>JAJQQW010000003.1:50304152-56111652 GCA_025583905.1 Ia io
GAATTAGAAATCTGGGTACAAATTTTAAGGGACTGGAAGCTGTATTTGGGATCTATGACCTTCTTACTTGAATCTCATTATGTCCTTTGATTGTTGAGGCCATTTGGAGAATCAAAATCAATCTGGCATTCACCTTTAAGGAAAGTTAACAATACACCAAACCCTCAAAAAATCATAGAAGTCCCCAAAGCATTTTTGTCTTATTTTTAGTACATAGTGACATATAGTATGTGGCAAAGGATATTAAGACCAAATATAATATTTTTGGTATCTGATTTTCTTTGGTATTTATGAATATTTTTTTCTGTAGAAGAATAAATAGGTGAAAATAGTTCACCACCATATGATTTGTTTTATCCTTAGGCATTGCCTGAGGTTACTGGAACATCCCTAGTTTTCAGTATCGAAAAGTGAAATGCACAACAATGAAAATTTTATTAAAATGTATGTTAACCCATTACTGTATGTTCATTTTCAATTCTTTATAAGAAAGCATGATGTATCATTTTGTGTGTGTCATTCTTTAAAAAAAAGGATGAGTCAAGTAAAGGAGCAAATTTAATGGGGGGATTTTATGGGAAACATTATACAAATGGCAGTGCATGTGATTCCCATTATTAAAATAATTTGTCATTGTATGAAAAAAGGTATAAATTTCAAGAAAGAGTCTTCTTTAGTTATCTGCCCTTTTTTAATGACAGAGGCTTTTGTGCAGAAAGACAGACACGTTCTCAGGCAAAGCCCATTTCAGGCCAGAATTTCTGAAAGCCCTATTAATGTTTCATGCTAATCAAGGAGAGTGGGAAATAGAGCTGACAGGTGCTTTCTACTCTGCTTATTCCTGTCTTCCTACATTAGACATTACTAGCTAAAAAAAGGGCCAATGGGGTTCTTTTCCAATGCATATCGTAAGAGGGGCAAAAATAAAATAAATCTTGGCTTAAGTTTCCTGTTGTTTTCCATCTTGGATGAGCTGATACCATTCTTGGTCATGTGAGTGCATTGATTATTAATAAATCTGTTTTGTTCTAAACTATAACCTCAAAAGGGATGTGCCATTTGGATTTAGCATTCCAGTACAGCGAGCCAGGCTATTTGTGAATCTATAAAGGTTCCATCTGGACTGTCCATGTTAAAATATTGTACCCACAAGTAATTTGAGCTTTTTGCCTATATCTGGTATCTTTAATAGAAATTCTATTGGTATATGGGATACATTCAGTCATCACTATGTTATCTAGAGACATAATTTACATTGGAGCAGATATCTTTTCTTTTTCTTCACTTAGAATGCTTACACATAACCACATTTGTCAAAGCTCCATGCCAGAATAAATACATTCTATCACATCTGGTAAGAACAGATAATACATTAACTATGAATTACTTTTGGTTTTTGTCTTCAGATATATAATACTATTTTAATCTGATTGGACCTATGAATTTGTGTATAAGATCTCTTATTATATGAAATTAAAGTACCTTACTCTTATAGAAAAACACTCATTTATCCTAACCATTATGTGTTTAAAAATATATTAGCTTGACTAACTTTTCCACATCTTTTATTCATAGAAAAACTATTTTTTCTTAAAGTGCATTTAGACATGCCAAGGACTATTACCTTCAACTTTAACTACTGAGAGCCTGCCACTTTCTGGCACCTGGTGTCTATCTTAGCAAGGTGGAAGGTGACATGCGGAGCCTTTGGGATGGAATGAAATATGACTGGGCAAAGTCTTCAAGTAGCAAGGGTGAGCTCAAAAAAACAGACGACAGTCATTCATAATTGAGAAATATAGAAATAGTTGTTTTACCCCTACTTGAAGATGGAAACTCATGCTCAGTTGCCCAAGGAACACTAAAAATGTGCTAAGTTTAGAAAGTGACATAAAAGTTGATGACAGGCATATAAATAAAACCAAAGAAATTATTTTAGGTCATGGAGCCTATCAGCATACCAAAACAGAATTTTTAAATTTTCTTTTCTTTTCCCTCCATGGAAAATACTTTCTGGTCACATCTCCTTACACAGGCAAGAGCAGAATATGGAAATTAATTTGTATAATCCAGAGTAATGAAAATCAGTCTCCCTACCTCATAAGACAATAGCAGGCCTTGACTGGATTTTGCATAGTTTTGATTTGAAGAAAACAGTTTCATATAAGAAGCTTAAAATTTCAAAATTAAGAGAAATAGATCTTGATGAAATAATATTACCACTCAAATGATATACTGAAGGCAATTATTCTTAATTTGGGGAAGGTGAAAGCTATAGACCCTTTAAAATCTGATGAAAGCTATAGACCTTGCTTGAAAACTCATAAGTACTAAAAATTTTGTGCGTAGCATAATGGGGTCCACAGATTACTTAAAACCTATATATGTAAGTCCAAAGACTACAGGTTAAAAACCCCTCCATTTGGCCTCAAACTCAACTTTTATAGCCCCCCCCCCGATCCCTCAGGGCTAAAGGCTTAAGAGCCTAAGTAACATTTTGCTTAATCCCTCTCTCTTTGATCAGACGTGGTCACTTGGTCATGGTTTATCTCTCTAAAGATGTCAGACAAGGGTGTTGTTTCCTTGTAAAGAGGGGGACCTTCACACAAACCACACAGGAGGTTAGTTCTCTGAGGAGCAATCCAAAAAAAAAAGACTGGATATTTAAAACTAGAGATGGAACATCCCTGTGTCTGAAATGAAGACTGCATCTCTTAGAACTCTAGTCCAGTTTGGTACTTGAACCATGTAGAACTCCATCTTCTTGAGATCACTGTAGGAGGATTTACCCTTACCTGGCCTTTCCATAGGAAGGGGCACTACACAAAATTGCTTTGGATGATGATCCTGTCAATATAAAAGCCTAATATGCAATCTACCAAACAGTAGAATGACCAGTGGAACAACCGGTCGCTATAACATGCACTGACCACCAGGGGGCAGACACTCAATGCAGGAGCTGCCCCCAGCCCGCAGGCCCCAGGCTAGTCAAGGTGGGTGCCAGTGGGGGGCCCCCGATCGCCCCACCAGTCGCCCCACAGATGGGCCCTGATCGTCAGCCAGGCCTAGGGTTTCTACCCATGCACGAATTTTGTGCATCGGGCCTCTAGTCTAAAATAAGTTTTATTAGAGTCATTGTAGGTCATTACAGTAGTAAAAAAATAAAGATATAAGGAGACATTTGGCTACAGATATTTTTCTATAAAACTGATATTTTGTTTTGTTATGGAGTCATATGGACTTTGTTTAGAATGACACAATTTTGCCACATCTCTTGAGACTGTTGGTTTCATTTCCAAGTTGATTTTCCTGTCTTTACTCAGTCTAGTGTCTGTCACATAGCAGATGACCAACAAAAATCAGTGAATGAATGAATAATTCTATGAAAAGTAACTTTATAATTCAAAGGGCCATCTCAGTGGATAATGGAAACATATGCATTAATATAACAAAGTAAATATATTTCAATGGACCTTCAAAAGTTATTGTAGAGCAATTGTCATTTGCTTTGGACTGGTATAAAATTTCAAAACATCTAGACGGCCCTAGCTTTTACTTCTCCTCTTCTTCTCTCCTTCAATATATTTCTTCAAGTTTCCAAATGTTCCATGTCTACCTCATCAGAAGTTGACAGTTAACGAGATGCACCTGGATTTTTTTTTTAAACTTTAGAGGTTTTTTTTTTTCTTTGATTGATTGATTTTCTTTTAATGTCAGAATTTTATTCTGTTTCTTTTATTTAATTTTTTATTGATTTTTTTTTAATTTTCAGATTTTTTTTCTGTCTCTTTTCAAATTTTATCTATTTGAGAGAGAGAGAAATATCCATCAGCTGCCTCCTGAATGCACCCAACCACAGATGGAAACAAAACCTGGGTATGTGCCCTGACCTGGAATTGAACCTACCACCGTTAGGTGTATGAGATGCTGCTCCAACCAACTGAGCCACACTGGCCAGGGCAGATGCACATAGACTTTTTATATGTTACCTCTGGTGAAATTTTGTTGGCAATTGGTGCTAGATAAATGATTTTGAAATCCTAACCCCAAACAATACTTGAATTGTCAAGTTAAATATAACTCTTTCCTAAGAGTTTCTAGAAATATGTGGCAAAATTAACTTTTTTGTTTTATTACATATAAATAAATACTAATTCTTAGTCAATATATCCATATATTGAATCTATATTACATTTTATAATTCTAAAATCATTTTGTCCTGACACAAATATGTAACTGGAATCAGTCTTTATAAACTGGAATTGTAATTAAAAAACAACAACAACACAGCATTAACCAGTTACATTTAACCTGATTTTTCTCCTCTATTCTGGACTATCCTCAATACTATCTCTAGCATCCTGGAGGACAGAAACAATCCTTCAATATACTGGCATCTCCATTTAAATTTGACTTTTTTTCATTCCTAGATCCCTAGAAGTGTTTCATTACCTTGAAGTTATACTAAATTATTTTTAAAAGACAGACAAAATAAATAAAGTTATAAAATTTACAGGGATTTTATTTAAAGTTTAATATTTAGCAGCTATTTGCAAAATGGTTCATAGTATAGAAATATAGTCAAGTTTCCATTGGATAAGCCTTATCAATACTTCTAAGGCTATTGTGGTAAAAATTAGATTTCTTTGCCTTTTCATAACAAATGTAAAAGAAGTGCATTCCCTCTGAAAGTTTATATTTAAAGCTCTGTTTTTTTAAAGGGAGGAGGAAAGAGAGTTAATTTTAGTAGTTTCACCCCTATTGCATACCTGTCATTTTTTTTAGAAAAGAAATGCCATTTGTGGAGCATTACTGTCATTTCTAAACCAACTAAACACAGTCTCCCAGCAGCCACAGAATCCCCTGATAAGGACAAATAGAAACATAAAGACAAACATTAAGATTGCAATGTCACACCCCAGAAGCTATTTCCATGTAGGTTTCCAAAATGGGGAAAAACAAAGAACACCACAATCCGGTTGTCAAGTATGTATATATCAGAAAATATAATGGCATTCTGGGAGACTCTAGGCAAATCCAAAAGGAATGACAAGCACAGTTCTGATAAAGATTCAGTTCCCAGCAAGTGCACACTCCATCACTGTTCTGTCTCACAGTATGGGCCATCTCTAAATGAACCACCTCAGGAGAGGGCCCTCTCTTACCTCCAGAATGCTTGGCAATACAAACTACCTTTCCCTGGGCTGCAGGCCACATCACCAAGAGAAGGGCTATGAAGTCCCATAAACGGCCACTAAGAGAAAAGGTCTCACTAGCTAAACAAACCTCTATAGCATGTTCTTCTCAGGCAGAACTATAATCAACATGGAGGCAACTTAGGTCCTGAACAAGGAGCAGATTCTAAAATGGCTTGCCAGTTGGGTTTCATGTCCCACAGTCCCACTCACAGTGTAAGAATGCATCTCCATGGGAATGAGAGCATAGTTGAACCGACACAGGAAGATCTGTACCCATTTTTATATTCAGCTACAGTGGTCAGATTCATACGGGACAATGGATTAACTCTTACTGACCAGGTAATCAAGACATTTGATATTCATAGTTGAAAGGAGATCAGAGTAATATAATAGAAAATGTAATAACCAACACATTAGAAAGAAGGTAAGCCTGGAAAGTAATCTTAAGATACCTATTTAAGGCACTCAAAGCTGGGAGACTATTTAAGTTACTGTAATAAATCATTAATGAGTGAGCAGTAAAACACTGTTAAATCATTAATTAACCATGTATTAACTGTAGAAAATATTAGTAATTCATTCTTAAAGCACCTAATGATAGCTACAATATGAAGTGCTTGTGGATACATGTAATTAATTAATTAACTTTCTAATTAACTTTTAATATAGTTGTAATTAAATTATTAGAATTTTGCTTCTATTAACCACCTAAATAGCAGGTGGTTTACAAAATAATTTTCATGCTTTGTTTCTTGTTAAATGCTATTATATGCAAATGTAAATTTATTCAAATAGTAAAATACGCCCCAAATTCAACCTTATAACCCATTCATTTTTATGCATACATAAAACCTTTATTTTCAAATTATTAAAAAGACCTTTAATATAGAATTGGCTTTGATTTTATTGAAGACAACTATAGAATTTCCAGATGATCAGTTTTTCTAAAATAATTGTCATATAAATATTATTCCCATCTATAATAATAAAAGGGTAATATACTAATTAGACCAGACATCATTCTGGATGTCCCTCTGGATAAAGCCTGGGCCAGAGGGAAGCCTGGGTCTTGGGTGATAGAGGGAATCTGGTGCCAGCAGCCGGGGGAAGGAAGGCCTACTCTTGCATGAATTTAGTGCATTGGGCCTCTAGTTGGAATATAAAAGATACTTGAAGGGTTTTTGTATGTTTTAACTAAAGCTTCCAGCAAATACTTTGCATTATCTCTTTTACAAGTGGCTAGCTCAACCATGTTTTATTATAATGGAGCAATATATAAAAATGAAGATGCAATGTTTAATTTTTATCCATTTGACACCAGACTTATTGATAAAAGATTTCACCCTAAGAAATTAAACCTCATCCCATCTACCATTGTGATAAAATTCCTTCAAAAGACATTATTTGAGTTCACTAGAAGTATATCCAGAATAAATAATATCTTATTGCATAAATTAAGGGGGGAAGATAAGTTGTGGGCTTAATATTATTTTCTTCTTCTAGTTAATATTATAACAATGATTCTTAATTATATTTGTAGAAAACAAAAGATATTAAGTTGGTTATATGTTAGAAATGTGAGGTAATTGTCTATCTACTATGTAGCCATAGACCCAAGTATACATTTTGGTAAAATAGAATATTATCATCCATAATCAAAAGTTTACAGAAAGTATTTTGGCTGACCATCTGAACAGTGAAAATGTTTGCAGTCAGCACTCTTGTCTTTGGAGACCCTGTGTCAGTGGTAAAGGAGGAATAAATAAGAATAGAAACAAATCTAAGACACTTTAGATTAATCATTGGGTGTTTAAAGGTATTGAAAGTGAAGGACTGTATTTACAGAGCCATCAATTCCCATCACAAAGAGATGGCCCTGTGGCCTTTGTCACACTTGTCCATCAGTGCCTACCGTTATCCAATCAAGTAAGCAGGGGAGCGTAGATCAGAGGGTAAAACACTGAGCAAATGGATTTGTCTATCCTAAGACTACAGTGGGCTTAATTACTAAGAAGAACTAACTCTACCTTTTTTCCCATAGGCAAAACATTTTGGAACTGTCATAAAGGCAATACTATTGCTGGGATGTCAAAAATTCCTTTACCCCTCTTTGAAATTAAGTTTTATATATGTGCAAGCATAAATTAACTGACTTTAACAAAACCTATTCTGAGGGAAATGTGGGGAGAAAACAAACTTCTTATAATAATTAAAATATTTCACTGTAGGGATAAGGAAAGCAGCTGGCTATGGCATAAACAAACCTATTTCTTGGTAAGCTAAATTACTATTCATGGTTCCAGAAAATAATGTGGCCCACCAATGTCCTAACATAGTATGAGTGAGATACTTTTGCTTTCATGGAGTGAGGGCTCTTATGTGATGTGTCTTTTATCAAAGAGGGCGTACTTTTCTATTAGTGATTTCAGCCAGATCAATGCATGGTGGAAGTATGAGGCTAATGAGGCCAAAGTTACAGTTACAATCCCTGTACAGACCAATTAGGTTTGAGAAAAGAAAAGCTATTCTCAGACAACTGAGGGTACCTCATCTTGAACTGCCTATTGACCATAAGTGGAGGGAGGTTGTTGAATGCCAATTGTAAGAGCCACCATTGCTGGGCAATTAGCTCCTGATGCACGCCTGGTGGTGTGGCGGCAGGCTCAGCCCCTCCAAGTCTGAGATCCTATATAGGGACTGAGGTCTTCCTAAAGTCAGAGGTTAACATAACAGGCCAACTTCACTTAGCATCCAAGTTATCCAAAGCCTGTGCCAGGGTAATCTGACAAAAATGGAGTTCTGCAGAACACTGCAAGTAGTAAATGACTTTTACATAGTTTACAGAAATACTGATTCAACAGAAAGAACAATAACAAAGATCAAGCCACTGGGAGATAATATGGTTAGAATTTTTACTGCAGAATTTTCACATTAGCCCTAATCTAGGATCCTTAAAAGCCAGGTCACTATTGTTTTCATCTTGGAATTGTCAGAGCATACCACAGTGCTTGCGACCCTAAAGATCAGTAACTGTCAGCCCTAAAGATCAGCAATTGTCAACCCTTTTCATCCATGAAACACATAAATTAATTACTAAAATTCTGCACACCAAAAAATATATTGCATTTTTTTGCCAATAAGACAAAAAATAAGTATGATTTTGATTCATTCACACTGCACAGCTATTGTGTTGGCTGTTGTCATTTTTTTTTATTTGACAATTTAAGGGAAAAGAGGTCAATGCCACTGACTAAATAAAATAGTCAAGTATTGAATGTTTTAAAAATTTTTGTGGCACTCCAGTGTGCCATGGCAGGATACTGGTTGGAAATTGCTGCTATAGGTAAGCACATATGACACATATGTAATTTTAAGTTTTCTAATACATAGTTACATATAAAAACACAGGAGAAATTAATTTTAATAACATATTTTATTTAACAAAATACACCAAAATCTTGTAATTTCAACATAGAAATAATATTAAATTGGATTTTAAATTAATGAAAAATCTGGTGTTTATTTTTCAGTTACAGCACATCTCAATTCAAACTAGTCAGAGTTGAAGTGTCCAAGAGACATGTCATGACAGGACAGCACAGCTTTAGATGTTCAATTCCTGCATGTGATAAGAATACATGAAAGAGGAATATATGAATGAATGAATGATATGTGAATGAATTAATTAATATTGAAATCGATGTAAAAAGTAATCATTTTGAGTTTATTGCATAGATGGAAATTATAATCCACCATATTTATTAAAATACCTATAAAATTATTTTATAGATATCCTATATAATAAGAGGGTAATATGCAAATTGACCCCAACGGCAGAATGGCCAGTGGCTATGACACCCACTGACCACCAGGGGGCAGACGCTCAAAGCAGGAGCTGCCCCCTGGTGGTCAGCTCACTCCCACAGGGGAAGCTCCGCTCAGCTACAAACTGGGCTGATGTCTGCGAAGGCAGCGGTGGTGGCAGGAGCCTCTCCCACCTCCTAGGCAGCACTAAGATGTCCGACTGAGGCTTAGGCTCACTCCCTGTGCCATCAGTCATACATTCCCCAAGGGCTCCTGGGCTGCCAGAGGGATGTCTGACTTCCAGCTTAGGCCCAATCCTCTGGGGAGTGGGCCTAAGCCGGCAGGTGGACATCCCCTAAGGGGTCTCAGACTGCAAGAGGGCACAGGCCAGGCTGCGGGACACCCCCCTGAGTGCACGAATTTTTGTGCACCAGGCCTCTGGTATATATATAAAAAAGCCTAAGCAACCGTTACTACTGAAAGACCAGAATGACCAAAACAACCAGGCGACTGGCCAGTAGCTATGATGCACACTGACCCAGACCTTGCTGCTGGGGACTTAACAGCCCCGAATCTGGTTCACTCACACCCTAGACCCAGACAGGAGGGAGGAGAGAGGCTGATTCCTCACGGAATTGGCCATTGGTTAGTTTGCTGCTGGGGCCAACCTTCCCACAGTCCCTCCTCCCAACTGGCCACCCCCCCCATCGGGCCTGAAGGGGGGTGGTGGGGACTGGCCAGTCAACCTCTCATGGCCCCTCCCCTGGCCAGCCAGTCAACCTCCCACAGTCCCTATCTCTGGCAGGTCCCCCCCGCCCCCCTCAATTGGCCCCTATTGCTGGCCAGGCTGAAGAATCCCACCCATTCATAAATTCATGCACCATACCTCTAGTATCTATATCTATCTATCTATGTACATTATTGATTTCTGAGAGGATGGGAGAGGGAGAGAGAGATAGAAACATCAATGATGAGAGAGAATCACACTGGGGATCGAGCATACAATCCGGGCATGTGCCCTGACCGAGAATTGAACCATGACCTCCTGGTTCATAGGTCAATGCTCAACCACTGAGCCACACCTGCTGGGTGAGGCTTTTTTTTTTTAAAAAAACAATTGTTTGTTGGGTAGATGGGATGTTGAAGACCAGCATATGGCAAATTTTAATCACCTATTCAAAATTTTACAATACCTATTAGTGAATCAAAAATATTTTTTCACCAACTACTTGCATCTAGATTCCAAAATATTTGTTAACTATAAATTTGAAAATATGTTGTTCTAAATAAAGTGCTTTATAGGTCTTTTGGGGAAAATGGATGCCTAGGCTTATTATTTATTACTAGAGGCCCATTGCATGAAATTCGTGCACGGAGCAGGGGGGTGTCCCTCAGCCCAGCCTGTACCCTCTCCAATCTGGGATCCCTCTCACAATCCAGGACTGCTGGCTCCCAACTGCTCCCTGCCTGCCTTCCTGATTGCCCCTAACCGCTTCTGCCTGCCAGCCTGATCACCCCCTAAACATTCCGCTGCCAGCCTGATTGATGCCTAACTGCTCCCCTGCCAGCCTGTTTGCCCCCATCTTCCCTCCTCTGCCAGCCTGGTCACCCCTAACTGCCCTCTCCTGCAGGGTTGATCACCTCCAACTTCCCTCCCTTGCAGGCCTGGTGCCTCCCAACTGCCCTCTCCTGCTGGCCATCTTGTGGTGGCCATCTTGTGTCCACATGGGGGCAGGATCTTTGACCACATAGGGGCATCCATATTGTGTGTTGGAGTGATGGTCAATCTGCATATTACTCTTTTATTAGATAGGACAGAGGCCTGGTGCAGGGGTGGGGGCCAGCTGGTTTGCCCTGAAGGTGTCCTGGATCAGGATGGGGGTTCCCTCGGGGCATGGGGCGGCCTGAGCAAGGGGCCTGTGGTGGTTTGCAGGCCAGCCACGCCCCCTGGTGACCCAAGAGGAGGCCCTGGTATATGGGATTTATTTACCTTCTACAATTGAAACTTTGTAGCCTGGAGCGGAGCCAAGCCTCCTGCTCGCTCCGTGGCCGGCAGCCATTTCTGTTGGGATTAATTCACCTTCTATAATTGAAACTTTGTAGCCTTAAGCGGAGGCCTGGGCCTGGCCAGGGTGTGCGGAAAGCTTTGCTTTCTCCGTTGCCGGGGGCAACCCTGGCCTGCTCTCTCCAGTTCCGTGGCTGCCGCCATTTCTGTTAAGATTTGTTTACCTTCTATAATTGAAACTTTGTAGCTTGAGTGGAGGCTTAGGCCTAGCAAGGGCAGGCAGAAAGCTTGGCTTCCTCCGTTGCCTGGGAAACCTTGCTCTCTGTGGCTGTAGCCATCTTGGTTGGGTTTATTTGCATACTCACCCTGATTGGCTGGTGGGCATGGCTGGCAGGCGTGGCTTAGGTGTAGCGAAGGTGTGGTCAATTTGCATATTACCCTTTTATTAGGTAGGATAATTCAAAATCATTCTAGCAACACTTTTTCACTGCAAGTGAAAAATACATTTCAGGGCAGTTTATTCTAGAGCAATTAATGCAGTCTGTTGCTTTGGTCTGACTATAACTTCAGATATGGTAGAAAATAAACTGCCATGTTCTGTTCCCATCCAATAGTGACAACCTTATAGAGAGAAGTGGTTAATATCAAACACCTATCACCAAGCACCATTCTCTATGTCAGTTTTTTTCCTACCTAGTAACAACTGAAAGATTTATAAAGGAGGAAGATGTTATAAAGAAGAAAGTTAAAGGTATCTTTAATAATGTTATCTTATAAAGTATGTTCTATGGAATATAAAATTGCATACCAGGTAGAGTTATATGAAACATTTCAAAAGGCAGAACATAAAAATGCTTCAGGAATAGAGGGAGATAAATGATTTTTTATTGAAAGAATATTTTAATATTCGGCAAACACAATTTCTAAATTTTGTTTATTAATCTGGAAAATGTTCCTCCTAAAAAGAAGTTGATGTGAATTTTTTTGCAGTAGGATATAAGTAGGAAAGGTTTTATATATATATATATCAATGTAAAGGTACTTAGCCAGTGCAGGTCAATCATTTTATTTATAATCCAAATGTATATGAATGACCTAAATAGCCTGTTGTCTTTCCACCTTCTATTTTAGTCTCTAAGCATCATCATAAATATTGAAGTGTAAAACCAAGGAGCTAGAGAATCAGCAGCTACACTCAAGCCATTATTTCCATATCATTTTATTCATCTACTATACTCTCCAGTAACTGTCAGGATAAATTGTAAAATTAAGCTTTCATGGATTAAATAGCATAATGTATTATGCTTGAATAAATGGATTTAAGGCCTTTCTGCCTAAATCTAACAGTTTTATGTCCAGTTAGTTTGCCAAATTAGGTATACAGACACTGGTTTTGTTCTTAAATTACTGAACAACCTTCTTCAAAGCAGCTATTTTACTTATATTAATTTCTATTTAATTCCCCTTCACTTAAGACAGATTCCAGGCTAACTGTATTTCCCCGAAGTCAAGAAAGTATTTCTCTTATTCTCAGAGTTGGAGGAATTTTTGTGATTTTTATCCCTTTCCAATACACAAGTCATCTTGTGCAGGAAAGCATGCTTGTCAACACGCATGTCAGCCAACTTTAAAAATAATAGTCTGAGGGGAAAAAAAGAAAAGTAAATTATTTAAGTGGAGTTGTAGAGGAAGCTTGAAAGAATTCCGTTTGGAAGATTTCTTTGCTTCTCTCTGCCAATGGAAGGGGGACTCCGGTCTCTCACTAGTGAGCTTCTGTCATAACGAGGGCTGACAGTTCACATTGAAAATTCTGTTTTCTTCCTTCCCAGGAAAGCAAGTCAAAGTTAAGCCAACAAACTGTTGTTGGCAAGTGCCTTGCTTTTGTTTCCTCCTCTTTAAATTAGCCAGTTGAGTTTGGTATAGTATTTGTGAATGAGTTTCCAGGATTTTGGACCATAGATTAGAGTAAGTACTAAACATTTAAAAAAAAAAAGTAGAGAGATCCTTTATGATGAAAAGTGTGTTTACATAAGTGCAGCATTTGGGATGAAGAGAACACTAAAGTAGCATTGTGTGAGGAAACTATCTAAAATAAACAACCCACTGTTAAAACACCATTAAATTTCTGAGCTAGGGTTGAATTTGGCAGCAACCACTATCTTAGGGTGGTCTGCTCCATTTGAGTTGTCTGTCAAATGTATTATGGCTGCTTGATCTCCATTAACTTTGGCACACTAATAATTACGGGAATGCACGCCTGGGTCTTGCATAGTGTTTTGCTCTTGTGTAGAAATTAACACAAGTGCTCATGTCTTTACTTCATTTTATTTTTCAAAGCTGCCCCATCAATGTGTAGTTTGGATTCACTGTGATGAACTTCCCAAATTATTTACAGAGGGTAAATTTATACTTCACTCCAAGGAGTACCACACATACGACTTACTTTACGAAAACCTAATTTACAAAGCTCCAAACCTAACAGAACAGATGAACAAACAAGGAGGAAAGGTGACATTCTCCACAATGGAAAAAGTGATTATTTTTAAAAAGTTTTCATTTTTATTTAGTAAAGTTCTTTGCATATTAAATAGAGAAATTTTATTTTTGGACCATCAGTACTCCTCTAACTCTTGGGAAATGTTTTATTTATCCTCCTACCATGTTACAGGAAATTTTATAAAAAATTAAATCACCACCAATTCCATTATAAATGGGGGAGTGACTAATTGTATCTATATTGTATTTAAGGTACAAACAGGGATGAGAGATGGGTAAACATATAAAACACCTACCTTTATATTTTGTTTGTTTAATATCCATGTTTATATACGGTTACCATGTGTACATGTAATGGCATTGTTCCACTCATTGACTTATCTGTAGATAATACAGTATTTGCAAGACCAGTTCATTAAGGTTAATTTGTTCAAAAATATTAGAGCCATTAATTTCTGGGTTATAGCTAATGGCTGTTCTCAGCCAGTGTCTTGCTTCATCGTTAGTGTCACTGAGATTATAACTCACACCCAACTGTTTTTACACTATCTAATAGAACCAATTGATGCAAGGGTTGACAAGATGCTGTTTTGCATTTTGTCATCACACTAATGCACATGGCTTAAAGGCATTGGCATCCATAATGTGGGGCAGTTTTGTAGGAGACTAGAATAGGCTGAAGCTGCAAGGGCCATTTTCATAAAATATTAATGAAACTGAAAAATACACTGGGGTTGAAGGCTTGTCTGCTAAATGTAAGGTAAAATCTATTCTGTTCTGCTTTCTGATGACTGTAATTAGCAGTCCTAATTAAAAATTCAAACCTTGCGTATATTTGAAAGCATGAATCTTAGCTCGCATAGTGTTTATTTCCTTTACAAAGTATTTTATTTTACAACACTAATTGAACAGGATTCTTCCTAGTTCGACAGCCGCAGCTGGCTGGAGCCAGTTTATGTATCCAGTCTCTCAAGACTACTTCCTTTGTAAGCAATAAAACATCTTTAAAAAACATGTATATGCTCTCTATGAGCCATTAACTCTGTGCCACCCAGCATCAGGCTGGTCCTCTCCTCACACATTGTTTTTTTTCTTCACTTAAATGTGACCTCTTTGAAGAGGGTGCTTTCTTCTGATCTTCAATATTTAATGTGAATTTACTTACATTAAATGACCACCTTACTAAAGGAGCGAAGGCCCACTTCTGACATTATTTATGAATAGCATAAGCTTTGCAAAAATACGAAAGGAATTGCTTGGGAATACCTATTAGTTCCGGTAGGAAAATCTACTTTTGTCATTGTTTTCTAAAGTTATTATGAAATTTGTGCTCAGAATGTTGATGCCCCATTGAGGAGTGTGCAACAGGAACTGAAGTACAAATTGATTAGAGCTGTGTCACCTGGAAAGAAGAAAAACTGGGCAGAGAGGGCAGGGCCAGAGCTGGAAAAGAGGGAAAGCCAGGATCTCTGTAGTCAGAGACGTCACACAATTATCATTTTGAATAATAACAAAAATAAGCTTTGTTTCAAGGGGTGTCTGAGAAAAAGGAAAAGGAAAGAACATTTGAATTATGCTCAGCATAATTTGGGAAAGTTGCCACCTGTCTTTTGTTTGCTCCGCCTATCCTTTTATCTCCACTTCCTCAGCTGTAAAGTGGGAATGATTGTAATTGCTTTAGTAGATGTTCTATCTACCATAGAGGATTCTTCTGAGGACCCAAATGATTAGCTCTGGGAAGCACTTTGACAACTCTATAAGATGACATGCAAACACCTGGGATTTATTAGAAGTCTATTCATGCTCTACAAGTGGCTCAAACCAGGCACAGGAAATGAAAGCAAACTGGCGACAATACTATTAGAATTACACTTAAAAGTTTGTGCAACCCAATTTACATAATTCATTTACTAAATGTGCCCTGGGGATTCAAAGGAAATATCCAGAGAATAAAGAAATAAGTCCTTTCCTTTTGTACCTTTATGAAGTTTTGGTCTAATTTTCCAGGATACTCCAGTCCCAATATGTTGCTGGCATTTGCATGAGTGAAAAGGTTAAATATTGCACTGTTCTGAGATATTAAAATTGTTTACCCACCAATCCATTGCTTTAAATGGTTAAATGAATAAATAATCAATAATGTTTGGTGGTAAGAGATTCAACAGCACTATTAAAAATCAAAATTAAAAGAATAAAATAAAAAAATAATATTTTAATGGTAGCAATTAAACAAGTTATGTCCTACAATAACAGATTATTTACTTTATAGAATCATGCAGTCCTTGCTTTGAGCATGAGATCTGTAGTCCTTACATATGGAGATTTCTCACCAAAAGAAGTGAAAGTTTTTCTGGAGTAAGGCGTATTGAGTATGAGGCTATTAAGAGGATATGAGGCCTGCTAATATTTGGATTATTGATTTCTACAATTGACAAATATTACAGTCCCCTCCTCCACAAATACACATTTACTTAATCTATTGAACAATGAGCTGCATTCTTTTCTATCTGAAAGGGGAGGGAAGAATTAATAATTTGTATCATGGGAGAGAATCCCATTCAATGATTTTATGGATGACTAGAGGATGTGGAGGGGAGTGGGCTTTAGAAATTGGGAGGTGATGGATGGAGGAGCAGCTAGACTTCTAGGCCTGGGCAAAGCCCCTTGCAGAGCACATTCCAGACCCGAAGGGATGGACCTGGAAGATGCTGCTGTTGTCTTGAAAAGACATATGACAGATCTTGAAGGCATATTGTCACAAGTCTATGTGCTACCTCTCCTTAGGGAACTCAAGAGGTGAACAGTCTCCTCACCGCTAAGTAGAGTTAGCCAGCGACTGTCAACCTTCTGTAGGCAATGGGGCCTGCGGAGATGCTCCTCTCCTCTCAGTGGCCAGGGGAGGTGCAATATCACCTTCCCACACATACAGAGAAACAAGTTCATTTCCTCTTATTCCTGTGTCTGCCCTTAAATCGTTCCATAGGCCTAGTCAGAAAACTCGATCTTTGTCTCTGCATTCCAGCTGCAGCCACAGGTTTCATCCCAGCTGGCTCTCCTTTAAGGAGCATCCCTATCCAACTCCAGTGGCAGTAGGAATCCTTCTCAGAACTATTTTTTTTGCTGCTGCTTCCCAGTTCACCTTGAGCCTGCCCCTGGGCAGCCTTGTTACCAGACAGCTAACATATGGTGACAGTTGGTTTGCTTCTCTGAGCACAGAAGGCTCAGGTTCCAAGAGTTCAGAAGATAGGTCACTCCTCCCTCGACCCCCACCCCTCCCTCGACCCGCCCCGCCCCCAGCCAGTAGCTTCCACTTTCTGTAGAGCAGGATGCTAGGACCATGCTAAAAATTGTAGCAGATGTTGAATAAAGACATAGGAAAAGCCCACTACAGAAGAAGTGGTACAACTTATATTAATTTGGAGTTGGGAAAGTGGGGAGTTTTGAATAGAGCCCTCCCATTTGGTCTCTAGGTTACTGAAAAAAGTCAGCGTCAATCCTAGACATGATTTCAAACCCTGCCAATAGGATGATCCGAGGCTTTGCACTGCCCTCTCTAGCCCTCACAGTATAATTTCTCCCCTGCCTGATGAATGCCTATAATTACGTTGCCTTTGAATCAGACTCTAATTCTTTTTTAGAAATAGGTGAGGATCTGATTACATCAAGAGAGACTCAAAAGAGCGAGACCTAGTCATTTTCTCAAATTGCCTCTGTTCCAAAAATTACATTTTCCTCCTCTCCCTCTTTCTTCCATCAAAACCCCTACTTTCCCATGGGGATAAGCTCA
This sequence comes from Ia io, assembly GCA_025583905.1. Taxonomy (NCBI): domain Eukaryota; kingdom Metazoa; phylum Chordata; class Mammalia; order Chiroptera; family Vespertilionidae; genus Ia; species Ia io. Next base: position 50,321,443 of record JAJQQW010000003.1, read on the forward strand.
ACTAGAGTTAAGAAAAAAAGCAAGCAAACTGACTGAACTATCTCCTCCAAGAATGTAAACTACCTTTTCTGACTCTTGGCAGCTCAACAGAGGCATCTCCACAAGAAGACTGGTTGTAAGTGACGGTGTTCACACCAGTTTTTCTGCCAAAAGCATTGACCCGACAGGCTTTGTCTCTGAGCAATCTGGATGGAATCAGAAAATAGGGCTCTGAGTGGAGTCTAGGCTTCAAGGCTCCTGACTGAACTTAGTTCACAGCTGATTGGTCTCCATGGAAGACTTATCCGTTTTGTATGGTTATATGATCATGTCACAGGATTTCCTATTCTCAGAGGCAGAAAGATTCATGATTGTGTGATGGGGAGGAGAACAATTGGTTATGAGTTGGTCTATGCAGACTGAGAATGTCTTTTTGGTCTATGAATCTGTACTGGGGGGTTACCAATGTAAATTCATTGGGGGAGAAACGTGCTTATAATTTACCTTTAAAAGACATTCTACAGGTCACTAATGCATATTCAAAAGTAAAGTGAGAATGGAAGTTTAGAACCCATACAAAAGGAATAGAGCCCATAATGCCCTGCGCAACCCCTATGAAAGTTCTAGAAACATCTTATTCAATAATAATAAAAAAAATTTCACTTTTTGGATTATCTTGCTTTTCTGTTTATTTTCCCCTTTTCAGCTCAACTCTTATGAGCCCTTCTCCTGTTATCTATTGGACTTACCCTCTGAGCCAGGAGTAATGTGTGTGTTTTACTTCAGTAATTCACCCTGCCCAACCAAAGATGAAGAACTGGTAGGGACCAGGCAGGACTTGAGATGAGAAATGCACACTAACTACAATCCACCAGCTTGTTATTGTACTGTTTAGTCTCAATATAAGATATTTCTTTTGAGATGCCCAAAGTACTTTTTTATACACTAAATAAATTATTAACCCTTAGAACCCTGCTATGAGGCAAGCAGATTTGCAAAGATGATGGGAGAAGGAGAAAACCAAGTCCCACATGTGGAAAATAACAATTCATCACATAAGGTGAAAGTAAGAATTACTGGCTCTAAAGGTGTAGAGAGCCAGGAATGACGACTGGTGACGACTACTGTGCTCTCCATTCCCCTCCCTCCCCGACACTTATATTATCCAAAGCACTTCTAAATATCAGTTAGGTTGCCTGTCATTGCACATGTAGAAGAATATATGCTAAAATAAACAGAAATGTATTTCTTAAATGTTATCCTTAGCCTAATGTTATTGAAGGACCCACTATACAGAGTTTCACTGTCATAAGGTGACATGAGGCTGACAGTGAAATCTAGATTATGTCAGAGTTTAAGCTCATCTTTCCTTGTGGTTCATTCCTTGACCACCCAATCTAAGTTATTCTACCTGTTACTCATTCTCATAGTACCCTGCAATTTTCCTTCAATTAAACTTTTAACCATTTACATTGCTACATTTATAATGTGTATTCATTTAATGCATTATTTCCCTAATAGACTGAAGGTTCCATCTGGGCAGAGATCTGATCTCTTTTCTAAGCATCCTATACAATAACAGCCTAATATGCTAAGTGTCCGGTCATCTGGTCGTCCGGTCATCTATTCAACCAATCAAAGCGTAATATGCTAATGATATGCTAAGGTCACTCAACCACTCGCTATGACGTGCACTGACCACCAGGGGGCAGATGCTCCAACCGGTAGGTTAGCTTGCTGCTGGGGTCTGCTGATCGAGGCTGAGTGAGACAGGCTGGACATGCCCTGGAGCTCTCTTGCAGTCCCTCTCTGGCTGGCCAACCTCCTGCATCCCTCCCCGGCCCCGATCATGCACTAGTGAGGTCCCTTGGCCTGGCAATCCAGGACCCCTCAGGGGATGTCGTAGAGCTGGTTTTGGCCTGATCGCGCAGGCCAGGCCTGGACAGGCCTAGGGACCCTACTGGTGCAAGAATTCATGCACTGGGCCTCTAGTTTAGTATAATGCCTGGCACATTGTTATACACACAACAAATACTGGTTTAATAAGTAAGTAAATAAATAGAAAACATAGATTTGGGATTAAGATAGATCTACATTTGATTTCAAGTTTTACTTCTTCTAAAGTATATTACTTTGAGAAAATAATTAGATCTCTGAAACTTGGTTTCCTCATGTATACAATAGAACTAATAATACCTATCTTACATGACATTTATGATGATTTAACTAGGTAAAACATGACAGATTTTAATCACTCTAGAAATGTTACTAATCTCTAAATTAGGATTTGATTTCCGAAAGTCACAGATTAAAAAAAATGTTATCCATAAAAACTCCTCAAATAATTATGTAGAAGTCACAGCCATTTCAAATGCAATATTAATATAGACTTACTAGGGGCCCGGTGCACGAAATTCTTGCACGGAGGGGGGTTGTCCCTCAGTCCAGCCTGTACCCTCTCCAATATGGGAACCCTCAAGGGATGTCCGACTGCCCGTTTAGGCCCACCAGGGATCAGGCCTAAACGGGCAGTCGGACATCCCTCTCACAATCCAGGACTGTTGGCTCCCAACTGCTTGCCACCTGCCTTCCTGATTGCCCTTAACTGCTTCTGCCTGCCAGCCTGATCACCCCTTAACCACTCTGCTGCCAGCCTCTTTGCCCACAACTTCCCTCCTCTGCCAGCCGGGTCACCCCTAACTACCCTCTCCTGCAGGGTTGATCACCTCCAACTGCCCTCCCTTGCAGGCCTGGTCCTTCTCAACTGCCCTCCCTTGCAGGCCAGGTGCCTCCCAACTGCCCTCTCCTGCTGGCCATCTTGTGGTGGCCATCTTGTGTCCACATGGGGGTAGGATCTTTGACCACATGGGGCAGCTATATTGTGTGTTGGAGTGATGATCAATCTGCACATTACTCTTTTATTAGATAAGATAGAGGCCTGGTACAGGGATGGGGGCCAGCTGGTTTGCCCTGAAGGGTGTCCCGGATCAGGTGGGGGTTCCCTTGGGGCATGGGGCGGCCTGAGCGAGGGGCCTGTGGTGGTTTTCAGGCCGGCCATGCCCCCTGGCAACCCAAGCAGAGGCCCTGGTATCTGGAATTTATTTTCCTTCTACAATTGAAACTTTGTAGCCTGGAGCGGAGCCAAGCCTGGGGCTCCCTCCGAGGCTGGCAGCCATTTCTGTTGGGGTTATAATTGAAACTTTGTTGCCTTAAGCTGGTGGGCCCAGCCAGGGTGTGCGGAAAGCTTTGCTTCCCCGGTTGCCGGCGGCAACCCTGGCCTGCTCTCTCAAGCTCCATTCTGCCGCCATTTGTTTGAATTTGTTTACCTTCTATAATTGAAACTTTGTAGCTTGAGTGGACGCTTAGGCCTGGCCAGGGCAGGCAGAAACCTTGGCTTCCTCTGTTACCTAGGAAACCTTGCTCTCTGTGGCTGTAGCCATCTTGGTTTGGGTTAATTTGCATACTCGCTCTGATTGGATGGTGGGTGTGGCTTGTGGGCATGGCTTGTGGGTGTGTCGGAGGTATGGTCAATTTGCATATTTGTCTATTATTAGGTAGGATATCTCATTCATTTCTAGGTCCCACACAACACTAAAAATGAGGACTTGAATTTTTAAAAATGGTCTCCAGCCCTGGCTGGTTTGGCTCAGCAGATAGAGCGTTGGCCTGAGGATTGAAGGGTCCCGGGCTCGATTCTGGTCAAGGGCACATGCCTGAGTTGCAGGCTCAATTCCCAATGTGGGGTGTGCAGGAGGCAGCCAATCAGTGATTCTCTCTTATTATTGATGTTTCTATCTCTCCCTCTCCCTTCCTCTCTGAAATCAATAAAAATATATTTTTTTTAAAATGGGGTCCAAAAATGTGTACTGAGTAAATTAAATAATTTAAGGAAAGTGAGCCCAGAGAATACCAGAGACTTGCCTAACACCTCGCAAATAGTGTAAGGACCAGAAGTAGGTTTTTATATTCTGACTAGAGGCCCAGCGCATGAATTCATACACCAGTGGTGTCTCTCGGCCTGGCCTGCGGGATTGAGCCGAAACCAGCTCTTTCACATCCCCCAAGGGGTGCTAGATTGTGAGAGAGTGCAGGCCAGGCCGAGGGACCCCATCGGTGCATGATCAGGGCCAGGGAGGGATGCAGGAGGTTGGCCAGCTGGGGAGGGACCACAGGAGAGCTCCAGGGCATGTTCGGCCAGTTTCTCTCAGTCCTGATAGGCCGGACCCCAACAGCAAGCTAACCTACTGGTCAAAGCATCTGCCCCCTGGTGGTCAGTGCACATCATAGCGAGTGGTTGAGCAGCCTTAGCATATTACACTTTGATTGGTTGAACAGACGACCCGACACTTAGCATATTAGTCTTTTATTACATAGAATTCTCAATTTAGTGATTCTATTACTAAAAGATTGTTTGCTTTCAATTATACAGCAGATATCACATTTAATAACATTAAGGGAAATTCATTTGAGTACATGACTCAAGTGTCATTTTTGATACCAACTCTCTTTTTTGAACATTTTAGTAAAGTGCATGGACTTAAGTATAAAATGACCTAGTCTCAAATGTCAATTGTATGATTGCCAAACTGATAATGGAAAATTACTTAATTTCACTGAGCCTCAGTTTCCTGATATGTAAATTATGGATAATGCAGTTTGCTTATATATTTTCCTAATAATTAGATGAGAAAATGTTTGTGATGCACATAACAGTTTCTAGTACAAGGTAATATTTAACAGTAGAAGTGATGGGGTGAGGTGGAGTGATGCTAGTAGCAACAATAATGTTTATTTTTACTAGTCTTGTATTTATTTAGTGCTTTCTTCCTTCACCTACCAACAACACTACTTTAAAACAAATTAGTCATATTCGTTTTTGTTTTTTCTTCTTATAAGATTGGAGTATCTTGCATTTTTTTGTCAAATGCTTGACCATTTCTGTTTTGCTTACAAAATTATAACAATTTTGATACTTCCATAATTCTAACTTGTTCTTAAAATACATGGAAATATAAATTGATTGATTTTAATAATGTGCAGAATGAACTTTACATTGCTAGAACTGCCCTCACAAGTATACGATCAGTTTAGTACAGACTGTCCCATTTACTGCAGTTGCTCTGATATATATGTTGCCAGAACTACTTTTCACCCTTAAAATGTGACAGTTTAAACCAATGATAGACTCTTCTTAAACTTTTCACTTCTTAGTGTGAAATAGGGGTTTGCTGAGTTAAGGAGACATAACTATAGTTTTAGTGATTTTTTAAAACAAAAGTTCATTTTGTTATTTGACATTTGTTCAGTAATTTTAAACTTATTGATTAGTTGGTGCAAAGAAATATATTTGGAAAATATATCTCCTTGTTTGAGAAATTGTAGTAACAACACAATTCAAGAGACTCCACAAGAATTCTTTCAAATTCAAGTGAATTCACTGTTGAGGGGCGATTTCATTTACAAAACAATAGTACATATACAGCTTTTTAGATGCAAATCTACTAAATAAATTAGAAAGCTGTGTCCTGAAAAAAAGTTTGCCTGCTGGCTCTGGGTTTGAATTCTTGCTTTGCTCCTTATTAGTTGCCAGGTTTGGAGCTAGTTTTCTCAGTTACCTGAGCTTCGATTACTATTTTTTAAAATTTATCTAGAGGTAAGCTAATAAAGAAAGTAATCAACTAATTCTAATGAATATAAAATGGTCAATTCACATATTTTTAACACTCCAAAACTGTGTTCTTTTGTCTCTAATATACCATTTCAGCTCAACTCCACAATAGATTTAATCTAAATACAAATTAATTTAAGATCTATCATACATATAAATAAATATTGTATGTAAATATGGGGTGTCCCAGAAAATGCATACACACACTTTGAATAATTATAAAACCAGAGTTTATTAAAATACATTTCATTTTCAAAATTGAACTATCAGATGTTAAAGTATGTATACATTTTGGGGAGATACCCCATATATAGTGTATGTTTGTAGATAGATAGATAGATAGATAGATAGATAGATAGATAGATAGACATGTATATCCTAGCCTATCTAATAAAAGAATAATATGCAAATTGACCGTCACTCCAACATGCAAGATGGCCACACCCATGTGGTCAAAGATGGCTGCCCCCATGTGGACACAAGATGGCTGGCAGGGGAGGGCAGTTGTGGGTAATCAGGCCAGCAGGAGAGGGCAGATGGGAGGGACCAGGCCTGCAGGGGAGGGCAGTTGGGGGGGACCCAGGCTTGCAGGGGAGGCAGTTGTGGGGGCCAAGGCCTTCAGGGGAGGGAAGTTGGGGGGCAACCAGGCCTGCAGGGGAGAGCAGTTGGGGGGGACCCAGGCCTGCAGGGGAGACAGTTGTGGGGGCCAACGCCTGCAGGGGAGGGAAGTTGGGGGGCAACCAGGCTGGCAGGGGAGGGCAGTTAGGGGTGACCAAGCTGGCAGGGGAGGGCAGTTAATGCCAATTGGGCCGGCAGGGGAGCAGTTAGGCATCAATCAGGCTGGCAGGGGAGTGGTTTGGGGGTGATCAGTCTGGAAGACAGACATGGTTAGGGGCAATCAGGCAGGCAGGCAGGCGAGTGGTTGGGAGCCAGCAGTCCTGGATTGTGAGAGGGATGTCTGACTACCCGTTTAGGCCTGATCCTGGGATTGGGTTTAAACAAGCAGTGGAATATCCCTCAAGGGGTCCCAGATTGGAGACGGTGCAGGCTGGGCTGAGGGACACACACCCATCCCCCATGCGTGAATTTCGTGCACCGGGCCTCTACTATAATAATATATATCATCTGAGTTGTTAAAACTTTCTATCAAGAGTTATCAAATATCTCTGGTTAGCTATCTAGAATGGTTCTTATTTTCTAACTATTACCAAATTTTATTTAGAAAAGATTGTGCCAGGTATCTGGGATCAATGTTTCGGGTACCCTAGCTGTCCTTTGGCTTTTGACCTGTCAGCTCAAGTAATTTTTGTTCTTTTTCAGCCCAAATTAGTTAAGTATTTGATAGCTAGGTATACTAATTAATGTTTTGCATTAAAATCCAGTTCCATGATTCATTTAGTTGTTGAAAGGTTTTAAAATTTCTTTTGAAACTACTTCATTATAATGTTAACATTCTAATAACTTCAACTTTTACTTTTTGGGTTAAAAATATTTTTTCTCTAAATCTTTATTACACAACTCTTATAAAAATAGCTGCAGTTTTATAATAAAGTATTTTTTTACATTAAAAAAATTAAGTAGCCCCAAGCAGATGTGGAATTATACATTTGGGTATTTTGATTCAAAATATTCTCTTTTTCTTTAGTAGCCACTGAAATTTATTACCATTTACTCCAGTATACATATAAGTAGAAGTGTATGATTTCACGAAACAGTCCATTTTGAATAAAAATAAGTTTCTGACTTTATTTCAGGTCTTAAGTCCCATGACCCATTGAGATTTTAACAAACAATTGAAATAACCTACAATAACATCTCTAAACAAATGATATAAATATTTTAGATACAGAGGTTTTTAGGTCAGTCAACTTAAAAAGGAGAGAGAGCATGGTCTATTAGACAATACAAAGAATATTTGTGAATTTGGGGAGACGTTTATCCATGTGTTAATGACACATCATGTTTATGTTATTCTAGTCAAGCTGAGTTTACACCTTTTTACTTTTATTCACTCTGCTTCTCATTTCTCCTTGGATTTCTCAAAGATAAATTTTGTAGAAACATTCCTGCCTTATGGTATCCATTTATCTAGCACTTTACTAGACTGCATTCCCTAACAGTGAACACAAAGTGTCACTGTGACTACATGCTAATAGTCTAAAACTTGGAACAAAACTTTGCCCAAATTTGAAATTCACGTACTTGCAAGTGGGTGTTTTATTTGAATCGCCTATGATTACCTTTAAGTTAATTTGGACAAAATTTGACTTTCAATTATTTTTATTTTTATCTCCTGGCCTTTCCTATACTATGGTGGCATCTTTTCTTTTCTTTTATCTTTTGATGAGACAAGAATAAAAACAAAAGAACATATATCCTGAACACATAGTTTTTCATGTCTAATGACATGAAATAGTGTGCACTGAAGAAAGAAATTGACCTGTGGAAGTTGATAATGACCTCAGTGCACACATTTCTGGTCCACAATGCACCTTGTGCTTTGTCACTGGGCTAGAAAAAAAATGTTTGTCTCAAAACAGAAAAAGAATGTGCATTCCTACATACATACAAAAGGCAAATATCTATATCAATTATAAGTGAATCTCTGAAAGCCTATCATCTTTTTCCTTAAAACCCTAGTCTACATGGAATATCTGCTGAGCAGCAACACATGCTTCTGAATGTATTTTGCAGTAATATACAGAAAAATTTGTCTTTGTTTTACTTTATCTATCTTAATATTGTTAACTTTCTCCCTGTTTTTTAATATATAGATTTCTGAAATGAATATCTGTTAATCAGTATGTCTTCTCAGGCCCACAAACTAAATCTATTCCAGGATCCCATCTTATTGAGTGCAATTGTTTTACCATGTGTGAGTATTTGTTCTCTCAAAAACATAAAAACTAATTTTAAGTTCTATATTTATGTAGAAAAATTGTGAAGATGAAATAGTGGGCCTGCATGTGGAGAATACTTACTGTGTAGTGCGTATTGCTTGAAGCAAAATTTCTATCTCTACTGTCCTACCTTATTTCTTCACTTATCAGTCTATGGTAGTTTTCCTTTAAAACACTGCCTTTAGATAGTTCTGCCCAGGCTGTTACTACCATTTTCTAAATTTATTATTTCCCATGATTGTTTCAATGCAGTGCATTATGGAGTCATATGGAGGCATTTAGTAACGAAGGTATGATAACATGTTCAGTACATCTGTATCTACTAGTCCTCATGTGCTTTTGTAGAAAAGACACTAATTAATGAAACATTTAATAAAACTTCCTTCATCTCTACTTTTGTACCTCTGGGAAAACGATTTAACCTTGCTTTATTTATTTTTAAAAATGTTCACCTGTAAGGAACAGTGTGAAAATTAGTTACAAATAATAAATTAGTTTAAAAAAATAACTGTTAGTCATCATTCCCTAATTTTAACATAATAAAACTGGGGAAAAAAGTAGGTAACCTTTTTAGCATAGTATGTCAAAGATGCTCAGTTTAGTTGCTATCCATAGTTTAATAATCTATAAATACAGCTAGTTTGACTCTTTCAAAACCAATGTGAGGTGTTTTGTTTTTGTTTGTCTTTTAATGAGCTTAAATTATCAGAGAATTTATACAGACCTAGTGGCTACTGTTTTAGCTATGAATTTCTGATGTCTGGGTATATGGTAAACAGAACATCATGAGACTTTAGATACCTTATTTGGGGATTTGGAATTTTGATTTTTGAGAAGGGTTATATATAGCCCCATTTTTTAATTCTACAAGCATTAACCATTTTTATGTGCAAGATGTTGTGCTAAGGCCTACAAGTACAAAGAGTCAAAGTACTTGCTTTCCTAAGCTTATAGATCTGCAAGAAGCAGCAAATACTAAGAAAACACTATAAGTACTGTGGTAGAACCTACAGTTGGAGGGTGGGAATATGAGTTGCATCTGACACACCTTAAATGCTTCCTCTGATTCTTTTAACCTTGTGTGTTTCCTGAACCTTGGACAGTTGCCCACCTTAGCTTACATCAAGGCCACAGACTTTCTGTGGGCTCACCAATTCTGGTGTCTGAGGCAGTTTAACTACAAGCCTGGAGCCTCTGGCATCTCTAAGCAATTCTGGACTAGATGAAGCACCACACCCAGCAAAGTGATGTAAGCCAAAACCACAGGGAAGTTGATGCCTCATGAGGCAAACAGACCAATGGGAGACAGGATCAGGGAAGTACAGCAAATTCCTCCTAATGGACTTCTCTGAGTCATGGCTTCTCTGTACATCCTGCCTGAAAACATCCTGCAGCCGTGTCTGCCCAGCACAGTAACACATTACCTTGTATTGCCTGCCATCCTTCTCTGACTTGTTCCCTTTTTCCCTGTACTCTTGCAACCTTGGTATTTTATTTCCCTACTAGAGGCCCAGTGCATGAAATTCATGCACTAGGGTTGGGCGGGGAGGGGGTCCCTCAGCCAGGCTTGTGCCCTCTCGCAGTTCAGGACCCCTTGCTCCTTACTGCCCGCCTGCTTGCTGCTCCCTACTGCTCGGTTCGCTGCTCCTTAGTGCTGCCACAGAGGCTCCCACCACTGCCGCTGCACTCGCCAGCTGTGAGCCTGGCTTCTGGCGGAGCAGTGCTCCCACAGGGGGCACTGACCACCAGGGGGCAGCTCCTATGTTGAGTGTCTGCCCCTGGTGGTCAGTTCATAGCAACCAGTCATTCCACCGTTTGGTCGATTTGCATATTAGGGTTTTATTATATAGGATAGGATATTGAATGTGAACTGTAAATGAAAAATAAAATTTTAAAAAGAACCAAATAAAATTTTATATCTGAAAAATTTTATATATATATATATATATATATATATATATATATATATATACACATATATTTTTTTTAATTCTCACCTGATGATGTTTTTAAAATTGATTTTTAGAGAGAGAAATATCCATGTGACAAAGAAATACTGGTAGGCTGCCTCTGCACCTGCTGACCCCCGAGATCTAACCTAAACCTAAGTATGTGCCCTAACCTAGAATCCAACAGGAAATTCTTTGGTGTACAGGTTGAGACTCCAACCAATTGAGCCACCTGGCCAGGGCAGATCTGAAAAAAATGTTTTAAATGTACCTCCAGGCCCTGGTCAGTGTGGATCAGTAGTTAGAGTGTCTTCCCATGCACCAAAGTGTCATGGGTTCGATTCTAGGTGAGGGCACATTCACAGGTTGTGGGTTCCATCCCTGTCAGATTGCTTGGGCCACTGATCGATGTTTCTCTTTCTCTTTCCCTTCCCTCTCCCTTCCTCTCTCTCTAGAATCAATGCAAAGAACATATCCTTAGAGGAGGACTTAAAAAGAAAAACAATGCTGGTTTGGTTCAGTGGATAGTGCTTCTGCAGGCGAACTGAAGGGTACCAGATTGGATTCTGATCAAGCGCACGTATCTGGGTTGCAGGCTTAATCCAGGGCCCTGGTCCGGGATTCAGCAAGAGGCAACCAATTGATGTCTCACATTAGTTTCTGTCTTTCTCCCTCCCTTCCACTCTCTGTTAAAAAAAAAAAAAAAAATCAATGCAAAAATGTCCTCAGGAGAGGCTTAACCAAAACAAACAAACAAACACCCATCCCCAGTGTGATTATTGAAGGAGCGTATGAAGTATTTGTTGAATGAACGGGATGGGATGGGACTTCGCTTTCTAACTGTTTTAGCAACTCTGCAAGCCAGACGGTTTATTTTTTATTTTAATTTTTATTGATTGATTATTTTAGAGAGAGGAAGGGAGCGAGAGAAACACCAGTGTGTTGTTCCACTTATGCTCTCTTTGGTTGCTTCTTGTCTGCGCCCTGACCAGGGATCCAACCTGCAACCTTGCTGTATCAGGAGGAGGCTCTAACCCACTGCGCTGGGTGCTGCCTGTCGGGTCCCCTCAACAAAACCCCTCTGGGTGTCCTGGCCCTGCTGTGGGCCGGAGCTCCTCTCCACAGCAAAGGTGTGGGTTCCATTCTGTCAGGGCACCTCTTAGGTTTCGGGTTTGATCCCCAGTCTGGGCTGACTGCTGCTCAGGAAGTGACCGAGGGCCGTTGAGGTCCATGTGCTCCAGTCATTCGGCAGGGAGCTGGGGTTCCATTGCCGACCTGGCCAACTCTGATCCCCACTAACCCGCTCCTCCATCGAGGACGACTTCAACTATGGCAGCTGCAAGGCCTCCGCCGGGCGCACACATCCGCATGGGTAGGTCATCCTCTCCGCGGCTCGCCAGGCCTGGCTGCTGCGCAGTCACCCCGGGAGGCTTTCCCAGGGAGAGCGGGTCCCAGGGGGAAAGCATTTCGCTCCGCCTCCCTTCGGGGCTCCCGGGCCGGAGCGGAGCGCCCATCCTGTGCAGGCTCAGGCTCGGAGGGGAGAGCGGCCCCAGGGAGGCCTCCTAGCTGGGTGCTGAGAAAATGAAACTGGAGCCCTTCCTCCTGGAACTCTGTCGCCTTCGGTGTAGAAAGGGACAGATGAAAGCCTCAGCAGCCCTACTGGGGCATCTTTAAATGAAGATATATATATTTTTTTTTTTTTCAGTGAAAAAAAGTTTATTGTGTAATCAATAGTGTGTAATCATTGTGATTTATTGTGTACAATGATTACACAATCACATGCATTGGGTTATCTGCTGGGAAGTTTGTGCTTTAGGGCATGTGAACGCATTTTGTTTTATTTGATGCAGCCTCACGTCCCCCAGCCTCCTGCAGCAAACAGCCACGCCCACCTGCTCCTGCCGGTCGTTACCCATGAGGTTGTCCCGGATAATTTTCATATTCCTCTATTATTACATAGGATAAATCATTGGCAACTTAGCCTCTCCTTAGTCTCTGCTATTCAGGGAAATGATGCTAAAACAGCAGTCAATTTTATTTGCATGAGTTGGATGGGGGTAGTGTAGGAGGAGTGGAAGGTATTGATCAACCAACGTTGTAGAGGGAGGCGAGGTCTACTGAAAAAATGCAGTGAGCTTTTTTATATTTATCTAAGCTCTCAGAAGTCTGTGACTCATTATAAACTACTACTTTCATCAGGAGAGACAGAAAATCTAAAAGTGAGAAAATAATACAAGTCCATTAGTTTTTATCTCTCCAGAGATACTTTCACTCCACATTGAACTTAATAATGATGTGGGACTTTTGGACGGGAACACACGGTGTTCCCCTGGACAGGGTGGCTTCCCCGGATTCTTTGTCCATCAGAGTCGAAGAATGAAACCATGGATGGAAGATGGTATAGCAAAGGTGGAAATTTATTGAAGAAGTACAGACTCCTACGTGGGAAGGGGTAAGAATCTCACAAAACAGACTTCCAGTGGGAAGTGGGAAGGGTCCCACCAGGTTCCTTTTTCCCAGGTTTATAAAGGCTGCAGTTTTTGTGCCTCCATATCCCCTCTGGTTGGCCACCATTCCCCTTTGATTTGGTCACTATAGCAACTCCTGAGCTCAAAGGTCAAACCTCACATGGGACATGTGAGGCCCTTCATCTTTATTTTATAAATATAGACCTTTGGCTACTCCTAGTTCCCTTATCTTATGGAAGTGTAACTTTTGCCACTTCCAACTTCCTTGTCTTATGGAAATGTACCCTTTATAGCTCTGTAGCCCTGAGTTTCTTCCATGGACCCCCTTAATTTTAAAAATTCTCTTACCTGCCTTTTTTAGCGCTAAAATTCCTATTTCAATAACATCTAAAATTCTCACCTAGAAGCACAGTCAGGATCTCCAGCCCTTTTACCCATATGATTTATCACCTTGTGAGGATGCTATTAATATCAATTTTCCTCAAACTCTGCAGTTTAATTTTTTAACATATCTTTATTGCTGAAAGTACTACATATGTCCCCCTCTTTCCCCCCATTGATCCCTTCCACCCCACACGGGTCCCCCTACCCCAGGCCTTCACTGGACCATTGTCTGTGTCCATGGGTTATGCATACAAGTTCTTTGGTTAATCTCTTCCTTACCCCCAAACTTCCGTGCAATTCCTCAGTCTATTGCATACTTCCATGTCTCTGGATCTATTTTGTTCATCAGTTTATTTTATTCATTAGATTCCACATATCAGTGAGATCATGTAATGCTTATCTTTCTCTGACTGGCTTATTTAACTTAGCATAATACTCTCTAGGTCTGTCTCAAAGGGCAAGAGATCGTTCTTTTTTACAGCTGCATTGTATTCCATTGTGTAAATGTACCACATCTTTTTTATCCACTCATCTACTGATGGGCACTTAGGCTGTTTCCAGTTCTTAGCTATAGTAAATAGTGCTGCTATGAATATAGGGGTGTATATATTCTTTCTGATTGGTGTTTCATTTTTAATCCAAGTTTTGCTTTAGGAATGCATTCAGAGACTGACACAATTTAGTTAATTGTGGAAAAGCAACATAAATTTATAAAGATGTCCAATATTTCTGACTATCTGGCCTTTCAATGTCAAACTTGCTTTGCCTTCAGAATTTCCCCTGAACTTCCTATTCTTCATAGTACACCCAAATTATCCACATGAGGTTTCGAGTTTCTTTTACCCCTCTCATATATTTTAAGTATTATGCTTTCATTGCTTCAATTCCCTTTTGTGTCCTGAAGCAGGCTCTCTATTCTTTGCAATCAAGGCAAGTCCTTCCCTCAATCATCAACCCATCCTTCTTAAGAAAGAATACACAGCAGGCAAAAAACATTTCAATTTCTTTAGTAAGCCTCCCTACATCAAAACCAGCACAAATAAAACATCCATCTCCCCAAAGAGAACATGACAATCAGCTCCACTCCAACATTCTTGTAAGTATGCACCCATTCCACATGAGAAAAGTTAGTCTGGCTCTAAACCAGAATTAAGAATTAGAAACGTGGCAAAGTACAAAAAGATCCCATTTCCAGAAACACACACACACACACACACACACACACACACACACACAGTTTAATGTCCAAAGTAGCAATTTACTCTTTGTTCTTCCAAATGTAATATTTGTTTCAATTTAGGGTAGCCATGTAATTTATTGTGTGAGCCAGGACACTTTGAGAGTGAAAAAAGAGCTTGAGATAGTAGGCATGAAGCAAAACTGTTTCAAACAAAGGAATGTCTAATTACCCTATTTTTAGCAATCTATGAGTAATGTTACTAGCCTTCATTTAAATGATACAGACTCAGGGAATCACTCCTTGATACCTCTTTTTTTGTTTGTTTGTTTTCAGATGCCCAATTGAATGAAGGGCTACTAGGTTTCAGATGATAAAAAAAAAAAGGACTTGTAGGTGAAATCTGAGCATCATGCTTAAAAGTAAATACGTCATATCCTGACTCGGTTAGTTCATGAGCTTGGGCAAGTCATTTAACCTCTCTGAGCCTCATCTGTAAAATGAGAATAAGTATAATACCTACCTCATAGTGTTGTGAGGATTAAATATTTAAAGTACTTAAAACAGTTCCTTGCATATAGCACGGTATACGTGTTAGTAATCATTATTATTACAATCAATGTCAATAGTTACCTGACTTAGGATGGGACACAGAGAAGCCTCCCTTCCAATGGCTCTGGATCTTAAGATTTCCATGGGAGCAACTGATGAGCCGAAGGCCAAATTTCCTGTGACCTTCTTCTTCTGCATATAATATAAAGAATATAAAAAAAACAAACTAATTTCTGAATTTCTTTATAATATTTAAGACAAAAAAAATAAGGAATGGGAAGGAGTTTGCAAGTTGAAGTGAGACTTGCTTTCTCTTCCTCAGGGCATATTTCCTCCCTCTCTTTTAACTCTTGTCCGGGAAGGAGCTGGAAGATGTCCGGCTGTTTCCTTGCATTGTGTTTATGGGAGAGTTCCAGAAAATAGTTTGAACAGAGAAAGGGAAACTGAACCTGAATCAAGAAAAATGGAAGCCCAGAGGAGAGAAAAAAATGAGAGACAAAGGTTCACTACGACATGTGGAAAAAAAACCACCTATGTAAGCGACTCTGCTCATGTTCAAGTCAAGCAGGCATTTCTTTGCTGCTATCAATGTTCTGATTTCTGTCTTGCTGGGCAGTTAAGTGGGCTCGGATGTGGGGAGTTTCTTCTGATCTAGGCCCTTTTATGGCTGCAATGAACTGTCAGCACTGCCAGGGAAACCAGATTTCACAGCCTTCAAATTTCACAAGGCTGACCTTGCGAGGTTACTGCCGTCTGTCCAGGGGGGAGGTGGCCCCCTGAGCTCCAGTGGGCCTGGGCCGATTGGCAGTTGGAAAAACAACTACAAAAGACATTCTCAAAAACCCCCATGTCTCTCAAGCCAGCAAGAATCCCAAACCCTCTTGCCTACGGGAATCCAGGCTTATTTTTACTATCTTATCTGACATCAATCCAGGGGAAACAGAAGACAACTGTGTGGTTATCAAAAACAATTTATAGCCACGAAAACCTGTGATGAAGAGTAACTGCCTTGGATGATTCCAGTAATTTGGAGAAGAACCTGAACATCTCATTTCTCTCCATCATTCATAAGCCACTTTCCATTATGCTGGGTTTATTAATTTTCACAACCAAAATTACCACTGAATTTTTTTCTTCATATCCTGTGGGTCCAGGGGAAGTGGAATTAAAGATTCTTCTGCTCCCTAAATAATTATGCATTTTTACAAAATGGGGTCTTTATTAACCAACTAGTGGCCCGGTGCAAGAAATTTGTGCACGGGGGGGTGGGGGGAGTCATGGCCTGCACCCTCTCCAATCTGGGACATCCCTCTCGCAATCTGGGAAGGCTGGCTCCTAACTGCTCACCTGCCTGCCTGCCTGATTGCCCCTAACCACTCTTCCTGCCGGCCTTCTTGCCCCCAACTTCCCCCCTGCCGGCCTGCTTGCCCCCAACTGCCCCCCCCCCGCTGGCCTGCTTGCCCCCAACTGCCCTCCCCTCCTGGCCTGATCGCCTCTAACTGCCTCTGCTTCAGCCCTGCCACCATGGCTTTGCCCAGAAGGACATCCAGAAAGTCTCCCAGAAGGTCTCCCAGTGTAATTAGCATATTACCCTTTTATTAGTATAGATATCACCCCAATACATTCAATAAAAAAGAAAAAAAAAAAGGGAGTATAAAATTTCCCAGTCTGGGCAGTGGGTGAGCAATGGACTTCAGTGCTCTATGCCCGGTGTAGGCTTCTGCTTGTTGAGATGGTGTAATGTCTCATTAATTGATTAGATGTCAATACATGTTTACTGAAAGTTTTTGAAGAATCAGGGTAAAACTGCAGCACAATGCTTTCAGATGGTCATATCTTTGAAAAGAGAGCAGATTCAAATTTTAAAATAACATTTTAAAAGTCTTTAAAGTCAGTGCCAATTAATGAGCATGTTTTTATATGACAGTTTAAAGAAGGGTCCTAGGTGTTGGACAGGACCCCCAGGTCTTTGCTCTACTTCCCCATTCTCCACGGGCGACAACAGAGGCCCAGGGAGCTTGGGTCTCAGACCCTGGAGAACCAGCAAGACAAAGGTCTTGTGACTTCCTCACTAGTGTTCTTTATACAACACCAAGATGCTGATCCTATGTAATAAAAGGCTAATATGCAAATCGACCGAATGGCAGAACCAGTCGCTATGACATGCACTGACCACCAGGGAGCAGACGTTCAATGCAGGAGCTGTCCCCCATGGTCAGTGCACTCCCACAGGGAGAGTGCTGCTCAGCCAGAAGCCCAGAAGCTGAGCTCACAGCTGGCAAGCGCAGAGGTGGTGGCAGGAGCCTCTCCCGCCTCTGTGGCAGCGTTAAGGATGTCTGACTGCCTGCTTAGGCTCCCCATGGGGAGTGGGCCTACGCCATCAGTTGGACATCCTCTGAGGGCTCCTGGACTGCGAGAGGGCACAGGCCAGGCTGAGGGACCTCACCCCCCAAAGTGCACGAATCTTGTTCACCGGGCCTCTAGTCTAATAATAAAGGGTTATTTAAGAGTTTGAAATAACCCATGTAAAGACAAATACATTTATTCCCTTACTATTAAAAGCAGTAAATTATCTTGTTAGGGAATATACATGCAAGGATAAGGACTGATTGGAAAAGGGAGAAAATATGATTTGTGACAAATTATATGGCCACTCTATGGTCCCTCCTCTTCTTCCTGGGCCCAGTCCTCTACTTGCTCCAGTCTTGGCCCCCATGCTGCCTGCGATGCCTGAGAGGAGACACATGCTTCAGAATCATTTTCCTTCTCCTCTTCCCCATTGGCCAAGCCACCATCCCCTCAGGACTCTGCTCCCATCTGGAGACACGCATTCCAGATGCCTTAAAAGTTCCCACTTCTTAAGATGAAGGTTCCAATGTTAAAAAAAAAAAAGCAAATTAATTGTATTTAAAAATAGCATTGTGTTTGGAAAAAAAAAGATTTTTCTTTTGTTTTTAACAGCTGATCTTTTTGCACATATGTCTCTGGGCACTTAAAATATGTCCCTGGTCTCCCATGTGTGCTGAGTTTTGTTTGCACTTAGAATTGTTCCTGCCCGAGCAAAGTGTGTTGTACCATCTCTATAACTCATTTCGTAGCATAGACCTGCAAGTCAAGAAAATTAATAAACTTTGAAGTCAGAAACCTGAGCAGGAAGGAAGAAAAGAGACCTTGACTCCAGGCATAGTTTTCTCTCTATGTTGTTATATAAATTAAAACTTGCGATGAACAATGCAAGTGTGTAGGAGTTCATATTTCTATGGAGAATATAAACCTATCAGGATTAAACCTGTAACACAGGGATTGTTCAGTGCTCTAAATGCACAGAACTATATGAATGTAGGTGACAGGAGGGGTGGGGAAGTGGATCAAGGAAAGGATTGCACGGCTGGACCCCAGGAAAAAAGGATGCAATGGCATCTTGCAATGTGAAGGGCAGAGTTCATCATGAAGACTTCTCTAAAACATTAATATACCTTCTAGCTGATTTCTTTTTGCAGAGATTGGAGAAGTCCCGGATCTGATCCAACAGGTGTAGAAAGATTGCCACAGCAATAATGCAACATTAGTTATGAATGAGACATGCTAACTTTTCAAAAACACCACTCACTATTTTGCATTCTTCAAAGGCTGCCAATACTGCTTGTCTGTTAATGCTCACTGCATTCATAATGTATAATAAATAGGAGCAATTGTCATAATGTTATAATAAAATTTTCACAACTTAAAAGTAAATACACTCCAAAAAGAACTGCTCTAGTCTTGCTGGGGAGCTGTGCTTTTTATAATAGATACCATAATGAAAAATTCCTTATTCAATTTATTGTGACTTTTAATAAACTGGTCCTCCAAAATGTGAAAAGTCTGCATTGATATACTGGGAGTGTACGACTGGGAAACAAAGGGAGTGCATATTTAATTCCGAAAGATAAGATGGATTAGGCCATTTTTTATTTTTAAATGTGCTTGTTTCAACATTTATAAGAATAGCCAGATAAACCTGCCAACATCTGTTCCTCTTACACAAAGAACTGGCTCTGATAAAATTTTGGTCATATTATTACAAGATCTTAGCACGAGAGTAAAGAAATCTAAAGCAGAATGATGACAAACCTGACATTAAATCTTCACTAATACTGATGTGTCCGAAATCTAAGAACATTTAATGTGCCTATAATCCCGACCATTTGACAGCCTTTACATAATGTTCCAGGCAAAGGTGACCTGATCCTCCTCTGCTGTTGACAGTGCCCCTGAAAGGGCCCTCCAATAAATGAGGCAGGATTATCTAGCCAAGATGGCAAACAACAGCTTATCATATGCACCAGGAAATTTCCATAGCACATTGGATCTTTGCCGTCAATGACACATGGATCATGCCTGAGTATAAAGCACATATTTCCCTAGATGCTTTACAAGTGTTAAAGGACAAGAATACACAGAGCTGACCAGAGTTAAAGACCAATTCTGTGCTCCACACTTAGCTCCATTGAAGGACGCTCTGAGAATCTGTCAGTATTGTGTTAGTGTGTCATCGTTTTTAGTTGTATTCTAGTGATTTAATGATTTTAATGAGACCCTCCAGTTTAAAAATCATAGAAAAACACAAGGAATACACTAAATATAAGCTGCCAGAAAATAATGGGGAAAAAAAAAAAAGCACCAAGAGATTTTATGTGAGATGATGAAAATGTAGCAGGACTTGAGCAATATGTTCAAGGTATCTGCACTGATGTATCCCATAAAGAATGCTACTTTTGCCTCTTGATTCATGGGAAAATTATCGAAGGAAAGCTTGGGTGCTTGTTGTCAATTCATAGCCTACAAGTCACCTGTTGTAAATTTAGTTTATAATAGTGTAATTAGCTGCCACATGGCCAGATTTCCTAAACAGTCTTTCTCCTATTGGGAGCTTGACAATTTGAATGCCACAGAATATCAATACCAATCTTTTACAGCCCTTTGCCAGAGCAGCCTCAGGATATGTTGAGCTGGCGTGGTAACTGCATTAGAGAATTGAGTTTGTTCTTTTCCAGAAGACAAATATACTATCTTTGAAACCACTTACAAGGGAAAAAAATAGGCATTAAGTACTAGAGTATAACATCAAAGCAAACTTGTAAAGAATAGGAGTAACCAGCATTGTCAAAGATATAGAACCTTTAAACTCCAAAACAGAAAGGTACCTAGGAGAAACTTAGAATACATTACAAACGACATGCTTAGAGAAATATAACATGGGGGAAGAATTGAAGCTTATAACAGTGCAATATAATATATAATAACAACAATGAAATAAATGCAGATGTGTTTGTAGCTTCTTAGATGATTAAGAATATAAACTGAGTTTTCTGAAATATTATAGAATGTAGCTGAGCCCAGAAATAAAAGTTGCAAGGCTAGCTGCCAGCGGAAGAGAGAAGAAAGCATTTAACTGCTTAAAATGAAAGTACTCAAAAATAATCGAAAGCTTTCATTAAGAAAGATTTTAGTTAACATGTAAAGGCTAGTTCACTTGCTTATATTTATTGAAAACTCTAATTTTGATGCATACATATACATACACTGCAAGAATTTTTTAAACTGACTGTATTCATACCACTAGACTTAAGAAGCACTTTACAAATTGTGAATAATTTTTAAGAAATTAGCGCAAATCGCTTTTATAGAAAGGTACAGAAGCACATAATTTCTGAATGAATCTTATTCTATGTCTAATTGAATAGATTTATCTTTATGAAAATCCCATAAAAATGATTGTGAACAGAATTTTAAGAACTGTAGGTGCTTGGTGGCTCTTTGAAAGCCATACATCTCTAATTCCCTTTCTAACTTTTACATACTTCTTCCAATTTTCTCTGGCACTCATGAGTTGGCAATTCTATGGCTACATACAGGGCATGATTCATGAGGGACATAACTCCAGATGGCATTGAGATACTCCTGCAGCTATTGTATGCAGCTTGGCTGCCTCATACATCAGCTGTGTGATGACTATGTGTTGGCTCTTCATGTGGATGATACTTTGCTATTGTGAAAGTAATCAAAAAACAGTCTTCAGGAAACATCTATCTCCATGACCACACAATGTGGAAACTTCGCTTTAAAATCTACTCATGGTCTAACTTTTGAGGCATGTCAATGAGATTGTTGATTAAGTAAATCAGTGATAGCGAACCTATGACACGCGTGTCAGCACTGACACGCGTAGACATTTCTGATGACACGCAGCCGCTGAGGCGGCCACATGCCGAGGATGAAACATTTGCTGCTCCTGAGGATGAAACATTTGCGACTAGAGTCTTGGAGTCCAAGACTCTAGTCGCAAATGTTTCATCCTCCCCTATTAGACACTCTGTGCCGGAGGTCTGTAGGCCAAAACAACAGAAGTCCGGCACAGACTTCTGGGACTTCCGGCTAAGCCGGGATCTTTGCCCTCACTTCCGCCGGCAGAGCAGGGAGCTGTGGAACGCAGCGGGGAACGCATCTCTGGGGGCCCTGCCATTACCAGTAACCAAATAACAGTTAACTACAGCAATCATTATCTACTGTTCTGGGGTGTCATGGATTTCTAATCCATCACTACTGAGATAAGTGAGGGGGAGGTTGGGAGAGGCAAGGGTTTGTGGCGTGCTATGGGTGCCATTTCCTGCCATTAGAAATAGCGGCAGCCATTTTAATTCACATAAGGAACACCATCTTGCTCTATAGTGCAGACTCCATTTCACCACTATTACTGTTGTGCATCCTTATTAACCCCTATTTCTGCTTATTAACCCTGGCCTTTCCTAAAAGACAGTTATATGCACCATTTGTGGTTAGTTAGGCTAGTTAACCCCTAATTGCCTGCAGGCCTAACAATTCTCTCTCTCAGTGAGGGAGAATTTATTAAAGAAACTCTCCTAAGATGTGCACCAGTTCTATTTCACGATATGCAGAATAAAAATGCAATTATTAAGAGAATATCTGAGTTACCACTCAGTAGAAATATCATAAAAGACCAAATAATGAGACTGAACACAAACATACAACATCAATTAAAGAGAGACATAAGGAAGTGTAAATATTTTTCGATCTCTCTTGATGAAACTACTGATGTCACATCACATGCTCAGTTGGCCATTATTGATCGATATTCTGATGGTCTCACAATGAGATAAGAGTTGATAAAGTTAGTATCAGCATCAACAAGTAAATCAGGAAGCGAAATATGTAAGGTTATTATACAAACATTTCGTGACCTAAGCATTGATATCTCTAAAGTTGTGTTAGTGACGACAGATGGGGCACCAAATATGGTGGGGGAAAAAGTCGGATTTGTCAAATTGCTTACAGAAGCTATTGGACATCCGATTGTGCCTTTTCATTGTATTATCCATCAGGACGCTTTATGTGCCAAGGCAGGATTCACCGACTTAAATGACTTAATGTCAGTTGTTACAAAAATAGTTAATTTAATAGCTGCTCGCCCCCTTCACAAGAGAGAATTTTCAGCACTTTTACTGGAGGTTGATTCCACCTACATTGGACTGCTGATGTACAATAATGTAAGATGGCTGAGCTGAGGCAAAGTTCTTGAGCGTTTTGTGGAGTGCTTTGAAGAAATTAAGGTATTTCTTGACGATAAGGATCTGGGAAACTTTCCTCAGCTTAATGATGATAAGTGGGTCAACACCCTGATGTTTTTTACAGATCTCTCTGTTCATATTAATGAACTGAACTTAAAGTTACAAGGTTTTGGCAAAAGTATTGACATTATGTTTGGATACATAAAAGCTTTTGAAAGTAAAGTTAAAATTTTCAAGTGAGATGTAGAAACTAAAACTTATAAGTATTTTCCTCGAGTAACAAAGTATTTTGTTACAAAACTGCACTGGCCTTTGTACAAAATGAAATGGAACTCTTGCATATAAAGTACCAGCATGTTTTAGACTCGTTACTTGACCAGTTTAGTGATAGATTTAGTTAATTTAGAAGTCTAGAACAGACCATGAAAATAATTAAGTATCCTGATGTAGTAGTCTAGAGTTGTTTGAAATTAAATGGTTTCCAATGGATGCAAATTGAAGATTTGGAGATGCAACTTGCAGAATTTCAAGACATTATCTGGGCTCAGGTGTTTGTCGACTTGTGGTCAAAGCTTGAGAATCTGAAAAGGTGCCACTTGGAGAATCAAGAGGAGTGCCACTATGAACAGGAAATTTGGAGTGCCTGGAACCGACTACCAGGCACTTTTAGCACCCTGAAAAATATAGCAATGGCTTTACTCACAATTTTTCCCTCTACATACTTTTGTGAGGCCTTATTCTCAGCGTTAAATAATATCAAAACCAACAAAAGAAACAGATTGATAGATGAAGTTAGTAGCGCTTGTTTGTGCCTGAAGTATACAAAATACCAACCTTAAATTGAAGATTGAGCCAATGAAATTCAGCAACAAAAAAGTCACTAATAGGCAGGTTAGTTAAAGAATTCCCCCTCCCCCTTACTTATCTTAGTTCACGGCACCCCACACAAGCTAAATAATATCAAGACCAACAAAAGAAACCAACTGACAGATGAACAAAGAAGTCACTAAGCAGGTAAGTTAAATATTTAGTTTTGGGTTTATTAAATACAATTATATATAACCATTATACATTTATGTTATTTAAACTATAAATACCGCGAAATAATGTTTTTTCCTCAAAGTGACACACTACCTGAGTTATGCTCAGTTTTTTGGCGAAGTTTGACACACCAAGCTCAAAAGGTTGCCCATCACTCATGTAAATGCTTTTACATAAGAGCTACATGGACATTTGAAAAATGAATCTTAAGACATCTAATATGTAGTATCCACAGGGAGTTACTCTCTTTAGTGGAATATTATATGTTGTCCCACCAAGAAATATAGAAAATGAAAACAATAATAAAAATAATGATAAAAATTATGTATTACATGCTCACTATTTCCCAAAGGCTGAACTGGGCATGTGATGTGCACCTCATTTATTTTCTTAATATTATGGTACAATGAATTAAATTAATTTGCCCATAGTCTCAGTAATCTATAATAATAAAAGCATAATATGCTAATTAGACCAGACAGTTGAACGACCTTCTTGACGTCCTTCTGGACAACCTTCCTGATGAAGCTGCGGGGTTGGGGGCCAAGGCAGAGGTGGTTAGGGGCAATAAGGCAGGCAGGCAAGTGGTTAGGGGTGATCAGGCAGTTAGGGTCAATCAGGAAGGCAGGTGAGTGGTTAGGGGCAATCAGGCAGGCAGGCAAGCAGTTAGGGGCGGGGTGATCAGGCAGGCAGGCAGGCGAGCGGTTAGGAGCCAGTGGTCCTGGATTGAGAGAGGGATGTCGACTTCTGATTTAGGCCCAATCCCTCAGGGATCCCTGTGGCCTAAACCATCAGTGGGACATCCCCCAAAGGATCCCGAATTGCGTGAGTGTGCAGGCCGAGTTGAGGGACTCCCCCTCACCCTATGCACAAATTTCGTGCACTGGGCCTCTAGTTGTAATATAAAGTGATAGAAAAGTGTCCTGATGGAAAATTTAAATATCTCCTATCAAAAACTATGTGAAAAATTATTTAAAAATAAAAATATAAGAAATAATTAGATCAAAATATTTATTTAACTAGGAAACACATGTGACCATGTAATTTTAAATATATTCTTTTCTTTTAATCATACTCTGTGATGTATGACAAGATTGAAAAAAGAAAACATATTATTTTAGTCACAAAAGTGAAATGTTGATATAAATTTCTCAGTATCGAGTAATGGTCATTGCCCTATTTAAAATTCTCTTTGCTTATTCATGCAGTAATTATGGAAAAGAGGTCCACATTGTCAGTTTTCTGATAGCTGACACCTAGACTATCTCTAATTTCCCTGAGTTATTTGGTTATTCTACCAAATATACTTTTATAACTACTTACATGTACATTTTTCTATTGAGAGCAAATATAGATATGCCCATTTATTTTTCCTAGGCTAAATATTTAACAAATAACTAAAGGATTTTGAGTGTATACTTTTTTGATAGTATACATATATACACAAATGTATACAGCTATATAGATAAATATACACATATATAGAGATATCCTACCTAATAAAACAGTAATATGCAAATTGACCGCACCTTCGCTATGCCCAAGCCATGCCCACCAGCCAAGCCACACCCACCAGCCAATCAGAGCGAGTATGCAAATAAACCCAACCAAGATGGCAGTTAATTTGCATACATAGGCGTCCTGAGCTGACCCCCTGCAACGGATTGCAGGGAGCCAGAGCGGACACCCAGCTCCCGGCTTTTGAAGGATGGTGGGCGTGGCAGACACCCAGCTTCTCGCTCTGATTGGATGGTGGGCGTGGTGAGCGGACCCCCTGCCATTGAAAGCGGGGCCAGCTCCCCTGCCATTGAAAGTGGGGAGCTGGGTGTCCGCTCCGGCTCCAGGCCAAAAGCCTCCGCCCGAGGCTTTTGGCCGGGTGCACAAGCGGACCCCCTGCCATCGATTGCAGGGAGCTGGGGGTTTCTTCAGCCTGGTACACCAGCGGACCCCCTGCGATTGATCACCTGGGCAGGGAGCTGGGGGTCTGCTTTTGGCCTGGGCAGGAGCGGACCCCCTGTGATTGATTGTAGGGAGCTGGGGGTCCGCTCCTGCCCAAGAGGCTTTCGGTCTGGGCAGGCCTGGGCAGGGGCTGAGCCAGTGATCAGAGGGAGCTGGAGAGGCCTGCCCAGGCCTAAAGCTTCGACCAGAGGCTTTAGGCCTGGGCAGGGCCCAGCCCTCCATTAGTGTGAACTATAGAGGAAACACCTTTTCTGACTGCACATTGGCTAAGCTTCCTGTATGCCACTGGTAATATTCTTAGTAACTTGGGTAATAAGAATCCAAAAAAGTGATCTAGGGTTTTTCCACCACACTTCTGGAGAAAAAATGAAGGTCCGCTGCTGGAAGGCTAAGAAATGTCACATCTTGCCCTAGCCGGTTTGACTCAGTGGATAATGCCTCAAGACAGCAGGGTCTGGGTTTGATTCTGATCAAAGGCATGTACCTAGGTTGCAGGCTTCTCCCTGGCCGGGGCCCAGATCAGAGCTCATGCAGGAGGCAACCAATCAAAGTGTTTCTCTCTGTCTTTCCCTTTCTCTTCCACATTCTCTAAAAGTCAATGGAAATATACCCTCAGGTGAGGATAAAAAATAAATAAAGAAATCCATATCCTATGAAAGACATATCTTGAAAATGCCTAAAGAAAGTTGTCATTTTTTCTTGGTGAAGGGACTGGAGTCCGTGTTGATGAAAACACCTTGGTGGCTGTGGTGACTGACAGTGGCTGCAGCAGTGGGGTGATGGGGCTGGTGCCTTCCCCTGACCAGCCCGGTTGCCTCCCTGTGGGGCGTGGGTCTAAGCCGTCAGTAGGACATCCCCTGAGGACTCCCAGTATGTGAGAGGGGGCAGGTTGGGCTGAGGGGCCCCTAGTATACATATATATTTATTTATTCTTTTCTATGATAAATTATTTTTAGCAAAGTAATACATGTATTGGTTTAAAATTCATGTAGCTCTTCAAAGTTTGTAGTAAATAAAATAGCTACCCCCATCCTCACCTCAGTGATCCACCAGCCATTTTCAACTCCTTTAGTTGTTTCTTCTGATATTTAGCTCCATACTTCTAAATGTTTATAGAGCCATTGCTTGATTTTTAAATTTTAGGCATTAACTATCTATTTTGCTCTTGTTATAAAAGATTAAGAATCTCACCATTTACCCTGATTCAATTCTTTCAACAAACTCTATCACAGGTTTTAATTAAATCAGTACTGTTTATATTATTAGAAAAAAAACAAAACAGGAAAATTATTCAAAGTTCAGTATATTTCTAGTCTTCTGCATTTTTTCCTAGAGGTAACAATGGCCTTGTCTTTTTGTGTGTTTTCTACATCCTCTAACCACCTAAAGTTCTCTGTAGAACTGTAAAATTATTTTTAATATAATACCTCCCATCTGTCACCACCTATCACTTCCATTGTTTCTCGGAGTTTGCCATTGTCCTGTACCACTCCTTAAGTATACAATATGTTACTCTCTAAGAATATGGCTCAGCTATCATTTGGGGACTTCCCTTTAGCATCATACTAGGGAACCCCTGTGCCCTTCTCCTGTGTGAAGCTCTTTATTCCTGGACCCCATGACTTCTTGTTTTATGGTTTACTCTCTCATTCAGTGGCATACATCATCCTATAGTTTCCAGAGAAAGGGTTCGAGGGCATCTTTTTAAAGACATTGAGGGTCTTAAAATGCATTTACTTTACCTGCATAATTGATTTTTAACTTGTTGGGTATAAATTTCTAGGTTAAAAATAATTGCCCTTACACTCTTGAAGGTATTGAATCATTTTATCCTAATTTTCAATGTTGCTATTTTTTAACTTTATGGTATTTCAGTTCCTGATCCTCTATACTATATAATGGATCTGAAAGCTTTCAGGATTTAGTCATTCTTTTAAAAATATTTATTGAGAGTCCTTTATATGTCAGGCACTGATATAAACAGTAAGGCTTCTATATTAAAAAAATAAGTCTACTCTCATGGAGCTTACATTAGAGTATGGGAGATACATAATGAACAATATAAATAAGTAAAATGCATATTCTATTAGAGAATGACAAGTACTGAAAACAGAGGAAAAGGGAAGGAATGGGATATAAAATGTAATTTCAAATAGGTAGACCATGAAATACCTCATAGAAAAGGTGACTTCTTAGTTTAGATTTAAAGGGAGTGAGAAAGAGAGCCACATGAATCTTTGGGGAAAATACTCTAAACAGAAAGAACAGCAGGTGCAAATGCCTGAGGTTAGAGATGCCTGGCATGTTGAATAACAGCCAGTTGGCTCATTGTAGCTACAACAGAGAGAATGAAGCATAGAAAGGTAGGAGGAGAATTCAGAGAAGTAACTAAACAAGCTGTAACTTTTCATCTGAATAAATGGGAAAGTTATAGTAGGGATTTGAACATGACTTGGTTTTAACAGGATCACTTTGGTGATTGTATTTACAATAGAAAAGAAGAGCGGGGCAATTGCTGAGGCAAGGAGGTAAATTAGGAGACGATTGAAACAATCCAGGTGAGAAATGGTGGTGGCCTAGAATCAGTTGGTGGCAGTGGGAAGTAGTGTGAAGTCACCAGATTTGGGATATAATTTTAAAAGTAGATCCAACAGTATTGGATGACAGATGGCATGTGAGGTGCAAAGAAAGAGGAATGTTCAACGTTTTCACCAATATATTTGGCCTGAGAAATGGAAAGATGGTGCTGGGAATATTAAGGAATTTCATTATAAGTGTAATGAGAAGCCTTTGAAGAATTTTATTTAGAGAAATGTTATGATCTGGTGTATGGTTTTATACCTCTCTCTCTGCTGTTGTATGGTGAATGAATTAAAGTCAACAGGACCAGCAATGAAGCTAAAAACCAGTTAGAAATTTGTTGATGTAGGCTGAGCTAGCATTCCTGTTGACTTGGTCCAAGTTGATAGCAGCAGAGATAGAGTGAAGTGGAGACATTCATGCTCTGAACTTTTAGGTTGGACCAACAGAACTTGCCAATTGGTTGAATGTAGAACATTTGGGAATCTGGGAAAGAAAAAAAAGAGTAAATTTATTGTGTTTAGTTTAAGCAAATCATGGCTTTGACTGCTGATGGGGAAGTCTGGGAGAGGAAAAGAGAAATAAAAATAATAGGTTCATTTTTAAAATATTAAGTTTGAGCTTCCTCTTAGACATTCAAGTGGACGAGCAAAGTAGGAAACTAGACATATGACTCTGGAGCTCAGGGAAGTGGTTAGATTTGGGGCAGTAAACTTTTTTATTATTATTATGAACCATTCATTCTCCCTTCCTAACATCACTCTAATTTCATATTGAGTATTATTGAAACGTGGGGTTTGAGGTGCAGACTTCTTCTAGTGGTTCCTTGTCCAATGAAGATGAAGAATAAATTCGTAGACTAACAGATTTTTTTTATAAAAATGTAGAAGTTTATTGGAAGCATATACAAACTCCATCTGGGCAGGGGTGTCCTCAAAGGGGACCCCCTGGGGAGGGGCCCCCAAATGGGAAAAGCCTGTTTTCTCTCTCTAACAGGGAAAAATCAAAAATCCAAACATCTCAAATCTGTCTCCTGTCCCTTTGTCTCCAGTTTATATATGCTGTAGATCTTTGTCTGACCCTGACCTTTTCTAATTGGACCTTCATCCTTGCTTTCCTCATTGGTCACTCTGCTACATGGTACCAGTTTCAAAGCTCAAAGCCCAGGTGGTGTCCCTCTTTTTCTCTCCCCTTATCTTGCAACATTCCTCTATCCTCTGTGAACATATGTTTCCTTCTTCCCAATATCCTGTGACTTTTCTTTATCCTCTGTGAATATATGGCTTCCCACCCCCTCTTATCCTATATCATTTCTCTATCCTCTGTAAGATAAGCATTTTGGCATCTCCAAGCCCCTATCTATGCATTCCTCTCCCATGGACCTTCTTTATTCCATAAACCTGCCTGTTTTGTCTCTAAAATTCCTTTCATTATTCCTTCCCCCCTTGTGTGGTCTTTGTGGAACAGTAAATACAAGTGGTCTGTAATACACAGGTACCTGACTCTTTATCTTACCAATCTATAAACAAAGAGGTACATTCAGTGATGAACACAGAGTTTAATCTTCGGAAGAGATACGCAGTAGTCATAGCATTGTATAGTGCTTGTACCAACAGATGCAATAGACATAAATAAACTCAAGAGCATAGAGAAAAGAGGAGGCATATTAGCTCTTAAATTTTGGGGCTCAGAAGTGACATGTTCCATTTCATTTCTTCTTTCATTCTTTAGTTGAGACTAATCACCCCCACACTGGGTAATTATAAGAGGACAGCAAGTAGACTTTTCCCAGGGGATTAAGAAGTACTGAATATGAGATGCACTAATGGCTTTACCTGAGTTCTTTTTCTAAAATGTTTCATTCTTCTGATTACGTCAGAAATAGCATTTTAGACTTGATATATGTCTTTGAGATGCTTTTAAAAAAGAAGAATATGTTCCTGACAGAATTTTTGAGAAAGAGACAGAAAATTAGAAAGAAAAATCATTTGAAAAACAAGCAATTAATTTTCCTTTAGTGTACACAAAACAATACCTTCAAAATGCAATTGCCTTTAACCTGAGGAACTTTCTCAATTACCTCTGTATTCGAGTAATTTTAGCTTATTTTACAAATAATAACCCTTCCCCCAACTGCCACCACCATCATTATCTTAACACAGAAAAGCTTTATTCCTAATTCATCTAACAATGCAGGTGTTATTGGTCAGGAGATGGCTTTCCTCCAGGTATAATTTTTAGACCCTGGGCTCCTCACTTCTTTTCTCTCCATCATCCGCTTAGGATGAGTTCTTTTAATTCTAGAGGGAATAGGAGAGTGGATAGAAGTCAGGCCCACTGTTGAACAGCCTTGTCCAGAAGTAACACACACTAGTCCACTGAATGGTTGAGAACTAATCACATGGCTCCATCTAGATGCAAAGGAGTCTGAGAAACGTAGTCTCTACCTGGGTAGCCACTTGCCAGCAAGGACTCAATTCTGCAGAAGAAAAAGAATGAATTTTTGGTGGATTATTAGACATCTCTGAATAACAACCAAAATACAAACTTACATAACTATTATTTAATATGAAATATCAAATATTGAATATGTTGGTAATTCATATTTAATACTCAAAATATGATAAGCTTTACCCCTGATAGAACCCAAGTCCTTGAGGAGCTTACCTTCTAAGAGAAGATAGCATTCATAACAGGTAATTTACCAAGGCAGTGAAGAGCGGCGGAAGGAGATGATGCAGCACGACTGGCTGTCGGGCTAATGCACTTTGTAATTGTGCTCAACCAACTGCACCCTCTCTAGGCTTTTGTGGTGCCATGCAAAGTAATCTCTCCGGTGTCTTTCAAAACTGTTTGCTTCCTCAATTATGGTTTAGTCTACAAATAATATACAATAGTACAAACACAGCAATTACCCAGCAATCCCTATATTTGATGAATTAATAGTAATTCTTTAACTTTTTAAACTGTGCTGACTCTCCCACCTGTGCACTGACCAAAAAGTTATAAGATGTTTCTCAGATGCTTAACAGTTTCATGTGGCAATTCACATGTGAAATCTTCGAAATCAGGGAATGTGGGCTTATCCAACTCTTCACCTCCAGCTCCTTGTGCATAGAAGGCTCTCATAGATGTTAGTTAAAGTAAATTGAGTAAATTCTATGGAAATCTTGTTGAATTGTAGTAAGTGAGTGAGGTTACCATAGGGATGTATGCACGATTATTTTCTAATTCAATATTTTTATTAATGTGTTAGGGGAAGATGCATATCTCAGAACATATTCATAAAATTTTAAGATGATCCTAGCTTGGGGGCAGTATCAAACACCAGGGATACCAGAAATATAATGCAAACAAGTTAGAACTGTCTACATAAAAAGAAACTTGGCATTCAAAAATGTAAATGACTGAATATGGAAGAGATGATATGAATTCTTTCTAGGCAGGGGAATAAAAAGAAAATCAGTAGAAGGGTGATAATAATTTGCAAATTAGATCTTTGTTTCATGTGATATGGTTGTAAACAGAGCCATAGCTCTTTTTGGCCTGAGTTTAGGGAGCT
Organism: Ia io; assembly: GCA_025583905.1. Classification (NCBI taxonomy): domain Eukaryota; kingdom Metazoa; phylum Chordata; class Mammalia; order Chiroptera; family Vespertilionidae; genus Ia; species Ia io. The sequence continues at coordinate 50,353,230 of JAJQQW010000003.1, forward strand.
TCATGTAATAAGTGAACCATAAAATTAGTTGTCTTTTTCTGTGCAATGCTAAAGATTTCTAAATTTAAATTGCCCTAATTTCATCCAATATCATTAGAAATAAGAGCTAAAGTGTGAATTCAGGAACCACAAATACAAGTCCAATTATTAATAATGATTTTTACAGGATGAGTAAATTGGTACCTACTACTAGCTTCCTTTGTACAAATGCCTTGAGTACAACCTACTATACTGCCTCTATAATCTGAATTAATTTTCAGAACCACCTTTCAAGTGGATATTTTCTTTCATTTTACTCATGAAGAGAAGCCCAAGGAATTCAGGTAATTTGTTTGTCAGTGTGGCTTGTCAGTCCAAAAGTCACCCTGCTTCCAAATTCCATACTTAGAGGAGAACAAAGAAAATAAAAATGTATAGGAATGTTATAAAATACTTTCTTTCACCATTATGAGCTATGAGGGTTTATGAGAGTAACTGTATCACGAAACTGCATTATATGTTCTTCTATGATATCTACTTGTTCTAGACACAGAAATCTTCTCCCACACTGTTGAAATGAGTTTTAAGAACATTCATGCTCATTCAGCCTGTTTCCCATCTCAAATGCAAAAGGTCTTGCTTACCTACTTGCCACTGCTGGAATGGGAGTGACACAGCATGAACACAGGCTCCAGCATGAAACTGGCAGTGGTTTCATCCATATTCCTCCACTGACTGGCTGTATGATCATGCACAGGCAGGTTGATCTATCTCTTTGCATCCATTTTCTTCACTAAAATAAGGCTAATAGTTCCTGTCTCTTAGAGTGGCTAGTGAGATTGAAATGAGATAATGTGTGGGACACAGTGAGTGATCAAAAAATGGAGTTACTACTATTGATTGAGTGATAGGTATTATACATATTTCCACAGGCTAGTACCAGTGGTGTCTCTTGGAAATCAGATTGAGTTTCATAGGCATAATGGCAATAATGCCAGGCATTCTTCCACTGCACAGTCCATATTGTCAGGTTCAACTTTATCTCTTTCCCCTTGCCCCTCTCTATCTTCCATTGTGCTCTTGCCTTTACCCCCTCATACTTTTACATGGTTTGCATATGAATCTACCCATTGATTCACACCTCTTGTTCATGAGATAAGGAAAAATGCCTATTCAACTTTTATACCACAACATCAAATTTTATACCACAACATCTTTATTAGTAGTAAGAATTAAAAAACTACTTGATATCTACAATTGAGAAACTTCTTTAAGTAAACACCCAAGGCGTCTCTCAATTTTACATAGAAAATAATTAACAGATACCAGGCACAAATTTATTAATTTGTTTCATATTTATGGTTCAAATTTAAAAATCAAGGCATTGATTGATATACAAAATATCCTGATTAATTTCAATCCAGAATAAAACATCAAATAATTTAATAAAGAATGCATGTAGAAAGTAAAGTTTAACAGCTATTGAAATTTGTTTAGGCAAAAACAAAATCAAAGAAGTTTTTGCTAAAGGAATGAAATGGTAAAGATAAATAAGTGAGGCGAGGGGAAGGTATCTGGGAAGTCCTGGTAAATTCAGTATCCAAAAGTCTACTTTCTTATAAGAAACTGTCAACATGTGTAACATTATATACATATATTAAATCAGTACATAACTAAAATGGACAGAACACTTAAAATCTTTATTTGCTCCACAAATGATTTTTTGCATTGATCTTTTGATGTTCTTTGCAATACAATGAGTAAAATGTCATTATCAAATATCTGTGTCTAGCAATATGAGAGGAGAGAAATATATTTTATAGTAAGGCATGAGCAGAATGTACAGGCATGTGAGAATGCACACATACAGGATGGGGCAAAAGTAAGTTCACAGTTGTGTGTATGCAAAACACAGAGTTTATTCTTATATTACTGTTTATCATTGTATTATTTTCCATATGAACAATTATAAGCCTATTTTTGCCCCACTCTGTATAATCACCCCACACAGGATTAAACAGTTTAGGTGAAAATGTTAACCTTCTATTTTATTATGATTGATTGAACTGGACATTTCATTATTACAATGAAAGTCACTGTATGATACGTTAATACTATAATGTATTACTATAATGTAAACTGTAATGTAAAAAAGAGAAAAGTCATGATCATGATATGTGAATGTGGCAATCATCAGAATGTTTTGGGGAAAGATTAGGAAACAAGATGATACCAAGAGCCATCTATTAACATTAGCACATACTGATGAACATTGGTAATGAGGAATTTGAATTTGTTTTATTTATCTTTGTTTTCTCTACAGTGCCTAGTACAATGCTTTGGTCATAGAAAGTTCATAATGGTTTTTGAATGCAAGGACAGTCCTATATAATAGAAGGCTAGTATATAAATTGTCCCCTCAACCAGGAGTTCAACCGGGAGTTCAATCAGTGGGCGGGGCTGGCCGGCCAACTGCTCGCAGCCCCTCCCCCTGGGCCGGCCTGCCCCCCTCCCCCCACCCCCCCTACCCCTCCTGATTGGCATGGGCTGGCTAGACCCCACCCGTGCATGAATTCGTGGACTAGGCCTCTAGTAGTATTATAATGAGCTGTGCAGACTAAAGTTAAGAAACCAAATTTATTCCAGTGTCCTAGACAGATCACTAAACCTGCTGAGCTGTCCATTTTGGAATAGCTGTGATTTAGTGAACTAGTTTAGTATTAGTGGAGTGACAACCCAGTGCCAGAACTGAAGTTCTTGCTTCTTGCCTTGCTGTTGACATATTGCTCAATACATACATTAACCACAGGAAATTTATGTCAACCTTTCAAAGAGTAAATTCATTTCCCAAAACTTGTGGTTGGGAAAATGTGGTGATAGTTTGATGCCTCATTAAGATTCAGAACCATTGTCATTAAGTAAAGAAAAGCATACTGAAAAGAAAGAGCTTGCAGTTCAGTTCGTACAGGTGAATGAAGAGTTGAAGAAAGTCTCCAACGAAGTGGGAGAAAAATTCTAGCAGCTCCGTTATTAATTCTGTGCACATGTGGGCTTCTGACCACTATCAAAATCTTGTTTTTACAGACTGCTTTGCAGGCTGTACACAGAAAAGGGAATTTTCTCTACAGTATTTAATACACAGTTAGGTGTTGGACATAGTAAGGTTCACAGTGGTTTTTGAATGCAAGGGCGATACAGACCAAACCCTGGGGTAGCTGGGACCTGTAGTATGATTTATCGTTGCTCTTGAATTTTCCTTCAGATCCTCATAGTAACTGCCCGAGCAAAGAAGGGAGGGGACTACGTTCCATTTTTGTTGTGGCTTATCCAAGATCACAGACTTGTAAGTTCCCTTTGTTTTTCTGCCTCCTGGTTAAGTTGCTTTTCTGCTATTTTTCACACTGCCTCTCTTAGATAGAGCCCCCCACCCCACCAAGGTGTTCCTGAAAAATATGCATCTTCCTGAATTCTAACTACTTACAGCCCAGCACATAGCTGCCTTATTTTGTGGGGATCTACCTGGGCCTGCTTAGTTTCAGAATGTCTTCAAGCCTTTCACTTGTCTAGTGTGAGTGTTCTTAGATGCTGGCCTAGGTAGTCTTGAACATTGAAACTGATTCATTCCAAGGGGCTTGAAAACAATCTTCTTTTCTGTAGAATGAAGCATTCTACTACCCTGCCATGAAAACCAGCTGGCCATCGCCCAGGTGATGTACAGTATAAGGAGCTCTGGGAAACTTTGTACCTTTTTTAGTCAGTGTCATCCTACCCTTTAACTATAAGGCACTTGGCAAAACATAAGGCTCTAGGGCCGTCGTTGGCAAACTGCGGCTCGCGAGCCACATGCGGCTCTTTGGCCCCTTGAGTGTGGCTCTTCCACAAAATACCATGGCCTGGGCAAGTCTATTTTGAAGAACTGGCATTAGAAGAAGTTTAAGTTTAAAAAATTTGGCTCTCAAAAGAAATTTCAATCGTTGTACTGTTAATATTTGGCTCTGTTGACTAATGAGTTTGCCGACCACTGCTCTAGGGCATGAGTTTCCCTAGGAGGATCCAGGTGGTGGGACTCCTACAGAGGTTCTAGGGGACTCACTGTCCTAAATTTAAAAATTACTTTCTCCCTTTCCCTTTAGCCACACTTTCCAGAATATTTCTGAAGCACTGGTTTTTAAACAAAAGAATATGTAGGGAGAGTTATTTTTTCAGAAGAATTGAATTTTTTCCAGAGCCTGGAAGCAAATGAAAACACAAAGAGAATAAGTTGGTTGGTTATAATAGGCCTGATGAACAAGCTTGTGAACTCTGCCTTCAAGGTACCAGAATTTGTGCTGTGTCCTCTTTTGTGTTGTTTACTGGCAGAGATACTCTGGCTGAGCGCTAGGCCCTGAGCATGAACAGAGAGAAGTCAAAATCCTATGCAAAATGCCTCCTTGTATTACACCCAAACAGAGAATGCAAACTTACTGCTGTTTCTCCCCTTCCTAACTATCTTTGGAGTTAGTAGAAAATATGAGCAGTAGGAGCACGCTCCATCCTCAGTCAAAAATCTGCTGTCCTAGGTACTTCACACCATCAAAAAATGACAATGAGATAATAAAACTAAGAATTTAAGAAAGACCTTTAAATAATTTTCTACAGTTTTAGAAGAATTGTATGTAACAATATCTGAATTTTAATAAATAGTTGTTGATTGAATTAATATACCTGTTTCTACTAAGCTAAAGCAAATCAAAGAAGAGTTCTTGAAATACTATGTTATACTTAGGGACTACCCATGGGACAGAATCCCAAGAACAAAGACCAACCTAGATAAAAGACAGCTATTCCATGGACTAGAGCAGAGAAATGCTGACATCCAAAAAGATAATCATAGGAAAAAGTATGGAAACCAGCAGGAAGAGGAGGGGAAGTCAGTGGATTGATTCTAGAACTAGAGATTGTGCATGTAGAATTGCACATGTTCTGTATTTTGGAACATGACAATTGACTGTAACATTGGCTGGTGGATTTGTAAATAAGCTTAATGTTTCTCAACACCATCAGATCCAGCCAGAAAACTTAACTAATCTAATCATAGGATGCTCGTGGATCTTCATGTTCTTCCAGCCAGAAGGCCATTTGCAATCCACGGAATAATTCAATACAGCCTTCATGTTTCTGATATGTTCAGGAGTAGGTATAATAGAGCCATCCAGAAATTTTTTTAATATATTTTTATTGATTTCAGAAAGGAAGGAAGAGGGAGAGAGAGATAGAAACATCAATGATGAGAGAGAATCATTGATCGGCTGCCTCCTGCACGCCCCCCACTGGGGATTGAGCCCGCAGCCCGGGTATGTGTCCTGGACCAGAATCGAACCTGGGACCCTTCAGTCTGCAGGCCAACACTCTATCCACCAAAGCCAAAGTGGCTAGAGCCAGAAAATTTTTTAAATAGATCAGAGCAAATACATACTTTATAAGATCAGAGATATCCTAGGACCTCCCTTATTGACCTACTTAGGTCTTCCTGCCTTTGTTCATTTTACACAGGAACAACATGTATTTCAATGAGAAGCAAAGGTACAAAATGTTGCTTCACCTTTTATTTCTTACTCAAATACTAAAGGATTCTACACTACCATGTAGAAAGCAACTTGCTTAAGGTGATCGTTTAGATTTAGAGAAAAAATTATGGATTTAGTTTTATATAAATTTCAATTTTATGTTACATCTGTGTTCATTTTGCAAAAGTATCAATTTATGGATGCATGAATGGATGGATGGACAGAAGATACATAGATATATTCAAATATAGTAACAATAGAGGCCCAATACATGAAATTCGTGCAAGAGTAGGCCTTCCTTCCCCTAGCTGCCGGCACTGGCTTCCCCCTGGCACCCAAGATCTGGGCTTCCCTCTGGCATCCAGGACCCTGGCTTCCCTCATAGCCCTGGCTTCATCCAGAAGGTCATCTGGTCTAATTAGCACATTACACTTTTATTATTATAGATATGCTTTATCCAAAGCTGTAGGAAATTCTTTATAAGTTTCCACTAAATTTTCTAATTTTATTATCTTGGTGTCATTCTAATATATATATATATATATATATATATATATATATATATATATATATATATATATATATATATATATATATATATATATATACTGTGTATATATCCTATCTAATAAAGAGGGAATATGCTATTTGACCATCATGCCCTCACAAAGATGGTGATGCCCACAGACAATAAGGAGGGAATATGCTAATTGTCTGCCATGCCCTCAAAGATGGCGGCACCCACAGCCTCAAGATGGTGGTGCTCAGTCCCTTCAGCCCTGCCTGGGTGGCAGTCACACAGCACGGCTGGGCCCGCCCTGAGGAAGGTCCAGTAGCACCGTGCACCTGCCTCCAGAGTCCCCCAGTTGCCTTAGGCCCCCAGCCGCCCAGGGCCAGCCCGAAGTGCAGGCAAACCTCGGATGTCGGCTGCCCAGCCACCCAGGGCTGCCCCAGCTCAGTTAACCAAGGCCAGCTGAGGCTTGTGCTACTGGCACTGGTAGCAGCAGAGGTGTGATGGGGGCATAGCCTTCCCTGATTGCCAGGTCGCCACCCACCCCTGAGGCTCAGTGCATGAAAATTCATGCACTGGAGGGGGTGTCGCTCAGCCTGGCCTGCCCCCTCTCACAGTCCAGGAGCCCTTAGGGGAGGGAGGCAACCCGGTGGTCAGGGGAAGGCGACGCCCCATCACACCTCTGCTGCTGCCACTGTCAGCAGTTCACGCCTCTGCCAGCCCTGGTTATCTGAGCCTCAGGAAGCCCTGGGCAGCTGGGCGGCCGCCATCTGAGGCTTGCCTGCATCTTGGTCCCACCCTGGGCTGCTGAGCAGCCACCATCCAAGGCTTGCTTGTGCCTCGGGTAGGCCCTGGGCGGCTGGGCAGCTGCCATCCAAGGCTTGCCTGCACCTCGGGGAGGCCCTGGGTGGCTGGGGGGCTGAGGGAACTGGGGGACTCAGAAGACAGGCATGCGGCGTGGCCCAGCCTACCTGGGGGCAGGCCGGGCCGTGCCACATGCTTGCTGCCCCAGAGGGGCTGAGGGGACAGGGTGCCACCATCTTGTGGCTGTGGGCACCACCATCTTTGAGGGCGTGGCAGGCAATTAGAATATTCCTTCTTTATTAGATAGGCTATATATATATATATATTTGTACAGTATTATTATATATACTCATTGTCATTGAAGAACCATTTTTGTTGTAAAAGGTCATATATAAAAAGTATACCTGGTCCATCAAGAGGTACTTTTGTTTGGAGAAAAGAAGGGAAGAAAAGAGTCATTTCTCTATTTTTTTCTATTTGAAACCTAGCACATACCCCAAATATGGTTATGAGTAAGTTCAACAATTGTTCTATAATAAATTCCATCATAATTTTTTAGGAAGGCATATTTTTTCAGATATTAGAAAAAGCAGGAAATTATAGAAACAAGATTCAAAATTTAGGGTTGTGATACTCACTCATACTCTCTATTACCTAATTATGCAAGGCCAGAATCAAGAGTACATGGTGAGAGTGATGAAGAAGACCTAAGGAGAGTAGTAGAAATAGCAAAGGAAAGGGGAGATGAGCAAGAAGAGCAGGAGAGGAAGAGGGAGAGAGAAGCAGAAAAAGAGAGAGAAAACAATGGGGAATGAGGCATTCAAAAATTGAATAAAATATCATTAAAGAAAAGTGTTAGTATTTTGTTTCAGTGCTCTAAAAACAGCAAATATTGAATGTTTAGAAATATTTGTTCTTGTCCAATTTTCTTCAACTCCCAAATAACAGCAATATATTTAAAAATACTCTCACAAAGGCAAAAGGATCATTTATGAAAAACAAATTGCTATATTTGATCTTCACATTATTTGCATGCAAAATATTGATGAATTAAATTTACCATATTTTACAAGTAGAAAGAACATAGAAATACTTAAGTTTTAGGAAAAATGCTTTTAAAATTAGTAATAACCTACAATTGCCTCTATAGCTCAGTAGTTTAACATCAGTTTGTAACAAGCTGATATTTTCATAAATCTGTATTTTAAATTAAAGCTCAGAAGGGCTACATGCGTTCATTTTGCAATAATTTGTCATTGTGGGTCGTAACTGATCTCACTTCAGTCTGTCTGCCTTCAAGTTTTCCAAGAGCTTTAGCACAGAAGAGTTGCGCACCACCACAATCTTACTGCAAATAAATTCTTAGAGACTGAGGGGAACTCAGTGCCCTCCTAGACTGGCCTCACCTTCAGATCCCTGACAGGGCTCATCCAGCATTTGCAATAACACTACCAGGGATAAGGAACTCACTGAGGACTTTCATTATTATAAAGTTCTTTCATATGTTGAACTGAAATATCCTATATAATAAAAGCCTAATATGCTAAATGTCTGGTCATCTGGTGACCGGTCGGTCGACTGTTCAACCAATCAAAGCATAATATGCTAATTATATGCTAAGCCACTCAACTGCTCACTATGATGTGCACTGACCACCAAGGGGCAGACCCTCCAACCAGTAGGTTAGCTTGCTGCTGGTTCTGGAAGATCGGGACTGAGCGAGATGAGCCGGACATGCCTTGGAGCCCTCCTACAGTCCCTCCCCAATTGGTCAAACTCCTGTGTCCCTCCCCAGATGGCTGGTCCTGATATTGAAACTGGGCAAGACAGGGCTGGACATGCCCTGGAGCCCTCCCATGGTCCCTCCCCAACCCTGATAGTGCACCAGTGGGGTTCCTCAGCCTGGCCTGCACCCTCTCATAATCCAGGACCCCTCAGGGGATATCAGAGAGCCGATTTTGGCCCCTTGGGAGGGCTCCAGATGCAGGGCCCAAAGCTGGTGAGTGTTGCTGCAGCAGCGCAAGCCTCTCATGATCAGGACTGATTGGGTGCGAGCCTGCGGCAGGCACAGTGGGGCCGGGATGAGCAGGAGCAGTAGGTAGGAGCTGCAGGCAGCTTTGGACTGTGGGTTTTGGCCCGATACCCACAGGCATCCCTGAGGGACCCCACCCATGCACGAATTCATGCACTGGGCCTCTAGTGTCTTCTATAATCATAGACCATGGGTTCCACTTGTAACCTTTGAAGCAACACAAAATAAATTTTTGAACTTTTTTAAACAAACTCTCTAATTTAGAGTATTGAAACAATCCTATCTAAAAAAAGAGTAATATGCAAATTGACCATACCTCTGCTACACCCACAAGCCATGCCCACCAGCCAATCAGGAGCACGTATGCAAATTAACCAAACCAAGATGGCTGTGGCCACAGACAGAGCAGGAGGCTTGGGTTTCCCTGGCAATGGAAGAAGCCAAGCTTCCCACAGCCCTGGTCTCCGCTCAAGGCTACAAAGTTTCAATTATAGAAGATAAGTAAATCCCAACAAAAATGGTGGCAGCCATGAAGCTGGAGAGAGCAGGAGGCTTGAGTTGCCCCCGGTGATGGGGGAAGCCAAGCTTCCACAGCTCTGGCGTGCCATGGCCTCTGCTCAAGGCTACAAAGTTTCAATTATAGAAGATAAATAAAACTCAGATACCAGGCCTCCGTTTAGATCGCTGGGGTCATGGCCGGCCTGCAAACCACCACAGGCCCCTCGCCCAGGCCACCCCATACCCCAAGGGAACCCCCACCCTGATCCGGGACACCCTTCAGGGCAAACCAGCTGGCCCCCACCCATGAACCAGGCCTCTATCCTATCTAATAAAAGAATAATATGCAAATTGACCATCAGTCCAACACATAATATAGCTGCCCCCATGTGGTCAAAGATAGCTGCCCCCATATGGACACAAGATGGCCAGCAGGGGAGGGCAGTTGGGAGGGACCAGGTCTGCAAGGGAGGGCAGTTGGGGGTGATCAAGCCTGCAGGGGAGGGCAGTTAGGGGTGACCAGGCCAGCAGAAGAGGGAAGTTGGGGGCAACTGTGCCTGCTGGGAAGGCCAGTTGGGGGGACCCAGGCCTGCAGGGGAGAGCAGTTTGGGGGGACCAGGCCTGCAGGGGAGGGCAGTTAGGGGCAAACAGGCTGGCAGGGGAGCAGTTAGGCATCAATCAGGTTGGCAGGGGAGTGGTTAGGGGGTGATCAGGCTGGTAGGCAGAAGCGGTTAGTGGCAATCAGGAAGGCAGGCAGGCAAGCAGTTGGGAGCCAGCAGTCCTGGATTGTGAGAGGGATGTCCGACTGCCCGTTTAGGCACGATCCTACTAGTATGGACATCCCTTGAGGGGTCCCAGATTGGAGAGGGTGTAGGCTGGGCTGAGGGAAATACCCCCTGTGCATGAATTTCGTGCACTGGGTCTCTAGTTATTATATATTCATTAAATCTCATTTTCAGGTTAAATATAAATTCTTCTTAACATGGCTTGGCCACTTTTTCTCAACATTTATTGAAGTTTTTCTATGTTTCTCTAAAGGTGAAGCACCCAGAAATAAAAACCATGGCAAAATAGCCCAATACAGGTACAGGATAATGTGTTCTTCTTCCCTCTTTAGGCCTGAATTTCACACTTTCATCACTCGAGCCTAAATCAGGCGTCCTCAAACTATGGCCCGCGGGCCACATTTGGGTGTTTTTGCCGTTTTGTTTTTTTACTTCAAAATAAGATATGTGCAGTGTGCATAGGAATTTGTTCATAGTTTTTTTTAAACTATAGTCTGGCCCCCTAATGGTCTGAGGGACAGTGAACTGGCCCCCGGTTTAAAAGTCTGAGGACCCCTGGTAAGGTTTTGTTCACTTTTCAGTGCCTACATCCCCTGGTTATCCCATATCAAAATCCCTTCATTATCTTTTTAACATAAACATTTTATGTCATGTTTCTCCCAGATCTCTTTATGGATCATTTCTTTTTTAATATAAAGAGGTTAATTCTTATTATTTTTAAATTTAAGGTCAAAGTTAAGAATATCAAGATCTTTGCCGAAACTGGTTTGGCTCAGTGGATAGAGCGTCAGCCTGTGGACTGAAAGGTCCCGGGTTTGATTCTGGTCAAGGGCACGTACCTTGGTTGCGGGCACATCCCCAGTAGGGGGTGTTCAAGAGGCAGCTGATCAATGTTTCTCTCTCATCGATGTTTCTAACTCTATCTCTCTCCCTTCCTCTCTGTAAGAAATCAATAAAAAATATATTTAAGAATATCAAGATCTTTGTTGCTAATAGCTACTTCCTTTAGATCTAGATTTCTATCACCTAATCCTATATAATAAAAGCCTAGGTGGCGTCACATGTGACATCATCACAAGATGGCCACAACAAGATTGCTGCCTTCACGTCATCACAAGATGGCCACCACAAGATGGCCACCACAAGATGGCCACTACAAGATCGCCACCACAAGATGGCCAGCAGGGGAGGACAGTGGGGGCAAACAGGCCAGCAAGAGAGGGCAGTTGGGGTGACCAGGCCTGCAGGGGAGGACAGTTGGGGGCAATCAGGCCAGCAGGGGAATAGTTAGGCATCAATCAGGCCAATAGGCGAGCGGTTAAGGGGTGATCAGACTGGCAGGCAGGCGAGCGGTTAGGAGCCAGCAGTCCCAGATTGTGAGAGGGATGTCCGACTATTGGTTTTGGGCCTAAACTGGCAGTCAGACATCCCCCAAGGGGTCCCAGATTGGAGAGTTTGCAGGCCGGGCTGAGGGACACCCCCCCCCGTGCATGAATTTTGTGCATCATGCCTCTTGTATATTTATAAACATCTTTTCCATATGTTCACTCAAGTTGTTTTCATTTGATTATAACTTTCTTCACTGCAAAAAAATTTGAGCATAATTATAAACAATACAAGAGATGCTTAAAATGAAATCAGATTGAAGGTAGAATTAATTAATCAAGACAAAGTTAGTACTCAGATGTATATCACAGGGAACTTCACAAATCTACAGTTGCAATGCAAATTTAGCTCTAATCTTCAACCTTGCAGCCATAGCAAGAGGTCCAAAGTAAAATATATGTCTCAGGATTCAATGCAATATTACAAAAACTAGAAATATAGTTATTTCAGTTTCTGAGACCTAATAGTAATTTTCCCATATAACTCATATATCCAAAGGCATGCCATCAGAAATCTCCATTCACTTTTTCATCAATCTATTAATCATCATAATTGTTCAGATCCTATCAATGTATACCCTCTTTTAAGGAATATAATTTTCATTCATAAGCATTTATTATACATCTGTTTTTTCCAAAAAATTATATCAGGTGCTAAATAAACATGTACTTAATTTTTATTCAAATATGTATTTGATGTTTATTGCTGCATAGCAAATTATCCCAAAATTTAGTGGCACCAAAACACCAAACGTTTATTATTTCATAGTTTATGTGGGTCAGGAATTTAGAGGTGGCTTTAGTCCCAGGATATTAACTGGGACTGTGTTCATCTCAAGGCTTAACTGGGACTTGAAAATGTCTAGATGTCTCATTCAATGTCTAGCAAGTTCATGCTGGCTTTTCCTTGCAAAAGTCTGGTTCCTTGCCATATAGGCCTCTCCACAGAGCCTTTATACCTGGCAGTTGGCTTCCCCCATGGAAAATAATACAAGAGAAAAAGCAAGGAGGAAGATGCAATGCCTTTTATGGCCTCATCTTCAAAGTCAAGCACTCTTATGTCTGGTTTTTAGTGTGTTTTCCCCCCTGTTCTTTAAGAGGAAGTCACTCACTGAACTAGGAATAGAAGAAAACTATTTCAATATAATAAAGGCTATTTATAAAAATCCCACAGACAGCCTCATACTCAAGGGTGAAATACCAAAACCTTTTTAGATCAGTAACAACATAAAGATGCTTACTCTTGCCACTTCTATTCAACATAGTACTGAAAGTCCTAGCCAGGGCAATTAGAAAAAAAGAAAAGAAATAAAAGACATCCAAATTGTATAGGAAGAAGCAAAATTATCTCTGCTTTCAGATGATATGATCTTATATGTGGAATAGCCTAAATATTTCACATACAAAAAAAAAAAAAAAAAAAAAAAAAGCCAACCCTACAAGAACTAATACATTATTTTAGCAAATTTTCACTATACCAAATAAACACACAAAAATTAGTTGATTTTTATATACTAAATGAACAATTTAAAAAGAAAATTAAGGAAAAACTCCATTTATAAAATCATCAAACAGAATAAAATATTTAGAAATAAACCTAAACAAGGAAGTGGAAGACTTATACACTAAAAAAGTAAAGCATGTTGCTCAAAGAAATTAAAGAAGACACAAACAAATAAAAAGATATCTAATGTTTATGAATTGAAATACTTAAATTTTTAAGCTGTACACACAGCTCAAAGCCATCTACAGATTCAACGCAATCTCTCAAAATTCTAAAATTTTTGGAGAAATAGAAAAATCATCCTAAATTTTTTATGAAATATCAGGGGACCCCAAGTATCCAAAACAATTCAGATAAAGAAAAACTAATGGCATCACACTTCTTGATTTTGAACATATTACAAAGCTATAGTAATAAAAAAATAAAAATAATAGACCAATATATAAAATAGAAGGTCAGAGATAAACCTCAAAATATGGGCAAATGAACTTTGACTGGGGTTGCCAAGACCACTCAGTGGAGAAAGGATGGTCTCTGCAACAAATGTTGTTGGGAACTGGATATCCACATGCAAAAAATTGAAGTTGGCTCCATATCTTACCACACATACAAAAATTAACTCAAAATGGATAAAAGTGGAAATGTAAGATCCAAAACTGTAAAGGTTATAGAAGAAAACATCAGGAGAAATCTTTAGAACATTAGACTTGACAATGATTTTTTATATATAATGTTAAAGGCACAGGCAACAAAAGCAAAAATAGACAAATGGGATACATCAAACTAAAAAATGTTTTTGCATCTAAGGACACCATTAACAGTTTTAATAATTCAATCTAAATAATAGAAGAAGATATTTGCAAATCATTTATCTGATAAAAAAATTTGCAAATCAACTCAGATATATAAAGAACTCCTAAATGCAACATTTAAATAACTCTATTAAAACATGGGCAAAGAACTTTAATAGACTTTTCTCCAAAGATGATGTACAAATGACTCAGTATATGAAAATAAGTTCAACATTACTAATTATCAGATAAATGCAAATCAAAACCACAAAAAAGATATTTATCACCTCACACCCATTAGAATGGATACTATAAAAAATAAATAAATGTTGGTGAGGATATTGAAAAATTAGAACACTTGTGCACTGTTCATGGGATTATAAAAGTATGCAGCATCTATGGAAAACAGTATAGAGATTCCTCAAAAAATTAAAAAACAGAATTATCATGTGATCCAGCAATCTCAAATATATATGGAATACCATATAACATATATGGAATACTATATGATCCAGCAAACCAGGGATATATATCAATTATATATTTCCAAAAGAATTGAAAACAAGCATTTGAAGAGATAATTTGTGAACCCATGTTTATAGTAGTATTATTAGCCATAGCCAAGAAGCAGAAGCATCTCAAATGTTCAACTAATAAATGAATAAACAAAAAGTGGTATATGCATGCATTGGAATATTATCCAGCCTTAAAAGGAATAAAATCCTGTCACTCATGACAACATAGATTAACCTTGAGGAAACTAAGTTAAGTGAAATAAGCCAGTCTTAAAAAGACAAATATTTTATGACTAGAGGCCCGGTGCACGAAATTTGTGCACGGGCGTGGGAGAGGGTGTTGTGTCCCTCAGCCCAGCCTGCACCCTCTCCAATCTGGGACATCCCTCTCACAGTCCAGAACTACTGGCTCCCAACTGCTCGCATGCCTGCCTTCCTGATTGCCCCTAACCGCTTCTGCCTGTTAGCCTGACCAACCCCTAACCATTCCCCTGCCAGCCTGATTGATGCCTAACTGCTCCCCTGCCAGCCTAATTGCCTCTAACTGTCCTCCCCTGCAGGCCTGGTCACCTCTAATTGCCCTCCCCTGCAGGCCTGGTCCCCCCAAACTGCTCTCCCCTGCCGGTCTGGGGTCCCCCCAACTGCCCTTCCCTGTAGGCCCGGTCGCCCCCAACTTCCCTCCTCTGCTGACCTGGTCACCCCTAACTGCCCTTCCCTACAGGCTTGGTCACCCACAACTGCCCTCCCTTGCAGACCTGGTCCCTCCCAACTGCCCTCCCCTGCTGGCCATCTTGTGGTGGCCATCTTGTGTCCACATGGGGGCAGTCATCTTGTGTGTTGGAGTGATGGTCAATTTGCATATTATTCTTTTATTAGATAGGATTAAGTAGGATAGAGGACTGGTGCATGGGTGGGGGCCGGTTGGTTCGCGCTGAAGGGTATCTTGGATCAGGGTGGAGGTTCCCTTGGGGTGTGGGGCGACCTGGGCGAGTGGCCTGTGGTGGTTTGCAGGCTGGCCTCACCCCCCCGGCGACCCAAGCGGAGGCCCTGGTACCTGGGATTTATTTATCTTCTATAATTGAAACTTTGTAACGTTTTGCTGAGGCCAAGGCAGGCCAGGGCTGCGGAAACTTGGCTTCCTCCATTGCTGGGGGCAACTCAAGCCTCCTGCTCTCTCCAGCTCTGTGGCTGCTGCCTTTTTTGTTGGGATTTATCTTCTATAATTGAAACTTTGTAGCCTTGAGTGGAGGCCTGGGCTGGCCAGGGAAGGCGGAAAGCTTGGCTTCCTCCATTTGCAGGGAAACCCAAGCCTCCTGCTCTCTCCGTGGTTGCAGCCATCTTGGTTGGGTTAATTTGCATACTCCCTCCTGATTTGGCCAGTGGGCATGGCTTGTGGGTATAGCAGAGGTATGGTCAATTTGCATATTACTCTTTTATTAGATAGTATTCTACTTATGTGAGGTATCTAGAGTAGTCAAATTCACAGAAATGGAAAATTGAAATGTGGTTACCAGTGGCTGTCATAAGAGGGAAAGGAGAGTTGTTAAATTGGTATAACATTTTAATTTGCAAGATAAAAAAGTTCTGGCGAGCTGCTTCACAGCAATGTGAATATACTGAACACTACTGGACTGCACACTTAAAAGTGGTTAAGATGGTAAATTTCACGTTATTTTTTTTTAACCATAACGTTAAAAAAAATGGCATCAAAAGAAACCAAGATGGTGGCATAAACACCTAAACTGCTGCCTCACACAACAATTTCAAAACTACAACTAAAGGACAAAACGGACATCATCCAGAGCCACAGGAAGGCTGGCTGAGTGGAAATTCTACAACTAGATGGAAAGAGAAAAGCACACTGAGTCTCACAGGAGCTGCGGAAGGTAGAGGTATGGAAGCGCGCATGCAGAGAGAGCTGGCAACTGAGTACGTGGCTGGCTTTCTCAGTCGGCAGGGAGACAAAAGCTCCTGACTGCTCTGACCTCCAATTCCTGGCGAGACTCTGGGGACCCACACTCATAGGGGGAGAAACTAGACTGTCTGGTAGTGGGCGAAACTCGAGGGTGGCTTTTTCTCAGAGGTGTTTGTAGCGATTACCACAGGAAACTGAAACCCAGGGGCCTCTTAGGGCAGGGCTGATGGGAAGCCATTGCTGTGTGCTCTGCCCTGAGGTCCCGACCCATGAAGTCATTGCTGTTTGCTCTGCCCTGAGACTCCACCCAATCCAAGCTGAGCCCAGAGGCTTTTGCATATGAATGACATGGTCCTTTGAATTCTAAACTTACCTACTAAACTGCAGCTGAGTCAGTGAGACACAGAATATCCAAAAGAAGGCCCAAGGCCCTGCAGCAGCTTACATTGCTTCACAGCTGGGCCTCATCTGGGCACCTCCAAACCCAAACAAAGAAGAGGAATCTGTAGATCTCTCCATAGCTCCTGCTAGGTGGTCTCAGACAGAGGCTAAATTCGCACCAAGCGCCAGTGTACCCATGGGTCAGAGTGTGAACATCCAGATTACCACTCCTCATATCCATAAGGGACACACTCAGGGGGCAGACTCAGTGAGCACCAAAGCCCCACTGAAGCAAGTCTTGTCTCATAAGGGTGTCTCCAGCACAGAAGTTCTCCCATCGTAGACACAGCTGATCCTCACAGCCAATTGGTCTGGAGGTCAATTCCTCCCAGTGATACCAAAAACAATCAAGGCTTGACTACAACAAGACTGTGCACCCAGCCCACAAAGGGGTGCACCAAGAGTGTCTACCTCAGGTAACTGGGGAGGCTGAACCACTGGGCCCTATAGGACACCTCACACACAAAGCCTCTCTATCAACTCAGGGAAGCAACCAAAATGCAGAGACAAAGAAACAGGTCACAAATGAAAGAAATGGAGGAAAGCAAACGACTGGATATAGAGTTCAAAACCACGGTTATAAGGTTTTTCAAGAATTTTCTAAAAAGGCGATAAATTTAGCAAGACCCTCGAGGATATGAAAAAGGACCCACTAGAAATTAAGCATACCCTAACTGAAATAAAAAATAATATGCAAAGATCCAACAGCAGACTAGAGGATTGCAAGAATCAAGTCAAAGATTTGAAATACAAAGAAGCAAAAAACACCCAACCAAAAAAGAATCCAAAAATATGAAGATAGTGTAAGGAGCCTCTGGGACAACTTCAAGCATACCAACATCAGAATTATGGGGGTGGCAGAAGAAGAGAGAGAACAAGATACTGAAAACCTATTTGAAGAAATAATGACCAAAACTTCCCCCACCTGGTGGAAGAAATAGACTTACAAGTCCAGGAAGCACACAGAACCCCAAACAAAAGGAATCCAAAGAGGACCACACCAAGACACATCATAATTAAAATGCCAAAAGCAAAAGACAAAGAAAGAATGTTAAAAGCAGCAAGAGAAAAACAGTTAGTTACCTACAAGGGAGCACCCATACGATTGTCAGCTGATTTCTCAACAGAAACTATGCAGGCTAGATGGGAGTGGCAAGAAATATTCAAAGTGATGAATAGCAAGAACCTGCAACCAAGATTACTCTACCCAGCAAAGCTATCATTCAGAATTGAAGGTCAGATAAAGAGCTTCATAGATAAGAAAAAGCTAAAGGAGTTCATCACCACAAAACCAGTATTATATAAAATGCTGAAAGATATTATTTAAGAAGAGGAAGAAGAAGAAAAAGGTAAAGATAAAAATTATGAACCAACTAATACATATCTATCAACAAGTGAATCTAAAACTCAAGTGAATAAAAAATCTGATGAACAGAATAAACTGGTGAATATAATAGAATCAGGGGCATAGAAAGGGAGTGGACTGACAATTCTTGGGGAAAAAGGGGTGTGGGGTGTGCGGGAAGAGACTGGACAAAAATCATACACCTATGGATGAGGACAGTGGGGGGCTTGTAAGGGCAGAGGGTGAGGTGGGAATGGGGTGGAGGGGAGCTATGGGGGGGAAAAGAGGAACAATAGTAATAATCTGAACAATAAAGATTTATTTAAAAAATATGGCATCAGTAATTCCAGCTCACACTCAAGTCTCCACATTTTGCAAGGTAAAGGATTTGCAGACATGTTTTTAAACCCCTAAAACATGTTTAATGTTTTTTGGTTTTTTTTGTCTTCAGGAACATTTCAGAAATGTTTCTAAGTAGGCTAACTCTACTTAAAATTGGCAGGCAAAAAGCAGAGTTCAAAATTAATTCTCTAGCTTTTTTCAAATTAAGTTTGATTTCACAACAATTAAGTTAATTTGAAAAGCATCTTTTTCTACTTAACAAAAGTGAAATGTGTGTTAATAAATTTTAAGTGCTTTCATTGAAATTGAAAAAGAAGAAAATTAATATGAGACTGCTTTTTCACCCAATAGATATATATTTGAAACTAATTTAATTTTTACAATAAATTAAGCCTTAAGTGAAATCATTTTATATATTTTGGGAAACTGCATTCACAGATTTTAATTGGATTTGTCAAAAATAATATGAGGGAGTTGCTGAAGACAGAAGCAAAATCAGACTACGTTGGAATGGAATAGGAGAGTAGACCTGACAATGGCAGAAATAATTTTAATAGGATTAGGGAGACTGGCTTTGAGGGAAGTTAGTTGGACAATGTGTATGCATGACAAGGGACTATCTTAATGTTTTGAAAGTCATGAAATCCAAATTAAAGTAGACAATGGCAGTAGGTTAAGCATGGAAACTGGGCTGTGGTCTGAAGGCATAGGGAATCTTTAGATTAACTGTGTTGGTCTTGCTCTAGTCGACTGACTCCATATCACATGCTTCTAAAATCCTATCAAGCTGTGACCCTTCTCTTTCATTCAGTCAGCAAATTGTTATTGAGCACCTAGTTTGTACTAGGCATTATGTTAGACCCTGTGGATACAATGGTAAACCAAACAGACTCAATCCCTCAAGTAGCTTACAGTTTTGTGGAAGGAGAAAAACATGACCAGATGTTTAGTGCTATGGAAAATTAGACACGGGGTATTATGTGGTGGTACAAGTGGCAAAGAATCCCTGCTTGGAGGGATGTAGAAGGCATCTTAGAAGAATCAACCAATTCAGCCATGAAGGAGGAGTCCAGGATATTTAAGCTTCTTCACTTTTTGTCCCAAATTGTAATGTTCTCTAAAGAACTTCTGAGTTTCTCTATGTCTCTTCAACATTGGAGTGCTCAGGGGTTCAGTTACCACACCTCTTCTCCTTTTCATCTAAACTTGCTCCTTGGTCATTTCATTTATTCTGGAGACTAAATATCATCCAAATATTGATATCTCCTAAATTAATATCTCTTTTCTAAAATCCATTCTTGCATATCCCGTTATTTACCTGTCATCTCCACTTGGTACCTAGTAGTCCTTTCAAAATCTTAATGTGTCCCAAGTTGAAATCCTCAAATGCTCCCCCTCCCTCAATCTTGTCATCTCAGTAGATGAAAACTCCATTCTTCCAGTTGCTTATGCCAAAAATATTGAAATCATTGTGAGTCCTCTCTCTCGTACCTGGTCTATTAGTAAATAGTGTCATCCTACCTGTGTCTACCACCTGAGTCCAAGCTCTATCATCTCTCACCTGGATTATTTCAGTAGCCTTCTAATTGGCCTTGTTCTCTACAATCCATCCCAACAGAGCAGGCAAAGGATCCTCCTAAAATATTATGCCACTCCTCTGTTATATCTCACTCAAAGTTTTAAGGTAAAGTCCTTAACTTAATCTACAATTTCCTCCATAATCTCATATCTTCTTTATCACATTAACATTCTAATTTTCTCTCCTACAAGAATTTTTGTATTTTTGGCTATATCCCTAATGGGGACAATAGCACCAACTGACACATAATAAATTGACAATATTTGTTGAGTGACCTCTCTCATTTCCCATTCATGTTTCAGACAATATCCTTCTCTCCAAGCCTAGTCTTCTGTTACCTGACCTATGCCCTGCCAGTCTTGCTTAGAATATTGGTCGCCTAAGTATTTCTCTTTTTAAAAAATATTTTTATTGATTTCAGAAAGGGAGAAGGAGAGAGAGATAGAAGCATCAAAGATGAGAGAGAATCATGGATTAGCTGCCTCCTGCATGCCCCTTGCTGGGGATCAAGCCTGCAACTTTAGCATGTGCCCAGACCAGGAATCAAACCATGACCTCCTGGCTCATAGATCAATGCTCAACCACTAAGCCACACCAGCCTGGCAGCATCTCTCTTTTCAACTATGTTCTATCCTGTATGGGGATTCTGCAATCCTAACTCTGCTCAAGTTTTTCCATCCTAATGTAAATAGGAAAGTAAATAGAAATCTTTTTTTCTCCAGTTTACCCTTTTAAGCAATCCATTCTCTCTCCTCACCTTTTAGTCATGGCCAAACCATCATATATATATATGGAAGAAGGAAATCTATATCCTGTGCCCCTACTTCCTACTCAATTATTGTTCTTTTATAGCCTCGCTCTTGTCAACATCATGCTGCTAAAATTACTCTCTAAGGGTCACCATGACATGCCAAATCCAATAGCCTTTCTCCCTGGAGAATTGGATGTTACTTTCAATGATCTTGAGTGTTTTGAACATCTAATTTTTTAAAAATAATTAACAATATTTAACTTTTATTTTGTAAACAAAAGTATGCTACACAAATCCTTTAAGAGATCATTCTTCCTTGGCTTCTATGAAGTATATTTGTTCATCTAGCCTCTGACCTTCTCTGTTCTGTATTTTCAGAATTCCTTGTTTTCTTCCTCCTAAATATAGATGTTGCCCAAGCACCTATTTTTGGCCTTTTTCTTTGTATACTCTTCCTTGATAATCATATACTCAAGGACTCTACTTCCAGGTCTGACCTCTTTCCCAAATCTCTGGCACACATTTCTCACTGCCTCTATATCTTTTTTTGGACATTCCACTGGCACCTCAAAGTCAAATATTTTCACAACTGATTTCATCATCTTTAGCCAAATCTGTTCTCTCTTTATGTTTCTTAATCTCAGGATTAGTTTTGATTCTTTCCTGTTTGAACATCTGAGACCAGTATTGTCTCTTCTACCTTTATCTTGTTGCTCACAACTGCCACCTCTTCTCCATCCACTCTGCCACTACTCTAGTTATGACCTCTATTCTGTCTCTGGGCAGGATTGGAAAGTCTTTCTGATCAACCTTCTTGTCTTTTCTTTTTCCAACTTATTTTACACACTAGACAACTCTTCCTAAAACAAAGTAAGGTTGCATGAGTTAATTATCTTCATCCTCCTAAGAACTTCCAGCCAGTGTTCTTCTTAAAACAGCAGGCTACTTATATCAGTCAGATGACAGGTTCTATTTCACCCGTATGTTTTTAAGTTTCATGGGACCTGGCAGACTAATTGAAAGACCATCAAATTTGTCTTTATCATATGATTAACCTCTGAATATCCACTTTTATATGGGTCACAGGCACAGAAACTATTAATTTTTACATGTACTTTTAACCATCATCTGTAAACTTGGTTTAAAAGACGAGGTCTTATGGTGTCTAAAACATCAACATAGGCATTTACTTCTCAAAATCACTGTATAAAAATTTATTGTATAGGGCCTTTGATAAATTTTTTTTTTAATTACTTTATTGATTAAGGTATCACATATTTGTCATCAACCCCCCCCCCCGTTTTCCTTCCCAAATCCCCCCACATGCATGCCCCCCTCCCCCTGTTGTCCGTGATCACTGGTTAGGCTCATATGCAAGCACACAAGTCCTTTGGTTGATCTATCTCCCTTGTCCCCACCCTCCCCTACCTTCCCTCTGAGGTCTGACAGTCTGATCAATGCTGTTCTTGTTCTTCAGTCTATGATGTTCATCTTTTCCCCTAGATGAGTGAGCTCATATGATACTAGGAATACACTTATAGGAACCGAAAATGAGACAAGCAATAATAGTTATGCTGAGAGGCAAATGAATCAGTCTATAGTGAGTTTCTTTCTGGGCCAACAGTTCTTTTGAGTCCCGGTTTCTATGTCCAACAGTTGTTTATGTGTTCATAACAGCAATGATATTTCAGTTCTGGATGGTGGACAAATGGTGGTAATGCAGGTCTGACCCTCTCTGGTTTGGTCCTGGGAAATCTGCAGTGACGCATATCTGCTGACTGCTAGTATGGCAAGGCATCGCCAGCGTCTTCCATCTCTGGACTGTTTCTCTTCTGACTTCATGGCTGGAGCACTCCTGTCAATTCCTCTCTGTTGCAGGAATCCACATGTCTCAGAGTTGTTTTCTGAAAATATACAAACATATTCTCGACCAAAAATTAATAAAGGAATATTTTCTATAAATTTGACTTGCTATCCTTTTTCATTTTTTCCCCCAAACGATTTTCCTTTGGCTTGTTTTGACACCATGTATGTTTTACCTGGGTGACTTGCTGTTAGCATTACAAATGAAAGTTATTTTTCTAAAGTAAAAATTTTCTAGATGTAATTTATTTGCAGGATATTTTTCCTTACATGATATTCTTCTACTATCCCCCCTTTTTTGGTTTAAATATTGGGAGGCTTTTGGAAATTTTATGCTGTAATCTTGATAGCTTTTAAATTTTACTTTTTTGCACTAAAATGTGACTGCTTTAGGTTCATTATATGTTACGCACTTTTACCATGAGATGAGCTACCAATAAAAATTATAGTTAACACTTAGTAACAGCTTTTTTGTCCAGTACAATTGATTTTTCTAGAGTATTTGCTTATTTTGATTGGCCAATTTAAATTAGTCTGAAAACTTGACTACTATTTTACTGTCAAATTTAATACTCTAACAACCACCTTGTTTTGTTTTACCCTGTAATTATTAGTGGAGAGGATTATTTGCCTTCTTGAGTAGGCCCTGAGCATTCTTGGTGCTAGGCTGGATTTAGATATCATAGACCCCAGTTCCCCAGATCATGGGTGCAAGACATCTCCATCAAGTCTTGTTGCAGTGAAAGGGCATCTGCTGTCGGCCAAGTCTCTGTTACCTGGGTCCCGATGTGAGCTGGGCCTGTGAAGCTGAGCAGCCATGGGGGCAGGAGATCTCCTTCAGCAGGGGTGAGGGTTCAGGCCCCTGCAAACTTGGGGGGGTGAAGGTCTGTGCCCCACCTCTGTTGACCCCCAAGTTCTCTCCTGATGGCCCCTATGCGACTGTGCCTGTCTTAGGTTGTTCCTTCCCTGAGGAATCTTACCCGTCTCTGGCTAACCAGCCATCCTGTGGGGCCAAGCAGGGTGATGTGAGGTTTAGTTCTGTCTCCTTGGTCGCCTATGCCACCATGGCCTCCACGCCCAGCACCTGCCTTGGGATCCCCTCGCCTGCTGGCAGGGTTCCAACGCTGATCACATATCTTGTGGAACCCAGGTTTCTTCTCCAAGGAGGCCCAGCTCACCCCACTGGGCGAGAGACAGATCCATGGTACCAGCCATCACGAGGTTTCAACCTTGGCATGAACAGAAGCTCAGGCAACAGCTGTGGACAATTGGATTGTGAGAAGCGGGTCCCTCTTGGCCAAAAGGGCAAGAGGGGCCAATTTAGAATGCTCAGGTGCCTTCCCAGGGGGCCCTCTACACAGTGGAAGGGATTAAACCCTTTCATGTACTTTTTAAATTGCTGCCAGACATTCAAAGAATTAGTTTGTAAGTTTGTTTGGGGTAATTGTATAATATGCTGTTGTAATTCTACAATATCTAGAGATGTGTTACGTTTGTCTCCAAGCACCAAACAGATGATATCCCCCCCTCCCCCCACGGGCGTGAGGAACTATTATAAGTAATGGGGGTGATCCAAATCTGGGAAAAATTTTAATGACAGTGTAGAATAATATCATGTAAGGATATTCTTTGTTCTAGTTCATGGCAATACCCTTTCAAACTGGCTGTCTATTTCTTTTTGTATAGACAAGGTCTTAGTTACATTTTCTGCTCTTCTACCGCGGGCAAGTCGTGATAGTAGTGACACCCTTTCTTTGGTGTCCACACAAGCCAGAAACCTCTCTTTAATTTTACACACAAAGTGGCATTGTTTTGATTTTGTGTCATACAAAAGGGAAGCTGGGTGGAGACCCCTGTGTATTTATACTTACTTGCCCCACCCATGGACCTCCTGGATGACCAAGGTGTTTGGTATTATTGGTAACTACATTAGTCAGGGGATCAGGAGCATGAGTCCAAAATACTTACCCTCTTGTCCCAGGTAAAATTACCATACATCTGATGATTGCTAGCGTGGCTGGAGAGGCGTTCTCGTGCATTCTTGGGTTTCTGGTTACCTCACAATTTCTTCCCTGAGGTTTGACATTCTGATTGATGTTTCTCTGTTTCTGGATCTATTTCCCCCCCCCCCCATCAGTTTATGTTGTTCATTATATTCCACAAATGAGTGAGATCATGTAATATTTATCTTTCTCTGACTGGCTCTCCATCTCCATCCATATTGTTGCAAATGGTAAGAGCTCCTTCTTTTTTACTGCAGCGTAGTATTCCATTGTGTAGATGTACCACAGTTTTTTAATCCACTCATCTGCTGATGGGCACTTAGGCTGTTTCCAAATCTTAGCTATGGTGAATTGTGCTGCTATGAATATAGCGGTGCATATATCCTTTCTGATTGATGTTTCCAGCTTCTTAGGATATATTCCTAGAAGTGGGATCACTGGGTCAAATGGGAGTTCTATTTTTAGTTTTTTAGGGAAACTCCATACTGTTCTCCACAGTGGCTGCACCAGTCTGCATTCCCACCAGCAGTGCACGAGGGTTCCTTTTTCTCCACATCCTCGACAGCACTTGTCATTTGTTGACTTGTTGATAATGGCCATTCTGACAGGTGTGAGATGGTACCACATTGTTGTTTTGATTTGCATCTCTCTGATGATTAGTGATTTAGAGCAGGTTTTCATGTGTTTCTTGGCCTTCCTTCTGTCTTCTTTCGAAAAGTGTCTATTTAGATCAGTTGCCCATTTTTTGATTGGGTTATCTTCTTTTTGTTAAGCTGAATCAGTTCCCTGTAAATGTTGGAGATTAAACCCTTATTGTTGACATCATTGGCAAATATGTTCTCCCATGCAGTGGGCTTTCTTGTTGTTTTATTGATGGTTTCCATTGCTGTGCAAAAGCTTTTTATTTTGATGTAATCCCATTTATTTATTTTCTCTTTAGCTTCCATTGCCCTAGGAGCAGTATCAGTGAAGAAGTTCTTTTGGCATATGTCAGAGATTTTTCTGCCTGTAGATTCCTCTAGTATTTTTATGGTTTCCTGTCTTATGTTTAAGTCCTTGATCCATTTTGAGTTTATTTTTGTGTATGGTGTAAGTTGGTGGTCTAGTTTCATTTTTTTGCATGTATCTGTCCAATTTTCCCAACACCATTTATTGAAGAGACTGTCTTGACTCCATTGTATGTTCATGCCTCCTTTGTCAAATATTAATTGAGCATAGTGATTTGGATCGATTTCTGGGTCCTCTATTCTATTCCATTGATCTATATGTCTGTTCTTGTGCCAATACCAAGCAGTTTTGAGAACAGTGGCTTTGTAATATAGCTTGAAATCTGGTATTGAGATCCCTCCTACTTTATTCTTCTTTCTCAGGATTGCTGTAGCTATTCGGGGTCTTTTTTTAATCCAGAAGAATTTTTGGAAAGTTCGTTCTAGGTCTCTGAAGTATGCCGTTGGTATTTTAATGGGAAGTGCATTGAAATTATAGATTGCTTTGGGTAGTATGGACATTTTGATGATGTTGATTGTACCAATCCATGAACATGGTATGTTCTTCCATCTGTTTATGTCTTCCTCTATCTCTTTTTTCAGTGTTGTGTAGTTTTCCGGGTATAGGTCTTTTACCTCCTTAGTTAAGTTTATTCCTAGGTATCTTAATTTTTTTTGGTGTGATGGTAAATGGGATTGCCTTTTTAGTCTCTCTTTCTGTAAGATCATTATTGGTGTATAGAAATGCCATAGATTTCTTAGCATTTATTTTGTATCCTGCTACTCTGCCGAATTCATTTATTAAGTCTAATAATTTTTTGATGGAGTCTTTAGGGTTTTCTATGTACAGTATCATGTCATCTGCAAATAAGGACAGTTTTACTTCTTCTTTTCCAATTTGGATGCCTTTTATTTCTTCTTCTTGTCTGATTGCAATGGCTAGTATTTCCAACACTATGTTGAACAGGAGTGGTGAGAGTGGGCATCCCTGTCTTGTTCCTGTTCTTAGGGGAAATGGTTTTAGTTTTTTCCCATTGAGTATGATGTTGGCTGTGGGTTTGTCATATATGGCTTTTATTATGTTGAGGTATGATCCTTCTATTCCCATCTTGCTGAGAGTTTTTATCAAGAAAGGGTGTTGGATTTTGTCAAATGCTTTTTCTGCATCAATTGATATGACTATATGGTTTTTATCTCTCAATTTGTTTATGTGATGTATGACGTTTATTGATTTGCGAATATTGTACCATCCTTGCATCCCAGGGATAAATCCTACTTGGTCATGGTGTATGAGATTTCTGATGTACTGCTGGAGCCAATTTGCTAGAATTTTGTTGAGGATTTTGGCATCTATGTTCATGAGGGATATTGGCCTGTAATTCTCTTTCATTGTGTTATCTTTATCTGGTTTTGGTATTAGGGTGATGCTGGCTTCATAGAAGGAGCTTGGGAGTGTTCCATCTTCTTGAATTTTCTGGAATAGTCTGAGGAGGATAGGTTTTAGCTCTTCCTTGAATGTTTTGTAAAACTCCCCTGTGAACCCGTCTGGCCCTGGACTTTTGTTTGATGGAAGTTTTTTGATGACTGCTTCAATTTCTTCCATAGTTATCAACCTATTGAGATTTTTAGTCTCTTCCTGAGTAAGTTTTGGAAGGTTGTGTTTTTCTAGGAATGTGTCCATTTCCTCCAGGTTGTCTAGTTTTTTGGAATAGAGTTGTTCATAGTATTTTTTGACAATCCTTTGTATTTCTGTGGGGTCTGTTGTTATTTCACCTCTTTCATTTCTGATTTTGTTTGTTTGGGTCCTCTCTCTTTGCTTCTTGGTGAGCCTGGCTAGAGGTTCATCAATCTTGTTTATCCTTTCAAAGAACCAGCTCTTGGTTTTGTTGATCTTGTGTATTGTTTTTTTTGGTCTCTATGTCATTCATTTCTGCTCTGATCTTTATTATTTCCTTTCTTCTGCTCACTGTGGGCTTTTCTTGTTGCTCCCTTTCTAATTCTTTGAGTTGTTGGGTTAGATGATCTATTACCATTTTTTCTTGTTTTTTGAGATAGGCCTGTAGAGCTATACATTTCCCTCTCAGGACTGCTTTCATTGTGTCCCATAGGATTTGCAATGTTGTGTTTTCATTGTCATTCATTTCCAGGATATTTTTAATTTCTTCTTTGATCTCATTGATAACCCAATCATTGTTTAGTAGCATGCTATTCAGTTTCCAAGTGTTTGAATTTTTTGGAATGTTTTTATTGTAGTTTATTTCTAATATTATGCCATTGTGGTCTGAGAAAATGCTTGATATGATTTCAATCTTTTTGAATTTGGGGAGACTGCTTGTTACCCAAAATGTGGTCTATTTTTGAGAATGTCCCATGTGCACTTGAGAAGAACGTATATTCCATGGCTTTGGGGTGAAATACTCTGAAGATGTCAATTAGGTCCATCTGATCTAGTGTGTCATTTAGAATTGCTGTTTCTTTGCTGATTTTTTGTCCAGAGGATTTATCCATTGATGTCAGTGGTGTATTAAAGTCCCCTACTATGATTGTATTGATGTCGATCTCTCCCTTGATATCTTCCAGCAGATTTTTTATGTATTTGGGCGCTCCTGCGTCGGGTGCATATACGTTTACCAGAGTTATATCTTCTTGCTGGATTGCTCCCTTTAGTATTATGTAGTGGCCTTCCTTATCTCTTATTATGGCCTTTACTTTGAGGTCTATTTTATCTGATATAAGTATCACAACCCCAGCTTTTTTCTCATTTCCATTTGCCAGAAAAATGTTTTTCCATCCCTTCACTCTCAATCTGTGAATCTTTTGCTCTAAGGTGGGTCTCTTGTAGACAGCAAATATATGGGTCATGTTTTCTTATCCTTTCAGCTACCCTATGTCTTTTGATTGGTGCATTTAATCCATTTACGTTTAATGTTATTATTGATAAGTACCTGTTTGTTGACATATTTTTCCTTAGTGTTTATGTTTCTTCTTGCCTTTCTCTATCTTCTTTTTACAGCAGCCCCTTTAGCATTTCTTTCATTGCTGGCTTGGTAGTGATGAACTCTCTTAGCCCTTTTTTGTCTGTGAAGCTTCTGATTCCACCCTCAATTTTGAACGATAGCCTTGCTGGGTATAGTATTCTTGGATTCAGTCCCTTGTTTTGCATCACTTTGAATATTTCATTCCATTCCTTTCTGGCCTGGTGTGTTTCCGTTGAGAAATCAGTTGATATTCTGATAGGAGATCCCTTGTAGGTAACTTTCTGTCTCTCTCTTGCAGCCTTTAAGATTCTTGCTTTGTCGTTGGTGTTCGTCAATTTAATTATGATGTGTCTTGATGTCGGTCTTTTGGGGTTCAACTTGTTTGGGACTCTGTATGTTTCTTGGACTTGGATAGTTTTTTTCTTGCCAATATCAGGAAAATTTTCTGTCATTATTTCTTCCAACAGGTTTTCTAGTCCTTGCTTCTCTTCCTCTCCTTCTTTTATCCCTATTATTCGAATATTGTTTCGTTTTTTGTCGTCCCAAAGCTCCCTTAGGCTCTCCTCTTGCTTTTTAAGTCTTCTTTCCAGTTGCTGCTGTATTTGTGTGTTTTTTCCTACCTTGTCTTCTAATTCGCTGATGCGGTCCTCAGCCTCTCCTACTCTACTCTTTAAGCCTTCCATTGTGTTCTTTATTGCAGCTATGTCGTTCTTCATCTCCTCTTTGTTTCTTTTCATGTTGGTGACGTTTTCATTCAGCTCCTTATAGTTCTCATTGAGCTGTGTGTATTTGTCATCCATCCGTTTAAACATCCTTATAACGAATATTCTGAATTCTTTCTCTGTTAAGCTGCTAGCCTCAAGTTCATTTAACTCCCTTTCTGGTGATTCTTCTTGTTCCTTGCTTTGAGAATTTCCTTTCTGACTCCCCATGTTTTCCTGTAATGTTTTAATTGTAGTTCCAATTGCTTTGCTACCCAGGATCTTTTGGTGATGGTGCTACTGGTATAATCTCTCAGTTTTCCTGGGCTTGGTAATCTAGTGTAGTTCCCTATTTGAACTATTTGGGTTCTCTTGATGTAGGCCTGCGAGTTTGAGAGGCACAACTGCAGTGTCCAGAGGTCAGCAGTCATGGAGGGTAGTATCCCAATTTTTCTGTCTTGCACCCTAAATTGAAATTACGCTTGCCCAGTGGGGACTCACAGTGGCTCCCAGGAACCGTCTGTCAGGGTGATGTGGCTCAGGGGGCCTGCATTCTAGAAAGGTGTGACTGTGTTGCCCAGAGTTTGGTAGTTGTGGGGTGGGCAGACTCAGCTTTTAATGCTGTACCTGTGGTGGATAGGCGCTTACTCCCAGTGGCGGCTCACAGGAGCACCCGCGGTAAGTTTGCCAGTGAGGAACACTGAAGCACTCTGAAGAGCTCTGGTAGTGTAACTGCATAATAGATGCTAAAGGTTTTTCTTTTGGGCGGTACCTATGGCCTCAGGGAGTATTCAAATCCTATAGTGTTAATCAGAGTGGTATCTGGGTGTGGCTATATTGGTTGCCTGGAGACTGGAGGGAGGGGTTATCTCTTAGGAGAAAATGGCGACCAGGGATCCTATGTACTCAGCCCCAGACACGCTTCCACCTCTGCCCACTCTCCCCAGGTTCCACCACTCCTCCCCTTCTCCTGCACCTCAGCCCCGGGTAAGTGTCTGTATCCGCAAGGTCCTACGAACTAGGTTCAGTGGAGAAAGATGCAGGCCCCGGCGCGAAGAGGGACCGCGTCTTTGCAATCTCCTCTCTTGCCGGCACTGCGTGGTCGGGCAGTTAGCTCTTCAGGGCTGCCTTTGAGCTCAGATCCCAAATCAGACTCCAAGGTCTAAAATCTACTACCTCCCGCAGTTCCGTGGACCCTTTTTTCTCACAGTCAGACACTTTGTCTGTCCTCAGGGATGCGGCTTGGCGCTGTGTAGTTTTCCCCTGACCTTCTGGGTTTAGAGATCCAGCAGATTCTATTGCCCAGATCATTGTTTTACCTTTTTCCAGGAGATCTCTGCCCTTCCCAGCTGCAAACTGTCTCACCAGCCGCTTCTCCTTCGCCAATTCGGGCTGGATTCCTCTAGTTTCAGCTGCTCCCTCTATTTCCTCCTACGAGTGCGGGGCCGCGCGGTCCGCTCACTCCCTTCCCGCTGCCATGTTCTGCATATACATCGGGCCTTTGATAATCTTTAATGGTTAATGTCTGTAACTGATTCATAGGTAGCTGGTCATCAGTGTTACTGTTTCACTATGGCCTCTTTAAGCTGTTAAAGTCTTTGAAACAGCTTTCCACTGATATTTCTGTTATCAAATATATGGATTTGACATTTTAAAAAGTCATAGTAGCTTCCACCTACAGTTATGATTTTCAGTAAGAATTATAGAGTGGGAAGGAGAGGGATTGGAGGAATAGGAGAGTAGGTAGGTAGAAAAGTAGTAAAATAAAAGACAAAACTCAACTATTTAAAAATTCCTGAAATACTCAAATTGAGAAAACTTTATATATGGCACGTGGGTACACAAGGTCTTAGTCTCCAATAAACATTTATTATAATTTTAAAAGGAAAGCACAAATATTAAAATACAAATAGAGATTTAAATACCTTTATAACTGTCATGAGTGGATAGACTGAGATGCAAGCAATGGTATTCATATGTGTTAACATTGGTAAAGGAGCTAGAGGAGCCCTTTACAGAAAACAGAAAGAGATGAACATTAGGACAATAAAAGTGGTCTCTTTGGATTTCATTCATTTTACAATCAATGTAAAAAGGCAGACTCAGTGGCTATTGACAAAGCCTATGATTCTCTTGCAATGGTTCCCAATATTCTGAAACAGAAGAAGAAAAATATCATATGATTCACATGATTTGAGTTACCTGGCCCCTGTAAATATTATGCTTCTTCAGATGAGAATGTGTATAATCTTAGCAGATTTACAGAGATCCTATCAGCAAATAACTGTTGGTGACAAAGACTCCCTTCTTGACCAAATTTTAGTCAGGCTCCTCTGAGCCCTCTTCTTGGTTAGGCCTTGACCTTGGCTCCTGTCCTGGATGAGTCTTCATTGCCCAGTTTTTGCAAGAATCCAGGTAAGTCAGTTTAGTAAAAATCCATGACCCTTGGATTCTGATTATGCTTAAGATCTAAGCAAATTCTTCATCTCCTACCTTATGTATTTGATCACCCTGGTCTACCTTTAGTTAGAATGTTGTTAAGTAGGTTCAGCAAGAACCATCCCTACTTTTGATATCTCCCCTTAGTAATTTTCCATCCACTGAACCCCTCACTCTGCTCATCTATATGTATGAAAGCTTAAGCGACTATTATGACCAGATGACCGGATGACCGGCCAGTAGCATGACACACACTGACCACCAGGGGGTAGATGCTCAATGCAGGAGCTGCCCCTGGTAGTCAGTGCGCTCCCACAGCCAACCTCCTACGGCCGGCCAACGTCCTGTGGTCCTACCTCCTCCTCATTATACCACCCCTCCACCCACCCCCTGGGGCAGCCAGCCCCAATCACCGGATCACCGTGATTGGGACTGGGCAAGACGGCCCCGATTGCTGGCCAGGCTGAGGGACCCTACCCATGCACGAATTCATGCACTGGGTCTCTAGTTGACAATAATACCCCAATTATTCTTGCTGTATTTGAAATTGAGCCTAGTTCTACATTGAAGTCTCTTTTCCCCTGTTGTAAAAGTTCCTGAATAAAATCTGTTCTTACTGCTTTAAACTAGTTATGCCCTGGTTCTCTGTAATAGTTACCACTTCTTTGTTATGGCATTCTATGATACTTGCTATTTTTTGAAGTTTATTAAGTCTAAAACATAAATCCCTGATTGGAATTAATTGTGGTTCACTTTCATTTTAGAAACAAAAATATGCCACACAAGTCCATTTAGAGATTGTCACAAAATTATGCAAATGGTTTAAATTTTGGACCAGTGGTTTATGTGATAAGAATATAAAACACTAAGCTGAACACATTTATCAAACTTTATGAGCAGTTCAATGCCCTCCCCTATTAAAAAGAATATTTGAGTATTCTGAGTAGAGTTTGGCTATTACTGGATTTGACTTCATGAAGTGAGGAGCAAGAAAGAAAGGCTGGAAAATTGAATCAGGAAACAGACTTTTATCCTCAGGACTTGCATGATGGGCTTTATAGCAGAAAGAAAATGAATGGTCTCAATATAGAAGGCTCTGTAGCTTCTTTTATGTCTGATGCTAGAAAAGCTGCTGCCTCCACATTTTCTACTCCTTTTCTTCAGCATAATGTGGGGTGGAGGGGCAGGGGACACACTCGTGGCCTCTAATGGCCAGATAATGGACCACAATAAAAGTTATATGTCCCCAGCTGAAGGTGAAGACATATAATGGTTGACAAGATCCATTATCTAACTATTAGAACCTAGAGCAAAAGGAGACAATTATTAAATCAAAGAAAAAAATTTATTTTTATTTATTCAACAAAAAGACTTTCTGCTTATGTGGTATAAATTTTTCTACAAGAACCATTTTTACCTCAAAATGATAATACCAATAATAACTTCAACTAATGTTTATTGAGCATTTAGAATATGCAAATTGCCTTGGTAGAGAGAATGATTTGTAGAATCAGAATCTCCAATTTCAAACCCTTACTTCAGCACTTATTTGGAGAAAGTTAAGCTTTCCATGTCTCAGTTTTCTGATAAATAAAATGATGATAATATCAGTATATGTATCATATGATAACTAACTATGGCATATATTAAGTATTCAATAAAAGCCAGGTATATTTAGTGTTGTTGCTGTAATACTGCCACTGTTGACATGAATATATAGGAAATATATTGTTTAGATCTCTTACTATCTCTATTTGATAAATTAAGACATATAGAGGATAAAGTGAGATATTTAATTTGCACATTTGTAAATATAATTTAAAGGATTCATTGACCCCTTGAAAAAAAACAAAAAAAATTTTGTTTATGTGCATTTTGGTAAGTGAGAAGGTTCATGGTTTTCAACAGATTCTCAAAACAGCCCTTAGAATTTTGAGCCCTTACCCCTCAAAATTCCAAGAATCCCTGATACACTAAATCGCATGTATCATTTCACTTCCTATCAAATGATGTAGGGTATTATAAAGCAAACATTGTAAAATCACTTCTCCTCTTTTGAATTTTTTAAAAAGGTTATAGAAAACCAAATAATAAAAAGTAATAGCAGATATATGTTCTGTCTGCTAAGTGCCAAAATAATCACATACATGTCACATGCAATTGTCTATTTTTCATCTCTTTCTTGATATAAACCTTTTTTCTGAGACAATTTTTGAAAAAGACAAAATCAATTCAGTTACAAAGGAGGGAAGCTATGTTTTTAATGTCTTAGTAATCATTCCTTAGCAATCAATAAATACACCATAAGCCATTTCACTTGGCCTTTTGGAACTCCTGAAATTTGAGTTGAGATTCCCATGAACGTAATTGTATCATGATATCAATATTCTCTTTTTTCATAATGCACTTGAAGGAGAATCTACTCTAACTCCCTTTTTTCTCTTTTGATAACTATTGCCTGTGAAGCATCAGTCTCTTTAACTAATGTGGGGCTGTTGGAGCTATTAAAACACTGACAGTAGTTTTTTGGGCCCAGAAAAAAATCTAAAGTTATAATTATAATTTTAACAATAAAATATCACTCATTTTCAGAGAAGAATTATAGCACAATGGTTAAGACCACATACTCTAAGATGGATTATAAAGGCTTACATCCCAACTATGTCATTATTAGCTATGAAACCATAGACACATTAATTTACCTCTTTCTGTATCAGATTTCTTATCTGTAAAATGGAAGTAATATATATGTTACAGGTGTTACAGAAATGTTGTATAAGGGCTAAATTTGTTAATATATACATATATTTTATACACACACACAGGCAGGCAAAAGTAGGTTTATAGTTGTGGGTACAAGAAAGTTTATTCTTGCATTATTATTTATTAATTATTATATTATCAATAAATAACAAGTGTGAACCTACTTTTACCCCAACATATATATATATATCCTATATATATATATATCCTATATAATAAAGAAGTAATATGCAAATTAACCCTCATGCATTCACAAGATGGCTGCCTACGACCAGGCCTGCAGGGGGGTTAGTGAGGGATGACCAAACGACTGAACAGCAGGCTGTGTGGGGTGACCAGGCAGGCAGGCAGGTGAGTGATTAGGAGCCAGCAGTCCAGAATTGTGAGAGGGATGTCCGACTGCCAGTTTAGGCCTGATCCCTGGGATTGGGCCTAAACCTGCAACTGGACATCCCCCAAGGGGTCCTGGATTGGATAGGGTGCAGGCTGAGCTTCGGGGAAACCCCATGCATGGGTTTCGTGCACTGAGCCTCTAGTCCTATATCATAAAAGCCTAATATGCAAATTGTCCCCTCAGGTGGTAGTTCAACTGCTCACTATGGCATGTGTGACCACCAGGGGGCAGTGTGGAACATAACAGGCATCAGTGATGTGGTGCTGACAATGGGAAGCAGTGGAGGCACTGCCAGCCCTGATAGACCCTGACAAGAGCAGGACTGTGGCAGGGTGGTAGAGCAGGTGAGTGGGCAGTGCCAGTCCAAGATGGATGTGAGTGGGGGCCCAGGTGCTGTCCAGGGCCAAGAGGTCAGCTGGGACCTGCCCTTCTATGCCAGACACTCATGCTTCAATCACCAGCCAGGCCTAGGAACTGTACCCGTGCACAAATTTCATGCACTGGGCCTCTACTGCACAAACACACACACACACACACACACATACTGAGTGGCGAGATTGTTATGATCTCTGAACGCATAATAATCTGCCCACTCAGTGTATATCCTATTTAATAAAAGGCTAATATGCAAATTGTCCCCTCGACCAGGAGTTCAACCTGCAGGCAGTCCGGCCAACCACCCATGTCCCCTCCCCATGGCCAGGCTGGCCGGACCCCACCCATGCATGAATTCATGCACTGGGCCTCTAATACCTTACCTAATAATAGACAAACATGTAAATTGACCATACCTCCACTATGCCCATAGCCAATCAGAGTGAGTATGCAAATTAACCCAACAAAGATGGCGGTTAATTTGCATACATAGGCACCCAGCGCCTGGGTCCCGGGAACATCCTGGCACCCAGGTCACTCTGAGGTAGGCCCCGCGTGGGCCCTGAGCTGCCTGGGAAGGGCCTGAGCTAGGGGGCTCCTGAGCAGGGCCAAGCCTGTGATCAGAGCCAAAGGGGCAGGGGCAGGGGCAGATCCAGAGATTGGAGGGAGCTGGGGGTCCCCTGTCCAGGCCTAAAGCATCAGCCAGAGGCTTTAGGCCTGGGCAGGGGTGGAGTCGGCAATCGGAGGGAGCTGGGGGTCCCCTGCCCAGGGGCGGAGCCAGAGATCAGAGGCTATTGGTAATCGGTGTGAACTACAGAGGAAACACCTTTTCTGACTGCTCATTGGCTAAGCTTCCTGTATTCCACTGGTAATATTCTTAGTAACTTGGGTAATAAGAATCCAAAAAGGTGATCTAGGGTTTTTCCACCACACTCCTGGAGAAAAAAACGAAGGTCTGCTGCTGGAGGGCTAAGAAATGTCATATCCTGCCCTAGCCAGTTTGGCTCAGTGAATAATGCCTCGGCCTGATGACCACAGGGTCTGGGTTCAATTCTGATCAAGGACATGTACCTAGGTTGCAGGCTCCTCCCTGGCCAGGGCCCAGGTCAGGGCTCATGCAGGAGGCAACCAATCAAAGTGTTCCTCTCACTTTGATGTTTCTCTCTGTCTTTCCCTTTCTCTTCCACATTCTCTAAAAGTCAATGGAAACACATCCTCAGGTGAGGATAAAAAAAAAAAAGAAAGAAAGAAATGTCATATCCTATGAAAGACACATCTTGAAAATGCCTAAAGAAAGTTGTCATTTTTTTCATGGTGAAGGGACTGGAGTCCATGTTGATGAAAACACCTTGGTGGCTGCGGTGACTGGCAGTGGCTGCAGCAGTGGGGTGATGGGGCTGGTGCCTTCCCCTGATCAGCCCGGTCGCCTCCCACAAAGGGAGGCCAGACTGTGGCTTCCAAGGGGAGCAGGCCTAAGCCTTCAGTAGGACATCCCCTGAGGGCTCCCAGTATGTGAAATATGTGAGAGGGGGCAGGTTTGGCTGAGGGATCCTCCAGCCCCAGTGCACAAATTTTGTGCACCAGGCCCCTAGTATGTATGTGTGTGTGTGTGTGTGTGTGTGATATATATATATATATATATCAACAAAACAGTGCCTGGAATATAAGTTCTGTAAGTATTAGCTATTAATGTATCATTATATAATCCATTTCTTGAGGTTTAAGAAGAAAATCTTCGAGTGCTAATGCTATTTTTAACCTGCTGAATCACCTTTAAATTTAGACAAACCACCAACTCTCTGGATCCATCTTTCTTACCTATATGAGGAGATAAACCCCAAGCTCATAGTGGGGCGTGGAATTAGGAATGTTCTAGTTTTCTGTAAGTTGTTGGGCCCTGGGTATATATCAAGTTTAATACATTGATACAAATCAATCTACAAAATTTATTGTGTGTTTTGAAAGCATTTTATGATTAACTAGAGGCCCGGTGCACGAAATTCGTGCATGGAGGGGGGTTGTCCCTCAGCCCAGCCTGTACCCTCTCCAATCTGGGACTCCTCGAGGGATGTCCGACTGCCCGTACATCCCTCTCACAATCCAGGACTGCTGGCTCCCAACTGCTTGCCTGACTGCCTTCCTGATTGCCGCAAACCGCTTCTGCCTGCCAGCCTGATCACCCCCTAACCACTCTGCTGCCAGCCTGTTTGCCCCCAACTTCCCACCTCTGCTGGCCTGGTCACCCCTAACTGCCCTCTCCTGCAGGGTTGATCACCTCCAACTGCCCTCCCTTGCAGGCTTGGTCCCCCTCAACTGCACTCCCTTGCAGGCTGGGTGCCTCCCAACTCTCCTCTCCTGCTGGCCATCTTGTGGTGGCCATCTTGTGTCCACATGGGGGCAGGATCTTTGACCACATAGGGGCAGCTACATTGTGTGTTGCAGTGATGATCAATCTGCATATTACTCTTTTATTAGATAGGATAGAGGCCTGGTACAGGGGTGGGGGCCAGCTGGTTTGCCCTGAAGGGTGTCCCGGATCAGGTGGGGGTTACCTTGGGGTGTGGGGCGGCCTGAGTGAGGGGCCTGTGGTGGTT
The DNA here is from genome assembly GCA_025583905.1 of Ia io. Lineage (NCBI taxonomy): Eukaryota > Metazoa > Chordata > Mammalia > Chiroptera > Vespertilionidae > Ia > Ia io. The sequence goes on from JAJQQW010000003.1 coordinate 50,391,049, forward strand.
TGCAGGCCGGCCACACCCCATGGCAACCCAAGCAGAGGCCCTGGTATCTGGAATTTATTTTCCTTCTACAATTGAAACTTTGTAGCCTGGAGTGGAGCCAAGCCTGGGGCTCCCTCTGAGGCTGAGGCCGGTATCCATTTGTGTTGGGGTTATAATTGAAACTTTGTTGCCTTAAGCTTTGCTTCCCCTGTTGCTGGCGGCAACCCTGGCCTGCTCTCTCAAGATCCATTCTGCCGCCATTTGTTTGAATTTGTTTACCTTCTATAATTGAAACTTTGTAGCTTGAGTGGAGGCTTAGGCCTGGCCAGGGCAGGCAGAAAGCTTGGCTTCCTCTGTTACCTAGGAAACCTTGCTCTCTGTGGCTGTAGCCATCTTGGTTTGGGTTAATTTGCATGCTCGCTCTGATTGGATGGTGGGCGTGGCTTGTGGGCATGGTTTGTGGGTGTGTCGGAGGTATGGTCAATTTGCATATTTGTCTAGTATTAGATAGGATTGTATATAACTATAGAAGCAAAATGCTTAATACAGAAACTAGAAGAACTTGTAAGCTTTTTTTGTATACATGTTCTATAAGGAGAAAATGTGGCAAATAGATTTCCCTGAGAGATTTTCTTGTTAATTTCAGTTAAGACTCTGTTTACCGTTAGCTTAGTGTTTTGCTTTGTTGTGGGCTTATTTTGTGTGTGGTTTTTTTGTTTTGTTTTGTTTTTTGGTTGTGTTTTTGTTGTTGTTTTGTTTTGTTTTTTGTTTGGTTTCTTTTGCTTTTAAATGAATTAGAATTCTGGTTCAAGAAAAGAACTGACCCCATTACTGCCTCCTGTACATTTGGAGAAGCTGAGGGGAGGTTATTGAATATTAATGAATTTTTGTTTCACAGCATTTCTTTTACAAAAATCTAGGCTCTTTGTGCTAGTTTTTAAACATTTTTGTCTGAAATTTTACTGTTTTAATTTTGAAGTATTGTAACAGTTAGATGATTCTCACATTGGTTTGGTTAGTCTTATATTTTTTCCTTGTTTGACAAAAATTGAAGATTTACAAAATGAATGTATGTGAACATGTGCTTGCTCAAGCCTTTTCTATTTCTTTTGCTTGTCATAATGAGCTAGAAATGCTTTCATAACCTCACTGAATAACCTTACTTTATTCAGGATCTCTGGGACCACTGAAAAGACATTCAGGTTCCTTATCCCTCCACTTTTATTGTTAGGAAAAGGAATCCAGAGCTGGAATTTGTTTTTATGCCTCTACCAGTTATCTCAGGCTGCATAACAAACCACCGTAGCACTTCTAGAGGCTTGAAACAATTATTCTTCGTTATTTATCATTATTGCATGGGTTGACTAAGTGATTCCTTTGCTGGCAATGCTTGGGCTTGTATATATGGTTGCCATCAGCTACTGGGTCAGCTGGAGTCCAGCTCAGCTGGCATTGCTGGAAAAAGACATAACAAGAGCCAATGAAATTCCACTCATACACAATACTCCATTCATTCTTATGTGGGGTTATCCCATATTGTTTAATTGCTCAATATATATTAATTAGGTAGCTAGCCTACTATGTACTAGTACTATGCTATGTTCTGTATGTTACACCAAAAAACTTCACAAGATTGTTGCTACTCATCCTGAATTAGCTATGCCATTTAGGAAAATGATCATATCACATTTTCAGGAGCTTATAGAAAATCTATATCAACATCATCCATGATGAACAACATTATGCACCTACTGTGTGAAAAAATAATTCTAGATCTGAGGATTTTCAAATGGTTTAAGGTAAAATTCCTGCTTACAAGCTTAAAGTTTATCTCAATAGCATAGATGTACCCTAGCAATAAATAATAATAAACCTCTCAATTATTTAACATGCACTTATTGGATGTGTCCTATATACCTAGGTTCTATATTAGGCATTGTGAACACAAAAATAAGTCTGATAAGAGCTCTGTCTATATGACTTAGAGTATAGTAAGAGGAAGCAGAATGTAAACAAGTTAAAAAATTAATATGTGCAAGTAAAACATTGATAAAAACAGAGAAGAAATTAATATTGTAAGTGCTCTGCCAGAAGACTAAACCAGAAATAGAGGAGGTATATATCTTTTTAGCGGTTAAGGATCAAGATCTCCTTCAAAGAAATGATGCTTAAGTGAAGTCTTGAGAAGTGGGCAAATGGCCTTTAGTTAACAGTAAGGGCCATGAGATCCTGGAAGATGAAGCAGCATAAACAAAGGGAAACCATGGGAAACACTGGGCCTTTAACTGGTTTAATGTGACTGAAACCATGGATTCTGGATGAGATGAAGGAAGGGATCAAGGAAAGAAGGAAAAAAAGAAATGATAAACAATGAAAAAAAATGGCCAGGGACTCATTCTTGGAGGACCTTAAATATAATCCTACAAAGTCTGGATTTTCTCCTATAGATATCAAGAATCTGTTGGAGGATTTTAACCCTGAACAGTATCCTTGATATATCTTGTTAAGGGTAATGGGAACAAATTAGTATTTTAAGATAAAATCTGACCTCAAGATGAAAGATGAATTGGATAAGACAAGACTAGAGACAGAGAGAATAGTTAAATTATGGCACTGATCTAAACAAGCTATGATAATGACAAAGGCAGTGGCTGAAAGAATAGAGAGGAACAGATGACTCATACCTTCAACAGACATATATTGGGTATCTACTAGGTTCTGGGGGTATGCCAATTCTGGGAATATTGTGACATAGAACTGACCTTGAAACTATACTAAAAAACCAATTGGAAACAGATGTAAAAAATCTACAAGAGATTCAAGCAAAAAGACCTGATTCCATGTGTGGGATATAAAACAAAAAGCAACAAATGAACAAACAAAGTAAAGAAACAAACAAACAAACAAACAAAAAACACCCAAACTCATAGATACAGACAACAGCATGGTGGTTACCAGAGGGAAAAGGGGGGTGAAGGGAGAATGAAAAGAATAAATGTGATCAAATAAATGGTGACACAGGAGACTAGAGTTCAGGTGGTAAGCACACAATGGAGTATATAGATGTCCTATTATAAAATTGTACACCTGAAATCTATAATGTTGTTAACCAATGTTACCCCAATAAATTTAATCTTTTAAAAAGACCTGATTTCTAGTTGCATGTAGTAGTGAAGGAAAGATAAGATCATAGAACTCCCAAGACCTGTCAATGGTGGCAATTTAAACAGTAGGTACCAGCAAATCAAGGAAGAATTACAGTCTTTTAAAGGTAAGCAAAAAATAAAATTGAAAACACGAAGATCCAAAGGAGACTATCTGAAGCATCAGCTATAGTTATACTTAGTATTGTCCTCAATTTTCAAAGATGACTCTTTGAACAATGCTAGATATGTGTGTACAACAGGTATGACATAATTATTCTACTGCTTCTCATCTTGACTGTCCTTTGTAAAACCAACTGTATCTTCCTATGTGTGCTTTAATTGAACTTGACCCTAAGAGCTGATGATTCCAATTCCCTGTGCTCAATAATTGGGCCCTGTGTGTGGTTTGGGCAGGTGGCATTGGGCACCCCACAGCTGCTGCTTATGTGGATGGATCAAATTAGAACTTCCAAATACACTGCCTACTCCTGATTTGATCATGACCACAAAGGTATATTTTCAGCTAAATATCTACATATCAAGCCAACAATAGGCAAGCAATCAATAATAAGAGCTTTCTACCTCTCTGTTTACATGTTCACATTATCAGCTAAGCACTATTATGCCCTGACAAAGACCCATTATTGTATTCTGGGTATGTACTTCATCTATTTTTAGCATAAATACCTAATTCCTAGCACAATTATAAACCCATTACATATGATTAATACTCAGTGTTTGACATTAATCTTACCCTTAGCTTGTCATTAGGTCAATCAGGAAAACTTTATAGAGTTCATATTCTCTGCTCAGCAGTATAGGACTTTGGAATCAGTGCTGAAGAGGATAACACATTATCCATCTCCACAAAAAGAAGAGAGCTAGATGAATGAACAAATACCTGCCATATATCATTCATTCACTGAGTACCTGCCCTGTTTTTGCCTTTAAGAATACAAAATTTAATAAGACCACTGTCTACATTTCTATAGTTGGGTGGACCATGAACTGACTATGAGCACCATGTTTGGCATGTTACATAAATTCATTTACTCAAGTCTCCCAGGAGCTCTTGGGAGAGCTCTATGACATTACCTCTGTGACAGAGGAGGAACTACAGGTTTCGGTGACTTGCGAAAGGCCATACAGGGAGCTTAGACTGAGTTAGCATTACATATGTATAAACCTAAACTCTGTGGGCTTCCCTCAGAACTTAAGATCTTAGCATAATGTGTTAAGCTATAATAAAAATATACCACCACCAACAATAACTAAAACAGGATGATTTTTCTTTTAATGTTGCCCTTCTTTACTTCTCCTCACATACCCTTTATAGCTAGGCTGCTTGAAAATATAGCTCATATTGTCAAAGTATTTACCTCTCATTTACATTTCAGCCACACTACTGTCCAGATGTTTGAAGCATCCTCAACATACATGCAAGTCTGTTGACCCTGAGCCAATAAAAATTTTTTTCTTACTTAAAAGTGATCTAGTAGTTGTCAGTGAAATACACTCCTTCTACTTCTTGAAGGAGACAGTATAGTATGTTTAAAAATTGTGTCTTTCAGTATCAGGTTTCTCTGAATATAATCCCAGCAGAGCTTAGATTTGTGGTTGTCTCTGACCTATGCCAAGTTTCTTAGGCTCCATAGGCCTTAATTTATTCATATATAAAGCAGGAAAGATAATGCCCAGTATTTGGGGATGCTGAAAGATAATAATTTGTTTTGAGTATGATAGCAAAAAATCTTACACTTTTAGGCACTCAATAAATACAATTTTTATTAATTATCATCATCATCATCATTATCAAAATCTCTACTGCATTTGATAAAGTTGACAATCTCTTTCCTCTTTAAATTATTTCCTTCCTAGAGTTTATCTAGGAGATTTCTTTCTACACATTTCTTCCTTTGTTGTTCCCCTTCTCTTATTGCTCATATTTTATATTCTAAAGTCCCCCAGTGTTTTGTTTTAGCCCCCCCCCCCCCCACCTACCACACTATTGTCTGCGTCCACAGACTATGAATACATGCATATAAGTTCTTTGGTTGATCTCCTCCCACCCCCCACTTCTCCCTTCCTTCTGAAATTTATCAGTCTGTTCCATACTTCCATGTCTCTGACCTATTTTGTTCATTAATTTATTTTGCTCATTAGATTCCACATATAAGTGAAATCATGTGATACTTGTCTTCCTCCGACTAGCTTATTCACTTAGCATAATACTCTCCAAGGTCCCTCTAGGCACTCTCTAAGGGCAAGAGATTCTTATTTTTTGTAGCTGAATAGTATTCCATTGTGTAAATGCCCCACATCATTTTTATTCCCTCATCTACTGATAGCCACTTGGGCTGTTTCCAGGTCTTAGATATTATAAATAGTGCTGATATGAACATAAGGATGCATATATTCTTTCTGATTGGTGTTTCAGGATTCTTATGATATATTCCTAGAAGTGGGATAACTGGGTCAAATGGCAGTTCCATTTTTAATTTTTTAAGGAAACTCCATAGTGTTTCCCATAGTGGCTGCACCAGTCCCTTCATACTGTTGTCCATAGTGTCTGTCCCAATTTACATTCCCGCCAACAGTGCACAAGGGTTCCCTTTTCTCCACATTCTTGCCAGCATTTGTTATTTCTTATCTATTCTTTATCTGAAATTTTAATATTTAATTTAAATTTTTACCCCAATTTGTTTTACTTCTTATACATTTGTTTTATTATTGTTAACTTAATGATTTTAAAAATTACTAAATCATTTTAAAAATATGATTCTCTTGTGGCTTATTTTTGTATTTAGGATCTTTTTCATTACAAAACAATAGATCTTGAATTCATAGTTTCTTTGGTCTTGTGGTATGCGGTAGAACTCTTATCTAACACAATTAGGACTAGTGGTTTGTTTAGGAATTAGAAAATTTATTTAGAGCAGGATCTCACGAAAAGGACATATAAAGCACTACATGTACTTTAATTCACCCGTATAGGGCAGAGGGCCCATTCCTAGGTCTGAGAATGAATCTGCTGATGAGAGCTTCTCCAGTCTTGCCAACCCATAAGGCGTATGTCCACTTCCCTGTTAGGGTTTTTTAAAGTAGCTGTATAATTTAGAGACAGTCTGTATATAGACTCTTTCTAGAGTTTCATGATGTTTCCCCCAATCTTGACATTTGCCTTATCTACCCCTAATCCGAACATCTACACTAATAAAAGAGAAACATGCAAATTAACCATCACTCTGCTACACCCACAAGCCATGCCCTCCAGCCAATCAGGAATGAGTATGCAAATTAACCCAACCAATATGGCGGCTGGCCATGGAGTGAGCAGGATGCTTGGGTTTCCTAGGCAATGGAGGAAGCCAACTTTTCCGCCCACTCTGGCCGGCCCTGGCCTTGACTCAAGGCTACGAAGTTTCAACTATAGAAGATAAATAAATCCCAAAAATGGCTGGGGCCACGGAGTGAGCAGGAGGCTTGGGTTTCCCTGGCAATGGAGGAAGCCAAACTTCCTGGCCAGCCCTGGCCTCCGCTCAAGACTACAAAGTTCAGTTATGGAAGATAAATAAATCCCAGATTCTAAGGCCTCTGCTTGGGTTGCCAGGTGGTGTGGCTGGCCTGAAAACCACCACAGGCCCCTCGCCCAGGCCACTCCACACCCCAAGGGAACCCCCACCCTGATCCAGGACACCCTTCAGGGCAAACCAGCTGGCCCCCACCCATGCACCAGGCCTCTATCCTATCTAATAAAAGAATAATATGCAAATTGACCATCACTCCAACACACAAGATGGCTGTCCCTATGTGGTCAAAGATCCTGCCCCCATGTGGACACAAGATGGCAGCCACAAGATGGCCAGCAGGGGAGGGCAGTTGGGAGGGACCAGGCCTGCAGGGGAGGGCAGTTAGGGGCAATCAGGCCTGCAGGGGAGGGCAGTTAGGGGCAAGCAGGCTGGCAGGGGAGTGGTTAAGGGCGTGATCAGGCTGGCAGGCAGAAGTGGTTAGGAGCAATCAGGAAGGCAGGCAGGTGAGCAGTTGAGAGCCAGCAGTACTGGGTTGGTTTGGATTGGGCCTAAACGGGCAGTCAGACATCCCTCGAGGGGCTCCAGATTGGAGAGGGTGCAGGCTGAGCTAAAGGACACACACCCCTGTGCACGAATTTCGTACACCGGGCCTCTAGTTTGTTAATAAAGGACTCAATTTCGTATTCACAAAAACAATCCCCTCTGCCTTTTCTCAAACACATTTCTCATACATATTTTATTTGTAGCATTTAAGTACCAGTAATAGTTAATTTATGTGACATTGACCATTACAACCACATTAACAGGTGTGGGAACAAACCACCTGACTCTTGGAAAGCTTGTCCCACAACTAGTAGGTGCAACAGGGCATAAGTAAAGAGGTAGTCACTTCCAGTCTGAGCATCCAGCATCCATGGCTACAGCCAGGACACTTCCCCCTTCCAGATGGAAAGGAAGGTCTGGTTAATCATTGAGATGGCTAAGTAAAGAGCAGTAAAGAGGACTCCTACATTCATACCTCTGTGACTTTTGTTGGGTCATTTCACTCTCAGGCCTCCATTTCTTCATCTGTAAAATTAGAATGATCTTATATTAACATCTAGCCTAATGGGTAATTGTGACAATTAAATAAGCAATACATGGAAAATGCTTTAATGCTTGCATGGGACATAATAAGCATTCAAACTTAAAAGGAATAGAAGTAAAAAAAATAAGATAAAAATAAATGCTATTATTTATGGAAGTTTGAAGTTATGTCTCAATATATTGCCATTTTTGTTTTTGCTTCTGTTGATGCTGCCATTTTTATGTGAGTATAGCTGACATTTACTGAACACTTAATATAGGATTGGCCCCAGGAGAAATATGGTAAGTGCATTATTTCACTTCATAACTTGTCTAAAGTGACCCAGGTATTACGTAGTTGAGCTGTAAGAAATTCAATCATTTTTTACTATTTATTAGTTGGTTTGTTTATGGCATGCCTTTCTCAAAAAGGAAATATTTTCCAAAAATATTTTAAAATTTGGCTTAGAAGGATGCATTGAATACAATAAGAATGCATTAAGTAGAAACAAATATAAGCTACCAATAAAAACTTAACTTTTAAAAATACCTTTAAATATAGGTTTACTTGAGGCCCGATGCATGAAATTCGTGCAAGAGTAGGTAGGCCTTCCTTCCCCCAGCTGCTGGCACCAGCTTCCCTCTGGCACTTGGGACCCGGGCTTCCCTCACAGCCCTGGCTTCGTCTGGAAGGTCTTCTGGAAGGACATCTGGTCTAATTAGCATATTATGCTTTTATTATTACAGATTATTATAGATAAAGTTTCCTGCTTACCACAAATCTAGTGGTAACTAAAGTAAGTTTCTACTTTATAATTAGGAATATTTCACACTAAAGGAAAATATTTGAAATTCATAGGTGTTCTATTTTGTTATCAGAAGGCTAATTCACTACTCATTCTCATGCTACAAGCTATTAAAAAAAAGCAAAAGATTCCATTCATATAAGTAACTGTCAGAATGAGGTATAAAACTAAATCAAAACTCTAGTTTATCAATGGGCTTATCTCTCCTACCATAGAGATTAATCAGAGGAAATGCTTATCTATCACACTTGTATTTTCTATCTGACCTTTTATCCAGTGATGACTATGTTTTATGCCTTCTTCTGGATACCACTAGTCTGGGCACTAAATCAATGTGAAAATTACGCTGGCAATCCAGAACACATTGATTTATGATGTTGCATTTTCCTTTATATTTCATAATTTTTGAGCATTCATAAATTAAACACAAAATCAATTTAAATTAAAAGTTAAGGGGCAGTAGCCCTCAGGTAGATGTTTAATAGCTTATTAGTTTTCTGAAACATATAAGAAATACTAAACTTTATATTGTTGTTATTATTATTTAATATTTCTTGCACACTAACAAAGTACCATCAATTTCTGTTTACTCAAGACCAAGTTACCCAGCTTTAAAATTGTGTAGGCTGCCCAATTCTGCAATTAAACCTTTGGCCATTTATTTCATTCGGATTTTGGCTCTTCAAGAGAAAAAATGTAGGAGGAAAAATCCCATTGTGTTTGAAAGCTTTATTAAAACTTAGAAACAACCCCTCAAATTGGGAAATTATTCGTTTGCAATTATTTAGTCTTTAAAAGACACACTTTTGCATGACAATGAATGATAAGAGAATGTTTGTTAAACAATGTTCTGAGAAAGACTATGTGCAGTATGTCCATAATTATTTTATTTGCATTACATATTCATGTATTCAATTAGCACACCTTCACTAGATTTCTAATATGTACATAGCAGTAGAAGTAAAATAAACAGAAAGCAGACATAGGTGGGCCTGACTTCATGGAGCCTGCATTCTAGTGAGAGAAATAGCCAACAATGAATTATTTAACTAAAATTAAACAGGAAAACTTCATAGTAGTATTGCGTGGTAGCTACTATTCTAAGTGTTCTCTGTTTATTAGTTGGTGCCATCCTCCTACCAAACTTATTAGGCAAGTACAGCTTTTATCTCTATTTTATGGATGTGGGAACTGAGGTATAACCAGGTTAAATAACTTGTAATAAGACCAACAACTAGGATGTAATGATGCCAGGACTTGGAGCCAGGCAGTTTGGCATCAAGGTGTGGGTGCTGAGTACCTTGAGCTCTCTCCAGTGAGATGCATGTTATGTTGGGAATGAACTTGCTGCTATGACAGGAACACATGCTGTCTGGGAAATCAAGCAAGATTTTTTTAAGGAAATTACAATTGGAATGAAATCTAAAGGCTGAGTGAGAACAAACCAGGCATTGCTGTGGAGAAGGTATGCTAACTGAGGTAGAAGGACCAGACTGTGCAAATGAGACAAAATGTGAGGAGCATGGGGCAGTAGAGGAACCGGGGGAAACTCAGAGTGGCTGAAGTGCAAGAGGTCGGGACGTGGATTAGAATAGCTGGGATAAAGCCCAGAAAAATCTCTCTGAATCTGGCAGCCCATGATTTCATTATTCATATATTTAGACTTGCTTTTCATCAGTGGATCTCAATTTTAGCTGCAATTAGAATCACCTGGGGAGCTTTATACCTCACCCCAGATCAATTACATCTGAATCTCTGGAGGTGGGCCCCAATAGCTTCTAACAAAAATATAAAAAATATTTTATATGATGATCAGGTGCGGTTTTGAATTTTGACTGTGTTATTTGCTGAGGTGAAGCAGAGTAGTATCTGATGGGGGCTGATATGAGTTGCATAAACCCTCAACCAAAGAAAATGTTTGCCCCATAACTTTGGGGCAACTGGATACAGACTGCAAATTCTCTGGCTGTGCTGACCTCTTTCCAGAAATGTTGTCAGTCCCCGGACAATAGAAGAGAAGATCAACCCAAGTATTGGGATAATATATACCTATGGTAGAGAAACCTTCCTTCCCAACAGGGCCCCATCCACACTTTCTGGCCTGAGGGGTATAGGTCTGGGAACGTGGATGGAAACAGAGCAAGCTCCTGAGATAACCAGGAAGTGTATGTTCCTTGGGCACCACCAAAAAGAAAAGAACTGGGAGAGATGGCGACCCATCAACAATCTGTCCCGAGGGACAGTTGAGTGGCAGCGGCTGGGTCTGTTGCAGATGTGAGTTTCCATCCCAAAATCTTCAGGGATCCTTTAAGATAGAACCAAATTAAGATAATTCAGCATATGTGAGAACTAACAAGATTATGATACCACCCAAAATAAATAAAATGTTTATTTTATAACACTAGATAAAACTTAAGGGTATGCTGAAAGTATTGGACTGCAAGAATCTGGGTGTTTATTAAAGCTGAACTCTCTTTCCTCCTCCTCCTCCTCCTCCTCCTCATCCTCTTCTTCCTGCTTCTTGGTTATTCTAAGGTTGAATGAAGGCTCTTAAGGTAAGGGCAAGATAGATTGCATATGTTTTGTGGGTTTTTCTGAAGAATGATTTGAAGAGGGGCTGCAATGGATTTGAAATATCAGTATGGAGCTATTTCTGTATGCCAGGTGAGAGATGACAATAGCTTGTTGGAGTACAGCAGTGATGGGCAACCTTTTGAGTTTGGTGTGTCAAACTTCGCCAAAAAACTGAGCATAACTCGGGTAGTGTGTCACTTTGAGGAAAAAACTAACTCCAAGACTCTAGTTGCAAGTGTTTCATCCTCAGGAGCAGCAAATGTTTCATCCTCGGCATGCGGCCGCTGTCATCAGAAATGGCTACGCGTGTCAGTGCTGACATGCATGTCATAGGTTCGCCATCACTGGAGTAGGGTCTAGTGGAAATGGAATAGGAAGAAGGGAAAAGAGAGTGAAGTTTGGCAATAAGCATTAAAGATAACTAAAGCAAAAGAGACAATGACAGAAAAATGGAAAGATGCACATCTAATTATGCATCTAAAATTGACTAGATAAATATTTCAAAATGTTGGTAGTGATTAACTCTGGGTCGGTGGCATCACTGTGCCATTCTAAGAATAAAAATAGTGAGTATTTCCTGAGTTCTGTTCTAGGCAAATTCTGGCCCCTTTGCTCACATTATCTATTTAATCCTCCATTTGGGGGTATGTATGGGAATGTTTCTTGGAGCAGGTAAAATAAAAATATTGACTATTTAAACTATTTTTTAATTCTAAAATTAATATATTATTGTGGTGAAGTAAAATTATAACTCATTTTAATTCAGGCATACATAATAGCAATAATGAAAATAATAGTTGCTAAAATTTACTGTGTAGCAAACTGCTAGGTATTTTACACATATCAACTCATTAAATTCTTACAACAGTTCATTAAGGGAAATACTATAATTATCTCTATTTTACAAGTGAAAAAACTATGTCTCACCTTAAGTATGTTTTCCCAAGTCATTTACCCATCTGATTCCAGAGGCTCTGAAATTCAGGAGTGGAATGCAGAAGTTAGTGCTTCCGCATGGACCTATGAACCAGGAGATCACGGTTCAATTTCCAGTCAGGGCACATGCCCAGGTTTTGGTTTGCATCTTTCCATTTATCTGTCATCGTCTTGTTTACTTTAGTTACTCTCCATGATGGGGATGAAAAGGAGTATGGGATTTTTCAAAAATGGAAGGACAGCAAACAGTGTATAATCTCTCAAATATGTTCTGTCTTATTCTTAGAGAAGAGGATAAAACCCACTGTTATCCAAGTGTGGCCAAGTCTTTATAATTAGACTAGAGGCCCAGTGCATGAATTCATGCATGGATGGAATCTGGCCGGCTCGCCCTTATTTGGGGGGGGGGGGGAGGGCGATCAGGGGAGGGGCTGGCCAGGGGGAGGTGCTGCAGGTGGTTGGCCGTCCAGCCCTACCTCCTGGTCAAACTCCCAGTCAAAGGGACAATTTGCATATTAGCCTTTTATTATATAGGATTCCAAACATTTTACCAATTACAATCAATGAAGGTGAAGGCCTGGGGTAGGGGGTGGGGACAGGATGGGAGAGATCAATGGGGGAAAAGGAAGACATATGTAATACTTTCAACAATAAAGATTAAAAATAAATAAATAAACATAATCATTGTTCTGCTAAAAAAGAAAAGCCAGTAAATACATTTGATTGTAGAGATGCCTGGAATAATTTTACTAAAAGCAGAATACAGTCATTTTAAGGTGATAGTGTTTATTAATCACCTCAAAATTCTAACTATAGATTCTCATGAGTAGTAATTGATGTTAGAAACTAAAACTGAAATTCAAGTGGAACAAAGGACTGCATGTAGAGAAGAAGAAAAAGTGGGCTGTTTATAAAACAAATGTTTGCCTAGTCAGTGTGGCTCAATGGTTTAGCATTAACCTATGAACCAGGAGGTCATGGTTCAATTCCCAGTCAAGGCATGTGCCCAGGTTTTGGCTCAGTCCTCAGTAGAGGACTTGCAGGAGGCCTCTATCAATGATCCTCTATCATCATTGATGTTTCTATCTCTCCCTCTCCCTTCCTCTCTATAATCAATAAAAAAATGTTTACACAATTATACCAAACTAGAAGCCCGGTGCACGAAATTTGTGCACAGAGGGGGGTTGTCCCTCAGCCCAGCCTGTACCCTCTCCAATCTGGGACTCCTGGAGGGATGTCCAACTGCCCGTTTAGGCCCGATCCTGGGGGATTGGGCCTAAATAGGCAGTCAGACATCCCTCTCACAATCCAGGACTGCTGGCTCCCAACTGCTTGCCTGCCTGCCTTCCTGATTGCCCCTAACCGCTTCTGCCTGCCTGCCTTCCTGATTGCCCCTAACCGCTTCTGCCTGCCAGCCTGATCACCCCCTAACCACTCCGCTGCCAGCCTGGTTGATGCTAAACTGCTCCCCTGCCAGCCTGTTTGCCCCCAACTTCCCGCCTCTGCCGGCCTGGTCACCCCTAACTGCCCTCTCCTGCAGGGTTGATCACCTCCAACTGCCCTCCCTTGCAAGCCTGGTCCCTCTCAACTGCCCTCCCTTGCAAGCCTGGTCCCTCTCAACTGCCCTCCCTTGCAGGCCGGGTGCCTCCCAACTGCCCTCCCCTGCTGGCCATCTTGTAGTGGCCATCTTGTGTCCACATGGGGCAGGATCTTTGACCACATGGGGGCAGCCATATTGTGTGTTGGAGTGATGGTCAATCTGCATATTACTCTTTTATTAGATAGGATAGAGGCCTGGTGCAGGAGTCGGGGCCAGCTGGTTTGCCCTGAAGGGTGTCCTGGATCAGGGTGGGGTTCTCTTGGGGTGTGGGGCGGCCAGGGCGAGGGGCCTGTGGTGGTTTGCAGGCCGGCCACACCCCCTGGTGACCCAAGCGGAGGCCCTGGTATCTGGAATTTATTTTCCCTCTACAATTGAAACTTTGTAGCCTAGAGCGGAGCCAAGCCTTCTGCTCCCTCCCGGGCGGCAGCCATTTCTGTGGCAGTTAATTCACCTTCTACAATTGAAACTTTGTAGCCTTAAGTGGGTGAGCCGGGCCAGGGTGTGCGGAAAGCTTTGCTTCCCCTGTTCCTGGCGGCAACCCTGGCCTGCTCTCTCAAGCTCCATTCTGCCGCCATTTGTTTGAATTTGTTTACCTTCTATAATTGAAACTTTGTAGCTTGAGTGGAGGCTTAGGCCTGCAATGGCTATGGAAAGCTTGGCTTCCTCTGTTACCTGGGAAACCTTGCTCTCTGTGGCTGTAGCCATCTTGGCTGGGGTTAATTTGCATACTCACTCTGATTGGCTGGTGGGCGTGGCTTGGTTGGTGGGAGTGGCTTATGTAGTGGAGTGATGGTTAATTTGCATATTACCATTTTATTAGAGAGGATTATAAACTCCCAGAGATTAAATTTGAGGAACTCAAATGCTCACCTGCGTTTTCAATGTTTTTAGAGCCTAGTATATGTGATCAGTGATAGAATGTCAGTGTTTAAGAGTTTTATCATGTATAAAAGACCACATCAAATCTACTTTAATTGCAGTTCATTACAAAAGCATCTTTGACCAAAGTGATTTTGTTCATTATTTCAGCTAGAAAAAATAAAGTTGGTATTCCCATAAAGAAAGAATATATGGTCTTAACTCCTGCTCCTGTATACCCAAAATGTAGTTTTTAGACATAAAGAACTTCAAAAGGATAAAGCTGCAATCCCCAATTCTTAAATTAACACAATTATTTGAAGTAATTCATCACCAAACAAAGAAGCTTTTTTTGAAGTTTTTAATACTTCATTTTTTTCTTGATCTTGATCCAGAGACTAGAAAGAAGAAAAGGAATTATGTTTTCCTCTCTTGATACCATTGTAATTAGCTAGTTATTAATAACTGGAGGCCCAGTGCATGAAATTCATGCACGGGTGGGGTCCCTAGGCCTGGCTGGCAATCAGGGCCAATCTAAAGAGGAGGTGACCATCGCCAGGCCGGGCGAGGAAGGAACAGATGCCGGATGCCAACACCACCATTGTTGGTGCCCTGCCACCTCTCAGTTACCCCCTCACCCCTCCTCCTTCCCTCACCACTGCGCCACCACTGTGGTAGGCGGGTGGCAGGCCAATTGGGACCTGCTGGCCAGGGGGAGGGATGGGGCACAGGAGGTTGGCTGCCAGCCCCAAGGAGGGAGCTGGCCCTCAGCCACCCTGGGACAGGGGCCCCGTCTACCACCACCCACCCCCGGTTCCCTGTCCCAGCCCGGGTGGCGGGGGTCAGCCCTGATTTGGTGATCATGGCCTGTGGGCCAGAGGCAGGAACTGCAGGAGGTTGGCCAGTCATGGGGGAGGGACCGTGGGAGGTTGGCTATGGGAGCTCACTAACCACCAGGGAGCAGCTTCTGCATTGAGCGTCTGCCCCCTGGTGTCAGTGCACGTCACAGCAATCGGTCATTCTGGTCATTCCGATTGTTCTGGTCGTTCTGGTCATTCTGGTCATTCTGGTCGCTTAGGCTTTTATATATATATATAGACAGATAGGAAAGCAGCAAAAGGGAGGCCAGACATTATAGGCATGTCATTTGGGCAGCTTCACCAGGAAGCTGCAATTTCACACTCCCCAGGGTAACACTGGCCCATTCCCTACAGATCACGGGGGAAGGAGTCCAACAAAGGGGACATGGATGCATGTGCAGTGAAGTTGGGGTAACCTAGGGAAGGCACTTGTCAATCAAACCTGGGAACAGAAATCATCGCCTAGAAGAGGTGAACCAATACAAGCCCTCCAAATTTGGGGATATATAATCCACACACAAAGAAGTTTTCTCTCTTGACTCATGGCTCATAGCTCTCTTGGCTTTCTTGGCTTCCTTGCATTTGCCCATGTTCCCTCCATGGCCATGTGGCCCTGTGAACCCCACATGCAATGGACTGGTGGACTGCAACTGGGAACACAAACTAAACTATCCGATGCTGGATTGGATTGCTCCAACATGGAACTGAAGCTCTGGACACGGGCTCTGATTTTAGCTCTGCTGAAACCCCAGCTACACTTCTTCCTTGGTGGGACAAAGGGAAATGGAAAACTCAGGGGTTTGATTTCATGGAAATAAAGCTTTCTACAATAGCTCCTCCTCCTGTGCCAGTCCCAGAAAATATTGGGATATCATAAGAAATCAACTCCCATGAGCAACAGGTGGGGGACAAGGACCTCTCCCCACCAATAACACTTTCTTATTGTCTTTAATTTTTAAACTTAGAGACATGCAAACACCTGATGAGACCATTCAAATAACACTCTCCCACCTAATATGGTTTAAAACTTAATTGTAAAACATAGGAATGCACCTGTGTCTCAAGTGGAAATCACACGTGTACTTTCGGAAGGCAGATGCATTAAAAGGTGACTGCTTTACTTAGGGTTAAGCAAGTGTAGGAGATGTGCTCTTAACCAAATTTTTAAACAGATGGATTTTTGTTGGGAAATTTAACAAATTTTGAAATATATCAGAAAAAAATCTGGGAAAAGTACCCCATCAAATATTAATGGGCATTGCCTTGTTAGAATTCTATGCTATTGATAGAGCATGGTAAAAAATAAAATGTTCAAGCAACATTTTCTTAACCACAAGTAAATATTGAGCTTTAATCTCTGAACAAGCACATAATTCATCTTGTAATTGCCCTATGTATACAGCATACATTTTTATTTTATCTTTAAGGCTATATTGTTGTTTATTAAAATCAGAGACCATTAATCATTCTCTCTTATTTTACCCAGTAATAGTTGTTCTATCACCATTTAATTTTTTAAAAAGCAATTGACCAATTAAGTAAAACAGCCCGGTTGAGTGTATAGCGATTAACTGGTGTCTGTCAATCATGTGTTTGTAATTATCTGGCCCAGGAAATTTAGAGATATGGGCAGAAGGAGACAGAGATTATCTAGTCCAACCTCCTCACTTTGCTGCCGAACTCAAGGGTCAAGAGGTCGTCGCTTAGGGTGCTCCATTCAAAAACCAGACATGGTTGTTGCAAGGTAATTCTACTTACTTGCAGCAAGAAAGGAGACAAGGACTCGTATCCAAATCTCTGTCTCTGGGAGGGGAGGCTTAGCCATTGCTTATAGTCACAATTTGATCAATTACACAAGGATTTCTCTTTGCAGTTGGCTGCATTAATCTGGTTGAGTTCCTGTCAAATTCATCCTTTTTACAGCTGGTCTGCAAAAGACTGCTACATTTTAACATTTAGCAACAATAACATTTAGTAAGAATGATCCAGACCTTGAGACCCTTGTTGTAATAACTTTGAAGTAGGGAAGTGAGTCCAAAAGAAGCTAAGTGACTTGCTGTGGTAGGCAGAATTCCAAGATTTCTCTCCTCCCCGGTGTGCACATCCCACATAATCATGATGGATTTTACTTTCATGATCCGCCTATGTTATGTTTGCCTTAAAATAGATTATTTTGGTGGGTATGATCTAGTCACATAAACCCTTTAAAAGCAGAGAGTTTTCTTCCACTAGTTAGGGAGGGAGGGAGGGAGGGAGGGAGGGAGGGAGGGAGGGAGAGAGATTTGAAAGACAAGAAGGATTCAATGCACTATTGCTGGCTTAAATGGGAGGGAGCCATGTGGCAAGGGATGCCTATGGGAAGCCTTAGGAAACAGGAATCTTGATCTTACCGCTAAAAGGAAATGTATTCTGCCTACAACCAGTGAAATCTATAGAGAACCCCAAGTCCCAGAGGATAACTGTCACCCTGAATGACACCTTGATTTCAGCCCAAGAGGCCTTGATCGAAGAACTCAGTTACAACATGCCTAGATTTCTGACCTACACCCCTGTGAGCTAACAAATGGCACTTGTTCTAAACTGATGAATTTGTATTTTTGTGTTACTCAGTGAGAAAAAACTAATACATTTGTTTAAAATCCTGTTGTTAATGAATGATAGCCCAAGGCCTCCTGAGAGTGAGGACTACATTTTTTTACCTCCCACTAGAGACAGAGATGATCACTAGACACAAGGATTTAAGAACAAATCTGATCAACCAGCACAGAGGTATATAATCCAGATATAGCTGCCCCTTGAGTTAAAAATGCTAAGCGAAATAAGTCAGTCAGAGAAAGATAAATATCACATGATCTCACTCATTTGTGGAATATAATGAACAACTTACCATAAACTGATGAACAAAAACAGATCCAGAGACAGAGAAGCATGGATCAGACCATCAAACCTCAGAGGGAAGGAAGGGGAGGGTGGGAGGAAGGAGGAGAGATCAACCAAAGGACTTGTATGCATGCATATAAGCCTAACCAATGGACACAGACAACAGGGGGTGAGGGCATGAGTGGGGGTGGGGGTAGGGGGTGGGGCACGGGGGGGATAAGGACACATATGTAATACCTTAATCAATAAAGAAAATAAAATTACTAATTCCTAAACAATAACAGAATGTGAAAATTAAGATTTATAATTGTTCAAACATTAATTCTGAATAAATAAAACTATTTCAGAGGGAATGAAATATCTCTTCTATCAAATTATAAAACTAGAAGCAAAAAGGAAACTACTCCTACTTTCCAATGCTCTCAAATCTGGTGGTATTAACTAGAAACTAAGAATATAAACTCTGAATATAATCTTCTAAACATCATCACCCTATTGAGACTTAAGGAATAGTCTAGCTGACGTTGTTCAGTGGTTGGGTATCAACCTACGAACCAAGAGGTCTCGGTTCGACGCCCAGTCAGGGCACATGCCCAGGTTGCGGGCTCGATCCTCACTGTGGGGCGTGTAGGAGGCAGCCCATCAGTGGTTCTCTCTTATCATTGATGTTTCTCTCTTTCCTTCCTCTCTCTGAAATCAATAAAAATATATACATTTTAAAAAAAGACTGAAGGAACATTTTTGTCAAGTACAAAATTTCCCATTCTAGTGTCTAAAATTATTGTGAAGGAAAATGTTATGATATCAAATTCAAAATAAACCCCAGGTCATTAGCCATTCACCCAGTTAGAGAAGTTCTTTCACTCTCTCTTATTCCTGAATCCAATTTAGAAATTAATTGCTCAAAGTGAAAAAGATCTTACCAAGTACTTAAATCTTTCTCAGTGTATATGAGGCCTGGAATCATGTGTGCATTGATTTCCAATATCAATTAGTACCAATTTCCATACATGAGACAGTGTGAAAAATCATGTCATTTCTACCACAGGTACTCAAACCATTGTGACTTGGCTGATGAGGGAAATAGTTGGCTTCGTCTTTCCTGTGGAGTGCCATCTCTATTAGACTTTGTAAACTGCAGCAGTTGAAATCTTTAACCAGCCATTACTAATAAGCATATGTTAATTGTAGCAGAGATCATAAGCAGGTCAATTAGGAAGCAAAGACTGGAACCGAAGGAAACATTCAGCTGGAGGGAAAATCAGGGCAGGTGTCGGCCAACGTGGTCTGCCCTGGCGGGAGCTCTAACCATCTTGGATAGGAGCTCATTTAATGTTTTGATTTGCTGAATTTGCATTTCAAATTTTCATTCCTAATAGACAATATAGTCAGTCTTTGTTAATGAGGACTCTGATTACATGTGCCATTATAATTGGGAATTAGCCGACCAGCCTTGTTTTGGAGATTAAACCCAAAGCAAATTGGATTAAATTCAGTGTGACTGAAACCTTCTCTCTCTCTCTCTTTTTTTTTTTTTTGTCTTGAGTGAAAAGTGAGGAAAAAAATCCATTTGTTCCAGGCATCTGGCTCATACCGTTATTATAATTTTTAGAACTTTGATTATTATTAACTTTAAAAAACATTCTTTAACAGGGTTAATATATTGTTTTTAAAACATGTGTTTATTAAATTTTCCTCCATTGACTGAGCAGATCATTCAATATTCAGAATTAATTATAGAATACATACAAATATAGTGACGGATTTGTTATATTTTTATACATGTCCTTTCTAAAAACAACAATGGAGGAGTGCTGCTTCAAAATGAGCTTGAGGTAAAATTATACAACCTGTTTTCACAACAGTATTATTTGGGATCATTGCATTGTAATCTAACTAGTCTGTGGAATTTGTTCCATTAGAATTTGCCATATTATCTAAAGTGCAAAGAACAAATAAGAAATTTTACATTGATGTTGTCAATTTACTGGAACACATTTTACCATAACAATTGCAATGCAATTTTTATATTTTAAATTGAAACTCTCAAACCCCCATAAGTGGCATATAGCTTAGGGTTATGTGGTCTTTCTTTACTCTCTTGGGTCATTTAATATTGTAATCCAGTTACACTCCAAAATTTTCATTATTAAGCTTAGGACCAATTCTTCAAAAACTACCACTAATCCCAAATCATTGGAAAAGCGTGCTTATTAATTCCCATGAGACTCAGTTAGATGTTTGTTTGGTTATAGGCCAGCTTAATTACACAACAAAAGAAGATCTTCACAAGATGAAGAGAAATTCAAATATTTTCTGAGTGAATATTGGCCTTTGAAGCCACATATATGAGGGTAGACCCGGATACTAACAATGAGGTACACTTTTTCAGCTATAAAAGGTTAATATGTGGGGAAATGAAGAAAGGGAAACCTTTTACACAGGGATGTGGCTTTCCCTCCATTGCACTGTTTACAGAGGGAAGCAATCTTGATGGGAAGTAGCTATGCAAATAAAAGTTAAGGTATTACTGTCATGTCATTACCCATGCAGAGGTCTTTTACAATGGGAACAAAAGAAAGTGGTATAGTTTTTAGGAATGTGAATTTGATTATAGAAAGATCTGGAATTATTTCTTCAGTGAGGCTTAGAAATTCTTTTATCACTCAATTTCTTTATGTGTCACAGGCGGGTGTCTGATTTGATGAGATGGGGAAAGTAATGAAAGTTGCTGAAATACAGGTTTGCCTTGAGAATAAATGAGCTTTTTTTGCTTGTGCACAAGCTCTATTCTGGATGAAAAATGACTTGTTTCAGTTAAACTAAGAGTTAATTGCAATTTAAAACATGTATGAGTTCTGATTTTTTACAAAGAATGTAAGGTACTCAATACTAAGTTATCCTATATATAATAACATAATTTGAAATTTTATTGAGCCCCATAAGAGTGGACTGCATTCTTCTTTAACATCAATGCCTGACACAAGGATGCATTAAGAATCTTACAGTGTTTGGAGTTACCATAACAGTAATTGTCACTGTCAAAGTTTATTGTCACTGACCAGTAAGTTCCCTTTGTCAGGTAGCAGAAGGCTGTTTTAGTTATCCATATATTTTAAGATTAATAGCTTCACATACTTATTTAATCATATTCCAAATTATTTTATTTAGGCTTTAATAATACTTAACACTATGGTGCACATAATAACTTATTAGCACTGAAGAGAGTAGATTTTTTAAAGGGTGCAATTTGCTTCTTACTTATCCTCCATAAATGCTCTAAGGTAATGATGTGAGATATTTGGAAAATGACACTGATTTTAAATTTTGGTAATTCCATCTGATTAGTCTAGTAAATATAGTTTGGCATGCCTGAAGATTATTAGTTACCTTTTTATTTTTGATATCTTGAAACTTTATTTCTACAAATAGCTTTCTAGTTCTTATAAAAAAAAAGTCATTGTGCCTAAAAGTACATTTTAAAAATAGAAAAGTTCAATAAGACTAGCACTTAAAATCCTGCTTCCTTGAGTTTCTTCCAAAATAACTAAAATGTACTTTTATGGCATTGATTAACGTGTTTTTTTTTTAATATATTTTATTGATTTTTTACAGAGAGGAAGAGAGAGGGATAGAGAGTCAGAAACATCGATGAGAGAGAAACATCGATCAGCTGTCTCTTGCACACCCCCTACTGGGGATGTGCCCGCAACCAAGGTACATGCCCTTGACCGGAATGGAACCCGGGACCCTTGAGTCCGCAGGCCGACGCTCTATCCACTGAGCCAAACCGGTTTCGGCGCATTGATTAACGTTTTGATGGCTACTTCCTAAGAACTTTATTATCACTCTAAATATACACACACACACACACACACACACACATATATATATATATATACACACACATATGTAAATATGTATTTATAATATTTTACAGAGTGAATCATAATAGAGTATATATGTTAATCTCTAACAACTTGTTATCCATAATATTTCATGGAACCTTTTTATGTCAAAAATGAAGGTCTACAATTTAGAAATTGGTAGGTAATTTGCTTAAATTATTAATGAAATATGACATCAATTTGGTGAAATTAATCTAGCACTTTATAAGTGATATAGGATAGACTGGGCTGGAATGGGATGGGAAATGTCAGAGTGCCCTCACTGTATGTGTAAAGGTAAGAGTTTTTCTTATAAAATTTGCCCCACTTGTGCATGTTTGCTTAGTGCAATCATGCACTAAATCACAAAGTAAAATATATTTTATACTATGGACTTCAATAAAAATAAAGTTGGGGGCCCACATCCAAATAGGGGTAAGGCAGGAAATTTTTACAAACCATATACTACCTACACATCCAATGATGCAGAGATAATTTTTACAGGAGCATGGACCCCGCCTCATTTCACTTTTCCTCTCTCCCAACCACGTACACAGCTCCTTCCATAATAATTATTGCCAATTTCTGCTATAACCAATCACTGTTATTGATGAACGTGTATTGTGTTCCTGTGGTGTATTTTGGCAAACAGATCAAAAAGGAAAACTGCAGCCCTGGCTGGTTTGGTTCAGTGGATGGCACGTCGGCCTGTGGACTGAAGGGTGGGGGGGCATGCGGGAAGCAGCCCATTGATGATTCTCTCTCATCATTGATGTTTCTATCTCTGTCCCTCTCCCTTCCTCTCTGAAATCAATAAATATATATATGTATATACTATTTTTTTAAAAAAGGAAAACTGCAGTACAGGGTTTACTCAGCAGGTTTAGGGATTGTACCAATTTAGAGGACTTTTAAAGCTGACCCTTGATTGGCTCCTAGCATATAAACTCTGAGCCCATGGGACTTCCTGACTGATAAGAGTGACTTTATATACCTGAGACCTTAGGCCATGCTAGGTAGTTTGTGCTAACAACTATCACATTTATAATAGTTTATGGTAAATGCCTGTTTTTGTTATGCCTGGAAATTTTGGTCATGCTGTATCAGTTTGGCCGCTAGGGAACTGGAGTCCGAGTAACTAAGGTTAATCGTTTGGGTGTTCCACGTGACTGACACCCCCTCATCCCCAAATAAAAACACTGGATACCAAGACTTGGTTGAGCTTACCTGAGTTGGCAACACTTGGCATGTAATCTCACATATGGTTGCTGGGAGACTAAATACTCTCCCTGTGACTCTACTGGGAAAGGACAACTGGAAACTTGTGTCTGCTTTCTCCTGGACTATATTCAATGCACCTTTTCTTAGCTGATTTTAATCTATATCCTTTTGCTGTAATAAATAATAAGTAGAAGTAGAAGAGCTTCTACTGAGTTCGATGAGTCCTAGTAAGTCATCGAACCTAAGAGCAGTCCTGAGAACTCCCAATTAAAAAAAAGTGATCAAGCTCACTATTTTTAATGGCCATAAAGTGTCCTATGATATAGACAGACTATAAATTACTTTACCAATCCTTTATCAAAGATCATTTACTTTCCAGATTTTTAAGTTGTATATTTAATCTTGTATGTGTGACTTTTTCAACTTATTTAAGTTATTACTCTTAGCATATCTTTGCAAATATAAAAAGCATACATGTGTTTCATTTTTACTTGCATTTCCTTGATTGTAATGGGGCTGAATGTCTAGTCATGTTTACTGAAACTTTGTATTTCTTCTTTTCAGAATTACCTGTTGTATGCATGTTGCCCATTTTTCTATTAGAGTGCTCAGTTTTTTATATTTTTTTTATATTAGCACTGTTTATTTTGACTAACTAAAGCAGATTAGTGAATAAATTATAATTATAAATTACTTTAAAAAAAATTATGTTATATTACTCCTGGTGTTTAACAAAAATTGAACTAAATACTACCAAAGTGTTGCAAGTAGGGCTTTTGACAACACTATATTAAAGAATAGAGGATTCATCATCTTGTCTTATCTAATAAAGATGGGATATGCAAATTTACCATCACTCCGTGACAAAAGATGGAGGCGCCCACAGCCAATAAGGAGGGAATATGCAAATTGACTCAACAAAGATGGCAGTGGCAGAGCCGGGACGTTTGCGTTGTTGCCATGGTGACAACGCAGGAGTACCGCCCCACCTCAGCCTCTCTGGGCCTCTGGGCAGCGTGCGCACGCAGGCGCAGAGGGGCCAGGGCAGGGCAGGACGCCTGCTATGAGGAGGGTTCGGGGTGGTGGAGGGAGCTATAGGAGGGTGGCAGGGCCAGAGCAAAGGCAGAAGGAGGTGGCCAGAGCGAAAGCCCGGGTCCCGGGTGCCAGAGGAAAGCTGGTGCTGGCCAACCAGGGGAAGGAAGGCCTATTCTTACACAAATCTTCATGCATAGGACCTCTAATTTGTATATAATTGTTTTGTAAGTGGCTTAAAACTGTGCCTGGTCATTTTATTTAAACTATTATTTTGCTTAGCAAAACATTTCTTCCTTATTCTAAGGTATTGCCAAATAAAATGTAGCCCAAATTTGGTCATTGAAACTTTAAGAATGGTGGGATTTAACCATAAAGCGGCAAAAATAGTTATACAGATTATATAATTGCTAAATTGTTTTACAGTTACTATATACGACTTTATTAAAAACAAAATGACAGGTTACATATATCAGTGACTTATAGTTAACAATGAAGCATCAGTTCTTCCTCATCACCAATTTAAAAGCAGCCTTATCTTTGGCAAATGTATTAGCATTAGGTTCACTGAGAGACACTTATTTAACATTAGGCACAATTACCATGTTTGCCTAACACGTTCATTCAATTTCATTTTTTCTAATATGCTTCCATAACAATTTGGCTAGTTAAAAACAATAGAAAGGAAAGAGGGAGAGAAAGAAAGAGAAGTCTAGTATTGAGTTGGGTACTTGGGCAGATACAAAAATATTTAAGGACTCTAGGTCACCATTAATGCTAGAGAATCAGAGAGTAATAAATGAAGTGTTTTTTTCAGTATTTTTGAGAGACATTTTTCTCCCTTCAATTAGAGATATATTACTCTCTGGAGACTCAACTGTGCATTGTATTACTTCTGAAACTGAGAGATTATTTTATCAGGTGCATCATACTACTGCTAATATTAAGTATTATTGTTGTTTTTGCTGTTACTATTAGAAATATTAGTAGGAGATTATTTTCATGTTTAAAATATTTTCTCATTGCTAAATGGTTGATGACTGAAGTTGTATGTCTCTTCTGGGAGCATTTTGGTGCATGAAGGAGAACAACTTAGTCAATGAATATACTGGCATATTTTTGTAGTAATTTGCAGTTTACAAAGAGCCTTCACCCATGTGATTTTCCTTCTTTCTTCTGAAGCCTTCCTAACAGGCTCTATAAACGTGCATGTTTAGGGAGAAGTAAATGGTGTCTTAGAGCTCCTACCTAGAGTTGCAGCTGGTACAGTAAATGATAGAGTTGGTGCTCTTGATTCATTTATTCATTTTTTTTCAGGAATATTTTTAAAAATTGTTTTTAATTCTTACCCAAGAATATATATGTTTTTATTGATTTTAGAGAGACAGGAAAGGAGAGGAAGAGAGAAACATCCACGTGAGAGAGAAACATCAATCAGTTGCCTCCCGTACGTACCCCGACCTGGAATCCAACCCTAAACTTGGGTGTGTGCCCTGACCTGAAATAGAACCTGAAACCTTTCAGTATACAGGATGATGCTCCAACCAACTGAGCCACACAGGCAGGGTATTCAGGACTCTTTTGAGGGCTTATGACAGGTCAGTCTCTCTTGTAAGTGGTGATTACCATATAAAAACAAAACAAACATGGCTGATTGTCCTTAAGCAATTCATAGTTTAGCAGAGGCACTCAGCATGAAATCATAACTATGATGCATTTTCTTCATTGGTAACAGAGAGATGAAAATGTTGTGGAAGCACAAAGGAAGGAATGATTGTATTTCTGAGGTAGGATAGGGTCTACCAGTAAGATCACATTGCTGAGTGTTACTGATGTCCCCAGAAGTCCACAGTATCTCAGAACAATCCGGGAACCTGTTCTGATGAAGCAAGCTGAAACCAGTTGGTAGTAATCTCTATCCCCTGGCACCGTCTTGAAATATATGAAAAAAGACACTAACACTCTAAGAAAGAGTTATTGCCTAACCATTGAACTTAAAATATATTCTCACATTGTGTGACATAAACACATTAAAATTTGTAGTTTATATTTTAAATAGATTTTTTAATTACATAAGTTAAGATTCATTGACCAAAATGTAGGATTTACAAGTTTTAAAAGTAAGTTAAAAGCACACAATACTGCTATAAATATGCACTTTCATTCTTCCTCTGTATTATTATTTCGTAAGAGAGGCTCTTCTGTACATATAACTTATATCCATTTTTTTATATTAACATTAGAAATTAGAAATTTTCAGACATTTAATCTAATTTACCATAATTTAACTATAGCCATGTTGTTGAACACTTCTCTGGGCTATAGCTTTTCTTGGTTATAAACGATACTATTTCTAAGAACTTTTTGTATTATTTTTTTCTCACTATTTTGCCTTATTTACTTAGAATATTATTTCCCTAAAAAAGATGACCAGAAACAAAATTATTACATCAAAAATATAACCATTTTTTAAACATTTGATATAGTTTATCAAATTTGTCCTTCAGAAAGATTATACCAGTTGATATTCCCATCAGCAAAGGATGTTCTCATTACATAACTGCTAATAGCATAAGTAAAAATTATATCTCTGAGATATTTTATTTTCCTTTACACACTTTAAAATGTTATTACTCTTTTATATTTGTATTTTATGAACTTTATCTTCATGGTTTTTTTTCCCATTGACTTGTTGGAGTCTAGGCATTTTTAATCAACTTGTATATTATTATATACTAGGGGCCCAGTGCACAAATTTGTGCACCTTAAAAGGAACTGTGGGCCGCGAGACTGTGGTGGGCACAGGGGTGGTTCTTGGCTCATCCTCCATGCCCCCACCTGGCCTCTCCTGCCATGGTCCCCAGGCCCCTGTCTGCTGGCAGCCCTGCTCCCGCCACCACTGCTCCCACATGCTGACGGCTCTGGCCCTGCTCACACCTGCTGATGGCACAGGGCGATTGGAGCCAGTACCAGCAGTGGCTGCGAATGGGCAGATGCTGCCCTGATCACCTCAGGAGCAGGGGAGGTGGAGAAGCCCTCAGGGGTGATCTGGGCTGGCAGCTGCCACTCGCACCTGCTGACAGTGCCAGGGGCTGGCAGCAGGTGCGAGCGGGGCTGCCGCCAGCAGCAGGTGCAAGCACCTGACAGGACCATGGCACGCGGAAGCAAAGAATTTTCAGTAATCACCAGAGGCTCGCCCTGATGACAGTGACCAACGACCCGCCTTGGTCTGGTGCTCCTGCTCACCTGCTCCACAATCCTGCCATGGCCGATGCCTGCCATGTTCTATGCTCTGCCTCATGCTGCTGACACCTGCCATGCTCCGCACACACCCCCTAGTGGTCAGTGCTCATCATAGCAACCAGTTGTTCAGTTGTTCCACTGTTCGGTCTATTTGCATATTAGGATTTTATATATATAGATTAGTGATACTAATTCTTTATAGTATTTACTATCAATATCTTTCTCCACTTATTTTTTTTATTATAGTAGATAATGCTTTTAAGGTAGAGACTTTAAGAGTTGAACCTACACATCTTTTTCATTGTGGTTTCTTCCATTAGTTTTTTTTTTTTTAAATAATTTAAGCCAGAAAGTCATGAAGATGCATAAGCAATAGATTTTATTAGCTATAAACAGCCCCAGTGTCAATAATAGGGGTTACTGAGGAGGCTGCTATAGGAATATATTGATTCTAAACATGAGAACACAGTGGTCAGTAGTCAAAATTATATGATGTGGATTGGAGCACTTATGTCTTCTAGGAGGGTGAGAATTTTAAATGATTTTAAAAATTAAGGTACCTGACTTTACCCATTTCTTTTGTAAGGTACAGAAAATATTCTGAATGTTATTTTTTAATTTCTGATTCCCTCAAATAAGATCAGAGTCTTCATATATATGAAGGAACATCTCTAATACTCTCAACAAAAAAGATTAAAAAAAAAGATGCTACTTTTTGATTGACCAGAGTTATCATATGAATTAAAATCATTGAGCATTATGCACTGTGGGCTTGATGATATATTTTTTTTCTTTTTTTGGACTAATACCATGGAATGTGTTTATTTAAACAGTGTTAAAAGACCCATCTTAATAAAAGCTTGTCTTTCCTAAATAGGAACAATGTAAGTTGCTTATATTATAAATTATCCACCCACTTCATCTCCTTTGGTTTGTGGAGAGAAGTTATGATAGAAAATACCTTATTGGCTTGTCAATGTCTCTGCTTACTCTGGATGCAATTTAGGGTGACATGTTGGCAGTTTTTCAGTGATCAATCCTAAGTAAGCCAGAGCAGAAATAAAGCCAGGATTTCAATAGACTTCAACTGACCTCTATGATACTAACTGCTATGAGAGGAAATGTTGGACGCTAATGCATAGACCTATGGTAAGAAGGATCTAAACTCCAGAATTCATTTCACAATTTTCCTTTTGTACCCTGATAAGCAAAATGGAGAATAATCAACTGAATACACACAATGAATACTTACATGAAATCAGTGAGTTGGGTTAGTAATAATCCTATATAATAAAACCCTAATATGCAAATTGACCAAACGGCAGAACAATCGACAGAACAACCAGTTGCTATGATGTGCACTGACCACCAGGAGCTCCTGTGTTGAGCATCTGCCCCACCCCGCCCAAGAGAGAGGTGACTGGTGGCTGCGATCGGGGGTTGGGCCAGTGAGCAGACAGCACCAGGCCACCAGCCAAGGCAGGTGCCGGTGGGGGGCCCCAATCGCCCCACCTGCCGGTCACCCCACAGATGGCCCTGATTGCTGGCCAGGTCTAGGGACCCTACCCTATGTATTGGGAACAGTCTCTTAGATTTGGGAACAGTTTCTTAGATTTAAAAATTAAAACCTGGCAAGGCTACTCTAACACTGAAAAAACAGGATGATGCATTGATGACCTGCATGGACTCTGGCTTGCACATTTTGTGGTCAGCTCTGATTCTGACACTTATAACTGTGTGACAAACCAATTACTTAACTTTTCTCTGCTTCAGTTTTTCCACCCATAAGTTGGGGAAAATGGTACTACTGCCTCAGAAGGATCATGTTATGTGCTACTTTTTATAATCAGGGCAAAAGAATGTAGCTGCCCATACAACAGCAAAATGCCTTTCACCTGTATGAAAAGTATGGTCACTGGTACATGCAGTGTCCCGTATTGCGAGAGGGATGTCCAACTGCCGGTTTAGGCCCAACATTCCCCCAGGGGCCATGGATTGCCAGAGAATGCCAGCCAGGCTGAGGGACCCATCCCCGCCCCCCGCATGAATTTCATGCACTGGGCCTCTAGTTTGTACAATGAAAAGATATTCTGCTTAAATAAGTGATATCAATTTAGAGGTAGCTCAATTTTTGTTCAACATTTTTATCAGTAACTTGGATAGTTATAGAAGGCTTACTCTACAAATTTATAGATGGCACAATGGCTCATGAATTTCATGACAGCTTCAGAATCTGAAAAGATCTCAACAGTCTGCAGTAATGGTCTAAAATCTAGCAAGATAAGATTTAATGGAAATGAATATGATTCTGCACTAAGGATCCATAACACCTCAACTCTAGGTGTGGAATATAGGAAACAGTGTGATAGCTAAGGATACAACAGTAGGTCTACAGTCTCCCCCTGCTACCCGCACCACCCCCCCGACTACCTTATTTAAAGACAACACCTCAATTTGAGATAAATATGTCATATAACTCCCTTGACATTTTATAAAATTTGGTCTCCCTTTACAGGAGTCAAACATTAGAAACAAAGAAGAAAAAATAATACAAAAAGTTCTTAGACTAATTTCACTTTGGACTTTTAAAATAACATACTTAGGCCTTCACTAGAGAGTTGACAAACTGGAGCTCACTAGGAAAAGAAACAAGAAGTGAGTGGGCCTAAAGTCAAGCCAATAAAGGAATGACAGGATATTTATACTTTGTCTTCTTCAGTCTGGGGAAGTTCCTGAGTTGTTCTTTGTTTTTAAAAATCTTGAAACTTTTCATGTATTGTTGGCCATTTGTATGCCTTCTTTAGAAAATGTCTATATAGGACCTTTACCCATTTTTAAATTAGATAATTTGCTTGTTGGCTATTGAGTTGTATGACTTCCTTATACATTTTGGATATTAACCCCTTACCTGATATGTGTCTTACAACTATTTTCTCCCATTTTATAGGTTGCCTTTTCATCTGGTTAATGGTTTCCTTTGCTGTGCAAAAGCTTTTTTACTTTGATATAGCTCCACTTGTTTATTTTTGCCTTTGCTTTTGTGTCAAATCAAAAAATCATTGCCAAGACCAATGTTAAGTAGTTTACCCTCTATGTTTTCTTCTAGGAGTTTTATGGTTTCAGGTGTTACCATTATTTCTTTAATTCACTTTCAGCTGATTTTGGGGTATGGTATATACTATGGGTCCAGTTTCATTATTTTGCATGTGGCTATCCAGTTTTCTTAGCACCATTTATTAAAAAAACTATCTTTTTCTTATTCTATATTAGAAAGTAACTTAAATGTTCTCTCTCTCACACACACACACAAAGAAGGTAAATAGGTGAGGCAATAGATGTGTTAATTAACTCAATGAGGGCAATCATTTTACAATGTATACATACATCAAATCATCACTTAGTAAACTTTAAGCATCTTACAATTTAATTTGTCAATTATACCTCAATAAAGCTGCAAAATAAGATAAACTTTTGAAGAATACTGGCCAGATATTTTGTAGAATGTTCCTCAATTTGGGCTTGTCTAAATTTCTTCCTGATTAAATTTAGGTTATGCATTTTTAGCAAATTTTCTACAGAAGTGATGTGCTTTTCTCAGTGCATCATATTAGGAGGTACTTAATATCAATATGCTTTATTGCTGGGGAGGTTAAGTTCAATTAGATGTTAAAAGTGGTGTCTGCCAGGTCTCACCGCTCTAAACTTGCTAGTTTGCCCTTTGCAATCACCTTTGTAGAGATCTTGACAATAGGTAAGTATTCAGATTCTCATCATACTTTCACCTGCAAATTTTAGCATCTATTAGTGCTTTCTGCTTGCAACAATTACTTTGCTGTGTCTGTCAAGTTTCTATAATGATTCTCTTCACATCATTCCTTCCACATTTATTAATGAAGATGCTACTACAAGGAAGAGTTTTACTCTCCACTACTTAATTATTGGTTCAATTTTTATCTTAGTAGAAAGCTCATAGATATTTATTTTATTTAATAAGGTATAATCCATTTTCTCTGGATTTGGCCATGGAAATTATTTTATACTAGTGACCCAGTGCACAGATTCGTGCACATTGAAGGGAAATTAATTAGAAGAAAGATTTGTGAGGTAATTATGTTACCGCAAAAAAATTACATGTCAAAATAGCATATATAATATAGTATTATAAAATTAAAACACACATGAGATTTGCACCAGCGAGAGCTTTATATGTATGGTGCATGCGCAAGTCAATGTTTCTTTTTAAATTGCCAGTGCGCATCATATGTACTGGTCAGTTGGTTGGACAATCAGATGGTTGAACAGATGGACGGACGGTCACTTAGCCTTTTATATATATAGATTAGCTCCAGTGTCCTTTCAACATCCTTTCAAAGTATGTTTATTATTTTTTGAGCACTTGCTTAATTTCTGGAGTCAGAAAACATTACAAGCCTCATTCTGAATTTTTTCCTTGTCCCAGTTGCAGAATCAGCCATTTCTCCAAGAAATCTGCTTTCTTTTCCTGGAACATGGCAATAAAAACCAAGATCTGGGTGCTAGCTGTGCTCCTTATCACTGAGGTATATTCTTCTAGGTCCTCTTAGCAGAAAGAATTTAGAAATATATCTACACACACACACACACACACACACACACACACACACACACACACACACCTCAATTTCTACATCTATCTGCAAATATTTCCAAAACCATATATACTCATACAGATACTTCTGTTTCTAGTGCAACACTACGGCTGATTCTAACCTGTCCCTTCCCTTGCTTGTATTTTCTCCTCTTACCATAAGAAACTTAACTCTCATTAGCCACAGTGCATTTGTATATTTATTTAATCCCAGATTGTACAGTTTCAGAATCAATAACTCATGCTCATTTTAAAAACAAATACAATAACTAGTATACAATATTTTCACACAATTCAAATATTTTGCCTCAGTATATTTAATCAAAATATTGTTTACTAAACTGACTTAGATCAGTCCTTTTATTTCCTTTAATGTGGTTTTATTATTTGTTTGTAATACAGTTAGGTTAATGTATTACTATATGGGTTATATTTTAGGTTCTTCCCTTTGCCTAGATGCTTTTCATTTTTATGCAGGTGAAACATACAGTTTAAAAACATTTTTCAGCACCTTGGTTAAAAAGGTATTCAACAGTGAATTCATCTAGTATTTATATGGCATTATTTTTCACATTTTGATATATTTGGAGTTTATTCTTACATATGGTGTAAGGAATGGATCTATTTTTATGTATTTCTACATGGTTACTCCATGTCATTATTTTAAAAATTATCTTTACCCAAGTGATTTGAGCTACTACTTTTATTACATAGTAAATTTACTTATATCCTTGAGTTTACTTCTGGGTTTTTGTTCTGTTCTGTTGGTCTATTTGTCTTCTTATGTGCCAGTTCAATAGTGTTTAATTATAGAGACTTTATAGTGTGTTTTAATGTCTGTCAGTTTTTTCTCAGTGTTTTTCTGAGCAGCATTTCATGTTTGTCACTCCATATGAACTTTAGTATCAACTTGTTTAAGCCCACTTTAAAAAGCACCAACATAGAATTTTAATGTAAGTATGAAGTCTATTGGGAAACAAACTTTAGCTCAAACATTTTAACAGATTTTTCCAAAGACAGACCTATTACATTTCTATTGGTAGAGATGTTTAAATGCTGATAGACTGGAATAGGGCTTCTCAAACTTTAATGTGCATATGAACTTCCGGAGGATCTTGTTTTATTTAATCACCATGGCAGAGGTGGAAGAATTCATCAGTCGCTGGAACTCCTAGGCATAGTCCATCCAAAGTCCCACAATTAATACTGGGAACAAGTCAATATGGCATAAGTATTAACAAATATTTTAAACCTTGTTTTATGCAACTGAGTATTTATTCAAATAAATAATAGTTATATAGATGTTCTTGTGAATAACTTTCCCCTTTATTTGAAACCTATCAGACCCTGAATCCTATAGGAAAAGCAAAGAATTTGAAGACAGTATGGTGATAAAAACATGAGCTTTGTAATCAGAAAACTGCTTTTAAATCCGGGTTTTACCACTTCCTGAGCAACATTGGGCAATGCCCTTAACCTTTGCAAACTCTGTGTACTTATCTACCAAATGTGGATAACCATAGAATCTACTTTCTAAGACTATTTTGAGGATTAAATGAGATAACATCTGGAACCCACTTGGAATACTCCATAAGTGGTTGCTATTATTGCTGGAAGTTCATGCTTATTTAGAGATAGACCAAGTTCACAATGCTTTCCCCTTCAGGTTTCTCCTTAGGCATGTTTGACAAGGTCCTATTATCTATGAAGGATTCAACTTTATTGCTCTCCCAGGAAGTCTTGATTGACCAGCCATGGGCTCTATCAAAATCAGAGAAGCTGGTGGTTTCCACTAGAATTCCCCAGACACAGATATCTTGAAAGGCCAAAGCTTTGTGTTTAGTGCATTTAGATCTTTATCATTTCTTATTTAACAGAGGGGCATGTTGAATACATAATTTTTTTCTAGACTTTTGTTGAGCAGATTTTTAAGCAGGAAGAAAATCTTACCTTTTTATGATTTTTCAGACATTGGTTTTACCAAAATATTTGTGAGCTAGTTAAGAACACCAACTATTTTATTTTATTTAACACCAACTATTTTAAAAGGGTTTTGCATATCATAGCTTTAGGTTATTTTATTAAACTATTCCAGTTCCCACTCTCTATTTTATGAACTCTTATACATGATGCATATTAGCCTCAAAGAAAACCCGAACATTTTAGCTTATTGGGGAAGGCAAACAAGGAGTAACATACACATACACACACACAGACACACACCCACCTAAGAAAGACAATTGAGTTCTACATGACATAATCACTTAGGTATATATCCACAGCAGAATAATAGCAATGAATATAGTAAAGGCTTGAAAAAGGTTTATTAAAATAATGACTAGAAGAATCAGTTAATTACTGAAATTGGGTAAATATAAGAGTATGAAAAATTTCCATATATACAACCATATGCTACATATCTTCTAAGATCTCCTTAATTATCACAGTTACATATTATTTTGAAATTATTTAATAAAGCCCCCTCACCCTTTTAACATAAATACCATTGCTGTTTTAAGCAGATAGGGGTTAATAAAGGATTCTACCAGATATTTATTTTTCCTACAGGGGTAGCAGATGTACACAAGGAATCAGTTACTTAATCCCCCTAATCACCCATTTCTTCCCTCCCTCTTCATTCTTTGCTTGGAAACTTCAACATTCCCCAGTGTGCTAATAGCTGACCCTGGAAACTGGCAGAAACCAAAACCTTCTCTTGAAAGCAGCAGGCTCCATATGGTTGCTTCAAGCATGGAGGGTGACCCTGCCAAGTCCCCTGCAAAGGGGCTTTACAGAGCAGAGAGACAAATGTGTCCCTTTAAATGTTAGTCATTGAGCCAGAGAGAAGAAACCTCCTTCCTGATGAAAGACAGTAAAAGTACTTTTCAGCCTCTGATCTGCAACCTATAGGACGTTTTGTACAATGGCGGCTCAATGCCAAGCATTAAAAATAAATGTTCTCATCAGATGATTAGCTCTAAAAGTCTTCCCTCAAAAAATGATAGAGCTGTCAGTTACAATCGAACATACATATGCATATTTGAAAACAGGGACACCAAGAATAACTTTGAGTAGATGAAACCAGCACTATTCTACATGTGTGTGAGGGTAACAGAGGCTATGACATAGCATATGAAGTCAATGGTGGAGTTGTTATTATTTATACATGAGTAAAGATTACAAATGCAAGCCCCAGCTCAGATCTCTCACCCCCTGCATCTGTGAAACCTGTCACTCAGTCTCCTGCGGTGTGTCTTCCTGTCTCCGAGCCATTGGACCACCTGCTGCCAAGACTCTCATCTACTGCATCGCCTGAAGGCCTCGGTGATAACAGCATTGATTCCAATGTACATCTAATTACTCCTCATAATCTATTCATTTCACAATAGTGTAGTGAAACATCTGTCACATCATAAACTCTTTAGTAGCCTTATCAAACCACCAAAACACACTCCGCTGCCAGTTGGCAGCTTCCTCGGTTTCCCGTTTATTAATATGATGCAAACATTTCTAGTTTTTTTTGCAGCTTTAGATAAATTTCCCCAATGACCAGTGAAGCAGAGCTGGGCAAACTGCAGTTTAAATGTCTGTATATTACCTATTGAGGGGCAAATCCCGATGTCACACAGAAATCAGTCAAAATAGCTTTCTTTCCTTGGAGGGATCATCTCTAAATAAAGTTCTTTCATTCATAGAAGCCCCTTCCTTGGCTTCCATGTGTCTGATTAATTTACTAAAATAAGCCATGGAGACATTATTGCCCATAAATAGGATATTGCACAGGAAAGCCTCTTACCTTCATATGTTTTACTTTACCTTTGGGGAAATTATGCTCTTTTTCTTTTTCTCTTCTTTTTAATTTTTCTCTCTTCACCCTTTTTCTCCCTCCCAATTCCCTTTTGTCTCCAGTAGAAAATCTAGTAAAGAGATCTATCATGTTGATTATTAGCAAATGCTGCCTACTATTCAGTGCTAAAGTCTACACAATGTTCTAAGTACAATACTGATACAGCATCTTCTGCAGAAGGTATCAGTCACCAGACACTGAGTGCCAGTGAACTTACTTCTACTCATCCTTTGAGACCCAGTTGAACATCACCTGCTTAAGCAACTTTCCCAGGGAAAATTACTCAAACCTCTCTTTATACCCTCATAACAGCTTGACAACTCTACTCCTGCACTTAACATGATGATTGAGAATCTCTGATGTGCATATCTGACTTTTTCTAGATGATAAAACTCTCAAGGGTAAAGATGATGACTTTTTCAGATTTGTATCCCTGGACACTTTCTGGGTGCCTGATACCCCAGACAATGTCAAATAGATGTAGAAGACTTTCTAGTTCACTTAAGAGAATTTAAAGACTGCAGAGCCCTAGCCGGTTTGGCTCAGTGGATAGAGCCTCAGCTTGTGGACTGAAGAGTCCCGGGTTCGATTCCAGTCAAGGGCATGTACTTCAGTGTAGGCTCCTCCTCGGCCCAGGCTCTGGTTGGGGCTCATGCAGAAGACAGCCAATCAATGTGTTTCTCTCACATTGATATTTTTCTCTGTCTTTCCCTCCCTCTTCCCCTCTCTCTAAATATAAATGGAAAAATTTTGTCCTCAGGTGAGGATAAAATACATATATATATATATATAAACCACTGAGATTCAAGAGCTCCCTTATATTTATTCTGAACAACATCAGTGTACTCTCTATATTCCACTCTAGTAATAACAGCCAATGCTTACATGTGCCAGGCACTGCTCTAAGTACTTCACATGTCTCAGCCCATTTAATCCTCACAGCAACCCTATGAGGAAGGTATTATTATGACCCACATTTAAAATCAAGGAATTGAGATGCAGAGAGACTGAGTAGTTTGCCCGAGATCACACAACTGGAAAATGGTGGGGCTCAGTGGTCTGGCTCCAGAGTCCTTGCTCTTAATTCTCAACACTATATCACCTCTTCAGTAGCTACACAGTCCTGTTAACTGCAGGTGGCTCTCACATCATCTGATCGGTAACCCTTTTTTGAGCAATTCTAAAAGGTCCATAGAGAGAGAAGGCCTATTTCCCAAACTGTCCATTTGGGTGTATAGGATATACGTGTGGCCCTCTTCATCCACATGGCATTTTGCCAAGAGGACTCAGCACTGCTTTCGGTATTACAAGAGGGGCCATTTCCCATGTCTGTGGAGAGAACTCGAGGTTTGAGTAAATCATATAAACTCTAATAAACAAGACTTTTTAAAACGTGTTTTTTTTTTTCTTTACATAGATGTTAGAATATTCTTTAGATATATTCCTGGAATTCATCAGTATATAAGTTTATTTCCTATAAAACATTGGATAGCGACAGCATAACTATTTGTGGTCATTATTATTCTGGATTGTATTTAGTGCTAATGACCTAGAGATAAAAGGCTCTGTATCATATTACAGATCCCCCAAGATAACAATTCTGAGTCCCCAAGGGTAAAGACTGAAGAGAAATCAATTCTTTGTTTCTATTGTCTCTCCATATGATGTTGCACCTTATAGCTGCTTGTATCAAAATTTTTAAAAATCATGCAATTGACAGGCTAGATCTGATGTGAATATTCCAACATAGTATATCACCCTGTGAACTATAACCTGGCCTATTCCAAAATCATAAATCCTGGAAGGACCAGGTGTGAGCATGGCAGCAGAATGAAAGCATGCTCTCACAGCACATCAGAGGATAAATGCCACTGTCCTGGACTTAGCATCCATTTATGGTATATAAAGGGGCCCACCTGTTTTTGCAAGAGGAATATGTGCAAGAATTCAGCTGGTTACAAAAGAAAGGCTGTGCAGATCAAGTATTAAGAGTTGGCATCTGGCCTCAGATAAACCTAGGTTCAAACTCGGTTCTTCCACTTTATAAGTGGATGGGTGGCCTTTCGTATGCTGCCTCCTAAATCCTGTATCTTCCCCTGTCTAATGAACATGATAACAGTACCCATCCCAAAGGACCAATGAGAAGAAAACACATGTAAAGTGTTTAGCACAGAAGTACCTGCTGTTGATGGTTATCTATGCTGTTGTTATCACTGAGCCATACAGTTCTACTCTTCATCCCCATGTCAAAAGGAAAAGGCAAGGGAGGACCAAAGAGTTCAAAATAAGTACTATAAATATTTATTTCTTTACTTTTAAAACTAAAATTAAGTCGAGATACTTACTTAATATTTTACTTGAATCTTTAAAAGCTCCTTTTAAAAATACTGGCTGAAAAAGAACGATATCTCTGTGAGATATCCACATTACTGAATTTGATTCAATTGCTTAGGTGTTAACTGATTTCAAAGAATAAGTTCTTGAGTGTGGAAGACACACACAAAAATGAGTGACAGATGTGCTTTAAATAAGCAGTCAGTACAATTAAAGACCATGTACAGATAGCGCTATGAAATGAAAATAATATTGGAAGTGATAGGGAAAGACTTTCCAGGTAGAAAGTGCAGTATCAGCAATGCAATGGAGATGTTGGTGAAAGACATGGTGTAGTAACTGCCTGTACCTCTCATCCATTTACTCAGTGAACATGCACCCACTTGGAGCCAGAGCCTGCACCAGGCACAGAAGAAATAAAGTGAATCCAGCTTGGTCTCTGCACCAAGTCGTTCCAACATCAAAAAAGTGGGGTGTGTGGGGGGATTAGAACCAGGTCTCAGATGAATGCCAAGCAAGAAACTTGAGCTTTTTCTGCATTTCCAGTAACCATGTTTTATTCCCTGATGTGAGGAAAGACATTATCAAACATGTGTTTTGAGAAAGTAACTCTGGAAAAAATACAAAGCAAAGGAGTTTTTTAAAAACTTTGGTGAGTGTAATAGTTTAGGGAGCTGATGAAAGCTAGTCTTATTTCACTTTAGAATGAAAATGGCAAGTGGCTAGTGTAGACGAATTAACCTATACTGAATGCCAGGATAGTTCAGCCCAAGTCTTCATCTTGTCTGGCATACAGGCAGATGACTTGTTCCTTCCTATCTCATGTCATCATACTCTGTGACCTCAATGCCCAGTGGTAAGCATATGGGAAGACAAGAAGCAATTTCTAGATTAGTACACTGTCAAATCCATGGTCAGTCTGGATTTCATAATGGCTAAGACATGGTTGGTAAGCTAGAGAAACTAACCAGTCAGTGATTCTGCTGGGTCTGGGCCATGAATGGGTGGAGGGGCTTTCAGGGGATCTTTCTGGAGCCAACACCACATCAGCTCCCAAACTGGCCTTCTAAGCTTCCCTAGGATACATTCTCCTCCTCTCTATAGCTCTAGCCAAAATTATTGATTTAAATATCTGTTTCAACTCTAGCTGTTTCATTCTAACTCTGTACCCAGGAAAGAGGGGAACATCTTCATTTTTCTTTGCAATTCATATTGTTATAATAATCACATATCGTCCTCTAATACCATCATTAAGTATTTGCCTCACTCTTCAGTTCTCCAGAAATAATAATTCCAGAACTTATTGTTCTTCTTCATCAGCACCATTTAAAAATCTTACCACCAGCCTTTTCTTTTCAAAAAATCTTGACTTCTGTAGCCTAATCATCCTCTTTGAAACATATATGTTACCCTTAGGTGGTCCACTTGATTAGAATCAGGAAACCACAGCTTTAATCTTGAATCTGCCACAAATTGGTGAAGGGAGAAGGCAAGTTATTTAAACACATTGTGCTGTAATTTTTCTAGCAATAAAATAAGGAATAGAAAACCTCCTGCCTCAAGAGGACTGTGAAGATACATATAGCATATGTAAAAGTATTTCCAAAAGTAGAATATGTTTAGTAAATGCAGTGCACTTCAAGAGATTAATAATAATAATCTTACCTAATAATAGAGAAAGATGTAAATTGACCATACCTTCGCTATGCCCACAGCCAATCAGAGTGAGTATGCAAATTAACCCAACCAAGATGGCAGTTAATTTGCATACATACCTGGGTCCGGGGAACCTCCTCAGCACACAGGTCACTCCCAGCCGGCCATCTGGCGGATTCTTTAGGTTTAGGAAGGGGCCAAGCCTGCGATCAGAGGGGCAGGGGTCCCCTTTCCAAGCCTACACTTGGGGCGGAGGCTTGAGGCGTGGGAAGGGGCCGAGACTGCCATTGGAGAGGCCGGGGGAG
Source organism: Ia io (assembly GCA_025583905.1). Classification (NCBI taxonomy): domain Eukaryota; kingdom Metazoa; phylum Chordata; class Mammalia; order Chiroptera; family Vespertilionidae; genus Ia; species Ia io. Next base: position 50,431,435 of record JAJQQW010000003.1, read on the forward strand.
AGGCGGGGGTCCCCTTCCCAAGCCTAAACCTGGGGCGGAGGCTTCAGGCGTGGGAAGGGGCCGAGCCTGCGATCGGAGGGGCGGGGGTCCTCTTCCCAAGCCTAAACCTGGGGTGGAGGCTTTAAGCTTGGGGAGGTCCTGGGGGGAACCCTTCCCAAGCCTAAACCTGGGGCAGAGGCTTTAAGCTTGGGGAGGTGCTGAGCCTGTGATTGGAGGTTGGGCGGCGGGGGAACCCTTCCCAAGCCTAAACCTGGTTAGAGGCTTTAGGCTTAGGAAGGGGCCAAGCCTACAATTGGAGGTGGGTGGGGGGACCCCTTCCCAAGCCTAAAGCCTGGGGTGGAGGCTTTAGGCTTGGGAAGCGACCGAGCCTGCGATCAGAGGTGAGGCAGGGGGGCCCTTCCCAAGCCTAAACCTGGGGTGGAGGCTTACGGCTTGGGAAGGGGCTGAGCTTGGGATTGGAGGGAAGGGGAAAATATCAATGAAAAGATATCCTCAGGTGAGGATAAAAAGAAAAATAAAGAAAGAAATGTCATATCCTATGAAAGACACATCTTGAAAATGCTTAAAGAAAGTTGTCATTTTTTCATGGTGAAGGGACTGGGATCTGTGTTGATGAAAATACCTGGGTGGCTGCGGTGACTGGCAGTGGCTGCAGCAGAGGGGGTGATGGGGCTGGCGCCTTCCCCTTATCAGCCCAGTTGCCTCAAGCAAAGGGAGGCCAGACTGAGGCTTAGGTCCACTCCCAATGGTGTCCGGGCTTAAGCCATCTGTAGGACATCCCCTGAGGGCTCCCAGTATGTGAGAGGGGGACTGAGGGACCCCTCCCCAGTGCACAAATTTTGTGCACCAGACCCCTAGTAATAATAATAATAATAATAATAATAATATACAGGAACTAGATTTCAGGCATTCTTTGGATCTTCTTCCAGGAGTTATCACTCCAACTTTCTCTCCACCAACCAGATTCTGGCAAGAATAAAAAGGAAGCTCTTCATTCTTTTATGCTTTCAACAAAATATTTGATTATCCCCTATGTATCAAGCTTGTTCTAGACTGGAGATATTGTAGCTGGTAGGGCTTGGGAAAAGATTGGATAATGATAGGTTGTACATTGTAATCATGATTATTGTTTTAACCATCACATCAATTATTTTATGTTACAAAGTGAAAAGATATTAACTTAGAACATGTTCAATTGTATTGTTGCTATGTGAAAACTATTGCAAAGGAAATCTCCATTTTATCCATATCGATTTGAGAAGTAATCTTATTTTATCTATAAACTATAATACATACATTTTGTTGAATGTTCGCCTTTTCTATGCTTCATTCAGGGTTGAAAGGAAAAAAAAATGGAGGAGAGAAGGGGAGAAAAGCAAATGAACATTTATTAGGTGACAAAATTGTTCTAAGTGCTTTACATCCAGAATCTAATATATGCCTTTCATGTCTTCTCTTAGAATGTGCTGGATCCCTCAACTATTTCCTCTGCCACAAAGTTTACGGTATATCAAAGACTGTGTAGTCCTTTCTTATTCTATAATTTAAAAAACACCTTGGCCTGGCCAACATGGCTCAGTGGTTGAGCGTCAACCTGTGAACCAGGTGGTCATGGTTCGATTCCTGGTCAGGACACATGCCTGGGTTATGGGCTCAATCTCCAGTGGAGGGTGTGCAGGAGGCAGCTGATCAATGATTCTCTCTCATCATTGATATTTCTATATAAAGCTGACACTAAACATGTATTCCCCAATGGACTTGAGAGCCATAGTTTCCCCTTGAGGCTGGGTCACTAGTAAAGTACAAGAACTGACATTTTATCACTTTTACCAATGAGATGTTTTCCTGGGATCCATCCCCTGTTCCCTCTAACTTCTTTTCATGCAGGTCTTTCACTCCATTCTGCTGGAGCTTCATTTCATTGTTGTTAATTCTAGAATTGAATGGATTCTACATTTTTACTATCTTGAACATTTCTGAAGTACCCAAAGGATTTAATTTGAAGCTATTTCCACTTTAAAGCAGTCTCAAGGAATGGGATCTAATGGCAGAACTATGCACGGCCCTGGAATAAACGTATTTTTCATGAACATAATTGTTATTTATTGAACAGTGTGTAGATCATTGCTTTAATATTCAGTGACCCCTAACTTGGGGAAATGGTTTCCAGACATTAATTTTCCTTTAGTCTAAGAGTGATCACCACCACTACACTCTTTCCACTGACCAGTGTCTACCGAGAATCATGGGGAAGTTCTTCATTCTTTCATGCATTCAAGCATTAATTAATTAGCATTTACTATGTGCCAGACACTGTTTTAGGCACTGAGGGTAAGGTAGTTAATAAGTTAGGCAATAAGATCCCCGCCTTCATGGAACATTCCTACTAGTAGAGGCAGACATAAAAGAAACAAGAAAACTAATGAATAATTTTAGGTACTGGTAAGTGTTGTGATATATATATCCTCTCTCTATATATATTTGGGTGTCCCCAAAATGCTTAACTCAACTTTGAAAATGAAATGTATTTTAGTAAACACTGCCTTTATAATTATTCAAAGTGTGTGTATACATTTTGGGGGAACACCCTATTTTTAGGAGAAGTGAAATGAATAACTAGAGAACGATAATTTCAGTAAGACCTATCTGTGGAGCTAATATTTGAGAAGAAACTACCAGGCAGGAACCTGGAAAAGAAATTTCCAAACAGAAAGAGCTATATATGCTAAGGCCCTGAGGCAAGAGCAAGCTTGTTCAAGACACAAAGACAAAAATGAACAGCATACAAGTAAGATCTGAGAGATAAGTATAAAACAGATCAAGAAAATATGAATTTTATTCTACTGTGATAGTAAACAAATGGGGAGTTTTTAAGCAGAGATAGCTAATATGATTTACAGTTTAAAAAGCCATTGCAGCTACTCTGGAAAGTGATCTGCAGGGGACAAGAGTGGTGCATATAGAAAAGTTAGTGGTAGTCCAGGCAAGACATGGTGGCTACCTGAGCTAGAGTGGTGGCATTAGAGATGGAATGTAATAGGCTAATTTGGGGTATATTTTGATGGTAGAAGATTTCCTGATAGGTGGGATGCTAAAAGTGGAGAAAGGTAGTAATTGAGGATGACAATAACCCTAGTCAGGATATGAAGGGATATTACTGGTGGGTCTGAAGAATACCTTAGGCAAGGCACATTCCTAGGATGAGGCCTTTCTCCTCTGAGCTTGTACAGAGTGTAGTTCATTATTCCATGACTGGCACTTATCCTGTGGTGTGGTGATAATACTTATTTCTCCCACTTGGCTTAGAGTTCCCAGAAAATAAGGACCATGTCTTATTTGTCTTCACCTAATAATTGAGTTAATGAAAGAATGAATAGAGAAAATTTACCTCTATCTCCCAGATAAGTTTGTCTTTCTTCTCTTCAGGCTATTACACAAGCATATGAGTTTACTCCTGTGGGATACAGAATGATGTATACATCTTGCTCACCTGGGAGGTTTCAAATATAAATTGCTCCCACATATAGAAGAAGCTGGGCCACAGAAAACGGTGTTCTTTCTTACCACCTACTTTCTCACAACACTCCAGTTAAGAAGTCTTTGCTCAGCTTGTATTTTCAGTGATGTTTCTGCTTTTGATTGGAAATGAAGGCAACAAAGAGCTGATAATACACATTTTTATATAGAAAGAGTCTGCAAAGCAATTAGCACAGACCTGCTTCATAGTAGGTGTGTAATAAATAGAAACTATTATTATTTAAAGAATGATCATCACTAGCTCCAATTCAATATTGCTTTCCGATTTTAATATTTTAAAGTTGTTGGTCCATTTTTCTAATACATCTTTCTGAGAAGCAACCTTCATAGTATGGCTTTAATATGATTAAAAAGGTGGACAAGATAGTATGGCCAGAGACTACAGCACCAGAGAGTTGGTCATAAACCTAGGACGTGATTCATTGTTCTGCCCTTCACTGAGCACTCACCATGTGGCAGATGCCCTGCTCTGTTGCAAAAATATATGAATCTGACACACTTCTTGTCCTTGAGAGTCTCCCAATCTAGGAAGAGAAGTAGAAATGTAATCAAGTAGATACAATACAAAAGGACACTAATTGCATATACCAGAATAAGATCCAGAAAAGACTGTGGTCAATTATGTCTGATGGTGGGTGATGGGAGGAGAAAAGATCAGGAGAAGCAACACAAAGAAGGTGAAATTTGAGAAGGATTTTGAAATATGACCAAGGGGTCAAGCATGGGGAGGGCAGTCTGGCCAGAGGGAAACAGCATATGTCATCAATTTATTTGAGAGACACTTAGGCCAATGTTCCCACACACTATACTAATGTTGGTACTTTTATTACCAAGATAGAATTTGATTTCCATTCAGTAATGCAGGTTGGAGTACCAACACTAATAAATGAGATTTTACTAAAACACTAGTATTTTAAACAGAGTGCTCCTTGTGCTGTATTTTATGAGATGTTATAGGAACATTAATTCTCCATCAAAAAATGGGTAAATACTAGATTTAATAAAATTAAACAGCTTTCTCAAATGCAGTACCACTTAGAGTTCTTAGGCTATGTGACTAGCTCAGAGGAAGAAATAGCATGCAGTGTTTTCAAACATATTTGGTCATAGAATTATTTTTTCCACTGATCCTCTAGGAATAATGTTCTGAAGAACAGACTTTTGAAAGACAATAGAACCAAGGAAGCTGCTCACATATTATTTAACTTCTAGCCTCTTTGAGCCTCAATGTGGTTGTCTGAAAAATAGGTCTGATACTATTTTCCTCCAACTTTCTTCACACAGTTGCCATAACCATCATTTGCTCCATGACTGAACCAATATGTCAAGGAAAGAGGCCAGGTGGCACTTCCTCCCAGATGGGCAGTCTAGGCCTGTGTATTGGTGGTTTGTTAGGACTGTCATGACAAAGTATCACACACTGGGTTTCTTAAACAACAGAGATGTGTTTTCTCACTTTTCTGAAGGATAGAAGTCCAAGATCAAGGTGTTGGCATAGTTGGTTTCTTTTGAGGCCTCTCTCCTTGGCTTGTAGATGGCCACCTTCTCCCTTTCTCTTGGCCTTCCCTCGTACATGTAAGTGTCCTAATCTCTTCCTATAAAGACACCACTAATACTGAATTAAGGCCTAACCCAAAGACCTCATTTTAACTCAGTCACATTCTCAGTCATATTCTGAAGTATGGGGGGTTATACATCAACATGTGAATTGGGAGGGCGGGGGGGGGGGCACCATTAAGCCTATAACAGTCTGGTCCACAAGAGCGCAGAACTCTAAACTCAAGATCTCCAATTATTCAAAGTTGATCAGTTCTAATCAAATGTATACAAGAAGGGCTATAAAATAAAAAGAAAGCTATATCCACTTTATTCATCTAATATTGTACTCCATTTTGTACCATATCCCTAGGCCAGATACAGAGATACAAAGGTTAATAATACAGACATAATTCTTGCTCCCACAAAGCTTAAAGTCTAGTCTGAGGACTGTCATAAGCATGGAAAATGTTCATGGAAAGTTAAATGGCTATGTGAAATCAGAGCAGAGTTAACTCGGTAGTTGGTGAATGCTGAAGGGCTATTACATCATCTCTACTAGTAACATCAATTAGCTGGACCATGTGTCCTCTTCATTGAGGATTTCAGAGGCATAATTACATGTTAACACTCATCTTTATCGCTTTTATACCCATATCTGACTTTTAGTTAACCTATTATTATTCTTCAGCAAGCCTACATTTCAGACCTGAATATATTATCTAATCACTTGGATAGGGCTTGGATATCTCACATGTTAATATGCATCTTTTAGGGCAAGATACTTCTAGAGATATCCATTCAACACTTTTTTGTTGATTTTTTTAATAGTTTAATTCTTAGAAGATGGTCATTTTTTATAATCCCAAATTATAGATGTGTTTTATTGTAATCACCTACACACTATTTGTAATATTTACTTGCCAAAAATGTAATTCATGTCATAGATGGTGTTATGCACTTAGTGATAAAGGTCAATTTTGGCTCGTGCTATTGAAGTAACCATCCTAAGATTAATCAAGCTTTTTCTTTTTTACTATTCTTATTAGGACCAATGAATACTTAAAAATCACCTTGCCCTTGTCAGGAGAGTTGTCCTGTACACCAAAAGGCTGCAGGTTCGATTCCCAGTCAGGACACATACCTAGGTTGTGAGTTCAATTCCCGGTTGGAATGCATATAGGAGGTAACAGATCAATGTTTCTCTCTCACATTTATGTTTTTCTCTCTCTCTTTCTCCCTTCCTCTTTCTACACATATCCTTGGCTGAGGTTTAAAAAAAAATCGCTTAGCATTTAATTTTTTTTACAATAGAAATAAAATGGAACCAAAATGGTTATTTTAGCAATAACTAATATACTTGGTCACATCCTATCCTTCACTATCAAAGCTCACTTTTATTTGGAACCCTTCATAGGCTTTGAACCTCTACTGCATGTTTCCATCATTAATCCCATAAAGTAGGGTGACCAGCCATCCTGGTTTTCCTGGGATTGAGGGTTCTATGAGATGTGGACTTTCTTTGCTTAAAACTGAGAAATTCCTGGGCAAACTGGAAGGATTCTGTCACTCCATAGAGGCACAAATACATATACTGAATACAAACCCAAGGACTTAAAAGAAATTCTGCCCCAAACGCTCTCCAGTTCCCATACCTTCTTATTTCTCTTTTCAACCTTCACAACGTAGGTCAACTGTCACTTTCTCTGTAACCTTTATCTATTAGCTTCCTCCTCCAATTGCAGAGGTAATCACCCCATTTAGGCCTCACTGAACTTCTCCATGCTTCCCACGACTAATTCTAATTATCTACTTCCTTGGCTCCCCTTCACTAGGCAAGATTCCCAATGGGACTGACCATACCTTACTCATAGTACCAGCCTTAGAACCAGCCCAGTTCTTGACACTTAGTAATAAGCCTTTACTTAAATAAATGAGTACAGAAAAAACGTATTTTTCTAAACCTCTAAGTTGATTAAAATCATATAATTGAGGATTAAAAAGAATTATGTAGGTAATCTGGTCCAGTTACTCATTGTGACTTAGAATCAGTTAACCTGGAGTCCAAATACTTTCCCTTATTATCTGTACCCCCTAAGCAAGTAACTAAGCCATGTTGAGTCCATTTGCTCATCTGTGCAAGAGACAATAATTTCTCCTCAAGATGTTGGGTCCATTAAATAAGAGGACATTTGTAAGAGAAAGCTTGGAAACTAGAGGGCACAAAAGAATGTCAGGCATTATTATTACTACTACTACTATTATTATTCAGTGAAGAAGGAAAAAATGCTTCTGTAAGCCTCTGCAAAATCTCCTCCAAGGACCATGCATCTCCTGCCAGAACTTGATCTCTCTGATTTAGGAATTTATCCAAGTTCCTCAACTGTTTCTCATGTAACGTAATTTTTATCACCACCCCTTTCACTGTAAATAGTAGCTAGTTTGTTTGGGTCTCTCAGACCTAAACTTGAGCACAATAGTTCAGATGTGGCCTGAGCAGTAATATCGTCTCCTAGATTCTAGACTCCATACATCTGTTACTTGGACCTAGGCACCCTTTAGCTGTTTTAGCAGCAGTTTTGCTTAGCATTACTGGCCCACATGGACACGCAATCAGAAAATAACATCATTCTTTCTACTTTTTTCCTTTCCTCCCCCCACTCCCCCGTTTTTTGTTTTTTGTTTGTTTTCTTATTTTGACACCCTCTGGCACCCAAAGGAAGACACCCTTGAGCTACCTTTTCCTTTCTTGGGAGACTATAGAACTAATGAATGGAAAATGTGCAAAAAATAAAACAGCAGTTCTTTGTCTTTTTTCAGGCCAAGAGAAGAAACTGACTAAATATGTGTTCTTTGCATTTTCCGCTTATGATTGGCAGCACTAAGATTCCCTTTCCCACGTGCTTGTTTTGAATGTACAAGTTTATCTGGCTTTAGGTTCCGAACACTCGCTAATGCTTTGATGCACTGAGACACAGTTCCCACTGGAAGGGCTTTTATTAAGTGGACAGCTAGGGTGTCACAGGCAAGATATTTGCACAGTACATTAATTTAGAGAGGGAAAGGTTTCTGTGTAACTTAACCAGCCGAACAGCTATTTCCACTTTACCTGAATAAAGTATTTTCATGTTTTATCACACTAGTTTGCAACTGCAAAAGCTTCACTCAGTTTTTAAGAGTAGCTATGAACTGTCAGGATACATTATTTGGAATGAGGCCTGACAGCTCCAGGCTTGAAAGTAAAATACATTTTATTGTTTAAAAGCATTTCTCCAGCACCTCACTTCCATCCCTCCTCCCAAACCCCACCCATCCCATAGCCCCTCATAGGCACCCCTCTTCTGGTTTGGAACGAGATGCACTATGAACAGTCTGAAATGGCTCAATCTGCACTAAATAACACTGCAGGAAGGAAATCGAAAGGGGAGTTTTCTTTTCTTATTCAAAATGAATAATGAGAAAGCCCCCAGTCGTTTTATATGTGAGAGGAGCAGATTGCACAGGAGATAGTGTGCATGCTGTAGTGTTAGAAGCAAACACAGTTTTTAAATTCCCAGTTAATATCCTGAGAGGGATTATTAGACATGCACCCTTGGTGTCTGGAATTTCCTTAAAGCCTCTAGCTCATCAAGAAAAAAAAAAAAAAAAGAATAATAAGAAGAAAAGTACAGCACAGTGAAAGTCTCCTCTTTACAATACTTACTCCTAGAATCCTCTAGTCTTTGACCCAATCTCAGTCAGGTTCCAAATTCTGTGTTTCTGGGGCTTTGATATAATTTTGTTGGCCGGAGAAGAGTTTTTCTAGGATCTCTAAAGTCACCTTAAAGTTCATACACATCCTTTGTTTCTCCCTCATATATTTTGAGGACTGGTATTCTAGGGAACATGAAAAGAGGGGTCTTACATTGGCCAATGGGCACTCTTCTCCAGAAATTTACAGTTACCTTTATCTTACCGTAGTGTCAACATCACTGAAGAGAGGCAGGCTTCTGTTCAGAGCATACACTACTGAAAAGAACGAACTGGGGAAAAATTAACTCACAAATGACAATCTTTTGTTGTTAATGACATTCTATAATAGAAGCCTAATCTCCTACATATATTATCATCTGGCAAACTAGTTACACATTTAATAAGATTTTGCTGTATAAATTATAAATGAAATAAACCATTCTGTCACCATGGTGTGCAATGAATACACCACATGTTATATGTAAATATATTAGTCATTTGCCTTTTGTTTGTGTGTCACTGAAATCCATTCTGTTTATGGTGTATTTTCTATTCCCTGTGGGTTCCAACCAACATCATTTCAACTATACACATATCGGCCTTTAAAGTGGAATTATGTTGTTATTGTCCTTTTCCTGCCCAGTTTTAATAACACCTGCTTTTGTGCCAGTTTCATCTGCTGCCGCAAATTGTAATTCAACAGAGAACAACAACAAAAACGGCAAAAAACCCAAGCACCCTAACAGCAACTGTGACTGCAGAAAGGAGCTGTGTGATATATTGACACAATACAGAAAACATATTGAAACAATTTTTATTCTCATTATTTTCGCCCAAATTAAAAATCCCTCATAAAGCAAGTGTACATATTCTGCATGTTTCCCCTACTTCCAACTAAACCCAACCTTTAATGAGATAATTAAAAAAAACAAAACACAGAACCAGTGGTTCAGCCTTTCTTTCAAGTGGTGGCATTTTTATTTAAGCAGAGAAGCATAAATGCATGAAGGATGCAAATGTGGGCTCTTTCAATGGCTCACCACAGCGTGACAGCTGTGGACAGATCGAGACAAAAGCAGTGACTGCTCCAAGAAAATGATGGCTTAGGCATCTCCAGCCCAATCAATAATCTGGCATGTTGAGGTCAATCACTGCATGGCCATATTCAGTTCGAGCCAGTCAAAAGATTATTAGTTTGACACCCAGAGGCTATTGCTTTCTGCTGTGGATGGAGGAGAGAGCCTGTGTGTGTCTCTTCAGAACCAAATGGAGAAAGCCTCACTATTTATAACAGCAGAAACACTGGCACAGGATTTTCAGAGATTCCATATTTGTTAGGAGTAATGCCCTACAGTGTGCTCCAGGCTGAGTAATTCTTCCCCCCAAATTGTCACTACGCTCATTTTGTGTTCTACCCATTTTTAAAAAAAAAATGTTTTAAGCCCCTACTATGTTCCAGACCCTATCATAGGACCTGCGGACACAAGAGGCATAAGATAAACGTATGCTCATAGAGGGGTGAGTCTGGAAGAGTCTCCAAAGGTATTAATACTCTAAATATTTCCCTTTGCATTCCCAGTTTTCTACATCCCCCTCCCCCAAATTTCCCACGTTCCATCTTGACAGATACAGGGACAAAGAGAAGAGTGGCAGCTAGACCATCATTGTTTTAGATTATTTGTCATCAATAGTATCCTGATCTGACCAAGGAGAATGGTTACAAGTAGGTTCCAGAAAACATCTTAATGTTTTATAAACTACTAAGAGGGCAATAGAATTAACCAAAGGGAAGCTATTTCTAACTGACCTGCTAGTTCCATCTCTGCAGCCCAATGCTAATTCCATCTGTGGGACTCATATAAGCTTGCTAACAGGAAACAGTTTGCGGTGAGGAGAGCTCCACAGGAGTAGATAGAGTAGGGCTCTCGCTGTCTGCTATTTCACGGCCATGTTTTACTGTTTCTCCTGGATGGCACGCCACAGAGTGTAATAAATCTCAGTTTGTTTATATTCTGTGTCTGTATTTGCACTTTGGTGATTATATTTGAATTCATGCAAGATCCTTTTTTTTTTAAGAACTCGAGCATAATCTTCTCATTAATCCTGTCCTGTTTGTCTGTTATTAATAGGCCACTGTACAATGTATTCTGCTGCAAAACTCCACCAGGCATGACTAATTCAGATAATTAATTTGCTAGAACATTAACACCATCAAATGAGCCTGCTAAACCGGTAAATTTAAAGTAAATTAAACTTAATTTGCAGGTTATTGCAATTAAGTCTGCCTTGTCTTTCTAAGGGATTTCAACACCCTCAGTATTTAAGAGGCAATCATAATGCATGCAAGTGGGCGGGCTCTTTGGCTAATTAACACAAGAGTCTAATCTGCTTTTCAATTAGGGTGGATGTTTATAATGTGCTGGTGACAGTGTTGCGATTCAGTGCAGCATAACAGGAGTGCATGGCATAATTATAGCTGAAAAGAAAAGCTCATGCCGGGCCTTTTTAGGGGTTAATGAGACATTGGCAGCTTCCAGCTGAGGAGATCGAGCCAGTTTAGTGTGGCTTCAAGAGGAAACCACCCATAGGGGTTTCCTTTGAAGTGTCAAAAGGTCCCCTTGTTCTGGGTGGCTTATGTTTCATTTGTCTGAGTGGCGTATCAAAAATTGATGAGCTGCCAGCAGCAGTCCCTATGACATTAATTCACCAATTGTGTTTCTAATAGTTTCATCCTTAAATAAATTTGGATGATGAGAATGGTAAGGAGAGTCAAGGTTCTGAAAACAATGAGGAGGGCCGGGCTGTCACAGGGAGTTTATACAGCACAGATAAATGTAGCCGCAGCAAATGTTGAAGACACACCTGACCTGCTGCGCCCTGGGTTATTCGCTGGGGGAAGACAAAGATGTATGATGCCTGTGCCTTCCACTGAACAACAGTTGCTCAAAACACTAATAAAGACGTGGCGTTCACTGGTGCCTGGTTGAACCTCTAACTGCACAGGAGAGGAATCTTAGATTAGCACGTCAGAAGATGAAGCTCCTCGGAGGGTGAGACAGCTCCTCAGAAACACTCTTAAATAAGCACCAGGGCAGAGACTGATGAGACACAGCTCAGCAGTAATGTTATAAGATAGTGCCTATGCTTGTGGTAAGGAAATAAATGCTCCCTCCTTCATGTCTGCCAGTTAACACAAAACCGAGGTGGTGGGAGGCTCCGTTGGAAACCGAGTGTGTAGCAGTGTACTTGTGGAGAAACCCTCTTCCAGTGCAGTTATAGGCTCTGAAAGCATGTACTGGTAGATGTTCTGTAGCTATACAATGAGGAAAAGAGAACTTGGAAATGATAGCTCTTTCTGGGATGATGACCATACATGACATGCCTAAAAATTATCTGTGCTGGAATGACCAAGGTCACAATCTCAAATGGAAAGTTAGAGACATCAAAATTCATGCAAAAATAAAGGTTCTCACCACCACTGGGCTACATGTGTTGTTGTTTTTTAATACCAAATTATATATGACTAGAGGCCCAGTGCCCGGGATTCATGCACTGGTGGGGGGGTTGGCCTGTGGGGATTGGCTCACTGTGGGAGTGCTGCTCATCCTAGTCAGCTGAGTGGCTGTGGACCTGCCCTCTGAGCAGCTGCTCCCACTGTGGGAGTGCCACACATCCAGGTCAGCTGAGTGGGAGTGCACTGACCACCAGGGGACAGCTCCTGCACTGAGCATCTGCCCCCTGGTGGTCAGTGTGTGTCATAGTGACTGGTCGACCAGTCATTCTGGTCGTTCTGCCATTCAGTCACTGGGCTTTTATTATATAGGATTATTATAAAAGACATTCCAGCTCTGGCCAGTGTGGCTCAGTAGTAGAGTGTTGGCCTGTGCATGGAAAGGTCTGAGGTTCAATTCCTAGTCGGGGTGGGTATGGGATGCCATTAGTCATGTGTCTCTCTCACATCAATGTTTTTCTCTCCTCTCTCTCTCTCTCTCTCCCTCCCCTGTCTTTCTCCCTTCCACTCACTCTAAGAGTCAATGGGGAAATATCCTTGATGAGGATTAACAACAAAAAAAGACATTCCAAAGATGGTCCTTCTTTTGGCCTTCTTGTAACATGCATGAAGTAAATTACAGCTGGGTAAAAGACCACTGTTTCATAGATGTGAATGAGAGAATCAAATGATTTATTCCAGTTACTTGAGGAGAGATCAATTATCCAAAGGAATTGCAATATATCCTTAACTAGTTCTGATAGAGGCATAGCCAAAGAAAGACATGACATATTACAACAGGTATTGCTAAATAAATGTATTTATTAATTTATTTGTTGAGCACATATTATGTGCCAAACACTGTGTACCAAGGCTAAGGCAATGAACAGAACAAATAGTGTTCTTCCATCCATGGAGATTACACATAGTAGACAGGAAACCATCAGTTATTGGTAAATGCGATGATGACTATAGACTACTATGACTTTTAAGCTGAGCTCAAAATGATACTGAAAAGTTTTAAGTAGGAAATGACCTAATTTATAGTTTCTAAAGATCGCTTTGGTTGCTGTGGGGAAAACAGAAGTCAAAAGGTGTGACACTATAAGAATGGAAGCAATGAGACCATGCAGAAGACTATTCATGTCCTCTGGAAACTATAACCAAGCTAGTCCAATCTTTTGGATTCTAAATATGATTTAGAGGTAGATTCAGCAAGTCTTGCTGTATAGGATATTGAAATGATGAATAAATTAGTAGACATTTACATGGCAATGTCAAGTCGGAAGTTGAATATGTGAGTCTGGATATTAAGGGAGATGACAGAGCTAAAGATGTAAAATAGGGAGGCATCATTCTACAGTTGGTATTCAAAAAAATAGGCCAGCTGATTACCCCTGGTAGACAGTATATTTAGAGTAGAGGAAGAGTCCTAGGGTAAAGTTCACAGAGAGAGCGGCCTGCAAAGGAGATAGAAGCTGAATGACCACTAAGGTAAAAAAGAAACAAAGACAGATGAATATAAATAAGGGTGACACTGGAAACAAAACAAAATGTTTCTAGAAAAATGGAGCAGTCAGCTGTATTGAATTCTAATGAGAAGTTGAATAAGACAAAAAGAGACAAAATGTCCATTGGATTTAGCATCATGACCTTGACTGGAGCCATTTCAATAATGTGTGAGGCCAGAAGGAAGCCTGGTTGGAGCATGTTGAGGAGAGAATGCGAAATGAGGAAGTGCAGACAGTGTCTACAGTTTGTGAAGGTAAAAAAGAAATGGATTTGTGGCCAGAGGGAATATGAGAGCCCAGAAGATAGTTTAAAATTGAGAAAGAGCATATATATGCATGCTGATAGCAATGATCCAGGAAAGAGGGAAGCATTAATTACAGAGAGAGAAAAAAAAGGGCGTGGGACCCAGTGCACACGAAGTCTTGGCCTTTGGTGAGAGTGGAAGCTCTTCGCTTGACAACTGAAGAAGAATCTGGGACTGGGTTATTTCACTGACCATAATGTCCTCAAGGTTCATCTATTTTGTAGAATATTACATAATTTCCTTCTTTTTAAGACTGAATAATATTCCATTGTACGTATATACCACATTTTCTTTATCCACTCACCTATTGATGGACATTTACATTGTTTCAACATCTTGGCAATTGTGAATAGTGCTGCAATGACCATAGGAGTGCTAATATCTCTTCAAGATCTTGTTTTCAATTAGTTTGAATAAATACCCAGAAGTAGAATTACTGGATCATTTGGTAGTTCTATTTTCTTGTTAAGAACTTCATTTCTGTTTTCCATACACTTAAAATAGACATTATTATTGTACTGAAATGAAAGTATGTAAAGCACTTCAATATTTTAAAAAATACACCTTAATTTTTAAAATATAGAATTTACATTTAAGTAGATATTTAAATTGGTAGCTACTTTTGTCCTTTGTTCTGCTCTTACACTAGTAATCACTACATTGATGTAACATATTAAAATTTATAAACTGTTTTCATCCATAATAATTCATTGGATCTTCACAACCATATAAGCCACATAGCATTACTCACCAAGTAGTAGATTAATTAATTGCATTCATACTAGTTAAGTGAATTGCCCTAGTTCACAGCTATAGAAAAGCAGATTTTAACTCAGGACTTCCCACTTCAGATCCCAGATCTTTCTACTCAGCATCGTCAACAATTAGATGAAGAGTCTTTGAAATCTGGATGAGTGAGAAATCAGCAAAGTTGTAGGTACTATTTCTATGAATCTGGCTGTCAGGGTGCTAATTTACAATGGGAGGAGAGAGAAGTTAGAACAGAGTGTAAAATCAAGAACATGAATTGCTTTTTCACTCAAAAAACTGACTGTAGAGAGAACTTTGTTCATATCTGTGAGTCAGGGTGGCCTAGAATGGAGATTGTACTGCAGTTACTAAGAACCCAAAGTCTAAGTACCTTAAAAAAAAACTAGGTTAATTCTCATTCATGTGACAGGGCCTGTGATCAATGTAATCACTCAGATTATGGGTATCCACAGCACAGAAAGAGGAAAAAGAGGGCCAGTGAGCAATGACCACTCTCCTTCCCTGAGTTATCTTTTCCCTCAGTCCCCCAGACTGTTGTGCTAAATAAGTGGTACCTTCACACTTCCAGGCACCCACGTTCCAAATCTGGGGCTCCTTTTAAGTCTATCCTATCCAGACCTTGCTAATCAGTTAACAAGTCCTGTAGTTTTTTCTTTTCTTATATTTCTGATTTCAGTGTCTTCATTTGAGGAATAATCTCTTAAGGTCAATGCATATTGTATAAGAGAGCTTCTGCTACAAACACAACTTGAGAAAATAGTTATTGACTTCATACAAGACCCATGTTTTGTTCTAGAAGAATACCAGAAAGAGCACAAACCTTGGCATCAGAAGGCCTTAAATTTTTATTCTGTGATGCTCTCTGCAATATTTTTTAGTTCATTTGATTTCTTTTTTTTAAATATTAAATGAACTTTATTTTGTCATTATTTTTAATTAATTTTTATTTTAAAATACTAACTTAAAATGATAATGCCATACCTACTTGAATAAGAGGAATTAGAGCATAAATTAAATAACAGTAGCTTAACTAGAAAAAGATAAAAATTACTTTAAAGAGGAAACCATGCAGACATTCTGCTGTGGTTGCAGGTGTTCAGTACCCAGCTGCTGTGGAAACTGAGTCAAACTTACAGGTGACCCTGGGTTTTTGAACTCTTACTGCATGACCCTCCTCCAGGGATCCGCTGACACTTCAGGCCTCTGTGGGCTGTGGAAAAGGCTGGAACTTGGAACCTTGGCCAGCATTTTCCTGTTGTGATCATTTTCTTTCCTTAGCTCCTTGGACTTTCCCTTAGTTGACATGACTGTCATCCAGGTTTCTTGAGCCGTTTTCACATAGAAGATGGTCTCTGTTCAGTAGTAGAAAGTTCTTCTCTCCAATTCCTTGCCCATGTCTTTGGCCATCTTCTTGTAGAGGTTGTGACTCTGATATGCAGAGTTCATGTCTCTACACATGTTGAGAAGTTTCTTCTCCATTTTGAAGCAGTTCATTTCCTCCTCAGGTTTTTTTTCTCTTTTTTTTTTCTGAAGTTGCATTAAATGATCTTCAGGTGATTCAGTCAGAACTTGAAGCTTCAGCTGCCGAATTTCATTTTTTAGGTTTGAATTTTCATGCTGCAATGATGATTCCTCCATTTGGAGATTTGTTATCTGTCCTGTGAACTCTTCATTCATTTGCGTTTTCTCCCACAATTGTCTGGCTAGTTCGCAATGTTCCTCTTCAGGACTTTGAAGGGACACACTGAAGGTGGCATTATCAGGGACACTCTCCAGATCAACTTGTGACTGAAGGACAGGGAGATCACTGTTTTCTGTTTCCCTGTTTTGTTCGACCTTGCCCTTCACATGACTAAGTGATCTCTATGAAAATCAGGCAAAGGGATGGTCTGGAGCAGTTTTTCAGCCACTGCTATTAATGGGCTGTTTTTATCTTTCAGGACCTGTTTCATTCACTTTGGATTGCTCCAACCTGTGATTCTCCCCCTCCTTTTCCTGGACTCTTCACCTCTATCTCATAATTTCTTGGTGGAGCAGTTGTGGATTTTCTGAAAAATGAAGGTTTTCGTTGAAATCATTTGTTATTTTCTTCTGAAGTTGTTCTCCTTTGATCTCTGTGATTTTGAGATGGGCTTATCATCAGGCAGCTGGGAAAGTTTAGGAGACTGGCTTTTCTATGCCTTTTCCAGAGCCAAACATGTCCTAAAGTGATGACCTTTCAAGTTTGTGTTCAGTACTAACAAGCACAAGGTCTGTAACATGGGAGGATTGTCCCCCTGCGGACTAAGAGAGCCATCAGCTTGTGTCATTGATCCAATATTCTCACTACGTCTTCCACAGACTTCATCACAAGCAGTATGCCTTTTGTCTATGCCTTCACACTTCCTCTAGTGTGCCATCTCTTTACTATCAAAGATACCACCACCACCACAGCACCTACCAGGATCTCCTGGTGATATGCATGGTGACCTGGGATGTGCCTCAGGCTTTCAGCAATCACCAGCAGAGCACCACACAGGTACTCCAGGAGCATCCTGAAGGTCGATGCGGTGGCAGATGGCAGGCCTTCCATGGCTTTTTGGGTTCACAGCTCTAGCTTCTAGTGCCAGTGTCCTGTGGGCCACAACTGACCACTCAGAACCTCAAGTGTTCTATTAGGTAAACAGGTACCCAGCAGCCAGGACATGTCAGTTGGGTTGGGGAGAGGAGGCCCGCAGGTTCTAGAAAACACTTTTCCCTAACTTAGCTCTGAAACAGAAAGTAATATGTTCAGTACTAACAAGCACAAGGTCTGTCCCATGTATACAGGCACTGGGGCAGGTGGAGTGGCTGACTGCAGCCTGAGTATAAAGAGTTCACATATAAGCCTTTGCCTCCCTCATAAAGTGTCCCTTACTATTTTTTTATAAATATATTTTCATTAATTTCAGAGAGGAAGGGAGAGGGAGAGAGAGATAGAAGCATCAGTGTTGAGAGAGAATCATTGATTGGCTGCCTCCTACATGCCCCACACTGGGGATCAAGCCCGGAACCCAGGCATGTGCCCTGACCAGGAATCGAACTGTGACCTCCTGGTTCATAGGTTGATGCTCAACCACTGAGCCACGCAGGCTGGGCTTCCCCTTACTATCAACAATTGCATTAGTGTGGTGCATTTGTTATAATTGATGAACCAATATTTTTACAGTACTGTCAACCCAATTTGCATTAGGGTTCACCCTTTGTGTTGTTGTGTAGTTCTATGAGCTTTAACAAATGCAGAATGTCATGCACCCCCATTACAGTATCATACAGAACAGTATCACAGTTCAAAAAATCCCCTGTGCCCCACATGTTCATCCCTCACCCTCTCCTCTTGAACCTATGGAAACCACTGATGACTTTTCTGATTTGGAAGGCTGCTTTGTCTGGTATTAATACAGCTACTCTTGCTTTTTAATTTTAATTTTTTAATTGCTGTTGACATTCTATGTTATTTTGTACTAGTTTCAGGTGTACAGAATAGTGTTTAGACAATTACATAATTTATAAAAATCATCCCCCTGATAAGCCTAGTACCCACCTGGCAACCATACATAGTTATTACAATATTATCGACTTTATTCCCGATGCTGTACTGTATATCCCCATGACTATTTTGTAACTACCAATTAGTATTTTTTAATCTCTTCACCTTTTTTTTTTTTTGCCCAGTCCCCTAATTCCCTACCCACCTGGCAACTATCAGTTTGTTCTCTGTATCTTTGAGTCTGTTTCTGTTTTGTTTGTTTGTTTACTTTGTTCTTTAGATTCCATATATAAGTGAAATCATATGAGATTTGTCTTTGTCTGACTTATTTCACTTCGCATAATACCTCCATGTCCATCCATGTTTCCACAAGTGGTAAGATTTCATTTTTTTTTTTTTTATGGCTGACTAACATTCTATTGTAGATGTACCACATCATCTTTATCCAACTGTCTATTGATGGGCACTTAGGCTGTCTTTCCATATGTTGGCTGTTGTAAATAACACTGCAATGAAGATAGGGGCACATATCTTTTTTTTCAAATAAGTGTTTTGGGTTTTTCAGATAAATATCCAGAAGTGGAATTGCTGGGTCATAATGTAGTTTTGTTTTTTATTTTTTGAGGAACCTCCATCCTGTTTTCCATAGTGGCTGCACCAATTTACAACCCCACCAACAGTGCATGAGTGTTCCCTTTTCTCCACCTCCTCACCAACACTTCTTGTTTGTTGATTTATTGATGATAGCCATCTGACAGGTGGGAGGTGATATCTCATTTTGATTTTAATTTGTGTTTCTCTGATGATTAGTGATGTTGAGCAGCTTTTCATATGTCCATTGTCCATCTGTATGTCTGTCCTCTTGGGAGCAATGTCTATTCAGGTCCTCTGCCCATTTTTAATTGGGTTGTTTTTTGTTGGTAGCTTATATGAATTCTTTATAAATTTTGGATATTAACCCCTTATCAGATCTATCATTGATGAATATGTTCTTCCATTCAGTGGATTGTCTTTTCATTTTGTTTATGGTTTCCTTTGCTGTGCAAAAACTTTTTAGTTTCATGTAGTCCAATTTGTTTATTTTTTGTTTGTTTTCCTTGCCTGAGGAGATATATCAGAAAAAAAGTTTTACTAATAGCTGTGTCAGAGATTTTACTTCTATGTTTTCTACTAAGAACTTTATGGCTTTGGGTCTTACATTTACGTCTTTAATCCATTTTGAGTTATTCTTGTGTATGGTGTAAGTTGGTGATCTACTTTCATTTTTCTGCATGTGTCTGTTCAATTTTCCCAACACCATTTATTAAATAGACTGTCTTTACCCCATTGTATATTATTGCCTCCTTTGTCATAGAGTAATTTATTATATAGATGTAGGTTTATTTCTGGGCTCTCTGTTCTGTTCCATTGATTTTTGTGTCTGCTTTTATGCAAGTACTTTGATTATTAAATCTTTGTTTTGATATCAGGTAGTATGATACCTTCTACTTTGTTCTTCGTTCTCATGATTACCGTGACTATTTGGGGTTTTGTTTTGGTTTCCTATAAATTTAAGATTATTTGTTGTAGTTCTATGGAAAGTGCCATTGGTATTCTGATAGAGATGGCATTGAATCTATAGATTGCTTTGGGGAATATGGACATTTTAATTATGTTAATTCTTTCTATTCTTGAGCATAGTATATGCTTCAATTTATTGATATCTTCTTCAAATTTTTTCTTCTGTGTCTTACAATTTTCCAAATTCAGGTATTTTATCTTCTAGGTTAAATTTATTTCTAAGTATTTTAATATTTTTGATGCATCGACTGGTTGCTTCCCACATGTACCCTGAGCAGGGTCAGGGCCAGGGAGCGAACCCGCAACCCAGGCACGTGCCCTTGATCATTTATATTGTTTTTAGATTCCATTTTGTTTATTTCCACTCTAATCTTTATTATTTCCTACTTTCTACTTACTTTGGCTTCTATTTGTTGTTCTTTTTCTAGTTCAGTTAGGTGTAAAGTTAGATTGTTTATTTGATTTTTTTTTTATTTCTTGAGGTAGGCCTGTATTACTATGAGTTTCCCTCTGAGGACTATTTTTGCTGTGTCCCATAGATTTTGAGTCATTATGTTTTCATTTTCATTTGTCTCAAGGTATGTTTTGATTCTTTATTTCATTTTAAACCCATTCTTTGTTTAGTAGTATGATATTTAGCCTCCATGTGTTTTTCAGGGTTTGTTTCTAGTTTCATACCATTGTAGTCAGAGAAGATGCTTGATATGATTTCAATCTTCTTAAATTTTTTGAGGCTTATTTTGTGGCCTAACACATGGTTTATTCTGGAAAATCTCCCATATGCACTTGAAAAGAACATATATTTTGCTGGTTTGGTGTGAAATGCTCTAAAAAATATCAATTAAATCCATCTGGTCTCATATGTCATTTAAAGTTGCTGTTTCCTTGATTTTTTTTTGTCTGGAAGATTTATTTACTGATATCAATGGGATGTTAAAGTCCCCTACTATGACTGTTACTGTCCCTCTCTCTATGTTCATCAATATTTGGTTTATATATTTCGATGCTTCTACGTTGGTGCATAAATGGTTACAATGGTTATATTTTCTTGTTGGATTGACCCCTTTATCATTATGTAATCTCCTTCTTTGTCTCTTATTATAGCCTTTGTTCTAAAGTCTATTTTGTCTGATGTATTTCTACCCCACCTTTTTGTCATTTCTATTTGTATGAAATTTCTTTTTTCATCCCTATACTTTCAGTCTATGTGTGGCTTTTGATCTTAAGTGGGTTTCTTATAATCAGCATTTATATGAGTCTTATTTTCTTATCCACTCAGCTACTCTGTGTCTTTTGATTAGAGCATTTAATCCATTTACCTTTAAAGTGCTTATTGATAGGTCATAGCTATTACAATTTTATTATTTATATTTATGTTCTCCCCTTCTTTCTCTTCTTAAAGAAGACCATTTAACATTTTTTTATAATACTGGTTTGTGGTGATAAACACTAGCTTTTTCTTGTCTAGGTAGCTCATTATCTACTCTTCAGTTTTAAGTGATAGCCTGGCTGGGTAGAGTATTTTTGGTTGTAGGTCCTTGCTTTTCATCACTTTGAATATATTGTGCTAGTCTCTCCTAGCCTTGGGAAGTTTTTGTTGAGAAATCAGCTGATAGTCCAATGAGAACTCCCTTGTAGGTAACTAACAGCTTTTATCTTGCTGCTTTCTTGTCTCCCCTCCCTTTCTTTGTCTTTAATCTTTGGCAGTTTAATTATGATATGTCTTGGTGTGGATTTCTTTGGGTTCATTTGGTTTGGGACTCTTGAACTTCTTGGACTTGTATGTCTATTTTCCTTGCCAGGTTAGGAAAGTTTTCACTCATAATTTTTTCAAATAAGTTTTCAATTCCTTGCACTCTTTCTTGTCTTTCAGGTACCCCTATGATGTGAATGTTGTTATGTTTGATGTTGTCCCAAAGGTCCCTTAGACTATTCTCATTTTTTAAAATTTTTTCTTGTTGCTATTCAAATAAGGTGTTTTCTGCTACTGTATCTTCCAAATCACTGATTTGATTCTCTTATTCATCTTCTGCTGCTTATTCCTTTCAGTGTATTCTTTATTTCATTTATTGTATTTGTCATTTCTGACTGGTTCTTTTTTATGGTTTCTATGTCCCTTTTTTATAATTACTATCTTTTTGTTAAAGTTCTCACTAAGTTCCTTTTGCAACCTGTGGCCAGGGTTTTGAACTCTGTATCTGGTAGATTGCTTGCTTACATTTCATTTAGTTCTTTTTTTGGAGTTTTCACCTGTTCTTTCATTTGGGATATGTTTCCCTGTCTCCTCATTTTTGCTGCCTCTCTGTGTTTATTTCTGTATATTCAGTAGATCAGCTATGTCTCTCAGTCTTAGCAAGGTGGCCTTATGTCATAGGTGTCCTGTGGGGCCCAGTGGCACAGTTTCCCTGATCACCTGAGCTAGGCACTTTAAGAGTGCCGTGTGTGTGTGTGTGTGTGTGTGTGTGTGTGTGTGTGTGTGTGCGTGTGTGCATGTGTGTGCCCTCCAGTTGTAGAACAGTCTTGAATGCTGTTGGCATGTCAGTGGGTGGGATTTTTCCTCAGGCTGACTGGCTGTGAAGATTGGCCATGACCATAGCGTACAAGCTGCTCTATAGGGGCTGACCCAACAGAGCAGGTGGTATTTGCCCCAGTGGGCTCTGGTGGCTGCTGAGACCACCCTTTGAGTGTGCTTTTTATGGAGCTACTTAGGTGGTACTCTGAAGCCAGCCACTGGATGTGTTAATCATGGATCCTCTTAGGAGGGGCTCCAGTGCATGCCAAGGTCAGCCACTGCCTGTGGCTGGCCCAGGGCCACTTGGTGAAAGCTACAAAGTTATCTGCATATGGTAGCTGCCTGTACTGGACTTGGAGGCACATGGGAATGGTCACCCTGCAAACCGAGGTTGGTTTCCACCTGTATTGGGCCTTGGGAAGCTCAGCAAAAGATACAGGGCACCCTGAGGTCTACCACCACCTGCTGGCTGCCCATGAGTCTCAACTGCTGAAAGATCCTCAGGCTGTTTATAAGTTGGATTAGGCAGGGTCTCACAGAGTCACCAGTGTGCGGCTAGTCTTATTTAGCAGAATAATGCAGATTCAGATTTTGTGAAGAGCTGAGCCTGGGGCCATTAAACAAAAGGCACAGAGCACACCTAGGCCAGTCACCATCTGCCTGGGACCTGCAGACCTTTGAGAGTTTTTCAAAGGACTCCAGTGTGGACCAAAGTAGGCTTTCTGCTGTCAAAATAGACTCTGGTGGTCCTCAAATTGGGTGGGGTGGGGTCTCAAGTAGTCATCAGAGTGGAGCAAGTGGAGATCAGCAA
Source organism: Ia io (assembly GCA_025583905.1). Lineage (NCBI taxonomy): Eukaryota > Metazoa > Chordata > Mammalia > Chiroptera > Vespertilionidae > Ia > Ia io. The sequence goes on from JAJQQW010000003.1 coordinate 50,454,708, forward strand.
GCCAATGTAAGTTCAGATTTAGTTGTGTGGGAGGAGGGCTCAAAACAGTGACAATGGCCACTATTCCTGAGCCTTTGCCCTGAAGCCACACAATTCAGTTTCTCTCTGTAAGTCTCTGGTGGCTCCCTAGTATGGTGCTTCCTGTGCTGGAGCCCAAGGTAAGTTCAAGTGAGCAAATAAGTCTGTGCTTTAAGAACATATCTGGCCCTAGCCGGTTTGGCTCAGTGGGTAGAGTGTCAGCCTACAGACCGAAGGGTCCCGAGTTCTGTTCCAGGCAAGGGCATATACCTCAGTTGGAGGTTCCTCTCAAGCTCAGGCCCTGGTCTGGACTCATGTAGGAGGCAACCACTCAATGTGTTTCTCTCATATTGGATTTCTCTCTGTCTTTCCCTCTCTCTTCCACTGTCTCTAAAAATCAATGGAAAAAATATCCTTGGGTGAGGAAAAAAATAAAAAGAACATATCTGGGTTTCCAGCAGGCTTCCATCTCACTTGGATGGTCAGAATCCCCACTGGTTTTCACAGCCAGATATTGTGGGGACTTCTCTTCCTGGCACTGATAGTCTGGGCTGAGGAGCCCCGTGTGGGGCTAGGGCAGGTCACTCAATTTCTGTAAGCATGAATTTCTATTTCTGTAAAATGGGTATAATAGAATTCTTATGCCACAATGTTGTAGTGAGGATTAAATGTTGTCATAGGTACTAAAGTATTTCGTAAGTTATAAAACCCTATACACATGGTAGGGATTATCAATATTAATATTAATGTGAGCCAGGCAGTAATAACCTTGAAGCAATTAGCAGCTGTTAATACACTAAATATAACTATAATAGGATTTACTTGTCCTAATGAACTATGGAATGGCTTTACTTAAAGGGCAAAGCACTCTTAATTTAGTCAAGCATCCATTAAGCACATATTATACAGTGGTTGCTATGCTAGGTGCAATAGACTATGCAAGCCTAAAAAGATAGTTTCTATCCTCATGGACACTAATAATAATAATCTAAGACAAGACTGTGTTATCTGGCCAAAACAGAAAAAGTTAAAATAATTTGAGATATTTAAAGAGGAAAGGCTGCTTGCAACAGGAGCCATCAAAGAAGATTTAAATGAGGTATAGTTACTGAGCTGGACACTTAAGGGATAGGGTTTCAACAAGGGAAGGCTGTAACTGTGTATGGAACATGGCCAAGTCTGAGAAAGGGAGCAGCACCACCTCATACTAGCTTTGTGACTCTGCACATTGACTTAACTTTTCCTAATGTGTAGGTCTGGGGTGAGAAGTTAGAAGTAAAATGTGAAAGCAAAGCTTCTCAGACTGTAATGTGTAAACGCGCATGGAGAGCTTGTTATAATGCAGGTCTGGGTGGAGCCAGAGCTGCTGCCTTTCTAAGGAGCTCCCAGGTGATGCTGGCGCAGTTGGTCTGTGGGCCACCCTTGAGAAGTGGGATGTAAATGTCTTTTTCCAGTGCCTAGAACATAATAGTGCCTGCTGGATAAATGTTCCTGTTCATGGAATTATTCCCAAATCACTGAATGGTGGAAGATAAAATCCAAGATATAAAAGTGTAGGACCTGTTCACCAAAGTTTGCCTGGAATTCCTACAGATGTCTCACATCAAAACATATTTTCCAAACATGAAGAAATCACAATTCTTAAATGAAAAAGATAAAGGAGATCAATCTCCTTTATTTTTTATCTTTACCTTTAAGAATCAGCCTTTAATGTGGAATATAGATATTTTTCATTTAGAAATCAATACTACCTCTGCTTAAACAAATGTTTGGCCCTTTCAATAGCCATAATAATCATTTGAAGCTCTGATTCATTAGTTTTTAAACAATTTGAGAACAAAAGTGTTGACAATAGCAAAGCATTATTTTGTCAGGCTATAGTTAATATCCATTTTAATTAGGCCACAACAATATTTTAATTCTCATATAACATTTCTCATTATAATAATTCTCACAAAACACTTAAAGGTACTTCAAACAAGTATATCTTTCTATACTTGTGCCCATTGTTGTAGCTGTTTTATAATATTACTAGGGGCCCAGTGCATGAATTTGTGCACCTTGAAAGGAATTGTGGGCTGCGAGGCTGCACTGGGCACAGGGATGGGTCTTGGCCCATCCTCTGTGACCCTGCCTGGCCCCTCCTGCTATGACCCCTGGTCCCCTGTCCGCCTGCAACCCCTGCCGCTGCTGCTCCAATGCGCTGATGGTGTCAGCCCCGCTAGCATCCATTGATAGCACAGAGCAATTGGGGCTGGCGCTAGCAGCAGGTGTGAGTGGGGCTGGTGCTATCAGCGGGTGCGAGAAGTGGCTGCTGCCCCGATCACCCCTCAAAAACAGGGGGAGGTAGAAAAGCCCTCAGGGGCGATCAGGGTTGGCAGCCGCCACTCACACCCAACTGATGACGCTGAGCAATCAAGACCAGTGCCGGGCATCGGCAGTGGGTGTGAGCGCCCAGTGGTAGCGTGGCATGTGGGAGCAAAGAATTTTCAGTAACCACCAGAGGCTCACCCCGACTACAGTGACCAGCACCCCACCTTGGTCTGGCGCCCACGCTTACCTGCTCCACCATCCCGCTGCAGCTGATGCCCACCATGTTCTGCGCTCTGCCACCTGTTGACAACACCCACCATGTTCTGTATGCACCCCCTGGTGGTCAGTGCACATCATAGTGCCTGGTTGTTCAGTTGTTCGGTTGTTCTGCCTTTCAGTCTATTTGCATATTAGGGTTTCATATATATATATATTGAGATACACTTCCCTCTAAATTCTCAGCACTTCAGGAACATGGAACATAATAAGAGCCACTTAATTGATGAGATTTCACTTTCCTGGCCAGGTGGCATCCCAGATAAACATGGATAATTTGGATGGCATTATTGCACTCTTCAAGCTGAGATTTAATCACTTGCTTAAAAACACAGGGGCATACTTACCTAGTACTTGGTATGTCTTATGTTTTAAGAAAGAGAAAGCAATTTAGAAAAATAGATGATGTGTAAAAGATGAAATTCTATGCCTTGAGCAGAATAACTTTAAGAATTCTTGAGATAATAGTGTTTGGTCAGATCAGTAAGCATGATGAGTGTTTTTACAGCACCATCCACTGAAGTCCAGAAATAGCAGCTATGGCCATGCTTGCACACAGACTTTGCTATCAATTTGGTCTAATGTGGCAGTTGGAGCAGACCTCAGAACCTGTGCAGACACAGAACAAGATCACACACGATTCACTAGGCTAAACAACTAGTTACCCTTCCCAAGTTTCATTTTCCAAACACATACAACATCTTTCCTGCTGAAGGCTCTAAATTAAATTTTAAAACACTGATAATTACCTATAGAGGACCTACTGTATGCAAATGACAATGATGATGTAGATGTTGATAATAATAATAATATTTCTGGAAGATAGAAAAGTATATGTTTTCCCCTTCAGTAGCTTATAAATTAGGCATTCAAGAAAGTAAATACATAAACATACACGGAAAGAATGCTTATGACATTCATGATAGCAATAATGACAAACCATCTGTTTGGGCTATGGGAATGTTTATATAACTGTGTCTTTATCTTTGATTTTTATGAAATAAACCTTTTAAAACTAAAAGAGAAATGAGAGCAATTTTAAAAGAAAAACATCAAATCTTTAGTGCATGTTACAGTAGTTTTCTTTATTTTCTTTCTGAAAAGCATAGTGCAGGGTTTATTCTGGAATGTAAATCACCATAAATTCTGGCCTACAAGTGCATGACTAATCTAATTGCAGGCAGAGAGGATCGTGTGCTAATGCTCTCACTAGAGATCTGTACTAAATGATTTGCTCAGAGAGCAATTGATGCCCCTAGAAAACTTTGAAAAATGTTCTAGTTAGAAACAACTTTGTCCATGTCATATATTTTCTGTTTTTATCTCCATCATTTTTATTCTTTAGGACATTCGGATGAAAATTTCATCTCTTTTGCTAGAGGGTTCATATGCTTCTGCTTATTCCTCACCTGAAATCATGAGTTCATTTTGACAGTATAAGATGCCAAATTGGGTGTCATAGAAATCATAGTGCAGAACCCCAACCCCCAGTCATTACTTACACAAGAAAAAAGAAAGAAAAAAAAGAAGGCCAGTAATTTGTCTTCAGAGCATGAAACCCATTACTTACAAATTATTGTTAATTATATATTGAAATAAATATAGAATCATATTTCTACCAGCCTTGGAAATAGACAAGCTCTTAAAAATTTATTGGTGTAAAAAATATTATTAAAAAAATGTATTAGTGTCCTTAATATTTGGATGATATAAAATAATAAATCACTGTGTATGCCTGCAGATCCTCAAAAACATTACTGTAGAATTGCAAATACTGCAGTAAATATAGCAGCAGCTCTATTCAACTCTACTATATCTTTTCAAATTGGGGAAAACATTACTTTAAATAATATAGAAAAGCTGTCGACCTGCTACATTGCACATCTCCATTGTTGTATGCCACTTCACCTTACCCAGAACTTGGCCAGGCAATTCAACCTGCCCAGAAACCTCAATGTGCAGAATCCAATGCTCTTAGTGCTCAGAACGTCATTACCCAATTCCATCTAGAAGAGCCAAAATTAACTAGTGGACTTGAAGTAGGGAAGACATTTGTATAAAGGAATAAAGTAGAAGAATTTATAGATTAGGAGGGCAATAAAATTGAATTGATTTCAGGAGTATATATGGAGTACCTTAACATAAATACCATAAAGATTATCATTGACCATGAAGATTATAATAAGCATCATAAAATATTTTTTAAAGGAGTAATAGAAATTCAATACATTTTGCCCCTCTGTTATAGCTTATTTCATATTGGCTGGATTTTCTTGGATATCAATATACCAGGAGACTTAAGCTATTTCAGTTATCCTATCTAATAAAAGAGTAATATGCAAATTGACCATCACTCCAACACACAAGATGGCTGCCCCCATGTGGACACAAGATTGCTGCCACAAGATGGCCAACAGGGGAGGGCAGTTGGGAGGGACCAGGTCTGCAAGGGAGGGCATTTGGGGGCATTCAGGACTGCAGGGAAGGGCAGTTAAGGGTGACCAGGCTGGCAGAGGAGGTCAGTTTGGGGTGAAAAGGCCTGAAGGGGAGGACAGTTGTGGGGGACCCAGGCCTGCAGGAAAGGGCAGTTGGGGGCAACCAGGCTGGCAAGAGAAGGCAGTTAGGGGTGACCAGGCCTGCAGGGGAGGGCAGTTAGGGGCAATCAGGCTGGCAGGGAGGGGAGTGGTTAGGGGGTGATCAGGCTGGCAGGCAGAAGTGGTTAGGGGCAATCAGGAAGGTGGGCAGGTGAGCAGTTGGGAGCCAACAGTCCTGGATTGTGAGAGGGATGTCTGACTGCCGATGCTATGAGGAGCTGGCCTAAACGGACAGTCAGATATCCCTTGAGGGGTCCCAGATTGGAGAGGGTGCAGGCTGGGCTGAGGGAAAACACCCCACACACACACATGAATTTCGTGCACCAGGCCTCTAGTTAGATAATATCAGTGTCTATACCTATATTCTGGGTAAATTTAATTGAGAATAACAGAAATTTTGAAGGCCAGATAACATCTTTGTTACAATTTAGTTTTTTAAATTAAATTTATTGGGTTGACATTGGTTAATAACATTACATAAGTTTCAAGTGCACAATTCTATAATATACCATCTGTATATTGCATTGTGTGCTTACCACCCAAAGTCTAGTCTACCTCTGTCACCATATATTTGACCCCCTTTACCCACTTATAACCAACCCTTCCCCAGCCCTTTCCCCTCTGGTAAGGCAGAAAGTGCTATCTGTGTCTAGAGTTTGTTTTGTTTCTTCATTTGTTGCTTTCTGTTATATATTCCACATATGAGTGAGATTATATGGTTCTTGTCCTTTCTGACTTATTTGGCTTAACATGATATTCTCAAGAACCATCCACACTGTCACAAATGGCAATATATCATCTTTTCTTATGATTGAGTGGTAGTCCTTTGTGTATATATATATATATATATATTACATTGTCTCTACCCAATCATCTATTGAAGGACACTATAGTTGCTTCCATGTCTTGGCCACTGTGAATAATGTTGCAATAAGTATATATCTTTATGTGTTTTCAAATTTTTCAGGTAGATACCCAGAAGAATGATTGCTGAGTCAAATGGTAGCTCTATTCTTAATTTTTTTACTTTCAATTTTGTATTGGTTTCAGATATACAGCTTTGTGTTTAGACCCGTGGTTGGCAAACTGCGGCTCGCGAGCCACATGCAGCTCTTTGGCCCCTTGAGTGTGGCTCTTCCACAAAATACCACGGCCTGGGCAAGTCTATTTTGAAGAAGTGGCATTAGAAGAAGTTTAAGTTTTAAAAAATTGGCTCTCAAAAGAAATTTCAATCGTTGTACTGTTGATATTTGGCTCTGTTGACTAATGAGTTTGCCATCCACTGGGTTAGACAATCATATACTTAGACAATCATGCATAACCCATGAACACAGACAAGAGTGGTGAAGGCCTGGGGGCGGGGGTAAGGGGTATAAAAACACAAACAAACAAACTGGACATCTGTAATACTTTCAAAAATAAAGATATATTAAAATTAAAAACAAATTGCTCCATCATTTCTATCATTTTGAGATAAAAGAACAAATCAGAAGTACAGGATGGGATGAAAGGATAGAAAAACTACTGACTAGTCCACTCTGACAAAGGAGACTTATGAAAGACTTTCATGTGGCCCACAAAGATGAATAAGTTATAAACTCCAGCCCTTTTCAGGTTGACACAGTGCCTTAAGAGGCTAACACAGAAGGGTAAACTGAGTCTTCATAAAACCCAGAGAAGAGATGGTGAAACTCCTCTTTGGACCCTGTCTGGAGTCACAGCTGAAAAAAAAAATAGCTGGTGAGAGGAAAGTGTAAGACCCTCATATAAACAAGTATATTACAGAACAGAAAGCTAAAAGTGCCTCTAAGAAAGATACACACAAAATGCTTTTGAGTGTCTGGGAGGGAGAGACGCCTCATGTAGGGAAGAAAGATGCCCAACAAGAAAACACTGTTTATTTACCATGTGCCTCCAAGGACATAATGTAGAAATGTTATGGGGCTGGTCTTCTAGGGAGAAACAGGGGTCAGGCTAATTACAACTGTGGGAGGTGGAACAGCATAAAAATGTTTAGGAAATAATTTTACTCAAATATACAGAGGGTAAGGGAGATAGGTAACCAGTTGAAAAAATCTTGGAAATAGATACTAAAGGGCTGGATTGGATTGAAGAGACAATAGACCAGTGGTTTTCCAACATTTTTCATCTCATGGCACTCATAAACTAATTACTAAACTGTAGCACACCAAGAAATATATTAGCCGGATGGTGTGGCTCAGTGGTTGAGCATCAACCCATGAACCAAGAGGTCATGGTTTGATTCCTGGTTGAACATGCCCGGGTTGGGGGCTTGATTCCCAGTGAGGGGCATGCAGGATCAATGATTCTCTCTCATCATTGATATTTCTATCTCTTTCTCCCTTTCTCTCTGAAATAAATAAAATATATTATATACATGATGTGATGATATGTGATATGATATAATATTTTTGCCAATTTGACAAAAAATTGTTATAATTTTGATTCATTCACTCTAGACAACTATTGTTTTGTTGTAATTTTCTATTTGACAATCCAAGGGAAAAGAGGTCAGAGCTCCTCACTGAACAGTCAGGTATTGCATGTTTTAAAAATTCTTGCAGCACACAGTTTGAAAAATACTGCAATAGACTAAAGAAAATTACCTCAAAAGAGATAATGTGTGAATTGGATCATTGGCAGTGGCCATGAAGGAAAGCGGTGAGTCACAGGAATTAGAAGCAATAGGACATCACTTTTTTCAGCAAATATTTATTAAGCACCTACTATGCACCAAATATTATTAGATTCTGGGGTCAAAACATTCTTCCCTTTCTCATTAATGCTTCAGGGAACAAAAGAGTGTCCAGCTATGCAGACTTCATATACTGTAGTTCTTTCTTCCCTGCGTGGCATTCTAGAAAGTTGTTACTGTTGTTCAATTCTTTGTACCCCACGTCTTACAGCTATTGTCTTTTTACCAATTTGTCTGTAATAGCTAGCTGCTTTAGTGAGAAGTGAAATAGTGTCAAGCACTAGATATACTGAGCTCCACACGTACGCAGCTAGGTACTGCCATGTCACACTATATACATGTTTTCTTGGCCTAACAGACTTTATATTTGCACGAACTGTGAACTGGCAGTTGGTATTTATATACAGCCTGTCCCCCAGGGCTGACCCATGGGCATGTGAGGCTTCGGAGCTGGCAGCCCTCTATGAATGCTGATTGTGTAACGTGTTTTTATAGAAACAGATCCTAATGTGTGTTTCAAACTTGGAGCTATCTATCTATGTACTCCTTCATTTAAAATAAAACACAAAGATGTTTAGCTGTGCAAATAGGAAAGGTGCTTCCGAATAGGTTTCAATTTGGGCCACTCTCCATAAATCTTTTCTGATACCTTTGCTTTCTGTTTTCAAAAGAAAAGCTATTGGAGTGCGAGCATATTAGAGTTTTTGTTGGTTATTCACAGTGTGAAATGAGCATCACTAAATAAAGCAACTGCCAAATAAATATATTCTGGTTACAAAGAGAACCCACTGTAGGCTGAAATCTTAAATCTAATTAAGGAATTTCCAAATTCTGTATCTTTAAAACCTTACAACAACAACAAAAAATACATTTCACTTGGGACCTGTGAATTGCTCGCTCTGTACATAAAAGAAACAGCTTGTTCTAAAGCTGAACTTCAGTAAATTACAGAGGCAGTGTCTTTCATAACCCCATTATGAGGGAGCATTTCTCTGTTGAAACCTTTGGGTAGTAATGCCTGTGAGCACTTCTCACTGCCAACGGGTTCTTCAGTAAGGGGTTAAATAACTATCATGCACATTCTGAAGGCATTGTGTTGCTTTCTATAATTAAAACCTGAAAGTAAAATGGTTACTGAAAATGGTTTGTACCTGAATAACTAGAAAATACAGGTTCAAGAAAAGTGTATTTTAGCAATAGGTACTCTCCCATGTCCATGCAAATAGCTGCTTGCTGGGTACACACATTTTCTAAATTTAAGAAGGAAATCAGGTTGCAACTAGGATAACAAAGAAAGCTTCTCTGTGCTGTTGTAGAACAGAATAATCTTAATATGTTTCTGCATACCCAAAGAACAGATGTTTCCTTTACTCATTCTTCCCTTTATCTATTTAGAAAGATATAAAGAGAAAAGAAAATTTTGGAATACTTCCAAATAGTACAAAATGTTTATGACTTGAAAAGAATTTGAAAAAATAAATCTATGTTTTGTCACAGTCATTCGGCTATGTATAACTATACACTTGGATGACAATTAAACACTGGAATATCTGGATGGGGAAAATATTTAACCAATTACTCAATATTTGATCTACAAAATGATGTGAATATTTGACATTTGTAAAGCAAAATACTGTTTCTTTTTTCAACAGTATTTTTGTCACATAGCCATAATTTTAAAAAATATAATAATCTAGGATTTGGTGCCTTAAGATTGACTTTTGCAACAATTTTGTGGAGCAAATAGATTTAGGCCTCTATAATGCAAATGATAATTCAGTTTTGTACTTTACTTTGTGTATATGTGCTTAAAATAAAGCCTTAATGCTGTCCAAGTTTGTGAAAGATTGTGCTCTGAAGTCTTAAAATATTTTAGAATGATCTTTCTCTTCATATATTTAACTTTAAATTTACTTAAAGAAATATCACTGCAAATTATTTTTACCATATATTGTTATATCTTGCATTTTCAATTTCTAACTTCTATACTTACGCTATTCTTGACAAGTGAAGAATTAGAAAGTTTGTTAATTGCATTTTATATAACAGTTGCCATGGACATATGCTTGTGTGCATATATTTCATACATGTTTATGTGTGTATGCACATACACACATATATGTAGATAATTTATATGCACCTATATACCCTTACAAACTCACATAGGTTTACAGATAAATCCACATTCATATAGGTGCTTTGTTGCATTCATATGATCAGCTACAAATATGCTAGCTTGGCCTTTTTTCTTTTTAAACAAAGAGCCAGATTTGCCTCTGGCCACACTGTGCACTCTGTAGAACATACACCCAACTTCAAAAGGGCCATGTAAGCGATGAGCTTTTGAAGCCAGACAGAAGGCATATGTCTACATGCCTTAAGGCACAGGGTCAACCAATGCCCTGTGGTCACACACAAGGCGTGTCTCTGTGATCAAACTAGCATCAAAAGTCTCAAACTACTCGTTCCTATGTTACTTCTATCCATACACATGAAAGCTAATTTTTATAAAAAGCTTCATGATGGCCCTTAAGTCATTACCTCTTGCAGTAGCAGTTCATGGGCTAAACAAATCACTTACGGCACTAATTTATAATAATAGTTCATAGTAGTTATTGGGCATTTACAATGTGCCAGGCCCTCTCATAATTTTACATCTATTTCTTATTTGATGTGATATAATTACTCCCATGTATTGATTTTATATCTATTTAAACCTTGTCATATCTCTGGCCAGTGCTTAGAGAAGTAACAACCAGTGAATGACAAAGCCGGGATAGGAGCCAAGGTTTTTGTACCTCCAAAATTTATGCCTACAATGGTTACCATGTATTGAACACTGAAAATGTACCAATTGTTGTACTAAGTAATTTGCATACATCATATCTCTGATACTCATAACTCAATATGAGGTAGAGATTTTCATTGTACTATTTCACAGATGAAGAAACTGACCCACACAGTGCTTTTAAATCCCACATATTCTGCCTCCCCCATAGAACTTGTACACATCTCCCTCATCTGAGCTGGAGACAAGAGCAGAAAACACATTACAGGACAGAATTAGAACCCATTCTATAAATTCCTGTTGAATCACTATTCCTCCAAGTCACTGTATTTTCTATGAGAGCCATTGGAAATACACATCTAAATAATCTTAAAGAGACAAGACCTTCAATAAGAATTGATGGTGAGATTTCAGCTGCAGATCATCTTTCATAATCAACACAAGTGCACTTTGCAATATAAATCTGTGTGGATCACAACACAGCTCCCAATAAGTCCATGCTTCATGCTGTATATGAAAACTGTGGAGAGCTATCTATGGCTGTGACAGAAACCACAAACACTGTTGTGCTCCCCCTCCCAAGCTGGCCCTTTAAGGCCCCTCTGGTATGTACAAATAGTTAGCACAGTGTATTCAACAATATTTTGCATCTTTCATTGTCTTCAAAAACAACTTGCATCCTAAATATTATAAGCACCCTCTTAAAAGAGTATGTTGAGTGCTATGTTGCTAATGAAGGAGATAGCTTTCATGTGATTACACTGAGTGGCCAGGTTATTATGATCTCTGAACGCATAATAATCTGGCCACTCAGTGTATATCCTATATAATAAAAGGCTAATATGTAAATTGTCCCCTCGACCAGGAATTCAACCAGCAGGCAGGCCAGCCAACCTCCCATGTCCCCTCCCCCTGGCCAGGCTGGCCGGACCCCACCCATGCACGAATTCATGCACTGGCCTCTAATATATATATATATACTGAGTGGCCAGATTATGTGTTCAGAGATCATAATAATCTGGCCACTCAGTGTATACTGTCATCCCTCCAAACCCTATTCAAAAGATCCCCCCTTCCCTAACCCCTCCAAAACTGCTCAACCCATCCTGCATATAGCTTGTGGTGCTCACAGTGTTCTCAGCAATGTCCGCTCAGTGGTGTTCCAGTCACCTGCTGTCTTTTCACCAGACAGTAGGGCTGCAAAGTCAGGTTTATGAAGGCTGCTGTCCAGATTGCACCAAGCTGGGCTCACACTCTTGGCCATGGCAGCGGCCTCAGGATTTCCCAGACCTGAGCCCGCTAGCCAAGCACCAGCACATATCCCCAGGCTCTGCAGCTGCATCTGGAATCTAGCGCAGCACATTGTATTCCTCCAGAGAGAGAAGAGTCTTACTCTTAGCAAGACAGATGTTAACACCAGTACAGTCTGGCTCAGCCTCACCCACTCATCCATGAAATAAAGTTATATCAATTAACCACATGACATATTGAAGGTGGACTCTAAAAACATTGCCATATTCAGTTACTTCATCTGCCCAGAGGAAGCAACTTACTGTGATTCTTAATTGGTCGACTGTCTTGTTGACTAGATTTCCAGATTTAGCTATACTAAGAGCCAGGTCATAAGTACACCCCCCTTCTCTGTTGCTTTTACACACAACAAACACTAACACCACACAAAATAAAAGTAATTATGTTGGACTTTTCCCTTGATAAAATGGTAACATGTTGACTATCCTTGGGACCATTTGTCCACTGTAGAAAAATATAATGGATTCCTTAATCAAAATGCAAGAAAGGTGTGTGTGTGTGTGTGTGTGTGTGTGTGTGTGTGTGTGTAGTTTACCTTCTCAATATATACAGTATATCTTCAGTGACTATAGTAGACTACTGTGTCCTCCAGCTCAGTGCAACCCCTCTGAAATTGTCAGAAGATTATATAAAAAAGTGGGGGTTTTTCCCATTATATCTACTTCAAAAACCTAGAAGACGAAGTCTCCAAACAGCCCATTTTTTTCCTCCATAAGTATTTGTATGTTAAAAAACAAAAGAAGGTCCTGTCAGTGTGGTTCAGTGGTTGAGCATCGACCCATGAACCAGGAGGTCATGGTTCCATTCCTGGTCAGGGCACATGCGGGATTGCGGGCTTGATCCCCAGAGGAGGGCATGCAAGAGGCAGCCAATTGATGATTCTCTCTCACCACTGATATTTCTATCTCTCTCTCCCTCTCCCTTCCTCTCTCTGAAATTAATAAAATAAAACAAAAAACCCTACTGCTTTGGCTCAGTAGTTAGAGCATCATCCAAGAACTGAAGGGTTGAGGTTAAATTCTGGTCAAGGGCACATACCTCAGTTGCAGGCTTGATCCCTCCCCCGGGTTAGGGCTCATGCAGTAGGCAACCAATTGATGTCTCTCTCACACTGATGTTTCCCTCTCTCTATCTCTCTCCCTCCCTCCCACTGTCTCTAAAAAAACAACAACAGTGTAATGAATATACCCTGGTGTAATTAAATAAAATATATATTTTTTAAAAAGACAAACCTTAAAGCTCCATTCTGTGACACACACATCATGTCATGTAAGACCTCAGTGTCTGTGAAAATTTATATGCCTTTCTTTTCATTCTGTGACTCAACAGAGAGCAAAAGCAGTCCAAAACTATGTTATGAGTGTCTACTCACTCTTTATGTAAAGAAATAAACACAAACAGATAGAAAAAGCCACCATAGAACATGCAGCAAAAACTTGTCACCTTGTGTGTTCTTAAGCCAATGACCTCTAGACTCTCTTTTTTTGGGGGCGGGGAGGGGCAGGTAACTAACTCCATTCATTGAATGAACATTTATTGAGAACCCATCTGCTCCTGATTTGCTAGACTTGGGAGGCAAAAGAGGTGAAAAGGCACATGAACAGTCCCTATATTTAATTACTTAAAAATCTAAGAAGGAGATAGGCAATATAGAAAAAATAATAGCTCTCATTTACTGAGCTCTCACAGTGTAAGTAGTGAACCTAATATAGATGATTTGGTTTAATTCTCACACACACCTGAAAAAGCTAGTCCTAGCCTCATTTGAAGGTAGGGAAACTAAGGTCAGAATGTTTCTATAACTCTTGCTCAAGGCCACTGAGCTAGAAAGCAGCAGCACTAGGTATGGCCCCAGCTCTGCCCCGCTCCAGGCTCATGCTTGTCCTGCTGTGCTAGAAGCGCAGTACTTGAGGTGAAGGAACATTTCTGTGGGAATAAAATCTGATGGTTAGCATGATTTCCTCTTAGAATTTCTCTGCTCATCTCACCCCCGCCCCCATATCTCCGAAGGTCCCTTAGTAGAACAAGCCTTCCCTCTAGCACTTCCCAAGGGAAAATTGAAGTGAAATTGAATAAACTCAAGTGAATGATCCCACTGAAAGTGAGAAGAGTAGGTGAAGCCAGCTTATCACAAAGAAGTTTAGGGAACCTTCATTTAGCATTGGCCACCTAGCACATAGTAGGTGAACAATAAACAATTGTTGGTACTGAAAACCAAAATGGTGGGGTGGGTTGGGAAACTAGAATTATCCTTTCATTTTTGCAATAAGCAAGACAGAACCCAGACTATCCAGTGCATCCAATACTTTTGACCTCCAGAGCAACACCCAATAGTTTAATTTCAAATATAAAGTGGAAAATAACCAAGGACAGGTGAGGACACAGGTATCCTAATGCCTGGTCCTAGCTCATGTGTGCACACAAGACCAACCTGGCTACTACAGAGAATGAACTCTCTCGTCTGGGATCTGACATGAGTTAGGAAATTGTGGTCCTTTTTTCTGTTTTGTATATTTATAGAAAATATTTGGATTCTAGCCTACCTAGCTAAGTTTACTTCCTGTGCAAATCCTTTCTATCCTTAGGACCTGCATATAAAGCTAATAAAATAAAAAAAGTCAATAATGTTTTAAGCAAGTTTGCCCTAGCCAGATGGTTCAGTTGATTGGAGTGTCATTCCATACACCAAAATGTTGTGGTTTCGATTCACAATCAGGGCACATACCTAGGTTGCAGGTTTGACCCCTGGTGCAACTGATCTACTAATCTCTCTCTCTCTCTCTCTCTCTCTCTCTCTCTATCTATCTATCTATCTCCCTTCATCTTTTTCTAAAATCAATAAAAACATATCTTTGGGGGGCAGGAGGGAAGGAGTTTGCCATCATCCTCATTGGACATCCAGCATATTTTGTTTGTTTAAGATTAAAACCATGTTTATTCATGTATGAACTGGTGATCAGGGATCTAAAATTTTAGCCCCTCTTTTTTAACACCTGAGTGACTAGGGGGTACAGGATTTCAGTCAACTTGGTCTCAGTTTTTCTTACCTGTGAAATGCAGAAAAGTTTTTTTTTTTTTAGGTGGGGGGTGGTAATCTAAAGTGGTCATGTATTTTTTTTAATAGTATCTACACATTACTTAAAAGCAAAGGATAACAGATGGAGCATGGTGTCCTAAAATTTTCTTTGATTTAAATAAAATGAAAAATAATACCAAGTGGGTTTAGGGTTTAATTAGTGACAAAAAATGGATCATGGTCAAACTATCAATAGGCACTATTCATAGTATTTTTCAGATTATTTGAAATGGTGATAGGTCATAAAATAAATTATTGGGTTTTTTTAAAGGGAGCTTTTTCTGGTCCTTATAAATATTAAAGGACTTGATGTAATTTCTGTTTTATTGCCATCTTTTCAGGAATGATCATTTGGGAGATAGAGTGTCTCTAGTATAAAAGTTTTTGCATCATTAGGACTTAACTAAATAACTAATTACCAATAGATGCACATTGCAGATACCAAGAGCTATATAAAATCTTATTAAAATGAAGTTCCAGTGCCCCACAAAATGCATTCCTGAAAACTGTCACTTTTTCCCTTCTTATAGCAATGAAATAAGTAGAAAAAGCAGACAATAGAAAGGGAATGCTCTACATAGTCTTGGCCAAGTCTGAATTTCTTTGTCTTCCTAAAATGTGAAGTCAAAACACAGCTAAGCCATTTCTAAATCTCTTAGCCACAGATGATATTCAATACACACCATTAAAACACTGTTATTTTGTGTGAAGGTTATCTAAAAACACTGAAGGTTGTGAATTGAGCTATGCTTGGCAAAAGGGCTGTGCCTACTGAAATTAATAAAAACCTGTAGAAGCCAGAGGTCATAACTTCTGAAGGGAGAACTTTCTATTCTGACCAATAAGTCATACTTTTGTACCTGCTGCTTCAAAGAAGAGGCAGCTAAAAGCTACATATTTATGGGGATGGGGCTCTTTTGGGTTTGTATATGGGCAAGTCAGGGCTAAAATTAAATGTAAAAGCAACCCAATTAAGACTGTTCAGTATTACTCTGGTGAATAGTAAATATACAGGGTTAGGCAAAAGTAGGTTTACAGTTGTATGGAAACTCATACAATAAGCAATAAGTAATAACACAAAAATAAACTGTTTCGTGTACTCACAACTGTAAACCTACTTTTGCCCATCCCTGTAGTACCTGTTTGGTTATTACCATGGATACATGTGACTTATATGAAATTTTTTCAACAGCTCCAAAAAAATAATGAACTCTTCCTAGTGTCATGTGGACTTCCATGTTTCTATCTCTTTTACGGAGGTCTTCAAATGCCCTGCTGTGTCTGGCAGTACAGTGTATGTTGATAGAGTGATTTATTCACCTTGCTTTCAGTTGTAATGACAGCTTTTAAATTAAGATGCAGTTTTAAAGGTGGTAAATAAATGAGTAAGGAATCTTCAATGGACAGAAATAATGTTAGTCAAGATCCCAGAATGAAATTCCCTCCCTGAGACGTTCTACAAAACCAATATGGATAAGCTTTAACATATCCTCACATCTTATCTCACCTAAGCTAAACACTAATTTATCCCATAAGTGGAATGATCTGAATATCCCCAACTGGCATCCATGAAAAGTAAAAATCCCCATAAAGTTCCAATTAAAATGCTATAGATTGGCTAAAATTTTACTCAACAATTATGAGGAGAAATTTGGTTTTGCTTTAAAATGTTTTCATATATTTGACATTATAGTAGAATCCTGAGAAATCATTTTAGGAGGATACAAAAATTATAAAAAGTAATTAATTGATAAAGCAAAATACTTCTACCAAGTCGAGGGGGAAACTCCCAGCTTCCTTTTTATGTCATTTTGGTGTTGATCTAGTTTAGAGCTCAAAAGAGATAAAAGCCTGTGATGCTTCTGTTTCTCCTCCTCTGTTGCTTCTTTGCGGCTCCTGTCACCTTGATATTTACAAAGCCTCTTTCATAGCTGGCCTGTGTTTTTAACCATTTTGTTTCGGCAGTCCTGCCCCATTCCTCCTTCTCATACATACTTTCTTTGTGATACAAACCTGTTTTGTTGTGCGTGTTTTGCATTGAGGGTTTCTCACAATTTAGCCATATCCATGGGACTCTCCCACTCTCTTGTCATGTAGCTTTCTTGCAGAGCTTTTTTTCATACCACAGAGAATAATCAACCACTCGTATTACTACTGACATACGAAGGTTTTAATAATTCCTTATTGTTTGTTTCATTTTTACTTGTAGTTGGTCCCCACAGCCCTAGACCAATCTCGTGTGTGTTCATGCAGATGTCTGTAATGAAAGGGAACGCTTGGGAGCACCAGAGGGGAAACACGGTCTTCTTCCATAGCCAGAGCTACAATGGCAAACAGTTTCCAGCAAAAAATAAATGCTAGAAAGCAAATTGAAAGGAATCCAATCCAAGGGTGTTACCAGAGGAAAAGGGGTGGGAGTAATAAAGGGTAAAGGAGGCCAAGTATATGGTGATGGATGATGCTTTAACTTTGAGTGGTGGGCACATATCATGTATCATAGAAATGTACACTTGAAACCTATATAATCTTATTAGCCAATGTCACTCCAATAAATTTTAATAAATAAATAAATGAAACATTTTAAAAATCTGAGTGTGACTTGTAATTTAAAAGAATTAAACAGATGAGACTTTTACAGAGCCATATGTATATGAGCATAAATACTGCAATTGTTTCCATAACATTCAGTCTATAGAGATGTGTACATTGTTCCTCTTTGTGCATGTACTTCAGCATATAATCTCTTCACACAAAGGGGATGAGATTTCTAACAACCTTTTTATCTTCACGTGATGGTGAGCATTGCATTAAGCAAGCAGAATGTAACTTTTTAGATGAATGGGTGAGAATAATACGATGGTGAAAAGTTACACAAAGTACCTGCAGCATTCCAAAGCCCAATTGGATGGGATTGATTCATATCACTATTGTTACAAATGCTTTAGAATTTCTTCGACTTTTCTTCTTGGTTTGTTGAGTCATAAATGGCAGTGATCTACTGAGTCATTTTCAAAACCAAGGTCTTGTGCTTTCACTTTGCAATGACTCCAGTATAAACCGGCCACCATCATCTTGTACTTAAAAATTTCTTCACATATTTCCTTTTTATAAACATTATTTTTAAATATTAAAAAATATAGAATTCCATTATTTCAGAGAACAAGCATTTAGATATTTGGGCAAATTTATGCTCCTACACGTATACTCTTAAAAGTATTCTTTAAGGTGGTCTATCATCACAAGCGTAAGTTTTCTTGTAATTTCTGAGTAACAAATATATTTGATGTTTCCTCTTGGGTTTTCTTTGTTCATGATCCTGATAACAACACAAATTCTTTGAGAATCAAATAGTGATTAGATAGTATGAATGTATGTGGGTAAAACCAGCTATTGCTACTCATTAGATGTATTAATATATCAAGTAACAATCACCACATCACATTTATTAAAAGTATACTAGTGCTTATAAACATTAATAAGTTCTGCAATGCTTTCAGATATTTTGAAAACCTCAAATAAACATTGAAAAGGAAATTTGGAAGAAATTGGAATTTAAAAGGCATATCTAGAAATCTAAAATTAAAGTGAAAATGGCACTTTAAAAACACCCTGTGATGGCAATTGAAATTATTTTAACTAATTAATATCAATCATTCTATGTTCAGACATATTTGAGGGGTAATATTCTAAGGAGTGCTTTCTGCTAATAACACAGTAACATTATTGCTACGCCTTAAACATATTTATCAAAAAAATTTAAAAATCAATTCCAATGTTGCCTTTAAGGAATATAAATATTCTTCTGGGCATACTTATGGAATATAGCCTCAGGAAGAACTTTACTACTCAACTAAAAGTCAGTTAGAGTCCTAAACTATGCAGCAAGTGTTTAACTCCTAGCTATAATAAGAAGAGTGTTTGCCAGTAAAATTGGTGGAGAAATCAGTGGGCTCTTGGACCTACATGCATGTGAGCCATTAACAAATGATGCAATGAAAAAAAAAAAAAAAAAAAAGGATTTTCTCAGTTAATGGTTGGCTTATTTGGTGAAGAAGTAAAAATAACGTTTGGATAAAAGAATATCTAAAGTGAAATGTATATAATTGACCTCATTCCCCAAGAGCCCAACTTGAGTTTAAGGGATTTTGTATGTGAATGCAGTTTCCATTTGCCAGTGGTGATTCCTCCAAGATTTATGAATAAGTGATTTTCTCTTGCCAATAGATCTGAAACTAGTGGAACACAGAGGAAATATATTTGTCTCCACTAAGATGACAACTTTCTAAGTAGGCATTTTTTAAATCTCATGTAAGTGAGGAAAACTTCACTTTGGTGAAGAGGTTTATTATTCCCCCCCCCATCTTTTTGAGGTTTTATTGACAAATAAAATTATATATCCTTAATGCTTTGATGTCATTGTATACATTGTGAGATAGTTGCCACAAACAAGCTAATTAACATATACATCACTTCACATAGTGACCTTGTGTATGTGTGTGGTGAGAATACTCTAGCAATTTCAGATATCAGTTCAGTATTGTTAACTATAGTCACCATACAGAACATTAGTTCTCTAGAACTCATTTATCTTATATAACTGAAACTTTGTACTCCTTAACCAATATCTCTCCATTTCTCTCCCTCACCCCAGCCCATGAAAACCACCATTCTACTCTGTTTCAATGAGTTTGACTATCAGAAATAAATTCCAATTCTATGCACCCCAACTTTGTAAGAAATGTTTAAAGTTCTTTATGTGTCTGCATACACTAGATGCCTAATACTGCTGAATTTGATGAAGGGATTAAATAATCAATATGGTTGCATAGAGTTTGGTTCATGTTCTGTAATCCTACCTAATAATAGACAAACATGCAAATTGACCATACCTCCGACACACCCACAAGCCACGCCCACCATCCAATCAGAGCGAGCATGCAAATTAACCCAAACCAAGATGGCTACAGCCACAGAGAGCAAGGTTTCCTAGGTAACAGAGGAAGCCAAGCTTTCTGCCTGCCCTTGCCAGGCATAAGCCTCCACTCAAGCTACAAAGTTTCAATTGTAGAAGGTAAACAAATTCAAATAAATGGCGGCAGAATGGAGCTTGAGAGAGCAGGCCAGGGTTGCCACCGGCAACAGGGGAAGCAAAGCTTTCCGCACACCCTGGCCGGGCCCACCCACTTAAGGCAACAAAGTTTCAATTATAACCCCAACACAAATGGCTACCGGCCTCAGAGGGAGCCCCAGGCTTGGCTCCGCTCCAGGCTACAAAGTTTCAATTGTAGAAGGAAAATAAATTCCGGATACCAGGGCCTCCACTTGGGTTGCCAGGGGGCGTGGCCAGCCTGCAAACCACCACAGGCCCCTCGCTCAGGCCGCCCCATGCCCCAAAGGAACCCCCACCTGATCTGGGACACCCTTCAGGGCAAACCAGCTGGCCCCCACCCCTGTACCAGGCCTCTATCCTATCTAATAAAAGAGTAATGTGCAGATTGATCATCACTGTAACACACAATATGTCTGCCCCCATGTGGTCAAAGATCCTGCCCCCATGTGGACACAAGATGGCCACCACAAGATGGCCAGCAGGAGAGGGCAGTTGGGAGGCACCCGGCCTGCAAGGGAGGGCAGTTGAGAAGGACTAGGCCTGCAAGGGAGGGCAGTTGGAGGTGATCAACCCTGCAGGAGAGGATAGTTAGGGGTGACCAGGTCGGCAGAGGAGGGAAGTGGGGGCAAACAGGCTGGCAGAAGAGTGGTTAGGGGGTGATCAGGCTGGCAGGCAGAAGCGGGTAAGGGCAATCAGGAAGGCAGTCAGGCAAGCAGTTGGGAGCCAGCAGTCCCGGATTGTGAGAGGGATGTCCGACTGCCTGTTTAAACGGGCAGTCGGACATCCCTTGAGGGGTCCCATATTGGAGAGGGTACAGGCTGGGCTGAGGGACAACCCCTCTCCGTGCACGAATTTTGTGCACCAGGCCTCTAGTAATAAATAAAAGAAAATGAAAAATAGATAATGAAGCAAACTTTTTAGGTTTCAGAAATTCATTACATCTTGAACAATGAGTAGAAACTCATAAAATATA
The DNA here is from genome assembly GCA_025583905.1 of Ia io. Lineage (NCBI taxonomy): Eukaryota > Metazoa > Chordata > Mammalia > Chiroptera > Vespertilionidae > Ia > Ia io. Next base: position 50,475,883 of record JAJQQW010000003.1, read on the forward strand.
GATAAAATATGTGCAGTGGTTGCACATATTACAAATTACAAATGTGAATATTTAGATTTAGAAAACCAATAATCATAATAAAAGGCCAAGAGGTGTCATGACCAAAATGACCAAATGACCAGTCTCCATGAGGTGGCATTGATTATTTCTCAGTCCCATCCCCCCCGAGAGAGGGTGGGGTGGGACTGGCTACTGGTGACTGGAGACTAGCAGAACTGCTGACCTCTTGGTCCCTCCTCATCCTCCCAGGCCCACAGGCTCCAATAAATCAGCGATGGTGAATGGGGGAATCAGGGTGGGTGGCTGGAGGACCAGGCTGGCTGTCAGGCCATTGGGATCACCAACTCATCCCTGGGTGCTTGGGGGCTCAGGCCTGCAGGAAAGCAGGCGCCAGCAACTTCATCTCCATGCACATGTGCTGTGTTCCGGCCGGCTACTGATGGAATGCACTGCCCGCTCGGGACCACTCACACTGGGATGGGTAGGTCTGGTAGGTCGCAGGCATGCCCCACAGCCTCCATCAGTGCCTCAAGCCCCAGCAGCAGTGGCAGCGGTGGCACCTGCATGAGCAGCCCGAGCAGGCAGTGTTCCATGAGCAGCCAGCTCGGCGCACGCACATGGAGGTGAAGTCTCCAGTGCCCACTTTCCCGCAGGCCTGAGCCCCGGAGCAGCCAGGGATGAACTGGTGATCTCAACGGCCTGACAGCCCAGTGGTGTTCAGCCTGGGGACTAGCGAATGGGCAGAAAATCACCCTGATCACAGGAGGCTAGGCCTAGGGACCCTACCTGCATGATTTAATCGTGCACTGGGCCTCTAGTTACTTATAAAACAAATCATGTGATTTGATTTGTTAAACTTCAGATTATGCATATTTTTCCAGAAGGTGGCATGATCAATTGGAAAGAAACTCTCCTACAGCCTGAGGTTTGGGGATAGTTTGGGGCCCACACGGAGTAATTGTGGCAGCAGCTCTGCCAGCATCTTTGGCTTATATCTGAAGTCCAACCACATTATGAAACAGACCCTTTTGTTTGTTAGCCATGGGACCCAAGACAAGTCAATTAACGAAGCTCCCACTTTTTGTTGTTGCTATTGTTAATCCCCATTTGAGGATATTTTTCCATTGTGTTTTTGTTGTTGTTTTGTCTTGTTTTATTTTGTTTTAGAGAGAGTGGAAGAGAGGAGGAGAGACAAGAGAGAAAGAAACATTGATGTGAGAGAGACACATCTACTGGTTGCCTCCCATACATGCCCAACCAGGGTCAGGGATCGAGCCTGCAACCGAGGTACATGTCTTTGACTGGAATCGAACTGGGAATGCTCAGTCCTCGGGCCAATGCTCTATCCACTGAGCCAAACCAGCTAGGGTACTCCCACTCTTTATAGGTGCAGTAGAGCCTTGGCCTATGTTAGCTCTATTTTCATAACTCTGAAAATACAGATTACCCCACTTCACAAATTAAGACCCTGAGCTTTAGAGAAATCCAACAGCCATATATAAAATGAACATCTAAATCCCTGGTATATAGAAAGTTCTTTATAAAATACTGTTAATCTATAACCAAATGACCATCAAGGAAGTATCCTATTTAATAAAGATATAATATGTAAATGGTTGTTACACCGTGAAGCGTAATGACCAACCACGTAACAACTGGATCATGGAACAGCAGGAGGGTGGGGCGGAGGGTGGAGAGCTACAGGAGGGTGGCAGCAAGCTACTGGCTACAAGCAGGCAGCAGAGAGCTACAAGAGGGGGCAGGGCAGCAAGCTATGAGGGGGGGCAGGGGGAGCTACAGGAGGGTGGGGCCGCGGGTGGAGAGCTACTGGAGGGTGGCAGCGAGCTACTGGCAAGCTACTGGTGCACAGATTCATGTGCAAGGCTACTAGTTACAGAATAATGGTCAGGGGGCCTATTTTAGGATGAGACTCACTGAGCTGAGGTCACATCTATGCTCTGCCACTGAGCAAGACACAGAATCTCTATGACTTGGTTTCCTCATTTGTAAGTGGGGTTGTAACCTGATCTCCCTCATTAAGCTGTTTGAAGATTAAATGAAATAACACAGGAAAAGCACTTATGTAACCTGACACATAAACATTCATGGTGATATGTGTGAAAGTATTTTGTAAAGCATTTAAATGTTCTACATTGTTTATCTTCATCTAAATTTATAATCACAGACATAAAGCTAAAATAAAATTTTCTCAAAGCAGTCATTTTGTAATGACATATAATTCAATGTAATAATAACCCTTTATCAAAATGAATAATACCACAGCTCAAAATAAGGAAACTATGGAAGTTATATTACACTGTTTAAAGTGGATACACAAAGGGCTCATATTTTAATTCAAAAATTTCTTTGCATTTTTCTTTTTTTATATTAAAAAACGTTCCAAAGACCATGTATAAAAAGTCAATTTTTAAATGTGTTTCAGTAAATAACGGGACAAGCTACAATTCTTATGATTGATTGAAATCATTGATTGCAGCCTGCCAACTTCACCTTTCTTAATTATAAAATACAATTTCAGTTTTGTGCTTTACAACCTAAGATTTACAAAAGCTAAGAGAACTATCTGCTCAGTCTCTGATTATATCAGCAGTGCCACTTTTTCAGATCTTATCAGATTGGGTTTGGATGGTAATTACTTGGGAAGTGTTTGATCTCAATGATGAATACATGATTAGTTTTTCATGAAATCAGTCAACCACACCGAACAGCACTACTCATGTGAAACCTTGTTGATTTAGCTGTTAAAAAGCACACATCTCCCTCAGTTCATATATGGGACATCAGTCTTTGGGGAAAAGAGGGGGGAAAGAGGGCAAGTTTATGGGTAATGATATTGCAGAGGCAGATATTTAAGGTTTGCTAATTTTCTTCTCGATTATATTCACCTCTTACCTACTGATTCCATCTCGGTTATGGATTTAAAAAAAAAAAAAAAAGATTTCATGAAACCTTTGTTATTTCTCAACCCCTTAGAGGGTTTTGCCCTGATGAATAATATTTTATATGTGAAATGTTTATGTGATTTTTCACAGAGTGATAACCTCGCTAGCGCTTAACTTTGATGCATTGCGATCACTGGTTTTCCTCACTAAAGTGCTTTTACAAACCCCTCCCATAAATTGACTTAAGAGTTAGAAATGGAACATTCGATACAACTTGGATGCTCAATGGAAAAATGTCTAGGAGAGTATTTTATGTTTGTTTTGCAAATATATATATATATATATATATATATATATATATATATATATATATGGCTACTTTTTCTAAAAGGCCTGGGTTGAAGGTGTTTTGTCTCTTGGTTGATTTGTATCTGTGTGTATGTATGTGTTTTTCTATGATGTAGGCTGTTTCTCTAAGAGTCAATGTAACTTTCATTTTCTTACATTTCAAGTGATCTAATACTCAGAAACCAGATAAAAGGATTCAATTGTCAGTCTTTATACAGTATGCATTTGTTTAAAGAGGTAGAAGCATTGCATTTTGAAGGAAAAAAAAAAAAGGAAATAAATTCTGTTTATATTTTGTATTTACCTGATCTTTTTTACTTAAAATGGTCCTAAAATAAAGAATTCTCTAGATTATTTTTAATGAAAAGATCTTTATAAAAAAGGTTTCATATCTTCAGCTTCATTCTTATAATTAAAAATCACTTTGAAGAAAGAACATACATATATTTCATTTGGAGTACCCTCTTTCAAGAAAAATCTTCAACAATATTTTGACCAAGATGCTTTAGAAATTATGTCTAGTTCTTTCTTTGTGGACACAAGGAAGAAGAGATTTAGGAAGCTTATCTGAATATTGAATATTTCAAAATCTAAACCCTAGCTTTAAGGCAATAACTGAGACCCTGCAATATTCTTGACCATGGTCTCACAACCTCAGCACTATTGACATTTTGGACCAGATCATAATAATTTGTTGTTGTGGGGCCTACCCTGTGCATTGCTGGATATTTAGTCTCTTCCCTGGCCTCCACCCACTAGATGCCAGTAGCACTTCCCACCCCAGTTTTGTCCTCTGGGAATAAAATTGCCCCAAATTGAGAACTACTGTTTTAGACAAAAACTTGGGAAGGATGAGGTTAAGGTATCCAAACAATTGCCTTTATTTTCTCTTATAGATAAGAATCTTATTTTTCTTATGGGGGTGCATGTGAAGAATGATACAGATTTGTATCATTTCTTTAACAGAAAATAAGGCAAGCATTAATGTTAATGAGACTTATTCATCCAGTAAATAAAGAACAGACTATGAGTAATATGCAAATGCCAACGACTAGTTACTACCACAGCCTCTCTTCATTTTTATAAATAAGGGAGTTCTATAGCATAAGTTTGGAATTTGGAATTAAAAGGAGTGGAAAGAATACATTCAACAAGTATAAGAATTAAAAGACCAGACCCTTCATTTTGATTATAGGTATTGAATAAATTTGATAAATTCTAACATTACAATGAAGTCATTTTATTGATATGAATGGTTTAAGCATGTCCTTATTAGACTAGGAAAAGATAGGATGTCTTTACAATGTTGTGAATATTACCAAATTGATAAAATGAGTAAAACCTTGGTGTGGTTGTGGGCAGATTATGCCAATACTATAAAATCTTCATGGACTCCTCACTTAACTATTATCTCATTATTCTGTTCCAAAAGAAGAACAATCAGACTGACATTAAAACAAATTAAAATAAATTTTTAAAAAAACTGTAGTGTAGTACAATTTCTGCCATTGGGAGCCAATAAGTGCATTTCTGTATTGACTAGTAACCACATTGACACAAATGCCACTTATTTGGAGTCATAAATTTTAGGACATGGCAGGCTCATCTATATATATAAAAAGCCAGTGACCAAAAACCAGAACAAGTGGAACGACTGGTAGCTATGACACCCACTGCGGCCAGTGAATTGGCCCGATTGGCCTGTCCCACACTGGCCAACCTCCCCCTGCCCCCACGACCCTTTCCCCCATGCCAGCCCTACCCCCTATTGGCCCACCCCACCTTGATTGGCCTGCAGCCCCTCCTGCTGGCTGGCCCTGCCCCTGATCACCCCCCTCTATCCCAATACAGGGTGGGGCCAGCTGGCCAACTCCCTACAGCCTCACCCCCGGTGGGCCCCCTCCACCCCAATCAGCTCATAGCCCCTCCCCCAGCCAGCACCGCCCCTGATTGCTCCCCACCCCAATTGGGGGTGGGGCTTGCCAGCCAATCGCCCTAGGCCCCTCCCCTCAGCCAGCCTGGCCCTGATCAGGCCCCAATCCAGCAGGCTTGCCGGACCCCACCTGTGCATGAATTTGTGCACTGGGCCTCTAGTATTACTATAATAAGCTCAAATACTCATTTCACTTTAAGAAAGCATATAACCCACAGTAGACCATCAGAAATACCTGTTTGTTTGTTTTTATCTTCCAGCAGAGCTCCATAGCTTTAAAAAGGAGTCCACAGTACTCATTGTATTTAAGTCTGAATTAAACCTGAAAAGCAACCATGGCAAATCAGCTCTTGTTATTGCCAAGAGTATGGCTTGGTTATCAGTGCAATTATTTACTGCTATTAAAAATTAAGTTAATGTAATTGCTTTAAAAATGTTTTTCTATGGCTCTGGCCAGTGTTGGTCAGTGAGTAAAGTATCTGTCCATGCATGGAAGGGTTGAGGGTTTGATTCCCAGTCAAAGGCATGCACCTGGGTTGCAGGTTTGATCCCTGGCCCCAGTCAAGTGCCTTTGTGAGGCAACCAATCGATGTGTCTCTCTCACATCAATGTTTCTCTCTCTTCCTCTCTCCCTTTCCTCCCCCTTCCTCCCTCCTTTTTCTCTTTTTAAAAATCAGTGGAAAAAATATCCTTGGGTGAGGATTAACAAAAAAATAAAAATATTTTGCTATGGTCTACTGACAATTTTTCAAATCAGCCTGTTGGCTGGTTTAACGAATGTTTTAATAATAGATAAAATAGCTAACATTCATTGAGTTTTTACAATGTTACCAGTAGTGATATAAATTCTTTACATATATCATTTCATATAATCATTAAAACAACCTTATGAGGTAGGTGCCATCATTACCCTTGCAGCTGAAGGATGTTTCCCTTGGTCCACTAGCTAGAAACGCAGTTGGGATTTGAGTAAGGTAGACTCTCTTCAGAATTTACTTTTATATGCCGTTTAGTGTGTGTTTTCTAATAATGGACACGTATTATCTTATTTTTTTTTGTTTGTTTACAAGTATTTAAAATAGGTAGTTTACAATAGTTACTTAAGTCATGTCTTTGGTGAAGTGTGGCCCAGAGAGACTGAGTAATCTGTCAAAGATCAAATAACTGGAAAGAAGTCAGTTGATTTTGAATATAATTTACAATTCTTAATTCACAACTATGATCCCATTTACCCACCATTTGCACACGATTGTATCATTCTTCCACGTGGCTATAATGATTTTGCCCAGATGTGCCTCCGCCACACTTTCTCCCTGGGTCTTGCTTGTGACTGAGAGCACACATTGGTGAACTGGGTTCCATTAAGGGGCTGTGGCCTGGAAACACAGCAAAGCTGATTGGCCTACACGAACAAACTGCTTCCTTTGCTGGGTGACCCTGTCAGCGGAACTAACTATAGAGAAGCCAATGTAACCAAAACAGGGAACTAAAAAGAATGGCATAGAAGCACATAATACCTTCCATGAGAGTATTTTGGGAGGTGATGTTTCTTACTTGCTCACTAATCACAAGTTATAACAGAACTCTAATTTCAACTAGTTTCTTAGGGAACAACTCTAAATCTTAATGAATTGCCATCATTCCACTGATATCAAGGAAAAAAATATAAAAGCTCACTATACTATTACCAGTGGCTCAGAAACAAATACTAGCAGAACTAGCAGTGTGAGAGCCCACCCATATGTCACCAGGTGTCACTGCTAAGCTAAATGCTCCTTTGCATCATACATGTGGAAAAAACTTGTAGACAAAATTGTACTTCTTTAGTTTGACTCATATTTACAATTGTATGTTGTGGAATGATAGATGGATTCATTGCCGAGGGTAAGGCAATGGAGTGCCATGACTGGATGGCTGGGGTTGCAGCTACTTTTGCCACAAGATGCTTTCCCTCAGGCATTTTGGATCATTTCTGTACAAGGAGTTGCCCTGAGTGATAGGCTAATAGGACTAACACCAAGAGTTCCTGTGACAATATGCAAATAAGTAAGTGACTAGAGATAGATTTATTAATAGAAACAATAAGGAGGGCAACTCGGCCACAATAGGTCAGGAGGCATAAGAAAACATACGTTGACAATAATTTAGGATCTCCACTTGAGCCCCAGTAAAGGCAGCCTTGTCTTTGAATGAGTGAAAATCAGGCCTTCTGTATCCATGAGGCTACTCAGAGGAAAGCCACATTTCTGTAGGAATTTAAAATGTTTATAGCCCCAGGGAATGAACTCAGACCTCTGAACCAAGGACAGGCATGGGATATAAGAATTGCTTAAGTTTCAAAAAAATACATGAAATTTACATTAAGCATCCTTCTGAGAAAGGTATGATTGAACGAAGATGCTGCTTCTGGCTGTTAGGAAAATAGAACCTAAAATTATAGCCCATAAATATTCAATTTTCACAAAATACAGAAAGGATGGGAAGGACTTTCTGCAAACTGTGTGAGGAGGGCACAGACAGAACCAGCAGATCCAAGGGAAATAGGAAGCAGACCAAGAACTGGCTTTTCTAAAGCTCTGAGAGCTAGCCAGTGAGTAGAGAAGATGTTAGTCATTTACTAAAATCTAACTATGTTAGTCACTCACTATAATCTCCCTAATTTGAAACCCACAGAACCAAAACAATAGGGTTTGAAGTAACCCAGTTAAAGATTATTCTTTTCTTTTTAAAGAACAGCATAGAAATCTCCTTGAATTATATCTTATTTTAAATAAACGAATATTGAAGTAATGACTTTTAAAAATATTATTTTACCAAGTAATCAATGTTTCCCCAAAGTAATTTATTCAGCTTCATTAATCGTTTGTGAGCTTCCTATTATGTGCCCAGAACATTGGTTGATGTCATTCCACGGGGCTATTTATTGGTTTTCATGGGACGGCCCCACTTCCCAAGGGACAGGCCTTTCTCTGTGAACAATAGAAAGAACAGCGACTTAGTGTAGAATTTGAGGAAGCTGGGGAATATTTTCTTTCTTTTCCTGACCTGAAAAGTCATGGACCACAGCCCTAAGAAAATAGCTTATTCACAGGATTTAGAAATAAATTGATGAAAAGAGTTCTGTGCTTCAGAAAGAAATGACGTCCATGTCATGGAATTGGTGATTTCCACTTCCTCTGCAAAGACCAGGTGGTCCACTGACTGATGGGAGAGTCTCAGCCAAGGTCCAGCTCTTGCGAGAGACCTGAACAGTAGTTTTGACAAATGAACTAGTGTGAGGTATCTGTAGAGACCTAAGAGAATCACCACTACTCATTGCTAAGGTTAGTCCAGACTTATTGCATTGGGGCAAAAGACAGAATAATGTTTCCTACAGAATATTATATGCAACATAAGCGTTTACTTTAACCATCATTCTAGTTTAAGAGTTAAAGCAACAAAAAAGGAGATATATGTACTACTATTTGTAGTACTTTATTTAAAAAAAAAAGTGCACAAATAAAAAGTATTATAGCATGTATCAGGTAATTAACAAATGTGCTATTTTCTGGGATTTAATGGTTTGTGTTCCTGGTCAGATTCTTCAAATCTGTAACTTACTAGTTTTTTATCATTCTTAATAATTATTCACTTTCAGAATTAAAAAAAAAAAAGTAAAGCAACAGCAGAGTTCTAAGTAGGTTGATTAGAAAATAGACAATAAAAAGCCTAAGTATTTTCAAGACCTTCACAAACCAATATGACAGCCACTAGCCACGTGGCTATTGACCACTTGAAATATGGCTATTCCACCAAATTTCAAAGACTTGGTATGAAAATGGATACTATCTCATTAATAATTTTTAGAGTATTTATATGTTGACATGATAAAATTTTTAATATACTGGGTTAAATAAAATATTTCATTAAAATTAATGTTATGTGCTCCTTTTTCACATTTTCTAATGTTGCTACCAGAAACTTCAAAGTTATATACATGGCTTGCATTTATAGCACGCATCCTGTTTCTTTTAGATATGGTACCCTGGTCAAACACATGACACATAGTACACCATTTTTTGTTTGTTTGTTTGTTTGTTTGTTTGTTTGTTTGAAAGGATTCACTACAACCCAATGGCTTGGCCATCCATTCCTCATTTTATAAATAAGAAAACTTAAGGGTCATGGAGCATGCCTTAAGTAACACAACTATTCATTAGTGGAAACTGGTTTGCCTCATACCCAAATCCATATTTTGTGTCTACCTACCTCAGGCATCTCTCTCTAATATTCTGTTAAGGCAATCTTTTAACTTAGAAATGTGTAAGATGTTATGAGAACAACTAAATATTCTCTGTGAAATAAAAAATATACAGTTTATCAAAGGCACTTAAAACAGCTACAAACGGCATATGTATGTAACCAGAGTGTTATTACAGTGTTTTCTGCAAACTGCTCCTCACAGAGTGGATGGAAACATGAGAGACAACTGTGTCATGTATATTCTAAGCATTTCTCCATTTATTTAAATTATTTCCCAAAACAACTCTTTTTTTTTTAATATATTTTATTGATTTTTTACAGAGAGAAAGGGAGAGAGATAGAGAGTTAGAAACATCGATGAGAGAGAAACATCGATCAGCTGCCTCCTGCACATCCCCTACTGGGGATGTGCCCACAACCAAGATACATGTCCTTGACCGGAATCGAACCCAAGACCTTTCAAGTCCGCAGGCCGACGCTCTATCCACTGAGCCAAACCAGCTTCGGCCCAAAACAACTCTTAAAGGTAAGATAACTAAGGCTCAGAATGATTAAGTGATTTGTTTGGTTTCCCAGGGTCAGCTCATCAGCAACAGAGACAAGACTGAACTTAATAAAGTCTGATTTCTCTCCCTATACCAGAATACTTTAGGTCTTCTTTTGATCAACAGGCAATATATTTTTTTAAATGTTTTTATTGATTTCAGAGAGAGAAAGGTACAGGGAGAGAGATAGAAATGTTGATGAGAGAGAAACATCAATCAGCTGTCTCCTGTATGCCCCCTACTGGGGATCAAGCCCGAAACCTGGGCCTGTGCCCTGACCTGGAATCGAACCGGAAATCTCCTGGTGCATGGGACAACGCTCAACCAACTGAGCCACACCGGCCAATCCAACACCCAACTTTTTTTTTTTTATTTCTTTATTGATTAAGGTGTTACATATGTGTCCTTATTCCCCCATTACTCCCTACCCACCTCCCCACTCATTCCTTCACCCCCCTGTTGTCTGTGTTCATTGGTTAGGCTTATATGCATGCATACACGTCCTTTGTTTGATCTCTCTCCCTTACCCCCACCCTCCCCTCCCTTCCCTCTGAGGTTTAATGGTCTGATTGATGTTTCTATGACTCTGGATCTATTTTTGTTCATCAGTTTATGTTGTTCATTATATTCCATAAATGAGTGAGATCATGTGATATTTATCTTTCTCTGACTGGCCTATTTCGCTTAGCATAATGGTCTCCAGTTCCATCCATGCTGTTGCAAATGATAAGAACTCCTTTTTTTTTTTTTTTACTGCAGCGTAGTATTCCATTGCAACAGCCAACTTTTTAGCAACTTGTCTAGACTCTGTGTTACCATCTGCTCTATTTTCATAACCTATTCTAGTCTATGGCCCAAACTGATTGAGTCATTCCCTTGCTTCGTCAAGTGGATCCCAGGGGAGAGAGGACACAGCTACAGCTTTCCTGGAGGTGGATGCAAAACACAGAGCAAGACCTGTGGTGTTTAGAGGTAGAAGAAAATAATGAACCTAGTGTCTCAATGGAATACAACGGTCATAGACAAGATAAACAGTACACAATGAAATTCAAATTCCAGGAACTAGATTAGCAATGAGAGCTAAGATGTAGAGTCAAAATAGGTAGGAGAAACTTGAGGAAAATCTAATGATATCTAGAAGTGAAGGAATGAGGAATTCTGCAGGCAACTGCCAGGAATATGTAATGAGGTTCCCAGGCTGACCTGAACTCAGGGTTCACTGAAAGGCTATGAAATGAAATAGAGACTGGTTTATGCTGATCCATGCTATCCATGGTGAGCTGATCAGGATAGTAGCAAAAGTAAAACACTGGTAAGAAGGAATATTCTACTTATGTATGTAATTGTGTAGTGACTTTTAGATCACTCAGTTTTTTCCATTTCATATAGTTCCGTAACTCTTGGTTTCCATTAACAATTTCACAGATTTCAGAGAGTGCTAGAAAGTTCATCATGTCCCCATCGCTGCCCACGTTCCAGGTGCCAGTGGCAGTGCTCCACAGTTAGTCTTTCCAATCTTGGTGGGAATGTTATCAGTGCAGCTCTCACCTTCAGCCCCTAAGCTTTTGGCAATTTGTTTCCCAATCTAAGCTCTACTTCAGACCAGCTCAATCTCATTATCCCATTGTTCCTTGTCATACAGCCTTTGTTACTCTGTCCAGTGTTCCTTCAGTTTCTAGGAACAGTTCTTTGCTTTCATTCTGAGGTTGTCTTATTTGTTTACCGCTCTCTCATATAAGGTCCTGTGATAGACTTGGGAAGAAAACAAAGGAATGCAATAATAGTCTCTGCCCTTAAGATTCTGGTCATCTAGTTGAACAAACAGGCAAACTTTGAAACTATGGGCACTGGGGTTTGGGAAAATTGTTCAATGTCAGCCCCAGGTTCATGATCTTGAGTTTATTCTCTAAGCCTTGGTCCTTCTTATAAGTTAGAAGGTTTCACTGGATAAATGACTCTCAGGCTTTTGTATAGCAATGGAATTCTTTTCTTCATGAATTCTTACTTGGAATCCCAGCATTTAATACTTAAGATGAGTTTAATAAATAATACTATGAAGAAATAAATAGTTGGAAAGTTGTTTTAAGTAGAAATTAGGGATAGGACACAGAGTGCTAGATATCCTCCAAATACCACTGCACCCCACCCAACCTCACCATAATGCCTTCCAAGGAAGCTCCAGAGGACATTGTTTAGGATGCACTCTAGTCATCTGTTTATTTCCTTCTAGCTCCCAACCACAACTTCTTTAAGCAGACCACCCGGTTCACAAAATAACTACATGGAAAGATAAACTATGGGAGGAGACTGTCAAAGAGATTGCAAGACAATGTATTTTCAAAGGAATGACATAGAGCCTGAGAACTGTGAGCTCAGAGTACAAGCAATCACCCTGGGCCAGGGCAGACTGCCAAGGGCTTTGAAGGATGGATAGACAGGGAATCCTTGACTTTTTAGCAACATTTCAAGGGAGAACACAAAGAAACCAAGACTGAAATTTAAAAGACACGATTAGGGATAATAATACAAACATAATTACTGAGAGCTTCAGATGGCCAGGGACCAGACATAGCCACCGTCCTCACAGCAGTGCAGTGAGAAAGGTATTATTAACCAGATGGGAGAACTGAGGCCCAGAAAGCTCAAAGCCTAGTCATACAAATAGTAATTAGTGGCTTCTCGGGTGGCTCTGCCTGACTGCTGATCATTTCGCTGTTGCATTGGGTTTGTAGATGGGAGTAGCTGGAAATGAAGATGTAAAGATTGGTTGAGGTCAGATAGAAGGATACATTTTTCTGGCTAAGGAGTTTGCCATTTATCCTCTAGGCAATTGGGAGATTGAAGTTGTGTAGAGAGTGAAATGACATTGGTCAAAGTGTGTTTTAGTATGATTTTGTTTCTGTTTTAGTAGATTTGTTTATTAGGATACATGCACTAAGACCAGGAATGCTATTAATTATAGTGTATTTATTAAAAGTTAATTCACACTGAGGTTATTTATCATATACTAGAGGCCCATGGGGGGGGGGGGTGTCCCTCAGCCCAGCCTGCACCCTTACCAATCTGGGACATCCCTCTCACAATCCCGGACTGCTGGCTCCTAACCACTCACCTGCCTGCCAACCTGATCATCCCCTAACCGCTCCCCTGTCAACCTGATTAACACCTAACCGCTCCCCTGCTGGCCCAATCGTCCCCAACTTCCCTCCCCTGCTGGCCTGATCTCACCCCCAATTGCCCTCCCCAGCAGGCCTGATCTCGCCCCCAACTGCCCGCCTCTGCCAGCCAATTTGGTTCTGATTGGTCGGTTTCTAGGCCAGTCAGCGTCAAAAGTTCCGCCTCCCAGGTAGCCATTGGCTCCTCGCAATTCACCTAGATTTGGTTCTGATTGGCCAGTTTCTATTCCAGTCAGTGTCAAAAGCCCCACCTCCTAGGCAGCCATTGGCTCCTCACAATTCACCCAGATTTAGTTCTGATTGGTCGGTTTCTATGCCAGTCAGTATCAAAAGCTCCGCCTCCTAGACAGCCATTGGCTCCTTGCAATTCACCCAGATTTGGTTCTGATTGGTTGGTTTCTATGCCAGTCAGCATCTCCGGGCCTATCTCTGGGCCTGATCATAGAGGGAGGGCTAATCAGCAGCTGCCCCAGGCTGCTAGCAAGCAGCTGAACTGCTGACATCTGGGAGAGACAGAGAGGCTTGGCTGCTGGCGAGGGAGAGAGAAGCAGGGACTGATCACCCTGCTTCTCTCTCCCAGCAAGCCAGCAGCCGCTGCCACTGCTGATCAGCCCCTTCTCTCTCTCTCTCCGAGAGGTCAGCAGTTCAGCCCGCTCGCCTGCTGCGTGCACAGCCTGGCAAACAGTCGAGCCTCCTGGTCGTTGAGGATGTGATGGACCCAGGGTTTTTATATATTAGGATTACCAAACACATGTGATTTCATCAGAACAAAATAAAAAATAAATCATATTGTTTATTTTTAATCCTCTTTCAGAGGAAGTGCCAACCACTTGAAAGTTTACTATATTAGGATATTAAGCTATATTTGTTCATGTGACTTGTATTTTCTTTTTAAAAAAAAACACACTTTTTTAGAGCAATTTTAGGGTCACATCAAAATTGAGAGGAAGTGGTCAAAAATACATTCTTCCAGTTATAAAATAAGTAAGTCCTGGTGATGTAATGTACAGCACAGTTACTACAGTTATTGTATGTTTGGAACTTGCTAAGAGAGTATATCTTAAAAGTTCTCATCTCGAGAAAATTTTAACTATGTGAGGTGATGGGTGTTAAGTAAACTTACTGTGATGATCATTTAAAAAAATTGAATCATTATGTTGTACCCTGAAACTAATATAATGTTATATATTAACTAGAGGCCCAGTGCACAAAACTTTGTGCACTGGAGAGGTGGTCCCTCAGCCTGGCTTGCCCCTTCTCACAATCTGGGAGCCCTCAGGGGATGTCCTACTAATGGCTTAGGCCTGCTCCCCACGGCCAATCAGGGGAAGGCACTGCCCCTATCACCCCCTCACTGCTGCTGCCTCTGGCCTCCTTCTGTGGGAGGTGACCTGGCTATCAGGGGAAGGCAACACCTCCATCATACCTCTGCTGCTCCCACTGCCGGCAGCACAAGCTTCGGTCGGCCCTGGTTACCTGAGCCTTGGGTGGCCCTGTGTGGCTGGGCAGCCACCATCCAAGGCTTGTCTGTGCCTCGGGCCTGCTCTGGGTGGCTGGGCAGCCAACATCCAAGGCCCTGGGTGACTGGGGGGCTGAGGGTGGGTCCAGCCACACTGTGTGACTGCCACCCTGCCCCCTGCCCCCCCAGTGGGGCTGAAAGGACTGGGGGACTCTGGTGGGGCTGAGGGGACTAGGTGTCGCCATCTTGTGGCTATGGATGCCACCATCTTTGTGATGGCATGACGGTCAATTTGCATATTCCCTCTTTATTAGATAGGATATCTTTTAAATATATATATATATTATATATGTATATGTGTATCATCATTCTTCTTGGCAGTTGATATACACACACACACATATACATATATTTACTCACATATACACATATAAGTAAAGTACAAAATTGGTTAGCATCATATTCAGGAGGGATGCAGGCAGCACACATGAGAAAAGAGAACTTGTATTTGGGACTTACCAGGAGAGCCCTGATGGAGACCCTGGGAATGGACAGGACAGTCAGAAAGAGCAGAGAAAGCACTGAAATAAGGTGAAAGAGTAGAAAGCAAAACCTCCCTAAGATGGAGAAGTTACCCAGGACTATGGTGAGGTGTTTTCAACTTAATTTTTAAAAAAATGTACTTTCAAAATATTTTGAGCTCTTACTACCTCAGAAAGGCATGGGTTGGTAAGTTAAGCATAAATGTTTTAAATGCAAGTAAAGTCATTTTAACCATAGAGCTTTTGAATGTATGAACGTATTATTTATTATAAAAGTGGATCTATTCATTTGATTATGTATGAACTTAAATGCGTATGTTATATACAATGTATTCATGCATTGTATATAACATACGCATTTAAGTTCATACATAATCAAATGAATAGATTCACCTTTTTAAAGTCATCAAAATTCTATAGTTATGTTTATCCTACCTAGAGGTGAAATTTTAAGAAAATTCTTCATTTTCCAGCTAATAAAGGGCAGTCCTGATCTGGATTCTTTGAAACCAGACCGCTTTTTGCAAGATTAAATGGGATTACCATCAATAGGCCTGCAGGGTGTTTGGTTTTGAATTAAAATATAGAAACCTTATTAACAAAATTTACATTCCTTCCTTAACCTTAATCTAATTTTACTGGCATCATGGCCTCTAATCGAGAGCAATTCTGCAGAATACATGCCTTATAACCCATCTTTGTCATCCTAATCAGAAGCCCCTGATCACTCCGGAGGAAAAATAGATGCATGAATTTTAAACTGGTCATCACATCCACATTTTTAAAAAATGTATTACAAACTAATATTTTATTCATGAAAACATTAAATATTATATTACCAGCAAAATATTTTCTGGTACCTTGAAATTTATTCTAAAATTGAGTTTTCTTTCGCTCTTTGCCTAAGTGCTGTTTTAGCTGACGGTCTTTGCTTCCTAGTCCCCAAGACCGATGACAGCAGCTTCAGTCTCTAACAGGAACAATTTACCTAAACCTTCTGCAGACAAGGCCTTACCCCCCAAGTAATTTCATTAATTGTCAATGAGTCTGTGGGGAAGGCAGAGGGGTATTGTAGTTTTTTCATCTCCCACAGGGAATTACTTTCACTGCCATTTGCGAATGTCTGAACAGAAATGATGGGACCCCAAAGCAAAACATGAAAATAAGTTATTTTGAGACATTCTCAATGATCCATATTTAAACAGTCCCTGAAAAATCTTCACTCATATTTAAATGATCAAAAATCAAGTAATTGAAGTCAGGGAGGGAGGCCATATTATCGAGTCTAATACATTCACCCATATGTATTTAAGTACGCTCACCCACATGTATTTAAGTACTGCAGAACAATACCTTGGCGGTCATGGCCTAAAGTTAATGAAAATATTCAATTTGCAATAAACAAAATTGCTGTAGATTCCAATTAAGCAAGTTATACAGAATATTTTTTAAATTTTACAAATTTAAACATCTGGAATTTTCTACAGTAGCATCCTATTTTAGCTTTTAGAGCTAAGAAAAACAATGCAAAGACAATATTCTTGGCTTGTTTATTCTCTAAGAAAGAGGATATTTTTATTTATTCTATTCTTTTTCTTTATCCTCACCCAGGTATATGTTTATTGCTGAGAGAGAGAGAGAGAGAGAGAGAGAGAGAGAGAGAGAGAGAGAGAAAGAGAGAGAGAGAGATTGATCAGTTGCTTCCTGTACATGCCCTGACATGGATGGAACCCCCAACCTAGGTATGTGCCCTGACAGGAATCAAACTCACAACCTTTTGGCATATGGGATCACACTCCAGTCAGCTGAGACACCCAGCCAGGGCTATTATATTCTTAATTTATGTTAGAGACAGGCAATTCACCATGTTTATATTTTCAAGTATATGAAACTGGAGGTGTATTTGTGCACTAAGAAAAAAGTAGTTCTTCCTAAAGCCTGAGAACCACATGACCACATCCTTTGCAGGGAATCCTATATAAGATCCTATATAAAGAGGTAATATGCAAATTGACCATCACTCCAACACACAAGATGGCTGCCCCCATGTGGTCAAAGATGGCCACCCCATGTAGACACAAGATGGCCACCATAAGACGGCTGGCAGAAAAGGGCAGTTGTGGGCAATCAGGCCAGCAGGGGAGGGAAGTTGGGGGGAACCCAGGCCTGCAGGGAAGGGCAGTTGGGGGGGACCAGGCCTGAAGGGGAGGGCAGTTAAGGGTGACCAGGCCTGCAGGGGAGGGCAGTTGGGGGCAATCGGGCCAGCAGGGGAGCAGTTAGGCATCGATCAGGCTGGCAGGGGAGTGGTTAGGGGGTGATCAGGCTGGCAGGCAGAAGCGGTTAGGGGCAATCAGGCAGGCAGGTGAGCAGTTGGGAGCCAACAGTCCTGGATTGTAAGAGGGATGTCCAACTGAACAGGCATCCAGATTGGAGGGGGTGCAGGCTGGCTGAGGGACACAAATTTCGAGCACTGGGCCTCTAGTATAATATAATGCTGGCTGTCGATGGAGAGTTTGGAAGATAATTATTAAAATGAAAAAGCCTAAAAATTGAGAGATAAAGACTTCTGTCAACTTCAGTTTTGTCACAAATACACAAATAGGCTTTGCCTATAGCTAACACACACGCAGGGAGAGAGAGGGAGGGAGAGAGAGAGAGAAAGAAAGAGAGAGAGGGGGGAGAATGTGGTGGTGAGGTCGCAGGAAAAGTTGTTCTGAAAAGCTGTTAAGGAAACTCCAAGTAATTACATCCAAGAAAAATATAATTCAAGTTATAAATGTGAGTCACACATATAATTTTAAATGTTGAAAGTAGCTAATTTTTATTTATTTTTTTCTTTATTATTAAGGTATTACATAGTTAGAAAGTAGTTCATTTTTAAAAAGTAAAAATTAATTTAATAAACCTTACTTAACCCAATATACCTAAAATACTATAATTTCAACCTATAATCAATATAAAAATTATTAATGAGATATTTGCATTATTTGTTTCATACTAAATTTTCAAAATATGTTGTATATTTACACTTAAGCACATCTTATTTGGACTATCCACCTTTCAAAGGCTCAATAGGCACATGTGATTAGGGCAACCATTACTGATAGCACAATTTTAGAATGTAAACACACACAAAGAGTTGCTCATTTTGTTCTATTTCCTTCCTTTCCTGTATTTTCTTCTTCTCCTCCCCTCTGTCTCTCTTTCTTTCTCTCTCTTTCTCCTTGTGTCTGTGCATGGTGTTGCTGAGTATACAATAATGAGCAATATAGGCCAGAACCCTAAACCATGAAAACATTGCCTCCTTGTCAAAAAATAGCCCTAACTGGTTTGGCTCAGTGGATAGAGCATCGGCCTGCGGACTGAAGGGTTCCGGTTCAATCCCGAAAGGTTCCAGGTGCAATCCTGGTCAAGGGCATGTACCTTGGTTGTGGGTGCATCCCCAGTAGCGGGTGTGCAGGAGGCAGCTGATCAATGTTTCTCCCTCTCCCTTCCTCTCTATAAAAAAATCAATAAAATATATTTTTAAAAAAATATATTAAACACACTATTTAAAGATACAGAAATAGTATACACTAGTTAAAATGCAGCCACAGCCCTGGCCAGTGTGGCTTATTTGGCTGAGCATCATCCCATGCACCGAGAGGTCACAGGTTTGATTTCTGGTCAGGGCTAGAGTTGCAGGCTTGATCCCCAGAAGGGGGCGTGCAGGAGGCAGCTGATTGATGGTTCTCCCTCCTCAGCCAAGAAAATGTGAAAGCATGATCGGTTACACAATTCACAGTATACATGGTCCAAAGTCACTAAAATCAACTCAAACCAGTTGTTTCAGAGAGCTATTTCCTCTGACTGTATAAATCTAAACTCTTATAAACAAGTAAAAATATGACTACAAAGTGGTGGACTGCTCTATAAAGGATGCATGTGGTTCTCTTTCAGAATAACTTGAAGAATTAAGACTTTGCATATCTTCTACTCTATGACACGCTATGAACCAGAGTCTATTGTGCAGGACGTCCTGCTGCCCTCACACAACATCCATGATATAAACTGGACTTTGTAAAATGACTTGGATCCTAAAAAAAATTAAAGAAAAAATTAAACTATTAGTCTTGTTTCATTATTCTATACACTAGAGGCCAGATGCATGAAATTTGTGCAAAAGTAGGCCTTCCTTCCCCCGGCTGCTGGCACTGGCTTCCCTCTAGCACCCAGGACCCAGGCTTCCCTCACAGCCCTGGCTTTATCAGAAAGGTTGTCAGGAAGGATGTCCAGAAGGACATCTGGTCTAATTAGTATATTATGCTTTTATTATTATAGATGTTATCCAATTCAAATTCTTGTACAATTGGTCAGCCTTCTTTGTTATAGACACAAAAACAATGAACCTCTAACCTTCTAACCCTGAAAGATAATAGCATTATCATGGAGCTAAAACTAAGACTTGTGAACATAAAATCATGAAATCCATTTAAAAAAATGCAAAAGAAGCATTGCATTTTAATTGTTGATAAATAAATATATTGGAAAAAATTTCACTTAAACATCACTAAGTCCACAATGTATAAAAATCTCAACAACAAAAAATCCTAAATGCCTCAGATATCTTTGAACCAATATTGAGGTTCTTTAAGAACTGAAATTCATTTTTTGTGAAACAAAGGGGGAGATTCATATGGACTTGACTATAAAAAGTACTGAATATATTTTTGCCACATCATGTATTTGTGCTAGAGGAATATCATTTTTAGATAGAATGTTTAAATTTCCAAAGAAATTGTATTAAAATTTACATCTCTAATCAGTTAACTAAGGCTAATTATGCAAATGGATTAAAACCGCGCTACCTGAGAATCACATTGTACTTCCCTTTAAAATGAAAGAGCTTCAACTAGGTAATTTTCCCAGTCTCTTAGGTGGGAAAATTTTAGAATTCTAATAGATCTCAAGTTTCACAAAATGTGGCTGGTCATGTCAGTCTCCCCTGCCACCATCCCTCTATCTCAAACACACACAATAGAAAATGGATTACTCTACATTTATTCTAGTTTCATTCAAAGGGACAAGAGAAAAGAGATAGGTATATCATGTTTTTAAAAAAGAAAGGATATTGATATCATGTCACCATTATGTTCACTAGAAGACACAACTAAAATATCCAGAGTCCCTCAAGGCTAAATGAAATGGCTAAAGATGTATTTATTGATTTCTAAATAAATTTTACTAAGACACTGAAATAATAACTTACCATCCTCGTAATTGAAAGGGGTTTGGCTTTTACTAGAACAGAGAAAGATCTCCAGAATATACGATAATATTAAAACTATTGTATGTTGTGTTGTGGAACATACTTGAATTGAGGAGGGAGGAGAAAAACTATTCAGACGTTTAACCTGAACCAAATCTATTCTTCATCTTTTCTCTCATTGTATGTATGTATGTATTTATTTATTTATTCATTTATATATTTATCTATATAACTATCTATCTATTTAAAAGCCATTGAAAATTGTAATTACTTATTTTGAAATCCAGTATAAAGTCATAAACATAATCCATAACCAACTTGAGTTGACATACAATGCATTTATGCATTAGAAGCTTTCTAACAACAGATGCAAGGTAGGGATGTAAAAGCTTGTTTACATAGGAAAATCACCACCAACTCTTTGCGGAATTAGATTTTTCCCCCCTCAAATAAGAGGAATATGTACAATGACATTTTTTTTTTCTTTTTGGTTGACAATAGTTGCCCTTTTCTGTAGATCCTAATGGTGAAATAATGGACCTTGCCAACCATTATGAGCTTCGACCCAGCTGGGGACCCATAACTTTTATTGTGGTCCATTATCTGGCCATTAGAGGCCACAAGTGTTCTCAGCACAATTGTGTAACATTTTGCTGAGGAAAAGGTGTGGAAAGTGAGGAGGCAGCAGATTTTCTAGTATCTAAAGCCATGGAAGCTCCAAACCTTCTATATTGTGACCATTCATTTTCCTTATGTTGAAAATTTTATAGTGCATACTTCTTGGATAAAGTTTCCTTTATCAACCCTGCCAGGAAACCAAATATTCCACCCAGCATTGACATGAAACATCCTTGTTCTGTTTTTATTCTAGGAGCAGCCCTGGTGTTAACAGAGTTTGTTATACCTATTTAGATTAGAAAACAATATGCTCTGGTTGTAGAAAATATTTACTCCACCAGTCATCTTATATGTGAAGAAGATAGAAGAAGAGTCCTTAAGAACATCACAGAATACAAGTGGTCTGCCCTAAAATTTTGTGATGGCTGCAAAGATAAGGAAAACTTAACTTCTTATCTGTGTAAGTTTCCTTACTGAAGGAGAATAAGTACATCATTTTAGCTGGCATTCCCTTTGTTAGCTATTGGCGCGCTCTTTGGTACACCCACCAATCAGCAGCATCACAATTACTTTCTATTTGTGTTACCCCTTTGACCATTATCATACACTTTAACTTTAAAAGAAGCACAGTTCAAAATGTGGTACGTGTTTAATGCCAAGTGTGGCCCATCTTTCACCCAGAGGGTAGAGAGGGCAGACGCTGTATTTCTTGAGCAGAACATGGAATATATGGAGCTCAGAATAGTCTAGTGCTTCATAACTAATTTAAAAAATGCTCCCACTTCTCTCGTCATCCACCTCCCAACCCTCTAATAATTTTGAAAAGCTTTATGGCTGGTTATCCCCAGCTTAATTCTTATATTATACCCTCCATCTTCCATTAGCAGGATCATAGGCGGGAAATCTCTAGGTTAAGCCTATGCTCTATAGCACCCTGACCTGAGGGCAAAAAGACTATTACTGAGACTGCTCTAATGGTTTTCTCTTGCTGTCTGTGAGTCTAAAAGTCTGGAACCTTAATTAGGAAAGGGACAACAGATCACTTCTTAGTATTCCCCAAAGAGGGTAAGATGTGTGTTTACTGCCAAACGCCATCTATACCACAATGGCTATTCAACAGTATTTAATCAACAATGTTTCTTAAGCATCTGCTATGTGCCAGACCTTGTTCTATATGTCAAGGATGCAGTTTTAAATAAGATGAGTAAAAATTCCTGCTCTTAAGGTTTTTTTCTTCTGGTGAAGGAAAACAAGAAAAAATATTAAAAAATCAGACAAGAAAGTATCAGATGACTGCTATGAAGAAAATGGAAATATTCTATTAGTGGATGATCACTTTATATAGGTGGTTAGGAGATGCTGACATTTATTCTAAGAGGCAAATTGCCATGAAAGACCTAGGGGTGAACAATCCAAGAAGAAGGAAGTAGGAGCGAAGGTCCCAGGACTTCATGAGTTTAGCATCCTGGAGGAATGGAGAGAGGAGCAGTGCAGCTGGAAAGGCGAGACCAGACACAGGGACTGAGGAAGAGCAGTAAGTGAAGCGAGGTGGAAACTAGGTGAGGCGGAGCCAGATGAGCTTAGCAAGAAGGGCGGGAGCCAAAAATGCTTTGGATTTTATGACAACTAAGCGTAACCAAAAGCCTTAAAAGTTTTGGAGCAGCATTGAGTTTCTTTATGATTATTTTCTAAAAAGGATATTCTGACCACCTTGTGGAGGACTACTTATGTGGAAGAGGACGAAGTTACGAATGAACATAAGGAGCCATTTTGTTTTTGTATCCCACATATGAGTGGAATCATATGGTTCTTAACTTTTTCTTGTTTGACCCATTTTGCTTAGCATGATATTCTCAATATCCATCCACATTGTTGCAAATGGCAGTATTTTTTTTTCTTTTCTTATGGCTGAGTAGTATTCCATTGTATAATAAAAAAAGATCCACTTAGGAGAACATTGTGATAATCCAGGCACTACTAAACTTATCCTAGCTTGAACTAGAGGAGAAGTGATGAAGATAGAAAGAAATTAGGATATATGTTAGCTGTAGAATTGAAAGGACTTGCTAGAGTTTTTGAAGTTGATATGATAAAAGAAACAAGAAGTAAAGTATAATTTGCCTTTAGTAACTTGTTAAATAGTTCACTGAGATGAGGCAAAGAAAAGCTTGGGGTTGTGAATCATGTCCTCTTTGGGGCCATGTTGAGTTTGAGTTGCCTCTTAGATACCCTCATGAAGATGTCAAGTAATAATTTGGATATATGATGCTGGAGTTCAGGAGATATAATAGGGCTGAAAACATAGATTTGGGCTTTACAACTCTTGAAGAAAAGAGATCCTAGAGGCAAATCTTTGATCATTCCAATTTGGGGGATCAAGTAGAGCAGAAGGAACCAGAAAAGAGGACTGGTAAGCAACTGAAGTAGGAAGAACATGAAGGGTATGTGGCATTATAGTAGGAAGCAAATAGTAGGTCTTCCCACCTGTGTTTCAAGCATAAAAGTATGAAACTAAAGAGGATTATTTGCCTCACTGACCCACCCACAGAATGCCATGCTTTTATATATTACTAGGGGCCTGGTGCACAAAATTTGTGCACAGAGGGGGCATGTCCCTCAGCCTGGTCTACACCCTCTCCAATCTGGGACCCCTCAGTGGATGTTCGACTGCTGGTTTAGGCCCAATACCCCTGTGGGACCGCTGGCTCCTAACCGCTCACCTGCCTGCCTGATTGACACCTAACTGCTCCTCTGCTGGCCTGATTGCCCCCAACTACCCTCCCCTGCTGGCCTGATCACCCCCAAGGCTTTTATTAGTATAGATATGACCCTTCACAGAAAATTTCACTAACCCTGCTTTACAATAAGGGTTTTATGGTTGAATCATTGGGGCCAGACACCAAGATTTCTTTGAATAGCGGAGGGAATAATTATCTTGTCTTTAAGTTGCCCTGAAATTCAAATGAGATAATGACTTAGAAAAGTAAAAAAGCACCATATAAAGACAACTGTCTTTTTCATGTACTGAAAAGACAATAAAGTGGTAAAATAAAACACACTATTTTTATTCTCCCCCTTCCTTCCTTTACAGCCTGTATTTAAACTTTGAAATTTATAAAAATTTCACTCCTATTTTCATTTCTTTACATTCAATATTATTTTGTATTGGTTTCAGGTTTCATATTAGTTACAGAATAGTGGTTAGACAATCATATACTTTACAAAGTGTTCCCCGATATTTCCAGTACCCACCTGGCATCATACCATCATTACAACACTATTGATTATATTCCCTATTTAAGTGACAATGGGTTTACAGGTTCCTTCCAGTCTTTCTTTTGTGTCGTTCGCCTTTCCTTTTCTTTCTCACTTCTTCCCTCATTTTCCTTATATAAGTATCTCAATTGGCCATCAAAGCTCAGCGAAGACACTGGGACATGCTTAATCCATTTTACAGACCAGGAAACTGAGGCCAATTCCAGTTGGCTGTGGAACAAAGGGCAGAACAAACCTTCCCGTCAGGTTTCCAAGCCTTGTTCTCAAACACCTCTTCATTGCGGACGGACGCTCCACATTCTTTCCTCTCCCTGGTCTCCCGCCCCCATTCTTTACTACCCACCCCTTCTCCGGAGCAGGTAGTAGGCTTCGCACTCACCACCTAGGCATGCTCTGCCGTGGGGCAGGGCGGCGCAGGCTTGCTTTTGGGCCAAGGTGGGAGCAGGAGTCACCACCTCTGAAGTGCGAAGGCCGCCTGGGCGAGGCCCAGTTAGCGGGTTAGCAGTGGGAGCTTCTCTGAATCATGTCAGTCAGTCAGGTACCCTGCAGTGCAGCACACCTCCACTGAGGTGGTGCCACCCCTCAACCCCCTCCTCAGGGCTGTGAGTCCTTGCCCCTCCACCCAGGCATCCTTCCTTGCCCCTTGAACCTTGGCCGGGCCCACCTGCACCTTGGGGCCACTGCAGAACCTCTCTCTCTGCAGGCGAGGCAGATCCCAGCCCGAGCCCCCTCAGGTGCACCCTGCCTCACCAGGTTTTTGCCTTTGATCTATGGCATTGGTGACAGCACACTCCTAGCAAGCCTGGTACCCAGAGGGGCACAGGGTCAGTTCTTTGCCCAAAATGTTAGAGGTTGCAGTAGCATTTGCAGATGTCGCCCAGAGCCTGCTGGAGAAGGCAGCACGTGTGTGGGGTGTACTCATAGAGGGACGGTGCAGCGCTGCTCTGCACCCCTTGGACCACCCACCTGTTGGCCGGCTGCTTCGCCAAAGATGCTGCACTCGCCCTGGAGCTGCCCCTCAGGTGGCCCCACAGTCAGGCCTCGGGCCTCTGCTAGGTCTCCACCCTCACCTGGGTCACCTCCTTTCTTCCATATTCGGCCTTCATCCATCCCTCTCTCCTGCAGTGCTTGCACTCCAGGCCCAAAAGAAAAGGACCAAGACCAAGAAGGACAAAGCCCAAAGGAAGTGAGTCTTGAACACCCACATCCCATTCTCTGGATTTCCTCCCGCACCTCCCCTCTGTGTCACATCTTGAACGGGCACCCTGTGGCCCAGCCACATGGCCTCCGGTCAGCCTAGTAGAGTCAGTCTCTGTGAAGCTGTGGATCTGTGGCCAGAGGCCCAGCCTGGGTCTCAGCAACCCCATGCCTGTGATGGTCCCAGGACCCTGTGGGCGGGGCTTGGCGCCGCCTCCCTTGCTTCCCTGGGCTAGCAATGGTCCCAGGAGGCTGTGGGCTTGGTGCCCTTCCAGTACCCAGCTGCTTGGCACCGTCCCATCCCTAGCCACTTGGCACCTGCATATGCAAATTAACCCTCCAGCTTTGTTGGGTTAATTTACATACTCACTCCTGATTGGCTGGTGGGCATCACAGAGGTATGGTCAATTTGCATCTTTCTCTTTTATTAGTGTAGACTAGTGGCCCAGTGCACGAAACTCATGCACATTAAAAGGGAATTAATTAGAGGAAGTATTTTAATATTGCTATTTGCCCTTTCTCTATAATAGAAGTGTCAGAGATGAAAGAAAATTAGTAAAATGTATATGAAAATCTCCCTTCTGTCAGAGTCTGGGGCATGCTGCGAGACTCAGATTCAAGTCCTCACCCACCCGTGAGCACCTCGAAATTGCACAAGACCCAGACCCAGCTGGCCCCAACCCCATCAAGCCCTGCAGGGCAGGGGGAGCAGCTTCAGGTCCCTTGTTAAGCCCTGACAGGCAGGGGGGGCGTGGCCTCAGGTCCCCCAGCCCCAGTACTGTAGTGAGGGTGCGGCCTCAGGTGCCCCGGCCTGGCCTTAGGTCCCCTGGCCCCAGCATGAGGGCGCGAGGGCGCAAGGGCATGAGGGTGTGACAACCATTTGCATATTAACTCTTTATTATGTAGGATTCCTAGATGAACTAGTAAGCAAACTGACAAAACTATTCACTTTAAGGATCAAACACCTGGCCTACGTCCTTTTTTTCTTCAGTAAATGTTGGGGGGAATAAAGCTTTTTGAATAAGAATGTCCACAAATAGCATGTTTTCTCATAAGAAGCTATTGAAGTTTGGGGATGAAGGCACATTTGTTGCTTCTGTCAGCACTTTCGTTATTCTGGTCCAGCTCTCTTCACACCCACACACAGTAGCAGTCATGTTTACAAATCTTTTATGCAAATGCAAGTGCTGACTAATAAAACATTAACATCAATACAGCCATTACATTGGTAAGAGCATTATTAAGAAAAGAAATTCCTTGATACCTTGGTTTCTGTGCAATTCTTGTCTGTGTTATTTATGCATAATTAGTCCAACTTAGTGCTAAAGATGCTTTCTAGAAAATATCCCTGCCTTTCTTCAAGAGGGTACACTGGAACATCAGGTTCTCTCATATGTTAATGTCATAACTAGTACATTGGATTATTCATAGCCTCTAGAGTGACTTTTCTAAAACACATACCCAATCATGTTCTCGCTATTAGAGCTCTTTGCTGTCTTTTCACTGCCTATGGGACCAAGTCCCAACCCTCCTATGTGTGATATAAAATCTTTCCTGACTTGCCTCTGGGTCCTTTTACAGTCTCTTCCATGAACAGACAACCTAATATCCTATGTTCTAGTTGTGAATATGCTATGTTGCCATTTGTGATCACTCAAAGATGTGGCTGCTTCATTCTATTTTATACTGTAACCGCTTTTCTCCTTCTGCTTGAAATGCTTTTCCCATTTCCTCAGCACTCCCACCCCAGATGGTCCCCAATCTTATACTTTTTTGCTCTGTAATCTACTACTCATACCATATTTATCTCTTCTCAGAACCTTGGACAGTTTCTGGTCCATAATATGCATTTCAGTATATGTGTAACATTGAAATTGTTTAACTTCTTTTCTCCTGAAATGAATCAACCCCTCCATTTCTCCCCACTGTACCCCATACATAAGCTGGCAGATTATCACATCACTGTCTTCTCTATCAGTGTATAAGTTCCTTTAAGAATTATGTTTAATGCCAGTACCTCCTGTGCCTAGAACAGTACCTGAAATAATTATATCATGGAAGACACAAAATAAGGCAATGATTACACAAGGCTATAATTTGGCACACCATCCATCAGAATCAGTGATTAGACATTGTGAAGGAGATTTTTCAACTACACTAGCAAACACATGACTTAAAATATGCCATTAAGGGCTACCTTTGTTATATCATATTTTCTATTTGGCAAGACAGTAAAAACAAGAGGCTATAACAACACTAAATTTATTAATTAAGTTATTGATCAAAAACTGAATTGATCACTTTTTTGTGTATAAGATGTGATCTCTGAATCCAAACAATTAGAGCTTAAAGTATGGGATTTGTACACTAATCATCTCTGGACAGGGATCATGTTACAAATACTCTTTAGGGGCTAGAAAAGTTCAAAGAAGCAAATGAAAGTTTCTTACTCTAGATGAACATTGAAAGACTCAAAACAAAAGTAGCCCCTGAGCTTGACTTGGAAAGATTAGTGAGAGTTTTAAAGACAATAACAAAATGTGAAAAGCCTTTCAGGAGGAAAAAAAAACAAAACACAGCATTAGCAATGACATAGGAGAAGAAATTTAGAACTTGAAAAGAACATTGTCATCAAAAGCATTGAGATAGTTCTAAACCAGGGATTGAGTATAAATCACTTACATATAAATGCATACCCAAGCTTCTTGCATGAAGATTTTAGGTCAGTAAGTCTGGATAGTGCCAGTGATATAGCCTTTGGCAGAGGGCATGAAAGGCAAATGTGGTACGGTAGGAGTCAACTCCTCAATATTTGGAATTTCAAATTCGGAGTCCTCATTACTCCAGAAGCTTAAAACCTGGTTAGAGAAATTGGACAC
Organism: Ia io; assembly: GCA_025583905.1. NCBI lineage: Eukaryota > Metazoa > Chordata > Mammalia > Chiroptera > Vespertilionidae > Ia > Ia io. The sequence goes on from JAJQQW010000003.1 coordinate 50,504,249, forward strand.
TACAAGACAAACATCACCACACTTTAGGTTAAGTACAAAATGAGAGATATAGCCTAGGTATGCTGCGGAAATTTGGGGGAGAGTTGATTTAGTTAGGGCAGACGTTGTGAGAAGGTCATCACTGAGCCCTGAAATAGTAAGTCTGGAATGGCCATGACTGAGGCACAACTCCTTCCCAGGCCATATAATACATAGTTAAACAGGCAGTTTTCCTCACTGAGCCCAGATTGAACTGCAGACTCCTCCACACAGGACTACCAACAACAATTGGTCAGAGTTGGCCTGCAATGTAAAATTCTTTGCCACTTATAATACAAATAAACAGAAAGGAAAGTAAAATGTATTTCAGACAGAAGCAAGAAATGTAAGCCAAAGTGGAGACAATAAAGTTCAGAGAATATTTTCTGGCTAAAAAATAGAAATCACATAGGAGAGAAATAGGAGACGTTTAGACTGGTAGGGAAAGGTCAGATTCTTAAGGGTCATAACAATGCCTCAAACATTTTTATTCTGAATTCTGATTGCTAACATGTTATTATCCAATTCCATCCTATCTAATAAAGAGGGAATATGCTAATTGAACCCCACGCCATCACAAAGATGGTGGTGCCCCACAGCCAATAAGGAGGGAATATGCTAATTGACTGCCCCACCCTCAAAGATGGCAGTGCCCACAGCCAATAAGGAGGGAATATGCTAATTGACTGCCCCACCCTTAAAGATGGTGGCACCCACAGCCAATAAGGAGGGAATGTGCTAATTGACTGCCAAGCCCTCAAAGATGGTGGCACCCACAGCCACAAGATGGCAGCACCCAGTCCCCTCAGCCCCACCAGCTACCCTGGGTCAGCCCTGAGGCACAGGAAAGCCTCAGATGGAGGCTGCCCAGCCTCCAAGGGCCACCTGAGGCTCAGGTAACCAGGGCCAGCCAAGGCTTGTGCTGCTGGCAGTGGCAGCAGCAGAGGTGTGATGGGGGCGTTGCCTTCCCCTGATTGCCAGGTCACCTCCTGCCCCTCTGGGTTCCTGGACTGTGAGAGGGGGAAGGCCGGGCTGAGGGACCCCTCCTCCAGTGCATCAATTTTCATGCACCAGGCCTCTAGTGTGTGTATAATGTTCTATATGCATACTCATCTCTCTTCTTTATTTTCTAGACTATAATAGAAGCTGTGTGTAAAGAAAAATATACTATCTTCTTTAGCCTTCTGCATCTCTCTTCTGCATTATATCTCTTCCTACAATGATGTCACACCCCCAAGCAGTGTCTCTAGACATCTTCCCCCTCCCCTGAAGCTCCTCCCACACCCCATCAAAATCTTCTTGGTCAAAGGTAAGGGTAAACTCACACTAGAATGTAAATGACTACTATGGTTTGAAACATTAATATTCTCTAATTTAAGGTCACTGGCCCTTTTTAGTAGGGAGCCAGAGGCATTAACCTAAGGAGAGTTTCTCAGCTATGGCACTATAGTATTTTAAACTGATAAGTTTTGTTGTGGGGGGCTGCCCCACACATTGTACAATGTTTGGCACTCACAGGCATGACAATCAAAATTGTCTCCAGGCCCTGGCAGGTGTTTCTCAGTGGTTAGAGAGTCAGCCCTTCGGCCAAAGGGTCCCAGGTTTGATTCCCTGTCATGGGCACATAACTAGGTTGCAAGTTCAATCCCCAACCCCAGTTGGGTCGGGAGCCTGCTGGAGGCAACTGATCTCTCTCTCTCTCTCCCCCCTCTCTCTCTTCTCGCTCTCTCTCTTTCTCTTCTTCCTTCTTCCCCTCCCTCCCTCTTTCCCTCCTTTCCACTCTTTCTAGGAATAATTTTTTAAATATATTTTTATTGACTTCAGACTGAGGAAGGGAAAGGGAGAGAGAGAGAAATATCAATTGGCTGCCTCCTGCACATCTCCTACTAGGAATGGAGCCTGCAACCCGGGCTTGTGCCCTGACTGGGAATTGAACCATGACCTCCTGGTTCATAGGGCAACTGTCAACCACTGAGTCACACAGACTGGCTGGACTCCCTTTCATTCTCTCTAAAAATCAATGGAAAAAATATCCTTAAGTGAGGATTAACAAAATTATCTCCAGACATTGCCAGACACCACCTGGGGGACAAAATCACCTCCACTGAGCTAAACAAATAGACCTCATAATGTGAAATGTCTTATATTTGGACACTCCTGGAATCTTTTTACTAGGCAACTAATGAAGCTGACCCAGGCTATACAGAACAGCAAGTCTTATTGGCTGTCAAACTTGCAATAGCCAAGAAAGCACTAAAAACACAGTTGTTTCCTTTTGAAAGGGTTTCTTGGTATCAATTCAAATGGAAACACACCTAAATTAACATTTGTACCGACATTCCATGTATTATCATTGGGTTAACATCTGGGAAAACAAGTTTTGCAAAACATTATGATAAAAGATGCTTTTAGAGAGTTTCAGGCAAAACATGAGGATCTTGTCAGTATCTCCCATGAACCATAAGTGGTATGACATTTTGGTCTGGCCTAATATCAAATGTATTTCAACATGTGTTTGGGGAGTATTTCCTATGCTTTTGAATGTCAGACAATATTCTGGCTGCTTTTCAAGAAGTGCTAATATATATCTTTTTTCTTTACTTCCTACCATTCTCTCTTTATATTTTTAAGAACTTGACACACGTTACCAGTGATTAATTAGCAGAATGAGACATATATATCAGAAGGAAATAATTTTATTTGTGGCACTAGAATTTCATGCTGATGAATACCAGTTTTTTACATCAAAAATCTCTAAGAATTAACAATTCCAAAATGTCTGAAATGGTTTTAGCTTTGCCCATTTGGTTGGAGTGTAGTACTTACACCAAAAGGTTGTGGGTTCCATCTCTGGTCAGGGTTCGATTCTATTTTTCTCTCACACATCTCTCTCTCTCTCTCTCTCTCTCTCTCTCTCTCTCTCTAAAAAAAATCACTGAAAACATATCTAAGGGTGAGGATGAAAATAAATAAATAAAATAATTTTAGCCTCTTAACCACGCATATCAGTATCTTAAAGCTACCTCATATTTTCTGATGTATTATAATAGGGCTTTCTAATCATGTTCAAACCTGTAAGAAGGAAGTATAGCAGATTTCAATTCTTAAGCTAAGGAATTGGCAGCCATTTCTCCCCCAGAAGCTAAAAGTCTAGTTAAAGAGATTGGATACTACAAGAAAAACATTACCACACTTTGGGGTAAATTTCAAGTGGAAGATCTAGATCATGTGTGCTAGGTAGTCCTCAGAATGGGCTAAGTATCATAAATTAAAATATCATGGGCTAAGCATTTTTAGTATGAGATCAGTATTATGAATTAAAGAAAACCCTGACTAGTGTACAAACTTCATCAAGAGACAGTATTCCACGGTGGTTGAAAGCATCGACTCTAGGGCCAGAGAGCCTGGGTTCATATCCCCATCCCACCTTTTTGAGCTGTGTGAGTTGAGACATATTGCTTAAGCTCTCTGTGCCTCCATTTTTCTTATCAGCACAGTGACTATAAAGATAGAATCTTCCTCCAAAGGTTGACGTGAGGATACATAAAGATTAAATGAATTGGTACATGCAAAGTGCATAGAGCATTGACTGGCACATAATAAGTACTGCATGTGTTTGCTACTATTTGTTCCTCATTATAAAGAAAACAGTGCAATATGCCTGAGAGGTGATCCAGTAGAACAGTAAAGAATGCTCACCTTGGAATCTGATCTGGGTCAAAACACAGCTCTACTTACTAACTATGAGACTTGGGGCAAGTCCTATGACCTTTCTGAGCCTCAGTTTCTTCATCTGAACAATGGGGATAGTAACTGTACCTATTTCTTAGAGTTATTTGAGAAATAAAAGTAATAATGCACACTAAGTGCATGGCAACTTAGCTGTCCCAGTACTTCATAAATGTTACTAACTTATGATTACACGTGTATTAGAAACAGAAGGGAGAAAAAAGAGTAGAAAGACTTTGTCTTCCACAGTCACTTCAATAAGTACATTTTTAGGGCTTCCTCTGTGCCAGGCAGTTGGGGATACAAAAGTGAACAAGACGTGGTTACTGTCCTAAGGGAGTCTAAGCTCTGGTAATAGTCTCCAAAGCCCTAATGAAGTTCTTTAAACTTTGAGAGTAGAGGAGTTTTCACAAGTGTATGCTGTTAACTTATAGAGAGCTTTATCAATAATATCTAATCTGTTTATTGTTCTCCTATGGGCTTCTGGGACTTCTATTCACTCATCTGTTCACTTATTCCTGTGACTGATATTTATTATATACCTATTTGGACCAGTGATGGTGCTGAATTCAGGCATACAAAAGTGACTAGGACAAGCACAGCCTTGAAACACGGGGAAATTAAAACTCAGGAGAGCCCTTGATGGCTTGGCTCAGTGGATAGAGCATCTGCCCGTGGACTGAAGGGTCCCAGGTTCGATTCCGGTCAAGGGCACATGCCTGGGTTTTGGGCTCAAAGTGCAGGAGGCAGCCAATCGATGATTCTCTCTCATCATTGATGCTTCTATCTCTCTCTCCCTCTCCCTTCTTCTGTGAAATAAATAAAAATATTTAAAAAAAAAAAAACAAGACTCAGAAGAGTACATGAGTACATGAATGCATACAGGCATACTAAGAGACTAATGGAATAAAAGGAGAATATCACAGTAGGAATATGAGTTTGATTTGTTACCAATTAATAGTAATGTACTAAGTGAAGCAAGAATGCAGAAAACACTTTCTGTTCTCGATAACTTTATTTTTTTAATAACTTTAGAGAAAATACAGTAGTTGCTGAAATAGGTCATTCAAGTATGGCAATTCTGGAACAAGGCTACTTATACAGCATTCAGTCATGCAAATGTATCATTGGGGAGTCAGAATGGCTTAATTCTAGTTCTGTGATAAAAAAAAAAAAAAAAAAACAGACCAGGAATCAGGATGTCGGAGTTCTAATCCTGACTACCGTAAGTTACCTGTGTGACCTTGGACAAGCTCGTGGCCTCTGTATCTCTCTCTCTTTGTTTCTGCATTCTTCACATGAGGATGAGGACACTCGGACTTCCTACTTCACGGGACTGTGGTGTAAAAAAGGCAGACGGTGCACAGAACTGTCTTAAAAACAGAGTACAAATGAAAGGCACCAAGACTTTTTTTTTTTTTTTTTAAATTAAAGAGGTCAGAATAACAGATCCTACGAAAGAAAGCAAAGGTATTACTTTATGGAGAAATACTCGGTAACATGTAATTAAAAGCCGCGGACTGGGTGTTCACCGTCTGTCACTGGTGCTTGCGCTGCGTGCTGCGCGGAGGAGGCCCGCGCTGTGGAGCGGGCTGCTCCCCACGCCCGGTCAGGTCGGCGTGTGCTTCCTTTCATGGAGACGAAGGCGGTGTGGCTTCCGCGAGCAGGGCCGGCGTTCGTGGCGTGCGGCCGCATGAACAGGCTTCTCTCCTCTTCTCTGTGAGTGATCTGGGATGAAAAACTAGCAAGCGCCTGTCAAATCTGAAGCCTCGGCGTTTCTGACAGGCGGTCCACTGGACTTGCTTATCAAGAGCGCCCTTACAAAGAAACGGGAATTCTCGCGCTCAGGAAGGAAACGGGCCTCGTCAGGCTCTCCGGACCCTTGGCTTAGAGGGCATGCTGTCTCCGATGAAGGTCTTTTGATCACGGGGCTCTTTTATTCAGATTTGACTTCACATTATGGCTAATCAATACCTCGCAACTGTCCAAGCCCCCAGTCAGACGCACGTCTCTCCATCAAGCTGGGAGGCCTCCTAATTGAGGAAAAGTCCGAGACCTGGGTACCAAGCCCTGGGGCCATCGTCCGGCGCCCACTCCCTCTGTTCCTAGCCTTCCTGAGATGGTGGAAATAAAATTTAGAGACATGACAGGCACAGCCAAGGAGGATCAATGCCTGTCACTTGCCACCAGTGTTTACTGCTTCCCTAGGTCTTCAGAGGGTGTCTTTCTTTCATAGCTTAGGGGAACTTAACCTTTTAAAAATGGGAAGATGGTTTCTTCATGAATTTTAAATTATTTTTATCTCCTATGTCTAGCATTGTTGATTAGGTTAAAATGATTATTTGCTTTCTCCCGCCCAAATACCAAATTCTGTTGAGTCATGGCTGGGAGATATGTAAATCATAGTGCTGGTATTTGTGGCTACCGAATGAAGACGACATATTAGTAATGACTTGCATAACAATGCAGTTAAGAAAACAGCATTCTTATGACCCCAGTGTTGAACTGGAAGTAGAGATAAATTCCTGTTCTAAAATGTATCATTGATATTAACCAAGCTATTTACTTATCTAGAGTTGATTAAATGAGACAAAATACCTTAGTGAAAATTTTAAATATCTGGCCATTATTTCTAGTTATTTCTTCATATCCAAATATTGTGTGCATAAAATATCTGCAAAAGTATGGATTTTTTTCATTTTTTATCAACTGTTTCAAACATAGTAAATTTTTCTATCATTAAACCAGAAGATAGAATACAATTTTGAAAGCATTGTGTGACATTTATATAAAAACTAGAGGCCCGATGCATGAAATTCATGCAAGGGGCTCAGCCCTCACAGCCCCGGCTTCATCTGGAAGGTTGTCCGGATGATCATCCAGAAAGTTGTCTGGAAGGTCGTTCTGCTGTTCGGTCTAATTAGTATATTAGCTCTTTATTATATAGGATTCCTGGATCATCAATAAAAGTCTATGATTTTACTGAATATTTTTATGACAAGTAAGCAAATTTTTTAAATGCTAGTGTTTGTCTTGGTTTATGATAGCCTTATAAACACATAAAGGTTTTTCTCTTTTACCCCAAAACTACTACTACCAAAACTAAAAAATTTAGTCATTCAGCCAATCAATATTTGGTATAGTTGCAATTGACCTGGTTTACCTGTTTCCCATCCCCTCTGCCATATACTCATATACATATGAAATTAACTAAATTATTTGAGTATGGGTAAGTACAGGTCCCATTCTTTAATATTATCTGGAAAAAATTTTTTTCTCACGTCAAGCAACTTGTCTTTTAAAAGACATAATTTGGGACTAAACAAAATTAACCAGAATGCTTAAGGAATTAAATATCTAGATTTTAGAGTTACTGATTAAACAGAGTTATTCTTCCCCCAAGATTATTAGCTATGAAATCTTTCTAAACCATACCACAGATTCTTGCCTTAGTTACAACACTATGCTGAATGAAATCTATTTTTCTTTGATGAATCATGAAAGACTTCAAAGTCCTTTGGGCCTAGGGATCATTATTTTTAACATCAATTCTCCCTGAACAAAAATGTGGGTATACATTTCTGGAAAAGTTAGTAGTATGAATATCAATCCCAGGATATATCCCTTCTAGTCCACTTAATTCCTTTTCATTTGCTTTTTCCTCCTAGGTTGATTGCAAAAAAAAAAAAAAAAAAAAGTCAGTTGAGTAAAATTTCTGATTAACTAGCTAGGTACTTAGAAATCTAGACTTTTCCTATGCTATGTGTCTACGTTTTCACCAACATTTGTATGAGCTGAACAATTTTTATGTTAAAAAAATATATAGAACCAAACTAACTTCAAAGAAACCTGAGTGTATGTTGAACAAAACACCTTCTGGGGAATAGAGTACTCACTGGCATAAGATAGCTGACCTGCATGCCCTCTTCCAATGATTCATAGAAGATATACATACTTAATAGAATCTCTTCTTGAAGTCTTGGAGTAGGTCATCTGCCTCCTCTGGGTTTAGAATAGATCTGTGCATGCTAACTCAAGTACTCATTACTCTCTTACAGAAACTTCTTCCTGTGCTTTAAATTTTGGAATTGTTGTATTGCTGAAAAGAGTTCAAGGCCTTTGATTATCAAGTGCTATCTCAATATGGTAGCACTTGCCTCCTTGCTGCAAGTATGATTTTGATATTTGGTTTTCTACTTAGCTCTAGAATTTAGAAGAATGTGTTGCATTTGGAAGTTCTTATTATACCTGTCTATCTTTTCAGTAAGATTCCATTAATTACATTCTACTCTTTCCACTTTGATATCTCATTAAAATCTTATAAATGATCATGCAGTGACCTTGAAGGCTATGCATAATACATGAAAGTGAACCTGCAGTAAAATGTATTCTTTCACTCCTGACTGGCTACATCCCACATTCGTTTTCTTCTCCCAGTGACTCCAATTGGGAGAGCTTTGCTAGCTGAGCCAAGATATGCAGGGTGCACACATTTCCCAACCCCGGTAGCGTTCTTAGTCATGACAGCTGCAATATGTTAATGGCTTCTGTTTGGGTGTGATGGCCCCGTTACTACTTAGGGCACTGTGCTAATTAACATAGGATGGCAACAACAGGTGCAAATGTCATTTTGCATCAGCATCATCAGGCACATGCAAAGAGAGCTAGCAGCCCAGAAGCGAGCCAAGAAAATATTAACTTGAGTCAGCAGCCTTGCAATCTCTGAACAGATCCTTTTGAATGCCCAAGATTAAAGGATTCACAAGCTACTGTTGCTTTTTTTTTTTTTCCTGCTGCAAGAATGGTATTTCTGAATATATGGGAATGTCTTCCTAAGCTTTTAAAAATTATATTTCAACAAAGTGCACTTCTACAGCAGATCAAGTAAAATGCACAAGGTTTGTCTTTATGAAGGTTTCCTTATTGAATAAAAGTTCTGCTGAGCCACATTTACTGCACTGAGCACCTTTGGAAATGGACATGGTTTTGCACAGAGTGAAATAATACCAGTTGGCATGCCGTGATTTTCCCAGAGGATTGATTGCATTCTATTTTATTTGTTTGTATGTTTATTTAGAGCTTGATTCTTTTAGTCTTTTTTCATCTTAATGAAATTGAACAAAATAGAAACATAGAAATTCCTTTTAAAGTTTAAGGCACTGCATATGTTGAATTTATAAATGAAATATGATCTTTCTTTACCCACAAAAGGGGAAACTCATATACTAAGATCTTCTATAATCACTCATTCTTTAAAACATAATTTATACCAAGTGACTTAGCTTACTTGTAATAAGGATTACTAATTTACTGTACAAATTGTCCTAAAGAGGTTTATTGGTTTAACTTTCTTTAACAATGTGAGCTCTGTGAGATTTATATTTATTATACAATCCAAGAACATTGGAATGAAAAAAAGAAGAAGAAAAGGTGAGGAAATTCTGACAATGATATAAACAAACCCTTTCGATTAAATTGGTTACATTGGTCTATCACACATTAGCTGCAAATCTTGGCCCCATCACTCTCTCAGCCACAGTTTCTTCATCTATAAAATGGGGATGCTGGAAATACCTCAGGTGCTATGGGACTGTAATTAGGATTCTGAATTGAATTCAGAATGATTTGCATTTTGTTTGTAAACCTTCCATAGTAGTACTATGTATCATGTAGTTATCTTTACTTGCCAACAAAACAAACTTTGTGGCTACTCCAAGGCTGGACTTGACGTCAGGTTTACTTTATTATTTCCAATATCTAGCACAGTGCTGGAGCATAATAGGTTTCAAAAAATACTCTGTGCACAGATTTATAAATAACTAACTATGTCTGCATCTCAAACATTTTCATCTCAGAACTCAAAAGACTTTTGTTTATATTGGTATTTACATTACTGAAAATTAAAACTGCGAAATTCAATAAAATATTAATTTATTAAGTAATTAAAACAAAAATAATAAACCCATTAAGTGGTAACATAAATGATATTTTTTAATTAAAAAATTATATTTTCCAAAGCAAAAAAATATTTTAAAAAGAGTAGCATTTCAAATATTTTTGCGGCTCTGTTAGTTGGAGTATAATCTTATACACCAAAATGTTGTGGGTTTGATCCAGAGTTGGAGCGTGTGCTGGAGGCAATGGATCGATGTTTCTCTCTCACATTGATGTCTCTCCCTCTCTCTCATTCTCTCTCTCCCTCCTTCCTTTTCTTCCTCTAAGATCAATTTAAAAATTTTTTAAATATATATTTTTTCCAATCTCTTTAACATCTGTCTCAAAGGAAGAAAACAAGATTTTTTATGTTTGTTTCACAAAAGTATTGTTTTGGGACTTCATAAATGTTTGGGGGCACTGAAAAGGCAAAATCTATAAAACTTACTGGTGTTCTGGCAATTTGTATAAATGTATCTTGACTATCTCAGATATATCTTGAGGAGCCTAGAAGGATAAACAAAATCATGTGATGTAAATCATGAGCCATATCACAAAGCAGAGGGATTCAAATCCCAATGCTTTTTCATAACTTTATTATTTAAAAAATCATCAATTAATATCTTCAGAAGGAGTATTACATAATTTTTAAGAATAGGGACTTTGGCATTGAATGCAACTGGGTTCAAATTCTATGTGACTTGGGTAAGTAGCTTAATCTCTCAGCTTTGTTTTTCTCTTTGAGACAATGGTATGATAATTTCTGCCTCATAGGGTTGCCATGAAAATTAAATAAGATCATGCAAGTGAAGTATTTAGCACAGTGCCTAAGATGGAGTAAACCTCAATGAATGTTGGTGATGAGCAGGGGAGGAGGAAAAAGTGGGATCTTCCTATAAAATGTATTCATTCATGTATAACTATGAATATTTCAAACTGTAATCAAACCCTCTGGTTAATCACGGGGCCAATACCAGAGCCCAGGTGATTTAAGTTTATGCACTCCTTCCACTCTCTTGAACAGGAGAAACCGTACAAATCTGGGATGAAAGATTCAGTCGCATGGTCAGAAGTATGTGTAATTAAATTCATAAGTCAGGGATATTTCTGTAAATAGTCATGTGGAGGTGATGCCTTAGACACAAAAGGGAAGAAGAAATTGTAGTAGTCACATGTCCTCTGTGGTCTCTCTGCAGTGTGGTCTCTCCCACACCTGCCCTACTTCCAAACAAAGATTGCAACTTACATAGTAAGGGGCAATGATTCTCTATATATTATAAATACATCACTGGCTTTGTATTTGTAGTAGCTGCAGAAGTAACTATAGAACTGGTGGCAAATTTATTTTCTTAAGGATTATTGAGACTGTGGGCTATTCAGACCCATTTTGAACCATATTATACAGTAACCAAGAATCAACATGTCCCAGTACCATTATGCATGGTGTCCACTCCCTTCTATACTTCTCACCTGAGAAGTGAAATTCAGCATCTATATATATACAAGCCCAGCGACCGAATGGTGGAACAAACAGAAAGACCGGTCAACCAGTTGCACACTGACCACCAAGGGCAGATGCTCAGTGCCGGAGCTGCCCCCTGGTGGTCAGTGCGCTCCCACAGTGGGAGCACCATTCGGCTGACTGGTCTGAGTGGCGCTCCCACAATAGGAGCAGCCGTTCAGAGCGGGGGGTCCACAGCCACTCAGCTAACCAGGATCAGTGGTGCTCCCACAGTGGGCCAATCCCCGCAGGCCAGGCCATGCCACCCACCAGTGCACGAATCCATGCACAAGGCCTCTAGTGTATATAAAAACCTGTGAAATGCTGAAGTGGCACAGAATTTTCCTCAGACAAGCACCCTCTCCAACCTGGGACCCCTCGAGGGATGTCCGACTGCCCGATTAGGCCCGATCGGGCCTAAACGGGCAGTCGGACATCCCTCTCACAATCCAGGACTGTTGGCTCCCAACTGCTCACCTGCCTGCCTTCCTGATTGCCCCTAACCGCTTCTGCCTGCCAGCCTGATCATCCCCTAACCACTCCCCTGCCAGCCTGTTTGCCCCTAACTGCCCTCCCATGCAGGCCTGGTCACCCCTAACTGCCCTCCCCTGCAGGCTTGATCGCCCCCAACTGCCCTCCCTTGCAGGCCTGGTCCCTCCCAACTGCCCTCCCCAGCTGGCCATCTTGTGGTGGCCATCTTGTGTCCACATGGGGGCAGCCATCTTGTGTGTTGGAGTGATGGTCAATTTGCATATTACTCTTTTATTAGATAGGATAGAGGCCTGGTGCACGGGTGGGGGCCGGCTGGTTTGCCGTGAAGGGTGTCCTAGATCAGGGTGGGGGTTTCCTTGGGGCATGGGGTGGCCTGGGCAAGGGGCCTGTGGTGGTTTGCAGGCCAGCCACGCCCCCTAGCAACCCAAGTAGAGGCCCTGGTATCTGGGGTTTATTTATCTTATAATTGAAACTTTGTAGCCTTGAGCGGAGCCAAGCCTCCTGCTTGCTCTGTGGCTGCAGCCATTTTTGTTGGGATTTATTTATCTTCTATAATTGAAACTTTGTAGCCTTGAGCAGAGGCCTGGGCTGGCCAGGGTGTGAGGAAAGCTTGGCTTCCTCCATTGCTGGGGAAACCCAAGTCTCCTGCTCGCTCCGTGGCTTCAGCCATCTTGGTTGGGATAAATTTGCATACTCTATCCTGATTGGCTGGTGGGCATGACTTGTGGGTGTAGCGGAATGATGGTTAATTTGCATATTACTCTTTTATTAGATAGGATACCTCGACATCTTATCCCAAATAGACTTTGCAATATCTCAAGTAATTTGTTGGCAATTTGAGTTACTTACTGCTGTATAACAAATTAACCCAAATTTAGGAGCTTAAAGGAAGCATTCTATTCTGCTAACAGTTTCTCTAAGTCAGTATTTTAGACAAGGCACTATGGGAATGACTTTTCTCTGCTCCTTGATGTGTATGTTCCCAACTAGAAGACTCAAAGTTTGGGGTGAATCTGCAGCTGAGGACTGAAATCATCTGGGGGCATCTTTATTCATGCCTGTGGCCTATGCTGGCTGTCATCTGGGGCCTCAACCAGGCTCTGGGTGGAGCACCCGAACGTGGCCTGGGCTTCCTTATTATACAGAGGTCTCAGGGTGTTCACTGTTACATGGTGGGTCAGGGCTCCAAAGGGAGGGCCCAGCCAGCCAGGCATAGCTGCACTTTCTTTCATGACCGAGCCTCGGAAATCACATAGCGTCATTCGAACCACAGTCTACCAGTTATAAGCAAATCACAATCTTGCCCAGATGCAGAGAGAGAGAGAGAGAGAGGGAGAGAGAGAGAGAGAGAGAGAGAGATGGAATTTGATTCCACTTTTGAAAGAGTATAGCAAGGTTTTAGAAGAGCAGGAGGGACAGGAAGTTGCAGCTGTGCACTGAACGCTCCCATTCCAGCCCTCTGACACCAACCTCCACTGCAGAGCCCATGCCCCTGGGGAGACCACACCCACCGCACAGGCCGCATGTGGGCCGGGATACATGGAAAATGCAGTTTGTGCCATGGATTTAAAAAACAACTGACCAAAAATAATGAGGGGAAATTATCTAAACCATTATTCATCATGATTTTCACAATTCCAGTGAATCAGTTTGATTTTTTCACTTTTCCATGTTTTTTGGCATCCTGAAGATAGGTTAAAACATCCCTTCCCTCCTTTGTAAAATACTCTTTTTCACTCAAAAAATGTGATAACTTGCATGGGAATCAGAAGCAATGTAATAAGGAAGTAGGAATTTCTAAATAATGCTTCAGAATAGCTTAACTAAGAAAAGGATGCTATGAAAATACAAACAGAAAGGTATTTTGGGATTCTGTGTCTGGAAAGGTGAGATTCAGATTTAGGTGTCTGTAAGCAGAGCAGCTTTAGGAGGTTCTAAGAGAGGAAGGGGTATGTATCCAGGGTCACTTCGTTAGCCCTGGCTGGAAGGTTTTCAGACCAGAGGAAACCACTAGCTTTCTCAAGGTATAGATATGTGTGTGAGTATAGCTGTAACACATATGCCTTAGCATACTGCACCAGTAAAATGGTGAATAGGTCCCTAAAATATTAAAATATTATGTGTCCTCTGAGAGGAAGTTTGGCTTTATATAATAATTTTTGTAATATTTTGCTTTTCCGAAATTATTTGGCAATGTAAACCTGAATGTTTAGCTGCCACTTTTGTTTTTCATAATTATATAACCTTTAAAGTGATAGTTTAAAATGAAATTGAAAGATTTATACTACATTTCAGACCATAAGGTATTACTAAATACAGAGTGGGGAAAATTAGGTTTACAGTTGGTCATATTGAAAATAACACAATAATAATAATAATATGAGAATGAACTATTTCACATACTCCCAACTTCAAACCTACTTTTGCTCCCAAAGTTAACTATGGTACAAAGCCTATTAAAATGTTCTTCAAAAGTGTTCTACAATTCCAAATCATTCATATATATAGCCAAGGGATATTTAGCTAATGGGATTATAACTCCTGCGTAGGTTCATGAATTGTGCTTGCTAAGTGAAGCTTTCTCAGAAATCCATGGCTTTTAACTCTAAAACTCTAAACCCTGGCTAGACCCACTAAACCCAAGCACATATTATTTTCATGCATTTCCATTTGCGAGTGCAAATACCCATATTTGCTCATGGAAATTGCACAGGCAAGCAGATAATTTAGAAAAAGGACAATCCTTTCAGCATGCACCAGTGCATGAGGAAACATGCTTTCAGTGCCCACAGAGTGTCCAATCTGTGCGCAGTCCATGAAGAAAATAATTAATGTTCTCGTATGCATGGCACATGAGTTGACAAATAAAAAAGATGCACCAAAAGTTAGCATTTTTTTCGCAGTAATTTTATTCTATCTTTACTTACATAATCTGCTATCATTTTTTCAAAAGCTTGGGAAGAAACTAGGCTGAGTAGGAGAATTAACTATTCTATTTCCTCCTCTTTAATTTTCAGTGTCAGTTTTTATAGTTAGTTTTGCTCTGTTTCTGCCGTCTGTGAATACATGTATGTGAATAACGATCCTTTTTGCTCAGTTGAAATATATTTGGTAATGTGAAAAGCAGCTTCTCTCACTCTTACTACCTTAATTATCCTTGTTAATTCCAGGGCTTTTTACCCTCGTACTTCACAATTCATCCTCTTTCTTATCAAGATGGCAAGGTATTTTCTCACCGTAGCACTCAAAACTCTATCTTATTAAAGAGTATACTAAATAAAAATTGGTTTGGGGACTAAATACTGAGGCATGGCCATGCACTGTATGCTACTTTTGTTAAGACTGGGTTTGTAGCAAGTACACTCAATTTGTAGTAATAACCCAACTCTCACTGCTTTTGCCCTCCAATAGCTTAGACCAGTGGTCGGCGAACCGTGGCTCGCGAGCCACATGCAGCTCTTTGGCCCCTTGAGTGTGGCTCTTCCACAGAATACCACGTGCAGGAGCTCACGTACAGTGCGACTGAAACTTCGTGGCCCATGCGCAGAAGTCGGTGTTCGGCCTGGGCGAGTCTATTTTGAAGTGGTGTTAGAACACTCAAGGGGCCAAAGAGCCGCATGTGGCTCGCGAGCTGCGGTTTACCGACCACTGGCTTAGACCTCTGCACAGTCCCTCGCCTCCACGTATTTCAGGAATCTCTAATTGGCTCACAAATAAGTGTGGTTACCCACCATGTGTTCCCTGCTGGCTTCCCAGATACACAGTTCCACCTTTGCAGCATGCCGCGGCCTTAACGGTGCAGACATCTCCCTCTGCCAAGCACCATGCCTGCTGGACCACCACTCTCTCTGGACACGGCTGTCCCCAAATACAACACAGCCTCCAACAACTACTAACACACCTGACCCCATGAGGATCCACTGTTGCCAGCTGTTGGCTTTTGAAGTGAATAAGAACGTCTCTGTCTCCTTGTGTATTACATTATGTCAGGTGGCTGCAGCTAAAATAATGTGCTGTGCCCGGAGTCTTAGCTTCCCCAATAGTTCTTTCCATTTTAACTCACAGATCCTGCCACCTGAGATATTTCCAGAGTCATCATTCCCCTCAGAAGTTGGAGGTATTGTTACCAAGTTAAGCATATCAGGCCTCTCTCTGCACCTTGTTTAAGTTATTCCTCTAGAAAAATCCCCAGTCCCTCACAAAGAGGCTTTGTGGATCACCCCAACAATCCAACTGACAGGCCCACATATCTTTGGACCTCAGCAATGGACAAGACTTGGGCTAGAGCTAAGACCTCTGCCATGTTTTGCATACATTTGCAGAGGTTCTTCTGTCTAAAGTGATTATTTAAGTCATTGGTTCTCAGGATGAGGGGACAATATTAGCATCAAATTGCTAGGGGAGTTTCATCACTTTAAAAGTTAGTAAGAATCACTTTTTTAGCCAAAAGAAAAAGGAAGAAAGAAGGAGATAGAGAAAAAGAGGGAGAGGCAGAGAAAGAGGGAGAAAAAACAAGGGTCTAGAATAGATGACAACACAACAAACCACTGGCAGAGCCAGTATTAGAGCATTAACATCATCCCTCCATCATCATTCCAGGAAGAGAGTTACTGAACCAGACTCGGTTGCTTTAGAGAAAGGGACAAAAAGATAACCCATCTAAATGTCACTCTTAGGTTGAAAAAAACTTTAGGTTACTCTGCTGTTAAAAGGTCATTTCACATGCTGAGTAATATTTTTAAAAATCTGATTAGATAAGGTGAAGGGGACATCACTTACTTAAAAGAAAAGGTATACAAGAGGGAGAAAGAAAGGGAGGAGAGGAGGGAGGGAGAGAAGGTGGAAGGGAGGAATATTACTTTTTAATAAGCCATTTATCCAAATGAGTTTGTATAAATACATGCAAGAATACTAGGGAAAATGTCATAGTTTTAATTTATCAGCAAAATACAGAAACTGTACCATGAATCAGGCAACCATTAGACTGGAAAAATTAGATAAGGGAGAATGGAAGCAAAAGATAAAGCTACAGGACTTATTTCTGAAGCAAACCTAAGTTTCACTGTGTAAATTTAATTTCTTTGTGGAAGTAGCCTACTTCCATCAAAAAAAAAAAAAATCAGTAATTCTTATGAGAACAATTATAAATCCTAACTTCCTAAAATGTTAATGAACCATTTCTAATTGATGACAAGTTCTCTTTATCTACCTTTTTAAAATTAAGATTTATTGGGATGGGGGCAGGTAGAAGAGGGTAAAGCAGGTGTAAATGGTGATGGAAGAAAAGTTGACTTTGGGTAGTGAAACATACAATATTATCTACAGATGATGCATTATAAAATTGTATAGTGAAATCTATATAATTTTATTAACCAATGTCACCCAATAAATTCAATAAAAATATTTTTTAAAGAGTCAAAAGGGATATGTGATGGATTCTTAAAATTTCAAAAAGATTTATGCGAGAATGTCCCCACGGAGCCCTCACAGCAGAATTCCTACACATGTGTGGTGACATGCTTGTGAAAAAGAGAAAGAAGTAAGTAAAACAAAGGTTCCTCTTTGATGCTCCTGTATGATTCCTGATCTCCATTCATCTTTTTCTTCTGCAAACAAAACCAAGTGTCTTCCTAAACTTGCTTCAGAAAGATGTCCCTTCAGTCCCTACTTCAGCCATGCCCATTCCCTGGTAACAATACACATAGTGCATTTTTCAGTGAATGGACACAAAGCTGGACACAGAAATGGGGATAGTACAGCGTTTGGTCATTGGATAGAACCAGAGAGTGACAGAGTCAAGAAGACAGCATTCTTTTGATTTAAAGGATGATAAGTGTATTCTGTCAGAAAGTGATTGGATTAAAGTTAAAGAAGGTAGTCATTAACATGAATATACTAAATTCCACTGACTTATTCACTTTGATAAATTTTATGTTATATAATTCTGACCTCAATAAATTATAATTTTTTAAAAGTGTGAAAAAACAAAATTAAGATTTATGAAAAGCAGGAAAGAAAGTGAAAATTGCCCCTTTAAATCATGTTTTCTATGATATTCTTAATTTAAAGGATAATGTGATTTAATATTAACTGTCTATTTTAAAAACTAACATATGGGTACTAGTACATATCTGGATGGCAACCGTTTTCAATTCCTACTAATGGAAAACATGGTTATTTTAGCCAAGCACAATTTGTTCTAACTTTGATGAAGTGTGCGTGTGTGTATGTATTTGAATAAAGTCTACATCTTATCTCTAATATTAAGACTTGGCCTAAAGCAAGAAACACATGACTAATAAAAATCCATGGACAATTGGAAAGCCTATTTCATAAATGAGAATGTTTTCTAACCAGACATTCTTTTCTTTTAGAAGTTGCTATTAGGACTCTATCATTCCCCAATTGTTTATCCACCAAATCTATTACATGATGAAATCTCATTATACATTTACAATAATTTTCCATCTTAACATACAGCACAACTGGACAATCACATAAATGTGGGTGTATCACTTCTGGTAAGAAAATATTAAAAAGAAAAACATGTTTAACCAAGCTGGATCATCTTCATACATGGAAAAGAAAAAACAGAGAATTACTATTTCTACATTGCTCGCCATTTAAGACTCAGTGTGGCTCTCCATTTTTCAGCTTTATTTTGCTCATTCTTTGTTAATTCAAAGTGTTAAAAAGTAATCTGTTATCAAATTCCTTTTGTAGTTAACAGGTTACTGCATAGCAGCTTAATATCTAACTACTGTGTGTGAGTTACCATGGCCTGTGTGCTACTAGTAAACATTTAAATATTTAACAGGGTAATTTGTTCATATTACAATATAATCTTTTCACCTGAAGCATGTTCAGCATGGGTCAAAGGTTTATGAGAGTCTAGATGAACATCAATAATGAGGTTAATGTCAGCTAAACTATGGAATCTGAGGTCCAGGACCACATGCCCTTTTGTAGCTTATTTTTCCTACCTGTGGAGTGGGATTGCAGAGAATTATAATTTTAATTCATTATCAAAATTTATTGTATATCAGATTTATAATAAGGACCTGTACCATTTTTAGTTTTCCCTCTAAAAACCCACAAAACAGTGAATTTCCTATACCAAGCCACTCTCCTTGCATTCACCCGAGTTGACAATATAATATCTCCCTTAATATATAGCACTGAGACATTGTAGATGTTGGTATTGAATGGATAAATGAATGGAAATGTCATGTTTCAGGGTCAAACCATTTCTTTCTGAAATCTAGTTGAAATTCATTAATCAAGACCCCTTCTTTTCCTTTCTCCTGAGTTATTTTGTGGTACATGAGTCATGTTAGTACTACTCTGAAAATAAAATGCTATGATTATCTTTATTATTTTTCTGGACATCTTTCAAAGACAATTTTTTCTCCTCGCTGTAATTTTTCCCACAGCCCTCTTTACAGGCCCCTTGGTTTGTCTGTCGATTCTCTCAGTATTATCCTTTGCCAATCACTGTCTAATTTCTTCTCATGTGTTAAAGAAATCCTTGTTCAAAAAGAACACATTCTTCATTTCCATTTATCCCCATAGTTTCATGTGTAACAATTTCATGTTTGAAATAGCAGTTAATATAGATTCTCTTGGAAAAGGAAAATATTAAAATATGATTAAAGTATTCTGTTTTATTAATCAGCACTCTCTGATATTTTTTACTAACAATTACATAAAAATGATTTCATTATAAAATAATATATTTAATCCACTTTATAAATAAGTTGCCCTAATCAAACTAGTTAACTTTTAATTACTTTTTTATTTTTAATATTTCATCATTTGAGCTAGATTGTCTCTCTTTCAAAGTGAATAGAAAAAGGTCACACAGACACACACCTTTTCCCCCCACCCCCACCCTGAAAGCATTCTTGAGCAATTATTACAAACACAGAAGAAAAATCATGGTTCTGACTAGTAAGTGTTCCTTTGCTGCCCACAATGTTGCTTGACATAGTTACCCAACACTCCGCTTAATCAGCTTACCACTTATTTAGAGTCAAAAGTATCACTCCTAATTTGCTAGTCACATAAGAATCATTCCCAACACATCTATTTAGCATTATTTATGCTAAATTATTTTTAAGATTAAAAAAAAGAGATTATTGTGTTTTCTCCGTTTTCTACAATAAGGAATTTTAATGAACAATTGATTAATGAAAGTAAAAGGGGGCAGTGTGGTATAATAACATTGCCCATTCACAAGATTATATCAATAAACGTATCTGCACAGTTTGGATCTGGGATCAACAAGCAGCCTTTGGAAAAAGAGACCCAAAAGATGGCGACCGGCAAGAAGGTAGGGAGAGAGAGAGTGTGAGTGAGGAATCCATAGTGGAGAGTGTAGACGTGTAGACGTGTGTGGTGTGTGTGTGTGTATGAGCTAGGGTCAGTTAGATTCTGCAGGTCTTCCAAGGGGCTGCCTAACCGGGCAGTCCTAGACGGCGGAGCCCTGCGCACAAAGTGGACACTTCTCGGTGGCTGGTACGGACGCGGAGACCATGCCATCTTGAGAAACAGAGATGCCTGAGACTCGGATACTGGCTTCTGACACAAACCAGGACCCTGCAGCCACTGGGGACAGAGAACTGCTATCACAGCTTCAGACGAAGAAACAACAAGAACCCAGACTTCCCGGCAGATTCCCGTGAGTCAAAGAGCCTATCCCCCTCCCCGCAGGCGCGCTCGGATAGCGCCAGAGTAACTGATAGACACGCCCCTCACCCAAGCTGCAGAGCTTTGCACAGGGACGCGCTCCGCCTTAGGGAATTTGGCGCGCTCACCTTCGGGGAAATCTGTCAGTGCACACAGAGGGCTCCCCTTCGGGGAATTGGGGGGAATTTGGCTTGCAGGTCACAGCTCCCCTTCGGGGAATCTTAGAGCGTGCACAGAGGGGCTTCCCTTTGGGGAATTTGGCGCGCAGGACGGACTCCGCCCCTCTTCGGGGATTCTGGGAGAGTGCACGGAGGCAGCTCACCTTCAGGGATTTGAGAGTGTGTGCCCTAGCCGGTTTGGCTAAGTAGAGAGAGCACACACAGGACGCAGCTCCACCTCAGGGAATTTGGCATGCCGGACACAGCTGCCTGGGATCCCTGACTCACAGCGCATTCACACTAAGAGCCAACGACCCCAATTGTTAGTGCATGCACACACAGGGACCCTGATTCTCAACGAGAAACCGCACAAGGCAACAGGGACTCTGACACTCGATTCTTGGTGCAGACACAGGGAAACTCTGACTCCTGGCACATGCTAAGGACCTCATTTTCGGCACATACCAACAGTGTGGTGCAGACAGGGCCCCTGATTCTAAGTGTGCACACGAGACCACACGGAACACTGGGGACACTGACCCTGGGCAAGTCTGGTTCCCACCAACCAAAGGCAGCCACACGTCCTAGTGTCAGAGCACTTCAGTGAAACTCGGGTGGAGCGAAGTCCCCACAGCACACGGCCCAGGTCCACGCAAACGGAAGCTTGAGCTTTCTGGTGATAGCCAGAATGGGGAAACGAAATAACTCACAGAGGAAAGAAAATGTGGAGTCGCCAAGAAAGGAAATTAGTGAAACTGAAGCTTTCAACATGACCGAAAAGGAGTTCAGAGTAATGGTCGTGGAATTTATACATCGCATGGATGAGAAAATCAACAACTTATGCAAGAATCAGGAAGAAATGAAAAGTGATATAGCTACAATCAAAAACACCATGGAAAGTTTCAACAGTAGACTACAAGAAGCAGAGGACCGAATTAGTGAGTTAGAAGATCAGGTACAGAAACAAGCTCAATCTGAACAACAATTGGAGAAAAAAATTAAAAGCAGGAGGAAAGCCTAAGGGAGCTTCGGGACAACATGAAACGAAGTAACATGCGTATAATAGGGCTGCCAGAAGGACAAGAAGAGCAGCAGGGATTAGAAAATCTATTTGAAGAAATAATGACAGAAAACTTCCCGGATATGGGAAAGATAAAAGTTACGCAAGTACAGAGAGTCCCAAGCAGGATCAACCCCAAAAGACCCACACTAAGACATGTCATAATTTCAATGGCAAATATAAATGATAAAGAGAGAATCTTAAAGGTGGCAAGAGAGAGACAAAGGAACACCCATCAGATTGTCAAATGATTACTCAACAGAAACACAACAAGCTAGAAGTGAATGGAAGGAGGTATACAAAGTGTTGCAAAGCAAAGGACTGAATCCAAGAATACTATATCCAGCAAGACTATCAATCAAAATTGAAGGGGAAATCAGGAGCTTCGCAGACAAAAAAGACTCAGGGAATTTATCACCACCAAACCAGCAATGCAAGAATTGCTAAAGGGAATACTGTAAAAAGAAGAAATAAACAGGTAAGAAGGAATACAGACACAAAAATAGATATGACTACAAACAAATACCTTTCAGTAATAACTTTAAATGTAAATGGACTAAATGCTCCAATCAAAAGACATCGAGTGGCTGAATGGATAAAAAAGCATGACCCATATATATGCTGTCTACAAGAGACCCACCTCAGAACAAGAGACTCACACAGATTGAAAGTGAAGGGATGGAAAAATATCTTTCAGGCAAATGGAAATGAAAAAAAAGCTGGGGTAGCAATACTTGTATCTGACAAATTAGACCTCAAAGTAAATGCCATAACAAGAGATAAGGAAGGCCACTTCATAATACTAAAGGGAGAAATCCAACAAGAAGAAATAATTCTGGTAAACATATACGCTCCCAATATAGGAGCACCCAAATACATAAAAAAAACTCCTGGAGGATATCAAGGGAGAGATTAATAGCAATACAATCATAGTAGGAGACTTTAATACCCCACTATCACCATTGGACAAATCCTCTAAACAAAAAATCAGCAAAGAAACAGCAATCCTAAATGACTCACTAGACCAGATGGAATTAATTGACATTTTCAGAACATTTCACCCCAAAGCCACAGAATATACATTCTTCTCAAGTGCACATGGGTCATTTTCAAAGATAGACCATATGCTGGGTCACAGGCAAAGTCTCTTCAAATTCAAGAAGATAGAAATTATATCAAGCATCTTCTCAGATCACAGTGGCATAAAACTGGAAATCAACTACAATAAATACAATCCAAAGAAATCAAACACATGGAGACTAAACAGCATGCTATTAAACAAGGACTGGGTCACCAGAGAGATCAAAGAAGAAATAAAAAACATCATGGCAACAAATGACAATGAAAACACAACAATCCAAAATCTATGGGACACAGCGAAAGCAGTCTTGAGAGGGAAGTTCATAGCTCTACAAGCCTATTGCAAAAAACAAGAAACAATGGTAATAAATTACCTAACCCTACAACTCAAAGAGCTAGAAAAAGAGCAGCAAGAAAAGCCCAGTGTAACCAGAAGGAAGGAAATAACAAAGATCAGAGCGGAGATAAATGACGTAGAGACCAAAGAAACAATACAAAAGATCAACAAAACCAAGAGCTGGTTTTTTGAAAGGATAAACAAGATTGATGGACCTCTAGCCAGGCTCACCAAGAAGCAAAGAGAGAGGACCCAAATAAACAAAATCAGAAATGAAAGAGGTGAAATAACAACAGACCCCGCTGAGATACAAAGGATTGTTACAAAATACTACAAACAACTCTATTCCAACAAACTGGACAACCTGGAGGAAATGGACATATTCCTAGAAAAATACAACCTTCCAAAAGTCAATCAAGAAGAATCTCAACAGCTCAATAGGCCAATAACTATGGATGAAATTGAAGCAGTCATCAAAAAAACTTCCGGCAAACAAAAGCCCGGGGCCTGACGGCTTCACAGGAGAGTTTTACCAAACATTCAAGGAAGAAGTAAAACCTATCCTCCTCAGACTATTCCAAAAAATTCAAGAGGAAGGAACACTTCCAAGCTCCTTCTATGAAGCCAGCATCACCCTAATACCAAAACCAGATAAAGACAACACAATGAAAGAGAATTACAGACCAATATCCCTCATGAACATAGATGCCAAAATCCTCAACAAAATTCTAGCAAATCGGCTCCAGCAGTACATCAGAAAGATCATACACCATGACCAAGTAGGATTTATCCCAGGAATGCAAGGATGGTACAATATCCGCAAATCAATAAACGTGATACATCACATAAACAAATTGAGAGATAAAAATCACATAGTCATATCAATTGATGCAGAAAAAGCATTTGACAAAATCCAACACCCTTTCTTGATAAAAACTCTCAACAAGGTGGGAATAGAAGGCTCATACCTCAACATAATAAAAGCTATATATGATAAACCCACAGCAAACATCATACTCAATGGACAAAAACTAAAAACATTTCCCCTAAGAACAGGAACAAGACAGGGATGCCCACTCTCACCACTCCTGTTTAACATAGTACTGGAAGTATTAGCTATTGCAATTAGACAAGAAGAAGAAATAAAAGGCATCCAAATTGGAAAAGAACAAGTAAAGCTGTCTTTATTTGCAGACGACATGATATTGTACATAAAAAACCCGAAAGACTCTGTCAAAAAACTAATAGACTTAATAAATGAATTCGGCAATGTAGCAGGATACAAAATTAATGCCAAGAAATCTATGGCTTTTCTATACACCAATAGTGAACTTACAGACAGAGAGACTAAAAAGGCAATCCCATTTACCATTGCACCAAAAAAATTAAGATACCTAGGAATAAACTTAACTAAGGAGGTAAAAGACCTATACATGGAAAACTACAGGACACTGAAAAAAGAGATAGAGGAAGACGTAAACAGATGGAAGAACATACCATGTTCATGGATTGGTAGAATCAACATCATTAAAATGTCCATACTACCCAAAGCAATCTATAGATTCAATGCACTCCCCATTAAAATACCAATGGCATATTTCACAGACCTTGAAAGAACTCTCCAAAAATTCATCTGGAATAAAAAAAGACCCCGAATAGCCACAGCAATCCTGAGAAAGAAGAATAAAGTAGGAGGGATCTCAATACCAAATTTCAAGCTGTATTACAAAGCCACTATTCTCAAAACAGCCTGGTACTGGCACAAGAATAGACATATAGATCAATGGAACAGAATAGAGAATCCAGATATTGATCCAAACCACTATGCTCAATTAATATTTGACAAAGGAGGCATGAACATACAATGGAATAAAGACAGTCTCTTCAATAAATGGTGTTGGGAAAATTGGACAGACACATGCAAAAAAATGGAGCTAGATCACCAACTTACACCATACACAAAAATAAACTCAAAATGGATACAGGACTTAAACATAAGACGGGAAACCATAAAAATACTAGAGGAATCCACAGGCAGCAAAATCTCAGACATATGTCAAAAGAACTTCTTCACCGATACTGCCCCTAGGGCAATGGAAGCTAAAGAGAAAATAAACAAATGGGACTACATCAAAATAAAAAGCTTTTTTACAGCAAAAGAAACTATCAACAAAACAACAAGAAAGCCCACTGCATGGGAGAACATATTTGCAAATGGCATCACTGATAAAGGTTTAATCTCCAACATCTACAGGCAGCTTATACAACTTAATAAAAGGAAGATAAATGATCCAATAAAAAAATGGGCAACAGATCTAAATAGAATCTTTTCAAAAGAAGACAGAAGGAAGGCCAAGAGACACATGAAAACATGCTCAAGGTCACTAATTATCCGAGAGATGCAAATCAAAACAACAATGCGGTATCATCTCACACCTGTCAGAATGGCTATCATCAACAAATCAACAAACGACAAGTGTTGGCGAGGATGCGGAGAAAAAGGAACCCTCGTGCACTGCTGGTGGGAATGCAGACTGGTGCAGCCACTGTGGAGAACAGTATGGAGTTTCCTCAAAAAACTGAAAATGGAACTCCCATTTGACCCAGTAATCCCACTCCTAGGAATATATCCTAAGAAACTGGGAATACCAGTAAGAAAGGAAATATGCACCCCTATGTTCATAGCAGCACAATTTACAATAGCTAAGATCTGGAAACAGCCTAGGTGCCCATCAGCAGATGACTGGATCAGAAAACTATGGTACATCTACACAATGGAATATTATGCTGCCATAAAAAAAGAAGGAATTCTTACCATTTGTAGCAACCTGGATGGAATTGGAGAACATTATGTTAAGTGAAATAAGCCAGTCAATGAAAGAAAAATACCACATGACCTCACTCATTTATGGATAATAAAGAACATTAAAAACTTGAACAAAAAGATAGATACAGAGGCAGTAAAGCATCAAACAGTCTGTCAAATTACAGCAGGAAGGTTAGGGAGAGGTGGGGAAGATAAGAGATCAATCAAAGGACTTGTATGCTTGCATATAAGCATAACCAATGGACGCAAAACTCTGGGGGGTGAGGGCATATATGGGAGTGGGGTGGGGGGGAATGGTAAGATATGTACACATATAATACCTTAATAAAAAAATAAAAAAATAAAAAAAATAATAATAAAAAAAAAAACAAGCAGCCTTTGGATGACAAGGTCAGAATCTTGAGGAAAAGAGACTAAAGAGAGACAAGGTGCGACTGAGCATTCCTAAAGGACATGGGCACAGACCACGGTGGGCACAGTGCTCCTGTGGTTCTGGGCCAAAGGAGCATGTGGGTCTGCCCACCAGCAGCCATAGTGGGAAGAAGACAGAATTGGGCACAGAGGTCGCCAAGAAGGAGAGCTCTATAAGGTGTTTTGTGTGTGTGTGTTTCTGTTTTGTTTTTGTTTTTTGTTTTTTTCAATTGAGTTATATTCAACATGCAATATTGTGTAAGTTCAAGGTATACAACATATTGATTTGATACACTTATATTGCAATATGATTGTCATAGTAACTTTAGCTAACACTTCTATTGAGTCACATAATTATCATTTTTTCTGGTGTTGGAAACACTTAAAATCCAGTCACTTAGCATGTTTAAGTTTATGATGCAGTGTTTTTGGAGGGTTTTGAAAGTACCCGATGAGTTTTTCCTTGGCTAGCCTCAAATGTCACCCAGCCTGAGCAACATGGAAAGAATCCAGGCCTAGTTTCCTTTATCCTTACGTGAAGGTTCAGCAGACCAGTGAGTTGCTTTACCTGAAACTAGATCTGTTATTGAGGTTGTTCTATAACCACTACACAGATGACATTTTTATTTGCAAATAGTATGATTGTGTATATAGAAAAATTTTTTTTAAAATCTATAAAAATTATTATATTTAAATATGAGGTTAGATAATTCAAAAACTAATTATAATTGTTGAAGCTGGGTGTTGCAACAATTCTATTTTTTGTATGTTTGAAAATTTCCATAAGAAAATTTGGGGGGAAAAAATGAGAACTAAAGTTCCTGGATAAAGGTCAATATACAGTAATCAATTGAATTTATATACACTAGAGACAGAAAAAATAAATTTTTTAAATATTTAAATACCAAAGTATGTCAAATACCTAGAAATAAATGTAAGAGAATACAAAATATCCAAGCAGAAAGCTATAAAATACTATTAAGAGAAATTTAAAAAATCTAGATGCCTGAGGGTCATCTTTAATAATGAGTTGAAAAGTCAATATTATGAAGATGTCAGTTCTTCCCAAAGTGATCTATAGATACAATGTGATCTCAATCTTCTAATAGTTTTGTGTGTGTGTGTGTGTGTGTAATTTGACAAGCTAATTGTAAAAGTATTATTCAATTTATATTTGGAAATGCAAAAAGCAAGAATAACCAAGATAAACTAAACTTGAACAGGAAAAAGATGAAAGAAGTTGCTCTATTGGACATCAATGATTATTATAAAGCTACTAGAGGCCCGGTGCATGAAATTCGTGCACGGTGGAGGTGTCCTTCACCCCAGCCTGCACCCTCTCCAATCTGGGACCCCTCGAGGGATGTCCAACTGCCCATTTGAGTTAAACATGCTAAGTGACTGGATTTTAAGTGTTCCCAACACCAGAAAAAATGATAAGTATGTGACTCAATAAAAGTGTTAGCTAAAGTTACTATGACAATCATATTGCAATATAAGTGTATCAAATCAATATGTTGTATACCTTAAACTTACACAATATTGCATGTTGAATATAACTCAACACCCCTCAAGGGATGTCCCGATGCTACTGGGATCAGACCTAAACGGGCAGTCAGACATCCCTCTCACAATCCAGGACTGCTGGCTCCAAAATGCTCGCCTGCCTGCCTTCTTGATTGCCCCTAACCGCTTCTGCCTGCCAGCCTCATCACCCCCTAACCACTCCCTTGCCAGCCTGATTGATGCCTAACTGCTCCCCTGCCAGCCTGATTGCCCCTAACTACACTCCCTGCAGGCCTGGTCACCCCTAACTGCCCTCCCCTGCAGGCCTGGTCCCCCCTAACTGCCCTCCCCTGCAGGCCTGGTCCCCCCCAACTGCCCTCCCCTGCAGGCCTGGGTTCCCCCCAACTGCCCTCCCCTGCTGGCCTGATTGCCCACAACTGCCCTCCCTTGCAGGCCTGGTTGCCCCCAACTTCCTTCCTTTGCCAGCCTGGTCACCCCTAACTGACCTCCCCTGCAGGCTTGATTGCCCCCAACTGCCCTCCCCTGCTGGCCATCTTGTGGTGGCCATCTTGTGGTAGCCATCTTGTGTCCACATGGGGGCAGCCATCTTTGACCACATGGGGGCAGCCATCTTGTGTGTTGGAGTGATGGTCAATTTGCATATTACTCTTTTATTAGATAGGACTAGAGGCCCAGCACATGATATTGCATAGCCATGCCCACCCACACACTCCCTGCCATGTTCACAGCCCCGCCCACCTGCACATGCCCCAGCCACCTGCCCCACCGCTCAGCCATGCTTGTGCTTGCGGCCCACCCACCCACCAGCCATGCTCACAGCTGTGCTCGCAGCCATGCCCGCCTCACTGCATCCACTCGCACCACCCCACCACACTCACAGCCCCACCCACCTGCCCGCAGCACTCGCAGCCATGCCCATCTTGCCGCACCCGCCTCACCATGCCCACCTCAGCGTGCCCACCTGCCCGCCACCCTGCCCACACACCGGCCACCAGCCTTGCTGCGATCGGAGCCTGTGGGCCATGGGGGAGGGCCCAAGAGGTGCTCCATGCACCTCATGGTGACCGGACATTTGGTCATTTTGGTCGTGACACCTCTTGGCCTTTTATTATTATGACTAGACGCCCAGTGTCCCTCAGCCCAGCCTGCACCCTCTCCAATCTTGGACCCCTTGAGGGATATCTGACCGCCCATTTAGGCCCTATCCCAGGGGGCACCCCTAACTGCCCTCCCCTGTAGGCCTGCCCCCTCCAACTGTCCTCCCCTGCAGGCCTGGTTCCCGCAACTGTCCTCCCCTGCAGGCCTGGTCGCCCCCAACTGCCCACCTCTGCTGGCCTGGTCACCCACAACTGCCCTCCCTGCTGCCCTAATCGCCCACAACTGCCCTCCCCTGCAGACCTGGTCTCCCCCAACTGCCCTCCTTTGCCTGCCCAGTCACCCCTAACTGCCCTCCTTGCTGGCCTGATCGCCCACAACTGCCCTCCCCCGCAGGCCTGGTCTCCCCCAACTGCCCTCCCCTTCAGGACTGGGTCCCCCCCAAACTGCCCTCCCTTGCAGGCCTGGTCCCACCCCCAACTGTCCTCCTCTGCTGGCCCAATCACCCCTAAGTGCCCTCCCTGCTGGCCTGATTGCCCACAACTGCCCTCCCCTGAAGGCTTGGGTCTCCCCCAACTGTCCTCCACTACAGGCCTGGTTCCCCGCCCCCAACTGCCCTCCCCTGCTGACCTGGTCTCCCCCAACTGCCCTCCTCTGCTGGCCTGGTCACCCCTAACTGGCCACAACTGCCCTTCCCTGCCAGCCATCTTGTGGTGGCTATCTTGTGTCCACATGGGGGCGGTCATCTTGTGTCTTGGAGTGTTGGTCAATTTGCATATTACTCTTTTATTAGATAGGACAACAATTAAGATGGTGTGGTAATGGTACAATGATAGACAGATAGACTCCCTCCCCGTATATGCAGATATTGATTTTAATAAAGGTGCCCCTGCAGAGCAATGGAAAAAGAATAGTCTTTCAGTAAATGATACTGGTATAACTTCATATCTGCAGAGAGAAAAATAACCTCTACATTATACCACAGACAAAATCTATTCAAAGTGATTTGTAGATACTTATGTAAATAGATAATAATAATAACATTAGAAAATAATATAGTATAGTATAGTATAGTATAGTATAGTATAGTATAGTATAGTATATATTTTTATGACCTTGGGGAAAGAGGGTTAATTATTAAAATAGATACATATGCTCTACAGCAAGCAGTGTCCTTTAGATCTTCACTTCCCATTTCCTTTCGCATTATTTTTTAAACACAGTCTGTTAAGTTAAGAATTTTCTCTCCAGAACCCTCAATATGTTATCTTATTTACCTCTTCCTGAATCCCTCTAAACAATTGCCAGTACTTTAGAAATACATATTGTTTGTCTCTCTGCCCCTGTGCCCAGACTACAAGGTGATGCTGAAATACATTCATACATATGTAGATACATACATACATCATACATACATACACAAAAAAGAAAGAGAAATTCGCTACTTGAGCCACCTAAGTTACACACAGCAGGGTCTTCAATATGAACATCTCATTTACTTATACCCAATCATCTCCACTTTACATTCCTCATGTTACTTATTCCAACCTCTGTTCTCTCCTCAAGTTCCTTGTTTTTAGTCTCTTTATTGCCAGCCAAGTTACTCTCACTTCTCAGGAGAGAAAAAAATAGCATGGACCACCTCAACTTATCTGTTTCTGTGAGGACAAAATCAAAATGAATACAATTAAAAGTGTATCTGTCTGTTACTAAAGTAGTTGAAACTGCTTAATTCCTTAGTAGAAAAGTATAAAATCATGTATGCTCTATCCCATCACCATCATCACATAAAAATAACTATAGCAAAATTATTGTACTTTTATCTAAAAACAAAATGCTGCTGCAAATATTCTCACTCGATAGTTCAGGTTTATTATCTCCAATCATCATACAGGGAGTGATTTGCCAAAAATCACAGAGTTATTTATGTGCAAAGCTGAGATTTGAATCGATGTCCTCCATTTCCAAATCCAGTGCTTTGCTCTACCCAGTCACCATCACTGAAGAAGCTAGTGTTTTCCCAATTCTTTCGGGATAAGATAACTGTGCACATAGACACATAAAGTTTCCTATAAAAAATATACCCTTTGCGACAGCATGGGTGCACTTGGAGAGTATTATGCTAAGTGAAATACGCCACTCAGAGAAAGACAAACACCGTATGGTCTCACTAATATGTGGGGTCTAATAAACAAAGTGGAACCAGAAGCATGGATACATAGAACAGACTAGCCAGTGTTGAGGGGAGCAGGGGGCGGGGGGGGCGGGGAGGGGACACGGAGTGGCCGGATAAAGAAGGTGAAAGAAATAGCTACAGAACATATATGCATAGCCCATGGTCAAAGACAATAGTTTGGAGAAGGCTAAGTGAGGGGGTAGAGGGGAGTGAAGGGCAGGGAAAAGAGGAACACCTGCCATAATGCCAACATTAAAAATGTTTAAATAAAAATATCTTATTAAAGAAAATATTATGTCATTGTACTAACCATATCTCTATAATAAAGAACCAGGTGTAACCACTGATCATGACCAAAGGTTGACCAACTGGAAGTCAGTGCTGGGTTGCCGTGGCGACCCAGTGCTGACTACTGGGGCTGCAGGCCCAGTGACCCAGCAGTGACTGCTGAGGGGGCTTTGAATTAGGCCTGGAAAGAGACCTGAAGAGAGAAGCAGGGGCTGATCTGTAGCGTCTAAGGCAGCTTTTGACCAGCACTTGCCTCTCTTTTTCCCTCCAAGCCTGGCCAGCAGCCCCATGTCCATTTCTCTCCAGGCCTCCACCAGGGCTGCTGATCAGCCCTGCCTTTCTGATCAGGCCCTGTTGATAGGCCCAGAGACGCTGACTGGCATAGAAACTGGCCAATCAGAACCAAATCTGGGTCAACTGTGAGGAGCCAATGGCTGCCTAGGAGGCGGAGCTTTTGACGATGACTGGCATAGAAACTGACCAATTAGAACCAAATTGTCCAGCAGAGGAGGGCAGTTGGGGGTGAGATCAGGCCAGTAAGGGAGGGCAGTTAGGGTTGATCAGGCAGGCAGAGGCAGTTAGGGGCAATCAGGCAGACAGGCAGGTGAGTGGTTATGAGCCAGCAGTCCCAGATTGCTAGAGGGATGTCCGACTGCTGATTTAGGCCTGATCCCGATTGGGCCTAAACCAGCAGTCAGACATTCCCCAAGGGGTCCCCAATTGGAGAGGGTGCAGGCTGGGCTGAGGGAACCACCCCCCCAGGCACAAATTTTGTGCACTGGGCCACTAGTTCATTAATAAAAAATATGAGTCAGATGAAAAGATACAGGTAAGAGTTATTTATCAGCTGTGCTGTCTATTTTGGCTCCTCTTTTCACTTCATTAAAACCCTTCCTCCCACTCAATATTGTTTGTTATCTTTGATGCCTACAGCTATACTTGCTCATTTATAAGAAAACATCTTCATGTCTGCCAATAAAATGCAGAAATTGTTTGCTTTGAGCTTCAGTCATAATTTTGTACTTGACCCAGCTAGCAAGAATACTTAATGTTGATATACTCTAAGAAAATGTCATTTTTATTATCTCCTGCTGTAAATAAACAGAAAATTAAAATTATTCAGGCAAGATTCCATCTCCGGATTATTGACTCCCACTGAAAGCAATGAGAGATGCATGTGCATTTAAGAGAAATTTAGCTTTTTAAATGTAGAGTGAATAGAGAAAATTTTTAAAAGAACTTTTTGAGCAAAATTGAAAGCAATAATTTGTTTAATCAGTTGTATGTTTTCAGTAAAAAAGCTTACATGGTTCATAAAGTTGTTATCAGTTCCTATTGTGATAAACAATGGGAAAACTACAGTTAGGAACAAAACAGGACAAAATACTGAATTATGAAAAAACAGGATTACACAAGGGTAGAAGGTGTGTTGTTGTGATTACAAAGACCTGGCTACAAATCCTAGATATAAAATTACTAGCTATATGTCCTTAAGTCATAATCATAATGAGTATGTAATCACTTAACAGGTATGTTCTATGTGACAGACACATGCTAAACACTTGAGCAAAACTCTCCACAATGTCAAAATATAATTGAAATCAAAATTTCTGATTGTCGCAGTATGTCTAATACTGACATATGTGTTCTAGCATGCTATTGTCCTGCACTTGTAGGTATAAGTCAGTGCTACTGTTAGTCTGATTTTTTTTATAGTAAATCTTTATTGTTCAGATTATTACAGGTGTTCCTCTTCCCCCCCCGCCATAGCTCCCCTCCACCTGATTCCCCACCCCACCCCATACCCTTACCCCCCCCCGCCACTGTCTTCATCCATAGGTGTAAGATTTTTGTCCAATCTTTTCCTGCACCCCTCAGACCCCCTTCCCCCTGAGAATTGTCTGTTGCCTCCCTTTCTATGTCCCTGATTCTATTATATTCACCAGTCCATTCTGTTCATCAGATTTTTTTATTCACTTGACTTTTAGATTCACTTGTTGGTAGGTATGTATTTGATGTCTTTTTGTGGTTCATAATTTTTACCTTTACCTTTTTTTTTTTCTTCTTCCTCTTCTTAAAGAATACCCTTCAGCATTTCATGTAATCCTGGTTTGGTGGTGATGAACTCCTTTAGCTTTTTCTAAAAGAAATTATGCATACACTGTCTGTGAAGCTCTTCGTCTGACCTTCAATTCTAAATGATAGCTTTGCTGGGTAGAGTAATCTTGGTTGTAAGTTCTTGCTGTTCATCACTTTGAATATTTCTTGCCACTCCCTTTCTGGCCTGCATAGTTTCTGTTGAGAAATCAGCTGACAGTCGTATGGGTACTCCCTTGTAGGTAACTAACTGTTTTTCTCTTGCTGCTTTCAAGATTCTCTCTTTGTCTTTTGCCCTTGACATTTTAATTATGATGTGTCTTGGTGTGGTCCTCTTTGGATTCCTCTTGTTTGGGGTTCTGTGTGCTTCCTAGACTTGTAAGTCTATTTCTTTCACCAGGTGGGGGAAGTTTTCTGTCATTATTTCTTCAAATAGGTTTTCAGTATCTTGCTCTCTCTCTTCTTCTGGCACCCCAAAAATTCGGATGTTGGTACGCTTAAAGCCGTCCCAGAGGCTCCTTACGCTATCCTCACACTTTTGGATTCTTCTTACTTTCCGCCTCTCTGGTTGGGTGTTTTTTGCTTCCTCATGTTGCAGATCTTTGGTTTGACTCTTTGAGTATGGTGATCTACAGTTGAGTTTCTGTATATTCTTTATTTCAGACAGTGTATGCATAATTTCTGACTGGTCCTTTTCCATTTTTTTGGTATTCTCATTAAGGTCCTTGAAGGTCTCTTCAAGTTTCTCAGTGGTTTTTAGAAGATTCTTGAGTAACCTTATAAATGTGGTTCTGAACACTGTGTCATCCATTAGTTTACTTTCCTCCATCTCTTCTATTCATGACCTGCTTCAGGGTCTCCACATTTTGGCTGCCTCCCTGTGTTGATGGAGTGGCTTTGTGTGGTCAGTGACCTATAGGGGCCGGTAGCTCAGCTTCCCCAATCTCCCTAGGTGGTCACTCTTGGTACCCCCCCCTTTATGGGCTGAGTGCAAAGTCTTGTGTTGTTAAGCCTTGATTGCTGTTGGTACACTGGGAGGATTTGACCTCCAGGCCAATTGGCTGTGATGATCAGCTGTGTCTATGCCGGGAGACAACCTTATTCAACTAGACTTTCAAAATTGTAAAAGCCTCTGTGCTCAGCTTGAATGGGGCGGAGTTTCAGGGTGCAGCCGACAGCCTTGGCTTCCCGTCAGCCCCGCCCTATGAGGTTCCTGGGTCTCAGTGTCCCTTAGTGTCCCTCTGTACTCCCTGCAAGCACCTCTGAGAGAAAGGCACCCTGGAGTTTCGCCCGCTGCCAAACAGTCTAGTCTCTCCCCCAATGAATCTGGGTTCCCAGATTCTCGCCCAGAACTGGGTTTCAGTGCAGTCAGAACTGGGGCTCAGTGCAGTCCGGAGCTTTTGTCTCCTTCCCGCTAAGGCAATTCAGCGGCAGTCAATAGTCTGTCCTCTGTGCGCATTCACATGTGCGCCTCCGGAGCTCTGCCTTTTGCTGCTCCCCTGAGTTTCTGCCTTACAGCCCAGATTCCCCCAGTATGAGCCTGGGTCCCCAGGGTCTCATCTGGAACTGGGGTTCAGTGCAGTTGGAGCTGGGGTTCAGTGCAATCTGGAGCTTTTATCTCCTTCCCGCTAGAGAACGCCGGCCAGGCACTCAGCCGCCCCATCCTCTCCGGCTCCATCCTCCCTGCACGCGCATGCACCCATGTCTCCGCCCGTGTCTCCGTACCTCAGGCTTTTACGGCTCCTCTGATTTTCCTTGTGGTTTTCTCTTTCCTTCTAGTTGTGGGCATTTCAGTCAGCCAGCTTTCCTGTGGTTCTGGATGATGTCTGTTTTGACTTTTAGTTGTATTTTTGAAATTGTTGTGCGTGGCTGCAGTTTAGGTGTTTACCTATGCTGCCATCTTGGTTTCTCCTCCCATTAGTCTGATTTGATGAAAACTGAGGTCCAGAGAGGTTAAGCTGCTCAGAGTAACACAGAATGTGGCAGAGTCAGCATTCAGATCTCAGCAACTTGCTCCAACCTCTGTGAACTTCATCCAGAGTGTGAAGACTGGCGGTCCAGTTGCCAAACCTGACCCACAGCATGTTTCATTATGCCTGAAAGGTGTTTTTTTGAAAGTTGAAACATTTCCATGAAGTTGGTATTTCTGAAAAATTGAAAACTCAAGCAACAGCCAGCTGACATCTGAGTGGGACAGCTGAGGAGCCGCTGCCCCTTTAGCTACTGCTCACTGTTCCCCATGACTCCACGCTGTATTCCACCACCTGCTTCATTCACTGACATCACTCCCCAGACTCCTGTAGACAGAGGTGGCCATAACTCTGTTCATTCCCTCCAAGCAAGGGACCTTGTCTGAGCCTCATTCCAGAATCTTATGAAATAGGAATATCAAGGCCTACCACATATTGCTATGAGGAATAAGTTCAACAATGTACGCATAGCGTTGGGTAAAGTAGGCATTTAATAAAGAGTGAAATTTATCATTTTTTGTTAATAAAAGCATGCAAATTAAATAAATTTTTTAACCAAGGAATCAACTCCAGGCACCTTGCAGAGACTACTTTTTACACTAATAGCAGTCAATCAATTTAAGTTGACAAATGTGCAGCTCCTTTTTGTTGTTGCTCAACATGAATTTATGTATTTATTTTTAAATTTTATTTTTTAATTACAGTTTACCTTCAATATTATTTTTTATTAGTTTCAGATATACAGCGTAGGGATTCAACAATCATATACTTTACAAAGTGTTACCCCAATATTTCCAGGACCTATCTGGCACCATACATAGTTATTACAATAGTATTGACTATATTTCCTATGCTGTACTTTACATCCCTGTGACTATTCTGAAACTACCAATTTGTACTTCTTAATCCCTTTTCCTCTTTCACTCAGTCTCTCCCCTCTGGCAACCATCAGTCTGTTCTCTGTATCTATAAGTCTGTTTCTATTTTGTTTATTAATTTATTTTGCTCTTTAGATTCCACATATAAATGAAATCATATGGTATTTGTCTTTCTCTGACTGACTTATTTCACTTAGCATAATACCCTCTAGTCCATCCATGGTAAGATTTCATTCTTTTTTATGGCTAAGTAATATTCTATTATGTATATGTACCACATCTTCTTTATCCAAGGGTCTATTGATTGTACTTAGGATGCTTCCATACCTTGGCTAATAGACAATGTGCTGATTTTTAAAACAAACATTTTCTAAAACTAACTTGCTAACAAATAAAACAAAACAAAAACAAGTAAAAATAAAACACATATTTATTATGTTCTATGTGCAAAGCACATTATGACAAAGTAAGTAGCCCAAAGAGTTTTTAAACTACAAGGTAGAGGCAGACATATGAGCAATGAATTTTTTTTATTGTTTAAAGTATTACAAATAGTAGTACATATGTCTCCTTTTTTTCCCCATTGTCAAGCAATGAATTTTATACAGTAGAATATAGTAGTTCAGAGAGTATCTATTACTTTCTTTTTTCAGTTATTTTTAATTTTATTATCTTTTTTTTCTTCAAGATTTATAGATTTTTTTACATTCAATATTATTTTCTGTTAGTTTCAGGTGTACAGCATAGTGGTTAGACAATCATATACTTTACAAAGTGCATCCCCAATACATACAAAAGAATGAAACCTTACCATTTTTAACAGCATTGATGGATTCAGAGGGTATTATGCTAAGTGAAATAAGTCAGTCAGAGAAAGACAAATATGATTTCCCTTATATGTGGAATCTAAAGAACAATATAAACAAACAAACAAAACAGAGTACATATTATTTTCATATTTATTTAGACCTAATCTTAATAGTTAGGAAATTGGAGAGAAGATGATTAAAAAGTAGGTAAAACTAAAAGTGAGTAAAGATAGGGACTACCTACAGAGGACTGCAATTTTGCCTCAGGACATCCTGTAATCAAAGCTAAGAGAGAAAGAAGCAAGACCCATCATAAGACTGAGAGTACTCATATGATTACAAACTCACCAATGGCTCAGGAAGAAGCACTGCTTTCCTGACACTAACACCTAAAAGAAATATATTCTCATAGTCAGGCTTTTGATCAGAACAGGATATTAAAGAGTTTGCATTCATGGTTTCTGGCAGATCCTTGGATTAGTATGTCAGGGCTGAGCAAACTCTTTCTACAAAGGACTAAATAGTAAATACTTTAGTCTTTGTGAGCCAGATGGTTTCTCTTGCAATTACTTGGTTCTTCATTGCAGTGTGAAAGCAGGCATGGCCAATATGTAAACTAATGGCCTGCTATGCGCCAATGAAACTTTATTTAGGAAAACAAGCAGCAGGGCCGTAGGCTGTAGTTTACCAGCCTATCGTTTATGTTGCCAGTTAAAAGCAGAGTTGTCAATTTCAAAAGATATTTTTGACAGTCATATTAGTGAAAAATAAAAGTTGTTTTTTATATTGTTAACTGTTTCATGGAGCTGATCATCTACTCCTCGTGACTTGGCGCAGAGTATTTAATCCTATGGGCATTAAATACTGGTATTTCTTGCACTGTGTAGAAATGCTGCTGTTACCTGCAGCCTTACAGAAGGAGTGACTGACATGGTGTTGCTCGTGGATCAGGGGCTATGTAGAGCTGCTAACACTCAGGGAGTCCAGAGGTCCCCAGAGCTCATAAGTGTGATAGTAATGCATCTCCCAAAAAGACCTATGAAACAGATTATTTATATATTAGAGGCCCGGTACATGAAAATTCATGCATTGGAGCGGGGGTCACTCAGCCCAGCCTGCCCCCTCTCACAGTCCAGGAGCCCTCAGGGGCGGGAGGCGACCATCACACCTCTGCTGCTGGCAGCACAAGCCTCGGCCGGCCCTGGTTACCTGAGCCTCAGGTGGCCCTGGGCAGCTAGGCAGCCACCATCTGAGGCTTGCCTGCGCCTCGAGCCTGCCCTGGGCAGCTGGGCAGCCAACATCCAAGGCTTGCCTGTGCCTCAGGCCAGCCCTGGGCAGCTGGGGGGCTGAGGGCTGGTCTGGCCGCACTGTGCACCTGCCGCCACCCCGCCCCCAGCTGGGCTGAAAGGACTGTGGGACTCCAGCAGCACTGTGGGGACTGGGCGCCGCCATCTTGTGGCTATGGGCGCCGCCGTCTTTGTGACAGCATGACAGTCGATTTGCATATTCCCTCTTTATTAGATAGGATGACCTACAGTGGCAGAGGGTCACTAGAAAGGGAGTTCACAATATTCTAGAACATTTTTCAAAAGTTCTGGGAAATCAGAGACCTTAAACAGCAAGGTTTTTGTTGTTAGGTTTTGTTCTGGGCATGACTAAAAATGCCCCTCATGTCTATGTTCATCTGTCTTACAATAATTCCAGAATGTCATAGTAGTCCATCGCAATCTAAAAGACTTCTCTTCTTCTCTGACTTTTTTGTGAAATAACAATTCAAGAAACACTATATGGTGATAATTCCAGTGCCAGGCACTTAGTAGTCACTCAAAGAAAATTTGTTGAATTTGAATCTGTGTCTTCGAAGATAAGCAAAATTAATTTCAGCTCAGCAAAATGACTGATGTGTAGAGGATGAAGTAATTAATTGAGTTTGGAGAGGTCAGAGAAAGCTTTGCAGAAGACATTTCATTTGAACTCGGTCTTAATGGAATTGGACATGTACCAAATAGGCAAAAAGTGTAGGAATTAGTGTGGGGCAAGAGGAAGGTTCTAGAACTGAAAGCACGTTGTTTTGATTTGAAGAAGCCAAGGGAGATGAAGCTAGAGAGGTAAACAGGACACTATCAAGTTCAAGGGAATGTGAGGCAGGAGGAGACCAACAGTGGACTCATTGGGGGAAACAAATCAAATATCAAGGTGCCTACCTTTGTTTGCCACCCCACCACCACCTCTGACCAGAGAAAGAAAATGGATCAGCAGCAGGAGTCTCTCTACACATGGGATGGGCCTGCTGGTAGCACCCACAATACCAGTGGCACAAATCTGAGAAGGATAAAGTTTCCTAAATCACATGAAAGGATGGCCTTCAAAGTAGAGAGGGAAGCAAGTCAGTGGTCTCCCGGCACGAAGATCTTAGACACAGCACCTTTCAGGAAGCCATTCAGGTGAAGGTCCGCAGGCCCCCTGTCCTCTTGAACACTCACCTGGGTTAGTAGAGAATTGCAGTAAGTTGTACCTTTTTTTTTCCCAAAATGAAAAAAGGTGGGGAGTGGGCGGTGACAAAAAGTCTCCCTTTGTTTTCTTCGCTTCCCCACTGGGCTTTGGATTCATTAGGAATGGTTGCACTTGCTGGAGCTTCCCTGAAGCCGGCTACCGTGGCTTTTGCTGCTGGCCTCCGCTGTAACACAAGCAGCCTGCAGCCCCACTCTGTACTCAGCTTTATATTCATGCTAGGAAGGCCTCCTTGCCTTCGGAAAACGCACACTGCTGCCTGATCCAAATGAGAAGAGCTGCCTTTTAAGTAATGCTCAGACCTTCAGACAATAATTACTCTATCACTTGAAAACATAATGCCCGTGTTTCATTGTGATCTCTTCATTGGTTGCTAGACCTCAAACTCCACAGGGAATGTCACAAATTCGCATGTTATCTCTGGAAAATAGATACAGCACTTGCAGCTGTGATGTACCTAAAAAGGGGTGTAAGGGAAAAAAAGAAAAACAACACATTCATGTAGCCAGACAGCTCCCTGTCAGTGATGTATATGAGACAGCTTAAACTGTAAGTTATTTGAAGAAAAAGGGTGAATATATTTCCTTATTCCCTTTTTTAGCATAGAATTTGTCAACAGGCAAAGCAATACATGAAGTAGCGGTGGGTATGATAAGGCATCCTAGGCAGTGGGTACAGGAAGTCAACAGACCATGGGAGCAAACAGAGATGAGTTTGAAACCTGCCATTAATTGGCAGGGTGATCTAAGTGAGTACTTCAAAATCCCTGGGGTTCAAGTTCTTACAATTATAAATGGCTCATACCATCGGGAAGACTGAGTTAGGCAATGTGTTGATGTTGATCTAAGAAGCAGGCACTGGGAAAGTTCCTTAGGGGAGACATTTGTGGGTAAAGTGAGGAGGAGCAGCTGGACGCTGGGAGAGGCCTGAGACCAAAAGGCAGCCCCTCTGAAGGGGAGAGGGAAAGGAGGAAGGTTGGAAGGAGGAGTGTTCAAAAACCAGAACTGTCTTGGCATCTCCGCAATGCTCCGTCATTGGCTGGGAGCAGCCCATGGGAAGTGTGGCCTGGTGATATTGTGATTGGTAGTAAGGAATGTGTATGTTTGGTCTCGGTCCTGTTTCTGCACAGAGCTCCTGAAACCCTTGGGATTTCCTAAAGCCATAAAGCTGCCTACGTTATCTTATGTTTGTTATGTTATCGTATGTTATCGTATGTTATCGTATGTGTGTTATGTTTGTTATGTTATCTTATGTTTGTTATGTTATCTTATGTTTGTTATGTTATCTTTATCTTTGTTATGTTATCGTATGTTATCGTATGTTATCTTATGTTATCTTATGTTATCTTATGTTTGTTATGTTATGTTATATTATCTTAGGTTATGTTATGTTATGTTATGTTATCTTATGTTATCTTATGTTATGTTATGTTATCTTATGTTACTTGATTTTGGAATGCCCCTACGTCACGTAAAAATGATGATTAGATGACTGGAACTTTCATTCAAACACCCACACACATTACAGAAGTAGAAAGGGGCTGGAGATTAAGATCAATGTCCACAGCTAATGATTTAATCAATTATGCCCATATAATGAAGTCTCCATAAAAATACAAAGGACAGATTTGGAGAATTTCTGGGTTGGTGCACTCATGGAGATTCAGGGAGAGTGCTGCACAGTAAAAGGGCTTAGAAGCTCTGAGCCCTTTCACCATACCTTGCCCTGTCCATCTTTTCCATCTGGCTGTTACTGAGTTACATTCTAATAATCTAGTAAGTAAAAGTTTCTGAGTTCTTAGAGCCATTCTAAAAAATTAACCAAACCCAAAAAGGGAGTCATGGGAACCTCTATGTATAGCCAGTCAGTCAGAAGTACAAGTAAGAGACTAGGCTTGCAGCTGGTGTCTGCAGTTGAGGTGGTGAGGGAAACAGTCTTGAAAGACTGAGCCCTTGACCTGTGGGATCTGGCACTATCTTCTGGTAGACAGTGACAGAACTGAATTGAATACTAGGTCACCTAGCTAGTGTCCTAGCTAGTGTTGCGGGGAAATTTCCCGTACACACACATCACCTTGGAATTAGTGACCAGAACCCGTTTGGCCACCATACAAACCTAGTAAAGGATTTCAGAGTACCTGGGGCCAAATGATTACACGCCCTGATGAACAAAATCAGAGAGATATACCTTCATAGCCACCACCAATTGTATATGAAAGCATTTTGCACAGTAATTGGCATATAGAAGTCAACCAATGTATTTTTTTCTCCTTAGATGTCAGACATTTAGTTCACAGATTAAATGAAGACTAAAGTCTTCATGGTTTCAATAAAATTTGAGATGTAAGTTGACCTTCAGTTGATGGAATGCAGTATACAAATTTTTAACATCTCACTCAAGTTTGAAAAAGGATGTTTTTCATAAAAAAACATTGAGGAGAGAAGAAAATGAAAGGTTAGCTCTCTTCCAGCAAACACGAGTTCTCCATCTCAACTCCCATCAAGAGCAGAGTTCCCAGGATAGCAATGTCATGCCCATATTAGTATGTTAGGGGACAAAATGTTTTCAGCCAGTTTATACAACCTTACATCATTACCAACATGTTTCTAATCAATAAATTCCTGCTCTTCTAGGTTCCACATGTGCTAAAACATTTCATTCCCTGACACTCAGCAAAAATTGTTGCTACCTCCTGTCTTTATCCTCAAGCTACTGCACCTTCTAACATCGTCGACCTCAAACTTCAGCCTCTCTTTCTTGTTTATCACTGTTTTCCTGTGGAAACTGGAGTCTACAACTTTGCATTTTTATAACAAACATAATAAAACATCTTAATGTAGGAATGTACAGGTAATACATTTCTGTACATAGATTTGGTGTCAGGTATTTGGGAATACCACACCAGGGTCTTTCTTCCTAGCTCTTTGACCTTGGGAACATTACTTAACCTCTGTGAATCTCAATTTATTCATACACAAACTTGAAATAATATAATCTTACCTTGAAAAGCTGTCCCTGGGTTTAGAGGCAATTAAATTAGGCATTTAAAAATTAGAAGGTAAATGCTAACAAATATTTGCTACCAGTTGCTTCATAAGCATCTTCCAGATCAAAAGCACTGCTAATCTTTATAAACTAGAAGCAAAGCATTAGCATTAGATATTTTTTCTACATCTTCAATATTTTCTTAGTTTATTTCATACTTTGATTTTGCATGCCTAAGTCCAAGTATACACTCCTTTTCAACCAAATTGACTTATTCTTTCCCTTAGGAAACAGGGCCTTCTCTGAAATGTATGGATCCTCTCCTGCCAAGAAGAGAAAAGTCTTCCTATCTTAATCAGGTCAAGGCCCCTCCTTGCTAGGCCCAGAGGTTACTCAGCAG
The DNA here is from genome assembly GCA_025583905.1 of Ia io. NCBI lineage: Eukaryota > Metazoa > Chordata > Mammalia > Chiroptera > Vespertilionidae > Ia > Ia io. The sequence goes on from JAJQQW010000003.1 coordinate 50,547,220, forward strand.
TAGCTGGTACAGAGAATGATTCCCGCTCTGCAACTGTCTGTTACCATGGAAACATGCTAATTAGTGAATGATGAGAAAGCAAAGGAGTTCAAGGTCTCTAAAACCATGAGAAAGAACGAGAAATGAATGGAAAAATATGGATGAAGAGAAATTAAGGGATCTTAAGGGGCAAATTGTAGGTAAAGGAGTTCTGGAATGATAGGGTCATAATGAAGAAGTGGAAGAGGGTTATGAGGAGAGAATATCAATGACAATGACTCATAGATTGTGAGTTTGAAGACATGAAGGCTAGAGACTATAGTTTAAGAGAAGAAATGAAAAACTCCAATTGTTTCAAGGGTGAAGTCACAAGATCACAGAATGTTAAGGACCTGAATTTTACAGGTTTTGAATGACAAGAATATTTCTTTCTAAATGGAAGGAAATGTGACATTCAGAGCCATCAAAATAGATTGCAAATCTCTGCAGACATTTCTCTGCTACAACTTGAGCTCACATTTGCCATCATAATTTGCTGGGTGGAGAGTCAATGTGCCAGTGAATGGTTTTTCTGTCCAATTCTCTGAGCAAAATGTGTCCTTGGATTTCTATATCTAGACCTTCAAGAAATAACAGGATAGAAAAGGAATACAAGTGAGAATTTCAAGAACTGTGTTTGAAAAAAATTAATATAGAGATAAAACTTAAGGACAATGAGCACTTATGTAATTGCGCATTTTGAAAATTTTACTAGGTGATAACATCTACCATCCAAAGAGACAATTTCATGTTATTTAATATAAACATTTTCATTTATTTTATTATACATTATTTATTACTCATTGTTGGTGACTACACTTAAATGAGAGATATTTTATGAAAATATAAAGATAGTGTTGGTTTCTAATAAGCAGAATATGCAAGCTACCTGTGAAAGCCAAGGTATGACCAAAATTAGCCCATACATGAAGGAAGAGAACTGTTCTATTGAGTTAACTGGAGGAGAGTTACATAGTTAGGTGAGTCTCACATGCAAAATTAATCTCATCTGCCCTTGTACATGAACAAATTCACAGCATTCTGGATCTTGGAAATTACCCCCAACCTTAGATTTCCCTGCCTTCAATTTTCTACAAATCCCATCTATCCAGATTGTCATCCACGTTATAGATTCCCTTTCATCTTTCAACTCCAAATCAACTACCATCTCCTCAGTAGAGGTCTGCCTAGACCTTTACAAGTAGTTAGCAGTGAGTATCCATCTTTATGGACCTGCAGCACTTTGTACCTGCCTCTCTTATGAAATTAATTCCTGACATTTTGACTATTTGTTTCAATAACTGTCTATCCCAGGTTGCAAATTCCTCAAGGATAGAGATGAGCTTTTATGCACCTTTATATTCTCAGTGTCAATAGCACCACAAACAGTGCAGAGAAAATATCAGGTGCTTGTTAAATATATATTAAATGAATAATTATAGTAAATTATAACTGGTAACTAATTTGTATAATGATTTAAATTTTATAAAGGACTCTCGTGTCACTAAAGTGTAAGCTTATTAAAGCCCATTTTTTTAGGACACCTCTATTTTTAGGACATTAACTCAACAGACACTAAATTAAAATTTGTTAAATGAGTGTCCAGAATTATCCAGAAATCTTGCCTTTCTTTCAAAATTAATAGTTCCTTAGCAATGTAATAATGCCTAAAAATATCTGTCCTCTCTCAACAGAAATCAAACTCTGCCAATACGCGCATATTAAAAGATAAGCTTTCCTGGTCAGGGAATTTTCCATTGGAGCTAACAAATGCCAGAAGTGGATGTTCTAGAAGCTACAAGGGGTTCCCCAAACAACTCAGGTCTAATCAGTTGGATGGGCACATAGTTAGTCCAGAACTTATTCCAGTTCTAACAGCAGGAGGAGCCATTCTCAGGGGGAAGCCAGCTGGGGTGGAGCTCACGGGACTGGAGAGGAAGCAAAAACATTGACCCTCTCCAGCAGGTTGCCTGCATTTTATATCACTCTGCTTTCCCTGAAGTCTTTCAATAATGCTATTAAACATCACCAAGTCAATTAATATAATACTAAAAATGTTTTTGAAAAACACCATTTGAGGGGGACAGCACCATGAATTCTGAAAAACCAATGGCCCTTTATGCTTTTCTCCCAGGCTTGCCTCTGAGTTAACCAAATGTGTGAAGGAAGTGTAAAATTTATAGGGATGACATACATAAACCCAAATTACTCTCTAAACCCAAAATATCTCTCCATCAATCCTATCAACTTAATTTAGTTTAGTATCTAAACTCCCATAATACTGATTACTGTAGGTGAAGAATTCAATGGTTCACATTTTTAAAAAATCATATTAGCTCTCATCATCTAAGAATAGTGAGAATGAGACACAGGGCAGATCCATTGGGATGGGGCAGAGAGAAAGAGGAGGCATATTGGGCCCTGGGAAGGAGAGCAGGTGAAGTGGTGATGCTTTAGTGGAAGATTATAAGCAACCAGTAAACAGCTTTAATACTAAATAGCTGAGGACCCTGAAGTCAGGCCGATAAAAGGAAGGGAGCCAGGAAAAAAAGATGGAGAGAGTAAATACAAATTCAATTATCACAGTTCTGACTGAGAACAACCATGGTGAAAATCAAAACCCGGTCATCTTGCTCTAGGCCACTACACACAAAAACATGGTATGGCCCTTTGAATATGTGCTATAGAGCCATACCTCAGACCACCTCCTGTTACCAAAATATATGGCAAGTATATATTTATAAATATTATATATTCCCAATCAGGTGATAAACTCAGGGGTCCTCATAAAAAAGATGCAGTCAGAAAAGTCTTCTCATAGAATTTTAAATGAAAAATATCTATAAATTTCTGAATTTTATTCCCAGGCATTTAGTTTGTTTCACATCTACAACCACTTCATTAATTTTAGCCAGACATTTTAAAGATTTATTTCATCACAAATACACTCTCCTAAACAAGACAACAGAAGTGGATCAAGGTGAATCCATTACCTCAAAGTATAAAACCCTAGATTATTATTATTACATCAGTATCTTCTCCACATATGTTAGACAGCACACTTAGAATCTGACTAAGAAGAGATAAATTTATAAAAACACCAAAGTAATACATAATTATTTCTTTAACTACACACAAAATAATTTTTCAAATTTTCAAAAGACTCCACTTCTTGGACCAATGGAGCATTTATATTTAAGAGATAGTGTATATTTTCCAGATATATTAAAGAAATATTATTAATATCATTTATTCTTAATATTACAAGTAGATTTGCAATGTGAATATATTGTACTCAGACCTATGTCTGGAACTTAAGTTATAATTTACTTTATAATCACAGAAATTATAATTTAGGAAGTATCCAAGAGCATGAAGAAGCACTTGAACTGTTAGATCACCCAGTTAGTTTTTCTGCCTTAAATATCTCTGCCATAATCATTCAGACTCCAAAATTTCTCCATCTAGAACCCCTGCTTCTACTTATACTTAGAGACTATGGACAGTCTGGAATTATGGCATAATGCTGCTATCTGGCTCTTTCTCACCATTCTCAGTGCTTTTCAGTGGTTTCTGAAACTCTCTGTCTTTATTCTTTTAGTCTCCATATTGTGTTTTTGAATAACAGAAAGATTAGAGAGCAAAAAAATGAACATTCTTTTAACTCACCAAGTTCTTCTTAGGTCATTTGGACTGCTATAACTAATTATCACAGACTGGATGGCTTATAAACAACAGAAACTTATTTCCCACAATTCTGGAGGCTGAAAATTGAAGATCAGATCAGGGTGCCAGCATGATCAGGTGAAGGCTCTCTTTCCCAGTTGCAAACTTGTTGTATCCTCAAGTGATGGAAGGAGCTGGGGAGCATTCTGAAGTCTTTTTCATGAGGGCTCTACTTCCATTCATGAGGGCTCAACCCTCAAGAACTAATAATGTCCCAAAGGCCCCACCTCCTCACACCATCTCATTGGACTTTAGGATTCCAACATGTGAATGCTGGGGAGACATGACATTCAGATTGTAGCACCTTCCATCATACCAAAGGATAGGATCCAACTTCTGAGTGACCCAAATGAGTGAAACCAATAAGGAGTTTCAAAGTGCAAGAATATAATCTGAAAATAAATAAGAGCAGGGAAGAAATGGTTAAAGGCTCAGAGTGAGTAGTAAACTAGTAGTAAGTTAATAATGTGATGCTATAATATTTACAAAACAATTCAAATACTAGGATGCACAAAGCAATCACTTTCTCCATATTAGTCAAACCTTTATCAAGATGCATTGGCCTGTATTAGGGTCTGCAAAAGAGAAATGTATAATTCAGGAAAAATAAGGCATATGCATTAGATTCAGACATTATCAGGCTTTGAGTGTTATTGAATAATTGTTTCAAACAATGAAGTGCATTAAGGACTCCATTTAAAAGATCTTTCAAAATAAGATCATTTTTTCATCTCTCTGTACCTATGAGAGAAATGGGTAAAATGGTTACTCTAGTTCTCTAGTTCATTAACTCTTGATTATCTGTGATTCTATACTGATGTATCAATTATTCAGACAACTTAGACAAAAGCAATTTTTCTCCTGTAGAGCTGATATTTAAATATATCATATCAGATACCTGAGAAATATCAGATACCCGAGAAACCAAGATGGTGGCATAAGGTATACACCTGTATGTGCTGCCTCTCACAACCACACCAAACTACAACTAAAAGACAAAATGACTATCATCCAGAACCATGGGAAAGATGGCTGAGTAGAAGTTCTACAACTAGAAGGAAAGAAAAAAGTGCATTGAGACTGGGTAGGAGGTGCAGAGGCACAGAAGAGCAAAGGTACAGAGGCGCGCGAATTGGGCTGGCAACTGGCTGCACTGTTTTTTTCAATAGGAAAGGAGATACAAGCTCCCGACTGCTCTGAACTCCAGTTTCTGGTGAGACTCTGGGGACCCAGACTCCTACTGGTTGGAAAGCGAGGGTGGCTTTCTTGCAAAGGTGCTCACAGGAATCATTGTTACTGTGCAGGGATGTGGGACATGGAGACACAGAGATTCAGTCACAGCTGACTGGCAGCCATCGCTGTTTGCTACACGCTGGTGATTCCCTGAGACCCTGTCCCACCCAACTAACAATCCCACCCAAGCTGTGTGCAGTGGCTTTTGCATATGAATGGCCTATCTTTTCGCAGCCTAACCTAAAAAACTGCAGCTGGGTAAGAGAGCTCCAAAACTTCCAAACCCCAAACTAAGAGGAGAAATCTGCAGATCTCACTGTAGCTCCTGCTGTGTGGCCTCAGGCAGTAGCTGACTTTGCACTTGCTTGGAGATCCAGGAGCCAGTGTACCTAGTGGTCAGTGTGAGACCATACCAGATTTCAACTCCTCACATCCATAAGTGGCACATTCAAGAGGCAGACTCAGTGAGCACCAAAGCCCCACTGAAACAAGTCCTGCCCCATAAGGGTATTTCTAGCATAGCAGTTCTTCCATTATAGACACAGCAGCTCCTCAACAGACAATTGGCCTAGAGGTCAATTCCTCCCAGTGATACCAACAGCAATAAAGGCTTAACTACAACAAGACTGTGCACTCAGCCCACAAAGGGATTCACCAAGAGTGTACACCTCAGGTGATTGGGGAGGCTGAGCCACTGGGCCCTATAGGACACCTACTACACAAAGCCACTCCGTCAACACAGGGAAGGAGCCAAAATGCAGAGATAAAGAAACAGATCACAAATGAAAGAAATGGAGGAAAGAAAATTACTGGATACAGAATTCAAAACCACAGTTATAAGATTACTCAAGAATCTTCTGGAAACCTCCGAGAAACTTAGTGAGATCTCTGAGGAACTTGGTGAAACCTTCAAGGATCTTAATGAGAATACCAAAAAAAATGGAAAAGTACCAGTCAGAAATTAAGCATACACTGTCTGAAATAAAGAATAATATACAGAAATTCAACAGTAGACTAGCGGATCCCAAGAATCAAATCAAAGGTTTGAAATACGAGGAAGCAAAAAAACACCCAAAAAGAAAAAAAAAGAAAAAAGAAATCCAAAAATTTGAAGATAGTGTAAGGAGCCTCTGGGATAACTTCAAGCGTACCAACATCCGAATTATGGGGGTGCCAGAAGAAGAGAGAGAGCAAGATACTGAAAACCTATTAGAAAATATAATGACAGAAAACTTCCCCTACCTGGTGAAAGAAATAGATTTACAAGTCTAGGAAGCACACAGAACCCCAAACAAGAGGAATCCAAAGAGGACCACACCAAGACACATCATAATTAAAATGCCAAGGGCAAAAGACAAAGAGAGAATCTTGAAAGCAGCAAGAGAAAAACAGTTAGTTACCTACAAGGGAGTACCTATATGACTGTCAGTTGATTTCTCAACAGAAACTATGCAGGCCAGAAGGGAGTGGCAAGAAATATTCAAAGTGATGAACAGCAAGAACTTACAACCAAGATTACTCTACCCAGCAAAGCTATCATTTAGAATTGAAGGTCAGATAAAGAGCTTCACAGACAAGAAAAAGCTAAAGGAGTTCATCACCACCAAACCAGTATTATATGAAATGCTGAAGGGTATTCTTTAAGAAGAGGAAGAAGAAGAAAAAGGTAAAGATAAAAATTATGAACAACAAAGTGACAACAAATACATATCTATCAACAAGTGAATCTAAAAATCAAGTCAATAAAAAATCTGATGAACAGAATAAACTGGTGAATATAATAGAATCAGGGGCATAGAAAGGGAGTGGACTGACAATTCTCAGGGGGAAATGGGTGTGAGAGGTGCGGGAAGAGATTGGACAAAAATCTTATACCTATGGATGAGGACAGTGAGAGGGGTAAGAGCATTGGGTGTGTGGGGAGGGTTTGGGTGGAGGGGAGCTATGGGGGGGGAGGTGAGGAACATCTGTAATAATCTGAACAATAAAAATTTCTTTTAAAAATAAATAAATAAATAAATATCAGATACCCAACACCATATCCTAAAAAGTTTCAGGGGCTCTTCAACTGAAAGTCAGCACAATATTGAAATTTGATTATCAATAATTCTAAAATACATATTTAATTATGTTATGCCTTATAAGAAACTTAAAGTTCCCCCTGAATTACGAAAATAGACACTTATTGAAAGAGAATCAGTCAGATTTTCTGCATAAACCTTGAAAGTTTTATAGTAATTTCTTGTAAATGTTACTCTTGAAAAATGGCTTAAAAATCTAGTTATCTAGAGTTAACTGTCTTATATTACTCTAATACTTTAGACTTATTCTGCCAGTGTCAAATAAAAGGTTACTTTTCCCAATGCTAACATACTAAATATACCAATTAACTGGTAACATTTTTCACTTATAAAGGTTACAAATGGTAGAATTTAAGTACATTTATAATATTTGATCAAAGGGAAATGCCATTTTCATGATTAATCATATTCCTTTAGTTATTTTCCTAGGTAAAATATTTTTCTACAGCCATGTCTATAAAGACAAAATAGCAATATTTTGTGTGGGGCAGGATTGGGGGGGGCATTTAACAAAATTATAGAAGCTACTGAACTACTGTTCTACTGTTGTTGTTTTTCTTAAGTGGGTGTTTATACACTTTTATAGGTTCAGCCTAGAGTTTTATATGTAGTTAGTGTGCAAAAATATCAGTGATTTATTTTTGAAGAGGTGGGCATCTTAATCTTCACAATCTCTCCATTTGTCTTTGCTTGCTAAATTCAGACAATTTCAAAAAATTAAGAACTTTTGCTCTTTGAAAGACACCATTTACAAAATGATGACATAAGCCCCCAGGCCAGGAAAAAGTATTTACAATGTATACATCTGATGAAGGACTTGTATCCAAAACAAATTTAAAATCTCTCATAACTCAAGAAGAAGGCAGACAGCCCAATTTTTTAATGGAAAAAAATTTGAACAATTTACCAAAGAAGGTTTGTGGATGGTAAGTAAATGCATGAAAAAAGGTTTACCATCTTTAGTCATTAAGGAAATGCAAATTAAAGCTACAATGAGATATCCCTACAAACCAACCAGAATGGCAAAAAATTTAAAACTCACAATATCAAGTGACAATAAGAATACAGTGCAACTGAAATTCACATCTACTGTTGCTGGAATGTAAGATGTTTCAGCCACTTTAGAAAATAGTTTGGCAGTCATAAAGTTAAACAAACATTTACTACTTGACCTTTCAATCCCATTTCTAGGTATTTACCCAAAAGTAATGAAAAGATATGTCCAAACAAAGACCTGTAGACTATTTTTTATAGCAGTCTTATTTGTAATTGTTAAAAAACTGGATACCCAAATGTCCATGAACTGGTGAATGGATAAATAAATTGCAATACAACCACAAAATGGAATTTTACACAGAACATGAAAAGAACTATTCATGCACCAAAGCTATTAATACATGCACCAACATGAATGAACCCTAAAAGCATTAAGCTAAGTGAAAGCTACTATATGATCCAATTTATAAAGCATTTTGAAAGCATCAATATTATAGGCACAGAAAACAGGTCTGGTGGTTATGAGGGGCTGGGAGAGAGAAAGGGGGTTAATTACACAGGCACATGAAGGAGGCTTTGTAAGTGATGGAAACATTCTATATCTAAATTGTGGTTGAAATTACACAACTTTCTCCAATCTTAAGAAATTATATATTTTAAAGGATTATGTTTACTTTATATAAATTATACCTCAATAGACCTGACTTTTTTCCAAAAGGATATATGTGTGCGACTGTGTATACACACACACACACACACACACACACACGCACACGCACGCACGCACGCACGCACGCACGCGCGCAACCACAATGATGACCATGCAGCTTGCCTTCCAAAGGTGATGAGAACTGTTGGGAAGCATTAGGCCATGTACCAGCCACATTGCATTGTTTCACTAGTTGACTCTATGCTATTAGGGCATTTTAAAAAGAACAACAACTACCCACAACCTCCATAAATTAGGGCTGCCCCTTCTCTACCTCCCATCAAATAATCAAACTTTTCACATTTAATTTTGTTTGAATTTTTGTGCCTTTTTTCCTTCAGGTGTTAAATAGTCAAGTTGAGGGCCCAACCACCCCCACCTGTCCTAACATGTTTCAAAGCTCTTTTACAGGATCTGAAACTTAACTGGAGTCATTTTCTAAAGGGTGATAATGGAAATGTTCAGGGTAGACTGCAGACTTCACAAATGCATAATAAAGCTTTTACTTAAATGGAACCTACCCACAAAATTAGGAACCCCAACATCGCCACAGCAGGATGATGGTGATGAGGGCTGTGGAAAAAAATATTATCAAGAGGATTCATTTTCACCTTACTTTGGACCTTTTCTTGTAATTCCTTATATAAAAATCTCTTTTTCCTTCGACCATTAATACTGATAATTATATCTGTATTTCTTAAGAATATTATGAGTTGCCGTTTCTGCATAGTAGCAGATTGAATTTATTCACCTTACGGATATATTATTATCACAGATAATAACTGCAGCATGATAATTATCATTAATTATTCATTTGGATTAAGAGGCAAATAGGCTTGTATTCAAGGGTCTTCCAGAACACCGTTCATTGTTCCCGAGCCCTGTGTGCCAGTGTGACTAATTCATACCCTTTTCAGAGCCACTGCTGACATCTGACTGGTCCCATATGTATTTATCTGAAGATACAATAAAAGGAATAAGTGCACCATTTCAGGATGGAGTCACTAAAATAGACATATGGTTTCCTCTTGGCCTTTAAGTGAGGGTATGCAATTGTCTGTTAAAACCAGGCCGCCGTGAGCATTGCTTCCGTAGATGTGGATGCATTCCTTTTCTTTGCATCCTCGCCTCAGACTATTTAAGTGTATATGAGCCTGTATATTTACATAATAGCTTTTTGCAAAAACAATAATGTGGTTTGTCATATTCTTTATCCTTCACTCGAACAAAATGTTTTAGAATGGTTATTTGTGCCTGCGTTTGAAGTTGTCTTAAGTTTAATGCAGAAAGAGCCTCTGCAAAGTTTAAAAAGCCAGTAGAGAAATCAAGAAGAGAGGAGATGAAGAAAGAAAAGAGGTTGATACATCTTATAAATACTCATGCTTGTTGGTGATTTTTTTGGCTAACATACCCCCAAGTTGAGACATGTATATACTCTCAGTGTCTCTTTTCTTTTGTTTCTTCTCTAGGTGTTAGGCCTTAATTTTTGTAATTTGTCATTCATATTTACACTTTTAAAGTGGGTATGAATGACAGTTTGAGAACTATGCCAGCAGAGCTAACATTTAACACAGGATGCAGTTCTTGTGTGTCCTTATTACACCTGCCAGTATTATTCCCATTTAAAAATGAGAAAATTGAGGTAACAGGAGATTAAGTGGTGCTTGAGGAGGACAGAGTGGCAGGACTAAATCAGGAATCCATGTCTCCTAACCCTTTACTCCACTTTCTCTGCCTGATCACAGATGTGAATTGTCTGATGTATACGATAAATGTAGGGAGGAACTTTGAAAACTCTGTCAGATAGAACTGCTCTGAATTTCAGAACAGGAAGGGACCTCAGGAATGTTGGCTCCGAGGCTCCTCTGGGGTTACTCAAAGCAGCTTCTATCACTGCTGACAATAGGCCCTGACTATCCATTCCCACTCCTCTTTTCAAGCTCATATAGTATTTATGTCTGGTCACTCAAGTCTGACAGAGGGGCAATGGTCAGAGACACCTTTGTGAGGAGTATATACGTGCTGTTGTAATGCAGGCATATATTCTTGAATAGAATTCTCATTTTAATCTATCATACTTATAATAATAATTATTAGTACTTAGAAAATACTATATGCCAATAGATTCACTATGCAAATGTTATACATTATCTGCAGAGAGAATAGGTGCCCAAACAGCTTCCCTTTACTAAGAAGTTGCTTATAAAGAAGTCTCAATCTATGAGTTATTGGTTTCTTTGATAATTAACAAAGTAGAAAAAGGTATTTAAAACATTTCTTCTTGGGAATTTGGACATTAAATTTTCTATCTATCTGCTCATCCTACATGTATTTATTGAGTACTCACTATAGTACCAGACTCTCTTCTAATTATCCCAGGGGTATAACTCTGAATAACACAAAGTCCTTATGTCTTAAGTCCATTCAAAAGGCTATAGTAGACTACAATAGACTGGGTGACTCACAAACAATAGAAATGTTTTTCTCATAGTTCTGGAGGCTGGGAAGTCCAATGTCAAGGCCAAGATGTTTTTCTGGTGGGAACCCACTTCTTGATTCATAGATATTCATCTTCTCACTGTGTCTTGACATGGCAGAAGGGATGAAGAAACTTGCTGGGACCTCTCTCGTAAGGGCACTAATCCCATTCATGAGGGCTTCACGCTTATGACCTAATCCCCTCCCTAAAGCCTCACCTACTAATACCATTACACTGGGGATAGGTTTCAACATATGAATTCTGAGGGGACCCAAATATTTAGACTATACCACACTGTACCTTTGAGCAATATGTATTTAGTGGGGGAAACAGATGACACACAAATATTTCATATATTATAGTGTGAAAAATGCTATACAGAAAAAATAATGTCGAGTATGGCAGTAAAGATGAATGCCATAATTGGGGGCAGCTCTTTAAGATGGAACAGTGAGACAAGGCACAGCTAGGGGATGTGAAATATGAAGTGGGCAAAAATGTTACTATGGGTAGACTCTGAGATCATCCAAGGCAGTAGGCCAGCAGATGCAAAGGGATTCATATGAGTGAGAATTTTCAAAAGAGGAGTCAGAAGCCACAAAACATCCTGCATCGATAAAAATGTTCTTGCCAACGATATTTAATTTGTTGTCAGCCTCTTTAGTTTTCCTCTGAACATTTTTCTCTCTTGCTCTGAATTTTATTCTCTTCTTGCTGAGCGTCTTTGATCTGATTGTTTATGTTTTTCTTTTTGGCCATGCTATGTTGACATTTCTGTCAAGCCCCTAAAATCAGATTCTAAAAATGGAATAGTCTTCTAATAGTCATGATCACTTGAATATAAAATAACCTGGCACATGAAAAAAAACAAAACAGAGTGATGAATTACAGTTGCTTTACAATTGAATTACAATAAGTTTTGATGGATTGGAGGAAGAGACCATATTACATGAATGTCTCTCCTGATGCTTTTCCTTTGTCTAAAAGGAATACTGACTTTAAATCCGTCATACTTATAAACACAATAGCTAAGAGCTAGCATTTCTTTTTTATTATTATTATTGATTTTTTACAGAGAGGAAGGGGGAGGGATAGAGAGCTAAAAACATCGATGAGAGAGAAACATCGACCAGCTGCCTCCTGCACACCCCCTACTGAGGATGTGCCCGCAACCAACATACATGCCCCTGACCAGAATCGAACCTGGGACCTTTCAGTCCGCAGACCGACGCTCTATCCACCGAGCCAAACCGGTTTTGGCAAGAGCTAGCATTTCTTGAAAGTCCACATTGGACAAGGACTCCACGGAGCACTTCAGATGCGCTTTCTAGTCCATGCAGTGATCCTATGCAGGAGGCAACATTACCCCCATTTTCAGGGGAGGGAGCTAAGGCTCACGTAGAGGAACTATCGCAAGGTTGTCCAGCTACATTGCCCTGGCTGCAAAGCTGTGCTCTTAACCATCATCTCCTATTTACAGTCAGGAGATTGCAAGGGTTTTAGCATGGGGTGACATAGATTTCTGCTTAAAATAGAGAGTTCTGGCAGCAGTGTGAAGAGTGGATTGGAAAAGAATGAACTTAAGAGTTAAGAGAAATGGGAGATAATTTCAGTTTAGGAGAGAGAGAGAGAGACCTTAAACTAAGAACACTGTCAAGAGTGATTACAGTAACAATCAGCTACCCACTGGAGGATGACTATGGAATCTAATATCCAAAAGCAGGAGAATATGCATAGAAATGTATGTTCAAATAAACTACACAATAATACTTTTAGGTAATGGTTTATGTAATCTTCCTATAGCAGAACACTGCCCTTGATTGCTTTCTGTTTAAATGATCCCAACTATACCAGAGTAAAAGGTATGATCAGTCAGCTGTTGAAAATGTGAAATGTGCCACTGACTGGCCAGGAAAGGGGTCCCAACTACACTGTCAGTTCCCACAGGCACTCTGGGATCTCAACCAGTTCTCCAAGAGCAAACACAGGCTTTAGCTCCCTGCCCTGACAGAAGTGATAAAGAGGCTGTACTACGTCTGTACAATTGCACAATTTTAAAACTTTATTGAAAATTTTAGTAACTGTAATTCAGTTCCCCAATCTAAATAGCTATACAGAATACATTGAATATACTTTCCTTGCCTTGCTCTTGAAAAGATGGAATAATTATGAATATAAATGACTTCTGTTTCCTTCGTGTAAAAAAATGTGTTATGTACATATAAGTCAAGTCGAGCATAAGAGAGAAATAGATGCAGTGTAATAATGATAGGAAACCATAATATCTGTGTGGAGGTAGATGCAAAATTGCCACTCATTACTCGAACGGGGAGAAAGTTAGTGGGCAATTAGCAACAGCAAATGCCAAGTGGAAGGATAATTTGTAAGACAACAATAAACAGAGTCTATACCAATGAGACAGAAAGAAGGAGGAAGCAGAAGTGCCGATAAAACAAACATAGCAGCCATCGGAAGGGCTGCATTAGCGCAAGAAAATAAAATGAATCTTCCCTATTCCTCATCAAAAGTTCCAGCGTCTTTGATTCTCAGCTTGTTCTGGATTAGTAGCAATAGCCAAGTTTAGAAAATTATAGTGATAATAAGCCACATTATGTGAAAAAGCTTGCTTTCAGACAACCAAACATCAGCAGGACCTATTCACAGAGCAAGCCATACTCTTCTGAGGAAAAAAAAAAGGAGCAATAAAAATAGAAAGCAATGACTCACCCCCTTGAAAATCAAAGAACAAATAATTATACAATCAGTGAAGAAGGACCTGAGGGATATAAATCAGTCAGCTCGGCTACATCCACACACATATGAAGTAATTACAGTGAAGAATTTTTTAAATTAAGAAACACAATGATTGGGAACATAATTTCAGAATCTCTAACATAACTACTTTTTGGTATTTACCTGACCTGAAGCATTTCAGACCAATTAAAATCTGTCTTAGTTCCAATGATCTTTAGAAAGACTATAATTTTCCTCATAATCTACTCATTATGCAGAGAAGCCTTTTATATGCATGTAGATGTAACTATTTGTGTCATAAATACAAAGAATGGAGTCTACAAATAATAACACAGAACATTTCTTAAGTAACTTAGAAATTATTCAGTATGTACTTGGCTACACACGTCATATACATAATCTCCTCACAGCCCTATAAAGTGGGTACTATTATTTCGTATCTTATATATGATGAGGACTGAGCCTTAAAATTTTAATTTCTTGTTCAGAGTAAAGCTGGATTTTAAACTCAGATCTGTCAAATTGCTGAGCCTGAGCTCATAACAATAGAGAAGAACAATATAAATTATAATTGAGAAGAGCATTCTGGAATCCAGGCTCTGCCATTTGACCTAGTGATCCACCTCTAGGAAAATATCCTAAGAATCCTAAAATACCAATCAGAAAGAATATATGCACCCCTATATACATACCAGTGTTATTTACAAAAGTTAATATCTAGAAACAGCCATGTGCCCATCAGTAGGTGAGTGGATAAAAAAGATGTAGTACATTTACACAATGGAATACTATGCAACTGTAAAAAAAAGAAGGATCTCTTACCATTTGAGACAACATGGAGGGACCTGGAAGGTATTAAACTAAGTGAAACAAGCCAGTCAGAGAAAGACAAGTATCACATGATCTTACTCATATGTGGAATCTAATGAACAAAATAAACTGATGAACAAAATAGTTCCAGAGACAGAAGCATAGAACAGACTGATGAATCTCAGAAGAAAGGGTGGAAGGAAGAGATTAAGCGAAGAACTTATATACATACTATAGGGCTGGTGCACGAAATTCGTGCATGGGTACAGTCCCTAGGCCTGGCTGGCAATTGAAGCGTGAGTGTCTGGCATGGAAGGGCAGGTCCCAGCTGACCTCTGGGCCCTGGGCAGCACCTGGTTCCTGGGTCCCCTAATTGCCCCCCTCTGCCTGAGTCATGGTGCCCGAGTCCCCACACAGAGATGGGGTAAGCGTGGCTAGACACCGTGGGCCGGGGTGCAGCCTGGGCCTCTGGGTCGCCCAGTGGCACTGCACAGAAGCAGACCGGCTCCTGTGCGAACCTATGGTGAGCCCGATCGGCCCCTGCGATCTCAGAAGCCCATTAGGTCCGGCAGCACATCCACTGCCTTCCGCTGCCAGTGCCTCATCGCCGACACCCACCATGTTCTGTGCCGCCCCCTGGTGGTCAGCGCACATCATAGTGAGCAGTCGAACTCCCAGCTGAACTCCTGGTTGAGGGGACAATACGCATATTAGGCTTTTATTATATAGGATATCTTCCATTGATTTCAGAGAGGAAGGGAGAGGGAGAGAGAGAAAAAAACATCAATGATGAGAGAGAATCATGGATTGGCTGCCTCCTGCATGCCCCACACTGGGGATCAAGACCACAACCTGGGCATGTGCCCTGACAGGGAGTCAAACCTTGACTTCCTGAGTCATAGGTCTACTTTCAACCACTTAGCCATGCCTGCCGGGCTCTTGTTTCTTATTTTAAAGGAGAGAGAATTAACACTACAGAGGTCGACTTGCCCAAAACAGCCAAGCTTTACAGTGACAGAGTCGGGGGGCGGGAGGAGGACCGGTTCTAAACACGCACTCATGAGACACTGTCTCTGGCTCTTTAAGCAGCACTCCTTTGAGGCCCTCATATTTCTCGCATGATCCCCCACCCTCCCTACCTGCCATCAGAGCTGAGGAGGGTGGAGGATGGGAAGGGCCATCTGCAGTTCACCTGGGAGGGGCGGGGGAGGGGGAGAGGGGCAGAGCTGCGAGCACTACAGACCCGGGGTGGGAGTTAGAGGCAGCGATCTGGATGCTGATCTCCCTGTCCCAGCATCTCAGGAGCATTTCTTTCTCTGGAAGCACTGCAAGCATTGCCTTAGGCCACGGGACTTGGGACTGGTCTCTGCCTTTCTGTTCTGTGGTACGGGATCCTCTCTGTCCTGGAAACTGGAGTCAGGGATTGGAGTCCGGCCACCTGGGCAAGCCCTCTGCATTGGACCCTGAGACCTTTTGTGTCATCCATGACCCAGTTCCAGGCACAGCTAATCTGTGTGTCCAAAAGAGGGCTTCATTTTCCTAGTTTTCAACGTTTGCTTTCCATAATACTGTGCATTCTGTTGTGTTGTTTTTTGTACCAAAAATAAAACCATTTGCTTATTTCCAATAGGTACTTGTCATCACTGAAGAGAGCTTTGTGGGTGAGGGGGGCATGGAGGGATTAAGGCAGCCAGCCCTGAATGAATGACCCACCTCCTGGACCTCAGGGTGGGAGGATGATTGTGAACATTCCACGATCCTCGTATGGAGCTCAAACTAAGATCTGGGTTTTACAGTCAGACTCTCAAAACAGACAGCCCCCTGCCAGCAGCTGCCAGAGAGCCTGCCTTCCCAGGGGCCAAGCAGAACATGGGGCCTCCTCACCGCCCCCTCACATCATTCCTCACACTCTGGCTTCCCTCCAGCACACCCCAAAGCTGCCACCTCAGCTGCCACAGTTTCCACTCTCTTTGCATCCCCCTCGGGGAGGGTGTCACCTCCTGCTGTCTCCTTGCTTCCTTTTCCCCCTCAGTCTGCTCCTGACACAGAAGCCAGCAGGTCCTCATCTAGAGCCCCGGTGCCTCCGCCGGCACTCAGGGGATGCCATGTTCTCATGGGCCCTCGATCCCTGCAGGATGTGCCCCTTGACCCAGCCTTAACCCCCTTCCATTAGGCCTCTTGCTCGTCCTGCTGCCCCTCTGTGGGCTGTGCCCTCTGCCCGATGCCCTTCTGCAGGCATCTGCCTGGCTCTCCTCCATCCGTCCACTTTCCCTCAGTGAGCCTCCCTTGCTCCTCCCTCATGGAGCCCCTATGTGGTGCCCCTATGTGGCTTTATTCCCATGTTTTCCATGTGCCCGAGCCCTCTAACAGCTGCACCTCACGTCTGTCCAAGGCTATTTCCTCCCAGCACCCTGTCCTCTCCTGGTGGAATGCACACTCTGTAGGACAAGTTGGCTGGCTCCCTGATGCTCTGCGAGCACCTGGGCATCGCCTGGGTGGGTGCTCAGTCAGTGATACGAGTTGAGTAAGATGTGCAGACAGTGGTGTTAGGTGTAAAGGCCACTGGAAGGCAGACTCACTTGGAGCCGAGGGCCGGTGAGCTCTCCACACAGCGTTCAGGGCAGGGCCTTGGGAGCCAATTGGTCTTTTCTTGCAAGAAGGCAGGAGGAAGACAATGAAAAGTGAGCAGTGTGTGTTTTCCCTCAACTACTTAAAAGCTGATAATCTCATTCCATTCAGAAAGCTATGAATAGAAACCCTTAGATCAACCATGTGAGTTGGGTTCTGAGAGTATCTGAGATTCCATGGAGAGTATGCGGCCTTTGCCTGCCACAAAGATGGTGCTTAGTAACTTGTAGCTTTTAGTGCTTTGATTCCTGCACTTGTGGGCCTGTGGGGTGGCCTGTGGGGATTAGCCTGTTGTGGGAGCACCGCTCATCCCGGTCAGCAACTGCCATCTTTTAGTGCTATGATTCATGCACTGGTGGGGGGCGACGTGTGGGGGTCAGCCCAGTGACTGAGGACCTGCCTTCTGAGCAGCTGCTACCACTATGTGGGAGGGCCCCACACTGACCACCAAGGGACAGCTCCTGTGTTGAGAGCCAGGTTGGTCCATCAGTCATTTTGGTCATCACAGTCACTGCCTTTTTATATATATAGATACTAGAGGCCCGGTGCATGAAATTCGTGCACGGGGTGTGTGTCCCTCAGCCCAGCCTGCACCCTCTCCAATCTGAAACCCTATCACAATCCAGGACTGCTGGTTCCAAAATGCTCGCCTGCCTGCCTTCCTGATTGCCCCTAACCGCTTCTGCCTGCCAGCCTGATCATCCCCTAACCACTCTCCTGCCAGCCTGATTGATTCCTAACTGCTCCCCTGCCAGCCTGTTTGCCTCTAACTGCCCTCCTCTGCAGACCTGGTCACCCCTAACTGCCCTCCCCTGAAGGCCTGGTCCCCCCCAACTGCTCTCCCCTGCAGGCCCGGTCGCCACCAACTTCCCTCCTCTGCCGGCCTGGTCACCCTTAACTGCCCTCCCTTGCAGACCTGATTGCCCCCAACTGCCCTCCCTTGCAGGCCTGGTCCCTCCCAACTGCCCTCTCCAGCTGGCTATATTGTGGTGGCCATCCTGTGTCCACATGGGGGCAGCCATCTTTGACCACATGGGAGCAGCCATCTTGTGTGTTGGAGTGATGGTCAATCTGCATATTACTGTTTTATTAGATAGGATAGAGGCCTGGTGCATGGTGGGGGCCAGCTGGTTTGCCCTGAAGGGTGTCCTGGATCAGGGTGGGGGTTCCACTGGGGCATGGGGCGGCTTGGGCGAGGGGCCTATGGTGGTTTGCAGGCCAGCCATGCCCCCTAGCAACCCAAGTAGAGGCCCTGGTATATGGGATTTATTTATCTTCTATAATTGAAACTTTGTAGCCTTGAGCGGAGGCCTGGGTCTGCCAGGGTGTGCGGAAAGCTTGTCTTCCTCCATCGCTGGGGGCAACTCAAGCCTCCTGCTCTCTCCAGCTCCGTGGCTGCTGCCATTTTTGTTGGGATTTATTTATCTTCTATAATTGAAACTTTGTAGCCTTGAGTGGAGACCTGGGCTGGCCAGGGTGTGCGGAAAGCTTGGCTTCCTCCATTGCCGGGGAAATGCAAGCCTTCTGCTCACTCCGTGGCCACAGCCATCTTGGTTGGGTTAATTTGCATACTCGCTCCTGATTGGCTGGTGGGCGTGGCTGGTGGGTGTAGCAGGGTGATGGTTAATTTGCATATTGCTCTTTTATTAGATAGTATGTATAACCCATGGACACAGACAATAGTGTGGTGAAGGCCTTGAGAGGAGGGGGCATGTGTGGGGGAAAAGGAGAGACATCTGTAATACTTTTAACAATAAAGATAAATTTAAAAGAATATTGAACAGGTTAATTCAGTTAATCCTCACATTAGCTCCAAAAGGAAAGAATAATGATGATCATGCAGATAAAGATGATGAGTGGTGGTGATGATAATGATAATGGTGAAGAGGAGAATGGTGATGATGATGATAATGATAATGCCCATTTTACAGATTAGGAAAAATTAGAGGTAAGTAAACTGCTTAGAGTCACCTGACTAAATGAGAAGCCAAGTTAATCTTGCCTAGAAAGGCTCTGATTTTAGCTACTCTACTATAATCCTGGAACATACTTTCTTCATCTAAGTAGCATTGCTTAAATCTCAGCTATAGTAGCTTTCCTAATTGCTGAATAACACATTACCACATATTTAGCTGTCTAAAACATACATTAATCATCTTGCAGTTTCCATGTGTCATGAGTATGAGTGCAGCCTAGCTGGGTTCTCCACTCAGGGTGTCATCAGGCTACAATATAGGTGTGAACTGGGATACATTCCTATCTGGATTTCAGAGTCCTCTTCCAAGTTCACATGTTAGCAGAATTCAATTACTTATGGTTGTAAGACTGAGGTTCATGCTTTCTTGCTGGCTGTCAGCCAGGAGCCTCTCTCAACTTTCAGAGCCCCACCACCTCACCACATCCATACACACAAAGTCTTTACAATGGGGCCCAATAAGACCCCCTCACAATATGGCAGCTTACTTCTTTAAAGCTAGAAGGCAACTCTCTCAGACATCTAGTCTCTTTTAAAGAGGTCACCTAATTAGGTCAGGCCATCCAAGATAAGCTCCTTTTTGTTTACTTAAAATCAACTGATTAAGATCTTTAATTACATATACAAAATCCCTCCATCTAATATAATATATTATCCTATCATCTTTGCCCTGTTGTATTGATAGATAGAGATAAATTACTGATCCCACCCTCACTCAAGGGGATGCAATTATACAAAACCATGATTCACTGGGGTTCATTTTAGAGTTATGCTTACCACATCAGCTTTAACATTACTTTCTTTAGGGTTTCTTTGCTATTCCCTATAACTGAATTACTCTCCAACTCCCATGTCCTGTACATTCTCATCATAGAATTTATCCCACAGTATTGTTATGGTTTTCTCCCTGCTAGATGCCAAGTCCTTACAGCCATAGATTTTATCTTGTTAACTATAGTACCCCCAGTATCCTCAATGTCTGGCATTTTGTTATAATTCAATAAACAGGAGCAATTATTACTCAAAGAGTATCTATAATAATAAAAGCATAATATGCTAATTAGACCAGACAGCCAAACGACCTTCTGGACGTCATTCCAGATGTCCTTCCGGACAAAGCAGCAGCAGCGAGGGCCAAGGCAGAGGTGGTCAGGGGCGATCAGGCAGGCAGGTGAGCAGTTAGGGGTGATCAGGCAGGCAGGCAAGTGGTTAGGGGCAATCAGGCAGGCAGGCAGGCAGAGTGGTTGGGGCAATGAGGCAGACAGGCAAGTGGTTAGAGGTGATCAGGAAAACAGGCAGAGTGGTTAAGGGCAATCAGGCAGGCAGAGGCAGTTAGGGGCAATCAGGCAGGCAGGCAAGCGGTAAGGGGTGATGAGGCAGGCAGGCAGAGTGGTTAGGGGTGATCAGGCAGGCAGGCAGGTGAGCGGTTAGGAGCCAGCAGTCCCAGATTGCAAGAGGAATGTCCGACGGCCCAATCCCTAAACCAGCAGTTGGACATCCCCCAAGGGTTCCCGGATTGCGAGAGGGTGCAGGCCGGGCTGAGGGACTCTCCCTCCCCTCCCTGTGCATAAATTTCATGCACCAGGCCTCTAGTTTATTCAGAATATTAGTGCCTGTCAAGAAATCAAGCTTAAATATTAAATATCATATTATCTTTTTTTATGCAGTTCTTATATCCACCCAATATTTTCACAGACATGTATAACAGCTCAAAAGTCTATTTATTAGTTATACCCCAATAAAGCTGTAGAGAACAAAAAAAATCTACATTACACTAATGAACAATAAGCAGAACAAACATTTTGCATTGTCACTAACAACTGATTTTTTTCTTTATTATTAAATTTATTGGGGTGACATTTGTTAATGTGATTTCATAGTTTTCAACAGTAGATTTCTGATATATGATCTGTATATTGCATTGTGTGCCCACCACTCAGTCAAATCATCTTCTGTCACCATATATTTGATCCATTCACCCTTTACTATTCACCAGTCCTCTTCCCTCTAGTAATCACCATATTGTTGTCTGTGTCTGTGAGTTTCAGTTTTATAACCACATATGAGTGAAATCATATGGTTCTTAGCTTTTTCTGACTTATTTCACTTAGCATACTATTCTCAAGATCCATCCATGTTGTTGCAAATGAGTTTCTTATGGCTGATTAATATTCCACTGTATACACTTACTACATCTTCTTTATCCAATCACCTATCGAAGGATGATTGTTTTGATTGTTTCTATGTCTTGGCCACTGTGCGTAATGCTGCAATGAACATAGGGGTGCATATATCTTTGCAAATAAATGTTTTCAAGTGTTTTGGCTAGATACCCAGAAAGGAGATTGCTGGGTCATATGAAACTCTATTCTTAATTTTTTGAGGAACCTCCATCCTGTTTTCCACAGTGGCTGTAACAGTTTACATTCCCACCAACAGTGAATGAGACTACCCTTTTCTCCACAACCTCTCCAACACTTGTGACTACTTGTCTTGTTGACAATAGCCATTTTAACAGGTGTGAGGTGGTATTTCATTGCAGTTTTGATTTGCATCTTTTCATGTATCTGTTTGCCATCTGTATGTCTTCTTCGAAGTGTCTGTTTAGGTCCTCTGCCCATTATTTTAATTGGATTGTTTATTTGGTAACAGCAGATTACTGGTTCGTTTATTTTCTCACTGTTTTCTGAGATATTCTTTTCACACTTGCAATATGAATTATATCGCTAGTTTCACAATTATTAAGAAAGCAAAACTACAAGTTAAATCTTTTGGCATTATATAAATGGACAAAGAAAATAGAATTACCTAAAGACTGGGAAAATAGTGCTAAAATTCAGGGTTAAAAAGAAAAGAGTACAAATCATAGAAAGATTATATTACCATAATGTTAAAAAATACCTATAGACAAGAAGGTCTATAAGGAATACAAAATGGACTACTTTGTAACAAAGTAGAGGGCAAAGATGAGCTGATAGAAAGTAGATCTGCGGGGTGAGGGGAGGGGAGTGTTTAAAAGCCTCAAAATGTAATTCCACCATGGCTTATTCTAAAAAAGCAATTCAACACTACAGTAGAAACTATAAACTGACATTTATCATTCACTTAAAAATCCACAATGCTATGTCTCTGCATTCATGAGTAACTTAAATTTCATAAAATTTCCCTTGAAAAGCATACCTGAAATTTATCTCAACTTCTTCACAGGCGAAGACACAGAATCACATGGACGTTTTTTCAGGTTTTAGCTGAAACTCCTTAAAGTTTCAACTATTTTATTTCAGCTTTTATGCATGTAAAGAACCATAGCCTGGGTAATATTTTAAGAGTCTTTTGCTCTATTTCTGGGTGAGTCTATCACTGGGATAATCACACAAATGTGCCAGCTCTGTAATTATTTACGACTAAAAAAGACATGCTCAGAATTTGGAAGACATTCAAACTATTGCCTACAGCAGCCTTTTAAAAAAGTTCTAAGGAGCTTCCATAACCAGTTTATTGCTCCATTAAGGAAAAGTATATCTTTCCCTGACTTCAGGATTCTCTATTAGTGAAGGACCTAGCTTTAATATTCCCAAAAAGAAACCTCGTAAATCATGCCCTCGGCTGCTTGGCGGGGAGAAAGGAGCAACGATGGAGAAGAAATAGGTTTGGTCCTTTAAAAAGTCAGTCAAGAAGTACATGAAAATAAGAAACCAGGCCTAAAATAACAGTTTATTTCTTATTTTGTACCCTATCTGTATCTGCAGAAAGACCCAGATACAATATGCTCTGTTCCCAGCCATTTGTGTCTGGCTGTCGTAGTGAGAAGAGGAAGAGAAAGAAAGGAGCACAAGGGCCAGCAAAGCTTTTGCGGGCAGAAGAGAAATTAGCTGGATATTGATATCTCAGATCTATATTCGTCAGCCTCTTACAGTAAACTCTGTTTTCTACTGTCTATTAATAGTTGGCACTTCTGCAAATCTGGAGTTCAAAGATAGCACATGACCATAAAGATGACCTGAGGGCCACAAGAGCCTGGAGTGTTTCCTGCCCCATCAAGAAAGGTCACATGCCCTTTGTGCCCTGAGTTCCAATCACTCCAGACAGGCTTGTGCGCCTTCTCACTATCCATTCTAAATGCTCAGAATCCCTTCCCCTGCTGGCACGGCTTCATGCCCAGAGTAGGGGGCTCCAGAAAGACTTGTTGAATTAATGAATGGAAGGCAATGCTCTAAGTTTTTTCTTCGCTCTTAAGCTGATTTTAACTCCTCAAGCTACAGAGTAAGGCACTTTTCTGTCGTGTGTGTTGGTGATTTTTGTCTGAATCCTCAAGGGCTGCGCCCTGTCCTGCACAACTTATACTAATATTAGAGGCCTGGTACATGAAATTCATGCACCGGGGGGGGGATGGGCGGGGGGGGGGCGGGTGTCCCTCAGCCCAGCCTTCACCCTCTCCAATCTGGGATCCATCTCACAATCCAGGATTGCTGGCTCCCAACCGCTCACCTACCTGCCTGCCTTATTGCCCTAACTGCTTCTGCCTACCAGCCTGATCACTCCCTAACCACTCCCCTGCCAGCCTGATCGATGCCTAACTGCTCCCCTGCCGGCCCGATTGCCCCCAGCTGCCCTCCCCTGCAAGCCTGGTCACCCCTAACTCTCCTCCCCTGCAGGCCTGGTCACTCCCAACTGCCCTCCCTTGCAGGCCTGGTCACCCCTAACTGCCCTCCCCTGCCAGCCTGGTCACCCCTAACTACCCTCCCCTGCTGGCCTGGTCACCCCTAACTGTCCTCCCTTGCTGGCCCAATTGCCCCTAATTGCCCTCCCCTGCTGGCCTAGTCACCCCAACTTCCCTCCTCTGCAGGCCTGGTCACCCCCAACTACCCTCCTCTGCATGCCTGATTGCCCCCAACTGCCCTCCCCTGCCAGCCTAGTCACCCCCAACTGCCTTCCCCTGCAGGCCTGGGTCCCCCCAACTGCCCTCCCCTGCTGGCCTGATAGCCCACAACTGCCCTCCCCTGCTGGTCATCTTGTGGTGGCCATCTTGTGTCCACATGGGGGCAGCCATCTTGTGTGTTGGAGTGATGGTCTATTTGCATATTACCTCTTTATTATATAGGATGTCACTGTACTCTGTCTGAAGGGCTCTCAGAATTTTTGTCATACATACCCTCCTTTATGCTCTCATTGCCTACAGCAGTATCTGGCATGAAAGAGGTGCTCAGTACACAGTTGGCAAACGAATTGGTAAATGAAAGAATACATTGCCTCTACTACATGTTCTTTCCCAATTGCTGTGAGAGGTTCTTCTTTGGATCCACTACTTATATACCTATACTTTATTTTATATTGCACTAGTCATTATTTCCCAGACATGCCTAGATTTTGTTTGTCCTAGTGTTTCCTCCTTCCTGAATGTCCTCATGTTTGAATCCATTTGTGGACATTCTTTTTATTCTCCAAAGCCTAGTTCAAATCTGCCTTCTTCCTGGAAGCCTTCCCTGATACCTTGGCTGTAGTCTCCCCTACTCCAAACTCTGATTCTGCTAAAGTGAATTCTCTACTCCAGCAATTTTCAACCGGTGTGCTGCAAGAATTTTTAAGGCATGCAATACCTGACAACTTAGTCAGGAGCACTGCTCTCCTTCCCCTTAGATTATCAAGTAAAAAAAATTATAACAGCCAACACAACAACAGCTATCCAGTATGAATGAATCAAAGTTATATCTATTTTTGACAGATTGGCAAAAATATATATAATATATATTTTGGAGTGCCACAGTAATTAGTTTATGAGTGCCACAAGATAAAAAAGATTGAAAATCGCTTCTCTACTCCATTAATTCTCCTCACAAAGAATCCTTAAAATTAAATGAAATGAGTAAAATTTTATTTTTATGGAATTCCAGTGTTTTATGTTTCGGATGAAAGTGACTTTAGATTTAATCATAGAAATTTGGGATATTTGTCTGAGGCTGTTTGTTCTCTAATAAAAGCAGAATGAGAAAGTGACTATATTAACTTTATCCAAAAGTCTGATATTTACTCTCAACATTACACAATAATTAAAAATCAATTTAATCTGATCAACTGATTAAAAATCAATTTTTAAAAAGGAAGTAAGAAAACACAGTAACAGTTGTAAACATTTTGAGGCAATTTGCCAATTGATTGGATTTTAATTTTTAAAGTAGCTTTCAAATGCCAAATAGACAAAGGCCTAAGGTCTGGATTTCTGAACAGATAGAACAGTACTCCATGGTTTTAAAATCACCCAATCAATTTGATTAGCAAATGTTTCTTGCAAGGTTTGTAAATGACATTTGCAACAAGGGTTGTTTTTTCCCCCAAGATAACCCTGTTAGGTTTGACAGCTTGTTTGCAATAGCACCCTAAAGACACATTCTGCGGTGCTCAACTGTATAAATATACATTTGAGATACACACTCTGGCTCATAACATTTGTTAAACATCTGAAACATGAAGTCAATCTGGTTAGTGTGTTCTTTGCACCTCTTTAAATGGTGTGAAGGGAATGGATCTCTAGACCTTACAAGTGTATCTATAAACTCCTACTTCAATTGGCATGTACCATTGTGAAAGTCAGAAAATAATTCAGAGACCTCAATAAAGTGAAAGAGATGGGGCCTCCAAAAAGATATTATGAAAATACTAGAGGCCCAGTGCATGGATTCGTGCACCGGTGGGGTCCCCTGGCCTGGCCTGTGCCCTCTCACGATCCAGGAACCCTGGGGGATGTTGGACTGCCGGTTTCAGCCTGGCCTGCAGGGATTGGGCCGAAACCGGCAGTCCAACATCCCCAGAGGGATCTAGTAGTGCACAAAGTGGCAGGCAGCCAGAGAGGAGCCCGAGCCGCACCGCTCCTGCTCATCCTGGCCCTGCTGCGCCTGCCACCGCTCGGTAGCGCTGCAGAGGCTCCCACCACCGCAGCTGTGCTCACCAGCCGTGAGCCCCACATCTGGCACCTGTTGGTCAGCTGAGCAGCACTCCCACTGTGGGAGCACATTGACCACCAGGGGGCAGCTCCTGTGTTGAGCATCTGCCCCCTGGTGGTCAGTGTGCATCATAGCACCCAGTTGACAGGTCGTTTGGTTGCTTAGGCTTTTATATATATAGATATGATAAACAGAGATGGGACACCAGTTATGAGGAATGTGAAAGGGTTAGGGAAAGGTCCTCTGCTAAGGCTTATTCAGGGTCTAAATTTCTATCATAAAGAATTTATCCCGCCGAAACCGGTTTGGCTCAGTGGATAGAGCGTCGGCCTGCGGACTCAAGGGTCCCAGGGTTCGATTCCGGTCAAGGGCATGTACCTTGGTTGCGGGCACATCCCCAGTAGGGGGTGTGCAAGAGGCAGCTGATCGATGTTTCTCTCTCATCGATGTTTCTAACTCTCTATCCCTCTCTCTTCCTCTCTGTAAAAAATCAATAAAATATAAAAAAAAAAAAAAAAGAATTTATCCCTTTGCCATGGCCAGTGTTTGCTAAGTGGGTAGAGCATTGGCCTGCACACCAAAGGGTCAAGCATTTGATTCCTGGTCAAGGGAGCGTACCTGGGTTTCAGATTCTATCCCCAGCCCCAGGGCACATGTGGGAGGCAACCAACCAATGTGTCTCTCACATCGATGTTTCTTTGACTCTCTGGCCCCTTCTTTCCTTCCCTCCCACTTTCTATAAAATCAATAGAAAAACATTCTGAGGTGAGGATTAAGCAAAAAAAATAACTCATCCCTTTGAATCAAAACATCCCATATGCCTAAGAAAACAGAAACACCAATCAGAAAGGATATATGCACCCCTATGTTCATAGCAGCACAATTTACAATAGCTAAGATTTGTGGATTAGAAGATGAATGGATTAGAAGATTGTAGTACATCTACACAATGGAATACCACACTGCTGTAAAAAAAGAAGGAATTCTTACCATTTGCGACAGCATGGATGGAACTGGAGAGCATTATGCTAAGCAAAATAAACCAGTCAGAGAAAGATAAATATCACATGATCTCACTCATTTGTGGAATATAATGAACAACATAAAGCGATGAACAAAAATAGAACCAGAGTCATAGAAGCATAGAATAGACTATCCAGCCTATGAGGGAAGGCAGGGGGTGAGGGGGTAAGAGATCAACCAAAGGATTTGTATCCATGCTTATGAGCATAGCCAGTTGACATAGACGGGGGTGGGTGTGGGGGGTGAGGGCATGTGCTGAGGGTTGAGGGCGGCTGGGAAGAGGTCAATGGGGAAAAGGGAGACTTATGTAATGCATTAAACAATAAAGAACTTAAAATTAAAAAATAACATCCCATATGAATGCTCTGTTAAAATATAAAAATTACCTGAAATAATAAATACATATGAGCTATCAGCATTCTAGCGTCACAAGAAGGGACAATATCTCTGAAAAACCATAAAGAATGAATTTGACTGAAGACTTGTAACAATAGTAACAAAATAGAATGTTCACGGCTCTTTAAGTACCCCATCTCTCTTTAATTTTGAAACAGTTCTGGAAATTCCCAAAGGGGGCTTTCATTTGTATATAAGGAACTTCTCCTGCTTACCAAGGTTCACCTAACTACAGATAACCAAAGGGGCAAGCTATGAGGCCTCTGAGGGCTTTGTGATGAAGATCTCTGCCATCCACAGGTACCAACATCAGGCGGCTGATGCCTGATGTTGACGCAATTCATATCTTTCTAGGAAGCCAATGATTCAACCCAAAGTCCTTTATCCCAGGACTTTGGGTTGAATCATTTGATTTTCATAGATAATTCCATAGTCAAACATACACACAAAAAAGTCAACAACCTCACATGCAATTCTATCAGGTTTGGGGAATTAAACCTATTTAGATTTTTATAAATTCTCCAAACATTAGCTCACTATCTCTTCTAATTCTTTGGTCTTTCACCATCTCTAAACAATATTTATTTTTATTATTTCCTGTTTAGAACCCATGTTTCTTGATGAAGATAATAGAAACAATTGAATTTAAGTACAGCTTGGCTCTTTGATATCTGTTAACATCAATAACATCTTTGATTAGCAGACACATAGCTTACCTTTCCACATTTTTTCTAGCCACTTTTGGTGATGTAGAACATTTATAAAATGTTATCTTGTGTTGCTCCACAACCATTCAGACTCAAACCTTCCAGGTTTGTGCCTAAGCCAATTCTTTTTCTTGGTCATGAGCTTTTTCTGGCTTATTTGGTATATTAAAAATTCTAAGCTCATGAGGGAGTTAATTTTGTAGCTATTTTGAGTAGGTTGACCTTCAATCTCATTTCCTTCTAATTTAAATTACTCTCGCTTGCATAGTCAGAATTATATATTTTGTAAAACTTCTCATTCTCTTTAAAATCATATTCTTTGAAAAAGCACATCCATGGGATTTCTCTAGCTTTGGGGATCTGTTTTGGTATCAGGAAAAGAACACAGACTCTACTAGTAAAGTTGGAAAAGTCTGTGGCCAGATTCTAGTCTAGCGAATGCAGAAGAGATGAACCATAAATACATATTGAGTAAACAAGTGAGCGAATGAATCCTGATCTCAAAAAAATCATTGAATCTCACTGAGCCTCAGTTATCTCATCTGCAAAATGGTGACACAAATATCTATCCTGGAGCTCTGTTGTCAGAAACAAGTGAGCTTTAAGACGTGAGGGAGCATTTCTAATGAAAGTAAGTTTCTTTTTAGCCTTGAACCAGTTCTGGGTTTACCGTTTTTTAGATATGCTTGTAAAGCTGGCTGTCCTTATAGATGGCTCTGTTAAAATTTTTAAGCTTTTGTTTTTATTAAATTTACATACCCATATACTTGTAAGAGTCACCCAGGTTTACAAGTTTTGTTAATAATTAGCTGTCATTATCCTTTTCCCCAATCACACCCAACTTCTCCTGTTAAGAGATAACCAACCACTTTTAACACATTTAGTATTAAGTATATTCTATTAGTTATTAGTATTTACTTCCACATTTCTAAATAACATGCTTATGCTGCTGCTTCTTAACTTTTCCAATTCTGAATATTATCTATAGACTTCTCACATGGAATTTTCGTACCTCACACTCTTTCCTTCCTTCCTCAAGACCCTCCTCTAAGTAAAGTTACTGTAAAATGTCTTATTGGTAACTATCAGCATGGACATTATTTTGACTCTAACATTCAAGACTAAGTCATGGGACACGCAGTGACTACCTATTCTTTCTAGCACTGCAATTAAAATTACCTGTTTCCTTTGTTTTCTATGTTCTTGTCACAGATTCACTTCAAACTTAACATGTCCAAAATGAAAGCTTCCCCGTCTTCTTTACTCCAATTGCTAAAGTCACCCTTACGTGTCCTTTTCCTGCACCCCTCAGATTTAATCTTTAAGCAAGATACATCCAAAATATATCTTAAACCTGTCCTCCCATCTCCACCACACCAACTGGTCCAAGCCCTTTCTTGCTTCACTTAGAGCTTGTCAGAGGGCTCTATAGCTGCTATCTATTCCCTCTTCCACTTCCCTCCCTTTTCAGAGCAGCCATCATATGTACAGCAGAGGGGCTGTCGAAAAATGCAAACTAGACCATATTGCTCCACTATGCGAACTCCTCAGTGGCTTTCTATTATGTTTCATATAAAAAGGCTCACTCTGCTCCAGGCCCATTGGTCTTTTGCCAGTTCCCAGAACACTCTAATCCCATTCTGGCTTCTGGGCTTTAGCTGTACCTTTTGCTTGGAATGTATTTTCAAAATTCTCTTTTTTGTTGCTCCTTCTCATCTTGTAGTCAGTTTGCAAGGCCCTATCTGCTCTATACAAAGTTCCACCTAGGATTCTCAAGCACATCACTCTGATTATTTCTTTCATAGCACAAACTGTAATTTTTTATTTGTTTATTTTGCTCCTCACAAGGTAAACTCTATGAGAACACGGCCCTTGTCCCTTTTGATCTTCATTTTAACCCCCGGCATATCATGAATGATATTTGAAAGAGGCTCAATTGATACCTAAGGTTAAAGTATCAGAATGTAAGGCATGACCAAATGCTGAAGGTTTTTATTTTAGAAGGACAAATAAACTGCTGTGGTTCCCATGTAGATGTGATAACAGCTGTAGTACAATTAGTCAGATTCAGAACTGGGGTGAAGAGAAAGGTAGAGTGATGGATTGATGAGCATGATGTAAGGATCTATCCTATTTGATACCTTTGAGAGTAACTTGCATGAAGGGTAGAAAGTATACTTTTCAGGTCTGCATTTGATATATGGCCAGATGGAGTAGCAAGAGTTTGGGAAGACAAAGAGGGCTTGGTGTAATCTAAG
The DNA here is from genome assembly GCA_025583905.1 of Ia io. Classification (NCBI taxonomy): domain Eukaryota; kingdom Metazoa; phylum Chordata; class Mammalia; order Chiroptera; family Vespertilionidae; genus Ia; species Ia io. The sequence continues at coordinate 50,577,951 of JAJQQW010000003.1, forward strand.
GCAGCTGGAGTGACAGGGTGGGTGTAGAAAGATGATGCCTGAACTAATAAGGGCAGATAGAACATCTGCTAGGGTTTAGGGAGTCATCTAACTGTGAACATGGAGGCAAAACACTGACTTACTAATGGTTTGTGAAGTGTGGTTATGACTTTTAGGAAGAGCTCATACAACTGTATTTACGTACTACACTGCTTACTGTGCCCAAGGCCAGCTCCTGCCAAAGCCTTACTTGTAGCTACAACAGTTGAGGTGCATATTCTAGGCACACGTGGGTGAAGGCATCACCTTGGGATCCTGCAGACCTCATATGGCTTGGAGTGCTCACTTTTGGGTGCCATCTTTTGGGAAATGTGTTTTCAGGCTGTAGGACTGTCAGAGGTGAGACAACCAGGATGTTGAGCATTCCGAAAGTTAGAACATATCATAAAGAATGATTAAGGGAAATGGAGCTGTGTAACCCAGGAAGATGGATTATTCGAGAGATCCAAGAGGCTGCTCAAATATTTTGAAAGTGCTATATAATAACTAAGATAGCATTCAGGACTGTTCTGAATGACATGACTGCAACGCACAAGTAGAACCCGTAGGAGGGAGACTTCACCCCAAGATGAGGTGTGTTCTAACAAAGACCTATTGCTTCTCTAGTCTAACAAAAGGATGCTCTCCCTAGCAAAGGGGTAAGCTGCTGTTCCTGAGGTTTGCAAGCATATCCGGCATGACCTGGGTGAAAGTGCATGGGAGGTTGGTGCCTCCAATATGCCTTCTGACTTTAAACTCAGTGATGCTAAGTGAAGGGAAAGTCCACCGAGGCCCAACCGGTATAAGCCTATATTCAAACACAGTTAGAGAGAGCATACGTGAAGCCACTCTCCTGTTTGCACGAAGATTTACTTTTGTGCACCTACTCTCTGTGGAAACAGTGGAGTTGGTGCATGCAACATTCCTCATACAGCTTTCTTATTACCATTGATCAGGCTACCTGGCTGGTGGTCATAAATGAATAAATAGATATAAATTCCCAAATAAGCAGACATTTCTGTTTTTATGTACACCAAATGCTATTGTTCTCTGCTGCACGTTGTGATAGCAGAGGAGGTTTGAAATGAGCAGATAATCAGGAAGCTTTTTCCTAATGAAAGGAAATTATGAATATGTGCTTTTCTGGCAGCCTTTAATACTTCTCACAACCAACCTCTCCCCTCTAGCCTACACATACACACACACACACATACACACACACACACACACACAAACACTGTATGGCTTCTCTTGTAGTCAATTGAATATGGCTAAAGTGCATAAATGAATATTTTCATGCTAGTACTTACATTAAACTTGCCCTCATAAAAATGTTTTTATTAATAACCTAAAAATTTAATGAAAGCCCTATCTTTAAAAATAATATATCCACTGCTCTTTTTACAATGAATTTATAATGAGCCTTTGGGAAATTTCTGAAGTTCTTACACACGTATTAATTCCCATTAATTAACTTAAAGGCTAAAATGCAAATAAAAGTAATTTCGGTCTTTAGAAAGGGCAGGGCTCAAAGTAAAAGAAGAATCTCTGACTCAGGATATTTTCCACGCTGGAGTGAGCTGTGGCCTTCTTATTTCTGCTCCCTGCTAAGACCACTACTGAGGTTTTCCATACAGCAAGGCTTAATGGAAGTTTCCTGAGAAACTGGGGCTATCTCTCCATAGTACATGTTAGTACACAAGCTAAGGTCAAATCTCAGCTATGCCTTGTAGGACCTTATGAAGTTACTTACTTCAACTTGAAAGTAAAGAGGTATGCCACAAAAGCAATGGGTATCAGCAGTTAATCTTGGTTGTGAATGCATTTTCGTGATTCAATATCCTGCTAACGTTAGAGATACCTTTTGCCAATTTCTGTTGGCAAACATGATATTATCTCCACTTTCAACAGAAGAAAAATGCAGGAGAAAAGTCAAAGGATTTCTCCTAAAACATGAAGTTCTGAGATGTGTGGGATATTATTTCAGAAAACAAACAAACAAACAAACAGCTATTATATCCATGACGCAAGGATACTATAAATGTTTCCCTGGCCCTGGAATAATTTGGAATGGAGCTGTAGCAGTGTTCTTGCTTAGAAAGAAGGAAGGACAGCCCTCCCCAAATGCACAGCTACACAAGCATTGCTCAAACATTACATAAGGACGAGTGGCCTAGTCAGAACCTGAAAATGGCATTTGAAAGCTGATGCTTGAGCCCCTAAACCTTTCCTCCAGCATAATAGCCTCATAGGAGGAAGATGCTGGCAGGCATTCTTCATCGGCTGGCCTCTGAACACCGTGGCTCTCTGATTGTCCTACAGGAAGCTCTGCCACATGAGGGGAAGTAATTATGTGCCCAAGGAAGGCAGATAATGTCCTCGGTACACTTACAGCACAGGAAGGGATTACAAGGCATAGTGCTGTGTTAGAACAAGATTCTGGCCATCCACTCTGTCATGGCACGTGGGCCCCTAACACAGCCCGGCGGGTTGCAGCCAAGAGGCAAAGGGCTTTCACTGCTTGACATTGTGGCCCAAAGAAGAGCAGGCAGGAGAGAGACGAAAGTGAAGAAGAGGAAACACAAGACAGTTGTTTTTTAAATGGAAAGTAGCTAGGAGATAAATGGTTGCTTCGGGAACACCAGGGGAAAGGAAACATATACAAGCTTAATTAATAGAATTCAGATGAAAGAAGGGCAGAGGAATTAAATATTCATTATAGGTCCCATAAAGCTATGATTCAAAAAAAAACTCAATTGAAAGATTCATTGGAGACACAAAACTTTGAAAATTAAGTATGTGAAGGAAACAAGAAAAAGCAAGCAAATTGTCCACATTGGAATGTTATTATCTGTAGGTGACAGTGTTCAGGCGCTTTCCATGTATCTGACTTGAAAGTGATGGAGGAGAAATTTGTGAAAGTAGACAGTGTGGGACAAGCAGATGCTGCCAATAAAAACTGGCCAAGAGGATATTTCTATGTTCAATTCAATTTAACTTCATCCATAATGAACTGAATATAGAAAATTCTGGAATAGAGGAGAAAATAAAACAGACCTGGGAATAAAAATGATGATGATAACAATTCTAAAAAAGGGCTAACATTTTGTAAAATGTTCTCAGGTTCCTGACAGCATGTCAGGCATATTTTTAAATGGATTATCTGATTTATTCTTCATAACAATGCTAAGAAATAGTTTCCATTATCATCCATTTTGTAGGTGAGGATATGAAAATTCAGAGATAAACTTGTTGAAAGTCACAAAAGTATTAAAGTGGCAGAGACAATATTTGAATTCCATATCTGTATAACTTTAGTATTTGAACTAATAAAATTTATATAAAATTTCAATAATTGTATATTATGTGTCTTAAACTTCTCAAAAACTCTCTAGTACATGTATATTTAAAATCATTGTTTCTTGTTTCTCTTCCCAAAAGCTATTCTCCAAAAATAATAGGTAAACTTAAAACTGTAACATCATCACACTTGTGGAGGAAGTGGGTGTAGGGACACCTAAAAGATGGGCTGTGAAACTGAGTTATGAATTTATATTTTAAAGGATTGAGAAATATTTTTATTTGCATTTTTATCTAAGCTAATTGATACTTTGGAAAACTCAGAGTAATTCAAAGAGCCAGCCTTTTCAAGACCAGGCAAATTCTCTCATGTTTCTTCCCAGATCGCTCAAACCACTTCTCTCCAGCTCTCTCGAGATATTAATATGTTATCTTCCACCCAGCAAAGGATAGGGTCACAGAGTGGGTCACAGCACCTAGTAACACAATGCTTATTGAATGAAAAAGATTGATCCTTCTCCTTCCACCTTCCCCATAGCTGCACTTTGGGACTTGCTATTTTAACAAATCAAAGTATTTGCAAATCGTGTGGTGTTCTCTGTGTGCATTCGATTCGGAGAAGAAACAGTCTCCCTTCCCATGATAATCATCAATAATCTCAAATTACAAAAGGCAGAATCCAGAGTAGATGGACACCCAAGAAGGAAAAAGGAATGCTCCAACTCCAGAGGTTCAAATCATTTTGGCAAGGAAGCTTCCTGGGAAGCTAGACTTCCCCACTGCAATGTGGTCCCAGATACACTCCAGCCATCCTTCTGCACCCCTCTTTATTTAGGGTGGAGAGCAGAGGAGGAGGGCAGAGCCACCCCATCCTGTCCAAGAAAGACCTGAAGGTCCCAATATTGTCATCCAGCCATGGGTTGCTCATGAAATTTTTTTAAAGGCAGAATAGTGAAATCCAGTTCATAGATGTAAAAATTCAAGTAGCATTTTAATCATTGCATGTTATATAACCTCTGTGTGTAAGTGTTTCTCTCCTGGCCTTGCACACAAAGGTCCTAAACCACCATCATCCCTTCATGGATCCAACACCTCCCTCCTAACTTTGGCCACTTCTGCAAAGAATTCTGCTTATTGGGTAAAACTCTACCAAGTACACGTGTATTAACTACTCTCAGGAATTAGTATTTCCATAAACTGAGAGAATTATTATTGAGTGATAACAGTGTGTTCATTGACTTTAGTGGACCAAGGAAATCAAGTCCTTTAATCTGTGCATTTGGCCTCCAAAGCACTGAGCGTGCTTTTCCCGGGAATCTATTCCCTCCTATTTCTCTTGGAAGTCTCTTGCCCACTGACAAGCCATCCTCCCCACTCCTCCACCTATAGAGAAAGGAACTACACGATTTAATCATCAGTTGTGTACCCCACCCCCAAAGTACTACTTTTGCATCTCTACACTTTCTCCAGGAGCCAAAAATAAATGAGTACATTAACCTAGTTTATTAAATTAAGCAATGAAATATATTCAGGCCTCTTCTTTCTAGTTCAGCTTGTTTTCCCTTATGTATTTACCTATCATTTACTTCAGTGCCTTCAGAAGCACACATAAAGTAGCAACAAAAATTCTACAAAATGAAATAGCTATAATAGGGAGAAATTTGTCTCTGAGATTTCAGAAATTCTAAGTTTAACCTCTTTGATGTTCTACCCACCATGTTGAGTAGTTCATCACAACCCCTTTTTTTCCTTATTATATATAGTTTTAATACCCAGAGAAATAAAAGTGCTGAACTCTATCTGATATTTTACTGAACTCCTGAACTATTCTGAGTTAAGTATGACAGATGCCCTAATGCTTAAGCCAAGGAAGTTGTTCTTTTAGTTCACACACAGAACATTTCCATTAAAAACCAGAGACCTCAGTTCTAACCTTGGCAATGCCTTCTCCACATGATTAATTATTTTTATGTGCACTGTAGTCCATTAGGGAAGTGTCAGTGTGCCTCAGGACTCAGATGCCTTCACATGGATTATTTTGCCCACTTTGTTCTTTCCTCCGTCTTTGTCTAGCAAAATAAAGAATCACATATCCTGTACTTTTATTTCAGATATTTGTAAAGTTATTAGGACTTTTACATTTTAAACTGTGATTCCATTTAGTATTATGCTCTTGAAAGGTTGTATGTTAGTGTCACTGAGCTCATTTGGAAATAAAAAGTTAAATCTAAAGAACAAAATAAACTGAATAAAATAGAACCAGAGGCATGTTTACATGGAACAGACTGATAGATCTCAGAGGGGAGGGTGGTGATGGGGACTAGATAAAGGAAGGTGAGGAGATTAACAAAGAACATATATTCACGACCCATGAATACAGACACTGGTGTAATGAAGGCCAGGGGAGAGGAGACTGGGGTCTGGTTGGAGATGGGCAAAGGGGGCGGGGGGTCATCTGTAATACTGTCAATAATAAAGAAAAATAGAAAATTAAAATAGAAAAATACAATCAGTAAAATTCAAAACAATGATTTAAAAATAATTTAGGAAGGATAACAATCACATATAGTCTTTTTGTCATTTGAGGATCACTGTTTACATCAATATATAATCTACTTTTTATATACCCATAGGTCATTAAACTATATTCTTTGGAACCTTTGCCTATTCTGTTCTAATGCTTTCTTTCATTGTCACTTTGAAGCTTATTATTGAGTTGAATCCCAGGTAACGGGACAACTGGTGAAATGGTGATCAACTACCATATGAAAGTAATATGTGTTCTGTATGGTTAACAGAATATTTATGAAGAGGTGAAATTTTTAAGTAGAGTACTATTAATTGCTTTATAATTGAGTTAATGAACAAACTCCCTGCATTTTCTAATCTAGTTCTCAATTTGAAAGGCAAAAACTGCATCTCTACCCAGCAGGTAAATATACAAAAATATCTTCTCCTTTTTTTGACTTTATCTTGCTCCTTGAAATTCCATTTTGGTGGTGACCCCGCTCAATAGTTTGATTTCCCAGCCACAACTGGAAGTGCATAAAAATCTACAGACATTTGTACCAACCTCTCTTTATTTTGGTCAATATCTCTAATTCCTTTTAAAGGTACTTTAAATGCTTGGGGTTTTTTAAATTAAAGTTTTTGAAGTTGTTAAATTAATTGTGGCTCTTACTTGTTCATAATTTTCTTGATGAAGAGAAAAAATAGAAAGAACAGAGAGAAAGAGGAGCAATACAGTATTGTTATTTTTATTATTATTTATTAAGAAGTGATTATGTGTTAGGTACTGTGCTAGGAACTTTACATTAAATATTGCTAATGCTTCCATAAACCCTGTCACTTGTCTTAGTTGGCATTTAAAGAAATAGTGATTCAGGAAAGGTCATCAACATATCAGAAGCCACACAGCCGCTAAGCAGCAGACCTGAAATGATCTCTTTCCACTTTCAGGTTCAACCTCCTAGGGCCCCACTGGAGAATATTAGAAGCTCTCAGCAAACCAGCTGTCACAGTCCATGGGCCCTTCCCAGTAGCCTCTCAGCCCCATGTTCAAAAAAGTCATCAGTTATCCTCTCTCCAAGATGTTAATATAAAAGCTTAATTACTCTGGGTTAAGGCTTTGATGGGGGGTCAAAATTCAAATGTTTTGAGCACAGAACTAAGAGTGGGGTGAAATTTTTACCAAAGTCCTATTATGGGCCAAGTACAGAGCACATATTCTCATTTAGTTCTCACAGCCCCCTAACCTGGGTACATTTGAGCCTCCTACCACTGTTGTACTCTTGTGGTGTGAATGAACATTCTGAGACAGCTTTGGGTGAAAGGAGAGTGGGTAAGACAAATAATAATAACAAAAATTACTAGTTCTTTTTACTAGTTTGCATGAATCATTTGGAAGAAAGAGTAAAATATCCTACCTAATAATAGAGTAATATGCAAATTGACCGTACCTTCGCTATGCCCACGATTAAGACTCATGACATATTCCTGCTTTTAAATCCTCTAATAACTTTCTCAAACTACCGGAATCAAGTGGATCAAGAGATACTTTATTTTTGTCAAAACTGTACTCATCAGTGATAAATAGTTCTAATTTGGAATCTTTTAAAATAAAGGGCTAGGAGGCACAGGGGGGCGGGACTTGGGGTGGCTGGGGTGGCCGATTGGGCCGAGGAGATGCTGAGCTCGCGTCGCCAGCGGCGGCACGAGCTCAGTGTCTGCGCCATGGCTGTGCTGCAGCACATAAGGGGCCTCTGGGGAAGCGAGCCCACATCCCGCCACCGACCATCAAAAGCGGGAAGCTGGGTGTCCACTCAGGCACCAGCAGACAGACACCCAGCTCCCCCACGATCGAAAGCGAAAGCGGGGAAGCTGGGTGTCTGTCCGCTCCGGCACCAGGCCAAAAGCCTCTGCCGGAGGATTTTGAAAGGCTTGGTGCACCAGCGGACACCCAGATCCCCCGTGATCGAAAGTGGGGAGCTGTGTGTCCACTCCGGCATCAGCGGACCCCCTGCCATCAAAAGTGGGGAGCAGGCTGCCAGCAGTGTCTGTGGAGCATGCTAGGCTTTGCGGGGCAGTGGATATGGCCTGGATGGCAGGTTAGGCCTAGGGGACCCTACACGTGCATGATTTAATCATGCACTGGGTCTCTAGTTTTAAAATAAACTGCTACAAGCAAAACAATCCAAGTATGGGCCCTATAAACTCTTCATTTTCTGTATTTCTTTTCAAATCCTATGTCTATTAGCATTTGTATAAACATGTATTTATTGAATATGGAAAGAAGTATAATAAAAATGTAAATGTCTGATCCCTAACTCAGCAACTCCCCACCCCATTAATATTTTTATAATGTTTCTGTTTAGTTCAAACAATTTTTTGTGTTCCACCAGGTTAAGCTCTGCATGAAAAGTTTTATAGAATATGCAAAGATGTGTAAGACACATTGGAAATATAGTAAGAATGTAAGTAATACTCAGCTTGTAATGACCAAAAAGGTGATGAAGAATAAATAAGACAGTAGAACTTAGACCAGAAGTAAATTATGCCCAAAATAAGGAAGCTCTAAATTCCAATTGTTTGACTGAAAGGTTTATAAACTAATTTTGTTTTTTTATTGAATTTATTGGGGTGACTTTGGTTAATAAAACCATACAGATTCAAGTGTACAATTCAATAAAGCATCATCTGCATCTGCATAGTGCAGTCAGCACCCAAAATCAAGTTTCTTTCCTTCCCATTTATCCCCCCTTTGCCTACTTCTACCTCCCCTCACCCCCATGTACCTCTATCACCATACTGTTATCCATCTTTATATTTTTTTGTTGAATCCCTTCACCCTTTTTCACCCTGCTCCACAACCCCCTCCCCTCTAACAGCTGTCAATTTCTTCTATGTAGCTATGCTTCTGTTTCTATTTTATTTGTTAAATTATTTTGTTGATTAGATTCCACATAATGCTCTCCAGGTTCATCCATGCTGTTGCAAATGATAAAAGTTCCTTCTTTGTTTACAGGATCGTAGTAATCCATTATGTAGATGTAACACAGTTTTTTAATCCACTCATCTGCTGATGGGCAGTAGCCCTTTATTTTAAAAGATTCCAAATTAGAACTATTTGTCACTGATGAGTACAGTCTTGACAAAAATAAAGTATCTCTTGATCCACTTGATTCCAGTAGTTTGAGAAAGTTATTAGAGGATTTTAAAGCAGGAATATGTCATGAGTCTTAAAAGTGAAAGATCATGTTATTTTAAAAACAAAAGGAGCAGTTCAAAAGAACTAGAGTTCAGAGTGTGCATCAGCACGACTTTTAATGCTGACAAAGCTGGAAAGATGTCGTGATGATATTGTGAAAGGCTTTATTTGCAGTCCTAAGGTGTTTGAACTTTATCCTGGAGGCCATAGCTAGCAAAAAATAGAGAGTTTTTAAATTTTAAGTAAGGAAGTGGCATGCTTAGATTTAATTTTTGAAAGGAAAACTCAGGTGGTACAGAGGATGAATTGGTGGGAACAATCTTCGGCAGCAGAGAGACCACTTGGAAAGCTGAGGCAATAGTTCTTACTAAAGGTGGTTCAAATGTAGACAATTAACTTCAGGGTGAAAAGAACAGTTTGGAAAGACATTTAGGAGAAGAATTTTTAAAAGTGGGTTGGATTTGGGAGGAGAGAGGGCAGGAGGAGTAGGGAATAATTTTTGTTACAGACAGGAAAAGGACCAGGTTTGAGAGGGAAGGCAATAAATTCAGCATGTGGTGTTTGGTTGCTTGCAGAATGTACAGATGTACCAGTTAGTGTCCTGGAGGCCATTGGAAGTATGAATCCAGAGCTCAGAATGAATGGATGTTGAATAACTGGCCTAGTATACTTTGCTCTGAAAAACCCCCATATGTTCATAGGCCTTTGAAAAAAGGAAGCTAATTCTTTGCCTCTTTCAGTACCCTATATTTACATCACATTCTCTTTCAAATAGTTTCTCATGCCATATATTAGAGGAGAATTGCTGTAATGAGAACCTCTTCATGAACACTATACACTAGCAGTAGCCTGAAGATTATAAATATTTTTGTAATTTAAACACTCTGTCTATCAGAGGAATGACTATTTATTTAAAAGATATTTATTTAAAAGATATATTTAAACGGTTGTGGAGCAGGGTGAAAAAAGGTGAAGGGATTCTTCCTGAGTGCTTATTATGTACCAGGCACTGTGTTAGGTGCTGGGATTATAATAGTAAGCAAAAATAACCACAAATCCAGCTCAAAGAGCTTTCCAGTAGAGGAGGAGACAGACCACACTCAACTAACCACACAGATGAAATCAGGTGATCTAAGAAGATGAAGTTTACAGTTCTATGAGTACATAGAAGAAAAGAAGCTGTTCTAGAGGTTTGCCCATGAAAGGTAATATTCAAACCAAATTCCCCAGGATGCAGAAGACCAGGAGGAAAAAGTCCCTGTGGTGAGAGGGAACATGATGCATAAAGGAACTGATATAGGCTGGGGACTATGCACAAGGAGTGAAGGGGAGGGGTTGCTATGTGATGATGCTGGAGATATAAGTAGAGGTTATAGGCCTTGTAAAAAATTTAACCTTTAAACCAAGAACAATGGGAAGACACTATGGTTTGAGCAGTGAGATGACAGAATCCATTTTCATCTTGGGAAACCCATTTTATCTCCAACTAGAGGCCCAGTGCATGATTAAATCATGCACGTGTAGGGTCCCCTAGGCCTAACCTGCCATCCAGGCCATATCCACTGCCCCGCAAAGCCTAGCATGCTCCACAGACACTGCTGGCAGCCTGCTCCCCACTTTTGATGGCAGGGGGTCCGCTGATGCCGGAGTGGACACACAGCTCCCCACTTTCAATCGCGGGGGATCTGGGTGTCCGCTGGTGCACCAAGCCTTTCAAAAGCCTCCGGCGGAGGCTTTTGGCCTGGTGCCGGAGCGGACAGACACCCAGCTTCCCCGCTTTCGCTTTCGATTGCGGGGGAGCTGGGTGTCTGTCCGCTGGTGCCTGAGCGGACACCCAGCTTAACGCTTTCGATGGTCGGCGGCGGGATGTGGGCTCACTGCCCCAGAGGCCCCTTCTGTGCCGCAGCACAACCATGGCAGAGGTGCTGAGCTCGTGCCGCCACTGGCAACACGAGCTCACCGTCCCACCGGCCCAATCGGCCACCCCAGCCACCCCAAGTCCCACCCCCCCACGCCTCCTGGCCAATCGTGGGCATAGCGAAGATACGGTCCATTTGCATATTATTCTATTATTAGATAGGATGTGAAGGATAGGATTGGCTCCTCTCTTGTCATGGTTTTACCCTTTGCTGCTCTTTTTTTTTTTTTTTTATCTACAGAGAGGAAGGGAGAGGGATAGAGAGTTAGAAACAACGATGAGAGAGAAACATTGATCAGCTGCCTCCTGCACACCTCCTACCGGGGATGTGCCCGCAACCAAGGTACATGCCTTTGACCGGAATCGAACCTGGGACCCTTCAGTCCTCAGGCAGATGCTCTATCCACTGAGCCAAACCGGTTATGGCTGCCCTTTGCTGCTCTTTGCCCAAATTGATTTTCCCTTCTCTTCATCTTTGCAGAATGCTAATAATCAGGTTTGGGCTGAGCTACAGTAAACTGGGAAATGACTCCTGTATGCCCATATAAGATGCAGGTTGCCATCCCCCTGGTACTGGGGGTAGCTTTGTGAGAATTGTTCAAGTGAAAATGATGAAAGGGTTTACTACTTATAAATCCATGACTGGATGAGAGTGTGCAATGAGAAAAGTGAGGTCACTTGGGTTCTGGTTCCCTGGCTGCCACTTTCTGGCTATAAAACCATGGGAAAATCATTGAAAAGCTTCCCACTGCAGATGCCTCATCTTAAAAACGAAGGCAGAACAATGAACAGGCTCTCTTATGCCCTTCTGATTCCACTGGACAAATAAAGAAGAAAGTGTAATTCTTAGACAAACAACCACATGGGTCCACATGCAAAGAAAGATGTCTTGATATATGGAAATTCACAAGTCTGGATTCTGCATTAAAGCATGCAGATATATTTTAAATTTGCCCTTTTTACTTTTGTATCTACATTTAAAACTGCATTTTTATGTGTGGAACTAAACACACACCCATATTGACTTCTATTTATTAGCTAGTATAAATACTTTGAAATTTGTCTTTGAGCTCTTAAAAATCTTGAAATAGGTACAGTTTCCTTCCCATGTAAACCAGTCTGCAAATAATTAACAGACCAAATTATTGGATACATTTTTTTCACAATCTCAAATCCATAAGGAATATGTAGCTAATTTAAGCTTCGTTGTATTAAATTGTAGAATACACCATAAAATACTGATACTACAACTTGCATCAAACAAGTAAACATTTGTTATGGGGACAGTAAAATTTACTTTTCACAAAAGGAGCCTACAGTAATAATGCATTCAATTCTATTTCCCAGAATGCTTCTTAAGTATGTTAATAAAGTCTTTATTGTGTCTGCTTATAAAAGTCGCCACCATTTCCCATTAGAAAGTCTCTGTTTATTCATCAAACATTTACTGACAGTGACTGCTGGGAGCAGCCTCAGATTTCCACTCCATTACACGTTTGTGGCATAAAGCACATTAATTATAGATATATTACAATATTCAACTCATTGAGGAAAAATTAGATGATCAAGGCTCATTTTCCTTGACAATAAGCAAGTTAATGAAAATACTAATTACCTGATGATGAAGTGGAGCCTTCAGGATTGAATGCTTAGCATCTGTAAAAGAGTTCTGTGAATCTAGCACAGAATATTAAAGCCAGAAGCATTGAAAGTCTATGAGGTGGTCCTTGCAATTGTCCAGTGCTCTTTAATTAGACATAAAGGATAATCAGAGGTGAAGCAGAGTTTTTTGAAACATTTGGGGGAAGTCAATAAAAAGTCATATCTTTACCTAAAATTTTTAAAATATTATTATGTGGGACAGTGACCTATCCAGAGTCACAGGACTGATTGGCAGAACCAAGAACAGAAATCCTTGTAACTAAAGCTTGAACTCTTAACCTGGGAAGCTCAATTACAAACCAATAAAAGAGAGGACTGTTACAACATGCAAATTCACATTTGCTTTTCCACTTCCCAGGATAACCAAGAAGAAAAGGCAAAACAAAGAACCTGTGAGAATGTCTGTTGCAGGCACATAAACTAGAATTTTGGCTTTGGCCATCTTGAAGGCAAACAAAGACACTTGAAGGATCCCCCACCCCAACCTATCCCTACCCTCTCAACATTCATTCAACAAATATTTACTTTGGGCAAGGAGCAATCTATAGTGACCAGAATGTTCAAGGTCTCAGTTCTCAAGGACCTTACATTCTAAGGATGAAGAGGGACTGGAGACAGTAAAAATGATATAGAAAGGAGTGTTAAGTGCTACCAAGACAATAAAACTGGATAATATGGTGGAAGGAAGATGGAAGGGTACTGTTGCATAGTCAGGTGTGAGAAACTTGTATTGTGATCTGCTTAACAAGACACAAGAAAGTCATGCTGAAAGAAAGCACTCTACGCAGAGAGAAGAGCAAGTACAACGGCCCTGAGGCCAAAAAGAAGTGTGACATGCTGGACTGGTAATAGAAATGCAATGTGAGCCCAGGGTGTAATTTTAACCTTTTGCACTTGGATGTCGAGATTAAAATTACTCTTTGAATGTATCAATAATTTGAAATATAAAAAAATCCAAATAAATAAGTTTGTATGAAAAGAAACTCCAGTTTTTTATTCTACTGCCGCGCTTTGTAAAATCTGGGGTATTTAAAAAATTAAATCCTGAGTAGAATAAAGGAATCAAGAAAAAAGCAAGCAAGTGCAAAGGGTTAAATGTTCTAGTGGCCTTATATTTTTTTAAAAAATAAAAAGAAACAGGAAAAATTAGCCTTTATATATTTTATTAAGATTTAATAAAATATACATGTACTATGTGAAATGCAAATCAACTTTATTTTAAATAATTATGCAAAGAATAAACTCATTGTCTGCAAGAATTTTAACATAGCCTAATGATTCATTTTTTAATAATGCCAGATGTATTTTTAGCCATTTTGAAATTACGAGAGGAAACTTGATTGAAAGATTCCCTTCTCTGAATTTCTAGAAGTTTAGACTGAATAGTGATAAACTCTAGGCACAGGGAAGCCAATTCACATTCAAGTAAGAGGCTGGGGATCCTTAAAAAGATGCCCTTTCCTGATAAGCATGTAAAAAGATGCTCAACATGATTTGTCATTAGGGAAATGCAAATTAAAGCAACAATGAGATATCACTACACACCTTTTTCAGGATGGCTGAAATCCAAGAAACAGATTGCTGATGAGAATATCATGCAACAGGAATTCTCATTTATGGCTGATGGGAATGCAAAATGGTACAGCCACTTTGGAAGATGACCTGGCAGTTTCTAACAAAGCTACACAGTCTTAACATAGGAGCCAGCAATCACACTCTTAGGTATTTACTGAACTGATTTAAAAACTTATATCCATATAAAAGCCTGCAAACAAATGTTTACATCAGCTTTTATCATAATCACCCAAAGCTGGGAGCAGCCAACATGTCCTTAACAGATGAATGGGTAAACAAATTGTGGTACACCCACACAATAGAATACTATTCAGCAGTTAAAGAAAGCAATGAGTTACCAAACCACATAAAGACATGAATAAAGCGGAGAAACCAAGATATCAGCATAGGTAAACACCTAAACTGCTGTCTCACACAACAATTTCAAAACTACAACTAAAAGACAAAACCGACATCATCCAGAACCACAGGAAGGCTGGCTGAGTGGAAATTTTACAACTAGAAGGAAAGAGAAAAGCACAATGAGACTCAGAGGAGCTGCAGAAGGCAGAGGTACCAAGGCGCGCGCACGGAGAGGGCTGGCAACTGAGTGCGCGGCTGGCTTTCTCAATCGGGAGGGAGACAAAAGCTCCCAACTGCTCTGAACTCCAGTTCTGAGTGAAACTCTGGGGACTCAGACTCATTCGGGGAGAAACTGGACTGTCTGGCAGCAGGCAAAACTCGAGGGCAGCTTTCTTTCAGAGGTGCTTGCAGCGATTACCACGGGACACTGAGACCCAGGGGCCTCTCAGGGCAGGGTTGACAGGAAGCCATTGCTGTCTGCTCTGCCCTGAGACTCCACACCATCCAAGCTGAGCACAGAGGCTTTTGCAAGTCTTGTCTCATAAGGGTGTCTCCAGCACAGAACTTCTCCCAGCGTAGACACAACTGATCCTCACAGCCAATGGGTCTGGAGGTCAATTCTTCCCAGTGATACCAACAGCAATCAAGGCTTAACTACAACAAGACTGTGCACACAGCCCACAAAGGGGTGCACTAAGAGTGTCCACCTCAGGTAACTGGGGAGGCTGAGCCACTGGGCCCTATAGGACACCTAGCACAAAAAGTCACTCTATCAACTCAGGGAAGCAGCCAAAATGCAGAGACAAAGAAACAGGTCGCAAATGAAAGAAATGGAGGAAAGCACATGACTGGATATAGAGTTCAAAACCATGGTTATAAGGTTTTTCAAGAATTTTCTGGAAAAGGCTGATAAATTTAGCGAGACCCTCAAGGATATGAAAAAGGACCAACTAGAAATTAAGCATACACTGACTGAAATAAAAAATAATATACAGAGATACAACAGCAGAATAGAGGATTGCAAGAATCAAGTCAAAGATTTGAAATACAAAGAAGTAAAAACACCCAACCGGAAAAGCAAAAAGAAAAAAGAATCCAAAAAGTTGAAGATAGTGTAAGGAGCCTCTGGGACAACTTCAAGCATACCAACATCAGAATTATGGGGGTGCCAGAAGAAGAGAGAGAACAAGATACTGAAAACCTATTTGAAGAAATAATGACTGAAAACTTACCCTACCTGGTGAAAGAAATAGACTTACAAGACCAGGAAGCGCACAGAACACCAAACAAGAGGAATCCAAAGAGGAGCACACCAAGACACATCATAATTAAAATGCCAAGAGCAAAAGACAAAGATAGAATATTAAAAACAGCAAGAGAAAAGCAGTTAGTTACCTACAAGGGAGCACCCATACGATTGTCAGTTGATTTCTCAACAGAAACTTTGCAGGCCAGAAGGGAGTGGCAAGAAATATTCAAAGTGATGAATAGCAAGAACCTACAACCAAGATTACTCTACCCAGCAAAGCTATCATTCAGATAAAGAGCTTCACAGACAAGAAAAAGCTAAAGGAGTTCATCACCTCCAAACCAGTATTATATGAAATGCTGAAAGGTATTCTTTAAGAAGAGGAAGAAGAAGAAAAAGGTAAAGATAAAAATTATGAACAACAAATACATATCTATCAACAAGTGAATCTAAAAATCAAGTGAATAAAAAATCTGATGAACAGAATAAACTGGTGAATATAATAGAGTCAGGGGCATAGAAAGGGAGTGGACTGAGAATTCTCAGTGGCGGGGAAGGGGTGTGGGGTGTGCGGGAAGAGACTGGACAAAAATCATACACCTATGGATGAGGACAGTGGGTGGGGTGGTAAGGGCAGAGGGTGTGGTGGAAACGGGTTGGAGGGGAGCTATGGGGGGGGGGAAAAGAGGAACAATTGTAATAATCTGAACAATAAAGATTTATTTTAAAAAGGAGATAGGAAAAAAGGACATGAATAAATGTTAAATGCATATTTCAAAGTAAAGTAAGCAGTCTTTCAGACTATATACTGTATGATTTCAATTAGAAACACTATCTAGAAATGGTAAAGACACTAATGAAAAGCAAGGAAACACTAAAAAATAAAAGAATCATGTTGCATTGGATTATAACACAGAGTATATAGTAAATATATCTGAGTGCATACTGAATAAATAAATAAGTGAGGGAGAAGAGACAAGTCTTTCACACAGAAAAATCCCACATAATTTACATCGATACTCCACTCTCAAGGAGGTGGAGTGTAACTTCCCAGACTTTAACTGGAGGCTGCACTTAAAGACCTCCTTCCAAAGTTCAAGCATGGAAAGGAGGGTAAAAAGTAACTTTATAATTAAGAAAGCTGATAAATATTCCCTCAGCCAGGTGATCAAGTTAGCATTAACAGTAATAAGTCATGATGATAGCATGTACTCTTGACACATGATGAGAATGGTACTTTATCTCTATGGTCTTCCTCCCAAAAACACATTGGCCTACTTTAATCATGAAAAATCATAATTGAGGGACATTTTACAAAACACCTGACCAGTGTGTTCCAAGTCAACCGGGTGAAGCTGGATCCCTGGTCCGGGTGAGGCCATGTGCCCCTGGGTCCGGGTGAGGCTGGATCCCGGGACCGGGTGAGGCCGCGTGCCCCTGAGTCCAGGTGAAGCCACGCCCCTGGGTCTGGGTGAGACCAAACCAGAGGGAGTCGGACCCGCGTTACCACCATTTGTCCACCATCCAGAACTGAAAAGTTAGTGCCTACATGTACACATAAGGAACTGGTGGACATTGGGTCTCAAAAGAACTGTTGGTCCAGAAAGAAACTTACTACAGACTGATTCATTTGCCTGTCAGCATAACTATTATTGCTCGTCTCACATTCGGTTCTTATAAGTATATTTCTAGTAACACATGATCTCACACATCTAGGGGAAATGATGAACAACATAGACTGATGAACAAGAACAGACCCAGAAACAAGGAGGCATCGATCGGACTGTCGGGCCTCAGAGGGAGGGTAGGGGAGGGTGGGGGTAGGGGGGAGAGATCAACCAAAGGACTTGTGTGCATGCATACAAGCCTAACCAATGGTTAAGGACAACAGGGGGGTGGGGTGGGGGATGGGAATGGGGGGATGAGGACAAATATGTGACACCTTAAATCAATAAAGAAATTTAAAAAAAATGTTCAAAGTCATCAAAAACCAAGAAAACCTGAGAAACTTTCTCAGCTGAGAGGAGCCTAAGAAGACATGATAACTAAATGTAATATGGTATCTGGGTAGGATCCTGCAACAGAAAAGAGACATTAAGTAAAAACTAAGGAACTATGAATAAAATATAGACTTTAGTAAATAATAATGTGCCCACATTGGCTCATTGATTGTGACAAATGTACTGTACTAATGTAGGATGTTCATAATGGGAGAGATAGGGATGGGGTATAAAGGAACTCTCTGTAGTACCTTTGCAAATTTTCTGTAGATGTAAAAGTATTCTAAAATAAATTATTTTAAAAATAGGCAGTCTCCACACATGCCTGAATTATTTCTCCAATTTCTCAAACTGGTAGTCTAAATCAGAGTAAGCCAACTGCTGAATATACCTTCCGATTTTGTTCCAGCATCAATTTGTATTTTCCCTGCTCTTTTGATTTCAACTAATAGCTCTGCACAGCCTCTCCCTTTTCCTGTGCATTATCCATTGAACGAGTTCCAAAGCACTCTGCTGTGGAGGGGCCAGAGATCCCATTTGATGGATGCTCATTTCACACACCTGTTTTGGGGTCTTTGATTGATGTGCTGGCATACATCTAATGTAACTTCTCCTAATAGGGGAGTGAGGAAAACATACATTTGTGCAAGCCACAGTCCAGTTTGCTGTTCATTCAAAAGGCTTAATTTAGAAATAGTTACTTAATAATTCAACGTGGACAATTCCTTGATTCCCATTGACTTTCAATTCAATCAGCAAAGCTGCCTCTTGGATTTTCCATTATTATGAAGACTGATGTATTTTATAAAAGCAAACAGCTGCTCAGGCAGATTAATGTTCCTTCTTGTCACCCTGAAGTGAAAGCTTACTTGGAATTCTTCTCTTGTGAAAAGAAGTTGAGGTCCAAAGAATTTGACTGGCTGACCACCAATGACTAGTGCATTCTTACAACCTTGACTACCAAAGTTCATCAAGATCTTTGGATAGTTATCCTCTCCTGTCTCATGTAGTGAAATGCCCAGGAACTTGGAGTTGGACAAACTAGTCTCTCATTCCAGACTTCTCATTTTCTGTGGACAAGTTAAATTAACCTCTAAATGCTTTATCTTCCCCCATTAATATATATATTAGAGGCCTGGTGCACAAATTTGTGCACAGGTGGGGTCCCTCTGTCTGGCCAGCAATCGGGGCCAATTGGGGCTGTGGGAGGTTGGCCAGGGGGGAGGAACCACAGTAGGTTGGCTGTGAGAGTGCACTGACCACCAGGGGGCAGCTCCTGCATTGAGCGTCTGCCCCCTGGTAGTCAGTGTGTGTCATAGTGACCAGTAGACGGGTCGTTCGGTCATTCAGTCACTTAGGCTTTTATATATATCCTCACCTGAAGACATGCATTAATCTGAGAAAGAAACATTGATCTGTTGCCTTCCATATGTGCCCCAACCTTGGTTCAAACCACAACCCAGGTACGTGCCATGACCAGGAACCAAATTGGCAACCTTTCAGTGCACAGGACAATGCTCAGTCAACTGAGCCACTCCGGCTGGGCGATCTGTTTTCTATTTTAATAAGATTATTATAGGTAGAGACTAGACAAGGGACAAAGGCAGAGGGAAGGAGATCAGTGACTTAGCTATTGAAATAACCTAAGGAAGAGATCAACATGCCTTGAGACAGGATCTTGGCAGAGGAGGTATATGAAAATGACTGGATTCAGGATATATTTTGCAGGCATAGCCAATAGAATTTTCTGGGAGATTAGATGTGATATATGAGGGGGAAAAGGAAACATTTCTTTCCAAATTTTTTGTCTTGAACAATTGGAGAGGTAAAGTTGTTATTTGATGACACAGGGAATACGACGTAAGAAATAATTTGGAGGGATAGGGAAGAGCAGAAGCTCAGTTCTGGAAAGTTACATTTGAAAAGCCTGTTAAACATCCAAGTGAAAGTTAAAAGTAGATAACTGGACATATGAGCCTAGAGTTTGGAGGGGATATCCAAACTGAAGATAGGAAGCATGTAAGTTATGAGTATACAGGTGGTATTTAAAGCAATGAGAGTTAATCAGTCACAAAGTGAATGTGAACAGTAGAGAAAGAGAAAAGGTCTCCAAGGAGTCCGCTCTGGGGTATTCTGATGTTAAGAGGTAGAAAAGACAAAGAGAAACTAGAAAGAACATGAAGAAGAGGCAAGGGTTGAGAATGAAGCAAAAGAAAGGGAGTGTGGTAGTAGTGACTTTGAATTCAAGGGAAGAAAGTGTATTGCTGAGGAGGGAATTATCAAATATATGAAGTGTTGTTGATAAGTCCCATAAGCTAAGGTCTGAGAATTGAGTTTTAGATTTAGCGATGTGGAAGTCACTGCATCTTCATTTGGAGGCAAGAAAGAAAGCACAATTGGAGTGAGATCAAGAGTTAATGGGAGCCCACTTGGCAGGGCTCAGTGGTTGAGCATCGACCTGTGAACCAGGAGATCACAGTTCAATTTCCAGTCGGGGCACATGCCTGGGTTGCAGGCTCAACCCCCAATGTGTAGTGTGCAGGAGGCAGCTGATCAATGATTCTCTCTCATCACTGATGTTTCTATCTCTCTCCCTTATCCTTCCTCTCTAAAATAAATAAAAAATATTTTTTAAAAAAAGATTTAATGGGAGTTCCTGGTTTTGATAATTGCACTACAGTGATGTAAGGTGTTGATTTTAAGGGAAGATAAGTGGAGGGCATATGGAGACTATCTGTATGATTTTTCCAACTTTCCTATAAATCTATAATTGTTTCAGAATAAAAAGTTGAAAATAGTACACAGGAAGAAATAATTGGAAGCAGTAGTATAGGCAACATTTTCATGGAATTTTCCTGAAAAGGTAAAAAAAAAAAAAATTATTATATTTTAAGGAGAAAATGGGGTCAAAGAGGTTTTGGGTTGTTTGGTTTGGTTTTTGTTTGTTTCTTTTAAGCCACCATGTTTGTATGCCAATGGGAATCATCTGGTAGAAAGACTAAAAAACTAACGGTACAGGAAAGAGAACAGTATTACTGGAGCAAGGTCCTTGAAGAGAGAGCACTTGGCCTGTTCCACGAAGGGCACGTGGAAGCATGCTGCTACCACATTCAGGTAGACGTGCAAATGCTGTCTGATTGCTTCCAACTCCTCACTGAAGGGAGGGGCTAGGCCACAGATAAAGGTGAGGCTAGAGGCAGGAGGGTGGGGTTTTGAAGAGAGAGAGAGTAAAGGAGGGACATAGTTCCCTAGAGAGTGGGAAAGGGAATTGGTGATAGCATCTGAGATGCTGGACAGTCATTAGCATGCATATAAGGAAGAAAGGGGTGACCGTTGACTTTCTACTCTTCTTCTCATCATTAACGTTAGTAGTAACTCAAATTGACAGACCACACCAAAGGAAGTGCCAGAGGCAATGGCACAGCCCACCTCTGTAGATTAAGTATTGCGATAAAACGTTGCGAAAATCTTCACACACCTGATGAACTATCTCAACTTGCCTTCAGAACTACCTCTATTGCTATGAAGCAAAAGTCAGATCACGCCACATGATCCCCTGTTAGATCTGATCATGTTACACTTCACAGATACATGCATTTAATTGTATACTTCGAAAGTATATAATACTTTAAAGTAGTGGTATTATTTAAGAGGAGAGCTAGAAAAAAAATTGAAAAGTTTCCTTTTTAGTCCACCAAGCACTGCCCTGTGATATTGTGCCCCTGCTAATTTCACAGGAAGGGTATGTTTCCCCAACTAGCAGACCTCACCTCAAAAGTAGGGTTGGAAAAGGGAAGCATCCCAGGAGAATTGCCTCTTTCCACTCAGTAGTCCAGGGGAAGACTCCTAATTGAGTGACATTTCAACCAAGAGTCAAGGGAGATTGTTACTGCCTACCTAATAAAGCTCCTTATTCTTCAAGCTGGTCCTGGGGGTATAGGATGGGGGTAGGTCCCAAGTTTTCTGGGCTACTGGCTAAATGTGTCTCCTGCAGAGAACATAAGAATAAAATAACCAAGACTAAAACCTCACAGTCAGGGTGAGGTGGATAATTTGAATTAAACACACCTGTTAATGAAGGCAAAAGAGGATTTGAAGTTCTGTAGAGTGTGCTAAGGTAATCAAATACCCAGATAATTGCAACTTGTCCACTTCAATGCCACTGAAATAACTGAATAGATTCCTCTCTCCTCAGAAATCCAGATTAAATTAGACAAAATTTCTACCCCAGAGATTCCCTACACGTCCCCCTCCCCCACCTGCTTATAACAGCCTTTGGGAGCCTGGCTCTTTCTGTCTGTGATGCAAAGTACATGGTTTTCTCACAACTGTGATAGAGAGCAGGGCCCATTTTCCTTTATGTAATTTCTCTTAGTGTCAGGCTAAGTTATTGGTTAGTACCCTGGTTTTGACCTGAGCATTATACCACAATTTTATCCCTCCAGCATGGCATGTTGCAGTGAAGTTAAAAAGACTGGGATTATGAGGAAGAAATTACAGAACTGGCATTTCAAGTACAATTACAACAGTTATAAGGAACTACTTGTCCAGGAAGTCCTAATGCCTCCATTAATTTTGAAAAGCTTTGAAAGCTGTAACATCTTTTCAAAAAACAAAAACACTTTTCCTTTATCTCCAAACTGCCTTCCTCTTTGTATGTCGAGGCTGCCTCAAGCTCCCTTTTACTGCCTGTTTTAATTTGTCTTTAATATCAGATGTGCCGTATCGATTTCTTCTGTGTATGTTTTCATTCTGAATAATTCAGAGGCACAATTTTCCCCCCATTATGGTCAATAGCAGGAGCAAATTTTGAGGATAATCAATTGAACCCTGACTGACGATTCCTGCTGTTGATATCCCCAGAAGTGAGGGAGAGGGATCAGTGGGGGATAATGCGACCCACAGTCAATCACAGCTATCAGCAAATGAGCTGACAAGGGTCTGTGAGGAACGGAGATCCATACCTCCAGCCCACAAGGTCTGCTCTGTACATTTCATCACAGGGCACTCCCGCTGTGCCAGGGAGAGTTAGGGTCCATTCCCATATACATTTTCTTTCCTACTAATGTTTAAAAATCATGTTTGAAGTGTCATCTTTTTTATGAATAGGTATGTCATGAAGGCATCAATTCTTAATGATTTGTTCATATTTTAGCCAAGCTTTTTCCAAAATAGGGTAGGAAAATTGGAAAGCTTCCAGGAAATTAGTCCAGGGAATAAATGTCACATTTTAATTCAGATAATGTGGTTGAAATTAATTATCAGAGAGCTGACAGAAACAGTGCAGGTTTGTCTAGTCCCCTCTCACCTGCGGTAAAAACACATTTTATGTGCCTGCTTTGACACTGGCCCCTATCCAAATCTTTGACACACTCAATTGACTACAAAATTGGCAACCCTCTATCTAATAAAGGAATCCAAGTATAGCAATAAATATTGGCCCTTCTGTATAATATGACTAATATAGTCATAGAAGACCTAGTAAATATCAGGTTGTTGGACTTAAATGATGATAGTATTTAGTATAGTATATTCCATCTATTAAGACATTTTCATAAAATCCTGATTTAAGGGGATATCCTAGAAGCAGGTGGGCTTTTGCATTCTCCCAGGGATATTGAGATCAGAACAAGGGAGGGAAAGGGAGGCTCAGGTTAACCGGAGCAGTTCAATTTCAATTACGTGCAGTAGATGGTCTTTTTCGGGTCTGATGGTTTTTGAAAACTATTTGAAGGTCTGTTGTGATTTACATGCAGTTTGCCTTGATCTTTTAAAAATAAGATTCCCACAACTCAATTCAAGTGTTTGAATGTAATTATATGCCTGCTTGTCATAAATAGATATTGCTAACTTTAAAAAACAACCAAGCAATCCCTAAAGAATTGTTGGTTTTATAATAAAGATTATGGAATTAATATTTCTACAATAGACACCCTGTTTTGCTTATCTTTGGAGGAAATCCATTAAAATTGCAAAAACATCTGTAGTTAATTGCTATATAACTTATTGTTAAATAATATCTCAATGTATGCAAAGTAAAAAAGGAAACTAGAAGTCCTGGTTTAATTTACCATAGATAACTTATTTATAAATCTCTGTAATTTATTATTAATATCCCTACACAATATCGCTCATGCATATAAACACAGTTAACCTTAAAATTTTATTCTAATTCCTGGGTGTTTTGTTTTTTTTTCAAAAGAAGTATTTTGGCTTTAGGATTCATTAGTGTTAAGGGTTTTTTGAAGACATTAAAAAAGTACATTATCATTATATTTAATGGAGGAAAACAGCGATTCTTTGTTCATCATCTTATTTTTTTTTCCTCAATAAATTTCATGGAGAAAAAAATTACTCTCATTAAAAAATACAATTTCCTTGAACTAAATGTTAAGGGTTCAGGCTAATAATCCAAAAAAAGCCAACATAAATTATTTGTGAAGTTGGACTTATTTTGTAAATATCAGCAAGGATCTTCTACTGCAAATTACATCAGTACACATGCTCCAGTTGCTTTCATCAAAACAAGTCATCTGCTTTGCTCTTGTTCTCAAAGAGAAAGGTACAATTTGGAGTGACCAACTCTTAGAGAATTATGTGATGGATCAAGCGGACCTGTTGCATGAAAATGAAGACCAGAATGAAGAAACTAATTCCTTTTTTTGGTTAATGGTTGGTAATATATGTAGCAAGAGACATTTGCCAGAGTGGATTGAATATTGATATATAGTTGATAGTAAAGTGGCAAACAGTCTACTGTAAAGCAACACTAGAGTTATTTAATAAAGCCAAAATTAGTAATATAATGCTTTTAGCCTGTTCTTCTTGATCAGCTGAAAGCATTTCATAGGTTGACATTAAAAGATGATATCAATGTTGATATGAAAATTATAGATCTGTTTGGGGTTGAAAAACAAAGAAAAAATAGTTGGTCTGTATAAGGAGGCTGGGTTCCAGCACCAGGGCCAAAAGTGCTACAGACGAGCTGTATGGACTTAGTTGGATCAAGAAAAAATAATAATAATAATAATGGGAACTTCCATGTACTGGAAGTTTTCTTTAAACTAGAGACCATCTCATTCCATCTTTACAAGAACTTTATAAGGCATGTACCATTATAATTCCAATTTTGCAGGTGTGGGGGTAGGGTGAGGACATGGTGGGTGGAAGGGTTCAATGGGGGTTAAAAGGGGGACATCTGTAATACTTTCAACAATAAAGATAAATTTTAAAAACTATATATTGAGGGTGGAGCAAATGGCCATCTTCCACTTCTAAAAACCCTCATTCCTCAGTTTTATATGCACTGCCAAGCAGAGTATTTCCAAGCTGTTGTTTTTGTTTTTGTTTTTATGAGGAAGCTACTTTTTGTTGCCCAAAAGCTTCCAGTCACTATGGGAAGAGGAGGGAGGGGTGTGGCAGTCACTAATGATAATGACCCCTGCCACAGCAAGAATATCCTGCCCTCTTGAAATGGCCTTGAGTGGGGGGTGGGAGGCAATGGGGGGATAAGGACACATATATAATACCTTAATCAATAAAGAAAAAAATAAAAAGAAATACACACACACAAAAAAAATATGGCCTTGCTATGGAGATGCAGGACAATGATGCAGAATAACAGTAAACAGTAAATCAATCGCTGGAGGACATGTTTCACTATAACTTTCCAACTTTGTCCTCGGGTCAAGCTTTCAAACTCATAGCCCAGACAGTCTCCTGGCATTGTGAAACTAAATTAATGAGTAGGCCCTACATAAAGGGAACCTCTGTTCAAAGTGGCTCCAGGTCTTCAAAGAGTTAATGGGGAAGCTCAGGAGACCTGGTACCTTGATCTCAGGCAGAATCATAGGGTCAGGAGATGTATATTGTGTGAGGCATAGGTTTAGTCAAACCCTTTCTGCCATGTTCTGTGTAGACTTGGAAAATGTATGTCATTTCTTTGATCTCTGGTATCCTCATTTAGACAAAATGTTTAACAAAACATACCTCATTGATACATCATCTAAAGGTGCACCGACATAGGGTGGTTATGAGGAATCAGCAAGATACTGAGTACACAGTGGCCGTCGCAAAGCTGGGGTTCTGTAATGATCACTTCTCATGATTTGCATTCCTGTCACAGAAAGATGCTTCTCTCACGAGGTCACTAAGGAAGTTGGAGTCTTCGAGTATTTAAAATGTAAATATTTAAAGTTGTATTTAGATTTCATCTTTAATTTGAAAAAACAACTCAGGGTGCTATTTTCAATGAAATGTATCAGTCTTAACTGAAACTCACTTTATTTATTACACTTCAGCTCAATTACTTGCTGTGATCGTACTATGTAGAGCACACTTCAAAACCACAAGTGAATTGTTATAAAAAGACTAGAGGCTCTCCAACATCCCCTGAGGGGTCCCAGATTGTGAGAAGGTGGTTCTTGGGTGATGCACCCTGGAATCAGGCTCCCTTCTCTCTGGTTCTGGGTGCATGACCCGAGAACTGCAGCTGCCAAGTCACCACAGCTCAGCAGCTCCTATGTTGAGCATCTGCCCCCTGGTGGTCAGTGCACATCACAGCTACTGGACAGTCGGCCAGTAGGCTGGTTGGCCTGTTGGCCAGTCGCTTAGCCTTTTATATATATATAGACTAGAGGCCCAGTGCATGAAATAGTGCACGGGTGGGGTCCAGCCAACCCGGCCCCAATCAGCAGATCGGGGCCGGGTCTGTCAGGAGGAGGAGACCGTGGGAGGTTGGCCAGCTGGCCCACGCCTATCAGGGCTTGTTCAGGACTGGGCCGGCTGGGGGGAGGGGCCGTGGGCAATTGGCCAGCAGACCCCGCCCCCAATTGGGATGGGGGGGCTGATTGGGGGAGAGGCCATGGGAGGTTGGCTGGCCAGCCCCACCCATGATTGGTGTGGAGTGAACTGATCAGGGGTGGAGATGGATGGAGGGAGGGGCCGCAGGTCGATGGAGGTGGTAGGGGCCCATCGGTGGTGGGGCCAGCCAAGAGAAGGGGATGCAGGAGGTTATCCGGTCAGCCCTGCCCCCTATTGGGGTTGGGGGTGATCAGGAGTGGGGCCAGCTGGGGGAGGGTCTGTGGGCAGATCAGGATGGGGTGGATGATTGGGGGCGGGGCCGGCCGGGGGGGAAGAGCCACGGGGGGGGGGGGCGTTGGCCGGCCACCCCACCCTCGATCAGAGTGGGAGAGGCTGATGGGGTGGGGCCAGCAGGGGTGAGGGGCTTCAGGAGGTTGGCCGGCCAGCCCCACCCCTGATTGGGCTGATTTGCTGGCCACAGTGGGCATCATAGCAACTGGTCATTCTGGTCATTATGACATTCTGGTCGCTGGCTTTATATATATATATAGATGTCCTTTTCCAGACTTTTTAAACTAATAATCTGTTTTAATCAAATTTGCTTAAGGGAAAGGTACCACCATCACACACTGAATCTACCTGGCACAGTGAGGGGAATATAAAATGTACAGTTATTCCTTTTCTACTAGAAGTTACTCCAAAGTTGGACATCCTTATAAAGGGAGAAGCTAGTACCGAAGATCCTAGATTGAGAGATGCCAGGGAAAGAAAAAGAAGACCAAGGTCCTTATCAGGAGCTCTAATATCCCAGAAATAACTGGAAGCCTGAGCTCATTTACAACTACCCAATTCAAGGGGCAAACATGGTCATGTGCCCTGGGTCCAGAAGAGGGACTTTTTCTTAAAGTCTCCATGGATCTCCATATACCCACAGGATACATCCCTGCCTATAAATTTAGGTTTATAATCATTTAGCAGTATAGGAATAAATTGAAGCGTTATGGATAAAATTTCACAAAGTAAATGACAGCTTTTTATATGTGCATTCAAGAAAGAAAAATGTATCTCTTATGCAGTCCATAATTGTGGAACTTATGCTAATGGAAATCATTGTAACACTTTATTCATAAGGGTCATTTATAAATGATGTATGAATGTCCATAAATGTCTCTCTGATTTGCTATTAATAGTTAGGAATGCTATTATTTTTACATAAGCCAAGTGTGATGCCTTTCAAATGGAAGCAACAATAGGTACAATCTGTTGAAACGAGTCTACAGACAAAACAAGCATATTTTTGCTTGGTTATTAACTACAATAAAGCATTTCCACATGGGTTATTTAAGGTTTTATTTAGATTTCATCTTTAATTTGGAAAAACCTCAGGGTGCTATTTTCAATGAAATGTATCAATCATAAAACTTGGAACCCAATTATTACACTTCAGCTAAATTACTTACTGTGATCTTACCACTGAAAACACACTTCAAACCCGCAAGTGAGTTGTCAAAAATATATGTTCTTTGTTTAGTCTCTTTTTTTTTTTAACTAATAATCCGTTTTAATAAAATTCATTTACGGGGAAGTCACCATCACTCACTGACATTACATAGCACAGTGAGGGAAACATACTAGTAAAACGTACAGCTATTGGCCTTTTGGAGTGTCCCTTCCTCCCAAAGTACAGAGTCAAATACCATCTTGCTCTTAATGTAGAGGAGGGATGGTTTGAGAGAAGTGGAAGCTCTTGAATGATCTCATAGGAATTTGGTATATCTCGTCAAATGTTCTACTGATGGAATTTCACACAATGATTTGTTTCAGATAGAGAAGAAAAGGTAAATGTGCTCTGCAGTGATTAAATGATGGTTCAGTTGGTATTTTGCACAGACAGCCTTTCCAGGTCCAAGAGTAGCATTTATTCTGCTCTTCTGTTTCATTGTTTCCCAAAAGGTGGAAATGCAGACCCAGGAGGGTCGGGGCTGCCGCCACCACTGTTTGAAATGGATGAATGAGTCCCAAAAGGAGGGGATGTAAATTCTAGCTCAGGATTAAACTGCGCTGAGGGAAGGGGGGAAAGCTCGCCGTCCTCCCAGTCTCACTTTTTCTAGCTTCTTTGACAGTTTAGCCTCTGTACACAGGTTAGGTTTTAAGCAGGCCCAGAGTAGAGGCTGCCCTGCCCTGCAAACCATTTCCAGGATGAAATTTTCCTTCACTATGGTTTTGATGCCCATTTTAAAAAGCACAGTGCTTATGAGCGGAAGCAATTTTAGTTTCTCTGGGCACCACAAAAGCTGTCAGGCGCCACGTTGTGAAAAAGTGGACATTATGGGAGGAAGGAAGGTCCCTGGCTCAGAGGCCAGCAGGTAGAAGACAACTCAGTCAGATTCATATTTTTGCCTGAGGCCAGATTTGTCTAAAAGCTTCAGGCTTTTGCACAGCTCCTCCCCCACGATCATCAGCTCACCCGGGGGTCACGTGCTTAATTCCCCAGCCTCATCCCTCTGGGTAAACATCAGAAGATCTGCTGGTGTAACATTCAATTACACTTCCATCCCTGGTCCTCATGTGGATTATGGTTGTTTTTTGGAGAGGGGTGATTTTTTATAACATGAAATGTTCAGTTCCTGTGAATAAAACCAGAAAGGCTTGTCAAACCTGCCCAGGACTGTCAGAGGCTAGGGCCCAGCAAAAGGGCAGAGATTCAGGTTAGAACATTGTTCATTATTCCAGGGTCAGAAGTTTCATTTCTCTGACTACTTTTTGGATTTTAATTGCAGAAATGCAAGGCCAGGTGAAAGGAAATTGTCATAAAGGTTGATTGTATAAATAGATGGATGGATGGATGGATGGACTTAATATGCCTACGCATTGTTTTATTTAATTCTCACAATCCTATGCAGTGAGCACTGTTTTTAAGCATGTTTCACAGATGAGGAAATGGAAATTAATAATAGGTGTTAATATTGATACCCTAGTCTTTTTTATTCCAAAATCCATTTTTTGGTGGAGGTCATGCTTACTCTATTGTCATTCCTTACATATGTCAAGAAACTGAAACAACTAAAATCCTAATGGGCCAGAATTTGGATCCAGAGACATAATGGAGTTAATAACAGGAGGTTAAATTTTTTTAAAAAAAAAGATATTGCATTGCCTCCCTGATCCAAAGTCACAAAGTACTCCTAATGATAAAGAGAGCTGAGCCCCTTGCCCAGTCCTCCTCTCTGTGTCCTGGCTTTTATGTATGTGATCTAAGAAAAAAGCCCTAAGAAAATATGATACTTGTGTAGGGGCTATATGTTCAACTTTGATTTTTTTCCCTGTATTCACGATTTAGTCTAGTTTAGACTTAATCTCATTGAAAGCATTGTGTTTATGGCCAGCCCAAGAGAGTCTCTCTTACCTTAGAAGACTCAGAAATTTAAGATTCCAGTATCTTTAACTGGAGAGCCAACTTGAGGGAGGGCAGGAGGGCAGCACAAGTGAGGAATTAAAACCAGGACTGCTGAGAAACTGGATAATTTAATCTGGAGGAGAAAAAACCTGAGACTATAAAAAGTAGTCTCTGGATTTTATGTAATTAATCATAAGGAAAATACTGTCAAATCTTTTCTCCATTTTTCTTCCAGTCAAAGTAAGATTATAAGCTTAAGTTACAGTGAGAGGAATACAAGTAACTTCATACTTTCACCCCTTTGCCACTGGGAAAAGTACATATGTGTCAAGTTCCTGAGCTACTAGAATGATTTAAAGCGAGCATGTCTCCTCAGTCAACATCCCTTGTCTACAGGAAGTGGGGGAGTCAGGGGAAGCAGCTCAGTTCACCTGGGTCTGGCCCAGGAGAAAGGAGCATGAGCAGCCTTTACCAGGATGCCAGTCAGTGCTCATCAAAGAAGGAAACAAAACACGACTAACTAAATCTTCTAAATTCTACTGCAAGTGTCATTTGAGCACAATGACAACATAGTTGCCATTTATCTACAGTATCCAGTTAAGACCTCTAATTGTATTACCTCATTTACTCTTTACAGGAACCCTATTGTTAGGTAGCATTTTTATACCCATTTTAACAATAAATAAAAGAAGGTTCAGAGAAGTTCTGTAATTTACCCAAGCTTTTACAGTGTGTGGCAAAACTGTAATTCAGGCCAATATGATTCCAATGTCTAATCTCAGATACTAACATCTAAGTCCAAATAACTAACTACTCAATCAACCTAATTTTTTCCTCCTTACTAGAGGCCCGGTGCACAAAATTCAAGCAGGGAGTGACAGGGTCCCTCAGCCCGGCCTGCACTCTCTTGCAATCCAGGACCCCTCAATGGGGGATTGGGCCTAAACCGGCAATCAGACATCCCTCTCACAATCCAGGACCGCTGGCTCCTAACCACTCTCCTGCCTGCCTGCCTGCCTGCCTGATCACCCCTAACCACTCTGCCTGCCTGCCTAATCACCCCTAACCACTTGTCTGCCTGCATCATCGCCCTTAACCACTCGCCTGTCTGGATGATCACCCCTAACCCCTCTGCCTGCCTACCTGATCGCCCCTAACCACTCTGCCTGCCTGCCTAATCACCCCTAACCACTCGTCTGCCTGCATCATCGCCCTTAACCACTCACCTGTCTGGCTGATCACCCCTAACCCCTCTGCCTGCCTACTTGATCGCCCCTAACTGCTCACCTGCCTGCCTGCCTGATCATCCCTAACTGCTCATCTGCCAGCCTGATCACCCCTAGCTGCCTCTGCCTCAGTCCCCGCTGCCACAACTTCATCCGGAATGATGTCCGGAAGGTCGTTCCACTGTCTAGTCTAATTAGCATATTACCCTTTTATTATTATAGATATTAGAAAGAAAACCCAAATCATAAGATAACAGGTATGTGCCCTGGCCAGTATGACTCAGTTGTTTAGAGGTCATCCCATACACCAAAAGGTGACAGGTTTGATTCTGGTCAGGGCTCATATCCAGGTTGCAGGTTTGACCCCTAGGGCAAGTTCAGGAGGCAGGCAACTGATCAATATTTCTCTCTCTCTCTCTCTCTCTTCTTTCCCTTTCTCTCTCTAAAATCAATAAAATATACCAAGTATTTTTAAATGAATAAATTAATGAAAACAAATTAAATACATCTAAGCTGTGTTCTCAGAACAGTATAAAGTCATCTGTACTATTATGTTTTTCATTCATTTATTCCATTGGTCAGCCCACAGAAATTTATTAAGGATTTATGTTTAGACAAAGATCCTGAATAGATAAGTCACATTTGTCATACTCTATTATATGCTACTAGAGGCCCAGTGCATGAAAATTCATGCACTGGATGGGGGTCCCTCAGCCCAGCCTGCCCCCTCTCACAGTCTGGGAGCTCTCAGGGGCAGGACACAACCTGATGATCAGGGGAAGGCGACGCCCCATCACACCTCTGCTGCTGCCACTGTCGGCAGCACAAGCCTCAGGCCGGCCCTGGTTACCTGAGCCTTGGGCAGCCCTGGGCAGCTGGGCAGCCACCATCCAAGGCTTGCCTGCACCTCAGGCCAACCCTGGGTGGCTGGGGGGACTCTAGAGTCAGACACGTGGAGTAGACGAACCCACCTGAGGGTGGGCCCAGCTGTGCCGTACACCTGCCACCCCAGCGGGGCTGCGGGGACTGGGTGCCACCATCTTGTGGCTGTGGGCACCACCATCTTTGAGTGCGTGGCAGTCAATTAGCACATTCCCTCCTTATTGGCTGTGGGCACCACCATCTTTGAGGGCGGGTCAGTCAATTAGCATATTCCCTCCTTATTGGCTGTGGACACCTCCATCTTTGCAATGGTGTGAGGGTCAATTAGCATATCCCCTCTTTATTAGATAGGATGTGTGTACTATATATAACTACTATTAATTTATTATATTAATGATAAATGAGAAAGTGATACAAAATATTTTAAACACAATGTTAAGCCAGAGATATTTTTAAAGGGGCAGTGGCGGCTCTGTTTAACCACAGGTTCAATCAATTAACCATTCCCTGAACATTGCAGCTTACTTAATTGTCACTATACTGTAGTTCACAAGATGATTTACTATAACAATTAAGAAAATGTCTAACTAGTTACCAGAGAAGTTCAACTATCTCTAGGCCATTATTAAAATCCAGTAATGTACAAATCAATATCAAGATAGAAAGAGGGAAGAGAGAGGAGGATACAACATGTTCCTTGAGAAGACATCTCTTAGTACAGTGGTCGGCAAACTCATTAGTCAACAGAGCCAAATATCAACAGTACAATGATTGAAATTTCTTTTGAGAGCCAAATTTTTTAAACTTAAACTTCTTCTAACGCCACTTCTTCAAAATAGACTCGCCCAGGCCGTGGTATTTTGTGGAAGAGCCACACTCAAGGGGCCAAAGAGCCGCATGTGGCTTGCAAGCCGCAGTTTGCTGACCACTGTCTTAGTAGGATGGACAATGAGTTTCTACTTACTAGGTAGCTTGTTGGAGAAATGCTTTTGAGGAGTGGAGGATGGTTGAGGAAGTTAACTGGCCATTGGCCAATTAAAATACTGCTTCAGGTCTACCCATCAGACTAGAATAATTAAGCTCCTTTAGGGGAACCCAGGGAGAAATTCCTGGAATTGACCAAGCATATTAGATTTCAGATTATCCAGCAACACAAAATGATGTATTAATGTTCTCCCTGAATTCAAAATGTTTATTGATTTTTTAAAATCTTAGATAATTTAACTAGGTTACATTTGCATTAAGTAGTATAAAATAAACATCTCAAGTTATTTCTGTGCACATCACAGACTATTTTGTCCAAAATATTTCTTTGTTGTCTGAATTTATGGTATGAACTGAGGTGGAACAAGTCAACCAAACTTAGGTATAAAATATTTATGTTTTTTAAATACTATGGTTATTCATAGAATCCAAAAAATTTTTTTTTTAATGGGAGCATGTCTGATAGTCATATCAAGTTGAGAGGAATCTGTGAATGACTCTGTGGCATCTGGTAACTAAGATGAGGTCCAATTCTATTAATAAAAGCCTAATATGCTAAGTGTCTGACCATTCATTGGACCATTTGACCAGTCACTATGACGCACACTGATCACCAGGGGGCAGATGTTCCAACCTGCAGGTTAGCTTGCTGCTGGGGCCCAGCCTATTGGGACTGGGCAAGACAGGCCAGGACACACCCTGGAGCCCTCCCGCAGTCCCTCCCCAGCCCCCATCGTGCAAGGGTGGGATCTTTTGGCCTGGCCTGTTGTCCTCTCGCAATCTGGGACCCCTCAGGGGATGTCCGCAGGCCAGGCTGAGGGACCCCATCTATGCATGAATCCATGCACCGGGCCTCTAGTGTTATATAAAATAAACAAGAAAAAAATTCTGCATACATGTTAAAGTGAAGAGTGATAGAAAACAAAGAGAGGGAGGTCGTGCTTGATGGTCTTAACTGTGATGCTAGAGAAGTTGGAATTTCTTTACATTTTATATGGGCTGCTTGCTGTAGTGTGGCCAACTGCTTAAAGAGGGGCAAGACCTGAGGGAGGAAGTCTAGTCAAGAGACTAGTGCAACAATCTGGTGAAGAATTGATAGGGGATTGAACTAGGTGAGGCCAGGGACATCTTTGTATCTCCAATATCTGGTCTAATTTCTGGTACATTGAATGTGCTCAAATAATATTACTAATTGAGATAAACTTATGTTTCCTCTTTCAGATTCCAATGAAATCTCCATCTTTTGGTTTTAAAACCGTAGTTCTAGTGACTATAATGATACACTAAGGCTCTAGACAACAACTCCACAAATACACCATACAAAATATAACAAGAGTATATATGCTACTAAAATAAAATGGGAAATCTGCCTATTGTGATCATAATTCATGCCACAAACATGATTGATCCTTCCCACACTTTGCTTTACTTTTCCTGGACCCCAGGAATGAGGATAAAATTATAGATTGTAAAGGATTGCTTCAGTCATCATAGCAATAAAGACACTAAAGCCAGATAGCCAATCAACTAAGCAATCCTTAGTACAGGAAATAAGCAAATCTGCACTGTCATT
Organism: Ia io; assembly: GCA_025583905.1. Taxonomy (NCBI): domain Eukaryota; kingdom Metazoa; phylum Chordata; class Mammalia; order Chiroptera; family Vespertilionidae; genus Ia; species Ia io. Next base: position 50,612,586 of record JAJQQW010000003.1, read on the forward strand.
GCCTATAAAAGATCACATACCTTGCTGGGCACATGATATGCACACAATAAATACTTGCTGACTGAAAAAATATATTCTAACAGAAATTTAAAAGATAAAAAGTGAGATTGACAATTGCAATAAGTGCATACTAATATATTACTGTCCTACAGCATAACTCTTACCTGGAAATCAAATGTCCGGGGAGCCTGGTTATCAAGAAAGGCAAGAACTAGAATAAGAAAAGACTTTTACACTATCAAGTAAATACTTTAAAATATCAAGTCATACTGGCAGGACTCAAAGCCAGGCACTGCCATATACGAGTTATGGTTCAAGATACTTCACTACTTTGAGCCTGCCTTCAACTATACTCTAACATATAGGGCTGTTGTTAGGATTAGTGTTAATGGAAGTATCTATAAAGTGCTAACACATAATAGGCTCCCCACATAAAATAATTAGTATAATGTTATGCACTGAATTGTGTTTCCCTCATTCCCCTTCATCAAAATTCATATGCTAAACCCCTAAACTCCAGTACCTGAGAATGTGACTGTATTAGGAGTTAGGGCTATTAAGGTAATATGAGGTCATATGTGGGGGACCTAATTCCATATGACTTGTGTCCTTATAAAAGAGGAAATGTAGACATATCAGGGGCATACATGCAAAGAAGCCTCTGTATAAAGCAACAGGATGAAGACAGCCATCTTCAAGCCAGAGAGAGGCCTCCAAAAAAAACAAATCTGCCACACCTTGATCTTGGACTTCTAGACTCTAGAACTGTGAGAAAATGCTTAAGCAACCCAGTTTGATGGTATTTGTTATGGGCTATCTAAGTGGTAGCACTCATCCTGTAGCAAACTGATACATACACGCATTGTCGTTTTCTTTAAAGTAGCTTTGTTTGAGGGAGAAGAGAAGTCTGGCATTTGAGTGACATGATTGATATAAGCTCCTAAACTTGAAGGTTTTTATAGATTTAGCATTTATGCCCACATGTAGTTCAGTGGCCTGGCACATAGTACATTCTCAATAAGTGTTTGTTGAATGTCTGATTAAATGAATGAATAAATGAATGAATGAATGACTATTAATAAGAAGATAAGCCTCTAGTGATAGGTATACTACATCAGCCAGCTAGCTGACAGATTCACAAGAACAATGGCTAAGTGCTTTTTATATGCCAGGCACTGTGCAGTAAAAACTATAAAAAGCAAATTCAAGAACATAAAACCTTAGGAGTCTGAGGTTTTCTCAAGTAAGGAAAAATGGTCCATGTTACCACTTCATTATCTTTACAAAGACAGCTGTGTAATCACTGGTCCAGAGAGGCAATGCTGTTTAAGGGAAGGAGCACTGGCTTGAAGGCAGAGGTTTCTTGTTTGCTTTCTTGTTCTGACACTCGTGAGAGATCCTTGGGAAAGTCACTGAGCCCCTGAGCCTCAGTTCCCTCTTCTGTAAAACAGGAATATTGATACCTACCCCACTAGTAATATAACACTGTGATTAAATGAGAAGATATATATCTGAATATGCTCTAAACTACTAGGTGTTAGGTGGATTAAACACATCCTGTTCATAATGGTAACCTTGAATCATCCTATCTAATAAAGAGGGAATATGCTAATTGACTGCCACGCCCTCAAAGATGGCGGCTCCCACAGCCACAAGATGGCGGCACTCAGTCCCCTCAGCCCCACCAGGGAGGCAGGTGCATGGCACAGCCAGGCCCACCTCCAGGTGGGTGTGGGTGCTCTATGTGCCTGCCTCCGGAGTCCCCCAGTCCTCTCAGTCCCCCAGCCACCCAGGGCCAGCCCGAGATGCAGGCAAGCCTCGGATGGCAGCTACACAGCCGCCCACAGCCACCCGAGGCTCAGGTAACCAAGGCTTGCCGAGGCGTGCTCTGCCAGCAGTGGCAGCAGTAGAGGTGTGATGGGGGATCACCTTCCTCTGATCACCAGGTCGCCTCCCACCCCTGAGGGCTCCCAAACTGTGAGAGGGGGAAGGCTGGGCTGAGGGACCTCCCCTCCAGTGCATGAATTTTCATGCACCGGGCCTCTAGTCCAATATAATAAAAACCTAATATGCAAATCGACCTAACAGCAGAACAACCAGTGGAACAACCGGTTGCCATAATGCACACTGACCACCAGGGAGCAGACGCTCAATGCAGGAGCTGCCCCCAATCCACAGGCCCCAGGCCAGACAGGGTGGGTGCCAGTGAGGGCCCCCCTGATCACCCCACAGATTGGCCCTGATGCTGGCCAGGCCTAGGGACCCTACCCATGCATAAATTTCATGCACCGGGACTCTAGTTAATAAATATTAGCTTATATTCTACATATTACATTTTTATATAAAAGGAAGTACATAAAAAATTTTAAAGCATTCCACTTAAAATGGTAATCTGCTTTAAAAGTTCAGGCCACTCAAATGTCTTTCTGAAAAATTTATCTATGTGATAGTACTCATGCCTGACAATTTTGGATAAATGTGGTCATCCTTCATTTTTTAAGATGGAATTTCTGATGATAATTATTTGAAAGTGTTTTGATTTGGGCATTTCTGGTTCTTAGATTAATGATTTTCTAAAGCATTGTAGTAGTACTAATTGGCAAGTTTTAGTGAAAAATAAAATGTATTCTTTTGAGTGAGAAGTATACAGAAAAAAGAAAGATGTGTGCAAATAGTGATGTATTTTAGATTTGCTCAGTGGTTTATTTTTAACTAGAGGCTCAGTGCACAAAATTCATGCATGAGGTAGGGGCCAGGGAGGTCCTTCAGCCCGGCGTGCACCCTCTTCAATCCGGAACCCCTCGTGGGATGCCTGACTGCTGGTTTATGCCCACTCTTTTTTTTAAAACATATTTTTATTGATTTCAGAGAGGAAGGAAGAGGGAGAGAAAGATAGAAACTTCAATGATGAGAGAGAATCATTGATTGGCTGCCTTCTGCACACCCCCTACTGGGGATCAAGCCTGCAACCCAGGCATGTGCCCTTGACCGGAATCGAACACAGGACCCTACAGTCCACAGGTTAACACTCTATCCACTGAGCCAAACTAGCTAGGGCTATGCCCACACTTTTAACAGATGACAGCTCCATTGTTGTTTCTTTCTTTTCATGCTTAAACCCATTGGAATGAGTAGGTATTCAAAGTGTGTATACATTTTGGGGGGACACCCTGTATATCTCTAGTCAGCAGTGAAAGGAACCAATGGCAGGTTTGGAACAACCAGAAAGAGAACCTCGCTCACTCCCCGCATGTCTCCCCACTCTGCTTTCCACCTTTGTGGGCAGCGGGAAAATCAATGTTTTCTCTCATTAACTCGGAAAAGCACATCCTGTCACCTGCTGCCCAGCAGGAGTACACTAGGCCCCGAGCGAGTGAGGCTCAGTCAGGGTGGCCTTCACTCATGGGCACCAGCACATTGAGTACACATTCCTCCTCTGCGGTTACCCCAACTCTCCCACCGTTTCACTGAAAGGATGGACTCCCTTGCCTCCTCTGAGTTCCCTATCTCGAACGCTGACTGAAGGCACCTCAGCGAGAGCCGCCCAGTACCTACCAAGTGTGTCTGCCCGTACCTGCTCCCACCTCAGCACCTGCATTAACCCCATGGAGGTGATCTCGTTGCCACACTGGCCTCCATGGAAATGGGGCATCACCACTCCGCCCTCTCACTGTCATCTCACAGGAACACACCCTGAGCACCCAGAGCACCCAGACACACTACAAAGGATGTGAGCATGCTAGAGGGGATTTGCACATGCCATGTGGGGGACGTAGGCATGCCAGGTTTGACAGAAATGCAGCGGAGGGGTTGAGGGAACGTTTGCACGCCGTGGTCCGGGACTGTTGTGGGCGCACATGGGTGACAGTGCACTGGGGGATATTTACACTCAAGGGGGCAGGGGAGAGGATGCATGCACCAGAGGCCTGCACTTACACAGATCCGCAAACCCGTGTGGCGCAGCCAGGTGGATGTCAATCTGGCCCACCATGGTGCTGTCCCTGTGATCACCCACCTTCTGGTCCAGAAGGCGGCACAGCCACTCCTTGGCACTGATGGACCATAGGCTCTGTTTCAGCTCGGCCCACAGGCTCCACTTGGCACCACTCACAGCCACCACTGCCATGTGGGGAGTACAGGCCGCCCTACCCCTGCCTCTGTTCCCACTGCCACAAGTCCCCACCCACCCGCACCTGCTGTGCATGTAGCCTGCTGTTCTGGTCTTTATGCATGAGGGCATCCCAGACAATTTGCATATTCCTCTATTATTAGTATAGATACTAGAGGCCCAGTGTACGAATTCATGCATGGGTGGGGTCCAGCCGGCCCATCCCAATCGGAGCCAATCGGGCCAGGCCAGCCAGAGAGAGGGGCCATGGGCAGTTGGCAGGCCAGCCTTGCCCCTGATCAGGGTGGGGGAGCCGATTGAGGGCGGGGCCGCCTGGGGGGCGGGGAGGCAAGGGTGGCAGCCAACCAGCTCCACTCCCTGGTCGAACTCCCAATCAAGGGGACAATTTGCATATTAGTCTTTTATTATATAGGATATTTACATTTCACTTATTACTTCTTAAATTTTAATAAAGAAAACATAAAACTTTATTCCATAGACATAGCCAAAATGCACCTTTCCCCCTGCATTATACAAAACTAATAGAAAAGAAAATAAGAAACAAGAAAGGAACAAAAGAAATAAAAATAAGTAAAATCAAAATTGAGCAAAACCCTGAGGTTTAATTATCTATTCAATGTTTTAAAATATTGCCAACCCTTTAATTTTTCAATAAATGGTAGCAAAAGACTTAATAAATGTTTGGATTTCTGTTCAAATATTGCCAAACAGATCTTCTCAATTTCCCCCTTTCTTTATTTTCAGTGGGAAGAAGAGCCTAGCTTTATGCTGTAAGTCCATGTCTATTACATTTTTTTATAGAGGCAATACATCATCTTTAATGGAGTGACATCACACTAACATAGTCTACTGGGACACCATAACTAATAACTTTTAAATTCAAGTTGCCTTTTTTGAAATTATGAGCATAAAAAATTTCAAAATATCTTCAAAATATCTTTCAAAATATCTTGTAATGATACAGAAGATTTTATTACTTTTCCAAGGTATTTTTGTCCAGTTAATCTGATACAAAAATTTCCTTCATTCACTTGAGTGGGGAGTAATAATTGGTTCTAGTTCCTCATTTGTAACCCATGTACCATCATTGACTAAGGTTCTTCGTTAATATAATAAGACAAAAATCCTTGACTTATTTGCCTCCCAGAATTAATATGTGAATATAGTCAGATGATTGGATATTTTGGTGGGAATGCACTGTCTGTGCATTCAGATTAAGGAAATAAGGAATGCTTTACACTTGTAATGTATTGTTATATGATGTTCCTGAGTTTGCCCCAAAGCATCATTATTTAGATTTGTCTTCAGACCAGGAGAATGACAGACAAATTTATTAGTCTAACAAAAAAAAGAAGAAAAAATAAAACTATTAGATATATTTCCTAGGTGTTTGACAGTCTTTGAAGTTTTTTTCTCTGTAAATCCTATTTCCTTTTGGGGTAAGTTTTATTCCTGTCCTCAAACATCAACACATTAGTCAACAATGTCTTATCCTATTATAGAAACAATATAGATACTACTGATATATTAACAATAGCTTATTTTTTCATAGATTTATAATTTGAGTACCTTACAGATATTTTATTTTTTTCTAACTTAGAGAAAATTCCAAAGATCATGCTAACTTGAAAAAATAATACAATAAATACTCATATACCTTCCATTCAATTTGGAATCAATAATTGTTAATGTTTTTTCATATTTGCTTTATTATTCTCTACATCTACATGTCTAAAGACATTCTCAAATATATCACATCATTATTATATCTAAGAAAATTTAAAAATTATTATTGAATTTGTATGAAATAAAAATTATTGCATAAATATCACCGATATCAAGTTGTTATTCATATTTTCCTAATAGTCCTGAGCCCTACAGAAATGTTATCTTATAGCTTGTTTGCCATTGATATTGTGCTATTTTACACTATATTTCAAGGAGCTGTGATAGCTCCTTGTTGTCTTTTAATCCAGATCAGTCCCTTTCCTTGCCTTTTTTTTTCATGATATTGAAATTTTTTAAGCATTTGGGTCCAATTTTCTCATATAGAATATACTACTTTCTGGATTTAACTAGTTGTTTTCTCATAGTGCACTTTAACTTGTACCCCCCCCATGTCCTATATTCCTTAAACTAAAAGTCAGATTAGAGGTCTGATTAGATTTACATTTGTCCCTGTAAGAGTCAGAAAAGGTGGTGGCCACCTGACCTGTCCACTGTAAACTTACTTCTTTCCCATTTCACTTAGGCCATAAATATCCTGTTCCTCAACATCCTTTCACTCAATGGTATTAGTACCCAATTAGGACATTAGGGACTATAAAATGGTGATTTTCTAATTTTATCATTCCTTTTACATTTATTAGTTGATATTTTTCCCTAAAGAAGAATCTTGCTCTATTTTGTTTTGTTTTTACTTCCTCCATAATTTGATGATTATTTTTAATATTTTATGTTTAATCCTCACAACTTCTCTAATGTAAATAGTATCATCCTATTTTATAAGTGAACACTAAAGCACAAGAAGTTCAGTAACTTGCTCAGCATGCTAGTAAATAGCAGAAACAGATGTGGAATTCAGATCTCTAACTCATATTTCTATACAGTGGCCAATATATCATAGTTACCACATAATGTACACCCTCAATCAATATGAGGCATATGCACAACCCCTCAGTTACCAATGGTTTTCTTCCTGAAGTACCTCTGCTGTGAAATTGTGACTAAGCCTCCTGTTAGAAAATTCCAGCATAGGTTGCAGGGTTTGCACTATTATAAATGAAAAGTAGAAAATAGGGGATGTGCTGGCCAGGAATTGGGATGACATTTCTCACTCCACACTCCAGTAGCTAAAAACCACACTGAAAAATCTAGGAAGCTCCTGAGTGTGTGTGAGTGTGTGTGTGGTGGGGGCGAGGGGGAGGAGCCGGACATGGGCTATTGACTCATCTACAGTTTTTAAATCAAATCCCCTGAAATCAGTAATTAGATGATTTCCAGATAACTTCCTTATTCGCATTGACCTTGTCAGAATTTGGCTGGGGAAAAGATAAATTTATTCAATATAAAGTTAATTTTGTTTTATTATAATTAAAACTACAAATATTGGACATATTTATACCTGGAAAACATGTACAGTCCCCATCTACTTATTTCCTCCCCCTCCTTTAATCTGCCTCTTATTTTTCATCTATAAAATAGTTATTAATAAAAGCATGTGAGGTTATATAAGATAGCACATATAATAGTTTCCACGTAGCATTCTGGCACTACTCTTCAATTCCTTTTCTGCTTTTCTCTTCTTTCCCATTTTACAGCTATTATTCCTTCCTGGAAAGAAGCAAAAAGTTTGTCCACTTATAAAAAACTGTGACTTAATTTATTCTTTAATAAACAAGCATTTCCTACTAACTGCTTGTGATAAGACAAGTATGGTGCAAGATCTCTTAGAAACAAAGTAGTAAAAATTTTCCTAGAAAGTGCCAAATAAAGCATGTTATATAATGTTATAAATGAAAAAATAAAGATCTGCCCAGTGGCTTGGGGAACTCAGAGGAAGAAATATCCTCAGCACATTGACTCAAAGAGCTTGTGAAGGTGTGTGTCTCCCATAAACACTGAGTAGTGGAGAACAGTTGTTTCATTTCCTCGTAACAAGGAAAAAAGTGTATGGCATTTTGTTTATTTTGATTAAATAAAATTCTAAAATGGGGATTAATATGAACATGAACTGATCTCAAAGAGGAGGCTTGTAGGGAAAGTTTTCCTGGGAGTTTTGTTGGAAAGTGAGAGCAAAGGCTCTGGGGCCCTGGAAATGATCTTTATGAGCAAAATTTGCACAATCACAGCCCAGGACAGGCCAGATTAGTGCATTGCCAGCCATGAGCACCACATTTATTTGACATTCTCGACGAGAGAGAAACATTGGGCTTATTTCATTAAATCTCAGATCCACATCAACTCACATTTAGACAACAGAACCCAGGATGAGTAGACTCCTTTGGGGAAGCCACCCACCATCCTAAGACTTTCTAAAGTTCAAGCAAGCCTACTCCTTAGTGAACTGGCTGTGCGACCTCGAGTGAGTCACTTACCATCTCCTGTCTCAGTCCTCAATTGTACATGGGGATGGAGATGCTGACCTTCCTCCCAGGCCCACTTGGAGGAATAGCTCATTAGCAATCATAAAGTACTTTGAAAATGTAAATGCTGAATTATAATTTTAATCAACAAATTAACCTTGGTGCTTCTCACTCAATCACTCCCTCCTGGGTAAATGATCAAAACCGTTAGCTGACCCAGGAGTTTCTGAGCCCAGAATTCAACCCCCGCACAAAACATGGCTCCTCCAGAGACCCCCGGGGAGTCTTTTCATGCCCCTGTCACCACACTGCAGCTGCTTTTTACCACTAATCTAGACACAGGACCCTGAATGTGAGGAGATTCAAGCTCATGCTGAACAAACACTTCAACTTCAAGGAAATTCTGATGAAAAAATAATAACAGGACCAACCTTGGACCACATTTTCTCTGGATTTGTAAAAGTTTTCAACTACTGAAATATGTATTTATTGATTTATTTTTAACAAATATTTGCTGAACACTTAAAATGTGCATATTAGAACTAAATTCATTACAGCTCAGCCATTAGCAATAAGATCCTGTAGCAATAAGATCAATGTGCAATGGGCCAGTGAACCTTGTTAGAAAATTAAACCCCTCTCAAAGCCAGGTGGTCATCTTACAGACACATCCAATACCTTACAAGGCCCAGGTGGTGGCCAGAATAGGGCTACACAAACACTCAAGTCTCCAGTTGGGTGCCTGAACTTGCCTGGTCCTCAGATCTCTCAAGTGATTAGTGTCAAGCACATCTTCTTTAAAAAAAAATGACTTATTAGTACAAATAAAGTAATCATCAAACACTGGGTTGGATTTTAATTGGATACTTCCCAGTTTAGGATAAAAAGTGCAATTCCTAAAATACTAAATAAACTTAGAGCTGAAACCAGAGGTGCTTCCCTTATCACTTGTTGAATAAGTTGGATCATAAATTCAAGTGGAAATATGTGCCAGGAATATATCCCATTAGTTGGACTTGCATATTTTATCCTTAATTAATAATTACATGTAGAGTACAACATGCAATCTTAGTTTAAATGGTTATATTTTCTTTCACACTTAATCTGAGCATTCAAGAGTAAATGCAATTATCTGAGTCATTCAACATTTCAACACCTATTATTGATCACCTGGTGTGATTTTTCCTGTCAGAAATTTATAAATAAAACCAACCTCTAGAATGAGCACTGGATTAGGAGTTAGTACATAAATTTAGGACCCAAGTAACCTCTTGATTTATAGAATCACTTAAATTGTCTTAGCCTGAATGTTTTAATTCTCAGCTTGAATTACCTCCTCTATAAATGAGAATAATAATAAATGTCCTTCCTACATCCAGGGTCATTGTGAGGCATTAATGGAACGATGTGTGTGAAAACATTCTGTGAATTATAAAGCACTCTACAAAGTACAGGAATGATGATGATGATTGCTTCTATTAAATCTTCATAGAATAAGTGAATTTGGAAACCCTTTATTGAATGAATAAAAAGGGTAAGCAGATATTAGTACAGTGCCTATAGGTAATAATACATATGTATTGATTATTATGAGGAGAGTAAGAAAAAACTATTTTGTTCAGATTCCATCTTTGATGAAAAAGATTTAACTGGCTTCATTGTGCTTTTCACAGCTATCACATTTATGATCTTTGCAATATTCATATTTAAATGGAATGCTATAAAAATAATGGGTTCATAAAATTACCCATATGTAGCAAGAATAAAGAACAAAACACAACATTTCTCTCCCATCCCAAGAAGTTTCAGAGGTTTCATAGTTAATAAAATACAATATATTCTCAGTCAGGACATACAAATAGAATATCATTTTGAAGATATTTAACTCCCTGGTATCACCAAAGCCTGCAGAATACTGCTATCTATCTATCTATCTATCTATCTATCTATCTATCTCCTATCTAATAAAAGAGAAACATGCAAATTGACTGTGCCTCTGTTACACCCACCAGCCAATCAGAGCGAGTATGCAAATTAACCCAACTAAAGATGGTGGTGGCCACGTAGCTGGAATGAGCAGAAGGCTTGGGTTGCCCTGGCCTCCACTCAAGGCTACAAAGTTTCAATTATAGAAAATAAACAAATCCTAACAAAGATGGCGGCAGCCACAGAGCTAGAGTGAGCAGGAGGCTTGGGTTGCCCCTGGCGATGGAGGAAGCCAAGCTTCCCACCTGCCCTGGCCGGCCCTGGCCTCCACTCAAGGAGGCGCTGGAAAAAAAAAAAAAAAGAAAGGAGGGGATGGGAGCTTGGGTCGCTGGGGGGTGATCAGGCCAGGATGGGATGGCAGTTGTGGGTGATCAGGCTGGTGGGGGGTGGGGCCGTTGGGGGTAAGCAGACCAGCAGGGGGGCCAGTTGGGGGCGAGCAGGCCATCAGTGGAAGTCAGTTGGAGATGATCAGGACAGCGCGGGGGGGGGGGGCAGTTCGGAGTGAGCAGGCCATCGGGGGGGGCAGTTGGGGGTGATCAGGCTGGCAGGGGGGCATTTGGGGATGAGCAGGCCAGCAGGCAGAGTGGTTAGGGGCAATCAGGCAGGCAGGCAGGCAGGTGAGTGGCTAGAGCCAGCAGTCCCGGATTGTGAGAAGGATGTCTGACTGATGGTTTAGGCCTGATCCCTGTAAACCGGCAGTAGGACATCCTTTGAGGGGTCCCAGATTGGAGAGGGTGCAGGCTGGGCTGAGGAACACTCTCCCCCCAGTGCACAAATTTCATGCACCAGGCCACTAGTGTGTGTGTGTGTGTGTGTGTGTGTGTGTGTGTGTGTGTGTGTGTATGGCCAGTGATCCTAACGACCGGAATGACCAAATGACTGGTCACCATGAGGTGTCATTGACCACTTCTTGGTCCCTTCCCTTCCCCCCAGCCTACGAGTGGGGGTGGGGTGGGACTGGCAACTGGTGAGCAGGTTGAACTGCTGACTTCTTGGGCTCCAATGGATCAGTGGTGGTGAACAGGGGAATCAGGATGGGTGGTGGGAGGTCCAGCTGGCTGTCAGGCTGTTGGGATCACCAGCTCATCCCCGGCTGCTCGGGGGCTCAGGCCTACGTGAAAGCAAGTTCTGGCCTCTTCTCCATGTACGTGTGCTGGGCCAGCCGCTGATGGAATGCGCTGCCCACTCAAGGCTGCTCATATGGGGGCAGGTAGGTTGCGTGCGCACCCAGCATCCATCAGCACCTCAAGCCCCAGCAGCAGAGGCAGTGGCAGTAGCGGTGGCGGTGGCACCTACATGAGGGGCCCCGAGCAGACAGCGTGTTCCATCAGTGGCCAGCCCAGCGCACGTGCATGGAAGTGAAGTCTCCAGCATCCGCTTTCCCACAGGCCTGAGGCCTGGAGCAGCCAGGGATGAGTTGGTGATCCCAATGGCCTGACAGCCCGCGGCAGAGGTGGTGTTCGGCCTGGGGATTGGTGAACAGGCAGAAGATGGCCCTGATTGCAGGAGGCTAGGCCTAGGGACCCTACCTGCATGATTTAATCATGCACTGGGCCTCTAGTTTACTATGATGAAACACAAAATATAATAAATGGGGTACAGATAGGTGAAATGCAACAAAATATAGCCATGAAACATGTTCACATGTATTAGCAAATATTTGTAATTATCAGTTTAAGAAAATTAAAATAGTGAAGTGACTAAAATGAAATCATATATAATGCATTTTATACCAATGTAAATATGGTCTTTGCCTCACTTTCTTAAAATTTATTTTTACATTTTTCTAAACACTATTGAAAATATTCATGTGCAATCTATTTTTTATTTAGGGTACAATAATTTTTAAATAATTTTTCTATTATTCTATATACCCAGTCTTCATATATCTGAAGACATATTTGGAAGCAAATATGCACTGAATTTCACTCCCCGAGACTGCTATCTTAGGAGACATGGAAGATACAAAGTTAGAATCCTAATGGAGTAGAAAGAGAGTCACATTCTCTTTTCCCTCCTCTTTACTCCACCCATCCCCTTCACTCTCTCTGTCTTTAGGGCCCTTAACAATAAGAATGATAAGAACTGTTAGGGAAAAAAGCAACTCAATGTTTTTCAAACATTTTACCTAAGCATCTTTTTCCTTTTATTTAACGGGTCTTTGTTATCTATTGTACATAACAAATCACCCCACAAAACTTGACTTCTTAATATAACAAACATATTATTTCATAGTTTCTGTGGGTCAGTCATGCAGGCATGGTTTAGCTGGGTCCCTCAGACACAAGGTCTCATCTGAGGTTGCAATCCAACTGTCCACTGGTGTTATTTATGGCCATCCCAAATCCCAACTTGTGCTGAAGGATTAGCTTTAAAGTCACTCACATTGTGCAGCCAGGCTCAAGATCCTGGCTACACACCATGCCACGTGGGTCTCTCCATAGGACTGCTCCCAGCATGGCAGGGCGCTTCCTTTAGGACAAGTGATCTCTGAGGGTGTTCAAGGCAGAACAGCAAAGGAGGTCACAGTCTTTTGTATCCCAGTACTCTTGCCATATTCTGTTTATTAGAAACAAGTCTCTAGGTCAGGGGTCCTCAAACTTTTTAAACACGGGGCCAGTTCACTGTCCCTCAGATCGTTGGAGGGCCGGACTATAGTTTAAAAAAAACTATGAACAAATTCCTATGCACACTGCACATATCTTATTTTGAAGTAAAAAAACAAAACGGCAAAAACACCCGCATGTGGCCCACGGGCCGTAGTTTGAGGACCCCTGCTAGGTCCATCCCACACCCAAGGGGCTTAAATAGCATATCAGACAAATCACTCTAAGAAACGCAAAACAGTGACAGATGATTTTATTTCTGATTAGATGAAACAAAGTGAACATGTTCAGCATGACTAATTCCACTCACAAAATGCCTCTAATTAATCCAATTTTTTCCCCAGAAGAACCTAATTAGGTCATTTTCAAAATGGCTTCTCATCAAATCCCTGACAGTACGGAGTGCCTAAGATGTGCCAGGCACTGGGCTCAGTGGTGACTGCACAGAGAGAGACAGCCCCTGCCTTCAGGAGGCTTTTAGTTTTGAACTCTGTTTTTTCTTTGTTTGTTTTTTTATTTCCAGGTCTTCGAAAATCCCATTAAATGTTTCAGTTATTTGGGTTTGGCTTGGTTTTGCTGAGATAAGGAACAACACCCTACTAAATGAACATGCACTTAAATGTGTCCATCCGAGGAGCTCCGGGGACCTTAGGCTCCCTAAATAAACGGGTGGAGACTCAGTTTACAGTTACACAAAGTGACATCAGGTTGCCTGTCCTGTGCCTCAAAGGTAAGAATAGATCGTGAAATGAAAGAATCCATCTTACCCGAGTATCTACCCATTTTCCTATTCACTGGGGATTGTTGCATTTCTTTGTGCTCAACAAGGCAGTTTAGAGTCAGTATTAATTTCACAAACCTACTTATGTACTTCATTCTTTCTCTATCACCTCTTTATTGTTGGGTTTACAAATAAAAACCACTGTACTCTACAGTTCTATTACTACTAACCCCTTCAGCTTTTTCTTGCCCTTGTCCTTGCCCTAAAGCAGTGGTCGGCACACTCATTAGTCAACAGAGCCAAATATCAACAGTACAACGATTGAAATTTCTTTTGAGAGCCAAATTTTTTAAACTTAAACTTCTTCTAATGCCACTTCTTCAAAATAGACTCGCCAAGGCCGTGGTATTTTGTGGAAGAGCCACACTCAAGGGGCCAAAGAGCCGCATGTGGCTCGCAAGCTGCAGTTTGCCGACCACGGCCCTAAAGCATTTAAATATTGCACCACTTAGTTGCTCCACACCCCTTCTTTCCATTCCAAACATACTGTGTTTTACCCTAAATCTTTGAGCCCATCTTTAAAAATCCACATGTGCTTTCGCTCTTTGAAATCCCTGTTCTTTAGTGGGCTTGTAATCAGCTTGGCTTTGGACTTTGAGCTCCATCTGCATGCACCAAGCCAAATCATTCCTACTCCAACCATTCACACTAGAATTTCCACTATCTCCTGATGGTGTTGTTTACCTGTCTGAAGTCAGATAATGGGAGAGTCTGCAAACAAAGTCAGTGAGGCAAGATACCTGAGTCCTAAGTCAGAGCTGGCTCTTTATAATAATTTAAGGAGAATTATAACATGATGTACTGACAATCCACCTACACAAGACTGATTTCAGTGATGTTTCTATTACATTTTAGTCTGAGGAAGTGAAGGTTGCAAAGCAAACAGTTCAAGAGTACTACTCCACTGATAGTGCTATTTATTCAACATTTCCATGGCGATTAAAAATACCCATACAAGATGCATTTCTGGTGTGTGATAGCACATCTGCCTAAGCCTTTGACATATTTGGTCTTATTCATATGAATAAGCAAGCATCACAAGCATTAGAAGTCTCAGGGATCTGGAACTCTGAAAAACTTAAAATGTAAAAGGTCTCTGAAGAAAGAATAATAAAGCAAAAATAGTTGCTCACCCAATTCAATTACATAAACATGACTGGAACCATGAGTTAATAACATAAAATCTAAATGTGTTATAGCAGTGAGTGGTCATAAGAGTATAAATCGCTGTCACTGACAACCAGGCAATCTGGGACCTTTAGGGAAACTAGATGTGTTCATGGTTTCTACTGTGGTTAGCAATATACTCTAAAGAGCGAAACTGGGCCTCCAGAGGAATCTGCAAAAGGTTGTAGACAGATGTTCTGAAACTTATAGTCCAACAGGAGTGTATTTAGGTCAAGGAATAAGGTTGAACAAGGAAAGAAAGAGCAGAAACAGAATTTGTTGTGTGACCCCTAGAAGCTGTTTCAATAGAAAATTGTCTTGATATGTACTTTCTAAAAGAGAAATGAGATTAGCTCTGAACCACAGCTAAACTAATATAAAAAATCTAAATCTAAATAAAATTACTCTGAAAATGTTTCAGTATTTGAGAGAACCACAACACTGACTACAGCAAATAAATTGTTTTTCAAACAGAACTCAATATATCATACAGCAGTATGATTTTCTTAAATAAGGCTTGTTTTATATCAGCCATTCAGTTAAATTTTCTTAATTCTTCTATCTAGCCTTCCTTTATCTAATATTCACATAAAGCTATAAAAATTGATCTAGTCAGTAAAAACTTAAGCCATACTGGAGTGACTGATATTTCTTTATATATGTAAATTTTATTGATTGATTGATATAATATATGCTAATATTTATTATTTATATTTGTGTTTATTTATATTTACTACCCATTCTATATAATATTTTCCATATATACATATATACACACATATAAAATCAAAATTATATTTGATTATTCAGTGAGAAAAAAACATAGGGATAGAATCCTATGCAAATTCAACCTTGTACCCGAGGTGTAATCTTGCTACTCCTATATAGAAGGGAATTGTGATAATAGCTGTCTTCAGAAAACAGAATTATTTAAACAACTATGCTAGTAGCTATGTTACCAAATTTCCATCTCTTTTCCTTCACCCCAGCTTATCAATCCCTTGTCACTACTATTTGCTCTCCCAAAACTTGCCTCAGATGCATATACTCCTCACTCCAGGCCATATCACCTTCTTGACTATACGTGGCTTCAAAAAATCAAGGACTACAAGATTATTGTATTTATAGAGTCTATATCACTCCTACCCTCCAATACTGTCTAACCCCATCATGAAGAAAATGAGAAAATGACATCAGTTGTCCCCACATAAGATCCATGCGACGTCTCATTAATAGACAAGGATGATCAACTCAGACTTCCACCCATTCTCCCATTTTTAGGTGGTCCTGATGAAGGATGGTTTGCTGATGATTAGATATTAAATCCAAAGAATTGAGTCTCCTACAAAGGGAGATGCATACACTAATCTCAGTCTAGATTATTTCTTCCTATTTCTGACAAGCACACTAAAGAGAAACATCATAATTTCAAAATGTTACTACCATAGTCAAAGTGGCCTGTTGTGAGAGTAATAAAAATGTGATTACACATGTACACACAATTCTACTCCTGTTTTTGAAGCCATGGAATTCAGGAAGGTAAGGAATCATTTAATGTATCATTCAAATATAAAAACTATGACTTAAAAATAATAATCAGGAAGAGCTGCTTATGCCTCTTTTTTATAATGGGGATAAGAACTTAGTTTTCACTTGAAATTTTTATAAAAGAGTGGCAACCAAAAATACATCATATCATATCAAACATTAAAGTATGAAATTTTTGTAATTTAAATACAAAGTTAAGGACTACAAAATCTCTGAATATTTAAGAGAAAATGAACAAAAATAAAAAAAGAAAAGACTTCCATGAAACACCAAAGCTGAGATTTTCTTACTTTTATTGCAACCCCCTTTTCTGTTTCTAGTTTACACCTCTGTTTACCTAGTATACAGATGACTTTCTTTTCTTTGGTAGTAAGAAGAAAGCCCAAAGAAAAAAATCACAGGTAAGTGGGTGCTGCATCACTTATCTGGCAGCCACAATGTGAGTTATAGACAAAAGGTCTAAGTCTGTGAAACAATGAGTTGTGCAGGTGTTCATTTTCCTCTTGATTTCTGTATAGGGCTTAGGGATGTTCATAAGATTCAAATACACCCTTCTTAGTCTAACTCTTGGGCTGACATTCATGGTAAATATTTGTTGCCACTTAGTATATTCGAGGAGGAATTTTAATTTAATTGTCATAATTGATCCATAAGCAAGTGGTTAAATGCATCTGTCTTAGTACTCTTTGGGCACTGTTGAGGTAGCTAAAGCAAATAAAGATGACCTCTGCTTTCCTTGTGTTTAAAATATAACTAAACAAAAATACAAAACACAAATTATGACAAGTACATAGTACTTATTCTATATATGTACTACACTAAGTGTTTTAATTATATTAATCCATTAAATTTTCCACCATCCAATGAAGTAGAATGTATTATCTCCACTTTACCAATGGGGAAAGTGAAACACCGACAATTTATATAACTTCTCCATGGTTATACAGCCAGAATTTAAACCCAGGCACTCTGATTTCCCAAGTCTATGCTCTACCAACACGTTCAGTGCTATATGAATTTACAGAAAATTTATTTTTTTAAAAATAGATGAGAGCTGGAAAGGGCTGAGAAGGTAGGCTTCATGAAGAAAGTGGAATGGACTTTGAACTTGGCAAATGAAGAAACCATGGTCAAGCAAGGTGCAAGGAATTGTAGCAAGAAGATGAACCATGAGCATGGAGTGTCCATGGGGGAACAAAGAAGCCAATCTGGCTGGAGTGGATGGGAATGAGGAGAAATTAGATGAGATAATTAGGACAAGGAAGATTATGGGACTCCAGAACATTTCTAGTGAAAACTGAGTTCCTAACAGGGTAAAGTTAGAATTAGGTTAAAAGACATTACCTCATAGATGTATTTTATTATATTCCAACAGAAACAAAGCTTCTCTGGAGGTGTAGAGGTCTCTAAGTCATTGTCTCACTATTGGCAAATTGGAGCAGGGCAAAATACTGACTGTGAGGTCAAGATCAATGTTTATTTTTAGGTAGCACCGGAGAATGGTAGCCAAAGAGTCAGAGTTTTTAGTGCTGACTGACAGTCCGTTTTGATTTGGACTCGGTGTTTGTGATCTCTGTCTACTATATATCAAGGTGGCATTTAAACTGAAATGTGGTTACAGCCATGAGGCCTGCTGGGAGGAAAAGCAGACTGAGGGGAATTTTCTCAGTGCCATCTTCTCCTTGGAAGATCTCTTTGGAAGATTCTTAAAGAAAAATCAGCTTAGAGATGGAGTAATTTTGTCCTACATGCAAAAAGCAGAAAGGGCGGTGAGGGAGAGGCAATGGTCTAAATCATCTCTTGGGGAAAATGTGATACTAAGGATAAGCTGGCCAAAAACAGAGAGAAACTAGAAAAGTCAGGGTGTCTAAATGTGTCACCAGAAAAGTTAAGAAAGTGGGTGGAGTAGGCTAGCTCAGGAACATGGCAAGAATATTGGAAGGAAAACAGGGAGCAATTTCATAACCTCTTAATCTTCCCATCTCCTTACAATGTTCCAGAAAAGAGAAAGTGTGCTTGATAAGAATGATTTATTGAGCAATTACCTCTTTCCGCCCTCAGCTCTCTGGAACTGGAGAGCGGACAAGTCTGGTGAATTATATTTGTGGAGTTGTGCGGAAGAGCTTCCTCTCAAGGATGCTCGAGTTTCCAGGCAGTCACGAGGCAGCTCTACCTTCTCACAGTTTCTGTAATTTTAACTTTCCCTTCTCTGTCCCTTTCTCGGTCCTTGCTCATTCCCCACTGATTTTGGATTGTTTACTGCACTTGTCACTACATCATTATGTTTACCCCCTGGCTTTTTATCCAGTCCTCCCTCCCTTTTCTCATCTCCCATTGTTCCTTCACACCAGTCCTTCACTGTCTGCTGCCTGAGCAAATCGGATCCTTCATGTGCTGCTCCATCTTCCCTCTCTCCTCTTCCAGCCACGCTCTGATGTCTTCCCTATTTGAAAATATCCTGCAAAAGAGAGATTTCCTGGGCTCTCCTCCCCTGGTAGGTCTCTTTGCACCCCAGCATCCCAAGTCTCCACGTGCTCCTGCTTTTTATGACTTCTGTGGTTACCACTGACAAGCATGAGAGGAAGGATCCAAGAAAAACCTGTGCTTTTGGTTCAGTAATTACTTAGATTTTATTTGGGTAGGCTAAGAGTGCTGCAATGTCTGTTTCCGATGAACACCCTATGGTCCCAATTGTGGTAAGCTGGTCTCGTTTTTCATCCGCTGCCATGGGTAACTGGCGACCTCCAGGCATAGGGTGACCGTCTGACACACTCCAGCATACATTACATGAAGAATGCCAACAGATTATAGACCATTGGGTTCTAGCTGAGTTCTTCTCCCAGGGGATATGGACCAGCATCTTAGATCAATTTTGGCACATTGCTGTACTTATTTTAGAAGCTTTGTTCCAGAGCTGCTGGACACTTGATCATTCCAGCATTTCCTGCATTACAAAGTCAAAGGAAAAACAAGCTTGGGGCTCAGTGTTTTCACTGACTTGGTGATAGTTATCAAACTCATTTCACTTAACATTGTAGGTTAAACTCAAATTGGGGTCCCTGAAGAAAAAGACTGGTCCTTTATTCGGTCCGTGAAAGAAAGTATTTTTTATTTCTATTAAACAACCATAAAAGGACAAATCGTGCAACAGCTGGAAGAGCACTGCAAATACCAGGGTTACCCAGGGTCACCCAGAAACCTTTAAAATAATTTAAAATGGTGATAGAACAAGTAACACTGTGTTTCTATTGATGCAGGAGAACCTAACCCTTGAACCTAACTTGTACTTGCATGAAGAAGTCAGAAGAGCTGTTTCTAGTTGATCTACCAAGACAATTTCCCCTAGTTTGATTGATTGGGAATGGTGCTGATGATTTTTTCTTAAATTATCCACAAAGCACTAAATATTTTGACTCTTTGCTGAAATTACTCTTCTACGAAAAAAGGGAAAACAATGTTTTAGAGATTATTTACAATAAATAAATGGATCAAAATAATACTGCACTGTGAGATCTAAATACATCAAAGATAAGTGGAGATTCCAGAACTATGATTTCCTCAATTCTTTGCAAGGTAATCAAAGCAATTCCAAAAGGCCTTACTTTATTAGAAATCAGATTTCTTAAGTGTTACCTAAGTTCACAGAGAGCAGACAGCTACCTTAGAAGTGGATTGCGAAAATGAAACTCAAAGGTTTGAAAATAAGTAAGGCAGAAGCAAGATACTTTAAACATTAACAACACTACACATGTACACAGAGATACAAAAACAGCTAAAAAAGCAAAGACAAAATTAAACAGTAATGATGATTTATAGTAAGATACTCTGAGACATGACAGAAGTCTCAGTACACCAAAAGGAAAATCTTGTTTGCTCAAATTATTTGTTTCTTCCGTCTAATGAATGTAATTCTAATATACAAGTGATAACACTGGCATTTCTTTGAAATGTTGATTCAGTTTAATTATGAAAATCACCAAGGTATTTTCTAGCTGCTGCATCACTCCCTGTACTAAGATTAATCACATCAACATCATTCATTTAATCTTCAAAGAGGAAGCAGTTGTCCACAAAAGCCTTCAAATAGCTTCATTAGTGCAATTTTTCAGCCTCAAACACTTAGCTGGCAGCTTATGATTGAGAGTAAGGTCATTATATTCATCTATTTCCTAATCTAATTTTTAAATGTTTTTACATTTAATGTAGAAATGTATAAGTGTGAAGTTTTGCCTTCTCTTTGTTTGTCAATCAGCTCGAAACATGAAGAAAATATGCATGGTGATAAACAAAATATTTGTTCTCTTTGGCAACAATTCCTGACATGTAATATACAGACCCAGAACTGATACATTTTCCCTTTGGGGGTTTATTTAATGTAAAAGGAATTGGACCTAGAAATGTTGTGTTTTCTTTTCTCTGTAGACAAAGAAAAACTTGGAGCTGAGAGACATTCTCTCAGTTCAGGAGCTAGAATTAAAACAATGTTGCAAATAAAATCTCTTTGGTGCCTTCAAATGCAGGATCGATTTGATATTTAAAATCAGAAATGGGCAACCTCACTTATGTTTCTTTACTGAGACCCACTTTTAGCACCCTTCTTTTTGTTAATAGCATTAATAATTCCTTCCAATATTGGAAACCAATAAGTATCAGAGTCCTGTAAAATAACACTGTAATATGCACCGATCAAATCTTAGTATCAATCATTAAAAATTACTCAGTTGCAATCAAAAGCATTCTCAGAGATATATAGAAGAGACCCTGGCACCAACCAAGTGTTGTGGTGATAGAGTCCTTTGTAATTACTGCACCTACGCTGAAGGGTTATAAAATGTGTCAGAAAGTAAATTTTGCTGAGCCCCATTATAAGAAGTAAAACTGGTGCTTTAAACTTTGCATCTTATAAAGGAATGATTTATTTGACTTTTGACTGGTCCACTTGCAGAAATCATTGCATTGCAATATTCAGTGACTGTGCATAGGAGAAAGAAAGGATAAATCATGCAGAGACATTTTCAAGTTCATATCTGGTGACCATAAAATGCCAAGTTTTAAGGCAAAATCTGCCCATGATGGGGCAAATAATGGGATATGCTGGGGATTTAGGCAAAGGAACAGGGCTTTCGATCTTATGAAAATAGTCCATAACCAATTTCATTGATACAAAGCAATTGCACAAATCTTTTCCCCACAAATTATATAAAGACAATTACAACCTTTAAAATATGAACTTCTTTTAAATTGCTTTAAAATAAAACTGTAATGACTTTTTCTGGGACTGAATTCTAATTAATACTGCATACTTTTAACAAAAAATATAAAGATGAGAATGACTTCAGCTTGAAAAGGTCAGTGTTGCCATTTGTCCAGCGACATGCGAAGTCACCAGGGTAAAATGAGACTACACAAAAGAGGAGCAAGAAACTGCATTATTTACATAGGCGCTCAGTATGATAATCAGGGTAAAAACTTTGTGCATTCCTTAATTCATCTATTCATAAGGTTTTATCATCTGTTATATGTAATGCCGTGTTAGACATTCTGGGAAATGTAAAGACAGACAAATAAAATCTCCTCTCTTGAGAAGCCTTTACTATAGTAAAAGGCAGGAGCACAAGCATATCTTTACAATAGAAGACAATGTGAGACAATTGACAAAGGAAAGGAAGAACATGCCTAAGATTTCACAAGTAGATTTCCTCCTGTCCCGCAGCCCAGGATGCTCCATGGCATGGCAACATCAAGACTTCTAAGGATGGGCAAGATATTGAAAGGTCAAGATTGGTAGAGAAAATATTAAAGTTTTACAGTTTGAAATGTTTTATCGACGCTTCCCAATATTCAATGTATTTTCTGGCCTCTGCAGAGAATGGTAAAAGTTCTTTTACTTTCAGAATTGTCAAATAGTTTTTATAATAATAAAAAGGAAGACTCAATGCTCGTTCCAGCTAGCATTTTTTGAAATTGAGCCTAAATATCTACTTTAATGGTTAATTTCATGCATTTAATGCAATTAGTACAAAGTGATTTAAAATTAGAAAACAATAAACCTGAGCAAGTGTAAAAATATTCTCAAAAAAAGTTTACTTTCAAATTACAAAATTTTATTGATATTCATGTAAAATATGGCTGGAAACAAAAACAATCATAATTTAGAGAAAATGTTGAAAACTCTGAATCGTGCAGTTTAGTAAATTTCATATATATATTTCAATTCCTGCCTGGGGATGGAGGTGGGAATTTGGTGGTGGATAAAAGTGAGTCTCGGCAAAACACCTGTAGTAATATAAAATTTCAAGTATTGTTTAATAAAGGGTAGAAAATAAAACAAACAATTCATAGAGCTTACTGAATTCATTTAATTCACAAGCACTTCTGATATGCTCCTGGTTTCAATTATCATCTTAAAAGTAAAGAACCTGTCATGCAGTACTAAGTAACACTGAAAATCAACAAACTAAATTAGTCCCAGGAATAATGAATGTGTGTCGCTGTTTGCAAGCATATAAAGAAGAAATGCAGGTGCCTTGAGAAAATATGAAGAGTTCGGGAAACAAAATGATCATGTACAAACTAATACCTAATCTGAGTGCTATTCTGGGTCCTATTCTGAGTGCCTGGAAGGTGTCTCACTAATATAGGAATAGGCAGTGGCTCTTTTAACTGTAACTGAGACGCCTCTTTCACAGAACTCTAAGGAGCTTAGAATCACCTTTCTGACCATCTTTCCTGTCTCCTATATATCCTCATAAAATATTTACTGTTCTTCTGAATGACCACTCTGATTATCCTTAGACTCCTTTCAGATTCCCTGATGATGTCATGGAAATGTTAAACCCATTATGCTAAGTTAGGACCTCCATCTGCAGTGACCTCTTGGCACAAGCTTCGAGGACAGCATGATATTTTTACATAAAAGTGAGTCTTCATTCAAATCCTCGAGGTCTGATCCTGAAAAAAAAACACTGACAGTTCAATCAACCCTAATAAATACTTAACCAGGTCCATGAAAAAAATAATAATACAGTTCCCCCCAAATAATCCATTATACATTCACAATTGAGCCATAAAAGTGTCTATTAAGTGTACAATTATATCACATTTTTATTGAAAAACAAGCATTTATCCTAATTTATAGGTTTAACCTAAAGGTAGTACATGATATTCCTTTTCATTAAGCTATTAGGGGAGTGAGGAGTGATGGCACCCAGTTCTAATTATCTCTAATGTAGTGTTTCAAATTGATCATGCATAATGCAATTGCAAATCATAATTAAATTAATTTGTATTGATTTAAGATTTTATAAGTTGTTAATAAATTCAGTGTACTGCATCTATTTCCAGGAGCTAACATTCATATTTTTAAACTGCCAAACCACGTCCTTCTTTTTACTCCTTTTGTCCTCATTTGAAAGTTCATAAACCTGTGACTACTTTATGCAGGTGAAGACTAAGTTCAAAACCTTATAGATGGAAGTTTTGAGTATTTAGATAAGGTGTCTCCAAGAAATAATGTCTAATAATTTGGACATTCATGACTATCTAAATTTAAAAATATTTCTATCTCTGAAACTCCTTGCCCTCCTCCATGTCCTAATTATCCCACCTGCCACAAATACCTTCCTGGCACGTAACACCAGCTTCCAATCAAGTGACTGACTCCAGGAGAGCCATGTAAATGCAAAAGTCCCTTCCTCAACATTACAGGGGGATGAAGAAGAGTCCTAAAGCCACGGCAAGGCCCGAGCAAACTTTGCCTGGTAACAAAGCTCATAGAGTTGGATCTCCCCAAACAATCCCCTTCCCTCCTCATCCTCACCACATTCAAGGAAGAACGTTCCCTCAGAAATCTCTACATCTGACAGCAAAAGTGGAGAATGGATTAGTAGAAAGTCCAGGAAATCTAGGAACCTGTCCTTCCCCCTGCTTCTCTCAAGAACTGAAGGGAAACTTGGGAGAACAGTGAGACAAGAGAACAAGTTGGATTAACGACTCTAAAAGCTCCATCAGTATGTTTTCGTTGCAGAAATAAATATTGGGCAAATTCGCAAATTCAGTCTAACTGGTTTTGTCACATACTAAAGTATTCCCCCACCTCCTCATACTTGAACTGGAAATCCAGCCAGATCCATGGCATCAACCACAAAGAGGCATAATCTGGTCCTCCTGGGCTCCACAAACTTTGGAACTATACATAACTGTCCTCTGGATTGCTGTTCTCACCCAGAAGGGTGGGCCTAGAGTTGAGGGTTCTTTCCCTGTGCCTTTCACTGGATGTATTAAATGCCTTAAGGTCTGGGGGATAAGTGATGATGAAAGGAGACTTGATTTGAGGTGGTGAAAACACACTACAGTGAACAGATGATGGGTTGTGGAATTGGGCACCTGAAACCTGTATAATTTTGTTAACCAATATCACCCCAATAAACTCAATATAAAAGAAGGTAATATCTTTAGGTCCTATGAAGGTAAATGAAGTAATGCAATTTGGAAGGGACAGATTGGAAGTGGAAGTGAAATGTTTATGAGAACGGCTCAGAAATGAATTTTATGGGTAGTTTCCCAGATTCCGCAGCCTGCGGGTGGGATTGGTCACTAACAGCCACCTACTAAACTTAAGGAGTGCAAGCTCACACCAAGTTGAAGCAGGAACTCAGCCTAAACCCTCAGGAGCCTTTGCAGCCAGCGAATTTTGCTGCTCATTAGCGACCCCTACAGGTCTCAGGGGAAAACGAGCTGATGCAGAAGTGCATCCTGGACATTCCCCGCCCGCGCAAGGAGAACTTTTTTCTGAGAGCTACCCCAACCCCACGTCCCTACACTGAGCACCGCAAGCCACCAGCCCAGCCCTGCATAGACGCGGCACCTGAGCCCCACTCAGGGATCGAGCTCCCGGGCGGTCCAGGCAGGGAAGTGTGGAGAGAGCACCCCTCTCATTACCATCATAAAGAAGCCAAAGTTACGGGCATCCGGAGCACAAACTGAGCAGGAGAGGAAAAACAAAGGAACGCCAAACTTAAGTGGAGCTGACGTGGGGCTCCGAGGGAATGAAACCCAGCAGAGTGAGGGCGTGGACGTGGGGGCTTGTGGGTCTTCCCCCTATATTGGCTACCACTGGCTTGACATCTCTTGTATCTGAGATGTTGGTTTCAGATACAAACAAGCTTGAGCAACACTTTCTCTACACGTAGTACACACACACATACACACACACACACTTTCTCTACACATAGTACACACACACACACACACACACACTTTCTCTACACATAGTACACACACACATACACACACACACTTTCTCTACACATAGTATACACACACACACACACACACACACACACACACACACACACACACTTTCTCTACACATAGTACACACACACACACACACACACTTCTCTACACACACACATACACACACACACTTTCTCTACACATAGTATACACACACACACACACACACACACACACACACACACACACACACACTTTCTCTACACATAGTACACACACACACACACACACACTTTCTCTACACATAGTACACACACACATACACACACACACTTTCTCTACACATAGTATACACACACACACACACACACACACACACACACACACACACACACTTTCTCCAGCAAGAAAATAAAAGTAAGGGGTAAGGAAGGGAGGGGTCCAAATTTAAGTGGACTGCCAGGCCCTGCTGCTCCCTCAGTTGAGTTGCTGTCTACACCCTACCCACTCCACCAGGTGGGAGGGACTACATCCATAGGATACATCTTGTAGATAAATGCACGCTTTCAGTTGTTTAGCTTACTGAGGCCTCAGTTAGCCCAGTCACATCGCCCACTGGCAAAATTAGTTCTCCAGTGTGACTTCTGAAAATGTCTCTTTTTAGTCAAGCACTTGCCACAACAGATGGGGGTCCTTGTGGTGTTTCATTCTCCCCAACACTACACAGAGAAACTCTCAAATGGACAATTCCTTAGCCAAAGACTTCAGAAAGAGTCTTGAGTGGTGAAGGGATCTTTACATTAAAAGGTACTGAAAGAGAAGGGGACAAGAAGTGTAAAACAAAGAATTTCAAGTAAACTCCAATCACACTGCTATACTAGAGAATAAAACTAATTCACTCAAACTCAACACATCATTTCCCTTAACTAGTAATACTCAGAATGCTGATATGGATTTCCTTGGACTTGAGTTACAGTTTGGCAGTAGACTCAACACTGCAGTCTTGAAATTGAACTGCCAGCAATGATTTCTCTGGTGTGTGTTGTCCCTGGGATTGAGATAAAAAGCTCTACCCTCCAGAAACTAGGACATTGGGGGGACCAGGAGATTCATCCATAAAGGACTCTTTTAAGATTAAAAAAAGAGAGAGAGAGAGAGAGAGAGAGAGAGAGAGAGAGAGAGAGAGAGACTGGTTTTAATAAAGTCTTACCATTGAGGCTGAATTTAAGTGTTTATTTTGAAAGAGTGGGTTTGGTATTTTGTGGGTGTTGTTTGTGTGTGTGTGTGTGTGTGTGTTTTTGTTTTGTTTTTTTTCTCTCTCATGACTTGCAGTTCAGGTTGTTAAGTTTCCAAGCAGGAATCAACTTAAAATGCATGGATTGTATTATATGTACAATTTAATCACAAGGTATTTAAAATAGACATTTCCATCTAAAATCCAATCAGAAATCAACACAGTTCCTCCAGGCATTAGATGATCATCTCAATTTTGCATTTGTAAACTGGGAGAAATAAATGTGACTTGTGGATACCAAGAGGTCAAGTACGGCTGCTCAAATATTTTTCTTACAAAATGACGGATTTATTAGACAAATAAGTAGCCCGGCTGATGCAAAACCCCCAGTGATTGAATTTTGACGTTAAGTCAACAACAACTCGAACTACAGCAGTGCTTCAAGATTTAGTTATGATGGTAGAGATTACTGAACAAATAAGAGCCAGAAATGAATACAGATTTCTAAGGATCTGCCCCTGACACCCTCTTCTTGACATTCTCCTCCATATGCTCCCCCTATTCAGACTGTATTATAATTAAAGATTTGCCTATGCCTTACGATTGGAAAAGAACTTTAAAATAATTAGGCATATTTTTCTCTGTGTGTTTTTGTATTTTTTTTTTTTTTTAAGGACAGGCTCAGGGAGAAAGCCAATTGAGTTTCATTATAAATTCCTTCGTGGCCTGAAAGTCATCCACTATTAAGGGAGGGAGCCTACAGTGGGTGTTTAGTTTAGTTTTGTTTTTTAAAGACCTTGCTTTCATTAAGAGTTTTTGATAACTTACTCTCTTACCTTTCCCTCCTTTCCTTTAAAGGAAAGAGTTGAGGACTTTCTAAAAGATTTGAGGACTTTTGGCCAACTTAGGATCCCACTCGCGGATGCGGATCCACTGCTAAATAATTAAACCGCACAGAAAATTTCAGAAGTATTTAGATTTCACCTTTCCTGGGTCACACTGCGCCACCCCATCCACCCTCGGCGGAGCTGGCCGTGGTGCTGAAAACCCAGCGTGATCTTTTGGGAAGGGAGGGCGCCACTCATGGAGACTTTGGCTCCTCATAAGTGGGGGCTTAAATAATTGAGATTACATTTAAGCACAAAGCAGTTCATTTCTCATCGTTTCATGGATAAAGGGGCTAATCTGCTCCTAGTGTGCCTTTATTTATTCTGTGTGACTTCCTTATTGTAGTGGAATTGGTGACTCAATTTCCATTTGTCTTTTTGAACCAGCCAAGAATTCATTCCTTCCACGTTCTTCTCTTATTCCCCTATTTTCAGCTATAGTTGAGGCGCCCCTAGTTTATGAAAATATTTATTTTGCAAGGACAAATCTATATATTTTATTTTAAGGCTTTTCCCAATCAAGGGCTTGACACAATTTCTCTTTGTAGCTAGAAATTTATTTTCTGGGTTTCCAGGCACAGACCACTAGAGGCAATAAACTGGTACTAGATTTTTTTCCCAGATTTTATTTAAATGTAGTATAATTGCACTCTGTAAAATAAGTTGCCCATCCTGGCTTCTCTCCCAATTTCTCATATTCCCCTCTTATGTATGCATATACCCATAATGTCTATATATGTTTTCATCATGCTGGTTTTTAAATCATCCATTGTATTAGTTGTTTTCCTGAGTAAATAAACCTGAAAATACAAAATTGCTAACCTTAAAATAAACAATATAATTCATAAGTAGAAAGTGATGTTTCATAATTATTTTGCCATTCCCCAGGATTAAACAATAAGTTGTACAATTGAAGCCCTTCTACCAGGGACAGAGGTGTAGTCCTCTATTCCTCTTCCTTTTAAAATATTGAATAGTACTCTCAGTCCAACAATGCATCTGTTTACAGTTTGCCTAAATTTGTTTCTGAATTTATATTTCAGTATGCTCTTTAGGATGCAAAATTCCTGTCAAATTAAAGAGTGTTCAGGTCTTGCCCGCTTCCAGCAAATCACTCGCAGCACCTAATAAATCCAGCTGGGGTTCCTTCCATAGCCCGATGCTGCCGAAATCATTATTGTCCTGCCTTGTTTCATGTCAGAGGCCTCTTCGCCTCATCTGTCATGAAACCAATTTCACTTTATTTACATCCATTTGCTAGTTTAATTACTGTGCTGATGAATAGCCTGAAGGAATTAAGTTACGAGTCTTTGGAAACCCAAAGCGACAGATATATGGGCTACCTTTTAACTACAGGGGAAGAAATGAAGGCCAGTGTGTGGCATACACAAAAATTTAAAGATAATAAGTGTTTCTCTTTACCCAGCTACTCTTGAAATTCAGGATGATCCTGTCTTTATTCATTCATCATCTCCTGGATGAAATATAGTGCATTAGGACCCCTCATATTTACAGATTGACTGCAGTTCTCTACAATACAATATAGTTCTCTATTTTTAAAAAGCATTTTGCATTACTAAGGGAGTGTCAGATGATCTTCTAGCCAAACCAAATAATCTAATGTACTGATGTTTTTAATTACAGGTATCTATAAATGTTAACCTTTCCTTGTAACTGAGAACTTCTATATAAACACAAATAGATGTTTTTGTGAATTGAAAGAATATTTAATATAACTAATCTAATATACAGTACAAAGTACACCACTTATATACTATAAATAATGTAACAAAAGTCAGTTATATAAATTTTGTTTATCATTGAGCACAGTTTCACAGTGATATTCTTTTTTTAATATATATTTTTTATTATTGATAGTATTACAGATGTCTCCCCTTCCCTCCCCCCTTTACTCCCCCCCTCCCAGCCTCTACCCACCCAGCCCCAGGTCTTCACCCCCTTATTCCTGCATCCATGGGTTATGCATATAAGTATATAAGTTCTTTCGTTTATCTTCTTTAATGTATTTTTAAATCATAAATAAGAACATTCTGAAGTTTCTTTTACAAGTTCAACATAATAGAGTACTGTGAATCTATGTTAATGACAGAGGGTTTGTGGTATGGTTGAATAATCTGTGCTCTCAAATATACATAAGTAGTCAATCATTTGCATATATTTTTAAAAACCTAACATTAATAAACTTCAGTCATTCCTTTATCCTATAAATTAGCTACTGTGGTATAAGCCTATTAATCATGACACTATTAAAATCATGCCTAATATAATATCATCTTCAAATTTTCTAAATGTTATCATTAATGTTAGACTTTAAACTGAACATTGATAATCCAGAAATTAAGTCTTTATATGGTTCATCATCACTGAGTACTGATTAAAACAACAATAAACCTGAATTGACATTAATTTCATATTTTCTCTCTCCCCAGGTAGCATCACACAAGAAAAGAATACAACTTTAAAATCTAATGCCTATATATTTTCCTTCCTTTGTTTCTGAGAGTTTCTGACATTTTAAAATCAGTACTTTCATTTTATTTCCCTAAAAATGATTAGTTTAAGGCACATAACAAATATATTCAGCATTTCAAGAAATAATCTAATTTTTTTTCTTATAGACTTAATGTACTTACTTATACCATCTCCATGTTGTGCACATAATTACTTCTAAGGTTGTGCAAACTTTCTGAACTGTTATCTAATGGAATATTTTTTGAACATTCATGGAAGGGCAAGAAATACTTCTAAACAAAACAGAAATGAGAAAAATTAAGGTTTTTAATGTTTTCTCATTTCCTCTCCTCCTAAAAGAATTAAATACCTTTTGTGCCTGTAGACTCTGCAGTGTGGTTTATTACAAAGCCAGCTTTAAGAAAAGGGTAAGAATATAAGCACTTTATATTTACTATCAGAAGATCTGAAAGTGCTGAAAACTCTACTATCTATGTAGACCTATATTAATAAGTTATATATTCATTACAAATCCTCTAGCCCCCCCCCCTTATAGCCTCTAAAAATACACTTGCCCCATTCTTCCTCCCCCATGACTTTTAATAAAGCTCATTGACAAACAACCTACATTACAAAAACTAGTTTTTTTGTGTATCAAAGAATCTTGCTTATAAAAGTTTTGCAATAAAGGAACCCTAAACAGGACCCTACAGGTAAAATTTTCCTCTCTTTTAATAGAACCAGATATTATTCCATTTTTTAGTAGAGATTTATGAACAGTCTTTAACTTGACAGAAAGGAAACCTGTATTGTTTGAGTCTCTTTAGCTATTTTTCTTCATTTTTTAAATAAAAGAAGGGAGAATGATGGGGATTTAAAATGCTTTTTCTTTCTCCCTCTTCCTCCCCCATTACTCTCCTTCTCCCCCTTTCTAAGACCTTCTTCTCCCTCTCCAGCTCTTTTTGATTAATAGATCCATGTGGCTAACGGCCTGACATATGGTGTGCGAAGCAGCTTGAGATAGTACCTTAGGCATCCCCTACGGCCATTAACATATTAGGGGCTTATGTGCAGTCAGACAGACCTCATCCAGAGCCTGCATTTTCAGAAAGGCTGCACCCCAGAGCTGTTTGATAGAGTTTCAATAATGCACCACTCTTCAATTTTAAGGGAGTTGCTTCTGGTACTGAAACACTGGAACAGAACCGGAATAGAGTTGAAAAAGACTCAGTTACATTCACCAGCAATAGTAAAAATTGTGCTTACATCTATTTGTATATGGAGGCACACCTTCAAACTCACAAACATGCACCAGCTTCTAAGTATTATTGGTAAACAGCCTAATGTCAGCTGCCTAGATTTTGTTTAAAATTGTATTTTGTTTTAAAGTCCTCTTTATGCAGGGAACTCTAACAGTACAGTTACTGATAAAGATTATTCAAAAGCAAAACAACAACAACAACAAAATATAGCATAACATTTACGAAACTACTCTGAAACATATTGCTTTCTCTAATAAAAGAAATTAAGTGTATGTTTACATCTGTAGCCTTAAAATAAGGGGAAAAAAGGAAGAAAAGTTTAAGTTTAAAAGATTTTATCACATTTTAGATACATTGACAGATCAAATCCCTGGAGAGGTAACTATTCTTGTTCTACAAAACCTGAAAGTTTACAAACAAATAAAAGTCTGACAACAACTCAAAAAGGTGGGGAAAGCCTCAAGCATGTGCATATATGTCTACATAGACATATAATATGTACATGTATGTATGTATAAAATTTTGGAGAGAGGAATAATAATTCAAAATCAAAGCAGACATTCCACTTGGAGCTTATTTAGTTCACTTGAACGTCGTAATTGAAGCTTGAAATTCGTTTTGCCCAACGTCCTTCTCTTCTAGCCTCCTGCTGATAAACCACTGTACCTCCTTTTGAACTGTACTCTGGCTGTTTGCTTGGCAAATAAATGCTGTTCCGCCCTATTAAACCTTTTAGGTAGTTTCATCTTCGGATTTCTCAAATACAGAGCTAATAAGGAGGTGCTTTGATGCTGTTTTACTTTCAAACTATAGCCTCCAGGCGTCAAAACGCGCAAAAGGTAAATGAAAAAGTAAACTGCCATGAGCAAGGCGCACCCTCCCTTTCAAAATCCCTCCGACCCTCTGCAGTGCACTGCGTGGCAGCCGAAAATCGCCTGTTCCTGTGCAGAACTAAGTTCCCTTGGCAGCCTCTGGGGTACTGAACCGGTGCCACGTTACCAGGGGGAGGAGGAGAGAGGAGGCACTTTTAAGTGTAAAGCCCTGGGATCCCTTGGGGAAGGGTAAAGATGGAAGGTAGAAAAGGCAAAGGTTCCAAAAAGTTTATTCCAGGCAAACAAATAGCAGATGGGAAGTGAAGATTAAGAAATGGCAACTTGTTTAAGCAGCCGGTAATAAAACTTTTGCATAAGGCGTGGCGGCGGTAGGAGAGAGCCTGCTCCCCAACTCAAAGCTGGTTTTAAACCTCCGGCTCAGGTTACACCTTTGGAGGGAAGACCGTGGCGGGCACTCCCGCCTCGCACACTCTGGAAACCCCCAGCCCACCCCCGCCCACCTATCCACCCACCCACCATCGCCCTACCCTCCCACCCTTAGTTGAGTATAAGCAAATGAAACTATTGAAACATAAGTGTTTTCTTTAAAATTGGGATGAGTCTCCTGCTCAAAGGCGTCAAGGTTCCTCTCCTGTAGGTGTATTTGCAGAAGAAATGGGAAGACCCGGGGACTGCCTAGCGTCAAATAGACCCTACTTGCTTTTTTAAAATGCCTGTATTTCCATTGCTAGCTCATAAAACACATTTTAAGTAGGATAGTTGAACTCCAATCTCAGCCTCAGAGCTCCTTGTCACATTCTGCTTCTCTTTCTTTCCCTTTCCATCAGAACGCTTTGGGAAAGTCGCATAAGTGATCAAAATTAACATAAATCATTATTAGTTATTAGGATTTGCTCTAAATTACACTGTGAATATCGCACCAGCCCCATCTGCCGCCCCAGCTCTCGCAGCAATAGATTGCAGATAAAATAAATGTCCTTACCCCATTAGAAGGTTCCTGTCTCTGTAGCCAAAAGCCAAACAAAAGCAATAAATACCGGGCTTTTCCTCTCCACCATTCAGCTGTGACTCTTTTCATCAGCTCTTCCTCTAGAAAAGCTCGATAGCTGCCTGAAAATATTGCATTTTATATCACCAAAGGGCGATTAATATTGCATTAACTGTATTTAACATTTTTAAGCGCGAATAAGCTACAATGAGTTTGTTTCTGTTATTAAGAATAGGGGGTATGAGAACCACTGCAGACCACTTAAGATACCTGTGTAACCCTATTATTTGTCTCACACTTTGTATTTTTTATATAATGTTGGAGTTAGCGCGCGCGCGATGTTTGAAGTGGAACAAGTATTCTGACACTGACAGGAGACATCCAAGTCCCTGCCTTCATTAAATGTTTATTGTCAACACTGGGGGGCGGAGGGGGGGGGCAGAGACTGGTGTAAGTGAATTTCCACGGCTGGAAATTGTCAACACTTTGTTTAATTCAAATCCGTACCCACAAAAGTTTGTTTACGTTATGCTACATTGAAGTCAGGAGTCAGTTATCAAACTTTTGTTTGCAATTCGTTTCTCCTAATCAATGCAAGGAATCAGTTCCTCTTCCTCCCCCATCCCCCCCTTTTCCACTTCTCTTTCCCGGCACTCTTTCAGCTTCCCTTCTCCTCTTCCTACCCCCTTTCTTTGCAGCCGCCCGTGCCTTCGTGCTTGGGGCAGGGAATGGAGGCGGGAGCTCTTCGCCCACCCTTGGGTTTGCAGGAGCAGGACCCTGCTCTCTCACTACCTCTGCTTTTCTAGCTTCTCTCCGACCCAGATTTTCACTCTCGGTTTTGCGACCCAGCATTCTATTGACTTCTTCGGGAGGAAAGCCCTGTGTTCAGCCCTCCTCCCGTCCCGAGTAAAATCCTTGCCTAATCAATTCAAACCCATAGCAGGGCTTTGGTGGTGTGCACCTTAACAACAAAACAAAAGCCAAGGTATTATTGCTCCCAGTTCTTTTTGAAAAATGTAAACCAGTTTTGAAAGTTTTGTGGTGTTTAAGGCGTCTGTTTGCTTAGGCAAACTGTGGGGAGGAGAATATTTTTTAACCTCTGCGCGACACTGGTCCCTTCCCTTTTCAGGACGTACTCCGAGGCACTTGCAGGTTGGGCGAGGATCTCCGGGAGTGCCTCGTTACCAGCCGCGGAGCCCCGCTCACCTCTCCGACCGACGGGACTCGGCGCACGTAACGCGCATGTGCGGGCTCGGCGCGCTCCCCGCTCTCCGTGCGCGCCCCCTGCGCCCCGCGCTCCCGCGGCCCACGCCCCGCCTTCCACACCTGCGCACGCGCCCGGAAAGCCGGGCCTCGGGCTGTTGACCAGCTCAGGTCCTCCGTGGCCAGGTCAAGTCCCGGCCGGAGCCCGCACGCCTGTGGCCGTCTCGCCAGCTGTGAGGAGCTGCGGCCTGCGGCAGCTAGAAGCCTCCGCCGGGCCGCGGATCTCGGGGCGACGGCGGAGGGGCGCAAACCGAGCGCACCGCTGTCGCTTGCCCAAGGCTCGAGCTCTTGGGACCTGGGATTCCCTGCGTAGACGGCCCCGAATGGGTGGGTGTTCCCCACGGCGGAGAAAGCACCCGGCACGGGTTGAGGGAGGGCGGGTCCCCTCCTGGCTGCCAATTCTGACCCAATCAGCTCTGCCGGTGGTTTGAAAAGGCACCCGCCAACCCAACCGCCCCGAAGTCCGAAGTCGCGCTGGGGCGAGGGGCCGTCTACGGACGGCAGCGGCTGGAGGGAACGCAGCAGCCCCACGAGGCTGCACCCGCAATAGCTCCCGGAGTCAGAGGAGCGCTGGGCCGGCTGAGTGTCCCAGACCCTTCCCAGCCAGAGCCCAGCCCTGTAGGTCCACCAGATTTCGGGGCGGGGGAAAGGGAGGGCTGCCTGTGCCCCATCAAGCTGACTTGGAAACAATTAGGAAAGTTTTTAATTAGCTTCTTGTTACCATTCATTATATTAATTTCCAGAAGTCTCAGGCCATGAATTATTCAAAAGCAAACCAGCGCCAGGGCTGCGGCCGCGCGCGCCCCCGCTGCAGGTGCCCGGCCGGCTCCGGCCGCCGCTCGCCCGCTGCCCCGAGGGGTGAGCCAGCCCTGCGCCGCCAGCCACGGTGGCGCTAAGGTTTGATCAAATATTAAATAACGTAATTATTGAGACAAGGCTTATCTCGCAGGTGGAAAGAGTGCCCAGCCCCCGTGAGAATAAGAATTTGACTGCTATTTTTAAAAAATCAATTAAGCTTGCGGTCTCTTTTGAAACCGCCCTCGAGGACCGAGTGGCTCTCATCCTGGGGCTGAGACGGCTGCAGCAATAACGCAGACAAGCAGAACCGTACCAGATAACCAGTGTTGGCATCACCTTGACCATCCCGCTGGCCACCAAGGCCCTTTGAATGGGGTGGGGAACGCTGCTTTGGCCAGGGTCAGAAGTCACTATTCCAACTTCACAGCCTAGTTTATAAAAACCGGTCCGCGTGAAAGATGGAGCAGGAATGCTTCGCTGCAGGGCTGGCGGGAGAGGCCGGGGCGACAGAGCCTGGGGCCACGGGCGGGAGCTGGTCAGGTGAGTCCTAGAGTGAGGGCGCCCTGTCCGCTCTAGGCATAGCCACTTGTAGGAACAGGACCGAAGTAGTTTTTCTCAAGAAAGTAAAAATCGATACAGTCACGGCAGCGGTTGCCTACGGTTTAATTATGAGAGTGTAATAGAAATTGAGAGCAATTTCAGAACACGCATTAAACAGAAATCTATTCAGAAGTCAGTTGATGTGTCTTGAGGACATCATTGCTTAGAACTACAGAAGGAAAGGAACAGAACCCGGAGCTAGGACTGGGGAAGAGAGAAAATTCCAAACGAATGGATGGCACAGACATGGCAGGTGCATTTTATGCTTACTTTTCTTTTGCCTTCCCCACTCCTCCACCACCTGGATTTCCTGGGAAGCCAAAGGGAGGACCATTTCCCACTCTCTCCAACTTATTTAGATTGTTCTTTAAAAGAACCGAAGTATTTCCACCTGACTGGTGCCTTGAATGCGCTTAGAGTAAAATTCCGCTCTTCAGAACCAGAAAACTTTGAAAGGCCAACTATTGCTGAGTGCCAAACCTTTGCATTTCCTTCAGGTGGACATGTGTTTGTTTGCTTGTTTGTTTGTTTTTTCACGAAATGACAGTTAAACTTGTCTTAGAATAGTCTTATTATTCCTGCCGGCGGTACACAGATTCACTCGCCAGATAGCAAAGCATATCTTGTTTTGCACAGTTTCCTACTACGGAAAATAGGAAACTCTGCAAAGCATGTATTTTCATAATCTGTTTTATTAACATAATATTTTCTTTTCATTTGGTGAGGGTTTTACTTAATACAAAACAAATGCTTAAGTTCTTATTACATACATTGGTCATCATTATATAATACAAATGTATTTGCAACATTTCGTTTGGGGCAGATTTTTTTAAAGCAGCCTTTGTAAATCTTTTCATCTGTTCATTCCTGGTTCTCCAACAATGAAATCGGTCATACTTTTCTATAAAATAACATGTTTTCTTTACAAATGCATTTTATTAAAAACTTTGATGACATTTCAAGTCAATAACAGAAAAAATCAGTTTTGATGGAAGAGATCTATTTTTAAAAATACCTCTAAGTGCTTTTTTTTAAAACATTAACAACTTTAAAATCACAGCTTTTTTAATGTACTATTCTTTGTTGAACATCAAATGCTTTGTTTCACAGATTTGCCGGTGAAATTAAAAAGATTTGGCTAAAGTAGAATGACTTCAGAAGATATAACCCCAGCTATTAAGAAACTTTGTACATTTGGCATCTGATCTAGTCCCAGGTCACCAAAAAATAAAGAATCTCTGGTTCCTCTGGAGCAGTAGGTGGCACACTAAATATTCCAAATGAACAGAGGCATTTGTCATGAGGGTGGGACACATTAGTGGATGGTTTTTGTATTAGCTTCCAAAAGAAAAGGTCATTTAGTTACAATACTTTTAAATAAATGTTTTAAGGCTAGAACAAAACATATAAACCTCCAAATGCCTCTGTCCCTGAACCTTGATTTAAATATTTGGGGGTGCTTGGATATTTATTAGCTTCCACCACTCTGAAGGGGGTCGGGGGGCTGTGGTTTAAGAATTTCTGTAGTTAAAGAAAACTTTGATAAACACAGGCAACTAATATAGAATTCATTTTATTCAGAGCACCACTTTTCACATGAGTTGTCTGAAAGTGAATTCTGATTCAGCAGAAAAATACATCACTCTCACCCTTTCCCCTTGTATTTTTGGTTGAATTGAGTTTCATTTGCTGACGGCTCTACCAGGATTTGGCCTAGTATAGACACAAAAATGCACCCAAATCATAAAACTGCTCTTCTTTCAGTTATGTTTTATTTGTAAGTGTACTGGGACACATCCCCCTGTTGTATTTTGGCGCACATAAATGGTTCTGATAGAAGTGGGAAGGAGAAACGGTAATAGAGCAGACATAACCAAGGAGAAAGCTCAGCAGACATACATGGACAAGTATAACACTGGCAGTCTGTAACCACTGTGTGAGTGTGTGCATTAAAGAAAATATTTACAATAATCTTCCTGTTTTACCTTTTTTTTCCTAAATACAAGAATATGACAAGAATGCTGTGTTTTCGGTGAAAACAGGCAGTAGACTGTGAAATCACACTATCCACAAAACGGTCTATCAGAAAGCTAGCCCAGTTTAGTGCTCAGTTTCAAATGCATAGAATGTTTGCGCTGCAAACAATGATATACAATGTAATTAAATAAATAATGCCTAACCAGAGTGAGACCTAATTGTGTTTTTTTCTGCACTTTCCAGATCATGCATGATTTCAGTCTTGTTAAATGGCAGGGTTTTTTTTCCCTTTTCTTTCCACATTTGTTTTCAATTTTTTAAGTTCATATTAAAGGATAGTAATAAACCATCCCCACATGAGATCAAAAGAGTATCTTGTGCACCAAGCAAGCGTTCTACCTAACCACCTTCAACTGTCTTTCTCATTTTTTAATCCATCAGCAGTTCATAAAGTACCTTGATTATAACTATGAAATACTATACACGGTTTTCTATTTGGGAGACTGGTAGTGCAAATTAAAGTTCTTGCTACCCAACATTTATCCCCAGCAATAAATTACTTTTGAATAATAATAATAATAATAATAATAATAATAATGAAACACAGTTGTTCTGCTTCCCCCCCTCCCAACATGCAGACCCTTTTAAAACAAATGGAGGACTTTAACTCTGTCTTCCTCTCATTTGGGATTTAGCTGATTTTTTTCCCCCACAGCCAAGTCCTGCTCCAACTGAAAGCAAAAACTTCTCAATATTTCAACCATTTCATGTTCTCCAAGAGAGATGGAAAGGGTACCTAGAAGAGCTAGATGAGTCTTGTTCTGTGGAGTAAGGGACAGAGTATCTCTCCTATTGTTTTCCATTCCATTAATCTATTTGAATCAATAGGAAATAAAATTCAGGTAGTTTTAAATAAACAATACTCAGAAAAATAAGTGAAAGTGAACAGGCAAGCAAGTTCTATGGAGGGGGTGGCACTGATCTTGAAATAGACTGTTTCTAGATCTTAGATATAAGAGCAAAAACGAAAAGGAAAAGAACTTGTTAAAATTGTTTTATTCTTCTAGAATAAAATATTTCTTTCAGAGCGCCATATATTCTGCCTATTAGTCAGCTCAAATACTACCTCTCGCTCCCTAAACACCCCACCCCCATGGGCCCAGGCCACAGGAATATAGGCTAGGTCAGTGGAAAACTTGGACTCCACCTAAACAGGCCATAATACCCCCGCCCCCCTTTCAGCTGTTCCCCCTTCTCACTTTCTGGCAATGGAGAGCAGCCATCCAGTCTCTTTGGAACGCAAAAAATAAAGAGAACGTGGTTGGGGTAGAGGTGGAACTGAGAAGGAAAAATTAAATTAAATACACAGAACAACTAGCTTAGCTACCCACAATCTCACCTTCCAGTTCATTTGGTTTTCATTTTTCAGTTCATTTGTGAAGGGTTGGGTCAGTGGTAATAATGGTGGTGCTTTTTTTCTCTTCCTTGCGGGGGGGGTTGGGGGGGGGCGATTGAAGCTGCAGAATATGGCTCCCTGGAGTTAAATTTCTAACGCATATTTTATTTGCTTTTGTTCTGCTTTGTTTTAGTTTGCTTTTATTTGTCTCGTTTTTGGTGGTTGGTAGATTTGTTTTTGTACATAGTTCCTTGGTCCCCAGGAGATTTTGATAAATGTCTCTGGTCCAAAACAGTCCATTTCTCTACCCTTCCAGTCTCCCCCCACCCTAACCCCCAGAACCATCCTGCTCCTCAAAACCCCTCCTCCAGGCTCTGCTTTCTTTCGCCCTCGACTACCAGCTCACCCAAATGCTCCCTCTCCGACGTCTACACCCAGCACCCCGGTCCTCCGGGCTGGGAGAAGGTGAGCACAAGGGAAGGAGGGGGGCGAAAGAGAGCGCTGGAGGACGGATTCGCCAAAGGCAGGCAGGATAACGGACACTCCAAATCCGGGGGGAAGCGGGCCGGGGGAAAGCCCCGAAAGGCCCCTGCAGCTCCCCGCTCTGCACCCCCGCTCCAGCTCCCACCCACCCCACCCCCCTCAGTAAGTGGCGGAGAATTTCATCCGCTTCTGCTTCTGTCTCTGGTTGCAAAACCACACCCGCACCACGTTCTTTTTGAGGTCCAGTTTCTCGGCGATGGCGGCGATCTTCTCCGAGGAGGGCCGCGGCTGCACTGCGAAGTAGGCCTCGAGGGAGCGCTTCTCGGGCGCGGCGATGGAAGTCCGCTTGCGCTTCTTCTCGCCTCCGTTGAAGAGCTCGGGCTTGTTCATTTTCTCGCGCTGCGCGCCCTCGGCCTCCTCGAGCCACGCCTGGAGGATGGGCTTGAGCGCAATCATGTTGTTGTGAGAGCGTGAGCGACTCGAACCTGCAGATGGTGCTCTGGCTGAGCGAGCCCACGCCCGGGATCTTGAGGTTGGCCAGCGCCGAGCCCACGTCGGCCTGCGTCACGCCCAGCTTGATGCGCCGCTGCTTGAAGCGCTCCGCGAACGCCTCGAGCTCGCGCGGGTCCGTGTCCGAGTCGCAGATGGACGCCAGGCCGGCCGCGCCCACCACGGCCGCGGCCGCCGACGCTGCCGCCACCTGCCCCGCCGCCGCCGCCGCCGCCGCCGCCGCAGCGCCGTGGTGCGCCGCCGCCGCCACCAGCCCGGGGTGCGGCAGCCCCGACGGCATGTTCATGGCGGCCGCAGCCGCCGGGTGCGACAGGTGGCCCAGGCCGTGCATGTGCGGGTGCGGGTGTGCGGAGCCGCCCAACAGCCCGCCGCCCGGGCCGCCGCCCCCGCCCCCCGGGCCGCCGCCGCCGCCGCCCCCGGGGCCGCCGCCGCCTGGGCCGCCGCCGCCCCCCGGACCGCCGCCCCCCGGACCGTCGTGGGCGCCACCACCGCCGCCCGCCGAGCCCGCGCCGCCCGCGCCGGCCATGAGCGCAAGCGACGGGGAGGAGATGTGGTCCAGCAGGTCTCCGGGCTCGAGCGCCTGGTGGTGGTGGTGGTGGTGGTGGTGGTGCGCCAGCGGCACGGTGGACGTGGACGTGCACGGCACGCTGTTCATCGTGTGGTACGTGGCGTCCGGCTTGAACGGGTGGCTCTTGCCCTGGGACACGGCGATGTCCACAGCCGCCAGCGCCTCGGCCCGCGCCAGCAGCGTTTCGTCGAGGCTGGCGAAGAGGTTGCTCTGCAGCTGCAGGCGACACAAACCAAACCAAAAAAAAACCACAAAACCAAAAAAGCAAAACACAAAACAAAACAAAACCACACACAAACCAGGAAGCACAACAAGCAAAGAACAAACACAAAGCAACCAAAATAACAACACCAGGGGTGGGGACAGTGGAGACCGGGGAAAAACAGAATGGGGACGTGTTGGAGAGGGGACCGGGAACGGAGGAGAAGGGTCAGAGTGTAGGGAAGAGAACAGATGTAGGGAGAGGAGAACACAGGAGCACATTGCGGGAAAGAGAGTGAGAGACGAAAACGGAGAGGGGAAAGAAGAAGAAACGGAGATGTAACTCGCAGCTGGGACCCGTGTCGCGCACCGAACACGCAGAGATCGCCTTTCCGAGGCATGACATTAACAGAGACAGTGGAGCAAAGTCGAGAGTCCTGGCCCCACCGATCCCCACTCTGATCGCAAGCGCCCGACATGAAGGCAGGGGCGACAGAAACATGACATTAAGTGCCACCGTACAAAATGTACCAAGCAACGGGATTTCTCTAAAAATCCCTGCCCTCAAATCCCCGCACCGGGACCTTTGCACACGCCAGCACCCGACATGCAGCGTCTCGGAGACGGGGAGGGGACGAGTGCGCGGGCTGGGACCGCGGGCGTGGGGCGCTTACCGGCGGCGTGGGCAGGCAGGCCCGCCGGATGGCCTCGGAGCTGGAGTGCAGCGATGGGTACTTGTGCTCAGGGAGGGTGGGATGCATGGCAAAGTGAGGCTGCTTGCTGTTCATGGACATCATCTTGATGGCTGGGCATGTAAATCCACAAACACTCCGAAAGTCCGCGGGAAAGTCCGCACGCCGGTTCCCCTGGCCTCCCTTCGGAGGCTGCAGCCTCGGCGGCTGGCGGCGCGGAGGCGGCGGCCACGCGGGGGGCTGCTGCTGCTCCTGCGGTCGCCGCTGCCGCCTGGCGCTCCCTTCGGCCGCGCAGAGCGCCGCGCACCGAGCCCACTTCTCCAAGAGCTCTAGCCCCGCGCGCGGACGGGATGCACTCCTCTTACACCTGAGCCCCACTTCTCGCGGCCGGCCCGGGGAGCTCTCGCGAGAGCTCGCGGCCCCGCCGCGCTGACAGTCATCAGCTGTCTCGGTCTGTCTGACGCGCGCTCTCCTATTCCGCGGCGCGGTGCGACTGCGCGCGCGCGCGCGCTCGCCGGGCAGGGACCGGCGCCTGGGAGCCACTCTTATAGTGACCACCAGCAAGGACAGCGCAGGTGTTGTACCTGTAGCTGACCAGGCATGCGCACTGCACACCTCACCTTTCCCACCTCGGGTCTGAAAAGATCAAAAGGGCCAGCAATTGTCTGAGGGTAGGCACCTTTTAAGGAGAGAAAGCCACCGCGTTCGTTCACTCGCAGCCCAAGGTTTCCCCTCTTCTCCCAACCCCCGCCCCCGCGCAAGCCCTGAATATATGCGCATTACTTAGGCACACCTCCTCGCTGGGGTGTCTAACAAGCTGTTATATAATGTATAGAGCTGGGCATTTGTATGTTAAATTATGCCCGCGCATTCCTCTGTATACAGTATAAATAACAACACAGAAATGCACAAGGTGCTGTCCTGTGCTGCAAGAACCTGTTTCTTTCAAGGTTTATAAATAGGTTCCTGGAGAATAATCGCGGTGACAGACATTTGTTTGAAGCAGTCAGACGCTATTGATTTCCATATAATTTAATTTCCTCCGCATACTTTTGTTGTTGTTTTTGTGAATATAACTGTGTCAGGCACCGACAGTGACAGCCACTTAGAAGCCACAAGGAGCGTGTGCTTTCTACTCGGGGAATGGCTGTTGAAATGAAATTGCGCCTTTCTCTTATTGTTTGTCTCCTTTAACTGTGTACAAACCCACATTTCAAACGAGCGCCGGGTGATCTGAGGCTTCTAGTAAACAAAAGGAAAAATAGTTAACAGGGTGTAGTTGGGATCCTTTCCTTCCCTCAGCGCGCGCACGCGCGCGCACACACACACACACACACACACACACACACACACACACACACACACACACTTTATCCTGGAAACTCCAGGAAAAGGAAATCACTTCAGAGAAAAGGGAATAAGATGTTGGAAAGAGAACTTTCTTTTCCTCCCATCGTTTTGGCTTCTTTGCCATGTACATATTTTCTTCAATAGGAGACAGGATTAAGCCAGTTTATTAAAAAACATAATTAAAATATTAACCCAAACCAATTTGAAAGAATGGGCCCAAGCTCTGACCTGGCTTTTACAGTATTTATTTTTGTTACTGTAAAATCAAAACCTAAGAAGAGAATAAATCAATTACCCAACCTATTGTATGGCCCTTGCGTGGTGGGCAAATCCAGGGCCTCACAGGGGACCACAGTTCAGGTGCCTGCGTCCCCAAGGAGCAGCACTAGCCCGGAGTGATAATAACCCAGATGTTATCACATCTGGGGCGAGAGAGCTGGAGAGCCGCAAAGGGCTGCTTATGGGAGGCAGAGATCAGATAAATACTTTTCCTGGTCTCTCCCACACCAAAGGGATCTGTATTTCCACCAATGAGCACATCTCATTTCTATAAACCTAAATTTGCATTCGCGTTTGATTTTTATCTTTTCTTTGGACAGTAGTCTGTGTATTTAGCATACTCACTCACTCACTAATCAAATTCTAAGAGGAGCCCACAGGCGTCACCGTGGCTTTTCTTTTCTTTCTTTCTTTTATTTTCTCTCTGCCCACCCCCACCTCTAACCCGCCCCTTGCAGCCCAAGAAGGGAGTAAGAGGGATGTTCATTTGCTGGTGCGAGAAGGAGCCGTGTTTCCATCCATTACACGGTCCCCTGGGAGTGCTAAATGTAACTTTATCTCTTCGAGAAATGGACGATGAGCAGGACAGCGCTGGAGGGAGCGAGAGAGTCCCACGCAGTGGTCGCAGCGGGTGTCCAGGTTTAACCTAATCCCTTCTGACACCCTTCGCGGCGGTTCTCTGAGCCTCCCTCAAGGGAGAGAAGGGCCCCGCTGCGGGCGAGCGCTGGGGTACTAGCACCCACCCAAGGGAAACGCTGGCCTTTAGGGGCCGTGAAGGGTTCAGGGAGACAGAAACGCATAGATTTAGTCCCAGGTGGACTCCAGAGAGCAAGGCGAATCCCAGAGTTCCCAAAGCTCATCTTGATTTACCGTCCAAAGCTTGGAGGGCACCAGTAAGCCCAGTGAGCAGAGAGGCACCTGGATTAAGGTCAGGAATTCACTGCCTTGCGGAGACCACTTTTAGCTTACCTCTTTGGACACCAGATCCCTTCTTACCTTGCGGG
The DNA here is from genome assembly GCA_025583905.1 of Ia io. Classification (NCBI taxonomy): domain Eukaryota; kingdom Metazoa; phylum Chordata; class Mammalia; order Chiroptera; family Vespertilionidae; genus Ia; species Ia io. Next base: position 50,656,922 of record JAJQQW010000003.1, read on the forward strand.
GTGGTGCGGGGGGCGGGTCAGACCTTTGCCCAGAATATCTTGCTTTTCCAGGGGCTAGAAATAAGAGGGCTGTGGGCACAGTTCTCAACCCTCTCCCCAACCAATTGGTTGGAAGTCCATTTAAGGCATTGTCCACCATGGTGCTTAGCAAGGTTGTTTGAACAGAGTAAAAATGCCCCATACAACAATACACGTGAATAGGAGGGAAGAGAAGGCAGATGGGAGGGCTAGGATGAAAGCCAGAGAGGCTTCAACAAGCCAGGGCTACTGGGGGCAAGCAGGAAGATCAAGGCCAGGTCTCTTTTTTCCCTAAAAAGGAGATGGAGACTGGCCAGAGGGGTGTGCTGTCCTCACACAGACCTTGTACATCTTGACTTTAGACGTTCTATTTCCAAAATCAATTATTTCATCCCTCTCTCGTTTATTTTCTACCTTACCTTCCTTCCTCAAATGCTCGCTGGGCACCAGTCTGGGCCAAGACAAGACACTGGAGATCAAATGAGTTGTAAAATATGGGCATCTGCCCTCCAGGAGGTGGCAATCTCTGACAGCGAGGCAGCTACAGGTGAAGCGGTGTTTATGGCACAGGTGTGACAGGTGCAATGTGAGGTAGTTGTAGAGAAATACGGGGTAGGGGTTGGGGTGGGGTGATGGTTGGAGAATTATCCTGCCATATCCCTGCTGGGCATTAGCCCCAGGCTAGAGAGTGGGGCACAGCGGTGGATCTAGAGGCAGGTGTGCCTTAGACCTTATCAAGCCTTTCCTACTGACCCCAAGGCAGTGAAAGGAAAGGGTGGTGGACCAGGGCTCAGCCCAGGAATGCGTCCCTGTTTCCCCAGTTTGGCAAGTGCAGTCACTAGTTGCCCCCTGCCTGTACTCACGGTGCCCACATGGGGCTGAGGCTCCACATAGATTCCTGAGCAGGTCCCCACTCCCCACCCCCCACCTCCTTCTTCTTGTTTAATGACCAACACAGACTACCCCCTCCCCCATCTCATAGCTTTGCATTTTATCAAGGGGCGGATAATGAATGCACAGCTATTGATTTCCAAGGAATTTCCGCCCCCCAGGGATAGGGAGTCTATCATCTGGATCAGAGACACATTTCTTGCCCTCATTAATTAATTTTCTCCTCCTCCTTTGGCAGGCCCCACTTAACATTTCCTTTGGCAGAGCCTCCTTCCCAAGCTCAGGGAGCAGACAGTCCTTGGTTCGAGTGAGGACCCGAGACAGAGGCGCTGTGTGGGAGCCCGCACTGTTGGGGGTGACGTCTCCTCGCCTTTGACTGTCCTATGCGCCCGCTTCCCCCTTCGTCCTCCCCCCACACCACACACACACACACACACACACACACACACACACACACACACACACACACACACACACACCAAGTTCAGGAGAGCGAGCCTGACAGCTCCGCTCGCTGCGGCTGCCTTGCTCCTTCCAAAGGGGCTTGGGGGAAGTTAGCTCTTGACTCAGGAACCGCTGCCTGCATACCCCCTCTCCCTCCATTCGTTGCAGTTCTGTGTCCTGATTCAGGCAGTTTTGGGGCCGTTTGGAATGTTCACTTAGGTCGCGGAGGTTGTGTGGGCACAGGAGAAGGGGATACGGACCCACGTTCTTGCCCAAACCCGGGGATCGGGCCCTACCCGCAGGCTGGGCCACCTCAGGTTCCGGTGGCCCAAGGGGCACCTCTGCTCCTCCCAGACTGGGGACCCCAGGTGTCCCTCCGGCAGTTGTACAGGTTGAAACTAGGCATTCACCGCGTGCAGGGGAAGCCCCAGAGCCCAGGGGCAGCCGGGTTTAGATGAGGCTTGGGTTGGTTCAGGCAGTGGGAAGAGGCAGGCAGAGAGGAGCCGGCCTGAGGTGGGGGTGGGGTGTTTCTCGAAAGAGGGGTGACACTAGGGCGGTCCTCCCACGCCCCAGCTCGGACACTGTCCGAAGGGTGAGCTAGAGGAGGGACTGGTAAGATACTTTCCACTTGGACTCCGTTCGCCCTCTCAGGGCCACGCCTGGGCTGTTTTGATCCTTCGTCTCTCAGCGCTCCCCTCCCGCAATCCGACTCGGTCCCTGCCCTGGCAAGAAGACTGGGCTCCTCACCGGCCCGGCCAGGGCCCTCGGACCGCCCACCACAGCCCGCCGGGCCTCGGCGCCCACCCCTGCCACCCGCAGGGCCCAACTCAGGCCCAGGCGCGCGGCCAGGAAGGGTCGCGTTCTTGCCGGCTGGGGCTTGGAGGCTTCCTGGAGGCCTCTGTCCTTCCTTTCTCCCCGTCCCGGTCCGCACCCGGGGCCGCCGGTCTCGGTCTGTCCCCAAGGTTAGGGGCGAGGGGATGAGTTATTGGGACCGGTGGTGATCTCCAGTAAGGCTCTCAGCCCCGCATCCAGACTGGGGTCCAGCTGGGATTCGCGGAATATGTTTTAGAGTAATCCCGTGGAAAACCCACTATTTTGTTTCTTCTGTCCGTTTAATTCAAACGCAACTTCCGTTGGGAACATTTTCATGGATGTTGACCACCCACCCAGAGACGTCCACGATGCTCTTGCAGCACCAGCGATGACGCGCCCAGTAAACTTCACTGCGGGTCATCGTCACTCGGCGCTACGGAAGGAGAGGTCTCTGTGCAGGGCTGGGCACATGTAGGTTTACAGTTGTGAGTACGCGAAACAGAGTTTATCCTTGTATTTTTATTTATTGATTATTGTGCTCTTTCTATACGAACAACTGTAAACCAGTTTTGCCCAGCCCTGTGTGTATCTGCGGCCGAATCTCTCGGTGGCCTGAAAACCCACCCACGTTGCGAAAGCCCTAGGGGTGACACAAGACAACGACATCTCCGTCCCGACGGGGGCACGCCTTCCCCGCCCGCTAGTTGCCAGAACCAGTTTGGTTGCCCCAGCGAGCAATGCTGTAAGCGCCACGTCTGGCCACAGGCCCCTGGGGCTTAGGCCCCCAGAGACGCAGAGCCGCCGCCTGCCTCGACCAGGCAGCTTCAAAACGGCCAGAGCGCGCGGGTTAGAGAAAGGGTTTCGAGTTCCTCTGGATAAAATCAACGAACAAACCAACTCTGCAACCGACGCGCCCGCCCGTGACCCCAGGCGAGGAGATCTAAGTTCCCTTGCCCTCGCCCGCCGCCTCGCCCGCAGCAGCGGCCCGGACGCACGCGCTCCCAGGTTGGAGCGAGCTCCGCGGGCGCAAGTAAACAGCAGGGGACTCGCCGCCCACCCACTAGGGCCGTTCCCGGGGCCGAGAGGCGGGCTCCGTTGCCCCCCGCAGGCACAGCTCTGCCCGCAGGAGCAGGATCCCCCGAAGGGTTCAGAGGCGGCGGAGGGAAGCGCGAAGCCGCGCGTCCACACGCCGGAGTGGGGAGCTGGGTCCCGTCGCCCGGCTCCGGCGCTCGCCGGCGCCGCCGCCAGCCGCCCCTCCTCCCCGCCGCCCGCACAAATCAAAGCCCCTCGCGAGGTACTGGGAAATAGTTGCCTTGTCATGTAACACATTGCCCTGATTTATTATAAAATTTTAACGAAATCATGCATATTTTAACAGCCTTTAATCACTGCATGAAAATTTAATTCATGGACTGTAGCGCGTTTAAATAAATGAAGTGTTAATTCATTAGGATTAATTAATTTGTTAAAGGATTGTGTGCAAGGTTAAGGTGGAAAGAAAACTCTTTGTTGGTCTGGCGTCTTAATCGCCAGGTCCGTGAGTGGCAATAAAATTAAAGGAAACGGCAGAGCCAGTCATTTCTTCGGGTGGGGACGGGGCGGGACCAACTGAGGGCGCCCTCCAAAGCGCCGGAAACTCCGGCCTGAGGGGCACCGGGCGTGTCTGTGCTCCCGGGAGACTAGTTCGGAGGAGGGGGAAGCGGTACTGGCTGCGGGAATCCGGGAAGGCTGGGTTCGCTGGAACCACGGGGAGGAAAGACGGCTCAGGGCCCGGTCGGAGGGCCAGCTCTCACCCGCCTCCACCCACCCCCACCCCAGCACAAAGATGACCCTGTGAGTGAAGCGAGGTCGCGCCTTCCGGCCTTCGGAGCGCCAAGCCTCGGCTTAATGGACAGATGATGGGCCAGTCCAGCCACCTCCTGAGCCTTTCAGCGCCCAGGGAGTCACTGTCTCGCCATCAGGCGGCCGCCGGCCCTCGCGGCGAGGGCAAGCCTGGATGGAGTCTCCGGGGATGCTCAGAGGGAGAAGGCGGGGCAAAAGACAAACTTGCAAGATCAGGCTGGAGCATCTGGAAACCTTTTTCCATCGGGAACCCTGACCTTAGAGAATGGTTCCTTCTGCACCTCTTCTAGGAGTAGGCTAAATAGGCGTCCCATCCAGCATAGCGGCCACGCAGGAAATGCCCTCTTCCACACTTTATTATTCATCCTTAAAGACCCAGTACCAATAGTACCAACGTGAAGCCACCTGGTTTCCTCTCTGCTCCACGCTCTCTCCAACAGGAGCACTTTTCCATTCACCAATGGATATGTTGTAAGAATTATAATGGAGCAGAACTAGGTCCTCCCTCCTCACGGAAAGTCTCAGTAAATGCCTATGTAAAATTCTTGTCCTTTGGATTTGGATCTTTCCACCTCCAAATTATAAGTGTCACGGATGGCCCATGATTCTACACACTTGCCTAATCCAACTAACATTTACTAGAGGAGGTCTGCTCCCTGTTAAAACACAGCAGACCCAGGAGCCCACCATCTTTCAAGAAGTGTAGCTTCAATTCAAGGTATTCTAGCCTGCCTGTCATATAAAACAAAATCACCCTAGCCTGAGTTCCAGATGAGTTCTCAAAAGAAATCTGCATTTAACAGATGCTTCCTCGCTCAGAGTAGGGTTCCGAGAATTAGGCAATAAATGTTCACTATGCACTCTGAGATCATTGCTTAAAAGGTTTTCTCTCTGCCAAGTATTATAAGGATCAGGTTACATCATGATGGGCAAAGACTATGTTGTAGGACTCCCACAAATAGGAATGAAAGACCTTCTTAGGAGGCTTTGGGAAACCCCTCTAATCTAATAGGCTACATTCAATAAAGTTAAACTGTTAATCTGATGTTCTCAAATATTCACAGGGTCAAAAGCAAAGGGGGAAAAAAAATCTAGTGTGTATATATTTTAAAAACTGAAAGCATTGAAGTATATAGAAATAAGTTCCTGAAACATCGTAGGGTTCAAGATCAAAGTTCTTCCCTTTTTCAGTGTTACCTATAGTTGTTTCAAACCAAGGTAAATGAAAAGGAGATTAGAGGAAAACAAAGCAGATTTGAAATTAAGGGTCTACCATTTTGAGTCTTGGTCTCAGTTGATCCATTAAAACAGGAAAAAGACTTGCTTTGGATGGGATGTAGATTTTGAAAATTAAAAGATGAAAGCTAAAGGTCATGTAAAGAAAAAATCTAGCATGTCACACTGTATAGCATTTTAGAAAGATGAGCAGTCAACAGATGCTGTTTTTATAAAGACATGAACTAATAAGTGTCTGCTTCCTTTATCACTAGTGCATCTTTTTCTAACATAGCCTTAATGCTATTTTTAAATTCATGTAAGTGTCAGAGTTAATGTGAATGTTTATAAACTTAAAAGTGGCACATATACGCTCCCATCATTGAGCTTCCACTTAGTAGCAGAGTCAGATCCAGGAACAGAGGCAGGAATTAAATTTTATTTGAAAAAGAACACACTAATACTTCTAAAACATGTTTAAAAGGATCCTTGGAAATTTCATATCCATTCATTCTTTGGCCTAGAAATGTGAACTCTCATGCATAAGGGAGGAAGAGTACAAGCTCTATAGTTAGAGGTTCAGCTGCAAAACAGTTCTATCCCATTCCAGATGCATTTGACCACTAATCCTCAATTCACTTATTTGTGAACTGGGGATAACAGTTGGCTCACAGAATTTGAAAAGAGGATTATGAGATAGGTTAGCAAATTACTTGGATCCAATAAAAGATGGTTGTTGTTTTTTAGTTAGTGTACATACAAATATATTAAAAAATATGAGACCACCATATTTGTCATGATATAGATTATGGTAAAGAGGACAAATGAGACTGTATTTAAAATAAAACCCTTCAACTGAGAAATTTAGATTTGATTAATTTAATATATGAAATATTGTTTTGGGAAGGATGGAGCAGTGTTTCTAAAGTGGCTGGGAAATACTCTGGTCCAATATAGACACGCTTACTGTAGATAGGCATTAGTAAATCAGGTTACACACTGGATTCCATTGCACAGTGTCAGTATATATTTGGATTGAAAATTGATACATTCATGACACAGAAAAGTTACAGACAGAATAAGAGGCTTACCCCAAATTTATTCTATTCAGAAAACATTTAGATTTCTACATTTAATAAAATTTCAAATGTATAACCACATTGTCAAAGGTACTTACACTGCTAATATCTCTGAAAGTATCCATTAGCTTTTAACATATCAGAAAGACAAAATGATACATAAATACTTTTTGGGAACTATGTATGATAAAACTAAAAAATGCTTTATATTAGCTCTTTAAAATTTTTATTTTGGCTTATTACTTCTAAAAATGGAGGGCATGATTCTCCAAGTCATAAAAGCGATTTGTTTTACTTTTATGGTTTCGTTGAATCCTGAGTCTTAATGACAGGGGTCAGCAAGTTTTTCTGTATTTTAGGCTTTGTGAGACATATGGTCTCTGTTGCAACTATTCCACTCTGCCACTGCAGTGCAAAAGCAGCCATAGACAATATGTAAACAAATGAGTAGTTGTGTTCTAATAAGACTTTATACAGAAACACTGGAATTCGAATTACTTATTACTTTCCTGTGTTATGGAATATTCCTTGCATTAAAAAAAAAACACTAAGAAATATAAAAACTCGTTTTAGTTCATAGGCCTTTCACAAAAACAGATGGAGGCCAGATTTGGTCCACGGGTCATAGTTTGTCATCCCTTATATTGTAAGATCCATTAAAAATGATAAGTTTGACTGATCTTTATAGGCTAATTCAGTATCTGAGACAGTATCAAGAATTACAATGCTATGGCAACCTTTATTCAATTCACATAGAAAAGCATGCAGTATTAACATAAAATAGTATGATATCAATGTAAAATGTTCAGTGCACATTAGCTAAGCAAGTCACTAGCATATTAAACCATTTTAAAAAGCCTATATAGCTATACCAAACATGTTGAGAGCAAACTTTTTCAGACCCTAAATTATAAATTGTGCTTTAGCTCACCTATTCTCACCCTAACACTCTTTATTAAAAAATAATAATAATAAAATGTCCTACTTAGAAGATAGTCCATTAGCCAACTGAAATGCCTTTTTCTTAAGAAAAACAGTGCAAGCAAGAATGCAACCATGCATAGAGTTTTTACAAAGAACAGTAACATGCAAACAACAACTTCATCATTCCAAAAAAGCTTCCCTGGCAGATCCACACGAGTGGATCAAGAACTTGTGAGTGCTTTTGCACCTGTCTATCTGGAACAATGAGGCTACCATATTTAGGCTCCTCCAAACCCAACTGTTCCATGCCTTCTTTCCAAAGTAGGCTCAATTTTTGATTTTTCACTACACACAAAAAGATGAACAAAGGAAAGTTATCTGACATAAAACAAATATTTTCATATACAAATGTATTCTTTCATACTAGCAAAATGTTTTTACAAAAACTGAACAAAACACAGTATTAAAAATGCATACACATACAATCTAAAAAAAAAAAAGTAATTTAATATTGGTCTAAGGTTAGAGTGCTATTTCTCCATGATGGCCTTGCATAAAAGGCCACTACTAGACATAAATAAAAGGGGGCAAAATAATGTCCACCCTAGGAAAATCTTTTAAAGAAACTCAAGTGTCATGAGCAGTGTGTAGACAACACAGTTTTATTTAAAAAATCCTAGTTCTGAAGATAACTGAGGCTCATTAATACGCCATTGTATCTAATAGTTAAATCAAGATTCAAAACAAAATATACCCAAACCAGATACATATAATATTCATTTAAAAGAAACCTTCTGGTAAAAAATATTCCCATTTGAAAATGAAGAAATTCTTTAAAATGAACAAAAGTATTATGGGTATAGGCTAATCTACCATTCTGACTTGACAGTTGACTAAAGATTACCAATTCAAAATTGTACAGAACTTTTATGAGAGGGAAAAAGGTAACTTTAAAAACTTGTATTCCTCTCTGGACAAAAACATAAATGGCCCCTTCCTAATGAGTCAACTTTTAGTTGCTTTTGATGGGCTAGCATTAGAAAGGCTGCTCTGGATTTTTCTTTTTGTTGATTGATTCGCATTTTTATTCTTCTTTTCAGGCACAAAAGAAGTGGACCAAGGAGACTGAAGGTGGTTAGGAAGACCATGCATCTCTGAGGACATCTTAAACAAAGATGACCCAAACCTTTGATCTTCAAACAGCCTATGTGAACTGCTTAACAAAACACCCTGGGAAAACTCGGTTTGAAATAAACAGCTTGGGGGTTTGAGTTCATTAGTTCCTGAGTTAGAACTGGGATGGACCAAAAATTCTTCACTCATTTCTTGGTCAGATGGAGAGAGGAGGAAAAAAGAAGACGATTTCCATTCATTTCCATTTTCTAACTGATCAGAAGTTAGAGAACCTTTGGAAAGATTTGGCTTAGTTCTTTCTTCCAATTTATCTGGTTGCTCAAGAAATTCACTGCCTTGAGATGACTTTGATAACCCATCCAAATCCACTGACTTAAAACCGTTATTACAAGGGCTCTTACTGTTGTCTGACTCAGACATCATTGAATCCAGCTCAGAGATTTTGTCAAGGTAAGCTGCGTCCATTGAGGCTTCGCTGGATGTTCTTGTCCGATTCATTTCAAAAGAGCGAATAGAATTCAACCTCTTAGATAAACATGAGCCTGATTTCTCACTCAGTTTTGAAGAAATCTCTCCAACAGAATTTGCTATCGTGTTCCCCTCTGTGTTTTCAAAATCCAAGCTTTGGGCATAGCTTGTGGAACAACAATCCCAAAACCCAGTCTTGGGAGAAGTAAAACGTTCTGATTTCTTTTCATTTTCACTTTTATCATCTTCTGAAGACTCTTTATTACAAATATTTGTAGAATCACAAAAATCATCAAACACCAATTTTCTGAGATGGTTTGAGTGCTTTTTGGAACTTCCTGCTTTGGCCATAGAGCTCTCTCTATTTTCTGGAGTACTGAGCTGAAGGCAACTAAGGGACAAAGGAGTGCAAGGAGCTGGAAGATCATAAAGTTCATCTTTGTAGGGTGTACTATCAGTTGGCTTATTACCCCATTCTCCTTCCAAATAAGTATCCATACTAGCATCAGTTACACCTAACATTATTTCCACCTGTTTTTGATATAGGTCTTTGTTCTTAGAACAATTTAGTTCTGTTTTGCTGGTGCTTTCCTGCCGGGCAGAACTGTTAGAAGGCTGTGTCAGGTGGGAACTTGGGGTCGAAGAGCTAAGCTGCTTTCTGGCACCATCACCTTGATTTGTTGATGCCATATCCTCCTCGCTGCCTTTGCACCCCTTGCCATCTGTAGAAAGTGCTCTCTGGCAAATGGAATTCATAGCTTCCTTCTCTTCACTTGAATTTTTTAGCTGTGCAATTTGAGATTCTAGTTCCTCTATATACTTATCACTTCGTTCCAGGGCTTTCTTGAGGCGATTGGTTTCACGTTCATACTGTTCTACTTTGGACTGAAGAGCAGCTACTGTAAACCTTCCAAACCTGCAAGGAATGGAAGGACAGTTAGCCTTACTTTTTAAGCCTCTTCAAAGTTTAAGAGTGCCAATTGTCTCAGCCCATTCTAATTTCACATGTGATATTTCAGACCACTCAATGAAGAGGACAAAGCAATGCCAGATGTAGTAAAAAAAAAAAAAAAAAAAAAGTTTTCCCCACTTATTTAACAATAAGCATATAATAATATGGCAAAGATTTAAAGAATACTTTTGTGGTCAAATCAGACTAGTGGTAGAAGAGGCAGAAACTCGCTGAAGATTTCCCTTCTAAGAACTAGCTCTATCAATTCATCTCACATATGCATGAAGAGTTATCCCCTAAAACAATGGCAAAGATTTATGATAACATTTGAACAGTGGTCCACATCTTGAAATATTTACATTCAATCATTTTCCTATTGTACAGCAGTGTTTTATAATACATTTCTTATACAATGTCACCTTGTCAAACATAAAATGCCAATTTGAAATTCAGAAATCCTAGCAGTCCCAGCAGGGATGGTTTTAAATACTTATTTGGATCCTTTCAATTATAGCCACCGTTGATCTGAAGCTTTTACTTGGCCTTTCTGAACACTGGGCTTTAACTCATTTCAGTTCTACTTATTTTTGGCATTTTACAATTATGTGAAACATCAATCTCATTTTCTCCAACTCTGAAATATAAAGTCAGTGCTTGTGGTTACAATATATTACGCATAAAAACATTTTCACACTTTCTGAAAAGGAATACTTCGGAGAGTAACTGAAAAAGAACACATCAAAAATTCACTCCTTTTACTTGGGCTTATCTTATTTTCAACTGCCTTAAGAATGGGTATTGATTGGGCCTTTGCCTGTCTGGCTCAGTGGATAGAGCATTGACCCTCAGACTGAAGGGTCCCAGGTTCGATTCTGGTCAAGGGCACATACCTCAATTGCAGGCTCAATGGCTCAATCCCCAGCCTGGTCAGGGCACCTGGGGGAGGCAACCAGTCGGTGTATCTCTCTCACATCGATGTTCCTTTCTTTCTCTCCCTCTCCCTTCCACTCTCTTTGAGAATCAATGGAAAAGATAGGAAACGATAAATTAATCCATGTAATTTATTTGTTTTCTGTCTCTCTCTTCCCCTTTAGAGTATAAGCTCCAGGAAAGCAATGGAAAAGTTAGGAAGTTATTTAATCCTCTGGTAAGGATTTAAAAAAAAAAAAGGAAAGAAGAAGAAGAATGGGCATTGGGTTCAGCCCAGTTTTGAGCACCTAGTATGGGCTAGTGATATATTTGGAGCTGAGGATACAAAAATCAATAGACTGTCCCACCTTAAGGGACATAAAATGTCTACCTTAAATTCCATCTGGCCACCAAGGAAAATTCTCTTTAAAAAAAACTGCTTCTATGAGTCAATAAACATAAGCCTTATACTCTAACCCCATAAAAAATAACTTTTCTCCACAAAAGCTATTTTCTTAATCATTGCTTTTATTAATTATATATTGAACCATGAAGAATTCAGGGGTCATCTCCTTGGAGGAAGATACTTAAGAAGGTGACTTTTTACAAATGTTTTTTATCTATGGATTTATCTCCCCCCCATAATAAAAATAATAACAATGAATAAAATGTATGAAGTATTTAAAAAAAAACTATAAAAGAGAAGAAACCAATAGTAACTGCAATCCTTAGAGTCACTACTACATGCTCTATCACATCCTCCTACACTAGCTCAATTCTCTCTCCAGTTTACCTTTGATATGATCCTGGCTCTTGTCATCAAGGGAAAAAAGCAGGGGCAAAGGTAAATATAGATTCATAAAATCGCAAGGTTAAAAAGGGCCTTAAAAGACTTGTTGCTGAATATTGATCTACTCACTGCAATTAACTGAACTCTCAGAAAGAGCATACTCCCTTCAACCTCTAAAAAGAAAAGCAAAAAAACATAGGTATAACGAAAACAAAAGCAACTAAAATAACAAGCCTCCCTGTTTTAAAGACCAAGCTTACCATGATGAGTATTTGGTTAAATGAAAAAAATGGAAGTGTTTCCTTTTAAAAAAAAAAAAAAAAAAAATTTGGTTTATAAATGTGTTTGACAAAGCTGTAGTTTCTGTAAGATAATTTTAAAAAGTGGACAAAGATCTTTAATGCCTTCAGCAACAATGTGAATTCTTGACTGTAAATACTCTGGCATAATAAAATAATCTACATATTTTTAAGTGGAAAAATTGTGTAGCATGTTTATTTAATGCACACAGCAAAGTGACAGCTTTAAATTTGTCTGCCAAGATAAAATTTGTTTTTTCTTAAGTGTAATTTTTATGATAAAGCTAACCTCAGATGAAAAATATCAAACGATTTAAAATCAAATATTGTTACTAAATAGTGTCTGTTACGAAAGGGATGTCCTTGGGAATGCAGAGGCTTATACTGACAAATAAGGAATATTTCTCAAAATATCAGAAGCTTCTTATTCCAGGTTTTGTTTCACATTTTCACACATAATGTCATTGTAAAATGCTATATTTCCACCTATATGTGTTTTTTTAATTAATTAATTTTTTTTTTTTTTTTTTTAGAGAGGAAGGGATGGGAAGTGAGGGAGGGAAAGAGAAACATTAATTTGTTGTTCTACTTATTTATGCATTCATTGGTTGATTCTTGTATGTGCCCTGACTGGGGATAGAACTTGCAACCTTGGTGTATCTGGACGACACTCTGACCAACTGAGCTACCTGGCCAGAGTTGCCCCCACAAGTTTTTAAAAGAAGTTAAAAAATGATTCTGAGTTGAAGTCAAAATGATAGCCCTAATCATATTTTTGTGTTACTTCTAAAAGAAAGCTGAAGTGCCATGAGAACAAAAACAAAGGCCAGCAAGGGAGCACGCATATGAGAAGAACAAGCAAGCAGAAGTCACTGATGGAGCTGACTGTTTTCTAAAAGGTCACTGCCCTCAATTCCATTTCAATACTTTACAAGTCTATAATACTTGGAGTGATCAAACCATTTTACCATGTTACTGAGGGACCTATGCTGATGGACAAATGAACAGAAATGCATAATGAAAGCATTAAATTAATCTATGTAATTTACTTGTTTTCTATCTCTCTCTTCCCCATTAGAATGCAGGGAAGCAAGGAGTTTGACCATCTTATATTTACTGCTAGATCCCTAGAACAATTCCTGGTATACAGCAATTCTTCATTAAATATTGCTTGAATGAATGTTATTTTATTATTTTAAGACACATCAATGTCTTACATCAAGGTAGGGCCAACACCACAGGATAAGCCAAAGGTCCTTAGGCCTCTTTCACATGTAAAATTTATGAGTCACCATGTTACTAAACTAAATGTTTCATACATATGACTGCTGTTTTTTTCACTGACACCAAGAAAAGCAACAAAGCATGGCATATAACAGTATAGCTTTTTTTTTTCTTCCCACTACAGGCTTGCCATTCTACAATGCTCCATCCAAAAAAACCTCCCAATTTCACCTTAGCTAAACAGATGAGACTTTTGACATAGGCTTTAGAGATTTTTAGCTTACCCTAGATACCTATATTAATTTGGTAAAGAGCAATTTACTTGATCACATAGAAATAACAATTAGGAATGCATATATGATGCTAAACTTCCAAGGAAGAAAACAATGAGTATAAGAGCTTATTTACCTTTGGTTTTAATACTCTCTTATTCACAGTAATTCCAGATATTTCCAGAGTACATCTCATTAAATGAATCAATGCCAAGGCAAGCCGGAGGGATTTCTAACATCATTTACCATACTTCCTTTTCCTGAGCAAACTTCAAAATGGAGTATTTTCATAAACATTCCATTAGAGACCAAACGGCTTTGATTTTCAAAGTAGCAGTGATGGCCAAAGGCTTCATTATGTTAGAGAAAACATCGTAGAGCAGAATGGGAACTGCAACTGATATCGGAAGTGTGTTCTGCTAGAATCCAGGAGAAGCTCAAAGTATTTCTCATCTTGCAATACTAACTGATGTGTATTTACGTTCTGGTTGAGGGCTCCCCTTGTCCAAAAAGCTACAGAAATATAAGATTATTCCTGTCCCTACTGGAAAAGAAATTAAAGTCCTACTGGTTTCACCTTTGAGGTATTATAATTATTTCAAGGGCACCTCCAACAAAGAAAAGTTTCCATGACCACATTTACTTGTAGACCATCATACAGGAGGAACAGATTATGTTTGAAGGAGGTCAGAAGAAAGCAAATGTAGTAAAAGAACAAATGCCGGAATTTATTTTCCCTCTCTAGTTCTCAATGGCATCCCCAACAAAAGGAAAATACAGCAAGCACAGCTGGTACTGAGACCACCAAACTTTAGAAACATCATCTTGAGGGACAAAGAGGACACTGGCAAAGTGAGCTACCTGCCTCCCATGCTGCTTCGATTTTATATCTTTTCCTCACTTGCTAGCTAAAGCAATTGTGAAACAAAGTGAAAGAAAACTCTGGTTCTGGACCAGCTTTGTGATCTAGCCTGATAGATTTTCAATGCTGATGTCCTTGCTGTACACGGTTCTGATCTGCACAAATTTCAGCTGGCACAGGTTAATTAAATAACACCAGTCACTTAACAACATGGTTCAAATTAAAGTAAAATTTTCACTGCTAACTTTCAGTTTACAAAACACCAATAAATAGCAGATGTGTATTATAATAAGTGACCAATCAGATCACTGTTTTCAAAGTGTGAAAGTGACTGGTCACTGATCTGATAATCAGTTCACACACAAACAGCAAACCATGTAGTTGTGCTGCTACATGACATTTTACAGAAATGGATAATCAAAATGACAGAATTAGCCTACAAAGTTGAAGGAGCAGCAAAGAAATGAAAGGTGGTTTAATACTAGAAGTGAAATTAGAATCAAATGTAAATATAAGTATAGAAGAATAGCTGATCATTGGAATGTTGAACCTGTCACCATTCGAGAGCCTCTAGATATGCTCGAGGAACTTGGGAGAGGCAAACTTATTGACATAAATGAGAAGATGGGTTGTGATGAAAAGAATAAAGATGTCTAGAGGAAGTAACAGGCTAGCAAAAACCTTCACATTAAAGCAAAATGGAAGTATTTCATGACATTGAAAGCACAAAGGATAAAGTGATAGAAGCTGATGCAAACTTAGGAGTAGGACAGTTTGTTAAAGTGTTAGAAAAGATGCTTCATATATAAGTTATTCCATAAGGTGGCAAGCACTATTGATTATTCTCTGTAAGTTTTTTACAAAGAAATAAACATTAACTTACTAAATATTAGTTTTATTATTTTTTTCATTTCCATATACATTTATAAATAATAATAAGAGATGTAATATTTTGACAAAAATTGTTAAAGGTTATAAAACAATGATATTTTCCCCATTATTATTGCTTTGCATGGTTTTAACTTGAAATACCATTTTTATGGTCCTTTATAAGGATGTAAAGTGAGGATTAACAATATGTATGTATATGTGCTGCCAAAGCAAGCACAGGATTACCTAAAGTAATGGCTAGTATGTGAGAAAACCAAGTAAAGTTATGTAACTCTCAAATATTTTTTTAAAGAATTGCCACACTTACCCTAAGAAAGAATGACCCATTCACAGAGTGGGATTTTATTGTAGAGTTGCCTGTCTACATAGCTGTAGATGTCTATCTTCTCATTCCCTGACTTTCAGAGATATTAGAAAAGCATGTTCTTTATTTTAAACATGGAAGAGAAGTAGAGTTTCATAGGGAAAGGAAATTTCCACTGTTCCTTTCACTTTCCTAATAATTTTCTCCTAAAGTATAATCCACCAGTTAGAGATTCCTTAAATGTACAAACTCGTCTTTTTAATTATACCTGACTTAAGTGAGAAGCTTGTAAAATTAGCTCTTCAGGACAGAAGTGGGAAAGAAAGGGAGAGGTGCCAGTACTGTGCTCTGCTTTGTGCATTGTGTACAGGGTGAACAGGGGGGGCATATTTTAGGAAAAGAGGACAGACAGGACCAAGACTGTAGGGAGCTCAAAATTGTATTTGGTGGTGGAGGCATTTCTCTCTCACCTGAATCCAAAGAGTTGTTTGTACATTATCCACATCTATTTCATCCTTGTGCATGTGCTGGAGAAGGGGGGCATCTCTCTTTAAACTACTAGGAAACTTTAAGAAGAAGTGGCCTGTACATTTTTACCCACTGCTGACCTATATGACTTGCCAGTGTTTCTTCAAGAGGGTTTTTTCTTTTCAAATTAAGAATTCAGTTATAAAAATGCTACATTTCTAGAGAATTTTTAAATCATAAATGTACTGTCTATGACCCAATCCTAGTCACATAAGTTGGTTCCACAAAAATATCTATATATATAAAAGCCTAAGCGACCAAATGACCGGTCGCTATAATGCACACTGACCACCAGGGGGCAGATGCTCAACACAGGAGTTGCCCCCTGGTGGTCAGTGCACTCCCACAGTGGGAGTGCCGCTTAGCTGACTGACCTGTCCCTGCGGCCCAACATCCCTATGGCGCACCAGCCCGGCGACAGCCACTCACTCCCTAGTAGTCCTGTAGGTCCAATCCCCCCACCCCCCGCTCCCTCAGGACAGGCACCAGAGATAGGGCTCACGGCCGGTGCTCGCCATCTTCTGACTGGGTGCGAGCCCATGGCAGGCACAGCGGGGCCAGGATAAGCAGGAGCGGCAGGCAGGAGTCACTGTACTGCCAGTTTCAGCCCAATCCCTACAGGCCATGCCGAGGGATCCCACCTGTGCACGAATTCATGCACTGGGTCTCTAGTCCTACCTAATGAAAGAGTAATATGCAAATTAACCACCACTCTGCTACACACAAGCCACGCCCACCAGCCAATCAGGAGCGAGTATGCAAATTAACCCAACCAAGATGGCTGCAGCCATGGAGAGAGCAGGAGGCTTGGGTTTCCAAGGTAATGGAGGAAGCCAAACTTTCCGCCTGCCCTGGTGGGCCCAGGCCTCCACTCAAGGCTACCAAGTTTCAATTATAGAAGATAAATAAATCCCAACAAAAATGGCAAAGCCACGGAGCTGGAGAGAGCAGGAGGCTTGAGTTGCCCCCGGCGATGGAGGAAGCCAAACTTTCCGCACACCCTGGCCGGCCTAGGCCTCCACTCAAGGCTACAAAGTTTCAATTACAGAAGATAAATAAATCCCAACAAAAGTGGCCATGGCCATGGAGCAAGTAGGAGGCTTGGCTCCGCTCAAGGCTACAAAGTTTCAATTATAGAAGATAAATAAATCCCAGATACCAGGGCCTCCGCTTGGGTCGCTAGGGTGCGTGGCTGGCCTGCAAACCACCCCAAGACCCTCGCCCAGGCCGCTCCATGCCCCAAGGGAACCCCCACCCTGATCCGGGACACTCTTCAGGGCAAACCAGCTGGCCCCCACCCGTGCACCAGGCCTCTATCCTATCTAATAAAAGAGTAATATGAAAATTGACCATCACTCCAACACACAAGATGGCTGCCCCCATGTGGTCAAAGATGGCTGCCCCCATGTGGACACAAGATGGCTGCCACAAGATGGCCAGCAGGGGAGGGCAGTTGGGAGGGAACAGGCCTGCAAGGGAGGGCAGTTGTGGGCGATCAGGCCAGCAGGGGAGGGCAGTGGGAGGGACCAGGCCTGCAAGGGAGTGCTGTTAGGGGTGATCAAGCCTGCAGGGGAGGGCAGTTAGGGGTGACCAGGCCGGCAGAGGAGGGAAGAGTTGGGGGCGATCGGGCCTGCAGGGAAGGGAAGGTGGGGGGGAACCCAGGCCTGCAGGAGAGAGCAGTTGGGGGTGACCAGGCCTGCAGGGGAGGGCAGTTGGGGGTGACCAGGCCTGCAGGGGAGGGCAGTTAGGGGCAAACAGGCTGGCAGGCAGAAGCAGTTAGGGGCAATCAGGAAGGCAGGCAGGCGAGCAGTTGGGAGCCAGCAGTCCTGGATTGTGAGAGGGATGTCCTGGTAGGATAAGGCCTAAACGGGCAGTCGGACATTCCTCGAGGGGTCCCAGATTGGAGAGGGTGCAGGCTGGGCTGAGGGACACCCCCCCTCCGCCCCGCCCCATGCACTAATTTCGTGCACCGGGCCTCTAGTATTAAATAATATGAGGCATACTGAAAGAGAACAGGAAGACATTCTTACAGTCTTCCCTCCTGAAGATGCAAGACAAAGTTTTTATCCCCTGGCCCATATAAAAAAAAAAGGAAAGTGAACTTTTGCGATGGAACCAAGAGTATGTGTAAAGATAAATCTTTAACAGCAGTGAGGCAACTATTGACAGTGATGATGACAGTAACAATAGCAGCAACCACAACTTATTGAATGTTTACTTACATCAAGTACATTGCTATATGCTTGACATATATCTTACTTAATTTAATCATCATGTTAACTTTATAAAGCAAAATCTGCTCTTATTTAAAAAAATATTTTTCATTGATTTCAGAAAGGAAGCGGGGGGGGGGGGGAGAGAGAGAGAGAGAGAGAGAGAGAGAGAGAGAGAGAAGCATTGATCAGCTGCTTCCCGCACACCCCCTATTGGGGATCGAGCCCTCAACCCAGGCTTGTGCCCTGACTGGGAATGGAACCATGACCTCCTGGTTTATAGGTTGATGCTCAACCACTGAGTCACACCAACTAGGCAAAATCTGTTATTTTAAAGATGAGAAATAAGAAGTTTTAAAGGTTGTCTCTTGTTCAAGATTATGCAGTATGAACATGAGATCCTTTCTTAAGTAATATCAGTACCTATTTATACTGTGGAATAATGTAGAATGCAAGCTAGGTTTACTGAGTACAAAGTCTGTTTAAACAGTCAAGGGACTAGCATTGTTGTGATATTTATTAATACATACATTTGCTAAGAGAAACATGGAGAGAAAATTTAAAAAAAACACCAAGATGTGGGAAAACAAGATATGAATACACAAAATGGATATTTATCAAATACCAACTAGTATGTTTTAGACACAAGCTCAAGAGTATTTTGAAACTTCCAAAGATCATTTTTCAAGGTAAAGTAGCCTTGCAGGAAACTATAGACCAGACAGATCATTCTGGCAAATGCCAACCAAAGAGAGTGTCTGTTTTAACCAGAGACATGGAAGCTAAATTTGAACCAGAACTATGAACCCAAAGCTCTATTTTTAGTGTACTAAATATAAAAAGTATATATGATCATCTTGTCTAACTCATACACAAATCAGCAGGCATCTTCAACTAAAAGGAAAAAATGCTACTTATGTGAAATAAGGAAAAATTTAAATACAAAATTTTAGTGCTTAAACATCACATAGGTATTTGTTTTAGGGCCTAATATTGAGGAATTAAAAAAAAAATACAAGCTATGTTATGTTGCATCTTGGTTTATTCACAAAATATAAAGTGCTTCAATAGTTAAAAGAATTTTAAAAGCCACAATTTCCCCCTTAAAGACAAAGGTCACATGGACAATGGGACTAGAAAAGAATTGAGGCCCTTGGAAACATTCTTCTTCTACCTCCCAAAAATTATATTTAAAAATTAAGGTAGAGCCTAGCTGGTGTGGCACAGTGGTTGAGTGTTGATCCCATAATCCAAGAGATTACTGGTTCAATTCCCTGCCAGGGATGGAGTTACAGGCTCCATCCCCAGTAGAAGGTGCAGGCTCCATCCCCAGTAGAGGAGGCAGTTGATTGATGTTTCTCTCTTTGATGTTTCTATCTCTCTATCCCTCTCCCTTCCTCTCTCTCAAATGAATAAAAACATATTTTTTTAAATTAAGGTAGAATTTGCTTTAGTAGCAAATAGAGAGCAGAGTTTAAAAATAGCTCATATTATTAACACAACTTTAAGGAAATATTTGTGTGTGTGTGTGTGTATTTTATTAAACTAACCAGGCATTTGTAGTAAAAAATTGTAGTGTTGAAAATTCTGGCTGAGATATCTAGAAATTCTTAACAGAAACAACTGGAGTGTTGGGCAGCACATGCAAATTGAAGAGGAAAAGATTCCCCTTTGGGGTAAATCTCCAAAAAGAGCTGACCCATATATACACACTCATTGCCTATGAGGGTGGATTACTCTTTTACTATGGAATAAATTTCATTCTACTTGATAAATATATATCATTACAACTCCATGCAGAAATGCCCTAATTTTCTGCCCAAGAAGATCAGCCTTGAAGTTTACATGACATCAGTGGGAATACTAATCATTCATGGAAGGAGAAAACTTTAAGATATGCTATTTCATATTTTTTTTATAATTCTAAAATGAATACTTTTTCTCAAAATACAAATATCCTTAACAACATAATATTATAAAAGAGTACAACTATTGTTGAATGAAAAAAGCAAACTTTAAAATCTCTGGACTAATAACTATGTATACATTTTTCCCTATAGTTAAATCAATCTCTCTCAGCATAAGGAACAACCTGAAACAAAATAAAACAAAACAAAAAACTGTGATCCAGGCATCCTGTAATTATTACTGAGATGACAGTTATTGAGGATTAAGGTATGCCAAGGGGTTATGAGGAAGGAAAACAAAAGTAGAAAACATTACCCTTGTTCTCCTGCAGTTCATAATCTTTCTGACAAGCTTATTGCTTAGTCATTAGCATGCATTGCAGGCTCCTAAAATATCTTATCAATACAATAAAGACAAGTTGACAGAAAACTGCAGTAACTGTCCATCCCCAATTAGCTGAATATCCAGAGAAGGGCCCCTCAGGCGGCTGAGGGGCCTGAGCACACCTGGCTGTCACAGTCTGGCCCCAGGGTATCATCAGGCTCCCCTGACAGTCTACAAGTTCCCCTTCAGGGAAAACCAAAGGGCAAGCAGAATCACTCATTGGATCAGGCTGGGGTCAAATACCAGGAATCATGGTTTGTCAGAGCAGAATCATGAGAAACAAAAAAGGCCAGCATAGGTCAAGAAGGGAGAACAGCCAAGGCCAGCAAGACCAGAAGTGCTGCTGAAAAAAACAAGAGCCAGGAGTAGTGGCAGTGATACAAGCATGTCTTAAAACACAGTTTAGGAAGAACAGACCTGTGAACTTGAACGGGCCATAGCTTGGAGTCAGCATGGACACAGGTAAGTGCAGGAAAACCTGGTTCAAGAAAGGATACTCAGAGAAGAAACCTTATCTAGGAGCCAGGCAAGCTCTAAGGTTGCCTCCTCTTTTCCCTTTGTAACTCCCACTCTTTAGTACAGTGTATGAAAATTTCAGGAAATCCTTCTGCTCTCCTCATGTGGAGAAAATGCCAGAAATCTGATTCCCTGCCCTCTTAAACCCTTTATACTTTAACTTTCAAGAAAGCTCAAAATCTTCTTGGTCAGTTCCCTCCAAGTAGCAATATAGAGTATTAGAATATAAGGACACCTTCCCTTTGCCAGGACCCAGAGAAGATACATGCATGCACACACCTGTAATATAAATATGTACACACACACACACACACACACACACGCACACATGCATTTTAAAAAATGTCTTAGTTCCAAGGAGCTGATATATTCACTGGGTGTTACAGTGATGGAACTGGTCAGTATACAATGTGATCTTTAAAACAATACAATAGAAGAACAATGGGAAGAACATGAGGAAAGTGTTTCCTCTGTCTAAGGAAATCATTGAGGTCCTTACAGATCTCAAAGGATGGGTAGGAAATAACCAGGCAGAATAAAAAGGAAAAGCTAATGGGGAGGACGAGGGAAAGCTAAGGAAAAGGCATGAGTAAATGTACAAAGACATGTCACCACATGGCAAGTCTGGGGCCAGTGAGAAATTCAGCATGGCCAAAGCAGAGTACAGGAAGGGGGAGGCAGGAGAGGAGACTAGAAGGCTAAGCTGAGGACATATAGTTAAGGATTCTCACATAGTATACTAAGAAATTTGGGTTTTAATTTGTGGGCAATTAGGAATCACCAAAGTTTATTAAGCAGGGGAGTGAGATGATCAAATTTATATTCTAGAATTCAGGCAACAATAAAGCAGATGCTCAAGGGTTCAGAGTGGAAAAGAAGAGCAAGCAGTGGGAAGGTTGTTAAAATGGGCAAAGCAAGCCTGGCCAGCATGGCTCAGTGGTTGAGTGTCCACTTATGAACCAGGAAGTCACGGTTAGATTCCCGGTCAGGGAAACTGGAGTTTTTACCTTAGGCAAGTAGATGAGTAGTAAAGTTATTCAAGAGAACAGGAACAAAGCAAGAGGATAAATAATCTTGGGTGCAATGGATGATGGGTACAATTATTTACACACACACACACCTCTACCAGTTCTTTGTGCTACATATTATGCCAAAGATATAAAATAATTTCTTTTAATCCTTGCAATATCAAATTATCCAATTTTACATAAAGAAAATGATGGCTCCAAGAGTTTAAATAATTTATCAAATGTTATTTATCTATTCGTTTAATTACTCAACAAATATTTATCAGGTGTCTTTCAAGTGCTGGGGTTTTACAAGGGAAGGAGTTGGCAGCTAGGTCCTTACCCTGTGGAGCTTAAAACTTAGAATGGAGGAGGCAGACAACAAACAGGCCAAGCAATTAAATGAACAAGATAATTTCAGACAGTGATAAGGATGAAGAGGACAATAAATAATACTATAACACTGGTTGAGCATTAATCATAGGCTTTAAGTGCATTTCAAGTTTAAATTCATTTAACTCTCATTACAACTAGGGAGTTACTGTCCCCATTCCACAGAAGATAAAAACTGAAGTGCAGAAAGGTTAAATATCTTCCCCCACGTCCCAGAGCTAGTAAGTGAACAATGAGTTCATTCCTAGGGAGCCTGCTCCGGAGTTCATAATCACACACTGTACTGCGACCCCACACCATGATTATTGCTATTATCAATATAAGATTGAGTAAGGAAGTAGAAGGTGCTGAAGCAGAGGGCTGCTTTTGACTGAATGATCAGGAAAGGCCTCTCTGAATCTGATAACAGAAGAGAGAGCCACACACATAAAGATCTGGAAGCCGAACATTCTAAGCAGAGAACAAAAGTCCAGCATGTTTGAGAAACAGAAGGCCATTATGGCTGGAGCAGGATAAGCTGGGGAAATGAAAATAAGATGAAGTGAAACAGGTAAGTATAGACTAGCTTGTATATGATCTGAGTTTTATTTTAGGAAAGCACTGAACAGTTTTAGGTAGGAGATTTAAATAATTTGATTTATACTTTATAAAAAGACAATTTTGAGTATGGTGAAAATGAATTGGGTAGGGGAAGAAGGGGCAGAGTGAAAGCAGGAAAATGAATATAGGTAGTCTGTCTCCAGTGCTAAACATTTACAGTAGTACCCCCCTTATCCACGAGGGATGGGTTCCAAGACCCCTAGTGGATGCCTGAAACCGAGGATAGTACCAAACCCTATATATACTATTTTTCCTATACATACATACTTATGAAAAAATTTAATTTATAAATTAGGTACAGTAAGAGATAAACAATAACTACTAATAAAATGAAACAGTTATAACAATATACTGTAACAAAATATACATGAATGGCTTTGGGGCCACTATCAAATAAAGTAACTTGAATGCAAGCATTGTTACACTGCCACAGTTGATCTGATAATTGAGATGGCTAAGTGAGTAAGGGGCAGGTAGCATATGCAGCATGGATACACTGGACAAAAGGATGATTCACATCCTGGGTAGGAGGAAGCAGACAGCATGAGATTTCATCATGCTACTAAGAACAGTGCCCAATTTAAAACTTATGAATTGTTTATTTCTGGAACTTTCCATTTAATATTTCTGGATTGCTACTGACCATAGGGGTAACTAAAACTGTGGAAAGTGAAACCACAGAAAGCAAAACCGTGAATAAGAGGGGACTACCAAAGTGTCATTTGCTACTTAATGATGAATATATGCTCTGAGAAACGCATCATTAGGTGCACTTACACAAACCTAGATGGTATAGCCCAGTGGTCGGCAAACTGCGGCTCTTTGGCCCCTTGAGTGTGGCTCTTCCACAAAATACCAAGTGTGGGCACGCACGTACAGTGCGATTGAAACTTCGTGGCCCATGCGCAGAAGTCGGTTTTCGGCTCTCAAAAGAAATTTCAATTGTTGTACTGTTGATATTTGGCTCTGTTGACTATAATGAGTTTGCCGACCACTGATATAGCCCGCTACTGTAATTGTATGTGCTATACTTTTATACAACTGACAGCACAGTAGGTTTGTTTATACTAGTATCACCACAAACATGAGTAATGTGTTACCACTCCAATGTTACAATAGCTACATCATTAGGGAATAGGAATTTTTCAGATCCATTATAATCTTATGGGACCACTGTTGTATATGTGGTCCAACACTGACTGAAATGTTATGTAGCACATGACTGTATTTAACCTCTTTGCTCTAAATTTAAGGTATAGGAATTCAGGCGAAAGTATAAAGTAGACAGATAGAAACAAGAATCCAAAGTTCAGAAGAAGGGCAAGGACAAAGATATAAATTTTATTTTGTAACCTCTCACATATGGTAGATATTAAAGCCATGGGAATAGATGAGATTACGCAAGGAACATAAATACAG
The DNA here is from genome assembly GCA_025583905.1 of Ia io. Taxonomy (NCBI): domain Eukaryota; kingdom Metazoa; phylum Chordata; class Mammalia; order Chiroptera; family Vespertilionidae; genus Ia; species Ia io. The sequence goes on from JAJQQW010000003.1 coordinate 50,681,221, forward strand.
TAAACATAAATACAGCATAAATGGAAGAAAAGCACAGATTGTAATCTGTGAAGTCTATTCATTCCTCTTTAGAGCACTTCTTTTCATATACTAAAAACAGGAAATACTGCTCACTGTCCACAGGGTATCTGTAGCCTTTATCTTCCCTCAGGAGCTGGGTGAAGAAGATTGGTTCATAATGACAGTCTTGGGGTTGCTGTGCAATAAAAGAGCTGCTGCATGCAAGGAGTCATTATCAAAACCATAGATCTCACTAAAGACACAATTATAAGAACATAACATTCCTGAATCCATATTTATAGAAAGTAAGCCATTAATCCAATTATAACTAAGTTTGATATAAATGACCTGTGAAGTTTTATATATAGATCTTTATACCCTATGCTATTAAGGTGAGTTAATAGCTGACAGCAAAAATAGCTGCTCTGCTAAAGCCTCGTAATAGCTGGCAACATGGCACAAACCCTGCTTAGCACACCTAGAACATAAAAATGGCACAACTGAATACAGAGAACACAGAAACAGGGCATGGAACTTTTAAATACTTTACAAGTCAATTCTTCATACCTCTTCAAGCTAAAAAGTCACCAAGGAACTCCTAACTCTATCAAGGACAAATACATCCCATTTCCTGGCATACTTTAGGAATAGTAATTGAAGCCAAGAGAATTCAGTGGTATAAGAAAAACAATACTTCCAGTCTTCCCTTCAACTTCCTCTCATCATTCTTGTTGTTTCTTACCATGTGGAGTTGTAACACTCTTGGCACTCCACACTACATAAGAGGCTGAGACCAGGCCTTTCTGCTTAGAGCAGAGTGGTGGATGTAGAAGGGTCGTGTTAATCAGCTATTTACTAGGGTGATGATGGTCACAATGAACAGATGTGTAAATGACATAAAAGACTTCTGCTCTGGCCGAAACCAGTTTGGCTCAGTGGATAGAGCATCGGTCTGCGGACTGAAAGGTCCCAGGTTCGATTCCGGTCAAGGGCATGTACATTGGTTGCGGGCACATCCCCAGTAGGGGTTGTGCAGGAGGCGGCTGGTCGATGTTTCTCTCTCATCGATGTTTCTAGCTCTCTATCCTTCTCCCTTCCTCTCTGTAAAAAATCAATAAAATATATTTAAAAAAAAAAAAAAAGACTTCTGCTCTGATGAGTTCGAGAGGGAGGCTACCATTTTTCTTGAGCATGATGTTTGGCTGCTACTGGAGAGAAGGTTCTAGAGCTGAAGGGACCACATAGTGCTCCTCTCAGCTCAAGATGTTTTCTCTGGCCCAGAATGCTCTCCTCCTCACTGAAATCTCTATCCTTCAAAGCTCGGCTCAAGTCCCGCTTCTTTGATAAAGAAGCTCATTACTACAACCCACCTGCCATTTTCTAAATTTATACTGGCATCTAACCAAGTAGACAAGAGAAAAATAACTGGTCAAGGTGCTTTCTAATCAAGGGAACAAAATGGAATGGATGGTTTTTATTTGCTTGCATGTAGCTTTAAACTCTTGAATTTTCATATTATTTTCAATATAAATAGAAGCTCTCCTCAGGTGAACCAGATCTGGATATTTTCAGCTGTGGTCAGCTTCTCTCTGAATCCCACTAGGGTTTGGTGATGCAGAGTAAACAAGGCTATAAATCAAATGCAATGCATTTAATACCTCAATGCATTGTAAATTGATCTGGAATAGGGGTTAGTTCAAATCGTTTTTAAAGTGAAAGTGGCCCCTTACCTTGAAGGGATGGAATGGAAGTTAAAGATAGCAAATCCAGAGTTATATGGGATTTAGAAGTATGGCTGCTTACTAGAATTGAGTCCAGGTTTCTTCAGGTGAGATTCTTCAGTTACTTATCAGGATAGAGCCATGGATATTTAAAAACACACATCTTGGTGCCTGGCATTAAATCTGAAATCTGGTGGGCAACCTTTCAAGAAATAAAAGCTACAAACAAAATAGCTTTAGTTCCATTCAGCATGCTGTGGGAAATGGCTAATGGACAAGAATTACTATGACTGGCAAGGCGAGCTGCCAATAAATGAGAGGAGCAGAGACTCAAAACCACCACAAACCAGCAACACTTCCTAAGCTTATTTCACTAATTTGTCATTATCTGAAATGAAAGCAAAATGAGGTTGCAGAGCACAGGGGAAGGAACTATTTGAAAGTAAAAGCTATGTTTCTTTTCTATTGGTTAGTTATCTCTGTTTTGAGCAATTATGGTTCACTTCTACCATTTCCTGATATTACATTTTGTTTTACTGAAGGCAACATTTTCTCCTTTTCAAATGACAAGCAGAGAGCTATTTCTGGTAGGAAAAATTTTCATTCTGCCTTATCTTTTTCCACTAGGAAGAAAGGAAGTCTAGTGGTTAGACAGGAAGAAAGTATGGAGTTCCGATATGCCATACCTCAGAGAGGGATGGGGGCCATATTCTCTTCTCACTTGTCTTTTTTGTGTTTTTTTTTTCTAGAAGAAGAAAAACCTAAGCGCTGTATCCCCCATCTTTTTTCCATCTTTAACTCTTAAGTCTCAACTCTTTCTTATCATTTTAAACAGACAAACTAAGGGTTAAGTGGGTCAACACTTGCAATCTCTGAGATTGTGGAATGGAATGAAAACTATCCCATCATAAAGGAAGAATGAAATCACTTAATTGTATAGTTCAAATCAGTCCAAAATCCAACTATTAATACCTTAAATTCTATTTTGGATAGATTTTTAGTGTATGGGTAATGCAAAAGTGTAATGGTTTTCAAGTAATGGAACAGAGCATGGACTCTGGGGCTGGACTACCTGGGTTCAAATTCTGTTTACATAACATACTAGCTGTGCAGGTTTAGATACATTAATTTACCCTCTTTATGCCTCTGTTTCTTCATCCATAAAAGGAGAATGATATCAGTTGTACATCATAGGTTACTGTACCTCGCAAAGATAAAGTGCTATATGAATATTTACTATTATTAAGAATATTTCAGAAAACTTCTAAAGGACATTATGTTATCTCCCTATTCTTTGTTAGTTCTATTAAACAGTTATATGTAAAACCAAGTAAAAGTTTATCGGTTTTAGGTCACAAAACAACCCTTTTGCTAATCACATAAGGAATAAGGATAAAAATGAAATCCTTTCTTCAAAATTAGCCTTAACTGAAACTAAGATTTTACCAAAAATATAACCATACACTTGACTTTTAGAGGCAAGACATTCTACTTAAACCTATATGCTTCAATGAAAAACACATTTGACAGACAATAACAGCTTACTCTAAAACATTTACATAATTTGAAACATTGCTCTATGAACAAAATACATACTTCTGTGGTGATCTGTTATCAACTTCAGCCTTCAGTCGTAAATTCTCCCTCACTAGGCCACCATTTTCCAATTTTAGTTTTTTATTTGCCTTAAAAAAAATTAAAAATAATTAAGTATAAGCTAAAATAAAAGTGCCTTGTGAAATTTATAACATGAGCCACCAGTATTTTTTAGAGTGATAATAGCAGAAAACTGAATGCTGGAACATGGCCTTCAGAAACTTAAAATCACCACAGGGAATGACTTATGAAATTGTGAATACAACCAAGCATTTTAAATCCATATTCCCCAAGCACTTTGCAAATCTCCTATCCAGGGAAATAAACGGAGCTATGTTAGTTACGAGTCATTAAAGGACTATACTAATGGTGATTTTTTTTCCTTTTTCACATAAGCGAATATTCTAAGCATGGTAACATTATACCAAATGCAATTATTCACAAAACTAATGCTAAGAGTTAATTCTTGAGCTATAATATTGATTTTTGGTTGCTACTTAACAATAGTTTTTTAGTGGTAACAAATCTAACCTGGTTAGATTTGCTTTCTTTCTTCAAAAGGCTTCCCCAAATGCCCTGGCTCACAACTTCTGAGACTCTCAAAATTGAGTTAATATATTCTAATAAATTCTATTGATCTCTTGATTAAATAATAAAAAACCCAAGTATGGTTTTCTTTTTTTTTAAATTCTGATACCTAAAAATTGCTTAACAAAACATTAATTGCTAAAAAATCTAGAGCAAGCATGTCAAACTCACGGTCCATGGGCTGCATGCAAACCACAATGAATATTTTTGTGGCCCAGCCAATATAATGATGCGTAAGAAATGTTTTAATAAAAATTTCATAACTTAATTTTTACAATATCCTGTTATACATAATTATTAATACTGAACTACAATGTTTGCTAATGACTGATTACTATAATCATGTTGCATTCATTTCCCTTACTTGCCTTACCGCACAGGCGCACCATTTCTCTCCACTAATACTAGCAGCGAATATTTTAGCAGCCGATTACCATGTCATTAGTCTTGTACTGACTTGTTTGGTGTGTGCAACAGGAAATATTTCGCTTTCGGAGAACAAGAAAAATAGGTTTATTTGTGTTATGCTTATTAATTTGTGCAGTTATTCAGTGTCTGGTAAGTTCATGTTAAAAAAAAAATATCAATTTTTTTATTAAAATGTTCTATTATTTTATGTTAACGATTACTCATTTATTTCAGCCCTTTGTATTCAGCATGTCTCTATCGAAATAACCCTACGTTTGTATGAAAATTGAAGCTTTCGTTTTTTTTTGCGGTCCACATAAACTTAAACCTTGTTTAATTTGGCCCGTGTTAGCCTTTGAGTTTGACATGCCTGATCTAGAGGCCCAATATTGATTCTGGACAGCCTAAAAAGAAATGTGCCTAGAATGTAGAGGTTTCTTAAAAGTTACTCCTTTAAATTCCCTAGTCATTGCATTTATTAATTCCATAGAAAAATAAGACTCCCTGGAGTAGAAACCAACCTCATGAACCTGGCAGGAGAAATTCTTTGTGAGACTAGAACATTCACATTCAAAGTGAACAGGTCACAAGAACTGTTGTCAACAAAAAGGTTTAAACTAGGAAGACTTAAAGACACACTTCAAAAATTTGACCAATGTTTTTGACCAGTTTCCAGAACCTCTGACTGTATTACTTGCCCACCCACAGACAAATAAACACCCTAAGAAAATGGTAAGAGAAGGAAGGCAGAGAACACTCTGGTTCAAGCAAGGCAGAGAACACTCTGTTGGGCACAAGCCTAACTCTCTCAGACTCATCCAGGTTCCTTTTGGGCTCTGAGCAACTGCTTGTCTTTATGGTCGTAAAACAACAAGGACTGTGGAGGGTTAATTCTTTAAGTGACTGATAAACACCATTACTGCCTCTCTGAAGATAGAAGGAAAGGCATTTACTTCCTCATAGACACAGACAATGAATTAAGCTCTCAAGCACAGCAACCTAAGAGGAGGAGGCACTTAGTGAATGCTTTTTGATGATGTTGATAAGCTTAAATTAGAAACTCATTTGAGATTTCTTTTCTCCATCCCCTCTGTATTATATCATTATATTTTAAGGTCTCTCGCCAGCCTATGGCTCTCTTTATGGGCTGGCTAGTTCCTCAAAAATCAGGAGATATTTTCAAGTTCAGAAGGGTTAGGAGGGTAAAGATTACACAGGGTAAAGTTTTCCTATTTTTTGCATCTAAGAGAGTAATGAAGTCTTCATCTCTTTTGTATTCTCAACACTGACTGGGTAATGAAACTAGCCTCATAAAGGTTCAAAACTCACTCTGTCCTGAAAACATTAAAAAAAAAAAAAAGGGGCCATTTCACTCATTCTAAATAGTCCTTTATTCTGAATCTTTTGTACCCCTGTTTTTTGATTTATAGTATATAATTTTATACTTCACATTCAAATTTTTCCCCTGTAGTCCACGTTTTTAGATTCATTTATGCCCCAGGTTATTGTCTAGTACTACCTAATACCATCACTAGGGATCCAAAATGGGCTTACTAAATATCCCACATAATTCTGAGGTCTCAGGATAGCTTTGAGTATTGAATTAACATGTGGCCTTTAAAAAGCAAAGAAAAACTGTGTTTTATGTAAATTTCTTTTACATACATCCCCTACACCAAGCTTAGGAGCCCCGAGTAAATTTTTCATACCAAGCCTCATGATCTAAGAAACACTAATTGCCAAAAACTTAAATAAAGTTTAATAAATATAAATGAGATCATATAGAACTTACTGATGGCTCAAGAAGAGGAAGGGAAGTTAAAGGAGACATGGTAGATTGATAAATAGTCTAACTTTCCAGTTGTCTTTCCTTTTTGTGTCCTCTTCTTAGATAAATCAACATGCTAATAATGTTAGCTATCAATTCCAAAGAAACTATATACTTCTCCTAAGCTTATAATAAACTCAGTGCCATTATGTAGTAGTTTATTTTTATTTTTTTCTCTAAAAGCATTGAGTTCTCTTCTTTCTCTTATTCGGGCCTTTGCTGAGCCCAAATAAAACTTCGTGCGTGCATGTGTGTGTGTGTGTGTGTGTGAAAAATAGCTTAGTATTTACACTAAGCTACAGATATTTTTCTGCTACTTAACCTCACTAAGGATCTGAAGACAAATATGTGGTACTAGTTTAAAATATCATATAGAGCCCATTAATGATTTTAGGAAGTGGGATTTGGTAATTCAGCACAGTAACAGTGTTTTAAGGGAATGTAGATACTTTAAATGGGTGGCTATGGATCTGGATATCACAAAACCATCTCCATTCAGCACCAAGGACTCCACTGTGGATAAACTTGAAGTCAAGCTAAAGGATGGTCCCTTTGACCAACAAAGCTCAACAGCACTTGACTATAATCTCTAGTGATGATTGCATGCATCTCATCTTCTTTCCTAGACTGGAAAATCCTAGAGGCTTGGCTTTTTCACCTATGCTTTCTCTATCTTGTTGGATGGATGGAATAATAATTTGCAAAAAATGATCCTGCCTCATAAGGCACAATATTCTTTTGCATAAAGTAGTCTAAAGGGGCTACTCAGAGCTCTCTTGATATTAGTCATTATGCCTTTAACTATTTACAATATTAAATATCAGAGAATGGTAGTGCTAGAAAAGATAATCCAAGTCTTTCATTTTATAGGTAGGGAAATGGATATGTGTTTGTTTTTATGCATACAGGGCAGTCACTGACATAAGCTTTAAAAAAGTTAAGATAAACCACAAAGAGGGGAAATAGAAACACATCCTTTAAATTGATGTCACTCTCCTACAAGAAGATGCAAACTCATATAAAAGCACTAGAGTCTCCAATTATAGTCACAAATGGAACCACCTTATATTTCTTGGCAGCTAATGACATTTTAGGAGAAAAAGTTTTCCTATTCCTTATTAATGCTCATTCAGGGATTTTTGTCCTTTCTCCACAAACCATCTAATGATGAGTCAAGATACTATGTATATTTATACTTCTGAAGGTACTTACAATATTATAGAATTTAAACAAAAACTATAATAGAAATTTAAAAGCTACATATATTGAACTTTTTTAAAAACCACAACTTACCTCCTTTAACTTATCCACATCATCTTTCACTTTTTCATAGATTTCATTAGCTGTTCTAAGTTTTTTCTTCCACTCTGCTACAGTTTCTGGGTCAATTTTACTTGAATTATCTGCAACTGGATGTTTGTCTTCATTTTGATTGCCCTGCATCAAGGTTAAAGGATCTAGAATAGTCTTGATCTGTGACTCCAAGCTGAGATTTTTATTCTTAAGCTCTTCTACCTCTTTCTGCAGACAATCTATTTCATCCTGAAAAAGCATTGCATAGCCATTAGGTAGACACAAACACTAAGCACATACATATACTAATCTGAGGCCAATGGGTTTTAACATTTTATATTCAGAATTCTGTAGATACACAAATTCTTTATGTATCAGAACAGTTTTGTATGCAGAAAATTACAGCTGAAATTCTCAAAATGTATTTCGACTTAGATAAAAACTGGCATTCCAGTAAAAACAACAACTGGCATTTCCACTGATTTCATTTAGATTCAATGATAGTTTGTGGTTTTAAAAAATAAAAATGTCAAATCTTTTATTCTATTTAAGATATCCTGGAAACAAAAGTCACATGAATTCAAGAAGGAAAGATTCCTCAGAAGAAAATTCTAAGGCATGTTTAATTGCTTTACTAACGGAAATTAAAAAAATACAGTATTGATGAAGGTGATCTATTATAGTTTTGTTTGATGATTATATTTTTGCTTCTGTATTTGAAGTAGGAGTTGAAACCATAAACTATTTCCTCCCACTTTCCATTTGAGAATAGTATCTGTAGATAATTTTTATTTTCTACATTCTGGTTCTTCAATAACCACTGTGACTAAGTATTAGATTTCAACATCTGGAACTGCTTATAATCTTAAATCCATTTGGACTAGAACTCTTTTCTGTAATACCATTTATTCATCTAAAACAGGTATTTCTTCTTAAACTAAGACCATGAGAAATTCTGCTGTTAGAAAATAAACTCCAAGTAGCTCAATATGCCAGTGATCTCCTAAAGGATTAATTTGATGAGTACCTAAGTATGATAAATATTCATTAAGTATGTGAGAATACATTTTAGAATTAATACAGTACTATTTACTATTTTAAATCACAATACATTCATGTTAAATAGCATTATAAAATAAGAAAATCACTTTGTTTGAATTAATATATTAATGAATAAACAAATGTAAGCAGAAACACACATATATGAATGAACACACCAGTGAATTTATTGGAAGAAAGAAAAACAGAATGAGGACTATGGTCACCAATTGCCAGAGCATGCATAATGCCTTGTGGGGGTTGGAACACTGACTTTCATAAGAGGGTTTCCTTTATTTCCCAATTTCTTGAGAGAGCAAATACTTACAAAATGATGTATCTGTTGAGGACAGATTTTAAATTAAAACAAAGAAAAAAAAAGGAAATGCTTCTATCTATTCCTTTCCTCCATTTGAAATAGGAAAGGAAAAAAGAACTCATTGTATAAGACATTTTTAAATTGGCATTTAAATAAGATTTCATTGGATGTTTACTCTAAGAAGTCCAGGGCCCGAGATAACTCAGTTTTACCTTGAATTCAATGCTATCATCATTTTTAATTTTAATTATTATTTACCTCATATTCTTTGTGGAGTAACTCAAGTCTAGTTTTCCGAAGGTGCTTCCGGACTGTATGGCTTAGCATAGGTTCACTTTCACTTGTCCCTCCTATGTGAAAAAAAAAAAAAAACATACCTAACTTTTCACTCTAATTTGGGCAGAATGAAAATGAACCTTTTTCTTATTGTTTTATATAGTTTCCTAGCTTAATTTTTACTTATATACATATTTGGGGCTGCCATCTTGGCCTTTTCTCTATCTCAAACTGGAGAAAAGATAAATATCAAATAATACCTTAAGAGAGAAACAAGGTGGCAGTGTAGATAAACACCGATACTTGCCGCCTCCCACAACCACATGAAAATTACCACTAAAATACAGAACAACAATCATTCAGAACTACCTGAAATCTGGCTGAATGGAAGTTCTGCAACTAGAGAAGTAAAGAAAGTGTATTGAGACAAGTCCAGGAGACATACCAGATCTACCTAAAACATAGAAATAAACACAGGAAAGCAGCCAAAATGTGGAGACAAAGAAACATGTCACAAATGAAAGAAATGGCAGCAAGCAAACTACTGGATACAGAGTTCAAAGCCATGGTTATAAGGTTGCTCAAGGATCTTAGTGAGAGCTTCAAGGGACTTAGTGAGACTTACAAGAATCTTAATGAGAATTTCAAACACATGAAAAAGGACCAGTCAGAAACTAAGCATGCACTAACTGAAATAAAGAATAATTTACAGGGATTCAACAGTAAAGTAGAAGATGCTGAGAATCAAACCAAGGATTTGGAATATGAGGAAACAAAAAACACCCAATCAGAAGAGCAAAAAGAAAAAAGAATCCAAAAATATGAAGATAGTATAAGGAGCCTCTGGGACAACTTCAAGAGTACCAAGATACACATTATGGGGTGCCAGAAGGAGAAGAGAGAGAGCAAGATATTGAAAACCTGTTTGAAGAAATAATGACAGAAAACGTCCCCTACCTGGTGAAAGAAACAGACTTACAAGCCCAGGAAGTGCAGAGTCCCAAAAAGGTCCACACCAAGACTCATCATAATTAAAATGCCAAAAGTTAAAGACAAAGAGAATCTTAAAAGCAGTTAGTTACCTCCAAGGGAGTGCTCTGTCGACTGTCAGCTGATTTCTCAACAGAAACTTTGCAGGCCAAAAAGGAGTGGCAAGAAATATTCAAAGTGATGAACAGCAAGGATCTACAACCAAGATTACTCTACCCAGCAAAGCTATCATTTATAAATGAAGGCCAGATAAAGAGCTTCACAGATAAGAAAAAGCTAAAGGAGTTCATCACCACCAAACCAGTATTATATGAAATGATGAAGGGTATTCTTTGAGAAGAGGAAGAGGAAGAAGAAGAAGAAGAAGAAGAAGAGGTAGAAGGAAAAGGAGAAGAAGAAGAGATAGAAATATGAACAATAAAATGGCAATAAATTCATATCTATCAACAATTGAATCTAAAAATCAAAATAAACAAGGAATCTAATGAACAAAATAAACTAATTAATAAAATAGAAACATGGAACAGACTGAAGAATCTCAGAGAAGAGATCAATCAAAGATCATATATGCATTACCTATGGACATAGAAAATAGGGTGGTGATGGCCTGGGGTGGGGTGGGAACTGGGTGGAGGGGGGCAATGGGGATAAAAAGGGGGACATCTGTAATACTCTCAACAATAAAGATTAAAACAAAAAAAGTTAAATGAAAAAAAAAAAAAAAACCGTAAGAAAAAACTTCAGTGGAGTTCATTTATCTGTGTATCTTTCTATAGTAAACTCATTAAAGGTAAATGCTATATTTTATTAAGTATCACATTTGGACTACCAGACAATTCTTAAATAATGATAAAATCAATGATTATACTTACATTTAACTAATAAATTATATAAATAATGCTATCTATATACTTAACATATAATTATACATATGTTATCCATATAGCATAATATATAATACATATATACATTATAATGTATATTATATAATCAATTTATTCATTCCAACATACCTAATCACTGGTAACACCCTAAAAAGATTAATGTGCCATTTCACTGATTTTAACAACCTAGTTACAATGTATTATAAATCATAGCATTATTGTATGCCAATAATGACTCGTTACAAATACATTCTAAATGAATTCTTCCCAAGAGCTTTTCACTTAAGCTGTGGTAACCTTCTTTGTTCTTCTTAGCATCATGATAGCAAAGGCATTTTACAGGTGTTCTTTTTCAGGATATTCTATCCAAGTGCTATAGGTGAACTATTTTACATGAGAGAATTTATGAAATATTTCTTACATATGAATGAAAGAAGCCAGGAGAAGAGACATGAAGAGAAGCTGCTAGAAAAAACATTTAAATTATTTTAATAATCTAACCTCATATTTTGCAAGAAAAAACTTGACTCCTTGGTGAAGTTCAGTACAGGTAAACAACTAGAGGCAGAGAGGTTAATACTATAGTATGCAGCACAGCAGAGAAATATTCCTCTATCAGACTTCACCCAGGTACCCAAGGAAGAAACCTTGAAGCCATCTCTGATTCCTCTTTCAGATCTCTTAGTTCCAAAATCCTACTAGTTTTTGTATTCTAGCTTATATCTTCTTTCAAATTTCCATTGCAAAAATCTTATTTAAGTCTATTTTCACTAATTTGGGACTAAGACAATGACTTCTTAAGGTTTCTGAAAGGTGTCTCCCACACAAAGTTAATGATATATTCACTTTCAATTTTTCCTGAAGCAAAAACAAATAAAAATCATTTTAATTTCTATAATCTAACAGAAATAACTTATATGAGCAGAATAAAAATCCAACTCTTTAAATGTTTTATTTTTCAAGGGTCTTCTAGTTCAAGTTTTTTTGTGTTTTTTTTTTAATATGTTTTATTGACTTTTTTACAGAGAGGAAGGGAGAAGAATAAAGTCAGAAACATCGATTAGCTGTCTCCTGCACACCCCCTATTGGGGGTGTGCCCGGAACCAAGGTACATGCCCTTGACCAGAATTGAATCTGGGACCCTTCAGTCTGCAGGCTGACACTCTATCCACTGAGCCAAACCGGTTAGGTCTAGTTCAAGTTTTATCCTCCCTCTTACCTGCACTAGTACAGAACTGAATGTTCTTTTTACCCTTAATCCAGATTCACATTCTCCCTCACCTGGGCAAGAACCTCCTAACTGACCATCTCACATCCTGTCTCTCCCCTACAGCCCAACCTACATGATCATCTGAGTAATTTTCCTCAAGCACTTGGATCATGCAACTTCTTTGCTCAAAACCATCATACATACCTCACCCTTCTTACCCAGAGAGCAAGTTCCTAACTTAATTTGTCACTAAAGTCTCAATTTACCTTTTTAGTCTTATTTCAGTAGTCAATCCCAAACTACTGTTAATTTTCAAAAACATGCTTTTTGTTTTCCTACCTTTAAACTTGAGTTCATGCTATTCCCTCTGCATAAAATACCTTCCCTAATCTTTACCAGGTGAAATTTTATCAATCCTTAAATCCCAACATAAAGGCCACCTGCTTCTTGAAACCTTTCTCAATGTTGCTAGGTGAACTTTCTTGCCTGAACACTCCAGGCCTTTTCCTGGCCTTTCTCATGTGCTGCTTTAAACTATTAATATTTTGGTCTACATGCACAACCCCTATCAGAATGTAAGTTCCATGAAGTTCTAAGATTTCTCATAATGCTTTGTGCTCCTCAGTTGCTCCACTTATAGATTATACAAATGACCAATCCATTCAGTATGATATTGGCAAAATAACATCATTGAAAGTTGTCTACTTTGGTCTTCCTCCAAATAGACACTACTTAGAGATTGTTTCAAATCCATTTCTATGTGCTCAGAAAATAGGCCCTTACCGATAATCTCTTTGCAAGGATTTTCAGGAGTGATGGGGACTCTGCAAGCTGGACATTGGCTATTATTCTTCAACCACAAATCGATACAAATTGAACAAAATACATGGTTGTTGATGCATATGACAGGCTGGCGTACCTTTGAAAAAAAAAAGAAACATTACTTTTAGTACAGGGAAATAGTCATAACTAGAATCCCAATAGATTTAGTTAAGAGCAAACAAATTGCTTCTCTAGAGTACATCAGAGTAGCTACTTCTGTTACCACATTGTTTCTTATCTATGTTTAACAGAGGTACTAGCTGAGATATTTAAAACATCTGACATATAGGGTGGGGCAAAAGTATGTTTACAGTTGTTCATTTGGAAAATACAATAATTAATAAATAATAATATAAGAATAAACTGTGATTCTCATACTCACAATTGTAAACCTACTTTTGTCCTATTCTGTATTATGAAATGGTTTTATTTTGTTCCAAATCACGCTCATGTCCAAAAAGAAAATGCATTTTGTTCTACTAAAGGCTGTGACAATTTTCCTTCAACTATTCTATTTTAGAATTATGAAATGAGGAATAGAAGGTTCTTTAAAGATCATTTAGTCCAAACACCCATCTGATACTTGAATACTTCCCTCAATTGATTCTACTATATTAGAGAGCAACAGCAACCAACAATTAAGCATTGGCATCTTACTGGAAAGTCTCCCAAACCAGAGGCGTGAAAGCTAAAACTACTCTAAAAGACATGAGTACCACTCTCAGGTGGCTTATAACCTAAACAGCAAACAATGATGACAGATATTGGCATACATCTAATACACAAATCTCTGACTCCATTTAAACAAGTACATATAATAATTCTTTACATTTATATAGTCATATATTTTACAAAGGGCTTTCACATACATTTTCTCTTTCTCTTTTTGTTTTCCTTTGTTTTAAATAACACTGTGAGGTAAAGAGTAAATATACTTTACAGATAATGAAACCCATGTGGCTTGCTCAGGGTTAACTAGGTGTTTTGGCTGTTTAATTGTTTTATCAGAGGGAAAATAAAGAGAAAAGTTGCTTTAGTTGTACCTGACATCATGCTTTGGCTGTTCACATATTTATTATTTATCTCCCCAGAGGGAAGATAGAAGAGAGAAATTGCTTTAGTTTTTCTACCTGATATTACATATTTGTTTACTTATTTATTATCTATCTCCCCTTTTAGAATGGAGGCTCCATCAGAGCAAGAACTTCCTTAGTTTCATTCGTTCCCAAATCCCTACTGCCTAAAAGACAGCCTAATACACAGTCGGTACTCAACAAAGGTTTTGATGGATGAAGTAGTTGCTATTAAGACAGTATTTAGCATTCAATTCAAGTTGGTGAACTTGATAGAGGGAATAATGACTTAATATTCTTCAACCAGCACAAATTTAACAATAAAAACAAAAAAGAAATGCTTAGATTTTCACTTGATTTACATGGCGCTTTTACTACAGGACTCAAAACACTTTATAGCCATTTTCAATATTTTCTTGTTCTAATAATATTAACAATACTATTGTAGAGTCCTTCAGCATGAGGGACCGGAAGGTCAAGGAAAAACAGAGGAAGTAGAGGAAGAAAGAAGAGACAGACCACCACAAACCATTTTCCGCAGAGAAGCTGCTTGTCCACCTCAATACGTAAACATTCAGAATATGAGAGTCCATTTCAAAGGGGTCCCTGTCCTAAGAGAATTCACAGGATGTGTGGCGATCTGTGCCGGGCAGGAAATCAACTGAAGTCTCACTACAAAGTGCTTTCTGTTTCTAGTTTGGCTTCCAAAATCTAGATGCTCCCTCAATTACGAGCACCAGCATAAGAAAACGAAAGGGAAGACCTTCAGCATGGCTTTAAGCTTCCTCTTGGAGAAACCAATCCTAATTCATTCAGTTCAACTGATTTGACTGGACTAATTAAAATAAATAAATGACCATGAAGCACTCAAACTCTTCCTTCAAAATACTCTACCAGCAGCAAGGAGTAAATGCTTATCTGGGAGTGAGTGTGGTGTTGTGATTTATTAGAAATATATGTATTTTTGGTCATTCAGATAACCTAAATATATTTCTCAGATATTTGGTCTTCATCCATAGCTCCTGGCCCACAGCTCCCAAACCCCTAGGAATTTTAAAAAACACCTTTGTTGCTCTCATCACTTAGAATCTAAGTGATGAGAGCAACAAAGGTGTTTCTTATTATGTTAATGAGGTGATTTTTGAACCAAAGGTGGGGGCTGGTTGATGGTAGGAGGAGCCAACTTTGAGGACAGAGGAATGGAACTTTTAGTCCTATCCCCTATTTTCCAGAGAGGGGAAAGGGCTTGAAGCTGGTAAGTCAACAATGGCCAATGACTCAGTCAATCATGACTAGTAATTTAGCCTCCATAAAAACCCAAAAGGACAGATGGAAGGAGACTTGACTTGAGGTGGTGAACACACTATACAATATACAAAAGATGTGTTACAGAATTGTACACCTGAAACCTACATAATTTTATAATTTTATTAACCAATGTCACCCCAATAAGTTCAATTAAAATACCCAAAAGAACGGCCTGTCAGCCCCTTTTCAGAGAACCAGAGTGCTTCCACATGCCACCATGACAGGTCCCATGCTCCCAGAGGACAGACAGAAGCTCCTTTGTTTCAGACCTCAGCCTGTGTATCTCTTCATCTGGCCACTGATTTGTACCCTTTAATATCCCTTGTAATAAATCGATAATCTAGCAGGGAAAAGGGTTTTCTTGAGTTCTGTGAGCTGTTCTAGCAGATTAATCAAACCCATGGAGGGGGTCAAGGGAAGCTCTGATTTATAGTCAGTCAGTCCGAAGTACTGGTAACATTCTGTACTTGTGACTGGCTTGTGAAGAAGTGGAGAGCAGTCTTTGTGGGACTAAGCCCTTTCTTTACCCATGGGAGAGGGACCTGAGCCACAGATAGACAAGTTCCTAAAAAGTAAGAAGAATGAGACCCAAAGCACAAGGGGGAGATTTTGGCTTACACAGGAGTGAGAATCTGTCTTCCATTGTAAGAAAAGGGAAGACCTAGGGTATGAGAATTAACACAAAACATTTGGATAATCTATGGATAGAAGATTATAGAACTCATGTTGCAACTGTTCTAATTGCTTATATTTTGTCATTAAATATGAGGTGAGATTACCTGCTGAAAGTGAGAAACCGAGAAGGACATCAACTTGAGAAAATAGAAAAATAAAGCAGTTATTTTTAAAAGTGAGAAAGTCAATTTACTAGGTACATGTAGCAGGATTGCCAAACACTACTGAGTTCCTATTTGTGGTTTTAACTGTAAGGATGAATTAACATAGGTGTGTATTTTCTTGCCAACTTTTAGCTACTCAGGTTCAGGCAGGAAGTAAATGAGTTGAAGTTTTGCCAAGAAGAAAGACAGAGACAAGGGACTGATGATAATAAATGACCATGGTTAATAAGGGAAATGAGTTCTTGAATGGTAAAGACAGTGAAAAAGTGAGAGAATTATAGAGTCAATGGATGGGTCTGGGTAAAGCTGAAATACTGCTAGAGAGTAGGTATGATGGGAAGAGGATCAGAGACTGAAATGCTTCTAGTCAAAATACTAGAGGTGGTACAGCTACGTTCTCTGTTTTGTCTTGAACCATCTTATCTGACATAGTCCTATTTCTCTCTTAATCTCATGTATCACGTAGTGTTAACATATTTTCTATGGTGACAACTTCTGAGAATCCTCTGTAACTAGACCCCAGTAAAGTGGCAGAGCTTGAGAAATAAACCTGGGGCTAACTCCAGTTCTGTCTCTGAGCTATCTGACCTTGGGTAAGCCCTTTAGTTAAAAGGGGCATCTTTCTGCCTCTGAAATTGTAGTTTAACCTAGTACACTTTTCATTCAGGTGTTAGCAATACCTCAAACAAACAAAACAAACAAAGAAGAAGGAAGGGAAAGGTAACAATATTGCTATATCCATTTGCCCAGAAGACAACTCCATATAAGGTTCTTGTAGCTGCCTCAACCATAATATGTCCAAAACCAAACTTGGCCTCCTCATAATCTCTCCTCCCACACTCCTATCTAAAAGGTGAGAAAATCAATTGCTATCTCCTTTGCAAGGCCTTCACTAATCGTTCCTCTTACATTCCCTCTTGTCTAAGTTAAGGGGACAACCCCCCAACCCCCTCTTCTGCTACCACCACTTGGGCTAGAATACTCAGAGCTGTCTCTGACTCACCCTTTTTACTTCTCCTCAATATCCAATCTGTCACCAAATCCTGGTATCATTTATCAAGTCTAAGAAGCCAGAGTTTTTAAGATGTACCAATAAGCAAAATAAAGGAAAAATGCTAATTACTATAAGATGGCATCACCTGTAAGATACAATCAAGTGCATAAAAGTACATCTCAGAATAGTTAAAATATACTAAATCTGCCTCTAAATGTTATTTGCCTATCATCTATCCCTTCTTTCCCATCATCACCTTAATAATGAATTCAGGTTCTCATTCTTTACCCTGATCTACTGTAGTAACCCCTTCCCAAACTTCCTTGCTTCCAAATGTTCACTTCTGGCCACTTTTCATACTGATGCCAGAGCTACCTTCCTAAAATATGTATCAGCAACTTTCACTGTTCTTTTGCAAAACAGAAATGGTTTTTTTCTGCTTGTAGTTTTAACTATAGCATTCAAGAGCAACATAATCTGTCTGGTTCTTTAACAGCTATTTCCCTTGATTTGCTATTTTAATATTTGACATAACCTACAATTCAATCACACGGTCTACTTAATGTTCACCAAGAAGAATACCAATAGTGGAGGCTCCCTACTTATTTTGCTTTCATTTCTTATCTTGATGTGTCCTGTTGGTCTTCAGTTTCCCCAATCAAAATAAAATCCCTCCCATCTTTGAATATGAAAATCAACTGCTATTTCTTCCGCAAGGCCTTCACTAATCCTTTTTAGAAGTGCCTGAGTCTTTTTCTGATCTTCATAAGGGTCCCCCTTACGCACTGATTTAATGTTCACTTCTTTCTGTGTTGTGCTGTACTTAGAAAATTGTTTACATCCTCATTTCATATTAGATTTCAGGATCTTTGGTGGTAGTGGCAATGTCCTGCTCATCCTTATATTCACCTACAGCACCTGATACAATGCCTCAAATACTCTAAAATAAACATGAATTTTTATATATTAAAATGAAAGGCTGAGATAATACCCCTAAAAGCATTTCAAGAAGCAAAGGTCAATGGCCACTGTGAAACTATGAAAAAGCAAAATTTTAATCTTTCCATTTAATTTATCAAAATATACACAAGAACAACCAGTCAAACTACTTGACTATCTGCTAAGAGTCTTTACCAATGTCACCTACAAGAGAATCATTTTCACTGTTCAATATCTGGTACCATTACAGAATAGGAAGAAGGCAGGAAAATTTTAGGACAAGTGGAAGAGGGAAACTAAGATAGCTAAATAGCAGTTTGCAGCCACCTAGTAAGTCCTATTTTTCCTAAACACAGGATACTTAAGAGTAAATGGTCTGCACTACTCCCCAACCAGAGGGTAAATAGTTTAAATTACACTACTCAGGGAGACAAATCACAGAAATCCAGTTAGTGCCATTTGCCAACCACACCCAAGGACAGAAAAATTAAGAGAATAAATCTCATTTTGGTGCATCAGCATAAAGCTGATGAATATTCTATTGATTCTCTCCTAACACCTCCCTAAACACCCAGCCTTTAAAACCCCTGAGAGTGAAGGTCCCAGGGTGCTCTCCCTCCAGGGAGCAAGGCCCAGTGCCATTCATTCCCTTCCCTTTGTCCTTTTGTCCTTCCCCACACAGGCACATATCCCCTAACCTCTAAGGGACCGTATGAGACACGCAATCCTTGTTTCACTGTCCTAGTATGTTTTTACTGTGGTCAGTAAATTCTTGCTTGTTTTTCTACACTTTGTCTTTTGATTGAAATCTTTCCTCGTCTCACCAGTAACAGTACTGTCACTGTCATTGTGCTGGATTTTTAAACAGTTGACTAATTCATTTATTTGGACTAAGTAATTATTAGATGATGACTTCTGAATTTAAATTTACCTTAGACGTATAGAAACCTATATAGGAGAAAGAATTACTAAATCAAATTATAGTACTCTGCTTACTTGACTAACCTACAGGAGCAAAATACAAAGAATCTATCCCTCCCTCAATTCCTGTCCACCCATCTACCTCAATCCAGTTTCTGCTATATACAACACCAAAACACATGATAATGCTTTTTAATAAGATCTTCCCAAGATACATAAATAGTCATAATTTGCCTATGTTATTAAGGTTTATATCTAATTTAATCTCAAATGAGGTCTCTGGCAATAAAACAGTACTCTTCCTCCTATATAATAAAGAGGTAATATGCAAATTGACCATCACTCCAACACACAAGATGGCCACCCCATGTGGTCAAAGATAGCTGCCCCCATGTGGACACAAGATGGCCGGCAGGGGAGGGCAGTTGTGGGAGATCAGGCCAGCAGGGGAGGGCAGTTAGGGGTGACCAGGCTGAAGGGAAGGAAGTTAGGGATGACTGGGCCAGCAGGGGAGGGCAGTTGGGAGGGACCAGGCCTGCAAGGGAGGGCAGTTGGGGCGACCAAGCCTGCAGGGGAGGGCAGTTAGGGGTGACCAGGCCAGCAAAGGAAGGAAGTTGGGGGTGACCAGGCCTACAGGGAAGGGCAGTTGGGGGTGATCAAGCCTGCACGGGAGGGCAGTTAGGGGTGACCAGGCCGGCAGAGGAGGGAAGTTGGGGGTGACTGGGCCTGCAGGGAAAGGCAGTTGGGGGGACCCAGGCCTGCAGGGGAGAGCAGCTGGGGGGGACCAGGCCTGCAGGGGAGGGCAGTTAGGGGGGGACCAGGCCTGCAGGGGAGGGCAGTTAGGGGCAAACAGGCTGGCAGGGGAGCAGTTAGACATCAATCAGGCTGGCAGGGGAGTAGTCAGGGGGTGATCAGGCTGGCAGGCAGAAGCGGTTAGGGGCAATCAGGAAGGCAGGCAGGCGAGCAGTTGGGAGCCAGCAATCCTGGATTGTGAGAGGGATGTCCGACTGCCCGTTTAGGATTAGGCCTAAACGGGCATCCCTCGAGGGGTCCCAGTTTGGAGAGGGTGCAGGCTGGGCTGAGGGACACACACCCCCGTGCACGAATTTCGTGCACTGGACCTCTAGTATGAAATAAAAATGCAAGATGACAATGGCAAGAGTAAGTGACAATGCACAATTCCAAACACATGTACAGTATGCATGTTGAAGTGATATCCTAGGGTAATGCCCCTGAAGCTAGTGAGGAAGAAACGATAAACCAAGGTAAGAGAGTGGGCTCTTCCACTGGAATGGGCCTGAGGGGAGGCAGTCCTAGGTGCAGAATGATTAACCCTATAAAACTGTAACTTTTCACCTTTTACTAAAACAATTGTGGGCCACATTTGCCTGTCACTGGTGGCAAAACAAAAGTTGGTCAATAAAAATATTTCATGCAACAACGATTTGGCTTCACAGTTTGAATTCTAACTGAAGAGATAAATATCTGGAATTATCTAGAGATAATCTGGTCTTAGCATTCTGGTGGCAGTATCATGATGTCACTTAACAGATATCCTGGGCTAGATCATTCCTATATTTCTGCCGGTCCACTAGTTCAAGGCATGGTAAAAAATTAAGGAAAAACAGACAAGAAAATATGTTATACATAAATCATCCCACAGGATGTGTACCTAACTTCCTCAGGACACACAGAGCTCTTACTTACAATATTGGCAGGGTTGCTAAACATTATTGGGCAGAGAGAATTCACCTTTAAGACTAAGGTAGAGACAGAAGTAGTAAATGCAAAATGTCTAAACTTTCCAATTTTGAGTACTACATTTGTATTCAAAAGACAACCCATTGCCCACCTGCATACTTAGGCTATCTCCACTACAGCTTTCCAGGACGTTCTTCCCCACCCCATCCCAATTAGCGTCTATATTATCTCTTCAGATTTAAGGTCTCCCGCACCCCCATCTCCTTTAAGGTAATATGCACCTTCACTCTCCCCCCCTCCCCCAGTGACACTCAAAAAATAATGGCCCCTTAATTCTGCTGAACAATCAAAAGAGAAGGTTGCTGATGGCAACATTTTGGGACAAATGGTGAGGGTAGCACAAAGCTTATCTGGAAGAGAGCTGGGAAAGACAGACCTGAAGGCAGATCTCAGAGGCAGCTAGAGATGCTGTCAGGGAAGATGAAGTGACATTGAGAATAAGGTGCTACTCAAGGCCAGGTCGCCTCCAGTAACCCACAAGTAGAGGTGTGAATGGGAGGGTGAGTAGCAAAAGCAGATCAGATTTGCTTCAAATATACAAAAGGCTATGGAACCAGTTAAAACCCCTGAACATCCTGTGGCAATTTCCAGAACAAACAGGTACCGCTCTGTTGGGAATGCAAATCATCTAGTGAGTGCTAACCTCACAAAGCAACGGGGAAGAACCAGTTACTAGAAAAGGCTGGTTTCCTTAGTTTGATGGCCTGCCTCTGTGCCATAGTAAAGATGAACATTTATTGAATATTAATTACTATGGACCAGACTTTATGCTAAGCACCGCCTATGAATTACTACATGTAATCCTCCAATAACCACAAGCATGAGTGCTGATACTATTACCATTCCCATTTAACAGATAAGGTAACTGCTCTTAAAGAGATTAAGCAACTTGTCCTATATAAGATCATATAACTAGTAAGTGAAAGAGCCTAGATTAGAACTCATGCAATCTGAACATAGAACTCAGGCCCTCAATCACTACACTTTTTTGCCTCCATAGTAGACAGAGAAAAAAAAATGCCTGTTTACAAATCATGAATCTTTTATTATCAAACTAGAGGCCCAGTGCACAAATTCATGCAGGGGTGGGGTCCCTTGGCCTGGCCAGCGATCGGATGAGATCAGGGCCGCAGGAGGTTGGCCAGTGGCCGGGGAGGGAGGGTCCAAGGGAGGTTGGCTGGCAGGGGGGAGGGACCACAGGTTGGCTGTCCAGCCCCCATTGGGGTCATTGGGGGCCGGTTGGCCAGGGGGAGGGACCATGGCAGGTTGGCCCACCGGGAGTAGGGATGGTGGGAGGTTGGCCAGCCGGCCCCCATCAGGGTCATCGGGCAGCCGGCTGGGAGGGAGGGGCCACGGGAGGCTGGCTGTGGGAGCGCAATGACCTCCAGGGGGCAGCTCATGCGTTGAGTGTCTGCCCCCTGGCGATCAGTGCGCATCATAGCGACTGGTCAACCGGTTGTTCCATCGCTTTGGCTTTTATATATATGATATAATTTTAGAATACAGCTTAACTAATGCAGGGAAATAAGAGGTACCAAAAGTTTCTGTTGTCATGGATGAGCTAAAGTGAGTTTTTAGGAAGTAATCTACTCAAGACAAATGGCAGCAATAGAGGTTCAAATCCCAGAGACTCTAAGCCTTAGTTTTCTTATTTTAAAAAATAGGGAAACCAGTCCACTCTAGCTCACAGCCCTATTGAGAGGAGTAAATGAAACAAACACATGCAAAAGCAACCTGTAATCTGCAAATCACTATGTTCTATTAGGCATAATTTTTGTTAAGCACAGAAAGCATAGGTAGCAGCCAGGCAGAACACATTTTCAACATCACTGCAAAAGACAGCCTATAAACTAATGGAAACTAGATATAACTATACAACTAAGACCAAGTAAAACTTATATCCCAAGGATATTTTTATCAGCCTTTAAGACTACTGTTGGAGGAAATCCACTCAGAATTTAACACATATTTGTGGGAACTTCATGTCAAGGCCCAAATGTAGACTTATCAAATTAGAAACACCATCTCCTCCTCCTCCCAGTCACGTACTAGGCACTGGTAGCAAATGCCAGTTCAAATACCACCCTCCAAGACAGCCTTCATCTCTCCAATCAGAAGCGATCAAGACATCCCTTATATGCTCTCCCAGCACATTTGCTACTTTGTTGGCATTTCATTCTGATTGGCATCAAGGGTTACTAGCTGCCTCCCAGCCTGACTTCCTACTACTTCTTGAACTCAGTCAATTCACACAGAACCCCAAACACCTAAAGCAAGTTGATCATACTGGCTAGCACTCAAATACCTGCTCTATGAGATTATACTTCTCAATTCTAATCCTGCACCTGTAGGTTCAGTCTGCACTTGGGGGTAAACACACACACATGTACATACACACACCACAGACGTGAAAACAGTTCGGTTGGGAAAAGAAATCTAATCGTTCACAGTATCTTCTCCCTTCTGGATCTATCTACATGGTGAAGAGATGCTCTTTTAAACACAGGACGAGGCACAAACGGAAACAGATGAATGCATCAGAACATTCAAAACCCAATATCGAATTCAGATTTCCTTTCCGCCTTGCTTTAACTAACACTGCAGGCACCTCTTGCATCACAAAGAGTGGGGACTGTGTGTCCTGACGAACCCCTTCTTGGAATGAGAGACCACACCTCCCGTTCTAAACACCACGCGGGGCACGTGCTATTTACGGCTCGAGTGCTGAACCCGGAGCGCAGGGCGCTGCAGGCCGGTTAAGCCAGAGAAGGACCTTGGAAACGGACGACTCCCCAAGGAGCACCGCAGGCCAAGAGCAGGAACACTCTCGCCGTGCAGGGGACGGAGGAAGCTTAAGGGCGGGCTCCAGGAATGTGCTTTCCCAGCCTTCACCGAGCGCTCGACCGGGCTGCTAGGGGCTCCGCGGAGCACCGCCGCGCCCCGTTTCCGACCCAGCCTCCTTCAAGCCGGCGTCGGCCTGTGCGGCCGCCGGCGGCGGCGGAGCCCTCGCCGCCCTCCTTCCCGACCCCAGGCCGCTGTCATCCTCCGTGTCCTCCGAAAGGTGCACGAATGAACCCATTCGTCACCGCGCGCTCCCTGGGTGGCCGGGGAGGCGGCCTCCAGGCGCCGGCGGAGAACGCGGGTGGGCGTCCGCATCCAGCTCGGCGCCTCACGCCGCGTCCCCGCCGCACTCGGGAGACCGCGCCGGGCTCCCGCGAGCGACTTCAGCCCCAACCCGTTTCGGAGCAGCGCCCGGAATCACCCATTACCTTCCCCAGGCAAATGTGGCACGTGATGGGCAGAGTGAGGGACAGTGTAACGTTCTGCACGGTCTGAGCCATGGCAGCGTTCAGAATCCCGCCAACACGGAAGTCCCGCCGACCGCAGAGCCCGGCGGCAGCAGGGGCGGTGCGAGGCCGCTACGGCAGCCGGGCAGGGCCACAGCTCGCCGGAGAGGAGACCGAGAAAACGCGCTTCCCAAACGCGGTCGCCAAGGCTTTCCCCTTCCTCCCCTCATTCCTTTCATTTAAAAATATAGATATAATAAAAGCTTTCCCCTGTGTGGGAACTGCAAGATTCCCGAGAATGGAAGGGAAGCCGTTTTACTACACGTATGGAGGATCTTGAAAGTTTAAGTGAAAGAGTAATCGTGGTGAGAGGAGAGGAAGAGAGAAATAAAAGCTATTCGATTCCCCAGATTCCCCAATCTTCACCGGAGGGTGGGGAAGGGGGGAGAGTTTTCCATCTAAAGAAAAACCCTAACCAGCCTGCAGATACACGGTGCAGTCAAAACAGGAAGAGAGAAAAGGCGATCTCTACATTTCAGTGGTTCAAAACAACTTTCTGCCACTCTCAGCTCTCTCTGTAATTCGTAAAGGATGTGATGTCGCTTAAAAACAACCAACGGTGATTGCCTCTTCATCTGTTTCTGAGACTGTTGTGGAGACATCGAATCGCAGCTTTCCCTGAAGACACCTTTCACCGCGGGCCCCTGGACTTTATCTAACATGAAGTTTAAGGATCGGAGCCAAAGACACGTTAAAAGATCTTGCCTGGGAAGTATTAACCCACCCGCCGTATTCACCAGACCTTGCTCCTTCAGATGACCACTTGTTCCGATCCATGGCACACGCACTTTCTGAGCAGCACTTCAAAACGTACGAAGAAGTGGAAAATTGGGTCTCTGAATGTTTTGCCTCAAAACAAGAAAAGTTCTATTGGGACGGTACCCACACATTACCTGAAAGATGGGGGAAATGTGTTGCTAGCGATGGACATTACTTTGAATAAAGCACTTTTGATGTTTCTCTTGAAATTATCGTGTTTTCTTTTATCATAAAATTCGCATTACTAATCGGTTAACAGTTAATCTGCATTTTTAACCCGTTAATAATTAATCTGCACTTTTAACCGGTTAATAGTTAATCTGCATCATTAACCGGTTAAAGATTAATCTGCATCATTAACTGGTTAGTATTTCGGATTAATTGTTAATCCATTAAAATGTGGATTAACTATTAATGGATTAAAATGAAGATTAATCATTAACCGGTTAAAAATGCTGATTAACTATTAACCGATTAATAATGCGGATTTTGTAATAAAAGAAAACACGATCATTTCAAGAGAAACATCAAAAGTGCTTTATTCAAAGTAATGTCCATCGATAGCTACACATTTCCCCATCTTTCAGGTAATTTGTGGATACCGTCCCAAAAGAACTTTTCTTGTTTTGAGGCAAACCATTCAGAGACCCAGTTTTCCACTTCTTCGTAAGTTTTGAAGTGCTGCTCAGAAAATGCGTGTGCCATCGATGGGAACAAGTGGTCATCTGAAGGAGCAAGGTCTGGTGAATATAGCAGGTGGGTTAATACTTCCCAGGCACGATCTTTTAATGTGTCTTTAACTGGTTTTGAAGTGTGTGATGGTGAGTCATCATGAAGCAAAATTACTTTGCCGTGTCTTCTGGCCGTGGTTCAAATTGATTATTTGTTGTTGGTAGTGATCAGAATTAATGGTTTCACCTGGTTTTAGAAGCTCATAATACACCACACCTTCCTGATCCCACCAAACGCAGGGCATTGTCTTTTTCCAAAGCAATTTGCCTTGCAGTGGATGTTGATGGTTGACCTGGATCAATCCATGATTTTGTGCATTTGGATTCTCAAAATATATCTACTTTTCATCACCAGTCACAATTTGATGCAAAAATGACTTTCTTTCGTGCCGTCGAAGCAACATTTTACTGTTGACTTTTCGGTTTTCCATTTGTCTTTCGTTCAGTTGATGTGGCACCCATTTTCCTTCCTTTAAAATCTTTCCCATTGCTTATAAATGATCAGAAATTGTTTGCTGAGCAACGTTTAATCTTTCTGCAAGTTGTTTTTGAGTTTGACATGCATCTTCATCCAATAATGGTTGTAATTGTTGGTCTTCAAACTTTTTTGGTTGACCTGGACGTGCTTTGTCTTTCACATCGAAATCATCACTTTTAAAGCGTTTAAACCAGTGTTCACAAGTATCTTGAGATGGAGCATGTTCACCATAAGCTTCCCGAAGTATACGATAACTTTTTCTTCAAAATAAAGTAATGAATTAAAACTTCCCGCAAATGCTCTTTTTTTTTTTGCACGAAATTCGACATTTTTAAGCATAAAAATATCTATGGTGTTAAAACCTTCAGAAAATTTGACATGTAAAGTTTTGAAGCTTGTTATCAATACAACAAAATAGCATACATATCAAATCGCATATATATCAACATATGTGTAACTCCTTCTATTGAAAAAATCGGCATTATTAACCAGTACAACTAGTACATCCACAAGGTAAGAAGGCTGCAAATCGTGTGTGCCATCCACACTCCCAAAGGCACTTGTTTAAAGACTTCATTTCAGGTGCACAGTTGGAAATAAAAGGTGCTGTTGAACTGCAAAGGAGTTTGTAAGTTCCCATTTCCTTCCAATGAGAAAGAAAAACTCTGAATGTTCCCAAATGTATCTTGACTATAACAGATTTGGAATTTAACTGCAAATTTAAGTGAGGAAGAGCCAGTGGGATCAATTTATGCAAACAAAAACAATCCATGAGTAGAGAGATTTAGAAATAAATCCAATGGAATATCTTTGACTAATATTCCTGAAAAAGACAGTGTAAGTGGCAAGAAGCAGCCTAGTCACTAGGCCCTAGTGGTTAAAAGAAAGAGGCTCTGGATCTGGACTGTGAGGGTATAAATCCTTGCAGGAACATTTTCCTGGCTCTACCGGCTTCAGACAATTTATTTAACCTCTGCTTCTTTGTTTCCTCATTGGTAAAGGGTGTGTGTGTGTGTGTGTGTGTGTGTGTGTGTGTGTGTGTGTGTGTGTGAAATGATGTCAATGTATGCTTGCTCTCAGGTCTATAAAAGAACAATAATGAGATTGAAGCAGCTAGTAATTCACTTGAAGAAGCCCAAGTCCAGTTCAAAATAGGCTCACGGGTGACAGTGAGAATTTTTCCAAACAGCTCTGTAACTTCATTTTCTAGGAATTGGAGACTACCATGTACTTGGAGTTGGGGAACTGGGCAAAATAGTCATATTGATTGTCTGTTTAATGGTCACTTTTTCAGAGTGCCTGGCACTGTTTGCCTATTCCCTGGCTGTTTGAAGTCATATTTGTATGGGGACTGTAATTCACATGTTTGCTATTGCATCTTTCCCATTCCTGGCTGCAGACCTCACGCTTCAGAATGAGAAAGCTGCAGATCATTACCCACTGTCATTCCAGTTTCCCCATCTTACTTAGTTCCTTTCCCCATATTACTGTGTTCTTCCATATTCTCATCTTGCTCATTCCCAGTCCTCACCTTTCTGATATCTAAGGTGGTATTTTAGGGCTTTCATTCCCATCCTCTGAGTGGGATGTAGGACTCGGAATGTTCTGCCCCTGGTACCCATCCCTGGAAACAATGCAGCAGAAAGGTGTGTTGAATACAATTTTTTAAAAGAAGACTTTTCCATTGCTACTGGGACAAGTTCATTTCTTGTGGTCATCCTGGTGTTTACCCTCAGTCACAAAGATAAATTTTAAAAATCATAGCATATGTGTTAAGTAGAATGTTAGGATGGAGACTATTTCCAACATCTTTTTCCATGTTTACTATCATTGTTACAGCTTCTCAGTGCTGTTTCAGTGCTCTGTCCATATATCTATTTTTGTGCTGGTCACATTGCATTAGAGCTGGTTGTTTATGTGTTAGCCCTTACAACAGACTGTTTCTTGAGGTCACAGATTTGTATCTGATTTATCTAGTATCTGGTATTAAATGACTATTCTACAAACCACATTTTCTTTAGCTACAAACTACCTTTAAAAAAAATAAACCTACACTGTTTTAAATATTGTCTTTACTTGTTTTTCACTTCATAATGGAACACTGTATTGCTTTTTGCTAAATATAAAAATAATAAGGCTCATTGTAAGAAAATTAAGCCATCTAAATATCCTAGCTAAAAATAGACAAATATGCAAATTGACCATACCTCCAACACACCCACAAGCCACGCCCACCATCCAATCAGAGCGAGCATGCAAATTAACCCAAACCAAGATGGCTACAGCCACAGAGAGCAAGGTTTCCTAGGTAACAGAGGAAGCCAAGCTTTCCGCCTGCCCTTGCCAGGCCTAAGCCTCCACTCAAGCTACAAAGTTTCAATTATAGAAGGTAAACAAATTCAAACAAATGGCGGCAGAATGGAGCTTGAGAGAGCAGGCCAGGGTTGCCGCCGGCAACAGGGGAAGCAAAGCTTTCTGCACACCCTGGCCGGGCCCACCTGCTTAAGGCTACAAAGTTTCAATTATAATCCCAACAGAAATGGCTGCCAGCCTCGGAGGCAGCCCTAGGCTTGGCTCTGCTCCAGGCTACAAAGTTTCAATTGTAGAAGGAAAAATAAATTCCAGGGCCTCCACTTGGGTTGCCAGGGGGCGTGGCCGGCCTGCAAACCACCACAGGCCCCTCACTCAGGCCGCCCCACACCCCAAGGGAACCCCCACCCTGATCCAGGACACCCTTCAGGGCAAACCAGCTGGTCCCCACCCATGCACCAGGCCTCTATCCTATCTAATAAAAGAGTGATATGCAGATTGATCATCACTGTAACACACAATATAGCTGCCCCCATGTGGTCAAAGATCCTGCCCCGATGTGGACACAAGATGGCCACCACAAGATGGCCAGCAGGAGAGGGCAGTTGGGAGGCACCCGGCCTGCAAGGGAGGGCAGTTGAGAAGGACCAGGCCTGCAAGGGAGGGCAGTTGGAGGTGATCAACCCTGCAGGAGAGGGCAGTTAGGGGTGACCAGGCCAGCAGAGGAGGGAAGTTGGGGGCAACCAGGCTGGCAGCAGAGTGGTTAAGGGGTGATCAGGCTGGCAGGCAGAAGCTGTTAGGGGCAATCAGGAAGGCAAGCAGGCAAGCAGTTGGGAGCCAGCAGTCCTGGATTGTGAGAGGGATGTCCGACTCCCCGGTGGGATCGGGCCTAAACGGGGAGTTGGACATCCATTGGAGAGGGTACAGGCTGGGCTGAGGGACAACTCCCCTCCATGCATGAATTTCGTGCACCGGGCCTCTAGTATATAAAATAATAAGAGGAAGTTCCTCTACACTCATGTTTCACCTCTCTATCCTGTGTAGTAATCACTGTTAACATTCTAGAGCATGTCCTTACAAACATTTTAATTCATATATTATTGTGTGCATACGCACAAATAGGATCATACTTCCTTTGTTCACTAATGCTTTGTGGATGAGAATACACACACACACACACACACACACACACACACACATCTAAATAATACTGTTAGCAATACCAGATGATTAGGACTCTCTCTAGGTCCAGATTGAAACCAAGCCAATTCCAAGGCTTTGCTTTTAATAATGTAGATGGTTAAGACCAGGAACTATGTCTTCCCTCTGCTCTATAAAAAACATTATTATTATTATTATTATTATTATTATTATTATTATTATTATTATATATTTTTTTACAAATACTGTTAAATAGTCATCATTTGACCAAAATTGTTAAATAATGTTGCCAGGCTTATTGACTTTCTGCTTCATTTCTTTCTAAACTTCTTAGTAGCATGAAGGCACAGTCCTGTGACCTGATGATTCTATCAGCCGCAGCACCTGGGATGGGGTAAAACCTTAATCCTTAGCTCTAAACTTTTAGAACTAGAAAGGATCTTAGGGCTGTTTTTTTGTTTTGTTTTGTTTTGTTTTGTTTTAATGTAGGTCTTTCATTTCACAGGTGAGGAAATTGAGGCACAAATAAAATAAACCAGCAGGTAATGGTAGAATTGGAGCTAAATCCTAGATCTCACTTGGACACTCTGAGATTGTTGGCCCAATGCCTTGAGTAAGTGCAAGATGTATTTTTATTAATAAAGTAATTCAGTAATAAAAAGTCAGTCATAATTGAATTTCTTTCCTAAGAAAACCATCAAATAGCTATGGAACACCTTTTACCCCTTGTTTAAATCAGAATCATTTTTATGATAAATTATTTAAAAGCAAGTTTAAAAAAATATAAAGTCTTAAGTGCTATTAAAAATTGATTAGGAATGCATTATTCTTTCATTGACCCAGTTCAGATTGTTTTTTAATTTTTTTTGGTCAAAGCTAATAAATTTGAGTAGATGTTTCAGACAGACGTTTTGTAATCATTTGGTCATCAGTCAATTAATCACAACTTCATAAATATTGATTTCAGATTACATTTATTTTTCATTCCTGAAAGACAATCTTTTTGTTTTGTTTTGTTTAAAATTTATACCCCCCCCCACTTGGATTGTGGTTAACACTGAGAAAACTCATAAAAGTTGTATTAAAAATTAATCAGAGGTGCTGGCCCAGTTGCATGGATGTCTTCTTCACATGGTCCCATTTTCTCACAGGCTGGAAATGAGCTAACATGTCTGGAAACGTGTTTGTGATTACAGCAGAGGGACTTGGCTTTTCTTCGCACATTTTTTAAGAATAGGCTGCTGGAAGTTAGCAGTCATTTATTTAATGTATTTTTATTAAAGACAGTAAGGAACAACTAACTCAAAGTTTTGTTTCATGCAGTTTACACTCTAGTAGAAAAGTTATGCTGCACTGGCTTGGAACCAAATCCCGACCTCTTGCTGTTTGTTTGTTTATTTGTTTGTTTTATTTGATTTTTAGAGAGGGAAGAAGGGAAGGAGAAAGAGAAACATTCATGTGAAAGTGGGACATCGATGGGCTGCCTCCTGCAGGCCCCTACTGGGATCAAGGCTGAAACCAGGGCAGGTGCCCTTACAAGGAATTGAAACAGCAACCTTTTGGTACACAGGCGGATGCCCAACCAATTGAGCCACACTGGCCAGGGCAGCAGTTGAGGTTTTAATACTGAATCTGCACATCAAGTTTGTACGAAATGACAATGTAAGTGTTGCTGAAGAAGTGAATACGATATAATGAGTTACTTATTATTCCACAGAAATATAAATGTTTTTATGTGCCAGGCAATGGTCTAAGGGTTGAGTATACACCTGTAAATCTGACAAGGTCCCTGCCTGTGTTTGTTCATTCAACTAATATTTTATTGACTCCCAATGATGTGCCAGACGTGTACGATTAATGAGCCACTTTATAAATGACCCAACCCTTCCAATCCACCATAAAATGCCTATTTCTATAGTAATTTCTATTCTGGGTCCTCTTATTGTTAGTTATCCCCTGCGATTGTGACAAAACAAGTTACAATTTTAAATATTTTAAAATGTTGCAAATTAGGTGATTGTTTTACATTAGGTAATTTTAAAAAGATGTTTTAGTACCATCCAATGAATGAAAGGAAATGAATGAAGGAAATATCATCTCCAGGACTATCCTAATAGGAACCACAAAGACAAATAGGTTATGAGATTTGCCAAAGAGCAGCATAGGGAACCCAGCTCTGAATTACTGGCTGTTTTTGTCTTTGATAGAGCACATTCCTTTTCTTCCTGCTCTAATTTAGGTATGAGCAGACTTTCCAAGGTGAGATCATCCCGTAGGAACTCCAAGCCAGGACCCTGTTTTCATCCTATTTACTGAAGCCCTATAAATATTCATATTCTATCTGAGGGCATGTCTCCCACAAAAGCATCTTGCACTTGGCAATGACATCTTCAGTAGCTGGCTGGAGTCTTGCTTAGTTGCTTTACCTCTTGTAGGTAAGGCATCAACACCTCCTTTGCACACTCAACATCCCCAGTCATTGTTTTAGCAGCTGAGTCATTTATTATTACAAGTGTTATTTAAGATATGGCTTCATTTCCCCACATCACTAGCCTCAACTTTTTGATCTATGATGTTTCTCCCTTTTTCCCCCCGCACAGCATTCATTATGACCATGTCTTAATTTTCATTTCTTTCATGATGCTTTTCCTGTCTCCTCTAGCTTCCTCATAATCTCCTGAACTTTCAAATTTTTTATCATTTATGATCTATATTAAACCTTTTTTATCTCATGCATTTCTCCCATAAACTCTTATTTAACATCTACTGTGGGTCAAGCACTATGACAAATGCTAAAAAGTTGAAAGACAGGTTCAGCCCTATCCTGGTAAAGTTTACAGTCTAAGTGCAGGAAGGCAAATGTATTATTAAGTCACCAATTATATAGTGAGATAATTCCTGCATGAATAGAGAGCATCTACCTCATTGAGGCACAGAAGCAAAGATGCCTCTATTAGACTCTACATTAAAAAAAAAAATCTTTCCCTAACTAGACTGAATGTCCATTATTCACATGTGGCACGGTGCAGAGCACACAGTGAACCTTACCAGGTAATGGCTAACTGATTGGCATTCTAGTCCTTCTTTAACTCTATGTCTCTATCTCTTTCTATCTCTCTTTCCATATCATCATTTTAGAATGTATATTAGTTTATTTAAGCAATTGTTTTTTTGGATCTGAAAGAACAAGTGTATATGTGTGTGTTTTTACGTAAGAATGTTTTCAAACCATTAAACAAATTTATGTTTCTATGCAAGAAGTAGGAGGATCTAACCAGAATAGCAAGGCCATGGGCAAGAGCCTGGGGGATATGCCAGGGGAATGGCCCCTTATGCTATACAGTATTTAAATTCAACTTAGAGGGAAAAGTGCAGAGTGAATGATATTTTATCAGAAACATCTGTGGGGATCATAGTATAAAAGCCTTTCCTTCACCCTTATTCCATCAATTACTTCTACTGTCTTCATTCTTCTCTCTTAGAGCACTGCCCTTCTATTCCCAGAAACTTGAAGAGGCCTCCACAAGGCCAGTAGACTCCTTCTAAGTAGCTGGGTCTGATTACCATTCAAACAAGGCATGAAGTTATGTGATCATTTTAGAACTGTCGCATACACAAAACAATCTTTAAAAAAATTTTTTTTTAATTTCAGAGAGGAAGGGAGAGGGAGAGAGCGATAGAAACATCAATGATGAGAGAGAATGATTGATTGTTTGCCTCCTGCATGCCCCACATGGGGGATCAAGCCCACAACCTGGGCCTGGGCCCCAACCTGGAATCAAACTGTGACTTCCTGGTTCATAGGTCAACACTCAACCACTACGCCACGCTAGCCAGGCCACAAAACAATCTTGAAGTTGTGGTAATACAATGGTTATAATATAAATCATAGTTATCTGGGAACACGTTATCTAGAGTCCTCTCTTTCTTTAGCATGGCTTAAGAGTGAAGGCATGCTGCTTTATCACTGTTCAACCTTTGAGACTAGGAAAGATAATATTCAGTGAGGACAAGGGCATGAGCAAACAGGCTCTAATTCACTATAAATTAACAGAGTAACTAACACTTTTTTTCTTGCCGTGGACAAGTATTACTATTCACTGAGATTGAATTCAATGGGAGTCGTATTTGTGTGCAAGGGCTGCCATGACAAATTACCAAAAATTGGGTGGCTTAAACAATAGAAATTTATAGTCTCACACTTCTGGGGGCTGGAAGTCTGAAATCAAGGTGTCAGCAGGGTTAGTTCCTTCTGAGGCTCTGAGAAAGTCTGTTCTGTGCTTCTTGCTGAGCGTCTGGTAGTTTGCTGGCCATCTTTGGCGTTTCTTGGATTATAGAAGCATCACTCTGACCTCTGCCCTCCTCTTCACACAGTGGGCACTCTCCTTGCATACATGTCTGTATCCAGATTTCTACTTTTTATAAGGATGTCTTCACTTTGATTAGGGGTGTGCCCTACCTCATCTTAAATAATTACATATGCAGTGACCTCATTTTTGAAAAAGGTCACATTCTTAGATAATGAAGGTTAGGACTTCAATATCAATTTGGGGGAAGGACACAATTCCACCTGTAATAGTAGTCATGAATACAGTTTACAATGATGTCCAACTCCCTGCCCTCTGAGCACTTGGTTGTTTTGCCCTGCCTGTCCCTCTGGTCTGTGGTGAAGCTCTGGTTCCAATTTGGCAAATAAGATGCAAGTAGAAGTCATGTGGTTCCTTTTTGGCTGAAGCATTTCATTGCCTGTTTGGGGTTGTTGAGAGCTCTCTTTCACTCTGCCATTGTGACCAATAACCCCTTTAGGGTTTGCCCCAGCTATAGAGAGAGAACTGTCTCAACCTAAGTCATATCATTCCTAGGTTGGCCTACGTCTGGTAAATGATGGAGGTAGGGATGTAAAGGCCTGATCAATGAAGCACAACCCTGCTGGGTCATTTAGCTCTAGAGCTTGGAATCTACTGAGGTGTTGATGGACCTGCATCCCAGCTTGACTTTTTCCTTTGCCCAGTCCTATCTCCCTCCCTTCCCTTCCACAGGTATTAATCACAAGGGCAACTCCTGACAAATCTCCTGCATATTCAACTCTGTTTTAGTCTTCTTCCCAGAGAATTCAACCTGCAGCAATATCTGTATCTTTAAAGAAAATAAGGGGTGTGTGTGCAATGCACATATACTAGTATACTGCTGCTGAGTCTCTGTGGCTTGGTAGCTCCCCACTTTCCTCATTTTGTTCTGTAAATATGCCATTATGCTAATTAGCTATAGTCAACCTTTGCTCTTCTGGGCCTCAGAGACCATCTACCTTCTTCCAGTGGACATGTCAAATGTGCAAGTTTAATTTTCAGAGGACGATTTAGTTTCTTTGTATAAAGTCATTGGGTATAAGAAGGACCTCTTAGAGGTCACGAGGCTGGGCCACTTTGCTTTTGTTTGTTTTTATTTCTTTTTAATATTTTTCAGTATATAAAAATGGGACAATGCCAATATAGTATCACAAAAATTCTATATTTTAAAAATTTGCATTTAACGTATTTATTTTGCACAAAAATACAATACAATATACTTTCATGTTGCCCAAAATAATTACAGGATTCATCATGGAATAGTATCTCCTGGCACTATAGACAGTGTTATTTTATAAAATTTTGTTTTGTTTTTGTTTTCAATATATGGGTCGCATCCCCCATTAATGTCATAAAACCAATTAGTGGGTGAAGAGCAGGGCAACCAAGGTGTGAAATACTCCTTTAGCTGCTCTCCCTCCAGCCAGGGCAAACTGGATGAAAATCTTTATTTAGGATTTGTGTTTGCCCCTTCTAGCCCACAGGGTCTGGGTAATTTATACAGACTTTCTCTACTTATCTGATTGCCTCACCTTTACCTCCATCTGTCCTGGTTGCAGCCAACACTCTAGGAAACTCTCAATTGAACACAAATACACAATACATTACTGGGGTAATGATAAATATTGTTTTGTGCTGGGTTATGATGTAAAAAATTTTTTTTAACTGAGGTTTACATTAAAAAGCTTGAGAACTAGTAACCTAATATATATATTTAGGCTGAATGATGGATGTCTCCTTTTAATATCATCAGTGTGTCTATCATGAAGTATTTACATTCTCTCCGAGATAATGTTAAAAGGCAACATTTTAGTCAGGTCATAAAGGTAAGACTTTTATTGGGACAAATGAATCTTCTTATCCTCCCAGACCCACCCACCCTAAGCAAGAAGTGTTACTAACCAAAAAGGCTTTGATGAATGCTTTTCTTCTCTGCTCTCATTCCCTCTTCTTCTTACCCCTATATAATGCATATAGTTAAACATGATATGTTTTCAAAAAATAATATCAACCTTATTGCTCTGGCTTTGCAAAAACTGAGGGGAAGCGAAAGAAAAGGGTCTACCTTTTATGATAATCCCCTTCTCAGACATGTGCCTCTAGCAGAGCTGTAAAAGGCAATCCAGGGAATAGTGGTCCAGCCCAGCAGACACCTCTGGAGTGCATACTATGTGTTTCTCATAACAGCCCAGATAGCCTGCCATTCTTCCTGCTTTATAGTTAGAAAATTGAGCTTCAGAGAGGTAGCAAAACTACATAGCTATTAAATGCCATAAATGGATTTTGTAACTCGTGTTTCAGTGGCTGTTCATTCAACAATCATTTGTCAAGAATACTCTATATTTCAAAAAACCATGTACTATGCCTGGAGGATATTAAACTGAGCAAGACATGGTGTCTGTCCTCAAGGGGCTTGAATCACTCTGGGGCTAGAGGCCCATTTAAAACTTGGTCAAATACAGTCAGATAATAGCCATGGCAGCCACCTCTTATGGGGTGCTTATTCTGGGCTAGCTGGGAGGCCTACACCATGCTGTGGGGACCCTAAGGAGAAATCTCTCTCAGGGTAAGGATCAGCTAAGTTTTTCCATCCTGGGAAAGGATAGTTAGGATATCCAGCAGCCAAAGGGGACAGTAATGGCCCTCAGAACAGTGGAAACTGTGTGTGTAGAGAGGAACTGGCTGGGTGAGTGAGAGCCTTCTGTTATTAAGATAGGTACAAGAGTTTGGCTATCTGATGGGTGAGTGGGAGGCAGGAATATTCCAGAATTCCTAGCTTGTGCAGCAAGGGGTGGTGGTAGTGGAATAAATAGGCAATTACTGAATTTCACAAGTTCACTCAAGATTCAGTATTGTGATCTTAACATAGACACTTTCTGCCTGGAAGGATGAACACTTTCTAAACTGTTTATATTTTTCATGAATAAGTTATGGAAAAAACTGACAATTAAAATCAGGTGATTTTTTTAAAATATATATATTTTATTGATTTTTAGAGAGAAAGGAAGGAAGAGGAATAGATAGAAACATCAATGAGAAAGAAACATCAATCGGCTACCTCCTACACCACCCCCTCTTGGAGATTGAACCTGCAACCCAGTCATGTGCCCTGACAAGGAATCAATCTGTTGACCTCGTAGTTCATGGGCCAATGCTCAATCATTGAGACACACCTGTTGGGGCAGATGTGTTTGTTGTTGTTTTTGCAGGAATTTATTTTGGAAAACAGAATATATCTTGGTATACTTCCATATGCAAACATTTCCATGAAGGACTCTTATCTCTTGATTTAAAATCTATACCTAAATGATTAATGAAATAAGAGGGTTCAGGTTTAGCATGCTTCTATAGATACTAGAGGCCCAGTGCACGAATTCATGCACAGGTGGCGTTCCTTGGCCTGGCTGGCAATCAGGGCCAATCAGGACCTTCTCGCCCAGTCCCAACCAGGGCCCATTTGGGCTGATTAGGACTGGCCGTGGGGAGGGACTATGGGAGGTTAGCCAGCCACAGGAAGTTGGCTGTGGGAGTGCACTGACTACCAAGGGGCCGCTCCTGCATTGAGTGTCATAGATACCGGCCGGTCTTCTGGTCGTCCAGTCGTAATGGTCACTTAGGCTTTTATATATAGATAGATAGATGAGAAACCAAAGCAGAAGGTGGATAATGGACAGGGAACCACCAGAAATGAAACCTTGTTAAATAATAACAAGATGCTGTTAAAAATGAATTTTGACTTATTCATGTTTGAGTAGCTCTGTCATTATTTTGTCATTTTAACCATTATTCAAATAGACCTGCAAGGGATAAAACATTTTTGTTTAAAATAAACTCTTAAAAATACAAAAGCAAAAGTTTTTAGGAGTCAAAGCATATGCTAACTGAAAAAAATTTAAAGTACTGTCTAAAGCCCTTTTTTAACTGGTGAAAATGTTTTATTTAGAATGTGTTGTGCTTTTTATGGAAACATGGAAGCAATGTTCTAGAAAAGTAAAGCAAGGCATTAAGGAAATGTATACATTCTATATTCATACTGCATTTATGCTATATGTGTATATGCACAGCCCTTCATATACTGCTTTTATATACTTGTATAACAGGTATCTATTATAAAGAATGAAAATAACTAGAAAGCTTGGATAGCCATTAACAATACTACAATTATAATTGAAAATCTTAATGATGATTCTGTGACTCTGAAGGATCTTGAAATGCCTCTGGGATCCTCAAGGATACATTAAATTATGTCAAGGTCAATATTATTGTTAGTTAGATTGTATTATATTATTTGAATATTGGTTATCCCTCTGTGTGATGCATTGTTGCTGTCATTTGACCTAACTAGCTCATTAACTATGTTTTCATTTTCTATGTGTGAATATTTGTGAAAAAGTGACTTAACATGCACATTTGATTTCATTACTGGTAGTCAGCTATGGTATAAATGTGTCATTTAATAAAATATTCCTTTAATATAAAAAGTATATAACTAACCTACATGCCCTACTACTGCCTTATTTATACGTTTGTGTCTATATTTAATTTCTGAGGTATTTGGTAGAAAAAGGTGTTTCTTTGGTTTATAAAAAAATTAACATGTAGTGTTAGTGTATGTCATCAGAGAGCTGTTTTTATTCTCTAGTTCAGTGTTTTTGTTCTGTAGCTCTATTTATCTTTAGTTGTTCCAAGTTCTGATCTTCAGTGATAATGCTTGGTTTGGTAGGGGCATTTCTGGGCAATCAATATTTGATAGAATATGTTTTTAATTTTCACTAGATTTGCAATCCCTAGTAACCAAGACTGGGTGTTCAGATTAAAGAACCCATTCTTTTGGAGCCCTCTCCTTCCCCCATCCCCAGTTGAAAGAAATGGTGACTTGTTTTCAAGATAGTAATAATGGCCAGTTTACTGGATTCCACTTACTGGATTCCTGTCTTAAGAGTTTTAGGGCTTCT
Source organism: Ia io (assembly GCA_025583905.1). Taxonomy (NCBI): domain Eukaryota; kingdom Metazoa; phylum Chordata; class Mammalia; order Chiroptera; family Vespertilionidae; genus Ia; species Ia io. Next base: position 50,720,116 of record JAJQQW010000003.1, read on the forward strand.
GTCCACTTAATCCATAGTAATGTGACCCTATGAGATTGTTACTATTTTATTTTTGAGAAATCTGAGGTTCACTCATTCATTTACAAATACACATTGAGCACATACTAGGTACCAGACACGGATCTAGGTTTGGGTACACAGCAATGAATAACATAGACACAAAGTCCCCATCCTCTTAAAGTTTACACTTGGCAGAGCCTCAGAAAGGTTTTGAGACCTTACTCAAGAATAGTTATTGTGTGGTGAGACACAGAGGCATGCTCCTAACTACTGTTCCAATATTATTTTCTCAGTCAGGTAAATTTTAAGGGGAATTGCAATCTTTACTGCCTTTTAAACTTTAAGTCAAAATGTTACAGGATCTATTTGGTTTCCCAAGTATTTCTGGGTGTCTACTATGCACTGCTTAACAGAAATGGGCCAAGACTGAGAGTTAGGCATTCTTATAGTTGTGTCTCTTAAACTATTTAAGGGCAAGTTCCCAAGCTTCTCTGGATTTACAGATACTGATGTGATACCACTGAGTTATCCTAGTTTTGTAATGGTTCTATATGTCTAAAATTTTATTTTATTTTATTTTATTTTATTTTTTTTATTTTTTATTTTTTTTTGCCACTTTAATTTTTTATTCCAAAATAACCAAAACAGGCAAATTCATATTTTTGGGGGGATTCACATTATAAATGGAATGAAATCCTTCAGAACATAGATCATGTAGAACATACTTGATTTTATGATATATAGTCCTAGGAACACAACTCTACTAAAATTTGATATGTACCAAAATCTACTTTTTCATAGATTTTTATTTATTTGAGTCTCTATGATGGGTAGGGAACGTCTGACCCTCGGGTTGTATAAGGCCCATGAAATCATTTGGTTTGGCCCTGCCACAAGACATTAGGGGTGAATTAATTAAATGTTTGATCAACTATAGCAGGCTATTTTTTATTTTCATTTTTATTTATTGTTAATCTTCACCCAAGGATATTTTTCTTTTTTTTTTTTCTTTTTTTTTTAATTTCTTTATTGATTAAGGTGTCACATATTTGTCCTCATCCCCCCATTCCCATCCCACACCCCTTCCCACGGATGCCCCAACCCCCTGTTGAACTTAACCATTGGTTAGGCTCATATGCATGCACACAAGTCCTTTGGTTGATCTCTCCCCCTTCCCCCCACCCTCCCTTATCTTCCCTCTGAGGCCCGATAGTCCGATCGATGCCTCCTTGTTTCTGGTTCTGTTCTTGTTCATCAGTCTATGTTGTTCATCATTTCCCCTAGATGAGCAAGATCATGTGTCACTAGAGATATACTTATAAGAACTGAATGTGAGACAAGGAATAATAGTTATGCTGACAGGCAAATGAATCAGTCTGTAGTGAGTTTCTTTCTGGACCAACAATTCTTTTGAGACCCAATATCAATGTCCACCAGTTCCTTATGTGTACATGTCAGTACTGACCCCTCAGCTCTGGATGGTGGACAAATGGTGGTAATGCAGGTCCGACACCCTCTGGTTTGGTCTTGGCCGGACCCAGGGGCATGGCTTCACCCAGACTCAGGGGCACGTGGCCTCACCCGGACCCGGGACCCAGCCTCACCCAGATCCAGGGGCACACGGCCTCACCCGGACCCAGGATGATCCAGCTTCACCCGGACCCAGGGGCGCGTGGCCTCACCCGGACCCAGGGGCACGTGGCCTCACCCAGACCCAGGGGGCGCGTGGCCTCACCTGAACCCAGGTGCGCGCGGCCTCACCCGGACCCGGGACACAGCCTCACCCGGATCCAGGGGCACACGGCCTCACCCGGACCCGGGATGCTCCAGCTTCACCCAGACCCAGGGGCGCGTGGCCTCACCTGGACCCAGGGGCGCGTGGCTTCACCCGGACCCAGGGGCACGTGGCCCCACCCAGACCCAGGGGCGCATGGCCTCTCCCAGACCCAGGGGCGCGCGGCCTCACCCGGACCCAGGGGCGCATGGCCTCACCCGGACCCGGGATCCAGCCTCACCCAGATCCAGGGGCACACGGCCTCACCCGGACCCAGGATGATCCAGCTTCACCCGGACCCAGGGGCGCGTGGCCTCACCCGGACCCAGGGGCACGTGGCCTCACCCAGACCCAGGGGGCGCGTGGCCTCACCTGAACCCAGGTGCGCGCGGCCTCACCCGGACCCGGGACACAGCCTCACCTGGATCCAGGGGCACACGGCCTCACCCGGACCCGGGATGCTCCAGCTTCACCCGGACCCAGGGGCGCGTGGCCTCACCTGGACCCAGGGGCGCGTGGCTTCACCCGGACCCAGGGGCACGTGGCCCCACCCAGACCCAGGGGCGCATGGCCTCTCCCAGACCCAGGGGCGCGTGGCCTCACCCGGACCCAGGGGCGCATGGCCTCACCTGGACCCAGGACACAGCCTCACCCAGATCCAGGGGCACACGGCATCACCCGGACCCGGGATGCTCCAGCTTCACCCGGACCCAGGGGCGCGTGGCCTCACCTGGATCCAGGGGCGCGTGGCTTCACCCGGACCCAGGGGCGCGTGTCCCCACCCAGACCCAGGGGCGCATGACCTCTCCCAGACCCAGGGGCACATGGCCTCACCCGGACCCGGGATCCAGCTTCACCCGGACCCAGGGGCACATGGCCTCACCCGGACCCGGGATCCAGCTTCACCCAGACCCAGGGGCGCATGGCCTCACCCGGACCCAGGGGCGCGCGGCCTCACCCGGACCCAGGGGCACACGGCCTCACCCGGACCCAGGATCCAGCTTCACCCAGATCCAGGGGCGCATGGCCTCACCCGGACCCAGGGGCACGCGGCCTCACCCGGACCCGGGATCCAGCTTCACCCGGACCCAGGGGCGCATGGCCTCACCCGGACCTGGGACCCAGCCTCACCCAGATCCAGGGGCACATGGCCTCACCCGGACCCGGGATCCAGCTTCACCCGGATGCAGGGGCGCGCGACCTCACCCGGATGCAGGGGCTCGTGGCCTCTCCCAGCCCCAGGGGCGCGCGGCCTCACCCGGACCCGGGATCCAGCTTCACCCGGACCCAGGGGCGCGTGGCCTCACCCGTACCCAGGGGCGCGTGGCCTCACCTGGACCCAGGTGCGCGCGGCCTCACCCGGACCTGGGACCCAGCCTCACCCAGATCCAGGGGCACATGGCCTCACCCGGACCCGGGATCCGGCTTCACCCGGATGCAGGGGCGCGCGACCTCACCCGGATCCAGGGGCACGTGGCCTCTCCCAGACCCAGAGGCGCGTGGCCTCACCCGGGCCCAGGACCCAGCCTCACCCGGATCCAGGGGCACACAGCCTCACCCGGACCCGGGATCCAGCTTCACCTAGACCCAGGGGCGCATGGCCTCACCCGGACCCAGGGGCGCGTGGCCTCTCCCAGACCCATGGTCGCGTGGCCTCACCCGGATCCAGGGGTGCACGGCCTCATCCGGAACCAGGGGCGTGAGGCCTCACCTAGACCCAGGGATGTGTGACCACACCCGAGCCCAGGGGCACGCATCCTCGCCCGGACCCGGGACCCAGCCTCTCCCGGACCCAGGGGCATATGGCCTCACCCGGACCTGGGATCCAGCTTCACCTGGACCCAGGGGCACGTGGCCTCACCCGGACCCAGGGGCGTGTGGCCTCACCCGGACCCAGGGGCGTGTGGCCTCACCCGGACCCAGGGGCGCGTGGCCTCTCCCAGACCCAGGGGCGCGTGGCCTCACCCAGACCCGGGACCCAGCCTCTCCTGGATCCAGGGGCACACGGCCTCACCCGGGCCTGGGATACAGCTTCACCCAGACCCAGAGGTGCGTGGCCTCACCCGGACCCAGGGGCGCGTGGCCTCTCCCAGACCCAGGGTCGCGTGACCTCACTCGGACCCAGGGGTGCGCGGCCTCACCCGGACCCGGGACCAGCGGGGTTTCGTCTTCTTGATCCCAATTCCTGTTGGTCAAATCCCTCTCAGCAATTCCTTCGGCCATTTTCTCAGAGCTCCAGGGCGGCTGCCGCAGAACTCGTTGGGCTGCGGGCTCGGCGAAGCTCCGGTGTGCCCGGTGCGCGGTGGCGGGCTGGTCCGGGGTCGCTGCGTCGGCCCTTGGGTCTGCAGCTGTGGCCAGTCGCCGAGCGTGCGCACCTGGCCGCTTCCGGGGCGTTGAGGTTCTTGAAGGACTCGGAGGTCAGCAAGCGCGGGGTCTCCCACCCCATGTCTCTCAGGGGCTCGTCTGTCCATGCTCGGCAGCAAGTGGAGCTGTACCCTCAGCCGGAGACCGCCGGGAGAACTGCGCCGAGCACGTTCCAGGCTGCCATTGTGTCGCCTGAGCCGTAGTTCTTAAAGTGTGATCTTTGGGTCACCGGCATCAGCATCATCCCGCGTACCCCTCTCTTTTATTCTAGTTGTAGAGCATCTGCTCAGCCAGCCCTCCGGTGGTTCTGGATGGTGTCTGCTCTGCTCTCCTCTCATAGTCTCAAAATTGTTGTGGTAGGCAACAATCAGGCTTCCGCCCTATGCCTCCATCTTGGTCCTCCTTTGTATAGTTAAGTCTTGATTGTTGTTGGTGTCACTGGGAGGAATTGTCCTCCTGGCCAATTGTCCGTGAGGACCCTCTGTGTCTATAAAGGAAGAGTTGCTGTGCAGGAGACACGTTTATGGGCCGGATCTTGTTGCAGCAAGGCTTTGGCGCTCACTGAGTCTGCCTCTTGAATGTGTCCCTTATGCGAGTGGTTGAAATCTGGTGTCATCTCACACCGACCACTAGATGCCCTCGTTTCTGGGTCTCCAATGGGGTGCAGGTCAGCTACTGTCTGAGGCCACTCAGCAGGAGTTACAGTAAAAACTGCAGTTTCCTCCTCCTGTCTAAGCGGCCCTGGAGCAGTCCGACTAGAACCGCAGTTCATCTGGTCAAGCTGCCACAGGGCAGGCCACCCACATGCAAAAGCCGCTGCTTGGAGCCCAGGTGGGCCTGCAAGACGTGCAGGGCGGGTCCCAGGGCGGGGCGGGTCTCAGGGCGGGGCGGGGTCTCAGCGCGCCACCAGGCCATGGCGTGGCGAACCGCAATGGCTGCAAGTCTGCTTTTTCTGCTTTCCACGTTTCTAAGCCCCCTCGTTCCGCACTCCAGCACAGCAAACACTGATTGCTGGGTGTACCTCCGCAAGGAAGTTACTCCCACTCTCCGACACGAAGGCCGAGAGTCCAGCCTCTCCCCACAGGTGTCTGGGTCTCCCGCGCGTCCCCAGAAGCTGGATTTCAGGGTGATGGGGAGCTAATCTCCCCTAGGGTTGGAAAAAAAGCCGCACGACCCTTCCCCCGCCACCAGTCCGACCCACGCGCCTCCGCACCTTATCCCTTCCGAGTTCGCTCTGTCCTCTTCCTTCTTAGCTGTAAATCCACCCTTCAGCCAGCTCTCCTGTGGTTCTGGGTGGCAGACGCTCTGTCCTCCAGTTGTATTTTTGAACTTGCTGTGCGCGGCGCAGTTCATTTGTTTAACTTTGCCGCCTTCTTGGTTCTCCTCTCTCAAAATGGCTAAAGGACTTGAAATCCTAAAAATCCTCCAAGTTGGTGTCGGCGGCCTCCAGGGCCCCGAGGATCTCACTGGGCAGCTCGGCCAGGTCGGTGACGCGGATGGGCCCGTCCTGCAGAAAGATGGTCTCTTCCTTCACCGAGAGCCACTGTGCTGAGTCCGCAGCCGCCGCCATAGCAGCTGCCGCGGCCGCCCACGAGCTCATGGCCCCGGCTGAGGTGCTGACAGAGAGGAGCAGCCGCCCGGCCTGGGGAGACGCGAGCAGGAGTCGCCGCGCTCACCAGTCCATCTTTTAGTTGTATTTCCGAAACTGCCATGCGAGGCAACAGATCAGCCGTTCAACTCCGCCGCCATCTTCCAGAGCCGTAGATTTTAAAGTGAGATCTTTGGCTCACCGGCATCAGCATCATCCCGCGTCCCCCTCTCTTTTATTCTAGCTGTAGAGCATCTGCTCAGCCAGCCCTCCGGTAGTTCTGGATGGTGTCCGTTCTGTTTTCTAGTTGTAGTTTCAAAATTGTTGTGGTAGGCAACAATCAGGCGTCCGCCCTATGCCGCCATCTTGGTCCTCCTCTATATGTCTAAAATTTTAGATGCAGTGTATAAACATGTATGCACTGGAGAAGTACATGCCAGATGCTGACTTTGGGGCATGTAAGCCGTGTGTAGAATTTTGCAGTTTTTAAAGCTCTACCAACACATTATCTGATTAGCTCATCATTGTGACCCAGTGAGCAGACTGGAAAGATGCTACTATTTCCCATTTGAGAAAACTGATGCTAAGTGACACAGAATTAGCAAAGACTCAAATTATCACAAATTCTGGCCCAGTTGTCTCTGTTTGGAGGACAAGATTGAGCTTGTCTTGGAAAGAATTGTTTATTGATCTCTTACTGTATTCAAGACACTATGAACAAAAATAAATGGAATATGGACCCTACTATTCTTAAAACACTTGTAGTTCAATAGGGGGAAGGGGGGTAATACTTACACACAGCTCCTAAAAAGAAATGAAGTGGCAAGAGTGTTAAGAGAGATTCAGATAAGTGGCAATGGGAATTGTTAGATGGAAATATTTTTTTAAATGGGCATAAAACAGAAGACCTCAGAGAAAAACACCATTTGAGCTTGTCATGTATAGTCATATGGAGTAGGGGGAAGGACATTCTTAGTGGAGATGGTAGCATAAGTTACGTCATGGAAATAGGAAAGCATTTAAGAACAGCCCATAGTTCAGTTTAGCTGGAGCATAAACTGGGTAAGGGCAGCAGGAGAAAGACCGGTCCGATGGGCTGAGGCCAGTGATGGGCTTCCCCGGGACTTTGGATGTTGTTTTGTGAGCTCTTGGTAGCCAATGGAAATTTCTAAACAACGGGGTGTGTGATCAGAGTTATGCTTCAGAAAATCTGACCTATCAAACGTGTATAAAATAGATTGGATTGTAGAATAAAAAGACAGAATATTATCCATGCTGCATGCAGCCAGGAATAAGCTAGAATACTGAAAGATTTCCTGGAGCAGGAATAACTTTATATGGGCTTAGAAGAATGGTTGGATTTACTAAGGTGTTTTGGTAGATGAGGACGAGGATCAGTGGGATTATAGCATTCCCTCTCATCAGGACTCTGGTCATTTTAGGAAAAAATGATGTCTACCTTTTGAAGAGCAACGTGAATAAATAGGAGTGTCCCCTAAGTGAATCCAAGGGCTCAATTCCATAAGCTCTGGAGTAATCCCAGAATGCAGAGTTAGGAGCCATGTATGCCTCCTGGACTGCGTGACTTAATCTGAAGACAAGTTTAGGCCAAGAGGAAGGATTAGCACCACTCTGGGGGCCACAAAACTAATTCAACTCTGAAAGAGAATATCAGACATTATGCTATTCCCACTGGCATTAAAACTTAAATGATCGTCATTGGATTCATAGAGGATAGGTGGAAGAAATCAGACCAGGTGGTTGGACAAAGCACGGGAGCTCAGCCTGAAGCCATGTAGCTCTGCTGTAAACAGCTGGGAAACAGCTGCTACTGACAGCCTCCTCTGGCATGCTGCTGCGAGTGACAGGCGTGCTCAGTACCAGGAGCAGTGACATGAAATCTGCAAGGCTAAGCACTGGGCCATCGGCCTTGCAGGTCAATCTTGACACATAGATTAGAAGGCAGGCCTCTCTGCTGGTTGACGTACTGTATTTCACTTGCCCAGGAAGGAAAAAAGCCAGCAGATTGTCCTTCTTGCTTCAAAAAGAGAGAAAGAGGCTCCATTTTGAGTTTCTAGGGTCTTATATGACATTGCAATCCTCTTGAAGTCAACACACTCTAGTTTGTTAGTATGTTTAAGAAATTGCCAAAATAGTCTCCACAGTGTTTATCATTTCACATCCCCACCAGCAGTGTGTGGGAACCACAGTTGCTACAGGTTCCTCTCCAATAGTTGGTATGGTTAGGCTTTTACAAGTTTAGTCAGTCTAATAGGTGGGTAGTGGAATCTATTATGGCATTAATTTGCATTTCTCTAAAGGTTCTTTTCTTGCTTATTCGCCATCATATATCTTGTTTGGTGAAGTGTCTGTTCAAATATTTTTCCCATTTTAAAAATTAGATGCTTGTTTTCTTTTTTAGTTGTAAGAGTTCTTTTTTAGATACAACTTTTTGGTCACACTTATGCTTTGTAAATATTTTCTCCCCATTTGTGACTTCTCTTTTTGGTTTCTTAACAGTATCTTTTAAGAGCACAAGTCTTTAATTTTGATAAAGTTTTCCCTTTTTCCTTCCCACATCTCTGATGCTTTCAAGTCCAGGAGTGAGGCGGATATTTGGCCAATGTTTCAGCAAGTTTTATGGGAGCTCTCATCAGATCTTCAGTTCACCTACTATGGCACTCAACCCACTTTAAAGGATTTTGAGGATTTTCTATTCAGTGAAAGCAGATTCCGTGACAATACAACTCTCTGTGTTACTCTAGCCTCTAGAATCTTCCTTTCATGTATTGAATTTCACTAGGAAACATTAGAATTGCCAGATTTTTATGACAGCCTTATAGGGGAAAGTGGAGAAGTTTAATAAATGAGGCATGCGGCCCGCCAGCCGTGAGTTTGACATAAGAAACTTCCTTGAAGTCCCTTGTATATCTTGAAAAACGTGACTAATGTAGGAATGAAAGATTTGATTCTGAGCTTTGTGATTTCAGGTAGCAGATTTCCTTGAGGGACATCTCAAGTAACTTTAAAATATGTACTACTGCCCTAGCTGGTTTGGCTCAGTGGATAGGGCATTGGCCTGCAAACTGAAAGGTCCCAGGTTAGATTCCGGTCAAGGGCACGTGCCCGAGTTGCGGGCTCGATCTCCAGTGGGGGACTTGTAGGAGGCAGCCAATCCATGATTCTCTCTCATCATGGATGTTTCTATCTCTCTCTCCCTCTTCCTTCCTCTCTGAAATCAATAAAAAAATATTTTTTAAAAAGTATTGACTACGGATACATTTGCGCTACATCCAAACACTTCAGAGACAGCAGGGTTGCCTTTTTTCTAATTAATGTATTTGTTTACATGGACAGGATAAAAAGTCAAAGTTAAGAACAACTGGCCTGAATTTTCAGAAAGATATCTGAAATATTCTTTAAAAAACTCTACTTCATGCTCCTCTAAAAAATGATTGTTAAAAATGTATTCCTATATCAGAACCATCTAAGTAAAAGCAGATATTTGTTTCCAACCCCCTATTTACTGAATCACAATTTCTAGGCAGCAGGTCTCTACCTGATTCTTATGTACTCTCAAATTTGAGAACCACAGGAAGAAATTTTTTTTCTTGTATTTTCAGTTATATATTATGAATTCTGGCTCCTCCAATCTCTTACCTCTTATATTCAAAATTATGTGCTTCTAAAGTACATGTAAGGAAAACAGGAAGAGGTTCCCTCCCAACCTGCCTCTGGGAGAGAAGGAGTTAACTTGCAGGATGCTAACTAGCATGGTTGGGTTATTACCTGCTCTAGGCAGGAATGCACCTAAGTCTGTTGGCTGCAGGCAACAGAGTCCCTAAGGGGCGTGGGGCAGAGGCTTCTGTGTTTGGGAGGCATTATTCACTGCCTATTCTGTGGGGCTGAGGAAAGTGGATGTCATTTTATTGAAGTCAGAATGAGTGGAGGAGAATGGCAGAAGTCGTTTCCTGGAGGTTTGGCATTTAGTTGCAGAGGTATAATACATAGTTGAAGCGTGGCTTTTAATATTTTTTAACAAAATGCAAACCTTCTTTTAATTGTTTATGGTAATCAGTATGTTAACACAATGCTCAAAAAGAAACGATGTTTATCATGAAATGTAAAAAACTGCGGGCAAGTAGGACATCCCCTTCACCCACCACCTAAGACCATCTAAATCCGAGAGAAATTTGCAGCCATATGGGATACACACTGCATGTAATTTTCCACCTCCTTGCCATTGTCTAAGTATTTCCCCCTAACTCTTATCAACATTCTATCCATCTCTCAATGGTAGATATACATATCAAGCATTGTCTAACCTCACCCCTACCCCCCACCCCATTCGTCCAGCCTGAAGGTCCTCCACATCTTGTTACTCTTTACGTGCAACTCTTTCTTCCTGCAGGAACCATTTCTTTTCCCAGGTATGTCTCCTCACTGTCTTCACAATGCTAGGCACAGGCCAACGTCTGTGTCGTTATACTTTCCATTTCCCCCATTCTCCAAAATGTTTTTTCCCCATTCTACTATTTTAATAGTACCATATTTTAAGATCAGAATAAATTCTATATCTTTCTCCAGTTCTTGCCTGACCATGGAAGTCTACAATTATTTCTGCCTCTTCTGCTTCTCTAGCAGTCTGTACCTCTTGGGCATTTTTCATAATTTGCATGATTCATGATCATTTTATGAGTTTCATCTTCTCAACCAAATTATTACATTTCTTGTAGGCTGTATGTCTTCAACTTCTTCACGTTCCTCTATAAGGCTATCATAGAAATCTGGCAATTCGAATGTTTCCTAGTGAAATTCAATATATGAAGGGAAGATTCTAGAGTCTGGAGTAACACACAGAGTTATATTCTAATCTGCAGTTTAGAACATATCTGAGTCATACCTATATTTCTCCTGTCTCACCAGATGCTGAGCATCTAAATGGCAAGGAATCTCATATATATTTTTTAATTTCTGGTAGACAGTAAACTAATATTTATTGAATTGGTGATTAGGAAGTACTTATTTGTAACATGAGCCCAGCCAGTTCGATTCCCAGTCAGGTCACATGCCTGGGTTGTGGGTTTGATCCCCAGCAGGGGGCGTGCAGGAGGCAGCCGATCAAAGTTGATGCATTGATGTTTCTATCTTTCTCTTCCTCTCTCTCTAAAATCAATAAAAACATATTTAAAAAAACATGATATACTCCACTCCTACCTCTCAATATTCTTATTTTCTTTTATCTTCCATGTGCTTTTAAAACTACTATCAATGAATAGAACTGCTTAGAGCTGAATGTCAGTTCCTCACATATAACCTGCTGTTTCACACCTCTATGTTTTCCCTCAAGCAGGGCCCTCTGAAATGCTCTCTCTAGCTTTCTTTATCTGGCCATCTTTAACTCATTCTTCAAGCCCCAGCTCAGTTTCCTCTAAGAAATATCATCAGAACCATCAGGAGTCAAGTCGCCTCTCTTCTTGCATTTCCAGAGGCCTCTGTACACTCTTCTATTTCAGCCTTTGTCATATGTTGTTGAAATGTTCTGTTTATGTGCTAGTCTCCCTTGTTAAACTATACTCTCCTCCAGGTCACATCTATGTCATTTTTGACACAGGTTATTTCTCAACCTAACTTACCTAATCCTCCTCACACAGAGTCTGGTATAACTATTCAATACATGTTTGTTAAACTGTTGGCCAGTGATTCTCAGCCAGGGAGTGATTGTGTTCTCCAGGGCTCATTTTGCAGTGCCCAAAAATACTTTTGATTGTCACAATTTGGGGGAAGGTGTTGCTAGTGGCATCTAGTAGGTAGAGGTGGGGGTGTTGATAAACATCTTACAATACACAGGGCAGTCTTCCCTTCCACTCTCCACTCCACCTCCTCAGGAATGAATAATTACACAGTTCAAAATGTTGATAGTGGCTTAAATTGTGGTAGGGAAAAGTATTGTTTGCTGAAACCAATGCTTTGGAAAATTTCAAGGCTGTGATCGCATCTCTATATGATTTATTTTTGGGGAAAGACTTACAAATGCATTAACAGTTGGGAATGAACTTATAATAACAGCAACTTCTGATGGGTTAGTGAAAAGGCTTGGTTTCTAAGTGTGATCAATGTTGGAAATTACAAGTTAAAGGCTTTTGTTCATGCAGGGTTCTATTGGTTTACTAAAAACCTCTCTACCCACCTATTTAAATTAGCTTCAGGTAAATTTAAGAAGATCAAACTTGCGTGTATGAAAAATCAATCCCACAGAGATTCAGAATAGCTTCTCCTGGTCATTTATGAATTGAACTGGGGAACTTTTTGAATTTTATACACTAAATGTAGCCATACTCCCACATAAAACTGCAGGGGGAACTGTACTTACGCAGGAGAGACTCTGGTATGTAACTGCACGCGAACACAGCTTTCAAATGACTTCAACTCACCTACTTAGACCAAAGAGGCTGTCAGTTAATTTAACAAACTATCCCTGTTCCCTGATCTTTGGGCCATAAAAATTGTTCATCTGCTCAGTCACAGGCCATTTAATTTTGGATGCATCGTTGCCAGTTGGTTACAGTAATTAGCGATCCCTATATTGTGGCAGCTTCCCTGAAGCTATGCTAAGTAGGGTTGCACTTTTGTGTGGAAACATAAGCTGGGCTGTGCAAATGAGCCTGGCCACCCATCTTAGAGACAGAAGCCCTAACTACCATCTTCTTGGCTCGGGTGCCTTCCAGGCCCACCTGCAGATCTTATTTACTGATTATTAATGACAAGAACTGTAGGCAGCTGTGAAAGGCACAGCATGGCAACTCAAAGCTGCAACTCAAAACTATCCTCCGTGGGACTGTAATTTTCTTGAATGACACCTGACTTCATTTTAATTTCTTTCTTTGCTCCAAATGCACTTGTGTTGGAGAAATGCAATAGAAATTCAATGAGCTCCACGTTTAACCGGCAGACTTGCAACATTTGTTGGTACATCTGTTAGTTTCCTGGCAGAAGTGGGGCATTTGGAGAGGAAATATACATTTGTGTTTGTTCCAGAGTTGGCACACAACCTGCAAGGTGATGATTCAGCAGGGCCCCTGGGGAAATACCAAAAAAACAAGGTTACCTACCAGTTCACTGGTTGCCAGTCTGTGGAGATCATATATTGTATGGGTTGAAAAATCCAATTTGATTGAATAAATAAATGTTTATCTTCAAATAGTATTCAGTGTTCATGCTTAGGAGATCAGATTTTTACCCCAATTTAGAGGGACATAGTATTCTGTGTAAAACCCTGAAAACGAATTGGCTTCATTAGGAATGAAAACTGGATTTAGTTCTTTGAAATGCACACATCTGCATTTTAGTTTGTACATCTGCAGACTTGTGGTTTCCTGGGAAACCACCATGCAAGAGTTTGCAAGAAGGGATCACCATACATTGTTTTATATCTACAATAATTTTTTTCTTTTTCTAAATGCTGGAAAGGAATATATCATCATGAAATCCATTTTTGCATGTTTAATTTTCAGTTTAATAGGACAAACACCTTGAATGTAATTAAAATAGGTTATGTTGTTTTCTTTCATTGACTGATGCTAGTGTAAATATGGGATGTTAGTTCACATTAGTTGCCTTTTTGTCTTTTACTGCAATGATGAGTTGTTCAAATGAATAAAAGCATCTTCAATTGAAATGTTGGGGGGTGAAGAACTTAAAATTTTATGATGGATTAATCATTTTGCTATCCTATTTAATCACCATATTCTCTAAGCACAGTGACTCTGCTAATTAAAAAATGATCTACATAGTCTGGGTACAATTAATCTTTTTTTGCATAAGTTGTGAAGTAAAATAAAGTAAATATTACAATGAGCTACTTTCTGTATCTGATGACTGAGCATGCAGTGAGAAACGGTGATAATGACTGACAAGACAAGGACAGGAATGTGCTTGTTAGTATAGCTGTTTTATTTTACTTCACTTTTTATTTTATTTATTTTTTAAATATATTTTTATTGATTTCAGAGAGGAAGGGAGAGGGAGAGAGAGATAGAAGCATCAATGATGGGAGAGAATCATCGGCTGCCTCCTGTACAATCAGGATTGAGCCCGCATCCCAGGCATGTGCCCTTGGCCAGAACCGAACTCGGGACCCTTCAGTCTGCAGGCCAATGCTCTATCCACTGAGCAAAACCAGCTAGGGCCACTTTTTACTTTTTTATAGATGTCTACAAAGGATTGTTTTCATAAATGTGAACACATGCACGGAAACCCAATAAGAACAAAGAATAAAATAAAGTAAAAAGAATAAGAAAAGCACCCTGGAATACTCAACAGAATAGCCGCAGCAGGAGAAGCAAGGAGCAAAAGAACTTTATGACCCCATTTTAGAAACTATTATAGACCGAATCACAAAGCTGCAGTAGGCGGAAAACATGGAACAAGCTCTTATTGTCCAAGATGTATTTCTGTTAGAGCGGGAATCTTTTAAAACCATACCAGGATAGAAAAGCTAAGCTCTACTTCCAATTGCCTTCTACTCCTATTCATTTTTTTTTAAGGTAGCAAAAAATAGTCTTGCTTTTGATAGGGGAGGAGGAAAGAATGTAAATACTTGTCTAAGAGTATTGTGGTGAATGGCCTTTGGAAAGCTTTATTGACAAGCTCAACCTCAATTATATATGAAGGAAAAGGTAAAGTGTTTGTAAAGGCAGTCTTTTTATTGGGGTCTCCCAGCAGGTTATTCTGGTCAATGTCCAGAATAAATCAAGAAAGAGAGGATTTCAGAGCCACTAAAATTCTGTGCTCTATTTTACCATCCGCAATGGCTATGGAGGATGGGGGAATTTGTCCCTCTGGAGAGAGCAATTTTTTAAGTGATTGCACTGAACTTTTATTGTGGCCAAGAAGACTTCCTAGATGAGTCAGTGATATAGGCAGAAACAAAGCTTTACGTTTTTGAACATCACAGTTATTTTTTTGTGAACAAATTCACATGTTTTGTTCAGTCTCATCTGTTAGCTAACAATAACAGTTCATTTGTCCTAATGATATCTCTGTGAACTATATAAAAATAAGTGAGAAAATAAAATGATGGTAATAGGCATAAAGTCATATCACTTAAGAACTGAAAGGAACTTTCAATATCATCAAAGCACAGAAAGCAATGATAAATGAATTCTTCCCAGGAAATGAGGGAAACATGAATTTTGCTCTCCTGAGCCTTGTATTTGAAACAGTGACCAGGCTTCTTCTTCTTTATATGCTGCTTGTTCTGCATTGTTATTGAATCCAAGAAAATATAGGGATAGTTGTAAGATAATTGAGGTCTTGTTTTCAAAAATTCTCTGAAGCGAATACCCTATTTCTGCAATCTAGAAGTAGGTCTGAACCTCACCCCACTTTCCATGACGATGTATTCAAAATTAGAAGTTATCCTTGGGAAGCCAAGTCAATTCACTAGTTATTCTGGACATTCATACCCAGTACCAAGTGGATTTGGATGGAGATGGGGAGGGGTCTATTAGTAAAAAATACAGTGCCACTCTGATGGTGACAACTGGGTCTTTGCCCATGGTCGGCAAACTGCGGCTCACGAGCCATATGCGGCTCTTTGGCCCCTTGAGTGTGGCTCTTCCACAAAATACCATGGCCTGGGCGAGTCTATTTTGAAGAAGTGGCGTTAGAAGAAGTTTAAGTTTAAAAAATTTGGCTCTCAAAAGAAATTTCAATCGTTGTACTGTTGATATTTGGCTCTGTTGACTAATGAGTTTGCTGACCACTGGTCTATGCACATTTAAGAGGGTAATCAACCAAAAAAAAAAAAAATCATATGGGACACGTCCAATTTGCTAAGTATTAAAATTAATTCTAGATTATTTATTTATTTATTTTTAAAATATATTTTAATGACTTCAGAGAGGAAGGGAGAGGAAGAGAGAAATAGAAACATCAATGATGAGAGAATCATTGATTGTCTGCCTCCTGCACGCCCCACATTGGGGATCAAGCCTGCAACCCAGGCATGTACCGTGACTAGGAATTGAACCATAACCTCTTGGTTCATCGATCGATGCTCAACCACTGAGCCACACCGACTGAGCCTGGATTTGTTTTATTCATTAGGTGTGTGAGGCAAGTAGATCAGGAGACAACCAGAAGGAAAAAGCTTTTACTCACGGTTTCCTAGAAACAGGAAGCATGGCCCACAGGGCCGCATGGAGAAGTACCCAGGTCTGTCCTGGAGGCAGGAAGGGTGAGAGAAAAGCATGGCCACAAGCCTTCATTGTGCTTTCTGCAAGAAAGGTAAGGCAGGACAAGGTAAATAGTTTAGGATTGGCTACTTTGAATAATTTCAGTGGGCTTGAGGCTACAGAAGTGGTCTAGTTGTCCTGTACCTGGACCAGGGGTGATTTAGGACAGAGCAAATATTGGCTTGACATTTGAGAATTAACGAAAAGAGATGGTTAGAGTTATGTGTTTTGAATTGGTTGGTTTGCATATCAAAGGTGCTAGGAATTAGCTAACTCTGGGAGGGGCAGTCCCTCATGAGATCCACAAGGACTCCTTCTCCCCAACTCAAAAGCATCTTAAAATATAGAAAATAAAAAACATGATTAACACACTGACTCAGCTTCAATCATAAACTTCTATCCTGTAGGACTGACCATCAATCAAAGGTGAGATCTTGAGTTTGACTGGATGTTAGTTTTTCAGAAAAAAAAAGTGAAATCTTGGTAACAGAGGAAAGCTTATTTTAAATGTTTGGCCAAATAACCTTCAAGGGGGTATAATAATAATTATACTTACTATTTATTGATTCATTATTCTGTCAGGTATTATGCTGTGCACTTAGCAGATGTTAACTTATTTATTTCTTTTTGATAATGTAGGTCCTATTATCTCCATTGTAATATGAATAAATGAAAGCTTAGAGAGGTTCAGCAACCTGTCTATGGTTACTTCATCAATAGAAAACAGGGCAGTGATTCTTATCCAGTTCTGACCACAGTGGCCAAGGTGTGTGCTCTTAACATCTACACCCAGGCTCTGGGATTTCCAAGTAGTAAAAACAAACAAACAAAACCAACAATAGCAAAGATGAAAAGATTGACAAAGAGTGCCAGCATTTTAGCTTTGCAAAGCAAAACTACTTGAAAAGTGGGACAATCTAGATATATAAAACCTTAATATGCAAATAGACTGAATGGTAGAAAAACTAAACAACCAAACAACTGGTCACTATGACATGCCCTGACCACCAGGGGACACGCATGGAACATGGCAGGTGTCGGTAGCAGGTGGCAGACCATGGAACATGGTGGGCATTGGCTGTGGCCAGATGGTGGAGCAGGTGAGCAGGGGCACCAGACCAAGGTGGGGTGCCTGTCGCTGTCATCGGGGCGAGCCTCTAGTGGGTACTGAAAATTCTTTGCTCCTGTGCGCTGCTGTTCTGCTGGGTGCTCACACCTACTGCTGGCTTCGATCACCCCTCAGGGCTTCTCCACCTTTTCTGCTCCTGAGGGGCAATCAGGGCAGCAGCCACCACTCACACCTGTTGCTGGCACTGGCCCCAGTTGCTCCATGCCATCAGTGGGTGTGAGCAAGGCTGCTGGCAGACAGGGGACCAGGGGCCATGGCGGGAGGGGTTGGGCAGGGGCACAGAGGATGGGCTGAGACCCGTCCCTGTGCCCACTGCAGCCTCGCAGCCCACAGTTCCTTTCAAGGTGCACGAATTTGTGCACTGGGCCCCTAGTGTTATTATACTATTCTAGCCAAAGAAAGTATATGTGCAAAAAACAGAAGTATGAGAGATGTAATTTCAGAATACAAGGCAACTATTTCCATGGACATAAGTGCAGTTTTTTAGAAAACTCACTCTAGTACCCTCATTTTCCTCTTGTCACTGTGGGTGGTGTCTGATGGGCACAAGTCTTGGACTGTTGTGGGGCAACATGACAGTACTGAGAAGTGGGCTGTGGCACATATTGGCACAACTCCAGATCATGTGTCAGGCCCTACAGAAGGCCATCCTCTTAGAAGTGTTGTAAAGAGAGACACCTGGTTAGAGTGGCAGATGGGAGCTATACAGTTCCTTCTAGAATTACCGCTTTCAGATGCCCAGAGCAAGTTCGACAAGGAATGAAAAGGATTTAAGGAAAATACAAAAAAAGGGGAGATGGATTTGGTATCTTTTTGGAGTGGAAGGAAACAGGAAAGATGGCTTATTCATAATAAAATTGAGCAAAGCTGAAGACAAAGTTGAGGGATGATTGAATAAGGACACGAGAACTTTTTGCAAAGATAACTGGTGACCAAATGTTCTATATCCTCATTAGGGACAAAAAGGGGACAATGGCTAAAATAGCAGCAGGAAGGTCATAAATCAGAAAGGAGGAGAACATAATGATTTTAAGATTCCTGAAATATTGGAATTAAAAGTAAGAAGCCCTGTTCTGACTCCTTAGACTCATTAATTCTTCATTGTTGACCAATTGAAGGATGGAATTCATTTTTCTGAACTGTTCATTGCTATTTAGAGCTGAAGCAAGTTCTAGAACAGGTCTTTTCCACTTGCCTCATTACATTTTTCACTCTTATAAAATATTTTTACATTTCTTTTTAGAACTATTGTGGGATGAGGTCATCGAGAGGACATGATCCCTGGTTGACCGTTGAGCTAGACTTGGGGACATCTGAAGCTTTTCACCCCTCCCCTGTCCTTGGAATGTGTATTCTGCTCACCATTCCACTCTAGGAGCTGTTTCAAAGACTTATCTTTGAAAGAGTAGGGTGTTTTTTGAGACCATATCAATTATGTACATGACTGAACTCTGTCAAGGCTCCTATATAGACTTCTCAGCTTCTGACAGCCAGGGGTGGAAAGCGACCTTCATAAGTTAGTTTAGTTGCCTGTTTAAACTGTCACCTACCAATCTGGAATGGTTGCCTCTTCCTGCAGTCTCTCTTTGCCCTCTGTGTACAGGGGCCAATTTGCTAACCAATAAGCTATAAGATTGATATAGGTTTTTAAAGTTTGGAAAGACAAATAAGGTAGATTGAGAAGGGAGATGTCCTACATAGATCTCAATTTGGCCTTTAGAAATGACAGCAATACTATGTCTATATACCTATAGACTAATATTACCTTTGACTGTGATATTGTGTCTAGGAATATATAACTCAGCAATTCAGGAAACAGCCTTGGTTGTGGGGGAGTGTGAGCTTTGTGATAAGGGCCCAGCGAAGTCAAACAGTGTGTGATAATCTGGCACTCAGGAGACCCGAGTTCTTGATTTTGCTTTTATTCTATCAGTTGGGGAATGTTAGCTTTCTCTCTGCACATTTACACCTGTGCACTTATACTCACTAGCATGCTATAGTTATTATAAAGGAAATAGCATACATATCTCAAGCTTCTTAAAAGAATATTCTTAATAACACTGGCACATTTTAGAATATGATGTCACCAGGTCCATGATCATTACCCTTATGACAACCTGGCAGGAGAGGGATAGTTTTCTCTACATTTTAGAGGAAGATTCTGAAACCTAGAAAGGGTAGGTCACCTGCACAAAGCGACACACTGGTGGTGATGAGAATGAAACTCAAGGCTGTCTGGCTCCAAAGCTTATTCTGGTACCCTGCACAAGATCTTCTCTAATTGTGATGGGCATAAGGACTATCTGGGGACTTATTAAACTGTAGACGCTGGTTCAGTAAGTCTAGGACTTAGCCTGAAACTCTGCACTCCTAGCATGCTCCCAAGTGTTTCCCATGCTATTGGTCCCTGGACCATACTTTGAGTAGCAAGGTTCCATATTGCTTCCCCTTAACAAATATGGTAGAAGTCTAAAGTTGTCTTCTTCCTGAACTTAGGGAGAAGTATTCAGTCTTTCACCATGGAGTCTGATGTTAGCTGTAGTTATTTTGAAAATACCTTTTATCAAGTTAACAAAGTTTCCTTCTATACATAGTTTCATGAGAGTTTTTATGATGAAGACATGTTTAATTTTGTCAAATAATTTTTCTGCATGAATTAATATAAGCATGTAGTTGTTTGTTTGATTTTTAGAGACTGCTAATGTGATTGATTGGCTTTCATGTGTTGAGCTAGCCTTGAGTAATAATTTTTTAAAATAATATTTATTTTGTGCTTAAGTTTTGTATGTCATATGTTTATTGAAGAACATTCAGAAAATAGAAAAAAATGTAAATAAAAATCACAATATCTCACCTAGAGAAAATATTGTTACTATATTTGTAAACTTCCAAATAGTGTGGTTTTTTTTTAATGGCACCTGCCCAGGATTCTTTATTCCCCCACCTCTTTTCCCCCTCATCAGCAGAGTTCCCGTATGCCCCTCCATCCCCCCACATGTACAATCTCCTCCACTGTTAACGTCCTGCACCACAGTGGTACATTTATCATAATCAGTGAACATATATTGGCTCATAATTATCACCCCAAATCCATAGTTTACATTAGGGTATACTCTTGATGTTATATATTATATGGGTTTTGATAAATGTTATATTTGAAAAATATTTTTATCAAATTGATATTGCTGTCTCCTATTTTAATATTTACACTTTTATTTCTATTTAAGAGATTTTTAATATGCAATTGTATTTATGTTTATTTACTTTGCTTATGCTATCAACATGCTTTTATTTATGTTATTCACTCCTAAAAACTTTTAATTTATTAAGGTTAACATATTTTTTATCTTTATTTGCTATGTTTTCCCCTAATTTGTCATTTAATTTTATAGTTTGTAGCATAAACAGATTTAAAATTTTCATTTAGTAAAATATCTAAATAACATTAATAAAGTAACATTAATTTGCTGAAATCTCTTAATAGTTTCAATAGTTTTTCTATTGATTTATAAAGATTCTTTCTGATTATCTTATCATCTTCAAATGAAAACAGTTTTCTCTTTCCCTTTCTCTTTCTTTAGCAATACATATACACATTGTTTTTTATTAATTTTGTGTTGGCTCAGATTCCCAGAACATTGTTAAAAATAGCAATGTTAGTGAGCATTTCTCTTGTTTCTGTGTTTAATTACCAAGGGTCTAGTATTTAATATTTAGAATTGTCTTTATCATTAGCTCCTAAAAGAAAATTTTAACTCAATGAGAATGCTACTTTCTATTTCTAGGTTACAATGAGTTATGAGTAGCAATGGTTGATTCCTGATTTCAGTGGGAATACCACTAATGTTTGACTCTGATACTCTCAGCACTTAGACACCAGGATGGGACATCAAATGGTTCAGTTTAATTTCCTAAGCATGTCTTAGAATTCTTTCTGGCAGTAGCCATTAACTTGGCGTCTCTCTCTGGTATTTTTGTACTCTTCAGCAGTATATCCAGACCACAAACATCAATCCAGACTGTAGCTGCTGAAAGTTCAACATTCACCAGAGGCTCCAGACAAAACGAAGTCCCTCAATTAGCAGCAACTTGTACTATATCCATCATTTGGCCAAACTCCTAAGAACCAAGTACTATAATCCAAGTGGACTCCCTTCCTTGGGTTAAAATTCTCTCAGAGCAACCATTCTACTGCTTTTCAGGGCCCATGAGCCACTCCTATTCCCACTCCAAGTCTATCTGGGAACTGCTGGTAGCAATTGATCTAGAAATCCTGTGACCAACTAAATTCTTTCTGATTCCTATACATTTACAGTGTTCTAAATGAATTAGAAAGGTGGGCAATCAAGTAAGCCATTTGAATATCTTAAAAAGTATTACTTTCACCTAGAAGGACAAGTCCTCAGAATTTTGGAGATTACAGAACCTACTTTTCTGAGTGAGGGGTAGGTGGTGACGGAATGATCAGGATACCTTCCCATCTTCTTTCAGATAAAAGGGTTTGCTCTCTTTGAAAGTCATTGTAACAGGGTGAGTAAAAGCAAAGATCTGGGTCTTAAAAACAGGGATTTGAATTGTGACTCCGACACTTTTTAACTTTTTGATCTTGTGTAAGTTACTGAAGTTTTCTTTGTCTCAGTTTTTTTTCAGATATAAAATGGGGACAGCACGGTATATCTTCTAGGGTTAAATAAGAATATAGACATAGACATAGACATAGACATAGACATAGACATAGACATAGACATAGATATAGATAAAGATATGTATACACACACTCATTATCTATCTTTCTATGTAAATAGATATTTAGATAAATAGATACAGGGTGGAGAAAGGAGCTCTACAGTTGAGTACTTGAAACACAAAGTTTATTATTGTATTATTACTTATTAATTATCTTACCTAATAATAGAGAAACATGTAAATTGACTGTACCTCCACTACACCCACAGCCAATCAGACTGAGTATGCAAATTAATCCAACAAAGATGGTGGTTAATTTGCATACATACCTGGGTCCCGGGAACCTCCTCGACACCAAAGTCACTCCCAGCCGGCCATCGGAGGGGCGAAGAGGCCCCCTTCCCAAGCCTAGAGCCTCGGGCAGAGGCTTTAGGCTTGGGAAGGGGCCAAGCTGGCTATGGGAGGGGCGGGGCCCCCTGCCCAAGCCTCAAGCCTGGGCGGCCTGAGCTGGCGATCAGAGGGGCATGGGGCAGGGGCCGAGCCTGGGATTGGAGGAAAGGGGAAAAAAAACAATGGAAACATATCCTCAGGTGAAGATAAAAAGAAAAATAAAGAAAGAAATGTCATACCCTATGAAAGACACATCTTGAAAATGCTTAAAGAAAGTTGTCATTTTTTCATGGTGAAGGGACTGGAGTCCGTGTTGATGAAAATACCTTGACGGCTGCGGTGACTGGCAGTGGCTGCAGTAGTGGAGTGATGGGGCTGGCGCCTTCCCCTAATCAGCCCGGTCACCTCCCGCAAAGGGAGGCCAGATGTGGTTTAGGTCCACTCCCAATGGGGAGTGGACCTAAGCCATCAGTAGGACATCCCTTGAGGGCTCCCAGTATGTGAGAGGGGCAGGCTGGGCTGAGGGACCCCTCTCTCTTAGTTTTATTATATTCCATATGAACCACTGTAAACCTACTTTTTCACTGGAATCAAACCGTGACCTCCCGGTTCATGGGTTGATGCTCAACCACTGAACCACATCAGCTGAGCAAGTAGCAATTATTTAGGTTTAGCCTAAATACCCCAGTGCCAGATGTAGTGATTGACAATGATAATCCAGTATCTTTTTCAACTGTATGCAAATGTAAACATATGCAATTTGCATATACCATTACTATTCCTTTACCAGAATAGGTTGCTGCTATGGCTAAGGTAAGGTTACAGGTGATTGATAAAGGGGGTTTATGCTCTCATTGCCTGCATTACCAATGGGTCTTGGTATTTAAAACTTGGTCTGCAGATCAGGAGCATTGGCATTATTTGGGAGCTTGTCAGTGACCTGGAGTCTCAGACCCCTTTTAAGACTTACTGAATCAAACCTGAATTTTAACAAGGCCCCCAGGTGAGTCACATGCACATTACATTTTAAGGAACACTGGTCTAGTGCAGTGGCTCTTGAACTTTTCTGTGTAATCAAATCATCTAGTTAATCCTCACCCAGACATCCCATACCAAGTAAACCAGAACTTCTGAATGTGGAACCCAAGGCCTCTGTATTTTTTAAAACTGCCCATGTGATTCCAAATGTGTAGTCAAGTTTGAGAAGCAATGGTCTAGAGCCACTGACACATCATCAAAGAGGATCCCCTCCACTTTTTTTAAACTTCCAATTTTAAGATAGAGTTTGTGAGCAAGAGCAATCACTTTATCTTAGCTAGAAGCCACCAAGACTAAAGAAAAGAGGTTGCATTCTCTATGGAACTTAAGACCCAGGTTTCCTAGAGAGGCATTCAACTCTATTTTTATGATTTCAAAGTGCTCATAGGATAGGGTATGTTAGGGGTGGTATCTCCTGTAATATGATTTGTATTTGATAGTTTCTAGTGAATACTGCTCAAAGTGGAGGAGTGACTAGTGATGTATTTACCATAGTTTACAGTGTGCCCTATGTCTCTCACTGTAACCCTTGTTATTTCCATTTACAATGATGGCATCCCCGAGTCACTGGAAGGCACCAGGTGAGCAGTCTACTGGGAGACTGTCCACTCTGAGTAATCAGTATAGAGGCCTTGGCTCAGCACCTGGCTGACTGGGCTACATCCTAAAGAGCACCATTGGTGGTACTTTGAGAAAGACCTATGCCCACAAAGTTCCATAAGTTAATTTTTTTCCTGCTGGGGAACTGCCTTCATTTGCATTGACTCTCAATGACCTACCTTCAGGCAAACACCAGCCTGTAGTCAGAAGTGTATTTTAAAATAGAACCGTGTACTTAATGAATAACAATTTCCACATATGGATTTTGGCGCTATCTCATGCTGGCAGTATCTACAAACTTGTGGTCCAGGATTACCCAGGCTGCAGGTAGGAGCATAGGTAAGGAGCAGAAGAGGTATTCGAATGGTAACAGAGCTACTACTCAAAGCCTTGAAGACTTTCAGTCTAAAACCTCCCTTGTTCATTTCATTAATGTGATTATAGCCTTTTCATTTTTTCTTTTATATTCTCACTTGTGACTCGGATCATTAGCACATGCCCTTTGCAACAGGGGAGGCTGATTTGAAGTGAAAGGGAAACAGCAGGAGAATATGAACTCACAAAGACTCAGCTTCCATGGCAGCCTTACAGCTTGAAAACAGACAAAGAAAAATAGAGACAATATCACAAATGAGCAAAGGTATTGTTGGTTTGAGATTTTGCAAATAATTGCCTGGATGCAGGCAATTTTTAATGTAGTAAAATGCCCTTAGGGGCTTGGAAAATAAAAGTGAACCACCTGAGATATTTAAGTTTAAGAAAAACCAACTATTTAGCATGCATAGTGGCAACTTTTTCTGCTGTATTTTAATGTATGCAAATGTAGTTCATATTGTAACTATAATCTCATGGCAAGTCTGAATGAAGCCAATGTAGGTGGCACTTTGATGCAATTTTGATTTGACATTACTGTTAGAAAATTATGAGTGCATCATCATGTGGTGGCAGCATACAGATAGTGCAGGGAGATAATATTGATTTTTTTACACTCATTTTAAAATAGAGAAAGTGTTGTATTCCAAATGATGTGATTAGGCAAACTATTAACATCATAAAACTCTCCATAAGATTTGCTATTTATGTATTTTGGACAAACAAATCAATATGGAATTCTATTGTTAGTCTACTGTATGCTTGTATATTTGGACATTATTTAACTTAGATATGTTAAATAATAGGGAAGAAGGAGAGCTCTTGATCTTATATGACCAATTCAGAGATTTTTTTCTAGAACCATTAAAATTTATTTCAATATAAGCCACAAATATCTACTGCTCTTTAATTTGATCATTAATCCTTCTTGTGGATCTATAGTTGTAATCATGTTGGAGGTAGTGGTGATTAAAACCTGCATAATCACAGTCTTGCTGAGATGTTTTGATGCCATCACTCAGCAATTATTGAGTGTCCATTGTATGTAGAATTCTTTAATTTACAGAGGAATCATAAAAGTTTTAGACACCTCACTCCCTAGCCTGAGGGGGAAAGAGGGAACCACCATTTATAGAGTATCTACTTTCCACCAAGTACTAGGTTATTATTATTATTTCTAAAGATTCTTTTTTTTTTAATATATTTTATTGATTTTCACAGAGAGGAAGGAAGAGGGATAGAGAGTCAGAAACATCGATGAGAGAGAAACATCGATCAGCTGCCTCCTGGACACTCCCCACTGGGGATGTGCCCGCAACCAAGGTACATGCCCTTGACCGGAATCGAACCTGGGACCTTCCAGTCCACAGGCCGACTCTCTATCCACTGAGCCAAACCGGTTTTGGCTCTAAAGATTCTTTATTGATTTTTCAGAGAGAGAGAGGAAGGGAGAGGGAGAGAAAGAAATACCTATATGACGCTGAATGATCAATCAGCTGCCTGCAAATGTAACTGGAAACCTGCAACTGGGCATGTGCCCTGTCTGGGTATTAAACCAGCAACGCATTGGTGCATAGGACTACCCCAACCAACTGAGCCCCACCAGCAGGGCTGCACTCGGTTATTTTCATGCTATCCCAAATAACCTCTGAAGAAGGTGTTACTACCTCGGTTTACCGGTGGGAAAACTGAATCTCAGAAAACTCAGTCCTTCAAAATTATGCAACTTACTAGAGGGAAACCAGGATTCAAACTCATATCTCTCTTATATCAAACCTTACCTTTTCCATTTGAAAGAAATAGGACACACATTTAGGCATTTTGCCATAATCATAGGTTTTAGACTAATATATATATATAAACTAGAGGCCCGGTGCACGAAATTCGTGCACTGGGGGGAGGTGTGTCCCGCAGCCCAACCTGCACCCTTTCCAATCTGGGACCCCTCGGGAGATGTCCAACTGCCTATTTAGGCCCAATCCTTGTGGGCCTAAACAGGCAGTCGGACATCCCTTTCATAATTCAGGACTGCTGGCTCCCAACTGCTTGCCTGACTGCCCGATTGCCCCTAACCACTCCCCTGCCAGCCTGATTGACGCTTAAATGTTCCCCTGCTAGCCCGATCATCCCCAACTGCCCTCCTCTGACAGCCTGGTCACCCCCAAATGCCCTCCCCTGCATATTCCCTCTTTATTAGATAGGGTTTTTTATTTAACATATTGTACAGTGTACCTGCTGTGGTCTTGACAAACCAGTAAAAATGTAAACCCAAACTAAAGGTGTCATAAAATAAACTCCTTAAACAGGAATTTCATGAGACCTTGGAAAGGTAATATCATGTGGTTGTTGGGCATATATTTGAATAAGTAGAAGGTTTATAGGTGATTTCACACTTTTTCATATTTTCTAAAAGTTTCCTTTTCTTTTATAAATAATAGACATGTAATCAACTGCCCATCTTTCCCTCCAAAAATTATTTTGAAAGGGCAAAGTCAATTGGAGCCAAGTCTGTTAAGTAATGTAGGTGTCAAGATGGAAGGCTTTTTCACATAGAGGTCTACTAACACTGTACTTATCCATTTTCCCACAAACTTTTGGCCCATTTTTTCCCTTCTGCTAGAGATACTCCTTCCAAGATGCCTTTCTCCTCTTAATAATCTCAATCCTCTCTACCTATGAAAGTTCTACTGGGCCCTTTGAGGGTTGGCCAAGTCTCTGTGGCCCTCTCCCCATCCTTGCAGCCAGATCTGCTTGCTCCTTCCTCAGTGTTCCCACAGTGCCGTGGACACAGCTGCAGCACAGTCCACACATGCAACCTGTTGTCACCATTTCCTGGGAACGTCCTGTCCTATTCTCTTCCCTTTATAGGGGAATCAAGCTGGAGTTTTGCAGGTTGGGAATAAGCTGGCACTGGCTGAAAGCGGAATGTGCCTAGAGGGGCGCAGACACCTCCCAGCCAACAGGCCTACGGCCTGGGTCATGGCTGGGAGTGGATCGCACGGGGGAGGCGTGCCCACAGCCCTGGCCACAGCTGGAAGCAGAACAATCTGAGAGGGGTGCAGGCGTCTCCCAGCTGACAGGCCTATGGCCAGGGCCACAGCTGGGAGCGGATCGCGGGAGCGGATCGCGCTGAGAGGGGCGCAGGCATCTCCCAGCCTACGGCCAGGGCCACAGCTGGGAGCGGATCATGGGAGCGGATCGCGCTGAGAGGGGTGCAGGCACCTCCCAGGTGACCAGCCTCAGCCCTGGCGGCGGCTGAAATTGGAGCATGCGAAGAGGGGCATGGCTGCCTCCCAGGCCCACAGTCCTGACGAAGGCTGGAAGCAAAAGGCGCCGAGAGGGGCACAGGCGCCTCCCAGCTGACAGGCCTACAGCCCTGGCCATGGCTGAGAGTGGAACGTGCTGAGAGGGGTGCAGCCACCTCCCAGCCGACAGGCCAACAACCTGGGTCACTGCTGGGAGCAGATAGCGCCAGAGGGCGTGGCCGCCTCACAGGCCCACGAGCCGGGGCTGGAAGCTGATAGCGGGAGGGGGATGGGGGGGGGCGCAGGAGCCTCCCAGGTGGATGGCCAGGGATGCGCGGGCCGAGGGCTGAGGCTAGTAGCAGATCGTGCGGGAGGCGTGGCCACCTCCCAGGCCTACAGCCTGGGCCGTGCTGCCGGCTCTCATTGGCAGCCATCCCTGGGACTGGGGGTCTCCGGCGGGACTGAGAAGACTGGGCGCCACCATTTTGTCGTGGAGTGATGGTTAATTTGCATATTACTCTATTATTAGATAGGATGTTTATGGGATGCCAAAAAAAATTAACCCAAGTTAGAGTTAGTGTTTTAAGCATCTTATATGAGTTACCATTGCCCTCCTCTGCCTTGCAGTATTGTTATCTACTGCCATCTTCTTCTTTGTAGAGTGTTCATGCTAATTTACTAATAAAGCTGAAGTATGTTCATGTAAAAGCACTTTCTATTTCTGGTCATTCTTAGGTGGCCATATTTTTCAGTTCTTATTAAAGTTTGCAAAATATGAACTTTTAAAGCAGAAATTTACTAAGAAATAGATTTCCTAATAATCAGTAAGAATAGATTATTCACTCTGAAAGCAAAATGGGATAATATATTGAACTGATTCACATCTCTATGAGTGATACCCTGCAAATTGAACCTGGTATTATTACAGCTCCTTCCTTTCTTCATAAATTACCCATATCAACAACGTTGAAGGATTTATGTACTTTGTTAACTTTATGTGGGTTTCTCTCGCAAGTGCTAGTAAACCAACTTCTGGACACTTACTGTGTTTGCAGATAAGAGAGAAAAATAAGAACCCTTAGGGAGGTATGAAATTAACTTGGATAAGACTTCCCATGCAGCGCTATCTTCCATGGGTATCAGTTTCAAAATTATGCCACCATTGTTACAGGCTGGCACTGTTTGACATGGGCCAGAATCCTGTGTAGTAATTTGAGTGGCAACACTCTCAATATCACAGGTTGTGCTTCCTTCCTATATTACCATAATATGTGTTTCCTGTTAAATTAAATAATCCCATCTTTGATGTATATGAAATACTGAGCAAGCTTTCTGTCCCTATTTAGGGAATGGTCTCCTGCTGGGCACAAAGGAGTGGATTCTAAAGAAACAGTCAGGTTGCTTCCTCTGGAAGGATTTGGGGGTTTCTGAGCTCTTTGGATGATTACCTACAACAACTAATCCATAAATCAATAAATACTGATATTATGCTCTGAGAATGGCTTTATTGTATTCTACATATTAAAACACAAGCTTCTGATTTTTTCCTTGAAAAATAATATGCTGATTTATCTTTTTTGAATTCATGGCATGGATCCTAACAGCACAAAATTACTTAAAAAATTCAATATTAAATGACCTCCATTGGGTCAAGTGAGAAATAAGCCAACAAAGATTAAGCATGTATTGCTTAGAAGAGCTGCTAATTTGATACAATGGGAAGTGATATTTAAGTTGCTGTTAGCTAGAGGTGATCCATGAAATAATTTAGAGAACTCTTAAATGCAAAGGCACCTTTTAAAGTACACTGTATAGTTCTTAGGTCTGGAGCCAGGCCACTACACCAACAGCTGGAAAATCTAGATTCTATTCGTGATTCAGCTATTGTCTAATGACCAAAACAAAGCATTAAGACCCTGTGCCATGTCCTATGGAAATACCTCCCAAATATGTGAATAAGTCATTTTAATAAACTACTGTTTATAATCATATCTTGGCATTTTTTTTTCCTGGTGTTTATTTCCTGAAGCTTTAATTATATCTGATTTCATATGTACCCATTGAAATTACTGATAACATTAGGCTGGTATTTTTCACTGGCAGCTTTTCTGTTGTTTTTAAATATGACCTCTGTTTTTAAACCTTATAATTATCCCATGCTATGTGAATGTATCATTATTGTGCCGTACCAGTCCATGACTTACTGCTTGCAGTGATATTAATAGTTTTTACCCTTTAAGCTTCTTACTTGAAGCTTTTTAAAAAATATATATTTTTACTGATTTCAGAGAGGAAGGTAGAGGGAAAGATAGAAACATCAATAATGAGAGAGAATCATTGGTCAGCTGCTTCCTGCATGCCTCCTACTGGGGATAGAGCCTACAACCCAGGCATGTGCCCTGATGGGGAATTGAACTGTGACCTCCTGGTTCATAGGTCGACACTCATCAACTGAGCCACGCTGGCTGGGCTCATTTGAAGCTTTGATGGGAAGTCACCACTTTTCATCTATACTTTTCCTGATTTGCCTTATTTCCAAAATTTGAATTTTGTGCTTTCTTTTCACATTGGGACCTTTCTTCTTACATGGTTTTATTTATTTTAAAACGTGTGTTCATGTATCAGTGCTTTCTTTTAGAGGAGTAAAGCCCTGTAAAGGACATTTACAACTTTATATAAGATTCTATTTTATGTATTTACAATATTTTAAATACAAGACAAGAAATGAGAGTTTGGGAGCTTACTTGTTTAGGGAAGGAACAAAAATCAAAGAAAATAAGGAAATGAGAATAACAGAAGGAGAAGAGAAAAGGCAAAGAAGCTTTTGAAAACTTCATTCTGTCCTTCCCTATCAGGACCTGGCATCTTGACATTCTTCTCCATGCCAGGAGGCCTATGTAGAATCTTTGTTGTGTTTTTAAAGAGGCCAGCCATTGCATGTGCTACAGAAGGTGGTAATCTGTATATCTAAAAGCCTAAGTGACCAGAAAGACCGGTTGCTATGATGCACACTGTCCACCAGGGTGCAGACGCTCAATGCAGGAGCTGCTCCCTGGTGGCCAGTGTGCTCCCATAGCCAACCTCCCCCAGCCATCAGGCCAATCTTCCACTGTCCCTCCCCCCTGCTGGCAGGCCCCAATTGCCTGATTGGGGCCGAGCCCCGGGTTGGGATGGGGAACCAGGAGTGGATGGCAGCAGACATGGCCCCTTTCCCAGGGGGGCTGAGGGCCAGCTCCCTCTTTGGGGCCAGCAGCCAACCTCCCATGCCCCATCCCTCCCCCTGGCGGGCAGGCCCCAATTGGCCTGTCACCCGCCTGCTGCGGTGAGGAAAGGAGAAGGGGGATAGGTGGGGAACTGTGTGGTGGCAAGGAACCACATGGTGGTGAGGAACCACACTGTGGCAGGGCACTGACAATGGCGGCGGCGACATCTGGCATCTGTTCCTTCTGCTCCCGGCCTGACGACCATTGCCTCCTCTCCAGCCTGGCCCTGATCGGCCTGGCCATGATCACTGGCCAGGCCTAGGGACGCCACCCATGCACAAATTATATGCACCAGGCCTCTAGTATACATAATAACATGTGTCTAGTTAGTCACTAGGTCACAACCAAAGGACATGAGGCAACGCATGCCTGTTGGCCCTCTCTTTCTGCTCTTTTGATGTCTTCAGTCTTTCTTTCTGGGTTTGGGAGGATGATTTCAGCTAGGACACTTCCTGAATAATTCACCCTCCAGGTTCCATAAATCTTGAAATATCAGGGGAAGGGAAGAACATAACTTCAATAGTGCCTGGCACATAGTAGAGAATCAAGAAATGTTTATTGAGTAAATGAATAATCAAGGGCTATGAGATGAACATGGAGTTATCCAAATCCAGTTGGAAGCTTAGGGAGGCAACAATCCTTGACTCTTAGAGTGATCATGGAAATGCCAAGTAAAGTCATATTGAGATTGCACTCAATCTAACCTGTCACTTATATTTTAAAAACTGGATTTATAACTCACATGATATAAAAAGCACATATTTTAAATGTTCATTTCGGTGAATTTGATAGTTATGTAGACCAATATAACAAAAAATTAAAAAATCATCCATATTTCCAATACTCAGAATTAATATTGATTAACATATTTCATATTTTCATTGGTACAAAATTATTTTAGTGATTTGCTTTTATAACATTTTATCATAACTAGTAGGGCAACCTTCTTATAACTATCTTTTCCAAAAGATCCTTACCTATTTTTATTTATTTTTTAAAATTAACTTTAAAATTATTTTATTAAGTTCTAAAAACTCACTTTAGAATTTTACTTATCCATAAAAAATTTACAAATAATTGATATTCCCAACCAAACCCCCCCCCCCAATTACCTTATTTTCTCATATTTTCTTTATATTTCTCAATTGATGCTCATAGTTTTTATCTACATCAATCACACATATTTTGAATTGGATTATTTCTTGGTAACTAATGATGATTTACAAGTTTAATATCTTTTTCCTCTTTGTATTTTCAAATCGGTTATTGCTGGTGTACTTTTGCATATTTATTCTTACATATGACCTCCTCCACCCTGCTCCTGCCTTCTCCCCATTAGATTTGAGGAACTTTGTATAGAATGATTAGTTGCCATACCCAAATTATACAATGGAGTGGAAGAACAAGATTTGCACCCATGTCTTTCCATTCCATCACATTCTGACATGGGCAAAGACTTAAAAAACAAATAAACAAACAAACAAACAAACTAGTAAGAACTAGAATACCAAACTATGTCAAGTGCTGTAATGGAGAAACAATATTGTGAGAACTGGTCTTTGTATTTAAGACACATTTTTTGAAAAACAAAAACCAAGTCCCAGACACAGGCAATTAATTAAAAAACAATGAAAGAGAACAGCACACTTGTTGTGCAACAGGGATTGCTCAGTGGACCTCTGCATTGAATGACTGAATGCAAGATGAGCTTCCACTAGGTAGCCTTTTTTTGTTGCCCACTCAGCCCCATTTTTTGGCTGCTGCACTTTTTTAACTGCTCAAGCTTATTTTTGTTTTGGCTTCTACACTCTTGTGGCTGCGTATTCTCCAACATTAAATAAACAATCTGCATCCTCCAGCTGGATGCCTGCTTTTGGAGGAATGTTTGTCTTTTTATGAAACAAGTCCTAATGAAACCTGGTCCAATTACACAAACTTATTAAATATTATATGAATAACGTTGCAACTACCACTGATGTATGTTGTGAATCATCCCTGACTCGACTGACAATAAATATCTATTCCCCCAGACAGATGAGCTTTTGCAGATGGCTACCTCTGTTCCTCAGCTGGCTGCTGCTCCCTCTGAAAGCTGACTTGGCTGCACCGCCGCAGAAACTACAGCATAACCAGGATGCTGGTGAAGAGCGAGCCTGGAGCAGAGCAGGAAGGAACATCCATCACAGGATAACATTTCTTCCCATGTACAGGTGTAGGGATGAGATGCAGGGTAGCAGCGGGAGCAAAGTTTATCTGACAGTTTTATTATTATTTTTAAACAAATACCCTAAGGGTTGTGCTCTTGAAGACAGTCAATCATCCAGGTAGAATTTACATAACTTTCTAACTTTCCCTGAGAGATTTCTTTTAGAACGTGCCTTGATTTGTATTATTCCACATATGTCAGTGGAGTCTCATCTTGTTCCTTTTAGGGTGGCTTTGATTTCTGGAAATAGCAAACATTAGTTTGCCATTACCGTTACCTTGATTTTTTTTTATGATGATTGAGATGTGACTCTGATGTGACAAAATTGATTTTTATTTGGTTTTTGAACTGGTTTTAATGACAAGCGGGTAAAACATAATGGCAGCCCTGTTGGTTTATATAAACTTATAGGTTTATAATTCCTGATTTTTTTAAAGGTAAAAACTCACTTGTAGTTTTTCATAAAATGCCAATCATATTACCTGAATACATCCTTTGTGTGTTGTTAGCAATTCTACTTCAGCTCAACTTTTTCTAAAAAGCAGTCTGATGATCAAATTATGAAATGCAATTATCTGATGATAATCATAAGCAAGAACAGCCTTAAAAAGAGGAAGAAGAGATAGACTAAAGTGGAATAAAGAGAAAAAATTCTGGAAGCACCAGCAGTGTAATAGTTGCCAGCACACACTAACTGGGTACCCTACATGCACTGTGTCGGGTACATTCCCTGTATTACCTCAGTTAGTTCTTGCAGCTACTCTATCAGTAGCTATTTCCCACTACATTTTATGGATCAGAAAATCGAAGCTTCATGCTCAAGATCAATTGGTAATAAGTAGTAGAAGTTGGCTTTAAACCCCGTCTTTCTAAACAAAAAGCCCATTTTCTTTCTCCTATGCCTTACTTGATTTGTACATTGGCTAGGACTATAAAAGTTGTGTTAGCCATTATGGTAGAAGAAAGGAAGCTTTCCTTTTATTCACTTCAACTCGCAGAGCTAATTTAGAACTTGGTTCAAAATGTAGAAGTGATATGAAACATAAAAATGCAATAATAGTTATATTTGGGCCCTTGGAAAAGTTATTTAATGCAAAAAGATAGAATTGGTCACTACAGACAATAGCACAGGGAGTGAGTTTCTTTATTAAAAATAAAAGCATTTCATAGTCATCATTTTGCATAATCTAAAATATGTGAAGGGGGTTATCTTTACACAACATTACACACTTTGATATTCCTATTCACTCTGCCACTTTGACTTTCTGACGCAGCATTTACTATCTTGTCTATCTTCCTCTGAGGGCTTTCTTCCAGATCAAAAAAAAGAGTAGCATGGATTATTTTGGTATGTGCATTACTCCTTCTCTGAGGCAGAAATGTTTGCTTTTCTGCAGAAGGGTCACTGAGAGACTAGTTCTGCACATAGAATTTCAAATATAGCCTTTGTGCTCCATTTCTTAGTTTTAATTTAAATATTGTTGCTATATCACCTGTTAGCTTTGCAGACAACATACGTGTAAGTACAGCAGGAAGTTTGCTGTTGCCCAGTGACAGGGGCTGAGATTTAGAGTAAAAGGGAAACTACATCCAGGTGAAAAGGGTTTTTTGTAAATTCTTGTCCCCTGTCTCTTTCACTTAAATAGATTTTGAAAATGTCAAGAGAGATTCTTTGCTTTGCGTCACTTGATTCTTTGTTTTGTATCACCTCTCATGATGATATTGTTTATCCTCTTCCTTTCCTTTCCCCTTTTCCAAAGCTCATTTGTAAAGCTTGTTCAAAACTGTACACTCAGCAAATAACTAAGCATTTGAAAGCCCATGAGCTAGAAAAATGAATGTGTGTTAATTGACTGGTTGGCTTCAATGATTATTTATAGAATCAGTAGCACTTCCCCCTCAGTATTCAATCAGACCATTGTGTTCTGAATACATGGTATCTTATTCTTGCAATATA
The DNA here is from genome assembly GCA_025583905.1 of Ia io. Classification (NCBI taxonomy): domain Eukaryota; kingdom Metazoa; phylum Chordata; class Mammalia; order Chiroptera; family Vespertilionidae; genus Ia; species Ia io. The sequence continues at coordinate 50,754,966 of JAJQQW010000003.1, forward strand.
ATAACCTGACCATGGAAATGTATTTTGCAAAGAGTATACGAAAAGACTAAGTCAAACTGAAAAACTGTGCAGGAAAAGAGCTCCCACATACGCAAACAGAGTTATCATTGTGTGTTTATTTTCCTAGTGCAAAGAGATTGAGTCTTCTCCAGCTTAAACTTCCCTCTGCAGTTGTTCACCCACGGGGACTCTGCAAGCTTCCAAAGCTGTGCAGCCAGGAAGCCTGCCGAGAGATTGTTGCCCATGGGGAAACTGAGGGGCAGTGCTGACTCCCACTGCCACTGCCACTAGGATTTATTTAGATTTTAGCATTACAATGCAGACACTGCCCACATCATCAGAAAAACACAAGTTTAAGCGAAGGAGACAAATCTAGAGAATAAGCCTATTTTTTTTTTCCTTTGAATTGGAAGAAGGTGGGTCATACTGAAGACCATGTAGATTCCTAGTTGTTCATGTTCATCAGATTTTTATTTAATACCCCCCCCCACACACACACACATTTTCTTCTTTATTTCATGATTTTTTTTTTTTTGGTAGAAAAAGTAGAAATGCATAAACAATGGAAAAATTATGAAAGAAGTTTTTAGGGGTCAAATGGACATGTTTTTAGGAAATTTTGGGAATTAAGGGATCCATGGAAAAATCACAGGGCTAACAGCCCTGCAGAAGGCACATTTCCATAGAATAAGGGAGCTGAGAGCTGCAGAAGGTACATTTCCATGGAATAGGGAGCTGGGAGCTGCAGAAGGTACACATTTACAGAATAAAGGGAAGGAAGCCCCTCATTCAGAAAGGGAAGAGGAAAGCCCAAAGGGAATAGGAGAAATATAAGGGAGAAGAAGAGGAGAACGCATGTACCTCACCTGAGGTTTGAGCTCTGAAGTTGCTATAGTGACCAAATCAGAGGGGATAGTGACCAATCAGAAGGGATGTCAGGGCACAAATAACTGCTGCCAACCCTATGGACCTGAGATACTTGGAAACTAACTAGGATGTTAAAATTTCAAATAGAGTTTGGATCTTCCATTTCCTTAGGCAAATGATTGTTTTTCTGTTGCCAACTCCACTAATGATCTTTTGCTTCTGGAAAATTAAAAAAAGAAGTGGTCAGAGTTTTGTTTTGTTTTTTAAGTCAACTTACAACATCAAAACAAGTTTGGTGGGTATATTACAGGGTGGGACAAAGTAGGTACACAGTTGTTCATATGGAAAATAATACAATGATCCTATATAATAAAAGCCTAATATGCAAATTGTTCCCTTGACTGGGAGTTCACCTGGGAGTTCACCCGGGAGTTTGACCAGGGGGCAGGCCAGCCAGCCAACCACCCGCAGCCCCTCCTCCAGCCAGCCCCACCCCAGCTGGTGGTGGCAGCAGGCGGCTGTGGAAAGGGAGGCCCTGGCCGGCAGCTGGCTACCGCTAGGGACCCTACCCCCAAATTTCATGCACTGGGCCTCTAGTTAATAAGTAATAATATAAAAATAAACTTTTTGTTTCACGTACTTACAGCTGTAAACTTACCTTTGCTCCACCCTATATAATAGTAGCTTCGAAGATTTCTTAGGAGAGTCAGATGATCAGAAGGAAACAGGATAGGAAATATTTGCCTTTCTTCACTTAAAAGACAGAAATGAAAGAACAAACATTCACTGTTCTGAGAAAGTGGAGGAAAGTTGTAAATAAGTTTTCAGCTTATTAATATCACGTGGCATTTGTGATTTCCAGTTGTTTGATAAATTTGAAGGATAACATGATCCAAAGTCTAAAATTTGGAAAGTAGTAACTTTGTGTTATGCATATTACTATCATGAAGGCTGGGGGACACATCTCTAGGTACTCCAAATGGCTTAATTAATTGACCAGCTCTTTAAGACGGTCTTATTCTGCTCTTTTTGTCTGCCACTGCTGGTTCACTAGGTCTGATCAAACAGAAATATAAGCTCTTAGCCTGTGAGTACATGACAGCCCAAGTTAGGTAGAGTGTCTAGGAACATAGTGGACAATGTGCTTATATGCTGCTGCCTGTGTGGCTGAATTGAGAATGAGTTTGTTTGGAAGAGAATGGTTGTAGAAAAAGATGGAAGAGAAAAGCTAGCTTAATCATTAAGAAATGGAGCAGGGTAGAGGGAGCTGCTACTTACATATTACTAGAGGCCTGGTGCACAAAATTTGAGCACAGCGGGAGGTCCCTCAGCCCGACCTGCACCCTCTCCAATCCAGGAGCTGTCAGGGGATGTCCTACTGACAGCTTAGGCCCACTCCCTGTGGTTCTCTGCTCTCTGCGGGGCCTGATTACTTCGCCGCCGATGCGGTGACGAAGCCCCCACGCCCTGCTGTCCACTCTCTGTTGGCCAGGCCTGGGGGCTTTGCCGCAGCTGCGTGAATGAAGAATTCATGCGAATGAAGCCGCCACGCCCTGCTCTCCACTCTCTGTCTGACAGGCCTGGTGGCTTTGCTGCCGTGGCGGCAATGAAGCCTCCATGCCCCACTGTCTGCTCTCAGCAGTGGGGTTGAAAGGACTGGGGGACTCCAGTGGGGCTGAGGGGACTGAGAGCTGCCATCTTGTGGCTAAGGCGCTGCCATCTTTGTGATGGTGTGAGGGTCAATTTGCATATTCACTCTTTATTAGATAGGCTTGTTTGAAGGTCACTGAATTTTTGTTAAAGAACCATTTGTTGGAACAGCCTGAGACAATGAAACACAAACCTGGTAGGTTTTGATGGTGTGACTGAGATCTGAATTAGAAGGTGCTATTAGGGAAGACAGGACTGAAAGGAATATCTTCCTAAATGGTAGTTGGCATGGCATGTAAGCATCAGGGCCCATCAAGTTGAATTCCAAAAGGGCAGGGGGTGTTGCAAGAGATTCTGGGGATGAGGCTGAATTGCCTGATATAAACATTTTTGACCCAGAAAAACAATTTTAGTTTGCATTTTAGACTCTGGAAATGTTTTAGAACCAGTCTAGGTTTCAGCACATATGCTCCTTTGACTAAACAAGTTAACAGTTTAGTTTAGCTTCTAATTTTCCTTTAAAAAATTGGCATCATTACATATCTTATCATAGGCTAAAATGAAATTACTTTTCAAAAGTAGCACCTTGAAAATATATCACATAATATCAAAATAAAACCAGATAGTTTCAGCAATTGCATATTAATACCTAGCTAAGTTTAGTTTTTTAATCATGAATTTTGGTTACACTTCAAGATCTGCTGGTTTTAGAGTTCTAAGCAGCATTAACCCTGTGAGGCCCTTGTCCACCAGATCTGTCTTAATAAGGAAACTTCTGGAATATGTAAACAAATGATGAGGAAAAAAATAGATCTATCTATCTATCTATCTATCTATCTATCATCTATCTATCTCTCTTTCTTACCTTAGTTCCTAACCAATAGATTCAGTGATGGATATAAATAGTTACACATGAAATATTAATTTTCTTACTTTACTAACAAATTATTTTAAATGTAGAAATAGTTTATTTTCCTTTCATTAATCTAGTCATATCCCTGGAAACCCATTCTTTTATTCAGATGCTAAACAAACATTGATTGAACATTCACATGCAGCAAACATTGTGGTAGGCATAGGGGGTATAAACATGAAAAATCCTCTCTGTGGTCATGGAATCCATAGTCAAGTGGGGGATATCAGAAAATCCAATTTAGTAAGGGAAATGCTTTGCCAGATGCATGCAGTAGGTGCTTTATGAATACAGGGAAGCACCCTATAATGTAGCTGAGGGAGAGAGGGGATTAGAAAAGAAAGAGGTCATAATTAAGCTGAGTTCTTAAAGCATTAAGGAGACTTAGTTATAGTGGAGAACACTAGGCAAGGTATTTTAGGTCAATAGTAGAGAATCAATAAAGAAACAGAGGCAGGTGATAAGAGGCAAGGTCATTATGGATGGCTGAAGCATTGGCAGAACATGGGATCAGGGAAGATAAGATGGAAAGGAACCATCATCTTGACCTGGTATGCCCAGGGTGTGGACTTTAACCCAAACCAGTGGGCATTGAAGCATTTTAATCAGGTGAGTGAGGAGATATTTTCATTTTTGAAAGGTCACTCAGGTAAGCTTGAGGAATGTATGTTCGTTGAGGTGGAAGGAAGCTCTTTCTTTAAGTAGATCAGTCAGGAGATATGTAGCAATTTAGATGAGCTAGGAAGAGTTTTTGAGCCAAGGCACTAAGAGTAAGTTGCCCATAAATGAATAAGTATAAGAGTTACTTAGGAGGAAGACTCTTTAGGACTTAAGGCTGAAGATATTGTAGGGAGAGAATTTGAGAGACTGTGGAGTCGAGGATTATTTCCAGGTTTCTGGCTTAGGTAACCAGTGTAGTCATTTACTGAGATAAGAATATAGAAAAAAGATTGGGGGTGTGTATGAAAATTATGAAGGTTTAATTTGAAGGTCTATGGAACATAACTGGAGTTGTCCAGGAGGCAACAGAAGAGTCATGTGGAGCTCAGAAGAGTCATGTGAGCTAGAGAGAGATAGGGGACCTCAGTCGAGAGAAGCTATTTATAGCCATCGGTGTGGTTGAGACACCCAGAAAAAGTATATGAATAACAAGAGCAGTAACAACACCAATATGGTCATTAGGTTACCTCTTATGTGATAATTTACTATGAATGAACCTTGGTGGCATGTGTGAATATTTTAGCCCCCTTAGAATAACAAACACATTTTAACTGATATTTAAATGAATTCACTTCTTGTTCACTATGCCTATGTGTTCTTATTCTGTTTTGTATTATTCTCTGCAATGATGTGACCAGCAGATCTATACTTCCCAGGTAATAACAAAGCACATTATTTATAACTAGTGGCCTGGTGCACGAATTTGTGCACATTGAAAGGGAATTAATTAGAAGAAATATTTTAATATTGCTATTCACCCTTTCTCTATAATAGAAGTGTCATATATTAAAGAAAAGTAGTAAAATGTATATGAAAATAATATATAAATTTATTAGTAAATAAACAATAACAACATTATATAACAACAACAAAGATCTGATATAAAAACAACAAAAACATGATATAAAACAACATTGATACAAACAATGACTGATAAATTGATTAAACTTATTCTAATATCTCCCTGTATACCACATTAAGAGTAAAAACACTTTCAGAGTACCTGACTAATTTCCCTTGTGATGAAGTATTTACAACTTTAATGTCACACACTCTTTGAACTCCATAGAAAGCAGCATATAACTGACCATGTCCAAAAACGGGTTCAGGTAGGAATATTCCTACTCTGTCTAGAGTTTGTCCATGTGATTTATTAATTGTCATCACAAATGCTGGCATCACGGGAAACTGTCTTTGAATTAATTTAAATTAATTAATGTCAGATGGGGACAAATCAATTCTTGGAATCAGAACAACCTCTCCTTCTGCAGATCCTGTTAATACTTCAGCTTCATTTGTTAGGTCACAATCTTTTGATAATAAATCTGGTACCATTACAAAGACCCATTTACTATTAACATTTCTCAGTAGCATGCTGATTGCACCTACTTTCAATTTTAATTTATGACAAGGCATGCCTGAAGAAATTTGATGGGAAATTTTTAAGAAATTTGATGGGAAAGTTTTCCTTTTTGGCATCATCCCTTGAATCGATAGAATCATCACTCAAATAGGTGTGAAAATCTCCATTGAGTATATCCAAATTTCTTCATTTAATTTATGAATGTGCTCATTTTTAGGACAAAGAATTGCACGTTTAGATATATTTTTAATATTATCTATAGATATACTATATCCAAAGGTAGCTTCAATAATAGATCTGTTACAAATCATTTCACAGGGGACTTCAATAATATCCATTCCTAAATGAAAACTGCTATTAAGTTTGCCATCTCAAGTTTTACTAACCATTCACTATAAGCAGAATCCTCTGATCTGCTGACCAAGGCCAATTCCAGGAAAAATGAAGCTCCCACCTCCTTGCTGACAGGGTCCGGGGTGCAGGTACCCGGCTCCCTCCTCCCTCTTTCCTCCTGTCCAGGTCAGGGGTGCAGGTGAATGGGATTCAGGGCTGTCAGGGTGCTGACAGCAAGGTCTGGGTCAGTGCTCATCATAGTTACCAGCTGGTGGTCTGGTCAATGGTCATTCTGGTCGTTATGCTGTAATGGTCACGGGGCTTTCATTATATAGGATTATTACTGAATAAGCATAATGGTTTCTCTTCACTGCTAACCAACATCTACCTTTAAAATTTACTTATCTGATGTATGTTATTTGACTCCTAATAAATATGAGCATTGTGACTAAATAAAGACCTAAGTCAATGCTCAATGTAATTGAAGACTTTCCCCCCAGAAACTGATATTTGTTGAATGCCTACATTTGCCAGACACTTTCCAGGATCCAGGGACTTAATGGTGAACACCTTCTTTCGTCATACAGAGGCTGTGATGGGAAAGCCGCAACCTTCAGTACTCAACAATAGAATAGGGGACAATGGGAACATGTGCAATGGGCTGGGGGTAAGGAAAAACCTGTGCATTCAGCTAGAGTTGAAGGAGAAACATGATATTACAACATTTTTCCATTGTATTGTGTCAGTTGTAATTTTTTCTTACTTTGCCATATGCACATTCTTCCACAACTTTGGGTTATACTTGTGCTTTTGCGCCAGTGCTTCTTGCATTTGCCTCTTATGTGACTTGATTATTTTTCCCGAGCCCCCATCCCATCTCCAGTGACCCATTTTCCTAATTCTGTGGAAAGTGTAATGCTCTTTTAACTCACATTTTATGACACTGCAGCATTTGACCTCTCCAGGCAGCATATACCCAAATACCTCAAGTGACTTGCTACTCACACGTGTCCAGTTCCACAAGTTGAAAATTTGGACACACAGGCGTGTGAACTTCCCCTTCAAGACCACTTTTATAAGAGTGACATAGTTATGTTTTCTTTTTTAGATAAAAATGATCCCAATGTGAGAACCCACTAGTGAGGCAAGAACATTGGCTAATTTTCTTAGTTGTAATGGTGCATGTGCAAAGTTCTCTATAAACCTGAGTTGTTTTCTCTGGGGATAGATGAAAGGTGGTCATCTCTGGACTGAGCAGCTGAGTATAGGGAGCTTCAGCCAGCATCAGTGTAAATGCCTCACAATGGTGTATGCTCATCCTCACTCCACTGCTCATTCTCCCCCATCTTCGACTATTTTATCACTTCCTGAGGCAGAGAAGATGTTTCTACTGTTGTCCTTTTATTCTAATAGGAAGCCAAGTCAATGTAGCATAATTGGTAGAGCATTTACTATGCATAAGACACTGTGCCAAGTGCAAGAGATAAGATCCAAAAAAAAAGTTGCTATCTCTCTTTTGAGGGGCTTCTAATTTCGTGGGGAATACAGGTATTTACATAAATGATGGAAGGGTCAGCATTCTGAGTTTTTGCTTCCTTTTCCTTTCTTGGGTTTTTACCTGGGACCTACTCAATTTTTCCCAGCAGAGAGAACAAATTCATTTCACACTTTCATTCTAGGGGAGGTCTTCCCTGGCCACCCTTTCTAAAATAGCAGCCTCCCACCCAGACACTCTGTCCTCTTTCCTGACTAAATTTTTTTTTTAATATTTATTATCATCAAACACAATATATATTTTACTTATTTCTTATCTATTACCTGTCTTTGCCTGTGTCATGAAGACAGGGATTTTTGTTAGCTTTTTTCATCACTGTATCCCCTGTGTTTCAGTAAATATTTGTTGAATGAATGAATAATTAAATATATACACTCATTCTTTCAATAAACATCTAGCGTGTACCATACACTTTGGATTGAAATGGTGAATGACTTTTCCATAATCCTGCCCTCATATAGTTTACATTTGGCCGGAGAGATTGTCAAATAGTCACATATGTATATGTAATTATAAATAGTCACATATGTATATGTAATTATACACCTTATTCCTGTATCCTGTCCTCCTAAACCATATCGATAAGGACAGTAAAATTGAATATTTCCTGGCAAACAGACCTGTTTAAGATATAATAAAACACTATACTGCCCTCTTCCAGTCTGTCTAGTATTTGAAAAATGAATTGACAAAGGTAATATCCTATATGTATATAAAGGCATTTTATTACCTGTTCAGAATATTTATCCAATGGGATGTCACCCAGATTAAAGTGCTTAGTGTGTGTGAAACTGCAGAAATATTCTGCATTAATTTGTATTCAGAGGACGCTCTGATTTCAACACATAAAGTTTAGGAACTTTTGGTACTATAACAAGGATATTAGATTTTTCAACATTGATTGTGGACTATTTTAGGCTCTGACCAGGTAGCTCTGTTGGTTAGCATGTTGTCCCGGCCAAGCTTGCAGGTTCGATCTCTGGTCAGTGCACATACAGGAATCAACCAATGAAAGCATAAATAAGTGGAACAACAAATCAACTTCTCTCTCTCTCTCTCTCTCTTCCTTTAAAACCAATCAATAAATAAAAAACATTGTGGGACTATTCTAAGTACATTGAGTTTTATTGGTTTTTAAAGTAAAATTTAGCAATTCAATCTGAAATTTCAGTTTCAAAACATACATATTTTGTTCACAAAATGCTTTGGATTGTTTTATCATTTTAAATGTGAATAAATTGCTTTGACTTAAGATTGAATTTTTAGGGGAAAAATGTAACATTAATTTTTGTGGTATTATTCATGAAAGATGTTCATCAGCAACTGTTCAAGTTCCTCTCCTACTCACTTGCTAGGAGTATAAATAATATTTGTTTGAAAGTTTCATCCATGACTAACCTCAGTACTGTAATGCTGTTCCTTCTTGTTTCAATTCCTGTAATAAGCAATCTTCCGAGTAATAGTTGGTAAATAAAGTTGTCATATACATTGACAGTAATAACTAAACCATCACTGCCCATAGGCCCCCCCCTCCCTTCCCCCAATTTTTGGATTGCAGAATTAACATAGCAGATTTTTTAAAAAGTCCTAAATACATACCAGCTGCAGTCTTTTAAAGTCTCATATCGTTTTGTTAGCACAATGCCTGCCTACGTGAGCAAAAACATGGGAACTGCATCCTAATGCAGTTGACAAGATTTTTTATTTTCATGATTACTTCTCTGCCTTTTTTTATTTTGCCTGCAGGCAAAGGTTGGCATACATGTCAAGAGAATGTTCTCCAGCTGGGGCCTGCAGTACAGAGAATTGTATATACCAGAGGGCTCATGGGACTCTAGGCAGATTATTATGGTAATATTGGAGGCTGCTGTCCTCTCCCTCCCACAGCTGGGCCGCCTCTCTCATTGTAAGTATTGAAGCAATATGTTTTGCAAATTATACGTTGGGAACAACAGGGACCCAGTAAAGTGAGGAAAAAGAGAAACATTGCAAAATGTTGCCTTTAATATTATATTTTTCTTGTTCATCAAGCAAAATAAATTAAAGCTTTAATTTTTTTTAATTAAATGAGGATCATATATTGAAAAAAGAGCTATAAGAGTAAAAACTTAATATTGATTTTATTGAGAGTTTTAAGAAAATATTGTTCCAGAGAAATTAGACAGTAGCCTGATTCAAGAGAATCATGGTAAGATTACATAACAGCCTTTATTATGGACTTCAAAAATCCTTTTGAGTCCAATGAAGCTGGGTTAGCAAAAACTGCACAAAAAATATCATTTTAATTAGTGCTAATGTGATCTCGTCATGGTCCAGCTGTTTCACGCAGGATGAAAATGCATGTTACTTTATTAGTAATGCATCTTAGAAAAAAAATGTCACTTCTGATTTCAAACATTTGTTATAAAGTACATTTTAATACAATAGTAGAACAGCATGATTGATTTGGCAAAATGAGGCATTGGTTAAATTCAGACAAAAAGGCTTAAAGCCTTCTTCATTGATGAAATGTTTTTCTTCTCTTTGGCCTTCCTTTCTGGAAACATTAATAACAAGACAAGAGTCATGTTTGTATTTCTATTGCAGATTTTGAAGACATATATAATAAAGAATTAAAATGTCAATGACTCACAAATTAGCACTTTTCCCCTTATAGAGCACAAAGTTTCCCCCCAATTTAAAGTTGTAGGTTAATTTTAACAACTGCTGTTTGTTAACAGCTTTGTGCTGGTTTACTTCTCAATAATTAATTTAAATTTATTCCTCAGCAAACATTTCCCTGTCTTTCTCGATAGAGCATCTACAACTCATTCTTTCGGGTTCAGCTTTCATTATGTCAGCCCGTCTAACGCAACTTCTTCACTCCGATATGAAACCCTGCCGCCTTAGAAAGTGAGCTACCTTCTGATTAAAAAACTTAGGAGTGTGGCTCAAATCTTTCCCTTAAATTCTCATTTGTTTTAGTAAGATTGAGGCTTCTCATATCACACAATCAGTACATTTATTTGTCATACATCTTCTAGCCCTTGCCACAAACCTATAAAACAGCTCACCACATGCAATCCTGTGCCAGACTAATATATTTATCCACCCTATTTATTTGATATCATGCCAGCATATTTTATCTTGCTATTGATAGAGGTGTCCATGTACAATTTACTCCCCTCAGCTAGATACTCATTTAAGAGGAATTTACTAAATAAAAGGCTGCTAAGAAGTGATCTTCAACATAAATGCCAGCCTCTATGATCTTTAGTGAATTATAGCTATCATTTGGAAGTGATAGTAGAGGGGGGAAATTGTTTTTCGGCGTTGTTTCTCATTATTCCAATCACTGTCTCAGGGTTTAGTCAAAGAACACAAATACTCCACTTGATTGATGTTACCAGGGAACTTGTTTGTCTGTTTCAATCCTCTACTGCTTGATGCAGGACAGTGCTGTTTTACCGGCCTTTTAATTCTTCTTGTCATAGGGACTCAAGCAAGTTTACTCCTTTGAAAGTCTGAGATACTGAACAAAAAGCAACTTCATTTTATAAAATAGGCACTCTTCTCAAGGATTCCTTCCTAGCTTTCTTGGTAGGAGAGCCCTTGTAAGGCAAAACAATTTTATAATAAGCTCCTTTAACTGTTAAGCAACCATTCCTTTTGAATGGGGCCAATGTGTGCTTGCGCCCCTCCCCCACCCCTACACTATTTTTCTATTCATAATGTCATGTTATAGTGAGTGGTGGTAATTTGAAGTTCTCTTGTGATTTTCCTAGTGACAATGTAGGCATCATAAAGCCCTGAGAAAGGAATAGAGACTTGATTCCCTATTTCTGGTGATCTATGTGTTCTTACATTGGGGATGCAGTGTGTGCTTCCCTACAGATGAGTGGGTGAGATAATATTCCATATTAGATACACTCTCCTTATTTTTACTTCAAATTTTTAGTAATGTGGAAACACGCTTTTTAGGGTGATTTTTCATGTATTTTAGATACAGGTGTTTGTCTGCCTGGAAGCATACTAGCCTATACTTGGTGGGAGCCAAGCTGAGGAAAATAAAGACCATCAGTGGGTGCAGGATAGTTTTCTTTTTCTCTTGCTACTTAGAGATACATTTGGAAAAACTTGAGTCCAGACCCAGGTTTGGATCACCATCATACAGAAGACAGGATTCCCATAATACCAAGTCATTATACCGAGCTTAGATGGAGAAGGAGGTGGTCGTGGTGGTTCTTAGTAGTAGCAAACAGATTGTGGCTTTCAGCAATAGCATGCCACTTTGGGGGATATTCATGGTATTAAGTATATTCGATTCCTGTTAATTAATCTCAGTGAATGCCTGGTATGTGCAAAGGTGTGGACTAGGCATTGTTGGGGATTCAGATAAAGTAAAGATACAATTTCTGTCCTCAGATGACCTTACAATTTTGTTAGGAAGATAAATAGGGTAAAGCACAAGCTAAATGGCCAGTTTTTGAATGGGTGACACAGACGTCAGGGCTACAGGACACCAAAGTGGAATCTAATGGGAATATCAGACCAGGTTCCTCATGGAAGAGCTGGATGTGAATGACAACTCTTGGGGGCGAGTGAATGATGCAAGTCAAGGGACTGTGTGGGGGATGGGACGCAAACATTTTAGTGGAAAGTTTCTCAGCATCCAATGAAGAATCTCTGTCCACTGTCTGTAGGAATATTGAGATAGGTACTGATGGATTTTCCATGCCTAGAAAATTAACAACTTACTTGTACTGATTCCATTTAAGTTTCAAATTATATTAAAGTCTTAGGTTAGTTTCCATCCATGGCCAAATTCTCCTGGAAGTGTTGCTCATATACTTGGCTCCATGTAGGCAGATTTATTTAGTAGAACTCAATACTTCCTTCATCATTTATTGAATATAATTTCCTTTGACTCAAGTAAAATCTTTTCGTAATGAACACTGGTGACTTCCACATAGATATATCTTTTCACGGTCCAAGAAAAATTGCAGAATGCTAAAGCAGTCCAGAAAAACACTAAAGGAAATGCTAACAATATTCTGCCAATACTTCTTGCAAATGAAGGATCATACCTAAATGGTTGTAGAGACTTGAGAACAGGGTTAAGGACTGAGAATTTCTTTCTGGTGACTGTTTCCTTGGCCTTCCTTTTGTAATTTCATCGATATGTTTTATGAATAAAAACTTTTCTCATGTTTAAGCTTTCTTCAGAGTTCACTTTTCCCTTAAGTCCCTTTTTCCAAAGCACAATGAAGGGGGGAAAAAAATAGTATGATAGTATGGATAGCTGCTTTCTCATATATCCTCCTATACAGTGATAGATTCCTAACTATACTGTCCTCATTTCATCACATTTCATTTCAAGATTAAGTTTCAGAAATCCTTTGTTAGTATAGATTTTCATTTGTATGGACCCCCATAGTCTTCTTTCTCAATTGTCATGATTAGATTAAATACATAGTCTCAACATGAGCCTTAGGAGGCTTCAGCAGCATCAGTTAATCTGGGCCTCCTCTGCACTGAGTAAATAATATTGTATGGAGGACTTTAAAGATGTGCTATATGACATATGATATATATTGACATACATGTAAATATTCAAAGTGTATTTTTCTGCACAGACTTGCTAAAAGTGCAGATTCCTAGGCCCCACCATAGACTTTCTGAATCAGAATCTCTGAGTAGAGTTTCATGAATCTGCACTTTTAACACTATCACTAGTTGATACTTATGTACAGTAAAATATGAGATATACCAGTATAGAATTTTTACAATGCAAAAATGTCTTTGCATTTAATTTAAGAGGAAACTGAACTGTTTAATAGGCAGTGAAACAAGAATGATCAGATTAGCTTCTATGAAATTCAGGCTAACAGGCTCACAACATCATTAAGGCTCTTTTATGGTATACATATTGTCCCTTTTAGTTCCCACAATACTGCTATGGGGCAGGTATTTTGTTTTTCCATTACGCATGGGCAAATGACCTCAGAGAGGTTTGTGACAGTATAAAGATCACCCAGGAATTAAGTTACAGAATTGAGATTCAAGCCACTTCCTCCCAGCTACCACCATGGTGCCCTATGCTGGTTACTCTTGGGTGCCCAGTGGGTGCTCATGCAGCTTCCTCAATAATCTGCTGCTATTGCTTTAGGGAATTAAGTTCTTTTACCAATAACATAAAGAATACCTAATTCAGAGGAAAACTGCTGATACTAACTTGCACCATACATTCATATCCTTTAGTGTGAACCGCCTCTGCTTCATTAGCATAACTATGTGAAGGCTGAGTGGGTGTGTGCAACAGCTATAGAGAAAAGTTAACACCACACTAAAGGTATTGAAACTTAACCTACACTTAGTTTAAGAAACCATGGAAAATCAGAAGGGCAGTGTAAGGGCCACAATAAGGTATGTGCACGAGAGGTGATGTCAGTATTACCCACCCAACGCTTCCAAACTTCATCAAACTTTACGGGTGATAACACATTAGTTTGAAATATACCATAGTGGATGAAGACAGGGCTCCAGAGTCAGATTATCAGTAAATCTGCCATCTATCACTAACAGGCAAATGGCTTATATTTTCTGAGCCTTAGTTTCCTGATCTATAAAACGGGAATAATGGTAGAGTCATTCTTACAGGGTTACGAAGCTCTGAGGAGGTGATTCAAAGAACTTCTAGGACAATGCCTGACACATGCCAGCATGTTCCATAAGTATTATTCATGTTAAAAAGAAAAGTCAAGTTCAGTGTCTGGATATGGTAGATTCTCAAAGATGTATGCTGAATATAGGCTGTATCATCTGTGTTTTCCTGCCTTCAGGGGCATAGTGTTCTTTGCTAGTTCCCCTTTCTTTCTCTCCATCTGTTTAAAGACTGACCTGATATTAGTTATTTTACTAAGTAGAGATTTTTTTAAGACCCTGGATAGATTTTGTTCTACTACAAAATGCTGTGTGGTTTTTTTTGGCGGGGTGGGGCGGGTGGAGGGAGTGTTGGGTGGGAGAATAGGTTAGAGGAAGGAAGAGAAGGAGGGAGGTGGAGAATTCTTTCAGTCATAGTTTTAATACCTGAGCATGGACTGTACCATCTAACTGGTCTGCCTCACTTTCCCCTTCACTCTCCTCTTGCTTTGGTATTATCTTTCTGCTCCAAGATACCCAGGTGCTGGGAATCACTGTCTTTTGTTTTCTATTCAGAAGCTGTGCTTGCCCAGGATTTCAGCACACCCTGATTCAGCCACCCCTACCCCTGCCTCCCTCTACTTCATGTACACTGCTTTTTTCTTGGAGGGGGGCAGGGTGTCATTCTTTAATACGTAACCTTTCAAAGTCAAGGTATAAATAATTAAGTTGACTAAAGCAATGAATTAGCAGTTACTTAGAAAGACCCAAGAATTATGTAGGTGGACATTAGGACCTTGGAATATGTGGGTGTTTTGTTTTTTTTCTTCTTTGAAAAGTAGAAATTGAGCAAAATGTTTGGGTGCTCATTGGAATCCACATAGGGAGCTTGTTCAAACCACATAGACTCTGACCATCCCATTCCCCCAATAATTCTGACACCAACACGAAATACCAACATGAAAAGAATATGTAAAAATGATAGTGTGTATGTCAGTCTGCATTTTTTTTAAATATATTTTTATTGATTTCAGAGAGGAAGGAAGAGGGAAGGAGAGGTAGAAACATCAATGATGAGAAAGAGTCATTGTTCGGCTGCCTCCTGCACGCACTCTCCATGGGGGATCAAGCCCGAAACCCAGGCATGTGCCCTTGACTGGAATGGAACCTGGGACCCTTCAATCCGCAGGCCGACGCTCTATCCACTGAGCCAAACCAGCAAGGGCTCAGTCTGCATTTTTAACATACATCTTTTCAATTCTTTTGTAAATTAGTGGAAAGTAATCAAGTGATTTCTTTTCTTTAAAGTCTCTGAAAAATTTAGCTTTGTTTACCTATGTTTTGTTGTGTCAGAAGCTTTTTTGCAAAAATTAATAGCAGACTATCTTAAAACCTTAAAATTGTATTTTGAAATTGGTATTTCTAACATTTAGTATATTTGGATTATTTTATTCTGTGACTGCTATTGTAAGAGAAAAATAGCCCTATTTTTTCTTTTGCATTCAGGACAGCTCTGAGTATAGTCAACATGGGATTAAATAAAAGAAGATTTCTAACTGCTCCAGAATCCCTGTATATATGTATTCTGTGAAAGGTTTCTTGAGGGACTTTCATTTTCTGATTCTTTATCAATTTTATTTCTCTATGTATTATGTGGTACATTACTGCTATTATTGTTGTTTATCTCTATATCACTGCTGAAGAAAGTATTGCATTATTTTCCTAGATTTTTTTTTTTGTCTAGCATGAACAACATCAAAATTCAAATATTTATGGTAGGGATCATTTTAAGAGGTATTTTTCTTTTCCTCCTAACCACTTCTAAAACAGGACATTATAAGAGAATAATATGAAAAAGTTAAGATAATATTTTTCTTTATTGGTGTTTTCATGCTGTTTTCTGGTTGATTTATATCATTATTTAATGCCGAAATGTGAGACCTGATAAAATAATAATGCAAAATGCTATATGCTGGCTTTGTTTTTATTGTATCAATTTGTATTGACAATACATAAAATATTTAAAAAATAATAATGCAAAAATTAATTAGGTCTGATGAACACTGGGGTGTTCATTTTGACAGTTCTTCAACAACTGTGTTTTGGTTCTGGGGAGAATGCTTTGTTGACTTGGGAGAAATGAAGATTTGGTTGGAGAGAGACTGAAATATCAACTGTCACATCCTCTCACCCCCAAGTGTTTTAATTTTCTCCAGGAATCCCACAGAGGTTTTATGGGTTGTCTAAGTGCTTGTTACTAGTCAGGGATTAATCAACAAGTATTTATTACAGACCGTTTAGCAAGTGATTTTCACCTTATCCAATATCATCTCCACACCAGCTCTGTGAAGTGGAAAGTAAACCTCATGATGCAAAGACTATTAAATCTGATTCCACATTCTGAAATGTATCCTTCTATGAGGTGGCCGGGCCTGTGCTAAGTGTTTTATGAAGACTCCCTGATTCTCTCACCAATTCTGCAAGGTGGTGTTGCTATGCTCACTTAGAGATGATCAGATCAAAGCTTAGTGAGGTCAAAATCCTTGCCCATCATCAGACAGTTGTGGTGGCAGGACTGGAGCTAAGGCATGCACTGAAACTCCATACTGCCTCAGTGTCCTCTCCACTGGTTTCCAAAGGAAACCTCACCATGTATTACCCATGTTTAATTCCTCCAGTCAGCCACTTTATACCAACATTTCTCAGATGAACAGATAACTTTATTTTTTTAAAAATATATTTTATTGATTTTTTACAGAGAGGAAGGGAGAGGAATAGAGAGTTGGAAGCATCGATGAGAGAGAAACATCGATCAGCTGCCTCCTGCACACCTCCTACTGGGGATGTGCCTGCAACCAAGGTACATGCCCTTGACCGGAATCGAACCTGGGACCTTTCAGTCCTCAGGCCAACGCTCTATCCACTGAGCCAAACTGGTTAGGGCAACAGATAACTTTAAAGACTTTTGAGTTAGCTTCTGTCCTTGGGTTGAAAAGAAGCCAGACTTAGTATATTTTATTAAGATTTCTTTTTGCCTATTAAAAAAAGGCTAAAGAAACAGTTATTTCAAAATCTACATAGTAAAGCATATTAGTGAGCATTCATAATGGTACATTGTCTCAGCTAAGGCAAAAGAAACAGACTTAAACTATGAAAGAAAAATGCAAATTAGTAATTGCCACCACTTATCCTGCTTCTGTGGGGAACAGGCAAGGGAAAATAGGAGGATACATGAAAAATGGAAGAGAAAATCCTTATCAGTGTGGTACTTAGAAGGCAGCTAAGTAGACCAAATCTACATGTATGTTCACTGTATGTGTTGTATACCACAAGAGAAATCCCTATTTGAGCATTTTATATTTGCCATCTCCTTGGTACAATCTTAGTTCCATGATTGTTTAGAACATCTATAATTAGGAATTTTAAATAACCAGAAAGTTATTTCTGCTTTCGGCCAATGTATAGAGTAACAGTGATAAGATTTATTTTCCCACCTGAAACCATATAAACCATACAAAATATTTAAAATGATAAAGACAATGATATAGTATAAGAGACAGGAAACAGATGGGGTGAGTTCCGTGGTTGCCCTAGCGAACTGCATGGAGAGAGTTTCCAGGCTATGGCTCAGAGAAGAGGAACTCAGGCTGTAACTGGCAGACTCCCTGAATTGAGGAGATAGAACTATGAGTCTTGGGAGACCAAGGCAGCTGGAGCTCACAGAACAGAGTATTTAAGAACCACAGAGATCTGCCCAGTTCCTCCTTGACTGTTCAGCTGAGTACTGATCATTGCATGCATATGAAGAAACTACCCACAAGTCAGAAAGGACCAGCTGAAAGGGGGAAAATGCCTTGCACACCCACTGTTCCCACCAGCCCAAATGGAAAACATTATAATCATGGAGTATCGGTAGATTACCCAGAAAGGACTTACCTAAAGTAGTGAGGAAAAATTAGACCTACACTAAACAGAGCTCAGATCTCAACTGACACATGTTAAAAGCAAGACCTGGAAATATCAGACTGTTTCCGTGTGACTTCATTCCAAAACAAAGCTCAAAAATATTTACTATTTACAATTTATCCAACATTCAACAGGAGAAAACTCACAATGTCTGGCATCTAATCAAAGATCACTAAGCATGCAAAGAAGCAGGAAAATACAAGCATTTATGAGGAGAAAAATCAATTAATTAAAACCAACCCAAAACTCACATATATGTTAGAATAACAGACAAGTACATTAAAATAAAATTTTATAGCTATATTTCATATGCTAAAAAAATCAAGTCAATTGACCATGTCATGTGGAGGAATGGTAATTTTCATACACTGCTGGTGAGATTATAAAATGGTATTATCATTTTGGAAGAGTTTGGCAATTTCTTAAAAAGTTAAACACATGTTTTCCTTATAATCTAAATACTCACCTCCCATATGTTTACCCAAGGGAAAAGAGAACATCTATATTTATAAAAGCCTAAGCAACCATTGCAACTGAACGGATGACCGAACAGGCTGCGTGGGGCAATCAGGCCAGCAGGTGGGTTAGTGAAGGGCAACCAAATGACTGAGCAGCAGGCTGCATGGGGCAATCAGGCTGGCAGGGGTGTTAGTGAGGGATGACCAAAAGACTGAACAGCAGGCTGTGTGGGGTGTCCGGGCTGGCAGGGAGGTTAGTGAGGGGCGACCAAGCGACCGAACAGCAGGCTGCATGGGGGAACCAGGCCCGCAGCGGGGGCAGTTGGGGGCAACCAGGCCGGCAAGGGAAGCAGTGAGGGGCGATCAGACAGGCAGGCAGGTGAGCAGTTAGGAGCCAGTGGTCCCGAATTGTGAGAGGGATGTCCAACTGGGGATTGGGCCTAAACTGGCAGTTGGACATCCCCTGAGGGGTCCTGGATTGGAGAGGGCGCAGGTTGGGCTGAGGGGACCACTCCCCGCCACATGAATTTTGTGCACCGGGCCTCTAGTATGTCTATAAAAAGACTTGTATACAAATGTTTATAGGAGCTTTATCTGAAATAACAAACCTGGAAACAGTCCAAATGTTCATCAACATGGATGAATGAATAAACAAATACAGTATATCTATATAATTGACTATTACTCAGCAAAGAATAAGAATAAATTATTGATATATGCAACAAAATTGATGAATCTCAAAAAATTATGTTGAGTGAAATACCCCACACCCCCCAAAAAAGAGTACATACTGAGTGATTCCATATAGCACAACATACTGTATTACTCCATTTATAGGGTTGAGCAAAAGTAGGTTTACAGTTGTGAGTATGCAGAACAGAGTTTATTCTTGTATTATTATTTATTCTTATATTATTTTCCATACAGATAACTGTAAACCTAATATTTCCCCACCCTGTGTTTAAAACTTTAGAACTTTTAAAACTAATCTATAGTGACAGCAATCAGATTAGTGGTTTCCTAGGGGACGGGGAAGATTATAAAAGGGGACAAACACTTGTAGTTATGGTTTTATGAGTGTGTGTGTGTGTGTGTGTGTATAAAATATCAAGTTATAAATTCTAACTATGTACACTTTAGTATATGTCAATAACACTTCAATAAAGCCATTAAAAAGTTCTGAGAATAAAACAAAAGCATAAGGCTAAAATATAACAAGAAAAGAATTATTTGAAAAAAATCAGTATTTTCAGTTGCTCAGAACTTTATTAGATCATTCATATTTTCCATTTGAGTATCTTGTCCCACTCTTAGAATTTTTTAGTTATGTTTTCCATTTATAAAAGTGTCTTTATGACCTCCAGTGCCTGGTCCTATATATATGTGACCCTCTAGATATGTGACATCTATCTTTCCTTTACTTTTCTGCTTTTGGACTTCTCACTGATGATGGTCATTTCCCTGCTCATTTCTAGAAATTATTTAGATATTTCCTTTTCTAAGAATCATATATTGTAAAAAAGAACTCAGTGGAATATTTGTAAGCTTCTACATTTTGAGGCACTTTCTGATGTTTGGGTGTATGTATTATATTGGGTATATCCAATATATACTCATTATTAAAGTCATTGGTCACATTAATTAGCAGATGGAGGTCAAGAACACTAAATAAATTCCCTTAGGGCAAGAAAAGACCAATGAGAAAGCATGAAGAAATATAGATTGGTTTGAGAAAGCCTTTAAGGTATGTAGGAAAATAACTATTACAGTGGGTTTTTTTTTTTTTTTTTTTTTTTTTTTTTATTAAACTGATGAAACAACAACATAAAACAATGGTTCTCAAACCTGGACACATATTAAAATAGTTTGGGAAGGCTTAAAAAAATATCCATGGCTGAGCCCAACTTACACCAATAGATTATCTTTTTTTTTTTAGAAAGTGGTATAGCAAAGATGGAGATTTATTGAAGAACAAGTACAGACTCACGTAGGGCGGGGGAAGAGTCCCATAGAACTCACTCCCTTGTAGGGAGGGGGAAGAGTCCCTAGATTGATCATCTTTAGGGGTGGGGCTCTTTGCCGATAGTTTTAATCTCCCCAGATGATTCCAATTGTATTGCCAGGGTTCAAGAACCAAGGGCATTGGCCTAGAATGACTGTCCTCTGGCACTTTCAACCTGAATGACCCTGGGTGAGACATTACAAAAGTGGCGCTCAGCTCTGAATGCACATTGGAGTCAACTGCAGAGTTTTAGAAACTACCGATAGCGAGGTCATTCCCAAAGAGACTGTGAGCCAGTGGTCTGAGCTGCAGCCCGGGCATGGAGCTATCATTAAGAAGCTGCTCAAGTGATTGTAGCGTGCAGCCAAAATGAAAACCACTGTTCTAAGATGAGCTTCCTTATCTATGTTGTAGAGATTATATATATATATATATATCTCCTAGTTTGTGTGTGTGTGTGTGTGAGAGAGAGAGAGAGAGAGAGAGAGAGAGAGAGAGAGAGAGAGAGAGAGAGAGAGAGAGAGAGAGAGAGAGAGAGAGACTTAAAATAAAAGCTCTCAATATAGCAGTTTGGCTTATAATAAGTTAGCAGTTGATAAAAGGTAGTCATTTTTTGGATTTTCTGAAATTCCTAATCTCTGGAAAAGTGGGATGCGTGCAGGAGAACTCCAGATTTATGAAGTTTTTGCCAAACTCTGGAAAAGTAGGATCTATATGTAAAGGTTTAAACCCATGAAGGACTGTATGAAGGGATGTTATTTTATATAGAATAGGGCTAAGGCATAATGAGGTTTTGCCAATATTTCAGAAGTAGATCTTACTGCCTTTAAGGAAGACATTTATCTTCTGTGAAAAGTATTGGCTTGAAATGGCATGAATACAAGGGCCTAGGGAGACTGATGGGCTTGTACCCATTGTCAGCCTCACTCAAGAGCTCACTGAAATGAGTTAGCTGATAAAAAATCCTGACTTTTATTAAAGTAAGACTTTATGTTGGCCAGTGATTTTATTTTGGCTGTTAAATATGATGTTTTCCTGTTGTGAGAGAAAAGTCACTAAAAGCTGAAGACAAACAGTGCCTCATAAGTGCCCAAACTGGGGCACATAAATAAAAGTTTGTGCCAAGTCTCCCCGGGATTGACTCAAGTTGGCTGCTCTAAAACGCTGTAATATAAATAGCCATATGCTATTAGTCATGGGCTATTATCACCGTCATCATTTATGTACCCTCATTCCTTTCCCTCTGCCTGGATCCACCTTAGTCCCTCCTAGGGCAGGGTGTTATCTTCTCACAGTATTACTTTGATATTGTGATTCTCCTAAGATCCTATATTAGCTTCCAGTCCCATCAAAATAAACTTTCTAGCGTGGGGTGCAAAACCAGCCCCCAACTCCTTGATCTAACTGCCATGCAGCCCAGGATGGCCAAATCCAGGCTAACACACCTACTTATTATCATCTGTCAAGGCCCCTAGTGTCCCTTATGCCCTCATTCTGTTCCGTCACCATGTCAGGCTGGTGTCATTATGCCCCTGTGACTAATGAGAAATAATTAAATAATCTGGCCAAAAGCACACAGCTAGCAAGTTGTAGAACTATAGTTTATACCCAGGTTTGATTCCAAAACCCGTGTTTTTCCACTGTTAGTATATTGCATGCTGTAGGTTTCCTTTCACCAAGTGGCATGACTTAAATCTTTCAAATGCTCATAAGGATTTATTGTCTGCTGGCATGATAAATCTCCCTGATTCTGGCCACCAAAATCATTCCTATTTAAGTTTCATTTATTAGATTCTGTCTCAGGAAGAGAGAATGCCCCATTGCCCTTCACAGAGCTTGGTAAAGATTTTGTAGCACAAATACATCAGCTACCGTAAGGGCAGTGTGTTGTCAGAGAACATCAGTCTACTTCCAGAATTCAGTCAAACATATCAGTCTACAGGGACCATGAACACATGGTGTCTGAATGATGAAAAGTTCCTGCCTTCAAGGGGTTTATAATCTAGTGGTAACAAGAACATGTTGATACCAGCAATGATAATTTCCATCACATGTTGTTTTTTTTTCTTTTTTCTTATTGTCTAAAGTTTTACATATTTTACATATGTCTCCTTTTCCTCCAATTGACTCCCCTTCCTCCCCCATGTTTTAACAGTTGAAATGTTAAAACTATTCAGACTGTGTAATTTACCCAAACCCACACAAAACAGGGACAGGCGCTTTAAATTTAGTATCTCCAGTGGGAAACCTGAAGAAAGTACATAAGTGACTTGCTTCCGGTCTCCTGGTGGGAGAGACACAGGCTCTGTGGTGAGCTGTGCTGTGAGGTTGATTCTCGTGTGCTTGTGGCCATGTCTCCTTTGCAAGTGAGATCAGAGGGGGGATTGTGAAATGCTTATTGAGGATTGATGGACTTGAGAATTTCCCCAAGCTTGATAATTAGGAGGAAAGAACACATAAATTAGGTAAAATTTTAAAAAAACTACAACACTATGCACTTATAGTTAGGCAACCAGATTTTCTTTATGGAATCACTCGCTATGCATTATGGACAAGTGTTTCAGGTTAGTCGCAGAACAGTTCAACAAGTATTTACTGAGGATCTGCGATGTGCTAGGTACAGTGGTGAAAATGCCAGGCAAGATCTCTGATCTCATCGGGTTTCAGTTGTAGTTGAGGAGGATGCAGAGGAGGAGATGACAATAATCAAGTAAACCATTAAGTAAAAATGTACTAGAAAGGAAATAATATAGGATGATGTGATAGAGGATGAGTAGGGGCTAATGTGGACAGTGTGGTTAGGAAATTTCTCACTTAGAGATTTATTTATTTATTTATTATTTTTAAAAGTATGTTTGTATTGATTTTAGAGAGAGAGAGGAAGGGAGAGAAATAGAGAGATAGGAATATTGGTGAGAGAAACACCTATCAGCTGCCTTTTGCATACCCACTACTGAGGTATGAGCCCATAACCTGGGCATGCATCCTGACTGCGAAATGAACTGTTGACCTCTTGGTTCATTGGTTGATGCTTAACCACTGAGCAACACCGGCCGGGATATTTATTTATTTATTTAAATCCTCACCTGAGGATATTATTTTTCATTGACTTTTTAGAGAGAGTGGAAGGGACAGAAGTGGAGAAAGAGATGGCTTGGATGACGTGGTGACTGTGGTAAGAAGTGGTCAGATCTGGATATGTTCAAATAAGATCTGATGTGGGAGAAAGAAGTCCAAAAGGATTCAGAGATTTCTGGTGTGCACAACTGAAAGCCTGGGGGTTGCCACTAACTGAGATGGGAGTGGCTTTACCGAGGTGTGTGTTACAAAGTTGGCCTTTTTTCAGCAAGTCTTACTTTTAAGTGTCTGAAATGGAAACTCTAGGAGTAACGTTTTAATGTTCTTAGTCACAGGAAACAGAAGTGCTGATTTAAAATATTTAACACCAGCTCTAGAGTGCAGAAGACCTCGTTAGAATAGGGAGGGGCTGGAAGAAGCCGGATAGAAATGGGAGGTATCTGTAAAACTATCAGAAAAACAAAACAAAACAAAACAAAAAAAAACAAAAAAAAAAAACAACAAAAAAAACAAAACTTGTTTTTAAAGAACTATTTCCTAGACAAGGTTTGTTCTAGTAAAATCCGAAGTAAATTTGCATATTATGTAAATGACGCTGTCGGGGCAATGATAATCCAAGATTAAAAGGACAAACTTAAAAGTTTTCTTCCATTTATTTTCTGAAAATTGGACTTCTATTTACAGGTTAACCTGGAAGTGTGTATTCAAACGCTGAATTTTGGTATCAACGAACCACATTCACAGCGTAATAGGAGTTGCTGTTACCCGAGTGGTGAATTGCAAGGGCGATCAGCTTCTCTCTCTCTCCCAAATTTTTTTTTGGGAGGCAGCTAAAATTTTTGGCGGCCTTGCTTCGGCAAGGCTTTCATGTTCTGTTCCAAAGAAAGAAGTGGTTTTAGAGTAAGGAGCTGAGTAGTAAGAGGAAGTCGGGGAGATGGACCTAAAGCCTGTGCTCGTTTCTCCGCCCGGCGAGCGGGCACCACCCACGGGTTAATGTAATGGCGACCTGCTGCGGAGCCAGAGGGCTGGCTGAGGGAGGGGGAAAGGCCGAGAGGGTCGGGGGAGATATGGCAGATGCCTGTAATACTATCAACAATAAGAAATATTTTTTGAAAAAGACTTTCTAGACAACATTTTACGAGCAATGTGCTCCAGTAAAATCCACGGTAAAATTTGCATAGCACGTACATGCAAAGGCTGATGGGAAAATGATATTCAAGAGGAAATCCAAGATTAAAAGACAAACCTAAATTTTCTTCCACTTACATTTTTCTGAAAATTGAACTGCTATTTACAGAGTAACCTGGATATTTTTATTCAAGCACTGAATTTTGGTATCAACTAACCACCCTCAAGCGTAATAGGAGTTGCTTTTACCCGAGGGGTGAATTACAAGGTTGGTAGGCTTCTCTCTCTCTCCCAATTTTTTTTGGGAGGCAGCTAAAATTTTTGGCGGCCTTGCTTCGGCAAGGCTTACTTTCAAGTGTCGAAAAGAAAGCGGTGGTTCCCTGACCGGTTTGGTTCAGTGGGTAGGTCCTCGGCCTGCAGATCGAAGGGTCCCAGGTTCGATTCCGGTCAAGGGCATGTACCTTGGTTGTGGGCACATCCCCAGTAGGGAGTGTGCAGGCGGCAGCTGATCCATATTTCTATCTCTCTGTCCCCTCTCCCTTCCTCTCTGTGAAAAATAAGTAAAAAGTATTTTTAAAAAATAAAGAAGTGGAAACTCTTGGAGAAACATTTTAATGACCGTAGTTGCAGGAAACAGAAATGCTAATTTAAGGTACTTTTTAACACCAGCACTAGAGCGCAGAAGACCTCGTTAGGGTAGGTAGGGGCTGGAAGAAGCAAGATAGAAATGGGAGGTATCTGTAATACCATTAGCAATTAAAAAAAAAAAAACTATTAAAAAATTACTTCCTAGACAAGGTTTTTGTGGGCAGCTTGTTCTAGCAAAATCCAAGGTAAATTTTGCATATTATGTAACATAAATTGTTGAATAAAAACAGATTCAGAGACAGAGAAGCATCGATCAGACTATCAAACCTCAGAGGGAAGGTAGGGGAAGTGGGGGTAAGGGGGAGAAATCAACTAAAGGACTTGTATGCATGCATATAAGCCTAAGTGATGGAAGCAGACAACAGGGGGTGAGGGTGAGGGCAGGACTGGGGGGATGGGGAGGACAATGAGGGGATAAGGACACATTTGTAATACCTTACTCAATAAAGAAAAACATGGGAAAAAATAAAATAAAAAATTGTGTTACAACCAAGAATAAATGAAAAAATTCTCAAGAAAAAAAAAAGAAAAGAAATACTCAAACCCTTAATTTAAATATTCCCCAGGGATGTGGCTATCCTCTTCAAGCCTTAACAAAGCTTGGGTTTAAGGACTCCATAATTGAAAGGACCAAGAAACCAACTTCAGAGCAAGAGAAGACATGTTATGGCAAAATCAACTTTACTTCTACATTCTGTTAATTCGAAATGGTATGTAAACAACATAGTAGAAGAGATACTCTGGCTCCATTAAACATTGTATATACATCTTATTCTGTTTAGGGGACTTCTCAAAATTCACAGATGGGTCCCAGTCATTTAAAAATCATTGTTTTATCCTGGTGTTAACTATTTGCTCAGTTTCAAGAGTTAGTGAATGCTATCATCTGAGAGTAGAGCCAGAAAATGGATGAAATCAAACCAAATCAGCCTGGAGGAACAGGGGGACTCACAATATAGAAAATGTGGGAGTCTGCCTCCACACATTTTGGAAAGCAAGCTCTAAGTACAGTATCATGTCATCTGTGGATAATGACAATTTTACTTCTTCTTTTCCAATTTGGATGCCTTTTATTTCTTCTTCTTGTCTGATCGCTATGGCTAGCACTTCTAGTACTATTTTGAACAGGAGTGGGGAAAGCAGGCATCCCTGTCTTGTTCCTGTTCTTAAGGAAAATGGTTTTAGTTTTTGCCCATTGAGTATGATGTTGGTTGTAGGTTTGTCATATAAGACTTTTATTATGTTGAGGTATGATCCCTCTATTCCCACTTTGCTGAGCATTTTTATCAGAAGAGAGTGTTGGACTTTGTCAGATGCTTTTTCTGCATCAATTGATATGATTATTTGATTTTTGTCTCTCAATTTGTTTATCTGTTGTATCACATTTATTGATTTGCGGATATTGTACCAGCCTTGCATCCCTGGAATAAATCCCACTTGGTCATGGTGTATGATCTTTCTAATGTAATGCTGGATCTGGTCTGCTAAAATTTTGTTGAGGATTTTAGCATCTATGTTCATGAGGGATATTAGTCTGTAATTCTCTTTCTTTGTGGTGTCTTTAAATGGTTTTGGGATTAGGATAATGTTGGCTTCATACAAAGAGTTTGGAAGTGTGCCTTCCTCTTGAATTTTTTGGAATAGTCTGAGAAGGATTGGTTTTAGTTCTTCTTTGAATGTTCGGTAAAACTCCCCTGTGAAGCCATCTGGTCCAGGGCTTTTGTTTGCTGGAAGCTTTTTTTTTTAAACTATATTTTATTGATTTTTTTTTTTTTTTTTTTTTACAGAGAGGAAGGGAGAGGGATAGAGAGCTAGAAACATCGATGAGAGAGAAACATTGATCAGCTGCCTCCTGCACACCCCCTACTGGGGTTGTGCCCGCAACCAAGGTACATGCCCTTGACCGGAATTGAACCCGGGACCCTTCAGTCTGAAGGCCGACGCTCTATCCACTGAGCGAAACCGGTTTTGGCATTTTAGTTTTTTAATTACTGTTTCAATTTCATCAGTAGTTATCGGCCTATTCAGGTTATTTTATTCTTCCTGACTGAGTTTTGGAAGCTTGTTTTTTTCTAGGAATGTGTCCATTTCGTCAAGGTTGTCCAGTTTGTTGAAATAGAGTTGTTCGTAGTATTTTTTAACAATCCATTGTATTTCTGTGGGGTCAGTTGTTCCTTCACCTCTTTCATTTCTGATTTAGTTTATTTGGGTCCTCTCTCTTTGCTTCTTCATGAGCCTGGCTAGAGGTTCATCAATCTTGTTTATCCTTTCTTGGTTTCATTGATCTTTTGTATTGTTTTTTTGGTCTCTATGTCATTTATTTCTGCTCTGATTTTTATTATTTCCTTCCTTCTGAATACTGTGGGCTTTTCTTGTTGCTCTCTTTCTAATTCTTAAAGTTGCAAGGTTAGATAATTTATTACCAGTTTTTCTTGTTTTTTGAGATAGGCCTGTAGAGCTATGAACTTCTGTCTCAGGACTGCTTTCATTGTGTCCCATAGATTTTGGATTGTTGTTTTCATTGTCATTTGTTTCCAGGATGCTTTTCATTTCTTCTTTGATCTCTTTGGTAACCCAATCATTGTTTAATAGCATGCTATTTAGCCTTCAAGTGTTTGATTTTTTTTCTTTGTTTTTATTGTAGTTGATTTTTAGTTTTATGCCATTGTGATCTGAAAAGATGCTTGTTATGATTCCTATCCTCTTAAATTTGAAGAGACTTTGCCTGTGTCCTAATATGTGGTCTATCTTTGAAAATGTCCTGTGTGCACTGGAGAAGAATGTATATTCTGTAGCTTTGGGGTGAAATATTCTGAAGATGTCAATTAAGTCCATCTAATCTAGTGAGTCATTTAGGATTACTGTTTCTTTTTGCTGATTTTTTGTTTAGAGGACTTATCCAGTGGTGTCAGTTGGGTATTAAAGTCCCCTACTATGACTGTATTGCTATCAATCTCTCCCTTGATATCTTCCAGAAGTTGTTTAATGTATATGGGTGCTCCTGTATTGGGTTCATATATGTTTAACAGAATTATATCTTCTTGTTGAATTGCTCCCTTTATTATTATGTAGTGGCCTTCCTTGTCTCTTGTTATAGCCTTTACTTTGAGGTCTATTTTGTCAGATATAAGTATTGCAACCCCAGCTTTTTATTCATTTCCATTTGCCTGAAATATTTTTTTCCATCCCTTCACTCTCAGTCTGTGTGAATTCTTTGTTCTGAGGTGGGTCTCTTGCAGAAAGCAAATATATGGGTCATGTTTTCTTATCCATTCAGCTACCCTATGTCTTTTGATTGGAGCATTTAATCCATTTACATTTAATGTTATTATTGATAAGTACTTGTTTATCATCATTTTTTTAATGTTTGTGTTTCTTCTTGCCTTTTCCTTTCTTCTTTTTATAACAGTTCCTTTAGCATTTCTTTTTTTTTTAATGTATTTTATTTATTTTGTACAGAGCGGAAGGGAGAGGGATAGAGAGTTAGAAACATCGATCAGCTGTCTCCTGCACACCTCTACTGGGGATTTGCCTGCTACTAAGGTACATGCCCTTGACTAGAATCAAACCTGGGACATTTCAGTCTGCAGGCTAATGCTCTATCCACTGAGCCAAACCAGTTAGGGCCCTTTAGCATTTCTTGCATTGCTGTCTTGGTGATAACAAACTCTCTTATCCCTTTTTAGTCTGTGAAGCTTCTGATTCCACCTTCAATTTTGAATGATAGCCTTGATGGGTATAGTATTCTTGGATTCAGTCCCTTGCTTTGCATCACTTTGTATATTTCATTCCATTCCCTTCTGGCCTCGTGGGTCTCTGTTGAGAAGTCAGTTGATATTCTAATAGGAGATCCCTTGTAGGTAACTTACTTTTTCTCTCTGGCAGCCTTTAAGATTCTTACTTTGTCGTTGGTGTTTGCCAATTTAATAATGATGTGTCTTGATGTCAGTTTTTTAGGGGTTCATCTTGTTTGGGACTCTATGTGCTTCTTGGACGTGTGTAGTTATTTTCTTGCCAATATCAGGGAAGTTTTCTGTCATTATTTCTTCAAACAGGTTTTCTATTCCTTGTTTCTCTTCCTCTCCTTCTGGTATCCCTATTATGTGAATGTTGTTTTGTTTTGTGTTGTCCCAAAGCTCCCTTAGGCTCTCATCTTGCTTTTTAAATTTTCTTTCCAGTTGCTGCTGTGTTTGTGTGTTTTTTCCTACCTTGTCTTCTAATTCGCTGATTTGGTCCTCAGCCTCTTCTAATCTACTGTTTAAGCCTTCCATTGCATTCTTTATTGCAGCTGTGTCATTCTTCATTTCCTCTTGGTTCCTTTTCATGTTGGTGACATTCTCATTCAGCTCCTTATAATTCTTATTGAGTTGTGTGTATTTGTCATTGAATTGTGTGTATCTGTCATCCAGCCATTTGAGCATCCTTATAACCATTACTCTGAATTCTTTCTCTGACAAGTTACTTGCCTCAATTTCATTTAACTCCCTTTCTGGTGATTTCTCTTTTTCTTTCCTTTGGGAGTTGCTTTTTTTGTCTTCCATGTTTTGATGTAACATTTTAATTATAGATCCAATTGCTTTGCTTACCAAGGGTTTGAGTATTTCTATGCACTAAAAATTTTGCTGACTGAGAGGCAGTGAAAACATAAACTATTTCTTTCTGTTTTAACTCTTGAATGATAATGTAAGGACAAATACAAATTAAAAATAAAACCCTTAATTCTTCCTTCTGAAAAATAAGGGAAAACATGTCCTTCCCTTCCTTTTTCTTTGAGTGTTTTCTTTAGAAAACTTGTAATTGCACATATTTTCTCTTCTCTTTGGGAGATATATATATATATACACACACATATATATATATATATATATATATATATATATATATATATATATATATATATATATATATATATATATATTCTTTTGAAGACTAGTTTTTTGCCTGTTTTTTTGACCTAGGACTGTCTTTCTCAAGGACCCAAGAACCCTCTCTTTGAAAGATCAATATCATGAGAGATAGCGCCTCAAATCTCACAGTTTCTCTGAGTGGGTAGGAGTCTAATTCCCAGTGGATGCATTGGATGCATTGCTTGAATTTGAAGAATTGCCTCCTGCCATAAAGATATGAGAAGTTTGTTTTTCTTTTGGATAAAGCCAATTAGTTAACCCAGGTGGTCACCCCAATTACCAGGTAAAGTTAGGATACTTTATGTGTGACAAATGGTGCTATCAAGTCCTCTGATTTGAGGACTAGTTACTATTTTTCTTGAGAACATGTATATAATGGGTTGTATCTGTGTGACTAAGTAAAAGGGTTATCTTTCTTTCTCTCTTCTCAATTTCTTAGCACATTTCCTATCATGCTCATCACATTCTGGTTTAATGCTAATTCAAGTATAAAAATGTTTTCTTTCTCTACTACCTTTGTGGAGAGAATTTCTGGGTAGAGAGAAAATTTTGTTTTTAATTATATTTCCCCAATATTACTTTCTAGTAGGAAATCAGATAACTGACATACTTCAGTTCTTTAAAAACTTCCTTTCAAACATCCACAGGTGATTCATTTCTGTTGGATATTTTAAATAACTTTTTGCTCTTAATGGTAGAGACATCATTTAAAGACTAAATTCTTCCCCACTCTTAGGGATAATTCCAGTCATTGTATTCTTGACATAATCAATTTTTGGTTCTTTTAAAATGTTATACCCATATTCTAAAGATAAACATTAAGAGATTTAGAGCCATATTAAAGTTCTGTTGGTGTATGTATTAGTTTCCTACAGCTGCCATTCGGAGTACCACAAACTGGGTGGCTTAACAACAGAAATTTATTTTCTCATAGTTCTGGACCAAAGAAGTCCAAGATCAAGGTGTCTGCAGGGTTGGTTTCTTCTGAGGTCTCCCTCCTTGACTTGAAGGTGGCCACTTTCTCCCTGTCTTCACATGGCCTTCCCTCTGTTCATGCCTGTGTCCTAATCTCTTCTTATAAAAATACCAGTCATATTGGTTTAAGTCCCACCCTAATGGTCTCATTTTTAACTCAGTTAACTCTTTCAAGACACTGTCTTCAAATACAATTATATTGTGAGGTACTTGAAGTTAGGACTTCAACATATGAATTCTTAGAAGACACAGTTCAGCTCATAACAGAGCACATATTCCAGTTGCTATTCAAGTATGTGCACAGTAGTTTGATCAAAGTTCCTCTGAGGTCAGAAAGTGATTTCCATTTAAAAAATTTTTTATGGGATTAACATTCTTCATTCTACTTGTCTTAGTTACTAGAATCAAGATCTCCAAATTTACATACAATATTTTTTTCCTAAGAAAATTATATTGTTTTGAATAACAATTAGTTCATTCAAAGGAAGAAAGTACACCCCAAATCTTTTTTGCAACCTTAAGTTGGCATACTAAATTACCTCTTAGACATTGTAGAATAAGATGTTTTTATTGTCAGCTCAACCCTAAATCACATGCATGTGAATTTAGCCCCCAAACGGTCATTTTGGTCACTAATTAAAACAATTCTCTTCATGTTCACTATGGTATGTATGGGAAAAGAGATAAAGGTACACACTTTCTGACCTTCTCATATACTTGCATTCATGATAAAATCAGTGCTTCCTCTGAGCACAATTTGGAGACTCACAAAGTGACCTGTGACCAGGCCTGACCTTTGGAGGAAGGAGGAGAAAGATAAAGAAATGCTAAAAAGTGAACATCTTTTCTCCTCAGACATTATATTTGTCTTCTTCTATTAGATGTATTTTTGGCATGCAGAAGAGCACATTCATATGGGGAACATTTTAAAATTGCTTGTGAAGAGCAGGCATATTTCCAAGAGGAAATGTAACCTTTCTTCATCTGGCGTATCAGATCAATGCACTGTGAAAGATCATGTTCAGTTACCTCATTTTTTTTTTTTTTTGAATTAGAATTAATGGCTCATTAGTCTTGATCATATCAATATTATAACACCACTTACATTTGATAGAAAAGGGGAGATGGCTGATGGAGTGCACTTATTCCCTTTTACTCTTAGTGAATAGACCATGTGCCAGCCTCAGGGAAAACCAGCCAGATCTTGAAGGTGGCCCTTTTCAAACAAGCCCCATTTAAGGAAAATATGGACTCTTTTGTAAGAACCTCTTGGAAGAAGCGTTAAAAGGTTCTAAAGGTTTGGGGTCACTTGGGACATATAACAGTGTTCTCTCCCACTTTAGGCAGCAGGCCAGAGTCAGGAACCAGACACCCTCAGCATTTCTTTGGCCACATGTTGGACCATATGTTGGAAATTGAAAAAAAAGACACTAAGAATCTTCTCTTGAACATTTCTCCCATGAGGCATTCCTTTTACAAAGGAGCATATATTTCTGCAAGTCTGAGAGAAAGAGAGAGGGGGGCAGGTTGACTCTTTTTTAAATAAAAATAAGAAATATTGCAAGGCACAAGATTATATTAAGATTTTCCCCTTTTCAAATCCTTAAATTAGGCCAGACAAAACAGTAAACAAATGGGCTCTAAAATTAAAGCAAAGCAAAACAAAAACTTTATGGGCGTACACACCAGAAGTCAGGATTCTGTCATTTGCTAACAATGTGACAATGGGTTATGGGAGTTTGTTACTTTTTGCTTGGAAGGCACCCTCCTTTTTTTTTTTTAAAGGAATTGTCCCCTATCTCCATATCCACCCTGGCTTGGCTTTAAACCTATGGCATATGAGTTAGTATCGTACTTCCTTACCCAGCGATTGACTCAAAGATGAATACATGACCAAACCAGTCCAATTAGGGGCTTTTGTGGAATTTTGAAAAAATATTAGGGAAGAGATACTTGCTTTTTGCTGGGATTGTGAATTGAAAGGGTAATCTGAACTGATAGTTGCTGGTTTCTCTCTTTGCTGCATAAAGACAACCCAGAGGAAGGTTGGCCTCAGAATGCCTCGAGAGAAGCAGAGTTGGCTAATATATCTTTGAATATCTAGAGTTGAAATTTCTTTTTATGCCAGGCTGTACATCCCCCTAGTTTCAGGTGGGACTTTGTCCCTTGGAACCTGCTTATTATACTTTGCATATTTAGATTCACCTCTCTGAGCTTTCTTTTTCTCATTTGTGAAGAAACGCAGTCGATTTAGTAGATTTATAAGGTGTTGTTTTTTTTGCCATCTTTGAGCATTTGAGACTTTAAATTTTTTGATACATTTTACCTAATAATCTGTTGTGATATTTATCTTTATAGAGAGATGATGAGTCCCTTAGAAATCTTTAAAATTTCTCTCAAAAATTTCCTCCAATTATCTGTGATTTATGATAATTATACATGGGATTAAATTTACATTAACAGTAGATGACGTATTTGATGAGAAAACCTATAGTATAAACAGAGTGAGAGAATACCATTTAAAATCTTTTTAAGAAGACACACAAATTTTAGAAGAGAGGGAGACATGATTAAAATCTAACATCTATTTGTTGAAGTATGTCTCTATGTTAAATAGAGCTATTGCATCTACTTGAAAGGAACAAAACTAAATATTTTTCTAAAAACTTAATCATTAAGATTGGGCAATCCCACAAATTATTTCAATTCTGTACACTAATCAACAATAAAGAGTCCAAATTTTATTATGCAGATGTCCTTAACAAAATTTCCTTTTTTTTTTTTTTTTTTTTTTTTGTTCAGTGACTGGACTACATGCTAGCAAAAAAATAGCATTTGAGTAGAGAACAATTTGCCTTGAGGAACAGCATATAAGAACTTGGCAGTGCTGATAAAGATTAACCAGCATGATTAAAAAAATAATTAAAGGACCGTGTTCTGAGTTCAGTTTCCTTTCATTGTTCCTTATCCAGATTTATTAACCTTAGGCACAAGACTGAATTGAGAAGAAACGAATAATAAACATTTTCCCCTCTCTTACCCCTTGGAGACGCTCACAAAATTTTACTAAGCTAATTTTTAAATGGTATCCAGTGTGAATGGACATGTCCTTTTGACAGCTCTGAAAATACGACATTTCTCCGCAGAAATGTGTAGTAGTGCTTAGCATGCATGGCACCAGAAAGCAATTCATTAGCACACAGCATCTCTTCATAATATTCGAATAAATTGATCATGAAATGAGGAGACAAGTCATGGGGAAAATGAGGGCTTGGATAAACAATATGGGTTTTAGAATTCACAGCTTTCCAGGTGGTTACTGTAGAGTGGCCCCATGCTTTCCCACCTGCACTACCAGCTGTCTTCAGGGAAGGGCCTCTTCTTCACCCCCTTCATCGACCTCTGAGGTGCGTGCTTTATGTACAACATGCTGATGACTCTCTGCTGTGGTGCCTTGAGAGTGCTTAGGCTGAGGTTTTGGAAGAATGGTTTCATCTCACTTTAGTTGTGGGGTCTCTAATGTACTGTCAGGAGCCAGAGGGAAATTTATCATCTATTTTCTAAAGCAGAAGTGACTTAGGAAATCCCTGATGGGGAAGTTCATCTCTGACTATTTTGGAAAGTGTTTTCCAAGGCTAATTTCTAAGAGTAGACTCTGTGGTTTGAGTGCCTCTGCTGAAGATAGCGTAGATGCATCGTCTGAGGAGTGAATGGAGATCCATGAGTTATCCACTTTGTGTGGCTCTGAGCAAGCAGACACAAAGTAAAATGACCATGGTCAATTCCTGACAACATATTTGGCAGGCTTCCTTTCTTATGCAGAGGATGAGCTCATCCCACAAGAATTTCTGAGGGATATGTACCCTGTGTTGGTCAGTGGTTCTCAAACATTGATGTGCATAGAATCATCAGGAGCTTCCTAAATTAGCAATTTCTAGGGCCCATCCACAGAAATACTGATTCAGCAAATCCAAGGCTGGATTTAAGAATCTGATTCTCATTTGAGGTGTTCACAAACATCCCTGGTACCTAACACCATCCTTCTAAGTGCTGTGGGGACAGTACAAATTCCTCACCGAGAATCACTCAGTCACACTGGCCACATAGGAGACACATATGACAGAAGAACCCCACAGAAGTCTAAACAGAGAGGTACTGCTCAGAGACACACAGCCACAGAGATTTTAGAGTATTGTGGGCAAGATGTAGACATAAGAGAGTTTTATGAAGAATTTAAAAAGTAACCTGGACTTCCAAGAAAATCAGATCTGATCCAACCATTTCATGTTTTTTGTTTGTTTGTTTGTTTGTTTTTTCAGATGAGGCACGTGGGAGCCATAGAAGTAAGGTGACTGGCCTATAATCACTCAGGTAAGAATTGAAGGGCGAGGACTGGACGCAGAGACTTCTAATTGTGTCTATAAGCAGCCTTTGGAGAGACTGCCTGGATGCAATGGAAATGGAAACAGGTTCACAGACCAGCATCCTGTTAAAATGACATGGGGAAACATGGCTAAATACTAGTACTGTTTTTACATTTTGGTTGAGAAAGCAGAGGGTGGTGTGCAGGTAATATTCAGTGACATGCAGAAAATATTTCATATACAAGGAAGGCTCTGCCAAGACTCTAATCTATATATTTCATCACTAACATATATATATATATATATATATATATATACATATATATATATATACACACACATACACAATATTATAGTAATTAAGAATTGTTGCGCATGGATTATGTGCTTACCTTTTTAATGAATTAACTCATTTAATCTTTTTTAAAAAATAAGGACTCTACAAGGCAGGTAATAATATCCCTAATTTACAGATTAAAAAACTGAGACACAAAAGGATTAAGAAACTTGTCCAAGTTTGCACAGTTTATAAGTGATGAAGTGAGGATGCAAATCAAGGCTGTCTGCCTCCCCACCCTTCTCCAAAGCACTATGCTATGCAGAAGCTTATAAATCTGGATATGATGGTTCCACTCTTGGGGAGGTTGCAATTTACTCTATGTCAGAAATAGGGTTTTGAAAAAGTCTTGGTGGATGTAAATTAATGATGTAAATCAATAAGGATAAAAGTAAAATTCTGCATTTAAATTAAAAGATCAGTTGCACACATATAAGAATGTTAGTAAGACCTGCTTAAAGACAATTCATATGAAAAAGACTTAGGGACTTCAGCTGATTTCGCATTCAGAGAACAAGAAGTGTAAAATGGCTGTCAAAAGCTTATGAAATTCTAGGCATAAGTGAGAACAAGATAGATGAGTTCCACTACATTTCAGAAATATTAGATCATAATTGGAACTAATTGGAAGATAAATAAATCAGTTTATTTTTCTAAGGAAACAGAAACCACTAAATTGAATTCAGAGGCGGAAGTCTTTTGTGTGACAAAGTGGAAATTTGTGTTTTTTTGGCAGTCCAGCATCTGTCCCTTCCTATTTTCTCTCTCCCTCTCTCTCTCTCTCTCTCTCTCTCTCTCTCTCTCTCTCTCTCTCTCTCTGTTGATAACAGTGACCTTATTTTTCTTTATGTAATTACCTACCTTCACTCATTCTCTGTGGTCCTAGTGGAAATGTCAATTAGAGTGCCCTTGTGCCCTACCTCCCATTCCTACATGTTGGTCAAGGATGAGTATGTCCCAAATTTGGCCCTACCCCAAATTTTGGGGATTTTTCTTGAACACAGTGATACACGAGAAAAGAATAATCGCAACACCAGCCTCCGCAGGAAACTGTGTTCCTCACCAAGATTTCTGCACACTGTCTTGGTTCCTGTGTTTTCTGAGGCTGACAGCTCAATCTGAACCTAGGTACATTTGCACGGGTCATTCTTAGGATCCATCAGTCCATTTATTCAAATAACATTAACGGTCAGGCCACAGCCCTACAAACATCGGTTTCTCCTTCTCTTCCCTTCTCTCCTTTCTTCTCCTTCTTGCCTTCCTCCTTCTTTTCCTCTTTTTTCTTCTTTAGGGAAATGCTATGTTCCAAACGTGTATAGGAGTGAATATGAACACAGCAAGTAATTTCTTCTTATCAAGTTTAATAAAATGGGATTATGTGTCTGAACTGTTTCAGACACAGGGGTCATGTGTCTGGCACCACATAAGTGATGAATTCAGTGAGAAAGTGTCACTTAGGTGCTAATTGAGGAAAGAAGTAAACAGTTATCAGGGCAGGGATAGGACTTTGGGTAAGGAAAAGAATTCTAATTGAGAAGAAAGAACCAAGAAAAAGAGGTAAAACTAAAAGACGAAGAAGAGAGGGAGGATGTTGCTGGTGCTTTTTTAGTTGAGCAAACATTTTCACAGATTGTCTTTCTTGGTCCTGGTGAACTCTTTAAGACAGGTATGGCTACCCCTGGTTTCTAGGCACACACCACAGGGATGGAAAATGTGACTGGTTCAAGCCCCAGAGCTACAAGAGTGACATGGCTAAACCATGCAGTCATAACTTCTACTCTGTCATCATCTCTTTTACACCAACCCAAAAATAGGCGGCTGTGTGCTGGCCAGGTCTGGGGTAGTCACATGAAATCGAAATGTGAAACCATGTTCTTGTGAAGGCAGGAAGAAAGGAAACGTAATCTAATATTAGCTAGAGACTTCTCTCAAAGCAGAAAGCCAAGAAAAGAAACTGTGTTCTGAGTGGAGTTTGTTTTAGCTACCCGATTCCTGCTGTGAACAGTGATATGTGGTTGTTTTATAAATTAGCCACATTTGAATTCTAAATCACTATAGGTGCAGCACAGCCTTGATATAAGACTAAGCTTATTTTTCAACAAATAAAATAATTGCTCAACATTGGTGAGTTGGTGGGAGGGGGCTTTTTGAAGAACTATAGCTGCTACTCAGGTAATATTCTGAATACCTGACAGTGCAAAATAATGGTATTGATAAGAAGAATAAATCTGATCCTGGCTATTTTATGTCAAATTGGTAGAAGACAAATTTTTATGCAACCATGCAGAAAAGTAATAAACCTGCTTAAGGAACAAATTTAATGGTTTCTAAGCCTATATATTTCTAATAATTGTTTATACTTTTAATTTAATACTATTATTTCTAGCAGGAAGCTTGTTCCAAGTTGTAGAGGCATTGGACTAACACTGAAGAATCAGAATTTTCCAAAAGGCCGTTTCTAAGGGAATTCAACATGGTTAGAAACAATTTTATCATGTTCGCTTCTTCGTCTCAAAGATTTTTTTTTGTAAATAAATTTTGAATAGACTTTGATAGCTCTCCTCCATTCTCCTTCAGGAATGTAGGAGGTAAAAAGAGAGGAGCATAAGCCTTAGAGAAATTTTTTATAAATTACTTCTTGGTTTATTACTAAAGTCATCGCCACGATTTATACACATACATTTTAGCTGCATCTAAAGAAGTTAAAATGTCCAACCTTAACCTGATGGTATTTTTAAAAACCAAATGTGTGCTCTAAGAATAGTTAAATGAGGCATTAAGCAATCAAGAGAATCATTGCTGGCTGTTCTTTGGTTCCTGAGAATTAATATGAGCTTAGCTAACTGTATCATCACACCTTCCCATTCAGTATCACCTCTCCAGGTCCTCAGACTGAAAGTCCAGAATTAAGTTTTACAAAGCAGGCTTGAAATCTGTTGGCAAGCCCATCTGGAACACTCCTGCTGCCATTGCTTAGGTTCTGCCTCTTCTGGGGATATATAAAACCCTCTGTCTCCAGGGTTGCCAAGTCAGCACTTTCAGGAGCACTTAGAAAGGATGGCATCCACACCTCTCCATCAACGACAGCCCAGCCGAAAGCCCTAACTACTGGTAATGGCATAATGGGGAGTAAGGGGCACATGAGAAAGGGTCCCAGGAAACACTTTCCCAGAGCAAGTCAATATGAATGAGCTGTGTCTTCCAGAGAGAGCGATAAAGCTCTGTCACCAGGATTCTGCCCACTTGGGCTATTAATACTATTGCTCTCGGGGCTCTGTGCCTTGATCAAGTAGGACCAGTGCATTAGGCTCCTGGTGGAGCCGACTTAGACAGAGTGTCTACAAGACGACATGCTCCAAAGTGTTCCGTAGGAAGCAACCCCGCGCTGACAGGGAGAGAGCAATGGATGGTCTCGTTCTCAAGTCTCTGTCTCTATTATAAATTAGATGCCTACTTTAAAAATGAGCAAAGTATAAATAATTTAAAACAATCAAAGGCCTTTATTACCACCATCGTACCCGGGATTTTGAAGACAATTCGTCTACCCAGCACATTTATGGATGCTTGCCCTGCTTTGCTCACCTCTATTTTTCTCATAATGATGTGTTTACTAAGAAAAGAAAAGAAGAGAAAAAGAAAAGAAAAACAACTCAGGACGGTACCCTATCTTATGTCATTTGCAAGTCCCAGGCCCCAAGGGAGCCAGAGTTCATTCTTGAGAAAGTAGTCTCAAGGTCTAACATGAATCTTCTCTCATCCTCCCCAAAGAAACAAGTGGCTTTAAAACCAGAGTGGAGGATCCCAGGACAAAGTCACCAGGGTGCTCTGGTAAGCCCTTAAAAGCAAGTATTCATGGCCTCAGCTCTTCTCATCCTGCCTGTCACTGCTTCCAGAGCTGGTAGAGCTGTGACTTCATCTACCTCCTTTCCTTACCCTATCTAATAAAGAGGGGATATGATAATTGACCCTCACACAGTCACAAAGATGGTGGCACCCACACCCCATTAGGAGGGAATATGCTAATTGACTGCCCAGCCCTCAAAGATGGAAGCGCCTACAGCCAATAAGGAGAGAATATGCTAATTGACTTTCCTGCCATCAAAGATGGTGGCACCCACAGCCAATAAGGAGGGAATATGCTATTTGACTGCCCTACCCTCAAAGATGGTGGTGCCCAGTCCCCTCAGCCTCGCCGGGGTGGCAGGCACGTAGCAAGGCCAGGCGGGCCCAGGTGCTCCACACACCTGCCTCTGGAGTCTCCCAGTTCCCTCAGTCCCCCAGCAGCCCAGGACCAGCCCAAGATGCAGGCAAGCCTCAGATGTCGGCTGCCCAGCTGCCCAGGGCTGGCCCGAGAGGCAGGCAAGCCTTGGATGGCAGTTTCCCAGCCATCTAGGGCCACTCGAGGCTCAGGTAACCAGGGCCATTGAGGCTTGCGCTGCTGGCAGTGGCAGCAGCAGAGGTGTGATGGGGCATCGCCTTCCCCTCATCACCAGGTCGCCTCCCATCCCTGAGGGCTCCCAGACTGTGAGAGCGGGCAGGCTGGGCTGAGTAACCCCGCCTCCAGTGCATGAATTTTCATGCACGGGGCCTCTAGTCCTATCTAATAAAAGAGTAATATGCAAATTGACCATCGCCCCCACGTGGTCAAAAATGGCTGCCCCCATGTGGACACAAGATGGCCTTCAAGGGAGGGCAGTTGCGAGGGACCAGGCCTGTAAGGGAGGGCTGTTGTGGGGGGGACCAGGCCTGCAGAGGAGGGTAGTTGGGGGGGTGACCAGGCCTGCAGGGGAGGACAGTTGGGGGGAACCCAGCCCTTCAGGGGAGGGCAGTTAGGGGGAGGACACAGGCCTGCAGGGGAGGTCAGTTAGGGGTGACCAGGCCAGCAGGGAAGGGCAGTTAGGGGTGACCAGGCCAGCAGGGGAGGGCAGTTGAGTGTGAACAGGCCTGCAGGAGAGGGCAGTTGTGGGGGGGACCAGGCTGTCACGGGAGGGCAGTTAGGAGTGACCAGGCCTGCAGGGGAGGGCAGTTAGGAGTGACCAGGCCAGTAGGGGAGGGCAGTTAGGGGCAATCTGGCCGTCAGGGGAGCAGTTAGGTGTTGATCGGGCTGGGAGGGGAGTGGTTAGGGTGTGGTCAGGCTGGCAGGCAGAAGTGTTTAGGGGCAATCAGGCAAGCAGGCAGGTGAGTGGTTAGGAGCCAGCAGTCGGACATCCCTCGAGGGGTCCCAGATTGGAGAGGGTGCAGGCTGGGCTGAGGGACCCTGTCCCTCCCGTGCATGAATTTCATGCACCAGGCCTCTAGTTATATATATTTTTTTGTACCAACCAAGGCCTAATGACCATCCTATTGTTGCTCATATTTTGTCACTTACCCACTTAACCATCTGAAAAAAATTTGAGAATGCCAAAGAGCTTATTTTTTTAAAAAATATGGGTTATATCTATTGTTATTAACCATATTAACAATTAAAACTGAGAAATATAAAAATATTTGAATTCTTTTAAAATAACATAATGAACCCATCCCATGTTAGCATAAATAACATTTCTTTTTTCTGGGGGGGGGGGGGGATAACTATATTTCAAAACAAAAATGTTTGTGTAGAGTAGTGTTGTTTTACATTTTTGCAATCCTTTCTAAATGTCTGGCTTTATAAATGGCAGTTGCAATTTCATATCTGCTTCTGCATTCAATGTGTTGCAATATGTCCTTTTGATGGAGGCATATAAAGAAAATGCAGCTTTACATCTATATATATAAAGAGCCAGGGTCTGTAACATCCAAAACGACCGAAGGGACAACTGAATGCCAGGCTGCGCATGCAGCAGGCTCGGGTGGATGTGGACTGGCAAGCAGGGTGAATTGCTGACCTCTTGGAGAAAGAGAGAGAGAGAGAGAGAGAGAGAGAGAGAGAGAGAGGGGGGCGGGGCTGATCAGCAGCTGCCGCGGCTGCTGCTGAGGCCCGGAGAGAGAAGCAGGGTCTGATCCACAGCCTCCATGGCATCTGCTGATCAGCCTTTGCCTCTCTCTCTCTGGGCCTTGCCAGCAGCCACGCCTCTGTCTCTCTCTCAGAGAGGTCAGCAGTTCAGCCTGCTCGCCAGCAGCTTGGGCTGGCTGCTGATCAGCCCTGCCTATCTGATCAGGCCCAGAGATAGGCCCAGAGACGCTGACTGGCATAGAAACTGACCAATCAGAACCAAATCTGGGTGAACTGCGAGGAGCCAATGGTTACCTAGGAGGCAGAGCTTTTGATGCTGACTGGCATAGAAATTGACCAATCAGAACCAAATCTGGATGAACTGCGAGGAGCCAATAGCTGCCTAGGAGGCAGAGCTTTTGATGCTGACTGGCATAGAAACCGACCAATCAGAACCTAATCTGGGTGAACTGTGAAGGCAGAACTTAAGGTGGGGGCAGAGGAGGGGTTTTAAGGGCAACAGCTGTTTGGTGTAGGTGTAAGAAAGTGGTTCAATTTTTTTTTAATATGTATTTTATTGATTTTTTACAGAGAGGAAGAGAGAGGGATAGAGAGTTAGAAACATCGATGAGAGAGAAACATCGATCAGCTGCCTCTTGCACACCCCCTACTGTGGATGTGCCCTCAACTAAGGTACATGCCCTTTACCGGAATCGAACCCAGGACCCTTGAGTCCACAGGCCGACGCTCTATCCACTGAGCCAAACCGGTTTCGGCAGTGGTTCAATTTTTTAATGACTGGTTTGGCAGTATAGTGCATATGGCTGGCTATCAGTCCAGATATAGATAGGGATTATGTATTTTTGTCTGCTGAGAGCATCTCCTCCTGCTGAAAAAGGCTTTTCCTCCCATTTAAGCAATCCTATTTTATATAATCTATCTATACTAATAAAAAGGTAATATGCTAATTAGACCGGGTTGACCGGCCATCTTCCAGACATCTGACTTCCTTCTGGACAAAGCCATGGTGGTGGGGACCAAGGCAGAGGCCATTAGGGGCGATTAGGTTGGCAGGGGAGGTCAGTTGGGGGTGAGATCAGGCCAGCAGGGAAGAGCAGTTAGGGGCGAGATCAGGCCAGTAGGGGAGGGCAGTTGGGGGTGAGATCAGGCCTGCAGGGGAGGGTAGTTGGGGGTGAGATCAGGCTGGCAGGGGAGGGCAGTTAGGGGCAATCAGGCAGTCAGAAGCAGTTAGGGGCAATCAGGCCAGCAGGGGAGAGCATTTAGGGGCAACCAGGCAGGCAGCAGAGGCAGTTAGGGGCGATCAGGCAGGCAGGCAGGTGAGCAGTTAGGAGCCAGTGGTCCCAGATTGCAAGAGGGATGTCCGACTGCCTGTGGGATGGGGCCTAACCAGCAGTTGGACATCCCCCAAGGGGTCTCTGATTGGAGAGGGTACAGGCTGGGCTGAGGGACACCCCCCCCCCGCCCCGTGCACGAATTTTATGCACTGGGCACTAGTGTATACATAATTGGAAAGAGAAGTCCTTGTGGGTCCTGGGGAAGTGTCTCAGGGACTTGGGCTCATCAGACCATGA
This sequence comes from Ia io, assembly GCA_025583905.1. Lineage (NCBI taxonomy): Eukaryota > Metazoa > Chordata > Mammalia > Chiroptera > Vespertilionidae > Ia > Ia io. The sequence goes on from JAJQQW010000003.1 coordinate 50,798,357, forward strand.
GAATGACTCTTCTTTAATTATCTCAATTGCCTTGACATGACAATGAGCCAGTGTCATCAATTGGAGACACTCAGCCAAGAGGTCACTGGGTGGCTGATTTGAATCCCAAGGGTTTCAGATCTAAGGACAAAGCAGGTCTAGGTTGTCCAGGTTGGCCAGAAAGAAACTATCAAAGATAAAGAGGTCTTAGAATGAGGTGTGATATAGGACATTTATTGGAGTCACTGGGGTTTAGAGATGAAGGGTTTCTCCACTGGAGGAGTCTGGAAGAGTTGCTGCATAACATTTTTGCTGCTTTATAATCTGAGGACAGCTCAAGCCCACTGTCTCAGGCATTAAAAAATTCTGTTTGTCTGTCTGGGGCATTCAGATGACTCAATAAGCTTTGCTCCCCTGCTTGCAATTGCTGAGGTGTCGTTCTGAAGTGTTCTGTGGCGGAGCCTTTAATTCAGGTAAGTAAAAGAGATTTAACCAGCTTTCTCTGTAAGGGACATTTTTTTCCTCTTTCACCTTTTTCAGAAAGTTCATAATCTCCTCTATTTTCAGAAACTAGTTCCCTGGCTTTCTCTTCTCCATAGATTAGCCAATTCAGCAGTCCATGGAATAGGTTGCAGGTTCAATTCTTTTACAAGTTGTCTCATTGCCCTGGGAATCTGACTGTAGAATTAATCTAGTCTCATCAATTCTATAATCCTTCTTTTTTGGTTTCTGCTTCAACCTCCTGAAACCAGTAGTTAAAATGACCAACCGGTTCACCTGCAGTCTATTAAGGGGGGACTTCCTTATAGCATGAGGCTCCAGAGCTTCTCTCAAATGAGTTTAAACTCTGTTGGCTCTTTCCTAAATTGTAAGTTAATATTCCAGATTAGTTACAAAGTCACAATTGTGGTGTGTGGCCAAAAACACTCCCAAGCATTGGCTGGTTGTCTGTAAAGAAGTTTGCACATAGACATCATCTCCTGATTAACTTGCCTTGGACCCTAATATCAGAATGCCAACTCCATTGTAGAGCCAGAAAAGCTCCCCTTTCTCTCCACTATCTTTTTTTTAATCTACCTTCTACCCACCCTCCCTGTGCAGATGAATATCCAGAATTGCCTGGACCAACTCCAAACTCCTAGTTGAAAAGTGTCTGCATCTCAACTCTTGCCTTCTCTGTAAGTCCCCTGTGGATTTTCTAAAGAGAGAGTAATTCTGGCCAGAAGAGGGTAATTAACCATCTGTGGTAGCATTTTTCTCCTCCATCCTCTGTCTCTCATCCATACCCATCGATCTTCGCAGCAGGAAAAATAATTAATGTTTAGCCTTGGCTGGTGTGGCTTAATTGGTTGGAACTTTGTCCCCTACATAGAGTAGTGGTCCCAAGTTCAATTCCTGGTCAGGGTACATATCTGGTTGTGGGTCAATACCTGTCAGGGTAAGTACTAGAGGCAAGTGACTGATGTTTCCCTCTCATAAAGATGTTTCTCTCTCTCTTCCTCTCTCTAAAATCAATAAAAAGAAAGAAATTAATATATATGGAGTGCCTCCTAAGTTCCAGCCACTTCTATAAACATTATATATCTCATTCAATTACAAATAACCTTGTAAATATTTACTTTTGTAGATAGATAAATGAATATTGCACAAGGTCATCCAAGGTTTTGTCAAAACTCCAATATTCATGCTTTTGTATTACTCTGTGCTGTGCTGCCTTAGTCCAGGAATGCTCTGATTGTCTTCCTTCCAGAGGCAAAATTGGCTACATTTGAATCCTCTTTCTCATTTTCTCAAATAAAACTCATTCCTAAATCCTATCAATTCTACCCTTGTCATAATCCTCATAGCCGTCTCATGATTCTATTTTAATTGTATTACTTTAGGCTCTATTCTGTCTCAGCTGCCTTCCCATGATGGCCTCCTCACTGGTGCCCCTTACTCTTACCTTCTTCTGGAGCAGCAGACTGAGGGGTTAGTGGTCAAGACGTGAGTACTGCAACCAGAGTACCTGGATTCAAATCCTGCCTATGTCAGTGGAAAACAAGTTTGAAAAATAGATAGGAGGAAGACAATAGAGTGCATTAGCTTGCTGTACACCCCTCCAACCAACCAGAACTGATAGACATCTTTGTGTCATGTATGCTTGCTTCCATATTTTCATTCTTATTCACATTTAATTTTCTGCATATAAGAGTCTCACTCTTTCTTCAAGCCTCCAAACCCAATGGCATCCTTTTCAAAAAGGGTTTCCCTGATCTTCTCACAGGCAGCAATCTATTTATATATCTTGTGGACTCTCATAGCCCTTTATTATACTTCTCTTTTCTCACTTCACTATGTTTTATTGTCAATTGTAGTTATTTACGTATTTATTTACCCAACTAGAATGTAAATCCCTCCAAGGTAAGGACTATATTGTATTAATCTTTGCATTCATTTCCCAAGTGTCTATACAGCACCTTGCTCATAATGAGAATGTAATAAAAATGTTGTTTGAATGACTGGATGTGGGTTTTATCTAATAATAATAGCTACCATTCATTGAGCTCTTCCTCAGTGTCAAGTACTGTGGGGAGGGCTTTATATATATTGCCTTATTAAATCTTCACGACCTGATGTGGTACTTATTAGTCTTCCCACTTTTAAGAGGAGGACATCAAGTCACAGATAGGTTAAGTAATTTGCCCAAGGTGACCCAGCTGGTAAATGATAAAATCTGGATTTGACCCTATTGCTAGTCAACTCTAAGTTCATGCTCATATTTCTGCATTAGAGTACCTCTCTGGTTGTCGAAGAAAGGCATTATGGAGCTAGATCAACGCACACACACATATACTTACTGGTACCTAATTGGCTACTGGGCCTGCTGCCATCTCAGCAGTTACATCCTGCACACCCATAGCTCTATCTTAGCTGAAATACACTTCCTCCTTTTTGGGGAGGGTGAATTCTAAGAGCAGTCACAGGGAGACCTCTCCTGCCAACTCTGCTCCTAGGGAAAGGAACTGAGCTCCAGGACCGTCAACAGTGAACTCCCCAAAGGATGTGTCAGCATTTATGCCAGGCTGATTAGAATGCAGCAAACAAATCACTCACTGCCTAATGTGCAATGCATTGTAGCTTATTTGATAGCATATTTATGCACAGATCTTCAGAAACAATATTCAGTAAATCCTGTCTCAAACCCTTGGGGAGATATTGGTTGTAAGCAGGAAATCAGCAAACACATTGATCCTACATGCTCTGTGATGTTAGTAGTCGTTATGAAATTGAATTTCATCTTAACATATTGAAATCAATATACAGTGTTCAGTTTAATTTAGAATGTAAATACCATCAAGGGTTTTCAAGGCAGAGAAAAGAACAGTTTGTAACTAGACTATGTATGTATCATTATACAGGCTACTTACTATTTAGCGTAAGTCTCAGCCCAGAATGAAAATAGTTTCTATCAGCCTGTCAGAGTAAATGGAAATTCAGGTTCTCAGTTGATCAGAAGGGGTTCTCATTTTAAACTAACGTGGGAAGTTTAGTTAGCTTTCTTCACATTTTTATTTTAAAATAAATTTTGCCTAATATTGCATTTACTGCTTTCTATTCTCTAAATGATATGTCAAATTGTGTAAAATTCCAGTGGGAGAGTGCTGAGCAGGTTTTTGTGGCATGCTACAAAACCAAAGGAAAAAAAATCCTCTCTGACATCATAGGGGCCCCAGTGATACTCCTTATTTTGAGATATGGGAATGAAGTTCAGAGTGTAAGGGCTTCCAAATTCTCTCACGGCCTCATTATTGCTTCCTCCCTATGATCCTAATTTTATAGATAAAGTGAAAAAATAGTAATTATTGTGATTGCTATTCTGTATGATGGTTGTGTACTTATTGATGAATGAAGGTATGCCAGGAATGACATTAAGTTCTTTACATATGTGGTTTTAGTTAATACTCTTACTAATCCTCTGATGTAGGCATCATTGTTATTTCTGGTTCATAGAAGAGAAACAGAGACTTTGAGGAGTAAAATTACTCATCCAAAGTCACACAGCTTGTAAGCAACAATCAGAATTTGAACCTGGGTTTGTGGGACTCTAGAACTAGTGTTCTTTTCCATGACTGGCCTAGAGGAGGTAGCGCTTTTCTCTCAGAGAGAATTACTCTGTGTTGCCTAGCACACAGGGATAAGGAAAAGAGTAGACGCAGGGGCTCTTAGCAGCAGTGATTTCATGGCTAATACATCCTTCCATTTTCATCATTGCTGCTGCTTCTTATAAATGCAATATTTCTGTAAGATCTCTTTCAAATACCTGAGAGGCTGAATAGAAAGCATAAATAGCCAATTGGGTAGTTTTCCAAAGTACACAGCTATATGAGTCAGCTGGTGGAGCACATTCATCTTTGCTCTCTCCTAGATTGGCACGTGTGATGCCCAAAGAGTATGCAATCTCCCAGTCCAATATGCTTATTGCTTGTACTACCTAAGCACTCTGAAAAAAGTCCCCTCAGTGGTATTTAAGTAGTCCCACTTTTATCCTTAAAAGAATATTTACTACCCTCCGGTTTCTGGATTTCTTGTGGTGATTGAGTAGGGATGTACTTTTAGGAGCCACTTCTCAGGTTAGGATCACAGGGATGTTGTGAGGTAATGTCTGGAAAGCACTTTGAGCTCCTTTGAGAAAGGTGCTACGTCAATACCATGTATCATTATTTATTGTCAGCAGGAGATGCCTTTTGTTTTCTTCCCTGAATACAAGAGTGCTGTGGCTTAGGTAGATTTCAGTTGGGGGAATGTTTCAGCACCCGCAGGCTTTGACTGAAAAGATGCAGGATGCGTAAGGGATACCTCTAGGGACAGCGGATTGGTTTAGTGCCACAGATGAAGAGGGACTAACTCTGCAATTGTGCAAGCCAATAGCACTCCGCTTAACAAGCAGAAGCTATGCTCTCCTTACAATGGGAATTGAATTTTGTGGGGCAGGTTGAGGGGATGGATTTTCCACATCTGGCAATAATGAAGCACTTTACAAAATCAAAGTGTTCAATACAGTATCAGGTGAGCTTGAGTTCTGTCAGGGTTCTGTCGCTTCCTGTTCAATTCTATTTGTAACGTGTATGCCCATCCCAAATTGACCAGGTTGAGCTCAGGTTGACCCCTTAGTACATTAAAGCAAACCTCATCCTTCTTGGGTGCTAAAAATGTCAAGTCATCATTTAAGTCCCAGCCCAGATGCCATGATTTCCTACTTTTTAAACTTTTCTAAATAGCTGTTATGGTTGAGCTGTGTCCCCCACAATACCCATATGTTGAAGTTCTGATTCCCAGGACCTTTGAATGTGACTGTAGTTGGAGACAGGGTATTTACAGAGGTCATTAAAGTTAAACAAGGTCACTGGGATGGACCCTAACCCATCCCTAATATGAGTGGTGTCCTTATAAGAAGAGAAGACTGGGACACAGAGGGAAGACCATGTGAAGACACAGAAAGATGTTCATCTACAAGGCAAGGACAGAAAACTCAGAAAAAAACAACCCTGACAACTTCCGGCGTCCAAAATTGTGAGAAAATAATGTTCTGTTGTTTAAGCCATCCAGTCTCTTGTCCTTTGTTATGGCAGCCCTAGAAAACTGATATAATACCCAAAAAGTCAATAAAGAAAAAGATCATGCTCTTATAAAATTTTGCTCCTCTAAATTTGCTCCACAGGCTAACAGCAGTGGTATCACCATCATTCACCTGGTAAGAACAGAAGAATCTGAAGCCACACCCAGAGCTTTGGAATCAAAATATGCCTTTAACAATATCCCCAAGTGATATGTATGCATGTTAATGTATAAGATGACCTGCCACTAAACAATTCAGTCTGGCTTCAAAATCACCCCAAGACTTAGTGATTAAATGAGCAACAATTTATTATTTCTTGTGATTCTGTGGATTGTCAGTCATTGCTCTGCTGGTTTTACCTGGCTGCATGTGAATGTATTCACACAGCCTTTGCTATGCAACCATATCCCTTGAGAGTTTTATAACTTTTTGTTGTTGTTTTTATTGTACATGCTATATGGATACCTTATATTTATGACCAGTGGTGTTATTGTTCTATTTGTAGTTGGAATATAAAATTTCATTGTTAGATAAATACACTTTTTGAAGAAAGGAGTCAATGAAAAAAATTGTTAAGTAAATAATGTTATAGGCTGTATGAGGCTATAGCAAAACTTATGAAGTTAATGTATGAACTACTGGAGTTTGAAAAACACTCTCTTATTTCAAAAATTGCAAATTACTCAAGGAAAGAAGACCAACCTACTACTTTTAGCATCCAGGGAAGTATAAAGATACCAGGTCAGTAAGATATTTCTTCTCACTTGACCTAGGAATCAAATGAGAGTGCAGGATGGAGGTGAGAAGTGCCTCCCTATTTCTCTTCTTGCTGTGTTTCTTTTCACCTGGGATTATTATGGTAACACCAGCACCTGACATGTATGTGGGATTTCATGGCTTGAAAAGCTCTCACATATGCTTGATGTCATTTGATCTGTAAAGCATTTGATCTGTATGGCATTCATCCTATACAGAAAGTGAGCAGAGTGATCATTTTTTATTATGTATTTTTTATTGATTAAGGTATTACAAATGTGTCTTTACCCCCCTATTGTTGCCTCATTCCCCCAGTCCTGCCCTCACCCCCTGTTTTCTGTGTCCATTGCTTATGCTTATGTGCATGCATACAAGTCCTTTGGAAGGAGAGAAAAGTCTGGTTATTGTTGGAATCATTCTAGTAGGAGCAGAGCATCTCTTATATGCATAGTTTTCTATAAGGTTGACCCCATTTGTTGGAGGCCTTTGGTCTTCTGGGAATTGTTGAGGAAAGCATTAATTTCACGTTTTCCAAGGAAGAGCGGGGCCATTGGATTGAACCGTGTGAGGAGACTGGTTGACTCCAAATCCAGGACCATGGCTTTGTCACATCATTGTCCTTTGAAGCCCCGACTCATGGCCTAGATAGAGGCATTAACACTTGACAATATTGGCATGAAGCTATATGCCCTTTAACAGTCCTCAGTTAAGTCCTAATTTAAGTCCTAATTTCTTTCTTAGGTTCCTTGAGGTGAAATTGCTCTCTCCCTTTCTTAGAGTTCTATAGAAACTAAGGTTTTTCTATTATACCATTTGTCTTAATACAGTATCAGGTGAGCTGGAGTTCTGTCAAGGTTCTAATTCTCACTTTGTTTTGGACTTGTTCATTTTGTGTCTATTTCCACTGCTAAAAAGCAGACACCAAATCTTACCCATGTTTACATTGTACAGCCCCTGGTACTGTATTTGCATGTGGCAGATACTGAAGGAGGTTTTGTGTACTTGAGAATAAAACAAAGACACAAAATATTACCCCAAAGAGAAAAATTCTAAGCATGTTGTTTTGCATCAATTTTTTTTAAATTTATATTTTGTGAATTATAGTCCAGGTATAAGATATTGTGGTTCAATTCACATTTTAAAAATTTTTTTCATCATTTGTAGATGTGAACGTTTGGGGCCAACTAGGGCTGATCAAGTACTGCTGTTCTGTGGGTGTTTGAGAATATTTTCATCTTTGATTTTAGAATGTGTGATCCCTACTCCTTTACCAAGTTTTGAAAAATTACAGGCATACATTTGTGAAACAGTCTTACTTTTTAAAAGGGTTATGTGTACATCAAATAATGGTTATTCAAACATCCATGTGTTAAAACTATTCCAGATAATATCTCTTGAGTAAGTTTTTAACAGGTGGAACTACTACCATATGTAGCATTGTGATAATTTACATGAGAAGTATGACTGGTTAAACATTCAAAATAAAGGTTTCTGAAGCAGCCATAGAATTTAGCAGTTGTGTTTGAAGTTTTTATGTAACTGAAGATTAAAATTATTAATGTTAGATCTCTTGGTAACTGTGCAGAATTCCAGCTTCAATTCCTATGAACACTTGGTTACCATCAAATATTGAGGTGCACTGGCTCCTTTCATCCCAGACCCTAAATTTTACTTAAGGAAAGTGTCACACATTATTTAAAAGCTAAACCGTGCTTCTGATCATATGCTAAACCCTGGCCATATTTTGTTTATCTGTGTAATCACTCCTCTTAGCTGTGAGAATTTGGAAGTGCAGGTATAAGAACAAAGTCTGTACAAATTATTGTATTTGTTTTTTAAGTTGGCTTTAAAAAAATCACACATGTTCAGTAGCAAGATGGTGACCTGCTACAATCATCCCCTAATATGACCTTTTCCAACTTCCCATGAATATGCCCACAAAGAGCTCACTAGCTTTTAGAAGATACAGGCTCTTGGAACCTTCCAAAATGTGCCATGGATAACTGAAATACACCAATATGGCAAGAACTACTATGGACTGACACTTCAAAAAACAAGGGAAAGTGACTTCAGATGCGTTTTTTTAGTTAAAATTAAAAGTATAGTAAAGGGAATAAAGATGAAAAATTTGAAAGGCTTGAACACTGCTGAAAATTAAAGCTGTTGAGTAACCATATGGCAGAGTCTAAGAGGGAGGGGTCTTGCCATCTGTGATTTGAAGGACCCAGTTGTAGCCCATACTTGCACTTTGAACCTGAACAGCATGGCTGGCTGGTAAGTAGGATGGAGGACATGCTGACTCTTTTATCAGCCTGCCTCTTGGATGAAGAAGTAGAAGCAGATAACTGGGCAGCTATCATCTGCTCTTTAGGACCTATCATCCACTTTGGCCAAAAGAGAAGCAACTTCTCTTTTCATATATACTACTATTTCTAGTTTCCAATACACCCAGACTTGAATAGTGGACTAATGCAGCCTGGAATCCTGGAACATATTTTGTTACTAGGTAAAGATTAAGTACACACACACACACACACACACACACACACACACACACGCACACACTATAATTTAGAAACTATACTTTGTAAACTTATTAGGTCAAATTCTCTCACCATAATATAACAAACAATGCATTTTACTTAAAAATTTTAAATATAAATGTTTAGGCCTTCAAATGCCAAGAAAATTGCTTTCTCAATAACTTGGGTAATATAGAAGTCAACAATAAAGTTGTAGATAACTTCAAACATACAAATATAAGAATATTATATACAGTAATGTGTGGTGCATTTAAAGATATGTTCAGAAGTATATTAGTTATTAAAATAGAGAATGTAAATCATTTAATCATTGAACTCAACAGTTAAAAGAAAGCAAAGAAAACTTCACAAGAAAAGTAAAAAGATGAAAATAATAAAACTAATGGCAAACATTAGTGAATTAGAAAAAAAAATGCATGATTAAAAAAATAATCTAAAACTGGTTTATTTTTTAAGAAATTCAACATACTGGATAAGTGCTTAGCAATGCTATTGAATAATTAAAGAGACAAAATACAAATATATGAAATTAGAAATAAAAATAACTATAATAACTGTTTTCATGAGCATGCTATGTACAATTTTAAAATAATAATTTGAGTATAAATGAAGTATATGATTATTTTGGGAACAAGTGATACATACTCAAACCAACTTAATAGAAAGCCTGCGTAGATAATAAAAAAATTATAAAAGCAAGAAAAATTATATCAAGATAATTGTAGATTATAATTAAACAATCTGCAACATTTATTGAGGGAAAAAGTATAGGCATGCATTTGGGCAAACACCAGTATGACTTCTGTGATCCTAGAAGGGCCCATGGAGATGAGTCCTTGGGCAGCTGGGATTCCTGAGTGACCATGATTCCTGAGAGCCCCCTACTGACCCCACTGGACATATAACTTGAGTGAGAAATAAACTTGTGTTTTGTTAAGCCATTAACATTTTGAAGTTGTTTGTTTTTATCTAATTTATCTTGATTGATACTATACTAATATAAAAACATATTCAGCAGCACAGAGTAAATAACTCTGATAAAGTGGGAAAGTCACAAAGATTAGTTAAATGGAAAAGCAAAAATTTTAATTCTCTCTTTACACCATAAAACAAATTTCACATGGATTAGGGAGCTAAATCTAAAAATTCAGGCCTGTGAGCCAGGAGGTCACAGTTTGGTTCCCGGTCAGGGCATATGCCTAGGGTTGCGGGTTTGATCCCCAGTGTGAGCCATGCAGGAGGCAGCTGATCAATGATTCTCTCTCATCATTGGTGTTTCTATCTCTCTCTCCCTCTCTTAAATCAGTAAAAATATATTTAAAAAATAATAACAACTGTATTAAAACTCTGAATAGGACTGTATGCTTTTGAGAGGCTTAAAAACACTTTGGAACGGGAAACAACGTTATTTCCAAAGATAGCCCTATAACATTTAAATTAAAAAATGTTGAAGTAAATATTGAGAAACCATAACCTAGTCAATTTCCACTCAAATAATCTCATATGTAATTACATATAAGTTTAAATCGCAAGAATGAAGTCAAATAAATAATTTATTCTTAGCAAAACTCATATTTTAGCTGATATGCTCTTATAATCAACATTGAATTCATCTTCTAGAATTCTAAGGCATCATTGTCCACAGTTAAGAGCATGGGTTCTTGACTTGGCTCTTTGCTTATCAGCGATGTGAGCTCCTATTGTCACATGACCTGTGGGAGACCGTTTCTTTTCCAGTAAATAAAGATATTGGACCAGATGATCTTAAGATCTTTTCCAATTATTAAATACTGTGATGGTGTAGTTATCCCTGTGAATAATGTAGCTATCTGCAGCAATCAAAATGTTTAAAAAATATTGTTATAAGGGGATATTTAATAGCACACAAATAGACTGGTTTAAAGGAAAACCATATATTTATAAAAGCATATATTAAACAAGTTAGTCTCATTTTTCTCTTGGGATTTGAAAAAGTACTGCATACTTAAATAAGGTACAAAAAATATGACAGTCTCCTACTGAAGAAAAGTTCCAGAATTTCATGGTTATGAATTCACCCAAATGACCGGGAGACCTAGTTTTTGATGAAGTAAAGTTTTTGCAAATTATCCAGTAAGCAGGCTAACCCACAAAGTAAAAGGATAATATATCATGAAAAGTATTTAGGTCATTTATTTTGATATGTGAGGTTTGATTTTAATTATTTATACAATTTCATAGTGCAGTAGCGTGTTGTGGTATTTTTCTAAAAAACAATGAAGGTGTCTAAATATAAGTTCTCACTAGAGATTCTTGCTGATAATTTTTTACAGAAATATTTATTTAGTGAAACATCAAAGTTAAATTATATTCAAATCAGTGAGGTTCTGATAAACCAAATGTGTTTTTAACTTACAAAATAAAATAAAGTAGAAATGTGCTTAGGGGTAGGAAATGAAGTAACCAAATAGTAACTTGTACCTTTGCTCATCTGAGCACTGCTTCTCCTCATGGCCATATGAGAGACTTTGAACCGGGACTGAAATCTTGGCTTTCCTACCACGTTGTAGGATGAGAATAGCCAATGACATAGAGGTGAGGTAAGAATCTGTCACTGATGGGAGCACGATTGTTACCACACATTTATGAAGCTGCTCTTCTGTGGCAGGCACTGTCATAGGCTTCAGGAACATAAATGTGAATAAAACACAGTTCTTACTCTCAAGGAGCCCAGTCTAGTGTGGAGACAAGCATATGTATTAGTTAGGGTATATTACATTATGATCTCTAATATACAAACACCCAAAGGTCAATGGCTTAACATAGCAATTTTCAACCTTTTTCATCTAATGGCACACATTAAGTTAATTACTAAAATTCTGCTATATATATACACTTGAGGCCCGACGCATGAAATTCATGCACTGGTGGTGTCCCTAGGCTTGGCCGGTGATCAGGGCCAATCGGGGCCAGGCCTATCAGGGCTGGGCTGGAGAGGAGGCAACGGTCTATGGGTTGGGCTTGGAAGGGACGGATGCCAGACACGGACGCCACCATCATCGGTGCCCTGCCACCATGCAGTTCCCTACCTTCCCCCCTTCTCCTTCCCTCGCCGCTGCGCCGCCTCCATGGCGGGTGGGTGGTGGGCCGATCGGGGTGAGGGACCATGGGAGGTTGGCTGGCCAGGGATGGTTGGCTGTGGAAGTGCACTGACCACTAGGGGGCAGCTCCTGTGTTGAGCATCTGCCCCCTAGTGGTCAGTGCACATCATAGCGACTGGTCATTCCAGTTATGGTCGTTCCAGTCATTCCTGTTGCTTAGGCTTTTATATATATAGATATATATTTGCCAATATTACAAAAGATAGGTATAATTTTGATTCATTCACATCAGATGGCTATTTCTTTTTATTTGGCAATGTAATGGAAATGAGGTCAGTACTCCTGACTAAATAGTCAGATATTGCATGCTTTAAAAATTCTTGCATCACATCAGTTGAAAACTGCTGGCTTAACACAATATAAATTTACTTCTTAATGGTGAATGGCCTTCTGTGTTGTCATTGAGGTCTCAGGCTTCTGCCATTGTGAGCTTGCTTTCTCCTAGAACTGTGGAGTCCTCTGCTAGATTATTGTATCTAATCAGAAGAGGAAGTGTGGGAGATTGCACCAGAGGCATTTATGGGTCAGAGTTACATACATCACTTCTGCCCACATTCCATTGGCCAGAACTTTGTCATGAGGTCACACTTAATTGCTGGGGAAGCTGGGAAACATGGACCAGCTTTGTGCCTAGGAGGTAACAGAAATGCATTCTAGTGAACACATTTGGTGTTTGCCAGAGTGTATAAAAAGGGACGGCAATCAGTGCACAGTTACTATAACAAAGATAAAACACAACGCACAGTGGGGGCCAAAGGAAGGAAGGGTTGACCTCAGCTGGAATAAGCTGACACAGAACAGGAGTCTCATTAATGGCAAATATCAAGCTGTGACTGCAATTATGGGTGCAATAAATCCTTATAGAATAAATCGAATCAAAATTATTTCTAAATTATGTTAAATGAAACCTCAGTTACTTTATAATACAGACCCTAGCGTGTGTTTTTTATTGAGATAATTGTTGATTCATATGCTTCTGTAAGAAATAATACAGAGTGCTCTATTGTACACTTTAGCTGGTTTCACCTAAAGGTAATATTCTGAAATAACTATTGTAGAATATCACAATGAGGATATTGACATTGATAGAGTCACACAATCTACCCAATTTATTCAGATTTCCCCAATTTTACTTGTACTTATTTGTGTGTATTTATTTCTATCAATTTTAATTACATGTGTAGATTCATTTATCCACCACATAGTCAATATACAGAACAGATCCATCATCAGGCCCCCTTCCTACCTCCTTTATGCTCTCTCCCCTATTTCTAACTTTTGTGAACCACTATTCTTAACTTTAGTTCTAAAATTTTGTCATTTAAAAAATGTTATACAAATAGAATCAAACAGTATATAACCTTTGGGGATAGGCAACTTTTTTTTTCACTCAGCAGAATTTTCTGCAGAGTCATCTAAGTCATGCTTACCAATAGTTCCTTCTTTTTATTGCTGAGTACTATTCAGTGATTCGGATATACCAGATTGTTTAACTATTGGCCAGTTGAAGTACATCTGGACTTATTTCAGATTTTTGCTATTACATAAATCTGCAAAGAACATTCTTGTACAGTTTTTTTTATAAGAACATAAGTTTCCATTTCTGTGAAATAAATGCCCCAAAATGTAATTTGCTAGGTTGTATGGTAGTAGTATGATTAATTTTACAAGAAATCACTCAATTTCAGAATGGCTATACTATTTTACATTCTTACCAGCAATTTATGAGAGGTCTAATTTCTCTGCATGCTAGCCAGCATTTGGTGTGGTCATTATTTTTTATTTTAGTTACTGTGATAGTTGTGGTTTTAATTTGCATTCCCTGATGGCTAATCATGTTGGGCAACTCCACCTGTGCTTATTTGCCATCTGTGAATAACCATAGTGGGGGTTTTTATTTGAAATGGCTTTTAGAAAATTTCTAGTTCTTATAAATAATTCCTTTTCATCCTAACTACATTTTTTAATTCTGGAAAATTCCTATTGATTATTCTACACTACATTTAAATGCCCCATTTTTTTTTTTTATTTCTTTACAACTTCCAAGTCTGAGTTAGTGAAACATTTTTTTCTGGGTTCTAAAGGCAGAATGAATCTCTGTCTTCTCTGAGTTCCAGTTTCTCTCTCCTGTTGTAGCCGTTAGCAAAGTGTGTTTTCATTAAGGTACTTATCTGTGCTTCTTCCCACTAAACTGTGCCCTGAGAGAAATATATATATACATATATATATATATATATATATACATATATATATATATATATATACACATATATACATATGTATATATGTGTGTATATATATGTATATATATATATATATATATGTATACACACACACACACACATACACACACACACACATACACTAGAGGCCCAGTGCACGAATTCATGCACCAGTGAGGTCCCTCTGCCTGGCCTGTGGGATTGGGCCGAAACTGGCTCTCTGATATCCCCTGAGGGGTTCCGGATTGCAAGAGAGTGCAGGCGAGGCCAAGGGACCCCACTGGTGCACGATTGGGGCTGGGAGGGACATGGGAGGTTGGCCAGCTAGGGAGGGACTGTGGGAGGGCTCTAGGGAATGTCCGGCCCATCTCTCTCAGTCGTGATTGGCCAGATCCTAGCAGCAAGCTAACCTACTGGTGAGAGCATCTTCCCCCTGGTGGTCAGTGCAAATCATAGCGAGCAGTTGAGTGACCTTAGAATATCATTAGCATATTACGCTTTGATTGGTCGACTAGATGACTGGACACACACACACACACACACACACACACACACACACACACACACACACATATATATATATATATATATATATATATATATATATATATACACACACACTAGTATATATATGTGTGTGTGTGTGTGTGTGTGTGTGTGTGTGTGTGTGTGTATTTTTTTTTTTTTTACTCTCCAGCACCTAGTATGGTTTCTGATGCATTTAAATGCTTAATTAACATTTATAATGAGTTTAGGTATTTTATTATGTTCTGCCTCTCACAAAAGGATTTGAACATCTACTTTTTGGTAGGCACTGTGTTGGGCACCTTCATAAACGCTACTAGTATCTCATTTAGATCACAACCAGTCTGGGGAAAAGTAATTTTTATCTCTATTGTGCAGATAATGAAGCAGAAACACAGAGAAGTAAATTGAAAATTTTGATTGCAGTAAGCAGCAGATCTGAGACTTGACTGTGGATCTTGTCATTGCTGTGTTACAGTTGCCCAAAGTGGGTGCATATGAGTTGTATTCTTTCCCTTCTCACCCACTGATTACTACAGAATTTGTCCATGTATCCTATCATATGTGCCTCTCAGGCTTATGTCCAACTCAGAATGGCCAAGGAGCATTGTTACACTTCTATTCCATGTCCTGCTCTGTGCTGAATATTTACTTCCGCACCAGCTCCCAGGCTTAAAGGTTCTATTAACCCCATCTAACAAGTGCCAATTCCCCATGGCTTTCCATTCTCTCTAGTGACCCTGTGCCCTTGAACTTTCACCTCCATTTTTCCCACATTCTTCTAGACTTATGCTACCCATTTCTCAAAGTAATTAAATTCTATCCAGTTGAACATTTCCAGGTCCTTTAAGGCAAAACTTGCTACAATAGGCTGTATGAGGAATACAAAGATGAAGAGATCAAGTCTCTTTTTGTGTTGTTGTTCTTTTTGCAAATGACAGAACTATATTCACACAGACCTAAGCAAGAAAAAAAATTAGCTTATCCAATTGAAAATCTAGAGGCAGAACTAGCTACAGGGCTGGCTGGATCCAGGTACTCAGCCAATGTTATCAGAATTTTCCCTCCCTCTCTCTCTCTTGCCCTTTTTTGTCTTGCTTCTGCTTCTCTCTGGGTTGGCTTTATGCTTAGCCAGCTCCTTGGGTGCATTCATTTTCCATCATTGGGAAATCATCCCAGAGAAAAGAGAACACCTATTTCCCAACAGTTCCAGCAAAATCCCTGAGGTAGATTTTGCTGGCCTGATTTGGTTCTCATCCCCGAACAAATTACTGTGGCCAAGAAGGTGAAACACTCTAATTGACCAAGCCTACTCTAAGCACACCTGGACTCAGGCAGAAAAACTCATTGAGTGACTATGATTGAGAGAGGTAGTGATTCTCCCAGAGTAAAGAGATACAGAGATATAGAGCAGACCAAACTAGTAGTTATGCCCCAATGAAAAGAGTATGATAGTAGTCCATGGAAAAAAACAAAGCCTAGCTGGTTTTGCTCAATGATTAGAGTGTTGACCTGTGGACTGAAGGGTCATGGGTTCAATCAAGGGCATGTACTTTGGTTGCAGGCTCCTTCCCTGGCCCCAGTTGGGGCCTGTGCAGGAGGCAACCAATCCATATGTTTCTCTCACATCAATGTTGCTCTCTCTGTCTCTCCTTCTCTCTTCCATTCGCTTTAAAAAAAAAAAAATCAATGGAATAGCACATGATCTCACTCATCTAGGGGAAATAATGAACAACATAGACTGATGAACAAGAACAGACCCAGAAACAAGGAGGCATAGATCAGACTGTCGGGCCTCAGAGGGAGGGTAGGGAAGGGTGGGGGTAAAGGGGAGAGATCAACCAAAGGACTTGTGTGCAAGCATATGAGCCTAACCAGCGGTTAAGGACAACAGGGGGGTGGGCGTATGTGTGGGGAGGGGTGTGGGATGGGAATGGGGGGAAGAGGACAAATATGTGATACCTTAATCAATAAGGAAATTTAAAAAAAAAAGAAAGAAAAAAAATCAATGGAAAATATATCCTTGAGTGAGGATAATGAAAAAAAATATCTAGACAAAGGCCATGGCTATAGGAATTGAGAAAATAGTCCTTCAGTTTGGGGGGCGAGTACTATTATGCTGTCAATTTTATCGATGTGGAAACTAAAGCTTAAATAAGATAAATACTTTGCCTGTAGTCAATTATTTATGCCTATGTGACTCCAAAGCCTATGTTCCTAACCACTAGGAAGTCTGAGGAAGGGGAATGTGAGGGAAAACCAATTTACTGATATGCTTACCCCAGCTGCCAAAATGAGAAGGGCCTGAAGAGGAAGTTATGTGCTCTTTCTGTTACCCAATTCTATCCTCAGTAAGACTGAGGGAGGAAGGAGAAGAAAGGCCTTATCCTAAACTGGCTTCCTCAGCCTTGGCCCCATTGACATATTAGGCCATATAAGTCTTTGTTGTGGGAGGCTGGCCTGTGTATTGTAGGATGTTTAGCAGTATCCCAGACCTCTGCCCACTACCTGTGTGTCGCATCTTCCTCCTGTTGTGACAATCAAAAAAGTTCCTAGAATTACCAGATATGCTTTGGGCACCCACTAATCCCACCCTGGTAGGAAACTGCCTGGTTATGAAGACATGCTCTCCTCTGTCCTAATGGACCCTCAGCTCCACTCTGAGGCTCCAGTGTTTTAAACTTGCTTACTGTGTCCTGCAGGTAACCCCAACAACACCTCCTTTCTCTGCACTCCAAATAAAATGGAGTGCATCTCTTCCCCCTTGTTCTTTGGAATTCTGGGAAAATTTTGCAGAAAGAAATCTACTGCTTTTGGGATCCTGAAATCTTTTGTTTCCAAACAAAGAATACCATGTGGAAAGGGGAAAACCAATAGATCAAATGTAAAGTTAAGTCTTTCATAACTGGTTATTTCAATTGAACTTTATAAATTAGATTTTCTACATTACAATAGAGGCCATAGAGTGAAGAGGGAAAATGCTACTTTCATCATTTACAAACATTGTGACCCAGGGCAACTCAACTTCCCTCAGCCTCAGTTTATCTACACCATGGACCTTATATCATGTTTAGTCTTTGAGGCCATGATTTTACCAAGCAATAGTGCTGAACTATCACAAATATGGTTCTGCATCATCAAGAAAAAGCTAAGTATTTAATCGATACCACTTCAGATAAAGGGAGAGTTTAAAACTGTCAAAGAAACAGCTTCTAAAAATGTCCATCAAAAAATAAAAGAGAAAAATATTAAAGAAAACTATTTCAATATGCTTCTGAAAATAATTCATTTCTGTAGAATATTTGTCAAACTATGTGGTTTCTATTTAGTTAATGACCTTTTCAAATTCTAAAAGATTCTAAACATGTGAATTTGGATAGTATCTATATAATAAAAACCCAGTGGATGTAATACCATAACGACCAAAGACTGGTCACCAGGAGGTGCATTGATGGGTCCTGTGGTGCAGTGGGTCTGGGGTCCCACCGGCGTGGCAGGTCTGGGGTCTCATGCGACCAATCGCCCTCTGGGCCAGCCCCTACCATTCCCCTGCCAATGGCGCAGAGGAGCCTGTACCAGGCAGAGGCAGGAGAGGCATGTCCTGCACCCGCCAGGTTCTCAGACCCCCACACACCAGTGCCCAGGCCAAGGATGCCAGCACTTCGTTTTCTGCCACAACTCCGCAGCCCTGGCGCTGCCCACCACTCAGACACCCGAGCCAGGGACTTGCTGCAGGGTGGGCCCAGATGCTCCTTCCTGCCCCCAAGGGTCCATTGGCCTCAGCAGCGCCTGAGCCTGCGACCCGCCCCCAGGAGGGTGGGTCTGGGCTAGGGATCTACAACCCCTTCCCTCAACATCCCACCCAGCAGTGGGGGAGGGGGCAGCCTCCCTCCTTTCCAGGCCCCCTCTCAATGCGGGGCTGGGGAGTGTCCCTGTCCCCAGCACCCTCCGAAAGCCAGGGAAGAAGTTCTCGTCTGCCTGGCAGGGACCAGCGCCTCAGGCTCTCCACCCTCGTGGGCCCACATCCAGCCTTGCCAGCGGCTGCCGCTCCCTTCAGCCGTCCGGCCGCTGGCCCAGGTGGAGAGGCGATGGGGAGGGAGAGCTTTCATGCAGGCCAGCTGAACCTGGCAGACTCTCACCAGCAGCTTCCCTGTGCCTCCCTGCCCCACCTCTACCAACAGGACCCCAACCCTGGTGTGCATTCGTCCGGGTTGCTGCCATCTTGGGAAGGTTGGCACCCAGCTGGCTGCCGAGGCCTCAGGCAGTGGATGCCCTGCGGACGCCATGACAAAGAGGTCATGGAGGGTCAAGACACCGCCTCTGGTTGAAGCAGGTGCTGTGGGAGCAAAGGGACCAAAAGAAATGGTTGTCCAACAGCCACCTAACTCCACACGTGGTGTGAGAATTAGTCATTGTTAGAACCGAATTTAGTACTGGTGTGCCCCGTTTTAAGCAGACCCCCCAAATAGACTTATCATATTGATAATTCACTTTACTACAGAAAAAATGCACAAAGATTCTTGAAATAAGCAAAATATTTTGCACCTCATAGAATGAAACATTTAAACATCATTGAAAATAATCTCTATGAGTAAAGGGAGTTGATATCAGCAAAATCTAATATACCCAATTCAAAATGTCATTCAGAAATGCATCTACTATGTAAAATCAGGGTTTGGAAAAAGCAACTTTACTCTGCTCTATCTGCTCATCCCCTCAGCCTTATGCTTTGCACAAAAAGTCTCAATAAAGAGATGGAGCAGAAGGAACAGTAATGTCTCATGGCACTGAAATTTATCTGTTTCTTCAACAAATATTTATAAAAGTTGTATTAACTTTGTGCCTGTATTATAGAAACACAATACAGATCTGTCCCTATCTTCAAAGGGCTTAAAATCTCTGTGAGTTCCCCTGTAAGGTAAATCTGTAAACAGCAAAAGAAGGAGCAGGTTCCAAAACAATTCTTATTATAAAAATTACTGAGTAAAAAACTGTCCTCACTCTCCCTCTAGAACAAGAATTAAAAGGAGCAAATAAATATAATGAATGAATCCAAACTCCTTTGGGAACTCCAACCCTCAGGAACTAACACAGGTTTTGTGAGGCCTAAAGTTTACTGAACCTGAAGGACTAATTTTTTTTGGGGGGGAGGGATTTTTTTAATAAGGTTCAAAAATGACTTTATTTAGAATAAGAAAATAAATTACAAATAACTGTAGGCTTGAGGAATCTGTCCCTTTCTCTTTTAAATCATTTCAGGCAGGTTATCCAAAATGCTGCTGGTTGCAACTTGCTTGCTCTCTCCCCCAGAACGAAGCCAGCCCTCACAGGGGCTCTGAAGCTTCCTTAGCTTTACCATAAATATAAAAAAAGAAAAAAAGAAAAAGAAAAGAAAATATTTCAACAACACTCCTTTCTGGACAAAATCCTTTCTTTTTAATTTTTTAAATTTTATCAAAGTAGTAAATGTATAGTTCATAATGTATCTTTTGTTTTCCTAATAGGTGTGTAGTGTAGTGGTATAGCATTGTTGTTTTTATTCTATTGTTGAGACTATTATAGATGTCTCCCATTTCCCCCCCTTTACTGTCCTCCACCCAGCCCCCCTACCTCTGGCCATCACCATACTTTTGTCTATGTCCATCTCCCTCCTCTCTGACCTCTGTCAGTCCCTCCCATCCTATATAATAAAAGGCTAATATGCAAATCGACCAAACAGTGGAACAACCAGTCGCTATGATGCACACTGACCATCAAGGGGCAGACGCTCAATGCAAGAGCTGCCCCCTAGTGGTCAATGTGCTCCCACAGGGAGAGTGCTGCTCAGCCAGAAGCCCTGGGCTCATGTCTGGCAAGATCAGTGCTAAGGATGTCCGACTGCCGGCTTAGGCCGGCTCCCTATGAGAAGCGGGCCTAAGCCGGCAGTCGGACATCCCCTGAGGGCTCCCAGACTGCGAGAGGGCACAGGTCAGGCTGAGGGACCTCTGCGAGTGCACAAATTTCATGCACTGGGCCTCTAGTCTCTTATATAAGAAAAATTATTGTGGAAAATTATTTCTTCATTTGTTGTTTGTATTTGGGGGACTTTAACTGTTATTTGGACATTGGCATCCCCAACTAGAGTAAGGAGAGGATTCTCAAGCTCAGATCTAAAACAGAAGAAAGTGACTCTCAGAAATAGAAAAGGGGAGAGGAAATGGGTAAAATATATATATATAATTTCCTCCTTATGTCTGTGAACACTGACTATAAGAAGGGCTCCTGGTGGCTAACTCGGCTCAAATTTAAGAAACAGAGCCTTGCAGCCATTTCTACATAAGGGCTTCTCATGCCAACTGCCCTCAGGGAGAAGTCTGCACTGAACTATCTGCCTTTGTATTGAACTGTTAGCCTTCGTGTGTTTCTGCCATCTGAGACAGCCCTTATAGAGGAGTTCTTGGAATCCTATTTCAACTAATAGGACTGAGGCTTTCCCATCCAATTGGAGCTGCACAAATATAATCCCTGTCAGCTTCTTTACTGACCAATAAGAGCAGCTCCATTTTGGCCAATCAGGACTGGACCTTTTGGACCAATCAAACTGCAATGATTTGAAGTCCTCATTTGTATGAAGACAGAACAATCATGGGCTAGGGGTAGGGACTTCTGTCTATACAAACCACTCCCCTCTGGATCCCCACTTTCCCTTTCCACCAAAGACTGCATTGCCCTGGCTGAGCTGAAACACCAAAGCTATTTGGCCAGAGTAGAGATGTTCTGCAGTGAGTATCGTTTTCTTCTTCACCGCATCCCAAGTTGGGCTTTCCTGTTGGAGCTGAGTTGGTGCCAATGACCTTAGGTTGACATGTGTAATTGGCAACATAAATATTATCACCTTCTTCTAAATTATTGTGTAAGTGTCATTGCCCTGGGGAAATAAAATTTTGAAAATTTGAAATTACTTCCAATATCAAGTAATGGACTGAGAAACTAGAATGAAATTCTCTAACCTGTTTTTGTCAGAGCTTAGCACTTCTTCTCATCTAAACCACGTGGCTCCAGTCCTCTAGTGCCCCCTGGCTATTTTCTCATCTGGGACTCATAACTTCAACCCTCTGCTAATCTAATGTGGCTTTCTTACCTCTTTATAAAATATCCATGCCTCTTTCCTCCCCCCTTTCTCTTTCTATTCTGTTGAGACTCTTTGTATTTTTCAATTAGACTATATTTATTTGGTATCTCCAGGAGGTGAGTTCTTACTGATAAGGGAATTTCAAGAACACTTTAAGTGTCAAAACTTTTCTTTAAAATGTTCTGTTTATGAAAATCCTTGCAAAATATGTCACACGTTTCCATGACTTAGATAACACTAAATTGACCAAATTTGAATTTTTCTTATAAAGCAGTCAAGTGAAAATGTAGAGCAATGTCCAAGAAATTGAGTTTTATAGGCTCAATTTACTTTTATTATTTCAACAAAGATTTATCGAACACCCATTATATTCCATACACCCTTTTGTACCTTTATATTCAATTCCTCCTGACTGCCAAAATATTGAGATTACACAAAATGTCTAATAGATAAGAAGCAAGGAAAACACATTTTTCCTACATTAGACATTTTTAAGGTTTCAGAAAGCTAGAGAAAAAATGCAGTCAACATGTACTAAAATTTGACATATTTATATGATATGTATTCATACCATTTTATCTGATTTTCACAGTTCTAGCAACCTTCACTTTTTCAATCAGTCTAATAAAATAATTGTAGCGAAGACCATGAACTCTAATGAGAAAAAAGCTGTGCGCAATTTTTTTTAATAATAGACTATATTTGATCAAATTTAAACACAGATGAGACTTTCTACTTATACCTGACACTTTCAGTTCTGTGGGAAGCAAACAGCAGAGGTTACAGATAATAATAACAAGATAAGTGGCTGGTATCATTGCCAGGGAGGCTGAGCAGCACTAAAGCCCATCAATACACTGTAGCAAGAATCAACTGACATAGAACCACCAAGTCTTTTGACAAAGACTAGATTTTAAAGTGATTTTTAAGAAATTGCAAGAGCAACTGAAAAAAAAATCTTCAAAAGTCTTATAAAATCCAAACTATACTAATAAAAGCCTAGGTGGCCCTTGCGCCCTCATGTCATCACAAGATGGCCGCCCCCACATTGTCACAGGATGGCCACCACAAGATGGCCACCACAAGATAGCCACCATAAGATGGCCATCACAAGACGGCCACCACAAGATGGCCGGCAGGGGAGGGCAGTTGGGGGTGACCAGGCCTGCAGGGAAGGGCAGTTAGGGGCAATTAGGCTGGCAGTGGAGCAGTTAGGCATCAATCAGGCCAGCAGGGGAGCAGTTAGGGGGTGATCAGGCTGGCAGGCAGAAGTAGTTAGGGGCAATCAGGCAGGCAGGCAGGTGAGTGGTTAGGAGCCAGCAGTCCCGGATTGTGAGAGGGATGTCCTACTGCCGGTGCAGGATTGGGCCTAAACCGGCAGTCGGACATCCCTCAAGGGGTCCTAGATTAAAGAGGGAGGGCTGGGCTGAGGGACACCCCCCAGTGCACGAATTTTGTGCACCAGGCCTCTAGTTAGAAAATAATTAGCCATTGATCACTAAATATGGCAAGGATGCTGCATGTACCAAAGGTTGAGTGTAAAGAGCAGTCTGGGAAACAGAAAGTAAATCACATAATTGGGGAACCGTACAGTTAAAGAATGAAGTTAAGAGAGTAAAGAGGAGCCAGATCAAAAGGGCCTGGTTAACAATCTTACAGGAGGGAAACGGGGATCCATTGAAGGTGTAAGCAGAGGAATAACTATCAGATTTGTGTTTTGAAAACATGATGGGTAGTACTATGAGAGCAAAAAGGAGAGGGCGAGTCTCAAGGTAGCTAGAAAGATATTTGAAAAGAATAAAACTCAATTAACAGGGGCTAATGGCTGTAATGAGGTGCTGGCTGTGGGAATGGAGAGAAAGTCACAGAGACATTTAGGATATCAAGCATTGAAGCACTGCAACCTGATGGTTATTGGATATCAGGGGAGAATTTGAGAGATGTGTCAAGAACACTGCCTTCATGTTTCTTTTTAGGTTGGCAATAACTATGTAAAGGTGATAGGGCTTGATATACTTTAGAGCAAGCTACACTACATTGAATATATTTGTCTTTCTAATTTTACTGCTGCACAGAAAACACTTAGAAGTCCAGCTTCTGTCCCTGAAATTCAGTTGTGTTTGCATTAAGTTGGAATATTGATTAGCATATTTGATTTGCAATGTCTACCTCCAATCTGGAACTTTAAAAGCAGACCTAAAATGTATATAGATATGTGAAACATATGGAAATTGACATCTAAGCTTAAATTTAACTGTCATCTAATAGTCTTTTATCTAGCAATTGGTCTACAGGATGCTGACATTTTGCACATTATTAAAAAGTTATTTTTAGGGACTTTGAATTTTTCAAGTTTGTTGTTTTTAGTTGAAAAATAGGTGTCTGGTGGCTAGAACCTATAAAACTGAATGCACAGAGAAATAATTTGATAAAATTAATAAAGAAGCTTAATGTTCTCTAGGCAATTGTATACTGCCAATGTGCTAAATCTTTTCCGTTGACTTATTAAATTATTATTTTATGAATCTTCTGCAGGACTATATCTAAATTGAATGTTTTGCCAATATTAATCCCCCACTAGTGGTTCTAACAAAGACTTCTCTTTCAGGGACAGGTCTTTTTCCTTGGGGGAAGTAAATAGAGTCAGTGATTTACTGATAAAGCCACCCAGTATATACATCATCTCTGTCCCATATATCAATGTCACGGGCAACAGCTTGCTTTACTAAGTGATTCTGCAGTGTCTTCTCAAAGACAATTTTGTTTAGTAATCGGATTGAAGTGCCAATATGCATACTTTTAGCATCATATGAATTGTTTTTTATCTTAATAGCACAATTAGTTCAGAGACATTTTTATGGAATGGTTTCCACTGCTGAAATTTTTATTCCACCATATTGGTCTACTTAAAAAAATATGTTGTCTGTAGATCACTTGTGTGCTCAAGAGCATGGATTATTTGCAACACGCTTTGTATTTAAAACTAAAATGTTATTTTTGTTACCAATTAAGAGGATTCTCATATTTGCAGCTCCTCTTAATTGACCAGCTTTTGATATGGTATTAATTATCTAAATGGTTTGGGAGACTAAGCTGCCTTTCTGCTTCATGCTATTAAGTGGCATTAAACATTCCCCTCAAACCCTTGAACATGGATTGTGAGACTAATAAGTGATGGCTTTGTGCAGATTTACATTGGGGTGAATAGAAAAGCATAAAGGAAAAGGGCCCCTTTGATGATGACTGACAGATAATGACAGAGCTTCCCGTCTTGGTTTAAAAAAGAAGGTTTTACTGAGTGGGTAGTTCAGTTTAACATCTTTGTAGGTTGATCCTGGGAAGGACTTTAGGAAGACAATTGGAAGGACACAGAATTTTTTTTTAAATAAAACATTAAGATGAAGAAAAGTTTTAAAAAATGATACTTTAAAAACAAGTTATTGATTTTCTTCACGTATGTGTGATACAGACATTTTAGCGAGTTCCATTTCAAACTATTTCTCTGTAGAAGCGTGTTATGCTATGTACATAATCTTCGGTGAGGAATTCTACTTGCAGCATATTTTTCTTCAAAGGCTTTGCATTTCTGCATAAAAAGCTTATTAATTATTTGTAGCTGCTTGTCACCGTGTTCTGATAATAGAAGGCTGGTCAAGGATAATAATTACCACTTCACCTTTTTGGATCATATATATCCACTATTCCTAGTGCAATATTACCCAAAGCATCTCTCCTCTCCCTGTACACAGGACCAAAAGTGCAGGCACATCATTTATTGATAAGACAAAAAGAATGTAATGAAATTATCAATGTTCTTGAATTAATTATGAACATGATTAAGAAAGCTAAAATCTCAGGAGCCAGGATCTCATTACCCATTCAGTCTTAGGGATTGCTTTCATTCAGCTAGGCAAAAAGGCTTTGAGCAGCCCCACAATTGCCTTTCTCTCATTTATTTGTGCTAGAATTAAGGTTTATTTGTTTTCTGTTTTCTCCTTCTTCAGATTGTTTCTCTGTCTTGATCCATTTAACAAACTGTTTCCTCCTGTAGCTCAGAAGGAGGCACCAGTAGGGCCTATATCTCTGTCTGCAGTCTGCATACCTCCTTTTGAGTGCATTTCTTTCAACTCATTTTGCTGGAGCTCCTAAATATCTCTCAAGGTAAGTCTGCGAATGTAGCCAAAAAGTTCTTTCAGATTTATGTCTGCAGCTATACAACAGTTCTGTCTGAAACCCATTCAGCTAGGAGTCTTAATGACATCATTATTACGCTGTCTGTACTGGGCTAGATTTTACTTGGAGCCTGCACTGTATTATTACTTATCTTCCTTTCTGTGTGAATGTATGAATAATACTTGTTTAGCAGGGGGAAATGACTCAAGACTAAGAGAAAAATACATTCCTTTCTCAAATCAAATTTCCAAGAGTAGCATAAACAATAAGCAAAAAGTAAATCCATTTAAAATTTATTCGGTGTACAGATATTCTAATTGCTCTGAAATTTCTGCCCTCTTGTCCTTACTGTTTTAACTGAACTGAGGACAACTGAAATGTAATACCAGATTTATACTTATTTAAAAATTTCCATCCCTCTTAAAGGCCTTCTGAGTTTCTGTGATTGTAATGTTCAATGTAGAGGAATATTGGATTGGTGTCTGTGATAAAATGTGTTGGAATTGTCCTAATGGCATCTAACTGAACTGATCTTTCCTTGTAAAATTGACCAGCGTAGCTGGACAGCAAACTTTCCTGAAATTTGATAATAGGTTATTTATGAACAAGGTCATTGGTAAAGCAGGTAAAGTGTTGTCAGCATGTGTTTAATAGTCATTTGCAGAGAGATACAAAGATCACACAGGACTGTTATTTTGGTCTAAATATATTAATAGAGGGTTTCTATTCTTGTCTGAAAGAATTAAGTATTGTGAAGATGAGACAGGAGAGAAGAGCTATAGCTTTAGGCCGTTGAATAAATATGGTCTATGTGATACTAAACCCACTGATCCTGCTTTCCTTTAAAGTGATGGTTTGATAAGATTGCTAAAACATCCAGGAATCTGAATGCCTAAAATCATTCAGAATGTTGAAGTGATCTGGGGCAAAGTGATTTGATTATGGCATACAAAATATAAAAATACCCATCTCTTAAATCTTAGGAACAGCCTTGACATTTGAAGATTTGTTAGAAAATGTGATTAAATAAAAGAAAGAAGGCGATTTGACTGTTTCTACAAACATGCAGCTGGATAAAATACTTAGATAATTAAATAAAAAATATGTGTTTCATATTAACTGAATATCCAAGATATTAAATGGATATTGCTGGAGTATTACATGATTCATAAACATAGTATATTTTAATTTAGGGAACATTAAATATTTTAGTTCTTGTATGCTTCCTGCTCTATTTTTGAGTGTTACTAATTTGATAAGCAATTGGTTATTGGTGCTTACCAAAATTACAATTACTAGGCATCGTTTTGCTTACTTCTTATGTTAACTAAATTCATCAAGATAGGTAATTTAATTTGAAAGGCTAAAAATGCAAGAAGACACCGAACCTTGTTTTCAGCATCAAACAAAAATAGCAGTAAAAATAATTTTCTCATTTTATGAACCCAGAATGCCAGCAAAAACAAAATATGTTTCTTAAGTGGAAGCTCCTTGTACTTCGTCTCATTTTGAGAAAATGGAAATTTCTTTTGATAATTCTTTCATATCTTATCAAAAAGGGAAAAATGAATCATAAAATATCCTGCATGCCGTCTCTACATGAAAGGAATGAACAGAAGTCCCATGTGGCTGTCTCAAGGGGAAGCCCATTATTGTGGTTCTCTAGGTGGTCGCCTGCACTCCAGCGATTGGACATAATCAGGTGA
Organism: Ia io; assembly: GCA_025583905.1. Lineage (NCBI taxonomy): Eukaryota > Metazoa > Chordata > Mammalia > Chiroptera > Vespertilionidae > Ia > Ia io. The sequence continues at coordinate 50,826,111 of JAJQQW010000003.1, forward strand.
AAGAGTTTGGAAACTGAAAGAGACACAAATAGAGGCTGAGGTGGAGGAGAAGAAAGTGCATCTCTAGCAGAAAAGTTAGTGGAAAGCATTTTTCTTTTTGGTTTGTTGTCTAAGGATCAACATATTTCTAAACAAACAAAGTATTTTTTTAAAAAATCAGTTATTAGTGTTGTAGCAGGCCAGATGCTGTTAATTAATGAAATCTTTAATCAACTCCTTAAAACATTGCATAAGTGATAAGTGTTTAAATGCTAATCTCAGAAAATCAAAAAGAATGCTTCTGGTTGACAAAGTAACTGTTGGAAGCATTGTGGTTCCCATGTATTTATAAATTTCTCCTGCAATAAAGTGAAATGACAATTCTGAGGGTCATCACCAAGTTCACCCAGTTCACAGAATTTGAAAACGAACAACTGAATAACAATGGAGAAGTCTGAATATTTATCCCATTTTTTGAAATCAATATGATGTGTGGGGGGAAATAGAATAGTGTTCAAAACCATGCATAACTGGTACCAGATTTTGTTTTTTCCGAATGTATCTGACTTTGATACTTTGCACTCCTAATATTGAGTGAAAAGGTGAATGTATTCAAATTTAATTGATATGGAAATAAAACATCAACCAAAAGTCAACATAACTAATCTTAAATATTTAATACATGACTACTGTTTTTGTTCAGAGCTTGAATTAGTACTGAAATCCAGAAATTGCTAAAATCTCACATGTATGTGGAGTCATATATATTCACAAAGACTTCTGCTTAAAAGCAGCAGGGTAGGCAGAAAAAGCGTTAGCAGGTATTTTGAAATTTTTAATCTGTCAACATCTAGTTGTGACCTTGGGTAAGTAAGTTATTGAATCTCTTCATTTTCTCTCTGTAAAATTAGTGGGGTAAATTGATAATATTCAAGTCCTCTCACACTAAAATCTATTATTTTACATCTATGGGTGTGTAATATATAGTTTCATTTAATAGCTATCAGCTGTTACCACAGGGTGTCCCAAAGAAATGTATACACACTTTAACAGCTGATAGCTCAATTTTGAAAATGAAATGTATTTTAATAAACACTGCCTTTATAATTACTTAAAGTGTACATATACATTTTTGGGGACACCCTATATATATATTTATTTGGCTGTGCAAACAAGTCTAAAATCTGTCTTTAGCATTTGTTTACCCAAGTGATAAGATATTAGAGGACATTTTTCATTTAGAACATATAAAACTCTAACATCATATGCCTCTCTGACATCCTTGCTAACTTAATTCCTGAAATGCAGGGCTTAATTTGCTCTTAAACATTCCTCCATTTGCATTTATGCTGATTTGTGCCTATAAGCAGTGGGACTTGCTTCCCAGCAAATATGTCTTTTACAAAATCCCCCAAGTATAGAAAGAAGGAGTTGTTTCATCTTTTTACTCCTCACAGCAAGTCGTTGGAGGTCTTAGCAAATTGCTAATAGGCTCATTAAACTCCTGCTATGTATATCTACCGAGTGAACACGGAATTGATCATTATAACTAAAATTGGATTTCAAGTTTTGGTCAAAAGCCTCAATTCTACAATCTCTCAGAGCGGTGAGATTTTCAAAAGATGGTTGATTTTGAGGACAAAAAAACAAGGGGTGTTTTGCAATGAATGTCTTCCCTGGGAGTTTGCAGATAGGCAGTTGTCTCAGAAGAGTTTGAAGATCCTCTGTGGTGGGGTCAGGAGAACTACCTGCTCTGAATGGGTTAAGGAGAACTACCTGCTTGAGATTGATTTAAACCAGCAATGGATCATTTCATAAAGCTGCTGTTACTAGATATTAGCCTGCTATCTCCATCCTCTGATAGCTCAGATAAGAAGTGCTTACCACAGAGGAGGTTCCTAGAGGACAGATACTGTTTCCTGTACCTCAGGGAGTAAAAAGCTATACTGCTGGATCAGTGACTTTTCCTAACAGCAAGTAAATTCAGGCCTTATCAAGTTACAGCACAAACTGCACTCATGTTTTATTATTCTCATTAGAGATTTAAGGACTAATTCCAGTTGTTAGCGCTTAGCAGTTTAATGTTTTCCATAGATAAGAATTAAGATACTTCTGGGGGATTTTTTTATTTGCTAAAGCTTGCAAAATATAATGCGGTGATGCACTTACTGTGATGTAATGTGGTAGATTTTCTAAATGTCCTGAATGTTTTTAAGGCATACATTTTAAAAATTTAAATCTCATCACTGCATTTTTCCAAGTTGGATGTGTACCCATTCCACTGACACACGCCTTCCTTTGTCTGGGAATCCAAATCAGCTGTTCCCCTAGAAATATGACAGAAGAGGCTGGACTTGATGCTTCCATAGCTTGTCTGTAACTGTCGAGTATTCTCTCAGACTTAAGTCACTTAATCGAGATTAAGTGTTGTGTCTGAGTCTAAAGAAAACCTTGAACAACATCTATCTTGTAAGTAAACTTGGCTTTGATTTCCGTGAAGCGAAGCTGACTTTCTTTCCCAAACAGTTGGAGGGAGACAAGTTGTCATGATTACATTCCTTCTATTTCTGTTTTCAAAAGGGATTATAAAATATGAATTTAAACATAAAAATCCAGGCTCACTGTCTGCTTGTATACTAACATCAAATTAACGTTTCAGTAATTACTTTTCAGTAATGTCTGTTCTTGCTCGAAGTTCGTCTTCCTAACATTCTTGAAGGGAGAGGGGAAAAACTATTTTGGATAAGAAAGTTTAATCTAAGTTACAAGTGTGATAAAATTAGTACTGGAATTAAAGTTCAATGACTAATGTCATTTTTTGGTTATATTTATTGAAATCTGTCTTTTTATATAACACTTCTTGTGTGGGAAATCTTTTCTTACCCCTTTGTTTTTCTTCAATTTATCTTCAGTTTTTTCATGACCTGTGGTTTGTGGTTGGTTGTATGGCACTTTCAGAGACAGCTGAAGTTCAACAGGGACAGTCATGGATTCTATAGTTGTCAAGTTTGGGGATTGTTTAGAAGAAAATGTGCCATATGCAAATGGAAGTTGTTGTCTTTAGGAGATATTCATTGGCTGACACTTTGATATCCTTTCTTGGAAAACTATTTTCCTGAGAAATAGTTCTAGCAGGCATGCTGGAAGAACAGCCTACTTTGTGGCAGGTCAGGAATCCTGATTATGTCTACTAGGATGATGAATAATCTAGTACTAATACACAACAGCTATATTTATTGTGTGCTAGACACTGTGATAGTATTTTAAATGCGTTCTTCTGTATCAATGGTTTTCAAGGAAATTCTCAATGTGTTAAAGTTACCTTTTTAATTTTTTAAGACAGGGGGGCCTATTCTAGTTAATGTTTTGATTATCCCTGGTTTTCAGGCTTTGTGCCTGTTTATGTCCCAGATTGTTTTTCTCTTTTAGCCAGTGATACTCTCTCTGCCAGAAAAATTGAACATGCTTGTTCCAGTTACGTTACTGGGTGCAATCCTCTCTTATACAGGAAATAAATTTATTATGAAGAACCCCCAGTAGAAGCCTTGGAAAACTTACATAGAGCTGTGCTGTGTCCAAAATGCTGTTCAGTAGGTTTTCCAAAGCGCCCAGGTAACAGCTGGTGCAGGCCATGTGCCAGCTCTGACAGCCCATATGCTCTCTTTAGTGCAGTAATTATCTCAACACAAAACTCTGATAGCCTGGTCTACTGGGTCCAGTTTCCCGAGGTTAAATTGACTCAGTGGCTTTGTTAGTAAGTTCCTTTGGCACAAGAAGAACTTTATCAAGAGTTTAAGTATCGGGATAGGCTTCAAAGACCAATATGACTGCTACTTTCAAGACAGGTGGCTTATTAACCCTAAGAGATTCTAGGTGGCAGTTTGTTAGGCTGTCACCCACAGCAGCGCTCTAGTTAAAGGTCTGCCATTGTTTCTCCCAGATCCCCAGCTCAGGGGTGGTAGTTTACTCATCTGTTTTGGTAATAGGCTAAGAGTTGAATTTTTGCATTTCAGTTCTGAGACAGGCACAAGGATTTCTTCGGTATGCAGTTCAGTAGTGATGTTGGGAGGGGAAGGGTTTAAGAGAGGAATTGTAGAATAGGAGAAGAGATGAAGAAAAGTGAGCTGGATCAAATGGGTATAGGCTGTTTCACTTAGAGCATCACAGAGAAAGCTGTTCTCTCTTTTTATGTTGCTGTGCCCTCTGAGAGGTTAACAGTTCCTCTGTGTCTGTAAAATTCACATGTTAGAGGCTTGGAGTCCATGTTTGTAAGCGGTTTCCTTCCTTCCCTCTCCCTTTCCTTTCTCTCTATTTCTATTTCTTTTTCCTATTTCTTCCTTTCTTTTTTCTTTTCTTCTGAGAAGCACAGCTGTCCAGAGGAGCAATTGCAATAAAACCATGTAGATGCAAACCTGTAGTTACAGTATAGGTACAACTTCCCATAAACTGAGCATCCATGGCCTTGAAAAATGTTGCCTGATATGGAATCATTGATTCATCCACAAACATTTGAAACTAAATGAAGGTGATATGATAATAGCATTTTGGCATCTTTCTGGTCTTCTGTTCTTAACACAGACCTTGAATGAGGACTGCTTGCCATGACATGCTTTGTGTCAGGTACAAGTTTAAACTTCACTTCTGGACTGTCCTATGTCACTAGGTTCATAATCTGTTATGAAGGGTAAAGTGAAGAGATTAGCCAAAGAACATATATACATAGCTCATGGACACAAACAAGTGTGGTGAAGGCTAGGGAAGGGGGGCAGCAGGTGCTAGGTGGAGGTGGGCAAAGTGAGGAAAAGGAGGGATATCTGTAATAATGTAAAAAAAAAGAAGGTTAAGTTTCTAGATCTTTTGGCCAAGACCAACCTTCACTATGCTAGGACTGTGGGAGTAACATGAATGGCTGCTTTTCCAGTGAACCTTTTGTGGGGGATAGTTTCAGATACACCTCCAGAGTTTCAGATACACCTTCAGAGCATTCTGTCCATTTGAATGACTAAGTGGCATAAAGTAATTACATTATCTCAGTTATTCTTGAACCTTAAGGATTCACAAAAGGGCTGTCTGCTTTGTCAGTAGAGCTTTCATTTCTTGTCTGGAAGTAGAATTCTGAAGTAGAGAGAAATGCACTAAAATAAATTTTAGTAATGTCCAAGAGGAACTGGGTCATCCTATCTAATAATAGACAAATATGCAAATTGGCCATACCTCCGACACATCCACAAGCCACGCCCACAAGCCATGCCCACAAGCCACGCCCACCATCCAATCAGAGCGAGTATGCAAATTAACCCAAACCAAGATGGCTACAGCCACAGAGAGCAAGGTTTCCTAGGTAACAGAGGAAGCCAAGCTTTCCAGCCTGCCCTTGCCAGGCCTAAGCCTCCACTCAAGCTACAAAGTTTCAATTATAGAAGGTAAACAAATTCAAACAAATGGCGACAGAATGGAGCTTGAGAGAGCAGGCCAGGGTTGCCGCCGGCAACAGGGGAAGCAAAGCTTTCCGCACACCCTGGCTGGGCCCACCCGCTTAAGGCAACAAAGTTTCAATTATAACCCCAACACAAATGGCTACCGGCCTCGGAGGGAGCCCCAGGCTTGGCTCCGCTCCAGGCTACAAAGTTTCAATTGTAGAAGGAAAATAAATTCCAGATACCAGGGCCTCCGCTTGCGTTGCCAGGGGGCGTGGCCCACCTGCAAACCACCACAGGCCCCTCGCTCAGGCCTCCCCACACTCCAAGGGAACCCCCACCTGATCCGGGACGCCCTTCAGGGCAAACCAGCTGGCCCCCACCCCTGTACCAGGCCTCTATCCTATCTAATAAAAGAGTAATATGCAGATTGATCATCACTGCAACACACAATATAGCTGCCCCCATGTGGTCAAAGATCCTGCCCCGATGTGGACACACGATGGCCACCACAAGATGGCCAGCATGAGAGGGCAGTTGGGAGGCACCCGGCCTGCAAGGGAGGGCAGTTGAGAAGGACCAGGCATGCAAGGGAGGGCAGTTGGAGGTGATCAACCCTGCAGGAGAGGGCAGTTAGAGGTGACCAGGCTGGCAGAGGAGGGAAGTTGGGGGCAAACAGGCTGGCAGCAGAGTGGTTAGGGGTAATCAGGCTGGCAGGCAGAAGCGGTTAGGGGCAACCAGGAAGACAGGCAGGCAAGCAGTTGGGAGCCAGCAGTCCTGGATTGTGAGAGGGATGTCCGACTGCCCGTTTAGGCCCGATCCCAGGCCCGATCCCGGTGGGATCGGGCCTAAACGGGCAGTCGGACATCCCTCGAGGGGTCCCAGATTGGATAGGGTACAGGTTGGGCTGAGGGACAACCCCCCTCCGTGCACGAATTTCGTGCACCGGGCCTCTAGTACCTTATAAGTCTGTTTAACCTACCGCACTCTTAAAATTCTGATCATTAGATTTATTTCATTCTTTATCCCATATAGTCTAATGTAATTCTGGCCAGACCTTGCCTTGTTCATTACTCTAACTTCAGAAGATAGAGTAATTTCTGGAACATAGTTGATACCCAGTAAATATTTGCTAAATGAATGAATAAATGGATTGAAGTTGGCTCTTTTCTTATAGAAACAACTTTAGCTGTAAGTGACAGTGTACAGTCTTGGGTGGGTAGTGGCAACAGAGTCAACGTGGTCTTGAGTGTTAGGCCATCTGGGTGGATAGGGATATTTGACTCTGTTGGTGAGCATTCTTGGTTTAAAGGATCCTAGAGAAGTTCTGGGTGCCCAAACCCCTTTTCAGTGTCCAAGATCTAGGGGCAAGAGCATGACCAGGCTTGATTTATTTCAAGCTGGACTCTTGAAATTGGTTTAGTACTAATGTAATGTCATTGCCTTTTTGTGCTTTCAATTTAATACAGCAAATTATAACCCCAAAGAGCTTCTGTAGAAAGCTAGATCAGCTAGTTTATAAAAGCACAAACACAGACCTTTGTTATTTAGTTTTCTACTACAGGTAGTTATACTTCTAAAGTCATTATTTATATGTTGTCAGGAGTACTCTCCAAATTTATTGACTTGTACATTATTCTTTGCAAATAAGTTCTGGCTGCTCTCTGCATATTATAATTAAAGCGACAGGGACTTTAATCATTTATGAAATTTTAAACTACATACTGAATATAAATGTATCATTCAATGTGATGGAATGAATTAAATTCATCACTGTCAAATAACTGTATAAAAGATGAAATATCTCTCATCCCACATCATTAACTTATGAAAAAAAAAAAAGCCAGATTTGCAAGCATTGTAATAATACTTTTATGATCTTTTAAGGACACTTAGAAAACTAAGACATTTGGCATACACAAGAAAAGTACCTCTGGCCAAAAAGTTGACTTCTATTTTTATCAGTAAAAGTTCTTTTTGACTTTTGTGATGAAGAGTAACTTTTGCATAGATAAAATCAAATAGATTAAAACTCTTTTATGGGAAGATAACACATTTTTTATCACCATAATATACTTAGGTCTAATAGCTAAAACAGAATTTTGGCAATCTAAATCATTTCGGAAAAAATCCTCTCCCTGTGGGTTAAAGGATAATTGGGACAGAAAGGTAACTGAAATATTTATATGGTGCAGGTAGGTAACTGGCACTTGATCAGTTCTCAGTTAATCTTTTGAGTATATCTAGACACAATGTCAATACCCAGATCTCTAAGGAAAACAAAATCAGATTAGGTAAGCAATGATTCTGATAATTATTTTCATTCTATATAAAGTTTGTTACTATCATTACTAATTTTAGCTGATATCCATACTTGTTATATATTACTAGAGGCCCAGTGCACGAAATTCGTGCATGGGGGTATGTGTCCCTCAGCCCAGCCTGCACCCTCTCCAATCTGGGACCCCTCGAGGGATGTCCGACTGTCGGTTTAGGGGGATCGGGCCTAAACGGGCAGTCGGACATCCCTCTCACAATCCAGGACTTCTGGCTCCCAACAGCTCACCTGCCTGCCTTCCTGATTGCCCCTTACTGCTTCTGCCTGCCAGCCTGATCACCCCTAACCACTCCCCTGCCAGCCTGATTGGTGCCTAACTGCTCCCCTGCCAGCCTGATTGCCTCTAACTGCCCTCCCCTGCAGGCCTGGTCACCCCTAACTGCCCTCCCCTGCAGGCCTGGTCACCCCTAACTGCCCTCCCCTGCAGGCCTGGTTCCCCCCAACTGCCCTCCCCTGCAGACCTGATTCCCCCCAATTGCCCTCCCCTGCAGGCTTGGTCCCCCCACAACTGCTCTTCCCTGCAGGCCTGGGTCCCCCCTAACTGCCCTCCCCTGCAGGCTTGATTGCCCCCAACTGCCCTCCCAACCCTGGTCCCTCCCAACTGCCCTCCCCTGCTGGCCATCTTGTGGCAGCCATCTTGTGTCCACATGGGTGCAGCCATCTTTGAACACATGGGGGCAGCCATCTTGTGTGTTGGAGTGATGGTCAATTTGCACATTACTCTTTTATTAAATCTTACTAGATAATTTAATGTCATTTTTTTTTTCTAAAATGTGATGATCTCTATCATTTACAGATTTTTTTCAGAAAAATATGGGATATAGGCTTTAAAGATTTTCTCCCCCAATCAAACTAAGTCTTCTCAAGTTGCAATTATTTTATGTTTCTTTATTTCTTGGGCAGGGCATTTGTTAATACTTTGGTTGGTTCACTCATTCATTTAATAATTTTTTTATTGAGCTTGACAAGAGGAGGTTTGGTTTTGGGTCAGATAAGATTCTAATGAACAAAATAAACTAACAAACAAAATAGAAACAGTCTCATAAATACAGAGAACAGACTGACAGTTATCAGAGGGAAGGGAGGCTGGAGGGCTGAGTGCAAAAGGTAAAGGGATTAAAAAAAAAACCCCATTGCCCAAACCGGTTTGGCTCAGTGGATGGAGCGTCGGCCTGCGGACTCAAGGGTCCCGGGTTCGATTCCGGTCAAGGGCATGTACCTTGGTTGCGGGCGCATCCCCAGTAGGGGGTGTGCAAGAGGCAGCTGATCGATGTTTCTCTCTCATCGATGTTTCTGACTCTCTGTCCCTCTCTCTTCCTCTCTGTAAAAAAGTCAATAAAATATATTAAAAAAAAAAACACACAAAAAACGCACCTCAAAGACACAGACAATAAACAATATGGTGATTACTAGAGGGGAAGGGGAGTGGGGGTAAAGAGGAGGTGATGGAAGGAGACTTGACTTGGGGTGGTGAACAAACAATACAATATACAGATGATGTATCATAGGATTGTACATCTGAAACATAAGTTTATCAACCAGTGTCACCCAATAAATTCAATTAAAAAAATAATCTGAGCCCCTCCCCTCAAGGAATAACTGTCTACACAAGTGTTGGTAGAACCTGAAATGGACAGTGTTTTCATAAACTTATAAAGTAGTTAATTTTGGGGAACAAAAGTATAAATTAAACATGACACTCAAAACTACCTCTCCAACTCCCAGTCAGACAACTTCATACCATATTTTTTAACCAAATGTAAAGAAACAGGACATGACTAGAAGGGAAGAAACTCTTTGAGGTATTCTAAGTTAATACAAAGTATTTTTATAGAAATTAAAATAGGAAGAAAATCTCAAACCTAGACCAGATATGTTATTGTGAAAACAATGATCAGTGATATTTTACCTTGTCAAGAATTTTAGATTGGGTATTTTGAGAGTATGATTAAATGATGTTAAATTCCTGTTCTCTGGCTCATTGAGTTCTTGTCACATAATACCAAAAAACCAAGAAAATCAATGTAATTTAGAATTTTATAGGTTGTTATATTAGCTGTAAGATACCCAATTAACCTGTGCTTACTTGAAAAATATTTTTGAAAAGTAAGAATTATTTGGGACAGAGCAAGGAAGTGTGTGTAAGCCTTGGGAATGCATAACACATAAATACACATTGCTGTGGACTAATATTTCCTGCCGTGACATAGTCTGGCAAATGCTGATTAGAAACCAGTGTAGCTTGGCTTTTTATATTATGAATTAACTTTGCCTCTATTTTAGCCAGCAAGAATGAGTAATAAAAAAAAAAAAACTACAATAATGACTGTGGTAATAAAAAAGAAAACACGCATACACAACCCAGAGAAAGGAATCAATAATTTTAAGAAATATTTTAGATGAAAAATTTTGTTTTGAAAGGTACTTTTGTTGTATCACACTCTATTTTGGTCCCCAATACATGGGTTCGTTCCTATCTGTGAAATGTATTCCATCTGTATTTTGCCTGCCTTTAAAAATGACATTACAGCTTCCTGTTTGTTCCTTCTTGCTCACACTTTTATGAACATGGGTTTTTTGTTGTTTGTTTGCTTTGTTTAGTTTTACAAAGTAGTGTTTTTTCATTTGCCTGCTTCAGGAATAGATCATCGACACGTTTTAATACTGACCCTCATCGTTGAGAACCTGTGATATGAACAGTATCAGTCTGTTTGAAAGCAAGAAGCCTTCCCCAAGATTTCTAGCAGCATACAGCTCACTATATTATAGGCCTGCAACTGTAGATGATAGTAGTTGGTATGAAGTAACAAAGCCTGGCTCAAGATAGAAAGATGCTGGCAATTCAAGCATCACTTTCTAATAGCTTTATGATAGGACCTTTTATATTGAGAGATTTTTATTAGGTTTGAAATATAATTTTCACAAAGTTGCCACAGAGTCGGAGTAAAGTGCATTTGCTAAACCCTTTATATTCTCCCCACCCCCCTGCTTCTCAGTATTGTTTCAGAATAGAAGGTGAAACTGTATTCCTTGGTGTGCAGTTTGAAGTCAAGAGCAGCAATATTTAGCACATGCTTGGGCAACCTTGTTTGAAATCCATGCAGCCCCTCTCTGGTGTTCTGATGTGCCTTTAGGGGATGCTTGCCTGTTTGTAGTTTGTTTTCTTTTGTTTAAGGTTTCAGCTACTGCATTGACTAATGATTATATAGCAGTAAACTCTCGTCCCTGCTAAATTCAGTAGTGATGCCTCAAAAGCATTTTTCCCCTGTGTGACATAAAACAATAAAAGAACTAGACAAAACCCCTTTTGAGGAAGAATAATCCTTTGTTTAAAGAAAAGAAAAGACATCTCCTTTATGCCAGAGGGTGGGGAATTCAAATCAAAGGCTGAGCTAATTGATAAAAAAAATAAAATAAGTGTTAATCCTGAAAAAATTTTACAGTCAGTTATTATTTGTCAAAAATCATTACCAATGTAACATTTTATCTGTGCCTAACATTTTATCTGTGCTCATTCATTAGTATTTATTTAACACATTATTACTTGATTGACACCTTCTGCTCTTGAATCTAAAGTCTAAATAGTAAATATATTTTTTCGGAATACTGTTACCAGTATAATTTATCAATAGAATTTTGGTCAGATATTTGTTCTATTTGAAGATAGCTAAATGTATCATTTCTCCCTGCATTTGTTCTTTAAAACATTAAAAGTTTGTTAAAAATGTAATTTATGTATTACAAAATTGGCTAAAAAATTAAAACAACCAATAGATTTACATAATGCACCTTCTTAGCCTTTAGAGTTACCAATGCCAAGTCCAAAGAATTTGAACATGCCATTTAATTGTTATCCCTGCAATTTTTTTAATGAGACTTGTGGCCATGATTCGGGGTGATAAATTCTTCTTGATTTGCCTCCAGTTGTCACTGGCTAAACCTTAGGGAATGAAAGATTAGTTACGGTTGCAAAAGACTTATTATTTTAAACTGGAGAATTTTTAATGTTCTTAACCCAATTAAGAAGAGAGTGAAGAATCTATCAATATTGTTGTCAGTTTATTAGAGATAAAAGTCTTCCAAATTTTAATTTAGCTGGTGATGCTGTTCAATTTCTGCCTTTAACTTAGAATAGAGTAAGATTATATTAAGTTAGTAGTTGCCCCTAGTGCCTAAATGTCACATCACTTACATAAGAAAAATACCTTGTGATTTAAGCAAAGATTTTGGTCAATGAGCAGGATTTCAGCCTTCATCTGATTTTTAATAGCATTTGTATTTTGATACCCAAGTGCTTGAACAACATAAGCAAGCTGTACAACAATTTGCATATGTTTGGTCCTGTAGTGAGATTAATATATGTGATTGTAATTTCAACCCCACATTTCAAAACTCCAAGGGGGGAAAAAGTTTTCTTGTTAAGTTTAAGTAATGAATCCAAGAGACCACACTCAGGCCACAAAACAGTCCAAGTTGGCCCCAAACACAGGTGCTCCCAGTTTGAACATCACGCCGGGCTTTTCTGCAGAGAAACGAAATGAAAGAGCAACTTCAAACACAGGTGCAAAACCCCGCATCTGTGAGGGACAGCCCAAAACCATGGCTTTCGCCTGACCGTGTTCAGCTTGTAAACCTCATCCTCCACGGAGCACCTGTGTCAGAACCAATCAGAGATGTGTATAAATGTTATCAACACCTACACGTCATTACTTATTCATCAACATCAGCACCAAATATCGGTGCAAACATGCAAGGGTGTTTTTTATTTTCCTGTGGAGCCCCTGTTTCTTGAGGCTTATGTCCGTTTGCCCCATGGCGGATGCGAAGAAGTAAAATACACAGATAAGAACAATTTGGAATATTTCAGGCTTTTAACCGGGACAATCATTTGTGTCGGTATGACTTTTTAAATCTAGTTTCTTCGGTGGGGAAAATGGAGCGTGCACAGAAAATTCAAACACATTGATTGCCTAAAGGCCTGCATCGCAGTAATTCCACACTTTGTGGAGTACTTTCATGGGGGCACCTCTCCCTGGTCGTCTGCTGATGGCTCCTCGTCTGATGGAGCACTCAGAGAAGCTGCTTTGGAAGCTGTATGAGATGCGTTTTTTCAGTAGCAGTAGCAAGCAGCAAAAGCAGCAGGACCTGGCTTCCTGGCAAACTCCACAGGCATTTGGGTTAGTGGCTTTGTATTCGCCTCTGGGTCTTTCCTGCACAGGCCTGGGAGGGGATATTGGGCTGTGAGAGGCTTTGGAAACCATTTCTTTTTTGACAATTTAAATTTATGTGGTTTTTAATTGTCTGTAAACAAAGCCTTTTAAATCTAGCACAAAATGTCCATCCAGGTCAGCTGGCATCCAAAGGGATGGCTGTTGATTTATTTCAGACACTGCTTTTCTTTTCCTAAAAAAAAAAAACAAAAAAAAACAAAAAACAAAAACACCCTCTCAATCAGTTTATTGTACTCCAATAGAGATACACAAAACACACAAATCACTTGGCCCTCCTCCCCCCCATTTCAAATGAATAGATAAAAATCCATCTGTTTTTTATCTCCCTGTTCTGAGGAGCCAAATTTGTGTCCTTTGTAAAAAAATGGCCCCAGCGATACCATGTCAGTGATGGTTATAGTTGAGAAACTTTTGATTTAGTTTTGGCTCTAAATGATCATTAAATGAAAATCATTTGTGCTGTGAATAATTGAGCTGAAGATGTAGTACAATAAATATGTATTGGTTATCGTGGTTCACGGTTAGACTATAGATTACATGACTTTCTTTATAAGATAAAAAGTGTCTCATAAGAGATAGGGGGAAAGGGTGGGGTAGTGCACATGATCGGTTTTTCTATAGACGGTCATACAACTGGTGATCGTCTTTCAAAACCATAATTTAGGAGACACATGCAGACAAGTATCTGGTGGTAGGTCTCCGGCTCCTGGGAGCTCCAGGAAACCTCGGACACATTCCCTGATTCCAGCTTGCCCAGCCCTGGCCCTGGCTGCAATCCCGCCAGCCTCCAGCCTGCAGATTCTGTGCTGCAATTGTTCCATTTCTCTGACAGCCTGTTCTCTCTGTCTCTGCTGCAAGCGAGAGAAAAATGAGCCATTACAAATGAGCAGAGACATAGGGCTCCTAGGAAAAAAGAAACATAAACCCACAGAGCAACTGTGTTCAAATAAAAGCTGTGGATGCTGAGTGGACTGAGATTCAAATACGGGCACAGGGCTCCTGTTTTGAGCAGCCCTGGCTCAGCTTTGGAGAAATAGAGGAGAGGTTTCGAATACTCCTTTCTTTGTCTCCCATGAGCCCTCGGTTTCTGTTTTGAATAAGAACTCTAAAACCAAAAGAACACTTTAGGTTTCTTTTTCTAAATGTGTTTATATATGTGTGTTTTCTCCTGTGGAGGACTGATTATTTTTCCTTCCAAGCCTATTTCTAGATTTTTCCAAATCTAGATAATAAGGAACTTGCCTGTGTTTTCAGAAGAGAGTGGATTTGATTCCTCGTTTTGTTAGTTATATGTCCATGGACAAATTACTTAATTTTTCTAATCACTTTTTCTTGTCTGTAAAATGGGAATAATAATGTCTATCATGTAGGGTTGAAGTGTGGACTACAATAACAAAATTTATAAAACAATTTCTTATAGTACTGGTACATATTTGCACCAAAAGCATTGCAGGCCAAAAGGACAATTTGGTTAGATAAAATAAAGAGATTGGATGCTTTAAAAATAGTTCATCATGGAGAGCCTATATTTGAAATGGAATAGGAAGACTGTCCCCCTGGTGCAAAGAAGTTTGAAGCAAGAAAATCATGAACAAAGGCTGAAAGGTGGAGCAGCTCACAGAGGTGACCTCTACCAGCCTGGCTCCTGCAGGGTCTTGGGAAGGAGAGTGTATTGGGGTAAGGCCCGTACTACCTCCACACATTCTTCCCACCAATGTCAGTCAGGCCTTCCTGGGGTCTGAGTAGCACCTTTGGTGGGTGCACACCCAAGCCAGGAAAGCCACGCTCAGTCAGCTTCAAAGATCCATAGACTTTAGTTGAACTGTTCTGCAATAAAGTCACACTTGTTGGAATTTCAAGTGAATTTAGGATGAAAATGTTGGGGAATTCAGATTCCTTCTCTCTTACCATAAGGTCTCATGCAAATTCATTATTTATTGTTTTATTATTCATCTATTCATTCAGCTAACTTTAAAAAATTATAGCAGCATACAATATTGTATAAATTTCCAGTGTGCAGCATATTAATTCAACATTGATATAGCCTACAATGTGATCACCACACTAAGTTTAGTAACCATCTGTCACCATGCAAAGTTATCACATTATTATTGACTATGTTTCCCTCCACATTTTTTTACCCATCCCTCCACTCCGTTCCCCTCTGGCAACCATCTGTTTGTTCTTTGTTTCTATGAGTCTGTTTTTGTTTTGTTTTGTTCATCCCTTTCTTTTGACTTTTTATTAAAAATTCTACATGTAAGTGAAATCGTATTGTATTTATTTTTTTTCGTCTGAATTATTTTGCTTAGCATAATACCCTCTAGGTCCAACCATGTTGTCACAAATGGCAGGATTTCATTCCTTTTTATTGCTGAGTAATATTTCATTGTATGTATCTACCGCATTTGTTTAGTGTCTACTGAGCACCAGGTACTGTGTGAAGCTCTGGGAATGAAACTGAATTACGGAAGCCATGTTCTCTGGCTTCTAAAGGATATAATTATTTGAGATGGTCTCACCCAACCCTCTCAGCATCCCTCCTCTGTGGCTATGGAACCCTAAGCTTTCCCGATTGGCTAATATGCACCAGCTGCCTTTCAACAAGGCTGCAGCACCCTAAAGCCATGCAGGGATTTTCACAGGACATGAACTAAATTTAGGTAGATCAAGTGAGGAACTTGCTGGATCAAGACCAGTGGGATTATCTGAGTTCTAAGGTCAAACAGGGGGAGAAGATATCCAAAAGAGGTGTCCAAACAGTAAATAAAAATGAAATAGATCAGTGAATAGATAGATGGACAAATAGAAGATGAAACAAACATTTTTTATTCTTGACCACTCTCTTTTCTGATTGTAATCTTCCTTTCTGGTTTCACCTTATCCTAATCTGTTGAATTAGAATATTAATTATTATTATTAATAATAGCTATTAGATAACTAATTGTTATGTTATAAAATTAGAAAATAAGATAATACTGAACTAATATTAATAAATAACATTAATTAATAATAGTGAATGTTTAATAATGCTTTATGTGGTAGATATAGTGCTAAGTTTATCTCATTTAATTCTTACCTCAAAGAGATGGTGATTATTATCACCATTTTGCATATAAGGAAACTGAGGCACAGAGAGGTTAAGTAAACCCTCCAAGATCATATAACAGTAGAGTAAATGGTGGTGCAGTTAGGGTTCACATCCAGGAATTTGTCTCCAGAGCTGACATCCTTATCTATATATTCAATCATTCTGCCTCTCTTTAGTTGGCCAGATTAGTTGGCAAATTGATTTTTATCTCTTGTGTTCTTGATCTGAGATTCTCTCTGTTTTTTAACTTTAAAAAAAAAATCTAAGCAAACAAAAGTAGAGAATCCTATATAATAAAAGGCTAATATGCAAATCGACTAAACAGTGGAACCACTGGTCACTATGATGCAAACGACCACCAGGGGGCAGATGCTCAATGCAGGAGCTGCCCCCTGGTGGTCAGTGTGCTCCCACAGGGGCGGGGTGCCACTCAGCCAGAAGCCCTGAGCTGGGCTCATGGCTGGCGAGCACAGTGGCAGTGGCAGGAGCCTCTCCCACCTCTGTGGCAGCACTAAGGATGTCCGACTACTGAAGGGAGTGGGCCTAAGCCGTCAGTTGGACATCCCCTGAGGGCTCCTGGACTGTGAGAGGGCATAGGCCAGGCTGAGGGACCTCCCCGCCCCGCCCCATCCCTGCCCTGAGTGCACGGATTTTGTGCATCAGGCCTCTAGTATAGTATAAAAAACCCATTATATTCATCATTCTTGGATCTTCTTTGGTTGTCATCCTAGGTCCTACTTTATTGAGATATAATTGACATAAAATGTTGTGTACATTTAAGGTAGAAAATACAATAATGGATGCACATATGCATTGTGAAATAATTACACAATAAGGGTTGTAAACACATTCATCACTTTTTTGTGTTGAGAACATTTAAGATTTACTCTCAGCAAATTTCAATTTTTCAATAAAATATTGTTAACTATAGTCACCTGCTATATATATATTAGATCCCCAGAAACTGTCTATTTAGCAAATTATATCACATAATTTCATTATGGAATTAACTATTTGGCTATTAATAATAAATAACAGCTAACCTTCAATAATTGTTTAATCTTCAATAATACTGTGCTGAATTTATCTTATTTATTTCTCACCTCAAAAAGAGGTTTGTATTCTTTCACCAACATCTCCCCATTTCCCCCACCTCCCATTCCCTGGCAACCACCATTTTACTCTCTATTTCTATGAATTTGGCTTTTAAAAAATATTCTACATAACATTGAGAACATAAAGTTATTTGGCATTCTCTGTCCTACTTATTTCACTTATCATAATGCCCTAAATATCCATTCATGTTACAAATGACAGGATTTCCTCCTGTATATCCTTCTTTTTTAAGGCTGAGTAATATTTATATAACATTTCTTGATTCATTCATTTGTTTATGGATACTTAAGTTGTGCCATGTCTTGGCAATTGTGAATAATTGGGATACAGATATTTCTTCCAGATAGTGATTTTTTGATAAATACCCAGAAGTGGGATTCATGGATTATATGATAGTTCTATTTTTAATATTTTGTGGAACCTACATACTGTTTTCCATAGTGGCTGTACCAATTTACATTCCCACCAACAGTTTAGCAGGGATCCCTTTTCTCCACATCCTTGCCAATATTTATTATTTCTTATCTTTTTCATGAAAGTCATTCTAGCATCTTTTCATGTGCCTGTTGACTATTTGTATGTCTTCTTTGGAAAAATGTATTTTTAGGTCCTCTGTCTATTTTTAAATTGAATTTTTTTTTTTGGCTATTGAATTGCTTGAGTTTCTTATGTATTTTAGATACTAACCCCTTATCAGATATATAGTTTGAAAATATATTTTCCCCATTTTGTAGGTTCCCTTTTCATTTTGATGATTTCCTTTGCTGTGCAGAAGCTTTTTAGTTTGACGTAGTCCCACTTGCTTATTTTTAAATTTTACTCTTGTTATTTTTGTGTTATATTGAAAAAATTGTTTCCCAGACCAATGTCAAAGAGCTTTTTGTCTATCTTTTCTTCTAAGAGTTTTATGGTTTCAGATCTTACATTTAACTCTTTAATCCATTTTGCGTTTATTTTTGTGAGTGGTGCAAGATGAAGAGGTCTAATTTCATTACCTTGCATGTGAATATTGTTTTCCCAACACCAGTTATTGAAAAAAGTATCCTTTCCTATAGAATATTCTTGGGTCCATAAGTCAAATATCAGTTGACTGTATATGTGTGGACTGCTTATTCTGTCCCATTGGTCTGTCAGTTTTTATGCCCAGACCATGCTGTTTTGATTCCTATAGCTTCATATTATAATCTGAAATCAGGAAGTATGATGCCTTCAACTTTGTTCTTCTCTTTCAGAATTGCTTTGACTATACAGGGATTTTTGTGATTTCATCAGAATTTTAGAATTGCTTTTACTATTTTTGTGAAAAATGGCATTGAAATTTTGATAAGGACTGTATAAAATCTATAAAAGGTTTTGGGTAGTGTGGACATTTTAACAGTATTAATTCTTCTGATTTATGAACATGAATATATATCCATTTATTTATACTTTCTTCAATTCCTTTAATCAATGTTTTATAATTTTCAGTGTACAGATCTTTCACCTCTTTGGTTATACTTATTCGTAAGTATTTTATTATTTTTGATGTTATTGTAAATGGGATTGTTTTCTTTATTTCTTTTTTAGGTAGTCTGTCATTATATATAAAAATATAATTGATTTTTGTATGGGAATTTTGTATCCTGAAACATTACTAAATTCATACATTAGTTCTACCAGTTTTTGTGTGTGGAGTCTTTATATTTTCTATATATAAGATCATATTATCTGCAAATAGACAATTTTCCTTCTTCCTTTCTAAAATGGGTGCTTTTTATTTCTTTTTCTTGCCTAATTATTTTGGCTAGGACTTCCAGTACTATGTTGAATAGGAATTTTTTATGATACTTTAACCACCTCCAAGCCCAAACTTAACAATCATGTGATTCTACAGCTTAAATTGGACAAATGAGGACTTCCTATCTGCCTAACTTTGTAGTGGCATACAGACAGATCAGATAATTGCAAAAGGTAGACTTGTAATGAATGCTATTTAATGAAGTAGTTAAATTAAATAGGGTGCAGTATTTTAAAAATTCTGGCATAGGGGAAAAAGGTATGGGCATGCTTTAAATCTTTCTGATGGGGATAGAAGAGTTTGCACATTTTCTTTCTTGTGCCAGAGGATTTTCCAAAGTATTTTTCTTATCTTAAGGAGAGATAAAGCTATTTATAACCTGTTCCTATAGAACTAAGACTCCTAGGAAGAGAATTTTCATGGCAACATTTGTTAAAATGTTGTTAAAGAAGAGTCAGGAAGAATTCTACTAGACTCAGATTGGGGAATAAAATTCTGTCAGGGGTCAATGTGTGTGAGATACCACAGCAGGCATGGCTGTGCAAAAGCATTTCCTTTGAAGAAGCAGTCTCTTCCACTTTGTGATTGGATACTGTGATTCTGTCTGAAGCTCAATGTTTTTTGAGGTTCTTTCCAAGACTCAGTTCTCTTCAAACTCCACATGCTGGCCTTGAAATTCTTGCCCTCTCCCAGGGAGTAAGTTAACAAATATGAGTTGACTCTTAAATATCTAATTTTAGCCCTAACTCTCTCTCATCCCTAGACACATTAATCCAACTGCCTACTGGAAATTGCCACGGAGATGTCTCACATTTTCCGCAAACCTAAGATGTCAGAAATAGAATTCACTGTCTTCCCATTAGCCACTCCTTCTTCCATTTTTTCCTACAACACAAAATGACACTCCCCAATTGCCTAATCCAAAACCTTGACTCCTCATTGTCTTCTTCTCCACTTGCCATCAATCATCATGTCCTGTTGAATCAGCTTCCTAAATATATCTGCAATCTGTCAATCTCTACTGCAGGCCAAGCCTCCATCATCTCTAGAATATGCAAGAGTCTCCTAATTACATTTCCAGTCTTGTTTGCCTCTAATTCATTTTCCTTCCCACCAAAGTGCTTCATCTGAAATGCAAATTTACCAGTATATGGCCAGCTCTTAAAATGGTCTTCAAAGCTTCCACATTGCCTAAAATTCAAACTTCTTAGTTTAGCAAACCTCTCCAACTACCTCCTTTCTCCATCTCCCCTTACACCCTGATTTCAGGCATATGATCTGTTTGTAGTTCCAGGGATACACTGATGGTTCCCCAGTTGTTTGCTTTTGCTCCTAATTTCCTCTCTCCTTTCCCATATCCTCACCAATGGCAGCCTATGTATCCTTCAAGATTTTCCAGACTCAAGGGCTTGCTCTTCTATAAAGGCTTTTCTGAACCACTCTCTAAATGGAAGGGCAAAATTGCCTATAAGCTGATTTGAGTGTCTATGTACCCATTAGAATCTAAAATACATCTAACTTAATTTCACTAACATTTTAATATACCAATTCTTAGGGACAGGTTTTTGTTTCCTCGACACCTAGTGCCAGTTTCTGGAGTATAGTATACTGAATATATTTGGGTTGTTTGCTTGATTGAATGACTGATTGAAACAGTAAATGTGTACCCCTGAAGAGTTTCTTCTTATTACCACAAATAGGTTTTTAGATTTTATTTTATTTTCATTACAAAACTTTTCTCTGTACTGCTAAATGCTGTTAATGGCATTAACAGTTTATATGGAATAATTATCTTGTTTTATGTCAATTGTTCTAAGTGCCTCCAGATTTATTTATTTTGTTACATAGATAACATCTCAATAACGTTGGAGTTTAAATCAATCCCTACAATCACTTTTTAAGCAATTTTTTCTATTTTCATTTTTAAAACATATCCTCTCTCTCTCTCTCTCTCTCTCTCTCTCTCTCTCTCTCTCTCTCTCCCTCTCTCCCTCCCTCTCTCCCCCCTCCTCTCTCTCTCATTTAAAAAGAAAGAGAAGAAGAGGGAGAGAGAGAGGTAGAAACATCAGTGATGAGAGACAACCATTTGTCTACTGCCTTCTGCAGGTCCCCAACTGGGGATCAAGGCTGCAACCCAGGCATGTGCCCTGATGAGGAATCACACCCTAACCTCCTGGTTCACATAGGTGGACACTCAACCTCTGAGCCATGCTGGACTGTCTATTCTTTCACTTTTTTTCAGTGACATTGCCTCTTGCTAATAACAATCCTATCTAATAAAAGAGTAATATGCAAATTGACCATCACTCCAAGACACAAGATGGCTGCCCCCATGTGGTCAAGACGGCTTCCCCCATGTGGACACAAGATGGCCACCACATGATGGCCTGCAGGGAAGGGCAGTTGTGGGCACTTGAGGGGGGGACCAGGACTGCAGGGGAGGGCAGCTGGGGGGGTGGGAAGGCCTGCAAGGGAGGATAGTTGGAGGGGGGGGGGTTCAGGCCTGTGGGGGAGAGCAGTTGGGGGGGACCAGGCCTGCAGGGGAGGACAGTTGGGGGGGATCCAGGCCTGCAGGGGAGGACAGTTGGGAAGGTGACCAGGCCAGCAGGGAGGGCAGTTAGGGGTGACTAGGCTGGAAGAGGAGGGAAGTTGGGGGAGACCAGGTCTGTAGGGGAGGGCAGTTATGGGCAATCAAGCCAGCAGGGAGAGCAATTAGGGTGACCAGGCCTACAGGGGAGGGCAGTTGGAGAGGACCAGGCCTGCAGGGGAGGGCAGTTTGGGGAACAAGGCCAGCAGGGGATGGTAGTTAGGGGTGACCAGGCCTGCAGGGGAGGGCAGTTTGGGGAACAAGGTCAGCAGGGGATGGCAGTTAGGGGTGACCAGGCCTGCAGGGGAGGACAGTTGCGGGGGGACCAGGCCTGCAAGGGAGGGCAGTTGTGGGCAATCAGACCAGCAAGAAGGGCAGTTAGGGGTGACCGGGCCAGCAGAGGAGGGCAGTTGGGGGAGACCAGGCCAGCAGGGGAGGGCATCTGGGGGGGACCAGGCCTGCAAGGGATGGCAGTTAGGGGTGACCAGACCAGCAGGGGAGGGCAGTTAGGGGTGACCAGGCCAGCAGGGGAGGGCAGTTAGGGGCAATCGGGCCGGCTGGAGAGCAGTTAGGTGTCAATCAGGCTGGCAGGGCAGTGGTTAGGCGTCAATCAGGCTGGCAGGGGAGTGGTTAGGGGTGATCAGGCTGGCAGGAAGAAGTGGTTAGGGGCAATCAGGCAGAGGCAGGTGAGCGGTTGGGAGCCAGCAGTCCTGGATTGTGAGAGGGATGTCCAACTGCTGTCGGACATCCCTCAAGGGGTCCCAGATTGGAGAGGGTGCAGGCTGGGCTGAGGGACACCCCCCGCCCCCCATGCACAAATTTCATGCACCAGGCTTCTAGTAAATATATAAAGAGAGTCAACCTCTTATCACTTCTAATTTGGTAATTAATTGGGTTCATTTGGACACTGTCATTAGAAACTACCTGATATACAATATTGATTTGGTAGATTTGATTAGTTGTTTCAGATGGAATCTTCTTTACTCCTTCCTTTGTGAATTTCCTTCAGAATGTATTGAGAGCTTAGCTGTTTCCCGGCACTTACTAAGTAGTGTTACAAAGACAGTAAACAAGGCTGCTTACCTGAGGAGCTTTATAATATTGAAGTAAATAACACAGTTGCACAGAGAGCTATAACATAAAGAGTGAATACATGCCAGGAGAAATATACCCAGTGCTGTGGGAACATACAAGAGAGACTTACTTCCAGTGAGAAGGGGAATCTAAGGAAAGCTTTGTGGAAGAAGGGGACTTTTAAGTTTGGCTTTGAAAATGGAGTAAAATTTCAACGGATGAAGATTGGGGAAAGTCGTTGCACACTGAAGGACATTGATGGTGGGTGGAGGTGGAGAAAGTACATGGTGTGTGGAGAAAAAGGAATGAAGGGAGGGTCAAGACACACAGAAAGTGGAGTGGTACTTCTAGAAGATGTCTACGAAACTGCAAATATAGGTTATTATACTAAGAAAGCCCTTGAATGCTCACAGCAATCAAGACTCACAGGAGGCTTTTGAGCAGAGCAAAGAATCTTCTTTTCTTCTGCTGTTATCTACACACAGTGGCATATTATGTTCCCTTTATCTATATACTCTACATTTGAAAAGATATTGCCATGATATCACTTCGGTTTGGAGACCTTCTTCTCCAACCATTTTAAAACAATGTTTCTCCCCGCTTAGTCGTTTGGCACAATGTTTTACTATTTGAACTTTCATCACTTTTTTTTTTTGTTCCCTTGGGCACACTGCTATTAGAAACTGATATGGGGTATAAATTGTTCTATAATTTTACTCACTGTAATAAAGAACCCTTATCAAAATCTTCTAGCTCTCCACCTGTCATTTGATTTAAATATTATAGTATGAACTTCATATCGGTTGTATCATATTAATGATGCACACTAAGAAATGGGAATGTAATATTACTTCTTTTATTCATTATTCTTTATAAATTCAAAAATTCAGATTTCATCCACTTTTGGGGATGGGTAAACACTGTGTCAGAAGTATATTGTGACTCTTTTCTCCCACTGTGGCTTGCTGTTTCATCTATCTTAAAGGTGTTTTTTTAAAGTTTTATTCAGATATAATTTATATACCATACACTCACCCATTTTAAGTGCCCAATTCAATGAATTTTAGCGTATTTATAGAGTAATTTTAGAACACTTCTATTACCTTGAAAACAAACCTTATACCTAATTACAGTCATTCTTCATTCCTAGGTCAGCCTTACACAATGACTAATCTAGTTTGTCTTTCTATATTTGACTTTTTTTTGGACAATTTATATAAATGGAATTATACAATATGTGTTCTTTTGTATCTGGCTTCTTTTTGAGGTATAATCATGTAGCATGTATCAGTATTTCTTTCATTTTTATTGATGGTAGTACTCCATTGTATGGATATGCCACATTTTATTTATCTATTTGCTGGTTGATGGCCATTTGAGTCATTCCCACTTTGGGGCTAGAGTGAGTAATACTGTTCTGAACACTAGTGTACAAGTTTTTGTGTGGACATGTTTTTATTTCTTTGTGGTAGATTTCTAGGAGTGCTATTGCTGGGTGGTGTGATATATTTGTGTTTAGTGTTCTAAGAGAGTATTAATGTACTTTCCAAAGTGGCTGTTCAGCTTACATTGTCACCAGAAATGTATGGGGGCTCTACTTTCTCTGTATCCATCAACACTTACTATTGTCTAACGCTTCTTGTGCCTGTTTTAGTGGGTGAGATGGTATCTCTTTATTGTTTTAATATGCATGTCCTTATTGACTAATGATATTGAGCACCCACAGTACACTAGAGGCCTGGTGCACGAATTCGTGCCAGGGTGGGGTCCAGCCAGCCTGCCCCAATAGGGACCAATTGGGCCAGGCCAACTGGGGGTAGGGGCTGTGGGTAGTTGGCTGGCCCCACCCCTGATTGGGATGGAGGGGGGGGGGCTGATCATGGGCAGGCCAGCTGGGGGCAGGGGCTGTGGGTGGTTGGCCAGCCAGCCCGCCCTCCGGTCGATCTCCTGGTTGAGGGGACAATTTGCATATTAGCCCTTTATTATATAGGATTGGCCATTTCTATATCTTCTATGGAGAAATATCTAAGTCATCTGTATATTTTAAGTTGTTATCTGTCTTATTATTGAGTTGTAAGAGCTTTTATATTAATCTGGATAAAAGTCCTTTGTTAGATATGTAATTTCCAAACATTCCCTTCCATTCTGTGGGTAGTTTTACATTCCGGGGCCCTTTTACTTTCTTGGTGGTGTCTTATGATGCGCTAAAATTACAGACTTGATAAAATTTAATTTATCAATTTTTACTTTATCTCTGGGCTTTCAGTGCTCACCCGTTCTTTTGAGGTGTGGGGCACATTAATTTATGAAAACTATTGTTATATTTATGATTATATAACAAAAGGAGGCCTTCAATACCTAATTTGAAAGGTGGTGGGGACTGCTCCGTTCTACCCCCCTACCCCCGGGGATCCATTCATCCACTGTGAATTTCCAGAGACTACAGCAGTGAATGCAAATTACTTTCAGCTTTGGAGGTTCACTGCCTCCACAAACTTCTCTTACTCCCCTCACTATCCTGACTTTAACTTTGACATAGTAAGGAACCTGTCCTGAGCGCTTCAGAGTATGTCATCCGCCCAGGCTCTGCGGGGTTCTAGGGCCATGGGAATCACCCACAGCACATTCAAGGGTGTCTCATGTGCCTGGTGTCGCTGGAAACAGACTACCCAAGCCTGCTCCCCTGGACTCTGTCCAGGTCTCCAGAACTCAAAGCAGCAATTAGGTTATGAGCGGGTCTGAACTAGGAGCCAGAAGACCTGGGTTCTAGTCCTGAATCTGCTTCTTACTCGTTTTCTAACTTTGACAAAATCACTGAATCTTACTGTAATTTAAGATTTTTATTTAGAAAAAGAGCTTTTGGATTTCTAATGTTTCCCCTTTACAGCAGTGGTTCTAGTGTGTGCGGGTGGAGGGGGGCGGTGATGGGTAATAGTGTCGTCCTGCTCCCCTCCTCCCTCCACAGGACATTTGTAAGAAATTTTTGGTTCTAACAATCCAGAAACACTATTGTATGTTTTGGGTAGAGATGCTGCTAAACACCCTAAAGTACATAGGACAAATCCTACAACCAAGAATCATTAGGCCCCAAAAGCAATACTGCTGAGCTTGAGGAGTCCTGCCTTAGAGCATATTTTTATTAGTATTTTTGGAGAAATTCCCCACTCTTCTTTTATCCAAATACTTACTTTCTTCCAATGCTCAGTTCCAAAGTGGAGCTTTCTTTGTTCATTCTAACTAATAATGCTTTTTTTTCATTTTCAGAATTCCTATTGCTACTTGTTATTATACCACTAATAAGCCTAGTACAATAAAAAATAAAACTATAACTCTAGACAATTTATCTTTTTAAAAAAAATCCTCATCCAAGGATAACTGAGCCACACATGCCAGGACACAATTTATCTTTTTAAGAAATAAGAAATATATGTTTATAAGCTAATCAATTAAAATATTATAACAAGATTTTTGCTTTTTGTCATCAAAGAAATTCTGAGCATTGTGAACATTTTTTATTCCAGCTGATCTTCTTGAGATACCAGGAGCCTCCATTACTCACAGCTAACAGAAATCTTACCAATTTACATGTCGGGTCATTTGAGGATCTTTCTGGCCCAATCCATTTCAGGCTCTTCATCTGAGGCTCAATCCAACAAAGTACCTCTCAGGTAGTTTCATTCAGGAGAGTAGAGATCCTGCTCAGGCTCTCTTAGGGACGGTCTGCCAGGCAAAGAAATGAATTCAGGGCCTGGGTGGAGATTTCATAGCAGGGCCAGTTCATGGCATACATAGGGTATTTGTTTTCTAAAATAAATTTCCTTACACTTTCTCTCTGTGTGTCACCCTGTGTTAACATTTCTCTATTTCCCCACCATAGATCATGAAAAATTGTCTTTGCCGAACGCTGCACCAGCTTCATTCAGAAGCACATTCTAGAGCATGTCATTGGAGGCACTCATGGAGACATTAAACAGCACCAGGTGCAGAACTGACCCCGAGAGGACCACTACTCAATATGCCCCCAAGGCTGACATTTAACCATTGATGACTTCTGAGTAGGGCCCTCTGACCAATAGCACATCAATCAATGGTGTTCTTCCACCCCTGCATCCCCAGAATCACTTCTCCTTAGAGCTGACCTCATTTATTCTCATTAGTTGTTTGACTCAGATAGTATAGCTAACATTTAAAGGCAACTGCAAGTGACTTATAAAGATCATAGACTTAATTGTGTGGTAAACATCAGTTGGCTAGCAAACATGAAAATACAATGATTTTTCAGTTTTCATTTTACCTTAACAGGTTACTATAAGAATATCTCTCCTCCTTCTTCCATAAAATCTGCTTTCCTAATTGTCTTCATTGAGCCTTAATTTGACCATATGGACTCTGTGTTTGTGTACATGTATTTGTGTGTGTGTGTGTGTTTGTGTGTGTGTGTGTGTGTCTATGTGTGCATGCAGAGGGGTTAATCTACTCAGTTAGCATTAGATTTACATGATATCCTCTCTGTGGAATATCCATTATTCAATTTTATAATTTTACTAAGTAAATTCAACGAGTATCTTACAACCTTGCTATAAAATCGCTTATTAGTTTCAGGAGGTTTTTTTTAAATTCTTTGGGATTTTCTACATAGGTAATCATATCATCTATGAATAAAGATAATTTTATTTCCTTTGGTTTCCTTTTCTTCTTTTTCCAAAGAAAATTTTCCTTTTATTAATAGCATTTACTAGCACTTCTAGTATGATGTTGAAAAACAGTGGCAAGAGGAGACATCCTTGCTTGTTCCTGATCTTAGCAGGTAAACGTCTAGTTTCTCACCATTAAGTACGGTATTGTCTGCAGGATTTAAAAAAATATTATTTGTCAAATTGAGGAAGTTTTCCTCTATAGCTTGTTGAGATTTTTAATTTTAATTTAATGTGAATATGTTTTGGGTTTGTCAAATGCTTTTTCTATACCCAATGATATGGTCATATGATTTTTCTTCTTTAGCCTGTTGTGATAGATTACATTAATTTTTTGAATGTTGAACCAGCCTTGCATGGCTGGAATAAATTCCAATAAATCATGATGTATAATTTTTTTTCCTACATTGTTGGATTTGATCTGCTGATATTTTCTTGAGGATATTTTTAAAATATATTTTTATTGATTTCAGAAAGGAAGGGAGAAGGAGAGAGAGATAGAAACATTAATCTTGAGAATCATTGATCAGCTGCCTCCCGCACGCCCCCTACTAGGGATCAAGCTTGCAATACAGGCATGTGCTCTGTCTGGGAATCGAACAGCAATCTCCCAGTTCATAAGTGGACACTCAACCACTGAGCCACACTGGCAGGGCTTCTTGAGGATTTTTGTGTCTATATTTATGACAGGAATTGGTCTATAGTTTTCTTTCCATGTAATGTCTTTGTAAAACAGTTTTCTATTTCAGTTGTGCCTATGAGGCAGGTACTAATATTTTTTCCCTATTTTACACATGAGGTACTAAGCCATTTCATAATATGTACAAGGTCACCAGCTAGCAGTTGGGGCAACCAATGTTTAAACCAGGTAATACAAATTTAGAACTTCCTCCCATCTACTGTGCTGTACTGACTTCTAATTTAAGATAAGCAAATGCCTTCAACTCTCTTTAAATAAGTTTTCTTTTTCATCTGTTGGAATCTTGTAGACACTTTAGACAAAACACAGAAAGAAAATGATTTTATTTATATCCTTTTGTAGTAATTTAATATTTAATTTTTAATTTAACTTAATTTAACCCAATCTAACTTAATAATTTAAACTTCCAAAGACTATTTATTAACTCTCCTAAACTTGGAAATTTGGGAGTGCCTCTTAAATTCAGGCCCGTTTGGATCCAGGAACTCAAATCCTGTTCTCAGGCTGGTCTTCTTCTACATCTCTCAGATACATTTTATCCATGGGATGGATGGGCCAAATGGCCTCCAGTAGTTACAGCCAAGCAACTTAATGGCTCCAATAGAATACTTAATTGTGTTGCTATTAATAGATAAATTTAAAAAAAATCAGATCTTATGATTTTGTTCAGACCTATGTAACTCACAAGCCTTCTGGATAGCTTCTATGTTTACCATAGGATGCAGAAAATCTTAGAGTTTTGGCCTCTTTTTGATGTTTACTTTTAGCCAAGCGTATACATTATCTTATTAACATTGCATATATCTCACACTCAGTCATTTTTAATACAGAATTAACTATAAAATTTATATAGAGATGCCCATCCTGACTTAGCTTCCTTAATACACTGTCCTCATGTCTGACGGGTCATATTCTGATTCTGACTCTGAGGTGAGAGAGGAACAAAAACCTCTCCCCAAAGTGTTGAAATGGTGAGCTAGATGTGATTAAAGTCACTTGCCTGGGTAGAGACAAGGGCTGACTGACAATATCCTTAGATGAGTTTCCTTCCTTATTGCCCTGGCCTTCCAGCACTACATCCATTTGCTTATAGTGTAATGAAGGTCATGACCAGTTCTCCATGTAATGGAATGTTATTACTCTCTGAAGCTACAGGGTGCCCTATCTAGTCTCCATGAGTGTACATTGGAGCTTGGCTCTTCCTTGTGTGAGGCAACCAATTGAGGTGTCTCTCTCACATCGACGTTTCGCTCTCTCTCCATCCCTCCTTCCCTCACTTCCACTCTCTCTAAAAATAAACGGAAAAATATCCTCAGGTGAGGATCAAGAAAACAAAAAGAACTCTGGGGGGTGAGGGCATATATGGGAGTGGGGTGGGGGGGGGCAATGGTAAGATATGTACACATATAATACCTTAATAAAAAAAATTGGAAAGAAAAGGAATTCAGAAATGTTGATACATATATTTTATAGACTATTTAATTTTTTGAGCAACTTTAAAATTTGCAGTAAAACTGAGAGGAAAGTGCAGAGATTTCCCATATACCTGCTGCCCCCACTTTAATATGTTTTTTATTTAAGTATTATATTTCAAGGCAAAATAGCCAGTAAGAATGTTTATTATAATGCTTATATTCAAAATAAATTGGGAAGAGTCAAGTAAATTATAGTACATGCCTTGGCTGATATTTTGATTTAAAAGAAAATTTAAATATGGGTTTATGTTATGGCATTAAGTACTGTAAATATATATGGATTCAAACTTCCCATATAGTGTTATTCCAAATTTAAATATACATACATTATATAATTTATATAATTGAAGGAAATAAACCAAAATATTAATAGCTTTAATTTTGAATAATGAGTATATGGGTGATTTTAGTTTCCTCTTTATATTTTACTTATAATTTAAAACTTTAATCCAGTAAATGGAGATTACTTCTTAAATAGGAAAATCCAAAGAAAATATTGTAAAATGTTTGTAAACATTACAGAAGTCATGGAAAATAATAATTGAGAAATGAACATTTGATTTGGCACCTGGAAGGTCAGTGATGGAATCTGAAAGAGGAGATTAAGGTAAATGGTGTCAGAAGAGGTAAAAGGGGATTAGAGTGAGATGTGAGGAGAAATCCAAAGGCATCAGGTTCTGCCTCCCTTTTAGAAAGTATGGCTCCAAAACGAAGGAGGAGAATATATCATAATCATGTCATCTTTTTGTGTTAATCTTCACCAGATTATTTTTTCCATTGATTTTTAGAGAGGGTAGAAGAGAGGGAGAGAGAGAAAGAGAGAGACATCGATGTGAGAGAGACACATTGATTGGTTGCCTCCTGCATGCACCCTGACCAGGGCCGGGGATTGAACCTGCAACCCAGTTATGTGCCCTTGATCAGGAATCAAACCTGTGATGCTCTAACCAATGAGCAATACCAGCCAGGGCTAATCATATCATCTTTTGAGTTTTAATAGGTATTGTATTTGATTTTCATATTTAACTGAAAAACAAAACAAATGTCATGTCCATTATAATAAGAAAACTGAGACTTAGAGAAACTAATCTTACAAAAACAAAGCAATGATGCTATAATCTGCTCACTTTCCACCATGCTACATTGTTTTCTAAGAATGGTAATAATGTCAGGGGAATGTTGTGTTTATTTTACTATACTTTATTTTATTTGTCTCAGCTAGTGAAGACCTATCTGAGCAAGAAGGCAAGAAATCACAGGACACTGTGCACTCCTTCATATTTAGTTTTCTTGACAGTAGAGCAGAGAAGCTAAATTTACAAGTTTGGACTCAGGCCTGCCTGGATTCAAATCTGTGCTTCACCTTTTACTCTCTGCAAGACTCTGGGCACACCACTTAGTCCCTCCAGCTTCGACTTTCTTATTTATCTAGTGGAGATAATAACATCAGTCTCAGAGAGTTGTTTTGAAGATTAGGAGGATAATATATGTAAGGCTATCTAGCACAATGCCCAGCACAAAACAGCCTTCATATATGGTTGATTTGGTTGTTGAAATTTTTGTTGTAATATGATTGAATTATCATTGATTTCTTTGAGATAGTAAAGGGTAGATCTTGATCCTGTAATGTATTTAGGAATCTATATATATATATAAAAGCCTAAATGACCATTGCAACTGAAACAAATGAACGGACGACCGAACAGACTGCGTGGGGTGACCAGGCCAGCAGGGGGGTTAGTGAGGGATGACCAAATGACTGAACAGAGGGCTGTGTGGGGCAACCAGGCTATCAGAGAGGGGCAGTAAGGGGCAACCAGGCCGGTCGGGGGGGGCATTTAGGGGTGACTAGGCCGGCGGGGGGCGGCAGTTGGGGGTGGCCAGGTCAGCAGGGGGTGCAGTTGGGGGTGACCAGGCCAGTGGGGGGGGGCAATTAGGGGTGATCGGGCAGGCAGGCAGGTGAGCAGTTAGGAGCCAGTGGTCCCGGATTGTGAGAGAGATGTCCGACTGCCGGTTTAGGCCCGATCCCCAGGATCAGCAATTGGACATCCCCCGAGGGTTTCTGGATTGGAGAGGGTCTAGACTGAGCTGAGGGGACCCCCCCTGCACAAATTTCATGCACTGGGCCTCTAGTATTTTATATTTTAATGTGAAAGGTGAATATAATTTTAGTAATTGATGGATTCATTCCCTTAACAAACTCTTATTAATGCCAGCCATGTGCTCAACATGGTACTAGAAAGTGAAGATGGAAGAATAAGGTAGACATTGGCTCTCTTCTAAGAAGCAAGTGGAGGGACACTATGGAAAGTGATTATTATAAAGTGATTAATAACTGCTCTGAGAGAGGTATGAACTGAGTGCTAGGGAAGCCGGGGGTGGGGGGAGCACTCTACCTGGGGCACTTTCAAGAGGCATCAGAAAGAAGGTGACATTTTATACCAATAACAACTAATGCCATCTTGTAGGGTCCAAGAACTCTTCTAAGAATTTTGCATATATTATTGCATTTGCTCTTCATTATGTTATCCTGCCTCCTACTTCATGACCCTCAAAGAAAAGTTGCAATATTAGAAAATTCCTTAGTATACCATCCAGAAAAAGTGAAGGTATAGGGTTTTTCAAGTGTTTTCTATGTGAAGTTACCCTTCACAAATGCTACCTAAAAAGGATTCCACATTCAAATAAATTTGTGAAACATGTAATGCTTTTGTATCTTGGAGTATTGCAATGAGGTGCTATTTTACAGGTTCTGAGAAGATGTTGAGATTTTTAAACTCAGACTTACCCAAACAACAATACAATTTATGTAAAAAAAAATAACAACTATAAACATCTTAAGGAACTACATTTTGCGGAATTCTGTGGAAATGCTGATTTAGGCCATCTCTTACCTTCTAAGCAAATATCTATTTGCTTTCTGGAATACTCTTTTTTTTTTTTTTTTTTTTTTTCCAACAGGGAGAGGCATGGGAGGGATGGTGACTTCTGTTATATTTTAAGACTAGAGGCCCGGTGCACGAAATTCGTGCACGGGGTGAGGGGGTATCCCTCAGCCCAGCCTGCACTCTCTCCAATCTGGGACCCCTTGAGGGATGCCTGACCACCCGTTTAGGCCTGATCCCACCGGACATCCTTCTCACAATCCAGGACTGCTGGCTCCCAACTGCTCGCCTGCCTCTGCCTGATTGCCCCTGACCGCTTCTGCCTGCCAGCCTGATCACCCCTAACCACTCTCCTGCCAGCCTGATCGCCCCTAACTGCCCTAACCTGCCATCCTGGTCACCCCTAACTGCCCTCCCCTGCTGGCATGGTCACCCCTAACTGCCCTCCCTTGCAGGCCTGGTCCCCCCAAACTGCCCTCCCTTGCAGGCCTGGGTCCCCCCCCCCCAAAACTGTCCTCCACTGCAGGCCTGTTCCCCCCCAACTGCCCTCCCCTGCTGACCTGGTCTTTCCCAACTGCCCTCCCCTGCCGGCCCGGTCACCCTTAACTGCCGTCCCTGCTTTCCTGATCACCGACAACTGCCCTCCCCTTCAGGCCTGGTCCCCCCCAACTGCCCTCCCCTTCAGGCCTGGGTCCCCCCCAACTGCCCTCCCTTGCTGGCCTGGTCTCCCACAACTTCCCTCCTCTACCAGCCTGGTCACCCCCAACTGCCCTCCTCTGCTGGCCTGGTCACCCCTAATTGCCCACAATTGCCTGCCCCCCCCCCCTTGCAGGCCATCTTGTATCCACATGGGGGCAGCTATCTTGTGTGCTGGAGTGACGGTCAATTTGTATGTTACTCTTTTATTAGATAGGATATTTTGAATGAAAATGGCACAGGCTTGACATGAGTGGAAATAGTAAAGCAGAAATTGGAAAGTTGGGAAATGGCATAAAACTCAGAACCAGAAAATGGCAAAGCTGTGGAAGATTGTGTTGTTTGGAAGAGGGTAACTTCCAAATCATTTAGATTAAGACACTGTAAAATTTCAGGAAAATTATGTTATAACAGTGTTTAGAAAAGAAATGATAATTATCATTGCAAGAATACAAAACAAGACTCTGACTTTATATTATTTTGCTTTTAGTCTATCTTAAACCATTGCTAATTAAAATCTCACATATTTTTAAAAGTCAGTATTCTAAAATTTGGTTTTGTAATATTACCTGACAACAAATAAGCCTTTTAAACCACTGAAAAATACTTTAAGCAGCTTATAGTATTTAATTGCACGATTGGTTTTCAGTCATATTGCAGTCATGACCTGAAATTTCTTATCAAGTGTAATGAATCTTTTCTTATGTCTGGTTAATTATTACAATTTGATGAATATCTGTTTAGTGTAATAAAATTGAAGTGAGTCTAATACTTGCATTTCACTTTAATATTTTGATGTAAGTGGTTCTAGAAGTTGGTTAAGTGATGCAAAGGTATATTCCAGGGTTGTCCTTCTCTATCCTGGTCCCATCTCTTGCACTTGGGCTTTATAAGTCTTCTAATTGTCATCAAATCAGAATTTCCCAGAAGTGGAAAATGCTCCATTCGGTTTTGATTCACACATCAAAACTTTAGTCATTAATTCAAATACACTGCCCCTCAAAGAAAAATATGAAAGGCCAGAACAGAGCGAGATGGGGTCTGATCGCGTAGTTGCAAAAATTAAATTGCAGGGCTAAGCACCAGAGCTTTCTGTGGCCTATTTGTTTGGGATGAGCATCCTAGGGCACAGGGAGAGGATTCCTCAGCACTGATGAGTAATTTGCCTCTCCAGGAGGGGAGGCTTTAGAAACAGCCGCCCTGCTTTCTATTCCTCTTCTTGGTCCACTCAGGTTTTACAATGTACATCACCTCTTTTATTATACTACAGTCACACACAAAAAAAAGGATTAACTGAGGTTTACTTTTTTAATTAAATATAGTACCACTTAGGAAGATGTATGCTAATCTGAAGCCAAATCTGCCTCCCTCAGCTTTACAAGATGCTGGCCCCAGCAGAGGCTGTAAAGCTCTCGATAAGCGAGGTGAGGAGCAAGGTGCAGGTCCCCCAGCGATAACCTCCTGACTCCGACATTATAGGTCTTTCTGCTGGAATTGAGTTCTACATCTTACTCGATGGGTTATTGTCACAGATGAGTAATGAACGCACCCTGCCCGAGTCCCAAGGTGCAGGAGGCAGTCGGTCAGGCCACTGGGAGGCCCAGCTGCGGGCTGTGGGGCAGGCAGAGGAAGGGAAGGCAGTTAAAGGCGTAGGGACAGCGTAGGCTGGGCCATGGAGGTGTGCATTAATCACAATGTTCCCTGGGCTAATGGGCGGTGCAGAGAAGGCAGCCGGGACCACAGAACAAAGGCAGAACATGATGAAGAGGGCACCTCTGCTGGCTGGGAGTTTGTACGGTTTTTTTAGGGGGTTTTTTGTGGTTTTTTTTTAGGTAAAGTAAATGACAGTTACCAACACCAGCAAACTGACACATGAGGCATGGTTAGGCAGCTCGTTTAGGGCAGTCTGTCTGATTCTTTCCTTCCAGTGTCCCTTTGTGCACCTGAACTGGTTATTTGAATGTCTGATTTCCTTGCAGCCTCCTAAGGAGTTAGTTTCGCTGGAGAAGGGGCACCTTTCTGAGGACCAGCACTGCAGGCTAGATATGAGTTCTAAACTAGTGTCTGGTTATAATTTTAAAGATAGAGGTTTGGGTAACTTCAGAGGTAGGACATATGACATCATTGACTATGATTTAAAAACCCTTGTGTGCAATGCATTTATATATTATTCTTAAAATTGCCATTAAATTGCTTTGTCGAATAGATCTACATTTAAACAACAAACCACCATCAACAAAAAAAGCACTTGACCAGCTATCTGCAGTGAATTCTGATGTTCCACCTGACCATTTTCTCTCTTGAAGTGAGGGGGAGAGGGGATATGCCTCTAGCCAAGGGCAGCAAAACTTTAAGAAAGAGCTGAAACTGAAAATATGTTTCCTAACTATTTCTCTGAGCTTAAGACAATGCATAGTTTTTAAAAGGTAAACCAATTGACATTTTATTTTATGTGTTTATAGCAATTGTATATTTATAATCTTTTTCATTCAGAAAGATTTTTATAACCTCCACATTTGCCAAAATAATAATTCTCATGCTTTTCAAGTGGTAAGTCAGAAATTCTTAGAGAAAAGGAAGCAGAAGGGTAGAATTACATAGTAAGTACAGTGCGTAGTAAGTACAGTAAGGAATAAGTACAGTGAGTAGTAAGTACAGGGTGGGAAAAATAGGAGAGACACAATTTCTCTCCTTCATACCAAGAGGCCTCCTCTTCCTCATCTGTAAAGTTTGGACTTGGCAATGGAGTTTCATTGATTCTTTGCTCATTCCCCTTAAATGCAATTGAGCTACAAAATCTTCAAGTCTCTCTACTTGCCTTTGAACAAGGGTTTTAGAAATGTAAAGATATGCTGCCTATTCCAATAATAACAGTTTTGTTAAACACACACATATAGTATATAAGATAAAGCTTCCTAGTGCCTTAAATATGGGAAAATCTGAGGTTTTTAGATAATGACATAGAACATTCCAGTAACTGCAAAATTCACAAATCGATTATCATGAGTTTTGTTTTCTAATTTGCAGAGCTGTCCTATGATTTCTTCTCTTGGCCTATCTAGATGGTTCTGGCTTACCTTCTGTTAACAGTCCGACCCTCATCCATCATTTTAATATAGAGCTCTGAGTACAAAGCAGACCCACTTCCATAAGAACTGTGGTGCATGAGTTAGTGTGTATTTGCAAATAACAATTCAAGCCTACGTGGGGTTAGGAGTAAATGCTGGGTCATCATCTGGATAAATATCTTTGGTTTCCCTGGTCTTGGAAATAAAAGAGTTGAACTGGACAACCTATAGCAGCTCTTATTTCAGAAAAACAGTTCCTTGTTCCATCATTTAGACTAAATCAGTGCCCTATTTTGAGCCAGGAAAGGAGATTGAATGAGTACATTATGATTTGGAAAATCAATTCTGTTAGTTAACCTTGAACCCATAGCAGTACCCCAGCAGGTTCAGGTCAAATGAGTATTTACAAATGTTTTTTGAATGTGTGATTCTAATGGAGAGGGTCATCTTATTATTATTAACTTTTTATGCTACATTTTTAAATTTTACAAATGGATTAATTAGCTTAAAAATATACGAAATGCATGATTTCCAAAAGAGAGAGGGGAAAAAAACCTCATAAGTAGAAGACATTGAGCATGTCTCTGTAGATAACCTTAAAAGTCTAATTCAATTTAAGATAGTAATTGTAGATGAGAATCTGAAGATGTTATTTAGCTACACACACATGAAGCCATCAAATATATATACATACATATATACATATGTATATATACATATATATTTTCTTTCATGTCAAAATCTGCTCAGGTGGTGTTCCTTTAGAATCCTACAGATATATCAAGAAGCAAACTCATAAAGTAGAAAAGCCTAACAGAGCATATCTAATCATGGAAAGCATGAGCAAGTGTTTATTCCTTGCCACATAAAGATTATATTGGTGAGAAAAATATGTTCCTGAATGAAAATAATTCCAACATTCACTCGTCTAAAATGAGATTCTCTTTTCAGTGTTTCCGGTGGCCTGTGCCATTACACATTCTAATGCATTTGAATAGCTGCTAAAAAGAAACTAAGTTCTTGTTTGAATTTAAAACACAAGGATCCATTTCTGCCTAACAGTCTTGTAGCGGCATTCCCTGAAGTGTATCCCATCTGCTTTTGGGAGCTCTCATTGCAATATGCGGTGATTGCAGGATAAGCACACCATTTTCCTGTCAATACTTTCCTATTAGCCTCCTGGATCCATACATCATCATCTTGCTGGCCTGCAGTTTGCTTATCTTTGTCTCTGAGGCTGCCTTTGATTTATCTAACACCCAGGCTAATGAGGCATGGAGCCCAGGGTGGCTCCAAGGATAATGCACTCCTGTATAAAAATGCTTAAGGAAGGATCAAGTGTTAATCCATTCTAGACTAAAAGGCCTAGCCCTTCAACAAATGTTGTATTTCTTAATCGCTAAACTAAGACTATAATAGCTCCCCCTTAAGCTACTACCATCAGTAAAACTATGCATACTAACTACTGTTGCAATTTACAAACACACACACACACACACAACCTGGAAAATTGGATTTTAATTTGTGCTTCTAAAAAACAAAGCCAAAAATAGTTTTATCTTAGCAACTATTATCACCATTATTTGACAGTATTCTTATGCAAAAATAAGTTAGCTTTAATATTTAATTTACAATAATAGTTTTATATTCCCTCGCTGGGACTTATGTTTTTCTAAAGACAAAATAACAGAAGCTACAATGTGGCAAGAATAAATCAAGCCAGCTATTTCAATAATGGAGGTAATTACAAAGTTTACATGTCTGAAATGTACCCAGTGGTTAGGGGTTGTTTAATTAACATAAAAATTTCAATATTATCAGCAAATGTGTTGGTATCACAAAAGCATTGTTAAAAATGTATTTTAAAATAGTAATGGTTTTCACTATTTTAGTTATATACAATTTTAGCCTTAAAAACACTATTTACCTGATACACAGTGGATTCTACATTATTACAACTACATAGCACAGCATAGAGAAGCTAGTGACTATTTATTTCAGTCAATATAAATAAACTAGAAACATAGGCCCAAGATATTTCTCTTGGAAATAATGTCCAAATAGGAGATCTATATTAATCTACATGCATAGATAATTCCCAAATATCTACTTCTTCCATTTATTTTTTAGCGTAAAGAACCTTAAATTCAGTGTACTTCTGAATTTTCTTTAAAATAGTGTGTTTGTTCTATTAATCATATGCAGAAGATTCTTCCCTTTATACATTTTTTTTGCCACTATTAGGATCAAAACTATTTTACTTAAAAGCAAATATGGAAGGAAGGAAGACAGAAAGAAAAACAGAGAGAGAGAGAGAGAGAGAGAGAGAGAGAGAGAGAGAGAGGGAGAGAGAGAGAGAGAGAGAGAGAGAAACAAGGCTAGTCTGCAACTATGCAGTTAAATTGTGGCAAAAGTCCCAGGAGAGGAAAGGCTCACTCAGAATCATGGTTTAACAAGAAAACCCTTCACCCTTGGTTCACTCTATGGCCCTGAGGACCTGACCCAGGTAATCAGTCCCTTTATTGGTCACTAACCAACATTATTGAGAACCAGGGTGGAATTTAATGATGTGACATTATTAGGAATTGTTATTGAGATGTAAATGATCTTCAGTTGGTTTACTTAAGTCACATAAAGAACCTAGTTCAGAATGAAAATTACTTATTGATTATTAGAGCAATTAACAGAATAAATTTTAGTGCTGTTATTAACATTTTCCTAAAGTCCAAAACTGTTGCTGTTTATTTCTTTGAGTAGACTTGTCCTTAAAAGGTGTTTTTTTTTTTCTAAAAACAAGAAACCAAATGCCAAAATTCACTCAAAAATATTTGAAGTTCTTCTACTTTGCCTTTAGTGGAGGAGAAAAACATGTCTGAATAAGATAGAGCTGCATAAACTTAACTGCGTAATTAAAGGGATGGAATATTCCATTTTGCTTCATTTAAAAACAAACAAAAAACAAAACCCCAAACCTTCGAGGTCAATGAAAGTTTATTGTAGTTTTCTTGCTAACATCTGTCAGGTAGTCAGCATCATTCATAATTTATGGAGTTGCATTCCTTAGTTGTAAATTCTTTCTTAAAAATATTTTTGTTGAATTTTAGAGAGAGGTGAAGGGAGAGGTAAAGAGACCTCTATTTGAATGCAGAACAAAACATTGATCGACTTCCTCCTGCGCTCCCCCGCTACTGGGGATGGAGCCCACAACCTGGCTTGTGTCCTGGCTCGGAATCAAACCAAGACCCTTTCTTTCCATGTGTGGGCCACACTCTAACAACAGGGAACACCAGCCAGGGCCAAACAATCTTTCCAAAATGAGAGAGAGAAACATCTGTGTGAGAGAAAAACATCAATTGGTTGCCTCCCACCCGTGCCCTGACCAGGGATCTAGCCAGCAATCCCGGCATGTGGGCATGTGTTGGAACCAGCAACCTTTCGGTGCACACACCAACTGAGCCACACTGGCCAGGGCTCTTTCTTTCTTTCACTAGTTTTTATTTTAAAGATAGGATCAATTCTTAGAATATAATCTTTTGAGCACTGATCATCATTTCTTTTTTTTTTTTTAATATATTTTATTGATTTTTACAGACAGGAAAGGAGAGCGATAGAGAGTTAGAAACATCCATGAGAGAGAAACATCGATCAGCTGCCTCCTGCACACCCCCTACTGGGGATGTGCCCGAAACCGAGGTACATGCCCTTGACTGGAATTGAACCTGGGACCCTTCAGTCCGCAGGCCGAAGCTCTATCCACTGAGCCAAACCAGTTAGGGCTGATCATCATTTCTGTGCCTTCCAGGAAGTGATAATGGTGTGTACAGTTATATACACAAAGGTGTAAAGTTAATTAGGTACATAACTCAATACCCAATCTTTGAAATCAGTTAGAATTACTTTGATATCACGGGCAAAAGTTTTTTGTTTTTTTTAAACCTATATTATTTAGCTTTGTGCTATTAGCTTCAGCCTATGGTGCTATGGTGGATTCTCTTCAAAGGGGATTTCTAATGCGCCCAATATATTAACTGACATCACTACTATGTAGTTTTTAAAATTATTATTGTTTATTTTTATTGTTGAGAGTATTAAGATTTAAAAGATATACAGTACAAACACCCAAGTGAGAATTTAGACTAAATTATTGTGTTAGTTTCTTAGTGTTGCTATAACGAAGTGGTTTAAAACAACAGAAAGGTAATTTCTTACAGTTCTGGAGGCCAGAAGTAAAAAATCGAGGTGTCAGTAGGGAAATGCCTCTTCTGAAGGCTCTGGGCAAGAATCTGGCTTTGCCTCTACCTAGCTTCTAATGGCTTCTGGAAATCCTTAGCCTTCTTGGCTTATAGTTGCATCATTCCAATCTCTGCCTCCACCATCACATGGTCTTCTGTCTGTCTCTGTGTCTTTCTCTGTATCCTCTCTTTTTCTTAGGAGGACACCAACCACGGGATTTAGGGCCTATGCTATTTTAGTACAACCTCATCTTAACTTGATCATATCTACAAAGGTTCTATTTCCAAATAAGTTAATATTCACAGGTGTTGGCTATTAGATCTTGATCATATCTTTTTGGGGGCACAATTCAATCCAGTACAGTAATAAAATAATAATCCTCATCTTCCACCTGTTTCATTAATAATAGCTACTGTTTAGTGAGTGCCTACCATGTGCCAAACACTTTGTAAGCTTCTTAAACTTTTGCAAGAAGGTATTATAATTCCAACTTGCACATAAAGAAACTGAGTTTTAGATACTTTACCCAAGATCACAAAACTTGTAAGTGGTGGAGCCAGTATTTAAATCAGTCTTTCCTATTCCAAAGCCCGTACTCTTTTCCCCATGCATTCCTTATGAATTAAAGAGAACATGGGATGCTTATATTTGGCTTTGTAGTAGATTCGGTCTTTACATAAAGATGTATTAAATATATATGCAAATATTCAGATTTAAGAGAACAAAGCAAGACTTAGTCAGAACCACAAATGAACACCAGACCTCTGACCCTGAACTTGGAGTACTCTGAAAGA
The DNA here is from genome assembly GCA_025583905.1 of Ia io. Classification (NCBI taxonomy): domain Eukaryota; kingdom Metazoa; phylum Chordata; class Mammalia; order Chiroptera; family Vespertilionidae; genus Ia; species Ia io. The sequence goes on from JAJQQW010000003.1 coordinate 50,867,266, forward strand.
CAATGGCTATCACCATATGTTACATGAAACATGAAGGTTCCACCCAAGGTCCACTTTTAAAAAAATACATACTTTATTGATTTCAGAGAGGAAGAGAGGAAGAAACAGGAGAGAGAGAGTAGAAACATCAATGATGAGAGAGAATCATTGATCGCCTGCCTCCTGCATACCTCCTGGTTCATAGGTCAATGCTCAACCACTGAGCCATACCAGCTGGGCACAATATCCACTTTCGTTGTTCCAAAGACATCACACATTTTAGAAGAGATACCTATTAAAATTTATAAAGCAGACCATTGAAACTTTTAAGAGGTTAAAATAGCTGAACAGATATAATTTGGGAGAGGTCCTATGGGAATGATTTTGGATGTGACTACTCTGTTTATATTAATATATGTATTTTATTTTCAAATTGTTTTAATGTAAAGTTTGTAATTCAATATTATGCTCACAGAAGCTTAACATACCATATAAAAACAGAGCTTAAGTGAAAAGTGGAAAATAAGTTTTAGAAATTATTTTATTATTTCTTTATTGCACAATTGATAGAGGCAATAAAATATTCTAATTATACTTTGTATTTATTTGGTTATCAGTGAAGGTGAGCATTTAAAAATTGTTTTTGGCCATTTACAATGATTTTTTGCCTTTTTATGTCTTTAATTCTTTATGTGATATCTGTTTAGGAATTGGACATTTTTTCTCCTATATTAAAGGTAGTAAGCATTTGTCTGTCATACCTGTTGCTAACCTATTTGTCTTTAGCTTTGTTTATTGTGCTTTACTTTTAATTCTTATTAGTCAAAGTTATAGCATTGTTTCTTTATTGCTCTCTTTTTAAGGCCATGTTTAAAAAGTCATTCCATACCTCAAGATTGTATACGTATTCTCTTAATCTTTTTATCCTATTTATTATTATAATTATTATTTTGTATTTTAATCTTTATTCTATGTAATGATTTTTGGCCCAAGTTTCAAGTCTCCATTCTCATTAAATACCAGGAAGAAATACTGTTCTCCTTAAGTAAAGTAGCAACTATGATATGCCAGACTAGCAAAAGGCACTCCTTGCCAGGGGACTTGCTCCGGAGTTTCACGGAATCTCAGATTCTTTCGCCTATGTTAAGTAATCTGAGCTAAAACCCATATGCTGTCAAATTACCTGACTCATCCCTGTCTCCGTTTCTCCATTATTGAACTGTGGGGTGTTACACTTGCCTCTAATTCTTCAGAAGTTCTTGCCCATCACATAACTGCTGTTTGCTTGGACCATTCATTGGTTAAGAGTGCCACACCATGTTTGACACAAAGATGAAGGGAACTGCAGTGAGCAGCATAGCCTCTCTGAGCCCGTTTGCTAATCTATAAAGAAGAGATAATAATAATACTTATTCATGGGGTTGATATGAGGAAATAACTAAAATAATTCATGTAAAGCAAGTAAGTGCTATTAGAATTAATGTTATTAGTGTCTTACAGCAATATTCTTTGCATTGATATGTTGCAAAGGATATGTTATAATGCAGATGACATTACAATTTATACCTTACTAATTTTTATTTTTAAAGAATTGAATTGAAAGATTGAACCAGACAACTTAATCAGCTACTTAAAGATTAATATCAAAATAGACAAACCAGATGGAGAATATAAACTACTTTTCACTGGAACATATACAAATTTGTAATTTTAATGGAAATTTCATTTGTGTTAGCAAAAACATACCTGGGGCTTTGTTCTCTGAGCCAATTTAGCACATTAGGTAAATAGCAGACAATTGAGCAACTGTCACTCTCCTGTAACTATTTCTATCAGAAAAAAAGGTGTAATTACTAACTCCTATAGCATGTATTTAGTGTTCTAAAACTAGTTATTATAAAAGGGCATTGTTAGAGCTGGACAGGGTTATTTACTTATCTTATTTACCAATAGGCTTCATTGTCTTTCAAAATATGTGAGAATTTGATTATCTTAGATCTTGCTGGAATCTTTTTTTTTTTCTTTATTGATTAAGGTGTCACATATTTGTCCTCATCCCCCCATTCCCATCCCCCACCCCACCCCCCTGTTGTCCTTAACCATTGGTTAGGCTTGTATGCATGCACACAAGTCCTTTGGTTGATCTCTCCCCCCTACCCCCACCCTCCCCTCCCCTCCCTCTGAGGCCCGACAGTCCGATCGATGCCTCCTTGTTTCTGGGTCTGTTCTTGTTCATCAGTCTATGTTGTTCATCATTTCCCCTAGATGAGTGAGATCATGTGTTACTAGAAATATACTTATAAGAACCAAATGTGAGACGAGCAATAATAGTTACGCTGACAGGCAAATGAATCAGTCTGTAGTAAGTTTCTTTCTGGACCAACAGTTCTTTTGAGACCCAATTTCAATGTCCACCAGTTCCTTATGTGTACATGTCGGCACTGATTTTTCAGCTCTGGATGGTGGACCAATGGTGGTAATGCAGGTCCGACTCCCTCTGGTTTGGTCTCGCCAGGACCCAGGGGCACAGCTTCACCCGGACTCAGGGGCACGTGGCCTCACCCGGACCTGGGACCCAGCATCACCCGGGCCCCGGGGCACATGGCCTCACCTGGACCCAGGTGCGAGCGGCCTCACCCAGTCCCGGGATCCAGCCTCACCCAGACCCAGGGGCACGTGGCCTCTCCCGGACCCAGTGGTGCGGCCTCACCCGGACCCAGGACCCAGCCTCACCCGGATCCAGGGGCACACGGCCTCACCCAGACCCGGGATCCAGCTTCACCTGGACCCGGGGGCGCGTGGCCTCACCCGGACCCGGGACCCAGCCTCACCTGGATCCAGGGGCGCATGGCCTCACCTGGACCCAGGATCCAGCTACACCCGGACCCAGGGGCGCATGGCCTCACCCGGACCCAGGGGCGCGTGGCCTCTCCCGGACCCGTGGGCGCAGCCTCACCCGGACTCAGGACCCAGCCTCACCCAGATCCAGGGGCGCATGGCCTCACCCGGACCCGGGATCCTTGCTGGAATCTTTTAAACTTTACTAATTACAACAGAAGAAACCTTAATTTTGTGACTGTGTGTGTGTGTGTGTGTGTTAACCATTGAAAATATGCTTCTTGTATACTGTAATCACAAGCATGTTTTGAGATGTGTTTTGAGACAATACTTTTTTAGTCTACATAATACCCTATGTTAGATAAAAATGGTTCCATGTTAATCATAGGCATTATTAATTAAAAACCACATGCTTAGTAATTATCCTGTAGGGTTCGTCCTCCTGCCAGGATAGGGAAGACTCCCTGGATAGAAGATGTCACACCGACTAAACTGATGCTGTGTTTGCTCTTAGCCAAAAGGCCAAGGAGTAAGGCAGCCAATTGGCTGGGACTTAGCAGCCAGGCACATGGTTTGGCCCCTGCTGGATAGTAAAGCAATGGCCTGAGTGCCATGGAGGTTTTCTGATGAAGCAGAAGATAAGGGAGAAGAAAGGACTGTTGAAAATGGAAGGATAATACAGCTAAACAGAAATGATGAAGAAAGGATTATTTTTAGTGATTAAATATTCCAAATTACGTAATTGGTGAGTGTTAAAACCCAACAAAAAATCATGTTATTAAAAATTCTCCTTTGGACAAGTTTTTGTGTTAAGACTCAAAGCTAGATTGATTTTGGCCATCTTTAATGGATGCTGCTGATTGCCTGACCAGAAGCTGCTCCTCTTTTCTTCCTTCCAAATCGTATTTTCTGTTCAGGCATCTACCCTCTCAACAACCATGTGATTCAGGGGAAGCTGGATTCATGCTTGAGGGGTGTCCTGAGAAGCCAATGGATGCTTGGCATGTGCCTGGTAACTGTTGTTGGCGGGCTGTGATGAGCATGTGACCAAGTTGGACCAACCAGATGAAGGAAAAGGTGTTTCATTCCACATTGGGAGAAAGTCAGTTTCTCTCTCTCAGCTGGCCATGCACAGGGAAGCCTGTCTCCATTCCAGTTGTTGCTGGCCACCATTCTGCGACCAAGAGGAAAGCCAATCTGAGGACAAAGTGAATATACACAGAGGGTGTGGGGCTGAGAGGAATGCCAAAAGTGTTGAATTTTGTGTTGAGAATGTGGAGCTACAGCCTAACTGTGTAATGCCTTGAGGTTGCCCTACCTCAGGCTTCCTGTTATATGAGATAACACATTTCTGGCTTTTAAAAGCCACTTGTAAGCAACCAAAGGACTTTATGCATGCATATAAGCCTAACCAGTGGTCATGGACAACAGGGGGGTGGGGGCACACATGGGGAGGGGTTTAGGATGGGAATAGGGGGATGAGGACAATAATGTTATACTATAACCAATAAAGAAATTAAAAATAAAAGCCACTTGTAGTTGAAATTTCTGAAAGGACATGCACTTTCATATCATCTTATAAAAAAGAGATTACTATTGAAAGTAACTGTGTACTACATTTTATAGAGCCTTTTAATATATTGTATGCATGATTCTTGTATCATACCATGTCTTTGAAAGATGCCCATTTTACCAAGCATATTGTCCATTAACAAAAGATAAGCATCTAGACTTTGTAGCATTTGAATTTACTCCACCACACAGATTAGTTTTAAAGTCATTTTATTTATCTTACTTTTTATTTTTCTTAAAATGCAGTTAATCATATTTCCTTCACCAAGTTGTTCAGATAAATAATAGGCAATCTTGATAAAGTATTTAAGTTTTTAAAATAAAAATAATAATGTAATATGTCATAGAATTATATATTATTATTATTATTACCTGTTGGGAAGCCACATTCTCTCAAAATTCAACACTTAATAAGAATATGTCTTTTATATCATGAACTTGACTTAAGCAGAGTATTGGACTTCAGTTTATACCTGAAAACCTAAAAGGAAAATTCTTCAACCACTCTCTTTTTCTTTTCAAACTCTGATGTAGATCATATTGGTTCAGGAAAAAAGTGAGACCCATAGCTATGTACCTGGCTAGACAAAGAGCTTTAGTCCAAAGATTGAAAAGGCATCGTCCGGCTGATAGGCACACCAGAAAGGAAGCACGCCTGGCTGAGATCCCATTTGCATGAACCTTGTTCCCCAGGTGGCAATTCCAGCTACCAGCAGAGTGAGCTCCTTCTCTCCACGGGTTCTGTGACTTCCTCCCAGGCTAACCTTTACTTATTGCAAATCCAGTATCCATAATCATAGTAAACTGGAGCAGCATAATAAACTGCAGGTCACCCCTTGTGCAAGGTCATGCATAAACTGGTCCTCGGAGCACGTCCTAGCACTCTTTTCCTTTGCCTTGGGACTCATCAGACACTAACTGTCCATGTCTGAAGCTGTGGTTCCATGACTTGCTTGTAAAAGATGTTTCTCTGAAACAAATGTAAAATGTAGGCAAAATGTAAGAGAAATTAAATTTAAAACATTCCTTTCAGAAAGGAAGAGTACTGTTATTTTCTATATCAATCGTGAGGGTACTTCTGGTAATATGGGTGCAGTTCTTTGAGCATCTCAGAGGAATGTGAATATGTTATTGGTCCACATCTTTTGAAAAAGCTTTAGATTATTTTTATTCAGTAATTCTACCTTTAAAGATTGAATAAGCATCCCTTCATTTGCTGTATTGTGCCAGGGACTGACGACAATAACTAGTGATCTTAGTTAGGATAGGATCTTAGGAGATGTTTTCAGGTGGGAGAGGGGATGTGGGAATATGATTTTATTTAGAAAAGATGACTCAAAATGCAGAATGCAGAATGAAATGGAGGAGAACAAGAGTGAAATTCTAGATATTTTAAAACATATATATTTTGTTGATTTCAGAGAGGGAGAGGTAAAGAGAGATAGAAACATTAATGATGAGAGAGAATCATTGATCGGCTGCCTCCTGCATGCCCCACTCTGGGTATCTGGCTGTAACCCGGTCATATGACCTGACCAGGAATCGAACCATGACCTGCTGTTTCATAAGCTGATACTCAACCACTGAGCCGGGCTCTAGACATTTTTTTTTTAATTTAATAAATCTTTATTGTTCAGATTATTACAGTTGTTCCTCTTTTTTTCCCCCCATAACTCCCCTCTACCTGGTTCCCATCCCACCCTCTTCCCTTACCTACCCCTCCCTGTCCTCATCCATAGGTGAACGATTTTTTGTCCAGTCTCTTCCCACACCCCCCCACACCCCTTTACCCCTGAGAGTTGTCAGTCCACTCACTCCCTTTTCTGTGCCCCTGATTCTATTATATTCACCAGTTTATTCTGTACATCAAATTTTTAATTCACTTGATTTTCAGATTCACTTGTTGATAGATATGTATTTGTTGTTCATAATTTTTATCTTTACCTTTTTCTTCTTCTTCCTCTTCTTAAAGAATACCTTTCAGCATTTCATATAATACTGGTTTGGTGGTGATGAACTCCTTTAGCTTTTTCTTATCTGTGAAGCTCTTTAGCTGACCTTCAATTCTGAATGTCAGCTTGGCTGGGTAGAGTACCCTTGGTTGTAGGTTTTTGCTGTTCATCACTTTGACTATTTCTTGCCACTCCCGTCTGGCCTGTATAGTTTCTGTTGAGAAATCAGCTGACAATCATATGGGTGCTCCCTTGTAGGTAATTAACTGTTTTTCTCTTGCTGCTTTTAATGTTCTCTCTTTGTCTTTTGCTCTTGGCATTTTAATTATGATGTGTCTTGGTGTGGTCCTCTTTGGATTCCTTTTGTTTGGGGTTCTGTGTGCTTCCTGGACTTGTAAGTCTATTTCTTTCACCAGGTGGGGGAAATTTTCGGTCATTATTTCTTCAAATAGGTTTTCAGTATCTTGCTCACTCTCTTCTTCTGGCACCCCTATAATTCTGATGTTGGTATGCTTGAAGTTGTCCAGAGGTTTCTTACACTATCTTCAAATTTTTGGATTCTTTTTTCTTTTAGCTTTTCCAGTTGAGTGATTTTTGCTTCTTTGTATTTCAAATCTTTGACTTGATTCTTGCATTCCTCTAGTTTGCTGTTGGGTCTCTGTATAATATTTTTTATTTCAGTCAATGTATGTTTAATTTCTAGTTGGTCCTTTTCCATATCCTCGAGGGTCTCTCTCGTAACCTCGAGGGTCTCACTAAATTTGTTGGCCTTTTCTAGGAAATTCTTGAAAAACCTTATAACCGTGGTTTTGAACTCTATCTCCAGTCGTTTGTTTTCCTCCATTTCTTTGGTTTTTAATCTGTTTCTTTGTCTCCCCATTTTCACTGCTTCCCTGAGTTGGTAGGGTAGCTTTGTGTGCTAGTTGTTCTATATGGGCCAGTGGCTCAGCCTCCCCAGTTACCTGAGGTGGACACTCTTGGTGCACCCCTTAATAGACTGTGTGTACAGCCTTGTTGTAGTTAAGTCTTGATTGTTGTGGGTATCAGAGGGAGGAGTTGACCTCCAGGCCAATTGGCTGTGAGGATCAGCTGTGTCTAAGCCAGGAGACAGCCTTATTCGACTAGACTTGCAAGATTGTAAAATCCTCTGTGCTCAGCTTGGATGGGGTGGAGTTTCAGGGTGGAGCCTACAGCCTTGGCTTCCCATCAGCCCCGCCCTATGAGGTTCCTGGGTCTCAGTGTCCCTCAGTACTCACTGCAAGCACCTCTGAGAGAAAGGTGCCCTAGAGTTTTGCCCACTGCCAAACAGTCTAGTCTCTCCCCAAATGAATCTGGATTCCCAGATTTTCGCCTGGAACTGGGTTTCAGTGCAGTCCAGAGCTTTTGTCTCCTTCCTGCTAGGGCAATCCAACGGCACAGTCAACAGTCCATCCTCTGCGCACGCATTCACGTGCGCACCTCTGGAGCTCTGCCTTTCACCACTCCCCTGAGTTTCCGCCTTACAGCCCAGATTCCCCCAGTATGAGTCTGGGTCCCCAGGGTCTGGCCCGGAACTGGGGTTCAGTGCAGTCGGAACTGGGGTTCAGTGCAGTCCAGAGCTTTTATCTCCTTCCCACTAGAGAACGCCAGCCAGGCACTCAGCCGCCCCGTCCTCTCCGGCTATGTCCTCTCCTCAAGCCCGCACCTGTGTCTCCGTACCTCAGGCTTTTACAGCTCCTCTGATTTTTCTTGTGGTTTTCTCTTTCCTTCTAGTTGTAGAAATTCTAGTCAGTCAGCTTTCCTGTGGTTCTGGATGATGTCTGTTTTGTCTTTTAGTTGTAATTTTTGAAATTGTTGTGCGAGGCTGCAGTTTAGGTGTTTACCTATGCCGCCATCTTGGTTTCTCTTCTAGACATTTTTTTAAAGCGTTAGTTATCACGGCAGTCCCTTGGCAGCTGGTTAACAGCAGAGTGAGCTCCTTTTCTCTAAATCTCCAAATCTGAAAATTCCCCAAAGTGTTTCTACAGTCACTTCCTTAATGATCTCATCCAGTTTCACAGCCTCAGATGCTATTTATATAAACCACATTTATATCTCTGGTGCTGATCTTTCCCCTGCACTACCAAACACCTAGTGACCTCCTTGATATTGTCTCTTGATGTCTAATAGACATCTCACACATATCAGGCCCAGACACAGAGTTTCAGAGCTTCTCCAAACTTGCTTCTCCTATCATTGGCTAATAATGTAAGTTATTGGCAACTTCGGACTTCCAGGCTTAAAAACTTGGAGTCATCTTTAATTCCTTTTTTCCCCCATCACACCTTATGTTCAGTCACCAAATTATATCAATCAGATTTCTCACTTTGACTGCCACTATCCTGGTCTGATTCACCAGCATGTCTCCCTTGAATTGTTCTAATACCTCTCACACCTTTTTAAAAATATATATATTTTTATTGATTTCAGAGAGGAATAGAGGAAGGGAGAGGGAGAGAGAGAGAGATAGAAACATCAATAATGAGAGAGAATCATTGATAGGTTGCCTCCTGCATGCTCCACACTAGGGATTGAGCCCACAACCCAGGCATGTACCCTGACCAGGAATTGAACCATGACCTCCTGTTTTACAGTCGATGCTCAACCACTGAGCCATGACGGCCAGGCCTCTCACAGCTTTTAATGTTTCTTCCCAAGACCTTCACTCTAGGCTATTCACAACAGAGCAGCCAGAATTCTCATTGTAAAAAAAAAAAAGTAAATTTGAGGACACCCTCCCATGTTTGAAATCCCAGTGTCACTTGGAATAAAATACATGAGGTCCCTGCTCTTCATCAGTTAGTATGTTTTCTATTATCCCTCCTCTTGCTTCCACCTCCTTTAAACACTTTAGATATGCATCTACTCTGAGTGTCTGCACTTGATGTTCCCTCAGGATGAAAGGCTTCTCCCGCACAATGCCCACAAGACTCACCACCTGACCTCCTTCAGGTTTTTATCTAAGGGTCATCATCTCGGTGAAACCTTTCTTGGCCACCTATAATTGCAACTGTTCCCCACCCCTGACATGTTCCTCCACATTCCCTGCTTTTTTTTTTCTTCATGGGTCTTATCACCAAATAAATTCTACATGTTTCATTTACTTTGTTAAATGAGCCTCAACAGAGCATGGATCTTTGTTAAAGTTGTTCATTGCTGTATCTTCAATGCCTAGAAAAATACTTGGCACATAGTAGGCATCCTATAATATTTGTGCTAGGATAAGTTCATCCTTGCATTATTAGCACTTAGTTGACTATTTGGTATGTAGTACATGCTCAATAAGTGTTTCATAAATGAATGAGTAGAGTAATTTAGTGTATATTTTATTGTCAATCCATTGTTCTCTGAAACAGAGTACTCAACAATTTTTCATTAATTCATTCACTTGGTAGTTGTTCAATATGTCTTTGTTGAGTGACAACAGTTTTTGAAGCTTGTTTAGGCTGCGAAGCCCACAAAGCTTTATAATTTAAATTTCTGTATAGCAATATTTACTATTTGTGCTGCTCATTTGTTATCAGGGGACCTTCTACGGCACAGGTCAGAACCCATCTCTCTACCCTGAGACTCTGGCTGGATGACCTTGAAACCTAAGACAATGTTAGTTGAAGTTGAACACATGGCTCAATGGATAAGTGCACAAATAAAGGCAAATAAATTGAAGAGGCTGTGCTGAGAAGGTTCCACCAAGTTTGTCCAGTTAATTCATGGAGATGAAATTTCCTTGTCTGTACTTTCTAAATTCTGTACTTCCTCCAGTTAATTCATGGAGATGAAATTTCCTTGTCTGTACTTTCTAAATTCATTTCTAATCCTGCTTCTGGTCAGTTCAGAAGAAATGGATAATGGCAGATAGAGGAAACCCCTTCTCAAGTATAATTTCCAGAGAATGTGTCTCAGAACCATGGAGATGGGAAGGGGGCTGTGGAGAGGAGCTTGTTAAATGGGGATCCTGGGTTCTGGCCCAGATCTCTCATTTCAGAATTTGGGGTGGGGAAGTGAGGGATGCTACAGCGAAGTGAGTCTGTGCTCTTAATAAGCTTCCTTAGTGATTCTTACACCAAAGTCTCAAATCCCATACATTATCTGACTAAAAGGTGAGCTATGACCTTCCCTTTAGTAAGTTTATTAAGTTTAGGTAATTGTCCATGGTGCCAAAGATGGTTCTATAGACCACAGGCAGAAAAATCCTGAAATTGCCGTTGTGAACTTGTCTCCATTGGGAGGTTGCTGCTTCTGAACTAAACTGTACACTCCATGTTTCATAATACCTAGGAAATTAGAAGCAGGATTTCTAGATGACACAAGCTTAACAGGAGAGAAACATTATGACTCTGAGTCTGGGGTGGTTTATTGCAACTAAACATTTTAGAATGAGAAAAAGAGGGCTGTAAGATTGCTAGAATTAGAATATTTGGAATGGGAGAGAAGAGAAGAGAAGAGAAGAGAAGAGAAGAGAAGAGAAGAGAAGAGAAGAGAAGAGAAGAGAAGAGAAGAGAAGAGAAGAGAAGAGAAGAGAGAAGACCTGGGTGTGATAGTAAGATTTACATAGAAGATGATAAAACTATGACCATAGCTGCCATTCTCTTGTCCGTGGGAAGGCCAGACAGAGGAAACTGATCCAACACTGCAGCAACATGGATTTGAGCTCAATACAATATATTGTTTTCCAAATCATGAAATTTGTAAATCCTGAATTGAGTTTCCCAGAGAGGAAAGTTTATAATCTCTTTCAGTGAATGTCTTTAAAATAGGATAATAGAAACTTGTCTGGGGTGTTTGAGGAGAGATATTGCTATAAGACAAGGGCATAGACTCAATAATATTCCTCTTTCGTCAACCCTAACTTTTTAATTTGAAATATTTCCAGAGTAATGTTTTACAGGCAATATGGCAAACAAGATCTATACCAACAAATGAATAAAACTTCAATGATTGCAGTAAAATTTCAGTAGGAGCCATTCAGGGATTTGCATTCCCTAAGTTGTAGGGAAACAAGATGAATTTTAGGTTTTGCATGTTTTTGCTTCATGGAGAAAATGAGACTCCTGATTTCACCTACAAAGTGGCATGTATATGCAATAAACAAATGGATTTAAATTTTTCCCCCTTAAGATTACTTCTGACAGTCTGGTAGCAGAATCATTTTATGGATTTCTTCCTATTTTCTATGATTTTTATATGAGACAGTATTTAAAAAACAGCACCATACTACAAATCTAAAGTGTTAATGAATAGAGAACTTATCTGCAAAAAATAGAAGCAACAACAGCAGACATGTTGCTTTAAACATTTTTCATCTTAGAAAAATATTTATTAATTTTTCAGTTCAATAATAAACTTCTCCAAGTCAATATGAGATTTGCATTTTTACTTTAATGCTTATGATTTAATGTGTTCAATTCTAAATTTGAGGAACCATTTAAACATACACCTGTTACTTAATTTTCAAAACCATATATTTGCTATAATTTGAGAGAGGTGTATAACTGTCAATAGGATGTTATCTTTTAAAAAAGATATGTTTTTATTGATTCTTTTTAGAGAGAAGAAGGGAGAGAGAGATAGAAACATCAATGAGAGAGGAACATTAATCGGCTGTCTCCTACACACCCCCTACTGGGAATCAGGCCTGGAATCTGGGCAGGTGTCCTGGTTTGATGCTCAACCACTGAGTACCACAGGCCAGGAGAATGTTATATTTTCTAGAAACAACCCATATGCCTCATTTGGAAAACCTACAGATATATGTCCAGCTAGTCATCTGGCTTTGTAAATCAGTTCTAATTCCAAATTGTGGCAGAAACACACTCTCAGCTTTAAGGCCAGTGAATGATCCTTGTGGAATGAGGGGCTAGAATGGAGGAGATTGTACCAGTCCTTCCAAGGGGAGAATGCAGAGATGTCCAACTGAACTCGGAAGACATGTGGTTTTTATGCTGCCGCCAGCATCATTAGAAATTGGTTTCTTGCCGAAACCGGTTTGGCTCAGTGGATAGAGCGTCGGCCTGCAGACTGAAAGGTCCCAGGTTCGATTCCGGTCAAGGGCATGTACCTTGGTTGCGGGCACATCCCCAGTGGGGGGTGTGCAGGAGGCAGCTGATCGATGTTTCTCTCTCATCGATGTTTCTGACTCTCTATCCCTCTCTCTTCCTCTCTGTAAAAAAAAAAAAAAAAGTCAATAAAATATATTAAAAAAAATTTTTTGAAAAAAAAAAAAGAAATTGGTTTCTAGCTGGGCTCCTGGGCAGGATAAAACTCTCTCAAGTTTCTGGCAGGTGTGTGCTAGATCCAGACTACTAAATATTTTGTAATTAGAATGCTTTGGGCAATTGCAGTCATCTTACATATGTACGGGATTGAGGGCAGTGTTAGCATTACTACGCTCATTTCATTAACATCCCTTGCCTGTAGACCCAAGCACAGCTGCCTGAAGGGCCTGTGTTTGATGCATGAACTATAGAAATGAGTCTAATTATATGAGCATCTGAATGCTTTGTGGAAGCCAGATGCATTATCCATAACCAATACAAAAGCATTAGTAAGGAAAAATAGTCCAGCGTATGTACTGTCACTTTTTAAGTAGCACTTGTCAATTTGTGTGTTTACTATGTTTATTATCTGCCTTCCAGACACTGGAATATAAGTTGCCAGAAGGCAAGGAATTTTGTTTTTGTTTTGGTTAGTAATATAGCAATGACTCCTTGAACAATATCTGGCAGAAAGTTAGGAATTAAAACTGAATGCATATTAGCTTTTTAAAAAAATCCTCATCCAGGATATGTTTTTCATTGATTCTAGAGAGAGATGAAGGGAGAGAAAGAGAGAGAGAGAAACATTGATCAGTGGCCTCCTATGCATGCCCCAACTGGAATCAAACCCACAACCTGGGTATGTACGCTGACTGGGAATTGAACCCACAACCTTTCAGTGCATGGGACAATGTTCTAACCATGTGAACCACACTGGCCAGGGTAGCTTTTTAATATTAACCATGAAATTAGGATGGTATAGATAAACAATGCGTGCCTATTTTGTCCACTCTAATCAAGTGAGAGGAGTATGTTATTCTTAAATTGTGTACTGAATATATTATTATTAGATAATCAAATGTGGAAAAGAAAGTGGAGTGAGAAAGGCAATATTCTATCTACTAAAAACTGTTGAACTAAATGACTACAGGTTCCTGAAAAGGAATGAATATGTGAGATTTTTAGTGATTATTGTAGTGGAGGAATAATTAATGGCGACGAAATAAAATTATGTCAATGTGACATCACTTTGTTATAATTTTATTGCTAACTTCAGCCTATGATTATTTTCACAGTTAACATTGCCATGTCATATCTGTGATGTTAGTGGTTTAAACAATAGTTGGAAGGAAGCCTTTAAGTAACTCCAAATACAAAGTTTTGGACATTGTTCAAGGAGTCTGCCCTTGTTTACAAACATACATCAAATAAGGCTTTGATTTATAATTGTTTTATCTTCATTTAGAAAAGCTTTTCTATTGCAATTAAGAATAAGAACCTAAAATGTCCTAACATTTCTAAAAGAATGGCAAAATTTTAACATAATTTTGGATTAAATCTATTTTCATTATTGTTCCAAACTACTTGTGCATGCAAATACTAGTCAGTTTTCTGAATAACATGGATATAAAAGTAAATATTCCTCTTCTATAAGTATGAGTCCCATAACCATAAACAATATATATGTGTTCATTGTTTGACTTCAGATTTCTCTTTTGTGGTCAAACAGTGAACACATATATATTGTTCATCTTTTTATCCCTCAGTTTTATTCATTTTTTTCTTTCAGTTTCTACCTCATACACTTACACGCTTAGAGTGTAATAAAACACACACACAGACTTAAAGGCTCAGAGAACAGGAATTACTGGAAATGCTGGAGAGACCTTAAAGTCCACCAGGCTAGTTATTTTCATCTAAAAGTCTGAGAGCCAGAGAAAGGATGGGCCAAAGGGTATGCACAACTTCATGGCAGAAATGGTGCTGGAATTCCCCTCTTCCTTGGAGAAGGCTGAGTTCTTTTTATCTTTCCTTTGGTGACCTGCCTCAGCATTTAGTTGAGGACATGAGGGGAACTCAATTAACACTGGCTGATTTGCACTGTTTGGAGTCAGCATAAATTCCTTCACATTTTATATGGAATTAAAAATAGTCATCCTGTGTTTTTGTTAGCAGTCTGAAAAACATCCTTAGAGAACATGTAAGGACGCTGTATGAACTAAAGATAGAGCATGATTAAGCAACATGAGTATTTATTATTAGAGAACTGCTGGAGGATAGATATTAATGCATTTTCCCAGTTAATTAGTGATGGTCAGAGCTACTATAGGAGGCAGAAGGTGGAGATTAAAGAGGGCTATGGGATAAATAGATGATCAGAATCACAAACAACCACCTTGAAACTCCTAAGCAAGCCAGCACAACTTAACAAAAGAAGTGACCGATAATATGCATGAAGTTGGCAGGAACAGTTTTAGCATGTATTTCCACCTTTTATATCAATGAGTTGACACGTTTGCTTGTTAAAAATATATTCCCTTAGACTTTCTTCTGGTCTATTCCAGCAATGCTTTAGTTGTACAATTTTATTTATTTGGACATTTAAGCTACAATTCTACATCTTAAAATCTTTTGAAATTTTTATATTATGTATTTGTATATATATTATAGTAAATTTATAAAGGAATGATGGATTTAAGGCTTGTCGGGTGACATTTACCACTCGTTCTTTTTAAGTCAGGTGACAAAACCTTTTTTCTTTTGGTTTTACACACAGGCAGATGCAAATTCAAGAATGCTTTGTCTAAGGAGGTTTTTCCTAACTTCAGTTGCATCAGTCTGATTGACTGAGGGTAAGAGAATAGCTCCCCAGCTCCTTCAAATCCCAAGGGACGGCTCAGCTTGCATCTGGGAGGTCAGAAACTGAACTTGATGATCTGATTATGACTTGGCACAGGAGGCTGGTAAAGAAAGAGCAAGGTGATCTGCTGTGGGTCTGGGACACAGCTCAGGACGTTTCTTAGCTTTTATAAAAAACAGGAAACTGTCACTTAATTTGCTTTAAACCTGACTGCATTCAACACTGTGCTAAGACATGAAAGTAAAATTTGACAGACTTTTTTCATGTCGAATTTTTATTCTGGAATGTAAAACTCTTTTTAATTAAAGTATAATTGACATCCATTATTATACTGGTTTCAGGTGTATAACATAGGGATGTTCCACTATGTTATACACCTTAGAAAGTGATCACCATAAAAAGTCCACTATTCATCTGTCATTGTGATATAATTGTGATATTATTGACTGTATTCCCTATGCTATACTTTACATCCCTGTGACAGACTTTTTAATGTGTAAACAATTGCTCTGAATTATTTTCTAATAGTTTTCTAATTTGAATGAAACTTCTAACAGTCTATTTAACAGCAGTTACTTTGAAATGTAATTTAACTGTTTGTGGAGTAGAGGATTTGGTAGAACCTATTTAACAAATATTTTTTCGCATCTTCGTACTATAAAGAGTAAAAAGATAGTGAGATGAAGGAGAGAGAGTTCTTACAAAGATTTCACTGTAGTGTTTTAAAGCACAGTTGGTACTGAAAAGGAATGGAACTGAAAATACTGATGTTAACATGTCATTAGTGACAATAAGATAAATTTTCATGTAACATTTGAAATTGAACTTCGAAAGAGAACACAGCACTTGGAATATTGCTCTCATTCATTTCTCCCTTTCATTCTTTCCTCGTCTTGCCTTTCTTCCTCGCTTGCTTGTAGCTTTAGCTTTTAAATCATCTTTAATTCCTTCTACTTTGTGCTCTTGGGAGGCCCTGCACTTTGAAAATACTTGACATTCAGGAAAATACACTTTATATGTTAAAAATCAATGGTGACACAATATTTACAGCCCAAAGGCCAAACATTTGGAGTTTCTTTATAGAGAGTAAGTGCTCAGAGACCAGCTTTGTGCTACTAAGCTGTAGACATCAAAGAATAATAATACAGCAGTTTTCAACTCAATGGCCCAGTGAAGTGAAGTATCGAGCTGTTTCACAGATCTGTAACAGAGAGCCGGTATGGGAATCCTTATTTTATCTTAATTACTAAGGAGCCCTTTGTGTCTCAGAAGTCGCCATGTTTTGTTTCAAAACTTCTATCTAGAGAATGAGTTTATAGACTTGTGTCTACAAAAGAATGACAATACTTTGAATTAGGTTTTAAGAAGATTCAAAGTGCAGCTAAAAGGGGGAATTCTTTAGCTAGCCTCTGCTATATTGCAGCGTTTCAAAGAAAGCATGTGGTAGGTCTGTGATTTCGTAGAAAGAAAAGAAAATATTGTAGTCGGGGACTCCTCTGCTACCTAGCAAGTTTAATTTTCTTGGGTTAAACACACACACCCTCAAACACACACCGCATATACACACATACACATACTCAGCATTTATTAGCTCATTAGAAACGGCATTGTGTCTGGCCGAGGAGTATCATTTGGTTTATACATTTGACCCCTCATTGTTATTAGTTGCTCTTTACTAAATCAGCAGAAAGAGAGAGGATGGCAATAACTATTACTAAGCTAATAATAATTATCAGGCCCAAACATGGTTATTGATGGCTCCAGCATCCTTTCTTATGTGTGTGCTCCCAGTAATACCGATGTGCGACTTCTGTTATTGGGCATGAACTTTCTGTGACCTATCATTTATCATCAGATGAAGTTCTGCCTAGCCTAATAGTTACATTACGTAACAGAGCTTTCTGGTGGTGAAAGGAATCCGCTTTAACCACTGATGTGCTAGGGTTTCACATGGGGTATAGAGTGTTCATTCTCTTTACTTGTAAAAGAGACTCAGAGGGGGCTATCTGAGCACTTACTATAAAGTATTCACCTTGGAGAAAACTGTTGATGAAGCCAGGCAGGACTGATAAAGGATCACTCTGTGAATGGCTCTAAGCCAGTGAAACGGGGAAGCTTTAGGAAAGAGGAGCCCCTTAAATTAACAGAAATATAATTACCTGAGAAGAGCTCTACAGATTTTCTAGTACACACTCCCCTTTCGCTTCAGTTTCTGGATGATGAAGTTGATAGTCTCAAGGTCATACATCCTATTTATGCATTTTCCCACCCAATTGCCTTTCAGGGACAAAAGACAGGAAGGACATGACTTACGATCAATGTCTTCAAGGCATCTTATTGGCAATTGCTACCAAGATCACTGTCGAGCAAAGAAGCACACATTTTAGGTCTTTCTCTGAAATCATAGTGGAAATGTACTAGCAAGGAGGTGGCTGGGGTAGGATGGGGTAAAGGACAAAGCTTCCAGGGATTGAGAGCATATAGCAAACAGCATGTGAGGATCTTAGATTGGCCCCACCAGAGAACCCATTAGCTAGTGTGTGGAAAAATGGCATAGGTGGTTACCTAAAGTGCTGGTGTGTATGGAAAGAGTACAATGTCATCAGAAAACCTATTGAAAGTATGAAAACTGAACATATCTATACTAATAAAAGGGTAATTTGCTATTAGACCTAACTAACGTCTTCTGGACAAAGCCACAGGGGTTGCGAGGGCCAAGGGCTGGCGTCAGGGGAGAGGCGCTGCCACGGGAGAGGAGGCAGCGCCACCGTGGGAGTGGGAGCAGGAGCGGGGGAGGGAGAGGAGGTGGCACCGCCACCTCCCCTTTTGCAGAGGCAGTGTGGGAGAGGCCTCGGCGCTGGCCAGTCCAATGCCTCAGCCCCTTTCACAGAGGCTGCGCAGGAGAGGCTTCGGCATGGGAGAGGCTTCGGCATGGGCCCTTCCGTAGAGGCAGTGGGAGAGGGGGCTGCGTGGTCCCTGTCCCAGTGCTGCCCCTTCTGCAGAGGCAGCCATAGAGGCAGTGGCACAGGTCCGGTCCTGGCGCCATGCCTCCGCAGAGGCTGGACAGAGTGCACCCTGCTGTGCCTCAACCTCCCCCAGCCCCTCCCCCAGCTGTCCTGGCCCCAGATCACCCCCCACCCACCAGTGGGCAGGGAGCAGGGACAGCACTAAGAAGCAAGGGCTGAGGGCCAGCAGCTGTGGTGGCCAGCAGTGGCGGCAGCAGCAGCAGCAGCAGCGGGGTGATGGGGTCAACGCCTTCCCATGATTAGCCTGGTTGCCTCCTACAAAGGACATCCCCTGAGGGCTCCCAGACTGTGAGAGGGGGCAGGCCAGGCTGAGGGACCCTCTCCCTGTGCATGAATTTCATGCACTGGGCCTCTAGTATAAAGATAGTTCTTTAATTGGTGGCTGTAGCCATTGTGGGCAAGGCCTTGCATTGTGTCACTGGACGCTGGTGTTAGGTTATACTTCTGAACCTCTAGGAAGCTCCAATATCAGCAGGCTTTGAACTTCATAGGTCCTACAGACAGCAAGCCAGAAGCATTTGTCAATGAGTAATTTTGCCTGCTTGATGTACACAAGGAAGAAAGTAGCAGAGAATTCACAGGCTGCTGTATAGAAGGCAAGGCATCTTCATCCCTGAGGTTCATCTTAAGGAATCTCTGGAAAGCACTCCTGAGGAATTTGGAGGGTTAGGAGAGAGGTACTGAAGTGTCTATCAACCGAGAGTCAGATTCCCTAACTACAGGAGTATATTCATTTGCTAGAGCTACCATAACAAACTGGGTAGCCTACACTACAAAAATTATTGTCTCACAGTTCTGGAGGCTGGACATCCAAAAACAAGTTGTTGGCAGGGTTGGTTCCTTCTGAGGTGTTAAGGAAAGGATCTGTTCTAGGCCTCTCTTCTTGGCATGGGACAGCCAGCTCGTCCCAGTGTCTATTTACATCATCTTCCCTGTATGTACATCTGTCTGTCCAAATTTATCTTTTTTATAAGGACAATAGTCATTTGAAATTACCATCTACCTTAATGACCTAATTTTCACTTGATTATCTCTGTGAAGACAACTCCAAATAAAGTGACATTCTAAGTTATTGGGAGTTAAGATTCCATCATATATTTTTCAGGGCACAATTCAGCCCATAGAGGGACAGTGTGCTTGTCTCTTTAAGATTAATTTGTATCGCTAATGCTGGCCAGGATCTGTGTTTCAGATGTCAGTGAACTTCTTGAGTTTATGTGTTGTGTGCACATTTGTTAGTTGACTTCTTTCTTAGCATTGGGACTCATGGTCAGTCCACATTTTTCCACAATGCTTTACACACCTGACAAAGAATTTTGTCATTTATTTTTTCTATCTACCTTTCCTATAAATGGATCTCTTTAAACAATGACTTTAAAGATGAATTTAAAGAATCACAAAATTGGTGACTAAGCATTTTCACATTCTAAATCACCTATTTCTTTAATTTTCTTAAAAGAAGCATGTACTACTTTGGAAATTGAGTACACAAATGATTAATAATAACTCCAATGTGGACTCATTCTTACCCATCCTGAACCACAACTGACTGTAGAAAGAATAAGTGCAGTCCATCACGTTGCTAATCAAATGGACAACCAAGGTGTACGGCACTGCTACTGGTCTGACCAGCACACCCTGGAGAGGACCACAGAGCCTCATATCTAGGACCTCTGAATCCCCTGTGAAAGGCCCATACAGACTTCCCAGCCAACTCTAGAGGGTTTGGCCCTCTCACCAATGGCGGACACCCTCTAGAGCAGGGACAGGGAACCTTTTCCTGCCAAGGCCATTTGGATATTGATAACATCATTCTTAGGCCATACAAAATTATCAACTTAAAAATTAGTCTGCTGTATTTGATCAAACATTTAATTAACTCACCTCAGTGCCCTGACAGGGCCAGACCAAATGAGTTCTTGGGCCTTATACCGCCCATGGGCTGGATGTTCCCCACCCTTGCTTTAGAGGCAACGTTTGTTTCCTTTACTGATGGGGACTGAAGCAAGACAGCATCCTTAAACACCAGCAGGAGGTTAGGCTAAAGACAAGCCTGCATTTAAGGAAAAGGCAGATAACAGGGCAGCACTTTCATTCTGCACTTGCAGAATCCTATATAATAAAAGCCTAATATGCTAAGTGTCCGGTTGTCCTGTCGGCCAATCAACCAGTCAAAGCATAATATGCCAATGATATGCTAAGGCCACTCAACTGCTCTCTATGATGTGCACTGACCACCAGGGGGCAGACACTCTAATGGTAGGTTAGCTTGCTGCTAGGATCCAGTGGATTGGGACTGAGTGAGATGGGCTGGACACTCCCTGGAGCCCTCCTGTGTCCTTCCCTGGCCCTGATCATACACAGTGGGGTCCCACTGCCTGGCCTGCACACTCTCACAATCCCAGACCCCTCAGGGTATGTCGGAGAGCAGGTTTCGGCCCTATGGTGGAACGACCGGTCACTGTGATGTGCAATGACCAACAGGGAACAGACACTCAATGCAGAAGCTGCCCCCTGGTGGTCAGTGCACTCCCACAGGGGGAGCACCACTCAGCCAGAAGCTGGGCTTACAGCTGACGAGTGCAGCGGCAGTGGTGGGAGCCTCTCCCGTCTCCACAGCAGTGCTAAGGATGTCCAACTGCTGGCTTAGCTTTGCTACCCACAGGGTCCGGGCCTAATCTGTCAGTCAGACATCCCCCGATGGCTCCCGGACTGAGAGAGGTGCAGGCCGGGCTGAGGGACCCCCTCCCCCTGCGAAGTGCATGGATTTCATGCACTGGGCCTCTAGTATTATTATAAATATACAAGTAACTGGGGAAGGAGGCAAAAGGTTGATGGTGGTGGATTGTGTCAAAATTCTTTGTAAGACCAAGATAGAAAAACATGTGAAAATTAAATTTAAATTTAACTAAGAGGGAATAAGAAGTTAGACCATAAGTGGTCTCTAGAATATTAAAATTCACCCTGGAGTGACAAGGGTTCCTGTGAGAACTGGCAAGTCTGTGGGTCTACGAGATGCTGAGTACTTAGACAATGATAATCGATGATTTGAATGAATATAGATTCTAAAACCTGCGTATCTTAGTAACCTCTTTCACCTTGATCTGCTAGGAAGCTGAAATTCACAATACCAATTTGAAATGCTGCCTCAGTAAGTATCTCACCATCCTCAACACAGAAATGGTGTGACCCAGACTGCTCATCCTTGCATACCAAAACCACTCCAACCGTGGAGTATAAGGAATGGTGACCACCAGGGAGAAGAGGAAGCGTGGATTTCCATCATTTCCCCCCAAAGCTATCTGGGAGAGCAGCACCATCATCAACCTCCTGCAGTCCAAGAGACAGTGCTCAGTGGTGCAGAGCTGTCCATATGTAAAAGTTCAGGTCCAGCTGCCCAAAGGCAGGAAGGGACCTTTCTCACAGAGCAGCCCCAGCAGGCCTCTTCCAAGCAGCCTAGTGTCCAGTTCTGCGCTGGCTGTGTCTTCAGTCTCAGATGAGAAGCCAGTTAGGACAAATCTAGTTTTAGAGGCTCCAGGGGATGTTTTCTGGATTTGAGAGCAATTTTTGTTCAGCATAATAACGTAGTATTTTTTTTTAAAAGAAGGGTTCTTGAGTCCAAACCTCATCTGTTAAACCTTGATTAAGATTAAAGACTAAACAGGATAAATGAACACTTGACCACAGGAATGGAAGAGAAGTTAGATAGCATCACATGATCAGGGGATGGGAAGGACCACGAGGGCTGCAACCAGCCCCAGGCAGACCCCACCAGCAGGTCCCCGCTCTGGCCAGCCATCACAGTGGTGAGGACCAAGGTGGGTCTCTACATTCTGTTATGCTTGGGTCTCACTGGCCAGCCTTCCTTCCTCCTTGGTACAGTTTTGGGGCTCCAGTCTTCCTATTTCTATCCAGATCCCAACAATCGGATCCTTGAAGAACTTTTTGAGGAATCAACCATGTTCTTTGTTTAAGTGTCGTACAACTTTTTCCTTGCTACTTTATCCCTTTAGAAAATAAAACATCAAGTATGATGAACCGTACAGCAGTCTAGGGAAAAACTAGGTCGTGTAGCTTTAAGAAGGGGTTTAAATTTACTGTAAACTTCCACAAGCCATGTAGGAAACACTGCTATGTCAGAGCGCCGTTGGCAGCCACCAAAGCCCATGAGTCTCCTGCTGTCAGGCTGGAAATAAAGTCAAGCCTTCTTCCCTTATTAGTTCTTTCTCTTAATAAAAACATCAATTTAATTTTTGATAGAATTTAGATTTTGGGTGTAGTTTCTCTTTACTCGGTTCCTCAGTTTCTCTTGCTCTAGGAAATACAAGATTATAATCTGTCATCACGTAAGGTTTTGTCCCCTGGAGTTCACGCTGGCTCTTGGTTACACATTCTAGAATGGAAATGGCAACGACCCGCAGACAATTCACATTTCTTAGCTCTTCCAGGGGCACAGGCATGAGGATGTGGTAAAGCCTCTCGTCCATGTTGATCTCTAGAAATTCTAAACCCCAAACATTGCAGATTGGAGTCAGGGCAAGCAGGACGGCCTATTTGCATATCCTCTGATGTCATTCAGGATCTTGCAGAGACCAGCCCAGCTGGCATTCACAACACCCAGGACATGGGTAGGAGCAACATTGGCACGAATAATCCAGAGGGCAACTGCACTGAAAGGGATCCGATAGGGTGTCAGACCATGTAAGGGATGAATCCATTTCGGCACTGGGGGCTGCAGCTACCAAGGTAACCGAACACTGCCAAGTCACAAAAAACTCAGTTATGTGACTCTGTATTTCCTGGAGTTTTTCTCAAGGCAAAGTCTGACTGGAGTTTTTCTCAAGGCAAAGTCTGACATCAGCTTATGTCCAGTAAAGAAAGCCAGACTCTCCTTTTCTTTGTCAGCAGATTATCTGCAGATTCTGCCTTGGTAGAAACCTCTGTTTCTGACTTTGGATTTGCTTTTTGTGTACAAGCCATCCATGTCATCTGCATAGTCGGAGGTGAGGTTTGGCACGATTTACTTCAACCAGAACTGAACTGAACCAAGTTCCTGGGAGATGGCAACCAGATCAGAGGAAGGAGAAACAAGAGCCCTTGGTCTGTCGCCCAGCCCATTGTGTTGATGATCAGCAGAGACTCTCTTGTAGGAGCTGAACACATACTTTAGCATCTCAGTGTAATTCTCACAGGTGTTTATGCAAGCATGTTTCCCCAAATACACCATTTTCTGTGGTGTTCTCTGGGAGGTGAAAGGTGGTCCTACAACTGGTTCTGTATTATTAAGTAAAGAAATACAACCCGAAGGAGTAAATTCTGTCTGTCCCAGATCACATTCCAAATAGCCAACACAGGAAATACGATTTAACAACTGGTTAATCAGGTATCTATTAAATATTGGCTTTCCAACGTCCTGAGATCCACAAACCAGAGTGACAGAGCAGCATCCACTTCCTCACAGGAGACCTTAACTAACTTCCAGGCCTGAAAGGACGCTCTCCGTTAAACGTGGCCGTTTTGTTTTGTTTTGTTTTCCTTCTTTTTTCGAATGCCAACCAAACTCAAGGAGAAATGCTCAGAGCTAGTCTGGAAAGTGGGACTCTCTTGAACGAACATATAAGGTAAACCTGGATGGCTGGTCATGAAGTTTACAGCGGAGGTTTTCTGATTCTCTAGCATCACAGTGAACACAGGAGAAAAAAAAATCTCCATCAACCATCGTCCGCCATCCCGGTTAAGATGAGCACTGAGCAAGGTTCGGGCTCCCTCTTTCACCTCCTTCTTGCTTTTCTCAGACATCGAGGAATGCAGGCGAGAGGGGGTGTAGCGGACACAGCTTGGGAACATCGGCCTTGGCTGATGGTAAAACCAGACACCTGCATCTGGCCACACAGGCAAGTCACAGGGCAGATCCCGCTGCAAGTGAAACCCTGCCCCGCCGGCCTGGCCGCAGGGGCGGGATGGAGAGGCTCTGAGGTGGCTCCGGGTGGGGTCATTGTCCGAGGTCAGGCTGGGGGCTGGGCTGCCCCCCCCCCCCCCCCCCCCCCCCCCCATCTTGGGCCTCCGGGCCTCCCTCCCCATCCTCCGCGCCGCCGCCTGGGCTTGCAGCAGCCGCTGCTCCCAGCGCCTGGGGCAGCACCCACCGCGCAGGACCCGGAGCCGAGGCTGAGGGTGGGCCAAGGGCGAGGATTCCGCGGCTGCGGAGAATCCGGCATCCCTGGTGCTGGCCACCGCAGCTGGTTTTGTTTGTTTTGAAGTGGAAAGTGTCTCTTCTTGCTCCATGCCCCCTTCTTTTCGCTCTGACTACCTCTTTCCCCTTACTTCCCTCTCTTTTTATTAGATCCACTTCGTGTGTTTTTGTTGATCGGTTCTCTGTCTCTCATTTTTCTTCTTCCCTGGTAATCATAACTCATTTTTTTTTTGGCTATTATTTTGTTGCCACATTTTCTCACATGTTCTTTTCGGCTCACATAATTTTCCTCTTATATCGACCTCCTTGAAGTGTTGTTTGTCATGGGCCTTAGAAAGGCTGAAGCAAAGTCCTCAAAAATGTTTCATCGCTTTTGGCATCGGACTGTGAAATGCTTATTATTCTTTCTACTGGACTGTCGTTTGTCCCACGTTTTAACTACCCAGAGAGTAGCCCAGCACCAAGAGATTATCCTTAATAAATACATTTTGTTGTTAATGGTTTGAGACAGATTTGGTGATTTTGAAAAAAAAGCTGAAAAGTTTAGGAAGAAGGTGTTTTATCCTGAGACCTTACTTGAGTCCACCCATCACTAGAGTTGAAAACATAGAGACAATAGGCTTTTTTTGGCTTCCAGAGAAAGGTCACCATCATGTGATGATATTATTAGAAGAAAGCAGAACTAATTGCTGGACTTTTTCATCCATTAATTTCTCTCCCGTCTTCCCTTTTTAGCTCATAAAGCCGTTGTTCCAATGATACATTGCTGGTGAATATTTAATTGCCATTCTCAAAAAGGTGTTTTGCATTTTCACATTTTCCTCCTCTTCATGGTGGTGAAAGACAAGATGGGTAACGTGTGTGTCTGAGAGTATATACTCTGAGTATTTTCTTTATATAAAAGGTAATATATCCTTAGATCTCCTGCAAAGGAGACCTTCCTCTGTTGCTTTTTGATGAGAGGTGCTGATGTGAAATGACCCCTGCTTTCCTAAACACACAACAATCTAATTTGAACCTGTATGCCAATTACAGGCCTCTGTGGAGCAGTTTATGGAGAAACAATCACGTCACAATAGGATTAGAACACTATGCCCCAGGACCACAAGGGAAGCCAGCCCCGGCATAACTGCAGGTTTATTCCTCTAAATTGTATGTAAACAGCATTGATAGCCACCTTGGTGCCACCTTGGTATTGTTTCTATAAATCCTCCATAGGAACAATCTAAAATGAATAGACAATGAGTCAGTAATGGCCTTTTAGTTCCCACCACAGGGCTGTGCCACCGATCTGCTGCATGAATGCCACTCACAGGGGCTGGTCCTGGGTAAGCATCCACAAACGGCTCAGTAAAAGGACTTTACAGCAATAATCAGGTTTGATAGACTGAGACATCACTGCAAATTTTGCTTCCTTCCTGATCCTTTCTTGCAAAAATTAGCTTCAGAAGCCAGGCCATTCTAGTCCTCTCAGTACATTTCTTCAGTCACACACTTCCCATACTCCCTTCAATTTCAATGAGATTGTATTGCAGTTTCCTACAATGCTGTCCCTGACTAATGTGAAGGAAGCTAAAACTGCCATGTTTTGATGGCTAGGGCAGGTCTGAAGAGGAAGGTGAGATGAGCAGAAGTCAATTAACTGGAATGGAGTTAACCATTGGGTTACACCATAGGGTTGAAGTAATTATGTGATGTACAGTAGTTGATTGCAACATGGAATTATAGGTCCAGTCATATCCTCCTACAAATTAAAACCAAGTAGCATATAATTGTGCCATTAAACCTCAAAGAAGTATCAGTTTGTTCCCTTATCAATCTATCTATCTATCTATCTATCTATCTATCTATCTATCTATATGGCTAATATGCTACGTGTCTGTCCGACCGGTCGCTATGACGTGTACTGACCACCAGTGGGCAGACACTCAATGCAGGAGCTGCTGTGACATGCACTGGCCATTTACAGAGAAACGGCACAGTGGACCTGGTGCCACAAAGCAACACTTGGTTTCCCCCAAGTGGGACACAGGCCCTGCCACCACCCCGGAGCCACAGCCCACCAAATCGCAGTGGATGCTGCTGAGACCCCATGGCGCAAAATGCTGCCCACAGCCCAGCCCAACCTGGAAACGGTGGCTGTGGGCACCGGGTAATGATGTCACGTAGCAACACCTGGCTTCCTCTCCCTCATGATGATGACAGCCTCCTTGCAGTTTCTTCAGTCCAGGAATATGATTTGCTTTATAGCCAGGTGAAAACATTTCACACTTTAACCAAATGTCTGTGAAGCATTTTCCCGTGCCTCATCTTATTTATCCTCACAGAAGTCCTGGAATAGATAGATAGGAAACTTGGTGGAATCCTATTTTCTTTTCATTAGCTGGAAAACAGAGATTTAGAAAGCTTAGAAACTTGACCCGACTGAAAAGAAGTAAGAAATGGTGGACCTTGAAAATGACTTCAGGTTTTGTCACTGCACAGAATGCGGTCAAACACTGCTGCAGTTAAATATTTTACCCTTTGTTCTCCCTGTGGGATCTACAATAATAATCTGCTTCGTATTGATATTTACTGCTGTGTTCCTGACAATTACCTGAAAGAGAAGTTGGGGTGTTTCACTGGGCTGGAAAAAGTTTAGCTAAATCAGAAAGCAGGTCTAATTAAGCAAGTTTATTTTATATATATATATATATATATATATATATATATATATATATATATATATATATATATATATATATATATATATATATACATGGCTAAGTTGACTTGTAAGCACAATACATATAAAACTCTCGCGGGTGCCAATCACACACGTGTGTTTCGATCTGTCATTGTCGATCATGACACTTCTATTATAGAGAAAGGGCAAATAGTAATATTAAAATATTTCTTCTAATTAATTTCCTTTCAATGTGCACAAATTCATGCACTGGGCCTCTAGTATTGTATAAAATCTCTTCTCCTTTGATACACAGAAATAAAAGTGGAATATTTTTATTTGCTCTGCCGAATTACTTAATGTTTTTCTTCATTTTGGTTATTTACAAGTTGTGTGTGTGTGTGTGCACAAATGGGCCAAAGTAGTTCTGTAAAATAAAATGACTATTCCATATTTGTTAGTGAGCGTCATAAAACCAGTTTTATTGCTTAGTGTTGTCGGTTGAGTACAGAAAGTGTTTTTAATGAGAAAAGAACGTAAGAATGAATATACCTTGGAAAAAAGGACATCTTCCATATCCCCTAGGCTGTGGTCATTTGGGTCTCTGAGGAAAGTGAGAGATGTTTCGGAGCACCTCTGCTCAGATTAAGATTAGTGCTGTTCTACCACCCAGGCAGGGACATAAACGTGTAATTTTCATTCACTCGGAAAAAAATGTTTGAGTGCCTTCTATGTGCCAGTCACCTGGCAGAAAAAAATGCAGGCTCTACCCCAAGGATCATACAGCTATTCACCAGTGAAGAGTTCAGAGCATTTAGTTTACTTACATTAAAAACAAAAATGCACATATAAAACACACTTGCTACTTAAGAAAAAAAAGTACAGTTTTGGCTGGTGTGATAATTCAGCTTGAGATGACTTAGACACACATGTTTCTAAATAAATTATTTAGAAACATGTGTGTCTAAGTCATCTCATGCTGTCATAACAGAATACCATAGTCTGGGTGGCTTAAAAAGTGAAAATTAATTTTCTCTCAGTTCTGGAGGCTGGAAATCTGAGATCAGGGTGTCAGTATGATCAGCTTCTAGTAGAGCTTACTTCCTGGCTTATTGCCACTTTCTCACTGGGTCCTCACATGCCTTTTCCTCAGTGCATGTGCAAGAAGAGAGACTGTCTTCTTTATAAGGCCATCAATCCTGTTGGATTAGAACCCTTCCCTTATGACCTCATTTAACATTAATGATCTCCTGAAAGACCTATTTCCAAATACAGTCACATTGGGGATTAGGACTTCAACATATGGATTTGGAGGTAACAAGATTCAGTCTATTTGAATGTATTACTTATTTCAAAGTGCAAGTGAAATTTATTTAAACAGTAGATTTTCCAACTGTAGCCAATCATTTGTATATTTCAGAATGAGGAGACTATTGTGTCCTAGAAACAGCACTCAGTTGGAAGTATATCTGAATCTAAGCGCCAGTTGAGCCGCTTGTTGGCTGTGTGAAGTTGGGCATTTTGTACCCAGCACAGTTAAAATAGATGCTACACCACTCCTCAGTTGCTTTGTACCCAGCACAGTTAAAATAGATGCTACACCACTCCTCAGTTGCTGAGATAGAAAACCTTAGTTATGTTCATTCCCCTTCCTTCTGTGAGCCTTTAATTGGTCAGTTGCCATGTCCTGTGGGGTCTGTATGTGACAGGTTTCCCCCACCTACCCCCTTTGCTTACCATTCCTACTATTTCTACTTTATGGCAGACCAGTATTATTTCTGGCCAGGTGTTACAGAATGAACAGGTCCTTTCAAAATCCATATGTTGAAATCCTAGCCCCCTTGTGATGGTATAAGGAGCTGGGGCCTTTGGCAAATGATTAGGTCATAAAGGCAGAGCCCTTATGAATGGGGTTAGTTCCCTTATAAAAGAGACTCCAGAGGACTCTCTTACCCCTTTCTGCCAGGTGAGGACACAGCAAGAAGAATGTTGTCTATAAACAAGGAAGGGGGCCCCCAGCAGACACCAAATCTGATAGCATCTTTATCTTGGACTTCCCAGCCTCTAGGCCTGTGTAAATAAAAATTGGTTGTTTACCTGGTAAGCCTCTCAGTCTATGGAATTTTTGTTATAGCAATTCAAACTGATTAAGACAACAGACCATAATGGCTTTCTCACATACTTCTGACACCAAATCTTTTCCACAGTTCTGATGATGTTCTTCCTCATTCATATAGTATACTTTCCAGTTCCCCTTTACATATAGGGTCAAGTCTAAAACATGACATTCCAGGCCTGCTAATAGCTATCCCCACCACTCCTTTTCATTCTGCTGTTGCTCGGTGAATTGAACTCATGTACTTTGCCCTCACCCCTCCCTGAAGTGCCCATGATTTACCGTTGTTGGACTTTTTTCATTCTAGTCATTCAACATTGAAAAATATGTGTCAGTTCTAAGTTCCAGTCATTGTCTTGGGAGCTGAGGCTATATGATGAGGATAAGACATGCTTCTTGGCTTTCAGAATTCATTGCCTAGTAAAATAAGGATAGTCATGTAAACCAATAGCTCTGAATATGATAGATAAGAGCTCAAAACTGTAGTGCTTGTTGGACCCATTTCTACATGTCTATATCTTACTTATCCAATTCTGGCTCACATGACATCTAATCTTTTATTCCCTTCTCTTATTTCCACAGCACCGACACTTTATCTGTGCCTTTCATGTAGTCTTTATCACTTTCTCTCATATTTTAAATGCGTGTGTTTTCATGTCTTGTTTTCCTCAATTAGAGTTTAAGCGTCTTGCAAGTAATATCCATCCCATATTAACCTCTGTGTTCCCCACAGTGCTTAATATACCCTTTTAGCTAGCATTCATGAATGTGCTGGCAAAATAATTCCTAAATTTGTGGAACCACAAACTAAATTAGAGGACCCTTTACATAAAACCACTTCCCTTGAATAATATTGAAAACTTTTGTGATTTTATTAGGTTTAGTTTATTAATTTTAGCTAAATAAAAGCCTGATTACAGGTTTAGGAACATGAATTTCAAAATTAATTTCAGAGATTGAGCATTGCATACAAGAAATATACAAGAAACACTAATTGTTACTAATGTGGTCTAAGCATTTAAAAATAGATTTGCTTATAATACTTTGTTAAGTGCTCTAGAGAGTATATTAAAAAAAAATCAGAGACTCTGGAGGCAAAGTCATATTCATTAAATATAAAAAAACCCAGGAAATACAGCTTTTAACAAATATTTCCAACATTAAAGAAATATAAGCCCCAGGAGTTTTTATGGTTTTTACTTGCAAATGTTATTCATTTTGTGTTTTAAATTAGAATTTCCTTTTATAAAATCCTTTGCAACAGAGAAAAAGGTTAATCTATACTCTAGGAAAAATTTAAAATTATTGTTTATTCCTAGTTTCACTGGTATTATAATAATTGTAAATACAAACACAGTGAATTATCACTATTATTGGCAGAGACTTAGCATTTATTCACACTTTTTTTTTCATTCAAGTTACTGACATGACTTTTCATTACAACTCAACCAAGTAATAACCTATGTAATTGCCACAGTTTTCATAAATCTACCCCAAAAAAGGGACATACATAGTTCATTTTGCAATTCATACAGTTATTATAAAATTAAGACAAGAAAAATTTGAAAAGTTAGAAATTGTAGAAAATATATAAACATATAGAAAACATCACCCATAACCCCACTGTATAAAAAGATTTAAAATGTGGCACAATTTCTCTCAATTTTATTTTCCTATACATTTAAAAAAATTATATGTCTTTTTCTTTTTTCTCCTTATCTTTTATTCCTTTGGTATTTATTGGTAGTTTAACTATAGTATAGGATAGAAAGAAACATGGATGTCTGGAACATGGTATAAAGAAATCATGTGCTTCCTTGGTCTTTCTCTCCCATCACCTCAAAGCTCTTGATGTTCTCCAGACATCTATGTTTAACAAACATCCATTCAGAGTAATATATAATCTAGACTCTGTACTGCTATCTAGATCTGGAATGATTTAAACAATATCTCTGCATTCAAGAATCATGAACTGTTAAAAATCAAATGCTCTGTCAGATACTTGGTTAACGGTTGGAATATGATAGAGCAGGAACATAGAGGAAGAAATGGTCAGATATTTTTATTCCAGATCATCTTTTGGTCTCAGGTGATTGGAAAAATCTCATCTCTTTTTCTAACTTCAAGCTGTTTTATCAACATTTACTTCCCATTTGAGCCAACATTAATGTCCCTAAGTGGGGAACAAATTACAGACAATAATCTCAGTTAAAATATGCTAAGCTTAGAATTTTAGACCAGTTTTTATTCGTTTTTTCTTTATCACATATGGCATTGTTTAACTGCAGTTAACAATGTGCTATTGTTGTTACTATAATATTTATGAGACAAAGTCAAGGAACAGAGCAGTCTAAATTAATAGGTAGCAGTTATCATCAAATAGCATATATTGAAAAAGAGCCAAAAAATTCTGGGCATATTTCTGAAGGTGACATGATCATAAGAAATAACTTCCTGCTCCTTCATGCTCAAGCACATGCTGAGTTCAATGAACTCAGGCCCCTTACTCAGATGCTGGAAAGACATAGATGTTTATTGATGAAATATACTTCTTAGAAATTACACAAGATTCTTTCCTTGACAGAATGTGTGTCATGCACTGTATCATTCATTTTCCTGCCATTCTTATGAAAAGGTATATCATATCGTGAAGGCAGGTGCAGTGCCTTGTTCATCATGTGCTCTTTGCATCTCTCCTACCCATACTGTGTGCTCCAAACCCAATACATGTTTGATAACTTGAGTTGAACCCAACCTATATTGTTTTATCTAAATTTGTTTAAAGTGATCCATGCTGAATTCTGGCAATGTAAGTGTAAGCATGAAACCGAAACCATTTCATTTTGAATCATTGCAATATGACTTTTTCAATCACTTGAAGATGGAGGCTGTGTTCATCTTGGCATTCTCAGTGACTAAAATATTGCCAACGGCAGAGTGGGTACTTACTTAATGCACATTGATCTGAATCAAACAAAATTGCATTTCCTTTGCTGGCCTGTAAAAAAAGCATTACTATCCATGTAGGCTTTTGCCCCATG
Organism: Ia io; assembly: GCA_025583905.1. Taxonomy (NCBI): domain Eukaryota; kingdom Metazoa; phylum Chordata; class Mammalia; order Chiroptera; family Vespertilionidae; genus Ia; species Ia io. The sequence goes on from JAJQQW010000003.1 coordinate 50,899,558, forward strand.
TAAACTATCTGCAGCTCTACTCTGATTAAGCTCCTATATTTAGAAAAAGGCAAATCATGTTGCCATAAAGTTATTTCCTCAGTTTCCCCATCTAAACTATTGGACGACTTCTTCATGTGCCTCGTTCTTATCATCAGCACGTCTGTCCTTGTCTTGCTATCATTCTTGGAGTTGAGATTTTAAATAATTTATTTTAAAGGGGGATGAAATATTTAACTTGATAGGATTATTTTTGGACATGAAGGAGACCCTCACTTACAAAAGAGGGAGTTAACCACCCAAATGCAAACAAACATTTCTCAAACTGAACTTAGCTGAAAGCCTCCTCGATGAGCTTTAAGGGAATTTGAAACTTGGCATAATAAAATCACACCCCTGAGTTTTGCAGGAATGATTGCTGCACTGTAATATGTATTGTACTTGGATACTTAGATTAAAGATCTATTTTTATTTTTATTTTGTTATCAATTATGCATCTAGAAGAGAAGTTCTATTACTAATGGAACCATTGAAATGGATACCTAGAGGAGTGGATGGATCACTTTATTTCTTGTCAGGTTCTATATTAGGCTTCCCAAACCCCATTTGAGTATTTATCTACTATTGTTATTGTTGCAGAGTAGTGTACCTGGGGGAAATCTGTAAGGGGAATGAATTGGCCTGAATTCTATATCTGATTCTGCCTTTTCTTGCTGTATATTTTTAGTCAAGTAGCTTTATACCAGTAACTCATCAGTTACACAATAGGGAAAGGCCTCACTTTGATTTTTATATCTATATCATTAACTTTTTTGTGCATTTACGTATAATTGACATATAACATTATATTGGTTTAATATATACAACATAATGACTTGATATCCATATATATTGCAAAATTATCACTACAGTGTCTAGTTAACACCTATCGCCATACATAGTTACGATTTTTTTTTTCTTGTGATGAGTACTTTTAAGATCTACTGTCTTAGCAATTTTCAAAGTTGCAATACAATACTATCAACTATGATTACTGTGCTATACGTTACATTCCAATGGCCATATCACCACCTTTTAGAGACAAGAAAGGTGAGTTGCCTATTTTCTCAAAGTTTAAATGCTATGTCATGACAGAACTGGCATTGATGATGGGCTGTGGAACATTTGTAGTCAAGGTATTTTTCCCTCGCTTTGGAATTGAGCAACTTGAAATGTATGAGAAGAGGTAATACCTAACTTCTGAAGGACTCAAGATTTAATTTCTAAAGTAACATCTCAACTCTTGAAAAAAGTAAATGAGTGGAGGGAGGAGAGCTTGCTGGGGCAGGAAAGAGAGACACTAGGACAGTGCTTCCCAAAGTGTGGTCCTCAGATCAACAGAATAACCGTAACCTGGCAATTGGTAAGAAATGCCAATTCTGTGTCCTCACCCAGACTTATTTAGTCAGAAACTCTGGGGATATGGGTCCAGCAAACTGCAATTTAATAAACCTTCTGGGTGATTCTGATGCATGCCCATGTTTAAGCAGCACGGCTAGACTAAGGAAGCATCTTAGACCCTGTGAAAGTCGTTTAGAATTTCTTGTTCCCAGGCCTATGTCAACCAGGGTTGAGGTCAATTATGATGAAAAGTATCAGGGACCAAAAGCAATTGGAGCTCTGGGCACTGGCAGCCACCTAGGTGCTGTAGGACCAGCACAGAGCAGTCAGCCTTTATGAGAAATCTGGGGACACTGGAGCTGTTCAAGTTGCTTATCAGGCCCTCCCACTTTGAGTATAGAAACAATACTACGCCATGGAGAGAGTCAGGTTTGGATTAGAAACCATCTGGGATCCTATCTTTCTCATCTGTGCATCCTGAGGCATAGAAAGGGACCTGCTTCACCTAGGGTTCTTAGTGGTATAAATTCACTCAACGCCTTACAATCCAAGCTCAGCAGAGCGGTCTTGGGAAAATGTGCTGCACCTCTTGTAACTGTGAGACTGTAAAGTGGATATAATAATGATATATGCTTTCACATTAGCTTCAAGTTTAAAATCAGAAAATGTCTGTGAAGCCACTTTCTGACTCGTAAAGAACTTGACAGTCTAAGCTATGACTGAGTGGATGTGCCATGAGTTGTTATTTCTCAAACAGGCCCCTATAGTAATGACTTTGTGGCTTTTAAAGCAGTGCCACTTGTATCTTAATATTCTTCTGTTTAACCAAGAAGTACTATTAATTATGATGATATTTATAATGTTTCCATGGGATGCAATAAAGTTATTTTCACTTTGAATTAAACAAAAAAATGCAGCTTGAAAATATTTTTATATTTCTTTTTTAAAATTTTATTTTATTGTTTAAAGTATTACAAATAGTAGTACATATGTCTCCTTTTTTTCCCCATTGACCTTCCCCTGGCCTCCCCTACCCCACAACACATGCCCTCACCCACCCCCACAGTGTCTTGTGTCCATTGGTTATGCTTATATGCATGCATACAAGTCCTTCCGTTGATCTCTTACCCACCCCCCCAACACTCCCCAGCCTTCCCGCTGTAATTTGACAGTCTGTTCAATGCTTCTCTGCCTCTGTATTTATCTTTTTGTTCATCAGGTTATAATGTTCTTTATTTTCCATAAAGGAGTGAGATCACGTGGTATTTTTCTTTCACTGCCTGGCTTATTTCACTTAGCATAATGCTCTCCAGTTCCATCTAATATTTTTATATTTCTTAAGTTGGCATCATACAAAAGGGCTTTTTCAGCATTTCTTTAGACCATTTGAATTGGCAATGAAGAATTCAGTTACCTTCTGTGTGAGAGTAGGTTGACATTTTGCTTATTGTCACCATGAGAAGCTGACAGGGAAGAGGGACAATCTTTCGGGAGTACATGAGCCCAGAGGACAGGAGTGGCCAGAAGGAGATGTCTGGCAAAGATGAACATCAAGGAAACACGTGAAGGGAGAATTATCTTTGTATTCCTGAGATGGGCAATCTTTGAGTCCACTATGAACATAAGCTGAGTACACTGCTAAAGATTAGAGTAATAGACAACCTTCTTTCTGTTCTATATTAATGAAACCAAGATGTCTCAGGTCAAAAAAGTAAGAAACCAGTAAAGAAGCCAGAGAGTTGATGAGTCAGAAGGGAGGTTAAAAGCAATGATGCCAGATAACAAATATGAGAAAGAATAAGGCTGATTGAATCAGAGTTCCTGAAGAAATGGTTCTATTATTAAATAAGTTTGGGAAATACTGGTTGAAACAAACTTTAACAGGACTGTTTACAATTAGTCTTTATAATTCTAATGCATTTTGTGACTCTTTGAGACAGAGCTCTAGAATGTAAGGCTTTCTAAACATACGTGACCATGAGCCTTCCCTTTTTTAATGGAACACTTTGACAGGATACACTCTGTAGATGCTACAGAATGCCAATGAAAAAGATATAAGACTGCATGCTTTTTCCAGTGGTGGGTGGTTGTAAAGCTTCTGAATTGACTTCTAAGGTCTTTTTTCTTAAATTCTACAGATCTAAACAGCTCTCTCATCTCTCAGTCCAGGAAATTGGCAAGTGATGAATAAAATACTCTAGGTCCCTTGTTTATAAAAATGTAGAAATTCATAATGTTTAAAAAATATTATGCCCTCAATGTTTTAAAATACACTGAGTGGCCAGATTATTATGATCTCTGAACGCATAATAATCTGGCCACTCAGTGTATATCCTATATAATAAAAGGCTAATATGCAAATTGTCCCCTCAACCAGGAGTTCGACCAGCAGGCAGGCCAGCCAACTGCCCATGTCCCCTTCCCCTGGCCAGGCTGGCTGGACCCCACCCATGCACGAATTCATGCACTGGGCCTATATATATATACATATAATGTATATATATATATACACATACACTGAGTGGCCAGATTATTATGCGTTCAGAGATCATAATAATCTGGCCACTCAGTGTATATTCTAAAGATGAGGACACTGAGACTATAGTGCTTGCTCACAAAAGAATTTTTTATTAAAAGGAGGATGTACATGTAAATACAAGCCATGAATACAATTTGTCAGTAGGAAAAAACTGTAATCCTTAGGATGTCTAAGGAACCTCAGGATTTGTTCACAACCCTTTTTTGCAGCTTTACCTGCTCTTATTTCCACTCACACATCACAGACATCACCACTATGTCTTTGCATTTCAACAAAATGCCTTTGCTTGAAACACTTCACCTCACAGCTGCTGAATACTCTTCAAATCCAAGCTCTCAAATAATTTTCTCTGTAACACCTGCACCTTTTCCCAGTCTTAGAGTTAGCTCATTCTTTCCAATGATGCAATAGTATCACAAAAATATTTTTTATTAATGTGTATTAATTAATGTGTATTATTGTATTTATTAATGTGTCTTTCTCTCAACTCCATATTAGAGCATTTGCTCATCTCCGTTATCTTTCAGTGTCTAGAAGATAGTAAGTATGGATAAATAAGTATGATAGGCTTACCCTTCATGAAAATTTTGAGAGAGGATCTTTAAACCTTTGGATGCTTGGCCTCATAATAAAACCTACAGATTTTGAATTGGATTTTAAGCATCTCAGTTGACTAGTTGAGTTAGTTTCTCTTTTTAAAATATATTGTTATTGATTTTAGACAGAAATGGAGAGAGAGAGATAGAAACATCAATGATGAAAGAGAATCATTGATCGGCTGCCTCCTGCACCCCCCACCTAGGGATTGAGCCCGCAACCTGGGCAGGTGCCCTTGACTGGAATCAAACCTGGGACCTTTCAGTCCACAGGCCGACTCTATCCACTGAGCCAAACCAGCTAGGGCTGAGTTAGTTTCTTCACCTATGAAATGGGGTGATGATTATGGGCTTATCCCCTTTTCACAGAAATATTAAGATTAATGAATTAAGATATATTAAGATCTATAAAATGCATTGAAGTCCTCAAATAAAAGAACTTGAATCATTACAATGCCTATTATTATTAACAATAGTAATTACTATTATAAATTATGACATAATTGTAATAATAGGCAACAGTGATTTGTGAGGTTATAATAATTTTTATAAGGTATTCCAAAGAGTCATAAAACCAAGAGTAAAGCTTGAGTGGTTGTGATCACATATACCAATAGAATTATTACCTCATAATTCAAAATCCCTATGCCTTTTATTCTCTCTAGTTATAAACCACCCAAGGGATAAAGTTGGCTCTTTAAGTCCCAACCAATCTAATTTAACTAATAGACTCTAAGTCTATGTGACTGACCTCATCATTGCTTCAAATAATCATAGAATCTTAGAATATTAGAGTTGCGGGGGGCGGGGGGGCGGACTGTAGAGATCTTCTAATCCAATGATTCTCAAGTCTGGTTGTATATTAGAATCACCAGAGCAGCTTTAGAAATTACCAGGGTGTCAGGTTTGATCAGACAGTCTAAAAAAGGACTTGATAGCTGGGGCTCAGGCATCAGCATTTTTTAAAGGCTACACTGAATTCGAATGTGAGAATACTTGACCTAGTCTTGATCCCTATGTTCCAGATGACAGAACACCAGATCTAGGGAGGTGATAAGAGTGCGCCAGATTCAAATGACTAGCTGTCAGAGCCAGGTCTGGGCCTAATACTTCCAATACCTGTGCTCTTCTCATTATACCAGAGTTGACAAAGTGTGTTCAGCTCATGTGCCCACTCTGATTGGCTTCTTGGAATGCTCTGATAAGGAGAATGTGTTGACTGGCAGCAGTGTCTGTCATGGAGGAAGGACCCAAGGGTGGGGTTGGCCACCCCTGTATGCTGTGCTGCAAATTTTCAATACTTTCATGTACTTATTGTAATATTTTTTCATTCTTAGGGCTTTTCTGTTTAATGGAGCAGAGATCAGAATGCCTGTCTTTAACGTATTGTATTTAAATATTAAACTAAATATTGAGAGGAGAGGGCATTTAGAAAGGAGAGGCAGACATCTAACTTTTTGGACTATGACCATCTTGAGTACCCATGACAGACCCTTGGTCAGCCAATTTGTATTTCTTTCAATCTGTAGGCTTTGACCATTATTCTGGTTGATGAAAATACCTGTAGTATTGATAGAAATAGACATTGTTATAAAAACCTTGATTTAACTCCAGGATTTGGAGGCTTTGTATTGGCCTCTTAAAGAACTTTTAATCTCCCTAGGATGAAGGACCATTTAAAAAAATGTTCCAATCCCTTGGGTAGTGACACTTTAGTAAAATATGGTGAAAACAATTACTAGAAAAATTAAATAAAAATTCCAAAGATATGCACAAGGCAAGCTTTAATTTTTAATAATTCTATTCAACAGACATAATTAATTATTAAATTGCTATCCTAGTTTCTAAATAATGTTTTTTCAGTTTTAGTACTTATCCTATCATAAACAGGTTAGACACAGTTCATAGATCAGCAACTGTCCATGGACCACACTTTAACTGCAACTTGTCTAGAGCTTGCTTTGCTTCTGCAGCAATAGACAGGGTGGCTATCTTACTGTCCTCATGTCCTAAGTTGTGGGGGGTTCCAGGCATCTAGACCACAGTGTTGATATGCATCAATTACTGCAGTTCTCACACATATACAGTCTATCCAAATCCTAAACTTTTAAGAACACTAATTGAAATATACACTTGAAAATAAAATTTATTATATGTGTATTCATGTAATGTGCTTTTGTTCTGAGTTTATTTTAAGAGTTCTCTATCTAGGTAATTTTATGTAATTAGAGATTATTGATACTTATTTTTTTACTCCTGTGCGAGGATATATACACAACATTTGGCACAGATTAGAGAAGAAGGCTAATTTAAGAGACAATCATCTGGAGTGTTGAACACCTGTGTTCTACAGTCTGAAGTTCTTTCAGGTGACTTAGGGAGGGTCGCTTGTCCTCTGGACAGTTCAGTGGTTAATCACAGGGATCAGTAAACTTTTCTCTAAAGGAACAGATAACAAATATTTTAGGAAATGCTATCCAAATATAGTCTCTGTTATACATTCTGTGTATTTTTCATTTTTATAACCATTTAAAACAGTTAAAACAATTCTTAGCTTGGGGGCTATACAGAAAGGGATGTCAATAATACCTCAATTTAAAATAAAGGTATCACAAGCCATAATTTACCAAACCACATTTTATAGCTTGCTAAAACTGAAAATCTGGCTATTTTGATTCAATTATATTGGTACTAGAGTCCGATGCACTAAGATTCATGCAAGAATGGGCCTTCCTTTCCCTGGCTGTCGCCTTTCCACCTTTACTCCGGCCTGGAGCCACCTTTCCACCTTCCTACGCTGTCCAGAGGCCAGGAGCGGCTGGGGTGGTACGGAATGCCTGCGTCATCGCCATGACGCAAGCATCCCGCCCACCGCTGCTCAGCACCTGTGTATGCAAATTAACCCTCAATCTTTGTTGGGTTAATTTGCATACTCACTCCTGATTGGCTGGTGGGTGTCACGAAGGTATGGTTAATTTGCATCTTTCTCTTTTATTAGTGTAGATGAGTTAACTATTGCTGTGTAACAAATTCTCCTCAAACTGAGGATCTTAAAACAACATTCATCATCTCATATTTTTGTGAGCCAAAAATTCCGGTACAGTTAGCTAAGTGCCTCTGGTTCTATTCTCTCATGAGGTTCAGTCAGCTGATAGCTGGGTCTGCTGTCCCATCAAAAAGTTTGGCTTCTAAGCTCACTTATATAGTTTTTGGCAGGCCTTGGTCTCTCAACATGTGGACCTTCCATGAGGCTGCCTTGTGACATGGCAGCTGGTGTCTCCCTGAGTGAGTAAACTGGGAGAGTGACAGATTGAACAAGACAGAAGCCATAGTCTTTATCACCTAACCTCAGAAGTGAGTTCCCATCACTTCTGTTACAGAAGCCAGCCCACACTCAAAGGGAATGGATTACAAGGGCTTAAATACCAGAAGGCATTGATCATTCTGGGTCATCTTAGAGTCTGCCTACCTTAGTAGCCAAGTCTCTTTTCATCAGTTCCAACAGGATACACATCTCTCAGTTACAATTTTAAAATACTCTCTGGTTTCTTCCATAAACATAGTGTGCAGTTATTAAAATTAGCACCTTGACAAAATATAAAGATAAATTTGAAAAGCATACTATAAGAGTTTTTATTTTGGGATAGACAATTATTGCAAAATGTAATTTCTGCATAAAAAATATAAAAAATTATTTTGTTATCCAGTAGGTTTAAGAGGTACTCATGATGATGATAACAAAATTAACTGATACATGAAACTTCGGAGTAGTTTTAAAATAATCATTTAGCATTAGATGCCTGGAATGGTTTTATATGTTTTCCTCACAACAACCATCTGAGGAAGTTCACTTTGATCCACTTTTTATACAGTAGATGGAGAAATTGAGGCAGGCAGGTATTAACTTGGCCTAAATATTACAGCTAATGGGTGAGGGGCCAGGATTCAGACCTCAGTGTTCTGACCCCAGAGCCCTGACTCCCACTGAGATGTGAACACTATCCCACAATCTTAATATTACTTGAAGATTGGAAATAGTTCTTATGATAAGTCAATGCACTCACCAGTTAGAAAAACCATAATAGGGCCTTCTCTGAAAGTATTTTAAGGTGGATACTGACCCCAATGACAGAGGGGAAAATATATATATATGTATGTATAATACAAAATATTAGCAACTTCAATATTATTGGTTTTCCAGCAAATATCATGGAAGGGGGATAAAAGTCAATACCAAGTTATGTCTCTTTCTTCAAAGGTGTTTCCCCACTTTGTCTGATTCTAAATATATAACCCTTCTACAGATCTGAACTATTGATTTTTATAGTCCCAAGAGAATTATTTCTTTATAAAACAAGAAGAGTTCCAGTAGCTAATGTGTTCTGAAAATGCACCATCTTATATCCAATGTTGACAAACAGTTTATGGGACTATGGTATTTTATGGATTCTGAATCAATATTACTGGATGTATTACTGATGATGAAACTGACAATAGAAAAGAGTTATTCTAGGATAAGCACAGATTTTGAACTTAAAAAGACTCTGAAGATATACTCTTAATTTTTATTATAATTTCTAAGGACATTTTTGCTCATAAAATTCTCATCCGTTTGATCAAACTGATTTTTATTTAAGAAAATAATCTGTGTAAACTTCATTTGCCTGAGTAACAAGACTCTTTTCATTCTCACATTGCTGTGAGAGAGTTAGCATGGGTTATAGTTTATTTTTTCCTGAAAATTAGGTAAAATAACTACAGACCATCAATGGCAGACCCACTCCAGAGCTCTGCCCTTCCATGGGGAGGCACTGCTGCTCACCCATTAGCCTCCCCCATGGGCCCCGTCGTGCACGTGGGAGGCAATTGCTGCTGCAGCATCTTTGCATATAAGTGATACAGAGGTGTCACATATTGGCATCTGGCACACAAGTTAATATTTCATTAATTTTTAAATGAATGACTAAATGAATAAATAACAAGGCAAAGGCAAAGATGGAGAACAACTACAGGAATAGTATGTTTTAGATCATGACTTTAAAAATCAATCCCAAGCTACATATTATCCTCTTCTTTTGGGCTTTTTGGCTTCATAATACAAGAGCAGATGATTTTATACAGATTCAGGAGGTTTAGGAAAAGTTACCTAAGCTTTTTCAAGACCAACTTTCTCATCTGTAACCTAAAGATAATATCTATAATCCCACTCAATGAAAGAATTAAATAAGAGGATCATGGCACACAGTAGCCACTTGATGAACTTACTTTGTTTTCTCTAAATTATATTCTAGCAAAGACCGTTAGATCCCCCTCCGTTATCTCATCTCAGCTTGGTGTTGGTGTCTTTCATGGTACACCTAGAACCACAGGAGGGCTTTCTTCTGCTTTTGACATTGCTCAAGATTTGGCCAAAGAATGGCCTAAAATCCCTGAATTCCAAGGAATGAGTAAATTAAAACAACACTGAGGACCTTAAGAGTCATAACACTTGGGAGAAAAGGCCTCTACACAGCAGTGAGGTGGGTTAACTCCATGGATTGATGCACAAATGTGGAGTAAATACAGGTGCCACAGGGGAAGAAGGAAACGGGAAGCTTGAGCTGCCAACATGGCATGCAGTTTTGTGGAAACCTCTGCTGCCTAATAGAATCAGGTTGATGCTCAGCCATTCTGATTCAGTCTTGTCATGCTGGCCCAGAATCAAAGCCAGAGAAAGGACATTATCTACATTCAAAACTCTCTGAGTCACCGTTAAAGCAGCTGAGGCCCAGGAAAATGCTCAGAATCATAAATAGTCAAGACAAGAACCCAGGTCTCCCACTTCCCCAAATTGTCTCTTCCTCAGATTTCAGTGTCTGATGTCCTGTCCCAATGAAGTTAATTGTATGATAAATTCAGCAATTTGCTTTCAATCCCCTATAATCACAGTTTCACAAGTATCTGTTTTCAGGGTGCCAAAAGAGGTGTGCAGTAACTATGTAGGTCCCTGTAAGAAAATGCAAATGAAATGGTCCATTGTAGGCAGGACAGTTACGGGCACACCCTCGCTGCTAAATGAAAACACTGTCTATCCAGGGCCTCTCTGTACATCCACTTCTTGCCGCAGACCTTTCATTTCTTTCCTAATGGCTTTTGCACAGTAAGAAGTACACTCATCAATAATGCACATTTTTCAGGCATAGTAAAAATGTTTCTGAAAGGCTATTAATGCAAAAGCAAAATGCCCACATTGCAAACACTAATCCCCCATTTATTTTAACATTTTTTTTTCTTGAAAGTACTTAAAACTAAGTCTGCCTTTTAAAAAAATCCAATAGAAAAAAAGGTCAGTTGAAAGACCAGCAAAAGTGCACCCATTTGGAAGCCTTAGACATTCAGGAGTTTGTCCAATAAATAATGATGGGTGTGGTGTTTTTGTTTGTTTGTGTGTATGTGTTATTTTTTGTTTGTTTGTTGTTTGGTGTGTGTGCTTTACTTTAAAACTCACACAGCTAATCTCTCTTGGAATCGATATGAAAGGTGATAAAAATACCATGAGCTAAGATCCAATCCAAAAAAATTTTGAACAAGAGTACATTTTTACTGTGAAGTTAGGAAGCCCCAGAAAAGTAGGGTGGTATAATGGGGAAAGTGACAGACCCTTAACACTAGAGTGGGGGTGGTACCAGTATAAGGAGAGAAACTATTGCTTGGAACCAGAACAGCTATATTCTCCTCTCAGCTTCCAGTCCCCACACCCCTGGAGTACCATTCTAGACAGTGATGAACTGTGGTCTCAATTCCCTTATTAGCTGTAAGACCTAAAAATTATATGTGCAATTAAAAGGCAAAATGCTGATATTACTCATAGGAAGCCCTTTGTACATTAGCAAGGTACAAAAGTCTGCTGACACTTTGCAACAGAGACAGTCAGCAGGGCAGAAGATGGATAGAGCCTCATAAATTTGCAGGGCGAATACAGCGGATGGGGCAGAATAAGCATGTTGTGTTAGAGATAAATAAAGGGCATGGCCAGCTTGACAAAACATTTAACAAGGAGCACGACCAGTCCTTTTATGCAATTTGCTTGGCTGGCATTAGTCTGTTTTATATAACTACACATTATTAGCCCACAGCCGTTGCTGCTCGTGTCACAACGGTCTCTAGCATGACCAAGGAGCGTTGTGATGGGTTACACACTGTGTCATGCTGCCTTGTCTGGTTACTTTCTCAATCAAAGACCACCTTGACAGCAAACGTGGCATCACACTCTGGGCTGGTATTCTCCTGGGGTTGATGGGTTGCAATCTCATTTCTTTGTGCTTGAATCACTTGAATGAAAACAAAGGAGAGAACTAAGATTCCAAAGCAAAACAGTACAGGAAATACCCTGGAAAGCTACTCACCATGATTATTTCTGGGATTTCTACGATAGGAACTGGTTTTATTTTTTAAAAAATAGACACATCTAATGAGTTAATTAAATAACCCCTATCCACTCTTTCCCTGTGATTGCCAGCTTACAAAATGCAATTTGCTTTGTATCATATGTTGATGAGATATTAGAGAACCTCAAGGAATTTCACATTTACTTTCTCTTTGAAATAATCCCCAAGGGCAGGAGCTTCTTTTAATGCCTGCATTTGAAAAGTGATACAAAAACTCCTCTCGAGAGTAACCTGTCTTGCAGGGAATTTGCTGTTTCTTAGTAGAGCTTGTCTCCTAAATTGCAGATCATGAATTCATTGAACAAATACCTCAACCTTGACTGGATGCCATGCTCATGAAACAGGCAGCAAGGCCCACTGCTATGGGAAAGATGAAGTAGCCACAAAGGAAAATTCAGCTTCTAAGTAGCTAGTTGGGTCTGAGAACAATAATCACGTGGTCTTACAACTGTCGAAAGCAGCCTAAGACTTTCCTATGTTTGAAGATGGCACCCAGGACTGGGAGATCACCAGGGCTCTATGCAGAGGCCAGTCAGAGCACATCTGAAACAGAATACTACTTACGTTTAAGGAAAATTGTTTTAGGGACCCTACCTGGTCTCCTCCTCTATCCAAGGAACTTGTTAACTGTGCAGATTTGGGCTCTCACACCCAGAGATTCTGACTCAGCATGATTGGGATAGGCCAAGAAATCTGTATTTTTAGCAAAACCCCAGATGATACTGATGCAGGCGGTCACTTGAGCATCCTTTTGGCAATTCTGCAGTAGGTTGTCAGGAGAGCTTGTAAGCATTGGGGGGATTTGGTGGGGGAATGATTCTAACTTCTTTTCTTTCCTCGAATAGAACTGGTGGACATGGATATATGGTGGTCCTTCCTGGGGTCAATTTGTTTACCATCTGGATTTAATAAGTCCCAACTTACTATAAGCTTCATATTGTGATAAATGACTGGTTCTTCTTCCTCACTCTGAAGGATATGGGACTTCACTCTTGACAGGAGAGCACTGTCCATTCACAAAACAAAAAACCCTCTGCACCTGCATAAAGGTAGAGATTTCTATGACTTAGTCTTCTGTCTAAATTTAGGAGCTGTATTGAGCATTAGAGCATTTGATCACTTAAGAATAAAAATGAGGAAGCTAAAAGGCCAAGGAAGAAATGGAGTATGACTTGAAAAAGTATTGACTTTTAAAAGCTTATTGCTAAGCTATTGTGTACTGCTGTCCTTCAAGAAAGAGCTTAAAAAAGAGAGAGACACTAGATAGGGAAATCCAATGTAACATTTATTTAACCTCGAGTACATCTTTTATAGCCCAGCAGACACATCTTCGAGAACCTTCCTTCATAGTGACAGAGAATCATAGCCACACAGGCTCCCTGCTTATAGATGACTCCTCACGTACACACTCATCAGCATCCCTACCACTTACCTGGGAGTTGCTTTTCATAACATGATTTTCCCCAGCTGCAATGGTCTAGTAAAGTAACCAACACTTGTTTTGTTCCTACCTAATGTTCTTGTCTCCTCTTTTCTCATGGGTGTGTTGGTATTGTGGGGGGTAACTACTTAAAATAATGATCATTGGACTCTGACTTCTGAACAAGCAGATCTGGTTCTAGGAAATGCTGCTACACAACTGTCAGTAAGAACCCTTTAAGACTTCTTGGGTTGGAAATATATGTTGGTGCCCTACTTAACAAGAACTATACTCTAATAAAACTCACCTCGAACTTCTGTGTTCTGTTATTAGTAAACAAGACTGATTATTTGAAAGGCTCTTTTTCCTCTCTTGCTTTCTTTTAAATTTATGAACTAAATAATGCACCCTCACCAAGGAATAGGCTTGCCACTAACATCACAAGCAATGTTAAGGAGCCTCAGCCATTCAGATGTTTAAATATGGTTGCTAATCAGATTGAACATTGCTCACCGTGTCCTGGATCCTCTTGTCAAAAGCCTAATCTAAAAACGTTTCATATATTGGAAAGTTGCTAAGGGAATAGATCTTAACAGATCTCATCACAAGGAAAAACATTTACAACTATGTGGAGTGAAGGATGTTAACTAGAATTATTGTGGTAATTATTTTACAATAGATACATATATCAACTCATTAGGCTCTCTATCTTAAACATATACAATGTTATATATCAATTATATCTCAATAAACTGGTGTGTGTCGCAGGGGGGAATAACACGACATTCCATTCATTGGAGACTGGACATTTGCTGCTTCAAGATGAATGGTATTACAAAATTCAAGTCTCTTGTTAACCCTTGTCATCTGCTACAAATAGAATGCTTTTGACCAAGTGTTTGAAAGGAATAAATATAAATCTCTCTTGACATTCAACTCATAGAGATTAGGAGTGTTCTCTTTGATATATATATATATATATATATATATATATATATACGCACACACACACACACACACACACACACACATATATATATATATATATACTAGAAGCCCGGTGCACGAAATTCGTGTCCCTCAGACCAGCCTGTACCCTCTCCAATATGGGACCCCTCAAGGGATGTCCGACTGCCCGCCTAAACGGACAGTTGGACATCCCTCTCACAATCCAGGACTGCTGGCTCCCAACTGCTTGCCTGCCTGCCTTCCTGATTGCTCCTAACTGCTTCTGCCTGCCAGCCTGATCACCCCCTAACCACTCCGCTGCCAGCCTGGTTGATGCTTAACTGCTCCCCTGCCAGCCTGTTTGCCCCCAACTTCCCTCCTCTGCCGGCCTGGTCACCCCTAACTGCCCTCTCCTGTAGGGTTGATCACCTCCAACTGCCCTCCCTTGCAAGCCTGGTCCCTCTCAACTTCCCTCCCTTGCAGGCCTGGTCCCTCACAACTGCCCTCCCTTGCAGGCCGGGTGCCTCCCAACTGCCCTCTCCTGCTGGCCATCTTGTGGTGGCCATCTTGTGTCCACATGGGGGCAGGATCTTTGACCACATGGGGGCAGACATATTGTGTGTTGGAGTGATGGTCAATCTGTATATTACTCCTTTATTAGATAGGATAGAGGCCTGGTGCACAGGTGGGGGCCCGCTAGTTTGCCCTGAAGGGTGTCCCAGATCAGGGTGGGGGTTCCCTTGGGGCGTGGGGCAGCCTGAGCGAGGGGCCTGTGGTGGTTTGCAGGCCAGCCACGCCCCCTGGCAACCCAAGCAGAGGCCCTGATATCTGAAATTTATTTTCCTTCTACAATTGAAACTTTGTAGCCTGGAGCGGAGCCAAGCCTGCTGCTCCCTCAGGGCGGCAGCCATTTCTGTGGCAGTTAATTCACCTTCTACAATTGAAACTTTGTAGCCTTAAGCTGAGGCCTGAGCCCGGCCAGGGTGTGTGGAAAGCTTTGCTTCCCCTGTTGCCGCCGGCAACCCTGGCCTGCTCTCTCAAGCTCCATTCTGCCGCCATTTGTTTGAATTTGTTTACCTTCAATAATTGAAACTTTGTAGCTTGAGTGGAGGCTTAGGCCTGGCCAGGGCAGGCAGAAAGCTTGGCTTCCTCTGTTACCTAGGAAACCTTGTTCTCTGTGGCTGTAGCCATCTTGGTTTGGGTTAATTTGCATACTCGCTCTGATTGGCTGGTGGGTGTGGCTTATGTAGCGGAGTGATGGTTAATTTGCATATTACCTTTTTTTAGAGAGGATGCTGAGTGGCCAGATTATTATGATCTCTGAATGCATAATAATCTGGCCACTCAGTGTGTATCCTATATAATAAAAGGCTAATATGTAAATTGTCCCCTCGACCAGGAGTTCAACCAGCAGGCAGGCCAGCCAATTGCCCATGTCCCCTCCCCCTGGCCAGGCTGGCCAGACCCCACCCATGCACGAATTCATGCACCGGGCCTCTAATATATATACACTGAGTGGCCAGGCCACTCAGTATATATATATATATATATATATATATATATATATATATATATATATATATATATATATATATATATATATATATATATATATATATATATATATGTGTGTATATATATATATATATATATATATATATATATATATATATATATGAGAGAGAGATGAACAGACCTGAAACAAGATTTAATCAACATATAGGGTTAAAGAGTTAAAGATGAAAGAAAAAAGTGGATAAAATCTGAGAACTTTAATGAACATATGAAATTGTATATTTGCACTGTATGAAATTTAGGCTTTAAATTTTTAGGAGTAAAATGATTATATCAAAGCTATTTTCTGTCATTACTATCTGAAAAAGCTGAGTTTTGTCACCAACTATTAGAAATAAATAATAGAATAATAGAATTTCAGGTTTGGAATCAACCTAATGTAAGGTTAGTTATCTTTTACTCCAGTATGGATACACTTTCTACAACATTCCCCCAAAGTAGGTTATCCAGCTTCTGTTTGGGCATCTCCAGTGATAGGGAATTTATGATTTTACAAAGCAGCCCTCCACATGTTAACAAGCTCTGACACAGATACTTTCTTAGACTGGAGGGTTTTATCACCAAATTATTAGACTTAGAAAAGTTGTGTGCAATTATAAAAGCTGCTTCTTTAGATTGAGAGCAAAGGCTCATATGGTTAGGCACATGAAGGAATGATTCTTCCAGAGGGATGGACTTGTGAACCATCATTTTGATCAGATATGGATACTGAACGGTGTCATGAATTTACCTTTTTCAACTCTTCAGCTCCCTCAAGGTATATCACGTCCCATCCTGGCCCCTTACACTTTATAAGTAGCATTTCTCTAACTTGGTATTATAATTATTCATGAAATATGTGTTTCATTCAATATGATTTGTTAATAGTAAGAATTGTAAATTGTTCACTACAGCATGTAACATACTCCTACATTCATTTAACAGTGCATTACTGAGCACACCACTAGGCTTTGAGGTCATAAAGCAAAATAGATCCTTCCTTCAAGAGATTTATTTTCTAAGAGTGGAAACAATCAAGTAAATTGATGATTATAGTGCAATGTAGCAAAGACTGTGCTAACGTGATCTACAGAATTAGGTGGGGATGCAGATAAATGCTAATATAAATGAAAATTTAAATCTCAATTAAAATCCAGGATGGGGGAGAGGTTGAAGATGGACAAAACCAGATCATGTTTGATCACAACATTCTTTTAATATTGTCTATTTATTTAACATTTTGCAGGGAATATTTGTAAACATGCTGTCAGGAGATGAAGGACTAGAAAAGTAGACAGAGTTTTGAAAATTAGTGTGTGGTTTTTTTTAATGCTTCAGATTTAACCCTAATCTGTCAGTTACTACTAAATGATTTTATGCAGGAAATAATGAGGTAACTTTTATACTTTAAGAAATAATGTTCTGAGAGAGGCACTGAGAGTTGGTATTATCTAGGAGAGAAGTGATGAGGGCTCGAATTAAGGTGCAAATAGTGGGAATGGCCATGAGAGAAAAGGTATGAGAAATATTTAGGTGGGTGCCATAGACTTGGGTAACTGATTGAATGTGCCAGGGTGACTGGGGAGAGGGAGGCACTGCCATTGTTCTCATTTGAGGGGCTGGGAGGATACCCAGATCGGATGAGCTGAGGGAAAGACACATTTGCAGGAGGTGAGCTGTTAAATTCATGCTTGTGCCTCTTGAGTCTAAGGTACCTGAGTGCTACCTAGGAAGAGAAACCGGGCAAACAGTTGAATAGATGTGCTCAACAGAATGGTTTAAGCTCTGGAAATGGGTTTGAAAGTCCGAAGTGGCAGTTGAAGGTTTTTGATGAAGTCACCAAGAGCAAACAGTTCAGGAAAAAAAGAGCATGGGGCTGGAAACGAAGCCTAGGCGACTAAGGCTTAAATGGCAAGTGGAAAAATAATTGTTTAATGTTCAGCAGCAGAGAGGTGGGAGAAAAGCTGAGGAACAATGATGCCATAGAAGTGTAAATGGACAAGCAACCTTAGAAATTCCACCTGTTCCCATAGTCCTTTCAAAGTGATTGTGTTTCACAGGGAAGCAGCTGTAGGTGGTTCATCATCCACATACATAAATGAGTAAGTTCTGGATCACCTGTTTTTTTGTTTTTTGTGTTTTTTTTGTGTGTTTTTTTTTTCAATTGGCAGAACTCTGTCAATGCCTTGACAAATGGGTCTCTCCATGGATTGGCTCTTATGGCAGCTGGCTCGTGAGAGCAAGGGCAAGAGAGTATTACATGATGGAAGTCACAGTCTTTTTGTAACCTAATTTCAGAAGTAACATTCCATGGCTTGAGGCATATTCTGTTCGGTAGAAATAAGTCACTAGATCCAGCACACACTCAAGGAGACTGCATTATGTAAGGGTGTGAATACCCTTAAGGTGTAGATCATTGGGATCCATGTCAGAAGTGCCTTATGTACTTCCCATTTAGTAGAAGACAAATGAGGTAGATAATCTCATTGCAAACCAAGAAGCCCAACTGATAGAGAACCCAGGTAAGAGGTTTCCTGCTGAATATTTCAAAAAAGCCAGGTAAGAAAAGAGCCAAAACGTGATCACTGGATTTGGCAACATCAGTATTATTGGTGAGAAATAAAGGCAATTCAGAGAAGAATGGAGTAGGGAAAACAGATGGTGGTGGGATGAGAATGACCAGCAGTGATAAGGTAGACACAGTAAGGGTTTTTATGTTTAAGAAAGGTGGTGTTTTGTTTTCTTTTGATGCTGTGATACACCATTGCAAAGTCAGTGGTTTAAAACAACACAGATTTATTATCTTTGGTTCTAGAGGTCAAAATCCTAAAAGCGAGGTGTTGGCAGAACTGCCTTCCTTCTGGAGGCTCTGCGGTACAATCTGTTTCATTGCTTTTTCCATCTCAGAGGCTGCCTGCATTTCTTGGCTTGGAGCCCCTTCCTCCATCTTCAAGGCCAACAGTGTTGCACCTTCAAATGTCTTTCTCTCTGACCTCTGCATTTATCATTACATCTCCTTTTCTGAAGCCAACCTCCCTGCCTCTTATGGGACCATTGTGATAGATTGGGTTCACCTAGGAAATCCAGGATAACCTCTCCACCTCAAATTCATTAATTTAATCACATTTCAAAATCCCTTTTGCCATAGAAAGTATAATATTCTGGAGATTAGAATGTAGACCTCTTGGGAGATTATTACTTTTTGGCTAGAGTAGGGGAAAAAAAGATAATATCTGGGAGCTTGGAGTTCAGGAGAAGTATTTTGTACACTGGGTAAAGTTGTTCATTTTATCTTATTATGGGCTCTCTGGATACACAGATGAACAATTCAGACTTTCCTGTTGATTGACTCACAGAATTTGTAAGAGTTCGAAAAATGTTAAATGGAACTAAACGATGTCTTAATCTCTTTAGCTTTTTAAAATATTCTCAATGTTAGTGTAAAAATGTGTAGTCCTGTTTGGTGATTGATTATGAGAGCAGACTTCTAAAATGAATATTTGTTCTCCTTTCTCTGTCCAGTGAATAACTGACTTTGAATATTTTGCCTAGGTAATTGGGATCTATGTATTTTAAATCAATACATGGAATTGCCAAATTCAGTTCATGTGACTATAGATAGTAGGGCATTAATAGAAAATGAAAATATTATTTACATAACTTTAAATCTGGACATTGTTAGGCAATAAAATTGTCTTTGGATATTATTATCTACTAGAGGCCTGGTGCATGAAAATTCATGCACTGGAGGGGGAGGTGCCTCAGCCCGACCTGCCCCCTCTCACAGTCCGGGAGCCCTCAGGGGCAGGAGGCGACCCAGTGATCAGGGGAAGGCGACATCCCATCACACCTCTGCTGCTGCCACTGCTGGCAGCACAAACCTCGGCTGGCCCTGGTTACCTGAGCCTCAGGTGGCCCTGGGTGGCTGGGCAGCTGCCATCCGAGGCTTGCCTGCGCCCTGGGAGGTTGGGGGACTGAGGAGACTGGGGGATTCCGGAGGCAGGTGTGTGGCAAGGCCCTGCCATGTGCCTGCTGCCCCAGCAGGGCTGAGGGGACTGGGCACTGCCATCTTGTGGCTGTGGGTGCCGCCATCTTTGAGAGTGGGGCAGTCAATTAGAATATTCCCTCCTTATTGGCTGTGGGTGCTGCCAGTTTGCGATGGCGTGAGGGTCAATTAGCATATTCCCTCTTTATTAGATAGGATGTATAAGGAAATTGCCCCCCCCCCCTAACTATTGTTGGGGCAGCATCTCTAATAGAGCTGCTAATTTCTATGGCTTACTTTCTTGTCAACAAGTGTCTCCTTCCATGGTTCCATTAGAACAGGCTCCATCTTGTTTGAAATTCCCACAATAGCCTGCTTCTGGGCACTGGACACATCTCATCACCGTATCTTTTCAGCCTTTGGTGTTGTGGCTGCTTTTTGCTGTTGTTAACCTCTGAGTTGTCTCACAGTCCCCTGTTTGGCTTTTTGGCTCTTCCAACACCTCCATCTCTAATTCCACACACTAAATGTCCTTTATTGAATTACACAGCACAGGCAATTTTCCTGACTGAACTGTGAGTGCAGCAATATCAGAGTCTCATCTCTCCCTTCCTCCCCAAGAAGGCATATGATCTGTAGCACTTCAGTGTTTCTGTGAGGGATACATAAAAAAATGCTTACAAAGTAAAGAAACTGAAGTTTTTGTACTGGATGGAACAGAAAAGTTGCATATACTTAATGTCCACATGCTGAATTCAGTATGTGTCCAATATTTCCACCTGAATTTCTATTTTTGCTCAGATCATTAATCTAAGGCTCTCTCAACTCTCAAACAGAGGTGGTTTTCACACTGTGGTTTTGAATGTGTTTCTGCATCTTGTACGATGATGCAACACTTATCTTAGAATTGAAACAAAAACCAAGTTACCACCACCATCTAAAAAATAATTGTATTTTTCTGTTCTTCCTTGGCTCCAAAGAGGGCTAACTGTAAATAATAAATTCACTCAAGGAAACACAGGGTCTCTGGGCCAAAGGACCTATGGACAGGAAGGGAAAGAGAACAAGGAAAGGACCAAGTCCAGAGGCTGGGCCTGAACAAGACATGATAATAAGACATTATCTCTCCTCAGCACCCCCTCCTTGGCTTCGTCTGGAAACTCTATATTTTCTCAGTCACACTTCGGCTTGTGGGCTTTCAGCAGTTGGCAGCTCTCCAGTTTAGCACTTCATTTCATACAACAGCTCTAATTTTCAAATATTGACTTGAGGACTTAGTCTCCCTGGTGCCAGCTCAATTCCTAAACATTATTGCATTTAAAGCTTTGATTATGATGATGTACTACTGGGGATTCCAGTTATCAGAGGAAATTCATCTTTATGGAATTTCAGTGAAGGTACCACACCTGTATCTAATCTTACATAAAAAATACCAAATCCATTTTTAAGTGTGCATTATGCAAAGATTTATATTTAAAATGTATTTGAATTACACACATTACATATCAAGGATGATAAATGTTATGTAACTGGATACAGTGTAAATAAAATTGTGTGCTGCCCATTTTGGATATGCAAAATAGTCTGCTTTTACTATTTTAGAGGCCAAGGCATTTTCACTACACTGACATCAGAAGGCATGCTCTGCATTTGATCAGGGCCCTTGAAGATACAGTACATGGCAAAAGGAAAATAAGATTAATATTTATGAGTTGGTAATTGTTTTTTTTCTAAGAAAGAATGCTATATTACCACATTTCTTACATGTGAAAAAATATGATAATTACCATGGAGAACATGACATTTCAATAAAATGATAAAAATAGATACTAGACTTTCTTTCCAAGAATTAAGGAAATCAAAGAGAGTTTATTGAGTAACAGTTTGTGTAGACTACAATTCAACTAAGTAACTGTGGTTTCTTTTTACTTTCTCATTTTGGTTTGATAGTCTTGAGAATAAATAATTGAACAGATAAAACAGACTGATTATACAATGGATTTATTAATATTGACCATTTATTTGATTAAAAAATAAGTTGGACAAAGTGGACAAGGATTACGGAAGGGCATTCAGAGCAGCTGAAACCTTATGCACAAAATTTAAAAAATGTGGGTCAGCATTTCTACTTCAGAGATTATAGTAGATCCCTTACTACTGGAGGGAAGACTTTCAGGGGAAGGACAGCAGAGAATAAGGCAAGTGTGAGAGGCTGGGACCCTGAGCCAAGGATTTCCAGTCCTGTGTTTAGAAGCTGGGCCTTTATCCATAGGCAGATGGGAGCCATCAGCACGTTTTTTTTTTCTGAAGGGCTCACTGGGCTAACTGTCACATCGGTAGAACTTGGGAAAATGGGTTGAAAGATATAGAATGTGAACAAAACCATTCAGAAGCTGCTACAACAACCCAGGGAGAACTGATGAGGGCTGAATTAAGAGACTGAAGATGTGAATGGGGATGTAAGGGTGAGATTTCATAAATATTTAAGAATGAAATTGATTAAGATGATTTATGTTCCTCTTAATAACCCTCCAAATATAACTAGTTTTAATGCATATCAGTAGAATCAAAACATGTGTAGGCAATAGTTAAATATCTTTCAATAATTTATTTGGGTTTAATCAGAAAACATTTAATTAACATGTTTAATACAATTATCATCAGAAAAGAATTAACAGAATTTCAGTCCTATCTCTTCTACCTATGCATGAATTTTATCTATAAATCTAACAGATAATCATTCAGTATTGATTTGATTCTTTAAGTGACTATCCCTCTCTCTATAGGCAGCCCTTCTATGATGGTACAGCCCATTATTTGTCGTTTCTCTCTTAAATTAATCAGAGATGTATCTTCCATCGGTCCTTCTTCTTTATTCTGTGATACTAGAAAAGAGTCTAAATTCCATTTTATTTGGCTAAACTTCAGACATTATAGTTTCCCCATTAAATTTTCTTTAGCTTATCATCTACGTTTCTTTTATTTTTTGCATCTTCAAACTCTTTTCAACAAAGGTGATTCTTTCTTGATGCCAATACTCTTCTAATGATATGGTGCTCAGAATTCCACAGTATTTCAGATGTGGTCAAGGATCCCCAGTCAATAGAGCAGAATTCATGTCTCAAAGCCTTATCTACTTGTTCTCCAAGTTAGTTACTGTTACAATATTTCTTCTTTATCACCTTCTCCATATTTCTATCAAACAGACCCCAAGCCCTTCAAGATTTCATAGGATTCTTATTAAGAATAAGAGAACCTGTGTTCTTATTAGGAATATTTTATTTTTATTAGTGTAAAAATGATGCCAAGTCTTTGCAAAATAGAAAAGAAATGTATTATCACCAAATCTTGACTCCTACCAACTGCAGTAAGTGGCTCCTCATAGAGCAATGAAATTAGAATTGGGACCAGGGAATTCAATTGTAGAGAGGGCAAAAGAAAGCTCAGTTAATCCCAAAATATATGGCTCCAGAGGTGGTAACTGTCTTACTCAAGGGCCTATCAACAACTAAGCAATTTGTTCTTTGATACATATACCTTTCATTTATCATAGGCTTTTCCTTCATTCGTTCTTGTTTAGCCAGCACATAACTGATTCCATCTTCCCTCTAGCCATTCACTCATTTTTATTGTTTCATTCTGAACTCCCTCCAAGTTGTCATCATATTTCTCTTATCCAAATGTCCCCAAACTGTTATAAAAATAATCAGAAAGGAATATCTGATAATTTTTTGATGAAAATACTGTTAATATTAAATACTCCCAGAGCTACATTATATTTAACTCTGCACATGACCTTCAAAAACTTTAGTTCCTACTCTAAAGGAGTTTCCATTCTAGTAGGTGAAGTGCAAAAAGATATATGCTGATGATGATCACATCCCCATGTCTTTTCTAAGCCATACTACAATAATTTTCCAAATTAACAATATTGATTTGTTTGGTCTTGAATAGCCCTATTAAACTGAGGAGTGTAATGGGGGGAATAATAGATTAAGCATGGCACATAGGCTGGTCCACCTGAACTGGGCACAGGAAGATTTAACAGTGTTGTCCAGGGTTGTTGCTGTCTGGAGGTTGTTTGGTGATCTGACTTTGAAAGTAAGATGACATTACCTTATGCAAGATGGGTTTTAAGTTCAAAAAGTATTTTTGGAAAAATATTCTCTTCAAGTGACATAACAGCTACCCACCACCCATCACAGTGCCAAATGGCACAGATTGTGCAAGTAGAAACTGGCCACCAGAAAGAACCTAGGCATGATACACTCAGGTTAGAGAGAGCACTGCAGCATTTTGCATAACATACTAGAAGAAAGCCAAGCCTATCATAGGAAACAGTGATAAAAGACTTTCTTTTCCTTTTTTTAAATTACTTTATTGATTAAGGTATCACATATTTGTCCTCATCCCCCCATTCCCATCCCAAACCCTTCCCCACGCATGCCCCCATCCCCCTGTTGTCCGCGATCACTGGTTAGGCTCATATGCAAGCACACAAGTCCCTTGGTTGATCTCTCTCCCCTATCCCCACCCTCCCCTCCCCTCCCTCCGAGGTCCGACAGTCCAATCGATGCTGTTCTTGTTCATCAGTCTATGCTGTTCATCATTTCCCCTAGATGAGTGAGCTCATGTGATACTAGAAATACACTTATAAGAACCAAAAATGAGACAAGCAATAATGGTTATGCTGAGAGGCAAATGAATCAGTCTATAGTGAGTTTCTTTCTGGGCCAACAGTTCTTTTGAGTCCCAATTTCTATGTCAAACAGTTCCTTATGTGTACACGTCAGCAATGATATTTCAGTTCTGGATGGTGGACAAATGGTGGTAATGCAGGTCCGACCCTCTCTGGTTTGGTCCTGGGCAACCTGCAGCGATGCACAGCTGCTGACTGCTAGTACTTTCTTTTCAAAGCTTGCCCTTTGAGCAACTGCTTGAGAGAAATCAAGATCCAGTAATATGCACCCAGAAGCAACAGGCCTCAGAGAACACACTGTGACACAAGCAACAGATCTCAGAGAACATACTGTGACACTCTTAAGAAAACACAGAGCATCCTGAATCTGAATCCTTCTCTTTCTACTTAATGACTTAAATGTCTCTAATAAAACTGATGTTATCACAATTTCCCATCCTTCCCAGGGTACTATAATTAGGTGTCTAGAACAGGGGTTTTCAACCTCGGCATTATTGACAAATTGGGACCAATTCTTCATTGTGGGGCCTGTCTGATGCACCCTTACAACTTTGGGTAAGTTACTTACCTTCATTCACTCAAACTCAGTTTTCTCATCTGTAAGATGGGGGTGATAATAAGACTATTAAGGACTGCTGTGAGGATTAAAGATGCTATATGAAAATCAATTAGCAAAAAACCTAACATGTAGCAAGCCCAGAATATATTTTGGCTATTTTTTAGTTGGTTTCTATGTAGTTTATATTACAGAATGAGGGTTTAATATTTTTCCACATATTCTTTGGTCAATTTCTCTAATCAGAGACCCTTTTTAAATATTGTTAAAGTTGAAACATGAATCGTATGTGATTTTTCTATTTAATATTTTTGGCCCAGGAGAATAAAAATCAGGGAAGATGACCCAGGTAAGACAAATTACTGTCATATGAGGCTTATCCCATTTCAGTATACATTATTTAACTCAAGATTGAATGAAAAGCGGATAGAGGTCTTGGTGAAGAACAAGGAAGAGTGATGGTTGTTCTAAAAGTTTCTTTATAGAGTATCTGTTCTAGATAATAAATCCTAGAGGATAAATATAAGGGTCTGTGAGGAATTCTGTACCAGCTTTGATTAGCTTTTTTATTATAATGAATGTGTGGGTTTGGGTTAAAGAAAACACCCTATGATTTTATTTGTTTTCTTTAATTCATTCCAGAAACTTTTGTTGAACTTGGCTGACCTGTTAAATTTGTTTCTAGAATAAATTTCAGTTAAATAGTAAGTTCATGCAGGTTTGTGTTTTTTGAGTTTTTAAGTTTATCATCCGTTCTTCTTTACCACTTCTTATCCCCACACATAAATACCTAGAGTCTCCAAGGCTGCCAGTAATTCCTTCTCTCTGAGGTTCATCAATATACAAAAGGAAAACACCTAATTAGAGTAAGGAATTTAATAGAGTATATTAGCCAGAAAATTAATTCAAAATAGCTGGGAAATGAAAGGTTATAGTGGTTTGATGTGTAATTGGAGCCCTGCTCAGGGAAAAAATAAAAAGACTAGAGGAGAATCCATGATCATGATAAATAGTAGTTTATCCATTTAGGAGTAATCCGGGACATGCTATAAAGATCAGTTTAGGTCACATCTAGGGTCTTAACTAAAGATATTAACAGTATCATAAACAGAGTATCAATTAAATTGTGAGGGGTATTAATAGGGTAGATAATATGAAAACAAGAGAAGATTAAAAAATGGGGCAGAGGACTTGTGAAAATAACAATATCAAGAAATAAAGAAGGTCAAAATGGGAAGATGAAGTCTAATATATTTGGAGGCAAGTTCATTTTAAACCCCTATATTTAATTCCATTCCATTAATAATGCAGCACATCTGGGAAGAAGCATTTGGAAGAGAGCAGTACTTAAAGAGACTTAAATGTGATCATGATTAGGCCTAAAGGTAGATATGATTTTGCTGTGTGAATCTGGAGATATTGCCAATGTGATCTGGGTTGCAGACCCTGGGAGTCATTGGCATATGGATAGGTATAAACTATTTTTTGACTGTTGATGAGAACTTTGCTCAAAAATTGAAGTGAACTAGAATAGGGCCCAAGCAAGCTACAAGATAGATATACTGAAGAACAGACATAATAAATATAAAATAAAACATGATTACCGATGAATAAAATACCATTTAAACTCAGTTTAAGGTATTGTGCTAAGTATTGCAGTTATAAAAATAAATCATAGTGAAGTAAGATAAATAAACTACAGTTCTTCCCCATAAGAAAATCATAATCTAATGAGTAAAAGACATATTTACACAAGCCAATTTGTGTATGTGGCTGGGGGTGTGGTTAATGGTCTTTGAAGGTGCAGAGCAGAAAGGCATTCAATAATTCCAGGGAAATATTAGGAAAAGCAACAGAAAGAGTCATTGGAATGGGACATTGACAGGTAAATTGCATTTGAAAAGGTGGATGAGGATTGTAGGCAGACCAAACAAAAGGAACAGGCAAAAGGCAGAGGGCAGGCTAGACCAAGGGAACAGAATGACAATGGGTAGACACCTTTCTGAGGGAAAAGTGACTAAAGAATAGGTTCTCAGGGGAAATGTATACACAGTTCTTTAAACAGCACATCACTGTTCTCAAAGACAAAAAAAAGATTTCAGTGACCTTAGTGTTGCATATCTATATATATAAAAAGCCAGTGACCAGAACGCTGTAACAACTGGAACAACTGGTTGCTATGATGCCCAATGAGGCCAGCTAATGGCTCCATAGGGGGTAGGGCCAGCTGGCCAACCTCCTGTGGCCCCTCCCCCTGGCCAGTCTTCCTCCCAATTGGCCTCTCCCACCCCAATCAAGGGCCGAGAGGCTTGCCAACTCCCCCACAGCCCATCCCCCCAGCAGGCCCCGCCCCCAAATGCCCCCCTACCTCAATAGGGGGTGGGGCTGACCAGCCAACCTCCAGTAGCCCCTCTGCCTAACCATCCCCACCCCCAATTGCCCTCCTTACCCCAATAGGGGGCAGGACCGGCTGGCCAACCACCTGTGGCCCCTCCACCTGGCCAGCTTCACCCCTGATCAGCCCCTCCATCCCATCTGCTCACAGCCCCTCCCCACAGCTGGCCCGATTGGGGACCAGCCGGCAGGACCTTTGTGCACTGGGCCTCTAGTATTCTATAATTTCAAATTGTATAAATCAGTTAATAGCAGACGATAAAGCCTCTTAGCATAAAGGCACAGATGTAGTAAGGAAAGGGCTCAGGTTTGGAGTAGACGTAGGTGATTCCTGGCTCTGTAATTTTCTGCCTTTGACCATGGAGAAGATAATTAGACTCACTGAGCTTAAGTTTTGTTTCTTGTAAAAATACAGAAAATAATTCCTACTTCTTAGGTCATGTTGTAAATAGGTATCAGCGAATGTTTTTGAAGCTTCTGTCATAGTGCTATTTCCATTGTAAATGCTCAATCAATGGTAGGTGTATTATTAGTATTACTACTATGACTATTTTCTAACTACATGATACTGGGTCTCAATAAATGTTAGTTATGAAAAGTTAAGAATCTCATTAATATTTTATAATAAAGTATGGACTTCCTTATTTTTTTTAAATTTACTCCCTAGCCATAATTAAAAAAAAAAAAAAAAAACTAAAGAAAGAAACATTTGCCTTTGGAGCTGTTATCTGTGGGGAGTGCTCCTCATCCCCACTGGTTGCTGCGATATCACACAAAAATAATTTTCTGAGACTCCCATGGGATAACCAGTGATTTTTATTTGCATGGAATTAAATCCCTGAGTTTCCAAGCCCCCATTTCCCTTTGTCCCATCATTGAAGAAGTGTAGGTATGGCTTCAACAGAGCTAGGATTAAAGCCATTGCCCACGTTTCCATTCAATGTCTGCACAGTCTAATCCAGCACCAGGCTAGCTTAGCTCGTGTTCCCAGCTGCAGTTGTCAGTCCATTGTATGTGGATTCCACAGGGCTACATGGCTATAATGGGAACACGAGCGAATGCAAGAAAACAGGAGCAAAACCAATGGAACCAGAGAGTCAAAAGAGCCAAGAGCTAAGAGAATTCCTTTGTCTGCAGATTACTTATCCCCAAATTTTTGTGGGCTTGCTGTGGCCCCACCTCCTCTGGTCAATGATCTTTGTTCCCAGGTTTGATTGACAACAAGCACCTCTCCTATGTCACCCCAACTTCACTGCACATGTCTCCATCCTTCCCTTTTGCCCAGCCCCTTTCCTCGGGGTTTTCCAGGGAATGGACTTGTGGTACCCTAGAGAGTATAAAGTTTCACCTTCCTGTGAAGCTGCCCAAATGACATGCCTATAATGTCTGGTTTCCTCCTTTCTTATTATTAATAACTAGCTAGTTTCAATGGCATCAAATATACTATGACTATAATCACATCAGGAATGCAATTGCTGCAGATCCTTAGAAATCTGAAAACATTTGTCTCTTTCTTCCTGATTCTACTTTGAGCCATCAGGTGACCTACACCCTAGAAAGAACACACATATTATAGTTTAACATCACATAGATTATTGTGAATTAGTTTCATTTTCCAAATACTAGGTTTTAATTCCTTCATACAGAAAATCATTAGTTATTGACATTCATCGACAGCATTGAATTAGATGCCAAGGTACATTTAAAATACTTGAAACTATCAGAAATATCTTGAAAAATTAGTATTTGTAATCCAGTAGAGAATTTTACAGAACAAAGGAACTTACTTATTTCCCATGTTTAATTTATCTTTACTACCAGCCCTTGTGGGGTGGGGGAGTAGGAGAGGAAGAGGAAAGTTCCTTTCTGTTCTTTCCATCCCGTAACGCCTGTTCAATATACACTTTAAGTCCATTCTCATCCTCAGCTACCCCATAGTTTCACTCCTCATCACTTTACACAAAAGCTTTTCAACAATATCCTTATTTTCCTTCCTTATCTAATCACTCTCTTCCCTAACCCATCACCAGATACCACCTCTTCATCACACACTACTCAATGAATTGTTATTGCCTCTAAGAAATAGTTCACCTCCTCTGACCTACATTTAAGACCACATATAATTCAACCTGTCCAACTCTGTCTTCCTCACTTAACTCTAATTAAAGTGGTCTTTCAATGACTGTAAAATATTCTATAGTTGACTCTATTCCAAGTCTGGTTTATATCATAATTTCTTTCCCAACCAAAATATCCTTCCCTATGAACTAAATCCCACTTACCCTTTAAGCCCAAATAAGTTCCATAACCAGCATGAGTTTAGTGTATATAGCAGAGGCCTTGGAGAGTTCCATACCTGAGTTTGAGGTCTGGCTTCATTATTTACTTCAATATTAACCTAGAGCCGTGGTCGGCAAACTGCGGCTCGTGAGCCACATGCGGCTCTTTGGCCCCTTGAGTATGGCTCTTCCACAAAATACCACAGCCTGGGCGAGTCTATTTTGAAGAAGTGGTGTTAGAAGAAGTTTAAGTTTAAAAAATTTTGCTCTCAAAAGAAATTTCAATCGTTGTACTGTTGATATTTGGCTCTGTTGACTAATGAGTTTGTCGACCACTGACATAGAGAAATTACGTAACTTCTTGCAACTTCAGTTGCTATCATCTATTAAATGACTAAAATAATGTTACTTCCCTCAGAGTGCTGCTTTGAGAATTAAGTGGGATAATGCAATAAAGGAATTTACACAATTTCTAGTAAGTAATATTTGCTATTATAGTTACACTAGAGGCCCAGTACATGAAAATTCATGCACTAGAGTGGGGGTCCCTCAGCCCGGCCTTCCCCCTCTCACAATCTGGGAGCCCTCAGGGGTGGGAAGTGACCTGGCGATCAGGGGAAGGCAATGCCCCCATCACAGCTCTGCTGCTGCCACTGTTGGCAACACAAGCCTCGTCCGGCCCTGGTTACCTGAGCCTCGGGCCAGCCCTGGGCAGCTGGGCAGCCACCATCTGAGGCTTGCCTGTGCCTCGGGCCAGCCCTGGGCGGCCAGGGGGCTAAGGGGACTGGGGGACTCTGGAGGCAGGCGCACAGAGTGGCTGGACCTGCCTGGGGGCAGGCCCGGCCATGCCGAATGCCTGCTGCCCTGGTGAGGCTGAGGGGACTGGGCACCACCATTTTGTGGCTGTGGGCACCATCATCTTTGAGGGTGTGACAGTCAATTATCATATTCCCTCCTTATTGGCTGTGGGTGCCGCCATCTTTGTGAGGGTGTGATGGTCAATTAGCATATTCCCTCTTTATTAGATAGGAATTCTTTGATCATACTCATCCCTCCTCTAAATTCATATTTGACCAAAATTGGACATTCAGTATTATCACAATCAGGTAAAAAAAAAAAATCAGCTATTCAAAAGAAAAATTACAAAGATATGCCCTGAAAAAAATGTTATTTTTCATTTTATCTAATTCTATATATTTTCAAAACTTATGCATTTGAAATGCCTTATTTTAATCATTAAAATATTTCTTTAAAAATGTTTAAATCAAAAAGACAATGAGTGTTGGCATGGGTGTGTAGATATGAGAACTCTCATGCATTGTTGGTGGGAATGTATAATATTGGAAAATAGTTGGGGAGTTTTTTAAAATGTTGAATCTGAAGTAAACACATGATCCATCAGTTCCACTTATAGGTATCTATTCAAGTGAAGTGAAAATATATGTCCACACAGGACTTTACATAAATATTCATAGCAGCATTATTCATAAAAGCCAAAAAGTGAAAACCACACAAATGTTCATCAACTAATTAATAGATAAATCAACAGTAGTTTATCCATATAGTAAGTTCATTATATTTCAATACAGCTGTTTAGAAAAGATTTTGTTTTAATTTTATAAGCAATGGGAAGCCACTTAAGATTTGTAAATGAAGAAAACTATTGAAAAAATTGCCAGTAAAGAATTATTCAGATTAAAATAGTAAAACTATATTAAAATTTCACATCTGCACTTTGAAACCCTATTACTTACTTTTGAACTAAAATTTTTGAGTATTAACTGTGGGCCAGTGTCTACACCAGCTACATTAGCCTAATTATGCCAACAACACAGTGAGAGAAATAGAGGGAATAAAGGACTTGGCCAACAAGGTCACAGAGCTAGTAAGTGGATAAGTAAGGATGGAAACCCTGGTCTGTCTGATTTTAAAGCCCACATTCTTTCCAAGCCTTTTAATCACCTTGCAGTGTAGCCTCATTCCCCTCTATCCCCTCTTGTCTCCTTCAATTGCCTAACAGAATAATCATGCCAACGCTTGATCCGGCCACAGTCACACCCTAAATTAGGGTAGAAGCTTCCACAGGCCCTTTAACATTGTCTCTGGTTGTCACAGAATATTTTATTTCTGTGTCGTTTTCTTCTAGATCTTCTAAGATATAAGGACTGTGTCTTTTTGCTGCTGAAATTTCAGCACTTAGTACTATGTTTAGTATACAGTCGGTACTTGGCAAATATTGTTAAATGAATTAGAGAATAAATGAATGAAGAAATAAATACTGTTGATTTATTTATTGTGGCCAGGAATAGATGGTGACAATGAACATAAGTAAGTCACCCTGGATATCACTTATCAAATATATATTGAGCACTTATAATGTCCAAATCTTTAGCCAAGTGCTAGGGATACAAAGATGAATATGACCAAGCTCCACTTCTTAGAACTCACAATAAAGTGCTTTAAGACAAGCATGAATTTGAATAATAACATAGTATAGTATTTTAAGTTCCATGTTTTTCACAGTAACAACTAGAGGCTGGGTGACTGTAGTAAAGAGAATGAGAATAATGACACACATAAGATGTTTTCTTTTCCCGAAGGAAACCTATAGAACATTTCATTTTAGTGTGTTCCTGGACTGTCTCGCACATTTTATTTTGGACCTTATCAAAAGTTTGTATATGCTTGGGGTTCTTACAAAGAATGTAGGACTTCCAGATGGCACCAGTGTTTCTTAGGATGCTCTCAGAAACATCCCTACTCAAATTTAAACTGTGTAAGGGGAAAAAAAGATTCCCTTGTTTCCATAAATATTTGAAGTATCATCAAAATAACCTGAGGCAGACAAGCTTTAATACTCAAGTATAATCATTCATTTCTTTCGTGTCACTCTGATTTTCCTCACTTGAAATAAATGTGGTCTGACATATTGATTATCCATTCTTGGCCATGGGGGAAGTTTTACTCATATATTGATCTAACTGTTGGTTTATGTAAGGGTTTTGTTTTTTTTTTACATAGATGTCATATGATGCTTCAGAAATGTGGTGATTCCAAAATTATGTAACTCCATTAAACTAAGCACTACTGGAATGGGGCAGCTGCACATTCAATGGGAATAAACCTGGAAGGGTGCCATGCTTCTGGCCTGTCTATTATGGGTGGTAGGAGCTGAAGGGCAAGTACCAGGTATCTCTAACTGAGGAACCTCTCCTCAACCTTAGTTGTTGAATTCTTTGATTAACTTTATTGAATTGTATAATTTACAAATCATAAAATTCACCTGTTTCAAGTTTACAATTCAATGAATTTTTAGTAAGTTTACTGAATATGTAACAATCATCTTAATCAATTTTTGGAACATTTTATCACCCCAATAAGTCCTCCTGTACCCATTTATGGCTCATCCCCAGTCTCACACCCAGCCCAGGGCAACCACTCATTTACTTTCTGTCTCCAGAGATTTGCCTTTTCTGTACATTTCATAAAATGGAAACATGCAACATGTGGCCTTTGGTAGCTGGCTACATCCAATTAACATACTATTTCTGAGGTTCATACATGTTATAACACATATGGTAAGTTCATTCCATTTATCGCTAAATAGTATTCATTATATGAATGTGCCACATTTTGTTTCCCCATTCATTTTATACACATTTTGTTTTTACTTTAGGCTATTATAAATAATGTTGCTATGAACATTCGTGTACAAGGTCTTTTGTGTATATATATTTTGACTTCTTTTGAGTGGATATCTAAGAATGGAATTGCTGGGTCATACAGTAACTCCAGGTTTAACATTTTGAGAAACTGCCCAACTGTTTCAAAGTGATTGTACTATTTTATATTCCCATCAATAATTTAGAAAGGTTCCCATTTTTTTTCACATTCTTGCCAGCATTTATTATTGTCCTTTCTTTTGATTATAGACTTTCCAATGGCTGAAAATTGATATATCATTTTAGTTTTGGTTTGCATTTCTCTAATGACTAATGATGTTGACCATCTTTTTATGCACTTATTAGCTATTCTTATAAATTTTTTTTGTGTGTGAGATGTCTACTCAAAACTTTTGTCCACTTTTAAATTGAGTTAGTAGTCTTATTGAGTTGTAAAACTTCTTTTTACATTTCAAGTCCCTTATCATATATGATTTGTAAATATTTTATCCTATTGTGTGGGTTGGTTTTTAACTTTCTTAATGGTGTCTCTTGAAGCACAGGTTTTTAATTTTGATGAAGTATAATTTAACAGGTTTTTCTTTTACTGCTCATGCTTTTGGTGTCAGATTTAAGAATTCTCTGCCTGAACCAATGTCTCAAACGTGTGTGAGTGTGTGTGTGTGTGTGTGTGTGTGTTTTATACTGAAATCTGTATAGTTTTAGCTCTTGCATTTAGGTATCTGATTCATTTTGAGTTACTTTTTCTATAGTGTATATGGAAATTTTTCTATATGGAGGTAGGGACTAAGTTCATGTTTTCACATTTGGATAGTCCATTATCTCAGTGCCATTAGTTAAAAAGACTATTCTTTCCCTATTGAATTGCCTTGGCACTTCTGTTAATATCAACTGACCATAAAAATGAGTTTATTTCTGGACTCTCAACACTGTTTCATTGATTTATATGTTTGTCTTTATGCCAGCACCACACACTGTCTTGATATATAACTTTTTAAAAGTTGATGTAAATTTTAAACTGAACAGATTAGATGGAAATGACTGAATCTATTCTGTCTTTTTAAAAAAATCTTTCCAATAATACATATTGTAGGAAATGCAATGAGTGAGGAACCAAGATGGCAGCATAGGTAAATGGGGTACTCCCATCTTCTCATAACCACATGAAAATTACAACTAAAATACAGAATAACCATCATTCAAAACTGCCAGAAATCTGGATGAATGGAAGTCCTCCAACTAGAGAGTTTAAGAAGAAAGCTCATTGAGACAGGCAGGAGGGGCAGAGGTGTGGAATGGGCTGGTCCCACACTCACGTGTGATGTTTTGTGTGTTTTTTTTCAATCTGGAGGGATATCTTGGATATCCCGTGAGGAGCAGGGGGTCCCAGCCACATACCAGACCCCTAAGCCTAGGGTTCCAGAACTGGGAAGAGAAGTCTCCATAACTTCAGGCAGTAAAAACAAGTGGGAATGATAGTTGAGTAACATGACACAGAGACTGCCAGAGACCCAGGCTGTTCCTCTTAAAGGGCCTGCACACAGACTTACTCGGGTTCACTCTCTCTGAGCTACAGCACTGGGGCAGTGGCTTGGGGGAGTCCACAGACTTACAAGGAGGAACTAAATTATATGGCATTAGGACAAGAACTCAGGGGCAGCTTTCTCCCAGACAAAAGTGCTTGCAGAGGTTATTGTCCCTATGCTGAGATCTCCCCCCACACAGAACTGACTGGCAAATGCCATATCTGAGTCTCCATAAACCTGCCCCACACTGTTTGACCTGCCCTGATGATTCCCTGACATCCTGCCCAACCCAATTTGCAGGCTCACTCAAGCTGTTTGCAGCAGCTTTTCCATACAAATGGCCTGTCCTTGCTGGGGCTTAAAACTTTCCTAAAATTTCTCAAACAAGTAGCAGCTGGACTCAGCATGCCCATACCTTTCAACAAGCCACCCCAGGCCCAGCACTAGCAGCTGCCTGCTTTGATTCACAGTTTGGCCTCTCCTAGGCACCCCTAAGCCCAACACAAGTAGCAGCCATCTGCAGATCATTCTTTAGCTTGTACTTGGTGGCCTTCTGCAGGGCACAGGCACTAGCTGACTTTGACCTCCCAGGAAGCTCCAGATCCAGTGCACCTGGTGGACAGTTTCAGACCATGCCAGATTACAATTCTACCGCATCCATGAGTGACACACTCAAGGAGTAGACTCGGTAAGCACCAAAGCCCCACTGAAGTAAGTCCTGCTTCTAGGGGTGTCTCCTGCATAGTAGCTCTTCTGCTGTAGTTGCAGCTGGTCCTCACAGCCAATTGGCCTGGGGGTCAATTCCTCCCAGTGACACCAACAGTAATCAAGGCTCAACTACAATAGGACAGTGCACACAGCCCACACAGGGACACACCTAGAGTGTTCAGCTCAGGTGACTTGGGAGGCCAAGCCACTGGGCCCTACAAGACACATTATTACACAAGGCCACTCTACCAATTCCAGAAAACATAGCAGCTCTATGTAATGCATAAAAACAAATGCAGGGAAGCAACCAAAATACAGAGGCAAAGAAACATGAAACCAATGAAAAACAAAAGAAATCTCCAGAAAAGAACTAAATGAAATGGAAGCAAGCAAACTACTAGATACAGAGTGCAAAACAATGGTTATAAGGATGCACAAGGAACTTAATGACAGTTTCAAGGACCTTAGTGATAACATCAAAGACAAGAAAAAGGACCAGTCAAAAATGAAGGATACACTAACTGAAATGAAGAATAATTTACAGGGAATCAACAGTAGAGTAGAATCAAATCAACAATTTGGAATATGAGAAAGCAAAAAACACCCAATCAGAAGAGCAAAAAGAAAGTCAAATAAAAAAAAATGAAGATAGTGTAAGAAGCCTCTGGGACAACTTCAAGTGGACCAACATTTGCATTATGGGGGTGCCAGGAGGAATAGAGAGAACAAGATATTGAAAAACTATTTGAAGAAATAATTACAGAAAACTTCCCCTCCCTGGTAAAAGAAATAGACTTACAAGTCAAGGAAACACAGAGAGTCACAAACAAAATGAACTAAAAGAGGCCCACACCAAGACACATCATAATTAAAATGCCAAGAGTGAAAGACAAAGACAGAATCTTAAAACAGCAAGAGAAAAGCAGTTAGTTACCTACAAGGGAGCACCAATATGACTGTCAGCTGATTTCTCAACAGAAACTGTGCAAGCTAGAAGGCAGTGGCAAGAAATACTCAAAGTGATGAATAGCAAATCCTAAAACCAAGATTGCTCTACCCAGCAAAGCTGTCATTTAGAATTGAAGGTTAGGTAAAGAGCTTCACAGAGAAGAAAAAGCTAAAGGAGTTCATCACCACCAAACCAGTATCACATGAAATGTTGGAGTGTCTTCTTAAAGAAGAAGGAGGAGAAGAAGAAGAATATACTAACAATACAAAGACAATAAATATATATCTATCAACAACTGAATCCAAAAATCAAAATAAATAAGCAAGGAATCTAATGAACAAAATAAACTGATGAATAAAATAGAATCAGGGCATAGAAACATGGAACAGACTGATCAATCTCAGAGGGAAGGGGGGAGGGGGCCAGAAAGAGTTTTACCAAAGAAATTATATGCATATATGCATTTCCTATGGACACAGGCAATACTGTGGTGAAGGCCTGGGGTCGGGCAGGAACAGGGTGGAGGGAGAGAATGGGGAGGAAGAGAGGGGCATCTGTAATATTCTCAACAATAAAAATTAAAAAAAAATACATATTGTAAGAAACAACTAAATAAAATATAAGATGATGAGAAAAATGATAGAAAAAAATGAAACAAATAGGATTATTGCACAAAATCTATATCATATATGTCTTCAACATTGCTAGTTGTGGCTACCATTGTGATTCTGAACTTGCCAACAATAAAGAAAGAAATGGAGTCCATGTGGTGTGGCTCAGTTGGTTGAGTATCATCCCATTTACCAAGAGGTTGCTAGTTCCATTCCCAGTCAGGGCACATGTCTGGGTCTTGGGCTGGGTCCCCAGTCAGGGGTATGCAGGAGGCAGTTAATTAATGATTCTCTTTCATCAATGTTTCTATTTCTTTCCTTCACCCTTTCTCTTTCTAAAATCAATATATATATATATATATATATATATATATATATATATATATATATATATATATATATATATAAGTAAAGAGCCAGGGTCGTAACATCCAAAACAACCGAGCTCTCGACAAAATGCCAGGCTGCATGTACAGCAGGCGAGCAGGCTGAACTGCTGACCTCTTGGAGAGAGAGAGAGGCAAGACTGATCAGCAGCAGCAGCGGCTGCTGGCAAGGCCAGGAAAGAGAAGCAGGGTGATCAGACCCTGCTTGTCTCTCTGGGCCTGGCCAGCAACCAAGCCTCTCTCTCTCTCTCCCAGAGGTCAGCAGTTCAGCCTGCTCACCAGCAGCCTGGGGCAGCTGCTGATCAGCCCCACCTCTATGATCAGGCCCGGAGATAGGCCTGGAGATGCTGACTGGCATAGAAACCAACCAATCAGAACCCACTCTGGGTGAACTGTGACTGCAAAACCTAAGGTGGGGGCTGAAGAGGGGTTTTAAGGGCAACAGCTGTTTAGTGTAAGGTGTAAGAAAGCGGTTCAATTTTTTAATGACCAGTTTGGCAGTATAGTGCATATGGCTGGCTATCAGTCCAGATATAGGGATTATGTGTTTTTGTCTTCCAAGAGCATCTCCTCCTGCTAAAAGGCTCCCCCCCCCCATTTAAGCAGTCATATCCTATATAATCTATCTATACTAATAAAAGGGTAATATGCTAATTAGACCTGGTAGACCAGCCATCTTCCAGACAAAGCCATGGTGGTGGGGGCCAAGGCAGAGGCAGTTAGGGGTGATCAGGCTGGCAGGGGAGGACAGTTATGGGCAAGATCATGCCAGCAGGGGAGGGCAGTTGGGGGCAAGATCAGTCCAGCAGGGGAGGGCAGTTAGGGGCGATCAGGCAGGCAGAGGCAGTTAGGGGAGATCAGGCCAGCAGGGGAGTTCAGTTAAGGGCGAGATCAGATTAGCAGGAAAGGGCAGTTAGGAGCGATCAGGCAGGCAGGCAGAGGCAGTTAGGGGTGATCAGGCAGGCAGGCAGAGAGGTTAGGGATGATCCAGCAGAAAGGGGGGCAAAGTAGGGGCATTCAGGCCAGCAGAGGGGCAAGGTAGGGATGATCAGGTCAGCAGGGGGACAAGGTAGAGGTGATTAGGCCAGCAGGCAGAGGGGTTAGGGGCGATCAGACAGGCAGGCAGATGAGTGGTTAGGAGCCAGTCATCCTAGATTGTGAGAGGGATGTCTGACTGCCGGTTTAGGCCCGATCCCCGTGGGTCCTAAACCAGCAGTCAGACATCCCCCAAGGGGGTCCCAGATTGGAGAGGGTGTAGGCCAGGCTGAGGAACCCCCCTCCATGTGTGAATTTTGTGCACCAGGCCTCTAGTATGTTTTAAAAAGGAAGGAAATGGAAACATATTCATAAAATATGTTAAACCCTTTGCACTCGCTTGCTTTTTTCTCGATTCCTTTATTCTAATGCTAACCATGTCGAGTCACACTCGACATCCGAGTGCAAAAGGTTAATAAAAATAATATAATTAAACTTCTTAGTAAAATTACAACTATTATTAGTTTTTGAACTAGAGGGAATTTTATCCTGTATATGTTCATAAAAAGGAGATTGTATAATATGACAAACAGCATCCTTATAAGAACTCTCATACTGAGTAAAGCAAAGAGTTTCTGATTCTTTTTCTTACTATATTCTGCATTGTAGACTAACTATAATTAGCAAATTCAAGTTTATGCAGAGATCAAAGAAATGACATTTGTTCCTTACCTGGTTAATCCTGAGATATATTTTATTGTATTTTATTCAACCAGAAGTTTTTATGTGTATGATAGAAAAGAATCCAAAGCTTTGCTTCTGAGGGATAATTTAAAGTGCAGTTATACTATTGTAAGTTAAGATAAAACTCTATATTTTAATAATAAACTTAAGCAAGGAGTTGTATTGATGTGCTTTTATGAAAAGGAAGAAGCCTAATAAGGATGTTTTCGTGAAAATAATGAGCCCTATCCCCACTGCAGAGATGAGGTGAGAGAAAACCTACTCTTCCAAGGCAGAACAAAATTATCCTCAAGAATTAATCCCTCAAACCTGGAAGATATAGAGTTGCAAACCTAGCCATATCTCTATCTCTCCCTGCCCCTAACACAAAGAGAAATAATTTAAGCAAATGATTGTTCTAATACCCAGGCCTCTTTTAGTTAATCAATATGAAAACTCTATCAGAAAATTCAAACACATCGGGGATCTCAGCTATACAATATCACTTCACTAATTCAAGAAGGGGAATGTTAGTTGGTGAGAGGTATGAAGATTATGCCACTGGTCCTGCTGTCACTGTTTACCCTTTGTCTGGGAAGTCAAGTTTGCTGGAAGAAAATAGACTAGAATTGAGAAGACTGAGTTTTCTTGGTTGACTAATGAGTAGACAAATGTGAAGTAGTATCAATCTTCAGTATGTCTAGGAATGTCATTTCTACTTTAAGGAATGAGCTAGGAAAAGTGTCTTTCTTAGTCTGGGTAGGATGCACTATCATCATGTTGTATAAAACCAGAGCAGGACTCATCATGGGATGACGACTAACATTGACCAGATTATGCAAAAGGACCCAAGCAGATTTCTAGTGAGAGAAAATTACATAGAAACATGGCTTTATAATTATGGCCCAGGCTTTGGTGGTTGAGTAAACCACCCTTGAGAAACAATAATCTCCCAATAATATCATATTGCTTACATTTGGGAAGCTGGATTCAGTTACTACTAAGTAGATCAAGAACTTTCCTTGGGGTACGTAAGCCAAAGTCTGCTTTGCTGTTCCTCCTCCTCTTTTTTGGTTCCAATTTACTGAGCAATACTGTATTTTCCAATATGGATTCTGTCAAAATTAGAGTTTCTCTGCTAAGGAGGAAAAAAGAACAATCTAGAAATAAATGTATTTGGGATAGGATGATAGCCAACATTGCCAAAATCCTGGACCTATACTGTGTCTCCTTCAGTGAGTTGTATCAGCAATTTAATAACTATCTATTTCTTCACCAGGTCAGGCTAAGGCATAGAAAACCCTCATCAGGAATAATATTCTCTTTACTGTTTACCCTGGGTTAGAATGCCTTGAGCACAATTCGCCCCAAATCCTTGGTGTACATATGCTGAACACTATAGGATTTTAAAATATACCCAGATGGCGTAAGCCAGTGTTCTCAAAGTTTGGTTTCTGGGCCAGCAAGTTCAGCATTGCCTATGAAACTTGACAGAAATACGAAGTCTCAGGCTTTACCCACAATCTAAAAAATATATAAAATTTTGGGAGTGAATCTCAACATTATTTAATAAGCCTTCTAGATGATTCAGATGTACTAATGTTGTAGAAATTTTTTTTTTTTTTTGGTGAAGTATCAGGAACATCTCTGTTTCAGTAAACAAATTAATCTTTGTGTGCGGAAAGACTTAAAGTTCTGATTATCTTGTGGATCAGCTTACGGATTTCTGACATCTTCTCGGTTTGGATTTTGCTTCTCTGTAAAGTCTGGGGCAGAAAATCAGTAAGAATATAGTTGAAGTTAATATTACTTTCTGTATATAATTTTCATTAATGTAATACTTCATTCAATAACATCAGAACACATGGTTTTCTCAAATTCACATGGAAAATTTACCAAGAGATACTACATTATGGGTCATAAAACACACCTTCACAAATTAAAAAAAAAAAAGAATACACACAAAGTATGCTCTCAGACCACAGTGTAATTAAAATAGAAATTAATAATAGATAGCTGGCCCAGCTGGTATGACTCAGTGGTTGAACATCAACCTATAAACCAGGAAGTCATGGTTTGATTTCTAGTCAGGGCACAGGCCAGTGTTGTGGGCTCCATACTCAGTAGGGGGCATGCAAGAGGTAGCCAATCAATGATTCTCTCTCATCATTGATGTTTCTATTTCTCCCTCTCCCTCTCCCTACCTCTCTCTGAAATCAGTGAAAACATATTTTAAAAAAAATGATAGCTGCATAATCCTCAAACATTTGGGATTTAAACAACACACTTCTAAATAACACACAAATCAAAGAAGAAATTTTCAGAGAAATTAAAAACACATCATAAACTAAATTAAAATGAAAATACAATCTATAGAAATTTGTGAGATAATGTTGAATGAACATGTTAGAAAAAAAGATCTAAAAGCGAAAATATAGGCTTTCCTCATGGGAAACTAAAAAAACAAAAGCAAATTAAATCCAAAGTAAGCCAAAGAAAAATAATCAGAGCACATATCAATAAAATTGAAAACAGAAGAACAATAGAGATAATTAATGAAACCAAAAGCTGATCCTTTGAATGATCAATAAAATTGATATTTCTCTAGTCAGGTAAACAAGAAAAAGAAAGTGAATATCTATCATTAGAAATGAAAAAGGCTGACATTACTAATGACCCTATGGATACTAAATGAATATTATAAACAATTTTATGCCCTCAAATTTGAAGTCACTTCTTTAAAGTACTGACAGAAAAAAAATCAGCCTAGAATTCTATATCCAGCAAAAATATCTTTCAAAAGAAAAGGTGAAATAAAGATATTTTAGATGTAAAAAGCTGTAAGAATTAATCACCAACAATCTCACTATAAGCAATATTAAATTTAAATATAAAATGTTAAATTTCCTTCAGACAGAAGAAAATTGACAGAATTATACATAGCAAAGAAGAACACTGGAGATAATGGGTAAATATGTACCTTTTCCCCTTATATTTTAAATTAATTTAAAAGTTAATTGACTATTGAAATATGTATGGAGTTTATAACTATGTATAAGTAAATGTGTATACTAAAGTTGGAAGAGGAAAATTAAAGGGTACTATTGTAAGATCTTTATATCATACATGAAATGTTATGATACCACCTGAAGGTACACTGTGATGTCAAAGATGTTTACTTCAAACCATAATGTAACCACTAAAATAACAGCAAAATCATGGCTAGTAATTCAACAAAGTAAATAAAAATGAAATCATAAAAGAAACTAAATCCAAAAGAGGTTGAGAAAAAAAGAAAACAACAGATGGGACAAATAAAAAACAAATAGCAGGCAAAGGGGGAGGGGAATGAGGGATATCTATAATACTGTCAACAATAAATAAATAAATAAATAAATAAATAAATAAATAAATAAATAAATAAGTAAATAACAAATAGCAAGATAATCATTTTAAACTTAAATGTAGCAATAATTACATTCAATGTCAGAGCTCTAAACACCCCAACTACAAATCTAATTATCAGGTTAGATTAAAAGTCAGACCCAAATATATATGCTGTCTACAAGAAACATACTTTAGCCATTTTATCCACTTTTCACCAATGGGTGAAGGTAGTCAAAAAATACAAGTTTCCAGTTATAAGATAAATAGGTCCTGGGTATCTAAGGTACCACATATTGACTATAACTAACAATACTATATTGTATATTTAAAAGTTAATAAGGGAATATATCTTAAAAGTTCTCATTATAAGAAAAAATATAACTACATGTGATAATGGATGTTAACCATTTGTGGTAATCATTTCACCATATATACCAAATTATATGTTATATACCTAAAATTAATACATTATTATATGTCAATTATACCTCATGTTTTTAATTTAAAAAGAAAGAAGTTTGCTTTAAATATAGACACAAGTAGGTTAAAAGTATTAATCATAGGAAAGTTAGGAATTAGTACATGTATAGAACTTATTGTGTTCAGTGCATACTTGGTAAAAATATTTCCTAGTATGTTTCCTGCTTTTTAGCTTTATCTTAGTCAATTTGGGCTGATATAAGAAAATACCAAAAACTGGGGGGCTTAAACAACAAACATTTATTTCTCACAACTCTGGAGGCTGAGAAATCCAAAATCAAGGTGCCAACAGATTTGATGTCTGGTTAGAGTCCTCTTCCCCATTTGTAGATG
Source organism: Ia io (assembly GCA_025583905.1). Classification (NCBI taxonomy): domain Eukaryota; kingdom Metazoa; phylum Chordata; class Mammalia; order Chiroptera; family Vespertilionidae; genus Ia; species Ia io. Next base: position 50,943,075 of record JAJQQW010000003.1, read on the forward strand.
GTAATCTTCTTACTGCATCCTCACATGGTGAAGAGAGAGCTCTGGTGTTTTCTTTTTCTTGTAAGAAAAATCGCATCATGGGGCTCTACTCTCATGACCTCATCTAAGACTACATCCTAAAGCTCACCTCTAAATACTATCACGTTGAATATTAAGGCTTCAACATATTAATTTGGTGATGGTGGTGGGGGTCACAAATATTTAGTATATAACAGTTGGGTAAACTTCTTCTGACATGAGGTAGTTGAGTGTTTCTTATGATATTTACATCTTTAGTATCTTTGAAAACTGAAAGGCATCAATTCTTCCTCAGTAATAATTTGAAAGTAAGTATTTAGGTTTATTGCCTATAAGGGACAATTATCTGGACATGAATTCCCACCACATTATGGGTAGCTGAAAAGTGTGGTAAGGGGTACTTTTCTCTAACATGCTGACAGATTTTTCTGAGGATGGATCTCAAAAAGGTGACATAGATGATCAGAACAGCTGGCTGCAATTTGGTTTGAAAACTGATTTTTATACTAAAATACTAAGGATAGTTCTTTACATTAACTACTCAAAAGCAGGTGTTTCTTATACTTTTTTTTTCACCTCCACCATGACTCTGCAGTCCTGTCAGTCTCAGTCCTCTCAGAAATATGAAGAAAGTAGAAGGAAAAATATTCAAATACATCCTCAGTAGTCATAATGAGATATCTAGCTTTTTTAAAGTAAGCATAAAGATAATGAATGGTGAATGAGTTTTCTAAGAAATTTGAATAGTATTATTAGCTCTATAATTTTTTTCTTTTTTGATTTTTTAGCGGATGTTTATTAAAGCTTGGAACAGTGAAACAAGGAAGGGTCTAGGATACAAGAAGCCACAGGAGGAGAGGGACTGGGTGAGGAAATGAGCCTAGGCTGGGCTGCTTTAGCTCACTAAGAAGTCAGAGAATCCATGGCCATTTTGGCTCAGTTGATAGAGCATCAGTCTGCAGACTGAGGGGTTCCAGGTCCCATTTTGACCAAGATTCTGGTGTGAACTTACCAAATTTGTATCAGCTGCTCTTGATGGAAAGCAAAGGAAATTTAAATATTAACATAAATTATTTATTATTTAATCTTTAAAAAGGGAGAAAACTGTTAACATATTTAAGTCTGCCATAGTGAATTTTTCAGATATTAATGTTTAATGCTAAATTTTTCTGTCCAGCTCAGAAACCATCAAATGAATTAATATTTGTAATGTAGCTGGAGGTATCTTGATTAAAAATGTTAGAAAAATGCAAAAATTTGAGCCTTTACTAAGATGATTGAATTGTCTAAATAATGAAGAATCTATATATATAAAAGCCTAAGTGACCATTATGACTGAACAACAGGAATGACCAGTCAACCAGTTGCTATGATGTGCACTGACCATCAGAGGGCAGACGCTCAATGCAGAAGCTTCCCCCTAGTGGTCAGTGCGCTACCACAGCCAACCTCCCTTGGTCCCTCCCCCTGCTAGCTGGCCCCCGAAAGGCTTTCCGCCTGGCCGAGGGACCCCACCCATGCATGAATTCATGCACCAGGCCTCTAGTATTAAATAAATAAGAATACACATCAAATGACAGTACAGAAAATTTACAATATAGTACAAATGTGATTTTACATGGGGAGACTTTTTATTTTTAAAGTTCTTTACCAAAATCTATCACTGGAAATGAGTTAATTTTTTGTGTCTCTTACTCTTATTCTCTTGCTGGAAGAGGAGAGAACTGAAGATCAATCTAATTGTACAGATAATAGAAAAGAAAAATTTAAAAATCCTCTTAATAAATACAATGAACTCAGACCCAGAAACTAGACCCTTGGATACAGCAAGTTCCATATGTGATTCTTACTTAATTTTAATGAATATATTTTAAAATTACACATTGAGAAATTAATGTGTCTCTTATTGCAGAATTAACAGAGGTAAAATTCTCAAATGAAAAAAAATAGCTATTTTGTAAGTGAGAGATAAAACGTTATTACAGGCTAACCCTTTCTCATGTCAATTTCTTAAATGTGAAAAATATCCAATGAACCCATTAAATACATTTTGACAGACTAACAGCAGGAGGCTTGTTGACCTTTCACCTCATATTGATTTCCCCTTCAGTCGTTTTCCTTGGTGATTTCCACTTTCCCTGCATATATTTTGCCTCCCAGCCCACTCTCCATGCCACTTTTGTAATCATTTGCAACAGACATCCACACAGAGCCCTGAGCTGCACCAACACTTCAGGAAAACCTTGAAAATAAAGCAGCCACATTACTCACATCTATCAATATGTTCCTCAATCAGCAAATATCTCTATAAAACATAGATACTCTGGGCATCTCAATAATGCAGCTGAGCAGACAAACACCTGGGTGAGTCAAAATGGCCATTAATTATTATTTATTCATCAACTCCACCAGCATGGATTAATGGGCCACTCTGGGCAAGACACCAAAATGGAGATCCAAGGAATGGAAAGGAAGTGCCGGATGGGCTTCTCTCAGCCTAGTTGTAGAAAAATTCTACATAGAAGACACATGAAGGGGGGGGGAAAATCAAATGGTGAAGATTAACCAATGAGGACAGCACACACAGGTGCTGGGGAATTGAAATGAAGTGAGAAACCGATGTCAACTAATATTACCCTGAAGGAGTCAAGAAACAAACTAGAAGAGTCTGGAGTTGTTCTGATTTTGATTTTGAAAAGCAGTAAGTGTCACGTCTGTTTGCAGTCAGGAGTAGTCGGGAGGGATATGGGCAGGAAATGTTACTAAGCGGAGTCAGACTCAGTAATGCTGCAACCAAAGCGACAGAGAAAGGCTGTGGTGTGGGTGCCGGTGAGGTGTAAAAGTGCTTTAAAATAATCTGTATCTGTTTCCTGCAAATTAGAGTGAATCTTTTGAAGGAGAACGGGTCAAAATGAAATATGTTGGGCCCCTGTGAAACTAATGTTAAAATTTTGCACCCTTGTTTGTTTTATATTATTTTGTGTTGGTGGTTGTTGGCCTTTGAATATCCCCAACATGTGGCTGTTTTCCCCTGGTTTTCTCCAGGCACTGATTTTAAAACAGGACTTACTGATCTAAATCAAACTTGTCCCACATAGATTAATGAGCATTATAGGTTTGGTTGAGGATTTCTTTTTGGAGAAGGAAGCACATCACATATTTATAGCAGAAGAAACTGTTATAAATCCTGAGGCATTTCTGTTCTTTCCCAGGTTCCTCCTTGACTGCCAGTTACTGGGGTCTTGCCATACCCCCTCCTTTCGCTTGTGCAATGGTCTGGTAGGATTCATCCCAGCTTCTCTCTATTATCTCTTTCCTCTTTTTAAAAAATATGTTTCTTATTGATTTTTAGAGAGGGGGGAAGTAAGGAGAATGAGAGAGAAACATGGATGTGGGAGAGAAACATCCTCCAGCTGCCTCATGCATGCCCCCTACTGAGGATTGAGCTGCAACCCAGGAATGTGCTCTGACCTGTATTCGAACCTATAACCTCTTGGTGCATGGGACGACACTTACCACTGAGCCACACCAGCACTTGTTGACATATTTCTCACTTTATCTCTATCCTCTTTTTATACAGACTGCCTTAGTTCCAATTCAGGTCCAGGCTGTCATGTCACCCGCCTTATCTGCTGCCAAATAAAAAACTTTCCATTGCTAGGAGACAACTATTTTTTGAGTCAATGGGAAATTGTGTATTAAGGATAATGATTTCATGACCCAAATATTTCCCTGTTACATAAAGTTTAGAATCACGGAGAGATTAAAGTAATTCAGCCTAAATACAAAAAAAAAAAAAAAAAAAAAAAAAGGATGGGTGGTATTTTTTATATTCTTAATTTCCTTCCCCATTTCTTTAATATTCCAAAGTTTTCCTTTTCTCCACAGATCCTGTTATAGACTGAATGTTTTTGTCTTCCCAGATTTATTTGTTGAAGCTCTGACCCCCCCAATGTGACTGTATTTGGAGACGGGGCCTGTGAAGAGGTCATAAAGGTTAAGTAAAGTTATAAGGGTAGAGCCCTATCTGATAAGACTGGTGTCATTATAAGAAGAGAAAGAAACACCAGAGGTTCCCTTGCCACCAATCTTATGAGGACACAGCAAGAATGTAGCCAGCTGTTTGAAAGTGAGGAAGAGAGCTCTCACCAGAAACCAGATTGGCTGGCACCTTGATCACAGACTTCCAGGCTCCAGAATCGTGAGGAAATATTTCTGTTCTTTAAGTCTTCCAGTCAATGGTACTTTATTATGGGAGCCATCCAAGACTACTACAACCTTTTACCCACAATCTTAGCAGAAGATCTTGCCCCTAGCTTCAGTGAGAAAATGAAAGTTCTTAAGTATTAATTCATTTAACAACCCTCTACACTAACTACAAATATCTCCACTTCCACCTATTCTTTCATGCTTCCCCATGTCAGTGGAAGAGTTGATACCATGCCTATTCAAGGCTCATTCTTCTACTTCTGTGTTGGATGCATCCCCTCTCACCTCCTTGGAGCTGATACCACGCCCCTGCTTAAAGCCCTTCCATTAGATCATACCTTAACTAAAACCCCAACTCATTACTACAGTCTGCAAGGTGCCTTCTGATCTGAGTCCCAACCCACATCTCTGACTTCATCTCTCACCACATTGTAGTTCTTGAATCGCTGTGGCTTCTTTCTGTTTCCCAATCACAACAAGCTCCCACCCACCCTGGATACACTGGCTGTGTATCCCATCTGGAATGCTCTTCCTCCAAAGCATCCATTACTAGCTCCCATTTTTATTCAAGTCTCAGTTCAAATGTCAATCCTCAGAAAGGACTTCCCTAAATACCCAATACAAAGCCACCCTACAATAAGAGAAAAATTTTAAAAGAAACCTTTCATTCTCTATCATATCACTGTCTAAAGTTATTTTATCTATTCTCGTTGATTGGATGTGTTTTTCCTACAGAATTTAATCTCTATGACAATGGGGGCCTTGTCTCTTATTTCACTTCAATGTCCTCAATGTCTTAAGATAATGCCTAGTACACAGTATCACTTCTAAAGATCACTGTTGAACCCACCATCTCTCTTCTCTTCCATATTCTCAGGTGACGTTCCCTGTGGCTAGTTTTCCTTAGCCAAAAACATGCTCGTTATTTTCCATTCTAAGAGCAAAAGTTCCCATCTGGCCACATATTTCATTAGTTACTTATTTGTCTATTTCCTTCATTTCAGGTTCATATACATTTTCTTAAGCCATCTATTTCCACCTCTTTCGTACTCTTCCTCTCTTCATCCCATTGTAATCTGACTTGGTTACCGATCTATCCAACCCCATTGCTTTTTACTAAGATTATAAGTGACCACTGGATTGCTATATTCAATAAACACTGTTCTCTCCTCATTCTACTTGGCCATCTGTGATATTTAATATAGTTGACTGTTCCCTTTTTCCTGAAACTCTTTCCTTCTTCAACTTCCTTGTAGCCACATTATCCTGGTATTTCTTTCTTTTTTTTCTTTTTTTTTTTTTTTTTTTTTTACCTTTTCTTTATTGATTTTTTCTTTCCTACATGAGTTTTTCTTTATTCACACTCTTTAGGAGTCACAACAATAGTACCTCTAGGGGCCTAGTAGGAAATGTACAGGTTTACAGGAGCTGTGTGTAGCCCTAGCTGGTTTGGCTCAGTGGATAGAGCGTTGGCCTATGGACTGAAGGGTCCCAGGATCGATTCTAGTCAAGGGCACATGCCTGGGTTGCGGGCTCGATCCCCAGTAGGGGGTGTGCAGGAGGCAGCCGATCAATTATTCTCTCTCATCATTGATGTTTCTGTCTCTCTCTCCCTCTCCTTTCCTCTCTGAAATCAATAAAAATATATTTTAAAAAATAAAGAAGCTATGTGTAATTAACAATGATTGGTGAGGACTGTGAAACAATGCAGACTGCTCCCTATCCCTTCTAGAAAGCATTCAGAATCAAAGTTTTTTAAAATGCTATGCTAGTCAAGCAAACTGTATCTGTGGGCAAATGGAGACCATTAATTTGTAGCCTGTGCATTAAATCTTGGTGTGCTATGGGGCTTTTTCTTGGACCTCTGTTTTCTAAAATATATACTCTAATTTGGTGACCTCATTCACAATTACAATTTCCACTTCCACGGATGTTTCATTGATTCTGAGTCTCTATTACACCAGTCCTGCATAGCATGGGTATCAAGCACAGGTATAGGGTCATGCAGACTTAAATTTGAGTCCCTGCTCAGCCATTTACAGGTTATGTGACCTTGGGTCAATGAGTTTACTCTCTGAGCTTGTTTACTTATATGTAAACTAAGGATAATAATAGTCATTCTTATGAGTCTTTAGAAGATGAAACTGATGCATGTAAATACTTGGCACAATATCTGAGCATAGTAAGTGCTCAATGAAAGTTAGCTCTTCAGATGAACATCTCTATGGAGGGTGCAGTAGACATCCCACACTCAGCATTGCTAAGCTAAACTCATCTTTTTTTTTTTTTTCAAAGCTTGATGCTTTTGTTACCAACAATACCTTTTATATAGGTGGCCAGGCCAGAAACCTGGAATCATTTTGCACTTTTTCTTCTCTTCCTTTGTCCTACCCTCAAACACTACCCACCAATACACCAGACATTTGGCCTCTATTATGTCTTACTGAGTCCATGTTCTTTCCTTCAATTCTACCCATGTCTTAATTCAGCTGTTATTATTTCTCTTTTAGACTATTGCCATGGCCTTTTAACTGAACTCTCAGCCTCATATCTTGACCTCTTTCCATCCATTCTCTAAGTTTTTGTCAAAGTGATCTTTCTAAAATGAAAGTTTAGTCATGTCACTTCTCTGCTTGGAAACATTCCAAGTCTCTCTTCCACCTGTGTAATAAATAACAAATTTCTGATCTGGCCCTTGCCTTCACTTGGGATATTGCTTTCCATTGTTCTTCAGCCTGAACTCTTTACTTTAGCTATCCCCAATGACTTGAACCTCCTTGTAGCAAGTATAGGTCTTTTAGGAATGCCCTTCCCTGCCTCTTTCTCAGGCCAGCCTCTTACTTACCTCAGTTCAAGCATTATCAATTCAGATGCCTTCTGTGGCATGCCAGCCTCATCTTGCCTGAAGGATGCCTAGTGAAAAGGGCTGTTTCAATCATGATATGTTTGGAAACAGAGGGAAAAGGATATATTTCAAGGATAAAAAGGCTAACAACTTGACCTGAAATATTTTTACATTCTTTAATGGTGACACAGAGAGAGTGAGACAAATGAGGTAAGAAGGGAAATCTAACTGTGTGATTCTATTTTTAAATACTTATCATTTGAAAAAACACACAAATAATACAATTTTAAGCTAATGACCATGTCGTGTCTAAATCATATTTGAATAAAGTTATCTGCGAGGCTGACATGCACACACTTACAAATGACCCACTGATATGTTTGACAGCACAGACTTTGCCTGGGAAGTAGAAAAGCTTATCAGAAGAGGCTATAGGAGGAACTTAGGTAATAAGAATTTAAAAGAGTTAGCTAGGTTAATTATTTAAATTAGTTTAATATCTTCGTGTTAAAAGACAAGCTAAAGTCTGTGAACTGAATAAAAATACATATTACCATTTTAACATTTAATATGGGTTTTACTCAACTGTGGGATTAAAAGATATGTTTAAGCCTTCTTCAAGATTTCTCATGCACTTAAGCAAGTTGTTACCAAATCTGTAAAACTTTACATATACATTTTGATATGTTTGTGGATATATACAGGCTTAGATATATCCACACTTACATATATTTATATGAATAAAAAACACATTATATTTTACCATTTTTCTGTATTTTAAGAAGATGCTATACCTGCTAGCACAGTGTTTCTCAAAATGTGGGTTTCCACCTTTTAATTAGTGGCTCAAAAAGTCAACTTGGTGGGTTTTGAGCAGAACTTTTAAAAAGAAATATAATTAAATAAATTAGAAAACATCAGAGTAACACATGGTAGGGGAAGCATTGCTTTTTCAGACATTGGTCATGGTCAACATGTTTGAAAAGCCTTTGAGAGGAACAGGGAGAGAATATAGACCACCTGGCCTCTAAGGTCTCTTCGTCCTGATCCAGTGTTGAAGGCTGCCTGGAAATACCACATCTCGATCAAGTCCATACACAGTGCCCTTAACAATAGCATAGCACTTTCCCACTTCCATCTTGGGGTATGGAGTAAAAGCAAACTTTGATTCTCCTGGAAAACTGCAATACCTTTTACTACTTGGCAACAAAAACTTTATAATCTGTTTGCTTTCTCCTTCTTCTAGTTGTTAGCAAGTGAGTTAAATTTAGCACTCCATTTAGTTTCCCACAGCCACTGGCCTCCTTGTCTTTCTCATGACTGTCCTCACTGCTTTTCTGTCTGGCAAAGACACTACCTTATTTAATTTCTGGATTTTGTGTCTTCAATTAAGTAGTTTTATGCCTATGATTGTATTGTAAGCTCTTCAACACCTTTTTGGAAGTTAGTGTTTCTAAATAACTAATGAAATAGGGAAATCCTTTCTACCTTCAACTTATCAGCTACTCTGCAAAACCATGAAAATAACCATAAACAAAAAAAATTAGAATAACTTCCCTTATTATTATTGATGATTTTCAGGAAAATATACAGGTGCAACTTTACAGTCATGGGAAGAATACTTGTTCCTTTAATCTACTCAGTTTTTGCTTGGTGTAATTACATTGCAATTGTCAAAAAGTTGGACAATTCTAGCTCAAAGAACTGTCAAAAAGGGACAGACTGAATGTTTTGCCAGTGCTAGAATAGAGTGCCTTTCTCATATCACCCATTTGGGATAGCAGTTAAAAGCCAAATCAATTACTTTTATTTGCTTTTTATAAAAAAAAAAACCCAAAAAAACAACAACACCCACACAACTTATAATGCATCTCCCATGAAAATTCTCAGATGTGATGGTTGTGAGAATTGCAAATTACCTTGTGTTTTGTAAGCATGTTAGATCCTATATATTAGGGAGCCTGGGGAACCCCCTCAGAATTCTAAAAGTAATTTTGAATACTAGCTTATTATATGGAACCATAAGTCAAGGGGCATGTTTACCAGACACTCGAATTCTTCTTCTCACCACCAGACCTTCATGGAAATGATTACCCAGCCTGAACTGATTATCAAGCCTGAAAGCATCACATCTTAATGGAGATAATGGAGGTGGATATTTCCAGATTTGTATTCTAATCAGAGGGTAGTAGAATCTGAGCTAGCCCTAAGGGGTTTGTTAAGCCACCACCACAGCTGATATCTTGGTCCATTTTTTAATTAAGAGTGATAATTATGCAGAATAGTCCCCTTTCCCTATATTTTTAAAAATAATGTAAATGACAAGAAACTGATTTGAGGTCACCATCTCATGACCTGTCTGAGACAGAGTCTTGAGAACACAAATCTATGTGAAAATAATTAGAATCCAATTAGCTTTGTATCAGTGGCATTGTGTATTTTTTTTAATAATCAAAGAAATGTCAAAATGAGACAGAGTAAACACTAATCATTACTGCAATTACTCATCTGGGGTAGAATTAGAATCTGGGGTTTCCGGGAATTTCCATTTAATGTTTTACAGAAAGGGAAGCTATCTTTTGTTTGTTCGAAAGCACCTGTAAACTCCTCTCCAGGCATCTCCAACAGAAGATAGGGATGTGGGTGAAGAATTCTAAGCAATTTCAGGCAGGCGTGTGACTTCATATCCATTACTGCAGGTACAATTGGTCTGATGGCAAGATATGTGATCTCCCTTTCACAGTGTCAGGGAGGACAAGGAGAAATAGCACGTCCCACAGAGGCCAAAGGGACAGAGCTGTTTACCTCATGAAGTGAACTGAGTATGATGAGATCGCAGGGATATGGGATGGGATCATGGAGCAGCTCGTGGCATCAGGTAGGGCTGCCAGACTTAGCAAATAAAAATATAGGATGCTGGTTAAATTCAGACTTCAGAAAACTAACGAATAATATTTTAGCCTATGCATGTCCTGAATATTGCATTTTATTGTAATACTTTATTGTTTATCTAAAATTCTAATTTAACTAGGTGTCCTGTATTTAATTTGGCAACCTTATTTCAAGAGGTGAATATAGTTCTCATCAAATTATTAACAATTTTGGACTTCTTTCAGTCCAGTGTAAGTTATTATGCAAAATATTTTAGGTTGCCAGAGTCTCTATTTGCCATTAAAATATGAGCACACACATGGAGGCATAGAAAGGTGCCACATTCACCTTGCCACCCACAGAGTGGTTTGATAGAAGAATGAGGTATTCTTTGGACTTCCATCTGTAATTATTCAAAGTATTGGTAGTCCCTGATAATATAGTCCAAAGGGATAGTATTTCAGGGAATCTCTAATGCTGAGAAACATTGATGTTTTTGTTTTAAGGTCATTTTTTGTGAGAGAAATTGTAGTGTCAACTCATGCTTCATTTTACTTATAAACACACGTATAACCTCAAAATATTCGTGTTTATGGTACTTAGACGTGTATATATATAAACACATATAGCCATGTGGCCTGGCTTCTGTTGTTTAGACCATTAAACTATGAGAGTTTCAAACTGCTTGATCATAGAATAGCTAGCATAGGACTATATGAAGACTGTAGGATTTATATTTGAAAGAGAACTTCTTTCATATCGTTTTTCTCATCTTATAATACTTCATCATTTTCAGTGTCCAAGAACTTTGCATATATTATCTTGGCTTATGCTCTGAGGACCCTGTGTTAGACACTGTTGCCTTCCTTTCAGATAAGAGAAATTTCGCTCTGGCTAAGCATCTTGCCTAAGGTCATTAGACAGGGAGGTGACAGAGGTGAGAAAACCCCTCAGGTCTTTTGACCCTGGTGCACTGTTTAGTTTTTTGTTTTTTCCTGTTAGGTAAAGCTATGGCCTCAGTAATGAGTCCAAAATTTAAGCCTTGGATATTCTCTGAGAGTGTACCGCTGAAGAAGATGGACATCCTTTCCAAGTGTCCGAAGACAATAATGTCTGATTAATTGGCACCTCCTTCCCAAATGTTACTTCACTGGAGGTTTCATTTAAGGTGCCAGTTGCCACAGTTCCTGTACATTGTCAGAGATTCCTGATGCATTGGTGACTCCGTGCTGCCCGTTCTCTGTCTACCATGTAGCCTTAGTTCCTCTGTTATCTTCCTCCTCAGTCGGCTGTACTTTGGTACCAATTCTATCCTCATAGGCCTTATGAAAATGCAGTGGCAAGGAATGAAGAAAGGGGGACCAGTCAGGATGAGGGAGATGAGAGAGGTTATGCTTTCTTCCTCCTTGTTGCCTGAGGGATGCAGAGGTGTAAGCCAGCTTCTCTAGCTCTGTATCTTCAGCACCTCCTTTTACTTTCTCAGCACCTCTCTTCCTTCCTGTACATCCTTTCACTCCTGAACCCACACTTGTCCCAGTACCCCTAAGGAAAGGCCCAAGGTAGAGCTATTTTGTCTTAAGAATTTCACAGGGAAATTAATCCTTACAGCTTGCCTGTGAACTACGTATGTAGAGACACTTATCAAACTATCACACATTTGATTTGACAAATATTTACTATCACTTCCTAAGCTGGTGACAGAGATAGGGTAGGCTTAAGGCACCAGTTAGTCTCCTGGGAAATCCCCTTTCTCTCTCTTTCCTGGCTCCCATTCTACCCTTACACTAGGATCTCTTTCCAACTCATAATCACTGCCTGCTTTCACTTCCTAGACCCTGGGTCTCTCCTTCATCCTTCTGTTAGTGGTTATAATTAAAATTTGGGTAATGATTTCTTTTGTAGCTGCAAGTCTCAACCCCCCGCTGGCATGATCCTTACCCATGGTGGCATCAGAAATAAAGGGTCAAAGTTCATCCTTTCCACAAAAATGTCCAAGGCAGCATTTCTACTGGCTTTGTCTGAGCTTGTTCCTAAAGTGAAATTTATCCTTATTAACTTTCTAAAAAATCATGAAAATAATAAGCCAAGCTAAATCACTAGAGCAGCTGGGAGACATTCAGGGTAAAATAGCAGTCCAGTTAACAACCCCACCATCTCCTGAAAGAGGGCAGAAAATAGGCATGCAATTGCCTGGGAACTCCATACGTATAGCTTTTAATAAAATGACATTATGCAGCCTCACAGGGTAATTTTGAAGAAATATGAAACACATTTCAATAAAATATAGCCATTGCAACAATCATTAATCCATTCAATAAATATTTGAATGATTGCTGTTTAGAAGACACAGTATGGCAGAAATATTAAATAAAATGTGGATCCCATTCTCAATGAACTTATGAGAGGTAAAACTTAAACGTAAATACCTTTAACACTAGGCAGAAAGAAGTAAGAAAGAAATGTGTGTTATAGAGAGTCCTATGCAATATATAACAAACATATATGGATAAATATATATGTGATTAAATATATATAGTTTTCTATGTGGTCAAATACACAGGGATTGGTAAAACTAGGCTTACAGTTGTGAATACATGAAACGGAGTTTATTCTCTTATTATTTATTAATTATTTTATTTTCCATATGAACAACTATAAACCTACTTTTGCCAACCCTGTATATATGGTTAAACAAATAGGTTTAAATATATATGGATATATATATATATATATTGCTGATTTGAAATCAAGTTCCTGGATTTAAATTATAACAATTTAATCCATCACTTTGTTCCTCAATTTTCTCTTCTGTAAATAATACAATAGTAGTCTGCATTTCACTTGATCTTTAAAATATTAGATGAAATAATGCATGTTAAAAAACATTATTACTAAACTAATTAATTTAACCAAAGGTAAACTAATTCATGTTAAAAGACATTATTAATAAACAAAGTAATTAACTTAACCAACAATTATTGATCATCAGTGAGAAGTCAGAAGCTTTGCTAAGTGCTGGGGAAATGAAGCTAAATATGACTCTCCCTTCAAGGAGTTCAGACTGATGCAGAAGAAATGTGTGGGTAAACAAATTATTCCGGTCACATGTGGCATATCCTATATAATACAGAGCTAATATGCTAATTAGACCGGGCAGTGAAACAATCTTCTGGAATGACCAGTGGGTGAGGGGCAGGGCCGTGAGGCAGCCAGGGCCTCGAGGGCTGAGCCCCTTGCATGGATTTCATACATCAGGCCTCTAGTACTATAATAAAAGGGCATAATCCTATCCTATCTAATAATAGACAAATATGCAAATTGACCATACCTCTGACACACCCACAAGCCACGCCTACCAGCCACGCCCACCATCCAATCAGAGCGAGCATGCAAATTAACCCAAACCAAGATGGCTACAGCCACAGAGAACAAGGTTTCCTGGGTAACAGAGGAAGCCAAGCTTTCCGCCTGCCCTTGCCAGGCCTAAGCCTCCACTCAAGCTACAAAGTTTCAATTATAGAAGGTAAACAAATTCAAACAAATGGCAGCAGAATGGAGCTTGAGAGAGCAGGCCAGGGTTGCCGCTGGCAACAGGGGAAGCAAAGCTTTCCACACACCCTGGCCAGGCCCATCGGCTTAAGGCAACAAAGTTTCAATTATAACCCCAACACAAATGGCTGCTGGCCTCGGAGGGAGCCCCAGGCTTGGCTCTGCTCCAGGCTACAAAGTTTCAATTGTAGAAGGAAAATAAATTCCAGATACCAGGGCCTCTGCTTGGGTTGCCAGGGGCGTGGCCAGCCTGCAAACCACCACAGGCCCCTCGCTCAGGCTGCCCCACACCCCAAGGGAACTCCCACCTGATCCGGGACGCCCTTCAGGGCAAACCAGCTGGCCCCCACCCCTGTACCAGGCCTCTATCCTATCTAATAAAAGAGTAATATGCAGATTGATCATCACTGTAACACACAATATAGCTGCCCCCATGTGGTCAAAGATCCTGCCCCCATGTGGACACAAGATGGCCACCACAAGATGGCCAGCAGGAGAGGGCAGTTGGGAGGCACCCAGCCTGCAAGGGAGGGCAGTTGAGAAGGACCAGGCTTGCAAGGGAGGGCAGTTGAGAGGGACCAGGCCTGCAAGGGAGGGCAGTTGGAGGTGATCAACCCTGCAGGAAAGGGCAGTTAGGGGTGACTAGGCCAGCACAGGAGGGAAGTTGGGGGCAACCAGGCTGGCAGCGGAGTGGTTAGGGGGTGATCAGGCTGGCAGGCAGAAGCGGTTAGGGGCAATCAGGAAGGCAGGCAGGCAACAGTTGGGTGCCAGCAGTCCTGGATTGTGAGAGGGATGTCTGACTGCCCGTTTAGGCCCGATCCCGACTGGCAGTCGGACATCCCTCGAGGGGTCCCAGATTGGAGAGGGTACAGGCTGGGATGAGGGACAACCCCCTCCATGCACGAATTTCGTGCACTGGGCCTCTAGTACTATAATAAAAGGCTAATATGTAAATTGACCGGTCGCTATGATGTGCACTGACCACCAGGGGACAGACGCTCAATGCAGGAGCTGGGCTCATGGTGAACACAGCAGCAGTGGCAGGAGCCTCTCCCACCTCAGTGGCAGCTCTAAGGGAGCAGGCATAAGCCGTCAGTAGGACATTCACCGAGGGCTCCTGGATTGTGAGAGGACACAGGCCGGGCTGAGGGACCTCCCTGAGTCCACGAATTTCATGCACAGGACCTCTAATCTACACTAATAAAAGAGAAAGATGCAAATTGACCATACCTCTGCAACACCCACCAGCCAATCAGGAGTGAGTATGCAAATTAACCCAGCAAAATGGCTGGTTAATTTGCATACGTAGGCATGGAGTGAAGACTGAAGGCTCCGCCCAAGCAAAGACTAAAGATTGAAGACTGAAGACTGAAGGCTCTGCTGCGGCCAGAGCCAAGCCTGAAGGCTGCAGGCTTGGCTCCACTGCGGCCCGGGTCTTGGGTGCTGGAGGAAAACCGATGCCGGCAGCCAGGGGAAGGAAGGCCTATTGCATGAATCTTCATGCAACAGGCCTCTAGTAAGTAAATAAGAGGCAGTTTGTGAAGAGATCAGGGAGGGTCAAACTGCCTGGAGGTTTAAGAGGGTTCACAGCCTGTGTGTTGACTAGGCTTCCACCAGACATATGGCCATGGAAGGGGGTCTGCTGTGGAAAGGTGCAGCCTTGCTGGTGCAGGCGTGAGGATGGGGGAGAGGAAAGAAGTAAGATGGCTCAGGTGAGATATACAAGGTACTGACTGGAAGGCGGAAAGAGTGGAAAGATAGCTGGGGGCTGGATCATGAGGTGCTTCTTAGTAAGAGACAGTTTGAATTCTCATAAAAATTGTCAGTGGCTTAAAACAACAGAAATTTATTCTCTTACACTTCTGCAGGGCAGAAGTTCAAGATCAAAGCGGTGGCTGAAACAAGCTCCCTCCAAAGGCTCTATGGGGGAATCCAGTCTTGCCTCCTGTGGCTTCTGGTGGCTGTAGGCTTTCCTTGCTGTGTGGCTGCATAATCTGTTCACATGGTGTCTCCTCCTCTGTGTCTTTGTCTTCTCTGTGTGTCTCTTATAAGGACATTTGTCATTGGATTTAAGAACCACCTGAATAATTCAGGATGATCTCCTCATCTCAAAATCCTTTACTTAATCAAATCTACAAAGGCCTTTTTATTCCAAATAAGCTCCAGGTTGATGTATCCTTTTTTGAGGGTGGCGGGGGGGTGGATACCATTCATTATACTTCGATGAAAAAGCTTTCAGGAAATGTATTTGAGAAATACACAATTATGTTTGAAGGATCACATTGGGGACTAAGGGGAAGATGGTTTTGTTGCTTTCCAAATTCTAAAAAGCTATACAGCACTGTTGTCACAGTCACTATTACCATCCCCTGTGAATTACCACAGACAACTCTCTAAAGAATCTAAACTGTTGGAATGAAAAGGTAGCCCTAATGATGTATAATTTTAGACATGGTTCAAAATCACCCTTTACCATTTATCATTTAAAGGAAAGGCATGGTTCACAGAACTAAGCTTCCCAAACACCCAGGCACCCATCTTTATCTTTCACAAGGCAGCTCCCAGGCTTGGCTACCATTGGAATCTCCTGGGCACCCCAAGTCTGATGCCTGGTTCCCAAGCCCAAAGATTCTGACCTAATTTGTCTGGGATGCAGCCTGGGCACTGGGATTCTAATATTCAGCCAGAGAATAAAACCAGTTTTATTCTTGAAACCTTTCTTTAAGAATAGTATTCTATTTGACTCTGAGGACCTTATATTTTCACTTATTAGGGCTTTCAAACTACCAGTCTCCAAAGCATAATTCAACCAAAAACGGGCTTAATGACTAACACTTTTCAGTTAGATGATCTAACAGGAAAATGGTGCCTCACCTCATCTGTTTCTTTTCATTCTTGTAATAATGTGAGGGTATCTCATCAGTATCAAAGACAAATCTTTCATCACCTAGAAAATTGAATATTTTTCTCATCATGGATTTTTACCATTGATTTTGATTTTTTTAAATTGTTGCTTTAAAATATTATTAGTAACTGAGTTGGGGGGGGCGGGGGTGCTTTAAATGTTGTGCCAGAGGTGAAAGCCTTCCTCACCTCACCCTCCTAATCCCCACTCTGATCATAATTAAATAATTATATTATTTTCCTGTGGCAGTTGTCACAAATTACCACAAAATTAGCGTCTTGACTAAAACAACAAAGTGTATTCTCTCACACAGTCCATAATAAAAGTGTTGGCGGGGCCACTCTGCCCTGATGCTCTCGGGGAGGATCCCTACTAACTTCTTCCAGCTTCCCGTGGCTGTTGGCTTCCTGGCCTTGTGGCTGCATAACTTCAATCTCTGCCTCCCTCTTCTGAGGGTCTTCTTCTCCATCTCTGCCTTCTCTTCTTTGTGCCTCTTAGAGAACTTGTCATTGGACTTGGAGACCATGCAGACAATCCAAGATGATCTCTAACTCAAGACCCTTAACTTAAATCATTTAAAAAATGCATTTGAATTTTTATGTTTTCTTCAAACTAAGGTTACATTCACAGCTACCAGACATTTAGAAATGGCCTTTTTTTTGGGGGGGGGGTCACCCTTCAAACTACTACAATAACCTTCTTTCCTTATATCCTGTCATTTTGTGCTTACAACAAAATGGTATTCAGGGAGGATTTTATTTTTATGATTATAGATGGAGAAACTGGCTCTCAGAGAAGTTAAATGAATGGTTTTAAGTCATACAGGCTTGACCTGGCTGAACCAGGGTTCCTGATTTCTGGTACCGTGCCCTTTGAGCCATGGAGATGTTTTTATCTGTTGCTTTCTCACACTCTGCAAAACAATTTGGGAGAGAAACTGTTGCTATCAAATCCTAAAGAGAGCTGATTCTAGAACCCACAGGTTTTGTTTTCCACTCTTTCCATCTGGCGGTGCCCATTATCTTTCCCAGTTTGGCTCCAACAGTTGTGCTAGCATCTTTTACTATGTTTATACATTGCAGAATAGATAGCTTAACCCACTTCTTGTTCTAAGCCCACAAATAAAAGCTGCGATCTCTTATGGCAAAATAGTTCTTCCAGATTAAGCAGTAGAAAGGCTGTAATAGCTTTTCCTCTTAAAGGACAAAGAAGGTACAGTGAAATGTATAGTGATCTGACCTGGGACATCTGAGGTCCATACCTCATTAATTGCCTGTTTGATTGGGGAGGCGGGATTGCCTTCCTGAAATATTAACAGAGACTTGGCTCTCCCTTGTGGTTTAATTCTCAAAATGTAAAAGATGCTGTAGCCTTGCTGGCCATCTGTGTGGCACTGCGGAGAAGCCCACCTGCCCACATTGATCACGGAGAAGAGATGGGAACGGCCCTGGCTGAAATCGTCCCGGGGCAGAAGCGGGGAATCCATGCCCTGCATTGCAATGGGGCGTCACGCTTCTTTAAATTTAAAACCGAGGACTTCGCTGGCTAGCCAGCCCTTCCTGGCCTCCGCAACATGGCATTAGTGAACTGTCAGCTTGCGTTAAGATCACCAGTGGCCTTTTCTGTGCACTTTCTTCCATGTTTCTGCACAAAGAGAGCGGAGCACCGCCCTGCCCCTGCTCGGGGATCGATCCGCCTTCATGCCTGATATTACCTGACATCACCCGGGCCAGGCGGGCGTGAGAGCGGGCAGAGGGACCGTGTTTACTCACTGAACCTTGAGGCAGAGCGTTAGCAAGTGGCCGCGCTGCTGTGAGTGGTTGAACCGACTGCAGCTCGGGCCCCCTTTTAGGGTGTGCAGTGATAAGAGCAGATCTCTGAGGAGTTGAATGTCTGCGTGATCTAAAACCAGGGCGGTCAAGCTGAAGAGGATGTGTGCACTAACCTGTTTGCACTGAATACACCCCATAAATAATTTACAGCCGTGCCGGCTCGCTATTATTACAAAAATACCCGATTGCATTTTGACACATGCATCCAGCTTGTAAGTCAATAGATACGTTTCACCTAGCGTGTGTAGCCCCGGCGCAAGTCACCCATCCTGGTGTGCTTTCCAACAGTGAAGTTAGCACTCCCAAGCCGACGGAGAACAGCTTTCTGAGGAAGCCTGCACCTGCAACCTAACAATAGACGGTTCTTCCACGCTATTATTATTCCTGAACTCGGCTTCTGATTTTCTCCTTCTCCCCTGCGTCACATGTTTATAAATTTCAACTCATTTGCATCTAATGTTAAAATGAAATTGTTTGGAGATGAGAAATATTCTTCTTCTTTACTTATTCAAAAGACCTTCTGTGGCACCGCATGGCGTTGCCTCTAAGCATTTGAGCTATCAGAAAGTAGTTCACCACTGGTTCATTTTAATATGATCCCCCCACCCCACGCCCATAGTGTGACTTTCTTCATCCAGACTGGCATCTTCCCCAAAGACAAGAGTATTGCCTCATGGAGACAAAACCCATGACTTTTGTATTTTCTCTTCAGAAAGAAGGAAAGCAGTTTTGCTTTTCATGTTCTCAAAAATATGTAAGAAAGCAGCCTAATAAATATGTAAGAAGGGAACCACATCAGAGCTCCTTATGATGGTCGCTGAAGTTACATGATTCTTTCAGGGTTTTTTTTTTTTTTTTTTTTTAGAGAGAAGCGCAAGAAGATCATTCAGATATTACCCTGTCTTTATGATCAATCGATAGCAGAGTCGCAGGGTCTTCCTTATTCTTTGATGAGGTACATTTATATGCAACAAGGAATTGCATGTATATTTAATAAGAAACTCCATTATGTGTACACGTGGCGGGAGAAAGGGAAAGGAAGATGTTTGTGCTGGCTGTGGTAATGCTATAATAAGAAATGTGTCTAAAAATTATTTGTTACAAATTTAAAAGGATACTCTTAGGTGGAGGAAAAGGCTGGTAGGAAATAGTGATTCTGGGGAAAGACGGCTTTTAAGTATTTACATGCCATAAACAGAAAGCATCTGAGAGTGAGCTTTGATAATGTACAGTATTCTCCCAATAGAAACAGACCCAGAAATATTAACAGTGCCTTTCATTAAAGGCTTATTTTTCTTAATGGAGGATTATTTAGTAGCAGTAGCCATGGGTTGGATGAGGGACACATACCTACAGTTCATCTGAGAAAAGTAATTTTGGATCACATGACATTTTAAATTACTTTAAATTAGCTAGACTATCTGAATAATCTGTTTATAAACTCTTGGCAGAGCTGAAAGTTAAAAAAAAAATCATCATCTACAAACACCATTCAATAGGATTGATACAACTGTGAGAAATATTTTTTAAATGACATATGTATTTACTAAGGTTTGATTAGCTAAATAAGCTGATTAAAGAAAATCATGGCATATAGAGAATAGAAGAGGATAGCTTTAAATTATTTTAAAATAAGATAATATTAATTTTGTGGCTATAGATCTACCCCAAGTTCTTCTGTTTCTTTCTTATATCTTGCATTTACACTGAGTGGCCAGATTATTATGATCTCTGAATGCATAATAATCTGGCCACTCAGTGTGTGTGTGTGTGTGTGTGTGTGTGTGTGTGTGTGTGTGTGTATCTATATATATATATATATATATATATATATATATATATATATATATATATATATATATATATTAGAGGCCCGGTGCATGAATTCATGCATGGGTGGGGTCCGGAGCCTGGCCAAGGGCGGTTGGCTGGCCTGCCTGCTGGTCAAATTCCTGGTCTAGGGGACAATTTGCATATTAGCCTTTTATTATATAGGATATACACTGAGTGGCCATATTATTATGCGTTCAGAGATCATAATAATCTGGCCACTCAGTGTATATTTATACTCTATTTCCATTTCTAACTAGCAAATAAAGGCCCTCTTGACCTTGCCTACTGAACAACTTTCTGAATGTTTGCCTTGAGCTGATTGCCCCACCCTCCCATCAGTCTCTGGTGAAAATGCCACTCTGCAGGCCAGCCTGCCCTTAGTCTCTTCCTGCACAGACTCACAGGCTCTCCTCCCTGCCTCCCAACCCTCCTTTCTCTTCTCTTACCCTGCCAGGAGGAGCATCTTGCTGGCTAATTTGCTCTTACACATGGTTTCAGGGTGAGTAATTCTTCATGCAGGGGCCCCAAACTTCTTACAGCTTCCCTCTGCACTGGCCTCTGCATCCAACCAGCACATAATGTCCTTCCTCTGCATAAGTCCAGTTCCTAAGAATTTCCAACACTTGCCCATTTCACCTTCAAGCTCACCCCATTATTACCTTATTTGCACATTATGTGTAATTAGTCTCTAAGTCTTTCAGCTATTATTTTATCCGCCTGAAATAAACCCCTCCCTCTGGTTCTCTCCCCATTCTAGCTCCACAATGATCCCTTAAGATTCAATTTGGACAGTTCTGGGAACTGACTTCAATGGCTCCCTAAGATAGTGAAATTCAAATACTCAGTGTCTGGTGTGGTGTGTGAGAAGATTTCAGAGGTCCACAATAAAATGAGAAAAATTTATTCTCACAAAATTAGATGTGATCAATTAAAAAGGCTGTTTTTTGTTCCAAAAGTATCCCTTTTCTTTCTTTTTGGGTAATCAGATTTTTGGAAATGAGGGTGGTAGTAGATACTGATTTGGGAGAATAACGTAACCACTTATATCGGTTTCCCAATATTTTTTTTGGAAAATTTTAGTCCATAAAATCATGAATCTGAAAGTCACTTCCCTAAGGCTGTCATTCTATGTACATTGTTACAATAGTACTTACCATGCCCTAGTATCATTATTGACTCATGTGTCAGTCTCTCTGGGAGGGAAGTACTTGCATGATATTCATTGCAGCATCTTCTGCATCCAGCACAATAAATATTTGAGTGAAGGAAATAGCAGGGAAATGTTTAGCACTTTAGCTTACCAAGGATATTTATTTATTTCCTTTAGCAAGTAGTTCTTCATCTGAGTTCAGGAAGGTCCATGAAGGGTTTCAGAGAGGGCCAAAGAACAGCTAAAAAATTTATGCAAAATGTGAGTGTGCATATATGTGCTTTGTTTCTGGGGAGAGAGTATACAGTATTTTCAAAGAAACCATAACCCTCAAAGATTAACTAGCACTCACACTGCAGGAATTATGCATTCACCTGGACTCAATTAGCATTTTCTGAATCACTGAGATGCCCAGGATCCCCCTCCCCTGACTCTGGGGCTGCAAAAATGTATTTGGTGCAGTCTTTGTCTTCAAAGAACTCATTCATAGTCTGGCTGGCCCAATAGAGCTGGCAGATACACACTATCAGTGGTAAAGACTGCAATAAATGTGCTCACTGGTACGGGAACATGTAGGCTACTGCCTGATAGTGGGAAGGCTCCGCAGAGGAGGTGACATAAGGCCTTGAAGAACAAACAACTTACTATGCAGCAAATTAAAGAGATAGAAAGGGTATTCTAACTATCCAAATTAGACTCCAAATCAGGCAAAAATAAGCACAAAGTCTTCTAAATGTGCACAAACACATTATGCAATGTTAATAAATCCAGATGCCCACAATCCTTTTTTTCATTCCTCATAGCATCTAATCTAGTAATAGCCATAATGCATGTATTTCCCCAAACTGGAGATGCTACAGCATATGGACAAGTCATGCCATAGCACAACAACACATAGAGATCACCAGAAATACTTTTAAATGCAAAAGAAATATAAAAATTTCTTCTTACACTCTTTCAAACTAGTTGAAATTAAAAGGTGTCACGAATTGGTTTCAGACCTGTTCCAATAAATGGCGAGGAAGAGCGATGTGCTTAGAACGCAGGGAGTATTAAGAAGAATGAAAGCTGAATTGGACCCCTAAACCCATTTGTAGATCTCGCTATGCACAGGGTGGCCAGCAGCTGATCTGGTGTCTTTGTGCAA
This sequence comes from Ia io, assembly GCA_025583905.1. Classification (NCBI taxonomy): domain Eukaryota; kingdom Metazoa; phylum Chordata; class Mammalia; order Chiroptera; family Vespertilionidae; genus Ia; species Ia io. Next base: position 50,965,434 of record JAJQQW010000003.1, read on the forward strand.
ATTTTGAATGTGGTGCCTTTTTCTTGGAGTGAATTCTAGGGCACGACAGACAGATAGCTTGATGACCAAATGTGGGCTGGATTCCAGCCCCCCACCCTGACCTCTCAGCTGGGTACCGTGAATTCATAGGTGCAGCCGAGATAATGCAAATGATTTATTTTACCCAATTTAGGATTTGTTGAGCTAATCAGTATCAGCTGATCTTGGAGTGATAAAAAGCTGGAGAAGACCCCAAACCTTTTCCCTCCTCACCGCAAAGCAAGTGAGCAGCAGCAGCAACTTAACTTCACCGATTGCTGTCAACTTTGGAAAGACACCCATCTTTTCTGAGCTTTTAAATTTTGCAATGTTCTTGCAAACACAATACATTTATATTGTGATACAAAAAATAAAATAAAATAAAAAGCTAAACTTGGCACATTTTAGGATATGAGGCTCCCGAGAAGAGTAGTTCTAAAGGGGGAAAAATCATTTTGTTTGTCCACTCTTTGGAAGGAAAATCTCAGGGTTAATAGCAGATTATGGATTTCCAATCAGAACAGCATCATATTGAATGAAAAATGGTACTAGCTGTGCTCATAATGTAATACTGTTGGTTTTCTTCTTAACATTTCAACAATCTTCTTGTCTGATGAGTCTCATTTAAAGACAAAGATCTCTGAAGCAGCCATGACTTTGACTAGTTCAATGCATAAGATATATTGAATGTACAATATATAAAATTTATATGAATATATCAAGTCATATTTGAAAACAGTTCCCTTGTGATCCAGCACTAGACAACTACATTGGAAGAGTATGAGCCTCTTAAAAATATCTTTCTGACCGTACTTTATGTGACGTACTCATTTCTTTGTGGTAGAAGTTTAAAATCTCCATAAAGACAGCACTCTCACCATGCCACGATACTGTCACCCATAAACTGTTCCTACTACATCAGAGGATATAGGAGGCTTTCTGGGTGTTCTCTATAACCCCAGTGCTAACATAGATCAGTTATTATGTGTTCTATTTACTACCATAGAAGACACAAGTTCTCACCTTAGAAAATGGGAAAAAGGCATAAATTAGTGTATTTCTAAAGTAATAGAAAATAAGGATCCGTGAGTTTGGTGTACCTAGATAGACTGTGCACCTTAGATGCAAGGTCTTTTACCTGAATCCAAATGGTAGGTGTTCAATTAGTGTTTGCTGAATGACGGCCTTGGACAGGGAGAGCATGACAACTCATGTACGTTCCAAAGGGTTTTCCTGGCCCATGTAGAAGATATTCACATTTTTCATAAATTAAGTGTAATCAATTTTTGTCACTACTATTCATTTTTCTGTGTGTTTTTAAAAATGGGTCTTAAATGACTTAGCTATAAATCTGAATCCTTGTTATTGAAATAATCGTTAACTCTGGGTTGCTCACTGCAGTCACTGCACCTCTTTGGATTTCACCAGTGAATCAGTATGCAGGCCTGCCTAATAATGCTAAATGAGTGACTATGGCAGTAAAAGCTACAGAGGAGAAACTAGATCCCTCTGTAATGTTTATTAAGCTCTCAGGACATCTAAGTATTTAATATTGGAGGATTGTCAAGAAACACATTTTTCCGTATCTCTGTGAGCAGCAATTCACCTCTCTGACATCCAGGTATATGCCTATTTCAGTGGCTCTAGGTCCTTTGACCCACAAAGGCATTATTATTTGTATACTAAGCCTTGGCAAGCTGCTCTCCACAAAATCAACAAGCTCAAAGAGGCCCTAGACCCCTGTGCCTCAATTCCTGAGTATCTTTATTCAGTGTTTTTCATCTCCTTTTCACTTTTCATCTCATCTTTGTTTCCACTTTTTGATCTCAGTAGGTGAGCAGTTAGCAGCATTCTGAAATAAGTAGAAAATCTTCCAGGTTCCCTGATTCTCTGTGGGTGGCACAGAGGGCTATGTTGCTGGATGCAAGCCACACTTATTGGAGCCTCAGACATGGCCTTGATCATCCATAGGCATATGTGATGGATAGCTATGCCAGCAGTCCGCTCAGCCATCCATCTCTGTAGGAAAACGACAGTGATAGCTGGGGAGAGTGCAGCTGACATCAGCAAAAATGACCACAAGAGTCAGATGAAAAGGCAGCAGAGGAAGGGAATTGGTTTTTAATCTCCTCGCTGAGGCCTTTTGTGAATGAGGGCAATTCTATGGGTCCAGACACTTTGCAAATCTTTCAATGTAAAGAAAATGGCATCTCTCTAGGGGTAGTCAGCCATAAAAGTTTAGCATAGCTGGTAGGTCAAGAATATTGATTATCTAACTTTCCTCACATTCTGAAAGATGGAAACTTAAACTGAGGCAAACTAAATCCACACCATCCATCGGGTGCTTGGGTCTATTTTATGGATTGGAACATTATTATTGAAAATGTTTCCACTGCACCTACAACAAAGTCAATGAAAGCAACACCAGTTCTTACAGTCTGGGCTATACAACCTTGGTATAATTTTGCTTTGAACATAAAATTAAAGTACAAATGTGAGTAACAGTTCCAGGTAATTTATATGATTTATAAAAGAGTACCTTTGTAGACAAATGGGATATCTCAAAAGTGTAATTTTATGAGTGTAATTTTATATGAGAGCAATAGTAATAAGCAAATATAATCTTGTAGTGCCACTTATATCATTTATTAATGGCAGAAGTAGTATCAATATTATGAATTTCTTATATGATTGCAGTGGTTTAATACTGCACCCCAAAATAGACATTTGCCTGGAATTTTAGAATGTGGCCTTATTTAGAATAAATGTCTTTGTAGATGTAATTAATGTAAAGATTTTAAGATGAGATTGTCCTGAATGGCTTTAAATACATTATCTATCTATCTCTATCTCTATCTCTATCTCTATCTCTATCTCTATCTCTATCTCTATCTCTATCTCTATCTCTATAAATGAATATTGATCACATAATTAAAAATTATCGTCTAGAGTTTTAAATAAATGGTATAGATATGCTCCTAATAACAGAGAATCAAAATACATAATGGCTGTTCTTTTTCTCATCATGCAGATATCTTTTCAAATATTATCTACTCAGAAGTCTTTCCTAGCTACCCTGTCTAACATAGTTTCTCCTCTTGTCCTACCATCACTCTCTACATCAGCAGAGGACTCTGGTGCTCATCTCCGGAACAGGATCCCTCACATTCTTCCAGAACTTACTCCTCTAATCCCATGACATCATTAGGTAACTCCTTGCATGTGGTGCTCTGTCAGTAACTGGACAAAGCAAAAAACAGAGGTGTGAACCCTGACCATAGGAGTCTGCAACGTGGAAGGAACAATGGTGTCTCACTGAGATTTACTTAGAATAAACAATAAATACATTGACAAAATCAGATTTGGGACTTGATCACCCACTCTTCAGATTGTATCCTCTTATATTGATATCTCACTTCATGTAATATGTATTTTATTACAATTTACATATGTGTTTATAAGTACAGATGTGTGCATATTTACAACATTATAAAATATGTTGCTATACATATATATGAGTACACATTCATAATGTACTATGATACATTTAACACATGTAATATCAACACATTTAATACCATATGATCATTTCATAAGTTGGCAGTTTTTAAAGGTTCAAAAATGCAAAGGGAGTGGTGGGGAAAGAAGTCACTGAATAATGTCTCATCCGCCGATTCCTTGAGAAACTGCTGAGCATTCTGTCACTTGAGTGGGAGCATCCCATCTTGGAAGGCTTACCACCTGGGATACTGTAGTTGACCTTCAGGCCACTGAATCTGGCTAAATTCCCCCAGAGTTTGCAGCCTCTGGCTGAGTTGTGAAATAGTTTAGAACTTCCGGCTGGCTTATCCATCTTTTGGCTAGGACTAAGCAGTAGAATGCCCCCCAAGGGCCTGAAGTTGACTTTTTAGATCAAGTGGCATTTTGGACAATAGTAATCCTTTAATTCATCTAAGGCAGTGGTTTCACAACTAAGGATAATTTTGCCCTCTTCCTAGGGGTTATTTGGGAATATCTTCAGACATTTTTGGTTGTTAAAACTGGAAGAGGGATGCTACTGGCATCTAGTGGGTAGAGGCCAGGGGTACTGCTAAACATCCCACAATGCACAGGATAGCCCCCCACAACAAAGAATTAATTATCCAGCCCAGGAGGTCACTGGTGGTGAGGTTGAGAATCCCTGATCTTAAGTACTTAAGGTAGGTTGAGGTGTTGAAGTCCATCAATTTCCTCCCTACACCAGCCAGATCTCACCCTGACTCCATTTAACCAACTAGAAGCTCCAGTTTGCTTAAACTCCAAATTAATCCTGGGCTTAATTAAATTAAACATATACCCCAGTGCTGAAACCATAAATAAAAGAAAAAGAAGACCGCCATGAAAGTCAAGATAGTGGTTACAGTAAGAAAGGTGAATGCATAGGACTCGTAGGGTGCCCCGCAATGTTCTATGTCTTGCCTTGAATGGTGATTACTCTGAGATTGACCTTGTAGTAATTTATTAAGATTGTTTTATAGTTGGTGCACTTTTCTTCGTATGTGTTATATTTCAAAATGGTAAAATATTTTAAAACAACACACCTTGCCCAGCTGGTGTGGTTCAGTTGGTGGAGCATTGTCCCGTGCACCAGGAGGTTGCTAGTTTGATTCCTGCCTGGGGTTGCAGACTCGATCCCTAGTAGGGGACGTGCAAGAAGCAGCCAATCAATGTTTCTATCTCTGTATCCCTTTCCCTTCCTCTCTCTGAAATCAAGTTAAAATACATATATTTTAAAAAATAACTCTGTTTTGTAATAATTAGACTAAAGAGATATTGCTGATATGAGTGACCCTGCTAAATTCATACTGAATGACAGAACTGAACAATTGTTGGAGTCTAGTCTCTAAATTAGAAATCCCAGTAGCACCTTAAGTTCTTTTTATTCTTGGTCCTCAAAGCTTGTTGGTCACTAACCACTAAATGTACACAGAGGGGTGCGCACACATACAACCTGAATATTGAATTATTAATGGACATTGAAAACTAACTGGAAAAGGAGTTAAATTCCCAGTGGCTATTGACCAGTACATTTCTGCCCAAAGCTTGGTGATTCCCAACCAAAAGAAGCAAGAGCATGTCCCATTGGGAAGGATACAGCAAAATCACCTAGAGATCATTGGTATTTTTCTAAATTTAAAAAATTTAATTACGTATTAGTTATATAAAGAGAACACATGCATAGAGTTCTTTTAAAATCATAGAATATTAGACAACATAACAAAAAATACTCCTGCCATATTTCTCACCATGCCCAGGAAGGACATTATTCCAGAGGCCACCACTGTTAACCCTTTCAAGGTGTTAATATTTACCCTCATATTTCCAGGTAACAGGCTCATAACATAAATTCTTTATTCATCAGATATTATCTTCTTAACTTCCTGTAGTGGTAGATGAAGAGTTTTCTGACTTTTCTGTCTTTCTATTAGATTTGTAACATTTTTATTAAGAAACTAGAGGCCCAGTGCATGAAATTCGTGCACTTGGGGGGGGGGGGAATCCCTCAGCCTGGCCTGTGCCCTCTCGCAGTCCAGGAGCCCCATGGGCCATCAGTCGGACATCCTTCGCGGGCCTAACCCATCAGTCAGACATCTTTAGCACTGCCGTGGAGGTGGGAGAGGCTCCCATTACATCCACTGTGCTTGCCAATCATAAGCCCGGCTTCTGGCTGAGCGATGCACCCGCTGTGGGAGCACACTGACCATCAGGGGTCAGCTCCTGTGTTGAGCAGGATCAGGCCGAAACCAGCTCTCCAACATCCCCCAAGGGGTCCTGGGTTGCAAGAAGGTGCAGGCCAGGCCGAGGGACCCCACCAATGCATGATCGAGGCTGGGGAGGGACACAGGAGGTTGGCCAGTGGGGGAGGGGCTGCGGGAGGACTCCAGGGTGTGTCCAGGCCATCTGGCTCAGTCCAGATCAGCCGGACCCCAGTAGCAAGCTAACCTACCGGTTGGAACATCTGGCCCTGATGGTCAGTGCACATCATAGCAAGTGGATAAGTGGCCTTAGCATATCATTAGCATATTACGCTTTGATTGGTTGAATGGACAACCAGACACTTAGCATATTAGGCTTTTATTATATAGGATGTGAATACTGTTCATCCCTAAGCCAAGGAGCACACTTTGGTAATGTTTTTTTTTTCCTCTCTAGTTTAACTTTTGCTTTTCCTTGAGTAATAATTGCATCATTTTTTATTTGCTTAATTTTCTATAAAGACAGTACTCATTTATTTTGGTCAAGTGCTCCAACATATCTTTCTAATGTCTGTTAATATATTTTCAAAATAATCAAATAGATAATGCATCGTTTCCATCTTCTCCCTTGGATACCTCACTCCCACAGCCTTGTGTTCTCCTCTGGTTGCTTTTTTTTTTTTTTTTTTAATATATTTTATTGGTTTTTTACAGAGAGGAAGAGAGAGGGATAGAGAGTTAGAAACATCGATGAGAAACATCGATCAGCTGCCTCTTGCACACCCCCTACTGGGGATGTGCCCGCAACCAAGGTACATGCCCTTGACAGGAATCGAACCTGGGACCCTTGAGTCCACAGGCCGACGCTCTATCCACTGAGCCAAACCGGTTTTGGCCTCTGGTTGCTTTTGAGAAAATTTCTGATGCCCTTCTTTGATCCTGATTTATTTATTCACTTTGCTGGAGCACATGGTCTAGTATCTTACTAATTATTTTCCATTAGAATTTGAAATCATTGTTCTTTAGTCTATTCGCTTCCTGTGTTGCTGTTGAGAAGTCACATGCAGCATTATTGATCATCCTTTTTTATATGATCCTCATTCTATCTATCTATCTATCTATCTATCTATCTATCTATCTATCTATCATCTCTAACATTTTAAATATCATTCTTTATCTCCAGGGTTCTAAAGTTCCATAGTGATGGGCCTAGGTTAAGTTTGGTGTGTGTGTGTGTGTGTGTGTGTGTGTGTGTGTGTGTTGAATTGGTGGACTTTTTCAATTTAGAAATTCATGTTTAACCATTTGGGGAATTTTTTCTTTTTTATTTATTTGAAAATTTCTCTTCCTCCATGTTTTTGTTTTTGCTTGTTCCAGACCTGCTATATGTGACTTGTTACTAATCTCTAAATTTCTGAACTATTCATCATATTTTCCATATATCTGCCCTTTTTATACACCTTGATTGATCTTGCATTTATCTTGTAACTCTTCTAATGCATTTATCATCTGGATTATTTGAGTTCTTTCTTGTTATCTGGGAGTTTTATTTCGTGAAGGTAATGTCTTCTCTCTGTGATGACATTAGCTTAAATTTCTTTTTCTCCTTGCCTTGATATGTGTTATAGAGAGTTCCTTATTTTGTTTATTTGTTATTATTTTCTATTTGTTCATTTTTTGACTTTTCATTGTGAAAGAATTACTTAGCAGCCATTCATTTATAATTTATAGGCACAACTACAGAGCTTATTGGAAACTCTGTCCATGTGAATGAGTCTTGTCAATGTCATCATATGGTGATCAGGTGGCAACCTGGCTTTCTCATGTACAGAATTCCAACCTTCTTTGTAGCATTTCAGCTATCCAGGAAAAAATCTAGGAACAAGGGGTAGAGGGGAAAGAAGAGTGTCTTGTTTGGTGTGCTAGGCCTGAATACAGACCCTCTGCAAACAGGATGAAGAGGCTAGAAATTCCACTAACTCTTCATCTTTTTTGGTCTTAGCTTCACCTAGCCCACCTCCGTACCCCAAGTCTGAAGTTTTTCTGGTTGATTTTTTCCAGTAACCAAGCTTTCTACTTTCCTCTTGGTTTTGAGGAGTATACTGACTTTGTTTCATAGCAAAGGGAATGAAATCGAGGGCAGCTACTCCTTTATCTACAGGCTTTTAACCCATCTGGCTTTGTTTCATCTAAGGCTCACCACCACTTCCCTTAGGACTTGGTGTCCTTAAAGTTTGTTCTGCTGGGAAAGTTGTTTTGTTTCTTGTATATTCTTTAAATGATAGATGGATATAGAGATATAGAGATGTAGATATATCTTAACTATTACTCATGGATTTTTAAAATGCTTCTTCTGATCCCTGCATGCATTTTTGGGTATTTTCCCATTTCTATCTTTCAAAAGTTTCTAGAAATCTCTTCCTCCACTGGAAGTCCTCCACTGCCTTTCTGTCATTGTGGCTTTATACCTTCTTAAAATATCATTACTGTCATGTTGGATCTTTTCTACAACAGAGAGAAAATAAGAGTAGTCAATCCATCACTTTCTCCCACTCATCCTTTCTTTATAATCTCTGTGAAATGTTGGAATAACTAGGCAACTAGGTTCAATGGGCAGATCTTGAGTTTAAGAATAAACTTACCTGTTTCAAATTTCAGCTTTGTTACTTAGTGAGTGTGTGATTTTCTGCATGTCACTCAAACATCCTGCCAAGTTCTGCAGAGACGCCTAGGAAAACATTGACTGAAAAGCATCCATCTAATTGGGTAATTAGAAGGTCATTGGTGACCTTCGTTGGAGTAGTTCCCATAGAGTGATAAGGGCAGAAGCCAGGCTGCACTGGGATTTATCCATTAATTATGTCTCTGTCTTCTGTGCAAGGCTCCTCCAGCACAGTTTCTAGCAAAGCTGTGAGCTACCCACACCTTTGGTCTCTGCTTACTTTGCCAGCTGCTCTAGTGCTACAAATGTGCTACCACGTGTATGCGTGCTTTTCCTTCAAGGCTCATATAAGCCAGCTGTTGCAACAAGCTTCAAAATGCTCCCTGCAAACTGGCAGGAGTCTGGATGCCTTTGAAACTCCAAAGGGACCAGGTACAAACAGTGTAGCAGGAAAATTGCTTTGGGAAGGCAATGTGGAAGAGAAGGTCTGAGGAAGGAGCAGCTCAGCACAGAGAAAAAATGGCCTGCTGCCACTAATATACTTGGAGAAAAAAATATGACACTAAGAGCAACGAGAAAGAAGCCACTCAGTCTTTTTTGGTGTGCTTGGCTACCAAACCTGAAGTCCTTTGCTCAGGCCTCCCATCATAACTCCAGCCCAAATGAAGATGCTGATGAAGAAGACATGTGGCCTATGGAAGGCAGAAATACAATGGGTCGTCTTGGTTACTTTCAACTCTTTGGCAGCAGGTGATCTCTTCCTAGACAGAAGAGTGTTCTGACCTTCAGAGAAAGAAATTCTATAAGGCACCATTTCAGGAAGGCTTAGGTTGTGACGTTTTACAGACAGTCCCAGAGCTCCTTTCTGGGGCCCTCAGTTCCAGTCTGTTTTGTTACCTCATTTGCAATGTTGTTTGTTTGGTGGTTTTACAGCACAACCCATTTTCATAAACTGTGGCCCAGCTGCACACGCTGGTGGAAAACCAGCTGAAACAAAAATGCCATTATTTGTTCTGTTCAGAAAAGAATTTAAAATTCCGGAGACTGGGGAATAGTAAAATGAAAAGCTAAAATAATGTTTTTTAGCATAGAAGTTCAATGCGAATTTTGAGACCTATGTACCTGAAGAATACTTCTGATAGACCTTGTTTTTTTAACTTATGGAGCAAAAGACTCATAGATAATGTGATCTCGTTGAAGTTTATTCTACTGACTTTTAAAAATACTTCTTAATACTGCTTATATAATTCTCCTAGAATGTGCACATTTTAATCATCAGTCAGCATTTTATTATATTATAATCCTTAATTGATTGACGTTTAATCACAGTCTTTGTATTTTACTGTCCCTTGTCTCATAAGAGGCAATTTTCTCTTTACTGTAGTTTAACAGCTGATGAAAAAGATTTAAGGAAACCTATAAACTTAAGATTGGTTAATGGTCCCTTATAAAAGAATATTATACTTTGAGGATCCATTGCACAGATGTGGTACTCAATTGTAGAAATGTGCATGGGGTTTATTAAATTACAGCACAAATCTTCAGTCTTCTGAGTTATTGTGCATGTTGGTATTGTTAGGCAAATGGGGAGACACATTATTGCTTCCAGTTGTTCCCATTACTGTGGTGTGATGCAGGCGGCGACAGCTGGCACAGCGCTGCAGGCAGCGCGGAGCTGCAGCAGCTGCCGGGACAGACAGCCCGGGGAGGTCCGGCTGCGCTGAGTCAGGGCTGGGCAGCTTCTCCAAGGTGTCCAGGACGCGGAAAGTAAATAAACAAACCATGTGGCTGTCAGAGATAGAGGGAGAAAGAGAGAAAGAGACAGAGAGTACCTTATATAATAAATGACCTTTCTGGACTGTTTCCAGATTTAGGACTTCTTGGGTACCCTGAGTTCCTCTGCAACTTTGTTTCTTCATGTCTCTCATTTATAAGTGTCTCGTTGTATTGTCCAAAGCCTGGTTCTGTTTAAAACCACCTTTCCAGATGACCTCTGCCTAGGCTGCTCTTCAGTTTGGATGTGAAATGTTTAGCTAATTTTAGAAAAAAATGAGGCAATATTATTGTTATCTGATAACTACGCCTTTACCCAATATTTGTTAACCAAATGCTTGCCATATTCCAGAAACAGTGTCCTATATTTTCAGGATACAAAAATGTGACAGACCCCCTTCTCTCAAGGAATGTATTGTTTGGTAGAGGGAGATGCCCATGTGAATAAATTAATGCAGCAAAATGTCATTGCTGCGAGAGATGCTTATATAGGATATGATCGATGGAACCAAAATTAAATTCAAACCTACATGGGCTGGAGTAAAGGTCCAGAAAATTCACGTATTCTGTCAACATGTGTTTGTTTGTTTGTTTGTTTGTTTGTGAACAGATTTCATTACAGAGGGGACGGGGCTCAGTCCTTCTTGGCTGCTGCCTTCCTCATGGCTACAAGGACTTTGCTCAGGACCTCTCTTTTCCTCTTAGAATGGATCTGTGTCCCCATCCTTTTCCTGATGAACTTTAGGGCCTTCTCGTCCTTGGAGACCATGAACAGCAACATGGTGTGCTGCTGACAGGAGGCAAAGCCATACACTTCCAGGATCATGTCCCATAGGAACTTGGTGAGATGTCCACGGTGGCTGTGCCTCAACGTCCTCATGTTCTTGGTCACCTTGTGGGCCTTGGTGAGGCTCACGGTCATGGGGTAGTGCAGAGCCAGGCCTGCTGCTCCTCAATGGCTGCCACAGTGGAAGTAGGTCAACAATTAAGTACCTACTGTGTGCTAGACACTGGAGGTACAAAAATGGTACAAAGATGAATGAAACGGGATGCGTATCTATTTTCTGCATCCTTCCTCCAGGAGTATCTTTATTCCCACCATCCTATGATTTATTCTGATAAAGTTCCCTCAGGACTTCCCCTTGTCCATGCAAATGGCAGAGGCAACTGATAAATCTGAGCAACGCTTCCTTCTTGGAGCACTTTCTTTTCTAGAATGGTCTCACCTGATAGGCAGTATTTCTCAGTTTCCTCTGAAGCCTCTTTGGCTTCTGCTTCACTTCTAAATGATTGAATAATAGAGTGCAGTACTTACTGATATTTAAAATAATCAGTTCCTTTCTTTGTTTATTTGTTTAATGTTTCCTTCCTTTCCCCCTGTATTCTTTGTACTTAAAATATTGTGTGGCGCATTACTGCTCAATAAATATTGGTTCAATATATGGGGGAGAGGGGAGGAGGGGAGAAAGGAGAGCTCACTGTTGAGAAGTCCATTACATGGATAATTATAATACAACTAGATGTCCCTCGGCCTGGCCTGTTGGGATCAGGACGAAACTGGCTCTCTGACATCCCCCTAGGGCAGTGGTCGGCAAACTCAGTCAACAGAGCGGCAAACTGTGGCTCGCGAGCCGCATGTGGCTCACAAGCCGCAGTTTGCCGACCACTGCCCTAGGGGTCCCGGATTGCAAGAGGATGCAGGCCAAGCTGAGGGACCTAGTATGCATATAAGATCTTTGGTTAATCTCTTTCCACCCTCCCCGCTCCCCCTCTGAGATTCATCAGTCTGTTCCATGTTTCCATGCCTATGTGTTGAGCATCTGCCCCCTGGTGGTCATTGTGCATCATAGCTACCGGTTGAACAGTGAATGGTCGGCAGTCACTTAGGCTTTTATATATATAGATAATTACAGTAAATTGCAGATACTCAGAGAAAAGTTTCCTGAGCTGAGGCTGGAAATAAATGGCTAAATAAAGGCTTAAGTGTGGAGCTTGAATTTGCAGTCCAAGGGAGCACGAGGGAAGCATGAGCAGGCACAGCCCAGGAGGGAAAGTTCTCATATTATTCTGGAATACATTTCTAGTGGTCTCCATTGACATTATAAGATGTAGGTGCAATCATGATGAGCATATCTCATGAGCCACCTTGAGCTGTTTGTGTATATCTCCAAAGCCAATATGTATTCAGATGCATGCAAGTCATATGTGATAGCTTCCATTTTTTCCTTCTCCTCCCCCGGTCAGTCAGTCATTGCTCTCTCTGCAGAAGAGGAAATTATGGCAAAGACCTTGGGCATCCATCTCCTTCTTTCTTTTGCCCAGAAAACATTTCACCTCTTAACTGCCATCTGTCTTTGTGGTTTAGGGGTGAGGAACTGAAATTAAAGAGGTAGAAACAACTTGGCTGGTTCAGTCATTTTGTTGAAAGATCAATCAGTTCCCTATGAGAAATTTTCTGGGATGGGAACCAAAGTAGCTGACATCCAAAAGCAGTGTCTCCACTACTGGCTCTAACGGTGATGTTCCATTAACTGTCAGCAGTAATCACACTTACATCCTCTTTCCAAGCCTCCAGCTATGAGGGGACGCCATTACACGCTCCCTGTCTAGTCGCAAAGCACTCGACGACAAAAGCACAAACAGACCAGGCTGAGCGGTGCTGTGAGCATGTCCCTGGCACCGGGGCCTCTCCAGCAGGTGTACACTAACTCACCTGTGCCGTACTTGGCACAGGCCATAGAGACCAATGGGGTACCCCTGTAAAAAATCTGTCTCCACTGGGAGCCCTACCTTTGGACAGCAAGCCACTGCTGAACCTGGAGGGATCTCTCAATTAGCTAATGGTAGAGGCGTCTGCTACCTCTGCCTCTGTTTAGGCAGCCAGCCAGGATTCTGAAGGAAGGCTATCTTGCTTTAGCCTTTTCAAGGAATGTGGTGGTTTGAAAAAAACACACACATATACGTACATGCATACAAGGTTAGATCCTGATGCTTTTTGCTTTTCCCCTTTAAATATTTCAGTGACCTAGCGAAGTATTCATTTATAATGGACCCCCTTAAGGAAGCATGGAAAAGCTCAGAACATATTGGGTTAACTAATTTTCCCCAGCTTTTGATTTATGGAATGTATCTCCACTCCTCATTTTCATATGATAGTGGCTATGGCTTTGCACTGAGCCTTGAGCATTAACTCCTTATTAAAAAGAACTTCCAGGTATCCCTGGGCTCAAAGAGGACCTCAGGTCAGGATAATTAAAACATAGCCTGGAATAATATGGTCATATGATGTGTGGCCCTGTAATGAGAGATTATCAATTTATTTTAATTACAGAAGAAGGTACACACTTCCAAAATAATAGATTGTTTTAGACCCCACGTTTTATTGAATAGATGTCTATCAAAGTGGTTAATTTTCATCTGGAAAACTCATATTCATTCTTCAATACCCCTTTCTGTTTGTGAAGACAGCCCTCATTTGTGAACTCTTGCCAAAACAGAGTTTATCAGTTTTCATTTTCACTTCTATTAAACTTTGTTTATAAATTTCTTTGCAATTTTTACCAAACATGTAGAAATAGTCCCCCTCTTCTTTTAAATGTGCTCTTTCCCATATGTTTTGAAAGAAACAGCATCCCTGGTTCTTCTTTGATTTTATCATCTTTGAGTGAGACATATAAATAGAGAATAATTTCTTTATGTAGAACAGTCCAAGGGTGATGATTACTGGGGATACAAAAGGGAATGGTGGGGACTATGAAGAAATGGAGAAAACTGGATTCAACAAAAAGTAGCATCAGCAAATTATTGCTATGAAGAAATGTGGATGAAATGTGACCAAATAGTCCAATTCTTTAAGAGAAGCCAAAAATACAGGTGTGGGTTTTTGTTGTTGTTTTAGGCTAAACCACAAATTATTAAATGTTGGCTCAAGGTTTCTGTTTTGTTTTGTAATACAGTGTCTATCGAATGCAAACCATCTGCTAGCATAATTTGGTTCATAGGCTGCCAATTTATAGGCCCTAATTTTTATTGTGTTTTCTTCACTCTTGCTCAGTCTCTTCATCACCAGCATCATGTGTGGGCACCATGTAGCAGAGAGGAGGAAGGATGCCTAGGAACGAGACTTCACCCTGATGCTCAAGCCTGCCCAGCCACTGTAAGTCATAGGATCACCTGGTCTTCCACACCTCTCTGACCTTTGCACATACTGTTTCTTCTGCCTGGAAAATATTCCCAACCTTGAACTCGTATTCATGAGAGAAGGTCCAAATGTCCCAGAAAGTTAGTTCTTTATTTCTTCTCTGTATTCTTTTTGTACTTTAAGATCTACATTTCAGCACTTGAACTGCTGACATTATTCACTTAAATCAATATTCTCAAATATCAGTAAACATTCTAATTACCTGGAGGGCTTGTTAAAACAGACTGCTGGGCCCTGTCAGGTGTGGCTCAGTTGGTTGAACATCATCCCAGGCACCAAAAGGTTGCTGGTTCGATTCTCAGTCAGGGCACATGCCCAGGTTGCAGTTTTGATCCCTGGTAGGGAGCATGCAAGAGGCAGCTAATCAATGCTTCATTCTCACAGAGCTGTCTTTTTCTCTCTCTCCCTTCCCCTCCTTCTTTCTATAAAAATACTTTAAAAAATACTTTAAAAAAATACTTTAAAAATATTTTAAAACCCACAAATAATAGACTGCTGGGCTTCACCTTTAGAGCTTCTGATTCAGTTGTTCTGGGATGGGACCCAAGAATTTGCATTTCTAACAAGTGGCCAGATGTTGCTGGTGTGGGAACTACACTTAGAGAACCCTGAAGCTTATACTTGGGGCTATGTATAGCTTATCTGTGGATCTCCAGAGCTGGCACAGTCAATAATCCTTTTATTAATGGTATTAGTATAGTCACTTTGGCTTCCTTATCAAGCTGATCTAACAAACATCTGCCTAATGTCAATGGCAAAATAGTGGCTGATCCACTCACCACCTTGCATATAACTCTCATATGCTTGGACAACTAAAGAGTTTGAAAAGCTCTTCCAGATCATCTAGTTAAATATGAACATTTTATAAATAAAAACACTGAGGCTGTTTTTCTTAGCTCAGCTCTTCTATTTTCATTCCAATTACATTCCAATTTCCAAGGTCAGATTCCTTGTATCAGATAAAACTTTGTGTGTGGGTTTTTTTCTAAAACACTGATGAGACATAATACATATGGAAAATTTCCTGTTGGTATATGTGGAGTGGGTTAAAATGATGAACACTGTACAACAAAATATGCTTTGACGTTCGTTGCATCAGCTATATATTTATATTTTTTTCTCAGTCACTAAGTTCACATGCTTATGAACCATTTCAGATCTGGATCACAGAGGGTGAAAAATATAGCTAATTAGTTCTGCTTATGCTACTTACATTTATCTTGTAATAGTGAAACATTCTTCTTGCAAACCTGAGGATGACACAAATGATACTTGCAAGCCCTATTAATGGATCACAATGGCCCGAAACTCTAAAATTAAATATACAGCATATTTAATATGGATTCCTTGCCCCCAATTTTTTAAATGAAGCAACAACTCTTAGCATGTTAGAGTCTTTCTCTACAAATGTTAAAGTTCCTTTTCAGCTTGTCATGTACTGTGGACCCTCATTCCTACCTGACTCTCATCACTATCCTAGAAGATTTCAACTTCATGCCAATAATTCAACAAATCTGAAAAGAATTTATTGAGTATCTGCTGTGTGCTAGACACTACTTTATATGGCATAGATCTAGTAGCCAAATAAGATAGTTTTAATGCCTTGTCTTTGAGTAGTTCTGGTCTAGTGTGGGCTGGTTCAGTGTGATAAGCATTGTGAGGAAAAGAAAGCAGGGAGAGGCAAAAATGGTCATGAAGAGGGGAGGGCCATTTTAAACAGAGGGTCAAAGAAGGGACATTTGAGCTTGATCTGTATGAGATGAAGAAGATGGGTAGAGACCTGGGCAGAGAGAACAGCGAGTGCAATGTCTCTGAGGTGGGGCTGTCATTTGCAAGAAATGGCAAGAAGACCAGTGTGGGTGAAGAGGAAGAGGGAGGAGGAGATCGGTATGGCTGTGGAAGGGCTGGGCAGCATTGGTCGTGAGGTAAAATAAAATAGGCCAGAGTCCTGATGGAAATGGCAATCCTTTCTAGGTAAAGCAGGAAAGTGATATAAACTAATTTGTTTTTTCTAAAGTTCACTCTGTCTATTGCTGTTGAGAATTGACTGTATGAGATAACGATGGCCAAGGGTAGGAGGGAGGCTAGTCAGGAGGCTGCTGTGGTGACTCTGGAGAGAGAAGGTGATGCTTTGAACTAAGTGCCTGGGTGGAAGGCGTGAGTAACAGCCCAGTTATTGATATGTTTTGAAGCCGTGCAGCTGTGCTCAGTAATTCGAGCAGGAGCAGAGAGGCCAGAGGACGGGATTAATCTAAGGGAGGTTGGTTTCAGGACAGAAGTAGAGAAGGAAATGGAATAAGAATGTTGTGGCTGCCAAGGAAAAGAAGTTTAAATGAAAGGCCAGTGTTTCAGGATGGGAACCAAACAAGAGCTGTCAAATCAATTGAACTGGACTGATCAATTGAGAACAATGTGGAATTAAAATACATGATTGATGAAGATGAATGGAAAACATAATAACAGTAAAGGATAATAGATGATAGCCAGAGATTGGAGCATTACAGTTTGATTTTGCTGGTTCTCTGTTACTTGTAAGTGTCCATTCTCACACTGTACAGTAGTTGATGTAGAAAGAATGACCAACCAGAGCCCCATCAATTTAGGTTTTATACCTTCTGACTTTTCCTTCACTCCTCACTTTTCAGACTTAAACTCCTGACTTGATTTTTTATAGTCTTTCAACTTATCATCCATTTATGCCTCCATCTAAGCACCTTCTGTTTGTTGGCTGATTAATTTCCTTCTAGTCTAGAAACCTAAGTCTACTTATTAACCACTGATTTCTTCTTTTCTCTATAATGCTATAATTCTCTGAATAACCTTGAGGATAACCTCTCTTTCTCTCTGGTTTGATCTGATCCCTAGCACCTCTCATCCTTAGTAACTCAGGTTTGGAGACTTACCTCAGCTTCTCTGATATGTGGACACCACAGGGTATAGTATAGAGCCACCACAGTGGCTTGTACATGTGAATTAGAGGTGAAAGCCTCCAATAAGGCAAGAAATTAGGGAGCTAGTAGAATGGATAAATTTTATGTTCAGGTTTGCACTACAAACTACAGTGGGCCCTCTATAATGCCTCTCAACCCTACAGTCTTTCACTGAACCATCACCCCAGGTCTCAGATTAATCCCCAGGTGGCACATGCTCATCACAGACTCTAAATAGCATGTTAAAGGCTTTGACACTGAGTTGACATTGAAACCATCACCCCCAGAAGTTGAGACAGAAATTGCAATCTGAAAATAACTGGATTGAGTTCCTTCTAGAGAAACAAACAAATAGAAAAAGTCAATATTATCTTAAGGATTTTAACAAGATCTAGAATCTAAACAACAGACTGTTAAAAATGTCTAGGATACATTAGAAAATTATTTAATTACAAAGAATTTGAAAAAGGTGACTAACTCAAAAGGAAATCAATAAGTGCCAATTGAGATGGCCTAATGTTTGAATGGTCAGATCAAGCATCTCTTCTATGAATATTCCACAGGGTAAGAGGAAACACTCATTAAGTGAATGGAAAGATAAAAGTTCTCAGAAGAAAAATAGAAACTGTAAATTAAAAATTTAGAAATGGAAGTTATAACTGAAATAAATTTGTATTGCTTTTAAAAAAATCCTCTCCCTTTGCCTTTCACTATGCAACCCCTTTTTACATTTTCCATCCAAATCTGATCAATCTTTTTCTGTCTTTCTCACTGTCTTCTCTTCTACTATTCCTTACTAATGTCCTTGGCTTTCTTCTTTTGTTTTCACTACATATTTTCTTACATAAGCTTGTGTGCAACTTATCTACTCTATAATCTGTTTCTCTTTACCTATCACTCATTCCTTATACTACTGCTTATTTATTTTTTGCTTTATTAATTACATTTATTGGGGTGACATTGGTTAATATAATCATATAGGTTTCAGTTGTGGGTTTCTATGTTACAAGATCTGTATATTGCACTGTGTGCCCACCACCAAAAATCTTCTCCCATCACCATATATTAGGATTCCCTTTATCCCCAACCACCTACTACTGCTTTAGGCTTTTGTTTTCAATGCTCCACAGAAACTGCTCCAATTTTGGTAATCAGTAAAACTCTTCATTACTAAAGCTACTGAACAATTTTAATCTACGTTATTGATACTTTTCTCTAAAAATGGGCAGAGTAGGTGCTTAATATATTTATCATCTAAATAAATGACTACTCCCTTAGCACCCACATAAACAGACTTTCCTTTCTTTTTAATGTCTTTGTCCATTTTTCTCAGTTTCCTATATGGATTCTTCTTCCTTTTCCCACCTTTTAATTTCTGGGGTTTACCAGAATGTTATCCTCAGCTCACTAGTCTTCCCTCTCCACACATGCTCCTGGAGATCATCTATTGTTTTAACATTTTGTGTAGAGGCTAATGCTATTGACACCCAAATTATTTATCTGTAGCTCCCATGCTCCAGTTGGGTATTTCCACTTAAAGGCTCACCAACCCAAACCTGATTCTTCTCTTTGATTTTAGGATAGTTGGTGGCACTATCATCCTTCTGGTACCCAAGATAGAAACTTGAGAGAATCATCCCACTCTCTCACGCTGGACCTATCTAATCACAAACATGTTCTAGTTTTACTTCCTAAGTATTTCTTGAGTCCATGCTCTTTGCTCTATAGCCACTCTTTTTGCTTAATTGTCTTAATGCATTTTTTTTTAAAACCTGAAGTTGCAATATACTCCTAATGAGTGTTTGAGCTTCCATTCTTCCTCCCTACAGTTTCAAACAGCTGTGGCAAAGGGTTCTTAACAACAGGTGTCCCCAAAAATGTATACACACACTTCGAATAATTATAAAGGCAGCATTTATTAAAATACACTTTGTTTTCAAAATTGAGCTATCAGCTGTTAAAGTATGTATACATTTTGGGGGGATACCCTGTATAATCATCACTCATTTTTTAAAAACCCATGAGTAGCTTTTACTTTGTGTAGTAATTCCCAAAGCTGTTTTACCTCCCATCTGGCAGCCTCTCTTCATTCCTTTCTTGCCATTCCCTACCTCACACTTGAAGTTCTAGCAATAGTCACCTGCTCATAGTTATTAAAATAACCCAGCTTTTTATGATTTCATGGAGACTTGTTTTGCTAAATATGTTGTCTGTTTTATTAAAACTATAATAAAATGTTCGTTGAGTACTTACTGTGTGTGTGAGGTTGTACCATTATTGCATTTAATCCTCAGAACTACCTGAACACGGATATTGTAGAACTGTTATCATCATTTTAGAGATTAGAAAACCAAGGAACAAGAAAATAGTTGGCTGAGGGTGTTAATGCAGGGATTATAACTATAGAAATGGCATACTACCATGCTTAACTATGCCTAAAGTGCTTCTATCCAACTTTCTACACTTAGTTCAAGCATCACCTCCAAGAAGACTTCTTTGAATAATGAACACCATCACCCTTCTAACCTTGGCTAAGGGACTCTCTGCTGGTCTCTCAGAGCACTCAACACATCTCTGATAATAGGTACCATCTTGCAAGACAATGATCTGTTAATGTGTCTTTAGCTCCCACTAGATGTAACTCCTCAGTGTCAGGGATTATGTTTATCTTTGTTTGTATTCATAGCACCTTGCAAAGTCCTGCATGTAGTGGTAACTCAATAAGTAGTTGCTCAGCTAAATGTAAACAGCTCTTTTTAGCCCACACCACTCTGTTTAAACATTTACTGGAAATTTCTGTTTAAATATCCTCAGTACTTAAGGACAACTTAGATCACACAGAATTCATACATTCTCCTTGCTATTGTACAAGATTGCTCTGAATGCTGTGATTCTTTTCTTGATTAATGTACCAATATCCATTCAGTTAGCCAAATCAGAAACCTGTGAATCATCCAAGATTTGTCTCTCTTTTATGCTAAATAATTAACCAATCAGCCCAGCCAACGTGGTTCAGTGGTTAAGCATCGACCTATGAACCAGGAGGTCACAGTTCGATTCCTGGTCAGGGCACATGCCCAGGTTGCAGGCTTGATCCCCGGAGTGTGGTGTGCAGGGGGCAGCCGATCAATGATTCTCTCTTATCATTGATGTTTCTAGCTCTCTCATCCTCTCCCTTCATATCTCTGAAATCCATAAAAACATATTTTTTAAAAAGTGGTAAATGCTAATATTTAGAAGACTGTGTATATGAGAACTCTTTGTACTAGTCTCACAACCTTTCTACAAATCTGACATTTTCAAAGGAAAGTAATTTAAAAATCAGTAAAGTTGATAAAAACTCTCTTTTTCTTTTTTGACTCACATAGGGCTAAATAACGGTAACTCTAATTCTTTTTCATCAAAAAGCAAATTGTTTTAGTCTCAGGTATACTCAACTTCAGACACTGACGATGGAATTTGGAAGCCGTGTCTTTTTAGCTATCCTCTGCACACCCAGCTGCAAATTGGCTTCCTTTCCAGATTGAGCTTCTCTTTTCTTTCTGCAATTTGCTCCTTCTTTCATTCAAAAATATTTTCTGGTGTGGGTCAGTGGTTGAGCATTGTCCTATAAACCAGGAGGTCACAGTTCTATTCCTGGTCAGGACACATGCTGGGGTTGCAGGTTCAATCCCTGATCAATGATTCTCTCTCATCATTAATGTTTCTGTCCTCTCTCCTTCCCTCTTCCTCTCTGAAATCAATATATATATATATATATATATATATATATATATATATATATATCCTCTCTAATAAAATGGTAATATGCAAATTAACCATCACTCCGCTATATAAGCCATGCCCACCAGCCAAGCCATGCCCACCAGCCAATCAGGGCGAGTATGCAAATTAACCCCAGCCAAGGTGACTACAGCCACAGAGAGCAAGGTTTCCCAGGTAACAGAGCAAGCCAAGCCTTCCATAGCTGTTGCAGGCCTAAGCCTCCACTCAAGCTACAAAGTTTCAATTATTGAAGGTAAACAAATTCAAACAAATGGTGGCAGAACGGAGCTTGAGAGAGCAGGCCAGGGTTGCCGGCGGCAACAGGGGAAGCAAAGCTTTCTGCACACCCTGGCCGGGCTCACCCGCTTAAGGCTACAAAGTTTCAATTGCAGAAGGTGAATTAACCGCCACAGAAATGGCTGCCGCCCCGCAGGGAGCAACAGGCTTAGCTCTGCTCCAGGCTACAAAGTTTCAATTGTAGAAGGAAAATAAATTCCAGATACCAGAGCCTCCGCTTGGGTTGCCAGGGGGTGTGGCCAGCCTGCAAACCACCACAGGCCCCTTGCTCAGGCCGCCCCACGCCCCAAGGGAACCCCACCCTGATCCGGGACACCCTTCAGGGCAAACCAGCTGGCCCCCACGCATGCACCAGGCCTCTATCCTATCTAATAAAAGAGTAATATGCATATTGACCATCACTGCAACACACAATATAGCTGCCCCCATGTGGTCAAAGATCCTGCCCCCATGTGGACACAAGATGGCCACCACAAGATGGCCTGCAAGGGAGGGCAGTTGGGAGGCACCCGGCCTGCAAGGGAGGGCAGTTGAGAGGGACCAGGCTTGCAAGGGAGGGCAGTTGGAGGTGATCAACCCTGCAGGAGAGGGCAGTTAGGGGTGACCAGGCCGGCACAGGAGGGAAGTTGGGGGCAAACAGGCTGGCAGGGGAGCAGTTAAGCATCAACCAGGCTGGCAGCGGAGTGGTTAGGGGGTGATCAGGCTGGCAGGCAGAAGCTGTTAGGGGCAATCAGGAAGGCAGGCAGGCAAGCAGTTGGGAGCCAGCAGTCCTGGATTGTGAGAGGGATGTCCGACTGCCCGTTTAGGCCCGATCCCCCAGGAGTCGGACATCCCTCCAGGAGTCCCAGATTGGAGAGGGTACAGGCTGGGCTGAGGGACAACCCCCCTCCATGCACGAATTTCGTGCACCAGGCTTCTAGTATATATATTATATATACTATATATATATTATATATATATATTATATATATATTTAATTAACCAATCATCAATTGCTCTTAGATGTGTCCTCTGTATATTTCTAAAATCCTTCCCCTTTCCCATGATCCCACTGCTTCTTGTGCTTTCCTGTATTCTAGCAATTATTATAAAATATTGTGATTAATTGTGTGCATATCATAATCTTCATCCCTGCCATTGTCCTGCAAACTTCTTGAGAATAAGAATAATCTTTTGTGTACTCCTCAAGTCCTGTCTCCTCTTGCGTGGTGATTTGAGGCATGGATCAAAGGATCCATCTCATCCCCTAATAGCTATTAGCTTATACTCTGCAGGAACCTGAAGAGGAAATTTCTTTCACTAGGGCTTATGCCTATGGTAGCTATTAGAGCTGTTCATAAGTATTGCAGTTCTTCTCTCCTTCCAGGGATATTTCAGGAATGCACTTCCTTATTCATTTTGAAGTTAGCTTGGCATGACTGGCTTCAGCCAATGAAATAGAAGTGATTGGAAGACCTCTGCACAGAAGCTGTAAGAGATAGTACACAATTCACCACACCCCCTTCTCCTTACAGCAGTGATCAGGGACGTATATAGGAATGGAGCCTTTGTGAAATGAAATGTGAATAAGAAATAAATGTTTGTTATATTAAGCCACCAAGCTATTAGGATTATTTGTTCTTGCCATATAACTTAGCCTCTCCCCACCAGTGTGATGTCCTTGGGTCCCAGCATTTTCTCTTCTGGAGAGGTGGTGCTCAGGGAAAATCATGCTGTGTGCCCCTTTCTTGTCTCACAGGTGTCTTTATCCAGATGTTTTTATTCAGGTGAAAATTGGCATCAAGGGAAACCTTAAAATGGAACTTGGTCCCAACTTAGCAATATTCAACCTAAGAATTATGTGTGGAATGAAAAGGGTAATCGTATTTGCTTTGAAGAATAATTATGAGCTAATTGTATGGAAGGAGAAAGTAACTGCTTCTGGTCCGATGTCTTCTTTCCTCTCTCCTGTGTGTGGAGAACACACAGGCCGATCCAGTCAGGGGTAATATCCCTCCTGGAGCACTGCTGGAGAGACCCAAGGATTAATGCCACAAATATTTGATGGGGAGTACTTAATTAGGACATTAAACAAAAGTCTGTCCCCAAAATAGCTCAACATGGAAATGAGATAACATTATGGCCACTCTTATTAAGCATTT
This sequence comes from Ia io, assembly GCA_025583905.1. Lineage (NCBI taxonomy): Eukaryota > Metazoa > Chordata > Mammalia > Chiroptera > Vespertilionidae > Ia > Ia io. The sequence continues at coordinate 50,988,956 of JAJQQW010000003.1, forward strand.
AGAGATTGCAGTGCACCACTAATTTTAAATAGTCTAAGTCTGTCGGTATTGATAGTTTTGATCACTAGTTCCTCCTTGCTAGAAGTAGATAGTTGAGTCTGAGTCACCCTTCGTTTACCACATTGTCCGCCCTTCCTCTACACAGAGCTGAGTGTCCAGATAATCCTGGGATCTAAGGTGTCGCTGAGAATCATTATGAACTCACTTCTCATGTTACTGAATTTTCTTCTCATGTACACATTTTGCCTCCTGTAGCTTCTCATCCATGTCATGCTTTCTTTTCCTTTTATTATTGTTTTCTGTCCCCTGAACACTTTCTACTTCAGTTCTTTTGTCCACTGTTTTCTTGCTTTCTTTTTTCATTTATACAAGATGGAGCTGTTTTTCTCCTCTAAGAAAACTGTCATTGGTCAGAAAAACAACAACTTGATTTTGTGGCTGAGTTCAAATGCCCTCTTTCCCTCAGGAAACAAACTGAACTCTGTGATCCCTTCTGATTAAGAATCATAGAACACACCCAGGCCTAGTGCCACCTCCTGCATTAAGCCTTCCCTGATTTCTTTCAGACAAAGGTAATCTTGTGTTAAGTAGCACTGTTCTGTTCTCTAGGGTAACACTACACTGTTGTATTTTGACTTACCTTCTTAAAGGTCTGTCTCTTACATTAGACATTAGACATGAAAGCCCCTAAAAGCAGAAAACTTGTCTTATTCATTTTTACATGTCTGGTCCCTCACAGAGCCTGGCACATTATTTCTAGGCTAGAGCCCATTTAGTCACATCCTGCATGATAAAACAGAAGTGTCAAATTGCAGCAGCTGGCATGTTCTGATTGGTCCACAAAGAGTTGCCCAGCACAGGTAATAATTTAAACAGAATTTTAAACAGAATTTTAAGAATAGATCTATCGTTTTAAAAGTCACAACAAATGAGGAGATTGGACAACACTGAGCTCACATTCCAACATAAAAGCAACAGCTATGGCTGAGGGCAGCTACTCTCTTCAGAATGGGCACGATGACTCTGGGCTCCAGGTGACCACCGTTTGCCAAGCACGGCATAAGCAGCCCATAAGCCCTCAGAATAGCGCTTGGACTGTGGGCTCTGCAGGGACGATTTTCAGGTCAGTGGTTGCAGAACTGAGCAGCCTCCTGCCTGTCAGGCCTGAGATGGGGAATTAAAGCTGACAAAGGTGGGGACCTCTGGCCGGGGAAGCCGTGGACTTGCTTCCTCTCTCCCTCAGGGTGATAAGGCTTTCGGAAGGGCTGCTTCGAACCAGAGCATACTTGCCATTCTGCTGCTCTAGAAAGTCTGCTCAGAGTTCAGCTTCCAGTTTTAAGTTGTGAGAACTTAAATAATAAGAGAGGAAAGTGGTAACCTAATCACTCTTTAACCCCGATGCCTCTGAAGCCTGAATTTTGGGTGTATCCCTGAAATTTCACTCACTTTTAAGCAGTTAGTGCCTGTCTCTCTCTTCACCTGTTTCTCTTCCCTTCCACCTTTCATAATAAATGCATTTCTGTTCTTCTCATGCCAATAATCTCCAGTAATTTCTTGGTCTCTGTACGTATTTTATATCTTTAACATATATATAACACACACACACACACGCGCACACACACACACACACACACATATATATATATATATATATATTTATTGATTTCAGAGAGAAAGGGAGAGGGAGAGAGAGCTAGAAACATCAATGATGAGAGAGAATCATTGATAGGCTGCCTCCTGCCCGCCCCCTACTGGGGATAGAGCCCACAGCCGGAGCATGTATCCTTGACTGGAATCGAACCTGGGACCCTCCAGTCTGCAGGCCAACACTCTATCCACTGAGCTATGTGCACCAGCTAGGGCACATATGTCATATCTTAAAATATGTAGAGTTATAGGAAGTAGAAAAGGTAAGCCCACACAAAAATCCGGGTAGAAAATAAAAGTGCTCCATCTTTTATTTCATAATTGGAATTGTGTTGCACACATGATCATTTTGAAAATTATTTTAAAACATTATTTTTGCTGAAAATATATTCCACCTATGGTATAAATATTATTTAGCCTTTTCCTTATATTTAGACTCTGAAATTTATGATGGTTGGTTTTTGTTTTGTTTTTTTTTTTTCACTTTGTAAGAAAATATTTGCCCTAACATTTCACTAGTTCCTTGGAGTAGATTTCTCAAAGTGAAATTACTGGCTCAAAAATCAAGAATGTTAAAAACATTTTGATAACATACATTTGCCAAGTGGCATTTATAAAGTCCACTCCTATTACCTTGCCTGCTGAGCATCAGCGCACGTGGCTATTTCACCTGCACTATAAAATTTTTAAATCTTTAATAACTGGAAAGTTAAAATTTTTGTTTTAATTTGTATCTGTTTATTAGTGAGACTAAATATTTTTCATATGTTTATTGTCCATTGTATTACTTGTTTTGTTTCACAATTGTTAACATTTGTTGCCTACTTTTCTATTGTCACACTGAAGATTTCTCTAATCAAAAATCTGCCTTATACATTCAGCTTAGTGGTCCTGTGTCTGTTACAGTCATGGTACATATTTCTACCAATTTGTCAATAGCCTGTCTATTTTTATGACTTTTTTTACATACATAAGTTAATTTTTTAAAACTTAGCAGAGCTGAACAATTTTGCTTTCCCTTTCTTTTACACTTAAAAGCCCTTTACAAAAATGGTAATTAGTAAGAGGAGAGAGGCATTAATTAACCTTATTGTAGTAATCATTTTGTAATATATATATAGTTATCAAATAATCATGTACATTTAAACTTACATGTGTTAAATGTCAATAATATCTCAATACATCAGGAGGGTTGAGTTTTTAAAAGCCCCTTTACATACCTAAGATAAACTAGGCACCTATATTTTCTTCTGGATTTGGGGGTTTCGGGTTTTACATTTAACTCACCAATCCATTTCAGACTAATGGTCCATACTGCCAGCAATTGCGTGTTCATTAAAATGATTTTACCCACCAAAGGAAAAGCTACTCAAGAGCAAAGTCAGGTGGGATTTCCAAAGGAGGTAGGAGTGTATCACCGCCAGGAAGCTCTGTCTCCTCAACTGCAAACAGAAGGGCTTGAGTCTGCCTACCAGGTTGTGGGAGAAATGAGGCTTCAGTTGCCTCATTAATGCTTAGTATACAGCAAGTGACCAAAAAAGGGCACCGAGATATTTCCAAAAAGGTATTTTTAAATAGCACCGGGCATGTGATGCATCCTTCCTGTGAGAGAACCTCTGTGAGGTCTATTGAAAGCCTACATATGCCATTGCTCATTTTTCTGTAATTCCTACTTGTACTGCTGCTATTGTATTAGCTTTGCCTTCTAACAAGTAAAAAAGTCCCCGAATCATTTTCCTTTTTTGAAATGTTCATTATTTTTATTCTGTTAGATTCATTCGATAATTTCATTAATTTATCTCTACCCCAAGTCCTACTGGGCTCTTTGTTGTAATTTTGTTAAATCTAAAAATGAAATTGTTGTTAAAAATTAATTTGTAAAGATGTGGCATTTTTATGATATTGATTTGCCCACCAGGGGAAAAAGGAATAACAGCTGACCTATATGATGGCTTATTACTATATGCCCGTGGTCGGCAAACTGTGGCTCGCGGGCCACATGCTGCTCTTTGGCCCCTTGAGTTTTTAGCAAAGGCCAGCTTAGGAGTACCCTAATTAAGTTAATAACAATGTACCTACCTATATAGTTTAAGTTTTAAAAATTTGGCTCTCAAAAGAAATTCCAATCATTGTACTGTTGATATTTGGCTCTGTTCACTAATGAGTTTGCCTGCCACTGCTATATGCCATTGGCCAATCCAAAGCATTTTTACCTATCAACTCGTATAATCTCTACAACAGTTTTTAGAAGAAGATACACATTTACAAATGACGGGACTCAAGCCCAGGTTGGAAAGTAATCCCGAAAAAAGAAATTACTGGTGTTGATAATGTTAAGTAAATGTATTGTAGGAATTATTTCACTATATATGTATATCAAATCATCATGTTGTGCACCTAAAACTAATACAATGTTAAATGGCAGTTATATCTCAATAAAATGGGGAAAAAATAATATTTTTTAAATTTAAAAAATTACTGGCCTTATAACCATGTTTTTCTTCAGAACAGTAATCCCAGTTCATTCTCTCTCTGTCTCTTTCTTGCTTTCTTCACATTTTTTTCTATTTTTATCCCATTCTGATACCTTCTTTCTATATCTGTTTGCCTTCTTTGCTTTACTCCTATGTAATTGGTCATTTAGGCTATTCTGACATTTAAATTTAGTTGATTTGAATGGTTATGTTTTGTTTAAAAAACACAATACGATACCTTAATTGACCTTTGTTTTGAGCCAGGGTCCCATATCCCACCTCAATACCCAAAAAGTGAGATTGGTGTCCTCTGATGCAGACATGAGAGAAACAGAAAGTCAGAATCTACCAGATATGGGGAAGAGAGAGGAAGAAGCAGAAGGGAAGCCTTAGGATGAAATTTCACCCCCATCTTTAATGTGAAGGAACCCGAGATTTATTTGTTCACTTTAAAATTATTGAGCATCCACTGTTAGTCAGGAAGTGAATCCTGAAACGTTGCCCTTCATCTATTAGGTGTTACACATCTTTTGGGGTTTTGCAGTTGGGGAGAAAGGAAACTTACTGGGTCCTAAAGAACCCCAGCCTATGCCGAAGAGGAGTGGGAGCATTGTCTTCCTTTTGCCTTTATAAAGCAAAAACAGACTCCTAGAAGCAGAGACCAAAGAGCTGGTTACCAGAAGAGTGTGTGTGTATGGGGGGGGGGGGGAGGGTGTGAAAAGGTGAAGTATAGTGAATGACATTGTGATAGGTTTGCACTGTGACAGATGAGTACCAGAATTAGTGGGGTGTACACATTTTAAGGTATAAAAATGTCGAATCACTACATTATACACCTGAAACTAATGTAGCCAATATACTATTGAATTCTAACTATCCTTAAATTTAAAAATATTAATTAAAAAAATAGTCTTCACAGCTCATCCTAGAGCAGAAAGGGGCTATAATTCATGATTTACACTTAAGAATGGTGATTCAGCTTAATTAACATAGGTTCTTGAAACATTTCCAGGTTGCAGTAACTATTCTCAGCCTTCCACGGACTGGACTTTTATCCCCAAATGGCCCCTTAGGATTCAAGTGTGGCCCTGGAGACCATGACCAGACCTAAACCTGGCCGGGATACCAGAAGCCACAGCACACCCCAGTGTGACATGCAGGCTCTTGGCCATATGGCCTGCCCTGATCCCGCCAGTCTCTGATCTATGCCAGAATGGGCATATGCTGGAATAGCCCAGGATCTTGAGAGGGGAGCCAAAATGTCACAGAGCCAGTTTGAGTTTAAGCTTCTATTGCTCTTCTTATTGACGAAACAGAACCAGAGAAGTAGAAAATATCATTATTGAATCTAATGCACGGTGGGTTGAGGTTAGGACCTATAAGGTAAAACTTTCAGGCTCTCTGTCATATGACCTGCTTATACATACAAAATGGGTTTTAAAAGATGGCTAGCAATGAAATAGCTGCTGCAGTTATAGATTTCACCCACTCGGCTTCACTTAGGCCTATTTCCTTCACACTCTGAAGAGAGAGATATCTAGAAGCTGATTTACATATACGTTGAATTAGTTTCAGGTGTACAACGTAATGATTCAATATTTGTATATGTCACAAAATGATCACTACCATAAGTCTAGTTACTAACATCCGTCACCATGCATAGCTACAAATTTTTTTCTTGTGAGAACTTTGAAGATCTACTCTCTTAGCAACTTTCAAATACTCAATACAGTATTAACTACAGTCACCATACAGTACATTATATCCCCTTGACTTAATTATTTTATAACTGAAAATTTGTATCTTTTGACTTTCTTCACCCTTATAGATGATTTTGGAGTGGGGGTGGGGCTTGGTTAGATGAAATGCTCACAGGAACGAGTTGTTGCTTCAGGATTTATGCTATTATATTTTATATACATATATATATATATATATATATATATATATATATATATATATATATATATATATATATATATATATATATATATATATATATATACTGCTATCTGGATGGTAGTTCAGCTCAATTAATCTTAGATGCTGCCTATTATGTCAGGGCTAAGTAAGCCTCCCAGTCAGAGGGAGCCACACCTCCCGATAAGCATCATGACAGGCCGATTTGGAGGAAGAGAGGAGGAAATCGAGCAGGGGCAGGGAGGCTGCCAGATGGTGGGGGCAGAAGGAGGGAATGCCTGGAAGGCCAAGTAAGAGGAGCAGCAGCTTAGAGAGAAGTTCCCATCTGTGAGGGGGTGCAGAGGGGAAGGACAAAGTGGGGATAAGTAAAGAGAGCTGTGCAGAAGAATATTGGAAACAGGGGGTCATTTTCAATGGAGACCTCCCATCTAAATGCCCGGGGAAGAAATAATAAATACAAGAGCACCCATCGAGGAAATGTGCATTTGTTTTATATATCACAGATGAAGAGTGGCTGTCCTCAGAGAGTTCATTAGCCCCTCGAGAAGGGTACTTTTATGAGTATCAAAATGGTGTGCATTTGCCACCATTCCCATGTTGTTATGAACTATAGCTGACTTGTTCAAACATTGCTTGTTTTTACTGTGAAGGCCGATGATGCATTTTAAAGAAACCAGTTTCATAAAAAACAAAGGCATGTCTCTCTTTTCCTTAATGAAAGCAAAATACTAGTGAATTTCATGGCCAATTCTTTTCTTTAAAATGGAAGCTGAGTTATAAATATAATGTTTAACTCCTCTAAAATTGGAATGCTCTTTTTAATTATACACATACATGTCACTTCATATGAGTAATTCATTTTGCTAACTTTTACCAAGTAATTAGTTGCTGTTTGAACTCTTTTCATGAAGAAATATAAAATTAAGACGTTCACATGGTGGAAAGCGGGAACAAATAAGATGTAAGCAAGATTCAAAGCAATAGGCTCCATTTAGATTTCATTAATAAAATGCTTCTCACAGGATGATAAGCACAGGGCAATATTTTAGTCTTCTAAAGCATAAAGCAAAGCAATATTAATTTGAAAAGGGGAGGGATAAGAAGAGAAACAAGCAAAGAGTTCTATTTCCAGCCACGAAGGGGTTTGTGTGTTTGTAGTGCGGACAGACAGAAACACATAAATGAAGGTACAAAGCGCAAGAAGCCCTTATTTTCACAAATAATTCGGCTTGGATTCATCAGAGGAGCAGACAGGCCTTGGTCAATGTTAAGACCATGCCACCTTCTGGTTGCCGTGTGCGTGACAGGCACTCACACTTCAAGGACTGGAGCACTCCTGTTTCATGCAAAACTTATATTGAAGGGAAACAGCAGATACAGTATTTGTGCTGCTCACTCTCTCCCCCGGGAACTGTATTGAAATGAGAACACGATCCATAAATGTACACCAGTGACTGCTCGGCTTGAAAATGTGAGTTTGCTTTTTAAGCTTGATCAATTGCGATTGTGTTGTGATAGGCCATCCAGGAGCACAGACAGGACTGCGATTATGAGAGCTGGAGAATTCGGTTGCCTGTCTTTTCCCTGGTTGCCATGCTCTGAATCTCGAAAGGGGACAAACATGGTAAATCTGCCCTTAACCAAGTGATCAAAGGTAACATCACCAGCAAATACACAAATCTAGCTTGTGCTTCCTGACACGAAGCACTGAGAAGAACGTAGCATTACTTCTGTGATATTCTTGCCAAAGCACAAAGTTTGAATCTAAATTTACTATGAAACAGACCAACCCAACGTAAGGGACATTCTATAAGATAATTTGGCTTACACTCTTAAAAACAATAGTCAGTGTCAGGGAATACAAAGAAGGCTCAAATATGGTTCCAGATTAAAGGAGACTAGAAATAGGGTGACTCAGATGAAGCATGTAATCTTCAATTTTCCTTCTTGTAAAAGGTGTTAAGTCAATGGGCAAAATCTGAATAAAGATCTGTAGATAATAGCTTGGTCTCCATGTTAGCCTCCTGATTTTGCTAATTTTGTATAATTAACAGGGAAATTCTCTCGTTTTTAGGAAACACTAACTGAAAGTACTTAGAGGTAAAGGGGCTTAATCTCTGCAACGTGCTCTTAAATTATTCAGCAAAAAAAGAGGTAAAATGCTAACACTAGAGAATTGTGTATATGAGAACTCTTTGTATTATTCTTGCAACCTTTCTACAAATCTGACATTGTCAAAGGAAAAATTTTTAAATCAGTAAAGTTGATAAAAAAACTTTCTTTTTCTTTTCTGGCTCACGCATGGCCAAATCACAGGTAACTCTAATGCTCTTTCATCAAAAAGCAAGTTGTTTAATCTCAGGTATACTCAGCTTCAGACACTGACGATGGAATTTGGAAGCCGTGTCTTTTCAGCTATCCTCTGCACACCCAGCTGCAAATCGGCTTCCTTTCCTAATTTCACACTTTCTCTTTTCTTTCTGCAATTTATTCCTTCTTTCATTCACAGATCCCTTCTGGTGTTGCATTTGCAGTAGACTATGTGAATTGCTGGGTATTCAGAGAAGAGTCAGACTCAGCTCCCAGTCTAAGACACATACAGAAAACTCTAGTGAAGTGTATCTCATCAGTGCAAAAATAGTGGTAAAACACAGGGAGAAAATGATAACATAGATGACTTCAAGGAGTCCTGACCAGGGAACAGAAGTATACCAGACAGGCCCAGAGTTGGAGGGAGATTGAGGGGTGTGCAGTTTGTAGTGGGGTCTCCCAGATACATGCTATTGTTGGCCACCAGTTCAATGGTTAAGGGTGTGACTGCACACCAGACAGGGGCTGGGTCAGGCCCTGTTTGCCCCACAAAAAAATTTGACTTCTATAACTTGATGATGGGGAGCCACTAAAAGATCATGCTTAAATTTATATATTGGACAGATCCTTTCTGTTCAGCCTCCCTTGGTAATTCCTTTATTTATTTATTGACTGTTTCCTCACCACATAACTGTTTTAGGTCAGATGTGAGTTTGAGGCACATATGACAAAAACGAGTATGATTTCTGCTCTTACAGAGAGCATCTCTATTCTGTGGTCTCTGTAGCTTTTTTTCTTTTTTCTTTTTCTTTTTTTTTTTTTTTTACATTTGAACTTGAGCCACATTTAAAGACCACTGTAAGTTGTATTTGGTCTGCCCTGTATTTCTTTGTGCTTCTTGACCTCTCCCTGGAACTCCCAAGCCTGCTGTTGTTATTAAGCTAGCAGCAGAAGAAAGTACTTGAAATAAACTACAGTGCAATGTAAGGCAAACCTTACCTTTCCTCAGCCAAGCCCAAAGCAGCGCAGTTTAAACTAGACTCAAAGCTTCATGCCTGTTCTAGCAGGTAATATTGAAATGATAGGATTCCCTAAAACCTTTCTTCCTAATCCATTTACTTAACAATATTCCTGTCATCTTAACATTGATAACATGAAATTATTATATCATTTGTATAATTCTGAAATGTAGTTAGCCATTATTTTCCATTATTTTTTTCGCAATATATTATGATCATTTATATTTCATACTTAATACACTAATTACGTTAATGGCCTCTAGTTCTAAGTACTGTAGTATTTTATTCCATGGTATTGGAAAGCTATCTTGCATGGAATGTAATTTCCACTGTATAAATTCACATATTATCATTATTTTTAAGTATATTTTTATTATAAGGTTTAGCAGTGGGAAAATACTCAAGGAAGTTTAGATTTTCTTGAAGAACATAATATGTCATTCAATCAAAGCACCTACTGTGTGTACAACGTTTAGTTGGGAGCTCTCAGAGGATACTGAGGAAAGAGAATGGACAAGGAGGGGTGAGAACAGAGGGGCTGTTCTAGAAAAATACATTTGCTAATTAGAGAAATAGATTTCTCTGATAGATGACACCCATATGCTTTGGAGTCAAAACTCAAATTTGAATCCTCAAGCTGCAACTGTCCAGCTACACAAGGTCAGGCAAGTTACTCAGTCACTCAGTTGCCTTGTGTGTAAAATGAAGATAATAATGACACAATGGCACCTCTTTATCTTTTTCTGTTCACTCTTGACCTCTTACACATTCCCTGTATGGGATTTAAATGGTCCTCCGTCTTCCCACAGTTCTGTGGGCTTCAGTTACTTCAGGAAAGAGAGACTAACGGTCAGAAAGCAAATGAATGGCTTAATTTGAAGTGTAGGCATATTTGTAAATCTTGGAATGAACTAAATAAATCAAATCATGATTTTGGGGTTTTATATAAATAAACTAGAGGCCCAGTGCACAAATTCCTGCACGGGTAGGGTCCCTAGGCCTGGTCTGCAATCAGGGCCAATCTGTGGGGCGACTGGAAAGTTGATCAGGGCCCCCGTTTGCATCCACCTTGGCCTAGCGCTGCCCATTTGCTGGCCCCACCCCCCACCACCACTGGTCACCATCTGAGGGATGACCAGCGGGGAGATTGGGGCCCACTCTTATCGGGGCCCATCGGGGCTGACAGCGCCTCCACTGCCACCTGCTGCCAGCACCGCATCGCTGACACCCATCGTGTTCCGTGCTGCCCCCTGGTGGTCAGCACACATCTAACTCACACTTGGTCAAACTTCCACCTGTGGGGACAATTTGCATATGAGCCTTTTATTATATAGGATACCCTGTTCTTGAATCAACGAATTCGCGCACCTTGAAAGGAACTATGGGCTGCGAGACTGCGTTGAACACTGGAGTGGGTCTCGTCTGGCCCCTTCCACCACGGCCCCCAGTCCCTTGTCTGCCAGCAGCCCCAATCCTACCGCCACAGCTCCCATGTGCTGATGGTGCCAGCCCCGCTCGCACCCACTGATGGCATGGAGCGATTGGGGCTGGCGCCAGCAGCTGGTGCAAATGGGGCTGGTGCTGTTAGCAGGTGCGAGTGGAGGCTGCTGCCCCGATGGCCCCTCAGGAGAAGAGGGAGGTGGAGAAGCCCACAGGGGTGATTGGGGCCAGCAGCTGCTGCTTGCACCCACTGATGGCACCAAGTGATCAGGACCAGCGCTGGGCGTCAGCAGTGGGTGCGAGTGGCGGCTCTGGCACCGGCTGTGGGTGCAAGAGGCAGCTGCTGGCCCTGATCCACCCTCAGGAGCAGGGGAGGTGGAGAAGCCCTGAGGGGCAATCAGGGCCTGCAGCCTCCGCTCACACCCAATGACAGTGCCAAGCAATCAGGGCCGGCGCCAGGTGCCAGTAGCAGGTGCGAGCACCAGGTGGGACTGCAGCGCGCAGGAGCAAAGCATTTTCAGTAACCACCAGAGGCTTGCCCCGATGATAACTACCGATGCCCTGCCTAGGTCTGGCATCCCCACTCACCTGCTCCACCATCCCACCGCAGCCAACACCCGCTATGTTCCACACACTCCCCCTGGTGATCAACGCACAACATAGTGACCGGTTGTTTGGTTGATCAGTTGTCCTGCAGCTCAGTCTATTTGCATATTAGCGTTTTATATATATAGATAATTAGAACATTTGAGCTACTATCGTCTTTCCTCTTCTTGTCTTACCGTGCATACATTCCATCCAATTATTTTAAAAAATTTACTTCCATTATTTCTGTTCACTTATTTTTTGAATTTCCACTGTTACTACCTTTCACCAGGCCCCACTGCCTGCCTTCCTTCCTGGACTATTAGCAAAAGTTTCCTCACCTGTCTGACCTCTCCCTCTCTGGTCCAGCCTATGCATGACAGCCTAGACTGTTCTGCTTAAGACTATGCCTGTCTTGTGCTCAAACTTTCTGTCAGTTAAAGCTCTCACTATACTTATACTTCAGTGAAAACAAACAGCTTGCTCATGTGTCCTTATATCCATGTATGATTTCATCCATGCTATATCCTCCATCTGCAAAAATCTTCTCTCTCACCTTGGCCGATTGGCTCAGTTGTTTGAGCATCATTGCATGCACCAAGAGGTCACTGGTTTGATTCCCGATCAGGACACATGGCCGGGTGTTGGTCTTGATCCCCAGTATGGGGCATGCAGGAGGCAGCTGATAGATGTTTCTCACTCTCTCTCCCTCTCCCTTCTTCTCTCTCTAAAAAAAAAAGAGAAACCAATAAAACATTTTTAAAAAAATCTTTCTCATTCTCACACCCACTCCAATTCAGCATGTTCAAATCCAACCTTCCTCAAGGCTCAACCCAAATACCACCTCTTCCTTGAGGTCTCTATTAATTTCCCCTAATTGGATATAATCTTAACCCCTTTTCATTTCCATACACTTTTTTTTGAAATTTTCAATATTTTAATAACTTTTATGATCTGATAAGTACACTTAATAGTTTGTCAGATTAATTTATCTCACTATAAATTAACTCTTGATTAAATTTAGAAATTAGCAAGCTATTGAAAATATTTTTCTTTTTAAAAATATATATACATACTAGGGGCCCATTGCAGGAAGATTCCTGCAAGCGGCCGCCGTGGCCACCCACCCCGCCCACCCCACCCGACCCGCCCACCGCTGCCACCACCTGCCCCGCCCACCACCGCCCGCCCCGCCCGCACTTTCCCTCTGGCAGCCACCTTGCTTTCCGCTTTCCCTCCCTCTTCCTTCTATGCTGTCTTCAGTCTTCACTCCTCCCTCGCTCAGCATCTTTCTTGGGTTAATTTGCATACTCGCTCTGATTGGCTGTGGGTATAGTGAAGGTACGGTCAATTAGCATTTTTCTCTTTTATTAGTGTAGATATTTAATTAAATTCTTTATTGTTGAAAGTATTACATAAGTCTCCTTTGTCCCCCATTGAACTCTTCCCATCTGCTCCTGCCCCCTCCCCCCCCACTCATCCCCCTACTATCTGTGTCCAGAATCTGCTCTTGAGTACAACCCTATAAAAATCCAAGTGTACTGCATCTCTTGAAGAATTGCCACATCATCCCCTTAAAAAATGATGTGTTTGTGCAGGTAGAAATCACTGCTATATGAGTGTTCCCTGCAGGTTTTGATTAGCTTACATTTCCAAGGTGTTTAGCATACTGTCTTCAAATTAAGATTTAGTCAGTGAATGAATGGATGAACATCTATTCGTTTATTTATTCAATACATATTGATTGAGGACCTACTAGGTATGAAGCACTGTCCTAAGGGTTGGGCCATATCAGTCAACCAAATAGACCAAAATTTCTGCCCACAAGGAGCTTAAATTTTTCTGTGTGAGAGGGATGAGGGAGGAAACAGAGACAAAATAATAAACAAAACAAGTAAGAGAAATGTATAGAAGGTGCTAATGCTATGGAAAGGAAGTTAGAGCAGTTTAAGAGGAAGGGCTAGGTGAGCGTTGGTCAGGGTTGCAATTTACATACGTTTGCCACAGCTCAGGGAGCAAGGGAGCAAAGACTGGAAAGAGGAGGGATAGAGTCATTCAGATATTGTGGGGAAGAGCATTCCCAGCAGAGGGAACAGCCAGTGGAAAACCCTAAGGTGGGAGCATATCTGGCATGTTTCAGGCACAACAGGTCAATACCTTTGGAAGAGCATGTGAGCTGGGAGAGGAGTAAGGTTTGGTTTAGAGAGGAAATGTGGGCAGGGAGGGAGAACATGAAAGGATTATGGCTTCTCCTCTGAGAGAAATCTGGAGCCACTGAAGGGTTTTGAGCTGAGGTTGGTGTAATCTGGTCTGGCTTTTATCATATTTTACTCTCATTTCTTGTTTATCTTTTGTGCATACAGATGTTGACCTAAGAGAGATGGTCTGACAGAGTCCAACTAATTTCAGCATGTGCTATCAGTGGACTCCAAAGAGTGGAAAGAGCAGTTCATTCTCCAACTGGCCAGCTCAGAGACAACATAGAGGAAGAGGTTGCAAAAAAAGGGGACAGCTAACTTACCTGCAGCTCTAGCTTCTTGTGACTGTCCCAGTAAATGTGCTGTTCCTTTCCCTTTAGTCCACACACTAACTGGAAACCTCTGGTCTTCTTGAAATTTCATGCGAAAATTCAGGTATTCTAGCAATTGCTTTCAAGTAGCTCTGGCTAACACATTAGAGTTCCATCTTACATTGTCAAAGCATAAAATAACAGCAAAGGTTAAGTTACATCTAGTAGTCAATGAAATTGTCAAATAAGCCACTGGATTTAATATTCAGTTTTAGAAACATCATTCTCATTCTGCTTTACTAGCAAATAGGGGGATTTTAAGTTAAGCCCATTGTATTGTGTTCCTCTCCTATTGCATCCTCCCATGTAAGAACTGATGATTCACTTAAGATTTGTCAGCATCAGGTAAAAGCTGGGAAGGAGTGACAGTGTCTCATACACTGACTCCATGATGGCAGATGGTGGGCACTCTCTCCCATGCCATGGGTCGCAAGTCATTGTCGAAGTGCTGAGGAAATGGTCCTATGGAGTCCTCCACATGAAGAACCCAAAGTGTCCTGGAAACTTGCTCATCTCTTTTGTGCTTATGTGGTCCTGGGATAGTGTGTTATGGAGAGTCCACTGTATTATGGTGACACTAGAGGCCTGGTGCACTAAATTCATGCACTGGGGGAGGGAGTGTCCCTCAGCCCAACCTGCACCCTCTCTAATCTGGGACCCCTCGGCGGATGTCCGACTGCCCGTTTAGGCCCTATCCCATAGGGCCTAAACGGGCAGTCAGACATCCCTCTCACAATCCGGGACTGCTGGCTCCCAACCGCTCTCCTGCCTGCCTGCCTGATTGCCCCTAACCACTCTGCCTGCCAGGCTGATCATCCCCCTAATCACTCCCCTGCCAGCCTGATTAATGCCTAACTGCTCCCCTGCCAGCCCAATTGCCCCCAACTGCCCTCCCCTGCCAGCCTGGTCACCCCTAACTGCCCTTCCCTACAGGCCTGGTTGCCCACAACTGCCCTCCTCTGCTGGCTATCTTGTGGCAGCCATCTTGTGACCACATGGGGGTGGCCATCTTGTGTGAAGGTATGATAGTCAATTTTCATATTACCTCTTTATTATATAGGATGGGGCTGCTTTGGGACTGATGCCACCCTCCTTCTTCTAGTGAACATGGCCATGGTCACTAATCACTTGTGAATTTGGGATTCTAAGTTAGAGGAAGAAAAACCCATCCCTAATTCCGAGTTTACTCAATCACAGAAAACAAATTGGGGCAGTGGTCCAGACCTAGGATCAGACAGCATGCATCAGGGATAACCGCGGTACCCTGGCCCCTCTGCTCCCCTCTCCTTCCTTGCTGCATGACCTTGGAAATGCCATCTGGTCCCCCTGAGTGTCGGCCTCCACATTTGTCAGTTGGAGAAGACAAGACCTGCTTTGTAATACTGTCAGAATTTTAGTAATCACCTTTTATTGATGACCTGGCAAATTGTAGCTCTTCAATAAGTGCAAATTTATAATCTCAAATAGCTCAAAGGTTATATCAAATACAACTCTTCCTAGTCAGGCATTTTAGCAGTTTACTTTTAACCCATATAAGAGATTAATGACTTTTTCCCCAATATTAAATGTAAGTGGCACTACTGAGTCCACATACATTTTAGAAAAATTGATTTTCAAGGCAATTCTTCCACTGGGCTGATAACAATGAAGTAGAAACTGCTGTTTGTTTAGTTATATAGAATATTCCCAGAGGAGGTATTGTGAAACATCAAAATGAGCAGAAAGAATTGGTGAGTGAATTTTAAAGTCCCTTTTCCCCTAAAGATTTTTCAAGAAAGATGTATTTTGCACATGTAGGCTTTTAATCCTTTCCTGTACAGATATTTTGGGGATTGTGCTGGGCTCTGAGAATAACAAGTGACTGGGTCTCAGCTCCTACCCTGGAAAAGTTTTCAGTCTGGTATGTTGTATTATATTACAATATGATGAGTTCCAACAGAGTGTAGCCATACCTGAGGGCAGATGGATGAATTTGATGATTTCTTGCTGTCTCTTCTAGCTGAATGATTCTGTGATTAAAAAAAAAAAGAGAGGTCAGAATAGCATGATTTTTGGAGGCCATTCCCTGCTAAGACAGAACTGAGTACCATGTGCTGATGGTGAAAGGATAACTAGGATAAAACAACTGTTAAGAACTTTCATGTTTGCCAGTGGTTAATGTTACTAGAATTTCCATCTTTCAATAGATTGTTGCTCCTTAATAACAATGAAAAATGCTCCACTCTCTGTAAGCTATTTTTTCCCTATTATTGAAATTATGACCAATAATTCCCATCCAGGTAGACAGGCAGGAAACCTGGAAAATTAACTCTCTGATATTTGAATGCCTTCCCTGTTGGAATTAGGGGCTTGGGCTGCTATGTAGACTGAAGCTAAGGACTTAAAACAAAAGGGGATTAGGGAAGCCACTGCCAAAGGCGAGCTCTGATACAGGGACGGGCCTTTAACGCTCTGCCAAAACTGGAGCCGTTCTCAAGCTGTTTAACTTGTGATTATTTTCTTCTGTTGCCTCTCTTTTGAAAACTAATTGTAGATGTGAAACGGCCATGTTTAAATAATTCATAAAAAAATAATAAATCCGGAGGAAAGTGACAAAGGTATAGGGGAACCTGGTGAAGTACAAAGCAGGGGTCACCTGCACTGTAGCTTTCTGAGTGCTTTTCTTACTCTTGGGTGCTTAATTAAGCCCGCCTGCCTGTTTGGCCCTGGGTTGGTTTTGTTCTATCTAGAGAGTTGTTGACCTAACCCTCCATTAGAATACACTGAACAGTGGCTTCCTTACAGTTCATGAAAACATTTGTAAATGCTATTATTTTGGCATTGGGGGAAAAAATCAGTACCTTCTGACTGAGGGAATCTCATACATTTATAATTATATTTTTAATGTTGTGGAATAGCCTTTTAGCTCTAGCAATTATGCAAACCAGTTAGACAACATTGCTTAATGTAGGCAACTAAATGCCCAGAAGATTTTTGACTATAAAAACAAGAGCTTCCGCAAGTTTTTGGATATTCTTCCAATCAGACAATTAATTGAACTAACTCAATGGTGCCTTTGTAAGGTTTATCGCTCCTGGAACTATTGCTATGCTTACAGAGCATTTTAAATGTTACATCCTTAAAACTCCTAGATCAATTAGTTTGTGATAGAAGGCAATCTCAAGATCTAAAATTACTTTTTTTGTGCTGATATATCATTTTCAGTAATAAGCTATTTTTTTTTTTCTGTAGAACTAATTAGTAACTGAAGCCCTGGAGAAAGGGCTGTATATTGGTTCAACTTTCACCCTCCTACTGTGAGGGAAATTCCACCATATTCTTCATAGTCCCTCCTCAAGTGTGGATGGGTAGTTAAAATACTATGAAAAAAGTGACTCAACAGCACTATAAGGAGGTGAATTAGGTATCCATATTCCATTAAATCTGCAAAACAGTGCAAGATCTTAGAACCAAAAGCTGTTCAAACATCCGCTGCTTCAATTATTCAATACGCCCATTTAAATTGTTTTAAATACCATGGCATTTCCTCTCTCATATAGTACCAAATATATTTCCGTCTAATGCTCTGTTATTGAAAAACTGGTCTTTCAAGTTAATATTAAAAAATATACATCTGGCTCCTTAAATAAAATCATGTCCCTTTTGTTTTCCCAAGTCTCCAATGAGGAGATGTTTGTCACTTAATTGCTGTTGAGGATCACAGATGATGGTTTATGGTTTAGGCAAATTGTAGGCAGCGCTTTGTTAACCAACAAGAGAGCACGCTGGTACTTGATAATTATCCTATAGAGCTCAATTGGCCCTTAACAGCACCTGCCTAAACAGCATCAGGGAGTCTTGTCTCACCACAGAAGCCCCTTCTTCTTAATTAACCTGTTTGCACTTGTTATAAATAAAACCTATTTGTTTCCAGTTAATATATTGGCTGCTACTTTAAATATTCATTTATTATTACTCTTGTTAAGTGAGGGGTGGAGAAGAATAGTTTGGATAACTTCCATCAGTATGCACTGAGCTTTAAGAGATCAGCAATAGCCCTAATCTGTTTGGCTCAGTGGAGAGAGAGTCGGCCTGCAGAATGAAGGGTCCCAGGTTCAATTCCGGTCAAGGGCATGTACTTTGGTTGCAGGCAATCCCCAGTGGGGGGTGTGCAGGAGGCAGCTGATCAATGTTTCTCTCGCATCGATGTTTCTAACTCTCTATCCCTTTCCCTCCCTCTCTGTAAAAAATCAATAAAATATATTTTAAAAAAAGAGAGATCAGCAGTAGACCAGTATGTAAATGGTGTTGCTGTGTTCTCCATGGACCTTAAAAATGCTTAAGAAAACATCTCTCTACCATGAAAACAATATAGGGGCAAGTGAGAAGCAAGGCACCAATGACAATAATAAGCCAATTTTCACTAGAGGAGCACTTCCTAAATGTTAAATTCAATTCAAATGAGGCTTGATTTCATTTCTCAGTCTACCTCATGACTGTTTTGTGTCCCAAAGGATAAAAAACTGAACACATGCAAGTAGATGTGTCTTGATTTTCTCTTCAGTTGGTTTCAGGCAAATGAAATGATGAATGGAAATTAAGACAACTTTGCATATTTACTTATAAGCAATAGTAATTTGAGAATCATAAAGAAATTAAGGTATACAGACCATAATAAGTCAGTATTATAACTGAAAACACTAGAAATAATAAACATTTATTTAGCATATTTTATATAAAACCTAGATTAAAGTAATTTTTCTTGTAAAAGCTGCCAAAATCATCACTCAAATTTTTAGTCTTAAGATTTTGGTGATCTATAATTGGTTTTAGCTATTTGTTATTGTTCTTTAAAACTCATGTTGGGGTGAGATCCCAGATGGCGCCAGAGAAGATGAAAGCTACACTCACCTGCTCCCAGGAACAAACTGGAATTACAACTAAAATATAGAGCAATCAATCTGAATAACCAACTGAAGACTAGCTGAAGAGAAATCTTACTAGTATAACCAAGGATTTACAAAGGAAGCTACATGGCGACTGGTAGGAAGGGAGGAGCTTCGAAAAGGGCTGCAGGAGCTGAGATTCTGGAGAAATAGCTCAGCTGCAAAGGCTAACCCTGAGAAAAGTGGGGTCTCAACCCCAAGCCCAGCTCTCCAGCCCAGAGCACCAGAGCCAGGAAGAGATGCTCACCTAACATTTGGCTGTGAAAATCAGCAGGAATTCTGTCAGCCAGGGAGAGATGGGAGTCTGCTAGAGACATGGCGCCCTCTTAAAAGGCCAACACATAAAATTCCATTTGCAGCCACTCACTCTGGGCTCTGGCTGAGAAAGGGAGGAGCAGACTAGAGTCCTGTAAGGAGAGACTGGAGTTTGTAGCTCTGAGGAGAGAGCAGAAGGGACAGCAACCAGGATAATTGTACTGCGTCATTCTCCCATACCTCAGACGCCATATATCTTAGGTAGAATACACCCCTTCAGAGGCATCAGCCTGGAAGAATGCAATAGCCCCACCCTGCAAAGCTTGTGACCTGCTGAGGAGTCAGATGCCTGGGCCAGAATCTAGAGGTGTGGGCAGACTCAGGGGGTGTCTGTAAGTGAGTTGTGTGGCTTTGGGGTGGGGACCATTCCTCCCACTTTCCCATGAATCTGGCTGGTGCCTCCCTCTCAGAGGAGATCCACTAGCCCCACTCTCAGGGCTTGTAACAGCCCCACCCCCTTAACTCCTGGTGGCTCTACTCCAATGAGGTCTAGACAGAATTGGGACAGAATGAGTTGTGTGAAGCTGAGATGGGGGCCACTCCTCCCACCTTCCCCCAAACCTCACCAGCACCTCCCACTTATGGGACATCCACTAGCCCCATCTGTCAGATTCCCAGCTGCCCCTCCCTGATGAGATCTGGAAGATCTAGAACAGACTGAGTTGTGTGGCTCTAGGATATGGGGCCATTTATCTCTTGCATGCCAGACTGGTGCAGACCCATCCCTTCACATAGCCAAATCTTGGTCTGTTTGGGGCTGATAGACTCTGATGGCTTCACCCTAATGACTCCCTAAGACCCCACCCCACCACAAATATGTAAAAGTATCCAGTGGATGGCAGCTGAACTTGGTATACCCTGGGGCATTTGTGGAGAGGCCTCAGACCTGTTGCCAGCACTGAGTTCGAACCTGTAACAATCTGGTGAACACCACTGGCTCCTACCTGGTGACTTGCTGAGAACCTACCTCATGCTACTCAAGTACTGCTATAGGCTCTTTCAGCAACTGACCCTACAGGCAGCCAGCAGGTGAAGGCAGGTGAAGGCAGGTGAAGGCAGGTGAATCGGGGTGTGACTGGGACATTAGCAGATCTGCCCCTGGTCCTGGTGCTAGTAAAAGCTGCCTCGGTGCACAGCTTCATCCTTCTGGTGCACATCCAGGCCCAGCAAAGGCAGCCACAAACTGTGAATCACTTGTATCTCCAAACAAATGGGACTACATCAAACTGAAAAGTTTTTGCACAGCAAAGGAAACCATCAACAAAATGAAAAGACAGCCCACTGAATGGGAGAAAATATTTGTTAATACATTTGATAAGGGAACTTATAAAAGTCAACACCAAAAACCAAATAAACAATCAAATTAAGAAATGTGCAAATGACCTGAATAGACACTTCTTTAAAGAGTACATACAGATGGCAAATAGATATATGAAAGGATGCTCTTCATCACTAATCATCAGAGAAGTGCAAATTAAAACCTCAATGAAATATCTCACACCTGTCAGAATGGCTATCATCAATAAATCAACAAACAAGTGCTGGCAAGGATGTGCAGAAAAAGGAACCCTCTTGCACTGTTGGTGGGAATGCAGACTGGTGCAGCCACTGTGGAAAGCAATATGGAGTTAACTCAAAAACTTAAAATTGGAACTGCCTTATGACCCAGAGATTCCACTTCTGGGACCATATATCTGAAGAAATCCAGAACACTAACTTGAAAGATTATATGCACCCCTTGTTCATTGCAGCATTATTTACAATAGCCAAGATTTGGAAGCAGCCCTGGTGTCCAACAACTGATGAATAGATAAAAAACTGTGGTACATTTACACAATGCAATACTACTTGGATGTAAAAAAAGAGAAGAAAATCTTAACTTTTGGGACCTGGAGAGTATTATGCTAAATGAAATAGGCTAGTCAGAGAAAACCAAGTACCATATGATTTCGCTTATATGTGGAATGTAATAAACAACATAATCTAACAAACAAAATAGGAGCAGACTTACAGATACAGAGAACAGACTGGTAACTGTCACATGGAAGGGGGGTTGGGGAGCTGGGTGAAAAAGATGAAGGGATTAAGTAAAAAAGAAAAAACACACTTAGAAACACAGACAGCAGGATGGTGATTACCAGAGGAAATGTGGGGTTAGAAGATGGTAAAGAGGGGAAAAATGGCGATGGAAGAAGACTTGACTTGCGGCGGTGAACATGCAATATGATATACATATGATGTATTATAGAATTGTACACCTGAAACCTGTATAATTTTGTTAACCAATGTCACTCCAATAAATTTAATAAAAAATAAATGGGGGGATAAGGACACATATGTAATACCTTAATCAATAAAGAAAAAAATAAAATAAAAAGCAAACAACAAAAATAAATAAATAAATTTAAAACTTCATTTTGAAAATTTTCTAAAATGCATTTTCCTCAAAGTGAGAATAACCTACTTTACAGATTAATTTTTTAAATAAAAAAGTCTTATGCTAATGTAAAAAAAGGATTTTGATTTTTATTTGAATGAAATAATGTGGCTTTAAAATTTTGCTCTTCAGAACATTTTCTTTCTGTTTTTGCTGCATCAAAAATCATGCTTATGTGACTTCAATTGGGTTCGCTAAACTGCATACAGTCAGTTCAAAATACACTTAATTATTGATGAAAGCAACATTCTCACAGCCACCAATCAATGACTTTGATTCTACTGTTTTACAATTGGTCTGATAATGCATTTTAGAATAGGTCAATACTGCCTGCTACATATAGTAATATGTCTAACTTGTTTCTATTCATCATGATCATGTAGTTAAAAACAATATGCTTAAAATCACAACTTGTCACTGGGAAGAATGACGTGTAAAACTGACAAAAGAGTTTGTAAAATTGTTGTATGGGAATAATATTTTTAAAGACATAACACATCCCTGCATCCTGGTTTTCCCAGGCACATGGAGTACTTTGGATTCTGTACTTATTTGCAATAGCTTGATTGACCAGCACACATGCATACCTAAGTTCTCCAGCTCATCAAAAGAGACTGTTTCTCTGTACCCTGGGGGAATGCATTTTCACAGCCCCCTGCAGCTTTTTCAGAAAAATGAGAGAAAATGCTTTTTACTCTCTCCTTATCAAATCACTTTTCTTCTGAATATGAACTCTTCATGAGCAGCACCAGCACATACTTATGAGTACCCGTATGTGAAAAGTGTTGGGGAGATGATTCCAGAGGAACTGCAATAACACTCACTCTCACCATACTATTTTAAGTTCTGCTATCGCTAGTTAGGGACAGTTATCAGGAAGGGAACTGGGAAGGGAAAACATGGAGGTCCGTCCTCCTGCTAATGCCCTCTGTGTAACTCAGCCATCAAAATGTATATTCATTATATAATGTACTGAAGGAGCAAACACCGACTGGGGACTCAGAAAACCTCCCTGTGTGGCCCTTGTGAAAGTAACTTTGTGACTAAGTTCATTCTTCTATCCTTCCTACTTAGTAGAGCTAGAGAACCAAGCAAAAACACACAGGTTATTTTCACTTGAGTTTTCATATATGTTGGACTCTCATAAGGATGCTTTAACTCTTTTAGAGCACTACTGTATTTAGTGCACTATAACCAATCTAAAATAACTCATTCTTATATCATTAAGTGGGTATTCGGAGAAACTTGTTATATTCTTAAGGATTGATTTAGTACTAGGAAAGAACTTTAAAATTCATAATGATCCCTTATCTGAACTCTTATAACACCACATCATTCTGATTAACCACGCATATGCTGCCTTGAACTGCTATGCACAATTGCATTTATCTATTTATATAATAAATGCTGTAAATGTAGGTTATTTATGCACCTGTCCAGTCACTCATTAATATAAAGAAGCTATGTAAATCTGGTGTTCACTATAAACCAAGCAATCACATACTATGATTAATAAGAAAATAATAACACCTAAGCCCTCATGCCTTTATTAATCTTTTGTTACTGATCTAGACCTATTTGGGCATTTATAATTAATAGCTCCTAATAGTTAGATGTAGGCGAGGGCTAAAATTCTTCTCTCCCCAAATTTTACTATTTAGTGGAATGTTACACTAAAAGCAAGTCTGAGAATTAATTTTGCAGCACATAAAATATCTCAGTAAGTGGAGAAAAAAAAACATATACTCTGCTCTGTAAAAACATTATGCATAATTTATCATGTAAATGTGTGCCCACCAATTCAAGCAGCACATATTGTATCTTTTACAATGAAACAGACAGAATGTGTTACAGGATTCAGGTGGACAAGAGTTCACCCTGGATTGTGGTGGTGAAGGAATCCATCACAAAAAAGTTAAACTTGACCAGACTTCCAAGAAAAAGCAGGTTTAAGACTGATAGGGTGGGGCCCAGGACATCCTAAGCAGGAAAGAACCAACACAAGTTAGAAGGTGGAAACACTGTAGGCAGGCTCGCCTTTTTACAAAATTGCATGTTTCCTAATTCGAGCCATCAAAGTTGGAACAACATTTTGAATGTCAGGAACATTATCAACAAATTATAGGTGTCTTAACAGCTGTATCATCAGAATTAATCTATTCTTACAGGCCATTCAGGCATAAAGATTGTAGATTGTCTATTTTTATAGGCAATTTGACTTTCAGTTAGAATATTTTATAACCTATTCCCTAAAACATGAAGGGCTGTTAAATGCTACCTGTAATCCTGTTAGCAGTATAGTGTGGTACTACCACTAAAAATGCCAAGGAGGCAACAGTTTTTTCTAATGTTCGTTCATTCATTCATTCATTCATTCAACCAGCAAGCTGGATTAAGCACCTACTATGTAGCATACATTGTGCTCAGTCATAAACAATTTCAATGAGTTGAGAGGAATGCTGCTTAGTATTCATTAGTACCTAGTGACTATGACAACATTAGGGACTAAAGCAATTGTCCAAGGCTACCACCAGCATGGTGATGGTGATAAGGAGGAGATGGCAAAGGGCATTAATTGACTGGAACACCAACCCCTATTGAGTTCTTTACCTGCAACAATATTTAGCTGTTTTCTCATTAGCAGTCCCAGAGGTTATGATTGCTTTTAGAATGGGCTAGAGTCTTGGATCATTTTGGAAATTTCTGAAAGATAGGCTTATCTAGGAATTTGAAATAGATTGTAAAATGAGGTTCCAATGTACAAAGAAGAAGGCCAATGAGGTGACTCCATCTGCATATATTATCTGCTCTTGTTTTCCAAGGGCATGGAAAGAATTGGCTAGAATTTCTAGTCAATTTTTTTGTCTGAACCATAGAGGTTGAGCTTCAGGCTATGAGGTACTTTACTAGCATGACAATATGTCCAGATTTGCCTCAGACAGTCCAGGTTTTGCCAGTTGTCCAAGTGTGTAATTATTAACAGCACCTAATTTCTTGCTTTAAAATGCCACACCCAAAATAAATTATATAGTCAATTTAATACTAGCTTACTTCAACTTGAATAATAGGTCTCTAAATCCATCAACAGTTTGGGAAAGAAGGCTTTCTGATAGGTTAGCATACTTCTAACCAAGGAGAACTGCTATAGAATTTTCTTTGAGCTAGGTATGTGATAGTAAAAAACTAGTCAGTTTGGTCAATAGAGCTAGACAGTTGATAAGTCAGGGAAACAAATCACCGTGGCCTGGTGGTGAAGAGCACAGAATTGAGCCAGGGAGTTAGGTTCAGGTCCCAGTTCTGCCACTCCCTGCACATGCGGCCTTATTATCCTCGCTGGTCTTAGTTTCCTCATCTGTAGAGTGGGAATGATAAGATTGCCTATCTCACATATTTGCAATGAGGATTATATCAATTAATATATGTAAAGTGCCTAGAACTGCCTGGCACAGTCAGTCGTACAATATGAGTTTGCTCTCACTACTCCATCATTCAAAAAGGTAGAAATGGGGGTGAAGCTATCTCTTCAAGATTGTGATTTCATTTCTTTTGGATATCGGCACAGAAGTGGGATTGCTGGATGCAAAGGTAGTTTCATATTTAATTTTTGAGGAGCCTTCCTACTCTTTTCCATAGTGGCTGCACCAGTTTACCTTGCCATCAAAAGTGCACAAGGGTTCCTTTTTCTCCACATCCTCGCCAACATTTGTTATCATTTATCTTTCTTATGACAGCCATTCTGACAATATCTGCTTGTGGTGTTTGATTTGCATTTCCCTGATGATTAGTGATGTGAAACAACTTTTCATATACCTGTTGTCCACTTATGTCCTCATTTGATATCATTTTAATAAGGTGTAGTTGTTGTTGTTGTTTTTTGGTATTTTACTATTGAGTTATATATTCATTGCAGCATTATTCACAATAGCCAAGATATGGAAACTGTTGATAGATGAATGGATAAAGAAAATGTGGTATACATATACAATGGACTATTAGTGAGTCTTTTAAAAAGGAGGAAATCCTGTCATTTGCAGCAACATGATTGAACCTGGGGGACATTATGCTAAGTGAAATAAACCAGACACAGACAAATACTGTATGAACTTAGTTACATGTGCAGTGTAAAACAGTCAAATTCATAGAAGCAGAGAGTAGAATGGTAGTAGCTAGGAACTGAGGGGAGGGAGAAATAGGGAGATGTTAATCAAAGGGTTCAAAAAATATCAGTTATACAAGATGAGTAAAGTCTGATTATCTAATGTACAGCACGGTGACCATAGTCAACAACACTCCGTTGTACACTTGAAATTTGCTAAGGGGATACATCTTCAGTGTTCTCACCACACACACACACAAAAGAAAGAAAATGGTAAGTACAGTAGTCACCCAGCTACATCTGTGATTTTGCTTTCTTAAGTTTTAATTACCCATGTTCAACTGTGGTCCAAAATATTAAATGAAAAATTCCAGAAATAAACAATTCCTAAGTTTTAAATTGCATGTAGCTCCGAGTAGCGTGATGAAATCTTGCGCTGTTCTATTCCATTCCACCCAAGACATGAATCACCCTTTGGTCCAGCCTATCCATACAGTGCATGCTCCCTTCCCATTAGTCACTTAGTAGCTATCTTGGTTATCAGGCAGACTGTTGGGGTCTCGCAGTGCTTGCATTCAAGTAAATCTTATCTTACTTAACAACGGCCACAAAGTGCAAGGGTAGTGGTGTTGGCAATGTGGGTATGCCAAAGGGAAGCCATAAAGTGCTTCCTCTCAGTGAAAAGGTGAGTGCAGTACAGTAAGGAATTTTGAGAGAGATCACATTCATGTAACTTTTATCACAGTATATTGTTATAATTGCCCTACTTTATTATTAGTTACTAGAGGCCCAGTGCATGAAAATGCATGCACTCAAGGAAGGTGGGGTCCCTCAACCCAGCCTGCACCCTCTTGCAGTCCGTGACCCCTCGGGGGATGTCCGACTGGCGGCTTAGGCCCACTCCCCAGGGGATTGGGCCTAAACTGGCAGTCAGACATCCCTCTGGCAGCCCGGGAGCCCTTGGGGGATGTTCACCTGCTGGCTTAGGCCCGCTCCATGCCATTAGTCAGACATCCTTAGTGCTGCCATGGAGGTGGGAGAGGCTCCCGCCACTGCCGTTGCACTGGCTAGCCATGAACCGGCTTCTGGCTGAGCGGTGATCACCCCCTCCCCTCCTCCCTGGAAGCACACTGACCACCAGGGGGCAGCTCCTGCGTTGAGCATCTAACTCTTGGTGGTCAGTTGGTCAGTGCACGTCATAGCGACCCGTCATTCCCTGTCATTCCCTCCTGGTCTTTCCACCGTTAGGGTCAATTTGCATATTACCCTTTTATTATATAGGATTGTTAATCTCTTACTGTGTCTAAATTTATGTTTAGAAAAAATATAGTATATATAGGGTTCAGTACTATCTGTGGTTTCAGGCATCCACCGAGGATCTTGGAATGCATTTCCCTCAGATAAGAGGGAACAACTGTATGTAAGGTGATAGCTATGTTAATTAGCTTGATTGTGGTGATTATTTAAAATATATATGTATATCAAAACACCAAGTTGTACACTTTAAATATATACAATTTTATATGTCAATTATACCTTAATAAAGCTAAAAAAATGAACGTAGGCATGGAGGAGTTAACAACACTTGTATAGACATGGCCATAAATGAGCAATGTTGTCAACCACTAGTTCAACAGACTATACAGCAAATATAATAGTCTTTAAAATCAATGGCAAGTTGCTCTAAGACTTTAATGAAAATATTTGGGATATATATTATAATAAAACAAATATTTTTATTTGCTGTAACACTCAGTTTATGTGAAGTGACGCCTGTCTTATTTTATCTCACTGACCATGACAGAAAGTTACTGGCTCCATTTTATTACTTTCAAGATATAAAGGATTCCCATATATTAATATGTTATAGTATCTTTAAGTTTCTTATCTTCTAATATTATAATATTCTAAACCCTCATTAAATATAAACATTTATATCTTCCCATCTCTGTGTAAAAGTTAGCATATATATTTTTTTATTTGGATATGCCACTAAACCAAATAAATTTCATTGTATAAATTAAAAGTCAATATATATTTAACTTGGAAAAGAATCACTGATGATAATAGGATACATTAAATTGATATTTGACTCTTGGCTATTGAACTGGGGATTAAGATATCAGACAGTTCCCAAAAGTAAATACCTTGATAGAATGATCACAATGGAATTTAGAAATTAAATACTAAAGTCTATGTTAATGTGGTAGAAGTGGGAACATGAGAAAATATCAAGTTGAAGTTTTTGTTGGAAGATGAATTTGAAATGATCTCTTATGCATATGCAACTTTTAATCCAAACTCTCTGAGGTACATTTACACTCACAGTTAGAAGTCTAATTAGTAATAAAAAAAGGAAAGAGTTGATAATGATAGCACTCTGCTCTTAGGTCCCTATTATAGATTCTGAAAACAGATTAATTCATATCTTAGTACACATGATGTCATTTTCTATATTTTAATATTGTATCCCAAAAGATATAATAAGCTTTTCTTTTTTAATCTTTATTTTATCTTTCTTTTCCTCCTTTATTTTTTTGTCTTGTTTTGTTTTGTTTTACATTTAATCTGTAATTCGAAGCCTAGGGATCTTGTTTTTTTCAAAGTCAGACTTTTGACATTTTTATCCTGTAAAACAAACGATTTCAAAAGAAATAGCTTTGAACTGTGTGCTTTTTCTAGTGTGTGCTGTTTCTTGGAAAGACTAACAGGCATTTGGATAGTGAACCATCAAAAACATCCCTTCTAAGGTTTCTCTTTCAGGCTATTACCAGCAGAATGCCTCTTAACCCTGGAGGCAACTCAACAATTGAGTTAAGGAGATTTTCATGTATGGGTTTTGCCTGTCATATGGTTGACTTAACTTTAGGATATACTTTGCAGCTAAAGGTTCATTTCCCTCAATTTGTTAAGTGGCTAATTATGAAGGTGCACAAAAGAATTGACAGGAGGGAAAGAGAAGGACCTGGCTTCTAACAGCAGCCCCAAGAGGCCTTTACAAATGTCATTTGTAAAAACAGACCACAAATTAAACAAGGGCCATAATAAGCTGCCAGTGGCTGCCGTATAATGAAAGGGGAATTCTTATGTAGATGTAAAGCGGGAACTAAACTGTTGGGACTTTTGTTTATTTTATTTTATTTTTTCATTAACAACTAAGTACTAATATAAAGTCATGGTATTTAAACTTGTGCTGCAAAAGTAAATTGTAGACCTCAGTTGACCATAACACACTAAAAAAAAAAAAAGAAGACAAAATTTATTTCGTGCCTGCAGCTGGGATTTACAGGTTTTTTATTCTCTATGATATACTGAAAATACTTTTGAATCCCAATTAAAAGTAACTGGTCTTATTTTATGAATGAACAGTTATTTTAAATGTTATTAAAAATAATGACCAGAAATGTAAGTGTGAGGTGAAAAATCTGAATTAAGAAACAAACATCTTTCATCACATAACAACCAACTTCCTTATTTACTGCCAGTATCATGAATTCTAAAAACGCGCCTTTTTAACATTTGAAAAGCATAAACAACAAAGAAAACTCCCTTTACTTGGGAGTATGATTGCTAATGAAAAAGAATGGAAATTGTTGCATTGTTTCTACCTTTCATCAAAACATCCCTATGCATAGTATTCGCATCATTATGTAAGACATTTGCAAATATGTATAATGCTTTGCCTATGGGAAAACTCTCTCGCTCTAATGTATTCCTGAAAGATGAATGAACAATTCTTTAGGTATGATAAAAAGATTCAGAGGGTTGGATAGAGTTGTGATATTAAAGCCACAAGCTCATCATTTAATTTTTTTTTTTTTTAACGTCAGCTGCTAACACTGCAGGTCTCTGTTTCACTTAATCTTTTTTCTCTGCAAACTCACCACTTCTTTTCCAATTCCTTTTCTAAGTTAAGATCAGTAACCTCCTATTTGCTGAAGGCTGCCTGCTTTGATACTTCAGCAGGGGTCTTATGAAGTTAGAAGAATTCTTTGGCTTTAGATCTCTGATCTGGATTTGCCTGATCTCTAGATTTTTAGTCATCTCTAAAAGAATTGCTGAACATTGGGCATCAGCAGATATCCATTTTATTATCAGTTGAACTTAGTAATCAGACCAAGAGCTGAGTTTTTAGAGCATATGCACATTCCACTGAGACTGAAATAGTAAAAATGTGATTTTCATCAGATTTTTGAAAGGGAGAAAGCCGATGAAAGGATAGTAACGGGTTTAGCAGAGTGTTAGAAATTAGAACATAAATGCTGGCAGAGGTGGAAGAGCAATGCAGGTGAGCTGTTTTGTCGTATGAACGCCTGAGAGGTACATGGAGACAGCAGGTGTCTGATGAGTGCAAAGCCAAAAAGATATGGGTAAGCTAAAAGTCTATGTACAGGCACTGACTGTCCCAAGAAGACTAGAGTTTTATTTTCTGGGAGAAACTGAGCAGAAAGTCTCCTGAGGGCATTTGTCTCCAGATGACAGGATATTGTAAGTACCCAGCCTAATAAATGAACGAAAGGCACAGAAGTGGTCAGGAGCGATGTAGAGCTGAGTCCAGAATGATTTGCTTTAAGAGGAAGCACCCTCATAGAATGCTTGCCACCAACTCACAAGCAGGAACGAGGGATCTTCTCTGGGAAAACTGAACTGACTTTTACTGGTAGAGATCTTCTGATGAAAATGTCTTCTCGCTTTCCGATGAGCCCATAGTGAAGTCGTTAAGTGGAAAATTCCTGCACACATATGGAGCCTCTGATTTGCTTTTTAGTGGCTCACTCATAAATGTTAACAGTCAGCAAGGGATCACCAGGCATTTGTGTAAAGCCTCCAATATGAAAAAGAGTATAAAAATAATCTCACAAACAAAGGAATTCAGAGCAGAAAGACAATGCAGAGTGCAGAAGAAACTTTAAAAAAATAATAATATCCTTAGAGAGTCAAGAAAAGATATTATGTTCATAAAACAAAAACAAGATTCTGTAGAAAGGGGGCAATTAAAGAACAAGGAAGAATTAAAAACAGGATAGCCAAAATATCAATTTAATGCAAAGATTGGCAAAGACTAGAAAATTTCCCAGAATATATGTCAAAAAGACACAGAAATGGAAAATGAAAGAATAAAAAGAAATTAGTTGTTGAGAAGATACAATGTTTTATTAATAAAATATCTAGGGAGAGTAGGAGGAATGGAGCATTGAAATATCTAAAAAATAACAGGAAAAACACTCAGCAAGGAGGGTGTTTCCAGGTTATAGGATATTGTAAGTAACCAATCCACTAAATAAAATAAAAGACCAAACCAAGGCACAGCATCATAAATTTTTCCAACATTGAAGATTAACACAAAATCCTAAGCACACACAGAGAGAGAGAGAGAGAGAGAGAGAGAGGAATTTTTAAAGGGGGAAGAGATTAAGAAAAAAACAAAAATAAAGCAACAGATCACATATAAAGAACATAGAATCAGAATGGCATCAGATTTCTCAAAAGCAAGATTGAAAACTAGAAAATGTGGAAAATTTTCTTGCAAAATTCTAAGAAAAAATGGCTTTAGAACCAAAATTTTATGTTATCAGTGATACCGAATTTTTGGACTGGAACCCAGATTCTTTACGGCCGGAATTGAAGAATGAATCCACAGACAGAAAGTGGTATAGCAAAGGTGGAGATTTATTGAAGAACAAGTACAGACGTCCACGTGGGAAGAGGGAAGAGTCCCACAGAATGGACTCCCACGTGGGGAGGGAGAAAGGGTCCCACTGAGTTCCTTTTCCCTGTGGCTTATAAAGGCTGAAGATACTGGTGTCTTGATATCTCCTCTGATTGGTCACTGTTCCCTTAGACTGGTTACCATAGTAACTCCTGGGCTCAAAGGTCGCCCCACCCCCCACTTCCTTATTGTTTTCCTATTCCTTTTGGGCTTTCTTCTTCTACTTCTGAATGAAGGGCTTCCTTCTCTTTATTTTGTAAATATGACCTTTCTTGGCTACTTCCAGTTCCCTTGTCTTATAAAATATACCTGTAGCTGCTTATGGAGATGTAACTGCACCTGACTTCCTTGTGTTATGGAAATGTACCTTCTCCCAGTCTGTGGCCCTGTGTTTTTTCCATGGACCCCAATTCTGAAAAATTCCTAAGCCTGCCTATATTTCCCTAAAATTCCTGCATCATCACCATTCTCAACTGGGCCTGATAGTAGAATAAGTATGCATTTAGATATACCCAGATTCTAAAAATTTTATCTACCATCAACCTTTATAGAAAACTACTGCAGATTATAATTCAGAAAAAGTAGAGAATAAACCAAGAAAAAAAATCCAGAATGTAAACTTTTAAAAAATTTATTGATTTCAGAGAGGAAGGGAGAGAGAAAGAAAGATAGATACATCATTGATGAAAGAGAATCATTGACCAGCTGCCTCCTGCATGCCTTGACCAGGAATCCAACCTTGGCCTCCTGGTTCATAGGTCGACACTCAACCACCGAGCCATGTGGGCCAGGCCAGAATATAAACATTTTAATTCTAGAGTGAAAAATGTCCTGGTTTGTTTACAACAGTCTTGGTTTAGCCCTATTAATTTGGCATAATTATTAGTAGTACCTCTTTTTATTCTCAACGGTATTCTAGTGCTTTTTTTAAAGATAGATTATCTAATTTTATGTTTTATGACTTTCAACATTCTTAACCAAATTTCTCCACTTTGATTCAATGTCAGAAAATATAATGGTCCTGGCCGGGTGACTCAAGTCAGTTGGAGCAACATCTTGTACACCAAAAGGTTACAGGTTAGATCCCTGGTCAGGGCACAAACCTAGGCTGCAGTTTGATCCACACTTAGGACTAGTGTAGAAGTCAACCAACTGATATTTCTCTCTCACGTTCTCCCTTTCTCTCTCTCCTTGAAATTGATTTTTAAAAACAAATATCTTCAGGCGAGGATTAAAAAACACACAAAACATGATGAAAACAGTGGTTTAATTTATATACAATCTGAAGAATAGATCAGAAAATACACATGATTATTTGATTTGATGCTTTGAGAAAATTATTAAAGAGCTAATATGCTAATGTTCATGACTCCCTTACGCCATAACGACCAACCATCAGGACGCTGTGTGCACAGCAGGCACGTGCGGGTGGGCGGGGCTGCGTGCATAGCTAGGTGTGTGCAGGTGGGTGGAACTTGACTCTGGAGGCCTTGACTGGAGGCGCAGGTGAGTTTCTGGGTCCCGCCAGCATGGCAGGTGGGTTTCTGGGTCCCGCCTTCCATGGCAGCAGCAGCAGTGGCGTTGGCCAGGGGACTCTTTCTGGGCCGGAGGGCGGGGTTGCATGCACGGAGAGGCACGTGCAGGAAGGGATTCCAGGACTCGAGCAATTTCGTGTGCTGGGTCACTAGTTTGTTAATAAGGTGCAACTTTCCTCCAAGTAAGTTTAGTAATCAAACAAAGGAAAAATATATTAAAATAAGCTTCCAATGCTCATAAACTTTATTCAGATATTTACTCATTTTACTACTCATTATAGGTCAATATAAAATTCATACTCAAAGATCATTTTTATAATAGAAGGCATCTATAAGGGTGAGCTTGGAATTGAATCCTACCTAATAATAGACAAATATGCAAATTGACCATACCTCCGACACACCCACAAGCCACGCCCACAAGCCACGCCCACAAGCCAATCAGAGCGAGCATGCAAATTAACCCAAACCAAGATGGCTACAGCCACAGAGAGCAAGGTTTCCTAGGTAACAGAGGAAGCCAAGCTTTCCGCCTGCCCTTGCCAGGCCTAAGCCTCCACTCAAGCTACAAGGTTTCAATTATAGAAGGTAAACAAATTCAAACAAATGGCAGCAGAATGGAGCTTGAGAGAGCAGGCCAGGGTTGCCGCCGGCAACAGGGGAAGCAAAGCTTTCCACACACCCTGGCCGGGCCCACCCACTTAAGGCAACAAAGTTTCAGTTGTAGAAGGAAAATAAATTCCAGATACCAGGGCCTCTGCTTGGGTTGCCAGGGGGCGTGGCCGGCCTGCAAACCACCACAGGCCCCTCACTCAGGCTGCCCCATGCCCCAAGGGAACTCCCACCTGATCCGGGATGCCCTTCAGGGCAAACCAGCTGGCCCCCACCCCTGTACCAGGCCTCTATCCTATCTAATAAAAGAGTAATATACAGATTGATCATCACTGCAACACACAATATAGCTGCCCCCATGTGGTCAAAGATCCTGCCCCCATGTGGACACAAGATGGCCACCACAAGATGACCAGCAGGAGAGGGCAGTTGGGAAGCACCTGGCCTGCAAGGGAGGGCAGTTGAGAAGGACCAGGCCTGCAAGGGAAAGCAGTTGGAGGTGATCAACCCTGCAGGAGAGGGCAGTTAGGGGTGACCAGGCCGGCAGAGGAGGGAAGTTGGGGCAAACAGGCTGGCAGCAGAGTGGTTAGGGGGTGATCAGGCTGGCAGGCAGAAGCGGTTAGGGGCAATCAGGAAGGCAGGCAGGCAAGCAGTTGGGAGCCAGCAGTCCTGGATTGTGAGAGGGATGTCCGACTGCCCGGTGGGATCGGGCCTAAACGGGCAGTCGGACATCCTTTGAGGGGTCCCTTATTGGAGAGGGTACAGGCTGGGCTGAGGGACAACCCCCCTCCGTGCACTAATTTCGTGCACCGGGCCTCTAGTGCTAATATAAAAATCCCGATGATGTAATCTTCAAGTTCTTCAGATTTATTGTCAGTTGCCTTTGTAGTAGTTGAGTCAGGCATACCTCATTTTATTAAGCTTTGCTTTATTGTGCTTTGCAGGTATCATGTTGCTTTGCAGATACTGTGTTTTTTTTACAAATTGAAGATTCGTAGCAACCCTGAATAAAGCAAGTCTATTGGCTCCATTTTTCCAACAAGCTCAGATGATGGTTAGCACTTTTTAGCAATAAAGTATTTTTAATTAATGTATATACATTATTTTTTAGACAAAATGCTATTGCACACTTGATTGACTACAGTATAGTGTAAACATAACTCTTATATGCACTGGGAAACAGAAAAAAGTTGTGACTGGCTTTATTACGATATTTGCTTTATTGCACTGGCATGGAACGGAACCTCCTGAACTGATATATGCCTAAAAATAAAAATGTGTAAAGTGTATACACTTTTGAAAAATAGTAGAAAAGTAAAAATATATTAGTTCAGAGATATGATGCACCCACCCACACAGGGCATTGTGTTCAGCGGTTCCCAGGCACACAGAGAAATGGGTACATTTGTGAGCTCCCCAAAGACCGATTGGCTCTGCTTAGCTTCCTGAACTTGGGAAAAATTTGCAAAATCCCTTTGTGCTTTAGTCTCCTCATCTGTCCATTGTAAAATACCTCACAATTTGGTGCTTTGGGTCAAAACATTTTTGCCTGTCTCTGTTTTATTATATGGACATTTCACAAATAGGATTGTATTATTGAACGCTTGTTGGGTTTATTTTAACAATATTCGTAGATTAATCTTCTTTCCCCCAAAACACTAAAGGAAGCTATACTGTACAGTCTAAAATATGGGTGCATGTTATACTATTATCATAGGCAACAGAAATAAGCATAGAAGGGAAGATGCCATACATATGTGATTGTCAGGCCCAAACTCCCGATCTACTGAAAATATGAACTAGCAGTAAACAACTTGTCAACAACTTCACTAGGCAGCTCAGAGAAGCCATGGATTCCAGATCTTTTTCTGTGAATAAAATTAAGTATAGCAACTAAGAAGCCAAGAAGCTAGAAAATATATCAGTAAGAAGAAGCATCTCACCTGGCATATTGTGATTACAGTTGGTACTTGTTGGTTCTGAAGCCATAACAAGAGCAAAAGTTTATGTGGTCAACAGCAAGACTGAATTATGCAACCAGATAATAGGTTATTGTTGGCAAGTTCCTCCATAAAAGTGAAATGACAACTCTCTAAATATTTCTCAACATCTTAAAAATGTATAGCTATGTGATCATGTAAGCATAATTGTGTTGACATTTATTTTAAGATTTAAGAATAAAATACATGGTTTGCTGCTTTCTTTCCTCCCCCCCCCCCCATTTTTTTAATATACATGAAGCAAGTGATGATTAAAGAATTGAAGTTTTCTGGTGAATGAAACAGCCAGACCACTTTTCATGACAAAGTTGGTAATTAGAAGGCCAATTTAATGGTGAATCAGGCAGAAATATTCAAACCATGACAAATGACTTTAATAATGTAGCTTGCAATGCTTGAACAGAAATAAATTTCACTTCCTCAAACTCTTGCCTTTTTCTGCCTGCCTGGAAGATAGAACTGTCCAGGAGGTATTTTGTACCCTTTATTCAGTAAAGCTTTTTACTAGATTTTAAGCGACCAAATAGCTTGCAAAGGCAAAACATCATTCAACTTCTTATGATTTTTTTTTTCCTGAAGGTAGATCGTGTTCAGAATCCTGAGTAAGTCAAGATTTATTTTTCTTCTGTTCTGCTTAGCCTTGCAATAGTGTTTTATTGTTGCCACTCTGAGTTGAGGTATTAAAGGGAGCTACATTGGCCTCAAAATTGAAAGCTAATTTTGGTGTTTGTCATAAGTTTGTTAAGACCACATGCATTCCACAGTTTGAAAAATTTCATTATTCTGTCCATGCTGGGGCTTCGTAATTGGATAGTAAGGATGTTCAAAGACTAATTTAGTGAATTGCACAATATTTTAAATGGAATTATGCAGGTTTATGGGTCCCTAGGGGATTCAGCTAGGATCCTCTCGAGAAAATCTGTTTATCAGTAAATTATATTAGCAGCTTTCACCTAGCTTTTGTCTTCATTAAATTGCTGCTCTCCCAATTGAGGGTCACATCTGAGGCCTGCTTTGATAATTTGTCATTATTGTCTTGTTTATTGGAGCATAAAGTTGATACAGGCCGAGCAGTGCTGTTTATACACAATGTGCAAAAAAGTTTCTATTAACAATTCTACTGATGCTAAATCAAAGTGGAATTTTTCAAGGTTCAAGAAAGGGGATAATTTGTAGTACTATAATCTCCTCTAAAACTCTCTGAGTACATGCCATGTCTCCTTCTCTAATATGTATAACATGTAATGGAATTGCTAGAACCAATTCTCTGCAGACTCTTTAAAAAAATCCATTTTTATCTTTAAAAATATAGTTGAAAGTTGAAATTCTTCCCATTGTATTGACCTGTCAGACAAAACCAAATCCCATACCACAGACCTCCCTTAAAGTATGACATTCACACATAATGACCATTAACTATTTAAATTGTTAAGAAACATAACTTCATTGCAGCAAAATTAAGCATACTTTTCATTGCATGTATCTGTTCTACTGTAAGTCCAGCAATAGGAGGGGAATTCCTTGAAAGCTTATTCATGGAATATTTGAAAGTATCACTGATTGTGTGTGAAATCCGTTGACTTCTGACTGTTCTTTACATGTGAATTACTTGAGGTTCTTTTCCAATGACAATATGGATCTAGAACTAGGAAACAGGACAAGAAGACTATTTTCAGTGGAGTCTAATTCCAAGCATTATTCCCCTGGGCAATAGCATGACAGCCTCTGCTTCTTCTTCCTCTTTTTTTTAATCCCCTCTCTCGGACAGAAAGAGGGAGATAGAAACATTATTGATGAGAGAGAATCATTGATTGGCTGCCTCTAGCATGCCCCACACTGGGGATCGAGCCCGCAAGCTGGGCATGTGCCCTGACTGGAAATCGAATGGTGACCTCCTGGTTTATAGGTCGATGCTCAACCACTGAGCAACCCCAGCCAGGCTGCCTCTACTTCTTTTTAAGCAGAATAATTTGGTGGACATTGGTGTTCCCTCTATATATAATCCGGGGTTTGCTCTACTCACTGATAGGTCCAGAAATATCTTCTTCTCTACCTCCCTCTTCCATTCCTCTTCCCTCCATTCTCAGTCCTTTATGTGCCAAGAGTAACACTATTTCTCTATGAGACACTGGGCTTAGTAAGAAGGAATACAAAAGTTCATCAGCTGATTCAGCACACCATACTTTTGTGGTACATTTCAGGAGACAAGAATTCCATCCCCTGCAATAGAAAGGTTGAATTATCCCTTGGAGTCTACCTAGGGCAGTAGGAGCTCACAGAGGCTTCATCGGCACACCCAGCATTCCCATTCCCTGAACCACCCTTTGCCCTGGGAGGGATGTTGAAAAGGGCCAGTACTCATTTGGGGACCTAACTGTATCACAAGCAATGTGCACAGGGGTGTTTGGGTTATCAGGAAGAAAAAGGCCAACCTTTCAAGTGTAAGGACAGGTAGAAATAGTAAGTTCCACCTTCTCAAGGGATCAGAATGATGGTTTAGGCTTTCCTTATGAAAGTTCTCTCAGGCCAGCAACCTAGCCAACCTCATTTTTACATACTATTACCTACCACATCCACGGCTCTCAAAGATTTATGGTTATTATCGCCATCTTCTTACCCACATAATCACCAGCCTTTCACTTTAAAATGGTTAAAAATTGTTTCATAGATTGCAGATCATTAATGTAAATTAGACTATTTCTATATTTTATTTCTTAATTTTTAAAAGGAAAAGAACAGCTCTCACACACACACTCTTTTTTTTTTTTTTTACTTGAAAATTTTAAATGGCTCTCCAGACACCTCTTTCAATAACTCTTCCCCTCCAAAGCTAGGCTGCCTTTTAATTTCACTTTAAAATAGCTACATTGGGACTATAATATGATTAGAACTAATGAATATTGTGGAGAGAAGAAAAAAATTATTTAAAATCTTTAAGAAGTATAAATACTTCATGTAAGTAATGACCTGTGGTTTATCCCAGCCCAGTTGAGGACTCAATTTTGATTCTGAGGATAAATCATTTGATCTCATTGGGCCTCAGCTTCCTCACCTGCTCGAAAGGATCGTGAACTCCAAAGGCATCTTCACTGAATGGTAGGAAGCAATTGTATTAAAATAAGTTGCCATCTCTTAATAATCATAATAGTAAAATTTGTCTAGGGCAAAAGCAATGGAAACTACTTGTATATTGGATCTAATAAAACTTGCTTTTTTGCTTTTTAAGAAGCTCTGGACACACAGAGTATTAGCAGGGTGACATCAAATAGACACTGTGTAAAATTGCTAATTTATTGATGAATATTCTTAATTCACCTAGAAAGTTTTATCTTTCAGAATGAGTTCTTTATTCTTAACTAATTCCTTTTTTGAAAACTGATTTCTTGGGCTTGATTTGGGCATCTGGAATTTGCTTGGTCTTCTCTGAAATCTAAGACTGTTTTATCAGAAAGACTTGGATATCAAAATCTGTACTTCTTAAGGAAGTTCTCTTTGGAATGAACTTTTGTTCCTAAAACATAGTTCCAATTTTCTAAGACCTTTGCACACCTTGGAAACTCCTTCATCCACTATACCTTTCCCACCACGCAGGTCTTTCTCTTAAGACCTGGGCACTGTTCCTACTCTATAGCACCTAGTTATGAGACAAAAGGCATTTCTCTATGCTTTCCTCCCAACATCTGTATCATCAGCATTTTGGGTCTAGCAAGTTATTTTGACTAGAGATAGTGTTGTAGAAGACCAAAGAAAAACCAAGCGATGCTTTAAAGAAGAGGAGGGACACTGCTTAATATGCCAGCGGACTCAGTGAATAACTTGCCAAATCTGAGTGAAGAAACATGCAGGGGGCTTCTCTTTATACCTCCCTGTGACCTTTGTCCCGCAAATATGGATTATGCTTCCGGTCCTTTTCGCGGGCCTTGCAAGAAGGCCCCCAGGTTTTGGGGGTCTCCAGGCCATATCTGATGGTCTGGCCTGGTGCCAGCCTTAATAACCCTCCCTCTGGGCAGTGCACTGTCCACAGCCCCATGGCCTCTGTAACCGGTTCTGCAAGACCAGTATCTGGGAAAGAGGTAGTGACTTAATTATAGGTTATCAGGAATGTACACTGAGCTTGCTGGCATGGATCCAGATCACTAGCCTCCAAATATCAGGGTTACCTTGGAATTAGCCCTTTTTAGCCTTCTCATTAGCAATAATTATCTTTAGGAAATCAGCATGGTGCTCTGGCCAGCATTGCTCAGTGGTTAGAATGTCAGCCTGCAGGTTCTATTCCCTATCAAGGGCAGGTATCTGGGTTGTAGTTTTGATCCCCACCAGGTCAGGGTGCAAGTGAGAGGCAACCAGTCCATGTGTCTATCTCATATCGATGTTTTTTATTCTCCTCTACCATGGAATGATGAGGCAGAGAACTTTGGCTTTACTGAGTATTTGTCATGATGGACTGTGAGCCATCTCAGGTATTTGGAGAGAAGGAGACTAGGCAGATGTGCTCAGCTGTAGGACAATCCAATGATCAAAGTTAGACATTCCAGTGCAACGTCTGAATGCATGTAGTTGTGTAGGAACACTCTAGCTTCAAGGGAAGACTACAAATAGGCTCGTCAGCAGAAACAAGCTAAGCTATGTTCATTTTTCTTCTTCTAGTTTCAGTATTCTTATTTTCTGCTTAGTCTTGAGCTTATTTAATTCTGCTATGGAATTTTAAAAGCGAGGCATTCCTGTGGCAGTTCTTATATTTGGTGAGAAATGATGAATATATAAAATGCTTCTGGCTTTAAAAGCATTAGATATTTTGAAGTGGCAGTACATATTGATAGATAGAATCATGGATTTGGTGCAAAGAAAATCTAAAAGTTTTATTTCTTAACCTCCACAACGGGGGAAAAATAGTACTTACTCCATTCTCACAAGGCTCATTGCAACTTAAAAACTTATCCATTGTTATAGTAAATAGCAAACCAAAAAGTTTTGTTTCTATTCAACTAGCTAAGCAAAAATAAAAACAATAATTTGATTTAGTTATAAAATTCAGATATATAGATATTGCTGCTTAAATGCAAGTAAACAGGACTTTGAAGCATTACTTCTCCATTGGCACAATCATGTTTTAAAATGAAATTTTACTTAATTTGGGGGGAAATGTATTTGCAGACATTGTTTTCTCTATGGTTTAGTTGTAAATGTGTATCAGCATGATTTTCAGAGAACTGACCATTGAAAATTTTTTCTCCAAATAAGTGCACCTCAGTCCTAAAATATAGGGTCTTTATTCCCCCAAAGAAGCAGAAAATGCCTCCGTGAATTTTTCTCTTTTTCTTTG
Organism: Ia io; assembly: GCA_025583905.1. Classification (NCBI taxonomy): domain Eukaryota; kingdom Metazoa; phylum Chordata; class Mammalia; order Chiroptera; family Vespertilionidae; genus Ia; species Ia io. The sequence goes on from JAJQQW010000003.1 coordinate 51,029,873, forward strand.
AGTCAGCTTGCACTTCAAATGGTATACTTTTTTTATTTTTGATTGAAAAATTATTTTTGTTCTTATATTAACAAGTTTAGTAAAGATATTAGGGATTTTTGTTACAAATCTATCAATGCTGTGTGTTTGGGACTGGAAGCCCTGGCAGGGAGCTCAAGAGAAGGTGAGAAACTGAAAATATGGAAAGAGAGGCTAAGAATTATAAGATAGCTGTAATTGTTGATGAGCAAAATAGACCCAGAGACACAGAAGCATGGAACAGACTGAGGAATTTCAGAGGGCAGGCAGGGGTGGGGGTGGGTGGGAATGATTAACCAGGGAATTTATATGCATATATGCATAACCCATGGACACAGGCAATAGAGTGGTGAAGGCCTAGGAGGGGCAGGTGCAGGGTGCAGGGGGACAATGGAGAAAACAAACAAACAAAGGGGATCTGTAATATTTTCAACAATGAAGATATAAAAAAATAATAAAGTTATAAAAAATAAGATAGCTGTAATTGTTAAGAGAGGTTTAAAAATAAACAAAATAACAAATAAATAAATAACAAAATAGGATCTATTGCTCTATTGAGCATTTTCATTATACAGTTTTCCAAATTATTCATGTTAACTTAAAAATTATGACAAACTAGAGCGTTATGCATTTTTCTTATACACAGATAAATATACTAATGAGAAGTCTACTCCATTATGGACGTATCTGATCCCAGAGGAAAGGAAAGTTTTGTTAAGCATGACCCAAAGAGAAGGGTATTTCTGGGGCTACAACTGCTCTCCTGCAGGATGCCCCTGTGGCCACGTTTCTTCCCCTCCATGGCCACTCACAATTCTGTCATGCTCCAACTTTCACAGTTGTGGGACATCTCTTCATCTCATAACATCCCGGAAAGTTGAGCAGGCACTCTGTGGGAGGTGAGGGTAGGAGGAGGCAATAATAATGCCTTTTTCTTCCTTGAATTTCTGTAGGAACACTCTGGCCTAAAAAGAAGAGTACAAATAAGCTTGTCAGCAGAAACAAGCTATGTTCATTTTTCTTCCTCTAACTTCAGTATTCTTACTTTCTGGGATTTTTCCAAAAATACTCTATGATGGTAGTTCACACTGAAGTTTTCCTTTTGTACCCTGCTTCCATCCCAATTACATTTATATTTGTGTGGTAGGGTCACTGTGCTGGACATCGCAGATCATTTTTAAGGACTGCATACATTTGAAATTAGGAAAATTAGATGTTAGGCAAAGTATGCTACATGGAACACAATTTTCATGCAATCCTCCTAGGTTAAAAGAAATATTTGGACCAATAAGTTTGGTGAAGGCTGCATATTATTGATCCCTCCTGGTTAGCCACAATGCACATTAATAAATTGAAGTTCTGAGAAGTCCTATAAAAAAGTACCCATTTTGTGATACTTAACCCAGAGTTTCCCAATCAATTTAATATTCCTTTTGGTAATAGCACCTATTTGCATACAGTCCAACCAGTTTGAGGAGACATACCCTTTGGCAAAGGCTGGGTGAGGTGATCAGATATGAAAGGAAATAGCATTTGAAATAGCACTGTTAACAGTGCAGCAAACAAGGGCCAAGAGACATGATCATTTATTCTCTAACCCACTCAACATCCCACTCACCATCTATTCAAAACTAACCAACAGAAAAATGGATATCCCTAACGTCACTGCCCTAGAAATCCTAGGGCCAAATTGGCAACCAAAAGTAAACTTAAATGTTTCGGGACTATCTGCCTATGGAAACCAAAATACCAGTAGGATTTGTCTACCCTATTTAACCCTTAGAACAGGCAGTAGAATTTATATTATCATCATTTTCAATATCCAAATTGCCATAACTCAAATTATTATTCATATTTTTATAGCCAATGAAAGATGTTTCACAAGTTGTCAGGTTGACTATTCATTTAGTATACTCCAAATTGACCTCAGTCTTAGGTTCATACTTCAAAGAATAAAATTATAAAAATACAGCCCCCAAATCAATGAGATGACATACCAATTTAAAAAATTCAAGCTTTTCTGGTCAAGGATACTTATCTGGCAGCTGTTTTTTTAAATATTATGGAGAAATCTTCATAACAATCACACGCTCCATGTACCACATCTTCAGTAAATTCAAGAGGTCACCAGAAAACACAGATGTTTTAAATCCTGCATTACAGCTCAAGACCTGGCCACACAGTGACTTTGTGAGACTGAATTTTCTTTCTTTTTCCAAGCTACCTTGCTTAGTGAAATTGGACAATTTATCATACAATGGCCTGAAGCAAATTTAGTATATGCAAGTGATTAGTTTGTCTCTTCCCCAAGCAGCTTTGATGCAGTTGCGTAAGAGTGGCAGCAGAGAGGGAAAGTCACTTATAACAAAATCTCTGGGGAACCACTAATGGGCTATTGACCCTTCCCCACTTTAGGTCGATGTGTCATATTTGATTCTGGTTTCTTGAGATGTAATTTCCAAGTGGTGACGGTTCAAAATCTACACAAGATGAGTTGTTCTATCAAGTTTTAAGCAGTGTATTATTAACACCATGAGTGGCAGGTGCCAGATGATTAGATTGGAGATAATTGTACCATTTCCAGCTACCCAAGGCATAGGAAAACTACACTATTGACAACATTGGCTAAGAAAAATTATATCTTTATCCTTATGCTTAACATGCTTCCCTTTCTGCCCCTTAGCCTAGTTCCATGAAGTCTAAAACATCAAGTCAACATTTTTTTGGCATGGATTATCACTTGGGTCTATTATTTAAAGCAAATCGTGAGTTCCTTTCCTGCCAACTAATGGCTGTTATTTCATTGCCATCAAAAAGTCTATGAAGGCGGTAAAACTATTTCAAATAAAATACCATTTTGGTTAACAATCCTTAATGGAAGAGAATCAGTGCAGATAATCAGAAATGTCAAATGGGCCAATGAACCTTCTTTTTTAATTTAAAATGTGACATATTTTTACCCCTAATAGAATTTCCTTTATACATTCCAACAACAAATATTAAAGTTCGTAGACATTTGAGAAGCATAGTCAAACCGACACATTATCCACCCATGTCATTTCCACTAATATTGGAGGAAAAACCAAATAACACTTTGAGAGACCAAAGGAAATATTGATGAAATGCTTTTCTTGGCTCTGTTGTACACTGACAATTAAGGAATTGCTGGGAGAGGGTATGGGCTTTTTGTGGAGGAATAGTAGAGGTGGGGAACAAAAGAGAGGGAGAGAAGAGGAGGAGGAGGAGGACAAAGTAGGTGAAAGAAAGGGCCTCTGTGGTCTAATAAATATGCAGGTGCTCCTGGTTCTCAAACCGTGCTACAAGGAGTAGAGGTAGCAGAGCAGCAGATTGTTCTGGTGCTCACAATGTGTTCCCTTGCAGCTGTGTCAGCATGAGGCACAGATGCACGGGCCTGGACGTGGGAAAACAGCAACAGGAGGTGGAAATCAGAAGTTCCTTGAATTATCAAAAACATCAGGTCATGGTAGTAGACTTAGAAAGCAGGTATATAACAAGCTTTCATAGAAGTAAACTTATTTTGGAATCATCAATTTAGAAAGACAGAGGTTTTTAGCTCCAAGAACCACTAAATTACTAAACCAGGCCAATTTATGATTTTTCCATGTGTTGCTGCAAAGAAAATTCTCCCTGCAGGTAAGCTGTCTATCTAGAGCCAGAAATATTAGAAGCAACTTTATGAGACGGATCATTAATTATGACCCATAAAAATTTAATAGGTGCCTTCTTCGGGTCTTTTGTAGGAGCTGAGATCAAAGTAGCTCCAAACCATTGACACAAACTTGGTCATCAGGAAGTCTGGTGAATTTTCAAGGATTTTGGATTTCTATGTATTCTTTCATTTCCTTTGCTGATGTTTTTGTTAAAGGCAACACGTGTTAAAAATATATATGTATGTACATACACACATTGCACCTTCCACAGAATTTTATTTACTTAATCCTGGTGGTTGAACCAGAACTCATTTATTTTATATATTTGCATTTTTATGGAATACTACTTTTATTTCTTAATTATAATCAAGAGAAGGTATAGTACAGTTGAAAGACAAATGAATGTGAAATAACCTATATTCATCCGTGATCTGTAGTATAACAGACGTATGCCTTTGGGCAACTGACGTAACTGATCTGGGCACCAGTGTCTTCTTTGTGTTAAGACACTGGTGTCTCATTCATTCTTACTCATGTGAGGCACTGGTGAGGCACGGCATCTAATTGGAAAACAGGGCTGCGTATTTATTAACATATTTGTCTTTCAGATCTAAACTTCTGTAGATAAATGTTTCTCTAGATTCCAGGAAAATGGGGATAATAACAGTACCTGCCTCATAGGCTTGCTGTGAAGACAGAATGAGATAATCTGTGTAAAACATTTCGAATGATACCTAGCACACAGTACACATCCCATGAGTGTTCATTCTTCTCTATTATTGTTATTGTTTCTGCTATGTGGGAGGAAAAAAGACACATAAAGAAAAGCTCAAAATGCTCTAAAAAGTGGAATCAGTAAAAGTAAAGATCCATCATCTGGTACATTGGGTGCTCCTAAAACATGCCGTGACTCTAACTAGATGCTGCAGGTGTTACAGCTGTACAAGAACTTGCTCCTATTCTTCCAAGATTAATGCTTTTTTGCCCTGTGCAATAGATAATGAATGGTCTCCAATGAAATGAAAAGAAAGAAAGGAAGGAAGGAAGAAAGAGGAAGAGAGGGAATGAGAGGGAGGGAGAAAGGGAGGGAGGGAGGGAAGGAGGGAGGGAGGGAAGGAGGGAAGGAGGGAGGTAGGGAAGAAACTAAAACCAGTTGCTACTGAATGCCCCTCTTAGGGACCTGTTAAAATTGACTGCAGGATCTAAGGACTTAGGGGACAGATAAAAATTATGGGATGGACCTGGCTAGTTCTCTACCAGACCAGGCTAAGTAGATGAACAATCAAATGGGTCATTTTTTTTCTGTATATGATAGAAGTAATCAGAAATGGTTTTGCTAGTCATGTAATTCCTGAGTCTAGCTTAGAAAATGGTACATTCCCTGCTGTTAATCTTGAAAAAGTTTCCTATGCCTAAACCATGTTAAAATTACAAATTGCTAGCAAAAGCCTTTAGCTGTCTGGTTAAACTTGTTTTAGATTTTTGTTTTTAATGAATAGCTTACTGGTCAAGTCATTATTTCTAATTACCTCGCCTATTTTGGCGGAGTGTCAAGTGGAAGGCTAGTTTAGTCTCTCGGGCTGGGCTTTCCTTGACAGTGTAACTCAACTTCTAGCTTTATGGTGCCATCACGTTCAACCCATGTCTTCTCTAGACTCTGCCACTGGAATTGCCAATGGCCTTCATCTGTAGTTTAGGATTCCACAAATTCCACAGTCATCCTGACCCAGTCAGAAAGTCAGCAAAACTATCAGCCCACAGTGGCAGAGAAAGGGCTCTGCTGCCCTAAACCTCATCTCATTATCCCTTTCCCTGCTCCCTTCTCCTTTGGCCCAGACCAGACTGGATTTCTGTCCTGATTTCCCTCTGAACCTCCAGTTGTAGCTGGAACAGAAACTCTGTTCTATTCCCTGAGCTTCTTGGATGACTCTCCACATCCCAGCCAGGAACCGAGCCTATGCTGTGGGGGCCTCAGCAGTCACCTGCCAGGCATTGATTTCATCTGCTCCCCCGAGAAGAAGTGTCTTGTTCAGGTCTTCATGTCTGGACTTATCCAGCTACTGACCAGGCTCAAGAATGCTCTAGGATGAACCTAGGATTCTGCCAGGATCAGTCTCTGAAACTAGTTTCATTTCTCCAAGCCCTTTTCTTATCTTGTCCAGGCTCATCATCACCAAGCTCGTGAGTTAGATAACTGAGGCTATTCCACCTGTGGACCTTCTGCTTCTTCTCCATGCCACTTAAATAACCACCAGCAAGGGTTAGGATGTCACTGATGTGTGACAACATTTTTATGCTAACATAATTTTTAAGAACCCACTGTTTAATACTTTTCACCCTCCACATCTACTGATTATAGGCATAGTCACTCCTTGGCCATGCCAAGGGTCATTTCTACTCTTGATGACACTTTTATGGCCTCCCATACTCCTCATGGTCTCTTGGAAATGCACTTCAGGAAAAATGGAATGTCAAGTAGGTGACAAGTGGTGGCATTCCACTGATTCTTGGATGAATTGAATCAATGAATATTCAGGAATGGTATTTCATAGCTGTCTATATTTTTTGTAAAGGAGGGATCTCTGGTTTGCTTAATTTGCAGGCTATTGAGTGTACAAATGAGATTAAGAACATGAAACCACTTGTCAACTCTCAAGTGCCATACAAATACAGCTACTTAATATAGTTAAGCGATGCCCATGCACTACTAATTTTAGTTTCTAATATGATATGAATTTTATTTATTCTGCATATGTAGTAGCTGCGAATTGTTCAGATTTTAGGTAATATAAAAAGAAAATGTAACTTTCTTTTTCTACAACCCATTCTACCAATTGACGGAGGGCTTGATTTTTTTCAAACTTAGTCAAATCGGTATTTTCTGACATTTCAGAAATTCCTCTTCTCAATTCTTCCCAGAGTTTGTATACTTTCTGGGGATTTTTTTTTTTTTTAATCAAAGTTAGGCTACTGGGAGAGAAGGTAGGAGACTCCTGGTTGTTAGCTAACATCACTCTTGTTTTGGCACCCACTGCTGATGCCTGAGTTCCCATCAGCCTCCAGCCAGTAGTCAGTGCACTCTGTGTTCTCTAGTTCAGGTTCATGGCCCTCCACTTGTACTCCCTTCCTCGTTTGAAGTGATGGGAAGCTTTTGGAGGTCCTCACATACTACTTCAAGGGCTGCTAGATATCTTAGACACTGGCTCTGTGTGTATATCACTACTTCTAGGAATCTATTGCTCCACAATATGGGAACAAACAATCTAAATCTTCGCCTTTCTGACTCACTTCCATCTCCATAGTCCAAAGAAATTTTTAGCAAAACTAAGAGAGGAATAGATTCTTATAGAAAGCTCATCCAGCATTCTTCCCAAATCTATCTGACTAATTGAAACTTGGCTCTCATACTCCAGTGCCCAAGCTTTTGACTCTAACATCCATTCCTCAACCAGTAGCCTCGGTTAAAACTTTAAAACTCTATTTAAAGAGTTTATACTTCATTGCTCCTTTTCTCGTGGTCATTACTATGTCTCCTGTAGATGCCTCCTGAAATAAAGGAAAGGGACCTAAGGCAGAGGAAATGTTCTGTAGTATTTGGGTTGTGTGGGGATAACATAGGAGCATGCATTTTTAAAACTCGTTAAACTCTATACTTAACAAATGTGCATTTTCTTATATGTAAATTACACCTCAAATTGATTGAAAATATTTATAAAAATGTGTGAACATATACTCTCACACACAGGATAGTATTGAAATATTACCTACCTTGCACTTATCTGATCAGCTTTGCCTTCTTTTCTAATGAGCAAATTCTAACTATAGTAGATATTATAAATCTGACTTCTCCAATTTAAAAAATCTTTTTTCTATTCTTATTATATTGCTTTAATTCTTGAATTTTTGTTTTACTTTAGCCTACATCAAATTCACCCTCCTTACTCCTCATTTTTCCTTTCTATAATTTGAGTGTATCAGTTTATGCTAGCTACTTTATTTCTGCTCTGTGTATGAAATACATGTTGCTGTAGTTTTTTCCACAGACATTTGTGCTGAGCTAGGTGAATGATGGCAAAATCCAGAGACTGTTCAAATATTCCAAATGTAATTATTAAGGACCTTGGATAGAGAAGAAAGAGATTAGACAATTGCATCTCTCTCTACTAACCCCACACTGTCATCAGATGGTTAGTTTTCTATGGCAATGGCTGGTTCTCTATATGGATGTCTTTTTTAAATAAAAATTTATTAATAACACACATTTTTGCAAGTCATTGATAAAATACATTAAGAATATTTTTTTCTCAAATGACTCCTAAAAACATAAATCATAAAAGGTCTATATTTCTGGTTTGTTATTGATGAAGAAATGAATATTTATTTGCATTTGCTATTGAAATGATGGATTCTTAGGTCCTATGCTATTTCTTAATTCCACAATTTTGATTTGGGGAAAAGTGTAACAAAGTGCCATCACAAAAAAATTTTTTTGCATATAATTGAGCGAGTGCTCAATGCATTGATGTTATGTAAATTGCAGCATAGAATTTATTCAAATAAGTGAATCACTGAAAGATCATTTTATATCTTACTCTTTGTTGGTAGTTCCTTTGCAACAAGGGTCGCTAGTGAGTGCCCATCACTCCCCAGGGAATTTGAGAGGATCCAGGGATCTCAAAGTCATTGATAACTTCAGAAAGATGGGAATAGGTAACTTGCATACCAAAGTTGATTTAAATATGGTGACACTTACAACATGTAAAACCAATATTATTATCACCAAAGTCATTTGTTAAACAGCCAACTAAGCATGATAGTCAGCTTTTTATCCTCTCAGAGAAACTTGCCAATAAACAGCTTCTCACTTGATGATCCTTGGCAATCACTATCCCCCAGTGATTACAGAGGGATATCTGAATTTGGTGAAGTACATATGGACTCTTGGCTTTATATGTCATTGGCGCATGCAATAGTAATGGTTTTCTTTTGCCACTTTCAAGTTTAAATTAATTTTAAGAGTCCAATGATGAAGAATCATATTATTTCTATTGACCTATAACCTGTAAAAGATACTCTCAAAATACAAATGTGTTTGTTGTTTTATATCATTATTAATACTGATTCATAATGATATAAATACTAGTGACCCAGTGCATGAAATTAGTGCACATTAAAAGGGAATTAATGAAAGGAAACATTTTAACATTGCTATTTTCCCTTTCTCTATAATAGAAGTGTCAGAGATGAAAAAAAATTAGTAAAATGTATATGAAAATCTCTCTCCTTTCAGAGGCTGGGGTGTGCCATGGGAACTAGAGTCAAGTCCCCACCCATCCGCATGCACCTCGAAATCACACAAGACCCAGACCCAGCTGGGCCCACCCCTGTCAAGCCCCACCGGGCGGGGGGCACGGCCTTAGGTCCCCAGGTCTGGCCTCAGGTCCCCCGACCCTGGTGTGAGGATGCGAGGGCATGAGGGCACGAGGGCATGATGACCATTTGCATATTAGCTCTTTATTATATAGGATATTAAATATAGTATATTATTATTACCACTATTAATATTTTATTGAGGTCCTAGGTCAGTCAGACTTAACTAAATCAAAGATAGCACACAATCAGCATTTAGTTCTTTTATTATATATAATTTTATGAAAATGAGTCAAAGCACAAGAACCCAACTGGCATTAGACCATAAGCGTGGGTGTGTGGTATGGGTGATAGTCAACAGTACCATAGCCAAATTCCATTTCTCTACATAGAGTAAGAACTTATCTCTATGATAACCACATTATGATTCTGAAAAGTCCTGAATTGTTTTCTATATAGCACTGAAATATTCTCAAATCAGGACTGAAACAATAATAGGCTTCATTAGGAAGTTAGCCTTATAACTAATCTAAATATTCTACATTCTACAAAAGCAAATATTATGATTTATTTTAACTTAATATTTTAAAAATACAGATAAAGCAAAAAAAGTCATATCACTGGACATAATTCTCCCATCTTTAGAATATAGTAGATGCTCATCTTTAGAAGAACTTTAATTATGTCTATCTAATGGCAGGATAAATCCTACAGATTGCTTTCAGTTTTAAAATCTGAAGATTGTCCTAACCGGTTTGGCTCAGTGGATAGAGCGTCGGCCTGCGGACTCAAGGGTTCCAGGTTCGACTCTGGTCAAGGGCATGTACCTTGGTTGTGGACACATACCCAGTAGGGAGTGTGCAGGAGGCAGCTGATAGATGTTTCTCTCTCATCTATGTTTCTAACTCTCTATCCCTCTCCCTTTCTCTCTGTAAAAAAATCAATAAAATATATTTTTTAAAAATCTAATTAAAATCTGAAGATTATTGAAGGAGAATATTTAAAAAAATAAAAAACAACTCCAACTCATTTCAATAAATTTCAAATCATAGACTGTAAACAAAATCAGTGCTTTGCTAGATTCAAATATATGTAGAATTATTTAATGTAGTTTCCATTTTGGAATTCATTATTTTGGTTGAATATTAAAGTACATTTCCTCTACATAGGGTTTCATACATCCTGATTTCCTTCATTCTTTGGAGATTAGTAGAACTCTTCTAAGAATTTTTTCAGGAAAATATTTTTGAAATAAAAAAGGAAAAAGACTTCAAATATAACTTTGGCTTGAAATTAAAACCTTAGGGTTTGGGTAGCCAAACTCTGAAAATGTAAGTCCTGAAAGAAAGTAGAATTGAAATTTGGCCACATCGTTTAACCATCACAACATTACTTTTAAGGCTTGCTGAAATACTATGATATTCTCAAAGAAACTGAAAGAGTAATTGAATGGATTGTTCATGGCCAATACACTCCCAAGTAGTTCATTGTAAAGTAATGCATACTAAAAAGACTGTTTAAAGTTCCCACACACTAATGAGTCTGATGGGCTCTAAATTAGCTGGCACCCTTCATGAAAAAGATGTAGGCATCATTATGAACAGCTCAATTAAAATGTCTGTTCAGTGAACTACATTGGGCCAAAAAGCAAATAGACGGCTTGGGTAAATTAATAAAGGGAGAAATCGTGTGGAAATATTGTAATGGCCTTGCATAAACCTTGATGAGTGGGGGTACTTTCAATGCCGCCTGCCTAAATTTAGGCGAGTAAATCAGCATCTCCCATCATGGATCATTTGACTCATTTCCAGAGCAACTCTCTGGGCACCATTTTCCTGAATCTGGGAGGCAGTAGGCAGGTGCCTTGTAACATCCGAAACATCATTCTTACCACATCTGTTTGGCTGCTGATTCCTTTGGATGGGATCTGCTCACCTTTTTTCTTCTGACTCAGCTTAGGCAAACTTCCTGCCTATTTACTAGTACAGAATGGATAGAAGTTGGGAAGAGGAAATGTGATGGCACATAGAAGTCTAACACCCTGGGAACAACATATTTATAAACATTTCATACATTTATAATCCCATGTTGGAGATGGGTTCAAAGCATTTTCAGATGCATTAGAGTTTTCACCAGTTCTAAAAAAGTTTCCCACTGAAAACTATAATCAGCCCATGTCTTCCAAGCTATTCCTCTCCCTTCCAATGGACTTTGTATCTGAGTAAGAAGAGAAAATAAATAGGTACCTGTCAAAGTGAGTGTGATCTAGATCCCTCAAGCCACTTTCTTCATGAAAAAAAAAATCACCTTTATTTTTAAAAAGACCTGCAATAATCTAAAAGAAGACAATCTCATGTTCTTTGGATCCATTCAGGTTTCTTGCACCAATTCTCTCCAATGGTTACACATATCTATGATGGCTATATTGTGTGTGAACGCGTCTGTGTGTGTGTGTGTGTGTGTGTGTGTGTGTGTGTGTGTGTGTTAGAGAGAAAAAGAGAGAGAGAACATATGAATTCTTCATTTTTTGTTGTTGTTGTCTATTATTAATGGCTCCTCCCAGGAGCTCAATTAAGAAATGAATTTCCACAGGAAATATTGAAAATAGCTGCACTGAAGTTGCTCCTTATTATCAAACTAGTGGCCCAGTGCACAAAATTCATGCGGGGGTTGGGGGGTGTCTCTCAGCCCGGCCTGCACCCTCTCCAATCTGGGACCCATAGAAGGATGTCCTACTGCCAGTTTACAGGGATCAGGCCTAAACCAGCAGTCGGACATCCCTCTCTCAATCCAGGACTGCTGGCTCCTAACTGCTCACCTGCCTGCCTGTCTGATTGCCCCTAACCACTCTGCCTGCTGGCCTGCTCACCCCCAACTGCTCTCCCCACTGGCCTGCTCACCCTCAGCTGCCCCCCTGCTGGCCTTCTCACCCCAAACTGCCCACCCCCGCTGTCCTGATCACCCCAACTGACCCCCACTGACAGCCTGCTTGCCCCCAACTGGCCCCCGTGATGGTCTGCTCACCCCCAACTGCCCCTCCCAGCCGGCCTGATCACCCTCAATACCCCCCCACCCCACTGGCCTGATCACCCACAACTGCCATCCCATCCTGGCCTGATCATTCACAACTACCCTCCCCTTTTGGCCTCTAACTGCCTTTACCTCAGCCCTGCCATCATGGCTTTGTCCAGAAGAACGTCCGCAAGGTCTTCTGGAAGGTCTCCCAGTCTAATTAGCATATTACCCTTTTATTAGTATAGATAGAGGACTGGTGCATGGGTGGGGGCTGGCTGGTTTGCCCTGAAGGGTGTCCCGGATCATGGTGGGGGTTCCTTTGGGGCATGGGGCAGCCTGGGCAAGGGGCCTGTGGTGGTTTGCAGGCTGGCCACATCCCCATGGGGTGAGGGTCCCTGCTGGGGGGGAGTGGCCAGCTTGGGTGAGGGGCTGAGGGCTGTTTTCAAGCTGGCCACACCCCCTTCAGGGTGGGCATTCCCGCTGGGGTGCCTGGCCAGCCTGGGTGAGGGGCTGATGGCTGTTTGCAGGCTGGCCATCCCCCCCAGTGGGGACTCTTACTCCATGGGGGTGTGGCCAGCCTGGGTAAGGGGCTGAGGGCCGTTTTCAGGCTGGCCACCAGCGCCCCCGGTGACCCAGGCTCCCAGCCCCTTTTTGAGCAGAGGCCAGGGTGGGTGGGAAGCTTGGCTTCCTCCATTGCCAGGGGCAACCCAAGCCTCCTGCTCACTCCAGCTCCATGGCCACAGCCATCTTTGTTGGGTTAATTTGCATACTCACTCCTGATTGGCTGGTGGGCATAGCAGAGTGATGGTCAATTTGCATGTTTCTCTTTTATTAGTGTAGATGAGCTGGTAATAGATTCTCTCATCAGGTTATGTACAGTGTTTGAAATAGTTTCAACCATATGATCCCAAAACAACACAGGAAACTTAAAACCTGAAAGAAACAGCATCCTAGAAAACTTAGATAATCTCAGTGGGTCATTTGAACTTTTTAGCATCCAGATAGACATGCTAGTCTCTAAATTTTCAAACTAAAGCTTAGTCCACTAGACCAGCACATATGACTCTAATTGTTTGTTATTGGCACAGAAATTGAGAGTAAGTGTATAAAACTTTTACAGCAATTGGGCACTGTGATGACACCCAAGGACATAATTTTTTATTTTACCAAATTATCAGTCTATGGTAGATGTGGGATTAAAGACAAACACATAAATAAAGAAACTTCCCTCCATCAAGGACATGGGATGCTGGAGCACTGGACTAACACATTAAATCACAGCACTGAAAGAGTAATTTAACATTTCAGTGTGGAAGACACCTTCTGCACGTCAGGTTTAGCCTCTGAAGCTCCAAGTAAGAGAACACATAAGCAAATTGACATGAAATCAAAACACACCCGCCTGGGAAATGCTGGCACTTGCCTTTCCACACATTGACATATTCTATGTTTCAACTTCCTGTTTCCCTCCAGTGGCTCCTGAATCAGAAAACCGAGGAGGGCCTGAGAGACTGCATATCAGCAAAAGGCAAGATCGACCACGTGCCCTCGTCTTGCTCTTAAGTTGGGGGATAAAAACCTTGAATTCTCATTGGTATTTTTGTTTGATTTGAGGTTAGTTTCTGTTTCTTTGTTTACTTCTTTGTATGACTACCTGTCTTATTTCTTATTTGAGTGTCATCAGTAAAGAACTGCGATTTAAAAAAACTGTAATGTGTATATACGTATATCACCATATTGATTTCTTAATATTAACAATCATAACCTTTATCAGGTGCACAAAAAGAGGGAAGGGGTAGAATAGCATAGAGATCTAAGAAATAAAACCATGAAATTTTTCGTCGCTAGTTTATGTAATTTTTCCAGGGGGATATGCCGCTGATCACGTCTATCACATATCAAAGAGTTAACGTCCACTTTTTGGAGAAATGTTTCCTAAGAGGTGAGTGCAGAGCTGGTCTATGTGTGGTCCTCCAGACCCTATCAATAAAAGAAATGCAGAACAGCATTGATTTTGCTGCTGCCGAAGTGCCCAGGCTTCGATCTGGGACCATATTGACCCCATTCCCAGAACAAAATGTAACAAAATAGAAAGATGTGTATAATATGTTGTTAATAAGAGAAAGGTTGTAAAATAATTCCATAATGTGACTCTGTTTTGCTATTATATGTACATGGAGTGGGGGGAGGCAGAATCTGAAAGATTCCAAAAATTTAACAGTGCTGTCCTCTAAGTTATAGTAATATTGTTGATTCATTTTTCCTTTGCTTATCCATGTTTTCTAATATCCCTATCATAACATGGATTTCTCATTTTTAAAAAAAAAAAAGAAGTAGGAAATGGAATACTTTCATCCACTTCGGGGATGGTAGAACGAGGCACATAATCTGCTTGTAACATTTCTGCAAATAGAAGCTCATCTAAAATATTTGAAACTGTGCTAAGGTGTGGCTATTAGGGTCACAGGAAAAAATGGGAGACTCGATTCTTGGCTTTTCCAGGTTACAGAATTTTTACTGTTATCAGCAGAAACAAGCATAGGATTCAGTAATCTAATTACTTAAATAACATAAAATAAAGAGAAATGTGTATGTAGCCCTAGCTGATTTGGCTCACTGGATAGAGCGTCAGTCTGGGGACTGAAGGGTCCCAGGTTCAATTCCGGTCAAGGGCATGTACCTTGGTTGTGGGCACATCCCCAGTGGGGAGTGTGCAGGAGGCAGCTGATCAATGTTTTTCTCTCATTGATGCTTCTAACTCTCTATCCCTCTCCCTTCCTCTCTGTAAAAGATCAATAAAATATTATTTTTTTAAAAAATTTCTTTTGAGAGCCAAATGTGTATGTAAAAGTGTATAGAATTGCCTCAAGGGCAAGTAGTAACCTATACATTTGCGTGGATAACCTAAAAGAAACTCTGGAGAGCTTGAAGGAATGTTTTTGGACGTCTGGGGAGCAGAGCTACACGTTTTAGGATCTGACAGCCCCGGGTTTGATCTCTGTCACCACCACTTAGGAGCAGGTAGCTTAATGTCTCTGAGTCTCAGTTTTCTCATCTGTAAAATGAGGATAATAATAACCACCTCATAGAGATTTTAAATATCTATATCACAGTCTGCGCTGAAAGTTAGACACATTGTCTTACACAGTAAAAGCAACGACTACTATTAGAGAAAGTTTTCCTTTTATTCCCTCCAGATTCCTGCCATGGCCAACACTGCACCTCCCTCTCCTTGGCCTTCCTCCCATTTCTGGCCATAGGACAGGCTTTATCCAGTACCACAGCATCTATGCATAGAGTGGAGGCCATTCCTCCCCCTTTGTCAATATTTCCTTTGGGAAAAATTGAAGGCAACATATTCCACATTCATTATAACCAACCATCACTGGGTCTAGTACAGTGGTCAGCAAACTCATTAGTCAACAGAGCCAAATATCAACAGAACAACGATTGAAATTTCTTTTGAGAGCCAAATTTTTTAAACTTAAACTTCTAACGCCACTTCTTCAAAATAGACTCGCCCAGGCCCTGGTATTTTGTGGAAGAGCCACACTCAAGGGCCAAAGAGCCGCATGTGGCTCGCGAGACGCAGTTTGCCGACCACTGGTCTAGTACACTTAGAGGAAAGAAATAAAATGCAATGTCTGAACTTTGAAAAATCCTATATAATAAAAGCATAGAATACAAATTGTCCCCTCGACTGGGAGGTTGTCCAGGAGTTTAACCAGGGGCGGGGCTGGCTTGGGGGAGGGAGGGAGGCCCCAGTCACCGGCGGCGGCAGGAGGCCCTGGTCAGCGGCAGTGGCAGCAGGTGGCCGGGGGAAGGGAGGGAGGCCCAGCCAGCAGCTGTCAGCCACTAGAGACCCTACCAGTGCATGAATTTCATGCATTGGGCCTCTAGTTTAATATAATAGGAATGCTAATAGGGATGGTAGAATGGCCTACATAATCTGCCCCTGGGGGAATGTGAGGTGGGTGAGGATACCTGCACGTACAGCTTTGTCATTGAAAGCCCACTTCTTCCACACAATCAGACATTTGTTTAATAAGCTTTCATTATTAATTAAGCCACAACCAACTTCAGACAATGTGTTCTGTGAACTCAGTGTCCCTTTGGGCAATCGTGAATTGTGGCCGTATTCTAGACTTAGATTTCTACTACTCTTAGAGCTGGTCTCAGGTGAGCAGTCCTCTTAAACCAGTGCCTGAGTTCAGGGCCATTTGGGGCTCACGCCCTGTGCCTAAAGGTTCTGGCTACAGACATTTCTGGATTCTTAATCCTGTTTGTGCAGAGGAACAATGAAGGGGAGGGACACCCTATAAATATTTTAGCCACTCACGTGCTCTACATTCTTTAAGTTCACAGTGAGAACCCATTCCTGACATTAAGCACAGTAGATACATGACAAGCCACTAATTTCATCAATGACAACTCATTTTTGGCATTCACTATGTTAATTAACATCATTTCAAGTGTCTGTTGGAATATGGATAGTTTTCTACACACTTTGGGGTGGCCACCTCTGGTGTCATTTCCATGATCACTTTTATAATCTACCTGGTAGAAATCCAATGCCTTTGTGCCCTCAAATAAGTAAAAAATTAACATCTCAAAAATCCCAGAGGGAATCACGCCTGCAGAGGTGGCATCGATGCGGCCCGTTCCACAGTGGCCTGTGGAGAGGGAGTGCGCAGCCCTTGCAGAGAGGCGGAAGCCTGGCCTCTGTGACTCACCCTTGATCACTGCAACTGAGGAGGTGACTCCAATGACAAAGAAAGAATGTATTTGTAGAGAAACGGGGAAAGTTTTCAAAGTTGGGTTTTTGGGTTTTTTTTGAAAACTCCAAATAAGTATGTCATGACCTCTTGGATATAATGCAGAATACACATCTTACAACTCAGGGCTAACCCCAGGCAAAAACATAAACTAGACAAGGTGCAGCCTCAGACTCGCAAGACCTTCTATCTGGACTTCCATTCTCCCCAGTCTTCCCTCTTCTAAAGATCAAGTAATCCCTCCCTATTAAAGCTGGTCTTAAAAAGAAAAAAAGATATAAAATAGGAAATTAAAAAAATACAAGTGTAGAGTTTTAGAAAAAAATATAGGGACACAGAGAGTCTCATGAAAATTTGGTATTTTTTTGTTTGTTAATCCTCAACTGAGGAATTTTTTTCCATTGATTTTTATAGAGTGTGGAAGAGAGGGAGAGGATGGGGGGTGGGGAGAGAAATATTGATGTGAGAGAGTCATGTCTATCGGTTGCCTCTCACACACTCCCCAACCTGAGCCAGGGATCGAACCTGCAACCCAGATACGTGCCCTTGACTTGGAATAGAATCTACAACCTCTAGGTACATGGGCTGATGCTCTAACCACTGAGAACACCGACCAGAACATGGTCATTTTTATATTGGTATATCCTTTGTGCTTAGCAACTTGTAATACTTATCAACTGCTTTTAAAATGTATATGTATCCATAAATTGAAATATTCTGCTTCTAGAACTTTATCCTAAGAAGTATTAACTTGTACTAAATCCATAAACTATAACAGTATGTCACAGCATTAAAAGAACAAGCTACATGAACAAGAAAACAAAATTGGTTAAAACAAACTGATACAACTTTAAACAAAAATACTAAGAAGCTCTCACAATTAAATTGGACACTTTATTTCCAATAAAATCTGATAAAAACAAATTAAAAGCATATAGAAAAGTAAAATTTTATCTGCATAAAAATTAAAGAGAGTACAATTGCCTAGAAGTTAAACATTAACTGTCTTTGGGTAATAGGAATATGAGTGACTTATTTTGTTCTCCTTTGTTTATCAGTATTTTGTAGTTTTTAAAGTGAACATGCACAACCATTATAATGGGGGTTCTATCTTGTTTTATTTGAAGAAGAAAAGTCTGATACCCTAAGTGTTAATATAAGTGCCTCTATTACTTTGGTTCCTATTTGTGAAATAAAGTTTTTTTGTTTTTTGTTTGTTTTAAATCTGGAAAAGGAAACCTCCAGCATTTGGACTGTGTGCAAAAGGATGTTTCTTATCCAACATCCTTTCAAGGACATAAAGTAGCAGCTGCTCAGAGGCTCAGCCGGGCCCCACAGGAGGCTGAGCTTCCTTCAAGTGCCTCCTTGCATCGGGAAGTCCCTGTGAAGCCATTTATATCTGCAACGCCAAAACCCAGGGCGCTGCAATCTTCCCACTTTGTACTCAGTGATAAATGGCATAGGTTTTCCTTACCTGTAGATGATACACTGTTAAGATGAGAAGATGAAATGATAGAGGAGCTTTCGAAGGAGAAAAAAAAAGGCAAGTCGCCATAAAGCACGTTAAAATTCCTTAGATAGGTGCTCACAGCCATGTCTCACCAGACTCCCCACATGAAATGTGCCCAATCATGCCTTCGTATCTTTGCTCAGCGTGGAAGGCTTTCCCACCTCCTCAGCCTAGGGTAGTCCTGCTCTGTCTTTGAAACCTTACCAAACATCTCCTCTTTCCTAGACATTACTCCACAGCCCTCTGTAGAGTTCCCCACTATTCCCAGAGGGCAGAATCAGAACTAATTTCTCCTCTCAGTGAACATTTACAGCACTTCTTAAAAGATATTTTTATTGATTTTTTGAGAGAGAGGAAGAGAGAGAGAAGTATCGATGTGAGAGTGAAACTTTGATTGGCTTCCTCCTGCATGTCCCCTACTAGGGATCAAACCCACAACCTGGACGTACGCCCTGACTGGAAATCGAACTGGTAACCCTTCAGTGCACCTGGTGACACCCACAAACTGAGCCACACCGGCAGGGCTACAGCACTTTTTCATGTTGCTAATATACACTGAATCAGAAAGCATTATGATAGACAGCCTGCTGGCTTATTTCTTCTTGCCCTACTGTTAATCTACTCATACACTGGGAGCTTTTAGCCAGGTAAGGGTAGGGAAAAAAGGGGTATAACACTCACAATATTCATTCAGTTCCTACTGTTCATCGGGCACCCTATATAACAGGTGCTTTTATTTATACTACCTTATCAAAGAACCTAAAATATATGTAGTTTTATCTTCACTTCATAACAGGAGAAGTAGACTGTCAGAGAGGTTATTACATTTTATCAGAGTAGCACAGCTGTTTATTATGGACTGCATTGCCCCTTCCCCACCCCACCCTCAATTTATGTCAAAGTCCTAGCCCCTATGTGGTAGTATTTGGAGATGGAGCCTTTGGGAGGTAATTAGGTTTAGACGAGGTCATGAGGGCAAGACCCTCATGATGGAATTAGTGTCCTTACTAGAAGAGATACCAGACAGCTTGCTCTTTTCACTATGGGAGGACACAGCAAGCCAGGAAGAGAGCTCTCATCCGAACCCGCCATGCTGTGCCCTCATTTCTAATCTAAGACTTTTAACGTCCAGATCTGTGAGAAAATACATTCCTGTTGTTTATGTCACTTAGTATATAGTATTTTACTATGGCAGTTGAGCAAACTAATGATGCTGTTAAATAACAGAGCCAGCATTTAAATCTTGACTTACTTTTTTCTATAATACTATGTTTTCTTAATGCAAACTGCTTTTGACATGTCTTTATAACTAGTATTTAGTAGAGTGACTGGAATATAGTAGACAAAAATGCAAAAGATGGATGTTGTATGTCAAATGAATGACTGAATAACTGAATAATGATAGATAGATAGATAGATAGATAGATAGATAGATAGATAGATAGATAGATAGATAGATAAAGCATTTTGCAGCTGAACTTTCACAACCTTGACACATGCCAGTTTACATATTTTCAGTCTGAGGCAAACTATTTCTGACTGCCATGTAGCAAATCCTCATGCAGAGACTTCACCTGTGTTTTCTGGACAGTGTGCAGTATTTCATGAGCATTCGTTGAACTATTTTGCTTAAAAGAGTTTCTCCTTGGGCGTCAGTTGGGAATGCCGGGAAGCTATATTAACCTTTTGAGGTTACTGCTTTTATCAAAGAAATCATGCCTTGAGAGCATAAATGCAGAAGGAATGGGTTATATAGAGAGAACTAGGTTCAATCAAGCAATCAATTTTACAGCAATGACTATTACTTGATGTACTTGAAGAATCTCATTCAAAGCAGAACTTGAATCTTATTGAGGAAACTTTCAGAAGAATGAGTGTTCACATATACTAAATTCAAATATTTTATGTGTGAGTAATAACAAATACAAATATACTTCTTATCTGTTTCATCATATTACAACTTTCTATTTGTATATAAAGCACAAATTGGGAATATTAACAAGTTCCCTAACATTCCTTGCATTGATGTTGTATTTACAAACCTAATGGCCTGTCAGCAATCACACAAACAGGTCAGAGCTACAGAGAGCAGTAGTGCTTCTTCTGTAATTGGAGGGGTGAGCAGTAGAAAACATCATTGAAGTTCTTCCCAACGTCTACATTCAGTGATTCTACTTCTACGGTTGTAACTGTCAAAGTGAGAAGAGAGGGTTCTCTCCTCCACCCCTCTTAATCTAATCAAATTCTATTCCATCTTCAAAACTCAATTCAAATATTCCGTTTCCTTAACACCAGCCCACATCCTCTCTGCATGCCCCTCAACTCTATTCCTACAGGGAAGAATCAGAATTAATCTCCCCTTCTAGGAGCGCCCACAGCACTTTGTTCATATTACTAACACAGAGTGTATCAGAGTGGATTGGAAATGGCATTCGAGTTTATTTTTCCTACCATACCCTTTGATCAGCTCCCTCCATGCTGGGAAGTTACCAGAGGGAGACTCATCATGGAGTTTAATCACCCTGAGGCAGCAAATGAATGGTTCTCAGTCTGCTTCCTTAAACTGGAAAAGCACACATAGAATTTGTGTCGAATGTTAAAAATAAAAAATGGTCCTAGCTTATTGTTTTTAAAGAATATAAATTTGAGTTTTAGCCCATTCTTGTTTATAAAATGCATAGCTTTTTCTTCCCTTTTTAATGTGAGCATGCATATTGTGGTTTATTTTGTGATCACATCAACTCTTATTTTAATAGTGATTTTTGACTCTGACACATATCATTCCAGTAATGCAAATTTTATCATTTCCTTGATGCCATTTGCTCATTGGCTAGGATATTTGAAATACCATCCTCAAAGAACAATTCTGAATATAAATTTCAGAGGGTCACATGAGCTTTCCTATCAGCTTCTTAACCTGCAGGCTGAGAGTTATCAATCCTCAATACATGCTGGGAGCCCCGTGCTGTCAAAAACCACCAGATACCTATGACAGGGGCCAGAAAAAAGTCCAGGTCTCTCACAGCCCTTGTTCATTTCCTTCCATGACTAGTCATATAATTCTATGTTGCAAAAGAATAACATTTATGCCTCCTTCCTAAAATACATATGGCTTACATATCTCAGTGTTGCTCTCAGCTCCATAAATGTATCAATGTACGGGTATAGTGAAATCCAACTCTATTAGCCGATGTTTTTAAAAAAGATATAAATGTGAAAAAAATATGTAAAAAGTAAAGTAGATATGAATCTCATAAAAGAGCCATTAAGGAACAGAGCTAAAAGATGAAAGGTAAATATATATTATGAGTCATGGTAATAAGGTGGTCAAGCACTCCTGAAATTAACGTGAAATGTAACATACAGAGATGAAAGGAAATTAAATATGAAATCCTGAGATCCTTATTAAACCATCAGTGGGAATCTGGATGATGATGTCACAACTAGGAGAGGAAAGACGACTTGTGCAAAGTTGGACGAGATCCAGTTTGCGCGGTAGATTTATGCAGTTAATTTTGTCCCCTGACTACATTCAGATGAGCATTTCTCCTCGACATACACCAAGAAAATTGCTGCATTATAGCTGTGTTAATGGTAATCAGCATGCTAATGAGCACCAGAAGGTCGTTACGACAAAGAGAGGTTCAAAGATGTATAACCTAGAGAAAACAAGAACGTAATTCTTCGGGGAATGCAAGTGTCTTGTTTGTAGGTCATAGATTATTTGTTTTGGTCACTGCATTGCACAGGGAGTTTAATTTAAGACCAAAATGAAGCTTTTTGAATTGTGAGAGCAGCCCAGCTTAATTAAGAAAAGTAACACTGGTGAGCTTTGAATTTGTGGTTAAAAAAAAAAAAATAGATTTTTTTCAGTAGACCTAAGATAGTACTAAATAGTGCTGTCCAACGTGGAAGTCTGTCTGTGATTATGCAAAATGTGAGAAATTTATTTGTATTTATTCTTAACTCAGAAGTTGCTTTATGGGTCTTTGGCAAGACCAGGGTCAAATATCAGAGGTGAAAAAGGTTCAGAAATTGTCACAGTATTGTGCAAACAATTTCAGAGTCTACGCCTTCTTAGAGAATTAAGAGATAGTTCATTGTTTACTTCAGATGTGCATTTTGACTTCAAAAAATTAAGTATTTATTATGCCAGCAAAGGAAAATATTCAATGAGGAACACAGCTGCTATCACTTATTAAAACGTTCCGGAACATAAATGGTGTGCAGATTTTAAGTTAGGCTCATAGTTTCTCCCAGGAACCTCCTCCCACCAAGGACTCCGGGAGCCACATTAGCTCATCCCTTCCTAAATTGTATCAATAGAAACTGGATCAGAACACACTTGCATAAACCATTATAGAGGTTCTGTGTTTTTCTTTAATAAGCCTTTTTAAACAGACTGTTTTGTTAATGTGCTCTTGGGTAAGTTTTATAACCTAAGAATGATGCCTTGGAAATGAACAATGGTAATAATTTGTGTTTCCCCTGTTTGCTAGTGTTTGGGATTTGTCACAGTATTCAAATGAATGTTTTTCTCATCCCAAAAAAGACAAATAAAATGGCTCTTGAAATATGATAGATGATAGATATATAGATAGATATCCACTTATACGACTGATTATGGTGTAATATAATCCTATATAATACAAGCATAGTATGCAAATTGTCCCCTCGACTGGGAGGTCACCCAGGAGTTCTACCAGGGGGCGGGGCCAGCTGAGGGAAGGGAGGGAGGCCCTGGCCAGTGGTGGTGGCAGGCAGCTGGGGGAAGGGAGGGAGTACCTGGCTGGCAGCCACTAGGGACCCTACCAGTGCATGAATTTCATGCACTGGGCCTCTAGTGTAATATAACAACATATTATGCTATTATACTACATTAAAGGCATTTTACAATTTCCAACCTAATACCTCTCTGAATTAGAAGTCCATATTTTTTACATTTACCAGTTTCCTCTAATGAACACCTTGCTTTGTGATGTCCAGAAACTTCCTTTGTTTCAAATCTTCAAGGTTAAACACTTAAGTACCCAGCCCTAAAACTTTCTTGCTGCAAGGAAAAGCACATTTTAGATTAAGCTAGTGTTTTAATTGTTGGGATCTATGCTATCACCTTTTCTCAAAACATCTGTGATATATATCTTCTTAATGTACTAACCCATCTATACGGAATAATTTAGATGGAGAAAAATAGACTTACATGCCAATTTGGGGCAGGAAAGAAAAAGTAAAACAAAAAAAAGATAAAAGACAGCTGGGAAGGAAGGAAGGGAACAAAAGGAAGAAGAAAAGAAGGAAGAGAGAGAGAGAGAGAAGGAAGGACGGAAAGAAGGAAGGAAGGAAAGAAGGAAGGAAAGAAGGAAGGAATAGGTGTGTAGAAATATAACATAAGTAGGTAAGATAATGTATCAATATAACAATATAGTGTTGAAGAAATATAATTAAAAAACAAAATATTCTTCCAACACAGGAAACCTCTCCACAAAGGTAGTAGAGAAAGAAAACACTTTTATTATTGAACTAGTGGCCCGGTGCATGGATTCATGCACATTGAAAGGGAATCTGGTGCAGGTGAACCATATTCAGGGCCAACAGGGCCCCAGCAGCAAGTGTCTTCCCCCTGGTGGTCATTGCACATCATAGCTACTGGCTGAATGGTCAAATGGTTGAAAGATTGCTTAGGTTTTTATATATATAGATAAGCATTAAACCAGAATATGATAGACATCATGGGCAACCCACTAAGAAATTGCAAAGACAGAAAAGAAACTGATCCCTCATATAGCCAAGCAGACACAGCCCATTACACATGGTCTTGAGATGCACAATAACTAGTCCTCAAGACAGAGGACTTGACAGCACCATTTGCCACAAGGAGTTCACCCTAACTTCATCTGATGGGGTGACCATCTCTTTTTGGCTAATATGCATTATCCAGAGAAAAGACAAATTTCTTACATCTTTATGACGGGAGGTAGTTATGCAACTTGGAACAAGGAACTCGCTCGAGTTAGGCTCCTACCCTCCCACAGTAACTGGGAGATATGGGCACTATTTTTCCTGATGTTTTCACTTTATTAAAGAGATGACTCTGATTCTTTTAGAATGACATTCTGATGTCAGAAAGCTACAAAAGAGTTTTTGTATACAATTAATTCCTAAAAAATACGGTGGTCAGAGGCACAACTCCAATTGAAATTCTGTATATAACTTTTGACTCCCTCTAAACTTAGTTGTCCCTCAGTATCTAAGGAAGCTTGATCCCAGGACCACCCCTCCCATGCCCCAAGGATACCAGAATCCAGGGATGCTCAAGTCTTTATGTAAGATGGCACAGAGCAATGCATACAGTCGGCCCTTCACATCCACAAATTGCAATTAGGAATAAAACATACTGTCTCCCATCTGTGGTTTATTGAATCCACCGAAGTGAAACCCAGGGACATGGAGGGCTGACAGTATGTTTATTGAAAAAAAGTCCCCATCTAAGTGGACCTGTGCAGTTCAAATACAGACTCAACTGTCTTTCAAAGAGATGAGAAAGTACATGTAATAAGTTTTCTAAGGTAAATGCTCTGAGAAACAAGAGGGGAAGCCATTATTTTCCTTATTATTTTCCCTTATTTTCAACAAGAAAAAAAAATTAATCCTCTTATTTTTAATTTGCATTTGTCTTTACAGTGGGTACCACTGATTTTTAACCCAAAACAAACCCTGGGTTCACTCAGAGGTTTGGGTCACTTGTTCTGATAGAAGGGCGGGCAGGAGTCCGCACCTTGGCTGTTCTGGCTCAGAGAACTAATCTCCCAGGTCTGGGATCTCTCATTCACTAATATGCATGTCATCCTTGCACAGGGGCCATGCTAATCTTCTCTGTATCATTCTAATTTTAGTATATGTGCTACCAAAACGAGCAACATCTTCTTTTTTAAAGCTGCTTAGTATTATAGTGTATAAATGTACCATGGCTTTTTTTATCCACTTATCTACTGATGGGCACCATGGCTGTTTTCAGATCTTAGCTAAATGATAATGAGGTATAACCTTACACCTGTCAGAATGGCTATCATCAACAAATCAACAAACCACAAGTGCTGGCAAGGATGCGGAGAAAAGGGAACCCTAGTACACTGCTGATGGGAACGCAGACTGGTACAGCCACTATGGAAAATAGTATGAAGTTTCCTCACAAAATTAAAAATGGAACTCCCATTTGACCCAGTGATCCCACTTCTAGGAAAATATCCGAAGAATCCCAAAACACCCAATTAGAAAGACCATATGCACCCCTATGTTCATAGCAGCACAATTTACAATAGCTACACAATTCTATTCTTTTAATTCAAGAAACTGAATGTTTACTCTTTCTCATTGCAGTCTGTGCAGGCACTGTTAGTTGTCTCTCCAAATGCTTCCTGCTTCCTTCCTTGCTACATGACCCTAATTCTGTATATGTAGCCACATCTGTCAGGTTAGGCTGAGCTTTTCCCTGGTATGATGCCAATTCCTGGGACTGTGGCAGCCATTCTGAGACCATGAGGACACTTAGACAAAGGGAGGCAGGTGACACTGAGGAGATACAGCAGATGAATGGGAGAAAATTATTCCTTGATGTTGTCATTGAGCTATAGCATTAACCAAACCTAAAGGTGCCTTACTCAAAAATGCCTATGTAAAATAATAAATTTTCCTTATTGCTTAAGTATTTCCACTGTGGTTTTTGTTACTTGAAGCAGAAAGTATTCAAACTGATGTGTTGTCTTTCTCCTCCAAGGCAGATGAATAACCTGAAAAATTTAGGCAAAATACTAAAGGAAACTAGTGATGTTAATAAGATTGACTGTAGGACCCAGCCGGTGTTGCTCAGTGGTTGAGCATTGACCTATGAACTAGGAGGTCACGGTTCAATTCCAGGTTGTGGCACATGCCTGGGCTGCAGGCTCAAACCCCAGTGTGGGGCATGCAGGAGGCAGCCTATCAATGATTCTCTCTCATCATTGATGTTTCTATTTCTCTCCCTCTCCCATCCTCTCTGAAATCAATAAAAATATATTTTTAAAAAATAAGATTAACCCTAGAAATAATGGGTGAAAGTCCAGAGTTCTCTCTTTCAGATTCTTCCCACCACTGCCCTAAGATGCCCCCATCATTTCTCAGCGTCTGACTGCCTGTCATCTCACCTCTAATCCCACCTCTCCACTCACTCTGGAGTCTCTGACTAAAACACAAATCGCATGACTCTCCCACTTAAAACCCTTTCGTGGCTCCCCATGGTCTCCATGATGAAATCCAACCTACTGTGTGTGTTCTAAAAAGCCCTTCAAGACCCGGCCCTGCCTACCTTTTCAGCTTCAGTTTGTCCTCATCAATGCCTGGCATTCTGTGCCCCAATTGCGCCAAATCTGGGAGTGTCTGAACACTGTGTCATTTCTTGCCTGCGTGCTTCAAAGGTGCTATTCCTGGGACTTGGGATCAGCTTGCCCAGGTGTGAAAGGGTGACAGACTCTCACTCATCCTTCTTGGCTCAGGGGAAGCCTCACTGCATCCAGAAACACCTCCCCGAGAGCCCCCGGGATGGTGTGCTAGGCTTTGTGTGTTAACTGTACTTTGCCCCTGCCTCTCCTGTGGCAACTCACAAGGAACAGCACTTCAGTTAAGTTTAGCGCCCATATAGATTCTGGATTTACTGAGAAACAAACCTTGTTGATTTTGATATCTTCATTGCTTAGCACAGCTCCTAAGATCCTGAGAGCCAGCACCTCACAGCCCACTCTGGCTGGGTCCATCATATCCTGGCTGTATTTGCACAAGTAAGTTAACCTCTCTGTGCTTCAATTTCCTTAATTAAGTAAAAAATATTATAGCTGTAATCAATAATAGTAGTAATAACAATAGCATTATTGTGAGGATTAAGTGGATTTATTCATGTTCAGGTATTTAGAACAGTGTTCAACTCATAGAAATATTATATTTTTCTGGCATAATAGTTTATCATTTCTAGTATTTTATAAATATTACTAGAGGCCTGGTGCATGAAATTTGTGCATGGGAGGGAGGGTCCCCAGCCCAGCCTGCACCCTCTCCAATCTGGGACCCCTTGGGGGATATTTGACTGCCAGTTTAGGCCCGATACCAGGGATCAGGCATAAACCGACAGAAGGACATCCCTCTCACAATCCTGGACTGCCGGCTCGTAATCGCTCGCCTGTCTTGCCTGCCTGCCTGGTCAGCCCTTACTGCCCCCACTCCCTGCCAGCCTGGTTGCCCTAACTCCCTCCTCCCCCCCCGCTGGCCTGGTTGCCTCTTACTGCCCTCCCCCTGCTGCCATGGTTGCCCCCAATTGCCTCCCCCTGCCGACCTGGTTGCCTCACACAGCCTGCTTGTTCAGTCGTTTGGTTGTCCCTCACTAACCCCCCTGCCGGCCTGGTCGCCCCACGCAGCCTGCTGTTCAGTCATTTGGTTGTCCCTCACTAACCCTCCTGCTGGCCTGGTCGCCCCATGCAGCCTGCTGTTCAGTCATTTGGTTGTCCCTCCCTAACCCTCCTACCAGCCTGGTCGTAGGCAGCCGTCTTGTGAGGGTGTGAGGGTCAATTTGCATATTACCTTTTTATTAAATAGAATACTTTATAATTAGTATTAGCACTCAATAAATATTTGTGAACTGTACTGAAGGATGGCAACCACTTTTTACTTCACTCTTCTCTAGGGAGCTAAATGGTTTTGGAAGTCACAGATTGTCAGGGCAGTGATTTCTGTTCCCAAACATATTTATATTCCATCCCATGATGTCCCATGTCCCACACAGAGGCATTATTGGGCACACAATGTTTGCAAGGATGCTGGAAGCTGTGCACACTACTGCTTCTCAAATATAACCCACAACAAACAAACAATGTCTACATTTAATCTGAGCCCTGGTTCATCTCCTGCTTGATGCTTAGGGCCAAGAAGTGAGGGCCAGAGAGCCCAGGAGGATAAGAAGGTGAGTTGACAGAAGCACAGCTGTGGAGTCCTGGACTCTGCATCAAAAAAACAGTACTGGGAGCTTTATAATCTTGGAAAGTCACTTAACCCCACTAAACTCTGGTTTCCACATAGAAAATGGGGATGATAAAGCCTATTCCACCTACCCTATAGCACAAACATAAGAAATAGATTAAAGTATGTGAGTATTCATTTGTCAAGCACTTGATAATTTACAAAAGCAAGAGATTTGCTAATTACCCCATCAAAAACCTTCTCTGAGCTCTACAGAGACAATCTGTCTGACCCATAGAACTCTCCTGTAATACCCTCGAGGGACACCCCTGACTATGAGAACTTGCATAGGACCTGACCTTAATGTATGTCTGTGTGTGTGTGCATGTGAGTATGAATGCCTGACATATCTACCTACTCTCCATATTCTCACATCCTAAAAAATCTAATTACTTATTATATTCCTATCATAAATAAAATAGAATTTATTCTAATGACTACCAGACAGTAGAGTAAAATTAGCTTCAGACAACTATGAAAGCATAATGTTCCAGTTTACCAGAAACCAAGGAAACCTAGTATATCCAGCAGCAATTTTTCTTCCTTCTTATTCTTTCTTTGTGGTGAAGCTGAGAAAAATGCCCTTAGGTTTTTCTCACTATATATGTAGATGGGGAGCAGAAAGGGGCTGCAAAGGTACAGACTCAAAGATGGTACAATTAAGAAGGCCACGGTAATTTGTTGATCTTTAAAAGCAGTGTTTCTTTACTATCAAAGTCACCTCAAATCAGCAATTTTAACATAATATGATTTAGCAAACGTATTATTGTAAGCAAAAGAAAATCTTATACAAGGAAACATATTGGATGAGTATCACTCATGGTGTAATTTTAATTCTGAAAGATCTTGCTAAGAGGGCTTATTTAAATAGGTTTTCCCTGAGATGAATATTTAGGGGGGAAATTCCTACAGGATGATTTATAGCAAAATTATATGAACAGAATGAAGGACAGAAGAATTTTATTAGAAAAGGGTCTCATTTCCACAAAATATAAATTATACCTTTTAGAAAATATATTGAATTTTATTAATATTCTGTAGACAGCCTGAAGTGTTAATCTCCACCTCTACCTATAAGACTTTCATTATGATGTACAAGGTGTATTTACCCTTTAACCAAATCATTTTTTAGCAACTTGGTGGAGCCTCCAGTTTACATATCCTACAAAATATTTCCATTGCATTTACGAAATCTTATACTTTGTATTTTTGGCAACTTTTAATGACATATAGAGAGGAATGTATATTTTATATATATGTATGAATGCTTTTGGTATTGCCAGGGAATAATACATATTAATGATGAAGTCGGTGCATTGGAGATCAGAGAAAAATGTTTCTCCAATAGCCACTGGTGCTATTGTTTCAACTATTATTTTTAAGCAGAGATACCATCAGTTTTAATTTTTTCAGTGCTCTGATTTAAAAAGTTCTGCCTTGCTTCATTCTGAAATTTATAGTTAGAGGATTTACTCAGAGTAGACCACTGATGACTGTTTCTGCCTGGCATTTAAAAATAACCTCATTTAGACCTTGGTAACTAATGTTTTTATAAGGAAATTGACTTATTCTGATTCAAAGAACTTGGTTATAAATCCTTTTCCAGTCGCTATTGGTCTTGAAAATTGAGCCTTCCTAGGAATGGTGACTTTGTTGTAAGGAACACCGGTGAATGGACCATTCGTGCAGCATGAGTTTCAGCAAGGACATGCTAGAATTTAGATTTATATCACTTGAAAGTGAAGACTGAAAACAAGAATGAGGAGAAAGCCAGGGGATTAAAGAGAAAAGATAAGACTCATTTGACTCTTAAATATTATCAAATAGGTTTCACTTAAATAAATATACATAGAATGTAGCAATTAATATATGACATCCCCCTAGGGCAGTGGTCAGCAAACTGCGTCAGCTCATGAACCGCAGTTTGCCGCTCTGTTGACTAATGAGTTTGCCGACTACTGACCTAGACTCTTGATTCCAATAATTACACGCTGTTGTTGTTCCTTGTGATTAAGCCCCTATTGGATAGGGCCTAGGGTATGCAAAATAGAACACTGTCCTATTTAAAATACCTGTAAAATACGTTACTGCAAAAATAATATTCTCTATTTTTTAAAGTGGGAGTAACCCAATTTTTAAAAGCTGCCCCCAAGTGAACATCAGAAGTTGAATCTTTCTTTTCAACTTAATTTTTTTTTTATTGATTCCTCACTGAGTGCTACTTAGGACCAGCCTGTATTCACTTCTCTGTGAAAAAGAGAACATTGAAGACAAATCTATCCCAAGTCTCTGGGTATTTGAAACAATAACGCTTCGGCCTTTCACCCAGGCCATTACATCGATCTGAAGCCCCCGGGAACTACCCAGGAGGGAGATCTCTAGTATTTGTTATTGGTCAAAATGGCAAATATCTCCAGGTAAGGAAAAGGAAGTACAATGATACATTTTAGCATAAATATTTCTGGCTTTCCCTCAGAATAAATGCTCAAATTCAAGAATCCATAGCCTTTTTATATGGATAAAAGCACCCATCAATATATGTCCCTAAAAGAATGAATGGGATGGCAAAAAGGGAACAATGATTTTAGAATGTCTGTATCCATCTATATGGAAACATCAGCATAATCTCTAACCATGGAATTTTAGAGCTGCGAGAATTCTGAAAAGATTCTCTGTAACAGGGGTCCTCAAACTTTTTAAACAGGGGGCCAGTTCACTGTCCCTCAGACTTTTGGAGGGCCGGACTATATTTAAAAAAAAAAACTATGAAAAAATTCCTATGCACACTGCACATATCTTATTTTGAAGTAAAAAACCAAAACGGCAAAAACACCTGCATGTGGCCCGCGGGCCATAGTTTGAGGACGCCTGGTCTAAGGTCACACAGCCAGCAAATAGCAAAGCCAGGAGTTGAACCAGCATCTACTTGTATCTGTGTATAGCTTAACATTTGGCCATGTTTGCCATTTTTCAGGAGCAAGGTCCCTCAAGAAAAGTTCAACAATGTTAAAGACATCGAATGTAACCTTTGCTATTAAGGGGCAACAAGCCAAATTAAATCTATCACCAATCAACAAAATGTGATTCCTCTTTACTTCCTCCTCGGTTGCTCACACTCACTTTCATAATTTCTTACTGATGAAAAAATTGAAGGGTGGAGACAGAACTGTTGACTACAGACAAATCTTAATACATTTCAAATTATATGTGTATAATGTGGCTTCTTATTTTTTATTATAAGTTTTAGTTTTAGTCATTCGTGTATTTACTTAATTCCAAAAAGAAGTTAAGATGACAGAAGTTAGCTATGCATGGGTCCCATACTCCTTTTGTCTAGCCAAAACAATATAATATTAAGATAATAAAGCAGCTTTCCTTTCGGTTCCATCTGATAACTTTTCCTAGTGACCTATCATTGCTATGAATATTCAAAGATTTGCCCAAGATAACAGAGAAAGATTAAGCAGCAGTTAGCATATAATACAATTATTCAGTAGATCAAATACAAACTGCTTTTTTCACTCACATTGCTTATATTGCTACAAACCTGACCCAAATAAGAGAATATGGATCGTCCATTTCTAAGGTTTATTCCTAGGTGTTACATAACAATTTTAGGCCTGCCTCTAAATGGCATGGTTTTCCCAAAAGTCTCTGCAAGCAATGAATTCCAAGCCGTAAAATAATCAGTCCTGGCAAAACTTCTTTCTCTGTCTATTTATTCAGTTTTATGCTTTGGCCACCCAAGCTATTGTCAATGAAAATCTGAAATACCAAAGGGGGAAAGAGAAGACATAAAATATGTTTTTGGCAGTATTATTTGGTGTCTTTAAAATAAAAAGTCACCACCCCCTTTGCTCAATGAGCTCAAAGCGTCCCCTTCGATGGCATCTTTTCAAATGGCCCAGAATGTATTCCTCACTTCCCTTGATTTATACCCCCTATTGGCCCCTGCAAGAAAGCATCATTTTTTTTTTCCTCCTGCCCTCTGTCTTCTATATTTCATTTCAGGTGTCTATCGAGGCAACAGAAGATAAAGCTCTCTGCTTTCCCTTGTACTAAAGTTCTATATGGAACCGGTTCACCTGTCTGTCACTCCTCATTAAATTCTTACCCTCTTCATTCACATCCTGATCTTTGCAAATGAACATTTGCTTAATAAATGTTCCCAAGACTAACAGTGCAGCGTGAAAATCCCACACAGCAGTAAATTATTAACTCAGTCACAGAGGGAGTGCCATATATGACTTTTCAGAATGAGTTATTATGTGGATCATCATGTAATTATGAATTTTTCAAGCCATGATAGAGGAAAATTGAATATTTAATATTTTATGGACATATTCTACACTGAGGACATCTTTCAAAATTTTATGATAATTTTTAGAGTGAGTGAAGAGCAGAACAAAAGTTACAAAATAATTGCA
The DNA here is from genome assembly GCA_025583905.1 of Ia io. Taxonomy (NCBI): domain Eukaryota; kingdom Metazoa; phylum Chordata; class Mammalia; order Chiroptera; family Vespertilionidae; genus Ia; species Ia io. The sequence goes on from JAJQQW010000003.1 coordinate 51,062,697, forward strand.
AACTTGAATATTTAATCACGAGGGACATTGTTGGTTATTTCTCAAATTATACAATGTAACCAAGGCTGTGAACTTTCAATCCTAGTGTAGTCAAATGGGAAAAAGGTGCATTAAAAGCAATCTATAAGTACGTTTTGGTTTTTTAAGAAGAAAGAATACAGAGCTTAATGTTGTCAAATTGAGACCTTAGTGTATGACTATTCATGTGAGATGCAATCTTGAGTGATTTATTCTGAATGAGCTATTGTTGAACAAAAATTTTTTAAGTGAGCCATTTTAAAATGTTCAAAATCAATACCTAGGAGTAAACACTAAAATATCTTAAAAACTCTTGACTAAAAATGAAGTTGGCGTTTATCAAAAAAAATTAAAAACTGTAAGAAATATTTTATAGCTTTGATGAAAAAAAACTAAAGGAAAATGAGAAGGCAATTCTATGCCAAATAACAAGAATTTCTTATAAATTTCCCTATGCCTTATATAGACTCATGCATTCATAATATAGCATAATATTAAGCATTTCAGTTATCACTCACATAGTAACATTGGAAATTTTAAAAAATTAGTGATTCCAAGTTATTCAATAGGCTCTCATTGTTACTGGAGAGGGTCGCTTCCCAGTGCTAATACTAATAAGCCTTGAGAACATTTGAACTCAGAACTTCTCCTCCCTGACTGCACATCAGCATGACCTCATCCTACCTCCTGGAGATTCTGAATCGGCCTGAAGTGAGGCTGGACACTGTTATTTTTTAAACCTTTCAAATTATTTTACTTTTCAACCATAGTCTAGAATCACTGAAACTGATAAAGCTGTCATATTGGTTCCAGAGGTCAAAACTTCTTACATACTTTTAAAATTCTAGAGAATCAAACTTTTGTGTACATTGAGTATACCATATAAGCACCAAGGAAACGGAGATGACTATTAAACAGTCCTGGCTCTCAAATTGCACATGATTTAAAGAAATACAAGTAACTGCAATGCAGAGAGGTTTATGTCAGGTGACAGAGCAGTGGAGGAGAAAATCAACATGCAAGGTACCTAAATGGACTTTTTTGGAACTGAAATTTGACTATGAAAAAAAATGATTATACTGTTTCTTGCATTTGCTCATTCATTCTTCTGTTCACTGTTTAATTATTTATTCAACAAACATTTATTAAATGACTACTATTTTCCCAGTGCTCTCTTGTTTTTCTTCTCATAGATTATGGAAGATGATCGAAAATAAGGAGACTATTAGTTAGCTATTGCTGCATAGCAAACTATAACAAAATTCAAGTGATTTAAAACTACAACCATCTATTTGCTCATGGTTCTGAGATTGGAAATGTAGGCTGAGTTTGACAGCTTTATCAGAACAGTATGTCTGAGTCATAGCATAACCTTTTAAGATCTTTGAAGAAATTACGATTTGAAAACAACAATGCCTCTACTTGCCTGAGAAATTGAATGTTTAGTGGAGTGAATCCTTCCTTTAAAAAATCATATCTATACACTATGGAAAGCTTTAGGGGAAAAACATGAGTAGACTATCATAATGGGGACACCAATTTTATGCTCATTCTTTACCCATATAGTTTCCCTAGGCATCAGTTATTTCTTTCCCCATGAGACTCTCTCAATTGTAAACCCCTTCCTTGCTCCCTATGACAACAAGCCAGAAGCCAGGGGGCAGCGGGGAAATCTCATGAACTGCTTATTGGTCTACAACTCATACTGAACAGAGTGATGATAAAGCAACAGGATATGGATTCTCAGAGCTTCCCCACTCTCCTCTGGAGTCCACAAGGAGAATGGAGATTGGGGAAAAGGGGGCGAGGAATAAGACTGTATTCAATACTGAATCAGTGGGGGCAGAGTGCTGAACATTTGTTTTTGTTTTAGTATTTAGTATTACTATCCTTTCTATTTGATTGCTTGTTTGTATGTTTGTTTTAAAGATAAGGACATTGACCTTAGAAAGAAATTCTGCTATGCATAGGCTCATTGGTTAGGAAGCTACGTAGAGTTATTCAGGAAGAGGCAGGTAGTAAACACATTCTATTAACCTTCCTAAACTTGGTTTTCTGGGTTTTTATTTTTTATTGTGGTAAGAACATCTAACATGAGATCTGCTCTCTCAAAAAGTTTTTAACTGTGCAATACAGTATTGTTAACTGTAGGCAGAAGGTTATACAACAGATTTCCAGAATTTATTCTTCTTGCATAACTGAAACTTTATAACCCTTGAATAGCAACTCCCTATTTTCCCCTCCTCCGGCCCCTGCAACCACTATTCTACTCTCTGATTCAGTAAGTTTGACTATTTTAGATACTACATATAAGTGGAATCACACAATATTTGTCCTGTGACTTATTTCACATAGCATAATGTCCTTAAGGTTGTTGCACATAACAGGATTTTCTCCTCTTAAGTGTATATATATATATATATATATATATATATATATATATATATATACACACTGAGTGGCCAGATTATTATGATCTCTGAAAGCATAATAATCTGGCCACTCAGTGTATTTGTATCTCAAATGGGTACCAAAAGTATTCTAGACTTTTGCTGGAGATCAACCACCTATTTGCCCTGAGCTTTCTATCTGCCAGTGCAAAGGGGAAAACTGATCAGGTGCACGATTTATAGTATCTTTGATATCAAATAAATGAGGTACTCAAGAGAAGTACACTGAGTGGCCAGATTATTATGCGTTCAAAGATCATAATAATCTGGCCACTCAGTGTATACACACACACACTAGGAGCCCAGTGCACGAATTCATGCACCTTGAAAGGAACTGTGGGCCTCGAGGCTGCGGTGGGCACAGGGGCGGGGCTTGGCCCATCCTCTGCACCTCCCACTGCAGCCCCCGGTCCCCTATTTGCCAACAGCCCCGCTCCTGCCACCACAGCTCCCATGCGCTGAAAGCTCTGACCCCACTCACACCCACTGATGGCGCAGAGCCACTGGGGCTGATGCCATCAGCGGGTGTGAGCAGCGGCTGCTGCTCCAAAACCCCCTCAGGAGCAGGGGGAGGTGGAGAAGCCCTCAGGGGTGATTGGGGCTGACAGCCACCACTCACACCCACTGATGGCGCTGAGTGATCGGCACTGGCGCCAGGCGCCTATAGCGGGTGTGAGCAGTGGCTCCAGTACTGGCTACAGGTGTGAGCAGGGCCATCGTCGGCAGCAGGTGCAAGAGGCGGCTGCCGGCCCCCATCGCCCCTCAGGAGCAGGGGGAGGTGGAGAAGCCCTGAAGGGCAATCGGGGCTGGCAGCTGCCACTTGCACTCACTGACAGTGCAGAGCCATCAAGGCCAACACCAGGCGCTGTCAGCGGGTGCGAGTGGGGTGGGCGCCAGCAGCAGGTGTGAGTGCCAGGCAGGACCATGGCGTGCAGGAGCAAAGAATTTTCCGTAACCACCAGAGGATGGCCCTGATGAAAGCGAAGAGCACCCCGCTTGGCCTGGCACCCCTGCTCACCTTCTCCACCATCCCACTGCAGCCAATGCCCATCATGTTACTCCCTCTGCTGCCTGCTGCCAAGGCCCACCATGTTCCACATGCACCCCCTGGTGGTCAGCGCACGTCATAGTGACCAGTTGTTTGGTTGTTTGGTTGTTTCACCCTTTGGTCTATTTCAGTGGTCGGCAAACTCATTAGTCAACAGAGCCAAATATCAAGAGTACAACAATTGAAATTTCTCTTGAGAGCCAAATTTTTTAAACTTAAACTTCTTCTAACACCACTTCTTCAAAATAGACTCGCCCAGGCCGTGGTATTTTGTGGAAGAGCCACACTCAAGGGGCCAAAGAGCCGCATGTGGCTCACGAGCCACTGTTTGCCGACCACAGGTCTATTTGCATTATATATATATATATATAAAATCACATTTTCTTTATCCATTCATCTATCAGTGGACATTTAAGTTTGTTGGTAAATAATATTGCCGTGAATGCAAGAGTGCAGATGTCTCTTTAAGATTTCAATTCTTGCCCTAGCAGTTTGGCTCAGTGGGTAGAGCATCAACCTGCAAACTGAAGGGTCCTGGGTTTGATTCTGATCAAGGGCACATGCCCAGGTTGCAGGCTGGATCCCCAGGAGGGGGCGTGCAGGAGGCAGCTTATCAATGATTCTCATCGTTGATGTTTCTATCTCTCCCTCTCCTTTTCTCTCTGAAATCAATAACAAATATATTTAAAACAAATAATACAGATTTCAATTCTTTTGAATAAATAACCAGGAGTAAAATTGTTGGATCATATGGCAGTTTCGGTTTTAATTTATTGAGGAACCTGTTTTCCATAGTGACTGCACTATTTCCCATTCCCACCAACAATGTACAAGGATTCCAATCTTTACTACATTATTGCCAGTACTATGATATTTTTAATCAGAAATCAAAGCTATAAAAAAAAACACATATAATTTGGAATAATATCAGTGAAGAAACTCCCAAGCATTTTAGAAGAAAAATAAGACTTGCGTAACCGGCGGGAGCAGTCATGTGTCTAATGAGAAGACTAAAAACATAAAAATGACAGTTCTGCCAACACCTGTTATACATATGATGCATTTCCAGCCCCCGTGGGAATTTTCAGAAAGCAAATTTGATAAACTGTCCTGAAATTCTTCTGGTAAAGTATTTAAAATACTACTAAAAGAAGAAGAAAACTGGAAAGATGGTGTTTTTTTCCTATATTTTACAAAAGCCTTTAAAAATTATGTTTTAATTTGTAAATATTTGATCATTAGATGGTAAAATATTATTAAATCTTTAATATATGTAAATCTATTATTGAACTAAATATAATAATATTTTATTCATTAATCTTTTACAAGTGGGTTCATTCAGTGTAACATTAAAATGGATTGTGCAGACATATTACTTTCAACAATAAAGAATTAAAAAAAATATGATCACACACACACAAAAAAAAAAACAACAGGGACTGTGCTAGTTTCTAAGGATTTAAGGAAAATAAGATAGAGCCCCTGCTCTCAAGAGAGCTTATAATCTTGTGTAAAGACAGGGCAGTAAATATATAGTCACAATATGGTGTCCTCAGTGCTAGCAAAGAGGTACTCACAGGGTCCTATGGGAACCCCCAGGAAGAAAGCATGAAGCTAAGGTTTAACAGACAATAAGGTGGGTTAAAGGATGGAAATACTGACTGATAAGGTTGAAAAAGTCGTCAACTACCACATCATACCAAGGACTCTGTACCTTTTCCCCACTTAAGCGTCGGGCACAAAGAAAGCTGACAACTCATCAAACTCCCTATTTCTATTTCTGAAATTACTATTCACCTCTAATAGAGATGTGAACAGGTATTCATTCTTCAAGTACGTTTCATCAGTGCAGATAGAGCTTGACCCAAAATAACTCCTAGAACTTAAGGCATCAATCATATTTTTGAAAATCAGTATTCACTGGTGAAATCTTATTTTTTAAGTATATAATACTTTTATAGAAATGAGTTTGCCTTGGCATTAAATTTTAAAAGGTATTTTTCTTGTGAAATTTTACATACGATTTCCTGAGACCAGTTTGCATAAAATAAGGAAGAGGTAAAATCTTATTTTATAAAATTAAAATGCTGATTCAATCACCTTTCTTTTAAACACCCAGTCATCAAGTTGAAGACACCTACCAACCACCAAGCAAACTGAACTGAGAGGTCCATCAGGGATGAAACACTGCAGGCACCAGTTTAAGCATCACTTTTGAGCTTATACAAATTTCCCTTTCTCACCTTGCCCAGTGTGTTTCAACCAGATCCACAAAACTGCAACACGAGTTTTGTTATGTGTCTCCTATATATAACAGGAGATAACTAGCCTTGCACCTGAAGTTAGTGTACTCTTTTTCTACAGCAATGACCAACTTGTATTGTACAGAGCAGCAGCTATTCAGTGTAAAGAATGAACATCACCAGAGGCTAAGGGGAGTAAAACATGGAAGACAGGAGTGTTCTAGAACTGAGGGTGTTGTGATGATAGGAAAGGAACCAACAGAGCAAAGGGGAGAGGGCTGCGGGCAGCTGGATCCCACTCCCCCACCAGAATGCAGGCCCTGAGTCACAGCACACATGGAGCATGATGGACAAGATTGGCTCGGAGACCAGCCAAGTAAAGCATCAAGGCCTGAAAGTAGATCTGCCAATTCTGGTGAAATAGGTCCCATTATCAGATAAACACCAAACTGATTATCCTGTCTGGTCCAGAACTATGCCCTCTAAACACATTTTCTAGGTGTTCTCAGAGTCCCTGTGCTCAATAGAGTCTATTATTCCTCCATTACCCCCGAACTGTATCTAGAAAAATCGATTTCTTTTTATTGAAGAGAAAGCTTGCTGAAACTTAACTATAGTCAAAAGGCCTTTGAAGATTATTATTCTTGTTACTGCTACTGGCATTTGATACTAATTTTATTATATCATGTGTTAGCACTAGAAACAAGCCCATTTTTTTATTCAGTTTGTAGACTCAGCCTGAATTTTGACAGTTCCCACACATAAACTACTTCATAAAATATTATCTAGCACTTTTCCTGGATCAGGCAACCCTGCTGGGGATACACAGAAAGCACAAGGCAGAGTTCTTGCTCTAGTGGAGCATCTAGACAAATAAAAAGTCAATGATGACATGTTTTATGAATCTCGTGTCATGGGGACATGAACACGATAGTCTGAGGGAACAAAAAAAAAAGGGAACTTCTGTTCTATGAGATCCAGGAGGCTTCCAAGAAGATGAGCTTCTTTATCCGGGTGAAGAACAGTGGAAGAGTCTTTAAGATAGAACCAATAGCAATGCAATCATGGGGCCAAGCATATGGTCTGCCCAGAGAATGTGAGGCAAGTCAAAATGGTTGGATCACAAGGCATGAGAAGGGAAGTGGTAAGATGAGAATGGAGAGATAGAGACAAGATCATGAAGCCATTTATGAAAGCTGAATGTTACCCATCAGAGGGTTCTAAGGAAAGTGACCTGAACCCCAAATTTAAGTTCTTTCAGAGAACAGATTGCTGATTGCCAAAGGCTGGGGGATGAGGGGGTGGGCAAAATGTGTGAAGGTGGTCAAAAGTTAAAACTTTCAATTATAAGATAAATAAGTCCCAGGGATATAATGTACACCATAGTGATTGTAGTCTAAAAAGAGTAGATCTTAAGAATTCTCATCACAAGAAAAAAAATGGTGATTATGTAAGGTGGTGGATGTTAACTAGACTTATTATGATCATCATTTTACAATATACACTGAGTGGTCAGATTATTATGATCTCTGAATGCATAATAATCTGGCCACTCAGTGTATATCCTATATAATAAAAGGCTAATATGCAAATTGTCCTCTTGACCAGGAGTTTGACCAGCAAGCAGGCCGGCCAACTGCCCATGTCCCCTCCCCGTGGCCAGGCTGGCTGGACCCCACCCATGCACAAATTCATGCACCGGGCCTCTAATCTACACTAATAAAAGAGAAACATGCACATTAACCATCACTCTGCTATGCCCACCAGCCAATCAGAGCAAGTATGCAAATTAACCAAACAAAGATAGCGGTTAATTTGCATACACAGACGGGGAGTGAAGACTAAAGACAACATAGAAGGAAGAGGAAGGGAAAGTGGAAAGCAAGGCAGCATGGTGGTGGGAGGGAAAGTGCAGGCAGGGGCGGCGACTGCGGGAGGGAAAGCGGGGGGGGGGAGTGTGGGGCAGCAGCAGGAGGCAGGAGGGGTGACGATGGCGGGAGGGAAGCCTGCCAGGAACCCTGTTCTTGAAGGAATCTTCCTGCAACGGGCCTCTAGTATACACACACACACACACACACACACACACACACTGAGTGGCCAGATTATTATGCGTTCAGAGATCATAAAAATCTGGCCACTCAGTGTATACATATATCAAATCATCACATTGTACATCTGAAACTAACACAATACTACATGTCAGTGATATCTCAATTAAAAAAAGTTCTTTCAGCAGGAAATTGGATCTGAATAATATGATAAAGACAAATTGGTAAAAGCAATTATCTGACCAATTTCCAGAATTCACTGACCCCAACTTTGTAAAGGGATCCAAAATTTCCCACCTTCAGTTCCTGCTCAGATCTTCTGAGTCTCAATTACTAACTCTTTTACAGAATATGCCTTTAAAAATGGACACATCAGTCAAGCCCTCGCTGAGGAAGTTGAGCAGCATTATTTCTGCCCTCACAATGCTGGGTCTTCAGCCTGAGGCTCATCACCTCCATCTTCAATTTGGATTAAAACCAAGCAATCAACACGCCATACATAATTGATCATGAACTTCAGCATCAGAAAGCTTTGGATATTTGGGAACCTGGCTGATGGATTATGATGGGATCATGCCCACTTTAATGACAACTAGTAAATTCCCAGGATGGTTCTTCACTTCCTCTTTTTAATTCATGGAACTGTAAAAAAAAAAATTGTACCACACACTTGTTAAAAATAGAAAGGAAGACTTTATTCAAAACTACAGCAATAGGGGAGAGAGATTGATCTCAGCTCTGCTGAAACAAAAGGTGAGAGGAATTTTTAACCCTGATTTGGACTAATGAAAAGGCACTGGAGGACTTTCAGGGGAGAGGTTGATCAATGTGATTAGGCCATCCATGTTTGCTAATTGGCCTTCATTGAAATTAGGCTCCTACCTCCCCACAGAGACTGGGAGATAGGGGTGCTATATCTATCTCTTGCTATGATTTTACAGTATTTCAAAGAGCTGGATCCAAGGTCCTTACGAAAGACTTTGGGGGCAGGGGGTGTACAGAAGACTTCATCTAAAAGGGGCAGAGAAAACATGGACAACTGCAAAGCTTTTTAAAGTAAATGCTCCAAGAAAAGGGACGTCGGGCCGAGTCAGGAAGAAGTTTATCTAAAGTTTAGTCAAACTAAGGGCAACATTAAGAAGGCCTTGGTCAAAAAGCACTTCAAATCTTATGAGTAATGGTATTCTTGAGGCAGCATATAAAAAGGGAAGTATTGCTTTTCTTAGGTAAAGAGAAGAATTTAGTTGCTCAGCCTCTGGAGCTGTCATACTGGGTGGGCTGTGTTATAATTGCCAAGTCCTGTGTTGCTTGAGTGTGTTTTGCTTATGAGGAGCCTCATCCAGTCCTGGTTTTACCTGAGATGCCCATGGCAATACAAAAAGCAGAGGGGATATCGGCTAACGTGCATGTTGATAGCCTATCATCCTTATGGAGGAGTGCGACCATTTACTTTTGCCTTGGCCAAATATCTTGCCTATAAAGCTTCATGAGCATAAACCTAAGTGTCTTCAAATTGCCCCAAACCAACTCACTTCTTCCAAGGCTCATTCATTTGTCCATTTATTTAGCAAACATTTATGTGCCAGGCCCTGTGCTAGGCACTAGATGAACCATGCACTCTCTCTCAAAGCAGACATAAACTATGGACTCTACCTAAAAACCCACTATCTTTCAGTGACCATAGCAAGCATGATATTAATATAACAAATATTTATTAAATATTTCTGGTAAGCCCTATGCCAAGTACGTTGCATCATTTACATTATCTGTGTTTATAACAGCCCTATGACTTCAGTACTATTATCATCAGATCGCTACTATACAGATGAGGAACCTGAGTCTCAGAGTGGTTTAAGTGAATTATCTCAGATTAAGTGACGATTAACAGGTAGGTCAGGGACTTGAACCTTGGCCTGTGTGACTTGAAGCCTGGGCTCCTGCTCATTTATTGTGATCCTGTTGTATGCTCTACAGAGGGTCATATGCCTCCTTCACCCATCCAATGTAAATTCAGCAAGTACATAGTAAACACTTCAAGAGTTTAGAATCCATATTTCCATATTATTAGTGGAAATGCCCCTATTTGGGGGCATAGAAGGCAAAAGACAATTTCTAAGATGACAGTAGACACTAGGGTTGACGGTAAAACTCAATCAAAGTGCTCCCAAAGCACCAGCAGGGCATCTGGTTTGGTACACACACACACACACACACACACACACACACACACACACACACACACACACACAAACAAGCCTGCCCTGAAAAAGGCCACATTTATTAGTGCCACATGTCCATCCCCAACTTCAAAGTACTTTCACAATTTTTGCTGTATCCACATATCATCTGAACTATTATTTATTTACTATTTATCTTTAAGTGGACCCACTTTATTCCATCACAGTGAATGAAGGAAAAAATGCAGAATTAATTAGTGCCATTAAAATAAATATACTCTACTGAAATGTAAATATTCATCTGTGTACAAAGTTCATCTCAATGCCACTGTGAGCAGGACTGCTTACCCTCAATCTTCCTTTGGTGTCCTCTTTCCTGCCCCATTCTGGGCATCATTTTACAACTTCCAGGTCCACTTCTAAGTCTGAGAAAATATCCTAGACTTTTCTCACTCTCCTCTAACCTCCATTCTACCTGCCACGCCATTGCGCACATCAGTGAGTGCTCAAAGCTGCATTTATTCAGGCTCTTCATAGGTAACTCACAAAACAGTCTGATAAAGTAACTCTCCTTGGAGAGTGTTCATAAAGTAAAAGCATTAATAATTAGGATTTGCAATGAGCCAAGCACTGGACAAATGAATTATATGGATTATTATCCTACTTAATCTTCACAACAAAATCTGACAAGAAAGAAACTATTATCTTCTTTTTATATATGAGGAGACTGAAGCTGGGACTGTGACTGAGAAGGGATGTTAAATAATTTGCCTTAGGTCCCACAGCTAGTAAGTTGCAGGTCTATGCACTTCTAAATCCTAAATCCTCTTACATCCTATGTTGAACAACTTTTCTATAATGTTGTTAATGGAAGTCTTATATTTAGGCCTATGTAATATCTCATAGTTGGATTTCTCTCTCCATCCCACCCACTCACCATCCCACCCACTACCCTCCTCTGTAGTTCATCTACCAGATGGTTACCACATACACACACACACACACACACACACACACACACACACACACACACACACACACACTTAAAAACATCCAATGGTACAATGACTGGCTTCCTACAGGATATAGGATGAATTTTAAACTTCTTACAATGTTCACAGTTCATTACAGTCTGGCCACAACCTGACTTTCTTGAACCCCTTCCCTCTCACCTCACAGCCACATTAGATCTCACCCTTCCCACAAGATCATGCTCCTTATGGCTAAAAGACAGCCATGAATACTGCAAGGTCAAAGCAAGGGCATAGGCTTAGGAATAGATAGACCTGTTTGAATCCCACGGTTGGGCCAGTTATTTAACCTCTCAGAGCTTCCTCTGTTTTCTCAACAAAAAGAAAAAAAAACACACCAATGAAATTTGTCTCGTTTGTAAGAATTGGGTGAGAGGATATGTCCACAGCATGCCACACAGTGCAAGGCACTTTCCACAGCAAATGGCATATGGCAGACCTTCAAAGACAAGTCACTGTCATGACTGTGTCCACATGGCTCCCTCAAAATTGTCTGAAATTATTTTTTCTTCTTGTCTTGAAAAATGCCCATTCATTCTTCAAGCTCAAATGTCACTTCTTCTGTAAGACCTTTTCTGATTGTTTCAAGTACTATCAATTCCTCCTTCCTCTGCATTTCTCTAGCATTCAGCACCCACTCAACTACAATACTTTAAGTGGGCTTTTCATTATATGTCACTTGTTTCTCTCTTCCATTAGACAATAGACTCTTCAGGAGCCTGGATAGCTACCAGGTGCAATACTCAACATGCAGGAAGCTGCCAGATGTTTGTTGAATGACTTAATGTGTTCCTTCTTCTCATACATAATTTGTATTTGAACAATGCTAAAAAAAATTAGGCTGAAGTTTTAGGCATGGAAGCAGGAGCAGTGAGGCAAGTGGATGGAAGGTGAGATCTTTCTAGAAAATCCCCAAACACGTACATCCACTCTCTATACAGAAAGCCATTTCAGTTCTAGAATCTTTGTCTGCAAGCTGCCTTGGTCTTCCCTTAGAAGCATGAGGGAATTTTTTGTGATAGGAGAAGATAATGCTTACAAAACCTTTTCATGGTAAACGTTGATTATTTATGAACTCTTACAGGAAAGGGACCCTCAGGATGCTGGCACATGGGAGAAGCCATTCCCCCCCAATTTATAATAAATGAATGTTGGAGTAAATCTCTTCATTAACTAGATAGAGAAAGGAATTTAGGTTCCAAAGTAATCACTCGTCTCTTCAGCAGCAAAGCCCTGAAGACTCAGCTTCTGCAAGTTCTCTCTAATGGGACAGACCTTTGCTGACCAGCTTAGCACAAGCACGACTTCAGCAGGTAGATTCCCTAAAGCTAGCAGCCCAAACCAAACACAGCAATGCTGCCTGGAAGCTGGTGGCTGGCTTGGCTGGTGAAAGCCCGTCCTTCAAGCAACTGAGGCAGGAGCCCATTAAAGGTGTTAATTTTACATGATGTGGCATGTCAAGTTTATAAATAAATAACAAATGAACGTTCCCCACGGTTCCTCTCCTCTGAGTCTGTGTGTACCTGCTACAGCCCTGGCAACAGCAGGCGCTGCTCAGATGCCAGATCCGGAATTACCCTTCAAAAAAGTGAGGGGGGAGGCATTTCTGTCAGGAGGACTTGATAACTTTTGACGCCTATATCACTAGATCCAGCCACCTTTGAAAAAATAGCCAACTGATCTGTCCTCTGTGGGTGGAAGGGCTCGATTTAAGATTATCATCATGAGCTGCAAGAACAAAACACAGATGTTAGAGTTTCAGAAAAATGTACTGTGGGGGACCATTAGTAAAAAATACTGTTTAAAATATGTAACATATGTAACTATTAAATGCATAAAAATCCCATGTACCAAGAGGCAAAACATGATGAAAGTTGTTGAATATTTTAAGTACTTATATTGCTGCATAAAATGGTTCTGTGTGGTGGAATTTTCTATTGCAGGAGATTTATGAAATTTTGTCAAAGTGGTAGATCATGGTGAAGTCAGGGGAAATACTAGCACACTTTAGGTTGCTTTCTATTTTTAATTAAGTTTGAAACTGCATCTTTGCACTTGTGAGTGTGCATATAAATACATGTAAGTGCAGATGTGATTAACAATAATGCTGATCTATTCAGACTTTCAAATTCAGTCACAAAATGACCCACTCCGACTGTAGAGAAAATTACTTCATTGAGGCTGGGTCTGTGTAATCAAAATGACTAGATATAGAATGACAAAATTCAACCAGCATGGTTCACCTCGCTCATTTGAACAGCCTAGGAGGCAGACATTAAACAAGCCCTATAGGGTCCTGACATGAATTTCCAACCTGGATATGAGCCATCACAACTAAATGTTATGGTACTTGTCATGTTTGCCCATGTCAGTGAAGATGGGGACTGACTGAGCTTGGGTAGTTAGCTAAAATCCATTTAATGTGAATTCCGAGAGACTAAAATTGAAGAACGGTTCAAAGGCATCCAGAAAATTCACTGAGGTCCAAGTTACTAAGGATACAAAATACTAAGGAAGCATTAATACTAGCAAAGATGGAGTCAAGGACAAATAATCAGGTCATATGGAGAGAAAGGCACACACAGAGAGGGAGAAGGAGTGGGAGAGGGAGAGGGAGAGGGAGAAGGAGAGGGAGAGGGAGAGGGAGAGGGAGAGGGAGAGGGAGAGGGAGAGGGAGAGGGAGAGAGAATGCAAGCAGTAGACTTTCTAGATACAATCCAAGTCCTTTTTCACCATAAGTTTTCGTCCACCTCGGCCTCACCTCCATTCTTGGGAATCAACATCTTCACATTTCCATTGTACCTGTAGCCAATACCATGCAATCTAGCATATAATTATATACTCTTCTGTACTGTTCATGTTGTTTTATATGTGATCATTTCCATCCTAATTAGATTTAAATTCTATTTGAGGTCAGTAACTACATCTTTTATGTCTCAGTTTCCCCAAGGCCCAGCACAGTTTTATGCAAATTAGAAGTTTCCGCAATTGTTCATTGGTTGAGTCAATAACAAGTCACTTTTGCCCTCTATCAAGGATTGATAGCAAGTGTCACCATTCTTCCTCCAACATGTCATATCTATACCTGTTCCAATGTTCCTACAAAACATATAAACATATACTCTAAAATACATGAGGATATATTTCTACTTACTATGCACTTTCTTCTGTAACTTTTGTTTAACACAACCATATACACACAGATCCAATGCATTCTCTATAGTAGCTGGGTATAACTTTATTGTATGTACCACAATTTATTCAGCCATTTTCTTTGCCACCATTTATTACAACATTATATAACAATATCACAATAAGTAATTTGTCTATATCAGTTTGTACTTATGATTTTATGTCTTTGTAGATTCCCAGAGTAGAGTTACAGAGTTAAAGGTTATTTTGCAAAATTTAATTATTAAAGATACCTCAAGTTTACTTTTTCAAAATATTTTAGTAAGTCATTCATCCACCATTAATATACAGGATGTCCCCCAAAAATGTATACACACTTTAGCAGATTATAGCTCAATTTTGAAAATGAAATGTATTTTAATAAATACTGCCCTTATAATTATTCAAAGTGTGTGTATACGTTTTTGGGACACTCTATATTCCTCACACTTTTGATAGTCCTGGAAATTATCTACCTTTTTTAATATTTACCAAGACAAAAGGATAAGCTTCAGGGTTAGAGCAAAAAAAAAAAATACTATTTCACAGGATTTTTTGTGTGTTTCTTTTAAATATGTTTTTATTGATTTTAGAGAGAGGAAGGGAGAGGGAGAGAGAAATATCAATGAACCCATGACCCGGCAACTTCCTGGTGCATGGGGTGATGCTCAACCAACTGAGCCACACTGGCTGGACTACTATCTCACAGTTTTGTTTTGCATTTTTCTAACTTCCAGTGAAGTTAAATCTCTTCATTGCCATTTGCATTTCTGCTTGTAAGAAATGCCATTCATAGTTTCTGTCCATTTTTTATATTTTATATATAAGAACTAGAGGCCTGGTGCATGAATCATGCATGGGTGGGGTCCAGTAGGCCCGCCGTGATGGGGGCCAATCGGGCTAGGCCAGGGGGTGGGCGCCGGCAGTTGGCCAGCCAGCCGGCCAGCCCCACCCCTGATAAGGGTGGAGGGAGCTAATTGGGGGCCAGGCTGGGCCAGCTGGGGGGGCCATGGCAGGTTGTGGGGGGCTGATGAGGGCCCCAATCAGGCCAGTTGGACTGGTTATTCCGGTCGTTCTGCCATTTCAGTTGCTTGGCTTTTATATATATAGATTCTCTGTATATTAAGAGTTTTTCATTTATAAATGATGCACATATTTTCTCACAGATAAATCTGATATGTTTATATATTGTAAACTCCTTAAGGACAATGACTGTGTCTTAGAGCCTATCTCCAATTTCTTCTCGCTAGCAATTCAGGCATAGCATATAATAATGTATCCATTGAGGAAGTTCAATAAATTTATTCAACAACTTCAACCAACATCAATCAAAAGTGGTTTGGTTATATGGTTAGACTGACCAGACAAATATTCTTTTTCAGAATGGAGCATTCAGTGTCCTACAATGTCTACTGAGTCAAGTGAGGCACTTCCTTTATAGTCCAAACTTGGCTCCCAGGTTAATGCCTACCCATACCTTCAGCCTCACCCCTGATTAGTTCCAACACAGAGAGGACTTCACAGAATGCATTAGAGCCCAAAGAACTATAAAGGATATTTGAGAAAATTTGAGGAAAAGTTATTTCAAAAAAAGCTTTTGGCATGTACACACATGTGCACACATACACAAAGACACCAACACAGAGTAGTGTTTTAATTCTAGCACAAATCTGCCCATTTTATGGTATGTAGGCCCTCTTTGCTATACAACAAACACAGAACATTAAAGTGTACACAAATCAAGATATATTAGAGAAAAGTATAAATATAGCAAACATTTACATTGTGAATATTAAAAGAAAACTGGTTTTGTATGGTGGCAAGGAAAGTTACGAAATATTCTAGCAAATTCACAAAAGTTTCAGGAATTTGGGGAACCATCTAGACCAGTTGCTACTTCATAAATAATTTTGCTACTGTTATGAATCGTAATGTAAATATCTGTGTTTTCCAATGGTCTTAGGCGACCCTGCTATCAGTTCTTAACCTGTGGGTCGCGACCCACAGGTTGAGAACCGCTGCTGTAGAGCCTAAGACCATCAGAAAACACAGATATTTACATTAAAATTCATAACAGTAGCAAAATTATAGTTATGAAGTAGCAACGAAAATAATTTTATGGTTGGGTGTCACCACAACACGAGGAACTGTATTAAAGGGTCACGGCATTAGAAAGGTTGAGAACCACTGTTCTAGGGGATAATAAATCTTATGGCTAGATATGGCTTGGCCAAAAGGTATGACTATTAAGAATTTTGACAATTGTCCCCACAAAGTTCAGGTCTGATAATGTATAGAAGTGTTTGTTTCTTTGTATTCCCGTCACTTGCCAATGGCATTACTACATCTCCCTCCCAGACTCTTTGCCAAAGTGATAGTAACAAAGTGGTAGATCATGGTGAAGTCAGGGGAAATACTTTTCCACTACACCCACACCCTAAGTTTTCTGGTTACTTTCTGTTGGGTCACAGCCCCTCTGCTAGGGGCTGGACCTCCATGGATCCTGGGAATTGGAAGAAGACATGAGTATCTAGAGGCATAGGAGAGACTTTATTGTAAATGAAGCAGCTACTGTAAACACAGGAGCTACTAGACAAAATATTCTTTCAAAGTAGCTCCTACAAAGCAGCCATGCACCGACTGGTCAGCAACACATTTTTATACCAACCCAGACAAAAGAGGCTTTTTGCCAAATAGTGACATCAGTATTTGGGTCATAGAAAGGTACGCCTGCACAGTGCGTACAGTAAAACTGCTGTGTCATTGCCTTTGCACATGCGTATGGCACATGGGCCTTGAACATTCAGCGTATTCTGGTCAGTGTCCCCACACTTCTTACCTCATTCAAACAAACATCCCACATCCTACCTCAGTCTAGATCAGTGGTTCTCAACCTTTCTAATGCCGCGACCCTTTAATACAGTTCCTCATGTTGTGGTGACCCCCAACCACTGCTGTAGAGCCTAAGACCATCAGAAAACACAGATATTTACATTACAATTCATTAACAGTAGCAAAATTACAGTTATGAAGTAGCAACGAAAATAATTTTATGGTTGGGGGTCACCACAACATGAGGAACTGTATTAAAGGGTCGCGGCATTAGAAAGGTTGAGAAACACTGATCTAGACTGACCAGAATATGCTGGATGTTCAAGGCCCATGTGCTATACGCATGTGCAAATGCAATGACACAGCAGTTTTACTGTACGCACTGTGCAGGCGTACCTTTCTATGACCCAAATACTGATGTCACTATTTGGCAAAAAGCCTCTTTTGTCTGGGTTGGTATAAAAATGTGTTGCTGACCAGTCGGTGCATGGCTGCTTTGTAGGAGCTACTTTGAAAAACTATCTTGTCTAGCTGCTGGATCTACAATAAAGTCTCTCCTATGCCTCTAGATACTCATGTCTTCTTCCAATTCCCAGGATCCATGGAGGTCCAGCCCCTAGCAGAGGGGCTGTGACCCAACGGAAAGTAACCAGAAAACTTAGGGTGTGGGTGTAGAGGAAAAGAATTGGTGGGTAAATAAGCTGGGGTGCTCTGAAGAAGGATTTTGAGGTTTGAGATAGGACAGATAAGGCTTATACATCCCACCAGAGAAAATTGAAATTTGGGTCACATTGGGGAGGCTTATTTTAATCTCCAGCTGATGGCTCTACTTGCACATCTGCTACAGATTTCCCTTCTAATAGGTTTGTAGGGACCTTGTGAATCCTGGCACAGAAAACCAACACTTTAGTGAAGTACCTTTGTTAATTAGATACCACTAACTAATCAAGGTATTCCAAATGGAAGATTGACTTTAATTGGTAAGTTACGTGTAAAGAAAAGGGTTGAATTATAGAATTCTATAGAACAGAATAAAATATAGCAAATAAAAATCATATTTTTAAGAAATGTTTAGTAATACAAAATAAATCCTCATGATATATGTAGTTTAAAAAAAAGGTAGGATATAACCTTGACCAGTGTGGTTCAATTGGTTTGAGCATTGTCCTGTGCACCAAAAGGTTGCCAGTTTGATTCCCATCAGGGCACATGCCCAGGTTTCAGGTTCAATCCCTGGTCTCTCTCTCTCTCTCTCTCTCTCTTCTGCTCACCCCCCCCCAAAAAAAAACCAAAACATATTTTAAAAAGCAGGATATAAAATTGTATGTAACCTCTGACTTCATTTCAGTAAAGGACACACACTAATATTTTGTACATAAAAGTGAAGAAAAAAGATTTTGAAAAATACCATGAAATGTCAATAATGGTTAGCTCAGTGGAACTTGCCAGGAATTTTTATTTTCTTTCCATATTTCTTTGTATTTTACAACTAATTTTAAGATGAGCACTTGTTATTTTAAGTCAGCAAAACTATTTCAAAATAAGTATCTTTTTTAGGATAGTGTTTTTAACAGAATCTTGGATAATACGATTCTCAGTCATGTTTTTCTTTATTTTCTCTCAACTAATTAATCTGAAGCCAAACTTCCCCTCAACCCACTTCTCCTTCCAACAGTTTCCATTCCTTCATAGTCTTAACTATCCTGGGTGAGGGGAAATTGCACTTCTACTATTCTTTGCTCCCAACATTTCTGTAACCCCTTACATGTAACAAATATAAAATGAAAGACGAGTAAAAAATTATAAAAGTTGCTTTCAAATTTCAATTTAACCACTACATATCTGTTTTATCCATGAAAAAGTTAGAGTTGAGGAAGAAAATTTGAAAGATTTCCAAGCAATAACTCACAAACTTGGTTCTGACAGTTCTGGGTTTGTTTGATATGTGGGGTTTTTGTTTGTTTGTTTTTTAGGGTTTTTGTTGTTGTTGTTGTTGTTTTGAGAGAGGGAGAGAGAGAGATAGAGAGAGAGAGAGAAAGAGAGAGAGAGAGAGAGAGGTTGTGTTCCAAACCCAAGTATATTTTAAAATGTTCTTCTATGCCTTGATGCAATATTAAATTAAAAAGTCAACAAAGACTTAAGTAGAAATATATGGAGGAATTTTATGACACAGGAAATTTGTGCTATGTTGCTATTCTTTGTAGGATTTTGTGGAACTTATTTTATTATTGTTATTGTTGTCATTATTATTATTTAGATTATTATGACACGATGAAATTTGTTTCCTTATAAAGTTGGGGTTCACTTAGTTGTGTTCCTGCTTGTCACACTTGCACATGACAGAAAAAATGGACAGATTATTGCCTGTAGCACAGAAATACTGAATTTTTAACCCTACAGTTGTGACTAAAAGTCACTAGTAGGAAGGGAAGAAAGGTAGGATAAAATTGTGGTTTTGTCCCCTCATCTAAAACAGCAACAAAAATGGGTCTTGCTGCCATAAATTTTGCTTATGTGGAATCTGCAGGAATGAATTTAGGTTTTCTAGGCTCATTCGCAAAGGGTCATCAGGATATGTGTGTGTGTTTGAACTACTGGGATTGCCGGTAAATGGTAGAACCAGAATGTGAGGTGGGCATTCTGACTCCAGAGCTTCCCCCTTCAGCCTGACACCATAAGGATGAACTAGCTCCCAATAATCTGTGCCACACTTGGTACCAGTGTTTGCACATAACAGAATCCTGTCTTAACCACAAGAGCTGACTTTCCAATGATGAAATTTCCGGTACCATTGGAAGTGTTGATCTTAAATTGGAAATAGAGTCTTGCTTTGATTAGCCTTCAACTTTTATCTTCAGTGTGAATTTGGTTTGAAGAAGTGGCAGAGAAAAGAAAATTAACTGGGAGTCAGGACACCTGGGTCTGGTATTAGTTCTGCCCCCAAACAACTAATGGCTCTTGCACAATTTCAATAACCACCAGAGGCTCGCCTTGATGACAGCACCCAGTGCTCCGCCTTGGTCTGGCGCCCCCGCTCACCTGCTCCACCATTCCACAGTGGCCAACGCCCACCTTGTTCTGCGTGCACCCCCTGGTAGTCAGCGCATGTCATAGTGACCAGTTGTTCGGTTGTTCCGCTGTTCAGTCTATTTGCATATGAGCCTTGCATTATATAGGATTATTTGATAGCAGTGGACCTTTTGGCCTGAATAGTCCTGATATTGCTTTAAATCCCTACTCTTTCCATGTAGCTATTACAATGTAAGAGCTACCATGAATTAAATAGCAACACTTCAAAAAGGCAGGCTTGGCCTATGGGCAGGAGTCAGGCTATATAGGTAGAAAACTAAGGATAAAACCTTTGAAATCTAGCTCACTGAAGAAGACGTTTGTTTGATAGCTGACATGATGCACTTCCATTTCAACCCCATTTCTCCCATCAGGATAGCTAACATCTTTTATTTCTCTTTCACTATAAATTGCATACACACACACACATATAAGTAAATATATATATATATATATATATATATATATATATATACACATACACACACACACACACACACACTCTGAGTGGCCAGATTATTATGCATTCAGAGATCATAATAATCTGGCCACTCAGTGTGTGTGTGTGTGTGTATGTTTAAGGCCACTTGACTTCATAGTCCACTCAAAATCTAGTTCAAAGACGCTCATCTAATCCATTTCTTCTCAATGATGAGACTAGTTTGACTGTAAAAAAAGAGAAATACTGAAGAATCTTCTGGAAGGGCTTTGAACACTCCTGGGAGAGGGCACTTTCAGGGAACGGTTAAGGACTTTGAAAACGCTAAAGGAGCTTTGTAGCTTGGAATAACCTTATCACCTCTCAACAGCTTTTTGCAAACAAAAATCTTTCAAGCTTCATCAAAAAGACCGGTGAGCAACAATTTGAAGAATGAGCTTCTCTTTTGTATCAGGTTATAGAGCTCAGCAATCCTAACCTTTTTGTTCTATTATATTTCTGACCTAAATAAGGAATTATTTATTACCAGAAAACAATGGTATTCAGATCACAAGCCTCCACAGAGCATTGACTTTGAACCTCAACCATATGTAGACGTTTAGGGAGGAGAAGGCTACTTATCTGGTGAGAATCCTAAAATCCACCCTTAGAAGCTTCCCCTCCAGGCAGAAGACACTTGGAACTCTGGTCATTGAAGATGAACCTGTCTAACAAATTCTTGATCTCCATTTGTTATTTTAATGCATGTTTTCTCAGTACCTTGAAGTTTCATTTTCCCATATGGGTGGAATTTCTTCTCCATGCCAAGAAATATATGGTTTTGTTAAAAGTTTAATTCAATGTGAATTTTTGACAAAATTATCAAGTGATTAGTTTATGTTCTTCCATTAATGTTTCCTGGTAATAGCCTAGGGAATATTCATGATGCAATACATGTTCCTATTACACAACATTTCACTCTTCCCCATATGGAATTGGGGTGTCCTTGCTAAAACAGAGCCCTGAAGATTTTAAAAATCTTGAATAAGGCAGCTGGGGAAATTGTCATTTAAAAGCAACATTTAATATACTTTGAATACTGTTGGGGCAGACTATTTCTTGAGTTCTGGGAAAGTCATCCAAATAGCCCTTTCAGTTTTCAAATGAAAAGCAAAGATGCTCTTCTGAAATGGAGATATTTGAGACTGGTGGCTATTAAGAGCTAAACTGCTCTGGGTGGTAATAGAAAGTTGCCTCTAGTATAGGCAGCACTGGTCTCTGAAGGTTAGGTTTCCTTCAGAGAAATGTGCACTGTTTTATTACGGGTTGAGTTTTCTCTGTGCCTGCTCTGGGAATCCCTAAGGGACAGAGGTAAGATGGGAGGGAGAGTGGGGATGGGGAGAGTGGGCAGGGATTGGATAGGGGAAGATCAGTGGTTGTCAGGAAATCTGTACCTGTGGGTCCAAGGCTGAAGGAGGAACTGTTTTCAAAGGAGACTGTGAAATGTAGGAAAATGTAGAAATGGTTTTGAGTATCTGCATTGGGAAATGGGGCGACAAAATCTCTATAGTTTCATTATTAATGAAATTGTGACCTTGGTTAAATATTCTCATGGTTTATTGTCACAGGTTGACTAAACTTCTACATGCATGTTACACACCAAAGGAATAAGATTTCCATTGTTACATCTCTTTTTACCACATTAATATTTGACCTGTTTTAGTGGAGAAGGAAGTATGGTAGTTTTGCATTAATATGCTGTAGATTGTTTTAGTCTGGTGTTTTAATTACATTAAGTAGATTTTTTAGTTGTAGATATTTTTTTAAAATGCTTGCATTAAGGGTCTCATTCCCTAATTATTCTTTTATAATTTGTGATTTATTTAAAGAAAAGGACATACTTCCTGCTATGTGTCATGAAGCATGCTAGGTAAGGCCTGCCCCTTAGAAGCTCACACTTTCTTAGCAGGTAGATAATTGCAAGACAGTATGAAAACATATTGTAATTAAAATAATCACACGTTTTTAGGAAGTCCTGAGGAGGCAGGCACTACATGACCCTGGTGCCATTGGGAGCTTAGAGTGGGGGTGGTGAAAGGTCATGGAAGATCTTCCCTAGGTGGAAATGATGGAATAACATTAACATGGTCAAGAAGCAGGAGGAAGGTGTTCTAAGGTGGAAAATCATAATTGACACAGGAGGTCATAAATATGCAAGATGTGTGTGTGTGCAGACTATAAGGGACTTGGTTCTATTAGGGCACAACCTTTGAGATGAGAGCCAGTGGATGAGGAGGTGGGAGGGCTTATCCGAGGCCAACATGTCTAAGGACTTGGAAATAAAGATAAAAGTTCCAACATAGCCAATTAGATACCATAAAACCCATTGCTGACTATATGATGGTCAATTTGCTTCTGGTATAAACAATATCTAACACATTTTTTTATTTGCTTGGTAAATCCATAGTGGTTTAAATCAACAGGTAAGTTTGTTATACTAGTATGTAGGAACCCTGAGGGCAATAAAGAGATAACTTCCTAACTCCTAACATACGAATAAGGAGAATGATTAAAAAGCAGACGTGAGAACCTAAACACTCTCCAGTTTGGGTCATTTAATATAGTTTACTTTATGGGTCAAAAAACTTTTTAAAAGCTAGATAGTAAATATTTTAGCTTTTGCAAGTTGTACAGTATCTATCACAGTTACTCACCTCTAGCATGAAAGCAGGTGCAGACTATATACAAATACTAGTAAATGGGTACAACTATGTTCCGTTAAGTAATGAGGCTTTACTTAAAGGGCAGAGAGAGGGCCACATTTGGCTCCCACACATAGTTTACCAACCCCTGGGCTAATGACCCCTAAAGGCAGCGCTGTATTAAAACACAATACCATAATTAATGTTTATCATTATGGCCTTGGCTCAGCAAGAAAAGTTTTAATTACATTTAGTAATTTAGTGTTCTTCATTTAAAAAGCCAGAAAAATTTGTGATGTTAGAAAGAGTCTATCTAGAGTTAGAAGGAATTTTGGTGTTTAAGGGATAAACACTAAGCTATACAGAAGATAATAATGAAAAAAAAAAAAAAAAAAAGAATAGCACATTCCCTATGTTTGCATGGCTGAGGTTGTTATCCCTATGGATTTCTGTGTGAGCATGTATAGAGTATTTATACATGTGTTCTAGACCTGCGCTGTCCGGCACCATAAGCACTGGCTTCACATGGTTCTTGAGCACTTGAACTGTGGCTGGTATGGCTGAGGAACTCAATTTTTTGCTTTACTTATTCTTGAGTAAAAATTAAAAGCAGATATTTTAATGACTAAAAAACTTTAAATATTTTGATACAACTTTGGTGAACTTTCTCAACATAATTTTTAGAAATCTAAACATCAATTATTTATCATGAAAATTTTGCATCCAACTTAAGGTGTGTATTGCACTATATTTCTCTTGGACAACATATCTAATATGTTTCTACTGAATACACTACTGTAGTGCAGGAAGTCAACATTTTTTCTTCTGTATGTGAACAGTTGGGAGAGGTGAGACCACAGAGAGTGTGCCATAGCGAGTTAATGGGAGAGAAATGATTTATCCATAGTTCTACTATTCCAGCTCTTCGGCTCATCCTATTGAACTGTGGTGCCTTAATAACCCTTAATGGAATCAAATCTCCCCTGAGATATCTCTAAATCTGCATTTTTTGGCTAATGTGAATTCTGATGTTTGTGAAGAGACCAATAGTCGAAATGATCAATTGTCATTCCCAGGTGGTAGGGCCTCTTGTTCTCCACAGGCCGTGAGACTAAAGAACTGACCCAGCACCAGCAGTTCAATCAAACATGCACATCCTGATGACCCCTTGAGAAAAATCCAAAAAAAAATCAGATTTGTTCTTTCTTTGTCTGAAAATTCCCCACAATAGCTGTATGTATGGCAGCAGAACCAGACCCAGGTTTCCTGAATCCCAGGAAAGTTTTCTTTTTCTCTGCCAATTCTCATTAAAAGCAAAGTCAAGGGTAAAAGTCAAGGGCAAAAATACCCAAGAAGAATTTATTGCTAACTTTCTCCAAATTGAGATTTCAGCAATAACATTTTGTTATCATTGCACCTACACGTCTTTCCTGCCAGAAGCCAAAAGACTGATAATCAAAATATTAACAGGTTGCACAGTCTGAGCACCCACCAATCAGAATGAATGCTGGCAGAGCTGGGAGGGAAGTTTGGGCATCCACTTCATCTCAAGTCCCATATTCCTTACCTCCTGCCACGTTTGCTTTACATTCCACACCCAGAGTTCCCTATGATCTCCCGAGAGCTCCACTCACCCTGCAGCCACATTGATGGGGGTTCAAGAGTCCTTTCTAGCTCTCCCAGATCCCCTTGTCCATGGAGCTAGTTGCCATTGCCCCAGACCTGGGCCTTCTACTAAACTGTTCATCACACAGAACCACAGCATGCTTGACCACAGTAACACCATCATGATGACTTTGCTGAAGATTGTCCCTTATCTCTCCCATTGAACTCTATCTTCCACGTTCAGTGGCTGCAAACCCACCTTTGGATGCAGAACTTGAACCCAATTGTCCTTGTGGAAGCCTGTCCCCATCCCTCTCACTCTCTGCCCTCCCCATCCCCAATCCCCTGTCAAACTGTATCTTAACCTCTCAGTGTATGTATGAAGATGTCCCCTATGCTCATGTGCCTTTCTTCTCATTTGCCCATGGGAGATAAATGGATAGAAATTATATTTCATTTGGTGGCTTTTCCCCACATGTAATATTCCTTCTATATTTGTAATTTGACAAGAATGAACTATGGTTAATAATACTGTATTGTAAATTTGAAGGTTGCTAAAAGTTGCCAAAAGTTGCTTTAAAGTTCTCATCCTAAGAAAAGAAATTTGTTACTGTGTGATTGACTCATTGTGATCATTTCACAACATATACATATATGGAATCATTATGTTGTACACCTAAAATTATTATGATGTTGTATGTCAATATCTCAATTTTAAAAATAAATAAATCAAATCAAATCTAATAAAAATAATTTTAAATGTTTTTTTCTGACCTAAGTATCTGTCATGAATAGACTGGATGAACAAACACTGAATCATGATACTTTCATTTCATGGAGTATTATTAACACATACACCAAAAGTAAATGAACTACAACTACCTTTACCAACATGGGTCCATTTCACAAACATAATGTGGCATTAAGGAAGCCAAAATCAAAACAATCTTTTGTATGATTCCATTTATGTAAAGTTCAAATGCAATCAAAACTAAATGATTGCTAGAAGTCAGGGTAGGCATTACCTATAAAGAAGTGGAAGAGATAGGGGATTATGAGCTGCTTCAAGGAGGGGTTCAGAAGGCTGGCGGGATTCTTCTTGCCCTGGTGGTGACTACATAGAGGAGTGCATTTTATGACAAGTCATTGAACCATACACTTATAATTTATTCATTTTCTGTAGGTGTTTAACACCCCAATAGAAAAGTCAAGAAACCTGTTTTCTAATAAATAGAAAAATAAAATAAATTATATTAATATTCAGTGACAAAGACTAATGTTTTCTCCAGTGCAAAATAGGTAACACTACCTTGATTTGATTTGAGGTAATCCATCAGCATTTCCAATGGTACCAGAAATTTCACCATCAGAAATTCAGCCTTTGTGGTTAAAACATGATCCTATTATACTGATAGAAAGTATGGGGGTTAGTTCATCCTTATAGTGTCGGGCTTAAGTGGGAGAGCTCTGCAGTCAGAATGCCCAGCTCCCATTCTGGTTCTACTACTCACTATCGGTTCCAGTCACTTTTGCTATATAACAAACCACCCCAAAACCTCATGACTTGAAACAGCAACCACTTTACTCTGCTCACAGATTCTGTGTGTCCAAAATTTTTGGAAGTGCTCATCTGAGTAACTCCTTTGCTCCTTGTAGCATTGACTAAGATCGTTCAGTGATTCTCGGCGGACGGATGAGCTGGCCTGGAGGGTTCAAGACAGTTTCATTCACATGTTGAAACTGGAGATGAAATAACTCACAGGCTCAGATTGCCAACCAAAGCATGTACAAGTGACCTCTCTGTGTAACTTGTCTTTTCCCAATATGGCAGCCTCAGGTAATCAGACACCACATATCACATGGCAGCCAAGAGCCCTAAGTACAAGTGTTTCAGTGATCAAGCAGAAGTGACATAGGAATGCAGACTAATGCAGCCACTATAGAAAGCAGCATGGAGTGAACCCAAAAACCAAAAATGGAACTGCCTTATGACCCAGTGATTCTACTTCTAGGAACTTACCCAAAGATACCCAAAGCACGAATTTGAAAGAATATATTGTAATATGCACCTCTATGTTCACTGATGTGTTACCTACAATAGCAAAGATTTTGGAAACAGTCCAAGTGTCCATCATTAGATGAATGGATAAAAAAGCCGTGATACATTTACACAAAGGAATACTACTCAGTTGTAAAAAGGAAGGAAATCTTAACCTTTGCAACAGCCTGGATGGACCTGGAGAGTATTATGCTAAGTGAGATAAGCCAGTCAGAGAAAGACAAGTACCATATGATTTCACTCATATGTGGAATTTAGTGAACAAAATGAATTAACAAGCAAAAATAGAGACAGACTCATAGATAGAGAACAGGTTAACAGATGTTATCGGGGGGAGGTGACTGGAGGAATAGAAGAATTGAGCAAAAAGAAAAAAGAGAGAAAAACTCGTGAACATGGACAACAGTGTGGTCACTGCTGGGGAAGCAGAGAGGGGGTAAGGTGGGAGAGTACGGGGGGGATAAATGGTGACAGATGGAGATTTGACTTGGGGTGGTGAATACACAAAACAGTCTATAGATGGTGTGTTGTAGAACTGTGCACCTGAAACCTGTATAATTTTTTTAGCCAGTGTCACCCCAATTAATTCAAAAAAAGAAAAAATAAATAAATAAAAATATAGAAAACTTGAAAAAAATGCAGAAGCCAAGTAGTGTCACATTAGCCATATTATGTTAGGTAAAGTAGTCAGAAATCCATCCAGATTCAAAGGAAAGAGATATAGACCCAATCCCTTAATGGAAAGTGTCAGTCACTAGGTCACATTGTCCAAGAACATGTAGGATGAGAAATCTTGTTGCGGCCATCCGGGAAAATTACCATCTACCACACTTGCTGTGTGACTTGGGGTAAATCTTTTCAGCTCACCAAGACTCAGTTACTCCATTTGTAAAATGATGGTAATAATATTTAGCCACCTTGTGAGGACTGATGAGAGCAGTGCCAGGGTCATAGGATGAGATCAGGAAACATTATTCATTTACTTCCTCATGAAGGTAGCAGGAGAGGAGAAAAATGGAGGTGGAGAGAGAGATGGTGCTAGAGTAAAAGTCAGAGGTTGGGCACAGGTAGAGGGGCAGAGAGGGGAGAAACAGGCAAGTTGAACAAAAAGAGTTATTTCCAAAGACGGCAAAGTGGCTCTGAAAACAATGTGGGCAAGAACAAAAAACAAACCTGCTCAGCTCCCCAACTTTTCGCAGGATTGGCCTTGTTATTTTGTTAAGCAAGCTGTGGCAGATGACTTATCTATAAAAGTCACTTTCATTAGAAACATCCGATTTTCTTCATTCTTCGGGTTGCCAAGTAAAAATGAGAGAGGGACCCGCTTTTGACACCTCCTGACACTGACAACAGTGAGTAAACTTTCTTAGTCTCTGAACAAATGAACACCAGCCTTTCTGGGCCATGGTGGCGCCCTGGGATTTGCCAAAGAAATGGAAGGATGGAACAGCGTTTAAGTGAGATGAATGAATCTCTTCCAAACAACTCCCAGATGAGCCAGGTGAAGGGTAGCTGTAATACGGGATGTTTTATTAACACTTAATGGAAAGAGCCAAGAACTCTATGCCTCTTGTCATTTGTGATATAAACCTTTCCGGCAAATGACAAAAACGGAGGCTATGTAAATTAACCCTTTGCGTGGAGCTCACATAAGTGCTGCACAGAACCGGCTGAGTAAGCATGGTGCATCTCCAGTGACAAGTTAAATGGGTTTAACACATTTTAATTGCAAAATACAGAACTATATGAAAGACAATGTAGATGATAAACATCACTACATGTTTTCTACATAGATTTAATGCCACCCTTTTAGCTTGTCAATAAAGAATAGTTGTTGAGCACCTACTGAATACTAAACTGGAGTTGCGTGGAAGCCACAGCTCCTGCAGTCTTGCTATGACTACACAAATTTAAGAACGGCAAAGTTATGCTAATTGTGATTCTATACTAGAGAAACTGATTATAATCTTGGACTTGGAGCTTTCAATCCAATGAACAAGGTGGGGGGGGGGGGCGAGCTACAAATATTTGCTCAGTTTATATCATGGGTACAGGCCTGATATGTATAGTGAGTTATAAAAAGTTAAGATCAAACTGCTATTGTCATGAATATCATAATAGTGGAGGAGACAGAGTCATACGTCAATAACTCTATTAGGAAGCTCATAAAGATCACAGGCCATAATAAAGACAAAAACATCATTCATTGGGGATGGTTGCAAAAGTGTGGATCATTCCAACAGGGGTATAGTGAACAGAGAAAGCTTATTAAAGAAAGTATAATTTGAAGAGGAGCCTTAAAAAATAGGCAGTGCTTTGAAGCAATATCCAAGGTCTAAGAATATCCAAATAGAATGTACATATTAAGCAGGTTCAAGAAGCAGAAGAATATCACAGGGGAGGAGGGAGCTGACTGCACTATGAGGGTCTTAAAGTCAGAAATGGTTTGCTTTTGTTTAATTCCAACACCTTGCAGACACCTGATAGAAGCTCAAGATTTGTTAAGTAGCCCTAGCCAGTTTGGCTCAGTGGGTAGAGCATGCGGACTGAAGGGTCCCGGGTTCAATTCAGGTCAAGGACGTGTACCTCAGTTGCAGGCTCCTCTCTGGCCCAGGCCCTGGGTGGGGCGAATGCAGGAGGCAACCAATCTATGTGTTCCTCTCACATTGATATTTCTTTTTGTCTTTCCCTCTCTCTTCCACACTCTCTAAAAATCAATGGAAAAATATCCTTGGGTGAGGAATAAAAAAAAAAGTTATGTTAAGTAAATCAATATGGCCTTGGTGGTGGATATGGAATTAAAAGAGTATATAGAGGCACAGACGAAGAAGAAGAAGAAGAAGAAGAAGAAGAAGAAGAAGAAGAAGAAGAAGAAGAAGAAGGAGGAGGAGGAGGAGGAGGAGGAGGAGGAGGAGGAGGAGGAGGAAGGAAATACTTGGAATGTCCAGTGCAATAGTTCAGACCTTATTTTCAATGATAGATTGATGCTTTAGAGCAGCTCAACTACATGGAACTTAGTGACTAAGAGGAAAAACAGTGGCAGAGATGAACTTCTCTTCTGTTTATCTCCCACCAACTGGGTTTATTGTCATGATGAATATTCAGGAGGAGTTCCTAATTCACTAAAGTATAAGAATGGTACAACGGACTAAAAGGTAAGTTATCATGATTTGATTTGATTTCTGCAGTTAGGTTTTCACCACTGTATTTTTAAACTTCTCAGGACTTGATCTAATCTGTCTTTAAAAAGAGCTAATTGTGATAATATAAGCCTTGAAGACACATGGTGGTGGGGGGGGGAGAGAAACACTAGAAAAAGATCAATTCATTTGACTACAAAATAAAAACTTTAGTACAACTATAAAAAGGCTAAAAAATGCAAGAGTAAACCATACTTGCAATAAATAAGACAGATCCTATCTAATAAAAGAGTAATATGCAAATTGACCATCACTCCAACACACAAGATGGCTGCCCCCATGTGGATACAAGATGGCTGCCACAAGATGGCCAGCAGGGGAGGGCAGTTGGTAGGGATTAGGCCTACAAGGGAGGGCAGTTGTGGGCGATCAGGCCAGCAGGGGAGGGCTGTTGGGAGGGACCAGGCCTGCAAGGGAGGGCAGGTGGGGGAGATCAAGCCTGCAGGGGAGGTTAGTTAGGGGTGACCAGGTTGGCAGGGGAGGGCAGTTAGGGGTGACCAGGCCTGCAGGGGATGGCAGTTAGGGGCAAACAGGCTGGCAGGGGAGCAGTTAGGCATCAATCAGGCTGGCAGGGGAGTGGTTAGGGGGTGATCAGGCCAGCAGGCAGAAGCGGTGAGGGGTAATCAGGAAGGCAGGCAGGTGAGCAGTTGGGAGCCAGCAGTCCTGGTTTGTGAGAGGGATCCCAGATTGGAGAGGGTGCAGGCTGGGCTGAGGGACACACACCCCCTGTGCACGAATTTCGTGCACCGGGACTCTAGTACAAGTATAATACATTTATTACATAAAGAAATCATTCAGTTTGGTGAGAAAAATCCTAGTAAATCAATGGATAATAAAAAGACTAAGATAAGTAAGAGATGATTAACACATACACAAATATAAATCAAAATGGGAAGTGTTCAACCTGGACAGTAAGAAAAAAATGCATGCTAAAATAGTGAGATGCCATTTAACAGAAATTGTACTTTAACCTTTTGCACTCGGATGTCCAGTGTGACTCGACATGGTTAGCATTAGAATAAAGGAATCGAGAAAAGCAAGCGAGTGCAAAGGGTTAATAGCCCATTCTGCCAAGGTTGCAATAAAACTGTTATATTTATACATTGTTATGGCAGCATTAATTGGTGCAACTCTTAGAAATCTACTTGACAAAATGTACCAAGTTATAAAAATTATGAATCTTACTCATGAGACTTGACCTAAAGAAAAATCCAAAAGAGGGAAAATTTATAGGTTTGAAGACATTAATTTCACTATAATTATAACAGTGAAAATATGAGAAAGGCAAAGTAAATTTAACAAGCAATTACTGAGTGACTCTCTACATTGGGCTTTGTGATAACAGTGAAGACAGTCAAGAAGGAATAGTTGCTGCCATCATGAGCTCACCCAAGGCAGAGCTTAGCTTACAAATGAGAGTTCATTCAAAAACAAAGAAAGGAAGGCTATGCACCTGTCATGAGCCACACACTCCTCTAACCTCTAAGGCCAAGCTTCTGAACACAAGAATTAATTGCAGAGCTTTTTAAACAGATACATGTCTAAGCCCCACCATCAGGAGATTCTGACTCATTCTATTTAGCAATTTTAGTTAGCCTTTTGGATCAGTTAACACTGAAAATATGTAAGAAAAATACACTTGCATGCAGATGTGTTTGACATTGCTAATCAGACCATTATGCTTGTCAAGTGCTCTGTTAAAGAATAGTACTGCACAACCATAAAAAATTGAAGTGTTATAAAATTTAGCCTCCATTCATAGGCTGTTAGTGACTCTAAATCAATGATTTGTTTGCATGAATGTTGAAAGCATTTATGTTACAGAGAACGTATTACTATAAATATAAGACATAAACTTTGTACTGGCCATGATAGAAATGAATGACTAAAATCTAAAATAAATTTTTAAAGTTATTCTTTGCTTTCACCACTTTAAAAAACTTAGTGTCTATTATTAAAGTTATTCATAAAAGTATATAATTAATCTGAAACTCACTAAACATCCCTTTCTTCTCGCTCTCTCTCTCTCTCTCTCTCTCTCTGTATGTGTGAGTCCTTCCCTCCCTCCCTCTTTCCCATTCCCCTCACCCTCTCCCATCATCCCTCTCTCCTACTTTCCACTACAAATGATCCCCAAAAGGAAATTCCATTTTGTCTATATGGTATAAAAGTACTTTCTTAACTGTTCCGTTTTTCCATGCTATAATTCTCCAGTTGTTTCAGATGTGTGTGATATTCACAAATCCTAATTGGTTGTATAATAGGAGCTGACAGCCTACACAGTATTAAGCCACTTCTACACCACCTATTTTCTGTATGCAAATCAGACAGAAACAAATGTTTGGCCCCAGCTGGGCAAAATGTCCCATTTAGAATTCTTTTCCTCTTCTTTGTTCTTTGATGTTCTGCAAATGAGCTTTAGAACTCCACTCTTCACACAATTCAATTTTACAGACCCATTATCTGAGATATAATGTGGAGGTTAAATATATCAGGGCAGCCATTATGTGAAAATAATTAACAGTAATGAATAATGCACTAATTCCACTGATGAGAGATGGTTATATGTATAATGAAGTGTTGGGGCAGCCCTGACAAATGAAATTAAAATATTTAAACACTGTTTTATGATATTACTTTGCTCATATAATTTCCTTTACCTACAATGAGCCACTTGGATTATCGTCATTATCTTGACAGCTCTGAAGGATGAAATAGTGCGGGTTAATGTGACAGCGATTAGTCAGAGGGAAAATCCATCACCCAGGGCAGAACAGGCTGAGGCAGAAAGGGCCTCCACTCTGTCCTGTATCCAACACGAGAAGAATGATACTATCAACATCACTTCAATATTAAATGGATTGAATTATCTTGTCATTCAGTTACAGCCTCTGAAGAACTACCTATTTGTACCTGCAAAAGAAAGGTCAGCCTTTCTTAATCACCCATAAAAATATGTTGATGGATTCTTTATATCAATAATAGTGACAGGAACAGAGACAGGAAAGAAGGGTGACAATTTAAAAGCAAGAAGTTTCTCCCTCAAGTCCTTACAGGGGTGTTTTCCTTTAGTAATTTCTACTTAGTTGAAATTGAGTGTCAGAATCCAAACCATTGAGGACACCATTGCCTGATTATTCTCTTAACTCAGAGATGATTACATCAGACTCCTGTTTTTAAAGCAAATTCTACCTCCGCTGAACTTTATTCTATGAATAGTCTTTGGAACAATTATTCCTAAGCTTGTCATCTTTCAAGATGCAGCAAGTTTTAATTTTTAAAACCTAGTGATGTGATCATCTAGCTGTTCTTCATTAAACTTGATTCCAGTATTCACTCTAAAATACCTGATGCATGAGAAAGTCATTGGTAACATGAGTGGAAGCTATCATAGTGCCAATATTCACTTGTATGGTCATAATTTTAGTTTATAAAATGACAACAGGGGTATCATTTCCAGATCTTCTACCTGTGTAAAATGTGTAGAACACTTAAAATCCTATTGTGTACTTTATTTTCCTTTTGCTTCAAACCAATTGTGAATGAATGGAGAAACTGCTGCAGTTAGAAAAGCTTTCTAGGGACTTTTGGTCCAGAATTTTCTTTGCCATTGGTTACAAGATGACTTGTTTTGATTCTGCTCCCATGAGAGTAAAAAAAAAAAAAAAAGGTTATGCTTATTAAAAAATAAAGCTTACATTCTGCTCCACCTCCCCTTAACTAGTACCAATATATTGGAAATTCTCCTGTGCAACAAGCATCGTTATTTGAAGTGTGAAAATAGCATGTTTTGTTTCCTAATATTTAAACTTGAGTTTGAAAGTTCTTTTCCTTTATTTCAAGCAAGAATCCATTTCCAGAAAAACAAGAGCATCAGTTTGCTGGCCTGCCCCTTCTAACATCGGGACAACACAACACATCATATCAAGGCAAGAGTCACATATTCATAAACACTCTTCAAACTATAAATACATAACTCAAGTGTCTGCTGTTCTGCATACATATAGCAAGAGTATAGCCATCCCACAGATCAATGGAATATATATACAAATACCAGGAAAGCCTCACTTGTGGATTGAAATGCTCATTTTCATCTGGTCAGACAATTAAAGTTTTGGAGATCCAAAAGTACAATATGATAAAACTCTGTTAACACCAATACTGGGGGAATAAGATAATACTGTGTAAAGGGTAAGGTTAGCTATGTATCATCAGTCTATTCTTAATTGAACTTGCAGTTATATAAAAATAGGGAGGCTTATTATGTAAGGAGTGGTATTATAGTTACTTACTAGATTTATGTAAATATCTAATCTAATTGCAACATCATTTTTTGAATACTAATTTATTACCAGCTCCGATCACCACCTCAGCTATCCTTAAGAAAAAGCCAAAAAGGATAAAAAGTGTGTACCACTCCAAAACAATCTTTGTGAGCAAATTTAAGAAATGTATGACATCATGTATAACATATGTTTCTATCCCAGTAAAAACCCTTTAAAATAATATATCCCTTTCTTGAAAATAATATATCCCTTCCTTATGCTTCTTGTATTTGTTTTGGGAAAAAATTACAATTTACTCCAATTATCTGACAATGAAGTGCCTCGGTAATAAATCTAACATTAAAAAATCATTTCCAGCAAATTACTCCAATAAAATCAATGGAGGTCAGGCTCAGCTGTAGCAACAAATAAATGACATGCTATTGACAGGCTGGATAGACTTAATTGTCATTTATAAAGGTTAAGGGGATAAAACAATCTAATAGAAAGCAGATTTTACTAAACAAAAAAATGGGAGTGAGTGAGATAAATCGAGAGGGTAAGTTAGGCATGAATAGCCTCCACAGTCTCCTGGCCTGGCCGGTCCCAGAGCAAAAGTGTGAGTCATTCTAAGCCTTAGCAGCCTGTGTATTTGATTCAGTCAATATTTATCTGCTTCAGGGCTGCTTTGTGATCTTTCTACCTTTTAGATATTGAAGTCATGAAACAGATTTTCTGCTAATAGAAAATGAAGAATTGATAAAATTGAATAACAGTAGCCAGGTTAAAAGCAGTTTGACCCATTTCAAAATTCCAGTAGCTGCATCTTTGTGAAAAGCAAACACTGAGAGACGACAGCTTACCATATCTCAGACATGAAGGTAGCGTGCTAACTATGAGTGTTCTTTACCAGACATAAACCTAGATTCCAAACAGTGATATTTTGTTTAAAAGTCATGTTTGTAAACACTATGAAACATAACCAAATGAATCTGGAAAGATCCTCCCAGCTAACAATTTCCCTCCTGCAGGTTGCAGCAATGTTTACAATGGCCTGGGTCAACAGCTTTGTCTGCACAGATTTCTCAGCATAGACTAAAACTTCCTTACCTGGAAATGTCCACAGTGTTTTGCCCTGAATCATAAATGGAAATGTCCATGGTCTTTGCTCTGAAACACAAATGGGTTCTCAGCTATAGTTTTAATGGAAAAGGAAACATTTTGAAGTGATCCAGCTCTCCTGAAACCATAACTTCATAGAATCTCAAAAAGTAAAAAGGTCCATAGATTATTGAATCCAACCACTTCCTTTTTCAGAGGAGGAAACACAGAAGCAGAGAGAGGAAGAGAATCTTTGTTTAAGGGCCTAGGTCAGAATTAGTCCCCAGGTCACCTGACTACCAAGGCAATGTTCTTACCACACTCAGCCTTGACCTAGATTGTTAAAAGGGCAAAGGAACTATTGTCTGCTTGCTACAAATAACCGTTTTATCCAAATATATGATCTGGTATTCTCTAGTGTACCCACAAGTATATTCTTCATTGGTTAAAAGAGCAAGGAACAAGTTTTTCAAATGAAACACTTTTTCTCCCCTCTCCACAGTGAGCAACTTCAAAAGCATGTGGTCCTTTCTTATGTGGACACCAACCCACTCCCAAGAAAGAGGAGAGGGGGAGAGAGAGAGAGAGAGAGAGAGAGAGAGAGAGAGAGAGAGAGAGAGAAGAAGAAGAAGAGAAAGAAGAAGAAAAAGGAGGAGGAGGAAGAGGAGGAGGGGGAGGGGGAGGGGGAGGGGAGGGGAGAAAAAGGGGAAGCAAGAAACTTCAATTACATTTAGCCTCTAAAATTGACCTACCTATGTCAAACCTTTTGCAAAAAATAAATAATCAAATAAAAAACTTCCCACATGAAAAGAATTGTGACTTTCATGTGTCTTGTTATCTGAGAATTATTTCTTTTTATGTTTTAGAAAAATTCTTAGAGGAAAATGTAAGATGATAAATTTTTAACTTTATTTAAAAAACAAATAAAAACATGAAAATGACATAATAATATAACTTAATGCAACTGGGTTCAATATTTTATTTCATCTTTTTTAATATGTTTTTATTGATTCTAGAGAGAGAGTAAGGGAGAGGGATAGAGATAGAAACATCAATAAGATCAATTGGCTGCCTCCTGCATGCCCCCTACTGGGGATTGAACCCGGAACCCAGGCATGTGTTCTGACCCGGAATTGAACCAGTGACCTCTTGGTTCATAGGCCAACCCTCAACCACTGAGCCATACCAGCTGGGATTTTTTGGTTTTTTCCTAAGCAAAAGCAAAGTTTATTGAGAAATAAACAGACTCCCTCTAGTAAGGAAGAGACCCACGTGGGTTTCCCTATTTCTTCTTAATGAGTTTTCCCAATGTTCAGAAGCTAAAATCTCTGAAGCCTTCTCTCAATTGTTAATGAAAGAATAATTTGTTCAAAATTCCAGCATTGGTTCCCAATCCATATTCTTTTGCTAATAGACCTTATTTCATGTAATATTTCATTTAAAATCACAATGTTAAAATAAACCCACCAAAAATAGTTTTTATGCATCAAAGGCATAATTTATAACATTTAATGGGGATTAACTATTAAAGTTTAGAGTTAGGGACCATTCAGGCAAATTTCTGTTGAAGCAACTGCTCATTAAGAGAACTTTACCTTCCACATACACCTAAGGAGTGTTTTCCTGGAGACAACCAAAGAGGCAAGAGGAGTTTATTCTTAAATAAGAGCCATATTAAAATTTTTAAATACCCCAAAGTAATATATCTTCCTCATATGTGGAAAACTTGAATTCCGCAGGCTAAATTTCCAGGGAGTTGAGAATAATTTCTGATTCTCAGTAGCCTTGTTAGTCCCATCTATAAAGTGAAAATAAAAATTATTTTTTCATCTTCTTATTTCAGTTGGACTTTATAAAGATGGTAAGGTCCAACTGGACTTATCCTATATAATAAAGAGGTGATATGCAAATTGACCATCATGCCCTCAAAGATGGCTGCCTACAACCAGGCCAGCAGGGGGCTTAGTGAGGGACAATCAAATGACTGAACAAGCAGGCTGCGTGGGGCGACCAAGCCGGCGGGAGTGCCGTGAGGGGCAACCAGGCTGGAGGGGGCCGGGGGGGGGGGGGGGGAGGGCAGTTGAGGGTGACCAGGCCAGGACGGGGGGGCAGTTGGGGGTGATCAGGCTGGCAGGCAGGTGAGCGATTAGGAGCCAGTGGTCCAGGATTGTGAAAGGGATGTCTGACTGCTGGTTTAGGCCCGATCCCCAAGGGCTCCCAGATTAGAGAGGATGCAGGCTGGGCTGAGGGGACCCCTCACCCATGCACAAATTTTGTGCACTGGGCCTCTAGTTGCATATAACCATATAGAGGGTCTAAAATCATACAGAAAGGCTTGAACAAGGTCCAGGAATAATCACAATGCTTTAGTTCCTCTCACTTTAGTTCCTCCCACTTTAGTTCCTCCCACTTTACACCCCCCAATTGATAATCCACTCCCAAGCACACCCACTAAAGAACCCAGTGTATGAAATGAGAGTACTTAGCTGTCTACAATCCAACCATGATGTCAATATAAAAAATTTTCAAACTACAGCTCAAGCATCAATTTCTCTCCTAAGATCACCATCACGTTTTTATTTCCACCAAGATGGTTTCAAAATCAACCTTGGGAACAGAAATGATCACCTTTTCCTGAACAAGTGTCTACTGGAGGGTTCCCTGTTTCTCCTGATGACACTATCATCCTGATTTCTACTTCTCTGTCTTTTATCTTCACCCAAGCAATCACATATACCAATTCCTATCAAATGCTGCATTATCATTAGCACATTTCCCTTTATTTTTATTCCCACCACACCAGCTTTCATGACATCATAGAGAAGCAATATTCCAAGAGACTGGCTTCTAATTTTTCTTCACTCCCACTCTACCCTGCACACACCTGCAAGATTTTATCTTGACCACAGAATCCAAACACTTCTATCTCCATTTCAAATATGACCCCCCTCTTTCCCAACAAATATAAATGCCTTCCTCCTAGTTTTACCCACCAGAACATGCTCCTTGCCATGCCCCATTCGTCAGACACACCTTACAAGTTCCCGCCTCAGCAGTTGGCCCCACGTGATGGAGATCTGTGTACTGTGCAACTCCACCAGTTCTGAAATGCCTTCTCCATCTCTCCCCAACCGAATCTTACCTGTTCCTCAAGGCCAGCTAAATGACCTCCCACAGCTCTCCGCACTCTCTGATTGGAACTTGTTATTTTTTTTGCATTCATTCATATTAACTTAATATATATCTACTATGTGGATGATACTACTTTAGACACCAAATGAAAATGAAACAGAAGGATTTAGAAAAACCTCTTAATGTTACAGAGCTATGAGGTAAACAAGGCTTGTTCTTAAATATCTCCCCAGTTTAAGGAAGAAAATTAAGAAGACCCATAGGAAAGAGATGCTAGGAGCCACAGAGGCTCAGAGGAGGGAGAAAGCCCTTTACCTAGACAGAGTGATAGTGACATCTGCGTTTGGAAATGAGGGATAGGCAAAGTTTGGGTAGGTGGACACGAAGATGAAAGGCATTTTAAATGGAGAAAACTGGACATAAGCTTCTCTAGTGAATTACACTGTGAAGGGCAGTGGCTTTTCTGTAAATACCCTAACATTCATTCTCCCTTGCTCATGGAGTTTACCATATTTAGAGCCTTATTTGGGAGACTGGGTAAAAGAGGTAAAGGGATGAAGAAGTACAAACCTGTAATTACAACATAGTCATGGGGATATAAAGAATAGCAAGGGAATATAGTCAATAACAGTGTAATAACTACTGGTATGTATGGTGACAGAAGGGTACTGGAAATATTGGGAGATCACTTTATAAAATACTCGAGGCTCAGTGCACAAAATTCATGCACTCAGGCGAGGGGGGATCCCTCAACCCAGATTGCGAGAGGGAACAGGCCAGGCCGAGGGACCCCACCAATGCACGATCAGGGCCAGGGAAGGATGTGGGAGGTTGGCCAGTGGGGAGGGACCACGGGAGGGCTCCAGGGCATGTCTGGCCCATCTTGCTCAGTACCGATTGGCTGGACCCCAACAGCAAGCTAATCTACTGGTCAGAGCATCTGCCCCTGGTAGTCAGTGCACATCATATCGAGTGGTTGAGCAGCCTTAGCATATCATTAGCATATTATGCTTTGATTGGTTGAACAGCCAAGACACTTAGCATATTAGGTTTTCATTATATAGGATAGGATTGTCTAACTACTATGCTGTACACCTGAAACCAATACAGAGTAATACTCTAATTGGAAAATTAAAAAGTGTTTTAAAATAATTATGTGAATATTGTATTTTCTTAAATTGTAAGTCTCAGGAATAATAATCACTTCATGCAATAAAATCCACTTGTGTGCCCAGTATTTTGCATAATTGTCTTTACTTTGCAAAAATATTATCCCCATTTTACAGATGAGAATGTAAAATGACTTAGCTAAGACCATTTATTAAGTTACAGAGACGGAATTTGAACTTGAGCCTGTCTGATTCAAAAACATGTGGGTAATAGATCATAAATTACTGATTATACAAAGATAAATAAAACACATACAATCCTTACATTTAAGGAAATCTTGGTCCAGTGGAGGGGAGAGCAATGCTCTCTTTACTACCTGCATCCTGATATGCTAGGTCAGTGGTCGGCAAACTCATTAGTCAACAGAGCCAAATATCAACAGTACAATGATTGAAATTTCTTTTTGAGAGCCAAATTTTTTAAACTTAAACTTTTTCTAACGCCACTTATTCAAAATAGACTCGCCCAGGCCATGGTATTTTGTGGAAGAGCCACACTCAAGAGGCCAAAGAGCCACATGTGGCTCGCGAGCCGCGGTTTGCCGACCACTGTGCTAGATGATGGCAGCTAGGACAGCCTTATTTTCATTGTCTTACTTTAAGCCCTCATCTTGTCTTGGTAATTATAAACAATCTTAACTTTCCTGCGTGGCACAGCTCCAATTCTTCATGCTGCCATCAGAGACATCTTTCTAAAAACACAAATAAAAATATGTTTATTCCCTGCTCAAATGCTTGCGGACTCTCCATCACCTGTAAGATAAATTCCAAACCCCACAACCTCATCTACAAGTCACCACTCAGGAGCCTGGTCTAACCTACCTTCCCAGCATTGCAGCCTCCACAGGCAGTCCACCCACAGCCAGAAGAACTATTTCCAACTCCCCGTTCTTGTCACCAATACTGCTCCCTCTTCCTCAGCACCCTTTCTTCTCCTTGTTCCCCTTAAAAACTCACCATCCCTTCGTGTAAAGTTTATTTTATTTTTTTTATTTTTCCAGTCAAATTATTTTATTTTTTATTTTATTGTTTAAGGTATTACAAATAATAGTACTCATGGCTCCTTCCCCCCCCCCCCATTAACTTCCTCCTGGGCTCCCCTATCCCGCAGCACTTGCCCTCCCCCCCTCCCCCAGTGTCTTGTGTCTATTGGTAAAGTTTAAATGGTATTACCTCTAAGAAGCTTTTCTGACTATACTTACACATTAATCAGGATTTATGACCTATTGCATAGTTACTTGTGGATTTTTATCTCCCACATTGGACCATGGAGTCCTTTGGACATACAACATGTAACTGAAAGCCAGACCCATAATAGATCCACAAAAAGTGTTAGTTGAATGAGTTAATGATAAAATAAATGGCACATTAATCAATGGATATTGAAGTTGCAGAGAGAGAAGTTTAACTGCATGAATACAACACAGGGAGTGTGCTGCTCTGTGTAGCTGCATTGTCACAGACAGCTGAAAACATAGGCCAATAGAAATGAGATTTAAGGTAAATTTCTTAAAATTGCTGTCAGACTTAGTATCCTATACCCCACAAATCAGCGCTAGGCAACCCAGGTAATACTGGTGGACTTTTTCCTAGGTGCTCTGTGAACATGAGATGCTGAAATACGCACTCCATAGTGACAATTACATTTCACTTACTACAAAGTGAACCCACACTCTTCGGTGATAATTATACTTCACTTATGAAGTGTATGCACACAATATGAAGCACATATTATTGGGTCTGATGCCAGTTTCCTCTTACCTCTCACAAATAATATGATGACCCTAGGCCAGTGTTGGTTCCATATGGATGCTCTTTTGTGGGTACTGTTTCTTGCCTCTCTATGGTCTACGCTGGGATATCTGCTTTTTTGCCTCCTTATTGTGAACTATAGAAATGTCTTAGTCTTTGCTAATACACTTGTTCAAAGTACTGTCAATTATTTGGTCTATATCAATCAGATCCCAAGAAAGGATTTCATCTC
This sequence comes from Ia io, assembly GCA_025583905.1. Taxonomy (NCBI): domain Eukaryota; kingdom Metazoa; phylum Chordata; class Mammalia; order Chiroptera; family Vespertilionidae; genus Ia; species Ia io. Next base: position 51,104,419 of record JAJQQW010000003.1, read on the forward strand.
TCCAATAAGCTTTTATTTTCTCTGATATGCTTTACAAAGTGCTGCACCTGCTTCACTAGGTATAAAGAACAACCCCGCATACAATGCAGGCTATACAAAGGCCATTCCAGTTCTCATTGTTCTCAAGTCTTCTTTGGTGAAACCTGACCTGGTGATTGACATTTTGAGCCAATTGAAGGAGATAGTTGTCAGACAAACACAATTGCTCATCTCCATAATCAGGTTTCTTAGCGGGGGAGGGATATGATCCACATGGATTTAAATGACCAGACATACTGCCTCAAAGGCAAATGAATATTGGCTACAATCTCACCAAACCACAGCTTGATTAAATATTGCAGCTCTGGAGCATTCTCTGTATATTTCAACAAATTTTTACACTTAAAATATTTTTTTAATAGTAGAAAGATTTGAGAAAAAAATTAATTAACTGCTATTTGAACTTTTTCAATTTATTCTGAGCCAAATAATTTCATCCAAGGTCCTCGATGCACTCTAGAAACTCTCAATCTGATTATGCTATTTGATTAAAAAAAAAAAAAAAAAACTATGGTTCAAAGATGGCACATTTCTCTCAGTACCAGGTGAATGGAGAATCAATTGGCTAATCAATTTTTTTCCAGTGCCTAGACCAATTTGCAAACAAATAAGTGAATTTAAATGAAAAGAGTAATGATGCATTCAGAATGCCAAAAAAAGGTGAACATAAACTTATTCAATGAAGAAATTAGGATTTTTCCATACACAGTGTGTTTAGAGATGCATTCGGATAAAATATCAAAATGTCAAACTAATAGAGGCTAAAATAATTAAAAGCATTTAATTATCTCACAGAGCAATCAGTCTGGAGATAAATGGTTCCAGAACTGGCCCCAGAACTCATGATGTCAGGAGCTAGATTATAGCCAATGCCACTACTAGTATAAGCTTTACCTTTATAGTAGAAAGAGAGCTGCTTCAGGTCTAAGCATCTCATACTCACAGAGCGGTGATCTGAGCAAGACAAAAGCTTGGGATTATTAATATTGCTCCACAGATAAAATTGGACTGGTAGCAAGGAAAAAGAGAGGGTGGCTAATATACAGTGGGACTCACATGGTCTAGGGACACTTCGTCTTCTAAGAATGTTCTCAAACCTATATTTGAAATCAACTCCAAGTGCCTAACACTACAATCCCGTAATCCACTCAGCTCTTTGAAAAACCACAGCAGAATCACCCTATCCATCAGTCTAGTTCCCTCTTTCTAGAAGTAAAAGAAGAAATAAACTATCAATGCAAAGTTTTTCTTCATCAAAAATAAAACTAGGAAATAGCAGCCAGTTCAAAATAAGCAATAGAATAGTTTGATCATGGGAGAAAGGCTGTGAATTGATAGTTCACTGCAGGGGGTGGGGAAGCAAAGGGGGTAACATGGCTTTACTAAGATTGTAGAAATAATGGGAGGCAAAACTGGTAGCAGAGCCCTGCTGGTATGGCTTAGTGTTGAATGTTGACCCATGAACCAGGAGGTCACAGTTCCATTCCTGGTCAAGGCACATACCTGGGTTTTGGGCTTGATCTCCAGGAGGCAGCACATCAATGATTCTATCTCATCATTGATGTTTCTATCTCTCTCTCATTCTCCCTTCCTCCCTGAAATCAGTAAAAGTATAAAAAAAACTGGTAGCAGAGCCAAAATAGCTATATACTCACACATCTATCAAACATAAATTCACATCTCTCTACTCACATTTCAGCATCAATTTAAGCATCATCAACTAACTTAAGATTTTCACAATTTTAAAAATGATAATCCTATCTAATAAAAGAGTAATATGCAAATTAACCATCACTCTGCTACACTCACAAGCTACGCCCACTAGCCACACCCACCAGCCGATCAGGAGTGAGTATGCAAATTAACCCCAACCAAGATGGCTGTGGCCACTGACTGAGCAGGAGGGAGGCTTGGATTTCCCTGGCAATGGAGGAAGCCAAGCTTTCCACACACCCTGTCCGCTGAGGCCTCCACTCCAAGCTGCAAAGTTTCAATTATAGGAGATAAATAAATCCCAACAGAAATGGTGGCAGCCACAGAGCTGGAGAGAGCAAGAGGCTAGGGTTTCCCCCAGCAATGGAGGAAGCCAAGCTTTCCGAACACCCTGGCTGGCCCAGGCCTCCACTTAAGGCTACAGTTTCAATTATAGAAGATAAATAAATCCCAACAAAAATGGCTGCCACCACAGAGCAAGCAGGAGGCTTGGCTTCGCTCCAGGCTATGAAGTATCAATCGTAGAAGATAAATAAATCCCAGATACCAGGGCCTCCACTTGGGTCACCGGGGGGGCGTGGCCAGCCTTCAAACCACCACAGGCTCCTCACCCAGGCCACCCCACGCCCCAAGGGAACCCCCACCCTGATCTGGGACACCCTTCAGGGCAAACTAGCTGGCCCCCACCCCTGTACCAGGCCTCTATCATATATAATAAAAGAGTAATATGCAGATTAACCATTGCTCCAACACACAATATAGCTGCCCCATGTGGTCAAAGATGGCTGCCCCATGTGGACACAAGATGGCCACCACAAGATGGCCAGCAGGGGAGGGCAATTGGGAGGGACCAGGCCTGCAAGGGAGGCGATTAAGCCTGCAGGGGAGGGCAATTGGGGGTGATCAAACCTGCAGTGCAGGGCAGTTAGGGGTGACCAGGTCGGCAGAGGAGGGAAGTTGGGGGTGACCGGGCCTGCAGGGAAGGGCAGTTAGGGGGGACCAGGCCTGCAGGGGAGGGCAGTTAGGAGTGACCAGGCTGGCAAGAGAGGGCAGTTAGGGGCAAATAGGCTGGCAGGGGAGCAGTTAGGCATCAATCAGGCTGGCAGGAGAGTGGTTAGGGGGTGATCAGGCTGGCAGGCAGAAGCGGTTAGGGGCAATCAGGAAGGCAGGCAGGCGAGCAGTTGGGAGCCAGCAGTCCTAGATTGTGAGAGGGATATCCAACTGTCCATTTAGACCCAATCCCACCATGGGATCGGGCCTAAACGGGAAGTCAGACATCCCTCAAGGGGTCCCAGATTGTAGAGGGTGCAGGCCGGGCTAAGGGACACCCCCCATGCACAAATTTCGTGCACCGGGCCTCTAGTATCCTATATAATAAGGAGGTGATATGCAAATTGACCCTGACGCCCTAGCATCACAAGATGGCCACCCCCACATTGTCACAAGATGGCCGGCAGGGGAAGGCAGTTGGGGGTGACCAGACCTGCAGGGGTGGGCAGTTGGGGGCAATCAGGCCTGCAGGGGAGGGCTGTTGGGGTGATCGGGCTGGCAGGGGAGCAGTTAGGTGTCCATCAGGCCAGCAGGGGAGCAGTTAGGGGGCTATCAGGCTGGCAGGCAGAGTGGTTAGGGGCAATCAGGCAGCCAGGCAGGTGAGCGGTTAGGAGCCAGCAGTCCCAGATTGTGAGAGGGATGTCTGACTGCTGGGCCTAAACCGGCAGTCAGACATCCCCCGAGAGGTCCCAGATTGGAGAGGGTGCAGGCTGGGGTGAAGGACACCGCCCCCCCCAGGGCACGAATTTTGTGAACCGGGCCTCTAGTGTATATATATCATCCCTAATAGTAAACTGGAAATTTCACATTCATTTATTTTTTTCCTGGAATTATAAAACTGTCAGACAATGTTTACTAAGGACATTTCCAACAGGAAAAACATTGAATCATAGAGAATATCAGTTATGATTTAATGCTCTGAAAATTACTTTTTTTAAAAATTACAAATGTATTTTGACATCTAAAGATATTTTAAGACCTGAAGTTCTGGTACATCCTGAATTAAAATAGATTTACATTTGAAAAATGCAAGCCAGGTTTTTAGGAAAACATGTAATCGGACTACAGATATTCAATACATGACAATATTGATAAAAGGAATTGAAAATGACAGTGGCAACAAATTGTAATACTTTGAAAAAGCTATAGAAAATGCCAGTAGATAATCCAATTCTAACCAATGATAAATTGGAGATATATTTTTAAGTCCTTCTTTTGATAGTTAAAAAAACATATCACTCTAAAAAATTAAATTTTGTCTTCATATCATTTTTCTTTTTAATTCAGAACCCAAAAGTCATCCTTCTGAAGCAGCTTTATAATGGTATTTGGTAGGTGCATGTATTTAAGAGGGGTTAGCTGTGCTTCTAGGTGACATAGAGAATGCATAAGTACAGACTTTACATTCATGGAGAACTGGATTTAGAAGCCTACTCTATCATTTACTAGGTGCTTGACTTACAGCCTAGTAGTTGATTATTCTGAGCCACTTTTTGTATTTTAAAAGTAAAGATGAATAAAATAGTTAATTTGTTGGGATGTTATAATGATTGAATTTGGTAGCACAAAGTAAGCAGTCAAAAGAGAGTGGCCATTTATATATATGTATATACATATTTTTTTTATTGACTTCAGAGAGAATGGGAAAGGGAGAGAGAGAGGTAGAAACATCAATGATGAGAGAGAATCATTGATCACTGCCTCCTGCATGTCCCCTACAGGGAGTGAGCCTGCAACCCAGGAATGTGCTCTGATCGGGAACCTCCTGGTTCATAGGTCAATGCTTAACCACTGAGCAACATGAGCCAAGCAACAGTAGCCATTTTAATAAGAAAGACAGTGTAGATTTTTATTTTTTAGCATACCTTTATACATAATTTTATACCTTTATACATAAATGAAATAAAATTTGACACGCTAGATTAAAAATTATGTTTGAAAATACAGCAAAGCTGAAAAAAAAAAAAAGAAAGGGCAAGTCCTCCAAACACAAGAATGAAGGGGAAGCTCAAAGCCCGGACAATCCTATATAATAAAGAGGTAACATGCAAATTGACCGTCACTCAAGCACACAAGATGGCCACCCCCATGTGGTCAAAGATGGCCGCCCGCATGTGGACACAAGATGGCCACCACAAGATGGTCAGCAGGGGAGGCAGTTGTGGGCGATCAGGTCAGCAGGTGATGGCAGTTGGGAGGGACCAGGCTGGCAGGGGAGGGCAGTTTTGGGTGATCAGGCCAGCAGGGGAGGGCAGTTGGGAGGGACTCAGGCCTGCAGTGGAAGGCAGTTGGGAGGGGGGACCCAGGCCTTCAGGGGACAGTTGGGGGGGACCCAGGCTGGCAAGGGAGGGAAGTTAGGGGTGACCGGGCCAGGGAACCAGGCCTGTAGGGGAGGGTAGTTTTGGGGGGACCTAGGATTGCAGGGAAGGGCAGTTGGGGGGGACCAGGCCTGCAGGGGACAGTTGAGGGGACCCAGGCTGGCAAGGGAGGGAAGTTAGGGGTGATCGGGCTGGCAGAGGAGGGCAGTTGGGGAGAACCAGGCCAGCAGGGAAGGACAGTTGGGGGCGACCAAGCCTGCAAGGGAGGGCAGTTGCAGGGAACCCAGGCCTGCAGGGGAGGGAAGTTGGGGGGGACCAGGCCTGCAAGGGAGGGCATTTAGGAGTGACCAGGTCTGCAGAGAAGGGCAGTTGGGTGTGATCAGGCCTGCAGGGGAGGGCAATTGGGAGAGACACAGGCCTGCAGGGGAGGGCAGTTGGGGGGAACCCATGCCTGCAGGGGACAGTTGGGGGGGGGGGACCCAGGCTGGCAAGGGAGATAAGTTAGGGGTGACCAGGCCAGCAGAGGAGGGCAGTTGGGGGGGACCCAGGCTTTCAGGGGAGGGCAGTTGAGGGGGACCCAGGCTGACAAGGGAGGGCAGTTGGCAGGAACCAGGCCTGCAGGGGAGGACAGTTCAGGGCAATCAGGCCAGCAGGGGAAAGCAGTTAGGAGAGACCAGGCTGGCAGGGGAGGGCAGTTAGGGGTGACCGGGCCAGCAGGGGAGGACAGTTGGGGGGAACCAGGCCTGCAGGGGTGGGCAGTTTGGTGGGAACAGGCCTGCAGGGGAGGGCAGTTGGGGGTGACCAGGCCAGCAGAGGAGGGCAGTTAGGAGAGACCAGGCCAGCAGGGGAGGGAAGTTAGGGGTGACCGGGCCGGCAGGGGAGGGCAGTTGGGAGCGACCAGGCCTGCAGGGGTGGGCAGTTATGGGGATCAGGCCTGCAGGGGAGGGCAGTTGGGAGGGACAAAGTCTGCAGGGGAGAGCAGTTGAGGGTGACCAGGCCAGCAGGGGAGGGCAGTTTGGGGTGACCAGGCCTGCAAAGGAGAGCTGTTGGGGGTGACCAGGCCAGCAGGTGAGGGCAGTTAGGGGCGACCAGGCCAGCAGGGGAAGGAAGTTGGGGGCAATCAGGCCGACAGGGGAGCAGTTAGGCATCGATCAGGCCGGCAGGGGAGTGTTTAGGGGGTGATCAGGCTGGCAGGCAGAAGCAGTTAGGGACAATCAGGCAGGCAGGCAGACAGGCGAGTGTTTGGGAGCCAGCAGTCCTGGATTGTGAGAGGGATGTCTGGCTGCCCTTTTAGGCCAGATTCCACATCCCTCAATGGGTCCCAGATTGGAGAAGGTGCAGGCTGGGCTGAGGTTCCCCTCCCCCCCCCCCGAGTGCATGAATTTCATGCATAGGGCCTCTAGTATTTCCATAAAAAGCTCAGCTACCCAGTTATGTTTTCAAGCCAGATATGATCCTAGGAGTTACATTACTGGTTTTAATGCCAATGTAGGGACAAGCAAAGGAATCTTGGGAGAAAAACTGAGATAGAGACCTTTCATAAAGCCAGTATTCTTTAAGGCTCATTTAGTTAATGAAAAGCACTAGAAAAGCTCCATCCAGTTGCTGGTAGACAGGGTAATGAAGATTGGTATATGTGCTTGTTTCAGGGAAGGACAAAAAAATTGTTCATAAAAATGAGAATTCCTACTTTGTACCCTGCAGAAATGTGGAATGCTAAATTTATATTATCCCTATGATGTACGAATAACAAGCTAAAAAATTAAAACTCCTAGGATTCTGGAAAATATTGTACAGTTACCACATAAAAAATATAATCTACCCAAGGGAAATAAAACATTACAAGAAAATAAAAAACAATCCTGTCAAATATGAGCTCAAAATAAAAAATCAAGGAAACAAACCATCATGAGAGTGCATCAGCAGATGTGACAAATGAGAAATGGCACTACAAATCAAATAAAATAATTAAAAGTATGTCTAAAATAATAAGCATAAAACAAAGAAAAATTATAATAAAATAGGAAAAAAAGAATGAACTAAAAATATGCATACTTGAATAACAAAATAGAATTTCTAGAAGCAAATCTTACAAGTTAATGGGGGGGGCAGATTCCCCATAAAAACAAATAAATAAACAAGAAACAAATTACTGATAAAAGCCAGAAGACATTTAAATAGTACTTCAAATGGCAAGAACACTGTTAAATCAGAATCTATGGACAAAAAAGTACAATTTTCAAATGAACAAAAATAAAAACATGTAATACAAAGAAATACTAAAAGTTTAGCATTTACGGATATCCACTACTAAACACAAGTCAAAAAGTGCAATAGAATGCATTTCTGTTAAAAAGCAAACTTGGAAGGAGTGGCACACAAGAAAAATGGTGTACAAAGAAATCATAAAATCGTAGGTTAATCTAAAGAAGAAAAAATTCTTTCAATAGTCAAGAACACTATTCATAATTATAACAAGTATGTCAAGGACATTATAAGCAAATGAAAGTTAAATATTGAACGGCAATAACAAAATATGTAAGCAGTTGATTGGAATTAAAATATTCTAAGAACCTTGTTATTCAATAGGAGGATAGAGATATTGACTGCTTCTGAATATTATTAAATCAACTGTGCATAGTAAAAATGTAAGGGTAAAATCACAATAAGAATAGGAATTGAATGTATAACTTCCAATTTAAGAGAGATATAAATGAAAACAATTCAATAAATTAAAAGGAAAAAGGGAACCTGAAAAATATGATAAATATGAAACAAAATAATACATCAATTAAATTAAAAATCACACTAAACATCAGTGGGTTAAACTCCTTTATTGAGAGACAGACAGAGATTAGAATTAAACTTTAAAAAATCAAAATTCAAATCTATATAGAAATGGCAAAATGCAATAAAACAAAAATGTTGAATATAAAGTAATAAAATATTTATATACATATGTTTTTTCTTTAAAAAATAGTTTAAACTCTGCTTGAAACCTATATAATTTTATTAACCAATGTCACTCCAATAAATTTAATTTAGGTTAATTTTAGTGCTAGCATCATGGCAGATTGAGGTAATAGGTCTTCCCCTCTTGCAACATCTCACAAATGCAAAAAAATTTGACTTGCTAGATTAAAGATATTAAAGGTACTAAAAATATGTTTGAAAATACAGCATACTTAAAGTAAATCTGATCAGACAGTATCAATATAAAACAATAAGCATTAAGGTAAAACATTCTTGTGACTAAAGGGGTACAATTTCTTAAAGATAAATAAATTCACCTTACAAATATAAAAAACCTGGATATTTTTACATTCACAATACAGCCTCAAAATATATAAAGGCAAATTTTTGTGGTTAGAAGGAGAAATTGATAAATCTACCATAAAGTTTTTAAAGACTTCTCCCACAAAGACATTCAAGAAAAAGATAAAGATGGAGAAGATTTGACAACACATTAAAAAGCTAAAACTAATAAACATATTTAGAACTCTACACCTAACAATTAGTAGGCTTCCCCTCTTTTAGACATACCTGGATCATTTTTTAAGATAACCTATGTTCTAGGCCATAAAGAAAGTATCAATAGATAGGAAAGAATTTATTTCCTTGATGACATATGATATGGAGCATCTTTTAACTTTAGAATCAGTTCATTGATATTCACAAAATACCTTATTGGGATTTTGTTTCAGATTACATTGAATCCATAAATAAATTATTGTTTTAATTTTAATTTCCCTGATTCTAAAGTTTATATAAAGAATCAAAGAACCCATAATAGCCAAAACAATATTGAAGGAAAAGAACAAAGTCAGAGGATGATTACTTGACTTCAAGACTAACTATAAAATATAGTAATTAAGACAGTATGGTGTTTACAAAATAATAGACAAACCAGCCAATAGAATAGAATAGGCCAGAAATAGTCCCACATGAATATAGTAGACTAATCTTTGACAAAGGAACAAAGGAAATACAATAAAGATAGTCTTTTCAACAATAGAACAACTGAACATCCATATATATATATAAAAAAAAGTGAATCTAAAACAGACATTACACTCTCCACAAACAAATTAACTCAAAATGAACCACAGATCTAAATGTAAAATGCAAAACTAGAAAATAGCATAGGAGAAAATCTAGATGACCTTAGGTTTGGCAATTACTTGTTAGATACAACACCAAAAGCACAACCCATGAAATATTCAATTAATAAGCTGGCATCATTAAAATTAAAAACTTCTCCTATGCAAAAAATAATAATATCAAGAGAATGAAAAGTCACAGACAAGGAGAAAAGATTTGTAAAAATAATTTTAGTATTTTATCATTTAGTCCTCATAACTTCTCTGATGTAAATATTACCCCTATTTTACAAGTGAAGAAACTGAAATATTAAGTTTAGCCCAGCCGGCATGGCTCAGTGGTTGAGCATCGACCTATGAACCAGGAAGTCATGGTTTGATTCCCTGTCAGGGCACATGCCCAGATTGCAGCTCGATCCCCAGTAGGGGGCATACAGGAGGCAGTTGAGCAAAGATTCTCTCTCCTCCTTGATGTTTCTATCTCTCTCTCCCTCTCCCTTCCTCCCTAAAAATCAATAAAAATGTATTTTTTTAAAAACACAGGAGTTCAATAACTTGCTCAGCATAGCTAGCAAGTGGCAGATACAGATATGGAATTCAGATCTCTGACATATTTCTACACAGTGGTCCTCATAATATACAGCTTCGATTAATGTGAGGCATGTAGACAACCTCTCAATTACCAATGATTTTTCTCCTAAAGTACCTTTGCTGTAAAACTGTGACTTAGAAAATTCCAGGAACCAATATCTAAATGTTCCCAGTATAGACTATAGGGTTTGGGTTATTGTAAATTGTCAATAGAAAATAGGTGAAGTGCTGGCCAGGAACTGGGATAACATTCCTCACCCCACACTCTGGTAACTCAAAACCACATTGAAAAATATGGGAAGCCCTTAGAGGAGGGAAAATGGGCTATTGACTCATCCATAGTTTTTTCAAGTCCCCTGAAACCAGCAGTAACACAATTTCTAAATAATTGGCATTGGCCTTCTCAGAGTTTGGCTAGGAGAAAGATGATTTTTTTTCAACATAAAGCTAATTTTGCTTTATTATAATTAAAACCACAAATGTGGGACATATTTGCACCTGGGAAATCTGTACAGTCTCCATCTACCTTTTGCTTCCCCTTCTTTTCTCTGCCTCTTATTATTTCTTCAATGACAAAATATACCATATTTTTCTGTGTATAAGATGCCCCCATGTATAAGACGCCCCCCACTTTTTCAACCCAAAATTAAGAAATCGATATTTTAAACATAAAACAGAACACATTTTTAGTTAGTAATTACCGCAGGTAAAGTTTACATACCAGTACTATGATATTATGTATATCATTTTAATCAGCCTCTGTTGCATTATGTTCTCTTTTTCATCACTATTAGTTCCAGACATATCACTTTCTTCAACTTCTATTGTATCACTGCTGTCTTCTGAGTCACTTTCTATATATGTGAGATCATCCTCATAAACTGGTGGCATTTTCTGAGCTAACTTTGTTCGTGTTCTCATGGCCAACCTTTCTCTCCTCATGAAATTGAAGCACCATTTTGCCTTTCCTATAAAATCAACAATGTTCATTTCTCTTGCAAACATTCTTGCCTGACATTGAATAAGCTTGGTTGACACAAATAAGTCACTCTGGCACTGCTCCATAATCCAATTCTTAAGCCTCTGCTCCAAGTTTGCCCATTTTGCTGGTTTTCTTCTTAAGGCTTTCTTCTTTTTTGGCATCTTAAGGAGTTGTTCTTCCTGTAGTTGTTCTTCCTATTTTCTCCACTGTCTGATCATACACTCAGTGAGAGGAGGTCCAAATTGTCTCTCTGTAGCTCTGTTTCCATGCTCTTTTGCATAGCTGATTACATTCAGTTTGAATTTTGCAGAGTAAGACAATCACCGGTATTTATCTTTTTATTTTTTGACATCTTTATGGGCTCAGAACGCTCCAGTCCCTGTTGCATCTGCAACTCTCCACCTCCACCTCCAATTACGGCATCAGTTGACATCAGTAATAATAAGGATCGTGATTGAAGGAAGCTTGTTTGACAAGGTATGGGCAGCTATGCACCCACATGGCTCCCTCCTCGGCTAACTTCTGTGTATAAGATGCCCCTCGATTTTCAGTCTAACGATTTTAGAAAAAAATAGTGTTTTATACATGGAAAAATGCGGTAGTTATTTGTGAGAGTTATGAAGTTGTGCAAGATAGTATATATGCTAGCTTCTATATAGCATGCTGGCACTAACTCCTCTTTACTTCAATTCCTTTTTTCCCTTCTTCCACTTTTCCTCTCTCTTACTCTACTTCTATTATTCCTTCCTGAAAAGAAGCAAAAAGTTTGGCCATTTGCAAAATAAATAAATAAATAAATAAATAAATAAATAAATAAAGTGACCTAAATGTATTCTTTAGTTAACAAGTATTTAATACTAAGTGCCAATGATTAGACAGGTATGGTGCAAGAACTCAGAGAGGCAAATTAGTGACAATTTTCCTAGAAAGTTCCAGAAAAGTATCCTACCTAATAATAGACAAATATGCAAATTGACCGTACCTTCGCTATGCCCATGACTGGCCAGGAGGCGCGGGGGGGTGGGACTCGGGGTGGCCGGGGTGGCCGATTGGGCCAGGGGGATGCTGAGCTCGTGTCGCCAGCGGCTGCTCGAGCTCAGCGTCTGCACCATGGCTGTGCTGCGGCACAGAAGGGGCCTCTGGGGCAGTAAGCTTACGTCCCACCGTGGACCATCAAAAGCGGGGGAGCTGGGTGCCTGTCCGCTCAGGCACCAGGCCTTTCAGAAGCCTGCGCCGTGCTGGAGGCTTCTGAAAGGCCTGGTGCACCAGCGATCAAAAGCAAAAGCGTGGGAGCTGGGTGCCTGTTCACTGAGGCACCAGGCCTTTCAGAAGCCTTCGCCATGCCGGAGGCTTCTGAAAGGCCTGGTGCACCAGCGGACAGGCACCCAGCTCCCCCGTGATCGAAAGCGAAAGCATGTAGAGGACCCTACACGTGCATGATTCAATCATGCACTGGGCCTCTAGTTCATTATAATATTGTAAATTCAAAAATACATAGTGCCTTGGGGAGCTCAGAGGAAGAAACATCCTCAGCAGCAAGACTCCAAGAGCTTTTGAATGTCTGCATCTCCCATAGCACTGACTTATGATGAACAGTTGCTTTATTTCCTTGTAACAAGAAAAAAAAAATTATGGTATTCTGTTTATTTTAATTAAATAACAATCTAAGGGGGGGATTAATATGAACATGAGCTGATCTCAAAGAGTGGGCTTGTAGAAAAAAATTTTCCTGGGAGATATGTTGGAAAGTGAGAACAAAGACCTCTGGAGACTATGGAAATTATCTTTATGAGCAGAATTTGCATAATCACAGACCAGGACAGGCCAGATTAGTGCATTCCCAGAAGTATTCTTCCAGCCATCAATGCCACATTTACTTGACATCCTCCAGGAGTGGAAATCATTGTGTTTGTTTCATTTGAAGATCTCAAACACACATCAGCCCACACTTAGACAACAGCGTCCTGGGATTAGTGATCCCCACCCCACTCCCAAGACTCTGAGCTAAGCAATAGACAGCAGTTTCTAAAGTTCAACCAAGACGCCTCCTCAGTGAACTTGCTGTGCAATCTTGAGTGAGTCACTTAACATTTTGCATCTCAGTTTCCTCATTTGTACAAAGGGGACCAGCATGCTGACCTTCCTCCCAGGCCCACTTGGAGGAATAGCTCATTAGCAATCATAAAGTACTTTGAAAATGTAAATGCTGAATTATAATTTTAATCAACAAATTAACCTTGGTACTTCTCACTCAATCACTCCCTCCTGGGTAAATGATCAAAACCGTTGGCTGACCCAGGAGTTTCTGAGCCCAGAATTCAACGCCCACACAAAACATGGCTCCTCCAGAGACCCCCAGGGAGCCCTTTCATGCCCCTGTCACCACACTGCAGCTACTGTTCTACCACTAATCTAGACACAGGACCCTGAATGTGAAGGCAATTCAAGCTCATGCTGAACAGACACTTCAACTCCAAGGAAATTCTGATAAAGAAAATAACAGGACCAAACCTGGAGATGTGTGGACCACATGTTCTCTCAGTTTGTAAAAGTTTTCAACTATTGAAGTACATGTTAATTTTTTTTTAACAAATATTTGCTGAATACCTAAAATGTGCACATTTGAACTAAATTCTGTACAACTCTGACAGTAGGAATCCTGCAGTAATAAGATCAATGTGCAATGGGCCAGTGAACCTCGCTAGAAGATTGAACTAGCCTCAAAGCCAGGTGGTCATCTTACAGACACATCCAATGCCCTACAATGGCCAGGTGGTGGCCAGGATGGGGCTGCACAAACACTCAGGTCTCCAGTTGGGCCTGACCATGCCTGGCCCTCAGATCTCTCAAGTGGTTAGTGTCAAACACATCTTTGTTAAAATGTCTCCTTATTACACATAAAGCAATCAAGCAAGTACTGGATTGGATTTTAACTGGACACTTCAGTATAGGATAAAAAGTGTGCCAATTCCTCTAATACTAAATACACTTAGAGCTGAAACCAGAGCTTTCTCCTTTATCACTTGTTGAGTAACTTGGTTTCTAAACCCAACTGGAAATATGTGGCAGGAATATATCTCACTCATTGGACTTGCATATTTTTGCTAAGCTTAATTAATAGTTGCAAATAGAGTAAATCATGGACTTGGTTAAAATGGCTGCACGTAGTGCCCTCTTTTCCACAGCTTCACTTTTTGCAATTTCAGTTACTTGTGATCACCTGTAACTCAAAAATATTAAATGGAAAATTTCAGAAATAAATTAAGTTTTATATTACATGCCATTCTGAGCAGCATGATGAACTCTTGTGACATCCAGCTCCATAGTCCTGCCCTTACATGATTCATCTCTTTGTCCAGCATCTTCATGCTATACATGCTCCCTGGCCTGTTAGTCACGTAGGAGCCATCTTGGTTAGCAGATCAACTTTCAAGGTATCTCAGTGCTTGTGTGCAAGTAACCCTTATTTCACTGAGCAATGCCCCAAAGCACAAGAGTAGTGATTCAGATATACAAAAAGAAGTTATAAAATGCTTTCTTTAAATGAAAAGGTGAAAGTTCCTGATTTTAAAAGGAAAGAAAAAAAAAACAAGAAACCATACATGGAGGTTGCCAAGATCTACAGTAAGAACAAATCTTCTACCCAGGAAATTGTGAAGAAGGAAAGAAAATTCATGCTAGTTTTGCTGTCACACCTCAAACTGTAAAAGTTAAGGCCACAATGCATGATAATTGCTTAATTGAGATGGAAAAGATATTAAATTTGTGGGTGGAAGACATGAACAGAAAATGTATTCCAATTGACAGTGATGTACTGAGCCAAAAAACACTGAGCCTATATGAAGAAGTAAGCCAGGGATCCTCTGAAACAAATGAGACCATGCCATTTAGTGAAAGTAAGGGATGGTTACAAAGATTCAGGAATGAATTTGGATGGAAAAACATAAAAATGCCTGGAGAGAAGGAGGACCAAGATGGCGGCATAGGGCGGACACCTGATTGTTGCCTACCACAACAATTTTGAAACTACAACTAGAAAACAGAACGGACACCATCCAGAACTACCGGAGGGCTGGCTGAGCAGATGCTCTACAACTAGAGTAAAAGAGAGGGGGACGCGGGATGACGCTGATGCTGGTGAGCCAAAGATCTCACTTTAAAATCTACGGCTCTGGAAGATGGCGGCGGAGTTGAACGGCTGATCTGTTGCCTCGCATGGCAGTTTCGGAAATACAACTAAAAGATGGACTGGTGAGCGCGGCGCCTCCTGCTCGCGTCTCCCCAGGCCGGGCGGCTGCTTCTCTCTGTCAGCACCTCAGCCGGGGCCATGAGCTCGTGGGCGGCCACGGCAGCTGATATGGTGGCGGCCGCGGCAGCTGCTATGGCGGCAGCGGCGGCCGCGGACTCGGCGCAGTGGCTCTCGGTGAAGGAAGAGACCATCTTTCTGCAGGACAGGCCCATCCGCATCACCGACCTGGCCGAGCTGCCCAGTGAGATCCTTGGGGCCCCAGAGGCCACCGACACCGACTTGGAGGATTTTTACGATTTCAAGTCCTTTAGCCATTTTGAGAGAGGAGAACCAAGAAGGCGGCAAAGTTAAACAAATGAACTGCGCCGCGCACAGCAATTTCAAAAATACAACTAGAGGACAGAGCGTCTGCCACCCAGAACCACAGGAGAGCTGGCTGAAGGGTGGATTTACAGCTAAGAGGGAAGAGGACAGAGTGAACTCGGAAGGGATAAGGTGCGGAGGCGCATGGGTCAGACTGGTGGCGGGGGAAGGGTCGTGCGGCTTTTCCAACCCTAGGGGAGATTAGCTCCCCATCACCCTGAAATCCAGCTTCTGGGGACTCGCGGGAGACCCAGACGCCTGTGGGGAGAGGCTGGACTCTCGGCCTTCATGTTGGAGAGTGGGAGTAACTTCCTTGCGGAGATACACCCAGCAATCAGTGTTTGCTGCGCTGGAGTGCGGAACGAGGGGGCTTAGAAACGTGGAGAGCAGAAAAAGCAGACTTGCAGCCATTGCGGTTTGCCACGCCATGGCCTGGTTGGCGCCCTGAGACCCGCCCCGCCCTGGGACCCGCCCCGCCCTGGGACCCGCCCCGCACGTTTTGCAGACCCGCCCCTCACGTTTTGCAGGCCCGCCTGGGCTCCAAGCAGCGGCTTTTGCATGTGGGTGGCCTGCCCTGTGGCAGCTTGACCAGATGAACTGCGGTTCTAGTTGGACTGCTCCAGGGCCGCTTAGACAGGAGGAGGAAACTGCAGGTTTTACTGTAACTCCTGCTGAGTGGCCTCAGACAGTAGCTGACCTGCACCCCACTGGAGACCCAGAAACGAGGGCATCTAGTGGTCGGTGTGAGATGACACCAGATTTCAACCACTTGCATAAGGGACACATTCAAGAGGCAGACTCAGTGAGCGCCAAAGCCTTGCTGCAACAAGATCCGGCCCATAAACGTGTCTCCTGCACAGCAACTCTTCCTTTATAGAAACAGAGGGTCCTCACGGACAATTGGCCAGGAGGACAATTCCTCCCAGTGACACCAACAACAACCAAGACTTAACTATACAAAGGAGGACCAAGATGGAGGCATAGGGCTGAAGCCTGATTGTTGCCTACCACAACAATTTTGAGACTATGAGAGGAGAGCAGAGCAGACACCATCCAGAACCACCGGAGGGCTGGCTGAGCAGATGCTCTACAACTAGAATAAAAGAGAGGGGTACGCGGGGTGATGCTGATGCCAGTGACCCAAAGATCACACTTTAAGAACTACGGCTCAGGCGACACAATGGCAGCCTGGAACGTGCTCAGCGCAGTTCCCCCGGCGGTCTCAGGCTGAGGGGATGGCTCCACTCGCTGCCAAGCATGGACAGACGAGCCCCTGAGAGACATGGGGTGGGAGACTCCACGCTTGCTGACGTCCGAGTCCTTCAAGAAGCTCAACGCCCCGGAAGCGGCCAGGTGCGCACGCTCGGTGACTGGCCACCGCTGCAGACCCAAGGGCCGATGCAGCGACCCCGGACCAGCCCACCACCACGCACCGAGCACATCGGAGCTTCGCCGAGCCCGCAGCCCAACGAGTTCTGCGGCAGCCGCCCTGGAGCTCTGAGAAAATGGCTGAAGGAATTGCTGAGAGGGAATTGACCAACAGGAATTGGGATCAAGAAGACGAAACCCCGCTGGGTCCCGGGTCCGGGTGAGGCCGCGTGCCCCTGGGTCCGGGTGAGGTCACGCGACCCTGGGTCTGGGAGGGGCCACGCGCCCCTGGGGGTCCGGGAGAGGCCACGCGCCCCTGGGTCCGGGTGAAGCTGTATCCCGGGCCCGCGTGAGGCCATGTGCCCCTGGATCCGGGAGAGGCTGGGTCCCGGGTCCGGGAGAGGCCTCGCGCACCTGAGTCCGGGTGAGGCCACGCGCCCCTGGGTCCGGGTGAGGCCACACGCCCCTGGGTCCGGGTGAAGCTGGATCCCGGGTCCAGGTGAGGCCCCTGCGCCCCTGGGTCCGGGTGAAGCTGGATCCCGGGTCTGGGTGAGGCCGTGCGCCCCTGGGTCCGGGTGAGGCCACGCGCCCCTGGGTCCGGGTGAAGCTGGATCCCGAGTCCGGGTGAGGCCGTGCGCCCCTGGGTCCTGGATCCCGGGTCTGGGTGAGGCCGTGCGCCCCTGGCCGGGTGAGGCCACGCGCGCCCCTGGGTCCCGGGTGAGCTGGATCCCGATGCGCCCCTGGGTCGGGTGAGGCCAGCTGGATCCCGGGTCCGGGTGAGGCCGTGCGCCCCTGGGTCGGGTGAAGCTGGATCCCGGGTCCGGGTGAGGCCGCGCGCCCCTGGGTCCGGGTGAAGCTGGATCCCGGGTCCGGGTGAGGCCGCGCGCCCCTGGGTCTGGGTGAAGCTGGATTCCGGGTCCGGGTGAGGCCGTGCGCCCCTGGGTCCGGGTGAGGTCACGCGCCCCCTGGGTCCGGGTGAGGCCACGCGCCCCCTGGGTCCGGGTGAAGCTGGATTATCCCGGGTCCGGGTGAGGCTGTGTGCCCCTGGATCCGGGTGAGGCTGGGTCCTGGGTCCGGGTGAGGCCACACGCACCCGGGTCCAGGTGAGGCCATGCGCCCCCTGGGCCCGGGTGAGGCCACGTGCCCCTGAGTCCGGGTGAAGCCATGCCCCTGGGTCTGGCCAAGACCAAAACAGAGGGTGTCGGACCTGCATTACCACCATTTGTCCACCATCCAGAGCTGAGGGGTCAGTACTGACATGTACACATAAGGAACTGGTGGACATTGATATTGGGTCTCAAAAGAACTGTTGGTCCAGAAAGAAACTCACTACAGACTGATTCATTTGCCTGTCAGCATAACTATTATTGCTCGTCTCACATTCAGTTCTTATAAGTATATCTCTAGTGACACATGATCTTGCTCATCTAGGGGAAATGATGAACAACATAGACTGATGAACAAGAACAGAACCAGAAACAAGGAGGCATCGATCGGACTATCGGGCCTCAGAGGGAAGATAGGGGAGGGTGGGGGGAGGGGGGAGAGATCAACCAAAGGACTTGTGTGCATGCATATGAGCCTAACCAATGGTTAAGTTCAACAGGGGGTTGGGGCATCCGTGGGAAGGGGTGTGGGATGGGAATGGGGGGATGAGGACAAATATGTGACACCTTAATCAATAAAGAAATTAAAAAAATAAATAAATAAATAAAAATAAAAATAAAAAATAAATAAATAAATAAAAATAAAAATGCCTGGAGAGGCTGTGTCTGCCGATGAAGAGGTTGCTGCCACATCTCCAGTGGAGTTGAAGAAGGAGAAATGATACCTTAAAGTAAGTCTTCAATTGCAGTGAAATTTGGCTCTTCTAGAAGATGCCTCAAAGTACCTACATTCAAAAAAGTGCAAATGAGGCACCAGGCATAGAACATTGAGAGAGATTAACTCTGGTAATATGTGGGAATGTTGTGAGGCATATAATACAGCCAGGCAAGGCGTATAGAGGGAAGAACCCATGTGTTCTCAAAAACAAAAACAAAAATCATCTGCCCATGTTCCAGCAATATAATCAGAAAGCGTGGGTGACAGGCATCTTGTTTGTGGAATGGCCCCACCAGTGTATCACAAGAAGAAGGGGGAGTACAAGAAAATATTTTGAGGGAGACCACATTTGCATAAGTTTTATTACAGTATATTTTTATAATTGTTCTATTTTATTATTAGTTACTAGAGGCCCGGTGCATGAAAATTCATGCACTGGAGGGAGGGTCCCTCAGCCTGGCCTGCCCCCTCTCACAGTCCGGGAGCCCTCAGGGGTGGGATATGACCCAGTGATCAGGGGAAGGTGACGCTCCCATCATACCTCTGCTGCTGCTGCTGCTGGCAGCGCAAGCCTCGGGCCAGCCCTGGTTACCTGAGGCTCGGGCCGGCCCTGGGCGGCTGGGCAGCCACCATCAGGGGCTTGCCTGCGCCTTGGCCTTCCCTGCTTGCCTGAGCCTCAGTCAGTGGGGGGTGCCAGAGGACCCTAGGCTCCTGGCAGGGCTGAGGGGACTCTGGCAGTAGGCATGTGGCATGGCCAGCCCCGGCTGAGGAATGGAAGATACTCTCAATGACATGAGTTATAACTTCCAATTTGTTGGACACCATGGTCAGGCTTCAGCTTTGGGGGAGGGAGGAAGAGAGGGATGGGCAGCTCGTTGGAGGAGCCTGGGCGAGCTGTCAGTCAGTGGGGGGTGCAGGAGGACCCAAGGCCTCTAGCAGGGTTGAAGGGACTCCGGTGGCAGGTTCCCCCTGGTGGGGCTGAGGGGACTCTGGCAGCAGGTACACAGAGCAGCCAGCCCGGCCACCACTGTAGGCACTGGCATCTTATGACAATGTGATGGTCAATTTGCATATTACCTCTTATAACATAGGATTGTTGCTAATATATTACTGTGCCTAATTTATCAATTAAACTTTGTCATAGATGTGGATGTATAGGAAAAAACATAGTATATGTAGGGTTAGATACTATCTGAGGTTTCAGGCATTCACTCAGGGTCTGGGAACATGTACCTGTGGGGAAGGGGGACTCCTGTATTTATTAGTAGCCCTAGGCAGATGTAGACATTTAACTGGGACCTCTCTTCCTAAAACTGAGTAGAACTTTCAGAAACAGCTCTTTAGGATAAGTAAGCATAGCATATGACAGGACAACCTTACTCTTTTGTATTCCAATCTAAAATTTAACAATCCAGCCATCAGATTGGATGCAATTACCATTATAATGTCTTGTTGCTGCTTTCCCTCTTGATATATACAGCACTATACCAGGTATTCAGTAGTATACAGCGCTATACGAGGTATACAGTGGCATACAGTGCTATACCATGTATACAGTGGTATACAGAGCTATACCAGTCCTTGGGAAGAACAGAGATTGAGCACAAAGAATGTGATTCAACCTCTCAATATTGACTGTAATAAGGCAAAAAGAAAGCAATTAAGACATTTAAATTCTTTTATTTAATCACAAGCAATTTTAAAAGCAAAACTGATTAGACTCATATGAATTTTCAATGGCTTATCTCATTCACATCTGCTCATACATGAGGCTTATTGAACTCCCCCCTGGCTGCAAAACTAGAATGAGAATTAATAAGGAAAGTATCAGGAAATACTTTAACAGATCTCAGTCATCTTGCTGCATGAGGTTCTCCTGGGATGTCCTAATTCTTAAAATGAATGTGACACATTGGAAAAATTATCACCTACCCCAGCAATGTTTTCAGAGGCCAATCCTCACTCAACTGGGCCATCTGGGATGGTTGGTGTTTTAACAGCTGCTGCTCCACAAAGGGCTTCTCCATTACCTTTTCCTGCCAGAGTTGCTGGCTCTCTATTTTATTTCCTCTCAGGCTTTTCTTCTTTGAAGACCGATTGTTGTGCAAATCTGGCGCACAGTTAATTGTATTTATTTTAGGTATTTTCTCTTTGTGCTAAGAGAGAGCATGCTGCCTAGGCACCAAATTTTCAAGATAGGCATCACACTTTGAAATATGTATAAGCAGGTTGTGTATGTGTGCGTGAGCATGTGTGCATGCATGAGTGCGTTCGGAATTTGAGTGCTGCAAATAATAAGTCCCTTAGAGTGTGTTTGGTTTGTTTTCCAGGGCACTCGGGGCTTTTGGAGTTTGGTTCATTTCCACACCAAGAGCGCTGAGGAGTCAAGAGGCAGCACCTCCTCTGGGAAGCCAGTGGAGTTCACTCCAGGGACCCTCAACGCAAGACAGAATTTAAAAGTGCACAGTGCACAGAAACTCACCAGCACCCTGCCACACCAGACCGGGGTCTGCCACTTGCTCTTGGAACTTGGATTGTGCTGGGCTTTGTGGGTTTTCTGTTTCTTTGTCTAGACTTTCTTTGGCAATTACTGGAAATTAGATCTGGTTTTGCTTGGCTTCCCTTGGTTTTCAAGCATAGTCATTGTTATTATTTTAAACAAAGGTTAACTCTCCCACTGGTTAGGGAAAAGACAGAGCGACATCTATTTTTCTGGTAGCAACATGATGCTTAGTTCAATTTCTATAGTTTGTTTGGAAAAATGGAAAAAATTGAAGGCAACAAGGCATATTTAAGTATCTCTGTAATGTGGACTTAGCATTAGAGGTCTCTATACTATAATAAACACATTTTAGTGGGGATTTTTATCCTATGGCTTAAGTCAGCTACAAGCATTTATTTCTTCTTACAGGAGAACTTGGCAACTCAGTGGTGCCTAAGTAGATATAAATGGAGTCAAAACCATATCATATATACATACATATATTCCAAGAAAAGGAAAAATGTCTTTTTTTTTAACCTGGGTTAATAACTTCCAGTCAAACTAGTTTTAAAGGACAGAGCTTTGTCAATCAGAACTCGATAGTTACAGGCTCCAGAGTCACAAATAAATTATTTTTAAATTTTAAATCTTAGTGGTTAGAACAAAAACTATTATAATGTCATTTAATTGAAAATGGTAAACAGCATGATGGATGTAAGATTCTGGGTTAGAGTATGTCAAAATAGAGTTCATCGTCACTCCACCTGGGTGCAGCTTCAGAGTTCCCACGCACAGGTGGAGAGAGAAAGCAGTGGGGACGGGAAGGGTGATGCAAGGCCCACAGTAGTGCAGCATCAGGGACAGAAGCTGGGCTGATGGTTTAGAGACTTGTGGATTGGAGTTGGGGGATGAGGTGGTGATGGGAGGGATGCGCATATAATTAGAGATATACATAACAAATATATGCACTTGCAGAGGCCCCAATATACAAGAGAATATGCAGTAGTCTCACTTGAGCTTTGGAGTGAAAGCCAAAGTGTGAACTCAGACTCCTTTATCAAGTACGATGCTGGGCCAGTCCCCTAATTTCTCAGAGACTACATTTCCTCATGTGACGCGCATGAGACGGGCGTTGCTTCCTTGATGCTGTGTCATGAGGATTATATAACATAACCAGCAAATGTGTTAGCACAGCACCTGGTACATAGTAGGTAGTCACTATTTGTTAAAGTGTTTTCTTTCTGCTTTCTCTGCCCACCCCTCACCATCACCACTCAGACTACATGTGAGAATTAAAAATATTTATCATCTGAAAAAAACAAATTCCATAAACTATAGGTATATTTTTCCCAGTAAACTATACAGTGTCTAATAGAGTCACCCAACTGTCCTCATTGTCACATATTTTAATAAAACTATTAAGAATTCTGTAAGTGATCTATAGTGCCTTCTAATCAGTGTGAGGAGGTTTCTGGAGAGTGGAACTGTGATCGCACCGAGCTGAAGTTGGTTCAGCTCAGTGGAAGAACAACTGTGACATCTAAAGGCAGACAGCTAGGCTGAAACACAGTGTTGGTTCAGAAATGTGAGTAAAAGCTGCCATCCAAATGCCATTGCTATTACTGAAATAAGGACTAAATAGTCTTTTCTGCCATTTCTTTTCATGCAATTTCCTATTCAGTACAGGTTCCTTTTGCAATAAAACCACGAAGTTCCCCTGAAAAGTAACCATATCTTTTCATTAATCACCACTTTCCACTTGCTTTCCTCAACATCACTATTAAGCAGTCTGCAGTACCACAAACCCGCGACTAGTGTGCTACCTTGATTAAGGCACAAAACGTTCAAAGCAAATTACTATGAAAGTATGAAACAATTTGCACTTAATGTTTCAGTCATATCTGTAAAAAATATGACTTAAATATAGTTTTATTAATAATACATATTTTAATTAAACGGCTGGAGGTGCATCTAGCAGGAAAAATTGAATCTTCTCTGGATTTCACATACTTGTATGATTCATGGGCAGTAAAGATGCAAAGCTCTATGCCCATAAGGCAATCAAACTCCAAAGCTGATATACATGTTTTTATCCAAAAGAATGAAATCTGGTATTAGAGATAATAATAATAATAATAACAACAACAACAACAACAGACTGCCAGAGCAGTCTAATGAATTGGCTCTAACCAACAGTATCCTTTCTTGTACAATAAAATCATCCTTTCAGCCACAATTACATACACTCCAGCATTTATTATGACTTCCATTATTCTCATTACTCAAGGCATCCTGTATATGTACTTATGCATATTGAAAAACTTCACAAATATTAACAATAAAATCCTGGGATGTGAGTGACTGCCTTCAGAGCAGGAATGCTTCCTATTGCAGACTGTTTCCAGAAAGACCCCACGTGACTCCTGCTGCTTCCTGACATTTACCTAGCATATTAGTTTGCTGGGGCTGCCATAACCAAGTACCACAGACTGGGTGGCTTAAACAACAGAAACGTATTTGCTCACAATTCTGGAACCTAGAAGTCTGAGATCACAATGTCAGCAAGATTGGTTTCTTCTGAGGCTTCTCTCCTTGGCTTGAAGGTGGCCATCTATTTTCTGCCTGTGCCTTCATGTGGTCTTCTCTAGCCATGTTTCCCTCTGTGTGTGTCTCTGCCTTAACTTTGTCTTCTCATAAAGATAGTAGTCATATTGGATTTGGAAGTCATAATGACTTCATGTTACCTTAATTATCTCTTTAAAGACCCTAACTCCAAATATTCACATTCTGAGATGATTGGGTAGGACATCAACATTTATAATACCTGCAAATCAGTTTCGAGTTGCAAATGGCATACTACCTGCTTCTATACTACTAGGAACTACATGTGACCAAAAAGAAGAGTCTGGTCAATTTTTAAGATTATGCAGAGGAGATTCAAATAAAAGGTAAGGTTTTCATGCATTTATTTATCTTTCATTTGAATTAAAGTATCTTTAATACTTCTTAATTAATCTCCTGAAAGAGATCGATATCTAGAAACTAATGTCCTAAATAAAATGTACTGCCAAAACTAGTTAGCCAAGGGTGAGTGCATATCAGCCGTCCAAACTTTACGCTAGACCCACCATGACTCAGGGGCCATATGTACTGTTCATCACTGAAGCCATGTGGAAGATGCCTTGCAGAGATAAAGCAGACTTCGTGATCTGAAGAGTGAATTTGGAGATATATTTTCAGATGCATACACATTTATAATTGTTATGCTTCTTGATGAATTATGACTTTAATCATGATAAAATATTTATATTTATCTTTGATAACACTCTGAGTCTTAAAGTCTATTTAATCTGAAATTTTAAAAAACCACTTCAACTTTAATGTTTATTATTTTCATGGTATATATTAGTCCATAATTTACTTTCCAGCTGTGTCTTGATTATTGTGTATCTCTTATAGACAGTATATAGGAGTGTTTTGCTTTCTATTTACTCAATCACTGCCTATTAACTTTAGTGTCTCAGCCATTAACACTTAATATAATTATTGATATGGTTGAACTTAGGTCTACCATTTTATCTGTTTTCTGTTTGTCCCTTTGTATCTCATTTCTGAGTTTCTCTTTTAATGCCTTCTTTTTGGTTATTTGAATATTTATATTATTCCATTTTAATTTCTCTATTAGTTTTTCTATACCTCCTTATATTATATTTAGGGTTTTCTCTAGAAATAATATATGTACCTAATCTTTCACAGTCTACATAGAGTTAGTATTGAAGCACTTTCTATAAATGAAAAAAAATTGAAATCATTTCCCACTCCCCAAACTGAAGTCATCATACCAGTATGTATTATATCTACATACATTGAAAACTCTACCTGACATGTTGTTTTTGTTTTTTAATCAGTCATATGTGTTTGAAGAACTTAAGAAGGCAAAGAATATTCTTTATTTATAACTATTCAACTTTGTACCATTGCTGTTGGTCTTCCATCACTCTAGTATCCTTCAGCCTGAACAACATCCTTTAGCATTTCTTATAGAGAAGGGATGCTGAAGGCAAATTTTCAAGTTTCTTTTATCCAAAAAAAAAAAATCTTCATTTTTATAGGATTTAGAATTTTGGATTGACAGTTTTTTCTTTAGCACTTTAAAAATGTTTCATGGTCTTTTGACCTCCATAGATTCTGATGTGAAATCTTCAGTAACTCAAATCATTACCTACCTGTGTGCAAGGTGCTGTTTTCTCTAGCCACTTTTAGGACTTTGTCTTTGATGTTCAGCAGTTTAATTAGAATGTGTCTAAGCATAATTTTCTTTGGGTTTATCCATTTACTCTTCATGAGCTTGATTTGTAAATTTTTTCTTTTCACCAAATTTGTGCTTGGCTATTATTTCTTCAAATATTTTTTTATTTCAATCTATTCTCTCCTGGGATTTCATTTCACATGTAAGATCTCTTTATATTGTCTCATAGGTGCCAGAATGTCTGTTCTTTTCTTTTTTTGTTTGCTTTGCACTGTGTTTTTCAAATTCAACAATTTCTATTGATTAATCTTCAATCGTTCCTTTGTCAGCTCCATTCTTTTATAGAGCCCATTCTGTGAGATATTTATTTTGGATATTAAAATTTTAGTTCTAAACTTCCCATTTGGTTCTCTTTTTTACTTTCTATTTTTCTGAAATGTGATTTTCTTTACTTCATTTGTAAAGAAAATATAACTGCTTTAATATCTTTGTTTAATAGTTCAACATCTATTGATAATCTTGGGATTGGCATCTGTTGATTATTCTTTCTCTTGAGAACTAGTTACATTGTAGACTCTGAATCTGGATCCAATTATAATCTTCTAAAGAATGTTGATGTTTTTGTGTTAGCAGGCAATCAACCAAGTTGATTTTGGGTTTATTATAAATTATTGCATCTTTTGTGAGCAATGGTTAAAATTTCAATTTAAATCTCTAAACTGTGCTGTAATGGTTTGGGTGTGAACAACACATAAATAATTTAGGAGTTAATCTGAGGCTTGTGTGAATTCACAAAGAAAAAGAAAAAAAGGTAGGATCTCCTTCTGCAGGTCTCTCCTATCCAAGATTCCTCCTTACTCTCTGGCCCACAAATGCTCCTTTCTCTGATTCTTTAGGGTTTTTACCAGAGTTTTAGCCACTTCTGCCAAGTAGCTCTGCAATTAGGACTGCTCCCAGGGCAAAGCTCTAATAGGAAACAAACAAATCAAGAACTAACTCTCTATTTTCCCCCCATGGATTACCCCTTCACAATCTGCCTGCTTTGGCTAACTTTGATGCTTAAGTTTTTGATAGTTGTTTTTTTGTATTTGCTCAGAGTTTTTAGTTATACTCACTGGATAGGATGGGCTCTAGGGTTTACATCACCATAATGAAACAAAAATTCCCTGACTTAGCTGGAAGTTTCTTATGGGACATAGCAAGGGAGACAAGTTGAGGTCTCTTCCTGTGTAGCTATCCTCACTTCACCAGGGCAATTCAAGAACCCCAGAACTTACCTATAATTAGGGATGACCATGGAGCAAGGTTATCCAATAGCCTGGCATTCATCTACAGAGTGATCCCACCCACCCAGCACTAAGGTCAGGTTTGAGAGTAGCTGATTCCAGGTAGCTTATCTTAATGGCCCAAATGTAAGCATTCAAGTAATTGTTTTAATATTATGAATTTAAATTTCCAGATTAATTTTAAACAAAGCAATTAAATAAAAAATAAGAGCAGCTCTGGCTGGTTTGGCTCAGTGGGTGGAGTGTCGGCCTGCGGACTGAGGGGTCCCGGGTTCAATTCTGGTCAAGGACATGTACCTTAGTTGCGGGCATATCCCCAGTAGCGGGTGTGCAGGAGGCGGCTGATTGATGTTTCTCTCTCATCGATGTTCCTAACTCTCTATCCCTCTCCCTTCCTCTCTGTAAAAAATCAATAAAATATATTTTTTTTTAAATAAGAGCAAATAAAGAATACAAAAGCCAAGCACTCTGAGGAATAACACTTATTCCTAAAGAGCAAGCTATATATGGCCTAAAATCACACTTAAGGGGTTCACAGTAATCCCACTTCTAGGAATATATCCCAAGAAACCAGAAACACCAATCAGAAAGGATATACGCACCCCTACATTCATAGTAGCACAATTTACAGTAGCTAAGATTTGGAAACAACCTAAGTGCCCATCAGCAGATGAGTGGATTAGAAAATTGTGGTACATCTACACAATGGAACACTGTGCTGCTGTAAAAAAGAAAGAACTCTTACCATTTGCAACAGCATGGATGGACTAGAGAGCATTATGCTAAGCGAAATAAGCCAGTTGGAGAAAGATAAATAACACATGATCTCACTCATATGTGGGATTTAATGAACAACATAAAGTGATACACAAAAATAGATACAGAGACAAAGAAGCATCAAAAAGACTGTCAAACTTCAGTGGGAAGGCAGAGGAGGGGTGGAGGGTGGGGGTAAGAGATCAACCAAAGGACTTGTATGCATACATATAAGGATAACCAATGGACACAGACATTAAGGGGGTGAGGTATGTGCCGGGGTGGGGGGTGGCGGGGGGTGGTCAATGAGGGAAAAATGAAACATATGTAATGCTATATGTAATACTTTAAACAGTAAAATAAAACTTTAAAAAATGAGGGGTTCAGTCTGGCTGGCATGGCTCAGTGGTTGAGTATCGACCTATGAACCAGGAGGTCAGGGTTTGATACCTAGTTGGGGCACATGCCCAGGTTGCAGGCTCAATCCCCGTGTGGGGTGTGCAGGAGGCAGCCGATCAATACTTCTTTCTCATCTTTGTGTTTCTATTTCTTTCTCCCTCTCCCTCCCTCTCTGAAATCAATAAAAAAAAATTTTTTAAATGATGGGTTCATTTCCATAAGTCCATTATCACAACAAGGAAATAATTATAACTAGTAATTTGTACAAAATCAGAGAATGAATACTGTCAGGGCTTGGAAATGTATTCATTATTCATCAAGTATTTATTAAATATACCAGACACTGTTCTAGGCATCAGAATTATCTTAAAAGATAAAAGCAAATTGATAGGCATTAAAAGTTGTTGCAAACTTTTGAATGAGCAACAGTTCTCTCCTTTTTTTCACATTATTATTTTTTCACATTATTATTATTTTTTTACATTATTATTTCTGCAATTCATCTTTTGATGTACTACAATGTATTTTTTTCTGATTTGATTACTGTACTTTATATGAGGCTGTGGTGCAGTTATAAATATTCTCAGAATACAAAAATTCATTGATGTGATGTCATGATGATGGCTTGGTACATATATGACTCTTCATTGAATGTTTCCACTGTGCAACAGCTAGTAGGAATTAAAAATATAGTGAATATGTACAGAAGTCTTACAGGAAGCAATGGAGCCAAGTTATTATTTCTTCTACCAAAACCAATAGAGTAACAGGATGCACACAATTCTGTCCCCTCAACAGTCCCCCCCTTCTTTTCCCAATACCCAAAGTGTAACCAGACAATCAATGGGTCTGCACTGCCTGTTACTATTTGAGCCAATTAAGCAGTGACAGGGTTGAATCATATATGAGCATTCAATACTGCTGGCAGTATGGGAGAGCAGCATATCATCCACAAAAATCTGTTCTGCCCCCCACCATAAGCCAGCTGCTTATATTGAGTAAAAGGACAAAGATTACATGGGTAAATAGGCAAAAGAGTATGCCAAATGGGCAGTTTACAGGTAATGCAGGCTGGAGACTTGCAAAGGCCAGTGGGATATACAAAGGCTGGGCGTCTTCAAAGGGCTGGCAATATGCAAAGGTCTGGCGGCTCTGGTTTCTGCAACAAGGTTGTTAATCTTTCCATGATAATAGGCAGCTCCAGGATGGGGAGGATGAGCTGCCTTTCCCTGGTGAGCTCCCAGGTCCCACATGCAACTCCCAGCCAGGTTAGAATGCGCCTTCTTTAATCAGAGCAAAACAATCACGGTTAACAGAGCATGATTAATATTTCTTTCAATTATAGCTGGTCCCCAATATTCTATTTCTGCCCCTAACAGAAATACAAAAGACTTGGAAATGTCTGTATCTCCTTGACAGCAGCTCATACGAGGCCTTTCCAAGATCAGTAACCATCCTGACTTATCAGCCTGTTCTCTCCATTCTAGTAATTGGACTGGGTTTTCCAGGTCTCTAAAAACTGCCATGCTTGTACACTGCTGAGAAAGAAGGGTAGCACTCACAGAATCAACTGAGCATTAAACCAAAAATCAATGTCTGACAACATGCATGTGGTTAGAAGCTGAGGACCAATTTGGATGCTCAGTGTTTTACAAGTACTGCTATCAGCCTTTCTATTAAGCAACTTTGTTCTTTCTCTATGCTTTCCAAGGTTCTTACTTTCTATTGATAACCTTACTTCATATGAGTTCTTGGTTTCAAGCCACTTAAAAACAGTTTGGGTGACATCATTGATTCATTAAACATGTTTTTCAGTCCAGTTTTGTGTCCCTAAGCACTGGAATAAATAACAGAAGGAGACATGAAGATACTAGCATTCAAGATGATTTACTGTTGGGTTACCACAGCCCTGTTATCACCCTGGGTCATTTGCTTCACAAAGACCTGCCACCCACTGAGGCTATTGTGGGGGACTGTTTGCTTCCTGACTCATAATCCTGTCCTCCCTGCTATCTCTCCTCTGCCTCCGGAAGGGGAGACTGCTGCTGAGTCCTGAAGCCAAAGTTTCTTTTTGTCATGATGTTCATTAAAAAGAAATTAAGTCCAAGATTTAATTCCTGCTCCCTCAAAGCCTAGAGCACAACAAAGAGCTTATTCTACAAAAATTGAAAGCACAGAAGTTACAAAAAGTACTGAGTTCAGGTTTTTCATGTTTCCTAGATCAATGAAAGTCAGATGCTCTCCCCATGGAAATTAATTCAATTTTAATTCTATTAATGTTAATAGTATATTTTTTCTCAGGGAAAAAAAGAGAACACTTCTGGAGGGTAAGTCTCTAAGAACCATCTTCCTTTCCCCCTCCTTGACCCCAAAAGAAGGCTCAATTCCTTTAGCTTGCCATAACTCCACTAACAAGGGCGCAAGCCCTGTACTGACTTCTATAACATGTACCTCTCCTTCCTGGCACTTATCACAGCTGATATTTAGCTTTTATTTGTGTCTTTCATTCATGTATGTTTCCCCTCCAAGACTTGTAAGTCCCATGAGACCAGAGGCTTCACTGTTTCTTTTTGTCCTTCCTTTTTTATCTTCCCCCACCCAAGCCATCACATCTCCACTGCCAAGCACATGATGGTGAAGATAAATTAAGGAGCACCTACAAGTACATGATGGTGCCTTGTAGGTGCTCCTTAATTTATCCATCAATTATCTATATATAAATTAACTAATTAATGTCATATTTCCATCTCAAGAATCTAATGGATAAATTAGATGGGCAATCACTGCATAGGAAGTATACTCTGCCTACTCTCCAATATTAGAGAAGTCAGGGAATACCCACACATGCATTTTAGAGCTTTGCAGAATACTAGATACACAAGGTGTTCAATTAATGCTTGATGAGCAACTGAATGATTGACTGATTGGTCAATCAACCCTGGGCTGTCAGGAGAAAATCACAACCTCTGAGGACCTTCTCTGATTTAAATCCAGGAAACAAAGTCCTGGACTTGAAGACCTCAGCTGCTTTCTTAAAACATGAAGCAACTCTCAATCTCCAAGATGCCTGGCGAGATGAGGAAGTCTGGGGACATGGAGGGGCCAGATTCCAGGGCTAGTGTAGAACTCACAAGGTGGCCCCCAGTATTCCCCCAGTCCCCCCAGGAGAGTCTTTAAACTCTTTTAGCCCATCTCTCAGAGTTTCTCTAAACTCCAGAACTGGCCTGGATTTAGGAGAGGATATGCAAAAATCCTGGGCCAGAGGAGTAGCTAAAGACCCAAGTTCTAGCTTTGCTTCAGTCATTTAATAACATCGTGACTGTGGCAAATCACTCAATATCTTTGTACTTTAATTTCTTTACTGGTAAAATGCAGTGAATAATACTTCCCTTGATCACCCATAGGGTTGATATGAGATCAAAATGAGAAAGAGCATGTGTGAAACAGACTGAGCAAGCAGAATGCTTGCAATGTAAACCAAAAGCATCTTCTTTGTCTTTTTTTTTTAATCTACCTCTTTAAAACTTCTCAACACAGGAATCTCTTACCCTGTGGACCTAACACAGGAAGCTCTTGCCCATCACTGAAAGAAAACACAGGCAAGATCCATGACTTTGTAAATCACGTCTAGTATCCTGCAGATACTTTAATTCACAAAGCAAATGTCAATTCAGTAATTAAAACTATTTAATTTCATGCATTAATCAAAATTGTAATCTTGATTTAGAATTAGAAAACTTCTCCCCTTCCCAGAAAAACCTACAGCGTGCTAGCTCTTGACATGGTAGAAGAGGTGTGGGCTTCCTATTCGCTTTCTCCACCTGATTTTCCACTTTTTGCTAACTGGAGCTGATTGCACACAAGCTGCCTGTCCCCTGTTAAATGGGGTGTGGAGCTTCTTTCTCTGCCTGACTCACCTCCTCCTCTTTTTCTCCCTCTCTTACTTTATTTACCTCCTTCCCTGTTTCTTCTCTCTCTCTCTTGTTTATCTTCTCCACCTGGCAAGCTTTTTTTGAAAGAGATAAAGGAAAAATGAATTGGAACAGGGTAGTTATTACCTGACTGGTACTATCAATGATTGGCCTCTCAATGTCTGGGCCTGAGAAGTGTTTAAAGATTACTTTCCCTTGTGGGGGTACTCTAACACATTCTACAGATTCCCAAGCACTGGATATCTCTCCTGTAGTTCTCTTGACAAGGAACAATGTGTTACTCTTCCAACCACAATGCTCCACAGCTCCCAGTTTTCTGGAAGGCACATGCCAGACCTTCTCTGTAAAAATTGCATTGCCTGTCCACAGAGATCCTCTTGAGCAGAATTTTCTAAAGTTTTTATCATGAACTTTTGCAAGCATTCCCAAGGTTGAGAGACTGATACAATGAACCCCCATGTATTAATCATCCAGCTTCAACTATTATCAACATTTTTCTACCTACCTTTTTTTTTCTGAGGATACTTTAAAGCAATGTCTAGATTGTCTGTGTTTCACTGAGTATAATTTAAAATGGCTCCAAGCCAGCCCAAAGGAAACATTCATATACTCTATGTTCTGAACAACTCTGGGGTGCAGGTTAATTCCTGCCCAGCAGCCATGCTCCTTCACTCAGCTGCCAAACAATTCAATGGCCCTCTCTCTTGCCATTTGGATTTCCAATGCAATATGTCAGAGTGCATACCCAACTACAAGAGCAATGCAGTAAGCATTATGGGAAGACCTAATGAAGCCCCTCTTCTCATGCTAGTGTAGGAAATAGCACATATCCACACTCTCCCCCAGTAGATAGAGGATAGGATGCACAGAGAAGCATTCTCTCTCTCAATCATTTCATATTTTCAGTGGATGAGGCAATTAAAGAGACTTTTAACCAATTTTCTGATGCATCCTTGGTGAATTCTGTATATATATATATATATATATTAGAGGCCTGGTGCGCAAAATTCGTGCATGGGGGGGTCCCTCAGCCCAGCCTGCACCTTCCCCAATCCGGGATCCCTTGGGGGATGTCCAACTGACAGTTTAGGCCCAATCCTGGCAGTCAAACATCCCTCTCACAATCTGGGACCACTGACTCCTAACCACTCACCTGCCTGCCTGCCTAATCTCCCCTAAACACTCTACCTGCCTGCCCGATTGCCCCTAAACCCTCTGCCTGCCAGCCTGATCACCCCTAATTGCCTGTGCCTGACAGCCTGATCACCCCTAACTGCCCTCCTCTGCTGGCCTGATTGCTCCTAACCACTCCCCTCCCAGACTGATCACACCTAATCACCCTCCCCTGCCAGTCTGATCACCCAACTGCCTCTGCCTTGGCCCCTGCCACTGTGGATTTGTCCAGATGGAGGACTGGATGACCAGAAGATGTCCTGTCGACCTGGTCTAATTAGCATGTTACCCTTTTATTAGTATACTAGAGGCCCGTTGCATGAAGATTCGTGCAATAGGCCTTCATTCCCCTGGCTGCCAACACAGGTTTTCCTCTGGCACCCGAGACCCAGGTGTTTGCTCCAGCCGCAGCGGAGAAGCCAAGCCTCTTCAGTTTTCACTTGGGCTGGAGCCTTCAGTCTTCACTCTGGCCCTGAGTATGCAAATTAACCTGCCATCTTTGTTGGGTTAATTTGCATAAACACACCTGATTGGCTGGTGGGCGTCACAGAGGTTCGGTCAATTTGCATCTTTCTCTTTTATTAGTGTAGCCTAGTGGCCCGGTGCACGAAATTCATGCATGGGGGGTGGAGGGTCCCTCAGTCCAGCCTGCACCTTCTCCAATCAGGGACCCCTTTAGGGATGTCCGACCGCCAGTTTAGGCTTGAGGATCAGGCCTAAACCGGCAGTCAGACATCCCTCTCACAATCTGGGACCATGGGCTCCTAACTGCTCAACTGCCTGCCTGCCTGATTGCCCCTAACCCCTCTGCCTGCCTGCCTGATCACCTCTAACTGCCCTCCCCTGCCAGCCTCATCTCGCCCCCAATGGCCCTCCCCTGCCGGCCTGATCTCACCTCCTACTGCCTTCCCCTGCTGGCCTGATCTTGCCCCCAACTGCCCTCCCCTGCTGGCTTGATCACCCCTAATGGCCTCTGCCTTGGCCCCCACCACCATGGCTTTGTCTAGAAGGAAGTTGATGTCCGGAAGATGGCTGGTCGACCCGGTCTAATTAGCATATTACCCTTTTAGTAGTATAGATAGATTATCTAGGATAGGATTGCTTAAATCGGGGCGGGGGGGAGGCTTTTTCATCAGGAGGAGATGCTCTTGGCAGACAAAAACATAATCCCTATATCTGGACTGATAGCCAGCCATATGCACTATACTGCCAAACCGGTCATTAAAAAATTGTACTGCTTTCTTAAACCTTACACCAAACAGCTGTTGCCTTTAAAACCCCTCCTCAGTCCCCACCTTAGGTTCTGCCTTCGCAGTTCACCCAGATTAGGTTCTTCTTGGTCAGTTTCTATGCCAGTCAGTGTCAAAAGCTCTGCCCCCTTGGCAACCATTAGCTCCTCGCACTTCATCCAGATTTGGTTCTGATTGGTTGGTTTCTATGTTAGTCAGTATCTCTGGGCCTATCAATGGGCCTGATCAGAGAGGTGGGGCTGATCAACAGCTGCCACAGAGGCTACAGATCAGACCCTGCTTCTCTCTTTTCAGGCCTGATCCACAGCCCCCTCGGCAGTCAGTGCTGGGTCTGGGTGCCCGCAGCAGCGGCAGTCAGTGCTGGGTCACCACAACAACCCAGCATTGACTTCCAATCGGTGGAGCCTTCTGTCGTTTTGGATGTTACGGACCCTGGCATGCTCTCACTCTCTCTCTCTCTTTCTCTCTCTCTCCATATATATATATATACATATATATATATGGGCCAACATATCCATAAGGATGTAGCAATTATTGTAACTTGATATCTTGCCCAAAACTTTAATTTAATATTATGATTTAACTCATTTTTAAAGGAGTTTCACATAGTACATGGCTAGTTGTATTTATTTCGATGATGTCTATGCTATTAAAATTGTATTTATCTTCTAGTATTTTTATTACCCTAAATTACAGATATTGGTGTTTTTCTCCAAATAGTTACTACCAAGTTACTTTATCTTGACACTAATTTTTAGTAGTAAACTATTGTCTTTCATTTAATTATATTAATATTCTTACTTTTAAAATTAAATGATTATCCACAGAAAGGACCCTGCTCTTAGGTCAACACTCAACCACTGAGCCACACCAACCAGACTCAGCTCTACCCTTTTGGTATGTGGGTCCATGTCATTGCTAAGGCTTCATCTTTATTTAAAGTTATATCTTTTCCATTTGGGGTCTCCTGCAGGGAGCAAGCTCTGACAGGTAAGCAGTGCAGTCAGATCTTTCTCTCTCCTTGCTTCTCCTTCCCCAATGTTCCTAGCTACTCAGGAGAAAGAAGCAGGGAGGATGGAGAGGGACTGTAGCAAGATAGTTACTATTTGACAAGTCAAAAACTGCAAAATAACACATACATCTGACAAAGAGTTAGTATCCAGATACAATTTTTTTTTTTAATTCCTGGGAAAGGAGTAATAAGGAAAAGACTAAAACCTATTAGAAAAATAAGAAATAGGCATTTTTACAAGAAGAGAAAACATAGATGGCCAACAGTTATATAAAAAGAGAATGAAAATTGGTACAATCACTTTTTGCCTACTACATTAGAAGATTTACATTTAGTATGAGACATCAATTTCATTCCTGGACCCTCTGGAGAAAACTTGAGTATGTACATCAGGAGACATGTACAAAAATGTTGCAGCAACCATACATGGAGCAGCAAAAATGTGTGAGAAGTCCAAATACCTATTGATAAAAATATGAATTGAATATGATATATTAATGCCATACATTATATTAATTAAATGCTATTCAGTGAAAATGAAAAAATGACAAAAAATAAGCATTAAAATGGATGAGTCTTAAATACAGAGAACAGACTGATGGTTGGCAGAGGGGAGAAGGGTTAGGGGGCTTGGTGAAAAATAGTCATGGAGAACTAAAATACAGCATAGGGAATATAGTCAATAATATTGTAATAACTATGTATGGTGCCCATTGGGTATTAGAAATATCAGGGGGAATACTTTCTAAAGTATATGATTGTCTAACCACTATGTTGTACACCTGAAACTAATAAAAAATAATACTGAATGTAAACTCTAATTAGAAAAAAAAATTATTTAAAATATGGATGAGTCTCAAAAGCCTTATCTGGAACTCTAAATAAAAGAGCACAATAACTATATAGGAGTGCCTACACATATGCTAAAATAAAGAAGAAAAGCAAGGGAGTGTTAAGAGTACAATTCAGGATAATGTTCACTTTGGGAGGGAGGAAGAGGGATGTGCTCCAGGAAGAGCAAGCATGGGCTTCAAAATATTGGCGTCCTATTTGGTAAGCAGGGTTGGTGAGTATAAAGATGTTCCTCTTCTTCATTCAAGATTAACATGCACAGGTTATGTTTTCCACATATATTTCATTTATCAATTTTTTAAAGGTAAAAAAATTAAAGCAAGGAAAGGAAATCTTATCTAATAAGGAGGGAATATGCTAATTGACTGCCACGCCCTCAAAGATGGTGGTGCCCACAGCCACAAGATGACAGTGCCCAGTCCCCTCAGCCCCGCAGG
Source organism: Ia io (assembly GCA_025583905.1). NCBI lineage: Eukaryota > Metazoa > Chordata > Mammalia > Chiroptera > Vespertilionidae > Ia > Ia io. The sequence continues at coordinate 51,140,844 of JAJQQW010000003.1, forward strand.
ACCTGCCCGAGGCACAGGCAAGCCTTGTCGCATGCCTGCCTCCGGAGTCCCCCAGTCCCCACAGCCCCCCAGCCGCCCAGGGCCTGCCCGAGGCAGAGGCAAGCCTTTCCACATGCCTGCCTCCAGAGTCCTCCAGTCCCTGCAGCCCCCCAGCACAGGCAAGCCTCGGATGGCAGCTATCCAGCCACCCAGGGCCACCCGAGGCTCAGGTAACCAGGGCTGGCCGAGGCTCAGGTAACCAGGGCTGGCCGAGGCTCAGGTAACCAGGGCTGCCCGAGGCTCAGATAACCAGGGCTGGCCAAGGCTTGTGCTGCTAGCAGTGACAGCAGCAGAGGTGTGATGGGGCATGAGGGTGTCACCTTCCCCTGAAGGCCAGGTCGCCTCCCGCCCCTGAGGGCTCCCAGACTGTGAGAGGGTGCAGGCCGGGCTGAGGGGCCGCCCCCGTCCAGTGCATGAATTTTCATGCACCGGGCCTCTAGTAATTTAAATAATTCAGGTTGATCAAGTTTACTGAATCAATAATGTTTTCATTCTTCACTTTCACCAGTATAGGCAGAAATTCTCTAGTAAACTCAAGTTATATGATAAAGAAAAACAACAAACGTTGTAATATTTTGTCCAAGATTTAGATATTTATGAAGTACATAATGACCTTTGGGGCCATAAAACACAAGAACACATATAACACAGCATATAACAAAGAAAAAAAACTATGTAGAGTTGTCATCAGGATCCGTTGTGACACTCCCAGTGGGAAAAAAAAAAAAGCTACCATCTTACTATGAGTTAAATGGAGTCACTCTACCTCTGTTCACATGCAGTGCCCCCTTATGGCTAATGTCCTATGGCAGAAGAGCACAGCCTTTGCAACAGACAGAAACAACTTTTATTCACAGTTCTGCACACTTATGTGACCTTGGGCAAGTTCCTCTATCTTCCTGTGCCTATTTTTCTTCATTTGTAAAATGGGAATAATGCGTAAGTTGCAGGGCTGGGAACTTAAGTGGCACAATGTATATATAGCAAAAAGTGTCAAAGTACGTATTAGGTGCAAAGAACTGATAGCTGTTACCATCATCACGGTTAGCACCATGTCATTACAGAGGAAGAAGCAAATATGTCTATTAAGTATCTTTCATAAACATGGTTCAAATCCTTGAGGTTTTGAAAATTTATAGAACTTAAAGATGCTCTGAGCAATGCTGCAAATTCTGGCATTTATGTATAAATAAAAAAAATATACATGTATATACATATATAATTACTAATTATGAATGCAGACTCTCTAAAATTCTATTATATTTATATGTTTATTGCCCAAGTACCTGAACTAATAAAATAATATTAATGGCTATTTACATACATTCAAAATTCTAAATTAGACCTTTAATTTCTATAGTAAAAAGGAAAGTGGTTTGCACAATTTCCCATTTTTATTTTCCTACATGTGATACAGTAGCTCTAATATAATGTATAACTTTGTGAATATTTCCAGGGCTGCTAATATTTTATCTAATATTATATCTTATGTCTTTCATCTCTGACCCACGTTGATACTCCCAGAACCCTTGTGAGCAATGTTCATGATGATAACCGCTGGAGAAAACAAAGTTAAATCATCCACGGCCAGAATCTTTCAAAGAGGCCTCTCAGGGTCAGTAGTGATTTTATTCCATGTGTTTTTCACCACTTTTTAAAAATGTTTCTTAAATATTTGATTCATCAGGACTGAAATATATGTTTTATATTGAAATAGATCACTAGTAAACACTATAGAGTATAAGACCCTAAATTATTCCTTTTTTTTTATTTCCACATTGTTCATTATATCAATATATATTCTTACATCCTCTGGGGAACAATAAAACGGAACAACAAGAGCACAGAAGAAAATTATGAGACAATACAGCTTTAAAGGATGACAAGGGTAATTTATTGACAAAAGAAGAAATAGAAAAACATTATTTTTTTAAATTAAATTGAATCGTTGCCTTAATATTTACAAAAGGTGATGAGCATTTGAAACCAAAAATGGATATACTTTCCTTAAGGGAAGAAAAAGAAATATTAGAGAGAATCAGGATCAGGTGAAGACCAGATTATGAAGAATTATAACACATTAGGAGCAAACACAGGAGGGTTATGATGGAAATGGTAAATGGACGAGAAAGGATTTAAACAGTCAATGGAAGCAAATAAGGAAAAGGCATCCCAGAAAAGAAATATCACAACCTAAGAACAAAGAAGGCGGTAAAATCACTTGGGTATGTTTTAATTTAGAACAAAGAGAAACTACAATCACTACTCAGTTTAACTTTGAAATACTAAGTGTACCAACTTTCCTGTGTCTACTACCCAAATCAAATCGTTGAGTAAAACTAATAACGTAGCATCTTCCACAGCCAAAGGAAAATCGCCTTCAGCTTCCAATTCAGAGAAATAGCTTCCTACACTCCACCAGTCTCCATTCTTTCTCCCATCCCACCACCTGCCCCTGATCCATTTTCCTCTTCAATATCAGTAAATTGTTCCCAAAATGCAAATTCAATTCTGAGTCTCCTGCTTAAAATGCTTTGCTGGCCCTCCATGGCCTACAAGGAAAGCCCAGGTAAAGACAAATTCCCCAGTTCAAGACTTTGGTTGATTCTGCTTCTCCACTTTCCTTTGCTTTTACTTCCGCAGTGGTCCTTGGTCCTCCAGTTAGACCGAAATACTCACAGCCCCTAACTGCACAGACCTGCCTGCTTCTCTGCCTTTGGGCCTGCTTTTCCTCTACCTGGAATGTGCGTCCTCCCCATGTCCACTTGGGGACCTTCTCACCCTTCATACCCCAGAATACCCGGAAAGGAAGCAACTTTGCTTCTCTCTTTTTTGCATACCCCTAGGACACAGCATGGTGCCTAGCACAGAAAAGCGGTTCGGTATATGCACATCCCATGCATGACATCAAGTAATGTTCAAAGATTTCATTAACAGGTTTCTGACTTCAGCTGCCGCTTCCATTCAGAGCAATTCTGTTTTCCTTTCCTTGATGAACTGTGATGTCACAGCTTTAGGCATTCTACCACAAAGATTTCAAAACTGAAAAGGCAACAGTGACTAATGTGTTGATGAGGGGGTCTGGGGAGGAGAGACCAGGCATAGCTGCCTCGTGTGAGTTACATGATTTGACTCAAATAACTTAAAATTTCTCAGCCTCAATGTCCTCCTTATCAGCAAAATGGTGATATCCACACAGGGAATTGTTATGATTACAAAATGTGATTGGGAAACTGCTTGTTTGCTTCTTTGCTTGTTTGTTTCTAAAGACATCACCGCTCCTCTACTACTGATTAATTCTGGCCAATGAGTTCCCTCATTTGTGGCCTATTTTTATCCCTTCAAATAGGTCAGGGTTATTATATTATTCTCCCCAGGATTTTGGTATTGCAGTAGCCCTTGAAATCAGAGTCATAGGTAACTGGTAGCATTAAAAGGTTGAGAATTTGTTCTTAATCAAACAGTTAGACAGTAATGGCACTACAAATAGAACCACATTTTTTATATTCTCATTTCCTTCCATGGAAATGAGCATACTTTTCATTTGCTAATGAACTACATGAAGGTCATAGCCGTCGTCATATTGAAATAGACACTCATCAGGTAATGTACTACAGAAGTGTTTATAGGTGAAATAATTATTCAATCAATCAACTCGCTATTAAGTGAGTGCCTACTCTGCACAGGCATTTTGCTAAATCATATGGCAGACACAGAAAAGTATAGGACACATTCCCCACAGCCTCAGAGCCCAAAATACATAAACACACACTTTGAAAAAAACAAACAATTCTCTCTTATAATACAGTGCCTAAAAGTTAGCTAAATACAATTGCCCATGAAAATACATATGTATGTTTTTACCAATGTGGTATATCGATATATTCAGTGATTCAGCCATAAAGAAAGTTTTGTGAGATGGTTTAAAATCATATAAGGTAAGCTCAAATCTTTAGCCTGGCCTTATTAACTCATGTATACCTTCATTCATTCATTCATTCATTCATTCATTTGTAATGGGTTGGCAAATGTTTATTACCAGAATTCCAGGAATTCATAAAAAAATCATATATACCTGGATGTTGAACATAGCATGGAAACTCATGGATTTGGGTTTCAAGGCAGCAGAATCTAAGGAGGAAACCAGAAAGAAAAATGGTGGGACTCTGTGAGTAACATGATCCCTCCGTATAAGTTCTCAAGACTTCAGTAAAACTAACCAACTCATGAAATCATAGGTGAGGTCGGAGTTTTTGAAAGAAAATAGCAGAAGGGACTTAGAGTTAACCAAGATGCCTGGCTGTAATACAGAAACAGAGAGAGAAGGGACCATGAGTAAATAATGGCTAGTTAGAAGAAATTTCAGAAAGACTGCTAGATCTCCAAAGGCCATGGATGGGCCTAGGATGTCGAAACACCAATGGTATCTGGGTTATATATCAAATATTTATTAAGCAGCTACTATATTCCAGGCACTGTGCTTGGTGCTAGAAATAGGACAAACAATTCCTGTTTTTACAGTTGTTATAAACTAGTTGGAGACACAGAGAATGGAGCAGATGATTATATTACAGAGTGGTAAGTGTGTTGGAATAGTGCTGTGGTTTGAATGTTTGTGTCCCCCCAGTATTCATATGTTGAAATCCTAACCCCAATATGATGGTATTAAAAGGTGGGGCTTTAATAAGAGTGGCAGTCTCATAAATGAGATTAGTGCCCTTATAAAAGAGACCAGAGATCTCTAGCCCCCTCTGTCCTAAGTCTCTAAACCTCAGATTATTATGTTTGAGAATGAGATAACAGTTCTCATCTCACAGAGTTGCCAGGAAGACAATATACATTCTTTTTTTTAAATACGTTTTTACTGATTTTAGAGAGAGAGGAATGGGGGGGAGAGAGAAAGAAACATCGATGTGAAAGAGAAACATCGATTAGTTGCCCCCTCATGCACCCTGACTGAGGACCAAATCTGCAACCTAGGCATGTGCCTTTACCAGGAAGTGACCTAGGGACCTTTCCTTGTATAGGTTGACACTCACCCAACTGAGCCACACTGGCAGGTCCAGAATATACATTCTTTTCAAGTACACCTAGAACATTTTCTAGGAGAGACCACATGTTAAGACACAAAACAAGTCTCAATAAATTTAAGGAAATTGAAATCATATCAAGCATCTTTTATGACCATAAAAGTATAAAACCAAAAATCAATTACAAGAAAAAACTGAAGCACACACAAAGATGTGAAAGCTAAAAACATATTACTGAACAGTGAATGGGTTAACAATGAGATCAAGAAAGAAATCAAAAGATACTTTCAAACAAATGAAAATGAGAACATAACCCATAAAAAAGAAGAGAATCTTACCTTTTGTGATAGCATGAATGGATCTGTAGCGTATAATGCAAGCAAAATAAGTCAGTCAGAGAAAGACAAAAACCATATGATGCACTTATATGTGGAATCTAATAAACAAAATAAACAAACAAGCAACATAAAAATAGACTCATAGATACTTAAGACAGACTGACAGCTGTCAGAGGGAAGGGGGGATATGGGAGTTTATAAAAAGGTGAAGGGATTAATAAAAACAACAACTTATAGACAAACACAACAGTACGGTAATTACCAGAGAGAAATGGGGGTGGGGGTGGTAGAAGATAGGTTTTTTTGATGCTGAAGTTTGAAAATAAAAGCAAACAAAATTTAATTTATATCATATGCAAAAAATAAATGTTATATGAATTAAAGGTCTAAATGTAAAAAGTAAAATAGTATTAAATTTTTAAAATATTTGTATAACTTAGGGTTAATAAGAACTTCTTAAGCAAGACAGAAAACCTAGACACAATAGAGAAAAACATAATTTTCTTATATACTTGTTTGTAATTACATGACAAGAGATATAAACAAAGCCAAATGTAGACTAAGAAAAAATATTTGCAACTCATAAGAGAGAGAAAAGGTAAAATAAACATCTTTCATTTGTGGTACCTACACTCTTTTGGATATCTGTCCTATATTTTGATCACTTACCATATTTTTTTAAGATATATTTTAATTGATTTTATAGAGGAAGGGAGAGAGAGAGATAGAAACGTCAATGATGAGAGAATCATTGATCGGCTGCCTCCTGCACACCCCCTACTGGGGATTGGGTCCGCAACCCAGGCATGTGCCCTTGAGGGGAATCGAACCCAGGACCCTTATAGTCCTCAGGCCGACACCCTATCCACTGAGCCAAACTAGCTAGGGCCACTTACCATGTTCTTAACCCACCTTCACACAGAGGAACTCAGAAACCACTTTCCCAGTGCCTATTGCAGCTGGGCCACAGCCAGGTGACCTGTGTTCAGACAATTACATGCAACTGCATGAATCTTAAGAACCAGAACTAAACCACCCGAGGGCACAGGCTCTGTCTGCAATTAATGGATTTTGCAGGAGTGGTGGGGAGGGGGGAGGTAGCACCACAGGGCACAGCTGTGGTAGTGAAATTTCTCCTCAGGCCAGTTCTTCAATGCTGTTCTGTGTGTCCTTCCTGAAAACTAGGCCTCCAGCCTGTTGTTCATGACCTTCCACTGATTCTGTGAGCTGCTCAGTGCCCTTTCACAATTCCTGACTGCCTAAACCAGCCAGTTTCCACAGTTATCGACTGGAAGCCCTGACCAATGCAAAGAGTTAATACACAGGAAGAAGCTTCTACTGACACAGGAAGAAGCTTCTACTGATTTTTAAAAGAAAAGAAAAAAGACAAGTCAAAGAAAAATGAGACAAGACCATAAATAGGGAACTTGATGATATAGATAGATAGATGAGAGATAAGCACATGAAAAGATGCTTGTCCTCGCTAATAGTTGAGGAAATTCAAATTTAAAGAATGAGATGAACACTTCCTTTTTACACATGATATTGGCAAATGTTATAAAGAGCAATAGATCTTGTGTTGATGAAGACACCAGAAAGGAAGCGCCTCAAACATTGCTGATAAATATTTCCATAACCTTTAAGCAATCTGGTCATGCTATAAAGTTGCAAATACACGAATACTTGAACCCAGCAATCTTTATTTGGTGGAAGTTATTATTCAGAAATAATTATAGTACATAAGACATATGTACAAGGATGACTATGGCAAGATTTTTTATAGTATCAAATAGCAACTAGATTGCTCACCCATAAGAAATAGTTAAATGAATTTTAGTTTATCCATTATGGAATATTATGTGGTTTATATAATCAAATTTTTATACAATGTACAATAACAAAATCCAGTAGTGTGTTTAAGTTGGTTAGTATAAGCAGAGATGTATGATTCAGAATAAACCAACATGTAGGGAGAGTGCGCAAGGAGAGGGGGAAGGGAGAAGAAATTGGTTCAGGAACTGGCCCCTGTACACAGAAGACGAGAAAATGGAGACAGAGGCAGGCCACTCCAGATAGGTAGGTGGCGGTTTTAACAAGCATAAGGGAATGAATTTACAAGGCTTGTCTTGGGCAGCTGCAGGACCAGTAGATCTCCACATCTGCCCACTAGAATATTTAAAGTTTATAGAGAGGCCTTAATGGGGTTCAGTCACCTATTCAGTCCAGATGGTCTCAACAACCCATTGCCCTCTCAAGGCTGTGTCCTTGACAGTGACTCCCACTGTGGGAACAGTGGGCAGAATATGAATTTCAAGGACAGGGGATTGGGGAGGAACCTCTGACTGCCTAGGTCCAGCCTGCAGTCACATCCTCTCAAAGACTCCTTCAACAGAGGGTGAGAAAAGTGCATCGCATACAATGAAATTCCATGGAATGGCACTAACTGATAATATTTAAAAATGAAAGAAAAAAAAACACACAAGAAAATGACAGGAAAACATTAGCATTCTAAGCAATTTTTATTTGGGATTTCTAATATTTTAGTATAGTCTCACAGATAGTTTTCAGATAACAGAAAAGCAAACTACAGAATAATCTTTATAGTGTGATCCCATGTTTTGGAATAATACATAATAATATCTTGTCTCTATAGTTACCATTATTTGGAGAATATAATGAGGAGCTTATTAACCTTTGCTTTCTGTAGCCCTGCATTATTAGATGTGTTACAAAAATCATGGAACACTTTTCTATTTTTAAAAAGCTCGTAAAGTGAAAAAGGAAAGGAGGAAGAAAGAAGAAAGGGATATAAGCAGAGGGGGAAGACGGAAGGAAGGACGAAGAGAAGGGTTCTAAAGAGAAGACGGTACCTCCATGTCAGTATTGCAATAGTCCCCTTATCTGCAATTTCGATTTCCAAGGTTTCAGTTACCTCTGGTCTGAGAATATTAAACAAAATATTCCAAAAATGAACAATTTTTGAGTTTTTAAATTGCACGCTGTTCCCAGGAGTGTGATGAAATCTCTGGAGCCATCCAGTCATCCTTTTGTCCAGCATCTCCAGGCTTTACACCGGCCCACTAGTCACTTAGTAGCTAATGCGGTGAAGCGACTGTCACAGAACTGCAGTGGTGGTGTTCAGGTAACCCTTATTTTACTTAGTAATGGCCACAAAGCGCAAAAGTAGTGATGCTGGCAATCAGGATATGCCAAAGAGAAGCCATAAAGTGCTTCCTTTCTGTGAAAAGGTGAGTGTGTACATACAGGGTTCAGTACTATCCCAGTCTCAGGCATCCACAGGGCATCTTGGAACATATCCCCTGATGATAAGGGGAACTACTCCATTCTGTCTGCATAGCCTTCCCTAACAATGACAGATGGGCAATTTTGTGTGTCTCTATAACACTCTGTACTCACTACTTCTGTAGTAAAAACTAGAGGCCTGATGCACGAAGATTCGTGCAAGAATGGGCCTTCCTTCCCCTGGCTGCTGGCACTGCCTTTGCTCCGGCCGGAGCTGCCTTTCCGCCTTTCCACGCTTCCCAGAGGCGCAGAGTGGCTGGGGTGGTGCAGAAGTCGCTATGGCGATGATGCAAGCATCTCACCCCGCCCCCAGCTGCTCGGTGCCTGCATATGCAAATTAACCCACCATCTTTGTTGGGTTAATTTACATATGCACTCCTGATTGGCTGGTGGGTGTCGTGAAGGTACAGTCAATTTGCATCTTACTCTTTTATTAGTGTAGATGGCTTGCTCACTTCTCTACATCCCCTCCCATGCATAGAGTGTTATCTTTTTCACTCTCACATCACCTGTACTAAGCACAGTGCCTGTCATAAAATAAATGCTCAATTAATATTTTGAGGAGAGTGGGTAACATTTAAAGAAGCAGGAGCAAACAGTAGGCAGCCAATAATTGTTCAATGCCCTTTTCCCCCACGAGGTCCTTTATATTTACAAAAACTGCTATTTTGATAAAACACAAAAGATTTTTATTGCTCAAAAGAACTTTTATTTTGACCTGAATAAAATAGTATAATCATTTATTTAAAACAACATGCTATGAGGCTAGTCAAAGCAGCTGAGTAAAATCATATTAAAATGGACAATAATTCATTTATTATATTTTCCAAGTGATTAGAAATGTGTACATGAAATGGGTAGAACAGAATTTGGCTCCATGAGTGGTTAATCTGAATCTAAAACATAGCAGACTGCATGTGTAGTTTACTAGTAGCTCAAGCAACGCACACGGTGGCCACACTTTGGGGGTTTCCTCACTCGGGCTGGCAATTTTAATGTAGCATAAATAGCACTCAAACACTAAAGGGACGACAGAGAAGTTGAGGACTTTTAAAAACTAAAAGAATTTCTATGACTTAGGCATGTAATTAAAACAATAAAATTTTCCAAATATGGATTTGAAAGTGCTGAGGAAAACTCTAGAGTACATTGCAGAGAGGAGGCAATCTAAAGTTCCCTTACCAAAGGAATTTTATTCTTCGCAGTGAAATAAGCTGCTGGTGAACAAAAGAAATTAAAATCAGTCTGCTTTTAAAGAAAGATCATTAGCCTAACAGTTATTAATAAAGTAAAATAACAGTAAGAGTAATAATATGACCTATACTTTAAAGACTCCAAGATTTTAGGAAGGTAAGTGCTTTGCAAGCCTTCAGACCAGTTTTGTTCCAGCATGAGCTGCCTTTGAAACTCATTTTTCATAAGTGAGGAATGAACACAAGGATTCGGTGTAATGGGAAATAGTAGGTAGGCGAGTGGATGAACGTGACTGAATACTTCCTAACTGCTGTGTCATCTGTGAAGAAACCGTAGAGAAAAGTCTAGTTCTGGGTGGAAGGAAAAGGGTAGATAAGAGGCAGCCCATTATTTACAGTTGGACAGCATGATCTTTATCACAGCTACTTCTACTCAAGCAGGTTATTAACATCATTCACAGCCAGGTCATGCCACACTTCCTTGTTGACAGTAGGTTAAAATCAAACAGCATTTCTTTTGCAAAACTTCAATATGGCAGTACTTTTAGTTAATCTAAGGTACACTGAGTTTTGTCACAGCTTGTTCACTATCCTAATCAAGCACAAGATTTAAGTAATGAATAAGATTAAGATGAAGGTTTTGAATGAATTCGGTCAATTTCCTTCATTCTGAAATAGAACCCATGAATTTGATGCTTTTCCCTGTTAACGTGTGCCATGTTGAAAGTCAAAGTGATATGCTATTGCTTTTAAATTCTTGGATAAGGCTTTATCAATGCCATTTATTTTTCTTGGAATGAAGCTGTTACTTTAGTAATGCAGAAAGCTCCATTTCATTTCTGTATCTCTCTCTCTCTCTCTCTCTCTCTCTCTCACACACACACACACACACACACACACACACACACACACACACACACACACACACACACACACACACACACACCCATACACAAAATAGAAATGATTTCTCTTTCTCCAGATTTTACAAACAAAAGTGTCAAATCAGGGAAGGAGGCAGCTGCCCTCTTCCTTTCAGAAGCTTCGAGTCTCCTGTGCTAAGACAGGTCATGTGACATTTCCCACTTATTTATGTTTTTCCCTAATGAAAGGATGCCTCTTTGTGCTGCAATAGATAGTTTAGATTTTTTAATATTGTTAGTGTTGAGAGATAAACACTTTGGTACATATTGGAGAGTAATAAATTGTGTTGAACATTGATAAACTAACGCAATTACCAGCAAGGTCAGAGAGCCAGCTAATTTAGAAATATCAGTCCCAGGATTTGGAGTTGTCCCCTGGAGAGCTGCAGCCACTTTATTACAGCAGGAGGGTGAGGAGAAAATGGTACATTAGGATTGATCTTTTGATCTAATTGTGGAACTCTGCCATTCCTTGTTTGACCAAAAATGCTTACCAAGCAAGAGAAAACATAGCACAACTAATTGAGGACTATCCCTTATAAACCAGACAAAGTAAAGGAATTCTGGGAAATAAGGGACAAATTGCATTTGATATTATTGGCGTGAGCTTGTTGTCATCGAGGTGCATATTTGTGTCTCTTTTCCAAAATGTCTTTTAAATTTAATTCTAAATCAAATTCAATATTTTCAAACAGTTTGAGGAAAAAAAACTCATTTTCACATTCATCACCTGTGCTGGTAAATTGTAACAAAATTTGAACAAAATATTCAATGTCCCTTTTTTAAATGAGACCTAAGTTAGCCTTAGGGGTACCTAGTTTTCAAAGATTTTCAGTCCTAGGAAAAGTTTGATTACCCTTGCATATCCTTTAATATGTATTTCTTTGCCTGTCAATAACACAAAAAATATATAATACCTAAATTATATCTAAAGATACATTTATTCTAGAATACCTAAATTCATTCCAGAACTATAATTTTCTGTTTTCATTAATATTGGTACTCTTAACATGATTTAGTTTAGTTCTCAATATCTATCAGGTCCTAGGCCTTTAGAAACAGGATAATTTGACTGATTGAGTTAAAGTCAAATTGTGTAAGGTCCTGATTCCAGGACTTATATAGAGTTCAATTGAAATAAGATTCCTGCTTAGCTGCCAGGCACATCATGGGCACCATCAATTGTGTTATTTGAGAAAGCTATTTCAAATGTAGTCCTTTTGAATATGTAATCTCATTTGACAAAGAGTTTCTCAGGAAGCACTAAGACTGAAGAATGATTAGAGGATGTGTACCCATGCAACATCTTGGAAAGAAATTAAATTGACAGCATTTTGGAAGTTCAGATTCTCACACTGGGCAATAAATATATCTTAAAATTCAGCTCTCGCATTTGCGTGCAAGCATGTAAATTACTTACAACTAGTAAATTCTGATAATATAATAAGGTTGAATTACATCTGAAAACGTTTTCCTTTAATGTATGAATTTTTGTTCAAATGGTTATAAGGCAACCAGGAAATACAAGTAAAAGGAGTGAAATTGTTTACTGTGACTCGTTTCAAACAGAATCAAGTTTTTCAAATGGTACAGTAATTCACAGGAAGGAAAAACTTCTTAAGAAGCTGAGTGGGGGAAAGGTGTCACTGTTGAGTGATTCTAGACACTTTCAGTTCTTTGCCAAGGTTCAACTCAATGCCTACAATTTCTGACACATCCTGCAGAATGCAGAGCCTTTCTGGCTTCATTAAGTTTTCCTTCTATAGCCTCAGTTGCTGTGAATGTAACTATATTATTGAGCACTTAAAGCCCACTGAAGGGTGATAATATTTTAAAAATAGAGTCTTGAGAATACAGCCAGGATTATTCCAGTCCTGTCCTGTGGCAGCAGATTGTGGTAATGTACGCAGCGAACCACCGATGTCAAATTGATGCAGGCGGCCCAGCTGTCTACTCTTTGTCTGTAGGTTTAATTCCCAGAATGGGATGGGGGTAATCCCTTTGTGATACAATCAGCTCTAGGGGCTTAGCCACTTATATTACATTATTGAAAGGATGATGAGCTGATGATGAGCTGATAACAGGAAGATTGCATTAGGCAGAATATTAGCCCAAATACCTCTGAGCTGCTTATACATGTCAGTGGCTGGAACATTATACACAGTTTTTGTTTTTCAAAAACAAGTTGAAACTGTCTTTAAATCTTAAGTAGCTTGGCTGGGAGAGAAGTCTATATTTAGACTCCATAAAGAAGAATTATCTCCCATAAGGAAGATAATTTGCACAGTAAGTGGATAACAGAAAAAAATTTGGAATAGAGAACACATTTATAAAATATATTACATAAAGTACATATATAATATCTATGCACATGTTATATACACATAACAATATACCGTATTTTCCGGCGTATAAGACCACTTTTTAACCCAGGAAAATCTTCTCAAAAGTCGGGGGTCATCTTATACTCCGGGTATCATCTTATAGGGCGGGTATATCCCAAACTCTATATTTTAACTGGAAAAGTTGGGGGTCGTCTTATACGCCCAGTTGTCTGGAAAATATGGTATATTGTTATGTGTATATAACATGTTTTGTAAAGTAGTCACACAAACCAATAGATTTGTCATAAATTGTATCATGATTTAAAATACTCATACATTGTGAAAGAATTCCCACCATCAAGTTATAATTTTAATTGTCAATTATGGCTCAATAAAGCTGGAAAAAGGTAAAATAAAATACTGACTGCCTTTAATTTCAACACAGGGTGGGCAAAAATAGGTTTACAATTATGCATATGGAAAATAATACAATAATTAATAACTAATAATATACTCTGCATTTCCCATGTTCACCACTGTAAACCTACTTTTGCCTGACCCTGTAATATGAAACAAATTTCACTTGAACATTCTTTTGAGGCTGGCATCAGGAGGTAGTAGGGCTTTCATCTATCAAACTGCTCACCAGCAAAGGCATTTATGCTTTGATTTTCCAAGGGAAGCTCTGGCATATTCTTTGGCTTATTTTACTATCCCTGTGCCCTGTGATCTTATAACTCTTTGAGAATGAGCACTGCAGAATGTCTGGAAGTCATCACTTTTCATACAGGCCAATCCTACTTCTCCCTGTCTTCCAAACAGAATTACTTCAAATAGGTTAACTGGTTTCAAAAATCACTTAGGATATATTTCATGAGAAAACCACTTTACTAGTAAATGGTTTTCTTTTAAATTAATGAGTTTATAATATGATGACTGTCAATATGTTCATCCATTCAGAGATACTTCCAGGTGAATTTCTCACAATGAACATAGCCTAGAGATAGCATCAGTCACTTCTGGGAGCATGTGAGATAATGTTTATTTAGAGAATTTTTTCTAGGGTAAGTAAGTGGAGGAAAGAAGTGAACTGGGCCTTCTGGCTGCAGAACTTCTGCCTGGTGGCCTATCCAGCACTGCTAATAGGTAAAAATTGTAATTGGGGAGCTGTATCTCACCAAGTCTATGTGATTGTCATGATAGGAAATTCTCCAAAACTGGGAAGTGGAATGAAAGCTGTCTAAAGGTACAAACTTCCAATTATAAGTAAGTTCTGGGAATGGGATGTGTAGCATGGTGACCATGGTTGACAATATTATATATTTTGACGTTGCTAAGAAAGTAGATCTAAAATTTCTCATCAGAAGAAAAAAAAAAAGTAACTCTGTGAGGTGATGGATGTTAACTAAACTTATTGTGGTGATCATTTTGCAGCTGTGGCAGTGGCCGGTGGTAGCAATAAGGTCTTGGGCAGATTGTCCTCAGTAGCGGATAGCTTTGTGCCTTACACATCCTGCTTCTTGACCCCTCTGAAACGAACTTAGTTTCTGCTAATTTTCAAGTGTAGTCTTCTCACTTCCCATTGATTCTGTAATTCTCAATATCCTTCCAATCAATCCCCCTTTTCCCCACCCCCTAAAACAGCCAGAGCTGGTTTCTGTTGATTGGAGCCAAGGCACCTAATTGGCGTGCTAATGTTCTGTGTCATTTGTCACTACATGTCCCAAATTTTGTTGCACAACATTCATCTCCAGAACTCTCTCAACTGACGAAATGCAATAAAATAATTAGCTATGTATGACGTTAAACTGCTTTTATGTTAAATTGAGTATGCAGTGAGAATAAAAAGGTTGTCTTTTTCAAGTTTCAAAAAGCACATGACTAATTATTCTTTTGCTTTTTTCCATTTCATAAACTAGCAACCACAGAACACAAAGTCACTCAATCTATCAGTCATAGGTTCTCTTCAGTGCTCCCAAATGTCAGCAATCCCTAAAATCCCCACTTCCTCAAAACCCACTATAAGATCACTCTTTGGTTTGTTCAGAGACTGTTCTACAAAAGTTTCCTCTTAAAAAATATTTCCTCTTGCATAGCAACTAATAATAAATTATAATAAACTCAACTTTCTTTCAGATATATTTAAGTGGTGTTCTCTTCCTTTAAAAGAACTAATTGGGAAATAAATTACTGCCAGTGGAATTGAAACTGTTAATAAGATGTCAACCTTTGTTAATCTTCTATACTAAATATACACTGAGTGACCAGATTATTATGATCTCTGAATGCATAATAATCTGGCCACTCAGTGTATATCCTATATAATAAAAGGCTAATATGCAAATTGTCCCCTGGACCAGGAGTTCGACCAGCAGGCAGGCCAGCTAACCGCTCATGACCCCTCCCCCTGGCCAGGCTGGCCGGACCCCACCCATGCACAAATTCATGCACCCGGCCTCTAATATATATACACTGAGTGGCCAGATTATTATGCATTCAGAGATCATAATAATCTGGCCACTCAGTGTATTTTATGGATAAATCATATAGTTAATTAGAAAGTAGTCATCAGGTTTTCTTGATTACACTACATGCAGAATATTGGAATTTTTTTTAGGGGAAAAAAAAAAAAGATTAGTTTCCCAGCCTGTGTGGCTCAGTGCTTTAGTGTCCACCTATGAACCAGGATGTCACAGTTCTATTCCCGGCAGGGCACATGCCCGCATTGTGGGCTTGATTCCCGGTGTGCAGGAGGCAGCCAATCAATGATTCTCTCTCAACACTGATGTTTCCATCTCCCTCTCCCTCTCCCTTCCTCTCTGAAATCAATAAAAATATATATTCTTTTAAAATGACTAACTACTAGCTATTAGGTCTAGTGGCATAATGATGCTGAAGAAAGATTTACAAAGAACTATAATATATGCCAGAATAATACACCTATTGAACCACCTTCTTCATAAGAAGCAACCAAAAGTTATGATAAAATATCCATAGTGGCTTCTAATACTTTGAAGAAAAATATCTTAAATATCATAAAGTTTTCAAAATACCTCAAATGCACTTCCAGCTTCAGCCTAGGAGGTACAAAGTGGGAAAGAATTTCCTCCCACCCCAACAACAAGAGGAGCCAGATAGCCTACAAAATCATAACTTTTCTTGAATACATTAGGAAGCAAGTTGCAGAGCAAACAATCTGAAATCTAAGGAAAGATAGGTGTCTCCAGGAGACATGGGGCACTAGTCCTGGTTCACTTGTAGCAGACCATGGGAGGAAGATATAGCTGCTATACAAGTGGAAGGAGAAAGAGAGCCTGAAGCAGAATAAATATTTGAAAAATAATAGCTGACAATTTTCCAAATATAAAACACTCGTAACCACAGATTACAGAATCTCTGAAAAACAAGAAGATAAAGAGAAAATCTTGAAATCAGAAAGAGGACAAACACAGAAAAACAAATAAAAGAATAATAGCAGCCTTCTCATGAGAAATTATGTAAGCCAAAAAACAATCGAGTGACATCTTTAACGTACTAAAAGAAAACAATGCAAAGAAAACCATATTTCATTATGAAGACTGCCAGAGCAGTTATTTGCCAACAGTTATTTATAGCATATGGCTTTTCTTCTTTTTTTTTTTTTTAATCTTCACCTGAGGATATTTTTTCATTGATTTTTAGGGAGAGTGGAAGAGAGAGGAAAAGACAGAGAGAAACATCGATGTGAGAGAAACACATCAATTGGCTGCCTCCTGCACAAGCCCTAACCAGGGCCTGGCCCAGGGAAGAGCCTGCAATCAAAGTAAGTGACCTTGACTGGAATCAAACCCAGGACCCTTTGGTCCATAGGCCGGTGCTCTATCCACTGAGCAAAACCACTAGAGCACATATGACTTTTCAGGCATCATTTCTGGAAATGGTCTGTATTATATCTGTTGTACTAAAGAATTTATAGATTGGAATCTTCGAGGTAAAAAAAAAATTATGTGAAGAGTATATTATGATGTTTAGACTAATTTAAAACAATGTAGACTTCTTAGGTCATTGTTTGATGCTTCAGGTTCTATGTGAAAAAATAATGATGGAAAACTTCTCTAACCTAATGAAGGAAATAGACACACAAGTCCAGGAATTTCAGAGTCCCAAATAAGATGAACCCAAAGAGGCCCACACTAAGTCAAATAATATTTAAAATGCCAAAGGTTAAAGACAAAGAGAGAATCTTAAAAGCAGCAAGAAAAAAGCAGTTAGCTACTTACAAGGGAGCGCCCATAAGATCGTCAGTTGATTTCTCAACAGAAACTTTGCAGGCCAAAAGGGAGTAGCAAGAAACATTCAAAGTGATGAAAAACAAGGATCTACAACCAAGATTATTCTACTAAGCAAGGCTATCTTTTAGTGAGAAAGAGCTTCCAGATAAGAAAAAACTAAAAGAGTTCATCACCACTAAACCAGTATTATATGAAATGTTAAAGGGTCTTCTTTAAGAAAAAGAAGGAAAAAAAGATAAAAATATGAACAATAAAATGGTGGTAAATACATATGTATCAATAATTGAATCTAAAAACAAAAGAAAGGAACAAGTGTAATAGAAACAGACTCATAGATACAGAGAACATTTGGACAGTTGCCAGATTGGAGGGTGGTTGGGAAATGGGTGAAAAAGATGAAGGTATGAAGAAGTACAAATTGGTTGTTAAAGAATAGTCATGTTGGTATAAAATTTAGCATAGGAATATAATCAATAATATCCTAATAACTATCTATGGTGTCAGATGGGTGTGAGATTTATCAGGATGATCACAGTAAGTTATGTAATGTCTAAATCACTGGGGTGTACACCTGAAACTAATTTAATAATGTATGACAACTGAATTGAAAAATAAAAGGTCTTAAAATGAGTAAATAAAATTTAAAAATTTTTTAAATGCATTACTCTCAGTGATTAACAGTCTCTGGGTCCACCATTCAATCACTGTGAAGTTGAGCAGAACATTAAACTCTGAGTCTCTGTAACAGAGGATTAACAAAACCCCCTTAAGTGGTTGTTGTAGAGATTAAATGAGATATATGTAAAGTGTCTAACAACAATAAGCTTTTAATAAATGGCAGTTTTATGATTAATGTGTATTATTTTATTGTCCCAATGATGAATATTTAGACTTAAGATACCAAAAACAAAAAAATCATTTTAGATGCTGATTTTCTAGTATCTACTCTTTGTTAATTTTTCCCAGAAGAATTAGTCTTTGCTAGATTGTCATACAAGACTAGAGTGATTTTTACCCCCCTACAATTGAAATCAAAGAGCCTGCCTGACTCTCATAAGGTCTTGAGTGCAAGTGGCCTTGTGGGCACTGCAATAGGGATAACTTACTATTATGCCATTTGTCACTGTTATCCAAAATGATATTCAGTGTTTGCAAGGTGTTTTGAATCCCATCCATAAAAGATACAAATAGATCCCAAGTGTTGTGGTTTAATAAAGCAATCCCAAATGTAATAATAAATTTCATCTGAAAAGTCAATACTTTTAGTTTGCATTTGTAATTCTATTGTTAAGATGTTGTTTTGTTGGCATACATAGGCAATATTGATATAAATAACCTCTAATCTCATATTACAATACATAGGTTTTTTTTATTTAATAAGTCATAGGGATCTATAGTATGTACAGGAAAAATACAAATCATTTAAAATCTCTTGTATTTTCCCTATGTTGTAAAATATCATTATGATGCTATATATAAGTTTGTATTTTATCCCTGGTTGTACTTTTATAACTTTTAGGAATCAAGTTTCTTCAGTATCCTGTAAATGCCATATAAATAACAATTATAATATTTTCAATTTTGTCTGCTTTATAGTCATTCAACAAACATTCAGTAACACCTACCATCTACTCCATGCAAGACATTGTGCTTGGTGTCAGATAGAACTAGCAACACGTTATTAAGTGGTCTATATATAGGCTACTTTTGTTTTTCCAGTTACCTTGGAGTTTATTTAAACTAAGAGGAAAAGGTCATGTGTTCATGCAATACATACTTGATTCTTTAAACAACAATTGTGACAAATAACAGAAAGAATTAAGGAATGCTATACTTGTGATCCATACAAAACACCACCAACATTTTTTGAACTACACTAAGAGAATCAAAGCCAAATAATACACATTAACTAAGAACTTAATTTAATAGAGACTTTAAAAAACTCATTTCAAAGCTACTTTTGCTCTTATTTACTTCTATAATGAAGCAGATGCTCTCCTTTATGAGCAAAAATGGTGATTTGCAGCAAATGATAACTCAAATGACTAAATAATAAAGGAGATGGCGTATGGTGTGCATTATCTTAGCACTGAAGTACTGATATAAGATAATTTGCCAGAGGTCATGTTTTACAGATTCTAAGGGCTTGGGGATAATATGCTCAGTGATTCTATTGTGACACTACTTTTCTGACTATTGAAATGAATGGTGCCTATGCTACAAAGAAATATGAAATCTCTTTTACTGAAATTATATAGTCACTTTTTTAAGGGTAAAAAAAAAAAAGCATGTCACTGTCTATCTGCTTTTCTCATGGGCATCAGTCACAGATCACTGAATTTAGTTATATCCAGTCCAAACCCTTTATTTTATAAAGTTGTTGAACTGTAGAGAGACTGTAACTCAACCATGGTCTCATAGGCGTTTCCTGAAGTGAGCAGAATCAGAACCTTCATGTCTGGGGCCTCAACACCATACTTTTTACAGCTTTAATGTTGATCCTGATGTTCAAACAGAGATGGAAACTGGGAATCTGGCAGGAAAGACCATATCTACACGGGTTTGCATTCAGACAGACCTGAGTTCCACATCTTTCTGTTGCTCGCTACTATGTAACCTTGGCAAGTTCTTTGCCTCTCAAAATCTTGGTATTTCTTCATATGGAAAAAGAGGATAATGCTTGCCCTATGGGGTTTATGTGAGGCTTAAGTAAAATACATTAACTGTATTGCACAGTGTTTGGTGTGTGGCAAGTGCTTATAAATGATAGCTTTTAATTGCTAACTTCTTTGCAACTCCCTGATGCTGTTAATTCTGCCACCACCCCCCCCCCCCCAATCATGACTGTCTCCTCTCATGGTCTCCAGCAGGGCCCCTCCTTCCTTCCCACTTATCCTGCTTCCTCCCTGACTTCTCCTCCTTCACTGGCTTCTCTTCCTCTACCCCCTTCAAAGGGGGACACTCCCCAGGATTCAGTCCTCCATCCTATTACCTGTATTTTTCTAGATTTCTTTTTTTCCCATGACGTCAATAGCATCCATTTGACAAGACCCTGAAATTCCTTTGGCTCTACCATATCTTGAGTTCCAGAACAGCATTTCAAACTGTATTTAGTTTATCAAGAAATTTCTAAAATTTATCTTCTTCACAATATTTCCATATAAAAGTACTCAAATTTCAAACAATCTAAGTAGTTACTGGCCAGGAAGTCCGTGATACAGACTTCAGTGCAGGCCCGTGGGAATTGTTAATGCACCATGGTGGGATCATGGTACAAGATGTATCATAAGCACCTACTTCTATGTCAGAGAAACCTGGGTTCCGATTGCTACAACTTTCCAGCCATATTACCTTGAGCAAGTTAGTTATCTGACTATACATCAATTTCCTCATAACATTATTATGAGGATTAAATAAGAAAAACATAAATTGCTTGACATAATGCCTGCTATGCCCTACATGCTCAATTAATGTTTGTGGAAGTCAATATGGTCATGGAAATTTTTGTCTCCCTGATACACACACAGAACAGCTAATCTCAAGAAATTGGGCTACTCTACCTAACAAGTTTGCCTCTGTTTAATTTTAAATATCTCTACAGCCTTTTCTGGGAAATAAATATCTAATTGGGCATTTTGTCCAGGCCTCCAGTTCAGCATACCATCTTGTCCAAATCCAGGGAGTGCCTTTACCTGGCAGTCCATAGGCGTGGTGCTCCCTGGAGTTGTGCAGTATGTACAGGCTATGTGCTTACATATAGCAACTCTGTTTCAGCTTTTGATTTTAACAGAGACTAAAATTACCATAAGCTATACCTCCTTTACTCTTTAAACACCCCCTTAAATTAAGCAATAATTAATACAATGTCAGAATAGCAAATATAGATTCAACATTTTGTTGCCTGTTGTTTTCTTTTAAAGATAAGCATCAAATAAGTTTTCAGAAAGTTGATGAAATACTTTTTAATAAAGTATTAGATTTTTTTCTTCAGATTGAAAAGGACTTTTTTTTTTGACATTTTTTATTGAGGTATTATATATGTACATATCTTACCATTGCCCCCCCACCCCACACCCATACATGCCCTCACCCCCCCAGAGTTTTGCGTCCATTGTTTATGCTTATATGCATGCATAGAAGTCCTTCGTTTGATTTCTTATCTCCCCTACCTCTCCCTAACTTTCCCCCTGTAATTTGAAAGTCTGTTTGATGCTTTACTGTCTCTGTATCTATCTTTTTGTTCATCAGTTTATAATGTTCTTTATTATCCATAAATGAGTGAGATCATGTGGTATTTTTCTTTCATTGACTGGCTTATTTCACTTAGCATAATGTTCTCCAATTCCATCCAGGTTGCTGCAAATGATGAGAATTCCTTCTTTTTTATGGCAGCATAGTATTCCATTGTGTAGATGTACCACAGTTTTCTGATCCACTCATCTGCTGATGGGCACCTAGGCTGTTTCCAAATCTTAGCTATTGTAAATTGTGCTGCTATGAACATAGTGTGCATATATCCTTTCTGATTGGTGTTTCTAGTTTCTTTGGATATATTCCCAGGAGTGGGATTACTGGGTCAAATGGGAGTTCCATTTTCAGTTTATTGAGGAAACTCCATACTGTTCTCCACAGTGGCTGCACCAGTCTGCATTCCTACCAGCAGTGCACGAGGGTTCCTTTTTCTCCGCATCCTCGCCAACACTTGTCGTTTGTTGATTTGTTGATGATAGCCATTCTGACAGGTGTGAGATTGTACCTCATTGTTGTTTTGATTTGCATCTCTCGGATAATAAGTGACTTTGATCATGTTTTCATGTGTCTCTTGGCCTTCCTTCTGTCTTCTTTTGAAGATTCTGTTTAGGTCCGTTGCCCATTTTTTTATTGGATCATTTATCTTCCTTTTATTAAGTTGCATAAGCTGCCTGTAAATGTTGGAGATTAAACCTTTAGCAGTGATAGCATTTGCAAATATGTTCTCCCATGCAGTGGGCTTTCTTGTTGTTTCGTTGATGGTTTCTTTTGCTGTAAAAAAGCTTTTTATTTTGATGTAGTCCCATTTGTTAATTTTCTCTTTAGCTTCCATTGCCCTAGGGGCAGTGTCAGTGAAGAAGTTCTTTTGGCATATGTCTGAGATTTTGTTACCTGTGGATTCCTCTAGTATTTTTATCGTTTCCCGTCTTATGTTTAAGTCCTGTATCCATTTTGAGTTTATTTTTGTGTATGGTGTAAGTTGGTGATCTAGTTTCATTTTTTTGCATGTATCTGTCCAATTTTCCCAACACCATTTATTGAAGAGACTGTCTTGACTCCATTGTATGTTCATGCCTCCTTTGTCAAATATTAATTGAGCATAGTGGTTTGGGTTGATATCTGGATTCTCTATTCTGTTCCATTGATCTATATGTCTGTTCTTGTGCCAGTACCAGGCTGTTCTGAGAACAGTGGCTTTGTAATACAGCTTGAAATCTGGTATTGAGATCCCTCCTACTTTATTCTTCTTTCTCAGGATTGCTGTGGCTATTCGGGGTCTTTTTTTATTCCAGATGAATTTTTGGAGAGTTCTTTCTAGGTCTGTGAAATATGCTGTTGGTATTTTGATGGGGAGTGCATTGAATCTGTAGATTGCTTTGGGTAGTATGGACATTTTAATGATGTTGATTCTACCAATCCATGAACATGGTATGTTCTTCCATCTGTTTACGTCTTCCTCTGTCTCTTTTTTCAGTGTCCTGTAGTTTTCCGCATATAGGTCTTTTACCTCCTTAGTTAAGTTTATTCCTAGGTATCTTAATTTTTTGGTGCGATGGTAAATGGGATTGCTTTTTTAGTCTCTCTTTCTGTAAGTTCACTATTGGTGTATAGAAATGCCATAGATTTCTTAGCGTTAATTTTGTATCCCGCTACATTGCCGAATTTATTTATTAAGTCTATTAGTTTTTTGATGGAATCTTTTGGGTTTTTTATGTACAATATCATGTCATCTGCAAATAAGGACAGCTTCACTTCTTCTTTTCCAATTTGGATGCCTCTTATTTCTTCTTCTTGCCTAATTGCGATAGCTAATACTTCCAGTACTATGTCAAACAGGAGTGGTGAGAGTGGGCATCCCTGTCTTGTTCCTGTTCTTAGGGGAAATGGTTTTAGTTTTTGTCCATTGAGTATGATGTTTGCTGTGGGTTTATCATATATAGCTTTTATTATGTTGAGGTATGATCCTTCTATTCCCACCTTGTTGAGAGTTTTTATCAAGAAAGGGTGTTGGATTTTGTCAAATGCTTTTTCTGCATCTATTGATATGACTATGTGATTTTTATCTCTCAGTTTGTTTATGTGCTGTATCACGTTTATTGATTTGCGGATATTGTACCATCCTTGCATTCCTGGGATAAATCCTACTTGGTCATGATGTATGATCTTTCTGATGTATTGTTGGAGCCGATTTGCTAGGATTTTGTTGAGGACTTTGGCATCTATGTTCATGAGGGATATTGGTCTGTAATTCTCTTTCATTGTGTTGTCTTTATCTGGTTTTGGTATTAGGGTGATGCTGGCTTCATAGAAGGAGCCTGGAAGTGTTCCTTCCTCTTGAATTTTTTGGAATAGTCTGAGGAGGATAGGTTTTAGTTCTTCCTTGAAAGTTTGGTAAAACTCTCCTGTGAAGCCGTCTGGCCCCGGGCTTTTGTTTGCCGGAAGCTTTTTGATGACTGCTTCAATTTCTTCCATAGTTACTGGCCAGTTGAGCTGTTTAGATTCTTCCTGATTGAGTTTTGGAAGGTTGTATTTGTCTAGGAATATGTCCATTTCCTCCAGGTTGTCCAGTTTGTTGGAATAGAGTTGTTCGTAGTATTTTGTAACAATCCTTTGTATTTCATCGGGGTCTGTTGTTATTTCACCTCTTTCATTTCTGATTTTGTTTATTTGGGTCCTCTCTCTTTGCTTCTTGGTGAGCCTGGCTAGAGGTTCATCAATCTTGTTTATCCTTTCAAAGAACCAGCTCTTGGTTTTGTTGATCTTTTGTATTGTTTCTTTGGTCTCTATGTTGTTTATCTCCGCTCTGGTCTTTATTATTTCTTTCCTTCTGCTTACACTGGGCTTTTCTTGTTGCTCTCTCTCTAACTCTTTGAGTTGTTGGGTTAGGTAATTTATTACCATTGTTACTTGTTTTTTGCAGTAGGCTTGTAGAGCTATGAACTTCCCTCTCAGGACTGCTTTCGCTGTGTCCCATAGATTTTGGATTGTTGTGTTTTCATTGTCATTTGTTGCCATGATGTTATTTCTTCCTTGATGTCTTTGGTAACCCAGTCATTGTTTAATAGCATGTTGTTTAGTCTCCATGTGTTTGATTTCTTTGGGTTGTTTTTATTGTAGTTGATTTCCAGTTTTATGCCACTGTGATCTGAGAAGATACTTGATATGATTTCTATCTTCTTGAATTTGGAGAGACTTTGCCTATGTCCTAACATATGGTCTATCGTTGAGAATGACCCATGTGCACTTGAGAAGAATGTATATTCTGTGGCTTTGGGGTGAAATGTTTTGAAGATGTCGATTAATTCCATCTGGTCTAGTGAGTCATTTAGGATTGCTGTTTCTTTGCTGATTTTTTGTTTAGAGGATTTGTCCAATGGTGATAGTGGGGTATTGAAGTCTCCTACTATGATTGTATTGCTGTCAATCTCTCCTTTGATATCTTCCAGGAGTTTTTTAATGTATCTTGGTGCTCCTGTATTGGGTGCATATATGTTTACCAGAGTTATTTCTTCTTGTTGGATTTCTCCCTTTAGTATTATGAAGTGGCCTTCATTATCTCTTGTTATGTCCTTCACTTTGAGATCTAATTTGTCTGATATAAGTATTGCTACCCCAGCTTTTTTTTCATTTCCATTCGCCTGGAAAACCTTTTTCCAACCCTTTACTCTCAGTCTGTATGCGTCCTTTTTTTTTTTGAGGTGGATTTCCTGTAGACAGCAGATATATGTGTTTTGTTTTCTTATCCAATCTGCTACCCTGTGTCTTTTGATTGGGGCATTCAATCCATTTACATTTAAAGTTATTATTGATAGGTACTTATTTGTCCCCATTTTATTCTATACCCCTGTGTTCCTTCTTTGCTTCCTATTTCTTTCTTTCTTTTTTTTTTTACAGTAGGCCCTTTAGCATTTCTTTCATTGCTGGTTTGGTGGTGATAAACTCCCTTAGTCCTTTTTTGTCTTTGAAGCTCCTGATTTCACCTTCAATTTTGATTGATAGCCTTGCTGGGTACAGTATTCTTGGATTGAGACCCTTCCTTTGCATGAGTTTGTATATTTCATTCCATTCCCTTCTGGCCTGATGAGTTTCTGTTGAGAAATCAGTTGCTAGTCTGATGGGGGTTCCTTTTTAAGTAACTGTCTGTCTCTCTCTGGCCGCTTTTAAGATTCTTACTTTGTCGTTGGTGTTTGCCAACTTAATTATAATGTGCCTTGGCGTCGGTCTTTTGGGGTTCATTTTGCTTGGCACTCTGTGAGCTTCTTGGATTTGTGTGGGTTTTTTCTTCCCTATATCAGGGAAGTTTTCTGTTATTATTTCTTCAAACAGGTTTTCTATTCCTTGCTCAGTTTCCTTTCCTTCTGGTACCCCTATTATCCTGATGTTGTTTTGTTTTGTGTTGTCCCAAAGTTCCCTTAGGCTCTCCTCATGCTTTCTAATTTTTGTTTCTAGAAGCTGTTGTACTTGGGTATTTTTTTCCATCTTGACTTCTAGCTCACTTATGCGGTCCTCTGCTTCTTCTAGTCTACTCTTGATGCTTTCTATTGAGTTCTTTACAGCAGCGATGTCATTTTTCATTTCTTCCTGGTTCTTCATTTCCTCTTGGTTCTTACTCATATCGTCGAATTTGTCTTCCATCCTTTTCAGCCACCTTATGACCATTTCTCTGAATTCTTTCTCTGATAGGTTGTTTGCCTCTAATTCGTTTACTTCCTTTTCTGGTGATGCCTGCTTTTCTTTCCTATGAGGGCTATTTCTTTGTCTCCCCATGGTCTCTCTTCTCCGGATGTCTGGTTATATAGTTCTCTCTCTCCGGCATTGATTTAAAGGTACAAAATACAACACAACCAGGAACAACACACAAGGCACTGAACAGAACTGTATTCACGATATTAATAGCCTCCAATAAAGGTAACCACCAGAGAAAGACAAATTAGGGAATAGGAGTGGAAGAAGGAGAGTAAAAAGAAAGAAAAAAAAAAAAAGAGTGTGAATCTGAACTTGGGAAAAGAGCAGAAAAAAAAAAAGAAAAAGTAAGAGAGACAAGAACGATACTAAGAGAGAAAAGGGGAACAAACTATATATATGGGGAGTAAACTCCACTAGAACAACCACTAATCCCAGCAAATTCCAGCAACACGAGCCTGGAGATTAATACAAACTGCAACACAAACTACTATCAAGTGAGGCAAGGGAAAACAAATGTAAAAAACAAACAAAAACAAAGCAAACAAAAGAACCAACCAACCAAACAAAAAGAATAATCAAAACAATCTCATAAAAATTCAATCTAATCAACATTCAAGCAAACAACAACAAAAGGCCAGAGAGAAAAATAATTTTTTTAAGGTAGCATAGAGAGAGGTATGTATGGATTTGGAGCAGGGAGTTGGGAATTAGATATATAAGTAGGGTGAAATTTTAGCAGAGGATAAACTGAAAAAGTAGGGAAAATCTAAAGCCAGAAAGGGTTAAGATAAACAGGAGACCAAAAGGGGAAAGGTTAGGAGGAGAGTGATGGCATAATGTTAGCGTTGAGATAGGGTAAAACGATTGTAAGGGAAAGATGCAAGTAGAATGTAGGACACTAATCCCAAAATAAAAGAAAGAGAAAATCAAATGACATTTAAAAAAAAAAAAAGTAAAATAATAGTAATAATAATGCTGATTGAAAATAAAAATGTAATAATTAAAAAGGTGAAAATTGAGTGAGGAAAAAGAAAAAAGTTTAGTTTCTTAAGTAAAAGATGCAAAAAATGAAAATAAAAAATTAGAATAAAAAAATTAAAAAAAATTGAAAAAAGAATTTAAAATTAAAAAATAGGAAGACTAAAATGTATAGTAGCGGCTGTCATTCACTTCCTCTATTATTCTGTTTGGTATGCCTGTTTCCCAGTCTGGGCAGTGTTTCCGTTCAGCTTCGTTCCACTGCTCCTCAGTGTTGTAAGCCAGTCCTGCTTTTTAAGCCGGCCGTGTCTTAATTTCTTGTATTTATTTTTGATTACACCAGAGACAATTAGCGTTTCAGCCCCTGGGTGGCAGTGTTTCTGAATTGACTTCCGGGCCTCTCTAGCTTTTTTTTTTTTTTTTCCCCTCTGTGGCACTCACTACCGGTTTGTGGAGCTGTGCGCCTCAGAGCTGCCTCTCCAATGGTCACATCCAGCTCTGCTCCCCAGGTTCTGAAAAAACAACTTCCCCCTGCAGTCTTTCAGGGTTTTTCCCACCTGGGTTTTCCTATGTATTGGGCTTAGTAATCAGAGTTGGAAAGAGCCCAAATGTGCAGACAATGGGTCTGTGTGCCAGACTAAGGAGCCTGCACTCCTTTGAAAATTCTTAGTCTGACCCTCCTCGTCAGATTAAAATGAGTTGCTTTTAAGGGGTCACTTCTGTTAGCAGCTCAGAGGACCTCCTTCCACATTCACGGATCACGGCAGTTCCAACTGCTGCCGATTTTTCTAGGCACAGACCTCCCGGTTCCTGCCGGTCCTGAGGCTCGTGTGCTTCCCTCTCCCACCGCGGGGATTAGAAACCACACCTTATTTCAGGCGAAATATGACCTTTCTGTGGTGCAGTGAAGAGTTCCTTTGAATCCGAGTGTTTGCACCGATAAGGGACTGGTGTTCTGGTGCTCGCAGCTGTTCAGTGTTTGCAGTTGTCGCGGAAAGTCAGGTTTCCAATAAAATCCTCCTTTCCTTGCAAGATGGCGAGGCGCCCGGTGAGCCCGCAGCTCCGGGAGGGGACCCAGCCCCTGTGGGTGCTGCACAGTCAGGGGAACCCTGCCCAGCACTCCCCTGCCTTCTCCTGGAGTTTAGCTGTCCCTTGGCTTGCCAACATACACTCCCCCTGCGATCCTCTGCTGCTCTTACTCTCCGCCCCAGGACCAGACTCCAAACACGACTCTATTCAGTCGCCATTTTCCTCCTCCTGAATAGGACTTTCAATCTTAGTAGTATGCCTTTTTATCAAGAGTGGATACTAAATGTATGGGGAGGTGGTTGAGCACCTAAAATGTATTAATTTCACCAATTATATATCAGGTTTATTACTAACTGGAAAACCTCAACCAGCAAGCTATTTTGAAAATGCATCTGAATTTTTAAACAACAATACAAAAAATAATACTGTGGTTTACCCTGAGAAACTTTTACTTATTAAAACAAAAATGGTGGTCAATTTTGGGAACACATGTCAGAAGTCAGCTTTAGTTCTCAGAGGATTTCTAGCTAAACTAGAGGCCCGGTGCACGAAATTTGTGCATGGAGGGGGAGTGTCCCTCAGCCCAGCTTGCACCCTCTCCAATCTGGGACCCCTGAAGGGATGTCCGACTGCCAGTGGGATCGGGCCTAAATGGGCAGTCGGACATCCCTCTCACAATCCAGGACTGCTGGCTCCCAACTGCTCACCTGCCTGCCTTCCTGATTGCCCCTAAATCGCTTCTGCCTGCCAGCCTGATCACCCCCTAACCACTCCCATGCCAGCCTGATTGATGTCTAACTGCTCTCCTGCCAGCCTGTTTGCCCCCAATTTCCCTCCTCTGCTGGCCTGGTCACCCCTAACTACCATCCCCTACAGGGTTGATTGCCTCCAACTGCCCTCCCCTGCTGGCCATCTTGTGGTGGCCATCTTGTGTCCACATGGGGGCAGGACCTTTGACCACATGGGGGCATCCATATTGTGTGTTGGAGTGATGGTCAATCTGCATATTACTCTTTTATTAGATAGGAGGATAGAGGCCTGGTGCATGGGTGGGGGCCAGCTGGTTTGTCCTGAAGAGTGTCCTGGATCAGCGTGGGGTTCCCTTGGGGCATCGGCCTGGGCAAGGGGCCTGTGGTGGTTTGCAGACCAGCCATGCCCCTGGCGACCCAAGCAGAGGCCCTGGTATCTGGGATTTATTTACCTTCTACAATTGAAACTTTGTAGCCTGGAGCAGAGCCAAGCCTCCTGTTGGATCCATGGCTGCTGCTTGGATTTGTTTACCTTCTATAATTGAAACTTTGTATCCTTGAGTGGAGGCCTGGGCCCGCCCGAGTGTGTGGAAAGCTTGGCTTCTTCTGTTTCCAGGGGAAACCCAATGGTAGCCATCTTGGCTGGGGTTAATTTGCATACTCACCCTGATTGGCTGGTGGGCGTGGTTTGGCTAGTGGGTGTGGTTTGTGTGCGGAGTGATGGTTAATTTGCATATTACCCTTTTATTAGAGAGGATATGTCTTCAAAGGAATATGAAACTCTGGGGGTGACTGTATGATGTGATATTCAAGATATATAATTATTTAGCAGTTTCTTTTTTATATTTATAAGCAAAGGATTAAATATGCAATATAATTCCTCATATAACAATGTTTAACCCTTTGTACTCGCTTGCTTTTTTCTCGATTCCTTTATTCTAATGCTAACCGTGTCAAGTCACACTTGACATCCGAGTGCAAAAGGTTAACATAGTCTTGTCTCAGTAGTCCTTATTATTTACCCTCATAATCATTACTATAGACCTCTATCAAAACTGGCATTTGGTGAGACAGAGATGATAGTTCTGAAAATAAGTGCTGCAATTGGTATTTGTGCCAGATTTTGGGAGGTGGGAGGGGGTAATTGGGAGACAGAAAGAAAGGAGAAATGAGGAAAATACCCAGATATAAGCTTCTCTAAAAGCATATTTTTGTTCATATGAGCAAAAATATGAAAAGGAGCAAATAACTTGAATCAATTTATCCCTTAGAAGTAAAACCAAAGTCTTCTGAAAGAACTTAGGATCCTGCTTACATTTGTCTTTTTTACTTTGCAACGCTTTTATCACCACCTAGGGGCAAGTCAAACAAGCAAGAAGCTCCTTTTTCACCACTAAGTCATTCCTAAATTATGTGCTATCTGAATCATGAAGACATTTATGATTTCAAACGATTGCCTGGCTTTTTTTCTCCCAATAAAAGTCAACCTTTTATTATGTATTTCTTCTTTATCTCAAATATGATTTTAAAATATAAACTGATTTTTATAATACATGAATATCATCTTTTAGTTTTATATTTGTGTCTCTTCTTATATGTCAACTTGTCAAAAACTTTCGCATTTACTTTGAACAAATTTCTGCTTAAAAGAATAAGTCTAACTTTTATAACTGTTCATCACAGTCCTTTAAGTTAATTACTATGCAGACATTTGCAAAGTGTGCAATACAGTAACTTTAGATTATATACAATAAAATATGAAATCACACTAAAAAATTCTTTTGCTAAAGTTATTTAAAAGCAATCTAATTTTAAATGATAACAAAAACAAAATTATTGTTTTCAGGATAAATATCAAAATTTTTCAGTTTAAAGTGTTTTTACCTCATGATACTTATAGTCAAGAAACTTATAATAACAGATCAATATAAATTGAAAATAGACTAGATTTGTAAGTTATGACAGTATTAATACAATTCCAAATCATTTGTCAACAAAACTATTATAAAATACAAATAGTACCCACAAAACAAACCTTAACATATACATTTAGAAAAGCTATGGCATTTTTGGTAGATAATTAGAAAGTTCCAATTTTGGTGAGTGCTAACACAGTTTCATAATACACATGAGCAAAGTCTGCTTTTCAAATGCCAATTTATAAATAAGCACAGTTTTAAAAAACTCCAAACTAAGCAACCCTTCCCCTATCGCTTTTATTGGCTAAGGTGAAAATAGCTTTTCACATAATTAGAGTAGTTACATTTTGAGGATTTTTGGTGGCACTGTGCTCAATATTAATATTTTATCAACAGATCGCAAAAGTGAAGAGGCTAAACAAAATACTGTGAATGTACCTGTCATATTGCAACTATAAGCCACTTGTTTTCTATTCTTCCATCTTAATAAATACATTTGAAAATGTACACAAAAGGATAAGATATTCTATTTTGGTTAGATTTCCCAACATTTCTTATTTCAAGTGTTTTAATTAAACTTTTTATAGAATTTTAAAAATTGTTAACCAAGAGTTCACTATGAGCGTGATATTTCTCTCCTCAGTAAATACAAAAGCAAACCTGAGCACTCAAAAAAAGAAACAAGTTCAAAGTCATAACCCAAAATAAAAGGCACAGTTAGACATAAATTTAGCATGTCTAGCCATATGCCTTGTTGATATATATACATTTTCAACATAGACCTATACAGTAAAAAATTTCCAGATGTCAATTCACTACAAGGTGCTGTCTTCTGTAGATCTCCAGTCCACAGATTTCTCTGGCTCAGCTCTTAAAGCCAAAATTTTACATTTTGAGAGTACTTTTAAATAATACTTTCTCAAGCTCCACTGTAAGTGCTGAAAAGACTGAGACCCACTGCCTTGGGAGGTAACCTCTGAGAGTGAAACTCCTTTGATGGGAAATTAGTATTTAAGGAGGAGACTTGCTAGAAAATAAGCAAGTACTCAGAGAAAGAGAAAAATCTGTTTGTTGTTGTTGTTTTTTTAGAGAAAACTGGAAAAATACAAAAATAAAACTAAACACTCTACAATGAGATTATTGTTAGGTTTAATTATTATAGCCAAGCTCTAAGCAAGACATTAATGTGCAATCTATTTGTCAACAGCCCACAGAAAGTTAAGTAGAGAATTTGAGACTAAGCATTTAAAAATTGTTATAGCAATTTGACAAAGCAATTTTATATTTATTGGATGTAATTAAAAAACACAGGCTTACAGTTTGTCTTTTGTTAATTTAATTTTTCCATTAATTCATTTTTATTGTATTTTATAAAATGAATACAATTTTATAAACAATGTATTTTATAAAATGAATACTGGTACATGACAGTTTAGAATTGTTTAAAATAGTTCTTAATTATAATAGTGTATAAAAAAAGAAGACTAAAATAAAATTATAGATGAAAAAGGAGACTTTACAAATGACACCACAGAAATACAAAGGATCATAAGAAGTCACTAAAAACAATTATACACCAATAATTGGACAATCTAGAAGAAATGGATATATTCTTAGAAACATTTGACCTACCAAGACTGTTTCATGAATAAATAGAAAATATGAACAGAACAATAACAACTAAGGAGATTGAAGAAATTAGTCAAAAACCTCCCAACAAAGAAAAATCCAGGACCAGGTGGTTTTATTTAAAGAAGAATTAATTCCAAGCCTTCTCACACTCTTCCCAGAAATTGAAGAGTAGGAAACACTTCAAAACTCATTTTAATAGGCCAACATTACCCTTATACCAAAGATAGATAAGAATAGTACAGGAAAAGAAAATTACAAACCAATATTCCTAATAAGTATAAATGCAAAAATTTTAAACAAAATACTACCAAACTGAATTCAACAGCACATTAAAAAGATTTTACACCATGATCAAGTGGGATTTATCTCTGGAGTGCAAGGATGGTTCAGCATAATGTGATACACCACATTAATAGAATAAAAAATTAAAATCATATGATCCCCTCAGTAGATGAAGAAAAAACACTTGAAAAAATTCATCACCCTGTTTGATACACAAATTGGATATAGAAGAAACATACCTCAACATAATGAAGGCTATATATGACAAATCCACAGATAACCTCATACTCAATAGTAAAAAAGCTGAGAGCTTTTGCTCTAAAATCAGGAACAAGACAAGGATGCCCACTTTCACCACTCCTATTCAACATAGTCTGGAATTCCTAGCCAGAGCAACTAGGCAAGAAAGAAAAAAGGGGGACATTCAAAAAATGAAAGGAAGAAATAAAATTTTTATTTGCAGATGACATGATTTTATATATAAAAAACACTAAAGACAATTAAAAAAAAACCTGTTAGAACTAATAAATAAAATCTGTAAAATGGCAGAATATAAAATCAACATTCAAAAATCAGTTGCAGCCTTTCCAGCCATGCTAGCAATCATCAGATGTACGGTAATTTTACCTGGGACTAGAGGGTAAGTATTTTGGACTCATGCTCCTGACCCTTCATGGGTAAGACCACTCATGTGGGCTGATCCCCTGACCAATGTAGTTACCAATAATACCAAACACCTTGGTCATCCAGGAGGTCCATGGGTGGGGCAAGTAAGTATAAATACACAGGGGTCTCCACCCAGCTTCCCTTTTGTATGACACAAAATCAAAACAATGCCACTTTGTGTGTAAAATTAAAGAGAGGTTTCTGGCTTGTGTGGACACCAAAGAAAGGGTGTCACTACTATCACTACTTGCCCATGGTAGAAGTACAGAAAATGTAACTAAGACCTTGTCTATACAAAAAGAAATAGACAGCCAGTTTGAAAGGGTATTGCCATGAACTAGAACAAAGAATATCCTTACATGATATTATTCTACACTGTCATTAAAATTTTCCCAGATTTGGATCACCCCCATTACTTATAATAGTTCCTCACGCCCGTGGGGGGAGGAGGGGGTATCATCTGTTTGGTGCTTGGAGACAAACGTAACACATCTCTAGATATTTTAGAATTACAACAGCATATTATACAATTACCCCAAACAAACTTACAAACTAATTCTTTGAATGTCTGGCAGCAATTTAAAAAGGACATGAAAGGGTTTAATCCCTTCCACTGTGTAGAGGGCCCCCTGGGAAGGCACCTGAGCATTCTAAATTGGCCCCTCTTCCCCTTTTGGCCAAGAGGGACCCGCTTCTCACAATCCAATTGTCCACAGCTGTTGCCTGAGCTTCTGTTCATGCCAAGGTTGAAACCTCGTGATGGCTGGTACCATGGATCTGTCTCTCACCCAGTGGGGTGAGCTGGGCCTCCTTGGAGAAGAAACCTGGGTTCCACAAGATATGTGATCAGCGCTGGGACCCTGCCAGCAGGCGAGGGGATCCCAAGGCAGGTGCTGGGTGTGGAGGCCATGGGGGCATAGGCGACCAAGGAGACAGAACTAAACCTCATATCACCCTGCTTGGCCCCACAGGATGGCTGGTTAGCCAGAGACGGGTAAGATTCCTCAGGGAAGGAACAACCTAAGACAGGCACAGTCGCATAGGGGCCATCAGGAGAGAACTTGGGGGTCAACAGAGGTGGGGCACAGACCTTCACCCCCCCAAGTTTGCAGGGGCCTGAACCCTCACCCCTGCTGAAGGAGATCTCCTGCCCCCATGGCTGCTCAGCTTCACATGCCCAGCTCACATCGGGACCCAGGTAACAGAGACTTGGCCGACAGCAGATGCCCTCTCACTGAAACAGGACTTGATGAAGATGTCTTGCACCCATGATCCGGGGAACTGGGGTCTATGATATCTAAATCCAGCCTAGCACCAAGAATGCTCAGGGCCTACTCAAGAAGGCAAATAATCCTCTCCACTAATAATTACAGGGTAAAACAAGATGGTTGTTAGAGTATTAAATTTGACAGTAAAATAGTAGTCAAGTTTTCAGACTAATTTAAATTGGCCAATCAAAATAAGCAAATACTCTAGAAAAATCAATTGTACTGGACAAAGAAGCTGTTACTAAGTGTTAACTATAATTTTTATTGGTAGTTCATCTCATGGTAAAAGTGCATAACATATAATGAACCTAAAGCAGTCACATTTTAGTGCAAAAAAGTAAAATTTAAAAGTTATCAAGATTACAGCATAAAATTTCCAAAAGCCTTCCAATATTTAAACCAAAAAAGGGGGGATAGTAGAAGAATATCATGTAAGGAAAAATATCCTGCAAATAAATTATATCTAGAAAATTTTTACTTTAGAAAATTAACTTTCATTTGTAATGCTAACAGCAAGTCACCCAGGTAAAACATACATGGTGTCAAAACAAGCCAAAGGAAAATCGTTTAGGCAAAAAAAATGAAAAAGGATCGCAAGTCAAATTTATAGAAAATATTCCTTTATTAACTTTTGGTCGAGAATATGTTTGTATATTTTCAGAAAACAACTCCGAGACATGTAGATTCCTGCAACAGAGAGGAATGGACAGGAGTGCTCCAGCCATGAAGTCAGAAGAGAAACAGTCCAGAGATGGAAGATGCTGACGATGCCTTGCCATACTAGCAGTCAGCAGATATGCGTCACTGCAGATTGCCCAGGACCAAACCAGAGAGGGTCGGACCTTCATTACCACCATTTGTCCACCATCCAGAACTGAAATATCATTGCTGTTATGAACACATAAACAACTGTTGGACATAGAAACTGGGACTCAAAAGAACTGTTGGCCCAGAAAGAAACTCACTATAGACTGATTCATTTGCCTCTCAGCATAACTATTATTGCTTGTCTCATTTTCGGTTCCTATAAGTGTATTCCTAGTATCACATGAGCTCACTCATCTAGGGGAAAAGATGAACATCATAGACTGAAGAACAAGAACAGCATTGATCAGACTGTCAGACCTCAGAGGGAAGATAGGGGAAGGTGGGGACAAGGGAGATAGATCAACCAAAGGACTTGTGTGCTTGCATATGAGCCTAACCAGTGATCACGGACAACAGGGGGGGGGGGGCATGCATGTGGGGGGGTTTGGGAAGGGAACGGGGGGGGGGGTTGATGACAAATATGTGATACCTTAATCAATAAAGTAGTTAAAAAAAATCAGTTGCATTTTATACACTAATAATGAACTATCTGAAAAAGAAATGAAACTCCATTTACAACAGCATAAAAATAATAAAATACTTAGAAATAGGTTTAAAGAAGGAAATAAAATATCTGTTCACTAAAAACTGTAAGACATTGGTAAAAGAAAGTAAAGCAGACACACAAAAATGAAGAAATATCCTGTGTTCATGGATCAGAAAAATTAATATTGTTTAAATGTCCATAATACACAAAGATTCAATGCAATCCCTATCAAAATTTCAATGGTATTTTTTATAAAAATTGAAAAAAAAATTCTAAAATCTGTATGGAACCACAAAAGGGTCAAAATAGCGAAAACAATCTTGAGAAAGAAGAGCAAAGCTAGAGACATCACACTTCCTGATTTCAAAGCTATAGTAGTCAAAATAGTATGATACCGGTATAAAATGGAACAAAATAAAGAACCCAGAAATATACCCAGGTATATAAGGTCAACTATATTGCATAATTACCCTTTCACCACTAATTTCTAATACCATCTTTGACATAACTCCAGCTTTCATGTATGTGTGTTGTGTAGGTCCCATCAAAGAAAATAATTTGGTCAGGTGGTTTAAATAGTCATTAATGAGGGGAAAACTTAGATAAGGATAGCATTAAAACAGAGATGTCGAGGCATCCAGCAAAGTCTTTTCCATCCCGAACACAGAAGGGAAAAGAGATTTAGTATTACTGGATCCCACTGAGAGCTAGAGTCATGGAGGAAGACTGCCCAGTAGAAGCTGTTAGCTGTAGAGAAACAGAGTTGCTGCCCTATAAACAGTCCCCAATCTCCTCCCACCTTCTGATTCCCTGCAGGTGCTGCCCATCAGTCAATCCCAAACTTCAGGCAGAGTTTAGGAAGGCTGTTGAGGCAATCTGCAGATTTAAGTTTCCTAAAAAGCATAGGGCAAAGTAGAGTTGAATGGAGGCTGGAGAGTTGGGGTGGAGGATCACAAGCACAGCCCATCCCTTTTGCCACTCAGCATCCATTCTTGGCCTTTGCTCAATAAAGAAACGCTCATCCTCCAACAGGAAATCCCCATAATCCCATTAGTTCTGATATCATCAAGGAGTAATGTTTATTCAATTATACACCCACTTGGAATCTACCTTAAAGCATTAGCCTCCACCTGTTTTCTTCATAAAAGCAGGAAGAGGGGGTAAAAGAGAAATTATCATTTAATGTAAGATGTGCAGGGCAGCTTTGGTTCCTGCTCTATAGCTAATCACCAGGCTAAAGTTGACAACCATACTTCTTCCTTCTACCACTTATTCCCTCTGTTATCACTTTGTGACCTAACTCTTCATTCTCCCAGAATCTGAGCCCTTAGTAGCCTTGCCTTTAATAAGTTGCCACAGTTTTCCATTGAGTGCCATCACTGGAGATTGCAATGATTAGAGGTGCTAGAGAATGCCCAGACTTCTCTAATTGGTTACTGCTGTTGTGGATAAAAATCTTTTAATATTTGTATTTTTGGTTTTGTATTTAGCCAAAATACTAAATTATCATTATCAATCAATTCTCCTGGGTTTTTTTGTGTAAACAGCCTTTTCTTCTATCAATGGAGACTTTTTATCTCTGCCTTTTATGTATATCTATATTTATATATATAACTATCATTTCTTTTTTTGCACTTATCAGACATCAAGTGCAATATAGAACATTAAGAGTGAGACTGATATCCTTTCCCAGCTCCTGAATGTAAAGGGAACTTTACAATGTTTGCCAGGTAAAGATGATGTTTGCTCTAGCCATTCCTGTCTTTGCACTGAGACTTGTATTCTCTTGCTAAAAGCCTTTGTCAGAAATGAATATTGAATTGTATCTGAATTTTTTTCCCAAGTATTATTAACTACTAGGGTCCCAGTGCACAAATTCATGCACCTTGAAAGGAACTGTGGGCAGTGAGGCTATGGTGGTCACAGAGGCAGATCTCGGACCATCCTCCATGCCCCCACCCAGCACCTCCCACCACAGCCCCTCGTCCCCTCTCTGTAGGCAGCCCCGCTCCCACCATTGTTGTTCCCATGTGCTGATGGCGCGGAGCGATTGGGGCTGGTGCTAGCAGCGGGTGTGAGCGGGGCTGGCGCCATCAGTGGATGCAAGCAGCATCTGCTGCCCCGATTGCCCATCAGGAGCAGAAGGAGGTGGAGAAGCCCTGAGGGGAGATTGGGGCCAGCAGCCACCGCTTGCACCTGCTGAGCAATCAGGGCCGGAACTGGGTACCGGCAGCGGGTGGGAGCACCACGCCAGCAGCAGGTGCAAGCACCGGGTAGGACCGCAGTGTGCAGGAGCAAAGAATTTTCAATAACCACCAGAGACTCACCCCGATGACAGTGACCGGCGCCCCGCCTTGGTCGGCTCCCCCACTCACCTGCTCCACCATCCCACCATGGCCAACGCCTGCCATGTTCTGCGCTCTGCCACCTGCTGCAGATGCCCGCCATGTTCTGTGCATGCCCCTGGTGGTCAGCGCACATCATAGCAACCAGTTTTCTGTTGTTGGTTGTTTGGTTGTTTGGTTGTTTTGTCATTTGGTCTATTTGCATACTAGGGTTTTATATGTATAGATAGTCACCATGCTGTCCATTACACCCCCATGACTTATTTATTTTATAACTGGAAGTTTATACTTAAGAGATTTCTAAAAGTCAGGAATATTGTCTTGTTTATCAATGTGTCCTCCAGACTTCCTGGCACATAGTAGGTGCTGAATGAGTGAGGAAGGAATAAATACTTAACCCACCAATGTATACATGGGTCATTTTCAAATGTCACAGTGTAAAACTTGACCTTATTTTTAATGTTGGTGCCCTTTATATATCCAGGATCTGTGAAACATTTTTGTCACCCAGAGAAATAGAGCTTACATTGTCAAACTGGAAATAAATGCCCTCTGGTGATCATTTCATCATGTGGATGCGGCTACCAAGAGGCCAGCTAAGCTTCCATATTCTTTGAATGTTCAAGTCCTGATCTGCCTGACACTGACTCCCAAGCGCTGTTTTCTAGACCAGGTAGTGAAGCCTCAGAGAAAGATCAGGGACCATCCATTCAGTTAAATGATATTAACAATTGATCCAGATGACAGTGAAACTGAGCCAGCCTTGGCTGTCAGCATCTATTAAATGTGAACATGAGCTTAATGAACAGATGGGTCTGGTTTTCCCACATGTGGATAACCTCTTGACCCCTTCCCTGTTCATCCCTTGCCTCTGCATCACACACCTAAAATTTGGAGGATACTTTATCCCTGGAGCAGGAGGAACGTCAGTTTTTGTTTTTCTGTGTGTTTTTAATCTGTGCTATCCAGATACCAAAGTTTGCTTTCCTTTGTGCACAGTCCTGAACTAGCTCTAGAGAATCCAGCATGTCCCACACCTGTGGCTATGCATTCTTGGAGCATTCCAGATTCTGATAAAATTCCAGACCACATAAAGCCCTTTATGTGCCAACAGATTTGTGTAACTGTCCATAAGGAATTTAGGACCCTGTGTGAGGGCACCTCAGGAGCCCTGCTTACTCAAAGTTATGAAGAGAACTGACTTTTAGCCTATTATCAAACTCCGATGCTGTTGCAGGATGGACCATCTGGGAAGCAGGCTCTGAGAAAGAGTTCCCTATGCAGAGTATGTATTAAGGAGGGACGGTGGAATTAACACATGAAGAAGGGAGGGGGAGGAAATAGTAGTGGGAAAAGGAAGAAGTCAAGCATGAATGCAGGCCAACTGACACCTCAGTTGATCCCATGGGGAGCTCTGGAGCTATAACAGGCCTTCAGGGTTGTCCTGAGTTAAAGACAGCCATGCCCTTATGCACCTGCATCCTCCAATCACTGGATGTGGGCCACCACCGGCAGGGACATGATCTTGAATGAGGCCGCTCTCTGCAGCTGAGATAATACCTG
Source organism: Ia io (assembly GCA_025583905.1). Taxonomy (NCBI): domain Eukaryota; kingdom Metazoa; phylum Chordata; class Mammalia; order Chiroptera; family Vespertilionidae; genus Ia; species Ia io. The sequence continues at coordinate 51,180,987 of JAJQQW010000003.1, forward strand.
GGACTGACAACTGTTTGTGGCAGTATGTCCAACAACTCGGGTAGTCTTTTCTTAAAGGGAGGATCTGAGCAGCATATCACAGTATCCTCATGCAAGAGTGACTTGAGATTAGTATCTCTCCATTTAGAAGACAGAACAGCAATAATCAAAGTTTTTGGTCTCTAGATAGCCTCTCCAAAGAATGTTTATGGGGGCCATATTTACCTAAAGAGACATTAAACATGGAAAAATTTTAATATTTATGTATTACCCTATTATAAAATAACAATATACATCTATTACCTACTGAAAAAAGAACTATATTTTCAAAAAAACAAAAAATAGTGGTAATAGTGACACTAGTTTTATAGTTTTTAACTTAATTATTTTTTTGGCTTAAGAGAAGACAGCTGGCTATTTCTGCAATATATATATCTATATGTTGAAATATATGAAGAAAATCTGGCCTCACACAGATATATAATTAGAAACAAGAAAGTATTTAATAGCCTTTTCAAATAATTGAAGATATTCTTCAGTACTACACCAAAACTCAACAAATTGTAGTTTTTTAAAAGTTAGTTGTACTCTGGCCAGCTAGCTCAGTTGGTTAGAGCAGCAATTTTCAACCAGTGTGCTGCAAGAATTTTTAAAACATGCAATACCTGACTATTTAGTTAGGGACACTGACCTCTTTTCCCTTAGGTTGCCAAATAAAAAATTACAACAGTCAACACAACAATAGTCCGGTGTGAATGAATAAAAATTATACCTATATTTGTCAGATCAGCAAAAAAATATATTTGGGGGGGGGGGGCATGCCACAGAATTTTAGTAATTAGTTTTTGTGTGTCATGAGATGAAAGGGGTTGAAAATCTCTGGGTTAGAGCATTGTCCTGATAAGCCAAGGTTGTGGATTCGATCCCCAATCAGGGCACATACAAAAATCAACCAGTTCGCTGCAGGTTGCCCAGGACCAAACCAGACAGGGTCGGATCTGCATTACCACCATTTGTCCACCATCCAGAACTGAAATATCATTGCTGACATGTACACATAAGGAACTGTTTGACATAGAAATTGGGACTCAAAAGAATTGTTGGCCCATAAAGAAACTCACTATAGACTGATTCATTTGCCTCTCAGCATAACCATTATTGCTTGTCTCATTTTCGGTTCTTATAAGTGTATTTCTAGTAGCACATGATCTCACTCATCTAGGGGAAATGATGAACAACATAGACTGATGAACAAGAACAGACCCGGAGACAGGGAAGCATCGATCAGACTGTCAGACCTCAGAGGGAAGGTAGGGGAGGGTGGGGATAAGGGAGATAGATCAACCAAAAGACTTGTGTGCATGCATATGAGCCTAACCAGTGGTCACGGACAACAGGGGGATGGGGGCATGCGTGGGGAGGGGTTTGGGATGGGAATGGGGGAGATGAGGACAAATATGTGATACCTTAATCAATAAAGAAATAAAAAAAAAAAAAACTGTGGTACATCTAAAAAAAAAAAAAAAAAAAAAAGAATCAACCGGTGATGCATAAATAAGTTCTCTCGCCGAAACCGGTTTGGCTCAGTGGATAGAGCATCGGCCTGTGGACTGAAGGGTCCTGGGTTCAATTCCGGTCAAGGGCATGTACCTTGGTTGCGGGCACATCCCCAGTGGGGGGTGTAGGAGGCAGCTGATCGATGCTTTCTCTCTCATCAATGTTTCTGGCTTTCTGTCCCTCTCCCTTCCTCTCTGTAAAAAAATCAATAAAAATATTTTTTTAAAAAAATAAGCTCTCTCTCTTTCCTTCCTCTCTTTCTAAAGTCAATAATTTTTTTGAAAAAAAAAACTAGTTCTAACATAAAAACAAAAACCATATCAATGAACTTTATAACTCTGATTACTGTTCTGTTACAATGAAATATATTGATTTATATCTTATCTTTCAAATGGGTCCTGTACTCCTGCATGCATTGTAACTCATGCATTCCACTATACAACACCAAAAAATACATTTGTTAATGCCCTCACCAATCTTATCAGAAGTATTAAAAAGCTGTCAAATGTATGGTGGCATAGCCTACGTTTTCCAAAGTTCTAAGTTTTGCTTGAAAGCTTGAATTTAATCATTGGAAACAAAAATTGTCAGTTGTTTTTATTAAAGGGACAGGTTCATTTTGTTTATTTTCAAAAAACATCTATCAAATACCCAAGCCTGAAGAAGCATGGTTTATCTGTCATTATTTCAAGTAAAAATTGTGTTTCATGAAAAAAGGAGCTAGTTGAACTCTCAAGGCAAACCATCACACAGTTTTTCAGATGTCCACTGTACTTTGTATGCAGCAGTAGTGTGTTTATGGGCACTTCCCACTTTATCAATAGGGCAGTAAACTTAGGGTTGAGATTTAACCTTTTGCACTCACTTGCTTTTTTCTCGAGCTGCTACCGATGCTAACCGTGTCGAATCACACTCGACATCCGAGTGCAAAGGTTAATAAAATTAGCAACTAGTACTACTTCATCAAAGCCATTCTGTGAGTGAATGACAGGGAAGAACACAATGACTGTGCCACCATTGGTGCCACTGTCTTTAACTGTGTTGAGGCACTATCACTTTTACCTACCATTGCTTTTACACCATCAGTGCAAATGACAGCAAATGTCTTAGTATTATTATACCAACTACTTTGACTATGGGAACTCCTGAGGCAATCTAGGTGAAACCCCAACTGTTCACAGACCGTGCATGGATAAGAACAGAGAAAATATCCAAAATTCAATACCAGAAGCCTCAAAAATGTCACTATGATAAATGGGACACCCTAAATTAAGAGTCCTGTGAACTTCTGTGGCTTTGATTCTGAATTTTTTTTCTACTCTACCCCTGAAAAACGTGTTAAAAATATGTCTAGCCGAAACCTAGACAGTGGATAGAGTGTCGGCCTGTGGGCTGAAAGGTCCCAGGTTCGATTCCAGTCAAGGGCATGTACCTTGGTTGCGGGCACATTCCCAGTGGGGGATGTGCAGGAGGCAGCTGATCGATGTTTCTCTCTCATTGATGTTTCTGGCTCTCTGTCCCTCTCCCTTCCTCTCTGTGAAAAATCAATAAAATATATTTTTTTAAAAAATATGTCTAAGTGTCCAGCTTAATACTTTTTTCTCTCTCTCAAGGGAAGATGCCTTTGGGAGTTTTTCCCTCAAGAATTTCTATTCTAAAGCACAAGGTGGTGTCTAGGGCTGTATAATCTCAGCAGAAAATCATGCCAATGCTGTCACTTGTGCTAAGTTATCATACCTACAGAAATTCTTAAAAGCTGGGACCTAGTGTAATGACTGAGTTTTGCCAGGTATTTGGCCTTCAGCTAAGCAGTACTAGGTCTTTACTCTCTAAATCTAAATGCAGTAGTTTAGGGGACTAACTTACCTCAGGAAAAAAATCTTTCCATTAATATGTATAAAAATAAAGTTATAGCTGTTATAATAAAATAGAAAGCAACCAGAAATAAATTTGTTTAATAAAGGAAATTGACTGTGTTGTATATATCCCTAGATATTCCAGTTAAACTATCTCACCAACTTAATCTAGTTACCTAATAGTAAGGCAATTGCACAATGAAGATTTAGGGTTGATAGAAATTTAGGGTTCAGTTGTGATCTCGAATTCTTATAACAAAATACTTCTTGTAGGAAAGCAAGCCCCTTGGCAATCTTTGCATTGTTGTGTTCAATTAAGTGACAATTTATTCTGTTTTGGTTTTTATGGGACTCATCATTTACTGTCATAACTGGTCCACCAGAGAGAACACTTTAGTGTTCTTTTTATTTTTCTTTTCAGAACAGATCTACACTAAACCATCAGAGTTTGGTTTTTCTAGCAATGAAAAAGCTTGTGACTTATGGAAAGCCAGCTCCATCTAGCTGTCCATCCTGTATCATTCCTCTGTCCATGTTCCCTAAAGCTTAAATAATGTGTATGAGCCATCGTCAAAATACAATTTCTTCTAAAATAGATCCTTGCCATGAACAGATCAGTGACCTCTTGCATAAATACTTTTAAAGATATTGATGAATATCCATTTATTTCTATCATATTTTTCTCCTTTTTGTCTTCACTTAAAAGAATAGATGGAGTTGGTCATTTCAGGAAAGACTCTAAGATCTGCATTATATTAAAACACACACACTTTACCTCCTTTATTACGTTTGAAATCTAGGTCTAACATTTCATGAAGGTTAACAGGTAACTAGATTAAATGTTCAAATGATATTACATTTGAGGTTGTTTATTGTGTGCATAAGGGCCTTTATCAAAAATATGTTAAAATGGTTCTCCTGAGACTTCTGATGGGGTGTTCTCCAACCCCTCCTGTTGAAATCAATCTAAAAATATTTAGCATTGTGTAAATCTTGTTGTAGCCACATGCATCTTTATTAGGTCATGCCAATATTAAAGAGATTTATCCCAAAAAAATCAGTTCTTGTAGCATGTATTTCCTATACTGTTATTATTAAATTATTCCTAAATTAAAAAATTAATAAACCTTATAGTCAATCTATGTTCATGGATGACATTAGGAATTTCCGTTGTCACTGCAATTTTATCACTAAAAAGCTGTGCTAACATCTTTATGAATTCACTTAAAGCCATTATTTCACTTCAAACAGTTCTGCATTCATTTCAAAATATGTTGCTTTAACACATTTTCAGTGCATTTTCATCAATATTTCATTTCACTTCACCCAGCCTTACTTCTACTCACAAACAATAAAGCAGGACAATAAGGCAGTTTAATGCAGCTCGAGTTCAATAACCATCTTTTACCACCATCTTCATTCAAATATCAAAATGCACTGTAAGGAACACAAGAATATATTCACAAATGGAAAATATGACTTTATAAATTGCTCAAAGTTTGAAAATCTCTGAACAAACATCATATTGGATTTCTTAGTTACCACAATGTTCTAACTCAAAACCTACATTTGCACAGCTAGCACTGCTATTCATGAAGAGAAAAAAAAAAAAGGATGTCACAAGTGAAAATCCACTTAAACTGCCTTCTGTTGAGGCTGGATGCTGCTCTTCAACTCATTCATTCATCCACACAATGCAATTTTGCAAGTCTGCTATATACATAGAACTCTGCAGTGTGCTATATCCTTAGATTCTTAAAAGAATATTTAACCTAAGTTTTTCTACCCGCAGGCATTGTACAGGCAATGTAAAGAGTGAAGAAGATAAGCTTTACATTTCTGCCACTAGTTATCTTTGGGGTTAAGACATATGCCTTTGTTTAAAAAAAATTGATGGCCACTAATATATACTATAATAAATACCACAGCATAGTTTTGATTATCAGAACCAGTAAAAAGAGATGCCCTAAGGAATAGAAGGCAGGACTCATCACACTATCGGAGGTATGACAAAGCACCAGGCAAAGGCTAGGCTAATGATGAAGGGCATGGTGAGTGGTACAAAACAGTAGAAAGAGCATGAATTCCATGTCTAGTGTTAAGCACGTGTGTTGACTCTCAGCATCAACATCACTCATTGTATGGTAATGAATGATGCACTTCATTTTGCTGAATTTTGGGTTCGTCATAGGCATCATGGAAATAATAAAATATTATTCAATAGGCTGATGTGAGGATTAATGAGATAGTATATGTGGAAATAAGACAAGGCACAGAGAAAACAAAATTTTGTAGGTGCTTTTCCCTCTTTTTTTTCAGATGGACACAAGTGTACAGCAAAGAGCTACCAGACAACACTAGGTGTCATGGAGGTAGGGAGGAATAAACTTGGGTGATCTAAATTCTATCAGCTTAAGGGCCTGAAAACCAATTTCAACCTTGCCTAGGATAAGGGCACACCCTGTCTTAGATGTAAAAGTCAAAATATGTTTTGGTAAAGGCTATAAAAGAAGACATTACACGTTATTCTTAGTAAAGGCTCTAGAGTCTAAACATTTGTAATATATACCTCCAGTCGTCTCAAAACCAATCTGAATCTCTGAAATGTGCTCTTACCAGGTCAAGTTTGTCTTTTGTCAGCAGGACACTCTCAAACTTAACTTTTATAGTTCTCCTTTTTCCATCTTTTCTCTCACCACATCTCTTTAGTTTATAACTTTCTAAACACATGTTTAAATGGTTCCTAAAATCATAGAACCAACACTTTTTGTTTATGGGAAAAAAAAAAAAAACCTTCCCTTTCCTTAAGCTTGAGGATGCTCAAAAAGAAATTATAAAGAACCAGTTAGACATACTAACTGAAAATGTTTCAAAAGGAAATTTTAATCATTGTACAAATCAACTAGATTCAAAACCTCCATGAAACACAGTAGGTTATAAACCATCTCTCTTCATATTTGTCTGTGTTTTTGAGATTACTAATATGGAGCTTCAGACAGAGTACAAACTACCTATGTATATATTTTATAAATAACAGAAAATTAGCTAGGTCTCAGGATTTTAATGCCTTTGGTTCACCTATTTTATATAATCCAAGCACATAAAGTGGTGGGACTCATCTCCATAGAGACATATATTATAGGGAACCAATAAACAGTCTTTTCTTCTGATCCTGAATTTGGCAAATATCTTGAGCACTGCTAACTCTTCTTATTGAGAAGACTAAAAAGGACTAATTCCAATGTAACCCTGATATTTGGGGCTAGTGATCTGAATCGAAGCCAGCAAGCTCAGTGTACATTCCTGATAACCTATAATTAAGTCCCTCTCTCCTTCCCAGATACTGGTCTTGCAGAACCTGTTACTGTGAACAGTGCACTGCCCCGGAGGCAGGATTATTAATGCTAGCGCCAGGCCAGACCATCAGATATGGCCTGGAGATCCCCAACACCTGGGGGCCTTCTTGCAAGGACTGGAAGCATAATCCATGTTTGTGGGACAAAGACCACAGGGAGGGAGATATAAAGGAAAGCCGCATGCATGTTCCTTCACTCGGATTTGGAAGGCTGTACCCTGAGTCCGCCCGTGTATTAAACAGTGTCCCTCCTTTTTCTTAGAAGCGTCTTTGGTTTTCTTTGGTCTTCTGCAACAGCATAGCCTACTCCTCTTCAAATTAGCAATGTCATCTTATGTCCGTAATTAAATCACTTTGCCTTCAATTAAGTTACTGTAAGTTTTTATCAAACAATATATAAACTCTCATTAGTCTTCTCTGTAATTTCCATAGTTTACAATGATTTCTAAGTTTGGATGACTTTAAGACCATTTGTGGATAAGGTTTCATTGATGTTATAGAAGAACCTTTAACCTGGTGGTACCAGAAATCACCCTGTTAATCCTGAAAGATGTGAAACACAGAAATGATTATCTGAACTACAAAACAATCAACCAAACCAAGAATTTTCACTTTTATTTGTGAATGTTGGCTAATGTGGCTTGATTTACTCTAGTTATTTATTTAACAAAATCCTCATGCAGTAATCACAGTGTCAGGCACAACTCTGTGTGCTTTACAAATATATACAATCAATGCCAAAATTACCTTTTTTAAAGCATGATGTTGAAACCACCTTTCACTTGCAAGATGAGTGACAACAACAACAACAAATGATTTCTTCAACTGTTTTGTTGTGTCATGAACAGAACAGAAAAGAAATTAGCATTGATGGCATTGATTCTCATTTGTATTAGAATCACCTCTCCTGGTCCTCCTACATATTCATAGCATTGTAACAATTGATGATTTTTAAATTTCTCTAGAAATCAATCTAAATTATAAAGCTTGACTATCAGAATACCTAGTTGTCATCAAAATGACTTTACCCACAGGAACAAAGTGTTGTTTTCATTACATTTCTATCTAACATTGATCTTGTTTCATGGTGAGAATCAAACTCCAAGCATTCACACGTTCCAAGTGGTTCACACCTCCTGGGGAGATGTCCCTGGAGAGCCATTTGCTCCATTTTTAAGTCCCTGCAGCTCCCATAAGCTTCACAGAGGCAATGCTATACAGAAGGAACTGAAAAATAAGGGAGCTGACTCCCTAAAATAAATATAAAGACTCACTTATATGTCTCAGAATAATTCACCACACTGCAGTGAAGAAGCCATCCCTTTCACATTTGCTGTGCTGAGATGACAGCACATCAAGATTGCATCTGGCAGAATCTACCTACTCTGAATATGAAAGGTACCAGAGCAGAAGATGGCAATAGCATCAAGTACTGAAATGCATCTAGTCCCTACACTCTTCTGCGTTCTGCTTAAAGAAATGAGATTCATGTTTGAGGGAAAGAAACTGGGAGAACTAAGATATGATTTCCATAATCAAAGAGGGATGGCAACGAGTCATGTCTAAACTCTCTGCTGAAAAAGCTTAGAAAGTTTCAATGCCAGAAACAAAGGACAAAACAAAGGCTAAAAAAATAAGCAGAACTGAAAAGCAACACCACCCAAACTAATATTTAGAGACCTGGTTTAGAAAGAAAGAAAGAAAGAAAGAAAGAAAGAAAGAAAGAAAGAAAGAAAGAAAGAAAGAAAGAAAGAAAGAAAGAAAGAAAGAAAGAAAGAAAAGAAAGAAAAGAAAGAAAGAGAAGAGAAGGAAGGAAGGAAGGAAGGAAGGAAGGAAGGAAGGAAGGAAGGAAGGAAGGAAGGAAGGAAGGAAGGAAGGAAGGAAGGAAGGAAAAAGAAGGAAAGAAAGGAAAGAAAGAGAGAGAGAAAGAAAGAAAGAAAGAGAAAGAGAGAGAGAGAGAGAGAGAGAAAGAAAGAAAGAAAGAAAGAAAGAAAGAAAGAAAGAAAGAAAGAAAGAAAGAAAGAAAGAAAAGAAAGAAAGAATGAAAGAAAAGGAAGGAAAAGAAAGAGAAAGTAACCTGTTAGAGGGAAATGCTTTTCTCTTCCTTGTTTCTTAAGCTTTCTTTCTATGAAGTAAAGAAATTAATCTCTCCAGCTTCTCCCAGCTCTCTCACTCCAGCCTGGGGTACAAGTGCCATGTGCGTTTAGTAAACTTGAAGAAGAATTTGGGGACCTATCCTTGTGGAGTGACCTGCCTCAGTATAGGGCTGCTAACATGGAGTGTGGGGACCAAGTCTGCTCTGTTCTGGGTTAAAAATCAGCAAGCTCACTATAGTAACAGTCCTAAAGCTCCTCCATTTTAACTTGAGCTCTACCAGTGGAAAGGCGACGTTTTTATTCTATATTGCTCTTTGTTCTGTTTTCAGTGCTTGTAATCTGGGTGGGGCAGAAGGTTGCCTACTTATCAGAGACCATCCTGGAAATGCCTTAGACACTCATTGTGCAAATAAAATATGACTCAGAGGTCATTCTTCCACACATGGGGCTACTTCTAAAAAAACTCAGGTCTTTAGCTTGTTCAAGATCTCTATCCTTCAACTTTCCTACTCCTTTATCACCAGTGAGTCTATGAATCTACACCCATCTCTTTTTCAAGCTCCTCTACTCTCTTGCCTTATGTCTTCCTGCCCCTATCATAACCTACTTCCATTTGCTTCATTCACAACATGCAAATGACTGATAACAGTTTATAGTGTGCTAGCTCATCAGAATCCATTCTTTCAGATCCCTCTGAGATATAACAGACCCAGAGGGCCTTAAAAATAAACATAATATCCTTGTAGGAATTACAGTGGTACCTGGGCAACCAGCAATAACAATTACACCTGAAAAAAGTTATAGATTTTATCCAATGTGTCTTTGTGATTGGAAAAATTTTGATTACTATGAATTTAAAGTGAATTTTTACTAAATAAAAAAAAATAATTGAGGAGAGAAACTAAATCAAAAATATCATCTTTTTTTCTAGCCAACTTGTAGTCATTTTTAACACTGCTTTTAATGTTACCCTGTTGTTAAAATCCAATTTCATTTTCTTACATATGGCAAGGTTCATCCTCATGGACGCCTCTCACAAAGGCCACAGGGTTCTTCACCAATTTCCCATATGGTCTTTGTTTGTCTGCCTTCTATCTGACCCATTAGCTTATGATCTCCTCAATGATGAAAGCGGTGTTTGGTTGTCTTTGCATTTGTAGTCTGACACCTAGAAATTTTCCATAAATGTTTGGGGAGTTGAATGGAATTTCACCAAGTGGTTAGAGCTCAATGAGAAAGAGAAGAAGCTTCACGTGTCTTGAAAAAAAAAAATTAATCCCTTCTTGGGGAAACAAGAGGTATCAGAGAAACTCTAGGAAGCAGAAAAAAACAAAAAGGGTAAAAAGAGAAGAAAAGTTTGAGAACACATGAGAAATAACTTCAGAGGCAGTCACATTTAAAAGAGTCAAAGGGATTGAGCTACTCAAAACAGTGGCAATCCCCACCCCCGACCCCTGACACAGAATGGAAAATGGTGGGCCAACAGCAGAGGCAGGCCAATCTGACCTGGGGGCAAACAGCCACAGCCATAGAGGCTCATCCTCCACTACCTAGGTAACTTGACTATAAAATACTGCTCATTCTCTAAATCAGAATAGCCAAGGTCAAAGACCTATAGCTTCAAGCTTAAGGGTTAAAAATCCCCAAAGAGAAATTTTAATAAATGTGAAGGAATTTGAAGACAGGGTCTTCTAGTTAAGGAGCTGGATTGTTTCATTAATAAAGACAAAACCAAAACTGAATAAACATCCAAAAAGTCAGATGTTAATAACTTTTATATTATTCAGCCTCAAAAAGGAAAGAAATGCTCACAGGCTACAATATACATGAAATTTGAGGTCATTATGCTAAGTGAAATAAGCCGGTTACAAAAAAGACAAATACTGTATGATTCTACTTATATGACATTTCTGCACAAGTAGTCAAATTCATAGAAACAAAAAGTAGAATGGTGGTTGCCAGAGAGCTGGGGGTGAGAAAAAACTGGGGAGTTGTTTCATGGATATAAAGTTTCAGTTCTACAAGATGAAAAAGTTCTGGAGATTGGTTGCACAACTGATGAATATACTTAACACTACTGAATTGTGTACTTAGACATAGTGACATAGTTAAAATGGTAAATTTTATGGTATGCACTTTTCATCACACAAAAAATAAAAATATTTTTTAATTTTAATAATTTTGTTATAAACCAACAATATTACAAATGACTTTTATTCAATTGGTTTCAAGACACAAAGAAGAAAGAAACCTTTCTATTATAGCCACGTCAGATTTTGGAATCAATTGACCGTCTTAAATTTTCACAGAAGTAACAAACATTTCTTTAAAAAAAGTCAAAAGTTCAATCCATCAACCAATATACTTTCAGTTTATTTCGCAGTTAAATCTTGAGTTTGGTTTTAAAAACACAAGTCAAAACTCTCTGATACCAAAAGTATTCAATATTTGCCCATCCACCCCAAAACTAGATAAGTTTTGCATTCTTGTACATTTCTCTCAGATTTTGTGCTTAGATTATTTTTTGTCTTTTGCCACCTTTCAAAAGTGCCTGAAACCTATTTTCTTATACCTATACTATGAGGAAAACACATGCACATTTGTATGATTGGAAATATTTAGGGGTGAGCAGAAAAATTTGCATTTCTGCTGACAATTTCAATACTAAGTTTGACCCAGTGGGATTAGAAATCTCTGAGATATTAAACCTTGGAAAGAAGAATTTATAATGGAAAAGCTGAAAGAACTTAATTATAGCCAGTAGCACCACTTAAAAACTTTAAGCATACTCAAATGTGCTGTGTTATCATAAGATCTTAAAAAACAAAACAGAAAATGATAGAGTTTAGGCTTCAGACATTATAGTTATCACCAAAGAAGCAATTTCACCTCTGGGTCATTTGGGTTGGTCAACGTAATCACAGAGGAACATCTACCATGCTATTCAGGGAGCTAAGAGAGATACCACACTCATTTAGACTCCTGAGGTCATTAAATCTGAAAATCACTTTAGTTAACTCCTCACAGGTATCTCAGGACACCTGTCTTGTGTGTATTTGGGTCTAGGTGGGGGAGAATCAATTGAGTTTATCTTTTTTTAAAGTAGAAGACATATATTGAAAGGTCTTTGTGTTTATTTGCAAGAAATACAATCCTCCTATAATATATCCCAGAGTTGCCCATAGAATAGATCATTCCATAATGAAATCTTCCTCATTTCTTGCTTTTCCTCTCTTTCAGAAGCAAAGCCTTTCCCAGTGCCCCACTCTCAGCACCCCTTCTGAGCTAAGAAACATGATGGTCTACTCACAGGAGAGCATACAAGAACATCCCTGGACAGCTCACTTTCTTTCCTCTGCATGCCCAAGCTGAAAGCAGGCCTCTGCAAGAAGGATCCATTCCCACCTGAGTGTCCCTTCATGCTGGGAACCAGTTCTTATACCTGGCAATAAGAAAATAACCGTGAAGTGCAATAATTCCTATATAAGAATAACCAGACAAGTCCTAGTATCTAAGAGGTGATGTCATTCTCTCAGCCTATCTAATTCCTGGAATCCAGTCCCTTCATTGACTTTCCTGCAAGTCCTTTCTCACCTTGATGGACCTCATGACTATTGTAGCTTTAGCTTCCTTTTGTATCCAAGACCACAGACTTCCCAAGTCAGCTTGATTTCCTCGCCTTCAAACACATGGTATAATTCTACTTCTTGATCTGCCTTGCTGTATTCCAAAGTTAGTACAAACTCTCAAGAGCATTCAGAACTTAATTTTCTGGAACCTGAACTTCTCCCTGCCCACTGTGAACACACCCAAATACCTATTATTCCTGATTAGAGGCCCAGTGCACGAAATTCATGTACTCTGTGGGGGGAGGGGGGTCCCCTCAGCCCAGCCTGCACCCTATCGCAGTCCGGGAGCCTTCAGGGAATGTCTGAAGCCGATGTCTGAAGCCGGCAGTCAGGCATGCTTAATCCTTAGTGCTGCCCTGGAGGTGAGAGAGGCTCCCGCCACCACCGCTGTGCTCACCAGCTGTGAGCCCAGCTCTGGCTGAGTGGCGTTCCCCCTGTGAGAGCGCACTGACCACCAGGAGGCAGCTCCTGCATTGAGCATCTGCCCCCTGGTGGTCAGTGTGCATCATAGTGACCGGCCGTTCAGTCGATTTGCATATTCGCCTTTTATTATATAGGATTCCTTGCCTGACCCAACCTTTTCCTTCTCTCACCCACTCCATGGAGCACCACATCCTCTCTTGGATTTACTGGAATTTGGGAGGCTGAAGTTGCAGATAAGCCTTCCATGCTCTTAGCTTCAATTCAGAACCTCAAAGTTGCAAAAGTAACAAGATAAAGTCCAGATTAAAGTATTTTCTTCATCACTCAGATGAATTTCCACAGTCAGCTGGCGTGAAATGATTAAAGTTGTAACCAGGAGCAGACTCCAGGCCATTTCTTGCTTGCCTGGGAACCTTTTTAATGTAACAATTTCAAATTACTCTGTCCCTTAAGGCATCTATCTTGCACCTATTAGCTCATAAAGAACAGCACCAACAGAAATATCTACTTAGAAGACAACTGGAAAATATAGGACATTTTGGAAAAGATGGTCCCTCTCATGGGTGTCAAATACCATGTGCCTACCATATTCTAGGTACTGGGGATGTACAGTGTGCAAGTAGACAGGAGCCCTGCCCTCTAGGAGTCCATCCCCTCTTGGCTGTCTAACTAGTTTTTATTATTTATCTTTCTTTACTGGCCATAAGTGGGCCAGCTGTGAAATTAGTTTGTGCTTATAGCTACTCAGGCACTAATCTCTTCATTTACTTACATACAGTCTCTCCTCATATCAACACTTGTAGGTTTTTTTTCTCTCTTTTTTTCAACTTTTAACATGCTTTTCCAAAATGAATTGCTTGTTTTAAGGCAGTTTTGGTATCATGAAAGACCCTTTAAGTGTCCTCCTTACAGCTGTCAGTATGTGCTCAGCTAGCCAAAGATACCCTGTTGACAGTGAACTCTATAACTTCGAATATAAAATAATATAATAGGGTTTCAAATAGGTTTGCAAGGTCACCTTTCTTGAGGTGGGAGGGAGGCATTAGTTTGCCTTTAAACCTAATCAAACAAACCATAACAAAAACACTTTGTGAATAGAAAACACAGTAACTCTCACTTTGCATTCGATTATCTGAATCAAATCTCATGCAAGCAACCTTTCCTTAGTCTTTGAGTCTTCTTATCTTTCCCCACTTATTTTAGTGCTGGCCTAAAGAGTCTAACAAAGGTAAGCGTGCCTAAAAAATGCGTATAATTGTTTTTAAATTAGAATAAAAGAGGTTTTATTTATTTATTTATTTATTTATTTTATATATTTTATTGATTTTTTTACAGAGAGGAAGGAAGAGGGAGAGAGAGTTAGAAACATTGATGAGAGAGAAACATCCATCAGCTGCCTCCTGCACACTCCCTACTGGGGACGTGCCCGCAACCAAGGTACATGCTTTTGACCGGAATCGAACCTGGGACCCTTCAGTCTGCAGGCCAACGCTCTATCCACTGAGCCAAACCGGTTAGGACTAGAAGAGATTTTTTAATTGCTTTCTCTAAGGATTGTTATGTGGTTCTGTCTCTAATACAAAATATTTTACAAAAAAAAAAAAAAATTCTAAAGAATAACTCTTTAAAAACAGAGAAAAAGTATTTCTTTCTCATGCTTTCTTGGTCCAGGCAATAGCACGTTCAGGCTAATGAAGATGGGGTTCATGTTTATTAAGAGCACTATACATTGCAGTGCACTCTACCATTATTGTTTTATTTACCTTCACACAGCCCTAGTAGGAGGTATTATTATCCTCCTTTTATAGATGAGGGAACTGAGGGTAAAATAATCAGAATCTAATAAAATTAGTCTTAAATTAGACCCCAATCATTAACATTTTCCTCTCCTCTTCTCTTTCCCTTCTCCATATGTTATCACTCCCTCCTTCAAACACACACACACACACACACACACACACACACACAAAAATGCATTGTTATGCAAATTGCTTATGTTATCCATATAACATAAAAGTCAAATTAACATATAAAGAAATCACTCTATTGCGTCAAAACTGGCTGACTCAAAGACAAACTTAGGGAAGATTTAGAAGTCAGTTTATTTTTAACTAACTTGAAAATCCTCACTCTGAACTACTAATCAGATTTCCAGCTGATTTTCAGTGATGGACTTCACAGATGCACTTCTGGGGTGAAATACAGGGAATAAAATGCCAATACATAGTTCTTTTCTGGTCCATGTAAATCCAAGCAATGTTTCCCCTGCCTCATAACTCCCATGAAGTTGGAGTTCCCCTCTCTTGGACTTAATGTCTTTCTTTTTTCCCACAGTGAGGACATGCTGCTGGTGGGATGGCCCAGGCAGAGGTTCAAGGCCTCAATACTTTCTGCCTCAGGCCTTTTGCCAAGAGAACTGAGTGTGAGAACTTGGTCTCCAACAGTTTCTTCCTATTGTGACATCTCTCCTGGGCCTCTTCACCCCTAACTTCTTCATTTCTTTTCAGAATTTAGCTGAAAAGCACTTTCCCCCTGCCTGTTTATCTCAATGTCTGTCTCTCACTTCGAGTATTTATTGCTTATCACTGTACGTCTTTATTGAAGGTAATCTGTTTGGGGATATAGTTGGCATGAAAGATGCTTCACCAAATGAAGTTGTAAAGTATTATACATAAATACTTAATTCCTGGATTTATTTATTATCATCATTACTTATTTACCACTATGGGCACACAGGACACCTTTGAAGGAAATAAATCTGGTTGGTTGCTCTCCCAAATTTTATCAGGTTATCTCCCAAATTATATCAAAATATCTTATAAGATATAAATTAATACCAATATATAATATTTATTGATGTTCTTTACATGACAAGCATACATTATAGTTTACCAAATTTGTACACATATTACATCTCATTTAGTCTTTTTAATTCTCCCAGCTCTTTAATACTAAGAGTTTTAGTCTCTATGGAACAGGTCAGGAAAGTGAGACACCAAGTCAATGAAAGTTTGAGTGATATACCAAAGGTCACATGAATAATGAGTTTCAGAGTTGGACTCAAACCCAGATCTCCTAAATGTAGGTACTAAGCATTTCTCCCTCCCATCAATGCCTAAGGAGCAACAGAATGAAAGAAAATCAAGCAAAGGTCAGGTGAGGAACAAAGCAAGCTCCATTGTTTCCTTTTTAGAGTTCCCATAAAGGCATGTGGTTTAGTGTGTATTTATGTTTCCTATTCAGTTAAAATAACTCAGCTTTGCATTAATTCAGGGTCATTGGCACCCAAGTTTAAATTTGGTGTCCCCATACTAAATTTTTATTTGTAAGAGTAGGCATGCTGGAAAGGGTCATTGCAATTAGCCCTAATTAGCACACTAATTAGCATAATTAGTGAGTTCTTTTTTCTACATGCCCAAGAAATGTTAGAGATATGTGTGCTACAATTATGCCAATAAGCAGAAAGAGCCCAAAATATATAGAATTGAGATCTTGACTAGAGAGATGTGTGCCAAAAAATGTCCATGTGGAATACAGAAATGATACTGGTTCATTTGAATGGATATGCACACTTGAAAGTCTGATGAGCCTTGGAATTACAATCAAATACATTCATTCCATTCCATACATCTTCATTCTACCAGGAGAGGAAGAGAGATACAAAGAAACAGAGGCTAAAACTCCATGTTGTTAAAACTTCCCAAACATGTCAATTTTAGAGGATTCTTAGAAGCATCGTGTTGGGGTGGCAAACTCTTAGCCTCTTGAAACTACTTTTGTTTGTCTGTTCAGGAGAGTCTTTAGTATGTCAAATTACTTCATCATCAAATTTTTTGAAATATTTCTGATTTTACCATCTGTCTCAGAAAAAGTCCCACCTCTTTTCAGGGATTCCTACACTAAATCCTGTCTCACACCCTCACTCCTTCCCCGAAGGAAGTCTGCTGAATAAATCATAACAGAAAATTTCAAAATAATGCTTGCTCTTATTGCTGTGATCTATGCAAACAATCTTTGCTTATATAATACTTTTCAATCTATTTGATGTTACAATGAAACTCCAGTTCTAGAATCTCTTCCTACAGGAACTTTCACTGCAAACCCCAAAGGCTGTGGACATGCTTCTCGGCAAAAAGAATAAATTAACTATTGAATCTTACACTGTCAGTCAATGCAGCACATTAAGTTCCTAAAAAAAACACTGCCTGGGAAGTTTAATTCAGTTCATAATAAAATAAATTAAATTGTCACCTTGAACTGAAAAAATAATTACTCTTTAACTAACAGACCAGATGCATCCATTTTGGACAAGAAAAACAAAGACTAAAAGATGTGTACAATATGTAATTTCTCAGTTTATATAGAAACCATCAGAAAAAATGAAATGAAAAATAAGGAATATAATAAATCATGTATATGGGCAAACTGTAAATTTGTTCATGTTTTCTATTCACATCATTGATTTTAGTTCTGTAATGAAAGAGAAGTTAGGAAACATGTGGGTTTAAAATTAAGTACTAAAATAATTAACTTACTCTTGATGTCAAGTAGATAAAAATTAAGTGATTTTGGTGAGACCATGTGATATATTAATCCACAAATCATTAATACAGTTAGTAATTTAATTTACTGAATTTATTTATATTCCAAACAAATGGATTATAATAAGAAGAAATATTTGTGGTGCTTTACAACAAAAGTTATTTAGACAAGCTTAGTAAAATAGAAAAATAGCAACTCAAGATTATAGTTAGCACATAAGTTATACTAACTCTGAAAACTGCAACATTACTACAAATAATCAACAAATTTGCCTCTGAGTGTCCATTGAACCAAGAAATAAAAGAAATATGATAAAATATTTTATATTCATTATCTCAAAGAGAAATACCAATTTCTTCAATGTATTTGTGGGCACTAAATCTATAAATAATTGTTCTCAAGTAGAATCTTACACAAAGTACTTTAAATAATGAAAAGAAGTCCTCAATAACAACAAAACAAAAGTGTTTTGTTGTTGTTGTTGTCATCTACACTAATAAAAGAGAAACATGCAAATTGACCATCACTCCGCTACACCCACCAGCCAATCAGAGTGTATGCAAATTAACCCAACTAAGATGGCGGCCGCCACAGAGCTGAAGCGAGCAGGAGGCTTGGGTTGCCCCTGGTGATGGAGGAAGCCAAGCTTCCCGCCCGCCCTGGCCTGCCCTGGCCTCTGCTCAAGGCTACGAAGTTTCAATTATAGAAGATAAATAAATCCCAGATAACTGCTTCCAGCTGGCCCTGGCCTATGCTTGGGTCGCCGGGGGGCATGGCAGGCCTGCAAACCACCACAGGCCCCTCGCCCAGGCCGCCCCACACCGCAAGGGAACCCCCACCCAGATCCGGGACACCCTTCAGGGCAAACCAGCCGGCCCCCACCCATGCACCAGGCCTCTATCCTATCTAATAAAAGAGTAATATGCAAATTGACCATCACTCCAACACACAAGATGGCTGCCCCCATGTGGTCAAAGATGGCTGCCCCATGTGGACACAAGATGGCTGCCACAAGATGGCCAGCAGGGGAACACAGTTGGGGGGGGACCAGGATGGCAGAGGAGGGAAGTTGGGGGCGACCGGGCCTGCAAGGAAGGGCAGTTGTGGGGGACCCAGGCCTGCAGGGGAGGGCAGTTGGGGAGGACCCAGGCTTGTAGGGGAGGGCAGTTAGGAGCAATCGGGCTGGCAGGGGAGCAGTTAGGCATCAATCAGGCTGGCAGGGGAGTGGTTAGGGGGTGATCCGGCTGGCAGGCAGAAGAGGCTAGAGGGAATCAGGAAGGCAGGCAGGCGAGCAGTTGGGAGCCAGCAGCCCTGGATTGTGAGAGGGATGTCTGACTGCCCATTTAGGCCCCATCCTACTGGGATTGGGCCTAAACAGGCAGTCGGGCATCCCTCAAGGGTTGCTAGATTGGAGAGGGTGCAGGCTGGGCTGAGGGACAACCCCCCCCCCCCGTGCACAAATTTCGTGCACCGGGCCTCTAGTTTATAACTATAGAAGTACTCTTTTTCAGATAGCTTTTACTTATAATTAATCTCAAAACTCAGGACTATTACATAAATATAAAATTTATTAAATGTAATTTATTAAGAACTATGACAAGATGGTCAATGCATTAGCTTTCTTGGTCTAAGACTAAAAAAAGCATGTTCCTGAGACTGTAGTTTTTAAATATGTCTCTTCAGGCAAGTTTAGCATAGGATCCAAAAAGGTGGTTACTGAAATTTATAGCACCTTAAAATGGTCTGAGTGCCAAGACTCCATGTTGTCTACTGAAAGCATGAACAAGCAACCTTCAGAATTCTTATCTTCTTACACCTATTGGAAACTAGGTATCACTTGTGAACTCCCTGTCCTTCAAAAAGTTAAGTCAAGTTGTCGTCCACAGTTCACTTCTGTGTGCATCCAGAACCCTCTATACATTTTCTGTAAATTTCTGATCTGTCTGCTTTTTCCATTTTCATCTGGGTCTGCCAACTAAATTTGACCCTGCACTATCTTCCATGGAAAAGTCAATCATACTCATGAATTGTAAGGTTAGTAGTATGGTTCCTTGAGCATAACAGAAAAAGAGAACATCACTTCCAACAGAACATTTGCCAGCTGACTGTCCTGGCTCCTGCTCCACAGCCACTTAAAGAGCCACAATCTTGCAAATGCCCATGCCTGCCAGGGTCTACACTCATAGCTAGGACAGGAAGCAGCCCTGAAATTAGTATGGAATTCTTGGGAATAACATTTATGCTCTCTCCAACTGCTCCTGAGAATTCTCTACCTGAGGTATAGGTGAGAAGATCCATTTACTTAATTATGCCTGAGACCTCTCCCTTAGCCCAACCTCACAAGTTATCTTCTTTCAGGGGAAGGGTACAATGTGTTTCCTGAGCTTCTCCTCTCTTCACCCCAAAAAAGTTCATCACCCTGCTACTTATTTCCAGACATTAATTTATTGTATCCTCCTGAGAGGTACAGTCTACAAGATGGCTGCTTTAACCATATATGAAACTAACAATTCTTTCATCTCCTGGAGTCCTACTTTTCATTTTTCCCTTAATTTTTCCACACACAGACTGAGGCTTTTGAGAGGCAGGAGATAAATGTGAACTTACACGTGTCTTATTTGAGATCAGCCCCTCACAAGAGAAGCATGAGAGTGGGGAACCTGCTCTTCCTCTCCTCCCTGCTCCTTCTTATACAGTTAGCTAATTGGTAAAGGTGGAAGACTGGAACCTAAATTATTCCTGCATCAACCCCAGCTCTTAAGATCTAAACCAGTACTTTGGTCTGTCACTTCTGTTCGTTTTTATTCCCTCAGATTAACCATTATCACCTCCATCTTTTCCTCTTCCCAGATCAGTTTCACCAACTTTAAAAATTGGAGGCAATACAAGGGCATTTAATGAGAACTTCTCTTTTAATCTGTGCCTCCAGTGATGTTTATCTACAAAGGGCTTTGTGCCAACCAGATCTGACTTTCCAAGCCATACCACATGGCACCTTATCTAATGGCTTGTTATAGGAGACTCTCAAATAGTTATATGTATGTAGAAAACCTTATTTAATTTGTTGTGTAGTCAGGAGCTTGATAAACAAGTCCCAGCAACTACCATGTGGCTGAATGCTGAGTACTGTCAGGCATTCTGCCAGAGATGCAAGTATGAGTGGCTTTTAGACCACGGAGTGGTTTTTAGACCACGTGTCTTAGTCAGCTTGGACAACTATAACAAATATATTATACCCTGGATGGGTAAACCACACACAATTATTTCTCACAGTTCTCAGGATTAGAAAATCCAAGATCAAGGTGCTGACAGATCTAGTGTCCAGTGAGGACCTGCTTCCTAGCTTGCAGATAGCCATCTTCTCATTGTATCTTCACATGGTGGGAAGTAGAGAAAGAAGCTCTCATGTCTCTTCTTAGAAGGGTACAAATCCCATCCATAAGGGCTCTACTTTTATGAGCTAATTACTTCCCAGAAACCCCAATTCCAAATATTATCACACTGGAATTAGGTTTCAACATATAAATTTTGGGAGGACACAAACATTTAGTCTATAATACATGTACGATTCTTAACCAGAGCCTAAAAAATTTCTTTCAAATGTCTTTATTTGCCTCTGAAGCCTACCAGCTCTTTTAGACTTCAATGCCTTATTTTCCCAGTGGTTCTCAATCTTTAGTGTATAGGAGAAGCCCCTAGAAGGCTTATTAAAATAAGATTACTGTGACCCATCCCCAGAGCTCCTGATTGGTCAGGGAAAACTCTAAGAGTTTGCATTTCTAATAAGTTCCCAGGTGACTCTGATGCTTCTGGTCTAAGGACCACACTTTGACAATCACTGGCTTATTCTAATAACTCAAACTCTAAGGTCACATTTCACACAAATGACTCTAGGGACTTGTAGCTAGAAGCTCCAGCCAATAGTTCTAGCAATGCCCAACATCTTCCTTAGACATTTTCTGCCCTCCTAGGAAAGGTTCAATTCTTTCAGAAACTCTATATTCTTAAACAACTCCCAGGAAACTCCTACACTGAGGAATTGCTTTAATTTTTATCATCCTAGTAAAATTACATGATGGAATAGAATCTGAATCTTATCTTCAGATAGATCCAATATCAAATTGTGTATCCCCAAAAGGCTGTAAATACCTATGAAACTACAGTTTAACCATTTGGGTCTAATATTGAAGTGGGATATTGAAGACAAATGCCTGCCTGCATAGCATCAGCTCTATTCCATCGTGTCTCTGAAAGTCCAGTGTTTGTTGTGAAGGTATGCTCTTGACTTAACCATACAATGAGCATTTAATCTAGATAGGAAAATTTAAATAGTCTAGACAGGGATCCTAAAATGTGACCCAAATATCACTAGACCTTCCTGACCTTTGGGTATTAGATCAGCAGCAATCAAACAAATCCAAAATACAACTCACTGAAGTCAGTGTGAACAAAGCTGAAATCAACTATAGAAAACATTTTATGTACCATAAGAAAGTTTTCAATCAAATAAATAAAGTGTGTGTAAATTGCAAAAATTATTATTATGTGTTTAAAAGAGTTCCTGGCACATAATTAGCTCTCTTAGCAGTAGTAGTAGTAGTAGTAGTAGTAGTAGTAGTAGTAGTAAACAAATGAGTATCTACTATGTCTAAGCACAGTACTATATGCTAATAGATCAATAGAAAATGAGTTCCTTGCCCTCCTGGGGTTTGCAAACTAGAAGAGAAAACAAATGTTACCAAAAACAGCTGTGGTGACTATTATTAAAGGAATAAGTCCATTTTCCATCATCGAAATTGAATATTTTTATTTTAGAAGAAATTACTGGGGTTGAGGTGATTTCTTGAATTTGCCTCTGGATCCCATTTTAGAAATGGCAAGAGCAACGGTAACTTCTGAGGTTTAAGGCATTCTAGAATGTTTAGTGTTCAGGAAAAGCAGCTCCTTGGCATCCTCCCTAAAATTATAGATTGGGTAGACTGGGTCTCAAAGTGGTTATTAACAACTTTGGAGAACATGTCAGCAAAAGGAAAAAATCAGAAGATTAAATTTAAGAAAATATCAAGTTCACTCTTGAATAAATTTAATTTTATACTTTAAATGCCAAACATGAGGAGAGTTTGAAGTTGGCGGCTGGCAGGATGGAAGTGAGGGAGAGGAAGTGAGTGAGTGAGGGTATGAAAGGAGAATGTGTGGATGTGTGTGGTGTGTGTGAGTGAGTAAGGGACAGTTAAATCCCTGTAGGAGCAGCAGGGGCTGGCAGACCAGGCTCTCTTAGACAAGGAGAGACTACCACCGCTGCAGACTCCCTGGACTGTGGGACTCCGGCACGGAGCCCACGCCATCTTGAAGGGGAGAACGGCCTTTTTTAGGAACTCATCAGCACCACCAACCAGACAGGCCTTGGAACTGCCCCACAACCCAGCAGCCACTCCAGCCAAAATCTTGCTGCCCTACCCACAGACCCGGACCCTGGGACCTCCACCTCTAAAGGTACACTGCTTGGCAGCAGTAAGTGCAACCTCCCCGTCCCCATCGGCAGAAATCTGGACAAAACATTCATGCGTTTCCAGCACGCCCAGGCAGCCAGGGCACACCACTCCTTAGGCAATGCCTAGGAGCCACTGGGAGCCTCCGCGGGTGTGATTTTGTACAGACAAGGGCACGCGGCCCTACAGTAGAAATTCTGAATTTCCTCTTCCTGAATAACTGCCCACAATCACCCCAGCTGCTCAACCTCAGTGCCAGGACCCCACAGAGTGCGTCAGAGCTCTGCAATGGCAAACGCACCTCCACAGATGCAAACTTCCAACAGGCAGGCACCCTGAGCCCATCTACCCACAGGGTGCTCCTGTGAGCCACTGTGAGTTCTCCCTTGGTGTGATCTTGGACAAACAGGGGTGCAATCCCCCCCAGCAGTAGAAATTCTGAATTCACTCATCCTGGATACCTGCCCACAGGTGCCTCAATTATGCGGCTACACTGCCAGGACCCTTCAGAGCGCTTCAGTGTGCCTCACAGGCAAACGTACTGCAAGTGCCCTTGTGAGCCGCCACTGGTAGTGAGCGCCTATCCACCACTGCTGCAGCAGCAAAAGCTGAGTGTGCCCACCCCACAACTACAGAACTCTGGACATCACAGTCACACCTTTCCAAAGTGCAGGCCCTCTGAGCCCCATCACCCCAACAGATGGTTCCTGGGTGCCACTGTGAGTTCCCACTGGGCACGTGTGATTTCAATTAAGGGTACAAAACAGCAAAAATTGGGACACTCCCCTCCATGGCTGCTCACTTCTAGACACCGCAGTTGTGCCTCTCAAGCTCGCAGGCCTACATCAAGAGAACCCAAATAGCTCAAGTAGGGAGCTACACCAGATTACCAAGCCCAGGAGACCTGAGAGATCACACCAGTAGCACCATCCCCAAAAGAATCTGGGTAGCAAAGCAATTGGATCTACAATTAAAACATTACAGGAGAGAGGAACCAAGATGGCAGCAAAGTTAAACAACTAAACTGCCGCCGCGCACAACAATTTCAAAAATACAACTAAAAGACAAAACGTCTACCACCCAGAACCACGGGAAAGCTGGCTGAATGATAGATTTACAGCTAAGAAGGAAAAAAAAAGGAGAACAAAAGCGGAAAAGCTGAGGTACAGAGGCGCGTGTAGCGGGCTGGTGGCAGGCAATGGGGCGCGCGGCTTTTGTTTCAACCGGAAGGGAGACAAGCTCGCAATCACTCTGAAACCCAGCTTCTGGGGACACGCGGGGGAACCAGACACCTACGGGGAGAAGCTGGACTCTCAGCCATCAGGTAGGAAAGTGAGAGTGACTTTCTTGCAGAGGTGTGCCCAGCAATCAGTGTTTACTGCACTGGAGCGTGGGACATGGGGACTGGGAAACGCAGAAAGGCAGAGACGGCTGACGGCAGCCATCGCCAGTTTGTCACGCCCTATCCTAGTGACGCCCTGAGACCCCACCCCGCCCGGCCCTGAGACTCCGCTCCGCACATTCTGCAAACCTGCCCAGGCTCCACACAGCGGCTTTTGCATATAAATGGCCTGCCTTGTGGCAGCTTAACCAAATAAACTGAAGCTCCAGTCAAACTGCTCCAAAACCACTCAAGCAAAGAGGAGAAAACTAGTTCTTGATGTAGCTCCTGCTGGGGGGCCTCAGACAGTAGCTGACCTGCACCCCATTGGAGATCCAGAAACTAGGGCATCTAGTGGTCGGTGTGAAACGACACCAGATTTCAACCACTCTCATAAGGGACACATTCAAGAGGCAGACTCAGTGAGCACCAAAGCCCTACTGGAACAAGTCCCGCCCCATAAACGTGTCTCCAGCACAGCAATTCCTCCTTTATAGACACAGCGGGTCCTCATAGCCAATTGGCCTGGAGGCCAATTCCTCCCAGTGACACCAACAACAGTCAAGACTTAACTACAACAAGGCTGTACACACAGTCCACTAAGGGGTGCACCAAGAGCGTCCACCTCAGGTAACTGGGAGGCTGAGCCATTAAACCAATAGGACACCTAGTACACAAAGCTACCCTAACCAACTAAGGGAAGCAGCAAAAATGAGGAGGCAAGGAAACAGATCCCAAACGAAAGAAATGGAGGAGAACAAATGAATGGATATAGAGTTCAAAACCACGGTTATAAGGTTTTTCAAGAATTTCATGGAAAAGGCCAATAAATTTAATGATACCCTCAAGGATATGAAAAAGGACCAACTAGAAATGAAACATACACTGACTGAAATAAAAAATATTATACAGAGACCCAACAGCAAACTAGAGGAACGCAAGAATCAAGTCAAAGATTTGGAATACAAAGAGGAAAAGGACACGCCTCCAGAGAAACAAGAAGAGAAGAGAATTCAGAAAGTAGAAGATAGTGTAAGAAGCCTCTGGGACAACTTCAAGTGTACCAACATCAGAATTATGGGGGTGCCAGAAGAAGAGAGAGAGTAAGATACTGAAAACCTATTTGAAGAAATAATGACCGAAAACTTCCCCCACCTGGTGAAAGAAATAGACTTACAAGTCCAGGAAGCGCACAGAACCCCAAATAAAAGGAATCCAAAGAGGACCACACCAAGACACATCATAATTAAAATGCCAAGGGCAAAAGACAAAGAGAGAATCTTACAAGCAGCAAGAGAAAAACAGTTAGTTACTTACAAAGGGAGCACCCATATAATTATCAGCTGATTTCTCAACAGAAACTATGCAGGCCAGACGGGAATGGCAAGAAATATTCAAAGTGATGAATAGCAAGAACCTACAACCAAGACTACTCTACCCAGCAAAGTTGTCATTCAGAATTGAAGGACAGATAAAGAGCTTCAAAGATAAGAAAAAGCTAAAGAAGTTCATCACCACCAAACCAGTATTATATGAAAAGCTGAAAGGTATTATTTAAAAAGAGGAAAAAGAAGAAAAAAGTAAAGATAAAAATTATGAACAACAAATACATACCTATCAACAAGTGAATCTAAAAGTCAAGTGAATTAAAAATCTGAAGAGCAGAATAAACTGGTGAACATAATAGAATCAGGGGCATAGAATCGGAGTGGAATGATAATTTTCAGGGGGAAAGGGGTGTCTGTGTGGGGGGTATGGGAAGAGACTGGACAAAATCATACACCTATGGATGAGGGCAGCGGCGGGGAGGTAAGGGCAGAGGGGGGCTGGGAACCGGGTGGAGGGGAGATATGGGGGGGGGGAAAGGAGAAACAATTGTAATAATCTGAACAATAAAGATTTACTAAATTAAAAAAAAAATTACAGGAAGACATGGGAAGACAAAAAAGCAATCCCCAAAGAAAAGAAAAAGAGGTATCACCAGAAAGGGAGTTAAATGAAATTGAGGCTAGCAGCTTATCAGAGAAAGAATTCAGATTAATTGTTATAAGGATGTTTAAATGGCTGGATGACAAATACACACAACTCAATGAGAATTATAAGGAGCTGAATGAGAATGTCGCCAACATGAAAAGGAACCAAGAGGAGATGAAGAACAACATAGCTGCAATAAAGAACACAATGGAAGGCTTAAACAGTAGACTACAAGAGGCTGAGAACCGCATCAGCAAATTAGAAGACAAGGTAGGAAAAAACACACAAACACAGCAGCAACTGGAAAGAAGACTTAAAAAGCAAGAGGAGAGCCTAAGGGAGCTTTGGGACAGCACAAAACAAAACAATATTTACATAATAGGGGTACCAGAAGGCGAGGAAGAGAAACAAGGAATAGAAAACCTATTTGAAGAAATAATGACAGAAAACTTTCCTGATATTGGCAAAAAAAAAACCATGCAAGTCCAAGAAGTGCATAGAGTCCCAAACAAGATGAACCCCTAAAAGACCGACATCAAGACACATCATTATTAAATTGGCAAACACCAACGGCAAAGTAAGAATCTTAAAATCTGCCAGAGAGAGACAGAAAGTTACCTACAAGGATTCTCCTATTAGAATATCAACGGATTTCTCAACAGAAACACTCCAGGCCAGAAGGGAATGGAATGAAATTTATGAAATGATGCAAAGCAAGAGACTGAACCTAAGAATACTATACCCAGCAAGGCTATTACTCAAAATTGAAGGTGGAATCAGGAGCTTCACAGACAAAAAAGGGCTAAGAGAGGTTATCACTACCAAGCCAGCAATGCAAGAAATACTAAAGGGACTGCTGTAAAAAGGAGAAAGATAAAGGCAAGAAGAAATACAAACATTAAGGAAAAATATGACAACAAACATGTACTTGTCAATAATAACATTAAACATAAATGGATTAAATGCACCAATCAAAAGACATAGGGTAGCTGAATGGATAAGAAAACATGACCCATATATTTACTGTGTGCAAGAGACCCACCTCAGAACAAAGGATTCACACAGACTGAGAGTGAAGGGATGGAAAAACATTTTTCAGGCAAATGGAAATGAGAAAAAAGGTGGGGTTATGATACTTATATCTGATAAAATAGACCTCAAAGTAAAGGCCATAACAAGAGATAAGGAAGGCCACTACATAATACTAAAGGGAGCAATTCAATAAGAAGATATAACTCTGATAAACATATATGCACCCAATACAGGAGCACCCAAATACATTAAAACAAACTTCTGGAAGATATCAAGGGAGATATTGATAGCAATACAGTCATAGTAGGGGACTTTAATACCCCACTAACACCACTGGATAAATCAACTAAACAAAAAATCAGCGAAAGAAACAGTAATCCTAAATGACACACTAGATCAGATGGACTTAATTGACATCTTTAGAACATTTCACCCCAAAGCTATAGAATATACATTACTCTCCAGTACACACGGAACATTTTCAAGAATAGACCACATATTAGGACACAGGCAAAGTCCCTTCAAATTCAAGAAGATAGAAATCATATCAAGCATCTTCTCAGATCATAATGGCATAAAACTGGAAATCAACTACAATAAAAACAATCCAAAAAAATCAAACACTTGGAGACTAAATATCATGCTATTAAACAATGACTGGGTTACCAGAGAGATCAAGGAAGAAATAAAAAACATCATAGCAACAAATGACAATGAAAACACAATCCAAAATCTATGGGACACAGCGAAAGCAGTCTTGAGAGGGAAGTTCATAGTTCTACAAGCCTACTGCAAAAACAAGAAACAATGGTAATAAATTATCTAACCCTACAACTCAAAGAGTTAGAACGAGAGCAACAAGAAAAGCCCAGTGTAAGCAGAAGGAAGGGAATAATAAAGATCAGAGCGGAGATAAACGACCTAGAGACCAAAGAAACAATACAAAAGATCAACAAAACCAAGAGCTGGTTCTTTGAAAGGATAAACAAGATTGATGAACCTCTAGCCAGGCTCACCAGGAAGCTTACTCAAACAACTGAAAAATAACTGTATGAATTCAATCAATTTGAATAGATAGTCATATTTTAGGTTTAATCAAATAGTGTATATTAAGCCAATAAATTGATCAACACATATGGTCAGACTTGGTCCTTTGTGTTAAATATGGCTTAAACTGTACCCTGAAAGAAATACCACTGAGTCATTATCAGTGCCCCTCCTGAATCCCCTTTACTGGGATGATACACCCATCTCTCCAAGAGACCAACCAGCTCTTAATGGTAAATTGCATGCATTAAATTACATGATACTGTGAGGATAGGTGCTACCTGCAGGATTGGGTAAAGTTCTTAAACCAAGTTCCATCTCGTGATGTTGTATCCCCAATAAACAGAACACATAGGTCCAGGTATCAAGTAATGGAAAACTTCCAATGACTCACTTGAAAAATTTGTGCTTCCCATTCCCACATATATGTATAGTCTCTGGGTCCTAATCTCAAGATAGGGAATATTTCTACCCAAAATACACAATAAACCCCAACTAAACACAAAGCAATGGCTGCCATTAGTCACATTGGGATTTTTGTGCCAGTAGTCCAGCAGGTACACAAAGTAGCTACCCTAACAGCCAGGAAAATCAACCCTAATAATCAAGAAGTAAGAAGTACCACCTAATAATGACATAAATGAATATGTCCACCACATGTTGGGGCATCTCTTGACACATCCATGCCCATTTGTGACTATAAATAGGCAACTACAGAAACCCCAGTTTCAAAAAAGCATGGTAACCAGAGACTTAGGTTCCTCAGAGATGAAGTTTTTATCTGCCCAAAAAGTAAGTCACCTGGACCCACCAGAAGTTCTAGGGAGGCTGAGGGAAATCAAATGAGTGATAGAGGAGGCAAATGATGAGCATCAATTAGGACCTTGGTGCCAATTGCAGTAAAGGGGGCTATAATTTATCCCACCAATCCTCCTCTTCTGTTTCCCCAGGAATTGTGATCATGGAATCTGTATGGTTAGAGTGAATTTCATGTGAAAAGCAAGTGGACCTGAGCAGTGCAAAGGGTAGACTGAGCTGAAAGCTATTTTGATGCCCCACCCAGATGCTCTTAATCAGACCAGGGCACTCATTATCTAGCTACTGTGAGTATTGACTGCCTAGGGGGTCCACAGCTAAACTCTTGGCAAGAAGACTGCCCTCTGCTATTCCCAGCTGCCTGCACCCATCTCCCCTACCCTCAACTCCTACACAGCCCACAGCCTATGACTGGCTGAAAGCAGGGTACTAAATAGTGCCATGCTTGCCTCAAAGCCTGACAGGTCCTTAGTCCACCCCCGGTGGATCAGACCAAGATTAAAATTTTACTTGAGACCACACCATTACTCAGCTCTTTCCCCTTCATCCATTCTGCTTCACCCTCAATCTCACAAATTTTTCAGAAAAAAAACACTTCATCAATAAATCATGCACCCTATTGAAGGTTCTGCTCCTAGGGAACCAGAACTAAAAACATCTCAAATTTGATAGTTTGTAAGAATCAATAGCTGCCCATGGACAGTTCCAATAAAAGTACAGTGTAGCCCTTAAAAAAAACACCCAAAAACAAACAAAAGAATCAATAGGACAGTTTATTTTATCAGGGGTGAGGAATGTCCGGCCAGTGGGCCATATAAGGCCCTCGAAATCATTGGATTTGGCCCTGCCAAGGCATTAGGAGTGAGTTAATTAAATGTTTGACCAAATATAGTAGGCTAATTTTTAAGTTGATAATTTTGTATGGCTCGAGAATGATGTTATTAATATCCAAATGTCCCTAGGCAGAAAAAAGGTTCCCCACCCTTGATATAAGAATCAATAGGACAGTTTATTTTCAATGTATATTCTTTGGCCTTACTTCCAGAGAAGTAAATTTAATAGGTGTATGGTGAGCCTAGGGGTTGGCATTTTTAGCAAGGACTGAATATGGATTCAGTCCAATGGTCTACTGACCAGTTTTTGAGGTGCATCCTCTGCCAGCGGTAACCAACCAGTGGTCTGCGGACCACTGGTGGTCCGTGAGGTCCGCACTCACTAGTCTTCCACAAAGAGAAGCTAGATGTATCACAGATGCAGCAATATCATCAATCACTGCACCTGAGAACAAGTTTCTCTACGTTACTTCCAGGCTTTTATATTCCAACACACAGCAAACCCCTAACCTCAGCTTTTTAATATGGCTTTCACTGTACTCGTGTTTACAACTTCAAAATGTTAATAAAACATAAGTGCAAAAGTCAAAATAAAGTAGAAGAGATGTCATGTAAGTAATGGGCTGCACATTCTTAATTTAAATCATATATATTTATTCACTCACTCAGTAACTGAATACTAACCAAATGAATTTGTAATATATTCCAGTCTAGTTTTATTAGGATTTGTGCTGTATGTGTAATGTGAAAACAAAGAAAATATATTACTACATCAACTTATATTATTCACGCATATAAAGTTCTGTGTATCTGCCCACGCGGTTGAGAAGATGCATTAAGAAGTCGATTACAATAACAAGAAAAGGTTATTTGAGTCAAATCAAAACAATAAATAGGCTAGAGAAAAATTGTAAAATATTTGTTTTACACTTTCCTCCAGTGGCACATAAAACATTATCTCCTTCTCTAAGCGATTATGAACATTTCTACCCTGTCATATGGCATAAAGTGGAGATTTGTTTAAAATCATTTATGTCTGCAAAGTTACACCAGCCTCCTTGTCCTTCAGAAAAAGTATATTTTTGAGCACCTCAATTGTTAAAAGCTCACAGTCTTATTTGTAGTTATACTCAGACAGATGGAAATAGAGATGCTGTTTTAACCAACATTTAATTAACTAATTTTCAAATTTGCTGAACTTTCCAGAAAAATATAGCAGCGCTTGCTAACAGCGTGCAGAACACTCTTGAATATTAGGCTGCTTTCCACTATGTCACACATCTGTCTCCTCTCCTCTAGGTAGGCAGGTGGATTTATTCACACACTTGTCCATGATCCCAGTTATCATCATATTATTTAATTTTTCTAAATATTATATAAATCTGTAAAATACAAGTTCTAACACAAGTGAACATTTCTTGAAGTTAAGATAATCTTCAAAGTATCTTGATAACGTAAACTTGCTATAGAAAGATATAAACAAAGAGAAAAATAATACAACCAAGAGAATTATGTACTCTTTCAAATTGCTTCACAGGAGTTTTTTTGTTGTTGTTGTTCCACTTTAAAGAATCCTAAATGGAAATTGTCAAGGATCCCAAATGGGTGTGATGTATGCAAGAAATGTCAAGCGTTCCTATTAGAACCACACACAAAACATACTGTCTAATGAGTTCATAGGTATGCAGATCTATGTATGGAATTATTTTATTTTTTAATAATTTTAATATTTTTTACTTTAAGTGGGTTTTTTTCAGTTGTCTGATAAGTGAATGACCAGTTCTAGTCACATCCCCATTAAAAGTATCTACCAGACCAGGTGATCCTGTTGATAGGAACAGGCAAAATGAGAAATCAGAGAACTTTTTAAAATCTTTCTATTAAAAAAAAGGGAAACAGGCAATGTAAACTGAGGAGAAACTAAACAAATGGGACTACGTCAAAATAAAAAGCTTCTGTTCATCAGTTTATGTTGTTCATTAAGGGGAGAGATCAACCAAAGGACTTCTATGCATGCATATAAGCATAACCAATGGACACAAACACCAGGGGGGCTGAGGGCATGAGCAAGGGGTGGGGGGGAGGGAGGGGTAAGGACACATATGTAATACCTTAATCAATAAAGAAAATAAATAAATAAATAAATAAATAAATAAATAAATAAGTAAAATGCTTCTGCACAGCAAAAGATACCATCAACAAAACAACAACAAAGCCCACTGCATGGGAGAACATATTTGCCAATGTTATCTCTGATAAGGGTTCAATCTCCAAAATTTACAGGGAACTCATACAACTTAACAAAAGGAAGATAAACAATCCAGTCAAAAAATGGGCAAAGGACCTACGACACTTTTCAAAAGAGGACATACAGAAGGCCAAGAGACATATGAAAACACTAGAGGCCCAGTGCACAAAATTCGTGCACGGGTGTGTGTGTCCCTCAGCCCAGTCTGCACCCTCTCCAACCTGGGACCCCTAGGGGGATGTCTGACTGCCCGTTTAGGCCTGATCCAAGTAGGATCGGGCCTAAATGGGCAGTCAGACATCCCTCTCACAATCCAGGACTGCTGGCTCCCAACTGTTTGCCTGCCTGCCTTCCTGATTGCCCCTAACTGCTTCTGCCTGCCAGCCTGATCACCCCCTAACCACTCCCCTGCCAGCCTGATTGATGCCTAACTGCTCCCCTGCCAGCCTGTTTGCCCCTAACTGCTCTCCCCTGCAGGCCTGGTCCCTCCCAACTGCCCTCCCCTGCTGGCCATCTTGTGGTGGCCATCTTGTGTCCACATGGGGGCAGCCATCTTTGACCACATGGGGGCAGCCATCTTGTGTGTTGGAGTGATGGTCAATTTGCATATTACTCTTTTATTAGATAGGAGGATAGAGGCCTGGTGCATGGGTGGGGGGCAGCTGGTTTGCCCTGAAGGGTGTCCTGGATCAGGGTGGGGTTCCCTTGGGGCATGGGGCAGCCTGGGTGAGGGGCCTGTGGTGGTTTGCAGGCCATCCACACACCCCAGCTACCCAAGCAGAGGCCCTGGTATCTGGGATTTATTTATCTTCTCTAATTGAAACTTTGTAGCCTTGAGCAGAGCCAAGCCTCCTGCTTGCTCCATGGCCACAGCCATTTTTGTTGGGATTTATTTATCTTCTATAATTGAAACTTTGTAGCCTTGAGTGGAGGCCTAGGCCGGCCAGGGTGTGCAGAAAGCTTGGCTTCCTCCATTACCAGGGAAACCCAAGCCTCCTGCTCGGTCTGTGGCCGCAGCTATCTTGGTTGGGTTAATTTGCATACTCGCTCCTGATTGGTTGGTGGGCGTGGCTTGTGGGTGTAGCGGAGGTATGGTCAATTTGCATATTACTCTTTTATTAGATAGGATGCTCTAAGTTACTAATCATCCAAAAGATGAAAATCAAAACAACAATGAAGTATCATCTCACACCTGTCAGAATGGCTATCATCAACAAATCAACAAACAACAGTGCTGGTGAGGATATAGAGAAAAAGGAACCCTCATGCACTGCTGGTGGGAATGCAGACTGGTGCAGCCACTGTGGAAAACAGTATGGAGATTCCTCAAAAAATTAAAAATGGAACTCCCATTTGACCCAGTAATCCCACTTCTAGGAATATATCTCAAGAAATCAGAAAGGACATATGCAACCCTATGTTCATAGCAGCACAATTTACAATAACTAAGATTTAGAATCAGCCTAAGTGCCCATCAGCAGATGAGTGGATTAGAAAGCGGTGGTACATCCACACAATGGAATACTACACTGCTATAAAAAAAAAAAAAAAAAAAAGAAGGAACTTTTGCCATTTGCAGCAGCATGGATGGACCTGGAGAGCATTATGCTAAACAAAATAAGCCAGTTAGAGAAAGATAAATATCACATGTTCTCACTCATATTTGGGATATAATGAACAACATAAACTGATGAACAAAAGTAGATCCAGAGACAAAGAAACACCGAAGAGACCATCCAACCTCAGAGGAAAGGTGGGGGGTTTAGAGATCAACCAAAGGACTTGTATGCATGCATATTAGCATAACCAATGGACACAGACACTGGGGTGGTAGGGGCTTGTCCTGGGGGGTGGGAGTGGCTGGGAGGGGTCAATTGGGGGAAAAGGAGACATATGTAATACTTTAAACAATAAAAAATAAATAAATAAAATAATTTTTTAAAAAGGGAAACAAGTCAAAATGTTATTTTAAGGTAAGCCACCAAACTACATAATGGGTAAAGCAAAAACTGAGCCTTAGTAAAAATGGATCTGATCAAAAAGTTAAATTTCATGCTAAAATGCATTAATCCGGGATAGCTTCTTTTAAAAATGCTTACACAATCTTTAGGAGTCAAAGTTTGTGAGAAAAACCTAACATACCTCCTCTCTAAGAAGGCGGATCTTTGTTATTCAGTAAATAAACTTTACAAAGAATTAAAGCCTCCTTCTCTCTCTAGAGGTAACCACTTTCCTGAAGTTGAAATGTATCAATCTCTTCCATTATTTTCTATATATAATACGTTATTATATTATATAGACAGGGGTTGGTAAGGTATCATTGGCAGGTAGATATGCCCATCTACCTGCCAATGATATTTTACATGGAGCCACTAGAGCTTTATAGCCTTGGATTTATGTACTAGTACCTTATTGGTAGAAGCACATTAATCTATAACCAATCTGTACTATTTAGTAATAAATATTTTATTATGTACTTTTTTCCATAAACAAGCCACATGTGAAAGTTTGATATATAATAAAAGAGGAAGATCCCAGATACAATAAGCACTGTTAGAATATTGGGAAGATTTTCCTGTTTTCTATTTTTTATAATTAATAAGAACTGGTATTAAATTTATATATTAAGATTCAAGTATAAGTTTCAGTTGATGTAACCTAAAATATAGGTAGATTGTCTCTCTCTAAAAGTCAGAGCTATACTATCTAACACTAAATCTTGGAAAATATTTCTGTGAACATTTGACCCTAGTGTCCTACCTCTGAAGCAGTATTTGTTTTGGTATTACTCTTAATTCACTGAAGTCAATGATTACAATAAGACTTTATTGAACAACAGTTCTTTGGAATCTTTTCACTGAAAGAAGGTATTCCCCAGTTGTTATCATTGGCAGGTAGATGAAAAAATTATTTTTAGAGCTTTCTTCCTCTGTTTTGCCCTAATGTGAAGTTTGCTCTTCTAAAGAATTTAAGAATTTTAAATTTTAATAGTTCTAAAGGGAGTTTATTCAGAAAAGAAGATAACTTTGGACTTAGTCCTCAAGACTTTTAAATATTTAAAGCCAACTTCATAATGATGGAAGCCTCTTTTTCTGCAGGATGTTGCATGTCTGATGCGCTCAAAACATGGCAGTCATAAAGCATCCTGAAATGGAAGAGCAGAAAATGTGCTGAACCTGAATCTTGGATGATATCATAAAGCTAATGAATCAATCAGCACTGGAACCACCCTACCTCTTAGCTTCTTAACAACATAAATAGTAAAAAGTCTTGGTGTTTAAGCCATTTTGAGTTAGGTGGTCTGTTATTTGCTACCAATAGCACTCTCACTAAAGTAAGTAAAATATGACAGGCACTGTTCAAGCCCTACAGACATGAAGACCAATAGGTCAAAATTTTAACTTTAATTGCTTTTAATCTAGTGGGGGAGATCAAACCTATAAGAAGTTAATTGTCTGGTGAAACAGTAAAAACTGGTGGAAGTGTGTGTGAGCATTGTGATGGCAGAGAAGTGTGGGTGAACACTTGAGTCAGTGAACATGGCTATGGAACAAATGAATGAATATGTGGACCCAGCTTAGATGTCCATGAACGGCTTCTTGGAGTTAATAGCATTGAATTCCATTTTTATGCCTTGGGAGGAATTGCTCATCTCATCATTATTTTCCAAAAGATTGAAAATTTGTAAATTAATTTCAAGTGAAAAGTACCAAAGAAGATAACTAGGCTATTTTCTTCTCTAATTGAAATTACCTGTTCAATCAGACAGGCCACGAAGGTGTACGGATTCAAGTGATCAAGATGAAGAATACCGGTACATTGTTGTAACATAAAGAATAAGTAATTTGCCCTAACCAGTTTGCCTCAGTGGATAGAGCGTCGGCCTGTGGACTCAAGGGTCCCAGGTTCGATTCCGATCAAGGGCATGTACCTTGGTTGTGGGCACATACCCAGTATGGAGTGTGCAGGAGGCAGCTGATCGGTGTTTCTCTCTCATCGATGTTTCTAACTATCCCTCTCCCTTCCTCTCTATAAAAAATCAATAAAATATTTTTTTTTAAAAAGAATAAGTAATTAATAAAAAGACTGTCCAGATAAACACTCAGTTGATAATACAGAATATGATCTTCCATAGAAGATATTGAGATAATCACCTTTCCTTCAGAAAGGCTTCTGCTATTTTCCAATCACTTTCACATAGAGACTCTTACTTAATTCTCACAGTAATCCTTTAGTATCTAGATTCAATCCCATTTTGCAGATAAGGAACCAAGAGGTCAAAAAGCTAAGCTTTTGTTAGTCAGAATTTGAACCCAAGTCTCCAAATTCCAAGGAAAATGCCTGATTGACCACCCCACTCCTGGAATACACCATTCACTCTCTCTCACAACCTGCTGAAAAGGTATCAAGGCACACAGTGGGTGAAGGGTCCAAGTCAGGACCACTCACAGCCCAGAGGAGTGTCGGCAGATGTCCCATGGCATATGCCAGAACATTCTGTCAGCCCCTTGGGGGCACCAGAGCATCAGACAACCAAAATGACAGGTTGTACAAAGATCCCGACTCTTTACAAAAGACCCTACTTTTCCTTTTGTTTTGTTCCTTCTGAGCAGCTGGCATCTCTCAGCGAACTGTCGGTATTATATTTAAGACATAGTACATCATTAAAATAAAGCTCGGGGCTAATAATTATGTCTTGTTCAGGTGTTTTATGACTAAAGATTCTGACTTTCCCCCAAGGTTTCCAACTCACTCTTTTCCAAATTGCTTTTCTAAGGGCATTTGTTACATTGTGGACATGTCCCCAACAATTAAACAGCAGTTTAATCCTCTCCCTCTCTCTAGATTTTTTTTTTTTTTTGAGGTAGTGTCCCAAAGCCTGAGCCACTTCCACTTTCAAGATGATATTTATTGAGTTCTCAACTGGCTGTGCCGTTGTGACTGCACACAGAGGCTAATCAAAGTGGAAAGCGCAGCTCCCAGCCATCATGTTGCTTACACTCCACAACTTCATCTATTTATCAGAAACACTCTAACCCCCTCCCTGCGCTGCCTCTATCTTAACCTTTGTTCAACAGTTATTAAGATACTCAACAAATTTCACTATCAGTAGGAAAAGAACACAGGACCTGTATTACACCAGTATTTGAACTCTAAGCCTTTGTTACTTTGGCTCTGACTCCTGGCGATCCTATGAATGAGTGATGTCCACAATGTCCTGTCCACAACAGCCTGCTCAGCTCCTGTAGACTCATGCCTGTGGCTTCTTTTATGGAGTCAATCCATCTCATATCTGGTCTTCTTCTTTTTCTGCTGCCTTCTCTTTTCCCCAGGATTATTGTCTTTTCCAAATGAACCTGCCTTCTCATGATGTGCCCAACATCGGACAGTTTCAGTTTGGTCATTTTTGCCTGCACCCTTATTTTACCTATAAAATGGATATGATAGTAGTTCCCACCCTTCAAAAGTATCATAAAGATCAAATGAGATCAAGTGTGTAACTCTTTGTAACTCATAAAGAAGTTAGTACTCTAGAATTGGCAAAAGCATTTTCATGAACATTGCCTCTTCAGGAGCTGGTAAGTCCTGGTTCTTGGTGGTGGAGGGGAACAGCTCTTTGCGCATTTACATTTAAAATGGAAAACCCTCTGGGACCATCTCCTCCCATGAGTTGGTATGAAGGGTGGCAGAGCAAATAGACATAGGTGGGGCAGCTCCCCTGTGCAAAGCAGCAGGAGCACTAGGTTTATTTATTTGAGAGAAACAGACATCAATTTGCTGTTCCACTTATTTATGCATTTATTCATTGATTCTTGTAAGTCCTCTCACCAAGGATTGAACTCACAACCTTGGCATATTGGGAAAATGTTCTATCCAACTGAACTATCCGGCCAGGGCTGCACTAGATTTAATTTAAGGACCCCTAAGCTGCTCTTCTCACATCCCCAAAAGAAACTCAGAACCAGCCTTCTTGCGCACATTTATTGAAAGCAGGGTCTGCGTAAGTATTCTTCCACAACTTATCAGTTTACTTGTTAAACTCCTTAGCTTTCCTACTGTATGGGATTCAGAAGCAGCATTTTGATCCAGACATTCTAATTACTGCTACTTAACGGAGATTCTCTTAGGTTGTGTCTATTCAGCTCAATCTAGTTGGATATTCAGTAACAAATAGCTGAATTACTTTGATTGTATAGTTTTTAATCACTTTCCCATGGACTGGGGAATCACAGATGACTAAAAATTGAATTGACCCAGCCCTCCCAGGACTTGAAGTCTGCTAGAATTCTCAGTCTCTTCCACCTAAAAGACATTTCTCTCCACTAAACTGACTTGCTTGGTCTTCAGGTTCAACAAGATCTGCCAAACTTAAGTTCAACTAGCTATAAAGGAATTGTTATAGAATATTTTAATACAAACAGTAGTCAGCCCTTTGAGTATGTCACTTTTGGAGTAGATTGTTTGGTGCTTCAACATGGTATGAAGCTGTTCATTAGGTACACAAGCTTGAGGGCCTCCCTGGTGGTGCAGGCCAAGGTCAGCCGCCACCATCTGTGCCCTGCCCGTGCCACCTAGCATGAACTACATACACAACAATCTCCAAATGGCTGCTACTTGTGCTGGGCTTGGAGGTGCCCAGGAGGGGCCAAGCTATGAACCAAGTTTGGTTGCTGCTAGTGCCAGGCCTGGGGCCATTTAGCAAGAAATACACAGCATGCTGTGGTCAAATGCTGCTTGTTTGAGAGATTTTAGGACAGTCCAAAGCATGAGCCAAGACAGACCATTTGTATGGAAAAAACAATTTTTTCCACAATGGTCTTTTCCTTGCTGTAAAAGTAATTGTGTTTATTATGAAAATTTAAACCGTTCAAAAGGACAGGAAGGAGAACAGAGACTGTGTTGTTTCCCATCCTCCAGCTGCCCAGGGCTGACAGGTCCCTGGGCACCTGTGTCTCTGAGCTTCTCACACACACAGGACACCCACACCCACCACACACACACACACACACACACACACACACACACACACACACACACACCACATATCACATCCACCTCAAATGGGCTGAAGACCCAGAGTACTACACTACCCAGAGGTAGGGAGAAAGGATTTTCATGGGGGCCTCAATGACTGACAGCTAAATCCTGAGTAAGGTGATAGCCATAAAAATGTTAATCTCCTGTCCAAGGGCATTATCTCACTCAGAGTAAAGCACTTACACTACAGTATAGGTACCAATATTTACAGTAACAGAAGAGGGTTCCCCTGTTGATACCTTCTTCTCAGTGGACAGCAGCATTCTGGGGACACAGGAGGCATCTTATGCCCAGGCCTCTATTAATGGACACCATTTGCAGAAATAGCATTTCTGGTAGCTATCAGAGCAGCTGTCCACATACAGAAGAAATAGGAATATTATTGAAGCATGTCAGATCAGGATAGCAGGAATGTGCTAGACACATTTGTGAGTAAAACTACAGAACACAAGACACTCCCTGAGGACTCCTAGGATTGCTGGAAAGAAATTTGCCATACGTTGTAGGTCCCTCAGAAGGCACCAGAACAGATTTTGAAAAACTTACTGCTTTGTAGCTGTTATCCTGACTCTTGGGATTCTAATGTAGGAAATGGTAGGGGACATGAACAATACAAATAAAGTACTCCCGACAGGGCAGATAAGACCTGGAATCTGAGCTGACCAAGACCCTGACATCAGCAGGCTGCAGAGAAGATAGCTCCCCAGTGCTCACTGCAGCTGATACCAGATAGCGTAAGGAGACAGCCAGCCCCAAAGAGTCAAAAACAAGGACTGCAATCAAACAGTCTAGGGGATACAGACATTATCCTGAAGCAAGTCATAAGATACTCAGTAGCAGAATACAGCTGCTCAAATAAATCATCCTTATTGCAAAGTCTCCACTGGCAGAGTTCTCCTATGTGGACTGCACATATTTTTAAATAAATACATGCCAAAAAATTATACATAGGTACCAATACTTATGGTACCTATACATACACACATGTATTTCTGTCTTGCTTTTTAAAACAACAACAAAGGAATGCAAATTGTACTAAATACAGGCTGATTACTAAGAGTAACCCCAGGTATATAAGATTTTGGTTGACTAGGGAAAATGCATGCAATTAGGAAACAGTGAAAGAGAACAGAACTTCTTAGGATACAGAATCACAAAACCAGGCCTCATCCCTATTCCACATAAAATGACTTTGCCAGGTAATAAAACATAATTTGCTGAAATATGTCTGCAAATGTTTACATTTTTGTAATCTGATTGTCTCAAAATTATATCCATTACTATTATTGCTTCTGCTTCTGGCATATTTTTACTTTTAGGTCTATAAAACAATAGTTTGCTTCCCTATTTTAAATAATTCAGCTCACGGTATTTGTCTTAATGTTTTCTTGAGAGGTTCGGAATAGCAATTTTGCATTTAAATTTTTTTAAAAAAACTGACTCTCATTTTGAAAAAAACTGTTAGAATGAACCAGAAGTTCAGAGTAATATGGGGTATATCTGAACAGGGGGTGGAAATCCCTTTAGCCAGATTTAGTCTGCACAAGCAAAGTCACTGGCATCTCCTTCAGTCTTCTGTTCTTTGATGTCTGCAAGATCGTCAGACTCACCTTGGTGTGACTTGACCTCAATGACCTCAGAGAGCCTCTTCTGTTATGGACTAACCTTTGGTTTCAAATAAATGTTGTTTTCTGGAGACTTTTACTGCTTTTCTGGCCGTCATCCCAGAAGTATTGATCAGCTTGGTGCCATTGCCCTATTCTGCCTCAGAATGGTACCAGAGTGATCTAAAACCCAAATTTCATCAGCCGGTGCTGCTTACACCCCTTGGGTCATTCTCTATCATCTCCCAGGAAAAAATGCTCAATGTCCTTAGAAGGGCTGAGAGTATCTTCATGATCTGGGCACTGCCAGTTTCCATTTTCTGTGAGCAAACCGGGGGCCAGTGTGGGAAAAGAGTTCCCTCAGAGTACCACTAACTGATGATGGATCCATTTCCAAAAAGACCCCTGTCACATGGAACTAGACTGGGTTTTGTAATCTGAATTTCCTCTCCCAGAATGTTTGCATTATCTCCAATAAAAACTGAAAGTTTTCATTTTCAGTTTTACTTAGAAAAAAATAGGAATCACACGCTATTTCTATCTAAGTAATTATTTGAAAGCTGTATTTAGAGTTGAGGCCAGGTCTCTAATGATGGTGCTCAGAAAGCCATTCCAACCCATTTAAAACTCACTGAAGTTACTTTTACTTTCTTCACTGATAAACAATAATATTGCATTTGTTTGTTTAATCCCAGCACAGCTAGTCTCTTTTCATTGTTTTCTATGAGGCAGCATTTCTTAGGTCATGATTATCACACTGACTGAAATGTCACTACCTTTAAAGAACCTGCTTGCCATCCACTCCCCACCCCCTAACCCCCACTCTTGTCCCTGAAGAGCTCTAGGTTGTGCTTTTCACCTTGTGAAGTTATCAGACACTCAGCAGGAAAAGGACTGAGAGATCTCATCCTTACTGCCTCCTTCTCCCATTGTTCTAGCTGTTTTCTCTCTCTAAACTCTGGTTTCTGGCTCTGATCATTCCCAGCCTCACAATAAAACAGAGTTCAGGGCCAGCCATACAATAATACTGGATTTACTGGCCCCTTTGCACCCAAGGTTATGTGCCTTGTCCTTCAGGTGGCTGCTGCTCCCCTGGCAATTGAGCTGCTATGTGCCCTTGAGTCCCTTGATGTGGCCAGGACCCGGAAACCTTCTGCAAATGACTCAGCCCCAGCACAGAATGGTCCTTTAGGTCTGCAGACTTTGCCCCAGAGTGCCCCCATCCTGCACTGACACCTTCTTGGGAATGTGAATATTATTCCAGGCTCAGCTCACCAATGGGGGCTATTTGCTCCCATTTTTCCCTGTTCACAGATATATATCATTTTGCTTTTTAGTCAAAAGAGTTTTATTTTGAAATAATTTTAACCCTTTGCACTCGCTTGCTTTTTTCTCTATTCCTTTATTCTAATGCTAACCATGTCGAGTCACACTCGACATCCGAGTGCAAAAGGTTAATATAATTATTTGATAATGCCATTAAAATAATAAAACCAATGTATCATTAGATAAAACATTTTCAAAATATTGAATAATTTTAATTATTTTAGCACCCCTCTTCAGTCTCAGAAGTGCCCAGTTTGTACATTAAATTACATGGTTGCTCTACTTGCCATTGTATGATGAGAAGAGCAGAAGCTTAAATCCATATTAAGAGTGGTGTCCGTCTTTCTCCCTATATCACAGAGTCACTGCATTGTGAACCAATAGTCCTTAATGGCACCCCACTCCAACCCAATA
Source organism: Ia io (assembly GCA_025583905.1). NCBI lineage: Eukaryota > Metazoa > Chordata > Mammalia > Chiroptera > Vespertilionidae > Ia > Ia io. The sequence continues at coordinate 51,223,626 of JAJQQW010000003.1, forward strand.
CTCAGCCACAGCAAATAAATTGCATGGTGCACAGGTGTAAGGTCGTGCTTTCTCAGCTGCTCTAGGGTCACCAGGAGTGTGAATGGGACCCAGGATGCCCCAAATAGCTGGAACTTTTCTTCCTCTACCTACTAAACCAGATTACTTATTTTTCTGGGTACAATGAATGTAAATTTGCAACCCTACTAAGCAAGTGGCCTCTTCCAAATCTATATAATAAAAGCCTAAGTGACCATTACGGTGGAACGACCAGAACAACTGGTTGCTATGATGCACACTGACTACCAGGGAGCAGATGCTCAATGCAGGAGCTGCCCCCTGGTGATCAGTGCGCTCCCACAGGGGGAGCGCCACGCAACCAGAAGCCGGGCTCACAGCTCGCGAGCGCAGCGGCAGTGGCAGGAGCCTCTCCAACCTCCACTGCAGGCAGGCAGTAAGAATTTAGGGGTCCCAGACTGCAAGAGCCCCGGACTGTGAGAGGGATGTCTAACTGCCAGCTTAGGCCCCATCCCCGGGGAGGATGGGGCATAACCCGGCAGGCAGACATCCCCCAAGAGGGCGCAGGCCAGGCTGAGGGACCCCACCCTCCAGTGCACAAATTTCATGCTCCAGGCCTCTAGTGTGTGTGTGTGTGTGTGTGTGTACACAGTGTGTGTATATGTGTGTGTGTGTGTTTATATATATATATATATATATAAAACTTCAGAAGCTTCTTCTTCCAAAAGGGATTAACCAGCTAGCTCTTCTGGATTTGAACCAGAGAATTTCTCTCAGTCATTGCTCAGGGAAGTTAGACTTCTCAGGGCCTGTGGGTAGTAAAATAGAAAATGAAGAAGACAGGGAAGGAACTCCCACGATATTAAATATGGCAGAAAAGTGTTAAAGGGAGAGGTAAGAGAAACTGCATTTACATTTTCTTAGTGTTTGTGCTGTTGAATATTAACAAAAGCTTTCTTTTCAACTATAATATGTGACACATGTGAAACTGGGCATTGAGAAGACAATAGGAAATGTTTCCAAATGCTGAACAATGAGAGTTTTCCTGTGTGGGGCCCAGGGCCCAGATACCTTCAGGGATTATGCAGTGCGCTGTGTTGGTTTTGCGTTGGAACACAAAGGAATCCTTGCACAGAGAGTCCATGGGAGTTTAGAAACTTCAGATCTTACATATCACTGTCTCAAGTGTAAAATTATCCTGCCCTATGCCGGATCTCTCCCTCACACTCATGCTCTGATGACTCTGTGGGAAATAGGAGAGACACGTGGTAATCTGTTTGGGGAATAAGGGGAAGGTGTTGGAAAAACAGAAAAGGTATTCCCTGGGAAACTATTTGAGTTCCACTAAGCAGAAAAATGTACAAACTCACTCCTAATTCACTCTGAAGTGGTGCATTTCAATTCTCTTATAAAATACACAAACACAGAATCGGAATGCGTGTCCCAGCAAGAGCTCTTTTTGAGTTCTTTACCCAACCACTGTGTGCTACAAAACACACAGTTCCTGCCTGCTGATCTTTTTTTCAAAAGAGAAAGTATTGTGCTTTATCCCGCAAACTAAAATAGTATAAGAACAAAACAAACAAACAACCTTTGCCAATTCGCCCTGTCATTCCACATCTGGCTGAATTCATCTCCATCTTCACCACCATCTAAGCTAGAAATCTCCACCTTGTCTCTGGTTCCTGCCTCTCCTGGACCCCCACTCCCTGACTCTTCTCCATGACAGGCTTTTCTTCTATTCCTATGGCCACTCCTGAGTGAGGATCTCATCTGGGTCTTGGCCTTTTTTATTTTCTGGCTGCTTGTCCTTTGTTTTTCACTTGGTGCAAGGCACACGATTACAGGGTGTCAGGAAGGATCACCTATGGCTTGAATAGTAAAGAGCGGGGCTCTCTCCACTTCCTTTTTGGTGTTTAGGTGTTTTTCTGTTTGGATATAAAAGAACCCAACTGCTTCTGCTTGCTGCAGCCTGCCTATTCTGGGGGGGGGGGGGGGGGAACGGGGTGAGGGGCCATTAAAAGAGCCTAGCGCCCCTGGAAGACTGGTGGCTGGTCGTGGCCACTCAGGATCTGGGCGAGGCTGGCTTTGTGGGGCTGGTTGCTAGGCTGCTTCCTGGTAGTTTGCCCATTCAGGTCACAGGTGCTGGAGGCCTGGGGAGATTGAGTACTCTGAGACCCCAACCCTGTGGCCATGAACATAAGAATGGACTTCCTGAAAAAGAAGCTCTCCCACCAGTGACCCAGGTCAGCGTCAGCGTTGGAGAGACCAGGGTGGTGGGGGATGGCCCCTCCAGGGTACTGGCACTTCCACAGGAGCCGTTACTGGCAGTGGAACCAAGTAGTAACCACTGGAGAGGATGCCATGTCCTGGCTAGTGGGCTGGTGGGAACCCTGGCAGTGACCCCCGCGGGGTCGGTGTGCGATCTTGGTTGGCAAGGACCATGGCACTTGGCCACGGACCCCATTTGCACAGAAGACCGCTGCGGGAGGCTGCTCCACAACCAAGACTCACAGGGTGTCTGGCTCTCTGTAGTCGCCATCCTATTCATCCCTTAGCCTCTCGCCAGGACAACCTTCCCCCTCTCATCCTCCCTATAAACTGCCCTGGAGCAATCTTCCTCCTCTGTTGTTTTTCTCCTCGGCTCCGAATCTTGCCATCTTCCTGGGCCAACACAGCGCACACCATGGAGGCATTGAGTGGCCTCCATGACCCTCCCCTAACTCCCTGTGCTGTTTCCTGCCCTACACCTTCCCTACACCTTTGGGAACATCTTCTGCCACCGTGACGTCAGATTGTGAGTAGTTATTCAAACACCTTCCCACTTCTCATTGTTTTCACTGCATTTTTCTTTCTAGGATGTTCTTCACCTTACCTCTCTCCAGCCCCAAATAGAGACTTCTTGACATTTTATCCATATGGCAAACTCAGCTCCAAGAAACCTCCCTCATGAAATTGAAATTACTCTCTCCCTTTCTCATGCCTCCAAACTCTGTGCACCTCCCAGTCAACACTTACCACTTTCTACCCTATATTGCAGATTATTGGGCTCACTTGTCTTTCCCATTATATGCTAGCTGCTTGAATGCAGGGATGTTTGTGGGGTGGAATGCATTAGGCCATGTGCTGAGCAAGACCAACTTCACTATCGTTATCAAGTAAACAATAAAACAAACTGTTCTTTATCATCAGAGAGGTACAAATTACATTTTTTAAAAGGTGTCATATCTTTATTGAAGTTATTGGTATATCTTAAATTAATAATGTGCTTAAATGTCCTAACATTTTTTTTATTTTTTTAACATATTTTATTGATTTTTTACAGAGAGGACAGGAAAGGAATAGAGAGTTAGAAACATCGATGACAGAGAAACATTGATCAACTGCCTCCTGCACACCCCCTACTGGGGATGTGCCCGCAACCAAGGTACATGCCCTTGACTGGAATCGAACCTGGGACCCTTCAGTCCGCAGGCCGATGCTCCATCCACTGAGCCAAACCGGTTAGGGCAAATGTCCTAACATTTAAAATTGTGCATCTCTATGTTGATGCTAAAGATTTGAAGTTAGAAAATTTAAAGATTAAATCAGAATAAACAGATGTTGGTATCTTTTATTACAGGAAATTGTAGGAAGAAGCTGTGGTGCCCTAGTAAGACAAGGTGCTTGGAATCAAAAGTTTTCAGTTCAAGTCTTGCGTCCTCCACTTAATGAGCTGCCTGGTCTTAGATAATTCCTAAATGTCATACAGCTTCAGTTTTCTTGCCTGCAAAATAGGAGGAAATACCTACCTACTTCTTAAAAGTGCAGTGAGTCAAATAATACATGTGATGATAATTTGTGAGTTACATATATATATATATATATATATATATATATATATATGCATTATCCTGAATTAAAGATTTATGCAAAGTAGATAAAGCTAATAAAATAGAATATTGCTACTGTTTTAAGAGGCTGCCTGTAACCCTTGCAAAGATGGCAGTCCTATCTAGATGGCTTGCATTCTGCATTGTTATTCCATGCTGGCCAGTAACTCTTATATTATAAAACACAATTTATGCAGGCAAAGAGCATGTCATATCACAATTGCCAGATATAAATTGATTGATTGATTGATTAATCTGTTTCTCCCAGCCTTTCCAAAGTCACAAAGGCTATCCCAAGAATACCATGACTTAATTTTTGCCTCTACAAAGACACATAAGCCCTCTTAACTCAGGAATTCTACAGATTTTATGTAATAGCACCACCACATTGAAGGAAAGAGATTAAGAGTAGGTAATAGTAGTGGATACCACTTAGAAACAATTTAGTTTGGGCAGTTTTGGTAGTGTAGAGTTATTGTCAGATAACTGACAGTTTAATAACCCTTTGGGTACCAAAGATTTCAAATACTTTTTATTAGTTTAAATGGTTTCCCAACTTCCCTATGTTGGTGAACAGAGTACATAGGCTTCCTGCTGGTTTTCCAATACGCCATGCTTTCTTCTGAAGCCTCCCCACCTTTGCTTGTACCAGGTGTCCCTCTTGCCTGGGATGAAATGCTCTACCTTCTTTAGGAATGAGAAATGCTCTCACTCGCCCTAACCGGTTTGGCTCAGTGGATAGAGCATCAGCCTGCGGACTGAAGGGTCCCAGGTTCAATTCCAGTCAAGGGCATGTACCTTGGTTGTGGGCACATCCCCAGTAGTGGGTGTGCAGGAGGCAGCTGATAGATGTTTCTCTCTCATTGATGTTTCTAACGCTCTATCCCTCTCCTTTCCTCTCTGTAAAAATCCAATAAAATATATTAAAAGTAAAAAAAAAAATTCTCTCACTCCTCCTGACCTCAGGTCCTCTGTGGAGTCATCTCTGGTGCCCTCCTGAAAAGTGATTTCCTCCTCTGTGTTTGAAGTAATTTTTTTTCCTAACACAACTTAGCCTTAGCACTTATCTTGCAATGTTATAACTTTTTCTATACACATCTTGTCTCCAAATTTCATGGTGATAGAGTTTGAGAGTATTTTTATCTCTTTTACATAATAGTGCCAGAAATTAGCATATTGTGTGTACACAGAAAATATTTATAAATGTTTATTAAATGAATGACTGTGTTATTGTTAATGAAAATCAATTATTGTACTATTACATTTAAGTGATGTTATTGAGACTTATGTCCTAAGTTGCTTCTCTATTGAGTTTACATAGAATGGTATGCATTTCCATTCAGTGGATTTTTTTCTCCCCTTTCCTATGAATATCTTTTTGTCCCACATAATTTAGGTTCAGTCTCTGTGAGTATAATCATTGCCCCTATTCTTTCATTTAATCTTCACTGTTTCTATTCTCTGCTACTTCTTTACTGTCCCACATTTTATTTAATACTAGAGGCCTGGTGCACGAAATTCGTGCACCGGGGTGGGGGGGGCGGGTTTCCTCAGCCCGGCCTGCACCCTCTCCAGTCTGGGATCCCTCTCACAATCTAGGACTGCTGGCTCCTAACCGTTCGCCTGCTTGCCTGCCTGATTGCCCCTAACTGCTTCTGCCTGCCAGCCTGATCAATGCCTAACTGCTTCCCTGCCAGCCTGATTGCCACTAACTGCCCTCCCCTGCAGGCCTGGTCACCCTTAACTGCCCTCCCCTGCCAGCCTTGTCTCCCCTAACTGCCCTCCCTGCCAACCTGGTCGCCCCTAACTGTCCTCCCCTGTAGGCCTGGTCACCCCTAACTGTCCTCCCCAGCAGGACTGGTCACCCCCAACTACCCTCCCCTGCTGGCCTGATCACCCACAACTGCCTCCCCTGCTGGCCCGGTCACCCCTAACTGCCCTCCCTTGCCAGCCTGGTCACCCCTAACTGCCCTCCCCTGCAAGCCTGATTACTCCCCAACTGCCCTCCCCTGCTGGCCATTTTGTGGCAGCCATTTTGTGTCCACATGGGGGCAGCCATCTTTGACCACATGGGGTGGCCATCTTGTGTGTTGGAGCAATGGTCAATTTGCATATTACCTCTTCATTAGATAGGATGTTTCTTGTTCTCTCTGTTCCTATAGATTCTTGAAAATTTTTGGCTTAAAGTATTTTTCTTTGGTTTTATACCTATCTTGTGCCAATGGAAACACATCTTCCTATTGGCAGGATTCTGACATAACAAATGATAATCAAAATATCCTAGAAGTCTCCCTTTCTTTTCTATTCCCCCTGCATCCACTTTTGTTCTGTTTCTACCTATTCACACCTGAGTTACTATTGCAACAGCCTCCTAACATCTCAGCCCATATCCAGTTACTTTCTAGTCTAATCAGAACTACATATCACTACTAGATTATTCTTCCTAAAACACCTTATTAATCCTATGCACAAGAGTCTTTAACTCCCCTTTGTCTAGTATTCAAGATTCTCACAATCTGGCCATATCCTGTTTTTCTCATTTTATTCCCTAGTTCTCCATTCAAAACATTTAGTAGGTTCCTGTGGTAATTGTCTTCAAAGACATTTGTCTTAATAACCACACTGATATTCACACCCTTGTGTCCCTTCATTTGCCCCTGAATTGGCCCTGTGACTTGCTTTTTACCAATAGGCTGTGGCAGAAGTCAGTCTGCAGGATTTGGAGGCCAAGTTAAAAGAAGTCTTGCACTTCATTCTTAGGAAGCCTGCTTCTTTTCCTAGGACTACTCTGATTCTACCATAGCCTTCTCTCCTATGTCCCATGTAAAGGAAAACAAGATCCTTTTTATCTTGTTTTTCCAAATGTAATGCCAGAACTTAAGGAAAATGCAATCCAAGTCACCATCCAATTTCCTGGATAGTAATATTGTTACACAGATCACACCTAGAAAGTCACTTTCACTTCTCTAAGCATCCATTTCCTCATCTAGTTGCATTGAATCATTGTAAGCTATCTTTCAGATTGTTGATCCATAAAATTAGCTTTTCCAGTTTGATCTTCTCCAGGTTCAGATCTTAACTAGTTCAATTTTCATTCCTCTCTTCAGACTTCTGCTTCCAGTCAAGATGGAGTAACAGAGACCAGATAGACATTTCTGTCTAAAATGACCAAAATATAGAAAAAAAAATACATGAAAAAAAGGTTTTCAAGACACTGGACATCAGGTAATGAAAGACAGTAATCCTGGAAAATGAAAAACAAATGAAGTGAGTCCTATGATTGCCCCAGCTTACTGCCTTGACAGAGTTTCCAAGCCACAGCAGAGGGAGGAGGAACTCAGGCATAGCCCAGTGAAAAACCTGAGATGAAGAGATGGAACTGATAATTCAGGGAGACCAAGGAGGTTGGAAATAGAATGATAATGTAAAAGAGAGGAGAGAGCAGCACAAGAAAGAACCTTCAGAGATTTGCATAGGGTCCCCCTTATGTATTCTACAGATACTGATCATCATATGCATAGGAGGGAACTAAAATAAAGTCAATTATCTACCTTATACCACATATATAAGTATCAATTACAGGTAAATTAAATAAAGTAAACTCAAGAATCAAAACTTTTAAAAGAATATAGAGAACATCTCTATCATATCAAGGTAGGGAATTTTTCTTAAACAAGACATAAAAAACCACTGGCTATAAAGGAAAAAATTAATAAAGGTGTGTTCACTAAACCTTCTAGAACAAAAAAGACAATATATAAAAAGTGATATTGACACAAGCCAGACACAGAGAGAAGATATTTACAATCCATAAAATCAACATGAAATTTTTGCTCAGAATATATAATAAAATCCTACATATGCATTTCTAAAAGGTCAACAATCCAGTCACACAAAAAATGGGTAAGTTATATTTTAAAAGTCAATTTATTTATAAAAGAAACAACAAATGGGATATATCTACACTAATAAAAGAGAAAAATGCTAATTGACCATACCTCCATTACACCCACAGCCAATCAGGAGTGATATGCAAATTAACCCAGCAAAGACGGTGGGTAAATTTGCATACACAGGCGGCTCAGGCAGAGGCCCTATGCGGCCGATGGGATCCAAGCTGCAGTCGGGGACCTGGGCAGGTGGCAGGGGGCAGCACCCGAAGCCGCAGGCGGATCCAAGCTGAGATGGGGACCCGAGCAGGCAGCGTCAGGTGGCTTGGACCCAGGCAGGCGGCGCCCGATGCTGCCTGCCCAGGTCCAAGCCACCCCGCCACCTGCCCAGGTCCAAGCCGCCCTGCGATCGTGGGGTGAAGAGCCTGGGTCCAAGCCGCCCTGCAATCATGGGGCAAACAGGCCAGGCCAAGCTGACTCGCGATCATGGGGCGAAGAACCTGAGCTAGGTACCTGTTCGGGCGCGTGGTGCGGAGTCCAGGGAATCTAGCCTGCAGCCATGGGAAGTCTCCCTCTCCCCAGAGTTAGGAGCACCAGCCCAGGTCTACCCAGCTGCCTGGTCCTGACTGTGGGGGTGAGTTCTTGCAGGCTGGGGTTTGATCTCCAGGCATTAGCAGTAGGAGACCAGTGCCTTTGTTATTGCTGTGTGTCTGGGTTTTAATTGGACAAATGCCCGGTGGTCCCAGTTGCCAGCTTAGCAAAATCTTTTAGGAGGAGAATTCTGTCTGGGTTTCCTCAAATTCCCTCAGCCCCTACTCACCCCTCTGTAAAGGTACAGAACAAGTGAGGCCCTTAAATAAAAATCAGAGGTCTCACCCTGACTGGTTTGGCTCAATGGATAGAGCATCGGCCTGCGGACTGAGAGGTCCCAGGTTCGATTCCAGTCAAGGGCATGTACCTCGGTTGCAGGCATATCCCCAGTAGCAGGTGTGCAGGAGGACACTGGTCGATGTTTCTCTCTCATCAATGTTTCTAACTCTCTATCCCTCTCCCTTCCTCTCTGTAAAAAATCAATAAAATATATATTTAAAAAAAAAAAATCAGAGGTCTCCAGCAACAGTGGGCCTTTCTCATCACAGTCATTTGGACTGGATGGCATTGGAGTATTTATCTAGGCACCATGACAGAGAAACACAAGCTCAAGTCATGATCTCTGCCCTTAAATAAATTCACTATCTTATTAGAGCGAGTAGATGATAAAAGCACAGTAATAACATCAGAATGTAAGGCAACAATACAGAGAGGAACAGAGGCAATTGCTAGGATGATTTTCCAGTAATTAGTACAAAGAGTATGCGCTATGAATTAAATAAATAAAAAATGTGTGGAAGTAGCTACTTCATGAGTATGGCATCCCTTCCTATTTTAAAGGAAGCTGAGTTCCATGTGAACTGTGTACTATGCTATGATATCTGAGGCACAAGACAAGGGAGGCCCTAAGTGTACTATGCTTTAATATTTGAGTCATTCTTTATTGTTCAATGTGATTTATTTCTGTACGTCTCAGTTTTGTAATAGTTAAATTACTAGAATAATACATCTTGCTATAAAATATTACTAGAAGATCAAATGATCGGTGACATTTATTGTTCTTTTCTATAAATTAACACAATCTCTGGTATGCTAAAGTGATAGGTATTATAGAAATATTCAGATAGAGAGACCTACAGGCTTGATTACAAGTGAGGCTTACTATCACAACCCAAATTTATTGCTTTAAAAAAAGCAGGGAGCCAACTAGAAACTGAACCAAATATAAGCCCTTGAAGGGCAAATGTAAATTGGATAAGCTTTGCTATTACAAGAGCAAGAAGAAAAAATTCAGATGCAAGAATGAAAACCACATTGCATCCACTCTAAGTAGCTGTTAAAGAAAAAGAATGGTATACTATGAAAATACTTAATACAGATTGTAAAGACATTTGTTCAAAGAGAATTTCCTAGAGTAGGTGATATTTCAGTTATTTTTTTTAAATGTGAAGAGGTTAGCTAGATAAGAAAAAGGTGTAGGGGTCCTGAATTGCAGTGGGTGCAGGCAGAGCTGAGGGAACCCTCCCCACCCATGCACAAATTTCATGCACCAGGCCTCTAGTGTGTGTGTGTGTGTGTGTGTGTGTGTGTGTGTGTGTGTGTGTGTGTATATATATATATATATATATATATATATATATATATATATATATATATTCACATATATATAGGGTGTCCCCAAAAAATATATACACACACTTTGAATAATTATAAAGGCAGTGTTTCAAAATTGAGCTATCAGCTGTTAAAGTATGTATACATTTTGAGGGGATACGCTGTATTTAATATATGTTGAATATATAAAAGATATTTGAATATATACTTATATTCAAATTTCTTAGGAGAATGAAACCACAATAAAATACCATTTCTCGTCCACCTTACAGATGTGGAGCCATTCATTCATTCACCACAGATTATTGGAACACTACAAAGTGCAATGTTCTATTAGGCACATAGAAACATTTTAAAGGAAAATGAATAAATAACAATTACCATTTCATTTATTTTCTCTACTAAAATGAGAACTCAAAGAGGGTAGACACTGCTTATTATCATTATTGTATCTTCAACACATAGTAGAGTCCTTGGCATTAAACAGAAAAATATTTGATGACAGGAAGATGCCCAACTCCTACTTTGAAAATCTCACAGTGCGGATAACAGGGAGGCAAGAAAGCAGCCAATCCTAATACCTCCCAGGGGTATCTGGGAGTGTCACAGAGGAGCTAGATTTTTAGGGATGTGTAGTTTTCCAGCACTTTAGTCAGACTCTGTAAAGAGTCAAGATTTGAAATGGTTCTTGAAAAACGTTTTCCCTGGCACAGCTTTTTTCAAGTCAGCACAGAACATCTACCAAACTAAACACACACACACACACACACACACACACACACACACACACACACACACATCTCAAATAACTAATTCCCTGATAGTATATAACTTCAGCTTCAAGTGCCAAGATGAGGAGGAGGAAAAGGAGGGTGGGGAGGAAGAAGAATCAAAGCCATCTACACTCACACAACTTTCCATGATATTAATGTGGCTTTATTATTGGCTGTTTACTAGCATAACTTTATTATTTCACTGTCTTTCATTGACATTATTTTACTACTTCAGAAAACTTGCCCAAGAAGAAAGAAAGTTGCAAATAACTTTGTTAGTTCCAGGAACTTTCTGAAAATCCCACTTAAGTGAGCATGATAATGTTAACTTTACTATCCAATGACTATTTACTCTCTGAAATCCTTCAAAACTCTCACCTCCACCTATCTTAAACTATTGCATCATAATCTTTACCCAGTCCCAATGAACATCCTCCTCTCACATTCCTCTATCTCTCAACTCCTCCAACTTCCACTACCCTCCAAATTTGAAAGACTTGTCTTAAACCAAACTTTCATTCATTGTTTAGACTCTGGAGAAGCTAGTGCTCTCCCTTACTGCAATACAAATAAACTCAACTTTGTCTTATCAAGAGGTCATTTTGCTGACATTTTCAGAGACCCAGCATTCTACACTCCTCTTTTTCCTCCTTCTTGTCATCAATATTGCTAACATGAATTGAGCCCTAAATATATGTCAAGCACTTGTTAAATAATTTAGATACTTGGTAATCACTTACCTTACACAAATAGAGTATTTTTAAACAACTAATTAAATTATAGGTGGTATATTCAAATGAGATTTCAAAATACCATCCATAGAGGAGGTTTATGCTTTCCACTTTCCTTCATAAAAATTATAGGAGACAAGTAGGTCCAAGTCTGAAAAATATCCTGGAACTGATTTCCTTGGTTATCACCACTGGAAGCCATCTGTGGTTGCAGTGGCATTGGCTTTCATGGCTCAGCTCAGTTGAGTTCTAGTAAAAAAATTCCATCCCAGGCTAGTTTTTCTCAATGGTTAGAGCATCTGCTCATTGATTGAAGCGTCTTGGGTTCTATTCCCAGTCAAAGGCACATACCTCGGTTGTAGTTTCAATACCGGCCCAGGTCTGGACATGTGCAGGAGGCAACCAATCCATGTTTCTCTCTCTCATCCTCCTCCTCTTTCCTCCCTCTCACTCTCTCTAAAAATCGTTGGAAAAAATATCCTTGGGTGAGGATTAAAAAAAAAATTCCAATAAGGGAAGTAAATGTTCCTCTTCTTTGGAATAGCAAAAGGAGGTGACCTTTGCACAGAAGATACTAGCTGATGCAATAAAGAAGGTGCTAGGAACATGAAAAAAATAAAAGTAGGGAGTCTTTAAGGAGGAGAAATGCCAGTGTTTGCCCTTCACCTCCAAATAGAGAAGAATTGATATCCCTTGGCAAACTGAGAGAAGGAAATGGGGTGACTGATCTCCACCACTAAAATAACATCAACGATATATAGCATCGCAATTTCACTTTGGCACCACCACACTTTTAACTTTGTGGCACCACCAGTAAAAGTTCATTTGCAAGCAGCACATCTGAACAACCTGGGCCTTTGCTTTAATTCACTTTTCCTGCAAAGAACCAAGAAGAAAGGTAGCCTTGCATAAAAAGGATGGATGCCCAAGCACTCCATCGGAGGAGGCCACATACTAAATTAGTCATGTTCCAGCTAGAATTTGCAATTCTTTGAGAGATGCTCAAGACAGTATGAAAAATTTAGAGGTAACAGAGAAAGAAGGAGAGAGGTTGTGAAGCAGAAAGCTACAGAGGGTACTTTAAATGTGAAGGATGCATTGTAGTTTCTCACACATGAACAAAAGAGTTTACCTTGCCCGAAAAGCAATAAATAAGGACTGCATTCCCACAGTTGTTCCCTGTAAAGTTGTGCTCATGCTGGAACACAGGAATTTCAGATTTGATGGCCATTATCAGTTATTAGTATACATATAAAAGTCATCCATCTTAAATTTAGCATTGATTCATCAAAGCCAGCATGCAAGAATGGTGTCCATCCAAGATGACAAGCTCTGCCTAAGGGGATCCAAGCACTGTTGCTTAGATGAGTTTGGAAAAGTTGTTGTTGTTATTATTATTATTATTTTAATGTATATTTTCCCCTCTGTTTCTGTTATTACCTGGCTGGTTTTATTTCTGAGTTCCTAGGACCTCCACTTTGCATTGTGGATTTCACCATTGGCTTTCTACATGAATGTAGTCACATATGGTCTTTCATATTGTTTCTTAATCTCAAAAATTAAATAAAATTTCTGATCCATCATAAATGAAAGTCATGAAAGGTTTTTTAAAGAACGAATAACTTCTCTAGAGGAACTCTTGGTTTTTAATGTATATTTTTTTTAAAGGAATTGGGAAATAAATGCTCCAACTAAAATGACAAGAAACTCATCAACTTAATGCAATATTTCTTAACAGTTGTAAGAAATACATTGTCCTTCTTTCCTGAGGACACTCAGATAGTCTCTTTCCAGAGCTATTCTGTCATACCTCACTCCTGATCCTAACCACATCTCTTCCTACTGATACTGCAATTTCCTTTCTCATGACAGGAAATGGCTTGCCAATGACCATAGAAGAGGAGACAAACGGCAAATTTCATACATTGGAAATAATGAAACCTCCACCCTCAGTTACAAATGTAGGTACCAATTGTCACCCTGGGTGGTCTTGTATATCTATCAGATGAATGAGAGCTGTCCCCCTCATCCTCTTGAAGCCAATCACTGCACAGCTCTTCCAACACATTATTCCTCTTTGACTCAACGATTTAGTCCCATTTCTTCTCAATTCTTCAAAGAAAATTTCCTGCCCCAAACTTCATGTTGCCAATCTTCTGTCTTCAACCAGCAGCTAAAAATTCACTTTTAGAAAGCTGTTAATAATGACTGATAAGAAACCTGAAATACAATCCATGTCCACTCTCAGGAGCTCAATTGTTCCTTGGTTGGGAAAGACATCTCCCTCATATCACCAATTAATATTTTATGGGCTAGTTCTTTATACTGCCTCCATCCCAATCAATTTATGTTTTGAACTCTCTCCCCTCCCCCCTCCTCTGCTTGGGGTTGGGGAGAACAATGGGGTGGGGGTGGGGAGTTTCCTCACCCCTCCCAGTAGGATGGCAAATTGCTCCTAATGTAGCTCATCTCTTCCAAACACTGAAGGCAGCCACTCGTGACCACTTAAGAACAGCTCTCAAAACTCATTGTCTGATGCTGTTCCAGGGAATAGGGATCCCATTAACTTATGAGGCTTTTAAACATTGAAAATGAAATGTCGTTAAAATAAATTTTGACTTGTTCATTAAAAACAAACAACAACAAAATGCACTATCTGAATGAAAAAAGGAACTGAGTCTTGCCTGGCTTTGAGCTTTCTTATGTTTCCTATGCACCACTGTGCTCCATCTTCTTAGGATACTATCCATTCCCTTCCAACCCCGAAGTCTAACTTGGTCTCTTGTTTTTGTTCTCAACATAAACTTTATTACTTCAGGGAGAACTTTGCTAACCCTTGAATATACACTCTAAGTTAGCACCCTGTGTTGTATGTTCCCATAGCACCTCTACTTCTACTTTTAGAAGAGCCAGCACAACTCACCCTGCCTCTGTAACACACACCATCACTTACTCACGTTGTCTCCCACAACAGACTGGAAAGACCACTAAAGCTGGCTTATTGTTGCTCTGCCAGTGGAAAGAAAATGTTTATCAAATGAATGAATAAAGGCAAGAATCATATTTGATCCTTTTTTATATCTGCCATAACATCTAGCAGAATAACTTCAATTTTCTGGCGTATAAGACGACTTTTTAACCCAGGAAAATCTTCTATACGCTCAGTCGTCTTATATGCCAGAAAATACGGTAATAATTAGCATTCAATAAAATGCTTATGGATTAAATATGGGAAGAAGAACCCTGAGGATGTCAGCTGAATTCAGCACTACCCAAATCAGCTGGGGAAATCCTTCCTACCGTGGTTGTTGCCTGATCTCTCAGTGGGCCTCTTGCCTTGCTTCTTGGCTCAGATAAAAGCTAGAAGGAACAGCATTACAAGAAAAAGAGAGAGAAAGAGAGAGAGAGAGAGACTTATGCTATGGAGACTTAACTGCCACACTCAAAAGTAATATTCTCTTTTCCTTTCAGCTCTTACCTTTATACCACCCCCCACGCCCCAAGAGGGAAAGATCACTAGAAGCACACCCATAAAAAAGTCACGCTTGTTTTGTTTTCTATAAGACGTATGTTATTTAAATTCTCACCCATGAATATGCAGCTAAGATTAACTAATGGGAAATGTAAAAGCAAGAAACTAAGGGTTGTTGTTGTTTTTCATTTATTTTTTTAAGCACATCCATTGAAATTAGGATCATATGTAAAAAAAATTTTTTTGTTTAATTTTTTTTTTTCTGAGCTACATCCAAAACTCCAGAGGGCATATTAAATAATGAAAGTATAAACCACTGGGATTTGGTGTTGGTTAGTGTGTTGGCACCGTACATAGCTCCCTGTGTGGTTTAAAAAATTAAGGAATTTTTCCTCTTCCTTTATCTAGTAGACTCCAAAATTAAAACGGTTTTCTTTTCTTTGTGGAATAATACAAGCAAACCAAATTATACTCTAATATTTCCACTCAATGACTTGGAAAGTCATGAAAATGCTTGTTTGGGGAGTTGCCTACACAGAAACAAAGAAAATACCACATCAGGAGGATTTTTTTTAAAAAGGTAAAACAAAGAATTCCAAGGATTGTCACAATTTGATCTGCATAAATAAAAGATAATGGCTTCAGTGAGCTGGCCAACCTTTCTGTGGAGTGAGCGGTCTGTGGAGAGCCATGTCTGAGAGGGCTGCAGGTCATTATGGCAGGATAAAGCCTATTTCTCATTTATATTAAAGAATTTTGCCTGTTAAGGGCCTGATTCAGATCTCAGCACAGGGATGCACACCTAGTTAAGGCAATTGCTACATATGCATTCTCTCCCTAATACACACACGGAGTTTATCATTCACAGCTCAACCATTACACCTAATGTTCTTTTCTTGATTTAGAAAGGATAACAGGTAGATCAGAAGGACTCAAATTAAGGAGGTTGGATCATAACATTTGCTCTTGATGTAGAAATTTTTTCTAATTTTGTATAGAAGGCACTAATTTTGTCCCCCTTAATCAGAACTTGTGACATGAACAGGGGAAGATGAAACTGTTCCCACTTTTGTTTTATATGTTTGATTCACTTTATTATCATGTTCCAGGCAAGATAGACTGCTCCAAGAAAGCAACTAGAAATCTAGGCAATGAAACCTTTGCATTTTAAAAGAAAAATAAAATCCAAACAATATAGTATTCAAAGCCAGACTATAAGAATGAATAAATATGAAATAAGAAGCAAAGAAAACCATGGCAACTTGTCTCTGGAGAGGAACTATGGCTGTAGTTTATTAAAGACTTTCTTAGGCTGGTCCTTATAAGACCTTATAGGTCTGCAGGTTTAGAAATTCAATGTGTCACTACACCCAGGCACAATCAGGCCTTATGGAATTTATTTGCATCAACAATAACAAAAAATATATATGTATTTGAACAGTAATTTCCAAATAAAAAGTCAATGGATTAACTTATGAGACAATGGTAATATGACACAGTAGGAAGTTCTGGACAGTTAATTAAGGCTCTGGTCCTGATCTATCCAGTTTCTACCTCTGACACTCTTTGTCGAGTCACTTGGCTTCACTTCTCAATTTTCCTAATCATAATCTGAGAGGTATTAAAAGTTAACTCAAATTAATGGGAAAATAGTTCAATAGCTAAATGTACAAAAGACAGGAATAGAAGGCAGTAGTCATGTGCCATCTAATCATGAGAATACATTCTGAGAAATGCATCATTAGGTCATTTTGGCATTGTGTAAACATCATACTTAAACAAACCTAGATTGCATAACTTACTAAACACTACACATCTAGGCTACTAGTATATGGTATAGCTTATTGTTCCTAGGCTATAAACCTGTCAGCATGTTATTGTATTGAATACTGTAGTCAATTGTAACATTGTGGTATTTGTATATCCAAACATATCTAAACATAGAAAGGGTACAGTAAAAATATGGTATAAAAGATTTTTTAAAATTAGACATCTGTATAAAGCAATTACCATGAATGGAGCTTGCAGAACTAGAACCTGCTCTGGGTGAATCAGTGAGTGAGTGGTGAGTGAATGTGAAGTCCTAGAATATTACTGTACACTATTGTAAATTCTATAAAGACTGTACATTTAGGTTATGCTAACTTCATAAAACAACAGGAGATTAAACCAAGCACAAGAAAAAATGATGCAATCAAGGGATGCAATCAACACAAGGTGTATGAGGCTGCTGCTGGTGTAACATGGCATACTGTTTTACAGCAAACCTTTATTTTACAAGTAAAAGGAGTACACTCTAAAATAATAATGAATAGTACATAGTTGGAGAGACCACGCCATCTTGAAGGGGAGAGTGACTGTGACCGAAAGCCCAGCCTTGCCTTCAACCAGGGAGACCTTGGATACCTCCCGGGACCCTACAACCACATTGCCCAGGGACCAGCTGCCTCAGTTGTGAACCCACAAACACCGAGACTCCAGCCTCCCCGGCCGCGGGTGCCTAAAAAGTTTGTCCAAGGGGAGACAAAGCAGCGCCGAATACATGGACAGGCCCTGTGCCTTCTCACAGAGCAGATAGAAGGAACAGATGAATCAAATAACATCCACCCAGAATTGGTGAATTAATCACAGCTGGTGAGGCAATCCGTGGACAGAAAGGTCAGAGATCACCTAGAGAGAGCTCTGCCTCTTCAGATTCAATTTTTTGTTTGGGTGTTCATTGTTTGCATTTTTTGGATTAGCTGTTGGTTTTTTGGAGTTTTCTCCCCATATATATTTTTTTTCCCTTCTTTTTTCTTCTCTTTCTTTTCTCTCTTAAATTTTTTCCATTTCTCAATGTCATTTTTGCACTCTTTTCTCTCCACTAATTCTCTTTTCTCTGGTGGTCATTTTTATTTGGGGTTATTGGTATCATGAATACATTTGTGTTGGGTGTCCTGTACATTGTGTCTTGTCATGTTATATTTTGTGCCTTTTAAGTCAACGCAGGAGAGAGAGAGCTACATAACCAGACACCCTGAGGGGAGCAAACATGGGGAGACAAAGAAACAGCCCACATACGAAAGAAAAGGAAGAATCACCAGAAAAGGAAGTAAACAAAATGGAGGCAAGGAATATGTCAGAGAAAGAATTCAGAGCAATGGTCATAAGGATGCTGAAAAGGATGGAAGACAAATTCAACAATATGTGTAAGAACCAAGAGGAAATGAAGAAGAAATGAAAAATGGCATTGCTACAATAAAGAACACAATAGAAAGCATTAACAGTAGACTAGAAGAAGCAGAGGACCACATCAGTGAGCTAGAAGACAAGGTAGGAAAAAATACCCAAGCAGAACAACAACTGGAAAAAAAACTTAACAGGAGAGCCTAAGGCAGTGGTTCTCAACCTTTTTAATGCTGCGACCCTTTAATACAGTTCCTCATGTTGTGGTGACCCCCAACCATAAAATTATTTTCGTTGCTACTTCATAACTGTAATTTTGCTACTGTTATGAATCGTAATGTAAATATCTGTGTTTTCCGATGGTCTTAGGCTCTACAGCAGCAGTTCTAAACCTGTGGGTCACGACCCACAGGTTGAGAACCATTAGTAGGGTCGCCTAAGACCATCAGAAAACACAGATATTTACATTACGATTCATAACAGTAGCAAAATTACAGTTATGAAGTAGCAACGAAAATAATTTTATGGTTGGGGGTCACCACAACATGAGGAACTGTATTAAAGGGTCACGGCATTAAAAAGGTTGAGAACCACTGGCCTAAAGGAACTTTGGGACAACATGGAATGAAACAACATCCGCATAATAGGGGTCCCAGAAGGAGAGGAAACTGAGCAAGGAATAGAAAACCTGTTTGAAGAAATAATGACAGAAAACTTCCCTGATATTGGGAAGAAGAAAAAACACACACAAGTCCAAGAAGCTCACAGAGCCCCAAACAAGATGAACCTAAAAGGACCAACACCAAGACACATTATAATTAAATTGGCAAACACCAACGACAAAGTAAGAATCTTAAAGGCTGACAGAGAGAGACAAAAAGTTACCTACAAGGGATCTCCCATCAGAGTATCAACTGATTTCTCATCAGAAACACATCAGGCCAGAAGACAATGGAATGAAATATACAAAGTCATGCAAAGCAAGGGCCTGAATCCAAGAATATTGTAACCAGCAAGACTATCAATCAAAGTTAAAGTTGAAATCAGGAGTTTCACAGACAAAAAAGGACTAAGGAGTTTATTACCTCCAAACCAGCAACGCAAGAAATGCTAAAGGGACTGCTATAAAAAAGAAGAAATAGGAAGGGAAGAAGGAACACAGGCATAAAGAATAAAAATGGTGACCAACTATATATCTATAATAACCTTAAGTAAATGGATTAAATGCCCCAATCAAAGACATAGGGTAGCTGAGTGGATAAGAAAATATGACCCATATATCTGCTGTCTACAGGAGACCCACCTCAGAACAAAGGACCCACACAGGCTGATAGTGAAGGGATGGAAAAAGGTTTTTCAGATGAATGAAAATGAAAAAAAAAAAAAAAAGCTGGGGTAGCAAAACTTATCTCTGACAAATTAGACCTCAAAGTGAAGGCCATAACCAGAGATAAGGAAGGCCACTTCATAATACTAAAGGGAGCAATTCAATAAGAAGATATAACTCTGGTAAACATATATGCACCCAAAGCAGGAGCACCCAAATACATAAAAAACTTCTGGAGGATATCAAGGGAAAGGTTGACAGCAATACAGTCATAGTAGGGGACTTTAATACCCCACTAACAGCACTGGATAAATCCTCTAAACAAAAAATCATCAAAGAAACATCAATCCTAAATGACTCACTAGAGCAGATGGAATTAATTGACATCTTCAGAATATTTCACTCCAAAGCCACAGAATATACATTCTTCTCAAGTGCACATGGGTCATTTTCAAAGATAGATCACATATAGGGACACAGGCAAAGTCTCTTCAAATTCAAGAAGATAGAAATCATATCAAGTATCTTCTCAGATCACAATGGCATAAAAGTAGAATCAACTACAATAAAAACAATAAAAAAAATCAAACACCTGGAGGCTAAATATCATGCTATTAAACAATGATTGGATTACCAAGGAGATCAAAGAAGAAATAAAAAGTATCATGGCAACAAATGACAATGAAAACACAACAATCCAAAATCTATGGGACACAGTGAAAGCAGTATTGAGAGGGAAGTTAATAGCTCTACAGGCCTACCTCAACAAACAAGAAAAAATGGTAATAAATTATCTAACCCTACAACTCAAAGAGTTAGAAAAAGAGCAACAAGAAAAGCCCAGTATAAGCAAAAGGAAGGAAATAATCAAGGTCAGAGCAGAAATAAACAACATAGAGACAAAATAAATAAATAAATAAAAAATACAAAAGATCAACAAAACCAAGAGCTGGTTCTTTAAAGGGATCAAAAAGATTGATGAACCTCTAGCCAGGCTCACCAAAAAGCAAAGAGAGAGGACCCAAATAAACAAAATCAGAAATGAAATAGGTGAAGTAACAGCTGATCCCACAGAAATACAAACAATTATGTAAAAATACTATGAACAACTCTATTCCAACAAAATGGACAACCTAGGTGAAAGGGACATATTCTTAGAAAAATACAAGTTCCCAAAACTCTATCAGGAAGAATAAAAAAACCTGAATAGGCCAATAACTCCTGAAGAAATTGAAGCAGTGATCAAAAATCTTCCAGCAAACAAAAGCCCTGGTTCAGACAGCTTTACAGGGGAGTTCTACCAAGCATTCAAAGAAGAACTAAAACCTATCCTCCTCAGACTATTCCACAATATTCAAGAGGAGGCAACACTTCTAAGCTCTTTCTATGAAGCCAGCATTACCCTAATTCCAAAACCAGATAAAGACACCACACAAAAAAAAAGAGAACTACAAGCCAATATCCTTGATGAACATAGATGCTGAAATCCTCAACAAAATTCTAGCAAATTGGATTCAGCATTACATTAGAAAGATCATACACCATGACCAAGTGGGATTTATTCTGGGGATACATGGATGGTATAATAGCCACAAATCAATAAATGTGATACATCACATAAACAAATTGAGAGACAAAAATCACATAATCATATCAATTGATGCAGAAAAAGCATTTGACAAAATCCAACATCATCTCTTGATAAAAACTCTCAGCAAAGTGGGAATAGAGGGATCATACCTCAACATAATAAAAGCCTTATATGACAAACCTACAGCCAACATCATACTCAATGGGCAAAAACTAAACTCATTTCCCCTGAGAATGGGAACAAGACAGGGATGCCCACTTTCACCACTCCTGTTCGATATAGTACTGGAAGTGCTAGCCATAGCGATCAGACAAGAAGAAGAAATAAAAGGCATCCAAATTGGAAAAGAAGAAGTGAAACTATCCTTATTCACAGATGACATGATACTATACATAGAAAACTCCAAAGACTCCATCAAAAAATTAACAGATGCCCTAACCAGTTTGGTTCAGTGGATAGAACCTTGACCTGCGGACTGAAGGGTCCCAGGTTCAATTCCAGTCAAGGGCATGTACCTTGGTTGTGGGCACATCCCCAGTAGGGAGTGTGCAAGAGGCAGCTGATCAATGTTTCTAACTCTCTAGCCCTCTCCCTTCCTCTCTGTAAAAAATCAATAAAATACATATTTTTTAAATTACTAGACCTAATAAATGAATTCGGCAATGTAGCAGGATACAAAATTAACACCCAGAAATCTATGGCCTTTTTATACACCAGTAATGAACTCACAGAAAGAGAAACGAAAAAAAAACAATCCCATTTACCATTGCACCAAAAAAAATTAAGATACCTAGAAATAAACTTAACTAAGGACATAAAAGACCTGTACTTGGAAAACTACAGGATATTGAAAGAAGAGATAGAGGAAGACATAAACAAATGGAAGAACATACATGTTCATGGATTGGTAGAATCAACATCATTAAAATGTCCATACTACCTAAAGCAATCTATAGATTCAATGCAATCCCATTAAAATACCAATGGCATTATTTCAAAGATCTAGAACAAACTCTCCAAAAATTCATCTGGAATAACAAAAGGACCGCGAATAGCCACAGCAATCCTGAGAAAGAAGAACAAAGTTGGAGGGATCATAATACCAGATATCAAGCTATATTACCAAGTCACGGTTCTCAAAACTGCCTGGTACTGGCACAAGACATATAGACCAATGGAACAGAACAGAGAACCCAGAATTTGACCCAAACCATTATGCTCAATTAATATTTGACAAAGGAGATAAGAGCATACAATGGAGTTAAGACAGTCTCTTCAATAAATGGTGTTGGGAAATTTGGTCATACGTGCAAAAAAAATGAAACTAGATAAACAACTTACACCATACACAAAAACAAACTCAAAATGGCTAAAGGACTTAAATGTAAGATGGGAAACCATAAAAATCCTTCAAGACTCCATAGGCAGCAAAATAGCAGACATATGTTGTAGCAATATCTTTACAGACACAGCTCCTAGGGCAATGGAGACTAAGGAGAAAATAAACAAATGGGACTACATCAAAATAAAAAGCTTCTGCACAGCAAAAGAAACCATCAACAAAACAAGAAAGCCCACTGCATGGGAGAACATATTTGCCAATGATATTTCAGATAAGGGTTTAATCTCCAAAATTTACAGATAATTCATACAACTTATCAAAAGGAAGATAAAACAATCCAATCAACAAAACAAACAAAGGACCTAAATAGATACTTTTTGAAAGAGGACATACAGAAGGCTAAGAGACATATGAAAACATGCTCAAAGTCACTAATCATCCAAGAGATGCAAATCAAAACAACAATGAGATACCATCTCACACCTGTCAGAATGGCTATCATCAACAAATCAACAAATGACAAGTGCTGGCGAGGATGTGGAGTAAAAGGAACCCTCGTGCACTGCTGGTGAGAATGCAGACTGGTGCAGCCACTGTGGAAGACAGTATGGAGTTTCCTCAAAAAGTTAAAAATGGAACTCTCATTTGACCCAGTAATCTAATCCCACTTCTAGGAATATATCCCAAGAAACCAGAAACACCAATCAGAGAGGACATATGCACCCCTATGTTCATAGCAGCACAATTTACAATAACTAGGATTTGCAAAGAGCCTAAGTACCCAACAGCAGATGAGTGGATTAAAAAACTGTGGTACATCTACACGATGGAATACTATGCCACTATAAAAAAGAAGAAACTTTTATCATTTGCAACAGCATGGATGGACTGGAGAGCATTATGCTAAGCAAAATAAGCCAGTCAGAGAAAGATAAATATCACATGATGTCACTCATATGTGTGATATAATGATCAACATAATTTGATGAACAAGAATAGATCCAGAGACAAATGGCAGGGGAGGGGGCAGTTAGAGAGCAACCAAATGTCTTGTACGCATGCATATTAGCATAACCAATGGACACAGACACTGGGGCAATGGGGCTTGCCTGGGGTAGAAATGGCTGGGCGGTGGTGGGGGAGAGCGGGAAGTGGGGAAAAAGGAGACATATGTAAAACTTTAGACAATAAATTTAAAAAATAGTACATAGCTGTTTATTATCAAGTACTAGAGGCCCGGTGCACAAAATTCGTGCACGGAGGGGGGTTGTCCCTCAGCCCAGCCTGTACCCTCTCCAATAGGGGACCCCTCAAGGGATGTCCAACTGCCCGTTTAGGCCCGATCCCGAATCAGGCCTAAACGGGCAGTCGGACATCCCTCTCACAATCCAGGACTGCTGGCTCCCAACTGCTTGCCTGCCTGCCTTCCTGATTGCCCCTAACTGCTTCTGCCTGCCATCCTGATCACCCCCTAACCACTCTGCTGCCAGCCTGTTTGCCCCCAACTTCCCTCCTCTGCCAGCCTGGTCACCCCTAACTGCCCTCTCCTGCAGGGTTGATCACCTCCAACTGCCCTCCCTTGCAGGCCTGGTCCTTCTCAACTGCCCTCCCTTTCAGGCCAGGTGTCTCCCAACTGCCCTCTCCTGCTGGCCATCTTGTGGTGGCCATCCTGTGTCCACATGGGGGCAGGATCTTTGATCACATGGGGGAAGCTATATTGTGTGTTGCAGTGATGAGCAATCTGCATATTACTCTTTTATTAGATAGGATAGAGGCCTGGTGCATGGGTGGGGGCCAGCTGGTTTGCCCTGAAGGGTGTCCCGGATCAGGTGGGGGTTCCCTTGGGGTGTGGGGCGGCCTGAGTGAGGGGCCTGTGGTGGTTTGCAGGCCAGCCACGCCCCCTGGTGACCCAAGCAGAGGCCCTGGTATCTGGAATTTATTTTCCTTCTACAATTGAAACTTTGTAGCCTGGAGCGGAGCCAAGCCTGGGGCTCCCTCCGAGTCCGGCAGCCATTTCTGTTGGGGTTATAATTGAAACTTTGTTGCCTTAAGCAGGTGGGCCTGGCCAGGGTGTGCGAAAAGCTTTGCTTCCCCTGTTGCCAGCGGCAACCCTGGCCTGCTCTCTCAAGCTCCGTTCTGCCGCCATTTGTTTGAATTTGTTTACCTTCTATAACTGAAACTTTGTAGCTTGAGTGGAGGCTTAGGCCTGGCAAGGGCAGGCGGAAAGTTTGGCTTCCTCTGTTACCTAGGAAACCTTGCTCTCTGTGGCTGTAGCCATCTTGGTTAGGGTTAATTTGCATGCTTGCTCTGATTGGATGGTGGGCGTGGCTTGTGGGCGCGTAGCTTGTGGGTGTGTCGGAGGTATGGTCAATTTCCATATTTGTCTATTATTAGGTAGGATTATGTACTGTACTACTGTACGTAATCATATGTGCTATACTTTTATGATTGGCAGTGCAGTAGGTTTTTTACACCAGTATCACCACAAACACATGAGTAATGCATTGCACAATGATAGTATGATGGCTACAACATCATTAGGTAATAGGAAATTTTCAGCTCCAATATAGTAATGCCCCACATAAAGTTTAGGTCAGCGATGGACTGCATGGACGACAATGGTATACCATATAGCCTAGGTGTAGTGTAGGCTATAGTACATGCTATGATGTTCATACAATTATGAAATCACCAACACTCTTCTTAGAATGTATTCATCATTAAGAGGCATGTGACTGTATAATCTTATGGACCACCATTGTGGAAGAGATCATAAACTCATTTAATGGAAGGTATTGGCTAAAACAATGATTTTTCAATGGGAATGCTACTGCCCCCTAAGGGAAAGAGTTAGTTGTCACAATGATCAGGGCACTACTACCATTTAGTTAGTAGGAAGCAGGGGTGTTGTGTCTTGCAATGCACAAAATAGTCTGCACAAGGAAGAATTGTTTCATTTCCCACAAAATTTTGTATATCACTGCATTAATGAAGGTATATTTATTTGCCCAGTTTTAAAATGCACTCACTTTCTAGGATAGTAGCTACAAAATAAATCATTATTACACTTTGTTATAATCAGATTTTATAAGGCTGTTCACAGTTTGTGAAATCTTACTACTCACAATATTGGCATCAACAATAGGACAGTTACATCAATTTGCATTCATGGCTATAGGCTTCATGATGATTCTATACATGAGGCAATAACTTTTTTGCAACAAATTACTTTCCTTTTATTGCTCCCTTATAATAAAGTTAGGGCATTGTTTTAATCACTTATAGTCCAGGAGGTATTATAAAATACTGTAATATAAAAGGGGAACATTGAGTGTGACAGTGTTGAGAACATCTATCTAGGGCAAAGATAATATATGTAGTTTAAAAAAAAAAAAAAAAAAACTTCAAGGGGAGATTTCAACAGACATGAATGGGAAAGTTGCCCTTTCTGGAGATGGGCAAAATTTTGTCCTCTTTCTGGGAAGAAAATTTTGAAGGGAGAAAGTGGGAGGAGAGACATGATTGGCCCCTGAAGGCTTTGTGAATATGTAGCCATCCCAGACAGATGGAAAGTTAAGTTAAAGGCAGGGGTCTCTGGATCTATTTCCCTTTTGGAACCCTGGGAAGATGCCACTTTGCACTATGCTCCCACACAGAACATGGTAATCACAGCAGAATAGAAATAACAGCGGGGCACGTAGAGGTAGCCAGCCGGAAATGATGGCCCTGGGATTCTGGTAGCTCCAGGTGGAGGATGTGGAATGAATCCACACAGTCACAGGTGCTTTTAGTGTGGGAGTCAGATTGCAGCCCGGAGTAGCAAGTTAGAAGGTTAGCCACAGGTTGCTCTACTGAAGGTAAGGTGACCCTGAAGCAGAGGCTGTAGGGTGGATGGTCAAAGCCAGGGCCAGATGGAGACTGTTGTCGAGATCAACAGACTGCAGCACCTGCAGAATGGAAGAGGGAACCCTGACTGTAGCAAGGGTTCAGAGCAGCAGAGCCATGAGGACTAAGTGACCAGGTGAACAGAGAATGTCTCCAAAGCAAACCAAGACCTATCCTGTTGCCACAAGTCCAATGTCCTCCTACGTCCGGGAACTGTCCTTCATAGGGGAACAAGGAGCAGAGAGAGACAGCCTGAAAGGCTAAGCCCTCACCCAGAAATGGTGCAGTTAACCCATAAGAAACTGTACTGCCCTGCAGAGATGGGCATAGTTTGAATGCCCAAGTTTCAGCTTTCCCCTCATGCCAAAAACTCCTCCCCTTACTAGACCTGACACTACTCAGCAAAGTAAAAAATAAAAAAGCAACAAATTTTTGGGCACATCTCAGTTTTCTGGGTACTGCAATTTTATCCTTCGCTTGAATATGTTTCCCTTTTCCATATGCCTCAGAAATTGTTCATCCTGAACTTGGACTGTAAGAACCAGAACAGAATGGGAGTCCAGCCCACAGCAGGAGCCTCAGACAATTAAACTAAAAACAAGAATCAGAATGCCATCTACTGGCATGGGAAGGAGCAAAACTGCACTTAGTTTAAGTGGGGAAAAGATACAGAAGGAAAATTGTGTTTTATTACTTTGTTATGAAACAATGATGACAACCAGAGAATGAAGAGTTAAATATAAGTAGTATTAAAGTAATTGATTGCGAATAAATAAATTCTCTCTTAACTAGTAAATTTTTCACCTTCATATCTCAATTCTATATTTGCTACTCAAGGCTCCATCTGGACACAAAAAAGGTAGATGACACACAAAAAGTTGTATTTGTTTTACTGATTTAGCAAAATGTTTTCAAAACAACCTAATCTTGCTCTTGATTCAATCTCTTTTAAAATGTGTTAATAAATTGGTTTGCCTATGTAGAGAAAATGATAGAACACATGATTTGGCTGTCTTCATTTTCTATATATTGGAGATATATTGGATTTCCTTGCATATTTTTATAGAAGGCAAACGAAGGACTGATGTATTGTATTTGTCAATATTGATTGACATTTTATGATCATTTATATAAATTTTCCTCAGTTGGCTGATGTTAATTCAAATTTTTAAACTTTTTCAATGGAATCATTTATTTCTAATCATTTACTTGTTATTTGAAAAATCTTAACAAAAGGCCAAAAGACATGTGGAAACATGCTCTAAGTCATTAATCATCTGAGAGATGCAAATCAAAACAACAATGAGATGCCATCTCACACCTTTCAGAATGACTATCATCAACAAATCAACAAATGACAAGTGCTGGCAAGGATGTGGAGAAAAAGGAACCCTTGTGCACTGCTGGTGGGAAATCCCATTTGACCCAATAATCCCACTTCTAGGACTATATCCCAAGAAACCAGAAACACCAATCAGAGAGGATATATGCATCCCTATGTTCATAGTGTTGTGGAGCGAACACGAGTAAACGACCACTGGAGTCCAGACCAAATTAAAATTTAGGGAGCCTTTAATTGCTGGCCGGCGACTGTTCTCTCTCCATGCAGGGAGGTCAGAGAGCAATACCGACCCTTTGTGCAAGACCACTTTTAAGCACATTAACCACATCCTGTTTTTGCAGAGTAAGCAACCCAAGACAAAACAGTTTTTCCCAAATAATGTCAGGGCCATGCTATTGACGACCATGTTATTTACAGGGTTATCCTGTTCTTTAGAAAGCTGACAGTGTTCTATCTTGCAAGGCTATTTTGAGAGGTGCAACTGGGAAGGGGCCATGAGACCATATCTCAAGGCCTGGCCTGGTGTCAGCACTGACAACTCTATCTGGGGCATAGTCCACGGCCTCTCTGGAGTGCTCAAAAATTCCCACTCTCTAACAATAGCAGCACAATTTACAATAGCTAAGCTTTGGAAACAGCCTAAGTGCCCATCAGCAGATGAGTGGATTAAAAAACTGTGATACATCTACACAATGGAATACTATGCTGCTATAAAAAAGAAGGAACTTTTACCATTTGCAACAGCATGGATGGAACTGGAGAGTATTATGCTAAGCAAAATAAGCCAGTTGGAGAAAGATAAATATTACATGATCTCACTCCTATCTATAATAATAAAAGCACAATATGCTAATTAGATTGGACAGCCAAACAACCTTCTGGACGTCCTTCTGGATAGCCTTCCAGATGACCTTCTGGACAAAGCCGGGGCTGCGAGGGCTGAGCCCCTTGCACGGATTTCGTGCATCAGGCCTCTAGTGTGGGATATAATGAACAACATAAACTGATGAACAAAAATAGATCCAGAGACAAGGTAACACTGAACAAACAGACCGTCCAACCTCAGAGAGAAGGCAGGGGAGGAAGTGGAGTTAGAGATCAACCAAAGGACTTGTATGCATGCATATTAACATAACCAATGGACACAGACACTGGGGTGGTGGGGGCTTGTCCTGGGGGGTGGGAGTGGATGGGGGTGTCAATCGGGGGAAAAAGGAGACATATGTGATACTTTCAACAATAAAAAAAATTATATTCTAACCATAATATTTTATTAGGTTCTTGATTATGATTCATTAAAATGTCCACAGGGTCAAGGTTCATTTTATTACCCACAAATATTCAATTGTACCAGCACTATTTGTTGAAAAGATTTTCCTTTACCCAATTAAATTCCCTTGGAACATCTGTTGAAAACCAATTGGCTATATAGGTGTGGGTTTGTTTCTGGGCTCTAAATTCTGTTTCATTAAAATATTTATTTATTTATATGCCAATTCTAAATTCTCTTGATTAATCATTACAGCAATTCTTGGTACCAGTGAGTGTATGCCATCCAGATTTTTCATTTTTAAGTTGTTTTGGCTACTTAGACCCTTTCCATATAAATTTTAAAATCAGCTTGTCAATTTTTACCAAAAAATGCTGATGCCCTGGCCCAATGTTAGTTAGTTAAGCTCATTTAGTTAAGCATCATCCCATACACCAAAAGGTCACTGGTTTGATTTCCAATGAAGATACATGCCCAGTTTGTGGGCTTAGTCCCCAGTGGGGGATGTGCAGGAGGCAGCTGATCAGTATTTCTCTCTCCCATGGATGTTCCTCTCTCTCCCTCTCCTTCCCTCTCTATATATAATCAATAAAAACATAAAAAATTGCTGAGATTCTAATTGGGATTGTGTTGAATTCATATACCAATTGGGGGGAATTTATGTCTTAACTAGGGGCCCAGTGCACAAATTCATGCACCTTGAAAGGAATTGTGGGCCACGAGGTTGTGGTAGACACAGGTGCGGGTCTCAGCCCATCATCCGCTCCCCTGCCTGGCCCTTCCCACCACAGTCCCCATCCCCTGTCTGCCGGTAGCCCCACTACCACCACCACCGCTCCCACACACTGACGGCGCAGAGCAATTGGGGCCGGCGCCAGCAGTGGGTGCAAGTGGGACTGGCGCCATCAGTGGTAGCTTCTGCCCCGATCACCCCTCAGGAGCAGGGGGAGGTGGAGAAGCCCTGAAGGTGTGAGGGTGGCTCCGGTGCCAGCAGCAGGTGCAAGCAGGGCTGTGCTGGCAGCAGGTGCAAGCACCGGGTGGGACCGTGGTGCGTGGGAGCAAATAATTTTCAGTAACCATCAGTGACTCACTCCAATGACAGCAAACAGTGCCCCACCTTGGTCTGGCACCCCCGCTCACCTGCTCCACCATTCTACCACAGCTGACGCCCACTATGTTCTGCATACACCCCCTGGTGGTCAGCACATGTCATAGCGACCAGTTGTTCGGTTGTTCAGTTGTTCCACAATTCAGTCTATTTGCATATTAGGGTTTTATATATATAGATAATATTAAATCTTCTGATCCATGAACACAATTCATCTTTCCATTTGTTTAAGACTTGAGGCCCAGTGCATGAAATTCGTGCATGGTGGGGGGTCCCTCAGCCCGACCTGCACCCTCTCCAATCTGGGAGCCCTTAGGGGATGTCCTACTGATAGCTTAGGCCCGCTCCCCGTGGTTCTCTGCTCTCTGCGGACCAGCCTGCTCGACACTGCTTCAGGCCCTGCTGTCTGCTCTCTGCAGGGGCCTGCTTCCCCCTCGCCACCACAGCCAGGGGCAAGCAGGGCCCTGCTGTCTGCTCTCTGTGGGGGCCTGCTTGCCTCTCACCATGGTGAAGGCTAAAAGGACTGGGGGACTCCGGCAGGTCTGAGGGGACTGGGCACCGCCATCATGTGGTTATGGGTGCTGCCATCTTTGTGACAGAGTGATGGTCAATTTGCGTATTCCCTCTTTATTAGATAGGATCTTTTTAAAATTTTCCTAAGCAAGCAATGATTTATAATACAACATTTAATTCAAAATGGACCACAGATTTAAAGGTAATGGTTAAAACTAATAAAATTCTAGAATAAAACTTAGGAAAAATCCTAGTGACCCAAGATTTGGTAATTTTTTTTTTTAAATATGACACAAAAGATTACAAACTATAAGATAAAATAATAAATTGAATGTCACCAAAATTAAAAATTTGTTCTTCAAAAGACAATATTACAAAAATGAAGGGCAAGTCTCAAACTGGGAGAAAACAAAGCATATATATGAAAAGGACACTTGTATCTAGACTATAATGAAGAACTCTTACAATTCAATTAGAAAACAACAAACCTACTATTTTAAATGAGGAAAAGATTTGAACAAGTATATGACATTGAAGATACACAGATGACAAGCACTTCAAAGGATGCCCAATATTATTAGTCATTAGGAAAGTCCAAAATAAAATCACAATGAGCCCTGGCCAGGTTTCTCAGTTGGTAGAGCATCATCCAGATCCACCAATGTTGTAGATTCAATCCCCAGTCAGGGCACATACAAGAATCAACCAATGAGTGCATAAATAAGTGCAACAACAAATCTGTTTTTCTCTCTCTTTCTCTCTCTCTCTTCCTCTCTAAAATCAGTTAAAACATGTTTTAATCACAATGAAATCTCATATTGCCACTAGAATGGTTAAAATTAAAAATACTCCATACCAAGTACTGGTGAGAATGTAGAGCTATTGGAACTTTCATATACTGGTGGAGGGAATATAAAATTGTACAATCAATTTGGAAAACAGTTTGGCAGATTTAAAAGTTAAACATACACCTACCATACAATTCAGCAATTCCCTCCATTTACTTACCTGAGAGAAAGGCTTGTACAAGAATGTTTATAGCAGTTTTATCTACATCAACCAGAATTAAAAACAACCCAAATATACATCAACCAGTATTCCTCAATAAAACTGTGAAAATAATGTCAATTTTGGTTAAAAAAACTGGTTAGATAAAAATGTTAATTTTTAACTTCGCTATTGTTCTTTCCTTTGAGAAACTTACTTTTGCTGTGGTATTTCTGATGTTTGTCAAGGATGTTATTAGCACAGTGTTAATATAACAGACCTGCAGTCTTATACTTTGAGCAGGCTAGAGTGTCAAAGTTATGTGATTGCATCTACAAACTGGATGCACCCTATCCCCAAAAACACCTGTCACTACACTATACCTATATTTTCTATAAACTATTAAGAGTTCACAGATTCACTTCACAATTGAGATTGGCCATTCAACAATTAAATCAATCTATACTGATAGATGTGAAAATGTAACGTTCAGCAACTTCTATGGTTCTTTTTTTTTTTTTTTTGTTTAATTAACTTTTTTGGGGTTTTTTTTTACTTTATCTTTATTGTTGAAAGTATTATAGATGTCTCGTTCATTTGTTTTTTGTTTTTTCCTATTGATCCCCTCCACCCCTCCCAGTCTTTAACCCCTCCCAGGCTTTAACCTCTCTATGGTCTGTGTCCAAGAGTTATGCATATCCTACCTAATAAAAGAGTAGTATTCAAATTGACCATAACTCTGCTACACCCACAAGCTACGCCCACCAGCCAATCAGGAGCAAATATGCAAACAAACCCAACCAAGATGGCTACAGCCACAGAGAGCAGGAGGGAGGCTTGGGTTTCCCCGATAACAAAGGAAGCCAAGCTTTCCACCTGCCATTGCTGGCCTAAGCCTCCACTCAAGGCTACAAAGTTTCAATTATAGAAGGTAAACAAATCCAAAAAGAAATGGCGGCAGCTACGGAGTTGGAAAGAGCAGGAGGCAAGGGTTGCCCCTGGCAATGGAGGAAACAAAGCTTCTGCAGCCCTGGCTGGCCTAGGCCTCTGCTCCAGGCTACAAAGTTTCAATTATAGAAGATACACAAACCCCAAAAGAAATGGCTGCCGGCCACAGAGTGAGCAGGAGGCTTGGCTCCACTCCGGGCTACAAAGTTTCAATTGTAGAAGATACATAAATCCCAGATACCAGGACCTCTGCTTGGGTCACCAGGGGGCGTGGCCGGCCTGCAAACCACCACAGGCCCCTCGCCCAGGCTGCCCCATGCCCCAAGGGAACCCCCACCCTGATCCGGGATACCCTTCAAGGAAAAACCAGCTGGCCCCCACCCATGCACCAGGCCTCTATCCTATCTAATAAAAGAGCAATATGCAGATTGACCATCACTCCAACACACAAGATGGCTGCCCCCATGTGGTCAAAGATCCTGTCCCCATGTGGACACAAGATGGCCGGCACAAGATGGCCAGCAGGGGAGGGCAGTTGGGAGGGACCAGGCCTAGAAGGGAGGGCAGTTGGTAGCAATCAAGCCTGCAGGGGAGGGCAGTTAGGGGTGACCATGCCTGCAGGGAAGGGCAGTTGGGTGGAACCCAGGCCTGCAGGGGAGAGCAGTTGTGGGGACCAGGCCTGCAGGGGAGGGCAGTTAGGGGTGACCAGGCCTGCAAGAGAGGACAGTTAGGGGCAAACAGGCTGGAAGGGGAGCAGTTAGGCATCAATCAGGCTGGCAGGGGAGTGGTTAGGGGGTGATCAGGCTGGCAGGCAGAAGCGGTTAGGGGCAATCAGGAAGGCAGGCAGGCGAGCAGTTGGGAGCCAGCAGTCCTGGATTGTGAGAGGGATGTCCGACTGCCCGTTTAGGCCCGATCCCACCAGGATCGGGCCTAAACAGGCAGTTGGACATCCCTCGAGCGGTCCCAGATTGGAGAGGGTGCAGGTTGGCCTGAGGGACACCCCCTCTCCCCCCATGCACGAATTTCGTGCACCGGGCCTCTAGTATGCATATAAGTTCCCTGGTTAATCACTCCCCTCCCACTCACTCCCACCCCCTGCCTTCCCTCTGAGATTTGTCAGTCTGTTCCATGCTTCTGTGTCTCTAGACCTATTTTATTCATCAGTTTATTTTGTTCATTGCACATATGAGTGAGATTATGTGATATTTATCTTTCTCTGGCTTATTTCACTTAGCATAATACTCTACAGGACCATCCATGCTTTTGCAAATGGTAAGAGTTCTTTCTCTTTTACAGCAGAGTAGTATTCCATTGTATGGATGTAGCACAGCTTTTTTATCCACTCATCTGCTGATGGGCACTTGGGCTGTTTCCAAATCTTAGCTATTGTAAATTGTGCTGCTATGAACATAGGGATGCATATATTCTTTCTGATTGGTGTTTCTGGTTTCTTAGGATATATTCCTAGAAGTGGGATCACTGGGTCAAATGGGAGCTCAATTTTTAAGTTTTTGAGATAACTCCATACTGTTTTCCACAGTGGCTGCATCAGTTTGCATTCCCACTAGCAGTGCATTAGGGCTCCTTTTTCTCCACATCCCCACCAGCACTTGTCATTTGTTGATTTGTTGATGAGAGCCATTCTGATAGATGTGAAGTGATACCTCACTGTCATTTTAATTTGCATCTCTCAGATGATTAATGACTTTGAGCATTTTTTTTATATGTCTCTTGACCTTCTGTATGTCCACTTTGGAGGAGTGCCTATTTAAGTCCTTTGCCCATTTTTTAATTGGATTGTTTGTCTTGTTTTTGTTAAGTTGTATGAGTTCCTTATATCTTTTGGGAGTTAGCCCCTTATTGGATGTATCATTGGCAAATACGTTCTCCCATGAAGTGGCCCAGAAGAGCATCGTAATGACACTGTAATTTGTTAAATACCTTACCTTGCAAGGCACGAGAGTTCATTTGGCCCATTTCCCTCCATCCTAGCAGGAAAGTTTTAAACAGTCCCAAAAGATGGTAATACTTGACACAAATCTTCAAATCTTCAGAAGAGACACCCTTAATCTCTTTAAAAACATCCTTTTCAGCCAACTCTAAGGGAAACGATTTAAGGATCAATGAAACCATTACTTTCAGTTTTCTCTCCGTTTTCTCTTGGCTCCCAGTCCCTTGAAACTCTCTCTAAGTCCTTCCCATGAAATCTGTCCCAGCTCTTGGCAGTCTGGCTGCTCTGAGTGATCTTTTCAGGATGTCCCAGGGAACCGCGGAAGGGCAGGATTGTGAGGTGCCCCAAAAGAGCCACCTTCCAGCTTCACCCGGGCCTGACCATTCAGTAAGCATCTGCTAAGTGAGTGTATAACTGAAGGCATCTCAGACATAAACTAACTGCACTGAAAAGCTTGCCTTTAGAATCCCAAATAGTTTTAGGCTAAGTGGACGAGATATTGTCTCCAGAATCAGAGACTATCTACTTCGGAGGTCATTGTGAGAATTAAGTAGACTTCTGCAGGTAAGCACCACATAGGCAGTATCTGGCAGGGAGGAGACTATCAATACAAAGAACCTGGTTCACAGACAGTCACTCAGCTCATGCAGAGAAGACTGGGTTAGAACTCATATCCCAGCTCCACACTCCAGAATGCCGCCATGGAACTCCAGGAATTAAATAAAGACCTTCGGGGTTATCGGAGGCAAAATGAACACATTTCAATGGAAGATGAAATGTGAGGAAAATAAAACAGGAAAGAGCAAACCTGCTATGTACAAGACTTTCATGCTAAATGTTCTCTCACTTGTTTTCTCGGTTCCCAGCAACATCCCTGATGTGAGCATTCTTAGCCTTATTTTATGAGAAGAAAACTGAAGTTAAGAAGTTAAGCGGTGCATTGAGGCAGAGGATCATGGTCTTCTGACTCCAAGTTCAGTGTTATTTCCTTCCCATAGCAATAACAAGGATTAGATAGAAGCATGCAATGCGCAACACGAGTATGTCAGGCTGGGAGAGGACACACAGGGTGACTGAGCCTGAGGAAGACAAGGAAGGTCCTTTGGAAAGGACAGCACCAAAGCAGGTTTTTCTGCTTTACAGTAGAGTAAGGGCCCTTCTGAAGCTAAAACATAAAATGCAGCAGCCTGGCCCAGCCAACGCGGCTCAGTGGTTGAGCATAGACCTATGAACCAGGAGGTCATGGTTCAATTCCCAGTCAGGGCACAGGCCGGGGTTGCAGGCTTGATCCCCAGTGTGGGGCCTGCAGGAGGCAGCAAATCAATGATTCTCTCTCATAATTGATGTTTCTATCTCTCTCTCCTTCTCTCTTCTTCTCTGAAATAAATAAAAATATATTTTTTTTAAAAGAAATGCAGCAGCCTGGCAGGTCTCTCATATGGGTAACTGCATTTTTCCAGTTGCTCAGCCCAAAGGACTTGATTCCACTCTTTCACCACCTGCAGTCATTGTGCTACTAAATTCTTATGGCTCACCCTCCAAACTGTATTCAGACTCAAAACCTCTGGTACCACCACCCTCTCCAAGCAGCCACCTTTCCCCTGTGTGCTGTGGTAACCTCCAACTGATTTCCTTGGGTCTCCAACTGGTCTGCCTTTGACTCCTTCAGTCTTTTCTCCAATTATCAACCAAAATAAATTCTCCCTCAACATTTTGTTATGAGAATTCTCAAACCTACAACAAAGGAAAAAATTTATTACAATGAATCCAAATATCCACATCTCTGATTCTACCACAAAAGTTGGTTTGTATTTGCTTTATCATGTTATCTATCCCTCTAGAGAGATTCTTTTAAAATGTAAGTCAGATTGTGTGCTCTTTTCTTCAACAACCTCCGAAAAGCTTCCTGTCAGAATAAAAGTTAAACCCTTATAAAGACCAATGAGGACCTAAATGATTTGCACCATCTCACCTTCTCTGTCTTCATATCCCACTGCTTCCTGCCTCCTCCCCTCTAAAACACACACACACACACACACACACACACACACACCCTCATTCCTCTCCATCCACCCTGATGTCCTAGTTTATTTTTTTTTTTTTAGTGTATTTTATTGATTTTTTACAGAGAGGAAGGGAGAGGGGTAGAGAGTTAGAAACATCGATAAGAGAGAAACATCGATCAGCTGCCTCCTGCACACCTCTTGCTGGGGATGTGCCCGCAACCAAGGTACATGCCCTTGACTGGAATCGAACCTAGGACCTTTCAGTCTGCAGGCCGACGCTCTATCCACTGAGCCAACCCAGTTAGGGTTGTCCTTGTTTATTTTAATATACACCAGGCTTTGTACTAGCTGTTCCCTCGGCCTGGAATTCTCTTCCTACAGATTTCTATGTGACTCATTCCCTTACTTCTTTCAGGGCTTTATTTAAGCATCATATTATAATAAGGCCTTGCCTGCCCATTCTATTTAAAATCCAAATGCAAAACACCGTTTACATTACTTTTCTCCTTTCCCTGCTTTTTATTTCCTCCATAGTCTTCATTACTATGGCACTTTTTATTTTAGTAATTAGTCTTATCTATTGTCTGTCTCTCCCCATTAACATGTGTTATTGTTTGCAACATACAAAACATTACATTAGGCATTTTATATGTGTTGGCCTCATTTGAGCACAATGGCTCTCTCAAATAAAGATTCTTATCCTCTTTTAATAATAAGGAAACAGCCCTGGCCAGGTGGCTCAGTTGGTTGGAGCATCATACTGTACATCAAAAAGGTTGCAGGTTCGATTCTGGTCAGGGCACATACCTAGGTTGCAGGTTAGATCCCAGGTTGGGACACATACGGGAGGTAACTGATTGATGTTTCTCTCACATCAGTGTTTCTCTCTCTCACCCTTTCTCTCTTTCTAAAAGAAGCAAATATATATATTTGCAAATATATATATATATTTATATATATATATCTTCAAGTGGGAATTAAATAATAACAATAATAATCATGAAACAGACTCAAGGAGACAGAAAAACTGGCTCAAGACTGCCAACTAAAACTCAGGTCTGTCATATGCAAGGT
This sequence comes from Ia io, assembly GCA_025583905.1. Taxonomy (NCBI): domain Eukaryota; kingdom Metazoa; phylum Chordata; class Mammalia; order Chiroptera; family Vespertilionidae; genus Ia; species Ia io. The sequence continues at coordinate 51,261,075 of JAJQQW010000003.1, forward strand.
TCATTCTTTTTTACTGTCTGGTTCAATATCAAATAGCAATAAATTCTGAGAACAGTGCCTGAAGTCCAGTAGCTTATAGGTCAAATATTGGCTTAGTTTTAATCTTAGTTCATGCACAAGACTTCCCCTCCCCAATATAACCTCTTCTTAGTTCCCTCTATTGTATGACAGTGTTTGTATCTGTGTCTGGGTACTATATATACCATAAATTCTTGAAATTGGGAACCATGGCTTATTCCTACAACTGAGAGATCAATGCTTTGAAGATAGTGGGCATACACACAAGTGCCAGAAGCCAATTCCAGCATGTCATAATTGCAAGAGTTCCATCGAAAGGTTGATGCAACTTGGGGACTCAACAAGGGCTGTCACATATGTTATCGCCTGCTGGGAATGGCTATAGGCATTTCCCCAAACCTGAAAAGGATGATTGCTTGCTGCCAGACAGCTCAGGGCATCTTAATCTACATGTTATTGCCTCCTCCTGGCCAAACACCTGAACAGCCGGAGGTAATTCCCCAATCTGACAATGGATTCTGTACCTAACCCTACCATTTGATGTGTATATCTCCACCTTGCCTTAGGACAAATTGTGTTAATAAAAAGCAAGGGGTCCTGAGACAAGGAGAACTTAGTTCCTTTAGCTAAGTCTTTCTCTGACTCCTCAATATGCCTTTCAAAATTATGTTTCATCTCTGGACTCTTTATTAACTTACGCACAGCCCCATCTCCAGATTGCTGAACCCTTCTTGATGCCGGATCAAGACCCCCGGCGTTAAATGGCGCTCAAGACAAGGACGGAAATCTGTAAAAGAAGTATTCACCTGAGTGGATAAAACAGCACCAGTGATGGTGGTAAGATTAACTTCGCGTAAAGCCCATGTCAGCTTCGGAAGCCCGTGGATCCGTAAGTGCATGGGTGATACTTTTTGTTTAAGTCAGATATCTGTGTCTGGGTACTATATATACCATATATTCTTGAAATTAGGAACCATGGCTTATTCCTACAGCTAAGAGACCAATGCTTTGAAGATAGTGGGCATACACACAAGCATCTGTAAAAACTAGTAGAGTTACTGTCTTCCCACTAACTAAGAATAGGTTTTTATTATGACATGTCAATTGGATTACTAGTTGATGCATATATCAAGATGGGAAAAAATTAGACAGGCTGCCAATCAAATAGCTTCATAAATATCACATAGGATATACCACAAACAATCTTATGGGCCATGTATAATAAAACAATTTTCATTATTAATTATTATAATAATGGTGGCTCATATTAACTAGCATTTATTGACTGTTTGTAAAATGTTAGAACTGGTACAGGTGTATTTGCAAATATCAGCTCATTTAGCCCCTGACCTAAAATTCATTATGTACAATTGTTATTACTCATTTACGGAATGAGCATATTAAGGTGTAGAGACATTGAGCAAATTTCCTTGTCATCCTAAGTGCTGGAGCAGGGAATGAACAGACTTGTATGAGCACAGGGTTCTGCAGATCTAGCATTTTAGCATTATTTTGATTAATTGAATTTTTTTTGGGGGGGTAGTCTCATTTTTGTTTGATTATTTACTTTTTATTTTATCAGGCTGGTTTTTTTAGACTTTCCTAGATTGCTTCAATTGTAGGATCTACATCATTATCAGAGAGCCTGTGGACCTTTGTCGGAGTGGAGAGAGTTGATTTCTTGATTGCTCTGCACTATTCTATCACTTACAGTAATAATTACAGAAGTTAAAGTACAATAAAATGGGAGGTTTTAACCCATATTTTATGAGTCACAAATGGGCTCTAAAAAGCTGCCATTTTATTATTTCCTTTAGAAATACTTAATAGGTAATGTCAGTAGTAAAGTTTAGTGCCTAACCAGCACTTAATATTCCCTGCCTCCAGAATTATCAACCCTCTTTAGTGGAAGAATAATGAAAGGAGGTTTGTAATATATACACGTGTCCACCCAATTTCATATCATCTAGGTTAACAACTCATTGTAAAGGAGTAAGAATTAAGGAGCTGCCATCTACTGTACAGATTGGGCAACAAGAAAATGTAAGAAAAGAACCAAAATGAGGACATTATCCAGAAAATTGAAATTGTATGTGGCTGTACATATAGCATATGCTACCTGGAAGGAATGGCCTTAAATTGTAGACACAGCATGAAATAGCCATTGCAGAGTTGGTTAGTTTCACATTAACTCATATAATCTGACCTCCTCTGACATAGTTCAACACCTAAAAATTTTTCATTCCTCTCTAATAAACTAAAGATCTCTTCTCCTTGGTTCAGCTAGATTTCCAATAACTACCCTTACTAGAAGCTGCTGATTAACTGAATTCCTTTCAGCTTTTGCCTAGCTGCTGGTTTCTTTACATTTTATGGAAAACAAGGATATATCTTTCTATCTAGGCATCAATGGAAGTAGTTTTTCACCTTATAATTCAGTTTGCAACAAAACCTATTTCCCAACACCACCAAACCAAGCTGTAGACTTATTTAGACACTATCAGAGTCTCTCCATGAGGAGTCAGCCCACACTGTTGTTGCTCAAGGGTATACCAGAAGGCTCCAGAACTTCTAAAAGTCCAGGAGATGTAAATTATACATAAATGTAAATACCACTGACTCTTTGCAATTTGTCAAGACCTACCATTTTATCCAGTGCAAAGTTATTTTTTATAAACACTTGCTTAAGATCAATGTGTGTTCTTTAAACATTTGATGTAGATCTCTATTACTTCAAACTTACTGTATTTTCAAATTACTATATCTTTATTAAATATTTTTATTGAATATGACAATAATTAAGACAAGTGTAATGATTTTCTTACTATTGCTGGTAAATTTGTCTTACTCTGAATCTATCAATTTTTGCATTATATGTTTAAAATATTTTGTTAGAGAAATATGATTTTAGTGCTGTTATAGTTTCCTGATAATTTCATTATTTTATTATTATCCTCTACATTTTTCATAATGCTTTTTGTCTGAAAGCTTACTTTGTCTGGTAATATATCTATATCTCCTTTATTTTGGTTAATTTTCCTGGCATTTGTGTTCTTCTACCCTTTAAACCATTCAATACCTTTATACTCCAGATGTAAACTAAAATATTGAAATCAAATCTGATAATCCCTGACTTTAGCATATTTAATTTATTTTTCTTTACTGTATTGTTGATATAATTGGACTGTTATATTTATATATATATTTGTTTCATTTTTAATGCTTATTTATTTTTTATTTGTCTAACTTATTTTTGCATGCTTTTTTGTCACTTTGTATTGAACCTCCCTTGTCTATTATTTCAGAGTCTCTTGTAGTACTTTTCTCTTATTCTGGCCACTGCTACAGTGACCATTTCTATGTGGACTCCCACCATCCCCACACCAGTGTAAACTGCCAGCACCTTGCTCAGCCCAATGGTACGTGCTCACTTACTGCCCTGCAGCCTCTGGGGATGCCGCCCAGGCAGGCATAATTGAACGTTCTATGGAGAATAGGGAAGAGGCACCAGTGGATGAATGCTTTTTTGAGTTTCTTTGGTGTGTTTGTTTTGTTTTTGTAGGACAGTATGTATTTCATATAGCCTCTCAGTTGTATTTCTAATGTGGGATTAAGCAACCAATTGCCTGTATCAGTGAAAAATAAATGGAAGAGAAGAGCAGGAGGAGGTTTCAATTAGAAGATCCTGATTTGATACAGTTCAAAAATCACTGGCAGTGGACAGATGTTAGCAAGTCATGAGCCTCCATAGCTTTATAAAATAGAGACAATAATGACCTCACAAGATTTTTGTAAGAACTAAATATGTAATATAGATAACCCCTCTCTATTTTTAAAGTGCTTCTCTAATTTTAAAGTGTTATTTTATCATAGAGTGCTATTTATTATAGGCAGTATTCTTGAGGGTAATAAATGATTTTTATGGTTTTTTTCTAAAGATGATTGTAATACTGGGCAAAAGCTAAATATTATTTATATGCTAACAAGAGTGGACTTGCTATTGAAATTATCCCACTTATCAACTTATTTCACAAATATTTATTGAGCATAAAGCTGCCATTATTATTTCCATTTGGGAAGAAATTAATTTCTGGTTCCATCCTATACTATGTGACATGGACAAATTATTAATCATCTCTTGGCCTCAGTTTTCTTTTCTCTTCTTTCAAATTGTGGTAACAACAACAGCAATACCTTGTATAATTATGGGGAAAGGAAGATTAGCTGTTTTTACTACTACTACATATAACATGCTATATGACAATATAGAATCTATTGAAGCAAGGGATTTTCAGATCAACCTTGCATACTTCCTTAAAGAAGGTTTAAGTAGCCCTACTTGGTTTGGTTCAAGAGTATTGGCCTGCAAGCTAAAAGGTTCTGTGTTTGATTCTGGTCAAAGGCACTGACCTTGGTTGCAGGTGGAAGCAACCAATCAATGTGTATCTCTCACATCGATGTTTCTTTCTCTGTCTCGTCCACTCCCTTCCCCCATCTCAAAAAATCTCCATAGGTGATGATTAACAAAAAATAAAATAAAAATGTTTAAGTAAACATTTAAATCGTAAACAGGAAAAACTTTTAGTTTACGCTCACTTAACCTCTTTTACCTTATTTTGGCAAAAAGGCTGTGAAAAGAGTAAGGGCTGCTGGCAGAAATGTACAACTGAAATTCTCCTGGAAGATGGCCCAGGAATGAGACGCAGACTATGAAATCCCCATAGTTGGGTGATGAAGGACAGCACACATGTGATTGAGTGATTTGCACAACTTAAGTACTTGGCCACTCCGCGAGAGCATGCTTTATAATTAGTGCCAGTAGGACTAGACACCTATCTGTCTGCTCCAAAGGCATGAAATGCACACAATTTACCTCCCATCCCAGCATTTCATCAAGAAAGAGCAGCAGACACCTCTGTGCTTGAAAAGCACAACAGAACGACTCCCTGTTGACCCCTGTCCAAGTTTTGAGTTAATGCAAAATTTCCATTTTCTAGTTTTATCTTCTTTTTTAATGGCTGAGATATGTTATCTAGATCTTTGTACTGTTCGTGGTAATGTAGTCTCTAAACACAAGTCAAAATTCATTCTACGATCCCAAAAGAGCCTATAACTACTTTAAAGAATTTTTCTCCACCAATTCATTTTTCAAGGGAATCCAGCTGTCAGGCCTGAGTTATCTTGGATGGTTTAGATAGAAAATTTTATGCACACATTTGTTTTTATATATACTCATAGGTGTTCACACATATCTTTCACCTCCTTCAAAATTTAGAAGGAATAAAAACACGAGCCCTGAGTAAATCATACAAGATCTACTATCTGTCTGGCACGTCCTTTGTTCAGACAAGTCTCCTTTTCATGTTTCCCTCCTTGTCTGGTCTATTTTATTCCATTTGAAGAGGCCAGTGTATGTCTCTTCAGTTTTCACTCACTAAAGACCTTGTAGTCTTATATAAGGGATAAGGATCTGAAAGCCAGCTCTCTTTCAGGGCCCAGAAACACCAAACCGTAATAAACTCCAGAGGGAAGCAACTGGAAGGTTTCATTCCCATTCCTCTGAGGAAGACTGTGAAGGAAACTTGTTCACAAATAAGTCAATACACACAGAACATTCCCTATGCTTTCTAGGTAGGCTTCTATGGGATTACAAGATGAGAGCATTGCAGCAGTCAAACTACTTACCAGTAAACTCACTCAGCCTGAAACTGAACACACAATTCAGTGGTACCGTGTGGTCTCTGTGGCAGCTACACTGTGCAATATCAATCACATTCCTTTATAAGTTTAATTTTTAAATGGGGCAATCAATTTGCATGGTATAAAAATATCACCATGATTAGCATTTCCTGTTTGTCCTGACATTTTTATTATTCCAACCATAAACCAGTTTATATGTAAATTGCCACATGCTATTAAGTTAAACTCATAGAATCCTATCTGTGAAGGCCTCATCATTTTGCTGTAACTATGTGCAAAAACCCATTGCACAAACAGTTCCAAGAAAAAGAGACAGTATGTCACATAAAAGAAGCAAACAAACTTTGTGCCCAATTCAACTGAATTCATGAATAATATTCTGTGCTTGGCTTTAGTAATGTTATAACAAGGACCATGTCTTCTGTTTTAAATGAAGGGCATCAGGTAATTAAACATTATTTTTTATCAGAAAATTTAGAGATTAAGCATATACTATATGGGTTGGGCATAGACATATCTTCCACTCTATAACCATCCCAGCTTCTAAAACACAAGCACACATGCACACACATGTGCCCACAAGGTGCAAGGCATGAAAAGACATCCAGATATTTACCACAGGTCATGTTCATGTGAAATAAAATAATTTAGCTCAAATGTATCCACCCGCCCAAAACTGTCATAAGAGTTTTGTTCATAAATGACTGTTTTACAGAAAAATCCACAATAACCATATTTTAAGTCATTTAATCATCTATTTATTATACTTTATTCCATTATACAGCATTCTAAACTACATTTAAATAGATTGAATAGGGCAATAGAACAAATTGCATAACATTAAATTTTTATATATTTAAGAGATCTGTGGAAGAGTGGCTATTTAAATGAGGCAGGAGGATGAAGTAAGCAATGGTATTTGAAGAAACAATTACAAGATCCCAGGAGTGGGCTACTTCCAAAATCACTCATTCATTTATTCATTAAATATTTACTAGCAACTCCTAAATACCAGGCCCTCTTCTAGACAATGGGGTTATGGAGGTTGCTATAGACAGAATGATTTTGTCCCCTTCCCCAATATCTATGTTAAAACCTAATCCCCAGTGTGATGGTATTATGAGGTAGGGACTTTGGGAAGTGATTAGGTCATGAGAGTGGAGCCCTAATGCATGGGATTAAAGCCCTTAATAAAAGTGACCCCAGGAACAACCAAGATGGCAGCACAGGTAAACACCTGTACTTGCTGCCTCTCACAATCACATCAGAACTCCAACTAAAAGACAAAACAAATAACATCCAGAACCATGGGAAAGCTGACTGAGTGGAATTTCTACAACTAGAAGGAAAGAAAAAAGAGCATTGAGACTGGTAGGAGGTGCGGAGGTGAGGAATTGTGGAGATACGGAGTCGCACACAAAACAGGCTGGCAACTGGGTGTGCTGCTGTTTTTTTCAATCAGGAGGAAGATATGCGCTCCCGATTGCTCTGAACTCCAGTTCCAGGTGAGACTCTGGGGACCCAGACTCATATGGGGAGAGACTGGACTATCTGGCTTTGGGCCGGAATACGAGGGTGAATTTCTTTCAGAGATGCCTGCAGCGATCATTGTTCCTGCACAGGCCGCGGGACACAGAGACCCAGGGACCTCTCCAGGGCAGGGCTGACTGGCAGCCATTGCTGTTTGCTCCACCCTGGTGATTCCCTGAGACCCCACCCCACCCAATTTACAACCCCAACCAAGCTGTGTGCAGCAGCTTTTGTATATGAATGGCCTTTTTTGCAGCCTAAAACCTAACAAACTGCAGCTGGGTCAGAGAGCCCCAGAGCTTCCAAAAGAAGGCCTAAGGCCCGGCTGCAGCAGCCTGCATTGCTTCACAGCTGGGCCTCATCTGGGCACTTCCAAACCCCAAATAAAGAAGAGGAATCGGCAGATCTCTCTGTAGCTCCTGCTGGGTGGCCTCAGGCAGTGACTGACTTTGCATCTCCTTGAAGATCCAATAGCCAGTGTACCCAGAGGTCAGTGTGAGACCATGCCAGATTACAACTGACAATTCTCAGGGGAAGGGGGTGTGGGTGGTGCAGGAAGATGTTGGACAAAAATCTTACACCTATGGACGAGGACAGTGGGGAGGGGGCAGTAAGGGCATAGAGTGGGGTAGAAACCAGGTGGAGGGGAGCTATGGGGGGAAAAAAGAGGAACAACTGTAATAATCTGACAATAAAGATTTTTTTTTTAAAGTGACCCCATAGAGCTCCCTCACCCTTTTCCTTATGTGAGGACACACTGAGAAGATGGCCATCTATGAACCTCCATGAACCAGGTTCTCACTAGACACTCAGTCTGCCTGTCACCTTAATCTTGGATTTTCCAGCTTCCAAAACTGTGAAAAATAAATTTCTGTTGTTTAAGCCACCCAGTCTATGGTATTTTTGTTTTTTGTTTTGTTTTGTTTTAATATATTTTATTGATTTTTTACAGAGAGGAAGGGAGAGGGATAGAGAGTTAGAAACATTGATGAGAGAGAAACATCAATCAGCTGTCTCCTGCACACCCCCTACTGGGGATGTTCCTGCAACCAAAGTACATGCCTTTGACCGGAATTGAACCTTGGACCCTTTAGTCTACAGGCCAATGCTCTATCCACTGAGCCAAACCAGTCAGGACTGTTTTAACAGTCAAAACAAACTAAGACAGAGGTGAATAAGACCAACAATGTCCCAGCCCTCATTGAGTTTACATTATGGTGGTAATGAAAGTAAATAATCAAATTAGAATGTAGATATATAGTATTTCATACTGGTGGGTGCTATGAATAAAACAGAACAGAGCCATGTGATGCTTTTAAGCATTATCTCACTTATACTCTCAAAGTATCATCCTGACTACTATGTAAAGAATAAACTATAGTCCTAGCTGGTTTGGCTCAGTGGATAGAGCATTGGCCTGCGGACTAAAAGGTCCCAGATTCGATTCAGGTCAGGGGCACATGTTCAGGTTGTGGGCTCAATCCCCAGTAGGGGGCATGCAGAAGGCAGCCAATCAATGATTCTCTCCCATCATTGATGTTTCTATTTCTCTCTCCCCTCTTCCTTCCTCTCTGAAATCAATAAAAAATATATTTAAAAAAAAGAAGAATCCTATATAATAAAGAGGTAATATGCAAACTGACCATCACTCCAACACACAAGATGGCCACCCCCATGTGGTCAAAGATGGCCACCCCCATGTGGACACAAGATGACCATCACATGATGGCCGGCAGGGGAGAGCCATTGTGGGCGATCAGGCCAGCAGGGGAGAGCAGTTGGGAGGGACCAGGCCTGGAAAGAGGGCAGTTGGGGGGAGGCCTGCAGGGGAGGGCAGCTGGGGGGACCAGGCCTGCAGGGGAGGGCAGGTGGGGGCAACCAGGCTGGCAAGGGAGGGCATTAGGGGTGACCAGGCCAGCAGGGGAGGACAGTTAGGGGAGACCAGGCCGGCAGGGGAGGGCAGTTAAGGGTGACCAGGCCTGCAGGTGAGGGCAGTTAGTGGCAATCAGGCTGGTAGGGGAGCAGTTAGGCATTGATCAGGCTAGCAGGGGAGTGGTTAGGGGGTGATCAAACTGGCAGGCAGAAGCAGTTAGAGGCAATCAAGCAGGCAGGCAGGTGAGCGGTTGGGAGCCAGCAGTCCTGGATTGTGAGAGGGATGTCCGACTGCCCGTTTAGGCCTGATCTGGGCAGTCGGACATCCCTCGAGGGGTCCCAGATTGGAGAGGGTGCAGACTGGGCTGAGGGACACACACCCCCCATGCGTGAATTTTGTGCAGCGGGCCTCTAGTAAACTATAATAAGACAATTATGGAAGCACGGGGACTAATCAGGCTATTGTCTTAAACAAGATATGCAATAAGGACAACTCGAATTAGAGTGCTACTAATGAAAGTGATAAGAAGGGGTCACATGTGGAACCCACTTTTAAGGTAGAGACAACAGGATTTTCTGATTTAGAGTGGGAGAAAAAGACAGGAATCAAGGATGATTTCAAGGTTTGGAGATTGAGAAATATTGGATGCAAGAGGAATCATTGACAAAAATGAGTGACACTAAGGGAAGAAGAGGTATGAAGGGGGGATCAATAATTCTATTGGCTATATTAAATTCTAGAAGCCTGTTAAACGTCTGTGTGAAGATGTTGAGAATATATATGTCTGAGGTTTAAGGTGGAAAAACAAATTTGGCATTATCAGTATACAGATGGTATTAAAGCCTCAGGAATGGATGTGTCATCTAGGAAATGAAAACTCAAAGGAAAGAGAACAGATCCTGGGACTGAGTTCTGGAGAATTCCAGTATGTGGAGATTGGAAATGGGGGATGATCTTGGAAATGAGTCTAGAATAAATAGCATATAAAAAATGAAAATATCCATGAGTACCCAGCCAAATGTAGTCAGTATTTCCAGAAGCAGGGAGAAAACCAGTAGACTGAAATTCTGCTGACAAAGTGAATGAGCACTGAGAATCATCCAGTGGACTTGGCAGTGGGGCAGTCCTTGGTGTTCTTGATGAAAGTAATGTTAATAGAGTACTAAGTAAATGCAAAAGTTTGATCTGAGAAGATTCAAGAAATAATGTAAGAAGAAAAGTGAAGAAAGCAAATATAGGCAACTCAAGGAAGTTTTCTGTAAAAGGGAAGTGAGAGGTGAAAGGGTAACTACAGATGAAGGAGAATTTTTTTTTTTTTTAATAAAGAATACTATAGTTTGGTGTATGTTTATGGAAGTGCTCCAGTGGAGAAGGAAAAAATGATGATGCCAGAGACTTCATATAGGCTAAAAGGGCAGGGTTGCAGTACACTGAGGTGGAGTTGGCCTAAATAAGCAGAAAGGACAGTTTATCCAGTGCAACAAGAGAGAATATAGAATACTTGGCATGAATACAGGTTAGTAACCTAGTAGAAGGAGGACATGGAAGTTCTTTTCTGATTGCTTCCAATTTTTCAGTGATTAAAGAATCCAAGTCATTAGTTGGACATGAGAATGGAAAAACAGGTTGTTAAAGTTGAAGGAGAGCAGGTTGAGTGCAAATATTCATCGGGAAGAATGAAAATCAGCAACCAGAGTTACATTTGGATACAGAGGTGATTGGGAGTGGGAGTGACACATAGACTGTGATTCACCTAAGGGAGAGCCCCATTGAGAAGATGAGTGAGGCACAGAGAGGCTCCCTGAGGACCAGAACTAGAAGAGGGGATACTCTAGTACTCAGGTCCATCAAGAGGCTGCCTATCTGGGAATCGAGCTTTAGCTCTGCTTTCTGCAAGAAAAGTAGTAAAAACTATAAGCTCACCATAAGGTTCCATGGACATGCTAAATTTAAGATTTAACACAATGTCTTTTACATGAAGAAGAGGTACTCTACCATCACAGAAAATGATGATTCTCAGGAGTCAGATGCGAGGGGTTAAACCCAGCTTTCCCAGCATATGAAACTCAGAGTCCTCATTTAGAAAGTAAAAATGCTAATATTTCCTTTTGAAGCTTGTTGTGATGGTAAAAGAGATACCTATAAAGTATCGTATAGAATGTAAGTAGAACTACTAATCAGTTAAATGTTTGGACTTCTCTTTAAACATGTCAGTTTAAACACATGTATTTTATATCTACTTCCTCCAAAAAGCACACTAAAATAACAATAAAGACTAAAAAAGAAAATCAGGAACCCACAGAGACAAAGAGAACAGAATAAAAAGCTTTTGTAGGTGCTCTATCTGATTTGTAGGAGTTGAAACCTGCATGTTTTCCAACAAGAAGCAAGCTCTGCCAGTCATAGAACCCCAGAAGGTCGATAACTGAAGATATCAAGTATTTATAATAATAAAAGCGTAATTTGCTAATTAAACCAGGCAGCCAAATGACCTTCCAGATGTCCTTCCAGAAGTCCTTCCAGACGAAGCCGCCACAGCAGGGGCTGAGGCAGAGGCATTAGGGGCAATTAGGCAGGCAGGCAAGCAATTAGGGGCAACCAGGCAGGTGAGTGGTTAGAGGCAATCAGGCAGGCAGGCAAGCAGTTAGGGGCAATCAGGCAGGCAGGTGAGCGTTTAGGGGCAATTAGGTAGGCAGGCGAGTGGTTAGGGGCAATTAGGTAGGCAGGCGAGTGGTTAGGGGCAATCAGGCAGGCAGGCAAGCAGTTAGGGGTGATCAGGCAGGCAGGTGAGCAGTTAGGGGCGATCAGGCAGGCAGGCAAGCAGTCAGGGGTGATCAGGCAGGCAGGCAAGCAGTTAGGGGTGATCAGGCAGGCAGGCAGAGGCAGTTAGGGCCAATCAGGCAGGCAGGCGAGTGGTTAGGGGCAATCAGGCAGGCAGGCAAGCAGTTAGGGGCATCAGGCAGGCAGGCAGAGTGGTTAGGGGCGATGAAGCAGACAGGCAGAGTGGTTAGGGGTTATCAGGCAGGCAGGTAAGCAGTTAGGAGCCCGAGGGGTCCTGGATTGCTAAAGGGTGCAGGCCGGGCTGTGGAACCTCACTCTCTGCCCCTCCCCCCCCACACACCACAGTAATATACATAAACTGGTGGTTAGACATGGGGCTGATAAAAGATGCAATGGATGACTTAATGATGATTGTAAAAACCTTGCAAGATTTATAAATAGAATAGCATAATTATAAATTGAATATTACAAATTAAGTAAAATATAAGCTTTTGAATCTATGATTTTAAAAATTGGGTTTCCGTTTTGCAAACCAAGAGAGCTCCAAATAGTCTCTAAGTATAATATGCTTAAAACAGCACCAAAACACACATGTTACACCTTGTAAGGTTTTTAGGAAGAATGAATGGAATAATATATATGAAAAACACTGTAAATTCTAGAACATTGTAAAAATATTTGTCATTATTTTTTAATTGCTTTTTTTCAGGCTGTTACTTTATTTTAGGAAGGTATTCACGCTTTCTCCCTCCTCTACGTAAATATCTGGTCCATCAGACCCTGCTAATTATTTTTATGCCCAGATGGAACTTCTTTGTTTCCTATCTTTTCACTATTTCATATTACTCTATATGACTAGTGTAACACTTGTTAGACTTTGTATTACTAGTGTGCCATGTGTATACATTGCATTAGAGATGTCTAGTTATGTTGGTTTTCTTTACTGGAACATAATTCCATATCTTTTTCTTTTTTAAGCACACATTGAGTAGCCTTTCTGTGTTTAACACTGTACCTGTACAAGAAACAGAGTCATTGTTAAAAAAAAAAAAAATGCAATGGATGAAATGCTCAAATAACCCATCTCTACTATGTGATGCCAAATGGCTATGCCTTTCCAATCCCTCAGGACAGTTTATTAGAGAATTTGAGATCTGGGGAAATTTAATCAGAGAGGCTACATGCACTAGGGACAGGTAGAGATGAGACATCAAATTGAAAATAAGGAGACCCAGTCCTTCAACAAACCTTCAATCCCTCAGCTTCCAGGTCTCTGGTAACCAAGTTTCTACTCCACACTCTGTGCCAGCATAGGAAATTCAAGAATATTTTTCTGAGAAAATTAAATTCTCCAAAGAAAAGACCCATAGATGCTAATATTTAACAACACTGCTGAAAAATACGTAAGCTAGCCACGAACTCACTCTAAGAAAAGCTCACTATTTGACAAGCCCCGCTCATACTCAGAACTTATAACTCCAAAATAAAAACATATATCAAAAGATTATCATAATTTTAGAAAGTCCTCCAAAATTAAACCTAGAATACAAACAAAAAAAGGGATGTGGGGTTGTAGAAGCAGAGACCTTACCGGGAACAGAATTTAAAGAAGGGAAGGAAGGGAAGGAAGGAGAGATAGAGGGTGAGAGGGTGGGAAACATACATCCTTATGAAAGGAATTTTTAGGGGGTAATTAGGCAGGTTTAGGGAGTTTTACGAATTAGGGGGTCCATGGAGAAGGAAGGTATAGTTGGTCAGGGGCTTGGAGCTGCCAAAAGGCATACAGTCACAGAGAGAAAAAAAAGAGGTGCCACAGGATAAGGGGAGAGGAAGACATCCATTCACAGAAGATAGGGAAAAGCCACAGGGTATGGAGAGAAAAAGGAAACAAACTTTCACAGAGGATAGAGAAATAGTGACAAATGGAAGAAAGAGGAAAACAGATTTTCACAGGAGATAAAGAATGCTACCAGTGAAGGGGGAGAGGAAAAAGGGGACACCACGTGGGGTTTGGGCTTTGAAGCTGATATAGTGACCAATCAGAAGGGCACATCAAGAGACAAAGAACTGCAGCCTTTATAAACCTTAGAAAAGGGGGCATAGTGGGTCACCTCCTTGGGACCCCTGCCCTATGTGGGAGTCTGTATTTGTTTCCAATAAATTTCCACCCTTTTATCTATCACCTTTTATCCGTGGCTTCATTCTTCAAATCCACCTGGACAAGAATCCGAGAAAGACCGGGTGAGGCTGGATCCCGGGTCTGGGTGAGGCCACACGCCCCCGGGTCTGGGTAAGGCCACGCGTCCCTGGGTCCAGGTGAAGCTGGATCCCAGGTCCGGGTGAGGTCGTGCGCACCTGGATCCGGGTGAGGCTGGGTCCTGGGTCCAGGAGAGGCCACGCGCCCCTGGGTCCGGGTGAGGCCACGTGCCCCTGGGTCCGGGTGAAGCTGGATCCTGGGTCCGGGTGAGGCTGTGCACCCCTGGATCCAGGTGAGGTTGGGTCCCGGGTCCGGGTGAGGCCATGCGCCCCTGGGTCCGGGTGAAGCCGTGCCCCTGGGTCCAGGCGAGACCAAACCAGAGGGAGTTGGACCTGCATTACCACCATTTGTCCACCATCCAGAGCTGAAAAATCAGTGCCGACATGTACACATAAGGAACTGGTGGACATTGAAATTGGGTCTCAAAAGAACTGTTGCTCCAGAAAGAAACTCACTACAGACTGATTCATTTGCCTGTCAGCATAACTATTATTGCTCGTCTCACATTTGGTTCTTATAAGTATATTTCTAGTAACACATGATCTCACTCATCTAGGGGAAATGATGAACAACATAGACTGATGAACAAGAACAGACCCAGAAACAAGGAGGCATCGATCGGACTGTCGGGCCTCAAAGGGAGGGTAGGGGAAGGTGGGGGTAGCAGGGAGAGATCAACCAAAGGACTTGTATGCATGCATACAAGCCTAACCAATGGTTAAGGACAACAGGGGGGTGTAGGCATCGGTGGGGAGGGGTGTGGGATGGGAATGGGGGGATGAGGACAAATATGTGACACCTTAATCAATAAAGAAATTTAAAAAAAAAAAAAAAAGAATCCGAGAAAGAAACCACCCCTTGCATCTTGCTCAGGAAAAACCACCCAATTCACTTAGAGCAGTGGTCGGCAAACTCATTAGTCAATAGAGCCAAATATCAACAGTACAACGATTGAAATTTCTTTTGAGAACCAAATTTTTTAAACTTAAACTTCTTCTAACACCACTTCTTCAAAATAGGCTCTCCCAGGTCGTGGTATTTTGTGGAAGAGCCACACTCAAGGGGCCAAAGAGCCACATGTGGCTCGCGTGCCGCATTTTGCCAACCACTGACTTAGAGGAATAGAAAGAGGAGGTTGCCCCTATGAAACAAGAACAAGATACTATTTTTTATACAGATAAGGAGAAGACACTCAGATAACAAGAAAACACCCTACTAAATTAAAGCTGTAAGTACATAAATAAACATATATAGAAGAATTGGAAGACAAAGTTGAAGTAATATTCAAAAACCTCAGAAAAATCAAAGGGATAGATAGTAGGACAGAAGAAATTAAATATTTTTAAAACTGGAAGATCAGTCTAGGAAGCCATTCAACCATACAATGAAATTCTGAAGAGAGAAAACAAAGTCAATAAAGAGAATGAAATTATCAAAGAAATAATTAAGGGATATTTCTCAGAACGAAAAACATAAATCTTTATATGTAAGGGGTCAACAAGAACCTAGCACAATAAATGAAAAAGATCTCTCACATCATTAACTCCAGAATACCTGAGAAAGCAGTGCATTCTAAAAGTTTCCACAAAGACCATTTACATACAAAGAAACAAGCATCAAAATGCACTGGGGTTCTGAATAGTAAAGTTAGAAACTAAAATAATGGAGTAATAGCTTTAAAATTCTAAGGAACAATTATTTTCAACCTCAAATTACATACCCAGGCAAATTATCAAACAAGTGTGTGAGTAGATGGAACTACTTCAGCCATACAACTTCCCAATAATTTCTTTCCCATGTACCTTTTCTCATAAATTACTGATATACTTTGTACTAAAGTGAGAGAGAGTAAATCAAGAAAGAAGACCTGAGTTCCAATAATCAGAGGATCAAACATAGGACAATTTTTTAATTTTAATTTCAAGATGAAAATGGAGGACCCAAGGTGACAGCATTTATCAGAATTAGAGAATTTCTAAATTGTAGTTAAGTGAAGGAAGGAATGCAGGATGAATGTCAGAGCTGAGGCAAGGGGGTGAAGGACTTGCTAGATGATCAGATACATTTGATCACTTTAAAAATGGTATTGAGCCCTAGCTGGTTTGGCTCAGTGGACAGAGCATCAGCATGTGGATTGAAAGGTCCCAGGTTCAATTCCAGTCAAGGACACATGCCCAGGTTTCAGGCTCCATCCCCAGGGGGCGTGCAGGAGGCAGCTGATCAATTATATTCTCTCTCATCATTGATGTTTCTATCTCTCTCTCCCTCTCTTTTCTCTCTGAAATCAATAAAAATGTGTGTGTGTGTTTTAAATAGTATTGAGAGGGTGTTGGTAGGATTAGAAGAATTCATGAAAATAACAGAAAAATTTGCAAGGAACAAACTGGCTATTATTAACCTAGGAAAATGAATTTCCTTGGAAAAATTTGTCATAGTGCACTACTTTGCTCAAAAGTTTAAAAAAAATTTACATTATATGGGGAAAGGGTCTATATCTCTGTCTACCACACAGCAAGTCAACAGATGTTCCTAAATTTAATAAATCAGTTGGAAGTTGATTAAATCAGTTTAAGTAAATTTCAGTGTAATACAGCATAGTATCTAGAAATACAGAGGCAAAGGCCATAAGGAGCAACTAAAAGGCTTGAAGGTAGTTGTCTCTGGGGAGCAACTCTGAGGGGCTGGGAAGAACAGGACAGAGGGCTGTGGGTTTCACTTAGCCTTCATTAAAAGTCTTGACTTTTAAATTATACTAGTATGTGTTCTATTTTGATAAAACTAGAAAGTAAGTTTTTGAGATTATTTTTTCTTTCTAGATTCCATTCTTTCCTCCATTCCTTCTCTTAAATTCTAAACACCCATCGACGCATACCCTCATAATGAATAACACAGGGCAGAAAGGCAATAATCACACTGGTTATTTCAGTAGCACACACCAAATGTTTGTTGAGCTGGGTTAGATATTTTACATATGAGATTCTTAAATTCCTATCTTTATTTTCAAGAGACATAAAAGTTGGATATAAAAGTTTCTATATTCCAAGTAAGTTCTTCTCAAAAATAGGATCTGACAACTTCAATTCTAAATCAAGGTCTGTATGACATTAAAGCATTGTTATATTTTTAAAAAAACGGAACATTTTAACAAAAGCAATAATGTCATACAAGCACAAAACTCACAAAACATTTATTTACAGAATTCCAGAAAAGATTATTTTTTATGAATCAATACAACTTAAAAGAGAGGTCAGGTTCTCTCCATGGAAGGGAGTTCGCCAACATCGTGAAATAAAGAATAAAGCAATAGGTCCATTGCCTAGAATATAATTTCCTTAACTGTGAGAACATAAAATGCCTTTTGTGTCTTAGAACTAATCAAAGCAACCTACATTCAGATACCTGCAGTCCTTCCCATAGAGATTAAAACCTACCCTTACCCCCATTCTCCCTAGACCTTATAGGATTTTGTTTTGTTTTTTGTTCAAGATGCTAAACAACACTGAAAATTGATAACAAATCAAGCCAGCTAATTTACAGTGTCACCGTTTACTGTCATTACATTAAACAGATGATCAACCCTCAAAATTACTACAGCAGTGTTTATTTTCTAGATCACATTTCTTAGTCTTTGAAATGTCAAATATGCTTTCCCACTGAGAGGCAAATGTGGATACACATATGCAAGGATATCATCAACACAGAGAAGATTGAAAGCAAACTTACAGGACTCAGTACAGAAATAATCCTTCCTAAAATTCTGATTCAACACGGGACTTGATTTGGGGGGATTCAAGTTATTGTTTATAGACATAGTCACTGGTGTTCTTTATTGTTTGACAGAATGAAATTTCGGATTTGGAAGTGCGTGACCTCCCAATAAGGGACATTTACAGTGTGCTTTATTCATATTAACGGGATATAGTCTCCTCCGACCTGGAACAGACTGAGAGCTATCGCCTGCAGAGCTGTATTCCTGTTATCACATTAAAGAGCAAAGGCCACAAACATGCTCAGTCATGAGTCCAAATAGCCCTTGAAAACACATAAGCCTTTTAGAATAATGATGGGAAATGTTATCCCAGACCTCCATACCGGTCACTCCTGCCAAGCACTTTAATGTGCCCTTGCTTTCTGGCTTAGCCAACCCCTGCCACCCCAACCTACCCCAAACACACACACTATAAAAGGTATCTGTAAAGGTGTTTAGCCAGGACACACATGACTGACTGCTTCCAGCCACCACCCTGCCAACCCATCTTGTCTTGCTCCCAGTTACAAAACACCGAGGCCCTTGCTCATTGGGAACAGCGGCTCCCCTTCAGACTCCGCGCGCCTATGTCCTTACACTACATGTGAGGACAATAGCACAGGTTTCCCTCTGTGGAGGGCTCATAGTTTATGTGCAGAAACAGCAGCCAAGCCGACAATTGCCAGATAAAAGCTGAGCACTGAGAGAGAAGCAAGCATGAGGGAGGAGGGAGAGAAGGTGCTCATTCCGCTCCATTTGAGGCAGCATATGTGTGTGACCTTGAAGGCTCATGAAGCAGGGGCACCAAACAGGGGCCAAGGGCAGTATTCCTGTGTAGGGAACAGCATTTAAGTAGCACAGCATTGCCAGCAAGCAGAGTGCTGTCAGAGACCTATAAGTGGGTTCCGTGTAACTGAGGCCAGAATGCACTGGTAGAGAATGTAAGGAGATGAGGCTGCAAAGACAAGTTTTAGGAATAATTTACAAAGGGTCTTGTATGCTGAGCGAAGGAGCTTGGATTTTTGCCTTGTAGTGAATAGGGAACCATTCAGAATTTTTAAGAGAATATAGTCCTAGAAGTTTCAAAATTAATCTGCCTCTCCATCTTTTACCACAAATTCACCTAAGAAGACTGAAAATGCTCTTATCTCCATTTTAGAGTTGATAGGAGGATTCACTCACCAACTCAAATTCCCCTAGTGGCCTTAGATCAAGAGCCCATAAAAGGAGAGAATACATCTTTTCTGTGTGTTTTATGCCCCCTCTAATTCCGCTTAGCCCGAAGCAAGGGGGCCTTAAGTGCATGCTAAATCTATTCCTAGAATTTCCTAAAGTAATCTGCAGCTTCGGGTCTTCTACAAATAATATTCACTGAAGAAAACTCAGAAGCCTCTCATCTTTGTTCGATATATTGCTTCGTTTTTTAGGACCAGAGTCTCCCAATAAAAAAAATTTCAATACAGCTGGATTTTTTTTTTTTGCCTTTTCACCAATCCAATTTGTGGTTCTGTGTCCTGACAATGACCCCATTCCATCGCACTCAATGTCAGGTGCAAAGACGTGACTCTGGGTCACCTCTTACACATAGACGAAGACCATTTTCTTGTATTCCTATGAAAACTTAGTAAGTGCTCAGTAAATGCTGACTGCTGGACTTGTGCGCGCCTCCTGCTAATTTCTAAGCTGATTAGAGGAGCATCAGATCTCCAGCAAGCCCATATTTCCCAGGACTGATCTAACCAGAGCACACACAGCCAATCAGCACTGGAATCAGCTTTACCTACTAGTAAACTGCCAGTGAAGGATGGCTCCTTAAAGAGTCAACTGCACAGCACCAGATAGACAGATGTACTAGGAGTTTATTCAGAAATCTCTCCAGGCTAACAATTGCTGCTGGAACTCAGGAGAGTCCAGTCCAAGCCTGAAGGCCACTGGCCTGAGGCCAGTGCACGTCACAGTTACAGCCTGGGCTGCTTCTGTTGTAGAGAAGCAGTAGAAGCAGAGGCCCGGCTCCTGCCCCATGTGGCAATCCCCCACGCAGCTCCTCTGCCAACACCTGTTAACAATGACCCCAGACCTCACGTTGATGGAGGCTCTGTGAATAACATCAATATCTACAGGTATGACCACACAATTACTGTACATTGATTTTTCTTTAATTCTCCTTTACAATGTTTAATATCTCGAGGTTATTTTTCAGCTTCATTAATGGGAGAGCGCTGAACTGCTTCCTAAGACACTATTCTATGTTTAGCTTATACATAGCCCTTATTATAATACTGTCCCCATTCTAGAGATGAGTAAAGTGGGACTCTGAGAAGGTAAGTAACTGGCCCATCATACAGATTTTAAGTAGTGGAGCCAGACTTTTCTGCTTCCTCGGCCAAAGCTCTCTCCCCTGCGCGCACCACCTCTTGCTCGCGGAGACTCGGGGACACAATGAGAGCTTCAGGGAGGAGGGAGACTGCTTTCAGAGATGTGCCTCCCTGATAGAGAGGGTGAGACACTGAGAAGGGAAGGAGGGAGAGGAAGAAGAAGGATGGAAAGAAGAGGAGAGGAGGGAAATTTAACTTGCTGATTTCCACCCTCCAAGTAGACCTTTGACATATTGGCACAAAATTTTAAAGCATGTTTCTTAATTAGAAATATGTCTAGCTTAAGTCAAAACAGCAAGAGTTACAAATGTGTTGAGCACACGTTCATGATTTTAGAGTGACTTTTGACAAACTATGTGTTTTGGGCATTAATTCCCTTTCTGTCTGCCATCGACCACCGCTGCCATTTCTGATCTGATGGCCATCAGTGACAGAGGCAGGGAATTCCTGAGGCTTTAGGAAACTCCATGCCAGGGGCTGCGTAGGGCTTTGGGTGATGTGCCCTGGGGGAGGGAGGTTACGATGGCAAAAAGAGGCATTAAATTTACCTTCTGCTACCAATTCCCTTTGCTACTAGTCACCTTTTGTTTTACTAAATCTTCAACTGTGAAAAAGGCCACAATTTTTCTGCTTTTCCTCAGAACCCACGTCTTGTTCCCATGTTGTACCTAGAAATTTTTTTAGGGGCAATCTGACTGAGGAAATACTTTGTGCGGTGCAATGAGAAAGATTATCCCTAACTGCTCCTTACATAGTAGATCTTCTAGGGGCCAATCTTAGAAACATCAAATTATAAATTGTAGGCCTTTTGATTACTGAAATATAATAATTAAATTATACAGAAATTTTCTTAACTGTAGGGTTGAAAGGAACAAAAAAAAAAAAAACGGGTAAAGTGGTCTCAACCAGAGTCAATAACGTTTTTCTTTTTACTTACATTTGGTTTTCCTATAAACTGCCTACTGGGTTGTGAGGAAGTAAGAGGCTAGCAAAAAACTGAATCCCCATCCATCAGTATTAATCTCACACTTTACTGTGGCTCCATCCATTTATCTTTCCGACACAAATTAGAAATTCAAGAGTTTTAACAAATGAGCCTGCAAATGTAAACTTATTAGGCCATATATTTTTACTACACACTGTGCAGTGCCCTCCACAAAGCTGTCCCTTCAGAGAGCATTTTCCTATTTTGTGTTATTGATGGCAGCTAACTAATCACATTTTTAATGTTGTCTTTGGGGAGGGCTGTTTGAGTGAATGTGCAAGCTAAACTACCCAGAATAAATCTACCTTATTAAATGCTTGAAATTATGTGTCTTTTACGATAAAGAAACTCCCGAGCACTGTTACATTTGCTAACCTTCTTTCCGCAGGAATCAAAAGAGTGGGATTAATTAAAATAATACATCAAAACTGGGGTGTTGTACAGAATGTGTCTATGCGTGAGAAAAGGCCAAGAAAAATTGGTTAATTGGTCTCTTCATCCCTATTCACTCTCCTCCATCTAAATAGCTGTTAAGTGTTGCCTCCTGAACTGAAACTACAATGAGGTGAGCGAGGAGACTCACTCTGCCTGCTGTAGACAATGGCTGGTCCCGCCCCTAGGAAATGTGTTCCCGTTTACATACATATTGCCTCTCTGATTAATGACTCCAAAATTTTTGGTCCCCAGACATAGAAGCTCTAAAACATAAAGAAAGTACAACTCTATTGTGAGCCCCGCATTGTATTTCTTCTAAACAAAGATGCAGATTTAAGGCTTCTGAACAACGTCATGTTTCACAAATACTAGTAGCAAAAGAAAACGTCTGCAGGTCAATACTTCATCCTTTAAGCCCAGGTCCTCCTTTCTTTCCTTCAGCTATGGCGGGCATTCGGATGGCGGGCCTCCCTCAGTCCTGTGTACAATCATTTCATTATTCCGAGGTGGTTTAATTACTGGCAGGTCCTTTATTACTGAGCTCAAGCGCTACTCTGAGCCTTGAGCGCATCTGCTTTCTACCTCTACTCTCGGGAAGTTTGGCGCTCTCAGCAGCACATGCATACGTGGCCACGGTTCTGGCTTGTCACATAAATTTCAAGGATAGCAAATGATGCTTAAGCTTGAGAGATCAAATGGAGATCGTCTGAGAACTAGAGCTCTCGAAGGCACAAGTGGTACAGAATTTGGAATCTGCTTCAATACGTACGCTTCAGGACATGAGACGGATTAGAAATTTGCCTAAAAGAGGAGGAAATTAATGCTTGCGAAGGGGGAGGTGACAAAGCAAGAACTCAATTTTTTGCAAATCATGTCTCAGTGACTTGACTGTCCCACCTGAGACGCATGGCCTTTGTGAAACTGACATTTAAGCACAATAAGCATATGCTCTTCGCAGAAATTAAAGTCACAAGCATTTCAAGACCGCATAATAGTTGTTTTAGTGTTCCCCTGCAATCAGAGTTCTCCTCTATTACTTAGCTTGGAGGGGGAAACATAAACTTGATTAGCACTTAACTAGAGTGAAATGGCTGATAAATTGGCCTTAATGTTTCAACATTACACAACTACGCTAAGGTGCCTAGAATTTATTTCTTAACTACGCAGATGCACTCATTTTTCTCACTCAGTCACAGGAATCAACAGTTTTAAGAAAGCACTGGCTTTCTTGAAGTGTATTTCTTATTTATCTTGGATTACTTAAAGATTGAGCTGTTAGCTCTAGCAAGAGTACACTCTGAAGAAAGGTAAGGACTGATGAATTAAAATGAGAGTCATGGTTGGCAGAGGTGAGACTGACTGGGAAAACCTTCTGCATTAGAATTTGATTTGATAAATGAAAGAAGGTGTTTATTTAGTCACTCAGCAAATGTTTATTGAGCACCTACTTGGAGCGGGACCTGTGTCAGGTGCTGGAAAGACAAATGGACAGCTCCTGCCCTCGAGGAGCTGGTGAAGAAGACAGCCGTGAGAGCCCGCAGGGGCTGTGACAGAAACACACCACTAGTTTAGGAGCCCAAATAATCACTGAAGAAATACTCCTGCCTCTCAAAATTCGGTCTGTTGCGACGCTTAGAATCTAAATTACACTTGCTTTCATTGCATTCACATGGGGGAAATATTCCATTTTGCTTTTTATATTAATGAAAGCAACCTTCACATTTTAAATAGTTACACTTGTTACCTTCATTGTGAACCAGGTGAAACTCCACATGCCAGAAGAGTTTCTAAAAAGTTGGATTTACACAGAATTAAATAAATAATCATTTCACATAGCCCATACTGAAGGATACTTTTTCTTAAAGAGCTCCCTGCAATTAATCCTTTATTGAAGTAAAGGACCCTGTTTCGACTTGAACAATCCCCATGTTTATTTGCAGTAAAAGCCTGGATTTTCATATATTAGGTTTGAATCTCAAAAATCTTAGTGATAGGTCCCCAGGCAATCCATTGTATTATCTTCTTTAGGCCTTGATACTGTGCTTGCAATGAATAGGACGAAAGGCATTAGAAGCACTAATCCCTCCTGCCTTCAGGATAAGGTCCAAACTCTTTAACCTTTCACAGTTAAATCCTCCAGCCTCCCACTGAGTGACATAAAATAGTGGGACCTCTGACAGCCTGGGTTCCTGAGTGACTACATGGAACAGAGACACTTCCACCCTCACCACTGTTCCCTCCAGTCACGTTGGATATATAATGTGAGCCATAAATAAATAAAACATTTTTCTTAAGGTCCTGAATTCAGGGGTTGTTTGTTAAAGCACCATAGCCTCTCCTTGCCCTTAGCCCTCCAACAGCCACTGTCCAGTGTGGCCTGGAGCAATGTTTTCCACACTTAAGCACTCGTGCTATCTTCATAATTTTTTACACATCTAAATACTATATTTATTTAAACCAGTTTAATTTTATCTACCTAAAACTTCTAGTTTAAAAATTAAACTGCAGCCTGGCAGGTGTGGCTCAGTGGTTGAGTGTCAACCCATGAACCAGGAGATCATGGTTCTATCCTAGTAGGCGGGCATGCAGGAGGCAGCCAATCAATGAGTCTCTCTCATCATTAATGTTTCTATCTCTCCCCTCCCTTCCTCTCTCTAAAATCAATAAAAAATAAATAAATAAAACTATATTATCACTATTGTAAGTAGAAAATCAGTATCACTTCTAGTAAGTAGAACTGCAAAAACGATACCTCTCTAAAGAAGGTGTTTATTTATGTTCCACATTAAAACCTCTGTTGTACCACCAGTATAAACCTAATACCCCTTTAGAAATACTAGTAAAGAAAAGAAAGGCATAAGCCTTAGTGTTCAACAAAATCACATTTGAATCCCAGCTCCACCACCTATTGTGTCCTCAGGTAAATTACCTGATCTCTCTAAGCCTCATCCTATCTAATAAAAGAGTAATATGCAAATTGACCATCACTCCAACACACAAGTTGGCAGCCCCCATGTGGTCAAAGATGACTGCCCCCATGTGGACACAAGATGGCCACCACAAGATGGCCAGCAGGGGAGGGCAGTTGGGAGGGACCAGGCCTAGAAGGGAGGGCAGTTGGGGGCGATCAAGCCTGCAGGGGAGGGCAGTTAGGGGTGACCAGGCTGGCAGAGGAGGGAAGTTGGAGGCTACTGGGCCTGCAGGGAAGGGCAGTTGGGGGGGGGACCCAGGCCTGCAGGGGAGAGCATTTGGGGGGGACCAGGCCTGCAGGGGATGGCAGTTAGGGGTGACCAGGCCTGCAGGAGAGGGAAGTTAGGGGCTAACAGGCTGGCAAGGGAGCAGTTAGGCATCAATCAGGCTGGCAGGGGAGTGGTTAGGGGGTGATCAGGCTGGCAGGCAGAAGCAGTTAGGGGCAATCCGGAAGGCAGGCAGGCGAGCAGTTGGGAGCCAGCAGTCCTGGATTGTGAGAGGGATGTCCGACTACCCGTTTAGGCCAGTCGGACATCCCTTGAGGGGTCCCAGATTGGAGAGGGTGCAGGCTGGGCTGAGGGACACCTCCCGCCCCCCATGCACAAATTTCGTGCACCAGGCCTCTAGTATTCTATAAGATAAAAAACTATTACATAAGATTAATTTGAAGATAAAATAAGAAATGTATGTGAAATGCCTGGCACATATTTTCAGTGTTCAATTCAATCGTTGTTAGTATACAGGCACACTTTTCATGCTCAGAAATATTAAATGTTATTATTATTATTTTGGATGTCACATAATTTCTAGATTATGAGTTCCTTAAGGTATCATGTTTATTCATCTCTGAATCCTCATAACACATACTGGAGTTTTATGCACATCAGAGGTGCTAAATAAATCAATTGACCTGAAAAAACCAAAGTTGTTTCCCCTTATCTGTGATATCCGTTTTCCATCCCTTCATGTATAGAATTAACCAATCAGTTGAATTGCTTCTCAGGGTGTGACTATAAATCATTTTGGCCAGGTTTGCCTAATTTCCACCCATAGGCCAATTAGGGGTTCTTATCCTTACAAATTATCATTCTTCAAAATAATCTGTATCTGTCTTTTAGTTAGAAAATTTATTAATTAATAGCAGAAAGGATCTGAGGTTTGAAAGTTGGAGGCATATAACTATAATAGAAGCAAAAGCTGGGTTTTACAAATCCAAGGACATTCAGACATTTGGAGTGTTAATTACTGTTCACTTTTCAGGGACATGCCAGGAAGCCATTTTGTAGTGGTTAAGCATACAGAATTTGAAATTAGAGGCACATGGGCTTGAACCTTGAATCCACTGTGGACAAGTTACTAAACCTCTCTGTTCTTAGTTTCCTCATCTATATTATGGCCCTATTAACAGCACTCTCCTCTTAGAATTGTCAAAAGGGTTAAATGAGAGAATGCACAGAGCTTAGATGGGGTTAGAATAGTTCCTGACACACAGCAAGAGCTTATTAAATGTTAGCTATGATGCCCTGGACAGTGTGGCTCAGTTGGTTGAGTGTCGTCTCTTGCACCAAGAGGTCACTAGTTCAATTCCCAATCAGGGCACATGCCTGGATTGTGGGCTTGATCCCCTGTAGGGGGCATGCAAGAGACATCAATGCTTCTCTCTCTCCCTCTCCCTCTAAAAATCAATTTAAAAAATATTTTTTAAAAAGTTAGCTGTTATTATTCTCCTTTGTACACTTGATTATTATGCTTATAAAACTTTACATTCTAAGTATAAGGATTCAAGCTCTGAATCACTATAACATTTCAGGTAACTGAAGAGAGACTTTAGGCATCCTAAAACTGCTTTTTTAATATATTTTATTTTTTCAATTCAGTTGTTTCATTAACCAGGATAAATTAGCTGGGGTTTTTTGTTTGTTTGTTTGTTTGTTTGTTTGTTTGTTTGTTTAAAAGTTTTTCTCTCACTCTCCCCATGACAGACAACACTCCAGGGCAGTTCATCCCCAGAAGCTTGAGTTTTAGAGCATCTCTATATCAATATGCATGTCCATGATCAATCGCAGTGGGAGGAGCAAGCAGGCTGCAAACTCAGTCATTCTAACGAAGTACTTCTACACACATGCTTTGGCCAAAGCAAATTGCATACCTTATCCATCCTTAAGGCAGCCAGTGGGGAAAGGCCACCCACCCACCTGCCCGAAGATGAAGAAGAACCAGACACTGAAGAGGAGTGGTAATGCCTGCCCGGATTGTGTGTGATCCTAATAATCACTCATCCAGGGACTGAGTCCTGGCAATTACAGTCCTCAAAACTCTTAATAAAAAGCTATTGTTGCAACACAACAAAATTCCTAAGCAGATATTAAGGGTCATGAGAGAAGGATCCTAATAAAACATTTTTTTTTATTAAATCTTTATTGTTCAGATTATTACAATTGTTTCTCCTTTTTCCCCCCATATCTCCCCACCACCCAGTTCCCACGCCCCCTCTGCCTTTACCTCCCCCCCGTTGTCCTTATCCATAGGTGTATGATTTTTGTCCAGTCTCTTCCCGTACCCCCCACACAGACACCCCTTTCCCCCTGAGAATTATCAATCCACTCCCATTCTATGCCTCTGATTCTATTATGTTCACCAGTTTATTCTGTTCCTCAGATTTTTAATTCACTTGATTTTTAGGATCACTTGTTGATAGATATGTATTTGTTGTTCAT
Organism: Ia io; assembly: GCA_025583905.1. Taxonomy (NCBI): domain Eukaryota; kingdom Metazoa; phylum Chordata; class Mammalia; order Chiroptera; family Vespertilionidae; genus Ia; species Ia io. The sequence goes on from JAJQQW010000003.1 coordinate 51,288,464, forward strand.
AATTTTTACCTTTACTTTTTTCTTCTTTTTCCTCTTTTTAAAGAATACCTTTCAGCATTTCATATAATACTGGTTTGGTGGTGATGAACTCATTTAGCTTTTTCTTATCTGTGAAGCTCTTTATCTGACCTTCAATTCTGAATGATAACTTTTCTGGGTAGAGTAGTCTTGGTTGTAGGTTCTTGCTATTCATCACTTTGAATATTTCTTGCCATTCTCGTCTGGCCTGCATAGTCTCTGTTGAGAAATCAGCTGACAGTCGTATGGGTGCTCCCTTGTAGGTAACTAACTGTTTTTCTCTTGCTGCTTGTAAGATTCTCTCTTTGTCTTTTGCCCTTGGCATTTTAATTATGATGTGTCTTTGTGTGGTCCTCTTTGGATTCCTTTTATTTGGGGTTCTGTGCGCTTCCTGAACTTGTAAGTCTATTTCTTTCACCAGGTGGGGGAAGGTTTCTGTCATTATTTCTTCAAATAGGTTTTCAGTATCTTACTCTCTCTCTTCTTCTGGCACCACAAAAATTCGGATGTTGGTATGCTTAAAGCCATCCCAGAGGCTCCTTATGCTATCCTCACACTTTTGGATTCTTCTTTCTTTCCGCCTCTCTGGTTGGGTGTTTTTTTCTTCCTCATATTCCAGATCTTTGGTTTGACTCTTCGGGTACGGTGGTCTACAGTTGAGTGTCTGTATATCCTTTATTTCAGACAGTGTATGCATAATTTCTGATTGGTCCTTTTCCATTTTTTTGGTATTCTCATTAAGGTCCTTGAAGGTCTCTTCAAGTTTCTCAGCGGTTTTTAGAAGATTCTCGAGTAACCTTATAAATGTGGTTCTGAACACTGTGTCGTCCATTAGTTTACTTTCCTCCATCTCTCCTACTCGTGACATACTTCGGTGTCTCCTCATTTTGGCTGCCTCCCTGTGTTGATGGAGTGGCTTTGTGTGGTCAGTGACCTATAGGGGCCGGTAGCTCAGCTTCCCCAATCACTCTAGGTGGTCGCTCTTGGTACACCCCTTTGTGGGCTGAGTGGAAAGTCTTGGTGTAGTTAAAAGCCTTGATTGCTGTTGGTACACTGGGAGGAATTGACCTCCAGGCCAATTGGCTGTGAGGACCTGCTGTGTCTATAACGGAAGAATTGCTGTGCTGGAGACACAGTAGGGCTTTGGTGCTCACTGATTCTGCCTCTTGAATGTGTCCCTTATGAGAGTGGTTGAAATCTGGTGTCATCCACACCGACCACTAGATACCCTAGTGTCTGGATCTCCAATGGGGTGCAGGTCTGAGGCCTCCCAGCAGGAGCTACAGCAAGAGCTATAGTTTTCTCCTCTTTGCTTGGGCGGTTTTGGAGCAGTGTGACTGGAGCTGCAGTTAATTTGGTTGAGCTGCCACAGAACAGGCCATTCATATGTAAAAGCCATTGTGTGGAGCCTGGGCGGGTTTGTAAAATGTGCGGGGCGGGGTCTCAGGGCGGGGCAGGGTCTCAGGGCATCACTAGGCTGGGGTGTGGCCAACGGCCATGGCTGCCTTCAGCCGTCTCTGCCTTTCTGCATTTCCAAGTCCTCGTGTCCTGTGCTCCAGCACAGCAAGCCCTGATTGCTGGGCACACCTCTGCAGAAAAGTCACTCTCACTCTCCGACCGATGGCCGAGAGTCCAGCTTCTCCCCGTAGGCGTCTGGGTCCCCTACGTGTCCCCAGAAACTGGAGTTCAGAGTGATCGGGAGTTTGTCTCCCTTCAGTTTGAAGAAAAGCCGCACGCCCAGTCACCCGCCGCCAGCCCGCTTCGCGCACGCCTCCGTACCTCAGCTCTCCAGCGTTTGCGCTCCCTTCTCTCCTTAGTTGTAAATCTACCACTCAGCCAGCTTTCCCGTGGTTCTGCGTGGTAGACGTTTTGTTTTTTAGTTGTATTTTTGAAATTGTTGTGCGAGGCGGCAGTTTAGTTGTTTAACTTTGCCACCATCTTGGTTCCTCCTCCTAATAAAACATTTTTAATTCACACACAATTTCAGGGATTTATGGTAGCTTCTTTTCCCACTCTAAACCCTGATCTTATTTTACTCTAGAAGAAAGGGAGTTGCCTTTCTTTGCTGTCCCATGAGCACCCAACATGGGGTTTGGGCTTTGATCAATCTTACCTAATAATAGAGAAACATGTAAATTGACTGTACCTTTGCTACGCCCACAGCCAATAAGAGTGAGTATGCAAATTAACCCAACAAAGATGGCAGTTAATTTGCATACATACTTGGGTCCCGGGAACCTCCTCGGCATCCAGGTCACTCCCAGCCGGCCATAGGAGGGGCGGGGGGGGGGGAGATCCCCCTTCCCAAGCCTAAAGCCTGGAGAGGAGGCTTTAGGCTTGGGAAGGGGCCGAGCCTGCAATCAGAGGTGCCAGGGGCAGGGGGGGATCCCCTTCCCAAGCCTAAAGCCTGGGGCGGAGGCTTTAGGTTTGGGAAGCGGCTGAGCCTGCGATCAGAGGTGCCAGGGGGAACCCCTTCCCAAGCCTAAAGCCTGGGGCAGAGGCTTTAGGCTAGGTAAGGGGCTGAGCCTGGGATCAGAGGGAAGGGGAAAAAGTCAATGGAAACATATCCTCAGGTGAGGATAAAAAGAAAAATAAAGAAAGAAATGTCATATCCTATGAAAAACACATCTTGAAAATGCCTAAAGAAAGTTGTCATTTTTTTCATGTTGAAGGGACTGGAGTCCGTGTTGATGAAAATACCTTGGCAGCTGCGGTGACTGGCAGTGGCTGCAGTAGTGGGGTGATGGAGCTGGCACCTTCCCCTGATCAGCCCGGTTTCCTCCCGCAAAGGGAGGCCAGACTGTGGTTTAGGTCCGCTCCCAACGGGGAGCAGGCCTAAGCCATCAGTAGGACATCCCCTGAGGGCTCCCAGTATGTGAAAGGGGGCAGGCTGGACTGAGGGACCCCTCCCCAGTGCATGAATTTTGTGCACCGGGCCCCTAGTATGATCATATTGCTTGTTTTAGGCAGGGGAACAATCTACAGAAAATCACTTCCCCATGGGGAAGGGGTGTCTCCACTTTATCAATTCCTTCCAATTTCCCTCCCTTTTCTTGTAAAATAAAAACTTTTGTAATTCTACTTGCTCAAACTAGCTCTGTAGTTTGCTTTTTTCTCTCACTGTCAAACTACTGAAACAAATTATATCCCGAGTTTCTGTTCATTATTTTCCATTTTCTCCTTCCATGGACTTCATCACTAAATATATACCCACAATCTTGATCACCCCAGCTACATACACACTACATCACTTGAATATTTTACTTCACAAATCTAGAAACACACTCAGAATATCCCCCCAAAGCCAGCATCTCTCTTGCATTATTTTAGTTAATTTTCTGCCCAAGTTTGGGATGTCAATGAACTCTGATTTCTTTATCTTTCTCAGCCCCCAAATTTTATCTGGTCTCAAGGCCTATTAATTCTTTTTATGAAATCTTTGTTTCCCTTTCCACTTTTCACCACCAGTACACTTGGTACCTCACACCTGGACCATAGAAATCATCTTCTAACTCCTCTCCTTTTCTCCAGGCTTTTCTATCTCCTGACTTAAGCACCAGCCTGCACAATTATCCTAAAACATCACCTCTTTTGGGTTAATCTCCAGAGGGAGGGGAAGAGGATCCTTCCATAATTTGCCACTGCATACAGCATTAAACACCAACTCCTTTTCCTGATTGGAGCTTTTGTCATAAGCATAAATTTTCTACCAAATAAAATAAAAAACACTCACTGACCTTAGGAAAGATCATCTACTTTCTTTCTCTGCCTTTTCCCATCCATCTCTTCTACCTAGCATGTGGCCTCCCATATCCAAATCCCTCTTGTCATTTATAACCTGAAATAAATGCCTTCATAAACTCTTTTGAACCGTGGTTGGCTCTGTAAATGCAACATAATTTGTGAACAAATAATCAGAAAGCAGCCTGTCACAAAGTGCCACTCAGATGAATTTTGTTTGGTCAACATGGTGTTGTTGCTATTGTAAAACTAGATTTTAATGCCTTTAGGGATTACGTACACTCTTCAATTGCCTTAGCACTTGAGTTTGAAATCCCTTATTCCATGACTTGTCATGCTGGTGGCATTATTTATTTCATAATATTAATATGTGATTTTAAAAACATATGCTTTGTTTAATTTTCCAACTAATGTGTATGTTTCATAAGGTTAGGGAAATGCTTTTATACAATTAGAAATTTAAATAGGGCAAGATGAGTAAAAAGCACTTTGTAAACATAATTAGCTAAAACATTATTGAGTGCTATGTCTCTTTTATCATAAGTCCTGCAGTAGCAAGACCAAGAGGATATCTTGAGCCATTCAGGAACCAACATGGCTTTACTTAGTGGGGAAGATAAATGATTTCATAAATACCTTTTCTCCTCTTTTCCTCCTTCCCTACCCAACTGACAACTTTTATTTTCTTATTAATTCATGGATTTCTTCCACATTTTATCCCAATTTAAGTTAATATTTAAGAAAAAAACTCACAAACTCTGTAAAAAGCATCTATTTGGACTCTGCCCTTTGGCAGCCATCGCTGAAACATAGATGGTCAAAATGAAGGTCTGGCCCTTTGTCACTTCTGATAGGAGCAAGAACCGTAGAAGGCATTTCGATGCACCTTCCCACATTTGCTGGGAAAGTTTTGTCTTCTCTTTCCAAAGAGCTGAGACTGAAGTACAGTGTTCATCCATGCTCACCGAAAGGATGATGAAGTTCAAGTTGTGCGAGGACATTACAAAGGACTGCAAATTGCAGAGCAGTCCAGGTTTACAGGAAGAAACACGTCATCCATACTGAATGGGTGCAGTGGGAGAAAGCTAATGGTACAACTGTCTATGCCGGCACTCACCCCAGCAAGGTGCTATCATTAGACTAAAGCTGGACAAAGACTGCAAAAAGATCATTGAACATAAAGCAAATCTGGCCAAGTAGGAAAGGAAAAGGGCAAATACAAGAAAGAAACAGTTGAGACGATGCAGGAATAAAGTAATCTTATATACAACTTTCACTAAAGACTGTTAAAAAAGAAAAAAAAATTAAAAGCATACATTTGAGAGCTCTTAGAATTCCAAATTAAAGAAGTAGCATGAAGCAGGTAGGTCCAATATGGAAAAATGAGTAAAAATTGACTTCAAAGAAAAAGAATATCAAAATTTGGCAGAGAAGATGAAAACAAAATTTCAGTGTTTATAATAATTTGGAAATGGAAGAGGAAAAATATTTGCAGGAATTACTGTATTTTGAGAAAATAGCAAGAGCAGGAACAGGGTAGTGACTGAAAAAATCGATACTTATTGAATGCCTAATAATGCCAGCCAAGACTTCACATGCCTGATATCACAGAAACCACATGAGGTTGGTAATGTGTTTTTTATCCTAAATGAGGAATTAAAGTTCATAAGATTTACCTGAGGTTAGCATCAGGATTCAAACCAGGATCTGTCTGACTCAAAGCCTACATTCGTAGAACTAGGCTGCACAGTCTACTAACAAAATGAAATAGAAATAGTAGGCTAAATAGATGACAATTGGTTCAATAGTTTATTTTTCACTAATAAAAACTTTTAACTTTATTCAAAAAGAAGCCACAGAAGAATAACTCTACTAGTGCCAGAAGATAAACAATGGTTAAGAAGAATTATTCTAATGTGAAATGAAGAAGGGGCGGCCGGCAAAGGATTGCAAGAAAAGACCATGGCAGTGGTTTGGAGAAGACTTGACCTGGGCTGTGACCTTGAGGTGAGGGACACTCAAAGGCAGGAGATGTTAGCAGGACCAACACTGCTGAGGGCAGAGAAGATTGCAGTTGACATTGTAAAGGGCTTCAGACTTTTTGGATGACAATTTTGCAATATAGTTCAATATCTGCAAAATGTTTATACCATATGAAACAGGAATCTCACCTCTGGAAACTTGAAATAATACAAAAAAGCAGGGGCAGCGGGAAGAGGAGACTGAATGAACAGAGATACAGATAGCTGTGTTTATTTATAAAAGAAAAAAACTACTAATAAAAATATGAATATTTGCCCTGCCAGTGTGGCTCAGTGGTTGAGCATCAACTCATGAACCAAGAGGTTCCTGGTTCAATTCCCAGTCAGGGAACATGCCTGGGTTGCAGCTAGATCCCCAGTAGGGAGCGTGCAGGAGGCAGCCAATCAATTCTCTCTCATCATTGATGTTTCTAACTCTCTCCCTCTCATTTCCTCTCTCTGAAATCAATAAAAACATATTTTTAAAAAATTAATAAATAATGCAAATATCAGTATTTGGAGAAATAATGGCTAAACTATGGAAGACCATACAAACCCATTAAAATATTAAGTATTGCTTAGAGACCTTATAAAAGTATTAAAAATAGGTTAAAGGCCAAAGTAAAGCATTAATTTTGTATGCACTATAATAGCTATTATTTTAGAGCACTCACTATATTCTGATCTAAAAGCATCACAGGTATTAATTCATTTATCCTAATAACTACTTTATGAGGAAGGTGTTATCATCATCTCCATTACATAGAAGAGAAATCTGAGGTTAACAATGAGTTATACCCAAGATCACACAGCTACTGACAGGATTCCAACCAATGTAGTCTGGCCCTAAAGCCCAAATTATTGACCAGTGTTAATGGTGGCTCCATAATTATATGATCCATAATTAAGCCACTGCAAAAATGAAACAGTTTATATGGATAAAGAATATTACTGAAGAGCAATTAGCACTCCTTGAAAGTAGACAGTAGATCAGATTAGACATTAATTTATTTTGTTCCTACTCTATCTAGACCCTGTACTAATTGTTATAATAAAAGATGTCTCTGATAATGGCTTCATTCAATTCTTTCTGGAGTGTTAAATTATTTTTTGTGGTTCTTTTCAGATTTTCAATTTAGAGACATTAAAATATCTCATAATTAATATTGTTTATATGTAACTAGCCATGTTGATTTGAAATTTATACATACAGGCTCATAGAGACTTTCATCCACAAAATAAGAAATTATAATAACATGAAAATAGTAAAGTCTAAACAAAATATAATAGGAAAAAAATTATTCCTCTGTCAAAAAAAAAAGTTCAACTCTTAAATATATTACTCTTTTAAAGTAATGAGCATTTCATATCCCAATCTAACTTCTTTGAACTAAAATGTTATTAAACATTGTAAAGAGATTAGTGTACACCCAATTTTTCAAGTTAGATTTAATCCGTCAGCATTTTAGCAATCTGTGGCAAAGAGAATGAGATTGTTTCTTTAGAATATTACTGTATAAAATTACATAAATTCAACTATTCCTTCAATTAATCCATTTCATATGATCTACTAAAATTAAATCCCCAAAGAATACTGCAATGAATGATGTTACATCCAACTTTTGCAAACCACAAACTGTCACTGTAAAGGCACATTTCATTTCAACCCAATTTCAAAAGTATAACCCTCCAAATCTCTAAGGTAATTTAAGCTGTATTCAACCTTAAAGGTTTCAACTTTAGTTGCCACCAGCCTTGTTGCTTAAACATTACATGCCTAAAATATTAGGGACAAATTAATGCAGTAAAGCAAGCAGAGGCATTATTATAAACAAGAGAGAGATTTTTCTTGTGCGTCTCCTGGAAAACAAGTTTGCCTTTTTTTTACTTTATAGACTCACCATATGCATTGTTTTAATGGGCATCAAGAAATTACCAACCTACTCCCTGTGAAAATAAAGAACAGTTAAAGCCTCTTCATAACAAATACTGAACGAGGTTGTACATCGTACACATACAAATTTTCAAAACACCCATATTATATACCAGTTAAACAGAGCTCATGAGGTTGAGTGCTATAAGCAGAGGAATTTTATCCATTGTTTCTAATAATATTTCAAATGGATTCATTTTGAAAACTTGATTAAAAATGTATACTGGTATGTCAGGTAAAGTATTGGGAAATAGAAATGTGCTTTTTAAGACCCATTATATAGTTTTTATTATTTGAGGAACAGAAAGTAAAAAGCACACATAGGTTTTAAGATAATATAAAGCTTGCTACTTTGCCCATCTTTAATTTTCTCCTACCAAAAAGGTTATATAAAGCAATAAAATTACCAAATGGAAGCGTGCACAGAGGCTTACACCAGCATTGTAAAAATCGATTTAAGAAGTGCAACTGCAGTTGTCTTTCCTGGGTTTTTAATTATGTGTTTGTTTGCCATGGCGGCCTAATTTAGTCAAGAAGATGAGCCAACATTAAAAGCTGGTCGGAGAGGTAAGTAATCCCCAGGGTGGGCTGCTGGTGCTCAGGAGTTTAAAGCTCCCCACACAGAGGCAGAAGCCACGGCACATGTGAGAAGGGGGTCCACATGACAAACAGTGAAAGGCGAGCAAATCAAATTTTTCACAATTAGTTGAACAACAACTGTGACAGGTTTAGCGCTTAGCATTTTCATTTGTGTGCTCAAATTTGGTTATCTGTCCTCTTTTATGCAAATGCGATGTGACAGGAGAAGCTGGGAGCACTGGAGCAGGCCAATCACTCACAACAGGGGCTAGGGCTGCTGGGCTGAGGGGCTGGGATTAAATGGACTGAATGCTGATGGATAAATGACAGGAGTGGCGCTGAAAGCCTCATGAACTGATTTAAAACTTCTGAGGGAGGATGCCAAGAATATAATTATGCTTTATGCCCCAGCCTAAACTGTCAAAAATAAAAAGATAACAGAAGAATATAAATTGTACCAAATGAATATTATCAGCATTCATAATTTAACTAAACCCCACATGTTTATCCTACATTGAAAAATAGATAAGATTGGAAAGCTGTGTTCTTAGACCAGACGCCTTGGGACTGAAGCAAAGTTTAAACATTTTTAAGTGAAGCGCAATGGCTAGAAATCCAAGACATCGCAGCTTTCTTCTTAAAGGGCTTCCGTCCCCAGCAAGGAAAGGCCCCTCTGCAAACTTGGCGCAGTCAGTTCATCTTCAAATGTATGTCTGCCAAGGGGTTTGGGTTCAGGAGGCCCCTCCTATGCATCTGGGGCATTGGAGCACCAGCACCAGTACCTAGGAGACTGAGGGACCATTTCCATGAATTTTGGGGTATCTGTACTCTGTCCCACTCAGCACTAAGTCTGTGATTCTATCGAGCCAAAGGACAAAAGAACACTAGGGCTTGTTATCTAGCTTGCTCTACCCGGTCTTCTAATTTTATTGTCTCTAACACGTTCTTAATGGAATGTTTTACATTAAATTTTTCAGAGGGTAGAGTCTTCCGTCTGAAAACAGGGATATGAACCATTGTCCTCAGTTCCTTTCAACATCTGACTCTACAATTTCTTTTATCATTACACACACATCTTTCTGGGAAGACATCAATGATTCTAGACAAAAAGATGGGAAAATCCCACACATGTATTTTATGGATGAATACATATACATGAAGGGAGAATGTGATCTTAAATTCTTTTTATAAAAAGGGAGAATATCAATCAGTGGCATACAATATAAAGAGATGCAGAGAATAAAGATGGTAACAAAGGCAAACCATGTTTAAATGAGCTAGAGAATACTCATATGCAAGCAAGCACATAAATGTTAAAGTATAATTTGTCCCAATCAATTGGTGCTATAAGCTAATAGAAAATTTTCTGTTCTGTAGTAAACTTTGACACAATTTGTTGCCTTAGTCCATCTCTTAAAATTCATTATCGTTTATCACAGGATTAACTATTATAATGTCAGAAAATTCAGAAAATATTAATGGTACATATATGTACTTAAAATAAAAATATCAATTTCTGTGCAAAAGATACTATACTAATAAGAAAAATTAAACTCACCTTCATAAGACTATAAATAATATCATAAATAAAATGTCTGTTACTAGATAAACCCCTTCTTAATTTTTTAGAAGTAAAAATAGATGTACACAAGTCATAAGTACATATATCAAAGACATTTTAAAAAGTAACCACCATCTGTACCAAGAAATGGAGCACTCCCAATACCACAGCAGCCCCTGAATGCCCCTTTTCAGTCATTAACCCCTCAAATGTAACCACTTTTTAAAAATATATACTTTTATTGATTTCAGAGAGGAAGGGAGAGGGAGAGAGAGAGAGAATCGTCAGTGATGAGAGAGAATCATCAATCGGCCCACTGGGGATTGATTTCCCCAACCTGGGCATGTGCCCTGTCAGGGAATCTAACCTTGACCTCCTGGTTCATAGGTCGATGCTCATTCACTGAGCCACGTCAGCCAGGCCAAATGTAACCACTTTTAAAAATTCTGTCAGCACAGCTTGATTTTGCCCATTTTTTAAATTCATTCAAATTGAATCATACAAAATCTACTTTTTGTTTCTGACTTCTTTTGGGGAAAGTGGCAGTGTCTGGCTTCTTTACTCAATATTCTGTTTGTGACATTTATTTGTATTGTGTAACAGTGGTTTGTGCTTTTTTGTTGTATAATATTCCATTGTATGTATAGAATATTCTGTCATTGGTGAACACTTGCTTTGCTGCTACGAATATTCTTGTACATTAACTCTGGTGCATATATTTTCATTTCTATGGAGTACATACCTGGAGTGGTATTGCTGGATTATTGAGTATACACATATATTTTAATATGAATATATAGCTTTAGTAAATTCTGCCTAATAGTTTTCTAAAGTGGAACAAAGCACTTTTTATTTTTTTGTTAAACCTCATCTGAGGATATTTTTCCCACTGATTTTTAGAGAGAGTGGAAAGGAGGGAGGAAAGAAGAGAGGAGAGAGAGGTTGAAAGAGAGAAACATCAGTGTGAGAGAGACACATCGATTGGTTGCCTCCCACATGCTCCTCAGCTGGGGCCAGGATGGAACCTGCAACTGAGACACATGCCCTTGACTGGAGTTTGAACCTGTGACCCCATGGTGAGCGGGCTGACGCTCTCACTACTGAGCGACACAGGCCAGGGCAACAAAGCACTTTTTATATATTAAGGAAATCTCACTATACCTGTGAAATTTTGTGTTAGGTTACAAAAATAAAGTTAACCAAAACCAAATACACATACCACACATACAATTCTCAGCCACAAAATAATGTGCCTAAATTGAAACCTGAATGTTGATTTCTCCTAATCCTGCCAACTCTGATACTTAAGGAGTTCGTTAAATGTACTGGAGAATGATCAGTTCATTGAGTGACTTCTCCAAAAGTGTGCTGTCTGACTAAAGCCAGATACATCTGCCCACAAATCCCAGTGCTATATGGCAGACACAGGACCCATTCCATATTACTCAGAACATGAACCATGGCCATGGCCGGTTTGGCTCAGTGGATAGAGTGTTGGCCTGCGGACTGAAGGGTCCCAGGTTCGATTCCGGTCAAGGGCATGTACTTTGGTTGCAGGCACATCCCCAGTGGGGGGTGTGCAGGAGGCAGCTGATTGATGTTTCTAACTCTCTATCCCTCTCCCTTCCTCTCTGTAAAAAATCAATAAAATTTTTTTTTTTTTAAAAAAGAACATGAGCCATGTTTTTATTTATCGAACACATCTGATTTTATCCTTTTAGAACAACAAAAGGCCTGTTGTGCTTTTAGGCTCTCAATGTGCTTTTTTAGTAGGTAAATGGAGAGACCTCACTGTTCAGCCTCACAGCTAGTCTCATATCGGTGAGGGCCTGGACAACACTATTAGCCAATCATCATACCAATAAGGCTCATCTGCAGCCCAAATGGCTACATGCAGCTGAAGAGGTACATCCATTTGCTAACTCCATCTACCAGGCATGCCTACACAACTCAGACATCAGCAACCAAACCTCCGAACTACACAGAGCCTGTCGGGAAATGTGCAGCCAGCTCCACGGTCACTTCTCGCCCACCGTTTTAAGTAGCTCATGGGGAGAAGGAGTTGAGATCTGGATCTTTCCCTCCAAGAAGGCTCCTGGTCTGATAATTTCCTCCACCTTTCCCCAGAAACCATCAGGATCCACAGAATGTATGTTTTTCTTTTCTTTTCTTTTCTTTTTTTTTTGGGGGGGTGTCACATATTAAATCAAAGTCTTCACCCACTGGTACACAGTCCGCTTGTCCCTCCCTGGGTTCCACAAAAGCTTTCTTCTGACGACTGACTCCCCTTGTTCACTGACCACCTCCACCCCCGTTGGCCCACCTGCATTTTTGGTGCCTTAGCTTTTGTCTGCATTAATGGCCGGGTGTCATAATGTTCATCCCAAGGCAGGGACCCGTCTTCCACAACCTCTAGGTCTTCATTCTCTTTGTCTTTGTTCTGTGGGTCCCAAGGTTTGCATCCCATTCTGGCTTCGTGACTATTGCCCACATCCTGTGCCTCTGTAATTTTTTTCCTCCCAATTTTATAAAACAGCAAGATAAGGTTTATATTTTGGTATCTTATTCTTCAACCTTCTTGGCTAAGCCAGTAGCCAAGAGGGAGGTACATAAACAAATGTACATCATTTTCTGTTTCTGTTTGGAGCTCCCCTCCTAGTTTCCCAATCTTTACATCAGCCATCAAAGGGATGTCATTGACAAACCAAACTACCCATAAAAGTGGCCAGCCCACTGAAGTGACCATTCGCACTCTTCCTTACGTAATGGACAAGACGGTACTCAGCAAACAAACACTCAGAGAGTGGGCCACAAGCATCTAACAGATGGGCTACCCCTTCCCACATAGAGATCGATGGCCAACTCAGGATTTGCCCCACAGAAACTCCTTTTCCCTCTCCCATTTCTCTGGTCTCCTGGCTGGCTTGCCAATTGTTGGGGAAATTTCCTGGGGCCTAGAGACCAACGAAAGAGGCTGATAACTTCAGAATCACAACAAGAGTTTATTAAGGGAATGTACAAACAGGCTTTAGAGGCAGCAGGACAGTCAATTTCTCCAGTGAAAAGAGACAGAAGCCTCATAAGTATGTAACTAAGCAGCCTGTGCTGACACAGGGGACTTCTAGCCACATGGCATGTGCTTGTTAAGAGCTGTAAAACACAAGCACAACAACTTAATGGGCCCACTTTTCTACACACAAACATTCCCTAAAGGTGATAGGGGCAGCCTTTCCTGTGATGACCGGAGGTCAGCTGGCTTAGAAGGATGGTGTTGGTCACATTAAGTACCAGGAATCATTTTGTATAACACATACCTAAACCATCTTTCTCCACCAGACAAATTTTTATTCATCCTTTATCACTCGGCTCCAATGTCATCTCTGTGTTACCTGCAGCAACTCCTTTACACAAAGTTAGTCATTTCATTTTTTAAGCTTCACAGGACCATTCTAGTGTTTAACATGTAATATTGGAATTATCTGCTAGAACTCCTGCCTTCCCCACTGGACCATGAACTCCACAAGAGCAAAGGCTGTGACTATTTCATCTTTGCATCCCCCCATTTCAATTCAAATCAGCAAATATTCAACACCCAGAATTGTGTCAATTTCAAAGTTGGTAGTTAATAAATATTTCATGAAAGAATGAAAGATAAAAGGAGATTAAACCTACATTAATTTAAAACTCCTTCAAAAAAGTTCAGGCAGAAATTTCTTTTTTTCACTCCTATGTCCAAAGTGTGTGTGTTGTGGGGGGGGGGGGGGTGAGTTTTCCCAAAATTCGTACTTAAATCAGGGAGCCTCATGTTTATTTTTTCAGTTTGCTTTATATTTATAAATTTAAATGATGAATAACTTGAGTTATATGGCATAGCACAGTGACCTCAGACGTAATCTACTAGTCTAAGGAGACAGCTAATATACAGCACACTTGGTTGCTGATCTTTGCCTCCTGCACCCATGGCAGACAGCACTAATCGATCATGGCACTGCTTCTCAGATTCAGCCTTAGAAATCTTAACTCAGCACTTAACAGGCTGTTTCTGGAGTTGGTGGTCAAGATGAATCCTGCTTGTCACTCCTGGTCTAGTTTACTTTATCTTATTACAGATAAACAAAGTGAGGTCCAGAGAGGTTGAACTAGGTCATAGAGCTAATTAGTAGTAGAGCCTGAACTAGAACCCTGGTCACCTAAGTCTCTTTCTTCTAGAATACACTTTCTTTTTTTTTGATAGCTGATTAACAGAAATGACTACATCTAGAACATGTTAGTTTTGTTCAGGGTGACCAAAAGCAGGTTTACAGTTATGAGTACTTGTAACAGTTTATTATTGCTTTGTTATTTATTCATTCATTATTATCTTATTTATTTGCATTACTTGTCTTATATTATTAGTTATTACTATAGCCTTATTTTATCTTTTAAATACTGACTAGAGGCCCGGTGCACAGATTTGTGCACATTGAAATGAAATTAATTAGAAGGTGGCTGGCAGGGCAGGACTGGATGAGACAGGCTGGACATACCCTGGAGCCAACCTCCCATGGCCCCTCACTGGCTGGCTGCACCTGGGGCAGTGCTGGGGCTCAAAGGGCATCTGTGGATTAAGCGGGATCCCTACGGCAAGTGGGGTTCCTCAACTTAGCCTGCAGGGATCAGGCCAAAACCGGCAGTCAGACATCCCTCTCACAATCTAGGACTGCTGGCTCCAAACTGCTTGCCTGCCTGCCTGCAGCCTGATCACCCTCTAACCACTCCCCTGCCAGCCTGATTAACACCTAACTGCTACCCTGCCAGCCTGATCACCCCCAACTGCCCTCCCCTGCCGACCTGATTGCCCCTAACTGCCTCTGCCTGCCTGATCATCCCTAAATGCCCTCCCCTGCCAGCCTGATTTCGCCCCCAACTGCCCTCCCCTGCCGACCTGATTGCCCCTAACTGCCTCTGCCTGCCTGATCATCCCTAAATGCCCTCCCCTGCAGGCCTGATTTCGCCCCCAACTGCCCTTCCCTGCAGGCCTGATCTCGCCCCCAACTGCCCTTCTCTGCCAGACAATTTGGTTTTGGTTTGTCAGTTTCTATGCCAGTCAGCGTCAAAAGCTCCGCCTCCTAGGCAGCCATTGGCTCCTCACAATTCACCAAGATTGGTTTTGATTGGTCGGTTTCTATGCCAGTCAGCATCTCCAGGCCTATTTCTGGGCCTGATCATAGAGGCAGGGCTGATCAGCAGCTGCCCCAGGCTGCTGGCAAGCAGCTGAACTGATGACCTCTGGGAGAGAGAGAGAGGCTTGGCTGCTGGGCGAGGAAGAGAGAAGCAGGGTCTGATCACCCTGCTTCTCTCTCCCAGCCTCGCCAGCAGCCACTACCACTGCTGATCAGCCCCGCCTCTCTCTCTCTCTCTCTCTCTCTCTCTCTCTCTCTCTCTCTCTCTCTCTCAGAGGTCAGCAGTTCAGCCCGCCCACCTGCTACGTGCAAAGCCTGGCGAACGGTCGAGCCTCTTTGGTCATTGTGGATGTGACAGACCCAGGGTTTTTATATATTAGGATAATAATTTGGAACCTTCACTTACCATATCTCAACCAATTATGTCAGCAGACCAATGTATCATAAAGACCTCATTGCTTTGTCATTCCAAGCCAATTTTCCCTTAAAGCCATATAGGCATAATTTTTCAAAACTGACTGCAGGTTGCCCCAACGTTCTGGAACAAACATACCAATATTTTTTAAATCAAAGTGAGCACCACCAGTGTTGCTTAGTGGTTGAGTGTCAACCCCATGAACCAAGAAGTCACCTGTTCAATTCTCAGTCAGGGCACATGCCCAGGTTGTGGGCTCAATCCCCAGCAGGGGGCATACAGGAGGCAGCCAATTGACGATGTTTCTCTCTCATCCATGTTTCTATCTCTCTATCCCTCTCCCTTCCTCTCATTCTAAAAATTCATAAAAATATATTTTTAAAAATTAAGTCAAATCAAAATGAGGTGCCTCTAAAAGTTTGCCATAAAAAGTAGTGAAACACCAAAAAAATGCAATGGAAGCAAAAAGTACTGGTCAGTTTAACTGTTTGGTATCTTATGGCTAGTTTCTTAGCATATCAAGAATGTATTTGAAAAAAATAGCTATGGAAATTAGAACATAAGCAAGGCTGATCATATATATTATATTTTCAATTGGGTGTTCAGTTAGTAATGTTTGTTAACTTTTTCTGTATATTCTCATTATCCTCTTCCATTTGCCACCAGTACAAGTGGGTGTCAGAGAGGACCCCCAGAATGGTCTTATAGTACAAATGCTGTAGGTCTCTATCTTTATTACACACAAATGCTGATGTGCAAAAGAATGCATGTAAAAGAAAACAAGAAATATATTAAGAAGTGTTTTCCTTTCCAGTGCACAAACTTAAAATTCTCCAAAAGGATGAATTTGTTTCTTCCCAGTGGGCCCGCAGATGAAGAAAAAACAGAGAAAGTTTAAATAAATTAAAATCTCAGATTCCTCAGCCTTTTTTTCTTTGAGTAGCAAACTGAAAAATACTCTCAAAGAATCAACACCCAAGATACCTCATTACCAGAAATAGGGAGGCAAATGAGAAAGGGGGGAAAGAAAAAGCAAGCCCACAGTCTGAAAATAGATAAAAGAAGGCAAACCTAGTTCTTGGGCATGGAATCACACAAAGGTTTGCCATTTGAGGATAAGAAATGAAATACACTGTTAGCAAGTAACAATGATAGCCTTTGCAGGGGGGAACTGTCTGATTTTCGTTGACCAAGAAAAAGTAGTTGAAACTGACCTCTGATTGATATTGAGCAACATGTGTCCATTTACTTCAATGCATGAGTAGCAGATTTATGACATTGATCTTGTAGACACGCCTCTTTGGAGACCTGGGGTATCAAAACAAGGCATTAAGAATCCTCTTTTTCTGACAATTCTGGGAGAAATGGTGATGGTAGCTACTCCCTCTCAGACACAATCCAACCCTTCTATGTTTGGTTCTGCAACATTGGGTGTCTGAAAACTACATTTCCCAGAATAACTGCCAGTGGGAGGCACTGTTGGGAGACTACAAGGGGAAACAAAGGGTGAAAAGATGCTCCCACTTCCAGCTCATTTTTTTTTAATTCTTTATTGTTTAAAGTATTACAAATGTCTCCTTTTTTTCCCATTGACCTCTCCCCAGCCACCCCAACCCCCAGCACATGACCTCACCCCCCAGTGTCTGTGTCCATTGGTTATGCTTATATGCATGCATACAAGTCCTTTGGTTGATTTCTTACATCCCCCCCTCCTTCCCCTGCCTTCCCTCTGAAGTTTGACTTTCCGTTCGGTGTTTCTCTGTCTCTGGATCTATTTTTGTTCATCAGTTTATGTTGTTCATTATATTTCACAAATGAGTGAGATCATGTGATATTTATCTTTCTCCGACTGGCTTATTTCGCTTTGCATAATGCTCTCCAGGTCCATCCATGCCGCTGCAAATGGTAAAAGTTCTTTCTTTTTTACCGCAGTGTAGTATTCCATTGTGTAGATGTACCACAGTTTTTTAATCCACTCAATCTGCTGATGGGCACTTAGGCAGTTTCCAAATCTTAGCTTTGGTGAATTGTGCTGCTATGAACATAGGGGTGCATATGTCATTTCTGATTGGTGTTTCTGATTTCTTGGGATATATTCCTAGATCACTTCCAGCTCTTGTGTGCATCCCTCCAGCATCTTTTATTACTTTCAGAATTAGCTGTGTGATTCCCTCAGAAGTCTAGATAGGCCCTGTGAGTAGGTTCCTCTTCCATAACAACTATCTGTTCCCTTCTAGTCTTTGTTCTGGAGAGAGCAGTGATCACCTCCATCTCTTTAAATCTGTTGTTAACTAACACTTCATTATCTATTTTTGTAAGATGCTACATGAATTTATCACTGAGAAACAAGAAGGCAATACAACTACACGCATTGCTATGTGTGTGTAAACTGAATAAAAGGTGCACAGTGACCGATCACAACAGAATTTGAAAGAAGCAACGTGATTGATCACTGATCATCATGCACATCTCTTATTTACAGAGTGACTTGTGGACTTAAGAGCTACTGGTGAAGTTTGCATTTGAAACAATCACAGTTAATATACCGTGGTAATTGATTTTGAATCATGGTGTTGTGGGACTAGTGGTAACAAAAATTCATGTACATAGGAATGATCTAGCCCTAGCTGGTTTGGCTCAGTGGATAGAGTGTTGGCCTGTGAACTGAAAGGTCCCAGATTCGATTCCAGTCAAGGGCACATGCTCAAGTTGTGGGCTCAATCCCCAGTGGGAGACTTGCAGGAGGCAGCCGATCCATGATTCTCTCTCATCATGGATGTTTCTATCTCTCTCTCCCTCTTCCTTCCTCTCTGAAATCAATAAAAATATATATTTTTTAAAAAGAATGATCTACAGCAATGACTGCCTAGAGTTATTTATATTATTATGGGTACCTTTGTCCCCAGCCTTTGCAAATACTGGGGCTCAACATCTTTAGTCTTCCCTTGTTGCATGCTGGTGTCCTTACTGGGGAATCTCACTCATGTATGTGGTTCGCAGGCCTATATCAGCACCCCAGACTTCTCTCATGTGCTTCAGAGAGCAGACATCTGCCTACAGAATATGTCAGAAATGAATTCAGCTTCTTTTCTTGTCCCTGATCCCAATCTCACACATCCCATTTCAGGCTATAACATGACCATCAATTTTGTTGCTTAACCCAGAAAGCTGAGGTCTCTTTGCCCTTATATCCAATTAGGGGCCCTGTGCACAAATTCATGCACCATGAAAGGAACTGTGGGCCACGAGGCTGCGGTGGGCACAGAGGCGGGTCTCGGCCCATCCTCCATGCCCCTGCCCAGCCCCTCCCACCGCGGTCCACCCCCTGCTGACAGTGCGGAGCAATTGGGGCCAGTGCCAGCAGTGGGTGCAAGTGGTGATTGCTGCCCTGATTGCCCCTCAGGAGCAGCAGGGGAGGTGGAGAAACCCTCAGGGGTGATCGGGGCTGGCAGCCGCCACTCGCACCCACTGATGGCGCCAAGCAATCAGAACTGGTGCTGGGTGCCGGCAGCGGGTGCGAGTGGCAGCTCCAGCTCTGGCTACGGATGCGAGTAGGGCCGGTGCCAGTAGCAGGTGTGAGCACCACGTGGGACTGCAGTGCGTGGGAGCCAAGAATTTTCAGTAACCACCAGAGGCTTGCCCCCATGACAGTGACTGGCACCCCGCCTTGGTCTGGCACCCCCGCTCACCTGCTCCACCATCCCGCTGCAACCGACGCCCACCATGTTCCGCACACGCCCCCTGGAGGTCAGTGCACATCATAGCAACCGGTTGTTTGGTGTTCGGTTGTTCTGCAGTTTGGCCTATTTGCATATTAGCCTTTTATTATATAGGATGTCTTCCCTGCCTCTAATTCATCATCCTCACCATTGCAAAAATGATCTATAATCAAAAATAACGTTATAATCATTTCACACTCCCCTACCCTCATCACTGTCTTCCTTCCATTCCATCTCTTTTTATCTTCCAAACTTTAAAAACTTTCAGTGGCTTCCCAACACCTCAGAATGAAGTTCAAAATTCTTAACATTTTCTGAACCTTGTTTCTTCCAGACTCCTATCTAGCTTCTATTTTTCCTAAAACTCTTTACATTCTAATTACTTCATGCTCCTTGCCACTTCTCTGAGTACTTGTTTTCATTAATTGATATTTATATGGGAACCTTTACCCTCCAAGTTAGGTATCAGGAAAAAGAATGCATGGAGTAGAAAAGAATTATGGAAGGAATGTCAAAATGTTTGTTTGTTTGTTTGTTGGCTTGAGAAGTTTAGGGAAGGAAGTGGGAGTTGTGTTCCAAAAAAACAGGCTCTGAGCAGTTGCTATGCACTGCATCCCAGGTACAATGACTGACAGACTCATTGCTCAGACCACAGTGCAGCTTTGGTGCCCTGAAGGTGTGGCATGGGTAGGGGAGAGGGAAGCAGTGTTTTAATAGAGGCTACTATGGCTGGCAGTAGAAGCTGTGGTGAAGGGTCCAGGTGAGTCTGGTATGGAAGAATGTGAGAGGACTAAGACTAGATATTTAAGGGATTCTCAAGTACAATTGGGAAAGATGGGAAAGTGGAGGGGTAGGTGCTATTTAGCAGTTATACAGGTGGGGGCTATGCAGCAAATGATTTTCCTACTAGTTGCAGAAAACTAAAGCCATCTGATGGGAATTCTTTGAATTTCACTAGCAAACCTAAAAGCATAATGAGCTTTTCTCCCTCTCCTTGCCTCCAGTTACAATGGGGGAGGTGTCTCTATTACTACCTAAAGGCAGCTGTCAGTATTTCCACCTTCTTGTTAGAACTCCTTTCTGTACAGATTTAAACATGATTAAGTGTCTGGCTTCCCTATATCCCACCTGCCTCGCAAACTACTAATGTATCTCCATTCTACCTTAAAATTCTTCTCAACAAAACCTGCAACCTATACTCTGTCTCTATATCCTTACCTTCCTTTTACTCCTTAGCTTATTCATTTGGCTCCCATATCCCTCCTTAAAACAAACAAAAGAAACCAAAAACACATTCCAGGGTCATCAATTACTTCCTTAACCTAAAATCC
Organism: Ia io; assembly: GCA_025583905.1. Classification (NCBI taxonomy): domain Eukaryota; kingdom Metazoa; phylum Chordata; class Mammalia; order Chiroptera; family Vespertilionidae; genus Ia; species Ia io. The sequence continues at coordinate 51,308,944 of JAJQQW010000003.1, forward strand.
AGTGGACATTTTCACATTTCATCGTTACTGTGCCTTGCAATATTTGATATTGTTTATCACTCCCTTCTTCCTAAAAAACATTTTTTTTTTTTTTTTTTTTTTTTTACTTTGGCCTCTACTTATAACTCTTATCCCCGTTTTTCCTTCAACAGTCCCTTCTAATCCTCCTTTGCAGAAACTGCCTACATTAGCTGGATTCAATGTAGATTTCCTCATTCTGTACTTGATCTCTAGGAATCCCATCCTCACACATGAAAACTTCTGTACTAATTTTAAAATTGTGTATCTCCACATTGCAACCACACTGGGATTATTTCTATTCTTCAAATGTGCCATATTGGGTACCTCTATAGTAGGTTTTGCATAAGACTGTCGATTCCCTCAAGAAAATGCTCCCCACCTGACTGGTGTGCTCAGTGGTTGAGCATTGGCCTATGAACCAGGAGGTCACGGTTCGATTCCAGGTCAGGGCACATGCCCCAATAGGGGGTATGCAGGAGTCAGCTGATCAATGATTCTCTCTTATCATTGAAATATCTCTCTCTCTCTCTCTCTCTCTCTCTCTCTCTCTCTCTCTCCCCTCTCTCTGAAATCAATAAAAATATATTTTTTAGAAAAAAGAAAATGCTCCTCATTAGCAAACTCCTGCTCAGCTTTCAGAGCTCAACTGAAGATCACTTTTTATGGGGAGCCTTTCTTGACATCATAGCTTTTATATTTCCATATAACTGTTCCTTTGCTTCAGAGCATTTAATTTATAATTCTGTTTTTGTTCTGTGATTCCTTCCCCTTTTGCATGATTTCAATCCTGGGCAGGAAGACCAAGGTAAGCATCAGTTGTTATAACCCTCACCTACCTTCTCATAGGTAGGTAAATTCTGACATTTCTCAGTCTGAAGTCCCTTTTAGGCAGCAATGCTGATGGGAAAAATGAGAGTCACCATGTATGTAGGACTACTGGCACTGGTTGTGGTGTAACCAGTGGAAGAAATAAGTCTGTAGTACTTCCAGAAATTCTCAAGCATGCAAACTCAATTTACTCCTTTTATGTACATCACATACTTGCTCTCAAGACCTCACTGTTTTTGGTGAGCACACATTCTTCTGAGACATTTCCCAAGACTGGGCCCTAGGATGGAATTAGGCAGCTGTTACTCTGCCTTTATTTTTTACATTAAACTTTTTATTTTGAGATCATTTAAATTCACATGCAGTTGTAAAAAATGAGAAAGATTCCATGTACCCTTTACCAAATTTCCCCCAATGGTAATACTTCACAAAACTGCAGTACAATATCACAACCAGCCTACTGATATTGACAGTCAAGATACACATTTGCATCACCATAAGGATTCCTCATGTTGCCCTTTTACAGTTACACTCATCCCACCTCCTCCAAAACCTCTGGCAACAACTGTGCTCTTCCTCATCTTTATAATTTTGTTATTTCAAGAATGTTATGTAAGTGCAACCACAGTTGCCTTTTTGGATTGGCTTTTTTCACTTATTATAATTTCTGGCAATTCAGTTTCTTTTTTTACTGCTAATCTTTCATGAAATGAATGTTTAACTATTTACCCTTTGAAAGACATACGGGTTATTTCCAGATTTTTTACTATTATGAATAAAGCTTCTATGAACATTTGTGTGTACAGTATTTGTGTGAAAAGAAATTAAATACTCGGAGTATAATTGCTGGTTCATATGACATTTGCTTAGTTAGCTATTTAAGAAACTACCCCACTGTTTTCTAGAGTGACTACACAACTACCAGTTTTTCAGAGTAACAGTTTCACCAGCAATGTATGAGATCCTTTCTCCACATCCTTGCCAGCATTTAGTGTCCCTATTTGTTCTTTGGCCATTTCTGACAGGCATGTGGTGATATCTCATTGTGGTTTTAATTTTCATTTCCCTAGTGGTGAAGGAGGTTGAATATTTTCAGTCATGTGCTTATTTGCCATCCAAATATTATCTTTGATGAAATTCCTGTCTCTCGCCCATGTTCTAATTAGATTGATTGCTTTTTCATCGTTGAGCTTTGAGTTATGTATATATTCTAGATACCAGTGCTGACACACATTAGTGTGCTTTACCATTCTTTTCTCCCACTTTCCAGCATATCTTTTCATCCTCTAACAGATTCTTTCAAAGAACAAAAATTTTAAATTTTGATGAAGTCCAATATATCAAGCTTTTATGGATCATGTTTTTGGTGTTAAATCTAAGAACTTCTTGCCTAGCCCTAGATCCCAAAGATTTTTTTTTTCTAAAAGTGTTATAGTCCTACATCTGTCTGTGATTCATGTTTTAGTTCATTGTTGTTAGTACAGTTTTTTTGTCTTTTTTCTCTTTAAATAATGTCCAATTATTCCAGGATCATTTGTAGAAAAGGCTGTATTTCCTGCAGTCAATTGCTTTTACACTTATCAAAAATCAGTTGGGCAGCCCTAACTGGTTTGGCTCAGTGGATAGAGCGTTGGCCTGCAGACTCAAGGGTCCCAGGTTTGATTCCAGTCAAGGGCATGTACGTTGGTTGCGGGCACATACCCAGTAGGGAGTGTGCAGGAGGAAGCTGAATGATGTTTCTCTCTCATTGATGTTTCTAACTCTCTATCCCTCTCCCTTCCTCTCTGTAAAAAAGCAATAAAATATATTTTAAAAAATCAGTTGGGCATATTTGTGTGAGATCTGTATTCTTTTCCACTGATCTATGTGTCAGTCCCTCATAAGATCCCTTCATCAAGAACAGTTTTTATTACTGTAGCTATAAAATGTCTTGAAATTGGATAGACTGGTTTTTCTCACTTTAGTCTTTCTTCAAAATAATTTTATTCTAGTTAATTTGCCTTTCCATAATGATTTTAGGATAATTTTGTCTGTATCTACAAAAGTCTGATTTTAATGCATATACTATGTTGAATTTTCCAGCCCATGAACATCTCTCTCCAATTATTTGTCTTCCTTAGTTTTCTTTAATAGCACTTTGTAGTTTTCAGCATACAAGTCCTGTACATTGTTAGATTTACACCTGTCATTTTTTCCCATCAGCGCTTCTAATCGGCATTGTCTTTCATTTCAGTCTCCAAGTGTTCTATGATAGTATATAGAATATGATTATTGTATGTTTGTGGTAAGCCATAGCTAGAAATGCACATGGGAGGGCCTAAGGATTCACATCTGGAAAATTCTCAAGTCCCACTGGGCAAGAGAAGTCAGAGGCAATTTCCTAAGTTTTACAAAGCAATTATCTTGAAACAATGAACCTGGACATTGAAGTCTCAATGATGTGGCAGCTTCATGCGATAATATAAATTGTGCTGAGGTGCCCTTGTGACAAATGGGTGTTCTCTGGGCGGGGGCGGGGGGCGGGGGTAACCCATTCAGGTTGCTATCATCATCCCTACCTTGAGTGTTTCCCATGAGGAACACAAGGACTCCCTGAATAAATGAGCCCTTGGCTGTAAACATTTCTATAAAATTTTCATGTCCTTTGATGCTTGATAAAGCTTAGCAGTTAGAGCGGGGGCAGGAGTGGGGGCGGGGGAGGGGGAGAGATGTCTTGCTTTGAGGCTGCTTTCCTTCTGAACTTTCACAAGTGCAGGACTAAGTCTGTAATCCATCTTTCTCTTCCCAGCCTTGTCATCTTAGATGACTCTTCTTTTGTGAGCACTTTTATTTGGAGATTCTCCCCTTTTTCACTGCAGATCTCAACAAAATTTAAAAATTCACTCCTTTAGGTAAACCAAAGAATGGTGGTTAGGATTATATTTTTAACATATGTAGTTTTCATCTATGTAGTATTACAAGTATGAAATGTGTGAGGGTTATCATAACTAATAATCTGAGCAGTGCTCAAAGAATATTTTTGTCAAAGTACCTATTTAGTTTTTAAATTCTCAGCTCATTCATACACGGTAACTGCTAAATGCCAGAGAGCCTCTTATCATTCTTTAATTTTCTGTGAATATTGACTTGACAAAAAAATAAAAATAAAAATGTAAAACTAGGATATTACCTACTAGACTTAAAAAAACAACACACCTAAATACTGCAATAAACTTAGCACAGATGTAACAGCTATCCATTTCTAACTCCAAAACTGCAAACATTTATATAACTTCTACATATTTCTTCCTAACACTGACTTCTAATAAAGCCTTGAAGTCTTGTCATAGATACTCCTTTTTTAAAAAATAGGTTGGGCCGAAACCGGTTTGGCTCAGTGGATAGAGCATCGGCCTGTGGACTCAAGGGTCCCAGGTTCGATTCCGGTCAAGGGCATGTACCTTGGTTGTGGGCACATCCCCAGTAGGGGGTGTGCAAGAGGCAGCTGATCAATGTTTCTCTCTCATCGATGTTTCTAACTCTCTATACCTCTCTCTTCCTCTCTGTAAAAAATCAATAAAATATATTAAAATAAATAAATAAATAAATAAATAAATAAATAAATAAATAAAAAATAGGTTGGTAATGTCACTGAAAGTTTTTATTTAAATGAGAGCTTTGGGATAAGTAACATTTTAACATGAATGTTTCAAGAATATTAAAGACTTCAAAGGCTTACTTTTCTTGTATGTAATTTATATTCTCATCCTTGAAATCAGAAGTAGAAATTTGGTATTTTCATTAACTCCAAGTCCTAAATTCAAAATCACACTGAGTACTATATATCAATCAGAATCATGATCCTCATATCACTAAACACAAAATGTATTCTTTAAAACTTCAATACATATACTATCTAATAAAAGAGTAATATGCAAATTGACCATACCTCCACTACACCAACAAGCCATGCCCACCAGCCAATCAGGAGCAAGTATGCAAATTAACCCAACCAAGATGGCTGCGGCCACAGAGAGAGCAGGAGGCTTGGGTTTCCCCGGCAATGGAGGAAGCCAAGCTTTCCACCTGACCTGGCCAGCCCAGACCTCCGCTTAAGGCTACAAAGTTTCAATTAAAGAAGATAAGTAAATCCCAACAAAAATGGCAGCAGCCATGGAGCTGAAGAGAGCAGGAGGCTTGAGTTGCCCCCAGCGATGGAGGAAGCCAAGCTTCTGCAGTCCGGCCTGCCTTGGCCTCCACTCAAAGCTACAAAGTTTCAATTATAGAAAATAAATAAATCCCAACAAAAATGGCGGTGGCCACGGAACGAGCAGGAGGCTTGGCTCCGCTCAAGGCTACAAAGTTTCAATTATAGAAGATAAATAAATCTCAGATACCAGGGGCTCTGCTTGGGTCACCAGAGGGCATGGCCGGCCTGCAAACCACCACAGGCACCTCACCCAGGCCGCCCCATGCCCCAAGGGAACCCCCACCCTGATCCGGGACACACTTCAGGGCAAACCAGTCAGCCCCCATCTGTGCACTAGGCCTCTATCCTATCTAATCCTATCTAATAAAAGAGTAGTATGTAAATTGACCATCACTCCAACACACAAGATGGCTGCCCCCATGTGGACACAAGATGGCCACCACAAGATGGCCAGCAGGGGAGGGCAGTTGGGGGCGATCAGGCCAGCAAGGGAGGGCAGTTGGGGGTGATCAAGCCTACAGGGGAGGGCAGTTAGGGGTGACCAGGCTGGCAGAAGAGGAAAGTTGGGGGTGACCGGGCCTACAGGGAAGGGCAGTTGTGGGGGACCCAGGCCTGCAGAGGAGAGCAGTTGGGGGGACCAGGCCTGCAGGGGAGGGCAGTAAGGGGTGACTAGGCCTGCAGGGGAGGGCAGTTACTGGCAGGGGAGCAGTTAGGCATCAATCAGACTGGCAGGGGAGTGGTTAGGGGGTGATCAGGCTGGCAGGCAGAAGCGGTTAGGGGTAATCAGGAAGGCAGGCAGGCAAGCAGTTGGGAGCCAGCAGTCCTGGATTGTGAGAGGGATGTCCAACTGCCTGTTTGGCCCGATTCTATCTGGATCAGGCCTAAACGGGCAGTTGGACATCCCTCCAGGGGTCCCAGATCTGAGAGAGTTCAGGCTAGGCTGAGGGACACACCCCCCCCCATGCACAAATTTCATGCACCGGGCCTCTAGTTTAAATCTATAAAAGCAAATCAAAGGTTGACAATGAAAGAAAATGGACATAGCACTGCAAACCCTCAAATATTGGAATTAATATAATAAATATTGTGTTAATTAGATAAACATGGGTAGCTCAGGAAAATGTTCAGTTTTCGACTTTATTCTTCCCAATAAAATGGATTATCTTTTCAAAAGTGGAGTTTTCTATTTATGACATAGGAGGAAAATACATGGAATTCACTATCTTCCCATACCTATATTCCTTCATAGTTTATTTCATGCTTCATAAATTTCAGTAACAAATGTTCATGAACTTCCTGGGGAAAATATATTTTGCTGAGGATAAGCAGTTTGGAGAGTTCAGAAGCAAAATATGGGGGAATATGTTGTTGCTATAAATTATTTGGCAACTTTGTATATTCTTGTAGTAGATATGGTATTAAGAAATGAACATTCATACCCTGATCCTGGCATTTTAATTTTACAAAGATAATCTGCCTTACCTTTTAATAGACTAATTGAGATTACAGTTCTTGAAAATTTATAAAATGCTATTAAAAATTATAAAAATCTGTAATTACAAGAAAAAGGTTTGCTCTAGTATATAAAATCCTGGGAACTATATATTGTGGAAAATATCAATAATAATGTCACTATTGCATGAGAACTACTATATTAGACATAGTTTTGTTACTGTTATATGAATATAGAATAAATCCAGTAAGTCCTAACATGTGTGCAAAGAAAATAATTTATGCTTAGGGTGGGGGTTCCCTTGGGGCATGGGGCAGCCTGGGTGAAGGGCTTGTGGTGGTTTGCAGGCCAGCCACATCCCCCGGTGACCCAAGCGAAGGCCCTGGTATCTGGGATTTATTTATCTATTATATTAGACAGTTTTGTTACTGTTATATGAATATAGAATAAATCCAGTAAGTCCTAACATGTGTGCAAAGAAACTAATTTATGCTGTTCTCCCAAGCTAGGTGTTTATACTTATCTAGAGGCCCAGTGCACAAAATTCATGCACTGGAGTGGGGGATCCCTCAGCCCAGCCTTTGCCCTCTTGCAGTCCGGGGCCCCTCGGGGGATGTCTGACTGAAGGACAACCTTAGCGCTCCTGCGGAGGCAGGTGAGGCTTCTGCCACCACCACTGCTCTCACCAGCATTTAGCCTGGTTTCTGGCTGAGCAATGCTCCCCCTGTGGGAGTGAACTGACCACCAGGGGACAGCTCCTGCATTGAGTGTCTGCCCCCTGGTGGTCAATGCATATCATAGCAACCGGTCATTCTGCCAGTTGGTTGATTTGCATATTAGCCTTTTATTACATAGAACTAGTGGCCCAGTGCATGAAATTCATGCACAAGGGATTGTCCCTCAGCTTGGCCTGCATGCTCTCCAATCTGGGACCCCTTAGGGAATGTCTGACTGCCATTTTAGGCCTGATCCCACAGCAATCCAGGACCGCTGGCTCCTAACCATTTCCCTGCCTGCCTGACTGATCACCCCTAACCCCTCTGCATGCCAGCCTGATCACCTCCAACTGCCTCCCCTTCTGGCCTGCTCAACCCCAACCGCCCACCCCTGCAGGCCTGGTCCTCCCAACTGCTCTCCCCTGCAGGCCTGGGTGCACCACCCCCCCCAAATGCCATCCCCTGTAGGCTTGATCACCCCCAACTGCCATCCCTTACAGGCCTGGTCCCTCCCAACTGCCCTCCCCTGCTGGCCATCTTGTGTGTTGGCATGATGGTCAATTTGCATACTACTCTTTAGATAGGATTGAGGCCTGGTATACAGGTGGGAGCTGGTTGGTTTGCCCTGAAGGGTGTCCTGGATCAGGGTGGGGGTTCCCTTGGGGCATGGGGTGGCCTGGGTGAGGGGCCTGTAGTGGTTTGCAGGCCAGCCATGCCCCCCGGCGACCCAAGTGAAGTCCCTGGTATCTGGGATTTCTCTTCCATAATTGAAACTTTATAGCCTTGAGCGGAGCCCTGGGCCAGCCAGGAAACTTGGCTTCCTCCATCACCGGGGAAATCCCAAGTCTCCTGCTCGCTCTGTGGCTGCAGCCATCTTGGTTGGGTTAATTTGCATACTCGCTCCTGATTGGCGTATGGGCGTGGCTTGTGGGCATAGCGGAGGTACGGTCAATTTGCATGTTTCTCTTTTATTAGTGTAGATGTGCTTTGTAAAAGATCAAATTCAAAATGCATCACAGATTTTAAAAACAAGTGTACTTTGACCCAACAGTTCTGAGAATATATCTTGAAAGAATAATCAAACATGTTCAGGGATACAGCATCATTTATATTAAAATTAAAAAATGGGAAGGCCTTAAGTGCCCAAAATAAGGATTCAATACACTAAGATTCATCTACAAATGGAGGAGCTTTGAAAATGGCATGAATCTTTTATAAATGAAAAGACAACAGAATAATACATATTACATAACCCCACTTAAAAATGTCTAGTGATCATTTATAGATGACAGGCTTTCTATCATCCTACCTTTGTCTTTTTATTTTCAATGTCTAGCTATAACATATGTGATTTTGAAAAAGGATTTAAAAAGACCAAATACATTCATACATTATACAGAAACATTTTTTCAGGTTAAGTAAAAGCTGACAACATGCTCAATCTGCAAATATTCCATGGGGGCTGGCAATATCATTATTTTAAATTTAAAATATAGAATTATTTTAAATAACCATTATTACCCAAAGTCCTCTCCTATTTCACTAGATCTAACTAGATTTTTATCAATACTTATGCACTTGGAGATAATGTATTCTCATAAAAGCAGTGCCACTAGTGGAAAACATTTATCATCAAGCTTTTTTAACCCAGATTATAGATGATAGAAGGTATATCTGCAATGAAAAAATATTTTATCATTTGGTAAAATAAAATATGAAATGAATATGCTGAGTGCTGGAAAAGAAATGTTTCAAATGAAAACTAAAAATTATGGAAGTTATACAAACTTGCAAAGGTTGACAGTCTAAGTACTTTACATCAAATTCCACTTTAGAATCTATGGAGTCCTTCTTTGACATATTTTCATGCTTACTTTGGTCCCCAAATGGAATAAAGAGCTAATTTCTGGCAGTAGAGGCAGGAATTGGGGAGAATAAGGGTAAAGAAGATTTGTATATGTATGAGAAAAAAGCCATTAGGCCAAAGAACACATTGGTACCAAAGGTGACTTAGAACAATTTAAAGTGAGAATGGAGGACAAAGAGGGAAAGAGGCAATGTGAAGCCATTTCTTTATTTAAACATTTCCAGAATTCTCAATTGTGCAATGCCTGAGGGCTGCACACTTTTCTTTCTATTGATGCAACATGAAGGACAATTTTAAAAAGTTAACAACTGTTTTTAAGTAAGACTACTTTATTTAAAAATTTTTCAAAATATAAAAATAATAAACATTATGGATATTAACAAACAAAACATAATTCAACTATAAATAAAAATGTTGACAACCTCACATAAACATATAATACTATAAACAATCTAAGCATACAAGAGTAGTTTTCTAGTTCAAGTTTTACTTTTTTCAGTTCAAGTTTTCAGACTTTAAAAAAAAAAAAAAAAAAAAAGCTGCTACAGCTTAACCAATTTCTTTCGCTCCATTCAAAGAGCAGGGAATTTTTCCCCATGCCAACACGCATTCATGAAATGGATACTTATGGGCACAGGTATTAAAAATTGGAACAATCCAGTCTCCAGACAAGAAAAGATTCCTTTGGTGTTTTAAATTCAACAATCCACAGAAGTTGAGTTAAATTAAACCACTTATTAAAGGAAATCTTGTGCCAGACATGTCCTATCACACCCAGAACAGGTTCAGGATTCTGAGAATCAAAAATAAACATCTACGAATGCTTTGCTGATACTTAAAAAATTGTATCTTAAGAACATTCACTAAGGTGCTGGAATAAAGTTTTGTAGATGTAGAAAACAATCTACGCATTAACACAAAACTTGTACAATGTAAATAATACATCTCTTTTCAACTCATCAAATGTTCTATAAATATTTAAGAATTACCCTGCCTCCTGTTGAGTAAAAGACAAATGGGAATTTAAAGCAGAACAGGATTATACCATACTTTCAGACTAGAAAAGTTTTCTATTTGAAATATAGGAAAACTGAGCCATGCTAAATGTTTCATTTTTTAATTCTAGCCAGGTTAACACAGCTCCTCTTAGCAAAAGAGCCAATGATAAACTGAAGAAGCTGTTTCTTTTGGGGAAGTTGGGCAAAAATAAGTACGTCATTCTGCTTATCTTTAAATTATGGGGTGTTTTCTAATGGTCTGGGCTCTTTACTCACCACAGACCACTTTTCTACTTATGCTGTTAGAATAAAATAAGTCAGAAGCAATCACAGATGAAAGCCTAGCAGTCCAAACAACAGATTTAAAAATGATATTGAAAGGTTTTATAGCACCAATGACTTTTTCCTAAGACACTTTGGGGCTGCATCACTTATTTATCTTGTAAACAAGACCAAAATATTCAATCAATCTGTATTTTGAGCATAAATATTTATAAACTCTATTTTAAAAAACAAATATAGCATGATAAGAGCAGCTAATAGTGTAAAATCCAAGTATATTAAAAATATAGATATATAAAAGACTTCCATAATGCAATCATGCAGAGGTAAACTGCATCATTCAATTACACAAGTGATTCTGTACAGTTATCTTCACATAGCTTCATGAGAACCTTATTCAGGAAAACCAAATAAAATCCTTATCTTTAATTAATCAACATATGGGAATTTAACTACTTAATTGATCTACTAGATCTCACAGCAATTTCCAAAAAGTGCAATGATCTTAATGAGAATCAAATCACCTTGACTCTGATTCCAATGGTAGTTCATTTTGTTTTGCTTTATTTTGTTTTTAATTTAAAGGCAAAGGAAAAAACAGGAAGATGACAAAATAAAGTTGAGGGCAGTAGTATGTGGCCCACATCCATTAACCAACTAAAACTGTTAACAGCAAATACGGTCTCAGAAAGCGTTCTTTAGATTTCTAACCTAGCACGGAAACCACTATTAGATGGGCAGAGAATCTTTCCTTGAAAAAATACTGAGTTAATCTGAAAAAATACTTACAAACTCGCTATATGATAATTTGCAAATGTAAACTAAAATTAAAGTTTAATTTTAAAAAGGCCTTGTATACTAGTAGGTCATAATTATGTTTGAATTCCTTCCAAAGCCTGTACTTTTCCTTCAAATCAAGCCTAATATGAACCATGCTGTCTCCAACTAATGTGGATTAAAATAGATCATTTACATTATGATAGATATGTTCATTCTTTTTATTTTTTCATGAAGACAAATGCAATGCACACTCAATAAAGTGTTTACAGAATGGTCAACTTCGTACGCAAAAAAAGTGAAAATATAGCATGGACAAGGGTGAACAGAATCAAGTGTAGTTTGGACTTTCCTAATAAAGAGTTTGTACCAAGAATAACTTCTTTCTCAAATGCCTAATGAGAATTTGAATATTCAAAAATTGATTTTCTGAAAACTTTTTTAATGGCACCCATTATAAAAGGAGTGTTTTTGGTAAATACCTGGGTTAAATTAAATCATGTTCTAGAAATAATTCTAAGCCATATTAACATTAGTAGTAATATTAATAATTGCTTACTAATAAACAATATGGGCATATACCTTTTAAGATAGGAAAATTATAGTAGTCTTTAACAATGTAAGTGACACAACATTCTTTCCCCCTTGCTTTCAAGATTGTCTTCGATGTCTTGACTGTGAGGAAAATATGGAAAAACTTTGTAAACTAGATATTTAATAGATACTTTTCAGTATTTATACTCCATAGGTCATCCTTCAATACTTGAAAAGAAAGAAAAATAGTCTCCTTGTTGGTTTTAAAGAGCTAAAAACTTTAAAATTATTCAGATAAGTGGTCTTGGGAACAACTTGAGTAAATATATTTAGAAGACATAGGCAAGTGTGTGTAAAAAAAGTATTTTACCATCTGTCCAAAATTATTTAAGTGACTTTTCTAACCCCAGAAATATACCCTTTTAAAACCCAGAAAATTTAAAAGTAAACCCATGCTTAACTTTTCAATCATTTTCTTCATTCTAAATTGTTCGTGTTCATTAACACAGCATCATGGCTTTATAGATTTCCTAGACACAATTCTGAACCTGACTGAGACTGAACTTATGTCATATTAGGAAACCAAGAGGTCTTTTGTCTTCTTATGGTGTAAAAGAAAAAAAGAAAATAAAGAAGAGAAAACATTTAAGAATAAGGCCAAAGTACACACTCAGATACACTTCTGGACTAAGATGTACCCTTAGAGAACTGTAAAGATAAAATGCTAATTATAATACATGTAAACATCTATTCAAATTGATAAAAGGCAAACATAAAATGATAAAGTTATTATAACAGTCGTCTCCAGACAGGAACAGATCTTGCTGTTGTAGTCACAAAGCTAAATTCAGGCAATGATGATATCTCTCTGCTGGAAAAAGAGAAGACTATTAAAAAAAACTCTGAAAATTGTAAATGAATATAAACATTGTATCACACCATAAATTGATCTCCAATTTTTGAAACATAAAAAAGGTCTACTTGAGAAAGGATCAAAATCAAAGTTGTAGACAAATCTATTTTAAAAAGCTTGATTTTTTAATGAAACCTCTGTGCATCATGCTTCCTTAAAATATTAAGCTGCAAAGATTACAGCTCTACAACATGTCTATCATCTTAAAATTATGGTTAGGAAATGTAGTAACTGACCAGATAGAAAATTTTATAGAGGTATATGTAGGCAAAGTAATTTGAAAAAATCATGAACAAATTCCAAGATATTACATATAAAAATGAAAGCAAAAACAATTATCTTAAGTTTCCCCAAAATTTCATAGTAGTTGCATGGTATATCTAATTACCTTAAACTCCACATGATAATTATGTCATTCTTTAGTCACACTATATGACATAAAATTCTATACTAAGCACAATGATTAACAAAAATAAGTAAAAGGAACACATCAAAATGAGGCAGTGCTTGGTATACACAAGAAAGCTAATTTTGTATGATGGGGAGATGAGTAGGCAGATGAAATGAAGTAACAAGGAAGCAGGGATAGGAACAAGTATAATAAACTGATACCAGAAAAGTAAAATAAAAAATGCTTTCAAGTATACTAAGTAATGAATAACATAATACTTATAAACTGAAAGAAAGTTATTTACCAGATTAGAAAATTTTCAACTAAACAATGTTTTCATTAGAAATTACTAAGCATGGCAGTCATGTTCACCAAAATTTGTTTCTGGGGATTTCTAGGCAGCTATTTTGGAAATTATCTGCTGTCATCTAACAGGTATATAATAATCAGAGAGAGAGAAAAACTACTCTTCTCTAAAAGCCTGCATGCATACCTTTGAGCAACTAGCCAGTTAAAGAAGTTAACAAGAACAAGGTAGTTCCTGAGTCTGGGGTAAGGACATTTTTCTTTCTGCCTACAAATGTTATACACTCATGATTTAATACTAGGTTAAACTTCCATTTTAAATTTATAGGGTTTTATAAGAGTAAGAAAAACCCTGAAAGACCAAAAAGTGAAATTACTTAATTACCCAGAATTTCATTCAGGACATTTTTTGTTTTAAAAGGTTAAAATACTTTTGTAAGAGATTTAAAAATAAAAAGCTTATATTTTTATGTAAATTCTAGAAGAAGTAAAAATAATTTTCTATAATTAGTTCACATTGTAGGTAAGGGGAAAATGAAAATATAGATAAGGTTTGTATAATACTGTAAGATAGCCATTGATATTTTAACATACAAAACAAGCAACTGTTTGCTTCCTTTCTATAACCTTTAGAATCAATGATTAGTGTTCCAATTAAAATTGGAAATACACTCTTCATAAAACAGTTCTAGTAACAGGAAATTTCCTTCAATTAAACTCAGCCATTCTTTCTACAGATAATCAGCTAAAACAGTGAAATCTTGTCTTCATAGTAAACTACCAACTGATACATTTGATCATACTGCAATAAAACAAGCATTATGGAATACTCTCCCATTCCTACAACATGATTTCAATAAATGCTTGGGCATTGGTTAAATATTAAAATTAAATTTTAAAATGTTACAATTATCCTATAACATTTAAAACAACACTGCTTAGGTAGAGACATAAAATACTGAAATATGTAAAATGACAATTCAACCATCCCTTGAAGTAATCCTAATCAATCTTTTTATCAAATAATATATAATTTTCCTTAATTTTTTTCCTGTAAGCAGTAGTTAACTACATTGTTCTCCTTTTTTCACTCCCAATTCAGCCCAGATTTATACTTAATATGACAACTGTATTTAAAAATGTGTTTCAAGTTTTAGGTAGCATATTGTAATAGGAAAGAGTTTTAAACATTGAATTCAGAAGTAAATGGAAGAGTTATAAGCAGAAAGGAAAAGTGTTAGTGAATACAGAAGTTAATCTGTACTTCATAGGCTGAATGAAATTTGTGCCAGCAATGGCAAGCATTTGAGAACACTATATATAAAACTGTACTAAGACACACAGTACGAATTATCATAACCAAAGTGAAATTGTTTCAATTAAGACAGAAACAGTAGCAACAAGTATGTAAATTGGTATATATTAAATTGTTTTAAATTAAACGCTAATATACACCAGGGAAGCTATAAATCTGAAAGGAAACTTAGAGATCATCTAGTCCAACCACTTTCATTTTACAGACAAGGAAACTGCCCTGGATAAGTTTAAGAGACTTATCTAAGGCCACAAAGAGTTATAGAGCTGGGACCAAAAGCTAAATCTCTTAACCCTTTTCCAGTACTCTACACTAGGGAATGGACTAGATGTAAAAAATAGTGGGATGGACTAGATTAGTGACCCTTGACATTTCTATTCTTATACACTAATAGAAACCAAAGGGCCATTTTACTCCTGAAACTGACTACAACATTTAATTCTCGAAAAATATTAGTGGCTTAGTTTATGAAAATTCCACTAAGACTACCTGTGTATTCCCTCCATCAGCATTTGTAACCCCAGTGGTGCAATACCTAACTGTAGCAATTTTTTAGCAAAACGGTCCCAATGACTGAGAAGAGCTTCAGGAGATATTTTTGAAAAACTGATAAGAATTAACAAGGGAGGTCATTGTCACTCCATTATTGGAGATTCAAATGTGCATTCATTAATTAATTCATCCAACAAACATCTTAGTGCCCACTATGAGCCAGGCTTTGTGATAATTACTAGAGATAAAAAGATGAATAAGACATGGTCCCCTTCCTAGAGGAGCTTGTAATCTAATGGGGAAGACAGACATATAAACCAGATAAATTATATTGCAATATAAGTACTTGTAACAGAGATATGAACAAAGCGCTGTATTAAAAGGGAGGGTAAAGTTATGACTGGCTAATGACCAAGAAGTCCACTAATATTGTGCAAGAACTACACATTTATTGCACACAATCTCATGCTCAATCAATCATAAGAAAGGAGGTAGCAATATAGTTTTTAAAAAACTATAGCTGGCACTGAAATCAGAATGAGTGCATTCAATTCCAGTCACATGACTAGCAGTGACTTTGGGCAAGTCATTCAATCTCTATTATCCCAAATTTCCTTATTTGTAAAATGGAAATTTAACAACTGATTTAAAGGGATAGCTTAAGTTTAGAATGAGAATAGATGAAAGTACATGTAGACTACTAGTACTTATAAACATATTAATTTTAAAAACTCAATAGCAATGAAAATCTAAGTAATATTTACAATTCAAATCATTGCTAAAAATATACCTGTGAATCTAATGAATGTTGCTAATATTTAATCTCCATACTTCTGGACCAAACTGATATATACTTGCCTTCTGATTCATTCACAGCAAAATGGCTTAAAACATTTTAATTTTAGGTTACTAGAGAATGTAAAACTAGGAAGAGTAATTACCTATTTGTGAATTTAAATAATAGGTAATTTCAGTTACATAAGGGATTTTACACTAATTTTTAAAATATCAGGCTAAAATTTACTAATCAAGTTATAAAGCCAAAAATCAGCATGGAGATTTAACTGGCCTTTGAAAGATTTTTTTTCTTTATAATACCTGTTTGGTGTAAAGAGAAGAAACGTGAGCCTCTGCCAATTTGGCACCTTTCACGACTACTAAAAAGAAAAGAAAACAAACTTACCTAACAAATCAGAATAGTGTATAGTCAACATACAAGAGACTACATAAAAATCTTAGATGTAGGTATAATAAAGAAGTTTTTGAGTAAAGTCACTATTTGGACAAAAGATAAGATTTTGAAATTTTAAATATAAACATATGCACTAATTGCAAGTCAAAACATTCCTATGAAATAGTATTACCATCAAGAACATTATGTATCTTTAACCCTAAGTGTGGAAAAAATCCATTAGTCACTCCACTGGTAGAAGAGTGTGGATGGTGGAATTAGTTTGTGATTGTGAGAACCACAGTATGGAAAGAAAGTGATGTTTTTGATGTGACTTTTAATATAATCACTATAATCTCAGGAGGAGCAGAAACACTTGTAAACAAAACGATGAATTTAAAAATATAAATATGTATCCTCCCACCCTCATTCTACAAAGAATGCATTTATTTCCTGTATCAACTTTAAGTGATCATATTCACTTGCCAGAGAAATCCACTTAAAAACCACAATATGTTGCAAATGTCAAACATTTTTATACAAGTATAGGAAACACACACTTAAAATATCAGACTGAAACACTTACCAAACAGTGTTTTCCTAAAGTAGTATCTATAGTACATTTCTTTATTCATACATCTTCAAATGGTCAAGTTTTCTTTCACACATCCAAAATGTAATGTGATGGTTTTCTTATTCACCAAATGTTAGCTCTACTTGAAGTCTGGTTCCAAACTAATCAGCCTGCTTTTAAATTTTAAGACATCTGTTGAAAATTTATAGGATCAAACCAAACTGAAGTGGTATAAATTTTAAACATTGGATTGTACATTATTATAAAGGTATCAGTAACCATTATTACTAAGAATAAGTTAGTGATTATAGCTCCTTTTGTGATAATTGGGGGAAAGGGTAAATCACCATCAGGAATGGTCTATTTTAACTTTTTTTTTTCTTTCTTTTTATCTTTTTTTTTTTTTTAATCAAAGAACATCGTCTTGGTTGTGTGTTTTTTTTTCTGCCATTGCCTTTTTTTTCTTTTCTTTTCTTTTTAAAAGACCATTCCACTTTATTTTAAACATCTGAATGCATAAAGAGAGTCATATGCAAAGCAGTCATACACCATTATCATTGAAACCCATATGGTAAAATACATACACAAGTCCAACAAAAGGCTAATACATAGTAAAGCCTAAGCATACTACTATGTAATATTATGAATACATACTTGGAGACTTTAGTTAGAGTACTATGTTACCTATTCATTTTTGAAAACATTCATTAAGATTTTAAATGCAAATTCATTCCTTATTTGGAGTAAAACAAATTCCTCTAAGTTATTACAAGTATTGGTCATAAGTTTTCAGACCTATTCATTAAATTACAAAGAACCCAAAGAATTCTGTATTGTTCAGTAGAAGTATGTAATAAAAACATTTCATGTTTCTAGTGTGATGTCTTTAGCAATTGTTTACTGAAATAAAATGCAAACATCAATCTTTCAAAATACAGGATCAGAAGGTAGTTTTCTTTTCTTCTATTTGTGAAATCCATCTTCATCACATTTACCAAAAATTGTTTTTACAAATATGTAAAAGTACATTAGGTAATACTAATGAAACACAGGTAGAGTTCTAGCATGTGCAGATCAATGATCAGTCAAATCATCTTCTCCAAGAACGAGATTCATTGTCCTCTTCTTCTTCATCATCATCTTGAAGTAATGAGTCATCCACCATAGACTCTTCCTGAAACTTTAGGTTAAAATGCATTTAGGAATTTACCCAAAAAAAAAAGAAAAGAAAAAAGGTGACACTTTTAAACACTGATTTCTCTCAACAGAGTCGAATACAAAAGGTATTGCTATAGCTAGAACATTCAAGAAACAAAAAGCAACCTTTACTGACTCAGTGGTTTCTCTACAGTATCTATTCTATTGCTTGCATCAAACAGGCACTAAAGAATTATCCAAGTAAGCTTTTCTACATGCCGTTCTCCTGCCTCTCTTTACCAAATAATGCTATCTTCTCTATACCTACAAAACATTGTTTAGTACCTTTTTTTTTTTTTAGAAAACATCAGTAAGTCTTCTCTGACTTACCCTAATGCTGGACACTAAATCAACCAATAAGTTGTATAAAAGTCTATCCAGATTTTCTACTGTACGTAAACAAACATTTTCTTTATAGCATTTCTTTTCTCCATTCCTTTCATAAAAGCTTCTCAGACTGCTTTTCAAGCTTTTCAAAATACCTAATACCAGGAGCTCTCCTGCTTTTCTCCCCATTCAATTCAAACTCATGGAAGGACAAAGGTATAATCTAAAATATAAAATGACAAATCATGTATATGAGTTTCAAAACACACAATTTATTCTTGCATTTGACTATGGATATGTGTTAACAGCCTTGAACGCTCTTCAAACAAAATGAAGTGACACTGATAATCTAACAGAGTTCATGGGTTTGTTTAGTGTCCCTACCTTACCTTTATTTTTTAACTTCCTCAACTTTTTCCTACAGCTTACTTCATGATTAAACAAAACAGAGTTGATTAATTTTAAGTTTGGGGTTGTTCAAAAGGCTCACTTGTCTTTATGCTCACAACTCTCAGACTAACTGCTGTTACCCAAGAAATATGTAATCTCCACAATTATCCCTCTGCTGAAATATGCCTCTCAACTATATTCCCCATCCAAGCTCTTGGTTTATGGAAAGCTTTATTATTACTTAGGGTTCAGTTCCACTGTCACCAACTCCTTCAAAATTCTTATGGACAGATATAATCACTCCTTCCTTTGGATTCCGTCAGCTTTTTGTTCAAATCTTTATTCAGCATATCAGTCTTGTATTATAATTTGTTTCTTATGTGTCTGTTAGCACCACCCCCCTTTCCAGATTATAAGCTCCTTGATAATAGGGACCGTGTCTTATTCATTTTTATGCCTATCACAATGTCTACCATATACCAGGCATTCATTCTAATGAACTAAAACAATATGAATTAAAATAAAAAGTACCTGAAATGTTAATAAAGCAATTGAGAATATATACTTTAAAACTTGAAATATTACAAGATTTCCTATGGATAAAAAAAAATCTTAACAAATAATTATTCTTTTAAGAGTAAATGAAAACTGTGTGTGTGTGTGTGTGTGTGTGTGTGTGTGATTTGCATATATTCTTTTTGGATTAGCAATCCACAGATTTTATTAATCTAGAAAATTTAAAGTTGTCTGCATTTACCTGATATCCCCTGCCTGAAATATGGCTCAGGAATAAAAATTTTATGTTAAAAATCATAGCTATAAAATCACAATTTATATAAAAATGTGAACATTTAAGGGCAAAACCAAGTGAAAAAAACAAACATACTTCCTCTTCATCGGGTTCGACTTCTTCTGTTTCTACAGCTGAAATATTAGTTATTGGTTTATTCCATGCCAGTTTTAGATCCTGCCCTTTGAAACGAGCTCCATGAACTGCAGCCTAAAATAATTAAGAACATTGGAATATAGAACATTAATGATTTCTGAAGAAAAAAATATAGCACCTAATATTTAAATTAAATCACCTAAACACAGTGAAGACAGCTGTCTATTAATTTGATTTGTGGTTATTTAATTATAACTATTTACTACTTATAAAAATTTGCTTTATATGGCCATTTCTAAAATTAGCCTAGGGATTGGAAATTCCTTTAAAAAGAAAACAAGAACAATTTCTCACAATTGATTAGAGCTAATTCAGTACTGGCCATTATGTGACTACAAAAACTATGTTTACAATACAATAATTGCCATTAAGGCAATAGTCTCAAAATACTTCAAGATCCTGAATCAAAGTCTAAGTTAGAATTAACAGGCTAAATGTATTTCTCTGCATTTTAATTCTTACTAATTTACAAATGACATACATAGTAACTATAAACTAGAAATTTTTAATAGAATTAGAATAATTTTGCATGCATAAAGTATCACATTATTTTTATATTATATCACATGATCACAAATTGATATATCACTATTAGAAAATATAAATATCTCAATGAAGGAAAAATACTGAACTTTTCTATTATAAAGTACTTTGTACAACGCTTGCAGAATTGCATATAAAACTTAAACTTAGTAAATAGTAAAGTCTAAATACTTGCTGCATTAAGTGGCTGCTTTGGAAATAGTGGATTCAAATTAAAGTAACATGAACTAACATAAATCAATGTAAGAAACATACCCAAATAACTCATAGTCACAAAAGATTTATAGCACAATCTCAAAGTACAGTACAATGTAAAATGTAGAAACAATTACATGTTCAATGATATCTGACCATGAGTTGTGTGACATTAAAAGTCCCCAGGTGTAAATTTTAAATCTGCACATATAAATTTGTGACAAATCGAAAGGATTCCATGCCTAATAAAATGCAGCTCAGAAGTTTTTAGTCCATGGCCTCCTCACAATGTCATATAACTAAAAACTTTTAAAGTACCTACTAGGTGTACCGGTTAATAATGGCAGATTTTGTAATCAAAGAAAACACGATAATTTCAAGAGAAACATCAAAAGTGCTTTATTCAAAGTAATGTCCATCGCTAGCTACACATTTCCCCCATATTTCAGGTAATTTGTGGATACCGTCCCAATAGAACTTTTCTTGTTTTGAGGCAAACCATTCAGAGACCCAATTTTCCACTTCTTTGTATGTTTTGAAGTGCTGCTCAGAAAGTGCGTGTGCCATCGATCAGAACAAGTGGTAATCTGGAGGAGCAAGGTCTGGTGAATACAGTAGGTGGGTTACTAACTTCCCAGGCAAGATCTTTTAACATGTCTTTAACTGGTTTTGAAGTGTGTGATGGTGCGTCATCATGAAGCAAAATTACTTTGCCATGTCTTCCGGCACATTCTGGTCATTTCACGATCAAAGTATAGTTCAAATTGATTATTTGTTCTCGGTAGTGATCAGTATTAATGGTTTCACCTGGTTTTAGAAGCTCATAATACACCACACCTTCCTGATCCCACCAAACGCAGAGCACTGTCTTCTTTCCAAGACAATGTTGATGGTTGACCTGGATCAACTTGCAGTTGATGTTGATGGTTGACCTGGATCAACCCATGATTTTGTGCATTTGGGATTCTCAAAATAAATCCACTTTTCATTGCCAGTCACAATTAGATGCAAAAAAGACTTTCTTTCGTGCCATTGAAGCAACATTTTACTGATGACTTCGGTTTTCCATTTGTCTTTCGTTCAGTTGATGTGCCACCCATTTTCCTTCCTTTAAAATTTTCCCACTGCTTGTAAATGATCAGAAATTGTTTGCTGAGCAACATTTAATCTTTCTGCAAGTTGTTTTTGAGTTTGACACACATCTTCATCCAATAATGCTTGTAATTGTTGGTCTTCAAACTTTTTCGGTTGACCTAGACATTGTCTTTCACATCGAAATCATCACTTTTAAAGCATTTAAACCAGTGTTCACAAGTATCTTGAGATGCAGCATGTTCACTATAAGCTTCCTGAAGTATACTATAACTTTCAGCAGCACTTTTCTTCAAAATAAAGTAATGAATTAACACTTCCCCTCTTTTTTTTTGGCACAAAATTCGACATTTTTAAGCATAAAAATATCTATGATGTTATGACATTCAGCAAATTTGACGTGAAGTTTTTGAAGCTTGCTGTCAATACAACAAAATAGCATACATATCAAATCGTATAGCTATCAACATATGTGGAACTCCATCTATTGAAAAAAACCTGCATTAACTGGTACACCTAGTATATATGAGATTTAAGTCCAGAAACAATTTGTAATTTTTCAAGTTATAGCTATTACATCCTATATAAAAAAGGCTAATATGCAAATCGACCGAACAACAAAACAACCAGTTGCTATGATGCACACTGACCACCAGGGGGCAGACGCTCAATGCAGGAGCTGCCCCCTCGTGGTCAGTGTGCTCCCCTTCAGCCAGAAGCCAGGCTCACAGCTGGTGAGCACAGGGGCAGTGGCAGGAGCCTCTACCACCTCCGTGGCAGCGCTAAGGATGTTTAACTGCCGGCTTAGGCCCACTTAGTAGGACATCCCCTGAGGGCTCCCAGACTGTGAGAGGGCGCAGGCCGGGCTGAGGAACGCCCCCAACCTCCCGAATCCACGAATTTCATGCACCAGGCCTCTAGTATACTATCAGGAAAAAAGAACTCAGAATATTAAACTTTTATTCCCAGAAATTATATTATTTGTGGTAAAGGTGGTATTTTTATTTTCAGACTTACATATAGAGCACATAACTAACTATGTTGATGTCAGTGAAATGTTGAGTTTTCAGCATGAAAAAAGAAGTAGAGCTATGAAGACCCCTGAGATTAAGTAAAACCCTTATAATCCAGAATTAATTTACAAGTATTAGTAAAGGCTCTTTCTTTCTTCCTACCTACCTCTACCTACCTCTCTATGTATACATATATGTGAGTATATGCATGTGTGTATAAAACTCCTAAAGTTCGAAATTAAATGGAACATATCAGTACTTGCTTTGAATTTTATTTATACAGGGTATATGTGAATATGTGTATAAGTATATATGTACATGTGTGTATGAATGTATGTATATTTTTTTCACTCCCAGCTATGATCACTGAAAAGAATTAGTGACTGTAACATATGCAGTAGTAATAAGCATCCCTAGCACTCATACTGTGGTTTCAAAAATCCTTTGCTCTGTAAAAACAATCAGAGGTCCTTAGAGAAATGGCCAACTTTCAGGTCTTAAAGAGAAAATGTATTAAGATGAACCCAGAACACTTTTCATACCAGAAAGCAAAGACACTATCATAACCCATTAGGATCCTGTCAAAACGACTGTTAACAAACTTGGATACTAGCTACAAAAATGGGATAATACACACTAGTAAATAACCGAGAACAATGGATCAGTACCCATAATATGTTTCAATCTATAAGTTATGATTGTATAATACCAATCAAGCTATCTCAAAATACAAATCTTACTTTGGATCCTTTAATGAGTAAAAAAATTTTAAGAAAACCGGGGAAATGTAAACCCTAACTGGATATTTAATAATGCCTAGGAAAAATCAATCATTTTTTTAGGTCTAATAAGAGTATTGTGTTTTAATTTTTTAAGACTCTAACATTGCAAGACACACACTAAAATGTTTTTACAGGTGAAATGATATGATGACTGAGAGTGGGTCCAAAATAAAGACAGGGAAGGTTGTAGTGGGTGAGATATAGACAAAATAAGATGGGCTGCAAGTAGGTACTCGCTAAAGGTGTATGATAAGTATATGGGGGTTCATTTCACAAGTCTCTCTAATTTTCACATTATGAAATGTAAAGAAAAACTATATTTAAAAGCTCAAGCATTTTATTCATAGGCTTGCTCTAGCCCTTGGCCTATTTATTCCTGCACGTCATCATTCAAAGTTTGCAGTCATACATAGAACAGAAGGAAAAAAAGGCTGAAGATGTGACAAATGATGGAGGAAGAAAAAAGTATGGAAAGTAGTTATGTGATGGGTTCAATATCTTACCTGGAAAATGGTTCTAGAAATAATTAACATTTTGAAAAAATGGGGTTAAACAAAATTAAACAGAAGTGTTTACCTTCTGCCTTTACAAGTCACTTTAGATTGTGAATCTAAATAAAATATACAAAATGCAGCTTTTCACAAACTTATCTGACAAAAGAATTCTTTGTTAGGGGAGCTCTTGTAGAAACAGTGTTCTGTAAAAACAGTGTGGGAAAACTGACCTAAGGTCATAAGACTTAAAGCTGCAATCCTATCCTAGTGTACCTTACATACCATAATGATTAAAGCTAATTTTTAAAAGAAGGCTAAAACCAAGTTTATTAATGTTTGTAATAACCACAGTATACAATGTTTATGCAGGGGTTACATTAAAGGACCACAAATTTAAAAAGTAAGTAAATTCTAATTTTTAGAACTTACAAAGAAAGAATTCTTTCATCCCTTTAACTCTCGAGTTCAGGCTGCATGGCCACTTTCCAATAAGTTTTAGACTTAGATTTACTAATTCTGGTAACACACTGCCCATCATATGACAGTACTTAGTAACTGTTAAGTAAATCAGTAAAAACATAAACAAAAGATTCTTCTATACAAATGATTTTATTTCTCTTAATTGAATCCACTTACATATATTGTTCTTGATATTAATTTAGTATTTATTCAGTCAGCCCCATCAACTACTAACTGCTTACGTTGCATTATCTTCTATGAACTCAATTTTATATTTCTACCTTCAGGTCTAAAGAATGAGAATTTTGAAGTAATTTACTCTTTCTTGTCCCTATTCAGTTTCCAATCATTTCTCATTCTGAAAAAAACCCTACAATGATATTAGTAATAGCTAACATTATAGCCAGAATTAAGAAGGTTTACTATGTCCCCAGGCATTGTTCTAGGTACTCTGTAAGTTTCGAATTAGTAAATCCTCACCATTCTCAAGAGAAAAATTTCTTTGATGCTATCTTACCAAACAACACAATGCCAAACTGTATGATTAAATAAAGAGTGAAACAATAAATTTAAGGAGAGAAACACAAGATAATCTGTTGAAAACAGTTTGAGGCATGGGTGTAAAAAATGCACTTGCAGAACAAGATTCACTTTCCTTTTGTATAACTTTTGTAAAAAGTTATACACCTCTTTGTGTCTAAAACTGATTCTTATAAAATAGGAGCTTAACTGCTCCTTTACTAAAATTGGATCCTCATATCTTACAGAGGTATAGGAATAATTCAGAGTAGGAAAAATAACATTCTAATCAGTCATGGGAAGAGGCTATGTTTTTCTGTCCTGTTTGGGTACTTATCCAACTTTAGTACATAGGGTGGTGATAGGAAAATAGAAAATAAAGCAGTAGGAACCATCTTCTAACTAACTAAATCAAATCATAATCATCTTAGCCTAAAGCTAAAAGTGTTCTATTTATATTATTATTCCATAAAATATTTTGATCGTTTTCCTAGGGAAAATTTCTCCATTTTCAGTTGCTATATTTGAACTAGAGGCCCGGTGCACAAAATTCATGCACAGGTGGGGTCCCTAGGCCTGGCCGGCGATCAGGGCCGATTGGGGCTAGGCCAATCAGGGCAGTGCTGGAGAGGAGGCGATGGTCGCCGGGCCAGGTGCGGAAGGAACAGACGCCGGCACTGCCATCATCAGCTCCCCGCCACTGCGCGGTTCCCCATCTCCCACCCTCCTTCTTCCCTCGCCGCCATGTCGTCACTGGGGCAGGCGGGCAGCAGGCTGATCGGAGCCTAGCAGCCGGGGGGGGAGGGATGGGGCACAGGAGGTTGGCTGCCGGCCCTGAGGAGGGAGCCGGCCCTCGGACTCCCTGGGAAAGGGGCTGCGTCCACCGCCACCCACCCCCGGTTTCCTGTCCCAGCCCGGGGGCCGGCCCCAATCAAGCAATTGGGGCCTGCCGGCCAGGGGGCGGGACCATGGGAGGTTGGCCAGCTGGGAGAAGTTGGCTGTGGGCATGCACTGACCACCAGGGGGCAGCTCCTGCGTTGAGAGTCTGCCCCGGGTGGTCAGTGCATGTCAAAGCGACTGGTCGTTCTGGTCGCTTAGGCTTTTATATATATAGATGTCTCAATTACCTTATTCCTGTACTTTCACTTTGAAATACTATGCATCTATTGATTATAGGAAATAAAAAGACATTCATTCATAAATCTATGGCAAGAGTTCAGAAAATAAGAAAAATGAATAAACATTAGCAAAGGTTAACAAATTTCTTGAGAAAGCCTATCTTGATTTTTATCTACATTTTGGTATTAAAATTTCCTTATTTTAAACAATGATGGTGATGATAAATGCAATCTTTTGTACTTTTTAAGCATTCTTCCTTGACAAAATTAAAAATTAGCATCCTTATGTCAAACACACTAATTTTTAAATTACTAAAGCCTAATGTTTACTGAAATTCAGATGTTTAAAAAACCACTGCTTTAGCCTATACTCTACCTGTATAAGATAAAACTTCAACTTAATTTTCAAGTCTCTTCTAAAATAGAATGTTACAAAATTTAAAGACATTTTATGGCTTAAGGAATAGTTTATGGTTTAACAACTTCTATATCTTAATTCTAAATGTTTATCACAGCAATAGTATTTACCCTGAAAAGGTAACTCTCATTACATCTAACTTGACCTAAGTTATTTTGTCACTTATTCAGTGCTAGTCTTTCCTACACATTAATTCCTGATCTTTTTAATTCACTACTATTCATTTGTGGGTAGGGGACACACACACACACACACACACCCACCCCCCAAGATGGAAAAATCATGACTCAAGAAAGAAGGCAGATGTCAAAAGTCTTAGCAAGGGCAAAACTTCTAAAACTTAGGTCTTTTTCCCCACTCAGCCACCACATAAGTGCAGAAAAAAGTAGTACATATTTTTTAAATTGTTACTAAATCCACAAACTTCGTAATACAGTATTGTAATCATCTGTACAATAAGTACCTGTGACTACTTCCTGGAAAGCAAATAGAACTCAGCTACTTATCTAACATTATATTAAAAATTATCACTGAAGCCATTATTTAATGGAAGATCATTAAATGAAAGATTGCTCAAAACTAGATTTATAAAAATAGAACTCTATGATAAGGAATCCCCACCCCACTAACCTAGAAACTAGATTATTGCAGGGCTCAGCTGAATACTTTTTTGCTACTTATCAGACCCACAGTCTCTTATTGGGTACAATGCCCCAAGAGCAACCCCTACCAGGTAAGCCCCAACAATGTACCATTTTGCTGGCAGAGAATATTTACTACAAAAATGATAAATCAATATTTAGAAGCTATTTCAAAACTTTTTAGACCACAATCAACTTAAAACTTCTGGAAACTATCCAATAATTCATTCACATTAAATTAACGGTTTAGAACATTTAATACATTTTTCCTATGGACAAAATGGTGCATCTATTTCTCTACAAGTCTGAACAAAGAACACACAAGGTTCCTATAAATCCCCCACATCTCATACCCATTTTTCTTTTTTAATCTTTTAAACCCATAAGAAAGACAAGGTTGCATAAACTTTTGGTCATTCATTGGAAAGACAATTCAAAATAGTTTAAGACAACTGTACTAAAAGGACCCTAAAAGCTAGAACTTTATATCATGTCTTGGGCAAAATGTTGCAGAGGTCTAGTTGGGCATATACTGATTATGGAAACTTCTTTAGGGTTTAGTCAAAAGGTACTAGGAAGCAGCAGATGAAGGATGATTAAGACAGGCAGCCATGAGAATTATATCTCAGTCTGCCAAAGAAGACTTTGTTCTAGGCCATCTGAGAATGGGGATAATAGAAAGTGAAGTGAAAGAGAAAAGAAACACAATTCCCGATGTCTCAAAAGAATATAATTTGACATTCAACTTGACTATACATTCTAATTATAACATGTTACATACTAGAGGCCTGGTGCACGAAATTCGTGCACAGGTAGGGTCCCTAGGCCTGGCCAGCTATCAGGGCCGATCAGGGCGTTCTGGCTGCCATCTGGGGGCTTCCTTCGTTCTGCGCCACCTCCTGGTGGTCAGCACATGTCATAGCAAGTAATCGAACTCCCAGTCTCCGGGTTGAACTCCCGAGGAGACACTTTGCATATTAGCCTTTTATATATATAGATGACATTTTTTGTGGCCTTGAATTCTACTGACATATCTATTGTCAAAGTGTAGTTATGTAGTAAGTTTTAAAAAATTCATTTATATTAAAACTTAAAAGCAAGATTTATAAAATATTTAAATCTGAATCTTTAGTAAATCAGATTATTTATAATACTTACTGCTTCAGCTTCTGCTCTTGTCTTGAATGTAATTACTGCATGAAGTGAAGAGTCATCAATCTGACAATCTTCAATTTCACCATATTGCTTTAAATTAAAAACAAGTATTTCCTCCAAATAAATATTTTGAAATATCTAAAATTCCTAGTGGTTTTGTAAAATGTTAAAATATCAAAATATAACCCAGAATACATAACAATTCATGGTGATTAACAGAAATAATGGTGAATAATTCATTTTAGTACTTAATATTGTAAGACAGAGAGTGGTCCTATCTTCCAAATACAATTTATAATTTTACACTTTCTAAATAGTCATTGAACTATTCTTTAAATAAAGGAAACAATGACCAAAATTGAGCTTCCTTATTGTCTTTCCTTTCATACTTATTATTTTCATCCCAGAATATGCTAAATTCTTTCTAAAGCAGAATATTTAATCCTCAGAATATTCTTAGTGTTTGTTTGTTTGTTTTTAGTTTCACCCAATTTAAAGATGGGGTGAAAAAGACTAAGAGAACTTAAGTAATCCCCCCCAAAGTAATTAAGTTAATTATTAGGATAAGAGTCCAACTCTTTTAATCCTGCTTTTACTCTTACTACAACTCCTGTAGACCACACACACTATCTTTTCAGGCATTTAAAAGCTAAACATATGAAATTATGCTTGCTTCATATGTTGGGTTTTATTTTTTACATGTGAAGGAAGATTTTTCTACAAACAGCAACTTTTATCATATAAAATTCTAGTCCATGGTCTAGCTGGTGTTGCTCAGTGATTAAAGTGTTGGCCCACGCACTGAAGGTTGCAGGTTTAACTCATGGTCAAGGGCACATACCTGGGTTGCAGGTTCAATCCCCAGCCCTAGTTGGGGCATGTGTGGGAGGCAACCGATTGATATGTCTCCCTCTCACACATTGACGTTTCTGTCTCCCTCTCTCCCTTTCTCTCTTTCCCTCCTTACTCCTATCTCCCTTCTACTCTCTCTAAAAATCAATGGAAAAAATATCCTTAGGTAAGGATTTAAAAAAAATTCTAGTCCTTTATATATCATTACTAATACCTTCCTTCTTTCTTACACAAAAATAAAATTATAAGCACGATTTCATTCAAGGAGCACACACCCATACAGAAAAATTCTGTAGAGTAAAAAGAGAATGAACTTTAGAATCAGTCAGATCCAAGCTCTGTCAGTTAAAAGCTATGTAAATTTGATTAAGTTACTTAATTTCTTCATGCTTCATTTTCCTCATCTCTAAAATGAGGTACAATAAAGGTACCTACCTCTTAGAGTTGTCAAGATAATTCAAAACATAGTGAGTTATATAAGGCACTCAGAATAACACTTCCCCCAAAAAAGTGCTTTTTATGTTTTAAGCTATAATTTTTATCCACTGGGACCAGTAGCAGTTTCCTTTCTAGGTTGGCTAGACCTAGAATACAATATTAACAAATAAAATTCCATCTTAATTTAAAAAATCTGGATGACTCATGCAACATGCTAAATTTTTCCTTAGAAGTATCAAATAAAAGTAAACTACAGGGCTTCCCTCTCTAAAGCAATAGTTTAAATCACAATACTTCAAGGCTCACTAAGTCTTAAGAATAATTAAATAAACAAAAAAACCCTACAGCTTATTTTTTAAATAATTAATAAGACAATTATAAAGTAATCAAACTCTTTGGTCAAATTAATGGGTTTAAGTTACTCATGTCATTTTCATAATTTCCCCTTTAATATATCTATTAATCCCCAACAATGATTATCAATATTTGTTTTGTTGCTCAGTAAAAAAGTACCGCAAAATGAGGAAGAAGATCTTCTCTATCACTCTCTGTAAATGCAGAAATCTCCAATGCCCTGGGACGGTGATCCACCACAGCATGACCAGGTACGCCTCGACCTCGACCTCGACCTCGACCTCGACCCCGACCCCTGCCTCTGCCATGAGCTGCACCTCGACCTCTTGAATGAATTCCTCTGCCCCGACCAGATGAAAGAATCCCTCGTTTGGCAGCCTAGAGGAAATTAGACACACATGTTAAAGATCACAATAACTAACACAAGCCAAGTGTTATACTTTGTCAGGTGAGTCAAACTTTTATACAATTTGATATCTTATTCAAATAATGCCCTAAGAAAAGATCTCATAATTTTAAGTTGAGATTTTAGTTTTTAAATATATATATTTTTTTTTTATTGATTTTTTTACAGAGAGGAAGAGAGAGGGATAGAGAGTTAGAAACATCGATGATAGAGAAACATCCATCAGCTGCCTCTTGCACAACCCCTACTGGGGATGTGCCCGCAACCAAGGTACATGCCCTTGACCGGAATCGAACCTGGGACCTTTCAGTCCGCAGGCCGACGCTCTATCCACTGAGCCAAACCGGTTTCGGCGAGATTTTAGTTTTTAAAGTGAAAGCAAATTTATGTAGCTAATAAATTTAGAAAACAAAGTAACATTAATTTAAGCAATGTTTTGAAATTATTGAATGTGCTTTTTTCTAAGTTCTTACTCTCCAAGACATCACAAAAAACTAGTAATTCTGACTTCCAAGTAATAGTGCTAAGTGTTAATTTAGAAGCCAGTTTAATACATAAATATAAAATACCTACATATACAATAAACGTATTTTTCTACTTGTGCCTTTCAAATACAGTGTTTCTATTTGTTTCCCTGTTGACTTTAGTAAGTAGTTATCTCAAATTCATCACTTTAATCACTTACAGTAACATTATACAACCAATGTTGTATAGTAACTTATATTCCACCACATCACTCTATATGAAGAGCACACCATTTTTTCATTCCACAAATACTTCCTATGTACAAGTCCTTACCCTCATGAAACTCAAATCATAGAGGGATAAAAGGATATTAAGCAACTAAGTTTATATTATGTATTAATGAAGTGACTAAAAAAAAAAAAAAAAAAAAAGAGAACAGAAAGTTTCAAGAGTTTTATTCTCTACTTTATCCCCTGCATGTATATTAGTAGCTGGCAGATTATAGATACTTAATATTTGTTCAATGAATCAAAGAAAGAACAAAGAACAAGCAAGACACGAGTAAGGGGTGGGGGTTATAGCATGAACAAAGGAACCACAGCTGAAAGGAACATAGTACTTCAAAGAACAAATAAAATATAGTGCAGCTGGACCACATGAGATGGAGAGATGAGGCTAGGGAACTAGGCAGAGCCAGATCATGAATAACTTTAAAGGACCACATTAAGGATTTTGAATTTTATCCCAAGAGCCATGAAAATCAATTAAAATATTTAAAGCAGAGTCCTGGCAGGTGTGGCTCAGTTGGTTGAGCATCATCCTATGCACCTATGCACCAAGAGGTTGCTGGTTCAATTCCTAGTTGGGGCACATGCCCAGGTTGGGGGCTTGATCCCCGATAGGGAGGCGTGCAGAAGGCAGCCGATCAATGTTTCTTTCTCTCTTTCTCTTCTCTCTCTCTCTCTCTCTCTCTCTCTCTCTCTCTCTCTCTCTCTCTCTCTCTCTCTCTCCACCCTCCCCTCTATCTAAAAATCAATGAAAACATGTTGTTTTTAAAACACAAGAATTATCTTTAAAAATATATATTTAAAGCAGAGCAGTAGAGTGATGTAATCAAATCAGGATGCAAAATGTTATTCTGGCTAGAGTCTTAAGAACAGAGGAGAAGGAAGAAGAGAACAAGCTCGGATACCAGTCAGTAGTCTTATTACAGTAATCCCAGCTACTGAAGGCAACTGGTGTACAGTGGTGGCAACGGAGATAAAGAAGTAAACAGATTTAAGATATATTTGGATGTAACATATAAAACATGGTAATTAATTGGATATGAATACTGAAGGAAAGGAAGGAGTCAATGAAGACGCTCAGATTTTTGGTTTGGGTAATTGTGCAGATGGAGTTTAGGGGCAAAATAAGCACCATTTTGAACTTGTTGAGTCTGAGGATGTAAAACATTCAAATGGAAATGTCAAGAAGGGACCATTGCCAAATCTCTGCAAGTATAAATATTTCAGTTTTTCACCTTAAGACAGTAAATCTTAACATTAGCTAAAATAATCCAAAATCCAAATAATTTTCAAAGATCAAGGATTAATGTTAATAACAGAGGAGCATATACAAAAGTATATTCTGAAGAACAAAGTGCTCCCTGAAAAAGTGAGTCCTTGGACAAATAAATTTAAGCAATACTGAATATTTAATATATTTTTGGAGATTTACAAATTAAAATATCCTCTAAAAAAACCCAATCGCTAAAAATCATGTTTAATACAACATTTTCCAAATTTATTTGGCCTTGGAGATTTTTTCACTAATATCTGTTAACAAAAAATGGAATTGGTGCAGTGAATGACCACACTCTCGGAAACACTGCATTACTGCATATACTAACTGCAAACTAAAGTTTAGCCGTTATAAGAAACAAAACAAAAAACCCAGAAAACATTATTCAGTATTTAGCTATGTCAGCATACGAACTAAAACATAAACTAATAAAAATACTGATACAAGTATCACAGGATCTCACTCATATTTGAAATCTAATGAAGAAAATAAACTGATGAAAAAAAAAATACATACAGAGACATAGAAGCATCGAACAGACTGTCTAATCTCAGAGGAAAGCCGGGGGTGGGTAGGAAGAGATTAACCAAAGAATTTGTATGCATATATGCATAACCCATGAACACAAACAATAGTGCAGAAGGCCTGGGCAGGGGGATGGCCTAGAAGGGGTCAATGGGGGAAGAAAGGGGACATATGTAATACTTTCAACAATAAAGAGTTTTAAAAAATACTGAAAATATGCCTGGCCGGTGTGGCTCAATGGTTGAGCATCAACCCATGAACCAGGAGGTAGAGGTTCAGTGAGGTCGAGGTTCAATGCCCAGTGAGGGCACATGCCTGGGTTTCAGGCTCGATCCCCAGTAGGGGGTGTGCAAGAGGCACATCTCTCATCATTGATGTTTCTAGCTCTCCCTCTCCCTTCCTCTCTCTGAAATCAATAAAAACGTATCCAGGAAAATACTGATAATACTACTGTTTATTTACTAAAATTATGAGCCAAAACTTTTGAAATGATAATTTGGTTTTTAAAATCCCACCAACACAGGCATCAAATCTCTAGAATAGAGAAAACACAATTTCTATATTACCATAAAGAAATCTATCTTCTCCAAAACCTGTTACTTTGGGCAGGACACACAGATAACCATATCAAGTTTCCAGAGAATGAAAAGTGTGCAAGTTTAAGACACCACCTTGTAGCTTCCTATGACTGTTAGATAAGACAGCACCTTAAGACAAACACAGTGGCTGCTAAATATTAAGTCTTTAATACCTGGATGCCAGAAATCAACACAGATTTGTACTGTGTCAGAAAAAGATGATCAAACTGCTAACAAATTTGGGAAAAAATATTATTCTCAGATTGAGCAAAAGTAATCATCAAAAACATAAAATTAAATTGTGACATTAAACAATAATAAATATAGACAAGTACCAATTAATGGCATTAACGTCTCCATACTTAAAATGTAATTGATTTTTAAACATCATTTTGCTAAATGTTAAAAATTCTCATACACAGAAATCAATTTCACTTGATTTTCCTTATATAATCATATGACTATTAAGAAAGTAGTTTACTTTCTCTTTTATAAACATCCACAGCACCATCTATAGGCAAAACTTAAGTAAGCATGTTCTTTGATATAGTTCGACCACTAGAAGTTTAATCTGTATAGAACTTAATATTATAAATCTATTTATGCATAGGATATCTCTGAAAGAATGCCTGAAAACCAAAAATAGAAAAGTAATACAATTCAATAGAAGTGGAAGGTACATAGGTAGAACTGTTGCCACCCCTCACTTAATATGTAACAGATTTCTCTACTAGCTCTGAAAATTATGTTAACCTTTTCCCTCTTTCCTATATCAACTCCCAATATGTATGCCAGAGAAAACCCACAATTGTTGACTAGAATGAGGGAATTGTGTTTTCAAATTAACCACCATAACTACACCCGCTCCTCTTTAGCACACTGTGTAGCTATGATGAAACATACTTCCAGCTGTAATTCTGTATACTTTCTCCTAAGTTCAGTGACTTCTTCTCCAGCTTGCATCTTCTTATACAAATCCAGCTCTGTGTCAAGTAATTCTTTCTGCATCTAGAAAATAGTAATTAATGTTTTGGGTGACAATTAATATCCTGCATTTAAACAAAACATTTTACAAAGAACCTGTACACATTCCCATTAAATCTGTACATTTCTTTTCTATCACCAGTCCTACCAACCTAGTTCAAGCCATCAATCACCTCTAGTCTACAATACTGCTAGCTTCCTAACTTGTTCCTATTCCCACTGATTTCCCTATAATTCACTTTCTATAAAAAACCCTGGGATTTTAATGGACTGATATTAAGTAATTTTCTGGAAATAACTGAAAGGAAAGCAAAATACCAAGGTATTAACAAGCAATATATAGTATGCTTTCATGTAGGAAAGAACTCATACACACACACACACCAAGGAGGGAAGAGTAGGGAATAGTGTTAGGAATCAAAGGGGAAAGGCCTTCTATATATACCTTTTCATAGTTTAACTTTTGAATCATGTTAATGTTTCATATATTCAAAAAATAAAATTAAATCAGCAAAAAATGAGGGGGATCCAAAATTGAATACATACAGAAATACACCCAACTTTATCAAATTAATAATATAACCACGCAAAAAGAAAAAGTAATCCTACACCACAGTTCTGATTTTATACCTTTAGTGGAATATATTGTGAGGTTATAATGTAAATAAATTCTAAATTTTATATTTAGTTAGTTGTTGGAAGTGGTATTGTTGTAACAATTCTGAGACTATTTGGAATGTATTACAGGACTGAGCAAATGAGTGCTGTGTTGACGTTAGTGGAAACCAAGTTGTCATTATGGGAACAGGGAGATAAAATAAGGAAATGAAGAAAAGAAGAACCCCATTATGTTGGATGAGAATCAGAAATTTCAATAGGAACTAATGATTTTATACATGTATACACACACCAAGTATAAATATTGTATATAACACTGTTGTTTTTTTCTTAAGCACTTATTATCAACTGAAATTAACTTGCTCACTTATTTGTTATCTAATAAATTTTCTCCTGGTTCAATAAATACATTCTGTAGCGTGCGGTCAGAATGTTACTTCTCTGTTCGTTTATGTTTTATAACACAAACACCTTACAAAATAAAGCTCAAACTCCTCAGTCAAGCATTTAAGTACCTATTATCATTTTGTCTTCAAGTTACCTTTTCAGGATTATCCATAACTATTTTCCTAATTACTAATTTTCCCACTGTAATCCACAGAATTCAAAAGATTAGTACAGTTTGCTTGTTTGTGTTTATTTACTTATTAATTAATGGAGGAAGAGGAGAATCGTAGCATACAATGGTCAGATTTTGAGCAAAGGATATAACCTGAAAGGAAAATGAACCTTTAAACAATGTGTTTTAATGTTTTCTTAAAGAATATAAAAAACAGCACAAATAAAAATACCTGAGTCTTGGTTTTTATACTTTTTGGAAGACAGCGTCCAGGAGAAGTAGCTTTGACCTCATCTTTCAACTTGGTAATATTTTTTGTCAAAACCTCTAAAGTTTTCATTATTTCTGCTTTATCTTCAGACTTCATTGCTTTGTTTTTCTCCAGTTTTGAAATTAACATCTGCCAGATTTTTTAAAAGAGAAAAATAGAAGATACTTATTCCTACTATTATTAACAAAACAAACATAGAAAACTAAGTATAAAAATAAGTATCTACTACTTTTAGTTTATGTATTCATAACAAAGATTATAACCACTAAAATACCAGATTGGTGATGCTAACTATCCCAATTCAAGCCTTACTCTTGGTTTACTTTGTGAAGAACTATAGTATTACTCCTTGGGTCTGTCTCTTAGAACACAAGAAATCCCTGAAAAGCTGTCAATTTGAAGTAGTATTAACAATTTTACTTCCTAATCCATTTGTTAATATTACTGCCTCTAATTACTCCTGATCCAAATGGAATCTGTAACCCAGAATGAATCACAGGAAAAATTCTGTTTTCCCTTTATATAATAAGGTTTAGGAAAATGAAAAGTGTAATTACTTTATCATGAGGAAACTACCTGGCTATCCTAGGAATGATATCACCACCATGACCAGGGAACAAGAAGAGAAACAGGGTATTATGGGATAGAAGATAGCACACAACATTATAGGTTCTCTGAGTCAAGATGGTTTCAGTTTTTGGTATAAAGCACCATGATTTCTCTTTATCAAAGATATCCAAATTTAAATTATAAAAGACACACATTTCTGACTAAAAATGTATACTTTTTGTATTTTCAATATTTGGAAATGTCATAACCTTTATTACCAGATATGATTTAAGAACTTACACTAAATTAATGTTATAAACTAGAGACATAAAGAAATACTGTAAGCCACATAAGTAATATTTAATTTTCTAGCCATCACTTTAAAAAGATAAGATATAGTAAAATTAATTTAATAATATATTCTATTTAACAAAAAATATTCAAAATATTACATTTCAACAAAAATTATTGAGAGGATTTTGCTTTTTTTCTTCATACTACATCTTTGAAATCTGGTGAAATATTTTTTACACTCATAGCACATCTCAACTTGGACTAGACACATTTCAAGTAAATAATAGTCAGATGTGGCAATTAAATAAAGGTCCATCTCAATATTGAGAAAAAGTTTCCATTTCACTATCTGTTGAATAAAGGACTACGCAGCAATATACTTGGATAAATACTCCTTACTTTCATTTCAAATTTGATAACCATAGTTCCATTCAAACTACTCAAATTCCCAGTCCACAATTCAATGTATGCTCTTCATGTCCAATATACTAGTACTATCAATTGATAATATACTTTATCACTGATAATATCTTAGTTCTATCATATCAATTACAGTAATTATGTTTCTCAGTGATATATATGTAGTGTAAGATTAATTTCACTCAAAGCTGTAACATTTATAAATATATTCTGCCAAAGCTAGTTAATATTTTACCTTCTGTGTTTCAATGTGCTTTTCTAAAATTTCTTGTTTTCTTTTCCTTACATCCTGCTGAAGTTTCAGTGCCTCCTAGAGGAAGGGACCAAAAATATCATTAGAATATTGACCGTTTATTAGAAACAAAATGATTTAAGAGGACAGAAATGGTTGTAACTGCAGAAGCTTGGCAACAATAATTAAATGCAAACGTTTCCTATGTCACACTGAAATATGTATGCAAGTTTTAAAAGATCAGGAGAACCTTTCATTCCAAGAAAAATATTAATATTTACTGCTACACTATGGAAAATAAAAGTTCAGTGGCAGCCAACATACTCCTTTTAAATTTCATTTTGTTATGAGCACTGAAAAAACAGATACATGCAGAAGTGCTTTTCTACATGCAAATTTTGTACAATAATAGTTGTACTTACCTGCTTTTTTTTCTGTGCTTCATTATTATCAACTGCAGAGGGGGAAACAAGTAAGGTTTTTTGTGCAGCCTTCAAAGCAGCTGGATTATACACTGTTTTTGTTAGGCCAGTAGATGTAGATAACACCTACCAATAAAAATTCAATTTTGTAAAATAAATGTATCAGGCATTCATGATTTTCTGAGTCCTGTTTTCTTATAAAATAACATTAACGCACTTCTGTTAAAATTTAGTACAGTGAACTAAATGTATTGATTTGAAAGAAGGGAATGAATAATGAATAAACTATGAAGTAAATAATTAATGTATATATAGGAAAAACGTAAAAACAAACATAAAAACTTCAAGAAAAAACACTGTCAATACTATATCTGAGAAAATATTAGTTGCTGAATACTTGTGCTAGTATTCCTACTAACTAAAACAAAATCTGTACATAAGGGCATGGCACAGAAAAAAACTGGATGTTGTCCTTCAAACAATTTGCAATTGTTTGTCCCTTAAGATCATTTGCAATTTACAGTTTGGAAATTAACTTTGTTGCTTTCTTTCTCCATCCCTTTGCTGGCATTGCTCCTTCTGCTTTGAGTGACCACACACTTTTAAACCCAGTTCAAGTTCAACACAACCAGCCAAGACCTCCACAAAGTCCTAATCTTTTTTTTTTTACCCAGGTCCTTCTATGAAATTTAATCCTACAGCTATTAAATTATTTAGTAAAAATGATCTGATGATATATTGTTTCTCACCCTGTCTACGCTGTAAGGGCCTTGAAACAAAAAGCATGTCTTTCTCTTCTTTGCTCTTCTTCCAAATACCCAATCCTTGTTAATAATCCTATATAATAAAAGGCTAATATGCAAATTGTCCCCTCACCGGGGGTTCAACAGGGAGTTCGCCCAGGGGGTAGGGCCAGCCAACCAACCGCCTGTGGCCCCTCCCCCCAGCCAGCCTGATGGGGTAGGCCGGCTGCACCCCACCCATGCACGAATTCGTGCACCGGGCCTCTAGTTAATTACAAGACCCTGGGTAACTTGAAGTACTTTTCAGGCTTCAGTTTGTTTTTCTATAAAATGAGGACATTCATCTTGATGATATCTAATGTCCTTAACCAACCCAGAAGAGTAGAGATTTTTTGTCTTGCTTCATTGCTATATCTTCAGTGCCAAGAACAGTTCCAGCACACATTCTAAATATTCAATAAACACTTGGCACTAAATTAAACTGAAATGATGATAAATCCAAGTGGACAACCTTTTCTACACAAAAGTCAAGTTAAGAAAAGTGTATGGGCTACTTTTTTATCCTTCAAAAGCAAAAAGTTGCAAGTTCCATGGGGTGGTTCGTTACTGGGTTTTGGAAAGGAGTCTAGGAATCCCTTCAGAGAGATCTGTGACTGCTATATAAAAACAAAACATTAAACTACATATATGAAGAATGTAACTTTCCAGAGGAAAAAACAGCTTCCCAAGTCTTAAAGGAGTTCATGATCTAAAAAGACATTTAAAAACTACACTGAGTGGCCAGATTATTATGATCTCTGAACGCATAATAATCTGGCCACTCAGTGTATATCCTATATAATAAAAGGCTAATATGCAAATTGTCCCCTCGACCAGGTGTTCGACCAGCAGGCAGGTCGGCCAACTGCCCATGTCCCCTCCACCTGGCCACGCTGGCCGGACCCCACCTATGCACAAATTCATGCATCAGGCCTCTAACATATATATACTGAGTGGCCATATTATGCGTTCAGAGATCATAATAATCTGGCCACTCAGTGTGAGTGTGTGTGAGTGTGTGTGTGTGTGTGTGTGTGTGTGTGTGTGTGTGTGTGTGTGTAAAGAATTTACAAAAGTTTTAAGGAGATAATGTGAACAGCCTAAATCTTTTTATAAAACTAACCAGGATGGTATATGCTAATGCCTTTATTCTTCATAAATCTCCCTAAGGTAAGCAGAAACACTCAAACATCATCTGACTGAAGACTCTACTCAAATAATAACTATTGCAATATATTAATATTTAGCTGTATCAATCAGGTTTTAAGTTTCCTCTCTATTAGTCCTCTCACAAAAATGGAAACTTAGAAGAATACTAAAGGGTTTACTCAATGTTAGTTACAAGAAAGAGATAAAATTTTACATTTATGTATTTATTTGCTTTAAAAATGACAGAAGATACTGGATGGATACTAGTATTGAGATTTTCCATGCCCACAATAAAAAAAAATTTTTTTCAGTAATTTTTGATGATGAACAATCTTCTATTTTTCTTAAGACTTCTCTGAATCACTGACCTCTAAGGATTCTGCAGCAAAAATCATTATGAACTAGGGAGAGAAAACAAAACTAAAATGCTATTCTTTAAACAGGTCCACTGAAGTTGACTGAAAGTTATATTTTGGAAATAATTGCTTTCCAGAAAATATTCGTTACAAGTAATTTCCTCCATAAATAGCCCACTACCATTAGTGATTTTTCATAAATTAAATTAGTGGTAACTATATTAATAAATTATACTATCATTTCCAAGAATGTCCCCCTTTTATCCTAAAGCTATATAAAACACGCTAAAGAAATGAAAACAGTAGCAAAAAAATACTAGAAAAGTTTTGTAAAAGCTTTAATTAGTACACTTCAAATTTGTACAAGTCCAAATGTCGACATAAACAGATCCTAACGTCATCAGCTTTGTATACCTCCCCAGAACTGCTAAGAATAAAAGACTTATATTGTTCATTTATTCCTCAGCTACTTATCAAGGAAAATAAATCTAATCAAAGTAAATATTTACATACTGCTAAATTTAGTAGCATAGACTAAGGGACACAAATTTAGAGAAAAGGGAGGTATCATATGAAAAAATGTGGAGGTTTCATAGAAGAG
Organism: Ia io; assembly: GCA_025583905.1. Lineage (NCBI taxonomy): Eukaryota > Metazoa > Chordata > Mammalia > Chiroptera > Vespertilionidae > Ia > Ia io. The sequence goes on from JAJQQW010000003.1 coordinate 51,349,478, forward strand.
GTTAGTGATTTTTTCAATCTTTAAAAGAATAGACTAGAATTCAGTTAGGCAGACGGAAATGCACTGCAGAAAAATCACCACCAAAAAATTAAAAAATTAAAAAGAGGCAGGAAATAGCAGAAAAAGATTCCTTAGAAAAGAAAGGTCTAACGCAGACGTAGTAACAGAACCAGAATAATTGAGGTATGATAACCTGTGAACCAAGCTAAGTCATTTAGCTGAGGAAATGAAGGTTACTTTAAGCAACTAACATTAAAATAAGTCTGAAAGTAGGATAGTGGTAGAGTACACTAGATGAAGGTATGGCAGCTCTGAACTGCATCCATAGGCCAGGGGCCTGAAGGTTGTAGAGAAAGAGATGACTGCAAACACAAGCAATGACTCTAAAGGCTTTTAGACTATACAAACTGGAAATTGGTGGTATTACTTTCAGAGGTAAGGCTAGGAGAAATTAATTTCTGTGGGAAATAATGAATCATGTTAGGGATGTTATGCCTGAAGTAATGTTGAGGTGTTCAAGAGGGAAATCTGATTTAGCGAATGAAATTCATATTCAAATATCTAGAACTGCCCAAGTTTTACACAGGAAATAAGGAAAACAATATACTGAAGCAGTAAAGAAAGCAGGTCAGCTATCTCATGGGGTGTTCATGAAGTCAATTACCCATTTAATCTTCATAATGGACTAAAATAGGAGATCCAGATTCAAGTAACTCAAGTAACTCAAGTGTATAGGTCAGCCAAAACACTATTTGGGCCTTATCTTCCTTTAAGGTGAGGGTATAGAAATGGGAAACATTATCTAATTCTAATATACTGTGTTTCCATATACCTCAAATAAGACTAAAGATCAGGACATTATTTCATACCTAACCAGAAAGAAAAAAAAGCCACATCTACACAAACTAGAAGATTAGTCCATAAATGATCTTAATTTAATCAGCATTTGTCTCTTTATTAAAAAATAAAATGGCTAGATGTATTGTCAGGCTATATACAATAGCTATTAATTATAAATAAAAATACTACATTTACATCATCTTTTCAAGTTTATAAAATACTTTCAAAATAAAATTTATTTAATCCCTCACAAAACTTTATGAGCAATATAAATATTACCATCACCATTTTATGATGAAGAAAAAGGTTCATAAAGATTAACAGCACTGCCCAATATCATGCAGTTAGTAAATAGAGAATCAAAGCTCACACTCAAGTACAATTCCTACTTCATGGCCCTTTCTTTTAGACTGCCCGAGTTTTCAAAATAAAATGTAAAAAATATCTCTAAAGAAAATATAGTAAATACAAAGAAAAAGAAAGAATGAAGCACATGGAAACTATAGTGAGCAGCAAGTATTAAAATGCTGATGCAAAAAGTAAAAAAAGGTAAGCAAATATTTTTCTTTTCAGCAAATGGAAAGCAAAATGGTAGGAATAAGAGATACAGATACTATTAAGAAGCAAAAGTTTGAAACTATGAAAAAATTAAAAAATTAAGATGCCATCTGAAAACATTTATGAAGCCAAGACAAACACATCATGCTTCTTCTTACCTTTTCAGTTGCTGAAACAGATGGCTTTGATACAAAACCCAACCTGTCCTTCACAGATAATTTAGTTACATTCTAAAAAAATTAAAATGGACATATTCAGTGTTTCCCTAAACATGTATGTCTGATGGGATTATGAACATTCTGATTCTACTAGCATATACTGACTTTGTTAAGTATACTGATGTTAATCACAAAACCTGGATCTTTTTTCAAAGAGAGACAAAAAGAAAATATGTATGGAAAAACAAACCGTATGTAATATTAATCATGAAAAACTATGATGTAAAATAAGATGTCTAAGCCAGGTGGTTGCTAAAGTCCCCTCCATTGATACAGAACCACAAATTCTTAAAATCCTAAGTTGACCAATAGAAAGTTTGTACATTGTAAATATTAGGTTTGAGTAAATAAAGATGTGCCTACTTCTTGAGCTTAAAAATGAAAGTCATTCTTTCCTAAAGTAAGTTTTATTTTATAGCCAAATACATTGCATTTGCTGATGATTTGGAATAATAGGATTGGGTGGGGGTTTTAAGTAACTAATAATTTACCAATTTACATTCTGCATGTTTATTTTAACAGAATCTCAATCTATCACTTTTTTAATAGAATCTCAATAGATTACTTTTCAGGAAGACTACTGGAATAAGGTGTCATCCATTAGCTAAGTAGGATAGTATATCCTAACTTTATTTTATACAAATGCTGAAACATCTGGAGACAAAGAAAAGCTAAGTTTTAGAGACTGAAGGTATAGAAATAAGAAACTGCCACTCAAGTATGGAAGGGAGTGGGAAGGGAATGACATATGGAAAAGAAAATCCAAGAGTCAGGAATAAGTGATGCAAAGTTCTGAAAGCGTAATAAGTAACTTGAATCAGTATATTAAGCATGTTACAACCTGATGGTATAAGCCTTCCTGTACCAATAGCTTTCAGTTCAGGCTACTGCATATTTATTTCTGAAATAGAATTCTAGTTAAGTCAAAGATGATGAGAAAAATAAGATTTAGTACACTGAAATTCACTTTTCAGGCAGATTTGCTGGAAAATACCTCCTCCACAAAGTGAAAGAGAGTTCTTTCTTATAAATAAGTATTAACTAGAGAGAAGAATTTAATATTCAAATAGTATAGAAAAAGTAGAATGTGAAAGTGTTATAATAGTAACAAAAATATGTACAGACTATCCTATTTCTGTATAAAAATAATTCAAATCACCAAGGGAAACTAATTTACTCAGAACCTACTATGCAACAGACACAATAAGACGACTTTTCATTTACCTGAGGAAGGTCTGAACTGGCACTCTGGGCTTCTGTTGGTTCAATAGTACTTGTAGGTACTGGACCCAACCGCTCTTTGACAGACTGCTTCATAACAGGCAAAATGGGCTGCTGGACTAAAGGCTGCATTACCTCAGAGTAAGAAAAAAAATGTTAAATGTTCACGAGCATCGAAAATAACCTTTGTTATTTTGTTACTAAATTAATTGCCCGTGCAGAGAAAGTCTTAAGAGTGCAGCTTGTAATCAAAACCTAGCCACCTTCCAAATTTCTTCACGTTTTCCTTTGCACATAAAAACTTATTTATAAAGTAGAGAAAAAATTAAAATCTACACTTCACTACCTTCTTTCTTTCTTTTATTTTAATGAACAGTATATAGAAAGTTAAAGAAACAAACTGCTGTGAGACACCTCTATGAGCAATTAATCTAACATTACATATTGACTGATTCACTGACTGAAAGTGAGATGGAAGAAAGGAGAAAGGGAGGGAGGGAGGGAAAGATGAGAGGAAGGAAAGGAGAGATTTCTAAAATGAACCCATAGTGTGACTTTGTGGAATATGTAAAGCTATCTGTACTGAGTGTCTCTGATATACCTGGGACTTTTTTCTATATACTTCACACATATCTTGTAATTGTCTAATAAACTAGGGCTTAACTTCACAATAAAATGCAAGAAGAGAGATTAAATAACTTCCTCAAGTCTATATATTTAAAAGTGGTTGAGGCAGGATCTAAACTCAAAAAGTCTACCTGACTGCAATGCCTCTGCTCTTAAATACTATTATGCTTTCTAAGCGCTTTCTATGGCATTTAATTTCACATAAATTTCTCTTACCTTTGGAGAAGTAGTTTGTAATTGCTGGGTGCCCCCTTCTCTGTGCCAATAAACCTTAATAAAGCGATTGTTTAGAACTGCTTCTGTACTTGATATTGCTTTCTTTGCTTCTTCATATGTTGCAAATTGGATAAGGGCACCTTCAGGATCACCATTATAGGCAACCTAAGGTGTCAAATATTAAGAACAGTGAATTTCCAAATGAATTTTTTGTTTCATACAGTAAAATTCCTCAACAAATAAAATATTGGTCCTCCTATGTAAGATTCTATCTTTATACTTCCTTAAATCTAAACTATTACCATAACCTACTTTCATTCCAGAAGAGTGCAAGAGGCAACCAATTAATGTGTCTCTCTCACATCGATGTTTTTCTCTGTCTTTCCCCCTCTCTTTCACTCTCTCTAAAAATCAATGGAAAAATATCTCGGGTGAGGATTAACAAAACAAACAAAAAAAGAGTGCAAAAATTTTAAGAAAAAAATAAATTTTACACATAAGTAAACTGAATTCAAAGAGCATATGATTCTGCAGACTCATTAGTAAGTAGTAGATACAAGGCTTTTCATTTCCAAATTTTTGTTCTTTTGGTTTTGAAAATTCTCTTAAATTTAGTATTACCAGTATAGTTAGTTGTGTGAGAAAAAATATTCCAGAAACTTTTTTGTCTAAATCTAAATATGATAGATCAATTAAATAGCCATAAAAAGATATTCACAAATAACTACAGGGTAATGTGTATAAGATGGGTCCATATCTTTCAAATATATACATTTTTAAGGGTGTGCGTTGACTGACTGATAAGCCAATAGATAGATACAGAAATACAAAACAAAAATCTAGAATAATGCATGGTAAATTGTTAACAATGATGTAACTATATTCTGGGGATATATGGGAAGAGAAATGTAAGGGACACTAAGAGTTGAAGTAGAAACATTTTTTTAAAATTCTATATAAATTTCTATTGCCCTGCCACAACCAAGCATGCAATTTTCATCTATTACTTTTATATTATAAATGGCAATAAAACAAAATTTTCCAAATTAATCAACATAAGCTGTACTCTCTAAAATTTATTATTTTTATGAGGTGATGACAAATAATTTTGATTAAAAGGAGCTGAAAAAAGCCCAATATTATTTCAACACTTTTACATATTACACAATGTAAGCTCAATACTAAATAACCTTACAAGTTATATCCACCAAAGCCAAGGTCTAACTTTAGGTGAAGTCAAATACAAACTACACTGATATTTATCTTGAAAAATATTCAAAAATGGTCAGGAAAAAGCAAATGTTTCAGCTAATTATGGATTACATGGTATCTGGGCCCCATCTGTTAAATGTATCCCATCACAGAGGCAGCAAAAATAATCAAACTAAAGCATCTTGTTGTAATGACTTGTTATCTCCCTAAATAATTAAGCAAAGACAACAGAATCACTTCATAGCACTTACCTGTAAGTTAACCAAAGTTCCAAATCGACTAAAATGCTCATTAAGTTTGCTGATATTATTTAATTCTGGTGGAACTTTTCTAAGTTCAAGTTTGGTGTTTTCATTTCCAAACTGAACCTTTTTCTGGAAGCCTGGGCTGTTTGTTCTATTAAAATTTGGTCTGTAACAAAAATCAAGTTAATTAATACATTCATTTATATATCCTATCCCATTATCAAGTACAAAGAAATAACATTTTACTATTTAAGTTTTATTTTTTAAAATTGAAATTACTGGTTGATCATGGATATTTAAATTTTCTTTTAAAAAAATGAAGTCTCCAAATTAGTAAATGTTCACATCTTTCATGGAAGCCAACTGAGAAGGGCTCTTTCATATCACTTGTATTTGGCACTTTCAATCTACTCCTATGTAAAATTCTTATAAGGAAAGGTCCTAGCACCCTATTTCAGTCAATTTGCATATATAATCTTTGTTCCATTTCTGCAAAAGCTAGCTTACTGAAATGTATCCTATTTTAAAACCTTGATTAAAAGGTAAGGATGACTGTCTCACCTGCTTCTCAACCTAAAAAAAAAAAAAAAAATTCAAAACTGTAGACAACACATTTGACATTTGGAAAAAAAGGAAAAACTATGGCCCTGAGAGGTTACAATGCTTGCCTTAAATCACAGAATTAAAGCCAGAGCCAGAACTAGAAATTAGCCACCTTTAAGTGATGTTACAAAGCTCTAAAAATGTGTGATCCTAGTCTCTCCTCAAACATGAAAGTTTATAAATGAATCATCATAAACACCCCAACATTCTGATTCCTTACCTCTTTCACTGAAGCCCTTCCTTTACAACTTCAGTCCCTATCCAGCCTTCCCCTTAGTCCCCACTGCCAAGCCCCCGCCCAAAATCCCTTTCTAGTTCTTAACAGGAACTGCTCCAAGGCTAATGCCTCTTCTCAGACATGACCCACACTTTCTTCCCTAATAACAATCTCATGACTATCCTTTATATGGGTAAGTAGAGGCCCGGTGCACGAAATTTGTGCACCAGGGTGTGTGTCTCTCAGCCCAGCCTTCACCCACTCCAATCTGGGACCCCTCGGGGGATGTCCGACTGCCCGATCCAGATTGGATCGGGCCTAAACAGGCAGTCGGACATTCCCTCTCACAATCCAGGACTGCTCGCTCCCAACTGCTCACCTGCCTGCCTTCCTGATTGCCCTAACCGCTTCTGCCTGTCAGCCTGATCACCCCCTAAACACTCCCCTGCCACCTGTTTGCCCCTAACTTCCCTCCCCTGCAGGCCTGGTCACCCCTAACTGCCCTCCCCTGCAGGCCTGGTCACCCCTAACTGCCCTCCCCTTTAGGCCTGGTCACCCCTAACTGCCCTCCCCTGCAGGCCTGGTCACCCCTAACTGCCCACCCTTGCAGACCTGGTCCCCCCCAAATGCTCTCCCCTGCAGGCATGGGTCCCCCCAAATTGCCCTCCCCTGCAGGCCCGGTTGCCCCCCACTTCCGTCCTCTGCCGGCCTGGTCACTCCTACCTGCCCTCCCCTGCAGGCTTGATCGCCCCCAACTGCCTTCCCTTGCAGGCCTGGTCCCACCCTACTGCCCTCCCCTGCTGGCCTGATTGCCCACAACTGCCCTCCCTTGCCGACCTGGTCCCTCCCAACTGCCATCCCCTACTGGCCATCTTGTGTCCACATGGGGGCAGTCATCTTTGACCACATGGGGGCAGCCATCTTGTGTTGGAGTGATGGTCAATTTGCATATTATCCTTTTATTAGATAGGATATTCAATGATATCTCTAACATAAGGAGTATTTTATAGGTGGGGGAGGTGGAAAAATTGTGTCCTTAACCACTATACCATTTCTATATGAAAATGCCTTCCACATAGCAGACAACTATCAAATTTTTAGAAAATTTACATTTTAGTGGGGTAATGCCTACAGAACAAAATTATATAAATTTTATTTTGAAAAATAATACTATACTGTCATAATACTCCAATTACCCTAAAAATTACTGTGTAAAAAAATTCCTCAATTTCCCCTGACAGCTTACTTATCAAACCAAGTCTTCTTTGTAGTAACTCCAGGCTCCCCAGAACCAATCGTTCTTTTCCTTGACTCTGAATCCACTACTATCCTCATACTGCTTTTATTAGGAGGCTTTTCTGTTTGAAAAGAAAATAAAAGAAAACAGATTAATATTTTCTGTTTATCATAGCTACACTTCCTTAAATTCATATTGAAAACAAAGTTCTGGCACTTTATCCAAATATATATTTTAGAAGAAATAGAAATAAATGTACATTCAACTATAGTAGTATTCTAAGAGATTTTAATTTATTTCTAATTCACTTCAACCTAACTACAGAAGAATTAGTAATTCTCACATGTCAAATTAAAATATGTCTCTGGCCCTGGCCAGGTGGTTCAGTTGGTTGGAGCATCATCCAGCAGACCAAAAGGTTTCAGGTTGATTACTGGTCAGGGTACATACATAAGCTGCAGATTCAATCCCCAGTCAGGGTGCATACAAGAGGCAACCAATCAATGTTTCTCTGTCTCTTTGTCTGCCTCTTTCCCTCTTCCTCTCTAAAAGTCACCGAATAAATATATCCTGAGATGAAGATTTTTTTTAAAAAAAAAAGGCTTTATTGAAAATAAATAAAATATGACTCTGTGGACAACATCTATGGGGGGGTGGAGGGGGGTGGAAATCTATGTCACTGTTCCCCTTTACCATCACCCTTAACACAAATAAGACCTTTAAGAATTAATAACTTAAGAGTTGTGATTGAAGTGAGTTGCTTATTTAAACACCAACATATTAATATAATTAGAACATACATAATTTTAAAAGGTAAATATTCAAGATTGAAATGCAGTGCCAAAGAGCTACTGAATATCTACTATCAACACTCTACATTTACTTAGGTTTTGATACAGTTCTTTCAAGCTATTATTCCCAAATGACACCAAAGTTTAAAACATGCAAACCTTAATCCCTATAAAATATATAAAGATAGATTAAAAAGTGGTTGTAGAAATTCTATTCTTAGTATTTCTAAACACATAGCTAACCAAAAGAACTTGGGATCTGTTTCAGCACAATCTCTCTCATGGCTACAACTCTCTCTAATCTCTATGCAGTAGATTGTACCAATTTATCACTCGTGATCTCTGCTCTGAGGACCAGTCCTAAATTTCTAACTTCTGGGTTTTCTCTGGCCATCTTCTTCTGGAAATCCCATGGGTATACTAAAACTATGTACAAAATACAAATTATCTTCATATCAATGTACTTTTTAAATATCAAACATTTAAATTAGTGAAACAACCATATCCCTAATCGTATTTGATTTCTAACTCTGCCCACATCCCTTCAATTCACCTTGTATTTCCTCTCAATTCCCACTGAGAAAACCTTGATACAAACTTGCATTACTTTTCACCTAGTCTACTGTCCTGAGCTTCTGCTTCTAGATTCTCCTGCCATTGATTTATCCAATATAGAGAGCTACCAATATAAGTGTCCAGAACGCTGCTGCTTTCCTCCATCTCCAACCTCTCCCTCTAAACTGACACTTCCCATCAACATTTTTTTATATATTGATTTTGGGTGTAGCTTAGTGGTTAGACAACCATATTCTTTACATAGTGTTCCCCTCGATATTTCCAGTACCCCAATTGGCACCATACATTGTTATCACAATATTATTGATGTTATCACATATTTCCTATGATATACTTACTTCTTGCGACTATTTTGTAGCCACCAATTTGTGCTTTTTAGTCCCTTCACCTCTTTCGACCAGTGCTCCAACCTGCCTTCCCCTTTGGAAACCACCAGTTCTATCTGAGTCTGTTTCAGTTTTGTTTGTTCTTTTATTTTGTTCTTCAGATTTCACATATAAGTGAAATCATATGGTATTTGCCTTTCTCTGACTGACTTATTTTACTGAGCATAATAACCGCTAGGTCCATCCATGCTGTCGCAAATGGTTAAGATTTCATTCTTTTTTAATATTCCATTGTATATATGAACCACAGCTTTTTTAGCCAGTTGTCTACTGATGGCACTTGGGTTGCTTCCATAGTTTGGCCATCGTAAATAATACTGCAATGAACATAAGGGTGCATATATTCTTTTGAATTAAGTGTTTTGGGATTTCTCCAGATAAATTCCTAGAGACTTAGTGTTTTGGGATTTCTTCAAATAAATCCCCAGAAGTAGAATCACTGTGTCAGAAGACAGGTACATATTTAATCTTCTGAGGAAACTCCATACTGATGTCTCCCATCAACATTATTCCATTTAAAGAAACCTCTTAAGACCACTTTTCCCTCCAGCTCCAGCATTCTCCCTCTCCTTATCCTAACAGCTATTTCCTAAGAGATGTCTACACTTACTAACTTTGCTTTCTTACAACCCAGGCATTCACTAATTCTCTGAAAACTGGCAGCTGCTCCCACTATTGCACTTAACTTGCTCTTGCTAAAATTGCTGATGTCCTCACTTGTTGCTTAAACTTATGAATACATTCCAATCTTTCTCTTACTTGACCTCGAGAGCATTTAATGCTGCTGATCATCTTCCCCTCCTTCTTATTCTTCTCCCTTGGTTTTCATGTCTCCACACTTTCTGCTTTCTTCTCTGCCTTTTTGGATTGATTTTCTCAGTGCCTTATGTAAGCTCCTTTTTCTTTGTCCACTGTTTCAGTGTAGGCATCCTCCAGGTTATTTACTGGGACTTCCTAATCTCACTCTACACAACCTCCCTAAAACATCTTATCTACTGCCATGGCTTCATTCATCAATGTAGTGATTCTCAAGAAGGAAGGGGAGTGTATTTGGAAGCTATGTCAGTCAGGCTCTCAGACTTGGGTACACCTCCTTCCATCTTTCTTTGCTTCTCACTATTACTAATGACACAGAAGAAAAGATTGTTCTACATGGTTTTTTCATCTGCCCAATTTCCAGAGCAGAAACCTGGTGTCTTTAATTTCACCTTCTCCATTAATCCCATTCTAAGTCCAATAAGTTACATGTGTTGTCAACCCTGTTACTACCCTAGTCCAGATACTATCATCTCCTCTAGAATTCTTCAAATGCCTTGAATTGGCCTCTTACATCCCTCCACATCCCTTACTCCCTTCTCTCCCAGTCACAAAATTCTTCCAGGTTCTACAAAGTATTTTAGGGTGTATACACTTTATCTGGCCCCTTTCACTGGCTACCTTTGACTTAGCCTACATGTCTACAGCAGATTAGGTAGAAATATCCAGTATCTAGCATGGGTGATGTTCACAGTGCAAGCTGCAGTTTCTTTGGCCAGTGTATCTTCACAGGATCAGTACTGCAACAGGATTTTTGGCCTTATTCCTGCCTCACAAGCCTGGTTCACTGGCTCTTTTGGAGAGGTCTTTGAGCTATCCAATATTTTTTTTCCTTTAATATGTTATTTACCTAAAGGTTCACTAAGAGGCAATGATGTGTTTTTCCTCAGTATTTGTGATGTGTTTGCTCCAATTCATCTGTATCCTCTCATATTTTTGTTATTTATTTTAAAAAGAGAGTTAAAAAAAAGAAGCAAGTTCCTCTAGGCATACAATTACCAAATGTGCATATTACCTATATGTGCTGTGTTTTACCCCAATATCCATTTTAATAAATTATTTTTCTGCTTAAAATTTTCAGCACTGGTTTTGTTGACAACAAATGGAAACTTAGCCCTTCTTCCTACCTATATTCAATCAAGTAGCATCTATCAAATTTCCCACCTCCTTAGAAATATGGAAAGGACAATTATCAAGGCCTCCCAAGTTACATTAATATTCAGAATTCTAAGGCATCAAAGGACCTACATTTTTTTTCATTTGTAAATTTAAAGTATGAAGCATAAAAATATGATTATCACATAATAGTCTTAGACAAATTTAAATTAAGGCCATCTATAGGCTATTAGAAATATATAATAATTATATAATAAACAGTATCATAGGCTTTTAATTACCTATCACAATCCAGGACATTAAGTTTTAAACTAAACAGGCAACAGATGAAAAGATTTTGGGGGGTGGGAGACCAAAGAAAGGAAATAGAAGTATAGGTAATACTCAATATAAATGGGTTGCTAAATCAGTTTTGTGACGCATAAAAACAATGTTATTAATAAAGAATATATTCCTAAACCAGCTCACAGAAATAGTACATAATGTTTCTAAAGAACAGTATTAAAGTAATCACTATGTATGATTCCATGAGAAAAGGCGTTCAAATTTCTAGGCACACAGACATTTATCTCTCAATAGGTCCATTTCTGTAACTTACATGCATGTGGAGCTGAAATTACCACCACTCCAACTTCTACATGGTTAAGATTTATATGTAAGAGGTTTGATCCCTCTTCCTTCTCTCATCACCAACAAAAAATTGACCTGGCATTGGAATGGGTCTAATAAATACTGATCTGTAGCAGTGTATAGTTATGCCACTCCAAAAGAGCAAGATAAGAGATGACCTGATGTTGGAGTTCTAGCAAGAGCAAGGAATATGTACATGATAAAAAGAAAATAAGTACTAAATAGTGACCTAAAGTTTTCTCTGAACTGGCCAGGTAGAAGAGACTTGGGGGATAAACAACCACAAGTGGCTACTTTTCAATGACAAGAAACGGTTAAAAAAAATTTTTTTGCAAACTAAAATAATCTTTTTTTCTGCTATTGTTGTTAATGAGTTATTGGAATGCTGCAAGAAGAATTTAAAAGGTGGGCATCAACATGAAATGTTGTCCTGTGATCTCAAATTAAATTGGGTAAATATTAAAATGATCTTCACATCTTCATCACAAAAAGGTCTTTGAATACTCAAAGTATCTAGATGCTCAGGATCTGAGAGTTTTCAATAAACAACAACAAAATAAATCAAAGTATAAATAATCACAAGTTTACTAAACCACAATAGTTATTGACTGTTAATTAAGTTGGAGTTTATTCACGCTTGATGAGGCATGACATGCTAGAAAAAAAAGATATTGGGGGAAAAGCTGGAAAGAAAATGGCATTTAAAAACTAGTTGAAATAGGGAAAAAGACACTTTTATTGGCGTACATAATATTTTCTATTATGTCTAACAATCCTTCACGTTCCTGTATCAATTATCTGTAGCAAATCTTTCAAATTAATGTAAGCTCTACACCTCCTCTGACTCTCCATATCCATTTGTACCTCTAGAATAGGAGTCTTGCTGCCTCAGCTTGTGACTGTGTCAGTCTAAACTCTTATCTTCTGTCATTTAGAAATTTTATCAAAAAAAATCTGTCTCCTCTAAGAAAAATTTTAAAAGCTAATTAGTCACTTCCTAAAACATAATTCCTTTTGCTTAAAACATTATAAGCAAACCAATTTCAAATTCTAACATCAAAAGTAAAATACACATCAAGCACAATTTGTACAGCTAATTTCATTATTAACTGTGACAGAATCTATCTTTAGGAATTAAAGCATTACTCTAAAGAGTTTAAATAAACCTATTAAGACTGCAAATGATAGAAAATACCCAACAAAAGCTACATTAGAAAATATGTACTTTTGTAAAATTTCTTTCCTCTTGGAAACACCATAAATAGAGAAATACATTATTACCTTTTCTCTCATGGGAAACCAAGGGACTGAAGAAACAAACATAAACATTTACTCAACCTATAAATACAGGACCAATAAAACATAAACATTTACTCAACCTATAAATACAGGACCAATTGTTCTTTATAAATGTTTGTCACACTTGATATTACGAAAATTATAAGAAAAGATTAACCATAGTACCTCTGGGTGGCAAATCCATATCCCCTGATGTCAGTCCTATCAAGTTAGGCCTTTGTGCATGCACTCTGTGTCTATACATAGGTCTGGAAGTGTTTGTTATGCTTGGGGCCTCAGGATTATAGCCATCTGTGTCATATGTATCTGGTAATACAAAAACTGTAATTAAAAAACAATTGTAAAACTCCATTTTATAATTTTTCTACATTGATAACAGAAAAAGTAAAATGTAACATGTTACTAATACAAAGCTAACATATTTCATATGTATTAAAAAGAAAACTTAGTTTTATAAAAATAAAAATGTTATTTAAAAGAAAATGTAAGTTTTTAAAAACATAACTGAAGACTTACATTTAATGTACATTCAACATGTCTACATTTTTATTCTATATAATTATAGTGAGAAAAATAGACCTGCTAAAGCAGTGGTCGGCAAACTCATTAGTCAACAGAGCCAAATATCAACAGTACAACGATTGAAATTTCTTTTGAGAGCCGAAAACCGACTTCTGCGCATGGGCCACGAAGTTTCAATCGCACTGTATGTGCGCGCCCGCACGTGGTATTTTGTGGAAGAGCCACACTCAAGGGGCCAAAGAGCCGCATGTGGCTCACAAGCCGCGGTTTGCCAACCACTGTGCTAGAGTAATTCACTCTCTAAACATTTAAAAATTCCTCATCTAAAGCATATTCATAAATACAGAGAGGGCCAAAACTGCACCTGCAGTAAAAAGAGAGGGTGGAGCAGGAGGAGGCTGATGAATGCCAGTTGTTACTACAGTAGGAACAGAACTGGTTGCAGAATTTGGGGGAGCATCCATGCCAGATGGCTGCAAAGGAGGAAGTGGAGGTGGTGGTCCTGTCAAAACCAAAGAATAAGAAATATCATCTGAAAGCAAACAAATAAAATAAGTTATTTGTATATCCAAACATGATATTCTCATTTATCAAACTATAATATCTACAAACATTAAGCTCTTACAACTATTTTAGTTTTCTAGGGTAAATAGCCTTTTAATGTTTTCTAAAACAGGTTTCTCTTAAGCTATAAAATATTACAGGCAGCTGGGATTTATCAGGGATTGTGCATAATTCAGAGCTACTCCAAACCATAGTAAATCACAGGTTTGGCATAGTCAAGCAAAGTAGGTGTATAGACTAAATGGGAATATCTTGATCTTAGTTTCCCAGCATCTACAAAATTACTTTAGATACTTTTAATAAAAGCAAGCATCAAACTATTAACTTTTTAAAAAGATTACAAATGGACAGATAATAAGTACAGGCAAACAAACATATTTACTTACCTGTGACAGGTGGTAGACTGGGTGGTAATGGGCCTGGTGGTGGCACTGGGGGTCTCAGATTCACAGGTGGAGGTGTAAGAATTGGTGGAGGTGGGGGGAGTCCAGGAGGAGGTGGTCCTTCAACAACAGGAGGCTGTGCTGGGAAAGGTAGCATACCAGGAAGATTCACATCTTCTACAACTACTGGGTCACTTCCATGATCAAAAGGGCACATGTCTCCTCTCATACAGAAACCCTTTTCTGTGAGGAAAAAGAGAAATGTGAAAAGTGCTGGCATTGGTGGTCTGACATATGAGTTAACAAAAGTAAGATATTTAAAAACAGAAGTATTTTTTAATATAGGGCAAGTGTAATTAACCATATCACAAGAGCCACCCTGCTAATTCCAATAATTTAAAAATACTTATTAAAGTCATAATAAAGATAACACATACACTAGAAAATATATCACCAAATTAAAGTGAGTATACCTAACTAGTAAGATGGTATAAAACTTATATATTTGTCATTAGAAATACTTCCTGTATTTAAATTTCACGTAAAACTTTATAAACACTGCAACTATAGCTTTCATAAGTTTACAAAACTTTTACAATAAAACCTTAAGAGTCTTCATTTATAAATTCTTAAATAGGTAATATTCACATTTCTGGTTCTACTTACATGACCGTAACCATTCATTTTTAAAAATGTAAACTTTGAAGAAAATGTTTCAGTAGCAGATTCCCTCACAAGTAACTATGAATATTAGTCTTGTTTGATAAATTCCAAATATATCTTAAGACTTACATGCAAATAAACAATATATTTAAATTGGTACTCAATAGTCAGTAGTGATTAATGAGGTTTTCAATAGTATTGAGAAATTTATGAGTGCTTAAGATTAATTTCCCACTATTTCCAATAGGTTAAGTCTTTGAATAATTGTGTGTAACCTAAACTTACAGAATTTAGTCAACTGGATATATTAATTCAGTATGTCATGAAACAGTTGAAAGGCTTACTTACCATCATAGTCTCTACACCGTTTTTTTGGCATTGGTGGTCTGACATATGAGTTATGGTCCACTTGGTCTTCATGAAATTCAGACCAACTTTCGGTAGTGTTATTACCATGATGTGTAGGAGCAATTACTGTTATGGTGCTGCTCAAAGTAGGTACAGGGTAGTGACCAGATGAAATGTTAGGTACCGAAGAAACTGGAGTATAATTGTTTTCTAGTGGATCTGCTCTATCCAGGTCATATTTAGGTTTTACCAGATCTCTTTCTGCAACAAAATATAAATGACTTATAAAACTATTTTTTTAAAAACCATGTCCCAGATGCAGAAATAGTACTATTTTCACTAAACAGAAAATGTTCCAATTTTAGATAACCCTCTTTTTCTTTTGAAAACTAACAATGAATACACCATGTCCCAAGAAAAACTAGTTTTTTCCAATATAATCTAAACTATAAACCACACATAAATTTGCTGTACTTAATGAGTTTAAAATTTCTTGAAGTTCTATTTACAGAAAATAGATTAATTTTTCTTCACTGTAATCTTAGTATGCATAATTTCAGCCCCCCCAAAAACAAACTATGTAATAAAATATGGTTATTTTTTCTGCGATGAATATTTGTTGTCATCCTTCTAAAAATCTTAGCATGCCTTTTTACAGTGAACACCATTTGACAATGAGAATGGATGAGCAGAGGAAGAAAATGGAGTTCATATTAAACATAAACAAAGAAATTAACTGGGCTGTTTATGGACCCAAGGAAAAAGAAAAGGTATTAAGGAGATTCGTTAAGTGAAGCTATGTGCCAAGAGGCCTAGTATATGTAGATCAAAGGGAGAAAAACTCTAAAAGAAGAGTAACAGAGAAGTGCAGGGTTTATACAAAGGCTACAAAATCATTTCCTAGACTTAATAAAGATGGCTGTAAAATAAAGTTTGCAAGGGTAGCTAATATCAAAGCTTAAGTAAAGGTGTTTTACTCAAAGATGTTTGTTTTATTGGTCATAATATCTCCCTTTTAATGCACATTGCAAGAAAAATTATAGATGTTGGAAATTACATGGTCTTGCAATTACACACATCTGAAATGAAAACTTTTAACTGTTTTCACAGTTTTGAAGTGTAACTGATATATAATTAAAACAAGTTTTATGGCCCTTAAATAAGAAGTATTTTCCCAATAAGAGAATGCCAACGAAAATATTCGCATATATGATTTACCCCTGCTTCGTGTTCTGCTCCTGCTTCTGGTCCTGCTTCTATCCCTATCCCTGTCACGAAGCCTCTCTTTACTCCAACTTCGACTCCGACTCCTGCTGTAACTGCGACTTCGCCCTCGTCTTCTATTGTACCGGTCTCTATATGAATCTCTTCGAGGAGGGTTTCGATCATAATCTCTTTTGCGAGAACGATCATCCTTTTTCCTCTCATCACGACTTCTAAAGAAATATATGATTACTTTCATGTAAATAACTTTTAAGTAGATACAGGGGAAACTCTAAATGCAAAAGTCCTATTTAATTCTTATAATATCATGATTCTTTATTGTACCATCAGAATACAAACATAGGAAAATGAAACAATAAATAATTCGAACAATAAAAAATTGAACATGATCTGCAGAACAAGTACTCTACTCTAAAACTCCTTTAAGGAAAAAATCTCTTAAAGTCTTAATTCTTAGTCTTACACAAAAAGGCATACATACGTTTAGGTATCTATACATATGTCTTACAGTACATATTATCTGTACATACATGTACTTATACATATGAACACTTATATCTTATCTCATAGGCATGTATTACATGCACTGTATTATAAATGCCTTTGAAGCCTTAATGAAATAAATCATAAATTCTTATTAAAGGGAAACTTCAAGCAAGAAAAGGTCTCATTAAGATTTTACTGGAATTTGAAGAATAAAAATAAGAATAACTAATAAATGGTAGAAAAGGACCGAGTTACACTTTCTTAAACCAGTAACAAAATAGACATTACTTGCCCCCGTGTAAAAGATAATCAAGTCTAAGCAGCTGTGTAAAAGATAACCAATGTCTAATCACCAAACATGGTTCAATGAATTAATCACCTATTTTCTCTGTATCGGGAGCTTGACTGGGGAGGACTGTGATTTAGCCTTCTGGAAAACTTCTTCTCTCTTTCTTCCTCTTTTGTAATCTGACATACAAAAAATAAAAAATAAAAAGGTATAGAAGATTTAGCAACAGTCATTCTTTACCATGTTACTATTTCAATGACTTAACTGATACTAAAATATAAAAGCAAAATTGCCATTTAAACAAAATACATTTAGTTTAATCACTAAAGACAGGCATGCTGAAAGTTAAAGTGAACCTAAAGAAACTCATAAATGCTTATCTTAGATAATAATTAGTGGAGAGAAAACATATTAAGCAAGTGTCCTCATCTAAAAATTATCAGTGAAAATCCAACTTTATTCCTCTTTCAAAAGTCCAACATACATTCATGTTTTGGTTCATGGATTTGATTTGGTACTGAACACATTAGAGAATATATGAGCATGCATTAGAACTAACCAAGTCATAAAAAAATAAAACATTTGAGAAAATAACATATAAAATAAAATGGTGCTTCAGTTTCTCATGGTAGTGTGGCAGCAATATATTCCTCTTTCCTACAAAAGACCTTCATTCACATTATATAATTAATAGAAAGCAGCCCTGAAAAACATTCCCTTGTTCAATGCTAACTTTGTTTAGGCTAGAATTTTCCATGCTGTACTGCCCAGAATGCTGTTTTCATAGCACATTAATAGGTGTTACTAGAAAGGAAAGCATTTAGAGGATAAATAAATTCAGAAAATACTGAACATGTGGCTTCTAGAAATATGATAGGCATTAAGATTTGCATTTTTTACAAGAACCCTAAGATATTCTGATGTAGGTAGTCTACAAATAATATAAACATGTTCTAGTTTATGCCAGTTGCTCCAGCATCCCTTTGGGTGAAAGCCGCTCACTGTCAAAAGTGTTCCCATCCTATATAATAAAAGGGTAATATGCAAATCAACCAAACGGCAGAATGACCTGTCACTATGACAGTGCACTGACCACCAGGGGGTAGACATTCAACGCAGGAGCTGCCCCCTGGTGGTCAGTGCGCTCCCACTGGGGGAGCACTGCTAAGTCAGAAGCTGGGCTCATGGCTGGTGAGCCCAGTGGTGGTAGCGGGAGCCTCTCCCGCCTCCGTGGCAGTGCTAAGGATGTCCGACTGCCGGCTTAGGCCCACTCCCCGTGGGGAGTGTCAGTTGGACATCCCCCGAGGGCTCCCGGACTGCGAGAGGGCGCAGGCTGGGCTGAGGGATACACTCACCCCCTCCTGAGTGCATAATTTTCATGCACTGGGCCTCTACTTGGATGATAAGTTAAATATGGATATTCTATCAACAGACAAAACTCTGACACTGCTTAAAAATTTTTTAACAGTCTGTCCTTTTTCCCCCCCTTATTAACACTTTTATTCTCTTGCCACTCCCCTGCCAAAAACACTGGGTACAAATAAAACTCTCCTGAGGCACTTTTTCCTTTTTATTTGCCTCAATGAACACTTGCAAGTAATTTGTGTTGACAGATCATCATATCCCATAGTACATGACCAACGGTGAACTTTTACTACACCCACAGCATTTTTTATCTAGATTGCACCTGACATTCTGACAGTTCTGAAAGGGATAAATATCTTTAACAGGGTGTTTTATGTGTGCCTGTCTGTGTAATTATGTACAAATACATGTGTATAAATATGTTTAGGTATAGAGGCATAAAAATATATTTAAGAATTATTATGTAACATTATATATGTATACATATTATTGCATAAGCATGTTTTAGTTATATAATCTGAAGGGAAAAAAGGTTTATGAGGGGTAAAAAAACCCGAGGGTCACAACAACATCTTTCACACAACAATCTCTCAATACGAATAGTAATCACCATTTACTAAAAACCCTACTATGTGCCACATATATACTGGGTGCTTTCTAGATATTATGTAACTAGTCCTCACAACAACCTCATAATATTTCCATTTCACAGCTGAGTAAACTATGGCTTGAAAAAGTAATGTTTTCACGGTCACAAAGCAATGATTGTTAAAGGCAACTTTTAATTGTCAATTTTTTTTTTTGCTGGAATTACAATCCTTAAATATCAAATTGAGATCTGAACTATTATATGATTATTAAAGAATGGTAATTGTGTATAAAAGATGGCTGCTCTGGAGTTTTTCCATAAAATCTCTTAAATTATGAGGTCATTTCTATTGCCCTGTGAAGGTCATTTTATTTAACTACCTTAAAAATAGTTCCCTACAAAATGCTTGTGGAACAGAAACTGTCAATCTAATTATTTTCACAGAACATAGGTAATACACGTCCATAGCTATAAGATACTATGCAGAAAAGTTAAAGGCCTGCTTGTAAGATAGATCCTTGGCTGGCACCTGTGAACTTTGATTTCTGGAGGGTTCCCATCATTGCCTGATAATAACAGCTCATTTATGCCTGAATTGTCTGTGTACGCAATATGGTTTATGGCAAACACCTGCTTTCCTCTTTGGAATCTAGAACATACTAGGCAGAAGGTACCCAGGTGGCCAAACCTAAGTAAAAGTCCTGGACAGTGAGTCTTTAACAAGCTTCCCTGATTCACATATACTGTCACTACTCCTTAAGCACATCTTAGGTGACTCCACTGGAAGAGAACTCTGAAAGCTTGCACCTGCTTCCCCCTAGACTTTGCACCATACACTGTTTTCCCTTTGCTGATTTTGTTTTGTATTCTTTCACTGTAAGAAATCATAACTGTGAGAATGATTATATGCTAAGTCCTGTGAAATCACTGAACTTGGGGGTGGTCTTGAAGACTCCTAACACAGATACAGAAAATACAACTCAGTTTAATTATCCCTTATATGTTTTCAAAGAAAATATATGGTTTAACACAAATCCTTACCTCGTCTTTTTTTATATCTTTTTCTTGGTGCTGAAAAAATTCCACCTTTAAGCTTCCTGATGATGGCTGCTCTGGAGGAGGTAGGTAACTCTTTGTATTCACAGCATCAAAAAGTTTTTCCACAAATATCTGTGTCTCTAAAAATAAAACCAAAAAATCTCACATATTAAAAGCCATTTGCTAAGATATTATTTTCCACTTAAAACCTCCCTAACCAGTGTGCCATGGCACAGTCCCATGGTAACACCAATATATTCAGTTTTCAGGGTGATGAGGGCTGGAACAGCCAGAGTTTCTGGGCCAGTCACTTCCAGCCATACCAGTCTCCATGTACCCTACCAGTGTGCAAACACAAATATTACCATCATCTACATGTTGGCAAGTGAAAAAGCTAAACAGCACTACATTAGACAACATTCAAAGTAGATCCCTAAGAAGTACTATCCTATATAATAGAGATAACATGCAAATTAACCCTCACACCCTCACAAGATGGCTGCCTACGACCAGGCCGGCAGGGGGGTTAGTCAGGGAAGACTAAACGACTAAACAGCAGCTGCGTGGGGCAACCAGGCCAGCAGAGGGGATAGTGAGGGACGACCAAACGACTGAACAGCAGGCTGCGTGGGGCAACCAGGCTGGCAGGGTGGTTAGTGAGGGATGACCCAATGACTGAACAAGTAGGCTGCATGGGGTGACCAGGCTAACAGGGGGGGAAGTTGGGGGTGATTAGGCTGGCAGGGGGGGCAGTCAAGGGTGACTAGCCCAGTGGGGCGGGGAGGGAGTTGGGGGTTACTGGGGGGCGACCAGGCCGGCGGGGGGGGGGAGCAGTTAGGGGTGACCAGGCCGGCAGGTATGGGGAAGTTGAGGGCAACCTGGCCGGCAGCGGGGGGGCAGCTAGGGGCGACCAGGTCAGCAGAGGGGGGCAGTTGGGGATGACCAGGCCGGCAGGGGGGGCAGTAAGGGGTAACCAGGCCGGCTTTGGGGGGGCGGGCAGTTAGGAGTGACCAGGCCGGCAGGGATGGGGCAGTTGAGGGCGACCTGGCCGGCAGCAGGGGGGGCAGTCAGGGGCGACCAGGCTGGCGGCGGGGGGGGGGGGGGGGGGGGGGGGGGGGGGGGGGGGGGGGGGGCAGTTAGGGATGATCAGGCCGGTGCGCAGAGGCAGTTAGTTGTGACCAGGCAGGCAGGCAAGCTATTAGGAGCCAGCGGTCCAGGATTGTGAGAGGGACGTCCAACTGCTGGTTTAGGCCCAATCCCCAGGATCGGGCCTAAACTGGCAGTCGGACATCCCCCAAGGGGTCCCGGATTGGAGAGGGGTGCAGGCTAGGCTAAGGGGACCCCCCCCCCGTGCACAAACTTTGTGCACCAGGCCTCTAGCCTTTAAATAAACAAGCATCCAGTCATTTTCTTAATCTTCAAAGAAAAAATATCAGCATGATTTAAGAAAAAGCCTAAGAATGGTAATAAAAAAAAGACTTTCTTTATAAATAAGCTATGGATATAATCAGTAATAAGCTATGGATATAAATCAGCAATAACATTGTTTGTTCGTCTTCATTACAATTAAAACCTGTCTCTTACTGAGTTCCTTTAATACTGTGGATACTTTAGTGTTTATTAGTGTTTATTTTATGTTCATTTTACTCTTCGGCCATAGGAGTAAATTTAGAGAGAAATTTTTTAGAGAGAAAGGAAGGGAGAGGGATAGAGAGAAACATCAATGAGAGCCATCAATAAGCTGCCTCATGCACACACCCTACTGGGGATTTAGCCAGCAACCAGACATGTGCTCTAATATGGAATCAAACTGGTGACCTCTTGGTTCATGGATCAATGCTCAACCACTGAGCCACACTGGCTGGGATGGAATAATCTGCTCTTTTTCAGTAAGGATCATCTCAGTGTGGCAGGGAAAGCTAATGTATTGGTTAATCTGCCCATGAGCTCTGTAAATTCTGCACCACATCTTGGAAGCTTTGTTCACTTGGATGTGCTCAATGACCAGAGAATCTACATTACATCTAAACCCTTAAGTTCAGCATTACTCTGCATTTTTAAGCATGTGCAGCAAAATTCAGCACGCTTTTCAGGCCACTGACCCTTATCCAGCCCACTGTTTGGCCTGGGCACACATACCAATTCCACCATTGTAATGATGGAATGGCACACACTGCTTCTGTAAAGTGATACCCTTCAGATACCTGGTGGTTTTTCAGATATGCATACCCTTGATGGCCTGGACAGTTTCACAAGTCTTCTTAAAGTGAACAGGAGGATCTGAACCTCTTAATTTGCATGATTTTGTGAGGTCTTCTGGTCAAGTGAATAGTGAACCAATTTCAGAGGTCACCTCAGACTTCTTTCAAGAAAGGTAGATAATCTTATTTTAAATAACATAAAATAAAGTAGTATTTTTAAAACAAAGATCTTACCTTTTTGAAGAAATACATCCAGTTGATCAATACATAGTGCCTTTAATTCTTTTTCACTTTTGTCTTTTTTTACCAAAGCAAGAACATATTTTGCTAGGGCTGATGGATCTGCATCACAGCTGAAGAAAAAAACAATGTTAAAGGAAATTTAGCCATAAATAATTGCATATTCTACAAATTTCAGTTACAAATGGACTTAGTCGGCATAATTAATAGTGACATGAATTAACATATGTAAAAAGCACCTGGCTCGTGGAAGGCAATAAAGACATGTAAGTTCTGCTTTGTAGTAATATACTTTACATAATTTGAACAGTCATTATTCAGTATCCTTCCAAATATATACTAATATATGTATTGAAAACTCAGTAGGCTTTATTACTATCAAAAAAGATAAATTATAACAAACTAAAAATAATTTTAAAACATCAAAAACTAATATAATTAGTATGGTATGATAAAAATATCAATAGGCTTTTCCCCCTCAGAAGTAGATAAATAATAGCTAAGAAAACACTGGAAGAATACAATAAAGAAAAACTTAAGTATATACTATTCAATATATTATTTTAACAACAGACAAGAAAGTCTAGAAACAGACCCAAACATATATAGAATTTTAGATTTTATAATGGTGGCATTAAAATCAATAAAGATGAGATGAACTAGGCTACCTGTACCTAAATGCCTGACCTAAAGGAATGATAAATGTTATGAGATAATAAATGTCTGCAGGACTGCTAAGTTCATTTTCAGGGTAATTTGTTACTTATCATAAGTCAACTTCTCTCATAGATCTACTACTATTTATTTGCAAAGACCTGAAGTGGGTTATAATCTAAACAAAAAACAAGGGGAAAAAATCTTATTTCAATGGTACATGAGAGACTTAAAAAAACTTTTTCTTCGTAATTTACTTCAATATAGTTACTTATACCAACGTTTTTTAAATGCAGACAAAATAATTTATGGTAAATTAATGTTTTCCCATTTAATTATAATGAGCATGAAAAACTTAGATCTGTGATGAAATAAGCATGAAGAAATGGGACAATAACCTCATGATGTATTTATAGATATACTTATATCTGGCAATCTGCTATTACTGCAGGAGAAACCATGAAACAATACTTATGCATGTTAGGTACCTTGACTAAACACAATCAACTAAGCATTAACCTAACTAGACATCAAGCTAAACATACTTCAGTTTACTAGAAATCACTAATACTATATCACAGTGTTATATTGTTTTTATTGCAGTTGCTGTTAATAAAAAATTCAGTCTCTACATTGAATCTAAATGCTATAATTTGATTCAAAACTGGTTTGTTGTGAATTTTCAACTTAATAATGCCTTTCTAATAATGTAACTGTCAGTTTACATTTCTCTAAACTGAACACCAAATCTATTCCATTCCCACCCTGTTAGTTTTCAAAGTGGATTAATATGTCAGCAGCTAAAAATCTGGAGAAAGACCTTTGTGATTTTTATAATTATTATGGTCTATAGACTACAGTTTTATAAAACAGTAAGACAAAATTCCCAAACAATCTTTGCTCAACTACTTTGAATAAAATCAAGAACCAATAAAAGTCACAACCACAGCAAATCAATTATACACAAAAAATTTAAGTACCTGAGATAGTCTGAAAGGCAGACTACTTTTTAAAATTTGTTAGATTACAAATTATAAACTAGATTTGTAATTTCACATTTAACAACAAAACAGGTAAATCTGCATTTGATAGGCAATTTTTCTTAAGTCCTATAAGAAAACATTTTATTTGTATTTCAATTATTTTGGGTTTTTTTATCTTTATTGTTGACCCAAAAAAAAAAGAGGTATGTGCTTGCAAATTATAGCCTAGTAAAAAATAATCTGAACTAAAAACATTTAATAATATATCAAAATGGTATGTATCAGGAACATGCAAAATGTGTTCTCTTTTCTATTTGTCTTAATTAAAAGTACCAATGCTGAATCATATCAACATCTAGCAATAATAACCTGCTATACAAAATCAATGATGTAAAAAAAAAAAAAAAGTCTAAATAACCTAATCAAAAGAATCACATTCACATGAGTTAGTTACTTTTAAAAACTGTCTCCATGGCAAGCAAGATTGATTTTTCATTAAGTACTTTACTAAACTAGCTGCTACTGATAATAAGTTTGCGATTTGAATGATACGTATCTTGTCAAAGCTAGACTTTACCCTCTTCTACCCTGCTAGCATTCTAGAAACGTGTGAAAGAAAAGGGGGGTTGAAATTTTCTCTCAGATCAGAGAAAGAGACCAAAAAAATCAGATTTTGAAAATGCGTAAGGACAAAGGAACACTGAAAGAATGGCAAACTGCATTCCCACCACCTCAGAAAGCATGCCAAATTCCCTGATTCTATATTCCACAAGCACTTAGCCCAGCAAAAACATAATCTGCCAATAAAGCCTGAGTCTAACACAGAGTAATTTTGTGTGTGTGTATTTGGGGGTGGGGGAATGGAGGTGAGGGGAGGTGGGGAAAACACAAAGAAAACCAGAAACTACAAAATAAGGCAGGCATTATACATGACCTACCAATAGCATTTGTGACAGGTGGGGTGGAAGGTGGAGCAACTACTAGTGTTTTAGTTAATAGTAAGTCAAGTGAGACAGGTGTGAAATGGTTGGGAGAAAACTTAAATCATAAAGATGCAATAAAATAGAACATTGAGAACTTCTGAGGAAACAGTGAGTGCAGTTCTCCCATGCAGTAATGAGTGCTTTCACTTATAGGTGCCAACCTTTACAAATATATAAACAAATTCAAACAGATTCATAGAAAAAGACCAGAATGGTAAATGGTCAGATAGCTTACTAGGCATTCTCAGTCAGGTAAATTGAAATGTCAGAGAGAACTTTGTAGGCTTTCAAATTGAGGGGCTATCACAAGAAAGGATTACTTTTATATTCACTATATCCTCCATGGGATATAATTAAAACTAGTAAATGAAAGCAACCACTTTTGGCTTAAAATAAAGACAGACTTTTTAAAAAATAATCAGAGGCCTCCCACAGGCAGAATAAACTGTCTGAGAGAAAGTGAGTTCTCCATCATTAGAATGGTTTCAAGCACAGTCTGAACAGCCCCCTAGCAGATAAGTACTAGATTGGATAGTAAATCCCTCACAAGTCTGAGAGAGCATAATCCCTAGGTTAATTTTGTTCATAGGATATTGTGCAGCTATATAAAATATACGATAATGCAGTATTCTTTTTACTAGGTGTACTGGTTAATTATGTGGATTCTGTAATCAAAGAAAACACAATAATTTCAAGAGAAACATCAAAAGTGCTTTATTCAAAGTAATGTCCATCACTAACTACACATTTCCCTCATCTTTCAGGTAATTTGTGGATATCGTCCCAATAGAACTTTTCTTGTTTTGAGGCAAACCATTCAGAGACCCAATTTTCCACTTCTTCGTACGTTTTGAAGTGCTGCTCAGAAAGTGCATGTGCCACTGATCAGAACAAGTGGTAATCTGAAGGAGCAAGGTCTGGTGAATACAGCGGGTGGGTTAATACTTCCCAGGCAAGATCTTTTAACGTGTCTTTAACTGGTTTTGAAGTGTGTGATGGTGAGTCATCATGAAGCAAAATTACTTTGCCGTGTCTTCTGGCACATTTTGGTCCTTTCATGATCAAAGCATGGTTCAAATTGATTATTTGTTGTCAGTAGCAATCATTATTAACGGTTTCACCTGGTTTTAGAAGCTCATAATACACCACACCTTCCTGATCCCACCAAAAGCAGAGCATTGTCTTCTTTCCAAAGCGATTTGCCCTTGCAGTTGATGTTGATGGTTGACCTGGATCAACCCATGATTTTGTGCATTTGGGATTCTCAAAATAAATCCACTTTTCATCACCAGTCACAATTAGATGCAAAAAAGACTTTCTTTCGTGCCATTGAAGCAACATTTTACTGATGACTTTTCGGTTTTCCATTTGTCTTTCGTTCAGTTGACGTGCCACCCATTTTCCTTCCTTTAAAATCTTTCCCACTGCTTGTAAATGATCGGAAATTGTTTGCTGAGCAACATTTAATCTTTCTGCAAGTTGTTTTTGAGTTTGACACGCATCTTCATCCAATAATGCCTGTAATTGTTGGCCTTCAAACTCCTCCTGTTGACCTGGACATTCTTTGTCTTTCACATCGAAATCATCACTTTTAAAACATTTAAACCAGCGTCACAGGTATCTTAAGATGGAGCATGTTCACCATAAGCTTCCCGAAGTATTCAGCAGCACTTTTCTTCAAAATAAAGTATAAATTAAAACTTCCCACAAATGCTCTTTTTTTTGGCATGAAATTTGATATTTTTAAGTGTAAAAATATCTATGATGTTAACACCTTCAGAAAATTAGACACATGAAGTTTTGAAGCTTGTTGTCAATGCAACAAAATAGCATACATATCAAATCGCATATATATCAACATATGTGTAACTCCATCTATTAAAAAAACCCCGCATTATTAACCAGTACACCTAGTAATTATTAATCTATAGATATTACTAATAAAATGTTTAAAGTTACACAACACTATAGAGATAAAGTATACATTATATAAGATAGTTTTATCAAAAATATCAAAATCTAAAACTAGAACTTCTTACTCATGAGTGCAGCCTCTGGGCCTAACACAGTACCTGAGACAAAACTATTAAAGAGTACTCTATGTAAAAATCTATCTCACTAGATCAATACAGTTCACTTTTGTCAGGGACCCTTTTTTCTTCATCTTCATAAAGTTCTGATAATAAAGTAAATAAATTTATTATCTTCTAAATAGCGCATTTATCTTTCAAAAGTATTTAATCAGACACTGTTCTAGATCCTGAGGATACAACTTTGAAAAAAATAAAGTTCCTGTCCTCAAGGAATTTACATTGGGGGTATAAGGAGGAGACAGACAATGCATACATACATACAAATAATATAATGTCATGTAGGCAAGTGCTCTAAAGAAAAATAATACAATGTAAAGGGACAGAGTATAGAAGAAAAAGAATGAAGGGAAGGAAGGAGTAAGAAAAGGAGAATAAATGAGTGAATATATCTTAGGTAAGATCATCAATAAAGGTGCCTGATGAAATGACATTTAAGTAGGGATCAAAATGGAGTGCAAGGGTAACCTAGGCCAAGGCACCCTACAGAAAAGGGTTGACGTGCCTACGTGATACATGAGGAACAAGAGTTCAGTGGAATTGGGCAAAGTGGGCATTCATAAACATCTGAATTTCTAATTTCTCTTCTCTGTAAGGATTAAAAATTAATGGCTTCAATGAGCTTTGACAAATTTAATGTTCAGATTGCTATAAAGTCATTCAAATGAATGATTTTGAAGGCATAAATATAAAATTTTATCAATCTCTGAATATACTGTGTTAAAGATACAACTAATAATAATGGCCTTGAAAATACATAGGGGTGACCATCTAAGAGGGTCATTCTCTTCCAGTTGTTAGTACACACACTAAATAAGTTGGAGAAGCCAAAGCAATGCAAAAATCAAATATTGTAAGTCTCTCCCCCAAAATAAATTTTCTTAATACTTTAGCACAAATTAAATAAGCCCTAATATAAATGTTAGAATTACTCCTAACACACTCATATTAATTTTTACTTTTTAATTTAGAACTTTCAAAATAGTAATAAAACAGTAAAGTAAAAAAAAAAAAATTAAAAAGCTACACTCAGTACAATATTTCAAAAAGCTATTTTGTTTTGCTCAAGTTTCTTAGAGGCTTTAGAAATTCAGTGGAAGGTAACAGTTAAAATTTAACCCAAGTTTCTATTTTCAGTAATCTTGAGAGAAGGAGCTGGAGGTGGCAGTGGGAATTTAAAATTAAATTTAAATATGTTAACTCAGTAACTTTAGAACATGAATACACCCACGTCTGTTCCAACAAAATTTTCACTTTATATTCAGGAAAAATATCTCATTTGCATCAGCCATGGTTCTATTATTCTGTACTTAAACTACTCTTTTAAAAATCTAAATTTCATTACAACAAATATAACATATACATTGAAAAATGCTTGCCATAGTTTATTATAACTTCATTCAATTCAAATTAGGAGGCAAAAATACATTATTTGTATGTAGCAGTTAAAGCAGAGGTTACTCATTGAGAATAATCACACCCACTTAATTTCACAAAATAAAATCACCACCACAAAATAAGCATATCATTCCATGAGAATCACACAAACGAGTTCTTATCACTGAAAAAGTTATCACAATACATCTGTAATAATAAAAGCATAGTATGGAAATTGACCAAATGACCGAACAACAGAATGACCATCTGGAAGACCTTCCGGTCGACCATGCTATGACACGCACTGGCACCAGGCCAGCGAAGGCAGGTGCAATGCGACTGGTTGGGGGCCTGCCATCATCCCACGATCGTCCCGCAGAGGGAGGCCCAGGCCACCAGCTGGCAGGGTGACCGATTGGGAAGAGGGGAGTTCCATGATCACCCCAAAGAGAGGGCCCAGGCCTCCCTCTGCTGTGCGATTGATCCCGGAGCCCCTTGATCGATCGCATCAAAAAGGGAGGCCCAGGCTACCTGGCCAGCAGTGCTGCAGCAGGTGAGCGGGGGCCTCCCTCTGCACTGCGATCAATTGCGGAGCCCTGGCCGGGTGGATGGGGCCTCCCTCTGCAGGACCATATATCTGGAGGCCCCGCTATCAATCACCCCACAGAGGGACAGCCAGGCCAACAGCCAGTGATGCTGTGGCGGGTGTGTGGGGCTGGCCAACGATTACCCCTCAGAGGGAGGCCCAGGCCAGCCAAGCAATCGCACCCCATGCCTGTCGCCCTCAAAGGGAGGTGACTGGTGGTGGGGGGGTGGGGGCAGCGCTGCACAGATGGCAAACAGTGGCAGGGGCGGGGCCAGCTGCCAGCTGCCAGCAGCCGGGGGAAGGAAAGCCCCAATAGGACCTGATTGCCGGCTAGGCCTAGGGACCCTACCCAAGGGGTCCCGGATTGCGAGAGGGCACAGGCCGGGCTGAGGGACACCTTCCCTTCCCCCTGCCCCCGCACAAATTTCGTGCACTGGGCCTCTAGTATAACACTGAAAACTATTCAGTTAGTTCCTTCATTTCTGTATCACCCCAAGAAATAACAGCACTTCTTCCCTACCTTGAGAAGAGTGACTGGCAAATTCTTTGGTCTTAGGAAGCCTTTACACATTAACAATTATAGGGAACTACAAGGAGCTTTTATTTAAAGAACTAGAGGCCCAGTGCACAAAATTCATGCATGGGTAGGTTCCTTAGGACTGGCCAGTGATCAGGACTGATCAGGTTCCTCGCCTCCCCACCTCCTTGTTCCCTTGCTCCCTCAGCGCCCAGCTGCTGCCGCTGCTGGTCACCCACCATGTTCTGAGCCGCCCCCTGGCGGTCAGCACATATCATAGCAAGCAATCAAACTCCAGGTCTCCTGGTTGAACTCCTGAGGGGATACTTTGCATATGAGCCTTTTATATATATAGATTACATCTATCAGTGTTTACCATATTAAGCTTTAAAACTGGAAAACTTCAAAATTAATTTAATTTAAAATAACAAATCTGTTACAATTTAACATAAATATCCCCACTTTGGGGAGAGAATAATAAAAAAGAGGAGCCCTAGCCAGTTTGGCTCAGTGAATATAGCATTGCCCTGCAGACTGAAGGGTCCCGGGTTCAATTCCGTTCAAGGGCACACGCCCAGGGTTTCAGGCTGTCCCCAGTAGGGAGCATGCAGGAGGCAGCCATCAATGATTCTCTCTCATCGTTGATGTTTCTCTCTCTCTCTCTCCCCCTCTCTGAAATCAATAAAAATATATTTTAAAAAAACGAGGAATTTACTGGTACAAATAAATGTGAAGTCCAATGGTGGGGCTAACTTTAGGTATACCTGGGTCCAAGAGTTCAAATAATGGCACCACATGCAAGGAGGAAAGGCCTTGTGAGCACAACTCCAGAAGGCCACCATTCTGCAAGCCGTGAAGAAAGACCTCACCAGAAATCTAATTGTTGGGCACCTTGGTCTTGGGCTCCTCAGCCTCCAGAAAGCCATACAGGCCTAGCAGCTGCCTGGAGGCCCCAGCAGACAGCCCCCGCCTGGGCCCAGAACCAGCCAGAGTGCAGCCAGGAATTCAGACAGAGAATGGACTGAACCTATGGCACAAAATATCTGCACATTAGCCCTATTCTGGGTCATGATGAAGACAAGGCTGAGGGTCAGAGATGAGACTGGGAACCTGGGGGCATCCTTCTATTTCCATCCAAACAAACCTTACCACACCACACTCTCCCATAGGCAGATCCCTGGAATGCCTTTCTTATGACTCTGTGAAAGAACTGTGAGAATAAACAAGTAATTTTTTCTGTCAAAGAACAAAGTTTAGCAGCCGCCATTTTGGCCGCATGACTTGCAGCTGCCTAGGGGCCGCCATCTTGACGAGATCGGGCGCGTTCAGGGTGGTATGGCCGTAGACTAGGGGCCGCCATCTTGAAACATCAAAGATCAACCCCTTCCTTTGAATTAGCCAATCGCGAAAGACTGTGAGCTTGAGCTCCAATCAAGAGTGAGGGACAGGTCACATGTGTCAAGCCAAGCTGACCACCTGCCGCTGGGCGCTTATGGTGCACTCCAAGGATGGGTTCATCTCTCAGGCCTCGAGGGAAACAGCCCTGGGAGGCCGCACCCAGTGCCTCCATGCTCTGAGGGCCGGTTCCTGCCTCAAACCTCACCCCTGGTGGGAAAAGCTCAGGGAGGGCGCAGCCGTTGCCAAGGCAACCCCTGCAGGACTGACTTCCTTCCCGTTGGTCGAACTTCTACTGTGACCATGTTACACCCAGGGTTTTTATATAAGGAGATTCCTTGAGGGTGAGGATGTCCAGTAAGGCTAGTTAAGGCCAGAGGCCATCAAAAATACCTTGTAGAGTTAAATAAACACAACCAGCAGTGTCCTGGTCACCACTGTGAGTGTTGTTAATGCCCCACACCTGAAAATCTTCGAGAAGGTCTCCTCCTCTTCAGGTGAGAGGTGAGGCAAGGGCCTTGGTCATGTGACATGGGGCTAGGAAGCACCAAGGTCACTCATGCCTCCCTTGGATAACCAATTTCTCCCTCTTTTACAAGGAAGAAAATGTCTCTCCCCAAAGAAAATAGGATTTACCACTTCCATCCACAGTGGCCCCAAAAGACCACTTTTAGGATACATACTCGCCAACTGGCAGAAATTTAAATCTGGGTCCCTCAAGGAAAGGGTTTACTTGTATAGTTGGCATTATAAAACGGAAGTCTGTACCTCTGAGATGCAAATATCTGGTCTCTAAGAACTCTTATCTGCACCATTTTTTAAAATGCAAATTCCTGGGGGGTAAAGCTTAAGGAGAGAAAAACCTTAGTCATTTCAGCAAATCAATTTAATTTCAACTGTTCCTTTCCAGATCAGTGAGTTTTGCTTTATAATACCTGTCTCAGAAAAGTATGTATCTTAAAAGTGTGTGTTTGCCAATAAAGGAACCTATATTTCTAGAAGCTATAAAATGTATATGCCAATCTAAATGCTAACTGCTTACTTTTTAACTGTCTAATACAAAGTTAAAGTTGGGTCCTTTTCACTCCGTTAAGAGGACAAGAACTTTTTCTTTTGCTTTATTTTTTTTTTTCCCTACCTAATCCCTCCAGAATTTGGCAATTCTAAATGAATGACTTAAGGCAATACACTTCTTTGCATGGATCCATAAGACCAGTTACTAACTGTGGTTTTATTAACCAAGACTTTGACTGGAATGTCATGTCTGAGAGACATGCCTGGACTCTGGATGTCACCAGAAAGCCTTAAGGAATTAAGATTGACTTTAGAAGCTAATAAAAACCCATTAGAGAAATAGCCCGGTATCGTGTAGTTCATGGCAGTCCTTCCAGGTAAGGAACAAAGGTTGCTTTCCTGAGAAGATGGCAAGAAAGGAACCTCAAGGTATTTTTGAGGACCTTAAGAATTTGAGGAATTTACCCAAACCTATAGGTATGGCAGGCAAAGCCTGATGGAAACTGTGGATTGGCTCCTTTGCACTGAGGGGCTGATTAAAGCTCAGTCTGAACATTTCTTATCAAATTTCAGCAAAGCAGATTTAAAAAGCAGTGTGACGAATTGCTATTCTTATTGTGTTTACACAAATAATCAAGCCAAATTAAGACTAGACTTAATGCAGTCTCTTTAATAAAAGTGAGGGAAACTTTAGGAAGAAAAAATGTGTTTCAGTAACGGCCGGCATAACTCAGTGGTTGAGCAGAACCTATGAACCAGGAGGAGGTCAGGGTTCGATTCTTGGTCGGGCCACATGCCCGGGTTGTGAGCTCCATCCCCAGTGTGGAGCATGCAGGAGGCAGCCAATCAATGATTCGCTCTCATCATTGATGTTTCTATCTCTCTTCCTCTCCCTTCCTCTCTGGAATCAATAAAAATAAATTTTATTTTTTTCTTTCTTTTTTAAATTTAATAAATCTTTATGGTTCAGATTATTACAATTGATCCTCTTTTCTCCCCCCATAGCTCCCCTCTACCCGGTTCCCACCCCACCCTCTGCCCTTAACCCCCCCCCTCCCCCACTGTCCTCATCTATAGGTGTACTTTTTAACTGTCTAATACAAACTTGAAGTTGGGTCTTTTTTGTCCAGTCTCTTCCCGCACCCCCAACACCCCTTTCCCCCCGAGAATTGTCAGTCCACTCCCTTTCTATGCCCCTGATTCTATTATATTCACCAGTTTATTCTGTTCATCAGATTTTTTTATTCACTTGATTTTTAGATTCACTTATTGGTATATATGTATTTGTTGTTCATAATTTTTAACTTTACCCTTTTCTTCTTCTTCCTCTTCTTAAAGAATACCTTTCAGCATTTCATATAATACTGGTTTGGTTGTGATGAACTCCTTTAGCTTTTTCTTATCTGTAAAGCTCTTTATCTGCCCTTCAATTCTGAATGATAGCTTTGCTGGGTAATCTTGGTTGTAGGTTCTTGCTATTCATCACTTGGAATATTTCTTGCCACTTCCATCTGGCCTGCATAGTTTCTGTTGAGAAATCAGCTGACAATCGTATGGGTGCTCCCTTGTAGGTAATTAACTGTTTTTCTCTTGCTGCTTTTAATATTCTCTTCTTTGTCTTTTGCTCTTGGCATTTTAATTATGATGTGTCTTGGTGTGGTCCTCTTTGGATTCCTTTTGTTTGGGGTTCTCTGCGCATCCTGGACTTGTAAGTCTATTTCTTTCACCAGGTGGAGGAAGTTTTCAGTCATTATTTCTTCAAATAGGTTTTCAGTATCTTGCTCTCTCTCTTCTTCTGGAACCCCCATAATTCGGATGTTGGTACGCTTGAAGTTGTCCTAGAGGCTCCTTACACTATCTTCATATTTTTTAATTATTTTTTCTTTTTGCTTTTCCGGTTGTTTTTTGCTTCTTTGTATTTCAAATCTTTGACTTGATTCTTGCAATCCTTTAGTCTGCTGTTAGATCTCTGTATAATATTTTTTATTTCAGTAAGTGTATGCTTAATTTCTAGTTGGTCTTTTTTCATATCCTCAAGGGTCTCGCTAAATTTATCAGCCTTTTCTAGAAAATTCTTGAAAAACCTTATAACTGTGATTTTGAACTCTATATCTAGTCATTTGCTTTCCTCCGTTTCTTTCATTTGTGATCTGTTTCTTTGTCTCCGCATTTTGGCTGCTTCCCTGAGTTGATAGAGTGGCTTTGTGTGCTAGGTGTCCTATTGGGCCCAGTGGCTCAGCCTCCCCAGTTACCTGAGGTGGACACTCTTGGTGCACCCCTTTGTGGGCTGTGTGCACAGTCTTGTTGTAGTTAAGCCTTGATTGTTGTTGGTATCACTGGGAGGAATTGACCTCCAGGCCAATTGGCTGTGAGGATCAGCTATGTCTACGATGGGAGAACTTCTGTGCTGGAGACACCCTTATGAGACAAGATTTGCAAAAGCCTCTGTGCTCAGCTTGGATGGGACGGAGTCTCAGGGTGGTGCAGACAGCGCCGGTTTCCCATTAGCCCTGCCCTAATAGGCCCCTGTGTCTCAGTGTCCTGTAGTAATTGCTGCAAGCACCTCTGAGAGAAAGCCGCCCTTGAGTTCCGCCTGCCGCCAGACAGTCCAGTTTCTCCCCGAATGAGTCTGGGTCCCCAGAGTCTCGCCCGGAACTGGAGTTCAGCGCAGTTGGGAGCTTTTGTCTCCCTCCCACTTGAGAAAGCCAGCCGTGCACTCAGCCGCCAGACCTCTCCATGTGCGCGTCTCAGTACCTCCGCCTCCTGCAGCTCCTCTGAGTCTCAGTGTGCTTTTCTCTTTCCTTCTAGTTGTAGAATTTCCACTCAGCCAGCCTTCCTGTGGTTCTGGATGATGTCCGTTTTGTCTTTTAGTTGTAGTTTTGAAATTGTTGTGCGAGGCAGCAGTTTAGGTGTTTACCTATGCCGCCATCTTCTTTTCTCCCAATAAAAATAAATTTTAAAAAATATATATGTTTCAATAGAAATCACAATGCCCAGTTGTGGATACTTGACTCTAGTGCAGTTAATTGTCTTCAAAATTTTGTTTACCTATAAAACTGAACTGGTTCCGGAATTATTCTAGTTTTCTTCAACCCTCTAAGCTAATGTTCATTTTCTTTCCCCCAACCATCTTTACTCTAAGAATTATTGAGAACTAAACTTTTTTTCCTAAGGCTGTGTATGAAACACATTAGCCACCTGAACACCTGATGGCATCACTAGAAATGGTGAAACTGCAGACAAAGAGGATCTATCAGATTGTAACTGCTTACTTTCATTCCAGGAAAAGACTTGCATTTGGAAGTCTTCTCAACTGACAGTCTTATAGACTCAGAAACTGGTTTATGATCTACTGTGTTCATTAACCTTCATGGGGATTTTTCCTTTGGTCTTCATAGGGTGTATACCTATGACCTTATTTACCTGATTGCTTGTTTATACAGTATAGGCCTTACATTAGAAGCCCATCTGCATCACCCCTTCCGAAAATGAAATTCAGCAGTCTGGCTGGATTGAGTTGTTGTCAGAACTAGATGGTTGAGTTGGTGAAGTATGGTGAGATCTATAGGCTTCACTTAAAACTGCTTTCCCTTTTCTGCCCAAGTAATTCAGACATAAAGAGCCCAAGGATATTCAGGGGAGAAATCTTAGAATGCTCCCCTCAGCCTAATTTGAATTAAGTACAGTAAACAAAAGGGCTTCAGATAGGTGTGACATACCTTACTCTACAAAAGCCCCTTTTCCAATCTAATCTGGGACACTGTAAAGTTAGTCCTCCCTCTATCACTTTATTTTTGCCTCTCACCAGAACTTTACTTGCTATAATTCTCAGTTTTGGACCATGTCTTTTTAACTTTCTTGTCAAATTTGTCACCTATAGAATACAAGAATGCCAGCTTATCCAGCATCACCACCAATTCACCATCGCACATTCTACCTCCCTAGGACAGCACCAGACTGACCTGGACTTTGCAAAATCCCTTTTCCCTGCGAGAAGATTCCCCCTTCCCTTTAACTCCTTTATTCCTTTGCCAGATAGGAAGAATTTCTTGGCCTGGGCATAGGAAGGACTATGCTACTTGACAGCATGAAGAAGCTACAGGAGATGAGACCTTCATTCATTTACCCTTGTAAGATTATAAAGCCCAAAGTTCTTCAGGGGAAGAAACACATTAGCATAGGTAGCAAGATATTGATAAAGGAAGGGAGCAAAGGGAATCAGATATTGTTTAGCCTAATAAACCAGAGAGCTGAATCTAGTTAGCCTGCTTACTTCACTAGGAAGTTACAGCTTCACACACTCCCCTGGGAACCACTAGTCTTTCCCCAAAAATTACTGGGAGAAGAAAGAGAACAAGAAAGGGGAGGTAAGCACATGTGCAGTATAAGTCAAGATGGTGCAGAGAAAGGTGCTTCTACTCTGAGACATGCACAGTAGAAGCCAAGATGGTGACCATAGAGGCCTGCCTGTCTAGCCTTTGAAAAGGATCAGAATGGCTAAGGAACACAGAATCCCAGAAGATCTAGGAAATAAATTGATTTGGGGGAGAATTGGGAAGTTAACTGGTTACTTTAAAAGGGCACCTGGGCCTGGCTGGTATGGCTCAGTGGTTGAGCACTGACCCGTGAATCAAGAGGTCACACTGGTTCAATCCCCGGTCAGGGCACATGCCTGGGTTGCAGGCCTGAGCCCCAGTAGGGGGCATGCAGCCAATCGGTGATGTTTCTCTCTGATCAATCTTTCTATCTCTCTACTCTTCTCACTTCCTCTCTAAAAATCAATAAAAACATATATTTTTTAAAAGAGCACCTGGTCCCTCCCAAGCCCAAGATGATATAACTCAAACTTAACAAAGCACTTGGGCTCCGTCACTTGCTCTCTCTTTCGCCTGGTAACGTGCAATTGCCCCACTTGCTCCCATACTCTCTCTCCACAGCCATGTGGGCCTAGCAGCCGCCTGGGGCCCAGAGCAGACAACGCAGGCCTGGGTATAATACTAGCCTGAGCACACCTAGGAACACAGACAAGAGACACAGACTGAACCAATGGTGAAAAATTTCTGGACATTGGCCATATTTGGGGGCCTGATGAAGACAATGCTGAACTAACTTCCTTCAAAGCAGGACCGACAGAGATGAGGCATTGGGAACCTAGGGGCAGCCTTCTATTTCCACCCAAATAAACCTTACCACACCACAGCCTCCCAAAAAATAATAACAATAATAGCATCAGGCCCCTCATCTTTGCATTCTGCTTTCCCTTGATTCATTTTCAGACAGGCCTTCACTGTGTGGCAATAAAGTTGACCC
This sequence comes from Ia io, assembly GCA_025583905.1. Classification (NCBI taxonomy): domain Eukaryota; kingdom Metazoa; phylum Chordata; class Mammalia; order Chiroptera; family Vespertilionidae; genus Ia; species Ia io. The sequence continues at coordinate 51,387,107 of JAJQQW010000003.1, forward strand.
AGAGCAGTTCCAGGCTTATATTATTCTGACAGATAGTGAAGCCCAAGAAAAGGGCCTGTTCTCCCTCCTCGAGCCCCACCCCCACCCCATACTGGTCTTGAAAATGACTCACCTTCCACAGTACCGGCCATATGCCCATTGCAGGGCAAGGATGGGCAGAGCTCCATGACTAATAACCTTACCTGAAACTAAATACCCTATTTTTTAACTTTAAAAAATTGTATTTTTACAACAAAATAAAATTTTAGTGACAAGACCACAAATTTTTCACATGTTTTGCTAATACCATTAATAGCTGGCTTAGAAGAAGACAGATTGATTCTAATATCAGCTTTTACATTCAAATGTTGTAAAATGCTGTTTTGGTTGACATATATGAAGAAATCTGGTCTCACACAGATAAACAAAAGTGGGGAATTCACACATTTGACAAATTATGACAAGGTCTCAGGAAAGCCCAGGAGACCTTACACCATATCTAAGAACCATCGTTTTAAAAATTATTTAGAAGATATTTATTAGGTGTCTAATTCAAAATCAATCTTCATCTTCTCAAAGACCAAATAATCCTATATAATAAGAGCTAATATGCTAATTAGACCGAACAGCAGAACAACCATCCGGACAACCTTCTGGACAAAGCTGGGGCTACAAGGGCTGAGACAGCCAGGGCTGCGAGGGCTGAGCCCCCTGCACAATTTTCGTGCATCGGGCCTCTAGTTAGATCATAAAACTCTGTTATTCAGTGCTAAGAGTGTAGCCAAAATGACAAACTGAGCAGGTAGGTGTGATTATAGCATCATGCCACAGAACTCTTAAAAGAAAAGTGAGACTGCAAGTGAAATGCTGATATAGCAAGTCACAACAAAACCCCATATTTAGTGTATGTTTTACATTCCAATTCATATTGTAGGAAGAGTTGAGTTCTGGCAAAGGGCTCTGCCTTCCAAAGGCCACCCCCTTCAGTTACTCATGTGATTCACATTCTACTTAGTTACAAAACAGATAACTAAAGAATGAAATACAATAAAATTTTAAATTTATAAGATACCTAACCCTTACTCCCCCTTTACAATAGGTGTTAAAATCTGGTTACTATATTTTAAGTACTATTCCCTTTCAAATCTGTTGTGTCCTCTAAAGCAAACTGTCAGCCTTTCCTTGAAGTCTGGTAGTGTAAAAAAAATATATCACAGGACTGAACTCCAAAAACCCAGGGGTTTTCAGAGTTTTAGTCTGGTATTATCTTACTTCATTAATTAGTTATGTAATCCTACATTAGCATTTTATTTCTCTAAGCTTCAGCTTTCTCATTTTTAAAACAAAGGCACTGAACCATATGATCTAAAAAAGTGGGTCATTTTTAAGAATAAAATGGTAAGCTTTCACCATCATTGCACTCCCTACCCTCATCTCATTTCCAGGAACTTTTAGTTAACTAAACTTTAAAATTATCCTACCTAATAATAGACAAATATGCAAATTGACCATACCTCCAACACGCCCACAAGCCACACCCACCATCCAATCAGAGCGAGTATGTAAATTAACCCATCCAAGATGGCTACAGCCACAGAGAGCAAGGTTTCCTAGGTAACAGAGGGAAACAAGCTTTCCGCCAGCCGTTGTAGGCCTAAGCCTCCACTCAAGCTACAAAGTTTCAATTATAGAAGGTAAACAAATTGCAACAGAAATGGTGTCAGAATAGAGCTTGAGAGAGCAGACCAGGGTTGCCACCGGCAACAGGGGAAGCAAAGCTTTCTGCACACCCTTGGCCGGGCCCACCCGCTTAAGGCAACAAAGTTTCAATTATAATCGCAACTGAAATGGCTGCCGCCTCAGAGGGAGCCCCAGGCTTGGCTCCGCTCCAGGCTACAAAGTTTCAATTGTAAAAGGAAAATAAATTCCAGGGCCTCCACTTGGGTTGCCAGGGGGCGTGGCCAGCCTGAAAACCACCACAGGCCCCTCGCTCAGGCCGCCCCACACCCCAAGGGAACCCCCACCCTGATCAGGAACACCCTTCAGGGCAAACCAGCTGGCCCCCACCCCTGTACCAGGCCTCTATCATATCTAATAAAAGAGTAATATGCAGATTGATCATCACTGCAACACACAATATAGCTGCCCCATGTGGTCAAAGATCCTGCCCCCATGTGGGCACAAGATGGCCACCACAAGATGGCCAGCAGGAGAGGGCAGTTGGGGGCAAACAGGCTGGCAGCGGAGTGGTTAGGGGCAATCAGGAAGGCAGGCAGGCAAGCAGTTGGGAGCCAGCAGTCCTGGATTGTGAGAGGGATGTCCGACTGCCCGTTTAGGGATCCGACTGCCCACCGGGATCGGGCCTAAATGGGCAGTCGGACATCCCTCCAGGGGTCCCAGATTGGAGAGCGTACAGGCTGGGCTGAGGGACAACCCCCCTCTGTGCACGAATTTCGTGCACCAGGCTTCTAGTTAAGTATATAATAAAAATCATTTTTCTTCTAGGTCTTTTCCAAGAGCCATAGAATCCCCTTTTCTGAACACTCATGAGCAAATCTTAAACCTTTGGGAAAATTAAATAACAACTAAATTCTGCAAAGAAGAAACATTTTATATACTTTTCCTAAATTGCCAGACATTAAGATCTGCACCTTATTTCTATCACTGTTAAATGATTACTATTGGTGCATGTCTGTCTACATAACTATGTCTACCATTTCCCCAGACCCAACCGCAAGGTGTTACAAAGTACCTACTAATTATCACACTATACTGTATAAGGGCATGCTAAATCATAGGGCATATCAACCAAAACTTACAAAAATTAGCTCTCAGTTTATGTCTAACCCAATTATGACAAAAATAAGAGTTCAAGTTCAAAAATCTAAGATACAAACACAAGTCAATAAAAATGTGTCCAGCATTTTGCCGAAACCGGTTTGGCTCAGTGGATAGAGCATCAGCCTGCAGACTCAAGGGTCCCAGGTTCGATTCCAGTCAAGGGCATGTACCTTGGTTGCGGGCACATCCCCAGTGGGGGGTGTGCAGGAGGCAGCTGATCGATGTTTCTCTCTCATCAATGTTTTTAACTCTCTATCCCTCTCTCTTCCTCTCTGTAAAAAATCAATAAAATATATTTAAAAAAAAAATGTGTCCAGCATTTTGACAAGTTCTTCTTAGTTGTTCTTTCCTCCTATATCCTGACTGAGAGATGGCCCTCAAGTATATTTGGTACATATGTACCAAGAATATTGCCTTCCTAACAATGTCCAAATTCAGGCATTACACAACTCATTCTTAAAACTAGGATTAAGCCCTAGCCAGTTTGGCTCAGTGGATAGAGCATAGGCCAGCAGACTGAAGGGTCTCAGGTTTAATTTCAGTCAACGGCACATACCTCGGTTGCAGGCTTGATCCCCAGCCCTGGTCAGGACGCATGTGGGAGGCAACCAATCGATGTCTCTCTCACACTGATGTTTCTCTTTCTCCCCCCACTTATTCTCCCTCACCCTCTCCCTTTCACTCTCTCTGAAAATACATGGAAAAATATCCATTAGGATTAACAAAAATTAAAAACAAAAGCATCCTTTAAAAAAAACAAAAAACCTAGGGTTAAAATAAACAAAAACCACTAATCTTCCTTGTCTCCAAAATGCTATTTTATCAAACCTCTGCATACCATAGTATCATCTTTAGAAATCTGATCAAGTTGCTGCCTTGCTTTAATAATCTTCCCCACTGTCCATAACTTATTCCACAAAATGTCCAAATACTTCGGCATTGACAATAAAACCTCTTTTTAACGTCGTAATACCAACAAAAGCTAGCTGGATTCAAAAACCTCTTCCTAATCATAATCCTATCCTATATAATAAAACCCTAACATGCAAATCGACCCTAATATGCAAACGGTGGAATGACCGGTCGCTATGATGAGCGCTGACCACCAGGGGGCAGATGCTAAATGCAGAAGCTGCGCCCTGTGGTCAGTGTGCTCCCACAGGAGAAGCACCACTCAGCCAGAAGCCGGGCTCACAGCTGGCAAGCACAGTGGCAGTGGCGGGAGCCTCTCCCTCCTCCACTGCAGGCGGAAAATAAGGAGCAAATGGTCCCTGACTGCGAGAGCCCGGACTGTGAGAGGGATGTCTGACTGCCGGCTTAGGCGGACATCCCCCAAGCGGTCCCGGACTGCGAAAGGGTGCAGGCCGGGCTGAGGGAACCACCCCCCCCCAACCAAGTGCACGAATTTCATGCACCAGGCCTCTAGTGAAGTCATAATTTCTCAGAGAACTTAACTATTCTTCCAATGTTGGCTATTTAATGTCATCAGAAGCTTCAAAACGTGTAACACATTTGACAGAGTGCAGGAAAAACTTCAGAGACTGGTCACTGAAAGTTTCTTAAATAGTCTTCAAAACTGAATCTATCTTTTTCACAGTCTGCCTGTTATAAAAAATTAAACTTTTTAAAAAGGTAAATAAATACTCAAGATACCATTAAGGAAAATAATATAAACATATAACAACAGTCACATTGACAATTCCTTATAAAATGCCCCCAAAAGGTCCTAAGTTATTGGGCTAAAAGTACTTGTTGCATTTAAAGCTATATTACAAACATCAGCACCAAAGCAGGATGAGTTAGTTCACTCTCCCTTTGATTTACAACTAGTAAGACATCAATAACTGAAAAAGAAAAGTAAAAAAACCTCTGCACAACATATCAGTATATCCGAAAAATCCAATCATCTGTGCACCTGGAAGTGGGGTGGACTGGACTGCAAACAAGCAGGAAGCCTGTAACTGATGGCAGGGAAGGTGTTGGCCAGTGCAGCTGTGAGCCACAATAACCTTTCTGGCAGAGAAGTGGAGGGTAAAGGCTGTGAGTGGGGGTCTGCATGGCCATGAGAACTACAGCTGGTCTCCCTGAAAGAAGACTGCAGTGACAGGGGAAGGGAAAGGGAAGTAGGCAGACAAAGATAACTGAAGGAAACTGTCTCCCCATTATCTGCCCCAAAAAGCAAGAGGAATGGGACCCCTCCAGTTGATGATCCCCGTACTGAGTTGTGGGCACATTAGAAGCCCCAAGTGCTAAGGACACTCCTTCCCTGGGGTTTGCCACCATGCTTTACCTTTTTTTTTTTTTTTTAATGTACCCACTCCCAAACTTAGAAGCAAGTCAGCTCCAGCGAGAAAAGAACATTAACTTCTTAAAGTGCCACTCTCTAGAAAACAAAAGGAAGGCTCCTAAGCACCAACTTGTTGAACTGTTAGAATCAAACTACACAGGTCTTGCCTAAACAAGAAAAGCGTTCACTAGTTCAAATGCAGCAACAAAGGTGCTTTTCATCAAACACCATAAATCACGGTAATACAGTATTCACATAAAGAAAATATTTTTCCAGCAAGCAAACCCAGAGACATGAAATACTGCAATCTAACTGATAAAAAAAAAAAAGCTGTTACAAAAAAATAAAAAGAAATTAGCTGTTTGAAGAAATTCAACTAGTTAAAAGAAAACTCCAAAAGGCAATACAATGATCTCAGGAATAAAAGTAATGCACAGAAGTACTTTAACAAAGAGATTGAAATTCTGAGAAACAAACAGAAATTCTGGAGCTGAAGAACTCAATAAATGAATGAGATTTAAAAATACATTAGAATGCATTGGAAATAGGACATATCATGGAAAAGAGAATTAGTAAGCTGGAGGATAGAAATATAGAAAGGATTCAGGTGAAAGAGGAGGGAGAACTAACATTTTTTTTAAGCGAAGAAACCCTATGAGAAATATCACTCCATTAGAAAAGCCAACATAAGACTAATAGGTATCCCAGAAGGAGAAGGGAGCAGAGTATACTTAAAGAAATAATAAAGAAGAAAGAAAAGGAAGGAAGGAAGGAAGGAAGGAAGGAAGAAGGAAGGAAGGAAGGAAGGAAGGAAGGGAAGGAAGGAAGGAAGGAAGGGAAGGAAGGAAGGAAGGGAAGGGAAGGAAGGGAAGGAAGGGAAGGAAGGGAAGGAAGGGAGGGAGGAAGGGAGGAAGGGAGGAAGGGAGGAAGGGAAGGAAGGGAGGAAGGAAGGAAGGAAGGAGGAGGGAGGAGGGAGGGAGGAGGGAGGAAGGGAGGAAGGAAGGAAGGGAGGAAGGAAGGGAGGAAGGGAGGAAGGGAGGAAGGAAGGAAGGAGGAAGGAAGGAAGGAAGGAAGGAAGGAAGGAAGGAAGGAAGGAAGGAAGGAAGGAAGGAAGGAAGGGATAACTGAGAACTTCCAAACCTGAGGAAAAAAATTGGATATACAAGTCCACGAAGGTAAAAGAACACCTTATTATCTCAACACAAAAAGAACTTCTACAAGGCACATCATATTAAAACTGTCAAAAGCCAATGATACAAATGAATTTTAAAGGCAGTCAGGGGAAAAAAGCTAATAAACCTACAAAGGCATTGCAACTAGGCTATCAGCAGATTTCTCAGCAGAAACTCTGCAGGCCAGGAGAGGGTAGAAAAACACACAGTCAGCCACCATAATGATGTTTGGTCAGTGATGGACTACATATACAATGGTGGTCCCATAAGATTGTAACAGAGCTGAAAAATGTCTATTGCCTAGTGACATTGTAGCTATAACATCAAAGGACAAAGGTTGCAAAATTCAGCTCTCCCTCTTGGAAGCATGCCAGCTCCTTTCCCCATCCCTCTCTTCTTTCTGTTAAATTCCAAGGGCTCCTTATTTTGTCTCTGTCACTTGTTTCTTGAGCCCATTTCTTCAACAGCTCACTTCTACTTCAGTAACTTTCTAAATAAGCTTTCTATTATCCTATACTAGGAGCCTGTTGCACGAAGTTTCGTGCAATAGACTTTTCCTTCACCTGGCTGCCGGCACCAGTTATCCGCCAGCAGCAGTTTTCTTCTGGCCACCTGCCGATCAGAGCGTCTCCCGCCAGCACGATCGGCCACCCCAAGAGGAACTCCGATCGGGAGGCACTCCGATCGGGCGGGTGGCCAGAGGAAAATTGCTGCTGGCGGAAAACTGGTGCCAGCAGCCACACAATCGGCCACCCTGAGTTCCGCCACCAGCGTCTTCCGCAGCGCCAGCCATTTAAGCCGGCGGGAGGAGCGGGGGGCCACCCTGAGTCCTGCCCTGCGCCTCCAGCCGGCCCAATCGTGGGCGTAGCGGAGTGATGGTAATTTGCATATTACCATTTTATTAGGTATGATAATAAAGAGCTAATATGCTAATTAGACCAAACAGCCAGACGACTGTCTGGACAAAGCCGGGGCTGCAAGGGGCTGCAAGGGCCAAGCCCCTTGCATGAATTTCGTGCATCGGGCCTCTAGTTAAAAAAGAAAAAGTTTGCAAAATTCAACAAGGCAAACAACTTTAACTTGGATGTGAATGAGGAGGGCATTAAGGAGCTCCTAGAAGTGGTTCCTCAGGAACTGACTAATGAGGAATTACTGGAAATTGAACAGGAATGCATAAAGAGGCAAGAGAATAGAAAAACTCCAGAAAACAAAAAGATGAACTCTCAAGAAAATTCAGTGAAGGGTTTAGCATAAGTTTTTCCAGACCTCTACAAGCTCCTTATGGAGCCCCAACAGTGAAAGGTTATCATTAATAGAGAGGAATGTTCATGGCACATTATTTGCTTACAAGCAAATCTATGATAGAAAATAACAACAAAAAGCAAGCAAACCATCACAAACATTTCTGAAAACAGTAACACCTCCTCAACAAGATTCAGGCAAGTCCTTCAGGAGGTATTCCAGAATAAGGCATGCTATCATAGAGATGACAGCTCCATGATTATTTCCCCTGAAGACTTTTTAGTGGAATAATAAGTAGAGGTGGAAGACAGTGGTACTGATGATCTTAACCCTGTGTAGGCCTAGGCTAATGTATGTATCCGTGTCTTAGTTTTTAACAAAAAAGCTTAAAATGTAATAATAATAATAATAATAATAATAATAATATAGATATAAAGAGTTTTATACAATGTATTTGTGTTTTATGCTAAGTATTATTAGATAGAAGCCAAAAAATAATTGAAGTTTATATAGTGAAAAAGATACAGTAAGATATATCATAGAAAAAAATGTTTTTTATAAATTTAATGTAGCTTAAGTGTACAATGTTTATAAAGTCTACAGTAATGTATAGTATTAGCCTGGGCCTTCACATTCACTTCACCACTCACTCACTGACTCACGCATGGCAACTTCCAGTCCTGCAAGCTCTATTCATGATAAGGGCCCTATAAAGTTTACCATTTTTTACCTTTTATAGTGTATTTTTATTGTACCTTTTTTATATTTACTTAGATATGTTTAGATACACAAATATCATTGTTATAATTGCCTACAGTATTCAGTACAATAACAAGCTGTAGCCAAAGACTACATGAGTCAAGTTGTATAGAAGGCTATATCATGAGTCAAGTTGTATAGAAGGCTATATCATGAGTCAAGTTGTATAGAAGGCTATATCATGAGTCAAGTTGTATAGAAGGCTATATCATGAGTCAAGTTGTATAGAAGGCTATATCATGAGTCAAGTTGTATAGAAGGCTGTATCATGAGTCAAGTTGTATAGAAGGCTATATCATGAGTCAAGTTGTATAGAAGGCTATATCATGAGTCAAGTTGTATAGAAGGCTATATCATGAGTCAAGTTGTATAGAAGGCTATATCATCTAGGTTTGTATAAGTGTACTCTTATGATGTTCACATGATGACAAAATCTCTTAGTGATGCATTTCTAGAACATATCTCCATCATTAAGCAACACTTGACTGTAATGAAATTATTAAAAGATAAAACTTCCAGTCTCCAATATGCTATCTCCCAAAGTTATCCTTTAGATTTGAAGGAGAAATAAAGGCTTTTGTAGACAAACAAGAGCTGAGGGAGTTCACCACCACTAGAACTGCCTTACAAGAAAATGATAAAAGGAGATCTTCAAGCTGAAATAAAAAGACAACAGTACACACAACTGATTAACAGAATAAGAATATGGTCATTGTTTAAAATAGCATATTAATCTATTAACTATAGCATAAAGGTTAAAGAGTAGTAAAAACAGTTACAGCTGCCCTAGCCAGATTGGCTCAGTGGATAAAAAACAATGGCCTGTGGACTGAAGGGTCCCAGGTTTGACTCCAGGCAAGGGCACATACCTCGGTACAGGCTCTATCCCTGGCCCTGGTCGGGGTTGCATGTGGAAGACAACCAATCTGTGTGTCTCTCTCACACAGAAGTTTCTGTCTCTCCCTCTCCCACTATCTAAAAATAAATGGAAAGATATCCTCAGGTGAGGATTAAAAAAAAAAGAGAAGAAAAATACAGCTACAGCTACTACAACAAAATCACAATATTTTGTGACATCAAAAGTATGAAAGGGGGAGAGCACCTAATTCAGGTAATCAAAGAGACTGTGCCACTGCATCCTGCAGGACACCTACTACATAAGGACACCCTACCAAAACTGGGAGTCACAGCAGATCCATCTAATACCTATCACTATAATAGAGGAATATGCAAATTAGCCGGGACACCATAACATCACAACAGAACAGCAGGGACCTGAGGCTGCGCCCCGCGGGGCTTGACGGGGGACCTCAGGCCATGGCCCCCACCGGCAGGGCTTGACGGGGGACCTCAGGCTGCGCCCACCGCCCTGGCACCAGGCCAGGGGACCTCAGGCTGCACCCCCCACCTGGCAGGGCTTAATGGGGGACCTGAGACTGCGCCCCCCACCCAGCACCAGGCCGGGGGAACCTGAGGCTGCACCCCCGACCCAGCATTGGGCTGTGGGACCTAAGGCTGCGCCCGCCCCCACCTGGAGGGACTTGACAGGGGTGGGGCTGTCGGGGGTGAGGCCCAATGGGGGTGGGGTCAGCCAGGTCTGGGTCTCCTGCATTTTCGAAGCATGTGCGGGTGGTGGGCGGGGACTTGACTCTAGGTCCCGTGGCGCGCCCCAGACTCTGACAGGAGGGAGATTTTCATATACATTTTACTAATTTTCTGTTTTATTTTTTTATATACATTTTATTGATTTTTTACAGAGAGGAAGGGAGAGGAACAGAGAGTTAGAAACATCCATGAGAGAGAAACATTGATCAGCTGCCTCCTGCACACCCCCTACCAGGGATGTGCCTGCAACCAAGGTACATGCCCTTGACTGGAATCGAACCTGGGACCCTTCAGTCTGCAGGCCAACGCTCTATCCACTGAACCAAACCAGTCAGGGCCAATTTTACTAATTTTCTTTCATATCTGACACTTCTATTATAGAGAAAGGGCAAATAACAATATTAAAATATTTCCTCTAATTAATTCCCTTTTAATGTGCACAAATTTTGTGCACCGGGCCACTAGTATAGAATAAAACACTAAGAGGCAGCCAAAATGGGAAGACAAAGAAACATGCCTAATGAAAAAAGAGGAGAAATCTCTAGAAAAAGAAATGAAATGAAAGCAAGCAATTTATGAGATATAGAATTCAAAAATTAGGTTATAAGGATGCTCAAGGAACTTAGTGAGAACAACAGAATGGAAAAAAAAAAAAAAAAAAAACTACACATGGAAACAATAAAAAAGAACCAGCCAGAAATCAAGAATACAATATCTGAAATGAAGAATAGACTAGAACAGTGATGGCGAACCTATGACACGCGTGTCAGAACTCACCCGCGTAGCCATTTCTGATGACACGAAGCCGCATGCTGAAGATGAAACATTTGCTGCTCCTGAGGATGAAACATTTGCGACTAGAGTCTTGGAGTTAGTTTTTTCCTCAAAGTGACACACTACCTGAGTTATGCTCAGTTTTTTGGCGAAGTTTGACACACCAAGGTCAAAAAGTTGCCCATCACTGGACTAGAAGGAATAAACAGTAGGTTGGATGAAGAAGAAAATCATATCAGCAATTTAGAAGAAATGGCAGCAGAAAACACCTAATCTGAGCAACAAAAATTAAAAAGTATTTAAATAAATGAGGATAGTTTAAGGGACCTTTGGGACAACATAAAGCATAACAACATCTTCAACATAGGGGAAGAGCAAGAACAAGGGAGCAACCACCCTTTTGAAGAAATAATGACTGAAAACTTTCCTAACATAGTGAAGGAAAAAGTCACACAAGTTCAGAAACCATAGAAAGCCCCAAAGAAGAACTCAAAGAGGCCAACACCATAATTAAAATGGCACAAGTTAAAGATAAAGAATCATAAAAGCAGCAAGAGAGAGACAGTTACCTACAAGGGAACTACCATAAGACCAATAGCTGATTTCTCAACAGAAACAAGAATGAAATCATATCAAGTATACATCTTCTCTGACTATAATGGTATGAAACTAAAAATCAATCACGAGAAAAAAACTGAAAAATGTACAAGACATGGAAGTAAATAAATGTTAGTAAACACTGAAAGAGTTAACAATGAGATCAAGGAAGAAAGAAAAGATACCCTGAAACTAATAAAAATGAGAACACAACCCAAAATCTATGGGACATAGCAAAAGCAGCCCTAAGAGGGAAATTCATAGCATTAATAGGCCTATCTCAAAAAAAACTAGAAAAAACTCAATCTAACTATAGTTAAAACAAGAAAAAGAACTAAAAACCAATATTAAAATATTTCCAAGTGAATAGAAGGAAATAATAAAGATCAGAGCAGAAATAATTGAAACAGAGTATAGCCCTACTTGGTTTGGCTCAGTGGATAGAGCATTGGCCTGCAGACCAAAGGGTTTTGGGTTCGATTCTGGTTAAAGGCACGTACCTGGTTGCAGGCTCCTCCCGGCCTGGGCCCTGGTCAGGGCACATGCAGGAGGCAACCAATCTATGTGGTTTCTCTCACATCAATGTTTCTTGCTGTCTCTCCCTCTTTCTTCCACTCTCTCTAAAAAAAAAAAATCAATGGAAAAATATCCTCAGGTGAGGATTAAAAATATTACAAACAACTAATGCCAACAAATTAGACAATCTGGATTAAATAAATTCCTAGAAACCATACAATCTTCCAGAATTGAATCAGGAAGAATCAGAAAACCTGAATAGACAGATTACAACTAATATATACAAAGCAGTATTTAAAAAAACTACTCAAAAAACGGAAGTCCTGACCTGGATGGCTTCAGAGGTGAATTTTACCAAACATTCAAAGAAGAACACCTATTCTAAACTACTCCAAAAAACCCCAAGAGCAGAGAACACTCCCAAGCTTATTTTATGAAGCCAGCATTATCCTGATTCCAATAGCAGATAAAAACACTACAATCTCTCAAACAAGCAACAGCTAGTATCTGCATACCCCATACCTCTCAATAAGTGGCCCCAGGCCCGGCACTAGCAGCAGCCAGCCTTGGTTCACAGGTTGGCCTCTCCTGAGTACCTTCAAGCTCAACACAAGTAGCAGCCATGTGCAGGTTGCTTATAGCTCATGCTGGGTAGTCCCAGGCAGGGCACAGGCAAAGCCTGACTTTGCACCTCCCGGGAGGCCTCAGACCCAGTGTACCAGGTGGTCAACTTGAATCACGTTGGATTACAACACTACCACCTCCATGAGTGACATACTCACGAGGAGGACTCGTTGAGCACCAAAGCCCCACTGAAGCAAGTCATGCTCCACAGGGTGGGCTCCTGCTCTTCAGGTACAGCTGCAGCTGATCCTAGCAACCAACGGACTTGGGGGTTAATCCCTCCCAATGACGCCAACATAAATCAAGGCTCAACTACAATAGGACAGTGGACACAGCTCATACAGGGGCATACCTGGAATGCCCAGCTCAGGTGACTGGGGAGGCCGAGCCATGGGCCCTACAGGACACCTACTACCAAATCCAGGAGACATAGCAAATCTACCTAATACATAGAAACAAATACAGGGAAGCAGCTAAAATGCAGAGACAAAGACACATGTCACAGGTGAAAGAACAGGAGAAATCTCTAGAAAAAGAACTAAATGGAAGACGCAAGAAAACTACCAGATACAGAGTTCAAAACAATGGTTACAAGGATGCTCAAGGAACTTAATGAGAACCTAGTGATAACATCAACATAAAAAAGGACCAGTCAGTAATGAAACATATACTAACTGAAATAAATAATAATTTACAGGGGCTTAACATTAGAATAGAGGACGTGGAGAACCAAATCAAGAATTTTGAATATAAGGAAGCAAAAAACATCCAATCAGAACAGCAGCAAGAAAAAAGAACCTTAAAAATATGAAGGTAGTGTAAGAACCCTCTGGGTACCAATTTCAAGGGTACCAACATTTGCATCATGGGAGTACTGGAAGGAGAAGAGAGGAAGAAATCAAAAACCTATCCGAGCCCAGGCCGGTTTGCTCAGTGCTTAAGAGTGTCAGCCCACAAACCAAAGGGTCGCAAGTTTGATTTTGATAGAGGGCACATACCTTGGTTGCAGGTTCAATCCCCGGCCCTGGTCAAGGGTGCATGTGGGAGGCAACCAATTGATGTCTCTCACATCCATGTTTCTCTCTCTGTCTCTCCCTCTCCCTTCCTCTCTTTCTAAAAATCAATAGATAGGATTAACACATACACACACACAAAGTCATTTTCTACCACCTGAAGATTTTGTTTATTGGAAAGGACATCAAAGACTCTCTAACCTTTGGATGGGACCTTATCAACGACCTAATCATGAATGAACACCTACCCCTGTCTCTAACACTCATCTCTGCCTACAATGAATATCAAAAACTAAGATGCAAGCCACTGACATTAGAGGTAGACAGCTATCCCAAGATATCAACAAGCATGTATACCTACAGACTAATGTTGAATGCTGAAACCATTTTGTTTAATTGCCTTTACCTGTCTGCTAATAACATTAATAATAGTTATAATTATCCTTTGGGTTATTCTATATATTCCAACTGTTCATGATTACCAAAGATGAAGAAGATAATTTTAATAGTCTTTTTATGGCTTATGTAAATGTTATACTAGATGCAAAATACAGAAAAATGAGACAGATGGCAAAAATTCTGATCATGTTATTATACAGGACAGAAATACTGCAGGGTGTTTTTCACAACAAAGGCCATAAGACCTGACTGCCTTCCATTTACCTGCCCTTCTCTTTTGAGAAAATTCAGCCTCAACTCACATCCCATGCTTAGAGTATTGCCCCATCCCCAAAGATTCACCATTTCAATAAGACGACATAGATACTGAGACTTCCTTAGGAATGAGCCTTCCTAGTACTGTGAAACTACACAATCTGACCAAAAGGCTGGTCATCAACGCATCCTTTGGATTCACTGATTACCAAACGGGGAAACTGTGGGCAAAAGGAGGGTTCTAAAATAAAACGGACAAGTTCAGTGATGAAAAGTAAATTCGCAGATTTATCTAGTCATAAATTCCTAACTGGGCAGGTCATGGTGGGTACTCACATCTGAACATAGAACTTCATTAGTAAAAGGTTTTTAAGCAAGCCCTGTTCATTATTCTTGTGCATCTAGGTTAACACACCTTAATCCTCTTTTCCAGGCTCCTGAAAAACCACCCTCAAGGGAGCACAGAATCTTTACTACCTCACACCTTGCTTTCGCCCACTTTTATATTATTTTCCTTCCATTCTCTCTCTAATTCGTAATGTATAAAAGAAACTGCAAAACTGTTATCCTCAGAGCATTTCAGATCTTGCTTCCTGGCACTGTCATTGGCTTGACTCAAACTCTTTTAAAACTAAAAATTATCTAGAGGTTTGGACCTTCCTTATGTCAACACCTGAATAATTTGGAAAAATGAAATAAAAATAATTTAATTCAGATAACATTTATTTTCAGAAATATAGTTTGAAGTTCAGATAAGAGAACTAGGTAGATAAACAGCTAAAATTGGAAATAAGAGCTTTAGGCTTTGAAGAGTGGTCAGTGGTTAAGTCAAACATAAATATAAGAAATAATTGCATAAAGTAGAGGCTCTCTTGGAAAAGCTCAGAAATTCAGAGTAAATGTGTATGAAATATATGCAACATCCTAAGAAGGAACTCTTTAATTAAACTTTCAAAGAATGTACAATACACACAAAAAATTTTAAGAACAACTGCCACAAATTATAATAGAAACCATCCATGGGAATGAATGTGAATGAGGTTAACAGGAGCAGAAATGGTTGAGAAAAAAAAAGTCATGAAAACAGAACTTGCAAAATACAAATAAAAGGCAAGGAAACAACTAAAGGGACTAGAACTGATTTGAGAAAAAAGAGAACCAAAGTATTAGGGAATCAATACCTCAAAAGTTAAAAAAAAAACACAAAAAAAAACAGCAGCATCAACATTTTCTAATGTTATAAATACAGGTCAAAGAACAAAGTTTATATAAAATCTTTACATTTAGTCAATATAAACCATTGGTAACACTGAGGTTAGCAATTCTGGTTGAATATAAATAGAAAGAAGCGATACTGAAAAGCATTAATAAATAAATGGTTGGAGGCAAATGAGTGGAAAATTAAAGACTACTATTTCTCAAGGTTCACCTCTGAAAAGAAAAGAAAGCGAGAATGCAAGTGACTAGAGGAAAAGTAGGACTTATTTTTTGTTTTGTTTTTGCTGCTATTGTTGCTGAGTTTTTCTTCCTTAAAGAATGAAAGATTGATTTTCTATGCCAAAAAGAGTCTGTAGAAAGGGAAAGATCAAAGGAAGGAAACAGGGTTAAAGTTCATGAGTAAAATGATCACCTTTCAGTTCTTCCTGTAAAACAGGAACAAAAATATATTTTAATGTGGTGAGAAAGGTACCATAACAAGTGTGGGTGAATACTGGTTGATTAAACACAAATAGGTTACATTACTATTGCTACTGTTACTATTATCACTATCATTGCTACTGCCACTACCACCTAACATTTGTATTCATTGATAAGTTTTCTATTACTACCGAGTTCCATGAGGTAAGCATTGTTACCTCCATTCCTAAAAGTCTTATTTCTTAAAACTGTAAAGCACTGATAACCATGACGCCTCAGAACTTGTTCCCTTACAATAGCAGCTATCACTATGAAAATGTTATAATAAAAAATAGAAAACAGTTAATAAGAAAGTACAGTATAGTAGTAAATTAAAAACATGACTCGAGTCTAAAAGCTTTAGTTTAAATCATTGTTTAGTCACATGCTATAGCTAACTCTGTGACTCTAGGCAAGTTATCCTGACTTGGTGCTTCAGAGCCTCAAATGGAGGTAACAATGCTTACCTCATAGAACTCGGTAGTAATAGAAAACTTATCAATGAATAAAAATGTTAGGTGGTAGTGGCAGTAGCAATGATAGTGATAATAGTAACAGTAGCAATAGTAATGTAACCTATTTGTGTTTAATCAACCAGTATTTAAGGAAGGAGGAAAGGACTAGGTTCTAAAAAAATGTGCCACATTCAATCCTTTCAACTACAGAAAGAAACAAGTATAATTCTCCCTATTATACTAATAAGGAAATCAGTTAGTAAGTGGCAAAACTAAGATTTGAACACTGGTATATGTGGACTCAAAAATTACTTTCTTTTCACCACACAACACACTATCTTCAGAGGAATACTTAGCATTAGCAGCAGGAGCACAAATTTAGGCATTCTGTTCTTTACTACTAAACTCACAAAATCTGGGTACATAATTAAATGTCTGCCTTTCAATTTTATCTTCTGAAAAATTGAGTTTGATTAGATCTTGAGGTTTCTCTTCAGCAAAAAAGTTCATGATTTTATAAAAGTGCCACATTTAGTGATATGTAAACTCACAAAGGTTTTAAAACAGCAGAAAACCTTTTCTGTTTAAAAACAAAAACAGAAAACTTGCCGAAACCGGTTTGGCTCAGTGGATAGAGCGTCGGCCTGCGGACTGAAAGGTCCCAGGTTCGATTCCGGTCAAGGGCATGTAAACATCCCCAGTAGGGGTGTGCAAGAGGCAGCTGATCGAAAAACAGATTTTTCTAACACTTTCTTCCTCTCTGTAAAAAATCAATAAAATATATATTTAAAAAAAAAAAAAAAAAAAAAAACAGAAAACTTGAACATACAAAAACAGATTTTTCTTCAGATTATCAAAGGAAAGACTAGTATCTAATTTTAATTTATTATTAGCAAGTATGATTAAGCAAGTATTTGAGAGAACAAAACATCAATCTTAAGTATTTCAAGATGTCAATTTTAACACCTACACTTTCAATAATGAAAAAGAAAACTCAGAATCCTGATACACCTACAGAACTATAATCAAATAAAATACAGATTTACTGAATTTTATTTCATGCTGAAACTGCAACCAGGCTATTTTTGTTTTAAATATCAATATGAAAACCTCCTGCCTTAAAACCCGCCACTGGTTTCCTATTATCCTTCAGTGACATCCAAAATCCTTAACATGACTCAACAAAGTCATGTGATTTGGCTCCTCTTTCTGGTGCTATCCAATGCTATTCTTCCCCTTGCTCTTTTTTCAATTTCCTCCAAAACACATTTTCTTTCACTTTAGGGCTTCCTCCAAACTGCTCTCTAAAACCTAGAATGCTCTCATAGATCTCCATTCCCATCCTTTTGACCCAAGCAAACTGCCTTTCATTCTTGAAGGCTGAGATCAAATGTTATGACAGGAAAGCCTTTCCTGACCTCCCAGACATATATTTTGACAACATTCTGGACTTCACAACACTTGTAATTACTTGTTCAACACTTGTCTTCTCTGCTAACTGGTAAACAATATGAAGATGGTCATTTCACATCCTGTTTCCTACTATTTTCCTAATATCTAACACATTGTTTAGCACAGAGGAGATTAAATAATCAATAAATGTTTCCTGGATGAATACATTCAAAATGGGAGGCAAAGTCCAAAACCATGAGATGCCTTACTAGTACAAGTACCTAAAAAGTTCTATACAAATTTGAGTTACATCTTGCAATTAGCTCTTCTTCAGATGTTCCTCCCTCAAACAGATGCTATTTAGCAATTATACAACTTTAAAGTAAAGCAAAAAATTCCTCCAGATCATGAACCCATTCTAAAATTTCACAAAACCAAGGTTAGAAACCACAGGTCTTAAATTATTGGAGCTTTAAAGCTCATCATCTAAAAGAATTCACCTGATGCCCTAGCCGGTTTGGCTCAGTGGATAGAGCGTCGGCCTGCGGACTGAAGGGTCCCAGGTTCGATTCCGGTCAAGGGCATGTACCTTGGTTGCGGGCACATCCCCAGTAGGGGGCATGCAGGAGGCAGCTGGTCGATGTTTCTCTCTCATCGAGGTTTCTAACTCTCTATCCCTCTCCCTTCCTCTCTGTAAAAATCAATAAAATATATTTAAAAAAAAAATAAAAAATAAAAAAAAAAAAAAAGAATTCACCTGAAATACAATTAAAGGGACAGAAACTTGGATGAGGACTTAATTTTACCACACCAATGTACATTATAGAAGGACCAATCCCAATTCCTACTACTGCAGTGCCTCATTTATTCCAAAAGTAATGACTGCAGTGCTAGTCATCTGAGTAGGCTACATGATACCTGGAATACGCTTTGTTAAAACTAAAGAAAAATTATAGCTTTGGCTGGTTTGGCTCAGTGGACAGAGCATGGGACTGTGGACTGAAGGGTCCCAGGTTCAATTCCCGTCAAGGGCACATACCCACTAGGGGGCGTGCAGGAGGCAGCCGATCAATTATTCTCTCTCATCATTAATGTTTCTATCTCTCCCTCTCCCTTTGTCTCTGAAATCAATAAAAATACATTTTAAAAAAATTATAAGCATAAACACTAAGTAACTATAACTAATTTTAGCTTAGTGGGGGGAAAGGGGAAATGGCAGTAAAGTGGTTAAGTAATACAAAAACTGAAGGCTTAAAAAGAATACTATTTTGACTAATAACATTTTTTAAAGTTTTCTGTTCACCTAAAACAGTGTTAATTATAAACCAGGCAGCATTCAAAGATTTGCTTAACACATATTCATTATTTTCTCCAATTTAGAGATGAAGAAACAGAGGCACTGAGTTAAGCAACTTACTCAATGTTAAACAGCTGGTAAGTGCCAGAGGCAGAACTCAAATCCAGCTATTCTAGCTCCACAGTTCTCCCTCTCAACCACTACATAACACTGATGCTCACTCTCCTTCCAAATCCCTGAAATAGGGCTTCAATCTGTACCACCCCACTCCAGTAAAACTATTTTTGCTAAGGTCACCAATGACGTCTACCTTGCCAAATCAAAGGGTCACATATCTGCTGCCATCTTTTTCACCCATTCTGCAGCATCCCATCAAGTTCACAACTTGCCTCTTGTCATATATTCCTTTAGTGACATATATCCCATTTTCTTCCTACCACAGACCTGGGCTCTCTTCTCTTGCATATCTACCCATTTTTCTAGGAAATCTCCCACAATTCCATGGCTTTAAATATCATCTACATGACTCCAAATTTCTCTAGTCCTGGCCTAAGCTCTGGAGTCATATACCCAACTACCTATTTGGCATCTCACTTAGATGTAACCAACCATCTTACCCTCCTTCCCTCAACCTTTTTTCTCCCAGCCTTCTCTACCATCACCCATCCAGTTGCTTAGGCTAACTTCCTAGTCATCATCCTGACTTTCCTTTCCCACATCTCCCACATAAAATCCATCAGCAAGTCCTATCAAATCTACTTATAAAATATATTTAGTTCTGTCTCCATTATCACTCTAATGCAAATTACCTACATCTCTGCCTACAATGAATGCCCTTCACAATGGTCTCCTTGCTTCCATTTTTGCCCCCTTAATCTCTACAAAGCAGCCTAAGTTAAAACAAAATCAAATCAGTCTTTGCTTGCTTTAAATCATCTAACGTATTCCATTATAATTTAAATAAAATCCTCGCTCTTGAACATGTCCTCAAAGATGCTACATGACATGGCCCCTATTTCTACAACTTCATGTCCTTCCATTCTCTCCCCCACCACAAGGTTCCTTGGAGCCGTAACTACTTTCTTTCTCTTCCTAGAACACACCATGATCATGTCTGCTACAGAGCCATTGCACTTGCTGTTCCTTCCACAAGAAACATTCTTTTTCAGACTTTCACACAGATGGTTCCTTCTTCCAAGATGTTGCTCAAATGTCACCTCCCCTGAGAAGCCTTCTAATCAGTCTTTCACAGGATCCTCTATTATTACAACCATCACTATTCTTATTGTTACCTTAAGTTATCTTATTTGCTTACTAGGCCTTGTCAACTTTGGAATTTGAAAGCTCCATCCCCAACGCTTCCCATAGTACCAAGTAGGTGCTTAATAAATTTACTGAATGAGTGAATCTTCCCCAATGCACTTTAAGTTTATTGTAAACCAACCAATTTTATAAAGCGCTTGGCCCGTCATATATGTTATGTAGTCAAAGATAAATCCTTAAAACACTCCTTAATTTTTTCCTATCCAAAGCGTTGCAGCACTCTGAATCCCCTCCCCCAAAACACATAGTCTATCTACAACACCCCACTTAAAACTGCTAAATATTCCAAATGGGTAGACTGCATTTCTTCCTCCTCTCCAAGCGAACGACCGTGTAGGTGGGAAAAGGGAATTTTACTGAGCATCCCACACCTGTTACATCTTCAACCAGCTAAAAGAGGTGCCGATGAGCCAGCCGGCACATGGGAGACGTGGCTTTTCTTTCAGGGATAGCATTTAGGTAAAACGTAAGTGGCTTAGACTAGAACTATCCAACTCTTTAATAAGGACCATTCAATTCGTTTAAATAAGCATGATAGTCTATAGGCAGGAGATTATGCTCGTATTCATTAAAAAAAAAGAAAGAAAGAAAGAAAGAAGCCGCTTTGGGGACCTTCAGGAAACACAAAGTGTGTGTGTGTAGGTTGGGGATCGATCTACCTATAACGTGAAGACAAGAACAGGAGACAGAGGTTCAAGGACCAACTTAGCGATACGATAAAGGCTCTCCGGGATATGCAGACCCTGGGAACGAGGGCAGAAGCTGAGGAGAAAACACAAGAGCCCTGAGACCTCCGCTCACCGCTTCGGCCTCCACCGCAAGCATTTGGGGCAACTGCATTGATCTGTGCCCGCCAATCTCCCACCTCTCTCCCTGCAAGGAGATAGCCCCGGATGGATACTCACATGGGCTCGAGAGTCTTGCTGAGCCAGGACTTCAGTGCCTCGAAGTTTTCAATGATCATTTTAGAAACCATCCACAGCGGCCCCCAGGCCCGTCACTCTCCTCCTCCCGCCCAGGTCGCGGCCGCTACAGCCGCCGCTGCCCCCGCCCCCTCCTCCGTGCGCCGCCCGCGTGGGCCGCGGTGGGAGGCGCCGATGGCAGGTTCCCGCGAGCCGGGTCGGTGAACAGCTCCGCGGGGACCGCCGCAGGCCGCGAGTCCACGGGGTGCCAGGAGCTTCCCCCTCCCCGGACCCCGGCCCGGGCTGAGGCAGCAACGGCTTGCCTGAGCCCTCCCCCTTCCCTCCACCCCAGCTAATCTTTCGGAACCGGGAGCGCGACACGCGCCTAGACCCGGGCTTTCTCTCGGCCTCGGGACCAGTTGCTTGTCGGAAACGCAAAAGAGGCAAAACGAAGAAAGCGAAGACGAAGAGCAGCTCAATGGAAACGACTCGGGGGGTCTTCCCGGCTCCCAGCACCCCCAAGAAGATGGCTGCCGGTAACTCTCGCGAGAATTAAGCAAGCCTCGCGATGACCCGGAGCCTGCTGGGAAGACACGTAGGACTCGCGGAGAGCGAAACTGTAGGGAGTGCAGCCGTTCGAGCTTTTGCGTTATTTGCGGCTTTTGTGCCCTTTTTACACTTTAGCCCTCTTAAGGAACAAAGATTTTTATTTTTTTTACTAGGAGGGAAAGCTCGATGATTTCAGAAACAGCAGGAGCCCCAGCTCGTCTTCTGAAACGGCCGTGGCGCGTCAGCTGGAGCTAACTCGGGGCCTGGAGCGCTCCTGAGAGCCTCCCCGCCCGTGTGTGCCGGTGGGTTCCCTCCGTGCTGCGCTGTGCGTCTCTTCGGGTTACCTGTGCCCGGCACCATCACATTCTCCGTGTGCTGTGCTGTGGCTTGGGAAGCGCAGGCGGGTCTAATTAACCCACTGAGACTTCCAGAGGAGTAGTGTCTTGTCCAAAATTACTCGACTTGTTGGCAGAGCACTAATAACCTAGGGAGGGATTGCTTCAAAATGAAAGGTGAGAAAACCTTGACAGTTCTCCATTAGTTTCCAACCATCTGAAATTTTAGGGCTTATCCCTAGCTGACGATAAGAAAAGTGTTTGTGTTTTTAATTCTTTTCATTTAGAGCGATTCAGTCCCAGTTACGTAGCTTCAAAAGAGAGAGCCTTCACATCAGCATCCCGAATAAACGTCCCTTCTCTCCTGAGGGGTCAAATAAGTTTGATTTCTACCCGAGTTGTTCTGCTATTGCATACTACCGTTAATGAGCTAGGTGGAATTTTACAAAGGGTCAAGTGCCCGTAAACAAAACAATTCACGATACAGACACTTAAAGTAGACCAATAAAAAGTTATTTATGACAGACCCTAAATTGTCGTTAAGAATGCTAAGTGTAATTTCGTGGAGTGACGTGTCCTAAAGCAGTAAGTGGAAAAAATTATCAAGTAAGGAAAGCTAGATATTTGTTTTCAAATACAGCATATAGTATAGGATACAAATTAAAATCCAGCTACGGAATAACTAGGGTGTTGAGTAAAGCAATTTAGCTAAGTGAAGTAAGCCAAACACAAAAGAACAAATATTGTATGACTCCTCTTTATGGGAGGTACCACCTAGAGTAGCCAAACTCCTAGAGACAAGAAGAATAGTAGTTGCTAGGGGTGGGAGGTATGGGGAAGGATTGGGGAGTTATTTTTTTAATTGGTAAAAAGTTTAATTTGGGTTAATGAAAAAGATCTGGAGATAGGCTATGTTGATGGTTCACAACAATATGAATGTACTTCATGTCGTTGAATTACACACTCAAAAATAATTAAAATGATGCATTTTATATGTATATTTTACTGCAATAAAAAATAATTTATAAATTTAATGTTACTAGGGAAAAGGTAATATCCTATTTGTTTAATAGCATTGTCATTGGCTGAGTCCACCAAAGTTTTCAACCTCATCACTGTTCCGTAACTCTGGCCATTCATTCCAGACGGCCAAAGCTAATCATTCAACTGTCAAATACTGTATACTCCAGGTAAACAGATATGCTTACCCTCCACTTCTCCAAATATTTATTCACATCATTTCCACAGGGAATGTTTTTACTTACTTCTTTCTCTGGTAGCTCAAACCTTACACATACTTCTCTCTTAATACCACTACTAGTGTTTGTTTGAAATCTCTTATTTTCTCTAGACAATAGCAACAGCCTTTTAATCTCTCTGCCTCTTAGGTTGCACCCATATCACTTCATATTCAATTACCTTCATCATCATTGCCTTTTTAAAAATATATGTTTTTATTTATTTTAGAGAGAGATAAAGGGAGAGAGAGAGAGAGAGAGAGAGAGAGAGAGAGAGAAACATCATTCATTTGCCTCCGGTATGCAGAGAGAGAGAGAGAGAGACAGGGAGAGAAACATTGTTCATTTGCCTCCTGTATGCATCTTGACCAGGGACCCGAACCAATCCCAGGATGTGTCCCGACTGGGAATTGAACTAGTGATCTTTTATTTTATATTTTTACTAGAGGCCCAATGCACCAAATTCTTGCAAGAGTAGGCCTTCCTCCCCACAGCTGCCGGCAACGGCTTCCCTCCAGCACCCGGGACCTGGGCTTCCTCTTCTGGCTTCCCTCGCAGCCTCAGCTTCGTCCAGAAGGTCATCAGGAAGGACATCTGGCTAATTAGCATATTACACTTTTGTTATTATAGATTTCGTTTTGTTTTGTACCTTCTTAAATATCTTTAACCTAGAGGTCCCTAGGCCTGGCCTGCAGGGATCAGGCCAAAACTCATCTCTGGGTCCGGGGTGCAGGTGAAGCAGATTTGGGGCCAACAATTCCCCAGCAGCAACCTAACCTATGGCCAATTCCATGAGGTAATGGGCTCCCTCCTCTACTGGTCAGAGCGTCTGCCCCCTGGTGGTCATTGCACATCATAGCTACTGGTTGGACGGTCGCTTAGGCTTTTATATATATAGATAGTTTACAATTAAAAATTGGGAGTGACCTCATCGGGTGGTTCAGTTGGTTGGAGCGTCATCTTACACTAAAGGGTTTCAGGTTCCATATCTGGTCGGGCTGCATACGGGAGGCTGAACCGGTGACCTTTTAATGCAAGCATGGAACAGCGCTAAACCAACTGAAGTCACACCAGCCAGGGACATCATCATTGCCTTTAACATCTTTGTGAAACTTGAATCTAAATCATGTCACATCCCTGCTTAAAATCTTCATCAACTTCCACATTGTCTTCAGGATAAAAATCCAAATTCTTTAACATCCTGTAAAAGGCTTTTCACAATCAAACCCCTTCCTATTTGCCTTAGAGACTTCTTTCAGTGCCTTCCAGCCTTTGATCCAGCCATCCTGAACTATTTCATGTTCCTTAAAACAGGTGTGTTCTCTTTAAACTGAGGCATTGCAAAATGTGTTTCCCTCCTTTTCACTTGATGGAATCCTACTTACTAATCCATTGAAGTCAGTGCAGTACCTTTGGATGTCCATCCCTGACCTCCCTGCTCTAAAGCAAAAGCCTCTCTGAGGTTTTCTCATATCAGCCTGTGCTAGCTTCTATTATAGCATCCATTACTTTATTTTTGCAATTATCTAATTATCTGTTCCTTAGTAGACAATAGTTTTGAATCTCCTGCTCCAAGCACAGTCAATTCTCTGTTCTTTATTTTTTGAATGATCAAATGAAGCCCTACCACTTCCATGAAATCTTCCCTGACCAATGTAGTTGATTGCAATCTCTTACTCTTAATCCATGATACAGTGTTTGTTATCACTCCAAGGTTAGTCATCAGTGCTGATGCTCTGCCACTGAGCCAAACCTTATGAGTTACTCTGAATGGTGGTTTGGGGGTCTTGTTTAAAAATTCAGTTTGCATTTCAGCATCACAAAGATACTCTATGTTTTCTTCTCTTCGTTTTACAGTTTATTGCTCTCTCCAGAGGATCACATTTAGGTCTTTATTTTCTTTGGAATACATTCATATTTATGGTGTAAGGTGGGAATCTAGCTTACTTTTTCTCCAAGTGACAAACTAATTTTTCTCTATAATTCTACTTCTGTCCCCTATTGATATTTGATGGATGTCACCATTATCATATCTTCATATTTCCATTTATATGTGGCTCTAGTTCTGACCTCTTCAATTGGTCTCTGTCTATGACTACACCAGTGCCATGTTTTTATATACCATCATCTTATAGACTATCTTAATCCTAAATAATAAAAGCGTAATGTGCTAAGTATTCAACCGATCAGTTGACCGTCTGACCAGTCACTATGACATGCACTGACCACCAGGGGACAGACGCTCCAACGGGTAGGTTAGCTTGCTGCTGGGGTCCGGCCGATTGGGACTGGGCCAGACATGAGAGGGCCAGACATGCCCAGGAGCCCTCCCGTGGTCCCTCCCGGGCCGGCAGCCAATCTCCCCCACGCCCCCATCCCTCCTCTGCCAGCCCTGATCGGGACTGGGCGAGACGGCCCCGATTGGCCCCGATCATCGGCCAGGCCGAGGGACCCCACTCGTACACGAATTTGTGCACTAGGCCTCTAGTATATAATAGAGTAAATCCTTGACTTAGCTAAATGTGAAACTTTCGTTATCCAAATAATTAGAAAAAGCTTGTTGAGCTTGTCAAAAAATCATTCATTAAATTTATGGATTAATTTGGATTAAGTTGACATCCTATAATGTATGGCAGTCACCAAGGTGCACTGCTCAGACATACCTACAAGAAAGAACTCATTGCTCAACTGCAAGGCATGTAATTAGCTGACAGCCTTTAGCTGTAAACTCCTTCTGGGCTCTCTCAGCTTTCAAGAGATCTTTCAGGCAATCTCTTCCCCTTCTTCCCCCCCGCCCACCCTCCATCCTTCCTCAGCCAAGAATGAGCAAGGAATGATACAAGGATCTACTTAACACTGGAATGCTAGAAGCTTTGTCAAACCTGCAAACTGATGGCTCCCCCTACTCAATACTTCTTTCTCCCTTTTCCTTTCACCAGTGTTACTCTCCAGTAAATCTTTTGTACTTCTAACTCTATCTCAACATCTGCTCCCCAGAGCACCCCACCTATAGCACAAGTTAAATCATGATTCCTTCTATTTTTATGAATTTAAAAAATTATAGTTAATAGTAAAATTTAGCCATCCCTTCTGGCTCAATTATTATTTTAATCCTCACCCAAGGATATTTTTTCCATTCATTTTTAGAGAGAATGGAATGGAGGGTAAAGGGGGAGAGAGAGAGAAATATCGATGCACTCGCCCCAACTGGGGCCAGGATCAAAGCCGCAACCCACAACCGAGGTACGTGCCCTTGACCAGGAATTGAACCCACAACTCCTAGGTCAATGGGCCAGCACTCTAACCACTGAGTTAACGAGCCACACATCAATTACTGTACTTCTTTGAAATCATTCTTAGCCACCTCAATTTAATATACTCTCAAGACATACATTCTAACAAGGCTTTGACTTTCTATAGCTATGATGTAATAACCTGTCATTTTATTTTTTAATGTACATACACTTTATCTTCTATCTAATGCTCTGAATTTAATCCCCTATGGCCTCCTTTCATAGTTACTCCCTTATCTTCTATTTTCAACTCTTGCACTTTATTCAGTCTTTCCAATTCATTGTTCAACAAATGTTTACTGAAGGTCTGCTCTGTTTCAGACATACTTGCTGAGAATACAGTGATGGACAAAGACATAATATCTGCCATGGAACTTATAGCATAATAAATAAGGAGGACATTTAACAAATAATATATAGGGAAAATGTATAATTACAGGTATTATGAAGGAAAATATGAATCTTTGTAATAATTTAGAAAGGTCCAAGCATGGCTTCTCTAAGGATATGATATTTAAATGATTAAGAAGAGTGAATAATAAGTAGAAGTTAGCCATGTGAAATGAAAGATACAAGAACCTTCCAGGCCAACATAATAGCTTGTGGGATGTTCTGAGGGAAGGACACACTGGGATCTTAAAGAAGGTCAAAAGGTGACAAGGGGTATGAAATTAGGTTAAATTAGGCAAACAGAGGCCATATTAAAATTTTTGAACTAGTTCTTATTTCATATTTGATGCACAGTCATGAAAGGTTTTCAGTATGTAAGGATTAATTGAAAACTTGAACACACATGTACTTATTTTAAGAAAAAGCTTAAAATTTGGGGATCTATATATATAAAAGCCTAATGACCAGCTGACCGGCTGGAAGCTATGATGCGCACTGACCACTAGGGGGCAGATGCTCAACGCAGGAGCGATTCTTGGGTGACGCATCCGGAACCAGAGAGGAGGGAGCCCAATTCCAGGGTGTGTCACCCGAGAACCACCCTCTCACAATCTGGGACCCCTCCGGGGCTGTTGGAAAGCCAGTTTCAGCCAGATTCCTGCAGGCCAGGCCAAGGGACCCCACTGGTGCATGAATCTGTGCACCGGGCCTCTAGTTTGTATATAAAAACAGAAGAGATACAAATCACCTTTAACATAATAAATGCCAGGTTTTTAGTTCTCTAGAAGTAGAATTAGGAGAATCTTAAAGGGACTATAGTTTTGTCATTTGAGACTAGACACATAACTAAAAGAAAAAAGTAATACTTGCTGTAACGAAGTAAGTCCTTAGGTAATTCAAAAGGAAATACTTCAGCAATAGCCCATAGTATAAGCTGAGATCAGAGAACAGACTCATTTTCCCTTAATAAGATCAGAATACTTCTGGTAAAAAAGAGTTTGATGGGCAATCACCAATTCTTTGGTGGACACTTCATTTATACCAATAATCTATATATATAAAAGCCTAAGCAACCATTACAACCGGTCAACCAAACTACCAGTCGACCGGTCGCTATTACGTGCACTGACCACCAGGGGCAGACACTCAATGCAGGAGCTTCCCCCTAGTGGTCAGTGCACTCCCACCGCGGGAGTGCCACCAGGCCCATGGCTGGCGAGTGCAGCTGAGGCGGCACGAGCCCCTCCTGCCTCTGCAGCAGCGCTACTGAGCAGCTGCAGTGGCAGGCGCAGCGGGCTGGATTGAGCAGGAGTGGCATGGCACCCTGCCTGGGCTCAGGCTTCTCCTCAGTCGCCTGCGGCTTTGCGCACTGCTTCATCCCTCGGGGGATGTCGGACTGCCAGTTTCGGCCCTATCCTTGCCTCGCCTGCGGGGATCAGGCCAAAACTGGCAGTCCGACATCCCCCATGGGGTCCCGGATTTCAAGAGGGTGCAGGCCAGGCTAAGGGACCCCACCAGTGCACAAATCTGTTTACCGGGACTCTAGTCCTATATAATATAATAAAGAGGGAACATGCAAATTGACCATCACTCCATCACAAAGATGGCTGCACCCACAGCTGAGGCCAAGTTCTCATAAGGAGCCTTAACGAGCAATCAGCAGGGACATGAGGCTACACCCTCCCCCTCTCCCATGGGGCTTGTCACAGGACCTCAGGCCATGTCCCCCACCCGGCAGGGCTTGACAGGGGATCTCAGGCCGTGCCCCCCACCTGGCAGGGCTTGACAGGTGGCCTCAAGGTGCACTTCCCATCCTGGTGCTGGGCTAGGGAACCTCAGGCTGCTCCCCCCGCCCCAGCACCAGGCCGGGAGACCTCAGGTTGCACCCCCCACCTGGTGGGGCTTGACAGGGGACCTCAGGCCACGCCCCCCTCCCGGTGTTGGGCCAGGGGACCTGAGGCTGTATCCCCCTGCCTGGCTGGACATGACAGGGGACCTCAGGCCATGCCTCCCACCCAGCAGGGCTTGACGGGGGACCTCAAGGTGCACCCTCAGTGCTGGATCAGGGGAACTCAGGCCGTACCCCCGCCCAGTGGGGCTTGACGGGGGACCTGAGGCTGCGCCTCCCCTCCCAGTGTTGGGCTGGGGGACCTGAGGCTGCACCCCCCCACCTGGTAGGGCTTGACAGAGAACCTCAGGCCATGCCCCCCACCCAGCGGGGCTTGACAGGGGATCTCAGGCCATGACCCCCACTTGGCGGGGCCTGACGGAGGACCTCAAGGCATGGCCCCGCCCCAGTCTAGGCTGGGGGGATCTCAGGCCACATCCCCCGTCCTGGCACCGGGCCAGGGGACCTGAGGCTATGCCCCCTGCCTGGCAGGGCTTGACAAGGGTGGGACTGGCCGGGTCTGGATCTAGCCCAATGAGGGGGGTGGCGGCTGGGTCTGGGTTCCACGTGATTTTGAGATGCATGTGGGTGGGCAGGGCCTTGACTCTGGGTCCCATGGTGAGCCCCAGACTCTGACAGGAGGAAGGTTTTCATATACATTTTATTAATTTTCTTTCATCTCTGACACTTCTATTATAGATAAAGGGCAAATAGCAATATTAAATTATTTTCTCTAATTAATCCCCTTTTAATGTGCACGAATCTCGTGCACCAGTTCACTAGTTTATTATAATGACTTCATGTAGCAATATCCAAAATATACTAAAACATGCCCTGACCAAATAGCTTAGTTGGTTAGAGCATTGTCCCTATACACCAAGTATGATCCCCAGTCAGGGCACATACAAGAATCAACTAATGAATGCATAATAAATGGAAAAACAAACCTCTCTACTTCTCTCTCTCTCTCTCTCTAAGTCAATAAAAATGTAAATACCAAAACAGTACAGAATATGACTAGGAATTGTGCTGTTAATACAATGAACTCATTAGTTTGTTCCACAATAGAAGAAAAGTCCTTACATTTTCAAAAAGCACTATCCAAGGGAGAACCAAGATGGCGGCATAGGTAAATACCTGTAGCTGCTGCCTCTCACAACCACATTAAAACTACAACTAAAAGACAAAAAAACTACCATCCAGAACCACAGGAAAGCTGGCTGAGTGGAAGTTCTACAACTATAAGGAAAGAAAAAAGCGCATTGAGACTGGTAGGAGGTATGGAGGAGTGGAGGTGCGGAGGCGTGCACGGAACAGGCTGGCAACCAGGTGCGCTGTTGTTGTTTTTTTCAATCGGGAGGGAGATACAAGTTCCCGATTGCTCTGAACTCCAGTTCCAGGTGAGACTCTGGGGACCCAGACTCATACGGGGAGAAACTGGACTGTCTGGCATTGGGCCGGAACACGAGGGCAACTTTCTCTCAGAGGTACCCGCAGCAATCATTGTTCCTGTATGGGGGTGCTGGATGCAGAGACGCGGGGACCTCTCCCGTGCAGGGCTGACTGGCAGCCATTGCTGTTTGCTCCACCCTGGTGATTCCCTGAGACCCTGCCCCACCCAATTTACAACCCCATCCAAGCTGTGCACAGTGGCTTTTGCATATGAATGGCCTGCCTTTTCTCTGCCTAAAATTTGTCAAACTGTAGCTGGGTCAGAGAGCCCCAGAGCTTCCAAAAGAAGGCCCAAAGCCTGGCACCAGCAACCTGCCTTGCTTCACAGCTGGGCCTCATCTGGGCACTTCCAAACCCCATACAAAGAGGAGGAATCTGCAGATCTCTCTGTAGCTCCTGCTGGGTGGCCCCAGACAGTGGCTGACTTTACACCTTCTTGGAGATCCAAAAGCCAGTGTACCCAGTGGTCAGTGTGAGACCATACCAGATTACAACTCTTCACATCTATAAGCAACACACTCAAGGAGCAGACTCAGTAAGCACCAAAGCCCCACTGAGGCAAGTCTGGTCTCATAAGGGTGTCTCCAGCACAGAAGCTCTCCCATCGTAGACAAAGCTGATCCTCGCAGCCAATTGGCCTGGATGTGAATTCCTCCCAGTGATACTAACAGCAATCAAGACTTAACTACAACAAGACTGTGCACACAGCCCACAAAAGGGTGCACCAAGAGTGTCCACCTCAGGTGATTGGGGAGGCTGAACCACTGGGCCCTATAGGACACCTACCACACAAGGCCACTCTATCAACTCAGGGAAGCAGCCAAAATGTGGAGACAAAGAAACATGTCACAAATGAAAGAAATGGAGGAAAGCAAACTACTTGATATAGAGTTCAAAACCACAGTTATAAGGTTACTCAAGAATCTTCTAGAAACCTCTGAGGAACTTAGTAGACCCTTCAAGGATCTTAGTGAGAATGCCAAAAAAAAAAAAAAAATGGAAAAGGATCAGTCAGAAATTAACCATACACTTACTGAAATAATAATATACAGAGATTTGATAGTAGACCAGAGGATCCCAAGAATCAAATCAAAGATTTGAAATACGAGGAAGCAAAAAACACCCAACTGGAAGAGAAAAAGAAAAAAGAATCCAGAAATATGAAGATAGTGGAAGGAGCCTCTGGGACAACTTCAAACGTACCAACATTCGAATTATGGGGTGCCAGAAGAAGAGAGAGAGAGCAAGATATTGAAAACCTATTTGAAGAAATAATGACAGAAAATTTCCCCTACCTGGTGAAAAAAATAGACTTAAAAGTCCAGGAAGCACAGAGAACCCCAAACAAGAGGAATCCACAGAGAATCACACCAAGATACATCATAATTAATATGCCAAGGGCAAAAGACAAAGAGAGAATATTAAAAGCAGCCAGAGAAAAACAGTTAATTACCTACAAGGGAGTACTCATACGACTGTCAGCTGATTTCTCAAAAGAAACTATGCAGGCCAGAAGGGAGTGGCAAGAAATATTCAAAGTGATGAATAGCAGAACCTACAACCAAGATTACTCTGCCCAGCAAAGCTAAAATTTAGAATTGAAGGTCAGATAAAGAGCTTCACAGACAAGAAAAAGCCAAAGGAGTTCATCACCACCAAACCAGGATTATATGAAATGCTGAAGGGTATTCTTTAAGAAGAGGAAGAAGAAGAAAAAGGTAAAGATAAAAAATTATGAACAACCGCCGAAACCGGTTTGGCTCAGTGGATAGAGCGTCGGCCTGTGGACTCAAGGGTCCCGGGTTCAATTCCGGTCAAGGGCATGTACCTTGGTTGCGGGCACATCCCCAGTAGGGGGTGTGCAAGAGGCAGCTGATCCATGTTTCTCTCTCATCGATGTTTCTGACTCTATC
Source organism: Ia io (assembly GCA_025583905.1). Lineage (NCBI taxonomy): Eukaryota > Metazoa > Chordata > Mammalia > Chiroptera > Vespertilionidae > Ia > Ia io. The sequence goes on from JAJQQW010000003.1 coordinate 51,419,274, forward strand.
CCTCTCTCTTCCTCTCTGTAAAAAATCAATAAAATATATTTTAAAAAATTATGAACAACAAAGTGACAATAAATACATATCTATGAACAAGTGAATCTAAAAAATGAATAAAAAACCTGATGAACAGAATAAACTGGTGAGTGTAATAGAATCAGGGGCATGGGAAGGGAGCAGACTGACAATTCTTGGGGGGGAAGGGATTGTGGGGGTGTGGGAAGAGATTGGACAAAAATCTTAAACCTATGGACGAGGATAGGGGGTGGTGAGGGCATGGGGTGGGGTGGGAACCGGGTGGAGGGGAGCTATGGGGGGAAAAAAGAGGAACATCTGTAATAATCTGAACAATAAAGATTCAAAAAAAAGCACTATCCAATAAAATTATGATGTGAGCCACATATGTAATTTTAAATTTCCTTGTGGCCACATTTTAAAAAGTGAAAAAACAAAAAAGAAATTAATTTTAATAATATATTTTGTTTAGCCCAATATATCCAAAATAGTATTATTTCAATGTGCAATTAATATAAAAATTATTGAGATATTTTATTTATTTATTCGTTTATTTATTTTTGGTTACTAAGTCTTTGAAATCTGGTGTGTACTTTCACTTATAGCACATCTCAATTCAAGCAAGCTGCATCACAAAGGCTCAATAACCATGCATTGCTAGTGGCCATGGTATTGGGCAGCATAGCTTTAAACTTCGTAGAGTATCTTATGTGGACATTTAATTGTGCCTGATGTATGTTGTTTCAGTGTTGTTGATCATTTTCCTCTGCTGTAAAGTGGGCTTGAATTTCAAAAGCCCTAATTAAGGTTCTGCATCATTTCTTTTGTAACAGACAGTTTTGTCCTAAGGCTCCTAAGCAAACAACAAATTCAGAGGTGAACCTTCTCCAAAAGATTGTTTATTCCTCCCCTCACTTATATTAACCAGAGAATAAAAGAGGGAAGGGAGGATAGAGTATTCATAGTTTTTTTCTGATTCTTGACTAGAAAGAGACATCTCCATAATAAATATTTATTGGATAAAAGCAATGAAATGATATGGCATTGTCCCCACAGAAGGTGTCTAAGGATTAAAAACATATAAGCATGTAAATATCTACTTTTGATGGAACTCCAAAATGAAATCTTTGAATCTGCTTTGCTGTTTCTTTGGGTGGTTTTCTTGAAATATTTATCCTTAGAATAGCTTAGGAGTCTTAGCTGGAAATCTCAGGAGTCTTGACTCTTAGTTTGAGCTGTTAGACTCTCACCCAAGTTATGGATTTTGTTTTTCAGTGTTCACTCATTCAACAAATATATATTGAGAGCCTAGTGTATGCTATAAATTTCTCTAGACACTGGAGATACAGATGTAAAAAGACATGCAAGGTCTCTACCTTCATGGAACTTGTATTCTAGCCAGTCTGTTAGGCCTTCCCAGGGATATTTTTGTTTTCTGGGTATTCTTGCCGTCCTAGATTTTTATTTTAATATTTTTTATTATGGAAAAATTTAAACATATGCAAAAGCAGAAAGAAGTATAATCTTCCCTATCATCCAGTTTCTACAATAACTGACTCATGGTCAATCTTATTGATACTCCATCTTCTCCCTTTAACCCATTTTGAATTATTTTGACAACATAGACATCACATCATTTCACTGTCAGATGGTTTTCCATAATAGTACATATTTTTTGCTCTGGATAATGAGATTTACATCTATCTGTTATTATCTGTTTCATTTTGCACTGCATTATTTAATAGATATCTGGTTTATGCTAAAGAAATCATCAAAACAGGAACATAACTATATAATTTTTTAATGTTTTATTTATTTTTAATATTTTTAAATTTATTTTAGAGAGAGAAAGAGGAAGAGAGAGATAAAAACATTAACGATGAGAGAGAATCCTGCACTCCCCCTACTGGGAATTAAGCCCCAACTCATGACATCTCAGTGCACTGGATGACACTCAACCAACTGAGCCACACCGGCCAGCCATAAAAATATTTTTAGAAAATTTGGGATTTCTTTTAAAGTGTTAAGTTAAACATGATAAGGAAAAGTAGACAGAAGGACTTTCCCACATGTATTTTATAGTTAATACTATTTTATTTTAAATTTCAAATAGAGGAGCATTATAATGTGTTTGATGCATTTGGGCCTATAAAATACTTAATCTATTTGTAAAAGCAAGCCGTGCTGTTTAAATAAGAAGGCCCTTCTGTTTAAAACAATAACCATGCCCAATCCTGTTCTTTACCTAACTCCTAATCATCCTTCAGGACTTCTCTAAAAAATCACTTCTTTCCGAAAGTCTTCCCTGACTGGGCTGAATGTCCACAGCATTTATTCCTATTATAATTATAGCACACTGTATTGTTAATATTTGTCTGTCTATCATATCAAGCTATTAGGTCCCTTGAAGGCAAAAGCCTTTTTTCATTCACTTCTTTATTACCAGTATCTAAAATAGAATAAATCAGTTGCTTGCTGCAGCAAGGGAGAGCACATACCATGAAGAGTGTAACATTTCAACAGGTAGAAGTTAGGGAAGAATATCTTTAGAGTTAGTCATGGGATGGCCTTGGGAGACATTGGTCAGAATTTGTAAACTAAGAAGTTGCTGGAACAATCAGTGGTCTTGTCTTTAGTATTTGTGTGGAGTTATTGCTATGTTAGTTTGTCTTATTTAGAACACAGGTCTGAATAAGCTTATGTTAAGAGTCTGAACTTAATTTGCTTTGCATGTCATGGTTTTGTACAATTTTTCCATTTTGTGGCTGGTAATACTCTTTTGCAAGTTGTAGTTTGTTTCAATTTTCAGTTCCTCTCTCATGTTTTAGTGGCCAGCTGAATTGGTTTTCTCATTATCAGAAGATTAATGACAAAGATCCTGTCCTCAAGGAGTTCCCAGTCTAGACTATCTATACTAATAAAAGGGTCATATGCTAATTAGACAGGATAGACCAGACATCTTCCGGACGTCCTTCCAGATGTCCTTCCGGACAAAGTCATGGTGGCAGGGCTGAAGCAGAGGCGGTTAGGGGTGATCAGGCAGGCAGGCAGAGTGATTAGGGATTATCAGGCTGGCAGGGGAGAGCAGTTAAGGGAGATTAGGTCGGCAGGGGAGCAGTTAGGGGCATCAGGCAGGCAGAGGTGGTTAGGGGCGATCAGGCAGGCAGGCGAGTGGTTAGGGGCAATCAAGCAGGCAGGCAGAGTGGTTAGGGGCGATCAGGCAGGCAGTCAGGTGAGTGGTTAGGAGCCAGTGGTCCCGGATTGTGAGAGGGATGTCCGACTGCCAGCTTACGCCTGATCCCACAGGGATCCCTGCAGGATTGGACCTAACCCAGCAGTCGGACATCCCCAAGGGGTCCCAGATTGCGAGAGGTTGCAGGCCAGGCTGAGGGACCCCCCCACCCTGTGCATAAATTTTGTGCATTGACCTCTAGTCTACACTAATAAAAGAGAAAGATGAAAATTGACTGTACCTTCGTGACGCCCACCAGCCAGTCAGGAGTGAGTATGCAAATTAACCCACCATCTTCGTTGGGTTATTTTGCATACATAGGCGCCCCAGCCGCTCAGGGCCTTTGGCAGCATGGGAAGGCGGGGCTGGAGTGGAAAGAGGCAGCTCCGGGGCCGTAGTGGAAAGGCAGTGCTGGCAGCCAGGGAAAGGAAGGCCCATTCTTGCACGAATCTTCATGCATTGAGCTTCTAGTTATAGTATTATTTGATATGTGTCATATTAGCAATATAAATAAAGCATTATGGCATTCAAAGGAAACAACTTTTTTTTAAGCTACCATGTTGTTGAAATACTGTCATATGCAAGGCTCTACATACAGTATGTTTGGCAAGTTGCTACATGCATTATTTTATTTAATTCTCTACAGTCCTATGAAGTTGGTGCTATTTTTCATCTTCATTTTAAAGTCAAGAAATTGAGATGAAAAAAGATCAAATAGCTCACTCAAGGTCACCTAGCTAAGAGATGACAGATCTAGGAATTTATTAAATACTACAGGTCCGGTGCATGAAATTTGTGTACACAGGGGAGGGGTCCCTCAGCCGGCCTGTGCCCTCTCACAGTCCGGGAGCTCTTGGGGGATGTCTGACTGATGGCTTAAGCCTGGCTTCTGGCTGAGCGGCGCTCCACTTGTGGGAACGCACTGATGACCAGGGGGCAGCTCCTGCGTTGAGTAAGATTGGGCCGAAACCAGCTCTCCAACATCCCCTGAGGGATCCCAGATTGCAAGAGGGTGCAGGCCAGGCTGAGGGACCCCACTGGTTCATGATTGGGCCTGGGAGGGACGCGGGAGGTTGGCCAGCCAGAGAGGGACCGTGGGAGGGCTCCAGGGCATATCTGGCACATCTCACTCAGTCTCGATCAGCTGGACCCCAGCAGCAAGCTAATTTACCGGTCAGGTGTCTGCCCCCTACTGGTCAGTGCATGTCATAGCGACTGGTTGACCAGTTGACTGTCTGCCCCCTGGTGGCCAGTGCACATCATAGCAAGCGGTTGAGCGGCCTTTTATTATATAGAACTAGGAGCCCAGTGTACAAATTCATGCACCTTGAAAGGAACTGTGGGCTGCAAGGCTATAGTGGGCACAGGGGTGGGTCTCGGCCCATCCTCCGTGCCCCGGCCCGGCCCCTCCCGCCATGGACCAGCCCCCTGTCTGCCGGCAGCCCCGCTCCTGCTGCCACCATGCACTGTCAGTGCCGGTCCTGCTCGCACCCACTGATGTTGTGGAGTGATTGGGGCCAGCGCTGTCAGTGGGTGCGAGCGGTGCCAGCAGGTGCGAATGGCGGCTGCTGCCCTGATTGCTCCTCAGGAGCAATGGGAGGCGGAGAAGCCCTGAGGGGCAATCGGGGCTAAGTGTTTGGGGCCGGGGCTGGTGCCAGGAGCTGGCAGCGGGTGCAAGTGGTGGCTCCAGCACCGGCTGCAGGTGCAAGCAGGGCCAGCGCTGGCCGTAGGTGCGAGGGGTAGCTCTGGCGCTGGCAGCGGGTGTGAGTGCCAGGCGGGACTGTGGCTTGCAGGAGCAAAGAATTTTTAGTAGCCACCAGAGGCTCACAAAAATGAAAGTGACTGGTGCCCCTCCTTGATCTGGCACCCCTGGTCACCTGCTCCACCCTCCTGCTGTGGCTGATGCCCGCCATGTTCTGCACTCTGCCGCCTGCTGCCGACACCTGCCATGTTCTGCACGCATGCCTTTGGTGGTCAGTGCACATAATAGCGACCAGTTGTTCAGTTGTTCTGCTGTTCAGACTATTTGCATACTTGGGTTTTATATATAGAGATTTGCCAGGTGCCATCATAGGTGCTCCATATAAACTCCCAACTAGACCTTTGAAGTAGCTACCACTCTCTTTCCCTGTTGAAGAAACTGAGACATGGGAAAGTGAAGTAACTCATCTAAGATCACAGAGTTCATGACCATGTCATAGAAATAGGATTCAGACCCAGGCAGTCTGGATCCATGGTCCATGCACACCACCATCTTGTCTGCTACTTCTCTTGAGCCCTGTTCCCCTGCACCAACCCTCTCCCTCCGCCCCCAAACAAAAAAAACAAAACAAAAAACAATGGAAATTATTGTATAACATTTGCTGGGAGCCAAAGAAGCAATTATGATCTATGGATCTATGAGATTGCATAGTTTAGAGGTTCTGGCTCAGGGTCTCTCATGAAATTACAGTTAACATGTCTTCTGGGGCCACAGTCTTTCCCTGGGGTTGGAGAATCTCCTTCCAAAATGGCTATTGGCAGGAGTCCTCAGTTTCACACAACATGGGCCTCTTCATATGAATGTTTACTATTAAGTGCCCTTATGAGATGGCTTTCTCCAAAGCTAGTAATCCAAGAAAGAGCAAATCAGAAGCCACAATGTCTTTTATGAAAAAGCCTTGGAAATCTAATACCATTACTTCCACCACATTCTATTAATTAAAGTCAAGAACAATCCACATTCAGGGAGGGGCAAATTAGTCCTCACCCTTAGAAAGGAAGTATATCAAATAATTTGTGGACATATTTTAAAACCACTGCACTACCCTTGAGGCTAGGTGAGTATATATCAGTGATTCCTCCAGGAGCTTCAGCAGAGAATTGACTACTTGCCTCCCTCTAGTACTTTTGGGGATAGAGACTTTGGTGGTGTGCTGGTTAATGTTTAGCAACTGGCTTTCTAGAAAACAAAATATATGGATACATATGTATGTAAGTTTACTGATATAAAGAATGTATAGCATACAATTTATGAATAATAACAAAATATATAATACTCTTTATTGTAAATTCATGCAACAAACTGGTTCTCACAAAATGTTTTAGTTGATTTTTTTGCCAAATGCTTGTATCTGTAGCATTTGTTGCATCACTTTGTTATGTCTAGACAATCAACAAAACAATAAACCAAGCCCCAGCTCTGTAGCATTTGCCAATTTCTATAGTGTAAATGCTCTCACCATAGCCAATTTCAAGTTACCAACATGATATCACTGAATGCAGAGTTGGAAAGAGATTCACAGTAACACACCATTATACATTATTTACACCATAGAGATACAATAGATATAAATAACCTGAAGAGCATAAATAATAATAAAATAAAGTAGAACACTTAGGAAATGATGAGTTTTGAGTATTTATTGCCTTTTTAATAAAATTAATGTAATTTAAGTTGAGATAATTTAGTTTTTAATAAAATCTATGTTTAACAACTAGTCTAAAGTTTCTTGAAAAATGAACAATCAGCTCTCATAGGCTGCTAATAGCTATCTCCTGCAAAACATTGACTAAAAACACTTCCTATACCATCCACCACATGAATCAGAATTAAACACAGACTAAGGAAAACATATTATGTAAGAAGCATCAGTAATTGGAGAGAGACATATCAGTCAGAACAAACAAGGTGAAAATAAAACTGATCAGAGAGATGGAAACCTGGATTTTTTAAAAAGATGCATTCTTAAAGAGATTAAAGTACACAAAAAATTAAAGAATTTAGTAGATAAATAGAAGGAAAAGATGGTCACCACTGAGACACTAATCAATGATCTGCAGGATAAAAATAGAAATCATAAAGAGGGAAAAGAGATAGCTGGTGAATTTTTGAAGGACATCGCAAATTAATACATTATAGATTATACTGTCATGACAAAGAACAAAACAATATAGATACTCAGACTTGTCATGTAAATCATTGCTTAGCTATGTGAATATTTTATACCAGAGGCCCAGTGCACAAAATTTGGCACAGCGTGGGGGGGTGTCCCTCAGCCCGGCCTGCACCCTCTGCAATCCGGGACCTCTCAGGGGATGTCCGACTTCCGGTTTAGGCCCTGTGGGATCAGGCCTAAACAGGTGGTCGGACATCCCTCTCACAATCCAGGACTGCTGGCTCCAAACCGCTCGCCTGCCTCTGCCTGATTGCCACTAACCACTTCTGCCTGCCAGCCGGATCACCCCCTAACCAGTCCCTGCCAGCCTGATCGACACCTAACTGCTCCCCGGATGGCCTGAATGCCCTAACTGTCCTCCCCTGCAGGCCTGGTTGCCCCCAACTGCCCACCTCTGCTGGCCCCGTCACCCCTAACTGCCCTCCCCTGTAGGCCTGGTCACCCCTAAATGCCCTCCCTTGCCAGCCTGGTCGCCCCTAACTACCCTCCCCTGCAGGCCTGGTCTTCCCCAGCTGCCCTCCCCTGCAGGCCTGAGTCCCCCCAACTGTCCTCCACTACAGGCCTGGTTCCCCCCAACTGCCCCCCACTGAAGGCCTGGTCCCCCTCAACTGCTCTCTCCTGCAGGCCTGGCCCCCCCACTGTCCTCCCCTGCAATCCTGATCCCCCCCAACTGTCCTCGCCTGCAGGCCTGGGTCCCCCCCAACTGCCCTTCTTTGCTGGCTTGGTCTCCCCCAACTGCCTTCCTCTGCTGGCCTGGTCACTCCTAACTTCTCACAACTGCCCTCCCCTGCAGGCCATCTTGCGGTGGCCATCTTGTGTCCACATGGGGCAGCCATCTTTGACCACATGGGGGTGGCCATCTTGTGTCTTGGAGTGATGATCAATTTGCATATTACTCTTTTATTAGATAGGATTCCTTCTAGCTTGTAAATATGTATATGGTATTTTTATCAATTAAAACTTAATATATTAACACAATATGTAGTTTTTATGCTTACTACAATTTGAAAGCCATAATAAATTTAAAAACTAAAATTCTTCAGTACATATTGTGGTGCATGTAGAAATTTTTTCTTGTACAACCCACTTAAGTGGTACCATACTTAGGGATGTATTAAATGGAACAGATACTTTGACATTTATATTCAAATGCTCATTTTTCCAATATTAGTAGCATATTATCAGAACTTAACATTTATAAGAGTATGAAAAACATAGTTTAAAACTCTTTATTTCTCAATAAAACCAAAATACACTGATATGCTGCAGCAACCCAGCAGAGGGAGCTCAAACTTTTTTTTGCTTTTTAACTTACTAAAGACAATTGTTTTACCTTTTATAAGCTGTTGGATTCTGAAGAATACTGTTGTTATTTAAATAATAAAAATGTACTAGTAAAAATAACTGTAATTAAAATAATAACTACATTTCCAAACAAAAAGGTATCACTATCACTTATTTTATTTAAAAATGGCAAGCAGTTAAAATTTACATTCTTTCCATTTACTTTTTCAATAGCCTTTACTTCCAAAAAAATTTTTGCCAAGATTTCTTGTTTCGTTAAGGTGGACTAAACTAAAATGGATACATTCTAGCTACAAACATAAAACATGATAGTTAAAATATGACATATTTTAAATTTAATTATTACATCTATAATAATAAAAGGGTAATATGCTAATTAGACCAGACGTCCTTCTGGACATCATTCCTGAGTCCTTCCTAATGAAGCTAGGGCCAGAGGGAAGCCAGCTTGGGTACTGGGTCCTGGAGGGAAGCCGGGGGAAGGAAGGCTTACTCTTGCATGGAATTTTGTGCATTGGGCCTCTAGTATGTAATAAAATAATATAAACATATTCCCATCCACTCAATTCTCAGCCCTTTCACATACATAGATAAATATTATTCATTATTAGGTTTTTAAATATATTCTTCCAAAATTTCTTCATGAATATACAGACATGAATATAAAGTTTTATTCCAATCTGTTTTTCTTATGCAAAAAATAGCATATCATATATTCTATTTTATATCTTGCTTTTATCACTAAACACCTTGGAAATATTTCTGTAAATCTCTAGTGTAGATATTACTCATTTTAAAAAATTTTTGTATAGTGGATAGCAAGTGTATTTTAAGAATATATCATGGGGCTCTCTCTGCCAGAATAACTCAGTTGGTTAAACTGATGTTCCAATACATCAAGATTGTAGTTCCATCCCTAGTAAGGGCACATACAAGAATCAACCAATGAGTGTATGAATGAGTGAAACAACAAATTGATTTCTTTCTCTCTCTCTCTTTCTCAAATCAAATCAGTTTTTAAAAATATACATATCACAATTTATTTACCTGTTCTTAGTTGAATTTTTGAGTTGTTTTGAGCACGTGCAGGAAGCAACTGATCAATGCTTGATGGTTTTTACATCAATGTTTCATTATCTCTCAAAAACAAACAAAAAACTTTGAAGGAAAAAAAAGTTAATTTAGACACTTTTAGTTCAAGAAATGAGAAAAAATAGGGCAAAGTACTGGTAATCTATAAATCCCTGGCATGATTCCTGTTGTCTTCAATAATATTCATTAATACAATGTCCACAGGGAAAAAGCACACACTGCAAGCCAATGCTGGTAATACTGTGAGCATTATGAAAAGATTTTACAGTTCTAAAACTACTAAAATACCAAGAAGTGGATTTTCATAGGTATGTTATTTATAGGGATAATTTTTGTGGTAAATCCCTTAATACCTAAATCATGGAGATTCAAAGTGATGCACAATCATGAGTTAATCCTTTCAACACTCTGTAATAAAAAAAGATTATAAAAAGAATAGAGCACAAAGCAATGACGTGTGTTATTCCAAAGTCACCAATTAAAGCAGCTGCCAAACAAAGCTGCTGACTCGCCAAATGTATGACTCATTCTGCTTCATATTGCCAAACCTTATTTTAGTTTATCACAATGATAGGTCTTTTTTTGACATTTTTTGTTGGTGGTGGTGATAGGCAGAAAATGAAAATGGCCATGTTTGAAATTCAGAATCATCTGTTTTAGGGAAATAATAAACAAAAAAATGACAGCACAAATACTCAAATGAAAGAAGTAAATGGGCACAGCAAGAAATCCATGGAGAAAATTTGCCAATAGCTAAAAATGACTAGTAGTGAAGTGTAAATTGAGCTATCAAAACGTTCAATATTTGGCACAACAGTGAGTACACTTAGAACTGTCTTTCATTTAGCTTTTTTTTTTTTAAAACATAATGTCATACTTATATAAAAGTTTCAAAAATAATACAAAGATTTAATTCCAGAATAACTTCCACCCAGATTTCCCAATTGTTAACTTTTATTGTCCTCACAATCTTCTTCAGTCTCTCTACACATGTGCGTATGCACACAAACACATACACACACAATTTCTGAACTACTTAAGAATAAGTTTCAGGCCGAAACCGGTTTGGCTCAGTGGATAGAGCGTCGGCCTGCGGACTCAAGGGTCCCAGGTTCGATTCCGGTCAAGGGCGTGTACCTTGGGTGCGGGCACATCCCCAGTAGGGGGTGTGCAGGAGGCAGCTGATCGATGTTTCTCTCTCATCGATGTTTCTAACTCTCTATCCCTCTCTCTTCCTCTCTGTAAAAAATCAATAAAATATATTTTTTTAAAAAAAAAGAATAAGTTTCAGATATGATACTTATTTTTTGCTATACTCTACAATGTGCATTTCCTAAAACCAAGGATATTTTCTTATATAACCAGTCAATTTTCAAAATTAAGAAATTAATACTAATAAAACACTGTTATTTACAGCCCTTATTCAAATTCCACTAATTGTCCCAATGATATCAATTTTAACAAAAGAAATTTAGGACCATGCATTACATTCAGTTGTTGTATCTCTTTACTTTCCTTCAATATATGGAAGTCCTGAGACTTCCTTTGCATTTCATGAGGCTGATATTTTTGAAGAGTATGGGATAATTGCTTTGTAGAGTATCCCTCAAATTAAGGTTTGTCTGATGTTTTCTTATGATTAGATTCAAATTATGTACTTTTGGCAGGAATATAACAGAAATGATGCCATGTTCTTTTCAGTGCATATGCTGTTGATTTATCTCATTATGGGTGAAAATCAACCTTGATCATTTGGCTAAGGTGGTGTCTGTCATGTTTCTCCACTGTAGTATTATTATGTTACCTCTTATAATTAATAAATGCCTTTAGGAAAGATACTTTGAAATTATGTAACTATTCTATTAGTCCTCAAGCATTTACCCACTAGTGCTAGCATCAATTGATGACTACTGCCTGAATCAATTAGAATTAGTATCTTTTAATTAAACTTGTTTCTAAAATGTATACTAGGGAGGAGGAACCAAGATGGCGGCAAAGTTAACTAAACTGCCGCCTCGCACAACAATTTCAAAAATACAACTAAAAAACAAAATGTCTACCACCCAGAACCACGGGAAAGCTGGCTGAGTGGTCGATTTACAACTAAGAAGAGAAGGGAGTGCAAACGCTGGAGAGCTGAGGTATGGAGGCACACGCGAAGTGGGCTGGCGGCAGGTGACAGGGCGCGCGGCTTTTCTTCAAACTGAAGGGAGACAAACTCCCAATCACTCTGAACTCCAGTTTCTGGGGACACGCAGAGGACCCAGATGCCTACGGGGAGAAGCTGGACTCTCGGCCATCGGTCGGAGAGTGAGAGTGACTTTTCTGCAGAGGTGCGCCCAGCAATCAGGGTTTGCTGCGCTGGAGCGTGGGACACAGGGACTTGGAAACACAGAAAGGCAGAGACAGCTGAAGGCAGCCATGGCCGTTGGCCATGCCCCAGCCTAGTGACGCCCTGAGACCCCGCCCCCCCCTGAGACCCTGCCCTGCACATTCTACAAACCTGCCCAGGCTCCACACAGCAGCTTTTACATATAAATGGCCTGTTCTGTGGCAGCTCAACCAAATTAACTGCAGCTCTAGTCAGACTGCTTCAAACCGCCCAAGCAAAGAGGAGAAAACTGTAGCTCTTGCTGTAGCTCCTGCTGGGAGGCCTCAGACCTGCACCCCATTGGAGATCCAGACACTAGGGTATCTAGTGGTCGATGTGGATGACACCAGATTTCAACCACTCTCATAAGGGACACATTCAAGAGGCAGACTCAGTGAGCACCAAAGCCCTACTGTGTCTCCAGCACAGCAATTCTTCCATTATAGACACAGCAGGTCCTCACAGCCAATTGGCCTGGAGGTCAATTCCTCCCAGTGTACCAACAGCAATCAAGGCTTTTAACTACACCAAGACTTTCCACTCAGCCCACAAAGGGGTGTACCAAGAGCGATCACCTAGAGTGATTGGGGAAGCTGAGCTACTGGCCCCTATAGGTCACTGACCACACAAAGCCACTCCATCAACATAGGGAGGCAGCCAAAATGTGGAGACACCGAAGTATGTCACGAGTAGGAGAGATGGAGGAAAGCAAACTAATGGACGACACAGTGTTCAGAACCACATTTATAAGGTTACTCAAGAATTTTCTAAAAACCGCTGAGAAACTTGAAGAGACCTTCAAGGACCTTAATGAGAATACTAAAAAAATGGAAAAGGACCAGTCAGAAATTATGCATACACTGTCTGAAATAAAGAATATACAGACACTCAACTGTAGACCACTGTACCCGAAGAGTCAAACCAAAGATCTGGAATATGAGGAAGAAAAAAACACCCAACCAGAGAGGCGGAAAGAAAGAAGAATCCAAGTGTGAGGATAGCATAAGGAGCCTCTGGGATGGCTTTAAGCGTACCAACATCCGAATTTTTGGGGTGCCAGAAGAAGAGAGAGAGCAAGATACTGAAAACCTATTTGAAGAAATAATGACAGAAAACTTCCCCCAGCTGGTGAAAGAAATAGACTTACAAGTTCAGGAAGTGCACAGAACCCCAAACAAGAGAAATCCAAAGAGGACCACACCAAGACACATCATAATTAAAATGCCAAGGGCAAAAGACAAAGAGAGAATCTTACAAGCAGCAAGAGAAAAACAGTTAGTTACCTACAAGGGAGCACCCATACGACTGTCAGCTGATTTCTCAACAGAGACTATGCAGGCCAGACGGGAGTGGCAAGAAATATTCAAAGTGATGAATAGCAAGAACCTACAACCAAGACTACTCTACCCAGAAAAGTTATCATTCAGAATTGAAGGGCAGATAAAGAGCTTCACAGATAAGAAAAAACTAAAGGAGTTCATCACCACCAAACCAGTATTATATGAAATGCTGATAGGTATTCTTTAAAAAGAGGAAAAAGAAGAAAAAAGTAAAGATAAAAATTATGAACAACAAATACATATCTATCAACAAGTGATCCTAAAAATCAAGTGAATTAAAAAATCTGAGGAACAGAATAAACTGGTGAACATAATAGAATCAGAGGCATAGAATGGGAGTGGATTGATAATTCTCAGGGGGAAAGGGGTGTCTGTGTGGGGGGTACGGGAAGAGACTGGACAAAAATCATACACCTATGGATAAGGACAACGGGGGGGAGGTAAGGGCAGAGAGAGGTGGGAACCGGGTGGTGGGGAGATATGGGGGGAAAAAAGGAGAAACAATTGTAATAATCTGAACAATAAACATTTATTTAAAAAAATAAAAAAAATAAAATGTATACTAGGATGGAGGTGGGTTAGAAGAGGTCAATGGGGGGGAGGGGGACATATGTAATACTTTCAACAATAAAAAATTTTTAAATGTATACTAGTCATGTTATACTAAATGTTAGAATAGTCTTAAGGACTTTCCTTATAGATGAATTCTTACAACCTAAAAACACTATAATCAATGATAAAGAGGTGGAATACAATTTCAGTTGAGCTAAGGACTGTCAATAGGCATGAATGATTGGGAGGGGGAGATGAAAATGTTCTAAAACTGACTTATGATGATGGTCAGTTACTAACTGAATCACTGAATCATATATCTGAAATGAGTGAATTTTATGTTATGTAAAATCTCATAAAATTAAAGGTATTAAAATAGGAAAAAATTAAGTAAGGATATAATAAAAATTATTTGAACCAGAACACAGAAGCAAAAGCCAGCAATAACATCAAGATTTATATAAATAACAAATAACATGCCTAAATCAAGGGTTCTTAACCTTCTTTATTTTATAATTTTTTTATTGATTTCAGAGAGGAAGGAAGGGAGAGAGAGAGAGAGAGAGAGAGAAACATCAATAATGAGAGAATAATTGATTGGCTACCTCCTGCACGCCCCACACTGGGGATGGAACCCGCAACCCAGGCATATGCCCCAACCAAGAATCGAACCATGACCTCCTGGTTCATAGGTCGACACTCAACCACTGAACAACACCAGCCAGGCTCTTAACCTTCTTTTATGTCATGAGCCTCTTTGGCAGGCTGATAAAGCCTGGACTCTTATTAAGAATAAGGTTTTGAATACATAGAATTACAAAGAAAATAAATTATATTGAAATAATTATAAAGTAGTTTTGTAATGTAATAATATACAAGCTTTTAAAAATATGCTAAATAGCAATAGATTTAAAATATAAGCAAGCCAAAGTTAAATTTTATTTTTATAACACTTAGTGTGATGGCTGTTGTTTCTTAGCATGAATAAGAATGATAAACTTTTTTTGATGGCTTTGTACATATCATGTAAGATATCCAGTTGACTTTCAGTTTTTGGTTTTTTGGTTACAAGTGTTGGCAATCCATATTCTCCAAAATATATTATCATAAATTTAACTAAAGTTCCCTTAGCTTGCTTAACAAGTAATGGATAGATTCTCTCAAGGAACACCAAAATTCTCTAAAGCTGTTTGAGTTAAATTTCTATTATCCTATTTAATAAAGAGGGAATATGCTAATAGACATCATGCCTTCACAAAGATGGAGGCGCCCACAGCCAATAAGGAAGGAATATGCTAATTGACTGCCACACCCTCAAAGATGGTGGCATCCATAGCCACAAGATGGCGGCACCCAGTCCCCTCCGTATGCCTGCTTCTGGAGTCCTCCAGTCTCCTCAGCCCCCCCAGTTGCCCAGGGCTGGCCCGAGATGCAGGCAAGTCCCAGATGGCAGCTGCCCAACTGCCGAGGCTCAGGTAACCAGGGCCAGCCGAGGCTTGCGCTGCTGGCAGTGGCAGCAGCAGAGGTGTGATGGGGGTGTCACCTTTCCCTGATCACCGGGTTGCCTCTCACCCCTGAGGGCTCCCGGACCATGAGAGGGGGCAGGCCGGGTTGAAGTACCCCCCCCTCCAGTGCATGAATTTTCATGCACTGAGCCTCTAGTGAGGTTATATAGATCTACCATTTGAAGGCCCAGAGTTGCATTGAAGTTGGCTAGCTCTAGTGCAAGAGTGTCTGTGGACAGAGAGGCTAAGAACTGATACCGAAGTATTTTTGAGAGATTGATGAACATAAATGATATTTTACAATATCTGCCACAACTTCACTGTGATTTGAAAATATCTGGGATTTCTACTGGTTACAAGGTCACAAGTACTAAGATTTTTGCTAACATTTATACTTAAAGAATTTTCTAAATTTCATGTAAATGTTACTGAAGAAAAATATGCATATTATTTTACCCATCAAATGCAAGCACGCTGTGAATTCTATCCATGGGCCCTTTCGGCATCCAAAGACTCCAGGTCAAGAACTTACAATATAAACAGATAAATAAATTAAACAGAATATAACTCTCACATTTTGCCTATTTGGTATAGTTACAGAATGCCTAAAGACAACATAAATACATCTATAAAGCAGGGATGTTTTAAGAGAAAAAGGACAATTCTGGTTTTGTCTATATTGAGTCTAAAGACTCAAAAATAGAATTCTAACTCAGTTTCTTTCAAGGTTCTTCCTCACAAAATGTGGTCAAAATACTTAGTGATGTTAAAATAATTTCTGGTGATGAGATATCTGTTTCTGCTCTTTCATTTCTAGGCATTAGTCCAGCCCAAGGTTTTTCTGCCCCGTCGTCACTTGTGATAGGCAGAAATTGATCTCTTCTTTCTTATTTTTATCTCCAGTTTGGGGCTGCCTTTTAACTTTTTTATTCTCATCTAAATTTAGGTGCCAGATTCTTTTTCTTACATCACTGCAAGCAGGAAAAGTCCAGTTATGTGTTTGTGAGCAGTTATCTCTTTCGTATTATGAAAACTCATTAAGTCCTAAAATGATATCAGGATTTTCAGTTCTCTGAAAGAAAAATATTAGAGATAAGGTTTCAGTTACCTAGAAAAATTTCTGCAATTAGGAATTAGGATATGTTGAGTGCATATCCTTCTCTGCTAGGGGCTGTACCCCTGTGGACACCTGGTATTAGACAAAGAAGACGATATGAGCAGTTGTAGGCATATAGGAGAGTCTTTATTGCAGACTAAGTAGCCATTGCTAACAAAACAGTTCTTCAAAGTAGCCGCACAAAGCAGCCCTTGCTAATATGGTAGCAAACACAGGAGCCAGCCACCTGCTGGTCAGTAACACATCTTTATACTAACTTAGACAAAAGAGGCTTCTTGCCAAATAGTGACATCGCTATTTGGGTTATAGAAAGATACACCTGCACAGTGCATACAATAAGATTGCTGTGTCCTTGCTTTTGCACCTGTGAATGGCAAATTGGCCTTGAACATTTGGCATACTCTGATTAGGGTTCCTACTAATTATACAGGATATAATAAAAGGTAACACTGCTAAAAGTCAGATTGGTGCTTTAATCCATATTATGCCAAACTGGGCACTTCTAACATTATTTCTGAGCCTCACTTTTCCTTAGGTGAAAAATGAGTGGTAATTTGCTATCTAATCTCTAAATTACTTCCTATCTCAAAAATTAAATAAATCATGACTATATCAAAAACAGTCATCTACTGTACTATGTTGATGCCCATTCCCCCATATGGCTGGTCTGTCCATCCCCTAGATCAGTGGTCGGCAAACTCATTAGTCAACAGAGTCAAATATCAAAAGTACAATGATTGAAATTTCTTTTGAGAGCCAAATTTTTAAAACTTAAACTTCTTCTAATGCCACTTCTTCAAAATAGACTCACCTAAGCCGTGGTATTTTGTGGAAGAGCCACACTCAAGGGGCCAAAGAGTCGCATGTGGCTCACGAGCTGCAGTTTGCCGACCACGGCCCTAGATGTAATGAGTATCTGTTGTTAGCAACTCACAGCTGTCCCATCTAGGATAATTGTTCTCTTCTCTCAGCAGAACAGGACACTGGATCAGCCACATCCTGAGGTTTACAGCCCCTATTCAATAATTGAGATGGGGCACAAAAATTGGTCCCCTTTCCTCAAGATGGACCAGAATTTTCCTGTGGGATTAGACTAAAGGTGGTGGCCTTGCTAAGTTTCTTTCCTCTGTACTATCCTGCCTCCCTCATTCTTGTTCTTCTGCAATCACTCCCCCAAATAATCCTTTCAACAAGAATCACCATCAAGAGCTCTGCTTCTAGGGAACTTAGACATAGACTCCTACAGTAGGCATTCTGCAAGTCTGAATGAATGAAATTAATCTGATTAATATTTATCATAAAAATTATAGACAAAACCTAAGAACACTTCATATCGTTTTCAGCAATACCTATGTCTTGGGAATATTTCTTAGCAAGTACTATAAACATGGAAATCTGTTTCTGTCCCTTTATAATAAAATTAATTAACTCATTTCCAGAAAGAGTTTCCCCCAAATGCTTATTGAATGTCCAGCAGAGGATGGGATATCCCCAGCTACTGTCCCAAGTGATCAAAGTAATGAACTCAATATTTAGGGAGGAAAAGAAAGCTGACAGCTCATATTCCCAGAGTTCAGCACCATTGATTCATTATTTATTTCTATCATAATGGAGTGCATTATAAACTTATTAACAATAACAGTATTAAGAATGCATGAAAAAACAATGCAGTAAGTGCTTAGATGTGAGGCTAACTTTCAATTATTCAGTGATAGAGATGGGTTATGTAGATGTGTGGGTTGGAACAGATCATACAGTTTGTACCAAACCACAGAAAACAGACAAAACTCTCATTTATCAACATACCTTTTTTAAGCTAATAATACAGTGGGGTTTGTTTGTTTGCTTAGTGGAAAAAGCAGTTGTGTAAGTTTTGAAACTTCTTACTGGAGAGAGATACCCTATAATTACCGCTCAGAACAATCACAAACGCAGGAGCCACTCCTGTTTTGTAAGAACAGTAGAATCCGGGACAGCACACTTTGGAGTCTAGCTCCGTTGGTGTGTGGACCCTGTTCTCTGCTCAGTTCCAGTTACCAGTCCTCTGGCCTCAAATGTTTTCCTTTCAGTGGGTAGTCAGTTGTTAACGAGAACCTGTTTGGCGATCATTAGGACATTCAGTTAAATGTAGTATGTTTTCCTATTTTTGCTTTTGTACTTGCAATAGTGCTGTTGAACATAAAAAATGTTTTCCATTGATAATTTTTCCTGATTAAACTGCTTTTACATGTTACTGTGGGATTTTATGTATTATTGTCCAAAAAAAAACCACTATAAGATTTTAGACATTATGAAGAGAATGCTCAATTTTCTCCTTTGTTTATTGAACAATTTAAGTACATATATTGTTCTACTTACTAGAGAATATAGGATCTATCATAGTTGTCTTGAATCTGTATATTCTAAACTTCTTCAATGAAACAGCTGTTTCTTAAAACAATGTCTAGAACACAGCAGGCATTTTCTCAACACATGTTGAAAAATATATTAAAAACTCCTTGCAACAAAGTAACACAGAATGGGTGACTTAAACAACGTAATTTTATTTTTCACAGTTCTGAAGGTTAGAAGTCCAAGATCAAGATGTCAGTAGGTTTAGTTTCCTCTGGAGCCTATCTCCTTGGCTTGCAGATGTCTGCCTTCTCTCTGTATCCTCACATGGCTTTTCTTCTGTATGCATGTCTATGTCCTAATTTCTTATAAGGGACACCAGTCGTATTAGATTAGGGCCCACCATATGACCTATTTGTGTGGTCTATCTCCAATAAAGTACTAGAGGTTAGGACTCCAACATGAATTTTGGAGGCACACAATTCAGCCCGTAACACTCCTTCATATTGGTCTTATCAATTTTAATCCTTATCAAGTTTACATACTTAAAGGAAACAAAAATAAGTACTTAAATTATTATTATTTTTTAAAAATATATTCTATTGATTTTTCACAGAGAGAAAGGGAGAGGGATAGAGAGCTAGAAACATCGATGAGAGAGATACATCGACCAGCTGCCTCCTGCACACCCCCCACGGGGATGTGCCCGCAACCAATGTACATGCCCTTGACCGGAATCGAACCTGGGACCTTTCAGTCTGCAGACCGACGCTCTATCCACTGAGCCAAACCGGTTTCGGCCTTAAATTATTTTAAAGTAAGAATTATAGAATCACTCTTTTTCTAGTCATTTGTTTGGAAATTTAATTACCTATGCTAATTATAATTCAGTAGTTGTTATAAGCTATGTTAACATTCTATCTGGGCAGAAGCAAATATTAAGGAGGCTGTGAGATAAATTGAGCTTCCATTTCCCAAATTCTTCAATAAATGCAATATAGACCTCTCTGATTAAAATAAGTATGGACCTTTTCATTAATATCCCTTTTATAAGGGGAACATTTAACAATGTTTCAGGTAGGAATTTGGAATTATAGTACATCATATGTTGTAAGATAATTATATTACTTTCCAAGCATACAAACTAGATTATAAAATTACTTTGAATGCAATATAGGTAAGAAAGAAAACCTTTGGATTTTTCAGCAGGACTACTTGTCTTTGTTATAATTATAATTAAAGCCATTTCACTTTTACAATAAACTTCTGCCTTGTAAAAGATAAAAAGATAGAACACACTACAATTTAGAATTCCGGCTTTTTTAAACCAAAAAACATTAAGATCACCAGAAGATAATGTTATCATATACTGAGAAAATGGAAAGAAGGGAAAGAGTGTCCTCTTCATATATTATGTATGCAAATATGTGATCTATGTCCTCTATTAGAGAAAGCCTTTATATCAACTTTATAAAATCTTGCCTATGAAAAATGTGTATATATGTTAAATTTTACCCTTGAGTACGTGTCTCTCAAATATGTGTACACTAGAGGCCCGGTGCACGAACTTTGTGCAAAAGTAGGCCTTTGCAGCCCTGGCTGCCTCGGCCCTTGCTGCTCTAGCTTTCTCCGGCGGGTCATCCGGAAGGCCTCCTGGAACAGTCCTTCCGCTGTTTGGCCATCTGATCGATTTCCATATTATGCTTTTATTATTATAGATATTAAATATACATTTTTTATATTGGATTGAGGCTGTTCAACTTAGAGATTAGCTACAGACTTTCTGTAGATGTCTTTTTTCAGGTTGAGGAAGTTCCTATCTATTCTTGTGTTGAGGTTTTTAAGATCATTAATAGATGTTGAACTTTGTCAATGATTATTTTCATTAGACTATTAACATGGTGAATTACAATGATTGAACTTCTGCTACTGAACCAACCAGCCCTGCATTCCTAGCATATACCCCACTTGGTTGTGATATATTATTCTTTTTATATGTTATTGGATCTTATTAGCTAACTAGAGGCCTGGTGCATGAAATTTGAGGTGAACCTCATCCCGGCCTGCACCTTCTCCAATCTGGGACATCCTTTTCACAATCTGGGACTGCTGGCTCCTGACCGCTTGCCTGCCTGCCTGATCGCCCCCTTAACCGCTTCCCTGCTGGCCAAATTGATGCCTATTTGCTCCCCTGCTAGCCCGATCACCCCCAACTGCCCTCCCCTGCTGGCCTGATAGTCCACAACTGCCCTCCCCTGCCAGCCATCTTGTGGTGGCCATATTGTGACAACATGGGGGTGGCCATTTTGTGGCAGCCAGTTCTGATGACATGGAGGCGGTCCATCTTGTGGCAGCCATCTTTTGACGAGATGGGGTGGCCATCTTTGTGGTGGCCATCTTGTGACAACGTGAGGGTGGCCATCTTGTGATGATGTCGCATGACACCACCTAGGCTTTTATTATATAAGATATTTTGTCAAAAATTTTATTTTATTTTTATATATTTGATTTTGAAAGTACATTTATTAAAGCTGGGAACAGTGAAACAAGGAAGGACTTAGTACAGAAGAAGCAACAGGAGAGAGCCTCGGCGGTGTTGCTTTGGCTCATTGGCATTGCTCCTGGAGGGAGAGCATACTTGTTGATGATTTTAATGTCTGTTTTTGATAGTATAAGTCTGTAGTTTCCTTTTCTTATAATGTCTTTATCTGGATTTGGTATAAGAGTAATGCTGGCCTCATAAAATGAACCCTGGCCAATGTGGCTCAGTTGTTTGAGTGTCATCCTGTGCACCAAAATATAGCTGGTTCGATTCCCAGGTTGTGGGTTTGGTCCCTGGTGTGTAGGGGAGGCAACTTATCCATGTTTCTCCCTCACATCCACATAGATGTTTCTCTCTCTCTCTCTCTCTTCCTTCCTCTTTAAAATCAACAAAACATATTTAAAAATAAAATAAAAATGAATTGATAAGTCTTCTCTTCTATTTTCTGGAAGTATATTCCTTTTATTTCTTCTTTAAATGTTTAGTAGAATTATCTAGTGAAAAATCTAGACTGGTTATTTCTTTTTCAGAATATTTTAAATTATGAATTAATTTCTTGAATAGTAATAAGACTATTAAAGTTATGTATTTCAGCTTATATAAATTTTGGAAGTTTGTGGTTTTCCAAAATTAGGTGCATATGAGTTATTATATTAGGTGCATATGAGTTATTAAATTTATGTGCATATGATTATTTATAGTATTCTGTATTATCCTTTTATTGTGTGTAGCAATATCCTCTCTTACATTCCTTGTGTTAGTATTTTTGTGTCACTCATTCAGTCTTGCTAGAGGTTTATCAATTTCACTTTTTTTCTCAAAGAACCACCTTTTGTTTCACTGACTTTATTGTTTTTCTGTTTTCAACTTCATTGATTTATGCTCTAATCTTTATTATTTCTTTTATTATTCTTGCTTTGGGTCTCTCTCTCTCTCTCTCTCTCTCTCTCTCTGCTAGTTCCTAAATTGGAAACTTATGGTATTGATCTGAGACTTTTCTTCCTTTCTAATATAAATATTTAATGCTATAAATACCTTAGTAAGCATTGCTTACCTACTGTCTCTCAATTTTAAGTGTTGCTAAATATTAAGATTATTAGTCCTTTGTCTGTCTTATACAGAATGTGATCAATATTTCCCCCAGTTTATCCATTATACTTAGCCTTTGCTAATGTGTTTTTTGTGATGCGAATTTTTAAAATTTTTATGTAATCAAATTTATTATTTTCTTAGTGACGCTGATTTTGAGTCATTATTAGAAAGTCTTTCATGACTCAAAATCAGAGGCACTAAGTTCCAAGGGTAAAAAGGAATTCACCTTTTTAATTTATTTTTAGTATTTTCATGATTTTTTTTTTAAATATATTTTATTGATTTTTACAGAGAGGAAGAGAGAGGGATAGAGAGCCAGAAACATCGATGAGAGAGAAACATCGATCAGCTGCCTCCTGCACATGCCCCACTGTGGATGTGCCCGCAACCAAGGTACATGCCCTTGACCGGAATCAAACCTGGGACCCTTCAGTCCGAAGGCTGACGCTCTATCCACTAAGCCAAACCGGTTAGGGCGTATTTTCATGATTTTTTAAATTTGCGTTTAGATTCCTAATCCATTAGAAGTTTATTTTTGTGTATGAGATATTAATCTGATTTTATCTTTTTCTAAGTGGCTACCAAATTGTCCCCAGCACCATGTATTAAAAAGTCCACCTTTAACCCAGTGATTTGAATAGTTAACTTTCTCATATACTAGAATTTCTATCAGATTTTTGGATTTAACAAAAAGATAGAGAAAATTATTTTGAATCTAATTCTGGCTACTTTACTTTATTTCACTGGCCTACTTGTCTACTTGTGTGCCAGTACCACACTGTTTTAATTATAAAATATTTGTATGAACTATGTTTTTTAATTTTGGGTAGGGTTAGTTTCCTATCATAGTGTTTCCTTTTCATTGTTTTCCTGTTTTTTTCCTTGGCCTTTTATTTTTCTATGAACTTTAAATCAGCTTGTCTAACTCCATAAAAGCTTATTAGTATTTGTATTGATTCCTTGTTAAATTTAATTTTATTCAATTAAGTTCCAAATTTAAGTTCTAAATATTTTAATGTCATGACTCATTCAATTTATTCTATATCCCTTCCAATATTGTGTTATCACAGATTTGAAAAGTATGCCCTCAATATTATATTATGTTCCATGCTATTTATCAGAGTGGGATGCATTAGTGAGCTAAGGATACTCTTTTGCTTTGAAATACTAGTCATGTCTCACCCAAGTGACATTGACCTGTGAATCTTTTGAGAATTAGTGTTCAACCATTTTCTTTCTATATTTCTTTTCTTTTCTTTTTTGTTGTTATTTTTTTTCTCTTTGTTCAACCATTTTCTAATCAAGCCACCCTCTCAACCCATATTCCCCTAAATCAGCAGTCGCCAACCTTTCAGACCTCACGGACCACTGGTTGGCGACCGCTGCTCCAAAGGTTTCCTTAAACCAGTGGTCACCAACCTTTCGGACCTCAGGGACCACCAGTGGTCCACGGACCACCGATTGGTGACCACTGCCCTAAATGGTCCATAAATGTATCATGATCCATTTGTCAAATGTTCCACTGTGGTTCAAGTCACACTGGATAAGCCATTTCATTATCTGCTCCAAAAACAAATATATAAGTCCTTTCTTTTAGAAAAATTATGAAAGCAGATGCCCAGAAGCAGTTGGCTTAATTGATTAGTAAATTGCTTACTAAAATCAATTATGGTTCCAGTTTTCCCTCCAATATATTATTATTGATTTCAGAGAGGAAGGGAGAGGGAGAGAGAGTTAGAAACATCAATGATGAGAGAGAATCATTGATTGGCTGCTTCCTGGAGGCTCCCTACTGGGTATCGAACCCGAAACCCAGGCATGCGCCCCTGACTGGAATCAAACCCGAGACCCTTCAGTCCACAAGTCAACACTCTATCCACTGAGCCAAACCAGCTGTGGTTCCAGTTTTTAAGAAAAAAACATTTTTGAAGCTATCTTACAGAATACAGTATATACACTTTAAATCAGAGATGATTGTATGGTGCTTTCTCCCCCAACATGGTAATAGGAATCAAGGGGTAGAAATAGGTGTGACTTCTCTTACACTATACCTCATATCCCATTTGCAGAATTTTTGCTTCATGTCCTAGTATTGAGCTTCACTGGTTTGGAGGTCTTAGTTCCAAGAGAGAATGTTTCCATCAGAAGACAAAATAATGGTCCTATTGAATTAGAAAATAAGATTGTCAGCTGGTTATTTGAAGGTGTTATGCCACTAAACCAACAGAAAGAAAAAAAAATGTTACTCTACTGGTTGATTACTAAGGGGAAATTGGCCTGCTACTATGCATGGAGGTAAGGAGATTACGTCTAGAACCTAGGGATCTCTGGACTACATCTTAGTATTTTTATGCTCTAAAATTAATGGAATACTAAGCAACCAAAAATAACTAAATAAAAGACAAATTAGTAAGAACACAGACTCTTCAGGAATTAATTTTGTATCATTCCATAAGGTAAAGAGCCCTAACCGGCTGATGTTTTTCCTGAGAACAAGGGAAATATGGAAAGAGTAGTAGAAGAAAAAAAGTCATAAATATCAACTACAGCCTCATGGCCAATTACAGAAATAAGGACTGTAGTAACTTTTTATATTTTATATTTGCTTGCTTTGTGTCTTCATTTATTTGTATATATTAGTGATATTCTTCTCTCTTTCATTTATTATTTTACATACAAGTTTTTTAAGGTTAAATTTATAATTTAGCCTTTAGATAACAGAGTATTCAGCGGGTCTATGGCTGAATTACAATACAGTGATTACAATAACCCTTAGAACTGTGTGGCTCCCATTTTGGGAAGAGGGTGAGAACTTCTTCACATGTAGAATAGCTTCATCTCATGTTTGTCGAAAACTTGAGCTGTTTTGTGAGTGGAAGTCTAAATTCATGTAGAAAAGTGTATATGGAAGCTGAATAGCCAAAGAGTGGACTGTATCGTTTTCAATTTATTGTCTTCTCAGCTTCAAACCCACAATTCTTTGTCCTGCTTTGTGATACCACATCTGTACTCTCAAAACATGTCTTATTCTTCCATTAGGGGAATGTTAGACTTGGTCAGTAGGGGGCACTGGTGTGACCCTTCAGGTAATAGCAGTAGAAAGACACTTCTCTTCCAGATTCCAGTTATTGGATATTATTATTCAGAGCAGGAAATTAGCAGATGAACTCCAGCCATGGCCCTGAGGCCATGGTCTCACTACCAGAAGCCAAATCTGACTGGATCTGGCCTACCTACACCTTCTTGCAATGGTGTGCCACTTCTAAAGACCAGCTCCAGCCCACTCACAGCCTCCAGCTATGGAGGGCCTCTTCTACTGACTATTACCAACCTGTACTCAGGGAAACTTCTTCAGCCACCCACAGGCTGTGTGTTACTCTTTGAAGAGGTCAGACTCTCAGCCTGGGGGGAGAAGGCAGCCTTCTCCTGGTATTTAGTTTCTTTATGTTTCTGTTTTCACAGCCTACATACAGATAGTAGCTGCTTTTTTTTAAATACCTGACATTTCTGGACTTGTTTGATAAATGACCACCTTCTACTATTTAATAATTCTTTATATTAAACTTTTCCTTTTCAAATAACTGGTGTGGTTTCTGTCTACTGGACCCTGACTCACAAACCCTTTGAGAAAGAAATAATTTTTTAAAAATCAATTAAATAACAGTTTGCTCATTGGATTTACCAGGAGGGGAATCAGTGTCCTAAATCAGATTGTATTTTGTTTTAATAGTGTGCTTTCTGTCCCCAAAAAGAAGAGGATGTGCTATGGAACCTGATATTGTCTATTATGAAATACACCATAGGAACCTTTGTACTTGAGTATATTAAGATTTTGTGAAGCATTATTGTAAATAATTGCCTAAAGTCATGATATAATAGCTACAGTGAAATTTATGATGGTTCATAAATTTTATCACTTGTTACAAATGAATCAGCAGCAGGTTCACTAAGTTTTCTCTTTTTGGTCTTTTATTTTCAGAGCTATAAAAAGCTCATTGTAACTCTTGGTGGTTAGAGAAAAATTATATTCTTTTCTGCAGCAGATCTTTTTAACAAAAGGGTTTATGACTGACCCCTGAAATCGAAACACTGCAAAAATTGGGGATGGCTTTTTAAATAACCTTTAGCATGTATCAAGATAGAATTTAACCCTTGGAGTGAGACTGAGCTTCCTATTCCCATTAAAGCAAGCTGCAAACTCTAGCTGACCTACTAGGGAAGCGGTTCTCAAACTTCAGCATTTGATAGAGTCACCTGGCGGGCTTGTTAAAACAGAGATTGCTGGATCCCACCTAAGTGTTTGATTCACTAGGTCTAGGGCAGTGCCTGCGAATCTGTATTTCTAATAAATTCTCATGCCATGTTCATCTGGGGTCCACAATTTAAGAATCAATGTTTATGGCAGCCATTCAGGACCTACTTCCTCTATCATCTTCCATTTCTCTCCCTTTCCTCCTATTTAATCCCAAACTGTTTGCACCTGTTTTTATTATCTTGGGATCCATATTATTGGTACTGTATTCTGCCTTCAATTTCTATAACTACTTTTCTAATATTTTTTAAACTTGGCACATTTTTAAATTTTTCTTTCCTCAAACATCTGGCCTTAACATCTCCCATTGCTATGTCTTTCCCTAGGCTGCTTCAATCCCCAGTGTAATGTTATACTAATTTTCACTTCAGCCCCTTAGTCAATGCCCCTCTTCTCCTTGCCTTTCATCCCCCTCTTTTAAGCACACAGACATTCTTTGCTACTACCAGTAATGAATTAGGTTATGGGATCTGGAGAGGTAAGTTAGAATGTGCTGATCTTTTCAAGTTAATCCATGCTGGGAACTAAAAAGACATGAATCGTCCTTTAATAATCCAATGTAGAATTCTCCTTGGGATCAACTGTTTTAGAATTTGTGGAATTGTCTTATCTCTTCTGAATGTTGTATACTCTTTCTTTTATGCCTGCCCAGAATCCATCTTTAACAGCTACTCAAGCATCCATCACTGATACCCATGCAAGTTCTCATTCACACAACTTTGCCTTTCTTACCCAGTCACGTCCAACTGCAGTGTTCTGTTCATCTGAGATTCATCTCAAACATAGCCCTTCCACCGCCCCCCCATTTTATTTATTGATTTGAGAGAAAGAGAGAAACATCGATTTGTTGTTTCACTTATTTACACATTCATTGGTTGATTCTCATAAGTGCCCTGACCCGAGATCAAACCTGCAACCTTGGTGTATCTGGATGATGCTCTCACCAACTGAGCTACCTGGTCAGGGCTCAAGCATTACCGTTTTTAAGAGTCCTTCTCAGATGAGTGCTCCCATAGCATAGCTAATATGTAACTACTGGAGGCCCAGTGCACAAATTTGTGCATGGGTGAGGTCCGGCTGGCCCACCCCAATCAGGGTCGATTGGACTGGGCTGGCTGGAGTTGTGGGATGCAGGAGGTTGGCCGGCTGGCCCTACCCCTGATTGGGGTGTGGGGAGATGATCAGGGCTGGAGCCCACCGGGGGGAGGGGAAGAAAGCAAACTACTGATATAGAGTTCAAAACCATGGTTATAAGGTTATTCAAGAATCTTTTAGAACCTCCAAGGGACTTAGTGAGACTTTTAAGGATCTTAGTGAGAATGTCAAAAAAATGGAAAAGGACCAGTCAGAAATTAAGCATACACTGACTGAAATAAAGAATAATATACAGGGTTCAACAGTAGACTAGAAGATCCTGAGCATTAAATCAATGATTTGAAATATGAGGAAGCATAAAACACCCAACCAGAAGAGCAAAAAGAAAAAAGAATCAAAAATATAAAGATAGTGTAAGGAGCCTCTGGGACAACTTCAAACGTACCAACATTCAAATTATGGGGGTTCCAGAAGAAGAGAGAGAGAGCAAGATATTGAAAACCTATTTGAAGAAATAATGACAGAAAACTTCCCCTACCTGGTGAAAGAAATAAACTTACAAGTCCAGGAAGCACAGAGAACTCCAAATAAGAGGAACACAAGGAGGACCACACCAAGACACATCATAATTAATATGCCAAGGGCAAAAGACAAAGAGAGAATCTTAAAAGCAGTAAGAGAAAAGCTGTTAGTTACCTACAAGGGAGTGCCCATACGACTATCAGCTGATTTCTCAACAGAAACTATGCAGGCCAGAAGGGAGTGGCAAGAAATGTTCAAAGTGATGAATAGCAAGAACCTACAATCAAGATTACTCAACCAAGCAAAGCTATTATTTAGAATTGAAGGTCAGATAAAGAGATTCACAGAGAAGAAAAAGCTAAAGGAGTTCATCACCACCAAACCAGTATTATATGAAGAGCTGTATTCTTTAAAAAGAGGAAGAAGAAAAAGGTAAAGATAAAAAAAATATGAACAACAAAGTGGCAATACATATCTATCAACAATTGAATCTAAAAATCAAATGAATAAAAAATTCGATGAACAAAATAAACTGGTTAATGGAATAGAATCAGGGGCACAAAAATGGAACAGACTGACAATTCTCAGAGGGAAGGAGTTGTGGGGGATGCGGGAAGAGATTAGACAAAGATCTTATATGCATGATGTATGCGTTACCTATGGACACAGACAATAGGGTGTAGAGGGCTTGGGGCAGTGTGGGAACTGGGTGGAGGGAAGCTATGGGGGAAAAAAGAGGGATCTCTGTAATAATCTCAACAATAAAGATTAATTAAAAAAAAGATTGTTCTCCTTGAGGGAAATATTAGAACAGCATAGGATATGAGTACGCTTTCACTGTGTTGTCAGCACACCAGTTGTGTTTAGATTTCATATCTCCTTTCTGACCACCATGGTTCCTGATGCTTTTCCTCACTTTCTATTTATGACCTCAACTTTGCCTCTTGGACCTAATTATTGATATTACTTCTCTGATAATAACCAGAGGAGCACATCAGCCTATATGTGTCCACTCTGAGTAAGCTCTATTCCTGGAATCATAATCTAGAGTGATAACTTAGTCTCATAGAAATTAGCCTTGAAGAGACCAAAAGTGAGCACTCTGACATTTATTTTATAAATTTTATTGTGTAACTTCCAGTGATACATTTTCAGCAAATAATAACAGAAGAGCCCTAGGTGGTTTGTCTCACCGGTTAGAGTGTTGGGCTGCAAACTGAGGGGTTGCAGGTTCAATTCCAGTCAGGGCACTTAACTCAGTTGCAGGCTTGATCACTAGCCCCGGTTGGGGTGCGTGCAAGAGGCAACCAATGGATAAATCTGTCTCATATTGATGTTCTTCTCTCTCTGACTTTCCCCCTTCCTTCTACTCTCTCTAAAATTCAATGGAAAACCTATCCTCAGGTGAGGATTAACAAAAACAAAAAATAACAGAAGATATGAAGCCAGGGCAGCCTTTCTCAACTGAGAGAGAAGTAGGTTTTATTACACTAAGGTAGCTATTGTATGGAGTGAATTAACTTCTTTCCTGTGTATCTAGATAGAGTGGTACTAATTATGTAATCATCTTTGGAGGATTGAGAAAAATGTCATTCAAATCATTTTTCCATGTACTGTGACTCAGATGAGCAGAGAATATGGCTTCTTGAGATCCTCAGAGATTGTGTTTGGGTGGTGACAATGGCTTTGTGATTGTCCTGCCATGACAAAGAAAGTTCCCCAATGGAGCAAAGACAAATTTAAGTCTGACTACCGGCTTAGGCCTGTTCCCCCTGGCAGCCGGACATCCTTTGAGGGGTCTTGGACTGCGAGAGGGTGCAGGCCAGGCTGGGGAACCCCCACCCCAGTGCACGAATCTTGTGCACCGGGCCTCTAGTCCTATATAATAAAGAGCTAATATGCTAATGGTCGTCACACCATCACACCATAACAACCAATCAGCAGGAGGCTGTGTGCGCAGTGAGGCGCGTGAGGGTGGCCATGCGAGGTGGTGGGAGGTGGGAGGTGGGAGGCGGGGTGCCTCCTTGCATGATTTCAATCACACGCTGGGCCTCTAGTATATATATAATTTAAATGTGAGATTACCAGAAAATTCCCTGTGAATCATCTTATTTCTTTTGATATCTCCCATTCACTCATGCATATACTAAAACAATAACACTATAGTGTAGAGCGAGCATGTTAAACTCGTGGCCCGCAGACTGCATGCCTCATTTATTTGGCCTGTGTTAGCCTTTGAGTTTGGCATGCTTGGTGTAGAGTATCTACATAGTGTAAGTATGATTACTAGTGTCCTTTGAATTATGTAACGAGAAATATATTTTTGGTGTTTTAAGCCCTCTTGAACTATAGAGGAACCTTATATTTTTTCCTCTAAATTTTTAAAAATATTGTTTCTTGACTTTAGGAAAACTGATGTAATTTAGATTTTAGATTTGCTAAAATTAGATTACACCCAGTCTTTTTCTCCAAACCTATGACATACTCTAAAATAACAAAATTTTAGCTCTTTAACACTTCTCTCTTACATCATCTCCTGTGATTCCCACCTTCACACCTTATGTTCCAACAAAATTGGGCTGCTTAAAATCTTCTAATCCAGTTGACTCCAGAGCTAGTGATAGAAATTAAGTACGTATACAAAAACATATCTTCCACATGGTTTTCTCCACTTTATAGGAGAATAAATGGCTAATGAGCATGCCAAAAATTTTAACAAAATATTGGTAAGGGGATTTTCAACTCTAAAAAAAAAAAAAAAAGAGAAGGAGGCATGGCTGGGTAGCTTGGTTGATTAAAGCATCTTCTCAATATGCCAAGGTTGAGTGTTTGATCCCTGGTCATGGCACATATAAGAATCAACCAATGAATGCATAAGTGAGTGGAACAACAAATAGATGTTTCTCTCTTTCTCTTTCCCTTCCTCTTTCAAATCAAAAAATAAAAATTTAAAAACAAATAAACAAAAAAGTGAAGAATATTTAATTATAACAGTTTTAAACCATAACAACAAAACAAAGAAATATATAAAATATCCATACTGGAATTAAGATTTTTTAAAACCATCACTTGACATTGCAGACTAATGCAAAGATTAGTGGCTTCAACTCTGCTTGCACTGACAATACTTGTCATTCCAGGAGAGGTATTGTATATAAAGCTAAGAGTAAACAGACCTTAGGTAGAACTCCTAAGATTGCAGTTCTATATCTTAATTTGGACAATTATTAATTATATTTAACAGGAAATATAGTCGACTTCCCATAAGAAATAAGCTCCTCCTGCACTATTTTTCCTCCCACTGGAAAGAAAATATTTTGACTGAGAAAATAAAATAGAAAGCCAGTTATATAAATGGTGTTCAAAACAAAGTTATTGATTTTAGACTTCTTTATAGCTTGTGTTCAAATAAATAAAAAGAGACCTATGAGAGAAATGATTAAAATAAAATAAAAATAGGGGTTATTCCTGTCTCTTTAAAAGGTCACTAAAGAAAAAAGTGGATGAGTCATAAACCACCTCAGCAGAGCTGAAAATTGGGGCAATTCCCCAGAACTCTGTGTGGGGAAGTGGGGGTGTAGTGTGTTACTACTTAGCAAACAAGCACCTGGCAACAGTAGGGCAGTGACTCAGGGCAGTGACTGCTCCAGAGTAGGAGGAAATGGCTCAGCCACTGCTAGAGGCAGGCCTGAGAGCTGTGTCTGAATAGTCAGTACATGCCAGCCTCCATTGTCTTAGAAAGAAAAGGTCAGACTGTTTATCCTTTATTCTTCTTAAACAACACTCCAGTCACTTCTGATTTTCGCATTAAAGGCAATTCTATTGTATGCTGTGATGTTAGTCCCAACCCAAACTGTTCTAGAACTTCATAAAGGGAAGTTAATAGAGTTAGATTATTTTAAGAATAATGAGGGAGGGAGGAAGGAAGAGAGAGAGAGAGAGAGAGGGAGAGAGAGAGAGAGAGACTAATCTGAGGCTAATTTGACAGTTAGATAATGTGCCAAGATTTTTGGCTTCTTGATTGGTCTTTTAGGAAAGACCTAAAAACCAAAAAAAGTCAGAAAACTACAAAATGAAAGTTCAGTCCAGTTACAAGGAAGGCTCATAAACAAGAAAGAAACTAAGGGAAATAATTCCAAAAGATAAATGTGTGGACCTCAATTATTATTGTGCATACTATCAAAACAAGCTGAGCAAATACCTATCATCTCTGTGAAGCACTCTGAGTTGCTTCTGAACCTAAGGAATCCTGTAAGCCAGAAACTTAGAAGACAAAATGAAATCTGAATTTATCTTTTGGTATTGGTGAGAGCTCAATAATAAGAAAGACTTACTTTGCTCGAAATCACTCTCTATACATTAGATTGTCTAATGCCTGCTGTGACCTATTTGAGTTGTAACTGAATTTTAAAAATCGTTGTTCCATAGATTTAAACAGGGCAGTCCTGAAGCTTCTTTGAGATGTAAGAAGTCTGATCCTACCTTCTTCCCGGTGATCTTCTTTGAAAGCATGTAAGTATATTCGTTCCTCGTATTTCTCCAAAGGAGGTTGCCAACCATCTTTTCTTGACTTGATCCCCAAATACTAATATCTTGGTGCAGACCTAATATCCTGTAAAATATTGCATCTCTATGTTAAATGAACTAAAAAAAAAAAAAAAAAAAAAGGAGTCTGGAGGCTTTGTTGGAGATAAATAATAGAGATTTGTTCAAGGGTCTTGGAGTTTGCAAATGGGATACACAGCTAGGCAAAACCCCAGATGTTTTCCAAAGAAAAAAGAAAAGTTTAAAACTTCTTATAATAAAAGGTACATTCTTGAGAAGTATCAGTCCTGCATTCTTAGCCCTAGGATTGGTCCAGGATAGTTATCGGTCAGATGTCAGACAGTCAGGATGATTCATTCCAGGTGTTCTGGAAGATGGGTGCCAGTAAGTCTGGTCAGTCCCAGACTGGTCTGGATAATGGATGTCTGATTGGATGTATATGTGAATATTTCAGAGGGTAATCACTGGGTACATGAGTCTTTCAGGGGATAATTAGAAGGTTACCTAGAGGTCCAGATGGATATCCAGGCATTGGAAAGTTAAAAAAAGTTGAAGTTCCCAGGCTAGTTAAACAAGGGTGAAGTCTTTCCAAATGCCTCAAACTTCATACATTGATTATTTTAGCAGCTCGGTGAAAACGACTCCGTTTTATATGTTCCATATCTTCACTTTTTCCTCACCTAAAAAATAAAAACAAAAACAGAATGAAATGACAAAGATGAGCTCTTAAAAATCAACAATGTGGCTCTGCCAGCTTCGCTCAGTGCTTGAGCGTTG
This sequence comes from Ia io, assembly GCA_025583905.1. Lineage (NCBI taxonomy): Eukaryota > Metazoa > Chordata > Mammalia > Chiroptera > Vespertilionidae > Ia > Ia io. The sequence continues at coordinate 51,452,951 of JAJQQW010000003.1, forward strand.
ACCTCTGAACCAAGAGGTCACAGTTTGATTCCTGGTCAGGGCACATGCCTCGGTTGCGGGCTCGATCCCCAGTGGGGGGCATGCAGGAGGCAGTCAATCTATTAATAATTCTCATCATTGATGATTCTATCTCTCTCTCCTTCCCCTTTCCTCTGAAATTAATAAAAATATATTAAAAAAACAACAACATGTTAGATAATAAGAGATGAAAAATTCTCAGAAAATAAAAGGACAAAGAAAAAGACAAGTAAAGAATATGTAATATAGATTCTAGGGATTAATGTAGGAGAACATTTGAAGAAAGAGGAGTTGCAGAAAAAGAGAACAATAAAATTTCCTGGAACTGAAGCCACGAGTCTTCAGATTGAAAGGACCCCATTAAGTGTCAGCAGAATAAATGAAAAGAGATCCACACCAAGGCGTATAGTCATAATATTACAGAATATGGGGAATGAAAGAATATTGAAAGTGTCTTTCAAATCAGTTCACATGCAGGGAATAGAAACTGCATGGCATCTGACTGGTTAGAAGCAATTTAGTATCGTAGAAGAAAATGAAGCCATTCTTCAAACATTTTTGAGACAATGATTTTTTCTTTTTTTCCCCTTTTATTGAATTTATTGGGATGACACTAGTTAATGAAATTATACAGTTTTTGGTGTACAAGTTTGTCAACACATCATCTGTACACTATATTGTGTGTTTACCATCCCAAGTCAAGTCTCCTTTCACCACCATTTATCCCCCCGTCCCCAAATTCCCTCCTCCATCTCCCACCCCAGACAATGATTTCTCTTAGACGAATTAATGGTTAAGTATGAGGGTAAAGAAAAACATTGAAGACAAATGATAATTCAAATGTATAACTTTTGTAGGAAACTACTGAAGAATATACTGCAACAGATGAGGGAGTACCTCTGATCGCAAACTTCAGGGACCACAGAAGGGAAGCGATTTGACATAGGTAGGAAGCAAAGGAAAGTCCCAGCGTAATAGTGAAAGAACACCCTAAATGATAGCTGTGCAACAAACCCACAATCAATCAATCAAGATTTAAGCAGAAGTTGGGGGCAGCCTCTGGGGAAAAAAAATAGAATTGATAAATTATCTGATATGTTTGAGCACTGAAAAATACTGGTATTTAAGAGATATGATGGAACATGTGTAAAATTTTTCATGAGAAATAAAATGAGGCTGTTATTAATGTTAAGAAATGACAAAATGTGGCAATTATTAATTCTAGGAAAATAGTGTTTTACAGGAAAGAACGTGACTCTGAAGTGTCAACATTTACACAGACATGCAAATGTAACTCTGAATACCAATTTAACCAAAAATCCTATATAATAAAAGCCTAATATGCAAATTGTCCCCTGGACCTGGAGTTTGACCGGGTGGCAGGGCCAGCTGGCCAACCACCCACAGCCCCTCCCCTCCGGTCGGCCCCACCCTGCCGGCAGTGGCAGGTGGCCAGGGGAAGGGAGGCCCTGGCTGGCAGCAGGCAGCTGCTAGGGACCTTACCTGTGCACGAATTTCATACACTGGGCCTCTAGTTGCATTATAACTATTTTAGGAAAGTGGGATTGGTAGTAGAAGAAATATAAATCTTAATTTACCATTATGGGACATTAATAAATAAATTTGAAATTGATAAATAAGACACACCAGTATAAACAGATTACTTAGACATATGAAGGTAAATACCAGGGGAAAAAGGTAAATGTTAAAAAGAGTTTCATGTGGGATAGGAGATGGAGATGAGCAAGGGATTATAGTAATCATAGTAAGAATACTATATCTTTAAAAGGTTATTACTTTACTTAATTTCTCTCTCCCTCTTTTCTCTTACACATACATACACACACACACACACACACACACACTTCTATGAATTATGACTTTGAATGTCCAAATGTGTTTTGACAAGAGAGAAAACCAAGAACAAAGACTGATTTCCATTTTTATTACAATTTAGCTTATGAACTTCCTTGTCTTGACTGCTAAATGATAGCAAGACCTTGAATGGAGATGACAGAGTTAATCCCAGGATGTTGAAAGTTCTCTGGGACATAGCTTGTTGGGTTAAGGTTAGGATATGAGTGGGGCTAGGGCCCTTGGAGGGCTGTTGGGTGCTTTGTATAGTGTATTACAAGTTAGGTTGCCCAGAGTAGAGGAGCAGAAGCACAAAACCAGCCTTGCCACTAGCCCAAATCGTGTTTTTGTGCAAGTTAGAAAAAAAAAAAAAAACACACCACTTTCTCAAGACATTTTACTGCCATCTGCCAGAAAATCATGGAAATAAGTTCATAAATCAGGAATGACTACTGATGTGAGCTAAGCCTTGTAGAATCCTGTAACAGCTCTGCCTATAACCAAAGGTGAGAAAAGTCTTGCTTACAAATTAATAAAATGTTGTCGACTCAATCCCCAAGAGGATTTGAGTGCTCTGAAGAAAAACCTTTCCTGTTTCATAATTTCCTTAGGATTATTAATATTCCTCGGAATATTTAGATGATTCATTTCCCCTAAACTAGAATCTATAAAAATGGGATATATGTCATATTCATTTCTACAAAGCTCATAATAAACACTGATAATTTCACAAATGAAGGACTGATGTATTAAAATTATAAAATCTTTGCATTCTGTTACTAGTATTGTATTCCTTTCACCTTTGAAAAATATAGAGCCAGGGATCTCATGACAACCTGTTTGTTTTTTTTAAAATTATTAAATGTATTGAGGTAACATTGGTTAATAACTTTATATAAATTTTAGGTGTACAATATTATAATTGAATATATCTGTATACTCTATTGCATGCTCACCACCCAAAGTCTAACTTTGAGTCCCAATACAACCACTTTCTGTTTGTGACCTTGAATAAGTAGCAACATTCCTGAACTCAGTTTCTTTATATGAAAAATAGAGTATGTACAATACCTACTTCATAAAGTTTTAATGAGGATTAAATAACATAATATTTAGAAAGTATTTCATAAATTGGCACATAGTAAGCACTCAATAACTTTTACTATTACTGCCAATCCAATAAATTCCTTGTTTGACGTCCCAGCAAGAAACAAAAGAAAGTAAAAAGGGTTCATGCAAGCTGGCTGTCCCTTTCTCCAGGAGTCTTTCTAAATTCCATGTCTAGCTGCAATGGAGGCTGTGAAAAACAGACTTTTAACTGGTCATATTGCTATCTGAAATAAAATTAAACTTTTGTTATTAAGTAAGAAGAAGAGAATCCTGGGTGAAAAAGGCAAAGGGATTAAGTAATAAATAAATTAACTAATTAATTAATTTAAAAAATCAAGTTAATGTTCCTACTCAGAGGCAAAAATAATAAAAATAAAGAGAACCAATATTAGTTTGGCAGCCAGCTAGCCTCTTTTATAACTGTAAATTAGGACCTTAACATTGCCATTATAATGAAGGTTTTAATTGATCTAAGCACTACGCCAAAATTATTGTTGTCTTTGCCCTGTGATAAGGATTTGCTTCGGCCAGTAGAATACAAGGTTTCTTGAAATTTGTATGAGGATAATTTACTTTAAGGCACAAAACTAAGATTTTGAGTTCTGAAAGTAAGACAGGTTGCCAATCATTTTTATTTTGCATTTCCTTCTGCCTTCAGGACAAATATATACAAATATATACAAGTCATTCTGTATTATTCATGGATCACAGGATATTTCTACATTGGCATATAAGAGATAAAGTCAGACTGTATATAAGGATCAACTATTTTTTTGACCCAGTCTTTTAACAACGGCATCACAGCCCGGGCCAGGTAACTTCAGTTGATGAGTTGTGGACTCAGTCCCCAATCAGGACACATACAAGAATCAACCAAGGAATGCATAAGTAAGTTGAACAGCAAACTGATGTTTCTCTCTCTGTCAAATAAATAAAATTAATTAATTAATTTAAAAATGGCATCACTAATAATTAGCCTAGGAAAACATATGATCTTATAATTGACATACTTTTCCAGTGAGAATGTTCTAAGAACTAAAGTGTGATATGGACTAAGATATGAAAAATGTACCATTTTCTTTATAAATTATTACCTTTTATATAAAAGAGAGATATAATTTAAGTAATGAAGAGTTTTTTTTGAGGAGAAAAATTATAATTTTCCTAGGAGAATTAAAGCTTAATAATCAACATAGAGACATCCCTGGCTTAAAAGAATCTACCATGGTCAAGGCAGAGGATCAACCATCCTGGTTTGTGTGGGACAGTCCCAGTATTAGCACTGAAAAATCCCAAATACTGGGAAATCTTCAGTTCTGGCCAAACAGGGACAGTTGTTTACCATATTTTTAGTTAATGATATTATCATTAGGTAAATCATTAGCTAAAAATATGGTTTAGGGTAATATAAGAGAAACAATTAAGATTTTTCAGATCTGAATAACAAAACTAATGTATGACTCACTACTAGGAAATACTGAAACTGAGTCAGGTGTAGGGAGGAGGTTTCTGGAAATGGGGCAGAAGAAGATATAGGAAAAAAGCAGCTCAGCAGTTACATGCTAATCAATCTTGCTTGTAGTTTTTGCCATGTATGAGCATGTATTCATGGCCCTGTTTGTTGCTGACAGTAAGTCTTGCTTACAAATAAATATTAATAAATGAAGAGCATTTTCATAGTAAACTTCAACCTTAACTTTAAGTATTAGGTCATAAGCCACACATCTAAGTACCTCATTTAAGTGGAATCATACAGTATCTGTCTTTTTTTGTGACTGGCTTATTTCACTTAGCACAATGTCCTCAATGTTCATACATGTTGTAGCCACTGTCAGAATTTCCTTTTTTTTTTTTTTAAGGCATATAATATTCCATTGTATTTATATACCACATTTTGCTTATCTATTCCTCTTTCCATGGGCACTTGAGTTGCTTCCATGTTTGAGCTATTTGGAATAATGCTGCCTGAACATTGGTGTACTGGTCTCTTTGAGACCCTACTTTCAATTATTTGAGTATGTACCCAGAAATGGAATTGCTGAATCATATGGTAGTTCTATTTTTAATTTTTTGAAGAACCACCATACTGCTTTCCACAGTGGCTGTACCATTTTACATGTCCATCAAAGGTGCAGAAGGGTTCCAATTTCTTTATATCCTCACCAACAGTTATTTCCTGATTTTGGATAGAAGCCACCTTAATGGGTATGAGGTAGTAACTTGTTTATATTATTAGGATTATTTGGCCTACTTTGAATAGTTTGATAACCTAAGTACTTTTGTTTCTATTGATTATTTTTTAGGCTATTTATAAAGCTTTGTTTTGTTGTTAGCAATTAATAGATAAAACATACTGCTCTCATTTTCTGAATATTGATCTTTAGCATTTTTGACACAAAATAATCAGTGACCTTGAATTGATGACAATATCACATGTGCTTTCCAACCTTGAAATTTGATGTAAAAGTCAGAAAAACAAACTGGTTTCTTTTGTTTGTTTAAGGATTATATATTTGATAATAAGAATTACTGATAGGTAGATTTTTTTTAGCTATGATAATGGATATTGTAATTATATTTTAAAAAGTGTTCTTATCTTTTATAGATACCTACTAAAATGTTTAAAGACAAAATAATATTTATGTTTAAGATTTGCTTCAAACTAATTCAGTGGAGGGTAGGGGGTAAGAGCAGGTAGGTTATAGATGAAAAAAAGATTGACTATCAATTGATAATTGTTGAAACTGGGTGATGAATTCAGGGAGGTTTATTATATTAGTCTCTATTTCTGAGCAAATTGTGATTTTTTCCTTATAAAAAGTTTTTAAAGCTGTGTTTAATCTATTAAATTATTATTTAAAAAGATGACATTGCTCTGACTGGTGTGGCTCAATTGGTTGAGCATCATTCTGTGCACTGAAAGGTCTCCAGTTCTATTCCTGTTCAGGGCACATACCCAGGTTTTGGGTTCGATCCCTGGTCGGATGCATACAGGAGGCAACAAATCAATGTTTCTCTCTCACATCAATGTCTCTCTCTCTCTCTCTCTTTCTCCCTTCCTGTTTCTCCCAAATCAATAAAAATATTATTTTAATAAAAAATAACGTTTGTTAAATACTGTGAGAGGAGCTTTTTAGTTAATTCAGAAAAGAAAAATGTGAAATGAAATGTGTATATCACACTCACATATTGCTTTTCTTGCATTTGATCCTTACATAGATGATTGATCTCAAGTAATATTAAATTTATATCATATTTTTAAAAATTACTAAACTAAGTATTGCATAATTAGTTGAATGAAACTGAAGTAAAAGCACATTGCTCTTGAATTGATGCATAAAGTGAGTATGCCACTTTCTGCCTACAGACCATAATACAGCTCTATCCAATAGAACTTTCTGCAGTGATGGAAATATTCCATGTCTACTCTGTCCAATATGGTAGCCACTAGCCACATATGGCTATTGCCCTAGCTTTATGAGCAAGTGCTTAGTGGGACTGGGGAATGGAAGTTACATTTTATTGATTTTCATTTATACTTTTTAAACACTGTCCATTAGATGATCTGACAAGTTATGTTTTTCAGTGAAGATATATATCCCTCTGACAAGTGAAAAATAAAATCACAAAGTTAATCCATAAATTAAAAATTTGAATTAGAAATCATACTACTTGACCTGATATACGTTATAGATGTTAAATGTTAAACTGAGGTAGCATCTACACTAATAAAAGAGAAATATGCAAATTTTCCATCACTTCATGATGCCCACCAGCCAATCAGGAGTGAGTATGCAAATTAACCCAACAAAGATGGTGATGGCCCCACCCCCCCAGCCGCACTGGGACTCTGGGCAGCATGCATGCAGGCGCGAAGCGACCAGGTGAGATGGAATGCTTGCTATGAGGGGGAGGGCGGGGGACAGAGGGAGCTACAGGAGCGGCGCTCCTGCTGGAGCGAAGACTGAAGGCTCTGGCTGGAGCGAAGACGGAAGGCGGCAGCCAGAGCAAAGGCCTGGGTCCCAGGTGCTGGAGGAAAACTGGTGCTGGCAGCTAGGGGAAGGAAGGCATATTGCATGAATCTTCATGCAACAGGCCTCTAGTTATAAATAATTTGCTTATAAATAATGTTACTGATTTTAAGTGTAGTTAGTCAATTATTATGTGTCTTGTTTTAATATCTCAGTAGAGTACCATTATAAGGATTTAAAAATATATATATGTTTTTATTGGTTTCAGAGAGGAAGGGAGAGGGAGAGAGAGAGAGAAACATCAATGATGAGAGAGAATCATTGATAGGCTGCCTCCTGGATGTCCCATACTGGGGATTGAGCCTGTAACGCAGGCATGAAGTTTGACCAGGAATCTAACCATGACCTCCTGATTCATAGGTCGACACCAACCACTGAGCCACACCAGCTGGGCCCATATTAAACATTTTTAATAGCTACTACTATTACTACTTTTACTGGAATGCTTAGTATCTGAGGCACTATTAAAGCATGTTATATCTATTCAGTAATTTTATATGTATTTAATGTTTTAAGATTAACACATTTAATCCTTACATCAACCCTATCAGATAGCTACACTATTAATATTCCCATTTTTCAATAAAGAAACTAAGAAACAGCCCAGCCAGCATGGCTCAATGGTTGGGCATCAACCTATGAACCAGGAGGTCACGGTTTGATTCCTGGTCAGGACACATGCCCAGATTATGGGCTCAATCCCCAGTGTGGGGTGTATAGGAGGCAGCTGATCAATGATTTTCTCTCATCATTGATGTTTCTATCTCTCTCCCTGTCCCATCCTCTCTGAAATCAATAAAATTAATTAAAAAATAAAAAGAAACTAAGACACAGAGAAGTAGTAATTGACTCAATTTTATGCAAGTAACTGCTGGGACTGGGATTTGAATCCAGAAATATGGCTTAAGTCCATATTCTTGATTACTTTGCTATTTTCCTCTCTTGCAATGTGTTAATAATTTTTCATCACTTTGGAAATAAACCAATGTAGGGTATTGTATTATAAGGTTAAATGAAAAAGGTTATAAAATCAAATATAGAGAATTATTCACTATGTTCACTTCTCTGGGCCCCCAAAAAAACTATATTTAGGAAAAACGTTTAAATATGCTTTTGTATCTTTTTCTGTATGTTAAAAATTTTTATAATCAGAAAAACGTTTATTATTAAAATTATAAAGCATATTTAAACATTCTTTCTGGCTTACATTAATATTGTATATTAGAGACAATCTAAATCTAGATTTTATAAAAGTTCATTAAAAATTCTCCCGAGAAGTTTGGTTATTTATATTCCCAGATGCTCACCCTGAGAATTACATTGGTCTTAGTTGAGTCTGAAGAAGCTTTTGCTTCCAATAAGTTATTAAGCCCGTATTCCTTAAAAATATGATCTTTATTTGTCAGATACATAAAATTAAACTTCATTTTTTTCTTGAAGAGAAAAATCATTGGTACTCCATAAAACTGAACTCTTTAAAATGACATTTTAAACTCTCTGATGTTATTATTTAAGACTAGAGGCCTGGTGCACGAAATTCATACATGGGGTGGGGGAATGTCCCTCAGCCCGGCCTGCACCCTCTCCAATCTGGGACCCCTTGGGGGACATCCTTCTCACAATCCGGGACTGCTGGCTCGCCTGCCTGCCTGCCTGATTGCCCCTAACCGCTTCTGCCTGCCAGCCTGATCGCCCCCTAACCACTCCCCTGCCAGCCTGATTGACGCCTAACTGCTCCCCTGATGGCTTGATCGCCCCCAACTATCCTCCCCTGCAGGCCTGGTCACCCCCAACTGCCCTCCCCTGCTGGCCTGGTTGCCCCCAACTGTCCTCCCCTGCTGGCTTGATTGCCCACAACTGCCCTCCCCTGGTGGCCTGTTCGTCCCCCAACTGCCCTCCCCTGCCAGCCTGATCGCCCACAACTGCCCTCCCCTGCTGGCCATATTGTGGTGGCCATCTTGTGATGACATCATTTGTGACGCCACCTAGGCCTTTATTAAATAGGATTAGGTCATACTGAAGTAGGGTGGGGCCCTAATCTGATATGACTAGTGACCTTTCATTTGTTATTAATTTTTTAAAATATATTTTTATTGACTTCAGAGAGGAAGGGAGAGGGAGAGAGAGAGAAACATCAATGATGAGAGAAAAATCATTGATCTGCTGCCTCCTTCACGCCCCCTACTGGGGATTGAGCCCGAAACCCGGGCGTGTGCCCTGACCTGAATCAAACCAGGACCCTTTAGTCCACAGGCCAATGCTCTATCCACTAACCCAAACCAACTAGGGCATTAGTGACTTTTAGAAATGAAAAATTTGGAACAGACATGCACACAGGGAGAATGCCATGTGAAGATGAAGGCAGAGATAGGGTAATCCTTCTAAAGCCAAGGAATGCCAAAGATTTCCAGAAAACCACCAGAAGCTTGAGAAGAGGCATGAAACAGATTCTTCCTTACATCCCTCCAAAGGAACCAACCCTAGTCTCTGACTTCTAGCCTCCAGAACTGAGAGTTAATAAATTCCTGTTGCTCATGCCACTCAGTTTGTAGCTCTTTGTTACAGCAGCCCTGGGAAACTAATACAAAAGTCCCAAACTACAGACAATTCAAATGTCCATCAGGTTTTAAAAGTATGGTATATTTACACAAAGGTGTATGTTGATACAAGAAATGTCCAAACCTGTAGAGAATTTTTATAAGTTTATTTGAGCCACTCTGACTACATATGCCAGAGAGCAAGATCTTAAATGCTCCAGAGAACAGTTTGCAGCTTCTTTTATGCATTTGAAATTAAGGAGAGAAGATTATGTGGAGGTAGGGGAAAACAAGTCAGGGAATGGATTATAGCCTCACAATTACTACATACCAACAAAAATGAACTAACTACAGCTACACTCAACAACACCAATAAATCTTACAAACATAAAGTTAAACCAAAGAATCATACTCAAAAGTATACATGTAATATAATTCCATGTATACCAAGTCAAAACTGTAAATTAGTCAAAAATAATTTATGGCCCTGGCAGGGTGGCTCAGCTGGTTGGAACGCCATCCCATACACCAAAAGGTTTCAGGTTTAATTCTCAGGCAGGGCACATACCCAGGTTGTGGGTTCTATCCCTGGTCAGGGCTCACATGGCAGGCAACTGATGGATGTTTCTCTTTCTGTCTTTGTCTCTTTTTTTTTTTTTTTAATTTTTTTAAAAAATATATTTTATTGATTTTTTACAGAGAGGAAGAGAGAGGGATAGAGAGTCAGAAACACCGATGAGAGAGAAACATCGATCAGCTGCCCCCTGCACACCCCCCACCGGGGATGCGCCCGCAACCAAGGCACATGCCCTTGACTGGAATCTAACCTGGGACCCCAGAGTCCGCAGGCCGACGCTCTATCCACTGAGCCAAACCGGTTTCGGCTGTCTTTGTCTCTTCCTCCCTTCCCTGGTCATGTGAGTAGTCATTCTTCAGGCATACAACTTCTTGAGTAAAAAATTAATCTTTACCTTAAGCAAGCCCTGTCCATTTTTTCTGTGCATTTAGGTTAATACTTCTTTTAATATGCCCTTTTTCAGACCCCTCAGAAACAAAACCACCTAGTTTAATACCTGTGAAAGAACTGAAACTACCCTTAAGAGAGCACATAATTTTGTTAACTATCTTGTAATCCAAATTCCATCTTGCTTTCCCCCTATCTTCATGTAATCTTTCTTTTCTTGTTATTATGTAATTAAAAATGCATTTAAAAAGCTGCAAACTGCCATTCTGAGAAACATTTTTTCAGTCTGTTGAAGTCTTTTTCTGGGCATATCCATTGTTTGACTCAAATAAATTTTTATAAAAATTCTCTACAGGCCCTAACCGGTTTGGCTCAGTGGATACAGCGTCGGCCTGCAGACTGAAAGGTCCCAGGTTCGATTCCGGTCAAGGGCATGTACCTTGGTTGCGGGTACATCCCCAGTAGGAGGTGTGCAAGAGGCAGCTAATCGATGTATCTCTCTCATCGATGTTTCTAGCTCTCTATCCCTCTCCCTTCCTCTCTGTAAAAAAATCAATAAAATATATTAAAAAAAAAAATTCTCTACAGGTTTGTCAGATGTTCTTACCTTAACACTGCTTATTGGACATTGATCTTATTGCTACAGGATTCTTTGTGATTGAGCTGTAAAGAATTTCATCCTAGCCCTGGCTGGGTGACTCAGTTGGTTGGAGCAAAGAACTGTACACCAAAAAGATTTCAGGTTCAATTCTGGTTGTGGCAAGTAGGAGAGGCAACTGATTGGGTTTTTTTCCTCTTAAATATCTCTTTCTCTCTCTCTCTATCTCTCTATCTCTCTGTCTCTCTTCTTCTCTCCCTCTCTTTTCCCTTCCTTCTCTCTCTAAAAAAAAAGTCAATAAAAACATGCAGGCCTCCCCTGACTTTATCAAGTTTAGTATGTAGCCCCTTTTTCTATTCACAACCTTCAAGAGAGCACATAATCTTGTTAACTATGCTGTAATCCAATCCCCTGCCCTTTTTCTTCCACTTTAATGTAATCTTCCTTACTTCCCTTCTTAATTTCAAACGAATAAAAGAAACTGCAAAACTGTTCTTCTCTGATGCATTTGAGATCTTATTTCCAGCCAATTATCATTAGTTTGAGTCAAGTAAACTCCTAAATTCTTTACAGTTTTGGACATTTCTTACAGCAACAATATTGTTTAACAAATTAGGCCTGATTCCTGTTATGGGAAAAAAGATAGCAAATGATCATTAACATGTTAAGAAAACCTTGACAGTGTAGGAGATATTTTTCTCTCCCAGTATTTTATACACACAGCCACACCCACATGCGCACGTGTTTGTTTCCTTACCTGATGAGCATACACTAGTCAGTCAAGAGAAACCTGTTATAATAGGCAATATACTCAGTGCCAGCCCTGCCCTTTTGTGACAGAAAAAAAGGAGACATAACACCACACAATGTTCTGCTTTAGAATGGTCAAAGGGCCCGCTCTCCCTCCTGGAGCACTTCCGTGCCTTTCCCTCTCTATTTCCCCAACAGGCATGCATCTCATAAACTAAAAGGGACCCCACATGATATGCAATCTGGGGAGCAAAGGGCAGGGACAGCTCATCTCAGGCTAATCCCCTGAACCTGTCCCCAAGGCTCCATTTTCCCTGATTCTACCCACCTAGTCTCTCTCCTGTTGCTTCTTCTATCGTAGGCCCTTCCTTGTTTCACTGTCCCCAGGTTTAATAAATGTACTTTCAAATTAAAAAACAAACAAAAAAAATCAATGAAAATAGCCTTCTGTACTCAAGGTAAAGCAAAGCCATTTCAATAACTAATGATTAGCCCAGTTTAAAATATGTAGTCCCTAAAGCAAAATAGCTATTGATTTGCTCACATTTGTTACTCATGACCAAACAAAGGAATAATTAAAATGTAATTAAAAACGTTGCTAGGACTGAGATGTGGTTTTTCAGAATTCAAGTATTTTCTAATTGTTGCCTGGTGATGCTTCTCTACATAAATGTACATATAAAATATAAAGCCTATGCCTTGGCCAGTGTGACTCAGTGGCTAGAGCATCAGCCTACACACCGAAGGGTCTTGGTTTGATTCCTGGTCAAGGGCACATACATACCTGTGTTGCAGGTTCTATCCCCAGTTGGGGCGTGTGCTGGCATGTGCAACCAATAGGTGTGTTTTCTCTCTCTCTCTCTCTCTCCCCTTCCACTCCCTCTAAAAATCAATGGAAAAAATATCCTCAGGTGAGGATTAACTATAAATAAATAAATATATATATATATATATATATATACTAGAAGCCCAATGCATGAAGATTCATGCAAGAATGGGCCTTCCTTCCCCTGGCAGCCAGCACTGCCTTCGCTCAGGCTGGAGCTGACTTTCTACCTTCCCACACTGCCCAGAGGCCCAGAGCGACTGGGGTGGTGCAGAACACCTGCGTCATCGCCATGGCGATGATGCAAGCCTCCCGCCCCTGGCTGCTGGGCGCCTGTGTATGCAAATTAACCCACCATCTTTGTTGGGTTAATTTGCATGCCCACTCCTGATTGGCTGATGGGTGTTGCGAAGGCATGGTCAATTTACATCTTTCTCTTTTATTAGTGTATATATATATATACATATATACACACACACACACACACACACACACATACACACTTTGAATAACTATAAAGGTAGTGTTTATTTATTTATTTATTTTTATTTATTTATTTTTAAAGGCAGTGTTTATTTTTTTATTTTTTTATTTTTTAAAGGCAGTGTTTATTAAATGCATTTCATTTTCAAAAATTAATCAAATCTACAGACATTGTATGTATTTTCAGTTTGCAGTATTTAAATAAGCATGTGATAGTTTTCTCTGTCAGCTTGGTTAGCTATAGCCCCAATTATCCAATCCTGCACTAATAGAAGGGTTGCTATGATGATATATTTTTCCCTTTATTTTCTTTTATTTTTTTCCCCATCACCATTTACCCTCCCATACCCTCTTCCACCTCCCTCCACCTCCACAATCACCACACTGTTGTCTGTGAACATGAGCTCTTTCTTTTTTTTTTTCTCAATCTCCCCCCTTCTTCTTCCCACTCCCTCCCCCACCCCCGCCCAGGGGTGAAGGTATCTTGTAGGTATGATATATAATGTCACACAAGAAAATAGTAACAGTGGAAGATACTGAGGGTTTTTCTGAAGATGTGAAAGAACAGTTGTAGTCATTTAACGCAAATTTGATAATATTAACAATGTTCTATCACTTTACATCTTGGTACTTGTCTAGGTTGGATTCTCTAGGAAGCAGATGCTGATATAAAGTTATGAATCTGAGATATTTATAGGGAAGTTAACATTTATAGGGAAGTTAACAGAGGTCCAGTGTCAGGCAAAAGTAGCTAGGCCTATACTGCCACCTGTTCAGTCAATGGCCAAGTGCCACCCTGAAAATAGCATGACCTCTATTGAAAGCTAAAGGAAACCCCTTACAAAAGAGCTGGAGTTCGTTGCTGGGCAGAGAGTGCTTTCTTGACAGAGATTCCAGGCTGCTTATCTCCATGTCTACCCCAGTACTGTAGTATGGCACTAGTAAAATTTTGGTGGCTGTGTATTTGGAGATGAAAATTAATTAGGCTAGAATAAGAGCTGTTAGCGAAGTGCACTAGAATTCTAAAATTCCACCTGGGTAATTTATAGTGGTACATGACCATCAATTCCTTAGGTAACTAGAACCACCAGATTAGGGATTTAAAATATTGGATGTTGCTTAAGGCCTTTAAAATGATAAGAATATTGTTACTCCCATTTCATCCCAAATAAGTTGCTCCCAGTGGGACAACTCAGGGCCTATGCTTGTGATGGCTCGTAACAGGTCAAACTGCCTTTGATGTGAAAAGGGCAAAGTGAGCTCAGAATGGCTCTTGGGGATGATGAGAATCATTTATTTCATAAAAATCAAGAAGATTAAAGAAAGCCAGATGGGCTCTTTCTGATGCATCACAAGTTTCACAGTAGTGATGGACAGAAAAACAAGGGTTTTTGTGGGGGAGGATAAGGGGAGTGTATTATAGCATAGTGCTCAACATAGTGAAGATTCTGGAGTGTCAGCAATTACTAGTGTTTGGGCTTTGGACAGATTTCTGAACCCTCAGTGCCTCAGTTTCCTGATTTGTTAGACAAGGATTATAATTGTGCTGACATCATGGAGTTGTTATGAGGATGAAATGATGCCACACATGCAATCTCTGACTTGGGAAGGGCTCAATACCTGTTAACTGTTATTCTATTTCTCTTTGTCCTTCCTCTTCCTTCTCCAGTGTGTGGGGCCGGTGGGGGGGGTGGGCGGTGGGGAAGGGGGGTCGTTCCAGTTGAATTTTGTCACCTGCTCTCCAGATTAGCAAAACATTCACAAAACTTGGGAGGAGGGTAACATTGAGAGAGTCCATAAGTCTAACAGGATTCAGCATGTCTGCTTTTGGCCACGTCTGTTTTTCACCACTATGTTCTCAGTACTGTTCTGTGTGAGGAGCTAGGTGTAAAAATATGGCCGCTACCCTGAGCAGCAGTCTATTTGAAAAACAAATGGACACATAAATGATTAACGAAAATGAAAGTAAGTTCTAAATGTACTGTATAGACCATAAGCAATGTAGGAATCTAGTTTTATTTTGCTGAAATTGGCTGGTGTGGATTTTTTTCCAAAATGATATATGCTCTTTTTTATTTTTCTTAATATATTTTTTATCAGTGGTTATTGTTTTGATCATTGAAAGGTGATACCATTTGGGGTGAAATTGTGAGGGTGAGCTCTTGTACAGTAATACCAAGAAATGTCATATGTTTATCTTAGAATTTAAAATACATTAAGTTAGCTCAAAAGAAAGCAAACTTAAATTTAAATATGGTATCATTATCTCTTAATATTGTTAGCTTATTAATGCTCTCAACCACCAGATGTGTTAAGATGGCAAACATAGGAAGAACTGATCTGATGAAGGCTTTGAAAAAAACTACCAGGAAGGCTTAGATTTTTTTAGTTGTTGATTTCTCAATAAGTTTGTCTTTAATGTATTTTTGCTATTTTACCTAGCCAACCAGGCTCATCCACTGGCCTTCTTTATTCCAGGAATCCCCTTTGGTCATTCAGTAGTTAATTAAAGTAAAAAAGATAGCTGGGCCAGATCATGTAGGATCACAGTTTTCAGACTACAGAAAGCAGGTCTATGGGTTAAAAGATACTTTACATTGTCCATTACACTCTTCTACGCCATGGAGAAACATGCTCTGTGCCCTGTGGGTGATACATACACAGTGGGGGGCGTTCACTGATGTTTCTGTCTCTCTCCCTTCCTCTGAAATCAATAAAAATATGCCTAAAACAAATCATTAGTGAGATAAGAGATATCTTGAAAATATCTTGGTGTGGATGAAAAAAAGGGGTTCTATGGAAAGTAACCTCACAGGGTGATCTGATCATAAATTCCTAACTGGGCAGGTCATGTGGGGTAGTCATGCCCCAGGCATATAATTTTAGCGAAAGGTTTTAAGCCAGCCCTGTCCATTGTTCTTGTGAATCTAGGTTAACACACCTGTTAAATACCCTTCAGCCCTAGCCGGTTTGGCTCAGTGGATAGAGCCTTGGCCCAGAACCCAGGTTTGATTCCGGTCAAGAGCACATATTTGGTGGCAGGCTTATCAATGATGTGTCTGACGCAGCCTTGTTTCTCTCTTCCAGTCCCCTCCCTTCCACTCTCTTTAAAAATCAATGGAAAAATATCCTCAGGTGAGGATTAACAACAACAACAAAAAGTAATACCCTTTAAAGGGGGTTTTAACCCTTAAGAGAGCAAATAATTTTGTTAAATATCCTATAATCCAATCCCCACCTTGCTTTCTCCAACCTTCTTTATGTTCCCTCCTTAAGGCCTGGGTGGGGCGGAGGAAGGGGGCAGGCTAGAAGGGGTCAATGGGGGAAAAAAGGGGACATATGTAATACTTTCAACAATAAAGATTTAATGTTAAAAAAACACAACCCACACTATTATTTTCTGGAGCATTTGAGATCTTGCTCCCCAGCATATGTTTTCAGGTCTGCTCAGATAAACTCTTATAAAAATTCTCCACAAATTTGGACATTTCTTATGTTGACATAGACCATGTATTGTTAATTTGATACTGAGAGTGTCTTACAGTGTTACAAAGTGATTCCTTGCTGTTAAACTCTTGGGAACTGATGATTGTGACCACAAAATAGTCCTATCTTAATACTAGAGGCCCAGTGCATGAAATTTGTGCATGGGGGTGTGTGTGTCCCTCAGCCCAGCCTGCACCCTCTCCAATCTGGGACATCCCTCTCACAATCCAGGACTGCTGACTCCCAACTGCTCGCCTGCCTGATTGCCCCTAACTGCTTCTGCCTGCAAGCCTGATCACCCCCTAACCACTCCCCTGCCAGCCTGATTGATGCCTAACTGGTCCCCTGCCAGCCTCATTGCCCCTAACTGCCCTCCCCTGCAGGCCTGGTCACCCCTAACTGGCCTCCCCTGCCAGCCTGGTTGCCCCCAACTGCCTTCCCTTGCAGGCCTGGGTCCCCCCCCAACTGTCCTCCCCTGCTGGCCATCTTGTGGTGGCCATCTTGTGTCCACAATGGGGCAGCCATCTTTGACCACATGGGGGCAGCCATCTTGTGTGTTGGAGTGACAATTTGCATATCACTCTTTCATTAGATAGGATTGTCTTATATTTAGGACTCTAGAGGCCTCTTTCCTTGGTGAGATATGTGAGTATGGCTGAAGAGTCCTTGCTAGATTCTTAAAAAATCTTTTCCTACCAAGAAAAAAACAAGATATTTTCAATATATCTCTTACCTCACTAATGATTTGTCTAAGCATATTTTTATTGATTTCATAGGAAGGGAGAGAGACAGAAACATCAATGAACGACCCCCCACTGGGACCCAGCCGGCAACCTGGGCATGTGTCCTAGAGGGGAATCCAACCGTGACAAGCCAAGCCGGTGGGGGCCTCACCAGTGACTTTGAATGAGTGCTTAAAAATATCCTAGAGATGGACCTCCCTGCACTCGCCCAGGCTGGGTGAGTAATAAGAGGAAGTGTTGGTAAATGGGAGGCATGTCCTCCTCAGGTGTTCTAGGAACGCGTTCCCTCCCTTCTCGCCGTCTGTTTCTGCGTGGCGTGATTGTGCACCAGCCCGCGCGAAGAGACCAATCAAGGACCGCGACACCTTCCCCCCCGCTCACCCCCCCCCGCTCCTTTTGCCATCGCCCACTCGGGACAGGCTGACAACCTAGACAGCGCCCGGACTTGTCTTACTTTCCATCTCCTCCCACCCAGCCAACGCCCCCGCCACTCGCGCGCGGCTGGGTTGCCGCAGTCCCCAGCGAGCATGCGCGACCGGCCGAGCATGCTCAGTAGCGCGCGCGGCGCCCGGGAGCCTCGCCGAGCGGCTGCTGACGCGGAGGTCTCTGCGGCTGCTGTGGCAGCGACAGGAAGTGAGGCGGCCCGACCGGGTGACCGCGACGGCAGAAACCGAGGCGGAAGGGCCCCTGCGGCGACGTCGTCTACGGGGTGGGCCGAGGGGGCTGAGCACCTAGGGGACTCGCCGGCTCCGAAGCCGGATCCCGAACCGAGCAGGATGGACCATCACCAGCTCGGGACTGGCCGCTACCAGGTGGTGAGTTCCTGGCCCCCCGCCCCCGCCCCCGCCCGGCCTCCTGCGCCGCCGGTGGCCAGGGGACTGTCTCCCGCCGTGGCCTCCGGAGTTCCCGCCCTCGGATTGTTCCCGGAGGGGACGTGCTGGCTTTTCCTCTTTTCTCTTCTGGCCGGACCTGCTGCTTTCACGGCTCCTGTGGAGCCTGTCTCTGCCCTCCTTGGAGACCCTTCCCTCCGGACTCGTCTCCTATCGTAGCTCCCCACTGCTCACCACCACCCTGTGCACCGCTGTAAACATCCCCTCCGTCTGAACCTATCTCTCATATATATTTTCTCGCTTCCTCGATCATTTCCTCATTTCCTGACCCAGCCATTTGTGAGACATTCCACTTGATTGTCTGCTGGAATGGCCCTGAGCTCACGTACCTGCTGGGAAGGGGATCGGCGTCATAAGTGGAGTGGGGGCGGAGCGGGGCGGGGGGATGTCAGCTTTACGGGGTGCGGTCAGATGGGGACCTGGCAAAACATGGTGGGTTTAAACGTTGTGCAACTGTGGAGAGCAGTCGTGATGCGGATCTGGTCTCTGCGCTCTAGTTAACCTTGTCATTTTGTCCTTTTTCATATCGTTAGTATTAAAAGTGACTATTCTTTTTTCTATCCCCGTATTATGTATGTATGGATGTATGTACGTACATATGTATGTATGTACATACGTATGTATGTATGTATGTGTTTGCGGGTGGGGAAACGGAGTTTTACTACAAAAGTGCTAATCTTGTTAGAAAAAAATATTTTTCGTTAAGTGCACGGTTTTCCAGTTGAACCTTATAAGCCTTTGTGTGTTGAAATGAGTGAGAAGTGTTCCATTTTCAGTGTCATGTCTAATAATAGTTTTCCCTTTAGTATTCTGGTAGTATCATTGGAGATTCTTATTGCAAACCCTATGTAAAAAATGGACCTAGCAATAGTTGACTATTTTGTTGCAGCTACGTAGCATGTTATTTTGTAAACTTTGAGATAGTAATTTATTTTGTCAAACCTATTTTACTGAGAATGGAGAAGAACATTAATACGCTTATGGTGCAATTAAATAGTACTCTGTGACATTTTACAAATGTATATATGTTAGTGGAGATTTCACCTTTCAAATCTATTTGCACATGTGAAAGTTAGTTGTGAACTAAGGATTTCAATTAAGTGCATTTTGAGAAATATGAAGGCTACTGAAAGATGAAATCTAAGTGTATGTAAGTTTGCATTTTTCTAAGATAAAAGCTCATGATACTTCCATTTCATCTGGTTTACATCTTGTAAAACCTCCAAATAATCCATATTCTGAATTCTTTGGAAATTTATCTTCTTTTTTTTTCCAGGACAGTTTGGAAAATATTGCTGCCAAAATGTAAGGCATTTTTCAAGTTGTCAGTGTATATGGGTTTGGTGGTTTTATTTTTGCAGACATTAACAAAAATAAAATGCAGTAGGTAAATATTGAGTCCTATTGCCAGTGGGACTTTTTTTTTTTTTTGTAATCTTGTTTCTTTCCTGTTCCTATTTGTTTTCCTTAATGGCATTAGCTGATTTGAATTCTTTCTGTTTGGGGATTTTGCTTATCAGAATTAACCATGTTCTCATGCACAAGTCACTACTCAAAACATTTTTAACTGATGTAGCTGTGCCTTGAAATAATTTATTATATTGTCACATTTGCTTTCAGTGATTATAACTAGTTAAAACTTCACTTAACTATTAGTTTTTAGAAGTTTCTAACACGAAAGTATTGAAATTTGCTTTTTCAGTTTTAAGGCTTTTATTCCTTCTACACCACCTTTCAAAATAAGTGGACAATATCATATTTTATTGTGTGTGTTTTGTTTTCAAACTGTAGATATGTTCTACATAGACTTTGAATGGGTGGCGGCATTCCCTCAGAGTAGAGGGCAAAAATCAGTTCTAAAGATACTAGTCACTTTAAGTAGATAGGGCATCTATTTGTTTTCCTTGAAGGCAAAGTGTTGAGTAGATAGGGCATCTATTTGTTTTCCTTGAAGGCAAAGTGTTGAGAATCTTAGCATAGTTTAAATTTGGATTTTAATTCCTGTTACTACATAGTAATTTCATCTGGTTTGTTAAAAACGGCCTGATCAATAACTGTAACTAGGTGTATGCCAGAGAAGCAGCTGAATTGGTTTCCAGTAGACTATTAATCTAGGGACCAATCTGTAGTTGTGGCTTATATGATGGCCTTTAGCTCAGTTTTTTTTTTTTTTTTAATTCTGGAAAGATTAATAAACTTGAGTAATAAACAATTTAAGTTGTAAAGTTGGAGACAGGCAAGCATGCTTAGAGGTGAGGTATGCAATGTTAATGTATCACTTATTGATAGAGTTAAAATTTGGCATTCCATATTGGAGAGTTAGCATAGATGCCCAGGACCATCAAAATGACTTACTACCATTAACCAAGGCACAAGTTTTGTGTGGAAACTTTTTTCCGTGGTCTCTTCCCTTCCAATGTTAAATGGGTCTGAATTTTGTTAAGTAAAGCCGTGGATAACAGTGTAGAGCTACAAAAAGCCTTGATTGTTACCTGTCTAATTTCAGAAAAAGTCAGGTATGATAGGTAGTTTCATTGTGTTATGGGAAATTCAGTGTTGTATAGTAGGAAATGAGCAGTGTTGCCAAACTATGAAGTAGTTGACATGGCTTGAAGCTGTGAGGCCACCTTCTACTTCGATGTTCTGTATTTTAAAGGATTATGTGCCTGTAACAAGCTAACTGCTAAGATTTCAAGGGTATTCTGTGTAAAAGTTAAATTGGCACTGTATATTGTAGCAGTAGTTTCCCAAACTGTATTCCAGAATGATGAAAATAGTCTCAGAAGATTTGTAACATACGTTAACATAATAAAACATATATTTGCATTTTAAAACCATGAGAAATTCTGAAGTATGACGGTTTGGATTTGTTTAACCTAGCCTAAACCTTGGCCACAGATTTTGAAAGAAAATTTTAAGATTATATTAATATTTCCAAAATGTTAGTTTTCTATGAACATAATAAAGTGTTCATATTATAAAGATCTAGATACTTTGCTCTTTTATCTGGAGAATTAGTTACCCTTGATAAATCAGCTGCGAAGGAGGTTGACTATTAATGATTAAACGTGTTAAAGTCATCTGGGCTTATATTTAGAATGTGTTTTTTACAGTTTGTGAACCCTTGGCTTCATTAGGATTATTATGAGTTATATAATGTAATATACTACTATATATGTATGTGTACATATATAGTATATACTATATATACTATATATCTATACTATATACATAATATAGAGACTGGTACATGAAAAATAAATATTATGAATAATGTCAAGTAAATAAACTATAAAATATTAAATATTTCAGTTTTTCTGATGACCATTTTTGTGTCTCTTATTTAGCAACCTGAATATCAACTTGCTCTTTGTTCATATCAAGACTGAAAAAATCTTAAGATTTTATTTTACCGTATTTACAAGCTAATAAGTTAGTAGGTTAAAGTTTCTTGGTTGCTGGCAGAAAACAGGAGACTCTTCACATCAGAAATAAATGACATTATTACTCATAGCACAGCAAGCTGCATCATCATCAGCATATTTGTGTAGGTTTTCCTTGCCACAGGACTCATGAGGGTGATGGGTCTAAATGCATGCACTAATGGATCACATCTGAAGAACTCAGGAGCAAGGGTCTAGCACTTTTTAGCAAGCAAAAAACAGTGTAGCCAACAACAAATTAATTCACCTTTTCCTGGGAGGGCAGTTACATGTTGTAACCTTTTTGCATAGGTGACATTACAATAATCCACTCAGTAGCAGAAAATGTATAAGCTTTGAAGTCTTGTCACACTCAACAAGAATGTGCAGGGACACTCAAGCCCAATGGTAGACTGCCTTGCCCAATAGAACATACTCTGGATGAAATAATACATGTTGATTTTTAAGGGGCAGTAATTTTCTTTTTAATTTTAAAGAAATATTGCAGCCTTTTACTGTATTTTGCTCTCTAGTTATTGCCTTTTCTTGGCACAGTGCAGTTCCTTTTATTTTCACTTATTTTTCTCTTTGAATTTATGAATATGCTTTATCTGGTTTATATTCTTACCACACCTCTTTTACATATCAAAGCTTAATGCTTAATATAATAGACTAGAGGCCTGGTGCATGAAATTTGTGCACGGAGGTGTGTGTCCCTCAGCCCAGCCTGCACCTTCTCCAATCTGGGACCCTTCGAGGGATATCTGACTGCCCGTTTAGGCCCGATCCTGGTAGGATCGGGCCTAAACGGGCAGTCGGACATCCCTCTCACAATCCAGGACTGCTGGCTCCCAACTGCTCGCCTGCCTGCCTTCCTGATTGCCCCTAACCACTTCTGCCTGCCAGCCTGATCACCCCCTAACCACTCCCCTGCCAGACTGATTGATGCCTAACTGCTCCCCTGCCAGCCTGATTGCCCCTAACTGCCTTCCCCTGCAGGCCTGGTCACCCCTAACTGCCCTCCCCTGCAGACCTGGTCACCCCTAACTGCACTCCCCTGCAGGCCTGGTCCCCCCAACTGTTCTCCCTTGCAGGCCTGTGTCCCCCACAACTGCCCTTCCCTGCAGGCCCGGTTGCCCCCAACTTCCCTCCTCTGCTGGCCTGGTCACCCCTAACTTCCCTCCCCTGCAGGCCTGGTCCCTCCCAACTGCCCTTCCCTGCTGGCCTGATCGCCCACAACTGCCCTCCCCTGCTGGCCTGATCCCTCGCAACTGCCCTCCCCTGCTGGCCATCTTGTGGCGGCTATCTTGTGTCCACGTGGGGGCAGCCATCTTGTGTGTTGGAGTGATGGTCAATTTGCATATCACTCTTTTATTAGATAGGATAGAGTCCTGTTGCATGGATGGGGACCAGCTGGTTTGCCCTGAAGGGTGTCCTGGATCAGGGTGGGGGTTCTCTTGGGGTGTGGGGCAGCCTGGGCGAGGGGCCTGTGGTGGTTTGCAGGCGGGCCATGCCCCCCAGCGACCCAAGTGGAGGCCCTGGTATCTGGAATGTATTTATCTTCTACAATTGAAACTTTGTAGCCTTGAGCGGAGGCCTGGGCTGGCCAGGATGTGCAGGAAGCTTGGCTTCTTCCATTGCTTGGAAACACAAGCCTCCTGTTTGCTCCGTGGCCGCAGCCATTTTGGTTGGGTTAATTTGCATACTCCTGATTGGCTGGTGGGTGTGGCTTGTTGGTGTAGTGGAGGTACGGTCAATTTGCATATTACTCTTTTATTAGATAGGATACTTTTCAGCTCTTGTTTTGCTTTATTATTGTTATATTGACACTTCGAACTTTTTCCTTGAAACTCCTTTCTTATTCCTGATATGAAGAAACTTTCTACTCTTCTTTGTCTTTCCTTTTCTTGGTGAACTTATATTGTACTTCTTAAATTTGATGCTTTCTATGGCATCTGACCATCCTCCAGTGTATCTTTCATTTGAACTGCATGATTCATATTACTGACCTCTTATTGAATTCCTCCTTCCCCTACACTTAATATTAAATCTTTCAAATATATAGAAAAGTTGAAAGAATTATACACTTACCAAGAAGGGTCTACAGTTACAAACAGTTTGGATAGTTGTGTTACTGCGTATCTGTCAATTCCTCTTATTTTTTGATGCTTTCAGAGTAAGCTGCAGGTATAAGTGTACCTCACTGTAAACTGAATGCTTATCATTAGGCTAGAGTTTAATATTTCTTTATGGTTCTTTTTCTTTAGGGTAAAATTGACGTATAATGAAATGCATAAATTTTACATGGCCAGTTGGATAAGTTTGACACATGCATACACCTGGGTAACCCAAAGGACTTCCAAAATATAGAGAAGGTATTAGCAAACCAAATTCCAACTTCTGTTTTTGTAAATAAAGTTTTACACAGCCATACCCACTCATTTACAATGGTAGGGATGAGTATTTGAACCAGAGCCCACAAAGCCTGAATCAATATTTGTTATTCTGCCCCTTACAGAAAAAGTATACTGATTCCCCCATATAGAGCATTACTGTCATCTGGAACATTCCCTCATGACCCCTTCCTTTCAATTTCTACCCCTCACATGATCTTTATTCTGGTGTGTTCCCCCCCCCCCCCCCCCCACTTCAAATTAGTTTTGTATATGCTAGAATCAAACAGCATATTGTCTGCAAAGTTTCTTTCACCCTGCATGAAGTTTTGGAGATTGATCCATGTTATTGTGTATATCAGTAGCTTATCTCTTTTTATTGCTGAATAGTACTGTATTTTATTGTATAAATTGTATAACTATACTACAATGTTTATCCATTGCTCTGTTGATAGACAGTTGGATTGTTTCCGGTTTTTGGCTATTATGGATAAAACTGTTAGGAATATTCTTATTCAAATTTTTTGTGGACATGTTTTTTATTTCTCTTGTGTAGAATTACTGGGCAATAGGGTAAGCATCTATTTAATTTTATAAGAAACCACTAGACTTTTTCCCAAAGTAGTTGTATCATTTTTCACTTCCACCAATACTGAATGAAAGTTTTGGTTGCTTTACCACCTTTCCAAAATTTTGATATAGTCAGTATTTTTAATTTTAGCCATTCTGGTAGGTTTACTGGATTTTTGAGGTATAAATTTCTGTTTTAAACATACATGTTCCTTGAATTGACCTTCCTATATTTTACAGTGCCATATCTTTTTTTTTTTTGTACAGTGCCATATCTTAGCAATTCTTGCCCCCCCCCCCCCTTAATTTTTATGCACTAACTGATGGAGTCTAGCAGGACCTCCTTATTCTTCAACCATAGTGTATTCTCTCTTACATTCCTGTGGGATTTTTTCCTGTTTATTTCTCATTTAAAGTTCTGTACCACACCCTTCTAGATTGTTTGCCTCATAAAATCCTATTCTTTAAAAACTCCTACAAAACTGTAATTGGAAGAGGGAGGCATTTGTCATCAATGTCAAGGTAGAGGAAAAATTGAGAATCACCATATTAGAGAACTTGTTATACTGAATTATCTTTTTTGTGTCTTTCTACTTCTAAACTGGTGTTCTTTCTCACAGGTGCTACAGGGTTCTGTGAATGTCTGATTTTTATTTAATCTTTAAAATAGGTTTTAAAAAACTGTAGTTGAGGAAATTCACACTCCAGAGGTGTTTTACACTAAGCTTCCACAGTTTGAAGACTAGTATTATGTTAACTTGTGTTGCCAGGGTAATTTGTTTTGGAATGGACCCCAGATTAAAGTTTCTCTGGCTATTTCTCTGTGTGTAGTGGTATTAATTGTAAGTATGTCATTGATTTGATTGAGTTCAACTCATTAAAAAAATTATATGGATGAATACACTACATTAGTTCATGCGAATGATGCTGAATCAAATGCTAGCCATCACAGGCGTATTTGAGCAGTACAAGATGTAATAATGGTATAATATTTGTGCGCTAACAAGTAAATACATTGGATTTATATCATGAAAATACAACATTATAGATAGTTAATATGCTTATTTTATGTTTTGAGTGGCTCTTGTCAAATTTATGTGTAAGTAAGGTATGGGAGAAGTTTTTAGATATCATTAACTATGGAGTAAAGGTCCTATGACTAATTTGTTCACTTAATATATAATAATTTATGAAGTATTTCTATGTGCCAAGTTCTAGGTACTGGTGAGCAAGACAGTTAAGTTCTTGTCTCATGTCACATACTTTGGTGGAGGAGCGGTAGACAAGTGGTTTAAGAAAATGAAGCAGGTTGATGGAATAAATAATACATTTCATCAATACTGGTCTAGCACCAGTAGAACAATAATGACTTTGCATTATGTCAGGAATATGCTGAGAACTCTACTAAGTGCTTTAGACATATGAGCACATTTAATCTTGTTTAAATAACTATGGAATACACTCTGCTTACATGTATTAAATGTAAATTTACTGACAAGACATTGTAATTAAGACTAGGCTACCTACCATGTGATTGTAAATAATCCTATGTCTATGTTTTCATGCCATGTTGTTATGGTTTCTTCAAAAGTTTGATCACTTAGCTGAAATTAACGTGTGGGTAAAATTCTTGTTAAAGACATTCCAAGTGCAAGTTGGGAAATGTTGCAGTACTCTTAAGATTTACTATCAGATTATTTCAAGGTTTTGACTTGCTTGCTTTTAGGGTTTGTTTGAACATGAATAATTAACATTTTGAAAGTTTAGAAATGTGCTCTGGTTTAAATTGTCTATGATGTTTCTCCAAAATTACCCATTACACCCTGTAAAGAAATTGTGCTGTTTGGCAGAGGCTTTGAGACTAAGGAAATAAACTGAATAGCTTTACCCCATTACTAATTTTGAGGCTCTAAGGACTGTTGAATGTTGGATGGAAGAAATCCAATAGTGAGTGTTTTTATAGAACAAATGTTTTTATAGAATATTTGTTCTCACTTGGGTGGGACTTACATTTATATCAGCATGACTTTTTTTGTGGTTTCCTCAAAAGGGTAAGGGATATGAAATAATACTTGAGACCCTTTTAAGTTTTTGTAACCTTTAGAGGACAAATGAGCCTCTGCTTACCTCATCACTGCTTGATTTGTTATTGCACTGCACATGAGCTATACATACTTTTTTTAGTTTATTTTTTTTAGAGGAAGAGGAAGGATGAGAGAGAAACTTTGATGTGAGAGCAAAACATCGATTGACTGCCTCCTGCACCCATCCTGCCAGAGATCGAGCCCCTGAAACCCAGGCATGTGTCCTGACCAGAATAGAACTGGGAACCTTTTGTTGCACTGGATGATGCCCAACCACCTGAGCCACACCGGGCAGGGTGCTATAAATACTTTTTTTTTTCTTTTGAACTATAATACTTTTTGTTCTCTTGTCTAACCCTTCTCCATCCACCACTTCAAACCATGATCTCTCTTGCCTTCTGGCTTTTGAACATAGTATTCTCATTTTCTCGTTTCTCCAGGACTAATATCTATTCTTTATTTAGCTCTGTTTAGATGTTCTTTTCCTCTCCTGCCTCTCCACTGCCATTTCCCATCCTTTAGTACCAAGTTCTGTGTTCTTTTAACACTGTACACTTATCCCTATCATAGTCCTTATTTCATGGAATGTATTTTGTAAACTCAGTGGGAAGTAGGGCTTAGACCTGTCTTGTTTATAGTAGTGTTTAGTATAGTTGCCAGCCCATTAAAGGAGCCTAGTAAATAATACTATTGAAAAAATAAATGAATGCCTTTTCCGAAAGATTTCAAGAGTGTGCGTGAGGTTACTGGTATATTATGTTTATAAAATGAACAGTTTCCTAGATTACTATTATGTAAAAGTAACTATGTCTTGCCTAACTTATACAATGTTGATACTCTTTTTTTTTTTAAGATGAAAAGACATTTTATTATTATTTTACTATATAACATAGTAGTAAATATACCTGATTGCATTTTCCCAAATGGAAAATGAGACACAGGATAGCATTTCTCTTTGATTACTGAAAACCTCAATATGATCTGTCTTTTGGAGGATTCAATTTCTCAGATATCTATGATACTGCCACGAGGATACCAACGGTGCTTAGTAGTAAAGAACATTTTGCTAAGATCTATCATGGGTCCTTGCTCAAACTGTTCATCTTTTTCTTCTAATCAGGTTTTTGTTACTTGATACTGTGTTTCTTCATAATCATGCACATGATCTGGCCAGGGATAGGTTTTATGTGTTCATGTGTAATGTCCACAGAAAGATTATAACAAACTATTCCCCTACCATCAGATGTCAAAGCAAGCTCTATTTTGCAATTATAGCAATCTGGAAGAGAAGAATATGTGGGTTTATGACAGACATAATATAAAGTCCCATTTTGAATTGGAAATAAATGTTTCAAGATAGTTTGATATTGCCCATTTCACTACTGATACTGCCATGGTGAATCAAGATGTTTATCAGGCTGTATGGAAAAAGATTTGAAGAGAAAATGTGACTAAATGCTTTTAAAATTTGCTTCTAGGCATATCTATTTTCATCCCTTTTCAGCAGCTCCTGGCAAGCTCGCCATCTTGCCTTGATCCGGGTCCTATAGTGTTGATATTCTTGATGTCCAGTATTAGGGTATGTATTTTGCTTTTAGTGTAGTGCCAAGGAATCTGTTTTGATGAGTTCTGGTATTTTTGCATAATTCCTCATCTGCTTGGTCGCTTGTAGTTGCAAACTTTTTAACCATGGTTAGGTTATTTGGTCTATCTATGGCAAGAAGGAAAAACTGTTTCCACATGTTGTGGAAGTAGTAGTCATTTTCTGCAGCCTTTTAATTTTATAGCAGATTGTCCAAGGGAGAATCTGCTTTAGGTTATGCAGCGAAGCTTGGAGGACAAATTTTATTTTATTACTTCTAAGTATACCAGTTGAGTTAAAATATACAAAGATCCCGGGAAATAGAACATCCGTTATAGTTAACTTTCTTTTATTCATAGTGATGCCAGACATGAAGAGTATGGATGGTATAGCATGAGTCTGGTAATCACGTAGCTAATAAGTGGACCTAGCTGGTTGTCCAGAACCCATAACTCAGCAATAACTGAGTGGACTGAATTCAGCTTTTGTGGACAAGTTTTCTTTCAGCAGCGTATTTTTAAAAAATTAATGCAGATATACAGTTTAAAAAGTTAGAGTACCAAAAGATAAGTAATGAGAAATTGCAGTTCCCTTTTTCATCCCCATTGTCCTCCAAATCTTTCTCCTCAAAAGAAAGCACTCTTTAACCTTTTGCACTCGGATGTCGAGTGTGACTCGACACGGTTAGCATCAGTAGCAGCTCGTATGTCGAGTCACATACCTTTGAAGATGCCATTGGTGAAGCTTAGGTGGTGGCATCAGTTGAGACGGCATTTACATTTTACTTGTCCTTTCATGCTAATGAAAACAAGAAAAGATACTGGAAAAATAGACAAAAATCCTCCTTCCCCCCGCGGTGAAACTACGTGTCGAGTGTGACTCGACATACGAGCTGCTATACAGTTTATAGAGTACAGTTTAAGAAAATTCTTGTTTTCATTAGCATGAAAGGACAAGTAAAATGTAAATGCCGTCTCAACTGATGCCACCACCTAAGCTTCACCAATGGCATCTTCAAAGGCTATTTGTTTCTAAGACACATCAGTCACGTGAAAAAGGTTAGACCAGTAGTACACTAACTTCCAGGGGTAGATTATTATCCACTAACTTAGAGCAACGTTTAGATGGAAAGCTCCATATAATCACACCTCACCCTAACAAAAAACACAAAGATTGTGTTGTTTGTTCTAACAGAAAAATCAAAGGAGGAAGAAGAGAGACGATTTATATTTGTGAAACATGTGAATGTAAACCAGGTTTTCATGTGGGTGAATGTTTCAAAAAATATACACCATGAAAAATTATAGAGATTAAAATTACTCTTTGAATGTATCAATAATTTGAAATATAAAAAAAATCCAAACAAATAAGTTTGTATGAAAAGAAACTCCAGTTTTTTATTCTACTGCCGTGCTTTGTAAAATCTGGGGTATTTAAAAAATTAAATCCCGAGTAGAATAAAGGAATCGAGAAAAAAGCAAGCGAGTGCAAAGGGTTAAACGGCTTTAACTCTATTTTTAACATGTATGTATATTCAGCTACTTGTTGATTTGTTTATTTTATTTTTGTTTCTTTCATATCCTGCTTTCCCTTCCCAGATCATGATCTTCGTAGTCTCATCTCTTGGGTTCAAATCTTGGCTCCTCACTTGTAAGCCCTATAACCTTGGGCCAAGTACTTAACCTCTCTATGTCATAGCTTCCTCATCTTTAAAGTAAGGATAGTACAGTCCTTACCTCATAGTATTATTGTGAGGATTAAATGTATTAAAAACATCTAATCTTTGGTTAAATGGGAAATTAGTATTTACATTTTATGACTGTGAAAATACTGTTCACAACTGAGGTAATGTGTGTAACTTTTTAAATTTTTCATGGAGTTGCCTAATTTTTAAGCCTTTATTTTTCTTTGTATCTATTGTTAATTCTTTGCATAGCCTCTGGTAATTTTTCAAAATTTGCTCTTCAGCTATATTTTTGCATGGTCAAATGTGTCAAATAATTATTAGTTCTTTTATTCTGTTCTTTGAAGACATTCTTCCTAGGCCCTCCATCCTCCTGTTTCTATCTGTACTGTTTGTTCTGTAGGCCTGATGCACAACTGTCATACCGAGACTTTCCTTCATCAAGAAAGTGGCGTCTATTTCTTGAACTCTAATCTTTCTCTGTTTTTGGTTTATTCCCAATTGTAGTGGGAGATATTTTCAGTAGGTTTTTTAAGAAAAGATGCCTAGAGGTAAAAAATTAAATTAAGTTATTGAATTTGTTGGCATCAAGTTCTTAATCTCTTATTTTCATTTTAATGTCTGTAGGTCTGATAATAACCCCCTTTTCACTTCGAGATTTGCTTTCTCAGTTTTTTTCTTTGACTCTAGCCTAAAATATTTTTCAATTTTGTTGATCTTTTCAAAGAAACATCATTTGGCTTTGTTAAATATATCTGTATTCTATTTTACTAACTTCTGCTTTTACCTCATTTATATTTACTATTTCCTTTCTTTCTTTCTGGTTTACTGTACCTTTTATTTTCTAGCTTCTATTGGTGGAACCTTTGGTCATTGACTTTAGACCTTTTTTTTCTAATGTAACATTTCTTCCCTAGTATAAGCATTGCTCTAACAGTGTTTTTGCTATGTCCTGCAAAGTTGGATATTTTATATTTTTGTTATTTAGTACAGATGTTTTCTAATTTTTCTTATGATTTCTTCTTTGAACCATACATTATTTAGAAATGTGTTAAATTTTTATTTAGTTGGGATTCTCTTAGATAATTTAAAATTTCAAATTTAATTATTTTGTGATAAGAGAATACTATTACTGTAATCTCATTTCTTTTAAATTTATTGAGACTTGTTTTGTGGTCCAATATATTTTTCTTGCTAATGTACTGTGTGCATTTAAAATTTGTATGCCTGGTACTCTTCCATTGTTGGATATAGTATTCTAGAAAATGTCACAGAAGTTGGTTCATAGTACTGTTCTGATCTTCTGTGTCTTTACTGCTACTTGTTTTTGTGTTGGTCTATTAGTTACTGAGTAAGGGACGTTAAAATCTGCTGTGATTGTCGAGTTATCTCCCTCTCAATTTCTTACTTCCTAAATTTTGAGGCTCTCTTATTATGAAATACCCCCTCTTTATCTCTGGTAGTGCTCTTTGTCCTCAGGTCTATTTTATTTAATATCAATATAAATAAAATATTAATATTAAATAAAATAGACCTGAGGACAAAGAGCACTACCAGAGATAGTGCATTCCAGCCTTATTTTTTTTTTGCATGGCATATCTCTTTCTATCTGTTTACTTACAACCTGTCTGAATCCTTTAAGTATCTTTCTTGGTGTGATATGGTTGTTTTTGCCATGGTATTATTTGTTTTCTGGTTGTATTTTGTTGTTGTTGCTGTTGTAGTTCCTCTTTTCACCCTTTTCTGTGTTTTTATGGATCATTTGATTTAAAAATTTTTTTTTCAGTGCCCCTTTTGAAATTTCCATTGCCTTTTTAGATTATTTCTCTTTATATTATTTTTTGCTTCCTCTAAGACGATAACTAGTGAAAAGTTAGGTATGTGTGTGTGTGTGTATATATATATATATATATATATATATATATATATATATATATATATATATATATATATATAACATTAGTGTCATATATGTAGAACTTTGTAACCAACCTTGATATTATATGTATTATATATATACATTCATTGAAAACCCTGACAGTGTTACAATTTTTGGTTTAGTGACACATATTTTTAAAAATTTAAGAGGAAAATTTTTTTTAGTTTAAACATTTATCACCCCCATGCTCTCCTCATTCCTGAAGTTTCTCTTTATTAAATGTTTAAAAACTTCCCCCCCCCCCAAGAAAAAAAAATAAAAAGAAACAAAAAAATTAAATGTTTTAGCCTAAGGAACTTCCTTTACCATTTCTTAAAGTGTAGACCAGCTGTTAATAAATTCTCTTATCTTACTTTCACCTGAAATGTCTTTATTTTACCTTTATTCCTGCAGTATATAGATATATATTTTGGATTTAGAATTTTTGGCTGAGTTTTTCTTTCTCAGCCTTTTAAGATGTTGTTTCATTTTCTCCTGATAACCATGGTTTCTGCTGCAAAACCTGTAGTTATTTGAATCATTGTTTCTCTGCATGTAATATATTGGTTTTCTGAGGCTGCTTTCAATAACTTCATCTTTAGATTTTTAGAAATTGTATTATGTTGTGTGTAGGTGTGGTTTTCTTTGAATTTATTCTGTTTTAGCCTTACTGAGGTTGACTTTATACATTTACTTCATCCCTTTGAAGAGTTGTGGACATTATTTTTTCAAACTTGTTTCCCCTGTTTTAGTCTCTTTTTTTTGTTTCCTTTGAGCCTCAAATTACATGTTTTTTTAGATCTTCAAAATTTTTAAAAGTTCATTTGTTTGCTTATTTAATTTTCAATCCTTTTCTGTTCTTTAGAATGGATAAATTCTTAAAATCAATTTAAATTCACTGGGTCTCTCACTCTGGCCAGGTAGCTCAGTTGGTTAGAATGTCATCCCAGTATGACAACATTTGGGGTTCAGTCCCTGATCAGGGCACATGTAAGAATCAGCCAATGAATGCATAAATAAGTGGAACAACAAATCTCTCTCTTTCTCTTCCTCTCTCTAAAATCAGTCAATAAAAAAAATTTTAAAAATTAATTTACTGGTTCTTTTTTCTGTCATCTTCATTGTGCTATGGATCCCAATAATTGGATTTTTATTTTTATTCCAAAATTTCTGTATTTTTTGTTTGTTTGTTTGTATTTCTCTGCTGAGTTTCCCTGCCATTTTATTAATTTCAAGGTAATCTTGCTTTACTTCCTACAACAGCAATAATAGCTGCTTTAAAATTTTTGTAATGGTAACTATAAACTGAGCCATCTTGGGAATTGGCATCTCTTGATTGCATTTTCCCTGGAGAATGATTTATATTTCATAGTATTTTGTATTTGTAGTGATGTTGCGTTTTATCCTGGATCTTCTGAGTGTTGTGCTATGGTCCTCTGGAGAACATTTTGTTTTAGAAGCAGATTTAGATTGCAAATACTGTTTCATACACTGTTCAGTGGTTCAAATCTAAGCTTAATTTCTTAGTCCTTTATAATCTGTTTTGTGTAAGATCTACACATGCATTATTTGAGAGTTAGAGATTTCCCCTCACTTTCTGGCTTTCCCAGGTTCCAGTATATGCTTTGTCTGGCTAAAAATAGCATGATTTATAGTGGGGTTTTAGCAACCTAAGCCACGATGCCTTTCCACAACTATAGTTCTGCCTTAGAGTAAAACTGCAAAAAGAAAAAAAAATGGGGAAACTCTCATCTGTACAGGTTGCTTCTCCAAATTTTAACTTCCCTCTACATCCCTATTTGTTTTTTAATTCAGAATGCTCAGGTAGTTTTTATTTTTTTGTATTTAGTTCTAAGTTTATAGTTGCTGTTAGTGGGAGGGTTAGACTGTAGGGGGCCTACACTCTCTGGAACTTGAGGCAACTGTAGATTTTTGTTATTGTTGTTAATACTTATCTGAGGATCTTTTTCCATTGATTTTTAAAAAGAGTGGAAGAGAGGGGGAGAGACAGAGAGAGAAACATCAGTGAGAGAGAGCCATTGATTGGTTGCCTCCTGCACCACAGTATTAGAAGTAGTCATAAAGGTAATCTTGTGCCAGGGTAGATTACTGCCTATAAATTTTTATTGGAGGCATCTTGAAACAGAAAGAGCCTGAATTTAGTGACAGTAAAACCTGAATTTGAGTCTTTCTTTGCTCCTAATTAGGTATGTCAATTCAATTATTTAAAGTTTGTTCCATCTTACCTCAAAGGATTATTCTAGGAACTAAAGTAGTTGATATGTATAAAGTGCTATTTATTTATTTAGTATTTTAAATATATTTTTATTGATTTCAGAGAGGAAGAGAGAGATAGAAACATCCATGATGAGAGAGAATCATTGATCGGCTGCCTCCTACACACCACACACTGGGAATCGAGCCCACAACCCGGGCATGTGCCCTTGACCGGAATCAAACCGGGGACCCTTCAGTCCGCAGGCTGACGCTCTATCTACTGAGCCAAACCAGCTAGGGCTATAAAGTGCTTTAAAAAAACCACACAACTAACATTTAATGGGCTTTAACTATGTCAGGCATTATTTTGAGTATGTACAGGTGTTCATTTTTGTACTCTACAAAAACCATGTGAGAAAATAGACCCCACTTTGTAGATGATACTAGTAAAAATGAGTAAGTGCTGGAACTTAGGTTGAATATAGAAAAGTTTATTCCAATACCTCTATACTTAACCAGCATGCTTCTTATTCTTAGCTCCATTTTAGTGATTGAATAGTAGTCTCAGAAATAGTTGTGCCAGTATTTTTATTTTTTTGTACACAACATTTTCCTACATGGTGCTTTTTTCTTTTTTTAAAAACACGGTGCTTTTTTCATTGACCTTGTTAAAAGCACAATTAATGTGTAACACAATACTTTCAAGTCTTTATCAGTGTTTTAATTATGCTAACTAAAGTATTCTCTTTAAAGCAGAATTGTCTTTCAAAATGTAAAGTTAAAAATTTAGATTACCAGGGTTTTTTCTTCCAAAACTACTTGGTAAATTTGTTTTATTATGTGTGCTAACAATTGGAATTTGAGTACTAACGAAAACTACTTACTCATCTTCTCTCTGGTTCCTTCAAAGGCACAAGTTATATTTTTTGTCTTGGTGTCTGTACTTCTAGTGCAAATCAATGCAGTAATGGAATTCATGTGTCAATTTTTACTGGAAACTGACAGTCATGTTAAGTTTTGTGGAAAACCTTGGTGTAACAGTGTTTTTGTATTGACTAGTACTTTTAGAAATGTGGCATTATAGTGATCATTGTAATATGAGAGTAAGAATTTATACAGGAATAAAGAAATATATATATAAGAATAAATATATTTACTTATTTAAAGTTAGCACATGTTTGCTAACTTTTTGAGAGAGAATGTGTATGTGTGAGTGAGTGTGTGTTTGGCTTCTGCTCTTATGAAATTATTCAGATTATGTGTATATTTTTATCAGCCAACTTTTGAGGGTTTGTTTTGGCATATAATACTTTGGTGGATGAGCCCTTTAACTGTTGCCTGCAATGGCCTCTTGGCATTTGCTATGCTTCCTGGATGAATCATCAACAACAACATGTCTTAGTAATTGATATTACTCAGTAGTAGTTAGTTTTGCTTGAGGATTCTGTTCTTAGCTTCTCTCTGTTCGCTGGGAAAGAATGAAACTTTCTCTGAAGAAAGTTGGTGTTTCAGGCCTGGGTCTTTCTGGTCTTGGCCCCTTGATTTACCTATGATAGAATAAGTAAACTTCTATTTTCCTTTATTCCCCACGTTGTAGCCCTTGCCTCAGAGGTCCTAGTTGCTAGAAGCTAGAAGTTCTGGAGATTGATGAGTTTGGATTTGTACCTATTTCCTGCACCCAATATAGTACCTAGAACATAATAGTCATTTCTTAAAGTTTGTTGAGTGACTGATTGATAACTGACTGAATGAATGATCACAGGAAGAAGGTGAAGCTGGAAGACCCAATCAAGTTTATGTAGCTAGGAGGTGGTAGATCTGTACCTTAAATTTTGATCTTCTGGCATCAGATATCTTCTTTTCTAGTTATTCATGTACCAACTACCTAATCATCTAAAGAATGAAATCAAATAAGACAGTATACCATACTAATTTTTTAAATGACAAATGAATGCTTGTTATAGTAACTTTAACAATATTACTTGGAGTTAGTTGTCTTATGCCCTTGCAAATGAAACCAACCACACAGCATTTACCTTCTCTCCAGTCTATGTGTTAGAGGTATTCTCCACAGTTCTGGATTCAGTGTTAGGTAAGATAAGATGGCAGAGGAAAATTAGGGCCCCTATAAAAAGAAGCAGAATGAATAGTGAAAGGTAGGAGGAGAAACAGAAAGGAATAGTTCTCTGGAAGCTAAAGAAAAACCAGTTAGAATACACTCAACCGTGTTGAATGTATTAAAGATTTTTGGAGTAAGGACTGAAAAAAAGGTTTTTGGATTTAACAAGTAGAGGATCAATATTCTTAGCAAGACCTGTTTGAGTGAAAGCCAGATGGTAATGGATTAGAGAGGAAATGAGCATTGGAAGTGCACAGAATGATAAGTATCTCCTCCCCACCCCTCTTAGGATATTTGTCACTGAAAAAAAGTGGGAGAGATGGAAATAGTTTGAAAAACACTAGAGAAAGTTTATCATTTTAGCTGGGGGTAGGTTTTTTTCTTTTTTAAGTAAGGCATGAATAGAATGTATATGTGGGTAGAAAGAAGTTAGTGGAGAAAAGGAAAGATGTTATTTAAAGGAAAAACAATCTTTTGGGAGGCAGGATCTTCTCTATACAGTTGTCTGGCATTTCAGAGCAAAGAATATAAGTTAGGATGGATGCCATAATGATAAATTTAGAGATGCAGAGGGAGATAAGTTGGAGGAATTTTTGCTTGAAAAACCTGTCTTCCTCTGTGAAGTAGGAAGCAAAGATTTTAACTGAGAGTTCCATGATTGGAAGTGGGAAATAGGAGAGTGGTGGAGCTGAAACACCTGCCATAGTGTTGACTGGTTCTGACAGCCCTGCTGGGATCAGAAACTAAATTTGTATTGGCATCGATCTACACAGTTAATGTGATGTGTTTTCATCCTTGACCAGGAAAGAGTAGAGTTAGAATGTCCCAGATTGGGTCTCAATGGGGTAGATGTGGCAGAAGATATGGGAACTAGGAAATTGAGGGTGAGTGTCATGCAAGTTTTTCACTTTATAGTCTAGGCCAGTGGTCCATGAGGTCTGAAAGGTTGGCGACCGCTGGTCTAGGTTATATTGGATAGAAAGTAACCAGGTGGCAGCAAATGGAAGGCCCAAAGAATAGACATAAGTGGAAGCAAGGGAATGAGGTAAAAGCCAGGAGGAAGTTGTGACCAGGAAGTAAAATGTATAAATCTATTATCTTCTAGTAGAAGCAGTTCTAGATGAGGTCATGGAAGACCTGATGTAGTTATTGGACCACTCAACTCTGGGTATTATTACTCTTCCTGTTTTATAGTTGAGGTGTTAAGTTGGTTTATCTTGTATTATAGAAGGATATAAGGTAGAGGAGACAATATTGGGGATATAGAGCTGGCTTGTCTTACTCCCTGGGGAATGTTTGGAACCTTGTAAATACAATCAGGATGTGAAAGCATCTGACAGGTTGTATAGATGTGTGAACTTGAGAGGTTCTTGATCTAGTACTGGCAGTATTCAAGAAAATTTTCCTTCTTGTTCCCAGATAAGGGGGACTTTGGGCAAGGATTAACATTCTTCTTTGAGAGGCCTTTGAGGAATGTAGTGCTATCATGGAAAACAATTTAGATTAAAAGTGGAAAAGTCATTTTGTAAAGTGACTGAAGGTATTAGAGGTTTTTAATGATCATATAGGGCTTCTAAGCAATAGAGTGGAATCATTGGAAGCTGGATTATAGAGTTTTAAGTTAATCTTTCATTTTATACAATATATTTTTTTATTTCCTTATAACTTTTTGTTTTTTCTTTAACTTTAAGATAATTTTAGACTTATAGAAAGGTGTGGGGGAAATATTATAAAGAATTCCTTTATACATGCTGTAGGTAATCCCTGAGCTCCGGTCACCCATCCCCACCCACCCCCCACCCGCCCCCGCCCGCTCCCACCTGTTCCCACCCGCTCCTATCCCCTATGAGATGAGCAAAGCCCGAGAGCCTCCCCATGAGGTTGCTATCCAGGTGAGGCTGTGGGGCTGGAGCCGTCCCTTCCCGCCAGCACCTGGAGCTCCAGGCCTTCCTCCACCTCCTGGAGCACAGCTTCCTTCAGGAATTCCTCACCATAGATCCCTGTTTCCAGATTTCAGATAAGTATCTCCTGGCCATGGTGCTGGTCTACTTCTGGCGCACCAACCTGAATCTCAGCAAGTACACCTGCAGCAACCTGTTCTTGGCACTGTACCTTGCAAAAGATAGGGAGGAGGACCTAGAGGAAGCCAAATGTGTGATTTTCCCGTGGGCCCTGGGTGAGGATTGGCATAGTCAGGTGGCAGAGGTCCTGCGTCAGAGGGATAAGCTGTGGGCAAGGATGGGCTTCCGGGCTTTAGTGAGCCGCTGGTGCTGTGAGAAGGTCATGGCCCCGGAGCCGTCCCACTGGGCCTGGACTCAGGAGTGGTGCCCCCACCACGGCGGGGCTCACAGGAGCTACTCAAAGGCCAAAGCCAGGATCACTCTCCCCCGGGGCCCCGGCTTCTCACCACCCCGCTGCTCCCTCTGTGGCTCGCCCCCTCTCCAGAGACTCTACTCCCACCATCCCCGCCCCTTGCCTGTCTTACCCAAGAGTCCTTCCCCAAACCCTGAGTGGTGTGGCTCTCCTTCCCATGCTTGTCTCTCAGGGGCTGAAGACCCCTGGGGTGGGGGCTTCCTCATGGTCCTGCCCTCCCAGCTGCATCTGGAGCCAGGCACCTACACCCTTCACGTACTCCGGGAGCCGCTGCCAGTGCCCTAGGTGGGGTCGCTCGCAGGGTGAAGAGCAGCTGGCCTGCCTGCCCGCTAACTGACCTCTACTGCCTGTGGCCCCCTGGCCTTCTGTCTTGTTGACCTCAGGCTGGCAGTGCTGCCCAAGCCCTCCTCCCAACATGCTACCCACTCTGACTCTGGCTCCCTCTAATAAACTCAGTCCACTGTGACATTTTTTATATTAAAGAAAGAAAATAATTCCTTTATAGCATTCATCCAGTTTTCTCAAATGTTGACATTTTATCATATTTGCTTTGTGATATTCTATGTGTAACTATCTTTCTTTATATACATACACACTATATTTTTTCTGAAAAATTTGAAACTAAATGGTGGACATGTGATCTCTACATCTAAATATTACAGTGTATATTTTCTAAAAACAAAGACATTCTCTTACAAACTACAGTGCAATTATCAAAACCAATAACATTGAAACAATACTATAAACATATTTCATCAGTTTCTCTACTAATGCCTTTAATAGCAAAGAAAAACCTTTTTTATTTTTTTTAAGGTCAGAGTCTAGTCCATGATTAGATATTGTGCTTAGTTATTATGTCTCTTAGTCTAAGTTTCTTTTAATCTGGAACAGTTTTTTAATCTTTTTTGTCTTTCATGACATCAATATTTTGGACAGATTCACGTCAGTTATTTTGTAGTATATCCCACAAATGTTCTTTGAAAATGTTACATTTTCTCCCATTGAGCTTAGAATTCATTCGTTATTATTACCTAACAGAATTATAACTATGATGGTTGTCAAATGGCGATTTCCCAATTCTGTCATTTGTTCTACATTTTTTATTTAGAATTCTATAAGGAAGAACTTTCCCTTGCCTGTAATGTATCTATAATAATGTATCTATAATAATAAAAGCATAATATGCTAATTAGACCAGACAGCTGAATGACCTTCCAGACGTCCTTCCAGACGAAGCCACAGTGGCAGGGGCCAAGGCAGAGGCAGTTAGGGGCAATTAGGCAGGCAGGTGAGCGGTTGGGGCGATCAGGCAGGCAGGCGAGTGGTTAGGGGTGATTTAGGCAGGCAGGCAGAGGGGTTAGGGGCGATCAGGCAGGCAGGCAGGCAGGCAGGTGAGCGGTTAGGAGTCAGCAGTCTCAGATTGCTAGAGGGATCCTGGATTGCACTGGGCCGCTAGTTTATATCAGTATGAATTCATGGATTTTTATTTTATTTTATTGATTATAATCTTAAATTATCATCATTTATATTTGAGGGTTAGATCATTCCAGATTTGACCAGTGGGAGAGCCTCTTCCATCTGTTCCTATGCCCTTGTGACATGTCCCTATCATTTTTGCACTTTCCTACCATATAACATTTAACCCTTTGCACTCGCTTGCTTTTTTTCTCGATTCCTTTATTCTACTCGGGATTTAATTTTTTAAATACCCCAGATTTTACAAAGCGCAGCAGTAGAATAAAAAACTGGAGTTTCTTTTCATACAAACTTATTTATTTGGGTTTTTTTATATTTCAAATTATTGATACATTCAAAGAGTATAAAAAGAGCCGCTACCGATGCTAACCGTGTCGAGTCACACTCGACATCCGAGTGCAAAAGGTTAAATATTGTGAAAGTATCCAATTTCTAGAGTTTAGTTTGGAAATTGGGGAGCACTGTTTACACTTATAAACAGGGCTGCAGTGGAAGAAAACTGACCACCACCACATTTATTGCCACAGTAGCTTATTGCTGCTGTACTGGGTGATTCATGAGCATTTTCTCACAGTTGTTTGTGGAAAGTTTGCAGAGTCCTTCATCAGCTGGATTTTCGAATAAAGCATTTGGAACATTAGTGCATGTTGCTCACAATGCTGTCCTTACAAGTAGAGGCCTAAGGAGTAGATAGTATAATGTGAAAACAGAATGCCTTTGGAGATTATGTTGACAAATGTACAGTATACTGTGATGAGCAGTTAGCTAAGGCAAAAGGGCACCATGAATAAAACTCTTACTAGATGGGAAAGAGACAGAAGGCCCCTTGGAATCTTTTTGGCCGCTAAAATGAATTTCATTAAAAAATAATCACACTACAGTGGATACATGCTGGTGTTACTTTGTGTATTAATACCGTTAATTGATTAATGGGAAATAAAGAACATGATC
The DNA here is from genome assembly GCA_025583905.1 of Ia io. Lineage (NCBI taxonomy): Eukaryota > Metazoa > Chordata > Mammalia > Chiroptera > Vespertilionidae > Ia > Ia io. Next base: position 51,494,030 of record JAJQQW010000003.1, read on the forward strand.
ATATCTGGGTTTATGTACCTGACTTTTCTTGTAAAGATGATAATGATTTTAAAGGTTATCGAATAGATGTGGAGTCTGTGATGATTTTTTTTATTATCACTGAGAGGTTTTACAAATGTCAGTTTTCTTATAGACTTACCCTTTAAGCATAGATAAAAATATTTTTAACATATCACATTGTCTTTTACATTAAGAACAAAAATTGTTTTCTATTTTCATCTCTGTTATAGAAAACTTGGAAAAAATACAGAAAAGTTAAAAAAAAACACCAAGAAAATAACAAACGACTTGTAATGCTACCCATTTTGTCTATTGTCATTTTGAAATTTAACATTTTGTGTTATTTAAAATTGGAATAATACATGATTTACATATGATTTTGTTACACTGTATCATGAGCATTTCCTTATTCATTAAGTATCCTTTCCAAACACCTTCTTTTTTTTTTTAAAAAATATATTTTATTGATTTTTCACAGAGAGAAAGGGAGAGGGATAGAGAGCTAGAAACATCGATGAGAGAGATACATCGACCAGCTGCCTCCTGCACACCCCCCCCACCGGGGATGTGCCCGCAACCAATGCACATGCCCTTGACCGGAATCGAACCTGGGACCTTTCAGTCCGCAGACCGACGCTCTATCCACTGAGCCAAACCGGTTTCGGCCCAAACACCTTCTTAAATGTCCATATAATATTCTATTTTATTGATACTGTGATTTTATTCTATTTTAGATGAATTTTCAACCAGTGTGCCTTGGAATCTTTAAAACATATAGTAACTGATTAGTTAGGGGCACTGACCTCTTTTTCCCTTAGATTGTCAAGTAAAAAAATGACAACAGCAGTACAACAATAGGCGTCCGGTGTGAGTGAATCAAAATTACATTTATTTATTTTTGTCAGATGGGCAAAAAATATATTTTTTGGTGTGCCCGGAATTTTATGTGCATCATGGGATGAAAAAGGTTAAAAATCACTAGAACAGATTGTTTCCCATTTTCCATTGTTACAACACTATGATAAACATTTCTATAAAGGAATCCTGTTCTAAGTTTCTGATTAATTTCTTTGAGGGTAGTCTTAAAATGAGAATTACTAGGCTAAAGTGTGAGTGTTTTTGTAATTACTAGGCTAAAGTGTGTTTTTATTTTTATAAAAGTGATACATATTTTTTAAAAATACAGAGTGTATAAGTACAAAGAAAAGCAATCTAGGTACAAAAATATTATCTACAAGAAATAATTTATGTTTTCATTTGTTGAACATTATTCCATTTGTGCTTATAGATAGTAATAAGGTTATAAGAATGGGATAATGTTGTTTATGCTATTTTTAAAAAATGAAAATATAAAATATTTTATTTAATAGCAAGGAAAATAAAAAACTGCTGAATTCTAGATAAAGGGTTTTGTTTATTTATTTTTATATCACAGAGCTATTAGGTTCTCTGGGATTTCACTAAAATTAAGGAAAGAGTATAAAAACCAGTAAATTTGATTAAGTTTTAAAACTGCATGTTTTAATTTTAGATATTAAATGCCTGCTGTGAAAGATGAGGTGAATGGTACTAGTACTTTCTTTCATCTCTTCTTTCCCCAGTTCCTGATTATATATATATATATATACACACACACACACATATACATATATATACACACACACACACACACACACACATATATATATATATATATATATATACACACACACACACATGCTATCTCTACGTCTAATCCTCACCTGAGGATATTTTTCCATTGTGTGCTTGTATTTTTTTATTTATTTATTTTTATTTAGAGAGAGTGGAAAGAAGGAGTGGGGAGAGAGAGGGGGAGAGAATCATCTATGTGAGAGAGACACATGGATCAATTGCCTCCTGCACTGGTCCCAACCTGGGCCTGGATCGGGCCTGCAACCCAGGTACATGCCCTTGACTGGGAATTGAACCTGGACCCTTTGGTCCTCAGGTACTCTAACCATTGAGCAAATCGGCCAAGGTAGCAGTTCTTGATATTTACATTGTTTATATTTTTACTTTTTCAGGGTAGGTAATATTTGCTGTCTGTTTGCAAGCTGCTATTAGTCTTTAGTTCTGTATTTAAAAGCATTCTGTGATAACCACCATGTCTTTTGTTTTTCTCTTTATTTGCTTTTTATTTTATCTATTTTCTGATTGCCTGGTTTTCATCTTGGAGTAGTTTCTTCCAAGGACTTATGGAAGACAAGTTGGCTAGCCCAACTTTAAAAAAAATATTAAAACTATGAAACATTTCAAGCATAAAGAGAGTACAGAAAACAATGTGAAAGTTCTATATTTATCATGGAGACTAGAGGCCCAGTGCACAAAAATTTGTGCACTGGATGGTGGTCCCTCAGCCTGGCCTGCCCCCTCTCCCAGCGGGAGAGGGGGCTGCACAGTCTGGGTCCCAGTGCTGCCCCTTCTGCAGAGACAGCCACAGAGGCAGCGGCATGGGCCCGGTCCCGGCAATATGCCTCCACAGACGCTATACAGGGTGCAACCTGCTGTGCCTCGACCTCCCACAGCCCCGCCCCCAGCCAGCCTGGCTCTAGATCAACCCCCCGCCCACCAGTGGGCGGGGCCAGTGCTAAGAAGAGAGGGCCGAGGGCTGGCAGCCGCTGCTGCCCACAGTGGCAGCAGCAGCAGTGGGGTGATTGGGGCAGTGCCTTCCCATGATAGGTCAGTTGCCTTTTGTAGAGGGAGGCCAGACCCGGCTTAGGCCCGCTCCCTGCTGCCTCTGTGGAAGGGGCCTCAGTGGTGGACCGGCCTGCGCCCTGGACTCTCTCATACCGCCTCTGCAAAAGGGGTGGCGGTCGCGGTGGCGGCAGCAGCAGGTGGCGGCAGCAGCAGCAGTGGCGGCAGCAGCAGCAGCGGCAGCAGCAGCAGCAGCAGCAGCAGCAGCAGCAGCAGTAGCAGTAGCAGTGCTGCCTCCGCTCCGCTCCCACAGTGGCGCCTCTCCCATGCCACCGGCCTTTGGCCCTGGCAGCCGCTGTGGCTTTGTCTGGATGGACATCCAGAAGACATCCAGTCTAATTAGCATATTACCCTTTTATTAGTATAGATTATAGATGTTAGCATTTTGCTGTATTTGTTTCAGGTGTTGAACTTATATTTTTAATCCTCAATGATGAGAGAGAGAATCATTGATTGGCTATCTCCTGCACATCCCACACTGGGGATTGAGCCCACAACCCGGGCCTGAGTCCTGACGGGGAATCAAACCATGACCTCCTATTTCATAGGTTGATGTTCAACCACTGAGCCACAACAGACCGGGTGGGAACTGTGCATTTAATGTGAAGTTTACTCTATGCCCTAAACTCTGCTGCCTGTTTCTGGGGGATACCAGTATGAATAAAGCATACTTTCTAAATTTCCAAAGCTTATGATCTGATTGGGAAGATAGAAACATTCCCAAGTCTAATCAGAGTTTGCCAGAGTTTGCCAGGGTCCCTAAGCCTTCAGGGCCTCGTGAAGCACAAATTTGCAACTTGTAGTTTCCTGGAAGAAAATGGTTGCAATGAGAATTTATTAGCTCTTGTTTTCCATTCCTGTGCCTGAATAGTTGTTTTTAAAATCTCTTGAAGTTCAAATTTTGATTGATGTTAAGGGGGCTTATCTAATGATGATATCTATTTTGATTTTTTTACGCTGAGATCTCAGTTCTTTATTATGAAATATAATTCTTAGCCAAATTTTATTTTTACTTTATCCGCTACCACCTTTGCTGACTAATTTTGGTGCATGCAAATCAGAAACTTTCTGAAGAATCTGTGAAAGTGTTCTTATTTAATTTGATTAAGGAAACAAAAGAATAAAACCTTTCATTACAACTCGCCTTTATCATTGTTTATCAATGCCTATGTTAGATAGGATATGTTAGCTTGTAAAAACCAGAACATTGGACTATTTAAAAAACTCAGAATTTTTAGTAGTTTTATAAATTAAAACATTATCACTAAAATTTCTTCTGCTTTTAAAAAGTGCATAAGAGCATTTTCTCCAGTGGGATTTCTAAATTATGGTCCCCAAGCCACTTACGGAAGTTTTAATCTGGAATGACTCTGTGTTATTATTTGTGATAAACCATAATCTGATGAAAGGCACATTTGTCTTGGAATTATTCACCTGTATTAATTTAAACAAATATTAAAAAGTGCTGTGGTGTTTCCTCAGCTGTGTTGAGGAAGGAAGAGAGGGTCTCATCTCTCTCCCAACTTTACTGATTTTTTGCCCGTCACCAATTCTCCCTCCATCATCCACTAGATTTCTTCTAAGTAGATCATCTTAGCTTGTTGTATTGCCCATCTTTGACTCAGGCACTCTGCCCAGAAGGAGGGCTATGCTGGTTGGGAACAAGTTGCTGTGCTAAAGAAGTGGATTATCCTGACTGATTAGATAGTCAAGGCCTAGTCCTGGAGTCAAGTGGCTTCAGTCTCACCCAAATTACTGTGTGGGGGAGGAAAAAACTTTACACTCAAGGTTCTTTTCCTGGTCTAATAAAATAAACATGAGATAGATTAACAAGCGAAAATAACCAAATTTAATTACATATATATATATGTATGGTAGCCCCGCATATATGAGGGAGTCACAGAACCCACATACATGAGAGGTTTAGAGACAGAAAGGGAAATTGAAGGATATAAGTCATTCTGAGCTAGGAATGAGGTATTGTATTTCAGAAGGTAATTGTACGGAGAGCACATGTTCAGTTTGCCCTGCTATCTCCACAGGTAAAAAGTCATTTCTAGTGATAATTCTTATCCTGGGCTAGGCTCCTAATTTAAATTCTTCTAGATAGAACACTCAAGTTTCTTTTGGGTCTGCAGGGTCTTGACTGCCTTTAGCTCAAAATAATTCTCATAGCACAGAGGCATATCTTGGGGTGGCTTCTTTTGAACCCCTACATTGTGAATCTATAATGAAAGAGGGGTGGAAGGGATTTTTAGGAAAACAGTCACATGTCTACCATAGATAACCTAATTGCTCAAGCCCACAGCATAGTCACTAATAAATATATCTGAAAAAGTTTTGCATTGTAGAGAGATGAAAACCCAAGTTAGTAGCCAGACTTTGAAAAATACAGTCTTTTAAAAAAATATGTATTTTTAATTGATTTCAGAGAGGAAGGGGGGGAGAGAGAGAGGAACATCAGTGATGAATGAGAATCATTGATCGGCTGCCTCCTGCACGCCCTGCACGCCCCACACTGGGGATCGAGCCCACAACCCGGGCATGTGACCTGACCAGAATTGAACCATCACCTCCTGGTTCATAGGTTGATGCTCAACTACTGAGCCACGCCGGTCGGGCAAAAAATGCAATCTTTTAAATGTAAATTTAAAATGTGTTACATGTGGAACATATTTTAGTGTAAAACCACAAAAGGTGAGACTGAACATCTTCCTGTGATGAAATATATAGACATTTATGGCATACATATGGTCTCATGCTAAATTGATGTGAGCTAGATTGATAGGTTATCAGGAGACCTTGAGAAGATAAGTGGAGGCTGACAACCTTAGATAAAAATATGACAAGGTGCCCAAGTGCACACTCAAATATTTTTCTCTCCTGTCTTTTTTTCTTTCTTTTTTTCTTTTGAGGACTCTGAGATCAGCAATCTTTGTTAAAATCATATTGACCTATTGATAAAGAGGCATAATGGTAGGGCAGATCTTCCTTTAGGATCTAGCATATTTACATTGATGTTTTAGCATATAAAAAGGTATTTAACCAGAAATTGAATTCTTTTGAAAATAGAAATTTAAGATATTTACTTCATCTGTTTGGCTTTTTGTTGTTGGAGGTCTTTGGGATATGAGTATGCTCTTTCTCCTTTCCCTTACTAAGTAATACTTGCTGTTAGAAATGTCAAATACTTGGATTAACAAGGTTAGTCTCTCAAGGCTTTCCATTTTATACTATTGTGACTGGTGACCTCTGTTGTATTTTCTTTTAATTTTAACCAAGGCTGAATCCAAATACTTTGGAGCTTACTTTTATTTTCAGTGTTTAACAAGACATATATAACCTCCACTTTTGTCAAGCTCTCACTTTAGCTGGGAAAGGAGACTGTAAATGAACAATTACATAAATAATTACTATTGTGATACATGCTCTGAGGAGCATGGTCTTTAAGATTACATCAGAGAACGCTGATCTGCTTTTGGGAGATAAGGAAAGCTTTCCTGAGAACGTAATTTTAAGCTAATATCTAAATAGTATGCAGAACTTAGCTAGGCAGTATAGTTTGGGAAACAAAGAATTGAACATACACAGCCCAGAGCTATTTTTTGTTTGTGGTTATGATTAATTTTATGTAAGAAATGAATTAAATGAATGGATATACAGGTCTGAAGCTCAGAAAAACAGTCTCGCCTGGCAATATAAATTTAATCTATTTTTAAAGATATATATTTTATTGATTTTTTTACAGAGAGGAAGGGAGAGGGATAGAGAATTAGAAACATCGATGAGAGAGAAACATCAATCAGCTGCCTCCTGCACATCCCCAGTAGGCAGGGTACATGCCCTTGACTGGAATTGAATCTAGGACCCTTGAGTCCGCAGGCTGATGCTCTATCCACTGAGCCAAACTGGTTAGGGCTAAACTTAATCTATTTTTAATCACTTTCTTGCCCCATTATCTCTCTATTTTTCTTAAAAAGCATACATTTTCTGTCCTAACTGGTTTGGCTCAGTGGATAGAGGGTCAGCATGCAGATCAAAGGGTGCCCGGTTCAATTCCGGTCAAGGGAATGTACCTTGGCCCGGAGCTCGTGCAGGAGGCAAACAATTGATGTGTTTCTTTCACATCAATGTTTCTGTCTTTCCCTCTCTCTTCCACTCTCCTTAAAAAAAAAAAAAAAAAAAAAAAAAAAAAAAAAAAAAAAAAAAATCAAAGGAAAAATATCCTTGGGTGAGGATTAACAACAACAAAAGCATACATTTTCTGATTTGAGTTCTTTATATATATTTTTTGTGTTTACAATTCCAGATTGTGTCATTTTCAACAGAAATTGCCCTTATTTGTTTAAAAGAAAACTTAGTTGTTTCTTGATAAAATATCTTATAACACTTGGTTTTAAACATTTTTTTTTTTTTTCAAATTTGTTCAGGTGATGGGGCATCTGGAGCTCATGATGCTGACTGTGGAACACCATGAAATATGGTATTCTAACAAGAAAGGTTTTTACTAGCAGAAATATGCCTGTTTTATTTTATGAAAGTGGTTTACTCTTTTTTGACACCTTCACCGTTACTTATTTTAGTTGATGTTGCTTAGCGTATATCTGTACTTTTATTTGCCTTTACTTGCTCATCTAACATTTTTTCTCTTAGGAATATGATTTTAGATGACTAAATTAGGATTCTCCTGGGTACCCTGTAATGGGAAACATGAGAGATGTTTTGTGACACTGGGGAGAGTGCTGCTAGTCAGGAGAGTGGTCATTTAATGCCTACTTAGTATTGTGGTTGTATCTTTAGGAGCTTTACTTTTCTTTGTAATGCACAGTGATTGATACATGGTAGACAGTTTTTACTGTGGGACTGAGTTAATCTGAATCTGTAGTCATGACTATTTTCTCTTCATAAATTCTTAACAGTTTGAACTTCATCTTAATGTAAAGAAACTATAAAAATTCTAAAACTGTTAGAGACTGATTAGGTCTCTTAAAATGTTTGTTTATCTTTTTAAATACTATTTCACTTTCTTTATAGCTAAAAAGTGACCCTATGACTGAAATGATCTTTAAAAATTAACCTAAAAAAAGAATCACTTTAATATTTCTTCTTTTCTTTTTTTTTTTTTTTTTTTTTAGCTTTACAATGAAGAGGATAATTCAGAATCATCTGCTATAGAGCAGCCATCAACTTCAAACCCAGCACCACAGATTGTGCAGACTGCTCCTTCAGCATTAGTATTTGAAACTGACTCTTCTCCTCCACCTTATAGCAGTATTACTGTGGAAGTACCTACAACTTCAGGTATTGTTGTGTTTGTTTGTTTGTTTTAAATATATTTTTATTGATTTCAGAGAGGAAGGGAGAGGGAAAGAGAGATAGAAACATCAATGATCAAAGACTCATTGATCAGTTGCCTTCTGTACACCTCCTAGTGCGGATCAAGCCCACAACCCGGCCCTGACCTGGAATCAAACCGTGACCTCCTGGTTCAGAGGTCAACACTCAACCATTGAGCCACACCAGATGAGCAGTATTATTATTTTTATTATGAAACAACTAATGTTTTTAATAGCTCATGTTTTTTACTCATTTGTTTTTTACCAGTATGGTTTCATGTAATTATCATGTCTATTAATAAACTTTTTGGTTTTATGATTTAAAAAAAAACCTGTCTTCCCAAGTTTGTAAAATATTTACTCCATACATTACTTATCTCATATTGTTCTTTTTAAAATTTAATTGAAATATGTAGTTATTTAAACTTTTTTATGTTTAACTGGGATCTATTCCCAACCGACTAGCTTGTACTTTTAGAAGAAATGAACAAACATATATACACACATGCATATATAAATATACACGTATATACACACATATGTGTGTGTATATACTTACATAGTCATAAAACAAGGTGTTATTAATGATGAGTGTGAGTGAGAATGTGGAATGTATTAACAGAGGTTAGGGTATACATAATGTTATTCCATACACATGGTAATAATTCTTAGACATAAGGCAGTGACTCCTACTTGCTACTGTTCATCTTATCCTTTCAGGTCATTCTAAAGAACTACCCTCATCTATTTCTCTGGCCACAGTTTGCATTTTCCCAGGCACACTAATTTAATTATTATAGTGTTTTAAGTATGATTTTTGTATACTATTATAAATTATTATAAATAACCTAAGTATTTTATATATTCTTTATTAAATATTTAAAAAATCAGTTGTTGAAAAACATTTTAATGTAAAAAATCTTTCATTGAGTATTTCATCTTTCTTATCTCTCATGTTCTATAATTAGTGTCATCTAGCTTTCTCTGATTATCATTTTTGCTTGTTCAAATTTTACTTAGACCATATATGGAATGTGTCAAAAGACCGGTATTTTTTACATCAAATTTATTTACTTTTTTTATGTAGTGAGTGAAAATCATCTCTATAAAGATGTTCTCACTGGTTAAATTAATAAAGGCTTACTTCTCCTATCTTCTATAATAATAAAAGCATAATATGCTAATTAGACCCAACAGCCGAACGACCTTCCGGATGACCTTCTGGACGACCATGCTATGACACTCACTGGCACCAAGCCAGCCAAGGCGGGTGTGATGCAATTGGTAGGCAGCCTGGCCATCGTCCCATGATTGCCCTACAGAGGGAGGCCCAGGCTACTGTCCGCCGGGCGATCGATCAATTGGGGGGCTCCACAATTGTCCCAAAGAGGGAGGCCCAGGCCACCAACCAGTGGGCTGTGGTAGATGGGCGGGGCCTCCCTCTGTGGGGTGAGATCAATTGCATGATTGCCCTGCAGAGGGAGGCCCAGGCCACCAGCTGGCAGGGCGATCAATCAGGGTGCTCCATGATCGCCCCAAAGAGGGAGGCCCAGGCTACCCCGCAGCAATGCTGCGGTGAGTGGGCGGGGCCTCTCTATGCGGGGGCTATCCATTGTGGAGCCCTGGTCGGGTGGGCAGGGCCTACCTCTTTGGGGCAATCTATCAAGGAACCCTGGCTGGGTGGGCAGGGCCTACCTCTTTGGGGTGATTGATCGTGGGGTTCATGGACTGTGAGAGGGCACAGGCTGGGTTGAGGGGCCCCCCCCTCCCCAGTGCACGAATTTTGTGCACCAGGCCTCTAGTCCTATCTAAAAAAAAAAAAAAAAAAAGAGTAATGTGCAAATTGACCATTACTCCAACACACGATGGCATTCCCCATGTGGTCAAAGATGGCTGCCCCCATGTGGACAAAAGATAGCTACCACAAGATGGCCAGCAGGGGAGGGCAGTTAGGGGTGACCAGGCTGGCAGAGGAGGGCAGTTGGGGGGGTCCAGGCCTGCAGGGGAGGGCAGTTGAGGGGACCAGGCCTGCAGGGAAGGGCAGTTGGGAGCAATCAGGCCTGCAGGGGAGGGCAGTTAGGGGTGACTGGGCTGGCAGAGGAGGGCAGTTGGGAGGAACCAGGCCTGCAGGGGAGGGCAGTTAGGGGTGACCAGGCCTGCAGGGGAGGGCAGTTGGGAGGGGACCAGGTCTGCAGGGAATGGCAGTTGGGAGCGATTAGGTCTGCAGGGGAGGGCAGTTAGGGGTGACTGGGCCAGCAGAGGAGGGCAGTTAGGGGCAATCGGGCCGGCAGCAGAGCAGTCAGGTGTCTTATCAGGCTGGCAGGGGAAGCGGTTAGGGGCAGTCAGGCAGGCAGGCAAGTGAGTGGTTGGGAGCGAGCAGTCCTGGATTGTGAGAGGGATGTCCTACTGCCCATTTAGGCCCGATTCCGCACCGGGATCGGGCCTAAATGGGCAGTCGGACATCCCTCAAGGGGTCCCAAATTGGAGAGGGTGCAGGCTGGGCTGAGGGACACCCCCCCCACTTCCCCGTGCATGAATTTTGTGCACTGGGCCTGTAGTTTGTATATAATGTTATTTGATCAACATGCTGGTTCAGTGCCCAGTTTGATGCATAGTTTTATGTTGATTTATTTGTCTTTGGCTATAAGATTTAATGACTGCTTTCTAAAATCTATTATGGGCTTACTTTTCTTCATTATTTCACAAGTTTCCAGAGTATATAGTACAGTGAATTTGCTACCCTAGATTTTTTTTTTTTAAATCTATTTGATGGTAATCTTGAAGGAAGAAAATCCTGAAGATGTCTATTTCTGAATGATGGAAGATACTGAAAGTGGAAATTGCAATCCCTTTGTTGTGACTACCATTGCTATGCTGTGTACCAAACTACCTCACACTTATTGGAGTTACGTAGCAATCATTTATTATTATTAATTCTCATAGTTTTGCCTGTGAGATTATTTGGGCAAATAAATTAATTCTTTGAGCATAGCAGTGTTGCTTACTTCTCTTATCTTGCACTCCTTTTCAAAATCTTATTCTTAGGGTTTTTGTTTTGTGTATGAGCCTTTAGATAATATTTATTAGTCCATTCTCTTTATAATAAATATAGGACTAAAAAACATATATGATTATAGTAGTAATTTCTGTGTTTTATAGCTTATAACATAGGACTACAATAGCAATAATAATCTTTAGTGGCCTGCCTGTTGTAAATTATTATATATGTATTTGGCTATAAAATTACATAAAATAGTTCCTTTTAATGGTTATCCTTTTTAAATTCCTTTTCTTCAGATGCAGAAGTATACAGTGAGTTTTATCCTGTGCCACCTCCATACAGTGTTGCTACCTCTCTTCCTACGTATGATGAAGCTGAGAAGGCAAAAGCTGCTGCAATGGCTGCTGCAGCAGCAGAAACATCCCAAAGAGTAAGAAAGTTTTATTTCCTTTTGAGAATATTATTTTTATTAATTGATATGTCCATTTAGTAATATCCAAATAGTGGTCTGTATTTGAGTGTTGTGCCTGTGTATATTTTTAATATTTTACTACTACTTATATGTGTCATTTTTATTGAACTAGGTACTCTCCTAGTTAATTTACCTTCTTCATTCCTTGACCTCCTCATTTCTATTTCTGTTTCTTTTGATCTTTCCCTTTATCCCATCTTACATTGTGGTCATCCTAGACCCATGGTTGGCAAACTGCGGCTCACAAGCCACATGCGGCTCTTTGGCCCCTTGAGTGTGGCTCTTCCACAAAATACCACGGCCTGGGTGAGTCTGTTTTGAAGAAGTGGCGTTAGAAGAAGTTTAAGTTTAAAAAATTTGGCTCTCAAAAGAAATTTCAATAGTTGTACTGTTGATATTTGGCTCTGTTGACTAATGAGTTTGCTGGCCACTGTTCTAGACCTTATCTTTACCCATACAATTATCACTTCCACATTCTTGATTTTAGGCATCTCATGCACTGGCCTTAACCTCCCATCCTTCTGACTCACCCTAGTTGTTGTTCTTTTTCACTTAGACCTCAAGTCCATCAACCTCTTCACTGCTGATGTCTTTATTTCCTTCCTTATATAGTTTACAGTCAATGGTCCATCACTGTATTCAAATTATCTTTTTTTTACTATTCATATTTTGTATATTAGCATAATCAGTCTAGTGACTATGAATGAACTCAAGGTAGGTTAAAAAGCACAGAGAAATAACTAACAAGGCCTTTAAATTATGTTGTCAATTCACTTTTTCCCCCAATTCACTTTTATTTTGTCCTTTTAACACATCCCACCCTAGAATTTTGAATGATTCTACCTGCCCGTTCTCTCTCACTTTCCTATCTTAGTAATAGAGATAATCAATGGTATACATAAATGTTATTTCTTGTTTTGGTAAAAGGAGTGGCCAGTAAAGATAAACATGTATGATCTTCTACAGCTAGGTAAAGGCAGAAATTATTTACATTTTAGTTTAACTGCAAGTAGGACTAGGGTTTGTTGCCCTTTTTTTGCTTCAGACTTTGGGATGTTATTTCAGATCCCTAAATTCATCCCATTTTGTTCAGGAAAAAGAAAAAAATAACTTCACCCAGTGAAGCTAGAACTAGGTACGGGGCTAAGAGAGAGAAAGGCGTTTCTATGAATAGCATTTTCCTCTTGCTGCCGTTAGGCCAGAGCCCAGCAAGTAGATTCTCTGGTAATGAGCATTTTACTGGATGGATTTCTTTCATTAGCTAGAACCCTTTCCATACCTGCTCCCACTCCCATCCTCTAACACACACGGAGTTAAATGTCAACATAAATAGCTTTGGGCACATAAATAAAGACAGTAAACCCCAAATTTAATACTTATTCCTTTTCTCTCTTAGGGAGAAGTTAAGTCTCTATTAAGGTGGTGCATAAATATAGCTCAGTCAATAAGGATTTTTTTATGCTGGGAGGAGAGAATCATAAAGAAAGAGGATAGATCTATGAAGTGTGGAGTTTCTATCAAAATCAACTATAGGTTGCTTAGTACAGTGGTTGGCAAACCGCGGCCTGCGAGCCACATGCGGCTCTTTGGCCCCTTGAGTGTGGCTCTTCCACAAAATACTACGTGCAGGCGCGCACGTACAGTGCGATTGAAACTTCGTGGCCCATGCGCAGAAGTCGGTTTTCGGCCTGGGCGAGTCTATTTTGAAGAAGTGGCGTTAGAACACTCAGGGGGCCAAAGAGCTGCATGTGGCTCGCGAGCTGCGGTTTGCCGACCACTGGCTTAGTACGTATATGTTTGTATGTGTATTTGTATACATGCACACACTCTCAGTGAAGTAGAGGGACAGTAACTCCTTTTCTCAGGTAGTGTCTCCCTAAAGACCTTGGAAATACAAATGTCCTTAAAGGGTGTCATGAACCTTGTGTCTTTACTGCCTTAATTTCCATGCAGTAGGATTTCTCTAAAGAGAAAGTAGGAAGCATTAAGTCTTTTTCTCTGTGCTTTGAGAAAAGCATAAGGTGATTTTACCTATTGAAGAAAAAACTCCAGAGTTTTACTATTCTAATCTTCCACTATCATTTCCAGCACCTGTTTTAGAAAGTATTTGATTCCTGCCTGAATTGGGAACATGTTTATAAAGAAAGGTTTTCTGTTTTCAACTGCTTTTAATATAACTCTACCGGTGAGAATTGTGGAAAATTTCATGGAATGCAAAATAAAATTGTACAGGAGACGTACTTAGATGTTTATAAATAATCTTTTAAATTCATCAGTTTCTTCTTTTTTTAAATCCTCAGCTGAGGATATTTTTAGAGAGAATGGAAGGGAGAGGGAGAGACAGAGAGAAACATCGATGTTAGAGACTCACATCGGTTGGTTGCCTCCCACATGCCCCCCACCAGGGTCGGGAGCCTGTAACCGAGGTATGTGCCCTTGACCAGAATCGAACCCGAGACCCTTCAGTCCACAGGCCGACGCTCTATCCACTGAGCAAAATTGGCTTGGGCTTAAATTCATCAGTTTCTAACCCAGTGCTCCATCACTTTTTTTCTACAAAATATGATTATATTTCTTTTTTCTTTTTTCTATGGATTGATTGATTTTAGAGAATGAGGAAGGGGGAAAGAGAGAAAAATAAACATCGATTTGTTGATCTACTTATTTATGCATTCATTGGTTGCTTCTTGTGTGTGCCCTGACTGAGAGGAGATCAAACCCACAACCTTGACATATCGGGATGACACTCTAACCAACTGAGCAACCTGGTCAGAGCTCTAGTATGTGTTTCTATACTTGATTCAGATTTTTTTTTTAAAGGTCTAATTAGTTTTGAGTATAGGCATACCTTGGAGATAATGCGAGTTCAGTTCCAGACCACAGCGAAAAAGCAAAGTATTGCAATAAAGCAAGTTCTAATCTTTTTGTTGGTGAAGCATCTTGCCTTCCGTTCAACATTTGTGAAATTCAATAAAGCAAAGTACAATAAAATGAGGTATGTCTGTATATTCACTTGTAAATGAATCTCAGCTGGGTGACCTGAAGCCTGTTTCTTGAATCTATTCTTCTTGGGAAAATGTAGGTGGCCAGGAGACTTGGAAACACTATTTTCTATTTCTTATGTATAGGGTTGCATGTATCATATGGAAAATTAAAAGATTTATGAAAATAAACTTATTTTTAATATTTCTATGAAAAAGATTTGAATTCCAAATAATTCACTTTATAAAACTTTTAGAATATGGCTTGTTCTTGTTTATCAGTTAGTCTCATTTTATAACCCTGTCGTGGGTAGGGTTTGGATTTTTTTGTAACGTGTCTTATTTTTTATTATTTAAAAAAAATTTTTTTATTGATTTCAGAGAAGAAGGGAGAGGGAGAGAGAGATAGAAACATCAACGATGAGAGAGAATGCTCTGACTGGGAATCGAACCATGACCTCCTAGTTCATAGGTTGATGCTCAACCACTGAGCCATGCTGGCCAGGAACGTGTTTTAAATTGTGTCAGTATCTTGTCTTTTGACATAAAAACTAGCATTTGATAAATGGTGAGTAAATCCAGGACAAGGACCTTATATTTATGATTCCAGCACCTATCTATCATCTGGGACATGTTTGGTACTTAATAAATGACAGTTAATGAATGCTTTCTTTACATTTGCCAATGTGGGAAATTAAGAAGAAAATACCAGAGTTGTTCTTCATTTTAAAATATTTTACCAATTTTAGGATTTATAAATCAGCATTAAACATAGTTATAGTTGAAATTATTGCACAGACACCATATTTTATTTTTTAAACATTCTATTTAAATGTTTCTGTTATTTTAGTGGTTGAATAAAATTCCATGGAATCAGTCCTATATAATAAAAGCCTAATATGCTAAGTGTCCAGTTGTCTGGTTGGCCATGCAACCAATTAAAACATAGTATGCTAATGTATGCTAAGGCCTCTTAACTGCTCGCTATGACGTGCACTGACCACCAGGACAGATGCTCCGACTGGTAGGTTAGCTTGCTGCTGGAGTCCGGCCAATCAGGACTGAGCGAGATGGGCCGGACATACCCTGGAGCCCTCCCACGGTCCCTCCCCGGCTGGTCAACCTCCCATGTCCCTCTCCGACCCCGATCGTGCACAAGTGGGGTCCCTCAACCTGGCCTGTGCCCTCTCACAATCCGGGACCCCTTGGGGGATGTCGGAGAGCCAGTTTTGGCCTGATGGTGGAATGACCAGTTGCTATGACGTGCACTGACCACCAGGGGGCAGACGCTCAACACAGGAGCTGCCCCCTGGTGGTCAGTGCACTCCCACAGGGGGAACACTGCTCAGCCAGAAGCCAGGCTCATAGCTGGCGAGCACAGCAGTGGTAGCAGGAGCCTCTCCCGCCTCCACAGCTGTGCTAAGGATGTCCAACTGCCGGCTTAGGCCCGCTCCCTAAGCCAGCAGTCGGACATCCCCTGAGGGCTCTTGGACTGCGAGAGGGTGCAGGCTGGTCTGCAGGACCCCCCGAGTGCACGAATTTTGTGCACCAGGCCTGTAGTATACTATAATTTAGTGGCCATTTCTCTCCAGTGAAAATTAGATTGTTTAAAAATTGTGTCTTATGTGTGTGAGTGTGTGCGTGTGCGTGCATGTGTATGTGTGTGTTTTCTGGTGTTAACCTTGTAAGGAACATCTTTGTGCATACATATGTCTTCTGTCTTTTTATAAATGATGTTCTGCCAGCCTGTGTAGCTCAGCTTTGCCTTATGAACCAGGAGGTCATGGTTCGATTCCCAGTCAGGGCACATTCCTGGGTTGCAGGCTTGATCCCCAGTAGGGGGTGTGTAGGAGGCAGCCGATGAATGTTTCTCTCTCATCGATGTTCTATCTCTTTCTCCCTCTTTGAAATCAACAAACATATATTTTAAATAAATAAATAAGTAAATAAAGTGATGTAAAAATCTCTGGACTAGTGTTTCAGAAGAGTATGAAATATTTATATTCTTGCCATGATATTGACAGTTTTTTTCCCCAGGGGTTGCTCATATTGTACTTGAATATTTATTTATTTATTTTATTATTTTTTTTTTCCAATTTTTTTATTAAGGTATTATATGTGTACATATCTTACCAATTACTATATAAATATTTATTTCTTAAGTTAGCTTGGAATTATATAAAATTTCATTAGTATGTATTTAATTGTTGCCATTCATTACATTTACCATAAAGGATAGCCTAGGATATAAATGCAGAGTTTAATGAATCTTTTTGCCCAAATAATGAGAAACATGGTTTTAAAAGTCTTTTTGTTTCATGAAAGCAACCTATGTAGTGAGACTATCATGATTGAATGGAAAGAACATCAGTGTCCTGGATTCAGCTTCTGTCTTGATCTAACTAATTATGTGATCCTGGGCAGGTTACTTAGCTTCTCTGATCCTCTCTGTGTACTAACACAAAATTGATATATCAACACCCAGCTGAGGTTATGTATCTGTAACATGGAGATAATGTATATGTATATCAGGTCATGCCATTCATTTGATCAAAACTCAGTAAGACCACTCAATTCACTCAGTAAAATATAAAGTCCTTCAGTGGACTTACTGACCTAATTTCTTCCTATGTCTCTCTTAATAGCAAGGAACTACTTCCTTGCTATTTTCTAGCATGGCAGGTATGATCCTATAAGGTCCTTGTGAGGCACTGCTTAATCTCTTTGTCTGAAACACTTTTTCTGTGAGATATTTATATAGTTAACTCTTAATGTCTCCTTTAAGTCTTTGCTCAAGTGCCATCTCAACGAGGCTTCTTGACCACCATATTTAATACTGTAACCCATAACCTCAAGCATTCCTAAACCATCTTTCCCCCTTTTGTGTAGAGCATTTACACCTTTTAATAATATATAAATAACTTATTTATTATGTCTTTGTTTGTTGTCTAACTCCCCTTACTGGAGTATAGGCTCCAGAAAGGCAAGCATCTTTGTTTTATGTACACTCATGTATCCCTAATACCAGGAAGCTAAGTCTTGTGTAGAAGGGGTATTTCATCAATATTTGTTGAATATTAGACAATTAGTGATAACAGTCTTGTACATACTTTCAGACAAGTTCTCTACATTTATAAGCAAATACATTAATATTTTAGTGTATTTTTGTACACAAAAGGCATTGTACTATACACATGATTTTCATTTAGTATATTTTAGAGATCGTTAAGAGAATACTAAGAACTTTTGTTCTTTTTTAAAAAACTTACATTACTTTTAAAATTACATCACATATTCAGTAATTAATTGGTCTGTCAAGAATTGTGAATCATCTGAGATTTTACCATACTTGGCAAACTACCTGATTAGCTTGTCAATTTTGGGAATGTTGGCAGAAGACACGAGACTGCTCAGGTCAGAGACAAAAACTTGATTATTCACATCAGTGGTTTTAGCCAGAGTATTAGCATTTTCTCACACCAGTTTCTTGAGCTTTAGTTCCCACAGGGCAACTCAAAGATGGCCACATGGTACCTCCAGACACAGTGTGAAACCCTGAATGTAGGGAACCCAGTATTTTCTAATGGTAACTAAGCACGCCCACACCTTTGCTCTGGAGAGAGACATGATCGTCCTCTTCCGGGGCAGCCCACTATACATAAAGATCCTTAAAAAAGATAGTACAGAAGAAAGGCAAGCAATGCCTCTACCTGGAAGACATGCAGAAACATGAGAAACTCATGGAGAATTATCTCTGACAATAGTCCATTATTGATGGGCATTTATATTGTGTCTAATCTTTTGCTTTTATTAATGTTGCTGCAGTGAATTATCCTATATAATAAAGAGGTAATATGCAAATTGACCCTCACACCCTCACACAAGATGGGCGCCCCATGTGGTCAAAGATGGCCGCCACAAGATGGCCGGCAGGGGAGGGCAGTTGGGGGGGACCAGGCCTGCAGGGGAAGGCAGTTAGGGGTGACTGGGCTGGCAGGGGAGGGCAGTTAGGGGCGACCGGGCAGGCAGGGGAGGGCAGTTGGGGGCAACTGGGCCTGCAGGGGAGGGCAGTTAGGGGCGACCAGGCTGGCAGGAGAGGGCAGTTGGGGGCAACCAGGCCTGCAAAGGAGGGCAGTAGGGGGGGGACCAGACCTGCAGGGGAGGGCAGTTGGGGGTGACCAGGCCAGCAGGGGAGGGCAGTTAGGGGTGACCAGGCCGGCAGGGTAGGGCAGTTGGGGGCAATTGGGTTGGCAGGGGAGAAGTTAGGCATCGATCAGGCTGGCAGGGTAGTGGTTACGGGGTGATCAGGCTGGCAGGCAGGCGAGCGGTTGGGAGCCAGCAGTCCCGGATTGTGAGATGGATCGGGCCTAAACCGGCAATCAGACATCCCTCAAGGGATCCCAGATTGGAGAGGGTGCAGGCTGGGCTGAGGGACCCCCCCTCCCCCCCAGTGCACGAATTTCATGCACCAGGCCTTTAGTCTTTAATACATTTCTTATAAGTGCGAGTATATGTGTGTATCTGTACAATGTATTTGAAGAGCTGGAATTGCTGGGTCAAAGGGTATGTACAATTTTTTTTTGATAAATATTGGCACCATTGATGTTTAAGGGTCCTGTTTTCCACTTGACACTAATGCAACAATGTCATATCTATCTTTCTTAATATAATTTTCATTAATTTAATGTTATTCAACTTTTATCTTTTTTGTGTTTACCCTTGAAGTTACTCTTTTCAAGGGTGCCCATGAAAAATGAACACTTGCTAGACATTGTACTCATCTGTTTTGTCTATATAACAAATTGAGAATATTAGTTTTTATTTAAATTCTTATTTTTATATTCAAGGTAATAAAGTTCTAATGTCTCATGTTTTACAGATTCAGGAGGAAGAGTGCTCACCAAGAGATGACTTTAGTGATGCAGACCAGCTCAGAGTGGGCAATGATGGGATTTTTATGCTGGCGTTTTTCAGTAAGTGATCATTCCTTTCCAAACTTTTTAGTTTTTTGCATATATTGGCTATGTATTTTTAAAATAACAGACAGTGAAGAAAGGCAAATATTGTTAGCATGTCTCTACCTTTTTTAAAATGTAAATTGTTCCTGATACTAACTAAGTGTGATCAAATGTTACAGTACAAACCCTAGAATTTATTAAATACTTACCAGATGACTGTATTGTAGTCATCATGCTAGATGCTGACTGTATAAAGATATATAAGTATCTTTAAGTTAAATACAGTTTTATATGAGAAATGCTGCATGTCCATTCAATATTGTAGGAGCATGTAGAATGAAACTATAAATTCTGCTTTTGAGGCAGAGGACTTCCATTTGAGTGTCTTTAAACCAGAAGAGAAGTTGGAAAAAGAAATATTCTGGGGAACTAGAACCATGTGATTTGAGACACAAAAGTATGAAAGTGTAAGACTTATTTGAAGGGAATGGTGAGTAGCTAGAAGCCCAGAAATCTAAGTTACATTTTGTAACATCTTGCAAAATTAATATTTAACTTATAAAGTAAATTTAAGATACTTGTGGGAAAACTGTGTTATAGTCTTTATTATTTCAGTTTCTAATTGGCACAGTGTAAACAGTAAATAAGATTATGAAACTCAAAAATTAAATTGCTAAAATAAGTTTTGCAAACCTGATATTCATGTAGTCTATATATGGTTAATTTCTGCCCTCAGCTTAGTTAGATGATCAAGTTTTTATACCTTCTTGGATAGAACGCTAATATAATTCATGATTTATTTTGATAATAAAACCCAGAAGTAGTTTACTTACTTAGAGTACCACATTTAACTTTAAAAATAGAAAATACATACTTTCTGAATTGAATTACTTTTGAATCTGAAAAATTACTGACCTCCTATTTTTTTTAAAGATTTTTTTTTTAAATTGACTTTTAGAGAGAGAGGAAGAAAGAGAGAGACAAACATTGATGTGACAGTGAAACACTGATCGGCTGTCTCCTGCACCCACGCTACCAGGGATCAAGCCCAAAACCCGAGCATATGCCCTGATGGGAATTGAACCGGCGACAACACCCAACCAACTGAGCCACATCAGCCAGGGTTCTTGCTTCCTTTTTTCCCATCTTCTGAAGTAGATAATCACTCAGAAATGGGTGGGTGAATGGGTAGGCAGTTATATTTTTCTCTTCAAATTTATTAAATTATATTCAGGTAGGCACCAGCTAATTTAATACAATATTTAAATCTCATGGTTTTAGTTAACAATTTCTAGTTAAATATGATGTTAGATACTATGAAAAGGAAATGAACACTTTAGCTACAAATAACTACTGTTTTTTACTGCTAGTTTAGTGAACCTTGTTTTCTTAATTTTAGTTCAGCTAATAATCCTTTAAATTGATAGTACACTTCCTACATATTTTGATTATGAGTCATGTAAACATTGATTCCTTAATTAGAAAAGAAAGAATTTAAATTTATTATACTCTGTGTAGTATAAATACCTGTTTTTTAGGAATAAAAACATGTTATTTGACACTATCTAATTATTTGACTCAGAGCTTAATTATTATTTCTCCATTTCTGTCACTAAATCATACTCTTCTTTTTAGTTTTTGGATTTGAAAACATTTTACTAATGTAACAGTGATGTAAATGCATGATAACCTAGACACTTGATTGACTTTATTTTTGGCCACTAGTGATACATTAATTAATGTAAATGTGAGTATTTATATTAATGTATATAATGGAAATTATCTGACTTGTTTTAAATTTTTACTGAATTATGTTTCTACAGTTTCTATTTTTACACTATTTAATAGTCTACAAATATTGCACTAATATTATAAAGTTAAATTATAAATAATTTATTTTTATTTCCTTACATATGTTTTCTGGTGGCTATAGGCCAGAGCTTGAGCTTACTTGCTTTAAAGAGCATAGATTTATTTGTTTTCACTACCACCTAGTGGCTATTCTACAAATTGCAACTTGCTATATTTTCCATGCTTAAACTCTCTAGCAGTTGTCTAGATTGTTCTATTGTCTGTTTCTAAGGTTTTAGAAATAGATTTCCTTTAGTGTGGTTTATAACTTAAGCATTTTGGGTTCTATAAGTTGTACAAGTAAAACTACAGTAAATATCAATTATAACATTTCAGTTAAAACCTTTTGTTGGTTTAATTCTCGCTATCTGTTTTCAATGTCTACATTTCTTTCTTTTACCACATGAAACCCTATAAAAAGTTTTACCCTTAAATATGATAAGATAATTGCATGTTCATGTTCTGAAAATGTAAAGAAAGAAATATTTGTATCCCCTGATAATGTTCTAGCTTCTACAATCCCTTGAAGTGTCACTGCAAAATGCCTTTTACACGCCTAACTGCCTCTGATCTTATATTTAACAGGTTTTCTCTTTAACAGAAAGGAAGTAAGTTATTTATCAGTTAGAAACTAGAAATTAAGATTTTGTTCACTGGATAATTGACAGCCTGTAGAAATAACCCTGAACTCTATTACTTAAGAATATATTGGGCTGTATCTATGCCGAAACCGGTTTGGCTCAGTGGTAGAGCGTCGGTCTGCGGACTGAAAGGTCCCAGGTTCGATTCCGGTCAAGGGCATGTATATTGGTTGCGGGCACATCCCCAGTAAGGGGTGTGCAGGAGGCAGCTGGTCGATGTTTCTCTCTCATCGATGTTTCTAGCTCTCTATCCCTCTCCCTTCCTCTCTGTAAAAAATCAATAAAATATATTAAAAAAAAAAAAAAGTTGACCCTTGAACAACACATTAAACTGCACGGGTCCACTTTTTAAAAAAAAAAAAAGAATATATTGGGCTGTATCTAGAAACTGTTTTTTCTAAGGTTGAGCCTTTTGTGTCATGTGTGAATCTTCACTTCAGTGTACTATATTAATTATTATTTCCATTTTAGACATGCGGATCACATAACTAAAGAAATATTAAGTTAATTGTACCTTTAAAAAGAATTAGAAGAGTGTTTCGCAATGTAAATTCTGACTTGTAAGAAATTACCAAATTATCTTCCAAAGTGGCTGTACCATTTTGCATTCCCACCAGCAGGGAATGAGAGTTCCTGTTGCTCTGATCCTGATTGACATTTAGTGTTAACATTAAAAAAAAAAAAAAAAAAAAAAAAAGACATTCCAGTAGATGTGTGGTGGTATGTCATTGTGGTTTTTATTTTCATTTCCTTAACAATTAATGATGTTGAACATCATTACTTAGTAAATTCTTTTGAGCCCCTCCAAGGACAAGTCATAAAAGTTACAGTTATTAAAGGGGTTGTCTGAGCACCACACATATGAAAAATAGTAAATTAATGATTTGTTTTGTGCATGCAAAGCTGTGTTTTTTTTTTTTTTTATTGTTTTTGGATGACATTACACATTGTAAGTGAATCCAGAGAGAGAACATTTAAGCATTGCAATTATATCTTTAAAAACTCACAATATTTATGAAGTATTAAATTTTATTGAATTTGTTATATTTAAATTTTATTTGAATTTGTTGAAGAAAAAGTTTTTAATTAAATTCTCTATAATTTAGTGGATAAACCTTAAAACAATGTCTGTCTAAAAATATATTTTTTATTACTTTTTAGAGAGAGCATGGGAGAGGGAGAGAGAAACATTGATGTGAGAGCAAGACATCGATTGGCTGCCTCCTGCACCCCCCTACCAGGGATGGAGTCTGCAACCCAGGCATGTGTCCTGACCGTGAATCGAACCAACAACCTTTGGTCCATGGGACGACACCCAACTAACTGAGCCACACTGTTCAGGGCTAAAACAATTTCTTAATATATTGCTAGATCATGTCTTTCTAAATGGCTGATAGTTTAAACAGAGAGCCTAGATAAGACAGAAATTTATCCCTGTGTAGTTCAAAATTAAGTATAATGAAATTGATTATTCTTTGAGAACCTATTGTCTTAGAAACCTGGTGTATTTATATGTGATGAAAATTTTTCTTTGATGAAAATATTAATAAGTTCTTAATGTTTGCATATTTATCAAATATGCATATTTATCATCTATGATTTTCATTTGTTTACTTTCAAAACAAGTATCAAGTTGTTTTTAATTTTAAATTTTTTATTTTGAAATACTTTAAAACTTAGGGAAAAGGTTGTAAAAATAGTGTAGTTCCCAACTTTTATTCAGCTTTTCCAAGTCTTAACATTTTACATGACTTCAGTTCAATAATCAATATTTGGTAATTAATATTAATGAAATACTAACTGGCTTACAGATCTTATTCAAATTTTGCCAACTCTCTTATTAATGCCCTTTGTCTGATCCAGAATCTAATCTAGGATTACACATTGTTTTTAGTTGCCATGTTTCCTAAGTTTGCTTTAATCTGGAAGAGTTTCTTAATCTTTTCTCTTGTTTCTTATAACTGATTCTTTTGAAGAATACCAGTTAGATGTTGTGTGTGTGTGTGTGTGTGTGTGTGTGTGTGTGTGTGTGTGTGTGTCTGTCTTTGTCTCTTTCTCTCTTTGCAAAAATACCACAGAAATGATGCGCTCTTCTCAGTGCATCACAACAGGAAGGAATAATCTAGATATGTGTTACTACTGGTGATACTTACTCTCATTAGATTAAGGTGATGTCTGCCAGCTCTCTTCACTATAAAGTTACTGTTTTCCCCTTTTTAATTAATAAGTATCTTATGGCTACTGAAAATTAAAAGTATAGTCTTCCTATACTTTTAATGGATAAACTGTAGCATACAATATTACTTTCTAGGTTATCCTGATCACCGTTTTGGGTAGGTGGAAGGTATAGGTGGTAAAAAGAAACAGAATATAGGTAAAAGACTTGGATGTTTCAATCCTGGCTATACCACTTACTTGCTTTATGACTTCATGTGCAGCTTAACTGTTCTGAGTCTCAATTTGTCCTTCTGTACAGTGGAATTAACTTGGCCTTTCCCTTCTTAAAAAGCTAATGTGAGGAACAAAGGAGTGAAAATATATGAAATGTCATAAATTATAGTGTTCTATTAAGTGAAGGTGGTGATAATGTTCTCCTTTCCCATCCTTACCTGAGAACTCACCTTTTAGTTATAATAAGTAATATGATTTAAAATGATTTTCAAATGTCATTAACCTGTCCGAACCTGCCTGATTTGCTTTCTTACAAAGAAGGGCACGCTGAAGGTGAATGTGGAGAAGTGTAATCGGAGCAACAGTAAGCATTCTTTACTAACTTTCCTGAGTTTATTGCCTTGCTTCCCTGCTGCTTGCTTCCCCAAATCTTAACTAAGGAATATAGGCTACCTAAGGTTGTTGCTTTTTTGGGTTTTACCATGGGCCTTGTTATATGGGGAATAGGTGCCCTATGCCCTGTAAGCTTCCATATTTTACCCTAGGTTTCCAGGGAAACATGCATGAATGACATAGAGTTGAAGGAAAAGTATTGTCTTCTTTCCTAGGCATGTCTAATATGTTCTCCTGCCTCTACTACATGTTGTTTCTTTTGCAGATTTTACAGGTCTACGATTTAGTGTACAGTTATGAAATTCTCTTTTTTGCCAACTCTGACATGTCATAGAGGATCCAGAATTGAATCCAGAAATGATTCTGTCCTTAAAAACCTATCCTGCTTTACTTCCTGTTTTACAGGCTAAGGGGCATAAAGTGAATCAGTCTATGCTCAATTGGTCACTGTTTTCCTAGTGCTTAAACCAGTTAAAGATGGTTAAGTTATGTAATATATTTGTCTGTTGGGTCAAATATTGCACACTGGGTGTCTTACAAATGGAAATTAATTTTCTCCGAGTTTTGAAGTTCAAGATCAGGGTGCCGGAAAATTTGGTTTCTGGTGCAGATTCTCTTTTTGGCTTGCAGATGGCTATCTTCTTGATGTGTCCTCGCATGGCTTGTCCTCTACATGTATGTGGTGAAAGAGCTCTCTAGCCACCAACCCTATCAGATCAGGGCTCTACCCCTATAACCTTGTTTAATCTTAATTACCACCCTGAAGCCCCTGTCTCTAAATACAGTCACATTGAGGGTTAGGGCTTCAATATACAAATCCAGTCCATAACAAGGTATTGTATCTGAGCACAGATAGCAAAAAGAAAACATGATGCTTTAGTAAATACTATTTTGTACTTTTGGATGTTATTCCTAGTGTGGGTACAATATGTATAATAGTCTGATTTGAAGAAACTAATTGGACAGTGTTTGAATATATACGCAAATGTAAAAATATACTTTTGAAATATTTTGCTCTTTTGGATTTTCTCCATCAATGCATCCTGTGTTTTAACAACATGGCATGCTTACAAAATGATAGCATGTGTACAGCACACTGGGATAAAGGAAGAAGGTGGTCAAGACTGGTAGCAGTCTGTCCTCTGCCCTAGCCCTCACCCGCCTGCCCTGAGGCCTGAGGAGAGAAATATCTCAGCCTGTCACTAACACATATGTGGCATATGTAGGCAAACTAGGAAATCTCTGCTGCTATTCATTGATATAAATTCTTTATTTTAAATAGATATAAAATTATTTTTGACTGGTTAAGTGTTTTTTGTTTTCCCCTACAGCTACCACAGGTATTAGCCAATTAGGTACAGAGCAGTTACGTCTAATAGAATATTCTGATAGTGGACATGAAATATTCTATGTATCAGCTGACAATATGGTAGCTGCAAGCCACATGTGACTCTTGAGCACTTGAAATGTGGCTATTGCAATGGAGGAACTAAATTTTTAATTTTATTTAGTTTTAATTTAAATTTAAATAACCTCTTTTATAGAGGAGGATATGTTCCTGGGGCACAAGTAAGAAGCAGTGTGTCTGGTGGCATTGGTTAGCACAGATATGGAGGATAGCAAAATACTGATCAATATCTAGGTTTAAAAAAAGAAAAAGTAGAAAGTTAAATAAGCTTTATTTCCAATAGTGTCTCCTGAAATTTTTTTCTACAGAAAAGATAGGACCTACTCTGTAAGGTGAAGATATTTTATATGGCTAGTAATGATAGCTAACACTTCAGCAGCTACACGTGTGAGGTTCTGTACTGTGCTAAGCTCTTTACATTCATTATGTCACTTAATCCTTTAATCAACCTTGTGAAGTAGGTACTTACAGATCAAAGAACTGTGGCTCACAGAAGTCAGCAGTGAGTCTAAGGTCACATATCGAGTAAGTGAGTATACCGAGACTCAAATATGGGTCCCTTATTTCAAAACTTACACACCTAAGTCAGAAAGGTTTCGGCTACAAGTAATAGAAAACCGCTACTCAATTGTTTTAAATAGTTAGGAGATTATCGCACAAGACAAGAAGAGCATGGATGAGCAGTCTGAAGGCACAGAAGTATCAGTGTTGTGGCTCTGCTTTCCTTTGCTTTTCTTCACTCTCCCCCACTTGGAGTGAGAGTTTAATCCTCAGGCTGATAAGAGATCCCAGCAGCTGTTCAGGATATGTCCAAACATCCCGAGGAAGAGGAGGGGCCATTTCTTCTTCTTCTTTTTTTTTTTTTACATAAAAGTAGGCAATAGTATAATAAATCTCCATGTATCCATCACCCAGCTCCAAAAGGGATCAATTTAGAGCCACTGTTACTTAACCTGTATTCCATCCTCCTTTCCCTTGCTATGTTCTTAAGAACCAAGGAATGTTTTTCAAAAGTCCTATTTAAAAACAAAAAATAATTGGAAAGGAATTTTGTCCTCCTGTGATTTTGCCCCAGACTACTTGGGAGCCACCTTTTGGGGTTAAGTGTGGGATCCAGTCTCCCGTAAGGAGTCTGTAAAGGTCGGTGGGTTCCTGTGGAGGTGTACAACAGGTTTTGTTAGAGAGGAGGAGGAAGCAGTGAACAGTATCTGTTCTGGGAACCATCTTTGATAATTTATTTGGCTCAGTTTTTATATTGGCTGATTGGTTGACTGATTGCTGAGGCTGGGCTTCTTGGGTGGGATCTCATGGAAGCTACATTGTGACCTGGTTTTTATCTGGTATAAAAATGTTTCACCCATTGTCATAAGCTTTAATGAATTGATTCTTCTTGATTAAACAAGAAACCAAGCTTACTCATTTGTTAATGTCTGATAAATAACTTGCATTTGCAAAAGGTAAACTATAGTCTATAAAGAAGGCTTAATTGGTACAGAGTTCAAAAAGAAAAAGGAATTGCTATTCCCATTGAGCAATGAAGTATTGTTAATATCAATCTCTGTTAATTTGTTTCCTAAGTATAGTTTTTAAAATAACTGTTCTCTTGCTTTTAGTGGCATTTATTTTCAACTGGCTTGGATTTTGTTTATCCTTCTGTATCACCAATACCATTGCTGGAAGGTATGGTGCCATCTGTGGATTTGGCCTTTCATTGATCAAATGGATCCTTATTGTCAGGGTGAGTGTCTTGATAATGTTTATCATTTTTATCTTTAAAATTAAAATATATGAAATGTCCTGTGTAGTTCGTAAATTTTATGCATATGAATTCAATTATTTTAAGACTATTCTTCTAGACTTTATTATTATAGCGATTTCTGTGGTGTGAAAATTTATAACTGTATTTATATGAGAGCTTGCTGGTACAGTAGTCCCCTCATCTGCAGATTTGCTTTTTTTGGTTTGTGTTATTTGTGGTCAGCCATGGTCTGAAAATATTAAGTGGAAAATTTCAGATATTTTGAGAGAAAGAGCAAGCAAGCACATTCACATAACTTTTATTATAATATATTGTTATAATTGTTCTATTTTATGTTGTTAATCTTTTACTGTGCCTAATTTATAAATTAAACTTTATCATAGGTATGTATATATAGGAAAAAAACATAGTATATGTAGGGTTCAGTACTATCCACAGTTTAGGCAACCACTGGGGGTCTTGAGGCAGACATCTCCCCTGATGATAAAGGGGGACTACTGTATATGGAAAGAACTTTGAAAGCAGAAAAACTTGTTTGGACCTCATCTTTTTTATATCAGGGTGCTAACTTTAAGTTTTTAAATTCTTCTGAGCTTTAGTTTCTTCATATAGGTTGATAATAGCTGCCTTTCAGAATTTTTGTGAGGTATGGAAATAATATAATTAAGGTCCCTTGCCTAGTTGCAGCACAAATATATGTTCTGAGTCACATCATGGCTACCACTATTGTGATATAGTACAGGCATTTCTAAGTCAGTTAAAACATAACAATTTCTGTTAGTTAGTAAAATTATCATGGATTTAAATATCTTCCTGTTCTTTATGCTTTTTTAATAACATAAGAGCTCAAAAGTAAAATTACAGGCTTTTGAAGTGTTGTCTATCAGAATTCATCTTTTCTCCCTTATGTTCTTGCTAAGTCTTCTCATTTTCCTGTTGTCCCTGGAAATCAACCTCTGTCTAACTCTTATGTACAAGATAGTGTGTAGGGAAAGAGCAAGGATACCTCCTTTTCTTTCCTATCTCAGGAACTTTTCTAGTACTATTGTTATCATATCTCCCACCAACTCTTTACTTTTGCCTCTTGAAGGCCGCTTGTGGCTCCTTTTTACAAAGCTTTTTTCCTGGTTTCCTTAGGATAAGGCCCAGGAAAATTATCAAAAGTACCTTTGTTTATTGTTTTAGTAAGTCTTTTTAAAAGTTACCACACGTTTAAATGCAATCAATAAAACATATACTTTCTATTAATCATATTTGCTTAAACACTGATTTCTAATTGAATGAATCAAATCCTCAAACTTTCAATAGAATCACAAACCTAATATGTCAGCTGCTCTTAAGTGTTTCAGACACTTTAATTATGCACCTACATTATCAAATTGATTAAAACTTTACTCACTACAAAAATATTTAAACTATGGATTTAATGTGTTTCTTCATTATTTTAAAACTTACTTTATCACTTTTCAGGGTTTCAGTAACCTTATCAGACCCTTTTCCTGTTAAGACCAAATTACAGGTTTTGGTTATTAATAAGTTGACTCTTAGTTGGGACCTGTGGATTGGCTTCTTCTAAGATGATTAAAATTTGAACCATTGTAAGAATAATCTTCTGGCAGATTTTTCTTCTGGTTTCATTTTTAAAAAAATGTAAAGTGGGTTCCAACCTAGAGCATAAATCTGTTAGGTGTTATGACACATACAGAGATAAAGAGACAATCCCTATCCTTGCAGAGTTATGAAAAAAACAAGAGTTGGAGCTAGATAAGTCCAAACTTGGTTATATTAGTAATAAAATTAGTTAACTATTATTCAAATGGTATTTCTCATCTAAGTTACAAAACTCAGAAAATAACTTGAGGACATTTTTCTCATTTCAGCTAAAGCTGGCAAATTTTTAATATCATTCTAGATTCATAAAAAAGAAATTAGCCCAGCCCTGGCCAGTTTGGCTCAATGGATAGAGCATCAGCCTGTGGACCGAAGGGTCCTGGGTTCAATTCTGGTCAAGGGCATGTACCTCGGTTGCAGACTCCTCCCCAGCCCCTGGGGCTCATGCAGGAGGCAACCAATCAATGTGTATCTCTTATGTTGATATTTCTCTCTGTCTTTCCCTCTCACTTCCACACTCTCTAAAAATCAATGGAAAAATATCCTCTGGTGAGGATTAGAAAAAAAAAAACCCAAAAAGAAATTAGCCCATTATATGCAACCTATGCCTTTAGGGCATTAGGTCCTAATTCTCTCATAGAACTCTATGTGATAAGGTGGGGAACTTAAATTCAAAGACTGGAGTTTCTCAGAGTTCTGTAAGGTATGTATTAGCATCATGTTTGATCACCAGAACTATTTAATTTTCCTTCAAAATACCTGTACTGAGCTAACGTTAATATTATACCTTTAGTATATATATTGAG
Organism: Ia io; assembly: GCA_025583905.1. Lineage (NCBI taxonomy): Eukaryota > Metazoa > Chordata > Mammalia > Chiroptera > Vespertilionidae > Ia > Ia io. The sequence continues at coordinate 51,524,353 of JAJQQW010000003.1, forward strand.
AAATGATACAAGAAGAATATTTTTTTAAATCTTTTGTATCACTTTATCAAGTATACTAGAGCCCGGTTCACGGATTTGTGCACCTATGGGGTCCCTCAGCCTGGCCTGTGGGGATCGGGCCAAAACCAGCTCTCTAACATCCCCCAAGGGGTCCCAGATTGTGAGAGGGCACAGGCCACGCCGAGGGACCCCACCAGTGCACAATCGGGGCTGAGGAGGGGCCGCGGGAGGGCTCCAGAGCGTGTCCAGATTGGGGCCGATCAGGGCCAGCTGGCCGGGGAGGGACCATGGGAGGTTGGCTGGCTGGGGAGGGACTGTAGGAGAGCTTCAGGGTGTGTCCAGGCTAGGTAGGGACCATGGGAGGGATACAGGACGTGTCCGGCCCACCTGGCCCAGTCCCGCTCAGCCAGACCCCAGCAGCAGGCTAACCTACCAGTTGGAGCGTCTGCCCCCTGGTGGTCAGTGTTCATCATAGTGACTGGTTGAACAGTCAAACAGTCGGACACTTAGCATATTAGGCTTTTATATATATCGACTGGGGGGGCCCCTCAGCCCAGCCTGCATCCTCTCCAATTTGGGACCCCTCAAGGGATGTCCGACTGCCCATTTAGGCCCGATCCCGGTGGGAACGGGCCTAAACTGGCAGTCAGATATCCCTCTCACAATCCAGGACTGCTGGTTCCCAATGGCTTGCCTGCCTGCCTGCCTGATTGCTCCTAACCGCTTCTGCCTGCCAGCCTGATCACTCCCTAACCACTCCCCTGCCAGCCTGATTGATGCCTAACTGCTCCCTGGCCGGCCTGAATGCCCTAACTGTCCTCCCCTGCCAGCCTGATTGCCCCTAACTGCTCTCCCCTGCAGGCCTGATCGCCCCCAACTGCCCTCCCTTTCAGGCCTGGTCCCTCCTAACTGCCCACCCCTGCTGGCCTGACCGCCCACAACTGCCCTCCTCTGCCGGCCATCTTATGTCCACAGGGGGGCGGCCATCTTGTGTGTTGGGATGATGGTCAATTTGCATATTACCTCTTTATTATATAGAATTACTGACTATATGTATTCCCTATGCTGTACTGTATATCCCCATAACTATTTGGTAACTACCAATTTGTACTTCTTAATCCTTTCATTTTTTTCACCCATTCCCCAAACCCCCTCCCATCTGGCAACCAACAAAATGTTCTCAGTATCTCTGAGTCTGTTTCTGTTCTGTTTATTTATTTTGTTTTTTAGGCTTAATTGTTGATAGATATGTATTGCCATTTTATTGTTCATATTCTTCTTTTTCTTCTTTTTCAAGAAGACTCTCTAACATTTCATGTAATGCTGGTTTGCTGGTAAATGAACTCCTTTAGCTTTTTCTTGCCTGAGAAACTCTTTATCTGTTTTTCTATTCTAAATGATAGCTTTGCTGGGTAGAATAAGCTTGGCTGCAAGCCCTTGCTTTTCATCATTTGGAACATTTCTTGGCAATTCCTTCATATCTGCAAAGTTTCTATTGAGAAATTAGCTGACAGTCTTAAGGGAGCTCCCTTGTAGGTAACTAACTGCTTGTCTCTTGATGGTTTTAAGATTCTCCTTTTGTCTTTAATCTTTGGCATTTTAATTATGATGTGTGGTCCTCTTTGAATTCATCTTGTTTTGGACTCTCTGCATTTCATGAACTTATTTGTCTATTTCCTTCACCTGGTTAGGAAAGTTTTAAATCATTCTTTTCTAAAATAGATTTATAATTTCTTGCTCTCTCTCTTCTTCTCACACCCCTATAATACGAATGTTGGCATGCTTGAAGTTGTTCCAGAGGCTCCTTACACTATCTTTATATTTTTGGATTCTTTTTTCATTTTGCTATTCTGATTGGGTATATTTGCTTCCTTATATTTCAAATCACTGTTTTGATTTTTGGCTGCATCTAGTCTACTATTGATTCCCTGTAAAGTAATCTTAATTTCAGTTGGTGTATCCTTCATTTCTGACTGGTTCTTTTATGGTTTCCATGTTCTGCCCCCACCTCCCACCCCCAAATTACAAGATGAAGTTTATTTAGAAAGTTACAGAGGTAGTTAAGTGAGCCAGCGGGGCTGTGTAGGCTCAGGAAATAAGTTACAGAGGCAGAAGAAGGGCCCTTGGAGCTTGGGAGAGAGAAAGGCAAAGGTAATGCACCTGGGGGGAAGAAGAGGGTGAAGGGAAATGTGCAGGCATACTTCTGAGAGGGAGAGCATGCTCCATGTCCTTTTTATGCTGTTAAAGTTCTCTCTGAGTTCGTCTATTCTTCCCCTAAGTTCATTGAGCGTTCTTATAACTAGTGTTTTGAACTCTGCATCTAGTAGATTGCTTGTCTTTATTTTGTTTAGTTCTTTTTTTGGAGATTGGTTCTGTTCTTTCACTTTGGACATGTTTCTTTGTATCATTTTGGCAGCCTCCCTGTAGAGCTGTTGTGTCTCCCAGGCTTCATAGAGTGGATTAATGTAATAGGGGGCCTATACGGTCCAGTGGAAGAACCTCCTCGTTCACCCAAGCTGGGCACTATGGGGGTGCCCCTCCCTGCCCCCAACATGGGCTGTGTATACCCTCCTGTTGTAGTTGAGCCTTGATTGCTGTTGGCACCTTAATGGAAGGGATTTACCTAGTCTGATTGGCTATAAGGACTGGCTGCGGCCACTGACCTCTGACCACTGTGGAGAATCAGCTGTGCAGGGGCTCACCTCATGGAGCAGGATTTACTTTAGCAGGGCTCTAGTGCCTGCTGAGTCTGATCCTTGAGTGTGTCACTTGTGGAGGTGGTGGTTTTGTAGGCGGCAGGAATGGCACCAGGTACTAGACTGGTGGAGTTGGACTGGACCTGGGTTCAGCAACCTTGGTACTTGACTTCTGGCTAGGAAGAATTAAGAGCCAAGACTCAAACTATAAGAGAACATTATTTATAACTAGAGGCCCGGTAGGATTGGGCCTAAACGGGCAGTCGGACATCCCTCTCACAATCCAGGACTGCTGGCTCCCAATTGCTCACCTGCCTGCCTTCCTGATTGCCCCTAACCACTTCTGCCTGCCAGCCTCATCACCCACTAACCACTTCCCTGCCAGGCTGATTGATGCCTAACTGCTCCCCTGCCAGCCCGATTGCCCCTAACTGCCCTCCCCTGCAGGCCTGGTCACCCCTAACTGCCCTCCCCTGCCAGGCGATTGCCCCTAACTGCCCTCCCCTGCAGGCCTGGTCCCCCCCAACTGCTCTCCTCTGCAGGCCTGGGTCCCCCCAAACTGCCTTTCCCTGCAGGCTCGGTTGCCCCCAACTTCCCTCCTCTGCCGGCCTGGTCACCCCTAACTGCCCTCCCCTGCAGGCTTGATTGCCCCCAACTGCCCTCCCTTGCAGACCTGGTCCCTCCCAGCTGCCCTACCCTGCTGGCCATCTTTTGGTGGCCATCTTGTGTCCACATGGGGGCAGCCATCTTTGACCACATGGGGGCAGCCATTTTGTGTGTTGGAGTGATGGTCAATTTGCATATTACTCCTTTATTAGATAGGAGAGAGGCCTGGTGGGGGCCAGCTGGTTTGCCTTGCAGGATGTCCTGGATCAGGGTGGGGGTTCCCTTGGGGCATGGGGCAGCCTGGGTGAGGGGCCTGTGGTGGTATGCAGGCTAGCCATGTCTCCCAGCGACCCAAGCGGAGGCCCTCGTATCTGGGATTTATTTATCTTCCATAATTGAAACTTTGTAGTCTTGAGTGGAGCCAAGCCTCTTGCTTGCTCCGTGGCTGCAGCCATTTTTGTTGGGATTTATTTATCTTCTATAATTGAAACTTTGTAGCCTTGAGTGGAGGCCTGGGCCGGCCAGGGTGTGCGGAAAGCTTGGGTTCTTCTATTGTCGGGGAAACCCAAGTCTCCTGCTTTCTCCTTGGCTGCAGCCATCTTTGTTGGGTTAATTTGCATACTCACTCCTGATTGGCTGGTGGATGTGGCTTGTGGGTGTAGTGGAGTGATGGTTAATTTGCATATTACTCTTTTATTAGATAGGATGTCACAGAATTAGAAGAAATTATTCTTAGAAGAAATGGGCTTAGGAAATAAGTTATAGAAGCAAAGGAAGGGCCCTAGGAGCTTGGGAGTGAGGAAGCTAATGGTAACAAGCCTTGGGGGTGGAGATGGAAAAGGAAAAGGCTTGGGCTTGTTCCCTGGAGGGAGAGCTCACTGGGTGCTACATTGTAAGGGTTTTAAGGGTAGATTTTAGGGGAGGTCCCAGGAGAAGATTTTAATAGAATATTCAGCAGCTTTTCAGGTGTGTCCTTTCAGGGTCTAGGTCTTCACTTATTGATTGGTCTGCTCCAGGGCAGGGGTCATTCAATGCAGCTGGTCCTTAGGTCAGCCATGGGGTTGCTGGTCTGGTTTTGTTGCTTTTCTGGGCCTGGAGCTGAAATACAACTGAGGTCTAAATGTTATCTCTAGGGAGAAAAGGTCAGGGGGTCCAAACCGCATGACCAGTGATATGCTAGGGCCGTGGTCGGCAAACTGCGGCTTGCGAGCCACATGCGGCTCTTTGGCCCCTTGAGTGTGGCTCTTCCACAAAATACCACGGCCTGGGCGAGTCTATTTTGAAGAAGTAGCGTTAGAAGAAGTTTAAGTTTAAAAAATTTGGCTCTCAAAAGAAATTTCAATCGTTGTACTGTTGATATTTGGCTCTGTTGACTAATGAGTTTGCTGACCACTGTGCTAGGGGAGGAAAGGTCACCCTGGGGGTAAGGTCCCACCCTTCACATTGTCTTTTGCTAGTCACCCAGGGCTTTCCACCCTGGTGACCTTCTGTGCCTGGCTCATCATCCTTGCTCATGTCTGTCTAACTGCCTACCACAGTAGGGTGGTGCTTCAACGTGGTCTGAAGTTGTCCACTGGGTATGCTGGTTCTGGGGTCTCCTGGGAGGTGCAGGCCAAGGTCAGCCACTGACTGTGGTCTGCCCAGGGGTCTCCCAGCATGAGCTACAAAGTGATCTGCAGATGACTGCTACTTGTATTGGACTTGGAGGTGCCCAGGTGAGTCCTAAACTGCAAACTAAGGTCGGCTGCCACTAGTGCTGAGCATGGGGCCCATTAGCGAGAGGTATGAGGCTCACCAAGATAGGCCATTCATATGGAAAAGTCAGTGGAAACAGCTGAGTGGGCCTGCAAGTTGGGTATGGTGGGCTCTCAGGGAATCCCGGGGGTGGTGGTGGGGCAGGGTGAGCCAGGTTGCTGGAGACTCAGATATGGCCCCTGCTTGACGACTTTGGCAGAAGGGCTCAGAAAAGGAACAGTGGCCTCAGCACACACTTTTATCTGGGAGAAAGCTGTCTCTTCAGCTCTCACCTTGATTTCAGATAGTTCACTTCCTCCCCATATATCCCTGGTGCCTTTCAAGCTGCTGCCCTAGTGGTGGAGCTTAGAGTGAGTGAGTCTGAGTGAGTCCGAGTAAGTGCATGCACCTGTACACAGGCTCTTTAAGAGAAACTGCCTGGGACTCCAGCACCCTCCATCTTATTCAGCCTCAATCTACACTGATTTTTACAGTGAGAAATTATGGGGACTTCTCTTCCTAGCACTGGAACCCTGGACTGGGAGGTCTGGTGTGGGGTTGGGATCCCTCTTTCTTTATGGGGGACCTCCATAGCTGAGATAACCCTCCTGATTTTTATCCACCGCCAGCCCGTTCATGTCTCTACTCCTCCTACCATTCTCCATGTGGCTCTTCTTTATATTCTTAGTTGTAGGACTTCCATTCTGCTAGATTTCAAGCAGCTATGAATGATGGTTGTTCAGGAGTTTAGTTGTACTTTTGATGTCGTTGTGGGAGGAATTGAGTACTGCATTTTCCAGCTGTTCTCAATTCAGTGTCTCTTCTAATTCTGTAATGCCTCTGTACTTTACTTTTATTATAGTGCTTCAAGCAATAAATTCCCCTTAGAGGTCAGTGCTGAGAGAAAGGTTTTTCTCCCAAAAGCTTGGGTGTTTCCTTTTATTAGACAATTAAGTAATTTCTAAGTCGTACTGCTGCCTTCTATTTTATTTCTGAATTGCCATGAACTTCAGATTTATTGTATCTTTTGTCCAAGATTCTGACATTATTTCTATCTAAGTCTTTTGATGTTTTTATTATTTCATTCATTCATTCGTTCATTCACTCATTCATTCATTATTCATTTTGTTAATTCTCATCCGAGGATATTTTTTTCCATTGATTTTTAGAGAGAGTGGAAAGGGGCGGGGGGAGAGACAGAGAGACAGAAAATAATATCGGAGAGAGAAACATTAATTGGTTGCCTCTCGTATTCACCCTGACCAGGAAGTGAACAGGTGACCGTTCAGTGCATGGGATGACGCTTAACCAACTGAGCCACACCAACCAGGGCTACTTTTTTTTTTTTTTTTTAACAACAACTTGACTCAACCCTATAATTTGTAGTGTTTTAAAACATTTTGATAACTCAGTAATGAGCCCAAAAGCTTATTTATCTTTTTTACATAGTGAGTTTCTTTGACTTCAAGGTGAAGGTAATTATATTCTTTTCTTGGGAGTAAATGAAAAATAGCTTTAGGTAAATATTTTGGGTGAAGAATGACATTGTTCTAATTTTCTGGTTGCCTCTTGCTATGTAACATTATATATTAAATATGTTTTAAAATTAGAAAGTTAAAAAAATAATTGCTTTGGTTCTTTACTTCTTTTTCTTAGCCTATAAAATCTGTATAAAAACCTTTTATTTCTAATTATTACTTTATTAAAAATAATTTAGTGCTATACTTTACAAGCTATATTTTCCCAATTTTCTATTTCTCCCTTCATAGTACATATTTTAGAGGTATTGGAGTATGTGGGATTTGTATCTTTAATGATACTAGTAAATTTTTAACCTTTGAAATTTCTGAAACTCTAAGCTGAGAATTTATATCATGGTTCATTTATAAATTATAAATATTTCCTGTAAAAGTACTTAAAAGGCTTTAAAAAACAGACTAAAAAGACAGTTATTTTAAGTGTTCAGACGCTAAAGGATAATAGAGAAGAATTGTCTGAAGTAGTCCTGAAGAAAATTAGATTGAAATTTTAAAAAGCTTTTAAATAATAAATCTTGATGATTAGAGTCTAATTAAGGAAAAGTACCCATGTCCAGTATCATCAAACCCTGCCTTCCAACTGCCTGTTCATATCCTCATTTTAGAGAGACTATAAAACTGCCTACCATAGCCACTAATAGGAACTGTTGAAATGACACTTCAAGGTTCATTTAGCTGCTCACAGCTCACTGTTGGGAACTGAAAGCTGGTGCATCAGTTTGAAAATAAAAAGACTAATGAGTTGGGGGTCTTTCTGTGCCTAGTATTCTTGGCAGTAATTAGCAGTAGGGGGTGTACAGAGGGTCAAAAACTCTTCCTTTTAGAGGTCAACAGAACATATCTATCTGATAAGATTAAACTAATGTGGCTTTGGTGCTAATGTCTAAAGTAGTGGATTGCTGTAGAGTATTTGGGATGGTAGTCATGGCTTTGAAAATTATGAAAAAGGATCTGACGTGAACTCTTTAATGAGAAAATGTTGTATTCAGATATATAGCATTTACCTTTTTTTCCTTATAAGCAGATGAAAATTGATTTTTTTCCAAAACATTTTATATGTTTGTTACATATAAAAGGGTTTTTTTCAGATAATTTTATATATATGTCATTAAGTATTTTTTTCTTCTCTAATTTTCTTTTTATGCTGCTTTTAAGTGCTAAAGATTATTTGAGATAAATCATTCTGAAACTGAGACTAATCTATGATTTTCATATTTAAGTACACAGACATGATGAATATATTTATGTTCACTCCATAGTTTTCTGATTATTTTACTGGATATTTCAATGGACAATATTGGCTTTGGTGGATATTCCTTGTACTTGGTAAGTTTATTCTTAATGCATTTTACTTTGATTAATTTGTATTTAGTTTAACTTTGGTATTTCCTAAAACTTTAAGGTGTAAATACATTGTGTTACAAATTATATGGAAATAAATCTACTGTAAATTTCTCATGTCCAAACACTTACTTCATGTCAGTTATTCATATAATTCTACATAGTACTCCAGGTTTCTTAGATTGAAAATTCAGAGCCATTCAGTTTAAAGACTCACTGGTTTAATGACATTTGAATGCTACAAAACCTGAAAATCCTAATATGGTTAAAAATAATTGCCTTCAGTATTTATCTTGGAAAATATACATACATAATTTCTTTTAATGATCTTAGGAAATGTTGAGAGTAGGATAGTTGGATGTTCTATCCTGTTATTTTTGGATCACTAACACATTCTTTATACTCCTGAAATGTACTCTGCATTAGTCATTAATCAGCTAGACATAAGGAAAAGTTTCATGCCTAATGATCACTGTACTTCTTTTGAGTTGTCTCCTTACAAGGCATATCTTTTATTCATATTGATGAATTTTGGACATCCAATTTTTGTTCTCCTGTGTTTTTCATGATGTATAATTAATTTAACCTTAAAATCACATTATACCTTTAACCCGCATTTCAAATTCATTTACCGACATGAAGTGTACATTTTGTTTCTACTTAGGTTTAAAAGCCCACATTTCTGTGGTAGAATAATTGTACCAGAAAATAATAGCATTTCAGTAGGTGGCAGTCTTCTCCTTGAGATTTTATTTAGTCCTGCTATTGGATCTTTAGGATCTTTTGGGACATAACTTCTTAGTGGTCACTTAAGGTCACTAAAGATCCTGGATTCTTTCTCTAATAATTATAGTGAAGTTATTATTCTAGTGTTGTGATTTTGTTGGCTCATACAGGTTTCAGACAGTTTACGTTGTTAGTTATATTTTGACTGCCTGAATTCTGTGTGTTTTTTTATTGAGTTTCTTACTTAAAAGTGAAAAAAAAATGTATAAAGTTTATTATGTAGTTAAGCATATTAATTGAGTATATTTGCTTATATGTATATTACTAGAGGCCCGATGCACGAAATTCGTGCAAGAGTAGACCTTCCTTCCCCCGGCTGCCGGCACCAGCTTTCCTCTGGCACCTGGGACCTGGGCTTCCCTCCGGCCACCAGCAGGCACGCGGGACCCAGGCTTTCCTCACAGCCCCAGCTTCGTCAGAAGGACGTCTGGTCTAATTAGCATATTATGTTTTATTATTATAGATTAAGAGATTGAGGAATCTTAGGAAAACAACTGTGGGGTAGAGTGAAGTGCAGAGGATAACCCCAGTTGCACATCAGAGTCATGATCTAGCCTTTAGGGGAATGTGAAAATTTACTCCATGATAAAAATGTTGCTCTCACATACACTCAAGAACGTTGAGCACTTTGTAGAACTCAGAAACAATAGTTGCTGAATGGTTTCTAGGTATGGATTGGCTTATTTTAGAAAATGCTTGACCAGAACAAAATATGTCTTAGAAATAGCAGCTTCATAGCCTAAAAAGGGATTTCACAAATAATTTCGATTTACATTTTTCAATACTGTTTTTACATTTGGATCACAATGTCCATTATCTTTGAACAGCATCTGGAAGGACATGCAGTGGATTCAGAGTGAGAGTCACAAATGGAAGGAGTTAGGATATAGGAAGCAGATGGGATCAGATTTAGCTGAAATTTACACCACTTGTTTAAGTCATTGTTTGAATATCTCTTCTATCTTACCATTTGTTTGTTTTTTTAGTGCTTTGATTACTTGGAGTTGGAGCACAAATTTAGTTTGGGACTTTGCATTTTAAACTAACAAACTCTTCCTCCTTTAGAGGAAGGTTGCATGCATACATGTCTTCTGTTTTTGTTTTTGACCCCACGATTACCTGGTTAAAAATTTACTGTAGTTAATGTTTTTCTTAGAATTGTATGCTTAAGTATATCAAAGACTTAAGTCTACTAATAATGTTACTGCTTTTTATACTTAACTAACATTTTTCATCTGAAACTTTAAAGCATTTCACAAGCGTTTTTTAAAATTATTAAGATACCTATGATTAAGTGGTTATTATTTAAAAATACTGTTTTACTGAAGAGAACACTGACATAGATATGAGATTACTAGATTGCTGCTTCCCAAGTTTTCTTTCCTGATTCTTATCTTAATTTTTATTTTATAAATTAATCTTTTATTACTTAAAAAATAAGCACTAGTATTTAAAATTATTTACATAATGCACATATCTTTAAATATAGATTTCACCGATGACAGACACTTGATATTGCTAGACAGGCTTATTAGTGTTATCCCACAATTGTTATCATTAACATGCATACATTCTCTCTTGAACACTATTTTCTATCAGTAAATATGTCTTAGTTTGTTTAGTAGCTACATTAATTGAAAATTTGGTAAAATGGGATTTTTGTAAGTTGAATCAGTTTAAGTACATTAGGTAACTTTGCGATTTAAAGAAGTCAATTAATAAATTTATATTTTTGTGTAATTCTGGATTTTCATGGCTGGATTTGCTTTACTTTAATTTTTACTTTAGATATATTTAGGATTAATAAGTTGAAATATTTTTAGGTGGCAGTAAAATTTTATCATATTTCCTGATGATGGAGTTATCATTATAATGTTAAATATACTATGGAATGAATGAAATTCTACAAATAAGTTTCTTAAGCCAAGAAGATCTTGTTTATAATTGTCTATTTTAAATATATCATGCCACCCTTCTGTATAAGAACATAATATATTTGTATTATTTCAATCTCAGGCCTGCTCCTTTTCTTCAGGGGATTTGTTAATTATCTGAAAGTCAGAAACATGTCTGAAAGTATGGCAGCTGCTCATAGAACAAGGTATTTCTTCTTATTATAGAGGTAAGACCTATTAATATATTAACTCTTTTTATTCCCTTTATTTATTTATATTCCCCAGATACATACTCAATGTTTAATATGTACTCATGTTTTTTACTCAAATATAGCATATTAAATATTTTATTTTGTTAACAATCAGCTTATTTAAATTTAATATGTTGTGAACTGTTAAAGATAATTTAGATTTGTAAACTTGAATTTAATAAATTTAATTTTTTAAATATATAATTAGCAAACTGAAACTTTGACCACAGGATATGAATGAAATAACCTCCAGCACAAAATTTGAAGGCTTGAAACAAAACATGACAAAGCACTTACACAGAAGGGATGGGCATTTTGCATAAAACAATGTGAAATTCACATAGACATCTGGTTAAAAGGACAAAAAGCAAATCTGTGATTGAAAAGCAATTTCCCACGCACTGATCTTAACAAACTGGATCAAGGAATTAAAGTTGTATGAAAAAACTAGGAGCTCTGTTACTGTTTTCTTAATGCGCAACAGTTTGTATCAATAATGAAGGCTACAACTTGAATAAAAGGAATTATAAAGAAATGAGCAGAGGTGTTTTAAGGTATTTGAACTGTATAAGCAAAATATCTGCTAAAATAACTTCTAGATTTATCTACAAGTACAAAATGTTTCAAAGTTGCTATATATTAAGTATAATCTTTTAATAAATTGTGTGGTTTGTGATTTGGTTGCTTAAAATTTATTTTTAGCTTAAATGAGTTTTATGTAAGCTACCATACTTCACTTATTTCTGCTGGAGAGTACAATGGATACAACTGTATTTCTGGATCATATTAATGTATCATTTTAAATGTTCCATTTAGATCTCCCTCTCAAAGATGTTGTATTTTCTCTTTAACCAGTAAAATGTTTTTGCACACAGTGACATTAAGAATTTGTCAGTTTTGACTGTAAAAGGCAAAGTAATTTTTACAAATTTAAGTAATGTTCTGTGAATATTCAGTATGATTATTTTGTTTGCATTTTCAAGAGTCTAAAATATAATATAAACGTTTTCTAGATGGTCTCCTAATCTTTAGAATATATTTTGATAAATGCTACTCTGTCATTTTTATCAAAAGAACATTGTATACTTGATATAGTACTGCTATAAATGGGTTTTTACTGTATTATCATTTTGATAAATTCAATGTAATACATTTTAAGACATTCTCTCTTTGTCTCTAGACTGCATCAACCAGACATTCCTTTCTTACATCAATGTGAAATTTCCAGATCATCTTGTAAACCTACAACTTTAATAGGATAGAAGACTACTAATAACAGAAGACAAATTAGTTAAAAGATAGAGCTTCAAAATTGGATGACAGGGTGGTTTATGCTTAAAAGCCACTTCTGTTCATTCTCTTAAATATTTATATTTCATTTGTTTTGTGCAGTTGTATCTGTGCCCCTTCAAAAGATTTGCATATACTTGAAAGACACCATAAAGTTGTAGCAGTAAAGTACAGTCACATTTTGTTAATCAGTGTTTGATGTATTTCAAAGAGTTGAGTGATAAACAATCTTCTAGCATGTAAATGCCATTGACTTCTGACCTGACTTTTAGTATAATAAAAATGAAATTATTAACCATGTCAAATGCTTTAGTTTCTGGCTCTCAGATTCATTTAGTAACTACACATGAAACATCCTTTGGTAAATATAAAGTTTTTTTTTGAAACCTGCAGTGTTGATTATTAGAAAGGTTGTGTCAGATTTTTGAACATGATTTTTACATCATTATTTAGCAAAGCTCTTTCTGTAAATAAAGATGCATAAACTACTTTCTGCATTGTTTTCTTAGAAAATTGTGTCTAGATATCTTTTCATTAATTTTAAAATAAGTGAACTTAATATATAGAGAAAATTTGGATGTTAAAGATAGAGTTTGTTTTAGGACAAATTTTAAGAAAATATGGGTATTCCACATATCCTTTATAAGAAAAAAAATTTAAGGGACAAGCCGATTTTAGGGATTCTCAAATGAGAAGCTTGGTTTTTTAGCATTGACCATCTTAGAGATTCTTATAGTAAACGATTGTATTAGATATGTATTTTATTTCATTTAAGACATTTTTGAAAATTAATATTTGAATAAGATTCTCATTTGCATTTGTCTTTTAAAAAGCCAATAAAAGTATCTTTCAGTATCATTGTAATAATTTTTAGATGTTTAGTTTGTTAAATTTAGCAAGTAAAAACTTGTACTATTAATAGCTTCTTGCTTTGTAATTGTAGGGTTAACTTGTAAAAATCATATCCTGATATGCAAAATATGTCTTCAAGTATGGAAATGTGTCTGTGGAATATGGAGATGTGGGGTGTGTTTGTGTGTTGCAAGAGTGTGTGTGTCACCATTATTATAACTGGAAACTACATTCATAAGCTACTACATTTTGCAAATCATTTTGTGTCTCATTTTTATTTTTAGTTATATCTTTGCTTTTGAATGTCAACATTAAAAATAATGGGAATTATATACTCTTTTAAACTTAAAAAATCATTTAATACAGGTAAATAGAACATATGCATACAATTGATTGTTTATTATTAGACATGACTACTACAAAAAGATACACCTAAAACTATTCAGGGACATTTTCCATTTCTGAAAAAAAAAAAAAAAAATTTATGCTTTATAATTTCTTTTGTATTTATCTGTATTTTCTGATTTTATTGTCTTTGATAATAAAACATACATTTTTGTTTTTGCTAATTAAGCCTATTTTTTGTTTGCCCTCATTCAGTCCCCTCCCCTGCATAGAATTGTATTATTGATTTAAGTACCTGTGTTACACCCCTTGAAATAGAACAATAGCATGGGATAAAGAAAATAATATTTAATTTAGTTGCCTGATTTGGAAATTAATTAAAATTAGAATGTACTAATAAGAAATGTAAACTCATGCTAGATCCCTTATATTAATTTCCTATAGATCTATACTTTGTTCTTTTAATAATTTTTAAATGAAATTAAGCTATGCTGCATGCTAATTTTAAATTATTAGATCAGATACTTGGTTTCTGAATATGTATATGTCACTTTTGATCCAATATCAAAACTTCACTTGTTGTTTTGATTTTTGTTTCACCAAATCATAAGATTCAAGTGTGTAGGTTGTCTAATTTTCTGTAACTGGTACAATTCAGTGGTAGGCTTAAATCTCATCACCCACTCGGAGGAACCAGGATATTATTTTTTAAAACTTTTACACCCCCTTTCAGATTCATCAAATCCTGCACATTTCATTTCATTTCCTGTGAGCTTGGATAGAACAGTTGCTGGTGTGTTTTGGGGACACATCCACCTTTGTACTCTGCCTTAAAGATTAAAAATCAAAACCTTGTTAGGGTGTCTAAATTTTTGAATGAATGTGAACTTGGGCTTGGAAGTTGATGAAAAATATTATTAAATTTCTGTTATATTTGAATAAGCTAGTTATGGCCAGATAATCCATTTTTATGTGTTTATGAAATAAACTAATATTAAGATAAAACATATTTTTCTTTGTTAAGGATAGATTTTAGAAATTTAAAAGTAAAGACAAATCCTATTATACTCAGTAAAAATGAAAATTACTAGGAAAAAATACTAATCTCTAGCCCCCTTTTTTTGAGTCAATGGCTTTGAGATTGTTTATGATTTTCAACCTGCTTAAACAATAATATTTCCAGTAAAACCTCTCCTAACAGGAAGAGTGGAATCTAAAGTCCATTTGCAGAAAAATTCAAGGTTCCTTAATTTAATTTTTTTCAACTGGTCTATACTGTCCCCCAAAGCACAAAAGTAATGATAGTGCATTTGATACTGTATTTGACTAGAGGGACATATTTCCTGAGCTCTCTCAGAAAAGTCCTGCTTATTTCCATTTTATCATCTTAAATAAGACATCTTCTCACTCTCAAATTATCCTAATTTGGAGGATAAATTATATGATCACCTTACATATAACTATACTGGACCGAGAAGTGACCGTCTAAACCCCTTGCCTTTTGAGAGAAGAAACTGGAGTATTAGGGCAGAAGACAATTATTGTTATGGCCTTTCCTAGCCAAATCATTTGTCCGGTTTGTAGAACATGTGTAGTATTTTTTTTTTTTTAAATAGGAATTGTTGTATTTGAGTGATTCCAGCTTACGATAAATAGGAAACAATGAGCTTTATATTTTTAAACTGCTGTTAAATGTTATTTTAATTATTATTAAATTCTTCAAATAGTCATGTGGAATATTAGTGTATTATTTTTTAAAACTTCATTCTTGATAAAATTCAACTGTTAGTTGATATTGTGCCATTTACTATAGGAATGTCCTTGCCCATATATAAAATATGCTGATGTGTTTTACTTATTAATAAAGTTCTAATGATGTGGAAATATGAACCTGTTGATGTGTCCTTTTGAAATCAGTTTGATTCACAATATATTATCACCACGTTGGTCTCACTAAAATATTTATATAGCAGACCACACAAGATTTGCGAGGAAAACAACTTGCATGAAATTAGATTGGCGTGTGCAACATTAACTTGTCTCTGTAATTTATATGTTAGGAGATATATTGCAGTTTAATTTTAATAAATACAAGAAAATCAACTTTGTGAAAATTATGTTCATTTCTACTTTGCAGTAGATCAGTGGTCACCATAGGTAAGATCTGCTTTGGGACTTGTTTTCTTATTTGGGACATGAGATTTAAAGTATAAAAACTTCCCCCAGGTTTTAAAAAAAGAAATTAAAAAAACCTCATTTTATACTTCATAAAAATTTAAAAGGTAATGTTTGTCTTGAACTCAACATGTTTGCTTGTTTTAAGCTTTTTTTCTTGATGTCTTCAGGCTAGCTTTCATTTTTATTTTGTTTTGAGAGATTGAGATACCTGCTTCTAAAAATCCCACTTGGTTTTCACGAAAACCAGTTTAAAAAAAATCCACTAGCTAAATAGAAAAGTGATGGGGTATTAACCCTTTTAACAGCTTAGGTTATAGTAAACTCTAATCACACACTTCTGGTTCACAGGATCTTAGAAGTTGCTTCCCTATCTCTCATGCTTGTAAAAAGAAACATCTTATTACTCTCCCACACCTTTTCTGTTTGTTTTAATTAAACCAACACTTTACCTTCAGTGACACAAGAAGGGGTATAGGCTGTCCTTCCTTAGAACATAGTTTTTTTCTTTTAGCCTTACCAGAATCATAGCAATCAGCAAGTAAAACAAAAGTTTGCCAAAGCGCAGAAGAAATTTGGAGAGCAGCCTCTGTTCTTAGAATACAAAAAGTTGTAAATAATCTTGTTGGAAAGCATGAACTCTTCAGAGGTGCAAGAACAAACAGTGCATGTGCATAAATACCTTATATATGTGGAAATATATTTATTATTCCTTTAGCATCAAACTTAGTTTTTCAGACATCTGAATTCCTGCATAATAATTTGGTTGGCTTTTCACTCCATGGGACTTGGGCTCTAAAATTTTAATTCACAGCTTATTCCTTCCGAGATAAGACCTGAAGACCTTATTCCTTCTGAGATAAGACCTTAATTGCTAGCAAGCACTGGTGAACACTCATCCTGATACAATAGATGGTGATGAAACAAGTATGAAAAATCACTTCATAAATACAGATTTTTAAAATGATGGGCAGACTATGGAAACATGTAGCGTCAGTACATTGAGCGTTACGAACTTTTAAAAGACATCCAAGTGTTACAACTTCTTAGTCCTATGAGACCTCCTGGGATGAATGATTGATGCAATGATTCTTAGGACCCCTCTAGAGCTATGATTGTTATTCAAGATGGTGCATTATAATCAACTGGGAGTTAGGGGGAAAGTGACAGTTCAGCTTCCATTTCCCGAAGTTCCAATGCAATACATATGCCCCATGACAGCACATTTGCTTCTCCTAGTTTGGAGTTCTGGGATTTGGGTCTTAGTACAGCTGATTCCTTTCTCATCATTGTGCCCTCTCTATATCTAGCTCCTGGTATACACATGATAGAAAGTTACAAATGTTAGGATCAGTGAGCCTTCTTGCAGGGAAAGGAAAAGACACATAAAGCAGTTAGTGAGCATTTAATGAGTTCTTGCTTTGTGACCTCTGAATGAGAGCCCTTCTGGTTTTCATGCCTTTATACACATAACATGCCTCTGCAGGGCAGGGTAACCAGGGCCGTGTGGGCATAGTGACAATGGAACTGTGTGGAGAAGGCAGTTCTTTTCTCCATAATCTTGCAGAGCAAGCAGAATTGGATTATCATAGCTGATTTTTCATTGCCTGAAAAAAATATAATTTCCCAGTAGCGTCTTCCCTTCTCTAGTCTTGAGGAGCCTATGGATTATTAAGAGAGGCAGCTATGTGTAGCAGAAAGACTGGGTTTTGGAGCCAAATTAACCCTGGACTCAAATTTCAACTGTCACGCAAGCTCAGGCAATTTGCTGAACCAAAGCCTCAGTTTCCTCACCCGTTTGTTTGGAAGCACCGTATGTACCTGAGGATTAGGTGAGATTAATGAAAAGAAAAAGTTAGCATTATTTTTACATCTTTGCTGAGTGTGTTTCCTGACCAGGCTGCCTGTTAGTGTTCAGCAGATGCCTCCAGGACTTGGAATAAGCCCGTGCCTGATGTGGGCATTGTATCTGCCAGCCCCTTTGAAAAGCATGATTATAATAGGATCATGTTGACCTAGCCTTGGCTCCCTACATCTTCTCTGCGGCAAGTGGAAATAAAGCAAAAGTTGCTTGGATGACAATTGATATGAAGGGAGGGAGTAGTCTGTTTACCAAGCAATAAAGCATTCCAGCTGTAGGAAGAGCGAAAGCTTACACAGATCTCTCCTGGTTGAAACTTGGAGAGCCTGGAGGCCAGTTCCTCAGAATTTAACTACAAATTGATGAGATGACTGGTGACTCATTGCTTTTGCTAAGGGCAGTGAAATTCTGGTTGGGAAGTGATCAGAAAATAAGTTACTGGACAGGTTATTTCTGATTCTAGGCCAAATTACTTCTCCGGTGTTTTCTCCTATAATCATGGGGTCTTAATCTTGGATTTGTTTTTTAAAATGTCTGTTACTGTGAAAGGGAAATACTTAGATGGGAGTTAAGTCCCCTAGATTCCACCTTGATCATAATTTTGGTCAATTAAATATTTTTGAGTGCCTGTTTATAGTTCGTAAGGGTGATGCTCTTGTCTCCATATGGTATTCCTCTCCTACTCTCTTCCTCTTTCCACCCTCTAAAAGAGCTTAAATGCCAGACTTTCTCATCCTCTTACTCTGATTCTGGTCCTCTGGTCCCATAGCCCTATATATGATTTTTGTCAAGGCACTGTCATTATTGATTTTTGTGTTACTATCCTCAGTGGTAGATACTCAACTTTGCATGCCTCCCCAACACCTAGCACAGAACTCAAAAAATTAAATGGATGGATGGATGAGATGAATGGGATTGGTGCTAGTGATGGTCTCTGTGTGAACTGGATACGTAAAATGCATTCTGCCCTTTCACTCATAGTCTAACAGAGGAAGATTTATAAACAGGAAAATGTGCTAGTGTTAGGTGGGAACAAAAATCATGTGAACAAGCAATTGGACCCTGGGAGAACCAAGGCATCCTTCACTAAACAGGTGACATTAGCACTAAGTCTTAAAGAAAAAATAGAAATGTGCAAGTATGTTTACATTCATATTTTTCCATCTCTTGCCTTCTTTGATCCTCCTCAAAAGGAAGTAATTTTCTAATTCTTATGACACTTCATCTGAGCCTCTTTTTTCAACCACTTTCAACTGTGTGTCACAGTAATCGCATTCATGACTCATCACTTCTGCTTGAGGACAGGATCCATGTCTACTTCATAGCTTCCAAAATGCCTTACACATAGTAAGCACCTTTAAAAATCAAGTCCAAGATTTTTCTTGTCATTTTGAGCCGCTCATTTTGCCACTGCCAATACTGTTAACTTCAGAAGTCAATAGTAGTATAGGCACCCTCTTCTTCAAATACAAAGATCTCCCATGTACTACTCCCAAATTGATTACCTGTTAACAATTTGTTGTATACTTTTACAGACTCTTTCCACATAATGTTTTACTAGTATGATCCTGTTTTATGATGACTTCTGGTCCCAGGTACAATGTTGGAGATGGTGCCATTTTCTCTGTATCCCAAGAGACAGCTCTCAGGAGAGAGTACTATTTCTTCCTGCAAATGTAGTTTATTTCTCCTGAGAAACCAATATTTATTTCCTTGGTTCTTTAGTCTTTAGATAAGGGCCTTTGGGAGCTGGGCTATTTCAGGACCTGATATTTGCAGCATTTAAATGTCCTGCTTTATGATCTTATAGCTTCATTTTGGTGATAAGGTCTCTGGAATCAGGTTATTAGGAAGAAAAGGGTTGGAATTGACAACATCCAGCCTGAGTAGGTTTAGAGAAGACAAAATGATTCTGGGTTTAAAATTAATTCCTGCCATACCCACTTTGCCTCAGTGGTTAGAGTGTCAGCCCATGGACTGAAGGGTCTCAGGTTCGATTCCAGTCAAGGCAAGCCCGGCCCCAGTCGGATAGTGTGAGAGGCAACCAATCGATGCGTCTCACTCACATTGCTGTTTCTCTCTATCTCTCCCTCTCCCTTCCTCTCTCTCTCAATATATATATATATATATATATACACACACATATATACATATATATATATATATGATAAAATCAATGAAAACCATTTTTTTCCTTGTTTTAGAACAAAAAAATGTGTCCCAGGATGTGGCAATCACTGTTCCTTGCTAAACTAATACATTTAGAACCCCTCCTTTCCTCTTTCCAAATTCTTCCTGTCTTGAGTTTGTGTGACACATGTGCCATTGAGGCAATAGCTGATAGATTAAGAATAAAGAGTGATGAGGAAGAAGGAGCCTTGATCTTCCCTGACATTACAGAGTACTGCACCAGGCCTGGACCTGCCTACCTTCAACTTTTTGTTCAATGAGAAAAGTAAATTCCTATTTGCTTAGTTATTATTAGTCAGGTTTTAAATTATTGATATTTAGGAACTATGCTTCAAGAAGAAAGTCTAGAGAACCAAGATGGCAGGGTAGGTAAACCCCTGTACTCACCGCCTCCCATAACCACATCAAAATTACAAATAAATACAGAACAACCATCATTCAGAACCACCTGAAAGCTGGCTGAATGGAAGTCCTACAACTATAAAAGTAAAGAAGGAAGTACATTAAAACTGGTAGGAGGGATGGAGGCATGGAATGGTCAGACACATACATGTGACGTGTTTTTAATTGGGAGGGATATCTTGTCTGCAGGGGCCACTCATGAGGACCAAGGGGTCCCAGCCCCACATCAGACCCCAAACCCACACTCCAAAGCTGGAAAGAGAAGTCCCCATAACTTTGAGCTGTAAAAACAAGTGGGGATTGTGGCTGAGTGACAGGGAGGCTGCTGGAGACCCAGGCAATTCCTTTTAAAAGGCTGGTGCACAAACTTACGTGCTCCTGCTCCCTCTGAGCTCCAGCATTGGGGCAGCAGCTTGGAGGAATCCAGGGACATACGGGAGACAACCATAGGGATCTCTCCTGCACAGCAGCTCTTCCACTGTAGTTGAAGCTGGTTCTCACAGCCAGTTGGCTTGAGGGTCAATTTTTTGCCAACAGCAATCAAGGCTCAACTACAACAAGACTATGAACACAACCCACTGGACACATTTAGAGTGCCCAGCTCAGGTGACTGGAGAGGCTGAACCACTGAGCCATACAGGACACCTAATACACAAAGCCACTTTATCAATTCCAAGAGACATAGCAGCTCCACCTAATACATAGAAACAAACATAGGGAAGTAGCCAAAATGCAGAGACAAAGAAACATGTCACAAATGAAAGAACAGAATAAATCTCTAGAAAAATACCTAAATGAAATAGAAGGAAACAAACTACAGAGTTAAAAGCAATGGTTATAAGGATACTCAAGGATCTTAGTGAGAGCTTCAAGGGACTTAGTAAGACTTTCAAGGATCTTAGTGAGAATTTCAAAGACATGAAGAAAGACCAGTCAGAAATTAAGCATACACTAACTGAAATAAAGGATAATTTACAGGGATTCAATAGTAGAGTAGAGGATTCTGAGAATCAAATAAATTGTTTGGAATATGAGGAAGCAAAAAACACCCAATTAGAAAAGCAAAAAGAAAAAAAAAATCTAAAATATGAAGATAGTGTAAGGCAAGCATGTCAAACTCGCAGCCTGTGGGCCGCATATGGCCCACAACAAATATTTTTGCGGCCCAGCCAATATAACGGTATGTAAGAAACATTTTAATAAAAATTTTGTAACTTAATTTTTACAATATCCTGTTATACATAATTATTAATATTGAATTACAACGTTCACTAATGACTGATTGCTATAATCGTGTTGCATTCATTTCCCTTAGGTGCCTTATGTGTAGGCACACCATTTCCCTCCACTAATACTAGCAGCAAATATTTTAGCAGCCAATTGCCAGGTCATTAGTCTTGTACTGACTTGTTTGGTGTGTGCAACAGGAAATATTTCACTTTCAGAGAACAAGAAAAATAGGTTCATTTGCATTATGCTTATTAATTTGTGCAGTTATTCAGTGTCTGGTAAGTTAATGTTCAAGAAAAAATATTTTTATTAAAATGTTCTATTATTTTATGTTAATGTTTACTCATTTATTTCAGCCCTTTGTATTCAGCATGTCTCTATCGAAATAAACCCATGTTTCTATGAAAATTGAAGCTTTTGTTTTTTTGCGGCCCACATAAACTTAAACCTTATTTATTTGGCTTGTGTTAGCCTTTGAGTTTGACATGCTTGGTGTAAGGAGCCTCTGGGACAACTTCAAGCATACCAGCATTCGCATTATGGTGGTGCCAGAAGGAGAAGAGAGAGATCAAAATACTGAAAACCTGTTTGAAGAAATAATGACAGAAAACTTCCCCTAAGTAGTGAAATAAATAGATTTACAAGTCCAGGAAGCTCACGGAGTCCCAAACAAGAGGAACCCAAAGAGGCCCACACTAAGACACATCATGATTAAAATGCCAAGGGTTAAAGACAAAGAGAGAATCATAAAACATCAAGAGAAAAGCAGTTAGTTACCTACAAGGGAGCACCCATATAACTGTCAGCTGATTTCTCAACAGAAACTTTGCAGGCCAGAAGGGAGTGGCAAGAAATATTCCAAGTGATGAAAAGCAAGGGTTTGCAATCAAGATTATTCTACCCAACAAAGCTATCATTTCAAATTGAAGACCAGATAAAGAGCTTCACAGACAAAAAAAAAAAAGCTAAAAGAGTTCATCACCACCAAACTAGAGTTCATCACCACCAAACTAATATTATCTGAAATGTTGAAGGGTATTCTTTAAGAAGAGGAAGAAGAAGAGGAGGAGGAAGAGAAGGAGGAGGAGGAGTAGGAAGAAGAAGAAGAAGAAGAAGAAGAAGAAGAAGAAGAAGAAGAAGAAGAAGAAGAAGAAATATGAACAATAAAATGTCAACAAATGTCAACAAATACATATATATCAACAATTAAATCTAAAAATAAAAATAAACAAGAAATCTAATGAACAAAATAAATGGATGAATAAAATAAAATCAGAGGCATGGAAATATGGAACAGACTGATGACTCTTAAAGGGGGGGCGTGGGAGAAATTAAACAAAAAACTTATATACAAATATGCATTACCTATGGACACAGACAATAGGGTGTGGAGGTCTGGGGCAGGGCAGGAACTGGGTGCAGAGGGGTAATGGGGGGAAAAAAGGGGACATCTGTAATACTCAACAATAAAGATAAAAAAACAAATAAATTACTGATATTTAGGAGCAGTCTAAACTGATACACTGGCATAACTATCTATGTCCCCAGAATTGATAGCAAAGCTGCTCAGGCCATCAGAAGCCAACAACAGGGAAAAAAAAGAGTTGTCTTACCTGCTCACAGGGGTTACTGACCATCCTAGCTCCAGTGTGCAAGCAGTGGGTTTATTTCTGCATTATTCACAGCCTTTCATTCTCTTCATATTCCAGTTGGGAGTCCCACAGAAAACTAACTTCCCAACAATTGTTTTTAGAGATGGGCTTAGTGAAAATGTCAGCAGCCACAATTCAACTGCTATCTCAAAGATTATTCAGTGTTACCTACACTACCTATCAATGGATTGCCAAAGGAAGCAGTTGCCATTTTCAAATATCTTCTTGGTAAACACACACACACACACACACACACACACACACACACACACACACACACACACACAATAATTGAGAATGGGTCAGTTGAAATAGGCACTCTCTTTTACAGTGGCAGCTCCCAAATACATGAACTTGGGGTTTTTTTTGTTTGTTTTTTTGAAATGAAACAAAATCTTCTTTTGCACCAGAGGGCTCTAGGTAAAGACCCTACTGCTCATACAGGCCCAAAGAACACCCAGGATCTCCAGTCCCACTGTTCTGAGTTCTGCTCTCTGGCTAGTGCAGGATAAATGACCCTGAGATTCATTGGTTGTCCACACCATGAAAGTCTTGCACAGACACTTCCCTATAATGTATTTGCTTCCGTATAATGTATTTGCAGTGATTACTTAGACTGTTGCTTCATGCTCCCCCTTAATATTATCTAGAAATATATATTTTCCAACCCCAAACTATCTTCCCCAGAAAAAAATAATTTTTCTCAGAGAAGAGTTAAAGAAAGAACATGTAAAGAAGTCCTACAGAGATAAATACTTCTTGCCTGTTCAGGTTCCAGATTCTGAAATTGACAACCTTTTAACCTTTTGCACTCAGATGTCGAGTGTGACTCGACACGGTTAGCATTAGAATACAGGAATCGAGAAAAAAGCAAGTGAGTGCAAAGGGTTAACTCTGGGGAGCAGGAGGCAGGAAAAATGGATGGAAAAAGTCTGGGACTGTTTACACCTGCTTGTTAGCAGTGACTACCTCCTTTCTTCCCCTCCCCCCTTCTCTTCTTTGTTCCTACCTCACTTCCTTCCTTCCCTTTCTTCCTTTTCCCCCTTCTCCCTTTCTCACCCTTTCCTTGCTAACATAACCCTGGTTTATCATTGTCTGACGTCAGGAGGCAAACCAAATATAAAAAGTTCTGGAAGATAAATTACATGTAATATGAACTCTGTCCTGTGTATTAACTTCAGCCACTCATCTGCATTGGCAAATCCCTGGTCCTCAAATTCTAGGACAATTTCTCCAATAATGCTAATATCTTACATGTTTGTGAACTAGAATTTTCTTTGTTTTAAAAAAATTTAATGTACTGTTGGAAGGTGAGGAGGAAGTTCCTCTCCTACTTTGGATATTGGCGGGAATGTAATTAGTGTAACTCCTGACTGCCCTCCCTCTATTTATTAGCTCTTCCCCAGGGGAGTAATATAGTTGCTGGGTGAGAGAAAGCAATACATGTTAAAAGCTTAAGCAGTTCATTGTTGCTGAGCAAAAAAGTTAGAGGTAAGGTGTAACAGGAGAAGAGCCTGGAGACTTAAGCAGGGATAGACAATGAAGTCTTAGTACAAGAGATGAGAGCCAGAGAGCTGGAAGAGGTCAAGATATGGAAGGATAGAGGAGACGAGTCTCCTGGTGGATCAAGTTTCCTAGCAGGACAATGGGTGGTAGAGTTGATTACAGGTGGTGGAATCACCTGGGCATGGAGGTAGGCCAGGTTATAGGGGTCAGTTAAGCAGGTATTTGCTTGGTACCTTTAATTTTCTCCATTAGAAAATACAGTTTTTCAAATTATAGTGTACTTACTGGTGGTAATAATATAAGTGGTTTAATATGGTTATAGAAAAATATATTGTATAGCACAATACAGACCTCCTGGATATATATATATTTTAATCTTTATTGTTCAGATTATTACAGTTGCTCCTCTTTTCCCCCATAGCTCCCCTCCACCCGGTTCCCACCCCACCCTATGCCCTTACCCCCCAATCCCCACTGTCCTCATCCATAGGTGTATGATTTTTGTCCAGTCTCTTCCCTCACCCCCAAAACCCCTTTCCCCTCGAGGATTGTCAGTCCACTCCCTTTCTATACCCATGATTCTATTATATTCACCAGATTATTCTGTTCATCAGATTTTTTATTCACTTGATTTTTAGATTCACTTGTTGATAGATATGTATTTATTGTTCATAATTTTTATCTTTACCTTTTTCTTCTTCTTAAAGAATACCTTTCAGCATTTCATATAATACTGGTTTGGTGGTGATGAACTCCTTTAGCTTTTTCTTATCTGTGAAGCTCTTTATCTGACCTTCAATTCTGAATGATAGTTTTGCTGGGTAGAGTAATCTTGATTATAGGTTCTTGCTATTCATCACTTTGAATATTTCTTGCCACTTCCGTCTGGCCTGCATAGTTTCTGTTGAGAAATCAGCTGACAATCGTATGGGTGCTCCCTTGTAGGTAATTAACTGTTTTTCTCTTGCTGCTTTTAATATTCTCTCTTTGTCTTTTGCTCTTGGCATTTTAATTATGATGTGTCTTGGTGTGGTCCTCTTTGGATTCCTTTTGTTTGGGGTTCTCTACACTTCCTGGACTTGTAAGTCTATTTCTTTCACCAGGTGGGGGAAGTTTTCTGTCATTATTTCTTCAAATAGGTTTTCAGTATCTTGCTCTCTCTCTTCTTATGGCAACCCTATAATTCGGATGTTGGTATGCTTGAAGTTGTCCCAGAGGCTCCTTACACTATCTTCATATTTTTGGATTCTTTTTTTCTTTTTTCTTTTTCTGGTTGGGTGTTTTTTGCTTCTTCGTATTTCAAATCTTTGACTTGATTCTTGCGATCCTCTAGTCTGCTGTTGGATCTCTGTATATTATTTTTAATTTCAGTCATTATATGCTTAATTTCTAGTTGGTCCTTTTTCATATCCTTGAGGGTCTCACTAAATTTATCGGCCTTTTCTAGAAAATTCTTGAAAAACCTTATAACCATGGTTTTGAACTCTATATCCAGTCATTTGTTTTCCTCCATTTCTTTCATTTGTGACCTGTTTCTTTCTCCGCATTTTGGCTGCTTCCCTGAGTTGATAGAGTGGCTTTGTGTGCTAGGTGTCCTATAAGGGCCCAGTGGCTCAGCCTCCCCAGTTACCTGAGGTGGACACTCTTGGTGCACCCCTTTGTGGGCTGTGTGCACAGTCTTGTTGTAGTTAAGTCTTGATTGTTGTTGGTATCACTGGGAGGAATTGACCTCCAGGTCAATTGGCTGTGAGGATCAGCTGTGTCTACGATGAGAGAACTTCTGTGCTGGAGACACCCTTATGAAGCAAGACTTGCTTCAGTGGGGCTTTGGTGCTCACTGAGTCTGCCCCCTGAGTGTGTCTCTTATGGATCTGAGGAGTTGTAATCTGGATGGTCCCACTCTGACCCCTGGGTACACTTGCTCTTGGATCTCCAAGGAGGTGTTAATTTAGCCTCTGCCTGAGGCCACCCAGCAGGAGCTATGGAGAGATCTGCAGATTCCTCTTCTTTGTTTGGGTTTTGGAGGTGCCCAGATGAGGCCCAGCTGTGAAGCAATGCAAGCTGCTGCGGGGCCTTGGGCCTTCTTTTGGATGTTCTGGGTCTTCCTGACTCAGCTGCAGTTTGTTAGGTAAGTTTAGATCTCAAAGGACCAGGCCCTTCATATGCAAAAGCCTCTGTGCACAGGTTGGATGAGGCAGAGTAAACAGCAATGGCTTCCCATCAGTCCTGCCCTAAGAGGCCCCCGGGTCTCAGTGTCTCTTGGTAGTTGCTGCAAGCACCTCTGAGAGAAAGCTGCCCTCGAGTTCCGCCTGCTGTCAGAGAGTCCAGTTTCTCCCCATATGAGTCTGGGTCCCCAGAGTCTCACTCGGAACTGGAGTTAAGAGCAGTCGGGAGCTTGTGTCTCCCTGCAGATTGAAAAGAACAGCTGCGTACTCAGTTGCCAGCCCTCTCTGCGTGCACACCTCCGTACCTCTGGACTTTACTTCCACAGCTCCTCTGAATCTCAGTGTGCTTTTCTCTTCCCTTCTAGTTGAATTTCCACTTAGCCAGCCTTCCTGTGGTTCTGGATGATGTCCGTTTTGTCTTTAATTGTAGTTTTAAAGTGGTTGTGCGTGGCAGCAAGTTCAGGTGTTTACCTATGCTGCCATCTTGGTTTCTCCCTCCTAGGTATTTTTGCTCATAAATAAATGAAAAACATAAAACAAAATTATTTAAAGGAAAATATTACATACATAAATGAGAGTTCTGGATAAATGATTAGGGCAGAAATTATGAAGGCACAAGGTTGGGGAAACTTGATAGAAGAAGTGAAGTGAGGTCTTGATAAAAAAGACCCCAGGGAGTTATGGAGCTTGAGGGGTATGGTGAAGGTTTGGAATAGCCACTGAAGGGGTGGGCCATGGAGTTCTAGGACAATGGAAGAATTAATGAGCTCATCTAAGGCTGGAGACATGTGACTTTTGTACTCCAGCCAATCTGTGTGTAAGATTTGTCCCAGTAGCTCAGTCACCTGCAGCAAGGACCAAGAAGACAGAATAGGATTTGCTGAGAGGATATGAGCAAAGTTGGAGATATAGGGGAATTGAGGGAACCTCTGAGAAAGTGATCCAAGTCATCAACCATACAGTGTAATCCCACTTTTCTGTATACACCCAAAAGAATGGGAAGCAGGAACACAGAGCTATTTTCACACCCATGTTCATAGGAGCATTACTCACCATGGTCAAAAGGTGGAAGAAGGTCAAATTCCCATCAGTGGATAATGAAAATATTGTACATACATATAATGAAATATTATTCAGCCTT
Source organism: Ia io (assembly GCA_025583905.1). NCBI lineage: Eukaryota > Metazoa > Chordata > Mammalia > Chiroptera > Vespertilionidae > Ia > Ia io. The sequence continues at coordinate 51,552,009 of JAJQQW010000003.1, forward strand.
AAAAAGGAATGAAATTCTGATCTATGCTACAACATGACGTGGAAAACATTACGTTAAGTGAAATAAGGCAGCCACAAAAGGAAATGTGTATGATTCCACTTTCATGAGGTACCTAGTGTTGGAGGAGGTCATAGAGAGGACATGACTGCCAGTTGACCCAAGAACTGCCAATCAGAGGCTCCTCAGCCCTCTCCTGTCCTTGGAATGCACACATCACCCACCATTCCCACAGCGGGAACCATTTTCAAGGACGCAGGCTTGAAAGAGCAATGTGTTGTCCAGGCACCATCTGGACTGTATAGGTGACTGAATCCCATTAAGTCCTCTATATAAACATTGATGATTCTGACAGCAGGTGTGGAGATCTGGTTTTGTGACTCCCCAGATAAGCCTTGTAAGTTTCCTACTTATTAAACCTACCATGTTCATATGTCTCTCCTTGCCCTGTGTTTGGGGCCAGTTTCAGGTTTCACCCGAGTTTACAAATCAAATCAATACTTCAAATAGTCCCATTTATAGACACAGTAGAATGGTAGTTACTGGGGTTTGAGGGGAGGGGGAATAGGGAGTTAGTGTTTAATGGGTATGGAGTTTCGGTTTGGGATGATGAAAAGTTCTGGAGATAATTGATGGAGATGGTTGTACAACACTGTGAATGTACTTAATGGTATTGAACTGTACATTAAAAATGATTAAAATGGTAATTTTTTGGTATATTTTACCACAAGGACAACTATAACAAACAAACTTTGAATGTATTAATTCAATGAAAAATAACTAATACAGTAACATAATACTTGAATACTTTATCACTTGGGCCACTGAAACAGTCCTGATAGTGCTGAGGGTCTCACAAGATCTTTCAGGAAGTTTCTCCACTTCTTAAGCTACTAGTACTCCTCTCTCAGAGAGACTTAGAACCAGCCTGGGATGTGTTATAGCTACTCACCCTCATTCTGTATCTCTCCCCATCTTCTTGGGAGCCTCAACCCACTGAGAATGTAACGCCTGCTTCCTTTAGCAGCATTTCTTGTCCCTGTTATCATAAGAAAAGCCAGAAAACCACAGGTTGATTGGTTCAAGTAAACAGATGACCATAGTCATTGTCAGCTCCCCAATTTAAGATCCAAGTTTGAGCCAGACAGGACCCACTAGTATAATAAATAAGATAGATCATATTATTCTGAAAATAATGTTTACTTTGTGTTTACTCCCTTTAGTGGTTCTCAACCTTTCTAATGCCGCGACCCTTTAATACAGTGCCTCATGTTGTGGTGACCCCCAACCATAAAATTATTTTTGTTGCTACTTCATAACTGTAATTTTGCTACTGTTATGAATCGTAATGTAAATATCTGTGTTTTCTGATGGTCTTAGGTGACCCTGCTAGCGGTTCTCAACCTGTGGGTCACGACCCACAGGTTGAGAACCGCTGCTGTGGAGCCTAAGACCATCGGAAAACACAGATATTTACATTACGATTCATAACAGTAGCAAAATTACAGTTATGAAGTAGCAACGAAAATAATTGTGTACATTCTTAGTGCCTTACATGGGGCCAGACACATAGGAGCAGACAGGCATTCAGCATATTTGTCCAGCTGAACTAGAGATATTCAAGCATTTAGTAAGTACCTCTATATTTTATCTATTGCTGTGTAATGAATGACCTCGAACTTAGTGGTTTAAAACAACAATAATCATATATTGTCTTTTACAATTTGGTGGGTGATAAATTCAGGTGAAACACAGGAGAGATGGCTTAATGATGACTGGGGCCCCAAGTGGAGGACTTGAAGTCTGGGGGTGGGAATCATCTGAAGGCTCATTCACACACATATCTAGTGCTTAATATTGGTGTCACCACATGTGACTTCTCCATGTGGCTTGGGGTTCTTCCCAACATGGCAGCTGGGTTTCAAAGTAAGCATCCTACAACAGAAACATAGAAAGAGGCAGCAACCAAAATATTGCCTGTATGGCTTAGCTTCAGAAGTCACACAGCATCATTTTTACAATATTTGGGACAGTTACAAAGTGTGGCTAGGTTCAAGGAAAGGAGACATAGACCCTAATGGAGGCATGTCAATGGCACTTTGTAAGAAGAGCATGTGAGGTGGGTTATATATTAAATGTGGCCCTCTTTGGAAAATGCCTTTGCCACAGGCCTTTTAATGTGTCAAGCACTGTGTTAATGCCTTTTTCTAGGCTTTTAAAAAAAAAAGAATATTTAAGTTCTTTTGGCTGGTTGACTAGAAATCAATGATAGTAACATTCTTTTGTTCTTGTTCTACTTCATGTTCTCATAAGTCTAAAAAGGCAGAATATAATTGGTTATCTTATTTGTGACTCAAGGGTGATTTACTTAGTAACTTGTTTGTTCAACAAGTATTTATTGAGCACCAACTGCCAGGCACAACATTTAGGTGCTGAAGGAAGAGGTGAACAAAACAGAAATAGTTTCTGTCCAGGTGTAGGCTGTAGTTTGGTTAGTGATGGAAGAAAGAATTGTGACCATTGTTTTATTTATGTTCAAAGTCAATACAGAGACAAACAGTAGAATGACAGATTGATAAGGGTATAAAGGACTTTTTCGTGAAGGGCACCTTTCTTTCCCGGTAGGCCATGTCGACCAGAGGGTTGACCATTCTAATTTTCAAACTGTCTAGGATACAAAAGAGGAAGTTTCTGATGGCAATAAAGCCTCATGAAAATTTAAGCTCATTTTTCTCTTCTCTGGTTTTCTGTGAAGCCACAGAAGTGTTCTTTCATTACAACAACTTGTTACATATTAAGTAACTGCTATTAAGTCGCTTATTAGCTTTTCCCTTTTCTGGCTAAACTTTCTCAACTTTTAAACTTTTTCTCATGGCGTATTGTCTATTCTGTAATCATTTGGATATTTAGTCTTCTCTCTAGGGAATCTCAGACTGTACACAGTATTTTGAATAAAGCCAAGGCGCCAAGAGAGTGAAAAGATAACTTGTGGTCCTACACATGTGAGTACACACTGACAACACTGACTTTAATGTGAGACCACATTGTATGTGTTTTCAAGTTCATTGACTTTTCTGTTCCTCTTTTTAGTGACATGGGTTCCAACTCATGTTTGTAACCTTGCTCTAATTTATGCTTTGTTCTTACTAGTAAATGTCCATGTTCAACCCCACTACTAGAATTAACATTTTAACAAATGAAATAGGCTCTGAGATCCTATTTCCTTACCTTGATAATTTAAATATTTTAGCATTCTTTCTTACCTAGAATTGAACATTTGAATTAAACAAACCAGTTTTGTATTATTATTATTATTATTACTAGAGGCCCGGTGCATGAAATTCGTGCACTGGGGAGGGTGTCCCTCAGCCCAGCTTGCACCCTCTCTAATATGGGACCCCTCGGGGGGATGTCCAACTGCAGGTTTAAACCTGCAGTTGGACATCCCTCTAACAATCCGGGACCGCTGGCTCCTAACCACTCACCTACCTGCCTGATTGCCCCCTAACTGCTCCCTTGCTGGCCTGATTGATACCTAACTGCTCCTCTGCGGGCCTGATTTCCCCCAAATACCCTCCCCTGATGGCCTGATCACCCCCAAGGCTTTTATTAGTATAGATATAACCCTGCACAGAAAATTTTACTAACCCTGCTTTACAATAAGGGCTTGACGATTGAATCATTAGTACCAGACACCAAGATTTCCTTTCTTTGAATAGTGAGGGAATACTTATCTTGTCTTTAAGTTGCCCAGAAATTAAAATGAGATAATGACTTAGAAAAGTATAAAAGCACCATATAAAGACAACTGTCTTTTTAATGAAGTGGCAAAATGAAAAACACTTTTTATTCTCCCCTTCCTTCCTTTACAGCTTTTATTTAAACTTTGAAATTTATAAAAATTTCACTCCAATGTTCATTTCTTTACATTCAACATTATTTTGTATTGGTTTCAGTTTTTATATTAGTTACAGAATAGTGGTTAGACAATCATATACTTTACAAAGTGTTCCCTGATATTTCTAGTACCCACCTGGCATCATACAATCATTACAACACTATTGACTATATTCCCTATTTAAGTGACAATGGGTTTACAGGTTCCTTTCAGTGTTTCTTTTGTGTTGCTCGTCCTTCCTTTTCTTTCTCACTTCTTCCCTCATTTTCTTTATATAGTATCTCAATTGGCCATCAAAGCTCAGTGAAGGCACTGGGACATGCTTCATCCATTTTACAGACCAGGAAACTGAGGCCAATTCCAGTTGGCTGTGGAACTTGACTCAGCACACAGGAAGCCCTCAGAGCCATGCTCTTTGCGCTTCCTAAGAGGCAGCCACCCGGCAAACAGAACAAACCTTCCAGTCAGGCTTCCAAGCCTCTTTCTCGAGCACCTCTTCATTCCGGATGCTCCACATTCTTTCCTCTCCCCCCATTCTTTACTGCCCCCCCTTCTCCGAAGCAGGTGGAAGGCTTCCCACTCACTGCCTAGGCATGCTCTGCTACGGGGCAGGGTGTAGCAAGCTTGCTTTTGGGTCAAGGCAGGAGCAGGAGTCACTGCCTCTGAAGTGTGAAGGCCGCCTGAGCGAGGCCCATTAGCACTGGGAGCTTCTCGGAATCACATCAGTCAGTCCAGTATCCTGCAGTGCAGCACCCCTCCACTGAGGTGGCACCACCCCTCAATCCCCCGCCTCAGGGGTGAGGGTCCTGGCCCTCTGCCACGAGTCCTTCCATGCCCCTTGAACCCTGGCTGGGCCCACCCATGTCTTGGGGACACTGCAGAACCTCTGTCTCTCTGCAGATGAGGCAGATCCCTGCCCTAGGTCTCCGCAAAACTATGAATCTGTGGCCAGAGGCCTGATCTGGGTCTCAGCAACCACATGCCTGCAATGTTCCCAGGGACCCTCGGAGCAGCTGGGCGAGTCCTGCCTCACCTCCCCGGGGTGCCGATCTCCCCAGGGACCCGTGGGAGAGGCTGGATGGGCCGGCTTCGTCACCCAGGTTGCAGATCTCCCGGCCACGCCCCCCTAGGTTGCCGATCTCCCCAGGGACCCCCTTGAGAGGCAGGATGGGCCCGGCCACGCCCCCCTCAGGTTGGCGATCTCCCCAGGGACCCCCTGGAGAGGCTGGATGGGCCCAGCCATGCCCCCCCAGGTTGCCGATTGCCCCTGGGACCCCCGGCAACAGCGGGATGGGCCCGGCCATGCCCCCCGCCCCCGGTTGCCGATGGCCCCAGGGCCCGGCCATGCTCCCCCTCCCCCTCCCGTTGCCGATGGCCCCAGGGATCCCCGGCAGCAGTGGGATGGGCCCTGCCATGCCCCCCCCTGTTGCCAATCGCCCCAGGGACCCCCGGCAGTGACGGGATGGGCCCAGCCACGCCCCCCCAGGTTGCTGATCGCCCCGATACCCTCTTGATCGTCTGGGCAGCCAGGTCTCGCCTCCCCGGGGCAGCGATCTCCCCAGGGACCCCCCGAACTAAGAGGACTGGGTGCCGCCATCTTGATCTTCTCAACGGCCGGATCGGCCACCCGGAGTCCCACCCCCCAGCCTCCCGCTGGCCCAATCGTGGGTGTAGCGGAGGTGCGGTCAATTTGCATGTTTCTCTATTATAAGGTAGGATTATTATTATTATTATTTTGATTTCAGAGAGAGGGAGAGATTGAAACATCAATGATGAGAGAGAATCATTGATTGGCTGCCTTTTGCACACCCCCCACTGGGGATAGAGCCTGAAACCCTGGCACGTGCCCTTGACCGGAATCGAACCTGGGACCATTCAGTCCGCAGGCTGCTGCTCTATCTACTGAGCCAAACTGACTAGGGCTAAACAAACCAGTTTTATACACGCTTGGACTTAGTTTCAGTCATTCAGCAAATATTTATTGTGCACCTACCTGTATGTGCCAGGCAGTGTGCAAAGTGCTATGGGGCCTAATGCCCAGCAGAATCAAGCATGGTCTCTGCCTTCTTAGGATCTGGTGTCTGGTAGGGGAGCTAGACTTTAAATGGATTTCAGGCAAAAAAAAGAAAAAAAAAGAAAATGCTTACTTAATTAGAAGTAGAACAGTGTTGTTATGGGTTGGACCAGAGAACCTGATATTTTAGTTAAATGAACTTTTAATTTTTGAATAGTGTTGTGGTAGGCAGTTAAACAGACATGAGCAGAGCAAGGGCAATGGGCCAGGCACAGAAAGTCACCAAGACTGAAAGCTCTGGGTGTCTAGCAAAGGACAATTATAGGGTGAGACCTCCCCACCAGGGTGACCTTTCTTCTCCTAGCACCGTGGTCGGCAAACTGCGGCTCGCGAGCCACATGCGGCTCTTGGGCCCTTTGAGTGTGGCTCTTCCACAAAATACCACGGCCTGGGCGAGTCTATTTTGAAGTGAAGTTAGAAGAACTTTAAGTTTAAAAAATTTGGCTCTCAGAAGAAATCGTTGTACTGTTGATATTTGGCTCTGTTGACTAATGAGTTTGCTGACCACTGCCCTAGCATATCACTGGTCAAGCGGTTTGGACCCTTGACCTTTTCTCCATAAAGATAACATCTAGGCCTCAGTTGTATTTCAGCTCCAGGCCCAGAAAAGTAACAAAACCAGCCATGGCTGACCTTAGGACCAGCTGTATTGAATAATGACCTCCTGCCCTGGTGCCAGCCAATCAATCAGTGGAGACCTAGACCCAGAAAGGACACACTTGGATGGAAATCTGCTGAATATTCTGTTGAGACTTCACCTGGGACCTCCCCTAAAATATCCAACATTAAAACCCTTAGTATGGAGCACCCAGTGAGCTCTTCCTCCTGGGAGCATGCCTGAGCCTTTCCTTTTCCCTTTCCCTTTCCTCCTGACCCCCCTCCCTCAGGGTTGTTACCATTAGCTTCCTCACTCCCAAGCTCCCAGGGCCCTTCCTTTACCTGTATAACTTGTTTCCTAAGCCCATTTCTTCTACCAATTACCTTTTCTACCTCTGTGATTTACCAAATAAATATTCTCTTATAGTTTGAGTCTTGGCTCTGAATTCTTTCCTAGCCAGCACTCAAGTACCAAAGTTGCTGAACCCAGATCTGGTCTGACCCCACTGATCTAACACCTGGTGCTATTCCCACTGCCTACAGTAGTTTTAGATTTACAGAAAAATTGAGAAGGTACTACAGAGCATTCTCATATTCCCAGTGCCCAATTTCTCCTATCAAAATTTTACACTAATAGGATATGGTGTTAAAATTAATATACCACTTAACACATTATCATTGATATGTGGAATTGGGTGCAGACTCTCCTTGTGGGTTCTTGTCCTACAAAGTCTGAAGAATAAAATTTGAGAACTAAAATGTGGAAGTTTATTGGAAGCATACACAAACTCTCCCTGGGGCAGGGTCTCCAACTGGGAAAAGCCTGCTCTCTCTTTCTCTCTCTCTCAAATGTGAAAAAATCTAATCCTGTTCTGAGTCTCTTTGTCTCCAGTTTATATAGCTCTTTGTCTGAGCATGACCCTTTCTAATTGGACCCCCTCCCCATTTTATGACCCCATGCTTTCCTATTTGGTCACTCTTTTGCAGGGTATCAGTTCAGAAGTTCAAAGCCCACCTGGTGTTCCCCTCTTCCTATTTCCCTTATTTTGTAACATTTCTCTATCGCCTGTGAATGTAAGATAAGCATTCTGGTGGCTCTAAGCCTTCACCTATGCATTCCTCTCCCATGGACCCCCCTTATTTCCTAACTAGTGGCCCGGTGCATGAAATTTGTGCACATTAAAAGGGAATTAATTAGAGGAAATATTTTAATATTGCTATTTGCCCTTTCTCTATAATAGAAGTGTCAGAGATGAAAGAAAATTAGTAAAATGTATATGAAAATCTACCTCCTGTCAGAGTCTGGGGCTTGCTGCGGGACCTAGAGTCAAGTCGCTGCCCACCACCCACACGTGCTTCGAAAACGCAGGATTCCCAGACCTGGCCGGCCCCACCCGTATTGGGTGAGACCTAGACCCAGCTGGCCCCACCCCTGTCAAGCCCCTCAGGGCGGGGGGCACGCAGCCTCAGGTCCTCCATCCCAGTGCCGGGTGAAGGGCGCGGTCTGAGGTCCCCCATCAAGTCCCACTGGGCGGGGGCCGTGGCCTGAGGTCCCCTGGCCTGGCGCTGGGGCGGGTGTTGCAGCATGAGGTCTTCAGGACCGGTTCCGGGGCAGGGGGGTGCAGCCTGAGGTCCCTCGCCCCAGCCAGGTGCCATGAAGCCTCAGGTCCCTGCTATTCAGTCATGATGTTACGGCATCCCGGCTAATTTGCATATTCCTCTATTATATAGATAGATTGCCTGTCCTGTCTCTAAAATCTCTTACATCATTACCTCAAGTCCATAATTTATTCAAATTTTATTATTTTACTTCATGTCCTTTTCAGGTTCTAGGGTTCCATCCAGGATATTAGTTATTTCTAGTCATCACGTCTCATGGGCTCCTCTGGAAGGTGTGACTGTTTCTCACACTTTCCTCCTCACCGATGTATGACCTGGACAGTTTGAGGAGCACTGGATCAGGTATTAGTAGAATGTCTCTCAATTGGAATTTTGCTGATGTTTTTCTCATATTAGACTGGGGTTATGGGTTTTGGGGAGGAAGGTCACAGAGGGAAAGTGCCATTGTTACCACATCAAATCAAGGATACACACGGTCAGCATGACTTACCACTGTTGATGCTGGCCTTGCTTGCTGTCTGAGGTTGTGTTTGTTCCATTCCTCCACTGTGAATTACCCCCACGGGTCCGTGTCATGTTCTTTGGAAGGAAGTCACTATGCACAGCCCACACGTAAGGAGTAGGGAGTTACGTTCCACCTCCTTGAGGCCAGAGCATCTCCATAAATTATTTGAAAATTTTCTGGATAGATTTTTCCAGAAAGTTTGTTTTAATAACCAGCTTTGTCATTTACTAGCCCTGTAACCTCTGACAAGTGGCTTTACCTTGCTAAGTTTGTTTTTATCTTTAAAACTAGAGGCCCGGTGCACGAATTTGTGCACATGTGGGGTCTGGCTGGCCTGCCCTGATGGGGGCCAATCAGGGGCTGGATGGCCAGGGGGAGGGGCTGAGGGCATTTAGCCAGCTGGCCCTGCCCCCAATTGGGGTGTTGGGGGCCGATCGGGGCCAGATTGGCCAGGGGCAGGGGAGGCAGGCTAATCAGGGCATGGATCAGGCCAGTTGGCTGTCATAGTGCTTGTCATAGCCACCAGTCTTCTGGTCATTCTGGTTGTTCCGCTGTTCAGGTCACAGGGCTTTTATATATATAGATGTGTCTTCACATACATTTTTAAAAATATATTTTTATTGATTTCATTTTTTAAAATATATGTTTATTGATTTCATAGCAGAAGGGAGAGGGAGAGAGAGATAGAAACATCAATGATGAGAGAATCATTGATCTGCTGCCTCCTGCACGACCTCTACTGGGGGTGGAACCTGCAATCTGGCCAGGAATCGAATCTTGACCTCCTGGTTCATAGGTGGAAGCTCAACCACTGAGCCACACCAGCCAGGCTTCACATACTTTTTTTTTTTTAATCTTCACCTGAGGATATTTTTTTCCCATTGATTTCTAGAGAGTGGAAGGGAGAGGGGAGGGGGTAGGTGGGAAGAGAGAAATATTGAGGTCAGAGGTGATGGGGAATCCAACCCAAGAGCCTTAGGTCCATAGATTGGCGCTCTAACCACTGAGAAAACCAGTCAGGGCTTAGATACATTTTTGAGGCATGGTAGACCAACATGCTTTGTGCTTTATGAACTGGGACTAGTAAATCAGATTTTTTGTTGAGTAGGCTGTCCCACTCCCAGCCCCACCATTCCTGGAGGTGATCTAGGGGGGCTTTCCCCAGGCAGTCAGAGACAATGGATTGGCCACTGGGTCGTGGGGAGAGGAACTATGGCCTCAGGGGGTGGTTGCTGGCTTAGGACAGACCCTCATGCCCCAGTAAGGATTTCTGCTTTATTTTAAATTCCTCCCCTTCCTGCCAGGAAAGCTCCTCATCTTGGGTGATTGTTGCAGTGAAGATTACCCAATATAGCCATTTTAAGGCCTATTAACCAACCCAGAGGTATGAAGACAAGATGAGATTTTTCTAACCGGGTAACATGAAGAGAGTCTGAGGTCAGGAGTGTTTTGGCCCAAGGATTTCAGCAGCGGCCCTCCTTCCCTTAGTGTTTGGGGCGTCCTCTCTCTCCTTGGCTTCTCCCTCAGACTCTTCAGAGTATTTTTGGTTTCAGTTTTGTGCAAGTTCCTCAGGCAGTTGCAGGTTGTGATTAGGATGATTGTCTTTATGAAAGACACTTGAAAGTCAGGTTGGAACAGGGCGTGCGCACGTTCTTTGCAGAGGATGTTGAGCGTGTTGACTGAGAGCCTGCCTGCCAGAACAAGATCCTTCTCCGCGCACCAGAAACAATCTGCTATTGTCTCCGGGATAAAACGGTGCCAATAAAACATGAACACTCCGCGCCAAGAGGAGGAATACCGCATTAACTGCTTCACCACTAAACGTAATGACGGGAAGGGGGAGAGAGGGCGAAAACCCTCTCCTCTGTTTGCAGCTTGCAACCACAGAGCACAGATGGGACCAGAGCAGTCCCATGGGGTCCTGGTACAGGGGAGGGAATGCTCACTCCACGCGTGCACTTGTCAGGGGCAGCGCTCCCCCTTCTCCTGGAGCATGCTTGATGCTGCCATTGGAGAAAGTGGGGCGCCCCCTTAGTTACCTTTCACACTTGTCTGGGTCCCAGAAACTGTGACCTCAGGGACAGTCCTGTGCCAGGACTTAGGGAAAGGGAGGGGCAGCGTGTAGCTTTTAGGGCACGTTAAGAGGATAAAATGCAGTATCCATGGAAGGAGCCCAGGAAGCAGAAATGAGAGAGACAAGACCAAAGACAGTACATTGAATTAGGTAATGGGAAGGCCTTTATGCTTAAATTTGGCACTTCATGAGCAAGGGGCCATGCAAAGATAGGAGGGGGAACTAACATTTTCAGAGCCCCCTGTCTTACGGTCTCCCTTAACCTCTGATTAATAAAAATAAAGGGGTATTAATTGAGTCTATGTGGGGACTCCGTTTTCTTTCTTCCCACAGTCTGTGTCAGAATCTGATCCCCCCTGCAATTCTTAGGAAACACTCAGGTGATATTTTGGGCCTCCTGTTCTTCACCTGACCACTAACCCAGCCCACCCCTGTATTCTGTCCTCACGCAATTCAGCTTTACTGTTTAGAAATTCAGGAACTGTGCACCAGCTCAACACTGTAGGAGTCTGGGTACGGGCTTTATGTGAGCAACCCCTAAGGGGTAAAGATATGGGCAACGGTCTGAGTCCCCTCCTTTTACAAAAGGCCTCCCACACAGAACCACAGCATTTCTGAGTTAGCATGATTCCTAGCCAGTTCTAATGTCATGCATTCCAAGTTTGTCTGTGATCCCTTATGAACTATCTGTGGTGGTGTTGGTGGGGAGGGGGGTGGGTCAGCTCTTCTTTAAAAGTTTGGGTCTCATGATCTCAGTAACTGATTCACAACTGGGTCTGGTTCTAATATGTGTATTTCTCTTCGTCCTCTCCCTGGGTGTGTCCGATAATCTTGCAGGGAAGGCTGGACCTCGTGTAAGAAAAATTGTGTAAATCTAGGTGGTGGTCTCCTTTTTTCCAGAGAGAATATTATTTAGCTTCTGGAAGGCAGTTAGTGGAGGAGCAGGACACCTTAATGCAATTAGGGAGCAAACTGATTTGAGTCTGAGTCTAAGGCTTTGACTATTTTGGGTTTGCCCTTATTTCCAAGATGTAGAAAGTCTCAAATGGAACCCTGGAGTGACTGCCTGGGCACCTCTACTTCGGTGGCCCCTGACCACCCCCTTTTTAAAAATTTCCCCAGCACAGTGTTTCACGCTCTTAGCAAGTCCTTCTTGGCTCAGCTCCTCTATGTCTTGGTGTGTGCCACAGACAAGTGGATGACTTTTGTTTTTGTTTTGTCAATCCTCACTCGAGGATATTTTTCCATTGATATTGAGGGAGAGTGGAAGAGAGAGGGAAAGACAGAGAGAAACAGTGATGTGAGAGAAACACATCGATTGGTTGCCCCCTGCGCATGCCCTGACCAGGGCCAGGGCAGGGGAAGAACCTGCAACCCAGGTATGTGCCCTTGACTGGAATTGAACCTGGGACCCTTTGGGCCAAACCAGCTAGGGCTCAAATGGATGACTCTTAAGAGGAAAAGTGGCTTGGACTATCAGGCTTTTTTCTTGCATTTCCTTTTTCTCTAGAATCTTGGCTTTTCTCATCTTGGGTCTCTTGATAGTCTTGAACTCCCAATTTTGACTCTCCTGTTCCATGAGACTGCTCAAAATTTTGCTCAGTTTCTCTGACTGTCAGAAGCCACTTTCTGCCTTGCCTCTAAATTAATTTTCCTTCTTTCAAGGATCTTGACCTCCCAAGTTTTTGATTACTTTTGTAGTTTCTCAACACCATTAGTAGGTGTATGTGTGCCTGTGTGTGTGTGTGTGTGTGTGTGTGTGTGTGTGTGTGTGTGTGGCCTTGTTTTTCTGTTTTATATTTTTATTTTTACCAAAAACCTGCCCTTGTTTTAAATGCCACTAATGGAACTCTTGTGCAGTTCTGCCTTGGTTTGTGTCTTTAGTTTTAACCCAAGGAACTTTTAAAAAAATGTTCCTGTTTGACTTATTACTTATTGTTTAAATGTGACATCTCACATTTGGGAGTGTGTGTTTCCAAAGGACAGGAGTTCGTATTTCTTGCTTCTCCCATTATGACTTACAGAGTAGGTACCCTAGAATAATTATTGAATAAGTGGATTTTAGAGTTGCCCTCTTTCTGGGAAGAAATCCCCACCTGCCCCCAGGATCCAGTTGAATTATTCAGGGTGACAGCCAGACAGAGACTTCCTGCCTGAGATAAGACAGACCATCTGCATCTCACCGAGGCAAAGGAGAAAGGAAGCCAAGAGACAGATCACATCAGTTTCTTGGGCTGTAAAATGAATAGGATGACTTGTAGATGATATCTAAGTCCTTTCCGACTCTAATAGTTTGTGCACCTGTTAGCCAACCCACACTCACTCTCTGGTCCCTTTATTGAGGGTTTTGTTAAAGACAGTGAGTGCCACATCCACACCTTTGTTTCTTCAGGCTACTCACATGCTGGGTACTGCTCTGTGATGAGGGAGCCTGGAGGCTGGGTGCTGATTTTTGCATGAACTCTGTGCACCACTTTGTGAATTTCCTAGCGTTACTATGACAAATGACCATAAACTAGGTAGCTTAAGACAACAGCAATGTATTCTCTTCCAGTTGTGGAGGCCTGAGGTCTGAAGTCAAAGTGTCAGCAGGGTGGGCTCCTTCTGAGGCTCTGGGGGAGAACCATCGCATACCTCTCTCTTAGCTTCTGGTGGCAGCTGGCATTCCCTGGGGTGTGGATGCATCATTCCAATCTTTCTCTCCATCTTCCCATCACTGCCTTCTCTCTGTGTCTCTGTATCTGCACCTCTAACGACATCAGTCATTAGATTTAGGACTGTACTTTAAGTCCAGGTTCACTTAATCTCAAGATCCTTAGTTGCGTCTACAAAAATCCTATTTCCAAAAAAGGTCACATCCTGAGGTTATAGGTGGAGATGCATTTTTGGAGAGCACTGTTCAAATCACTGTAACCAAAGTAAATCTTTTTCTTTCTTTTTTCAGTTTATGACTAGATTTTAATAGAATGTGAAAGTTTGACCTCTTACACGTCAAACAAATAAAACCTAAAAGTTACTTGATTGGTTCAAAACGGCTTTATAGAAAACCTAATCTGTAACAACATAGCATTGAGTGCAAAGGCTCTACCTTTTTTGAGCAAAGTGCACAAGGGGACAGGGCAGCAGGGGAGAAGGGCCCAGACATTTACAACAGCAGGCATTTTCTTTTCCTCTTCTTGATGGGAGGTGGGCAGAGAACAGCTCGAACAGCCTCATCGAACACTGTCTTGAGGCCTCTCAGTGTGAGAGCCGAGCACTCCAAGTACTTTACAGCACCCATCTCCTTAGCCATGGCTAAGCCCTGCGAGTAGGTGATGGGTGTCAACTTCTTCTCCTTCAGTTTCTCATTTGTGTCTTTCGCACACCTAAGATCAAGCATAGTCCCCACCAGGATGATGTGAGTGTTGGCACAATGGTGTCACACTTCAGGATACCACTTTGTAGGAATGTTTTCAAATGACACAGGACTCACAAGAGAAAAGCAAATTAAAAATACATCTGTCTGTGGGTAAAATAGGGGACGTACTCTGTCATAATCTTCTTATCCAGCAATATCCCATAAGCACAAATACACGGGTTTTCTATTTACCATAACATTGGCAGAATAGTTGTCAAAGGCGGTGGGGATCTATTCTCCAAGAATATATCCAGGAAATGCATTGGTTGTATATTGATCAGTAGGCAAGTGTTACCTACAGCTGTCTCCCACCACCACACACTTTTTCCCCCCATTTTAAAATTATATTTATTTATTTTAAATATATTTTTTGTTGATTTCAGAGAGGAAGGGAGAGGGGGAGAAAGATAGAAACATCATTGATTGGCTGTCTCCTGCATACCGCACACTGGGGATCAAGCCTGCAACCCAGGCATGTGCCCTGACCGGGAATTGAACTGTGCTGTCCTGGTTCATCGGTTGATGCTCAACCACTGAGCTATGCCAGCCGGGCCCACCACCACACACTTGATGGCCTGCATCTGGGCTGCTCGCCGGCTGCAGTGCAGGCAGCGGGCACTGAGGTGAGAAGCAGCAGGCTCTGGTGCCCAGGCAGCTGCCACCAAAGTAACTCTTAAAATCATAAGCTTTATGATGGCAGGAATTATGTTTGTCTTGTTCATTGCAGACATATTTAAGGCATTTAACATTTGTTGAATAATAAATGAATAAAATTGAAATAGGGTCCAAGTGGTAGGTGTGCAGTACGTGTTGCCAGCTACAATCAAATTAAGATGTTCGGGTGCTTGCTCTTTATGCGTTTTCAATGCATTTACGTAAGGTTTTATGCTTTATTGGGCTGATGGAAATTCAATCTATCAGCTAAAAGTGAATTACTCTGTGGTCTTCTTTAAAAAATTTATCTTTATATCATATATCTATTTCCCTACTTATTTTTTAAATCCTCACCCAAGGAGATGTTTTTATATGTTTTTAGAGAGAGAAGAAGAGAGAAAGAGAGAGAGAAACATTGATTTGAGAGAGAAACATCGATCAGTTGCCCCCATTAAGTGTCGCCACCAGGGATTGAACTGCACCTTGATATGTGCCCTGACCAGGATCAAACCTGCAACCTTTTGGTGTACAGAACGACACTCCAACCGGATGAGCCACCTGGGGAGGGCTATTTCCTTACATTCTGTATTCTTATTTCTCTTTCCTTTGTTTTCTCCTATTTTGTGTTGTAGTACTACCACCAGTTACAAGTCTGATTTCTTACCTGTTCTTTTTTCTTTCCATGTCTTTTTAATTTTCCCAGCTTCTTATAATCAGGCTTTTAAAAGGTATGGGTCTGGAGTATAAATATATATACAGTATTTTAATAAATATATATTTTAATAAGACTTAGATGAAAAAGATCCCAAACATTTAAGTAGATTTGAATCTGAAAAAATAAAGAATGAAACTTAATGATTTTATATTGAGTTTCCCTGAAGAAAGGAGAAGCAACTATTTTGCATTTGAAAGTAGTCATAAGAGGAAAAGAATTCCATGTTTCCCATTATATGATCTCTTAAGGTATTGCTGTCTGCATGTCTTCTAACTACTAACCTAGGACTGTGGTCGGCAAACTGCGGCTCGCGAGCCACATGCGGCTCTTGGGCCCCTTGAGTGTGGCTCTTCCACAAAATACCATGGCCTGGGCGAGTCTATTTTGAAGAAGTGGTGTTAGAAGAAGTTTAAGTTTAAAAAATTTGGCTCTCAAAATAAATTTCTATCGTTGTACTGTTGATATTTGGCTCTGTTGACTAATGAGTTTGCCGACCACTGACCTAGGACATAATGAGGGAGGCAACATTATATATAATAAGCTGCTAGCCATCCAACTAAGAAATCCTTTCTCACGCCATTTCCTGCAGAGTGAGATTGTATGGATGCCTTCGAATATCTAAACTTGCTGCACTGTTTAAACATCCCTATTACCTTTCTGAGCCTTAGATGTAGTCCTTTGATTTGTTCTCTCTCAAGCTCCTTAAAGCTTCTTCTATGCCAGTTTGGATAGTATTTAGGGAATCTTGATGAATATACTCATTATCTAATAGAAAGTGACATAAAACACTCCTGCCACGAACTCTGCCACATAACCATACCCTGCTGAACTCAGGCAATTCATTCAGAGCTAGATTAATAGCATTTATGTTATTCATGGATCTCGGTTGACCTTGATCTGCTAGAAACTCCCTCTTTTTTATCTCTGTTCCATACTGGGAAGGTTTTGTCCCACATTAACAATAGTTCTTTTGTACATCAAAGTACACCCCCCAACATCCTAAGTTTTAATTTTCCTTGCATGCATAATATGTATCTCTCTTCTGTTCAATGTCTGTTATTTCTTACTTATGTTTAATTGATGGATAATAGAAATTTCTATTTGTTTTGCAAAAGAAAAGTACTTAAAAATTAACCTTTTAGAATGTGATTTTTAAAAGAGCAGCTTTATGAGTGAAAAAAGTTCATAGAACTGATTTTTTTTCCTTTTTTTAAAATGTAGGAAATATAGATTAAGTAGAGATCTAATCTCCTGTACCTCCATTTGTCTAGTTAGTAGCTTTCAAATAATAGTATTTATTTGTCTTGGAAAATATAAGAGTTTTAACTATACTGAAATGCCCCTATATATATTTAAATATATGTACATATGTATATACAATCTGTACGTGTAATGATACAGACACTGCATGAAGGTTTATGGGCAAAAATAGAGAGTTTCATTCAGTGAGTCAAGTTTTCCATTTCTTTTAGAAAACTTCTTTGCAAAGCACTTACCAAAAGTCAAACAAATAAGTAAAACAGAAAACAAAATCTAAAAACAAAATCCTCATAACCAGGAATTACTCTGTAATGTGAATCTTCCCTCCTCTCAATAAAACATGTAATTGTAAAGTAACCCCTTCAATTAGTTTGTTGTTGTTGTTTTTGTAATCAGTGACTACTTATCTGGTATTTAGTAGTTCTGTGTAAAACATTTGCAGCTCAGTTCTCTAACAATTACTCTAGTAGCAGCAGTAGGTGGATAAAATCTTTTAAAACCTTTAAAATGCAGCATTTTCTAACAGTCTCTTATTTTTACTTGAGGATTCAAATATTTATTTGATTTATTTCTAGTTCTGGTATATTACCTCTTTGTGAGGAGGTATCCCATTACTATTTATGATAGCAAAGTGAGAATTACTTACTTTACTTAACAACAACATCCAAATTTTCAAATTTTAGTGAGAATAAATAGCACCTGGGCAGCTTTCAAAAAATGCAGATTCCTGGGAGCCACCTTGAGAAATGCTGACTTAACTTAGTAGATCTGGGGGCAAGGACCCAAGCCTGTGTTTTAAGAATGCAGGCCTGTTGATGCCAGTGTGCTTGGCTACAGATTAACTCTGAGAAACATAGTTCTAAACTATTATGGAGCAAAGAACTTAGTTCTATTGCTGGGGACGTTATGGAGTCCGAAGGTTTGAAGAACACAGTGGAAATGTATTCTGTAATGATTATGTTGCACCTGGACATAAAACAAAGATGCATAAGACACATAAACTAGGGAGAAGAAACATGTCTCAGGTTTGGCTTTCAATACCTTGCCAAAAGCAGAAAGGGGAAACCTTTACAGAAGTTGGTGTAGAAGGTAATATGGAATGAGCAATGTTGTTGGAGGTGAAGGTGGCAGGACATTTTCCTCTTTACATCTATTGGGCTTATTTAAAACGAGCTATTAAAATAATCATGAAAAATAATAGGACAGGCTAAAACTGCTCCTTGAGAATAAAATTATTCACCAACTCCTCTATACTTGTTTTCTAAGTCTTACCATAGTGGTGCCATAAGGATATTTTGGAAATGAAGAGATTCAAATCATTAGTTTTTAACTCCTTCAAGATAAATTGCTCATTTCCCCTGATTAATAGTTGTGGGCTAGTCACAGTCCAAATTAACATAATTAGTGTAGAGCCTACTTTAAAGTGAGATGATACAGTTAATTTTTTTTTTAAAAAAATCTACATTTGACTTCAGTAATTACATGAGATATTATATATGAAAGTGCCTGGCACAGAATCTGACATATGCTAAGTATTTAGATCCGATTGCCTATTTAGCATCTCCCCTTGGATAACTTACAACCAGCGCAAACTCAATATAAGCCAAACTGAAACATCTTTTCTGCTTCCTCTCCAAATGTTCCCTAGGCTACAGGTTACTCAAACCAGAGCCTTTGTTTCATCCTTGATGTCCTATGTCCTTCTCCCCTCCAAGTCTTACTTAACTTTCTCCATATCTCTTAAATTACCCACATCATTCATTCATTGCTCAGTGAATCAAACAGTGATGATCTGTCTGAAGCTTCTAGGCAGGTAATGTGTGATCACCCTCAGCTCCAAAGAGATTAGCACATACAAAGCAGATAGTATCAGTGTGCAAGGAGAAGGTGTGTGTGTGTGTGTGTGTGTGTGTGTGT
Organism: Ia io; assembly: GCA_025583905.1. Taxonomy (NCBI): domain Eukaryota; kingdom Metazoa; phylum Chordata; class Mammalia; order Chiroptera; family Vespertilionidae; genus Ia; species Ia io. The sequence goes on from JAJQQW010000003.1 coordinate 51,570,717, forward strand.
GTGTGTGTGTGTGTGCAGAACACAAAAGGATCTTTAAGCCATGTTAAGAATTTTTGAAATTGTATCCTAAGAAAAATGAGAAAAGTTTGAAGAGTTTCAAGCATGGAAGTGACATGATCAGATTTGAGGTTTGCCAAGATTGCTTCTTTCCATTTCTCTGATCCCATTTGTCACAACACAAGACCAGGTTACAAGCATCTCTCCTCTGGAGTATTACACCTGGTCTCCTGGCCTTGTTTCTTCTCCCCTCAAACACATGCTCTGCATTGCAAATAAACAACAAAGCAATACACACAAATAAAAATCCTAGAAATCTGATTATATCACTCTCCTATTTCAAATCTTTTAATGATTTCCTAATGTCCTCAGGATAAAATCCAAATTCCTTGACAGGGATTCAATGGCTTACGGCTAATGCTTTTCTTTCCAGCCTCTTCTCTCGACACTTTCCCTCTCACACACTCCGGGTACACTGACTTCTTTCCTGTATTCTAATGAACATCTTATCCCTCACTCCAACCTTACTCCTCTCCATGCCTGGGCACCAACGCTGCCCAGCTCCATTTGGGGTGGCAAATTCTTTAAGCTTCACTTTTCTAACTCTCGACTATGTGAAGTTCCCTGCTAATGACTGCCATCTTTTTCAATTGTAAAATTTATGACATGTTTTCCTGTCAGACTTAAGCTCCACCATGTCTGTCCTGATCAGTGAGTACTTCAATAATGGATCCTTGAACAGTACCTGCCACATGGCAGGCTCTCAAGAGACCTAATAGGATTTAAAAAATATACTAGAGGCCCGGGGCACAAAATTTGTGCACAAGGATTGGGGGGTTCCTCAGCCCTGCCTGCACCCTCTCACAATCTGGGACCCCTCACAATCCGGGACTGCTGGCTCCTAACTGCTCACTTGACTGCCTGCCTGATTGCCCCTAACCGTTCTGCCTGCCTGCCTGATCATCCCTAAACACTCTGCCTGCCTACCTGATCACCCCTAACTGCTCGCCTACCTGCCTGATCACCCCTAACCACCTCTGCCTCAGCCCCAATGCCGCTTCATTAGGAAGGTTGTCTGGAAGGATGTCTGGAATGGCGTCTAGAAGGTCGTTTGGCTCTCTGGTCTAATTAGCATATTACTCTTTTATTATTATAGACTAGAGGCCTGGTGCATGAAATTCGTGCATGGGGGGGGGGGGCGGGAAGTGTCCCTCAGCCCAGCCTGCACCCTCTCCAATCTGGGACCCCTCAAGGGATGTCCAACTGCCCTATGGGATTGGGCCTAAACCGGCAGTCGAACATCCCTCTCACAATCTGGGACTGCTGGCTCCTAACTGCTCGCCTGGCTGCCTGCCTGATTGCCCCTAACCACTTCTGTGTGCCAACCTGATGACCCCCTAACCACTCCCCTGCTGGCCTGATTAACACCTAACTGCTCCCCTGTTGGCCCGATTGCCCCTAACTGCCTTCCCTTGCTGGCCTGGTCATCCCCAACTGCCCTCCCCTGCTGGTCTGGTTACCCTCAACTGCCCTCCCCTGCTGGCCTGATCACCCACAACTGCCCTCCCCTCCCGGCCATCTTGTAGCAGCCATCTTGTGTCCACATGGGGACATCCATCTTTGACCACATGGGGGCAGCCATCTTGTGTGTTGGAGTGATGGTCAGTTTGCATATTACCTCTTTATTATATAGGATTTTAATTGATTTCAGAGAGGAAGGAAGAGGGAGAGCTAGAAATATCAATGATGAGAGAGAATCATTGATCAGTTGCCTCCTGCACACCCTCCATCAGGGATTGAGCCTGTACCCTGGGCATGTGCCCTGACTAGAAATGAACTGTGACCTCCTGGTTCATAGGTCAACACTCAATCACTGAGCCATGCTGGCCCGACCTTTAGAATTTCAATACACACCTGCCAAATAAATGAATAAGCAGTATCTATTACTTTCCTTTTTCTTGTCTTTTATATAGTGTCCTTCTAAAGAGTTCATTGGGAAAAGGAATCTATAATAATAAAAGGGTAATGTGCTAATTAGACCGAACGTCCTTCAGGCATCATTCTGGACGTCCTTCTGGACTAAGCTGGGGTGAAGTGAAGCAGCCTGGGTCCCAGGTGCAGGAGGAAAGCTGGTGCTGGCAGCTGGGGGAAGGAAGGCCTACCCTTGCACGAATTTTCATGCATTGGGCTTCTAGTATCTCAATAATGATGTATCTGCTTTGAATTTTGATGATATGCTAGTCCTATTACAGTGTTGAAGAAAAAGGTAACCAAGTTAAATTTTAGATAGGGATGTGGGATCTTATAGATTAGGCAAACAAGGAAAGACTTAAGGGAAATTACTTCTATTCTGAATGAGGGATGCTAAATTTGGATATTGTCAATTGCTCTCCATGAAGGTTGGACTCATTTTCATGCCCACCAGCAGCAATCTAATTCCTGGGTCAGCAGATTGTTTAAATTTTGGCAATCTGATAATGGTAAAAAATGGAATTTCATTATAGTTTTAATTAGTATTTTAAAATTATTATTTGATTGAGATTTTTTATATTTTCAAGAGACATTTGCATTTATTATATGACTTCTGTTTATAAACATTTTATTGTTTTTTTCTTATTAATATCAAGAAGCTCTAGATATTAGAGAAATTAGACACTTTTGACATAAATTGCAAATATTATTCCCAGTTTGTTTTGGCATTTTGACTTGATTTATGATATATAGATATTTACCTATATACCTATATTTACCATGTAGAAATGTTCTCTTGTAATGTCATCAAATTTAAAGTCCTACTTTTTGATTTCTGGATTTTTGTATCAATATTAGAAAGAATTTTCCTGCTCAAAAATTACTTAAATTTTTGTCAGTATTATGTTCTTAATGTTTTATTTTCATGTTTAAATATTTGCTTGAACTGGGATTTCTTTTTTTTATTGATTTTTAGAGAGAGAGAAAGGGAGAGGGTTAGAGAGATAGATACATCGATGAGAGAGAAACATCATCAGTTGGCTGCCTTCTGTATGCTTCCTACTGGGGATCAAGCCTGCAACCCTGGGTATGTGCCCTGATGGAGAATTGAACCAGTGATCTCTTGGTTCATGGGTTGATGCTCAACCACTGAACCACACTGGCTAGGCAAACTGGAATTTTTTTTTTTTATGAAGGAGTAATTTTTCCCCCCTGAGATGGCTACCCAGTTGTCTTCATATCTTTCCTCAATGGAGAATACTTTTTCTCCATTGATTTGAAGTCTTACTTTATCAAATATTACATTTTACATTTATTTCTATAATTTCTATTTTGTTTATTTATCTGTATGTTTATATGACAGAACCATACTGTCTGTAATACCTGTAGCTTTACAATTGACTTGACATTGAGAAGGGCTAGTCTTCCTGACCACCATTATCATTTCAGAAATTTTGTAGTTTTTGCTGTTTTATTTTTAAATTTTTATTTGTTTTTCCATTTAGTTTATGTAATTAAAAAGTTCCATGTATATGATTATTTGAATGAAGCCAAATTTATAAGCTAACTCAGAAAAATCCTAATTGATATTTACCTTTCTATCAAAGAGCATGGTGTATTATTCTACTTTTTTTTTTTTTTTGTTCAATTTTTGTTTTTAAACTAAAGATGTTTGATTCACTTTTCCAAGACAAATTTATCTTTATAAAATAGGAAAAAGTATCATTTGAACTTGAATTTTTCCTTTTTTTGGTTTTTGGTCTTTAGATTTGGTAAAAATATTCTTTGAAGTCACTCACCAATTTTGTGACTGACACTATAATGGGAGGTGGCAGGGAGGAAGTTTGTTCTCCTAATGTCTTGTGAATACTTTGTCTTGAAAGCCTGAGCGGGTGGATGGATCCTAGCGATGCCATCTGCTTTTTGTCCTAAGAGACTTGGCTGGGAAACAAACTGTAAGTACTAACTAGAGCAGTCCTTGCTGCTTCATAGCCGTGTTCTGTAAGTCCTGCTGGTGTATCCTGCGGCTGTGTTTTCCAAGGATTAATATACCTTGTTGTGGCCTTGGGACTTCGAGAGCAAGGCCAGGTCACCCAGTTCAGGTAATACCACGGCAAGCAGCATATTAACACTTCCTAACCAGCCTCACTCTCATGCCAACATTCAAAAAGGACGATCTAAACAAATACTTATTTACTTATTTAAATCTTGTCTCACATTCTGCATATGAAACCTGAACCTTTGGGAAGTCAACTCCCTGGGTAATAAAAACATCCTTATCGATGTGGGGCATGTGCTGTAGTCATCGTGTCATTGTTTTGAGAAATACATAGATTTGGCCAAAGTATTTTCAGTTTGTAAGGAGCCACTGTGCAAATCTTATGAAACAGTTCTGACTTCTCTGCATGCTCCGACTTGCCATGAAGCAAAGAACTCCCTCTCTCAGCTAACCAAACACTCCTGATTCCTCACTGCCCTAAGTTTTAAGAGTGCCTGTTTCTCAGAGATGTACTTCTTTTGATTAAAATTATCTCCTCGCAGCACATATGTCAACACCTCTATTCTAGGGAACAGCATTTTTTTCTGTTTAACTGATTGTACTTTGGGGACAACAAGAAAATTTGAGGTTAGTGGAAAATTAACCTTATTAATTTGTGGAGATATTTAATTTGAGAAAAACGTCCTGAAATGTATTTGCTACATTCTCCTTTCTTGCTGTATGGCTGCCCAGGGTCCAATCAGGGCCCACGGTAACAGTGGAAGTCAACATGAATTTCAGGGTAGATGGAAAGCACTGGTTTCTCTTCATTTACTTGATGCTTCACAACTTTGGGGAAATCATGCTACTATCTGTCCATTAACCTGGCCAGCCCTAAGTGTTTTTGTTGTCATTTGTTTGTTTTGATTTGATTGGTTTTGATTTTGGGTCCTCTCAGAAGAATCAAGTGATTGTTTTGGTGAGTTGGTTCTGAGTCCAAAATAAAATAGAATATGGGCCCTAGCTGGTGTGTTTGGTGGTTAGAGCATTGCCCTATGAGTCAAAGCATTTCAGGTTTGATTCCCAGCTCCGGTTGGGCCTCATGCAGAGGCAACCAATGTGTCTCTCTCAAATTGATGTTTCTCTCTCTTCCTCTCTTCCCCATCCCTCCCTCCCTCCCTTCCTCCCTCCCTCCCTCTCACTCTCTCTAAAAATCAATGGAAAAAATCCTTGGGTGTGAATTAACCAAATAATAATAATAATACTAGGATATGGGATAGAAAAGGACTCAAAGATGATAATAACTTTAGCTAGTGTGTGCAGAGAAAGGCAGTGCATTTAAAAGACAGGATGCAGGGCAGTGTGTCTGGAACCTAGAGAACAAAAGTAAGAGGGCTTAGACATAAAGGTAGAGCGGCTGTGGTGTGCAGCTTCTGACATGCTCCTACCTCTTACAATTAACACCCCTGTGTCATCCCCTCCCCTCCTGTGTGGGCTGGACTTAGCGACTCACTTCTGAAAAACAGCATGTGGCAAACGTGATGGAATATGTAACCAGAGGGTTACAACTTCTGAGGTTAGGTTGTAAAAAACTGCAACCTCCTTTTTGTTTGCTCTCTTCTCTGCCTCTTTTCAACTTACTCTCTCTGGTGAAGCAAGCTACAATGCTGAGATACCTTAAGGAGAGAGCCATGTAGTAAGGAACTAGGGGTGGCCTTTAGCCTACACCACCCGTGAAGAACTGAGGCCTTTGGACCAACAGCCCTCAACAAGCTGAATCCTGCCAACTACCGTGTGAATGAGATTCAAAGGGGATCCTCCCCAGTCAAGCACTGAGATGACAGTAGCCCTATCCAACACCCTGAGTGCAGCTTGGAAGAGTCCTGAAGCAGAGAGCCCAGGAAATCTGCACTTGGATTCCATATCTACAGAAACTTCGAGATAATAAATATTGTTTCAAGCCACCGGGTTTTGGGGAAATTTGTTATGGAGCCATAGATAAATAATATGGGTGGGTAGGGCCAGATCATATAGAGATTGATGGCCATGGTATGGAGTTTGGATTCTCTCTCACTGCAGTTCAGGAAAGGATATAATCACTTTTAAAAGATACTCTGATTTGTGTGGGGAACAGATGGCACAGAAGCAAGAGTAGAATCAGGACAACCAAAAGGAAAGCTCTCTGAGACCAGTTGGTTATACTGACATCCAGTAGTTTATGACATCTGATGAAGTCTCATTCCAACCTCAGAGAGTGGTTCTTTCCTAACCTTTCACTTTTGGTCATATCTTGGTCATTGTACAATTTCAAAGTAGTGCAATATCGCCATGATGTGCTGAGGCATGAAGACATACCCTGTATACAGTGCCATCCCCACAATGGGTAAAGGGGAATTGAACACAGTCCATTCCCAGGGTTCCAGCGTGTAGAGTGCCCTGACCTACAGGTACTAGTAGTAGAATCAGGACATTTGCTCCCAGGCCCGTGCCAGCACCATCCCTGCCTGTGCCTTCTGCATTGCAGTCCAAGGTCAGTCAGTACCGCAGGCTTCTGTGTCCTAACACCCCAGCCCGGAGGTCCCCCTCTTCATTTTAAAATACTTCTCACTTCTAAACGAGGAAGAAAGAGAAATTCAAATGATTAAATTAAGCTCTTTGTCTTTTGCCTCCCACCCCTTTTTTCTAATATGAAGTTTGGGACACTGGGCATTTTGAGAGCTGAGTACTTTAATAACAATTATACAGCCTAGGAGAAGTTAGAGATTTTTGGAATGAGAAAGTTGTTGACTGAATATGAAGAGTTGAAAAGAAGTTCTGAACTAGAAATGTTAGCACATGAACTCCAAATATTTGTTCTAATATACTTAGAATAAAAATTTCTTCAATGTGATATTGAGATTTTTTTTCCAAACTGTTCTTCAGTTTTTAAATTTTCCTGGCATAGCAGGTGCCATTGTTTCTTTTTAAAATATAGTATGCATTACTTCTGATATGAGTCATGAATTAATAACCAGTAAACTTGGCATAAAAGATACTACCGTTTCTTGAAATTTCAGATGTGATAAGATGAAATTACTGAATTAATAGTAGGAGGGATATACACTTTATTATGTCACTATTTAAAAAAGGTTTCCTGACCCTAGCCAGTTTGGTTCAGTGGATAGGGTGTTGACCTGCAAACTGAAGGGTCCCAAGTTCCATTCCGGTCAAGGGCACATTCCCAGGTTGTGGGTTCAATTCCCAGTAGGAGGCATGTGAGAGGCAGTCAATCAATGATTCTCTCTCATCATTGGTATTTCTATCTCTCCCTTTCTGAAATCAATAAAAATATATTTTAAAAAAATCTGAACCCTTCCCCACTATTTTTGTGCTGAAAATTAATTCATATTATATGTAACTCAACACTTAGAAACACTGATGGGCATCATAGAGCCTGGAAAGAGCTGCTCTTGTTAAAGAGCTGCTTGGGGATCTCTTCCTGTTTGGTACTCCACACCCAGCCCTAAGGCTTAGTTGGGTGAATTAGTCACTGCCTGAAAGTGCTCAAATGGGTTGTCCACCGCCAGAAAAAAAGAGTTGACCATATATTAAAATGGCCTTTGGAATTGTGCCAGCCCAAAATATTTGGTCTCCCTCACACCTGCTGCTTGTTGATTTTGCAGCGGATGCGCTTACTGGTTTGAATTTGGGTCTCAGAGTGCAATTCATTTAGAAAAGGCCAGAGGGCAGCCTCACTATGGTTTCTAAACAATAGTTTCAGTACTTCCTATGGTATGCACAATTGGCTGAGCACGTCTTCTTACTTTCTTTAAGTCAATTCCAGACTGAACTAATAAATTCTCTCTTTCAAGTTCAGTAAATTGAACGTGACATAAGATTTTTGAATAATAAATGAATGAGCATAAGAAATTATCTCCCTTCAAATTCCCGATCCTTTTAGGCTGGGTTCAGTCCCTCCCTTCATTACAAATTAGAAGTTCACATACTTGTTCAGGAATATTTCCCTGCCAGTCTGAAGTATAGTTGACCAAAGATGTATGCTACCTAAATGTGCATTGATTTCAGAGAGGAAGGGAGAAGAAAAGACAGATAGAAATATCAAAGGTGAGAGAGAATCATTGATTCACTGTCTCCTGCAGGCCCCATGCTGGGGTTCAAACCCGCGACCCAGGCATGTGCCCTGACTGGGAATCGAATCTTGACCTCCCGGTTCATAGGTCAATGCTCAACCACTGAGCCACACTAGCTGGGCTACATTTTTATTCCTGAACTGATTTGGTATGTTATGTTTAGTGGTTGGCTGATCCAATATCTATGCCATTACTGATCCAATATCTATGCCATTTTTTTATATAACCAAGAATATAAATACAATAAAAAAAGGGTTGGGTTTATCACTCTAAAATACATACAGTTAATAAAATTCCAGGAGCTTGTTTAGTTTTTTTGAGGTAAGTGCTAATTTCAAATAACATGATAAAATTGCATTCTATTATGAAAAGAGTAAGGTGTTTGCTTGTGTCAGCCTAGCATCTAAAAGAATGCCTAGGAAATAGGAGAGGCTTAATAGTAATTTATGGGATAATTTGATATGTTTAAATTGAGTTTTGACAGTGAACACTGTTTTGAAAGTGTTTTTTACATTTCATTTTGATGATTTACCTGAATGACTAGGGGTGTATCTGGCCTCGGGGACTTGAGAGAGTAAAATAATGTTGTTAGGTCTGCTCTCACTTTGCTTCTCTCTGCTGGTTGGCCATGTACTTCCTATTTCAAATGCACTTCCTGAGAGCAGTGGTGAGAGCAGGAGGTCACAGCCAGAGACTGCTTTACGTTAATTTCTTCAAAAGGAAGAGGGAGCTCCTCCCTTCAGAGTTCAGAGAAAGACTCCACTGGTCTGGCTTGGGTCACATGCCCATCTTTGGATCAAGCATGATGTGCTAAGCAGAACTGGGTCACCTGCCCACCTCTGTGACTAAGGGCATGGGTGACATCTGTGACAATCAACTGTGATTAGCATTTGGAGCCACGTAGAGTGGGAAGATGGGGGAAAGGGCAACAGTTCCCCCAAAGTAGGATTGTTGTAACCAGGAGAAATGTTGAAAGGAGACTAAGCAGACAAAAGGAAAACACCTTTCCCTGGATCTGAGCTAGATGATTATCTTTCTGCCCTGAGGGTACTCAGTGAAGATCAGAGAAAGGCTTATTTGTAAGCTGACAAATAGCAATTCAAAGGGGACAGTTCTAGGGGAGAAGGTCCACAGTGCCATGGCCCAGCGAACACCACTTGGCTTGGGAAATACTGAAATTTCTTCTCAGAAAGGATGCCATAAAGAGTGAATTGGAGTTGGCAGGGAGGGTGTGCATAGCATGCAATAAATATTTATTGGTGAATAAATAAAAGAATGTTAAAATAAAGTTTGAGACAGAGTGATCAGCTTGTATAAAGGGATAGGCTGTAGATAGCTGTTGTATTTGGGGAATGGTGGGAAAGTCATTGTGTCTGTCCTTTTAAATGAGAGAATTTAGAAGAGAAGATGGAGGGAAGAGGTGAGTCTTGAAAACTTAGTAGATTCAATAAATACTTATTAGTGCCAATATGTGTCAGGCATATATAATAAAAATATATGTAATAATAAATTTAAGACAATTGAACTGAATTTATTTGGTACATACTAAGGAGTAAAGTGACCAGATTTTAGTTTTAGAAAGGTAATTCTGGCAGCATGTGTAAATGTATCATACTAAGAAAAGATCAGATGATTATTATTTATTCATTCATCTTTACCATTTACTTATTTCACTTAAACATGTCCACTTCTCTGAGTCTTTTTATTTCATCTCCACTACCATAGTACTTCTGGCATTTTTATTCATCTAGGGAGGGCTATCACTTCCCCAAGCTTCTCTGAGCTATCCTCAGCACTATCCTATCTAATAAAGAGGGAATATGCAAATTGACCATCACACCATCACAAAGATGGCAGCACCCACAGCAGAGGTGGGGTTTCTGTAAACACAAGATGTCTGCACCCACAGTGGAGGCCAAGTTCCCATAATGAGCCTTAAAGAGCAATCAGCAGAGACCTGAGGCTGTGAGATGCTGGGCTGGGGCAGGGGACCTGAGGCTGCAGCCCCTGCCAGGTGGGGCTTGACAGGGGACCTCGGGCCGTGCCCCCCTGCCCCACCTCCAGGCCAGGGAACCTCAGGCTGTGCCCCCCACCCTGGTGCCAGGCTGGGGGACCTCAGGCTATGCCCCCTGCCCCAGTGCTGGTGCCAGGGGACCTGAGGCTGCATCCCCTGCCCAGTGGGGCTTGACAGGGGACCTGAGGCTGCACCCCCCAACCTGTGGGGCTTGACAAGGGTGGGGCTGGCTGGGGCTGGATCTTGCCCAATGGGGGTGGGGCCAGCTGGGTCTGGGTCTTGCATGATTTTGAGGCACCGTGGGTGGGCGGAGACTTGACTCTGGATCCCACAGCACACCCCAGACTCTGACAGGAGGAAGATTTTCATATACATTTTACTAATTTTCTTTCATCTCTGATACGTCTATTATAGAGAAAGGGCAAATAGCAATATTAAAATATTTCTTCTAATTAATCCCCTTTTAATATGCATGAATTTTGTGCACAGGGCCACTAGTTAAGGTATAATGTCTTTGCTTTGTCAACAGACCCAATACTTGTCCTGTGGGATAATATTTTGACTTAATTGCAGTTATTGGTCTGGTGGCCAAGAGTTGAGAGATGGGATGTTTTGTGTGTAATCTTGTGAGGCAGAAGTCTCTTTGTAATTTCTTAAGAAAGGGAGGTTAGTCACTAGCCTTTAACAGGGAGAAATGGGCCACTTCTGCAGGCCCAGAGGGCTCAAGAAAATCTGGGGACTCAAGATTTTTTAATGTATCAGCTCAGATGTCCTCACCCAATATTTTAGGTTCATTCCTACTACTTCACAGTCAGGGTCCTGACCTTGGTGTAGCAAATGTGTCGAGGTTGAGAATACAAGCTCTCCTGTAGCTCTGTTACTCTTAAATTAAGTCCTGGGTCTCTCCCAAAATTTTCTTGTTTTTTGGTTGTAAGAGATGAGGATCTTTCAATATACTATTGCTGGGGGAGGCCCTCAGCTTGAACACTTTTACTTTAATTTGGTGATTAATCACTCTCAGCTATTTTTTGTCTTTCTCCCAAATCATCGATTGATCCCAGTAACATGCATTCAGATTTATTGCATCATCTTGTGCACTCCCTTCCACCAGGACACAGGCCCAGATCTGCACTGGTGAAAGTTTTAATAATTGCACTGCTACCTGTGTGAGGACTCTCTGTGCTCCTTTGACCAGTGAGGGGGTCCTTATGGCTGGCAGGCGAGCTGCTCATCCTTCAGAGCCCACTTCAGAGTCCACTTCCTTGGACCACACTGCATCCTTGGACAGTAGAATCTGAGACAGAGATTCAGGGTAGGAAGTTGATTGGAGAGGTGGGGAGTTCTGTGGGGAATGAAGGAAGAGGGTTGGGCTTAGGGGGAAATTAAACTACAGTGCACTGGAGGTGGGGGACAATAGGGGGATAAGAACACATATGCAATACCTTAATAGAGAAAAAAAACCAAAAACCCAAAAAACTAATACGCTTGCAACAAAGGCCTCAGCCAATTTTAAGGCTTTTAACATCTGCAATTAACCAATCATTGGATGAAGGTGAGTGGGGTGGTGAACTTTGGGTGAGAGGGTTGTTTCCAATGCAAGGCCATGACTGGAGATAGACACAGCTGAGAACTGTTGGCAATCAACACACCCAATAAATAGAGGGTGAGTGGTTCAGGATTTGGGCCAAGTTTCCAGTACATCCGAGAATTCAGTGAGAGTGGGGAGGTGAGTGGGTCTTCCTTTACTAATGAGTGTAATCTTTATTCTGTGATGGCTGTAATTGCTAGTAAGCTGACAATACTACCAATAAGATAGTGTTTAAGGTGGGGGAGAATGTGTCAAAAATGACGTGGAAAAGAAATGCTTTTACTTTTGAACAAAAGCTGAGAGTGTACAATATTGGGTATGTTCAGTGAAATGGTCTGACTTTTTTTAAAGCTAGCTATAGCAAGCACCTTGATCTACAAATTTCCTGCAGAAAAAAGTAACGTTTTTCTTAGTGAGTCTGAAAATCTGTATACCTTAAATTCCTTTCCCTTTAAACCTTAATGGAAAAAGTGGCTTTTGTTTTTAAGACCTAAGTTTTCATAGACACACAAAGGCTGCTTCGTAGGAGTAATGAAAGAATCGACACACAGACTGAGTGTGCACATTACCCTTCCCTGTTAGGACTAGAGTCAATGCCATATATTTAAACAACAGACCCTTCATGGTTTTAAAAACATTAAAAAAAATTTATCTTTATTGCTGAAAGTATTACAGATGTCCCCCCCTCTTTTTTTTCCCCATTGACACCCTCCACTCTGCTCCTGTTGAAAACTTTTTGAGGGAGAAAGCATACTGCTCAGATTACCGGTAATATTCCTGATTTATGCACTGTTTACTTTTGTGAAGTCATTTTGTTATCTATTTTTTTCTAACGAACCCTGAGTTAGTATAATAAAAGAACATAAAGCCTTACTTTATATAATTCCTTAGATTTTACAAGTAATTTTAAATATTTTTTCTTCTCTCTCTCTACAAGTTCTTATTTATGTTATCGCACACTTTTAAAGACGAAGGCACTAAGGCTTTTGAAATTGAGTGAACTGCGAGATTCTGTGCTCTTGCCTCCTAGAGCCTGTAACCTTTCCTGTTATAAGACCTCGGATTTAATTATTTATTTACCTTGCAGCCAGATAATTTAACAGTGTATCTGTAATTCATACTGGAGAGTGGGGGAAAGGTGCGGGAGAGGGTGAACTTTTCTGAAATGCAATTACGTTGTATAAAAGAAAAGGAGAAATCTCATTTTGCCTTGGGCAGTGAAATACCTTGGACCCACCCTGGGTATAGGAAGAGGGGGAAAGACCAAAGGGATGTGAAGAATTCAAGAGATTTACCCCAGGGTAGGGAAGTGATTCTGATGAAATGGCACCTGAAAACCACATTTGTTCTGGGAGCCAGAGACCAGGGAAGATGTAGACATTTTCTTGGAAAAAGTTCAGATAAGAAGTCAGGAAGATGATTGAGGGGGTTGGAGGGACTGACTTAGGAGGACACGTTAAAAGAATGAAATGGGTTCACCTTGGCTTAGAGACAGCAAAGATAAGCCTTGATCACTATCTGCAGTTATTTGAATGTATAAATATTGAGAAAGTCAAGTGCTAGTAGGGGTGGAACAAAGGAGTATAATTACCTAAAAATTAAGGCAATGGAAAGAAAACTTAATATGGAACAACTTATATTTACAAGAATGTTCTTGAGAGATCTATGATAAACTTTGTGGCTTTAAAGGGCCAACTTACTGCAGATAAAAACTGCAGAACATAGTTTATTACTTCAAAAAATAATCTTGTTTTAATGCTGTAATTGTATTGAACTTGGATTTAAGTATTATCTAAAAACAAACAAAAAAACCACTATAAGATTGTCCTAAGCAGATTGCATCATTATTCAGCTGGGTGCCAGGGACACCATTCCTGACCTGTGGAGTGACCCAAGGTGACTGGGATGGCAGTGGATGTTCTCTCCAGGAGAGAGATTCAGTGACCTGATGGGGTGGCTGACAACCAGAGGACACCTGGAAAGGTCAGCGCTGGGGTGTGTCAGGCAGGCTGTGGGTTTTGTCTGTGTGCCACCAAGAAGGAACTATGTCTTGTCAAACTCATCCTGCCTTCATGGTAACATTTAACCTGGATGTTCAGATTCTGCCCTTGGTTCTTCTGCTATTTTAACCTGCAGTCTTTACCTCTCTATGCATTATATGTTTCTTTTATAAACTGGTTAGAAGCTTCTCATATTTTGTGAATATTTGCTTTCATCAATTATTACTTATACACTATTTTGAGGTAGTAGTAGTATATGGAATTGCTGATATATGATGATTTTCACCCATACTCATGTAAGGGCTGATTTGTTTTGGGAGGAATTTTAGAGTTCAACAGTGCTTCTCAAACTTCCTGTGGTGAAGAATTAAAGTTTTTCCTTTAATTTTCAAATTCTTGGGGACTGGTACTTTTTAGAATACAGTAAAATTATGAGAAAAATGAAATAAAAACTCTAAGACATACAAAGTGCAAACCCTCATTTTTTTATTGTCTTTTTTTAGATTGAACAAGGAAAATTTACTCTGTCAATTGCTTTAAAAGCTTCTAAACACTCACTCTTAATCTGTATTTCACAAAAAGGTCTAGGGTACTTCTTTTGATTCTGTCATTTCCTAATAATGTTGCCTCAGGCATCACGCTTTACCCACCCAGAGCAGAAGTTTTCTTAAACCTGCAATGGACATAACAATTCCTGTCCTTTTTCTCCAGGCAAGGTCAGTGAAGATCCTGTGGCAGGCAGGAAGGAAGCTTGGTTTGTAACTAGTGAGGTGCTAATTACACATTATAGCCCATATGGGTGAAATGGTTCATGTGTGATGAATGTGCTTCAGAAAGTTTCCATTTGTTCTAGCAAATAAGTGAGTTTTTCATCAAAGTAAATCTCTTACATTTAAGGAGTTGTCTTAAAATCCATATTTAATTTTGAATGTTTTTCTTTTAGAAATATTTTTTACATCTTACTGGTCAGTGAAATTTAAAAGCCAGGGAGTCACTGATTTATCAAGTTAAGTGTATCAGGATAACTAGGGCTGTTTCAAGACATACAGGTTGGCCCCTGTTCCATATTCTCACCTATTTCCCTTTTCCCAGGGTAGGATATAATTTTTGGAAGTTCATATGTTATGCCTTTCCCTCAAGATTTTTGCAAGTGTCTTACAGGTATACATCAACACATCAGAGGAAAGACTCACAAATAGATTTTAGGAATTAAGAGATTGAGAATTTAGGAAATAGAGGTGTTAGCTAATAGCATAAGTACCTGCAGATTAATTAAGGAAATAATAAATTGGGGACAACTCAAGTAATATGAAGATCATCTGTTTAGCTTGAAATATCAAGGTGGATTAAGCTAAAAGAGATTTGCCATTATTAAGGTGTAAAAAGGTGTTAGTGGATAGGAACCTGCTAAATTACTGAACTTTTAAGAAAGTATATGATGGATCTGATTTTTCTTGGATTTTTCTGTGCTTCAAAGATCTAGTGAATCATAGAATGTTTGTCTTTTGTTTCCTGGATCCTAGATAAGTGTCCTGAAATGGGACTCCTGACTCTTCTGGAATCCCCTTAGTGATTGTGTGCCATTTCATCACTTTTTTCATTTATTCATACTTGTGTCTTCAATTATTAAAATATTTATAGTCATTAAATATAGATGATATTAACAAAATAAGATGTTTGACACATCCCTTTATACAATACTATTAATTTGTGATTCTACTGTATGACAAATGGTACATACATGCAAAAGAAAACCTTAAACTATATTCTAGAATACTTCATTTAGGATTATGAAACAGCTCAGAAAATATTGCATATATAACCTCACATTTTTTCTTTAGCATGTAACATTGAAGTAAGAGTTTCTAAAATAAGGCCCTGATAAAGGAAGAGTGGGGGTTTGAGATTCAGATAAAACTGAGTAGTTTGCTTTGTTTTATCACTTACTAGATGTGTGACCCCTGGAAAATTACATAATTTCTCTCAGCCCCAGTTTCTTTATCTGTAAAATGGAGCTAATCTTGCTATTACCCGTGATGTTGGCTCACGGTTCTTGAATTTGGCAAAGAAAGAATTTAGAGCCAAGAACTCTAGTGCAAGATAAAGTTGATTCAGTATGCAAAGAGAAAGTACACTTGAAGAGAAGATTCTCAAGATGCTCAGAGAGCTGCCTTGGCCTTTTAGAAAGAAAGTCACAGAGGCACAATAAGTGAGCCAGCGGGGCTGCATGGACTCAGGAAACAAATTGCAGAGGCAAAAGATGTTTTCTTGGAGACAGGTTCAGGGGTTTAGTCTGGGATGAGCTGCCCGCTGGTCCCCTGGTTGCAAGTCTCATGGGGACCCTTAGAGGTTAGGAGAAAGAAAACAAAGATACATACTGGAAGCAAGAAGGCATGGATGTACTCTAGAGAGAGAGCATGAACTGGGTCCTTTGTCTTAAGAGTTTTTATCTGTTTTCTAAAGGCAGAATTTTAGGGGAGATCTCAGGGGAGGATCTCAATAGAATATTCATCAACTTTCCAGGTGTCCTTTAATATACTGACTCAACAAAATGAGTGTATAGGGTCAGGGTTGTGGTCTCTCTGATCGATTGGTGCTAGGGTAGGGGGGTCATTGGCCATTGCATCTGGTCCTGATGTCAGCCATGGTGTCACTTTGTCTGGTTTTACTACTTTTCTGGGCTTGGAGCTGAAACACAACTGAGGCCTAGATGTTACCTCTAGTTTGACCAAAACTCTGTCTCTATGGTCAACAGACCTAAGGCTTTGTTCCTAAGATTATTTGATGCTGATCAGAACCTCATTGTCCTAAGGGTTTAATTCTTGAGAGAGTGGTCACAAGAAGGAGGCAGGTGAGTCAGGGTGCTGGGTAAGGCCAGTTTGAATCAGCTATCTGTCTCAGTTTCCCCGTTCCACTTGCTAGGGAATTTTCCTAACTTCTTACTATCCTGCCTCATTGCCTTCCTTACAGAGTTGTTACAGGTTTAAATGAAAAGCATATAAAGATGTCTAATATTGTGCCTAGTACAGAAAAGGTATTAATATTGCCAGAGGGAATGGGGTGGCAATGAAGGGGCTTAATATATGGTGACATGTGGGGAACGGGCTGTAAGCTGACACGGTCCTTGCACCTGTAGGGGCTAGCAAGGCTGGCACCCTATCCGCACAGATTTCCCAGGCCTGTTTGGATGGTAACTAATCAGTATAACGAGAGCAGCCCCTGCCTACAGAGCTTTCCCAGGGTTTGTTTATATGACTGCTATCAGTAGGATAAGAGCTACTTTCATGGCTTACCAAGAAATATGTATTCAACTAGTGAGATTTATTGTAACAAGAAACCTGTCCTTCAACTTATCCCTCCAGTAGTGATTTTAGAGAAACAAAGAATGTTTTCCTTGTGAGTGATTCCCTGCTTAGTGTCTTATGTATAAAAAGCACTGTATTACTAATAAAAGTTGCCAGAGCTTCTCGAGAGCTGTGGACCTCCCGAATCCCACTGTCCTGTCTTTCTTTCTCTTCTCAAATCCCACCTCCCTACCTCAGCCTGGTTCAATCGTCAGGCTGGACCTGACAGTGACAGAAGAAGATTTGATTTTGGGTACTGGGTACATGGTGCAATATATAGATCTTGTAACATAGAAACCCACACCTGAAACCTATATGATCATATTTACCCATTTCGCCCCAATAAATTTAATTTAAAAAAGGTATTATAAATGTGAGTTTCTCTTCTTTTCCTTTAGTGGCTTTTGGGATTTTGGGTTTGTGTACACATTTGTCACTGTTGATCCAACACTTATAGTGAAATGAAAATTGTAAAGTTCACACAGCTTTGGATGACTGGAGATAACAGGGTCGGATTTCTCCTTCTGAATATACCAAGACTCCATCTCCATTTCATTTAGAAAGCAGTTTCTTGACTACAAATGCAATTATTTGATTTACATTTTAATGGTAGTTATTTTTAACAATCCTTTTATTTTATGTTAATCTTAGGCCCCACAAAAATACATTGGGTTCTTTAAAATTTGAGTTATTTTAAAGCTAACTTGAATGCAGTAGTCAGGAGCTATTATCCTGAACTCTGTTGCGGTTTCTGTCTGACTGTTTCTGGCAGGTGTTTTCATGGACCCACACAGAAAACAGTAACTGTGCCATTCCAACAATTGTTTTAATGATTTAATGTAATATGAGTACCTGTCTTAATAGCAATTTACCTTTTAAAAATGCATATCCATGTTCTGATACTGTTATGTTTTAGTCTGTGGATGTCTAGAATTTTTTATTCATATATTTCTCTTCTTTCCTTGTGTATCCTTATGTTAAAAAATTTTGAATCTACTTATTTATTCTCAATTTTAGGATATAATGGTAACTGTTGTGATAGATTTGTATTCTTTCAGAGACACAGGTAGTTAGCTATCTCTCCTTAGAATCAAGGGCTCACATACTGACATATTAACCAATAAGTATCATATATAATAAAAGCTTAATATACTAAGTGTCTGGTCATCCAGTCAGCCGTTCAACCAATCGAAGTGTAATATGCTAATGATATGCTAAGGCCGCTCAACCGCTTGCTATGACGTGCACTGACTATCAGGGGCCAGATGCTCTGACCAGTAGGTTAGCTTGCTACTGGGGTCCAACTGATCGGGTCTGAGTAAGACGGGCTGGACATACCCTGGAGCCTTCCTGCGGTCCCTCCCTGGCCCCGATCATGCACCAGTGGGGTCCCTCCGCCTGGCCTGCACCCTCTCGCAATCCAGGACCCCTTGAGGGATGTTGGAGAGCTGGTTTTGACTCTATCCCACAAGGCAGGCTGAGGGACCCCACTGGTGCATGAATTCATGCACTGGGCCTCTAGTTGAGTATATTAACAGAGGATGACTTAATAAAATGTTCTTGAATAATATAATGGAAGCTTTCATTTAGATAAAAAAAACAACAAAAAGAAAAAAATTCTGAACAGGGAATATAATGTTTGGAGACTGCCTTTTTAAAATATGCCTTCTATTAAATTATATTACACTAGTGGCCCCATGCACAGATTCATGCACATTGAAAGGAAAATAATTAGAAGAACTATTTTAATATTGTTATTTGCCCTTTCTCCCTCAGCACCTGGGAGCCAGGCAGTGGCCCTGCCCCCCGCCACTTGTCACTGTCTGCAGGGTGGTGTGTTCAGGCCCCCACTCGCACCTGCCTTAGCCTGGTGCTGCCTGCTCACCTGCTCCACCATCCTGCTGTGGTCCGGCTCTCATCAGCGCCCATCAGGGCTGGCAGTGCCTCCATTGCCGCCTACTGCCAGTGCTGCATCTCCAACGCCTGCCATGTTCCGTGCTGCCTCCTGGTGGTCAGTGCATAGCGAGCAGTCGAACTCCTAGTCTTCAGTCAAACGCCTAGTCTCCTGGTCGAACTCTCGGTTGAACGACCGCCTGAGGGGACAATTTGCATATTAGGCTTTTATTATATAGATTTTTGTGGTTTTCCCATTCAACAGGAATGTGAATGGCTTGATGTTGCAGGTTTTTTTCATGAATATGTATCTGCAGCACATTTAAATAGGATTAAAACAGAAACACTAGTTCATAGTAGCATTTTTCACAACACCCAAAAGGTGGATGCAGCCCAAGTATCCATTGATGGATTAATGGATAAACAAAGTGTGGTATATACATATAATGAAATACTATGCAGCCTTAAGAAGGAAGGAGACAACATAAACATGGAGGACATAATGTTAAGTAAAGTAAGTCACAAGATAAAACCTGTATGATTCTACTTATATATGAAATACCTAGAGTAGTCAAATTAATGGAGATAGGAAGTAGAATGGTGGTTGTCAGAGGCTGGGGGGAGGAAGGATGGGGAGTTGTTGCTTAATGGGTATAGAAATAGTTCTAGTTTTTCAAGATGAAAAGAATTCTATAGATTGGCTATACATCAGTGTGGATGTACTTAATGATAACCTGTACATTTAAAGGTGGCTAAAATGGTAAATTTTATGTTATGCATATTTTTTTAAAAACCATAGTTTTTAAAAAGACTATAATTTTAAAAGGTTATACTGATTCACATTTCCCCCCTCTACTTTATCACCTCATATGGTCCACTGTATAATCTTCTATATATATATATAAAAGCTTAAGCAACCGTTCGACCATTTGACTGGTAGCTATGATGCACACTGACCACCAGGGGGCAGATGCTCAATGCACAGGCATGGAAACATGAAACAGACTGATAAATCTAAGAGGAGATGGGGGAGGCAGGAAGAGATTAACCAAAGATCTTATATGCATACTAGAGGCCGGTGCATGGATTCGTGCACTGGTGGAGTCCCTTGGCCTGGCCTGTGGGGATAGGGCTGAGACCGGCTCTCTGACATCCCCCAAGGGGTCCTGGATTGTGAGAGTGTGCAGGCCAGGCTGAGGGACCCCACCGGTGCACGAATTCATGCACCAGGCCTCTAGTTTAATTATAATAACCTTGGTATTAGGACATCAAGAATGTAATTTGTACAATTAGAAATGTTCTCTCTCCAAATGACCCTCATTGTCTGTCATCAAGATTGTGTGAATAGAATATAGATACAGAGACAGAGAAGCATTGAACAGACTGCCAAATTTCAGTGGGAAGGCATGGGAGGGTGTGTGTGTGGGGGGTAAGAGATCAACTAAAGGACTTGTATGCATGCATATAAGCATAACCAATGGACACAGACACTAGGGGGGTGAGGGCATGTGCTGGAGGGTGGGGGTGGCTAGGGAGAGGTCAATTGGGAAAAAAGGAGACATATGTAATACTATATGTAGTACTTTAAAAAATAAAGAATTAGAAAAACTACTAAAAAAAAGATTGTGTGAACAGGTTGTGGAAAGGTTAGAAGAGGCTGCTGGAACTTACCCATTTGCTGAAATATATAATGTGTATATTAATTTTCTCTGATCTTAGCCATGGTAGAGTACAAACCTCATGAATTCTTTTATTATCTTCGCTTCAGTGTGTTTCATCATCAGTTTTCATTTCTGTCAGTCAAAGTCACATGGCACTTCCGGTTTTATCCCCATTTGACAAGGTTAAGCTAGTTAGTGATCTGCAGTTTTTGTTCAGCTTCATTTTCCATAGATTTATCCTGATAACCATAGCATGAACTCTAGAGTGTGTGTTAAGAACTGAAAAGAAGGTAAAAGGTCTTTATTAGTGTTTTTTTATTCCCATATTCCATAGTTTTCTGAGGGGTAAAAATGTGTCAGGATCCTCTCTGAAAAAAAAATGTAGTTGGGCAAAAGAAAAATGCTTTTATCCTTACATTAAACAAAACTCAAAGTAAAGTCTTACTGATGACATCTGCCTTTTATGTTCTTTCAAAGTCAATCTATTTATCCACTTTTTAGAATATACAGTAATTAACTGTTCTGTTGCTCTTTGCTCTAACATATTCTGAGCTAATATGGAAAATTGCTATGATTAATTTGATATTTTAGGAGTATTTGCATTTGGTATCAGGTGTTAAAATGAGTAGAGATAATGCTTGATTTTACTCTTAATTATTTTGTGTTGGGTAACTGTAAATATGTTCAGTGGATATTTTTATTAAGCTCAGATTATAAGAGAAATAATTGCAAATCTCTGTACTAATAATAGCTCTTTTCCTACTGCATGGAGGATGAATGCTGGTTAAATGTCCTTTTAGAACATTGTCAATCCAATCTATCTATCTACCTCAGTTTATACAATCTTTTTTCAGTATTTGGAGATATACTAACAGACCACAGAGACCTTTATTTAGCTATTTCTTTTAATAAATAGAGGAGATTATGAGTTGTTTCCATAAACTAAAGTCCAAAGCTTTCTTTTTTTTTTTTCTTTAATAAATATATTTTTATTGATTTCAGAGAGGAGGGGGAGAGAAAGGGAGAAACATGAGAGAGAATCATTGATTGGCTGCCTCCTGCCTAACTCCCACTGGTGATTGAGCCCACAACTTGGGCATGTGACCTGACCAGGAATTGAACCATGACCTCCTGATTCATAGATCAATGCTCAACCACTGAGCCATGCCGGTTGGGCAAGTCCAAAGCTTTCAAATGGTTTGTAGGACCTTATCTTACCTGAGTTAAGAGATTCTGAAGCAAGCAACTTTCTGGAGCTCATATTTAGCTATAGTTATTAGAATAAAGACATATCACCTGCATATCATAAGTGGTCCATTCTGGTCATGAAATAAGATGCCTACTTCTGCCAAAGTTCAGGGATGGAGTGAGGAGAGAGATATAACTGACATGGAGGAGATGGAGGGGAGGAAGTGAAAACTGTGGATGGGACTGTGAGGAAAATTCTTTTCCCATAAGTTCACAGATTAGGGAAGAGACTTGGGTCCACTCCTAGGGAGAAGTCAATATGGAAATTCTCATCTGTGAGGGGAGGTGATGGTGCATCCTTGATTATTATTTTTTTCAATAATGGCAATGCCTTGTATCAAAAGGCAATCAGGTTATGGAATTTGGGTTTTGTATCAAAAAAAGGGCCATCAGAAACTTGAGCCCACAGGAACACAGACTTCATTCCAGGGGAACCAGCTGGAATTAAGAGCTACGGGCTTGCTTCCAAGGTGAACTTTGAGAATGAAGATTCAGATACCTGAAGCAAATGTTTTCATAGCCCATTTACAAATGTACCAGGATGTCCAATGCTCACTGATCTAGGAGCAAGGTTGCAGGTAGAAAATCATTACAGGCAGCTGAAATGGGGTTAAAAAAAGGTAAAGACTTTCATACATATGAGATAAAATTGAGTAAAGGTATGTGCCTAATTTTTTGTCCCCCCTATTCCTTCTCCCATTATCTTCAGGTCATTTGACTCCTGAGGTATAACTTTACCTGAATTCCAAGGTTCTTTTTGACTTTCAGAAGAGGTCCCTCAGACAAGGTTTCTTGACTCAGCACTAAGTCATTCTTGCTGATTGGGTGGAAGTGATCTCTTAGTTCTGATAACTGAGCTTCACTATCGTAGCAATGTTCTAGAACCCTATTGTCCTATATTTTGAGCCCCATATTTTTCTAACAATTATTCATTGAGCACCTACTATCTACCAGGTATAGGGAATAATAAAAATCTCTCCTGCCCCATGTTCTCTAACCCAAGGCAGAGGTCCCACTATGTGTTGCTGGTTTCCTTAAGCTGAAATTTATTTATTGGCCTTGGCTACAAGGCTCCTTATCTCTGGTCCCTTTTGGATGGCTTTCCATCCAGATGTTCTATTTTAGACTTCTATATTTATCTGTCTGACCATATTGTCCCCCTGGATCTGGCTCCCTGACTGACCTTCCAGCATTGGCTTTTATCCACTCACTCCCACCTCCCACCTCAGTGAGCACACGTGTTTGTAGGTCTTAGTCTCTCTGGGTCAGCCCCATCCAGCCTAATTAACATGATCCAGGAAGAATAATTCCAAGAAGATGATAGTTTTCCAAGTGCAAGGTCATGAGAAAATGTGTAGGCTGGAGACACATCTAGATTCAAATCTGGCTGTACCATTTGGCAAGTGACCAAAAACAAGTTACTTAAGCTTGTTGAGTCTCTGTTTCACTGTATGGAGCTTCTAAAAATCATAACTTCCCTCCCACTTTTTTGAGAGGTTTAAATGAGATGATAAATCTCAAGCACCTGGCACACAGTGGGTACTCAGTGATGGTTCTCTTCCCCTTTTGACAGTTTCATTGTCTATTTTTTCTTTGTTATTAAATTTATTGGAATGATATCCTATATAATAAAAGCCTAATATGCAAAATTGTCTCCTTGACCGGGAATTCGACCAGGGGCTGGCCAGCAGTGGCAGCGGCAGCGGTGGTGGCAGGCGGCCGGGGGATGAGAGGTGCCCTGGCCGGCAGCCACTAGGTAACCTACCTGTGCACAAATTTCATGCACTGGGCCTCTAGTTGGTTAATAAAATAACATAGATTCAGATGTACAATTCTATAATACATCATCTACATCATTGTTTATTTTGATAATAACCATGGAGAAAGAACAGGACAGGGATAGAATTCTTCACTGACAAGTAGAGAAAGGAATCCTGAGGAAGGTTGTGAAGTAGTCACATCTGGTGGCTACTGGTTTGAGGAGGAGGGAGTATGAGGAGCCAAGACTTCTAACTAAATGTACAGTGGTTTGTTTTTTTCATTCAATGGTGGTACTTTTACCTAAAAGTTAAAATAAAATTTGCAAGAAAACTTCTTCTACTGCTTATTATATTTACTTTAAACTTGTTGGTCAAAGTGGCCAAGCTTAGAGTTCTTTTCTTTTTTCTCAATTCTTGCTGTCAATCTTTTCTTAATTTGTTCATGCTGGATATACCTGCTATGTGGGAAGCAACAACAACCACTTGGCCATAACCAAAATTTACTTAGTTTTCACTATGCCATAGGCCCTGAAAATATTTTAAATGTTTACTCATTTACATCCCTCATCAACATTTTAAGATGATAGAACTTAAGTAAAGAGAGTTTACATGAGCCCATGTTTGCAGAGCTAGTAAGGGACAAATTATGCATTTGACCCACGTCTGCCTGGCATCAGAGCCTAAAACTGCTTCTTAATGACCTCTTTAAGTATTTAGTGTACTTCTTATTTATTGTCATCTGCCTTAGCATTTTATATTGGTAAATTAAATATCTGTTTATAGTAGCATAGGCTGAAGGGGGCAGAGCCAGCACAAAGTGAAAAGAGGACTTTGGATTTTTAAATTACTGCCAGTAGGAATAAGCTTAGAAATCTATTCTTCTGTGACCTTCGGCTATTTCTTTTAGGATGACTCAGAGGACAGAAATAAATACAGAGTCAGGAATTACAGAGAATTATTCATACGGAATGGGACTAGACTCGACTATAATCAAGAAAGTCCTGGGCAGTAGGACGGTCAGGTTGGCAGATATAATGAGAAAGGAAGAATATACAGTGCTAAAATTTATGTATAATTGTATCAGGTGATATAATTATATATAAAATCCAAAATAATTTATCAGTAATTATTGAGTTTCAAAAATTATGTTAAACTTCTCAAGGCCTTCAGGTAAAACATCCAAAGAACTTTCAAAGGCAAAACAATTAGATTGGCATCAGACTTTTGTAAACTTACTTATAAAGCAAAGGCAATAAGTGAGCACATTAAAAAAAAAAAAGTGAAAAGAGTGAAAGCGACGGATTTTTTATTCAATCAAGTGTCTGTCAATTATTAAGGTACTATAGGCCCGATGCACAAAATTCGTGCAAGAGTAGGCTTTCCTTCCCCCAGCTGCTGGTACTGGCTTCCCTCTGGCACCCGGGACCCAGGCTTCCCTCACAGCCCTGGCTTTGTCTGGAAGGTAGTCTGGAAGGATGTCCAGTCTAATTAGCATATTATGCTTTTCCTATATAAAAGGCTAATATGCAAATAGCCCGAATGGTGGAACAACTGGAACAACCGAACAACTGGTCGCTATGACATGCGCTGACCACCAGGGGGCATGTGCAGAACGTGGCGGGCATTGGCCACAGCAGGATGGTGGAGCATGTGAGCTGGGGTGCCAGACCAAGGCGGGGCGCCGGTCACTGTCATCTGGGTGAGCCTTGGGTGGTTACTGAAAATTCTTGGCTCCTGTGCGCTGCAGTCCCATCTGGCGCTTGCACCCATTGCCAGAACTAGAGCTGTTGCTCACACCCACTGCCAGTGCCAGCCCTGCTTGCACCTGCAGCTGGTGCTGGAGCCGCTGCTCGCACCCACTACCCGTGCCCGGCGCCCGTCCCAATCACTTGGCGCCATCAGTGGGTGTGAGCAGTGGCTGCTGGCCCTGATCACCCTTGAGGGTTTCTCCACCTCCCCCTGCTCCTGAGGGGTGATCAGGGGCAGCAGCCACCACTCACACCCACTGACAGTGCTGGCCCCACTCGTGCCGCTGCTGGCGCTGGCCCCAATCACTCTGTGCTGTCAGCAGGTGCGAATGGGGCTGGCGCTATCAGTGCATGGGAGCGGTGGCAGTGGGAGCAGGGCTGCCAGCAGACAGGACCGGGGGCACGGCGGGAGGGGCTGGACTGGGATGCGGAGGATGGACCAAGACCCAACCCTGTGCCACCCCTGTGCCCACTGCAGCCTCTCAGCCCACAGTTCCTTTCAAGGTGCACGAATTCGTGCACTGGGCCCCTAGTATTCTTATAGATTAGAAAATAGTTCTTAGCTTAGCAGAACTTAGGGAATTCTGTACTTATCACCTATTTTTAAAGAGTCTACTAGAGAATGAACTTTATCCAACCAGGTGGTAACTGGGAAAATTTCAGCAAAAGAACTGATGATGAGCACTTACAAATATATAAAGCTGTATCTAAGACTCTATAAAATGAATTTGCAAATGCCACATGACAAAACAGAAATAATGCAATAAAAATTGGGAGGAGAAGAAAATAGAAAAAGCTATTGTTGTATAAATGGGGCATTAAAGGATACTGAAGGCGGGGGGTGGGGTGGGAGTGGGAACCTCCTGATAAACTAGATATTATAAAGTTATATGAGAAAACAGGATACTAAAATCATTAAAAAAGGTAAATGTATAAAGGTAATCACTAGAAAAAAGATAGAACTGTGTAGATGGGGCAAATGGGTTGCTACGGAAAAAATGGGAATGGGATAGTATGGATGAGGAAGAATTACACTCTTTTCTGGGTGTATATTTTAAACAGCTTTGACTCATATAAACACAGTCATGTTTCATATACTCAAAAAATATAAAGTCAACCAGGATGTAGAGATCCCAAAATTGAATATAAACAGTAACAAATAAACTTAACTGTATTACAAGTAAATAACATAATCTCACTGATTATGGGAGTGGAGAAGATAAAAACTAATCCGAGTAACTTGGAGAAAGTGTAATTTGTGTTGTGTGGCTAAAAACAAAACAAAAAAGAAAAAATACTGTCCTGTAAACAAAAATTATACTCAAGTTAGTAAGCCTATTTCTTATGGGAGGTGTGGGTCAACAATTCTGTAATCACTTTGTGAGTATACTAAGATTGCAGGAATAAGTGAATGAATTGTAGATATTGAGAGGTTTATTTCTATCAGAGAAGGATAAGGAAAAGAAGACTAAAATGAATCTTGTATCGATTTGGAATCAGAGGTATCAGTTGGAACTCAAGGTATTTGAGATATAAGTACACACACATGTAAATAGGTATAGATACGTGTGTGTGTGTGTATAAGTGTGAGTTAGTATATACATATGTTCATAGTTCTGCCTGCTGAGAGGCCTAAGAGCAATGGCACTCCAGTAGCAATAAGCAAACCTAGCATCCAGATGTAGGTTTCTAAATATGATTCCCCAATAAGGGGAACTAGGAATTCCCAGAGAAATGGTTAATTACAGGCTTGGAACAGGAAATATTCAAGATAAGCCTGGACTATCTTGTGGTACCTGGAAAAAATGAAAGTGATGAGAAAAAAAAAAGGGGGAATGTCAAAAGGACACAAAAATCAAAGTAAAGAAGCTCCAAAAGCCGAAACTGGATACATTTTAGAAACAAAATCTATATATATAAAAGCCGGCTGACCTTACACTCAAAAGTTTGACAACATGTATGAATGGATTCATATCTCAAAAACCACACAAACTACCACAATTTACCCAACAATCTATATACTAGTATATAAAAGCCTAAGTGACCGGCTGACCAGCTGGCTGGCCGTTAGCTATGATACACACTGACCACCTGGGGGCAGATGCTCAATGCAGGAGTGGGAACCACAGGCATGGAAACATGGAACAGGCTGATGAATCTTCAGAGGGAAGGGGGAGGGGGAGAGGGTGGGAAGAGATTAACCAAAGATCTTATGTTCACACTAGAGGCCCAGTGCACGAAATTCGTGCATTTGGGGGAGGGTGTCCCTCATTTCAGCCTGTGCCCTCTCGCAGTCTAGGACCCCTTGGGGGATGTCTGACTTCCGGCTTAGGCCCGATCCCCTAGGGGATCGGGCCTAAGCCGGAAGTCAGACATCCCTCTCATAGTACGGGGCCCTTGCAGTCTGGGACCCCTCGCTCCTTACTGCCTGCCTGCAGTGGAGGTGGGAGAGGCTCCTGCCACCACCGCTTCACTCACCAACCATGAGCCCAGCTTCTGGCTGAGTGGCGCTCCCCCTGTGGGAGTGCACTGACCACCAGGGGGCAGCTCTTACATTGAGCATCTGCCCTCTGGTGGTCAGTGCATGTTATAGTGACTGGTTGTTCTGTCGTTTGGTCGATTTGCATATTAGGGTTTTATTATATAGGATCAGTCCTGATCAGGCCAGGCCCAGGGACCATACCAGTGCACGAATATTTAATAATAGCATTGGATTATAGTTCGTAGATTAAACTAGATATTCATGAGTCCATACTGATGTAAACAAATTATAAATGAGAATAAGGGATAGCCCCCTTTTTTAAATTTAATAAATCTTTATTGTTCAGATTATTACAATTGTTCCTCTTTTTCCCCCTATAGCTCCCCTCCACCTGGTTCCCACCCCACCTTCTGCTCTTACCTCCCCTCTACTGTCCTCATCCATAGGAGTATGATTTTTGTCCAGTCTCTTCCCGCACCCCCCACACCTCTTACCCCCTGAGAATTTTCAGTCCACTCCCTTTCTATGCCCCTGATTCTATTATATTCACCAGTTTATTCTGTTCATCAGGTATTTATTTATTTTATTTTATTTTATTTATTTTTAATTTTTACTTTATTTTATTTTTTTAATAATAAAACTTTATTGCTCAGATTATTACAAGTGTTCCTCTTTTTTTTCCCCCTCATAGCTCCCCTCCATCTGATTCCCCACCCCACCCCATGCCCTTACCCCCCGCCACTGTCTTCATCCATAAGTGTAAGATTTTTGTCCAATCTCTTCCCGCACCCCTCTCCTCCTTCCCCCTGAGAATTGTCAGTCCACTCCCTTTCTATGTCCCTGATTCTATTATATTCACCAGTTCATTCTGTTCTTCAGAATTTTTATTCACTTGATTTTTAGATTCACTTGTTGGTATGTATGTATTTGGTGTCTTTTTGTTGTTCATAATTTTTACCTTTACTTTTTCCTTCTTCTTCCCCTTCTTAAAGAATACCCTTCAGCATTTCATGTAATCCTGGTTTGGTGGTGATGAACTCCTTTAGCTTTTTCTTGTCTGTGAAGCTCTTTGTCTGACCTTCAATTCTGAATGATAGCTTTGCTGGGTAGAGTAATCTTGGTTGTAGGTTCTTGCTGTTCATCAGTTTGAATATTTCTTGCCACTCCCTCTGGCCTGCATAGTTTCTTTTGAGAAATCAGCTGACAGTCATATGGATACTCCCTTGTAGGTAACTGTTTTTCTCTTGCTGCTTTTAATATTCTCTCTTTGTCTTTTGCCCTTGGCATTTTAATTATGATGTGTCTTGGTATGGTCCTCTTTGGATTCCTCTTGTTTGGGGTTCTGTGCGCTTCGTGAACTTATAAGTCTACTTCTTTCACCAGGTAGAGAAAGTTTTCTGACATTATTTCTTAAAATAGGTTTTCAATATCTTGCTCTCTCTCTCTTCTTCTGGCACCCCAAAAACTTGGATGTTGGTATGCTTAAAGCCGTCCCAGAGGCTCCTTACACTATCCTCACACTTTTGGATTCTTCTTTCTTTCTGCCTCTCTGGTTGGGTGTTTTTTGATTCCTCATATTCCAGATCTTTGGTTTGACTCTTGGGGTACATTGATCTACAGTTGAGTTTCTGTATATTCTTTATTTCAGACAGTGTATGCTTAATTTCTGACTGGTCCTTTTCCATTTTTTTTGGCATTCTCATTAAGGTCCTTGAAGGTCTCACTAAGTTCCTTGGAGGTCTCTTCAAGTTTCTCAACGGTTTTTAGAAGATTCTTGAGTAACCTTGTAAATGTGGTTCTGAACACTGTGTCGTCCAGTAGTTTACTTTCCTCCATGTCTCCCGTTCGTGACATGCTTCTGTGTCTCTGCATTTTGGCTGCCTCCCTGTGTTGATGGAGTGGCTTGGTGTGGTAGGTGATCTATAGGGGCCAGTTGCTCAGCTTCCCCAATCACCCAAGGTGGTCACTCTTAGTACACCCCTTTGTGGGCTGAGTGCAAAGTCTTGGTGTAGTCAAGTCTTGATTGCTGTTGGTACACTGGGAGGAATTGACCTCCAGGCCAATTGGCTGTGAGGACCCACTGTGTCTATAATGGGAGAACTGCTGTGCTGGAGACATGCTTATGGTGCAGGACTTGTTTCAGTGGGGCTTTGGTGCTCACTGAGTCCACTTCCCGAATGTGTCACTTATGGATGTGAGGAGTTGAAATCTGGTGTCTCACACTGACCACTAGGTGCATTGGCTTCTGGATCTCCAATGGGGTGCAGGTCAGCTACTGTCTGAGGCTGCCTTGCAGGTGCTACAGTGAGAACCACAGTCCTCTCCTCCCTGCTTGGAGTTTGGAGGCTTTAGCGCTGTCTGTACCGGGTTGCAAGTTTACTAGGGTTAAACTGCAATAGAGAAGGCCATTCATATGCAAAAGCCGCTGCTTGGAGTTTGGGTGTGTTTGTAGATTGTGTGGGGCGGAGTCTCAGGGCGTCACTAGGCTAGGGTGTGGCAAACAGCGATGGCTGGCAGTGAGCCGTCTCGACCGCGTCCCCGCGTCTTGTGCCCCGGCACAGCAAATGGTTATTCTTGCGCGCAGCTCTGCAAGCAAGCCATCCTCACTTTCCAACCCGATGGCAGACAGCCCAGTTTCTCCCCAGAAATTGGATTTCAAAGAGCTCGGGAGCTTGTCTCTCTTCGGGCCGAAGAAAGCAACGCCCGCTGCCAACCGGGCTCTGCTGCCAGCGTGCCAACTGGGCTCCGCCACCAGCTTGTGTCCCGCGCGCGTCCCCGTACCTCAGTTTTTCAGTGTTTGTGCCCTGAATGCTCTTTTCTCTTTCTGTCTAGTTGTAGAGCCTCCAGTCAGCCAGCTTTTCCCGTGGTTCTGGGTGATAAACGTTTTGTCTCTTAGTTGTAGTTATGAAATTGTTGTGGACAGCAGCAGTTAAAATGTTTACCTACGCTGCCATCTTGGATCTCCTGTTCATCAGGTTTTTAATTCACTTGATTTTTAGATTCACTTGTTGATAGATATGTATTTGTTGTTCATAATTTTTATCTTTACCTTTTTCTTCTTCTTCCTCTTCTTAAAGAATACCTTTCAGCATTTCATATAATACTGGTTTGGTGGTGATGAACTCCTTTAGCTTTTTCTTATCTGTGAAGCTCTTTATCTGACCTTCAATTCTGAATGATAGCTTTGCTGGGTAGAGTAATCTTGGTTGTAGGTTCTTGCTGTTCATCAGTTTGAATATTTCTTGCCACTCCTGTCTGGCCTGCATAGTTTCTGTTGAGAAATCAGCTGACAATCGTATGGGTGCTCCCTTGTAGGTAATTAACTGTTTTTCTCTTGCTGCTTTTAATATTCTCTCTTTGTCTTTTGCTCTTGGCATTTTAATTATGATGTGACTTGGTGTGGTTCTCTTTGGATTCCTTTTGTTTGGGGTTCTCTGTGCTTCCTGGACTTGTAAGTCTATTTCTTTCACCAGGTAGGGGAAGTTTTCAGTCATTATTTCTTCAAATAGGTTTTCAGTATCTTGCTCTCTCTCTTCTTATGGCAACCCCATAATTCGGATGTTGGTATGCTTGAAGTTGTCCCAGAGGCTTCTTACACTATCTTCAACTTTTTGGATTCTTTTTTCTTTTTTCTTTTCCGGTTGAGTGTTTTTTGCTGCTTTGTATTTCAAATCTTTGACTTGATTCTTGCGTTACTCTAGTCTGCTGTTGGGTCTCTGTATAACATTTTTTATTTCAGTCAGTGTATGTTTAATTTCTAGTTGGTCCTTTTTCATATCCTTGAGGGTCTCGCTACATTTATCGGCCTTTTCTAGGAAATTCTTAAAAAACCTTATAACCGTGGTTTTGAACTCTATATCCAGTCATTTGTTTTCCTCCATTTCTTTCATTTGTGATCTGTTTCTTTGTCTCCGCATTTTTGCTGCTTCCCTGAGTTGGTAGGGTAGCTTTGTGTGCTAGGTGTCCTATATGGCTCAGTGGCTCGGCCTCCCCAGTTACTTGAGGTGGATACTCTTGGTGGACCCCTTTGTGGACTGTGTGTACAGCCTTGTTGTAGTTAAGTCTTGATTGTTGTTGGTATCACTGGGAAAGATTGACTTCCAGGCCAGCTGTGAGGATCAGCTGTGTCTACGCCGGGAGAATTTCTGTGCTGGAGAAAGCCTTATGAGACAAGACTTGCAAAATTGCAAAAGCCTTTGTGCTCAGCTTGGATGGGGCAGAGTCTCAGGGCTGAGCAGACAGTCTTGGCTTCCTGTCAGCCCTGCCCTATGAGGCCCCTGGGTCTCAGTGTCCCTCGGTAATCACTGCAAACACCTCTAAGAGTAAGCCGCCCTCAAGTTTCGCTCGCTGCCAGACAGTCCAGTTTATCCCTCAATGAATCTGGATTCCCAGATTCTCACCCAGAACTGGAGTTTAGCACAGTGGGGAGCTTCTGTTTCCCACCCACTAGTGAAAGCCAGCGGCGCAGTCAGCAGTCAGTCCTCTCTTTGTGCACTTGCATGCGTACCTTCAGGCCTCTGCCTTTCATGGCTCCCCTGAGTTTCCGCCTGACAGTCCAGTTTCCCTCCGTATATGCCTGGGTCCCCAGGGTCTCGCCCGGAACTGAGGTTCAGCACAGTCGGGAGCTTTTTTCTCCTTCCCGCTAGAGAAAGCCAGCCAGGCACTCAGCCGCCCGCATGCATGTCTCCATACCTCAGCCTTTTGCAGCTCCTCTGATTCTCCGTGCACTTTCCTCTTTCCTTCTAGTTGTAGAATTTCCACTCAGTCAGCTTTCCTGTGGTTCTGGATGATGTTCATTTTGTCTTTTAGTTGTAGTTTTGAAATTGTTGTGCGAGGCAGCAGTTTAGGTATTTACCTATGCCGCCATCTTGGTTTCTCCTAGCCCCTTTTTTATGAGAGAATTCAAATTGACATGTAGAAGGAATGATAGAAATATAAACACCACATTAGGCAACCACCTCAGCAAAAATTGTTGCAAACAAAATGCTAAAATCAATGGGCAACGTCTGGAGAGAAATAGAACATTAACACAGTCCAAAGTATCTCTACTAAGGTATTTATCAATTGCAGAGGGAAAAGTAACATTACAGTAAAATATATACAAATTTACTCTACAGTAAAGTAGGTAGAAGACTTGAATAGACTTTCACAGAAAAGGATATATGACTGGCTCATAAACATATAAAGAGATGTTTAATTCCATTAGTAATAACTCAAATGAAGTATAAAACTCAAATGAAATAACATTTAATGCTTACCAGACTGGCAAAAGTGAAAAGTTAGGTACCACTAAGTATTGGAAAAGATACAAATCAATGGAAACGTCATGCACCGTTCACTGGTGCAGCCTTTGCAAAAACAGTTTAGCTTGACCCAGTAAAGGTAAAATTCATGTTTAGGACTCCTGGAAGAATCCCTGAATATGACCATCCTGGGACATGTACATAAATGCTCATGAGTGCATAGTTCTAAAAAGTCAAGAACCAGAAAAAAAACCCACAAACACAAATGTCCACCAACTATAGAAATTATAAAGTTTGGTGTATTTATATCATGCTATGTAGCTGTGCACATAAATAAGTGAAAGCTACAAGTATCAACATAGATCTTAAACCTTACATATTGAGTGAAAGAATCTTTAAAAATTGAGTGAAAGAAGCAAATCATGTAAGCATGTGTACTGCGTGATTTTATTTATGTAAAGCTAAAGAAAAAGGCAAAACCAAGCAATAAGTTGTTTTGTGATCCACACATCTGAAGTAAATGTATTTAAAAAAGAATTATTAATAAATTCAGGATGGTGATTACCTTGGAGAGAAAGAAGAGCTGATCAGGTAGGGGTACCCAGGAGTCCTCTTAATATACTGGTATCATCTATTTGTCTATATACATTTTAGGTAAAATGTATATAAAGTATTTTATATACTATTTGGTTTGTATGAGAAGATAAAAACATTTTTCAAGGAAAGAAAAATATTGCTTGAAAATATTTATTCATCAAAAGCCTCTGTTCTTAAAGAATGTTCTTTGTAGCTTAGAGATAAATACATATAGTCTCTCCCTGGTTTGTTACTTAAAATGACCCAGGATATTTTTTTCAAAAAACATCTCACTGTTTAAGAATGGGGTCATGAGTTTGAAGGCTGTTTCTCTGATCAAGAAAAAAAGTGAAGATAATAACTTGGCTTAGGTTCCATCCGACACTTAAGTTACTAAAGAACGTTAGTCCACAGTCGGCCATCTGCCATGCAATGTGCAGCCAAGGGCAGGGAAAGTAACTCGTGTGAATTCAGAGACTTATCTCTCTGACATTCTGGCCCAGAAAAGAGGAACAGAAGTATAGTACTATCCATTGAGACAACATTTTCCCACAGCTTGTCTCAAATTTCATAGTCCTTGTTAAGTAAATTGATAATATCAGTCCTATTCCCAGTGGGCAAATGTTAATGTCATTCAAATAGAATCTCAGGAGGTGATTTGATGAACCAAAAAACTTACTGAAGCTATTGAATCATCAAGGTTGGAGGTTGTATCAAAAAGGAAAAATTCTTTGCCCTATCATTTTGCAAATTATTTAACCATGTGCTTGAAGGAGAGAAGGTAAAGAGGATCTGTTTTTAAATTTTTTGCTTTACTGTAAGCAGGTGCAATCCCCTTTTAGAATGTTTATTTTGCCTTCCTTCTCTTTTCTCTTTTCTCTTCCTCTGTCTTTACTTTAGTCTTTCTACTTAAAAATATCTCTTAATATTCTTAGTTATAGATCCATTGGGTAGGGACAAAGTAAAGATTAAAGATTACCAGGTGTACCGTTTACTAATTCGGATTTTGTAATCAAAGAAAACACAATAATTTCAAGAGAAACATCAAAAGTGCTTTATTCAAAGTAATGTACATCGCTAACTACACATTTCCCCCATCTTTCAGGTAATTTGTGGATACCGTCTCAATAGAACTTTTCTTGTTTTAAGGCAAACCATTCAGAGACCCAATTTTCCACTTCTTCATATGTTTTGAAGTGCTGCTCAGAAAGCCTGTGTGCCATCGATCAGAACAAGTGGTAATCTGAAGGAGCAAGGTCTGGTGAATACGGTGGTGGGTTAATACTTCCCAGGCAAGATCTTTTAATGTGTCTTTAACTGGTTTTGAAGTGTGTGATGATGCATCATCATGAAGCAAAATTACTTTGCTGTGTCTTCTGGCACATTCTGGTCCTTTCACGATCAAAGCGTCCTTCAAATTGATTATTTGTTGTCAGTAACGATTAGTATTAATGGTTTCACCTGGTTTTAGAAGCTCATAATACACCACACCTTCCTGATCCCACCAAACGCAGAGCGTTGTCTTCTTTCCAAAGCGATTTGCCTTGCAGTCGATGTTGATGGTTGACCTGGATCAACCCATGATTTTGTGCATTTGGGATTCTCAAAATAAATCCACTTTTCATCACCAGTCACAATTAGATGCAAAAAAGACTTTCTTTCGTGCCTTTGAAGCAACATTTTACTGATGACTTTTTGGCTTTCCATTTGTCTTTTGTTCAGTTGATGTGCCACCCACTTTCCTTCCTTTAAAATCTTTCCCATTGCTTGTAAATGATCAGAAATTGTTTGCTGAGTAATGTTTAATCTTTCTGCAAGTTGTTTTTGAGTTAGACACGCATCTTCAACCAATAATGCTTGTAATTGTTGGTCTTCAAACTTTTTCGGTTGACCTGGACATTCTTTGTCTTTCACATCGAAATCATCACTTTTAAAGCATTTAAACCAGCGTTCATAAGTATCTTGAGATGGAGCATGTTCACCATAAGCTTCCTGAAGTATATGATAACTTTCAAGCAACACTTTTCTTCAAAATAAAGTAATGAATTAAAACTTCCCGCAAATGCTCTTTTTTTTTGGTATGAAATTCGACATTTGTAAGCATAAAAATATCTATGATGTTAACACCTTCAGCAAATTTGACATCTGAAGTTCTGAAGCTTGCTGTCACTACAACAAAATAGCATACATATCAAATCGCACATATAGCAACATATGTGTAACTCCATCTATTGAAAAAAATCCGCATTATTAACCAGTACACCTGGTAAGTAGGGTGATTATGGCCTTGTTTTTTTCTTTTGCTTTAAATACTGGTTAGTACAGGCTGGGTGTGAGAATAAATCTGTCTTCACTACCATGTGCATCAAGAGAGACACAGAGTAAGCAAAATATATCACCCAATTTGATGGAGAGCCTTTCTATCAAATATTCTTTATAAATGTTAAGGCAATATTACGTGAGTGACAGAACTTGAGGCAGTAACAAAATGGAAATGTAATATGGTCCGTTTTAATGTATGAGGCTCCAATCCCACGTGCACAATCATGGCTGTGTTTCTTCTATTCATACCTGCCATGCATTTCTGAGCAGTACAAGTGATAAGTTTAGTGCCCAAACAAGCATTTAGGATTGTTTAGGCACTAACTTGAATGTGTTTGGGCTTAGGACCTTCTGTTTGGACATGTAAGGAGATAAGAATATCTGTTTTCTAAATTCTAAAACATCATGTTCTGTGTTTTGGAAATAAGTTTTTTTTTAAATTTTTTTTTATTTTCTGTTATAGGTAGTAAAATGAATAACTTTGCATGATTGGCGAAAAGCATAGTAAATGAAGTATCCATACTTATTTTTTGAAAGATTTCTACTCAGGCTAAGTAAAAAATTCACAGTAATTCCACTTTTTTTCTTGTTGAAAGATTGGTATAGATTGACATTTCCTAGGATTTTTTGACCTATAAAACAAGTTTCCATGTGAAACCTGATTGGTTCTCCAAAACCATATGCTAATCAGAAGACATGGAATTTCAGAGATTAAAAAAGAGTGATTATTGGAATGAGAAGACATCTCCGCAAAAATGCTTTCTACTATTGACTTGAAAGTTTTACCAATCAGGACATATTTCTAGATGACTATTGTTAAAATACAAACGACCTTGGGCAAGTAAGACAATAAGATAGGTGGGTGCATTAACAATCTAGCATGGATTTGTTTCTCTAAGGAGCCAAAGGGAGAAAAAAAAAGTGAATAAATGAACATTCTACAGTAGGATAAAAGAGAATTAGTATAAATTACAGCGAGAGCCATCCAGCTTACTGCTTTCTTTTTAGATCCTTTGTTATTCTTCTTGCAGGGTTTTCCATTTTAACATGGGAGCAAACTTATAAATTAAAAGGATTAAGCTCTTATTGGGGGGATTTCAGGCTTCACCCAGTGGGTGACAGTTATCTGGGGAGACATTGAGACTTTTTCATGCCCCCAAACTCATGTGGTGAAGGAGGCAGCTGCTTGCTCCAGTTATGAGGGGGATTGATTACAAGCTTGAGACTCATTGTCTTCTGCAGCTTGTAAACTGGCTCTGAAGGCAGTTTCCATAAAAGAGTTCAAAGCTGAAATAGGTAATTAGCCCCCTGAAGTAAATACTTTGAAGCTCAATACCCATTTTTGTATGTGCTCTGGTATATGTGATAAAAGAGTCTGATTAAATTATTTTCCCCCTAAGGAAGATTGTCACATGAAAACAAAGGGGAGGAAGGGCAAGAGCTTTGAAGAAGAAGATGAAACTGAGACTGGCTCTCACACTTACTAGCTGCTTGTCTTTGATTTACTCTCAAAGCCTCTCTCTAAGCCTCAGTTTCCATTCCAATAAAATGGGAATAATAATATCTATTGTGTCAGGTTATCCTAACATTTATTAGAAAACACTTCATGAGATAATGCAGTGGTTGTAACAGATGGAATTCTAATACTACATTTAAAGAAGAATGAATAATATTGCCTTGCTTAGAATAGGCAAACAATGAATGCATTATTAGTTCATGTCAACCAGATCAATTGTTGAGCAACTTCAAGTAATTATTGATCAAAAACAGGTTAAAGAATTTATTTTCCATTGATGCTGTCTTCAACTAAAATACAGTGTTAGGAAGGAATAGATTCTTCTTCAAGGAAATTCTCAATCCTATCTGTATTATCTATAGTATATTTGATGCTTGCTACTTTTCAATAATGCCATAATATATACAGCATTTTTATTTCCTGAGTTTTGATTTTATAATTATTTTTTTTACAATAAAGTATGTCTATAAATCCATGCTACCTTAATTAAGAACCATGGGGAATGTGCAAGAACACTGCATGTGTGGTTATTGACATGCCAACATTAAACCTAGTCCTGTTAGCAAATATTTTTTAATGATAAGATCTCTTGTTTAATTACACTCATTGGTATACTGTAAGTTCTGATGTAAGTGAAATTGAGGGATAAAATGGTATTCATAGGGGTTTTGTCCTATCAGAAATTTGGTTGCTTTGCTGAATTATGTTCTCCTCCCACCTTCCCTGCTCCCAATCCACCTCAGATCTATATTTAATTGCATTTCATTTCTAGGCTTCCTCAATACTTTTGAAATAAATACTTAGCACTTACCTGGGTAAGTCCCAAAGCAAGTGTGTTTTGCCACGACATTGTGACACCATGAACATTTTCCTCCTGTAAGAATGGGCTGCGAGAAACAGGTGCTTTTTAGGTCAGATGGTCTGCTGCCAAGCATGGACTTCTCTACCTGAGCCCCTGCTGGTCCCCCCTGGGGCTAGGTCTCCAGAACCCTGTGGGAAACTGAAATAAACTAATGGACAATGGCCAGACAATATATAAACTAGAACTCTGACACACAGCCTGTAGCAACCTGCCCAGGAAACCAATCATCTCCAGTAACCAGCCTCCTACTATCTATAAGTCAGACTTGTAGGAGGACAGACCACTATTTCTAACAACCAGCCCAGAACCCCCCAAAACCATAAGTTCCAAATGGCCAGGACTTGATTCGTAACTGACAGCTTTCCTAATTTTTGCCTCTGCTTCCAAATTAGGACCAACCAGAGAAAGCCAATATGTATCTACACCCAATCACTTAGGATGCCCTGCTTCTAGTTAGCCCATATCCAACTCTCCAAGCCTCCAAACCTAGTACACCATAAGCTTTCCCACTCCTCTGCCTGCCTTTGAGTCTCTGCTAAAACATGAGTAACAGTGGCCAACTCCTTTGCTACAGCGAGTCTGAATAAATAGCCTTTGCCTTCTCATGTGGTTGGCCTTTGTTTATTTTCACACCTAGGTCCTGGCATGGGTCAGCATGGTTTGTTGAAGCTGCTGCATACATCAGTGCCATTCTGATCAAATATGCACCTTCTCAGTGCCAGGTGTTGTCTCCTTAGCCCAGTGTTACTCTACACAGATTGGCTGCTCCTTGTAGGCTCTGCTCACCCTCCCAGAGAGCACACTGTGTTAACCCCCTGGAATACAAAGGGCTGGTTCTCTCTCTTTGTCCACTTGATGGCCTATTGGGTATGCCTTAGAATATACACTAGGGGACCTTGATTTGAGAGGAGGTACACTCCCACTCCACCACCTCCAGTCCCAAAGAAAGCCAAATAGACATGGAATACCTACACTGAATGGCCAGATTATTATGGTCTCTGAATGCATAATAATCTGGCCACTCAGTACAATGAATACAGTATATAAAGTAGTATCCTATATAATAAAAGGCTAATATGCAAATTGTCCCCTCAACCAGGAGTTCAACCAGCAGGCAGGCTGGCCAATCGCCCATGTACCCTTCCCTGGCCAGGCTGCCCAGACCCCACCCATGCACAAATTCATGCACCGGGCCTCTAATATGTATACACACACACACACACACACACACACACACACACACACACACACACACACACACACACACACTGAGTGGCCACATTATTATGTGTTCAGAGATCATAATAATATGGCCATTCAGTGTAGGTATTCCATGTCTATATGGCTTTCTTTGGGACTAGAGGTGGTGGAGTGGGAGTGTACCTCCTCTCAAATCAAGCCCCCCCCCCCTTTTTTTTTTTCTTGCTAAATCAGAGAAAAAGTACAAATGATCTGTCTGGCATATCATCTTACTACAATTAATTGAATTTAATCTCACTAGAATTCAAACAGCTTATTTGAAAGTCCGCTGAATGTTTTAGTCAGATAGATGTTTGGTATCTAATTGGCTCAAATCCCTAGGATGGAATAATTTATACTGCCTTTAACCCTTTGCACTCGCTTGCTTTTTTCTCGATTCCTTTATTCTAATGCTAACCATGTCGAGTCACACTCGACATCCAAGTGCAAAAGGTTAGTTAATACATTACTTCCTATATGACAGGCACTTACACATTTTACATATCTCAGTGATAGTTCTTTCAGCCACCCTTCTCACTGCCTCAGCTCCAGTTTATCATCTTGTGGATCACTTTAGGTTTTAGACCCTGAAAAACATTAGCCCATTGTTTTAGGTTAAAACAATAAGTTTTCCAGAGTCAAATATGTGGTTCATTTATGGCAAATTTGTGTACTCCAGCTTTATTGATTTATTTAATCTCTTTCTTGTTCTTCTGCATACACAATGCCTTATTGTTTCTAGACTGCTTTATAGTGTAATCTCTATGCAAACATGTTAAATGAAACATGGTAAAATGCACCATTTGTTGTGCAATCAGTGCAAATAACCTTGGTGACTTGATAATCTGAAGAGCAGATGCCTTTCACCCTAGGCTAAGTTCACATTGCACATTTACAAGTGATGACAATGTTGTCACAGCTTACTTCTCTGAAGCTTTCCTTTGATATTGAAAGTTAAGATACCGCCTGATTTCAGAAACATTAAAATATGAAAAAATGCATCTTGGAATTGAGAAATGTGGTCACAATAAAATGAGTCAAGTTTCATTCCTTCCCAATTCAAAAAGCTTAGCCAGGTTTTACCATCAGGGTGCGTGGCTTGTAGCAAAAGCCAGAGGCCTGAAAAGACAAAATTAATTCCTAGCCTAGCAGCAAGTCTTATCATTCTGCCTCTGAAACACATCTCAGCTCTGTCTCTCTGTTGCTGCCATTTTCCAAGACACCATCACCTTGCTCCTGGGCCATTGCAGTGTCTGTGCCTTCATGTTTCCTCTTTCCCTCTTTTCTCCATAGCACACAGAGAGTAATCTTTTAATAAATGTGATCATATAACTTTCCTGATAAGAACTCTTCAGTGGGTCCTAATTGCAAATCTAGTATAATCCAAGCTGCTCCATGCTTGGCCTGCCTACTCTCCAAGCTCATCTTTGCTCCTCTCCCCATCATGCTGACACATTGGCCTCCTTCCCATTCCCCGTACCTATTAAGCTCTTCTATGATACACAGCCTCCCACCCACCCAATAAAACCACTTTCTTCTCACCCCTGACTCATCATTTTTCAGGTCTTGGCTTAAATGTCAACCCCTCAGAGAGACCTTCCTGACAGTCTTGTCCAAGTAGTTTTCCTCTCCCTATTTTTCCACCTCTGCCGTCTGCATTTCCTATATTGTAGCATTTGTTTCCTTTAATACTTGTCCTTATATGGATTATACATTTGTTTGTTGGTGAATAGCCTACCTTCTATAAGGGGAAGCAGCCTATTTGATTATCAAGTGCTTGGCACATAGTAGTGATCCTTATTTAATTATCTGTGGGATACGGACATCAAAGGAACAGCATTCCGGACACAGGGCTAGAGATCTGTGTCAGCAAGAGTGCCCAACACCTCAGGCCTAGAGGAAGAAGCGTATTTAGTGGGCAGCATTTCATAGTGGAGAGAATATTGGATGGGGAATGAGGGGTCTGGTTTCAAGTCTTGGCTCTGTCACATAATAGCTGCATTAAGTTGAGTGAGTTTTTAACCTCCCCCAAATGCCTACTCTACAGCCTGATTATTGTAAAGATTGTATGAGACTGATGTTCATGAAATTGCCATGCGAAGTTAAGTCATTATTCAGATATGGAGATAAGGAAAGAGTGATAGGAACTGTTTAAGGCAGGGCCTTTGTCACAGCAGCTGACAAAAGGCCATGCACTAGTGTTGGGTAAGGATGAGAGCCTGCCTGCCTGCAGGTGTGACTGACCATGAGTTTCCAGATCTGCTTAGTTCAGGACCCCCAGTTTTCCACTGCCAGGGTCAGAATTTGTCCCACTGATTCCTTGGGGATGAAAGGGTTCACAGGGTCCCCCGGTGCTGGCTGTAGGTTTGAGAAGGCCTCTGAGGAGGGGACTCCATAGGCCTCCTAGTCCTTTCTCTTCTCAGCATGTCCTCTGGCTCTCATTTTCTCATGCCTCTTTCACTTTATCAATTTCTTCTACAAAGAAAAGAGCAGAAAGCCATAGAAGTGATGTCTCACTTCTAGGCCAAGGTACTGATCAGTGCTGTGCCTTCTTCATGTTTCCTGGCCCCTCCCACCACTGAATGCAGATGATGACATGGTTCTAAGGAATTGGGGAAACCTTAGCATGGACGGAGACTAGGTCCTGACCCCCCGTAGTGGAAAGCTGTTCTCCAGGAACATCCTGGACTGTTAGATGAGTGAAAAATAAACTTCTCTTGGGTTGAAATACTGTGTTGTTTATTTGTTATAAGCAGTAGTGTTGTAATTGATATGGTACCTTAGCTCAGCAAGCTCCCAGGGCTTACAGGCTTTATCACATTCATTTTGTTCATCAAGCCCTACATTGAGCAGGTATGAAGTGTCACCCATTTAGAAAGGTGGTGAAGACAGTTTGCTGAAGGTGTAATTTACTCCAAATATTTTCTTTCGCTTTTCTAGGGCTGTGTCTCTTCTATCCAATTGATACATTCTGGGATTAAAATAGAAGACAGCAAGCAATTGTACTTAAAATTCAAATTGGAAGATCTCTAATCATATCATACCTAAACATACTATGTCATAAATTATTTGCTGCCTGAACAGAAGTCAACACCAGTTATATAATCTAAATGTTAGTGATGAGGGTTAATAACCACGAATGATCAAAACATCTATTAGCTTTAGCAGAATAAAATGCTCTAATATGTAAGTCAGTTTGGAGACTTTTGTTTTCCCCCACCTCCTAAGACGATGACCCAACTGCGAATGGTGAATTGTCAAAACCTGTAAAGCGAGTTAAAGGCAGTAATCTTTGTATCCATCAGACAATGATGATTTATTTTTATT
Source organism: Ia io (assembly GCA_025583905.1). Taxonomy (NCBI): domain Eukaryota; kingdom Metazoa; phylum Chordata; class Mammalia; order Chiroptera; family Vespertilionidae; genus Ia; species Ia io. Next base: position 51,613,616 of record JAJQQW010000003.1, read on the forward strand.
TTTGACATGGCATCTTCCTGTCCTTTTTTTAATCTTTGTCTGCCTTATTGTTTCTAATATTACTTTGAGAGTAAGCCAGAAGGTGGTAAAAGCCTGTGTTTCTCCAAGTCAAGGAAACAGCTGACATCCTGTCTCTCTCTATGAATGAGTAATAGACAGGTGCATATTTACCAGTGGCTCCAGCTGAATTATGACAAGACCCATCATGAGCCGGCTGGGAGGCTTTTCTGCTCTGTGACTAAGGGTGGTTCAACAGAACAACTCCTGGTTTTCTCAGCAAGTGGGAACAAGTTTGTGCGTTGCTGGCTCTCTCCAAATAGTCCTAACAGTTGTTTTTGTAAAGGGCCTTCCAATTATTCTCTCTGCTGATGTTTGTTCTGCAGAAAATCTCTGTTAGGTCTTTTGTAGGTGAAGTGAAAGCATGCAGAATTAAAAAAAAAAAATTGCTGAAGATTAGCAACGACATTAGAATTCAGTGTTCCTGAGAATTCTCCATGTTCCTGAGGCTCCTGGCAAGATACTGGCCTTTTCACTTAGAAGCTATGCTAATCATTTCAGGGCAAAGGAGTCCTCTTGGTGACCCACAGAAATCATGCAGCTTGTTAACGTTTCAATCTGGGTAAAAATCTGTGTATGGTACAGAAAGCTCCTGGGGCTTGCAGGCATTACACATTCATTTTGTTCATCAAGCCCTACATTGAGAGGGATTGAAGTGTTATCTGTTCAGAAAGGTGGTGAAGAATGTTTGCTGAAGGTGTAATTTACTCCAAATGTTTTCTTTTGCTTTTCTGGGCCTTTGTCTCATCTACCCAAGTGAGCTATGTGAACAGGAGTCAGGCATTATACTTGTGAGTTACTCCCTTAACCCTTTGCACTCGCTTGCTTTTTTCTTGACTCCTTTATTCTAATGCTAACCGTGTCGAGTCACACTCGACATCCGAGTGCAAAAGGTTAAGCCACTCTCACTGTGTTATCAAGCCTTAAGTATGTTTCATAAATATTTGTGAATAAATAAATGACAATGTATGAAGCAAAAGGTGAGGTTTAAAGTGACCGAGTGAATTTTAGAGCATGATGTCCCGTTGTCTAGACACTTTTTTTGGTTAATATTAAGAAAGAACAGATTGTGCAACTCCTGTATAATTCTTATTGCAGGCAGTTTCTTAAATATGGTTAACCTTGCTTCCAAATGCAAGTATTTTGCACACCATCAGTCATTTAATAAATAATAGAAAAACTCCCTTGTGTTGTAAGAAAGGAACTCGATGACCCTATAAACCCCCATAACTATGCCATTGTTAAAAAATGGTGAAAAGTAGTTGTTTGGGGGTTAAGTAATATAACAATAAGAATGATTATAATACCTTGAAAAATATAAAGAAAAATGAGTTGCACAGGAGAATGGAGGGAAAGGCAGAATGAAACCCAGGCTGTCTACGTGTCTTCTATCTTGATGGCATCTAATTGCCAGAACACTAGTGTTGACCCACTGGTCTCTATCCTGGAGAAGCCATTGAGATTTTTTAGTTTGAGTCTTTGTATAGAATCTTTCAGATGAAAGGCATCTGATATAATTAAAAAACTATGGGCTTTCACCTTGTTCAGACTTGTGTTTACAGATCTGGCTTTGTCACTCGCCAGTTCTGTGAGTTTGGATGCAACCTCTCCTTGCTGCACTTTCCCTGTGTATAAACTGGATTGCTTACTTCTGCCATTATCATAAGGTACACTTATACTAATTATTATTTTATTGCATTTAAGTAATTTGACTTGTTTTTTGAGGGTAAAGTATCTTAGAGAATGAATAATGTGGGAGAGAAAAATAGTTTTCCTTGTTTCATGATCATTTAAAACACATATTTAATATATCAAGTACCATTATTCTGATATTTACTCAACTTTAATAGAAAAGTTACATATATTAGTATATCCATGATGTAATAAGTCATATGAAATATATGAGTTGGGGATACTGTGGTGATTATTGAATTATAAACACTTATCAGTTTATTAGTATAGTCTTGATCCTAAGTCTAAGGAATAGAGTTAGCAAAGTAATCCAAAGCAGTGATCTTGAAGGTAGAGAGTAAACCTACTCAGGAATATTAATATGAGACAATTTATTTAGGAATAGATGCTTATTGTCTATAAATTTATACATACATAAAAATCTATTTCAGTAGAGATCATAGCTATCTGCAATAGCTATAAATATGAGGAGACTTGAGTTAATAATGATGCTTTATATTGAATTGGTATGTAAAAATCATACTTTTTATTTTTAAAGTTTCTTAGTAGGTGGTAATTTTACTTACGTCTAAATAGAACTGTGGGGATACCTGGCTGGTGTGGCTCAGTTGGTTGGGTGTTGTCCCATGCACTGATGGTTTGATGGTTTGATTCCCAGTCAGGCCACAAGCCCAGGTTTCAAGCTTGATCCTTAGTAGGGGGCATGCAGGGGGCAGCCAATTGATGTTTCACTCTCACATCGGTTTTTTTCTCTCTCCCCTCCTTTCCTCTCTCTCTAAAAAAATAAAATAAATAAAATAAATCAATAAATAGAACTGTGGAGGACATTGTAGTCTAGAATAGTATTTCTTAACCTTATTTTCTTATTGAAAGTTATTTATTTTTTAAAACATCTACAATGAAAAATTTAGAGCATATTTAGTAGACAAAACAGTGTAATAATTTATCTGTACCTACAACTTACCTTCAAAAATTATTAATTCTGGGTCAAAGCATGTTATGTATTTCCTCATTAATTACTTATCCCCATACATTTTGTAATTTACTTAATTTTTTAGAATAATATTTTACTTACAGAAAAACTGAGAAGATATTACAGTTTCCTTATTATTAACAGCTTACATTAGTATGATGCATTTTTTTTTTACAACTAATGAACCAATATTGTTATGCTTTTACTAGCTAAAGTCCATTATTTATTTAGGCTTCCGTAGTTTTTACCTAATGTCCTTTTTCTGTTTCAGGATCCCACCCAAGATATATAGCATATTATACTTAGGTGTCATGTCTTTTTCTTCTTCTTCATTTTTTATGTCTTTTTAGGTTCCCTTCGACTTTCATTGTTTTTTATGATCTTGAGAGTTTTGAAGAGCACTAGTCAGGTATTTTGTAGATGTTCCTTATTTGGAATTTGTCTGATGATTTTCCCTCATGGTTAGACTGGAGTTATGAGTTATTGAGAGAAAGGCCACAGAGATAGAGTGCCATGTTCATTACATCACATCCAGGATACAGAATCACATGATATCTGACTGCTGATGTTGGCATTGATCAACTGGCTGAGGTAGTGTTTGTCAGATTTCTCCACTATAAAGTTACTCCATTCCTCCCACCTCCATATTGGGGAAGTTACTATGTGCAGCCCATGCCTAAGGAGAAGGGAGTCAACCTTCTCTCTTTGAGGGAATATCTGAATAAATATTTGAATTTTTTTTTGCATGGGAGTTTTGTCTCCTCCCCCCCCGCTTAATTGATTCAATTACTTATTTATAACCACGTTATTTTGAGCAAATTCTAGACATCATGTATTTTCCTTTGTGTTTCAATATTTATAAAACTATGCAAAAAAAACCTTTCTTTTTAAAAATCTTTCATGTATTTGTCTCTCCAACAGGTATATTTATAGTGCAGAACATGATTTACTAAAAAAATTAATTTAAAAATTAAAATACATTTAAAAACTAAAGAATCTAATACCTATTCATTCAATAAATACTTATTGAACATGTATTATGTGCTAAGTATTATGCTAAGTGCTGGGAATATAATGATAAATAAGAATAGATGGTGAATCAGAAATTACATTTTAAACCAATCTCACGTCAGTCTCTGCCTTTGCCTTAATATAAATACTAAAAGCAAATACTTATAGAGGCTTATTTGTGCCAGGCACAGTAAAAACCATTTTCTCATTTTAAAGACGAAGAAACTGAATTGTAGAGTGGCTAAGTGACTTGCCCAAGGTCATTTAATCAGATATTCTAATGTACCTTGATCTCAGGCAGTGTGGCATCAGGCCTAACCAGAAACCTGCGAATCATTTCTGTTAAGGTATGGATATTTAACCCTTTGCACTCGCTTGCTTTTTTCTCGATTCCTGCTACCGATGCTAACCGTGTCGAGTCATACTCGACATCCAAGTGCAAAAGGTTAATATTTGAGGTTGTATACCACCATGTAATCTCTATTGTTATTTCTTCTCATTATTTGTCTTTTTAAGCCCTTACAAATTTAAAATCCAGTCTTAGCTTGGATTGTAAGTTGAGAGCCACATAAAAGCAGGTCACAAGCTGGATTTGGCCCACAGGTCATAGTTTTCCAACCACTGCTAACCACTTCACTAATCCATCTCTTGTTAACATCTTCGGAATGGTCACACTCAGAATGACCTAGGAAACTCCATCATCCAATAGGGCTAATTTTTTCCTTTGTGATGAATTTGATTTATTTCCACTTGTTTTCATGATGATGAAACACCAGGCTTGAGTTCCTAGGTAGTCTGTCTATTAGATATGTGCTCTAGGACATAGGTGAACGAATGCAAAGAACTAAAAAACTCAGAGTCTCAAGGAAATCTAAATTTGGGGGTAGTTGATTTGAGTGACTGTCCAGAGTACAAAAGGGTAAGTGGCCTAAGCAGCTGAAGTGGTATATATAGTTCTTCAGAAATGAAGAAGGCAATTTGATCTTTGTGGTCACAACGCCATTATAGGGTCTTCTTTGGTGTTTATGTGGGAAACCCACTCACCCATTGGAGATATGCTAAGTCTGGAAGAGATGCTTTCCGATGGAGAAAGACACCCAGATGACTCACATCTTATTCTAAAAAGATACCTTATCTTGTGAATTGTGAATAAGGAGGACTAGACCTAGTCAAGGGCCTAGTTGTGGTCCTGGCTTTACCACTAAAAGGCAGCCAGCTTGTGGTTCTTTATGGTCTACAACTGAAAAATCATAAGCTAGGCTAAAATGTCATGCATAACAACTGAGGCTGAATGTAACCTCACTGGAGAGTTGATATCTCTAACTACATTTATTGGACACTTAATGTGACACGTGTCATGCTAAGCAATTTACATATGTTATCTCACTGGATCCTCATAACTTAATGAGGTTAGCATCATGTGCCTATTTTACAGATGAGGTTAAACAACTTAAAATCATAGAATTAGTAAGAGTGGTGCTCAAAACCAGGTCTGATTGTAATGTTTCAGCAGGTCATCTTTGAGTACTTACTAGCTAAGCGTACATTAGATATTCATCTAATACAATGTATCAAATACCTTTTAAGTATCACCTATAGTGCTAGGCACTGGGGATATTATGAGAAACAAAAGAAAATTCCAGCCCTTAGGGAGGAATGTACCCTCTTCTCCCTTGCGGCTTACCGCCTCCATCTTTCATGTAGCTTTCTACCTATACATTCAACTTCACCTGTGATAACGTTCATTATACAAATTCAACACCCACATGAACAGACACAAACACCTGCTATCTCCTTTCTTTACATTTTCCACTAATAGGAGGAAGAAAATGCAGTGGGTCATGACAAACAAGGATATCTTAATGATGTGCCACATGTCACCAGAAGAGACCCCCGATTCACATCGACTTATTGGAGCCATTGTTTTTCTAGCTGCAGAGAGGGTAAATTACGTATGTCAACTGTTGTCTAGTAAATATAGACAGTTAGTACTTACAAACATCCCCACGGATGAATATTCATTAAATATTTTGAGTCATTGTCATGTATAAGCTTTGTGGTCATTTCCTATTATCCAGTTTATTTCCCTATTTCTCATCTCCATTGATATTAGAATATACTTTTCCAATTTGTAAAATCAGGCCTGTGGTTTTACAGAATCACATAAATAAATAGAAGCATGCTGAGCCCTAGCTGGTTTGGCTCAGTGGATAGAGCTTCGGCCTTAGGACTGAAGGGTCCCAGGTACGATTCCGGTCAAGGGCACATGCCTGGGTTGCAGGCTCAATCTCCAGTAGGGGGCGTGCAGAAGGCAGCCAATCAATGATTCTCTCTTATTGATGTTTCTATCTCTCTCTCTCTCTTCCTCTCTCAAAACAATAAAAATATAAAATATATATATAATCATGCTGAAAATTGTTTAAAAATGTGAGCTACTCACTTACTAATTTTGATTAGATCCAATCACTTGATCATTGTGAGCTTTCCCAGCTCCTTGTCTACTTGGTCCTGGAGTTTTATCTCATTCAGAAACCCAGGGATCAGAATCTCTCATAAAACAATTGTGGCTAAGAATATGGTTTTTATAATTAGACAGCCTGTGTTTAAATTATAGTTCTACCACATTCAAGCAGTGGACTTTGACAGTTTGTTTAATCCCAGATCTCTCAGTTTCCCCATTTGTAAAATGGGGGTAATACTACCTCATAGAGCTGTGAAGAAGATAATAAGAAGTGCTTATTAGTACCTGCCTTATTAGTACCTTATAAGTAATAAATATTAGTCATTTTTCAATATTATTTAAAATATCAAGTTATGAAAATATAAAATCCATAGTATAATTTGGAGCTGTATGAATTGGTTTTGATCCTTTTGGTCCATTTTTTTTTTCTTTTATGATTGTTTACTTCATTTTTAAATCATCTTATTCATGCTTTTATTTAACTCCTGCAATGTTATTGGTGTGCTTGGTATTGTGGCAATAAAGAAGGGAATAAATTAGTTTCTGCCTTGAGGATCTGATAGTGTTAGGTATATACACATTAAACATTTATGTAAAAACAAAATGATATGTGATCATTAGTGTTACAGACCTTTACTTCAATGTGTATGCAGAGCCTTTGGCGATCTCGTTAGAAGGCAGCTCCTGGTTCTACAGGGCTGGGGTGGGGCCTGAGAGTCTCCATTTCTAACAAGCTCCCAGGTGACGCCAGTGCTGCTGGTTTGGGGGACCACTTTGAGAGGTACAACCAGTGCTTCAGGACTTCAAAGAGGGCAAAGATTATGTTGAAGGTCATTAATCCTGTTCTTAATATTAAGAAAAGTAAGAAAACAACGTGGACTTCTACATACTTTCATAGGTAGAGGTTTAATATTTTTTCGTGATAATGAGAACAATTATATTTTGCTGGGAAACACCAGGGCAGTGCTTGCAAATCTCTCATAGCAATCTTGTGAACTATAAAGCACAAGAGTGGTTATGTTGGCTGTTTTCTTTTTCTTGCTTTTTTTAATTTAATTTATATTCTACTAATTTTATTATGCATGTTTTTGGCTATAAGTTGCCTCAAGCCTTTACTTGAAAAAGATGAAACCTAAATCAATGCATTTAATTGCATTGTTTTAGCCAATCATCACTGGTTTCAAAAAATTTGAAGGCTTTTAAGTTGAAAATTAAACCCAAGAGAAACAGACCACATATTAAGTGATTCTAATGAGGCAACATCTTTTATCTGTAAATCAGAAGCTCTTTCTATTTGTGTGGAAAAAAAAAAGAGCTATGGGTTAGAACCATGTTGTAGACTCCACCTCCATATTTTCCATTTAGGTAAAATGAAAATCAACTAACAAGCTATGATAATGCTCTTTTAGAAATGATAAGTAATAATAAAGACTGGAATCCTGGATGGAAGATTCTGCTAAGATATTTCTTTAGACTCCAGTGTTGGAATGTCAGTGAGCGTTGTCAAGACATTACTGGGTTCAAAAGAGAATGACTTTAGTGGATTTCCCCTATTTATTTCACAAATATCTCTGTCCTACTCACTCTTATCTAAAGAGTTGCTATTATGTCTGCTTTTGTCCTACTTTACTTTCATCTTGCATATCAGGGATTGAAACCCTGGTTCCTCTAATTGTGTCTGACAAGAAGCTGTCAATCTTATCTCCAAGGCCTTTATTGAAATGTTCCAGATGTGTGGCAGACTCTAGGATAGTAGCACGACTGGCCCCTGATTCTTAAATGGTCAGTGCATCCTCTCTTTCCCCAGCCTCCAGGCCTGCCCACCAAAGTCATGCATGTAATAGTACTTCAAAGCACCTTTTCTTATCCAGCCTTTTATTTTCCTTCAGCACAGTGACCAGATAGTCTGTCATTTTCTCTTATTGGCAGTGTGCAAGTCTCCAGTTCCCAAGGAAGCACACAGATAACCTCTCATGAAGAGTTTTACATCTTCAACTCACCAGTCTAAGCTCCAATGAATTGGATTTATGGGTAAAATTACAAATATTATTTCTGTATTCATATAGACCCCAAATCAAATATAAATATATTGAATCAAAGGTCATCAACCTTTGATTGTCTGCCTATCAATTTATTGTCTGTAATAACCTTTTAATTTTTTTAAATCACCAAAAAGCTCCATTAGAGCCATTCACATTTCTTTTTATTACATCTATCTTTATTGTTGAAAGTATTACAGATGTCCTCTTTTTTCCCCCTACATTGACCCCCTCCACTCCTCTCTCTTCCCCTTCCCAGGCCTTCCCCACACTATTGTCTGTCCATGGGTTATGCATATATGGATGTAAGTTCATTGGTTAATCTCTTCCCGCCCCATCCCTCCTTCCCTCTGAAATACACCAGTTTGTTGCATGCTTCAATGTCTCTGCATCTTTTTTGTTCCTCGCTTTATTTTGTTCATTAGATTCCACATATAAGTGAGATCATGTGATACTTGTCTTTCTCTGACTGGCTTACGTATTTCGCTTAGCATAATACTCTCCAGGTCCCTCCATGCTATCTCAAAGGATAAGAGATCCTTTTTTATAGCTGCATAGTATTCCATTGTATAAACATACCACAGTTTTTTAATCTATTCATCTATTGATGGGTACTTGGGATGTTTTTATATCTTAGATATTGTAAATAATGCTGCTATGAACATAGGGGTGCATATATTTTTTCTTATTGGTGTTTCTGGCTTCTTAGGACATATTCCTAGAAGTGGGATCACTGGGTCAAATGGCAGTTCCATTTAAAAATTTTTCACACTGTTTTCCATAGTGGTTGCACCAGTCTGCATTTCTACCAGCTCCACATCCTTGCCAACACTTGTTGTTTGTTGATTTATTAATGGTAGCCATTCTGGCAGGTGTGAGTTGGTTACCTCATTGTTGTTTTAGTTTGCATCTCTCTGATGACTAATGACTTAGCATTTTTTCATGTCTCTTGGCCATTTGTATGTCCTCTTTGGAGAAGTGTCTGCCCATTTTTTAATTGGGTTGTCTTCCTTTGTTGAGTTGTATGAGTACTTTATATATTTTAGAAATTAACTCCTTATCAGAGTTAATTTGTACTCCCATATAGTGAATTCCCTTTTCATTTTGATGGTGGTTTTTTTGCTGTGCAGAAGCTTTTTTATTTTTATGTAGTCCCATTTGTTTATTTTTTCCTTTGTTTCTCTTGCCCTAGAGGTGTTGTATCAGTGAAAATTCTGCTACGTGAGGTGTCTGATATTTTGCTGCCTACGATTTCTTCTAGGATTTTTATGGTTTCACAACTTACATTTAAGTCTTTTATCTATTTTGAATTTATTCTGTGTATGGTGTACGTTGGTAGTCTAGTATCATTTTTTTTGTACATACCTGTCCAATTATCCCAACACCATTTATTAAAGAGACTGTCTTTACTCCATTGTATACTCTTGCCTCCTTTGTCAAATATTAATGAGCATAACAGTTTGGGTCAATTTCTAGGTTCTCTGTTTTTTTCCATTGATCTACATGCCTGTTTTTGTGCCATACCAGGCTGTTTTGATTACAGTGGCTTTGTAGTATAACTTGATATCTGGTATTGTGATTCCTCCAACTTTGTTCTTCTTTCAAGATTGCTGTGGCTATCCAGGTTCTTTTTTGGTTCATTATAATGAAGCCTGGTGCACGAATTTGTGCACTAATTCATACATGGGTGGGGTCCCTCGCCTAGCCTGCGATCAGGGTCATTGGGGCCAGCTGGCTGTGGGGAGGGACTGCGAGAGGCTGGCTGGTGGCGAGAGGTTGACTGTGGGAGTGCACTGACCACCAGGGGGCAGCTCCTGCATTAAGCGTCTGCCCTCTGGTAGTCAGTGCATGTCATAGCGACTGGTTGACCAGTCTTTCGGTCATTGGTCATTCGATCACTTAGGCTTTTATATATATAGATTAATTCTACCAATCCATGAACACAGTATATTCTTCCATTTATTTATATCTTCTTCTATCTCTTTTCTCAATGTTCTGTAGTTTTCTGAGTACAGGTCTTTTATCTCCTTGGTTTAGTTTATTCCTAAGCATCTTAATTTTTTTGTTACAATGGTAAATGGGATTATTTTTTTGGTTTCTCTTTCTGAGAGTTCATTATTGGTGTATAAAAATGCCATTGATTTCTGGGAGTTAATTTTGTATCTTGCTACATTGCCCAATTCATTTATTAAATTTAGTAGATTTTTGGTGGAATCTTTAGGGTTTTCTATGTATAATATCATGTCATCTGCAAATAATGACAGTTTTACACCCTCCTTTCTAATTTGGATGACTTTTATTTTTTCTTCTTGTTTGATCAATGTGGCTAGGACTTACAGTACTATCCTATATAATAAAAGAGTAATATGCAAATTGACCCCAACGGTGGAACGACTGGGAATGACTGGTCACTATGACGCCTGGTGCACGAATTTGTGCACTAATTCATACATGGGTGACCACTGACCACTAGGAGGCAGATGCTCAATGCAGGAGCTGCCCCCTGGTGATCAGTGTGCTCCCACAGGGGGAGCTCTGCTCAGCCACAAGCTGGGCTGATGGCTGATGAGTGCAGCAGCAGTGGCAGGAGCCTCTCCCACCACCTTGGCAGCACTGATGTCTGATTGACAGCTTAGGGCTCCTGGGCTGCCAGAGGGATGTCTGACCGCCAGCTTAGGCCCGATCCCCCAGGGAGCGGGCCTAAGCCAGCAGATGGACATCCCCGGAGGGGTCCCGGACTGCGAGAGGGCACAGGCAGGGCTGAGGGACACCCCCCCCTGAGTGCACGAATTTTCATGCACCGGGCCTCTAGTGTTGAATAAAAGTGGTGAAAATGGACAACCCTGTCTTGTTCCTGTTCTTAGAGGAAATTGTTTTAGTTTTTGCCCATTGAGTATGATGTTGGCTGAAGGTTTGACATATGTGGCCTTCATTATGTTGAGGTACATTCATATTTCTTTATGTCTTCTCCTCCAATCTGGTCTATGGACAGATGTGCAGACAAAGGAATCATTTTCAGAACATTCCCCTATAATTAAACTGTGTTCATTAAAAAAAATTAATATATATTTTTATTGATTTCAGAGAGGAAGGGAGAGGGAGAGATAGAAACATCAAAGATGAGAGATAATCATTAATTGGCTGCCTTCTGCATGCCCCCCTTTTGGGGATCAATCCTGCAACCCAGGCATGTGCCCTGACCAGGAATTCAACCATGACCTCCTGGTTCATAGGTCAATGCTCATCCATTGAGCCACCGGCAGGACTAAACTATATTCATTGTAGAATCTCCGATCAATTGCGGCTTGTCTAAAATATAAATGTGCCCATTGTCCTTTTGTTGTTGTTAATATCATAAGCTCAAAATGACATTGCTATTTTCCCACCCCCATTTTCTTCTTTATATTTATATCACCAATTTATTGTTCCTTGATGGTCACAACTAAGTCCAGAGTTGTTGTTCCAATATTCTTCTTCTAAGTCAGACTGATAAGACATTACAATCCAAAATCTATGGGACACAGCGAAAGCAGTCTTGAGAGGGAAGTTCATAGCTCTACAAGCCTATTGCAAAAAACAAGAAACAATGGTAATAAATTACCTAACCCTACAACTCAAAGAGCTAGAAAAAGAGCAGCAAGAAAAGCCCAGTGTAACCAGAAGGAAGGAAATAACAAAGATCAGAGCGGAGATAAATGACATAGAGACCAAAGAAACAATACAAAAGATCAACAAAACCAAGAGCTGGTTCTTTGAAAAGATAAACAAGATTGATGGACCTCTAGCCAGGCTCACCAAGAAGCAAAGAGAGAGGACCCAAATAAACAAAATCAGAAATGAAAGCGGTGAAATAACAACAGACCCCGCTGAGATACAAAGGATTGTTACAAAATACTACGAACAGCTCTATTCCAACAAACTGGACAACCTGGAGGAAATGGACATATTTCTAGAAAAATACAACCTTCCAAAAATCAATCAAGAAGAATCTCAACAGCTCAATAGGCCAATAACTATGGACGAAATTGAAGAAGTCATCAAAAAGCTTCCGGCAAACAAAAGCCCGGGGCCTGACGGCTTCACAGGAGAGTTCTACCAAACATTCAAGGAAGAACTAAAACCTATCCTCCTCAGACTATTCCAAAAAATTCAAGAGGAAGGAACACTTCCAAGCTCCTTCTATGAAGCCAGCATCACCCTAATACCAAAACCAGATAAAGACAACACAATGAAAGAGAATTACAGACCAATATCCCTCATGAACATAGATGCCAAAATCCTCAACAAAATTCTAGCAAATCGGCTCCAGCAGTACATCAGAAAGATCATACACCATGACCAAGTAGGATTTATCCCAGGAATGCAAGGATGCTACAATATCCGCAAATCAATAAACGTGATACATCACATAAACAAATTGAGAGATAAAAATCACATAGTCATATCAATTGATGCAGAAAAAGCATTTGACAAAATCCAACACCCTTTCTTGATAAAAACTCTCAACAAGGTGGGAATAGAAGGCTCATACCTCAACATAATAAAAGCTATATATGATAAACCCAGAGCAAACATCATACTCAATGGACAAAAGCTAAAACCATTTCCCCTAAGAACAGGAACAAGACAGGGATGCCCACTCTCACCACTCCTGTTTGACATAGTACTGGAAGTATTAGCTAATGCAATTAGACAAGAAGAAGAAATAAAAGGCATCCAAATTGGAAAAGAACAAGTAAAGCTGTCTTTATTTGCAGACGACATGATATTGTACATAAAAAATCCGAAAGACTCCGTCAAAAACTAATAGACTTAATAAATGAATTCGGCAATGTAGCAGGATACAAAATTAACGCCAAGAAATCTATGGCCTTTCTATACACCAATAGTGAACTTACAGACAGAGAGACTAAAAAGGCAATCCCATTTACCATCGCACCAAAAAAATTAAGATACCTAGGAATAAACTTAACTAAGGAGGTAAAAGACCTATACACGGAAAACTACAGGACACTGAAAAAAGAGATAGAGGAAGACGTAAACAGATGGAAGAACATACCATGTTCATGGATTGGTAGAATCAACATCATTAAAATGTCCATACTACCCAAAGCAATCTATAGATTCAATGCACTCCCCATTAAAATACCAACGGCATATTTCACAGACCTTGAAAGAACTCTCCAAAAATTCATCTGGAATAAAAAAAGACCCCGAATAGCCACAGCAATCCTGAGAAAGAAGAATAAAGTAGGAGGGATCTCAATACCAGATTTCAAGCTGTATTACAAAGCCACTATTCTCAAAACAGCCTGGTACTGGCACAAGAACAGACATATAGATCAATGGAACAGAATAGAGAATCCAGATATTGATCCAAACCACTATGCTCAATTAATATTTGACAAAGGAGGCATGAACATACAATGGAATAAAGACAGTCTCTTCAATAAATGGTGTTGGGAAAAATTGGACAGACACATGCAAAAAAATGAAGCTAGATCACCAACTTACACCATACACAAAAATAAACTCAAAATGGATACAGGACTTAAACATAAGACGGGAAACCATAAAAATACTAGAGGAATCCACAGGCAGCAAAATCTCAGACATATGTCAAAAGAACTTCTTCACCGATACTGCCCCTAGGGCAATGGAAGCTAAAGAGAAAATAAATAAATGGGACTACATCAAAATAAAAAGCTTTTTTACAGCAAAAGAAACTATCAACAAAACAACAAGAAAGCCCACTGCATGGGAGAACATATTTGCAAATGGCATCACTGATAAAGGTTTAATCTCCAACATCTACAGGCAGCTTATACAACTTAATAAAAGGAAGATAAATGATCCAATAAAAAAATGGGCAACGGACCTAAATAGAATCTTTTCCAAAGAAGACAGAAGGAAGGCCAAGAGACACATGAAAACATGCTCAAGGTCACTAATTATCCGAGAGATGCAAATCAAAACAACAATGCGCTATCATCTCACTCCTGTCAGAATGGCTATCATCAACAAATCAACAAACGACAAGTGTTGGCGAGGATGCGGAGAAAAAGGAACCCTCGTGCACTGCTGGTGGGAATGCAGACTGGTGCAGCCACTGTGGAGAACAGTATGGAGTTTCCTCAAAAAACTGAAAATGGAACTCCCATTTGACCCAGTAATCCCACTCCTAGGAATATATCCTAAGAAACTGGGAACACCAATAAGAAAGGAAATATGCACCCCTATGTTCATAGCAGCACAATTTACAATAGCTAAGATCTGGAAACAGCCTAGGTGCCCATCAGCAGATGACTGGATCAGAAAACTATGGTACATCTACACAATGGAATATTATGCTGCCATAAAAAAGAAGGAATTCTTACCATTTGCAGCAACCTGGATGGAATTGGAGAACATTATGTTAAGTGAAATAAGCAAGTCAATGAAAGAAAAATACCACATGATCTCACTCATTTATGGATAATAAAGAACATTAAAAACTTGAACAAAAAGATAGATACAGAGGCAGTAAAGCATCAAACAGTCTGTCAAATTACAGCAGGAAGGTTAGGGAGAAGTGGGGAAGATAAGAGATCAATCAAAGGACTTGTATGCATGCATATAAGCATAACCAATGGACGCAAAACTCTGGGGGGTGAGGGCATATATGGGAGTGGGGTGGGGGGGGCAATGGTAAGATATGTACACATATAATACCTTAATAAAAAAATTGGAAAAAAAAAAAAAAAAAAAAAAAAAAAGACATTATTGGATATTCTTTATTTAGCCAAGTAATACAACTAACAAACCTTTTATTAATTGCAGCTTTTTATTGCTTTTTATCTTGTATTTATACCCATTTTATATATGATTTCATCTGACTGTTTAGTTTATCTTTCACTTGGCCGTGGGGGCTTGTGGAGGGCATGGACTTAGTCTTGACTTTCTGTTGCAGTAAGGAGAGCAGCACCTCTTTTCTCTCAGTGGGAGCCTAGTCCATCCATTGAATGGTAGAAAGTCCATTCTTACAAAAACCTGCTTATCTCTTAGTTCACGTTATAAAATAAAACAACTGTAGATATTTTTTTAAGTTAAAAAATTATAAAAAGGAATGGGCATCAATATACATGCACCAGGTGAAGAAGGTAATGGTTAATATGGGCAGTCTGTGGATCTCCCACTTTAACATGAATATGAATATAGACATAGCACAGGGCCTAAGATTCTGTGTTTCTAAGAAACACTAAGGTGATGTTGCTGTTGGTATTTCGGGGGGGTCACATTTAGAGTGGCGAGGCCCTAGGTAGGTTCTTAAGCTTTCTTTGTCCTCAAATCACAAATAATGATTGGTTTTGCCTGGTTATTAGATTTATTTTAATTTCTTTTTCCAGTTTCCAAGATCTGTTATAAAAATTTCAGGCATTACAGAAATAAAAATGTAGAAAGCAAAAGTTCTCAATAATCTTTCTTTCTAGAGACAGCTGGGTGTCAACAATGTAATGCATACTCTTGCAAATTATTTTCTCACTATGTATGGTTATTTTTTAGGAACTGACCTCATTCTTGCTTTTCTCACTTTCCAATAGATTTTGGGCTTTCTTCCTCTCTGTAAGAACCTATAGGTCATTCATTCTATTTTAAGAATAGTTCATCTATGCCTTATTTAGAAGTGTTTAAGTTATTAACAAGATATTTATGTAAATAAAGCCTTTTAAATGAAAACAACAGCAGCATTTTTGGCAGGAGCCAATGTTATGTAAATGAATAGTTTCAAATAGAAAGAAGTGAACTTACCTCTAGATCACGCAGTGATGATACTTTTAAAGGAATGCGAAGGCAGGGTCAAATGAGACACTGATGAGGCTAAAAAGGAGAAATGATTATTTTCCACTATGAAATGACTATCTCTTGGGCTTTCCTGGAGGCCTGGGTTTGAGGTATTTAAGGACAATGACTATATCCTAATATATAAAAACTCTGGGTCCGTCATGATCAGAGAGAGACTTGACCAACCAGAAGTCAGTCTTGCAGTCAGTGCTGGGTTGCCGTGGTGACTGCTGCAGCTGCAGGTGCAGTGACCCAGCACTGACTGCTGAGGGGGCTGCGAGTCATGCCCAGAGAGAGGCCTGAAGAGAGAAGCAGGGTCTGATCCATAACCTGTGTGGCAGCTGTTGATCAGCATTTGCCTCTCTCTTTCTTTCTGGGCTGGGCCAGCAGCCACACCTCCATTTCTCTCCAGGCCTCCACCAGGGCTGCTGATCAGCCCTGCCTTTCTGATCAGGCCCTGTTGATAGGCCCAGAGATGCTGACTGTCATAGAAACCAACCAATCAGAACCAAATCTGGGTGAACTGTGAGGAGCCAATGGCTGCCTAGGAGGCAGAGCTTTTGACACTGACTGGCATAGAAACCGACCAATCAGAATCAAATTGGCTGGCAGAGGAGGGCAGTTGGGGGCAAGATCAGGCCTGCAGGAGAGGGCAGTTGGGGGCAAGATCAGGCTGGCAGGGGAGAGCAGTTAAGAGTGATCAGGCAAGCAAAGGCAGTTGGGGGCAAGATCAAGCCAGCAGGGGAGAGCAGTTAGGGGCGATCAGGCAGGCAGGCAGAGGGGTTAGGGGTAATCAGGCAGGCAGGCAGAGGCAATTAGGGGTGATCAGGCTGGCAGGCAGGTGAGCGGTTAGGAGCCAGTGGGTCCTGATTGGAGAGGGTGCAGGCTGGGCTGAGGGACCCCCTGTGCATGAATTTTATGCACTGGGCCACTAGTAAGTATATAAAAATACCCAGGGCTTTTCCCAAGACTCACAATCAGGGTCCTGAGATCAGTGATTCCCTGGTAGATGCCCATCACCTCTTCCCCTCCCCATGCCAGGGCTGGAGTTGCCAAAAGCTTTTTGCCTGAGGCGTGTGGGTGAGTTGCTGCACACAGCCATAAGGCAGCAGTTGATTTTGCTGAATATGGCCTGAGAGTTCCTCAGCCCAAGGCAGTATGACTTTTAGAGGCAGTGACTTTCAGAGAGCTGAGAGCAGCACTGCAGGCCCATCTCAGAGAGCCACTTTCTCCTGAGGTTGAGGCTCCTGGCTTCTGATGCCTGACAGGCACTGAAATTCTCCAGCCAGGGAAGGGTGAGTGTTTGTACAGAGGAGCTGTTTTACACAAACAATAGGCAGAATACATTAAAAACTGCTCTTCAAATGGGGGCTAAGCTACAGGGAGACCTGTATTGGCTCGAGCTCTATACCTTTGATTCCATACCAGGAATTCATAAAGGCAGATATCTCTGTTCTTTCCTGTCTCTCACTTAAGGATAAGAATGTCTGGCCAGAAGAGTCTCTAAATTCCAATCAGAATTGGAATGACCAGCCTAGAGCTTTGCAATTCATCTGACTGAGAATCTTTTCACAATAAAAAGACACTCTTCCCTCCCCTCCCCGCCCTGCCCCCAAACCAAGCCAGAAATATGATAGATTCAGTTAATCTTCAACAGGCAGTTTCAGACATTTTAGATCCACTTCTACTGTGTGATTAATTGCTTCAGTGTTTGGCAAGTATTAAACGGGAGAGTTTTGTGGGGAGGAAGTCGGAGTGCAGGCTGCAGCTGGCCCGCTGTTTGTTACTGCTCTGGCCCAGCCTCTGTTCTCCCTCAACAAAGCACAGCTGCTCCGTGTCTGTCACAATCAATGGGATGACATTTCCCAACTGGTAATTACCAAAAGGATTCCTGTTGATGCCTTTTGGAACTGCCAATCTTCAAGGTAGCTCTTGGCTCCTGCCGAGTACAGTACGTCTGCAGTTTGGCTTTTTATCTCCACTTTCCTACTTGCACTGAAAGAGAGGTTTGTGTGGAGACTTGTAGCTCACTCCCTGGAACCTCTCTTCCTTCCCCTCACCTGCCTACACATTAAAGAAAATCCTCTGCGTGCACTGAATGAGAACGGTCGAGGCGTAAACAAGGCAAAAGGGGGCCTAAGAAACACTAATGAAAGAATGAATGCAAGTTACAAATGAAGGTATTTATATTTTCCTGTTTTGTGAGGAAAAGGGTAAGGGCCTTTATTTTCCAGGGACTGAAACGAGAGCCTTCCTCGTAGTTTGGTGTCCACCTTAGAGAAGAATTCAGAGAATTCACTGGATTTAGCATCTAGGAAAAACACTCCAAGTTGACATGTATCTCCTATAGTCCTCCAACTGCCAGGATGCCATTTATTAGGCAATTTTTGAAAGAAAATAAATAATGCTCTAGCTGGATGGCTCTATGGGCTGAATAAACCTGTAAACATATCATAGAGGAATATGTTTATTCCTTTCTTCACTCAACAATGATTTATAGTGGGGGTGTTATATGCCAGGCATTGTTTTAGATGCTGAGAACTGGAATAGTACCAGATGGAGCTTGGGTTGGGGGTGGGAATAACACTATATAGTTCCTAAATTGAAGTTGAGAGACACTCTCATTCTACCTATACTTTCTCTACCAATCCCAGACTCATAAGCATTTGCTAGTTTTCTCACTTGTCATATTTTGATAAGATGGTTCTTGCCTTTGAACCTTTGAGTTAAAAGAATTGAACACATTGAATGTAAATAGATTAGAGAGCCCAGGTACATGAATGTAGCTAAGAAGGGCAGGCAAGGAGAAATTCAGGGCAAAGGAGACATTTAAAATGATAAAGAAAACACATGAAAAGGAGAAAAGGAAGAAAAACAAAAGAGTACTTAATACAGATCTGTTGTTTAAAGAATGAGGTACTTTGACAGAGTGCCAAGCCTAAATGTAGATTAGTGGCTGCCATGGACTGGAGCTAGTGGAGAGTAGGGAGTCACTGAGAATCGGATTAGGTTTTTTTTTTTTTTTTTTTTGGTGATGAAAACATTCTAAAGTTAGGTAGTGGTAATAGTTGCACCACTTTGTGACTATACTAAAAACCACCAAATTGCCTATGTTAAAGTGATAAAGTTTATAGTATATGATTATATCTCAATAAAGCTGTTATAAAACAAATGAGAGACACTGCTTCAAGCTTAACCAAGGTGACACACCATCTTTCTGTGAGGTACAAACCTAAGTGAGTGTTCCTTCAACAGACAATCTTGCTTCTGAATCTCTAGTAAATATAGGTTCTGAATAGAATAAATTTGGAGATCCTTACCAGTGTAAATATTTTAAGGGCTAGACTTTTGTAGCATAGGAAATGGGGGCGAGAGAGAGAGAGAGAGAGAGAGAGAGAGAGAGAGAGAGAGAGAGAGAGAGAATATCAGTTATTAGAAACTATTAGTATGATAGAGTTGATGTTATAAATATTTATGTACATATCTAAAAAGAATAGGATAAATAGGCCAAAAACAGATATGTGGGAAAGCTCTAGATCTGTGCTGATAGTAGCCTGTAGTCACACATGGTTATCTAAGTTTAGTACAATTGAATACATTTAAAAGTTCAGCTTCTCAATCAGAGGTAGCCACTTTTCAAGTCCTCAATAGCTATATGTAACCAGTGGCTACTGTAGGGGACAGGGTGGATATAAAATGTTCTTCTATTGGGCAGCTCTGTTGCAGGTGGTCAGTGGTGTGGTGCTGTACCTACAGCATCTCATGGTTTGTCTCCATAGGAGAATGCAGAACACTGTCTCTTCTTCAAGAACCTGCATTTGTAGTGAGTTGAAACTCAGGACTATTCCAGTGAAAGTAAGAGTCCTTATTGCATCACTCAGGGAATTACTCAAAATCACTCGTTGAGCAATCATTAAGCTTAGGTTTTATTTTGAATTCTGCATTAAGTTTCATGGTGTTTCAGATATTTAGTTCACTTTTTCTTTTTAGGTACTTAGTTTAAAAATCTGAAATATTTGACAAAAACTAGTGATCATATCCCAAATGTTTATCCATCAGGACGTTATTTACTGTTGAGTAAATAATTTGTCATTGTTTTCTTTGTCCCAATTTCCTGGCTTATAAAATGCTTTAATTACTTTCCTCCATTATGACATGTATAAAATGAAGATTTAGGGGTTATCTTAATAAGGTGCTGCAAAGAGAAGAACTGTAAGAGAAAGTAAATGAAATTATTATAAAGTTTCTTTTAAAAATGATCTCTAATGTTAATTATTTTTATATATAGGCATGTTGGATAATATTAAAAAAATACATTTTAAAAATCTAAAAGCCACCTGGAAGACACCTTTCAGAAGTAAGTGTAAACATTTGGTTGTATTTTTTCACCTTGCTTTCTATACTGTTTATACAATCTCACAAAATTTGGGGTGTATTATATATTCCTATCTTTTAGTCCCAAACTTAACCATCTTCACTGTGAAGTACAGTGGCTAAGAATGTTGACCCCGGGCCCTCACTGCCTACCTCACTAGCTCTACAGCTTACTTGGTCAAGTCACTGAACTACTCTGAGTTTTGGTTTCTTGATTTGTATCATGGGGATAATAATAGTGCCTACCTCTCAAAATGGTTGTGAGGTTCACATGAGCATGTGGAATGGTGACTGGCAAATAGCATTTGGTATTATTATTATTATAAATGTAGCCCATTTCAACTACTACTTGGACTTACAGAACTGACACCTTCCTGCAAATTCCCTCAGCACTCAATTTCCCCAAAGGGGAGCCAACCAGTCTACCGGCTCCAGTCTATGAGTGGTATCTACCATATTCTCTCTTGTTCTGCCTTTTTTTTATTGATGTCCTCTGCTCTCAAAATGGCCAACAGTATCTTTATGGTTAGCAGTACCTGGGGTCCATCATCAGAATTCCAGAGTCCATGCCAAAGGTACTGTCTTCCAGTTCTTTCAAAGCCAGCAAACTTGGAGGTTGTCACACTGTTGAATTTTCATGTGAAAATAGAAAGAATGACCTAATTCTATGTGTGGTAGACTCTAACCCTACTCCTAAGGGGCTGCCTTTTGTTTTGTTTCTGATTCTGCAGAGTGGATGATTACATATCCAAAGTTTCTCGATAATATTGACATTTTTTAAAGTACAACTTCTATGAATTATTATGAAAGTTTCTTTTCCTACCAAGAGTGTGGAGAGGATGAAACAAAGTGGGGGAGGGGGAAGGTGAGAGAGGAAAATCTTGTCTTACCTCTCACAACTCCTTATCTACATTAGAAGGGTAAGCTCTTTGAAGATAAGTACTTTCTCCACTGTCTAATATAAGATCAGTAAAATCTTTGACCTATAAAAACCCTTTGGATATATTAAAATGTTTTATTTTCAATGTTACAGAAGAAGAAAGTAAAATTACATTAAGAACCTACTAGGTTGCAGACACTCTAAATACGTTATCTCCGTGGTCAGCAAACTGCGGTTTTCGAGCCACATGCGGCTCTTTGGCCCCTTGAGTGTGGCTCTTCCACAAAATACCATGGCTTGGGCCAGTCTATTTTGAAGAAGTAGCGTTAGAAGAAGTTTAAGTTTAAAAAATTTGCCTCTCAAAAGAAATTTCAATCGTACTGTTGTTATTTGGCTCTTTTGACTAATAAGTTTGCCGACCACTGCGTTATCTCATTTCATCTTTATAGTAACCTTTGAGGAAGCACTTAAGTTATTAACCTCTTCTTACAGGTGGGTTTACTGAGTCTAAGAAACAGTTAAGCAGCTTTCCTGGGTCACACCAGTAGGTGACAGAAATTTGGATTTCACTCCAGGTCTGTTTAATAGACTCCAAGCTCGTTCCTCATGCAGCAATGCTGACTTTTAGGATAGGCAGAGAGGTTATTCTAAAGTAATAGCATGGTGGGCAAATGGAAACCTAGCAATTTACAACATGATAGCATTTTTAGAGAATTAAAATAATATATCAGCTTAAGGGATGGGTAAATAAGTTGACTGTGAGCAGAATCCCACTTAATTGAATTTATTCTGAGTTTAGAATAAATTTAGGTTAATCTTTACCAGTTAAAACACCTCTTACTTACTTAGTCTTAGGGAAAAAAAAGTTTAGTAAAAATTTTCTCATATAACATCGACATTAAATAATTCTTTCAATAGTACGTTTAGGAAAAGAAGTATATAAATTTCATATACCTTGAAGTACAGATTTAAAAATGAAGTAATTTAATTAAAGACTTTAGGTTATAGTCAACCTATGACCATTATTCTATTTAAGAAGTTTTAAAGAGATTCCCAAATGTGGCTTTTCCCACTTTTTGCTTCTTAGATACCTCACAAATGAGTAGAGTTGGTTGAATCCACAACCTGAATATATGCCCTGACTGGGAATCGAACCCACACCACTTTTTGGTGTAAGGGACAACTCTCCAACCAACTGAGCCACAATGGCCAGGGGCAAGCATTCTTTTGAGTCCCTCTCAATGCTCTCTATTAAAGCTAGTTTAACTTTAGCCAACTCATCACTTTCTAAGAGACATCATTTCTCTTCCACTGTCACTATGGACCACTTAGGAAAAATGTGTTTGAACAAGAATCCATGCTATCTTCCAACCTGGGCGCTTAAAAATCATTCACATGTTTTCAGGCTTCAGACTCAGAGGAGTCTTCATGAACAACTCAATTGTGGTGAAATCAATCATGAAAAGATCTGTTTACTTTAGGTCAGATATTGAGGAACTTTTGATATGTAGTCATTAGGTGAGTGGATGTAAACATCCTCTTAACTATCCAGGATAAAGAAAGATCACAATAATTTCTCTGTTCCTTATCTCTGTTTTTCAATAAGGTGTCCCCAGATGGCAGTCGCTGGAATGCAGCCATTTCCTCTGCTGTGTATTTATCAGCAGATCTCTGCCAGTTGACTTTAGGTCTAGCTTTCCTGTTGTTTAACGGCGATGAGATAACTAGTGGTAACTTATTTAATCAATACTCTCTTTTCTTAATATACTTTAAATTTAATAGAAGCTAACTTCATAAGAGTATTGGGAGCTGATTTGGATGTATTTCCCTTCATTTTCTCCTCTTACTAGTGACTCTTTAGTGATGAGAGTTCAACTTTCTTGTGAAAATTGTGATGTTAGTTAAAAGACTTAAACAGAGGAAGAGATGGTCTCACAGGCTTGGTATGGTCTCACAGGCTTGGTTTGTCAACTTACTTACTGGGTACATTTTGTTAGACTTTTTCCAAAAGTACATTGCATCTAATTAGAAAGTGTTCTGTCAGTTCCGAATATTTCATAATATTGTTGAGGTATCTTTAATTTTTAAAGAAAAACTATTACATAGCTTTACATATGGATATCACCATAACAGGTTGATTGGTTTGCAAAACAAGTGGCAACATTTATAGATAAAAGGGACAGTACAAAGAATTAAAAACACTACATACAGCAAATTCTGTATTTAGACTTGACATAATTTAACGACCAGGGAGAAATTTTATACAAGCATTGCTAAAGCATGCTTGAAAGTTTCTTTGATATGACATTAATTAGAGGAGCTCCTAGTGACTCTTTTTGGTGCCAAGGGCATATAGCATGCTGCACATTAGCATAAGCAACTGGCTTATAAAAATAAATATGTGGATATTGAGCACAAAATCTGATGAAAATTTTTCAAATGAGAACATGCTTTCCCTAGGTAAAATGTGTTGTTAATCAATGTAATTTTTCCAATAAATTTATTTCACTACACAATTACTTTTATTTATAAAAAAATCTATAATAGCCTTTCTAAAGCTTTATTAGATACATTCTTCCTATACATAAATAAGCAGCACACATTATGTGAAAGGCAGTATACCAGAAACTGTGGATAGAACAATGTGTAAGATAGAGTTGTATCTTTGAGCATTTTAGTCTAGTGAGGGAGAAAGACAATGATACATTATGATAAACACTAAAAATAGGGTTATTTCCAAGTGATAGGGGGTATTAAGGAGAAAATATCTAACTCCTACAGGCAAACTAATCTGGGTAGATTTTTCAAAGGATCCTTCACCCTCACCTGTAATCCCTGTATATGACCTCACCCACCTGAGGGTTAAACCAGAATCTTCCAAAGCCAGCCTTCTCCATTGTTTCTAACATCCCTCCCTATTGCAGTCATCAGAATTTTGGAGGTAGTTGTGGAGTTGATTTCAGGCATTTATAAAATTTAAAAAATGTAAAAGGAGCTTCCAGATATTTTCTCTTTCTTTAACAAAAATAACTTAATCTTGTTTTACTTTCTTTAAAAATTTTTTAATTGATTTTGTAGAGGGCCCCCTGGGAAGACACATGGACATTCTTTAGATTGCTGTTGACTAAGCCCAAGATATTTGACAGAGTCATGTCAGTTGCACCCCCCCCCCAGGAGTGCGGAGGTGTTGTCAGTTCCTGGCTTACCTTTGTCTAGGTTCCGGAAGAGGGCTTTGAGATGTGGAACCAGTCTAGCACCGGAAAAGAGGAAATGAAATAGACCTGGGCCCTCCCAAGCTCCTTTAATCTTAAGTTTTCCGGTGAAAGCCCCTTGGACATGGGAGTATAAATAAATGTGCTGCGTGGCTCAGGGCAGTCGTCTGTCTCTCCAGCAGAAGAGGTCAGCGACCCACCCGGGACCCAGCTTGCATCTATTTCTGTGTCTCTTTATTTCTTTATTTCTCAATCCCCGGACGCCTCTATCAAGAACCAGTTTCATCTCTCTCCATGCTGGCCATGGAAAAGGGAGATCCCCGCCGCATCAGGCCCCCGCAGATTTTAGAGAGAGGAAGGGGGAGAGAGAGAGAAACATAGATCAGTTGCCTCCTGCTTGCAGTCCAACTGGGAATGGAACACAACCTAGATATGTGCCCTGACTAGGAATCAAAACTGCCACCTTCTGGTGTAGATGACACTCCAACCAACTGAGACACTCGGCCAGGGGAACCTTATTTTACTTTTATTATTATTATTATTATTATTATTATTATTATTATTATTATTGGTTAATCCTCATTGAGGATATTTTTCCATTGATTTTTAGGGAGAGTGGAAGAGAGAGGGAAATACAGAGAGACACGAGCACTGACCAGGTCCTGTGCCGGGGAGGAGCCTGCAACCAAGGTTCGTGCCCTTACAGGAATCGACCCTTTGGTCCTCATGTGGACATTCTATCCACTGAGCCAAACTGGCTAGGGCTTGTTTTACTTTTAAGAAGTAATATAGTCTTGATATTTTGCCATGTGCCTAAGTGGAGTGCTGTGTCAAGGAGCAGGTGGTGGGGGAGGGGAGAAGATGAGGTGAGTTCAGAGGATTCCTGTGGAAATAGTTCCAGACAATTTTCTTTTTAAAATATGTTTTATTGATTTTTACAGAGAGGAAGGGAGAGGGATAGAGAGTTAGAAACATCGATGAGAGAAACATCAATCAGCTGCCTCCTGTACACCCCCTACTGGGGATGTGCCCGCAACCAAGGTACATGCCCTTGACTGGAATCGAACCAGGGACCCTTCAGTCCGAAGGCCGATGCTCTATCCACTGAGCCAAACCAGTTAGGGTGACAATTTCCTTTTAAAATGATTTTTAATAGAGATGTTTGTCAACGAATTTGGGGAACTCTGGACAAAACTCTGGAAACTTTGCCGAGGACCTCCTCTCAGGCTTTCTGCTTTTGTATTGTTTTCACTGATGGTCTGTGGTTAATTCCTAAGAAAACCTAATATAAATGCACCAAAAGCCAGAAAAACAAGCCTAAGTCCTAAAATTCAACCTAATGGCATAATGATGATGGTTCTACTTAAGCAAATACTTACTGAGGACAAAAAATATTTATGTTAAGCCAAATCACTTAAACTATCCAAGGGATAGTCTAATCGAGTGATCCTCATGGAATAGCTGTTGAATGTATCAATTCCACATAGTCATACATTCCCTCCTAACCACAGGAAGTTACTACAATAATTTCTAGAGTAGTTAATGGAAGATTGTTGTTAGGCTAATCTCCTTTACAATTACAAATATAGTCCAGTGGATTAACATAATAGGACTCACTGAAAACAAGCCATCTGTTTGTTCATGACTTGGTACAAAAGGATTTTTTTAAATTAAACAATTTAAAATATATATTTTTCATTGATTTCAGAGAGGGAGGGAGAGGGAGAGAGAGATAAAACATCAATGATAAGAGAGAATCATTGATTGGCTGCCTCCTGCACACCCCACACTGGGGATCAAGCCTGCAACCTGGGCATATGAACATGTGCCCTGACCAGGAATCGAACTGTGACCTCCTGGTTCATAGGTTGATGCTCAACCACTGAGTCACACCAGCTAGGCTCAGAAGGATTTTTTAATATAAATTCCAAATATCATGAAACAGTGCATTCAACTATCAATGCTCCATTTCTGAATCCTAAGGAAGATGCTGAGGTGCTGATTTGCTTCCAGGGACATATTTTGAAAAATAGCTTAAATGAGGTGCATTTTACAAACAAATTTTTCACCCATTATAAGTGTACAATTCAATGAATTTTAGTAAATTTATAGAACTATCATCACAGTTCAGTTTTAGAACATTTCCATCACTTTGAGAAGTTCCCTCTTGTCTGTCTGTAAAATGATGCACTCCTAGTGCCAATCCCTAGCAACTACTAATCTGCTTTCTGACTCTGTAAACTTGCCTTTTCTGTGCACTGCATATAAATGGAAGGTTATGTAACCTTTTGTGTCTATCTTCTTTGACATAGCACAATATTTTTGAGATTTATCCATATCATATAGCTGTGTCAATTTATTTTTTCATATTTTGTTAGTTTTATTGAGATATAATTCCTATATCATAACATTCACTCATTTATAGTATACAACTTTTTAAGATCTTTGAAACTTAATTTCATTATTTATTTATTTTAATTCTTTATTGTTGAAAGTATTACACATATCTCCTTTTCCCCCATTTACCTCTCCAGCCTGCTCCCTCCATCCAGTAATTTGCTTACTTATAATATTTCATGTTACTGAGCTGTGTATGCATGGGATCTTATATCAGGAATGTATATACATTTTAAAAATTAAGACATAATTTACATATCACAGGTTGTATATACATTTTCCAATTCTCAGTGTCTCTCTTGTCATGCATAAAAACACTAGAATGGCTTCTTAATGGCAGGAAAATCAAACAAAGTGAAACAAACAAACAGAAAGCCCTAAGGGTTTCATTTACTGACTATGAGCATTCTTGGGAAGATTATGATTTTTTTAAAAAATGGGGAAATGCAAATCGGTTATATGGGTCCTCTTCTTCCCTCTCTTTGACTTGGGATTCTTGGATCATGGAGTTATGAGTCCCCTTAAATTCCATATTAAAATTTTTTTACGTGAACATTACTCTTTTTTCTGGGGAGATGGTCCAGAAAATTCTCAAACAGTCTGTTACCTAACACAGTTTAAGAGAATATGTTAGTGTTTGATTTGGTTCCATCCTTAACCATTTTTCCTTCTCCCTCTATATATCTTATTTGGAAAATATTTACTTTCATGGCTTCATGGATTCAACTACCATGTGGAGAGATTACTGAGAAAACTTTGAAAGAAATTCATTTCTTATAATTATGGGCCATTTGATAGTTTTAAATGTATTTTAAACTAGAGGCCTGGTGTACGGATTTGTGCACTGGTGGGGTCCCTCGGCCTGGCCTGCGGGGATCGGGCCACAACTGGCTCTCCGACTTTCCCTGAGGGGTCCTGGATTGCAAGAGGGTGCAGGCCAGGCCGAGGGACCCCCATCAGTGCACTATTGGGGCCAGGGAGGGACACGGGAGGTTGGCCAGCTGGGAAGGGACTGCAGGAGTGCTCCAGGGCATGTCTGGCCCGTCTTGCCCAGTCCTGATTGACTGAACCCCAGCAGCAAGCTAACCTACCAGTTGGAGCACCTGCCCTGGTGGTCAGTATGCGTCACAGTGACTGGTCGAACGGTCAAATGAATGGTTGGACACTTTGCATATTAGGCTTTTATTATATAGGATTACAAGGTAGCCATCTTTTTCTAAGCATAAATGTGGTGTAGGGTTTGTGTCCCTTCTTATTCTTTATCACTCTACGTTAAACCTTAAACTTTCCCACCTTAAAGGGACAGACAGGCTGGAACTTTGCATTGCCATTTTCCCTCCAGACTCTATCACTTTTCATCACTTATATCTATGCTGCGGAGTCTGAAAACCTCTGCAGTTTGCCCAACACTCGCCCATATGCATATACAGTAAACAGCATCAATTTTAAATGCACAGTTTAGGATTTGAGTGGAATCTCACTTTCAGATCATAATTCATTGGTATATTCTCTAAGATCCCCTACAGCTCTATTATTTTCCTCAATCCACTAAATTCTTAACTATGAATATTTTTCTCTAAGGAATCTAAGAAATGGTTTTGGGATGTGACATTAGACTAGAATACTTTGTTTAGGGATTTTTAATGGTCCCGCTGGATAAGAATTACTTCAACTTCTAAGTCCAATTCCCTTCCTCAGACTGCAAGAGAAGCAGCCATCAGTACTGGGAGTTTTCTGAGAATTAGGAATATCATAACCACTCACTCACTCACTCACTCAATCAAAAAGCATTTCTGGAGCCCCTCATTCTAACAGCACTGTGCAGGGAATGTAAGAAAAACATTAAGGGGTGAAGAAACAAAGTCAACACACCTCTACCATCTATTATCAGTGTTTGTATTAAGCTGCAAACTTGCTATTTCTCAAACATCCAGACCTGACTGTGCAACTACTCAGTGGATATCTCCCTCTCAGGGTACTACAGGCAAGTCCCCAAGTGAACATCTCATCTTGCCTCTCATGACTCATCCTCCTCCTGCCATCTTTTTGTTTTAAAAACTTTTTTGAATATATTTTTATTGATTTCAGAGAGGAAGGGAGCGGGAGAGAGAGAGAGAAATATCAATGATGAAAAAGAATCATTGATTAGCTGCCTCCTGCACACCCCCTACTGGGATTGAGCCCACAACCTGGGCATGTGCCCTTGGCTGGAATCAAACCTGGGAACCTTCAGTCCACAGGCCGATGCTCTATCCACTGAGCCAAACTGGCTAGGGCCCTCCTGCCATCTTAGTGAGTAGGACCAACATAACATGGTCTCCCAATTCCTTCCTCTTGCTCTATACCCATATTTAATAGGCAGCAGGGCCAATTATACCTGGGAAATGTCTATCACATATGGTCCCTGCTCTACATCCCACTGCCACTCTCCTATTTTGGGTCCTCATCTATTGCATAGGTTCTTACAGGAATATTCCAACTGATATGGCCACTGCCAGACTTGCAGCCACCAGTCTTTCCACCCTGCTGCCAATGTGACCCCTGCTTCAAACCTTTGCTGCCTCCCATTGCCTGGGACGAAGCCTAAAACCAGATGCACATAGGACTCCTACTTAGTGTGGCCCAGCTCTGCTCTCTGGCTCATCTGCTGTCCTTCCTCACCATGCACTGCATTCCAGCTAATGCAAACATCTCCCCGTCCCCCAAACGCCATTCCTTTGCGTATGTCTGTGCTTTGGGGAAGGCTAAAGAACTAACAACGTATTATCTTGTTGCACACTCTCTTCTCTGTGTTTAGCATTCTTCTCATCCTCAGCCCCTCATCCCACCCTTTTTGTTTGCTGGACTACCTCGCATTCAGCAAGTCCCTGTGCAAGTGTCATTTCTTTTGCACCACCCCTGCAGGCTCCCATCTTCAGGAAAAGCTAGGAGTCCCTCTAAGTGTATCTCCCAAGTTCCCTTTACTCTGTAGAAATTGCTTATATTTAAGTCTCATTCTATGTGGGCTCCTGGAGGCCATAGCATTTTATATCTTCAGTGCTTAACAGTGCCTGGCATACAGTAGGTTTTCAATAAATGCTGAATGAATGAACAGTGAAATTGCAAAGAGTATGGTAATCATATAGCTGGCCTTGTTCATTTTACTAATGAGGAAATTGAGACCCAGTAGAATTAGGAGGATTGCATAATTAGAAGCAGATTCTGGAACAGAACCAAGGTGTTTTGACTCTTAGTTGAATGCCCCTTCCACTACGTAGCATGATATTATTAATTTGATGGATGTCTAAGGAAAGAATCTTTAGTTTTAGAGACAAAATGTAACTCAGTAAGAAGAGATTAATTGGTGGAAAAAGAAGAAAAGTGGTTTGTTTAATTTCACAGGGGTTATCATATTATTGTATTAATCTTTGTACCCAATAGGAAAAAATATGAAGGCGATTGGAAGAGAGCAATAATTCTAGTGCAGAGAATAGTCTAATGAAGCAGTGACAGCACTTTACTTAAACTGATCAGTTAGTACTTGGTAATTTAGAAAGATTTCTTCTCTTAAGCTCTCAAGTGAGTGAGATGTGGAAACTTCACAGATCCCCAGGGATCAATGCTTGGCTACAGGACTGGCAGTGAGAGGAAAAGGAAAGCAGTGTTTCTTTTGAAACTGAGCCAAACACATGTTTCATTATTCTGAGTTCCTTGTTCCAGGCAAGTGACTTGCTTGAAGATACTCAGTTCTGGAAAGAAGCTATAGTTTTGTTTGTATTTTCATGAACATTTTAAATACATAGAATTGAAAAGAAGTCTGGAGAGGCAAACCAAGATTAATATCTTATTTTCAAAAGAAGATGCTCAGAATTGGGGTGCACGTCATGGAATGGGTAGAATTTTGGGTCTTTTATTTAGAGTGAAAACAACTATAGATAAGACTAATTTGGTAGGCAAGTAATCACTCTAAATAATAATGTTTCTTTGAGCAGAGTATGTCTACCTCACCTTGTAAATTGAGAAAGATAAGAGTATATGCGAGAAGTATAGGTTACATCGTAGAGGTGAAGTTTAGGGATTAGAAATTAATTTTAAAGCACACACATTTGGAAGAATGGGAGTCACGTGAATTTCAGTGTCATTAGCTCAGTTGCTATAGAGAAGAGCAGGGGAATGGTGAATTCATATCAGGAACCAGCTGCTGGTCTTGAGGAGGACACAGAGGAAGGGAGCCATGGTGATCCATGCTGGGGGGAGGCGGGGCACTCTGAGACCACAGAAGAGGGTAGAAGCAGATGTGAACTCTTGAGAGCTGAAAGCAAAGATGCCAGTAGAAAGGAAGAGGGGGTGGAAACAGTGAAGAGAGCATGCGTACAAGGATTAGCCTTGGAAGTAATTTGAGTAGAAATCTGCTGTACTGTATATATATATATCACTAAGAACATGAGTTCTAGGGCAACTTGTGGCTCCATCACTTCTTGCACAGATGATCTGCGCAGTTAGACTGGTTCCACCTGTACCAGCACCCAGTAAGTTCAGCGTGGGTTTGGGGACTATCTCTTTCTTTTTGGTCATTTGTCTCATTGCTTCCACGGACTTCATTTAGCCACCTTGCTCTCCAAGGGTCTCACACTCTCCCCTGTTCATGGTCTGGAGCTTTTATCCTCTTTTTTTTTTCTTTCTTCTATTCTCTATCACAATCTTAATTTATTCACTTTCTTTTTACTTCTTGAGGATCTTACTCTCTATTTTTTAAGAGACCCGCCTGGGTCTGGAAAAGAACTCTATCAATTTGTGATGTGATATCTATCTCAGGAAATGCACTGCTTTTTAAGAGGTGGCCCATGAGACAGAAAAGAGTGGCCCTAATGGTTGTAGGCTCAGGTATCTTGAGGTCATAGAAGTTGGTACTTTGAGACTAAAACATAAGGAAATGATAGAGAGGCAGGAAGGCTTCCTGAAGCATCTTTAAAATGCAAAATTCTAACTAAATTATGCTAAGATGATGTGTGTGAAGAGTTTCTGGGTACCTTCCATGGGAAGTCCTAGTCAAATGCCAAGTATTAGTATCCCTATCATTTTAGAGTTCCAGGGCAGGGAGGCACTGAGGAATTTGCAATTGAATATCTTCCTCCAGGCCCTTTAGCACCTTCTACAGATTTCATAAATCAGGGAATATGCCACGGTTTGCTGAAGGGATAAGTGTTTGGGAGGTGATGAAGTTTACTGGAGAATTTAGAGTTCAGTTTTATTTGAACTAAAGCTGTGAATGGACCTACAGTGCTGAGGATCCTTCTGGGCCTGTTTAAATAGTAGCTCCAATTCCCCTCTCTTGAGCCCTTTTGTATGTCAGCCAGTGAGTGCTACAAATGCTGATCTGTACTGCATGGGGCCTGTCCTGGGACAGGGCACGGTATGAACTCCTTGCAACCTAATCCCTTAAGCACCAGCTCAAGTCACACGCCTGCCATGAAGTTTTTCTTGACAACTCCGGGGCCCATTGGTCCTTCCCTTCTTTGAACTCTTATGTGCTTGTGGGTGTTGCACTGTTAATTTAGCCTTTCAAGTAAGTGTGTGAAACAAGATGAAGAGTTCTGTCCACCAGAAATTCTGGAAGCTGCTGCTACTTGGTTGACGAATGACATTTCCAGCAGCTGCCTGAGGAGGTTGGACACTGGTGAAGAGCCAGCCCTCTTGGGAACGCAGCAAGGGGTGAAGGGAACTCTCTGGGTGCGAAAGAGTGGGAGAGAATTTA
Source organism: Ia io (assembly GCA_025583905.1). Taxonomy (NCBI): domain Eukaryota; kingdom Metazoa; phylum Chordata; class Mammalia; order Chiroptera; family Vespertilionidae; genus Ia; species Ia io. The sequence goes on from JAJQQW010000003.1 coordinate 51,646,267, forward strand.
CGTGCTTCTCTCAGTGTAGGCTTTTGGGGGGAGGAACAAATGGATACCTAGAAATGATGAGCAGGAAATGTGTGTGTGTGTGTGTGTGTGTGTGTGTGTGTGTGTGTGTGTGTGTGTGTGTGTGTGTGTGTGTGGTGCTGCATATAAAGTCCATAACTAGCATCTACTTTAGTCTTAGAGTTGCTCTAGTCTTTGTGTTCATTGTTTGCCTATTTATGTATGCATCTTTATTGGGTTCCTATTATGAGCCAGGCACTGTTCTAGGTCTGGGGATTTAGAGTGAATAAGACAGATATTCAAATGGGGGAGGCAGATAATAAATAACAGACAAGTAAAGTGGAAACAGATGAGATAATGTCAAATATTATTAGATCTATGAAGAACACAGAATGAAGGAATGTGGTGGAAAGTGTTTTGTCCAGCTTTTTGTGGCTTAATCTCTCAAAGTAGATGTGAACTATTTATACACCTTGAAATGCACCATTCTTCCCACAAACTTCCTAAGCCTTTCTAGGTAGTTAATATTCCAAATATGTTCATGAATTCAAGAATACAGTTCTGTAATGAGACAATCTGTTGTGTTTCTTAATCATTTTTGTGGCATAGATGCTTCTGGTAGTTTGATGAAGCCTTTGTTACCTTCTCAGAATATTTTTATTTGTACTTATTTAAAATATATTTTTATTGATTTCAGAGAGGAAGGGAGAGGGAGAGAGAGAGATAGAAACATCAATGATGAGGATCATTGATTGGCTGCTTCCTGCATTCCCCACACTGAGAACTGAGCCCATAACCCGGGCATGTGCCCTGACTGGAATTGAATCGTGATCTCCTGGTTCATAGGTCAACACTCAACCACTTAGATACACCAGCCAGGCACCTTCTTGGAATATTTTTAAATTGCACAAAATAAAACACATAGGACTGCTTTGGAAACTAATAAGTACAAGTCTGCAGTCCTCTGATTCCAGGCTGATAATCACTGGGAGACAATACCGTGTACGTATTCTCCATAGAAAGTATTGTAAAGGAGAAACTAAGCTTTGGACATCATAGCTTTTTTTTTTTATTTCTACAATTTGTATTAAACTGAGCACAATAACTAAAGCAAACTATGTCTGATATTTGGGGGGAAAGGCTAGTGATTCTTCTGGACTTACCTATCAGATAAGGTGGGACATAAGTACATAGTTGGTAAGACAAAGGCCCAGAGAGGAAATGCCAATTCACTGGTTTGGTATTCTCCTAGCCAGGCTGTAGGGCATTGTAGCTGGAAGGTCACACCTGGGAGGGTAATCACAGTATTGGAAATAATCACTGACACAAGTGGAGAATAAGTGAGCCATGAGGCCCAGGCAGGACAGAACTTGCTTAGAGCTAGCCTATAGAGAACCCCCTCAGAGGGGGCAAAGCTATGTAAGGGCACAGGTGAGTGGAGATGCAGACTAGGGCCCAGAGCATAGAAGCAATGGTCCCTGCAGGGGTCCAGAGTGTGTGGCAAAGGATGCAAGTTAGAAGTCTCCAGGCTTTTCTGGGAGTGGGATTTTAGAGGGAGTTCCCTACAAAATTATAGATTATTCAGCTACAAGTCTAGTTTTTTTGATAGAGTTGTCCTATTGAATAGGATTTACTCTTTGGATTTAACTTGAATAACTCAACAATGTATGGGCTATAACAAAGCCACATGCCTGGAGGCTTGTGACTCTCAAAAAGCAGTATGGTTGGCACCATCTCCTGTATTCTTTCCATCCTCTTCAAATCTCATATGGCCCATCTTCAACTGGATATGCCCCACAATGACCTCACCCTCAACATATCCAAAGCTGATCTTATCTTCTACCTATCCTTTGTTGCTTTATGATAACATTCATTTCCAAATTACATTAATTAAAAAACAATGGAGCATTTAAACATCTTTCTCATCATGGTTTGCAAGCCCCCATGGTTCATACCTTTAGAGCGGATCCCATATATTCCTTATTCAAGAGCAGCAACTCTTGAGTGGAACATTATTACTTTATGTCTAGATTTTTACCTTAATTGTGTGACTTAGTTCTATTTTTTGCATCTTTCATTAAAATTCTTTATTTCCCACCCTGGAACTCCACCCTTCCCAGTTCAGGAAACAAATACAAACTATCCCAAATGATGTTTAAGGCTCTTTACATTAATTTGTATTTTCTTGCTCTTTGCATGCCTGATGATTTTTGATTAAGTGCCAAATATTGTGAATTTTACAAGGGTGGGTCCTGGGTTTTTTTCCCCTTGAGGGGTGAGGGGTAATACTTCTTTAAATATTTCTTGGCTTTGATCTGGGTTGCAATTAGTTGGTTGGCATAGTTTGATCCTTTTGAGGCTTGCTTTTAAGCATTCTTAGGCAGGTCCAGAGCAGCTTGTAGTCCATGCCTAATTTGGCACCATTACTAAGGCAATCCGTTCTGTGGACTCTCCTTGATGCTCAGATTATGAGGTCTTTCCACTGGCTGGTGGAAATACTAGTAGGAACTCTTCCTAGCCCTGTGTGAGTTCCAGGGACCGTTCTTCCTCCTCCTTTCCGGTGGTTCTTTCTCCGGCTTAGTAGTTTCTTCATACACTGTTAGATACTAAAAAAAGCAAGAGAACACTGCAGATTTGTGAACTTGCTTTCTCTCTCTGAACCTCTCTTCTTTAGAGTACTCTGATCTGCTAGTTCTAATTGCAATGGTCTCCTGATGTTCAATTCTGTGTCTTCTTCTCAGAGCTCTGTTTGGGTTCCCTCTCCCTTGGCCTCATGGGAAAACCATCTCTAGGCTTGAGACAGGAGTGAGCAAGGTTACTTGTGGAGCTCACCCTGTTTACCTTCACATAGAGATTCCTGCCCTGTACTACTTGTTGCCCAAAGTCTGTCAAGTATTGTTTCATATTTTTTTATTGCTTTTTCTTCTTTTTAAATTAAGACAGGTAGGAAAATCCAGTCCCTGTTACTCTATCATGATTAGATGAGCAGAAATGGAAGTCAATACGTCTATAATTAGGCCACATTTTACCTATTTATCCTTATCTCTTACTATTTTTTAGTTTGAATTATACTTTAGTTAGAATGCTTATTCACTCCTATACTCAAGCCTGGGATGATCAACATTCCACATCTTTGTATGGTTAAAGAAAAAAGAGTGTCTGTCCCTTTCCCTTGCAGATAATATAGTCTAGTAGATAAACAAATGTTATACAAACTCTAGACATAGTAGTTATTAGACATATATGAAAGAGTATATTTATGCTTTAAAAAACATGTAGAATGAAACCAATTTTATCTTTTCACTTGGTAAGGTGAATGGAGGATATTGAGTGAAAATTAATCTGTTACATATAGTTCTCATTAATATCCACCACTCACATCTCACCATATCCCACACATCTCCTCATTCAGTAGGTGCTTGCTAAATATGCCAATTTCAGGAGCAAAGGGAATTATCATAGCACTACTTGTGGCCTTCTGCGTATCATTGATACATGGCACCTTCTAGCCCTAATAGTGATTGAGATTTCTTACAGTTGAATATTGAATCTACCATGACTCATATTAAGTCATATTGCAAGGCTATTAAGACAAGATCCATTTTCAGTTCAACAGTTAATAGAGGGCTTAAGGTGGCAATGATCCAATCTCTAAGGTTTATACTTCCAGACTCAAGGAGAATTTTCTTAAAGTACAGATGAATCAAGCAGATTTTGTTCCTGCATGCTCAGACTTATGATATTTAAAAAACAATGAAAAATAACTTTTTATATAGTTCTGAATCTTAAATTCACTGCATGAGTCATATTTAAGATCTATTCAAGTGAGTTTTTTTAATTGATCAGAACTTTTTTTCTTAATTTTATGGTATATATATTCTTGCATTACAAATATCTAGAATTATATCTTAACAATCAGCTATAGATGTTCACTCTTGAAATAAGTAGGTCTTATTCAAACAAAAGAACAAGAAATTTTAGAATTAGAAAAAATTAATTAAATTATGTGAAAACTGTCCTACAACCTTAAGTCAGTTGCAGTAGTCAGGTGGAAGAGAAAACTTATAGTTTTTAAGACAAATGACAAAAATCATCTTGATCAATACTGCAAGAGAGGGAAGATGTTAAGTAAAAAGTAAGATCTTACAGTAAGACAATAACGTATTAAAATTTTATCTGAGTTTATCAAAAAGCATAGGAACGATATGGCATTTGTCAGCTAATGAGTAACATCAACATACACTGTGGTTAAAAGGCAGAACACTCTGTGGGATCATGAGTTCAGTTTTGACAGCATGTTTAGAAGGATTAAAATAATAAGGAACACTCATGTTTGTAAAAATGTTCTATAAACAATCTACAATTAGGACAGATCTAGAGTCAGTGTCATATGTCATATTGTAGCCTAAAAGCTTAAACTCATGGGAAAGAATCTAAAATAGAAAGATTTCAACTGGGGGGTTGGGGAGGACATGACATGGTAGAGAAATAAGCAAGAAAAATATTCTGGTTATATATTGGTTTGTAAAAAATCATCCAAACTTAGTGGCTTAAAGGGACCATTTCTTTCCTTTTTTCCCCCTCTCAATAAAGTAGACCAGGAATTTGGGAATGGCTCCATATGGCACAATCAAGGGACGCTCAGGCGGCATCTTCCACTTCCGACATGGCTTCTTTATGCACCATTTGGTGCCTCAGTGCATCTCAGCCTTTCTGTCCATATGGTGTCTCATCCAACAGGATCTCAGCAGATGACTTACGCTTCTCACAGCTTGGCAGTCTGAAGATACTCAGATGTTTTACATGGTGGCTTAGGGCTCAGAGAATGTGCTCCAGTAAACCCTGGCAGGAGCTGCACAGAAGTCCCTGTGTGCCACTTAGGCTGCTTTCTACAGGTCCAGCCAGTCACTAAGACCAGTCAAGATCCAATGGGAGATGTAGCAAAGAATTTGTGGACAACTTGAATTTATTAAAGTCTATCTTTTGTCCACAAAATATTTACCACCCCCCCGCCCCCACAAACAAAGGACACATTCACATATTTCACATAGATCGTAGGACAGTTTTCACGTAATTTAATTAATTTTTTTCTAATTCTAAAATTTCTTGTTCTTTTGTTTGAATAAGACCTACTTATTTCAAGAGTGAACATCTACAGCTGATTGTTAAGATATAATTCTAGATATTTGTAAGGCAAGAATATATATACCATAAAATTAAGAAAAAAAGTTCTGGTCAACTAAAAATATGTCACATATGACTATTGACTTGAAGTCTGGGATCCGATCGGCAAAATCAGGCCCAGATGTGGATACGTTTCTCTGATGAAGTTCCTTTCTGAAGACTGTGAACTGAAGAGACGAGTTTTCTTCCGTCTCTCCAGTAGCCAACATAAAAGGGTAGGAGCAGCACAGGAGAGCCACAATAGACATTCTGGCTCAAAAAGGGGAAAATAGAAGTCATATTCGCAGTCACTGGTACAGAGCAATGATGGAATCCAGGTGGGCACTTGTTGCCACTTCCTTGATGAGGACCCGGTCCTGCTGAGAATGATTCCCCTGGCTATTTGTTCTGCCCTCTGAGCTCTTGGTTCTGCCTACTGAATCATCCTTCCCTCTCCATAAGAAATGGGCTGTTTCCAGCTGGCTAGGTTTTTTGTTGTTGTTGTTTAGCTTGTTGTCTCTCCAAAGAAATTCAAGAATTTAAAGGCCTCTTTTCATTTTGTAGTTTCCAGTTCAAACTAATATAATTTATTTTAAAACTTTGGATTTGTGTGTATCCAATTAAAATCTACTCCATTACTCCAAAGCCAGACTATACTGCTTTCTGGATTTTTTTTTTTAACCTAGGAGTCAGGATTCTTGGCAACAATATCATTAAGATTTCTAGTGGCTCTTTTGTACAGGAGAAAGGATCTGGAAGGGAGGACCATAAGATTTTTAGAAGCCCTAGTATGTACCCCCTTCGATCATTCATAGCCATATCCTTTATATAATTACCCTAAGGTGGATGCTTTAGTAGTAGAGCCCAGGATTTGGTACTTACTCCAAGGCCATCCCTAATTTTGAGAGCCTTTGCTGACTAGAAAAACTAGGGTTTAAAACAGTTTTATTTTTTTTTAAACATATTTTTATTGATTTCAGAGAGGAAGGAAGAGACAGGGAGAGAAACATGGTTGCCTCCCACATGAGCCCCGACCAAGGCCAGGGATTGAGCCTGCAACTGAGGTACATGCCCTTGATTGGAATCGAACTTGGGACCCTTTGGTCCGCGGGTTGATGCTCTATCCACTGAGCCAGACTGGCTAGGGCTTTTTTCTTTTTTAAATTCATGTCTTTCTGTACATTCTCAAGCACAGTTATCAGAAATTGGTTGTCACTTTTGTTTAAAAATATATTTTTATTGACTTCAGAGAGGAAAGGAGAGGGAGAAAGAAATAGAAACATCAATGATGAGAGAGAATCATTGACTGGCTGCCTCCTGCATGCCCCACACTGGGAATCAAGCCCACAACTGGGGTATGTGCCCTGCCTGACCAGAGTCGAACTGTAACCTCCTAGTTCATAGGTTGACACTCAACCACGGAGCCACACTGGCCGGGCTGCTTGTCACTTTTGCTCTTCTATCTGGAAATCTTTTTAGACAAATTCATGAGTTCATTAGATATATTTTCTTTCTTTTTTTCCTAGTTCATATATATATGTATAGTTCCCCCTTTTAAAAAATTACAGGGGGACACAGTGTTGCCATTTTTTCTACCGCTACTAAATAAGGGTGTCCTTCTCCTCTGGCCTTCAGTAACTATGTCCTGTGAAGAAGTTCTAGCTTTTGCTCACATCTGGGTTCCAAAGTTAATGCCACATGTTTTAGGTTTTTGTTATATTAACATTTTAATTCAGGCAACAAATTCTGTTCTGTTTTGTCTATTGCTGTACAATAAACCACCTGAAAATGTAATGGCTTAAAAAACCATTTCATTTTGCTGAGGGTTTCTGGTCAAGACTCACTGGGCAATATGTCTCTGATTTATTTGTGGCATCAGCTGCAGTATTTAGAGCTAGAGAATCTACTTACAAGATGGTTCCTCCACTCACATATTTGCTTCTTGGCCTCTTTCTTTCTATATATACACGGTATCTCTTCCTCCAGGACCACTCCATGTGGCTTAAGCTTCTCAGAGCATGATGGTCTCAGGGTAGTCAGACTTCTTACATGGTGGCTCAGGTCTCTCCCTTAGTGATGGAAGAAACCACAAGGCTTCTTGTTACCTGGTCTCAGAAGTGCCAGAACAGTCCGCCTGGCATGGCTCAGTGGTTGAGCATTGACCTATGAACTAGGAGGTCACGGTTCAATTTTCAGGCAGGACACATGCTCTGGTTGCAGGCTCAGTCCCCAGTAGGGGACATGCAGGAGGCAGCTGATCAATGATTCTCTCTCATCCTTCATGTTTCTATCTCTCTCTCCCTCTCTGAAATAAATAAAAATATATTTAAGAAAAGAAAGTGCCAGAACAATCCATCTGCTGCATTCTACTGATCAATTAATGTACCAAGGCCAATTCAAGAAGAGCAGAATTAGACTGTAACTCTCGATGGGAGGAATAGCAGAGGATTTGAAGCCACCATTAAAGATATGAAGAAGTTGGGAGTTTAACATACATATGCATAGCCCATGGACACAGACAACAGTGTGATGAAGGTCAGAAGGAGGTTTGGGGTGGGGACTGGATAGATGGGAGCAAGAGGGGGTGGAATGAGGGAAATCTGTAATAGTGTCAACAATTTTTTTAAAAGTTGGGTGTTGAGAGATTCTAGCTGTCAATTAGATTTTAGAATTTTATTTATTCTAAAGGTAACTAGGCATTAATAATCTTTTATACCTCCTCCTTGAGTACATCATTATGCTGTGTTGAAAAATTTGAGTTTCAGGAATTTGAAGAGTCAATCAGGGAATAGAGGCTGCTGTAGAGTTTTACAAGATACTAAAATTTACATTTGTATTCACTAGTTTTGCTCTAATACTAAATTTAAAGGAAGAAATTGAGTCACCAAAATATCCAAGTTAATTATCACATTTGTTGCTGAATAATTTAGGTACCCAGACACTAGATATTTTCTTAACTAATAGATTTTATGGGATTTGGCTTCTTAAATTTCAGAGAAATATAGGACTTATATCTTAAGCCACAGAGTGTATATTTGAGGGAATAGAGCTAGAAAGAGCAGAAATTTTCTCAGACTTATATGGTTCTGGCTTAATGGAGAAAAATGCATGGAAAACTCACACTTTGGTCTTTGTTCCCACAGTCTGGCTACTGTCATTTCTGCAACTCCCTGCTGATATAGGAGGAAATAGGATCTAGGATCCCCAATAATTAAGACCCTATGGAAAAGAAAGAAAAACCCCTTTCCTATAGATTCTTGACATTGTTTTGATTCTTAAAATCTTCCTAACATAAAAATAACAAGATATAGGTTGCTTTCTCAGAATTTCAAGACACATTTTAAGTTATATATTCATTTAAAGACACATTTCTAACTATAAGGGGAACTTACTTTATATACTTTTTTTTTTTTCTGTTAGGCTTGGGAGATGTCAGGCTTTACTGAAAAACTGATATATTTATGTATGTGTGCATATTAACACTTTTAAATATGTTAAAGAAGCATAAAATCAAACTTGCTCACCAGGCCAATTTTTTTTCCCCCAAGCTTTCTAAACTTTCTTGCATAGGCAATTGAATCTTAATCTTACCACAGTCTAGCTTTTGCCATTTCCCCAGCAGCCTGATAACTATTGGCATTAAGATTTTGTTCTCAGGCTTAGGGTAGACAGACATGCTGCTACCCAACTCACACACAGAACTAATGGCAGTAATGAGATAATGACTTGATAACATGCATATGTTCCTCACTCTTTGAGTATAAGCTTGGGCAAGTATCAGTTATGACAGATCAGAACCCTTTATCCAAGTTGGGCTAAACCAAGCCAAATATCACTGGCAATTTTCTTCTACAAGTAAGATATTTCTCATGAAGCAGCTAACTTCTGACTTAGAGATAATTACTTTTAAAACCACTGTGCTTTTGTTTACATATTCAGAGGTAACTATCAGTGAAATGGCAAGACCTTGGGGGAGGCTTTTGCTGATTTGGAAGCTGGACTGTGATCGGGCAGACAAAATAAGAAAGGCATGTTCGTGAAAATACAGAGTTTAGAGAAGGCAACCAAGAAGTTTTTTTTTTTTTTTTAAATTTTATAAGAGGTAGTTGATGACATTCTGATCAACAAAGTATTGCTACTACTAATGTGTGAGAAAGTAAGCTTGTCACAGGTTGAACACACCAAATTCCGAAGAAATTCTGTGCAGAGTCTGGTGTGTCCATGACCAATTATAGCATGCATCCCTATCTCCCACCATTTTTGGTGTGGGATGAACATATCTGGATGATATCTAGAATTGGGAGTTGGAAAATCCTCAGAGTTGATCTTATGCAGCGATTTTCAACCAGTGTGTTCTGGCACACTGGTGTGCCACAAGAATTTTTAGTCAGGGGCTCTGACCTCTTTTCCCTTAAATTGTCAAATAAAAAAATGACAACAGCCAACACAACAATAGTTATCTGGTGTGAATAAATCAAAATTATACCCTTTTTTTTTGTCAGATCAGATATATATATATATATATATATATATATATATATATATATATATATGTATTTTGGTGTGCTGTAGAATTTTAGTAACTAGTGTATGCGTGCCATAAGATGAAAATGGTTCAAAATCACTGATTTAGTGAGTCCATGATCTAAGGAGTTTAGATACTTTGCTCCTGGATATAGTGCTGAGTGAGGTCTTGTGATCCAACTCAGTGTGTTTTTGACCATTCCATGACGCCAAGCTGAATCCCACTGTTTTATTCTTCCTCAACTACATTTTGAGTGTCAGTGACTTTATGAATTTAGTGACTCAAGAAACGTAGCCATCTTCAGCTATGAACCAGGAATACAGAACCAGAAAAGAAAATGTCTGTCCTCGGCAATCTTACTTTCTAGAGAGAGATGAACAGTAAGCAAAATGTTGAAATACAATGAGATTAGTGATAAAATAGGAATATTAAAAGATGCTTCAAGAGTATGGACAATAAAATGTAAAATTCTACTTTGAGCTTCAAGAAAAATTTCGAAGAGGAGATAATATTTGAACTGGAAGTTAAAAAATGGCTTGGAATTTCTAGGCAAAATAGTAGAAGGACATACTTTAAATGGAGTCAAGAGTATGGGTGCTGGAATGGAAGTTTGAAGAAGCACATGTTTAGTCCTGTTCTCAACCCCCAGAAGGAAGGGGAGCACAGACAAAGCTTCCATTGTGGGAAAACGAGGAGAAGGATAGAAGACTTGATTGTCCTGGAAAAGAGCAGAGAGAGTAGATGCTGGGATAGTGGAGGGTGTTGCCCTGAAAGCCATTAGTAGGAATATAGAATTGAGGTCAAGTAGAGTTAGACTAGAATTAGAAGAAATTGAATTAGTCACTATTCTCAATATGTGTGAAGTTAGGACATTAATGGAAAGTGGACCAAGGATTGAGAAATGAACAAGAAGAAATTGGGGTTAATAAATGAACGGTGAGGAGTAAGAGATGAGGAATGAGATTACCAGTGGATAAAACATGAGAGTTTCAGGAACCTGTTTTCTCTTCACACCTTAAGCAGGCAACCAAGTTATAGGTGGTTACTTAAGAAGCTGCATAATTAGAAAACCTAGAAGGTATTTGTGTATGGAAGAAGTTCTGAGAGCATGTGGTAGAGGGGGGTGGGGAATGAGGCCAGAAAGGTAGTTAGTGTTCAAATTGTAGAACTCTAAGCTTAAAAGTTTAGAATTCTCTGAAGGTATTTAGAAAACACTGAGTGATTTTGAGTAGGGATATTTACATTTTATAAAATGTTCTGGAAGCAGTGTCCAAGATGAATTAGGGGTATAGACAGTGAACTGGAATGGAGGGCTATTAATTAGAAGATTATATTAATAATACTTATGCAAGATTATGAGGACCTGAATTAATGCAGTGGCAATAGGGGCAGCAAAAAAGAGAAGGATTTGAAAGATATTTAGGTACCAAAATAGACATAAGTGATTATATGAAAGAGTTGAGAGAGAGAGAAATTGAGACTAATTTTTAGTATTCAGCTTTAGAGATATATTATTCAAAATAGACTGGTATAAGAATTCAAAATCTTAATGGGCTTAATTCAGTAAAGGTTTATTTTTTTCTCATAGCACGGCCCAATGCATAGCAGTAATGTTGAGTGGGGGTGTCACGGCTCCATACAATCATTCAGGGGGCCAAACTCCTTCCATTTTGTGGCTCTACAATCCCATAGGGCTTCAGAATCTTCCTTTGATCATTCATCTGGCTGGTTGGCATAGAAAGAGTGTGTAGAGGATTATGATGAGATTTTTAGGGCCCACTTATGGAAATTTGTATATCACTTCTGTCACATTCTATTGGTCAGAACTGATATACATGTTCACACCTACTTGCAAAGGAGTCTGGGAGATATAGGCTCTGTGAGTGTCCAGGATGAGAAGAAAATGAACTTTGCTGAAGACAAAGATGTGGTCTGCCTTTCCAACCACCAAGTGTATTTTCACTATTCCTCTGTCACATAGACGATACTCATCATAGTCAACCTAAAGTCCTATCTAGCCATGCATCCTGCTCAACGTGCACAATCAGCAGATGATTTACATTGAAATCCAGGGCTCCTCATAGTTTGGTGAATTTTGGTCTAAAATAACAAATTTTATTACCCCCTCCCTCAAACACAATAAGCACAAATAAACACTCCCATAAGAAAGAGAAAAAATGGATAACACACGGTCACTGGTGTATAGCAATTCTGAAATTCACTGGACAGACATGAAAAGTCTCCTTTTCTGGAGGTAGGGGACATTCCTTAATTAGTTCCAGCTCTGCTGTCTTGGAGAAACTCATTGGTTCTATCCCCTGGGAGGTTGGTGCCTGTTTGTATCTTCCTTGACCACATCGAGGCAGATGTTGGGGAGTTTGCCTTTCTTGAAGGAGATGCAGCTTTCATAGCCCATTCTTGCTTGAGGGATGTTTTAAGGCTCATTCAATACTCATGCCAAGGTTTATAATTTCTTTGTCATTACAATTCTGTCAAAAAAATAGGAGGCTTCTGATCTTATTGTTTCCAGTCAGTTTCATGTGACAGTAACCACACTCTTTCCTAGTGTGTTTTTTTTCTACACTACTTCCCATATTTGCTTTTAATTTTCCTCTTAAAATGATTTTCTCACTCCCATACTTCACAACATAGTAGAGTCAACTTAAGGCTATCTGCAACAATAAGCATGGATAGGAGGTTAGAAACATTCATCATTCTTTGCCACAAGGTTGAGTTATTTTAACTAAGAAGTTTAACTGGACATTTTTTGTTTGAAGATTTTTTTCTTTTATTATTTGAGGTCTAGTAACAATGGGCTTCTTTAAACACCTTAGTCTCTTTCATTTCTGCTTGAAATAAGCCAATTCTTTTTAATGTTCATCTTGTAATACCTTGCCTAAGGAAGCCATTAGCAGGTAAAACATTCTAATTCTTTCTAACTACTTTCCTTGATCTTGAGATTGCCTCTGCCATCCTAGAGCCTCTGACTCTGCCACTGGGTCTTGTGTATCTGGCTGTCAGAGAAGGGCAGAGAGAGAATGTGAAGAATTTTGATCTAGGAGTGATATACTTTTAGAAATAATGGGTGCAGCAGGTGTAGATAATGATTGGGGGTATGTTAGGGATAGATGGTAGTTTTACAATTAAAAAAAATCCTGTTGATCTTGAGATGTCTCTAATTCATCCAAAGGAAAAGCACAGCAAGTTATTATAAGCATCAATCTGGAGCTCAGATTTATATATAGGCTACTACTTACACACCCAACATAATTTTACTATGTCTATTGCTCCTCAACCTCCAACTTTTTTTTACTCTGACTACTCTGCCCCAATTCCTTTTTTTGGGAGGGAGGGGAGAACTATTTCATGCTTTCTCTTTATTTCTTCTTTCACTCTTTTACTTCCTCTTTTTCTCAACCTTTTCTTTACCTTTACTCTCTTCACATTCTGCTAGTATATACTTTAAGTGTCTAAAAAATATATGTTAATAATTAGAATTTTAAACAATAGAAATGTTAGATTAAGAAGCATATCATTAAAAATAGATGATTAATTTTACAATGGGTATTCAATAGTAATCAAGAAAAGCCATAGACATTGATTATTACCACATGTACGGTATTTATTTTTGAATTGGCAAAACACTTTCTCAAAGAAGCTGGGTAGCAACTTTGGATTTCATTTTTATAAACATATCATACTAATATTTTTCCAAGTTAGTGTCCAATACAGTTAATCTCTGGAGTTTTTCCAGTTTGCTCTAACTGTAGCAGATGTTTGTATATTCTCCTTCTGTCTCATTGCAACAGACACATAAGAAAGATAAATTTTGTATTTGGTTTCCTAGCCAGACTTATTATTATTGTCTATCAAGTAACCTAAATAAATACTTTTTGGGAAGTTATATTTAGCTGAGTGAACTACTGGCTCTGTGAAAGAAAGAAAAAGGACATTTAGAATAGAAAAAAGACAATAATATAAAAGGGGTCACTGAGAATGCCAAGGGTTTGTATCTAAAGGAGCTATGGCATGAACATCTATCCAACATCATGTGGAATCAACAATAGTGGAGAGGAAAGCATATATTGGCTAGCAAATGGAAAGAAAAATTCTATCAAACAGAAATATCACACATGAAATTGAAATGGTAATCTGTGTGTATATTTCCTCACTATGTATGAAGAACCTGAGGTGGAAACCCTGAAAAGAGTCTGTTCTGGAGGTGTTGTAGGAGGATTATGGATTCTTCACATGAAAATGTTTTTAGGCTATATTTTGCTCCTTCTCACTTCATGTTAAGGCCTTTGTGGAAGAGTTGAAGCTGAATACCTTTCCTGGCTTCCAAGTCTAACCTAAAGGGTAGTAAAAGGACTTTGTTTGTGCAGTTGCTCTTCTGAAGCATTGGTGAAATGAGAGGAACCAAGTAAAATTTGTGTCATTAAAAGGAGTTTTAAGAAAGTTACTTGAGATGTTACATGACTCTTACTTTCAGCAGTATGGATGGATTACTCACTCTAAAACAATCCTCACACTGAGAAATATGTAGGTCTGGATAAGCAACAAGAACAGCAAAATATTTTTACACATATTGCTTACATCACAAAGAAGAAAGAGGAAACCCCAAGGGACACAAAAAAAGAGAAAAGAAAATGTAGGAAGCATGCATTAGTTAGCTGAAACAAGGGTAGTGAGTAGAAGAAGCATCTTGAACTGTCTTGGGATCAAATATCAAAATCAAGGGTTTTGGATATTAACTCCAATGAGAGATAATGGGAAAAATGAAGTAGACCTGTAAGGGAGAGTAGCTGAACTTAACATCGTCACATATTCCTGGGCCCCGTGAAAGAACTACATCCTTAGTGAAAATGTGACCATAAATATATAAATATATATATATGTATATATATATGTATATATATATATGTATATATATGTGTGTGTGTGTGTGTGTGTGTGTGTGTGTGTGTGTATATATATATATACATATATATATGTGTATATGTGTGTGTATATATATATATATATATATATATATATATAAAATCTCTCAAAGCAAAATTTAAAATTGTGTGTCTCTACCCAGACTCTCTGGAGAATTATGAGAACTTGTTAGCATACATTTACCCTCAAGTGGTTCTGGAGTCCAAACTTATATTACTTGTGCAATTCGCAAACCCCAAACTAATACACTAAATAAATGTCTTTGCAGATCGATAAGGCAATCTGGTTTCTAGTAGAAGCAAACACAAGTCTCTTTATATGAAAGCATCTTAGACACAGACGTCCACAAATTAAAATAAAAAATTAAATCAATTTTTACAAAAAAATGAGGAAACAAGTGATGAATTAGAAAAAATAATAAACTTAGGTCCTCAAGAACTTTAGATATTGAAATAATCTGAAATAGAACATAAAATAATTATATGTAACATTAAGAAAATAAAAGATAAAATCTATCTATATATATATAAAAGCCTAAGCGACCGTCTTGACTGTTCAACCGTCCGACCGGTAGCTATGACACACACTGACCACCAGGGGGCAGATGGTCAATGCAGGAGCTGCCGAGCTGCGGTGACTTGTCAGCTGTGGTTCTCAGGTGATGCACTGGGAACCAGAGAGGAAGGAGCCTGATTCCGCGGTGCGTCACCCAAGAACCGCCCTCTCGCAATTGAGGACCCCTTGGGGGATCTTGGAGAGCAGGTTTTGTAGAGCGGGTTTTGGCCCGATCCCTGCAGGCCAGGCCGAGGGGCCTCACCAGTGCATGAATCCATGCACCGGGCCTCTAGTTTTAATATAAGAAAGGAATAAAAAGTCTCTAAAAGTATTATAAAAAAATAACAAAATATGGGAAGAAAATGTGATCATTGAAATTATAACCAACTGCCATTTCTGGTCATGACTGATTAATTTTACCAACTCTCACTGAGAGCAAAGGGGCAATAATAATGCTGTCAGTGTTTTTATGACTTCTTAATGGAGGTAATGGAATGACATGTTATGAATGCTTAAAGAAAATATAATGCCATCTAAAGTTCTATATTTAGTGAAAACATCCTATAAAAATAAAGGTAAAATGAAGATATTTCCAGACAGACAAAACCTGAGGGAATTCTTCATCTTAACTCTCACACTGAAGGAAATTATAAAGGATGTTCTTCAGGAAGAAAAAAAAAGAGAGAGATGTAGAAAGGGGTGAAGAAAAGTGAAAAGGTTAAATAAGTGGGTAAATCTAAATAAATATCTACTGTGTAAAATAAAAATATTATCTATGGGATTACAATATACCTAAATTAAAATACAATATGAAAAATCATGGTAGTTACAAGAAGGTGAATGCAATGAAAGTGTCCTAAGGTTTTTACATTATAAAAGTACTAATTTATTTTTTTAAAATTCCTTTCATTTTTCAGTTACTGTTGATAGACAATATTATATTAGTCTCGTATAAAAGTACTAATTTATGTAAACTACTAAATTAATAAGCTAGGTTGAATCTTGTAACCTCGAGAAACCAACAACCAAAGAATCCTAAAGATATGTATAAGTATAAACCTGAAAGAAGAGAAATGAAGAATAAAAAATAACCACCAAGCTATTAGAGGGCAGGCACCAGTAGAGGGATCTAAACATATATCTTGTTCACCTGGAGACACCTGGCAACCTTTTAGGCTTGTGGAAGCACTGTCCAATTAGGTAGTACCACCAGGAACCAGCGCAAACCCTGGTAGCACCAGATAAGACCAAGCAGACCAAAATAACTTTGACAGGGCTCTGAAAATTAAACTGTCACTGGAATCATGGCACACAAAAGTAGGCCAAGACCCATATGCTAAATCTAAATAGGGTAACTACCTGTTAAAATAAATACATTAAGCAGTTCCCAGAGCCTCCTAACATGATATACAAAATGTCCATGATACAATAAATACTTACCTGTCATAGCAAGAACCAAAAAAAACCAAAAATGAAACAAAAACACATACCACAACTTAAGTCAACCAATTGATGCCAACACTGAGATGAATTAGAGACCCATGAGGCAATAACCAAGACCGAACATTTGTACTATTACAGCCTCAGGAGAGGAGCAAGATTGGGGCTAAAAGAGTATTTGAAGAACTAATGGCTAAAATTCCCCAGATTTGGTAAAAGAAGCAAACCTGTAGATTTAAGAAGTTGAGAAAATTCCAAACAGGATAATCCCAAAGAAATTCATGCTAAGACAACTCATAATTAAACTTTTGAAAACTAAAGAAAACTCCTTTGACAAGCAGCCAGAAGGAAACAGTGCATTACCCATAGGCTAGCACCAAATTGAATGATGGCCAACTTCTCATCTGAAAGGAAGTGCCACAACATTTTCTTTTTCTTTCTTTTTTGTTTTTAACTTTATATTTGAATGATCACAAATAAGTTTCACTAAAGGCTTAAATCAGTTGTCTCCTTTTCTTCCAAATAGACCAAGGTCCAAACTAGCATTTATTAAGTATCTGCTAAGTGACGCATCTTTAGAGACAAGCAGGGGGAGGAAGGATTTCTCTCAGAGCAAAAAAGGAGTATTTTTTAAAGTGCACTAGGAAATTATAAAAATTCCAAATTAGTGTTGATTTGTAGAAATTAACAAATTCTTTCAAATTTATTGGGAAATTGAAAAAGCCAGAAATAATGAAGATTATCTTGAAGAAGAACAAAGTGGGAAGATTTACTTTGTCAAGACTATAATAATTAAGTATTATGTGTTATTAAGTATATACAAATAGATAAATAGAACAGATAAGGAGTTCAGAAACAGACCCAAACCTATTAAGATTATTTAATTTATAAGGATGGCATTACAGAGAAGTTGGGAAGGATGGACTTTTAAATAAATGGTACTGGAATTATTAATGTTAATATGAAAAGAAACAAAATGTTACACCACTTACAGCATATACAAATATCAGTCCTCAATGAATCATAAATCTAAATGTGATATATAAAACATACAACTTTTAGAAACTAATATGGGATAATATCTTCAAGCCATTCTATTTCAGGGTCTCTGTGTTACTGCAGCTTAACCAATGTCCTAAATAACAGATAGCAAACTTGAACAAGTTTTAGTATATGTGAAATCAATATAGGAAAATTAATTGTATTTCTATGTTCTAGCAACATACAAAAGGTATAACTTAAAGTCAGATCTACACAAATTGGGAGAATCAAAGTAAGTTTAGTGACTAATAAGGTTTTTCATAGAAATTGACAAACTATTGTACAATAATCAAGAAAGAGGAAACAGCCCAAAGTAACCAAAACTAGTATGAGGAACATCAAGGTAAAATAATTTATTTATTTATTTGTTTGTTTATTTAACATCTAGAGGCTCAGTGCACAAAATCTGTCATGGGTAGGGTCCCTAGCAGCTGCTGGCTGCTGGCTGGGACCTCCCTTCCCCAGCTGCCGGCTGCCAGCCGGGGCCTTCCTTCATTCCACGCCACCCCTTGGTGGTCAGTGCATGTCATAGTGAATGATCGAACTCCCAGTTGTTTGAACTCCCGAGGGGACACTTTGCATATTAGGCTTTTATAATATAGATAGCTATAGGTCATTAACTTATTATTTTTAAATATACTTGTTTGATAAAAAATATACATAGCATATGTTATAAATCATTGTAATAAATATTCATCATCCAACCCCAATATCACAAATAACTTGCATCTACATACATATATGATTCTTCCCATCACATCTCCTCTGCAATAGACTGGTGTGTCCCTGCCAAATTCATTATGTGGACACCCTAACCCCCAAAGTGACTGTATTTGCAACCTATAAGAAGGAAATTAAGATTATATAAAGTACTAAGAACTAGGGATGCTAACTTGATATGACTGGCATCCTTATAGGAAGAGAAAGAGAGATCAGAGGTCTCCCCCCACTAGCAGGTACTGAGGAAAGGTCATGTGTGGTCATAGCAAGAGGGCAGAAAGAGAGTCTGCAAGCCAGGAATAGAGCTTTCAGTGGAAACCCAATACGTGGGTACCTTGATCTTGGATATTGAGGATTGAGTTTAAAGATGTCAAAAGTTATTGTAAAGTGTAACAATTTATAAATATAATGTGAATACAGGGTTAGATGTTAAAAAGCCCTACTTATATCTGGAAATTTGTTATATAATGAGGAAAAAACTTTAGGGCAGTGAAGAAAGAGAAACGCATCAATAAACTGTGCTAGGATTATTGGCTACCCATATGGAAAAAAATAAAATTAAATTGCTATTTCATACTATATTAAAAATTTATTCCAGATGTTTTAAATACATTAATGTAAAAACCAAAACTAAAAACTTTTAGGAGGAAATATAGGAGATTAGTTTTATAACCTTGTGATAGGGAAACATTTTTCAAACAAGCTATAGAAAGAAACATAGAGAAAAAGATAAATAATTCACTTCTGCTTGAATTAAAAACATCTGTTCATCAAAGGACATCATTAAAAAGTGACATGACACACCAAAATCTGGGGGGAAAGTATTTGCAAGTATAAAGTCAACAAACAATTTGTGTTCAGAAATGATAAAGAATTAGCTATAAGTTAACTATAGGCCCAGTGCATGAAAATTCGTGCATTGGGCGAGCGGGGGTGGGGGGGGGGTCCCTCAGCCCAGCCTGCCTCCTCTCACAGTCTGGGAGCCCTTAGGAGATGTCCTACTGATGGCCGGAGTCTGGTCTCCCTGATCAGGGGAAGGCGCTGCCCCCATCACCCCACTGCTGCTGCCACTGCCAGCTGTGGTGGCTGCGAGGCCTGAGCCCTGAGCCTTGCAGCTGCCAGGGCTCATGGCTGCCTGAGTCCCGGGCCTCACAGCCAGTGGGGTTCACGGCTGCCTGAGCCCTGGCCCTTGCAGCTTCCAGGGCTTCAGCCGCTGTGGCTTTGTCGGGAAGGACGTCCGGAAGATGTCCACCCTAATTAGCATATTGCCCTTTTATTAGTATAGATAATAGAAGCACAAACAACTCATTCGAAAATGTGGGCAAAAGACACAGATAAACTTTTCCAAGATGGTGACAGACTAGGTTGATATTAAATTTATCTCCTTCCAGGACCAAACTGAAGTTACAACTAAAATAAAGGACAATCAACCCGAATAACCAACTGAAGATTAGCTGAACAGAAGTCTTGTAACTGAGGATTTCACAGAAAATGTCACATTGAGATTGGTAGGAAGGACAGAGATGTGAAAAGGTCTGGCCCTACTCATGGTTGGAGTCTGAGATTCTGGGGGGATATCTCAGCTGCAGAGATTCCCCTTGAGGAGCATGGAATTTCACCCCCAAGCCAGGCTCCCCAGCCCAGAACGCCTGAGCTGAGAAAAGGTGCCTACATAACATCTGACTATAAAAATCAGTGGGATTCTGTCTGCCAGGGAGAGATAGGAGTCTGCTATAGACACAGGTGCCCTCTTAAAGGGCCAATGCACAAAATCTTTTCACAACCATTCACCCTGGGCTCCAGTTGAGGGACTGGAGTTGTGTGAGGAGCGACTGGGGTTTGTGGTTCTGGGAGGAGAGCTGAAGGGACAGCTACCAGGATCCCTGTGCTTAGTCATTCTTCCACACTGCAGGCATTACAGGCCTACCTCAAAAAGAAAGAAAAATCTCAAATAATCTAACTTT
This sequence comes from Ia io, assembly GCA_025583905.1. Taxonomy (NCBI): domain Eukaryota; kingdom Metazoa; phylum Chordata; class Mammalia; order Chiroptera; family Vespertilionidae; genus Ia; species Ia io. The sequence goes on from JAJQQW010000003.1 coordinate 51,666,613, forward strand.
AAACCTAAAAGAACTAGAAAAAAGAACAAACCAAGTAAGTAGAAGGAAGGAAATAATAAAGATTAGAGTAGAAGTAAATGACATAGAGACTAAAAACATATAATCTTCATTGTAGTTTTAATTGCATTTCTCTGATGATTAGTGATGTTGAGCATCTTTTCACATACCTATTGGCCATCTGTATACCCTCTTTGGAGAAGTGTCTATTCAGGTCTTTTGCCCATTTTTTTAAATCAGATTTTTTTTTTTGTGTTGAGTTGTATAAGTTCTTTATGAATTTTGGATATTTGTCCCTTATCAGGTGTATCATTGATGAATATGTCCTTTCATTCAATGGGTTGCCTTTACATTTTGTTGATGGTTTCCTTTGCTATGCAAAAACTTGCTAGTTTGATGTAGGGAACCCACAATGAGTTATCGCCTCATACCTGTCAGAATGGCTAGCATCAATAACTCAATAAACAGCAAGTGCTGGTGAGGATGTGAAGAAATGGGAATCCTCATGCACTGTTGGTGGGGATGCAAATTTTGCAGTCACTATAGAAAATAGTATGGAGTTTCCACAAAAAATTAAAAAATGTAACTGCCTTGGACCCAGTGATTTCACTTTTGCTAATATACTCAAAGACTATATGCATCCCTATGTTCATTATTGTGTTATTTACAATAGCAGCCAAGTGTCCATCAGTAGATGAGTGGGTATAAAAGCTGTGGTTCATTTACACAATGGAATACTACTTGACCATAATATAAACTCTGCTGCTTTCTACCTATGTGATCTTGGGCAAAATACTTAAATGTTCTGTACTTCAGTTCCCTAATTTATAAAATGAAAATGAGCATGATAATCCTGTTATATTTAATGTGTAATGCATGATATGTGCTGAGAAAGTTTCTGACACATAGAAAGTATTTAAAATATTAGCTATTGTAACCAGAGGTCGCAATTCCTGAACCCAATTATGTCTTCATTTCACAGACCTACTTTCCATGATGCCATTATTTTATAGTGAGGCTCCCTAAAACAGTCTTACAAACTTCTTATTACGAGCAGGTGATGACATTATCTGCCATTTTATAGATGAGGAAACAGATGCTTAGAGAGTTTTGTAGTTTGTCTGAGGCCATTTCATCAGCAACAAGCACTCACACTAGACCTGCAGGATTCTAAGCCTGTTGTTAACCACTTGGCCATGCTTTATTTGGCCTGATCAACCTCAAGCACAACCCAACATAGACTGGCTTGTTATGCAGCTAGAAGTCATCACTGTGTTGCAGCTAGGACTCCATTTTTGTGGTTCATATTTATTCCTTTATAAATGGGAATGTTCTTAGCTCTTCTGCTCAGGGTTAAAACACCAACTTAATGGAGTTTTGGTGACCTAATAATGTTAGTACAACTCACTTTGACAGGTAGAAGATAAAACCACTACTATTCTTATCACTGTCATTATTGCCCCTGATAATTAACAATTGTGATAGTAATGATACCGGTAGAATCGTATACCTGAAAAACATCATGAAAGTATCCTTAGTTTCTCTCTCCTTGCATTTAGGTAAGATTCATCTAACTTCTTTCAGTCAGATAAAAATCTCTTCTGTTTAGACATCTGCAGTGTTAGATGACCCACTGCCCATGAGTTATGAGTTTGTCTGGGTGGGGCTTTCATTGTTCAAACTGGGAAAGTCCTGGGCAAAATGGAACAAGTTGGTCACTCTGTAGATGAACCCTAACCTATCCTGATGAGTTTGTTCCTTCTATCTTTGCTCTGTTTACTGCTTGAGATGGAGACAGCTGGTTACCATTTTTCAAAATTACAACCCTTTACATATCTGAAGACAGTTATGTCATTCTTTTCGCTTTCCCCCGCTAGGCCAACCAACAGGTTTCTATCAAGCACTTACTTCACCTGGAATATTGTACTCACTGTTCTGAGGGATGCAAAAGAAATAGGACTCAAAATCCCTGCCCTGAGGGCGCTAAATAAGGCAGTTCCAGCTCCTTTCACCTTTGCCCATAGGCACACTTTCCAACTCTTTAATTATCTGTATTGATTTGCTTTGAAGTTTGTGCAAATTCCCTATATCTCTTATAATTGGTGGAGACCAGAAATGTGCACAATACTCAGTTTTTAAGTGACTGCATAGAGTAGGATCCCACAAGGCTCTGAGGACGCTACTGCTACTTTTATTTTACTGTTTTAAATCGTCACCACACCACAGCAGATTCTGGCTTTCCTCGGAGGTAGTTTTTTCATCACAAGGAGCAGGATTGTCCATAAACCACCCTGCTTTGTATTAATCTCAGTGGTTTGAAATATAAAAAATTATACTTGATCTGGTGCTTACAAATAGTTTTTACAACAAGAAAATGAACTGCATAACTTCCATAATTCTAACCACCAACTCTCCCCAATTTACCATCTGCCCTTTATTAGGTTTCATTTAGACTACTTTCTCTAGGGGGAAAAAAAAAATTCTATCCTTGCCAGTTCCCGTCCTACACATTAATATGTTTAGGAACTCAAGCCCATGTCATAGTGACCTTATTCCTTGATTTGAATTCTTTCACCATTTAAACAACAACAACAAAAATATTTCCTTGAGACAGGTGTTAAGAAATATCTGGGGAAATCCCAACTGCTTACATAGAAATTATTTCACTTTGTGCTTCTATCTTAGACCCTGGAAATGCTTAACCATGTAGCATTTTGTTTTCAAAATACAATATCATTTATGGTATAGACACCACACACAGTTGTTTCAATTCAATTCAAATGGGCCCTGTTTCTGCTGTATTTATTTAGCTTGTCTAGCTAAATCTCTGAGTAATTTTGGCTTGAGTCCTTAATCAGGGATTAGGAAATACGAATTGTTAATTTTATTTTATTTTAAGGTGCATACTAGTGAGAAATTTCTACAAAAGTTTGGTTATTAGCTTTAAGCAAATAATTTGCAATTGTTTTTTTATTTGTCCTTTATATTGCAGCCAGTCAGCGTTGCCAAACACTTAGGAAAAATTTATAATAAATGAATTAAGTGGAAGTTTACCTTGAAATATAATCTTTTTGAAAATATCTTTTAAAAATAAAGGTTTGGATTTCTCTCCTCGCTGTTGACCACATTATATGTTGCCACATTGGAAACTATTGCAGCTTTAATCTTTGAGGAAACTGGGTCATTTAAACTATAAACATATATTTTAAAACAGCATTTTTTTTCTATTCTACTCTTTGATACATATTTGTATAAATTTCATTAGGCCTGGCAATATTGTTAAAGTCTAGACGTTAATTCATCAAAAGAATAGTAAAAAATTGAATATGTTGCTTTAGCATATAAACATAAAAGTTTCTGAGTGGTATTACATTTAAGAGCTATTTTTAGATTAATTTAAATTTGCTTCAAAAATATTAGGAACTATAAAATTATACACGTATTATAATAAGGTTATTTCATATATTTGGGTCAAGGCTTGTAACTGCTGCTACCTTTCCCTTAGTATATGAGAGAGACAAGAGAGTCAGCCAATTGCTATGCAATGCTAGCACATACATTATTTTGTTGTGTTTTGAAATAATGTCTTTAACTGAAATTAGGCAAGCATAGTCATTTTGTGTCTCCCATACACTGAGGAGGAAATTCCCTACTTCTGATGTCATTAGATCTTCCCTTGTGGTGTTGCTTCTCATTGGGAGGAAGCAAGTAATTAATTCTGACTACTATGATTGGTTCCACACATTTGCCCTAATGTTCTCATTTATGATTTTGAAATGTCGTAACTTACATACAGTGAAATTCACCCTCTGTGAGTTGTGACAAATGCATACAGCCATGTCACCACCAGCACATCAAGATACAGAACAGTTCTGCTACCCTCTTATTTATTTTTAAAATGTAAATGGAAAGAAGTTCAGTGCCTCATACATTCTGTTCAGAGACATTTGGACTGACTGGGTCAGGTACAAAAACAAGGACAAAGAGTTCCAAAGAATTAATCTATTCATCTTCTTATTATACTAATAATGTGGTTATAATAATGATGCTTATGCTTATAAATCACTAATTATGTGCTACACACTGTGTTAAGCACTTTTTATGCCTATTGCATTCAACCCTCTCAACAATCCAAGAGCTGTCACCCACATTTTACAGATGAAAAATCTGAGATGCAGGGAGATTAACGAACATTCCTTTCATAATATGACCAGAAGGTGGTAGAGGTGGGGTTTGTACCCATCTCTGATTGCTAAATATATGCTTTTTAAGTCAGGATATTATCTACCTGGCTTTTGATGGTGCCAATGATATTTAGAGGATCTAATTTTTCCTGATACAACCCTCATGAATACTGATAAAACACTGAATTATATTGAAATTAACACTCAGTAAAATAATTACTTAATTGAGTCAACATATATTATTGGATACTTATAATACACTAGGCATGGAGTATATAACAGTGAATAAAAGACACAAAAATATCCACTTGGAACTTTATTCTAGACAATAAGCGAAATAAACATGGTTTGTGTATGCAATATATAGTGCTATGGAGAAGGAAAAGCAGAGAAGGGGGATAAGAAATATTGAGGGGACATGTCCAATTTTATCATGTTGGTCACTGAAAAGCTGACCTCTAAGTAAATCCTGGAGGAAGGGTTAGAGAGTAAACCCTTTGGACATCTGGGGGAAGAATGTTCCAGGCAGTGGAAATGGCAAGTGTAAGATCCCTGAGTCATGTTTGTGCTTGATTTGCCCAAAGAACGTTACCCATGACCTACAATGCAGAGAGGAGTGAGGAAAAGAGTAGGGGTTTTATCACAGTTGCTCTAGCTGTTCTTTTGAAAATTGATTAAAAAGGGGCAGGATGGAAGTAGAGGACTCATTAGAAGGCTTTTGAAACAACACAGGTGAGAGTTGATGGTGGCTCAGATCAAGTGTTGGTAGAGAAGGTGGCAAGACATTTATTAAGAATACTAGAGGCCCAGTGCACAAAATTCATACATGGGGGGTGGAGGGGTGATCCTCAGCCCAGCCTGTACCCTCTCCAATCTGGGACCCCTTAAGAGATGTCTGACTGCCCATTTGGGCCTGATAACAATCCAGGAATGCTGCCTCTAAACAGCTCACCTGCCTGCCTGCCTGCCTGATTACCCCTAACTGCTTCTGCCTGCCAGCCTGATCATCCCCTAACCACTCCCCTGCAAGCCTGATTGACACCTAACTGCTCCCCTGCTGGTCTGATTGCCCTTAACTGCCCTCCCCTGCCAGCCTGGGTGCCCCTAACTGTCCTCCCCTGCAGGCCTGGTCACCCCCAACTGCCCTCCCCTGATGGCCCAGACACCCCTAAGTGCCCTCCCTTGCCAGCTTGGTCACCCCTAACTGCCCTCCCCTGCAGGTCTGGTCACCCCCAACTGCCCTCCCCTGCTGGCCCGGTCACCCCTAACTTCCCTCCCTTGCCAGCCTGGTTGCCCCCAACTGCCCTCCCCTGCAGGCCTTGCTGCCCCCAACTGCCCTCCCCTGTAGGCCTTGCTGCCCCAACTGCCCTCCCCTGCAGGCCTGGTTGCCCCTAACTGCCCTCCCCTTGCAGGCCTGGTCTCCCCCAACTGTCTTCCCCTGCAGACCTGGTTGCCCCCAATTGCCCTCCCTTGCAGGCCTGGTCCCTCCCAACTGCCCTCCCCTGCTGGCCTGATCACCTACAACTGCCGTCCCCTGCTGGCCATCTTGTGGTGGCCATCTTGTGTGTCAGATTGATGGTCAATTTGCATATTACCTCTTTATTCTATAGGTTTGGTTGGCTCACAGAGTCATGGAAAGGGCTGTAAAATCACTCATGAGTTGCTTGCAACTAAGAAAGAACCTGAGTGGTATGCTGTTCAGTGTCATTTCCTGATATTGTTGGTATCTCTCCTAGCAGTCCTTACCCCTGCCCAATCCCAAATTTATGTCCAGGTGTCTGGAACAAATAAGGTTCTGTACGAGGAGAATTTGCAATTGTGATCACAAAATTGTGATTAGGATCAATATGGATCATGGATAGTGAAGAGGTACAGAACAACCAGTCAGAAAAATGATGCAAATGTTAGAAAAGGAGGGATTCAGGAACTTCATAAAAATGGATTCTGCCAAAGTTTAAAAAAGGAGTAAAGGACTTTAATTCCTCTTCTGGGGAAAGAATTAATGTGGTTTTGGCTGTATACAGGGTAGTTTTATCATGTTAGGTGGAATTGGACCCTTCTTATTATCTATGTGGTTTAAGGAGTGGGTATGGGTACCAATTGACAAGAGATGGACTGGTGATGATTAATTTTATGGGTCAACTTGACTGGGTTGATAGATGCCCAGAGAGCAGGTAAAACATTTCTGGGTGTGTCTGTGAGGCTGCTTCTGGAAAAGATTAGCATTGGAATGATAGACTGGGTAAACAAGAGGGCCCCACCACAGCAGGTGTGCATGATCCAATCCATCAAGAGCCTAAATCAAAAGGCAGAGGAAGGGAGAATTTGCTCTTTGCCTGAGTTGAAACATCCATCATTTCGTGTCCTTGGACAAGTTCTGAGTTCTCAGGCCTTCAGTCTTGGACTGAATTACACCACAGGCTATCTTGGTTCCCCAGCTTACAGATAGCAGGCTGAGGGACTTCTCATATGAGCCAACTCCTGCAATAAATCTTCTAATATATATATGGACACATTTCTCTGGAAAACCCTGGCCAATCCAATGCACTTAGAAAATCGTCAATGGCTGAAATATTAATTTTGCAAAGTATTAATTGATGGACTCATAGCAACTGTAGAGAAGTCTCTGGAGGTTTAGCACTAGGCTTTATTCCATTCAAAGAAAAACTTGTTCTATTCAAAAGTTTTATCAAATATTAGAGGCCCGGAGCATGAAAATTCATGCACTGGGGGGGGGGGGGGTCCTCAGGCCGGCCTGCCCCCTCTCACACTCCAGGAGCCCTCAGGGGTGGGAGGTGAATCACCAGGGGAAAGTGACTCCCCACACACCTCTGCTGCTGCCACTGCCGGCAGTGCAAGCCTCGGCTAGCCCTGGTTACCTGAGCCTTGGGCGGCCCTGGGTGGCTGGGCAGCTGCCATCCGAAGCTTGCCTGTGCCTTGGGCTTGCCCTGGGGGGCTGGGGGGCTGAGGGGACTGGGGGACTCTGGAGGCAGGCATGTGGCAAGGCCAGACCCGCCTGGGGGCAGGCCCGGCCTTGCTGCACGCCTGCCACCCCGGCGGGGCTGAGGGGACTGAGTGCCGTCATCTTGTGGCTGTAGACACTGCCATCTTTGAGGGTGGGGCAGTCAATTAGCATATTCCCTCCTTATTGGCTGAGGGTACGCCATCTTTGCGATGGCGTGAGGGTCAATTAGCATATTCCCTCTTTATTAGATAGGATAGGTAAAGGCATTGAAGGTCTGCTGATGAAATTTCTGGGTGATACATAGCAGAGAACTAAGGTCACTATAACAATATTGTTTATAAACTATTCAGCTTCCATGGCATCCAGTTATAGACTCGGTTAAGTATGTAGCTTGCCCCAATTGGGGCAAGAAATCAGAGGTTATCCTATCTAATAAAGAGGGAATATGCAAATTGACCATAACTCCACAACAAAGATGGCAGCGACTACAGCCAATAAGGAGGGAATATGCAAATTGAGGGTTACTGTGCGACAAAGATGGATGGTGGTGGCCGGGGTGGGATGCTTGTGTCGTCACCATGGCAACGATGCAGGTGTTCCACCCCGCCTCGCCAATGGATGGCCTGTGGGCAGTGCGTAGGCGCGGAGGCGCGGAGTGTCCGGGGTGGGGCAGGATACCTTGCTTCGTTGCCAAGGTGAAGAAGGCAGGTGTCCCACCCTGCCCTGGCTGCTCCGGGATGGTGGGCAGCACACGGAGGCGCGGAGTGGCCGGTGGGCAGGACGGGGCGGGACACCTGCCCACCCACCTGGAGTGCACTGCCCACCTGCCCGGAGTGCGCTGCCCAAGGCAACGAAGCCAGGCGCCCCACTCCCGGCAATGGGCAGCACATGCAGGCGTGGAGTGGCTGGTGGGCAGGGCAGGATGCCTGCCTTTGTCGCTTTGGGCAGCGCGCTCCGGGTGGGTGGGCAGTGTGCACAGGCGTCCTGTCCCACCCAGGCCGCTCTGGGCCTGTGGGCAGCATGCACGGAGAGCCTCTGTGTGGGGGAGGTAGGCTAGAGGAGGGCAGCCTGTACTCCCCACATGGCGGCAGTGGCAGCTGTGAGCGCACCAAGTGGAGCCTGCCGGCCAAGCTGATGTAGTACCTGCAGGCCATCAGCGCCAAGGAGTGGCTGCGCAAGTCCCGCCTCCTGGCCCAGAAGGTGCATGATCACAGGGACAGCCACCGTGGTGGGCCAGATTGACGTCCTCCTGTCTGCGCTGTGGGGGTTAGTGGATCTGCGCAGCCACAGGCCTCCAGTGTGTGCATCCTCTTCTCCCCCCCAGCATGTGAACATCCCCCAGTGCGCTGTCACCCACGCATGCCTGCAACAGTCCCAGACCATGACACGTGCAACTTCCCCCCCCTCCCCTCTGCCGCACTTCCATCAACCTCAGCATGCCTACATCCCCCACAGGATGTTCGCACATCCCCTTCGGCATGCTTGCATCCTTTGGAGAGTGTCTGGGTGTTCTGGGTGCTGAGGGTGGGTACCTGTGAGATGACAGTGAGAGTGCAGAGTGGAGATTCCCTCTTCCCACGGAGACCAGTGCAGTGATGAGATCACCTCCGTGGGGCTAATGCAGGTGCTCAGGCGGGAGCAGGTGCAGACAGACACACCTGGTGGGCACAGGCGGCCATCGCTGAGGTGCCTTTGGTCAGCATTCAAGATCAGGAACCCAGAGGAGGCAAGGGGGTCCATCCTGTCAGTGAAATGGCGGGATAGTCGGGGCGACTGAAGAGGAGGAATGTGCACTTTGGGTGCTGGCACCCATGAGCGAAGGCTGCCCTGACTGAGCCTTGCTCACTTGGAGTTTAGCGCACTCCTGCTGGCAGTGGGTGACAGGACGTGCTTTTCCGAGTTAATGAGAGAAAACATTGATTCTCCCGCTGCCCACGAAGGTGGAAAATGGAGCGGGGAGACATGCAGGAAGTAAGCGAGGTTCCCTGTGTGGGGGTTCCAAATCTGCCATTGGTTCCTTTCACTGCTGACTAGAGATATACAGGGTGTCCCCTCAAAATGTATACACACTTTGAATACCTGCTCATTCCAATGGGTTTAAGCATGAAAAGAAAGAAATAACAATGGAGCTGTCATCTGTTAAAAGTGTGGGCACAAACCGGCAGTTGGACATTCCCCGAAGGGTCCAGGATTGGAGAGGGTGCAGGCTGGACTGAGGGGCCTCCCTCCCCCCAATGCACAAATTTTGTACACCGGGCCTGTAGTCCTATATAATAAAGAGGTAATATGCAAATTGACCATCACTCCAACACACAAGATGGCTGCCCCATGTGGTCAAAGATGGCCACCCCCATGTGGACACAAGATGGCCACTACAAGATGGCTGGCAAAGGAGGGCAGTTGGGGATGACCAGGTCTGCAGGGGAGGGCAGTTAGGGGTGGCCAGGCCTGCAGGGGAGGGCAGTTAGGGGTGACCAGGCTGGCAGGGGAGGGCAGTTAGGAGTGACCAGGCTGGCAAAGGAGGCCAGTTAGGGGCAATCGGGCCAGCAGGAAAGGGCAGTTAGGGATGACCAGGCCGGCAGGGGAGGGCAGTTACGGGTGACCAGGCTGGCAAGGGAGGGCAGTTGGGGGTGACCAGGCCTGAAGGGAGGACCATTAGGGGCAACCAGGCTGGCAGGGGAGGGCAGTTAGGGGCAATTGGGCTGTCTGGGGAGCAGTTAGGCATCAATCTGGCTGGCAGGGGAGTGGTTAGGGGGTGATCAGGCTGGCAGGCAGAAGCGGTTAGGGACAATCAGACAGGCAGGCAGGCAAGCAGTTGGGAGCCAGCAGTCCTGGATTGTGAGAGGGATCCCAGATTGGAGAGGGTGCAGGCTGGGCTGAGGGACACCTCCTGTGCACGAATTTTGTATACCGGGCTTCTAGTCTCTACATATATAAAAGCCTAAGCAACCTATACAACCCAACAACCAGACGATTGAAATGACCAGTCGACCAGTCACTGTGATGCACACTGACCACTGGGGCAGATGCTCAATGCAGGAGCTGACCCCTGGTGGTCAGTGCGCTCCCACAGCCAACCTCCTGTAGCCCCTTAACCTGGACGACCCCCCCTGATTGGCCCCAATGTGGAGGGGCAGCTGCCAACCTCCTGTGGCCCCTTCCCCTGGTCGGCCAGCCCTCCCTTGGCCCTGATCAGGGGGGCCAGCCAGTCAACCTTTCGCAGCCTCTCCCCCTGGCCAGCCAACCTCTTGCAACCGCTTCTTCTGGCCAGCTCAACCTCCCATCGCCCCTCCCTCCAGCCAGCCAGCCCCCCGATAGGCCTCCATTGCCAGCCAAGCCGAGGGACCCCATTCATGCACAAATTTGTGCACCGGGCCTCTAGCAATTTTATAACAGTCTTTTCAATGCCTCATCACTACATTTGAGCTAATATATTTACTACTAGAGGCCTGGTGCATGAAACTCATGCACTGGGGGTGTGTGTCCCTCAGCCCCGCCTGTACCCTCTCCAACCTGGGACCCCTTGGGTGATGTCCAACTGCCAGATGTCTGACTGTCTGACTGCAGGGATCAGGCCTAAACCGGCAGTTGGACATCCCTCTCACAATCCGGGACTGCTGGCTCCTAACTGCTCGCCTGCCTGCCTGCCTGCCTGCCTGATTGCCCCTAACTGCTTCTGCCTGCCAGCCTGATCACCCCCTAACCACTCCCCTGCTGGCCTGATTGACACCTAACTGCTCCCCTGCCAGCCCAATCGCCCCCAACTGCCCTCCCCTGCCGGCCCAATCACCCCCAACTGCCCTCCCCTGCAGGCCTGATCGCCCCCAACTGCCTTCCCCTGCCAGCTCGATTGCCCCCAACTGCCCTCTCCTGCTTGCCTGTTCACCCCCAACTGCCCTCCCTTGTTGGCCTGATTGCCCACAACTGCCCTCCCCTGCCAGCCATCTTGTGGCAGCCATCTTGTTGTGGCCATCTTGTGCTGGGCATCTTGTGATGACATGGGGACAGCCATCTTGTGATGACCTGAAGGCGATTCACCACCTAGGCTTTTATTAGTACAGATGTCATGAGCATTCAATGGATTAATATATGTAATGTGCTTAGAATAGGGCTGTCACATAAGTCAGTATTCACTATATGTTAGCTACTGAATTATTGTTGTTATTGTTACTAGAACTAGCTAACAAAGACCTAGCTTTACATTCCTAAGTCTAAGTGGCTGCAAAAGACCATAATAAATGCAGTTCTCTGAGCACAGAGTCATTCAGCCCAAAGGGGCAGTGCTATTGCTGAGGGGATCACTATAGGGCAGAGGAGTTGAGAGAGGTTCCAGCAACAAAACCTGCAAAGAGACACACATGTAATATAGAGGCACATATAGTTAGTCCCCTGATCCTGATGAGTGTTTAAAATTAAGATCTTGACTGAACAAACGAGTATGTGTTAGTTGAGTAAGTTAGAGTGCAAAGACAATGAGAAAGAACCTTGAGAAAAGAAAGAGCCATGGTGTATGAGAGACTGCCTTAACTAGAGTGGATGGCAAGTATTGGAAAATAGAGAAAATAGGTGGAATTGAAACAATAGACGAATTAAACTAATGCATGATCATGACTACCAAGCTAATGAATTTGGACTTGGATCTTGATACTTAAAGAGGGGTATGGCATAGTAAAAGTGATGTTTTAAGATTTTGGCAGACCATAGAGTAATTTGGCAAAGGAGTCACTAGAGGATAAGCTCTCTAAACTTTTTTTGCCTATTCCTTCAACTATGGTCAAAAGTATACATTTTGTATCTGAAACCATGAAAAAAACTCCATGTATTTGAAAAATTAAACCATTGAATAAATAGTCAGGCTTGACCAAGAAAAACATGTGTTAGAGAATCTAAAGGTAAAATATGTCAAGCACCAAAAAGTGTTTTTGTTTGTTTATGCATATGTTTGTTCAGCTGGCAATATAAAATACTTAAATGGAGAGAGGAAAGTTATTTTTTATATGTGTTTATCTACAATTAACACTCAGAAAAGTGATGCCAAATTACGTGTTTATTTATTATAGAATAATAATAATACATAAGTGGCAGTTATGAGGATCGTTTTAACTTATAAATATCTTAAAACCATGCCAATAAAATAGCATTTTAATTTTTACTTCCATTTAGATGCTTCTAAAACATATGAATTGTACACATTTTCCCTAGAATTCAAACTCATACAATCTGCTGAATTTTAGACCAAAAACCGTGGATTCATCACTAATTTCTTGATTTATTGCACAACCACATCTAATCCATCAGCAGATGATGAGAATTCTAGTTTTGAAACATATCCCAAATGCTGACATTTCTCAGTAGAAGGCTGCTCATACCCCCTCTGATTACCAGAAGTGACCATTTGCATGACAACTAATTTTGCATCAGGAATTTGAGCTTATAGTCTTTGCTACTATCGACATTGCCAGCAAGAGAGAATGTGAACTCCCCAGATCTATGCACTCTTGTGTCCCAGGTCTGAAATCAAAGTCTGGTGCTCTGATAGACAGAGTCAAGGTTACATACCTCACCCTGGGTGCAAGGGAGGAAGTGGCTGAGGAAGTAAGTATCCAATGTATTCATCTCCTTGTGGTCTTGGTTCTCAACCAAGACTCACGAAGTAGGACAGCCCCTAAACATATAAAGGAGTTCAGATTCGCCTGTTTTCTATGATAGCTGTCCACTACAGACAGTAGTATAGAAGAAAAATGAAGTTCCAGCTACAACATTTCATCTGTGTGGGATCATCTATATAAGTGAAAGCAGCCAGCCCACAAATCTTATTATCCTCTGAAGATACTGACATAGATTATCATTCCCAGGGTTCAAATATAGAATGTGAGATTTGGAATGTTTAAGTTACTTGTCTGAAGTTACACACAAGATAGCAGAGTCAGAATATGAACTCAAGTCTCTGTTTAAAAAAATCGGTGATCTTTCTGTTGTACCTTTCTGAGAAGGTGTCTTCACATACAGACAGGTATTTATTTTGTAGATAATTGGCACTATTTAAGTAGCAGTTTTGAACATCTGAAACAGGGCTAGTAATTTCATTGAAATAATCTCATTTAATTATGTCAACAACCTTTATAGAAATCTGTAGGCTCCCTTTATAGGATTTTGAGAAAATCAAGATTCAGTGGTAAATAACTCATTCATGGGCACCTAGTAAGTGAAGATGCAGAATAAAATTTTATGCTTATTACATGGATTTAAAAATTGAAGTAATACCTTTAAAATATTTTTATTTGACTAATTAGTTATAACTTGAAGTGTTATTTCATCGTAAAAAGACTCTGTGCCATAATACCTTCTCAATTTTATTCTACCATTAATATATATTTTTCCAGATACAAACATTTTAACATTTGGTTGCATATGAAATTTGAAAAGTATTTTAGAAAAAGGGAAATTTCCAATCCTTATTAGAAGTGTAAGTTTATTATATGTTTTTTATTTAATTGCAAAAACAAACACATGGAATAAAAAATAAAATGGCACAGAAATAGAGAGTAAACATTCCTGCTCTCTCTAGAGATAACCACTTAAATCATTCTGGTTTCAGTACTTCTGTGGATTATTTGATATTATTAATAACTAGAGGCCTGGTGCACGAAATTTGTGCACTGGGCGGGGGGGGGGGGGGGGAGGGAGTCCCTCAGCCCAGCCTGCACCCTCTTGCAGTCCATGAGTCCTTAGGGGATGTCTGTCAGTCAGACATCCTTAATACTGCTGAGGTGGGAGAGGCTCCTGCCACCACTGCTGCACTTGCCAGCCGTGAGCCTGGCTTCTGGCTGAGCGACGCTCCCCCTGTGGGAGCACACTGACCACCAGGGGGCAGCTTCTGTATTGAGTGTCTGCCCCCTGGTGGTCAGTGCTTGTCAGCAACTGCCATTCAGTCTATTTGCATATTAGCCTTTGATTATATAGGATGTGTTTACATAGGTGTCATTTCTTAATTTTTCAACTTTAGACAGCATTTAATTAATTACTTTTATGAAAGAGGAAGAATTGAGCTAATTCTATTTTCTACCTTTTCCTCTTCACCATATTTTTTGTTACACTTGACATACTATTAATTTATTCTATTAAATTTCCTTTATCATTTAACATAATAATATTAAATTTCTGCTTCTTAATCTATCAACTTCAGACAATGTGTTCTCTTACTTATATTTTTTCTGTCCTTTTCCAGATCTTCACATCTTTCAGCTATCTTTTTACATTGCTAAAGTTTAGAAACATTGCACTTTGCAAGTATAATTTAGTCTTCTGTGTCTTGACTCTAAGTTTATTTATAAAATTGAAAAACAATAAGTGTTTGCTATTGTTAATAATAGCCAGGCTAGAAAGAAAGAAATTGAGTTATTTGTCACAGAACTTGTGCCATTAAAGGAATAATTACAGTCAATGCCCAGTGAATCCTCCTCTCTTTTACTTCATTAAATACTCAGCATCATTTCACAGCTAAGTTTGCCTTCTATATAGACCCCAATTTTCTTGTTTTGGCTGTTTCCCCTTCTCCTCTGGAGTATTTAATTGTGTGTGTGTGTGTGTGTGTGTGTGTGTGTTTCTCATTAAGAGCGAAGACATATACTTTTACCTTATTCCTAAAATAATTTGCCTTGTTATTAGTAATTATGTAACTGAATCGACTTTCCTTCTGATCCGCTCTGGGCTTTACCTGATTTGCCGTTGGGGAGAAAGCAACAATATAGAACTTCTCCCACCCGAAATGTCAAAATAAGAGGGACTTTACCCTGGGGATGACCTCAACTCTAGCACTCCCCTGGATATGATATGGTTTCCTTAGTAAATTCATCTCTGCTTTCCTCCCAGTGCGAACACTCCTGCTCCCATGTTTCTGTATGTGTGGAGAGGTGGGTGTAGAGGTGATCAGGCCCAGCTGTTTCTGTATTGCCCTTTATCAGTACGTTGATTACTGTATCACCTCCCTTTCCTGCTTTCTAAATCTGCCACACTTGTGCTCAGAGTCCAGAGGAAAGGTTCCCACATTTGCTTGGTCTTTTCCTGGTCTTGAACTTCCTCCTCTGGCTAAGTGGAAATAAAACTTCCATATGTTTTCTCTCTTCTGGTAATTTGTCATGTCTCTGGTATGTTGATGGGTACGTGTCTGGTATGCCCTGCCTCTCTCAGCAGTGTGATGAATTTATTCCCTTTTATAAATCTTCACTGACATTTCACTGGGATTTTGAGAAAATAGTTAACTTATGTACCTGGTTTGTTTTCTAGTACCAAAATTTCCCCTACTCATTTTTTTTTTTATTGCAATAATGACACACTATTTGAGATTTCAAGGAAAAGTCACATTATAGTTATTATGCATTGAATATGGACTCTGGAATGGGTATAATATATTTTACAAAGACTTCATTTATAACTTAGCCAAAGTGTAAATCATTATAGTATATAAAGAAAAAATTTCAGTTACCTGAAATATTTGCTCAACCAGACTACCTCATTCTTCAAAGATTCCAGCTATACATCATAGCATCATTAAATTTTATTATTTTGTTTTAGAATTTGGAGGTATTATTCTTTTGTACTTGTTTTCTGGATGTTGTCAAAACTGTGCAATCATCTGTCTTTCTCTCTCTCTGATTGCTTTTAAACCTTTTTGCTTCTGGACTTTAGCATTTAATTGCAGTATGCCTGGAATAAATTTATTTATACAGATGCGAAGCAAAAGGAGATTTACAGTAGTTTGGACGGAAAAAGTCATGCATATGATAATTACAATAGCTTTTTAAATTCAAAAGATGTCACAGTGCAACTGTAAACTACTTTTGTCCACCCCTATCCTGCTTGGAATTAAACATGAGTAATTCCTTGACGAATCATGGGATGATTCATGTCTTTTGTAAATACTGGAAAATTCTATTTCTATGTTGTTAGGTATTTCTTCTCTGACATAGCTCTATTTTCTTGTTTTGAAAATATCACAGCTTATATTTTTCATCTACTTGACTTTCTGTGCTAAATAAGAGTAATCTTTTTATCTGTATCTTTCATCTTAATAACTTTCCTTTCAGCTATGTTTCATCTATACTTAATCCATTTGGTTTTATGTTTCAATAGTTTTTTTTAAAAATTCTGGAAGTTTCTTTTGGTTCTCTTTCAAATTTGCCCTGTTGTCTTCTTTTCTTAGTAACATATTATTTTAATGTTTTTTAGCCTTTCGATTATGTATTTAATCAACTTTAGCATACTCATTTCATAGGTATTAGGGACTTACATTATTTGAATTTCATGGGAGTAGAGATCTAATAATACTGCTGGATTTGCTGTCTCTTGTTCACAAGGATTGGTTTTTCATGTATTCTGTAATTTTGGATTGTGAATTCATCAAAAGTAGGGCTTTATCTGTGAGAATTCCTGTCTAAAAGTCTGTCCTGGAAAAGTTTTTAATTTGCTTTTGCTAGGCACCCCAAGCTTATTACTCACTTTGTGTTGATTTTTAATTTCTCCTAAAATATTCAAACCATATGAATATTGTAAGTTCAAGTTTCAAACCCATAATGAGGAATTGTCAGGGGAGACTATGTTTCCCCATCCAGAGTTTAGACTGAGGTAGACATGTTTTCTGGTTGTCTTCTTGTGTTTTGGGGTGAATTATTATTTTGTATAATTGTTAGTGAGATTACAGTCCTTTGAGTGTCCTGACATTATATGGGGCTCTTATAATTTCTTGATTCTTGCAGGCCCAGGCCATATTTTCTGTCCACAAACTTGGCATTAGAATTTGGGATAGCTGCAGTTTCTGTTTGAAAACTTATCACTTTGGTTTTCTGTTCTTTCTTCAGTCATTTTTGGTGTATAAAAGTTCTACCTCATTTCCTTGCAAACTTGCCTTGTGTTTTAGTGGATATAAGTAGTTTTCAGTCAGAATTTCTAGATGTTTTGCAATGAGAGCTTTGTAATTTCTACCTTTCTGCAGTTGTCTTTTCTGTTATTTTTCAGGAAAAGGAAGTATATAATTCACTTTTTCTAAATTACATAAAAACTATAATTTTAAAAGAATAGTTTTCTGTAAAATGTTTTTAATTTTGTCATTTTATATATCCTCTTTGATTTAAAGTTGTATTTTCTGAAGAAGAAATGGCAAAATATCAAATTTAAAATTTCAGCAGTTTTAATGGTGACATTCTTGGCAAAATATCAGTAGTTATTTCAATTATGAATCACTTTAGTACCTTCTCATGTGGAAAAGACAATATCATTTTATAAAAACAAGGCCTACTTTCTTTATTTTTAAAAAATATTTTTTATTTATTTCAGAGAGAAAGGGAGAAGGAGAGAAAGATAGAAACATCAATGATGAGAGAGAATCATTGATCAGATGCCTCCTACATGCCCTCCCACCGGGGATTGAGCCTGCAAGCTGGACATGCACCCTGACCAGGAATGGAATCCTGACTTCCAGGTTTATAGGTTGACGCTCAATCACTGAGCCACACCAGCCAGGCAAGGCATATTTTCTTAATAATCACAGTGATATATTTTTAACAGCTTTATTGAGTGCTGAGCTATAACTGATACAATAAGCTGCACATATCTAAAGTATATATAATTTAATGTTTGATATATACATATACCTTTGAAAACATCATAATCAAGATAGTGAACATTACCCTACAAGTTTTCTTGTTCTTTTCTGTAATTTTTCCCTCCTGCCCTTATCCATGACCCCAACTCTGTGTCCAGGCAACTATTAATATGCTTACTGTTAAAAATTTTATGTAAATGAACATAGTATATACTCTTTTATGTCTCCTATCTTTTCCTTAACATAATTATAGAGATTTGTCCATGTTGCTTGTGTACCAACAGTTTATTCTTGTTTTATTTTTTTATTTTTTTCCAATTTTTTTTATTAAGGTATTATATGTGTACATATCTTACCATTGCCCCCCCACCCCACTCCCATATATGCCCTCACCCCCCAGAGTTTTGCGTCCATTGGTTATGCTTATATGCAAGCATACAAGTCCTTTGATTGATCTCTTATCTTCCCCACCTCTCCCTAACCTTCCTGCTGTAATTTGACAGACTGTTTGATGCTTTACTGCCTCTGTATCTATCTTTTTGTTCAAGTTTTTAATGTTCTTTATTATCCATAAATGAGTGAGATCATGTGGTATTTTTCTTTCATTGACTGGCTTATTTCACTTAACATAATGTTCTCCAATTCCATCCAGGTTGCTGCAAATGGTAAGAATTCCTTCTTTTTTATGGCAGCGTAATATTCCATTGTGTAGATGTACCATAGTTTTCTGATCCAGTCATCTGCTGATGGGCACCTAGGCTGTTTCCAGATCTTAGCTATTGTAAATTGTGCTGCTATGAACATAGGGGTGCATATATCCTTTCTTATTGGTGTTCCCAGTTTCTTAGGATATATTCCTAGGAGTGGGATAACTGGGTCAAATGGGAGTTCCATTTTCAGTTTTTTGAGGAAACTCCATACTGTTCTCCACAGTGGCTGCACCAGTCTGCATTCCCACCAGCAGTGCACGAGGGTTCCTTTTTCTCCGCATCCTCGCCAACACTTGTCGTTTGTTGATTTGTTGATGATAGCCATTCTGACAGGTGTGAGATGATACCGCATTGTTGTTTTGATTTGCATCTCTCGGATAATTAGTGACGTTGAGCATGTTTTCATGTGTCTCTTGGCCTTCCTTCTGTCTTCTTTGGAAAAGATTCTATTTAGATCCGTTGCCCATTTTTTTATTGGATCATTTATCTTCCTTTTATTAAGTTGTATAAGCTGCCTGTAGATGTTGGAGATTAATCCTTTATCAGTGATGCCATTTGCAAATATGTTCTCCCATGCAGTGGGCTTTCTTGTTGTTTTGTTGATAGTTTCTTTTGCTGTAAAAAAGCTTTTTATTTTGATGTAGTCCCATTTGTTTATTTTCTCTTTAGCTTCCATTGCCCTAGGGGCAGTATCGGTGAAGAAGTTCTTTTGACATATGTCTGAGATTTTGCTGCCTGTGGATTCCTCTAGTATTTTTATGGTTTCCTGTCTTATGTTTAAGTCCTGTATCCATTTTGAGTTTATTTTTGTGTAAGGCGTAAGTTGGTGATCTAGCTTCATTTTTTTGCATGTGTCTGTCCAATTTTCCCAACACCATTTATTGAAGAGACTGTCTTTATTCCATTGTATGTTCATGCCTCCTTTGTCAAATATTAATTGAGCATAGTGGTTTGGATCAATATCTGGATTCTCTATTCTGTTCCATTGATCTATATGTCTGTTCTTGTGCCAGTACCAGGCTGTTTTGAGAACAGTGGCTTTGTAATACAGCTTGAAATCTGGTATTGAGATCCCTCCTACTTTATTCTTCTTTCTCAGGATTGCTGTGGCTATTTGGGGTCTTTTTTTATTCCAGATGAATTTTTGGAGAGTTCTTTCAAGGTCTGTGAAATATGCCGTTGGTATTTTAATGGGGAGTGCATTGAATCTATAGATTGCTTTGGGTAGTATGGACATTTTAATGATGTTGATTCTACCAATCCATGAACATGGTATGTTCTTCCATCTGTTTACGTCTTCCTCTATCTCTTTTTTCAGTGTCCTGTAGTTTTCCGTGTATAGGTCTTTTACCTCCTTAGTTAAGTTTATTCCTAGGTATCTTAATTTTTTTGGTGCAATGGTAAATGGGATTGCCTTTTTAGTCTCTCTGTCTGTAATTTCACTATTGGTGTATAGAAAGGCCATAGATTTCTTGGCATTAATTTTGTATCCTGCTACATTGCCGAATTCATTTATTAAGTCTATTAGTTTTTTGACGGAGTTTTTCGGATTTTTTATGTACAATATCATGTCGTCTGCAAATAAAGACAGCTTTACTTGTTCTTTTCCGATTTGGATGCCTTTTATTTCTTCTTCTTGTCTAATTGCAATAGCTAATACTTCCAGTACTATGTCAAACAGGAGTGGTGAGAGTGGGCATCCCTGTCTTGTTCCTGTTTTTAGGGGAAATGTTTTTAGTTTTTGTCCATTGAGTATGATGTTTGCTGTGGGTTTATCATATATAGCTTTTATTATGTTGAGGTATGAGCCTTCTATTCCCACCTTGTTGAGAGTTTTTATCAAGAAAGGGTGTTGGATTTTGTCAAATGCTTTTTCTGCATCTATTGATATGACTGTGATTTTTATCTCTCAATTTGTTTATGTGATGTATCACGTTTATTGATTTGCGGCTATTGTACCATCCTTGCATTCCTGGGATAAATCCTACTTGGTCATGGTGTATGATCTTTCTGATGTACTGCTGGAGCCGATTTGCTAGAATTTTGTTGAGGATTTTGGCATCTATGTTCATGAGGGATATTGGTCTGTAATTCTCTTTCATTGTATTGTCTTTATCTGGTTTTGGTATTAGGGTGATGCTGGCTTCATAGAAGGAGCTTGGAAGTGTTTCTTCCTCTTGAATTTTCTGGAATAGTCTGAGGAGGATAGGTTTTAGTTCTTCCTTGAATGTTTGGTAAAACTCTCCTGTGAAGCCGTCAGGCCCCGGGCTTTTGTTTGCCGGAAGCTTTTTGATGACTTCTTCAATTTCGTCCATAGTTGGCCTATTGAGCTGTTGAGATTCTTCCTGATTGACTTTTGGAAGGTTGTATTTTTCTAGGAATATGTCCATTTCCTCCAGGTTGTCCAGTTTGTTGGAATAGAGCTGTTCGTAGTATTTTGTAACAATCCTTTGTATCTCAGCGGGGTCTGTTGTTATTTCACCTCTTTCATTTCTGATTTTGTTTATTTGGGTCCTCTCTCTTTGCTTCTTGGTGAGCCTGGCTAGAGGTCCATCAATCTTGTTTATCCTTTCAAAGAACCAGCTCTTGGTTTTGTTGATCTTTTGTATTGTTTCTTTGGTCTCTATGTCATTTATCTCCTCTCTGATCTTTGTTATTTCCTTCCTTCTGGTTACACTGGGCTTTTCTTGCTGCTCTTTTTCTAGCTCTTTGAGTTGTAGGGTTAGGTAATTTATTACCATTGTTTCTTGTTTTTTGCAATAGGCTTGTAGAGCTATGAACTTCCCTCTCAAGACTGCTTTCGCTGTGTCCCATAGATTTTGGATTGTTGTGTTTTCATTGTCATTTGTTGCCATGATGTTTTTTATTTCTTCTTAGATCTCTCTGGTGACCCAGTCCTTGTTTAATAGCATGCTGTTTAGTCTCCATGTGTTTGATTTCTTTGGATTGTATTTATTGTAGTTGATTTCCAGTTTTATGCCACTGTGATCTGAGAAGATGCTTGATATAATTTCTATCTTCTTGAATTTGAAGAGACTTTGCCTGTAACCCATGTGGTCTATCTTTGAAAATGACCCATGTGCACTTGAGAAGAATGTATATTCTGTGGCTTTGGGGTGAAATGTTCTGAAAATGTCAATTAATTCCATCTGGTCTAGTGAGTCATTTAGGATTGATGTTTCTTTGCTGATTTTTTGTTTAGAGGATTTGTCCAATGGTGATAGTGGGGTATTAAAGTCTCCTACTATGATTGTACTGCTATTAATCTCTCCCTTGATATCCTCCAGGAGTTTTTTTATGTATTTGGGTGCTCCTATATTGGGAGCGTATATGTTTACCAGAATTATTTCTTCTTGTTGGATTTCTCCCTTTAGTATTATGAAGTGGCCTTCTTTATCTCTTGTTATGGCATTTACTTTGAGGTCTAATTTGTCAGATATAAGTATTGCTACCCCAGCTTTTTTTTCATTTCCATTTGCCTGAAAGATATTTTTCCATCCCTTCACTTTAAATCTGTGTGAGTCTCTTGTTCTGAGGTGGGTCTCTTGTAGACAGCATATATATATGGGTCATGTTTTTCTATCCATTCAGCCACTCGATGTCTTTTGATTGGAGCATTTAGTCTGTTTACATTTAAAGTTATTACTGAAAGGTATTTGTTTGTAGTCATATCTATTTTTGTATCTGTATTCCTTCTTACCTGTTTATTTCTTCTTTTTACAGTATTCCCTTTAGCAATTCTTGCATTGCTGGTTTGGTGGTGATAAACTCCCTGAGTCTTTTTTTGTCTGTGAAGCTCCTGATTTCCCCTTCAATTTTGATTGATAGTCTTGCTGGATATAGTATTCTTGGATTCAGTCCTTTGCTTTGCAACACTTTGTATACCTCCTTCCATTCACTTCTAGCTTGTTGTGTTTCTGTTGAGTAATCATTTGATAATCTGATGGGTGTTCCTTTGTAGGTAACTCTCTGTCTCTCTCTTGCCGCCTTTAAGATTCTCTCTTTATCATTTATATTTGCCATTGAAATTATGACATGTCTTGGTGTGGGTCTTTTGGGGTTGATCCTGCTTGGGACTCTCTGTACTTGCGTAACTTTTATCTTTCCCATATCCGGGAAGTTTTCTGTCATTATTTCTTCAAATAGATTTTCTAATCCCTGCTGCTCTTCTTGTCCTTCTGGCAGCCCTATTATACACATGTTACTTCGTTTCATGTTGTCCCGAAGCTCCCTTAGGCTTTCCTCCTGCTTTCTAATTTTTTTCTCCAATTGCTGTTCAGATTGAGCTTGTTTCTGTACCTGATCTTCTAACTCACTAATTCGGTCCTCTGCTTCTTGTAGTCTACTGTTGAAACTTTCCATGGTGTTTTTGATTGTAGCTATATCACTTTTCATTTCTTCCTGATTCTTGCATAAGTTGTTGATTTTCTCATCCATCCGATGTATAAATTCCACGACCATTACTCTGAACTCCTTTTCGGTCATGTTGCAAGCTTCAGTTTCACTAATTTCCTTTCTTGGCGACTCCACATTTTCTTTCCTCTGTGAGTTGTTTCGTTTCCCCATTCTGGCTATCACCAGAAAGCTCAGGCTTCCGTTTGCGTGGACCTGGGCCGTGTGCTGTGGGGACTTCGCTCCACCCGAGTTTCACTGAAGTGCTCTGACACTAGGACGTGTGGCTGCCTTTGGTTGGTGGGAACCAGACTTGCCCAGGGTCAGTGTCCCCAGTGTTCCGTGTGGTCTCGTGTGCACACTTAGAATCAGGGGCCCTGTCTGCAACACACTGTTGGTAAGTGCCGAAAATGAGATCCTTAGCATGTGCCAGGAGTCAGAGTTTCCCTGTGTCTGCACCAAGAATCGAGTGTCAGAGTCTCTGTTGCCTTGTGCGGTTTCTCATTGAGAATCAGGGTCCCTGTGTGTGCATGCACCAACAATTGGGGTCGTTGGCTCTTAGTGTGAATGCGCTGTGAGTCAGGGATCCCAGGCAGCTGTGTCCGGCGTGCCAAATTCCCTGAAGTGGAGCTGCGTCCTGTGTGTGCTCTCTCTACTGAGCCAAACCGGCTAGGGCGCACACTCTCAAATCCCTGAAGGTGAGCTGCCTCCGTGCACTCTCCCAGAATCCCCGAAGAGGGGTGGAGTCCGTCCTGTGTGCCAAATTCCCCAAAGGGAAGCCCCTCTGTGCACGCTCTAAGATTCCCCGAAGGGGAACTGTGACCCGCAAGCCAAATTCCCCCCAATTCCCTGAAGGGGAGCCCTCTGTGCGCACTGACAGATTTCCCCGAAGGTGAGCTGCTTCTGTCCTGTGCGCCAAATTCCTTAAGGGGGAGCGCGTCTGTGCGCAAAGCTCTGCAGCTTGCGCGAGGGGCGTGTCTATCAGTTACTATGGCGCTATCCTCGCGCGCCTGCGGGGAGGGCGATAGGCTCTTTGACTCACGGGAATCTGCCGGGAAGTCTGGATTCTTGTTGTTTCTTTGTCTGAAGCTGTGATAGCAGTTCTCTGTCCCCAGTGGCTGCAGGGTCCTAGTTTGTGTCAGAAGCCAGGATCCAAGTCTCAGGCAGCTCTGTTTCTCAAGATGGCGTGGTCTCCGCGTCCGCACCAGGCGCCGAGAAGTGTCCACTTTGTGCACGGGGCTCCGCCGTCTAGGACTGCCCGGTTAGACAGCCCCTTGGAAGACCTGCAGAATCTAACTGACCCTAGCTCATACACACACACACACACACACACCATACACGTCTACATGTCTACACTCTCCTCTATGGGTTCCTCACTCACACTCTCTCTCTCCCTACCTTCTTGCTGGTCGCCATCTTTTTCGCCAACCCAGCCCTTGTTTTAGTTTATTCTTTTTATTGATGAACTAGAGGCCCAATGCAGGAAAATTCGTGCAAGAGTGGGTATTCCTTCCCCCAGCTGCTGGCACCGGCTTCCCTCCGGCACCTGGGACCCGGGCTTCCCTCCTGCAGCTGCTGACAGGCACCCGGGACCCGTGCTGGCTTCCCTCCGGCCACCCACAGGCATCTCGGACCCCAACTGGCTTCCTTTTGGCCCTGACTTTGTCAGGAAGGACGTCCGTTCTATTTAGCATATTACCCTTTTATTATTATAGATAGTATTCCATTATACTGATATACCACACTTTGTTTATCCATTCACCTATTGATGAACATTTGAGATGTTTTCAGTTTTGGGCTCTTAACAAATAAAGCTCCTATGAACATTTGTATGTAAGTCTTTTTTTTAAAATATATTTTTTATTGATTTATTAGAGGAAGGGAGAGAGAGAGATAGAAACATTAATGATGAGAGAGAATCATTGATTGGCTGCCTTCTGCACATTCCCTATTGGGGATTGAGCCCACAACCCAGGCATGTGCCCTTGATGGAATGAAACCCAGGACTCCTCAGTCTGTAGGCCAATGGACTACTGAGCCAACTGGCTATCCCCTGAGCCAACTGGCTAGGGTTATATGTAAGTCTTTGTAAGAACATGTAGAGATAGTAAAATGGATTCGTTGGTTGTAGGATATGAGAAAAGGGAGTAAAGGATAGCCTTAAGATTTTTGGTCTAAGCCAGTGGTCGGCAAACTCATTAGTCAACAGAGACAAATATCAACAGTACAATGATTGAAATTTCTTTTGAGAGCCAATTTTTTTAAATTTCTTCTAATGCCATTTCTTCAAAATAGACTCGCCCAGGCCGTGGTATTTTGTGGAAGAGCCACACTCAAGGGGCTAAAAAGCCACATGTGGCTCGCGAGCCGCAGTTTGACGACCACAGGTCTAAGCAATAGAAATAAGGTACTTGCTATGGATTGAGAAGCAGAAAGCTGAAGGAAGGACAGGTTTTGCTGTGGGTAGGGTGTTGAGTGGAATTCAGTAGTTTGTTTTTGACACATTGAGTTTGAGATGCCAATGAAAACAATCTAGGTAGAGATAAGGAATAAGTTATTAGATGATGAAGTTGATTAGTGTTAGCATGGTATATTTTTCTTCATTCATTTATTTTTATTTTTTTAAATATATTTTTATTGCATTTTGTGTTTTTGGTCCATTCTGACATTTTAATTGGTGCATTTAGAGCATTGATGTCCAGTGATTATTGATATAGTTGGAATAATATCTGCCATTTTCATTGTTTTCTATTTGTTGCCCTTGTTCTTTTTTTCTTATTTTTGTCTTCTATTTTTTTTCTGCTTTTGTAGTTTTTACTGAGCAATTTATATGAGTCCATTTCCTCCCCTTAACATATTGGTTATATTTCTTTTTTACTTTTCTTAGTGGTTGGCCTTGATTTTGCAATATATATTTACAGCTAATCTAAGTTCACTTTCAAATAATACTGTACCCCTTCATGGATAGTGTGAGTACCTTATAATAACAAAATAATCCTGATTCTTCCTTCCCATCCCTCGTATCATTGTTATTATTTGTCTCACTTATATATAAATATATAATATATATGTGTGTATATATATATATTACTAGAGGCCCAGTGCACAAAATTTGTGCACGGGGTGGCGGGGGGAATCACCCTCAGCCCAGCCTGCACCCTCTCCAATCCAGGACCCCTTAGGGGAGGTCCGACTGCCAGTTTAGGCCCCATTCACAGGGCAGCAGCAATTAGACATCTGTCTCGCAATCCGGGACTGCTGGCTCCTAAGTGCTTGCCTGCCTGCTGGCCTAATCGCTATCTAACTGCTCCCCTGATGGCCCCTAACTGTCCTGCCCTGCTGGCCTGATGGCCTCCAACTGCCCTCCCCTGCCCACCTGATTGCCCCTAACCACCTCTGTCTTAGCCCCCACCACCGTGGCTTTGTCTGGAAGGAAGTTGGATGTCCAGAAGATGTCTGGTCACCTAGTCTAATTAGCATATTACCCTTTTCTTAGTATGGATGGTTACTGAGCAGTCCATTCTGGGAAACATGGGGAAGCGGCCTTATGACTCAGAGACCAGGGACTCGACAGGGAGCTGGGAGGTCTGGTCTCACTCAGCAGAGGATGGGCCTGGGATCATGGGTGAGGCCTGGACTGTATTTAGCTCCGAGGAGCCTCCCTTCTCCAGGCACCACTTGCTCAGTGGCCTCCCACACACACCCCAACATGGGTTCAAACACGCAACCTTTCAATGTACAGGACGAAGCTCCAACCAATGAAGCCACCTGGCCAGGGCAGTTATTCTTAGCTTTTATTTTATTTTTATTTTTTACTCTTTTTTATTATATCTTTATTGTTGAAAGGTTTACATAGGTCCCCTTTCCCCCCATTAATCTTTTCTAGCCTACAACCCCTCTAGGCCCTTACCACCCCATTGTCTGTGTCCAGGGATGATGCATATATGTACACAGACCATTGGTTGATCTCTTCCCACCCACCCACCACCCCCCACCTTCCCTCTGAGGTTCCACAGTCTATTCATGCATCTGTGTCTCTATTTGTTCATCAGTGTATTTGGCTCATTAGGTGTTAAAAGTGCTCTGGTTGTGATCACTTGGGTTTTCTAAAGATGCAGCCATATCATGTACAAATCTTTCTTCTTTTTCCAATTTACTTGTGGACACATTGGGAATATAGATACCAGAAACAGAAGTCTGTGAATAAGTTGGGAATAGGATGCTTTTTCTTTCATTACGTTGTGTATGTGATCCTGTGCTCCCGCCGTGTTGAGAACTCTGAGTACTCTGGCTGCAGGGAAGCTCTGATTGGCAACTCATCCACATAGAGCCATAGCCTCCCTCTCCATCAGCCGTAGCTCCCAGGACAGATGCATGCACCTCTCAGCAGAGGTGGGGGCACTTGGCCACCTCCCGCAGGCTTGCCCCCTATCATCACCTGGTGGGGCCCACCTTCTGCATATCACCTTCTTGTTCCTACTCCCAGGCCATTCCATGCACTTCGTCTCAATCAGCCCCCTTTCTCCTCCCATCATGTCCGGAGCCCCAGGTGCTGTCCTTGCGAGGTCTGTGACACTCCCTACCAAACCATTTCATCTCATTCTTTCATGGTGTCCAGTGTTTTTTCTGCCTTGTTAACTTGGTTTGAATCTGAATGGAAATGGCTCCATCTTCTATTCCATTTGTGTCCTTTCCACCCCTAAGTTAATGCCGTGTCCTTAGTATGTGGCTATGAGATATCTCTATGACTGAGCTAGGAAACCTTTCATGTTTCTCTTTCCTTTTCTTTCATCTCAGGATAACTGAGCTCTGTGGTTTGTGTGGGACCAAAGGCTCTGGGAATACAATGCTGAGTTCTCTGAACTCATTTTATTCTTTATTGTATTATTTAATTCCTGGGGTTGAATTAAACATGAAAATAGAAGAAAATATACCCTTAGATATACAATCTGAGTTATTACCCGGAGATTTCTGCAGGAGCTGACACTGAGTTATGAGACCCATGTGTTTATTGGTCAGTTTCCTCACCTATGGAACGAAGGTTGAACCTGCCCCTCGGATCCTTTGGAGGTTGGATATGATGCATCCAGAGGGATTAACTGGTGGCTCGGAGAGTAAGATCAGAAGTCAACAAACACTTGTTTCCTTTACCCGGACAGAGTTAGAAAAACACAGCTCTTTATCATAACACCTGGAAGGGCTATGCCTGTGGGAGGAGGTGCAGGGAACCGGGGCTTCCCCCTTGCTCCTGCCCCACCCTCCCTCCATCCCTGCACTGGCCCAGCTGCCATCAGGGAACCGCCCATCTCTCAGGAAGGAACATGTGCAGTTTCTTGCAGACACTGAAGCAGCTGGGGAGTAGGGAGGTGGTGGTTTTTCCCCCCTGTGGAGGCGCTGAAGTCCTTGTTGAAGTCTCTCCTCTGGAGCCTCTCACAGCTGTGAGTCCTCGTCCAGGAAGGCTGTGCAGTGGAGGCTCCACGTGCCTTTCAGAAGAATGTCAGCTGGGGGAGGGAGCAGGAGGTCTGCCTTGCGCCCGCTCGCCAATCCCCAGTCCTGCTTCGCTGCCCCCCAGCCCAATTCCCTATGGCTCTCCATTGGCCATCCAACCTGATGGGAGCCTGTGGTCCAGGGGTGGGGGAAGTGGAGGGGAGGGACCAAGAGGTGCTTCATGCACTTCCTGGTTACCGGTAGGCCTTTCTGGTCATGATGACCCTAGGCTTTTGGCCTGGAGCTGGCGCGGACATCCAGCTCCCCGCGTCCGATGGCAGGGGAGCTGGGTGTCCGTGGCAGCCCCCTCAGCGGCCGCGGATCCAGCTGTTGAGAGGCATGGGGGCGAGGGGGGCAGGAGTCCTGCCCCCCGCGCCTCTCAACGGCCGGATAGGCCACCCCGAGTCCCGCCCCCCAGCCTCCCGCCACCCAATCGTGGGCGTAGTGGAGTGATGGTTATTTGCATATTACTTTATTATTAGATAGGATTATTATGTATATAACATAATAATAATAGACAAATATGTAAATTGACCGTACCTTTGCTGTGCCCCCAGCCAATCAGAGTGAGGGAGTATGCAAATTAATCCACCAAAAATGGCAGTTAATTTGCATACGAAGGCAGGGTGGGCAGCACCATGGCCTGCTTCGGGGGTACGGGTCCATCGGAGGCGGAGGAGGCCCTGAAAGCAGTGCCAGACACCGCCCACAAGATACCAGTCCATTGGCAGGGGAGGCATGGGGTGGGCAGCGCCAGATGGCACAGGAGGGGTCCGGGTCCATCGCAGGCCCCAGGAGGGGCAACGGCCTGCCTAGCCGCTCCCAGGGGATCCCTGCGGCCCCAGGGATGCGAGGCCGGACAGCCTAGCTGCTCCCGGGGGTCCCTGGGAAGATCATGGCCCCGGGGACGTGAGGCTGGACCACCTACCAGTTCCCAGGGGTCCCTGGGACGATCATGGCCCTGGGGACATGAGGTCAGACCCGCCTAGCCACTCCAGGGACGATCGCCGCCCCGGGGAGGCAAGGCCGGACAGCCTAGCCGCTCCTGGGGGCCCCTGGGACGATTGCGGCCCTGGGGAGGCGAGGCCGGACCCGCCTATCCACTCCTGGGGGTCCCTGGGAGGATCATGGCCCCGGGGATGCGAGGCCGGACCGCCTACCAGCTGCCAGGGGCCCCTGGGACGATCGCGGCCCTGGGGAGGCAAGGCCGACCCGCCTAGACCCTCCCAGGGGTCCCTGGGAGGATCGCAGCCCCGGGGAGGCGAGGCCGGACCCGCCTACCAGCTCCCGGGGGCCCCTGGGATGATCGCGGCCCTGGGGAGGTGAGGCCGGACCCGCCTAGCCGCTCCCTGGGGTCCCTGGGAACAGCGTCGCCCTGGGGAGGCAAGGCTGGACAGCCTAGCTGCTCCTGGGGGCCTCTGGGAAGATCATGGCCCCGGGGACGCAAGGCTGGACCGCCTACCAGTTCCCAGGGGTCCCTGGGAAGATCATGGCCCTGGGGACGCGAGGCCGGACCGCCTACCAGTTCCCAGGGGTCTCTGGGACGATCATGGCCCTGGGGGCATGAGGCCAGACCTGCCTAGCCATTCCAGGGATGATCGCCGCCCCGGGGAGGCAAGGCCGGACAGCCTAGCCGCTCCTGGGGGCCCCTGGGACGATTGCGGCCCTGGGGAGGCGAGGCCGGACCCGCCTATCCACTCCTGGGGGTCCCTGGGAGGATCATGGCCCCGGGGATGCGAGGCCGGACCGCCTACCAGCTCCCAGGGGCCCCTGGGACGATTGCGGCCCTGGGGAGGCAAGGCCGACCCGCCTAGACCCTCCCAGGGGTCCCTGGGAGGATCGCAGCCCCGGGGAGGCGAGGCCGGACCCGCCTACCAGCTCCCGGGGGCCCCTGGGATGATCGCGGCCCTGGGGAGGTGAGGCCGGACCCGCCTAGCCGCTCCCTGGGGTCCCTGGGAACAGCGTCGCCCTGGGGAGGCAAGGCTGGACAGCCTAGCTGCTCCTGGGGGCCTCTGGGAAGATCATGGCCCTGGGGACGCAAGGCTGGACCGCCTACCAGTTCCCAGGGGTCCCTGGGAAGATCATGGCCCTGGGGACGCGAGGCCGGACCGCCTACCAGTTCCCAGGGGTCCCTGGGACGATCATGGCCCTGGGGGCATGAGGCCAGACCCGCCTAGCCATTCCAGGGATGATCGCCGCCCCGGGGATGCAAGGCCGGACAGCCTAGCCGCTCCTGGGGGCCCCTGGGACGATTGCGGCCCCGGGGAGGCGAGGCCGGACCCGCCTATCTGCTCCTGGGGGTCCCTGGGAGGATCGCGGCCCCGGGGAGGTGAGGCCGGACCCGCCTACCAGCTCCCGGGGGCCCCTGGGACGATCGCGGCCCCGGGGAGGTGAGGCTGGACCCACCTAGCCGCTCCCTGGGGTCCCTGGGAACAGTGTCGCCCCGGGGAGGCGAGGCCGGACCTGCCTAGACGCTCCTGGGGGTCCCTGGGAACAGCGCTGCCCCGGGGAGGCAAGGCTGGACCCGCCTAATTGCTCCCGTGGGTCCCTGGGAACAGCGTCGCCCTGGGGAGGCGAGGCCGGACTCGCCTAGCCTCTCCTGGAGGTCCCTGGGAACATCGCAGGCATGGGGTTGCTGAGACCCAGACCAGGCCTCTGGCCACAGATTCATAGCTTCGCGGAGACCTAGGGCAGGGATCTGCCTCATCTGCAGAGAGACAGAGGTTCTGCAGTGCCCCCAAGACGTGGGTGGGTCCAGCCAGGGATCAAGGGGCATGGAAGGACTCCTGGGCAGAAGGGCAAGGACCCTCACTCCTGAGGCCGGGGCTGAGGGGCGGTGCCACCTCAGTGGAGGGGTGCTGCACTGCAGGGTACTGGACTGACTGATGTGATTCAGAGAAGCTACCAGTGCTAACGGGCCTCACTCAGGTGGCCTTCACACTTCAGAGGCGGCGACTCCTGCTCCCGCCTTGACCCAAAAGCAAGCCCGGGACACCCTGCCCCATGGCAGAGCATGCCTAGGCAGTGAGTGCGAAGCCTTCCACCTGCTCCGGAGAAGCAGGGGCAGTAAAGAATGTGGAGCATCTGCAATGAAGAGGTGCTCGAGAAAGAGGCTTGGAAGCCTGACTGGAAGGTTTGTTCTGTTTGCCGGGTGGCTGCCTCTTAGGAAGCGCAAAGAGCATGGCTCTGAGGGCTTCCTGTGTGCTGAGTCAAGTTCCACAGCCAACTGGAATTGGCCTCAGTTTCCTGGTCTGTAAAATGGATGAAGTGTGTCCCAGTGCCTTCACTGAGCTTTGATGGCCAATTGAGACACTATATAAAGAAAATGAGGGAAGAAGTGAGAAAGAAAAGGAAGGACGAGCAACACAAAAGAAACACTGAAAGGAACCTGTAAACCCATTGTCACTTAAATAGGGAATATAGTCAATAGTGTTGTAATGATGGTATGATGCCAGGTGGGTACTAGAAATATAGGGGAACACTTTGTAAAGTATATGATTGTCTAACCACTATTCTGTAACCAATATAAAACCTGAAACCAATACAAAATAATATTGAATGTAAAGAAATGAAAATTGGAGTGAAATTTTTATAAATTTAAAAGTTTAAATAAAAGCTGTAAAGGAAGGAAGGGGAGAATAAAAATAGTGTTTTTCATTTTACCACTTCGTTAAAAAGACAGTTGTCTTTATATGGTGCTTTTATACTTTATACTTTTCTAAGTCATTATCTCATTTTAATTTCCGGGCAACTTAAAGACAAGATAAATAATTATTCCCTCCACTATTCAAAGAAAAGAAATCTTGGTGTCTGGTCCTAATGATTCAATCGTCAAGCCCTTATTGTACAGCAGGGTTAGTAAAATTTTCTGTGCAAGGTTATATCTATACTAATAAAAGCCTTGGGGGTGATCAGGCCATCAGGGGAGGGTATTTGGGGGCAATCAGGCCCACAGAGGAGCAGTTAGGTATCAATCAGGCAGGTAGGTGAGTGGTTAAGAGCCAGCGGTCCCGGATTGTGAGAGGGATGTCCAACTGCAGGTTTAGGCCCAATTCCACAGGGATCGGGCCTAAACCAGCAGTTGGACATCCCCCGAGGGGTCCCATATTGGAGAGGGTGCAGACTGGCCTGAGGGACACCCTCCCCAGTGCACGAATTTCGTGCACCGGGCCTCTAGTGTAGTACATAAGCATCCTATATAATAAAGATGTAATATGAAAATTGATATAAGCATAACCAATGGACGCAAAACTCTGGGGGGTGAGGGCATATATGGGAGTGGGGTGGGGGGGCAATGGTAAGATATGTACACATATAATACCTTAATAAAAAAAAATATTATGTGGAAAAAAAATAAAATAGATAATAAAAAAAGAAAAAGAAAAAGAAAATTGACCATCACTCCAACACACAAGATGGCCGCCCCCATGTGGTCAAATATGGCTGCCCCCATGTGGACACAAGATGGCCACCACAAGATGGCCGGCAGAGGAGGGCAGTTGGGGGCAACCAGGCCTGCAGGGGAGGGCAGTTGGGAGGGACAAGGCCTGCAGGGAAGGGCAATTGGGGGGGACCAGACCTGCAGGGGAGGGCAGTTAGAGGCAACCAGGCCAGCAGGGGAGGGCAGCTAGGGGTGACTAGGCCTGCAGGGGAGGGCAATTGGGGGGACCAAGCCTGCAGGGGAGGACAGTTGGGGGCAACCAGGCCAGCAGGGGAGGGCAGCTAGGGGTGACTAGGCCTGCAGGGGAGGGCAGTTGCGGGGGACCAAGCCTGCAGGGGAGGACAGTTAGGGGCTATCGGGCTGGCAGGGGAGCATTGATTAGGCTGGCAGGGGAGTGGTTGGGGTGATCAGACTGGCAGGCGAGTGGTTAAGGGGTGATCAGGCTGGCAGGCAGAACTGGTTAGGGGCAATCAGGCAGGCAGGCAGGTGAGCGGTTGGGAGCCAGCAGACCTGGATTGTGAGAGGGATCTCCAACTGCCCATTTAGGACCCATCCCTGGGATCGGTCCTAAATGGGCAGTCGGACATCCCTTGAGGGGTCCCATATTGGGGAGGGTACAGGCTGGGCTGAGGGACACCCCCCCCCCCTGTGCACAAATTTCGTGCACCGGGTTTCTAGTACATGATAAAATACATCGTTGTTATTGTGAACAAGCTCTTAACTGTGAGATCAATTAATAATTATAAAAATATGTTTTATTTTACCTTTACTTATTCTTCCTTTGATACTGTTTCTTGCTTTATGTAGATCTGAGTTTCTGGCCTAGATTATTCTTTCCCTCTAAAAAACTTGCTTTAACATTTCTTGCAAGGCAGGCCTACTGGCAGTAAATTCTCTCTTTTCCTTTTTGTCTGAGAAAGTTTTTATTTCTTTACATTTGAATGATTTCACAGGGTACATAATTCTAGATTGATAGGGCTTTTTTCCCTCTCAACACTGTAAATATTTTACTCTACTCTCTTCTTGCTTAGATGGTTCTGAGGAGAAGTCAGAGATAATTCTTATCTTTGTTCTTCTATGGATACATTTTTTTGTTGTTATTGTTTTTAACCTGGCTTCTTTCAGGAATTATTCTATCTTTAATGTTCTGTATTTTGATATTTATGCCTAGATGTAGTGTGGGGTATTTTTGTTTTGTTTTTATTTCTGGCATTTATTTGGCTTGTTGTGCTATGAGCTTTTCAGATATGTAGTTTTTTGTGTGACACTAATTTGCAGAAATTCTCAGTCATTATTGTTTCCAATATTTTTCATGTTCCTTTCTTTCTTCTCCTCCAGTATTTCCTTTACATGTACGTTACAGCTTCTGGTCTTGTTCCTTTGTGCTGCATAGTCTGTTCTGTTTTTTGTTTCTTTTTCTTCTTCTTCTTCTGCTTCAGGCTTTCTTTTCTTTTCTTTTGGTTTTGAGGGTTCTACTGATATATCCTCTATCTTGGAGATTTTTTCTTCAGCCATGTCCGGCCTACCAATAAGCCCATCAAAAACATTCTTTTTTTCTTTTACAGCATTTTTTGTTTGTTTGTTTTTGTACCTCTATCATTTATTTTTGAGATTTTTCTTAGGATTTCCAACTCTCTGCTTACTTTGTTTAACTGTTTTTGCTTGCTGTCTACTTTATCCATTAAAGCTTTTAGAATACTTATTAATTGCAATATTTTAAATTCTTGGTCTGCTACTTTCAACACCCCTGCCATGTATGGTTTTGATGCTTGTTCTGTCTCTTTAAATTGTGTTTTTTTGTCTTTTAGTGTGACATAGGTTTTTCTTGACAGCTGAATATGATATACTAGGTAAAAACTGCTGAAACTAGGTCTTTATAATGTGGTGGTGAGTTGTCAGAGGAGGAGAAATGTTCTGTAGTTCTGTGA
Source organism: Ia io (assembly GCA_025583905.1). Taxonomy (NCBI): domain Eukaryota; kingdom Metazoa; phylum Chordata; class Mammalia; order Chiroptera; family Vespertilionidae; genus Ia; species Ia io. Next base: position 51,701,317 of record JAJQQW010000003.1, read on the forward strand.
ATAGGTCTGTCCTTTAATAATCTTATGACTCTGGACTATGAACTTTACAGGTATTGCTGACTTTTTGCTTCCCCCAGTAGGTGAGGCAGAATGGATAGAGTGGGCTGGAGTTGTGTGTTTTTCTTTCCCTAGCTTAATTCGGCTTCAGTAATACCCAGCAGGTTAGGCCCTGGTTAACTAGTTTTTGCAGATGTGATTAATTTAAAGGTTGTAAGATTGGCAGATTATCCTGGATTATCTTTGTGAGTCCACTGTATTCACAAGGGTCATTATAAGAGGACAGCAGGAAGGCCAGAGTCAGAGACAGAGAGGGAAAATAGGAAAAGAGATTTCAAGATGCTAACCTTCTGATTTTGAAGATGGAGAAATGGACCATGAGCCAAGGAATGCAGGCAGCCTCTAGAAGACAGAAAAGGCAAAGAAATAAATTCCCCCTTGGAGTCTCTAGAAGGGACATCATCCTGCTGATACGTGATTTTATAGCTAAGTGAGTCTTCTGACCGCCACAACAGTAAGATGATAACATTTGGTTGATTTAAGCTAGTAAGATTGCGGTAATTTGTTACAGCAGCCATAGGCAACTAATACAAAGTCATAAGATTGGATGACATGACCTAGAGAGTGAGTGACAGCTGACAAATATCTTTAGAATATTGCTATTCTTTGCCTTTTATCTGGACTGCTTTGTTCCTTTTTTTCTCACTGGTTACAGTAGCCACACAGGCCCAATTCAGTTCTCACTCCAAATCCCTTTCTGCCCTGTTGACATGGAGATGAGGAAGGTTTGTTCACTGTGACATTCTGGCCTTGGGTCAGATCTCTGAGGTTTTGAATGGTTGTGTCTTGCTCACTAAGGCCACATTTGATCTCTGGCTGTCTGGGTACTTCTACAGCTTCTGGCAACTTCACTGAAGTTCCTCAACTTCTTGATTATTAGTTGTCCACTTGTTTTGGAGCCTGGATATGCTCATCTTTGCTTCATGCTCCTGGGTTTAAGATTCTTGCTTATACCCAACAACAGTGGATATATACCTTTCAGGTATCCACTGTTTTGTTTCATCAGCACAACACACACACACACACACACACACACACACACACACACACACACACACACGTGCACACACACGCACACACATGCATGCACACGCACACACACATGCACACATAGTTTTAAATACAGGACATAAGATTTAGGGAGTTCAGACAAGGTGCTCAGGGTTCCCAGTGGACAGCCAGGTTTGAAAGCACCCTGGTCGGCTGGAAAAGTCCAACCTCTGTTACGCTGCTACCAGGGCCCCTTTGATCTCTCAGCCTTCTGAAAGTTGACTCGCTTCTGACAACTCCTCTCTCCCAGCCAAGCCGAGGAAGATTTAATGCCTCCTTTTCCAGTCCTCACCCAGACCTCTCGCTGAAGTATGAACACGCTTCAGCGGCTACCCACTTCTATCTACACTTGCAAATGTTTTATCAATATGCAAACATTTTATCTAATACATTTAGAACATTTTAATTGGTGTCAATGATCTTTTTGACAATTAATTCAGGAGTAAAACAGTGCTTTCCCTTGCCAGTGAAATTAGGGAAGGGGATACCTTATGATATTAAAATAACCTAAACCCTTAACCTCTGCTTGAAACGTTCACGCTCTTACTTAAAATAAACAAACAACGAACAAAAAACTATGCCATTAAGAATGTTATCGTTCCAAAATATCGCCATTATGCCTAAGAAAATTATTTCTATAAACTATTTCATTCCTTATTTCTTATTTCACCCCAGATCAAAGGCCTGGGCTCTCCACTGAATAGAGAAACCCAAGAGGGTCCCAAGCCAGTGAATCAGCAATATGTAGGCGTTTCATTGCAAGAGACTAAATGTGAAGCTTCTATAATAAAATGTAGCAGCAGAATTGTTATTTTTACTCACCCTTTATATAACTTGAGAATTCTCAGTCTCCAAATCTAGGCTGTTTCTAAGTGTGGCAGACCTCCAAGGAGAGCTTGCACATGTCAGGGGTTCTGGTGGGGCTCAATGAAGTCCCTTGAAGTTGTCTGCTTTCCTCAATGGGCCACTGCTGACTTCTCTCTGAATCCTGGGGAGAATTCAGGCCTGCATGAGGCAGGTAAATGCTCAGAGCGCTTGGGGACAGGCCGGCATTATTGATGTCTACACAGCAGGTTGACAACAATCTTTGGGCCCTTTCCTGTGTCAGCAATGCCTCAAATACAGCTGTTGTCAGAGACCACATGGACCCCAGAAGCATCACTCATGTTTTAGGGGGGGTTCCTGCTCACAGCACCTCTGCCATAAGGACACACAAAGATGAATGGCCAGCCCCAATGACAGGGCTGCTTCTCTCTGCAAGCGGCATACAGAGCGCTTTGTGTTCCTGACGATGGCAATACTTCCCTTCTGGCAGAGGCCGGCTGGCTTCTCCAGGGCTGCGGAAAGTAACGCTTGTTTCTGAATTGGTTAGAGTTCAATCTCAATTATGTCTGGAAACAACACGCGTTCCTTTCCCCCTGCTGTATGACTGCAGTGTTAATTTTCAAGTAAACTTGTGCAAGGTACTTTCAAGTTGAAATCGCCACACAGCATTGACATTTATTAGGCACTCCCTCTGGAGCCTTCCTGGCAGTGTGGCCACGGAGGTGTTGCCGCTACACCGGGGCTCTGAGGCTCACTCTTTCCAGCCTTCACGTACCACCCTAGAGCGAGGCTGGAAGAGATTGTTTGAACAGGATCACATTCAAATCTGCCTCTCCTCCACCCACACAAAGACCAATTTCAACTTTCCCCCAAGTGGTTTAAAACTGGAACCCCAGACCAAGTCCAAGAAAGAGAAGAAAGATGATATCATTTAATTTGCTTGCCATTAAAAAGTAACTTTTATTATGTGCGTGTCTGGCTTCTTAGACTTTCAGAAGGTAGCGTTCTCACCAGCAGTAAAAGAAAAGTAATCTTTCTGTTGCAATTTTAAGTTCTACCCTTATTGCTTTTTTAAAAAGCCTTGGTATTTCAGCTTGCCATGTTTGTGAATTCCTTCATGTGCCTCCCATACATACTTTATTTAGATCCTGATCTGATGAAGAAATGAATGCCATGCTTTTTTTAAAATTTTTTTTTTATGGCACACAACACCACCATTTTCGTCGCGAGGTGCACCTGTTTTTAGTATCTGCACATACTCAGCCAGGGCGTGTTGCTGAGTCTGCTCCTGCAGCTGTTGTTTTGCCATAAAAAATACTACTATATTCGTGTAAGTTTAAGCCTCGTGAACTCTGTAACTTGCACTTGTTAAAGGGAGGCTGCGAGGCTCTGTCTGGACTGCTGATAATAGGTTAGATAAAGATCCCACACTGACCCTCACGCAGCAGCGCTCATACAAGTGGGAGGAAGTCGCTCCAACAATGTACAGTCCAGCAGACAGCAGATGTGGACCATGCAAAATTAATGATTAACTGCGTGCCAGTGTGTTTGTCAGGGAACAGTGCTGCTCTTTAAGGGGCTTATAGAGTCTCTGAAAGAAATTAGCTCATGAGAGGGACTCATAAGGATGAAAGAAAAAACTTAAGTAGAGGCTTGACATATCCTGCTTTTCTCACAGGGCAAAAGTTAAACATAATGGTCTCCTTTTAATAGTGTGAAGTTCTGACTGAAGTTGGGGCAGATCATCCACTTGTTAAAACAAGACATGAACATTCTTGTTATTCCTTCCAGGGGAAGAGGGATGGTGTGCACTCAAATTGAACTCTAAAATGTACCAGAAAGAAGGGGGAAATTATCCAATAATCATCCCAGACATGGGAGATGTGAAACCAAAAGTAATTAGGAAAGTGACAGAGAAATAGTAAATAAGACAAGATGTTCATAATTCGCTATCCCTTTGGACTCAATGGGCTTTTAAAGGGCCAGAAAGTTTCATCAGAGTTCACAGGTAAAAGTCAAGGTAAGAATCAGTTAAGTATTAGCAGCCTTGTAATTTATTGAAGGCATGTTGCAGGGAATATAATCTCCAAAAATATCTAGTTAAGATAAATTTCATAATGAAAATTTCTTCACATGGCTTAAGTTCCCTTCCCGAATCCCAATGATGGTTGAGCAGATTAGAAATAATAGGAATCCAGGAATTGCTGCGACCAATATAAATCCTATAATGTTCATCTGGTTGAAGAACCCCTGCGGCCCTGGGGCCTCTGCCAGCCCCGAGTCCCCTCCAGAAAAATCTGCTTTACTTGAGCCAGCACAACTTTGCAAAGACAAGATTCAATCCATAAACATTGAATGACTGTTTATAAAACTTAGAGTCTGGTACATGTTGCTAACTTTAGTGTAAGGAGTAAGGTCACTGGGATTATAGAGAGAATAGGATCAGGAGTAGGAGGAACAAATAAAAGAGAAAGAGGAGACTCTCCAACTTTTTGCCTTACAACCAAGGCCTTCTATAGGCTGGCTTAGATCTCCTTATCTAATTCATTTCTTCCTGCTCCCCACCCACCCACCCAGACTTGGCCATTCAGAGGGGCTGGTTAATTTGCTGTTTCTCCATATGTTCTATCCTCCACTTCATGAAGTTGCTGAAATTAATCATCTCAACACACACACTTTCCCCCCCTCTCTTTTTAAAATTTGATTTATTTTTGTTCTTATTATATCATTTCATTTGTTCATTCTTTTATAGTACTTTGTTTTATTTAAAAATTGTTTTAGCCCAGCCAGTGTGGCTAAGTGGTTGAGCGTTGACCTATGAACCAGGAGGTCACGGTTCGATTCCCGGTCGGGGCACATGCCAGGGTTGCTGGATACATCCCCAGTAGGGGGTGTATAGGAGGCAGCCAATCAATGATTATCTCTCATCATTTATGTTTCTATCTCTCTCTTCTTCTCCCTTCCTCTTTGAAATCAATAAAAAATATATTTAAAAATATTTTAATTTTTTGAGGACAGGGAAAATATATTACTATTAATATTTACATTTATGTTTGTGTGGGTATATGTGTATCCCTTGCAATATTTGGCATATTATTAATATAAGTTGAGCCCTGATATGAAGAGGAATTATGTAGAATACTCTCAGACTGAGAGATGCGTCATTGACCTGCCTCTCATGAAGGTATCAGGCCAGTTCACCTCCCTCAGCAAGGAAGCTCTTTGTCATTTGGGAGGACAAGTATTACTAAAATTTTATAGGAGGGAAGTTGGAAAAGACCATCTCACAGGACACAACTTTTAAGCCTATATGAGGCATTTCCTTAAAGTCTGTCCTCCATCACTTCTCTGGATTTATTTGTTAGTTTTTAATCTCTCTGGATTTTTTCTCTCACAGAATCTAGCTTCTATATTCACTCTTTTTTTTTTTATACTCAGGTTCTCATTACTACCCTCACTTCCTAATTCCAGCTCTTCTCCCCTTTACATTTCTGGATCTTACCTAAACTTAAAAATGCAAACCCCTCAACACACAAGGAAGGTGACCCACCTCCCTCGGACAGCAAGCCAGGGTTCAGGTGGCAAACTGTTTCTTTCTCTGATATAAATTCCTCTCCCTACACCCCGCCCCCGCCCCCAGACTTGAATCACTTTTCACAGCAGCCCATTCACCTGTAAGGGATCATTGCACAGGGCAGTAGTGGGGTTAGTGTAGCTCCAGGCGCACAATCTCTCTGCTTAGCATTTAAGATAATCTCAGGCAGCTCCAGTGGCTGGTGAAGATCAAAGGTATTCTGCCTGCTTGAGGTCAAGATCGCTCTTGCTTTGCAAGCCTGTGTATTCTAAAGTTATGTCAGGAGGTATAAGGCTACTGCTTTCTCTCCCAAAAAGTTTCTGCAAAAGGTACTAAGTGGAAATAAAATCCTTCTGAGGCAGCTCCTAAATCACAAAAATTTAGTTCCCTGGACTCTTCTCCTGAGATAGTTTGTATGTCACAAACTTGAGGTTTATGGTGCTGCTTGTAATCCTTCCTTTCTATCTGTGAGCCAGTTTAGTTAGTAGTTTTCTGGAGAGATGAAATAAACAAATCACCCTCCAATTAACTCTATACCTAGCACCTCACTTTACGGCAGCCAAGCTTTACCCATAAGTTGTATGAATGAATTGCCCCAGGCTATATTATTTAAAGGTTAAAAATTAGTATTCCCTGCTTAGTAAATCTTAGGAATTTTTATTGCACATAAATGTAAAAAACAAAACAAAAAACCACCCTCATATTGTAGATAAAAATGAAGGGCAAAATAGCAATAACTTTCCAAGTAATTCACTGCCACAATGTGTTGAGAAAGAAAATGGGGAGGGTCAAAATGATTCAAATTGCCTTAAATAAACGTCTTTGAGTTGCAAGTAAAACATTCTAAACAAACTAGTTTAAGTGAGAAGGGGTAATTTATTATAGGGATACATACTCAAGACTGGAACAAAGGTCTAGAAAATAGAGGCAGCTAATCTCCTACCTTTTCTTTGTCTCTTGGTTCTACTTCTGTCTACAGATCTGCTTTTTCCCCCAATCTCTGCACACAGGTGTTCTCTGCTTCTCTGAATATGTGGTAAGTCAGGGATGCTAAAAAAAAAACTCCTTCAGTGATTAAAAAATATTCTATATCTGTGCTGTTCAATATGGTAGTCACTAGCCATAGGTTCCATTGACCACTTGATATGGCTGGGGTAAATAAGGATCTGAATTTTTAACTTTACTTAAGTTAAACTTAAATTTAAATGGCCACATGTAGCTAGTGTCTACCATATTAGACAGCAACATGGAAAAAGAGAAATGTCTGATAGTGCCTTCATTTGCATACCTTCATTTTGAGCAACTAGCAGAGACTCACTAGCATTCTTGAATTCCAATTATCAACTTCTCAAGAGAAATGTTAATTGGCCCCGTTTATGTTAGGTACCACCCCTGGTTCAACCAGCTTTGTCAAAGGAGTAGGAATGCATATTATCAACATGGCAGCCAGCACTAACCCTATGTGTAGAGAGGGAGGTGTAATCCTTAGAGGAAAATGGCCATGTTCTAGGTAGTCACTTCCAAAGGTATCTGTTCCTCAGGTTAACTTCATGTGCTGAATAATTTCATTGATTAATTTTTAAATCACCTCCACTCATCATTGCAAAAGAGACTTAAGATTCTTATTTATGCAAAAATAGGAATTATACTTTCCCTGACACCAGACAGATAACTCAGTGGGATGTAATAAAAACTCAGGAATGATTCAGAAATCAAGAACCAATATCTGATTTCTAGAGGCATTAGCCTCATTTTAGTTTTTTCTTTTATAGGCAATTTAGTTTAAAAGAGTAATAGAACACTTGATTAGGACTCTAGAAACACAGGTAGGTTATTCATTCTCTCTCTCTCTCTCTCTCTCTCTCTCTCTCCAGTCAAAATTAACCTCTACTTTTGAACCAATGGAACAAGTAGAAGCATCACTCTAGCTGGGCAATATTTGACCCTGGATGAAGCCTTCTGTCCCAGTGTTAAGTAACCTTTCTAGTAGGGTAGATGAAGGGTGTCAAGTACAGTCTAAGGTCAAAGCTCTCACATTTCTTAGGTCATGCCCTTGGTTTAGTTTATCTGACTACCTCATCTGTCCTGACCTTTGAGGCTTGTTGGCTCATTAAGATCTTGGCTATTGACATCTGACTGATTGTAGCCTCAAGCTTTGCTTTCTGGCTTCCCAACCCTGCATGCTCCTTGATCCCAATTTTTAAATAAGTTTACCAGTCTCTAACTTGTCATGATCCATATCAGGCATGGTTCCTGATTTTTCAGATTTTCTGTCTTAATGGTCCTCCCTGAGGGCTCCAGTCTGTTGAGTCTCACTGCTTGCCACGACAGATGTGTTCTTTAGCAAATATTTTCAGTTGAATGTGTTTCCTACTTTTCTGTTAAAAAGTACATGTGGCGCACTGATACTTCAACTAATGACAAACATATGTCTTAGTAACCCTTCTTAAATATTGTCAGAAACTTTATAAACTGGATTGAAATAATACCAGAGCTAATAGAACTTGCATTTCTACTTAAAAAAAAATTATCCAAGACATTTAAATAAGGTCCAGAGAATGGCTGCATTATCTTTTAATGGCATGTTTAAGGCCTATTTCCAAATTATTGAATTTATTATTATTAACTTTGAAATTTATTATCCATTGGTATCCAGACATTGTGGAGTTACATGTTTACATGCATTTTTTGTTTCATAGAGATGCATATGATTTGTATCTGTTAGAAGAGATACACAATGGTTTATTGCCTTGTAGAACATTAACCAGTTTTGTGTCAAACTAGCAATCTTATTCTAATATTCCTTTTTGTTTTTGAAGTTGCCTATAAATAGTTCCTCAAAATGTCTTATTGGAACCATTTTATATTCTGCTGGTGTCTTCATTAATTAATGAGTTGAATAAATTTTGCACATGCTCATTTTATATTTGTATGAGTCAGTTCTTAAGTTACAAAAATTGTATTTTATCACTGCACATGAAATATAAAGGTTAGTAATACTAAAATCATAACAGATACAAAAATCAAATGTGAGTCTTAGGAAGGTGGGAGATAGTGAAGTTGAAAGGAGTGAGAGAGTGCACATTGGTACTCAGCCAGGGAAGACTATGTCAGACAATAACAACCATTTGAATATAAGATGGAGTTCCAATAGGTACATGAGTGTTATCTTGGGCTAATTTTGTTCCTCGTCATATCACCAAGGAGCCATTTAGGAATTTTAAACATTATATATCTTTATCACCATGTATCTGTTTATACCTGAAATTTTCTTCAGAAGAGGGAAACACTGTAATCCAATATATGGAAAAAAAAACTTTTTTTTTTTTTTGGTTACACTAAAATTAGCTAATACTAAATGAACCATTTTACTAGAGAGGAAAGTGGCAGAGAGCTTTAGGGAGAATGAGAGTGAAAGGGGAGGGATTGGCATTAAAGAATGAAAAAAGGGATAAGAGAGGAGATTTTAGAAACAAACATCAGTTTTCATGCAATGCTTTATCTTCAAATCTTTACTTTCAAAATTATTTTTATTTCTTTTTCTAATAGGGACTTCATTATTGAAAGAGTTTATTTTCAAAGAACTTACTAAATGAGGCATTTTTATTTTTCTTGAATGTACCAGGGGACCCAAGTTCTAGTCGCAACATCAACCACTTGTGAAGTATGTTGTTGGTCAGAGTCAGAGTCAGTATATTATTTCCTTATCAGGCTATTTTATTTTATTTTTTTAAAAATGATTTTTCTTATTTTTTAATTACAGTGGACATACAATATTATATTAGTTTCAGGTGTACAACATAGTGATTAGACATTTATATAACTTATTGCATAATCGCCTGATAAGTCTAGTACCCATCTGACACCATATAAAGTTATTACAATATTGTCTATAGTCCCCACAGTTACATCCCTGCGACTGCTTTTATAACTGACAATTTGTACTTCTTAATCCCTTCACTTTTTCACCCATCCACCAAAACCCCCCATCTGGCATCTGTCAGACTATTTTAAAGAATGAGTAGAACTGTTAGCAGTGGGAAAAAATGGCACCAGGTGTTAGCGACAAGTTAGGCCTGACCCCCATTCAGCATCCTCGGTACTTGAGTTCTGGCTAAGAAAGAATTCAGAGCCAAGACTCAAACTATAAAAGAAAGTTTGTTTAGAAAGTCACAAAGGTAGGAGAAGTGAACTGTAGATTACAGAGGCAAAAGAAGGATCCTTGGAGTTTAGGAGAGAGAGAGAGAGACAAAGAACAAAGAAAACATGCTTTGAGGACAGAAAAGGGGAAAGACTCCAGTGTGCTGAGGTGGGGGGCGTGCTCCATAGAGAGAGCTGTACTGGTTCCCTGTACCAAAGGCTTTTATCTGAAGGCCTCAGGGGAGAATTCTATAGAACATTTATCATCTTTCCAGGTGTACCTCTCTCATGATCTCCTCTGATTGGTCAGTGCCAAGGAGCCATTAGTCAATGCAGCTTGTCCTGATATTGGCCATGGGATTATTCTGTCTGATTTTGCTGCTTTTCTGGGCCTGGAGGTGAAACACAGCTGACACAGATGTCATCTTCTAGGAGTTAATGCTTAAGAGAGTGGTCATGCAAGGACTCCACTATGGTGACCCTCTGCACCTGGTCTATCATTCCTACTCTGTTCATGTCTATCTAACTGCCTGCTACAGAAATATCTACTTTAAATTCTGAGTCAGGTTCTATTTAAAGGTAACACTTTTTATTCTATGTGGTGTTTTTTTTAAAATTTTGCTTGTGAAAGAAAATGTCGCATTAATAAAGAAAAATAATATAAGCAATTGTTCTCATTTCAAAGGAGTTTTCACTTTTTAAATAAATTCATAACATGGATCCTTTAAGTAGCTAATTTTTCAGTACATCTGAAATATGAATTTATGTAAATTAAAGGAGGAAAATAGGTTTCTAGGAACACACCTACTATGTAATTTGAAGTACTGCTGAAACCTTTCTACTGCCATCAAGATAATTAGATGAAGAGTCCCTGTTTCACATTAATAGGCATATTCAGTTTCTGGAATGATACCAAGAAACAGATGGAATAAAAGCAGTAGACTCCTTGCTTTTTCCTTTCTCGCATCCCCTCCTGTTTACTCCCCTCCCTCCTCTTTCTAGTATTCTCTTTTTTCTTTTCCTTCTAGGCTGTGTTCATGGAGAGGCAGTTCCAATATGTGTTGTAGCTAAGATGACTTGCTCCTGCTCCTGCTCCTGCCTGGGAAAACATTCCTTTGGGGATTGTGAGTTCTCTCCATTAGCTAAGGTAGAGTCAGTTGAGTCATAGTGATCCTGCCTAATTCTAGGGTGTTGAGAGAATGGCCAGCAGTCTGTCACTTAGGGACGGTATTATTCAGATTTATGTTACTAAAAAGCTCTGACCAGGCACCCTAGAAGACCAGTCCATGAAATCTGGATGGCAGCCACTGTGAAAGGGTGCTGAGGGCCTCGAACACTCACAGAAAGACCACTCTGCTTGGGTCTGTCCCTCAGAACTGTGGAAGGCAGGAGCCACAAACAGTTGGAGAAGTTGCTTGGAAATACCAAGAGTTTTCAGGAAGCTCGGGAAAGGATCAGACTGAGGAGGCCTATTCCTTGCAGACCTCCCCTTCCATCCTTCACCTCCAATTAAATTTGCATACTGATTAATATGTGGCCACACCCAGGGTCAGGTGAATGTCCAGTCAGATGGAGTGTGGAAATTGTTGACCTGTTATTATATCCTTCCATGAGGAGAAGCAATAAATTTCTCATCCAGAAATCTAGTTGGGTGGGATCTCAGTTGAGCAAATTACAACAAAGATTTATCCTACTCCCAGTCTAACCGGAAATTCGGCCATCTGATTCTTGTCAGGGAAGGCATGGAGTTAAATGTGACGACAGACTGAGAAGCTTCAAGCTCCATTGGTATAGCAAGTAGGGGGAAAGGCAAGAAAAGCACTTCCTCAACCTCCACCCAGACTAAATTTATTTCGTGTCTTTTAAATAGGTTGTTCAACTTTTCTGGTAAAATGACAAAATGAGATTTTCAAATCTTTCTTTCACATTTCACAAATATGAATAGTACCAGATTTACCATTAAGAAAAAAAAAATCACAGTTGAGCTTCCAGCCTGTACCTTTTTTTTTTTTTTCCTTTTTTCATTAATGGGTTCTTTCCAAGTCAGGAAATCAACAGGAGAGAAAATTTATAGCTAGTCTAAGTTAAAGAATGCTCTTCTAGCACTGGATTTTCTTTTCTGCTTTTAAATATCCCCATTTGTCTTCACATTTTCTTTTCCAAATCCCTCCCCATCCTATTCCACGCAGTTGATGCTTAATATGCTAGCACTTAGGGGAACAGAAGCCTTTCTCCAGAGAGAGTCACAGAGCTGTTCTGTGTGACTGCCAGAACCACTGACCTGAGCCCTCCCCACACTGCCAGGATGCAATCTGTCTCCAGTCCCATGCAGACGAGGGGCCTGGGGGCACTTTGGAGTGGACTGGCTTTCTCCTTCCAGAATTGAAAGATGGCTTCAAAGATTGAGCAACGTCTCTGGAGAGATTTTTTTTTTTTTTTTTTTTTAAATAAGGTTATCAACGGAGGTGACCAATGGGAAAAGATACTAGCTAGGGACAAAGTTTTTCTTAGCAATTTCTCTCTTCACTCCAGACCCTCTTCTCATCCTGTTAAAATAAAAGGATTTTTATTTTCCAAAAATATTTGTGTTGCTTCTAGTAGTATGTGCTGAGATGATTCAGATAGGGCTCTGATCTTATATTTATACAAGCTGTTATGCATAATTATATAAGATAAGCTTTTAAAAAGAGGAGGAAATAAATATATGCTTTAATACATTTTTGTCTCTTAGCACCTTGGAATTGTGAAAGGTCATATAGAGAAAGAAGAGGACATTATCACAGACCTCAAGAACTTTCTTTTTATTCATTATTCTTTTGAATTTAAAAATGAAAAATATTACCAATAAAGTTGTTAGATTATTATTTTTTTTATTACTTTATTGATTAAGGTATCACATATTTGTCATCAAACCCCCCCCCCCCCCATTCCCATCCCAAACCCCCCCACACGCATGCCCCCATCCCCCTGTTGTCCATGATCACTGGTTAGGCTCATATGCAAGCACACAAGTCCTTTGGTTGATCTATCTCCCTTGTCCCCATGCTCCCCTACCTTCCCTCTGAGGTCTGACAGTCTGATCAATGCTGTTCTTGTTCTTCAGTCTATGTTGTTCATCATTTCCCCTAGATGAGTGAACTCATGTGATACTAGGAATACACTTATAGGAACTGAAAATGAGACAAGCAATAATGGTTATGCTGATAGGCAAATGAATCAGTCTATAGTGAGTTTATTTCTGGACCAACAGTTCTTTTGAGTCCTGATTTCTATGTCCAACAGTTGTTTATGTGTACATAACAGCAATGATATTTCAGTTCTGGATGGTGGACAAATGGTGGTAATGCAGGTCCGACCCTCTCTGGTTTGGTCCTGGGCAATCTGCAGTGACGCACATCTGCTGACTGCTAGTATGGCAAGGCATGGTCAGCGTCTTCCATCTCTGGACTGTTTCTCTTCTGTCTTCATGGCTGGAGCTCCAGCCATGTTAGATTATTTTTATATAATCATATCTGCTAGTATGAGTAAGAGATGAGGAAATGGGCATTTGAAACACTGCTTTATGAGTATAAGTTCCATAGATTTTGGGGGGACAATTAAAAATACACATATAATTTACAGATGAAATGACATCTGGAGTTTGCTTTTAAACTACGAGGTAAGGAAGCAGTTGGAGAAAAGTTGAGTGGGAAGAATAAAACAAGATTGACTCTATATTAATAATGTTGAAATTCACTAAAGAATGCATGAAGCTACCTTAAACCATTTTCTCTAATTTGTATGTTTTTAAGTTTTCATAATAAATGTTTAAAAAATGCACACATCTTTTCATGCATTTGTTTACTCACTAAACACTTTTCTCTGTGCTGGGCACAGTTCTAAGTGCTGGGGCTATAGGAGAGAACAAATATCTCTTCTCTCAATGAGCTTAATTCTAGGGGCAAGAAAAGGGCTGTAAAAATGTAAAAAAATGAACATAAAATGTAGCAAGTGGTGATTACTGCTATAAAAGCAGAAGTAGATTAAGGAAGTGTTGCAGGTGGAATTAGGGACGTTTTCAAGACAAGGTCCCTATGGGAAGTCTCTCTGATGGTATGCATTTAAGCAGAGATATAAGAAGCAATCTCTGTGAATATCTGGCAGAAGAACATTCCAGAAACATTTCAGGATGAGTAAACAGGAAGTGCAAAAGCCCTGAGGTAAGAGCACATTGGTGTGATTAAGAACTAGCAAGGACAGTCTGTGAGGCCAAGAGGCCAAGAGGGTTATGATATGAGAATACAGAGATACTCAGAGGCAAGATGATGTAGAGCCTTGCAGGTCATTGGAAAGGTACTGGCATTGTTCTGAATGAAATGGGAAGCCACTAGAATTCTGAGCAGATGGTTGGTAGAATCTGGATACAATAAGAAATATCTCTTGAGGAGGGAGTGAGTAAGAGTGAAAATAAAACTGCTGAGAGGTTCTCTCATCTAGGTGAGAACTCACACTAGAAAGAGTTGTTGAGAAGCCACTAGATTTTGTGCATTTTGATGGTAGAGTCAACGGACTTCCTGATAGAGTGGACATTTAGTATGAGAGAAAGAAAGATGGCTCTAGAGTTATTGGCCTGAGAAAGCAGACAAATGTGTACACAAAACTGCAAATGTATAGTAGCCATCTACACATCTGTGGTTAAACGAAATCAAGCATTAGGTTTTATGTATGTGAAAGGAGAGGTAACTTTAGGTTGGGCTGTTGAGTAAGCAGTTGAATATATATTCTGGAGTTTCAGGAGAGGTACAGACTGGATGCATACATTTGGAAGGAGTTGGTATAGAGATGATAATTAAAGTCATGGAACTAAAGGAAACCACAAAGAGCAAGTATAAATAGAGAAGAGGTCCAAAGACCAGGGCACTTGCAACTTCAATGCTAGAGGTTAAGGAAGGTGAAGAAGGGTTAATGAGCAGAGGAGGGTGGAGAATTACAAACAATGTATGTCCTCAGTGTTTCAAGAACTAATGACAGATGCACTGGCCAAGTGCTGCTGATAGACGAGGGCTGAGTACGCTTTGGATTTGGCAGTGTGGGACACATTGCTATTCTGTGATAGTGGTGGGGCAGAAGCATGACTGAAATTTTTCAAGATAAAGAAGGAAGAGAGACAGCATTGACAATGGTAATGACACAACTCATGTAGGGAGCTTTGTTGGAAAGGGGATGACTCATCAGCAGCCTGGCAATGAACTGGTGGCACACTCAATTTAGGTAATTGGGGATTTCAGTAAATGGACTGTTTACAAAAATTTGGACAGAGTAGGGAAACCAAAGGAAAAGTGCATTACTATGTGGCTACCTGACAGTGGGCTCTGTTACTACCCTAGGCCTGATGAGGTGAGAAGAGGGAGTCATTACTAGAACCTGGAGAGAGAAAAGGAGAAGAGCTCTGTGGAGAGGACTGCCTTACAGGAGTTGTGATGCTCACTGGAGGGATGTGATTAGCCCCTGGCAAACCTTCTAGGGAAAGGAGTCAAATGAGTATATACCCCAACCTCACTCTCCTCTCTCCATCTCTCTAAATTCTTGCTTCATGCCTCAGTGGCTGAATCCAGCTAAAAGCAAGAGGGCAAGAGAGCTTGTCATAAAAGTATATACAGATCCATCTCCTGAGACACAGAAGTGTAAGAGTAGATATGGAAGATTCTCAATACAAAGAAGATCAATCAGAAATAGACAAGAGACTGGAGAGAAGATAAGGGTTAAGAGAGCAAGACTTGATGGTACCAGATAGTCCACTTTCAGGAATTTCTCATAAGGATATAATAAAAAATACACAAAAATTTTAGCTATAAATTTACATCTCCTGGATTGCTAATAATAATGTAAAATGGAAATCTTGTAAATATTTATCCACCTAGTGGAGTGCTATGTGGCAATTAAAAGTAATCTTGTAGAAGAATATAGAATGATATAATAATAATGATAAATTAGTTATTAAAATAAACATTTTATTAAATGCATCACGTATTATGATACCAAATTTTCAAGAAGAAAATCACATGTGTTTACCTGGAAACAAAACTGGAAGCATTTATACCAAGTGTTAACTGTCATTTTCTTTGAGTAATGATATTTCATGAAATCTCCTTGTTTTTTGCTTAGATTCTTCATTGTGAAGACTACATGATGGTTCACTTTTCTTCTATGTGCACTGTCCTCCTTTCTTATATCATTTGTATCCCAGGTTGACCTACTTACGCTTCTTGCTCCTATTCTACAGATACATTATATTATTTGAAGTTCCAAGGCATCTATACGGAGCCTTAATAACATTTTACTTTGGCTCCCTCTATTTTTTACAGCAAAAATCACATACTTAAGTGTCTGGCTGCCACATATCCTCTCAGTAGGGAATGAACTGAAGGAAACATCAATTCCAATTCCATGTGGAGAAACTGGAAACTTGCTGGAGTCACATAGTTGCTGATGCTGGGATAGATATTAACTATAGGTCAGACGTAGAGCTGAGAGGAACCAGAAAAAATATTGCCGTGGCTAAAGTCCAACTTGTGGACACTCTGTGGAGGTGGTTAATGGAAAGGTAAATGGTGATTGTGATAAAACTGTATCAATTATCAATTAATAATCTTCACTTCAATAAAAAGAGATATATATTGAGCACCTGTTCTGTGTTGAATGGTAGGTTGGCAATTACTGGAGAAGAATACAGGAAGTGGCTTTGGTGCTCAAAGAACTTATTTAGCTGGACATACAGTTAATACATGAACCAAAATGAATAATAAGGTAAGACATAATTATAAAATTTCTTACAGGCTACAAATTCTATGCAGTTCAGAGGAAACAAGGAGGATGGCATTAATTAGGAGAACTAGTTAATTAATTAGTTCTTGATCTGAACTTTGAAGGCAGAGTAGGGCTTGAAGAGTCAGAGAAGAATTTTGTTGGGGAACTAAATAACCAAGGGCTTATAAGGGTTGGATTGAGGGCTCACGAAGCAAGAGAGGGCAGGGAAGATGGCAGATAAAAACTTTAAAAACCCCTACAAAACTCAACTTTCCCAAATTAACATATATGTATCAGAATACTCCTATCCTGGGGGGAAAATTACATTCGTCAGCCAACTGACTGTAATGTGACATGAGAATTAATTAAAACAAAGCAAAACAAAACAAAACAAAACAAAACAAAACAAAACAAAAACCCCCACTTTGGGGAAAGACAGCCACTTGGCAGGGAGGGGATTTAGTTTAACAGGTCATTGAACAAGTTAGTAAACATGAATTTTAGTCCCCATAATGACTCTTTTGATATCAAGTCCTTTAACCACTTGGATGTTACACTAGGGAAGACTATTACATATGGAATGAGTCCTCTATGCTAGGCCTCTGTATATATGGTAGAAGTCATTTTTTTTCTTTTAAGTCTACATTATACAAATGAAGAAACTGATCCTTAGAGAAGTCAAGAAACATACCTAAAGGTACACAGCTAGAAGTGGTAGGGTTGTGCTGTAAACTTAAGCCATCTGACTCCATGGTACTACAGTGTCTCAAATAGGCCTGGTTTCAGAATGTCAAAAAGTTTCATAGTATGCAATAAACACACATATGGGGAGGTTTACATGAATTCCTCCTTTTCGGACCCTCATAGGTTTCTGTTTTCCCATCTTGTGATAGGGCATGACTTAAATCATACCATAGCTACACGTTTCACAAGAGAACGCCTTGAAAACTGAAGTATCTGTTTTCAAATAGCCCTGAAATTCTAGAGGCCAATATGTCTTCTAAGAGTGAAAGCTCTTGGCCCAGGATCCAGGCCCAAGAGTCTCCTGCTATGTGCTTCCATGGAAATGGGCCAGGGATGTCCACAGCTACACAGCAGAGGAATGCAGCCCTTGGAGAGACAGGGAGGGAGGGTGAGCAGCAACAGGAGGAAATGGCTACGTTTCAGTAACTTGCAGGATGTGGAATTCACAGGAAATGATTTCTTCCCTTGTGGGAGCTGAGGCATTCCAGTAAATCTGAGTGCCTGTCAGAGAGGCAGCCACTACTAGGCTTGCTGATTACATTCACAGTTAAAAAACAAACAAACAAACAAAACCCACCAAAATACACTCACCCAATTATAGCTCTGAGTTTGAAAATATCTTACGGGGATCTTTGCAAGTGTCTCTCCTACAAAACAACATTGACTCTTCACTGAAAATCCCTGTAGACCACAGAGATAAGTCGCCTATGTAGACACCAAGTCCTTTTTCCCTAAATGTAGATGGAATGGGACTTGGGTGTGTTAATCAATTTCTACATACTCAGATCTGTCTGGAAGGTTGAGTAATTCCTAACAACACCACCCTTTACCTTGGATTCACAGAAGGCCATTCATATTACTTGGGGGTTTTAAGCCTGGTGTCTGATTGGTTTCCCCAGTGGGGCCATGGTTTGGTTAAGTCAACTGAAAGGCAAACTATTCAGAAACCAGAAGAAACTGGTGTAGACTTTTGAAAGCTCCTTGTGAAATGATGTTGGCTCTTCTGGGGGTGCGTTCAGCCAGCTGGGAAGGCACTGCAGCCCTGTCTTTTCCCTTTGCAGAACTTGGAATTTTAGAAATCTCTGATGTGTGGAAGGGGAAAAAAGGCACCTGGTGGGAAAACAGTCTGTAAAAAATATGTGTCTGTTTCATACATATTCTCTTCAGACTAGAAATAGTGACTTGATGTGGTTCCCTTAGTCTGAGAACCCATCAGCTTCTATTCCACACTGGAAATCTCTATCCAAATGAAAAGAGTGATCTAATGCTATCATTGGCCACGTTTCAGCTTCAGAGTGACACCCTCTTTACATAATTCCCAGGCCCCCAATTAACATTTTGGAGGCCAGGTAAGCAGGCTGCACATTTAGTCTTGGAGATGGAGTTTTTCCACAGCTTTGAAACCACAGTAGCCTTTCCTCTCTTTATGTCCCTGTTCCTTCCTCACAAGTCCCTCCCTTTTGCCCTGTCTCTTGTAGAACACCCTTTGCTCCATTTTCTTTTTCTCGGTTCTCACCTTTCTTTCTCCTTCCTTTCCTCCTTTTTTCTTTATGTCTTTCCTCTTCCCATTCTCTCTCCATCCTTTTCTCAGAAACGAAAAATGATAAACACAAATACACTCATATCCACTGAAAAATTTAATGTAATAAAACAATGGAATGGCTTCCACGTGGGCTGACTTCAACTTCGGTTCAGTTGTTTGGGTGTGTGATTTCTAAGCAGAACAGGCCCCAGCCCAATACCAGCACACTCTTGCTTTTAGGCTGCTGTTCTAAAAGCAAGTGGAATTGTAATCAATTTAGAATATTGTCATGAATCATTATCTTCATACAGTTTTAAGATTTGTGTTGGCAGAAGTCAATCTTTATAGACAGAGAAACTAAATACAGAATGGTTAATGACTGAAAATCAGACCAAACCCTTAACTGCCCTCCAAACCCTAACAATCAAGTAACCAACAAAACACTGTTGAATTCCTGTTATTTTTAGAACATTGTAATAAGCAAGGTGAGGCATATAGAAAACATATCATAGTTCCTCAACCTCAAGTAGCTTATGATCATGTCAGAGATGACAGAGAAATTATACATAAAAAATAGCTCTAAGTTAATATTTATTGGGCACTTACTAAGTGAGCTTTTTCTATGTATCCTGTTCTGTAATTCTTGAAACGACTCTATGATGTGTGCTGCATACCATTAGGATCCACATTTATATGGGTGAGGAAACTGAGGCTTAGAGATTAGGTTTCTTTCTCAAAGTCTTGCAGCTAGCATGTGGCAAAGCTGGGAGTTGGAGTGGTATAAATCAGTAAATGTTAAGTCCCAGAGGAGTGGGACAAGAGAATATTCTTAATGATCAGAGCTGGGAAATGAACAGTGTACTGGGGAAGGTACAAAGAGACAGCATCTCAGGACTGGAGGAGATTTCAAGATCTGAATCTTCTTCCCACTGGGGGAAACTGGGACCCAATGACAGGGATAACCTGCCCCAAAGCAGTGACATTGGTCATAGGTCAGCTCTAGCACTCACTAGTTATGTGACCTTAATAACTTATGCCAAGATCTTAAACCTTGATTTCAAATATCTGCCTCACAAACCACTGTATGTAAATAATAATAAATTCCAAATTATTAAACATCTTTTATGTGTAAATATGTGATAATAGTAAATAGATATATTAGTTTCTGCACCACCTGACTCAGAGCTCCTAAAATCCTTGTAATTTCCTAAGTGATCAGAACACTAGGAACATCTATTATTCTCATATTTGTCTTTGATCCCATCCCTGACACAGGGCCCCTAAAACCCTGCATTTGTAGGCTGAGCAGGAGTTTAACTATACGGAGAGGGCTGGGTGGTTCCAGGGAGGGACACAGAATGATGGTCTTCTGAATCATATTTCAATTGTTTTTGGTATTGTTTTCTTTCCACTAAGAACATTTTCTTAATATCCGATATGTCTAACAATGGTTCTGGAGAGAGGAGTTTGGGGAAGAAGGAAGAGGAGATCTGTAACTGTTCTGACCTCTGGAAGTTTGAGAGTTCTCATCCCCATGGGACTTTTGGTCAATCTAAGTCACCATTGCTCCTGTCTATCTGATGAAGTCCGCTGGATGTCAAAGGTATAACTAAGGTCCAGTTGTCATGGCTCAGTGGTTGAGCATCGACTATGAACCAGGAGGTCACAGTTTCCTGGTCAGGGCACATGCCCAGATTGCCAGCTCCATCCCCAGTGTGGGGCATGTAGGAGGCAGCCGAGCTATGATTCTCTCTCATCATTGATGTTTCTATCTCTTTCCCTCTCCCTTCTTCTCTGAAATCAATAAAAAAAAAATTTTTTTAAAGGTGTAACTAAGGACAGACAAGCAAGACTGAAATTAGGCTATGGTAGAAAGAGAAAAGCAATAGAAAAATATATCAACATAGAACCTAAAGCTTGGGAGCTGGAAAAGCCAAGCTTGTGGGAAAGCCCACCTAGTCTCCTTTCTGTGTGCTATCCTCAAACAGAGCACAGTTTTATATAGAATGTTTGGGGGAAAACTGGACACAAATAGTTCCGAGGATTAGCTTTGAATTTCCTGGATTTGGTGTGCATAAATCAGGGCCTTCATGCTATTTTAACACTTTTTGAAAACAAGATTCTTATGAATAAATGGCAAAAGTGGGTCAAGAAATGCTTTATTCATTAATAAGTAAAATCTAGAACTTGGACTCATGCTCCCTAATTATGAAATGGGCAGCGCTCTGTCCTGGTTTCTGATTGGCTGACATCAGTTTGAATGCAAAGCTTTATTTCACTGCAGAGTCCTGGCATACTTCACACATTAAAATTCTAAGCTGTCTAAGTAGGTGTGAAACTAATTTTGTGTTTATTTTTCAAAACCCACCTATGATCATTTAGAGCCATCCACTTCACGTTGGGAGGGTAGCGCCCGGTTGTAGGTGGGCCCTGGGAGACAATAAAGGAGAGGAGAATTTCTCAATTGGCTTAAACCAGAATATTTATTGCTTCCTGGAATAGTTGTAGCTACTTATCCATTTTTCCAGCCACAACTTTTCTTAATCAGAAGGGCTTTGAAAAACCTGCTAAATCTGGGCATAAAAGGAAACAGAAGTTTTCCTAGAGCAGTGGAATTTTTTAAAGTCACATAGTAACCTTATTGATGAAATCAGGAAGAAAGCACTTTCAGATCAGACTGGAGGGAGGTTATTTACAAAACATAGGATTTCCCCAGCACACCAGGCACATTCCATGAGATGCCCTGCAGCATGAAGAAATACACTATCACCGATTTCTAGTCAAGTCTGACTGTCTTCTTCTGGGGGAATGTTAAATGGAATTACCAACAACTGATTCATGCAGAACCACCAGGAAGACTAGTTGCAGAGGTCATATGACACTTTATAAAATCCAAACAAAACACAAAGCCCTACAAAAAGTATATATATATTTTTTCTGCTTGGATATACTGTATCTCCCTTGGATTAGTCTCATAAAAGCACTTTTGGTTTATGAATATCCTAATAAAATTTCGTTTTAAAATTTAGTGCCTTTTTTTTTTTGGGCCACAGACAGTCTGATCAAATACACATTTTGGAAAAGCCATATTCACCTTGACCATCATTAAGAACAGATGGTTTTATATCTTCACCCCTATGTTTTGTTGCAAAGGAAGGGCTTCTAACTCAAAATATGTTCACTGGAGATCTATCACCAAGGAAAGTATTGTTTCCCCTCTTGTTCTTTCTCCCAATCCCACTCCTTCCTTACAAGCTTAATTGAGTACTGAGAAAAATAACTTGGAATGTTGTGAAATGTTGTAGAATAAAATTCTCCTCTCTACACCAGTGACCTTCTAATCCAGAAGTCACCATCCTCTCTTGGTGGGATCCTTAGAACACTGATAAGGAAGAGGTTGAGTGTGGTCCATGCCTTCCTGCTGTTCTCCTCACACGGCTCAGCCTGACCAGGGTTCTGCCCCTCCATTTCATTAATGCTATAACTCTATAGTAAAGCCGGGGACCCTCAGCATGGCACAGGCTATGTGGAACATATAGTCCATTGTAGACAAATCAGAGGCATCAACTTTGAATGGAAAGGGCATTCATCATAGCTAAATAATAAGATTGCTCTCACAGTGAGGACATGGTATCACGTGCAACTCCTTTTATCTCTTGACAAATATTATGGAGCATTTATCTAATATAAATTATTGCAGAGCATTAGGAAAAATTCCAAGATGTATAAGATACAAGATCTTCCTTAAAGAAGTTTTAAGAACAGTAGATGAGATGGTTCATGAACACCAAGAACCAAAATAAATGGTTATAAAATAGCTATTGTTAGCATAAGCAAAAAGGCCAAAGATTTAGGAAGATTCACTTTGGGCTAGGGAAATAAATCTTCACAGAATAAAGTAACAATTCCGTTTTTCTTTATTAAACACCTGTTATCTAGCATACACTGTGAAATCATTTTGCACATATTATCTCTTTTAATCTCATAGCAACCAGAGGAAGCAGGCATTAATTATCCCCATGTTGACAGATGAGGAAACGAATGCTTAGCCAATTTAAGAGATATGCTCAAAGTATATGGGTGGCAGGGGTGGGATTTGAATATCTAAGCATTCATGTAGCTGTCTCCAAAGCCTATATTCATAATCACAAATTAACCCTGTGTTTTACATACCAATTATTTACCAATTCCTCTAGGCTAGAAAACAGTCTAGTTTTTCTTGTCTCTTTGTAATATGCTTACAAGAAGTAGCCTATGAGATCACCCATTCTAAAGGCCAGATGACTCACTGAACAGAGGTAAGGAAAGGGCATTGAACTGAGAGATGATAGGAGAGAAGCAGGAGGAGCCCTGGATGCAGTGGCCTGAGTGAGGGGTATTGATAAAGACAGGAGGATGCTGAATAAAAGGATCCAAGTGAGAATTTTGACAAATGTATGTGTAATTAAAAGAATATTAAAGGGTGGCTCCATTATTGTAGGGCTCAATCTCACAAATACCCTCAGAGACCCTTAGAACATATATCCTGTTTCTTATAACTAAAGAGATATTAATAATAATAGTTCAATATTATTTGATTAGAGGGGAATTAGTTTAGTTTTGTCCATGTGGGAATTAGGCATCAGTGTTATATTTACCCCTTCTCTCTAATCTCTACTTCCATATATTTTGCTGATTTAAATCTCCACTTAGCATCTATCAGTTAAGATCCCAGAAATGATGGGGATGATATAAGGAAGGCAATGCTTTTTATTAAAGTATCAGTGGAAAAGGGACTTCCTACAGGGTAGCCACTTACAAAGCTTTCCCGGAAGGATATCAGGTTCTCATCAGATCCTGGTATCTGAATGGACCATGGGGGCACACACCATCCTTAGAGGGATGTCCTTGGGTATTGGTTGGGACAGAAGGTAAAGAGCAGCACAGTTGGAGTCAAATGATCTGCATCTGAACCTCAGCCTTACCACTTAGCAGCTACCTAAACCTGAACATTTGCATGTATAAAATAATCTAAATTTCAGGGGTATTGCAAAGAGTAAAGGAGAGACAATGGAGGTAAAAATACTTCGTAAGCTGCAAAGGCTATTCTTGAGGTTCCTACTGGAGTTCAGGATTCCCAGATACTAGTCACTCATCTGGCCTCCTAGGTTCTAACTAGCAAAGATGAACAAATGGAGAGGTCTCTCTTACCCTCTATTTGTTCCATGTGTCTGGCATCTGTGAGAGAGAGACAGGGTGGAGCATCTTCCTGCTTTTTTGAGACAAAGTAGTGGCCTCCCCTGGAGAGAGGGAAAGACTGGTTCTCTCCTGCCAAGGAGTGCCTCCAGTGAGATCTGTCCCATGTAGTGGAGAGACCTCCTCTGGGGACTGCTTCTGGATTTTAGTTTTTTTTGAGCATTGGATTCTTTGAGAATCTGGCAAAAAGAAAAAAAAAAAAACCCTCTCAGGAAAAAAATACATTAAAATGCACTGAAGGATATTTTTATACAGAAAGTTCATAGACATGGACCATGAACTCTCACTGGAAGTTAGATTTAAAATTACAAGGCTATATGGATATTGTTATAATTTTTCTTTATCCCTAGGGAAGGCTAGGGCCAAGACTAGGGAAGACTAAATACTATTTGTTTATCAGAAAGCAAAGGTAAAATAAAAGTTTGTTTTAAAACTAAATAGATTCCTAATATATCAGTTTTAGTTTTTCAGTTTTTATTTTTTATTTTTAAGGGGTTTTGTTTGATAAACCTAGCAAAATTATTCTATGTAAAAGAACACTAAGTTTATTCGTGTTTAAAGTTACTTATTATCTTATTTAAATTATGAACTATAATACCTTACTTTAGGGAGTAAATACTTGTCCACATTAGTTAATTGACCATTGGAACAGAAATTTGTTCTGAAGGCAAGTCTTAATCTGAGTCGTTGTTTTCATCTTCAAACTGAGGGATACATAACAACTAACTGTATGGAACTTGGAAGATAAACTGTCATCACTTTCCTTTTGCGCCCTCCTTTCTTTTCTACTCTGTCCTGTGGCTGTTTGTACCCAGAATGCAGCCTCAGGCAGTGACTACAGGTATGGCCCTTAGTAAAAAATGTTGAATCAGCCCTAGCCGGTTTGGCTTAGTGGATAGAGCATCGGCCTGAGGACTAAAGGGTCCCATCCCAGGTTTGATTCAAGCCAAAGGCACTTGCCCAGATTGCAGGCTCGATCCTCCCCGCCCCCAGTAGGGAGTGTGCAGGAGGCAGCCAATCAATGATTCTCATCACTGATGTTTCTCTCTCTCTCTCTCTCTCTCTCTCTCTCTCTCTCTCTCTCTCTCTCTCTCTCTCTCTCTCTCTCTCTCTTTCTCTCTGAAATCAATGAAAAAAAATGTTGAATCAATCCGGCCGATGTGGCTCAGTGGTTGAGCATTGGCCTATGAATCAGAAGGTCATGGTTTGATTCCCAATCAGGGCACATGCCTGGGTTGCAGGCTTCATCCCCAGTGTAGGAAGTGCAGGAGGCAACCGATCAGATCATGATTCTCTCCCTCTCCCTTCCTCTCTGAAATCAATACAAATATACTAAAAAAAAAAAAAGTTGAATCAAACTTAGTCTTACCTACACCAGCTAACTCTCCACCTGCCAATTCCTCTTGTTTGTCCCCCGACATGCTTCTCTAATCCTATGTCACTGTCTTTGCCCACTGCAGCTTTCCTCTCAAAATCTATTCACCAGGATGTTGGGAAGCATCATGGCTACTCAGGCTGCTCTCTAGACACTAGAAAGCAATCCCTTCACAGCTTAGTTCCTCCATCTTCTAAGACCTTACAATTCCAGGAAAGATCTTTGTTTTTACATTGAAGAATCTGAAGGTCCATGTCTCAAAAAAAGGACAGAAAAAAAAAAAGCAGCTCTGTTCTTCAAAGCAGTATTTAAAGCTCTACCTCTGGAATAACAGCCTGCTTACCCTTTAAAATGAGAGCATATTCAGTCATTCCAGAGAATAAGGTGTGATAAGGAAACAAAAATTTGAGAGAATAGTCTCAGCTAACACTCCCCATTACAAAATGCACTTCTGTGCACATCATTTTATAAAACCACTAAGGAACAGTAAGGTTCATAGATAAATTCTCAAATATAAATTAGATGTTAAAATAAAAATAATAAATTTCCCTGATGCTTTTTTTTTTTTTTTTTTTTTTTTTTTTTACAACTTTAAGTTTCTGTTCATTTAGATTAAAGACCAATTTCATTTTGGATGATTTCCCATGTAAAATTCTTGAAATCAAGATAGGTGAACCACTCTGGGGTCTCGTTCAGGTTAATGGCTGCCTCACAGCGGTTGGCTGCACCTCATTTAGACGTTCATTCATCACATGTCTGGTAATATATTTAAGCTGCATAGGCGCCGAACAAACTCATGAACTCTGAGAAATTTTCAAGGTAATGTATAATCATGCTCAATACTTTAAACAAACACAAAATTTACTTTGTAAAATGTTGTCAACTTTGGAGTCAAAACTAGTGACAAATCTTAAAATGATTTTCTTTGGCAACATTCTAAAACATATTTATATTGCTTAGCTAGTGCTACAAAATACTTAGTGAATACTATTTATATTCTGGCATTATTTTGTTTGTATTTTACACATATATTTTTAACTGAGGTATCATCTTAGATTTAATTATTAACATCATTCAGTAGATAAAAATGATAAATGCATACTGTTAAGTGAAGCTGAAAAATCAGCCGATTTTGTTTCCTATCTCTCTAGCTATAAATCTATAAAATATTTCCTATGATATCAGAAAATATTCTTCCTTTAGAAAACAGTGATATAGTCTTGATGGAATAAAGAGTTGACATTAATAAAAATTAATTAGTACCAACTGTTTCCTGTACTGGCTTAAATTTATTTGGATGAGCAAGTCTCTCTGTCCACATTGATAAAGTTTTTTTCCTCTTATTCTTTTTTTTAATTTATTTTATTTTTTTAATTTCTTTATTGATTGAGGTATCACATATTTGTCCTCACCCCCCCATTCCCATCCCTCACCCCTCCCCACACATGCCCCCACCCCCCTGTTGTCCTTAACTGCTGGTTAGGCTCATATGCTTGCACACAAGTCTTTTGGTTGATCTCTCCCCTTTGCCCCCACCCTTCCCTACCCTCCCCCTGAGACCCGACAGTCTGATCCATGCCTCCTTGTTTCTGGGTCTGTTCTTGTTCATCAGTCTATGTTGTTCATTATTTCCCCTAGATGAGTGAGATCATGTGCTATTAGAAATACACTTATAAGAACCGAAAATGAGACAAGCAATAATGGTCATGGTGACAGGCAAATGAATCAGTGTGTAGTGAGTTTCTTTCTGGGTCAACAGTTCTTTTGAGACCCCATTTCAATGTCCAACAGTTCCTTATGTGTACATGTCAGCAATGACATTTCAGTTCTGGATGGTGAACAAATGGTGGTAATGCAGGTCCGACTCTGTCTGGTTTGGTCCTGGGCAACCTGCAGTGATGCACAGCTGTTAACTGCTAGTATGGGAAGGCCACATCAGCGTCTTCCATCTCTGGACTGCTTCTCTTCTGTCTTCATGGCTGGAGTAGTCCTGTCGATTCCTCTCTGTTGCTGGAATCCACATGGTCTCGGAGTTGTTTTCTGAAAATATACAAACATATTCTCGACCAAAAGTTAATAAAGGAATATTTTCTATAAATTTGACTGGGGATCCTTTTTCATTTTTTGCCCAAATGATTTTCCTCTGGCTTGTTTTGTCACCTTGTGTGTTTTTCATGGGTGTCTTGCTTTTTTAGCCTTACAATTAATTTTCTAAAGTATTAATTTTCTAGATGTAATTTACTTACAGGATATTTTTCCTTACATGATATTCCTCTACTATCCCCTCCTTTTTTGATTTAAATGTTAGGAGGCTTTTGAAAATTTTATAATGTAGTCTTGAGGGCTTTTAAATTTTAATTTTTTGCACTATAATATTACTGTTTTAGGTTCATTACATGGTGCACAATTTTATCATGAGATGAAGTACCAATAAAAATTTTAGTTAACACTTTAGGAACACCTTTTTGTCCAGTACAGTTAATTTTTCTAGAATATTCGCTTGTTTCAACTAGCCAATTTAAATTTGCCTGAAAACTTGACTACTATTTTACTATCAAATTTATTACTCTAACAACAATCTTATTTTACCCTGTAAATATTGGTGGAAGGGATTATTTGCCTTCTTGAGTAGGTCCTGAGCATAACTGGTGGTAGGCTGGATTTAGATATCGTAAACCCACTTCCCCACACCATGGGTACAAGACAACTCAAACAATTCTTGTTGGAGTGAGAGGGCAGCTGCTGTCGGCCAAGTCTCTGTCGGTCACCTGGGTCCTGATCTGAGCTGGGCATGGGAAGCACGAAGCAGCCATGGGGGCAGGAGACCTCCCTCAGAAGGGGCTAGGTTTCAGGCCCCTGCAATGTTGGGGGGGTGAGGGTCTGTGCCCCACCTCCGTTGATCCCCAAATTCTCTCCTGATGGCCCCTCTGCGACTGTGCCTGCCTTAGGTTGTTCCTTCCTTGAGGAATCTTACCCATCTCTGGCTAACCAGCCATCCTCTGGGGCCAAGCAGGGTGACGTGAGGTTCAGTTTTGTCTCCTTGGTAGCCTATGCCCCCGTGGCCTCCATGCCCAGCACCTGCCATGGGATCCCCTCGCCTGCTGGCGGGGCCCCAGCACTGATCACATATCTTTTGGAACCCGGGTTTCTTCTCCAGGGAGGGCTCAGTTTGCCCCACTGGGTGAGAGACAGATCCATGGCACCAGTCATCACGAGACTTCAACCTTGACATGAACAGAGAGCTCATGCAACAGCTGTGAGCAATTGAATTTTGAGAAGAGGGTCTCTCTTGGCCTAAAGGGTGAGAGGGACCAATATAAAATGCTCAGGTGCCTTCCCAGGAGGCCCTCTACACAATGAAAAGGATTAAATCCTTACATGTCCTTTTTAAATTGCTGCCAGACATTCAAAGAATTAGTTTGTACATTTGCTTGGGATAATTGTATATTATGCTGTAGTAATTCTAAAGTATCAAGAGATGTGTTAAGTTTGTCTCCATGCACCAAACAGATGACTTTTTTTTTTTTTTTTTTTTCCCCAAGGGTGCGAGGAACTATTACAAGTACTGGGGGTGATCCAAATCTGGGAAAAATTTTAATGATAGTGTAGAATAATATCATGCAAGGATATTCTTTGTTCTAGTCCATGGGAGTTCCCTTTCAAACTGGCTGTCCATTTCTTTTTATATAGACAAGGTCTTAGTTACATTTTCTGCACCTCTACCGGGGGCACGTAGTGATAATAGTGACACCCTTTCTTTGGTGTCCACACAAGCCAGAAACCTCTCTTTAATTGTACACACAAAGGGGCATTGTTTTGATTTCGTGTCATACAAAAGGGAAGATGGGTGGTGACCCCTGTGTATTTATACTTTCTTGCCCACCCATGGACCTCCTGGATGTCCAGGGTGTTTGGTATTATTGGTAACTACATTAGTCAGGGGATCAGCCCATGAAAGTGGTCTTACCCATGAAGGGTCAGGAACATAAGACCAAAATACTTACCCTCTTGTCCCAGGTAAAATTACCGTACATCTGATGATTGCTAGCATGGCTAGAAAGGCGTTCTCGTGCATTCTTGGGTTTCTGGTTACCTCACAATTTCTTCCCTGAGGTTTGATGTTCTGATTGATGTTTCTCTGTTTCTGGATTTATTTTTCCCCCCATCAGTTTATGTTGTTCATTATATTCCACAAATGAGTGAGATTATGTGATATTTATCTTTCTCTGCCTGGCTTATTTCACTAAGCATAATATTCTCCATCTCCATCCATATTGTTGCAAATGGTAAGAGCTCCTTCTTTTTTACCGCAGCATAGTATTCCATTGTGTAGATGTACCACAGTTTTTTAATTCACTCATCTGCTGATGGGCACTTAGGCTGTTTCCAAATCTTAGCTATGGTGAATTGTGCTGCTATGAACATAGGGGTGCATAAATCCTTTCTGATTGATGTTTCCAGTTTTTTGGGATATATTCCTAGAAGTGGGATCACTGGGTCAAATGGGAGTTCTATTTTTAGTTTTTTAAGGAAACTCCATACTGTTCTCCACAGTGGCTGCACGAGTCTGCATTCCCACCAGCAGTGCATGAGGGTTCCTTTTTCTCCACATCCTCGCCAGCACTTGTCATTTGTTGACTTGTTGATAATGGCCATTCTGACAGGTGTGAGATGGTACCGCATTGTTGTTTTGATTTGCATCTCTCTAATGATTAGTGATTTAGAGCAGGTTTTCATATGTCTCTTGACCTTCCTTCTGTCTTCTTTCGAAAAGTGTCTATTTAGATCAGTTGCCCATTTTTTGATTGGGTTGTTTATCTTCTTTTTGTTAAGCTGCATGAGTTCCCTGTAAATGTTGGAGATTAAACCCTTATCGTTGACATCATTGGCAAATATGTTCTCCCATGTAGTGGGCTTTCTTGTTGTTTTATTGATGGTTTCCTTTGCTGTGCAAAAGCTTTTTATTTTGATGTAGTCCCATTTGTTTATTTTCTCTTTAGCTTCCATTGCCCTAGGAGCAGTATCAGTGAAGAAGTTCTTTTGGCATATGTCAGAGATTTTTCTGCCTGTAGATTCCTCTAGTATTTTTATGGTTTCCTGTCTTATGTTTAAGTCCTGTATCCATTTTGAGTTTATTTTTGTGTATGGTGTAAGTTGGTGGTCTAGTTTCATTTTTTTGCATGTATCTGTCCAATTTTCCCAACACCATTTGTTGAAGAGACTGTCTTGACTCCATTGTATGTTCATGCCACCTTTGTCAAATATTAATTGAGCATAGTGCTTTGGATCGATTTCTGGGTTCTCTATTCTATTCCATTGATCTATATGTCTGTTCTTGTGCCAGTACCAGGCTGTTTTGAGAACAGTGGCTTTGTAATACAGCTTGAAATCTGGTATGGAGATCCCACCTACTTTGTTCTTCTTTCTCAGGATTGCTGTGGCTATTCGGGGTCTCTTTTTTTTTTCCAGATGAATTTTTGGAAAGTTCGTTCTAGGTCTGTGAAGTATGCCGTTGGTATTTTAATGGGAAGTGCATTGAAATTATAGATTGCTTTGGGTAGTATGGACATTTTGATGATGTTGATTCTACCAATCCATGAGCAGGGTATGTTCTTCCATCTGTTTATGTCTTCCTCTATCTCTTTTTTCAGTGTTGTGTAGTTTTCTGCGTATAGGTCTTTTACCTCCTTAGTTAAGTTTATTCCTAGGTATCTTAATTTTTTTGGTGTGATGGTAAATGGGATTGCTTTTTTAGTCTCTCTTTCTGTAAGTTCATTATTGGTGTATAGAAATGCCATAGATTTCTTAGCATTTATTTTGTATCCTGCTACTCTGCCGAATTCATTTATTAAGTCTAGTAATTTTTTGATGGAGTCTTTAGGGTTTTCCAAGTACAATATCATGTCATCTGCAAATAAGGACAGTTTTACTTCTTCTTTTCCAATTTGGATGCCTTTAATTTCTTCTTCTTGTCTGATTGCAATGGCTAGTATTTCCAACACTATGTTGAACAGGAGTGGTGAGAGAGGGCATCCCTGTCTTGTTCCTGTTCTTAGGGGAAATGGTTTTAGTTTTTGCCCATTGAGTATGATGTTGGCTGTGGGTTTGTCATATATGGCTTTTATTATATTGAGGTATGATCCTTCTAGTCCCATCTTGCTGAGAGTTTTTATCAAGAAAGGGTGTTGGATTTTGTCAAATGCTTTTTCTGCATCAATTGATATGACTATATGGCTTTTATGTCTCAATTTGTTTATGTGATTTATCACGTTTATTGATTTGCGAATATTATACCATCCTTGCATCCCAGGGATAAATCCTACTTGGTCGTGGTGTATGATCTTTCTGATGTATTGCTGGATACGATTTGCTAGAATTTTGTTGAGGATTTTGGCATCTATGTTCATGAGGGATATTGGTCTGTAATTCTCTTTCATTGTGTTCTCTTTATCTGGTTTTGGTATTACGGTGATGCTGGCTTCATAGAAGGAGCTTGGAAGTGTTCCTTCTTCTTGAATTTTCTGGAATAGTCTGAGGAGGATAGGTTTTAGCTCTTCCTTGAATGTTTTATAAAACTCCCCTGTGAAACCGTCTGGCCCCGGGCTTTTGTTTGCTGGAAGCTTTTTGATAACTGCTTCAATTTCTTCCATAGTTATCAGCCTATTGAGATTTTCAGTCTCTTCCTGAGTAAGTTTTGGAAGGTTGTGTTTTTCTAGGAATGTATCCATTTCCTCCAGGTTGTCTAGTTTGTTGGAGTAGAGTTGTTCATAGTATTTTTTGACAATCCTTTGTATCTCTGTGGGGTCTGTTGTTATTTCACCTCTTTCATTTCTGATTTTGTTTATTTGGGTCCTCTCTCTTTGCTTCTTGGTGAGCCTGGCTAGGGGTCCATCAATCTTGTTTATCCTTTCAAAGAACCAGCTCTTGGTTTTGTTGATCTTGTGTATTGTTTTTTGGTCTCTATGTCATTCATTTCTGCTCTGATCTTTATTATTTCCTTTCTTCTGCTCACTGTGGGCTTTTTTTGTTGCTCCCTTTCTAATTTTTTGAGTTGTTGAGTTAGATGATCTATTACCATTTTTTCTTGTTTTTTGAGATAGGCCTGTAGAGCTATACATTTCCCTCTCAGGACTGCTTTCATTGTGTCCCATAGGATTTGCAATGTTGTGTTTTTATTGTCATTAGTCTCCAGGATGTTTTTAATTTCTTCTTTGATCTCATTGATAACCCAATCATTGTTTAGTAGCATGCTATTCAGTTTCCAAGTGTTTGAATTTTTTGGAATGTTTTATTGTAGTTTATTTCTAATATTATGCCATTGTGGTCTGAGAAAATGCTTGATATGATTTCAATGTTTTTGAATTTGGGGAGACTTTGCTTGTTACCCAATATATGGTCTATTTTTGAGAATGTCCCATGTGCACTTGAGAAGAATGTATATTCCATGGCTTTGGGGTGAAATACTCTGAAGGTGTCAATTAGGTCCATCTGATCTAATGTGTCATTTAGAATTGCTGTTTCTTTGCTGATTTTTTGTCCAGAGGATTTATCCATTGGTGTCAGTGGTGTATTGAAGTCCCCTACTATGATTGTATTGATGTCGATCTCTCCCTTGATATCTTCCAGCAGATTTTTTATGTATTTGGGCGCTCCTGCGTTGGGTGCGTATACATTTACCAGAGTTATATCTTCTTGCTGGATTGCTCCCTTTAGTATTATGTAGTGGCCTTCCTTATCTCTTATTAAAGCCTTTACTTTGATGTCTATTTTATCTGATATAAGTATCGCAACCCCAGCTTTTTTCTCATTTCCATTTGCCTGAAAAATGTTTTTCCATCCCTTCACTCTCAGTCTGTGTGAGTCTTTTGCTCTAAGGTGGGTCTCTTGTAGACAGCAAATATATGGGTCATGTTTTCTTATCCATTCAGCTACCCTATGTCTTTTGATTGGTGCATTTAATCCATTTATGTTTACTGTTATTATTGATAAGTACCTGTTTGTTGACATATTTTTCCTTAGTGTTTGTGTTTCTTCTTGCCTTTCTCTTTCTTCTTTTTACAGCAGCCCCTTTAGCATTTCTTGCATTGCTGGTTTGGTAGTGATGAACTCTCTTAGCCCTTTTTTGTCTGTGAAGCTTTGGATTCCACCTTCAATTTTGAATGATAGCCTTGCTGGGTATAGTATTCTTGGATTCAGTCCCTTGTTTTGCATCACTTTGTATATTTCATTCCATTCTCTTCTGGCCTGGTGTGTTTCTGTTGAGAAATCAGTTGATATTCTGATAGGAGATCACTTGTAGGTAACTTTCTGTTTCTCTCTGGCAGCCTTTAAGATTCTTGCTTTGTCGTTGGTGTTCGTCAATTTAATTATGATGTGTCTTGGTGTCGGTCTTTTGGGGTTCAACTTGTTTGGGACTCTGTGTACTTCTTGGACTTGGATAGTTTTTTTCTTGCCAATATCAGGGAAGTTTTCTTTCATTATTTCTTCTAACAGGTTTTCTATTCCTTGCTTCTCTTCCTCTCCTTCTTTTATCCCTATTATTCGAAGGTTGTTTCATTTTGTGTTGTCCTGAAGCTCCCTTAGGCTCTCCTCTTGCTTTTTAAGTCTTCTTTCCAGTTGCTGCTGTGTTTGTGTGTTTTTTTTCTACCTTGTCTTCTAATTCGCTGATGCAGTCCTCAGCCTCTTCTACTCTACTCTTTAAGCCTTCCATTGTGTTCTTTATTGCAGCTATGTCGTTCTTCATCTCCTCTTGGTTTCTTTTCATGTTGGTGACATTTTCATTCAGCTCCTTATAGTTCTCATTGAGTTGTGTGTATTTTTCATCCATCCGTTTAAACATCCTTATAACGAATACTCTGAATTCTTTCTCTGTTAAGCTGCTAGCCTCAAGTTCATTTAACTCCCTTTCTGGGGATTCCTCTTTTTCCTCCCTTTGGGAATTTCCTTTTTTTCTCCCCATGTTTTCCTGCAATGTTTTAATTGTAGATCTGCTTGCTTTGCTACCCAGGTTCTTTTGGGGATGGTGCTACTGGTGTAATCTCTCAGTTCTCCTGGGCTTGGTAATCTAGTGTAGCTCTCTACTTGAGCTACTTGGGTTCTCTTGATGTAGGCCTGCAAGCTTGAGAGGCACAACTGTGGTGTCTAAAAGTCAGCAGCTATGGAGTGTCCCAGTTTTTGCTGTCCTGCACCCTTAGTTGAAATCGTGCGTGTCCAGTGGGAACTCACAGTGGCACCCAGGAACCGTCTGTTGGGAGAGCTCCCAGTGGCTCCCACTAGCACCCTGTGTGTAGATAGGCTCAGGGTGCCTGCCTGTTGTAAATTCGCTTCTGTGGAGGTGTGTTTGCAGGGGCACAGCTCTGACGCACTTTGAGAGACTCTGGCACTGAAGTTAAACAGCTAGGGTGTATGTGGGAAGTTATTCAGGAGAAAGGAGTTCAGAGTTTCTGCTGTGGGGCAGCGCGTCCTTGGCTGTACAGAATCACACCCAGCAGGGGCTAAAAGCAGCTCCCCAGAGGACCCTGTGGATATATGGGCTCAGGGCGCCTTCCCTTGCTGTGGCTCTGAGTTTGCCCGCTCTGGAGTGTGAGCGAACTGGTGGTGCGCCCGCCAGCGCACAGCTCTGACGCAATTTGAGAGACTCTGGCACTGAAGTTAAACAGCTAGGGTGTATGTGGGAAGTTATTCAGGAGAAAGGAATTCAGAGTTTCTGCTGTGAGGCAGCGCGTCCTTGGCTGTACAGAATCACACCCAGCTGGGGCTCAAAGCAGCTCCCCAGAGGACCCTGTGGATATATGGGCTCAGGGTGCCTTCCCTTGCTGTGGCCGTGAGTTTGCCTGCCCTTGAGTGTGCGCGAACCGGTGGCGCGCCCACCTGCGCAAAGCTCTGATGCACCCTGGCCCTGAAGTTGCACCGCAGGGGTGTCCATGGGCAGTTATTTAGGAAGAGGCAGTTCAGAGATTCTACTGCAGGGCTGCGCACCGTTGACTGTGCAGAATCACCCCCTCGGGGTCTCTCAGTGGTTCCCAAGCACTGCCTGGGTAGTGGAGTGCCTGGGTGCCTATAGGCTGGGGACGCGGCGAATCCTGAGTTCCGGCGCTGGGGAGGGGGAGGTTGTACTTACTGCTTTCAGCGGCGCACTTTTGGAGGTGGAGGTCTCAGGATTCGTGCATCTGTAGCTGGGGTGGCAGGTCTTCTACCAGAGTGGCTGTAGTGACCAGGTTTGCTTCCGAGACCAGACTGGGTGGTGGTAAGGTTAGGATTCTAGTCTCTAGCAGTTCCGTTCTTAAAGATGGCGGGGTCTCTGTGCCACTGGTCTCCTCCCCGGAGTGTTTGCAGCAGCCGTGGGGTTTTGACAATCAAGACTGCCTGGATTGGAAGCCCCCTGGAAGAACTGCAGGGTCTAACTGTCCCTATTTCACTCACACACACACCCACACATGTCCACACACACCTCTATCACTCCTTCACTCGATCACACACTCACCCTCCCTACCTTCCTGCCGGTCGCCATCTTTGTGATCTCCTCTTATTCTTTATGGCTATATTTATGACACCCCCCCCCCCCCCCCCCGGCATTCACACTGCAGGCAAGCCCCCACCACCTCAGTGTCTGTGTCCATTGGTTATGCTAATATGCATGTATATAAGTCCTTTGGTTGATCTCTAACCGCCCCCACCTCCCCTGCCATTTGTCTCTGAATCTATTCTTGTTCACCAAATTATGTTGATCATTATATACCACATATGAGTGAGATCATGTAATATTTATCTTTCTCCAACTGGCTTATTTCACTTAACATAATGCTCTCCCATTCCATCTATGCTCTTGCAAATGGTAAAAGTTCCTTCTTTTTTTATAGCAGCATAGTATTCCATCATGCACCACAGTTTTTTAATCTACTCATCTGCTGATGGGCACTTAGGCTGTTTCCAAATCTTAGTTATTGTAAATTGTGGTGCTATGAACATAGGGGTGCATATATCCTTTCTGATTGGTGTTTCTGGTTTCTTGGGATATAGTCCTAGACGTGGGATTACTGGGTCAAATGGGAGTTTCATTTTTAACTTTCTGAGGAAACTCCATACTGTTCTCCACAGTGGCTGCACCAGTCTGCATTCCCACCAGCAGTTCAGGAGAGTTCCTTTTACTCCGCATCCTTGCCAGAACTTGTGGTTTGTTGATCTGTTGATGATCGTCATTCTGACAGGTGTGAGATGGTATCTCATTGTTGTTTTGATTTGCATCTCTTGGATGATTAGTGACTTTGAGCATGTTTTCATATGTCTCTGGACCTTCTGTATATCCTCTTTTGAAAAGTGTCTATTTGATCCTTTGCCCATTTTTTGATTGAATCGTTTATCTTCCTTTTGTTAAGTTGTATGAATTCTCTGTAAATGTTGGAGATTAAACCCTTATTGGAAATATCATTGGCAAATATGTTCTCCCATGCAGTGGGCTTTCTTGTTGTTTTGTTGATGGTTTCTTTTGCTGTGCAGAAGCTTTTTATTTTGATGTAGTCCCATTTGTTTATTTTCTCCTTAGTCTCCATTGACCTAGAAGCTGTGTATAAAGATATTGTTACAACATATGTCTGCTATTTTGTTGCCTATGGAGTCTTGTAGGATTTTTATGGTTTCCTGTCTTACATTCAAGTCCTTGATCCATTTTAATTTTTGTGTATGGTCTAGTTTCATTTTTTTACATATATCTGACCAAATTTCCCAGCATCATTTATTGAAGAGACTATCTTCACTCCATTGCTTGCTCTTTCCTCTTTTGTCAAATATTAATTTGAGCATAATGGTTTGGGTCAATTTCTGGGCTCTCTGTTCTGTTCCATTGGTCTATATGTCTGTTCTTGTGCCAGTACAGGGTAGTTTTGAGAACCGTGGCTTGGTAATACAGTTTGATATCTGGTATTGTGATCCCTCCAACTTTGTTCTTCTTTCTCAGGATTGCTGTGGCTATTCGGGGTCTTTTTCTTTTTTTATTCCAGATGAATTTTTTGGAGAGTTTGTTCTTGATCGTTGAAATATGCCATTGGTATTTTAATGGGGATTGCATTGAATCTGTAGATTGATTTGGGTAGTATGGACATTTTAATGATGTTGATTCTACCAATCCATGAACATGGTATGTTCTTCCATTTGTTTATGTCTTCCTCTATCTCTTTTTTCAATGTCCTATAGTTTTCTGAGTACAGATCTTTTACCTCCTTAGTTAAGTTTATTCCTAGGTATCTTAATTTTTTGGTGCAATGGTAAATGGGATTTTTTTTCGTTTCTCTTTCTGTGAGTTCATTATTGGTATATAAAAAGGCCATAGATTTATGGGTGTTAATTTTGTATCCTGCTACATTACCAAATTCATTTATTAGGTCTAGTAGTTTTTAGATGGAGTCTTTGGGGTTTTCTATGTATAGTATTATGTCATCTATGAATAAGGACAGTTTTACTTCCTCTTTTCCAATTTGGATGCCTTTTATTTCTTCTTCTTGTTTGGTTGCATTGACTAGCACTTCCAGTACTAGTGAACAGGAGTGGTGAAAGTGGGCATCCCTGTCATGTTCCTGTTCTTAGGGGAAATGGTTTTAGTTTTTGCCCATTGAGTATGATGTTGGCTATAGCTTTGTCATATAAGGCTTTTATTATATTGAGGTATGTTCCCTGTATTCCCACTTTGCTGAGAGTTTTTATCAAGAAAGGGTGTTGGATTTTGTCAAATGCTTTTCTGCATCAATTGATATGATTATGTGATTTTTGTCTTTCAGTTTGTTTATGTGATGTATCACATTTATTGATTTGAGGATATTGTACCATCCTTGCATTCCCAGAATAAATCCCACTTGGTCATGGTTTATGATCTTTCTAATGTAATGCTGAATCAAATTTGCTAGAATTTTGTTGAGGATTTTAGCATCTATGTTCATCAAGGATATTGGCCTGTAGTTCTCTTTCTTTGTGGTGTCTTTATCTGGTTTTGGGATTAGGATAATGCTGGTTTCATAGAAAGAGCTTGGAATTGTGCCTTCCTCTTAAATATTTTGGAATAGTCTGAGGAGGATAGGTTTTAGTGTGTGAGTTTTTTCTTCCCAATATCAGGGAAGTTTTCTGTCATTATTTCTTCAAACAGGTTTTCTATTCCTTTTTCATGTTCCTCTCCTTCTGGCACCCCTATTATGTGTATGTTGTTTCATTTTGTGTTGTCCCAAAGTTCCTTAGGCTCTCCTCCTGTTTTTTAAGTTTTTTTTCTAGATGCTGCTCTGCTTGGGTATTTTTTCCTACCTTGTCTTCTAGTTCAATGATGCGGTCCTCTGCTTCTTCTAGTCTACTGTTGATACTTTTTATTGAGTTCTTTATTGCAGTGATGTCATTTTTCATTTCTTCTTGGTTCTTCTTCATTTCCTCTTGGTTCTTACACATATTGTTGAATTTGTCTTTCATCCTTTTCACCGTCCTTATGACCATTTCTCTGAATTCTTTCTCTGACATATTGCTTGCTGCCATGTTGTTTACTTCATTTTCTGGTGATTCCTCCTTTTCTTTCATATGCAGGCTGTTTCTTTGTCTCCCATGATCGCTACTCTCAGGGTGTCTGGTTATGTAGCTCTCTCTCTCCTGCATTGACTTAAAGGCACAAAATACAATACTACAAGACACAATGCACAGGGCACCAAACACAAATGTATTCACGATACTATTAACCCCAAATGAAGGTGACCACCAGAGAAAAGAGAATTACAGGATAGAAAAGAGTGCAAAAATGATATTGAGAAAAGAAAAACATGTAAGAGAGAAAAGAAAGAGAAGAAAAAAATGGGGGAAAATATATGTATATAGGGAGAAAACTCCAAAAAAAGAAAAACTAATCCAAGAATATGCAAACAACAAACACCCAGAGATGAATGCAAACAACAAACAACAACTAACCCAAAAAATGCAAACAACAAACAATGAAACAACAAACACCCAGAGGATTCTGAGGAGGCAGAGCTTATTTCCAGAAGGTAAGGTCAAGCAATTGAATGAATGGGGAAATAGACACAATTCAGTATAGAGGAGGTAGAAAGAGAATGAATGTATAAGAAGAAAAGTAAAAAAACTAATATAAAAATAGAAAAAATATATATTAAAATATATATAAAAGAAAAATTATATATTCATGTATATAATTTTCCCCTTTAATCTATCTATCTATGTATATGTCTATTATTCAAAAAGGAGACTAGAGAGTAGATAGGTCTGAGTTGGTGATTGGAATTAATTAAGCTATTAGTAGAAGAGATCAAGCGAGGAGAGGAAAAACAGAAGCAAAAAAAAAAAGGAAAAATAAACAAACTAACAATCAAACAACAAGAAGACAGAAAGAAAAAGTAAAAAAAAGGAAGAAAAAAATTTGGATAGTGAAGAAAGAGAAGAGAGAAGCGTGCATGCACTTGGAGCTGGGGAGAGGAAATTAGACATATGAGTAAGATCAATTTTTAACAGGGAGTAAAACGAAAGGATAGAGAAAAACTAAAGCAGGGACAGGGCAAGAGAAACAGGATGAAAAAGGGGAAAAGTGAGGAAGAGAGTGTTGACATAAAAGAAAAATTGAGATAGAGTAAAATAATGCTAAAAGAAAAATAAAAATAGAATGTAGAACCTGAATCCCAAAATAAAATAAAATAAAGAAAAAATAAAATAAAACTTAAAAAAGGTAAAATAATAGTAGTAATAATAATAATTAAAAATAAAAATGTAATAAAAAAGTAAAATCAAATGAGAAAAAATATTTAGTTTCTTAACTAAAAGATAAAAAATAAAAAAGTGAAATAGTGTAGGTCATTCACTTCCTCTACTGTTCTGCTTGGCACATCTGTTTCCTGTCAGGTAGTCAGCACAGTATTGAAGTTTCCTGCAATCCACCGCTCCTCTGTGTCATAAGCCACAATCTTGTTTTCAAGCAGGCGGGATCTCTCTGCTCACTTTGTTTCTCAGACTGCCTTCAGTTGTATTTACACAAGAGTCAATTTCTGATACAACCCCTGGGTGGCAGTGTTTCTGTATTAATATCTGGGACTAAATGGCCCCTCTACCCAGTGTTTATATTCTTCTTTCCCTGCCGCACTTAATACTGGGTTGGAGGGACGGACTGCCTCAGAGCTGGTTTCCTGCTCATCTCTACTTAATCTGATCCCCAGTTTCTACAAAAACAACTTTCCCCTGCAGTCTCGGGAGTGGTTTTAATTGGAAGATCCCATGTACTGGACTTAGCAAGCAAAACCAAGGAGGTAAAAAGAGAAAAAGACAAAGGAACCACGCCAACTCACATCTCTTTTCCCCTGGCACTGCGCTGGTATAGAACTTCAGGCTGCCTTTCTGGGCCCAGACCAGCTGTGGGCTAATATCTAGAGTCCTCTTCTGCCACAGCCTTGTGGACACCCTTCCACATTCGAGGGCTACACTGACCCCGACGGCCACGGATTTTGTGGGGCGCTGTCTGCCTCTGAGACTCTAGTCCCTGCTGCACGTGTTTCTCCCTCCAGCCTGGATCCCAGATCTCACCTTTCTCTAGGCGATATCTGATGCTTCCATCCATAGATTGCCTCACCAGCTGTGTTTAATTCTCCAGTTCCGGGTGGGTGTTGTTTGATTCAGCTGTTCCTTCTATCTGCTCTGTGAGAAGGTGCAGGGTCTGTCTGCATATTCGGCGCCGCTTTGTCTCCCCCTGGACATACTTTCTAGGTGCCCGCGGTTGGGGAGGCTGGAGTCTCAGTGTTTGTGGGTTTGCAGCTGAAGCAGCTGGTCCCTGGGTGTTGTGGTTGTAGGGTCCCAGGAGGTATCTGAGGTCTCCCCGGTTGAAGGTGAGGCTGGGCTTCCAATCACAGCTGGTCTCCCCTTCAAGATGATGTAGTCTCTGTGGCAGAGCTGGCTGCTCCAGGAGAGATTTCAGCAGTAGTAGAGGCTGCCCGGCCAGGGGAGCCTGGTCCACCAGTCCCCAATAGTCCCTTGGTCTATAGCTGTCCCTCTCTCCAAATACAGACACTCTCCGCACGTCCACACATTCACCTTTCGTTCTCTCACTCACACACTATCTTGCAGCCTGTTGTCCCATTGGCAGCCATCTTGGTTCTCAGGGTGTGTTTTCTTATCTCTTTATGTCTATCATTCACATTTGTTTGATTATTTCTTAAATGGATTCAATAGTAATAAAATGATATTTATTGCTTCATTTTACAAAGATTTTCTAATTTAAATTTCTGGAATAGATAATATTTTCACTTTTTAATAGATAAGAAAAATTAGAATATTTGTCTTTTGCCCATTTTTAATATTGATTTGCCAATATTTTCTTACTGCTTCAGAGGAATGCTTATATATATATATTATATATCCTATATAATAAAAGGGTAATATGAAAATTGTCCCTTCAACTAGGAGTTCAACCAGGGGGTGGGACTGGCCCGCCAACCACCTGTGATCCCTCCCCTTAGCCAGCCCCACCCCTGATCGCACCCCTCCCCCCCCAATCAGGGGTGAGGCCTGCTGGCCAACCTCCTGCATCCCCTCCACCCTGGCCAGCCCAGCCCAATTGGCCCCGATCAGGGCAGGCTGGCCTGACCCCACCTGCTCACGAATTCGTGCACAGGGCCTCTAGTATTTATATAATTTATTTAAAAATCAAGAAGATATTGTGTATATATATCTTTTTGATATTAAATAATCATGAGGATATTGTATATATTATATATACATGAATATACATATACACATATATATGGTATCACCAAAACTGTATACACACTTTGAATAATTGTAAAGGCAGTGTTTGTACTTCAACTGCATTTTCAAACTTCTGGTAGCATTTTATTTTTTTCCCATTGATTTTTTAGAGAGAGTGGAAGGGAGAGGAAGAGATACAGAGAAACATTGATCCTGGGGCCAGGGATCAAGACTGCAACTGAGGAATTGGATCTTTGACCCTTCAGTCCATGGGCTGACACTCTAACCACTGAGCAAAACTGGCTGGGACTCCAAGAGCATTTTAGGATGAATTTCCTTTGTTGAAAGTTTAGTCTGGCTGAAAAGAAAGAACTATCAATTGAGCTATCTGCTGTTTAAGTGTGTATACATGTTTTTGGGACACACACACACACACACATATCACAAATACAAGGTAAGAAGAGGATATTATAGACAACTTCATTACAGTAATTTTGACAAATATGAAATGGACAAATCCTTAAAAATCAACTTAACAATATTGACACAAGAAGAAATAGAAAAATCTAAATAACCCTATATCTATTAATATAATCAAATCCATAATTTAACCCCCTCCCCCAGAAAACTACAGGCTGAGGATGGCATCACCAAGGAAAGATTAATACATTAATACATCAGAAATCATTAAAATTAAAAACTTTGTTCATGAAAAATACCATTAAAAAGATATTATATATATATCTTATACATATACATATTTTATAGATTTTTTTTATTATATATACATACACACACAGTATCTTATTCTTGTCTTTTATTACCCTCCTGATCTGTATTTCTATATTTCAGGCATCTGTTAGCTAAGTTATTATTTTTCATTGTTAATATTTTAACAATAACATTCCAATCTGAAACTGTATCTTTTATGCTTTATCTGTATGTTGATTCCAAAATTGAAAATTAATGAGCATTCGTAATATAGTATGCATATTTTTTTTGTGTGAAGAACCAAAGAGTATAATTTGACACAAAGAGAAAGAAATAATAACTCTACCTCTCCAAAATATCAATGTCAGATGGATTATTTTCTCTGTTTGCATTTTATACAATTAGTTACTCAATGAATTGTAACTTTTTAAATTAAGCTTTTTTCCCCCTGAAGTTTTTAGTTGTCTCTAGTCTTGTGACACAGGA
The DNA here is from genome assembly GCA_025583905.1 of Ia io. Taxonomy (NCBI): domain Eukaryota; kingdom Metazoa; phylum Chordata; class Mammalia; order Chiroptera; family Vespertilionidae; genus Ia; species Ia io. The sequence goes on from JAJQQW010000003.1 coordinate 51,744,526, forward strand.
CATATGTTTAAATTATGTCACTAACTTTAAACTTCTTAATTATGCCATTTGTCTTGATGTTCTTCTTTAAATTCTGACTTCTTGGAGTTCTGTCTTCCTGTTCTAATTCTAGTTTGGTCTAACTCATTTCTGGGTTTGTCATAGAAATCCCAGGATTTGTTTTTCTCACGCTTCTGGATTAAGTCTTCTATGTCTTGAAATATGTTTATTTTTCCAGGATGGATATCATCTTTGAAACATTTTACACTCTTGAAGAACATTTTCAATAGATTTATTTTTCTATGAGGTCCATGGAAAGTTATATTACTCAGGTCTTGTATATTAGGAAATATGTGTATTTAGTCTCTGATTTGTGGGCAGGATCAATCCCCCACCCCAAACTGGTTTAAATGTTGAGACTGATGATGCCATATAATCACCAAGGCAGTATGAAAATTACTCACATAATAAGTCTTTCTGAGGAGATAGCAGGATAGGTACCCAAGCCAGTCAGAAATGGCTTGAGTGAAGGGAGGGGCAGGTGGATTTGGCTTTTATGTGGTTAGAGGGTAAGGCCAGAGTAAGGCTTTGAACTTTTTGCCATTGCCAAGGGAGATAGTACAAGTATCATTCTTATTGGTTTGCCTAGATGTGGAGCAAGGGGGAAGATAGAGGAGTGGAGATGGAAAACTGTCAGTGGTAAAATGTCAAGAATGGAGTCAGGTCCATCCTCATACTCAAATAATATTTCACCTGGATGTACCACTTTACATGAAAATCAAATGCCTCTAGAATTCTAAATACATTGCTAAGTTTTCCTATAGCATCTTATGTTGATGATTGAAAGTCTGATGACAATTTCTTTGTAGATGAAAACTTTGTATTTTTTTCCTGGAAGCTCATTAGATCTTTTCAGTTTCTCAGAATACTGAAATATTTCTTGAAGTTGCCAAAGTATAGATCTTTTTTGTCTATATACTTTGTTTGGTACTTTCAATTTGACACTTGTGTTCACTTCAGCGGAAAAATAAGTCTCTCTCAATTTCTTTGATTATACTCTCCAATTTTATCCCTCCTTTTTCTTTGGAGATTTTATTGGACCAGATTCCATGCCCACTGGGTTTATCTGCCATATCTCTGAACTCACTTCTCATATTTTATATCTTTGTTTTTAAAAATATCAGATAAATTAATTTTACTCTATCCTTTAGCCTTTCTATTATTATTATTATTATTGTTATTGTTATTATTATTTTTTTAATTGGCTGATTTTATGTTGAAATCACAAGAATTCTTTCAAGTTCTCTGGTTGTTCCCTTTTCATTGCAGCCTGTTCTTGTTTTATGGGTGAACTGCCTTATGAATCTCTTTGAGGATATTATAGCAGTGTGTTTGTCCATGAGTAGCAGAAAACCCAAATATAGTTTAATAAACAAAGGGACTTACTTGTCTCTGAAATAAGAATTTGGGGATAGGCAGACTGGAGTTGATTGAGTAAAGACCATGTCTCCAATGTAGGGTTCTGCCATCTTTAAAATGTGCTCTTTCCACACGCTTAACACTTGGTCATAAGAGAGTTACTGAACTTTTAGATATTTTATCAAGTTCCAAACAAGAAGAGATAAAAGCAAAAGAACTGAATCTATATCCTTTCTATATCTAAAGTTAACTATACATTTTTAAAAGCTTTTCTAAAAGTTCTAACCAGTAATATCTGCTTATATAGCACTGTCCAAAATTGGGTCACAGCACTGTACAGAATTGGGTCACATGACTACCATACATCAATTGGAAGGTGTTTAAAGAGGAGTTCTGAATGGAATTGAGTCAGCTAATCAACAGTGTCCACCAAATATACCAGCTGCAATTTTAATAAGTGCTCTATTCTTTGAATTGTCTCTTCTATTTCTATTTCTCAAATAACTAGTCATTCTTGGTGCTATTTATAACTAAAGAACTAGATTGATAAATTTATGACTCTGCCTTTTTATTTCAAATTATTTTTATCTTTTTCTATATTTACCATTTATGCTAAAGTTAAGATTGTTTTTCAAATTTTGACATCAATTTATTCAATTATTTGTCAGTTAGGAAACTTTCCTATATTACTTTATTATCTTGGATGGTAGGGTTTGATTGTTTTAGTTCCCTGAGTCATATATGAGGAAAATTCCTAATTTGACCTGATTACCAAAGTTAGTGCCCATTTTTAACTAGATAGATAGTTGTCTGCACTATACTTTCTTTTACACTATGCACACTCCCCACTCTTCACTATGGATGTGTGATCTTAGTTCTTATTTGATCCTGGATCTTTGCCAAAATATTTGAAATGACCCAGAACAGCTCATTTCCAAAAATTTATAAAAGGTTTATCTTACATTTCCTCCCTCCCTTCCTTTCTCTCTCTCTCTCTCTCTCTCTCTCTCTCTCTCTCTCTCTCTCTCTCTCTCTCTTTCTTCCTTCTTTATGTGTTTCTGTGAAGATTCTGCTTTGGGTTTTGGATTTGGAGAAAAAGGGAAGAGGGAAGAAATTTTAAAATTTATAGATTTAAGCCAAAAGAATAAAAAAGGTAAAAGTATTCTAACTGAAAGTTTTGCTTCCTTGAATTACTATAATTTGACAAGCATGATTATTGATTTTTTTATGAACCCTAAGCATTACTAGTTTATAAAATCTGCATAAGTAAGTTTTAAAGGATGTATTAGGACAATACTGAATTAACTCTACATTACCATAACAAGGCAGATATAATCAAAGATGGGGTGTGGGAGGAATAAAGATCCTATATAATAAAAGGGTAATATGCAAATAGACCAAACAGCAGAACAATCAGAATGCCTGTGGCCCCTTACCCTGGCTGGCCCCGCCCCCCAGCAAACCCCCTCACCCCAATTGGGGGTGGGGCTGGCCGGCAAACTGCCTGTGGCCCCTCTCCCCAGCTAGCCCTGCCCCGATTGGCTCCTTGCCCCATTGGGGCAGACCGGCTGGACCCCACCAGTGCACAAATTTGTGCACTGGGCCTCTAGTCCTATATAATAAAAGGCTAATATGCAAATAGACCAAACGGCAGAACAACTGGTCTCTATGATGCACATTGACCACCAGGGGGCAGATGCTCAATGCAGAAGCTGTCCCCTGTTGATCAGTGTGCTCCCACAGGGGGAGCGCCGCTCAACCAGAAGCCGGGCTCACATCTGGCAAGCACAGCAGAGATGGTGGGAGCCTCTCCTGCCTCCGCAACAGCGCTAAGGATGTCTGACTGACGGGTTACTCCCTGCGGGCCTAAGCCATCAGTTGGACATTCCCTGAGGGCTCTCAGACTGAGAGAGGGTGCAGGCCAGGCTGAGAGATCCCACCCCCCCGCCCGCCAAGTACACAAATTTCATGCACTGGGCCTCTAGTGGTGGGTATAAGAGAAGCAAGTAATACATTTTTGTTTGAGGCTTTGCTAGAAAGTGGGAATTCCAAGATCAATGTGTTGGCAGGATTGTTTTTTTTTTCTTTTCTTAGCTATTTTAAAATTATTATTAAAGTATAGTTCATAGATATCAGTTTCAGGTGTACAACATAGTAATTCAATATTTATATACCTTATGAAATGATCCCTATGATAAGTCTAGTAACCATCTGTGACTGTACAAAGTTATTACAATATTCCTCACTATATTCCCTATGCTGTACATAATGTCTCCATGACTTATTTAGTTCATAATTAGAAATTTGTACCTCTTAATCCCCATTTCCTCCCCCCCACCCCCTCCTCCTCTTCTCTGGCAGCTTATGAGAAAATTTGGAAACACAAAACCATTTTATTATATCTGTGAGTCTGTTTCTGTTTTGTTTTATTTATACACTAGAGGCCTGGTGCACAAACTTCGTTCATGTTGGGGTGGGATGTCCCTCAGCTCAGACTGTATCCACTCCAATCTGGGACCCCTTGAGGGATGTCTGACCGCCCATTTAGGCCCGATCCCACTGGGATCGGGCCTAAACGGGCGGTCGGACATCCCTTTCACAATCCAGGACTGCTGGCTCCCAACTGCTCACCTGCCTCTGCCTGATTGCCCCTAACAACTTCTGCCTGCCAGCCTGATCACCCCCTAACCACTCCCCTGCCAGCCTGATCGATACCTAACTGCTCCCCCGCCAGCCTGATTGCCCCTAACAGCCCTCCCCTACCAGCCTGGTCACCCCCAACTCCCCTCCCCTGCTGGCCCGGTCTCCCCTAACTGCCCTCCCCTGCAGGTCTGTCCCCCCAACTCCTCTCCCCTGCAGACCTGGTCCCCCCCAACTGCCCTCCCCTGCAGGCCTGCCCCCCCCAACTGCACTCCCCTGCAGGCCTGGTCCCCCTCAATTGTTCTCCCCTACAGGCCTGGTCCCCCCCAACTGCCCTCTCCTGCTGGCCTGGTCTTCTCCAATTGCCCTCCTCTGCTGGTCCAGTCACCCCTAACTGCCCTCCCTGCTGGCCTGATCACCCACAACTGCCCTCCCCTACAGGCCTGGGTCCCCCCCAGCTGCCCTCCCTTGCTGGCCTGGACACCCCTAACTGCCCATAACTGCCCTTCACTGCAGGCCATCTTGTGGCGGCCATTTTGTGTCCACATGGGGGCAGCCATCTTTGATTACATGGGGATGGCCATCTTGTGTCTTGGAGTGACAGTCAATTTGCATATTACTCTTTTATTAGATAGGATTTGTTTTGTCTTATTGTTTTTAGATTACACATACAAGTGATATCATCCAGTATTTGTGTTTCTCTGTCTGACCTATTTCACTTACCATAACACCCTCCAGCCTACCCATGTTGTGGCAAATGGCAAGAGTTAGTTTTTAAAAAATATATATTTTTTATTCATTTCAAAGAGGAAGGGAAGGTGAGAGAGATGGAAATATCAGTGATGAGAGAGAATCATTGATTGACTGCCTCCTGCATACCCCTTTTGGGGATCAAGTCCACAACCCAGGAATATGCCCTTGACAGGAATCTAACTAGGGACCCTTCAGTCCACAGGCTGACGCTCTATCCACTGGGCCAAACTAGCTAGGGCAAGTGTTCATTTTTATGGCTGAGTAATGTGTACTGTACCACATCTTCTTTATCAGTTCATCTATCCATGGACACCTAGGTTGTGTCCATGTCTTGGCTATTACTAGTAGGTTACAATGAACATAGGGATGCATATATCTTTTTGAATTAGTTTTTTCATTTTCTTTGAATAGATACCCAGGAGTGGAATTGTTGAGTTGTATGGAAGTTCTGTTATTAATTTTTGAGGAACTTTCATACTGTTTTACTTAGTGGCTGCACCAATTTATAATTCCACCAACAGAGCATGAGAGTTCTCTTTTCTCCACATCTTCACCAACACTTAGTATTTGTTGTTTTTTGATAATAATCATACTAACAAATGTGAAGTGATATCCATTGTGGTTTTGATTTGCATTCTTTGATGCTGAATGACGTTGAGCATTTTTTCATGTGTCTGTTTTCCATCTATATGTCTCCTTTGGAAAAATGTCTATTTAGGTCCTCTGCCCATTTTTAAAAAATATAAATTTTTAAATTGATTTTTGGAAAGAGAAGAAGGGATAGGGATAGAAACACCAATGAGAGACAAACATCATTGATTGGCTGCCTCCTGCATGCCCCCTACTTAGGATTGAGCTCACAACTTGGGCATGTACCCTGACAGGTTATCGAACCAGTGACCACTTAGTTCATGGGTCCACACTCAACCCCTGAGCCACTTTTTTTTTAATTTTTTTTTTAATATATTTTATTGATTTTTTACAGAGAGGAAGAGAGAGGGATAGAGAGTTAGAAACATCGATGAGAGAGAAACATCGATCAGCTGCCTCTTGCACACCCCCTACTGGGGATGTGCCCGCAACCAAGGTACATGCCCCTGACCGGAATCGAACCTGGGACCCTTGAGTCCGCAGGCCGACGCTCTATTCACTGAGCCAAACCGGTTTTGGCATGAGCCACTTTTTAATTGAATTTTTCTTAATGCTTAGTTGTATGAATTCTTTATATATTTTGGACATTAACCTCTTATCCTACCTAATAAAAGGGTAATATGCAAATAACCATCACTCCGCTACGCCCACGATTGGGCCGGCGGGAAGCTGGGTGGCGGGACTCAGGGTGGCCTATCCGGCCATTGAGAAGATCAAGATGGCGGCGCCCAGTCCTCTTAGCCCCAGCAGAGTCCGCCCAGTAGCAGCAGTCCAGGGTGTCCGGCTGGGAGGCACCAGCGCCCAGCATGAGCCGCGGGATCACTGGCAAGTGGCGGCGGTTTGGGGGCAGGGGTCTCAGCCACCCCCAAGCCACAGGATCCCCTGGTAAGCCGGGCTGAGACTCCCGCCCCCAAGCCGCAGGATCCCCTGGCAAGCCAGGGCAGCTTAGGGATGGGGGTCTCAGCCACCCCCAAGCCGCAAGATCCCCAGGCAAGCCGGGGAGGCTGGGGGGCGGGGGTCTCAGCCGCCCCCAAGCCGCAGGATCACTGGCAAGTCGGGGCGGCTTGGGGACGGGGGTCTCATCCGCCCCTAAGCCGCAGGATCCCCTGGCTGTGAGGACAGCTTGGGCTGGGGTCTCAGGCCTTCAGGGCCCGGCACCCAAGCCACAGGATCCCCTGGCCCGGCTGGCTGCCTGGGCTGGGGTCTCATGCCTGCAGGGCCAGGCACCCCCACTGCATGATCACCGAGCCAGTGGCAGCAGCCTGGGCTGGGGTCTCAGGCCGGGAGGGTGGTGCACCCCCACCATGCTATCTTCAGGCCAGCGAAGGCAGCCTGGGCTGGAGCTGTGCACCCCCACCGGGCTATCCCCAGCCAGGCTGAGATGGCAGCCTGGGCAGGGATCTCAGCCTGGCTTGGCTGAGGCAGCAGCCTGGGCTGGGGTCTCAGCCTGGCCATGGTTCGATCCCCTTCCAGTGGTGGCAGCCTGGGGTCTCAACCATTGAGTCACACCAGCCAGGCAGATATGGAAGAATCTTAAATGTTTTTTTTTAATAATATATATTTTATTGATTTTTTACAGAGAGGAAGGGAAAGGGATAGAGAGCTAGAAACATCTATGAGAGAGAAACATCGATCAGCTGCTTCCTGCACACTCCCCACTGGGTATGTGCCCCCAACCAAGGTACATGCCCTTGACCAGAATTGAACCTGGGACCCTTGATTCTGCAGGCCAATGCTCCATCCACTGAGCCAAACCAGTTAGGACTGTCCAATATGCTAAAGAAAAAAACCTATCTAATAAAGAGGGAATATGCAAGGGATGGCATTTGGGGGTGACCGGGGTATCAGGGGAGGGCAGTTAGGCATTGATTGGGCTGGCAGGGGAGTGGTTAGGGGGTGATCAGGCTGGCAGTCAGAGCGGTTAGGGGCAATCAGGAAGGCAGGCAGACAAGTAGTTGGGAGACAGCAGTCCTAGATTGTGAAAGGGATGTCCGGCTGCCTGTTTACAGGCAGTCAGACATCCCCCAAGGGGTCCCAGATTGGAGAGGGTGCAGGTTGGGCTGAGAGACACCCCCCCCAACCCCCCGTGCATGAATTTCGTGCACCAGGCCTCTAGTCTATATAATAAAGAGGTAATATGCAAATTGTCCATTATGGCATCACAGTAACAACCATTCAACAGTCTGTGTGCACAGCAGGGGGACTTGTGTGAGGCTTGCTTCCCTGCCCCTGGCGCCAGGCCAGGGAAGTGAGGCTATGTCCCCCACCTGGTGCCGGAGCCCTCTTTTTCTCCCAGGTGCATACACCTGACAAACACCCCTGTTATACCGCACCTCATCTGAGAGCACTCTGCCTGGGGATGCCACCAACCCCTCCCCTGAGGTGGGGGGGCTGAGGGGCAATATCTACATGGCAGAAGGACAGTTCTCGGGGTGCAGTCGGCAGACACCAACCCCAGGGGGTGCGAGCAGCGGCGGTGACCCCCAGGAGGGGTCGTGCATGCAAATAGAGAGGGTGTGGACCCAACATGAAGGAAAGGCCTGGGTGTGATGACAGAGAGTGGACAGCGAGGTAAGGCACCGGACATGGACAGGCCACCGGGTAAACAACATGGGGATTTTACCACCACAGACACACAGGGCAGCCCTGCGATGCCCGGGATGCCGGTTGTTCCTCCCAAGCACACAACCTTGAAGCCTCCCGCTGCGCAGACCCGGCCCTGCCACCTGCCACCGTGGAGACCACAAGCAACCCTCACACCACAGGGAAGCCACTGTGGCTTTCTCCAGCTGTCCATCCAATCATCTGCCCTGTCCGACCTGGACGGGGGCTTGCATCCTGGGCAGAACGCCCCCCAAGGACAAGCTGGGCCTGACCATGCCTGCACAAGCATGCCCATCGCCTGCGAATTCAGGATGGGAGCAGATGGAGAGCCGCTTGAGGCATGGGAGTGGGCACACAAGGGGACAGGAAAGGTCTCCACGTCCTCCCCCACTTCAGCATACAATGGGAGAAAAGGCTTGCACATGCACGAATGCACATGTGTGTACACTTAATGCAGTGGTCCCATCCCCCCACCCCCATGGATGCCGCCCAGGCCTGGCAAGACCTTCCCCTGACTTGGAGTGGGGAGGCACGGGACATGGTAGGCAAGACACAGCTGCGTCATCATTCAGCCCCTCAAAGCTGGTGCGAGAGGGGCCTGAGTGCCCAAACAGAGGAGGCTACAGGTCCCAGAGAGGAAAGAAGTCAGTACTAAGACAGAGTGAAAAGCATAGAATTTTTAATTAGCCTATAAAAAAAGTACAAGAGTAAGGGAGGAGGGCGAAGGATGGGGAAGAAGGGAAGGAGGGAGGGAAGAACTTTATAAAGGAGTCAGTAGACAGCAGAGTTAAAGAAGGAAAGAGGATGTATGAGTGAACTGTAGGAACTATAATGAAAATCAAGTATAATTGTGCACTGGGGACAGATTTTAAAAGTAGGAGTCAGAAAAGAAAAAAGATAAATGATAGTGAATAATTAGGCAGGTAGATAGATAGATATTAATACAGTGGAAGAAAGTAGAGAAGAATGTATGGGAAAGGTAGGATGAAAGAGAAAGAGGGAGGGAAGAAAAGTTCTAAAGGGGAGCCGGTAGAGCTTAAAAGGAGAATGAGAAGAAGGAAGAAATGGGGGAGGGAGCAAAACAGGTCTGAGGGAGGAAGTGAAGAAAAAATTAAGGAGGGAAAGAAGGAAAAGGGGAAGGAGGAAAGGGGTAAAGATAAAGGAAAGAAGGAATGTGGGGAGGGAGGGAAGATAGGAGAAAGATGGGAAGAAGGATGATGGAACAGAAGTAGGAAATAAGGAGGAAAGAAAAGTTCATAAATGATGAGTCAGTAGGAAAAAGTGTTACATAAAGGAGAGAGAAAAATTGTGTGAGAGGGAGAAGCCAATAAGGAAGTCAAATACAATTGTGTGTGAAGGGGATAAGATTAAAAAAAAAAAAAAGCTAATAGGGGCGACCAGGCTGGCAGGGGAGGGCAGTTAGGGGTGACCAGGCCAGCAGGGGGAGGGCAGTTAGGGATGACCAGGCCGGCAGGGGAGGGAAGTTAGGGGGATCAGGAAGGCATGCAGAGTGGTTAGGGCAGCAGGCAGGTGAGGGGTTAGGAGCCAGAAGTCCTGGATTATGAGAGGGATGTCCAACTGCGAGTTTACAGTGGGATCTGTAAACTGTGGGATCGGGCCTAAACTGGCAGTTGGACATCCCCCGAGGGCTCCCGGATTGGAGAGGGTGCAGGTTGGGCTGAGGGACCCTTCCCCCCATGCACGAATTTCATGCACTGGGCCTCTAGTCTATATATATAAAACCCTAATATGCAAATAGACCAAATGGTGGAACAACCAAATAACTGAACAACCAGTCGCTATGATGTGCACTGACCACGAGTGGGTGCACATGGAACATGGCGGGCATTGGCAGTGGGCAGCAGAGCACAGAACATGGTGGGCGTCGGCCATGGTGGGATGATGGAGCAGGTGAGCGGGGGCACCAGACCAAGATGGGGCACCGGTCGCTGTCATCAAGGCAAGCCTCTAGTGGTTAGTGAAAATTCTTTGCTCCTGTCCACTATGGTCCCACCCCGTGCTCGTACCGGTTGCTGGTGCCAGCCCTGCTTGCACCCACTGCGAGCACTGGAGTCGCCGCTCACACCCACTGCTGGTGCCCAGCACAGGCCTGATCACTCTGCGCCATCAGCAGGTGGGAGCTGGGCTGGTGCCCTCAGTGCAGCGGTGGGAACGGGGCTGCCAGCAGACAGGGGAGTGGGGGCCGTGGCGGGAGGGGTTGGGCAAGGGCGCAGAGGATGGGCTGAGACTGGCCCCTATGCCCACCACAGCCTCGCAGCCCACAGTTCCTTTCAAGGTATACATGCGGTGGGCCCCTAGTCCAATATATAATTGCAAATATCTTCTCCCATTCAGTAGGTTTTGTTATTGTCTTTTACTATGCAAGAGCTTTTTAGTTTGATTTAATCCAATTTGTTTATTTTTGTTGCCTGATCCTGAGACAGTTAAATTATGAAATGACCTGCAGAATATAATAAAATTAGTGGGTTTAACAGGCTAACATTTTTATAAATATATATGGTATCTATCTCTCCATATATGTATGTAAAATTGAGATAATAATGACTACTTTCAAATGTCATTTTAAATTTTAGAAGGATAAATGTCTATTTCACAGAGAAGATTTCAAAAAATCTCCAGAAGAGAGAATTGAGCCAAAAAATCCAGACTTTCACATGGGATACATGCTAATAAACACAAGAGAAAATATATCCTTGTTACTTATTTTCCCATCATTGTATAGACATGACCATCACAATTTCATGTGACCAAAGACCTAGCTAACTTGATTAATTTTGTTTTATTTGTTTGCTTTGAGAGGAGAGGATGTTAAAAGTTCCTGTCCTTTTAAAGTTCCTGCCCCTCATGAGGTAGTTTAAAGAGATCGTGATTGATAAAACCAATGAAATGTGTCATATCTAATTCCAGTATTTCAGGGAGTTGTATCAATAGTCTATGGGTACCAACTGTTTCTTTCTATGAAAAAAAGAAACTTGCTTTGTTAACCTGTGCCTTTGAAACTTGCAAGCCTCTCTCTGTTCAAGTCCCAGCTCCTCTTGAGACTGGGCCTATAGGTGGCAGCAACTGTTAGCTATTGAGCTTGGGTGACATGGGCCAAAAGTTTTCTTGAAATACTTTGGATACTTTAAATACTCTTAGATCCTTGAAAATAAAATTGTCTCTAGATAAGAAAGGGAAAGATCAAACTTGAATTGTGACTGTTGAATGATCCATATACCATAGTCAACATTATATAGCTTAAAAAAAGTGTAGTGGTTAAGACATTCTATGTTTTAGGAGTCTAAGATGCAATGATAATTGTGTTTCCTATTTAAAATTCGTGACTGCTGTGGTCAGACTGAATATCCTTTGCTCTCAATTGTTCCGTGTAATATGGGGTTTTGAAGCTAGATTCTTCTCCAATCAGCTATTCTGTGCTTAACATTCAATAAAAGTTGAGATTTTAATTCACGTACCATCTGTTTTTTATACAATGGATATGCAGCAGAAACATTGAATGCAATTCGAGTTTTTGCAAATTGAACAATGCTTACATGCGTGAAGCAGCTTATGCTTGTAAGGGTAACTTTCAGGGAAAATCCTATTACAGTTGAATTATTTTGAAGTAACTTTTCATTGAAAGCTTGGAATATTGTTAATTTATTTTTCTAGATGAGGGACAGACACCTGTATTCAATAATGCCTCCCAAGAATCAATTAGGTTCTGGAATAGCTGAGGCAATATGGACTTTGGCTGGATGTTTATAGGTGATTGCTAAATTACACTTTGGCATGTCTAATCTGATTACATCAACCATCTTCATGATTTATATAACTCATGGTTCAATCCACTGGGATGACAGTGGATTGCATAGCTACATTTCCATCAACTGGACCCAGCTTTTATGTTTCCTGATTCTCAAGACAACTTAAAATGATGCTTTATTCTACCCACTAGATTTCAATGAACTCTCTAAAATATCATATAGACTAGAATACTAACAGCTTCAAATATAGACCTTTGACCACTCAGCAACAACATGTTTATTTTATTTAATAATTTTCAAAGGAGACTTTTTTTTGGTGTGCATTATTTAGTTGGGCTATTTCTATTGTGTAAAGAAAACGTCCTGAATCCCTTTACTACATTGACCCAATTAGAAGGAAAAAAAATAACATCACTTTTGGAGCAAAAGTTTCAATGCAAGCCAACAGCAAGACTCACTGAATCAAAACAGATGGTTAAAAAAATAGTTTGGAATAGATTGGATAGATGTCTGTTAAAGAAATAGAAAAATGAAGTATAGCCTTTTTATGTTGCAACCCTGGTAAAATTTATAAATTTTGATTTTGAAATTAGATGGTTGAAATTGAAATTGAGTGTGAACAACTGAACATTGTTTATACTGGAGCTTACCTTAGATAAAAATCAAAGGGTTGACTTCCTCTTTTGGGATTAGTCTGTGATTGATCTGGGTTTTTATTTTTATTTTTTGAGTGTGCTGCATGAAGGAAAGAGGATATAGGACAGATACACTCACATTGACTTACAAAAGCAAATGTTTTGCATAATAAAATCAGGTGCAATCTGTCTATAATGGGAGGAAAAGTTATTAAGTTCCTCAAGAGAATGTGTCGGAAAACAAAGTGTCACATACCTTTTAGGGCTCTGCAGAGGGGAGAGTCCAATACAAGGCAAAGGTACAGAAATGAAAGAAAGTGCTTCAAACAGATGGGCATTTTTTTTTACAGAGAACTTCCTTGTTGTCCTAGCACTTGAAAATACAGTGTACTGTATTTAATCCTTTGTTCCTTATCTTTAAAGATAAGGATTTGTCCCAATGATTATTTTATTATTGCTCCAGAGTTTATATAAAATGTAACAAGTCACAGCTTATATATTTTCAAAAGGATGCTGCCATTCTACTTTTTGAAGTCAAGTTTTATTATAAAGCAAATATTAAAACAATGTACAAAACAACATTTTGGTGAAGTAGTACTCAATAACCAGCTAAATTCTAAATTTAGTCACTCCTTTGTAACTCCTAGGCCAGTGATGGCAAACCTATGACACGCGTGTCAGCACTGACACTTGTAGCCATTTCTGATGACACGCGGCCGCTGAGGCGGCCGCATGCCGAGGATGAAACATTTGCTGCTCCTGAGGATGAAACATTTGCGAAATAATGTTTTTTCCTCAAAGTGACATACTACCCGAGTTATGCTCAGTTTTTTGGCGAAGTTTGACCCACCAAGCTCAAAAGGTTGCCCATCACTGTCCTAGGCTTATATCCTTGGACTTGGTCCTCATTATAAATTCCCTGTACTCAGTGCATATTTGAGATGCTATTCTCCTTTGACTTGAGTTGGGTGAACTTCAACCACTTGGCCCTGAAGATGTCCTAGGGGATTCTAGAAGATAAATTATTGCTCTCTGGAAACTGTGATTTTGGAAGGCCAACCCTCTCTCCTCCAAATAACTCCCTTCTCTGTGAATTTTTCTGAATTCCGAATTTTAAAAGGACTTCTTCCCAAACACACACACATGCACACCATAAAATTAAGCTGTGATTAATAGTACACCTTTTAGGTGTCTTTTCACCATAGATTAGATTAATCATAAGAGTTCAAGTTTATTAAGTGTAAATGATTAGAGAAAAACAGCCAGAATTTCTTTCCCCAAAATATACATATATAATTGACTTCAGAGAAGAAGGAAGAGGGAGAGAGAGATAGAAACATCAATGATGAGAGAAAATCATTGATTGGCGGCCTCCTGCACACCTCCCACTGGGAACCAAGCCAGTAACCCCGACAAGTACCCTGACCGGGAATTGAACCGTGACTTCCTGGTTCATAGGTTGATGCTCAACCACTGAGCCCCACCAGCCAGGTACCCAGAATAATGGACTAAAGCCACTCTTTGTAGTCTCAGTATGGTTGTGTTGAATGTGTAGTAAAATGCTAATAATCCCTAGAATATAAGCTTTGTGATGGCTTCTTGTCAGCTATTTTGTTCTTTGCAGTTTTTCCAACACCTTAACAGAGCTTGGCAGGGAATAGTTGTTCAATTAATACTTGTTGAATGAGCCGAAACCGGTTTGGCTCAGTGGATAGAGCGTCGGCCTGCGGACTGAAAGGTCCCAGGTTCGATTCCGGTCAAGGGCGTGTACCTTGGTTGCGGGCACATCCCCAGTAGGGCGTGTGCAGGAGGCAGCTGGTCGATGTTTCCCTATCATCGATGTTTCTAACTCTCTATCCCTCTCTCTTCCTCTCTGTGAAAAATCAATAAAATATATTAAAAAAAAAAAAAATACTTGTTGAATGAGTGAGAACATTAAGAAAATTACTGGAACAAATTGAATGGTTTTACTGTGATACAATGTCTAAGTCTTTTCCAGTTTAGAATTAAATTCAGTTTCCCCCAAACACTGTATCACTCTGACTTCTATTTAAGTTCCTTAGTTCCCCAGGGACTTATTCTGTCCCTATTCACTCACCAGACTTTAGGACTGTGACTGGGTTAGCAGCCATTTTCTCTTCAACATGCAGCAAACCTACCTCTACCCTAAGAAGGAATGCTTTCATATTTTCCTCACTCTTGAATGCTCTAAGGCAGTGGTTGGCAAACTCATTAGTCAACAGAGACAAATATCAATAGTACAATGATTGAAATTTCTTTTGAGAGCCAAATTTTTTAAACTTAAACTTCTTCTAATGCCACTTCTTCAAAATAGACTCACCCAGGCCGTGGCATTTTGTGGAAGAGCCACACTCAAGGGGCCAAAGAGCCGCATGTGGCTCGCGAGCCGCAGTTTGCCTACCACAGCTCTAAGGCATTGCGAGTTTCTGCTGTCTACTTGAACAGTTGATAGTAGTCCTTTGAAGTAGAGCTTTGAACAAGAGATAAGACATAGTAATCTAACCATAGCCTATGCTGATAGTCAACAGGACCATCTTGGAGTTCAAGCCATTGAAGACTTAATCTCACTCAAAATTATATAGAATATACCTTCTAATTCTCAAGGTATCGCTCTTCCTCTCCCTCCCTTTAGTACCCTTGATTTTTCTTAACTTTTGCCCACAGGATAGAAATATAAACAAGAGTGGCATTTGCTATCAGCCCTCCTTCTCATGGGCAGCATGACCTGGAATGAAATAAAGCCAGATTGTAAATGTCTGTACATTTATTTCTGATTAAACATTTTTCAAACAAGAACCTCTAAACAGAAGTGTTGTTTTAAAAAAGTGTCCATAGCAAATATTGAGAGTTTTTTTTTTTTTTTTTAGTGGGTGGGACATTTGACAAAAGACACAAATGTTGGTACTAAGACTGATAGTGTTACCGATTCAACCTTCATCCAGGAGGTGACAGACAGTTCAGTGTCATTGAGAGTCTATTCTTACATTCGTATGCTTTAAAGTGTCTTGAGACAAATTTGCAAGAAGGCTAAAAAGCCACAGGAAAGTTTACGTAACCTGTAAAAGATGTAACCATGATCTTCACTCTTCCTTCATTTGGTCTTCACATTGCCCAAGAGAAAAACTAGTCAACGGGTTCATTTAGAAACATTTTCATTCTTTTGAGACTAGTTCAAACATTTCCCCAAAGCTTCCTTCTAGACCAATCTGGTTTTCCTGCCAAAAAAACTTACCCTCACTACTACTGGGATTCGGGCATTAGCTATTGATGGCTTTTTATGGCTTTCTCTGTTTTTATCTCCATGTTAAGCTTATTCGCCTTAATAACTCTATGTCACTCCATGAAACTTCTTGCTTCCTGTTGCTTAAAAGCAAAACCCTAGGGAAAGGCAGCTCATGGCCCCAGCTTGGGACACTCCTATTGCCCCCTCTCTCCTCCCTCTCCCTCCCCCAACACAAGCAGGTTCCCGAAGTCAGACAATGTATTGTCATGCGGCTTACACTGATTACCTCCAAGTCAGTTAGGTAACAGGAGCCCTTTCAGTGGTGTCCCAAGGATCCTGTCAGGTTGACTGTTCAAACACTGGTTTTTGGGATCCCCTCCAGCATTCCTTAATGTAATCCAGGCACGTTATTGCAGGTTTTATTTGAGAAGGGGCTACTTACTTGTCACTTAGAATATTTTCAGTTTTAAGTCAAAACCTTCTTAGAAAAAAAAAAAAAGCAAAAGAAATGAGAGAATATGGTGTAAAGGGGAGGTGATTTGGGGGGAGGCAGAGAAGAAAAGAACAAAATGCAGTAGTGTATCAAATGCCAAACTCACATTAAGTGCACGTGTGCTCTGGGGAATGAGGTTTCTGTTTTGTTTTACGAAGGAGCTGTAATGATTTGTGCTGTTTCGGGTTTTGCCTTTCCAAGGAACCTCAAAGTCCAGTGAATTCAAAGGCAGAGAAATACAGGTAGAAGTGTGCAGGTCCGGCGTGCAGCCTGGGTCAGGGTATGTGCTTCTGTGTTGCACCCTCTGCAGGAGGGAGGGCTGCAGCCGCTGTGGATGTCCAGAGGACCACCTGATGTGGTTGGACAGGATGCTGCCATGGGAGGCAAATTCCTGGGTGCCAGGGCAGAGGCACTGGCTCCCGATGAGTCACTCTGTTATTGCTGCTGGAAAGACAAGACTCGGCAGCTCCTTGGAGGTGTTCAGAACTTGTGGTGAAGGCAGAAGGAGATGAGGTTTTAAAAAAAACAACCACTGGACAATGTCTTCTAAGTCAATATTAAGTTTTGGCAGAATTTTTCTGTGTGGCATCTCCCTAGATCCCTGGTATAAGTCAGGCTTCTCCTACCCTGCCATCGAGGAGAGACTGGGCACAGAGGGTGTCCCAGGAGACTTTCTGTAGATTATAATCAAAGACCTTCGCCAGACCTGACCCTTTCTCCTCTTCAATTCTCCACCCATTCAAATCCCATTCTGCAGCTCAATAAAGATACATAGCCCCATGGCATATGGAATATGAATATCACATATCCCATAGCCACCTCTAGGCTAAATTTAAGGGGAACACAGTCTTCATGGAAGACCTTTATGGCATTTTTATTTAGGATTTCTGGACTATTTGTTAATAAAGCATCTCCCTGCCCTACCCAAAAACACCCATATGCATCACACATTCACATATGTACTTACAAACAGCACTGAGTATTCTGAATTTGTTGTTCAGAATTTAAATCAGATTATACCTGATAGGTCAGAATGATGTGGCCCAAATTAGCTTAGGGAGGCAATATGGTAAAATGAAAAGTTCAGGCAAAGTAAAGTGTTCTTTTAAAATTTATTTATGAGTTATTTATCAGCCTTGGGTAGTTAATATATACTATCCACAAATTCAGGTCCCTCATTAGTTGAAAAAAAAGGGCTTTATAAAATTATCCACAGTATTATCTTAACATTTAAAGAAATTGTGTGTACTTTTTTTTTTTTTTTTTTGGTGCCCTAAGAATTGAACCCACCACCTTCTGGTGTATGAGATGATGCTCCAACTGGCTGAACCACACCAGCCAGGGCTGTATACATATACATTTTTATATATACACTAGAAGCCCAGTGCATGAATTTGTGCATGGGGGGGGGGTCCCTTGGGGTGGCCTGTGGGGATGGGGCCGAAACCAGCAGTCCAATGCCGATGCCTGCCACTCCCGCTCATCCTGGCCCTGCTGCGCCTATCGTGGGCTCGCGCCCAGTCAGTCCCAATCAGCGGCATTTGCCAGCCATGAGCTTGCATCTGGCACCCATCCCAAGGGGAGTGTGTGTGTGTGGAGGGGGGTGGGGGGGACGGGACGCAATCTTCCCTCTGGGCTGGAGGTGGTACGCCCTTGCTGGCTAGGGATCCGGATCCGTCCCAATGAAGTTCGCTCTGGGTGTCAGAAGCCACCTGATGGACACTTTCTTCCTTGTGGAACGGTTGGGATAGTGCTGGTGGTGCCGATCCATCGGTGCCTGGCCCATTCTTCAGAGATTGGACCTGCAGGACTACTGAGGGAGTGAGTGGCTGCTGCCCGGCTGGTGGACCAATAGGATGGGTAGGTCAGCTGAATGACGCTCCCACTGTGGGAGCACACTGACCACCAGGGGGCAGCTCCTGCGATGAGCATCTGCCCCTGGTGGTCAGTGCGCATCATAAAGACCAGTCGACCGGTCATTTGGTCATTTGGTTGCTTAGGCTTTTATATATATAGATTTTTAATGTGTCTATCTACCTTGGTGCCTGAATTATTTATAAGCATCTAATAAATGGGATATCCAGTTCTCTTTTCATTAGGTTAAAGGCTTTCTTATAAGAATTGAGGTTCAAAATAAATCAATTTGTGAATATTTTAAAAACTGAAATACTTTGAAGAATTCATTTCTTTCACTCTTTTAATTTCCTTGGGTAGCTGGTCTTCTTTGCAGTTAGAAATATCATCAGGACAATACATAAATACTGCCTTTGCTTTGTAGGGCTTAGATAGCTCTGGTGAATTATTAGCTAATTCATAAGACTGTTGAAAAAATGGACACAGTGAGACACAAGAAGACTCTATATCTCAGTTGGTGCAAGTTACAGATCCCTGCTTTTAAAATTGTGTCATTCATTCTGAATTCTCTCAAACAACCCTACAGTAGATAATCCATCTCTAATGCTATTTACTGTGGCTATTTTCATCCCCTGTGAGTCCAACTTTCTAGCAAATGCACTTAAACATAATACTTTCCTCAGCACTATCGTCAGGACTCCCTGCCACTTAGATGCTTTCAATATCCTTTTTTGTAATCCCTCAGGGCTTCCCCAGCTGTTGGAGCCATCTCAGGATGCTGCCACCTTCCACCCCCCGCCCCCCGGAGAAACAACCTCACCTACAGGGTGGGATGGGGGTAGGCGGTTGGGGGTGCACAGTCACAGTCCATCTGAGACAAAGGTAGTATGTGCCCACATCCACACCTCTGTATTTTTTCCTCACAAGTAGTTGTTAAGTTGTTAATTCTGTTTTTGAAAGCCAGGTTTTAAAAGAGGGTGAGTGGGTGGGGAGAAATGCTCTGGCTAAAAGGGGCTCCAGAGAAGGGAGCAGGAATGGTTGCTATGAGCTTTGAAACACGCACGCGTGCGTGTGCACACACAAAAACACACGGACAAAGAATAAATTGAAGGAAAATGCAGCAACCACTGCCTGGTTTAGCAGTCAGTCAGCCCCACAGATAAGGAAGTACTGCTTTGTTGCAAGCCCTTGTTTTCTGGTGCATTGTCTCTCCGGGGAAAATTGGGGGACATTCACCTGTCTGATGCAAAGTTAAACTGCTGGCTTTAATGTGACTGCATGGGAACTTGGGTTTATTAATGAATACAACATACCCTCTTTGATTTGAAAGCTTTCACCCCGCTGAAAAGATTCAAAAGGCATTGCTTCCTGCACCAGCGGCATTCCTTTATCTGTCTCAGTGGTTCACCCCTACCCAGCTGCTATATCTCATTAACAAGCATTTGACCACTGCAGCCGGCCTGGGAGTGTTGACACTTGAAAGGCCCAGGCAGGCGTGGGCAGGCCATCAGCTATGGCAACAGGAAACTGCCCCGGAGACAACACTGAGAAAACAGCAGCTGCAAAAGCCAAAGTCAGAACAGACATAAAGGGTTGCCTATATCCACGTCGGTCTGGGGTATTGGTGCGTGCCTGTGGGTCTGAATTCACACGTCTATTTGCTATGTTTATTGGATATCAGGGTTGCTATCAACATGTAGCAGATTCTGGATTGGTTGACAACACAGAATGTGTTTGTTTGTTTTTTACTTACAGAGTTCTTGAATCCTTAAATTTCAAAAATCTTATTCTCCTTATAATGTATGTTCTTATTTATGCACATAAGAATGTTCACTAAGAGGCCTTAAATTTGATATACACACTCACTCTGGCGGAAGTCATATGTACAATAAAAGATCTATAGGCCTGAATCCTTATCTGCTTTTTATGCTACCACATTATTTTTTAAAATTAAGTCAACCTGTAAAACTGACATATAAATATGTCAGATAATTCTGAGAGCCTTTTGCTTAGGAATCAAACTGTGGTGGTTTTATGTGGAATATTTAAGAATGAAACAGTCATTTCAATTCTATAAAGACAGCTCATAAAGTTAAGTGGGATATTGCACATATATTACTGTTGATTACAATAATTTTAAATACCTATTTTAATAAGATTTACTTGCTATCATTGAATTGTAGGCAATGCAGTACCATACCCTTGAATCTACTTCTACATGTTTTGTTTTTATATTCATCAGTGACTTAAAGTATAGATACTAATTAGGCTGTCTTATGCAATGTTTGGAACAAATATTTCTCCAAATCTTGTGTGTCTGAGGATAGGTAAGCAATAGTTCAAAAATCAACGTTTTTCATCCATAAGAAAATTGACCTTTTCAAAATAGGAAAAAGAGGTCACTCCACATTAGAGGAAGAAAGAAAGCTAAATGAAAAAAAAAAAAAAAACACCACTATTGCAATGCATTGTAAGTGAAGTTAGTTGACTGCCATTCAAAGAGTGGTAAATTATTTTCCTGCCATCATCAGTACAATAGACTATTAGTGATTATTACATTGGCTTGTACTCATGCTTTTATTCCTTTTAATAATTTAGATTTACTTACATTTGTCTATCACTCATCAAAAAAACTACCCTAATTTAGTCACATTGTTACTCTAATATAGTTAATTAGATAACAAGCATGTGAATTTACTTAAAAGTAGTGCCAATCAACTCTTTTTTTTTTTTTGTCAGAAAATGTTTCTTGAGCACAGTTAATTTTCTAACTCTACCTTTCATCTACCTGTTTTTTTTCTTTCACCTTTTATGTTTCAAGAGAAGAGAAGAATGTACCAACAATCTCTGGAAATTTACATTTTTGACAATATGGTAAAGATAGAAACATTATTATGAGGTCCATTAAGATATTTCCACTTGACTTTAGTTTTTCCATCACCATCATGTTGGGTCCCATTCATGTCTAATAGGCAGGAAGATGGCCAGGCTCTGGAAACAGCTTGGGAGGAGCTCACACTTCTGCTACTTACCAGCAAGGCAAACCTTGAGTGAATAACTTTCTGTGTCTCAGACACTTAGTCTTTCAAATACGGGTAAGAATAATAGTACTTAATTCATAGGTTAGTGTAAGGATTAAGTAGGCATGTGTACATGTATGTACTTAAAAGAGTGCCTATCACATACTAAGCACTCAATAAATACTATTACTATTAACATCAACCCTTTTCCTATCATATCATATTTTATCCCTCTACACTGTTTTTTATTTCCATAGTGCTTACTGTAACTTCTATTGTCATTTGTGTGTGTTGACTTTTTTATTTTGTAATAAAACCCCTTCTCTGTCTTCCCCCACTGTAAAATACAAACATATGAATATAGCTTTATGAAATCATGAACATTGTTTGTCTTCATTACTACTGATTTCCTTGAGACTAGTATAGCATTGGTACATACTAATAGCTCAATAGATTTATTGAATGTTGAATACTGAATAAACACATTTCTATAGATCTAAGCTCAGAGCCAAATATAACCAAGGATGAGTTTTAATAAATTAATCCCATAATGCAAAAATGCCTGATATATACAGTTCTAGGGATAGGACAAATACTATTTTAACAAATATCTAAATTATAAAAATTATGGCAGTGGCCTGGCTAATACCTCAATAAGATTGCCACATTTAATTCTATTGGACTGATGACTCAAAGTTTCTATCTTACTTAAATGTTACTCTAATCTTATTCAAAGAATAAGTTGTTTAAGTAAAGGGCCCATAGTTTAGTCTTCTATAATATGCACTATTCTTTTTTTATTGTTGGCACTATTACAGGTGTCCCCCTTAATAAAAATTGATATGATTTTTAAAGTGTTGTTTGGAGCTTTTTAAATTGAACTTTTATGTTTGGTTAAAAAAAAAAATCTGATAGCTAATTGGAGGATTTGGGGATAAGGGAAACCATTGCTCCAAAATAAGAACATGTAACATCCAACCAAGATAGATTGGGAGCACCATATTTTAAGATAATTTCTAGAAACAGCCAATAAGTTTTATAATAACTTTCTTGAGCTGCACATTTTGAAATTTCTGGAATTTTTGCATATTTGTTTTTTTTGTTACTATTGCCTGTTCTTTGTTTGTTTATACTTTTATTTTGGAGGAAGTAAGGAGCTTTTAAATTGTGTTCTGTTTTGGAGTTTGCTTTGAAGACTGATGGACTCAGGTAAGATAAATAGAGGTATCTGTGAGTAAGGGAGGAAAATAACTTGACACTTTAAGGACCTTGGGCATAAAGTAGGGGTTTCAGGGGAATGTAGAAGCTAATCCCAAGGCCTTAACCACGTTGAGGCCTGAGGGTGCTAGGATGAGGCTTCTCTTTAGAAAAATCAGTCTGGCGTCAACACGGTAAATGCATCTGGAGGTGGCTATGATTGAAAGGAGGTCAAGCCTTCAGAAGCCATTATAATATAGGGTTCTGTAAATAATGATGGTAATAGTGGTGAAGATGGAGATCAGAGACCAACACTACTGATTTGGGGGAGAGTGGAGAAAGAATGAATTTCTGAGGAAGTGGTATTTCATAGGTTCTTAAAGAATGGATGGCCTTCAATAGTAGAAATAGAGATGAGGATGTGCCAGGCTGAGGAAATGGTACAGATGAGGCCATATGGGTAAGGGATTATAGGTTATTCTCAGAAATAGAGTATAACCTGTCTTGTAGGTAGATGAGTACACCTGAAGCCCAGAATACCAGGTGGGTTACTACTGAGAAATAAGGAAGGCTATATGGATGGAATCATAAACTCCCAGAATATAAGAGCTAAAAAGATCAGCAAGTTGAGTTGAAGCTATAGTACTCAAGGCCTTGAAAGCCAGGCTAAGGGGTTTACGTTAATTTAGCCATCCTTTGGAATCACTGCTAATTTTTGAGCAGCTATAAGTAAGTATTTTGTAATGTCTGAGAGGAGATTAGGGTTTAAGGTGCTTCTATTGGAGGGAAAAGTAAAACATGGGTTTGGAACATCCTAATCCAGAAGAATTTACAGGAAATGGTATATGATTCTATTGACAAGATGACTTTACAGAATTGAGCTTTATTGGATTTTTTAAAAACAGAAATTACAATGCCAGAGAGTAACTTGTCTGTCTGAGAAAGAAGGGCAGATGACTTAATTTATTATTTGTTGAATCTACAGTTCTAGAAAGACTCTTGAATAGACGTGTATAGCACTAAAATGGAGCTGTCTACCTGAAGCTTGGAAGGGAGCTCAGGACTAGAGGAGTATTTGGTAGGCATTTATTGGACACTAGAGGGCTGGTGCACGAAATTCGTGCATGGGTAGGGTCCCTAGGCCTGGCCAGTGATCAGGGCCCATCTGTGGGGCAACTGGTGGGGTGATCAGGGGCCCCCGCTGGCACTCGCCTTGGCTGGCCTGACGCTGCCCACTCGCCAGCCCTGCCCCCCCACACCAGTTACCTTGGCAATCGGGGGGGCCCCCCCCTGGCACCCGCCTTGGGTGGCCTGGGGCCTGCAGGCTGGGGGCAGCTCCTGCATTGAGCATCTGCACCCTGGTGGTCAGTGTGCATCATAGTGACTGGTCATTTCGCTGGTCATTCTGTCATTCGGTCGATTTGCATATTGTGCTTTTATTATATAGGATGGTATGTTGATAGTGCAGAAATAGAAATTACAGATATTACAGAAAGAAGAAGGGAAGAGCCCTAACCAGTTTGGCTCAGTGGATATAATGTCGGCCTGCGGACTGAAGGGTCCCAGGTTCTATTCTGGTCAAGGCCATGTACCTTGGTTGCAGGCACATCCCCAGTAGGGGGTGTGCAGGAGGCAGCTGATCGATGTTTCTAACTCTCTATCCCTCTCCCTTCCTCTCTGTAAAAAATCAATAAAATATATTTTAAAAAAAAGAAGAGAAGAAGGCAAGATAGAGGGCAACCATATACTTTATCCTCCAAAACTGATGGTTTTCAGAGTGAAAGGCAGTGGTATTAATAATTATTGACAAAACAGACTACCCAAGACAACTGGGAGAGACTGTGGAGACTCTAGAGTTGATGTTTGACAAGAGGAAACTTAGGAAGGGCTATGGAGAAGGTACCAGAGTAAGGAGGGGTTGCCTACAGGGTCCATTCTGAGTAGAAAGACTTGAGTAGCCAGGAGGGGCCTACTGAACTAAAAGAGGGACTATGAGTCCTAATGAAAGCTAAATGTTTAAAAGATTCTATCCACAAGTATCTGATTTTGAGCGGTTAAACCTGGCTATTCCTCAACTTTTTGCCACCTGTATTTTTCCATGTTAGAAAGTACTTTCTACTCGGAAACACCAGCAGCCTCCTCTTCAACTTGTCCCAGGACAGTTTTACAGCTCCCCATGGAATGCAGATGAATGGCTGCCTGTTTCCATTTCATGCTTTGGATTTACAGGTGCAGATTGTGTAGCTCCTCATTGTAGCTGAAATTGGAAAACATTTTAAAAGCTTCCAGCATGTCAAGCACTGTGATTTTGGTTAACATTGGATTTTGCACTCTGTTGTGTGCCTTTAATATTTCCTGTGCTGAGAAAATTATAATACTAAAGCAAAACAAACACCTGTGCCATGGGAGATGTCTTCTGAGTTTCATTTGGTAAAGTTTGAATTGGGAGGGCGAAATTGCTTTGTTAAGAGTAAATGGTCATAAAAATATTAATTCTTGTTATTTTTCCTGTGCTTTAAGGATGCCATGGTATATAAAGGCCCAGTGCCTCAGGAGGTGGCATACTTCTGTTTAGCTTTTAAACCAGAGCTGCTTCTTAGAAGGGGGTCAACTTGACCCTGGAGGGATCATTTTTGGCTAAGGTGGTAAATCTCCTTGACCCAAGATAGTTCTGAAAGGCTGCAGGAAGCTTTCTCTGAGGCTCCTGGGTAGCTCTGCTTCTTGCCACTTGTCCTGGTTGGGTAAGGAATCCCATCCACTCTGACAAAATATGTCAATGAGACAGAAAAGTCATTTTCTATTTTTCTCCAGTTCTTTGTTACCATAAAATAAGTCCATCTAGTCCTGGCCAGTATGGCTCAGTTGGTTGGTTGTCATCCCATGAACTGAAAGGTTGACAGTTCGATTCCCATCAGGGCACATGCACAGGTTTTGGGCTCCATCACCAAGGTCCAGGGTGCATGCAGGAGGCAGCCAATCAATGTTTTGCTCTCAGATCCATGTTTCTTTCTCCCTTTCCCTTCCTCTTTCTCTAAAAATCAATAAAAATAAGTTTGTCTAATCTTATTTTTATACTAGTTTATTATGAATCTGCTGAACCAAATTTGCAAAAGTGATGTATATGCTTGAATGTCAAGCCTTTGTACATTGGCCAGTGGAGGGTTGTGCTTGTAAAAATGTACATAGCAGTTTATCATGTTCATAGTGTATCATAGCTTTGTTGGAGGGTGGGTTTAAACTCAATTTTAAAGTAATATTTTTGCAAGTAAAATTCTCTAAGGCAGTGATTCCCAACCTTTTTTTGGCCATGCCCCACCTAAGCATCTCTAAAATCCTGATGCCTCTCCCGCACCCATGACATATAATTCTTATTATTAAAAAAGTGAACTATTCACGTGGAGGAAGCCTAAAAGGCCATTAACTTGGTCTAAACAAGCTTCCAAAGAACATGGCATCCATGAAAGAGAAAAATAAAAGAATGAAAGGACAGTTGAAGTACTAAGGAAGAAATCACTAAGAAATTGTTTAAAAATAATAATATGAAGTGATATGAAAAAATAGCAAATAAAGTTTCAAAACATATAATAGAGAACTGAAATGCATAAATATGTCATAATATATATTTCTATGCTGTATATGAGGCCCCTAGAACCATAAGAAATGCAAAAAATTCACTGTTAATAACTCATTCTCAGTTGCCCCCCTTAAAAATCAGATTGCCCCCTGTGGGGTGTGTACCCCAAGTTGGGAACCACTGCTCTAAGGTATCTAATAACCAATAGAATTCCAATAAAGCTCTTAGAGTATATTGAGCAAGTTCCTATTATCCTGTTAGATTGTAAAATCATATAATCACAGGTGTTTTGAACTAAGGGCCTTAAAGCTCCTGTAATCACCTGTCAAGTGAGGAAGTAGAGGCCTAGAAACAACGGAACTAATCCATGCCCACACATTCCTGGTGGCCAAGTCAGACCCAGAACCTGGTTATTAGTATCCCAGCTCCATGCTTTCTCCACAGCGTGACCAGCATGACAGGTGTTTCCTGATCAGAAAACCAGAGCCCTTCAGAGAGCAGTTGTCTGACACCCCGGGTGATATGTGAGCCAGCTGCATGGCATATGCTTTGTGTTCTTAGAATTTCAGAAGCTCAACTACTTGTAGACATAGGGCACATTTTTGGATGCACAGGTCATTCAGAAATGGCAAAAATGGTCTTCAGGGTCACGGACCTGGCTTCAACACCTGCAATTTGTGCAGGTGATGAGTGGATCTTTGATGAAAGGTAGACATTTATGGGAAAGGAAGAATGTAAATTGTTCACCATACAAATATTTACTTGAATTGTCTTTTCTTAGAGAGGTGAGTATTTTAAACAGGATCACTAGCATCTATGGTGTGAATTCCCTTGTAGTCTGATCAATCTTGTCCTACTCCCTTCAAAATATTGTGCAATACCAAGATAAAGACAGAGCCATATTCAATTTATGATGCTAACTTATTATGTGTGTCCTATGCCATACTTTCAAACCTCAAATGGGAACACAGTGTCTGACCAACTTGAATGTGCTGATGTAGTCTATGAAAAAGAATATTTAAAACTATGCTGTCCAGAAAACATCAATGGGTGATCATTTTGCCTATATACTAAAGACATGTTCATGGGAGAAAACTGAAAGGACTTTGGAGGGGCTTCTCTGAAAAGCCTTAAAAACAAGTGATGTCCCTAACCAGTTTAGCTCAGGGATAGAGCAGTGGCCTGCAGATGAAAGGGTCCCGGGTTCCATTCCAGTTAAGGGCATGTACCTTGGTTGCAGGCTCCTCCCCAGCCTGGGCCCTGGTCAGGGCCTGTGCAGGAGGCAACCAATTCATGTGTTTCTCTCACATCGATTTTTTCTCTATCTTTCCCTTTCTCTTCCACTCTCTCTAAAAGCTCAATGGAAAAATATCCTCTGGTGAGGATTAAAAAAAAAAAGTGATGGACCCCAATTCTGTTTTTATTCACAAATAAAGATGACATCCAGGTATCCAGAGAGACCTCTATTGTGAGTCTACAGTATTCCTATTATTAAGTTAAAGAACCATTTTAGGTATGGCAGTGGTCGGCAAACCGTGGCTCACGAGCCACATGCCGCTCTTTGGCCTCTTGAGTGTGGCTCTCCCACAAAATACCACGTGCAGGCACGCACGTACCGTGCAATTGAAACTTCGTGGCCCATGCGCAGAAGTTGGTTTTCGGCCTGAGCGAGTCTATTTTGAAGTGGCATTAGAACACTCAAGGGGCTAAAGAGCTGCATGTGGCTTGTGAGCCGCGGTTTGCTGACCACTGAGGTATGGCAATGCAGAAATTTTATAGTCTATGGATATGGAGTCATTAACAACTTTCCAGAGCAATCTATATATATAAAAGCCTAAGCGACTGGCAGACCAGCTGACCATTTCACTGTCCGACCAGTAGCTATATGCACACTGACCACCAGGGGGCAGATGCTCAATGCAGGAGCAGAAACCACAGGCATGGAAACATGGAACAGACTGATAAATCTCAGAGGGAAGGGGGGAGGAGGAGAGTGGGAAGAGATTAACCAAAGATCTTATATGCATACTAGAGGCCTGGTGCATGGATTTGTAGGGTCCCTCCGCCTGGCCTGTGCCCTCTC
This sequence comes from Ia io, assembly GCA_025583905.1. Classification (NCBI taxonomy): domain Eukaryota; kingdom Metazoa; phylum Chordata; class Mammalia; order Chiroptera; family Vespertilionidae; genus Ia; species Ia io. Next base: position 51,772,439 of record JAJQQW010000003.1, read on the forward strand.
GCAATCTGGGACCCCTCGGGAGATGTTGGATAGCCAGTTTTGGCCTGATCTCTGCAGGCCTGATCTAGATAGGAGGAAGCCCAATTCTGTGCATTGAGCATCTGTCCCCTGATGGTCAGTGCACATCATAGTGACCAGTTGACCGGTTGTTCAGTCATTCGGTCTGAGGCTTTTATATATATAGATTAACTGTCATGAGAGGAGGGAAGCTGTAAGTGAAATCAGACTGCTGAAACTAAAATAGCCTTCAATCTCATGGAAATGACAGTGCACTCCCTGAGTTGAAATAGTTTGGTAGTTATAAGAAGATTATTTGGATTCAGTATTATTATTACCTATTTGTTCTTAAGTGCATTGTGTGACCTCCTCGCACCCCAACTCCCTGATCTAATCTGGAGAATAACAAGATCTCTCCCAGGACAATCATCAGAATTAAATGAGACAATATTTAGTTTAAAGTACATTTTCATTAGTGCCTGGACTTCGTATGAGTTCAATTAATAGTAGCTATACTATTAGTAGTAGCATTACTATCAGAACTAGTGCCACTACCACTATAAAATTATTTTATGGATAGTTATTTATGTAAACCATGGAAAGTGCCATTCATTCATTCAACAAACATCTATTAGAAGCATATTATGTGTCAGGGGAAAGGCTAAAGACGCAAAAAATAAAAGACACACCTATATATTATATATACACACATACATATATGTATAATATAAAGATGTGTATGTATACATATACAAACATATACACTTACTGTATAAAATATATAAAATATATATTTAATATAAATGCCATGCCTGACTCAGAAGGACTGATATATCTGATATGTCCTTTATTTTTGTCACATGATAAAATAGACTTTGATTATAGGGCATAACTGACACAAAGACATTGATAGGGCTATGGGCAGATGTCACATTTTAAAAATTGAGTCCAGTAATCCAATATTTAGAATTTAAATAAGCTCCAAATCAATAAGGCCATCATTAGCTAATGCCAGGTATTTTGACTTTATTGTTAGAGCCATACCAGGGAGGACAATTAAGAGAGTGAACTCAATTTGCTTTTAGTTTTGTTGCAGCTGGATTACTATCATCTAGGAGCCATTTAGCAAACAGAGGATAGACACATGGCTTTATTTATAGCAGGCTGCAGGGAAGGAATGCAGTTGATTGCACCATCTCTTCCGTAGTAGGTTAGCTACAGCATTATTTCTATCAGGTGGAGGATGCATTAGGCAAACACAAGCTCATTGTGGAATGTAATCAAGTTGATCTCTAAATGGGTGGTGCTGGTTAATTAGGCAATGAATGCAGTTTCACCTGGGAAGTGACAGTTTTACAAGTGGAGGAAATTTCGTACAATTTTAAAAAATAAACATCACTTGAAATAAACATCACAATCAATAACTACTACTTTTATTTTAAAAAATGTATTTTATATTATTCTGCCAAATCAGAAACCTTGAGTTAAATTATCGTAATGATTTATATCAGGGATGCTTCCGGCCATGTGCGGGTACTGCCCAACCTGTTTCAATTGCACTGCTCTGATGGGATTGCACTTACACTCTTCACTCTGAAATAAACATTCCCCAAAGCTCTCAAACAGATAGTGCTTAGAGCTTTCCCCTGGGCCCTCTTTTGAATTAAATCAATTAGGAGAAGGCCATATGTTCACCATATGTATGACAACTTGCCAGGGATTCTTAAAATGAAAGGAGAAAAACATTTTTTTAAAAATCACAAATCACTTGAAAACACACAAACTGACAAATAATTAATCAACCAACCAGTTAAATCTCTACTTATGTATTTCAAAAGTTGATTAAAATTGGACAAGATAAAGCACCTCCTGATTATCATTATATATTGCACTTCCCTTTTTTTTTTCATTCTCATATGTCATTAATTTCTTAGGCAGCATAAGGAATCAATAACTCTTTATCAAGTTTTCTTCACCTGCTTATTTACCTGGAGAAAGTAAAAAGATTGCCAGGCCAGTAAGATAGTAGGTTGTAACAAAATTTTTCAGAGTTCAATGTCTACAGACTACATACAACAACATTTGTTGAATATTTTGTCTACCCTTCATTAACAGGATAGGGAGTACAACTGGTTGGATCCTGATTATAGTTATCATGACATGTTAGACTTGGGACATGGAAAACAGGTCTCTTGATCTGCCTTTTTAATTGCACAGATGCCATCATTCAATTTTTAATCCATTAGAGGGCCTTGCACAGTGTTTGGCACATAGCAGAAGTTCTATACATTTTTAAAAATTGAAACAATAATTAAGCTGAGGATTTGAGAAATGAAGTGACATGAGTAAGGTTATCTTGTTATTGAACAGGTCTTCTGATTCCTAGACCTTTCGCTTCTACACTATGAATACTACCCAGCGATCTCTTGAACATGCCCCATGCCCTCCTGTGTTGTCTCCCAGGTGAAGTACTATGTTCTCGCCTTGGCATTCATCCCTTCTACCCTTTCTCCTTTACGTTACTTAGATGTACGTGTATTCTAGTCCATATAAGCTCTGGTTTACCCTCATGTTTCCAGGTTTTGCTGCCTTTGCTCAGGCTGTTCCCTTCCCGTTGATAAAATTTTCTACCCATCACTACTTTTCAAAATCTTAGCTGTCTCTTAGGGAGACTGGGGGTAAACTCAGACAAAGAGTAGAAAACTGGAACTTCATCTGGTTAAAAAAAATGTTGATTACAAACAGCAAATATCCAATGTGATTTCCAGAAGGGTGGTAGGCATGAGTTGCATTTTCAGTTCCCATTACAGGAGTTGAAGTGCAGAAAATGTGAAGATAAAGGGTCTGGCTGGACCCAACCCTGAAAAAAATGTGAACTGTGCGGAAATTATTTCTAAGGCATCCCCGTTGTTTTCCTTCTCCCTTTGGCTTTTTCCCCCATTTTTTCCATCCCACAAATGCCGTTAAATGTCTTGAGTTCTATTGCTATTTCTAAGGAAGCTGGCTTTATAAAAGTCAACACATAAATAGTTCCTTCTTGTTTCTTATTTTTGTCCAATAGTAACACAACAAGTCCTCGTGTAGTGCTTACTATGTGTCAAAAACTGTTTTAGAATGTGCATATGTATATATTCCTTTAGTTCTCATGATCAGTTTTTGGGGCAAATACTATTATCACCTTTTATAGATAGGGAAACTGAGGCATGGGAAGGTTAAGCGATGTGTCCAAGTTGCCCAGCTAGTTAATGGCAGATCCAGGATTTGAATTCAATCAGTCTGGCTTCAGTCTCTATGCTTTTAACAGTGACAGATGTATATCCAACCTTCCTTCCTCTAACACCTGACCATTAGGATATGGTTAATGGGCATAACTAGTTAAATATATTTCTAACTATCTATCCTGATTGGATTACCTCTTCAGATTTCTGAAAACATAAACTTTTTTTTTTTTTTTTTTTTTGCTTGCTCTTCTCTTATGTCCTTTCTGGCCTGTCTATAGTCCCTTTTCTAATAAGCTTAGTTTTCAACTAATTAAATAAACAGTTATTTAAACTGCATTAATGATAGTTTTTTTTTTTTCAGTTTCCTCTTTCACTTTCAATTTTGTGAATTAATCAGATTATTGTCCATGACTTTGACCTTGGACTTCCCATCTTTTTCTAGCTTCTTCAAAACTCTTTGATTACCAAGAGTTTTGGCAATTCTGCAAGCTCTACCTTTGGACCACACCCACCCATGTAATTCAATGGAAGGCATCTTACCCTTTTCCAGATAGGTCATTAGCTTCCTTTTCATGATCGCTTTTCAGAAATTATCTAAAATTTAATTCATTGATTTTTATAACAACTCCTAAATAATTGAGGTTTACCATTTACATCTTTTAAAATTTTTAAATTTAATTTATTATTTCCATCACCATTTATCCTCGCTGTGCCCTCTCCCACGTCCACCCCCAGCTGCAGTCACTACACTGTTGTCCATGCCCTTGTGTTCTCTGTCTCTTTTTTTCTGTTTTGATCAATCACCATTTACATCTTGAATAAGAATTTTTGTCTCCTGAGTTTTGTACACAGATATGGAAGAGCCTTGGGAGAGGGGGACATAATAAGTTTATTTTCCTGTTTATATTGGGGAAAAACCATATACAGAGAACCACGTCCCAGATATTTATATTTTGGCAAAGATCCCTGAGTTAGAGATGAGGAAAACCCTCAGTCACCATGAAAATTCTGGAAATGTTTATAGTAAACTAGAATTTGGACAATGATAGAAATCCTAGGCGAGGAAAGTATGATGACAGTTCAGATAAAGAATAAGGAACAGCTGAATGAAGGAGGATTTGTAGTAAGAAATGCTAAACCATATTGTGAAGAAGAATCATATATTTTAGGGAGAGAACCACTTAATTTTGAAAAGGACATAGATTCAAAGAAAAAAATAAGAAACGGAATAGGAGTATTGCATTGCATCTTATCTCTGGCCATAATAGGAAGTAAACAGACAAAATGAAATTAACCCCCGGGACTCAATGCCCTGGTGAGTTTCTTGGAACCTTGCAAAAAGGATGGACCATATGGTAAGTAAGGACTGCCTCTGTGACAACACAGGCTCAGATGAAATTTCAAGGATTATAAATCCTCTTGTTTCATCTCATAATTTGAACACCAGCTGGCACTGGGAAGTATAACATTGCACAATTAAATGCCTATGGGTTTTTTAATATCTTCCTCAGTAGCATCCGGGTTTGGCCCCTGGAAAACAGAATGTGGCACTACTCCAGGATGATCATTAATCTGCCTCAGTAGGGCAGTCTTCCCTCACGGGAGCCCATCCATAATGGTCTGTTGTAGTGATCTGTCACACCATATGGGGGAAGAGGAAACAAGAGATTGAGCAACAGAGGGGACACACATAACATGGAATCCTGGCAAAAACGGAAAAGAAGGCAGGAAGCTTTACATATCATCTGTCCACATAGCCGAACAGAGGTCAAGTACTTAATTACATGCCCATTGTTGGTCTTAGAGTCTGTCATACAGACATGAAGGGGAAAGAGAGAACCAGCAGGGAGAGTGAATCAGTGGTTTTGGAGAGGTACCAAATTAAATATCCTTTCTGTGGTATCTTTCAGGGGACAGTTGAATGGGACAGAATGGGGTCCCGGAGGACCCTGCCATGCTGTGTACACAATGCCTGTTTACGTGGGTTATACAGAGAAGGTTTGTGGCGATAGGAGATGTAAGCCATGGTGTGTTTCCCAACGTTCTGTATTGGGAGTGGCTGGTGGGCACTATGTTCTTTTGCAGTCCAGTTTTTACCTCTCCTTTGTCCCATCCTATACCGAAGCCATACTGAGCTACTCACAGTTCACATTTGTGCACCCTCTAGAGTTTGGGCCTGCCTGGAAGAGGAAGAGATGAATGCATGGTTGAATGGATAACTGGGTGGGTTGGATGAATGAATGAATGAATGAATGAATGAATGAATGTCTGCACACAACGAGTCAGCTATTTAACACAAATACTAGTCGTAGTTAGAGTGTTTCCCTCCTGGAAACAACATTGTAGGGTGGCAGAGTAGAGCAGTAGCAGGTGAGGTGGTGAGAGCAGACATGGAGAAGAGAAAAAAGATCCTATGGGAGAAATTGTAAGACTTTCTTATGGAAATTAGAACTTTTCCCATATAGTCTGTTTCCATGGTGCTTCAGTTATTCATACATGGTTTCCCATTAGCTGTTTAGCCGGGAACCATTCCAATACCCATTAGTTTCAAACATTTTAAAACAGCAACAAAAAGTACATTTTAATGCAGCTTTCAGGATTCATGGACTAATAGATGTTAGGAAATGCAAACTGGGAAATTGTTATAACCAATATTAGAGCACATATTCCCTCCACTCCTCAAGGTAAAACTGGGCTAATTTGCAGCAAAGACAAAGGGTTTGGTGACTGGAGGGAAGAAGGGAAAAACAACCTTTTTTTTTTTTTTTTTTTTAACTTATCTTTCAGGGGAGGGAGCTCACTCAGCAGGTGGGATCCCAGGGATCTGGGAGAGCAATTGCATGGTAAGGGCACAGACAACAGGAAATGAGTGCAAACAGGCCCCCTCCTCAACATAAACACACACAGACTTAACCTACAGCTGAACTCCTGCCCTTGAGTGACCACTGCCATTAGGATGCAGGTCAAAAGGTTGCAGGGGGACAGAAAATGGAGCCTTATTGAATGAAAGAGAAAATGAAAAATTCTTTTGTTTGCTTAACTCTGTGGTTTGTATAGCTACTGTGATGCCAGAATGGAGTCCAGAGTGGGAAAAAGAAGTCCCCAATTTACCAGTCTAAAGAAAGGCAGTTGGAAATTCAGTTAAGGATTGGAAAAGAAATATGTGGGAGACCTACATAAAAAAGGGGGGGAGTCTCACTGCTCTTAAGAGGGAGAGCAGACTTAACCAGTCTCTGGTGATAATAAGAAGGTATGGAGAGCAACACCAAACATTTTCTATTCTCATAATGTGCAGGATGGAAGAAATACAGATGCAGGAGCACAGCTGGCTGACCCACTCTCTTTCCTCCATGGCAGGCACCCCCATCACAGCCGGTTAGGAAAAACTTTTTGATGCTAAAAGCTGTACATTCAATAACAATACATGAATAAACACATATATTCATATATATTCACGTGCATATATACATATCTATCTAATTATCTGTTATCTATCTATCTATCTATCTATCTATCTATCTATCTATCTATCTATCTATAAAAAGACATGGCAACATGAAGCTCACCTGGCAAATTATTTAACTCAGACAGGTATAGAAACTAGAGATTTCCCACTGTGCTTGGCTATTTTCACCCATTCCAACTCTGAGCACATTTACAAGTTCTGGATGATTCTATTTCTTCCAGAATGTTTCTTCAGGGTAAAAAATTGATCATTTAAATGAGGATGCAAAAGACTATGCTGTGTTTCAACTCTATCATTCTATAGGTAAAGATAATACTAAAAAGATAGGAAAATAATTACATTGTTTTGCTTTTTTTCTTTTTTTTTTTGATGGTTGTTAAACTCCAAAGTGTCTGGGATTATTTTATAACCTCTCTACCATGTGCCTTCTCCTAGGTTGGACTTTAGCTACATGATTTTCCCCCCTGAATAAGTAATGAACTGCTTTCCAAAATGGGTTTTATAGTAGAGATAATCAAGCAGTTTCCCACATGCTTTTTTTTAAAAATGCAGTTTTCAACAACTTGCCTTTGAGCAGTCATGATTTTTGTTTCTTAGGGTGCCCCATGTAAAACCACGACAAGCCCACAGAAATGAGGCTTCAGCTCCTTGCAAATGCTGAGCAGCCGTGAACACCCTCCTGGGAGATTGATGAGTCCTATTAACCTTTGTTGCGATAGAAACAAAGTGAGTGTGAGGATTAGGAGGAAGTCAATGTCAGCACCAGGATTAGAATTCACACTTGCCTGATTTCTCAGCCCACCACCAGCCCCCCATGGATCCCAGCTTTGTCTCCGCCCTGAAGTGAGACAAACGTTAATAGAATCCTGTTATCTTCAGGACTTATCATTGAAGGAAGGCCCATCCTTTTAATAAATGACAGAACAGGGAAGTAACTTTGCGGTGATTTATTCCACTCTCCAAACTTGTTAAGTGGGAAAAAGTTCATAAAAATGCTAGAAAGAGAATACCCACCTTTTGCAGTAATGCCACAGGGAAGCAAATGGTGTGGTGAAAAGCATCGGATAGGAGTTGGAGCTCCCTATTTGAAGCTGGGCTGTGCCTCTCACTGAGCCTCTTTCTTGCCTATAAAATGTAGAAAACAGAGAAGCACCGATCAGACCAGACCATCAAACCTCAGAGGGAAGGCAGGGGAGGGTGGAGGTAAGGGGGAGAGATCAACCAAAGGACTTGTATGCATGAATATAAGCATAACCAATGGACACAGACACCAGGGGGGTGAGGGCATAAGTGGGGGCTGTGGGGGGGGGGGCAATGGGGGGATAAGGACACATATGTAATACCTTAATCAATAAAAAAAATAAATGATTCTTAAAAATGTAGAAAATGATACCAATGTGAGTGTTTTATGAAGATTAAATATGCCAAGTACATGAGATGTTATTGGCACTTCTTAAAATTTTTGCCTTTCCATATTTTCATCTTCTCTCCCATTGCAGCTATACAGTTTCTCCACATGATAAAAACAATACCCAATGTGTTCACTTCAGGGTCCAATTCCAAGTCATTGGTGAGACTTTGATCTTGCAATTTGGTCAAGCCGAGTATCTGGAGTTAAGGCCCAAATACAGTGCATAGCAGTTTAATGCATTGAGCCCAGATTGCTCCGAGTCCTTAATAGTGACTTTCCCCATGAGTAGGATTTCAAGAGCTCCCATACAGAGGTAGAGTCCTGGGCCAGACAGAGAGGCAGTCTGGGGAGTGAAACCCATGTCTAACGCCCGTATTCTGGAAGGTGTCTCCTTGCTGAAAGAGCACTGACCCGATTTACAGCGCCATGCGTTCTCTCCGACTGACAGTCTTGCTATTTCCTGTCTCATTCCTCCATCCCCAGTTTTCTTTGCCACTTCTCCAAGAGAATATTCACGTCTCCTAATTCAACAAGTATGCTCTTCGTCCTCTAAGTAGTTCCTGAACATACTTTGCCTTATTTCATTTGAGAAGGGGTTAGCAATTCACCTTCCTGAGTCTGAAAAAGAGGAAGAAAATCCCTTTTTATTCTTTTCTTCAAATCTGAACTGGGAGTTTCAGGCTAGAAGTCTTGAGTGGATGGTTGAAACAGGAGTGCACAGAAAGGCGACTTCGGCTCTACACTGTGGACATTAAAACTACTCAAAACCAGAATTGCTCTTGGAGGAAGGATTTACAGCAGGAAGGATTAGGAGAGTTTTTAAAAATTTCCCGGCTGGTGTGACTCGGTTGAGCAGCGTCCCATGCACCAGGAATCACCTGTTCAATTCGGGTCAGGGCACATACCTGGGGTTGTGGGCTCAGTTCTCAGTAGGGGCGTATGGGAGGGCCGATCAATGTTTCTCTCTCACATGAATGTTTCTATCTCTCTCTCCTTCTCCCTCTCTTTGAAATCAATAAAAACATATTTTAAAAAAATAAAAATAATGTCCCCCATGTCATTATGATAATAGCAAGATCTGCACATCTACTAAATCCATGCAATGTGCTGTGCTGTTCACATATAATGTCTTGTTTAATTCTTAGAACAGCTTTGAGAGGTAGATTCTATTACCCTCCCCGCCTACCCCCATCCACAATTTTGTAGCTGAGGGACTATGGTGATGCTGCCTTAAGTAAACTCAAGCATTCTTCTTTATTCCCCGCATCTTGTCTCCAGGAACCTATGGCGTTTTATGATCCAAGACAGATCTACTTCTCTGCTTCTCACTCAGTCCTCAAAGGCCTGGGTCAGTGGTGTGCATAGAGTCTGCAAAGGCCTCACACAATATGCATTTGGCTCCCTGGCATTGGTGGCAGCCCACTCACCTGGGCTGATGGCCCAGTGTAGCTGGGCTTTGGGGGTAATGAGCAAGGAACCAATTTCTGGAAAGACAAGTACGCACACCAGGCAATGTATTTGGGAGCTTATGAATGAACCTGCTATACTAGTGTCTCTCACATCCTGTTTTGGCATAAAGGGAGGGAGATAGTTGCTGAGTGCATATTCTTCAGGGTAAAAAGCATTCTCTCAGTCTGCCTATTATTTTGCTCCTGTGATCTCCTTTTTTTAAAAAAATATTTTTATTGATTTCAGAGAGGGAGAGAAAAATAGAAATATCAATGATAAGAGAGAATCACTGATCAGCTGCCTCCTGCACACCCCTTCCTGATCAAGCCTGCAACCTGGGCATGTGCTCTGACTGGGAATCAAACCTTGGCCTCCTGGATCATCGGTAGACATTCAACCACTGAGCCACACCGGCTGGGCACTCCTGTGATCTCTTTACATCTTTACACATGGATCATTGATGGCATTTTATAGAAGCCTGATTGTTTTGTTAGTTACTGATAGTATCCAATTTAAGAATTTCACATAGTCTCCCTGAGTTTTCTAAAATACTAACTGGCAGAGCTTTAACAACTTCCATTAATACAAAGCTCGCCTATTGATTTGAGAGCATGTAAAACTGCAGAAGTTCTGGATTCATTTTTCTTCTTTCTCTGATGATTCCCACCCACTGCACGTGGTCCAGGCATTGGCCATAAGACTGGAATTAACTGCTCCTTGGAGAAGTGAGGCCAAAATTGACATGGAAAACCTTTTTGTTTTTCCACATTTTCCATTTTTATTCATTCCACATAATAAAAAGGCAGTTCTTTCTTCAGCCTCCCCCTGAACCTGATGTATTTAAAATTCTATTATTTAAAATGTAAAGAATTTGCAGAATATTTATTTAGATCTGTAAGAGGACCTTTTAGTCACAAATGCATTTCTGCTATTAACTTTCAGGCAGACACACTTATGGAAGGAAGACAAGCAGAAGTTTGGGAAGGGGTTGCTGTATAAATGTAATTTGTTCTCTTTTTCCTCCTCAGACAGGCTGCTGTGATTTTCTACCTTTGCAAATAACTAAGTGGCACTTATAATTAAACTCTCATAGGGAGAGTGGTATGAATATTGTAAGTTTTAAGTAAAAAGTACTTTTCTGCCTCTCTGCATATTTGATTCTTATTTTATCTTATTTCTTAAATATCATGTGTTAAACACTATATTGGGTATAAATATAGTGCCAAATAATCACAGTTATCAGCAGAGGGAAGCTCTTTTTCTGATTAAAACGAGTGACTTTTCTGATATAGAGCCTCAGCTGAAGGGCTGCAAGACAGTACAAGTGACTACTCTATCCTCTGTTTCTAGAAATACAAAGTTTTCCTGAGGCCAGAATGGAGCCAGGGCTACAATGCTGAAAGGGAGAATGTGTTCTTATTGTTGATCAGGACTTACTGAGCTTTACTGGGAAAATAATGAGCTTGGTTCTTTCTTTAACTCTAGGAAGATAAGGTATATATGCCTTCTATCTTCTACTCCTTTCTTCAGCGAGTCTACACTTCACATATACTAATGCCAAAGTGGGGAGAATTAATTATTTCACACCCAGAAAACCAGATGGAAGTATTTATTCTTTGCTGCTGCAAAACAAAAATAACTAGTTATTTCTTGCTGGTGCTAAGACATGGGTGCTGGCCATGTAGAAAGGGTATCCCAATTCTAGTCACAGCTGGGACTCTGTCATCTTGGAATGTCCTGTTGGAATTCCAAACAGATGAAGTTGAGCCCAGAGCTGGTCACAACTGTGAAACATCCTATTGTTTCCTATTGTCAGGCTTTCCCTGGCCTATTTTACATCACAGAGTCCAGATTTGTTCTTTTCCATTTTTTTACCTGGTCTTGGCACCATTGAGTTGACCTGAACTCTCAATTCCATTTCCATGGATGTATGTCTGTCCTTGTGCCAATATCACACTATCTTGATTACTGTTGCTTTGCAGTACATTTTGACTGCATTTTAACAAATGTGTGTCCTTCAACTTTATTCTTGTATTTAAAAACTGGTTTAGCTATTCTGCATCCCTTGCAATTACATAAACAATTTAGCTTTTCAATTTCTACAAAAAATCCAGGTGGGTTTCTGACAGAGACTACATTGAATCTGCAGATAAACTTGGGCAGTTCTGCCATCTTAACTGTATTACATCTTCCATCCATGAACATGAGATGTTTTTCCATTTATTTAAATATTTTTTTATTTTTTTCAGCAATATTTTATTATTTTCAGAGTATAAGTTTTGAACTTCTATTCCTAAGTATTTTATTCTTTTTTTATATTATTGTAAATGGAATTGGCTTTTATTTCATTTCATTTTTGGATTGTTTATTGCTAGTATATAGAAATACAATTGTATCCTGCAAATTTATTGAACTCAGTTGTAAATTCTACTAGTTTTTTTTTTGTTGTTGTTTGTTTTTTTACTAGATTCTTTAGAACTTTCTATGTGCAAGATCATGTCATCTACAAACAGATAGCTTTACTTCTTCTTTTTCAAAATTGATGCTTTTATTTTTTTCCCTTGCTAAATTGCCCTGGCTGGAAGCACACATACAAAGTTGAATAAAAGTAGCAAGAGTGCACATCCTTATCTTCACGATTTAGGGGAAAGCATCCAGTCTTTCACTATTAAGTATGGTGTTAACTCTTTTTTTTTAATATATATAACCTTTATTAGATTCAGGCAGTTCCATTCTATTTCTAGTTTGTTGAATGTTTCTGTCTTGAAAGGGTGTTGTATTTTGTCAAATGCTTTTCTTTTATGAAATGATCATGTCATTTTTGTTTTTCATTCTATTAATATGATGTATTAAATTAATTGATTTCAGATGTTGAACTAATCTTGCATTCCTGGTATAAATCCCACCTGGTTACAGAATATAAATTTTTTATATGTTGCTGGATTTGGCTTGCTAGTATTTTGCTAAGGATTTCTGTGTCCATATTCATAAAAGATATGTGTCTATAGTATCTTCGGTTTTTGTATCAGGGTTATACTGGCCTCATAAGATGAGTTGGAGTGTGTTTCTTCCTCTTTTATTTTTTTTGGAAAAATTTGAAAATAATTAATATTAATTCTTCTTTAAATGTATGGTAGAATTAATTAACGACACCATCTGTTCCTGAACTCTTCTTTGTGGGTAGTTTTCTGATTAACAAACCAATCTCTCTGCTTGTTGCAGACCTATTCAGATTGTCTGTTTCTTCTTCTTCTTCTTTTTTTAAAATATGTTTTTATTGATTTCAGAGAGGTAGGGAGAGGAAGAGGGAGATAGAAACATAAATGATGAGAGAGAATCGTTGATTGGTTGCCTCCTACACACCCCTTATAGGGGATTGAGCCTGCAACTCAGGCATGTGCCCTTGACCAGAATAGAACCTGGGACCCTTCAATCCGCAGGCTGATGCTCTATCCACTGGGACCCTTCAGTCTGCAGGCTGATGCTCTATCCACTGAGCCAAACCAGGTAGGGCTGTCTATTTCTTCTTGAGTCAGTTTTGGTAGTTTGTGTCTTTCTGGTCCACATCATCAACTTTTTCTAATTTGGTGGTATATAATTGTTCATAATATTCCTCTGTAATCTTTTTCATTTCTCTAAGATCAATACCAGCATCCTTTTTTTTATATCTGATTCTAATGATTTGAGTGTACTCTTGTTTAACTTGATCAGCTTAAAGGTTTAATTGTATTGACCTTTTCAAAGAAATAGGTTTTAATTTAACTGATTTTTTTACTATTGTACTTTTATTCCTTGTTTCATTAATTTCCACTATAATCTTTATGGTTTCCTTCCTTTGCTTTTTTTAACTTTAGTTTGCTCTTCTTTTTTCCAGTGTCTTAAAATGTAAGTTTGGGTAATTTATTTAAGGTTTTGTTTCTTTTTTAACCTAAGCATTTATGCATATAAATTTCCCTCTAGCCACTGAGTTAGTGGCATCTCATAAGTTTTTGGTATGCTGTGTCTTCATTTTAATTAATTTCAAATGTATTTTCTAATTTTCCTTTTGTTTTTCTTCTTTGACACATTGTTTATTTAGAAATGTGTTAAGTTCCACATATTTGTGTGTTTTCATAACTTCTTTTTGTTACTGATCTCTAATTTCATTTCTTTGTGATTGGAGAGCATATTTTGCATTATTTCTATCCTTTTGAATTTATTGAGGCTTGTTTTATAGCCCATCATGGTTTATCCTGGGAATGTTCTATGGCCACTTGAGGAGATGTTCTATAGAGGTTTTATAGCTCAAATGATGTCCGTTAGGTCTAGTTGTTTTATAGTGTGTTCAAATCTTCTATTTCCTTGTTGATCTGCCCAGCTGTTCCACCCATTATTCTCCAGTAATGAAGTCTCCAACTAAGGAGAATTGCTTTTGAAATGCTCAGTTCCCAGGCTACTCATAGAATTGAATGAAGCCTTTGCTGAAACCATCCTAGTTTAACTTCCCCTTCTTCCCAAAGCTACATCCATCTCTCCCTAATAGGTGTTAATCCCAAGGGCTTCCAATAAACTCCCTGCATGAAATCTCTGCATCAATGTCTACTTCCAGAAAAACAAGACTTAAAATAATCTTAGGAGCAAATTCTAAAGTGATATTTTGGAAATGGAGTCATTATTGGGTGTTGGCTGGCAATGAGAACCTCATCACTGGTGGTATTTAGAGCGATGATATACACTGGCATGTGGTGGTAGTATAATTTTTAAAACTTTCCTTTTTTTGTGAACTCAGGATAGCAAAGGAAGGGAATATGAAATTAATTGGTGGGGGTTATAGCTCTTGAAAGCATATAAGGTTTGGGAGAAAGAAATAATTAGAAAAATGATAGAATCAGATGGCTCTTGCCAGTTGCTGTTGATAAACTGAAGAAAGACAATCAACAGCTAAGGGTGATAAACCATGCATTTAAGGTGAAGCCTAAAAGCCAGAGGGCCTCCTTGGCAGGTTGTAAAGAGACTGTTATCTTTTGTAACCCAAGGAATCAAAAAAACAAACAAACAAAATAAAATTAAAGTTCAAGGCTTAATTAGAAGAGTAGTAGAGCTCTAGAGAAGTTGAATTCTCACCTGGACCAAGTCTTCTATGCCAAGGTCAGTGCTCTGCTTGGAAAGAAAATAAGTCCTAATACCTGAGATAGGGGAAATCTGGGTGAATGCACTCAAAAGAACCTTGATCCCAAGATTCCCCTGAGCTTTCTGGGATTGAAGAACTGGTTCACTCCTCCCTGTTAAAGGCTAATACTGCCCTCATTGTTTGAAAAAAATGCAGAGGCTACTGTTCTTCAAGAGAGCATGAAACCTATAGCCCATCCTGGAACAATAACAGGAAAGGAGTTGGGCCTGCTAATCAAAAGCCAAGTGGGCCTAGATTCTAAGGGACATGGATCAAAGAAGAGGGGGTGGACAGAAGGTAGATAAGGGAGATGAAGGAGTACTTTTTCATCAAATAGATTAAGTATTTTAGCAAAGTCTCTGAGAGTCAATACTAAATCACTAGAAGAATGGTTCTTGAAAGCCCTGAAAAAGCAATGGCACAAACTAAGTCAAGTAATGCCAGAACTGCCATCATGGCAGACAGTGGTTGAGAGATGGACATGAGAGAGTAAATATACTATACTAGAGGCCTGGTGCACAAAATTCATGCATGGGGTGGGGTCCCCTCAGCCCAGCCTGCACCCTCACCAATTCGGAACCCCTCGGGGGATATCCGACTGCTGGTTTAGGCCTGATCCCTGGAATCAGGCCTAAACCAGCAGTCGGACATCCCTCTCACAATCTAGGACCACTGGCTCCTAACTGCTCACCTGCTTGGCTGCCTGATCACCCCTAACTTCCCTCCCCCACCCCCTGCAGGCTGGGTCACCCCCAACTGCCCCCCTGCTGGCCTGGTCACCCCCAACTGCCACCCCCTGCTGGCCTGGTCACCCCTAACTCCCCCCCCTGCTGGCCTGGTTGCCCCTTACTATCCCCCCCTGGCTGGCCTGGTTGCCCCTCACTGCCCCCCCTGCTGGCCTGATCGCCCCACGCAGCCCGCTGCTCAGTCATTTGGTCATCCTTCACTGCCCCCCCTGCTGGCCTGGGTCACCCCACACAGCCTGCTGCTCAGTCGTTTGGTCATCCCTCACTAAGCTCCCTGCTGGCCTGGTCGCCCCATGCAGCCCGCTGCTCAGTCATTTGGTCATCCCTCACTAACCCCCCTGCCGGCCTGGTTGCCCCACACAGCCTGTTCAGTTGTCCGTTAAGTTGTTTCAGTTATGACGGTCGCTTAGGCTTTTATATATATAGATAAGTACAGAAAACCCACCATCTCATTATGTTCCATGGGAGGCCCCAGAGGATGCTGGAAAGAGGGACACCAGTATTGTCGAAAGGTCAGGAATGACTGTCCTTTATGAGCCAAGTCTGATGGTAGGAGATGCTGTTGGAGAACAGGACTTTCTGAGAACAATTGGGATAAAAGGATCCCAACATAATAAAAGCCAAATGGCTGTGCTTAACTATAATCATTAAAGTTGAGTTCTGGGGATCCAGGGATCTGCAGGTTCACTATCCACTATGGGTTCTTGGCTTTATGCAGGAAAGAATTTCAATACAAGCCAGCATAGAGTTTAAAATGAAAGTGAGTTAATTAGTGAAGCAGCAAGAAAGAGATTAGGCTACTTCACGGGTAGAGCAGCCCCTCTTCAGCAAAATTTGTTTTCTTTATTGAGGTTCATTTAATCAGGAGGTGGGTATTCAATAAGGGGGAGAATATTCAGGATTGTTCTAGGAAAGGGGTGGAGATTTTTTTGGAAGAGCTTAGAAGGTCATTTTGTGACCTTATATGAGCTTTCTTTTTCAGATCATGGTGTTGAGGAGGTGTGTTGTTTAGCATGCTAATGTATTACACTGAGCATATAATGAGGCTAGGGGTTACCGTAAGGTAAAATTAATTGCCATGTTAGAGCTGGTCTCTGTTGGTTTTAAGCAATAAATCTCATGGAGGGTGGTCTTACTTCCTTGTTGATAGTTCCTGTAGCTTTTATAGATTGTAGCTATGTTTCCACCTATACTGTCTCAAAGTAAATACAATTTTCAAAATGAGCATCAAGGTCAAAGTAGCACCAAGAGGCAGAGAACTATGTTTTTCTAGGAGCAGGGTAGATGGGCAGGCAATAAGAGCATTAGTCAATTCATGCAAAAAAATAAAAATAAAAATGGGAGACTAGGAGACTGAGAGTAATTATCTCTAATAAAGTCAAGATCTTAATTTTCAGACTTATACTCAAAACCATTGACTGAAGAAGAGGTGTAGTCCCCGTGAAAAGGACTTGCATAAACAAGGCAATTGTGCATAGTAATTTTACCTTAGTCCTTCCCTGAAAGGACCTGTGGCCATTCACTTTTATATCAGCTCTCCAATAAACTGAAGAGTGCTCCATCCTGTATTTATTCATGGTTTCTCCATCCACACACTGCAGCTTTGAGTAGCATTCTGTGATAGGATAGCTCATTTCATTCTGGAGACTTTCTAGAGAAGTAGCTTTAGGCACAGAAGTTCCACTATCACTCATGTTGGGGTCTTCTTTCAGGTTGGATCCTATTTAAGTGTAAAGATGTCAGTATTAATAGTGTAGGGCCAAGTTAGTTGGAATAGACTAGGATCTGGTAGATGGGATGATTCTATTTCTACCTGGAAATCAGTCAAACATCTTCCTCTTTATAAGGAAGTTGGTTGCTAATTAAAAGGAAATAAATATGAAGAGAAACGTGTCAGTCTCTGTGCCTCCTTTATTGTCTTAGTGTCTCTCAAGTAAGTTTCCCACAATTTGTCCAGAATCTTGTAGTTGATTCCAATATGCCTATGATTACCATAGCTAGGCTTCCGAAAATGTATTCTTCAAATTGTTGTGCAATAGCACAACATAGCATCAGTTGGTGTAAAAATGCCTGGGCTTGAGCTCCAAAAGTATATGAGGATGTTCTCAAAATTAAATAGTACGACTTCAGCTTTTCTTTTTTTAATCCTCACCCAAGGATATGTTTTTATTGATTTGCTAGAGAGAGAGGATGGGAGTGAGAGACAGACAGAAACATCGATGTGAGAGAGAAGCACTGATTGGTCGCCTCCCATATACAGCCCAACCAACTGGGGATCGAATCTGCAACCTTTTGGTGTACAGGACGAAGTTTTAAAGAACTGAGCCATCTGGCCAGGGCAAGACTTCAGTTTAATACTTATAAGATCTGTGGATATGCCTTTGAATCACAATGGCTACTCCTATGTTGTGGGTGAAGAAACAATCTGAGTGGTTGAGTAACTGCGAACACCTTAGAGGTGGAGCAGAGTTTTGAAATCTCACCTGCTTTACCCAGAGCTCATCTTCTGTTCATTACAGCATATTACCTTTCATAAGGAGAAAAAACAAAAGCCAACCAAAAAGAACATAAAACAAAAAGCCCGGAAACACCTGTGGATTAACTTTAAGGAAGCTGGCACAGTGCCCAGATGATGGTAAAGAGGAAGAAAAAAAAAATCCCTATGCTTGTCCACAGATCCTTCACAGAACAACCAAGCACAGAATTTAAAAATGTAAAACATGTCTCTAAAACAGAGTTTTGGCATTCTCCATGGGCTTCTCAAAGACATGCAGCCCAACTCAAGATGCGCTATAGTGGTATCCTATTTGCATTTCCCCCATGCTGTTAATTTTTACTTTATCAGATACTTTTTCCCCCCCACAAGAAATATTTACATTTACTTATGGGATTTGAGACTGTTTAAGCAAAATGTGATTTTTTTGTTTGTTAATTAGGAACACATAAAAGTTAAGAGAAACATTGGGAAGCTAGGATATATAAATTCTATATTTTCCTCATGTTAGAAACATATATATAAACATATAATTATATATAACATCATATATAATGAACTGCACTAATAAATATATAATTACTTATGTAAGTATATATAATTACATGTAATTATATATAACATATAAAATACACCAATCTACACTAATAAAAGAGAAACATGCAAATTGACCGTCCCTTTGCTACACCCACCAGCCAATCAGAGCGAGTATGAAAATTAACCCAACAAAGATGGAGGTTAATTTGCATACATAGGCATGGAGTGAAGACTGAAGGCAACGTAGAAGGAAGCAAAGCACTGCAGAAGGGAGCGAAGCTGCAGAGAAGAAAGCAAGCAGGGCGGTGGAGACGGGAGGGAAGCAGGCAGAAGCAGACGGGGCGGCAGAGAACCCCTATTCCTCCAGCCGTGGGAAGCCCTATTCTTGCAGGAATCTTCCTGCAATGGGCCTCTAGTAAATATATAACATACACTTATACATATGCATATATGTGTATGTATTTGTGTACATATACATATATATACATATATGTATGTGTATATACTATATGTGTGTGTGTGTATATATATATATGTTTCATATATATATATGAAAAACACCCTGTCAGAAAAAATATAAAACCCAGCAGGATCCAGGGGGTGGGGGGACATCAGGCTCTGACCTCTAACTCCCAAAGGAGTGGTTAGTATTTTACATAGACAGCATACAAATAAAAGATCGCATGATAAATTCAGATATTCAGAGAATAAACAGTATTTTTATGAGGGAATTAGTAACCCCCTCTGCCATCCCTTCCCCATTTACTTTTGAAATTAAATTTTTATGAAAGACTTTTAATTAGTGGCTTTAAAAGGAAAGTTCTTCATTTGACTATCACTTCCCAAGAAAAGATTCAGTATGGACCCAGTGGCATTGAGATCTAGTGCTACACCACCCTACTGATGCTAGTGTTGCAGGGATTTCCTTAGAGTACAAGGGTAAGAAAGTTAGCTCGGTATCCTGGGAAGTCACCCAGGACAGCCATCAGAACCACAATCGTGATGTAATAATAATAATAATAATAATAGTACAAAACGCCCACAAAAGAAAAATAAGTAAACAGTGTTCTAAGCCACTGAGGTTTAGAGTTGTTTTTCCTTAAAAATTTGTACTGTGACCTCATCTAGATAACCCTAACTAATACAGGTCCATAAATTAACAATTGAATCCAAAGTAAAGATGAGAGAATAAAACTTTTTAAAAATTTTTTTCTTGATAACTTCCTATCAGTTTAAACAACACATTGCTTCTCTGTTTTTATCCAAACCTAAAGTCTTGGATTCATATCCTTTGCATATTAATATACACTGAGTGGCCAGATTAGTATGATCTCTGAATGTATAATATATATATATATATATATATATATATATATATATATATATATATATATACACACACACATATATACACACACACACACACACACACACACACACGTATATATGTATATCAGTATATATATATATGAGGCCCGGTGCATGAATTCATGCATGGGTGGGGTCCGGCCAGACTGGCCAGGGGGAGGGGACATGGGCGGTTGGCTGGCCTGCCTGCTGATCGAACTCCTGGTTGAGGGGACAATTTGCATATTAGCCTTTTATTATATAGGATATACACTGAGTGGCCAGATTATTATGCATTCAGAGATCATAATAATCTGGCCACTCGGTGTATATTTCAGTAGGTGAGTTAGGATTTAAAAGAAGGCCCTATTTTTATTTGTTTACTTAAGCATTGGTCCGTCACAAATTTGTACAGAGAAATGACCAATTTGAAAATACAACAGGAAAAAGCAGATGTCAAGGGCCCAGAGAGTGTCATGTTATGTTTCTTCATTTTTCAGCTGAGTTTATTTTTCTGTTTCTGAATTTAGAGAAGTGTGAGCATATGCTCCCAAAAGGAGGAAAAATAAATATCCAGACATCTCGGCAAAGCAAAAATCCAAGAAATCAAAACAAGCCTTCAACCTTCTGATAAATGGGAACAGGCTGATCCCCACCAGAAGTGGCTAGTCGGGGGGAGGTGTTGGGGGAGCATCAGGCTCTAACTCCATCCCCCCGGCATCACGGCTGATGAGTGCAGCCCAAAGGCAATTTGGATGAGATGCAGTTTGGGGTAGTTTATGGAGGCTAGGTTGTCAATTTGTCTATTTATGACCATCCAGCCCGGGTTCCCACCAGCTCTGTGGTCACAGTTAAAGGAAGGAACGAATCTGTCCCTGAAAACTCCTCTGACTGCCACCAGTTGTTAAAGAGCAGCAATAAACACATTTGTTGTGTGTTGCTTCCTGCTCTGGATGCTTTCCTATCATTTGGAGCAGAAGTGTGTACACATGCATCCAGCAATGATGGCACGGTCTTTTATACCCAGAGCTTCCTGTTGTGATTTTTTCCCTCCAGTAACACTGTGACTATCAGAGGTATATAGGCCTCTGAGTGCTCAACTCTCAGAGATCACTCTGTGATTAGAGGAGACCTCCAGCCTTTCCCCTCAAAAAACATATTCAAAGCAGATGTTGCCCATTATTCTTTTTCTGCATTAAAGAGATGAAGCAGTGACATTTGGATTACCTTTCTACACCAACACATATTAGCTGACCAGGAAAAATTATTTATTCCTCATTAAAATTGGCTACCCAGAAGCCCTGCATCATATCCATGACTTTGTACTACATCAGGGAGACTTATGGCAAGATGTGGCACTAAATGACCGGAGTGACAAATTGTGTCTTCATTGGCCTAGGAAAAAAAATCTCATGTTTTGGATTAGATGGCTTATTTTAGGTCACAAAAGGGGGTCGGTTAATTAGCCAAGGCATCAAGGGATTTGACGGCCCTTAATTAAGTGGTCACTTTTGCAGAGCTCTTTATTTAAAAAGATCTTGTTTTCTCATAATTTAACACTGCAATTGCTGGGAGGAAATGCTGCTATAGCTTAAAGTCTATCTACCCTACTGCCTAGTGCCAAGTGTAAAATGCTGTTCAGGAAATTAAAGGAAGCTCAGTAAACAAAGCTGGATTCCAATGCTCAGGGAAGCCTTTACGTGGAAAAGCTGGGGCTGTAAGTCCCCTATCAATACTCCTTAGAATTATAGATAGACAGCCCAGCCCGCGTGGCTCAGTGGTTGAGCATCGACCTGTGAACGAGGAGGTCATGGTTCAATTCCTCGTTAGGGCATATGTCTGGGTTGTGGGCTCGATTCTCAGTGTGGGGCATGCAGGAGGCAGCCAATCAATGATTCTCCCATCATTGATGTTTCTATCTCTCTCTCCCTCTCCTTACCTCTTTGAAATCAATAAAAATATATTTTAAAAAATTATAGATAGACATAACAAAAGAGACAATTTGTATTTCTAGTTCAGGCAAATGCAGCTCATTTTTATTTGGGGAAAATATATCTTGCCAAAATTGTCTTATTGGCAAAAGAAAAATAATTTGGAAATATAGGAAAGATTCCTTTTCTGCCCTTGCTCAAGGTGTCTGAGTGAGGAACACATATCCCACAGTCATTCAAATATATTATCCCTATTTCACAGATGACAAAAATATTAAATGAACCTTTTATATTCTCAGAAGGAGACTAGAATCTGCTTCTTTTGATCAGCAAGGCCTATATCCCTAGCTTCTTTTTCTTTGCATGTCCTGGTTTATGAGTGATGTACTGGCTCTTGGCCTGGATCCTGGAACCTCATTTACTTGGGTCAATGGTTATATTGCTCTCTACTTTATTCTCACTGGTAAAACAAAACAAAACATGATGGTAGAGTCAAATATTATATTACAGCTATTAAGAGATACAATTGACATTTTCTAAGTGCTTGAAGAACTTTGGATGAAAGGAAATGCAATGGAACACTGTTGTTTGTTCTTTTGCATATTTTACAGGTTTAAATAAAAAAACTCCTCTTCATGAAAGAGTATTAGCAGCTAAGAGTGACAAGGCATTTTTCGTAGAAATCTAGAGGACTTAAAAACAGATTATATGGTATTAAAATGCATAAAATGGTGCTCTTTTGAAGTATATTAAAAGGATGTTTCAGACATGATAATTTTGGAAATATACTTCTTGCACAAAGAAAGAACAGGGGCATTCTGGGTCTTAGAGTTGAGTCTCCAGATAGAAAATCAACATCCCAACGTTTTGTTCTATGCACACTTGCTGAGATGTTCTCCTCACTTCTTCCTGTAAATACCTTTTATGCAACTTCCCCCACCATTGGCATGCTTGCACATTCGTTTTGCCCATTCTATCCAACTCCATTGAGCTCATGTTGGTGCACCTGCCTGTCATTCCTTTCTAGAGTTCTCAGGTCCTCAGTAAGCTCTCCTTTTGGAAGCAATTATTTACCAGAGTCCTTCCTGCAGCTTTATACATATTTATTGTAATGTACTTTTTTCTTGTGTTAGTTATCTCTCTAACGTCATCAGATGCTCATTGAAGCAAAGATCATATTCATTCTTCCTCTATCATGGAATTTTATTATTTTTTCATCATATAGAATAACAGTTAAATTTAGCCACTGATTACATTCTCTAGATCCACTAGGATGGAGTAAAGAGAAAGAAAAGGTTTTCCAATATCCTAACATGGAAAATCAGTCTCTATTTCAACAAGGACAAATTGTTGCAATTTAGGGGTTCAGAGAAATGGACCTGCCACTTGTTGATTTCTGACTGGTTTCCTTGAACTATGGCAGAGGATCTCAATCACTTTATTGGTGTCAAATTGGGCACTTGGCTATAGAAGTACTTTAGACAGCCTCAGTGATGGGGTTATATGTGGCAGAGCCCCGTATGGCCTCCTTCTTTATGACTCTGTTACGTCATTGGCTGCCTGGGAAAGGAGTATGATCAATATCCACTAAGTGGACTGTCCTGTCCACATGGAGAAACTGGGGAAATGACCACAGGAGGGGTCAGAGTCTCACTACATCCACTGTAAGGTAAAAGGAGATCAGTACATTAATACCTGGCTATTCTACATTAGCCAGACCTCCTTCTGCATTGAGAGTAGCCACTTGTCATAATGTACCATATTTTCAGGCCTGGACCCATTCTGAGATGTGCATTCACATACATACCCCTTTCTCAGTTTCTCATCACCAGCTCCCAATATTCTTCTTTCCAAGTTCTTGACTATGGAGACAGATCAGTAGCCATTTTCAGGAGTTAAACAAGTTCATGCCCTTGGACTTGCTCTTCTAGGCAAAGTAGAGAATAAAATGTCCAACTTCTATTCCACAGCACTCCCCTTTCGCCTAGTGTCTGCCAATATCACCTCTAGGCCAGGCCAGAATGGGCAATTCAGTGATAACCTGATAAGAAGCAACATTTAGAGGCTTTCTAATTGCACCAGTCTCTCCAGTTTCCCCCCAGGGTAGAGAGGAGTTGAACCAATGAATTCCACTAAACGATAACTTCAAGGGCTAAAGGCCATTATGGGGATTCTGGCAGTTATTGAGGATGTCCATTTCATCTTCATACTGAGAAACACGGGGAATAATTAATAGGATTTGTTTGAGTCTCATTATACCCACTGCAAGGAGATCAGAGAACTGACACCTGGTCAAAAGAAAGACTGCCAAGTGAACCCATGACAAGTTTCATTCTGAGATTGTAGGTCTGAGTATCCAGAAGTCCCAGGATTTCCTTTCTACCTAGGTAAAGGACACAGTATAACTGCATAGTGGTAAAATGAGGGCTATTCCTGAGATCCACCCAGACTTTCTTCTTTTCTTTTTAAAAAAATATATTTTATTGATTTTTTACAGAGAGGAAGGAAGAGGGATAGAGAGCTAAGAACATTGATGAGAGAGAAACATTAATCAGCTGCTTCCTGCACACCCCCTACTGGGGATGTGCCTGCAACCAAGGTACATGCCCTTGAATGGAATAGAACCCGCAACCCTTCGGTCTGCAGGCTAACGCTCTATCAACTGCCAAACTGGTCAAGGTCAGACTTTCTTTTGTTCACACTGCTCTGGGCCTGAGAACTGACTTGAGTCTGATGCCTGATAGATGCCATGATTCTAGTGGGGCGCTCGGTCAGGCCTCTGTCACAACTGGAGGTTCTGCCTATCACATAAGGCCATCAGCCTAAAACCTATATCCCTGTAGGTCAGAGGATTTTTCTGAAATCTGATATCCAAATTAGGCACTCTGCCTATTATTGTGATTATATCCACATTTCTTCTCACTTCCTCTCTTCTCCATTTCAATTGAATCCTCTACAATAAACAGTTCCAGACTACTAAACCCAGTTATTAAGCACATTTTAAAGACTGGATTGTTTCTTTCCCTATTTTTTTTTTTTCCCCATTGAGGGACTGGTAAAAAAGTATGTTGAACATTCCAATCTAGTTTAACTGTCTCCAAAGTCCTTTAAGTCCTCCTTTCACATAAAATAAGGATTTTTCTGCCCTGGCTAGTTTGGCTCAATGGTGAGAGCCCGTGGACTTGGTAAGAACTGGATAGATTGAGTTCAGGAAGAAAGAGTTGTCTAGCTTGGATAAACTGAGTGGCTCTCTACTGAGGACGAAAGAAGCGGAGCAGGATAGGCAGGAAAGGTGATGAAGTTAGCTTCAGACATGTTCAGTTTTAGGTGCTTATTAGTTTTTCTTAAAAAGAGTCTCAGGGAAAGTTTGGGTATTATGTTTTTGTATACAAACTCCTTAGCATATGGAGAGAACTGAGAAGGTGTGAGTTCTTCATGCCTAATCAAAGGATGTCATCTCTGTTTTTCCTTCTCTTGAGACATAAAGTGATTTCACACAGAAGATCTAGGAACTGTTCTACTTCATTGGTCCAATATTGCATATGAACTGGAATTCCCATATATGGAAACCTGTTATAGCTAGTCATTTTTACCAGCTTGGCCAAATTTTCTAGGTACCAGTAGTTGTCAGGAACTTGGTAAGTTAAAAGAATGTGGGATAACCTTGTACATAGTACAATTCTTCACAAACCTGATGTCTCTAAAGCAATTTCCCTTTCTGATTAGTGGATTTGAAAATTCAGCTTCACCCTTTAGGGATCTCAGATGCAATTTCTTTCCTGCAGCCTAATTGCATCATGACGCTCTTGATTTTGAAGCTAACAAAACTTTTGCCAAGCACAATCTACTTCTAAATATTTTCTCCTAGACCCTGAAAAAAAGCTGAAAGCTTCATCTTGCGGTTCCCTTAGTAACTCCACAATGCTGTCAGTAAGAATGGCCCTGAATTCTGTTTTGGCTGCTGGTCCCCATCACTGATCTTTAGCATTCACAATCCCTCACAGAGGAAGCATGAGAAAAAATGTGGCGTATTGTGAAAACTTGTGTTTCATTCATCATATTCTACCTTGGTGCATAAAGAAGCTTGACCTGTAAACACTACGCAAAGCAACTCCGGGTCTTAATATATGTTTCACAAAAAATATTTCTAGTGGCTGAACTTTTCTGGCTAATGAAAAAGGTTTGTAATTGATTTCTTTAAAAAGTCTATGCAGTATAATTCTTTTGGTGTTAATGCCTGGCAACAGTTTTGGAGAGGGAGAATAGATTCTGGCTTGGCTGGAATTTATAGATTGCAAGCACAGTCTGAGAAAGGGCTATTCCCATGTTCTCCATCTCAAAAAGATCGTCACGTGATTCTACCCCCACTAAGCCAGGATGCTCAGAGCCACGAGAAAAGTAGCCAAGAAAAACATTCCCCTTTTTTATTTCTTTTGGACTCAACTTGTTCTGAAACATCTAGAGACAAAAACGACTTCTGTTGTTTTAGTAGCAGTATGTGAACAACATTCTGCTCAATACTTTTCCCTAAACCATGAGCAATATAGTCTCTCATTGACAGCTGTTCAAGTACTTCCTAATCATTAAATGCAAAGAGGTCAAGTCCAATGTACAACCTGTAGTGCTAGATTCCTGCCACTCCAGTTCTTTTTCAAAAGAGTTTTCTCTTTTTTAAAAAAATATACATTTTTATAAATTTTCTCTGGAAATTTTCTTTGGAAATGTGTTGGGGAGCATGGTAATGGAAGGTGTCTTTGCGTCTATTCTGGATCAAATGTATGGTTTTTAAAATGAATTTATATTTATAGCTAATGGTTCATAGAGGTGTATTTTTAGAATATACATAGTAACATGAAATAATGTCAAAGAGCTTTAGCCAGGCTGTGTAATTCAGCTTTGTCTATGTACTCATACCACTGCTCAGGGTCATTGCAAGGTCAATCTTGGATTTTTACACCCCAGCCATTTTTCTGCAGGGCTCTTAAAGCTGGTCTGCGTCTCAAAAGTGAGTTTTTCTTTCTGTTGAGTGTCACTGAACCACAAAGAACAATTAATACTAAAGGCCATGCAAATACTATATTCTAGGCACAGCACCAAGCACTCTACTTGTTTAATCTTCTTTCATTGTGAACAAGGGCAAGGGGTCATGATGTCATCATGGTGTGCTGCTGCCCAGGATGCTCAGCTGGGGGCAACATTTGGGTATGGTGTTCACTTGGGTCATGGGAGGAAAATGTGAGATGCTGAAGCTGGAAAGGTAAGCTAGCTGACCGTTAAAAGATACCCATGACCCATGCTAATTACCCCAGCCCACAGAGATCCCTTTCTCCCCAATTCTTCTCTTTTCTTTGGTCCTTATCTTCTCATATTTCCTCCTTTCTTTAGTTCCCGTTGTTTGCTTTGCCAATGACTATGAACCCTCAACTTCCCTGACTCCCTCGGGCTCTGTATCACTGTCCATTGGTTCTGATTGCTCTGGCCATGCCCACTCTAGTCAGCCTGTTTGGTGTGAACTGTGTCAGTGCAGCTGAGCTATACACATTGTTTTTTCCTTACAGGGCTTGTGAAAGCAGATATTTGGGTAGAACTATATTCTGTTCCTGAAACATCCTAGCATGCTACATGTCTTGATACAATCTTCCCTTGAGCCATATTTTGAGTAGAAAGGTTAATATCCTGTGACATTGGTGTTCTTCACTATAATCCCCAGGAAAATAGAGAAAGGCCCACTATGAGAAAACAGATGCTACAAGGTTTTTTAGATAAAAGCAGGAGACTAGAAATATTCAACTTCTATTTTTTTCTCAAAAAAAAACAACCAACAAAACAAAACAAAAACAACAACTTGGGTATATTTTCAGCTGATGATCACAGCTGTCAAAGTTAAGAGAGAACTAAAGCTCAAGATAGATGGGCTGATTAAAAGAGTGATAGGTTAAATATTCAAATTCATCTATTATTTCTGAGGGTATCCAAGAAAATATGATCTCTGAATCATGGTCAGTCATGGTGAGGATAGCTGGACTGCACATGTTTTGTGGAACTTATGGAGATGGAACAAATATATATCCTGAGGTTATAATATGAACGTGGGTTCTACTCCTGGTAAAATGATAACTCTGGATTACTGAGGACATGGTTTGTGAGGGCTTAGAAGCTGTGATCACTAAATGCCACATGCACTTTCACTTAGAATCTACACTACACCAGCTGCATTTCTTATTTTGGAAAGCACTAGGTTGGTTGATCAGGAGATGCATAAAAATTTTGTATTCCTGAATGTCATTTGACAATCTCAATGAACGCTTAGGAGTACAGGCTCTGGAGTCTTTGAGAGAGAGCTAAGTTGAAATCCCCATGTTATCACTGTCTGACCAAGCATCTTAATCACTACATGACTTACTTCATAGTTATTACAAAGACTAAATGAATTAATGCATATAAACCTCTTAGAAAAACTCCTAGCAAAAATAGACTCACAATACATGTTAGCTGCTCTCATCATCACGATGTGGATGGAACCACTTGAAGAAATATGGGCAGTACTATGTGTTCCATGTAGCTCCTGAATAGTGGTGGGCTTAAAGAGAGTTGCTTGTTTCATTGATATCAACTGCAAGTGGGGCTCTCTGGTTTGTATTCTTGGCTCCAATTCTGTGGACATTTTGCTAGTGATTTTCATTATAATACAGGAGAAGTAGTTACCAAACTTATAGGTGAAGTAAAGTGAAGGCAGAATAACTATATTGAATACTAGAGCTGAAATTTAAAAAGAAATGAGAGAGTTAAAAAAGATGACCCCAAATTCACAAAATGTAGTTTAATAATCCTAAGCACAAAGCCATACACTGAGGTTCCAAAAATTAGCTGGGCTATTCTAGGGTAAGAACATTGGATTCAGGGATAATTCATATCAAAATTAGGAATAAAACACTTTATGAGTCACTATAACATAAGGGTGTTCAAAAGCTAATGCCATGTTAGATTAATTAATATAACAAAATGGTCCTCCTTGCACTGTGCTCCGAGCGGGTCAGATCCTTGGGGAGCACTATACTTGGTTTCAGGTCAGAAGAGATTAGAAGAGACATTGGCATGTAAGAACTCTACAGGAGAGTATAAGGGAGATGGAAGTCAAGACACTTGATTAATAGTTGAAGAAGTTTGGGATAACTGTCCTGGAAAATAGCAGTAGTCAAGGATTTAGGAGACCTATTGTTAAATACTTGAATAACTTAATGGGAAACAGTGGTTAAATGTATTGTATTGAACCTCAAAGAGCAAAAGTAGTACATATGTGTCAAAATCACAGTAAGGTGGATTGCATTTAATGATTAGGAAGTACTTTGTTCAACACAGAAATGTCTAAAAGTATAAGGGATTACCTATAGAGTAGTGAGCTTCTTGTCATTTGAAATATTCAAATGCAGTAAAAAAGACATCATTGTTGGAGAGGAGATTGGGCCAGATTAAAATTCTCTCTGTCCTAAGATTCTCTAATTCTCAACCCAGTAACCCTTCTTCTCTACTGAATCAGCTGTGAATAAGGAGACGAATATGATGCTAAATTGAGTGACTAACTGAGCCGATCCCTTAGGAGTGAAGGCAGAAATGCAGCCAAACAAAACACAGAGCCCTGGAAATGCTGCCCTCCACAGTAACCTCCCCTAGAGAAGTACAGATAAGAGTTAAAAATAAGACAAAACAAGGGGTTCCCACAGGAAAACACACTCAGAACAAACAAAATCCCAAAGATCTTGTTTAAGAATTGTGTAAAGAAATCCAAGAGATGGGGGAGTGGTGAAGAGGGTGGGTAGTGAGATGAATAGTTTGCAATGAGCCATGAAACTAGGTCCAGAATAAGTAGATAGAATCAGTGTTAACAATACAAATAAGGAGAAGAACAATCAACTTATACAGTAGTAAGATATGGAAGGCGAGGAATGATGGTGGAGCATAAAAATTGGAAAAGGCAGAATTAATCTTCCTCAAGGAAATTGGCCTATGCTCAGAGGTACCGAGAGGGATAGAGCTGGGTGGACTTTCATTTGATTCCTTTTGGAAGAGTGCCTGGAGGTGTGGCTATTCTCTCTTTCCCTTTACCTGCCAGAGATAGAGACAATATGCAATTCTAGCTGGGAAGATGCATATTACTAGCCATTCAAAGGGAGGAGAAAATAAAATCAATTCAAAAGAAAGATCAGTTAAAAATTGTTTGGAGCAATAATTGCCTCCTGCATTCTGTAAGAAAGGGATGTTTTCAGAGACAAGAGTTGCTTAACAAAGGTGAATTAGCGAGGAAGATGCCAAAAGTGATCACCTAAGCAGCAAAGAATTTGGAGACTGGTTTAAGAAGCCTGGATGGAAGAAGGATAACTCTCAACTGATGCCAGGGCTAGGAAGTTCATTAATAAGGGAAAGGAGGCAAGTGGAATAGATATAATCTACTTACAAGAAAGTGAAGTTAATAGACAAACTAAAGCAAGGCAGGTGTGTAATGGAAAGAGAAGCAATTAACTTTGAAATGGCAGGATTTGGCGGGGGGGGGTGGGGAGAAGTAAGCAGATTGAATAATTTATTTTGGAACAGGAAAAGAGGAAGGTGATGGAAAGGCCGATAATTACAGGGTGAGAAGAATGTTTTCTTTCAGGATACAAAAGATGTTGGGAGACCTGGTTGGGGGGAGGAGGAAGGAAGATGGCTCTGAAACAAACATGCTGAAATGGAATCTTCAAATTTAGGATGATGGATTAGGATGCAAAGCCAACAGCAGACGTTAGTTTATTGAGTTCCTAACATGCTGTAGGCCCTATCTTCCAATAAAGGGTAGTACTATTTTTCTGAGACGCTCAGGTGAGTTTAATTAATAATAATAATAAATGTTTATAGAGTGCTTTCTATTTGTCAAGCCTCATGATAAGTGATTAGCATATTTAATAGTCACAATAATTCTTGAATATGGGTGTTAATACTATTAATATTTCCCTTATACAAATGGAGAAAGAGAATCTGGTTTAACACAATGAGAAATGGGTGAATTGGGAGATGAATTTGGGCACTTTGACTCCAGAATCTATGATCTTAACTTCTATTCTAGTCTGCATCTTGGGCATGGGTACATTTAATGGGGTCATTTTAGGGTGCTTAAAGTTTCTGTTACCCTCAAATATCTCTTCTGAGTAACACATAGTACATATAATTCCGCCACTAGACATCTGTCATTTAGGGTAGATTTATTGTGAAAGAGGAAAGTTTAATTATTACTGACCACTGACTTTGGAGAATCGATCTCCATTCATTCAACAACCATTTTCTGAGTATTTACTAAGGTGCCAGAATGGTGCCATACCTTAGGGATGCAGAGATTTATTAAATGTGTTTTCCACCCTGACGCCCTGCATGTTCAGGATACTGTCCAGCCCCCTGGTCCAGGCTGTTACCAACTCTCCCCTGACTCCTGCAGATCTTCTGAACTGGTCCTTCCACTCTAAGCCCTTCATTAATTCCCACAGTTGTCAGTTTAAATGCACATCTCCACTTGTCTCTCCCTTTTGGAATCCTTTGCTGGCTTCCTGCAGGTCTTGGGATTAAGACCCAAATCATTAAAAGGGCCTACAAGGCCTGATATGATCTGGCCTCTCTCTAACTCTAGATTAACCTTGCTCTTCTCTGCCCCTTACTCTACCAATGTCTCCATGATATCGTGGTTCTTCCCACATTACTTTTGCCCACTTAATTGCTATTCATTTTTTTAGATCTCCTTTCCCCAAGCTGTTTTCACTGAGCACCCCTCCTACATACCAAATCATCTTTCCCTCCCCATTGCATCTTGTAGCTCCCAGTGATTTTACCTTCCAAGCACTTATCACAGTTAGTGTGATTATTTGATTAACATCTGGCTCTTACAGTAGACTCCATTAGGACAGGAATTCTGCTTTACTATCATTTGCATTTTCATATAAAGAAAATGCACAATAAACACTTATTGATTATATTGATGAATCTTCTCTTCTTGGAAAAGATCCCTACTTCTTTTGCTACTGATTCTGCAGTCTCTCCTTCACTCACCGTATATATTTAGTTATGGCTTCTACTGCCTCATGGCTTGAACATATGGTTGTATCTCTGTTGTTCTTATATCTACTAAACTCTACTGTCTGCTCTCCTCTCTGTATATTTGACATTTAAACCCCTTAGAGATTCTTCGAATGGTTCAATTGGTTATTATCTAGTATAGAGAAGCATTTGGGGCATTTTAAAAAAATATTCTTTATTGATTTTAGGGAGGAAGAGAGAGGGAGAGAGAGATAGAAACATCAATGATGAGAGAGAATCATTGATCGGCTGCCTCCTGCATGCCCCCTACTGGGTATTGAGCCTTCAACCCGGGCATGTGCCCTTGACCTGAATTGAACCCAGGACCCTTAAATCCACAGGCCAATGCTCTATCCACTGAGCCAAACCAGCCAGGGCTGGGGCATTTCTTACAAGCTATTTTACAAGCTGCTGGAAGGCCAATAAGTGGCCTTGCTTCAGTCAGCTGTCAATTTCTGATCCAAACAGATATGGTCAAGGTAACAAGGGTCATGGAGTACAAATCACTGAAATCTATATGTAAGGGGTTGCCTGTACCGTCTTTGTTGAAAGAAGTCTTCCACATGGCAGGCATTTAGAGCCAGCACCCAGCACAGCATTTGGAAAATATTACACACGTAATAAGTAATCATTGAACAAGGAATGGTATAATAAATGAAAAATAACTGGGTTGAGGGGTATCTAAATAGTAATGTCAAACTTGGGCTATAATGAGAGCTCCTATCGCCTGATCACCTTTCCAGAACTTTTTTGACTACACCATTTTGCATCTAATGATAAAATAATGAAATAATACAAGGTTGACAAGTAGCGAAAGCATACTCCAAATACAGTGTTAACATATTGTAGAAGACTTTTTTTTAATAGTTGGTTTTCTTTTTGCTTTGTTTCCTTGCTTCCCTTATTTAGCATTCTCCCTTCTAACTTTGGAAGTTCCTTATAGATAAGGGTGGGTTAGAGGCTTTCTCTGGAAGGAGAAGGTCATCTCTCCATGATGTACCTCTTTCTGGAACACCTTCCTGCCCATATCACTTGGCCATAGTTTTTGGGCCCTTGGTGTCCCCTGGTGCAAATTATGGATGGAGTTTTTCTGGATTCTAAAACTTATGAGTATAATAACACCATATGCCATGGTAATAATTAAAAAGAATTTAAATAAGGGAAAAGAAGCATTTGCCTGATTTTATATTTTAAATGTACTTTGGATTCAGCAAGTTAAAAAAATTTGTACGTGATAAGAAGTGACACACAGGGAAACCTCCATCTGCGAATGGAAGTTGAAGCCATTCAACAATTTATATTTTTACAATGATTTTGTGGATATTTAAGAAAATCTGCTTATTGGGGTATTCATTAGGAACATCTTATCCTGCATTATGCAATCACTTGACTATCCTCTTTATCAAACTGTAGAGACATAGAAGGAATACACTTAGCTTGTCCTTTTGGACTCTTCTCCCTTGATTTTCGTTTTGTGGGAATTCTGAAGTTGCTCTTGACAGTTAACCTTACTTTTTTTTTTTTTTCCCACAATGGAGTAAACTCAAGCACAGCCTTTGGGGCAATAGTGGACTTTTGTTCTTTTATTGAAAGCCTCTGGGATTGGTGGCTGATGAATCACTCCTAGTCAGATCCACAGACAAAAGCTCTTCTGATTGGTTGTCACCGGGTCAAGTTTCCTACCCTGTCTTATCTCTGTCACATCCTTGTAGGCTAACAACAGGACTGGGTGTAGGGCCGTGTTAGTTAGGGAGAGATAGTGTGGTTTAGTGTGAGCCTTTGCCTGGTACCAGTGATGCCAAGTGAGACAAGAGATGGAAAAGCACTTTGCACAGACCAAAGTGTTATATACAGTGAAGGATATAGCAGACAAAAAAGAATGCTACCTACAGATAGGACCAGTGTGACCTTGAGAAGCTAAGGAATTTGAATAAATTCTTTGTCAGGCTACTTTAATCGAAGTGGCTTCGCAAACACAAGCTATACATAGTGAGCATTTAAAAAATGTGGGTTACTGCATCTGAAAACGAAGTTATATTAAGACTAGAGGCCCAATACATGAAATTTATGCAAGGGACTCGGCTCTCTCTGGTTGCCTCAGCTGGCCCTCGCAGCCCCGGCTGGCCCGTGCAGCCCGGCTGCCTTGGCCGCCTTGGCCGGCCCTCACAGCCCCGGCTTTGTCCAGAAGGTAGTCTGGATGGTCGCTCTGCTGTTCAGTCTAATTAGCATATTAGCTCTTTATTATCCTATCTAATAAAAGAGTAATATGCAAATTGACTGTCACTCCAAGATACAAGATGGCCACCCCCATGTGGTCAAAGGTGGCTGCCCCCATGTGGACACAAGATGACCGCCACAAGATGGCCTGCAGGGGAGGGCAGTTGTGGGCATTAGGGCTGACCAGGCCAGCAGAGGAGGGCAGTTGGGGGTGACCAGGCTGGCAGATGAGAGCAGTTGGGGGGGACCAGGCAAGCAAGGGAGGGCAGTTGGGAGGGGACCCAGGCCTGCAGGGGAGGGCAGGTGGAGGGGACCAGGCCTGCAAGGGAAGGGCAGTTGGGGGGGAACAGGCCTGAAGGGGAGGTCAGTTGTGGGCAATCAGGCAATCAGGGAGGGCAGTTAGGAGTGACTGGGCCGGCAGAGGAGGGCAGTTGGGGGAGACCAGGTCAGCAGGGGAGGGCAGTTGGGGGGGCCAGGACTGCAGGGGAGAGCAGTTGGGGGGGACCAGGCCTGCAGTGGAGGGCAGTTGTGGGCAATCAGGCCAGCAGGGAGGGCAGTTAGGGGTGACTAGGCCAGCAGGGGAGGGCAGTTAGGGGTGACTGGGCCAGCAGAGGAGGGCAGTTGGGGGGGACCAGGCCTACAGGGGAGGGCAGTTGGGGGGGAACCAGGAGAGCTGGGGAGGGCAGTTGGGGGGGACCAGGCCAGCAGGGGAGGACTGTTAGGGGTGACCAGGCCAGCAGGGGAGGGCAGTTAGGGGTGACCAGGCCAGCAGGGGAGGGCAGTTAGGAGTGACCGGGCCAGCAGAGGAGGGCAGTTGGGTGGGGGCAGGCCTGCAGGGGAGGGCAGTTTGGGGTGACCAGGCCAGCAGGGGAGGACAGTTAGGGTGACCAGGCCTGCAGGGGAGGGCAGTTATGGGTGACCAGGCCGGCAGGGGAGGACAGTTAGGGGCAATCGGGCCAGCTAGGGAGCAGTTAGGCGTCGATCAGGATGGCAGGGGAGTGGTTAGGGGGTGATCAGGTTGGCAGGCAGAAGCGGTTACAGGCAATCAGGCAGAGACAGATGAGTGGTTGGGAGCCAGTAGTCCTGGATTGTGAGAGGGATGTCCAACCGCCCATTTAGGCCTGATCCTGGTGGGAACGGGCCAAACGGGCGGTCGGACATCCCTCAAGGGATCCCAGATTGGAGAGGGTGCAGGCTGGGCTGAAGGACGCCCAGCCCCCTTGTGCACAAATTTCGTGCACCGGGCCTCTAGTATTTGATAAAAGGTGCCCCAGGGTTAAAAAAATGATAGGAAAGAATAGTTAGGTATTGCAAGTGCAATTTCTGCACTTGCTAACAGAATATGCAGGCTCCAAAAAGAGCACATTTAACAAAATGTTCCCCAACCATCTCATTTGAGAGGAGGATATTGAAATCCAAGAGGCTGAGGGCTTTGCTTAATGCCACCTAGCAAGTTAATGGTAGAACCACAATTAGAACTCAGACCTTCTGACCCTTAGTTTAAAATATTTTTTTTTTATTGATTTTTTTACAGAGAGGAAGGGAGAGGAATAGAGAGTTAGAAACATTGATGAGAGAGAAACATTGATCAACTGCCTCCTGCACATCCCCTACTGGGGATGTGCCCGCAACCAAGGTACATGCCCTTGACCGGAATCAAACCTGGGACCCTTCAGTCCGCAGGCCGATGCTCTATCCACTGAGCCAAACCGGTCAGGGCCTGACCCCTCATTTATATATTATGAAATGAGTGTCAGTCCAGGTGTGTGAGGCCTGGATTCAAGTCCTGGCTGAACTATTTACTGTGTGCTCTTGCAGCTTTCTAACCCTATAGTATGTCAATAAATGACCCTACTCTGCTTGCTTCCCAGGTCAACTATAAGGGTACTATATGCCAAAGTATTTTACATAAGTGCAGGGTTATGTTTCATTTGTTTGCTTAATTCGATACTATCTGTTTGATAAAACCTAACTTTGTAAATAACAATAGTAGAGAGGAAAACCTGTTTTGTCATTTTCTTTGACCCTTTAGAGTCTGACAGTAGTGCTGGACACACACTAAGCATAATAGAACTTACTAAATATTGGTTGATTTATTGAAGAGCAAGATTTGTGAAATTCAAATATACTTGTGACAACAGAACTTATTTTAAAGAAATTTTACTTTCAGGGAATATGTGTAAATGGACCATAATCCATAATTAATATTGCTCATTAATGGTTTTTATACAATGGTTATTACAGAGGTGGTTTTTTTTTTAAATATTTAAGGAGGTAAACAATTTCTTGCTTGGCAGGAAATATTCTGTCTTACCAAGTCACAAAATGTGTCCTGGTTTCAGGTTCTGACTCAGATCAGTGTAACTTTATCAGGATATCACCACATTCATCATTGATATCCATTCTTGGTCTTTGTAAACTCACTAGACGTTTATTAAAAACTGTGGAACAACTGTTATCCTTTTGAAACACATAGATAGACAGCATTCACCACACCATTCTTTTCACAGACTTAGCAAAAACATGCTTTAGAACTGTAAATGTTATAATACAATTATTTTATTGAGTTGAAATTCATAATATAAAATTAGCCATTTTAATGTGTGCAATTCGGTGGCATTTAGTACCTTTACAATATTATGCAACCATTACTTCTTTGTAGTTCTAAAACATTTGATCACCCCAAAAGGAACTCTAAGCCCATTAGGCAGTCATTCCTCAATCATCCCTCCCCACCCTCTGCCCCAGCCCCTGGCAACCACCAATCCCCTTTCTGACTCTAAGGATTTACCTGATGATCCAATTTTATTGGCTTATACTGTTCTGTCTGGCAATATCCTCTTTGGCTTCACAGTGGTTCTGAGGGAGATGATCAGTTTGTATTTTCATTTCCAAGCTACAAAAATAGAAATAGAATTAAAGAGAAGTTAATTGACTTTCCACTGGCCAGTCAGAGAGGCATTGGCACGCTGTGCCAGAAATATAATTGACCATGACAAATTGCATGTGTGCTCAGAAGGGAGTAAACTACAGGTTAGCATTTATTTCTTCATTCATACTAGCCAATCTCAGAATTGTGCTGTTGAGTTACTCCGCTTGAATAGGATGGAAGATAATGCTTGTTCATTCATTCATTCAACCTAGAATGAGTGTCTACAGTTCCTGGACTATGATGCATTGTGAATGATTGCTGTGTGCATTGTAAGTCACAGTTCCCAATGCAGCTAGTTTTCTAAGCACTAGTTTCTTGCAAATCATACTAAGTAAATATTCTGTTCTTAGGAATCATTTAAACACACACACACACACACACACACACACACACACACACACACACACACTTGTTCATTAATATTTAAAAATCAAAGCTCTTTTATCTGGACTAATGATTTAATTCTAAAATGGCTTTGCAAATGTCTTAACACAGCCTGAGTGCACACGGTGAGCTAATTTCATGTCCTCTCTGGCCTGACTGAGTTGGCTATTGGACTAGTCAATTCAGGGGCTGTTTAAAGGCCTCTTCATCAGCAGCTCTGTCAATGTGCATTTATATAACTTCACTGTAGTCTCCCACTGAAACCGGGCCCTTGATGCCTTGATGTCTAGCCAGTCTTCTTCTGTTTGTGTCACTCATGTGCAGGCGTAAGTTGTGATGTAAACAGAGGGCTAAGTTTTGAAATGAGGAAAATGGGAGGACCTAGGCAGGTCATTGGTGTTGCTGTAAAAAGTTGTTTTTTGGCATGAGTGTGAGTTCAACTTAACACATTATTTGTTTAAAAGAAATCAAATTATACATGGAACTAGGACCTGGGAACCCCCCAGCCCCTCCCTCATATCATGGTCTGGCTGGGCCTTCATGATAAGAAGTTTCAGGTTATTCTATTGAAATGCAAGGGACCAAAGAGTGTTTGTTATCTGTTGCCTTTCAAAGGCCTCTAAGCAGTGAAATAGTATCTGAGAGAGTGAAAGAGACACAAGACCAGACTAGCAGGTGTTGATCCAAAACGAGGTGAAAACACTCACAGCACAAACTCACAGCCAGTATGAATTTATTTTTGTGCATTCAGGTAGGAAATGCCTTACACATGGAACATCATCTACATTTTTAGTCCTATGGGATATGTTTTAAATGTCTAAGGTGTGTGTGCTAGAAGAAACAGTTCATGATTCACCACAATACTGCATTCTTTTCTTACAGCAGAGGAAGGATAGCGTAAAGGTCTACCAATATTAATAATTTGTAGTTTAGGTTGAGATATTTTCAGTTTTGAAGAGATATGCTGCTGTGTGGTTCATAAATAAGGTGGTCTTCTCTTATTGAACCCAAGAAGACAATGAACTAAAGGAGTTGAACTAAACACTTTGAATGAAAGCGTTTCCATATTTTTGGTGTACCTGGCTCTTGTTTGACCTTAAAAAGGAATAAGGAAGTCAAGGAGGGTAGGGGGCATCTGTAATACTTTCAACAATAAAGATAAATTTAAAAAATAAAATAAATAATTTGTTTTTTGAAAAAAGAGAATAAGGGAAATCATTCTTTTGGCTGAATATGTACTTGTTTACTGTAATTTCCACTAAGTTATGGTAATATTTTAGAATTCTGTTTGGAGGTGATTAGTTTTTCTCCCAAATGGCCCTAGGTGTTGAAAACATTTACATTATGCAAAGAAAAGTATTTCTCTATTTTACCTCTCTGCTCTTCTTTGATGATCACAGTATTTCTCTTTCAAAATCAAACTTAAACATCACAGGAAGCCTCCTCGATTTAACTCATGCACTGGGCACTCAATACAACGCCACACAGAATTCATTCACATGATGGAAATCTTGTTGTTGGTAACTTCTTTTGAGGATATTGTTTCAGTTTCTCCAATTAAGCAGATGCTTGCTCAGGATGCAGAGAGTCCTTCCCCACAATTTGGACCAAGAAAGGCCTGGGCACACAGGAAATACCTGATGCATGTTGAATGGCTCAACTCAAGGCCAATACATATTCTGCTCTCTACCTTCTTCTTAGAATTTATACATGTGTACCTAAGATTTTTCAGAGTAAAACACGCTCTTCATAGTCATTGAGGGAGGGAGAGAGAGAAGAAAATAAGGAGAGAGGGAGAGGTCTCAGGAGAGAGGGAAACAGAGAGAGAAGGACAAGAAGAACAGGAGGAGGAGAAGAGATTTTATCTTTATATGTTTGTCCCCGCACTGCCCTGTGGGTATGCTAGACCAGCTTTTATTTTAATATGAAAATAATAACTGGTCACAATTTCCCTAGGTGATGTCTTAAGTCTACATTGAGAAGGGAGTATGGTTTACACATAAGTTGTTTCTTTGAAAGCATTACAGTTCAGGTAAGTCCTAGGACGTTGGCTGCTCACTAAAAAGTAAATGGAGAAGGAAGGAAAGAAGTCAGTGGTTCCCACTGCCTCATCACGGAGGGGTTCAAAGCACCTCTCTAATACCCCAGGAGGCCCCCAAACCGATAGTCAGTTTTCTGAGTTTTATGGCCTTTTTCATATTCCATGATTCCTCCAGCGAAAGAATCTTTGCAAAAGCCTGTCAGAATTGGTCTTCCCTTTCCTCTTTATTTAGTTCAACTCAGTTTAATTCATTTATTTAATAAATATTTATTGAGAGTTGAATTCTGTGCCAGACACAGTTTTAGGCCCTAAGATTAATGTGGCAAACTAGACAGTGTAGTCTGCTCTTATGGAACTAAAATCCCGGTGAGCAGGAGTGCTCTCTGTGGAAGTGGAGTTCTTGAGGTGCTGCAAGGAAAGGGATTTTCTGAGGCCCCCATGGGAGGGTGGGGTTTGTGGGAAGCTTTATTGATGATGTAAAATCAAGACGGTTTCCTCTCCAAGGTCCCATCTCTGTATGTCTCACCATGGAAAAAGTCCAACTGTGTCTTCAGCTGGGCTAGGATTAAAGTCAGTGTCCAGAATTTCTGTTCCATATTAAAATACAGTCCAGTCCAGCACCTGGCTAAGTTAGTTTGTGCTCCCAGCTGCAGTCCATTGAATGTGGGCCATGGCCATGGGCTGTGCAGCTGCTTAAGGCCACATGGCTATGGGAGAGAACAGGTCCATGCATGGGTGAAAGCCATGGAGCAGAAAGCGAGAGGAAACAAGCAAGAGTGAGGACATTCTTTGTCTGGGGATTTTACCCTTCCAAGATTTGCGAGTTTGCAGTGGCCCCACCCTTCTAGCCAATTATGTTTTTCCCAGGCTAGACTGACAGCCAAGTACCTTCCCTATGGCACCCCGACTTCACTGTGCATGTGTCATCTCCCCTTTTGTTGGACCCCTTCCCCCCAGGGGTCTGCAGGGAATGGACAGGTGGTTCCCTGGGGAGCATGAAGCTGCAGCTTCCTGGTGAAGCTGCCCAGATGACCATGCTTGTAATGTCTGCCCTCCCTCTTGCTCTCTTTCTATTATTAATATGAATAACTAGCTAATTATAACAATAACAGGAAAGGACAAAAAATATATTATGTTGGACTATTTGTCCTCTTCACTTCTGTCTTCTTCAAATTTTAGCTTGAGCCTCACCTCCTCTGCAAGGTCTTCCTTAAAAACTAAATGCTAAATATCAAATTCCTCAATTAAAAGTTCTCATATCATAATATTACATGTGTTTGTGTGATTACTCGATTAAAGCCTGTATCTGCTTCCCCCCAGGAACCTGCAGGAGGACAGAAATGATCCCACTGCATCCCCAGCAGTGAGCACTGTGCCTGGCTCATGGTAAGTACTCAATAACTGTTTGTTGAATTATTAATAAACATATGTGCAAATTAGATCATATGGCAAAATGAGGTAAAGACATGAAAATACTTTTATCTATGAGAAGACCCTTTGACTTACCAAATCTGGGGTTTTCTGGAGATATCAAACATCCTTCTGCTGATATCCTCAGTGAGGTGATGTCTCCTCAGGAACCTTAAGGAAAATTAAAAACAAGCACAAGTAAATACAGCAACATTTTCAATGGAGACTATGATTCATATGCCCCAAACCTCTCTAAAACTCTAGCCAAGATACTCTCTATCCACTTATCTCTCTTCAAATTTGGTGTTTCAGTTAAGGAAATGTATCTTTTTTCTTTGGCTTGACTCTTTTTGCCAACCCTGATATCTGGCATAATGCCAGACAATTGTGTTTACTCTAGTAGTCACATGATCCAATAGCTGGGAGATTGAATTAAAAAAAGACTTAATAGTGTTAGTAAATGAACTTATAAAAATGTCAAATTTGTTATATTGGACAAATAACTGACCTACATTTCAAGTCCTGAGGATTAAAATTTTATGCCTTTTTGAGGTCATGAAACCTCAAGTTAAACATATAAGAGACATTTTCTTTTTTCAAAAGAAAAAGTTTTCTCACCTCGATTATTGGTAAGGTTCTAGTTCTGTCATGAAACAATTTCTATAATAGGCACTTCAGTCTTTAATGAAAGATCCTGAAAAAACACACGCACACACACACAACAACAACAACAACAACAATCTTATTTCTGATTCATTTTAGGCTGGCCCTAAATAGTTTCTTTCTTTCTTTCTTTTTCAAAAAATGTATTAGTCAGCTTCCTATTTCCGAGGGACTTGTGCTGAAATGGAACCGAGCTAAATGTTGATATGCTCCAAATATTGGTTCACAGGTAAACACAGGTACACACAGGTACTCAGCCTTGCTCTGTGAGGTTGTTAATGTCACAAGTTGAGAGAATTTTAATCTCCAAGATCGACCTCTTTCAGAAACAAAAGGGGAGGGGGGTGAGGAAAGAAAAAGTACACACCTGCAACCTACTTCTTTTTGAAGCAAAGCCTTTGAACAGATGGAAGATGAGATAGAGAAAGAAAACAGGCCAATTGCCAAGAGAGGTTTGTTTACAATACAGGCAAGTTCCTTCAGAAGTTGATAGGGAGCTGTTGTCATGGAAATGAAGAGAAATATTGCTGCAGGGTTTCACAGAACAAATTCCTACTACAAATGTACCTGCATTTAAAAATGATGGAGATGAGAAGAGGGACAAAGAGCTTCCTGAGGTTTCAAGTAATCCTCTCCACGGCTTTGCAATACATTCTTCAGAGCCTGAGAATTCCTTGCCTTGAAGGATGCAAAATAAGTAATCAAAATAAAGGCTGCTGTTTTCCTGTATTAAATAGAATTCCAAACTGGAATAAGAGAGGTAAGTGTTCAAGTGAAGAGTCAATAGTCTACAATATATTTTAATTTGGGAACATTGCCTACTGTTTATAAGACTTCTGAAAAGTAAATTATCATTATGAAAAACAACCCAAAATTTGTTTTTAGTCTTAACGACAGTAGCACAGCTGAAGTGCCTATCACAGTCTATTGTTGTACAGGGCACAAATACTAACCTTTTAACATTACATAGAATTGATCCCCCTGCTCCCCTCCAAAAAAGACAAAACAAAAACATCCTTTAACTTTATAATTTCTTGCCTGCTTCAATCAACACATAGTCTTTTCTATTTGCACTTTTCCAAGGGGAGGATGAAAAATCTTTTCACAAATTATTTTTCTAAAATGTCAATTGTTTTGTGGACACAATTTAGTCCTGCAAATCCGGAGCTCTCCAAATTCGCTTTTAGGAAGTGCTTAGAAAGCTGTTTTCTAACTTTTATCCTTTTTCGGACAATTTCAGCTGAGGATGACGATGATGTAATCTCTCCTTTTCCTTTTCCCACCTCCTACCCTTTCATCCCACTAAGTTTCTTGTTAGGCTTTATCTGAACAAAGCAACACCTGTGTTTTTTACTTGACTTCAAACCCGAATTTCCAATTCATTTTTTCAGCTGCCTACAAGGGTTGTTTTCACTGACAGCAGGTAATTAGCAGCTTCACACAGATGGAGGAAAAGTAATGTAGAAGCTATAGAAGCCTTTGCCGCCTACTGCTCATATTAAATTTAGATGTTGACAATAAAAAACTTGACATTGTTTATTAGACACTGTAGCACAGGATTATGGAAAGAGCAATAAACGCTGACTTAGGAAAACTGATTTTTCTTCTTGGCCCTGACATTAAACCAGCTGGATAACTTAAAAATCTTGCCTAACCTACTGTAACTTTACATTTCTGGACTGTAGCAGTTAGAGTAGCTATTATCTTTGGTCTCTTGTCATGTTACTATTCTGTAAAAATCATATACAATTCATATAATAATATACCTGTTTGCAATATGGCTCATAATCTTCTAGAAGCTACTACAAATTCATCAGTAATGCTTTTTTCCTTTCTCGTCCCTGTCCCTTCTCTTGTCTCTCACACTCACACAGACATCCTCAATTTCTCTCTCATTCATATGTTGTCTCTGTGTATGATCACAAGAGATCCATCAACACTGTTTGAAGAATATTATGCCATCTGGTAGGATTTCCGGCAGCCTCTCCAGCTCGCTCCACTGTTGCTATAATTCTCTTCCGATCTATTCAGGGGGATTCACCCCAGAGGACATGCTCAAGGTCAGCACCTGCAGAATTATCAGGAAAAGCTTACCTGGGTTCCTTGCCATCAGCATTCATTAAGGCCATTAGATGTGAAGACTTAATTTACGCAAAAGAGCCAGAACGGACCAGAGGATGGTTGCTTAGAGGTGGTTCAGTGTTTGAACTCACATGTGTTTTTTAAATGTTATTTTTTGTTTGTAGTTTACATACAATATTACATTAGTTTCAGGAATACAGCATAGCAATTCAACATTCATATATGTTACAAAGTGATCAATCACCACAATAAGTCTAGTACCCATCTGTCTTTGTAAAAAGTTATTATACTATTCTAGTCTGCATTCCCTGTGCTGTGCATTACACCCCCACGACTTATTTTATAACTAGAAGTTTGTATTTCTTAGTCCCATTCACCTTTTCCACCCATTCCCTTCCCCCTCCACTCGGGCAATCATCAGTTTGTTCTCTGTACCTATCAGTCTGTTTCTGTTTTGTTTTATTAGTTAGCTTGTTTTGTTCCTTAGATTCCACATATAAGTGAAATCATACAGTATTTGTATTTCTTTGTCTTTCTAAGTCCATCACTGCTGTTGCAAATAGCAAGATTTCATTCTTTTTTATGGCTGGGTAATATGCCATGAACACTTAAGTAAGTGTCTTCCATATCTTAGCTACATAATGCTGCAATACATAGTGATTGCATATATACTATATTTTCAAATTTGTGCTTTCATTTTCTCCAGATAAATACTCAGGAGTGGAATTGCTGGGTTGTATGGTAGTTCTGCTTTTAATTTTTCATCCTGGCCGCACCAATTTACAATCGCAGCAACAATGCATGAGGTTCCCTTTCCATCCTCCCCAACACTTGTTCTTTGTTGTCTTTTTGATAAAAGCCTTTTTTACAGGGGTG
The DNA here is from genome assembly GCA_025583905.1 of Ia io. Lineage (NCBI taxonomy): Eukaryota > Metazoa > Chordata > Mammalia > Chiroptera > Vespertilionidae > Ia > Ia io. The sequence continues at coordinate 51,816,887 of JAJQQW010000003.1, forward strand.
AGGTAACATGTCATTGTGGTTTTAATTTGCATTTCTTTGATGATTAATGACGTTGAGCATCTTTTCATGTATCTGTTGGCCATCTGATGTCTTCTTTGGAGAAATGTCTATTCACATCCTCTGTCCATTTTTTTAATCAGATTTTTAAAAACTTGATGGTGAGTTGTATGAGTTTTTTAAAAATATATTTTGGATGTTAGCCCCTTATCAGCTATATCATATCCTCTCCCATTCAGTGGGTTACCTTTTCTCATCCATTTAAAAATATCGATTGTGTCTCTTAGAAGCTGTGTGACCGTGTAGCACTACTTAAACTCTCTGTGCTTCTGTTTCCTCATCTAAAACATAGAAACATTAATGGTACTCATCTAACTTAATTGCTTAATGAGACAATAAATGTAAAATGTTTATAGCAGTACATGAGAAACCACTCACTGTCTAGTGTTAGCTTTATTACTGGGGAAGGCAGGGACCCATGGAAACATTTTCTGATGATCTTCAACTCCTGTTATTTCTAGTGTTGCTAGATCTTTCCCCAGTTTTTTATTTACATATTTTTTTGTCTCTATTGCTCACTGTTTCCTTTCCTCATTTCTATGTTTATTTTACCTCCAGAACAGACATTTTATACTCTTCCTAAAGCCATCTTAATAAATGGAGAGGCTCCTTCCCATTCTTGCATGGTGATAGGCTTCTGAAAAGAGAAGGCAGGCAATTAGCTCCTCTCATTTACTGAAATATACTGTCCACTTAAAGGCAATTAGTAGTTCTGTGGCTCAGGCAGACAGGATATTGATTTGTTTTTCTTTGATCCAACTGAGTAGTTGAGGTGCTGGTGTTTTATTCTGCATTGCAGGAACTTGGATGTGGAGACCCTGTTTCACAAATAATGCCAGCTTGTTTTATGTCTAATGAAACATTACACACTTAATAGGAACTCAGGACATGTTCGTTAATAGTTTTTCTTGTTTTAAAATGAGGGATTCTAAAGCATGCTCCAAATCATGTTGATGGTTTTCAAAAGCAGTAGTAAAAGGGATGGTGGAGGATAAGAAATGGCTCTAAGCCCCACTGCGGAATCTTCTCCCTGTGCCCCCCATTATTGGGCTTCTAGAAGGTAGAGCTAGGTGCCAGTGTTTGCTACTTTTATTTTCCATTAGTGATATTAGTAACTTATTGCTGGCCCTGTTGAATTTTAAAGAGAAAATTCAAGGAGAATGGGGGCTTCTCTGTAACAAATATATTTAAGGAAATAACTATCCCATATTCTGGAGAAGTCAAATTTTTGCTCCTTAACATAGTCTAAGATAGGATGTTGAGAGAGCCTTAAACCTTGCACTTCACTTTATGGGCCTCCCTTTCTTCATCTGTCAAATAGTGACCACAGCACTCTCCCATGTATGAAGAATCAATATGTGTATGCCAATGATAGTAATGCCTGGCACAACGCAAGCACTCATAAAGTGTAGCATTGCTATTTTTCTCCTCCAAATGGCACTTTTTGCAGCCGTAGTTATGTGGGTGGGATACTTCCTGCTTATCTTTTCCTTGGAATCTCTCTGTGGATGTTCCTCTTGACCCCATCATTACTTGCTGTTTGAACACTTGGATTCCCTATTACAAACACTTGGATGATGGCTCTCTCTTTGCCTCACAAATAAATAAAAACTGGAAGTAATGAACAAGCTTGAATTAAGATCTGTGAATGCTCTTGTTTGATAAAATGGGATTGACCTTATTTCAAATCTTGTTTGTTTATTCTCCAAAGGAGGAAACTTCTAGCCCCAGCTTCTTAGATGGGTTTAAATCTTGGTGTTCTTTATCACCAGAGGGAAAATGGTCTAGTTTCTCAGTAATATACTTCAGTTTGTGTTTTAAGTTTATTAATCTTCGTAATTTCAGGCTGAGTGGTCATCATTTTATAGCAGTGTATTGCACATGGTAAGCTAGCTGCTGTTGCAATTCCCAAATCTCAGTGGCTTCCAACGCTGTTTGTTGTAGGACAGAAGCAAGGGTTCTGTTGCAGTGTCTCTGTTATCCACTCAGGCCACAGAGTCTGCACTGGGCCCGCTGCATCAGGGCTCAGGTGCATGAAGCAAACAGTGTGGTGTGTCTTTGGGGGAAAGCATGACAGTCTTTGGGGGACAGGCCTGGAAGTAGCAAATACTGCTCTGTACACAGTCACTGGTCCAAAATGTGTCACTGGGCAACACAAGGCAGGCTGGAAGATGGAAGCAAGATTTGTGCTTAGAAAGACAAAGGAAATGGTGGTGAACAAGTAGTTAGTTTCTGCCAAAGGAAGCTAGTTGGTTCCACCAATTTTTTAAAATTATAAATTATTTCTCATATACTGTATAGATGTATTAGAAGAGAAAATGAATGATATCGCAGGTACACAATTTAACAAATACTATATTCCCTATGGAGTTGAGACCTCCTGTATGCCTCTCCATCTCTGCATCTTTTTGTATATTGCTTTTGAACAAGAACTATTTTATTTTTGTGCTTCCTGGATATATTTTTATGACATATATATATTTATTTATTTATTTTTGACATATATTTATATCCAAGCTTTGACTTTTTATTATTTTTGGCCTTTGTGCAAATAGTATCCTATAATATGTACTTTTATGACAGTTTTTTTATTTACCTTTATGGTTCTGAAATTTATTTATATTGATGTTTGTAGCTGTAAATGATTCATTTGACTGATATAGAGTAATCAATTTGTTGGATAAACTATAATAGATTTACTGTTTCATAGTCATGGGCATTTGGGTTATTTTCAGTTTTATTTTTATTTTTCACAATCAATAGTGCTATGAATATTCCTGTACATATGTTTTCATACACATGTGTAAATTACTCCACTCCAAGGTATGAATCTTCCTGCTGTACCAGAGCACCACTCTATTAAAGTTATATACAGTAGTATGGATTCCTCAAGGAAAGTTTAAATAATTTAGATTCTCATTCACTCTGGCCAGCTTGGTGTGAGTTTGTGGCTACTGAGTGCTAGCTTTAGAGTAGAGCTAAGACAGACTAGAACATTTCAACCCCTGGAATCCATTATCCTCTGTTGTGTGTTTTTTTTTGTGTGTGTGTTTTTTTGAAGAAAATTTACAAAGTAAATGTCTGAAGGCGTTGTTGCACGTCTGTTAGCTGTCTTACTTTGTGCAATGTGGCTAGGTTACTTGGCGAGATTTCGTGTTATGTAATGGCATATCACTTTTCTGAGGTACAACATTCTATGCGACAGAGCTAAGTTTATTTCAGAGATAAAAAGGAGAGGTCCCCAGATTTCTCTCCTGCCCACTTCCCAGCCTCATCCTCATGACTTAAGATTTACTAGTAACTTCTCTTGAAAATGCAAACACAGTCCTCCTGACAGTACATGAGAGTTTAGGTTTACGAAAAGCAGAAATGTTCTTAGTAATTGCAGAACCGCAAAGAGTGGTATCTAGGGTTCTCAAAATGGGGATAACTGGATGGGAAAAAGATAGTGTCCGCAGAGGCATCCTCACCATGAACAGCACGAGGACCTCCACAGGCCTGCCCTGATAGAGCCCCTCCACACAAGGCAACGGCCTCACCCCGCCGCCCCCGTGACCTTGGTCTCAGTGATCCCTCAGTGGGATAAATCTCTGAATTCCATGCTAAAAATCGCGTTTCTATAGCCCAGAAGAAGGGCAATATTTCTGATAAGAAAAAAAATAGTGAAATTTTTTAGGAAAACATTCATCTAAATAAGAGTCACAGGGGAAAGGAACCTGTTCTTGTAGCACAGGTTGGCACACTGCTCATGCATCAGATAACCGATCTTGCCAATTCAACATAAATTTCGAGTTGCTTCCTCACATGACTCAGAGGTACCTGGAATTTGCCTATGTGGGGAAATCCTTTCAAACCTTACAGGTCTGAAGTATCAGAAAAACAACAACAGACTGATGTTTTAAACTGCATGTGTTTTAAACCACTTGTTTTGAAAAAACAACAACAAAAAAACTTCTGCCATTTTAAACCATGTGCTAGTGGAGGAATTTATTTTATACTACTGGCTTGTCATAGTTATTCTTTGAAAGGAAACGAGGCAGAGTGAATGGAGAATTTCTCCCTTTGTGGTTGGCTTCCTAGCTGTGAATAGCTCCTCAGTGCCTCAGCCATTCACAAGCCAGAAATCCCAGCTGCCTAACGTGTAGAGTACTAGCACAGAGCAGTCCGTAGCTGAGATTTCTGTGCACAGATGCCTGGGTTCAAGTCTCAGTTGTGGTTCCCAGATCTGTCTGTTCTTCAGTTTTTCATTTTGTAAAATATGAGCGATTATATTACACTACTTACCTGGTTGTATTTTCAAAGGAATTAAATAATTATTCTCCACAATAAGTATTAGTGAGCCTCCTCTTTGCCAGATATTATGCTAAGTGCTGGTGCTGGAAGTTACTGCCTTGGAGAAAGAGCCCCCAACAGTTTAGGGGGAGACAGGAATGTTCTGTAGAGTAAAAAATACACTCATTTTCACTAGGGGCCATTCTTGCATTTATACTTACTTTCTTCATGTAGTCTTCAATTCTCCACAAATAATTCTGAAACATCAGTTTATATTTTTGTTACTACACATATCCTTTCTATAAAAAAAGTTTAGAGAAAACAAATATATCTCCATCATGAGATTTTTTTATTTCATCTAGATTCTCGTACGTCCGGTAGAGCTATGTAAGAGCAGGCGACCACCTGAAGACTTGACTGAAGGGGAAGTAGATGTGCAGGGCACCATTCCTCTCCTCCTCACACTCTCATGCCTATAAAAGAGCAACCCCAACATGCCCACTTTCTCAGGGAAGGACTGGGAAGAAGCTCCTTCTACCTCATACCTTCTTCCTGGTTGAGATGGGACATGTTTCCACGGTGGGTGGGTTTGGTATGGTCAAGGTCACTGCTCAGATGTGGCCTATAACCTGTTTGTTCTCTTGGGAACTCCTACTTGTGGACTGCTGGCATTTTTCTCCTCGCTGAGACTCCCTAAGCAAGCTACATCCTCAAAGAGGATGGGCAGAAGGGATGCACTTGCAGCTATTCAGCTCCTCTGTCTGGGACCAGTTTAGTGGAGAAAGACTAGAAGGCCCAGTTAGGTCTCAAGCCCAGAATGCGCTCTCTAATACAATTTTACTAGCTGTTTTGTTATCTAAACAAATCATGCTATTTCTCCATTAGAACAAAATCTGAAAGAAAGTGCTATCTAATGAATTGGCCCCTCAAGTCTCTGGGTTGTAGTCTCCTTTCTGTTATTTACCAGCTCTGTTACCTTGGATATGTTATTTTACTCTCTAGATTGTCTGTAAGAATGACAATGTATTAGTTTCCCAGAGCTGCTGTAACAAACTAACACAAATTTAATGGCTTGCCACAACACAAATTTATTAACTTATAGTTCTGAGCACCTCATGCATCATACTGGACTAAAAAAATCAAGGTATGAGCAGGACTGTGTGTTTTTGTTGTTGTTGTTGTTGTTTTGTTTTGTTTTGTTTTTGAGGCTCCAAGGGAGTGTCTGCTTTCTTGACTTTTCTAGCATCTAGAGATCGCCTACATCCCTTGGCTCATCAACCATTTCCCTATATTCAAAGCCAGCAGCATAGCAACTTCAGATCTCAGTTTTACTTTGACTCTCTTGCTTCCCTCTTAATAAGAACCTTGTGATTACTTTGGACCACCTGGATCATCTAAGACAATCACCCCATTTCAAAATTTTTAACCAAATCTGCAAAGTCCCTTTTGCCATGTAAAGTCACATACTTAAAGTTCAGGGGATTAGGATGTGGACTTTTTTTTTTTTAATATATTTTATTGATTTTTTACAGAGAGGAAGAGAGAGGGATAGAGAGTTAGAAACATCGATGAGAGAGAAACATCGATCAGCTGCCTCTTGCACACCCCCTACTGGGGATGTACCCGCAACCAAGGTACATGCCCTTGACCGGAATCGAACCTGGGACCCTTGAGTCCGCAGGCCGACGCTCTATCCATTGAGCCAAACCGGTTTCGGCAGGATGTGGATATTTTTGAGGGAAGGAGGGTGGGTGTTGTTCTGACTACCACAAATATTTTGGCTAGATAATCTCTAAATTATTTCTACCCTTACATGTTTCTATTATTAATTAGGTTTGGAGTTCTTACTCACTACTTTTCATACTCTAACTTCCTCACATAAATACAGCCTACTACAGTCCAGCCGGCCGGCATGGCTCAGAGGTTGAACATCCACCTACGAACCAGGAGGTCACAGTTGGATTCCCAGTAAGGACATATGTCTGGGTTGAGGGCTCCATCCCTAATGTGGGGCGTGCAGGAGGCAGCCAGTCAATGATTCTCTCTCATCATTGATATTTCTAACTTCCTCTCTGAAATCAATAAAAATATATTTAAAAGACCCAGGAGCCAAGATGGCGGCGGAGTTGAACGGCTGATCTGTTGCCTTGCATGGCAGTTTCGGAAATACAACTAAAAGATGGACTGGTGAGCGCTGCGACTCCTGCTCGTGTCTCCCCAGGCCGGGGCGGCTGCTCCTCTCAGTCAGCACCTCAGCCGGGGCCATGAGCTCGTGGGCGGCCGCGGCAGCTGCTATGGCAGCGGCCGCGGACTCGGCGCAGTGGCTCTCGGTGAAGGAAGAGACCATCTTTCTGCAGGACGGGCCCATCCACGTCACCGACCTGGCCGAGCTGCCCAGTGAGATCCTCGGGACCCTGGTGGCCGCCGACACCGACTTGGAGGATTTTTTATGATTTCCCGTCTTACATTCAAGTCCTTTAGCCATTTTGAGAGAGGAGAACCAAGAAGGCGGCAAGTTTAAACAAATGAACTGCGCCGCGCACAGCAATTTCAAAAATACAACTGGAGGACAGAGCGTCTGCCACCCAGAACCACAGGAGAGCTGGCTGAAGGGTGGATTTACAGCTAAGAGGGAAGAGGACAGAGCGAACTCGGAAGGGATAAGGTGCGGAGGCGCGTGGGTCGGACTGGTGGTGGGGGAAGGGTCGTGCGGCTTTTTTTCCAACCCTAGGGGAGATTAGCTCCCCATCACCCTGAAATCCAGCTTCTGGGGACTCGCGGGAGACCCAGACGCCTGCAGGGAGAGGCTGGACTCTCGGCCTTCATGTCGGAGAGTGGGAGTAACTTCCTTGCGGAGGTGCGCCCAGCAATCAGTGTTTGCTGCGCTGGAGTGCAGAACGAGGGGGCTTAGAAATGTGGAAAGCAGAAAAAGCAGACTTGCAGCCATTGTGATTTGCCACGCCATGGCCTGGTGGTGCCCTGAGACCCCGCCCCGCCCTGGGACCCGCCCCGCACGTTTTGCAGACCCGCCCCGCACGTTTTGCAGGCCCACCTGGGCTCCAAGCAGCGGCTTTTGCATGTGGGTGGCCTGCCCTGTGGCAGCTTGACCAGATGAACTGCGGTTCTAGTCGGACTGCTCCAGGGCCGCTTAGACAGGAGGAGGAGGAAACTGCAGTTTTTGCTGTAATTCCTGCTGAGTGGCCTCAGGCAGTAGCTGACCTACACTCCATTGGAGACCCAGAAACGAGGGCATCTAGTGGTCGGTGTGAGATGACACCAGATTTCAACCACTCGCATAAGGGACACATTCAAGAGGCAGACTCAGTGAGCGCCAAAGCCTTGCTGCAACAAGATCCGGCCCATAAACGTGTCTCCTGCACAGCAACTCTTCCTTTATAGACACAGAGGGTCCTCACGGACAATTGGCCAGGAGGACAATTCCTCCCAGTGACACCAACAACAATCAAGACTTAACTATACAAAGGAGGACCAAGATGGAGGCATAGGGCGGAAGCCTGATTGTTGCCTACCACAACAATTTTGAGATTATGACGGGAGAGCAGAGCAGACACCATCCAGAACCACCAGAGGGCTGGCTGAGCAGATGCTCTACAACTAGAATAAAAGAGAGGGGTACGCGGGATGATGCTGATGCCGGTGACCCAAAGATCACACTTTAAGAACTACGGCTCAGGCGACACAATGGCAGCCTGGAACGTGCTCGGTGCAGTTCCCCTGGCGGTCTCCAGCTGAGGGGACGGCTCCATTCGCTGCCAAGCACGGACAGACGAGCCCCTGAGAGACATGGGGTGGGAGACTCCACGCTTGCTGACCTCCGAGTCCTTCAAGAATCTCAACACCCTGGAAGCGGCCAGGTGCAGACGCTTGGCGACTGGCCACCGCTGCAGACCCAAGGGCCGACGCAGCGACCCCGGACCAGCCCACCACCGCGCACCGGGCACACCGGAGCTTCGCCGAGCCCGCAGCCCAACGAGTTCTGCGGCAGCCACCCTGGAGCTCTGAGAAAATGGCCGAAGGAATTGCTGAGAGGGAATTGACCAACAGGAATTGGGATCAAGAAGACGAAACCCCGCTGGGTCCCGGGTCCGGGTGAGGCCGTGCGCCCCTGGTTCCGGGTGAGGCTGGGAACTGGGTCGGGGTGGGGCTGGGTCCCGGGTCCGGGCGAGGCCACATGCCCCTGGATCTGGGTAAGCCCGCACCCCCATGGGTCCAGGTGAGGCTGGGTCCCGGGCCCGGGTGGGGCCACCCCCCTGGGTCCGGGTGAGGCTATGCGCCCCTAGGTCTGGGTGAGGCTGGATCCTGGGTCTGGATGGGGCCGTGCACCCCTGGACCCGGGTGAGGCCACGCGACCCTGGGTCTGGGAGAGGCCACGTGCCCCTGGGTCCGGGTGAGGCCACATGCCCCTGGGTCCAGGTGAAGCTGTATCCCGGGCCTGGGTGAGGCCGTGTGCCCCTGGATCCGGGAGAGGCTGGGTCCTGGGTCCGGGTGAGGCCTCACGCACCTGGGTCCAGGTAAGGCCACGCGCCCCTGGGTCTGGGAGAGGCCACGCGCCCCTGGGTCCGGGTGAGGCCACGTGCCCCTGGGTCCGGGTGAAGCTGGATCCCACGTCCGGGTGAGGCCATACGCCCCTGGGTCTGGGAGAGGCTGGGTCCCGGGTCCGGGTGAGGCTCCGTGCCCCTGGGCTCGGGTGTGGTCACACGCCCCTGGGTCTAGGTGAGGCCTCATGCCCCTGGGTCCGGGTGAGGCCGTGCGCCCCTGGATCCAGGTGAGGCCACGCGACCATGTGTCTGGGAGAGGCCACGCGCCCCTGGGTCTGGGTGAGGCCACGTGCCCCTGGGTCTGGGAGAGGCCATGCGCCCCTGGGTCCGGGTGAGGCCATGTGCCCCTGGGTCCGGGTGAAGCTGGATCCTGGGTCCGGGTGAGGCCATGTGCCCCTGGATCTGGGAGAGGCTGGGTCCCGGGCCCAGGTGAGGCCACACGCCCCTGGGTCCAGGTGAGGCCTCACGCCCCTGGGTCCGGGTGAAGCTGGATCCTGGGTCCGGGTGAGGCTGTGTGCCCCTGGATCCGGGTGAGGCTGGGTCCCGGGTCCGGGTGAGGCCGCGCGCCCCTGGGTCTGGGAGAGGCCGCGCGCCCCTGGGTCCAGGTGGGACTACGCGCCCCTGGGTCCGGGTGAGGCCACGTGCCCCTGGTTCCAGGTGAAGCTGGAGCATCCCGGATCCGGGTGAGGCCGTGTGCCCCTGGATCCGGGTGAGGCTGGGTCCCGGGTCCGGGTGCGGCCACATGCCCCTGAGTCTGGGTGAAGCCGTGCCCCTGGGTCCGGCTGAGACCAAACCAGAGGGTGTCAGACCTGCATTACCAACATTTGTCTACCATCCAGAGCTGAGGGGTCAGTGCCGACATGTACACATAAGGAACTGGTGGACATTGATATTGGGTCTCAAAAGAACTGTTGGTCCAGAAAGAAACTCACTACAGACTGATTCATTTGCCTGTCAGCATAACTATTATTGCTCGTCTCACATTCAGTTCTTATAAGTATATCTCTAGTGACACATGATCTCACTCATCTAGGGGAAATGATGAACAACATAGACTGATGAACAAGAACAGAACCAGAAACAAGGAGGCATCGATCAGACTATTGGGCCTCAGAGGGAGGATAGGGGAGGGTGGGGGGAGGGGGGAGAGATCAACCAAAGGACTTGTGTGCATGCATATGAGCCTAACCAATGGTTAAGTTCAACAGGGTGGTTGGGGCATCCGTGGGGAGGGGTGTGGGATGGGAATGGGGGGATGAGGACAAATATGTGACACCTTAATCAATAAAGAAATTAAAATATATATATATATATATATATATTTAAAAAAATACAGCATATTCCATGCCAAAAGTCCTTATATCATCATCTTACATCTTGATTCTTATATCACCTTCTCTTTATTCTTACCGCAATAAATTAATAACTATCCTCCTCTTAATTTAGGTCCTTAATTCTCTGTTTAAACCCTATCTTAGAAACAACTACAGCTTCCAATTTCTTTAAGTCTCTTTTCTTCTTTAAGTTGTAATTATTTAACCTGCTTCACTATTTGTAGTTCCAGTATTATTCTCTGCTGATGTTTATCTTCCCAATCTTACTGATTCACAAATAATAGGTAAAAAGTACTTAGCCCTCCTTTCTCAATACTGTAGGGTACTTTAACCTAGTTAAACTCAAGGATTACAAAAATTTATAAATTTTATTTGGAATAATCAACTGGGTTTTAGAATCAGAAATATGAGGTAGCATGCACTCTGCCATAACTACAATTCTTCTCAGACATTACAGCAGATCTTCACTGTTCTGAAGACATTTACAGAGGGCTTCTGGAATTTGATAAATAACAAGAGCTCATTTCCCATTACTCTTCCTTAGCACATTTTTTGTCTTACCATAAAATCATCAAATTGAATTTCATAAACATCAACATGTTTCTTTTATTTGTTCTGATTCTTCTTATCCAGAGAGTACCTCAGTATTAAAACAACTTGTATTCCTGATGTTGCCTTAGCTGACAGAATGCTCTTTTCACTGTGAATGATCTAATGGGATGGGAAGTGTCAGAAGTTATGGTATTTATCAGGTCCTTGTTTCGGTACTTACGAAGAAGATGAAGATTGCTTCTTCATCCAAAATTTATCTATCTCCCATTTAAGTGCCTATTTGTTTCCAATAATAGTAAGATAATGAAGGGATCCACCACTCAAAAGATTCTTGGGAAATGTAGCAACTGTGGTGATAACTACATTTCTTCTAGTGCAGTGGTGGGCAAACTCATTAGTCTACAGAGCGGCAAACCGCGGCTCTCGAGCTGCATGTTGCTCACGAGCCGCAGTTTGCCGACCACTGTTCTAGTGACACCTGAAAAAGAAACTGTTCTTTCTACTGTGAGAACAATTTTCAGAACTTTTAAATAGGGCTTGGATTTCACTACAGTTCTTCAGAGCTGCTATTATTTGGGACTACTTCTAGCAATTCCCATGAAAATGACAAACTGCTGAGGCCTGAAGAGAGACTATTACTAGTAGAGTGTATATATGTGTGTATGGGGGGTGGGTGGGAGTGGGCATTGAGGGGAGGCAAAAGCTTTGATGTATTAATTACATGGGCCCTCCTGCTCCTAGTCCTCTTCCTTAAACTTTGTGTGAAATCAAGGTGAATTTCATATGATAGGCATCCTTGCAGGAATGTATTATACGGAAGGGAGGGAGGATCATTTCAACTGTTTTCCTTAATCAGGACACCCCCTGCACCCTTTTCCCGGTGTACAGAACCCCAGGCAAATATTTATTTTTTGCAAGGCTTAGCCCTATATAAAAACTATTTTTTAAAAAGGTATTACAACATTCATGAGCTTATGTATAATGCCTTATTGATGAAGTTTTGGAGTAAAAAGTACAAAGGAGGTACTTAGGTGTTTGTTCATTGTCCCATCAGAGCACAGGGGGATTCTTCGCAGTGTTTACATACTATCGTTTTCTGCTTAGACCCAGGCACCATTTCTTCATGTCTTAATTGTTAAATGTGATCACCACACCACAAGAATAAGGTACTGTAATGCTGTGGCTTTTCAGATCCCATTAGTATTAAAACATGTTGATCATTCTACCTCTGAAATTCCTCAGTACCATTTATTGGATGCTGGTTGCATCATTACTCATGACCTGTATCATACATCCTACTGCCCATCCCACTGCCCACATATAATGGCTTCCAAAGACTCTCTCAAAGGTTGTTTGTTATTGGGCTTGGCTGATGTTAGCGACAAATGCAAGTCTTATTCAGAGTACACAGAAAATGTGAACAATAATTCATTTTCTGGCCACATCAAATTTATTGTGTGCAACTTTGCAGCATAAACATACAACAAATGCATCTTCCAACCATGTTATCACCTGAATTCTTTAGGTCAACATTACTGCATTCCTAGATGGTGACATCTGTTAATGTTGACAGTCACTCTGCCTTCCACACACAATTACCAGCAAGAACAACACACAAGGGGCCATGGGAGGGTAGGAAAAGTGATTCCTGCAAGGAAAGTATGTTCCATCCAGCATGGCATGAGCTCAACCCAGAGAGCACATGGTCACCATATGGATGGGAAGGGCTCATTGGTATTTGGGAGCAATGACTGCCCCAAGAAGAGGTAGATGTGGCCACCCTGGAGGACTGCTGCCCATGATGCAGAGCTGTGAAGGGGATAGGTGACCATCCTGGGTGCCAGCATGGGCACAGATGAATATACGGAGTAAAGGATGCCAGCACCATCTCACCATCCTTAGGTGCTGTAGACTAAAGACTATACTTGGTCAGCATATGCGGAGGATGCACACTTATTGCTCAAACCCAAAGGTTAGCCCAACACTTGAATTTGTTCTTTACCTGATATGAAAAAGAATTTATCCAAATCAGTGTATCAGCAATACTATTCAGGTGACCTCATTATCATACTGGACAATGAGAACGGTTCACTTGCTTGTCAGGTCACCTTCTTGGAACCCCAGTGTGGGCTATGCAGCCGGTCAATGATTCTCTCCCATCATTGATATTTCTAACTTCCTCTCTGAAATCAATAAAAATATATTTAAAAAAAAATACAGCCGATTCCATGCCAAAAGTCCTTATATCATCATCTTATATCTTGATTGTTATATCACCTTCTCCTTACAGCAATAAATTAATAATTATCCTCCTCTTAATTTAGGTCCTTAATTCTCTGTTTAAACCCTATATTAGAAACAATTCCAGCTTCCAATTTCTTTAAGTCTCTTTTCTTGTTTAAGTTGTAATTATTTAACCTGCTCCACTATTTGTAGTTCCAGTATTATTCTCTGCTCCCAACAGTTTAGGGGGAGACAGGAATGTTCTGTAGAATAAAAAATACACTCATTTTTCACTAGGGGCTATTCTTGCATTTATACTTACTTTCTTCATGTAGTCTTCAATTCTCTACAAATATTTCTGAAGCATCAGTTTATATTTTTGTTACTACACATATCCTTTCTGTAAAAAAAAAGTTTAGAGAAAACAAATATATCTCCATCATGAGATTTTTTTATTTCATCTAGATTCTCGTATGTCTGGCAGAGCTATGTTAGAGCAGGCGACCACCTGAAGACTTGACTGAAGGGGAAGTAGATGGAACATACTTTCCTTGCAGGAATTATTTTTCTTACTCTCCCATGGCCCCTTGTGTGTTGTTCTTGTTGGTAATTGTGTGTGGAAGGCAGAGTGACTGTCAACACCTGTCCCAGCTACAGAACTTCAGGACCACTGCATTGGCACAAGTCTGGAACTCTGGTTCGTTTGGGCAACCTCATGCTTGAGGGAGTTAGATTAAGAGGGCTAAAGGGGTTGAGAGCACCTCAAAGGGGAAGAACAAGCATTGGAATCCCTGTGGATTCTGATCAATATTTGGGCACATAACCAAGATGTTATTATGGCCCCTATTGGTCCTAGGCAAAAGAGAGAGACTTGGAAGAAAATACTTAAGGTGATACGCCAAAGAGCAGAGGCCCCTGAAATGTAGCAGGAATCCCACTTCTTTGGGTCTAATGACCTCATATGTGAGATTGTATATGTAGGTAGATGATTATACTGATTATATGTATATGAACTCATCATGATTTTACTACTAAAAATACATGAGTGCATATACACATAATCAGTATAATGGCTAGTTGCATTCTCTTTTTGTCTCCCATTTATTATCCATTTGTCAAACAGTGACTGAGTACCTTTGATATGACCAGCAGGGCCAATGTATCCATTAGGCACCAACATCAACAATGCTTTTGGGGGCTTAGAAAAATGTTCTAATTGCTTTTACAACTACAAGAAAGAGATTAACTTTTAGGTCCAAGACAGCGTTTTAGTTTATAATATTAATCTATCTGTATACTAACAGTCATAGAAATAATTATATATATATGACATTTGTTTTATGGAGGAAGGTGCCTATAAAGGCTATGGTGCTCAGAGCCCAAGGAAGTCACAATGCAGCCCTGGTGGCCAGCACTGTTCTAGGAGCTAAAGATGCAGCAGGGAGCAGGAGGCAATCCCTTCCTTCATGGTACACGAGAGTGGAAGGAGATGGAAAAGAACATAGAAAGTTATATTACAATATAATACATTCTTCCAACAGAGGTATGCCAGAGGATGATGGAAGAGTTGGTTGTAGGATTGGGAGTATATCTTCACAAATCAATGATCAGTGGGAGATGGTTGCCTCATTTTACCATGCTGTGGAGCCCGATCACCAGTTTTCACCTATTATTCTTGTAATTGATGCAGATGATGATCCATGTATATTACAGGCAGCCATTAAAGTCAGCTACCGGTAGATATTTAACTCTGATACTCGTTGCTTTGAAATACAAGCATCCCATCTGAAAGCATTTTTGAAATAATTGTGAAATGTGTAATAAATGTATGTATAATTTGCTACCTGGCTCTGTGCTCATGATTACTTCCAGGTTCTTCAAACTAGCCAAATCAATGGTAATCCTAACATACCATATTGAAGCTGTGGAGACTGGAATAGACATCTCCAAGTTATGCCTATTTAAGTACCTCCTAAGGTGGTGATCTCATTGCCTCTCAGCCTGGTCCACAAAGGATAGCTTTGTATCTTAGTAAGTTCTCCTTGAAATTTCTTACTATAAACAAGGGGGATGAGGACACATATGTAATATCTTAATCAATAAAGAAATTAAAACACATACACACACAACAACAACAACAAAAACACCCTTCTGTGGGTTTGTTTTGCCATAAAAGGCAATGATACTATATATTGGATTGTATTTGATAATATCCAAGTTTCCTTAAAACCTTTAAAGTCTAATTTATTTACATTTTATTTAGTGGAAACAGGGCCTCTGCTAAAGACAGGTACATTATTCAGCAAGCAAACAATTAGTGAACATTCACTACTGTGCCAGACACTGTACCAGACACTGGGGTTCCACAAATAAACCGCACACAGTCCTTATCCTCCAAGAACTCATCATTTAGTGGAGAATATGGACAAGAAAAGCAGTGATTACAATACTGTTATGCTCACCTTCAATGGCAGATGGACCCTCCACTCAAAGTGGGGTTCAGTTGCTGAGACTTATGACACCATACACCCACCTAGAGGGTATGAAGAGGTTTACTGCTTATGTAACAGAGGTTTCTGAGGCAAGCAGAGCAGGTCTCTCAAGCAGATCTGAAATAGCTTGAGAGGACAAGGAAAGAAAACTGCCGTAGGTTTTTATTGAGGTTAAGGGATGAGGCCAGAGTGAGGGTTCCCACACATGGATGGGGCTTGTTGGTTTGAATCTCCTGCCAGTGCCAAGCGGGAGCACCCAGGCTTTCTTATCAGCTTGTCCACATGTGGACACAAACTAAGAGGAAACAGTGAGGCTTAAAAGCTACCCACAGTCAAACATCAAAATAATGGGGTCAAACTCTACATTCCAAATACAGTGTGATGAGAAGTGCTATTTGGGAGGTTTGCAAAGGGTGCTAATCTCAGGTGAGCATTTAACCCAGGTTAAGCTGAAGGTTCAAAAAGTTCCTGGAGAAATGTGCTTTTGAGTGAATCATGAAGGGTGAGAAGAGGATTGAGAGAATGCTAGTCATGAAGATCAACTCAAGGCAGAAGAGTATCATGCTTGAAGCACCAAGGGGTAAAAATGCATAGTCCCTAAACTTGGAGTAAATTTAGATGTTAGGGAACATGTAAAGACACAGCAGTAGGTGGTCCTGAAGAGTATGAGGTTAAAGCTCCATTCTAAGGATGAAGGAGAATCACTGTAGAGCAGAGATTTTCAACCAGTGTGCCACAAGAATTTTTAAAACATGCATTACCTAGCCGGGCTGGTGTGGCTCAGTGGTGGAACATTGACCTATGAACCAATCAGGAGGTCATGGTTTGATTCTAGTCAGGGCACATGCACAGAGTTGCAGGCTTGGTCCCCAGAAGGGAGTGTGCAGAAGGAAGTCAATCAATGATTCTCTCTGATCATTGATGTTTGTATCCCTCTCACTTTCTCCCTTCCTCTCTATGAAATCTAAAAACATATTTTTTTTAAAAAAAACACACAACATGTAATACTTGACTATTTAGTCAGGGGCACTGACCTATTTCCCCTTAGATTGTCAAATAAAAAAATGATGACAGCCAACACAACAATAGCTGGCATGAATGAATCAAAATTATACCTAATTTTTTTTGTCAGATTGGCAAAAATTATAATATATATTTTAGTGTGCCACAGAATTTTAGTAATTAGTTTATATGTGCCATGAGATGAAAAAGGTTGAAAACCACTGAGTAATAATTAGATCTGCATTTTAGAAGATGATTATTCTATTCAGAAAGCTGCCTGAGTTTTAATAAGAACGAAGAAGTAAAGCCATTATCAGTAAGAGATATCTGGCTTAATTAACCTTCTTTTGATAATCACAGTTTTAATTTAAAACCGTCACTCTCAATATAGTCTTAGGTGTTTCTAGTAGGGGACGTGCAGTGAAGGGAGGGGGTGGGTAGGGGGATTAGAATCTCTTGGTCAGTCTTTTCAAATGATAGAAATCACTGTACTCTCCCAAACCATTCTGATACATCTCTCAGGGGAAGAAATTCTCTGTGGTTCAAACAAAAACAACACAAAAAACTGTCCAGCTGATTTGGTATAAGCCATCTTCTGCCTAGTAGAGAATTACTGGGCTAACAAAGCAAAGCTCTAAGAGTGAGTTTCAGTCTTGGGTCCAGCTGTCAAGGTCATAGACTTCGCCCACGCGCTGGGTTCGAGGGTAGAAGGGGAGGGATAGTGCAGTGCTTTTTTGGAGCATAAGGATCATAGGAGAGTGGGCCCCAGTGTAAGAGGAATGGAAGACCTAGCTCTAATATTTTAGAAATGTTCGATTTTGTGGAGAAGGACAGAACAAAAGATAATACACAGAAAAGGGGGGTAAAAAGAGAAATCTGAAAATGCCAAGAGATGCTGGTCCCTGAAGGTAAGCTGAGCTCCTGATGTGTCCATCACAGGAGACTCCCTCCCTCTTATTTTTGACATAAGAACTAAGAACTCAACCTGCAGAACATTTGGGAGTAGGAGACAAATACTGATCAGATTTTTGTGATCTGTAGTCACAGTTTTCTAAGCAGATTCCTTAGTAAAGTCTCAGCCAGTGGCCTTTGTCTTCTTGTTCCTGTTTCAGGTAGCTCTCCTGGTAATCCTTGCATGACACCAGAATCAGCTGGCATCAAACCATGGGCTCTGTGCTGCTGCTGGAGGCAAAAGAAAAGAGTAATAAAAGTTGGAATTGGTCTGCTGAGCAAAGGCTCCTTTTTTTTTTTAAGCAAGAGGCTAGGAGTTGGGGGAGGAGGAATTTGATTAAAGAAAGAAAACCTTCTGTGACCAAGGCAACCAGAAGGCCCCCAAAAGCCTGGGCAAGCTTGGAGGAGAAGGATGAAGGAGTCTTGTAGATTTGTTACATCAAGATGTTTTTAATCAAGGTTCTTAGGTGACCCTTAGGCAATTAACTTATGGTCCAGTTGTCCTATTATGTATCTTCAGCTGATTCTTCTCTTTGTACATTCTCTTCTTTTTTTCCTGACTAACACTACTAAATGTGAGAAGTGGTTATGAGCTGCTAATTCAGCATTAGTTTAATCTTATGCTTAGTTCACTTCTTTCTTTTTCTTTTTCAAAAAAAGATTTTGTTGATATAGAGAGAGAGGAAGGGAGGGGGTAGGGAGAGAGAAACATCAATAGGCTGCCTCCTGCATGCCTCCTACTGGGGAGCAAGCCCACAACCTGGGTATGTGCCCTGACTGGGAATCGAACCTGTGACTTCTCGGTACATGAGAGGATGTTCAACCAACTGAACCATACCAGCCAGGGCCACTTATTTCTTTTTTATAGCCGAATGAAAAAAAAGGAGGAAGTTATTTCAATCAAGGTTTGATCCTTTTGAGAGAAGAGGGAATAATTTAAATACATGGAGCATGGTATATCTAAAACCAAGGCTGGTAGCCTAATAAAATAATTCTGACCATATGAATTTTTATTGCCAGGTACACCCAAGATCAACGTCCATTCAAGTGATTATAGGAAAATGGTTGTACTGTTTTAGCAAATTAAAATTGCAAGAGCATACTTACAAATATATGCCTTAAGAGTAGGCATTTTTAAGATCATATGAATTTAAGAACAAGAAAAATCAACAATTTGCAGTTAACCTTACAGGTCAAGATTAAACGAACTCTGAACGAAAAATAAAAGTAGAGAGAAAAATGGTTAAGGAAGTATTTAATAATATGGCATTTAAGCAGGAAAAAAAGATATTTTATAACAACTTGCTGTTTAACGTGATTCTTAAAATATTTCATATTGTACTCTCCAACTCTAATCCAATAGTATTTAAATTTTTATTCACTAAATAGTTTGTAGGAGATTGATTCATTAGGTGACATATGGTTAATTACATATTACTCATGAGTCATCAGGGCAAACCTATTTCATTAATAAAATTGAGTACTCTGACTATGACCAGCACAAAAGATATTCAGAATTTACAGGAAATAGTAAATAGTTATTGGCTAGGACTGTCAACAGCCTAGACTTTGTCCACAAGGCTGGATTTTCAATGTCAGAGACTTAATTTCTAAGTGTTACGTTTTCCAGAGGACATGATTCTCAGGCAGAGTGGAAATGCTTAGAATTAGAAAGAACTCTGTGGCCATCTACTGCTGCTCTCTCCAGCATTTCCAGGACTCTGACCTACTGGCTTCCAGGTAAATTCCAGCAGATGGTTCACTTCACAGCTCTTTGATCTTGTCAGCTACAGAGCAAAATGGGAAGGACTGATGAAAAGTGGTTCTTTTTGGTGAGAAGTAGTCTGTTTTTCATGACATTGCTCAATGTATTTTGAATTCCTTTTCCAGGAACAGTGATGGATTTGCATGCATGTATTCACACTCCTTCAGTGTCTTCCTGTCTTCCCTATTGCTAATAGGGATTTATGAGTTAGCTTTTCTAAATGTTGGGAAGGCATCATGTGGCCACATCTGAGAGTGGAACCCTGCAGCAATCCACACCTCTCTAAGGATCCTTAACCTCATTAGCACCTGATGGTAATCTATCCCTCAGTATCTTTTCTCCCTTGGTAGAAAAAGTTAGGGAAGTGTCCACCATTTCTCATTGTTAAATTTATACATTAGATTTAAAATTACCCAACAAAGAAATTGACTTGGATTCCAGAATTGAGTCTGAAAAGAAGTCCAGTCCATGAGAACAACCAGATTTGGGTTCTAGAAGAACTAAAGTTTAACCAAGTGTGACTGCCCCCCTCAATAATCCCAAATATATTAATGCTAGGGGTATTGTAGGTGGCTTCTTAAGATAACCTGATTAATTATTTTGATCATGCCAAATCAAAAGACAGGGAATCTCAAGTTTCTGAAATGTGGTTAACAAAATTATAAAAATAATAAAGGCAATGCTATTTAGTGAAAATATTATTAAACCTTAGTAATAAGAATTACTGTTAATCAAATTGAAATATATTGCATTTTGGTCTGTAGCCTAAAAAGGTTTTTTTTGTTTTGTTTTGTTAAGTTTGATATTTTTATGTTACATAAATAAAAGCTTAATTCATATTTATTCAATAGAAAAAATAGTGCACACCTGGTAATAAATATAATGAACATTTTCAGAATAGTTAAATCAGTATTCTTCTTTGGTAGGTTATCTTTTTTAGCCTTGCCATGCCCTTTTCCTATTTTAACCTTTCTTCTATTCTCATTCTAAATACCATGCCTTTCAGTATTTGAAAAGTCTGAATAGTCTGAGAATCTCTAGCCAAGACATCTTAAGGTAAAAAATAATCTTTGCTCTATCAAAGTTATGTTAATATAGTAGCAATACTAAACTTTTTGCTAGTTCAGTAACAAACACTTTGCTGTTCATTTCTGGTAATGATTTGTTTGAGGGAAGGAACTGTGACATCTGATCTCTTGAGTACAGCCCATCAGGCTGGGTTGGCACTTTATTTCTACTTTAGACCATAGCGTTTGTGAAAGAGGATGCTAATCTTTCCTTGGATTCCCAAAGATAGAACCTCTCTGATTTTTGTTCTGTTAAAGAAGAAACAAGTAGTATAAACTTGCCAACAAGAGACAATCACTTTTAGTGGTTGGAAAAATAGACAGACTATGGTTTCTGGTATCAGAAGCCATTTACTAGATTTCATTTTTCTGATGATGGATATAATTTAATATTTGTTACTGAATAATGAAAATGAGGTGATTAGATAATAAAATGACATAGTCTTAATGGCCCTGTCTTTTCAATCTTCCCCAAAAGCAGAAAGAGGAGAGAAGCATCAAACAACATTTTATTATGCTCATGTATTTTGTGGGTCAGGCATTCAGATGGCACACGATTTCTGCTTCACCATGTCTGGGCTCAGCTAGGAAAGATTTGTTATGAATCAAGTCACTAGAGGCCACAATTATCTGAAGACCTCTTCACTTATGTCTGGCACTTGGAACTAGATAACATGAAAGCTTGGCTCAGGTGGGTCTAATGACCAGAGTTCTAACACATGGGCTTCCATGAACTTGAGCTTACCCATAGCTCCGTGGCCACTGGATAGGTGGACTTCTGAGGTGGAGGCTTTGGGCTTTTAAATGTGCATGCTAACCAAAAAAAAAGATGGAAGCCACATGGCCTTTTGTAACCTAGCCTTAGAAATCTATACTCTATTGATCTACCCAGATTGAAGGGGTGAAGAACAGACCTCATCTCTTGATGGAAGGAGTGTCAAATACTATGGCCATGCTTTCAAACAGTTCCAGGGGTGTGGCTTTTTCTGAAACAGCCTTATTCAGGTATTGTGGATAAGAGTCATAATGGTTATTTCTTGTTTCCTCAGTGACTCAATTTCCATGCAGTTCTTCCAACTCAACCTGTGATGGACACTTCAGCTACAATGAGAGAAGAAGGTGAAGAACTATATTTTGCTGATTCCTGACTGATTATATGTGTCATATACCCCGACTCAGCTCATATCAGCATGGGCCATGCCTAAGCCATTCTGGAACTAAACCTTCTTAAGACCCTTTGGCAGTCATTCTTTCTAAAATCATTGAGATTTTAGAGAGGACTTGACTAGGTTGTCTCAGTTTCCTCAAAGATTGTATATCTGCAACCTGCTAACTGTGTCTGCCCACCTCTCTGAAGAAAGTCTCTCGGAGGTTCTCTCAAAGTTGCCCTTTCTTCAGAACAGAGTAAATTCGGACCTAGAGGATGGAAAATGTCTCAAACTTATGCTTCTGTGATAAATATTAACATTAGAAACCTTGTTAGATGAGAAGGTATGGGAAGGAAGAAGATAGCATCTCTGTCCTTCAGTGAGTTTATCATCTTATGAGAACTGCCAGGGGGATGTTCTTAGATCCGCTTTATAATCTCAAGCCTTTGTATAAAAACACGCTGTTCTTTGGGAAGTCTACACAGCTGTTTTTATGGAGTAGTCTTATTATGCTATTTTGCTTTATGATATTTTGGTAATTTCAGTACTTGTTGAATGAGCCCAGGGCTTAAGCCATAGTGTGTGTGTGTGTGTGTGTGTGTGTGTGTGTGTGTGTGTGTGTGTGTGTACTTTCAAAATTGTCATAAGACATTACAAAAAAGACCCTATCATATCCCTCTCCTCACTTACCACATTTCTGTTTTTAGCCTGTTCTTTTCTCATTTCCCATGGAAACAGTTCTAGGTTTTCTTGTGGATACATTTCTAATGCAAAGGTTTCTGTCATTCTCATGGAGGCAAAGTGAATAAAAACTTACACATCACAGCGGTTCACGGGCAGTACTAGCCCACAGAAGCCCCACTGGCAACCAAGGTGGATCCAACACACTTTTTGTCAAGATGTCGCCTCTGCTTCCAATCCCCTGCTGGTCTTGGAGTAAAGCCCAGGAGGACAGGTTAGTTTGGGTCCTGGGATTTCAGAAAAGTCCCAACACCGAATACTAACTCTGACATTCAAAATCCTCATAGTTGAGTCAAAACATTACAGAAAGTGGTCCTGTTCTGATAATCTTGGCTCTGCCCAGGTCACCATCCTGCCTGGCTGGTTTTGTTGATGGCAGCATAATGTGACACAGATTCCAAAGGCGGAACCCTCTCCGGGACCAGGGAGTGGTGGATTGTATAACCAACATGGGGTAGTGTCAGGTTTATCAGTCGCTGGTAACTAACAACTTGCAGCTACTTGTCTGTGCCAAGAACATCCGAAGATATCTTGTTTTTCTTTGTAAGACAGAGTAAAATGATCCTAAATTCTACACAGTCAAATGAACACATCATTTATTAAGATTTATTTTCCATGTAAAATCTACAATTCACCTAAAAATGCATTCCTTACAAATCTCTTTTCCAGCTATGCATTTACTCTTTGTCGAGGCTGGTAGAGTGTGTAGGAAACAATAAGGTTCCTAGAATACTGGCAATGTTGGGTAGAAAAATCTACAAATTGGTGAATTAGCAAGCAGAATTCCAATTCTAAGTAATGCAATAGCACATACTGTATAGGCAAAAGGAAACAAAGTGCCCAATATATGGGCAGCAAAAAGTAAAAATAACATTTCAATAAGTAATGAAGTTATTTATTTTAGATAAAGGGAAACATCAGCTCAGCAAACAACACCTAGGATTGAGAGTATTTAATTCTATGACACCTGTATAAAGGATCTGAGTTTCAGGTTGTGTCTAAAAGGGAGTAGTCAAGAAAAAATTATTCCCATTCTTTACCCCACCTCAGCCCACTTATTTCTGTGATGGTTTAAAATGCTATAGACAAAGTTGAAGTAGGAGAGAGGAAAGAATGGCCCATAAAGGGGAATTTTCCCATATCTAGTCCTGAAGGCCCTGGAAGTTCTTGCATTTTCCCAGGAGTTCTACTTATTCAAAAGACTCTGTGAGGTCAAATCTAAATCTAGGCTCAAGTAAAAATCTAGAGTGACCTGGGAAATGAAGCTTGAGTATGTGTCCTCATTCTTATTCCTATACTCCCTCCTCCTGACAAGGAACCAGAGCCAGCCCTATCTAATTGAGAACATGCAGGTAGAGAATGATTGAGTTATAAATTATGAGAATTATTTTGACTTTAAATAAAACCTTGTATTATATTAATTATTTTTAATAATAATGACATATCATGTAGGAAGAGAACCCTATTACTTTTAACGACATTGTCACTTCTGTTATCTTAATTGATCAAACAACTGTGCAAAGTAGATAAAGAACACATTACCCTCATTTCATAGAGCAATTCTCTGAGGCTCCAAAAGGCTAAATAACTTACACGAGATAAATTGGAAAGAGAGGAGCCAATGCACTCTTCATTAAAGGGCTTTGTGACTCTCCCCGAAATATGTCCCTTAGATTTTAGAACACCTTGATGGTAGGCAGCATAATGGCCCTTCAAAGATATCCACATCCTAATCCCTGGGTCCTGTGAGTGTTATTTTTACATTGCAAAGGGTAGTTATGGTTGCAGTTGGAATTAAGGGTGCTAATCAGCTGACAGAAAAAAAGAGAGATCATCCTGGACTATGTAGTGGACCTACTGTAATCACAAAGGTCCTCAAATGAGGGCGGTGGTAGAGTAAGTCAGAGTCATGCAATGTGAGAACTCCACCTGTGTCAGTGGCTTTGATGATGAAGGAAGGGGCCGTGTGCCAAGGAGTGCAGATGGCTCTAGGAGTTAGACAAGTCAAGGAAATGTACTTGTCCTAGAGCCTCTAAGAAGAAATGCTGACACCTTGATTTTAGCCCAGTGAGACTTGTGCCAGACTTTTAACCCACAGCACTGTAAGATAATATATTTGTGTTGTGTTAAGCCACTAATTTTGTGGTAATCTGTTGCAGCAGCAATAGAATGTATGCTAATACACTAGTGCTGTGGCATATTTTATTAACAAAGGGTTTCTAAGACAATAGTATGCTGGTAAATGTTTAAGAGCAAGCTTTCCAGAAGGAAAAAAAATAATCCCTATCAGTGTTTGCCAATTTCTAAGATATAAATACTCCCACCATGGTTGATTTCAAACTATTACTAACATCATGGATCTCAGAACTGTGAAGAGAAGCCCACAATCTCTCATGAGCCGATACCAGGCAGCTGCAGCATGCCACTGGAATACATTGAGAAAGTGTATACTTGGCCCTTTCAGAATTTCACTGTGCACATCAGATTTGTTATAGGCAGGTCTTCAGAGATAAAGTCTGCTTAATTCTGCACACTTATTTGACAACATTCTTTTCCCCTATATGTTATACGTTATGTGGAAACCTGGAAATTCAGCAACAAAATAGTATCAGCCACTCCATCTACTGTCTCCCAGCCTGGGTTTTTTACATTCTACCAAGACATCCTCCCAATTTGTGAATATGTGTGTATATATATATATATATATATATATATATATATATATATTTTATATATATATTATCCATCTCATAATAATTGGGGAATATGAGTCCAGGGGTAATAATAACATAGGAGAAACCAGTATTTGTGCTAGCTCTCATCACTGACTACTCACTTTGCCGGGCAAGGCAAGTAGCAGCAAGCAGCTGATAAAAAAAAAAAAAAAAGTTATATTGACATCAAAGACCTACTGACTGAGGATCTCTTCTCTTTTACCATAATCAGTCCAAGTTGTCAACTGAGTGAGGGTCACCTTGCTTCAAAGAACCAGCTTATGCGTGCTGGGTGTTAGTGTAATAGGATAAATGACATTTGCCCTGTGACTACTCCTTCGTATAATTCCCTCTCACAGGCTTTTCAGAAGCTTGGGGGAATCTTTTGATAATGATTTAATTTTTCTCCTGAGCTTGTTAACTCTGCTTATTAGTGGCATAGGGGTGGGGGGTGGGGTGCTTTAATCTTGCTAATTAAATGCATTTCTGTCTCTTCCTGTTTAGATCATTTCTTTTGGATGACTCAGTCTCTTTAGAGTAAATGTTCAGTCTTTCAGATTTCTCAACCGTTTCCCTGCTCCTTCCCTAGTTGGTGTCATATGTCTCGGGGTTGGGGGCCAGGGGAGATCATGTAATCCTGTGGCAGTGGGCAAGTGGGGCTTTTATGAATGCAGGTCCTTGTTCTGTTCGCTGTTCTCCAGCTCCGTGGTGAGGAAGTTCGTCTGTTTGGCTCACTGGGGTCTGCTGACATGTGGCTGGCTCCATGTGGCCTCTAGAGAGATCACGCTGATATCCACACCTGACAGTTGTGGGCCCAGCCTTTTGCCTTCAGTCTTCAGGCTCCCTGCTCTGCGGCCCTTGTTTCCAACCCCAACTTCCACCATCTCTTCCAACACTTCTGTGTGCCTTCTCATAGGGGCTTACAGGATCTAGGCCCATCCCATACTGACAAGTGCTACTTCAGTTATTAATGAGCATCACTCTTGCTGCTGCATTATCATGCTGGTGGCATGTTGGTTGAGATACAGAGACAAATGCAGAACTTCTCTATCCCTCAAATTACCCCAGAGAAAACAGGTCACTAACTCTAGTGTTCTTGGATCTCCCAAGATGTTAGGGGGCGTTGGGGATTAGACACTTAAGAATCTGATTCTGTCACTATTGCCTGCCCCTTCTTTTTGCACTGCACCGTGCTCAAAAAGGGATTTTGCATTGCACCTCCTTTCTGATTGAAGCACTTCTTAGGCCACATCTATTTCAATAGGAGTCATGGCTTAGTCTTTTTGGGTGGCAGAGATACCCTCTCTGTACCAGGGAAAAAAACTCTAAAATGTGACATGGCCAGGCTTGGTTTTCCATATAAGGAATCATGGAATAACTAGGAGGTAAGGATTACCTAGGCTGGAAATATATTGATTTAATATCCTGGCTGTTCCAATTATAGTAGGTCCTCGAGTTATGTCGGAGATCCATTTCTACAGTGCGACATAACGCAATTTTCTCTGTAAGTTGGAACCCACCTACATAAGCACCTACGTCACTCACATGGAGAACATACACAGCAGTAATGAAGTGAAACAGTAAAAAAAAATTAAAAGAAAGATAACAATTCCTGAGCTTTACTTGTGGTAAATAAATAATAAAAAACATAAAACACATATGTATATACATCGAAATGACGGAACTTTTTTTCTTTTATAAATAAATGGGAGATGGTGACATAACCACGAAACGATGTATGTGGAGTCCGACGTAACCCGAGGAAGGCCGGTATACCAATAGAATTGTGTTAATGAAGGTGTAGAGATTCTCCCTTCCCCTTGCACCCTATTATGACATCGCTTGAGAATTTAAGAAAATCCCATTGAGTGTTGTGCCTAATGCTTGTGTATATTAATTTTATTTATCCATAGGAGTGAATGTGGTATGATCCTAGTGAACATTATTATTCATAATGTGCTTTTAAAAAACTCAGAGGAACAGCTTTATTTTCCAGATAAAAGGCTTACTCTCCTCCTCTCTATTCCTCTAACAACTTGCATTTTGTTCTATTAGCATATATTAACCATACTGTAATTAGTTTCCATATCTTCCTCCCAATCTCCCTATATCTCACCACATATATACTAATATGCATGATCCTACAAGCCAGGATTCTGCGATGTTTATGTCTGTCTCTTTCAAGTATGTCTCCCAAGTAGTATGCCTGCTACACAGACACTGCTCAACCCATGAATGAATGAAGTGACTTGCTAAGCAACTTTCAGCAAATAGGCAGCAGAGAGAAAAAACCTTTCACCATCAGTGTCAGGTCTCTGGTTGAGGCATAATGACTCAGTAACAAGACCAAATCATAAGAAGTGAATCATAGCAAACTGAAGCCTTACTTTCAAAAATGAGACATTTGTATTAAATTTGAAAATGCAGATTGACTGTATAAATATGAAATATTCAACCAACTGTGAATATAGAATAGGGCTGTAGAGCAATATATATTTACTGGAGGCCTGATGCATGAAATTTGTGCAAAGGTAGGCCTTCCTTCCCCCAGCTGCTGGCTTCGCAGCCCTGGCCCCACCCCCCGCCCTCACCTGCCTTGGCCTGGCACTGCCCGCATCTACTGCCACACACCCCCAGTTCCACAGTTCCATGGAGCCCCCCGATCGATTGGCCTGCAGAGGGTTGCCTGGGCCTTCCTCTTTGGGGTGATTGCGGAGCCCCCTGATAGATTGCCCCACCAGCCAGTGGCCTGGGCCTAGCGGGCCCCCCGACCAATCCCATGGCACCCACCTTGACTGGCCTGGTGCCAGTGGGTGTCATAGCATGGTTGTCTGGAAGGTCATCTGGATGGTCATTCTGCTGTTCGGTCATTTGTCATTTGGTCAATTTGCATATTATGCTTTTATTATTATAGATGACAAAATACACATAATTGAAACAAGCATCTAACATCTGGACACATAATACACATTACATGTTTGCTATCATTATGGTTATTGCTACTGTTGATATTACTACTGAGTGTACTATTAGCTCCATGCAATTGTTATTTTTATTAAAGTATAAATTATTTTAAATTTAAAAATGAATACCTACTTACTATAGAAAAAGCTATAAAGTACTGGTAGGTTAAAAAACAAAGAATAATCACTATACTACTTAAAGATAACCACCTTAATAATTTGGTCTGTATATTTATGTTTCTCAAAAACATTACATCATAATTAAAAGTGGAACTCCCATTTGACCTAGTAATTGCACTTCTAGGAATATATACCAAGAAATCAGAAACACCTATCAGAAAGGACATATGCATCCCTATGTTCATAGCAGCACAATTTACAATAGCTAAGATTTGGAAACAGTCTAAGTGCCCATCAGCAGATGAATGGATTAAAAAACTGTGGTACATATACACCATGGAATACTATGCAGCTGTAAAAAAGACGGAACTCTTACCATTTGCAACAGCATGGATGGGGCTGGAGAGCATTATGCTAAGTGAAATAAGCCAGTTGAAGAAAGATAAATATCACATGATCTCACTCATATGTGGGATATAATGAACAACATAAACTGATGAACAAAAATAGATAGAGATAAAGAAACACTGATCAGACCATCCAACCTCAGAGAGAAGGCGGGGGAGGAGTGCGGCAGGATAAGAGATCAACCAAAGGACTTGTATGTATGCATATTAGCATAACCAATGGACACTGACACTGGGGCGGTGGGGACTTGTCCTGGGGGGTGGGTCAATCAGGGAAAAAGGAGGCATATGTAATACTTTAAATAAACAAACAAAAAACAACATTACATCATGCTTTATTAACTGTTCTTCAGATTCTTTTTGTTTTGACTCAGGAACAATAATATTGTTGACATCTTTTTAATATTTGTCTTTATTCTAAATGCTAAGTTGTACTGACTTTTTAATACATCTTTCAATTTATGAAGCATTAGAATTTTTATCCCTCATGGTGAAGAAAGCATTTGGCTTCTTTTAGCAGAATGTTCTTTCATTATATCCAAAACAACCTTTAGTGTTTTTAGGAATTCCTCTTTTTTAAATGCCAGAAATGGTTTTTATTGGGCTATGCAATTGAGTAATGAATTATTCCCTGAGCCTGGCTTTGAATCTTAAGCTCAGCTGTGACTGTGTCTAAAGAGACTTACATCTGTCTTCAGATTGTTTCAATACTGTTGGGAAACACTAACCAACTCTAATGTCTGCTGTCTTGAATATAATGTAAGCTAATTTGTTTATAATATGGACAGATCTCATGCTGGGTGCTTGGAAGTGAAGAAAGTTTTTAGACTGTGCACATGCTGTCTGGAAGTGAGTGTCCCTGGAGTGTGTAGAACAGGTTGTGCTCAATACAGGAACCCTAGAGAGTCTTCAGCCCATCTGTCTAACAAGTTACAAGTTACACGAGGCATTTCGCAAGTGGGAAATATCTGTATGTCTCAGACCAAATTGATTTTCCTAGAAACAAAAGTGAGACTTAAAAACAACAACAACAACAAAGTATTTCTAGTACATGTAACATCCTAAGAAAATAGTTGCCACTTATTTATAACTAGAGGCCTGGTGCACTAATTTATGCACGGTGGGATCCCAAAGGAGGTGGGGGGATTGCAGGGGCTGGGACGCAATCGGCCCTCCAGGTGGGAGGTGGAATGTCCTTGCCGGCATGACATCTGGATCCGTCCCACTGACATTTGTGCTGGTTGTCGGGAGCCACCTGGCAGCCGCCTTTATATTGTTTCTTCTTTGCCGAGTGTCTAGGGAGAGGAAGCAGCCGTGGTGCCCAAGGCCTGTTCTCTGGAGATTGGACCTGCGGGACTACTGACGGAGTGAGTGGCTGCCGCTGGGCTGGTGGGCCACTGGGATGGGTCTTAGCTGAGTGGCACTCCCGTTATGGGAGCTCACTGACCACCAGGGGGCAGCTCCTGTGTTGAGTGTCTGCCCCCTGGTGGTCAGTGCGTGTCATAGCGACTAGTCATTCCAGTCTATTCAGTTTGTTTGGTCACTTAGGCTTTTATATATATACTAGAGGCCCAGTGCACAAAATTCATACACGGGGGGGGGGGGGGGGGGGCCGTGTCCCTCAGCCCAGCCTGCACCCTCTCCAATCTGGGACCCCTCAAGGGATGTCCGACTGCCTGTTTAGGCCAGATCCTGGTGAGATCAGGCCTAAACGGGCAGTCAGACATCCCTCTCACAATCCAGGACTGCTGGCTCCCAACTGCTCGCCTGCCTGCCTTCCTGATTGCCCCTAACCACTTCTGCCTGAAAGCCTGATCATCCCCTAACCACTCCCCTGCCAGCCTGATTGATGACTAACTGCTCCCCTGCCAGCCTGTTTGCCCCTAACTGCCCTCCCCTGCAGGCCTGGTCACCCCTAACTGCCCTCCCCTGCAGGCCTGGGTCCCTCCCAACTGCCCTTCCCTGCAGGCCTGGTCACCCCCAACTTCTCTCTGCCGGCTTGGTCACCCCTAATTGCCCTCCCCTGCAGGCTTGATCGCCCCCAACTGCCCTCCCTTACAGGCCTGGTCCCTCCCAACTGCCCTCCCCTGCTGGCCTGATCACCCAAAACTGCCCTCCCTTGCAGGCCTGGTCCCTCCCAACTGCCCTCCCCTGCTGGCCATCTTGTGGTGGCCATCTTGTGTCCACATGGGAGCAGCCATCTTTGACCATGTGGGGGCAGCCATCTTGTGTGTTGGAGTGATAGTCAATCTGCATATTACTCTTTTATTAGATAGGATAGAGGCCTGGTGCACGGGTGGGGGCCGGCTGGTTTGACCTGAAGGATGTCCCGGATCAGGGTGGGGGTTCCCTTGGGGCGTGGGGCAGCCTGGGCGAGGGGCCTGTGGTGGTTTGCAGGTCAACCATGACCCCTGGCGACCCAAGCAGAGGCCCTGGTATCTGGGGTTTATTTATCTTCTACAATTGAAACTTTGTAGCCTGTAGCGGAGCCAAGCCTTCTGCTTGCTCAGTGGTGGCAGCCATTTCTGTTGGGATTTATGTATCTTCTATAATTGAAACTTTGTAGCCTTAAGCAGAGGCCTGGGCTGGCCTGGGTTTGGGGAAAGCTTGGCTTCCTCCATCGCCAGGGACAACTCTAGCCTCCTGCTCTTTCCAGCTCTGTGGCAGCAGCCATTTCTGTTGGAATTTATTTATCTTCTATAATTGAAACTTTGTAGCCTTGAGTGGAGGCCTAGGCTGGCAAGGTCAGGTGGAAAGCTTGGCTTCCTCCATTGCTGGGGAAACCCAAGCCTCCCTCTTGCTCTCTGTGTCCATAGCCATCTTGGTTGGGTTTATTTGCATATTTGCTCCTGATTGGCTGGTGGGCGTGGCTTGTTGGTGTAGCAGAGTGGTGGTTAATTTGCATATTACTCTTTTATTAGATAGGATAGATCTTAGATAAATATAAAGCTGAACCAAAAAAAGGAGCATTTTGTGTCATGTAGAAGTAGGCTTGTAAACCCATTAGTAAGGAAAATCAAATGTATGGATCAGTGTAGGGAAATTTTTGAGATGGGCAACTTAATAAGCTCTTCATCAGGACACTCCACATACAATGTATATTAATTTAATACACATTATTCTTTATATCATAAAGTGCTACATAACCTCCATTTAATCAAATATTCTAGTAACATCTTTTGGCTTAGTTTGGGTACTAGGTGAATTCAAAGATAACATTGCATTCATTCAAATATGTTATATAATTAATCTGGGTTTCAGAAATGACAGAAAAGATAAATTACTCTTTTTACAGTCTAATTCTTACATTTGGAGTTAGAGAAATTGCCAGTTGATAGTGAATACATTTTAAATATATATTTTTTTATTGATTTCAGAGAGGGAGAGAGATAGAAACATCAGTGATGAAAATCATTGATTGGCTGCCTCCTGCTTGCCCCATACTGGGGATTGAGCCTACAACCCAGGCATGTGCCCTGATAGGGAATCCAACCGTAACCTCCTGGTTCATAGGTTTATGCTCAACCACTGAGCCACACCAAATGACAGTGAATACATTTTAGAATCCCTATCTTGTACTCCTTTTGATATTGAAATTGATAATTTGCAGTAAAACAATATAATCATTGTGTAGCATAACAAGTCCCATAATTCAGTATAATTGGAAGTCAAAGATCCTTTAGGAGTAGAAAACAAAGTACAAAATGACTAGCTGCCTAGAAGTGTTTTTTAATTTTTCTAAAGAGTATTTATAGGGTGATACAAACTTCATAAAAATACCTTCTGTGATTTATATTGTACTACAAAATACTTAATTACATTTGGCACTAAGTTCTTTGTGTGTGCATGTGTGTGTTTGTATGAATGTCCTAGGTCGCAATGTATGCAATTCTAACTATCTTCTGAGAAGCTCATAAGGAGTTTGGCCAAATCCTGGGGTGAATTATTCATGAAAAGTGACATCTGCAGATCTCAGTAACTAATAAAAACAGAAGGCAAATAAGTAAATGTTTCCTTTTCTTACAGAGATTGATTTTTTGTGTGTGTGAAACAGATGTTATATTACCTTTTACTAAATGCTATGGAGTGAAGAATAAAGATAGTGTTTTATCTTTTACTAGAGGCCCGTTGCACGGATTTGTGCACATTAAAAGGAAATTAATTAGAAGATGGCCAGCGAGGCAAGACTGGGCGAGAGGGCTCAGACACGTCCTAGAGCCAATCTCCCGCGGCCCCTCCCCGGCCAGCTGCACCTGTGGCAGTGCTGGGGCTGGAAGGGCATCTGCGGAGTGAGGGAGTAAGTGGGGTTGCTCCAGCAGGTGGGGTCCCTCAGCCTGGCCTGTGGGGAACCAGCTGAAACCAGCAGTCTGACATCCCCCGAGGGGTCCCGGAGTGTGAAAGGGCACTCTGCAAAGTTGCTGTCACTCAGCAGCTCCTGCATTGAGTATCTGCTTCCTGATGGTCAGTGTGTGTCATACCTACTGGCCTTTAGGCTAGTTGGCTGGTTGGCCGGTCACTTAGCCCTTTATATATATAGATGTTTATAAAGTGAAGTTATCTAATTTAATTTGCTCATTTTAAATAAAAACCATTTTAATATTTCTATTAACTAGTATTCTGTTAATTAGTAGAAAGTGCTACAGAAATCAGATATACTTCTGGTTATCTCTGCTGTAGGCAAAGATTTACTAATAGTTTTATGAAAACAATGTTATATGAACTTGATCATATTTCATGGTAAAGTGGGTACATTGAGTTCATTGATGTTTAAGGTCCATTTCACTTTAAAATTCTATTTGGAGTTATTCCTCAATGAAGTTTAGCATTTTTCAAATTGAGAGAAATGATTTTCTAGTTTTTCTTAACCATTGCTGAAATAGAGTGCTTACATTATTTTAAAATAGTGCAAAATAACTGTTGTCCCATCTGTGCAAGTGAAGGCACAAAAACATATGAGTTTATTTGCTGCAAATTGAAATAAGAATTAATCAAGTTTCAGCTATGAAAAGCTGAAATCTAGACTTACTAAATTTAAGTAGTATGGCGAAATGACCCAAAGGGGCAGGACAAATTCTAGAAAGTCTCCATATAGACGTAGCCATGCAGGTTTGGGCACATTTATCCTTAAGGGTGGAGATGAGACTGTGAGAAGAAATAGTGTGCTCTCTAATGCTCCATTCTTGGCATGTTTGGTGGTCACCTCTGTGTCTTAGGGTGATAGAAACAGATTGTGTACTTGTGACCATTTAAATTCCATCTGGTGGCTGTTTCAACAAGGTCACCAGAAAGCCTTTGGAGGATTAGAACATGCCCAGAGACTGTAGTAAGAGGTAGTTAGAAATGAGGGATGAGCTAGAAGGCAGTTTTGGGGTTGTACTGTGACATTAGAAAATTTCACTGATTCCTTAACAAATAGTTGTTGAATAGCTACAAAACAGATGACACTGCGCTGTGTCCTATGGTAGGTCTAGCTGTGCTGTCCAGTATACAATTAAGAGTCATCCACGACTCTTTACATTGAAATTGTAATGAATTGAAATAAATAACATTAAAGTTCAGTTTCTCAATTGCACTGGCCACATTTCATGTGCTCGCTAGCCACCTGTAGTAGTCGTTACCATATTAGTCAGTGCGGGTTAAAAACTTTTATATCATCACAGAGAGTTCTAGTGGAGAGAGCTGGCAGAGCAGTCGAAGATGCGGTCCTGATGCTTTCCCTGCTGGATTTCATTTGAGGACGTTCTGTAAACAAATAGCTTCAACACCAAACAGTGGGAATATGAGCAATTTGGGAGGTAAAGATAGCTGAATTAGTTCAGAGAGGGAAGATCAAATCACAAAGAGTGGTTAGAATAGTCATAGAGCTGAAGAAGGGGTAGGTGTTTAGCAACCAAATATACATTGAAATATTCTCTACATAAAGGAAGATGGGAATTCAGGGGCAGAAAGGATGGCAAGCAGGCTGGGTAAAGAGATCTGAGAGACAGACGTGGGCACCTCCAGCCATTGGCGTACTGTCTTGCAAAGGCCTCGAAGGCTAACAGCACTTTTCTCTGAAGGGGTTGAGAAACCATTCAAATTTTTGAGTAGGAAATGTGATCCAAGCATTATTTCAGAAAGATGTTTCTGGCAAGAGTGTGCTGGCTGGATTGGGTGGAGAGAGAAACTGATAAACCATGTTAACATGAGATAGGCTAAAATTATAGTTGTAAGCAACTTATTCTAGACACATGCTATAATGAACCTTACTTAAAATAAGCTTATTTTGTAACAGCATTATCAGAAATCCTGGTCTTCCTATATCCCCAAATGACTGACATCTTACCTCTCTCTTTCATTATATTCAGTCAGAAGGATAGAGATTATCTATCATTCATAGCAAAGTAACAGGAGGAACCGAGGACAAGAAGGTAAGATCAGTGGGAAAAATTTAAGGAATAAAAATAATTTAGCCTGGAAACAGGAATAGAATCTAACCATTTTAGCGTGGAAGTGAGTTGAGAGATTGAAAGAGCTGAAATCTTTTTTTCCTTTTTAAATATATCTTTATTTCAGAGCGGAAGGGAGAGGGAAAGAGAGATAGAAACATCAGTGATGAGAGAGAATCATTGATTGGCTGTCTCCTGCACATCCCCTACTGGGGATTGAGCCTGCAACCTGGGCAGGTGCCCTGACCAGAATTGAACCATGACCTCCAGGTTCATAGGTTGACGCTCAACCACTGAGCCATGCGGGCCGGGCGAGAGAGCTGAAATTTTCATCCTGATAACATCCAACTCCAGCCTCAGTGCTCGCTCCATTTACACGGTAGTGCAGTGGAGCGGGATGGTACTGTCTACGTGCACCCCTTCACAACTTTGCTCTCCGTGAAGCCTCATGGTGGAGAGTTTATGTCATGGAAATTGGCAAATGCTATAAATCAGGCTGTGCCCACAGAACTCTGTCACCACTGTGCCCGCAGGAACCACATAGACAAGCACGATTCCTTCTTTAAAAGACAAAAGTAGAAACTAAGGACATGATTGTGCCTATGCAGTCATACTAAGGGCAGAGACTGGTTCTTCCAAACCAGAGTTTATCATTCTCCATGTACATAGGGATCAACAGTGTTTTGTAATGACATGTACATATTAAGCTACCTATGCAAGTGCTTCACATGTATCAAGTATTTTAGATTTATTTTTCCTTTCTTGCTTGACCGTGGAGCTATTCAGTAGTCACCCAAGAGAGTGGAGACTCCTGCCTCGCGATTTCCTTGTGCAATTTTTATGTAGCTTGGCCTGTGATTTATGGATAAGAAAGCTCTCTGTGTAGTTACACTCTTAGTAATTGATGTGTATAGCTTGTTTCCCTTCAAATTTAGAGAATAAAATTTGTTTTCTCTTTTAAAGGACTTAGACCTGATGATAGCAAAATCTGTTCCTGCTGCAGCAGGAGTGAGCTATGCCTGCTATGGCTGCTACTTTACTGTGGCTTCTACCTGTCATTGGTTGAGTGCTTATTGCCTGCCTGGTACTATCCTAAGCCCTTTCTATGCACTGTTTCATTTATTCCTCACCATGATTCTTTCAGTTAGAAATTTGTATGTCCCTTTGGCAGATGAAGAAATAGGATCAAAGAGGTTAATAAATTTGCCCAGAGTTGCTTAAGTGGTTGAGCAGGGATGTCAATTCCAATCTCTATAATGCTGACCCTACACCACGAGCTACATTGCATGGGGAAAAAAACCTCTTTCCTGGCAGTGATAAGGGCTACCAGGAGCCACGGGGAGTGAAGAGTGACAGCCTCTGGGGCATGGGCAACCAGCAATGATTTTTTTTTTTTTTTTTTTACTGTGTGCCCAGCAGAGTGTGTTGCTATTACCTTTATAAACTTGTGGGGAGAATAAGGCTCAAGGTGTACTTGGACACACAAGGGGAACATTGTTCTAGGGATTTACTTCCTCTGAAACCTCACAGGTAATGAAATGGACTTGGTGGTTCTAATAAAATGCCAGTGAGAATTCCCAGATTGAGTCAGGGTCCCCAGATTGAGAAAATCCATGACCACATTTTTCCAAGTCTTGCCTCATTCCAAAGCTCTAATACTTTAAAAACAACAACAATAACAAACCATCCAGGCATTTCTGAGATTTGTGAGGCGAACGTGATAAGCACTACACTACGGAAACTGCTCATTTCTGAGATTTGTTAAGTAGGAAAGTAATTATTTCTGAGATACAATATACAGATTCAGTTATGAGGGGAAAAAGTGCCCTTTGCAAATACCTAGAATGCTACAAAATGGGTAAATAACTCTAGGATCCCAAACCACACAAAATATGCTTGCAAAAAGACTCAATAACAGTAGCAAGTAAGGTTTGTGGAACTGATGCCATTTTGTGAATCGGGTGTATGACTTGGCAAAGCCATCTGCTGTTATAATGTCATGTTTGTGTATATTCACACTTATGCATGAACATGCATCTATTACGGTAACTTGGTAAAATACCCAGAGGGTATGAAAATTCCTGCCTGGACGGGGTTTTTAGACATGCTCCCTTTATTCTCAACACCCGTGCACACAAGGAACTGTGCAGCCTGAGCACAGACTTGGCAGGCAGAGCCTAGCCACTGTTTTCTTAAACGCTCTTCCTTTCTCTTCAGTAGTACCTATTTTGGGAGCACTCAGCAGCCTCATGCTCGCCTCTCAGGCTTCCAAAGGGTATTGAAGACTTGTTTGGAGCCCATAATTTATGCTGTGCTGAAACACAGCAGACACTCTAATGGTGCCCAGAGAATCCAAGCTCTCCGAAACCCAGGATCCCATTAATATGCAGTATTTCATTGACAACCCGCCTTCTAAGTAGGTTTGAGAGGATAATGCCTTGTTTGAATAATAATATAGCACATTTTACTATTCAAAGTGCTTTCACATAAATCATCCGTCTCATTTTATTTTTGAAACAATGAGGCAGATAAGGCCAGGATTATTACCTACAGGGAATCAGAAACTCAGAAGGGTCAAGTGATTGACTCAAAGTCACATTGCAAGTTCTCAGCAGAGCTGAGATTAGAGGCTGCGATTCTTCATTCTCAGCTCAGCTGGGTCTTTCACTGTGAAAGAATGCTAGTGACCATAGCTTCATGGCTGGAATACTGAAATTCTCAGGCACAGCCTCTTGCCTCTAAATGTTCCTTTTGCTAGTTTGTTAAATTTTGGCATCATTTAGGTTTGTGGCCTTATAAGATGAGAGAGAATTTTGAATACAAGTTTAAATTTAATCTTTTCTCTTAGTAAATGACTAAAATCTGACCTGAAAGCAAATAAATTTCTTAAACAAAGTTCATAGAATAGGATACCAGTTGCATATAATGCTTATATTTAATCACAGTCAGGATTGTGAGTTAGTTTTCTATGAGACAATTCATAGGAAAGCACTTGGTAATCTCTGAAGTATTGTAATAGAGAGATCTGATATAGGTACTATTAGTGTCTGAAATTATTTAATTGATTTAATTTGTAATGTAATAGTTTCAACTTGTTAGAAGTGGCATTTTGACTTGTTGGCATAGTTTCTGTACTTTGTCCCTTTTAGTTTCATTCAATTGTAAAATAGTATTTATGCATTATGTAAAATAATATACAAGTATTTACTTGTATATTATTTTACACTAGAGGCCTGGTGCACGAAATTCGTGCACGTAGGGGGGTTGTCCCTCAGCCCAGCCTGTACCCTCTCCAATCTGGGACCCCCGTTTACGGGCAGTCGGACATCCCTCTCACAATCCAGGACTGTTGGCTCCCAACTGCTTGCCTGCCTGCCTTCCTGATTGCCCCTAACCACTCTGCTGCCAGCCTGTTTGCCCCCAACTTCCCTCCTCTGCCAGCCTGGTCACCCCTAACTGCCCTCTCCTGCAGGGTTGATCACCTCCAACTGCCCTCCCTTGCAGGCGTGGTCCCTCACAACTGCCCTCCCTTGCAGGCCAGGTGCCTCCCAACTGCCCTCTCCTGCTGGCCATCTTGTGGTGGCCATCTTGTGTCCACATGGGGGCAGAATCTTTGACCACATGGGGGCAGCTATATTGTGTGTTACAGTGATGATCAATCTGCATATTACTCTTTTATTAGATAGGATAGAGGCCTGGTACAGGGGTGGGGGCCAGCTGGTTTGCCCTGAAGGGCGTCCCGGATCAGGTGGGGGTTCCCTTGGGGCATGGGGCGGCCTGAGCGAGGGGCCTGTGGTGGTTTGCAGGCTGGCCACACCCCCTGGCAACCCAAGCAGAGGCCCTGGTATCTGGAATTTATTTTCCTTCTACAATTGAAACTTTGTAGCCTGGAGCGGAGCCAAGCCTGGGGCTCCCTCCGAGGCCGGCAGCCATTTCTGTTGGGGTTATAATTGAAACTTTGTTGCCTTACGCGGGTGGGCCTGGCCAGGGTGTGCGGAAAGCTTTGCTTCCCCTGTTGCCGGCAGCAACCCTGGCCTGCTCTC
This sequence comes from Ia io, assembly GCA_025583905.1. NCBI lineage: Eukaryota > Metazoa > Chordata > Mammalia > Chiroptera > Vespertilionidae > Ia > Ia io. The sequence goes on from JAJQQW010000003.1 coordinate 51,855,725, forward strand.
TCAAGCTCCATTCTGCCGCCATTTGTTTGAATTTGTTTACCTTCTATAATTGAAACTTTGTAGCTTGAGTGGAGGCTTAGGCCTGGCAAGGGCAGGCGGAAAGCTTGGCTTCCTCTGTTACCTAGGAAACCTTGCTCTCTGTGGCTGTAGCCATCTTGGTTTGGGTTAACTTGCATACTCGCTCTGATTGGATGGTGGGTGTGGCTTGTGGGCATGGCTTGTGGGTGTGTCGGAGGTATGGTCAATTTGCATATTTGTCTATTATTAGATAGGATAATGCATAAACATGATGATACATGTGATAGCTACATATATGCTAGAGGTTTTTAACGTACTAGTAGTATTTTCTTCTAAATTTTTATTTGAAATCCCTTCTGACTCTTCTCACACTCCTCATGCCTCCAAGTCTCTTACCATGTTCATATAATTGCAAACAAAACTATACACAGATAAACATATATGTACATATAAATATTTATGTGTATATGTAATATATATATACACTCCTTTATGCACATGCATAATGGGGATTTTTTAAATTATTTAAAAATAATTACAAGATGATATATAAAACATTTCTGCAACTTACTTGTTCAGTTACTAATATCACATGAAAATAAGTTTCACTATATCAAATGGTCTAGTTCTATTTTCTTATCTCTAGTGGATGCATAATATTCCATAGTAAGGCAATACCACATGAATTCAATCATTCACTTATCAGTAGGTTTTTACTTGTTACCAGTCAGTTTCCTGTGTGTGTGTGTGCATGTGTTTGCCAGTGGAGACAATCCTATATGAACTATATCTAAATGCTGCATGAAATACTCATATAATTTTAAAAATCTGTATTCTGGATGACTAGAGTAGGAATTTGGAATTGAAGAGTATTTTTAACTTAATAGATTTTGCCACATTGCTTCCTAGAAGAGACTGCAACACTTCATGTTTCCAACGTTGTATTTTCTTTTATATAATTCAAATCCCCCCTTTTACCTAAGTGTGTAACAAGTGTTCTTATTTCTAATTTTTGCTAAATTAAATTGATAAAATGTCATATTACTGTGTTTTTTTTTAATTCCCCATCCCTAACTGCTAGTGAAATTGAACATATTTTCATACAATTGTTAGTTATTTGGATTTGCTTTTCCATGAACTTACGTACAACTATCTTATGCCTATAACTCAATAGTTCTTTTCTTTTCTTTGTTTATTTTTAACATCTATACATCTATTGTAATGTGCTTTACATATTAACCCTTTATCATTACAAATGTTTTTTCTTATTCTAATGGTCCTTTGACTCTGTGTATGCTATCTTTTGCCAAGTTAGTTTTTCTAAAGTAAAATATGTCTGTCTTTTCTTTTGGTTTCCTGTGTTGGTTAAAATTGCACATGAGGTCTTCTAGATCTTCTTCAGATTTTTTTTTTATCAATGTATTATTTACTCTTGTCTTTAGTCCATCTGAATTAATGCTGCAAGATTAAGGCCCATGCTTATTTTCTTTGTGTCATTGTTAATGATTAAATAATCCATGGTTTTCCCAATGAATTAAACTACTTTTGTCTTTATTAAATTCTCATCCATACTTGGATTCTCTCATTTAAATCCCTGATTTTTTAAAAAATTCTTAAAGCTGATGGAAAAATGCATCAATTAATTCAGAGTCTGGTACCAAATTCTGCCTGATGGTAACTCCTGGAATTTTTGGTATAGATTGTAACAACTAGTAAAATATCTCAAGGAGCTATTCTCAACATCCAAAAGCTATAAATTAAAAGCATTTTTTGTGGCAATTACCTGACATTTCAGTGGAAAAGGAAGGCATTACAATACAAGAATGTAAAGTATAGAATTCACATCACAAACTGCTCAAGGGCAAGGAAGTCTGAGGGAGATAAGTTGCTGGCCATATGTTTCATGATGGCAGTTTCCATGTTAATGTCAGGGAAGATAGATATATGAAAGTATGCAATTGTGCTAGACACAATGTGGCTGGTATTGTCTGTCTGCTCATGAGTCTTGACCACATCAATCTTCATGATTGTTTTGCCTTTATTATGCTGTAGGTAGGTGTCAACTATGAACTGATACCATAGCAACAGTAGCTTTACAATTACAATAGAATCAAAACATATTTCAGCAAAGTATTTGACAAAGTCTTGGGATATCTTTGTGTATATTCAAGAAAGACAGGTTGAATGAGAACATAACTGCAGATTGAACGCCCACATCCTAATCCTGTTGATTAGTTAAATGAAATTGTTTTGGATTACTGAATTCTCCCCTTGGCCCTGGATTTAAAATTGTCATCAAAGTCTTGAGTAATAACAGTAAGGGCAGAGTTATCACATTCCCAGATGACACAGAGCACTGAGGAATTAATTCCATGACAGGTAAAAAAATAATCAAATTAAAAATCAACTCAATAGATTATAACCAAATAGTGACATTTACCCAGGATATTAAAAAGTTTCCAATATTGATTTAAAAAAATATGTAGGTAAAGCCTGCATTTGAGCAAGGATTTTATGACCCAGAATAAATATTATAACATATTTGTGCTCCTATGTCATCTCTTTTAGCCATAAATGAGCAGTGTAATCTAACCAGAATACATAGATAAATATGGAATTTCTCTGCTTCACTTTGAAAATAAGTTTCAACCTCAGTATTCTAAGTATAGCAGAATATATTTTTTTAATAAATATTCTTGTTCCAAATCACTTGATGTCAGTTCAGTTCAGTAAATGTCTGACAGGTGCTTATTATGATTCAGGCACTACAAAATATTCCAGGGAAAATGATGCAAATAAGATCTCATCTCTGACCTCGAGGATCTCAGGATTTAATGGGGAAGGCAGACCTGAAAAACAGATGATGTAAAAGTACTCACAGGAAGGGCATTGTGGTTACCTAGCTATCGGCCGTAAAAGTTGTTAATGGATTTTCATCTTCATTTATACCACTTTTACCTGAAAGGCGTCCCTTGCTCCCATTTAACTTTGCCATTTAAGAGCAAGACAGTGAGTTATTCTCACACTGCTGTGGAGTCCTAAGTCCCACTTTCCCTGAGTAATGGCTATAAAGCAGCAAGAGTTTCCTGGCTAATTGGCGTTTCAAAGAACAATAAGGATCACTTAAACATAATATGTTTATTTATAAAACTATCATAAACTTTGGTTTTGTTTGACTTTCTAGCAATTGGCACAGATTTATAATATAGAGAGCTTTTATTATTATTATTCCTTTTTGGGGGAGAGGAGAATAAAAAAGAAAAGGGAAAAATAATCAAATAAAAGTAATAGCAATATTTTCTTTCTGGTGGAAGCAAGAGCAAAAAGTAATCCTCAACCTGTCCATTTGCCTTAATTTCCTTTCTAAGGGCAAATCCTCTCAATCCATTTCATTTGGATTTGGAAATAACTTCCAATTTTATTCACCTTTCTTAAATTGCAGAAGTATAACAAAACCCTTTAGATTAGTATTTTCCCAACTGTTTTCCTCAGAACAACAGGCTTGAGAGCTTTCAAGGGTAGAGGGATAAAAAAAAAAAAAGGAAATATTTCATACTTTGCTCTTTGCCTTCTCTTAGAATTTCACAACACACATTATCATATTAAAGACAGTCATATTACTGGGTTTAACCAAATATGTTCCAAAATGCTATGATCAAAGAGCTTTTTATATTAAACACCTATCAACATCTCTGGGAATTTGGAAAATGTTACTTTAGATAATAGCATGTGAACATCTTGACAATAACTAAAGTGCTGAAAAGTTTGCTTGTGGTATTAACTATTGATTTTTACTTCTTTCAGAAGTTTAGCATTACTGCTATTGACTGTATCTACATTACCAGGAAGAAATTATATAGAGGAAGAACATCTTTAGATTTTGGAATGGGAAGAAGTGTGTGTGTGTGCGTGTGTGTGCGTGTGTGTGTGTGTGTGTGTGTGTGTGTGCGCGTGCTCACATGTGTCTTCCTTAAGGATGGGGGAATTGGGTGAGAGAATGTAAGAAAATATTATAATGGAGTTTTTCTTCAATTAGCCTTTAGAGGCTTCACTGTTTATATAAATTAAAATAACACACGATATAATTAAAGCCAAGTTTAAATATTCCTTTGGAAGATAATGTCATGTGCTTACACACTTTCAAGATTCATGAAGTTTACAATAGGTATTGTCATTTTCAATAGGTCATCAATCACTGTAGATCAATGTTAAACTGTAGACTTCTGTGCAGTGGGTAAACACCAACATCCTAATTTTACAGGTAAAGAGGCACAGAGAGGATAAGACACTTGCCCAAAGCCACAGAGGAGGTAAGAGGCTGAATCTGGAACGAAACTTTCTAGTCTCCATTCCCAGAAGAGACCACTAACCCATGCTTCCTCTCGACATGGAAGCTTAGAATATTTGATATGTTCATCTTGCCTTTTTTTCTTCCCAAGGAGCATGTAAAGACTTGATGATGTGGTCAAACCAGGCCTTTTCTTTTCTGGCCTTCCCCTTGCTTGTTTCTCTGGCACTGCAGCAGCTGCCTGTATTTTTTCTGCTTGGTTTAGGAAGTTCCTTTCAGAGGGTTTCTGAATTGCTGGCCCTTAAGTGACATTTGACGCAACAACCCTCTCTACCTGTAACCCACAGCACTGACCTCAGAGCTCAATGAACTTTTCATTTACATGCACAGTCAAATTAAATTTGCCTGGCCTTTGAAAACTTACATCTGTTGAGTGTCTAATTTGTATTGCCATTTGTTCCACAGATGTGTAACAAGACAAATACCTGTCCAGGCTTACACGGGATTCAGAAATGCTTACGTTAATCATGCTGGTGGAAAGAGGTTAAGGGCTATACAATAAATCAGTCTCCAAATGGTTTCACTTGGAAAGGCCTGGGAGAACAGGGTTATTTTTATCCTAGGATGCTTTTAATTTGAATCAAAAATGCTTTACCACATGTTCTGCCACAAGTTCAAAAGAATTGGTAACAAACATTTAATCTTTTTCTTCTCGGATTGGCGCTAAGCCCTCATCAAAAAGCGTACACAGTCAAGCAGCTTATCTCCACTGAGCTGCTTCCCTTAATGTGTTCCTAATTATAATCGTATATATTGCTCACTGTGGCCGATTGAACAATATGGCAGTAATTTCTTTACAGGCCTCCCTGCTCTTTGAACTGTGAGTACAGAGGGCTAGAACAGAACCAGATCAATGGGATTTGAGTGCTGGCAAATCAAGCCAGATGCGATCTTTAGAGAATGAATCTCCAGCTGTTTCCCAGAAAGGAACTTCAACAGACAGCTGGGGACCTTATCATTATCATCATGATCATCATTATCATCATTCCCACAAAATACACCCATGACTCTTTAGGAAATGTGCAGCTATTCTCATCTCTTCCTAAATCACTACCCACCATAGAGTCTTCTGAATGCTTTGAAATGGAGACTGTGTAACACAGATAAGCCTGTGACTGATGATGTGGGTTGAAGACATAACAATATTATATTGACACTATATATTTGTCAGTGCTGTGTGATATGTGGCTGAAAGCAGTGCCTAAAAGTCATTTTTAAAGTATCAAATGCTAACATCTTTTCCATGTGTGTGTAAGGGAGATACTAAAATCCTCGTTCTTTTGGTCAAAATGGCATGTTATTGCTTTGTGTGTACATCTTTGTGTCCTCCACGTCACTATCGCCAGGCCTTGTTTGGGGTGGTAGGCAATAAATGTGTCTGGGAGAACTAAGTGCTTGCTTTATAGAAAGCCTCTTGCCATAGGGGAAGGGGCGCATTGAGTAAACTCAAAGGAAGTTTGTCATGGTCCTCAATGGGGCTTCCGACCTAAGAGAATCAATACATATGTTTAAAATGATTATTACTGTGAACAACTTAAGAATCGTTGAAATGAAAAGAAATGCCCAATAGTAGGAGGACCCGCAGGAGTTTTCACATGCAATTTGCAGAGTTGCATGGTCTGCAGAAAATGATTTATGCCTCGCTCACACAAGGCCTTCACTTCTAGCCTGATCTCATGCTCCCAATTTCTGCTCATGAGCTCCATTTTAGGACTTTCTGTGGATATTTTGTTTCCATTGAGGTACAGTGTTATATTTCCAGGGAGGAACTTCAGAAAAGCCAGGATCAATCAAATTAAATTTATTATAATCTGTTGTCACCTAAGTGAGATTGTCAGGTAAAATCCAGAGGAGGTTGAGGAGGGAGGTCAAAGGAGAATGAGAATACTTAAGGACCTCCATGATACAGGAAAATGAGGCACAGAACTAGGGATCTGTTTTGTGGAGTAGTGGCCACAGAAGAGGAAATCTGAGAGAAGAAGCCGAGGGAGGTGAGCATGAAGAGACATTGACTACAGGGCTTCCTTCATATCTTGCTTAAAACAATTCCTCTATTTTATTTCCATTTGTCTATTGTTTCCCCACTAGCTTGTAAACTCCCTGAAGACAGGAATTACCAATGCTCATCACTTAATCCTCATTACTTAGGACTTGAAAAGGGCAAGCACTAAATAAATATTTGCTTATTAACCTTGTATCTTCAGTGTATCATAGTAGGTGCCCAATAAATATTCAAAGAATCAGTATTTAAAATTGTAGTATGACTAACCTTAACTAAAAACTCTTCTAGACACTTTTACCTTTAATTCTCAAAAAACCACCCACCCACCCAACCAACCAATAAAAACCCACTGGCATTGAAAGTGTATTGTACAATCAGTCCTTCTGAAATGTGGCTTTTGGCACTGAAGGTAAAACAGTGTTTAAGTCTATTGCTAGACTTAGAGCATGTAGCACGGTGGGGCAGAGAGGCAGATGTACTTGGCCATGCATGGAGAATGCCGGAGACCTGCCAGTGTTAGGGAGGGCACTAAATTGCCTACGCAATGAAAGAAGCATAGGTTTTAAAGCCTCTACAATGTCTTTCTTCTTTGCCAACTTTTAGTAAGTTTAGTAAGTGTATGTCTGCAACAAGGTTAAGAGAACCAGAGTCTTCTAAGGAATCTGTGAAATCATCACAACCTTATTTAAGGCCATGATTTGCAAAAAATTAAAAGTGAAACCAATTTCTGCTAGGAAATGATTACAATGCTTCCCTGTTTCCAGGCCGCAGGTTGGTGAGCAAATCTGAATTAAGACTCGGATAAATAGGATAAATGGTTCCTTCTGAGAGGAAAGGGTGGGTAATGTGATCAGGGAAGGGTAAACAGAGGGCTTTGATTCTGTATATTTCTGTGGACGGGTACAGAGATGATTACTGTATATTCTTTCTTTGTTTGTTATTGAATATCTTTTTTAAAAGTGTATAAAGAGAAAAAGTAACCATTATTCTGGAAATAGTTTAAAAATTTAGAAAAGTCCTGAAATTGGGTTTACTACAATAATTTAAACAATCAGGTATATAGGGATTGGAGACACTTCAATTATTCTGGAGAGACTTGTAATGAGGCCCAACTTGATGGAGCAAGCTGTTGGAGAATTTGTTCTTTTTCATTTTAAGCCTGATTTTGGAAGGATGAACACTGTGGTATTAAAAAAAATGTTTAACTTCCTTTTAGGAGTTCATGCAAGTTCTTATAACTTGTATAAATACTCTATTTACACCAGTTGGGTAGTGACAAGTTCTGTAAAATCTTCCATTATAATTTTCATGGAAAGCAAATCAATTCTAATTCAATTCAACAATTACACATTGATCACCTAAAATGTGCCAAACATAATACGGAACATGCATTTTACAGGAAAATTGGACAGCACTAAGATATGCAGTAAATCATCGGCAATTTTATGAAAAGGGAAGCCAGGCATGTTAATGGAGTTTGTTTTTATAAACATGAAGTGTTTGGGCATGTTTGATTTTTCAGTTGGGCTGCTCAGCCAAGCTTAGTTAACACCTTGTAAAAAGTGAGTTGCTTCTCATTTCCTTAATGGAAAGCAGTAAGAGTCATGGTTAAGATCCCCTTATCAGCTGGAAGCCTTTTGCAGCATTCCTTAAGCTTCTGACATTGGATCTAGGATGCAAATCTGTCTGGATACTTGAGACCAGAAAGTGTGTTTGTCCAGAGAATTCAAACTCTCTCCGCATCAATCTTAGACAAGTAAACTATCTACTAGTAAAAGCAGATCTTTGTTTCAAACTGCTAAGTTGAAATAAAGGTTCTATTGATAAGCTTTTACGTCTTAATAATTTCTTGAAATATGTAGCTGGATCTTCATTTTTACAACCCATTTGGCCTTCAGTATTTGTACCATATTTCTGCATCTGTGTGGATATCACTTTCCTCGGTAATATAATGTTAACTTAAGAATGTGATAAAACAGGAAGCATGCTGGAACTTTTCCTTATCCTGTGGCCTTAACAAGCCACAGCTGTATCAGCAGCTGGTCACTGAAGGAGCCTGGTCCTAGCCTCTTCCAACATCCTTTTTCAACTAGATCAAAAGGAAATAGATGAGGCAGAAGGTTTTATCATCAAAGGCAATAGAAATCTGTGGGAACCAATATTTCCATTTAGATTGCTTTAGCCTCATCAGACCAAAAAGATTTTTCTCTAGTGGGAAGAGGTTATTAAATCAGCCAATTTGAAAAGCTTTGTGATCCTCACAAATTTATCTTCACCGAGTCTGTGAAAGAACAGCAATGTTGTCAGAAAGTTTGTTCACCTCCCAAGATGCTTTGATAAATTGTCAGCTTATTCTCTTGACAATTGTTTTAAAAGTTGTGTTAAATACCACTAGTGATTGCTTAGCTGGCATTTTCACTGCAGATAGCTTGCCATAGATTTAATAAATTAATCCAAAACTTCTATTCTTTCATTTGTAGGTAGGTAAAGCTAAGGAATAACTACTATGAGAGAATGGACATTATAAGTTTCTAGAAAGAAGTCAAATAAAAATAGTTTCATTTATTTAAAAAATAAACATTTATCTTAATTCCCATTGATGATATTGTCTCAATGCAAACTGCTTGCCCTTCCCAATAGGCTAAGTTGAACCTATTGTTCAACAGATTTACTAAGACCATAGAGAAATGTTGAAAAATATTCTTTTTTAAAAAACTTATATTTAAGACTTTATTTTTTAGAGCACTTTTAGGTTCACACCAAAATTGAGAGAAATTTACAGAGATATCCCATATATACCTGGCCCCAAAACATATATAACCTACCCTATTATAAACATCTCTCTCCTGTCCCCAGAATGGTGCACTTACTACAATTGATGAGCCTATGTTGACATGTTAAGGTTCACTCTTGGTGTTGTACATTCTATGAAGTTAGAGCTCTTGGTAAGGATGTGTGGAAAGTGGAACCCTTGTGCACTGTTGATGAGAACGTAAAATGATGTGTCTGCGGTACAAATAGTATGAAGGTTTCTCCCCCGCAAAAAATTAAGCATAGAATTACCATATAATCTAGCAAGTCCACTTCTTGACTCACAACCCAAAGAATTGTAAGCAGGAACTCAAAGAGATATTTGTACAGCCATGTTCATAACAGCTTTATTCACAATAGCTGAGGGCTGGAAGCCGATGAATGGATACACAAAACGTGGTATATGCACACAATGGAATATTATCCAGCCTTAAAAAGGAAGGAAATTATGACACCTGGATGAACCTTGAGGACATTATGTTATATGAAATAAGCCAGTCAGAAAAGGACAAATACTGTATGATTCCACTTAAATGGAGTAGTTAAATTCATAGAGACAATTAGAATATTTTAAAATTAATTTTAAATAAACCTTTATTTTAAAGAAAGGAATATAAGTTACTTGCCTTAGCACAATAAACTCTATTTCAAACCAATAGTCAATTATATATTTAAGGGTATTAGAGACTTCTTTTTTAAGTTAACAAAAATCAAGGAAGTAATGAAATAATAAATAATGTATAGTGTTTATTAAACAATTATGACAAAGCCTAATGCATAGTAAGTGTTCAATAAGTGATAAATGTTTTCACTTAACATTGTTTTGGAAGCACTTGAATGTGCAAAAAATAAAAATTATATTTTTGGGTAGAAAAGAAAAAATATTTTTTTCTATTATTATATAGGGTGTCCCCAAAAATGTATGCACACACTTTGAATAATTAGAAAGGCAGTGTTTATTAAAATACATTTCATTTTCAAATTGAGTTATCAGCTGTTAAAGTATGTATACATTTTTTTTTTGGCACACTCTGTATGTTTCCATTATTTGCACATCTTTGTAAATGTAAAGAATCAACTGAACCCTAGCCAGTTTGGCTCAGTGGATAGAGTGTAGGCCTGCGGACTGAAGGGTCCCAAGTTCAATTCCAATCAAGGACATGTACCTCTGTTGCAGGCTCCTCTCTGGCCCGGGCCCTGGTCCGGTCTTGTGTAGGAGGCAACCAATTCATGTGTTTCTCTCACATTGATATTTCTCTCTGTCTTTCTCTCTCTCTTCCACTCTCTGTAAATATCAATGGAAAAATTCCTCAGGTGAAGACAAAAAAAAAAAAGTATCTTTTAAAAAAAAGAATCAACTGAATAACTATTATCATAGAAACTAACTATTATAGAAACTAAGGTTAGTGAAGTTACTTGGCACAAGACACCAAATTATATAACAAGTTGACTTGCAACTGGGAGGAAATTATGCAAATAAAAAAAATTCTTAAAATTGATTCACTTGATACTTAGATGGAAAACCTCTCAGTAGTGGTGAGACAAAGAATGAGTCCCTTTTATACAAAATAAGGAATTTGATTTTTTATATATTCAACTAGAGGCCCAGTGCATAAAATTCATGCACTGGTAGGGTTCCTAGCAGCTACCAGTTGCTGGCTGGGTACTCCCTCCCTTCCCCGGCTGCCTGTCCCCCACCACTGTGGCTGGTTACGGCCTGCAGGGCCCAATTGCCCCACCTCCTCCTGGCTCCCAGGTGCTGAGGGAGCAGGGGGGTGGCCCCACTCCCTGCTGCTGCCACTGGTCACCCTGTGATCGGATCGGCGGAGCATAGGGTCCCCACCTGGCTCCCTCAGCTCCTGGAAGCCTGGTGATGGCAGGGTGATCAGATCTGCAGGGCGATGGGCCCCCACCCGACAACCAGTGGCTCCCACCCCCCTTGGCTTGGTGCCGCCCACTCACCTGCTCTACCATCCCACCCTGGTCCCGCTCTCATCAGGACCCATTAGGGCCTGCAGCACCTCCACTACTGCCCACTGCCAGTGCTGTGATGCCAATGCCTGTCATGTTCTGTGCTGCCCCCTGGTGGTGAGCACACATCATAGCAAGTGGTTGAACTCCCAGTTGAGGGGGCAATTTGCATATTAGGCTTTTATTATATAGTATGATGGTTTTGATGTGAGCTGACATGAACCAATCTGGCCCATCATAGTTGTCAGCATTTTTTCTGTGAATTTCAGGTGGTCCCATTAGAGAAATGGGAAGGTTAAATTTGAGATCATGTTAAACATACAAAAGGAGATACATAATAGGCAATTGAGTGAAAAGCAGGGGAGAGGCCAGGACTGGTGATATAAATTTGGAGTTCATAGTAGCATGGTTAAAGCCACAGGCCTAAAAGAGATCAACTTTGAGTGTAAGGATAGAGGAGGAAAGTGAGCTGAGGACTGATTTCAGATGACTTCAACAATTTTTCTTTTGACTTGATTTTAATAATGTAACATAGAAGTAAAAACACCCACTGCTTTTGCATATTTCAAGTGATTTTGCATGTTTAAAATTATGAATTACTTTAGGATGAATTAAATTGGAATGAATGTAAAACAATGGGAACTCATACAATGCTGGTAGAATCATAATTGTTACAACCACTTTACATGACCTAATTAAGTCCAAGCCATTTTTTTTTTAGTGCTCATTTTCTATCCAATTACTTGCTTTTATCTGTATACATTAAACTAGTTTTAATGTTCTTGCCTGCCTAAGTCCTCTTTTCCCCTAATTCTCTTTTCAAGGGATAATTCATTAAATATAGCCAACAAAAAGGATTATAGAGTGGGATGAAATGAAACAACATGATACATTTTAAAGGCTCTACCACTCAAGGGGAACTCACCTCAACTACTAGCTTTTAGGATGTATACAATAGGAGTTGACTAGTTCTGACTGTATAGTTGGCAGTGGTTGGTACAGAGAACCTAGGATAACTATTAAGTATAACTTACATGACTAGACCAGGTGTGGTTGGGGCACCTATGCAGAGGTTGCAGGGAAAACCGAAGAGTGACAAAAGTAACTTTACCAACTCTAGTTTTGTCTTCAAGTTTTGCACTTTATCCCAAAGGTCATAACACACCCATATCCAGTCAAGGCTACTTTTAACAAATTCCTGCTTAAAAAAATATCATAAGTGTTGTGTTAACAATAAACAAACAACCATTTGTAGTAGCCTTCCAAAGGAAAATTATTTTGTGCCAGAAGGTAAAATTGATTGAAAGGTTTTGTCCAATACATGCACAAATTTGGCTCTTTGCAATTTCTTATAGAGGATCTTGACCAGTAGTGAAAATCTGCTTTGACAGGTATTCTATAATAAAATTGTCTCTGACATAGACAGTGCACTGGAGGCTATGCTGGAGAATCCTACCTGTGCGGTGCAATTTGACACCGTCCCCAAAGGCTGGGCTGAGCCTGGAGTCATTGCATCAGCTCAAGTAAAAGATTCACATTTCTTTCCCCTTCTTCCATGTTCTTCACGTCTGTGAGACTTCTTCATAAATAGATGTGCTGTAAAGCTGAGAGCGAGAGATTGCAAGTGCTGCTGGAAAGAATGAGGAGTTCGCAAGCTTAGAACAGAAAGGGAATTACTAAACTATTAAGGTCAATTAACAAGTGAAAAATGAACTAAGTTGTTCCAGAGTGATTTTTAATTCCTTCAAATAAAGAGGAACCAGACTGCAGGGTAAACTCTTATTTATTAGTTTTGGTTAATGAGTTTTTCATAAGCAGAATTTCTTAAATTTTATTGAATCAATAAAGTCACCATTTGGAAATCTGTTTTTTCCCACCAGGGTAGGATTTTAATTGAGCAAACACCCAAGTGCTGTAAAGTGACTCTACGGAGGTGAACTGGTCTATGGGTTATATTACTGGCCTGGCAGACAGGGTTGCAGACGTCCTTGATTTGAAGGTGATCTCTATCATGTAACTTTTAATGCATGAATCTTTGTCTTCACAGTGATCGTATTTTTCTTGTGCTTATTACCAAAGAACCATTGTAAACATAGTGATGTCAGGGCTGCCCCTTGAAGGAGGAGCACTGTATTCTTCCTTCTAGCCTCTGACCAGACAGAACATTATTTATCACTATGTGGAACATCTTGAACCTCTCCAAAGAATGACTGAATCTGGTATGTCCACCCTTTCATAGCAGAGAGAGCTTTGATGTGCTCCATGGCCACAGGACACATCCTGCCCTAGTCAGTGGCTTTGTGAACACCTGCCTTTGTTTATAAAAGAGTCAAGTGAGAAAAGGATGCTGGTGGAGCATAAATCTGTCCCCACAACTTGAAAACAGCATGAAGCATATGCTTTGCAGAGAGTTGGTGAATACTTCCCTATTTTGGAAGTCATGGGTGGAAAAGAAAATTCCTACAGTGTGGCCTTAGGCTCTCATTTTCTGTTTGCATGATATGTTTTTAAAGACACACACACACACACACACACACACACACACACACACACACACACACACAAGAAAAGAGAAGAAAAGGAAAAAGAAAAGAATGCTTGGAGATTATGGACTTACTCCTAGGAGAATGCCTAGATTAGGTAAAAGGCATCTCCACCCGTCCTTTGTTAAATGAAAGTGTGTGATGTACTATTGTAAGGGGCAGAAAAAGAATATTGGGGACTAGCTATTACTAGTAGTTATAAGAAATAAAATAAGAAATATTAATCATGCTCTGTTAACTGTGATTGTTTTGTTCTGATTAAAGAAAACACATTCTAACCTTGCCCCTGGGAGTCAACCTTGGACTTGGCAGTCAACCTTGGAAGGCGGTCCATCCCCATTAAAGAACTGCCTGTTATCATGGAAAGATTAACAGCCGTGTTGCCCAAATAATGGATTCCCACCCCAGCTCCCCACCAGCCCATCTTGGCTACTTCCCCATACCTGTGATTCCTGCTTCCCCATGTAATCTTTGTCCTGCCCAATATAAGCAGCTGGCTTATGGGGACTGTAGGGCAGATTTTTGTGGATGACCTGCTGCTCTCCCATACTGCAAGCAGTATTGGAATAAACACTCATATATGATTCAACCCTGTCACTGCTTAATTGGCTCAAGTAGTGACAGGCAGCCCGGACTCATTGATTGTCTGGTACATTATAATAGTCATTCATGTATTGGGGACCAGAAGAATTGGATTTCAGGACTATTTTTCAGACTGTGTATTTGTCTACCAAATGGACAGCTTTGCCTGACTTCTACAAGGCCTCAGCCAGACATATCCGGAAAGTAAGTGTATACCTCTTTTCCTTCTCCAAAAATGCTCTCTGTAGTTCCACCTCATAAATAGTAATCCCAGGGGTGATTCAGGTTTTGTAGGATCTGAAACTTACAAAATGTGGGGAACTCTCTTTAATATATTTATTTCTAATTGTAGATGCTAACTGCTAACGAGTAAATGTTTGGATGATATAGCTTTAGATTCATCCCACTGCTCTAGAGAGCTGTGCTTTTCTAGTGTTTTCTCCAGCCTGGAAATCCTGAGGGCCACGTCCCTCAGAAGATGTACCTGCATGTGAGAGGTCACTCAGTCACGGTTGCTGATATGTAGCACTGGCTGGAGGTGATGATGGCCTCATCATTACTGCCCTGCTGGTCCACCTTGAAAGAGTGTTGTCATGGAAACTCCTGCATCCTGCATTAGCCTTCTGCCTTAGCCACAGAGATTTGCCTGGCCCTGTTTCTAGCCTGCAAGTGCATTTCCTCTCCTCTGATTACCCCTGGCAAGAAGCCAGGCGGCCTAGATATCCTCACATGCACAAGAGAGGCCTTCCTGCTTCTCCATCCCCTCTATGAATATTTCAGGGTCTACCCAGGAAGCTGAGAGCTCTCTATGGCCTCTGCACCACATCCAGACATCCCAATGGAGGTGTGTTCCAGATGAAACCACAGTCTCTTGGGAACCCTGTTCTGCTTCCTGTGTGTTTTCTCTGAAAGTAATTATCTCCAGTTTTATGTTATAACACGTTCTCATTTAAGCATTATCAAAATAACCTCTGCTTTCAGGTTCTTCCTCAAACACTTCCCACTGTCATTTTTATTTTTAATTCAAGAGACAAAAAGACACTAAAAAAATTATTTGTTTTATTGGAAAAGAAATAGCAAATTTCCAAAACTAGATACTAGTTTCTTGTGGGTCTGTTCTTCTTTCTGTGAATAACAGGTTTTCAATTAAATCTTCATTGATGAATATATTACATATGTCCCTCTTTTTCCCCCATAGACCCCTCTAGCCCACCCCCACCCGCCGCCCCAGGCCTTCACCATCCTATTGTCTGTGTCCATGGGTTATGCATATATGCATACAAGTTCTTTGGTTGATCTCTTCCCATCCACCCCCGCCTTCCCTCTGAGATTCCACAGTCTGTTCCATGCTTCTATGTCTCTGGATCTATTTTGTTCATTAGATTCCACATATGAGTGAGATCATGTGATACTTGCCTTTCTCTGACTGAGTTAATGCATAACAGTTTTTATGTTTTTGTTCAGCAGACTAGAAATGTCTACAGTCATTTTTTTCTCTCTTCAACTCTTAATACTGATGTTTTCTTGATCGTTTCGCATATGTGCTTTATGAACTGGCTACTAATTATTGGGGTTCCTTTCCAAGACTCAGAGCATAGAAATAATAAAATTTTGGAAGGGAGAAGATTGGGGAAAAAGGTAAAATATTTAAATTATAAGTAGTATAGTTTTGAAATGGCCTTAAACAGTGGGAAATAAGACTTGTAAATATGATCAGTATCATTTACTGAACCAACTTACTAAAATAGTAACAGTGGAAATGACTGGCCCTTTAAAGATATGCTGTATCAAAGCTTTCTACACTGATTGTCTAGAATGAGCTCCCTACCATCTCTGGAGTTGCACTAAACGGTAAACTGAGAAACTTCATATTTGTAGTGTGAGCACTTCTGATGACTGTAGACAACCACTGTCTCCAACTATGCCTGTGGGATATCCTCTTAAAGGTCAAGTCCATAAAATGGAATCATGGCTGGCAATGAAAATAAACTTCTGAAAATAATTTGTCACTCTAAAAAAGGAACCATTAATTCCAAGCTTTAGAACTTTTCTAATTCTATTTCAGCTCCTCCCTTGCTGTGACACTTTCTGCATTCAAGTTTCATTGGTTTTGTTCCTTCAAGAAAACATACTTTCTCCAGCCCCCTTATGATTGCCTTGTATTAAATATCAGGCATGTGCACTCTTTGGGATTTCAAGTTTTCTCTAACATACCTAGAGTACCAAAATGAAGAGATCCATTATGGTTTTCAGTGGTTCATTTTTTTAGTTATCTAATTGTTTGGATTGTTTTCTAATATTCTCAACAAGTCCTCCTCATGGCCTTTCATTATGTAATGAAGACACTTAACACTAAGGAAGACTAGCCCTGCTCAGGTAGCTCAGCTGGTTATAGTGCCATCCCAGTACATCAAGGTTGTGGGGTCTCCGGTCAGGGCACATACAAGAATCAATCAATGAATGCATAAATAAATGGAACAACAAATTGATGTTTCTCTCTCTCTCTCTCTCCCTCTCTCTCTCTTTCTCTCAGATCAATAAAAAAAAGTTAAGTAGCTTATACCTGAAACTAATATAATATTGTATGTTAACTATAATTGAAAAATAAAAATAATTTTTTTTAAAACCTAAGGAACAATAATGGATCTCACTTCGTCTTGTCAGATGCTACAGGCTTCTGCTGCATTTTCTCAACTGAGCTAACTCTTTGATTTGTGAGCAAAGGTTTAAAAGGCTAAAAAGGGGGAAATTGGTTCAATATTTCAGGCACAATGAAACATTTCTGTTGTCACTTTATTTCCCTGCTGTATTAATTTGTGGTTACTCACCTTCTCCTCAGGGAACCCCAAATCCGACTCTCCATGATCTGACACATGAACCCAAACATTTCTCCCAATAAATTACATCTCATGTGTAATAAAACAAAATTGGCTTCTTTGGAGTCTAGAAGAATGTTTCAGGCCCCAATTGGCCATATTTTAGCTTGTTGGTCACACACATCCCAGCGAGGAGATCTCTGCGGCCCACGCTGCTCTGGGAAGAGGAACGTTGGGTTCGCTCACTGGACTGAACAATGCTGGAATGTTTTTTCCCTGTCCATTCACTTAAACAATGTGCCATTCTGTACCTCATAAGCACTTAATTTATTCCAACTCTTTGGCCTGACCTGTAATCCCTCTCTCCTTACCCATCTGACCCATCTGTGTTTCATTTCCCACTCATCAGCATCCAGAGAGCTAGGCCCAGGCCCTGTTTGGAACCATTAGACAGAGATTGGCACTCTTCCCTCTTCCTGCACCACATCCTCCGCTGGAAAAAAAATGACCATCAGATCAGAGAACAGAGCCTGCTTTGTCCCCTGCAACGGGGATCTGGAAGCATTTTCAATCATTTGCACTCTATACCCACTCAAACGCATTAATGTGATCAACATTGGGCCTGTTGTGGGCATTTTTTTTTCTCCAGCAAATAGCTTGCTAACATTCCAGGCATGTACTCCCCTGAAAACAAGACTGAGACAGGGCCCTGAATATTCAATTGGAAAATCACCAAGAGCAAAAGCTTAGCTTGGCACGGCTGGTGTTGATTCTTAATAAGTGACTTCCTAAAGCTGAGGCATGGGGCTTACAGCGTCAATGACTTGTTTGAAAAATATTTTGTAGGTGCCTCATACCACTCTGTTTCCTGTGGTATGCGTCATATTGTGAGCTATTCCAAGCCAGCCTGGTTAAGCACGCTAACTCCCCCCCACCCCCAAGATTGTGGTGTTTAACTAAAAATGTCTTTATACAAGATGAGCTCATAGCTATTAGTGCTGATGTAGTTTTAACTGCTTGGATACCAACTGCAGTGGGTTGAAAATGTGCTGGAAAAGGGTAAACCTGAGCAAAAACATATCTCACCCTGTCTCAAATGGCGGGATGGCAGCCCCAGTGGCAGCGTTTCTTCTGGGGGAAAGAGTTCCAGATTTAAGTACAATGCATACCTTTCACTTTCATTAAAAAGACTTACTGTTCTTAGTATATTACTAAAGTCAAGGTGCTGAAGACATCTGGAACACTGAAATAAAATTAACCCTTTTAATTGCTTCAGATACTTTGTAAAACTTGCCAAAGAACAGAGCTCAGGTAATTGGAGAAAACAAGTGTATCTTTTCAATAGAGTTCCTAAAAGGAAATGAAAAGAAATCCAAAGACCTAAAATTCTGCCTCTGAGATGAAAATATTTAGGAGTAGGATTTGTGTAAGGATCAAATAAGATATCTTGACAAGCATGTAGAATTCTAGAAGTGGGGAAGGGAAGCTAATATTGATGAGCACCTACTATGCAGAGCTTTTGGCACTTCTACAAACTAGATCAAGTGTTCTCCACAGCACTTATGATGTAGATAGGATTATTTTCATTTTACAAACAAGGAAAGAGAATCCCATAGAGAGTCATTAAATTCATTCAACTCCCCAAGGTCACACCATTTATTAATTACGGAGGCAGGATTCAGAACTAAGCCAGTGTGAATACCAAGCTTGTGTTTTATCCTTCACCTGGCTACACACAGATCAAAATAGTCTGATTTCTATCATGATTGTAGTTTTCTACTTGTTCAAAGGATATGTGTTTGCCATAGTGTGAAGGGCTAGGGCAGGAGAGGAATATAAATCTGTATCGTCTCCCCTGCCTCCCTCTGGTGAGTAGGTTACAGACAGTGTCCAGTTTGGGGCCTGCATCCAGTGTATGCCTAATAGCTATTAAGTGATTAGACATTGTCCATGCCATCTCTGAGTGATTTGTGTTTCTACAATAGGGCCTTTTGATACTCTGGACACTACCCCTGCTGTGTTTGCCTCTCAGGGCAAATCATTTTCCTTGGTGCCAGGAGCAGCTCTGACGTGGCTGCTCTGCCCTTGTGTGGCCTGAGGCTTTGAGCTCCCACGCAAAGGCCTTGCTGGGTCTGGGATGAGGCAGGAATGCACTAGAGTGGATCCAGGGAAGCCAAATTGTCAGGAGAGGAGGCACCCATGGATGTTTCTATCTCCAGGTCATTGAAGGGGGCCAGAGAAAGACTACAGGAAATGACTAAGACCTTTTCTGGAGCAATGAGCTGGTGGACAAATTGTACAGTATTGTAAAGGGAAGGAGGAGCCTCGATTCCCGTGCATGTTTAGGGACCCATGAAGTGGAAAAAGGGGCTTTTCTGTTGGGTATTACCGGTGTTTGGCTCTGTTGAATTTACAGGCTACAGACGTATGCACCAGGACTGTAAATTATTATCCTTTATGACCTGATATTTAGTGCATTATCTAAAGGAAATCACTTGTTTCTTAGTTGAGATTTGCAAGCTGGACAAGTTTCATGTTACAATAGAGTTTTAAAAAGATACATTAAAAATTAAAAATTCTGTGATTGTCCTCCCCACATCTTAAAATGTGTTAAGTTTGCAAAACTATCTGTTCAAAATATCTAGGTGAATGACAATTATGATATTGGTTTCTGTTCTTATGTTATAAGTAGTTCATATTTTCTACCTGAAGCATGTTTGTTTCAAGTGAGTAAAAAACAAAGAAAGCTTGTTTTAAGTGAGTGAAAAACATTCGCTTATTATTTTGAAGCAATCCTGACTTCAGCAGTTTATCACCACTGAATACTGACTTTTGGGATAAGCCATATAAAATATGTTACTAAACTAATAAAACTTGGACTATTTTAAGAAAAATTTACATTTATTTTTTTCTTGCAGTTCAAAGTTTGTATTGGAACTATTTAATAAAATGGCAACATTAGGCAAAAGAAAATAGATTTTTCTAATGGGAGCAGGTAAAGTGGGTACTGGCCAGAAATCAGTTCAATTTTGGCCTTTCACAACCTCATCAAAAGTAAAAAAAAAAAATTTACATTGAATATTCTTCTATTATTATTATTACTTTTCTTGCAAGCTGATTTGCTCTTGCTTGTTCGAGAGACTTTCATTCTTAGCAAGTAATGAGAAGGGAACATGTAAGAAAATGTCAAAAGACTAAAACGGCATGATCGATCATGGTCTTGAAGCGTAAATTTGGAAATATGGGCCAGGAGCAGCTGAAGTCCTCAATCCATGACGTTTGAGCTGATTGAGTTTTCCCTAAGCCAGCTCCACAGTGGGCTTTCATGTTTACCACGGACATAAATTCACTGGGGCTCTTAAGTAAGGACTGTGTCTGAAAGAAGTGAACGGCATGCTGGGATTTTTCTCTTAAGATTACATGTACCTCTGCAAGTAAAGTTCCATGCAACTTGCCTTCCCAGAGCTGCGCACACAAAATTTCAGGAAACAGCAGGTCTTAATTAGACCTCCAGTTTATAGTTTCACCTGAAAAAATACATTTAAAAAAATCATATATGTTTGGCTGTCGAGATTTTTCAAGTCAATAAATTCTTGCTAATTAATCACATTAACGGTGGTCCTTAAAAGTTGAAACAGAATCAGAAAACAAACCGAATTCCCCATAAATATCCAACATAAAGGCCTATTCACTGATGCATTTTCAGTTTCTAAGAATTTTACAAGTGTTGTTTTGTTCTTTTCTCTTGACAGGACACACATGCACATATACACTATGTCACTCTCTGTGGTCATCTTACATTGTCTGCACAGGAAAACACTGCTGGTGACATATTTTAGTAGTTCAGAATGATGTCATTGTGTGTGAGCACTTTGCTGCTTAGTGCCCATGTGTGTGGATGTTTTCAGAGATTAGAGCCCAGAAACCCTCAGCAGCACATGTCACCTCTCCCCCCAAGGAAAAAATTAACAATGTTGGGGGGACAGGGAGAGAAAGGTGAACTGGGAAAGCAGAAGCTAAGGAGACAGATGGACTTCCTTCTGTTTGACCTCCATTGCACTCTTCAGAAGGACCACTGGTGTAAATGTGCCCCTCATATCCTAGTTGATGCTTTGGTCTGCTATGGCACATACTGCACAAAAGCAAATTGCTTAAATCCCCTTCGGAAACATAAACAAATAGATCTGAAATTTCACCTCCCTCTTCCTGAGAATAGTGCTACTGTTGTTCATTAAGAAAATAACTTTTCAAACTCATAAACTTTAAGCTCCCCAACTTTCTTTGGTGTGTGTTTATCATGATGTTGGATTTGAGCAATGAGTGTGCAATTTAAAATCTAGTTACTGTTCTCTGGGTAGGAGTTAGCCATTTCTCCAACAGGAGTTCTGAATGGGATTGATCTTAATTTAGAGGGAAAGAGGGTCAGTTACAATTTTCAAAAGGTAATGAATTTTAAATCAGCAAAATGAGAGAATTCCACTTTCAGAGGGATAGATTTTAATTTCTTTTAAAACTTTTATGCATTAGTATGAGGAGGAGAAGGACCTAATTTTATATATGTCTGTAGGGGGAAATGTCTATAAGAATTTCTGCTGTACCAACTCCCCCAACTACAAATAGTTGATGGCAGAAACACAGCATTTTATAAAATCCCTATTCAGAGATTTTAGGAATACAGAGTTGAGCTGATTTTATGTTGTACAAAGAGAAAAATAATGCTAGTTTAATACTATATAATAAAGAGGTAATATGCAAATTGACAGTCACTCCAACACACAAGATAGCCACCCCCATGTGGTCAAAGATGGCTGCCCCCATGTGGACACAAGATGGCTGCCACAAGATGGCTGGCAGGGGAGGGTAGTTATGAGTGATCAGGCCAGCAGGGGAGGGCAGTTGGAAGGGACCAGGCTTGCAAGGGAGGGCAGTTGGGGGCGATCAGGCCTGCAGGGGAGGTCAGTTAGGGGTGAGCAGGCCTGCAGCAGAGGGCAGTTAGGGGTGACCAGGCCGGCAGGGGAGGGCAGTTGGGGATGACCAGGCCAGCAGGGGAGGGCAGTTAGGGGTGACCAGGCTGGCAGGGGAGGGCAGTTGGGGGTGACCAGGCCAGCAGGGGAGGGCAGTTAGGGGCAACCAAGCCGGCAGGGGAGAGCAGTTAGGGGCAATTGGGCTGGCAGGGGAGCAGTTAGGCATTGATTAGGCTGGCAGGGGAGTGGTTAGGGGGTGATCAGGCTAGCAGGCAGAAGCAGTTAAGGGCAATCAGGTAGGTAGGCAGGCGAGTGGTTGGGAGCCAGCAGTCCTGGATTGTGAGAGGGATGTCCCACTGGGATCGGGCCTAAACGGGCAGTCGGACATCCCTCGAGGGGTCCCAGATTGGAGAGGGTGCAGGCTGGGCTGAGGGACACACTCCCACGTGCATGAATTTCGTGCACCAAGCCTCTAGTTTCAAATACTTGCCTTTGGATTTTTTAGTTTAGTTCTTTGGTGGGGAAACTTTTAATTTATTATTTCTTCCTGCCTCCCTTCCTCAAATTTAGGTCGTATATCCTAGGCTCTGTATCGCCAGCCACCAAGGAAAACTAGGTAAAAAACTATATGTAATGTTATAAAGAGTATTTGATTTGTTCCCAGCTAAGTCTGTACTTCATTGTTTAACTTGAGCAAAATGTTTCACCTGTTTACCAATACATTAAGGAGATTCAATCATTGATTCACTCAACAAACTTACAGTGACTGTGGATTACAAGCAAAGCACTGGTTTATATGCAAAGATGCATAGTAGTCTCTGGCTCTTGAGGGTCTTACAGTATGAGCAGATAGGTAAGAATGGCCTGATGCCTACTGATATTTTCCCTTTTTGATCAGCAGGTTTGCTACTCTTTTATTCACCACTTGGGAAGAAGTAAAAAAGAATGGGGGGAGGGAGGAAAAAGAAGTTCATGATAGTTCTAGGAAGAGGTACATGAGGAGAGAGAGAGAATCCTTTGTTTCCTAACACCTGTTGGTAGGTAGCATGGAGAGATACAGAATTCCCACCTGTCCCCAGATATACCAAAGGTTGAGAGCCAGCAGGCAAGCACTGATGGGGGAGGGAACCCCTAGCAGAGGCTGAAGAGAGGGTGACTTTGTCAGGCTCGGATGGAGTCCAAGGCTGAGACTCAGAAGTTAGGAAAGGCAGAGAGAAATGAGGTCAGGCTGAGGTGCAGGGAGAGAAAGGTGAACTGGACTGAGAAGCAGCTGGCATTATTTCAGTTAAATGACTTCTTGAGCAGATACAGAGGACAGTGACCATTATGAAGACAGATGAAAGGAGTTTACCTTAGCCAAAGGATAGTGGGAGCCAGAGAGAAGCACAGGGTCCCTACCATAATGCCACAAGGATATGTAAACTCCCTCTTGTGTTGCACAAGTTATTTGGGAATGGAGCAGGGAGTCTGTGACTCAGGTGAGATAGTCGTGATGGAGAGCTTCAACTTTACCTGGCTCTGCCAAAGATGGACTATAAGGAGATTGTTTTAAACTGGAAGAGAGTGAGTCATTCTGAATTTGCAGGTTTAGGTTGTCTCCCATCCTCAAGTCTATTAACTGGGGGCCTTAGAACACAAGGCAATTCCCATATGGATACTATGTGTGGGAAGCGCCTGGGAGAGCAAAGGTTGTCAGCTGAATCCAGCAGCATCGGCAAAGCCATGCCCTGGAAAACATACCTCACCAAAGGCAAGGAATGTTGTCAGTCCTGACCTTTAGCTCAGGCGCCAAGGGGTGGGTGCCATTATCTAGGTTCACTCAGATGCCAGGGGCAGATGCAATTATCCAGGTTCAGCCAGGCCTGACAATTATGAGAAGCCACAAGAATGAAGAATGCAGCCTGATCTCTAAGCATGATTTAACATAATTTTCTTTGTCTTCAACTCTAGTAAAATTCCTGGTATCATGCTGTATATAATAAACGCACTGAACTAGCTCTGTGTCACTGTTTCTCCATCTGAGAACAGTATCCCACCTGGTCCCAGCTTTTACTTAATGTCTCTGAGTCTGTCTCTTTCTTTTTCTCAATCCCCAGTTGCCCCTACTCAGGTCTCATTCACTCTCTAGCCATGCTGGTTGCGGCTACTCAGAACTATGTACTTTTTTTTTTTTGTTTGCACATCTGTATTGTAATGTATATGGTACATTATAATAATGTACTAATAGCTTACCTTTTATGATGTTCCTAGTTTTTCAGGCCCTCTACCATCCATTATTATTTTGTCTGCTACTCTTGTTAAGTATGAGAGGTTAGCAGAGTAAGAATGATTGTCTCCATCTCATAAACGGGGAATCTGAAGCTCAGTGAGGTTGGCTTACACCTCTTCATCTATGAAATGAAGACGATAGTATTTACCCTGCCAAATTCTCATGCTTTTTGTGAGGATCAAATAGGAATGGAGACCTTGTAGGGAGATAGGATTTGCTATAACCCTAAGAACATGTAAAAGCTGATGAAGCAGCACGATGCTGTTATCAAAATGACTAGGATATACAACTGGTCACTAAATGAGACATAGTAAATAACTGTTGAATGACTAGGTAAATAAACAAATAAATAAACCAGGTATATAAAATCCTTAGGCAAGTGTACAGCACATGACAAAATCTTAGAAAAACTAGCTATTTTTATTATCATAGTATTGATGACCTCAAAATCACTCTTACTAAATTTTTATATAAATATAGGGTAAAGTATAAAGATCAGTAATAGGTTTTGTCATTATCTACATTATTATCTTATATATAGGGTGTTCCAAAAATGTATACACACACTTTGAGTAAGATAAAGGCAGTGTTTGTTAGAATATATTTTATTTTCTAAATTAAGCTATCAGCTGTTAAAGTGTGTATACATTTTTGAGAGGACACCCTGTATATTCTTAGACTGATTCAACTTATTCATAATTTAAACTGGAAATACCAAAATAGTAATGCAAATGAACAGAAAATTTATTAAAAGATAGTCAAACCATCTGAATATTAAATCTAAATCAATACAAATGGAAACATTGAGAGATCACTTTTCTGCCATAAGCTTGGCAAAGGAAGAAAAAGTTAATATTAGTCTATGTTGGGGAGCATATGACAAAATGGACCCTTCACAGAGATATCTGAAGGGCAGTGAGGCAAAATGTAATAAAGTTTCAAATATGTATTTCTGTTGTTCTAACATTCCAATCCCAGGAAATTATACTATGTAAAAATTAGAAAAGATAAAAATATTGATATATAAGAATGTTTACTAAAGGATTTTTGCAATATAAAAATTATAATTACTCTATTCTCAGTACTTCATTATAATGTAGAAAACGGGAATATGTTTATTACAATTAATGATGCATTTGTAACTGCCGATGAGAATACAGAACAAGCTCAGATAAACAGGTTGACATTCTCTTTAAAGTTGAGCATGAACATGACCTATATCCTAGAAATTCCAGTCTTTAGGTCTGAACCTTAGAAAAATTTGCACATGCACATGAGCCCAAAGAAGAATATACAAGAATGTTCTTAAACATTGTTTTTAATGACTGAACAGCTTGATATGTAGTACTTTCAGCATTGTTTCGAGTATTTTAAATTTGCATTATACAATATGCAATAAGGTTAGTTCAAACATCCATCACCTCATCCTATGTAATAAAAGCCTAATACGCTAAGTGTCCGGTCATCCCATCATCCGTTCAACCAATCAAAGTGTAATATGCTAATGATATGCTAAGGATGCTCAACCACTCACAATGACCTGCACTGACCACCAGGGGGCAGACAGTTGACCAGTCGACCAGCTGCTATGATATGCACTTACCACCAGGGGACAGACACTCCAACTGGTAGATTAGCTTGCTGCTGGGGACTGAGCGAGATGGGCCAGACATACCCTGGAGCCCTCCCACAGTCCCTCCCCGGCTGGCCAAACTCCTGCATCCCTCCCCAGCCCTGATTGTGCACCGGTGGGGTCCCTCGGCCTGGCCAGCACCCTCTCGCAATTCGGGACTCCTCTGGGGATGTTGGAGAGCCAGTTTCAGCCAGATCTTACTCAATGCAGGAGCTTCCCCCTGGTGGTCAGTGTGCTCCTACAGGGGGAGCACCATTCAGCCAGAAGCTGGGCTCATGGCTGGCAAATGCAGTGACAGTGGTGGCAGCCTCTCCCGCTCCGCGGCAGTGCTAAGGATGTCCGCAGGCCTAAGCTGTCAGTCGGACATCCCCCAAAGGCTCCTGGGCTGTGAGAGGGCACAGGCTGGGCTGAGGGACCCAACCCCCCCGAGTGCACAAATTTCGTGCACCGGGCCTCTAGTATAATGATAATTTTTGTGTGTAGTGAGAACATTTAAAATTACTCTCATAGCATCTTTCAAGTATAGAATATGGCATTGTTAACTATAGGCACCATGTTGAATATTAGATTTCCCAAAACATATTCTGGGACCTAGAACTGATTCCCAGGGATGTTTCAGGTTCCACAGCCAAGATTGAGGTCTATAGACCTGGCTCTGGAGTCATGAATGGGTTTGTCTCCTGCAGGCCCCTGGGTGTGTGCTGGACTGGTCCTTGACCATGGCTAGAATGGTTGGAGCCAAGAACAGGGCCCTTTCAGGATCTCCTGAGGCACAGACGTGTCTCCCACCTAGTCTCTGTGCCAGCAGGACTGCTTGTAGACTGCCACTGGAGGAAGACTGGTAGAACCCTTTTAGGATTGTCAGGAGTACAAATAGGAGTGTCTCCCAGTGGTTTGCTGGGCTAAGAGTCCTGCTGTGCCATCAGGACTGTCCACAAACTGTAGTTGGGAAGGGCTGAGGCCAAGTATAGGCCCCTTCAGGTAGATTCATGTGTTATTATTAGAGAACACAGTCTGTATCATATTGGTTGTTAGATGACTATGGATGTTTGCTTTATGACCTGGCACATGGTCAGTTTTCATAAACATTCTATATGTTCTTGATAAGAATGTTTATTCTTTGCTTGTTGGGTACAGAGTTCTACATATGTCTATTTTATCAAGTTTTTTTTTTATATTGCTCAAATATTTTAAATATGTATCACTCAGAAACTCATTTGCTATGAGTAAGTCTTTTCCTTCTCCCTGACAAAGAAATTCTCTTTCTAATTCTCTAAATTCTCTCTCTCTCTCTCTCTCTCTCTCTCTCTCTCTCTCTCTCTCATTCTCTCTCTTTCTCTCATCCTATAACTGATAACTTCAGTATCTAATGTTCTATTTAGAGAGGGTTTAATTCTGTTTTTGATGGCATTTGCCTACTCTCACTCTCAAATTGCCTTGATTGGGCATGTGTTTTTATAATTGTGGATTGGAAACTCATCTTTCTCTGGACTCACTCCCTGGCAATTATGTGAGGCCTAGGTGGCGATCATATGTCTTCCTCTAAAGAATTTCTTTTTTTCTTTTGCTAGACAACCTTAAATTGGGTTAAATTTTGAGTTTATTTCTCCGCTCGGGGATTCTTAGGCCATGGGAATTGTATAAATTTGGATCCCAAGCCTGTGTGAGAGCAAACTTTGGTTACAAATTCTCAAAGCAGACATTTTCCCACCCAGTTCTGAGTTAGAACGAAGATGTTACTTTATCGTTGTCTTTTCTTTTAGATGTATTTTTCTAATTCATCTTTTTACTGACAACATAGCTCTTCAGATCCTTTATACAGAGAGGATTCTTAATTCCAGCTTCTATATTTCATAGGGATATATTTATAGGGATGTATTTCTGTTAATTCCAGCTTCTATATTTCATAGGGATGTATTTCTGTTCTTCTAACATTCCAATCCCAGGAAATTATACTATGTAAAAATTAGAGAAGATAAAAATATTGATATATAAGAATGTTTACTAAAGGATTTTTGCAATATAAAATTATAATTACTCTATTATAATTATAATTTTTATATTTTAAAAAGTCACACATGAACTTATCCCCAGAAAAAAAAATTAAGGACCTGCCCTTGCTACATAATACTGCTTTTGCTCTAGTTTATTTAGATAATCTCTGGTTGCTGGAAGAATTAGTAGTTTTGTAATAAGACAAGGACAGCCATGTCTCTAGTACTTGACTTTACCTTAAAACTTAAAACTCCAGGGTTCAGGGATTTACAAGAACTTCAATGTCCACTACATAACTGGTCTTAGTTTGCCTCTCTGGTTCCTCTCTGCTTCTTAGTCTTGAGCCTATGGATATTTTGTATACTATTTTATCAATTTTGTCATGCATTTATTTTAAGGATCTGTACTAAGACACTAGCTGCATAGTGTTGATGTGAAATTAAATAAAAATCTATATACAACATTTAACTCCCTGTCTGAAATATATGCAGATTTTGGGGTTTTAAAAATACTACAATGAAAGAAGAAAAAACTTGCAGCATGTCCTTTTAGTGACAAGAAATTGTCTAAGGTTTCTTTCCCTACAAAGCAAAAATCTTACACTATCCTGCAGATTGCGTGCTCAATTAACATTCAGTTTTGCTAGTGATTTAGATAAGAATAGCTCCCTGATTTTTCTGTGTGTGCAGGGCAGAAGTATATAGGAATATCAGGTTAAGAGTTTCATTTCCTGATGACCCATGGACTAAGGGGACCTCAAGCGAAGGAGACTTTCACAAACAATAGGAATATTCTTTGCCACTTTTCTTTTCAATCTAATTTTCTTCCCTTTGAAAGCAGCTGTGCTTTTTCTCACTCTGACAATTCAGGAATCAGAGCAGCTCATTCTTCGTCAATGCTTGAGAATATGCTGGCAGAAGCTGCTTCTGACAGTAGGCTGCTGAATGTTCAATGGTGCTTGATTATACAGAAGGTTAAAAAGACCACTGTGAATATTTCCGTCTTTGGAAAAACTGTCCTTGTCTTATTACAAAACTACTAATTCTTCCAGCAACCAGAGATTATCTAAATAAACTAGAGCAAAAGCAGTGTTATGTAGCAAGGGCAGGTCCTTAATTTTTTTTTCTGGGGATAAGTTCATGTGTGACTTTTTAAAAACAGCTTTATTGAGATATGATTCCCATACCATACAAGGCACACGTTAAAAGTGTACAATAGAATCGTTTTTAATTATATTCAATTTAGTGTATTTTAGTTTTAGATGACATCACCATCACCATAGTCAATTTTTAAAAACATTTTAATCACCTCAAAAAGAAATCCTATACGCTTTAGCAATTACTTCCTACCTGCCCGCCTCCCCCTACCCCCAATTCCCACCCTAAACAGCCTCTAATCTGTCTCTGGAATGTTCATTCTTCAGGACTTTCATGGGAGCGGAATCATATAATATGTGTTTCTTTTTGACTAGCTTCTTTAATCTAGCATCATGTTTTCAAGGTTTACCCATGTTGTAACATGTATCAATATTTCATTACTATTTATGGCCCAAAAATACCCCATTATATGAATACTAGAGGCCTGGTGCACGAAATTCATACACTGGGGGGGGGGGGGGTGTCCCTCAGCCCAACCTGCACCCTCTCCAATCTGGGACATCCCTTTCACAATCCAGGACTGCTGTCTCCCAACTGCTCGCCTGCCTGCCTGATTGCCCCTAATCACTTCTGCCTGCCAGCCTGATCACCCCCTAACCACTCCCCTGCCAGCCTGATCGATGCCTAACTGCTCCCTTGCCAGCCCGATCGTTCCCAACTGCCCTCTCCTGACAACCCGGTCACCCCCAAATGCCCTCCCCTGCATATTTCCTCTTTATTAGATAGGGTTTTTTCTTTACCATATTGGACAGCCCTAACTGGTTTGGCTAGGTGGATGGAGCATCAGCCTGCAGACTCAAGGGTCACAGGTTTGATTCCGATCAAGGGCATGTACCTTGGTTGGGGGCACATACCCAGTGGGGAGTGTGCAGGAGGCAGCTGGTTGATGTTTCTCTGTCATAGATGTTTCTAGCTCTCTATCCTTTTCCCTTCCTCTCTGTAAAAAAATCAATAAAATATTTTTTTTTTTAAAAAAGAAACATTTAAGATTCCTCCATATCTGCCTGGCTGGTGTGACTCAGTGGTTGAGACCCCAGGCTGCCGCCGCTGGGAGGGGATCTCGCCGTGGGGGTGCGCAACCTGGCCGGGCTGAGACCTGAGCCCAGGCTGCTGCCACTGGGAGGGGGATCGTGCCATAGGAGTGCGCGCCCTACCAGGCTGAGACCCTAGCCCAGGCTACCGCTGCTGGGGGGGGATTGCACCATGTGGGTACGCGCCCTGGCCAGGCTGAGACCCCAGCCCAGGCTGCCGCTGCTGGGAGAGGATCAGGCTGTGGGGAGTGAATTTGTCTTTGTTTTTTATAAAGGGTCAGGAGGGCCTCTGGGCAGCATTCCACCAGGCTCTCAGGGGCAGCCCTCCCTGAGACTGGGGGACTCCAGCGGGGCTGACAGTACTGGGCGCCACCATCTTGTGGCTATTGGCGCCACAATTTTGGCGCAGAGTGACGGTTAATTTGCATATTACTCTTTTATTAGATAGGATACCACATATGTTTATCCTTTCATCAGTTGATGGACATTTGGGTTGTTACACATTTTGTCTATTACTAATGATGCTGTTATCAACATTCATGCATGGGTGTGTTGTTTTTTTTTTTTTTGTGTGTGTGTGTGTGTACACATGTTTTCCAAAGTGGCTACGCCATTTTATATTTTCATCAGCAGCATGAAGAGTTCCTACTTCTCCACATTCTTATCAACCCTTGTTATTATCAGACTATTTGATTCCAGCCATCCCAGTTTTTGTGAAGTGGTTATCTCATCGTAGTTTTGATTTACATTACCTGATGATTAATAACACCAAGCCTCTTCTCATGTGCTTACTTTTGAATCCTTTGCCTAATTTTTACTTGGGGTAAGAGCAGATTTTTAAAAGTGATTTTTACTTATGAAATTTTAAATAAAACCTAACAACTTAATGTTCATGTCATATTTAATAATATTCTTAGGAAATTTACTTGATTAAAAAGAATAAAATACCAGGTTATTATATAGATCATTCAACAAAAAATAACTTTAAATAATAATGGCTAACCACCTATGCACTCCATTTTAGTGTTCCTCATGCCTCTTGAGTTAGGACTTGGATCTACAGGACCTAATGAGTATCATTTACAAAAATATTCTATTTGACTTCCATGTTTTTCTCTTGCTAATTATTGCTCTAGTCGAGGGACACCTCAGAGTTTTACTTGTCTCTTTCCTATCAGTCCTTTAAGAATAAGAACTCAGAGGTCATGAGAAAGGTGTTTTGATTTTTTTTCTCAAACAATATCCCATTCCCTCTGGCAGGAAAGTTTCTTACCTTATTGTTGACAGAAGCCTATTGACCTAGAGTAAGTAGAAGTCCTTGATGTCTGACACTGGGCCGCTGTCATTCCTAGCCCTGTCTGGATGACTATTGAGATATGATTCACATACCATACAAAGCACACATTTAAAGTGTACAATAGAATTGTTGGGGGGCAAGCATTTTTATACCTCTGCACTCCAAATGCTGCCATTGATTTTACCCATTTCAGTGTCTGTGGATGGTAACCATGAGCCATGGAATTTCTGGTAGAGTTGCAATTTCAAGAAATTGATCATTTTAAAAATATATAAGTAAATAGGACTTAATTTCCTTAGTGTTTTAAAAATTCAAAAATCCTGATTTAAAATCCCTTTTTTTTTTTCTGGCCTTGTATCTTGAGCCATGTTTTGGGTATTTGTGAATCATATTAAAAAGAACACTAAAGCAAGGTTGGAGTTATATGGGGGACCTCAATAGTTAACTGCTCACTTCTCCCTTCAAACTGATATTCTATCAATATTAGTTTAATATTTATCTGGAGGCCAAAGAGAAAGTGGGTTTCAATTATTTCAGACTTCTCACTGTATGCCATATAATGTCTTTTCATCTTATATCATGTGCATTAATCCTATTTAATAATTCACAAATCTTATAAATAATTAAAGCAAAGTAAGAAACGTGGTACATATTTTTGTTACATGCTATTTCTTATATCCTACAACTCTTTGCGAGTTATTGTAACACCTGAAATTCAGGCAATCAAATAACTCCTTCTTGGTAAAGTGGACCTGGTTTACATTATTAGCTTTCAGAAATTCTGCTGAGACTGCTAACTTCACATTACTGTGTGCCAGCTGAGTTCAGTGGTGCTCTTTATAGAGGGCATATCAGTGAGGACTTAAAATCTATTTCCATTCAAGGTACTTTTATTATTCTGGTTATTTAAGAAGCTGAATGAGGAGACCTGAATATGCCCATTGAATTAACTGGTACCATATTTCTGATTTCTTCCAGTAAGTTTTATTGACTATTCAGGCTGGAGCTCTAGGAACCTGCCTGTCTAAGTTGCTTCTTAATCCTGTGTGGTTTCACACCAATGTAAGAGTATTGCTAAGGTTATAGTACTGAAGCTTCATAGAAAAATGAAATAACAGAGAGTCTAAAACCTTTTTTTTTGGAATTTTAACTCAGAATGAAGTTTGAGCTTTTGGGACCCCCTAATAAAGGCACCAACTCTTCCTAAATTCATTGTAAGATGTGACCATCCAAAATGTTTTCTTAATGATGACATTTCAAACAAAAAATAAAGAAAGGAACTCAAGGAGCATAAAAGATGTTAAGAGAATTTGATTTGTGAAAGGAAGGGTATAGAGTTATTTTTTCCTACTGTCATAGTTTTGGTTTAATTTCATGTTAGCTTAATTATGGCTATTTTAAGTATTGTTTATGATAACAATAATGCAAAATCATCTTACTACTCATAAACACCTTTATCTGTTATAGCCAGATATATTCTATTAAGTTTTAGACAGATATTTTTCTCCTTATATGCGTACTTTATTTGGGTGTATGTGTATATATGTTAAATATAGTCTGTGCTTTGGTACGAATGACATCTGATTTACTCCAGTTATTCAAATGGTCTGTGTATGAATTGCCTAACAAACCTTTACAAAAACAATTTGAATTTACTTGAAAATGACTTTGTATACCATTTTCCCAAGAAAATGGAGCTAAATACTGATACATGCCTAAAATTTTGAAGAACAAACTAAAGCGTAATTGGAAAAAATATACCAATTCCCTGTTATTTAACATATTAGCTGGTGATTTGTTCTTAAGTAGTATCAACTAATCTTATAATATGAAGCCTGCAACGTGATTCCTGTTTGCACTCAAGAAAATCTAGTCTAAAAAATTCTCCCGTGGAAAGTGGGAGGGAAGTAACTTCATAGTGGAGAAACCTGATGAGCAGTACCTCAACCCAGAGAATGGTGCTCTGGCTTGCTTCCTTCTGTTCGAGACCATTGTCACTGAGTGGAGAGCTGGGCTCTGCCTCTGCTTTTTCTACCCATTTCGGTTATGCCACACCTGTGTCCATCTAGTCCTGACATCCAGGTTGGGTAAATGGGTGTTTATACCTTATTATTTAGGTCATTATCACCCAAAATGCATAGCTTACCTTAGGGTTTACTTTTAATGTTGTGATGGGTTGGGACAGCTATGTAATATCATGTATCAACCATTGTAGTATCATACAGAATAGTTCCACTGCCCCTAAAATCCTCTGTGCCCTGCCTATTCATTCTTTCTTCCCCTCAAAACTCTGGAAACAACTGATCCTTCTACTGTCTCCATAGTTTTGCCTTTTCCAGAATGTCATATAGTTGGAATCATATAGTATGTAGCCTTTTCAGATGGGCTAGTTTTAGTTAGCAATATGCATTTAAGTTTCCTGTATATCTTTCCATGGCTTGATACTTCATTTATTTTTAGTGCAGAAGAGTATTTCATTGTCTGGATATGCCATGGTTTGTTTATTCATTCACCTGCTGAAGGACATTTTGGTTGCTTCTGAGTTTAGGTAAGTATGAATAAAGCTACTATCCACATTCATGTGCAGGATTTGATTTAAACATACATTTCAACACCTTTCAGTAAATACCAAGGAGTGCAATTGCTAGATTTTTATATTAAGAAATATACTTTCTACTTTCGTAAGAAAATGCCAAACTGGCTTCCAATGTGGCCATAGTGTTTTTGTATTCCACCACAATAAGTGAAAATGCCTGTTGCTCCACATCCTAGCCAGCATTTGTGCTGTCCCTGCGGGAGAGATGTTCTGTAGTCCCATGATTAGGTCTCAGTCTTTTGGATCATGAACATTTCCGGTGCTCCTCATCCCACACCCTCCAGTTAAGTGGGGCAGGATGGCTAGAGGGAGATGGAGTTGCACATTTCCCTTCCCCATAGGTTAGATTTTGATAAAACCCCAGCAGGTTAGGCTGTGGTAAAAGTAGTTTCTCCTGAGGGCAGGCCTTGTTAAGAAGAACAGAATGCTCTTGCGTATTTCAACACAGTCCCTTCCCCTCCCCTCCCTTTGCTGGAAGCATTAGGCGATTATTCTCCAATATTCACTGTGAGGACCTGGTAGAGCTCCTGGAGATAAAATTCACAAAAGTATAGGGACTCCTGTAAGACTGGGAGTTTTAAACGCCCAGAGTTGTCAGTTGTTTATCAACTACAGCTAGGATTTTCCACCCCTGCAGTGGTTCCCATGGCGGCTCCTGCTCATGAATTCTGCTCCAGTAAGGAAGGTATGATTCTCTGTATTTATCTGTCTCTCCAATTGTGGGGACAGAGGTTTGCCCCATGACCTCACTTCTCTGATGGATCTAAGAAGAGTTGTTAATTTTTGAGTTTGTTCAGGTTTTTATTTATTTTCAGGATAGAATGGTGACTTCTGAGCTCCTCACATGCTGGAATGGAAACCAGAAGTTACTCTGACCCCTTTACAAATACATTTACCTACAACATCTGTGGAGTGCCATCCATTTTGATTATTGCTGGCTTACGGTAGGGTAGGCTTGGATTTCCTTATTTTGCAAAATTTGGGTCATTAGGGACATTTATTTTTTGGTTAAAGTTCTAGTACATCTGGTTCTCACTTCGTCCAATAAAGTGAAAAAGCAAAATCCTGATTGTCAGCCTCTGAGGCAGCAGAGGATTCACTGTGGAACATGACTCTCCCTTGTCTGTCCCTCCCAATAAACAATTGCTCACTGTGGGCCCAGGGTCCCACCCAAGGTAAATGACTCAATTGCAATTTCAAAAATATCATAAGCAAGCACAGAATATTTGTGCAGGGGAACGTTCACCAAGTTATGTCTACTTTAATTACTATGGCATTGAACAGAAAATCCTAAGAGCAATAAACCTAAGTATTGTCATAAACATTAGAAATACTGTTCAATGTTGAACTTTTGGCTTTATTATCTCTTTTTAATCCTTTTTTTAAAACACAAAAAAACCCACATTTTTCCCGCAAAGCAAAAAAAGGCACAAAATGAGTGAATTCCAAGATGCATCTTTGTTGTTTCACTGTCCTATTGTTAAAGAAAATTGCCAAAATTCATTTTGACCCAGTACTGGTTAGCCTGTGCAATGGTTTATTTCACAGACATTTATTGATTCTCTAGTCCCACTTTGTTGCCTATGATCAATATGAGGTCTGAAAAAGCACTTTTTAAAAATTGTGGATTTCAGTGTTAATTTCTGAAGCATAGAATATTTGTTTTCTTTTTTTTTCTACTTTCAAAAATATTTAATAAATTATGGATTTTTGAGCAAAAGATTCATTTAATATGATGTTAATCAGAGAAAACAACTGTGGAGAGGGCTTGGTCTTGGAAGATTGGTCTCTCGTCTTTATGCCAGCCCCCTTAGCAAAGTTCTGCAATGTTTCCCAGATCTGGTTCCAATTAACCTCTTTGAGATAATGTTTCTAACTCCTCCTGTGAGTGACTCCTCCTTCTCTGCCCCACAGGACTCTGATATAACTAATGTAAGTGTTCTATGGTTCTCTGACTTGGAAGAAAACAGAGGGTGATATTCTTAATTGGCCCTTTCTTGAAAATCCCCTGTTTATCATAATTTAAAAGCACTAGTTAATTTATATGCACTTGCCCCTACTCCATATACTGTGAGCTACACAAGAACAGGAACCATACGTCACCCATCTCTGAGTGAACAGAGCTCATCCCTCCTATAATAAATGCCATTTATTTATTTCATATGATTTGGTAGTTGATAAAATCTAATGTTTTATGACCTTTCCATATATGTTATGTATATTCCAAACAGGCCAGCAAGCGTGCTCTACAAAAATAGGTGTGTGCGTTCTCTTTTTGTTTTCTTCAGTTCCGGTTACATGGCAAATGGTCACTAAGTAGATGCTATAATTCTCTGACTTGGAAGAAGACAGAGGGCGATATTCATGATGGATCCTTTCTTAAGATTCCCCTATCCTATATAATAAAAGCCTAATATGCGAAGTGCCCGACTATCCATTCGACCATGCGACCAGTCGCTATGACGTGCACTGACCACCGGGAGTAGATGCTCCAACTGGTAGGTTAGCTTGTTGCTGGGGTCCACCCAATCAGGACTGGGCAAGACGGGTGGGACAAGCCCTGGAGCCCTCCTGCAACCCCTCCCTGACCCCGGTGGGGTCCCTCGGCCTGGCCTGTGCCCTCTCGCAATCCAGGACCCCTCGGTGGATGTCAGAGAGCCTGTTGCAGCCCAATCCCCAGAGGTCAGGCCGAGGGACCCCAGTTTATCATAATTTAAAAGCACTTGTTAATTTACTTGCACATTGCTCATATCAAATGGAAATTTAAATGAAGTAGTTTAATCTAGTATTTTGGGCAGCTAAAAATATATGCACAATTGTTCACTCCTGGAGGGCCAGCTTATCTTTCACTACAGAGTACATTAAACAGCACAGGTATTATAGCTGTTTTTAAAAATACTCTCTTATGACAGAGCTGATTCATTGGGCTGGGAAGCTATGAGCAAGCAATTTCTTTGCAGGTCAGAGTTGGAGCAAGGATACATTTGGCATCATTGCCCATTCTCCAATTCCATTCTCTTGTGAATGTGCATTGGCAATAAGTCCAGTGTTAATCTATCCTCAGGCCTGAAGGCCAGATGGGACCTGAGGTGGCCTGTGAGTTATTCACTGTTCAGACAAGAAAAATGATTTAGGACATTATAAATTGTCAGGCAAATTCATTTAGGCTAATATAGGCCAAGTTTCCTTTTCGTAGGAAGCCACAAAGATTTTTAGTTGAATTATTCAGGTAATTGCTTAAATGTGTTTTGCCTTTTTGGGTGGCTTTTGTGTTTTCTCTTCTTGCCTGTTTATTGACAAGATGGTCAGTAAATCTCTTGGAAGAAGTTGACACTTGACACCTGGCCAACAATCATCTTTTCCACCCTCAAGCCTGACATCATTCTGGGTGACTCAATATGACAACCTCTCCTGGACTCACGCATGGTTCAGTGCCTGCCTCACCTTCAAGGACCTCCCTCACCACACACACTCAGGCACCATTCCATGGCCACACCCTAGACCTGTCACATCCGGATTGGTTCACCTCTCAAATAAAGATTCACACTCATTCTTATCCACCACATGTTCCCAACCACCCTCTCTCTCTCTCTCTCTCTCTCTCTCTCTCTCTCTCTCTCTCTCTCTCTCATTATTGTTCCCAACACACTCGTTTTCTGACATCTTTATTTTAGAGTCCCTGATCCCTCTCCCCATTCAGTCCCTCCTGTCTCACTAGTTCCCTATGCATGCCATCACTTCATCCCTTTGTTTACTAGTATTCTAAAACCTCTTATTCTATTGTCTTCCCCTCACACTGCATGGAAGAAAACCCCACAAACCTTAATAAATCTAATTTCTATCCTCTCCTTTTGCATTCAGCTCATTGACATTGCACTAGAAAGATCATGCCATACCCAAGGTTGGTCCACCATAGACTATGTCTCTAATTTTGCTGAGGCACTTGCAACTTCCTGACAACACTATTATATTTTTCCTGGCCAGCATGCCCTCATTTCATGTGGCATTTCAGACAAAATCTGTGCCTCTCAGAAGTACATCTCCTCCCCCGCCATCTCCCCTTTACTATCAGCCTCTGATCTTGTCTTCTGTTTCATAGAGAAAATGAGTAATTATACAGTAATACTTTTAATTTACTTATATACAACTCTATTCTTGTCTTCTCTCCCCTGTTAAAATAACAGAGATTCTCCTCCTTTTTCTTAGGGGCTTAAATATGGTTATTTTATTTCACTCTTTATACAAGGTGTCCCCCAAAAATGTATACACACTTTTTTTCCTGATAGCTCAATAGATGTTTCTTTCTTTCTGATTTAACCCATTGGAATTAATAATTATTCAAACTGTGTATACATTTTTGGGGACATCCTATATTTAATATCTCTTCACTGGCATTGTGTGTGTGTGTGTGTGTGTTTGTGTGTGTGTGTTTCCAATGTGGGAAGTGGGGAGATTCACTTGTTTCCAATTCAGGCCCCTGCCCCCTGTTCTCTCCCTAGTTTTCTTTTTCTGTTCAGAGCCCAACTTCTTGAAAGAAATTTCCTTACTGATATCTCACAGTGCCCCTCCCAGTCCTGACTCAACTTAGCCTTCATTCTTACTGCTCTACTCAGGCAGATCCTTAAAAGCCCACTAATGATTTCCTTGCAGCTAAGTTCAAGCAACATTGAAAAGTCTTTATCTTACTGGATCTCTCACAAATATTACACAAATATTATCTCACTGATTACACCCTCCTTAAAATACTTTCATATTTTCAATGTCACAGTATTCCCTGATTTTTCCCAATGTCTTTACATGTTCATTCATGGTTACCTTGATATCTGTCTTCTCTTCCTCAGCCCATACTTTTTTGAATTGGTGCTACTCAAAGTGTTGTCTTCAATGCTTTTCCTATGTCATTTCACAAGTCATGGTAGGCAAAATAGCCCTCTCCTTGGAGATGGCCACATCCTAATTGCCAGAACCTATTTTACCTTACGTAGCAATAGGGGCTGTGTAGATATGATCAAATTAAGGACCTTGACAAGGGAAGATTATCCTGGATTAACCAGGTGAGCTAATGTAATCACAAGAGTCCTCAGGGAAAAAGGAATGCAGGAGAATCAGTAAAGGAGCTGTGGTGATAGAAGCAGAGATTGGAGCAATGCAGACAGCTTCTAGAAGCAGGAAAAGGTAAGGACACAGATTCTCCTCTGGACCCTCCGGGAGGAACTCATATTTGCTGACACCAGACACTGTGAAGCCCACTTCCAATTTTCTGACCTCTGGAACCACAGATACTACATTGTGTTGTTTCAGGTCACTAAGTTTGTGATCATTTGTTATAGCCGCAGTAGAAATGTAAGATCACCCTCTTCCTGGACAATCTCATCTGAGAGTTCAGGTCTTTATTCCTTACCCATCTTTGTTCAGAAGGCTCCCGAATCAGTTATGGTAATTTCATTGTTGTAACAAATTTGTCCCCTAAACTTAATACAGTTTACATATTGGGTGGGTGAACGGGTCAGCTGAAGGGCTCTTCCTCAGTCGTTCAGTAACTCAGGCTGACAGGAGTCATGCTATCTTCAACGATGCTAACAAGAAAAGGAGCATGGGGGAAAGACCGTGGACCAGTGCAGAGATTGTTTCATAGGTCTGGCACACAAGTGGGGTATTTTTCTTCTCACATTCCACTGGCCAAGTTTTGGTCACATAGCAGTATCCAATTGCAAGGGATACAAGGTAGTGTAGTCTACTCATGTGCCCATGATGAAATGGAAAACATGGATTTTGTTTAATAGCTTTTAAAAATATCTCCCAGATCTATATTTCTAAGTCTGGTCTATGTTTGGGAAACTAAAGCCACATAGCCAACTTCTTACTGGATATCTTTGCCCAAAGGCATCTAAGAACCTTGAACTCAACATTTTAAAAACTGAACTCACCATCTCTTTAATGTTGCGTCCTCTGGTGTATCTGTGTCAGCGAAGGGGAGCACTGTTACCCCAGCCAGAAACCCAGGGCCATCTATGACTTCCCTCACACCATTTAATTAATCACTAGGTTAAATCAATAGTGGATAAAAGAATTATGTTTCAATTCTGTTCATCTCTCAGCATTACTGCCACCACCCTAATCCATGCTTTCACCATCACTCACCTAAACTCCTGAAATGCCTCATGATTTGGGTCTATTCTTAATCCCCACATATCCATTTTTCACACTATAGCCCAAAGATCTGTGAATGTTTTCCCAGTTTGTGCCATTCCTCAGTTCAAATGAGTGGAAACCTTTCCCAGTTTTTCTAAGACAAAGTCAAAACTTAACATGGTTCCAAGACTCTTCATGACCCACCTTTTACGTGTGCTCCTGCCGCACCTCCAGCCCTTCCCCACACCACTCTGTACTATTGTCTCGCCAAGCGCTGTTCAGCTCCTTTAAGGCTCCGTGTTGTCTCTTGCTTCTGAATCTTCATACATCCTCTTCCCCTTGCCTGGCTCGTCTCTCTCTCCCCTCAGACTTTACCAGTCAACTCTTATTTATCTTCCAGACATCAGCTCGAAAGTCATTTCCTCTGAGAAACATCCCTGATATCCCGCAAGAACATGGGCCCATATCATCTCTATTTGTATAACTGTCGGTCTTCCTGAGAAATCGCAGGTTATGTGAGGGCAGGGAAAAAATCTGTCTTATTCTTATCTTCAACACCTAAAAGAGTGCCTGGTACATAGTAGTGCCAAGTAAATATTTGTTTGAAGAATGAACAGATCTTCATTTATATGTACGTAAAGCTTATGAAGCTAGGTAAAGACTAAGTCTGGTTCCACTTTTACTTCTAATTTCTTTACTGGTTAAAATGAACGTTAATAAAAATAGTAGCTGCGGTCATGGCATGATCCTTAATCACAAACAGCAGCTATATCCTGTGTGTCCTGTCTACAGATATCGTTATCAAATTAACCCATTCATAGCAACTCAAAGGGACACAAAAATAGCAAAAACTTCTATTCAGTATAGGTCAAGAATGCTTTACAAATAAACACAAAAACAAACCAAAAAGATTTTTCTAATTCAAGAAAGTGTGTGTGTGTGTGTGTGTGTGTGTGTGTGTGTGTGTATCCCCTGATTTTTGAGAGTTCGTGTTATACCACTTTGCTCTTATGAGAGACTTACATAGTATGGTAATGGCTTTTTTTTTTTTTTTTTTTTTTTTTTTTTGGTAAAAGCAAAATTCCTTTTCATTTTCTTTTGGTTATTAAGAAAAAAACGTACTAATGTAAGTATTTCATTAAAATGAAGTAGAATAACTTGAACTTTTGGAAAGGGCATACTCTTTGCTTTACCCACTTTAGCTTTTGAAGGGTTTCCTAGGAACCCTCTACTTTCAAACAGCAGGGGAAACTTATATCTAAAATATATATACACACACACATGTTTTATATATAATTTTCTTTTAACTCAACTTCATGAGTTTATAGCAACATGAAAAATACATAAATTTTATGTTACCAAATGAACTACTAGCTAAAATTCAAGCCACATTTTTATTCAAAAAGGGCTTAACATAGTTATAATCAGGAATTTGGTCCAACACTTTCTTATATGACAAAAGAAGAAGAATTATTTTGAAATGATTATGGTCAATATGTTGTACATTTCTCTAAATCAAAGAAAGACCATTTCTAATTATGAGGAATAAAGTACATTTGGCTAACTTCAATCTTGCAATAATTTGTTTAAAACATAAATCATTTTGGTATGAAAAAATTTTAAAGGATGCCTAATAAATAATAAGATATATTTTAGTGTCCAAAACTATGTTGCTATCATGTTAAGAATAAGACTTCAATTATTCCAAAGTCTGAAAATTCAGTTACTATTCCCAAGGAAACATAATCCATTTCCCTAGTGTACAATTCTGTTTTTGAAAGAAGTTCTTTTAAGAGAAGTCAAGGCAATCTTTTATTTGGCACATCAAGGAATTCAATAAAATATTATGGGAAGGAATGGATCTACGTAAGATTTAGGGGCTTTGATTTGCATTTAAATGCTATCATTTCTTGAAACCAGTCTATGCCATTTTCAGTGGAGAGTTTAATAAATGACGTAATACTATACATCAGCATTAAATACATATAATAAAATAACACTGACTGTAAAAGTATGCATACAATTTGTCTTCAATGAAAAAAGAAAGTAAACATTTTTTATTAGAAGATAAACAGAAAAACATTTTTCTGATTAGGCTGAATGAGTTAGTGCCCTTAAGTCAATTCCTGCTCTAAGTAATTTGGTGAGTAGTTTGATGTTTTTGTCTTATAGTAATACTAGTAATCTCACAATTTTCTTTGAGTTTGGGGAAGTAAATTGTTTGATAATAATACTGAGGTTAAAAAAATGCTCTGATTGATACTTAGGGACTCCAAACTGTTAAAGGAGCCACAGAAAACATCACTCACAAAGAGGGGAGAATAAAGATATGAAACTTAAAAAGTGTGTGTGTGTGTGGGGGGGAAATATGGCTCCCAGGAAATGGAGGAGGAAGAGTGAAAGAAGTAGAAAAACCATAAAAGAAAAATGAAACTATACACCTAAGTGAGGCAATAGTTCTAGAAATCATCTACTTAGGATCTGGAGTAGCCTTGCAAGATTCTTGCCAGACTCGCTGCAGGGCTTAAGGGATGACTGTCTGCTTCACTATGGCAAGTCTAATCCAACCGTGACCTTTATCTGAACTAATTAGCTCACCTCATCAATGTGGTGACATAAAGTTGATTATGCTTCCGCGTAGTTGAACTTCAACTGAAGAATTGACCCTGAAAGTTGTAGTGAAAATTTTTATTTATGTAATCAACTAGAGGCCCAGTGCATGAAATTTGTGCACTGGGGGGGCGGGGGGGGCGGATGTCCCTCAGCTCAGCCTGCACCCTCTCTAATCTGGGACCCCTCGGGGAATGTCTGACTGCCAGTTTAGGTCCAATCCCACAGTTCTCTCACAATCCGGGACTGCTGGCTCCTAACCACTTGCTTGCCTGCCTGCCTGCCTGATTGTCCCTAACCACTTCTTCCTGCCAGCCTGATCACCCCCTAACCCCTCTCCTACTGGCCTGATTAATACCTAACTGCTCCCCTGCTGGCCTGATCTCGCTCCCAACTGCCCTCCTCTGCTGACCAATTTGGTTCTGACTGGTCGGTTTCTATGCCAGTCAGTGTCAAAAGCTCCACCTCCTAGGCAGCCATTGGCTCCTCATCCTTCACCCAGATTTGGTTCTGATTGGCCAGTTTCTATTCCAGTCAGCATCTCTGGGCCTATCAACGGGGCCTGATCCAAAAGGCGGGGATGATCAGCAGCCCAGGTAGAGGCCTGGAGAGAAATGGGAGGCGTGGCCGCTGGCCAGGCCTGGAAAGAAAGAGAGAGGCAAATGCTGATCAACAGCTGCCACAGAGGCTATGGATCAGACCCTGCTTCTCTCTTCAGGCCTCTCTCTGGACCTGATTCACAGCCCCCACAGCAGTCAGTGCTGGGTCACCACACCTGCAGCTGTAGCAGTCAGTGCTGGGTTGCCATAGCAACCCAGCACTAACTGCAGGACTGACTTCCAGTTGGTTGAGCCTCCGGTCATTGTGCATGTGACAGACTCAGGGT
This sequence comes from Ia io, assembly GCA_025583905.1. NCBI lineage: Eukaryota > Metazoa > Chordata > Mammalia > Chiroptera > Vespertilionidae > Ia > Ia io. Next base: position 51,899,386 of record JAJQQW010000003.1, read on the forward strand.
TTTTATATATTAGGATGATTTTTGAGTTTTTAACATATGTTAGAAATGTACTCGATTTTTGGAATTAAAATGATAACTAATGCATTCACACTTGCCAGGTATTCTTCTGAACACTTAACATAACTCATTTAACCCTAGCAACAACCTAATGAAGGAGCTCTTGTTATTATCCCCATTTTACAGGTAGAAAAATTGAGGCATAGAATGGTTTCATGGTCATGGGAATAGTTAAATGGTGCAACTCTTGACAAGTGAGACCAATTGGGGAAATGCATAACACAACAGTTGCAGTGTGACAAGGGATATAATAGCAACATGTGCAGGATGTGACAGAGAAGCAGTAGTCAGGCAACTAACACAGACCAAGGGTATCAAATAAGGCTTTTCGGGAAATGGTACCCAAACGAAGTCCTAAAGAATGCATAAGGTTCAGACAAGAGAAGAATGAAAAGAAGGCTTCAAAGACAGGTGAGGAGCATTAGAGAAATCCCTAGTGCCAGAAAGAGCACAAATGTTCTCAAAGCAGCACAAAGGTCAGTGCAGTCAGGAGTATATGGCAGGCAGGAAGTGGGAAATGCAGGTGGAGAAGTAACTAAGGGCCAAGCCCTGAAAAGCCTGCTTCACCATGAATGCCATAGGAAGCCATCAAATGAGTATTGCTTATTGGTTAAAGCACAGTTTTGGGGGGTTTGTTTGCTTGTTTTTGTTTAGCCCGATCTTGATTTTGAATCTGTTCCTTACTCATTTGGTGACTGTGGGCAAATTACTCCACTGGACTGCCACTGCTCCGTTTGTAAGACTGGATGAAGTGGGATGATGCTTAGAAATGGCTCAGTAAATGCAGTGGCCCATAATGTCTATGACAAATTGGAAAAAATAGGAAGAAAGGATACTAGTTCAGAGTTTATTTCAATAACTCAGTAGTGAGATGATGGTTCTTAATGGGGTAGAGGAGAGGACTGATTTTTCTCCTCTCAGGGGGCTTTTGGCAATGTCTGGAAGCACTGTTGGTTGTCACAATGGGGGTGGGGTGGGTGACACTGGCATCCAGGGAGCAGAGTCCAGAGATGTTTCTAAATATTCTATAGCACACAGGACAGCCCTGCATAAAAAAGAATTATCCAACACAGTATATCAATAGTGCCGATGTTGATAAGCCCTGTCCTAAGCTAAGGTATGGGTATGGAGATGGGATGAAGTGAGCAGATTGAAGCAATGATAATGAAGCTAAATGGAAGGGTCTTGGGAACTGACTTAATGGGAAAGTGCCATGATTACAGGGATGTGGTACAAGTTTTTTATCCTAGCACCTATTAGAATGCCTTGCACATGTATGGTATTCCAAACTATTTGTTGAGTGAAAAAAGAATGAATATGTGAGTGAATGAATGAATGAATAATTGAATGAATAAAGAGAGAAACAGAAATTGAGAATTTTCATCAGTTTGTTGACTTGAGCCACTCAATTAATACTAGTGGCAGCCTCTGCAATGCAGGACATAAAAAGAGGAGAGGGACTTGGGGGAAACTGGGGAGTCTTGTAGTGGACTTGATATGCCTAAGATGATCATTTACAGTACAGAAGACCCAATTGTTTAGTTGTTCAATGTCTCAATTATTGATTCTGATGAATGGGACAAAACTTTTAAAAATGGAAACTCTCCCTGAAAAGAGTCTTTGAAAATAATATTGGATATTTATAAATTATAACTGAGGGTAAATTCAAGTTGTTATAATAGCTAGAGAAATCTTCATGTTTGCATTTATTACTTTTTCTGAAAAAACCATATATTTAAACTCCCTTTGAATGCTTTTCTCTTGCTTAATCTCACCATTTTGTCTCTGAAGTGAAGAAAAAAAAATCTACTTATGCCATTTTAGCACTAGAGGAAGTGGGATTATTTTTACCCTCAGCTGTGGTGACTTTCCTTGTCCACCTTCATCCTTTCTTCAAAGCCTTACTGTCCTCAAGGGCCCATCTACCATTGACCTATCCAATGTCCTCTAGAACCAGAATGGAGATATTTGTCCCCAGGGTTCCCTTGGCCTACACTCAGAGAGTGCCACCCAATTACCTTGTTGAGTGGTTTCTATGCCATTGGTGAAACACAGGACTGTTACAGGTACCAGGGACTAATGTCATTGATGCTGCTATTTGTACCCTGGTCATCCCACCCTGGACATAATACTTCTCTTCACATGTCTTTGACATGAAAAGAATACTGCTTTTTTTTAAAGCATCTTCTCATTCTCAAGATCCACCCTGTTCTTTTGATTTATGAACCATTCAAGGCAGATTTTTGGGGGGCCTGGAGCATAGTGTATTTGCAAAGTGTTACACCACAGCCAGAAGAGAACTCATGAACCTTGACTCTTTATATCTCAGAGTGAGTTCCTTGCGGGCCATGGCACCTATTGGTGGATGGACCTCACCTCTCCTTTTTGCTCAAGGGTGTTACTCTCAGTTACCCTTATGTTCTCAGCAATCACATGATTATCAGCGCCATAAATTTTCCTCTTTGGATTTTCCAGAAATTTTAGGAGTCTTAATGCAAACAGAACATATGAGGGCCTGACTTGGTATTTCAATCTGATCAAGGTGTATACCCAGAATATGTCCCACACCTGCCCTTTCCTACATACATTTTCAATTAATCACATTCTATTTTTGTATTGCTCTTGGCTGGAATCTTATTCTTGGACCATCTGCATTTGCTGACTTCTTAAGCCCAATGGAATTAGCTTCTAGAAACATAGTCATAAAGACATATGCATTTTGTCCTCCATAGCATTTGTCATGCACCTTTAGGACACTAAGTGCTATCTAAGTAGAATCGTAGCAAACACATTTGAAAAGGCGTTGTGATTGGACTGAGTCCTTTCATCATGGCCTAAAATTACTTTTGGTCAGACTTTTAAATCCTAAGTCCACTTTGTGATTTCTGTGGTTGGGGAGTTTCGTGATTATGCTTTCCAAAAATAGTAAAACGTCAGGAGGAAGGCCCTGAACCTAGTGCAGATGTCAGCACCTTCATTTATAAGGACTCACACTGCCGTCATGGAAAACATGCTAATGCCAGGAAGAGGGAGGAGAGATTAAAGGAGCTCCAGAAGCAACAAGTTGGAGCTGGATTTCCCGGTGGGAGTGCGTGCAGGCACACATAGGAGGATGTAAAAACATTTGTAAAGATTTTTTAAAAATCTAGCAAAGGAACATTTTATCCATTTGTCAGACCTGTGACCTGCTGCCTCAATTGCATTAATTTTTTGTTCATTTTTAAGTGACTGAAATGATGAAAACAAGTTCCTTGTGAAGTCTCGCCAAAAAGCATTAGGGGGAACAGTATCTGTTCATGTATTGGATCAGAGTTCACATTCTGACGGAGTATTTTCATGTCAAAACGAGTATCTCTATGGTTATGAAGTCCTCTTCTTGTTAGCTATTAAATTGCCACCAAGGTGTTCAGGTTGTTGTTTTTTTAAATTTTTTATTTCTTCCATTGAAAGAGTATAAAGAATACAAAATAAGACATTGGTTTATACACAAATCCTAATGTGATACAAAGAAAAGGATGTTTTGTGTGATAACATAATCCAAGTTTCTCCCATGAAGGCTTAGTCCGGTGTTGGGAACACTTTGAGAGTTTTTATATTAAGTTTTTGTGAAGCTTGAAGAGGCTTCAGTATAACACCACACCCCAAGAGGTCTGTAAAGTTGTTCAGATATTAAGAAAGACATAATTGTTAAAGACTAGTTCTTAAATAAAATCCCTGTTGGAATATGAAAAATCTCCTGAGGCTACATTTGCCTTGAAGACTGATGTGGCTCGGTTCATTTAGCAAATACCATAAACAGCTTTATTATGGGAATTTGGTAAGGAAATCTTTCATTAATAGGAAACATTTGGCTCCATACTGCAAATAAAGTGATGTTTACATAATTTGTTAAGATCGTTCAGAGATTCGGTATCCTTCTGCTCAGTCTTAACATCAGTACTATATTAAATATATGATTTTGAAAAAAAATATGAAATTCAGTTGTGGGTAATGGTGATTTCTCATTTTAGGTTGTACACTTTTGTTCACTGAATTCAACTGATGTCATCAGGAAAAATGATCCAAATTTCTACTGTGGGCTTATATGCTATAGATAGTCTTTGTCAATGGGCTTTGACAGAAAGAGATATGTCCGGATTCTGAATCCCCAAATTTATAAGGAAGAATCTGTGCTAGAATCCCAATGGTATATACTACAGAAGGACCATTTCAAACACACAGTTGGTTAGTATGGGCCTTGACTGCAAATCACAATGAAGTCCTGAACCTGCTGGTCTAGCCTGGACTACATGTGAACTGTGGGACTTCTACTGCTCCTTAGTTTACACCTGGAACGTGAACCAGTCCAAGCAGCCTGCTTTAATCGCCTTCCCCAGAGGACCACACTGGCATTCATCAGTTAAAATCCACGTGTGTCTTTGGCTGAGCTCAGAATCTTCTTTTCTTGGAAAGCGTGTTCCCTTGAGATAGAACAGGGATGGTGGTGAGCCAGGTATGACCCAGAAGTACTGAGCAGTCTCTAGATTAGGTACATTAGTTAATTAGAATATGTAGTCAAGAGCCTCTAAATCTAAGAGAAGACAATCCAATTTAATTTTGAGTATGGATGAGCACTGGGGTTAGTCGTTGGTGTGTCAAGGTGGGGATGGGGAATCAAATATACATGGACTTGGCCCGGCCTTTCCTCTCCTCCCTTGGCACCTTGGACTCTGCTGTCTTCCCTTACATCTCCATGGGGGGTCAAGATTTTATCCTGTAAGCCTGAAGAGTGACATGGCGATATATGGATTTTGAAAAGAAAACCTAGAAGTTATCGGAGTGACAGATCAGAAGGGGAGAAAACTGGAGCCATGACAATCAAGGTCATAAAATATTGCAGGTGAGAGACCAAGAAGATCATCGGCACAAGGGAAGAAAGGTGGTTAAAGAAACTAGTGGAAAATGACTTCAAGATGCAGTGGGCAGTTTCCCAAACAGGGAGAGAAGGGCTTTTATTTTCTGAGCTTATCAAATGGCATAGAAGAAAGATGTATAGGACAGGAATGCAGTAAACGAAAGAGCCAATGTTGAAAAGATTTCAAAGTAAAGTGCAAAATGGCAGTAATCGGTAAGATAATCCAAAAGGTAAGGAGCTTGCTGATGCCTCTTTAAGCTGTCCTTAAAACTCCAACCAAGACGTATTAATTTTACATTACTTAGCATTAACTCTTCACTTTGCACACATTTCGACGAAGTCCTTCCTGTAACATACTGTTCCTAAATTATGCATTAGGGGGCTCTGCTTCCGGCTGCCGTCACTCTTTCTTAGTGGTTTCTACCCTCTGAAATAGTGGTTCCCTGGAACATAAAAGCAAGTGATCGTTATCGTCAATCCCCTGGCTTCATTATTATTTCACAGGATGGACTGCAGAAGCTAAAGTATAAATAGCCCTTTCTTAGTGTTCATTACCAATCACGTTTTCTCATATTCAATTTCATTCTTCCCTTCCAAGAAATCCTAATGCAAGTAGATATTGATTTTGGAAATGTGTTTCTGAATGTAAGAAAGAGCAAATTATACCCTGAAATGTAACTTTTACGTTTTATGTCCTTCAGATAAAACAAAGATCGGTGCTTCATCATAATTAGAAGGAGGGTATTTTGTGTTTAGGAGAAAAAAAAATATTTTGATCATTATTTTTTCAGTGCCTAGAATGAACAAATCACCTAAGATTTCTTGCTTTGCAAGTCCTTTTACAGTTTAGCAGAATCAAGAGGGGAAAATTCACCTGCAGTTTTGATACACAACTTGACAGGATGCAGACTTCAACTCGCCCAAAATTTCTGATTGAAAGATTTATCTCCTGGAAGAAATCCATGCAGAAAAAAATGGCTAGATAAAGCAGGATGGAATAGCAGGCAGTTGAAACTAGTTCTTACATTTTTCATGTAATGATATTCTTTTGTTCTTTGTATTAAATATTCTACATAGTCAGTCTCACTCTCTATATTAGTTGATGGAATTAAAGTAAGCTAGATATTATGTGCACATGCGTTATTTCTGATTGGCCCAGTTTGAAAGCTTACTGGGGCATGAAAAAAAAATCATCACACACACAATGCTTTCTTTCTGGGCAGGCTAAGCAGCACAAGACTGGAAACAGAAATGGGAATGTATTCTGAAAATCACAGCCTTGAATCACAAGCTATCATTTTCAGAAGTAAAAGCACAGTACGACTCAGTGTGAGGACACTATCCCTTGTTTAACCTCATGTGAAAAGCACATCAAATCCAAACCTTCACATTGTAGTCTCTATAATCACACACAACGCTGCTGATGGTGTAATTTTTCCTGCAGGCAAGTGTCAAAGAAAAGTCTGATTTCTGTGTGCAGTCGTTGCCTGCTAACAAAGTCAGCCTCTGGGGGGCAGTCCCTCAAGGTCCAGCACCCAGAAGGGCTCTGCACTTGGTTTAATGCTCTGCTGTCGCCAAGCATTGAAACTCTTAATACTTTGTGAACAGGGAGCCCTGCATTTTCACTTTGCTCTGGGCCTCACAAATTATGTAGCCAGTCCGGTCTGTGGGACCTATCTGCAGCTCAGTCTTTTTTACTTTATAAATGGCAAGGGCATAAAGCCTTTAAAAAAAAAATTATACAGTCTCACTTTTGGGGGCTGATCTATTTATACTTATGGAGTTGAATAACTCATGGCTTCTGAATGGCAGAGTATTGTTCTTATTCTATTCTTATTCCTGGAATTAGGTCTTCCTTACACACACACACACACACACACACACACACACACAGTGTAATAACTGTCTATTAACTGTAGGTAAAGCTCTGAGATATAGCTGTAAGTCAAACGTCCATGATAAATACCGAATACATTCCTCGCCTTCCTTCTCTGAGACAGAATCTCTCTGCAGGTTTCATATGCTCACTTTTTTCCTAATGGTCTTTCAATATTCACTCGGTTCCACTTTTAGACTGTGTTTCAATGGGTTAGTTCTGTCAAAACTGCACTTCGGAAAAGCCTAACTAAAAAAGGGGAAGCCAGAGGTACTCAGACATTCTGATTAACTGATCCCTTTTAAACCACTTTTGAATTTTAAAATGCTTTCTGTGGTACAGACTTAATTCTTTGCCCACGACTGCATCATTTGAAACCGACGAACTGCATTACTATCACGTGTCCCTTGCATCTTGAGGAACTCCAGGTTTTTGAAATGGTTAATGCTTTGATTTTTTATTGTTGTTTGTTTTAGGCCACAAGATTTCTGCTAATTAGATACAGTTAATTTATCCCTATGTTGGTTTTTGAAAATCTAAAATGTTATAAGTGTTAAAGTTGGATATTTTAGCTTCTAAAACATGGAGGAGGCTGGTAGCATCAGCACCTCAGTGGTTCTTAAATTAAGTCAAGCTTTACTCCCTGTCCCCCGCCCGCCTTTGTGGATAACCAATTTACACAGTGCTATGTATTGGGGAGAAAAAAAAAAGGCCAAAAAAACCCCCCAAAACCCACCTTGTATTTTACTGCTTGCAATAATACTTTTGTCATTAATAAACTATTTGTATATATGTAGGTTTGTTTCTGAAATATTTTGCTCAGTACATTTATTGTCTACCCTTTAATCAATTTCAATAACTATAAATAAGTTTTGATACCTGATATGCTACGTATCTTAATTTTGTTTTTTTCCCCTTCAAGGTCATCATGGCTATTCTTGGTCTTTAACATTTCCATATTTACTTAAATAAGCTCCTCACCCCCCATAAAAATACCTGCTATATTTTGATTAGGAGTACATGCAATTTATAGATCAATCTGCAGAGAATTGGCTTTCCTACACTATTGTCATCTAAATCGTGGACATTCTATGTTACATTGATTTATGTCTTTTTCAATAATGTTTTATAGTTTTCCCTCTTACACACTATTGTTAGGTATGATCCTAGATACTTAATTTTTAAATATTACTGTAAATGACATTGTAATAATTTTTATTATATAATTATTTGTTGGCACTTTATAAGAGTATAATTTACTGTTGTGTGTTGACTATGTATTTATTTACTTTGGTAAATTTATTGATTGATTCTAATAGTTTATCCTTTGGATTTTCTATGTACATTCTCATGTCTCTTTAATTGGTACATATTTCATTTCTTTTTCTTGCCTTATTGCATTGACAGGATTTCCAGGAGAATGTTAAGTGGAAACAGGGATGGGGCTATTCTTATCTCCTGAGATATCTTTATCTTAAGAAGAAATTCTCCAGTATTTCATCAGGTATGATGTTTGCTATACATTTTCTTTAAAGATGCTCTTGATCATATGAAGAAATCTCCTTTTATTTTTATTTTGCTAAGAAGAATTTGTTATTTTGTTTCACTCATAAATATTGTAAATATTTTTATTTATTTATTTTTTTACATTTACTAAAATGGCTACATATTTTCCTCTTGTTTATGTTAGTGTAGTGAATTATAGTGATTGATTTTTGAGTGATAAATCAACCTTTCATTCTTGGTTTAAACCTAGTTTTGTGAGGATATATTATGCTTTGGGGTTCAAATTGCTACTGTTTTATTTAGTATGTTTGTGTCTCTGTTCACAAGAAAGATTGATCTGTAATTTTATGGCTTTGTCAGTATTGCTGTCAAGATTATGATGACCTCATAGCATGAGTTGGGAGATGTTCCCTTTATATTGAGATTCTAAAAAAAAGTTTGTGCAAGATTGAAATTGTTTCTTCTTAAAGTATTTAGAATTACACTCTTTCAAAGTTTCTGTGTCCAGAGTTTTCTTTGTGGGAAGGTTTTTAATTTAGAAAGCAATATTTTTTTCAGAGATAATAGCATCATTCATATTTTCTCTATCTTTATTTGTATCAATTTTGATGTTATGATTTTTTTCAAGGAATTTATCTAATTTATAAAATGAATAATTATAAAGTTGTTCATGACCTCCTATTTCTATATTTTAATATGTGTAGTGATGTTCCCTTTTTATTCCTGATATCAATAATTGTTTCATAATATTTCCCTTCTCTCCACTTTTTTGTTTGTTTTGTATTGCTGAGGACTTATAAATTATATTAATGTTTTTAAAAAACAACTTTTGCCTTTTGTATTTTCTCAATTGAGTATTTGTTTTTTATTTTATGAGTATTACTCTTTCTTTAAAAGAAAAGGACATGCAATTTCCTTTCTTCTTCTCTATTTATGTTTAATTTGTTCTAGATTTTTTTAGTTGAATGCTTACATTACTGATTTTTTACATTACCTTTTTTCTCTCTCTTCAAGTAAATGTACTTAAGACTTTAAAATTTTCCCTTTGAGCCACCACTCTTTCTACATTGCACACATGTCACTCATTTCCAAGTATTTTCTAATTTCCTCAATTAAAAATTTTGATTTTTATCTCTGCAGTGTAGTGAGAGTGCTATAAAACCTATGGCACTATATTTTGTTTTTTTTTTGTTTTGCTTTCCTGCTCTGTGTCAAAAATCAGTCTATTCTCCAAGGGCTTGTGGGGCTCACCTCAAAGTATTTCCCTTCTCTCTAGAATCCTGACTGAATCCTCAAGGATTTGGGATCTAGAATCCTCAAGTCCTGGCTGCATTGGTTTCTTTGTGTAATGTTCAAATAGTTCTTTCTCCTAAGACTTAGAGAAAGAGAGGACGAAAGAGAGAGAGAGCCTGACTACACTAACATAAATAAGGGGAAAAACATGTAGCCATTTTAGTAAATGTAAAAAAAAAAAAAAAAAAAAAGTAAATAAAAACATTTACAACTATTTATGATTGAAACAAAACATTGTTGTTCCATTTATTTATTCATTCATTAGTTGTTTCTTGTATGTGATTGAACCCACAACCTTGGGGTATCAGGACAACACTCTAAACAAGTGAGATACCCAGCCAGTGCCCCTTCCTCCCTCCCTCCCTCCCTTCCTTCCTTCCTTCCTTCCTTCCTTCCTTCCTTCCTTCCTTCCTTCCTTCCTTCCTTCCTTCCTTCCTTCCCTCCCTCCCTCCCTCCCTCCCTCCCTCCCTCCCTCCCTCCCTCCTTCCTTCCTTCCTTCCTTCTTTCTTTCTTTCTTTCTTTCTTTCTTTCTTTCTTTCTTTCTTTCCTGTCTTTCTTTCTTTCTTTCTTTCTTTCTTTCTTTCTTTCATAAATATAGATTTTGCCAAGAAGATGAGTTTGATTCAAACTATTCCCTCATAGCCAAAGCAGCACATTCAGCCCCCTGGCCCTGGTTTAAATTTCACCCCTGAAATATCTTTTACTTCTGCTTGTGTTATAGCACATATTTGTTTAAATTATTATCTAGAGGTTAGGAATCAAGAAACACTGAGATCATTTTTGGAACTATTTAGTTTAAAATGTAGATTGTCATACAATTTCCCTTTTTTGTGTGTGTCTTAATACAATTGTGTGTATGTATATTATTTCAATACCTGATTTTATCACTAACAAAATAGTAACTTTTTTTGAATGATTGCTATGGAAAAAACTGTTTGTTTGTTTGTTTTTTGGCAGAAGGGAGGCATCAAGCCCTAATCCTTTTGGCATTTAACCAGACCTGTGTATTCCTTTTTTGGTTTATCAGTATAATAATTGCTGTGGCAGCAGAAATGTTTGAGAACTCCTACCACTGAGGCTATCACTTTTGTGGGATAGTCTCTGATTCACATCTATAGGTCAGCACTTTGAAATAGTTCTCATTCGTTATATTACAAATTTTGTCTCACTGCTGCAAACATTTCTGACTGCTTTTGGTGGCTCAGTAACATCATCTTTCTCTAAAAACGACAATCCCTAATAATTTTAGGCTCTGCGACTTTGGGGAATGTCTTCATCATAACACAGGTGACTTATTCACCGTGAAATGAGTGGCTTAAGATGTGCTCACTGTAGGTTTCCACTTGTTATTATTTCTTTAATTCACTAACTAGAAAAGAAGACCCTTTGTGCCAATGTTCTATGCTCTCACTGAGGAGCAGCATGCTTGAATTTTCACATTTAGTCCAGACTGGTGTAAATTGTCTCTTAAATTGTATCAGAAGACTTTTCCCTTATTGAGCTTTGCAGCCGGCCCCTCCTTGGAAGCTCTGAACTCAGGCCTGTGATTCTTGAGTGCCTTCCCCTAAACCAGTAATGGGCAACCTTTTGAGCTTGGTGTGTCAAACTTCACCAAAAAACTGAGCATAACTCGGGTAGTGTGTCTCTTTGGGGAAAAAACATTATTTCGCGATATTTATAGTTTAAATAACATAAATGTATAATTATTATATATAATTGTATTTAATAAACCAAAAAATAAATATTTAACTTACCTGCTTAGTGACTTCTTTGTTCATCCGTCAGTCGGTTTCTTTTGTTGGTCTTGATATTATTTAGCTTGTGTGGGGTGCTGTGAACTAAGATAAGTAAGGGGGAGGGGGAATTCTTTAACTAACCTGCCTATTAGTGACTCTTTTGTTGCTGAATTTCATTGGCTAAATCTTCAATTGAAGGTTGGTATTTTGTACACTTCAGGCCCAAGCAAGCTCTACTAACTTCATCTGTCAATCTGTTTCTTTTGTTGGTTTTGATATTATTTAACACTGAGAATAAGGCCTCACAAAAGTATGTAGAGGGAAAAATTCTGAGTAAAGCCATTGCTATATTTTTCAGGGTGCTAAAAGTGCCTGGTAGTCGGTTCCAGGCACTCCAAATTTCCTGTTCGTAGTGGCACTCCTTTTGATTCTCCAAGCGGCACCTTTCCAGATTCTCAAGCTTTGACCTCAAGTCGACAAACACCTGAGCCCAGATACTGTCTTGAAATTCTGCAAGTTGCATCTCCAAATCATCAATTTGCATCCATTGGAAACCATTTAATTCCAAACTACTGTAGACTACTACATCAGGATACTTAATTATTTTCATGGTCTGTTCTAGACTTCTAAATTGACTAAATCTATCACTAAACTGGTCAAGTAATGAGTCTAAAACATGCTGGTACTTCATATGCAAGAGTTCCATTTCATTTTGTACAGCTGCACTGGCCTTCTCAAAATACTTTGTTACTCAAGGAAAATACTTATAAGTTTTAGTTTCTATATCTCGCTTGAAAATTTTAACTTTACTTTCAAAAGCTTTTATGTATCCAAACATAACGTCAATACTTTTGCCAAAACCTTGTAACTTTAAGTTCAGTTCATTAATATGAACAGAGAGATCTGTAAACAACATCAGGGTGTTGACCCACTTATCATCATTAAGCTGAGGAAAGTTTCCCAGATCCTTATCGTCAAGAAATATCTTAATTTCTTCAAAGCACTCCACAAAGTGCTCAAGAACTTTGCCTCGGCTCAGCCATCTTACATTATTGTACATCAGCAGTCCACTATAGGTGGAATCAACCTCCAGTAAAAGTGCCGAAAATTCTCGCTTGTGAAGGGGGCGAGCAGCTATTAAATTAACTATTTTTGTAACAACTGACATTAAGTCGTTTAAGTCGGTGAATCCTGCCTTGGCACATAAAGCCTCCTGAAGGATAATACAATGAAGAGGCACAATCGGATGTCCAATAGCTTCTGTAAACAATTTGACAAATCCAACTTTTCCCCCCACCATATTTGGTGCCCCATCTGTCGTCACTGACACAACTTTAGAGATATCAATGCTTAGGTCACGAAATGTTTGTATAACAACCTTACATATTTCGCTTCCTGATTTACTTGTTAACACTGATACTAACTTTATCAACTCTTCTCTCATTGTGAGACCATCAGTGGCCAACTGAGCCATGTGATGTGACATCAATAATGGCCAACTGAGCATGTGATGTGACATCAGTAGTTTCATCAAGAGAGATCGAAAAATATTTACACTTCCTTATGTCTCTCTTTAATTGATGTTGTACGTTTGTGTTCAGTCTCATTATTCGGTCTTTTATGATATTTCTACTGAGTGGTAACTCAGATATTCTCTTAATAATTGCATCTTTTTTCTGCATATCGTGAAATAGAACTGGTGCACATCTTAGGAGAGTTTCTTTAATAAATTCTCCCTTACTTAGCTCTTTTCCATGCTGAGCTATAGAGTGAGCAATGCTCAAACTTGCAGATGCTAAATTTGTAGAGCCTTTCATAAATTTAAGGATGGAATTAGATTGGCTCTTATAAAGGTGTAGCTGCCTGGAAATGTATTCCTTCCTTTCATCCTCACTTTTTTCCAAGAGCTGGGAATGATTAGTTTCAAAATGTCTATTTATATTCCACGTTCTGCTTACTACCGTTTCAGTACATAGAACGCAAAATGATCTGCCATTTTTTTTCTATAAAGCCATACATCTCGGTCCCTGTCTCTTGAAAGGGTCGGCCACTGCTACTACCACTTCCTTTACTTAACCTTAGTTTTTTATTTTTTGGGGTCTCCATCAGGGGGGCAGTGACAGAAGATAGAATTATAGATAGCTTGTTAGGCCTGCAGGCAATTAGGGGTTAACTAGCCTAACTAACCACAAAATGGTGCATATAACTGTCTTTTAGGAAAGGGCAGGGTTAATAAGCAGAAATAGGGGTTAATAAGGATGCACAACAGTAATAGTGGTGAAATGGAGTCTGCACTATGGAGCAAGATGGTGTTCCTTATGTGAATTAAAATGGCTGCCGCTATTTCTAATGGCGGGAAACGGCACCCATAGCACGCCACAAACCCTCGCCTCTCCCAGCCTCCCCCTCACTTATCTCAGTAATGATGGATTAGAAATCCATGACACCCCAGAACAGTAGATAATGGTTGCTTTGGTTAACTGTTATTTGGTTACTGGTAATGGCAGGGCCCCCAGAGATGCGTCCCCCGCTGCGTTCCGCTGCTCCCTGCTCTGCCGGCGGAAGTGAGGGCAAAGATCCCGGCTTAACCGGAAGTCCCAGAACTAGACGCTCTTTGCCGGACTTCTGTTGTTTTGGCCTACAGACCTCCGGCACAGAGTGTCTAATAGACTCTAACTCCAAGACTCTAGTCACAAATGTTTCATCCTCCGGAGCAGCAAATGTTTCATCCTCGGCATGCGGCCACCTCAGCAACTGCGTGTCATCAGAAATGGCTACGCGTGTCAGTGCTGACACGCGTGTCATAGGTTCGCCATCACTGCCCTAAACCATGCTTTTATCCAGGTGAGCTCAGATTATGCCATGGCAGCCTTGGAGGAGAAAATATTTATAAAGATAGCATCTTGCATTTTGAAGGGTGGAAGGAAAGAGTCAGGCCCTTCTACTAGCTTGGCTTGGGGCTGAGAGAGGAATTTTGTTCTGGCTATATGTGTATTGAGACTACAGTAATGAGACTTGTTCAACAGGTCATTCAGGAAAATCATATTCTCCTAATGACACCAAACAGCTTTAGGTCTTTCTTAGGAAGTGATATCAGAGCCTACTTTCTTTTCCTTCATTCTGGAATACTGATTCCCTGGACCCGCTATGTCTCTCCCCATCATCTTTCCTCTAGTTGGAGCTGAAAGTGGAAGATCACTGTGGGACCCATGTGCACCCATGGTGATTAAGCACAGCTGGACAGGAAGGCTTATGAGCTGAAAATAGGCAATGTCCAGAAAAAAAGCCTGCACTGTGTAACTTCAATGATTATATTATTTTGTTCTTTAGAGTAATTGTTATTCTCTATTTGAAACACATCCAACAGAGAGCCATTAATTGCTACAAAAATCCTTGCATCCTTGCCACTATACAAGCCCAAAACAGAACTGGTGATAGTGACACAGGGCAACTTTGAAGGGTGGGTTGTCAGGATGAAAAGAGGAGAGAAAACATGATTAGGAAAACACAAATAGTGTCTTAGTCTGTTCAGGCTGCTATAGCAGAATACCATAGACTGAGTAGCTTAAACAGAAATTTATTTCTCACAGTCCTGGAGGCTGGGAAGTCTAAGGTCAAAGCACCAGCAGATTTGGTGTCTGGAGAGAGATCCACTACCTGGTTCATAGATTGCCATCTTCTCACTGTGTCCTCCCATGGTAAAAGGTACAAGAGAGCTCTCTGGGTTCTCTTTCATAAGGGCACTAATCCCATTCATGGGGACTCTATTTCCGCCTCCTAATATCATTACATTCGGGCTTCAGATTTCAACATATGATTTTGAGAAGACACAAATATTCAGACTCTAGCAGATAGACTATGAGTTGATGTGTTGAACTGTTTTTGGAAGAGAAATGGTGCCTTAGAAAGGTCACAGTCAGTGATGACAGTATGAAAAATAGATCAGAGAAGCCAGTGGGTAATGGGACCTGACGAATATGATTAGAGCAAAAAAAGAAAAGGAGGGGATGCTGAATTTTATTACCTCTCTATTGGTTTCCAACATTTATAAGGGTTGGAATACTTGTTCATGAAACAGTGTTAAAATAGTTCAGATTTATATGGAGGAACATCAACATGCACTTAGAAAATGCATGGTGCCTCTCATATAGGTGGTGGTCATGGAGCATCCATTTACTTTTGCAGTTTCCTAAACAAATTAGCTAATGAAGACTCTAGCTCCAATTCCTCCCCCGCCCCCTGCCTACACAAATGGTGGTCAATTTATTTATAAAATAAGGCGAGTAAATTAAGTATTTCCCAAGGTCCTGATAGCTTTGAGAGTTGAAGCTCTGCTTTTGTGAAGCCTGAGGGTTTGTGACTTCTCACCCAGTTAAACTATTGAGTGGCGTGTCAGTGCTCAGTGATAGCCCAGGTGACTTACAGACCCTTCTGTTTATTCCAACTATGATAGAAATTGCCATGAGCTTCCCATCAAACTTCATGTCTTTCAAGTGGATTGCCAACACCTTGAAGCTAGAGATCACAATTGCCTTTTGGAATATCATGTGATAACTGATATCACAGTGGTGCCAGCCAATTCAAGAGAAAGATAATACTGGTCACTTGTTTTAAGAGGGCAATTCAAGTACAAGCAGCCCAGACTTGGCTGTGTTAAAGTGAAGCTTGCTGATGAAGGGCAACTCACAAAGTCTTGTGCCAACTGTTTTCTTTTGGCAGGTCCCCAGTGTCACTCAGATCTCAGCTTAGCAGTTATAAATGCTAATTACTTTGAAGTTTATCAATCTACCTGAAGGCAAAAACAATCACCTGATGAGTCATAGTATCACTCATATCAAACATCATTAATGTCTTCACCCATCAGAATAAATGTGTGGCTCAGAAAAGAGGAAAGGAACTTGTATTAGGAGTCAAAAACCCAGGTCCTAGGATTTCATTATTTATGTGTCCAACATCCTTAGGAGAAATCATTGATCTTCTCTGAGCCCTTTTCCACATCTAAACTTTGGAATAATCCCTAAGCAACTCTGTTTTATAAGATTGTCAAAAGAGCCAGAGAGAAAATCTAATTCACCCTCTAGTTTTATAAGTGAGAAAACAGAGACTTAAGGTATGTCTCCAAGTTTGTAGAACTGAAAATTCAGTGTGTTTTCCAAGGGGTTATATAAACTCTACTAGAGGCCTGGTGCATGAAATTTGTGCACAGTAGTGTGTGTGTGTGTGTGGGGGGGGGTCCCTCAGCCCAGCCTGAACCCTCTCCAATCTGAGACCCTCAGGGGATGTCTGACTGCTGGTTTAGGCCTGATTCTGGCAGTCAGACATCCCTCTCACAATCCGGGACCGCTGGCTCCTAACTGCTCACCTGCCTGCCAGCCTCATCACCCCTAACTGCTTCTGCCTGCTGGCCTGATCGCCCCTAACTGCCTGCCCCCCTGCTGGCCTGGTCACCCCCAACTTCCCCCCCTGCCAGCCTGGTTGCCCCCAACTGCCCTTCCCCTGCTGGCCTGGTCACCCCTAACTGCCCCCCCACCAGCCTGGTTGCCCCTTACTAACCCCCCTGGTTGCCCCTTACTGGTCACCCCCAACTGTCCCACATGCCACCTTGGTCACCCCCAACTGCCCCCTGCCAGCTTGGTCACCCCTTACTGCCCCCTGCTGGCCTGGTTGCCCCCAACTGTCCCCTGTGCTGGCCTGGTTGCCCCTCACTGCCCCCCGGCCAGCCTGGTCATCCCCAACTGCCCCCCTGCCAGCCTGGCCACCCCCAACTGCCCCCCCACCAGCCTTGTTGCCCCCAACTGCCCCCCCTGTTGGCCTGGTCGCCCCACGCAGCCTGCTGTTCAGTCATTACTGTTACTGTGACAGCATCCCAGACAATTTGCATATTCCTCTATTATTAGTTAGATTCTGAAAACCAAAGGAGAAAATGTCTATGAATGTTGTAATATAGAAACTTTAATATATTATACTATATTGAATATTTGAATAACGTGACAAATAAAGGTACTAATGACATCTCTATTTTTCCAAATGAGAAAACTAAGGCACAGGGAAATTGATTAGTTAGAATCAGCTATCAAGGGATAGAAGTCAGGCTTTTTACATACCTATTTCAGTAGTCTCTCCATGAAAATATACTATAAGGGAATAATATTTTCAATAGGACTAACTTTACTTGTCACTAAGTGGCAGTATAGAATAATGGAAAGAGCACAAGATCTAGAAGCAAGCAAAAAACCTGGATTCATCCCTACTAGCTGGATGAGTATTTAACATCCTGAGTATGGGATCCCTCAGGTAAAAAGTGGAGATGTAGCTAATTGGTAATAATACTACTGAATACTTATTATTTAATAGATACTGCTTTAATCATTTTGCTCTTATTGTTTTAAAACTTTTAAATGTATAAGCTGTGTGAATTCCTAGGACAAGATTTTGTAAAAACTATTGTGAGATTAAATATGTGAAGCACCAATGGCAGTTTTCTTCCTCTCAAACACTCCAATAAGTTTCTTACTCATGCTGGTGACAAATATATACTATGGCAAATGAATTTCCTAGTCTTTCCATTGTGATCCCAATTAAGAAGTATAGAGATTGGAAGGGAAAAGTAATGCAATTGATTATTTCATGTCTATTACAATTTGAAGACAAATTACTGATTTTCAGTGTTTTTTCAAGCATTAATGATAATAATGCTCTGGTCTAACATTATGGTCATCTCTGACCAATCTGAAAGAAATAACATTTTTTTGCTTGTCTTTTTTTTTTTTTTTAATTTATGCTGTTGATATGTATCCACAATTGAGCAAAAATATATTTCTTTAAAGAACTGTCTTCTAACTAAAATATAGGCAATCTGTATCCATTACTGAAGCACATATAATTTGATTCTTGTAATTCTATCTGGTAAAAATATGAGAAGGAACTAATTCTCACAAGAGTTTTTTCTAAAGAAATTATATCCTATAATCAAAATCCAAATTGACTTTCCAATTAGAAAAGGAATTCAGGTCAAGAATGTGAACTACCAGTTTCAAAATACAACCACATATATGGTCTAGAATGAATACTAAAAACAAGCTCTCTTTGCTGCCCTATTTACCAAAAGGTCTCTTGGGCAGTTTTTGTAAATTCTTACCTTGTTGGCAAAGAGTGACTTGAGGTTCAAAAGCAACTAGAGAATAGACCTATTATTTTTGTGACTTTTCATTAATTCTGGGCCTTATGGTGACTGAGCATCTTTCTTTCCAGAAGCTCAGAGACAATGTTTACTGAGTTGCTATGCTAATTTATACTTTGGAACAAAGCTTGAGCTAGTACTTACTTTAGAGACAGTGAAAATAAGTTGAGTAGAAGCAATGGTACCCAGATCTTGTCGTTTTGGAGTTTGTCAAACTATTTGATGAGTACTCTTAAATCTATAGCTTTAGTCATAACCTCACTTCTGAATTCTAAATATAAATAATATTAACCATGCATATTATATTCACCTAAATGTCTCAGAGCACCTCAAATTCAAGTCATCCCATATGTCCTCGTAATATTCTCCAAATCTCTGACTTCTTTGGTATTCTATATATTGATATACAAGCCAGAAACCTGACCATCATTCTTAATTATTTCCGTTCAGCATTCATATACAATGAATC
Source organism: Ia io (assembly GCA_025583905.1). Taxonomy (NCBI): domain Eukaryota; kingdom Metazoa; phylum Chordata; class Mammalia; order Chiroptera; family Vespertilionidae; genus Ia; species Ia io. The sequence continues at coordinate 51,918,397 of JAJQQW010000003.1, forward strand.
TCTCCTGACCGTCAATTCCACTTTCAAAATATCTTTGAATCAGCTCATTCCTCCAACCACTATCCTCATTTTCTCTCTCCTGGATTATTGTCATAGCTTCCTAATGCATCTGCCCATCTCCAAGGTAACCACTTTTCATTCCACCCACTGAACTGCTGCCAGAGTGTGCTTTCCGAATAATAAATCTGATCTTGTCACTCACACAATTAAAATCCTCCAGTGGACCGCAGCCACTTACAGCATGAAAATTCAAACTCCTGAACATAGCCTGCAAAGACTGCTTTTGATCTAGCTCCTATGTCTTTCATTTGCAACCCAAGACTATCCACTTTGGACTTCTTACAGTTTGGCCTCATGTAGTGCTCTCTTCTGTTTCCATGGCTTACACATGCAGTTCCCATGCCTGGAACAGCCTTTCTTTCTTCCAACCTTTAAACACTCCCATAGTTCAGGTGGCACCTGTTCTGGCAGCTCTTCCTATGCTCCTCTGTGCATAGTCTGAATAACAATATCATACACATCCTTATAGTAGTTTTTACTTCAGTATATTTTAATTTATTGTTTACGCATTCGTTTTTCCTTCCTCTCTGTGTATTCATCTGAGCATTCTTTGTTTTCCCAGCATCTATCTGAGCACTTGGCAGTAGAGTAAGAACTCAGAACATGTTTGCTGAATATGAATGAATATCCAGGCAGCTGGTTTCAGTCAAAGCGGAGCAACCCTGGGCATGTAACCTAATGTCCTTTGCGACTTTGTCCTCATTTGCAAAACCAAGGACCACAAGACCCATCTTCCTGTGCTGCTATAAGAATTCAATAAGACATCAATTGAGTAGAATAGAGAACCCAGAAATCGACCCATACCACTATGCCCAATTAATATTCGATAAAAGAGGCATGAACATACAATGGAGTCAAGACAGTCTCTTCAATAAATGGTGTTGGGAAAATTGGACAGATACATGCAAAAAGATGAAACTAGACCACCAACTTACACCATACACAAAAATAAACTCAAAATGGATAAAGGACTTAAACATAAGACAGGAAACCATAAAAATATTAGAGGAATCCACAGGCAGAGAAATCTCAGACATATGCCGAAGCAATTTCTTCACTGATACTGCTCCTAGGACAATGGAAACTAAAGAGAAAATAAACAAATGGGACTACATCAAAATAAAAAGCTTTTGCACAGCAAAAGAAACCATCAACAAAACAACAAGAAAGCCCACTGCATGGGAGAACATATTTGCCAATGTTATCACCGATAAGGGTTTAATCTCCAACATTTACAGGGAACTCATACAACTTAACAAAAGGAAGATAAACAACCCAATCAAAAAATGGGCAATGGACCTAAATAGATCCTTTTCGAAAGAAGACAGAAGGAAGGCCAAGAGGCATATGAAAACATGCTCAAAGTCACTAATCATCCGAGAGATGCAAATCAAAATGACAATGTGGTGCCATCTCACACCTGCAGAATGGCTATCATCAACAAATCAACAAACGACAAGTGCTGGCGGGGATGCAGAGAAAAAGGAACCCTCGTGCACTGCTGGTGGGAATGCAGACTGGTGCAGCCACTGTGGAGAACAGTATGGAGTTTCCTCAAAAAACTAAAAATGGAACTCCCATTTGACCCAGTGATCCCACTTCTAGGAATATATCCCAAGAAACTAGAAACACCAATCAGAAAGGATATATGCACCCCTATGTTCATAGCAGCACAATTTACCATAGCTAAGATTTGGAAACAGCCTAAGTGCCCATCAGCAGATGAGTGGGTTAAAAAACTGTGGTACATCTACACAATGGAATACTATGCTGCGGTAAAAAAGGAGTTCTTACCATTTGCAACAGCATGGATGGAACTGGAGAGCATTATGCTAAGTGAAATAACCCAGTCAGAGAAAGATAAATATCACATGATCTCACTCATTTGTGGAATATAATGAACAACATAAACTCATGAACAAAACAGATCCAGAGAAAGAGAAACATCGATCAGACCACCAAACCTCAGAGGGAAGGTAGGGGAGGGTGGGAATAAGGGGGAGAGATAAACCAAAGGACTTGTATGCATGCATATAAGCCTAACCAATGGACACAGATAACAGGGGGGTGAGAGCATGAGTGGGGTGGGGAGGGAGGATAATGGGGGAATAAGGACACATATGTAACACCTTAATAAATAAAGAAATTTAAAAAAATAAAGTAACATTAAAAAAAGACATCAACAAACTCTTTAAACAGTAAATTAATATACTTATTAATATATCATTTAAGATCATATAATTATTGTGACCCATTACACACTAAATAATATATTTCTAAAAATGGATATATTTATTAATAACCATGACACACAGGACATTTCACTAAACAGCCAAAGCCTTCTTTCATTCCCCTCTCCTCTGCTTTGTTTCCTCCTGCTATTGATGCAGATACTCTTTCTGTTATAACCACCATATCTGATGTCCCAAATTTGCCATCCACTTTCCCACTGACACTGCCTTTCCTTGTGCTCATTCCCTGGTCAGAATGTCCATTCCCCCTGCTCTTCTGGTGAGTGTACCCTCCAAAGCCTGACTCCAGAGTTTAATACTCTTCCAAGCTGTTCCTCTCACCACCCAGGCAAGACTGATCACACTCTTCCCTCAGCCCCAAACACTTAGTTACATTTCTCATGACTTGCATCACTTTATGTAGTTTTTGCTTATGTGTTCACTTTTTTCTACACTCTACTGAGAACTCCTTGAGGTGTTATCTCATTTTCCTAGGACTGTTGTTATCATTTCTCTGTGATTACCCCTGCAAAGGGTGTCTCACTCAAAATCCCAAAATAAGATCTTATGAAACACCCAATAAACTGCCTTTCTTTACATGATTTTGATTATTGACAAATCCTAATTCAGTTTTTATCTCTCAAGGAGTTACTTATAAAATTAGACAGCTGGTAAAGCAAATCTAATTTGAACTCAGACGTTTAACTTGTGTCATCATGAGTCATTGTAGAGTATATGCTATAGACAAAATAAATTTTGTTTTATGTAAAGAAACCTACTGGTAAATCAGAAGACTTCTTCCTTGAACTGTGAGTATGTGATAGGAAAAGAAAGAAAATAAGGAAACAAAAGAAAAAATAAACAAACAGAGTGACATCAAACTAAAAAGTTTTTGCACAGCAAAAGGAACCATCAACAAAATGAAAAGGCAACCCACTGAATGGGAGAACATATTCACCAATGATACATCTGATAAGGGGTTCATATCCAAAATTTATAAAGAACTTATAAAACTCAACATCAAAAAACAAAACAACCCAATTAAAAAATGGGCAGAGAACCTGAATAGACATGCAGATGGCCCATAGACATATGAAAAGATGCTCAACATCGCTAATCATTAGAGAAATGCAAATTAAAATCACAATGAGCTATCACCTCACACCTGTTAGAATGGCTATCATCAATAAATCCACAAACAGCAAGTGTTGGTGAGGATGTGCACTGTTGGTGGGAATGCAGCCACTGTGGAAATCAGTATGGAGTTACCTCAAAAAATAAAAAATGGAACTGCCCTATGAGTCAGCAATTCCACTTCTGGGAATATACCTAAAGAAACCTGAAACACTAATTTGGAAGAATATGTGTACTCCTATGTTCATTGCAGCATTTTATTTATAACTAGAGACCTGGTGCATGAATTCATGCATGGGTGGGGGTCCCTCGGCATGGCCTGCGGGGATTGGGCTGAAACCAGCAGTCCAATGCTGCCTGCCACTCCTGCCTGCCGCTCCCGCCTGCTGCTTCCGCTCATCCCAGCCCCGCTGTGCCTGCAAGGGGCTTGCGCCCAGTCAGTCCTGATCAGGAGAGGTTCGTGCCACCACAGTGGCACTCGCCAGCCATGAGCCCTGTGTCTGGCACCCGTCCCAAGGGGGTGGAGGGCCGGGACATGATCAGCCCTCCAGGCAGGTAGTGGGATGCCCTTGCCGGCCCAGCATCCGGATCTGTCCAGCTGACGTTCGTGCTGGTTGTCAAGAACCTGGCAGCCACTTTTATATTGTTTTTTCCTTGTGGAGCGTCTAGGGAGGGGAAGCAGCCACAGTGCCCGAGGCCAACTTCCAGGAGGCCAGCAGCGCTGTTGGGATCGTGCCGGTGTGCCTGGCCTGTTCTCCGGGGATTGGACCTAAAGGACTACTGAGGGAGTGAGTGGCTGCCACCGGGCTGGTGGGCCACCTGGACAGGTCGGTCACTGAGCGGCACTCCCACTGTGGGAGCGCACTGACCATAAGGGGGCAGCTCCTGCACTGAGCATCTGCCCCCTGGTTAGGTTAGTATGCGCCATAGTGACTGGTCGACTGGTCATTCGGTCATTCGGTCGCTTAGGCTTTTATATATAGAGAGAGAGATAGATAGATAGATAGCCAATATTTGGAAGCAGCCCAAGTGTCCATCAGTAGATGAGTGGATAAAAAAGCTGTGGTATATTTACACAATGGAATAGTACTTAACCATTAAAAAAAATGAGGAAATCTTACCCTTTTCAACAGCAGGATGGACCTGGAGAGCATTATGCTAAGTGAAATAAGCCAAACAATGTATTATTTCACTCATATGTGGAATTTAATGAACAAAATGAACTATCAAGCAAAATAGAGACATACCCATAGACAGAGAGCAGGCTGACCGCAGTGAGGGGGGTAGTGTGGTTGGGGGACTGGGTGGGAGGGGTGGAGGGATTGAGAAAAGAAAAAAAGAGAAAAAAACTCATGGACAAGAACAACAGTGTGGGGACTGCCAGGGGATGCCCGGAGAGGTGAAGGAGGGTATAGGGGGGATAGATGGTGATGGAAGGAGAGTTGACTGGGGGTGGTGAACACACAATATAGTGTACAGATGCTGTGTTGTGAAATTGTGCATCTGAACCTGTATAACTTTGTTAACCAGTGTCACCCCAATAAATTCAATAAAAAGGAAATAAATATCAATATGAGCCAAGAGGGGTATTAATATAAAAATACCTTTTGGATCCATAATTGAATCATACAAATTTCTCTTTAAAGATGTTGCTATTTATGTTAATCCATGTACAATATCTCAGAATGAGTGAACACATATCTGCCTGAAAATAGAAGAGTTGTATTTAACTATTCATCCCATCCTGCTGGTAAGGGCTCTACCAATTCACCTAGACAAAGATTAGCAGGCCTGAATTGGAAAGAAAAATAGAGCAGCACTAGAGGCTATTAGACGTCTCAGTCTCTAGAGTAAAATGAATTCGCTCTTGTCATCCACAAGTAAATGATAGAAAGCATCTTTCGCCCAGATCTATAATCCATCCTTTAAAGTTCAATTAAGAGAATTTTCTTTGAGAAATGACTTGAAGGATTAACATCACATGGCAGATGTACTATAATTACAGCAGTTCATCTTTTACTTAAGATTTTCAATCACATTGCATTTATATATATAAAGCCATTGTTTTACAACTTTTTGTGTATAATAACTGATATTTTAAAATTGATTTTATAGGTCAAGTAGTTAATACAAACACTACCTTTTTTGAAAAAAATACTCCCATCTTTTAGCCACTCAGTATGTAATTTTAAATGCATTTGAATTCCATTTCCTATAATAAGTAACAAAGTTTGGAGAGATAATGTGCCAGAGAAAATTAAACAAATAGATGAAATAAACTTTGGCTTTAATAGAAATAAATTTTAAGAATTTTTTTTAACCCCATGCAAAAACTATCTGGCCATTCTGTCAAATGTGACCTGAGATTAATCATTCATTCGTTTATTTAGCATATAGTTACTGAGAAGCTGCTTGAATTATGTAATTTGACCCTGGAGATGTTTATTAAAGGGTAATATCCATGATTTATCAGCCAGTGAGAACAAATTTGATGCAGTTCAATAATTCTACATGTTGATTCTCCAAGCCCTTACCTTCATGAAAGGTTCTATATGTGAAAGCAAAAAGTAGCCCAGAATTTACCAATATTAATGTTGTCAGTAAGATTAGTTTTTAATTTGTCCACAGATCCATTGGATTGATCGCCAAATACTGAGAGACAGAATGTCAGCCCTTCCTTGCCTGACTCTCGAGGAATCCTATGGAGTGTGGGTAGAGTATAGATTGAGCTGCTCCAAGGCCCCTCTTTCCTGGCTCCTGCTCTCACTGCCTGTGGGTGGCTTTCCCTCTGCCTCATTATTTACTGCTCCTCTGAGGTCTTTCTCCGAACCTGTGCCACATCCAGACACATCCAGACACCTTTCTTCACTCCACGCTGTTATTGCTCTTGCCTTTTGGAGTGTAGTCTGCTTAGTCATGAATGGTAGGCAGAATAACAGCCCCTTCCTCTCCCCGCAAGATGTCCATGATTAGATCCTATGAATTAGATCCAAGAGCCAATGAATATGTTATGCTGCGTGGCAAAAGAAAATGTAGGTTGCGGATCAAATGAAGATCGCCAATCCGTAAAGTAAGGAGCATCTTCTGAATTATCCCGGAAGGCCTAATGTACTCATGAGGGTTCTTTAATGGAAGAGGGAGGCAAAAGAGGCCAGAGTCATGCAATGTAAGAAAGACGACCTACCATTGCTGGCTTCGGAAGGAACATAGATAGGGTGCACTGGCCTCTGGCAGCTAGAAAAGAGAAGGTAACAGACACATTGCTGGAGCCTTCAACAGGAGCATGCTCTGCTGACACCTTCTTTAGCCCAGTGAGACTCATGTCAGACTTCTGATCTACAGAACTGTACAATCATAATGTTTTTTGTTGTTGGAAGCCACCAAGTTTGAGGTAATTGTTACGGCAGCCATAGCAATAGAGTGCAGCATCCCTGTGCTGATGTCCCATCTGTCCACAGCCTTGGGAAATGGGATTTCCATACTCTCTCCTAGATCATCCTGTGTCTGACTTTGAATTCTGGGGACTCTTTCCCAGGCTGGAGGGCATGTTGACTTTCATACATCAATGCCTTTTAGAAGGGAGGGTGGATTGCACAGAGAAATGCTTTGGCCCTTCATGATACACTAATTTTATTTGATAAATACCCCTCTTCCATCTGGGGCCCAGATATTCCAGACTGGTGTAGAGAGTGCTGAGTGGGCAACTGGTCATGCACCATCTCACTTGTACCTGAACATACTGCTCTCTTTCATACACAGACCAAGATGAGATGTCAGGCCCTAGCTGTCAGGTTTGGCATGGTGCATTTGCCTTGTAAGGGATCATGTCTTTTAGTGGAGTCTGGCTCCTGTTCCCTGCCTCCACCCCTACCAGACATGTCTGCATATCAAACACTGATGGTGAACAGGTTTTATGCTCTTTCCCATGACATTTTGGAGCTCTGGGGAAGGCAGGCATATCTCCAGATTACTGTTTCTCTGAATCACCACATATTCTGTGATGGGTAAGGGTTTTCCTAAGCATTCTAGACCAAAGAAACAGTTGTATATGCTTGAGCATTGCTCCAGATGCTGTCCTAATTCAGCTCTAGCATAACCAGTATACACTGTACATACGATTAAATATCAGATGGCCCCTGTCCCCAAGGAGCGTAGACTCCTATTGGAGAGATATACACAATGTGATCTTTCTGGCAGTGGATATTCAGCTGGTGTGCACTGGTGCTACTGCACAGCTGGATCTGTTTTAATTGGCCCAGGGCTCTGCCATATTGGCTATTATGTGTTTTGAATGTGGAAAACAGTGACATTGAGCTTAACTCATCTCAGGGTAGAAAAAGAAGCCAATTGGGAGAGAAGAGCCAGAACCTTGAAGAATTAATAACAGCCACAAAGCAGCAGAAAGAAAAATCTGGAGCATGAGCAAATGTCAAGGTTCAAATAATTGTTTGCTGTGTGTGGAGAATATTAATAATCCAAAGTGACTAAGGTGCTAAGTAAGTGCCTAGGAGAGCCAGAATGCTCTAGATAATTTGTCTCTAAAATAAGTGGGTTACACATTAAAAAAAAACGACTTGTCAATGTAATAATTTGCTTAAAATGTTTTTGGTGATAGTGTCTCTGGCTACTTTTCATTTTTCCCCTCCAGAGTTGCTCATTTTGGTGCACCATAAATTAGTCCCTCACATGGCTTGAACTATTATTGATTTTTAAAATGGCTTTTTAATTTTGCTTTATAATGCTTTAAGTCAATTGTTGAACTATTTGTTTCCTCCTCATGCTGTTTGCAATAGTTGAAAGCACTATCTAAATATCCATCAGTAGCAGAAAGTATAATGACTACTTGGGAGCATGGTTAGTCTGTGTGCAAACTCCCACATCTGGACATAGACACAACACGGTCTTGAACTTGAACTTAGCATCACTAAGTTCATATTTTTGCGTTTATAGAAGACATTCATATTATCTGTCTCACAGAATCATTGAGGATTAAAACACAATTAAAACTAAAATTTGGTCCTGGCCAGTGCAGTCAGTTGGCTGGGTGTTGTTCCATGCATTCAGGGGGTCGGGGGAGGTTGCTGATCCAATTCCCATTATGGGGCATGTGCCCAGTTGCAGCCTAGATCCCCACTTGAGGGTTTGTAGGAAGAAGCCAATCGATTATGTTGTGCTCTCACATTGATATTTCTCTCTTCTCCCTTCCTTTATCTCTAAAAAAAAAAAATCAATATCCTTTAAAAACAAAAACAACTACAATTTGCCACAGTGTCCAGCACACAGTAAACTCTCACTCATTAAAAAGTTTCTTTTTCAACATTAGTTTCTATTACTTTTTGCTTATTCAAAGAAGCGATGAATTATTACTTCAAAAAACCAAAACAGTAATAAGACAGATATAAAGAAACAATAATTTCACCCATTAAAATATAACTGCTATTAATATCTTGCTGAATGTTATCTAGGTCCTTTCATATGATTTTTATATAGTCTTATATATTACTGATTTCTTTTGTAGAATGAGATATATTATGTGTGCTACATTATAACCTACTATAATTAATTTAAGAAAACCAGCATTTGATGAAAATTTATGCTATTCCAACTTTTTGCTATATGGCAATGCAAAACAAACAAAATTAATTATAACTTAAAAATACCTAATGGTTGCCCTAACTGGTTTGGCTCTGTGGTTAGAGTGTTGGCCCTCAACTGACGAGTCGGGTTGGATTCTAGTCAAGGGCACATACCTTGGTTGCAGGCGTGATCCTCGGTCCCAGTCAGAGAGCATGTGGGAGGCAACCAATTGATGTGTCTCTCTCATACAGATATTTCTCTCTCTCTCTCTGTCTCTTCCACTCCCTTCCACTCTTTCTAGAAATCAATGGGAAAAGAATTCTCGGGTGAGGATTAACAAAAATAAATAAATTAAATAAATAAATAAATAAAATAGAAAGAACTAATGGTTCTAAAAATTAACACAAATTTTAATACACATAGAGTAGCAAAATAATGCACAATTGGCCAGTACCTTCAAACCTACTTGATCATTATTTAAATTTTCTTTTCATATGGATCTGCTTTCTTTCCATGAAGATGTTCTTAGAAATATTTTTATTTCATGAAATTGAGTCTGGCTAAGTCATATGCTACCAGGGGAAATGTGAAACTTTGGTGGCATGAAGAGGGGAGGGCAGGAAGAGCTTGCATGCCATATTAAAGAGCTTGACCAGGGAGGATGAAGAACCTTAAATAGTTTTAAAGCAGAGCCTGAGGACGAACCATCTCAGTTTTAGACCTTGCAAAACTGAGACTTGGGGAGAGTTACTTAGGTATCAAAATCACCTTCAGATGGGGTTGAGGGCTGTGAGTTAACCGGAAAGTTCAAGTTGCCTTGAATCCTTTCTGGACAAGGTTAAGTAAGACATAAATAAGTATTAACCAGTCCAAATGGATCAAGTCTCTTCTGCCCTGTAAGAATTCCGTTTTTTGTTGTAAAATGCGTTACACTAAGAAACTCTGGATACCTGTTGCCCCATTAGTATTCTAGAGATGAAGGGGGAAAATAAATGAGCTGTTACTCTATTCATGAACTGGACTGACTGCAAAAGGAAATGGTTAATGCCTCGTGGCTGCAGGGAAGCGCTTTATATCCAGTGACAGGCCTAAGAGTTACTGTCCAAGGCAGACGCTTTCTCAGGCTGGTTCCTGCTTCCACTTCTATGGCGTCTGACGCAGGGAGCTCTGTAGAATGTTTCAGACTTGCTTAGTGGTTTTGCAAAGTTTGCTTTAATTTCATCCCTGAAATATACATCTTTTTTTAAAAAAAATATCCAGGATCTTTTAAAAACATGCCTCTCTGGTGACATGTCTGTGTGACCCACATGTGGGCCACAGTGGCACAGGAAAATTGTCAGTAATCAGTGCTGTGAATACACACGCCTACCTGATTCATCCACTGGGCTCAGCTTGGTACCAGTGCTTTTGTTTCACATTCATTAAAATTCCTATCAGGACACAAAATGCTGAACATCACCCAAAACAAACCCAAACAAAACCAACCAACCAAAAAAAGCTTACACACAGATACAGCAATGTTGGTTGATGAAGAAACAAAACAAACCATTTATATGTTGCATATTCTTCTTCAGCTCATTGGTGATTGTTTTATTAGAAGCTTTATGACAGTTATAAACCGCAAATATTAATCTTTTGCTTATTTGATTCTCTCTTTGCCTCATGAAGATACGCTGAAAAAGAAAACAAAAATGAATGGAAGATGTTCAGTCACACTCATTCTAAAATGTTCAAATATAGTAGGATTTCCTGTCTTTCATTTTACCTCAGATATTTTGGTCATTAACCCTCTTAAAAATATCATCTTACTGTATGCAAGTTTAGAAAGCATATTGGGGCTAAAATAGATATTTTATTTCTATAAATAAAATAAACCTCTACCAACCATATGTTATATAAACATGCAAATAGTTTAGTCTTTATTTTCAAAAATTACAAGTGCGAGTTAATTCCAATTTGGGGAAATGCAATTATATCTTAAGGGAAAACCGTAAACTATTCCAGGATAGAATTGTCATTTGATACAGGCTATTGGGTTTTATTTTATTTTTTATTGAATACATATGTGCTCACTGGTTTTACTTTTTTTTTTTTTTGGTAGTAGCAGGGAATAAAGAAATAGAGGTTAAATAGGTCATGTGTTATGCATTTTTTTAAAACAGATATTGTATTAAACTAGAGATACAATCATTTTCAGTGAATGGGGCAGAGATTCTGTTTCCATAAGGCTTGCTTCCCTCTCTGCTATGATAATAGGAAGCCTGATTTGGGGTTTGGTACATCGCTCGTCCCTGGAGGCAAACCTCCATTTCCCAAACTCCCTTGCTAGATGTGGTCCTGTGACAAGTTTTGGATATGTTTTTTCAACTTCTGAAACATATTCCTCCTTCTTCCCTCTCTTCTTTCTGCTGCTTAGAGGTAGGTGTGATGACCAGCTATTCATCTTGATCTTAGTCAGATCTGGGGTACATGTTGCTTTCTGTTTCCCATGCCACCATCGCCAGAATGTTTCTTTGGTGTTGGTGGCATGGGAAACAGAAAGCAACTTGTACCCCAGATCTGACTAAGGAATCGCCATGCCACTCCTGAACTGCCTCAATCCAGACTTCTATGCAAAAAACAAGCAAGCAAGCAAACAAAAAACACAGAAAGAATCATTATCTTGAAGATCTTTATTATGAGCAAACAAATATAAACCCTAGTGAATATAAAATTTGATGCCTGAAAGTAGAGTGTTGGCCATGACAAAACCTAAAATTAGATGCTAATGGCTGGGACAGTGGCAGCCAAAAGGCTTAAAAACCCTTGTCATGCTGTAACAAAACATGGAACAATTGATGGAACAATTACTATATTATTTTGGAGAACAGACCGCATGCCATGGCCCAGCAATAGGAGAAAGTGTTGTCTTATGTTGGTTACTGCTGGCTGCTTTAACAGTCTATAAACAAGATAAACTCAGGTGTGAGCTAATCAGTCTGGAAGCAGACCGCACCCTGCAGTATAAACTGACCAAGAGTCTAGCGACCTTACATCAGTAAATTAATACCAACCACACATACATGGTGCTTACTGTGTGCCAGGCACCATTCTAGTGCTCTAGATATTTTAAGTAAGTTAACATTCAAACAACACAAGGAAATTGATACTGTTTTCAGCCCCATTTTACGGATGAGGATCAAAGAGGTTAAGGAACTTGCCAGTTGCACATCGTTAAAGTGAGGAACCTGGTTTGAAGTAGGCAATCTGGGTGCAGAGTCTGTATCCCTGGCTGCTGCCATCAACAGTCAGCAATGTGGGCCTTCTGGGATGGAAAACACAGATTGCTTTTGTGCCACAGAATGAAGCAGTTCTAGGTAAAGGCTGCAAAGGGGCAGACTTAGCAGAAGATAAGCCGGGGCCTGAGTCTTTCCCAAGTACCTGCAGTTAAGAGGTCTGTCTCTGCCAGACAGACAATGGGAGCCAGCTCAGTGGCCAAGATCAGATGAAGAGTGTTGTCTCTCATCCCAGCTCTTTGTTTCAAATGGCAGTAAGTGAGCCAGCCTGAAACCCGAGAAAAGGAGGATGGGCAGAGCCCGGAGGCGATAAGTAAAAGACCTGTGTGTCTTCAGTCTTAAAAACTGTGACTCTACAAGATTTTTATCTGTGGTTATTAACCCATAGAACTGACCAGAAGCAAATACATTGTAAGTCCATTTGGTTTTTGAAGAAATTATATTTAAAAAAATAAGCACCACAAAACAAAACACAACAACATTCAAAATCCTGTTCAATCCCAAAGCATTTGCTGGGCCTTCAAATCAGTACCATCGAGAAGCAGGCTACATGAGTCATGCAGGTCCCAAAAGGATACCCCCTTCCATGCCCATCTCAGACACACTGTGAGGAACAGTAAACAAGGAAGTTCTACTCAGAGGAGCTTTCAGCAAGGATAACTGGGGAACTTACTCTACTGACAAGAAAGGAGTCATCATGATTCCTGCCCAACAGGGCATGGTCACTTCCAAGATAGTTCTGTTTTCCATTCTTCAAGGATATCAGGTGCCAACAACCTTTACTACTGGTACTGTTTTTCTGATAAATTTTGACTCTTTTCCCCCTGGTGTTTTCTTCATAGCAGAAGTATAATATAAGTATCTCAACTGTAATAACTTTTCATAAATATGAAGACAATTGTGAAGCCTCTGCTCAATGCATCTCCTCCTCTATGCAGTATGTTTCTCCTGAGCATCTGTTTAAGACCCTTCTCACTTTTGTCTCCTCTGTGAATGACGCTTGACAGTACCATCGCTTTCATAAAATAATGGTGATTCCCAACTGGGTAGGAAAGTTTGGTAAAGGCTGAGGGTAATGCTAGATAAAGTTCAATGCAAATCAGGAGTCATTTTGACATGTCAAAGATGAGAATGAAGTTCCAGAATAAACAGTAAAGCAACATCTATATTACCCAAGAAGAGAAGAAAATCTGGCACATTTCCAGTAATTCCAGACTGTGTAGGAAGGCAAAATATAATCGCGGAGAGAAGATTGACTGGTAGATTAGAAATGCCTTTATGTAACTTTGAGCTCCTAATGAATTTGTTATTTCTAAACTCTAAGAAATGTCTTGATATCAGGGTAATATTTTTGTTTATTTAATGTGTATAATATGTCCCAGAGCCTCAAGAAGTAAATGGAGGAATTATCAACATTAATGAAGAGTTAGCCCTAAGCAGTGATGCTTTGGGGAAAGGTATCAAATCCAGATGCACATTTGTTGGGAGGAAAGTGGAGTGGGTGTCAGTGTCAGGCATCCACAAGTTAACTTGCTGCTACGGCAGATTAACATATTATCAAGGATTGTCTAATAAATAATTGTCCTCAACGAGGAAGGAGGATTCCCAGGTTCTCTTCTTACCATGTAGTCTCCAATGATTTGGAGAAAGCAAATAAACCGATTGGCCACAAGAAGAGGGAGGAGAGCAGCTTGCACCCAGAGGGGACGATGTAGTAGATGTCCTATAGGAACAAAGCCTTCCTCTGGCCCACGGTCATTGGATTGTTGCCGGGGCTGGCAGCAGATGGTGGTGTGTCCTCTGCCAACACGTGTCCTTTTCCTTTGATAATAGTGTCCAGAATTCTTGATGAATAGTTGGGTAAATTTCCTAGGTTTCTGGGTGGGGACTCATATCAATAGAATTGTGACACCCTTGAAAGATAATACTGGTTTAGTTAACAGAGGTATCTGTAACAGGGTGTTACATAACCTTGCTTTTTTTTTTTTTTTTTTAAGACTAGCCAGATCAAATACCCCAAAACTATACTTGTTACACCAGATAATTATTTAAAAAACAAAAACAAAAACAAAAAACACTAAATCTTCTTAAGATTATAGCAATCCAATATTTGAAATGGGTTTAAACCAGATAGTTTATAGTAAGTTAGCTCTGGTCTGTAAATCCACCTTCAGTGATGTTATTGGACCTGATATATAAACACAGGGTAAAATTGTAACACACTTTTGGTGATGGAAGGGGTGATCATCACAGAGTCAAATACCAATATCATGTTGAAAGTTTAGTAATACCTGTTCTAATTCAATGTAACAAAATGTAAAGGAGGATTGCTTTTAGTTGAATTGAGATAGACTTATATATTTACAATCTACCTGTGTAATTCAGAACAGAACTACTTGTATCACATACTAACCCTAGACCATAGCATCTGATGTGCAAGTTGTACACTTAACAACAACAACAAATCAAATTTATTTCATTTTTCAGTCTCTCTCCCCTGGGGCACGGGCTAGACAAATTTGGAATCCCCCCTTTTCCGGGATTGTATTTATGTTCCAGGGACATTGGAGAAGGACATAGGAAGAGGACCCTCTGCTAAGATATTCATCATCTCATCTAGTTTTCAGTTATTGCCCCACACTGGACAAGAATCATCATTTCTTTATGGTCTGATCTGCCTGCAGAAAACAAACAGCCATCCCCTCTCTTCTTTTTTTTTAATATTTTTATTTATGGATGAGAGAGAGAGAGAGAGAGAGAGAGAGAGAGAGAGAGAGAGAGAGAGAGAGAGAGAGATTTGTTGTTCCACTTATTTGTGCATTCACTGGTTGCTTCTTGTATGTGCCCTGACTGGGAATTGAACCCCCAACCTTGGCATATTGGGACGATGCTTTAACCAACCTACCCAGCCAGGGCTCCCTCTCTTCTTGACATCCAGACTTGGGAGGCACAGAACGGAGTTGGAGGGGCTGCATTCTCTTTGCAACCCCAGGCTAACTCTGTTCAACATGCCTGCCTCCATTCATCCTGTGTCCTTTCCCATCAAATGTAGCAGGGGAGAGGTCAACTGTCGTACACTTTTCCTCCCATTTATTCTGTTCTTGCACAGAATCCTCACTGTTGCTTAACCACTGCGTTTCTTAACTTTGGCACTATTGACGTGTGGGGCTAGATATTTTGTTGTTGTCGGGGAATATTCTGTTTGCTGGAGGATAACAGCATCCCAGGCCTCTACTCACTAGATGCCAGAAGCACCTGAGTTGTGAAAATTGGAAATTGTCTCCAGACCTTGCCAAGTGGCCCTGTTGGATTAACCATCAGTGGAGAACTACTCCTTTAAGGGCATAAGCTTCTGGAAACCTAAGACATTAAGATTCCCTGGAGACAATGAACAGTGAAGAGAAGAGCTGACAGGAGAGGTAGCCAAAGGAAATGTGGGTAAGTGGGAGTTTTTATTTTAAATTATTCATATGCTCCCTACTGGACATACAGGAAAAGGAGACAGAAATGTTAGGATAGCTACACGTAAACACTTCCATCCTGAACATAGATACTGTAATGTTGGAAGAGTTTTGGGTTTTGTATTTTTTATGAAGTAATTGTCTTCTTCTTATCAGCACTGCTCTCACTTTTCTAAGGAAAACTTTGCATCACTGATGCAAATTAATTGATGCAAATAAAATACATTTCAGAAGCACGAACATTCAAGTTGTGCATGATTAGTTGTTTAAAATTGCATTCTTCTAAAATATATGAATGTCTTCTAATATAAATTAATCAAACAGAGAATGTTATATAGAACATCATCATGACATGTTATTAAACAGAAAAAAAAGCCCACTAAATATAACATGTATGTGTAGCATTAACTATGCCACACTTCTTGAGGAAGAATAAAGTACCAAATTGTAAAGACTTTAATTTCTGAACTTAAAGGAAAGGAAGTCACCTTCTATTTCCCCATGACTAATCTATGATGGGCCAAATAGAAATGTCAAAGGCTGTTGACAGAACAAGAATAATGAGCATACGTTTATGGCCTTTTGTCAATAGCCCTGGAGATGAATTGCCCTGTTGACCAAGCCCAAGTATTTCCTCCCAAGGATGAATCTTGAAAAAAGAGGTTTCCAGATGCAGTGTATATCCAGGTGTTGCATTGGCCTTTTTGACACCTTTTCAATCACCTTTCCCCAGGCAAACGGAATTTGAAAACCTACTGAGATTAACAAGCTCACAGTTTTTCCAGGCAATGTTTGGTAAGCAATGGACTGGCAGATGTATTCATTCTAGTGCCTAGTAAAGAGTTTGGAGCAATTATTTAGAATGTTTGCCCCTGGATGTTTAAACCCTCTTCCACTTTTAGTTTGATCACATAAAGAAAGAGCCTAAATCATTTGATGTTGAGCATATTTCTTCCATCAACTGTTTTATATGTTTTCAAGCTTTATTTTATTGATTCTCATAAATCAATACTCAGGTTTCTATAAATAAATATGAATAACTGAATTGAAAGTTAACTGAATTAAATACCAGCAGACAATGCAAATTAGAAAATGTACCTAATTAAAACATGAAAAATATCCATTAGTAAACTATAAAATGCTAATTAAAACAAAAATAAGATACAATTTTTGCTTTCAAATGAGCAGAGATAAAAAAATTTAGGGTACTCAATATTGGACATAGTATATTGCTAGTGGGAGAGAAATGTTACAGCCTCTTTGGAAAATAATTTGATAATATGTAGAAAATTTTTTTAATTTCCAAGCCTGAGACAAATAATTCTAAATCTGGGAATCTCTCCAAACAAAGTTCTGTGTACAAAGATACTCATTGTAGTATCTATCTATCCTATCTAATAAAAGAGTAATATGCAAATTGACCATCACTCCAACACACAAGATGGCTGCCCCCATGTGGTCAAAGATGGCTGCCCACATGTGGACACAAGATGGCTGCCACAAGATGGCCAGCAGGGGAGGGCAGTTGGGAGGGACCAGGCCTGCAAGTAAGGGCAGTTGGGGGCAATCAAGCCTGCAGGGGAAGGCAGTTAGGGGTGACCAGGCTGGCTGAGGAGGGAAGTTGGGGGTGACTGGGCCTGCAGGGAAGGTCAGTTGGGGGGACCCAGGCCTGCAGGGGAGAGCAGTTGTGGGGGACCAGGCCTTCAGGAGAGGGCAGTTAGGGGTGACCAGGCCTGTAGGGGAGGGCAGTTAGAGGCAAACAGGCTGGCACGGGAGCAGTTAGGCATCAATCAGGCTGGCAGGGGTGTGGTTAGGGGGTGATCAGGCTGGCAGGCAGAAGCAGTTAGGGGCAATCAGGAAGGCAGGCAGACAAGCAGTTGGGATCCAGCAGTCCTGGATTGTGAGAAGGATGTCCTGGTAGGATCAGGCCTAAATGGGCAGTTGGACATCCCTCGAGGGGTCCCAGATTGGAGAGGGTGCAGGCTGGGCTGAGGGACACCCCCCACCCCCACCGTACACGAATTTCATGCACCGGGCCTCTAGTCTATATATAAAAGCCTAAGTAACCATTATGATGGAACAACTGGAATGACTGGAATGACCGGTCGCTATGATGCACACTGACCACCAGGGGGCATAATCTCAATGCAGGCGCTGCCCCAGCCCACAGGCCCCAATCACCAGCCAACCTCCCACAGTCCCTCCCCCTGGCCGGCATGCCCCCATTGCCTGATTAGGGCCGGGCCCTGGGCTTGGATGGGGAACCGGGGGTGGGTGGTGGCAGACACAGCTCCTTTCCCAGGGGCCAACCTCCAGTGTCTTCCCCTAGCTGGCAGGCTCCAATTGGCCCACCGCCTGTCTGCTGTGGTGGCAGCTGGCCCTTCCCCCCAGGCCAGCAGGCCCTTATCGCCCAATTGGGGCCAGGCCCCAGGCTGGGATGGGGACCTGGGGGTGGGTGGTGGCAACCAACCTCCCATGGCACCCAGGCTGGAGGCTGTGACCTCTCACTGGCTACCTGGGGGCAGGGGTGATGGGGATGGAGGTGTGGTGAGAATGTGGGGTGTCTGCTGAGCTTGCTCTCAATCCCCCTGTTACCCTCCCCCAGGACGCCAGGGCTCACGTGCTGGGGAAGCTTTCCCACTCAGGTGCCGGGTGCCCGCAAGGAGCCCGCTCCACACCCATGCGGCCTCTACCAGGTGAGCCAGGCATAGCCACTGGGATCGCAGGGACCGGTCGGGCTCCCCGTGGGTTCTGGTCTGGCCCGGCTCCTGCCCCAGCAGTCTTGGCCACGATCAGGCTCAACCTTCACCCCAACCCCAGGCTCTATCTTGAACTCATGTTTTTTCTTACAAATGAAAAACTTCAGAATCATAACATTTTTTAAAAAATGACGAGAACCTCATTCTTGTGACCATTTTCTTAGTTAGTCCAGATTCAGTCATCTTTGGTAATATTGATCATCCTTTTCAAAATAATGATAAATGTATGGCTTGTTGCAATTCTTATATATTCTTAATCTATTTTATTCCCAGGATTTTATATATCCAGTCTTCTCTGTTAGAGTCCCATGCTATCCTCTAAAGCTATCAACAAACTAATTTTGTCTTTCTTTATTTGCTTCCTAACATAATACCTATATTCTAGCTTGAATTTTAAGAAGCTCTCATTCCTGTTTGTTAAACAAAGAAGAATCATCACACTGGTGAGCCTTCCTTCCCTGATCTTCTATATTTTAAGTATACTGGGTGGTTGGTGTGCAGGACAAGAACACATCTGCTTACTACCATATCCAGCTGTCTTCAGCCACCAATAATCTCAGGATTGATGGACTATGGAACAATTTCTAGTCTCATGTTGTGCATGCATGTGTGTGTGTGTATGTGTGTGCATGTGTTGGGATATAGGGGGAAATGGAAAAGCCATGCTTTTGTTCATGCCCAATAGTTGATTCTAATGCACACAAAAAATTGAGAACCACAGGTTAAGATGAAGCTTAAAGAAAATGTAAAGTCATATTCAAACTAATTTAGTACACTCCATTTTGAGTAGGGTTGAGACTAGCCAAGGAACTTTTTGGAGGTGATTATTCTTATTACGTGAAGCCTAACTGGTTTTTCTCTTTTACCTCATAAGTATTAACAAACCCCTAGTAAAGTCTGTTCTTCCCTTTTCCTCTCTCCCAAATCTGATCTTTCATGGATAGGGTCAGTGGGCCATAATGTTGGGATTTGTCGAGACAACAGAAGTCTTCAGATTTCTTTTCCATGTGACCTGCTTAGGATGCTGTTCATGACAGTAAATAGATGCTATTATTTCCTGCACTTCATATTTAAAACACTTCGACCTGTTACAAACCAGGCTTATGTGTTCCTTTGAGCAACATCTGTAGCAGGTGTCTACACTAATAAAAGAGAAACATGCAAATTAACTCTCACTCCGCTATACCCACAAGCCACACCCACCAGCCAATCAGGAGTGAGTATGCAAATTAACCCAACCAAGATGGCAGTCGGCCATGGAGCAAGCAGAAGGCTTGGGTTTCCCCAGCAATGGAGGAAGCCAAACTTCCTGGCTTGCCCTGGCCAGCCCTGGCCTCCACTCAAGGCTACAAAGTTTCAATTATAGAAGATAAATAAATCCCAGATCCCAGGGCCTCTGCTTGGGTCGCCCGGGGACATGGCTGGCCTGCAAACCACCACAGGCCCCTCGCCCAGGCTGCCCCACGCCCCTAGGGAACCCCCACCCTGATCCGGGACACCCTTCAGGGCAAACCAGCCGGCCCCCACCTGTGCACCAGGCTTCTATCCTATCTAATAAAAGAGTAATATGCAAATTGACCATCACTCCAACACTCAAGATGGCTGCCCCTATGGTCAAAGATCCTGCCCCCATGTGGACACAAGATGGCCACCACAAGATGGCCAGCAGGAGAGGGCAGTTGGGAGGGACCAGGCCTGCAAGGGAGGGCAATTAGGGGCAATCAGACTGGCAGTGGAGCAGTTAGGGGGTTATCAGGCTGGCAGGCAGAAGTGGTTAGGGCCAATCAGGAAGGCAGGAAGTCGAGCATTTGGGAGCCAGCAGTCCTGGATTGTGAGAGGGATGTCCGACTGCCCGTTTAGGCCCAATCCGACCATGATCGGGCCTAAACGGGCAGTCGGACATCCCTTGAGGGGTCCCAGATTGGAGAGGGTGTAGGCTGGGCTGAGGGACACACACACTGCCCGCCCCCATGCACAAATTTTGTGCACCAGGCCTCTAGTGTACAAATAAAATACAAGAAAACTTTTATCCCCTCTCCCACAAATCAACTCCACAGAAGTATTTGTCCTTTAGAATAGAAATCTCCATAAAGATTTTTTTTTTTTTTTTTTGCTGGCTGTTTGTAGCTGTATCAAGTGTTCTTTGATCAACATTCTGAAAATGTCCAGAGAAAGAACCTATAATTGTTATTCTGGTTCTGTAAAATAGCATGGCTTGCAGTCATTCTATGTCTTCATTTTCATATTTGGGTTCCAGAATTCATAATCAATTTCCCAAATTCTAAACTTAGTAAACTCTTTCATGCCTGGGCACTGTTCCCAATGAATTATTCATTATGCTTTCCCCATCTAGTTTTTTTCAGGATATTTTCTTATCTTTACATATTTATCTTATTCTGGCAGCCAGCATGGGTTCTACTGGTAGATAAGAAAGGTAGTATGCTTCAGAGGACAGCAAATGGCTCCCTTGCAAAGTGGTTCTTTTATGAGGCCTGCTCCAAAGCCTGTGTTTTCATTGGTCCATAAAATTTCCAAGGCCTGGCCCTAGCTGGTGTGGCTCAGTGGATAGAGTGCTGGCCTGTGGATTGAAGGGTCCCAGGTTCGATTCTGGTCAAGGGCACATGCTTGTGTTGCGGGCTCGATCCCCAATGCAGGGTAGGCTGGAGGCAGCTGATCCATGATTCTCTCTCATCATTGATGTTTCTGTCTCTCTCTCCCTCTCCCTTCCTCTCTGAAATCAATAAAAATATATTTAAAATGATTTTTTTTTAATTTCCAAGGCCTGATCTCTCTCCCACACCCCTGCCTCATAATTTTTACTCCTTGCTTGGTGTCATTTAACTTTCTAGTATGTTCTCTAACTCTAGAACAGTGCTTCTCCAACTTTCCCATCCATCACAATCGCCAGGTAAGCTTTTTAAAACACAGATTGCTGGGCCCACTTTTTTAAAACAGATTTCTGGGCCCACTAGCAAGCATTCTGATTCAGTAGGTTCTGTGTAGGGTGACAGAATATACGTTTCTAACAAGTTCACAGGTGATGCCAATACTGCGGGTCTAAAGACAAGAATGTGAAATCTTCATGTGCTCAGTTGTTTTATGATTTACCTTTATTTAATGTTTATATGTGAAGCAGACTCTATGGATGTCAGCCCTCCTGGAGCCATTTCCCATTTTTCCTAATGGCATCTAGTGACTCACACAAGCTTCTTGGTTCAGGAAAACCTGCCTTCGATTCCAGTCCTGGAATGTTTAGGATAAAAATTTCAGTCTATTCAAGAGGGAAGGTCTTAGGGGTCTTAGGATGTAGACCCTGGATTCCTGCCACATAGCAGGAAGGAACTGGAGGTCTGTTTCTATCATCCTTTCTGGTGTCCCTTCGTGCCCTCGTATTCACTCTCTACCATGTGTTCAGTGTAATTTAAAAAAAAAATCTGATCATGCCATTCTCATTAAAACCTTTTAAAGACTATGATTTTTTCTTGTTTTGTCTTTTTAAAAGTGTTTATTATGGTAAGGACACTAAACATGAGATCTATGCCCTTAGCAGACTTTTCAGTGTACGATAGAGTATGGTTATGTATAGGCACAATGTTGTACAGCAGATCTCATTTTGCATAACTAAAACGCACTGAAAAACAACTTCCCATTTCCTCCTTTTCCCAAACCCCGGCAACACCATTCCTCTCTCTACTCTTATGTGTTTAACTATTTTAGATTCTTCATATAAGTGAATCATGCAATATTTGTACTCTGACTTATTTTATCTAGCTTAATATCCTCCAAGGTTATCCATAGTGCCACATATTATAGGATTTCCTTCTTTTCTAAGGCTTTCATAAGCTGAATAATATTCCTTTGTATTTGTATACCACATGTTCTTTACCATTCATCCATTGATGGACACTTAGGTTGTTTCCACATCTTGATTATTGTGACTAGTGCTGCAATGTACAAAGGAGTGCTAAAAAGAGATCCTGATTTCAGTTCTTTTGAATAAGTACCCAGAAGTAGAATTGCTAGATCATATGGTAGTTCTATTTTTAATTTTTTTAAGAACCTCCACACTGTTTTCCCTACTGGCTGCACTATTTTGCATTCCCTCCAAGAGTGTACAAGGGTTCCAATTTCTGCATATTCTTGTCAGCATTTGTCTTTTGTTTTTTTCATCATAGCTATCTTAACAGCTGTCAAGGTGATACCTCAATGTGGTTTTGATTTGAATTTCTCTGATGAGTAATGATGTGCATTTTTTCATATATCCGTTGGCCATTTGTATGTCTTCTTTGGGGAAGTGTCCACTCAAGCCCTTAGTCTATTTGTTAATTGGGTTATGTATGTATGTATGTATGTATGTATTTTATTTATTTATTTATTTATTTATTTATTTATTTATTTATTTATTTTACTATTGGGTTGTAAGAGTACCCTATATACTTTAGAAATCCGTCCCTTATCATATGTATGGTTTGCAAATATTTTCTCCTATTTGTAGATTTTAAGGCTTCCCATTTTTCTAAAAATAAACATTCCAAATCCTCACCTTGACTTGCAAGGCCCTGTATGAGCCGGTCCCCAGCAGTCTCTCATCCTCATCAATGCCACTCTCCCTGTCCCTTGTTCTTTTTATTCTAGCCCCAAAAGCCTGTTTTCAATTCTGTATTCCTGCCATGTGCTTCCTGCCTCAGAGACCTTTGCTTACAGCACCTCTTCTTAAAAAGCATCTCCCACATCTTTGCCACTTCACCTTCTCCTTTCACCTTTCATAATTCAACTTCAATGTCTCTCCTATACAGAACCCCTTCTTGAGACTAAACTAAATCTTGTTCTGTTTTTATTCATTCTTGTAATACTGTAATTTTCTTTTGTGTTCTTATCACAATTTTAATTGTATAATTAAATGTGTAATTAATCACTTAGCGTCTGTCTCCTAAATTACCATGTGAGCCCTTGAGGGCAAGAGCACATCTGTTTACTACCATATCCCTAACACCAGACACTAAACGTAGGCTGAACAATGTCTTTTTTCTTCAGGCACCTCCTCTAATGACTAAGTATTTTCACCCACTCTTTCTTCATCAAACATTTAATAAATAATAGCTAATCTGATTTTGCACATGACCTTTCCCACTGCTACATCCCAGGGGCATTAATTTTCCCACTTCACAAATTAGAAACTGAGGCCCTGCGCAATGAACTTGCCTGTTCGTATTTATTCTGCTCATGTTGGCATGTGAAGTCAGAGAGCCTGACTCCTGCTCCCTGGCCCTCTCCTTGGAAGAGTCACCTTCAGAGCAGCATTACTCAGCCTGTTCCAATGCACACTCATGCTGAGCAGGCTACAGCTCTCTCCCTTCCTCTGCACCAGAATTCTGTGCAGCTTACCCTTGCCTGAGTCATTCATGGAAAGCATCTGAGAACATGTTATGAGAAATACAGCAGCCCACCCAGAAATGTCCTTTCATCATTCTGGGCACAAGGGTCAATGGAGTGTTCTAGGAATATCTTTGAAAGGGAAGGGAGAACATTTCTCCCCAGTCACTACCCTACTACTTGCCTGTAGACTATCTCGTATGGGCTTACTTATAAAGACCTGGGAAACTTTGACAGTGAATAAAAGAGTTTTTCAGTTACTTCTGGAAGAAGAGAAACAGTAATACAATGACAGAAATTAGAATCCCTGCTGTGGCATTGAAACTCTGAAAGTAGCACTTGAGCAACTAAACCGTCTCATACCATGAACTAGGGCAGTAGAGAAAACTTGCAGAGTAGAGGGTAGTATTTGTCTAAAAGATAAGGGGCTTCTTAGAAGTTCCCATAGGGCTGTAGACTTGTCTCTTCCCCTTCTTGCTTCTCCTAACACTCCTCTGATGATAGCTCAGGAGTGAGATTCTTTAACACTGGGCACTGCTGGTTGCTTAAAGCTTACATGCTTTTGTTTTTATACAGGCAAGCAGCGTATCCTTGATTGAGGAAGTATAAAGACAGGGAAATGACCAGGGACCAAATTTAAGAGGGATAATGGCCCAGTTTAGTAGCTGTTGGAGTGTTTGAAAAATCTGTATAAAATTTTGGCATCAAAGTTAAATGCTTCAGTTTATCAATAAATAATTATTGTTGAGTTCACTGCTCTGAGTTTGCTTCATGATAGGAGCAGTCAGGAAATTCAAAAGATGATAGGGGGCAGAGTAGAAAGAACAAAGGCCTTAGGACCAGAAAAATAGCTATGGCTTCAGATCTTCAGGTTACTGGATCAGCCTTTGAATCTGTATTTTATTTGGAAAGCATGATAGCCTTAACAACTTCATAAGGCTGTGGTAAAAGCTGGGAAAGAAAACTGTACAAAAATGAAACTGGCCAGAGTGGCTCAGTTGGTTGGAGTATTGTCCTGTACACCAAAAGGTGGTGGGTTCAATTCCTGGTCAGAGCACATACTCAAGTTGCAGGTTTGATCCTGGTCAGGGCTTGTGTGGGAGCCAGCGATTGATGTTTCTCTCTCACATTGATGTTTCTCTCCCTCTCTCTACCTCTCCCTTCTTCTTTATTAAAATCAATAATAAAATGTCCTCAGGTGGGGATTTTTAAAAAAAATTAGCTTAGCATTTTGTTAGCTCTTTCACTAAACAAATATTTTTGAAGACTTATAGTATATATTATAAATGTACCATAAGAAATTCAAATGTTTATGGTAGATTCTTATTTATCCTTCAAGGTTCAAATCAACTATTACCACTTCTGGTTATGTTATACCCTTAAAAAATTCTCTTCTTTAATTAAATATCAAATTCCCTTACTATCTTGCATTATATTACATATTTGTTAACATATCCATGTTCCACCCTAAACTGAAAGTTCCTCAAAGACAGAAACCCTATTTTAGTCACCTTTCTGTTCCCATGTTGCTAGTGCAGCACCCAATACAATCTGTTTTCATTGAATGATAAACTGAATGGGCGTATGAAAAGAGGAATGGGTGCAGGTATGGTTGCAGCCTGTGCTCAGAGGGGGAATCAGCATGAATGCAAGAAGACTGCCTTGACTGGAACAGAAGACGGGTTTTGACTTGCAGGGGGAAGTAAAGTGAACACACAGGTGAGGTCCCTGGTGAGAGAGCCTCAAGAACTATGTTATTGAATTTGGACTTCATTTTGTAAAGTGTCAGAGTCTGGTCGAAGTCCTTCAGTAGAAAGGTGGTATGATCAAACTATTACCCAGACAAGAAGAAAAGTTGTTATAAGCAGAGAATTCTGTCCATAATCAATGTCTTCCCTGGAGCCAAAGAGGATCTTGCCATTTTGGGAGATTTCTGCTAATCTGTGACATGAAGTCATCAGAATATAGCAGTTGTTTATTCAGAAATAAGGTGAATAATGAAAATTGGTTATATATGCAAAGTGTTGTTGAATAATTGCTTTTTATCAGAGGGATCAATGCAGGCTAATTTAAAAATGTAAAACTGATGTTTTTTTCAATTTTCAATTGCAAGAAAACAATTTTTCTTGAGCAAAAAAGGATAACAAACCTCCTTTGTATGGTTTGCCTTTAATGCCATGTTTATAATTGTGCAAAAGAAATATATGACCTAAAATTTTTTAATCTGAATGATAAAGGTTATATTTTATTACCAAAATTGTACTTACTATTTACTTTTGTAACACTAAAGCATTTATGGGAGCTCAAAGATCAATGAAATTTCTAAAATTAATTGACATTTCAAAAAGTAATATAAATATTGAGGTAATTTGATTTACTGAACTTTTTGTCATAGACCTAACCCTTGCAAAGTTGAGTAGAAATTCCTACCTTCCTTGACTTGAAGAATCGGAGTCCTCCAACATTATATCAGATGTTTTTAGTTTTCATTATATAAGTGTTCCTGGAAAATGTCAGGTCAAGTATTTTTAAGGGAATCCTTTAAAATGTAAGAGGGTGCTTAGAAATAAAATCACCAATAAATTCCTTATGCTATGAGCAAGCCTCTATGTCACATGTTTTATAGGATCGATATTTCTTGTGTCAGATTTTCGTAAAGAAGGATGTAAATGGTCATGAGACTAGGCTTTTTTTCTTACTCCTATAAACAAGGTTACAAGATGCTGTTCTCAAGTACCATATGTCTTCCTTTCAATTGTTAAGAACATTTCTAAAGATCTAACACAAGAGCAGATGAGCCACACTGGCTGGATTTGAGGATAATTGGATTTTCTTTTCTCTTCACAAAAATTATGCATGCCTGGAAAGAACGGCAAGAATAAACTTCAACCGATGTCTACTAATTACCATCAGCTAGTGCCTGGCTTTTGAAATCTGATTTAAGAAAAAAGGAAAAAATGAACTAAAACCACAGGCTTGGCTGATAGAAAACTGTATAATGTTTAAGCAATGACGGGGGAAGCCCAATCTTAAGCAGGCTAGACTTTGGACCAAACCCAACTGATGTTTCTCATCCTTGTTTATTTTGTTACTTGACATGATTCAACTCATTAAGTATTTCAAAGGTCCAAGGGAAAGTACTTCTACTTTGCCAAGGCATCCTTAGTTGGAATTCCATTATCTTCCATGATCCGAGACAGGGATTTCCTCCTACTCAGTTCTGAGTAATTATGTGTAAGCAAACTCTTGGTGCTCTTGCAGAGTGACTGTGCTGAGTTGATGGTTCACCATGAATCATTCATGTGGCAGGATCTTCAATGAGAGGGCGAGGAGGGATAACATTGATTTGCAGTGTTTAGATGAAGTACGGCTTTCTCATTCGTTTTATTTGCTTCATCAGAGTTGATGCTTATCCCTGTAAACCATACCCTGTCCTAAAATGATTACAGGAAAAGAAGAGAGAACAGGCATATTCAATCAGTCCTTCCTGTTCTAACGAGTCTAATTTGGATTTTTGCCTTAGGAAATAATGTTTCCTCCTTTCAGAAATTGAGAATTAGTGTTCTCTCTCTGCCTCTCTCTCTCCTCTCTTCTCCCTCTCCTTCAGGTTCTTCCTCCACTCCTCCTCCCCCAGCCAGGGAAACATAATGGATATAAACTAGAAAGTGGCATTTAAAAAATAGTCTGCATTTTATATTTCAAAATTTTAAAGGTTTCCTCTTGGGGGGGGCAGTTATGGGGGCAAGAGATTCCTCTGAAACCATGATAAAAGTACCTCTTTTCAGAATAATTCATTGAACCACATGTTCACAACTGACATATAATTTTAGGAGGGTTGCAGTCTGAGACTATCTATGAAGCCCCTCCACCCACCTCCTCCCCCCGACACACACCTCCCTTCCTCCACACCTAAAGATATCAGGTTAAATCCCTGCTCAAAAAGTCCAAGGCACATATTCTACCAAAATTTGAAGTCTATTTTTTCCCCTTATTTCTTTGATAACATACCCTGCGTAGGCATGTTACAAGGTTCAAGAGAGAACAACTCAAAGGAGTACCTGGTAGGGTTCAGAATTCTGGGCCATTGTGATTCTCACATGACTCTAAAAGCTTTTTAAGAGCTTCAAAGATGAAATAACAATACACCACAGGATTGTCCTGGCAAGTCCTTCAGCCTTTCTCATTCTTTTTTTAAAACAGCTTTGTGGTGATATAATTCACATACTGTATCATTTATCCATTTCAAGTGTTCAACTCAGTGTTATTCATATGTACCTACTTTTGCCCCACCCTGTTGTAGTCACTTATTTATTGCAATATACATAGTAGTTCGTGTCTCAAGAAAGTATGTTGGCTCTTTATCTTAATCTATTTGACCTCTACACTCTCTGTCCTTAGTATTCATTACAGATGACAGGAACCAGGCCCATAGACTTTAAGACCACCTGTGGGCTGATGCCTCGCCAGACTGGAACTCTATCCCTGAGCACCTATGGTAAAATCTCAAATTTAAGATAATTATTAATTGTCTTTCTTCTATCCCTCCAAAGCTGTGTGCTCCATTTCAGAAATTGGTTTCACCATCCCTCTAAATGCTGATGATAAAATCCTTGATACCTACCTTCCCATCATGCCCAGTGTCTAAACTACAGGTAAGCTCTTAAAAAAAAACATATCTAGGACCCATTTAATTCATTTTATCTGCACTGCATTGTGCTCTTCAGAGCCCCATCATCCTGAATTACTCCAATAGCCTACACACAGTTTTCCCTGCTCTCTCTACCTGCTAATCTATTTCCACACAGAAAACAGAGAGTGATCTTCTAAAACTATAAATTAGACCATATCATCCCCTGATTAAAACACGTAGAGTCCCCATTAAATTTGAGAACAAATCTAAACTCTTCCCTATGGCTTATAATATTCTAGAAGAGTTGACCTCCCCCTTTATCCCTAGTTTCATGTAGTATCCTTTCCCACCAGGTATTATGTCCAGGTCTTTGTTCTGTCCTTCAGATACACTCGATTCTTTTTCTCCTCAAGGCTTTTGGTGTTAATATTTACTCTGCCTGGGATGATTTTCTCTTAGCTTCCTCAAAGCTGGATGTAGCTTATATTACTAATGTTAATTCAAATGATTTCTTCTTAGAGAGACCTATGCTGACTATCCTATGTAAAGAAGTCTCCAGTTACTTTCAAACTCACTAGCTTATTATTTTATTCACTTATTACTCTCTGAAATTATCTTATTTATTTGTTTATTAGTTTTGATCATCCCCCTCACTAGATCATCAGCTTCTTAGAGCAATGGATACCCACCCCCCTTAATCTTAGTCCAGCACTCAAAATGGGACCCTCAGAAAACATTTGTTGAATAGCAGAGTGAATGGAAAATGAGCATTTATAGAACTGAATGGGAGAAGCAATGACAGTGAGAGAAGAAATAGCACATCCTTGGAAAAAAATTGGTGAAAAAAAACAAGCAACACAATGTAAAAATAAAGTAAGAAAACTGGATGCGAAGTTTAAAGAAGTTTGGGTCATGCACCCCTTTGTGAAAGTATGTAATTTTGGGGTATTCCCCGGGTACTCTGAGTATCTCCCAAGGTCCTCTACACAGGTTTCATAGATGTCCAGGTAAGAATTTCTAGAGACTGATCAATGCCAACTTATTATTCCAGAGAACATTTTTTTTTTCCAATTTTTTTATTAAGGTATTATATGTGTACATATCTTACCATTGCCCCCCCACCCCACTCCCATATATGCCCTCACCCCCCAGAGTTTTGCGTCCATTGGTTATGCTTATATGCATGCATACAAGTCCTTTGATTGATCTCTTATCTTCCCCACCTCTCCCTAACCTTCCTGCTGTAATTTGACAGACTGTTTGATGCTTTACTGCCTCTGTATCTATCTTTTTGTTCAAGTTTTTAATGTTCTTTATTATCCATAAATGAGTGAGATCATGTGGTATTTTTCTTTCATTGACTTGCTTATTTCACTTAACATAATGTTCTCCAATTCCATCCAGGTTGCTGCAAATGGTAAGAATTCCTTCTTTTTTATGGCAGCATAATATTCCATTGTGTAGATGTACCATAGTTTTCTGATCCAGTCATCTGCTGATGGGCACCTAGGCTGTTTCCAGATCTTAGCTATTGTAAATTGTGCTGCTATGAACATAGGGGTGCATATTTCCTTTCTTATTGGTGTTCCCAGTTTCTTAGGATATATTCCTAGGAGTGGGATTACTGGGTCAAATGGGAGTTCCATTTTCAGTTTTTTGAGGAAACTCCATACTGTTCTCCACAGTGGCTGCACCAGTCTGCATTCCCACCAGCAGTGCACGAGGGTTCCTTTTTCTCCGCATCCTCGCCAACACTTGTCGTTTGTTGATTTGTTGATGATAGCCATTCTGACAGGAGTGAGATGATAGCGCATTGTTGTTTTGATTTGCATCTCTCGGATAATTAGTGACCTTGAGCATGTTTTCATGTGTCTCTTGGCCTTCCTTCTGTCTTCTTTGGAAAAGATTCTATTTAGGTCCGTTGCCCATTTTTTTATTGGATCGTTTATCTTCCTTTTATTAAGTTGTACAAGCTGCCTGTAGATGTTGGAGATTAAACCTTTATCAGTGATGCCATTTGCAAATATGTTCTCCCATGCAGTGGGCTTTCTTGTTGTTTTGTTGATAGTTTCTTTTGCTGTAAAAAAGCTTTTTATTTTGATGTAGTCCCATTTGTTTATTTTCTCTTTTAGCTTCCATTGCCCTAGGGGCAGTATCGGTGAAGAAGTTCTTTTGACATATGTCTGAGATTTTGCTGCCTGTGGATTCCTCTAGTATTTTTATGGTTTCCCGTCTTATGTTTAAGTCCTGTATCCATTTTGAGTTTATTTTTGTGTATGGTGTAAGTTGGTGATCTAGCTTCATTTTTTTGCATGTGTCTGTCCAATTTTCCCAACACCATTTATTGAAGAGACTGTCTTTATTCCATTGTATGTTCATGCCTCCTTTGTCAAATATTAATTGAGCATAGTGGTTTGGATCAATATCTGGATTCTCTATTCTGTTCCATTGATCTATATGTCTGTTCTTGTGCCAGTACCAGGCTGTTTTGAGAAAAGTGGCTTTGTAATACAGCTTGAAATCTGGTATTGAGATCCCTCCTACTTTATTCTTCTTTCTCAGGATTGCTGTGGCTATTCGGGGTCTTTTTTTATTCCAGATGAATTTTTGGAGAGTTCTTTCAAGGTCTGTGAAATATGCCGTTGGTATTTTAATGGGGAGTGCATTGAATCTATAGATTGCTTTGGGTAGTATGGACATTTTAATGATGTTGATTCTACCAATCCATGAACATGGTATGTTCTTCCATCTGTTTACGTCTTCCTCTATCTCTTTTTTCAGTGTCCTGTAGTTTTCCATGTATAGGTCTTTTACCTCCTTAGTTAAGTTTATTCCTAGGTATCTTAATTTTTTTGGTGCGATGGTAAATGGGATTGCCTTTTTAGTCTCTCTGTCTGTAAGTTCACTATTGGTGTATAGAAAGGCCATAGATTTCTTGGCGTTAATTTTGTATCCTGCTACATTGCCGAATTCATTTATTAAGTCTATTAGTTTTTTGACGGAGTCTTTCGGATTTTTTATGTACAATATCATGTCGTCTGCAAATAAAGACAGCTTTACTTGTTCTTTTCCAATTTGGATGCCTTTTATTTCTTCTTCTTGTCTAATTGCAATGGCTAATACTTCCAGTACTATGTCAAACAGGAGTGGTGAGAGTGGGCATCCCTGTCTTGTTCCTGTTCTTAGGGGAAATGTTTTTAGCTTTTGTCCATTGAGTATGATGTTTGCTGTGGGTTTATCATATATAGCTTTTATTATGTTGAGGTATGAGCCTTCTATTCCCACCTTGTTGAGAGTTTTTATTAAGAAAGGGTGTTGGATTTTGTCAAATGCTTTTTCTGCATCAATTGATATGACTATGTGATTTTTATCTCTCAATTTGTTTATGTGATGTATCACGTTTATTGATTTGCGGATATTGTACCATCCTTGCATTCCTGGGATAAATCCTACTTGGTCATGGTGTATGATCTTTCTGATGTACTGCTGGAGCCGATTTGCTAGAATTTTGTTGAGGATTTTGGCATCTATGTTCATGAGGGATATTGGTCTGTAATTCTCTTTCATTGTGTTGTCTTTATCTGGTTTTGGTATTAGGGTGATGCTGGCTTCATAGAAGGAGCTTGGAAGTGTTCCTTCCTCTTGAATTTTTTGGAATAGTCTGAGGAGGATAGGTTTTAGTTCTTCCTTGAATGTTTGGTAGAACTCTCCTGTGAAGCCGTCAGGCCCTGGGCTTTTGTTTGCCGGAAGCTTTTTGATGACTTCTTCAATTTCGTCCATAGTTATTGGCCTATTGAGCTGTTGAGATTCTTCTTGATTGATTTTTGGAAGGTTGTATTTTTCTAGGAATATGTCCATTTCCTCCAGGTTGTCCAGTTTGTTGGAATAGAGCTGTTCGTAGTATTTTGTAACAATCCTTTGTATCTCAGCGGGGTCTGTTGTTATTTCACCTCTTTCATTTCTGATTTTGTTTATTTGGGTCCTCTCTCTTTGCTTCTTGGTGAGCCTGGCTAGAGGTCCATCAATCTTGTTTATCTTTTCAAAGAACCAGCTCTTGGTTTTGTTGATCTTTTGTATTGTTTCTTTGGTCTCTATGTCATTTATCTCCGCTCTGATCTTTGTTATTTCCTTCCTTCTGGTTACACTGGGCTTTTCTTGCTGCTCTTTTTCTAGCTCTTTGAGTTGTAGGGTTAGGTAATTTATTACCATTGTTTCTTGTTTTTTGCAATAGGCTTGTAGAGCTATGAACTTCCCTCTCAAGACTGCTTTCGCTGTGTCCCATAGATTTTGGATTGTTGTGTTTTCATTGTCATTTGTTGCCATGATGTTTTTTATTTCTTCCTTGATCTCTCTGGTGACCCAGTCCTTGTTTAATAGCATGCTGTTTAGTCTCCATGTGTTTGATTTCTTTGGATTGTATTTATTGTAGTTGATTTCCAGTTTTATGCCACTGTGATCTGAGAAGATGCTTGATATAATTTCTATCTTCTTGAATTTGAAGAGACTTTGCCTGTGACCCAGCATATGGTCTATCTTTGAAAATGACCCATGTGCACTTGAGAAGAATGTATATTCTGTGGCTTTGGGGTGAAATGTTCTGAAGATGTCAATTAATTCCATCTGGTCTAGTGAGTCATTTAGGATTGCTGTTTCTTTGCTGATTTTTTGTTTAGAGGATTTGTCCAATGGTGATAGTGGGGTATTAAAGTCTCCTACTATGATTGTATTACTATTAATCTCTCCCTTGATATCTTCCAGGAGTTTTTTTATGTATTTGGGTGCTCCTATATTGGGAGCGTATATGTTTACCAGAATTATTTCTTCTTGTTGGATTTCTCCCTTTAGTATTATGAAGTGGCCTTCCTTATCTCTTGTTATGGCATTTACTTTGAGGTCTAATTTGTCAGATATAAGTATTGCTACCCCAGCTTTTTTTTTCATTTCCATTTGCCTGGAAGATATTTTTCCATCCCTTCACTTTCAATCTGTGTGAGTCTCTTGTTCTGAGGTGGGTCTCTTGTAGACAGCATATATATGGGTCATGCTTTTTTATCCATTCAGCCACTCGATGTCTTTTGATTGGAGCATTTAGTCCGTTTACATTTAAAGTTATTACTGAAAGGTATTTGTTTGTAGTCATATCTATTTTTGTGTCTGTATTCCTTCTTACCTGTTTATTTCTTCTTTTTACAGTATTCCCTTTAGCAATTCTTGCATTGCTGGTTTGGTGGTGATAAACTCCCTGAGTCTTTTTTTTTGTCTGCGAAGCTCCTGATTTCCCCTTCAATTTTGATTGATAGTCTTGCTGGATATAGTATTCTTGGATTCAGTCCTTTGCTTTGCAACACTTTGTATACCTCCTTCCATTCACTTCTAGCTTGTTGTGTTTCCGTTGAGTAATCATTTGACAATCTGATGGGTGTTCCTTTGTAGGTAACTCTCTGTCTCTCTCTTGCTGCCTTTAAGATTCTCTCTTTATCATTTATATTTGCCATTGAGATTATGACATGTCTTGGTGTGGGTCTTTTGGGGTTGATCCTGCTTGGGACTCTCTGTACTTGCGTGACTTTTATCTTTCCCATATCCGGGAAGTTTTCTGTCATTATTTCTTCAAATACGTTTTCTAATCCCTGCTGCTCTTCTTGTCCTTCTGGCAGCCCTATTATACGCATGTTACTTACTTCGCTTCATGTTGTCCCGAAGCTCCCTTAGGCTTTCCTCCTGCTTTTTAATTTTTTTCTCCAATTGCTGTTCAGATTGAGCTTGTTTCTGTACCTGATCTTCTAACTCACTAATTCGGTCCTCTGCTTCTTGTAGTCTACTGTTGAAACTTTCCATGGTGTTTTTGATTGTAGCTATATCACTTTTCATTTCTTCCTGATTCTTGCATAAGTTGTTGATTTTCTCATCCATCCGATGTATAAATTCCACGACCATTGCTCTGAACTCCTTTTCGGTCATGTTGCAAGCTTCAGTTTCACTAATTTCCTTTCTTGGCGACTCCACATTTTCTTTCCTCTGTGAGTTATTTCGTTTCCCCATTCTGGCTATCACCAGAAAGCTCAAGCTTCCGTTTGTGTGAACCTCAGCCGTGTGCTGTGGGGACTTCGCTCCACCCGAGTTTCACTGAAGTGCTCTGACACTAGGACGTATGGCTGTTTGGTTGGTGGGAACCAGACTTGCCCAGGGTCAGTGTCCCCAGTGTTCCGTGTGGTCTCGTGTGCACACTTAGAATCAGGGGCCCTGTCAGCACCACACTGTTGGTATGTGCCGAAAATGAGATCCTTAGCATGTGCCAGGAGTCAGAGTTTCCCTGTATCTGCACCAAGAATCGAGTGTCAGAGTCTCTGTTGCCTTGTGCAGTTTCTCGTTGAGAATCAGGGTCCCTGTGTGTGCATGCACCAACAATTGGGGTCGTTGGCTCTTAGTGTGAATGCGCTGTGAGTCAGGGATCCCAGGCAGCTGTGTCCGGCGTGCCAAATTCCCTGAAGTGGAGCTGCGTCCTGTGTGTGCTCTCTCTACTGAGCCAAACTGGCTAGGGCGCACACTCTCAAATCCCTGAAGGTGAGCTGCCTTTGTGCGCTCTCCCAGAATCCCCGAAGAGGGGCGGAGTCCGTCCTGCGCGCCAAATTCCCCAAAGGGAAGCCCCTTTGTGCACGCTCTAAGATTCCCCGAAGGGGAGCTGTGACCCGCAAGCCAAATTCCCCCCAATTCCCCAAAGGGGAGCCCTCTGTGCGCACTGACAGATTTCCCCGAAGGTGAGCTGCTTCTGTCCTGTGCGCCAAATTTCCTAAGGCGGAGCGCTCGTCCCTGCGCAAAGCTCTGCAGCTTGAGTGAGGGGCGTGTCTATTAGTTACTATGGCGCTATCCGCGTGCGACTGCGGGGAGGGGGATAGGCTCTTTGACTCACGGGAATCTGCCGGGAAGTCTGGATTCTTGTTGTTTCTTCCACTGCAGCTGTGATAGCAGTTCTCTGTCCCCAGTGGCTGCAGGGTCCTGGTTTGTATCAGAAGCCAGGATCCGAGTCTCAGGCAGCTCTGTTTCTCAAGATGGCGTGGTCTCCGCGTCCGCACCAGCCGCCGAGATGTGTCCGCTCTGTGCGCGGGGCTCCGCCGTCTAGGACTGCCCGGTTAGGCAGCCCCTTGGAAGCCCTGCAGAATCTATCTGACCCTAGCTCATACCCACACACACACCACACACGTCTACACGTCTACACTCTCCTCTATGGGTTCCTCACTCACACTCTCTCTCTCCCTACCTTCTTGCCGGTCGCCATCTTTCCAGAGAACATTTTATTCTAAAGGTCAGCTTCTATATAACATTGCCACTTTGTTCACACATCAGCCATTACATCAAATTCCCCTGTTAGATGGACAGAAGTGTGAGTACCTAGCTGGTGTTGTATTAGCTTCACAGAAGTTGAGGTTCAGTGAAGCTGTGCCAAGACAAAATATAAAACAAAAGAATTGTCCCAAGAACCTGTTTCTTGCAGTGAAGTTACACCGACAGAGCCGACTTCACTAGGTTTCACCTTCATCATAATTAAAATAACACATGTAACATTTCTCAGGATCCACATTGTGCTCATAGCTTCCAAAAAAGAAGTAAATTATTGTCAAACTTTGTGTGGATACAGGGACTTTCAAACAAATCCATGAGCCAAATATAACTTTCCCACTGGATTAGTCCAAAGGATAGTTGTCTTTAGAGCGACAGCTCTTGTGTATATTACATATAGAGTGTGTTGAAGCCACTGGAGGCCATCGAACATAGATTATACAGGAATCATGTCATATTTTACTAACTCTCCCTAGAAAACATTGCTTGACAGTACTGCCTCGCTTTCATGGAACGATGTCCAGGGTAAGCAGGGAAACATTCTCCCCCTGTTTTATCTGAGTTTGCTCAAGGTCTGAAATCGTGTTGTGAGCCACATGCCATGTGCAAAGCCTCTGACTAGCACACAGAAAATTCAGTGATTCTTGCCACCTGCAAGCCTATGGAATCCAGTGCCCGCAGGAAGGAGTGGAGAGGTTTTTACGGCCTGACCGTATCAGCTGTCTCACCACAAGAACCTTCTGTTTTGGCTGAAGTCCATCCTATCAGACTTGGGCTGTTGTTTATGGCCAAATGGGAGTGTAACACGTGTGTCTGGTTTATATTCTGTAAGTGTCTCTCTCATTTGTAGGTTCCTCTTCTTATATCCAATGGCTGGACCACTTTGTATTCATGTTTGTTTTTCAAGAGGAGGGTTGGACATTTGAAAACATAAACTCTAGTCTAGAAGTTTAAATTCAGGGAATGGTGAAATTAATGATAACACAAAGAACTATACGCACTGAGAGTAGAGCAGAGAAAGTCAAACCAGTAGGATGTGAGAGGCAATTAAATAACAATGTGAATGTGGAGTGGACAGTAATAGTAATAGGAAAAGTGGGGTGAATTAAACAAAGGTTTTAATAGCTATTTTTTGTCTTATTTGTCTGGTTTGGGGCATTGTTATAAGCTATAGTACTGTGGCAAAGGACTTGATGGAGAACAGTTATAAAATTTCTCTTAGAACCCAGCCCACTGGAATTATGAAAGCAGCCTCAGTAAGTAAGATAGACTTGTGTGCTTTCCGTTCCAGAGGTGTAGGAAAAGGAATGACTCCGCTTACTGGAAACTAGTATTTGCATTGGACAACATCGTTATTTGAATTGGATGGTGGAGGGAAAGATGCATCTTAACTTTATCAAATCTGTTACAGGTGCAATTCTGAATTCATCTACCCAGGGCCATTTTATTTGTGGTTACAGAATGACTGTTAATATTTTTTAAACACATTTTACAGGTTACCTTTAAGCTCCTTAAGAATTCCCAAAATAATTTGTTCGCATGTCAAAGACTGATACCTGCTATATTCTATTGTTGATTATTTTTTTTAAAGTAATTTAGCATATAGCTTGCTATGGAAGCACGCCTTATTACTCTTTTCTTGTGTAGATAAAAGAATCAGAGAAATTCCTTTAATAAAAAAAATTATTTTTCCCCTCACAGAAAGTATACCATGCTCACCTTTGCCCAGCTAACCACAAGGTAGTTTGCCTTTTAAGGTTACTTTTTCTCTGGGATGAAAAGTTATTCAGTTTAGGTGACTTGGATGGCGATTTCTGAACATTACTCAGTTAAAGTTAAATGAATCATCTTCCTCCAAATAACAAGATCTCAGCGTTCAAGGAGCTGCTTTTCGAAGTCTTCCATTTTTATCAGCTGCATTGAGAGTGAGCTGTGCTCACTGGTCTCCGGGGAGAGCCCCCCCTTCCTCCCGCAGCTCATTAACTTGCAGGAAGCTCTTCACAGTTCACTCCCAGGCACATCACGCTTCCATCCACTAAGGAGGGTGCGCTGGAGGTTGAGCGTGGGGGTGGGAATGGAGGCGTTTCCGTTCTATTTTGGTTTCTTCTCCTGACTGGCTGCTCAGCTGTTCATGAGTCATCTTAACCTCAAAATCTGTAATTAAACCAGAAATGATGATACCTCTTTTCTGTGCCTTATGTGAATTGCATGAAGGCGTTATTCATATTTCTGAAATACATGTGAGAATTAGTCAAGGTTAGATGTAAGGAAAAGTACAGTGTTCTTAAGTGGTGATGAATATGCTTTTATCATTTAGATCTTGAGAATTCTCTGTTCTGAAAACTAAGAATGAGAATAGATCTGGGTAAGGATTAAATTGGATAAAATATTTATTTGGCAAGCTGCCTCAAGAATACATGTGGCTTAAATAATATATGGCTTTAGAAAGTATTTATTCAAATGTTCATTTAATAAAATTTTATTGAATGTCCCGGCACTTAATGAGACATTAGGGATACCGGATGACACAGAACCTCCCCTAAAGAAGACCACATACTAGAAATTGGGCAGTAAATGACTCTAGGTCATGGCATATGTAAGTCTGGTGATATTTGGGAGTTTTTTTTTTTACTTTAATATCATCAATACTAGTGGTCTTAAAGCACTGGTTAGGAGCACCAGAGAGAAATAATTCACCTTAGTAGTTTACATTTATCTAAAAAGTTTACATTTATCTTAAATGTGTTTTTTTACAGTATGACTTAGTTATTCATTTTCTGTGTTTGTGAGCTTAATGTTTATCGTTTTATCCAAACATGTTTCATAATAAAACTATTAGAGGACATGAGTTCATCTATAGGCAACATTTTATCCATACTCCATATATTGCTTTTACTAGATAGTGCTATCAGTTTCATATAGTAAATGTTCTATAATTATAACTTTTATTAGGTGATCCTATTAAAATTTCTAAATGACAATCAGCCTCTGCTTTAATTTTTGCTCTCAATATTCAACTAGCAGATTTGTTTGCATAGCACTTTCTTTTGTCTTTGTCATAAAGTCCAAGTTTCTCCTATGGATTGTTGTATACTTGACCTCTGAACTAGAATGAGTAGTTTACAGATGCTTTATTTAAGTCTTCCCAGTCCACCCACACACAAGCTTCTACCATACAAGCAGTGTTAACAATAGGTTTCCACAGACTCCTGCCAAACTGACCAGTCTTTACAACAAGCCCCTACAAACAATGAGAACAGTTTATTTGAGGGGGGGGCCATGGGGAACAAAACAAAACAAACAAACAAAAATAGAACCAAATACCTACCTTTCATTCTCTCATCCAAAGTCCAAGGTAGTCCCTGGTGAATTGGTGTTCTTCAACATGGGATGGATGGCAGAATTCCAAATGTGATGTTATTGGCCTCTCTTGGACCACAGCTCAGTTATGTGGTCTCCCCTTTTTCCTCTGCTGGGGGGAGATGAAAGAGTAGCATTCAGCCTCCATGCAGCAGCATCCAAACACTGTGACTGGAATCCCAAACTCTTAGCTTCAGTCTATGAGCTGGGCTCAGACCTTTTATCATGTTGCAGGACTAACTCATCACTGGTCCCTCTCCTTAGCCTTGTCCCATGAGATATGAGGGGATTCTCTCTCAGTGTTTATTTCTTCACCAAAGATCTACTGAGAGAGAAATGCAGTTCTACTTATTATTGCCACTACTGTTTTATCTCATTTAGGATAAAGTTAATAAATTGAATTTTTCTTTTAGCTAGATCTTCCTAACCAATATAAAAGTTATTTTTTATTCTTACTGTATTTTATGCCAAAACATACTTGCCATCTGAATTCTAAACACACTCTGTAGGCTGTTTCCCTTTCTTTTCCCCAGGGGAAAATTTCATAATAATATTTTGTACGAAATCCACATACACAGGTGGACATTTTCCACCCTTTCTCATTCCCCAAATTAAGATAATAAAAAATTGTTATACATTCATACAAGGACATGATTAAAATTAAATTTCTTAAAAATTAGATAATTCTTGATTTTTAATTCATAAAATTTGGCATAGTCTTTGTTCCCGTTATACAAAGTGATCCTTGCTGAAAGTAGCAGCATGACTCCCTAATCACTCATTCTTCCACTCTCCAATTAAATCCCATCAATAGGCTCAGCCAAATTATAAATGTTGGAAGCAATACTTTTATTATTGAGGGAATTGAAGGAACATTATTTTAATTGTTCTGATGATCAGAATCAAAGCCTGGCCAGTAATGTTCTGACCTGGCAGCAGGGCTTCTGCCCTGTCCCCATAACGAAGTGCCTACCTTCATCATCAATAGCTGAATATCAGACAGATTGACCCATCCCTGAGTATTTACCTAGAAAACCTATGCTTCCTTCCTATTATCTTCATGTTCATTTCTCTTGTCTATTCACTTACATGTTGGCATCCCATCCATTACCTCTTCATTAGTTCAATGGTTGTTTCCCCCTATCTACCCAGACTTTCTAACACCAACAATCATCTTGCCCAAATTTCTGCCTCTTCCCTGTCTCCATTTTCTTTATCATCAGTTCACCTGAGATGCCACCTGTTACCTCTATTAGCACTTCCCTTAAGTTATTGATCTGTCTGAAGTTTCATCTATCACCTGCCACCATACTATGTTAATACTAGGGATGTTGGAAATGGCTCAGAATATTTACCAAATGTCTTTAACTAATCCTAACTTTTAAGAACTTACTTCTGAGAATCAATGATAAGGGAATGACAAACTATAGGGGAAAAAGAAAGTACACAAAGATGTCCAGTGTGACTATTTATAATATGAAAATAATTAGTAAATACCAACAACAAAGGGATTTGTTTACATTAATAACAAACCATCTGATGGACCTTAATGCAAACATTAAAATTATGTTTTTAAAGAGAGAGTGCAGTAATAATAAATTAATCAGTAAATTAAATTTAGTGGGAAATTCCTTTAAAGTGGATTTACTCTATAGAGTGTGATAATAATTAAAGTCTTAAAAAATATTATGCATAGAAGACAAGACTAAAAAGAAAAGAAGCAATACCAATGTGGATGGTTGACTATCTGTCATAGTCAAAGCCTTCTTTTAATTTTTCTGCATTTTCTAAATGTTCTCTAATGATTAGTATAAGTAGCCTCTAAGATGGCCCTTGATGATCCCCATTTCTTGGAATGCACACCTCTCAATAACCCTCTCTTCCTGAGTGTGGACTGGACTTGCTATTAACCAACAGAATATAGTCAAGATGATGGGATGTCATTTTCATAATTAGATTACATAAGATTGTGACTTCCGTCTTGATAGCAGACTTTTTCTATCACCTCTTAACTTACAGACTTTGATGAACAAGCTACTATCTGGGAGAAGACCACGTGACAAGGAACTGAGGACAGCATCCCATCAACAACCTTGAGGAAAGGATGCTGTCTCAGTCAAGCCTTCAGATCAGACTGCAGACCAAACCTAATACTGTAGTTGGAATCCTGTTAGAGAACATGAAACAAGATCCAGGTTCCTGACCCCCAAAATTGTAAAATAATAAATGTGTATTGTTTTAAGCTGCTAAGTTTTGGAGTACACGTAATCCTTGAACAACAGAGGGGTTAGGGGCATTGACCTCCTGTGCAGTGGAAAATCCACATGTAGCTACTATTGGTTCTTCATTGATTCCCAACTGAAGACCAAAAATACAGTTGACCCTTGAATAACATGGGTTTGAACTGCATGGGTCCACTAATACACACATTTTGTAAGTGGGCCTATGCAGTTCAAATTGGCCTTGTTCAAGGGTCAACCGTAATTTGTTATGTAGCACTAATTAAATGAAAGTATTATTTTTATAACACAACAGTGGATTTCTTTTTAAAAGGACACATTTCTTGAACAATTTTCCTTAGACGCTGACCCCTGCCCTGCACAAGAGGGAAAGGGCAAGACTGTGGGTGTCATCACTGCACAGACTAGTTGCACAAGCTCACTGGGGTAAGGGATCATTTAGCATTCGGGTTTCATCCTTTGCTCTCCCAGAAGAATGAGTGATCCGGAAGGTAGAGCACGCATGCTGAAATGAAAACCTGCCTATATGGGTAGTCACCTTGAATATATTTGGGAGAAATCTTCACTCCCCTGTAAGGGGTTGCCTCCTGGGAAAGGAGGGAAAGGAGGTACTGTGACACTGAAGGTCTCTTTTCTGCACCCATAAGAGATGATGGAATGAAAGGGCCCTAATGCTGACTGTGATTTTATCTGAGGAGGCCATGCAAAAGAGTTGTTCAGATTTTTCACTCTCCCTCTATGGGGCCTATATGTGTCCCCATGTAAGAATATATGTGCATATATGTATGTATGTATGTATGTATGTATGTATGTATGTATTTGGGCCAGGCAGGGGCTCAAAAAGGTGGAAAAAAACTCAGATAAGTACCTGACAAGGAAAGAGGGAGGGGGTGCCTGTCCTTTTATGTATTAAGTCTCCTCCTTCTTCCTTCCACCCCTGGCCTTACCCCACATAAGTTTCTCCAGCTGAGCATTGCCCCCTCCT
The DNA here is from genome assembly GCA_025583905.1 of Ia io. NCBI lineage: Eukaryota > Metazoa > Chordata > Mammalia > Chiroptera > Vespertilionidae > Ia > Ia io. The sequence continues at coordinate 51,960,820 of JAJQQW010000003.1, forward strand.
GGAGCTGTGTCTATCCCAATATCTACCTCTACCACTCCTCTTCCTAGTGCAGAACCCAGTCTCATTCATACCATCATTTAGCCACAATTCATGAGGCCCAACCATATGGACCTTCCAGTAGAAGGGAAACAGCTGATACAGCTCTCTCAAGAGACACGATTTGAATTCTGGAGACACAATTTGTTCTACTATACAAGATAGATGAGAAATACACATTATTAGTGTCTGCCTGAGTCACCAATAGTTAGATGTTTCCTGTCAGCAGTTATCATGCTATGAGTAAATGATCACCATGCAGGAGTATGTGAGGGGCACGAAGTCACAGATTAATAATGACACTCTCAGAGCCCAGTCATGGATGAAAACCAAGTGAGAGATACAATCTTATTATTCTTCATTTATTACTGTCCCCATGACTTTGAATTAGTCAGCGTAGGCTACCATAACAAAATACCATAGACTGGGTAGTTGAAACAACAGAAATTTATTTTCTCACAGTTCTGGAGACAGGAAGTTTAAAATCAGAGTGCCAGTATAGTTGGTTTCAGTTGAGAGCTCTCTTTCTGGCCACCTTCTCACCGTGCCCTCACATGGAGAGAGAAAAGGAGAGGAGCAGAGAGGAGAGGGAAGGAGAGGAGAAAAGGGAGGGGAGGAGAGAAGGGAGGGGAGGGGAGGGGAGAAGGGAGAGGAGAGGGCAGGGTGGCAAGCTCTCTAGTATTTCTTCTTATAAAGGCACTATTTCCATTATGAGAGCCCTACCCTCATGACCTCATCTAACTCTAATTACCTCCCAAACACCGCATCTTCAAATTTCATTGCATTAGGAGTTAGGGCTGTAACACATGAATGGGGGGAGGGTACAAATATTCAGTTCAGAGCAGGTTTATTGTCACATCTGTATTTTTTCCACATCAAGTTAGCTACATGTTAGGTAGTCTTTGTATTTTTTATGTGTCACAGAATCTTGCCATTTAAAGAATGACTTTTGGTAATTTAGATTATATTTACACTTTCAGTTTAAAGGACCTCGAAAGCAAAAAAAAAAAAAAAAAAAAAAAAGTAGATTATATTAGTATTATGACTTTCAAATAATATTTTAAAAAATAACACTGATTTTAAAAATGCTGCAACACAGGCGTGGATCATGAAATCAAACATGTTTTTAAGGGAAATAAAATGCATTCTACACATAGCAACACTATGTGAAGCAACACTCACAAATCCCAGTTCCCTTATATACGGAAACTTACGCCCAGTGGCCTGAAACCAGGTCATTATACCCTGATGCTTTCACAACCTTCTCCTTTTCTTTCTAACCGGTGCTCACCGTTATGGAAGGAATGCCTGCCTTTTCTTTGAAGCTTTGCAGAGCTTTAAGGAAGCAGGGTTTTTAATCACACTCTTTTCTTGCTTGCACTTCTGACTTCTCTAAGTTGGCAACAGAATTTTAAGTTCATCTCCGAGATAGCATCTTTAACCTTGGACCGCTTAAAAGTCTCTACCAGGGCATCTCTAGACTTTTTACTGCTTCATTCCTTTATTCTCATGTCTAGGATAAGTGGACTTGAGCCAACAAACAACATTAGGGCAGAACCCTTTCTCCATTTCCAGATCAGCTAAACCAATTAACACAATTTAATTGAAACTTATTTTCTTTCCTTTCTGCAGAAGGCGCTCAGAGTGCAGCTGTTGCCATTGCATTTTCAGTATGTGGTGCCCGCTTCACTTAACTCTTACAGGGTCATTTTCAGAGTGAGACACTGCAGGTATGTGGCACTCCTAATTGACCTCACTTTAAATTTCCCATGTAGTATGATGGCAGATTATCTCTTTAAAGTACGTATTTTCTTAATCCGAAAAAGGAGAATCTTGATTTAACTCTGACATTTTGTGGGGGGGGGGGGAGGATTTAGTGCTTTAGTGATAGCCATGCCTACAATGAACTATTCATATTTGGTAGGTCTCAAACAATTCATTTGGATAAATGTAAAGTACCCCTGCTACAAGAAGAAATGCCCTGTAACTGAGGCAAAGGATGTGTGTTTACCTTGAGTCTGAGTAAAAAATTCATAACAGTAATGAACCTTATTTTGCCCCTGTAACACTTGAGCATTCCTGTAAGTTATACATACGGTATTGGCAAAAATAAGCTGACTTATTAACAAGACAAATTCCACAAGCACTTCCCTCTTTAGTTGGATCCCCACATTTACCCTGGGTTCCTTTAGGTCCTGCCCGCATTCACTCTTTTGTGGGGACAGAGTTTAAGTGCCTTTCTCAAAAGCACGTAGTTGTAACTTACTTTGTTGCTCGTTTCTTCCTCTTTACCGCCCCCCCTCCCCCCCCCCCCCCCCCACACACACACACACAGCCTATGAAATCTTTATTGAGTTAAGGGCACAAAATGTTGCTGTTATCCAGTCAGAAGTGAGTTGATTGCAAGTAACAGAACTCCAGAAAAGACAGAAATAATTAAATTACTTACTTTGCTCATAAAGAAGTCTGGAGAGGAGTAGACTCGGTTGATAAAGTAGCCAAGCACACTGTATGGGACCCAGGTTTTCCTTCTCTGGTGGGCAAATAGTTCTATCTGCCAGTTTCTATAGTGTTGGCTACTCAACATCCAGATACTCATTTATTCCATTATTCTGTATTCAGGAATATTGTAAAATGTGTGAAGACATTTTTATCTGTCAAGAGGACTGGGGAGGTGAGGTGTGTGCTAGTAGCATTTGGTGTCTAAGAGCTGGTAGTATTAATTGTCCTGTAATAAGTTAAATGCACCTGGGTAACAAAGAATTATCTCAACTATAATTCCAATATTGGCTGCCATTCAAACATAGGAATATTAATTTCCTGAAAGGAAAGTATATCCTAAAATTGTAACTGTCCCTCTTCTAGGTCACATAAAGAATTTCTGGGATTGTGTCACTTTTACGATAGCCTAATTATCCATCTCTAAAACATCCAATATACAATGGTGGTACAAGAACAGCATTAGTTGCAATTTAAATTAACATTTGCAAAAAAGTTAAATCAATAGTTCATGGCATGTATCAGATCCTGGTGATACGAATAAATGTAACTCTTCATTGAGCAAGCTGGTAGCCTCAGTTTGGGTACTTGGAAGATCTCTCTGGTCCATTATTCTTCATTGCCACGTTGAGCAGTGGCAGAGGAGTGCAGCTTTTGCACCTTTGACCATTGAGCAGTGGGGTAGGAGCACACCTTTAGGGTTGTGTTTGCTCTTAGTACAGTTCAGAGTCCAAGGATTGCTTTGGGGGTTGAATAGTCATAGGCAGATGCTGTCCTTTCCTGGATGTTTCTTTGTTTGTTTGTTTAGAAAGTATAAGTCTCTCAAAACTTAGTAGGCTTTCAGACTATTTGCTTCAGTCAGTTCTTTGAGTAAATACAGCCAAAGATCCTGTGTGGACATAGTTTTCTGAGTTAAAGGCTTTTATCTACTGGCTCCTATTACTTGATCATTTTCCTAAACTCTAACTGGTCAGTGCTTTGATGTAATTAGAAACAACTTTGGATGGGGATATAAACATGTAGAGTAACATTTTTTCCAATAATCACGTGGTCTATCTGGCAGAGAACTTTAGTAGAAGGAATGTGGGAAAGGCCCAAGGTACCAAATCTAAAACTGCCTCTTCTAATAAGTTGTCCTCTCTTTCAGACAGAGAAAAACTTGGCTCATCCAACCCTAAAAGGCTCAAACCATGAGAATTTCACTCAACTTGGTTTGCAGGTCATTTGCAGGAAGTGAGTCTCTCAGCCAAGTTATTTTGTTAATTCATCTCTGCTTGCAGACAGTGTAATTGAAGTCTGAGCTCATTTGTCTCTTGTAGGACTGGCTCAAAGAGGAAAGAGCAGATCCCACCATCATGAATTATTCCCACCATTTTCCCTTGTACAACAGCCTTGGTTTGTGCATGGTCAATACCCACTATGGTGAGAGCTGAACCAAATGTTTTGTTACTGAAAAATAAGGGTCACCAGCTGCATGTACTTGAATCCCATTACAATGGTTTAACCAAATTGGAGCTTATTTTCCTCATAGAAAGAAATGGAGGTAAGCAGCTCAGTGGCTCAATGAGATCAGCAATGACTGGAGTCCCTTTTTTCTTTTTGTCCCACCAAAATTAACATGTGGCATTTGTCCTCAAGTTTGTTGCCTTATTGCTTAGAACAAAACAGCTATTCATCTCCATCTTTCATATTTGTTGTGTGACCTAGAATATGCTGTTAATTTTAGGTTCAACTTCCTAAACTGTATAGTGGAGATAATCCTATATAATAAAAACCCAGTGACCATAACCGCAAAATGACCACTCAACCAGTCACTATGAGGTGCACTGACCACCTCTCAGTTCCCTCCCCTGGCCGTCAGGCTCCCATCGCCGGATAGGGAATGGAGAACTGGGGTGGGTGGCAGCGAGGGACAGGACTGGTGAGCTGGCAGAATGGGCCAATCTCTTGGTCTCTCCCTGCAGCCCACAGGCACTGATCGCCACCAATGGCGAACAGGGAATCGGGGTGGGTGGCGGTGGATGCAGGCAGCGCCAGGCCTAGGCCCCCACCCCGCTGGTCGCCCCACACACAGAGGGTGACCGGTGGGGGTGGGGCCGGCGAGTGGTGGGAACAGCCAACCTCTCAGTCCCTCCCCTGGCTGTCAGGCTTCCATCACTGGATGGTGATCAGGGAACTGGGGTGGGTGGTCGGGGGGGTGAGGCCAGCTGCCAGCATCCGGGAAAGATGGCCCTGATCCCAGGCTAGGCCTAGGGACCATACCCATACATGATTTTGTGCACTGGGCCTCTAGTCTATATATATAAAAGCCAAGCGACCAGAATGACGGAACGACCGGAACGACTGGTCGCTGTGATGTGCACTGCGGCGGCCAATCAGCCTGATCGGGGCCCCAATCGGCCCCTCCCAACCTCCTGCGGCCCTTCCCTCTGGCCAGCCCTTCCCCCAATCAGCCCCCCCACACCTCCTGTGTCCCCTTCCCCCTGCCAGCCTAGCCCTGATCTGCCTCCATCAGGGCAGGTGGCTGGACCCCACCCATGCACGAATTCTTGCACTGGGCCTCTAGTAGTATATAAAGCAAGGGTCATTCCTGCCTCTGGGTGTCCTCAACAACTCCAGCTTGCTGTGGTTCTTGTCCTAGAAGATTCAAATAAAGCTGACTTGACTTCCTTCTCACAGATGACAAAAAATCTAATCTAATTTTCAATGTATCTAATATATTTATGGATTCTTGGGTGCCTTTGGTTTCTGGTAGACACTGTAGATCTAGTTTCATCCTTCTTCTGAATGCTAAGTCACCAATTTTCAGTTTGAAATTTCAAATTCTGCGGTCTTTACACTCTTCATTTGACTACTTTAAGGAAACTGTACTGGATGGATAATTACTGCTCAATGCTAATTTCCCATGTTATGACCTTTGGTCAATAAAAGTCCCCTTCCAAACATCTCTTGCCAATCTCATAGCAGATCTAGGTTTTAACGGGAACTTAAACATATAGAATTTGAAAAATCCTTTAAAAGAAATATAATATAAAATTATAAAATCAAAATCAATTATAAAAGTGGACATTTATTTAGAATGAGAAAAAATACAACCACCACAAATTTTTAAAAATTGACAACCTCAATTATCACAAAATTCAGTAGAGCAACATACTATCTTTAGTAATTAACTATGTGACCCACTTCTGTAATATATTTTTTCATATACTTTTGGGCTGCATGCTCTTTAATTGCCTTTTCATAGAACAATATTTTGTAAAATTTTTCCCATTTATTTCTTAGAGCAAGTGGGAAGGAGGGAGGGTGGGAGCGACAGAGAGAGAGAGGGAGAGAAACATCAATGTGAGAGAGACACATTGATTGGTTGCTTTTTACATGCTCTCAAACTGGAACCAAGGATTGAACCTGCAACCCAGGTACTTGCCCTTGACCAGGAATTGAACCTGTGACTCTTCCGTGCATGGGCCAGTGCTTTAACCACTTAGCAACACTGGCCAGGGCAATATTTTCTATAGAACCAAGAAGATATTCAGTCAACCCTTCAGAGTTGGTAAAAAATTTTTTTTTTTTTAGTTACACTTTAGAAAGTTAATTTCAATTGTACAATTTGGTATTGGTAATGTAATTTTAATTTTTAGGTTTGTATCAATTTTCAAAACTACCAATTTTTGGTCATATATGAACTGTAGGATCAGAGGGCATTTCAAGTTTTCTTGTGTAGTGACTCATTTAGTTGGGCCATGAATTGATAAGCTATAGATGTTGTCATGTTTTTCTTTAGGTGAACAGGCACAATAGGCAGTGGGAGTGTTTCTACACCAGAACAGCTAGCAATAACTTAACTGTTTGAAGAAGTGACTAAAAACCATAAATAGCACCATGTCCCCAATTTTCCCAACCCCAGAAATGCCAGTGCCACTTGGGTGAAGAGGGTAGGTGTAGTGAGCTTGACAGGGGATACTGGAATGAAAATGGGCAGCCAACTGGGACTGAAAATACTTTTGCAAATTTTTAGAAACCTTATGGATATGGTGTCATAGTTTGCAGTCACTTCTCTGTACAGGTCTGTTATTGCTGGCTATCCCAGTATAGAAGCACTCCTACTGCCTGTGTACTAGTTCACCCAGATACAACACCATGACATCTGTGGCATACCACTTATGTGTCCCCATTAAATGAGTCACTACACAACAAAACCTGAAAAGCCCTCTAATGGTTTGCTAATGCCTCACGAACCTGAGTGAGACCTAAACTTAAGCTCCACTAGTGGCATAGGAAATCCTTCTCTGATAAACTATTATCGGAGAAGAGCCTACAAATCACTAAGCAAGCACTAAGCAAAACCAATCAGAAGGTCATGCCACTTGATTGCTGTGCAATCATTTTGCTTGTGACAGCCTAAATAAAGGTCAAATAACTGGCATCTTTATGTCTCTTATATTTTCTATCTGATCTTAACGAATAGTGGGGATTTTGTAGTGGTTTTTTGTTTTTGTGTTGTTGTTTTTTTAGTTTATAACTTTGCTATTTTAGTTAAAGTAAATGTTTGGTTTTTTATTTTTATATTCTTTGTTATAAATATGAGGGAGAACACATGGTGAAAACCATGTCAAAATAATACATGGAAGCTATCAGGAAAATACAAAGCTGAGCAAATGAATTAAATTGAACCTGAAGGCAGAGAAAGCTCTGTTATACCCAGTGAAGCTAAGCTTAGGGGGAAGTTAATACTTCTTCAACAGTTGTATTAAGAACATTAAAAATACTTTTGCCAAGGAAGGGTATCAACATTTTAATCTACCTTACACTGATAAAAAGAAAAACACAGCAGGGAGGAGGCAGGGGCAAGCTTTCGGGGAGCCACAGACGATGGGAGAAACAAAATGCCCTTTGTTTGAAGAATATTGCACCTGCATTAAATTTACTGCTGACATCTCTTTGTAGAAATTTGATTTTTCTCTCATTCCCCCACCTTTGATTGTTTCCAACCCTGAGGAATGTGAGGCATGCCAGTTGTCCTCCTTGTCCTTGCAACATTTCTGTCTTCAGCTGTGAAAGAGAACAGGGCTTCCTCGCCCCCTGGCCATCAGCACGTCATCTCCGCAAGGCACCTGCACCCGTAACACGACACTCTACCCTGCAGAGCTTCAGACTTCTGTGACAGACGCAAGAGATCAATTTCCTGCCAATTGGGCCTTGGAGTCAGGGCCCTGTTCTGACAAGGAAGGCCTCTTTCAAATAATCCTAACTACTAAGGGCAGCTCAAATACAGATGCAGCACCTTCACAGTGCCTGTGGTATCCATCTCAGAAAGGAAGGAGCCATGGCCATAGGCACAGTGACGGTTGGGATTTTGCGGGGGAGAGTGGGGTCTATAATCTCAATGTCCATATAGTGAGTTGACTCCGACATTTTCTATGTTTTCCTGAATAGTCCACATAGTCGCCAAAGGAGAGAATGTGAGTGTGATGAAACATCACACATAATATGAATTTTGTTCAGAAATTATTTTACCTGTGAAAGCATTATACACAATAGATTAGTTTAGCTTTGTTACTAATGTTTAGGCCCTTGTAGCTTTCTCTAAGCCACTGTGAAGGCAAAGTTTATTCCACCTCCAGACCTTGTTATCATTTGCACCAGTCATTCTACACAACAGTTAACTGATAAACTTAGCTAGCATCTCCTCTCTCATCCACGAGTTTCCTAGGACAGAGCTGGGCTGTATTCCCTGGTTCCCAGTGCCTAAACCTGCATCTCCACCCTGGCAAATTCCTACTAAATGTTGTGTTGTTGTTGTTATTGTAAACAAACCAATGAATTGTCAATCAGATTAGTCACCTTCTAGGGGATCCTGGAGGAACAATAATACTTCTGGATGAAGGTATGTCAGTTTGGCCTTCACTTAGAGCTTATTATGCTATTATTTTTTTCTGACTACCTGCAAACCTTTTTCTGTAACTGCAACTGTGTTTGAGGTTAATTTATCTTCTGCAAAAGGGCAGAATCAAAATGGAAGCCTTTAAGATGTCCTTTCTTACACTAAGACTACTCTTCTCATTTTATTATTATTTACTAATATACTAGAGGCCTGATGCATGAAAATTCATGCAAGAGTAGGCCTTCCTCCCGCCGGCTGCTGGCACCAGCTTCCCTCTGGTACCAGCTTCCCTTCAGCACCCGGGACCCGGGCTTCCCTCCTCCAGCTGCCATGAGGCACCCGGGACCCGGGCTGTCTTCCCTCTGGCCCTGGCTTCCTCAGAAGGACGTCCGGAATGATGTCCAGAAGATGCCCGGCTAATTAGCATATTACCATTTTATTATTATAGATTTTTATTGATTTCGGAGAGGAAGGGAGAGGGAGAGAGAGGTAGAAATATCAATGAGGAGAATCACTGATCGGCTGCCTCCTGCATGTCCCCCACTGGGGATTGAGCCCACAACCAAGGCATGTGCCCTTGACCAGAATCAGACCTGGGACCCTTCAGTCCACAGGCCGATGCTCTATCCACTGAGGCAAACTGGCTAGGCCTCTTCTCATTTTTTATTTTTTTATTTTAACATTTAACTTTTAACATAAGAGTCTTCTGAGGGAACTTTAAGTATCACCCATGTAATTGGCTATAATCTTCCAGTTTACAGGGGCCTAAAAAAATAACATCTTTCGATCTTCCATGACCATGTCCAAGTTGCACCTGATCTATGAGTTGCAAATTTAACATTAGCTCATAAACGAGCCACTCCATTGTGAATATTTTTAAGTCTTTCTCCTGTTTCTCCCAGATTTTCTGCTCACTCAGAAGTCAAGAAAAATAAACTAATATTTAGTACTTCAAATTTATGTAATTTTAATTCAATCTTTGTTACCTAAGTATTTTATTTGTCTGTAAGGTCACTTTTTACTGTTCATATCACAGTGTTTGAGTCTGATGACACAGGAGTCTTGGACGTTCAGTCTTTTACCAGGGTTTCTCTTTTGCAGTTCCCAGATGTTTCTGGCTTGGCAAGGCAAGCACGTTCCCTGTCTGCCATGATTGTTAACCCCCTCTCACTCAGCAGTCTGTTCCCTGTAGGTTCAGGGCCTTGCTCCTGCCATCTTGCCTCTCGAGCCTGGCTTCCTTCAGTCTGCTGCCACTTTCCCCTACACCAGCTCATCTCAATTTGGTGAACAGACCTTCTGCTCAAACCTCCCAAATGCTAGCTACGATCTGACCATCACTTAGTAAAATATCAAGGATAACAAGAGGGTCTTTAAACTGATCATCTGATATGGCTTTTCTCAGAGTCCACAGCCTACATCTGTCCATCAGAGCCCCGTGTTGGGCACCTCTGTCTAAGGTAGTCCTACCAGCATGTTCCGGGAAGGGTTTACTCCCCACCATCTCTGCCAATGGCAGTGCTCTTTCTTCATTCCAAGTCCTCTGCTGAGGACCGTCTGTGCCTCTAACCTGGAGGAACAAAGGGACACGTCTGCCTTTGTACCTGGCCAGGGTCTGCCTCTCAATCCCATTTTCTCTGGGGATGGATATTCTGAGGAATGTTTTAGAGTGGAACTGTGCAGCCCTTTCAAAGGAAACGCATCCTTAGAGGTGTCATCTTGCCTTTGAGCTGCTTACAAAACAGTTGTCTGTCAGGTGCATGTTTTGAGCATATTGTGGGTTATTCAACGTCAACAGTTCGGTTCAGTGTAGCTTCCACCCCCAGTAGTGTGTGGAGATCAGGTTCTGTCCAGCAGTTGCCTGAGACGCTGCTCTCAGGAATCTAATCATCGGCTCAATGCGAGGACTTCGACGAGAACAAAAGCACAACACTCTCAAGAATAAGTGATCTCACTCATTTATGGAATATAATGAACAACATAAACTGATGAACAAAAATAGGTCCAGAGACAGAGAAACATCGATCAGACCATTAAACCTCAGAGGGAAGGTAGGGGAGGGTGGGGTTAAGGGGCAGAGATCAACCAAAGGACTTGTATGCATGCATATAAGCCTAACCAATGGACACAGACAACGGGGGGGGGGGGGGGGCTGAGGTCGTGAGTGGGGGGGATAGTGGGGGAGTAATGGGGGAATAAGGACACATATGTAACACCTTAATCAATAAAGGAAATTTAAAAAAAAGAATAAGTGATACATTTTGGAGTAAGTGCATTGTAAATCCTAGTCAGAAAGATACATTTTTCTAAAATAAGTGATCTCCCAAGATTCGGCGTTGTCCACCTGGAAGGCAACTATTCATATGAAGCGGAGTTTTGGCTTTTAGAACCACATGATCACACTAGTAAACCTGTCCATTCCAGAAAAACGCTGTATTAAATTTGAAACCAAAGGCCATGCAAACCTTGTTTTTCTAAAATAAAGGAGCAATTTACTCCCAAAAGTTAATATGTATGTCCACCTCTATAGAAACAAAAGAGAAATAGTTTCCCCTTTAAAATTAGTTTTTCCTGTTTCTAGCTATATCCTCCAACATTTGAGGGGGTCTAGTCTCAACCTAAATACTTCCACAGCCACATAACAGTATATTGTGTCAAAACCTTTTCTTTTTGGGCTATCAATTGCCTTTTTTTTTTTTCTTCTTCTTTGTATTCAGCAAGGTAGAAAGGATCTTTGCATTCTTTACCTCTAGGATAGTTGCAGAGTGGAAGCTGGACACTTGGGTAAAAATCTAACCTCAATGATTATTTCAGGGGTCTGGCAGTGTGAGAAGAGAGACAGATATATACTTTTGATGGGTAAAAATATGGAAGAGGAAGAGGTTTTTTTCCATAGATATTGGCGGATCCCCCGAGCAGTGAGAATCCTTATACCACCTTCACAGAAGGCTCCAGAAAAATGAAATGCTAATAATCACACTTTCCTTATGAGAAGGGTATTTGTAGAACCCCCATTTCATAGTTAAAGAAGCTAAGACCCAGAGTGAGATTCACTAAGCTATAGTCTTTCTCAAAGACAGAAGGTGACAGAGCTGGAATTTGCATTAGGATCTGCTTAACCTCAAACCTGTGCCTTTTTAACTAAACCTCTCTGGTTTCATGCTGATAAAAAAAAAAAAAAAAAAAAAAAACTGGGGGAGATAGTAATTACCCAGTAGACTTAGAGAATTCTGGAAGGCACCAACTTTACCAAATGATCACAGTACACCGACATCATGAACCTCATGGTAGGATGCTCTGAGAAGTAGGCAACATGATTTTTTTTTAATATTCTTGCCCAAAATGCATAACCTCTGTCCAAATATGAGACCACATCAGACAAATGCAAATTGAGGAACATTTTAGAAAATAAATTATTACTGTTTTTTCAAGTGTGAAGGTCATGAAAGGCAAAGAAAAACTGAGAAACTATTGCAGACAGAGGGAGGCTCAGGAAAAATGGATACTATTACATGCAGTGAGAGGTTCTAAATCTGATCCTGGAACAGAGAAAAGAACATTGGTAAAAACTGGTGAAGTTCAAATCAGAACTGTCATTTTTTTAATAATATCATACTGATGCTAGCACCCTGTTCTTGACAATTATCCTGTGATCTCATAAGATCTTTGCATGATAGGAAGTGAAGTGAGGAATATAAGGAAACTCATGTGCTATGTTTACAATTGTTTTATTATAAGTTGTTATTGAGTTAGTTTGTTTTTTTAACTGAGATATAATATGTATTATTGAGGAGGTTTCAGCAGAAGATTTGTTGTTGTTGTTGCTGTTTTGGTCTCCAAATCACTTGCTACAGACAGACATTTACAGACACCCAGGGTGACTCTAAGAACTCATGGGGATAGTATCTTCTGTGCACATAAAATTGTAGAACATTTACAGAGTCCACATGATATATTTTTCCCTTGAAATAAGGGTGTTGATGATGAAAACTGGGAGCTGAGGCCATGGTATTGACCAAGATGAAGCAAAACAAAGCACACTCAAACCCTTCTGACTGGAGACCTCCTTTATAAATTGTGGAAGACATTCATTTGAAGCAGGTATTTAATGAATGAGTAGGTATAGTTAAGCTTTTCACAAAATTTCTTCTTCAACTATTTTGTAAGTGGAATGCTTTATACTTTATAGATTTCAGTGATGGTGACAATCTGATGAATAATTATTTGCATTGTTAAACAATTCAAAAATATGATTTATATCTAGAAAACATTTATTCATGAGTCAATTATGGACTGAGCAAGCACTATGTTGAAATCTGGATCCCTAGAACTAGAATATAATGAGATCAGCCCTGTGCTGTGGAAGCATGGCTTTGGTGACCGGGTAAGTGTGGGATTAGAATAGGGAGAGATTGCAGACAGAGGAATGAGGTTGCTGGTGGGTTTAGCAAAGATATGATAGGAATCTTACCTGATGCAGTGTTAGGAAGATAAAGAAGATGTCATGAAATTAAAAGATGAGATCACTAGCAAGAGAACAAAGATATATGATGACCTGTCTCAAATATTGTGTGAAATGTTGTACAAAAAGAGGGGAAAAGATGGGGGGGAAGAGGAGAGGATATGATGGGAATATATCAAGGTAAAAATGAGGTAGCAAGAGAGGGAGGAAGAAAGGCTAGTTGATGGAAGATAAAGAAGAAAAGAAAATAATGTTTTCATTATAGAAAATAATGTTTTCTATAACTTTCATCTTAGCCAACTCTGAAAGACCTCTGCAATAGCCAGATAACCAGCACCATAATTCTAATATTGGCCTCAGACATTATAATATCAGTTCTAATATAATTTAAACCCTACCGACCTCCATCATTTTTTTTTTTTTTTTCTGAGAATGTTATTAGGAAGCAGTAAGTTATCAGGAAATAAGTGTCCTTCTTTAGGATGTTTCTCGGAACTCAGATATGCTTAGACCAATAAGTAAGCAAAAGGGCTGAGGTTATTGATATGGGTTAAACTCATGTGACATTGAGTGGTCGTGAATCAAATTACTGGTAATGATCGATCTGGGTGGGTTTCATCTGTGTCCACAGTAAGAATGCAGAAAACAGAAAGCACGTTTATTCCTTCTTTCAGGAAATATTTATTAAGCCCTACTATGTATTAGACAATACTCAGATTCTGGGGATATAGTGGGAAATACGAAGGACAATATCTCTGCTAAAAAACTGTTTTTACTATAACACATATTGCACAGGAACTAAAACAGAGTGGATAGAACTTGACCTACCTGGGGAGTGGTGCTGAGGGAATAGTGCCACTTGATTTAGTTAAGTTCTCCAATGAACTCTCTTTTGAGCTGAGAGCTGTTGGAAGAGCAAAGGCAGCTATAAGGAGGTCTAGAAGGAGTGGGGAAAGTGATCTAGGTAGAGGCATGTGGTAATTTCACGCACAAAATCCAGAAACAGACTTTTTGAGTTTGAATCATGGCTTTTTCAGTTACCAGCTATTTGTTCTTGGCCAAGTTCCTTAACTTTCCTGTACCTCAGCTTTCTTATCTGTAAAATGGGGACAGCAAGAGGCCTAAATATGTTAACTACTTGAACAGACTGTGATTTGTGTTTGTTACACACACACACATACATACAGTCAGTCAGTCTGGAGCTGTACCTGAATGCAATAGTAAAAGAAAGTTTTAAAGGTGTAATAGTTATACTGAATATTGAGGTTTGGTGCAGGAACTCTCTAAGCAAAGGGACGAGTAGATGGAAAAGCTGTTTAGAAATAACTCGGGCTACTTGAGTAACTTCAAGTAATTTGAAATAGATAAGGGCACAGGGGGATATTCTGGTTATCTATCCAATGATTGATGGTTGTTTGAGTCAATTCAACATGAACAGGAATTCCCAATTTGGGATGCTATGAAAAAGAAAACTTTATTCAGTGCAAACAGCTCAATTGTGACAAAGAACAGCTGTGAGTACAGCTGGTCTATTAGAAGGCCTTGGGGCGAGGCAGCCCTGAGTCAGCCCTCTTTCTAGTTAGACAGCTCTGCTCTGCTCCTGTACTGATCTGCTCTTCAGACATCTTCAGTGTTTTGGTTCCAGCGGGGAAACACAGTCTTCAGTCTTGGTTGGAAAAGGAATGGATGTTCCCTGAGCCAGGGGGGAACTGGCTTATATAGACAGAATCCCTGCCCCTGGTCCCTAAATGGTCTATTCTCATGCAAATGAGAACTCCAAATCCTTGCAGTTTGATTGGTTCAAAAGGCACCATCTTGAGTGGGGTTGCTCTGATTGGTAGATGAAGATGCTGATGGGAATATAACTGCACAGCTCCAACTGCATGGGGAAAGCCTCAGTCCTCTTGGTTGAAATGCAATCCTAGGAAATCCTTTATAAGGACTGGCTCAGATATCAGGAACACAGTATAGGCAGGCAGTTCAGTGCAGAGGCTGGTAGCTTAATTCAGGCTTCTCCCTAAAGTGTGGTTTGTGTGAGAGGTTCCTGTGTAGAAATGGCTACTAAGCTCTGATATTTTGTTGTTGTTTGTTTTTTAATTTGAGTCCAGTGAGCCACCATGAGCCCTTCTTAGTGGATAACTTCTTTGTTAGGGTCCATGATCGCTATGTGACAAACTATGCCAAGCCTAATTGCTCAAAACGACACCATTATTATTATCTCTCACAATTATAGAGATTGATGGGCTCAGCTAGGAGCTGTCATGCAATTGCAGTAAGATGGTACTGGGGCTGGGTTTATCTTAAATAAAGATATCTTAAACTTCTTACATTTCAGTCTGGTTCCTGGCCTGGAATAGCTGCATCAGCTAGAGGCTGGTTACGCATCTCCTTCTCCACGAGGCCTCTCCACATGGCTAGCTTGGGCCATCCCACAGAATGGTGGTCTCAGGATAGTCATACCTTTTACATGGCAGTTTCTCCTAGAGTGAAAGTTCCAAGAGACAGGAAATGAAAGCTGCTAGTTTCCTGAGGCCCGTATTTGGGAATCTACACAATGAAACTTTCACCATACTCTGTTGGTTGAAGGAGCCAGAAACCAGTCCAGATCCAGGAGAGGGGACATAGACTCTAGCTTTGATTAAAGGGTCAAAGAATGTGTGGCCATTTGAAATCTGCTTCTTGATATGGGTAAACGTGTGTCTTTCTTCACCATGAAGAATGAACCACATACCTCAAAATAGTTTCTTCTTCTCTAATCATTTTCCTAAGCCACATGACTTTATTTACTTAACAAATACTTGCATCCTGCTTATTATATGCCAGGTTTGATTTTGAGTACATTATAAATAATCACTCATTTTCTCATCATTGCCACCCTAGAGTGAGTGTGGTTAGCCTCATCCCCAGTTGTGTAGATGAGGCATAGATCATTTGAGAATATCCTATATAATAAAAGGCTAATATGCAAATTGCCCCCACAGGCAGGAGTTCCACTGACTGGGAGTTAGATGTGTGCTGACCACCAGGGGGCGATGCGGAACATGGCAGGTGTCAGCAACACAGTGCTGGCAGTGGGCAGCAGTGGGGGCACTGCCAGCCCTGATGGGCCCTGATGAGTGCGGGACCACAACGATATGGTAGAGCAGGTGAGCAGGCGGCAGTGGTGGTGGGGGGGGAAGTGGGGCCGGCGAGTGGGCGGCGCCAGGCCAAGGCGGGTATGAGCGGGGGCCCTGATTGCCCCACTGTTCACCCCACAGATTGGCCCTGTTCACCAGCCAGGCGTAGGGACCCTACTTATGCACTAACTTTGTGCACCGGGCCTCTAGTAAGTAATAAATGACAGGGATGTGAACCTATGCAACTGGGCTCCAGAACTCACATCCTCAAACTCTGTGCTTGGTTGCCCCTATTATCCCCTTATCACCATGATTTTAGTCTCTGCATAACTCTGTTTTAGCCTTGACCACACTAGTACAATGATTGCTAAGCTCCCTGTGAGCAGGAGCCTTACTTATTCTTCTGTGTATCCACCATATTTGGCATTGTACTTAGCAACTAGAAGGTACTCATCAAATGGGTTTGCCTAAATGAATAAAACTGGAATAATAAAAAGAGGCATAAATGATTCCTAGATCTTTGGATCTGTCATTTAACAGGACTGTGTTAGCAACCAATCCAGCCACATGCTTTTCATTTTCAGTCACACAGGGATGAATTTATATATTTATCCCATTTTTACTTTCTTCTGTATGTCTTAGCATTCACAATATTTTGCTCTCTAGGAATATTCTTAGTGAGTTTTACAACTCAAATTTCATCCTAAGACAAAGGTTAATTGGAAAAATTGCACAAGCATTAAATATTGTATATGAATCAGAAGGTCAATTGACATTTATGAATCAGCTCTTATCATAATGAAATTGTAAAAGAAATGACATCTTGTACACTAATGGTTTTTAGCCCTGCTAAGACATCATTTCTTTAAACTAGTAGATTAATCAAAATTGACTTCCATGACTATAAATACCTAAGTATACAACTTAATCATGGGCATTGTTGACAAAATACCTATATTATAGGCAGGGTCACTGACAATATATTACTTGCCAATGTATCATAGGCATTTGAAAACGTGTAGGATTCAGCCTGGCCAGCATGGCTCAGTAGTTGAGCCTTGACCTATTAACCAGGAAATCACAGTTCGATTCCTGGTTAGGGCACATACCTGGGTTATGGGCTCAATGCACAGTGGGGGGCATACAGGAGGCAGTCGATCAATGATTTTCTCTCATCATTGATGTTTCTATCTCTTTGTCCATCTCCTTTTCTCTATGAAATCAATAAAAATATATGAAAATATGTAGGCTTCAGCAAATATTATTCATTCATGTTTTGCTAAATTTTATAGTGATATCAAATTTTAAGATAGAAAAAGCCATACTTTAATCATTGAACTAAGTGATTCAAATTTAAAATAAGCCTCTTAATAAATAGACAAGTTTTTTTTTAATTTATTTTTCCCTAGATAAAAGGGCACATTTGTGAGAAAGTCACAATTATTTTTCTGATTTCACATGTATTTACTTGAGTTCTTGAAGAAAAATATAGCTATTTTTCTTCCAAAAACAATACACACAAACATACATACATATATATATGTATGTGTGTGTGTGTGTGTGTGTGTATATACACATGTGTATATATATATATATATATATATATATATATATATATATATATATATACACACTATATATAATTGAAATGATATTTGAAAAATATTTTCTTTGAAAATTCTTAGTTAAAAATGTTCTGTTTTAAATCTTTCTGAAAATGAATTTATTTAAAATGTGAGTCATTTTGCACTGCAGGATTTGTATATATAATGTTTCTTGTAAAATATGAAACAAGATCTCTTTTTTTCAAAAAAACAAACTCAGAGATCAGAAAAAATAAACATATGAAATGGCAATTTCAATATTGTTTTCACAAAAGCAAGCTTTTCTTATTAAACTTTTAGGATGGATTTAAGATGCATAAAACAGAAACCAGGGATATTGTAACTATGACAGCACACAATTTGGGGACCTAATAAAACTGCAGACCCTGAGCCTCCGTCTCCTATAACGATGATGGTTATCTGAACTCCTAAGTGTAGTTCTTAGTCTGGCTTGTCAACCATCTGCATTGGACCAAGAAAAGGTCATCCTTTACCTCACTTCTCATTTTAAATGTGTGTGTGTGTCGGGGGGGGGGTGGAATTGAGGGGCAGCAGAGAATATGTCAGATGAAGTGGTATGTTATAGCAAAATAATTTTGTTATTTTATCTTTTTCTTCAACTAGGGAATCACTCTACCATGACGGAGAATCTGACAGCAACCAAGGAAGATCAGATAGTGCTGAGTGAAGTGGATAGTTGGACACTAAAAGCAGCAGAGAGACTTAGTTAAAAGGCCAGACACTTGAGGACAGACTGAGAAGTTATTTGACAACTAAATAAAGTCTCTGATATAGAGATGACCTCTTGTATAGTAATTAATAACTGAAAATGCACACCTTGAGGAAAATCAAATATACATTAAGTTCTTTTCCTGTTAGCTAATTCTGAGATTTCCTGTGTCCAGGTTTGAAGCAGACCTGTCCACACCAAGAGTATGTTCAGTAACTAATCATCTTGTGGTTGCTTTCATTAACTTTCCCAGTCTGGCAATAGGACTCAGGCATAGAATAACAGATCTTAGAAATTGTGAAATTCATCTCCCTTCTTGTTTTTCAGGTAGAGAAAAAATGGTTGAGCTGTCCAGAGTGCACAAGTCTGTAAGGTCCAGTTCATACCAAAAGCAGAGGTGAAGTCCCAAACTTCCAGTGTAGCATTCCAGTTA
The DNA here is from genome assembly GCA_025583905.1 of Ia io. NCBI lineage: Eukaryota > Metazoa > Chordata > Mammalia > Chiroptera > Vespertilionidae > Ia > Ia io. The sequence goes on from JAJQQW010000003.1 coordinate 51,979,581, forward strand.
ACATGAGCACAATAAAGTGATTGCTATGTAATTATCACAAAGGCAAGAAAGAATGTTACTCATATATGAGGGAACAATTAAACAACTTGAATTGAACCTCTCTCTGCATTTTAACAATACTTATAATATGCATACTAGAGGCCCGGTGCATGAAATTCGTGCATGGGTAAGGTCCCTAGGCCTGGCCAGCAATCAGGTATGATCGGGGCCTTCAGGCTGCTGGCAGGGCCTTCCTTCTGGCTGACAGCCGGGGTCTCCCTTTGTTCTGCGCTGCCCCCTGGTGGTCAGTGCACATCATAGCAAGCGATCAAACTCCCAGTCTCCCAGTCGAACTCCCAAGGGGACACTTTGCATATTAGGCTTTTATATATATACTAGAGGCCCATTGCACAGATTCGTGCAATAGGCCTTCCTTCCCCTGGCTGCCGGCACCAGTTTTCCTCCAGCACCAGGGCCACAACGGAGAAGCCAAGCCTCTTCAGTCTTCAGTCTTCAGTCATCTTCAGTCTTCAGTTTTCGCTTGGGCCAGAGCTTTCAGTCTTCGCTCCGTGCCTACTTATGCAAATTAACACACCATCTTTGTTGGGTTAATTTGCATGCTCACTCCTGATTGGCTGGTGGGCGTCACAGAGGTATGGTTAATTTGCATATTTCTCTTTTATTAGTGTAGATATAGATATTTAGTTTGGGGCATAAGAATCCAGTCACTGTTCCTGTAATTAAATCATGGACTGTGACCTTTTACTTGAATAAGTTGAAACCTCAAGAGCTTGAATGACTTGCTCAAGGGTTGCATTTAGTTGCCAAGTAGACACCAGGGAATTGAATCCTATTCTGTGACTTTCTCCCAAAACACCACATTTCGTTCAGAGACTTCCTCTTAGAACCAAGAAATGCTGCATTTTGGAATCATGCTGGAGAGGACAATTGGAGGTTGATGCTCTAAGGCACAGATCTTTTTCTCTGCTCTAGTTGCCATCAGGGCTTCAGAAGTTTGCGAGAGGACAAACGAATGGGCGCCCTTCCAGAACTAAGGGTTTTACCACTGTTGACAATGCATTATTTAAGGCACTTCCCAGTGCCAGGATATTTAGCCAAAGGGCCATGTTGTCACACTGTATGAAGCCCAAGGTTGGTTTAGAAGTCCCTGTGCTGGTTGTATTTCAGGATAGGAGACTGTGTTTAAAGGGAATAAAATGAGAATAATCTTTGATAAAAACAGAAGGGCTTGTTTATTCCAATCTCCACTGAGCAAGAATCCATCAGCTCATTTCTCTGGTTTTAGAGCAAAAAGGACACTGGAACATCTTTCAACCCAGTGTCCAAACTTCACCTGAAACAGAAGAGTGAAGCAATAACTACAACAGACAGTGAAGAAGCCTCGCAAGCATGCCTCAACTACTCCACAGCTCATGCTGCTGCTGCTGGGGACTGAGGGGAAAGGACTTGGTTGTCAGACACTTTGGGGGAACACAAGTGAATTGGCCCATAAGAAGTCCATGTTGCTGGGTCAGAAGATTTCAGCTAAGAGCTAAAATAATAATACATGATGGGGCCACACTCACCCATTATGGGTTTAGAGCCTGGCTACTTTGCAGACATGTAGTGTACTATCATGAACCCTGGGAGTTTGCAGGATTCTGTCTCCAGTTAGTGCTGTGGTACATCTTGCCACCATTGACATTGGCAGGCACTGCTCTGCCTGAGGCATTAGACGTCTAATGTGATCAAATTCAGACCCTATAATTTGAATTCAAGCCAAGCCACAATCAAATCATAAAATTTCCAAAGCTGCTACCATCTTGGAAATGTCAACTGCTGGGCGGGGGAGCAGAAAATGACTACACAGGGAATAAACAGAACCATTTTTAATGAATTTTGTATCTGGTCCTTAAGGGAGACCATCAGTCCATTAGATATAATTTAAACATCCTTATTAACATTTCATTGCCTTACATGACTGCTGGGGGGAGAATTGTGTCTCCATGTACCAGGCATACCAAAATACCCTAAACTCCTGTGAGGTTTAAGGTGCTAAATATAGTGCTCTCAGGCCACTTAGACGGTGTCTGAAGTCTGCTTGATATTAGGCATAAAAATAACTTGAGAAAAGTGGTGTTTTATGTGCTCAGATATGAGGGCCCACTGGACGCATGGATTGCTTTGGCAGTCACTGTCAGACCTCCCCGGTGTCTGAGGAATTGTACGCTCCTTTCTAAATCCTTTCGGAAATTGCCAGTTTGATAGAATAACATTGCAGGAAACCACTCAAATTGAACATATTTGTTGTTTTATGTTCTGCCAAGCAAATGTCAGAATAATGCCAAAAGACCAGAGCGGGTCAGAATTGGAGAGAACAGGAGGGGTAGTGAAGGGAAGGAACCAGGAGCAAAAGAGACAATGAGAATAGAATAAAATGTAATTTTAATGGGGTATTTTAATCGCATTAAAACAAACTCTTGCTTTTGGGAATTAAAGGCAAAATAGATTGCATCTTCTCAATTGTCTTGTGGTCAACAGCATGACGTCCAATCTGAGAATTTTTGTTGTGGAGTTTAATTTTTGTGGTCAGCCGTTTCCTGGTAAATCTCTATCCACTGGTCAATATCTTGCCAACAAGGAAGAAATTGAAGGCTTACTGGGAGAACTCACTAATGGAGACTTATTCTTCCAGTTTGATTTCATTGATTTTGAATATGAATCTACTTTACCACTGGGATGTATTTTTCACTTTGAAAGTTGCAGTTACACTGCATATCATATAAGTCATTTTAATGAATTAGGAACAACAATTTTCCATAATCATTTCTTCAATTTCATTATTGAAGTCTCAGTGACATTTTTTTTCTCTCTAAATCTGACAGTATAATAGAACTTACTGGTAGTGATTCCGAGGAATCCTGTAGGAATTTATTTTTCCAGAAAGATCGGAGTGGGGAAAGGCTGCATGATGACCCTGTTAGCTTTGCCTTTTTTTTTTTTTTTTAAGTGACTGACTCATAGATTAGAAACTTGATTCTCTCTCCCTGCCCTTGGATGGTTTCCTAATGAGCAGAAGGGCTGTTTTATTTATTTACTTATTTATTTACTTACTTACTTACTTACTTACTTACTTACTTACTTACTAACAGATGTGGATTCAAACCCTTGATAGCACTTTAACACCTTCCTTAGTGACTGGTTATATTAGTATTGCAGGCACTGTTTGGGCACCAGAAAAAATTTTTGCTTCCTCTCCACTCAAGTACTGGACCCAGAGCCAAACACATGCTATCTGTTTTTGCCAGATTATCTTTACATTTTAGCACACTGAAGAAATTTGGTACTGATTAAATTTGAATGTTACTTTAAAGTAAATAAATCTACTTTATTTTCCACATCAGTTAAAAACAACAAAACTGTAGCTTCCTTTCTAAAATATATAAATACTAGAGGCCTGGTGCATGAAATTTGTGCATAGGGGTGTGTGTGTCTCTCAGTCCAGCCTGCACCCTCTACAAACTGGGACCCCTCAAGGGATGTTCGATTGCCCGTTTAGGCCCGATCCTGGTAGGATCGGATCCTAAACGGCCAGTCGGACATCCCTCTCACAATCCAGGACTGCTGGCTCCCAACTATTCACCTGCCTGCCTTCCTGATTGCCCCTAACTGCTTCTGCCTGCTAACCTGAACACCCTCTAACCACTCCCCTGACAGCCTGATTGATGCCTAACTGCTCTCCTGCCAGCCTGATTGCCCCTAACTGCCCTCCCCTTCAGGCCTGGGTCCCTCCCAACTGCCCTCCCCTGCTGGCCTGATCCCCCCCAACTGCCCTCCCCTGCTGGCAATCTTGTGGTGGCCATCTTGTGTCCACATGGGGGCAGCCATCTTTGACCACATGGGGGCAGCTATCTTGTGTGTTGGAGTGAGAGTCAATTTGCATGTTACTCTTTTATTAGATAGGATATTAGTTTTGGCAACAGCCAAAGAGTAAAAACTATATTTCATTTTCAAAAATTAACAACATACCCAGTAAAATTTTTAAAAATCAGAATTTGGATTAGTCTTTGGAAAATATTCATGTTTGATCCTAGATACATATTCATCTAATTGCTCTAAAATTGGGGACTTTCTTGTGATGTGCATGTCAAAATATTTTATGTGCTCTAAGGATGACTATGGTAGGTTTGATGGTGATCATTTTTACCTAGCAGGTACAAAGGGAGGTGCAAAGGAGGTGAAGTTAGTTGTCCAATGTCACAAAAAGTTATACTAGTGGAATTAAAGATCAAGAACTTATTGCCAAAGCCTTGCTAAATCAACACACACTTGTGATACTATTTTTTTCTGCACTGATATGATTGTTTTGCTAAAGTAGCAAGAGAAGGGGGGCATCGTTTGCTGCTTTCTCAGGCCTCCAGGCAAATGGAGTAAAGTGCTAATTACACAGTTTACATGAAGCAGTAGTCCAGTCTCCCTGGGAGGTGGAGTAGGTGCTCTCATATGTCATGTGATTTGAGAGCTGCAAAAAAAGGTTCTCCTTGTAATGTATCCTCTGAGTTGCTTTTATTACGGTTAGACAGCTTTGAAAAAGGGTGAACTATCTTCGTACATTTTTTCTATTATTCCTCAGTGCACATAAATGGAGTACTCCAATCGCCTACCCCATCTGACCCAACTTGACTTTTTCTGATTTTATTTATCCCCAGCTTTCAGTTTCAATGCTCCTTCTTTACAAGGTTTTCTAAGGCCTTTGCTATGACCATCAGCAAAGAAGGAATTTTACATTTTTAAATAATTGAAAAAGAGAGCAAAGATAAATATTTTATGACATATAAACAGTAGAAGAAATTTGAAGTTCAGTGTCCCTAAATAAATTTTTATTGAGGCATGCCATTTGTTCATACATTTTCTATGGCCACTTTCACTATATAATGGCGAGTTGATTAGTTATGATATTTTATGTAGTCACAGCCTAAAACATCTGGTCCTTTACAAAAAGGAAAACTTTGATGACCCCTGCCCTGCACTCCTTAATCAAGTAAACTGATGCCCTTCAGTGCTTATTGAACTATGATGGCTAACTGTGTGTCTTTACTACTGGACCTCAAGCTTCATGGGGCAAGCTTACCTTGCTCAGTGTAGCATCTCTAGCACCCCTAAGAGAATGCCAGAACATACAGTAAGTGCTCAACAATGAGATGTCAAAATTATTCGCCCTCCCTGAGAATGTTTCCGTTTATGAGTGATTTTGTAAATAATATGATTCATACTGAATTATTCCTTTATCAGTAAGTTAAAAAATTATTTTGCAAGAAACTCTGCTCCTTGTTAAAACAAATGAACGATAAAAACAAACAAACAAACCACAGATAAGAAGGCAGCAGTGATTAAGAAAGAAACTTACCTACAGTAAATATATTTTATTTGCTTATTGGTTTATGTAGAGAGAAATTCTGAAGTGTAGATGTTTTTGCAGGCCTCTGAGATGGACACGTTTTCCATTACACTCAGAAACCACCCAACAATTTGTCAGTGATCCAATTTTGGTTTTTCTTCCCTCATTCCTATCCTCCTGCTCCTCAATCTTCTTTTAAACATGTTTATTTTTTTTAAAGAACATATTTCTTATTTTAAACCATTATTATTTCATTTCTAGATCCTATAATGTAATTAAAATATATAAAAAGAAAAATTAAAACTCTCACATGCACCAGTAGGATAAAGACCAATATTAGGATACTGAAAATTAATGGGATTGAAGGTTTAGGGTGGGACTTGAGTTCTGTAATATATATATATACACACACATATATATATATATATATATATATATATATATATATATATACACACACATATATATATATATATATATGTGTGTGTGTGTGTATATATATATATATATAAAAACCCTAATATGCAAATAGACCGATGGGTGGAACAACCAAACAACTGAACAACTGGTCACTATGATGTGTGCTGACCACCAGGGGGTGCGCACGGAACATGGCAGGCATTGGCAGCAGGTGGCAGAGCATGGAATATGGTGGGCATCGGCCACGGCGGGATGATGAGGGGGGGCACCAGACCAAGGTGGGGTGCCAGTCGCTGTCATCAGGGCAAGCCTCTGGTGGTTACTGAAATTCTTTGCTCCTGCATGCCATGGTCCCACCGGGCGCTTGAACCTGCTGTCAGCGCTGGCACCACTCACTCTGCATTGTCAGCAGGTGCAGGAAGCAGCTGTTGGCCCAGATTGCCCCTCAGGGCTTCTCCAGCTACCCCTGGTCCTGAGGGGTGATCCCAGCTGGCAGCCACCACTCCCACCCACTGCCGGCATCTGGCACCAGTGCCTATTGCTCAGCGCCATCAACGGGTGCAAGTGGCAGCTGTGGGCCCCTATCACCCCTGAGAGTTTCTCCACCACCCCCTGCTCCAGAGGGGTGATTGTGGCAGCAGCCACCGCTTGCACCTGCTGCTGGCACCAGCCCCAATTGCTCCATGCTGTCAGCAGGTGCCAGCAGGGCCGGTGCCGTCAGCACGCAGGAGCGGGGCTGCTGGCAGACAGGGGACCAGGAGCTGCTGTGGGAGGAGCCAGGCGGGGGCACAGAGGATGGGCCAAGACCCGCCCCTGTGACCAAAGCAGCCTCATGGCCCACAGTTCCTTTCAAGGTGCACAAATTCGTGCACTGGGCCCCTAGTATCTAGATACCGTATTTTCCAGTGTATAAGACAACTGGGCATATAGAAGATTTTCCTGGGTTAAAAAGTCATCTTATACACTGGAAAATACAGTATTTTAATGAGTGATATCTGACCCAAACACTGCAAAATATGGTATCTGTTAAGCCCATGTGGCCATTATATTCTGCACTTTCCTCTACCTTTGAGTTCTTCAGAGTGCAGGATTGGATCGTCTTCTCCATTCTCTCTGCTGGACTTCAGGGCATCCCTCAAATCTCTCCCTCAGTGTGGCTGCTGCACTGGATGAGTAGTCAGTCTGTTTGGGCTTTCCTGTGAGTTGTACTTTTTTTTCTCTTGGTCATCAATGATTCTGCCAATGATAACATTTTGTCAATAGAGTGATGAGTTTACGGGAGGGCCGTGGTGGTACTGGCAAAGGCAGATGAGGTGATTATGTCTCATAGAGTCAGGACTGGCCACCGACAGCTATCTTCGGTTCTTAGGATGAATCACGAAGGTTGTCTAATATTGACTCAAGAAGAATCCTGCTTTGTTATACAATATTTGAGGTGGAAACTGCTAGCATGAATTTCACTCCATAGCAAACATTTCTCCCTCCAGTACCTACAAAAGCCCTTCCTTTGTGGCCTTAAATGGAGCCTTCCTTGCCATCTTTAGTTCTTTAACATCCCACTCTCAACCTCAACCGCTCTCCATACCTTTCTTCTCCCCTACCTGCTGTGACTGATCTTGCCTTCATATATGGCTGCAATATATTACTCACTTATACCCAACAGAACTAAAAGTCTGCGAGTGAAGTGCCAGTAATTAGCAAAGGAGATGTGCACACTTTAAAAATAAATAAGTAAATCAGGCATTTTGTTATTGGCAGTTGAGAAAGGCTCCAGGCTTTATAATTTGGGTTTAACACACAGTACTCCAACTGGCTGATATTCTTAGAGTTTTGATATAAACCTTTAATTATTGTTTTTAATCCTGGGAAGGTAGTAGGCACTTGTAAATATTTGTTAACTGATAGATTCGATTTCATAAATATATGTGTTCCTTTATCCACAATCACCAATATTTCTTCACTTTGTTCACTTTGCATTGAACATACATGTCATCTTAGTTTATTGGTATGCTTTGATTCAAAATTTAAATGAAAATCTCTCCTATATCCAAAGTTTCAATGATATTAAAACACAAGCACTATTAGCAGGCATAATCTAATAATTTAAAATTTAGTTTGTGAATAATTTTAAGTTGTATTAATGCCATGTGAAATATTAAAAATCAATGAGTGATTAAGTAGTGTAATTTATTTATCTGGAAGTTTTCAATTATTATTCAGATAATAATTCTAGAAGAAAAATTTTATTGGGAAATCAGAAGATAAAGTACAAAGAAAATGTGCACTTTTAAATAGTTCTTTTCAAAAAGCATAAAAGGAAAGAAAAACTACTCATATAGATTTCATGGTTGCATTTTAATATATTGACTCACCTGGGGTTAAACCTTATTTTCTCTGAATCAGTCCCCTTGATAATCTGGCATTAGAACTTGTAACAAAGCCTTTAAATTGTTTTTCTATTAATGGATAGCAACATGAAAACTGAAATAAAAACTTTTCTTCATAGCTTCTGAAGCATGAAGCTGTAATAGAATTCATTCTTACTGAACACTCCCTCATTGTGATTTATAGGAGGCTACCTTCATTCAGTTTACAAAATTTTGATTTAGTGAACTTGAGTATTCCCAAAGACTTTTCAAAGTCCATGTCCTTTTGAATGGAAAACCTATCACATGGTTGCTATTGCACTTATGAGACTTCTTATTGTTCTTAATAGTATGAGTAATTGACACAATGTTCTCCTAGTTATGCAGTATTCTTACCTTGTGTATATGAACCAGCTCCTCTCATCACATCTCATGTATCTAAAATGTATTACTCAATGAATGAAAGCAAAGTCACTTTATTTTTATTTTTCTACTAGAGGCTCAGTGCATGAATTCATGCACAGGTGGGATCCAACCAGCCCGCCCTGATTGGGGACAATCAGGCCAGGCTGGCCTGGGGGAGGAGACATGGGAGGTTGGCTGACCAGACCCGCCCCTGATCAGGGTGGGGGGCAATCAGTGATGGGGCTGGCCAGGTGGAGGGTCCGCAGACAGTTGGCCAGCTGGCCCCAACCCCAATCGGGGTGCAGGGGCCAATCGGGGCCAGACCCACTCCCTGGTCAAACTCCCGGTTGAACTCCCGATCGAGGGGACAATTTGCATATTAGCCTTTTATTATATAGGATTAGATTTTAAAAGTATGAAGTGTGAGGAAAGTAGTAATGATAAGGAAAAATATAATAAATATTTGTAAATTCATCACTTAGATCTAACAAATGTTACAAATGTTAATGTTTAAAAAGATTTGCTTTAAAAAAATAAGATTTGCTTCAGACCATGTGTCTGAATTCTGTTGTATGTTTTTATGTTTTCCTATGTAGCTATAAAACTAAAAGCCCTATATACTATACTTTTGCAACTTTAAAATCTTTATATAAATAGATTCATTATATATGTACTAGAGGCCTGGTACACAAATTTGTTCACAGGTGGGGTCCAGCTGGCCAGCCCCGATGGGGGCCCATGGGGCCGGACTGGTTCAGGGGAGGGGCTGCGGGCAGTTGGCAGCTGGCCCCACCCTCGTTCGGGGTGTTGGGGGCTGGAATGGGGGGGGGGGGGCCAATTGGGGCCTGGATCAGGCTGGTTGGCTGTCGCAGTGCACATCATAGCCACTGGTCATTCTGGCCACTGGGCTTTTATATGTATAGATAAGTATTATATATATATATATATATATATATATATATATATATATATATATATATATTAGAGGCCTGGTGCACGACATTTGTGCACTCAGGGGTGGGGGGCCTCAGCCCAGCCTGCACCCTTTAGCAGTTGGGGAACCTTCGGAGGATGTCCAACTGATGGCTTGTGGACATCCTTAGCGTCAGCTCGGCTTGTGGCTGAGCAGTGCTCCTCCTGTGGGAGCTCACTGACCACCAGGGGGCAGCTCCTGCATTGAGCTTCTGTCCTCTGGTGGTCAGTGTACATCATAGCAACCGGTTGTTCTGCTGTTCAGTCGATTTACATATTATCCTTTTATTATATAGGATCTTACTGTGATCAGATTTTTTTAAATGCCCATTTTATTTTTGAGCTCAGTTCAATTTACTTAATCTTTTGTTTCATATTTTTGTTCATTACTATGAGTCAGAAATCTTGTATTTATTGCTAGAACCCAAATTATAATCATTTGAGGCTGACCCCAGGTTTTTCTGCAAGAACATCTAAAATTGCTTCTACTCATTCCTTTGTGGCATTAGAGCTTTGCTAGATGTGCTATTCTCTACTGATGACTGCCATGGCCCTGACCACCCTCTTTCTGGGAAATTGGACATAAAGCACTGTACCCTTTTTACTGAGCATGTCCATTTCTCAGTGCACAGCCAAGACTAGTTGGTCATGGCTAATGATACTCTACTTGAAGTTTCCAAGAGAAGGAAAGAGACCTTCACACATGCCTTGGAGTTCCTCTCCAGGCCAGTTCCCTGACTCACTCTTAGTCTAGCTCTGTGAGGCAAAAGCTGCCTTACTCTCCATCACAAAGGTGTTCTGCTTATTTCCATGCCATGGAGTCCAAGACAGGACCCTAGGAAGAGAAAAAAAATTGCTCTCTCTGGCTTCCTTCTCCTTAATTGACTCTCCTCTGAGATAATTGGTCTTCTGTAACCCACTACACTTAAAATTGTATTAGTTTCCTATTGCTATTGTAACCGTTTGCCACAGACTTTGACTTAAAACAACATAAATGTACTATGTTGCAGTTCTGGAGGTCAGAATTCCAAGATGGGTCTCAGTGGGCTGAAATCAAAGTGCTGGCAGGCAGCATTCCTCTGGAGGCTCCAGGAGAGAATTTGTTACCTTGCCTTTTCGAGCTTCTGGAGGCTGCTTGTGGTCACCTCCCTTCATCTCCAAAGCCGTCAGTGTTGGCGAGGCTTCTTCACATTGTGTCACCTGACACTGCTTCCATTGCCACATCTTCTCTGGCTCTCCTGTCTCCCTTGTGATCTCATTAGAGCCACTCTGACAATCCAGGATGATGTCCTTATTTTAAGGTCAGCTGATTAGCAGCCTTAATTCCCCCTTTCAATGTAACATAACATGGGGATTCGGAGAGTAGCATCTTAGGGAACCACCATTCTGCCTACTATAGAGATAACTGCTGCTTTATACCCAGGATTACAATGGCATTAAAAAGGAATCTGAAAATAATAGTTTGTGTCAGTACATTCACCAAATGCTGTGTTATTTGTCTTAAATACCTTTACATGTGAGACATCCCTGGCCCTACTCAAGGTGGACTGCATAAACATAGTCTACCTCCTGTAGCAGTGGTAATAAGATGAAGGGAACTTCATGTCCTTATATCTTTTAGATTCAGGGTCTCTTTACCTGCCACCCCCAGGCAGCTGCTTAGACAAGGGAACATACATGCCTATTAAAAGGAAGATGCAATATACATGTAAAAACTCTCTAGACCCACTTGTAGGAAAGGAAATGTGTCTCTATCAGAAATAAGATTTGCAGAACTTACAATTCCTAACAATACACCCAATTTAGAACTCTAAACTCAGTCACCATGGCTATAGTATTAATGTTTGATTTAATTCCTTACATCCAGCTTTTCCTTAAACACATAAATTGTTCCCCCCTCTCTCTAAATTGTCTGCTTCCAGTGTTATATTGTTTAATGGAACAATGGGAAAATCTTTTTCAAAGTTAAATTTAGTCTCCATCTTAGAAGACAGAAAACAACTTGCAACACTTACAAGACAGTGTTTTTGTTTATTTGAAATTTATTGAGGTTCTATTTAGAGTGTACCCAATACATATAATTGTTTCACTACCTATAGCTTTGATGTCCATATGTGATAGATTTCCCAAGACTGCCTAAATTTTAAAATATGTGCTTTTGTTGTCTATGTTCAGACTTTAAGCAAAAAATGTCATCTATTTCTATCCTACCCTACATCTCTTTACCTTAAATATCACTGGAAGAACTTGTTAATGCATTAACACAATTTCCGTCCTTTGTCTTCTCAAAACCCTTGTCTGATCTCTTCTGAAATTTGTCCCACACTCTGCAATGTTTCTTTCCTATTCCCAGCTTCTACTCAAACAAATCCATTTTGTTCACTTCAGGCATATTTTCCCCTTAATGCCCAGCCCAAACCATAATCTTATGTCATTTAAAACCCAACATTGAGACCTCTCTTTGATGAGACCAAGAATACATTTGATTTATCTGTCTTTCTTTTATCCTTCCCACATATTACAAATTATAAAGAACACTTTAGCTTGTCTAAAAATGTAAACCCCATAGGGGCAAGGATTGCATCTTTTTTACATTTTATAACCTTCAAACAATTGTGTGTAGAAAATGTTGAAATGCTCAATTGACAAATGAATCAAGGCACTACCATTTCTTTCTTAAATGTCACATATTTTTTACCCAGCTAAAAATATTTTCCTGTGGTCTTGGCATTTTGCATGTGACATGGCATCTGCTCTGAAAGTAACAATAGAATTCTAACAGACCTCTCAACTGCTATTTTCAGTAAATTATTTTGTCATTGTAAAATCTTTTGTTAAAATGCAATGAAAAATAATATTTTTTTTCCTCTTAACACCCTTATGAATACAAATGCAGTGTACTTAATAGAAAAATTATGGAGTTGAGTGAGCTATTTTTCTACTTACAGTAGAAAAATTATCATTGAACTGTTAAAGTGGAGGCACTTTGGTAATAATGTTAATCCTCTTGGGATCACTTTATATTTTTTTCACCCAAGTTATTTCTGCCTCAATAACTTCAACATTGCTACTCTGACCATAATCTGTCCCTCAGGCTTTTTTTTTTAAGGGAGGCAAGTACATAATCACTTCCTCTGCTCTTTAAATAGAACTTGGCACTGCACATATATCTGAATCACAGATGACATAGCCTGCCACTGGGAAGCCTGGCACAGTGACATCAGACCTAGGAACAGGCAGTGAGATTTGGCCAGAGAATTTACTAGATTGAAAACCAGGTCCCCCAAGTATTTTAGGACTTCAGTTGCAGGTTATCAAATTAAGTAAAACTTAAACAATTAAGAGTGATCAACTTCATTTGTATATGATGCCAAATAAATGCCTGGATTACTCTTCCTCCAATAAAATTAATAGGTTGGTTAATTAATTAGTTTGCTGAACTGTAGAAACAGAATACAATTGATCTCAGAATTATGATTATAGAGATAAGAAAAATTAAAGAGAAAATGGAATAATTAAACATGTAATTATGCCTATAAAAATTGTGATAGACAAAAAAACCCACAGAAACTGTGACAGAGAAGCAATCCATTTCATACCCAAATCCTGAGGATGTGTCAATCCTATATAATAAAAGGCTAATATGCAAATAGACCGAAATGCAGAACAACCGAACAACCAAACAATCAGTCACTATGACGTGCGCTGACCATCAGGGGGCGTGTGCAGAACATAGCGGGCATTGGCCACGGCAGCATGGTGGAGCAGGTGAGTGGGGGCTCCAGACTAAGGTGGGGCGCCAGTTGCTGTCATCAGGGTGAGTCTCTGGTGGTTACTGAAAATTCTTTGCTCCCGTGCGCTGCGGTCCTGCCCAGCGCTTGCACCTGCTGCCGGTGCCAGCCCTGCTTGCACCCACTGCTGGTGCCTGGTCCCGGCCCTGATTGCTCGGGGCTGTCAGTGGTGGTGCAAGCGGTGGCTGCCAGCCCTGATCACCTCTAAGGGCTTCTCCACCTCTGCCTGTTCCTGAGGGGTGATTGGGGCAGCAGCTGCCATTTGCACCCGCTGCTGGCGCTGGCCCCAATTGCTCCGCACCATCAGCGGGTGTGAGCAAGGCCGGCACTGTCAGCACGTGGGAGTGGCAGGGCAGCGGGAGTGGGGCTGCCTGCAGAAAGGGGACTGGGGGCCGTGGCGGAAAGGGCCAGGAGGGGACGCAGAGGATGGGCCGAGACCTGCCCCTGTGCCTACTGCAGCCTTGCAGCCCACAGTTCCTTCCAAGGTGCACGAATTCATGCACTGGGCCCCTTGTATCAATATAGTTTGCATATAAGCTCTCAGTTTCTAGTTTACAAAATTTTTCATACTTCCTTTTTAAGCAGTAACACTAAAAGTGAGAATCAATAATTATCATTTTTTAAAATTTTAAAATAATGCAATATTTCCTTTGACTTATGAATAAGTTGTCTCCCAAAGTGTTATACATACAAGCCAGTATATTTCTATGGTAATTGTTTCTGAGTTTATTTCACCTCTAAAATCCATGCAAATATTTCACTCAACTCCATAATTTATCTGTAGTTGTGTTTCTATAGAAATACCATTTTCCCCTCAGTATTTTGAGTAAAATTGATTCTCAAGGAGGATACTTCAGGTATATGCTGTGGTCTTGCCTTCCACCTCCACACAACCCAGGGTCCATGTCTCCTGGCCAGGCCCTTCTCATCAGCGTCCTCCATGGAGGGGCCTGCTTTCTCATGTGAGGGGCGCATAGGACCAGGGATAGGGGGACAGCCAAAGTTTGACTGCGTCTTGAAATGGAGCCATGGCAGATGAGGAAGCTGCAGTTGGTTTTCTAGTTAAAGGTTTGCTGCTTTCCTTTTGTACATCTAACAGATAATTAAAATAATCATCTACACACAAAACAAATTCTTGATTTACTCATCCTTTCAAAAATCTCCTTCTCTCTTAGATCGCTATATCTGAGTCATGGGACCACTCAAGCCTTAGGATCTCTCTATTCCCCTGATATCCTATCCATCTGCAGATACTGTCATCTCTGCATCCTACATTCACTCACTGTTGCCTCTTAATCCAGCAACTTGAAACATGTTTCCTCCCTTATTTCACTCAGGTCCCATCTCAAATGTAAATTTTTCCACAGAGATGCTCTCCCTGCCTACCCTTCCTGGAGTAGCACCCACCTTTACTTTTTAATATTTATTCATCTCATGGTTTCCACTTTTACCCCCTTAGAAAACATTCTTCTCTTAGCTTTCAGCGTGATCTTCCACTAAAATCAAAATCCAAAATCCTTGCTGTGTCCTTTACTGAGATGACTCATTATCCTGATTTTAGTTGGTTTCTTGGAGATGTCTTTTCTAAATCTTCCCAACATCAGTGTCTGGAAGACACAAGTTTGCCCCAAGTTACTCTGTAACACATAAGCCTGTTTTTGTTTGTTTGTTTTATTATCATAGCTCAAGTCCTAATCCAAATACCTCAAATTTAGTTTTGCTTCATTATTTAATTTTGTAGGTTTTTTTTTGCTTTCCTAAGGGAATAGAAATCTTGCCTATCTTATTTAACACTGCAAGTCCAATGCCTCGTAATGTCTGGCCTATAACAGGTGTTTAATAAATATCTGCTGAATGAATGAATAAATTACTTGACCAAGATTCAGTAAAGCAAGTAGAGCATGTCCTTCAGAAGTAGTTCAGGAACACTATAAGACTCAACCATAAGAGGAGAAAACAAAGCAGAAATGGCATGTTACCTATTTTTTCTTTCTTTTTTCACATAGAAAACATGGGAGTGGATTGAAAGACCACTGAACTCTAACAGAGAGCTATGTTCGCATTCCATGATATTAAAAAATATACGAAGTACCTATATTCAAAGGAACCATATATATATATTTTATTTTATTTATTTAAATGTTGGCAATTAGCCTGGGGTGAGACTAATAACCCAATTTTACAGATTAGGAAACTGAGGCTTAGAGATTTGCCAGGGACACACAACCAGTTGCAGAGCTCAGAACTGAACCAACATTTTTTAAAAGCTATATTCTTTCCATTACATCAACCAGATTTTGATTCCTATAGCCATGGGAGAGTCAATATTGCTTTGGACTAAAGTTTCTTCAATAATATAAAGTGAAAACTAACCTTGTCTTGTAGGCTGCTACACATTTAATCAAGATGATGTGTCTGCAGAGCACAGTATGTGTTTGCCATCCTAAGACACATGGTTACATAGATTCCAGATAGAAATCCATAGACACCAGATAGAAAATGATGATTACTTTCAAAATAATCAGGATGATTTAAGATAAAAGTTCTATATTATCATATAACTTAAAGCTATAATTGAATTTATTGACAATCTAGAATAAGTGCAAATGCAGTAGAACATTTTGAAAATGGAAATGTTGGTGGGTATTGTGTTCTGTTTTGTTTTTTTCACAAATCCCCCTATGGTATATGCACACAAAGGCATTTTGGCCTTGCAGAGGCCCTGGGTGTCTTATAATAGCCATCTTGACCTTGCATTCTGGGGTTGAATGGGAAGCACTAATCTTGGAGAGTCTTTTAGATGACTTTGAAATATTTCTTGCTGAGGAATGTTAAAATATTTCTTGCTGAATCCTTTCATAGAATTCTTAATATGTTTGGTGGATATTATTATACTCCATTAAAGATACTTGACTCCACTGATAGCAATGAGGTATGCACCACAGAGCTTCACTTCATTCTTTGTAAAGAGGTACACAAAAATATTCTCGGTTAGCACTAAGAAAACTGATCTCCATTAATAATTTTAACATAAAGCCTTTAATGATAAAAGCAAATGACATGATTACAGCCACCCTTTCCTGAACACTTAGTGTGTGCCAGGTATTTTATGTACACTATTGCCAGTATCTCACCAGCCATACAAGATAGATATTAAATGATTTGCTTGAGGCCAAACAGCTCGCAAAATTGAAGAACTATGGTTTTAATCCTATCTTCTCTGATTTCAAAGTCCTACTTTTTCTCCCATTCCACACTATCTTATTCATTCTTTCATTCATTCAACAAGAATTAATTTAATGCCTATTATGTAGCAGGCACTGTTTGAGCTATTGACTAAAGCAAAGTCACTCTTCTTATGGGTCCCTCAAGAGGAAGGCAGAAATATAATCAAAAAAAAAAAAATCATTCATTAATTTTATTTAAAATATAAAATACATTAAAAATGTTTAATGAGATCCCATTAGGCCCCAATTCCAACCACTGTGTACGGAACTGAAAATAGAGCATGAGAAATTGTGACCTTGAGAGAAAGGAAGTTTGGAGAAGGTCACAGAGCTTTTCTCAGAAGAGACATACGTAGGATGTTGTTCGTAAGGGATGAGTAAGAGCTTACCACACAGACTACAGAGATCCAGCAGTTAGAGATTGTAAACAGGAAAGGAGGGATTGGTATGTTCGGAAACAGTGAGAAGACCTGGTTGGGAGAAGGCAGAGTTCAAGAGAGGAAGAGGCAGGAGATAAGACCAGAATAGTTGGTGAGGCTTGACTCTGAAAGATATAGCATTTAAATGGTGGGTTCAGCCCTAGCTGGTTTGGCTCAGTGGCTAGAGTGTCGGCCTGCAGACTGAAGGGTCCCAGGTTCAGTTCCAGTCAAGGGCATGTACCTTGGTTGCAGGCACATCCCCAGTAGGTGGTGTGCAGGAGGCAGCTGATTGATGTTTCTAAACTCTCTAACCCTCTCCTTTCCTCTCTGTAAAAATAAATAAAATATAATTTAAAAATATATAAAGTTTTTTTAAAAAGTGGATTTAGTCAGTAGTCTGTTGATGAGGGACATTTTTAGTCTCCCTGTGTCATGTTTCCATGGAGAGGAACTTCCAAAGTCTGTGTACCCACTCCTCTCACATTCCTTTTTGGAAGAGAAAGAGAAGCTCATGGAAGATGAACTTGGGGGAAGTCACTGCATATGCACAGTTTAAATGCACTGTCCTCCACAGGAAACTCACTGGAGCATGCTCTGTCTGCCCCGACTAGCAAGTTGACTGGGTCAGAAAACCTGTCCAATTCAAGGGTGAAGTATTAGATAGAACTACTTGTACCCAGCCAGTGTGGCTCAGCGGTTGAGCATCAACCCAGGAACCAAAAGGTCATGGGTTCAATTCCTGGTCAGGGCACATGCCAGGGTTGCAGGCTCGATCCCCAGTAGGGGTGTGCAGGAGGTAGCTGAATGATGATGTTTCTCTCTCATCTCATCGATGTTTCTATCTCTCTATCCCTTTCCTTTCCTCTCTCTCTAAAAATCAACAAAAGCGTATTTTTCAAAAAAGAAAGAACTATTTGCCATTGATCTAATGTCAAACCTCCCAATTGGCTTTATCAGTAATAAAGCTGACATTTCTATGTCCTGTATAGTCTATCTGACTTCAGTACTTTCTCTCTCAATGAGTTTCTGATTTGGAAGAAGACCTAGTTTACCTATTAGTTTTCCTAAAACTCCAACAAACCTGTGGAAGGCAGAATGATGGCACCCAAAGATGCCTCCATCCTAATCCCCTGAACCTGTGACTATGTTACTTTGCATGGCAAAGGGGATTTTCCCGATGTGATTACAGTTAAGGACTTTGAGATGGGAGATTGTTCTAGGTTACTCCAATCTAATCATGTGAGTCCTTAAAAGCTGGCATTCTTCCCTGCTGGGTCAGAGAGAGATGTTAGGCTGGAAGAGTGGTCAGAGAGATGCGACATTGCTGGCTTTGAAGATGGAGGGAGGCAGCCACAAACTAAGGAATATGGACAAGCCTCTAGATGCTGAGAACAATCTTCCAGTTGATAGCCAGCAAGAAAATGAGGATCTTAGTCCTGCAACCACAGGAAGCGAAATTCTGTCAACCCAAATTAGCAAGGAAGCAATTCTCTCCTAGAGTCTTCAGAAGGAATGTAGCCTGGCTAACACCTTGATTCTAGCCCAATGAGACTTGTGTGAGACTTCTGACCTACAGAACTATAAGTTAATCATTTGCATTGTTTTGACCTACTCAGTTTGTGGTAATTTGTTATGGCAGCCATGGAAAACTAATCACAAGGAGGCATTGAATGGTCGTTTTTGTTTGTTGGTGTTGTTTTTAAATTGAAATATAATTATCACATAACATTGTATACATTTGAGGTGTGCCACATGTTGGTTTGATATATTTATACTAGAGGCCTGGTGCACGAAATTCGTGCAAACAGGGGCAGGGGTCCCCTCAGCCAGCCTGCACCCTCTCCAATCCAGAATCCCTAGGGGGATGTCCGACTGCCGGTTTAGGCCCGATGCCCAGGATCATCCTTCTCACAATCTGGGACCACTGGCTCCTAACTGCTCACCTGCCTGCCTGCCTGATCACCCCTAACTGCCATCCCTGTTGGCTGGCCTTGTCACTCCCAACTGCCCCACCTGCCAGCCTAGTTGCCCCCAATTGCCACCCGTCCACCAGCCTGGTTGCCCCTAACTGACCCCCCCACCACTGGCCTGGTTGCCCTTACTGCCTCCCCTGCCTGCATGGTCGCCCCCAACTGCCCCCACTGTGGGCCTGGTCGCCCCACACAACCTGCTGCTTGATTGTTTGGTCACTTCTCACTAATGCCCCTGCCGGCCTGGTCACCCCATGCAGCCTGCTGCTTGGTTGTTTGGTCGTCCCTCACTAATCCCCCTGCTGGCCTGGTTGCCCCACACAGCCTGCTGTTCAGTCGTTTGGTCATTCCTCACTAACCCCCCTGCCAGCCTGGTCATAGGCAGCCATCTTGAGGGTGTGAGGGTCAATTTGCATATTACCTATTTATTATATAGGATAGACATACTTGAAACTTATATAATGTTATGAATCAATGTTATCCCAATAAATTTAATTATTTAAAAAATATTATATAAATTGAATTGTACAGTAGGTAACACTTTGAAATTGGCTTTTTTAAAATGTCCACATAATCTCCTTGAGATTTACTCATGTTTCAACATATAACAATAATTTGTTCCTTTTACTGCTGTATGGTATTCCATAGTATGGATTACCACAGTGTACGTATCTTTCACCCAGTGAAAACATTTGGGTTATTTCCAGTTTGGACTATGACAAGACTGATGTAAGCTCTATCTATAGGTTTTTGCTTGAACATAAATTTTTATTTCTTTAGAATAAAAACTCAAGAGTGTGATTGTTGGGTTGTATGGTAAGTGCATGTTTAATTTTATAAGAAACTGCCAAACTTCTAGCATGCCTATAGCATTTTACATTCTCACCAGCAATTTATGAGAGATCCAGTTTCTCTACATCCTCTCTGGCATCTGATGCTGTCAGGGTTTTTGGTTTGCATGTTTGTTTTTTAGTCATTTTAATAGGTGCGCAGTAAAAAACAGATGGATTGTTAATGGTATTTTTGGAACTCTGTATAAACACTTGAATTAGCTCTCTGAAGTGAACACAATTTCCTATACTCACATATGAACATAGTAAAAGGACAGGAGGTTGGATCTTGGCCCTCCATATTTGCAAGTGAAAATGAACACAAAAGCATGGAACTGTAAGATCATCAACAATCATTGATTTATAACAGATTCCCTTTTGGGATCCTTGTGGTGAGTTTCAGGGATCCCAAGAGCAAAGTAGACATCATAGTTTACTATCTACCTTGATGATTTAATTCTCAAAGTTCAAATGATAAGGAACCTTTGGAAACTTTTCCAAAGCGTTTAACATGCTGCCCTAAAGAAAGGCTTCAGTCACAGAGTTACATTAAAAACATTTAAACAAAATAGTGATTTAAGAATAATATTAGAGATTTTAAATGATTATCAACACATACAAAAATATCAGCACACTGCAAAATAGAAGTGTCATTTTATTTAAGGATCATTGGAGAGGGGAGGAAGAGAAGAAAATCTGCTATTTCTTCCTCTACGCTCTTGAATGGAAATTCAGAATTTACAAGCACTAATCCTGGGGAATCCTAACTCTCTCTAACAAACCACCTGGAATTGAACAGAACTGTTGAAATCCTTAGAGCAGTAGGGATGTTTGTAAGCCAAGAAAAAAAATACTTGTCTTTAAGGGTCTACAAGCATTAAATGAGTGTATAAAAATAAGTTTCTCCTTCTGATGGCAGATGTTACAACATAGTGGAAAGAGTATGAGCTATCTATAGATATAAAACCCTAATATGCAAATAGACCAAACGGCAGAACAACTGAACAACCAGTTACTATGACATGTGCTGACCACCAGGGGCGTGTGCGGAACATGGTGGGGCATTGGCAGCAGGCCGCAGAGCGTGGAACATGGCGGGCATCAGCTGTAGCGGGATGGTGGAGCAGGTGAGTGGGGGTGCCAGACCAGGTGGGGCACTGGTCACTGTCATCAGGGCGAGCCTCTGGTGGTTACTGAAAATTTTTTACTCCCAAATGCCACAGTCCTGGCTGGCACTTATACCTGCTGCCAGTGCTGGCCCCATTGCTGGTGCTGGACCAACTGTTCGCACTTGCTGCCAGTGCCTGGTGCTGGCCCCGATTGCTTGATGCCATCAGTGGGTGTGAGCAGTGGCTGCCAGCCCCAATCGCCCCTCAGGGCTTCTCCACTTCCCCCTGCTCCTGAGGGGCAATCAGGGCAGCAGCTGCCACTTGCACCCACTGCTGGAGCTGGCCCCAATTTCCCCATGCTGTCAGTGGGTGCGAGCGGGGCCGTCGCCGTCAGTGCATGGGAGTGGTGGCAGCGGGAGTGGGGCTTCAGGGGATTAGGGACTGAGGCAGGAGGGGCTGGGTGGGGGCATGGAAGATGGGCCGAGACCCGCCCCTGTGCCCACTGCAGCCTCATGGCTCTCAGTTCCTTTTAAGGTGCATGAATTCGTGCACTGGGCCCCTAGTAGACCTATAAAAACCAGAGTTTGGGTAATTTAAATTTATTGTGCCTTACTTTATTCATCTATAAAATAGGTATAATAATATCTACCCAAGAGGAAGTTTGAAAGATTGAGATAATAAAATAAATATTAACATAGTTCCTAGAAAACGGTGTGCTGAGAATATGCTACCAGCAATTCTCTGAATCAATATGAAGGTGCACACTTCCTCATCTGACAGAACCACTAGTGACTGGTTACAAGCTTGGTTATGTATCCTAAAATTTTGTAACTTAAATGACAGTGTAATATACTGGAGTTGAAATAAAACTTGAGTTTAGACAATAATCTAGAGAATTCTTGTTTAAACAAATATGTTTCACATCTTCCTTCTAAATCTATTATCTATTTGAAGACCCTTTTGACCACTGAGAGTTATAAGATTAGTGCAACTATGTATGGAGCACATAAAACTTGAAGCCACCATTTGGAGTTTTGTGATGTGTCAAATTGCATCCATTTGTTTGTTACAATTCTTTTTGTGCAGTGAGGAAGGGAAATAGCATGTGTGATTTGCATATACAGAGAATTGATGCTCAAGGAAATGATAACAACACCTCTATAAAAATAACTTTTTAAAAAATATACATTTTTATTGATTTCAGAGAGGAAAGGAGAGGGAAAGATAGAAACATCAATAATGAGAGAGATCTATTAATCATAAGCCTCCTGCATGCCCCCTACTGGGGATCGAGCCCACAACCCAGGCATGTATCCTTGACTGGAATCAAACCCGGGACCCCTCAGTCCATAGCCCGATGTTCTATCCACTGAGCCAAACCGGCTAGGGCTAAAACAACATTTTTTACATTAATCATAGACACAGCAACAAAGATGCTTTTATGCTTGATTTGTGGAGAGAGTAGAAATGGTTTAAAAATGATTACATGAGTTTACAGTCTGCATGTTCCACCATGGGCCATCAATATATAAAGTTAAATACACTGCTCTTAAGTGAGCCTGACTACTTACACACCTTCAGTCCTGAGCTTTGACTTGCTTCTGGTTATGATGATAGATTAGAAGTGATTCTTCACGGACATGGAGCCCAAATACCAGGATTAGTTTAGGGAAAGGAAGGGGTAACATTCAGTACTAGTTACTAAAGAATATATATTGAGAATTTAGGTGAGAAATTATACTATTTTAAAAAATAATTTTATTGATTTCAGAGAGGATGGATAGGAAGATGAGAAAGAAACATCAATAATGAGAGAGAATCATTGATCAAATGCCTCCTGCATGCCCCCACTGGGAATTGAGCCCACAACCCAGGCATGTGCCCTGACCGGGAATCGTACCTGTAACCTCCTGGTTCAAAGGTACACACTCAACCACTGAACCACACTGTCCAGGCCAGACATTTTCCTTTCTAAATCACCTGAAAGTACACCTGGAGTTCTGTAAGAAACTCTTACAGGGCAAGGAGCTGATATAAATCTTTGGGAGATCTGTGTACAGAGACAGGCATATCTTTGCAAAAAATCCTTTTAAAATTGGCATGTGAGCCCCTTTTCCTCCAAATAATATTAAACCACAAATTCAATATTATTTGGGAATTTTCATGCTTTACATCAGTGGTTTATCTTTTTTTTAATTTTTAACTCCCTATCTTTACTATGAAGAGAAAGAATCATGCAAATGTAATTTGAAGATATGTTTATAAATATATATGAATGTACATGATGAATAATAATGCAAATGTAGTTGAAAATTGAATATATATTTTTGAAATATATATTTTATAAATATGATTGACTATATATTATTAAGATAAAATAATGGAGGAATCCACAAATTGGTTTGGAAGTCTCAAGAGAATGAGTTCATACTAGGTCTATTTATGCAAGCATTCCCAAGGATGCATTTGCTGCCTTGAACAAGATTGTTAAACTGGAGAATTTGTCTTTATCTGAAGACTCAGTATTATGGACATTAAATGCCATAATGATTATGGGGGGGGAAAGAGGACATAAGTAATACTTTCAATAATAAAGATTTAGAAAAAATTAAAATAATAATAAAGCCATAATGATAATCAATGTTTTTATCTTTTCTCAATAGGATATCAGAGTAAGAGATAAAAAATTCTCCTTTCTTAAAATAGGGCTTTCAATTTGCACTGCTTCTTAGCCATTTATCCATGCCTCATCTGTATTTCTCAGTAAGAGGAGGATGACCCATATTCCACTTAATAAGTCATTCTTTGAAGAAAAAATATGTACACATTTTTCTTTAGCTTTATAAACGGGATTTTGAGAATTTATCAAAGAAATGTTGCATTGGGTTAGTGAGGTACCATTTGCCTCACTCACATTGGAATCTCCCCATGGAGGCATTTCTAGACCCAAAGTCCAATTTGGTCTTTTATACTGTGGGTTCCAGAAGTCTACAATGAGAATTTCTCAGGTTTCAGACTCAGCCTCATCTATGAACCATGTCTTTAAAATAGTAAGCTAACTTCTCCAAAATTTATCACAACCTGTCAGGAAATAAGAAAGTACAGATACCTTCCAATATGGTCCACTTTATTCATAAAAATATCTTTACTTTAGCTGCAACAGGACATTTCTTCTTCCATAAAATATAACAAATGTAAATATTTGCATATAAATACTTTTGAACTTAATATACTTTTATATACAACTAGAGGCCTGGTGCACAAAATTCCTGCATGGGGTGCAGAGGTCCCTCAGCCCAGCCTGCACCCTCTCGCAATCTGGGACCGCTGGCTCCTAATTGCTCACCTGCCTGCCTGATCACCCCTAACCACTCTGCCTGCCTGCCTGATTGCCCCTAACCCCTCCATCTGCCTGCCTGATCACCCCTAACCGCTTGCCTGCCTGCTTGATTGCCCTTAACACCTCTGCCTTGACCCCCGCCCACTGGGGCAGCTGCCTCTGCTGCGGCTTCGTCCGGAAGGACTTCCAGAAGGTCATTCAGCTGTCCGATCTAATTAGCATATTATGCTTTTATTATTATAGACTAGAAGCCCGGTGCACGAAATTCGTGCATGGAGGGGGGTTGTCCCTCAGCCCAGCCTGTACCCTCTCCAATCTGGGACCCCTGGAGGGATATCCAACTGCCCAGGACTCACAATCCAGGACTGCTGGCTCCCAACTGCTTGCCTGCCTGCCTGCCTTCCTGATTGCCCCTAACCGCTTCTGCCTGCCAGCCTGATCACCCCCTAAACACTCTGCTGCCAGCCTGGTTGATGCTTAACTGTTCCCCTGCCAGCCTGTTTGCCCCCAACTTCCCTCCTCTGCTGGCCTGGTCACCTCTAACTGCCCTCTCTTTCAGGGTTGATCACCTCCAACTGCCCTCCCTTGCAGGCCTGGTCCTTCTCAACTGCCCTCCCTTGCAGGTCTGGTCCCTCCCAACTGCCCTCCCCTGCTGGCCATCTTGTGGTGGCCATCTTGTGTCCACATGGGGGAAGGATCTTTGACCACATGGGGGCAGACATATTGTGTGTTGGAGTGATGGTCAATCTGCATATTACTCTTTTATTAGATAGGATAGAGGCTTGGTACAGGAGTGGGGGCCAGCTGGTTTGCCCTGAAGGGTGTCCCAGATCAGGGTGGGGGTTCCCTTGGGGCATAGGGCAGCCTGAGTGAGGCGCCTGTGGTGGTTTTCAGGCCAGCCACGCCCCCTGGCAACGCAAGCAGAGGCCCTGGTATCTGGAATTTATTTTCCTTCTACAATTGAAACTTTGTAGCCTGGAGTGGAGTCAAGCCTGCTGCTCCCTCTGCAGCCGGCAGCCATTTCTGTGGCAGTTAATTCACCTTCTATAATTGAAACTTTGTAGCCTTAAGCAGAGGCTGGGCCCGGACAGGGTATGCGGAAAGCTTTGCTTCCCCTGTTGCCGCCGGCAACCCTGGCTTACTCCCTCAAGCTCTGTTCTGCTGCCATTTCTGTTTGAATTTGTTTACCTTCTATAATTGAAACTTTGTTGCTTGAGTGGAGGCTTAGGCCTGCAACAGCTCGCGGAAAACTTGGCTTGTTCTGTTACCTGGGAAACCTTGCTCTCTGTGGCTGTAGCCATCTTGGTTGGGTTAATTTGCATACTTGCTCTGATTGGTTGGTGGGCATGGCTGGTGGGTGTGTTGATGGTACGGTCAATTTGCATATTACCTTTTTATTAGGTAAGATAAGATTTAAATCACCCAAAGTTAGCAAATGGCAAATAGCATGCCTTTATTCCAAGCAATATATATACACACCTATCAGTAATATATATATTTAGAAAGAGAGAAAGAGTAGATTAGAAAACATAGTTATTCTAGAAATGTTGGAAATTTTATTTTTAATTTGTCAACCAGTATTAAATTTCATCAAAGCTATAATCAGATGATTCCCATAAATTTTCTCAAGAAATGCTTTTGTTACTATTTAACCTTATAGATATCAAATAGATAACATTAAAAGTACTCTAAATCAATCGTATTTGTTTTTTGAGACATACAGGTAAATGAACACACAATTCTTTGTTAACAAAGAGCAGTTTACTTTTTATATGTATCATTTAATCACAATCACCTTTACACATATGGTGCTTAGGAAACGTTTTACTAACTTTGTCCCCAAGTCAACTCACAGGCCTTATATTTTTAAGTACTACACGATTTTTTACAGAGGAAAAGTTTTGATCCAGTTTATAGCTCTTTTCCTTTTAATTCTTAGTTGTTTTTTTTCCACATTTGGTTCTCTTAATGCTTATAACACGTTTTTCTTCTTTTTTAATATGGGAAAATTTAGCTTTGGTGCACCATCTGTTTCATAGTGAAGTGCTTGTATTCAGCTTCCCAGATGGGTTGAATAAGAGAAAAAGGTTAAATGATTTAACTTGAATTCACACTGTGAGTCATCTGCCCTAAGCCCAGTCATGACAAAGTGAGAGATTTCCAAGGGTTTTTTCTAATTCTTCATTACACTAACGTGAAGATCATACAACTTTCAGCAGAGCTTTCTCGAAACAGAAGAGTAGCAATATACTCACCAGTGCTGGACAATCATTTAGACTTCAAATTTAATTCTAACATACAACTTTCAAACCATTGAAAAACTAAATACTTCCTCGTACAAGAAATTAAAACAATGTTTCAATATTATTGCCTTCTAGCTGATATTCTAATGTCCTTTTTCTCTCCCTTCCAGCATATTTTTAAACTTCTCCCATATTAATCTTGTAACAACACCACCCCCTTTGTTCTCATCTCACTGATGAGCAGGCAGAATCTTCCTACTAACAGTGCACAGACTACTAGCTTTTCCAAAGACTGCCTGAAATTCATTTTCTTAAATACTTTTCTAGTCTGAAGTATTAGTACTCCAATATAATTCCAGAGTAGCACAGCAAAAAAAACTCCCATTATAAGAAAGAGTTCAGATAGCAAAGGGTGCCTGGATAAATAAAAGAATGTGCGTTAATTAAATTTATTGCATTTTAATAGTATCGTAAGACACCAAAGTTGACTTATTGAAATTTGACAAACTTTCAGTTGGTGCAGAGTTATAGTCCAGAGCCTGTGATGAAGTTGAAAAAAGTAGAAATGATGGTTGCTTTGAGGAATTTGTATGAGCTATTATCAAGGTATCCCCATTTAGGGCAGAAACAAATTATGCTATTAATGAACTGAATTATGTGACAATCAATTTAACCAATATCTGATGAACTGATTTTTTTTTTTTTTTTTTTTTTTTAGTGAAATTGTTCTTCTTAACAATCAATCCAATGATACATTTCAATGTGGTCAAAATATAAGAAGTCACCCTGACCTTAAGGTTTTGTGGTAAGATGTCTCAGTCTCTTAGTTTGTTATAAATTACTAGAGGCCTGGTGCATGAATTCATGCATTGGTGGGGCCCAGCTGGCCCTCCCTGATGGAGGCCGATTGGGCCCTGGCTGGCCCGGGGCAGGCCTGTGGGAGGTCATCTGGCAGGGGAGGGACCCAGGAGGTTGGCTGGCAAGCCCTGCCCCCGATCAGGGTAGGGGGCCAATCGGGGGTTGGGCCAACCAGGAGGAGAGGCTGCGGGAGGTTGGGGGGCCAATCAGGGCCCCGATCAGGCTGGTTGGCCACCGCAGTGCATGTCATAGCGACCAGTCATTCTGATTGTTCCTGTCGCTTGGCTTTTATATATATACTAGAGGCCCAGTGCATGATTGAATCATGCACGTGTAGGGTCCCCTACACGCTTTCGCTTTTGATCACGGGGGAGCTGGGTGCCTGTCCGCTGGTGCGCCAGGCCTTTCAGAAGCCTCCGGCGTGGTGGAGGCTTCTGAAAGGCCTGGTGCCTGAGCGGACAGGCCCCCAGCTCCCACGCTTTTGCTTTTGATCGCAGGGGAGCTGGGTATCTGTCTGCTGGTGCACCAGGCCTTTCAGAAGCCTCCGGCTTGGCGAAGGCTTCTGAAAGGCCTGGTGCCTGAGTGGACAGGCACCCAGCTCCCACGCTTTTGCTTTTGATCGCTGGTGCACCATGCCTTTCAGAAGCCTCCAGCACGGCAGAGGCTTCTGAAAGTCCTGGTGCCTGAGCGGACAGGCACCCAGCTCCCACGCTTTTGCTATTGATCGCTGGTGCACCAGGCCATTCAGAAGCCTCCAGCGCGGCGGAGGCTTCTGAAAGGCCTGGTGCCTGAGCGGACAGGCACCCAGCTCCCACGCTTTTGCTATTGATCGCTGGTGCACCGGCGTGGTGGAGGCTTCTGAAAGGCCTGGTGCACCAGCAGACAGATACCCAGCTCCCCTGCAATCGAAAGCAAAAGCGTGGGAGCTGGGGGCCTGTCCGCTCAGGCACCAGGCCTTTCAGAAGCCTCCACCACGCCGGAGGCTTCTGAAAGGCCTGGCGCACCAGCGGACAGGCACCCAGCTCCCACGCTTTTGCTTTCGATTGCAGGGGAGCTGGATATCTGTCTGCTGGTGCACCAGGCCTTTCAGAAGCCTCCGGCGTGGCAGAGGCTTCTGAAAGGCCTGGTGCCTGAGCAGACAGGCACCCAGCTCCCCCGCTTTTGATGGTCCGTGGTGGGATGTGAGCTTGCTGCCCCAGAGGCCCCTTCTGTGCCGCAGCACAGCCATGGTGCAGACGCTGAGCTCGAGCCGCCGCTGGCGACGTGAGCTCAGCATCCCACTGGCCCAATCGGCCACCCCGGCCACCCCGAGTCCCGCCCCCCAGCGCCTCCTGGCCAATCGCGGGCATAGCGAAGGTACAGTCAATTTGCATATTTGTCTAATATTAGGTAGGACTAAAGGCCTGGTGCATGGATTCGTGCATGGGTAGGGTCCCTCTGGGTGGCTTGCAGGGATCGGGCCAAAGCCCGCAGTCCAACACCGCCTGCAGCTTCTACCTGCCACTCCCACTCATTCCAGCCCCACTGTGCCTGCCACAAGCTCGCACCCAGCCAGTCGTGATCAGGAGAAGCTGCGGCAGCAGTGCTCGCCAACCATAAGCCCTGTTCCTGGCACCTTCCCAAGGGGAGTGTCCTGCAGGATTGGGCTGAAACCGGCTCTCCAACATCCCCCGAGGGATCCGGGTTGTGAGAAGGCACAGGCCAGGCTGAGGGGCCCCACAGGTGTACAATCGGGCTGGGGAGGAACCACGAGAGGGCTCCAGGGTGTGTCCAGCCCATCTTGCTCAGTCCCGATCAGCTGGACCCTAGCAGCAAACTAACCTACTGGTAGGAGCATCTGCTCCCTGGTGGTCAGTGCACGTCATAGTGACTGGTTGACGAGTTGACTGTCTGCCCCCTGGTGGTCAGTACACATCATAGCAAGTGGTTGAGCAGCCTTAGCATATCATTAGCATATTATGTTTTGATTGGTTGTTCGTTTGTTCTGCTGTTCAGTCTATTTGCATATTACCCTTTTATTATATAGGAAAGATTAGTCCTATTTCATTAATATGTGGGCATATTTTAATATCATATATTTGAAACTGTAATAATGCAATATAATTTACCTACTTGTTAAAGAATCTTAAAAACCTCTTATTTTTAGGGATAATTTAACTTAAGTTAAAAAAAGTAACTTTGGTATAGAGGGTTCACAAATGCATCATAAAATAATATATATATATAAAAGGCTAATATGCAAATAGACCGGAACAACCGGAAAAACTGAACAACTGGTTGCTATGATGTGCACTGACCACCAGGGGGCATGCACAGAACATGGCAGGCATCGGCAGCAGGCAGCAGGCAGCAGACCACGGAACAAGGCAGGCATTGGGCATGGTGGGATGGTGGAGCAGGTGAGCGGAGGTTCCAGACCAAAGCGGGATGCTGGTTGTTATCATGGGGGCGAGCTTCTGGTGATTACTGAAAATTCTTTGCTCCCACATGCCACAGTCCCACTCAGCACTCACACCTGCTGCTGGTGCCAGCCCTGCTCACACCCGCTGCCAGTGCCAGAGCCACTGCTCGCAACTGTTGCTGACGCCCAGTGCCAGCCCCAATAGCTTGGTGCCATCAGCGGGTGTGAGCTGCAGCTTCCAGCCCCAATCACCCCTCAGGGCTTCTCCACCTCCCCCTGCTCCTGAGGGGTGATCCAGGCAGCAGCTGCTGCTGGCACCTGCTAACAGCGCCAGCCCCAATCACTTTGCACCGTCAGTGGGTGCGAGCAGGGCCAGCACCGTCAACGGGTTTGAGTGGTGGCAGAGGGAGCAGGGCTGCTGGCAGACAGGGGACCAGGGATCCCGGCAGGAGGGGCCGAGTGGGGGCACGGAGGATGGGCTGAGACCCGCCTCTGTGCCCACCGCAGTCTCACGGCCCACAGTTCCTTTCAAGGTGCACAAATTTGTCCCTAGTATATACACTGAGTGGCCAGATTATGATGATTTCTGAATGCATAATAATCTGGCCACTCAGTGTATGTACTGAATTCGTGCATGGGTGGGATCCAGCCAGCCTGGCCAGGGGGAGGGGACATAGGCTGTTGGTCGGTCTGCCTGCTGGTCGAACTCCTGGTCGAGGGGACAATTTGCATATTAGCCTTTTATTATATAGGTTATACACTGAGTGGCCAGATTATTATGCGTTCAGAGATAATAATCTGGCCACTCAGTGTATATAAAACCTAGCAGTATGCTTTGCCTATAATTCAGTGGCTGACCTTCACAAGAAATGTGATTTCTCTAATAATTCTACCATTCTGGAAAATTGTTCTGAATATTTGTCAATAAGACAAAAGCTGTTAATAATAGGACACTAAAGAAACTTTGAACTTGCAAATTTATTTTTATCTACATGAGGTTTCAGATATAGTTATCTCTTCACTAAGCATCACCTTTAAGTGTAACAAGTTGCTCAGTTTCTTTCTTCCCAGTTAGATTGTAATCTCCTTAGGGCAAAAATGATCTCTGCTTATTCAACACTATCTCCGCAGCCTCTAGACTAGACTCTGGAAGAGTATAATAATATTTTGTTGAATTAAATCGCATTGAAGACCATCTGCCTTTCATTTTAGGAGCTCACAGATTAAAAGAGAGGAAATATTTAAAGAAACAATTCTAATCAAATTAAGTGAGCATTTTTATACTAGTATGAATGGAGTTATGCAAACAATACAGAGTGAGGGTTACAGAGAATTCAGTAAGGAAAAGGCACATGCTTGAGTCTTAATAGATGATTGGGACCATGCAGGTGTAAGGGTGGGCAAGGTATTTATTCCAGGCTGAGGGAACAGCTTTGGTTTTTAATAAATAGGAATGAAGAAGATTCTCCTTTGCCTTATTATCTTTCTCATCTAGCAAAGAGTTGCAAAATGTTGAATACATTTTTTTTTCAATCAGATACAATTCAGAAACATGCCAGCATGACCAGATGGATGGCTTTCAGATTCACACTTTAGAAACACATGCTGTTTCTCTGAGGCAATTGGGTTCTGTTTCTTTTAAAATAGCAGAAAGCATATGGGAACAGGATCGGATCTGTCAACTACTATTAAAAGAATGATGAAGCTTATGAAATAAATTAAATCAAAACCTATAAAGTGACAAAATTTTTATTGTATTTTGAAATTCTAAAGTTTTACATTTGTAGAAACATGGACATCTAAAAAGGAAAGAAATCTGCTTTTTCATCAAAATCACAACCCCTGATACAGCTGCCGAGAAAAGATCAGTGAAATGAGAGAGTCTGTAAGAATTTCATTGATCCATCGTTAAGTATTTCCACTCTTAACTAGTACTGCAAATTTATTTCCCTAAGAAAAGAATGTGTAGAACAGTTTGTCTATTTTTCTTCAAAGTCTCTTTCTTTTATTAACACAAATATACAAACATAAATAATCACAACATCAGACTTATATGTATGTAAACATCTGTCTTGATTTAAGTAACTTTAGCAATTATGGTTGTCCATTACTTAGTGCAAAGACATCTCTCTATGTAACCTGTTGGTGCCTTTAACCAAGAGTGGCTTTGAACCAATTCTAACCACAGTGCTTCCAGGAATGAGTTTCATAACCAGGTCAAATTTTCCTAATGATAGACTTATAACTCTACCAAAATTCTATTTTTTCTATGGTAAACTTACCTCTCCCCAAATTATTATTTGGGGATTTGGATGATTAAATTTCAAGGGGAGTGATTTCATGGGGCTGAACCCAAGGAATTAAAGGAGCTTTAGATAGAAAACTTCTATTTTAAGAAAACATTTTTTTTTTTCAAGGAGGAATACTTCCTTTGTCTTTTATCCATGCAGAGTCCTTGATCCCAGATAAAGTAAATGGGCTGCTGGTGGCTTTGAAGTCTTCAGCTAACCTTCACTCATTTGGGAATGTGCACTACTCTTCTTGACTCCCACATGCATAGAGCTTTGCTCCCAAAATCTGTTACATGCCCATATGAATTTCTCAATATCAATTCTGGAGTGGTAATATGAAAATAATATCATCTGCCATTCTCATTTATTCATTCCATAAACATGTTTTTACTTCTGGGATAGGTGTTAATGGGGCATTCAAACATGAATTAGATCTATATCATGTCTTCAAAGAGTTTATAGGCTATTGGGGAAACTCAGCTATACAAACAGCTATAATACAAGGAATAAAGTGATAGGTTTCATAATAAAGGTATAAATAGAGTGTTATGGGAGTTCGGTAGAGCAATAGGTCATCATAAATGTTTAACATTCACAGATATTTTGATGATTTTTCTTTTCAATGTATTAAAAATTTCCTTACAGTCAAAGTGTTTTAGTCAAAGTCAGCATATTAAATATGCACAACAAGCATGAGATTTTATATTTGTACATGATACTAAATTGTCATCAGCATCATCATTATCCCAGCCTATTGGCAACTCCTCTCACACTTTATCATAATTGCAGAAAAATAATTTATGATTAAAAGATGGAAAGTACTTTATTTTTTATCTTTATAAATGGATTGCTTGCATTACAATCCTATTTTTATATATCTGATATTCCAATGAAAGCTGTTTGTTGTTTTAAAAGTTAATATTTATTATTAGTCTCAACTTATTTGAGTGTACTCAGCATATTTGGTTATTAATGATATTCGGTTACTCATGGATACATTTCATTTATAATGTCAAGCAAATAAGGAAATGAAAGAATAAAGCCACAGGTCAGTATTTAAGATAATAACAAGAACAAAATCTCATTCGGTGAATAGATTGAGAAGACAGTTCAGAGAAAGGGGCTCTTAGAGTTTCTTCACATGCTGTGTGTTTCGTGTTGTGTGGGCAGGCACAGTGACTTAAAGGAGCTGGAACTTTGAATCTATCTTCATTTAATTTCTGAATGAATATCTTCCAGATAGTCCTGCCACCAATTATTTTCATAATAAATATTTGTCATCACCCATGCCATTTCAATTTCAAACTCTTCAGCATATTTCAAGAAATAATGAATGATCACCAAGTATTGGAGCCAGGCTTAGCTGGCTGTTATTCTCCTACTATGACTTTGTAAAGACATCCCTCTATTGTTTGGGTTCCTAAATCAAACCAGCGTGACAGTGAATTTGCTAAATCAGAGGCGTTTGCCAAAAAAAATAAAATAAAATTAGTATTAGGTCAATGAAGACTTTATATTTAAATTCTAACATTAAATAAAACATGTTTCACAGCAAACAGCAACTTCAAGCATATGCTTTGTTAGAAGGAAAAAAAAAAAAGGAGCATTTAAACTCCAAATTTCTAGTGGCTGTGCCAAAAAGAAAAAAAACAAACAAAAAAAAAAACCAACAGTTAAGCCATGCATATTCAATTATAATATATGTAAAACACAGTATCAAAAAGTAAACACATGCTAATAAGCTAGTTTGCCATAAGTAAAGCTTTAATTATCTGAGAAATGTGGGGACTCACATTTAATAAATTTACTTTAACATCAAAGATGTCTTTGCTAACCACTCTGTTGTTGACCAGACTGTTGTCACATTCCAGAGGTTTAAGCTCCCATCCTAAAACATAACTGGGAAGCCAGCAGTCTCTTTGCTTCCAAGAATGTTGGCCTCTAGGTAGCAAAAAATAAAATTAAGCCTTTTACTAATAGCAAGGTTAAAACTGACTTCCAGGGAGATGGTTGAATGTCTTTCTTCCCTCCTCCCACTTGCGCATCCCAAAGTCACTCCTGGGTTTTAGTGAAAAGTCACCTGCCCTGTTCCCAGCTGGTGTGGTTCTTGTGCTGGAACCCAGACGTGGATGCCTAGCAATGGGTTGGTGGTGCCTATGTGTCTCTCTCGTTTACAAGTTTGTCTACTTCTGTGCTTGCAGGTGGTTGCTGTATCTTCAATATATTATATTAGGTTGCATTGAGTAGTGAAAGCAATTTGGATTTCCCTTCCTGAATTGTGACTCCATTGCAGGCCAAGTCTATTTCACTTTCTCATCTCCAAGATCCCTAGGACAGTGCCTTACAGACTATCATTAAAGGGGAGGTGGGAAGGTGGGGGACTTGTTAAATTCAACTACATTGCTAATAACTGTTTTAAACACCAGCCAACTGTAGTGTTGAAATGTCACATGGGAGAAAAACTGGCTCCTCACCTCCACCCCCACCCAGCCTCCTGGTGTGAGTTTACTGAATTTCCCACACACCCTTACAGACTCAGGAAGCTGACTTTTGTCTCGTGGGCGCAGAGCTACGTTAACCTAGCCAAGAAGCCCAGGAGTAAAATCAAAATGTCAATGTATTATTACTTTACACTGAGAGTTGTGTATGCACCCTTCTCAACTCACATTTCTGTCTTGGAATATCTTTCCATCAGATTTAGCCTTTAACATGATAGAAAAGTACTCAAATCGTCTTTACTGGCAAGACTGGAATTAACAGGAAGAGGCAACACATTACTATAATTTAAGTTTTAAAGTACATGGTTTCCAGTAATGCAACTAGTTTCAGGATTGTTTCCAAGGAGACAGTATCAATTATGGCATGAAGAAAAAAAAATATTTTCAAAGAAGAAAGAACTTTTATAGGAATTTAGAGTGTATTCATTTGGTCTCTTTTTGTATAACTTTCTACCTATTACTAATGACATTTTTCTTTTCTTATTTGTCACTTAACTAAGGTTTCGTCTATTTGAAGAAAAGCCTGCTGAATTTAACATAATGGTCTGGAGAGTAGACATCTTTCCCAACATAATGACGTGTAGGAGGCTTTTATTGTCAGAAAAATGAAAAATTGTAAGAAGAGAGTTTTTTTTAAATATATTTTATTGATTTTTTACAGAGAGGAAGGGAGAGGGATTGAGAGTTAGAAACATCGATCAGTGCCTCCTGCAAGTTGTGCCCACAGCCAAGTTACATGCCCTTGACCAGAATCGAACCTGGGACCCTTGAGTCTTGCAGGCTGACGCTCTATCCACTGAGCCAAACCAGCTAGGTACACAAGAAGAGTTTTAATCAGCAAGATAAGAAAAGCCTGGGACAGGGGAGGGTGGTTGGGTGGGAAAAGATCAACCAAAGAACTTGTATGCCTATATCAGTGATGGGCAACCTTTTGAGCTTGGTGTGTCAAACTTCACCAAAAAACTGAGCATAACTCTGGTAGTGTGTCACTTTGAGGAAAAAACTAACTCCAAGACTCTAGTCGCAAATGTTTCATCCACAGGAGCAGCAAATGTTTCATCCTCGGCATGCGGCCGCGTGTCATCAGAAATGGCTACACGTGTCAGTGCTGACACGCGTGTCATAGGTTCGCCATCACTGGCCTATATGCATAACCCAGGGTCACTGACAATAGGGTGGTGAAGGCCTGGGGCAAGGGTGAGGGGGATGTGGAGGGGTGAGGTGGGGCTAGAAGAGGTCAAAGGGGGAAAGAGGGAGACATATATAATACTTTCAACAATAAAGATTTAAAAAATAATAAAGAAAAATGGTGTACCTTTATGGAATGCATTTCTGTTAGAGTTTACTCTGCAGCTTCAATCCAAACATTTATGGTAATAAGATCTAAAGCACATAAATACTTTTAAATCTGTACAAATTAATCATATTAATGTATGAAATACATAGACATAATTTATTCACAAATTTAATCAAATGCATATTTACACAATATCCACTCAATACCCTATACTGAATGGCTGTGCTTCAGCAATAACTTGATGATAGTTATTAGAAGTCATCCATGCTATCAAGACTCTAAGCCACTTTAATGAGCAGCTTGAAGAGAAGACTTTTTATCCACTGCCCCACCACCTCCTAGTATTATAGTCATCAAATGATTTAAGGGTAAAGCTAGACGTAAGACAGCCCTCTTCTTCACCAGTTCCTAAGACAGGAGCCTCACAAAAGGTATCTAAGATAAATTTTGTTGACTGAATTGTGTCCCCCAAAATTCATAGGCTGAAACCCTAATTTCCACTGTATTAGAAATAGACCTTTGAGAAGTAATTAAGGTTCAAAGAAGTCATAAGAGTAGAGCCCTAATCCAATAGGACTGGTGTCCTTATGAGAGGAAGAGTGAACAGGGAAACATGCACAGAGAAAAAGGCCATGTGAGGACACAGCTAGAAGGTGGCCATCTGCAAGCTAGAGAGAGGCCTCAGAAGAAACCAACCCTGCCAGTACCTTCATCTTAGACTTCTAGCCTCCAGACTGTGAGAAAATAAGTTGCTGCTGTTTAAGCCACCCAGCCTGTTTGATTTTTTATGGCAGTCCTAGCACACTGATACAATAACCTATCAGGGACTTTTTGAGGGTCTGTTCAAGTCATGCCTGCCCTTTTGCTAAGAACTATCCCCAGGTTGGATCCCTAAAACTCCAGATGTACTAAAGGGCCGTAGACTCAAGGTTACAGAGACTCAGATTTGTGGAGGATTCCCAGCATATTTGGGACCAATTGTATTTTCTCTCCTGGGAAATTGAGACTGTGAATCAGGAGTTCTCATCAGTCTCTAGTAGGGCTTGAACTTGGGTGATATAAAGGGAGGGGATGGGATTGCGTTGGCCATGTACACAGAATATCCTACATGTCAGAGATCTACCTCATATACAATATAAACCCTTTTTTTCTTCAATGAGTACTTGGTAGGTGCTAAATATCACAATAAGAGTTAAATATACATACATCCTATCTAATAAAAGAGTAATATGCAAATTGACAGTACCTCCACTACACCCACAAGCCAATCAGGAGCGAATATGCAAATAAACCCAACCAAGATGGCTGTGGCCACGGAGAGCAGGAGGGAGGCTTGGGTTTCCCCAGCAATGGAGGAAGCCAAGCTTTCCACCTGCCCTTGCCGGCCCAGGCCTCCACTCAATGCTACAGTTTCAATAATAGGAGATAAATAAATCCCAACAAAAATGACAGCAGCCACAGAGCTGGAGAGAGCAGGAGGCTTGAGTTGCCCCCGAGAGATGGAGGAAGCCAAGCTTTCCACCTGCCCTGGCTGGCCCAGGCTTCCACTCCAGGCTACAAAGTTTCAATGATAGAAGATAAATAAATCCCAACAAAAATGGCTGCCTCCATGGAGCGAGCAGGAGGCTTGGCTCCACTCAAGGCTACAAAGTTTCAATTATAGAAGATAAATAAATCCCAGATACCAGGGCCTCCACTTGTGTCACCGGGGGGCATGGCCAGCCTGCAAACCACCACAGGCCCGTCTCCCAGGCTGCCCTATGCCCCAAGGGAACCCCCACCCTGATCCAGGACACCCTTCAGGGCAAACCAGGTGGCCCCCACCCATGCACCAGGCCTCTATCCTATTTAATCCTATCTAATAAGAGAATAATATGCAAATTGATCGTCACTCCAATACACAAGATGACTGCCCCCATGTGGACACAAGATGGCCAGCAGGGGAGGGCAGTTGGGAGGGACGAGGCCTGCAAGGGAGTGCAGTTGTGGGCTATCAGGCCAGCAGGGGAGGGCAGTTGGGAGGGACCAGGTCTGCAAGGTAGGGCAGTTGGGGGTGATCAAGCCTGCAGGGGAGGGCAGTTAGGGGTGACCAGGCTGGCAGAGGAGGGAAGTTGGGGACAACCGGGCCTGCAGGGAAGGGCAGTTGCAGGGGACCCAGGCCTGCAGGTGGAGAGCAGTTGGGGGAGACCAGGCCTGCAAGGGAGGGCAGTTAGGGGTGACCAGGCCTGCAGGGGAGGGCAGTTAGGGGTGACCAGGCCTGCAGGGGAGAGCAGTTAGGGGAAACAGGCTGGCAAGGGAGGGCAGTTAGGCATCAAAGGCCTGCAGGGGAGAGCAGGGGGGGAGACCAGGCCTGCAAGGGAGGGCAGTTAGGGGTGACCAGGCCTGCAGGGGAGGGCAGTTAGGGGCAAACAGGCTGGCAGGGGAGCAGTTAGGCATCAATCAGGTTGGCAGGGGAGTGGCTAGGGGGTGATCAGGCTGGCAGGCAGAAGCGGTTAGGGGCAATCAGGAAGGCAGGCAGGTGAGCAGTTGGGAGCCAGCAGTCCTGGATTGTGAGAGGGATGTCCAACTGCCCGTTTAGGCAGTCGGACATCCCTCGAGGGGTCCCAGATTGGAGAGGGTGCAGGCTGGGCTGAGGGACACCCCCTGCCCCCCATGCATGAATTTCATGCACCAGGCCTCTCGTATATTTATATATATGTATATTCATTGAATCCTTACAACAGCCTTCTAAGAGAGAGGTTTTACAGGTGAATAAACTCAGTCACAGAGAAGTTAAATAGTTTGCCTAAGATTAAACAGCTGGTAAGTGCTGGAGTGGGTTTCAAGTCAGGCAGCTTGGCTCCAAAGTCCAGTTTCTTACCTACCATCTATACTGCCTCTTTAAGAAGGGAGGGGAAAAAAAAAGGAAGGAAGGCCAGAAGTCCCTTTACACTTTTAGGTTTAACAATAACAAATTCCACTATTTGCAAACAATGCTGCAAGTCCACGTCTGCAGGGTCAGACCTTGCCAGGACCCAACTGACCGGCCATGTGGCAGGGCCAGCATGAAGCAGCAGGTGCAGCGCATGGCCGCCTCCCCTCGTTTCTACCTCAAAGCCACTCTCCGGTTCTGCAGAAGTCATTGATGTAAAACCTTCTTTTGTGTAGTGAGCATCAACTCAGAGACACAGTTGGGTAAAGGCTAGAAAGGAGGCTGCTGTTGCTCTGTGAGGATGGACTTAAGAGATGTGTTACTGTGAATGAAAACGTGAATCAGCAGAAATCCCCAGGAAGGACAGGCCCATGCCTTTCAGTATTTGGAAGTTTGGTAATTGAGATAGTTTCCAGACATATTCCTGGAATGCCCAGAGTCTTACTAAGGTTTATCTGATTTGTTGATTAGCTTTGAATGCTCAGTATCTGGAGTTTCTTCCTCCCATAGGAGACTCACTGCTTTTAACTGAGCATTTGGCATGCTTTATACGTGGAAAACCCAGAGCTTTAAGATGTACACTTTTTTTAAAAAACTCATTTTACATGAAAAGTTTCTAAAAAATAGAAAAGTAAGTGATATAAGAATCAGATACAAGTATGCTTCTAAGATTAAATATGTAGAATTTAATATTAGAGATAGATATGATAAAATCACATTAAGATGGATTTCTTTGGTTAGTTATTGTTTTATTTTACTCAGTAAATTTATGGCTTAATGGGGAGGCTCTAGACTAAAGTTACAAAGGGACCTTACACAATGCCTTTAAATAGCAATAAGTGACAGATCTATAAACTAAGAAATGCCTAATCATGAAAAATCATAACTTTCAAACATGTACAAATATCAACATATTGAATTTAGAAGATGAGAACAAACAAAAACACATTTGCAGGACACACTTGCCTAAACTAAGGGTCCCTATGGGTCAGAACAAAAAATAGGGGTCTCTTACCTTCTTCCCTAAAAAATTAAAAATAAATCTTAGGCCATTCTTTGCCTAACACTACGAAAATGTCACATAAACCAACTTGAGGGTTTCATAGTTCAAGAGCCTGGGTAAGATGTCTATCTTCTGGATGGCGCTGAAAGGAGGTGGGCATACATAGAGAGGAAATGGAAATGTTCTGATATAGCTTAAAGAAAGAAGAGGAAGCCCTAACCAGTTTGGCTCAGTGGATGGAGCGTCAGCCTGGGGACTGAGGGGTCCCTGGTTCGATTCCAATCAAGGGCACATGCCTGGATTGCAGGTTCAGTTTCCAGTGGGGGGAGTGCAGGAGGCAGCCAATCAATGATTCTCTCTCTTCATTGATATTTCTCTCTCCCTTTCCCTTCTTCTCTGAAATCAATAAAAATATTTTTAAAAAAGAAGAAAAAGAAAGAAGAGGAAGGAGAAAGGTAGGCTCAGGACCCAGGAAATAAATATACATTCTGTGTCAAGGTAAGGCAGTTCTCTGCTGGGCTTTCCTGTTGGAAATATTACAAGAACCCTAAAGATTTTTTTCAGGCTATAGGAAAAGGGTAGTTTTTTTGTTTGTTTGTTTGTGTGTTTATCCCTAAAGCTATGAGATACACAAAACCAAATTATGCACTAATGGCTTATTTCCACATAGCTCACCTGAGTTTTTTCAGCCAGTGTGTGTGTGTGTGTGTGCGGGGGGGGGGGGGGGGGGGGAGGGCTCACATACATCACCAAAATAGAGAGCAAGTGTGAAATTAACAATGAGAATCATGGAGCATATAAATGTGGTTGTATTTAGATTTTGCTTAAACTGAATTTGCACCAGTTGACCTCTTAAAGTCTTCCCTAATCCATCTGTGTTTTTCTGTGGTATTACATTGCAGCTACTCTACAGATACTTTTTAAAAGACTGACCCATTGTATTTTTAGTTTAGACTTTTAATATCCCAAGATCGAAGTCATCTGTACTGAAAAAGGATTGTTTATCTTCATACACAGCATATTCATATGCATTTTGATCACAAGATTCCTATCGTCTTTCGGATGCATTTCACA
Source organism: Ia io (assembly GCA_025583905.1). Lineage (NCBI taxonomy): Eukaryota > Metazoa > Chordata > Mammalia > Chiroptera > Vespertilionidae > Ia > Ia io. The sequence continues at coordinate 52,020,383 of JAJQQW010000003.1, forward strand.
TAAATTGAGCTAAAGCAGCTTAGTTTCCTGAATGGAATAAATCACTAATGGTGAAATAGGTTTTGTAGTGTCATAGAATTGACTTAAACCCCAATTGGTTTTAATTATGCACATGCTTGTCCTCTAAAAAGAGAGTGAGTTAAATAAAGGAAGAGAGAAAGGAAGCACTGAAAGCAGGAAACCCAAAGCTGTTGTTAACTCCCATCATATTTTAAAGTCTCCCTTCCAGACCATACCTGGAGTTCTAAACAGCCCCCGACTTAACACCTCACTTTCTTGAGTTACAGTTGCATTCCTCAAAACCAGCCACTGTCACAATGAAAGAGAAAAGGTTCGGGGGAGGAAGTAGCTGTCAAGGATGGCTAGACTGGAAATTTTACTTATCTTGACAGCGGTTTTGACTGTAATGGATTAACCCCCAGGATTAGTGTTTGCCTACTTTCGCCTCTTCCTACCTCTCTCTCTTTTAAGCAAATGTCTGGATCCCTGTGATGTTGTTCTATTGTCTGGAGACATTTTTGTTTGTCCCAACTGTAAGGGAGGCGGTGCTATTGGCATGCAGTGAGTGAAAGCCAGAAAGCATACTAAACATCTTACAATGTACAAGGGTACATTACCCTCTTCCCTATAAAAATAAATCTTAGGCTGTTCTTTGCCTAACACTATGAAATGTCACACATAGAGAGGAAATGGAAATGTTTCTTCCCCGTAAAAAAATAAGAAAAAGAATTATCTGGCCCAACGTGTCAACAGTGCCAAGGTTGAGAAGCACTGTGTTAGTCCTACTTGTACTTACAAATACCAGAGCATGAATGTTAACTAAAAGCAGCCCCAATTTTGCCTTAATTTGTGCTCTTGTCATAGTTTATTTTTTTTTAAAAAAATATACTTTTTGTTGATTTCAGAGAAGAAAGGAGAGGGGGAGAGAGAGAGATAGATGATGCGAGAGAATCATTGATTGGTCACCTCCAGCATGTCCCCCACTGGGGCTCGAGCCCGCAACCCAGGCATGTGTCCTTGACCTGAATCGAACCTGGGACCCTTCAGTCCACAGGCCAACGCTTTATCGACTGAGCCAACCCAACTAAGGAATAGTTTAACTCTTTTAACATTAAATGGATGACAATTATCCCTCCGTAGAGAAAATATCCTGTGATTAAAATATGGTTATCTTCCTAAGTTATATCAAAGTGGAGTGGAGCTGACTCAGATATGAGGCCAGGGAATAAAAAATTGTTTGCTGCTGCTGGATAATAGTAATTTGCAGCTACCTAACTCATTCTTGGCCCTAGCTGCACATTATCATCACCGGGGCAGACTTTTTAAGGTGCTGGTGCCAATGTCTCACCCTCTGGGGATGCTGATTTAATTGGTCTCAGTTTGGGCCTGAACTTAGCTGCCATGCAAAGCTCACAGTGGTTGTAATGTAAAGGCATGGATGAGAACCACTGATTCTAGCCCATGGGCACCACTGCTCTGCCAACAGGTTTAGGAATTCATTGGAAGGTCCAGGCAAGGTTCTCATTCTGGCAATGAGCTCCGTAAGTAAAACAGTGTTAGGAATTCACTGTGGATGGGGTTAAAGTGTGAACCCCAAGATTTCCCTAAAGTCCATCAGTACCTGCTAACTCCCATCTGAAGAACTCCCACAGAGAACCTAAGCTCTCCAAATTTAAAATAGTGCCATCTTTTGCACAGACAATAGTGTGGTGAAGGCCTGGAGTGGGGCGGGAGCTGGGTGGATGGGACAAAGTGGGGAGAAATGGGTGACATCTTTAATACTGTCAACAATAAAAATATAATGCCATCTATAAAAGCTAGATGAGACTATGCTAACATTCCAACTGTGTTTATTCTTTCTTTGTATTGTTCTTTTTTTTTAGAAAATATATATTTATTGATTTCAGAGAGGAAGAGAGAGGGAGAGATAGAAACAATAATAATAATGGAGAATCATTGATTGGCTGCCTCCTGCACACCCCTTACAGGGGATCGAGCCTGCAACCCAAGCATATGACCCTGACTGGAATTGAACTTGGGACCTTTTAGTCCAAAGTCTGATGACCTATCCACTGAGCCAAACCGGCTAGGACTGCATTGTTCTTTTTATACCACATGAAGTGGGAGTGGAACCAGCTCAGCTCTTGCTTATTAACTGCTACCTTGAATAATGCATTTTCAACAGTGAGGTGGTGATGCTATTTAAAAACCAAAATATTGAGGACTATATTTTCAAAGACTACTGTTTGTTCTTCTCTTCCAATAATCCCCTTGAATGAAAAGGATGACTTTTTCCTCTGCATTATTTTCCTTCTTCCAAATGACAGCTTCTAGGCCAAGCCTTAAGAATAAACATGGATATTTTCTCTACAAATTTGGAGGACCATGATGAGGCCTTCCTGGTGTTGTTGTTGGAATGTTAAGACTAGGGTCTATGTATGATCCAGGGAGTGGTTCTGTAGAAGGAACTAAGTAAAGTAGGGAATCCTTAAGGAATTTAGCAATTCCCAACCTTGCTCTCTCCAGAGCCTGCTGCCTTTCAAGCCCAGGGCTTTGTTGCAGGTCAGGTCCCTGCTCCATCCCATCTGAAGTGATAGGCTATGACTCAGCCTTGAAACTAAGCAAAAGAAGTTATACTTAAGGGAAACAATTTAAATGAATTGGTTTAATATTTGCAAAAATATTATTCCCGCCCTATATATATGGAATCAGACCAATTCAAAAGCTGTGGACAAGCATAGTTGTTCAATATTAATTCTGAAAAGCACCAGAGTACTCAATAATTATAGCTATTTTATTTGAAGGATGATTTATATCAAGTACAAAGTATAACATGGAAATCTGATGTGAACAGTACAGAAATATAACTAACTCTGGACAACCCTAGAGAGAGCTGCTAGTCATTTAGGGTACCATGTCAATTCCACCAGGTCATCTCAGCATATACTGAGAGTTGAAGAAGCAACATAGTCAAACCAGTGAGACTACGTAATTCTCTAATGGCCAGCCGACTCTCTTCCCATTATATCCTCTGCTCGTTTTAAGGCAACTCTCAGGAACTTTAGGAGAAATGGAATTGCATGAAGAATTGTAACTTTCCCTGGCCAGTGTGGTTCAGTTGGTTGAGTATCGTCCCTTGCACCAAAAGGGAACATGCCCAGGTTGCGGCTTTGGTCCTAGGTGGGCATGTGTATGGGAGGCAACAGATCAAGTTTCTCTCTCACATCAATGTTTCTCTCTCTCTCTCTCTCTCTCTCCATTCTTCTCTCTCTAAAATAATAAAAACACACACGCATTTTTTTTAAAGAATTGTATATTAACAGTCACCAGGCACTATTATTCTTTAAGTAACTGTGTTAATTATGCTTTATGGAATATTCAACCAGAAGAGTTAGTCAACACAGAACATATATTCCCTGAGATCAAAAGGATCTGAGAAAGTGCTAGTCAGTGCTTCTGACTTAGCTCTCATAAATCCAAAAGGGAAAAATGATTGTCTCAGCTCATTCTCAAGACCTAGAGAAGAACATCCTCCTCTTGGTTAACGTTTAGACATGTTGCATTCAGGGGCTTTTAATTGTTTACTTGCCAATACCTGCCTCTGAACTATAAATGAGAATACTATAAAATCACTATAACTGTGAGAGAACAATATGATCAACCATAAAAAGCAAAAGTTTGGGAGACAGACAGATGAGCTTAAAATAATGATTCTAGTACTTCCTAGCTGTTATCTTCGGCAAATTTTTAAACCTCTCTGAACCTCATGCTCCTCTATTGGAATAAGGATAATTGGACACACACCATTCAGCATTCTGTGAGAGTCACAGGCAAGGCATCTGGCACAAACTTGGCCACAGAGAAAGCCTTTAATAGATAGTGCCTGCTGTTGTGATTTTTACTGCATTTTTCTCTTGCCCCAAGTATTACTCTTTTTCACTTCCCTCCCAAGGCCCTCAGGTCCTCTGCTCTAATAACTGAAGTGGGGTTTGACCACGCAGAAATAAAATTGGGTCAAATGACGTAGGAAGAGTAAGAACAGTAATGGGGGAAACTGGAAAGTGAGTGTTCATTCATTATGAGAAGGAAAATAAGAAGGTTGATGGGATGGGAACCTCAGACTATGGTACTAAAACTATATCCTCACTTATTCCTTGACTTTCTTTGCTCATTCTACATACAATAGAATGTCTTCATAGTTCTTGGAAACTGTGAAAAATTCCAATTTTGAATTTCCACGAGAAGAAGACAATATTGTGTCTTTAGATAACTTTATCTTTAGAATTTCTTTTAGAATCCTCCATTTGATTGGATTTAATTTTCTATTTAGTTGCATTGTATGATATGCCACAAGAATCACCTTTGTCTGTTAAAAAATGAATAGTTTTCCTTTTTGATTGGTAACATTTGAGGTGACTGACTTTCCAGGTTTTACTAAGTATACAAGTTTGGTTTGTTAATTGATAAAATTATGATAATAACACCTATACCAAAGAATTGTTGCTGTAAGATTTAAATTAAGTATTTAAGTGCATATAAAACTTAGCATATAGTATGTGTTCAATAAATATTCACTTACCTCCATCTTCATACAGTGGCCACTCAACATATTTTTTTTTACTACAAATGATTCGAAGGAAAAAAAGTCAGAGAAGTATTAATATTTCTTCAAATCTATAGTCCAAATTATTGGTTTCTTTATCTTGCAGATTTCCCTATAACTCTGAGCTGCCATTAACATCAAAGAAGATCTCTAGGAGAGTCACAAAGTGAAAATTTAGCACTTTGCAAGTAAAATACAATATGCCTCAGTATTTGGGATTTGCTTTCTCTGTAAGTTCTCACTAAGTAAATGTACAGTGAATTCTGCAAAGAGAACAAGCTTTCAAAGCTACAAATATCTTCTAAATTATATCCATTATAGGGGGGGAAATAGCTTAGATAGCCTGGATTTTATTCTAAAAGGAAATCACTTTCTGTCCTTTAATGTAAGTCTTATAGGGATCAAAATTAAAGTCAATTTAGAGGAACTCTCTATGGAAACAAGCTGAATCCCCTGATTTGGGAGCCAGCGGTAGTCTCCACGGACTCCCACCCCCACAGGATTTTAACCCTTGATGGGCATTGTTCTGGGAACAGGAAAAAAGCCTACCTCAGACTGGAGGCAGGTTTAATGGTTTACGTGAAGTCAGTGCCATATTTTTATGCAAACATTCACAGCATAACTTTTATTCTGGGTTAAATGAGAGAAAGGCAGAGGCATTGTTGGTGAGACACAGTGGAGTTACTGTTCAGAATGTATAATGGCTCCGGGCTGATTGGGAGAAAATGTGTCCAGTTTCTGGACTGAGAAAAGATAATGGTCATCAAAAGTAGTTCCAGATGTCCCACACAAACAGAATGCATCTTAATGCAGGTACCGTAGGGAGTGGGGGGAAGTGGGCAAATGGAAATGTCATGCCTTCACTTTTTAATTCTTCTTGACATCCAAAGGTGGTTAGTCAGTAAAGGCTCATGCATTTAGAAAGGGCATTAGCAGGGTTAAGTACATTATAAGGCTAGGGGATCAGGGCTGGTTCTTTTCTAGGTCTGTGGAAAATTCAATTGCCAGAATACTTATTTGAAATATAAAAGTTAATGAGCCAACCCTGAGAATAATAGCATAAAATAATATGTCTCAAAAATAGAGCAGTTAAATACTGCTTTTAGCACGTACATATACCTATTCCCAAACTGCCCTGTTAATTAAAATTGCAAAATAAGTATTTTGTAGCTTTAAAATTATGTATAAAGAAATCTTGAAGAACATGAGGAGACCACAACTATACTAAAATGTTGGCTGAAACTAGTTAGAAGCAAAATTCTACATATGCTTAAGGTCTCAACAATCTATTTTTAAAGATGTTGGAAGAAGATGGGAAGAAAATATACTAAAGTGTTCATAATGGTTGCCTTTGAATAGTGGTATGTATCATGGTTGAACTTTTTCAGCTGTATATTTCTATTTCCATATAATCTACATGTTTTATTTTATAATTTTTCGGGGGGAATAAAACAAACTCTCTATGATATCATAATGTAGGAAATAACATATGCATATTTCTGTTTCATTAGAGGTGACATTCACATACCAAAGATTGTCAGCTATCTTTTTCTTTTTTACTTGCTAATTGCATCGAATCCTACCAGGATATTTATTTCTTCTTAATCTCAATGAGAATCTTACTTTGAAACAAGGAGCTCTAATTTTTTTTTTTTTTCCTGCCCTAAAACAGTGTTTGTGCTTTTTCTGGAACCCAAATTAGATGCCTTCAACACACTCATTTCCAAGGCTGTAGAAAAACAGCGTCGACGGAGACCCTCGCCAGCGCAGTCACTGTTACTTTAAGAGTAGCATTCCACCTCCCCCTCACACCCACATACTTGTCCTCTCTTTGCACAGCAAGTGCCAAGCAGTGACATCTACTATAGTTTCTAGGACACGCTGGTCTCTGCTATACAGGGGAAAAAAGGGAGAGGAGCTAGAGAAAGAAGGCGGTGGTGAGGGAGAGCCGAGCACAAATCCAGCTATGTTCCCAGAGGATGAGTCACTTCCTCGCAGTAATCCGGAGATGCTGTTTATGGCTGTGCTGCTGATATGCAGCCCTGCTCCGTTTCTCTGCAGGGCTGCCGGACGCAGCCTCCCCCTGGCTGTCCATTAATCATGAGGGCCTGTGTACACAGAGCGGGAGTCCTGCCTGCCAGTGGCCTCTAGCTGTCTCCAGCTCAATGAAATGACCCTGTGTGAAAACTTGTTTTATGAGAGATTGGTTTATTTGTAACTAAACTACTTCCTCCGTTATTTGATAAGCTCAAATATTTGCTACTGATAGTCTGAGAGTGTCACATTTATTATCCTATTTCAGTGGTTGCCTAACTCCTTTGGAACTGACTGCGTTAACCCTTGCAGGGATGGCAGTAGCTTTTAATGGACCTGCTTCTATTTTCTTTCAGCAAAGCCAATGCCATCTTTCAGGCAACCAGCATTATTTTAGATCAACTATGGCAGAGCACAGACCAGTATAGAAAGAGGGCGGGGGGGGGGGGGGGGGGGTGGCTGCCGAACTCCGGGAGGTTCTTTAGCCACCACGGAAAGGAAGAAATGGTATTCCACTTTCTGATGTAAATCTGCACATGTTAATATTTCTGAATCACAAATGTTAAATATGTCACGATGGCTTTCTCTCGTTTCTTACACCCCCAAAGAGAATTTGTGCAGGCAGGGCACGCTGTCTGCAATCTCGCAGCATTCTGCATTTTGAAACTTTGCCTTTTGGAGTCTGAGCTCATTTGCATTTGGCAGAACTTGATTTCCTGCTTCTACAGGAGGGGGCGGTGGTGAAAGCCTTTACAGTCCTCCCTCAAAAGGCTCAAAGGGCTTTCTGAACATATTAAACTATGTTTCCAAGAGTTCAATGAACCAGAATGAGGCAGATTTCATCGGAAATAAAAAAAGAAATACGGGCTTTGTTGCATGCAATACATTTGGAAAACCCGCACTGAAATATCTTTCCTCACACACCAGGATTGGGTCTGCTTTTCAGCTCCCTCGCTCTCCGCTCTCCAATGGGCTATACAGAGCTCTCAGTGAATGTAGAAGAGGCTAAGGAAATAACCACTTATGTGTGGCAAAATGTTCCAGACTTGCAGAGATTTTTTTCCCCCAAAATCATTAGACCCACCAAAACGCTTTCCCTGGGCCAAGTCCACACCTTCTTCATCAGATTTTCCACACTTCACCAGGCTCCAAGTACTGTCCATCTTTATTTCCTAAGAGAGCCCGTCATTTGTAGCTGAAAATGTAACCGAGTTTATTCTCATAAACCAGAGACCTTGACTGCCAACCAAAAAAGAAAAAGAGTTTACCTCCTACCTCTTTTCAAGACGGTCGAGAATGCAATCATTCATCCATACCCACCCCTCAAAACAGGCAGTGAATTTTGGGGCCACTACTCTCCGACAGCGTATAGAGATGACCATGAAGAGAACCAGCCAGATCTGCTCCCCTGTAATGGTCAATGGGAGGGGGTTAAGGGTTAATTGCATGTATCCCACCACTGGTCACTTTTAGGCCGCGTTCTCAGCAGGTGGCTTCTCTGTGTCACTGCCCCAACTGCCTATCAGTGGAACAAAGACTGGCCCTGAATTGTCATTGGCAGTGGGTTTTTATTCAGAAGCAGTTAACTAATGTGTTGAATAGATTTTACATTTTAGTGCCCCCAGCCCTTCCTTCATCTTGGGTTTCTTTTTTAATTTTTAAAGTTGTGGTTAAAAAACAACAACATATAACATGAGGTCTACCCTATTGACAAATGTGTAAGTGTATACAGCATTGTTAACTATAAGCTCAATGTTGTATAGCAGAGCTCTAGAATTTTTTCATCTTGCATGACTGAAGCTTCGTACTCACTGAGCAGCAACACCCCACATCCCCTTCCCCCAGCCCCTGACAACCACCATTCTACTTTTTTGCTTCAACGAGTCTGATAACTTCAGATTCCTCATTAGACAGAACCATGCAGTATTTTGTTCTGAAACTGGTTTATTTCACTCCACATAATGCCACTAGGTTCATCTATGTTGCAGCATATGGTAGGATTTTCTTCTCTTTTTATGACTAAATAATATTCCAGTGTGGTATGATGTGTGTGTGTGTGTGTGTGTGTGTGTGTGTGTGTGTGTGTGTGTGTGTGTTTTTAACATTTTCTTTATCCATTCAGCTATTGGTGGATATTTAGGTTGTTTCCCCCTCTTAGCTGTTGTGAATAATGCTGCAATGGACAGTGCAAATGTATATCTGATAAGGGATTAATACCCAAAATATTCGAGGAACTTCTACAATTCAACAGCAAAAAAAAAAAAAAAAAAAAAAAAAAAAAAAAAAAAAAATCCTCAAATAACCTGATTAAAAAAATGGGCAAAAGTCTTGAGTAAACATTCTCCAAAGAAGACATACAAATGGCCAACAGGTATACAAAAACACATTCAACATCACTAATCATCACTTAAATGCAAATCAAAACCACAATGAGATATCATCACATAAATATTAGGATGGTCAGTATCCAAACAGACAGATGATAACATGTGTTGTTAAGGATGTGGAGAAACGGGAGCACTGTGAACTGGTAGTAGGAATATAAAATGGTACAACCACTGTAGACAACAACTTAAAAAATTAAAATAATAGAACTGACATGTCACCTTGCAATCCCACTTCTGGACATTTATTCAAAAGAATTGAAATCAGGGTCTCAAAGAAATACCTGTATTCCCAGTTCACTGTAGCAACTTGGGGTTTTATTTGTTTGTTTATTTAGAAGTGCTATCCATGCTGACGATACATTGCAACACATGAACTGAAATGATGATGAGATGAAAAAGGAATGAAATTCAGTTCAGACACCTAGACTTTAGTTGTAACTCCAACATTCATTGGCAATATGGCCTTTGGTAAGTCAATTAAATTCCCTGGGACCTAATTTCCTTTTCTCTAAAGCAAGCATGTCAAACTCACTGCCTGTGGGCCGCATGTGGCCCACAACAAATATTTTTGTGGCCCAGCCAATATAACGGTATGTAAGAAAACATTGATTTTATCATTGCTCTTGTTCTATTTTATACTATACTTTTTGAAATAAACCTACATTTCTATGAAAATTGAAGCTTGTGGTTTTTGGTTTTTTTTGCAGCCCACATAAACTTAAACATTGTTTATTTGGCCTGTGTTAGCCTTTGAGTTTGACATGCTTACTCTAAAGTGAATATGATCCTGTCTACCTTGAAGACTGTTCTGAGAAAGAAATGGGGTTACTTGGGTAGAATTTTGTAAACTGTAGAAAACTATACAAATGTTTGTTATTATAACATGAATTTAAAAAAATAAAATTCTGTTTGTCTATTTCTCCTTCACAAAATAGGGGGATGGGGGCAGGTTGGAAATCCACTCTAGAATTTGAGTTTTCTAATCTTCATCAGTTATGGATTATTAACTTATTATTAATAATGAACTTTTCATGTCTCTTTTTGCCTTTTTATTACAAAAAATATTTTATTCTTTACAAAAAAAAGGATAACAAAGTATTTATGTGTATGTGCATGATATATTAAGTTATCTTGGATGAGCCTTTCACAAACTGTGTACTGTCCTTAAGTAATAAATTGCTTTTCAAGATAATTTTAAGATATGTTTCTATGCTAAAAGCATACCTGATAATTGCTATTACCTTTCCTCAGGACAAGGGCTCTGAAACGAAAATAAAGTTTTCCTAGTCGGCCTCTCTGGCACTGACTAGCCCTGGCTAACCCCTGTGCTGGGGAGGGGAGGGCGAGGTGATTTGGTCCCCCAAGAAGGGGGCCTCTTTCTCACACTCTACTTGATGCAGTTCTCTGGTGTTGCTCATTCCACCACACTGTGTTATGTAGCTCAACATACCAAGGCAGTTCAGTGGCACAACAATGTTTACTGGAATGTCAAGACCCCTTGGAAGTGTAAACATATACAGCAGAAGTTAATTTCCTGCCCAAGGTCATATTACTCCCTTAGCTTGGTAGTTCCTTCCAAGTGCTTCCTGTTTTCCTTTTACAGTTGACCCTTCAATAACACAGGTTTGAACTGCACGGGCCCAGTTATATGCAGATTTCTTTCAATAAATACAGTTGGCCCTCCATATCGGAGAGTTTGGCATCAACCAACCATGGAATAAAAACAGTATCTTCATTCCACGATTGGGAATCCGTGGATGCGGAGGGAGGAGTGGGTGCATTGTTCTATGTCATTTTATGTAAGAGAGTTGAGCACCTGAGGATGTTCTTATCCGAGGTGAGAGGGGAGCCTGGAACCCATCCCCCTTGGATATGGAGGGTCGACGATGCTTTTTTTAGTTCATGGTGGCCTGATGCATATTAGACATTCATATTATAGAGAGGTTGTTTTTGTTGCTTTAGTTATTCTTATACTTAACCCAATATTCTATTTCCTTGAGATGAATCTTATGCATCTATTATCATGTCTTGATTCCGTTGCCCCCGCTTCCCTTTTCTGGTCCATAATGTCATAGAGATTCAGGACAATAGTTAAGATTTGGCAATAAACTTGATTTGGTTTTAAATATTGTTTTTTCAATCTATAACTCTGTGACCTTGAGTAAATAAATTACTTAATCTCACTGAGCTTGTTTCTCTAACTATAAAATGAGTTCCCCAAGGAAGCAGATAGTGCCTTCTTTAGTTTTATATTTATTTCTAAAAATTAGCCCAGTCACTGGCATATAATAGGAGGTCACAAAATGTGAATACTTTTTATTTTGACCCCAAATCATAAAAAAATATTTTTAATCAGGTTTAATTAGACATTTTCAAAGGTAATTTTATAAAATGATGATTTTTAAAATTGTGCAAAATGTGTAAGTAAAAATACAGAATGTAAAAATACAGAAACTTTTTCTGTAAAGAGCACAGTAGTATATTTTTTAGCTTTGCAGGCCATAGGATCTGTTGCAATCAACCGTTGTAGTGGGAAAGCAGCCATAGACATACAAAGTGAATAGGTGTAGCTACATTCCAATAGAATTTTATTTACAAAAACAGGCTACAGACTGGATTAAGCCCAAATAGAGTTTGCCAACTCTATTCTAAAACAAAGCAAAAAATACGAGTAGTAAGTTAAACTTACATTTTCTAGAGTGACCAACCATTCTGGTTGCCAGGGACTGAGGCGGTTTCTCAGGATAAGGGTGACCAGTTTATAAAGAGAGGCAATCCAAGTAAACTGCAATAAATTGGCCATGCAACTTTCCTTAGATCCTCATGTCCTTCCTTCCTCCATTCCTTCATTCATTCACTCAACATTGAGTGTCTAGTAGTATTCAATCAACAACAAGTTTCATATTAAAACAAGCATTTACAGTGATCTGAATTATCTGACAATCATATAAAGAAATTTTGAAACTAATCATAAAGACATAACTTTTACTTTAATTGTTTTTTCAATATGGACAACTTTAAAATAAGCTTACTGCAGTTAAATATCAACAGAAAATTTAAAAAATCGGATTTTACTCAAAGGAAAAAACACATTGTAACAATATAAACTTTTTTTAACTTACATCATATGGAAGTTCTTCACTTAATCTGTTTCACTAGCACACATTTTATTCAGGCAATAAATGATGTCTTCCTGTAATAAAAATCTCAAATTAGACTTCTTTATAGGCAAGAAATTTGAAGAGGTTGCCAAATGTGCTTAGGAAAATCCCAGTGACTTCATGATTCATCATTTGTATTGAAAATTAGAAGGTGAGAAAGTTAAGAGAAAAAAAAAATCTCACTAATAAGTATTAAAAACAAATGATTCATTTCTTAAACTTTTTTCAGAGAAGCAAACTGAAGCCAAATTACAGGCCTGACAAACCATAATTAAGGAATAAGAGGAATTATGGGGGATTGAGAGGTGAAGAAGGCCATGTTTCAACTTAAATATCAATTTCATTTAGCATCGTTAAAATTAGCTCTTTCCTGCTACAAATTCTTTAGGTTCCGAAGTCACTGTTTAATGAAAGGGAAATGGAATATTAGAACCTACATATATAAATCAAATTGGATTAAACATAGGAAGGAATTTATAAGTTTTAAATAATGTGCTTACACAAATATGGGTAATATTTTTATCTGGAAATTAGAAGGGAGGCTTCAAGTTCAAAAGTTAGGAGAACAATAAGTGCACACATTTCTCTTTTTCCCCCTTTACAATTTTAGTGTTTTAAGAGAGTTTCTGAAACTATCGTTGCCTATCCAGTGTTTCTCTTTGGATAATTTAAAAATTTGCAGTAGAAAAATTACACTTACTTTCAATCCAAGCACTCATTTAGTATAAATGTAATTAAAAAGCTCAACTTACTAGAATATCTTGAGAATAAAATGAGTGAATTTAAAATAAATGTTTGTTTAGCCAATTGTTAATTGGGAGCATATTTTGTTTTACTACTCTCCATTTTGTTGCATGTTTTATTAAAAAGACATGGGAGAACCATACTTTTCCTTCAATAATTCAGTAATAACTACAAAAGAGCCTTTAAACTAAACAGCATTTTTATTGTATATCATTGCATATGTTGAATAGATAGTGTGCATGAATCTAGATAGTGTGCATTGAATCAGGGCAAGGGCGTTTAGTTTTTTTGCTTTAGAATTCTAATTGCATTCATTTGTAATCCGGTAGAGGAAGTAAACAGCATACTAGTAACATTCATCATTGAGAATAGGGTAAAAAGTGATTTCAATAGAGTCTGGCTGCGTGAGCCTAATCAAATGAGGCCAGCAGTGTTAATACTCTCTCCCATTCTCTCAGTTATAACAGTTCATTCATAAAAAAATAAAATAAAATAAAAACACCAAAATACTTTATAATCATTTTATTAACCATCATTGTCAAAGGTCTAGTAACTTTAATTTAAGGGTCTTTGACTGTGGAAGAAATGGAAGTATAAAAATGTAAAGGGGGCACTTGTGGTCTGAATGTGGTCCATGCAGTTAGCGATACATCCCCCTTCTCATGCTGGAGAGCATCCAAAAGCAACAAGGAGAATGGGAAACAAAAATGCGAACTCCATTTTCAGCAAAAGTAGGAGACAGCTCAAATCTCCAGAGCCCAAAATAGGTGTGAGTGCTGCCAAAAGTAGATTGAGCAGGGCAGAGCAGTGGCTGTGTGGGAGGAAACTGAGAGAAAATGCCACGGAGTGAATTCCCTAGCAGCAGGCAGGGAGCCAGCTCCTGCAGATATCAGAAGGAGCAAAATGACAACTCTCACATGCAAAGGGCACGGTCTAGCTGTTAAATCTATATCCTTGTTTGTAACACAGGATTGGGATGCACTGGTTCGCAGCAAATGCAGCCCTGGACCCGAGTTGATTTTGAGACGCAAAAGAGGGAGATCTAAATAAAGAATCATTCATAAAACAGCCAGAAGTACAGGGAAGCAGTTTGCCTTGCTACTGCAGGGTTCAAGACAGTCTTTGCACTGTCTTGCACCTGCCTCTATCCATTGACTGGGGAGAAGCAGTAGCTACATGAACCAATGTGCAAAAATGCCATAGCCTGGAACATATTTCTGGGTCCTCCTCCATAGCTGAAACTCCTGCAATAGTTGGTCCAGAAAAATACACTTTTGTTAACAATGAATTAAAATGAAAATAAGAATGAGATCTATAAAGAAATACTACTTACCCAGGAGGCAACATAGCATAGTCATTAATACAATTCGGTCAGGAAGCAGACTGCTAGTTACAATTCTCTGGAGCAGGTTAATTCACATCTCAGTGACTCAGTTTCCTCAGTTTGTAAAACAGAGTTCAAAGTAATACCTACTGCATGGGTTGTTATGATTAAATGATCTAACATTTGTGAACATTTAGAATAGTGCCTAGCACAGAATACCTTGTATATAAATGGTAAATTTGTTTAGAAATGATACCATGAAACACAGGTAAATTTATCTTAACTTTAAAAATAATTTAATGGGTAATCACCACTAAGAAGTAAGACCAGAAAGCAGAAATACAAGAATTAAGGGAAGAAAGAGTGAGGTACTAGGAGGAAATGAACAAATGTGCTAGTATTGCTCAGGAAAAAAGGGATTGGAAAAAATATCTCAAAATGAAGGCACCATTGTACAGATTGCAAGGGAAAATAGACACTGTCAAAAATATAGTACATATACTAAGTGTAGAATAATTAAAGTGACAAAATAAAACTAAAGTTTAAAAAATGTTTGAAGAATTGGAGATAAAATGATAAAGACAGGCAAAAAAATACAACATGAACATTGGAGTCCTTCATTTTTACTTTTTAAAATATCTGTTTTTTAATACTTTTTTGTTGACTTCAGAGAGAAAGGGAGAGGGAAAGAGAGATAGATACATCAATGATGAGAGAGAATGATTGATCAGCTGCCTCCTGCACGCCCCCTACTGGGTATGGGGCCAGCAACCCAGTCATGTGCCCTGACTGAGGACTGAACCATGACCTCCTGGTTCATAGGTTGACACTCAGCCTCTGAGCCACTCCAGCCAGGCTGCAGTTCTTTAAATAAAGCATAAAACTAAAACATGACAAAAAAATAAGCATTTCAAAATATAATTAAAGAAACATTTCTGAACTATAAAATGATTTAACTTCACTATCTAAAAACATGTGCTATATGCCAGGGAAAATTTAGTTAGTGTTATCAACAGTGAGACATATCCTCATATATAAATAAATTTTGAAGATAAAGTCTTCCTTGGCTAGCAGGTAGAATGATCAGGTTACTTATGAGGGAGAAAAATAGGCTGAATACAGACTATTCCTCAACACCATTCAGTATCATTTGAGTAACCCCAACAAAATCTTTAAGGAAAAAAAGTTCAACATAAGAATTTTATACCTAGCTAATTTGCTATTCAAGTATAAGCTAACAAATTGTATTTCTCATACAATAGCTCATGCAGTAATATAGATCTAATAAAATTTACAAGAAGACCAAAAGGGGAACTATGGTAAAAGAATTGGTGGTGGTGGTAAGAATTGACTATATTTACTATACAACTAAGACTAAAACTATGGTTGACATTAGGGTGATGGAAGATGGGTAAAGTGTGTGTGAATGTGTTCATATTCTCATTGTTATTCCCCACAAGAGATTAGGTGCAGAGATCTAGAGGAGTACAAAGGTAGATATGGAGATGGCATCTTAACACTGAGACTCCTGTCCTTACTAAAAACCAACCTGGATTAGACAATTAATGTCCCATGTACAACATTCAAATCTAAATATGCCAGACTTTAAAAATCGTGCAGTCAGATCTTTTTAAAAAATATATATTTTGAGTCAAAGTGTAGGTCACAACTCTGAGTTGAATTTAGTTCCATATTTAGGAGATTGGGCTATTAGGATTGATGAAGTTGATATTCTTGCTCCTGACAAAAGAGGCAACAACTTCGAGTGAAAAAATATTTTAACTTTTTGCCTGTAATGTCAAATATGTAAAAATGTTATTTTGTATGCAAACTATGTATTAATCTCTTCTTTTGAACTTAAAAAAATGTATTAATCTCTTCCTTTGAACTTTATTATTTTTATTGCTAGAAAACAATGTTTGTTCCACTAAATAAATGTTGGATTCTTAAAAATATCAGGTGGCAGACAACTTGGGATTTTAGCTTACCAGGAGTCCTGGTCCAAGCAAAAAGCAGGCACATGAGGGACACTTGGTCTCAAGATGGTGACATATTACCTTCCATGTGGAGAGGAACAGAGGCCCTTTCCATGTGGAGAGGAACAGAGCTTCAATTTGAACCCTGGCAAAGTCCTTAGTCTTCATCTCTATTCTCTACGGCATCTAAAATTGGCTCAGTGGATAGTACATTGGCCTGTGGATTGAAGGGTCCCGGGTTTGATTCCAGTCAAGGGCACATACCTCAGGTTCCTCCCTGGCTGGACCCATGCAGGAGGCAACCAATCG
Source organism: Ia io (assembly GCA_025583905.1). Taxonomy (NCBI): domain Eukaryota; kingdom Metazoa; phylum Chordata; class Mammalia; order Chiroptera; family Vespertilionidae; genus Ia; species Ia io. The sequence goes on from JAJQQW010000003.1 coordinate 52,036,921, forward strand.
ATGTGTTTTTCTCTCACATCAATGTTTCTCTCTGTCTTTCCCTCTTATATTATACTGATTGTAATTCTATTAAGCTCTATTAAATAGAGTAAATGCTTGCTGATGTATTTACTTATCTCTCTGCCCCATATGGTATTTAGCAGAATGTTGTTTCTTATATAGGAACTCCAAATGTATTTTAATTATATAAACAATAAGCATAAAAGATTTGATCTATCAATTACCTATCAATCATAAAACAATTTCCAATTATGTTAATTCATAATAATTATTTCCTTCCAAAGAGTTAAAAATAAAATATTCCAAAACTAATTGTAATAATTTATGTATTCATGCAGCATATTTTATTATCCATCTATTATGTGCCAGGCAGTGGAGATTCAGCACAGTACAAGAAATAACTGTGTTCACAGTTCATAGAGAAGGGGGAATAAAAAGGTGAATAAACAAGATAAAGTCATATTATGATAAAAGTTGTGAAGACAGTAATATAAAAAGATAATATCAATGAAGATGGTGAGGCAAGTGGCTACTTCAGATAAAATGGTTAAGAAAGGACTCCATAAGAAGGTGATATGGAAGTTGAGATCTGAAAGAAATCCTTGCAAACATCAGTGAAAGGTGTGCTATATGCCCAGGAATTACCAAATGCAAAGGTCTTGAGGTGGAAAATACTTTGTCTTCAAAGTCTAAAAAGAAAGTCAGTGAAGTTTGAGATGATTGTACTCAAGGAAATGTAACATAAATGATGTTGGAGACAGAAGTAGAATTAAAATCATGTAAAGTTTTATAGGCCATGATTAGACTGGGATTCTGGTTGTAACATAAACCATATGCTTGTCCACAGAAGATCCGAGTGCTACATTCGATAGCATCTGAGTAGGCCCCAGTGGTCAGTTCTCACCTGTAGAATGTGAATGGAAGTGCTCTCTGTCACTTCCAGGCTAAGGTAGTAAAATGTGCCTTCTCCAACCTCTGTCTTCCGTCTCTTGCTGCAAATAGAGGACGCTGATACTCTAAGCATGTCAGAGCTACAGAATGAAGTCAGCCTGAGGAACAAAAACCGGGACACAGGCACTGGACGCTATGTGAACAAGAAATAAACTTCTAGTGTCTTGAACCATTGACAGTGTTTATTTTGTTATAACAGATTGCATAACCCAACAAATACAGATACTTATACATGATGACTCTGGTACTGTGGGTATAATAAAACATAGAAGTACAGAAGCAGGGAGGCAAAGAGGAGGTTATGTAGGTGTCTTGAAATTAGATCCATCAGAAGCTACTCATGAGAGAGTAAGGGAAAGTAATGAATGCTGTGTCATCCATGTAATGTTTTGCTTTATGTTTTGCCTTTAAAGGGTCTTATTAAATACTTTATTATTTGTTTTACTCATGTTTAATAGTCTTGGGGTATTTACTGAATAAGAAAATTTAAATTAATTTGAAAACTATTAACATAGTCTAATCTTTTTAATAGGGCTGTATCTTGACATAAAGAAAATAAAGTAGAATTACTAAATTTCCTTTGCTTCAGAAAATGCACTTATATTTGCATAGTCTACACTTACGTTTGTTTTCTTCATAGCACATGATATAGCTGCCTCATTTTGAACCAATGGTCAATATAATTTCTCAAATCTTTTTTTTCCCCACTGAACTACTCAAGAATAGATTCATTTGCAAGTAAGAGAAATAACAACTACAGGTTTTTTGGTTTATTTGTTTTTAATTTTCCTTGAATAATTAGAAATCCCAAGGTAGGCAGTCCAGGTTTGTTCTAAGAGGAAAAGCCTTGCCTGATTCAAACTTATGAATCAGTATTTTAGTTAAATGTGTACCAGTTCACAGTTTCATAATTTGAAATGTCCTAAGTAGGAAATACAAAAACTAATAGTATTTTAACCATTGTTAGATGAGGATTACAACTCTTCTATAGGAAATTGGTAACAACAAAAACATTCATTGTACATGGTTCCCAAGCAGAAAAATATATGAAAGAGAAAGGAAAAAAATAACATATGCCTGTCTAGTCCTTTTTATCAGGGAAACATTTCCTGGAAACTCTTTCCAGAAATATTTCAGTCATATCTCATGGCCAAAAATGGATCTTATGGCTACCTATAGTTGCAAAAAATCTGAGGAAGTAATGGATTTTAACTGAGCACATGATTATCCTGAACAAAATTGGTTATTTTTTTAAGAAAAAAAAATGAGAGTATATTTGTTAGGGTACAGACTAAGGTGGTATAAAGCACAATAGTTTAACAGTCCAGAGTCAAGTGGATAGTCTGAGGCTGGTATACATCTCTATCATCTTCTAAAAGGACCCACTTGTATACCTAAGTTTTTATTCTAGTCACACCATTTCCCATGCACCTAGAAAGAGAAGAGAACTTAGAGGATCAGATATCCAGTTATTTTAAGAGTAAATACACAAGTGGCACCCATTAATTCTCTTCCTAAATTATTGGCCAGAACTTAGTCATTTGGCCATTTCTAGCTGCAAGGGAGGCTGGCTGCAAAATGTAATGGTTAGCTGGGCATCCATGCATCTAGCTGAAAATGTACTAATTTGAAAGGAGAAAATACAGAGTGAGCAGATCTGGAAGAGGTTCAATAAGAAGTTTACCAAAAACATATCTTTTTATTTCAGATACACAGGGATTCTTCAGTCAGCTACTTCTGGACAAAATTATTCAGCAATCCAAAGCATACTATTTATGTTGATTATGCTTTTCCATCTTATACAAATACATAATTAAAAAGGAAAGGATAAGTAATCCACTCTTATCTAATCATTTAATCAGTACTTACTGAGCACCGAATCTTTAGCAGGAACTAAGATCCAAGGGAGGAATGGTGCAGAAAGATGAGCAAAAATAGTATACGAATGCATGAAAGGTTAAATGAGCTCAGAGAAGGAAAAGAGCTTGGAGGTGGTTTGATGGGCTCCTATCACATAGAACAACACTAAGAGAAAGGGTTGAATTGTACATTGAGACCAGATATCAGCCTTTGGAGTAGAATTTATTTCTGTAAACAATGCGATGCTACGAAGATGTTAAAAAAAAACAGAACAACACAGACACTGGGGCGGTGGGGGCTTGCCTGGGGTGGGAATGGCTAGGTGGGAAGGGAGGGAGGGCTTCAATGGGGAAAAAGGAGACTTATGTAAAACTTTAGACAATAAAAAAACAATAATAAATAAATAAAATAAAAATAAGAGAACAGCATTATCTGAAATGTGTGTTTTGAAGATTACCCTGGTAGCAGTGCAAGCATTTACTGCTCAGTGGAACTGAAAGTGAGCATGGATTCATAGCATTGCAATAGTCCACATGGGAGAGAATGAGAGACTTCACTTGGGATGAAGAGAACAGATGTGGGAGAAGCAGATGTAGCAACTTTTTTTTTTTAATTTCTTTATTGATTAAGGTGTCACATACTTGTCCTCATCCCTCCATTCCCATCCCCCACCCCTCCCCACGGATGCCTCCACCCCCCTGTTGTCCTTAACCATTGGTTAGGCTTGTATACATGCACACAGTCCTTTGGTTGATCTCTCCCCCCTACCCCCATCCTCCCCTACCCTCCCTCTGAGGCCTGACAGTCAGATAGATGCCTCCTTGTTTCTGGGTCTATTCTTGTTCATCAGTCTATGTTGTTCATCATTTCCCCTAGATGAGTGAGATCATGTGTTACTAGAAATATACTTATAAGAACCGAATGTGAGACGAGCAATAATAGTTATGCTGACAGGCAAATGAATCAGTCTGTAGTAAGTTTCTTTCTGGACCAACAGTTCTTTTGAGACCCAATTTCAATGTCCATCAGTTCCTTATGTGTACATGTCGGCACTGACTTTTCAACTCTGGATGGTGGACAAATGGTGGTAATGCAGGTCCGACTCCCTCTGGTTTGGTCTCGCCTGGACCCAGGGGCATGGCTTCACCCGGACCCAGGGGCGTGTGGCCTTACCCAGACCCAGGGATGCGTGGCCTCACCCGGACCCGGGACCCAGCCTCACCCGGACCCAGGGGCGCACGGCCTCACCCGGACCCGGGATCCAGCTTCACCTGGGCCCAGGGGTGCGTGGCCTCACCCGGACCCAGGGGCGCATGGTCTCTCCCGGACACAGGACCCAGTCTCACCCGGATCCAGGGACACACGGCCTCACCTGGACCCCGGATCCAGCTACACCCAGACCCAGGGGTGCGCAGCCTCACCTGGACCCGGGATCCAGCTTTACTCGGACCCAGGTGCGCGTGGCCTCACCCGGACCCAGGGGCGCATGGCCTCTCCCAGACCCAGGACCCAGCCTCACCCAGATCCAGGAGCACACAGCCTCACCCGGACCTGGGATCCAGCTTCACTTGGACCCAGGGGCATGTGGCCTCACCCGGACCCGAGGGCACGCAGCCTCACCCAGGCCCAAGGGTGTGCGGCTTTACCCGGACCCAGGGGCGTGTGGCCTCACCCGGGCCCAGGGGCGTGCAGCTTCACCTGGACCCAGGTGTGCACAGCCTCACCCGGACCCGGGACCCAGCGGGGCTTCGTCTTCTTGGTCCCAATTCCTGTCGGTCAATTCCCTCTCAGCAATTCCTTCGGCCATTTTCTCAAAGCTCCGGGGCGGCTGCTGCGGAACTCACTGGGCGGCAGGCTCGGTGAAGCTCCGGTGCGCCCAGTGCGTGGCGACGGGCTGGTCCGAGGTCGCTGCGGCGGCACTTGGGTCTGCAGCGGCGACCAGTCGCCAGGCGAGCGCTCCTGGATCCAGGACCCAGCAGGGCCTCATCCTTCTGATCCTAACTCCCATCAGTCAATTCCTTCTCAGCAATTCCTCCGACCATTTTCTCAAAGCTCCGTGGCGGCTGCTGCGGAACTCGCCGGGCGGCGGGCTCGGCGAGGTTCCGGTGCGCCCGGTGCGCGGTGGCAGGCTGGTCCAGGGTCGCTGCATCGGCGCTCGGGTCTGCAGCAGTGGCCGGTCGCCGGGCGTGCGCACCTGGCCGCTTCCAGGGCGCTGAGATTCTCGAAGGACTCGGAGGTCAGCAAGCACGGGGTCTCCCACCCCATGTCCCCCAGGGGCTCGTCTGTTCGTGCTTGGCAGCGAGTGGAGCCGTCCCCTCAGCTGGAAACCACCGGGGGAACTGTGCCAAGCATGTTCCAGGCCGCCATTGTGTCGCCAGAGCCACAGCTCTCAAAGTGTGATCTTTGGCTCACCGGCATCAGCATCATCCCACATACCCCTCTCTTTTATTCTAGTTGTAGAGCATCTGCTCAGCCAGCCCTCCGGTGGTTCTGGATGGTGTCTGCTCTGTTTCCCGTTGTAGTTTCAAAATTGTTGTGGTAGGCAACAATCAGGCGTCCGCCCTATGCCTCCATCTTGGTCCTCCTTTGTCCAACATATTTCTTATGTCTCCTCACAGCCCTTGAAGAATGGCCCTCCATCCTTCATCCCGTCAGCAGGGTACGGAACCCACTGTGCCGTCGCCTCTTCCTTTTTCGACGCCTCCGCTGCCGCCTGAAGAGGCGAGCTAGCTGGGAGTTACACCGCCACCACCAGGTGAGGAGCTCTGGCCTAGGCCAGCCTGGCCGCCCTCCCGCCTGGGGGCGGTGAGGAGGGAGGAAGGGCAGATGCAGCAACTTTGTGTGAGGAAACGGGGGAGAGGGTGGACTGGATCAGACTGGCTTATCTGTATGACTAGGGTTTGGTGTTGCCGTTAGCTGGAAGGTAGAAACACAGAAAGAAGAACACTGTGTGTGGGGGAAATGATGAGTTTAGTTTCTGATTAAAGTTTCAGATCTCATTTGGGGTGGGGGGGTAAGCAATAACTATGATATGTGACTAATAAAAATAAACATTTTGTGCTCTGCAACAGTTTGTACTACGGATATTCTCATATTGTTCTGGGAAACTTTCCCAACTCAACATTTGGCTTCAGTCATTGTAAGCCCTTGAGAGTTGTTCAGGAAATTCCGTGCACTCATGACTCTACTTTAAACGTGCACACCCAGGAAAAGACACTGAGTTATGATGCACTTGGTAGAGTCAGGACTATACTGTGCTAATAATAGGCCTGAAGAAGCCTGGAATCCTGTAGGGACTTGCTCAAGGAAACACCATATTGTGAGGCTAGATTTCATGGGCGATACAGATCTAAGTGCTGGCTTGAAACTTGTAACCAGCAGTACAGGATAGAGTGACTGGCATTTAAATAAAAGGAGAGAGAGATAAAGACTAAGGACACATCAATTAATATTTGACAAAGGAGGCAAGAGCATACAATGGAGTCAAGACAGTCTCTTCAATAAATGGTGTTGGGAAAATTGGACAGATACATGCAAAAAATAAATAAATAAAACTAGACCACCAACTTACACCATACACAAAAATAAACTCAAAATGGATAAAGTACTTAAATGTAAGATGGGAAACCATAAAATTCTTAAAAGAATCCACAGGCAGCAAAATAGCAGACATATGTCGTAGCAATATCTTTACCGATACAGTTCCTAAGACAATGGAAACTAAGGAGAAAATAAACAAATGGGACATCAAAATAAAAAGCTTCTGCACAGCAAAAGAAATCATTAACAAAATAACAAGAAAGCCCATTGCATGGGAGAACATATTTGCCAATGTTATCTCCAATAAGGGTTTACTCTCCAAAATTTATAGGGAACTCATACAACTTAACAAAAGGAAGATAAACAATCCAATCCAAAAATGGGCAAAGGACCTAAATAGACACTTTTCGAAAGAGGACATAAGAAATGCCCAGAGACATATGAAAACATGCTCAAAGTCACTAATCATCCGAGAGATGCAAATCACAACAACAATGAGATATCACCTCACACCTGTCAGAATGGCTATCATCAACAAATCAACAAATAGCAAGTGCTGGCAAGGATGTGGAGAAAAAGGAACCCTCGTGCGCTGCTGGTGGGAACGCAAACTGGTGCAGCCATTGTGGAAGACAGTATGGAGTTTCCTCAAAAAGTTAAAAATGGAACTTCCATTTGACCCAGTAATCCCACTTCTAGGACTATATCCCAAGAAACAGAAACACCAATCAGAAAGGACATATGCACCCCTATGTTCATAGCAGCACAATTTACAATAGCTAAGATTTGGAAACAGCCTAAGTTTCCCATCAGCAGATGAGTGGATTAAATAATGGTGGTACATCTACACAATGGAATACTAAGCTGCTGTAAAAAAGGAAAGAACTCTTACAATTCACAACAGCATGGATGAACCTGGAGAGCATTATGCTAAGCAAAATAAGCCAGTCAGAGAAAGATAAATATCACATGATCTCACTCATTTGTGGACTATAATGAACAATATAAACTGATGAACAAAAATAGAACCAGAGACATAGAAGCATTGAACAGACTATCCAAACTATGAGGGAAGGCTGGAGGTAGGGCGGGGTGAGGAAGGGATTAACTAGAGGACTTGTATGCATGCATATGAGCATAACCAATGGACACAGACAGTAGCGGGTAAGGACATGTGCTGGGGAGAGGTCAATGGGGGGAAAAGGAGATCATGTAATACCTTAAACAGTAAAGAATTTAAATTTTTAAAAAATGGAGGGGAAGAGAGAGGAAGCAATTCATTCTGTGACCAAAAAAAAAAAAAAAAAAAAAAAGACTAAGGACACAGAATCTAAAAAGCCAGTTGAGTCTCTAGGAACCCAGTGAATATTTTTGTAATAATATGGCATCAAATGGCATTAAGTTAAAGATTCACAAATCATCAATAATTCTATCCAGAGTTGCTGGCCATTTGAGACTCAGTGTCTAAAAAGGCAGGGACACATGACCTATACATAAAAATCTACCAGATGGATGACTGACGTCAGGGAAGATTTGTCTTAAATCAAACTTTCACCTTATTCCTTTGTCAGATATACCTGTGTGACCCAAGCCACATCCCTCCTTACATTCCCTGATCTGTTCCTCTGGCCTCCCCTTTACTTCCGCGCGCGCGCCCCCCCCCCCATTCCCCCCTCCCGTTGCTTTCCACCTTAGGTGTTTCTAACTCTCATTTACTGCCGGACTCCCAGTTCAGCTCATCCCGAGTCTCCATTGTGTCTGGTTTGCTGCATTCGAAGCACCTTGATGAAATTGACCTCTGACTATGCCCTGAACTTTTCTTAAAAACACTCCCAAGGGCACCCAGAGAGCAATCCTGCCAATCCCAGCAACGCCCCTACCCTACTTGTGCTTCAACACCAGCCCAGCAGAAAGACAGGTAGCATATGTACTTGGATGCCTGTGCACTTCAATTGTTAAGAATTGTTACCTCTAAGTTTGAAACTAGTTTTGTCAGTAAAGTCTTAGAGTCATATGTATAGTTAGATTCATTACCAATAAGTCTGTGGAATATCCTCTGTCTTTTTTTTTTTTAATATATTTTTATTGATTTCAGAGAGGAAGGGAGAGGGAGAGAGATACAGAAACATTAATGACGAGAGAGAATCATTGATTGGCTGCCTCCTGCACACCCCATACTGTATTGATGTAAATGAATAATATGAGCAGTTCAAGTGCTGAAATGTAGATCTGCATTTTTCAGGGGTTCTGAAAGGTCAAAACTTATTTCATAATCAAACTAAGACATTTTTTGATGTTTTCACGCTCTTTCCCTCATTCGTGTTGAAAGGAGTTTCCCTGAGGCTACATGCGATGTGATATTGCAACAGGTTAAATGCAGAAGCAGTTTTGAGGCATTGTCTATTAGGTAGGCATAAAAGAGGTTTCTTCAAAAATGTCAAAGAATACCACTATATTGTCTTACTGTGTTTTTTTGCTTTAGAAAATATAATTATTTTCCTGGAAATGTGTTATTGATTTAAATATGTAATAGATTTATTATCTCTAATGAATTAAGAAAAACTAAATTGTTTCAACTTTAATTTCCAATGGGTTAAATGTTGACAGATATAATTCACATAATTAAAAGTGCTTTGGGGCCCTTCATAATTTTTAATCATATAAAGGGGGCCTTGAGAATAAGCCCTTTAGAACTGCTGCTCTAGAGCGGCTAACAGTTATCAGAACTATATGGAACTACTCTGATTTTCCAACAAAGAAAAATGGAAGTGAGGAAATTTAGAATAGGCAATAACAATATATGCTACAGGAAATTTATATATTAATATCATAAAAATGTATACTAGAGGAAATTTAGAGTAGGAAATAATGTACACAAAACACTGTAGAACAAAAAAAAACACTGTTTTCAGGTAGGAAGGGAGAGAGAATGAAATGACATTCCTATTTGGCAATCTGGAAGAGCTTCAAAAAGGAGGTGAGCCCGAGATTCATTTGACTCATGGAAATCAGTAACTATGTATTTTAGTCTGTATCCACTTCCTCAGGGAGCAACAGTGCAACATAACTTGAGAAGATTCCAAAACTTGAAGTTGGAAACAAATGGATATTCCTTTAAGTTTGGTAGTCAAAAAGCAAGTAAGATGTCAATGCTGACTCCCCCCAGGCAAGGCCCCAGTGAGATGCTTTTTGATCTGAACAATAAGTCCATTGTAATTGACACAATTGCTGCGTATATTCTTTTCTCAATTTATGGGCACAGATCCCTTGGAGTCAAAGGGACTTCAGTGCTTGTGTTAAGGGAATATCGTGATCTGGAGCATGAACACACATGGATAAAAACCTGCTTTTTACAAAGTGCTTTGTACTTTTTAAAAAATGTATGTCACTTTACAATTTCATATTTCACATGAAAAGTTTTATTCTCATGTGTCTATGATAAGAATTGTTGCAAATTCATTTGAAATGAGGCTAAATATTGACCACATTCAGGAAAAGCTATATGCATTAGCACCATTCTTGTTCCCAAGAAATCAATAAACAGAAATTGCTTTACATGAGACAGAAATTTTCTATAAAACCAGAATGATTTTAACATCTGAATAATAAAAGTTTATATTAAACTAGAGGCCCAATGCACAAAATTTGTGCAAGAGTAGGCCTTCCTTCCCCCGGCTGCCAGCACCGGCTTCCCTCTGGCACCCAAGACCCGGGCTTCCCTCACAGCCCTGGCTTCGTCCCAAAGGTGATTCAGTCTAATTAGCATATTACCCTTTTATTATTGTAGATGCCATTTTGCAGTTCAAATAGCAGTTTCAGTCCATGTAAAAGCTTGTACACAAATAGCAGATATATTCACAATAGCCAAAAACAGGAAATCATCTCAATGACCACTGACTGAAGAGATAAAATGCACATTCATACAATAGAATACTATTCAGCAATTAAAAATAAATCACTGCATAACAAATGGATGAATCTCAGAATTGTCATGCTGTGTGAAAAAAGCAAGTAGTACATACTGTTTGATTTCACTTTCATAAAACACTAAAAAATACAGACTAATCTTAGTGATAGAAGGCAGATGGATGGTTTCAAAGGGTGGCAGGGGCAGAGGAGCAGAGAAGGGACTGCCAGAGGGCATGAGGAATCTTCTGGAGTGATGAAAACATTCTGAAATCTGATTGTGGCAATGGTTACACAGGTGAATGCCCTGTCAAAACTCCTCAAACTATATAGTTTAAATAAATGTGTTTGGTCTATTAGACACCAATTATGCCTCAATAAAGTTGACTTTTAAAGTGCAATGTAATATAAATAACCTCATTTGATCATCTTAACAAACCTGTGACATAGATAAAATTGTGATCTTGTTTTGTGGATGAGGAAATTGGAGACAGGGAGGTGCATTGACTTGCCCAGGGCCAGTAACTGTGCTCGAGAAATACAGTTGTCAAGAGTACTGACTCTCGCCCAACCAGTATGGCTCAGTGGTTGAACACCAACCTATGATCCAGGAGGTCATGATTCTATTACCAATCAGGGCACATGCCCAGGTTGTGGGCTTGATCCCCAGTAGGGGACGTGCAGGAGGCAGCGGATCAATGATTCTCTCATCATTGTTGTTTCTATTTCCCTCTCCCTTCCTCTCTGAAATCAATCAAAATATATTTTTTAAAAAGAATGTATAAAAAATAGGGTAGTGACTCTCAAACATTTTTCTGTGCCTTTTCTTGTTATTATTCTTGTTAAGTACAGCATGTTTTTTAGAACCTCGCCATATAAAAGAGTAAATGCTGGGGTGCTGAGATGGGAGCAGTGCGGACTGGAAGAGGTGTGGGGTTGTAGAGCAGAGACACCTCACAGCGTTCGAGCTCTAGCAGAGCCTGGGAACCTAGAGTGAGGCTACAAGCACAGATGCTGAAAGTAGAGTCTGTTGCTTCAGGCCTCTGTACTATCTAAATAGCTGAAAGTCCATGTTTGCACATGAGGTTGAATGTCTTTACAGAATTAACCACATGGAATTTCTCAGTGCTTGTGCCACCTACTTAATGTTTTATATAGTTAGCTTTCTGTTAATGTACTTCTTAACAATGCAACAATATCTAGGTGTCTGAGAGTTTGGTTAGTCTCAAGAGTCCTGGGAATGAAGATCCCATGCAATAATGTTCCATGAAACTAATTACCCAGGCGGATTCATCAAAGTTGGGCTCATAGTAGGGAAACCACTGAGCAAAAACCCGAGACTTAGCTTTGACTCCTATCTCTCTCCCATCTAGTCAGCCACTGCACCAGAGTCACCCAACTGATTCTCACATGGGTAGTTCAACTTCCCTTTATCTCCATGGTCACCAACTTCCTTCTCCTTCATCGTAGCAAAGGTCCAGCTTCAATCCCCATCCAACTTACTCCACACACTGCAGCCAAAGTATTCATTACAGGAATGCAATCACTTCCTGCCTTTCCTCTGTATAAAGTCCTCTTGTGGCTCCCCATTTCCTTTAGGAAAGTGTCCAAGATCTTTCTTAGGGTTCATAAGGTCCTAATGAGCTAGATTCTATTTACCTCTCCACAACATCTTTTACCACATGCAACCCTAAACTCAATCCTTCAGCTAAAAGGAAATTATCCAGTTCCTCAAACACCCAAGTTCAGTGCTTTCAAACATGCTACTACTTCCTCTCCAAAACACTCTTCTTCCCTCTTTTTACCCAACACCCATTCTTACTTCATCTGGGCTCCTACTTCTTTCAGACGCCTTCCTTCATGCCCTCCCTCTTAATCAGGTACTTCTCCTACGGCCCAGCTCTCCCCCCATCATAGTGTTTATCACAGTATTATAATGAACTATTTGTGTGTATTATCTCCCTCAGAATTGTAAACTCCTGGACACACAAGTCTTGCTTCTCCACCACTTTCTGTCCACTATCTAGCATTGTGCCTGGCACAGAGGAAGCACTCAATACGTATTTCTTGAATGAACTGGCCAAATAAGCCATCTTATCAAATGGCCAGAGCAGAGGGCTCTAGACTGCAGGATTAAGATAATACATTTGCTGCAGATGGGACACATTGCTTTCTTCCAAAATTAAGGTAAAAGAAAGTGTGGGGTCATGTCTTCTAGCTGAATATTACATGGAATGACTGGATCTTTTGCAAAGACAAAGTATTTAATCTCTGTAAGAAGAATATACTGAAACACTATCATTTTCCAAGATACTATTCTTTCGGGGGGTAAGAAAGGTCTTTTGGCATTTTAATCCATAAAACACTTCCATGATTAGGTTTCAGGTTTGCTGTGGGTATAAGGGCCCTGTCCAAGGAGGCTAATGCATCACAGCTAAAGAGGGAAAATACTGGTAAGCTTTAAACACGTTAGGCTAATTGGGCCCAACATACGTAAATTGCTCTCAGGTGAAAGGCTCTAAGCAATTGTTAAATTATAAACATTGAAAAAAATCCTCTGCGTCCAATCTAGAAAAGAAAAGGTTTTCATTTCTACAGCATATTAGATTCAGGTATTTCTGTGGGTCAGCATTTTATTTTTATTTTTTCAGGAAAGGGAAGCTCTTTTGGCACTTGCTGCGTGCCATTCAGAGATGGAAGGGATTTGGTAACTGAGGAAGCCTTTTTAGCCTTGCACTTGTCCCACAGCAATTACATTGGAAGGGGTCCTAGACTTGTGGGGTATGGGATGTGGGATAAATTTGGAGAAAGACCACAGTATGTAAACAAAACCTGCCAGTTTTCCAAAATACCTAACCACAAGACTTCACATTTTGGCAGCTTAGAAAGAGTCAAATGTGCTTTATTCTGACAACAAATTTGATTCTCAAGGAGAGTTATAAAACCCGGTTAAAGTGAGCAGCGACCAATACCCAAAGTGGAAGAAATTTTAAAATATAGCCCAATCTAGTAAAACTTAGCAAGCCCTCATTCTGAGACAATATTACTCAAGAAACCGATGACATCAATGAAACCTTGAAAGTGTGGGTGTATGTTTTCAAAATCTTTTAGGTGAAGAAGTCCTACAGAAGAAGAGTTATTCCTAAGACAGGTCATTAGCATTAAACTGCTAACTTTATATTGGTTAAATCTTCAAACTGCAGCATCACCGACATAATAACAGTGTTTGAGATAAGATCTTAGCATGACTTTCAAGTTTACAATGTCTTAAAAGGGTTATGTTTTATATCATTGTTATATGGCTTTGCCTTTCCAACTCACTCTTTAAGGCAATCAGAAAGTCAAAACATAGATAGTCCATCTCAAAACATTGTTGTATTTCCCCAGAATTTCAATATTGCTACTGGTCAGAGAAAACAGCTGGTTCAGATCACAAATAGCTCGAAATGCATGCTACATCCATGGCCACTTCTCCTCAAACATGACCAAGGGCTCCGGTCATCTTCTCTGCCTTCTGGGAGGAAATAGCCTGCAGGCTTCCTCCCTTTGTCTGTGGCCTCCAGGTCTCCAACGCTGATTCTTCTGAGTCTGGAAATCCAAGGAAAGGGAAGCCGCTTAGCTGCCTTTGGAGACATTGCTGGCATCACTTCCACCAGTTTCCAGTCGGGGGAAAAAGATGAGCATGCACTAAAGATCTATGGTACCCTGGCTAAAATTTGAAGTTCAGAAATGGGGTGAGGGTGGGCTTGGTAAGCCATGAAACAAGCAGAAGATGGGAACAATTCCAGTTATTGTCTCAGAAGGAAGTTAGGAACTATAGATTAGGGCCAAGTAGTATAGATTTATTAAATTCCTACAGTGATTACAGGTAAATTTTTTGTTGTTGTTTGTTTTTGTTTTAAGGCATATTCATTTACCTATTCTCCCATTTATCTGACAAATGTTTGCTGAGTATTTACTTTCTCCTCTTATCTGGTATTAACTCTGCCTGGCACTGAGGATTATGACAGTGAATGAGAATGAAACATGCTCTGCCCTCCAGAAACTTCCTGACAGGCAAGTAATAATATGTGCATGTGTGTGTGTGTGTGTGTGTGTGTGTGTGTGTGTGTGTGTGAAGATAAAGATACAGCAATAGGGAGATTAAAACTCAGAATTCCAATGCCCCGCCTCAGGCTTCCTGCCAATCGCCCCTCCCTGGTTTTTCAGAGATCTCTCTCCTCTATCTGTTAGTGGTTCCACTGAACAGAATTGGTGCCTGATGAGTAGGTAGCAGTAAAAGGATAAACACTAAATAATTGTATTGGCATTATTAATTAATTTCAAACACAGAAAATGCTATGAAAGAAAGGTGGATTTGTGTTTCCAAATGGCAAGCAAGGAGCATATTTGGGAAACCCAACATCCATGCCACATCTAAGTTGAAGGGAAAAGTCCCCCCCAGAGAACCAACAGGATGCTAGAAGTTACTGAAGGAGAGGAAAGCATGTCCCATTCCTGGACCCAAAGCAAAAGAAGAAAGCGCTGCACTAGCATCCAACATGAGTCTGGGAGAATGAACCACAGAAGGGCCTCTGCAGGGCTGTGACATTCCTATTAGGGTAAGCATTGCTCTTCATAAGCAGCAGTTCAAGAAAGGCCTCAGAAAAGATTTGTATTCCTCTCTTCACTTCACACAATCCCTGTATCAAGTGCTGACAGCTTTATGTCTCCCCGACTCACACTGTGAAGGCCCAGTGCAAGTCCAAGCACCGTCTCCCTGGACTGGCATCCCACCCTACAGATCTCTTCCTGTTTTTGCCCTCCAGGTGATCACCCTAAAATACGATGTGGTTATGTCAATTCTCTTTCTTTACATCCTTCTGGGCTACTCCATCACCGCTTCGCCTGAAGGATGACGTGCATGCTCCTTAACTGACATTAAAGCCATTTCTAATGTGGTTCTGATGGTCTCCCAGCCTCCCTCTTGCTTCTCAGAAGGAAGTTAGAAACTATAGATTGGGACCAAGTAGTATAGATTTATTAAATTCCTACAGTGATCACCTGCAACTTTGCCTTCTGGCAACATTGTACTACTTGTAATTCTCCAAATATACCAGGTGGTTCCATCCCTTCGCGCCTTTCACATCTACTGAAAATTCTAGGCCTGAAATGTCCTTCCTCTCTCCTCCCTCCTCTGCCCTCTCCTGTTGGATGAATTCATGTTGGATGAATGAGCTCAGATGTCATTTTTTTCCTTCAGAAACTTTCCTGAAACCCCTGGGGGAGATGAAGAGGTCTTATAAAGTTGTATCTATCTCCATCATAACACTACCACATTTTATTGACATATTTTTACGTCTTGGTCTTATCCATTTTCTCATTCAGCTTCAAATGCGTTGACAAATCACCGTAGACTGGGTGGCTTAAGTAACAGAAATTAATTTCTCTTAGTTGTGGAGACTCAGAAGTTCAAAATCAAGGTGCCACCAAAGCAGTTCCTGGGGAAGGTACTCTTCCTGGGTTACAGATGGCTGTACCCTCATATGACAAGACCATCTCTCTCCTGTCTCTTCTTATAAGGACACCAATCCCATTCATGAGGGCTCCATGCAATGAATGACTCATTTGATGACCTCAAGGCTCCATCTTCAACATATAAATTTGAGGATGACGTAAACATTTAGTTCGGTACATCCCAAATGGTTTGTTTCTTATTTATTTTGATATCCTCAACAGATAAAATAGTTCCAGCCAAAGATTAGGCTCCCCAAATATGTCGAACTAATTTATGTATATAATGTCTCATTAAAACCAGTTATTCAATTATAACTATGCAGGCCTTGACTTGTTTAATTCTTGAATTCTTTTTTTTTTAATCCTCACCCAAGGATATTTTTCCCATTGATTTTACTTTATTTTTTAGAGAGACTGGAAGAGAGAGCGAAAGACATAGAGAAATATTGATGTGAAACAAGCACATCCATTGGACTGGGGAGGAGCCTGCAACTGAGGTATGTATCCTTGACTGGAATCAAACTCAGGACCCTTTGGTCCACAGGCCAATGTTCTATCCACTGAGCCAAACCCAATAGGGCTAATTCTTGAATTCTTAATGTTTCTTCAAGAACTGTCTCTTCTACCTTACTCTTTGATAATTTCAATAACCAATAGGATCTTCCTAGAAAAGTTTTTTAAAAAATTGGTGGAGAAAATAGCAAGGCAAGAAAAAGAAATATGAGGGAGTAATGTTGCTGCAAAAAGGATGAGTCACAGATGGAGACATTTGCAAAATGAAGAAGGAAGGAGTAGGAAATGAGAAGGCTTAATTATGGTGCATGATTCAACCACAGATTAGAATGTTGTATCTTGCTTCCCGTTTTCTTCACTCCTATTTAAGCTGTACAAATTTGACTTCCTGAAGTAATCTATTTCTAGTAACATATATTCAGCCCTGACATGTATAATTCCTGTCACGGGCCACATAACCTGTGAAAGACAAAGACCAGATTCCTTCTTGAGCCACTCAGGAAATAAGCATGGTAAAGGCCCCGGTACAGGAGCAGGTCCCCAGCTAGTCACAAATCCTCAAGAGTATCCGTCTTTTGCCTTTCTGCCAAACTAACAGTCCTCTGTCCTTAACTGAGGATAAAGGAAGGACAAAAGCTGAGAGCAGCCAGGCCAGTGTGGCTCACTGGCTGAGCGTCAACCCATGAACCAGGAGGTCAAGGTTTGATTCCTGGTCAGGGCACATGCCCAGGTTGTGGCTCCATCCCCGGTAGGGGGTGTGCAGGAGGCAGCGATCAATGATTCTCTCTCATCATTGATGTTTTTATCTCTCTCCCCCATGTCCTTCCTCTCTGAAATAAAAACATATTTAAAAAAAAAAAAGCTGAGAGCAGAGGTTTTGATGATAAATGATCCTAGATTAACCCTCAATTCTGTTGCTCTACAGTTTGTATGACCTTGAGTGCATTGCTTCACTTCTCCAAGCTCAGTGTCCTCCTCTCAGGAGTGGGGACATCAATGTCAGGGCTTAGGTGACAAGTATGTGCTAATGTATTTGTGATGCTCTTAGCATTATGCCAAGAACACAGTGAGTGTATTCAATAAGGGATACATGCATGAATTCCTCCCAGGTGTAAGGAATCCGTTTTGGCCCATAAGGACTCATTAGGTCATGTAACATAGGCCAGGCACCAATCTTCTCCTTCTCTGTAGCCTCTGCTGTGTCTTCCATGTAGCCAGGAGTGCAGCAAGCTCCACCAGGCCAGCCATCTTCCTGGGAGAAGATGACTCTCTCGTTCTCTGGCCCTCAGCATCGCTGCTTCTCGGGCGCACTGGGAAAATCCTGTCACCATTCTGGATGATTATACTCTAACGCATTTAGACTCGTGGCATTTTGCCCTTGGCACCTTTGAGAGTTTGACCACATCTATGTGTGCTGCTATGTGGCTCATTGTAGAAGCAAGTACTTAGTCAGTGAGTAAGCCTGGCTGATTATTCAGCCTCTCCAGTGTAATTAGTATTTGTGAATTTAAGGATTCTGGGATGCCTTAAAATGTTTCCTTTGCAAATGTCAACGGTGTATCATATATATAGAACACAGGTCTCTAGAAAATCTCCAGAAACAAATGTTTCCTCCAGTGGGTTGTAGACCCACCCTTTGAGGCACACTGCCAATGTCACCTCCTCTGTGGAGTCCCCCCTGACTTTTTTCAGTGTTTTATATTTCTTCTTCTGTCCTTCCACAGAATTGCATGCATAACCCATTATAACATTTATCATTTTACTATTGGTCTCCTTTATAAGACATAGTTACTTGAGAACAGAGATTCTTCTCTTCATTTTTGTGTCCTTATTACTTGCCTATTATGGTTTCTGGCACGTAGTTATCTCTCATAATCCCCCCCACCCACCCCACCCCATAAGAAGCATCCAGAGAAGGTAATACTCATTTTATGCTGGCAGCTTTGCAAATCATACGCCTATGGAATTGGGTTATACCTGCTGATTCCACTAAACTGATGGTGGATAGATTGTTCTGCCCTGTTTCAGCTGCCTGAGCTCTTTTGCTACCATATAAGGGGAATACACCTAGAATATCCTAATGCACCTTAGATTGACATCTCCCGAGGCCATGACTCCTCTGGCAGTTTGCCCCTGAGTCATGACCTCTCTATGCCCCCTGTTGTCAGTAGATGTCATAGAAACCTAGCAATCAGCCATGCAGCACACTCCCAAGAGGCCAGAGCAGGATTTATTCAACAGAAATCCTCAGATAGGAGCAACAGCAGGTGGGCCATTTACCACTGCCTGTCGCATCCCTGGGCAGTACATGAGGACTCCAGAAAGACTAGGCATCAGAGTCCAGAAAAGGAGCCTCAGACTTTTGAGCTTAGTGACTGGGAAATAGCAGCTTCTCCCTTGGCACAGTCAGAGGCTGAGATCCAACAGCAATAAATGGATGGAACATAAGCTCTGGCCCTGCTTTGTCAGTCTAGCACTCATGGTTCGGGAAGCAAACATTTTGAGGTCCATGTTATGTGGTTGCAGCTATATAATGTGGCTGATGAGTGGTATGGTTTGTACCTGAGCACTCATGGGATTGAGAACACGGCTTAGATGCTGCGGTAGATGAGGGACATTTTGTACCACATCAGCCCTCTCTCGGGAACCATGGCCTGAAGCACTCAGATAGTTGCTTTCATGTAGTTTTGCAGGAGGAAAGCCTATAGGCGGTTAGTACTGGACAAGCTAAAGCCTTATCTTTCAACAGATGTAATTCTTGTATGGTCCTAACTCATTAGCATCTGCTGCGCCTAAGTAAAATTAAGGGATCAAATTCAGCCAGGTTGAATTACATCTTGTAGATGAAGTCACTAACACACCTCTCTCTACAATAAAAGTGATCATTAAGCCCAGGAGGGCAGGAGCTCTGTCTAACACCCTAAGGCGTTCCTGGTGCCTGTACAACTGCTTTTATTGAGTGAATGAGAAAATGAATCTTCAATTATGGGAATTATACCTCAGCCCTGTTTGACTTGTACATCAAAGGTGACTCAAATGTGTTTATTATTTCCTGAGAGCATGATGCTGACATAACTATAATAAGGACTAGTACTTAAAAGGGTCATCTTCTTTATATCAGACCTCTCCATTAACCCCTGCTGTCACACAATACCCTGATACCTACTTTCTGCCATATGATGAATTCCTTGAGAAAACATGGTCAAAGATTTAGTGAGAATTTAAGAAAAGACTGAGTAAGAAGGAACCCCCCTCCCCAATTTTTTGCACCAAACAGTGAAGGGCTTATTATGGACAGGGCCATGCTTTAGATGACATACTGTAACAACTGTATCTCTTTCTAAAGCTGTATCTTAGAATCACCTGGAGATCTTGTTTTAAAAAGTTAGAGAGAGATTCTGATTTAATTGGCATGGGGTGAGGCCTGGGTATGATCGTAAGCTAAAAGCATGATGGAAAACTGTTGCTGATAGCAATGCTACCCAAAGCCAATCTGTGAACTGAGTTTCATTGCTATTTGTGCAATAAGATAAGTACAGAAATCAAGACTATTTAGAAACGTTTATAACCAGTTCATAGAGTAATTTATGTCTATTGAATCTCATATAATAAATGCATCAAATATATTTTCTGTCTTATTTTTTGTGCTACTTCATTTCTCTAGTAACTTAATTGATTTGTATTGTGTTTAAAATAATACCAGTTTATAATAGATTCAATATTTACAAAAAAACAAAACTTGCCCTTTACCCTTTACCTATTCTATCTATCTATCTATCTATCTATCTATCTATCTACCTACCTACCTACCTACCTATCATCTATATATCTCCATCTCTCTCTTTCTCCCTCTCTTACACACACACACACACACACACACTAGGAAGAGTTGCAAAAAGAAATTATTATTCTGCCTGTCCCCAGGCAAGTCCCTGATTGTTTTCTGAAGGAATTTCATCCTAGGAATAGAAAAGCCTGCATAGTTCTCTAGGGAAATCTTCTCAGGACAGTTACCTATTATTTTTTTAACAGTCAGCTAAATTTAGAAGATCCTTGACCTCACAGCAGCCTAGGGAACACTTTATTCCACCTGCTTCCAGTTCTAACCCTGATGTCAGATGTCTCAGTGTTTATAGGACATCTAGGGTGATGCCTAGCAAAGGGAGGAGAAGCAAGTAGGATAAAACGAAGAAGGGAAAATAAAAAGAAAAAAAAAAAAGAAAAAAGAAGGAAAGAAAGGAAAAGGAAGAGGAAGGAAGAAAAGAAGAAGAGGGAAGGAAGGACATAAGACAGTCTTCTCATATTGACTGTCACAATGCTGTGTAAAGTAATGACATAAACCTTGTATTTCATAGCCAGGAGAAGGTGGCATCAATCTGCATACAGCATTTTTAGGGTTCACACCTTCCCTTCCTCTACATTCACTTTCTGGTAGTTATGGTCGAATATGATGTTGACCTGAATAGGTGACCTAGAGAACAGGATTAGAGGAAAGTACACTGAACAGGAAACAAAGAGCTATAGGTTCCCATCTCACTTCTGCCATTAACTAGCAGGGGTGGGGGAGGAAGATGTGGGAAAGGACTTGGGAATGCCAGCTTTTTTGTCCAAAGATTAAAGAGTATGTCTTGACCATATTTCTAAGGTACAATAATTGTATTTTGTTCCAAACTTTCACCTGCTTATGTTCTTTCTTAAATTTACCTAGTTAGAAAAATATTAAAATCTAATATTTGCCTTTTGCTTCTGATTTTTAGAATGAGGTAGAGGTGAGAAGCATTTTTGTGGTTATTTTGTTTTGTTTTCTGCAAATGATTTTGGCTTCTGGAATCAAATTTTACTTCTTCTAGTGTGTTATCAAATATGCGTATAGAGTCTGTAAAGCAGCTAGCAGTATGAATAAGTAGGAACTGCATTTATTACTTCAATAATTAAAATATTTATTCATCTAATAAAGGTGGGTTTATAAATGAATACCAAATAACAAACATCTGCTTTCCACATTTGCTTTGTTCTTCATTCCATTTAGGAATTGGGGGGTTAAATGATGGTTGAGATTGTAGTAATCTGGACAATCAGCTGTGGCCAGAGTTCTCATGAGTTGTTGCTAATAACATTTAAAAATAATTTTTCCATTAATATTTCTAAATTGTTTAAATAATAAATATTAAATATGGTTTGTCAAATGTTCACTTGTTCTCTGTTTATTGTTCAAGAAAAAATATCACAATCCTTTAGCTGTTTTATAGCATTTTAGCAATAGAAAAAACTTTTTATTTTTTTCCTGTGCAAGACAGGTTAAGTCTAAAAACAACAACAACAAAAACTCTTTCAAAGGCAAAACCAGACTCTTTACCATATTATAATGAAGATGGTTTCCTTTGGTTTTAATTCCATTTGTCAATAAAAATAACCAGGGCTCATTGGCAAACTGGTTGGTTCTATGGCTCCCCAGCCCAGGAAATAAACAAAGAGACTCTGGGGTAGCTTGTGGTACCAGAAAGTAAGGAAATGCTCAAACAATAAAAGGACAGATCAAGGAACACAGAAGCCAACTGGGAAGAGCTCCCAGTGGCCAAAGCTGTCATAATTAGATAAACAAAATACATAATATATTATGAGATAGCTAGTCCAAAGTAAAAAAACAAATGTATGTTGGTTCACATAAATACATGATTAAATGAAAAGAAATAGAAGAGAGGGAACACATTGTCCTTACATAGGAATTGCAGATAATATATGTAGATACTTCCTACTCAGGAGGTGGAGCTTAATTTACTCCCATTCCCATCCCCACCCCACACTTGAGTGTTGGCTGGTCTTAGTGACTCACTTAGTGAATAGAATATGAAAGGGAAAAACGATAACTTTACAATGGAGTAACCTGGCAAATATTACCTTAACCAAGTTATCAAGATTAACATCAGCAGTGACATGGCACTTTGGTGTTATACACCCTCTGTTATTATGTTATGAGAAGGGCACTTCACCCCTGTGACATCCTTCTTAAAACCCATAACCTCAGTCTAACTATAACACAAATGTCAGACAAACCAGTGTTGAAGAACACCTAACCAGTATGCTCAAAGCTATCAAGGTCATTAAAAACAAGGAAAGTGTGAGCAATTGTCACAGCTGGGAGGAGCCAAAGGATAAATGAAGCCTAAGTGTAATGTGTTCTGTATGAGATCCTGAAACAGTGAAAAGGACACTAAGGAACAACAAGTGCAATCAAAGTGAGGGCTTTAGTTAATAATAACATTGGATCCTTAGTTGTAACAAATGTAAGATGTTAACAATGGCGAAACTGAGCGAAAGGTTTATGAGAACTCTTCACTCTATCTTCTCAACTTCTCTGTAGATGGAAATGTTGTTAAATAAAGTTTATGTACATGTCTTTAAAACAGTGACTGTTAGTCGAGAGTGTATGGAAAGCCACTTGACTGAACGAAGGCACAAACCCAGCACCTGAAACAGGGCCTGGCCCACAGGGCGCAGTCAACTATCTCTGGTGAATCAATTTAATGGTTATCAAATATGTATAGATCATAAAAGCTATGTATTTGCAATTAGAAAGACTTTTAAAAATCCTTACACTTTAAGGCTATGAGGACAAAAGGAAGACAAACAATGTTTTCATTTACTAAAAGTTTCCAAGAGATACTCAAACCAGGGATAATTTAAGAAAAGTTACCGAGGAGGTGACATATGCAATCAGTTAGCAAACTGCCCAGCCAAATGGAACATTGCTGTAAGGGAAAGTGGAGAGGCTCTGATTAAAAGTAGGTATGCTTTCTTATGTGAACTTTAAAAATTGATACCATTTCCTCTTTTGCCTTTTGTTTGTTGTGGTGTGATCTAGTTTCCTTGTTTTCCTTGTTTGTTCCTTGTGGCCTTTCTCACATTTCATTTTCTTCTTTCTTCCACCTCTGATTATCTTTAGTCTTGAAGTTTCTCCTGACTTGGAAGCCCCGGGCTAAGGTGGATTCACTTTCATGGAAACAATTTGGGCCCCCTTTCCTCTGTTCTCAGGCACCTGGCTTTGGGTCTTCCCTTTGCTTGTTAGTGTTTTGTTTGGGGCACTTGAAGGCATTTATAAAGTTCTCTGTGGTTTACTCTTCTTATGTTGTCTACATCTACAACCAGGTGCATCTCATCAGGCTTGTAAATTAACAAATCTGGAAAACATTGTAGATTTCGGTGGCAGAACTTAATTTCCTGTGAATTAAATGACATAATAACAGTGTTGTCCTCATTTAAAATATAGTCAAAGCAGAATTATGTAGAAAAAAAAATTCTCAACCAAATATTTATATCTTTTTCTTTGAAATATATTTTTTAAACTCATGTGAATGTGTCCAATGGTGGGGCGATTGTGTAACGACCACCATCCTCGACAAGTTATCTTCGGACTGAAAGACAAATCAGGCAACTCCATAGAATGTAACAGTTTATTACAGGGTGATTCACTTAAAGGAAGATTAGGCCGGAGCCAGAGCGGACAGATGGCCTAAAATTTTGAGAAAATTATTCTCTGCTAACAGAGCTCTGTTATAGTACTTTTTTATAGTATAACTCAGGTACTAATGATCGACAAGACAAAGGACAAAGAATATAATAGCACCAGGGGCCATACCTCGTGGGGGTCTTGTGATAGGTGTTTATATTCCATACTACCACCAGTTTGATATTTATCTCAGTTGTCATGGCACTCTGGCTGTTATAGCTACATTTTCAGGAACACAGATAATCATCAACTAGAAAGCTTTGATATGCTTGCTAAGGACAGTGGGGTTGGTCAAAGGTCACAGCATGAAACTTAGAAATGAAATGAAATCTAGGTCACAGAGATGGCATTGGTTTTGTTCAAATCTACATCTCTACAGTGTGGTTGGTCCTGATAACCTATATGCTCAGGAATCTACTGGCAGCTCCTGAATGTGGGACTTGAGTGCACACACAGGCCACTGCCACCTTGTTTCAGCCTCAGGGACACAAATTCACAGTTCTGATGGTTGAGCAGACTTGGGTTATGTCGGGTATGGCCATCTACACCTACTTAATGACTCAAGGTTAATGATAATCAAATCAACCAATAATAAATCCCTGAACAGGAGTTACCTGTGGGAGAAAAATAAATGATTTTTAAAACTTCATTAATTCTGATACTATTTTATTTCCCAAGGAATCATAAAACTTGGTTTCTGGTCTTCTACTTGTAATTTAATCCTTCAAGTCTCCATGTGCCTAGTTGTAAATGGAAATATTCTATAACACCAATCAATCCCTATTATGACTAGATGGTCCTTCCAGATATGAAAATCAATTATTGTACATTTGAATCAGTATTTGAGGAGCAACTTCTAGGCACAGTTCACTTTGCAGCACAGTGAAGATGGAGTTGCCATTGAGAGTAATAAAGAGTCAAGAGAAAAGTTTGACAGGCAAGGAGTGATGAAGAGCAGAGAGAGATGCTCTCAGCTTTAGCAGTGCTCTCTCTAAGATCAAGGCACCAATACTGTACCAGTTCAAATGCAGATGGGCCATCTTGTCACTTTTACTCTATAGAGATATGTGATCATAGCCTAAGGAGAAATGATTAATAATTTATATATTTGGTCAGATTTTTTTTTAATTTTTTATGAATTTCAGAGAGGAAGGGAAAGGGAGAGAGAGACAGACATATCAATGATGAGAGAGAATCACTGATACACCACCTCCTGCACATCCCATGCTGGGAATCGAGCCCACAAATCTGGCATGTGCCCTGAGGCCCTGACCAGGAATCTAACCTTGACCTCCTGGTTCATAGGTCGATGCTCAACCACTGAGCAAGACCAGCTGGGCATATATTTGGTCAGATTTTTAAATAAAATCAAAATGTGTATTCAGATGGCAAATGCAACTTCAGTTTTGGTCATGTAACTTACATTGCTACTAAGATATAAGACAAAATATTCACAGAACCACTTTTTGCTATATTGTTATTTGTACAGCACAGTGATGGCTCTTCTCTTTTATTCTCATTCTTCCCCTGAAGCAACAATTCTGAGACTACATGAATGATAGTTAAATTTTTATAATCTGTGGATGTCCTTTTATTTTCTTCCTTTCTTTTGTCTTTTTTGTAAACCAACTATATATATATATATATATATATATATATATATATATATATATATATATATATATATATATATATATATATATCACCCTGATGGGAACCAGTAACCTTTTGGTGTACAGGACAACACTCCAACCAACTGAGCCACACAGCCAGAGCTGAACTTGATATTCACCAGGATGTACTTAAAAACAGAGGTTAGGAGGCATTCTAGATATTTAAGTAATCTGGACATGATTAAATATATGTATTCATGAGCATTTCTATTTACAGTTTTCTTAGAATAAAGTTCAAATTCCATAGCACTTATTACAAAACCTCTCCACTTTATCCCTTATCACTGTGCCACATGCCTACCTACCTACCTAAAAACACCCAACTCTGTGATTGGCTCATATTCTCCATGCTCTTTCTTGAATTTTTATACATATTTTCTCTGTCCAGAACACTTTTTGTTCCCATTTCCCTCCCCCATTCCAACACAAATAGTAACTTCCATTCATTCACAGGACTCCACTGAGATTCCACTTTCTCAGGAAGTCTTCCTTACCCCCATGCACAGATTCTGTGACTCTCCTGTTTTGTTTTGTTCTTAATATATTTTTATTGATTTCAGAGAGGAAGGGAGAAGAAGAGATAGAAACATCAATGATGAGAGAGAATCATTGATTGGCTGCCTCCTGCATGCCCCACACTGAGGATTGGAGCCCGCAAACAGGGCATGTGCCCTTGACCAGAATCGAACCAGGGACCTTTCAGTCTGCAGGCCAGTGCTCTATCCACTGAGCCAAGCTGGCTGGGGTCCTCTCCTGTTTTTGTGTAGCACATCAGTCTCTCAGGCTTCCTCATGTTGTACTGAAATGCCCTCTCTACTTGTCTGGGTCCACACTAGTCTATAAGTAATGACAGTTGGTTCTATGTCTAGGCCACAGTTGTGTCTGCACCTATCATAACACCTCGTGTCATATCAGACATCCAAGAAAGTTATGGGATGAATGATTTTTAGCTATTTGTTCTCCATTGGTTCTAAGTGGATAATAACATTTATAGTGGAGGAAGGAAGAAGGAGGAAGGATGAGAGAGAGGGAGAAAAAGAGAGAAAGAAAGGAAGGAGGAAAAGAGAAAAGGTTGGTTATTTGTTATGTGTGGGATTGCTTTGCTAGCAGAATTGCTCCTTCTTGAAATATTAGGCCTGAATCTCATGAAATTGCACTGAAATTGTTTCAATGGAAGAATTAAGTACTGTAATTCATCTTTGCTTCTTATATATAGAAGCTTGTTTCTATAACTAAATGTACTGGTTAAACTGAATATAATAGATTCTCAAATACAAATGATCAGATAAATTATGTGGGTTAATTATATGTATATATGCCAGACTATTGTATCATGTCTTTGAAGAACAGATTGATTTTTTTCATTAAGAATTCTTATGAAGACTGTATGTACATAAATGTGTACATACATATAATTTTTACAGCTGTCTCACATTTAAAAATTTCCTTTAAAAATTAGACATCTATTCAAGCCAGAAAACTGTTTTCAATGGTAACAGATTTGGGAGCTATTCTAAAGCACTATTAATGCATTATTGATGCATGACTTCTGAGAAGATATACAAGATTGTTCAAAACGTCACAAAGCCATTTCCAAGCATAGACTTTCACAGAACATAGCACCACTTTTATGACTGATGACACATTCATCACTGAGACTTTTAAGAAGGTGTCTTTTGAGCAGATTTATGGGGCTTGGCAATGTATTCCTCTACTAAAGGTTTCAAAGTGGAAGCCTTAATAAGTAGTTAATAGTTCTAAAAGTAGGGATAGGTCTTTGGCAAAATTATGAAGTTGTAATTTGCCTGTATCCTTCTTTGGCAGACTTTGAGCATCTCTCCCAAGACCTCAGGAACTCTTGCTCCCCTCTTTAGCTCCCCCTCACCATTCTAATACATTTTCCCAACACACTCCCTCTCCACAGCCCAGTTCCGCAGCATCACGTCTGGTGCCAGGAGGAGCTGCCACTCCTATCCTCACTCTTAACTTCTACACTAATGGAGTGTCCAGGAAGGTCATCCTCTCTGGCCCTTGCCACGAGAAAGCATAGAGCGGCTATGGAATGAGGAAGAACTGGTTCTTCCTTACTGGGACCTAGGTGGTTGCACCCAGATCTGTTCTGTGAAGTGTGTTTTCCTTTGCCTTCAGTGCTGTATTTTCTCTAGGTTACTCAGTGTTCCGTTGGACTTCAGGGCGCCAGTGTTTGTGTCCTCGGGTCCTTGTCTGTCAACCTCCCTCAGCTCTGACCATACTAGATATTTCCACCTGTCCCTTAGGTACTCGTCCTTCCGTTCCTGTCCCATGGCCTTAACCAAACTCATAGACATGACATCTCAACCCTGGGGTTACACCTTGACTATCAGTATCTGAGCCTTGTCTTGGGCTTGATGAGCTCCAGTTCCATTCTATTTTTTTTTATTTTCCCATTCCTGGCATTATTAGAATTGATTCATTGTCCTATAATCACACAGTTCACATTGGGCCAGCTAAATCAATTACCTGGTTTTTCTAACATTTTCACATGATACTGCTTAAATGCTAACCTCCAACATAATGCCATATAAATTTCCAGGAAATCAATGGTGTTTTGCCATAATAGAATAAGTGTATGAAAAAAATTGTGTGTGTGTGTTACTGGTCTGCAGGTAGGGCTAAAGCGCTGCTGCTAGAAAGGCAATGGTTTACAGGGGAGAAAACTGTGACTCAGAGGCAGGGTGAAGACTTGATTCAGGTCCTCTGTTTGAGGACAGGGCATCAACTTATGGAAATGTCAGTGTCATTGTTCCAATTTTCCTTCTTCCCAGTGAGAGCAGTCAAGTGGCTCTTTACACACTGTTGGTGCTGGTCACAGTTATAGCACTTTTGCCTTCATCTGTAACTATTTTAAAATATAACTAAAAATTTATGAATTGAATGTTGGTAAGTAGAAATATTTCTGCATTAAAACCTTACTTCTATTATTGTTTGAGACAGTTTTAACAAGTTTGGGCTATGTGAATCCTCTGCTCACAATAGCTTAGAAATAACAAATAAGAAGTGGAAAGATTATAACAAATAAGCATGTTGAAATGAGGAAGCAGATAGTTAAAGCAGCCTGTTTGGAAAAAAGGATGCAGGGGAAAAAAAATGAATAGAGGTTTGGGGTCATTTCATATAAAGACCAAAAAAAAAAAAAAATCAATTACATCTCTCAAAAGACACTGAGGGCATCAAAGCATTATAGGACAATTCAATAACTGAGATTAAATTAGGTTCATGCTTGCTTTTAGGAGACAGATGAGTCTGCGATGTATTTGAGATTGTTTCTAGCCCATATCCTTCCTCCGCCCGGCAACCAGAGCCCTATTTCTAAGACACAGATGTCATCCTGTCCTTCCCCTGATTAGAGCCTTTCAAGGGCTCCCTCCCCTTTACCCACAGGATAGTAATTTAAACTTCCTAGCCTGCTGTACAAAGCTCTTCACAGTCAGACTGCAATTTCTATTCCTTAACTGGACTCCATTGGACATAGCCTATAATGTGTCAGTTTAAGATCTAGAGGAGGCCCTGGAAATAAAAATCATAACATTTGTTAACTGTTTTAAAGTATGAGAAGACTAAGAACATTTTGAACCCTATATATCTCATTTATATAAAAAGGTGAATATTGGTTATGTTATAGATGAGGAAACTGAAGCTCAAGTTAAGGTTAACTAACACATCCAACTTTTATCATATTTATCCAAGAAAATATGACAGCTAGTAAACAGCTGAGGTCAGCATCAGACCCAGGCCATCTGATTCCTAGAAGGTAGCAACCTCAGGCCTTTGCCTGAGAACCCCTCAGACACCTGTAGTCATCCTCCTATGAAAGCCTGGTCTTACCTTGACATTCTTGTAAGTCAACATTTCAAAATTTAAATATATATATATATATATATTTTCAATAGGCGAGAGTAAGATGATTTCTGTGTACTACTCAGTAAAATTTAAAATTCAAAGAGGCATTGGGTAACAAAGTGTGTTGTCTTTTTGATGGGATAGACAGAAAACAGAGGTCCTGATCCACTTCGGTAATTAAAGGGTCTGTGACACATCTTGAAAGTGAAGAGGTATGAATTCCAGTGCCCTGGCCGAATTCCAAACCACATAATTATACCTTCCCCTTGCTACTTAAAAATTTGCCTCAGAGTTTCAGCTGAAAAATAAATTCTTCACTTCCCCTACTAAATGTTACCAGTGTGGCTTACTTGTAAGACATTATTATGGTTCTTTAAGCAGACCCTTCCTCTATTTCACTGAAGAATCAAGTTTCCCTTGCAAGGTGGCCCAGAATAAAATACACTACTTTACATATATTTCTATATTTTCTTGGATAAATATAAGTATGTCTAACTTAATCCAGGAAGGTGATAGACAGATGATAGATAGATGATAGGTAGGTAGATAGATAGGTAGATAGATAATAGACAGACATTAAAAACATACTAAAGTCAGGTAATAGAAAATTATAAATATTAGATTTATTTGAATTACTGTATGAATGCTTCATTTAAGCTACAACTCACCTCTTGCACAACTGGTGGTTATGACTTCTTAGAATGGTTGTCAACATGATGAAATAAAATAAATTATTTTCAGTGCAACTGATCAAAATAAAGATCAAGGTCCCTTCTAAGTGACTTTCTGAAGTGGATTATGCTTTGGTTTTCAAGCATAACTGAAATTTGTGTCAATTAATTATACTAGAGGTATTATAACAAACAGTAATTAAAGTAGATGTCTCTTTATTAAAACAAATGGCATCCTTTTTAGCACTCTGTAAGTATGAGTAGAAGTCCTTGCTAAATAATCAGAGAGATGAAGTACAGAAACAGAAAAAAAGAAATCCGCTTTTTTCTATTTTTTTTTTTTTTAGGAAATCAGTTTTGATCGTACTTCCATTTGAAATGAACCACTAATCAAATTTATTAAAATTGCATACTGTATTAAATTAGTGAACTACTAACATTTATTGAATAATGTCTTCAGCACTAAGCTAAGTGCCTTCTATTCATCATTCTGAGGAGAGGACTGTGGGCTTCCCTGAAGTGTCAAAGGAGGGAAAGGGACCTAAGTCATCTACCCCACTTTACTGCTGAGGAAAAGGAATCCAGTGATTCCAACATTACTTCTTATGCTAAAATAAACACAGTGTATCATGAAATGACTTCAAATTTTAAGTTAATTTTTATGTAAAACAACATTTCAAAGGAATGTTGCACTTGTAATAAGGCTGCTTAGTAGATGAAGGGAAACAGATGATCAGAATACTTATAAGTTAAATGATTGTTCCGTGAAAAATAATGGCTTTGATACTATGAAGCCATATTTCATTCTGGGTCGAGAAATCTCTAGGTTTTCAATTTTTTTTTCATCTAAAATTTTAAAGTATTCTAATCCACTTTTAGCAGAGTTTATCCTCTCAACCAAAGCAAGACTCCTAGTCAATAATAATAGTTTACTCTGTATGAAGCAGGGTAAATGCTATGCCAGGAATTAAACTCCTATTCTAAGCATTATTATCCATGTGCTTATACAGTAAGGCATACAATACTACCTATATGTGCATTGGTGCAGAATGTATGCTGTGCATATTTGATCTGGCTTGTGTGTGTCCATGTCCATACATTCAAGCTCCACTCTTTTTGTGTTTGCTTTTTGGTGTTTTTTTGTTTGTTTGTTTGTTTTAGAAGAAAAAAAATCACAGTATTAAGCAGTTTGCAAATTGAAATTTTGATTTAAAAATCATTTTTTTAGGATTTCATCATTTTGTTTTATTTCTTTCAGTTCACAATTATTTCCATATGATGTACCTTGTTAATTATTGTTTTCTGCTTAAGGTAAATTGCAGCTTTGTGAAATTGTCCATGCTATTCACAAAATGCTGTCAAACTGTGAATTACAGAAGCCTTTGATGGAGATAATAAAGATCAAATAACATTGCCTTTCCTTTTCCAGACTGCATTTCTTCCCCAAGATTTAGTTTCAATCAATACCGTTATTGCTACCCAGGCATTTTTGTCATTCCAACAAAAAAATAAAAAAAAACAAATTCTTCTTTATCTTTCTAACTTATTAAATAACTGATTTAGCTATTATAATTTTAAATCATTTTTTATTTTCAATTATAGTTGACGTACATCATTATATTAGTTTCAGGTGTACACCCAAGTTAGGATTTTTTAAATTTATACTTTTTAGTGGAAGAATATTTGTTTTATAAGTGCTATGCTTTGCCTAACAGAGTCCTTGTTCTTGGGTGTAAGGATGTCAGGTTGTAGAAATATTTTGCAGCATTACTGAGACAGGATTAAAACTTTGAAAGAGACTTAGCTGTTCCACTTCTTCAGCACATCCTTCTTTCTATATCGCATCCCAGGAGCACAAACCATTTTAGAAATGATCTGCGATTAACTACTATACCGCTAAATCATTTCCAGGGCCAAGCCTAGGCCATCCTGGGGACCCCTACAGGTCTCAGCAACCTTCCATGATGTCCCATCAGGTTGGATCACCAGATTCTGTCCTAAGCACTTGTTATTTCTCTAGCATAATACTAACTAGCCACGCTTATCATTATTTACATGGTGTCTGTCTTTCCCTTTAGATTGTAATCCCCGTGAAAGCAAGGACTACAACTTATTCAAGTCTATCTCCCTAGGACCTAGCAGAGTTCCTGGCATATACTAGTTGTTTAATTAATATGTGTTGAGTTTATACATGATCAAAAACAAGGCTTGCCTTCATAGTTTAGGCCACTATTTCTATTTCTTTCATTCTAGTTTAGAACAAGCCTACTTGGCTACAAACAACTGCTAAAGTGGGGAGGGGAGAGGCATGGAGCAAACGGACATCTCTAGGGGCCAGGCAGGGCTGGTCGTGGAGGCTTGTGGTGAGCCCTGCCCAAGAGTGTTGCGCAGTCCAGCTCATTCAACGTAGCCACGTGGCAAGGCCAGATCTGATTTTTTAGGAAGAGAAGCCGGATCTTGTATTTTTACATGAAATTATCAGATTGGCAACATTTTCTGATTTTTAAAAATACACTTTAGGCCATCAAATATGTCTGCTGCCCATCCTCAGCATGCACGTAGTAAACTTGCAATCTCTGATCTGTCTTCTGTTCTTCCCTAGTATATAAATTTGTAGAGAAATATTTCTTGCTAGTTACTGTTTCCATTTGCTAAGATGTCTAGTATCATTTTAAAAATCAAAATTATAATCAAACTTTTCTATGTTTCTTTCTAGGTTATTCAGTTCTTTGGTCCAATTTTAACTCTGTCTCTCCTCCACCAGTGGGATTCTTCTGATGGTAAAATGTTGCTACAGTTCAGCCCCAAATGGAGCCATATTTTGAATGTCTTCACCTGTCTTACAATCAGCTTGAAATAGCTACTTCCTGTCACTTTGGCTTATACTGAAGGTAGCCAAAAGCACACACAAACCTGATTTGACTTTAGGGTGTTTTTCTCCAAGGTTAATATATTCCCTGTCATTCTATAGTCATATCAGTAAGATTGTGTTTATTTTAAATCAAAGCCACATCAGACTTCCATTTCCGCACCTAGCCCTCAATTTTAAGACTATGCATGTGGACTTACAATAATTTCCATTTTATCTTTTAAACCTTCATTCATTTCCAATGAGGAAAAAAATAAATATGTGGTTGTCCCTAATTAATTTTGTTCTAACACTGACATCAGCATTTGGAAACAAGATCTTCCCTCCTTTTTACAGATTCCTTATTACTGACATCAGTAATGAACACAGGGTCTCAAGTCTACTTTCTATCAGGCCTCACTTCAGGATAACAGGTGCACCTCTGCCCTGCTAACCCCATGAGGGTTGTCTCTTTTCTTGAGACCTGGCGCTGAAGAGAAAAATGAACTCTTGTAGTGAATCATGTGCTCCTGTTGTCCACAGGTAAAATACTTACTGTCAGTTTTATTCACTCACTAGAGGCCCAGTGCATGATTGAATCATGCACGTGTAGGGTCCCCTACACGCTTTCACTTTCGATCGCGGGGGAGCTGGGTGCCTATCCGCTGGTGCACCAGGCCTTTCACAAGCCTCTGGCTTGGCGGAGGCTTCTGAAAGGCCTGGTGCCAGAGCAGACAGGCACCCAGCTCCCCCGCTTTTGATGGTCCGCGGCGGGATGTGAGCTCGCTGCCCCAGAGGCCCCTTCTGTTCCGCAGCACAGCCATGGCACAGACGCTGAGCTGGCACAGAAGCTGAGCTCGTGCCGCCACTGGCGACGCGAGCTCAGCATCCTGCGGGCCCAATCGGCTACCCCGGCCACCCCGAGTCCCACCCCCTGTGCCTCCCTCTGGCCCAATCGTGGGCATAGCGGAGTGAGGGTAATTTACATATTACCATTTTATTAGGTAGGATTAGTCCCTTCACACTGACAGTTTATATCTTCTTTTTCCCAGCCCTCTTAAAATGATTTTTCTTTCTTTTAGGGCAAGTCAGATGTTACATTTTTTGTCATTCATAGCACTGTAAATCACTTAGCTTTGCTTTTGATTGCGTGAAAATTATTTGATTCTTTATTCTCTGAGACCCAAAGATATCTGTGATGGTAATATTGACTAAGGTAATTCTAATCTACTTGTTTTCCACTGATATCTGCTTTGATTTTCCTTACCGTCTATCCTAATGTCTGAATATCTATATATATATAAAAGCTTAAGCGACCCTTATAACATGACCGGAATGACCGGAAAGACTGGTAGACCAGTCATTATGATGCGCACTGACCGTCAGGGGACAGACGCTCAATGCAAGAGCTGTCCCCTGGTGGTCAGTGTGCTCCCACAGGGGGAACGCCACTCAGCCAGAAGCCAGGCTCACAGCTGGTGAGTGCAGCTGTGGCAGCAGGAGCCTCTCCTGACTCCACAACAACACTACCAAGTGGCGGCAGCAGGCACAGAGGGCCAGGATGAGTGCGAGCGGTGTGGCGCCCAGCCCCGGTTCTGGCTCCTCCCTGGCCGCCTGCCACTTGGCGCACTGCTACATCCCCCAAGGGGTCCCACATTGTGAGAGGGCATAGGCCGGGCTGAGGGACACATCCTCTTCCCCCCCCCCCAGTGCACTAATTTCATGCACCAGGCCTCTAGTTTTATCTATAAACTTTGATGGACTGTCCAACTCACCTGTAAATTTAGAAGCAAAAAAGTACGAAATTGAACAAAATATTTTACATTTTGACAAATTAGAAGAAGCACTGATCTGAAGTCAAAATCTTTGGTGCAGCAACTTAAAGTTGCATTGACTTTAGTAAATTAATCTCTCTTGGGTTTGGTTTCTTAATTTGTGACGTGGGTATGCCAACCATATATGTTGCTGTGAGGATTAAATGAGATATTTGTGAAAGTTCTTTAAAACCTGAAAAGCACTACAGAAATGTACAATATCATTCAATAATGCAACTTTATATTCTACATTTATTACTTACTGCCTTAAAGGATAAGGTCATATACAGCTGTGAGTGTCTTGATACACAGATGGTACATATTTAATGCCATATCTTCCCAATTATACAACATCTCCTCAAGGAAGCAAAGATATATATTGCTTTTGGCTATAATCTGAGAAATGAATTGGGGTTTGGAAGGTAGGTTGTAAGAGGAATGAAGGAGGCAATGGGATTTACTTTTTGTGGCTGCTTGTTTTAGATTTACCCTTTTCTAGTATTAGATGTTTTTCTGCTTTGGATGATTTCTCTTGCTTTGCATCCATTGCTCTTGTTATTTGGTCACAGCCTGCCGCCTGGCTTCTGCCCATCAGGCATACTTATCTTCCTGGACTTGGGCTCCAGTCCTGCCCTTATTCTGACTGTAACTCTTTCATACTCAAGAACACTTAGCCTCATAAGATATTGTCACACTTCCCATGATGTACAGTTCCTATACCTTACATGCAATGCCTTGGCAATCAAGTCTCCCCTACACACCCTGACACATGGATACTCTATGCTTGGATCTCAGCTCTTAAATTCCTGTCCCCAGCGACTCTGATTCAATCTGTCTTCTTGGACCTCAGCCTCACTAGGTACTTAACTGCCTAAATTAATGGCCTGGCCCTTAGTAATTTTTCTTTCTTAGTAAAGTTAATCACCTACTCCTCACACTTTCCCACCTCCAGACTGTGAGTTCCTAGGACCAATTCCATTACTCACGTAACATCTCATCCCCAAAGCCTTGTCTGGATCCCTAAACACAGAGTAATTTGATAAAACCTTGTGCAGCTAATGCCTTATTGGTGACAGCCTTGCTGTTGTGATGCTCCACATCTCCAGATATCTAGACTTACTCCATATCCTGACTCAATTTGAGTGGCCTTGTTTCTCCACTCTTCAAACTTGGGATAGCTTAGGTCTGTATTTTTATAAGATCCCAGATGAAGTAACTCATATTCAAATTAAAGTGTGAGAGGCACTCACTTAAAGTACACACATACACACAGTAAATAATATAGTACATAACAAAGTACATCTAATGTACTCTAAGATATGTATTTAAGCTATGCAAATAATGTATTTGTAAAATTATCCTATCTAATAAAGAGGGAATATGCTAATTGACTGCTACACCCTCAAAGATGGCAGCACCCACAGCCACAAGATGGCAGCGTCCACTCCCCTCAGCCCTGCTGGGGTGGCAGGCACACAGCACAGCCGGGCCTGCCCCCAGGCGGGCCACTCCTCGCACCTGCCTCCAGAGTCCCCCAGCCACCCAGGGCTGGCCCAAGGTGCAGTCAAGCCTCGGATGGCAGCTGCCCAGCCACCCAGGGTCGCCCGAGGCTCAGGTAACCAGGGCCGGCCGAGGCTTGCGCTGCCAGCAGTGGCAGCAGCAGAAGTGTGATGGGGGCATCGCCTTCCCCTGATCGCTGGGTCGCCTCCTGCCCCTGAGGGCTTCTGGACTTTGAGAGGGGGCAGGCCAGGCTGAGGGACCTGATTCTGGACTGTGAGAGGGGGCAGGCCAGGCTGAGGGAACCCCCCTCCAGTGCATGAATTTTCATGCACCGGGCCTCTAGTTATGTATAAGTATGTTACATACAAATATTATATTTATATTATATTATATGTAATTATAAATTATTAATTACACTAGAGACCCGATGAGCAAAATTTGTGCAGGAGTAGGCCTTCCTTCCCCCAGATGCCAGCACTGGCTTCCCTCTGGCACCCGGAACCCGGGCTTCCCTCATAGCCCGGCTTCATCTGGAAGGTTGTTTGGCCTAATTAGTGTATTACGCTTTTATTATTATAGATATTACACATGTTATAGTTATAATTATATAAAATTGCTTATTACATAAAATATTATATAAATACTCAAATGTATAAATATAAATATATCTGTATATTTTAACATATATAATACATTTATTTTTTAAAAATAGAGATTAAAATGCTATAATGCCAATTGTTTTTATTTAATTATCTTTATAAAACATAATTTACATAAAATAGAAAGATCTAAAAAAAGTAGCAGCAACAAAAATTAAAGGCAATAAGAAGTAATAAAATATCAAGGAATTCCATTTTATAGGACCTGTTTTCTAGTATAGTTTTGCTGTAGCTTACACAAACAACCCTTTAGGCTTCATTCCTTTATTTGGAAAGCTATTATGTACAAACTAGGTGAACTGGAAACTCTTGTCTTCCTCCAACAATTGTGGTTTTTATAACTAATTATTCTCTATGATTCCTTCAAACTCACAATATTGTAATTACATAATTACTTATTTAAACTTTTATCAATTTTTCTATTAATTGGCTTTTATACTTCTTCTATAAGTGAGATTTTCTCTTCTTTCGGTTGCAAGAAATAGAGACTCAAAAAGGGTGTGACCAATTGTCCCTGCTAAGACTGGGATGACCCCATGCAAACGGGGATGGTTGGTCACCCTACTCTGTCCAGATCATGTCAGAAAAGAGTTTATTGAGAGAACATATTAGCATGAAATGCAGGGATAGCTTAATACAGCCTCAAAGGAACTACCACCAGTCAATTTTTTGTTTTATTTTTGAGATATAATTTGTTTTTTTAATGAGATATAATTGACATATAACATTATATTAGTTTCAGGTGTACAATATAATGATTTGATATTTGTATATATTGGGAAATGATCATCACAGTAAGTCTAGTTGACATATACACAGCCACCCTCTTCACTCTGTGTCTTTCTTCCATGTTGCCTTTTTCCAAATAGCAACACCATCCCCCTCTATCTAATGACTAGCTTCCTTTGTTTAATATTTGTTTCTGTTCCTGCACAACTTTAATCTATACTAAAATGTAAACTTTGTGATTATGTCCTATCTTTAGAGTCAGGATATAGATTTTAATTCCAGGGGAACCATTTACAGGCTGCTCTTAGATCTAAATCGGCCATGGTCAGAGGTAGACAGAGAGGTGAGGTCATGTGTGACCAAACATGAAGATTTAGGAAGCAGAGCCTGTGAGCTTGGGCCTATCCCTTAGATGAGAGTATGATTAGGACAAGCTTTCCAACTCATGTCCAGTACACTATTCTCATTACTCACTCGCAGCTACCCTAGTTCAAGTTTATTCTCAGATGCAAGTTCACATACAAGTATGAAATACAAACTTAGGACTTCTTACTCTGTAGCCAAATGCTCTAAGCGATCTCAACTTTTCACAGCACAGCCTCTTCTTTCAGTGTGATGCCCAGTTCAAAGGCTTTTTCCAGTCTCCAGACTCTGGTTCTACACCTCATGATCTGTCTTAGAGGGTCCTCAAATGTCATTTTAGAGGAGAAACGTAATATCTCAGTCTATCTCCCAATTCCTAATTCATTCACAAGACTTATTCCTTCACCAATAAGGTGGTATCACCTGACTTGTTTGTATATTTTAACATCCTGATTTTATAAATATGAGAGAAAAATTTTTCCAAATATCTTGAAAAGAATTCAACATGGTTTTCAACAGTTAAGCATAAAACCTCACATTTCTCAAATTATCTATAATTGTTATGTAAAATGTATGCTTTATAATATAAATATCGATGACTCAGTGATTTTTTAAAATTCACCACCATTGAAGCTTCTGATTTGGTCCCTTCTGTATTTGACCTACACAATAAAAGCAGACAACAATTTCTCTTCCTGCTGGAGGGCTTTCTTTTTTTGCTATTTTTTTTTACAGAATCTGATTACTGATCCGTTTCTGCCAATCATCTCAGGGCTTTAATTTGCTTGGAAAATTACTTAGGTGAATACAGTACAATAAAATTTTAGAAAATACTATTTCAATAGAGATGTATTTCTATTACATATAGGATAATATCCAGAAAAACAAAAGCATTTGTAATTATAAAAATCAATAACATTTGTCTTCCCAAGAAATGCTTCAGGTAAATTCTCAATTTCTATTTGTCAAGAAAATTTACTATTATAGAATAAACTGGATTCTCATTTCTTAAGATTAAATAATAATTTACTGGATTTCTACTGCTATTCTGAAGTAACCATCCAAACTTTAATAAAATATATGACTTATACTCTGGCATCCAGTTAGAACGTATTAATCTAAAAGAACTGAGGTGACTCATTGATTCACAGAAAATATCCTCTGAAATACTTAGTTCATAATCAGCTAGGTACATTCAACCTTCAGACACACACCTCATCAATCACTCCAAAGACATAAATAAATAAGAACTTTTCTTTTGGGGGAAGAATATAAATATTAATATAAGAAAGTTTGTAACGTAGTTTTCGGATAAAGTTTTGTAAACTCAGGTCTAAAATCCAGAGGCAGTTTGGATTCCTGAGCTGGTATATAAAAATCCCTACCAGATATTGATTTTACTATATATGCATTTTATTCTATTAAAATTGACTTCCTTTATAATTAATATGTATATCTCTTTCATATTTTCCTCTTCTTTACTATTTCTAGAAATACCCTGGTCTAGGCTTCTCAACTAGGTTATTTCCCTTCTAACTAGAAAAATCACCTGCAGTCTCTTCCCTCCATAATCTACTTACCATAGTCTGCCATATTGATCCTCTTAAAATCATGATTAAAAATGTAACTCCTAGCCCTAGCCAGTTTGGCTCAGTGGCTAAAGAGTTACCCAGTGGACTGAAGATTACCAGGTTCCGTTCTGTGCATACCCTGGTTGCAGGCTTGATCCTCAGCCCTGGTTGGAACACTTGAGGGAGACAACCAATTGATGTGTCTCTCTCACATCGATGTTTCTCTCTTATCTCTTCCCCTCCCTTCCACACTCTCTAAAAATCAATGGAAAAATATCCTCAGGTGAAGATTAACAAAACAAAATGTAACTCCTTTACCAATGGCTCCCAATTTTATGTCAAAAAATAATCTTGAAACACTAAAATTATGAAATCATAAATACTTTTGTTAGAAGAACTCTTAGAAATATCTAGTCCATTCTCCCAAAGCATATATGCTTTACTTATAAAGTATGTGATTTATTTATCCTAGTATATGCTTTATTTCTTCATTCTATAAAATATTTATTGTGTATCTACTGTGTTTCAGACATGAGTAGGTTTTAAAGATATAGTGGTAAATAGACAGATTATAGTTGCTTTATTGAAATTTACATTCTAGGTGGGAGAGAAAAATAATCAAGGAAAGAAGAAAAACAATCAAGTAAGGATAAGCGCCATGAAGAAAATAACGATGGTCCAGCCAGCATTGCTTGGTAGCTGAGCATCAAACTATGAACCAGGAGGTCACATTTCAATTCCCAGTCAGGGCACATGCCCGGGTTGCAGATTTGATCCCCAGTGTGGGGCATGCAGGAGGCAGATAATCAATGATTGTCTTTCATCATTGATGTTTCTATCTCTCTCTCCTTATCCCCCCTCCTCTCTGAAATCAATATATATATCTTATTAATAATAAAGGAATATTTAAATTGTCCGTTACACCATAACGTCACAACCGATTACAGGAGGCTGCCTGCGTGTGCCTGGTAGGGCATTGCTCCGGAGATAGGGTGGAAGAGGGGAGGCTCCCAGAGGAGGCGGGACCATCCCATGGTGGGGAGGGTGGGGGTGAGAGCCCATAGCGCCCCCCTCACCAGTCCTTCACCACCCACCACTCCCACTCAGAGCACCCCGCCACCCATCTGCTAGGGAAGGAGCACAGTGCAGCAGGCGGAAGGCTTCCATGCTCTCCTCTGGCGCCATGATGAGGCGGAGCTGCCGCATTGCTCTGGAGATGGGGCAGAAGCAGGGAGGCGCCTGGAGAAGGCGGGACCAGCCCGAGGAGACTCAAGGGACTGAGGGCAGGGCTTGAAGCAGCCAGAGAAGGCCAGAGGGGTCGGGGGCTGGGCCAGGCGCACTGGAGCTCTGCGTGGAGAAGTTCAGGTGTCAAGGCAGGGTGGCGGGTGGGTGGGCAGGGCCGTGTGATTTCGTGCACTGGGCTCCTAGTATATATATAAAGTTTTAAGCAGGACAATGATGCAAGTTAAGTTTCAAAAGTTTCACTCTGGTTTCTGTATAGAGAACAGATTCTACGTAGCCAGGAAGGACAGCAAAGAGACAAGTTAGAAAGATGTTCAAGTAAACAATTCAGGCAAGAGATAAATGGGACCACAGGTAGCATTAAAAGAGAGAAAAGTATATAGATGAAGACATATTCTTTTTATATAGTTGATAGGATTTGCTGGTTGATAGCATACGGGAAGATCCAGGAAAGAAATGGATCTAGGTTTTTGGTAGACAGTGTTGCTGTTTCTTAAATTGAGAAAGACTTGGGGGGGGGGGTGGAGCAGGGGGAAGCGGGTAATAACAGTTTGGTTTGGGCCATTATCTATGTGAAAATGTCCAATAGTTGAATATAGAAGTTTAACAATAGAATTTTTTAAATGCCAGAAGTGAAAATATAACTCTGATAGTTACCTTACCTCTGCTTGGATAGTATTAATAATCACTTAATTTTTAGGATTGTATTATTGTATTACTAGAGGCCTGGTGCACAAAATTCATGCGCTCAGGGGGGTCCCTCAGCCCGGATTGGTGCAGGCCAGGCAGAGGGACCCCACTGATGCATGATAGGGGCCGGGGAGGGACACGGGAGGTTGGCCAGCTGAGGAGGGACCGCAGGAGGGCTCCAGGGCATGTCCAGTCCATCTCACTCAATCCCGATCAACTGGACCCCAGCAGCAAACTAACCTACTGGTCAGAGCATATGCTCCCTGGTGGTCAGTGCACATCATAGCAAGTGATCGACCGGTCAACTGTCTACCCCCTGGTGGTCAGTGCACATCATAACAAGTGGTTGAGTGGCCTTAGCATATCATTAGCATATTATACTTTGATTTGTTGAGTGGCCGACCAGACAACAGGACACTTAGCATATTAGGCTTTTATTATATAGGATTGCACTTGTAAGTAGAGCTAGTTTATAAGCCAGGCAAGCTCACTACTTTCTTTAAAGACTGCATGCCCTCTGGGTCATGCCACCCCCTAATCAATAAGCACAACAAAATGAGATTTACTTAATATATTCACTATGTCCCAGAACTGAAGTTTTCACTGAAATGACTAGCATTCTGAAAAAGATTCCAAAGAAGAAATTCTAAAAGGTTAGAATTATAGTTATTTAGTCATGATTTATATGACTTCCCAAAGTTACTCCATAGGGAGCAGCACTCATTTGGATATGTAAGTGCTGGGGTATTATTTAAAAGACTCTTTACATTCAAATTTTAATAGCTATACATCTATGTATATGTGTGTTATATGCAAACACACACGTAGGTAAGAGAGGACTTAAAGTATGGAAAGATTGGGGATAGATAATAGAGGTGGAAGAAAAAACCTCATCACTGCTTTAGAGCTTTAGATAAGAACACCATAGTAATTATATGAAAAGTTTACAATCTTACTTCTAGAGTAGCTAATGGCTCTGAAGGTTTCTAAAAGTATAACAAGTGGAAAACCAAGTGCAAATTATGTGTCTGCTCCATGTTCCCTCAACTGCTACTTATTTTGCCCAATTTAACAGTCCAGAAACCAGCTGAAAATTCCATTCAGAGTAGCTATGCTGCAGCTCTTACGGAGCCAGTGCTAAAGCCCTTTGATTTTATTCTCCCAGGTGAAGAGCAGTCAGTCTCAGGCAAGAACCCATTGATTTGCAGTTGAGAATAAAATGAAGTTTAGTGTCTAAGCAGTCTCCATTATCTGATTTGGTCTGGAAACTTTCAGTTTTCCTTCTGTCTCAGTAACCAGGAAGCAAGCTTCTTTCCAGTATTCATTTCTCCGAATCTTAATTTTGTTTTCATCTCTAAATTTTAACAATGTCACTTACCTCATTGGGAGATAACAAAGTGATTTGAAATACGCTTGTATTGATTATTTATCAATTATCATCAATATTAAAACGCACTTTCTAAGTTTGTAGATAATTTGAGTTCACTGACACTGGTTAAAAATAAAAATTGTGGAGCCCTGGCTGATATGGCTCAGTTGGTTGGGCATCGTCCTGTGCACCAAAATATTGCCCATTCAATTCCCGGTCAAGGTCACATGCCCAGATTGCAGGCTCCATCCCCAGTAGGAGAGCTGCAGGAGACAACCAATCGATAGTTTACTTTCACATCCATGTTTCTCTTTCCCTCTTCCCTCTTCTCTCTCTAAAAATTAATTGAAATGCTTAAAAATAAGTAAATAAAATAAACACTGTGAGGAATGATCCAGCGAAAGGTGTTAGATCATAAAAAAAGATTATGAAGCCTCCCACATGCACACACACCCAGGAAGAAAGAGATGGGAAGAAACAAAATGAACTTTCAGAAGAGGGAAAGAGTGCAAACCTTGAGAAGAGAGAGAAAAAATGTAAAAAGGCCTTACTGAGGATGGCTGGTCCAGAGTGAACTGGGCCACTAAGGAGGCAGCACATTGAAACTTGGTGAAATACAACCATGAAGGCTAGAGGAAGGTTGTCCGTTTAAATTAAAAATATGTCTTC
This sequence comes from Ia io, assembly GCA_025583905.1. Taxonomy (NCBI): domain Eukaryota; kingdom Metazoa; phylum Chordata; class Mammalia; order Chiroptera; family Vespertilionidae; genus Ia; species Ia io. Next base: position 52,080,371 of record JAJQQW010000003.1, read on the forward strand.
CACAAAATTAGCTTAACCTTTGTCTGTATATGGAAATAAAAAGTAAGCTAGTGGGAAAAACAAAATTATCAAAGATTAGCTGGAGAAATGGCAAAATGTGGAATACTCTAGATTGATTAATGTCTTTGGTATCATCAATCTGTGTAACTTGAAATGTGTAACTTAAACTTTTCTCAGTATCTCTGAAATGTACTACCAGATTTTCTCCCCTATAAATATAAACTAGTGAATTTTTTGCTGGCTAACTCTGTTTGCCTATAATAAGATAAGAATACCATGGCCAACATACTTCAGAAAAATAAACAAGAAAAAAGTGCAAATTAAAGGTGTTTATGGAGGAGTCCTTTCCCTGCTCCTTCATAGTCAAGAAATCAATCAAATGACCCAGAACCTAACTCGAGAGTCAAAAAAGAGCAAGGAAGACATTTCTTCATAGGAAGCAACATTAAAAATGTGTTTGAAGAGGGCAACAAATGTTTTGGCTCCCAGATCTTTTATTGGTCCATTGCTCTGTTATGTAGCACCAGGCCCTTAGCAAAATTCTGCGTTAAAAGAAGAAACAGTATTGTGTATACCTGAAATGTTAGTGCATCAAAGCTCCAAAACCCCTAAAAAGAGTGGAACCAGACCTGTCTCAGGGACAATTCAGTCATTTGAGAAAGGCCAGATGAAGTTCCAAGTGAAATAATGATCACAGAAGAAGGAGGAGGATATAGACACACAGATAGATTGGTTTGTTTTTAATATTGTCAGTGAACTCAGGATGCATATATATTTGAACTGTGAATCAGCTTCCTCCTTTCCAGCTAATGCTCTCTATACTCCTAAAGAAGTAAGAAAAATAATAAAATTAATTCTTCACTCATTGTTCCAAGATCAAATAAACTGTGTAGAATGACCAAGGGGTATCAGCCTAATATTAACAGCACTTGGGTTATGCCTTTGTCCCATTCAGTGTAAACGCGCGTGCCTTCCTCAGAATGGTTTCTGAGAACCTCATTTTCCTCTCCTCTTGAGTGAAATAATACACAGGCAGCAGGCAGCTTCTGCTGTGGCGTCATTCGGTATCCTGATTCAGGCTCCCCCTGAGTTCTTCCCCAGTCCCACATTTCAAAGGAACATGAACATCTCTGTTTCTCTTATTTCCATTATCATGAAACTTTGATTGTGTGGAAAGAACCTGGGCTGTGGAATGATAACTGGACTGGAATACCACTTCTATCCTATATTGGCTGCTGCTCTGATTGAGTTGTCTCCCCTTCTCTAACTGGACCTTCGTTAGGTGGGCTCTATTGCTCTTACCCCAGAGGTGCCCTGTGAATGGTAGTTACATTCCTGTGCTGCTACCAGTAGAGCAGGTTAGAAAGAAGATTGAACATTGTCTCTAAGGGGAAATGATGAGTTAAGGTCAGGACATGCTGGGCTTGAATAGTTACAAATGTGAAAGCCAGGTGAACCCATTATTTTCTTCACTCGTACTTGAGGCTTAGTTGAGGATCTAATATCCCTAGAGTGGTACGCACATTATTTGAACTTGTTCCATGCAGAGTGTTTTATCTTTTTTTTATGAGATATTTTTATTTTATTTTATTGTTTAAGGTATTACAAATAGTAGTACATATGGCTCCTTTTTTTTTCCCCATTGACCTCCCCCTAGCCTCCCCTATCCCCTGGCACTTGCCCTCACCATCCACGCCCACACCACCACCCCGCCCCCCGCAGTGTCTTGCATTTATTGGTTGTGCTTATATGCATGCATACAAGTCCTTCAGTTGATCTCTTACCCCCTCAACCCTCCCCTGCCTTCCCGATGTAGTTTGACAGTCTGTTTGATACTTCTTTGCCTCTATCTATTTTTGTTCAACAGTTTATAATGTTCTTTATATTCCACAAATGAGTGATATCATGTGATATTTATCTTTCATTGACTGTCTTGCAGAGTGTTTTAAAACCTTCTATAGCTCCCTGCCTTTTTCAGGCTAAAGTGCAAACATGTCATGACATTTAAAGCTATCCATGTGCCCTGCCTCCTCTCTCCAGGTGTGATAATGCTCCAGGATATGCAGGGTTTTACATGGACTCAGCTTTGCTGGAGGTTACGGTGTAAAGCAGATAACACTCACCTGTCACACAGCACAGACCAGAGGTCCTCAGGAACTAAGGAAAACAACTTAAGGGGTCATGCAATCCTTAAATTTGAAGTAAAGGAAAACAATGATCATTATATGCTTTGTATTCAACATCTTTGGAGAGAATCCTCTATATGCCACGTGCGTAGCTATTGTTTGCAATCCTTCCAGGCACCGTGCTTTTCTAGTGTCTAATTTAAATTTCCTGCTACCACATAAGCCTCCTTCCCGCTATACACCCTGAAATGAGAAGTCTGTTTAAATAATGTCCCATCGTATATGTTTACATTATATGAAATAGTCTTTTCCATGTTCTCTTCCACTGGCAAAATCTACAAACCCCATTTCTTCAGCTCCTGTTAGAAATGTAATTTTAAGAAAACTTTTTAGTGGAAGTATTCTCATCTGAAGCTTCTATTAAAAGTCAAGTTCTTTTTTATTAAAAGGTATCACAAGTTACTGGTAAAAACAAAAGATATATGAAAACATATATCAGAATGGTCGCATTCTCTTTACAAATCACACTCTGGGGGAGGAGATTCAGAATGCATATGGAGCCAGTTTTTGTCATCTATGTAAAAGCCTTGGCCAATCTGTCTCTTTTAGTCCTGTCTTTTAGTAAAATGCTGAACTTCCATTTTTATTTTTTCTTAATCTAATTTTCACACATTTCAAGAAAGCATTTGTCAACATTATCTTAAAATCTTGATCTTTGCAACATTCCAATGTTGGTACAAATGACATATGGGTTCTACATTGATCTCATTGTGGTTACCTTTTTATTATTTAAAATTAAATTATTTTTAAATCCATTCCATAATCTCTAAGTACAGGCTGACAAAACAGAAGTGTCTTATGTGAGAGGGGTCATTTTTATTTCCTCCATTAATAATGAAAACTTCAGTGATTTGTCTAGGTCATTTAGGGGTGTGTGTGTGTGTGTGTGTGTGTGTGTGTGTGTGTGTGTGTTATAATTCTATTTGATATTGCAGAAGTCTTCATTTGCTTTTTTAAACTGCCTTACATTCACAACATGCCAATCAATATTTTGACCTGCTCTAGTATTTCAGTAAATTCTTTATCCTGACACAAATCAGTAATAAAATGCAGTTTAGCTAAAGGCTTCCATTAGGCCTGATGTTCTTAGGGATAATATGTGATACGGTGGTAAACATCTTGCTTTTGCTTATATGGTACTTCTGGGAGCTAACCAGTCTGCCTTCAGGCAAATGAGTCCCAAGCCAAGGAGGGATGCACCCTCATATTCTATTAATTGATTGAAAGGGCAAATGATCTATAGGAAAAGTTGCATCATTAACTTAATTGAAGGCAAAGCCTAATTAGAGGGGAAATGGAGTAGACAGAGCCAGAGACACAGCAGGCCTTCATCTGTGATGTCAACAAACAGACCTTGTAACCAGAACCAGACAGAGACTGCAGGCCTTCATTTACATCTTCAGTTTCAATGCAGAAACATTCACTCTGTGTGTGTGTGTGTGTGTGTGTGTGTGTGTGTGTGTGTGTGTGTGTGTGTCGTCCATCCAGGGAAAAAGCAAAAGTGTACATCCTTAAATATACCTCAGTTCCTCCCAGGTGGAGCTGCCCAGTGGGAATCAATATATTTTAAACAAATTAACTGAACTGTATATATTTGAGAGAATAATCTAAAACACATTTGAACTCTAAATTTGGGGGAGGAGTCAATCCTATTCTCATGTATAGAATGGCATTCTATACATGAGAATAGGATTGACTCCTCCCCCAAATATAAAGATCTTTTTTATTTCCCCAACTTGAATGCAGGCAGATTATAGTGGGGATTTATTTAGAACTTGATTATATTGCCAAAGGAACAGTTATATAGTAATTGAACACATTTTGACCAACACCAACTTATTTTATAATTAATAGTCATCCCTAAATAGGTACAAAATTTTACTGCATTACAAAAGATGAGGTATTGATTCCACTGCAGTGCAAGTTGAAAGTGAAGCTATCCAGCTTCCCCTCTGTTCTATAATTAAAATCCCTTTTAGCAACTTCTGCCTCCTTGGGTGTATTCTTGGAAGCAGAAGCAGCTGTAACATAAAAGACAATATTAAATTTTTGATGCTTCTTAAGGGTTTAAAATTTGGGGTTCCAATCTTAGCTGACGCAGGTGGTAATGGTCAGAACATGTGCATTTTATTCTTCCAGAACACTTTCCATGTTCAACTAGCTGTTGGGTGCATTCTTCTTTGACTGTCGCAGTACAAACAAAATCTCTCACAAGAAATGCCACTTAAAAGAAATAAAGAATGCAAGCAGTCATATTTGGCTACAGCTTTAGTTGTCAAAATACATAGTATTAATTCTCAATTCAATTGCAGTCCTTAACTTTGAAAAAACTGGATCCTGTTTCTTATTTCTCACGCCTACATCAATTTCTATATTTAAATAAGAAAATTATAGCAATGTTAAGAAATAGAAAGGATGGCTAATAAAATATTTCAGCAGAAAGAGAAAATTCACTTATTAATGAACTGAAATTTTATTTAGCTAAGAATGCCAACTAGGTACTCTGAGCAATAAAATTCAGGCCTTTTATATGTAAAGAAAAATACTAATGACATTGGGTAGGAGACTAGTAAAAATTTGCACCAGTAGGAACTTAAAATTGTACTAATACATTGTCTTGTTAGAAATATGGATCAATAATGGTATTTTGAGACTTTGCTAGGAAAGTCTTTTTTTTCCTATCAATTTTCCCCCAAATACTTACACTTCTGCTTTTTAGGTTTGATTCATGTGCAAAACTGTATTAGGAGAAAGAACTAATCACAGACAAGGTTTGTTCTCAGTGGGCATGTGATCATAAAGAGCTGTCTAGTAGCAGCCACTCATCATCAGAAGAAGCATGCATGCTTTATCTTCCAGAATCTTTTCCTTGTAAATGATGAAATCACAAATTCCATCAAAAAGTAAAAAAGGAGTCAGTAGCCTCTGGTTTGATGGTCAGTTGGACTCAACAATTTCATATTGCCTTGTTGGTTAATATAGAGACAATCTCATTTTCCCCTCAGATGGCACTTACTAAGAGTTTGTTGTGAGGCATTACAAAGTATAATTTTTGGAGTAATAATAACATTTATTTTCTCAACTTTAAATGCAAGGAGTTACTGGCTTGTTATGTTTAGTAGTAATGTTCTCACTACGAATCCATAAAAATCTTGACAGGCTTCTAATATTTTTTTCTCATCACATCTTTGAAAGAGAAAATGTGAGTCTGAGATGATCATTTAGACCACTACTAGAGTGGTCATTTTGGATGAACTAACTTTGGTTTTATATCATACTGCATTTGCTTCTGGAGAAACAGAGCTGAGGGCTTTTGTACCTAAAAGGCCTTGGAGAGGAATGTCAAGTCTAGGTCTCATTGTGGCATAGATTCTAATGCCTGAGCTGTAATAACACTGGCTTGAATTGGACAAAGAAACTACATGACATAAGTCTTCAAATCACAGGATTCAAAATCTTCCCAGATTTCCTAATTACAGGATCCGAACACCACCAGCACTACTTAAAAAAAAATCATACTATGAATTTCATGAATTATTCTAAAAATCCTATATAATAAAAGCCTAATATGCTGAGTGTTTGACTGTTCAACCAGTCCCTATGACACACACTGACCACCAGGAAGCAGATGCTCCAGCTGGTAGGTTAGCTTGCTGCTGGGATCCAGCTGATCAGGACTGGGCAAGATGGGCTGGACACACCCTGGAGCCCTCTCGCGGTCTCTCCCCGGTCCTGATCATGTACCGGTGGGGCCCCTCGGCCTGGCCTGCACACTCTCACAATCCGGGACCCCCTCGTGGGATGTCAGAGAGCCTGTTTCGCCCGATCTCCACAGGCCAGGCCGAGGGACCCCACTGGTGCACGAATCTGTGCACTGGGCCTCTCGTTTATATTATAATTTCATAAATTATTAAAAATTAATGAAATTGTTACTGAACAAGGGTCCTCTGCCCAATGTGCATAGGAGCCAAAACTAAGACACTGGCTTTTCAGAAAAAATAAGAGCCTCTATTATTTTGAGGTCACCCATCAGGAGATAGGAGATGTCACTCAAATCTGTCTCCTCCTTCCATGGTTGGGGGCGGGTTTTTAAGGGATTAGTAGGGGACAAATATGTGGAAGCACTGGTGGGCAAGTTTTGGTTGGAGAGCTTTGGAACTTAGCCATCTTATGGTATGAGGCTTCAGCACTGGCTCTTTCTGGACAATGGAGTTCTGCAAGGGTTCTGGTGTTCAAGGTCCAGTCACGTCCCATCCTTTGGTTCCGGGTGCAGCTGGATACATGGGTGGCGCATGAGTTGGGCTGTTTCTGTAACTCAAGAACTGTATTCATTACCAATCTGCTTTATGGGAACAGAACCAGTTTTAAGCTGGCCATTGTGATTTCTGTGCTATTTCATAATACTCCCAGTAATTTATCTATATAGTGTTAAAATCTGTATAATTAATATTTTAATTTTCTCCTAAGTGCTTAATATTAAGTAGTCATGATGTTTATTCTTATATACAGTCCCTATTCTTGGATTTTAGAAGAAAGGGTTGGGATGTTTTTTTTATTATTATTATTATTATTATTATTATTATTATTATTATTAAAGACCTAAATTTGAATCTGGGTACTACCACTCACTAGTCATGAGTTCTTGTGGAAACTTTTAAAATTTTTCATATTAAATTGGGATAATAATAATAATATGTACTTCATTGCATGACTTGTAAAAGTTAATGAAAATTAAACGGGTGGGGGGCGGGATGTGGAGGTCAACATTTTATTCTAAGCTCAAAGTTTCTCTCTCTTGAGTCAGGACCCTTGCCCCCAAGTCCATTTAAAAGACTCTTAGGAAGTGGAAAAGGAAATAAACTGATAACAATAAAGGGAAGGTAGGGAGTGGGTATTCTCAGTAGCAGATAAGAGATTTCAACAAATTCCGGGAAGACAGGGGCAGCTGAAAGCTGCTGACCAGAGAAACCACGAAAACAAAGCGGAGGAATCCACGTTCCACAGAGCAGTGGGCGCCAGTCTCCCCGCTGCAGCTCTGAGAGCTCAGCACTGACAGCTCCAAGGAATGAAGCTAAAACGGGTATTAAAAGAACTTCCGTCTTCAGCTAACTCCACCTCTCCAACCCCATTCCTCATCCCTCCTGCAGGCAGAAAAACTGGAATTGCAGCCCAGCATTTCCCTCCAGGCTAAACAGGGTAGAGCATATCACAAAACAGTGAACAAGCTTCCTTTTAAACTAAGGCTTCCTGTATGGGTGAGGAGGGAAAACTGTCCTCTGGCCTTCGGGGGTCCAGCTGAACTCTGGCTTCTAAGCACCTCTAAGTGAAGGGGCCAACTGAGTTAAGGACCTCACTTGCATCCCGAGTAGCTTTACCATTTGGAGGGAGAAGCCATGGTGGAAACTAATCTATATTTGTTACAGCTACCTATATCCACACTGGCCACCTATCATAAAGTATGCCTTCATTTTCAATAAGAACAGAAAACCATGGGTCATCAGACCAACGTGCAGAACCAATAATTCCAGCTATGATTTGTTGGTACTTACTATATAACAAATGCCACTTACTGTCTTTACATTTTTAATTTATTTAATCCCAAACCCTAAAATTTAATCTCTGTTAGGCAAGTACTATTATAATAACTATTTTGCAACTTGGGAAACTAAACGTTTTAGCCACTTGTCCAAAGCCATGCAGTTAATAAGTGATAGAGCTGAGATTGAAAGCCAGACGTCTGGCTCCCAGGACCTGCATTCTTAAAAGCTATAAAACATTACCCAGCATTGTGTGTGTGTGTGTGTGTGTGTGTGTGTGTGTGTGTGTTGTGTGTGTGTTTCCCCCCGAAAAGGAGCAAGATAAAGAAACAGAAATAAATCAGAGAATAAAAAAGATTTTTCATCTTTAATTATTATGCTCAATGAGATTTAAAAGCTTATTTTATCAAAACAGAAACAGCCGGCAAAGCGGGGGAGGGGGGAAGGAGGGAATAACTGAGTTCTTAAAAATTAAAAATAGGATTGCCAAACTTAAAAAAAAATCAATAGCATAAGTGGAAGCAAAATTCGAGGAAATCTTGCCGAATGTAAAGTAACACTATGAAATAAAACATTGAAAGAAAAGATAAGTAACATAGAGAATTATTCCAGAAAATCCAAAATTCAATTAACAGCAGAAAAACTGGAATTATTATTATTGTCCTTATTATTATTACTGTAGTGAATATGCAACTTTAGGTTGAAAAAATCCATCATATTTTAAGGAAAATGGATGAAAAAAGACCCATATCTAAAGTATGTCTTTGTGAAATATTTAGCATGTTAAGGTTAAAGAGCAATGCTGTAAAGCTCTAGAGAGAGGAGAAAACATTTATTTATAATGGAAGAAGAATTACCATACTTCAGATTAAGACATTTTACATCAGCTATACTGGGTGCTTCGCTATATTAGATGCTAAGAGTCTTTGGACTTCTTTCAGTTGCTGAGAGGAAATTTTTTGTGAGACCAGAATGCAGTACCAATTCAATTATAAATTAAGGGTAGGAGCAAAAGGAAAATATTTTCACACTAAAATTAATGCAACAAGACATAGAGGTATAACTATATCATTTATATTTATGTATTTAATCATCAGAAAACCAAAAGGGTCAATAGTTGAAACTGTAATTCTAAGAAGTATGCAAATAAAGTATGAGTCAGTATTGAATCTCAGAGGGAAGGTGAGTGTGGGTAGGTGGGTTGGAAGAGATCAACCAAAGAACTTGTATTCATATATGCATAACTCATGGGCACAGACAATAGAGTTGTGATGGTGGGGCAGCCAGGGAGGGGGTACAGGCTGGAAGGGGTTAGTGGCAGGAAAAAGGGGACGTATGTAATACTTTCTACAATAAAGATTTTTTTTAAAAAAATAAAGAAACTGAGTCAGAAGACTATTCATTTTATTGCATGGCATTTTGTACTCTGATTTTTTTCACCTTTTAAATTACTAATTTAATTTCATATTCTTTATTAAAATTTAAAAATATATCTAAAGCAGCTAGTCAATACCTAGTATAGATAGTCATTAAATGTTGGCAACCCATCCTATACCAAGGTTCTATTTACAAACCCTAACCCCACCAGATACTTGCTGTAAAAGCTTGAGTTAATTATTTAACTATCCTCTGCCTCATTTGTGCCTTCTGTAAAACTAGAAAGAAAATAGTGGTCATTGTACATACATGTGCTTAGAATGTTTTCAAAAATATTAGCATTTACTAACATGATCTAAGTTTCCTATTACCAAACTGACTTTGTTGTACATGATTTTACATCAATTTTTCATTAATTCATTTCTTCAAAACAAAATTTTTTAAAATCGTCATTAGTTATGCAATGAGTTCCAAACCAATTGTGAGAAACAAGATTTTATTTATTTAGTTAGTTAGTTTTATCTTATTTTATTTTTATTTTTATTATTTTTTTTTACTTTTTTTAATTGAGGTATTATATGTGTACATATCTTACCATTGCCCCTCCCCCACCCCACACCCATACATGCCCTCACCCCCCAGAGCTTTGTGTCCATTGTTTATGCTTATATGCATGCATAGAAGTCCTTCGTTTGATTTCTTATCTCCCCCACCTCTCCCTAACTTTCCCCCTGTAATTTGAAAGTCTGTTTGATGCTTTACTGTCTCTGTATCTATCTTTTTGTTCATCAGTTTACAATGTTCTTTATTATCCATAAATGAGTGAGATCATGTGGTATTTTTCTTTCATTGACTGGCTTATTTCACTTAGCATAATGTTCTCCAATTCCATCCAAGTTGCTGCAAATGGTAAGAACTCCTTCTTTTTTATGGCAGCATAGTATTCCATTGTGTAGATGTACCACAGTTTTCTGATCCAGTCATCTGCTGACGGGCACCTAGGCTGTTTCCAAATCTTAGCTATTGTAAATTGTGCTGCTATGAACATAGTGGTGCATATATCCTTTCTGATTGGTGTTTCTAGTTTCTTTGGATATATTCCCAGGAGTGGGATTACTGGGTCAAATGGGAGTTCCATTTTCATTTTTTGAGGAAACTCCATACTGTTCTCCACAGTGGCTGCACCAGTCTGCATTCCCACCAGCAGTGCACGAGGGTTCCTTTTTCTCCACATCCTCGCCAACACTTGTCGTTTGTTGATTTGTTGATGATAGCCATTCTGACAGCTGTGAGATTGTACCTCATTGTTGTTTTGATTTGCATCTCTCGGATAATAAGTGACTTTGATCATGTTTTCATGTGTCTCTTGGCCTTCCTTCTGTCTTCTTTTGAAAATATTCTGTTTAGGTCCATTGCCCATTTTTTTTATTGGATCATTTATCTTCCTTTTATTAAGTTGCATAAGCTGCCTGTAGATGTTGGAGATTAAACCTTTATCAGTGATGCCATTTGCAAATATGTTCTCCCATGCAGTGGGCTTTCTTGTTGTTTTGTTGATGGTTTCTTTTGCTGTAAAAAAGCTTTTTATTTTGATGTAGTCCCATTTGTTAATTTTCTCTTTAGCTTCCATTGCCCTAGGGGCAGTGTCAGTGAAGAAGTTCTTTTGGCATATGTCTGAGATTTTGTTGCCTGTGGATTCCTCTAGTATTTTTATGGTTTCCCGTCTTATGTTTAAGTCCTGTATCCATTTTGAGTTTATTTTTGTGTATGGTGTAAGTTGGTGATCTAGTTTCATTTTTTTGCATGTATCTGTCCAATTTTCCCAACACCATTTATTGAAGAGACTGTCTTGACTCCATTGTATGTTCATGCCTCCTTTGTCAAATATTAATTGAGCATAGTGGTTTGGGTCGATATCTGTATTCTCTATTCTGTTCCATTGATCTATATGTCTGTTCTTGTGCCAGTACCAGGCTGTTTTGAGAACAGTGGCTTTGTAATACAGCTTGAAATCTGGTATTGAGATCCCTCCTACTTTATTCTTCTTTCTCAGGATTGCTGTGGCTATTTGGGGTCTTTTTTTATTCCAGATGAATTTTTGGAGAGTTCTTTCTAGGTCTGTGAAATATGCTGTTGGTATTTTGATGGGGAGTGCATTGAATCTGTAGATTGCTTTGGGTAGTATGGATATTTTAATGATGTTGATTCTACCAATCCATGAACATGGTATGTTCTTCCATCTGTTTACGTCTTCCTCTATCTCTTTTTTCAGTGTCCTGTAGTTTTCCATGTATAGGTCTTTTACCTCCTTAGTTAAGTTTATTCCTAGGTATCTTAATTTTTTTGGTGCGATGGTAAATGGGATTGCTTTTTTAGTCTCTCTTTCTGTAAGTTCACTATTGGTGTATAGAAATGCCATAGATTTCTTGGTGTTAATTTTGTATCCTGCTACATTGCCGAATTGATTTATTAAGTCTATTAGTTTTTTGATGGAATCTTTTGGGTTTTTTTTGTACAATATCATGTCATCTGCAAATAAGGAGAGCTTCACTTCTTCTTTTCCAATTTGGATGCCTCTTATTTCTTCTTCTTGCCTAATTGCGATAGCTAATACTTCCAGTACTATGTCAAACAGGAGTGGTGACAGTAGGCATCCCTGTCTTGTTCCTGTTCTTAGGGGAAATGGTTTTAGTTTTTGCCCATTGAGTATGATGTTTGCTGTGGGTTTATCATATATAGCTTTTATTATGTTGAGGTATGATTCTTCTATTCCCATCTTGTTGAGAGTTTTTATCAAGAAAGGGTGTTGGATTTTGTCAAATGCTTTTTCTGCATCTATTGATACGACTATGTGATTTTTATCTCTCAGTTTGTTTATGTGATGTATCACGTTTATTGATTTGCGGATATTGTACCATCCTTGCATTCCTGGGATAAATCCTACTTGGTCATGATGTATGATCTTTTTGATGTATTGTTGGAGCCGATTTGCTAGCATTTTGTTGAGGATTTTGGCATCTATGTTCATGAGGGATATTGGTCTGTAATTCTCTTTCATTGTGTTGTCTTTATCTGGTTTTGGTATTAGGGTGATGCTGGCTTCATAGAAGGAGCCTGGAAGTGTTCCTTCCTCTTGAATTTTTTGGAATAGTCTGAGGAGGATAGGTTTTAGTTCTTCCTTGAAAGTTTGGTAAAACTCTCCTGTGAAGCCGTCTGGCCCCGGGCTTTTGTTTGCCAGAAGCTTTTTGATGACTGCTTCAATTTCTTCCATAGTTACTGGCCTGTTGAGCTGTTTAGATTCTTCCTGATTGAGTTTTGGAAGGTTGTATTTGTCTAGGAATATGTACATTTCCTCCAGGTTGTCTAGTTTGTTGGAATAGAGTTGTTCGTAGTATTTTGTAACAGTCCTTTGTATTTCGTCGGGGTCTGTTGTTATTTCACCTCTTTCATTTCTGATTTTGTTTATTTGGGTCCTCTCTCTTTGTTTCTTGGTGAGCCTGGCTAGAGGTTCATCAATCTTGTTTATCCTTTCAAAGAACCAGCTCTTGGTTTTGTTGATATTTTGTATTGTTTCTTTGGTCTCTATGTTGTTTATCTCTGCTCTGATCTTTATTATTTCTTTCCTTCTGCTTACACTGGGCTTTTCTTGTTGCTCTCTCTCTAACTCTTTGAGTTGTTGGGTTAGGTAATTTATTACCATTGTTTCTTGTTTTTTGCAGTAGGCCTGTAGAGCTATGAACTTCCCTCTCAGGACTGCTTTTGCTGTGTCCCATAGATTTTGGATTGTTGTGTTTTCATTGTCATTTGTTGCCATGATGTTTTTTATTTCTTCCTTGATGTCTTTGGTAACCCAGTCATTGTTTAATAGCATGCTGTTTAGTCTCCATGTGTTTGATTTCTTTGGGTTGTTTTTATTGTAGTTGATTTCCAGTTTTATGCCACTGTGATCTGAGAAGATACTTGATATGATTTCTATCTTCTTGAATTTGGAGAGACTTTGCCTATGTCCTAACATATGGTCTGTCTTTGAGAATGACCCATGTGCACTCGAGAAGAATGTATATTCTGTGGCTTTGGGGTGAAATGTTCTGAAGATGTCGATTAATTCCATCTGGTCTAGTGAGTCATTTAGGATTGCTGTTTCTTTGCTGATTTTTTGTTTAGAGGATTTGTCCAATGGTGATAGTGGGGTATTGAAGTCTCCTACTATGATTGTATTGCTGTCAATCTCTCCTTTGATATCTTCCAGGAGTTTTTTTAATGTATCTTGGTGCTCCTGTATTGGGTGCATATATGTTTACCAGAGTTATTTCTTCTTGTTGGATTTCTCCCTTTAGTATTATGAAGTGGCCTTCATTATCTCTTGTTATGTCCTTCACTTTGAGATCTAATTTGTCAGATATAAGTATTGCTACCCCAGCTTTTTTTTTCATTTCCATTCGCCTGGAAAACCTTTTTTCATCCCTTTACTCTCAGTCTGTATGCGTCCTTTTTTTTGAGGTGGGTTTCCTGTAGACAGCAGATATATGGGTTTTGTTTTCTTATCCAATCTGTTACCCTGTGTCTTTTGATTGGGGCATTCAGTCCATTTACATTTAAAGTTATTATTGATAGGTACTTATTTGTCGCCATTTTTATTCTATACCCCTGTGTTCCTTCTTTGCTTCCTATTTCTTTTTTTTTTTTTTTTTTTTTTTTTTACAGTAGACCCTTTAGCATTTCTTTCATTGCTGGTTTGGTGGTGATAAACTCCCTTAGTCTTTTTTTGTCTGTGAAGCTCCTGATTTCACCTTCAATTTTGATTGATAGCCTTGCTGGGTACAGTATTCTTGAATTGAGACCCTTCCTTTGCATGACTTTGTATATTTCATTCCATTCCCTTCTGGCCTGATGAGTTTCTGTTGAGAAATCAATTGCTAGTCTGATGGGGGTTCATTGTATGTAACTGTCTGTCTCTCTCTGGCCGCTTTTAAGATTCTTATTTTGGTGTTGGTGTTTGCCAGCTTAATTATAATGTGCCTTGGCATTGGTCTTTTGGGGTTCATTTTGCTTGGAACTCTGTGAGCTTCTTGGACTTGTGTGGGTTTTTTCTTCCCTATATCAGGGAAGTTTTCTGTTATTATTTCTTCAAACAGGTTTTCTATTCCTTGCTCAGTTTCCTTTCCTTCTGGTACCCCTATTATCCTGATGTTGTTTTGTTTTGTGTTGTCCCAAAGTTCCCTTCGGCTCTCCTCATGCTTTCTAATTTTTGTTTCTAGAAGCTGTTGTATTTGGGTATTTTTTTCCATCTTGTCTTCTAGCTCACTTATGCGGTCCTCTGCTTCTTCTAGTCTACTCTTGATGCTTTCTATTGAATTCTTTACAGCAGCGATGTCATTTTTCATTTCTTCTTGGTTCTTCTTCATTTCCTCTTGGTTCTTACTCATATTGTCGAATTTGTCTTCCATCCTTTTCAGCCACCTTATGACCATTTCTCTGAATTCTTTCTCTGATAGGTTGTTTGCCTCTAATTTGTTTACTTCCTTTTCTGGTGATGCCTGCTTTTCTTTCCTATGGGGGCTATTTCTTTGTCTCCCCATGTCTCTCTTCTCTGGATGTCTGGTTATCTACTTCTCTCTCTCCAGCATTGATTTAAAGGTACAAAATACAACAGAACCAGGTACAACACACAAGGCACTGAACAGAATTGTATTCACGATATTAATAACCTCCAATAAAGGTAACCACCAGAGAAAGACAAATTAGGGGATAGGAGTGGAAGAGGAGAGTAAAAAGAAAGAAAAACAACAAAGAACAAACAAAAAACACACACACAAACACAAAAAAAAGAGAGTGTGAATCTGAACTTGGGAAAAGAGCAGAAAAAAAAGAAAAGAAAAAAAAGTAAGAGAGACAAGAACGATGCTAAGAGAGAAAAGGGGAACAAACTATATATATGGGGAGTAAACTCCACTAGAACAACCACTAATCCCAGCAAATTCCAGCAACACGAGCCTGGAGATTAATACAAACTGCAACACCAACTAATATCAAGTGAGGCAAGGGAAAACAAAAGTAAAAAACAAACAAAAACAAGGCAAACAAAAGAACCAACCAAACAAACAAAAAGAATAATCAAAACAATCTCATAAAAAAGCATAAAAATTCAATCTAATCAACATTCAGCAAACAACAACAAAAGGCCAGAGAGAAAAATAATTTTTTTTAAGGTAGGGTAGAGAGAGGTATGTATGGATTTGGAGCAGGGAGTTGGGAATTAGATATATAAGTAGGGTGAAATTTTAGCAGAGGGTAAACTGAAAAAGTAGGGAAAATCTAAAGCCAGAAAGCATTAAGATAAACAGGAGACCAAAAGGTGAAAGGTTAGGAGGAGAGTGATGGCATAATGTTAGCGTTGAGATAGGGTAAAATGATTGTAAGGGAAAGATGCAAATAGAATCTAGGACACTAATCCCAAAATAAAAGAAAGAGAAAATCTAATGACATTTAAAAAAAACCCAGGAGTGGGATTACTGGGTCAAATGGGAGTTCCATTTTCATTTTTTTGAGGAAACTCCATACTGTTCTCCACAGTGGCTGCACCAGTCTGCATTCCCACCAGCAGTGCACGAGGGTTCCTTTTTCTCCACATCCTCGCCAACACTTGTCGTTTGTTGATTTGTTGATGATAGCCATTCTGACAGCTGTGAGATGGTACCTCATTGTTGTTTTGATTTGCATCTCTCAGATAATAAGTGACTTTGATCATGTTTTCATGTGTCTCTTGGCCTTCCTTCTGTCTTCTTTTGAAAATATTCTGTTTAGGTCCATTGCCCATTTTTTTATTGGATCATTTATCTTCGTTTTATTAAGTTGCATAAGCTGCCTGTAGATGTTGGAGATTAAACCTTTATCAGTGATGCCATTTGCAAATATGTTCTCCCATGCAGTGGGCTTTCTTGTTGTTTTGTTGATGGTTTCTTTTGCTGTAAAAAAGCTTTTTATTTTGATGTAGTCCCATTTGTTAATTTTCTCTTTAGCTTCCATTGCCCTAGGGGCAGTGTCAGTGAAGAAGTTCTTTTGGCATATGTCTGAGATTTTGTTGCCTGTGGATTCCTCTAGTATTTTTATGGTTTCCCGTCTTATGTTTAAGTCCTGTATCCATTTTGAGTTTATTTTTGTGTATGGTGTAAGTTGGTGATCTAGTTTCATTTTTTTGCATGTATCTGTCCAATTTTCCCAACACCATTTATTGAAGAGACTGTCTTGACTCCATTGTATGTTCATGCCTCCTTTGTCAAATATTAATTGAGCATAGTGGTTTGGGTCGATATCTGTATTCTCTATTCTGTTCCATTGATCTATATGTCTGTTCTTGTGCCAGTACCAGGCTGTTTTGAGAACAGTGGCTTTGTAATACAGCTTGAAATCTGGTATTGAGATCCCTCCTACTTTATTCTTCTTTCTCAGGATTGCTGTGGCTATTTGGGGTCTTTTTTTATTCCAGATGAATTTTTGGAGAGTTCTTTCTAGGTCTGTGAAATATGCTGTTGGTATTTTGATGGGGAGTGCATTGAATCTGTAGATTGCTTTGGGTAATATGGATATTTTAATGATGTTGATTCTACCAATCCATGAACATGGTATGTTCTTCCATCTGTTTACGTCTTCCTCTATCTCTTTTTTCAGTGTCCTGTAGTTTTCCATGTATAGGTCTTTTACCTCCTTAGTTAAGTTTATTCCTAGGTATCTTAATTTTTTTGGTGCGATGGTAAATGGGATTGCTTTTTTAGTCTCTCTTTCTGTAAGTTCACTATTGGTGTATAGAAATGCCATAGATTTCTTGGTGTTAATTTTGTATCCTGCTACATTGCCGAATTGATTTATTAAGTCTATTAGTTTTTTGATGGAATCTTTTGGGTTTTTTTTGTACAATATCATGTCATCTGCAAATAAGGACAGCTTCACTTCTTCTTTCCCAATTTGGATGCCTCTTATTTCTTCTTCTTGCCTAATTGCGATAGCTAATACTTCCAGTACTATGTCAAACAGGAGTGGTGACAGTGGGCATCCCTGTCTTGTTCCTGTTCTTAGGGGAAATGGTTTTAGTTTTTGCCCATTGAGTATGATGTTTGCTGTGGGTTTATCATATATAGCTTTTATTATGTTGAGGTATGATTCTTCTATTCCCATCTTGTTGAGAGTTTTTATCAAGAAAGGGTGTTGGATTTTGTCAAATGCTTTTTCTGCATCTATTGATACGACTATGTGATTTTTATCTCTCAGTTTGTTTATGTGATGTATCACGTTTATTGATTTGCGGATATTGTACCATCCTTGCATTCCTGGGATAAATCCTACTTGGTCATGATGTATGATCTTTTTGATGTATTGTTGGAGCCGATTTGCTAGGATTTTGGCATCTATGTTCATGAGGGATATTGGTCTGTAATTCTCTTTCATTGTGTTGTCTTTATCTGGTTTTGGTATTAGGGTGATGCTGGCTTCATAGAAGGAGCCTGGAAGTGTTCCTTCCTCTTGAATTTTTTTTGGAATAGTCTGAGGAGGATAGGTTTTAGTTCTTCCTTGAAAGTTTGGTAAAACTCTCCTGTGAAGCCGTCTGGCCCCGGGCTTTTGTTTGCCAGAAGCTTTTTGATGACTGCTTCAATTTCTTCCATAGTTACTGGCCTGTTGAGCTGTTTAGATTCTTCCTGATTGAGTTTTGGAAGGTTGTATTTGTCTAGGAATATGTACATTTCCTCCAGGTTGTCTAGTTTGTTGGAATAGAGTTGTTCGTAGTATTTTGTAACAGTCCTTTGTATTTCGTCGGGGTCTGTTGTTATTTCACCTCTTTCATTTCTGATTTTGTTTATTTGGGTCCTCTCTCTTTGTTTCTTGGTGAGCCTGGCTAGAGGTTCATCAATCTTGTTTATCCTTTCAAAGAACCAGCTCTTGGTTTTGTTGATATTTTGTATTGTTTCTTTGGTCTCTATGTTGTTTATCTCTGCTCTGATCTTTATTATTTCTTTCCTTCTGCTTACACTGGGCTTTTCTTGTTGCTCTCTCTCTAACTCTTTGAGTTGTTGGGTTAGGTAATTTATTACCATTGTTTCTTGTTTTTTGCAGTAGGCTTGTAGAGCTATGAACTTCCCTCTCAGGACTGCTTTTGCTGTGTCCCATAGATTTTGGATTGTTGTGTTTTCATTGTCATTTGTTGCCATGATGTTTTTTATTTCTTCCTTGATGTCTTTGGTAACCCAGTCATTGTTTAATAGCATGCTGTTTGGTCTCCATGTGTTTGATTTCTTTGGGTTGTTTTTATTGTAGTTGATTTCCAGTTTTATGCCACTGTGATCTGAGAAGATACTTGATATGATTTCTATCTTCTTGAATTTGGAGAGACTTTGCCTATGTCCTAACATATGGTCTGTCTTTGAGAATGACCCATGTGCACTCGAGAAGAATGTATATTCTGTGGCTTTGGGGGTGAAATGTTCTGAAGATGTCGATTAATTCCATCTGGTCTAGTGAGTCATTTAGGATTGCTGTTTCTTTGCTGATTTTTTGTTTAGAGGATTTGTCCAATGGTGATAGTGGGGTATTGAAGTCTCCTACTATGATTGTATTGCTGTCAATCTCTCCTTTGATATCTTCCAGGAGTTTTTTAATGTATCTTGGTGCTCCTGTATTGGGTGCATATATGTTTACCAGAGTTATTTCTTCTTGTTGGATTTCTCCCTTTAGTATTATGAAGTGGCCTTCATTATCTCTTGTTATGTCCTTCACTTTGAGATCTAATTTGTCAGATATAAGTATTGCTACCCCAGCTTTTTTTTCATTTCCATTCGCCTGGAAAACCTTTTTTCATCCCTTTACTCTCAGTCTGTATGCGTCCTTTTTTTTGAGGTGGGTTTCCTGTAGACAGCAGATATATGGGTTTTGTTTTCTTATCCAATCTGTTACCCTGTGTCTTTTGATTGGGGCATTCAGTCCATTTACATTTAAAGTTATTATTGATAGGTACTTATTTGTCGCCATTTTTATTCTATACCCCTGTGTTCCTTCTTTGCTTCCTATTTCTTTTTTTTTTTTTTTTTTTTTTTTACAGTAGACCCTTTAGCATTTCTTTCATTGCTGGTTTGGTGGTGATAAACTCCCTTAGTCTTTTTTTGTCTGTGAAGCTCCTGATTTCACCTTCAATTTTAATTGATAGCCTTGCTGGGTACAGTATTCTTGAATTGAGACCCTTCCTTTGCATGACTTTGTATATTTCATTCCATTCCCTTCTGGCCTGATGAGTTTCTGTTGAGAAATCAATTGCTAGTCTGATGGGGGTTCATTTGTATGTAACTGTCTGTCTCTCTCTGGCCGCTTTTAAGATTCTTATTTTGGTGTTGGTGTTTGCCAGCTTAATTATAATGTGCCTTGGCATTGGTCTTTTGGGGTTCATTTTGCTTGGAACTCTGTGAGCTTCTTGGACTTGTGTGGGTTTTTTCTTCCCTATATCAGGGAAGTTTTCTGTTATTATTTCTTCAAACAGGTTTTCTATTCCTTGCTCAGTTTCCTTTCCTTCTGGTACCCCTATTATCCTGATGTTGTTTTGTTTTGTGTTGTCCCAAAGTTCCCTTCGGCTCTCCTCATGCTTTCTAATTTTTGTTTCTAGAAGCTGTTGTATTTGGGTATTTTTTTCCATCTTGTCTTCTAGCTCACTTATGCGGTCCTCTGCTTCTTCTAGTCTACTCTTGATGCTTTCTATTGAATTCTTTACAGCAGCGATGTCATTTTTCATTTCTTCTTGGTTCTTCTTCATTTCCTCTTGGTTCTTACTCATATTGTCGAATTTGTCTTCCATCCTTTTCAGCCACCTTATGACCATTTCTCTGAATTCTTTCTCTGATAGGTTGTTTGCCTCTAATTTGTTTACTTCCTTTTCTGGTGATGCCTGCTTTTCTTTCCTATGGGGGCTATTTCTTTGTCTCCCCATGTCTCTCTTCTCTGGATGTCTGGTTATCTACTTCTCTCTCTCCAGCATTGATTTAAAGGTACAAAATACAACAGAACCAGGTACAACACACAAGGCACTGAACAGAATTGTATTCACGATATTAATAACCTCCAATAAAGGTAACCACCAGAGAAAGACAAATTAGGGGATAGGAGTGGAAGAGGGAGAGTAAAAAGAAAGAACACACACACACACAAACAAAAAAAAAGAGAGTGTGAATCTGAACTTGGGAAAAGAGCAGAAAAAAAAGAAAAGAAAAAAAAGTAAGAGAGACAAGAACGATGCTAAGAGAGAAAAGGGGAACAAACTATATATATGGGGAGTAAACTCCACTAGAACAACCACTAATCCCAGCAAATTCCAGCAACACGAGCCTGGAGATTAATACAAACTGCAACACCAACTAATATCAAGTGAGGCAAGGGAAAACAAAAGTAAAAAACAAACAAAAACAAGGCAAACAAAAGAACCAACCAAACAAACAAAAAGAATAATCAAAACAATCTCATAAAAAAAGCATAAAAATTCAATCTAATCAACATTCAGCAAACAACAACAAAAGGCCAGAGAGAAAAATAATTTTTTTTAAGGTAGGGTAGAGAGAGGTATGTATGGATTTGGAGCAGGGAGTTGGGAATTAGATATATAAGTAGGGTGAAATTTTAGCAGAGGGTAAACTGAAAAAGTAGGGAAAATCTAAAGCCAGAAAGCATTAAGATAAACAGGAGACCAAAAGGTGAAAGGTTAGGAGGAGAGTGATGGCATAATGTTAGCGTTGAGATAGGGTAAAATGATTGTAAGGGAAAGATGCAAATAGAATCTAGGACACTAATCCCAAAATAAAAGAAAGAGAAAATCTAATGACATTTAAAAAAAAAAAAAAAAGTAAAATAATAGTAATAATAATGCTGATTGAAAATAAAAATGTAATAATTAAAAAGGTGAAAATCAAGTGAGGAAAAATAAAAAAATTTAGTTTCTTAAGTAAAAGATGCAAAAAATGAAAATAAAAAATTAGAATAAAAAAATTTTTTAAAAATTGAAAAAAGAATTTAAAATTAAAAAATAGGAAAACTAAAATGTGCAGTAGCGGCTGTCATTCACTTCCTCTATTATTCTGTTTGGTATGCCTGTTTCCCAGTCTGGGCGGTATTTCCGTTCAGCTTCGTCCCACTGCTCCTCAGTGTTGTAAACCAGTCCTGATTTTTAAGCCGGCCGTGTCTTAATTTCTTGTATTTATTTTTTATTACAGCAGAGACAATTAGCGTTTCAGCCCCTGGGTGGCAGTGTTTCTGAATTGACTTCCGGGCCTTTCTAGCTTTTTTTTTTTTTTTTTTCCCCCCTCTATGGCACTCACTACCGGTTTGTGGGGGTGTGCGCCTCAGAGCTGCCTCTCCAATGGTCACACCCAGCTCTGCTCCCTAGGATCTGAAAAAACAACTTCCCCCTGCAGTCTTTCAGGGTTTTTCCCACTTGGGTTTTCCTGTGTATTGGGCTTAGTAATCAGAGTCAGAAAGAGCCCAAGTGTGCGGACAGTGGGTCTGTGCGTCAGACTAAGGAGCCTGCACTCCTTTGAAAATTCTTAGTCTGACCCTCCTCGTCAGATTAAAATGAGTTGGTTTTAAGAGGTCACTTCTGTTAGCAGCTCAGAGGATCCCCTTCCATGTTCACGGATCACGGCAGTTCCAACTGCCGCCAATTTTTCTAGGCACAGACCTCCCGGTTCCTGCTGGTCCTGCAGCTCACGCGCTTCCCTCTCCCACCGCAGGGATTAGAAACCACACCTTATTTCAGGCGAAATCTGACCTTTCCGTGGTGCAGTGAAGAGTTCCTTTGAATCCGAGTGTTTGCGCCGATAGGGGACCGGTGTTCTGGTGCTCGCAGCTGTTCAGTGTTTGCAGTTGTCGCGGCAAGTCAGGTTTCCAATAAAATCCTCCTTTCCTTGCAAGATGGCTTGGCCCCCGGTGAGCCCGCAGCTCCGGGAGGGGACCCAGCCCCTGTGGGTGCTGCATGGTCAGGGGAACCCTGTCCAGCACTCCCCCGCCTTCTCCTGGAGTTTAGCTGTCCCTTGGCTTGCCAACATACACTCCCCCTGCGAACCTCTGCTGCTCCTACTCTCCACCCCAGGACCAGACTCCAAACACGACTCTATTCAGTCGCCATTTTTTCTCCTCCCGAGAAACAAGATTTTAAAATGTTAAACAAAACCTGCTATAATTTTAAACAACTTGATGCCACTTAATTTAAAATTTGAGTTTACCCCTATTAAAATTTAAAATTTTATATTCATACTAATGTAGAGATTCCATATATTCATTTTATATTTACTAAAATTTTTTGAATCTCAAAATTACTCCATTTGCTTTATAATTTTTCCAAAGATTGTCTTATAGGATGGGACTATTTCATACATAAGGGTGGCACAATGTGGTTTTTAAATTCTGTTCATAGGTACTTGTCAGCTTTGGAAGAATGTGTCATCATAGGAAACATTTCATTTGGGCCTGCTGTATCACTGCTCTAAGGATGGTGGTTTAAATATAATGCAGAAGACATTCATGATTTGAAAGTTATGTACCTCTAGTCTGCAACAAAGGATTGGTGATCAGAAAAGCTGGATGCTGTTACTCCCTGAGGTTTCTATTTGCTATATGACTCTAAAAAATTACCAAGGTCAGAGACACATCATTTTTGGACAATGTCCACATCCTATATAATAAAGGGCTAATATGCAAATCGACCAAACTGTAAAATGACCAATTGATATGATGCGCACTGACCACCAGGGGGCAGACACTCAATGCAGGAGCTGCCCCCTGGTGGTCAGTGCACTCCCACGGGGGGAGCACTACTCAGCCAGAAGCCGGGCTCACGGCTGGCGAGCACAGCGGTGGTGGCAGGAGCCTCTCCTACCTCCACGGCAGCGCTAAGGATGTCCCCTGTGGGGAACAGGCTTAAGCTGTCAGTTAGACATCCCCCGAGGGCTCCCGGACTTCGAGAAGGTGCAGGCTGGGCTGAGGGCCCCCCCCCCCCCCCGAGTGCACAAATTTTGTGCACCCGGCCTCTAGTATTAGCTATAATATCTTATTAAAATACTGCCCAATGAAATTTGGTTGTAAGAGGATATGCTGAATGTATTAGTTTCCTATTGCTGTTATAACAAATTACCACAAACTTAGTGGTTTAAAACAACACTAATTTACTATTGTATAGTGAGAGGTAAGAAATCTGTAATGACTTTCACTTGGCCAAAATCAAGGTGTTGGCAGGGCCACATTCCTCAGGAGGCTTTAGGAGGCATCGGCATTCTAGAGGCCATTAGCATTCCTTGATATGTGGCCCCTCCTTCCATCTGCAAAGTGCATCCCCTCCACTTCTGCTTCCACTGTCCCATCTCTTATGGACTCTCATCCTCCCACCTCCCTCTTTTAAGATCTCTTGATTACATTGGGCCCAAGAAGATAATCCAGGATAATCTCTCTGTCTCAAGACCCTTAATTTAATTAAATCAGCAATATCCATTTCACCATGGAAGATAACATATTTGCAGGTGGCAAAGATTAGGATGTGGGTATCTTTGGGAAACTTTTATTCTGTCTACCACACTGAAGTATAAAATTAATTTTAATAATAGTAATATAACAACAACAATTACCTTGAAAGAAACCAATAAATTTAGTCAAAATAAATAACCTAATAATAAACATGCAACCTACCTTATTCTATGACTGACACCAAGAAGAGAAAACATTACTTGACATATAACTATTATATTTGACTAGAGGCCCGGTGCACGAAAATCGTGCACTGGGGAAGGGGGGTCCCCTCAGCCCAGCCTGCCCCCTCTCACAGACTGGGATCCCTTAGGAGATGTCCTCCATGGGGAGTGGGCCTAAGCCATAGTCTGGCCTCCCTCTGCCCAGGTGACCGGGCTGATCAGGGGAAGGTGCCAGCCCCATCATCCTGCTGCTGCTGCCACGGCAGCCACCACAGCCACCAAGGTGTTTTCATCAACACGGACTCCAGTCCCTTCACCACAAAAAAATGACAACTTTCTTTAGACATTTTCAAGATGTGTCTTTCATAGGGTATGACATTTCTTTCTTTCTTATTTTTTTTTATCCTCACCTGAGGATATGTTTCCATTGATTTTTAGAGAGCTTGGAAGAGAGAGGGAAAGACAAAGAGAAACATCAAAGTGAGAGGAACACTTTGATTGGTTGCCTCCTGCATGAGCCCTGACCTGGGCCATGGCCAGGGAGGAGCCTGCAACCTAGGTACATGCCCTTGAGCAAAATCAAACCCAGACCCTGGGGTCAGCAGGCCAAGGCTCTATCCACTGAGCCAAACTGGCTAGGGCAGGATATGACATTTCTTAGCCCTCCAGCAGTGGACCTTAGTTTTTTCCTCCAGGAGTGTGGTGGTAAAACCCTAGATCACCTTCTTGGATTCTTATTACCCAAGTTACCAAGAACACTGTGAGTGGCAGCATACAGGCAGCTTAGCCAATGAGTGGTCAGAAAAGGTGTTTCCTCTGCAGCTCACGCACAGAGGCCCCCCTGCATTGTGTCCGCTGGGGTGGGGACGTGCTCTGAGCCGCATGGCAGCCACCGGGAGCATGCCCCCAGCCCTGCATTGTGTCTGCTGGGGTAGGGGCGTGTTGCCTGCCCAGATGCCCTCTGTGGCCGGGGCACAGGGTGCTGGCCTCATCGCCAGGGGGACGATGCCAGTATCCCACCCCGGCTGCTATGGATGCAACCATCTTTGTGACGGAGTGATGGTTTATTTGCATATTACCCTTTTATTAGATTAGATTGGCATAGTGATTTATGAGTTCTTTTTTTTTTAATGCATTACTTTCATGGATGCAATGTATTAATGAATATGTGGGAGGTACAGGAGGATGGGGAAGTTAGGGAGGGAGGTAGTTAAAGCGTGAATCATTTAACATTTTATATTAAAGTGACTCATGGAAGTTATAAAATGGAAGCTGTTTTCCACTGAAAAAATTGGATTTGATAAACGCAATCCAAAGTAAAAGTCAAGGAAGCTGATTTTTAAAAGCATATAGTGGAACGAAGAGCTTCGTCTCCAAGTTTCAATCTCTTAAACATGACCTTGAACAAGAAACCTTACTTCTATATCTGTTTCTATAAAATGGGGCAGTGATATCTGCCTTATAAATAGGTTTAAGAGTTTCATGTAATCCTGTCAGTCTCATAGTGAACAATCTTTATAAATATATTAACCCTCAATATATTATACTAGAGGTCTGGTGCATGAAATTCGTGCACAGGTAGGGTCCCTAGGCCTGGCCGGTGGTCAGAACCAATCAGGTTCCCTGCCTCCCAACATCCCCCCCTCCCCCCCCGTCTTTTCCTCGCCACTGATTGGGGCCTGCCAACTAGGGGTAGTAGCCACAGGAAGCTTCAATTCCCCATTTGGAACATGCAAGAGGCAGCTTATCAATGATTCTCTATCATCATTGATGTTTCTATCTCTATTTCCCTCTCTGAAATCAATCAAACATATATTTTTAAAATGCAAGGTTTTTAGAGGATGAAAGGTAGGGCAAGGGAGCTATTGACAGGGAGGCATTTGAGATCTTGCTCACATTTTAAATAGGATAACATAAGGTGGTCCTCAGGGTGTGACAAGTGAGGAGTGGCAGTGGAGGGTACTGCGGACTGAGGAATGGGCTGCAATGACTGGGAATGTCTGTGACAGTGACACCGAGTGTGTGTTGGGGCCATCGCTGGGATCATTCATCCCCAAGAGGTTTTTGATTCCAAATGGGAGGAGAAACATAGAGATCAGCAGCCCTTTCTTAGCCTAGAAGGTGAGGCGGGGGTCAGGAGTGGGCTGCCCTGCTTCCCTACAAATGTAAACAGTGTAACTGGACATGGACGTCAGTCACGCGACCTAATCAATGCCCTACCAGCCCTGGAAGCTGTGTCCTGCCACTCTCTGGCTGTGCTGTGGCACTATTGGCCAGGGAGGCTGAAGCCACACCCCTGAGCACACATAGAATACAAAGGGGTGGGCAGAAAGCTGGAAGCCAGAAGCTGGAGCTGACACGGTACAGCTGGAAGCACTGTGTCCACCATGGAGTGGGACAGGGAGCAGCTGTTGGCACAACTGGCTTTGGAGTCAGAGGGGCTGCGCTTCCTGCACGTCACTGGTGAGTTGTCATGAGCTGCGAGACCAAGAGGCAGTGGGGTGAGGGGGTGCTGCCATGGTAAGTGCGTGGTCCTTCATAGCATGCCAGCAGGGCTGGGCGGGGCCTGGGGAGGCTTTTCCCTCCTGGAGCCACTCTTCCCAGGGCAGCGGCATCAGGCCGCTTTTTTTTTCAATTCCTTTTTATTGGAAAGCAAGCTCTAGACTTGCAGTTCCTGGGATCCCTGGGCCATAGCGTGCACCTCCAGGCCTCACTGCGCTCCCCTCCCTCTCCTCCTGCGCCTTCTTGCATTGCCTTCTTGAGACCCCTGGATCAGGCCTAAACCTGCAGTTGGGCATCCCCTGAGGGGTGTAGCAGTGCGCCAAGTGGCAGGTGGCCAGGGAGGAACCCGAACCAGGGCCAGGAGCCACGCAGCTCACACTCATCCCTGCTGCTGTGCCTGCTGCCACTGCTTGGTAGTGCTGCCGCAGATCTCCAGCCATGAGCCCGGCTTTTGGCTGAGCAGCGTTCCCCCTGTGGCATTCCCCCTGCGTTGAGCGTCTGCCCCCTGGTGGTCAGTGCACATCGTAGTGACTGGTCAACCTGTCATTCTGGTCGTTCCAGTCATCCGCCGTAACGGTTGCTGGGCTTTTATATATATAGATAACCATTGGAATTTATATCTCATAAATTATCTGTCTTCAGATAGCTACATCAGACTACGGTATTTCAGGAATCATGGACCTGGAGAGCTATCCTTATTATTTTTTTATTATGTCATTGATTCTCAACAGACATTTCTGAGGTTAATTCTAACCAATTGCCCAAAATAATGCACAAGCCTGCTATCTGATTCAGACACTTATACAACTTTGCTATATTTCTGTTTGTACTGGTTGCATCAAAATTTAAGTAAATTTAAAGAGTTGAATGACAATCTTTTCTTCTGTGAAGTACTGTTTACCATAATTCTAAGGTCTTTCTCCAATTCTCTAACTTACTCAATACTTACGAGGTGTACCAGTTAATAATGCGTATTTTTTTCAATAGATGGAGTTACACATATGTTGATATATATGCAAATTGATATGTATGCTATTTTGTTGTATTGACAGCAAGCTTCAAAACTTCATATGTCAAATTTGCTGAAGGTGTTAACATCATAGATATTTTTATGCTTAAAAATGTCGAGTTTCGTACCAAAAAAGAGCATTTGCGTGAAGTTTTAATTCATTACTTTATTTTGAAGAAAAGTTCTTACATACTTCTGGAAGCTTATGGTGAACATGCTCCATCTCAAGATACTTGTGAACGCTGGTTTAAACACTTTAAAAGTAATGATTTCTATGTGAAAGACAAAGAATGTCCAGGTCAACCAAAAAAGTTTGAAGACCAGCAATTACAGGCATTATTGGATGAAGATGCATGTCAAACTCAAAAACAACTTGCAGAAAGATTAAACATTGCTCAGCAAACAATTTCTGATCATTTACAAGCAAAGGGAAAGATTTTAAAGGAAGGAAAATGCGTGCCACATCAACTGAACGAAAGACAAATGGAAAACCGAAAAGTCATCAGTAAAATGTTGCTTCAACGGCATGAAAGAGTCTTTTTTGCATCAAACTGTGACAGACGATGAAAAGTGGATTTATTTTGAGAATCCTAACTGCACAAAATCATGGGTTGATCCAGGTCAACCATCAACATTGACTGCAAGGCCAAATCACTTCGGAAAGAAGACAATGCTCTGCATTTGGTGGGATCAGGAAGGTGTGGTGTGTTATGAGCTTCTAAAAGCAGGGAAAACCGTTAATACTGTTCGCTACCTACAACAAATAATCAATTTGAACCATGCTTTGATAGTGAAACAACCAGAATGTGCCAGAAGACAAGGCAAAGTAATTTTGCTTCATGATGACGCACCATCACACACTTCAATACCATTTAAAGTAAGGTGACCAGACATCCGCTTTTGGCGGGACAGTCCCGATTTTTAACAATTTGTCCCGTGTCCCGCTGCGTTTTAAAAAAGTCCCGATTTTTGGAAAGAATGCATGACAAGCTAGGGAAGGGCGGGAGAACAGGAAGAGAATATATAGCTTTTGGCGGCCATGTGGCTATTTAGCCAGAATATGAGTTTTATATTATTTTTGTTAATCTTATAATGTTAAACTTTAATAATAACAAATAATTGTTGAGAACTAATAATCCAGAACTGCTTATCAAAGTTCGCATTGTTGATCAGTTGTTAGAATTCGACCACCATTGTTTGGACTTAATGAACAATGGCATTTTTGGGGATTGGCAACGACAAAAACATTTTGTAACTGTCTCTCAGACGATACACATTGTACTGCATGTTAGTAAGCTAGTTAAACAAGTGATGTCATTACAAATCAGCTATTCAGATAATTTAGGTAAGTAATTTATTTATTTATTTCACAAATACATAAGTTTTCTTGAATTTAGCAGACAGTACTCGTATTACTTATATTTTATAGTGGCGGCAAAAAGTCTAGCACTGGCCTTGAAAGTGACACTTACGACTTACGTTATGGCAAATTCAGAGGAAAAATAATACAAGTTAGTATTGTTATTATTTAGAAAGAAATATAGGATTAAAATAATTTTTAAAATATAGCTACTTTATAACAATCAAATTTATTTAATTTATAAACTAACAATAAAATATGTTCATGTAATTAAGTACCTACTTACTGTGTTTTTAAGCAATATGTATATAATAATTTATAATATAATTTTAAATTATTTTTTTTAGATTTTTAACATAATGAGTAAGAAAAGAGGATGCAAATTCAACAATGATCTAACAAGTGAATTTCCTTTTATTAAAAAAACCAAAAACGATTACAATATAGACCAAATTTTTAATCAAGAACACCCCCCCCCCACCCCCCCGGGCCGAAACCAGTTTGGCTCAGTGGATAGAGTGTCAGCCTGTGGACTCAAGGGTCCCAGGTTCAATTCCGGTCAAGGGCATGTACCTTGGTTGCGGGCACATACCCAGTAGGGGATGTGCAAGAGGCAGCTGATCGATGTTTCTCTCTCATCGATGTTTCTAACTCTCTATCCCTCTCTCTTCCTCTCTGTAAAAAATCAATAAAATATATTTAAAAAAAAAAAAGAACACTCCCTCCTCCCCACCCCCCCACACCCCCGGTCAATTGTGTCCCGCTTTACCAATGTTAAAAATCTGGTCACCTTATTTAGAGACACATTAAAAGATCTTGCCTAGGAAGTATTTACCCACCTGCTGTATTCACCAGACCTTGCTCCTTCAGATTACCACTTGTTCCTATCCATGGCACACGCATTTGCTGAGCAGCACTTCAAAACATACGAGGAAGTGGAAAATTGGGTATCTGAATGGTTTGCCTCAAAACGGGAAAAGTTCTATAGGGATGTTATCCACAAATTACCTTAAAGATGGGGGAAATGGGTAGCTAGCGATGGACATTACTTTGAATAAAGCACTTTTGATGTTTCTCTTGAAATTATCGTGTTTTCTTTGATTACAAAATCCACCATTATTAACTGGTGCACCTACTACTTCAATATAATACAATACAGTATATATCTAATGTAGTACATAGACACAAGTTCTACCTTTTCTCTCTTTAGAATTTGCGGGCAATGAGAATTTTTTCTACATTCCATAATTGAAAATATCTTGGCCTATAATACTGGTTTTGACTCAGGATCTCAACTAGATATTGAGGAAAAATAAATCCACAATGAAATTATAGAATTTCAGCATTTAAGTGCCCTTGGCAGTCATTTATTCCAACCTCTTAGCAATGTTTAAATTCTCCATGTACTAATAGTACATGTGCGTATCCATTTCTTAAGCAAATATTCAATAATTAAGGCCTGCTGGAGACAAAGCCTTCTAACATGTCATCTAACACACAGGAAATTGTGTGGCATTTTAGAACTTCTCAATTATACCCAACATATGATATACTGTCTACATGCATATTTCAAAGCTCAGTTGTAATTTGAAATACTTTTCTTAAAGAAACAAAAAATGAACTCGCAAATAGGGTTTACCCATTCCTGTCACTAGATCTGACATGGTTTCCCGTTTTATAAACCTGTAGTCCTGGAAAGCAGACCCATAAAGTTTGGTAGAGCATCCTTAATCAAGCTGAGAACCTGGCAAGTGCTTACCCAGGCCCAAAAGAGGCTAATGAATTATCATGTTTGAAGCATTTGCCATTACATCTTTATATATTTTTCTTTCTTTTATTATCCACTGGTAATTACATTCATTTGTCCTATCACATTTTTATATGCTCTGTTCAGAGGGTAATTAACTCAACTATTAAGGTAGGATTTTTCAATATTGAAAAAAATTATTAAGGCTTTTTTTTTTTTTTTTTAAAGATTAATTAAAATGTAGTTAAGTAGGGAAATTATCAGAGGTGTTTTAAAGAAATTAAGAAACCCAGCAGTTTTTCTAATGAATGGTCTGAGGACTGCCAGCATCAGATGGCAAGGATGCTTGTTAAAAATGCAGCTCTTGCCCAGCCAGTGTGGTTTAGTGGTTGAGCATCAACCTATGAACCAGGAAGTCACCCTTCGATTTCTGGTTAAGGCACATGCCTGAGTTTCGGGCTTGATCCCCAGTAGAGGGTGTGCAGAAGGCAGCTGATCAGTGATTCTCTCTCATCATAGATGTCTCTCTCTCTCTCTCTCTCTCTCTCTCTCTCTCTCTCTCTCTCTCTCTCTCTCTCCTCCTCTCTCTTCCTCTCTGAAATCCATAAAAATATATTTTTTAAATATAACTAACTAACTAACTAAATAAATAAATAAATAAATAAATAAAAATGCAGCTCTTTAGACTGCCAAGTCCACTAAATCAGATTGGGGGATAATGTCAGTAATTCCAACTTAATAAGTATGATTTACAACTGCACTATAGTTTGCAAAGTATTAATTCAATCACAAATATTTGTTGAATGTCTACTTTATACCAGGCACTATTCTAGACTGGGGATTATCAAACTATGTCTCAAAGACCAAATCCAGCTTGCCACCTGTTTTGATATAGCCTATAAACCAAGAATGAGTTTTATACTTTTAAATGATTTTGAAAAATAAAAAGAAGAATATTTTGTAACACATAAAAATTATATGGAAGTCAAATTTTGGTATCTATAAATAAAGTTTTATTTCCCACTCTACAATTATTAATTTTCTTATATCTGGATGTATTCATGCTACAATGGCATAGTTTAGTAGTTGTAACAGAGTCTGTTGTGGCATACTCATTTGCTTCACGCTGCTGCTAAGCACAGTACAAATAACAGCGACCTAGTTATAATTAACAGCATTTCAAATGTCATGCATATCACTGTACTGCTGGCATTTTTTTTTTATTACCAGAATAAGCTTGTCATGTCAAAATAAGAAAATAAAATTAAAGTGGTCTTTGTCACTTTTAAGACACAATTGAGTGTGGATTATTTTGTTATGAAATTAGATGGCAAAGCATTGAGTTTATTATACAAAGACAGTATACTAGTAGCTGTGCTGAAAGAATACAGTAGATTTGAATATTTCCAGACCAAGAACTCATCACAGTATTTCCAACTTGCAGGAGAGCAGAAGTCAGAAAAATTGGAAAAGTTAAAACAAAATATCTCATCGTAGCAGATTTTTTTCTTTCACAAAATAAAAAAATAAATAAAATGGGTCTAAACCAAAAAAAATTGTATTTGTTAGGCATTCCAGGAAATCTATTTAATTAAATCATGTTTGACATAATAGCCAAAGAAACATGCTGAGGGAAAAAAAATTTAATGGTAGCCTTTTGGTGAGGATACTTAGTCAAAGAATTGAGGACCTTGAGAGCAGCTTCAATAGCCAATTAAAATACAAAGCAAATTATTTTGAATAATTTTCCGTGGTTCTTGATGAACTGATAGATGTTGAAGATGTTGGTCAGATGTTTATTTGAGGAGTCAATGCTGAGTTTCACTGAAGAATTAGCCTTTATGAAGAGTGTGCATGTAATAACTTTACAGGCAAAAATGTTTTTTAAGATATTGAAAAAATAATTCAGTACAATCTGAAATGGAATCTTCTAAGAAATCTGAACACTAATAGTGGTAAAAATGTGCATGAACAGAAAATATTTAGAGCCCTAACTGGTTTGGCTCAGTGGATAGAGCGTCAGCCTGCGGACTCAAGGGTCCCAGGTAAGATTCCGGTCAAGGGCATGTACCTTGGTTGCGGGCACATACCCAATAGGGAGTGCACAGGAGGCAGCTGATCGATGTTTCTCTCTCATAGATGTTTCTAGCTCTCTATCCTTTTCCTTTCCTCTCTGTAAAAAATAAATAAAATATATATATTTTTAAAACAGAAAATATTTAGAAAGTTTGTGAAAATGTCAAGTGTTTAAAGTCTGTGATCATTCATTGTATTTATCAGCAGGGCTTTGCAAAAAATATATTAATCTACCACACGCTTTTGAACCAGTAGTATCAACAGTAAACTTCATTTGTTCTTATAAACTAACCATCATCAGTTCTATAAAATTTTATCAAAAATAGAAGCTAAACATTATGACTTGCCCTACCACACAGATGGTTAAGCAGTGAAAAGGTTTTATTAGCTTAAGCTAAGATTAAAATTTTTCTGAATGAGAATTACCCTCAACCACTATTTTCAAACACTGAATGGCCTTGGAAGTTGACTTGATGTTGTTTCTTTACGGACTCAACCTACAATTACAAAGTCGGACAGCACTATTTGAGAAACTTATACTGTGATAAAGTAATTTTGACAAAAATGAACATTGTTAAAACCACAAATAAAAAAAAAATAAAATAAATAAATAAAAAAAAAAAAAAAAAACACAAATAATATCAAGCTATTTATATAATTAACATTTTATCAAAGGTTAAAATAAGGAGTGATATTTCCATTTCAGCCAAATATATAGTAGGTATATCTTCTGAGCTCCAGTAACATTGTGCAAACATGGTGCAAGTGTGAAAGAATTATCCATATTTCAAAAATACATTAAATGTTCATTTGAGGAGCTTCTAGCTAACATTCAACTGGAACTTAATAATCTATAATGTAATGACATGTTAATATGCAAATATCAAGAGAAAAATCTAATAGAAGTCTATAACAGCCTTCCAAATGATGGATATGCTTAATTAAAATCAGATGTTAATGGATACCAATCTGCTTGAAAGATGAAATATATAAAATCTCATATACATTTGATAAATTAGTATTAACAGGTAAATATTTGCAATCAATTTTGTGATAGAGAAATAATTTTGAACTCCAATTAAGTGAAATGTTATCACCCAAAGAAAGAGTTGTATTTTTCTCATTAGTAAACCTGTATAACAAAAATCATACTTTATTACTATTATTTAAAATTTTATCAGTACAAAATTTGAAGAAAATCTTACTCTTTTATACAATGTCAGAGAGGAAGGGAGAGGGAGAGAGAGATAGAAACATCAATGATGAGAGAGAATCCGTGATCAGCTGCCTCCTGCACACCCCCCACCAGGGATGGAGCCCTCAACCCCGGCATGTGCCCTGACCAGGAATCAAAGGGTGACTTCCTGGTTCATAGATGAATGCTCAACCACTGAGCCACACCAGCCAGGCATAATATCCTTGATTTTGGCTCTTTTCCCACAAAGCCTAAAATATTTATTATATGACCCTTTGCAAAAAAAAATGTTTGATCTCTTCTCTGAATCCTCAACTGATTGTAATCTCTTTGGGGCAAAGTACAGAACCCTAGAAATTTTTGCTCCTTCCTCAGTGACCAAAACAATTTTTGCTGCTCAATGAATGATGAATAACTCAGAATTATATAGAGCCTTTCAGTGAGTTGAGAAAGGGCTCTTTTGATTATTATTATGATGATGATAATTATTATGATTTTGATATAATGTTATGAAGAAGTTGTTCTCTTTAATATTTTTTAGAAATAATTTCAAGATAGATAAATGACTAATCAAAGCAATGACAAGCAATTTCAATCAAATTAATTCTGCCAACTTCTCCATAGAGAAGAGAGTCAGTCAACACAAGGACATGGAGATAACACATAGATTCTAATTTTGTTTGTTTTATACAAAGGGAAATTCTTTTCATCAAACATAACTTTAACTTTACACTTTAAAAAAGCTTATTTTGTGACATATGTTTCTATTTCTAATGGAATATTGTATTGAAAAAATGAAAGTAATGAAATCACATTAAATAATGTCATTTCTATACATTAAATTTACATAAATGAGCAGGCACAATGAAGATACCTGAAGTACTTGTAAATTATTCCTTTTCTTCCTCTATCTTATCTATTTACCTTGCTATTGTATAACTTTCTCCCTGTCCAGCCCTACTTCCACTGTCTTTTTTGTTTTCTTGCTCCCCCCACCCCACCTGGAATTGGTCTCTGAATCATTGATTGTGCTCAAGAAATATTTATTAAATATTCAATGACCAAATAAGAATTTGGTCACGTTTGCAACTACAATTATCAGGTTGGTCTCCTTAACCTCATTAACTCGCCTCTCAACAACATCTATTTTAGCAATATTTTATTTGTAGATGTCTCCTTGGATGAGGGCAACAAAAGTAAAAATAAACAAATGGGACTATATTCTAGTTGTTTGTTTTCTTCATTCTCATAATAGACGTTGCTGTTAAAAACCTATAGTTTTAATAAGTCTTTAAGATTTAAGTTCTAAATCTGAGAATAGCTTTTAAATACAGTTATATTCTTGAACATAGTAGTACCAGAAAACAAGAATACTTGATTTATATTTTGAGGATTTAGATTGGCACATATTCTATTTAAGACTTCTTTTGGATAGTTCACAATATTTGTATTAATTTTATCTGAAAAAAATGTATTTAAGGTGTTACCAAGTCTGCTTAAAATGGCCAAAATAGCAAATACTCTAGAAAATGTTTAGTTGGATTTCTACAGAAAATGTTGAGTTTTCAGCTACTTGTTATTAGCTACTGTGGTAGTTTGCATATTGCATTTATTTAAGATTATGTCCTTGCTGAAATATAAATGAGTTTTATGATTTGTGTGTGAGTGTGTTATTTATCTTTACCACTCCCAATTTCAACCACTGAACTAAATCAAGTCATGAAAAATTGGTTTCTTTTTTCTTTTTTGAGCAAGAACTGTAGAACTTGTATGTGATGAAAAGGTTTTAACTACTGTTAAAGAGAAAAAGAAATTGTGTGGTTTATTTTTAAAGTGTGCACTTACACACACACAAAGTAGTAGAGTTGAAAGGAGAGAAAAAAGTAAAAGTTCATTGGAACCCTGTGATTTATAGGGAAAGGCTCATCGAGCTCATGAAAACCAAAAGGGAAGTGGTCGGACATTGGGTCAAATCTCCATTCACATTTTGTGTAATAAAAGGCTGACTGTAGCCTTTCAGCCTTGCTTCTAGTCATAGACAATGGCGATTGCAGAGCAAGACTAATAACAGGATTTAGCATAAATCCACCACAGGAAGTGAACAGTTGTACTGGCAAATAATTAGCCAGGAAACATTTTATAGCAGCATCAGGATGCGTCCGTGAGCTTTCAAACTCTCAATGCATTTGTGATCATGAAAACATAATTAGTTCTCAGTGATTGTAATTTTTGTGTGTGTTTGTTGTAGGGTAGTTCTTCGTCCCCCTCCTCCCCTTTCTTTTCACAAGCAGGCCTTATTTTTCCTGTCCTAATTTAGCAGCCCCAGTGAGGGTTTTGAAGTCTCAAGGGAGGGATGTAGAATGTTCTCTTTTTCCTCCTGCTGATGCTTTTTTATTGCAAGGTGGATGGTGTTTATTTTGCACAGCTAACAAGTGAGTTCAAAGCAACACATTGCTCTTGAACTCCTGCCAGATTCCTAAAGCTGAAAGCCCCCCTGCTTGGTAGAGCCGACCTGTACTATCAAAGCCTGACTAATTTGCAAAGGAATGTCAAAATGACCAATGCACCACATTTTCTACCACCCACTTCATTTGACACTTAAAGGAAAGCTAAGTGGGAGTGTAAAAGGAAGGAAATTTACTCAAGGCAGCCCACCCTATAATGTGAATTAATTTCATATAAAAAAAAACGGGAGCTGTTTGCTGAGTACTTCCCATTTTCATCCTCTTTGCTCTTTTTTTCTGTTACTGTCTTAGTAAAGGCTGCTTATAAACATTATGTTTCTATTCTCAAGTCATCCATATTAAGAATAAATGCTGTCATTAGACTTGGCTCTGAAATTCTTGGTGTCAAAGTGTCTGCATGAGTCTGCTTCATCTGATTTAATCACACCAATTAAACAGTGGTCCCTGAAGACAAACGCTCAGTCCAGGCCAATATGTTTCTCTTTTCAACACTTGAGAAAAAAAAAATTTCAATCAGAGCCAACAGATCTATGTTTATGAACAAATACAAATTGTTGTTGGAGGAGACAAGACTGGTAAAACAAAGTCACAGAGTCAGTAGAATCAAATATAAGACTTTGATACGATTTAATTTCTGTGTTCTGATCACATTTTATGATCTCAAACTTTATTTAAAACTTATATTGAAAATATGAGATTGACTTATTTTCCCAAAGTAAGATCATCTACAAATTATTTCCCAAGGCATTGATCCTAAAGCTTCATTCAGATTCCTAATTCTCTTTTACCAGTAAGTTTGTGTGATTTATATAAATTGCCATTGTCATCATCTAAGTTGAACAATAACCTCACCTTCAAAGATGGTCTCCCTTGGTTGAGTTTTTACCATACATTTCTCTACTGCCACCTTCTACCTAAAACTGAACTCCATTTCTCCACATGCTATTGGCCATTAAAAGTGTACCTTATCCCTGCTATCAGAATATGAGGTCATCTGAAGGTAAGATTTCTGGCAGTGCCTCAGATGCTTGGAAGTGAGCTGCTGAGGTAAGGTCATACTGTAACTGTCTAAAAAAGTAAGTTCATGTTAAACTGAGTATCATGCTGGAATGCCTGGAGTCAGATGCACTCAGATTTGGAATACAGCTGAAGCACTGACTAGTTATGAGGCCAAGACCAATTAATTAACTTTGGAAATCTTACCTTCATCAAGTATACAATGAAGCTAATAATAGCACCTACGTTGTGGTTTATTTTGCTCAGTACTATGCATATCAAATAGTAAGCACTCAATATGTTAGCTATTGAAAAATCATAGCAGTTTGGAAACAGCATACTTCAAGAATCAGAAATTTCCTCAAGTGGGCTTAAAAATCGGAAACACCTTGTCTCATAGAACAGGAATCTAGAAGGCAGCCAGGCTCCAGGTTTGATATGATAAAGTCTTGTTTGATCATAGCAATGTTCTTGATACTCTTCTCTGGGTGAGTTTTGTCATCAGGCTGGCTCCCCTCATGCTTGCAAAATAGCTGCCAGCAAGAGCAACCAAGATGGCGGCATAGGTAAATACCTAAACTGCTGCTTCACACAACAATTTCAAAACTACAACTAAAAGACAAAACATCTATAACCCAGAACCATGGGAAACATGGCTGAGTGGAAATTATACAACTAGAAGGAAAGAGAAAAGAGCATTGAGACATGCACAAGCACTGAAAAGCTGAGGTACGGAGGCGCACGAATCGGGCTGGCGGTGGGCGTTGCTTTTTTCGACCCAAAGGAAGACAAGCTCCCGATTGCTCTGAACTCCAGTTTCTGGGGAGACGATGGGGACCCAAACTCCTACAGGGAGAAGCTGGACTGTCTGCCATCAGGTTGGAAAGTGAGGGTGGCTTTCTTGCAGAGCTGCGCACAGGAATAATTATTTACTGCGCTGGGGCACAGGACGCGGGGACACAGAAACTTGGAGACACAGAGACAGCTGACTGGTAGCCATCGCTGTTTGCCATGCCCTAGCCTAGTGACTCTCTGAAACCCCGCCCCACACAATCTACAAACCCACCCAAGCTCCAAGCAGCGGCTTTTGCATATGAATGGCCTGCCCTATCACAGTTTAACCTAACAAACTGACAGCTCCAAAACCTCCAAACCCCAAGCAAAGAGGAGAAAACTGTAGTTCTCGCTGTAGCTCCTGCTGGGTGGCCTCAGACAGTAGCTGACCTGCACCCCATTGGAGATCCAGAAGCCAGTGTACCTAGTGGTCAGTGTGAAACGACACCAGATTTCAACACCTCACATCCATAAGTGACACATTCAAGAGGCAGACTCAGTTAGCACCAAAGCCCCACTGAAACAAAGCCTGCACCATCAGCGTGTCTCCAGCACAGCAGTTCTTCCATTATAGACACAGTGGGTCCTCACAGCCAGTTGGCCTGGAGGTCAATTCCTCCCAGTGTACCAACAGCAATCAAGTCTTAACTACCCCAAGACTTTGTACTCAGCCCACAAAGGGGTGCACCAATAGCGTCCACCTCAGGTGATTGGGGAGACTGAGCCACTGGCCCCTATAGGTCACCTACCACACAAAGCCACTACATCAACACAGGGAAGCAGCCAAAATGCAGAGATAAAGAAACATGTCATGAATGAAAGAAATGGAGGAAAGCAAACTACTAGGCATAGAGTTCAAAACCACATTTATAAGGTTACTTAAGAATCTTCTAAAAACTGCTTAGAAACTTGATGAGACCTCTGAGGAGCTTAGTGAGACCTTCAAGGACCTTAATGAGAATGTCAAAAAAATGGAAAAGGACCAGTCAGAAATTAAGCATACACTGTCTGAAATAAAGAATATACAGAAACTCAACTGTAGATCAAAGGACCCCAAGAATCAAACCAAAGATCTGAAATATGAGGAAACAAAAAACACCCAACCAGAAAAACGAAAAGAAAAAAGAATCCAAAAATATGAAGATAGTGTAAGGAGCCTCTATGACAACTTTCAGCGTACCAACATCCAAATTTTTGGGGTGCCAGAAGAAGAGAGAGAGCAAAATATTGAAAACCTATTAGAAGAAATAATGACAGAAAACTTTCCCTATCTGGTGAAAGAAATAGACTTACAAGTCCAGGAAGCACAGAGAACCCCAAACAAGAGGAATCCAAAGAGGACCACACCAAGACACATCATAATTAAAATGCCAAGGGCAAAAGACAAAGAGAGAATCTTGAAAGCAGCAAGAGAAAAACAGTTACTTACCTACAAGGGAGTACCCATATGACTTTCAGCTGATTTTTCAACAGAAACTATGTAGGCCAGATGGGAGTGGCAAGAAATATTCAAAGTGATGAATGGCAAGAACCTACAACCAAGATTACTCTACCCAGCAAAGCTATCATTCAGAATTGAAGGTCAGATGAAGAGCTTCACAGACAAGAAAAAGCTAAAGGAGTTCATCACCACCAAACCAGGATTATATGAAATGCTGAAGGGTATTCTTTAAGAAGAGGAAGAAGAAGAAAAAGGTAAAGATAAAAATTATGAACAACAAAATGATAACAAATACATACCTACCAACAATTGAATCTAAAAATTAAGTGAATAAAAAAATCTGATGAACAGAATGGACTGATGAATATAATAGAATCAGGGACATAGAAAGGGAGTGGACTGACAATTCTTAGGGGGAAGGAGGTATGAGGGGTGTGGGAAGAGATTGGACAAAAATCTTACACCTATGGATGAAGACAGTGGCGGGGGGTAAGGGCATGGGGAGAGATGGGGAATCAGGTGGAGGGGAACTATGGGGGGAAAAAAAGAGGAACACCTGTAATAATCTGAACAATAAAGATTTAATTAAAAAAAAAGTAGCCCTAACCGGTTTGGCTCAGTGGATAGAGCGTCGGCCTGCGGACTCAAGGGTCCCAGGTTTGATTCCGGTCAAGGGCATGTACCTTGGTTGTGGGCACATACCCGGTGGGGAGTGTGCCGGAGGTAGCTGATCAATGTTTCTCTCTCATCGATGTTTCTAGCTCTCTATCCCTCTCCCTTCCTCTCTAAAAAGTCAATAAAATATATATATTTTTTAAAAAAATAGCTGCCAGCAACAACTGGGATAGCTCTCTTTTTTGTTCAAGTCCA
This sequence comes from Ia io, assembly GCA_025583905.1. Classification (NCBI taxonomy): domain Eukaryota; kingdom Metazoa; phylum Chordata; class Mammalia; order Chiroptera; family Vespertilionidae; genus Ia; species Ia io. The sequence goes on from JAJQQW010000003.1 coordinate 52,120,668, forward strand.
GCAGAAGAGATAAGAAAGTGCTTTGAGATGAAACTCCCTGAAGTATGACTGAGACAGCCTAAGCTCTGTGCCCATTCAATGTGAAATGGTGGCAGTCATTACGTACCCTAATTATCTTAAGATTAGTTTCCTGGGCCAGTTTATAACAAGGGGAGGAGACTTCCATGATTGTCCTGTGCCAAGGAGGATCACACCCTGGAGCTGAAGATGAGGGCTGTTTCCCCCGAGTAACATGGGCTGGAGGCAGAGGGTGGTTGTATAGAGAGCTGGAGTTCTGTTAGAAAAGCCAAAAGGAATGATGAGGTCTATGGGCTAGAGTCCCAGACGGACAGAAATGGTATACTCAAGAAGGAATTTAATAAAGATCTAATTAAAAGATCTTAGGTAACTAGGTGCCCGTCAGCAGATGACTGGATCAGAAAACTGTGGTACATCTACACAATGGAATACTATGCTGCCATAAAAAAGAAGGAATTCTCATCATTTGCAGCAACCTGGATGGAATTGGAGAACATTATGCTAAGTGAAATAAGCCAGTCAATGAAAGAAAAATACCACATGATCTCACTCATTTATGGATAATAAAGAACATTGTAAACTGATGAACAAAAAGATAGATACAGAGACAGTAAAGCATCAAACAGACTGTCAAATTACAGGGGGAAGGTTAGGGAGAGGTGGGGGAGATAAGAGATCAACCGAAGGACTTGTATGCATGCATATAAGCATAACCAATGGACGCAAAACTCTGGGGGGTGAGGGCATATATGGGAGTGGGGTGGGGGGGGGGCAATGGTAAGATATGTACACATATAATACCTTAATAAGAAAATTTAAAAAAATAATAATAATATTAAAAAGATCTTAGGTAAAAGCAAGGTGTTTCTTTTAGTTAGCAACAGCCAGGAGCTGTTACCATCCCTAAATCTGAAAGGAGGAGAAAAAGAAGTAGTACTGGAACCCAGTAAAGCAAAGGCTGGGTGGATAGGTCCACCAATAGGAGTGTGACCTTTATCAAGGGACTCAGGCAGCTCTCACTCATCCTGAACAACCTTGCAGGAGGTACTTGCCACAGTTGCTGTGGTGTTCCTCTCCTTCAACCCTCATCAATCCTCTAGCAATCATATGTAAATCATATCTGTAAAAATGAGCTCCATTTTACAGATGAGAAAACTAAACCACAGAGATTCCGATAACTTGCCAATGGTCCTACAGCTCCTAGGTGTAAAGAATGAATTTGAACCGAGGTGCATCTGTCTAATTCTGGAGTCCACGTGCAGTCATTGTTTTCCTGTCATTACAAGGCATCCTGTGATTGGGACTATTAGGAGGCTAGAGCTGACCTTTGCCATAGTGCTTTTGTTGGAGCATTACAAATAGAAGCCTAGGGTAGACTGGTTAAAAAGAAGTGAAGAAGTGAACACAGTGACTGATTTTAATAACTACCAAATGGAAACATCACAAATGTTCAGAATAAGAAAATTTTTCAATACATTTAAGTAATAACAGTCTGATGAAATATTGCAAAGCCATTAAATTTAGGGTGGGTTTTTTTTAAAGATTATTTACTGGGATCATATACATTGTAATACCAACTTTTAAAGGTACAATTTAAAAAAAGACATATATGATGTAACCCTAGTTATTAAAAATACATTAAATATTTTTATGTAAAGGAAATTCAGAGATGTGTTTAAAATGGTCATTTACTCTGGATGTTATAATTTTTATTTTCTTTAAACCTGCTCATAATTTTTAATTTTTCTGTAGTGGATATGTATAATTTTTATAACCAGAGAGGGTGATGAAAATAATTTGTAAAGATTGTTTGTATTTACTTGAACTTCCCTGTTTTTTTTCTCTAACATTGTGTGTGCACATATACAAGCTTATCCTTTACTATATTTCTGATCCTTGTAAAGATGGCCCTGATATAATTAGGGGGAAATTTTTCTATTCAGTTTATGAGGAATAAAAAGTACCTAATGCTCTTCTAAGAGACATTTATTTCAGGAAATGGTTAAGATTATTTAAAATCACCAGTTACAAGTTAAGCTTCAATTATGTTTAAAGCTCACATAGATGAAAAGCTTATCTTTGCTATGCAGGCTAAAGTGCGATGTAACAGTGGATAATGGGTGAAATATAATTTCACAGTCTCACATCAATTAATTTTGATTGGCCCAAGTTCACTCTGTGATAAAAATTGAATATACAGTTGTGTTGTTTTCCCAGCCCCCTCCTTATTTTATCCCTACTTTTCCCTTTAGACCATTTCAGGGGCTATTTCTCTCCAGATTTGGGGGAAAAATTAACATTTTTGTATGTACTTCTAATAATCAGGTCCTGATCTAAATTGCTCTCCATACAGCAATCAAATACCTAACTTGCTGATTTTTTTCATACTTTTATCCACAGAATTTTATTGAATTTATTTTTGCCATATTCGATATAATAAGCAATTATTGGATGCTTTTATGTGCTAGCAATGGGATAGCAAGATGAGAAAGACAATGCAATTATCTTTGAAGGGCTCACAAACAAGAACAAATGTGAATGCGTGTAGATGCTCACACATGTGTGTGTCTGCATGCACAAACACACACACACACACACACACAGAGAGCTGATTTGGGAATGGAATGATATTCAGGAGTCAGAGAAACGTTCAGAACACATAATGGCAGGGGATGGTTTTGAAGGCTGAGTAGTAGCTCACCATGCAAATGAAGTGAAGAGGGACATTTTAGTGAGTACCAAGAACTTAAACAAGGATGTAGAAGCACAAAAATACATGATGTGTGTGGGAGACAGTGGTAAGTTTTGTGAGGACTTGAGCCCATGTGAGATGAGCTCCCCTTGTATTTCATATTTCAAACTTGAGCTTATACACTGTAATCAGTGAAAAGCCATGACCAGTTTTAATCACCAAATCAAATTATTACAGATAAGATTTTTGTTACAGAAAGGAAATTCTGGTGAGGAAACTAGGAAAGAGAAGAGCTGTCAGGAAACTCTCTGAGAAAGAGAGTAAGGGCCTGAATCAGGATCCTGGCATGCAGTAATGTAATAAATGGGACCTCTCTGAAAGATGTCACTTGGTGAACAAACAAATGAAGGTAAGGCAGAAGTTAAGGTGGCACTGCTGTCTCACTCAATCCATGCTTCCTAAGAGATGTCCTCCACTCATGGGGTCAGCTGTCACATACCTGTTTATATCTCTTAGACTTAAATCTTCAGCGTCTGTTATAACCACCTGAATGTCTGTCCCATAAGCACTTCAAAGTCAGAAGATTGGATTAAAGCAGAAATTGTAAACTTCTCATCTAAACATTTCTCAGCTATACGCTGTTTGCTGAGAAGGTGGCATCTCCCTGGAGTCCTTTCATTTATCTCCTGCCATCCACTTAATCACCAAAGCTGGCTGATTTTTACTCTTGATTTTCACCCTCCTCCCCCCACCAATCTGTCCTTGCCTTTCTGCCATTACTATCACAATCTCTGAGTCATCCATTTCCTTAAACACCACTCCTATCTTTTTTACTCTATCACATTTATCAAAACCCCTGCCGATTTTATCTCCTAAATATTCTATTTAAATCCTACTTGGTTCAGGCCATCATCATTTCTCCATTTTATTATTTATGGCTTTGCAATAACCTCACCAGTTCAATTCTTCAACAATTTTTCACCAGGCCTATTAAGGCATTCATAACTGGCTTCTGTTTCCCATTCAGTCCATCTTTCACCCTCCTCCAAGCAAGCCAAACAAAACACCTCTGCTCACAACTTTTCACTATCTCTGTCACCCACACCATGAAGGCCTAGATCTTTAGCAGGACTGACAAAGTCCTCTAAGCCTCCACCTTCTTCTCCCACCATCAATTCCTACCACTTCTGCTTTCACTAAGTACTTTCTAGTTACATATATTAACATAGCCAGAAATACAAGTTACCAAAACCAAGGCTATTCAGTCATTTCCTGTTCTTTTATGTGCAACTGTGCTTCTTCAATACCTCTAATTATTAAATTAGAATATATTACAACATTCTCTAAAAAGCACAGTAGTCAAAGTATTCTTGGATAATAATTACAAATGTAGCTCTAAGACTTTGTCTTTAAGATATTTAAGCTTTAATAATATTTCCACAATTGAGTTACAAAGCAATTACTGTCTCAAGCTAATCTGGTTTATTTTCAATCCTGACAAATAATGATGATGATGATGATGAGCTACAATTGATGCAAGAAATGTCCAAACCTATATAGAATTTTTGTAAGTTTATTTGAGCCAAACAATTGCCAATTACTGGGAAGCAAAGATCTCAATGGATTGAAGGATGCTCTTGAGAACATCAGTTTTTTAGCTTATTTTATACATTAGAATACAAGGAGACATAAGGTGGATTACATGAAATCCATTAGTGGTAGATTAAGGGGGCAGGATAAAGCAAAGTAGGGAAATCTCTCTCTGGGATTGGATAAAAAGGCAAGGTGGAGAACCACATACTTTGTATTACACTGTCAGGTATAGGACCATTAATAGTTAACATTTACAGTACATAGAAATGGTATGTGGAGAACAAGATACCAAGGAAGGGTCCTGTGGTCGCCTTCTCTGATGCCAACGGTTGTGCCTTTGGGGGTCTGGAAAAGATTACTTTGACATTTCAAAGGTATGTTATCTTACAAGCAAAAAAGACAATAGACAAAGTCATTTAAAGCAAAGATATAACTTTGTCAAGGAAGATACCGGCCTAGGAGGTGACTACGTGCCATGACCCACTTTTATTTAGGAATTTTTTTATGTTTAGACTCTCCTATGTGGTTACTTTCGGTCTCTGAGTTTGTAGGGCCCACCATCCAGGCCTCCCCTGAACCTGTCAGGTTGAGTATGTGGCTCCTTTTTCATCCACACCAGCATGTAAAGGCTAGCAATGCACCAGCTATTGGTAGATTACTTCATCTACAGTATCTCAACAGCTCTCAAAATATGTATCATTGTCCCCATCAGAAAATTCTTATGAGGGTAAAATAAGAGAAAATTCTCAGAAAAATTATAATAAAAGTACAATCCAATGGTCAACATATCATCATATGTAATTCTATTCCCCACTAGGCAGAATGACTCAAGTGTCTAAAGAGAGATTTCAATGTAACAAATTCATCTCTGAAAATGTTTTCCTCAAGTATTAGTAAAATATAGTATCTCTGAAGTATCACAAGCAGTGCTCACTATTATGAACAACCTAAAATTCGCTTTTTTCTGCTTTCACAATGAAAATTGAGGTATAGTATTTTTTTTTCATAAGAAATAATAAAAGCAATGTTTACTTTTCCTCACTAAGGAGATATTATTATTCTTTAGCACTAAGAAGATAATAATCCTGCTGGGATTTTAAAAAATCAACATTACATTAATAGTTTGAGCACACACATTAAAATACTATAGATCCAGTGTGTGACCATCACATATACGTAACCAGAAATATCCCCCAGGAAATATTTATCTATTAAAGAAGCTAACATCTTCCAAATTGAAACTCATATCTCTAATAGCCAATCTATTGAAGGAGAATATAGGGGGCAACTTGGGGGGGAGGGGTGTGTGTGGGCTAGAAGCCTGACTCTGTACCTAGTTAACCAGTATCCTACTGCACATTCTTGTTAGCCTATAATTAAGTCACTGCCCCTTCCTTGGGAAATAATCTGTTTTCCTAAACTCTCCCAGTTTACAAGGGCCACAAACCAAGAATTTACAGCTTAGCCAGAGAGGAGGTCACTGGCACCACTCAGGCCAGGCCTTTAGCTGTAATCTTATTTCCCCATCCTAACTAACTTAGGTAGGGCTGCAAAAGCCCAGAAGTTAGGAAACAAAGAATTTTAGGAATATATATAAGGAGTAATCTCATTGTATAAGATGTTCAGGCTTTAGATCTTCAAATCCCCTGAGCCAGCAGCACTGCTTTGAATAAAGGTTTCTTTCTTTTTTTTTTTTTTTCTCTGAGTACTCGTTGTGTATTTTCCAGTCACCTGGAAAATTCTTCAACATTATAAGAAAAAAAATCATACCATTATCTAAACTAACTTTAGGATGAAAAATTATGATAACTAACAGCAGCTCATGTTTTATAACTTTAAATTCTAAGATTAATGTATTTCAGAAATGATTTAAACTCAAGGGTTAATATAATTCTGAAAGTAGTTAAAAGAAAACTATTTCTGGTAATACATTATCTACAACAATATGTATATTCCCCATTTATGACTCATTTTCCACATGAAAAACAGTTTTGACAAATCCATTTAGAAGAAGCAAAATGTAATAAATAAACCAAAGGAATGAAAGTGCTTTATAAAACTGTAAAACACCACATAAATAATAAGTATTATAATACTGGCAATGTTATTATTAAAGAAAACCATGAAATGGCATTCAGGGGGAAATGTGGATAGTGAGAAAATAAAAGCTACAGAAAAGAATCAGGGAGGAAATTTAGACTCAGTTATGTCAAGAGCAATGTCCTTCTTAACCACTGAAAAAAAGCATTTCCATTAGAACAGATTTAAGTGGTTTAATGTAGGAAGACCATAATCTTCTGATGGACAAAAATCTATGAAAAGATATGTGAATAATAAAGGAATTAAAAATAGAATGAAGGGCGGAGGGAGGACAAGAAAGAAAAAAAAATGAGTAAAAAGATGCTTCTTAACAATATGATTCAAATTTAAAACTCAGAACATCTGCTTTTTATAAAATCTGAGGGTATTAACTTACAATAAAGGAACATGTTGACTTGCATCTTCAATTGCAAGAAAGAAAAGAAAAAGATTTGGGGAGGAAAATAAAAAATACCAGCTCGAAAACAATAAAGTTTTCTCTGATTCAAAAGGAGAGTTTCTTTAGACCAGTAGCAGCTGTATGTGCATCTTTCAAAGGGCATTCTTCTGAAAGAATTTAAATCAGACAGTCCCTTCATTTGGGGTAATAAAAAATTGTATCTGTAAAACAATGTCGTTCTACATTTGATTTTTTCCCCCAATCCTACCATCATTTAAGAACTTTGCACAATAAAAAGATTTCTTCTCTTTAAAAAGTTAATTTTTTAAATCAATAGGCTCTCTACATGGATTGTTATAAATACTTAATCTTTTTAATTAGCCAAAAAAGAAAAATCTAGATTCTGAAGTTTTTCAACCTTTCAGTTTTATTTTTCACTCAAGGCAATAAATTCTTCTTTTGTTAATAATTGCTAATACAGTATTTCCTTTCTGTAAAGGCACCTTTTAAACTGTATTTTCTGGGAATGGTATCATTTATTTTTATTAATTTCTGATAATAAAATACATTACTATAAACTTCTTTAAGTTCTGGGAAAAAATAACTAATACAACGTTTATTTCCTAAGAATATGGTTTCCCCCCCTCTTGATGTAGCAAAATTCTATTACCTTTACATTCTTAATGGTTTTTTATACCTAGTTATATTTATCTTTGATTTTGCATCTAATAAAATTATTATTTTCTAACTTGGTTTTACAAATCACTATGTTTATAATATATCTGCATCCCCTTCTGTATCTCCTGTGGTATAAAAAAACAAAAAGCTTTTCTAGGATTTAAATATTTTGTGACCACAGTATTTCTCATAAGAATCAGGTTAGCATAACCTGGGAGAAAAAGAATCATACTAGGAGATTGCAGGAAAAGAGGGTCGATCCAGAGCAATCTAACCCATCAGTTGCAGGTGTATAAAGGTTTTGCAGTTCTTCACTGCCATCATTCCAGACAGGCCTACAAACTTTCAGCTATCCCCAGTACCACAAGGGCTTGAATTGTCTACTTTACTATCCAAATGGCTGGCTACCTGCCAAACCACAACTTTGCTTTAGAAAGTGCTCCTTAAGTGAAGTGAAAAGTTGAGACAATTATTGAAATAATTCAGTCCCAAAAAATGCATTGAGGAAAAGCTGCCTTTTTTTACTTTATCGAGATTGGTATTACCTACATGGATGAAACTCATTGCACAAGTGCTGTATTTCGCCACCAAATACACACATTCTTCGTGTACTAGACCTGACTTCAGCCTGTTATCTAATACTGACCAGTTCTGGATTTCATTGCTTCCAACCAAAGATTTCAGAGGCGTATCTAGTTAACACACAACAGAGATGACTTTCCTATTATCTATATAACTCATTGTGAAGCATTTGGTGGAATGATGTTTTGGAAACTTGGTTGATCATGACAAAGATTAGTTATTTTATTTACATTATATAAAGATCATCTATAGCCCTTTATAAGAGTATTTAATATTCCATCTAAACAATTTTTGGTAAAATAAATAAATAAATAAATAAATACATACATACATACATACATACATACATACATACATACATATATATGTGTATATATATATATATATATATATTCTTGCCTGGCTGGCATGGTTCAGTGTTTAAGCTTCAACCTATGAACCAGGAGGTCATGGTTTGATTCCCAGTCAGGTATATGCCAGGTTGCGGGCTCTATCTCCATTGCGGGGTGCGCAGGAGGCAGCTGATCAATGATTCTCTCTCATCATTGATGTTTCTATCCCTCTCTCCCTCTCCCTTCCTCTCTGAAATCAATAAAAATATTTTTTAAAATGTATACATATATATATATTCTGAATATTTCCATATGTCTTCAGAGCAATAAAATTGATGTTTCTCCTCCAAGATCTATTTTTATCAATGAAAGGAAGTCAATTATTGTTTAGACATGAAAATTGTCTCGTTGTATCAATGATTTTATAAACATAAAAATAAACTGGAAATAGAATGGCATAACTAAAATAGGGGTATAAGGATTCCACGTAAGTCTCCCAGGGAATATATTAGCCAATCATTGTCTCCAGAAAGGTGTTAGTTCTCTAAAAACTATTTATTGTATAAATTGAATGTTTTTTTAAATTTCATTTCACATAATTGATCTTATTCTATGCTTATGTGTAATGTAAATCCTCACAATCTGCAAAATAAGAGCTATTATCACCCCCATCCTTCATCAAATATAGTTTATGTTTTCCATAAACATTTCCTGTTTCTGTAATATTGATGTCTCCACAGAGGCCTGTTATCTCACTTCATTGTCACAACCACTCTATGACCTACATATGATAGGGATTAGTTTCTCCCACTATTAGTGAGAAAACTGAGGCAGGTGACGAGCTCAAGGTCACAGTAGAATTCAAGAGAGATTCAAGGTCATTGGTACTAACATACCATGTGATACCCAATAATAAAAGGCTACATGTTTCTGGATGGGACAAATATGTTTTATTGCTAGGTCATTCATGATGCCAATGTAATTTAATGTACTATTAAGCAGTCTCTTTAAGAATGAGAAAAACACTCAAACCAATTATTTACTAAAGTCTAGTTGTTTCAGTGATTTGACTAACTCAGTACCAATAATATAGCTGCCTAGATACTGTGTCAGCTTTATAAAATACAGAGCCCCTCCTTCCTAAACTGTCCCTGAAATAGCTTCATGGCCCAAAAGTTCAGATTCAATAAAAATGTTCTAAATTAAATGTAAATTTATGGGGACACCTGAGGTCTGAGCCTGACGATGTGATATTGTTAGTTTTATTTTCTTGCTGATTTCACTTTCTTCACTGTTTTCCAGTGCACACACTATCTTGGTTTTCCTCATTCAGGGTTGCATCTTCTGTTTTCTTTGCTAGTTATGTTTCATCTTTCTAACCCCTAAATATTATATGGTCCCAAGCCTCAGCCCTAGAATACCTTTTTATTTTGTCTACACGCATTCTCTATCTGATCTCTATTCTCATGGCATTCAATACTATATAGAGACTCATAAATCTCAGCTGTAATCTCAGTCATACCCCTTAACTTCATATTCACGTATCCAATCACCTACTCATCGTTTGCATGTTTAACAGGAATCTCAAAATCAAGATGTAAAAAACTCAAATTTCTGATTTCCTGCCAATCCTGCTCCTCCTATATGTTTCTTCTTCCCTCCAGTTGTCTCAAGCCAAAGCCTTTGGAGTGAGCTTTTACTGTCTTCTCTTGTACCTTATATTCAAAATATCAGGGGATCCTGTTAGTTACATTTTACAAATAAAGCCAACATCCTACCATTCCTTATAACCCCGCTATTTTCCTCCTCTGCCACTTGGAGCCACTTTTTCTCTCACTTGGATGTCTGTAATCATCTCTTAACTCCTTGCTGAACAAGGTTTGGTTTATACACCATGGGCATAGTTTCACCTGGGAGTTCGTTAGAAATGCAGAATCTCAGTCTCCATCCTAGATTTACTGAAGCAGAATCTGCATTCTAACACAGGGAACCTGCATTCCCCATGATTTGTATGCACTCTAAAGAGTGAGAATCTTCATCATTACTGGCCTGCATTTCTTCCCCATAACCTCTACAGTCCATTTTCAACACAGCAGCAACCAAAGTAATCCTTTTAAAATGAAAGTGATGTTATGTTCCTTCTCCCACTCAATCCCCTTTAGATCTTCCTATCTTACTACAAGTAATAGCCAAGTCCTCACAGGGGCCAACATAAATACCTGCATCAACAAACCTCCTACCATTTGGCCCTCAACACCTACAAATCTCATCATTTCCATATCCAATCAACATGTTTGCAATTAATTGGATATGGAAAGTTTCTAAATCTTCTGGGCAACAATTTTAAACATCTCACATTATATCTTTCTTCTACAGACATGTAACTTTATTCTTAATGTTGAATTTGTGCTGACTTCAGTTTTCACTCAGAGAGTACCTCTAGTTTCTAGAAAACACCAACAGAATTTCTGAACACTAAGTACATTCTCATAAATATTTTAAGATGTGTATTTTTTAAGAATCTTTACCCTCTACAGAGATATTGAAATACATACAGATGTAACTATATAATGAGTGGGATTTGCATTGAAATAATATGAGAGGAGGGGAAGCAAATATAGGTATAAATGAAACAAGATTGGCCATAATGGGAGTTGCTTGATAGGTGTAGGAAGATTACTTATGTTTTCCTATCAATTTTTGTATATGTTTGAAATTTGTCATAAAATGTTTTCAATGGATATACAAAATTATTAAAATGTTTTTCTTCTTTTCCCTGATAACAATAAAAGTATATGATGTCCAAGTTTAGCTTTTGTGGTAACAATGAACAAATATGCCAAAATAATACTTGAATAATTGTTGTCCTCTGTGCTTATGATTTTTTATCTCTCTAGGTCTGTCTAGATCATATCTCCTTGATAAAGTCTGTTCCAACTAGCTTTCTTTTTTTTTTAATATATTTTATTGATTTTTCACAGAGAGGAAGGGAGAGGGATAGAGAGCCAGAAACATCGATGAGAGAGAGACATCGACCAGCCGCCTCCTGCACACCCCCCACCGGGTGATGTGCCCGCAACCAAGGTACATGCCCCTGACCGGAATCGAACCTGGGACCTTACAGTCTGCAGACCGACGCTCTATCCACTGAGCCAAACCGGTTTCGGCCCAACTAGCTTTCTAACAGCATATCATTTTAATGGAAAATTCTTTCCCTGTGGAATTAAAAATAATAATAATTGTAACCACCTTGAATAGCATTAAACATTGAGGCAAATTACTGTTATAATTTGTGGAATAATAATGATATCCTATTATTTAATTGAGAGCATTGGATTTTCTAATTCATATATTTAACTGTTTTCCTGGCACAAAGTGTGCACATAGTAGGCAGTCAACAAGTGTTAGCTGACTAAAGACTAAGTACATTAATGTTGATGGCTGTCAAAATTGTATTGGGTGAAATTGCATTTTTCTCAAATGATCGCATCACAAAAAGAATGTATATTTTCATCTGATTGGGATGGCAATCCAATATTTGTTTTAGATTGCACTCAGGATAACAGATTTTACAATGTAGATTTATGTGCAGGATGTTTATTGGAATGTACGTGAGAGAAAAACACCTGTAAAAGTGAGGGAAGCAGATTGGGCCAAAGGAGAAATGGAACTGTATGGCAGTTGTGACAGAGACCTCAACCCATCCTACCTGGAGCTTTGGAGTTGGGTGGCCCTTCAGTTCTCCCAAATCAAGACGAGGGAATCAGGTCTGTGTACCCTTGCATAGAGCAGTGATGACTTGCAAACTTCACCTGGCTCTCCACCAAGGGCAATGCCTAGAGAAGGAGATATCAGCAGTCAAGCTACAAGGCCCAATATAATATGCATTTGCACCTAGTATTGGAAATTTCATGGCAAAAACTATTCTACAATTCTTTTCTTTCTACTTATTTCTTAACATGACCTATGCCCCTACCATATACAGAATATTTTTTGTTTAAAATAATATTGAACTATTTCTTAAAACTTTTCTCCTCTCTTAAATCTATGAGATCTACTTCTCCTTCTCTTTAAGTATCTTGTTCCTTAACCCTATCTGTTCTTTTTTGTTTTCATTTTATTTTAGAACTTTTTTTATTGTGTTTAAATATATGTATATAACAATATTTATCATTTTAACCATTTGTAAATATATGATACGTCACATTAAACACATTCAAAATATTGTGTAACTATCATCATTATCTATACCCAAAACATTTTCATCAATTTCAACAAAAACTCTGAACCCATTAAATAATAATGCCTCCTTCTCATCGCCTTTCAGCCCCTCATTATCTTTATTCTACTAATTGACTATGAATTTGCTTATCCTAAGTACCTCATGTAAGTGGTATCATACAATATGTGTCCTTCCATGTCTGGCTTATTTCCCTAAGCATGACATCAAGACATCAATGTTGGAGCATATATTGGAGCAAAATTTCTTAAAACTAAATAATATTCCATGATACACATACACCACATTTCGTTTATCCATTCATCCATTGCTGGATAGTTGAATTGTTTATGTCTTTTGGCTACTATGAATAATGCTTCTATGAACTTGGGCATACAAATATCTGTTCAAGTTCCTGCTTTCAAATGGAAGTGAGGGAGGAAGGAAGGGGGAGAGAGAGAGAGGGAGAGAGAGAGAGAGAGAGAGGTGAAAAGAGAGAGAGAGAAACATTTTGTGAGAGAGATACATCCATTGGTTGCCTCCCACATGCACACCAATTACCAGGGCTATTCCTTTCCGTTTGAGAAACCACCAAACTGTTTTCCACAAGAGTCATATAAGTGAAAATACTGCTATGAAAGATGTCTGAGATTTTACTGCCCATGTTTCTTCTAGGATTTTTATGGTTTTGCAAATTACATTTAAGTCTTTTATCCATTTTTAGTTTATTCTTGTGTATGGTGTAAGTTGGTGGTCTAGTTTCATTTTTTTTTTTGCATGTACCTGTCTAATATTCCCAATACCACTTATTAAAGAGAATGTCTTGACTCCATTGTATGCACTTGCCTGCTTTGTCAAACATTAATTGACCGTAATGGTTTGGATCAATTTCTGAGTTCTCTGTTCTGTTTATCTATATGCCTATTCTTGTGCCAGTACCAAATTGTCTTGATTACAATCACTTCATAGTATAGTTTGATATCTGGTATTGTGATCCCTCCAACTTTGTTCCTCTTTCTCAAGATTGATGAAGCTATTCAGCGTCTTTTTTGGTTACATATAAATTTTTGGGATATTTGTTCTAAATCTGTGAAATATTTTAATAGGGGTTGCATTGAATCTAGATTGTTTTGGGTAGTATGAACATTTTAATTATGTTAATTCTTCCAATCCATGAACACAGTATATACTTCTACTTGTTTGAATCTTCCTCTATTTCTTTTTTCACTGTTCTATAGTTTTCTGAGTATAGGTTTTTTAACTCCTTGGTTAAGTTTATTCCTAGTTATCTTACTATTTTTTATTGTAATGGTTTAATTTATTTTCATTTAATTTATTATTGCCCCCAGAAAAGAGTGTTGCTTAGGGAAAATAATATAAAACTACCTGATGAGATAGTTAAAAGTACTCAATGGTTTGTGGGGGGGCGGGGGGAGGTTTAAATAGAAATGGAAGAAAGTGCTGGTGAGGATGTAGAGAAAAGGTACCCTGCTGGTGAGAGTGCAGACTGGTGCAACCACTATAAAAAACAGTATGGAATTTCATCAAAAAAATAAATATGGAACTGCTATTTGACCCAGTGATCCTATTTCTGGGAGTCTATTCTAAGAGTCCTGAAACACCAATCAGAAAGAATATATGCACCCCTATGTTCATACAGCGCAATTTACAATAGCTAAGATCTGGAAACAGTCTAAGTGCACATCAGTAAACGAGTGGATAAAAAAGCTGTGGTACATCTACATCATGGAATACTATGCAGCTGAAAAAAGAAGGATCACTTACCATTTGAGACAGCATGGAGGGGCCTGGAGAGAATTATGCTAAGTGAAATAAGCCAGTCAGAGAAAGACAAGTATCACATAATCTCACTCATGTGGAATCTAGTGAACAAAACAAACTGATGAGCAAAATAGATTCAGAGACATAGAAGCATGGAACAGGCTGTGGACTCTCAGATGGAAGGTGGGGGTGGCTGGGTGTGTGGGGAAAGATTAACCAAAGAATTTATATCCATACATGCATAACCCATGGACACAGACAATAGTGCAGTGAAGGCATGGGGGGGGGGTGCAAGATGGAAGGGGTCAATGGGGAAAAAGGGGAACATGTAGACTTTCAACAATAAGAATAAATTGTTTAAAAAGAAAGTAATTCATATTAAGAGTTTTATAAGTTGAAACAGGCTTCCTGTGAATCATGTGTAAAGTAGTTACAAAGCAAGCAATTCAATAGAAATGGAATTGCCAAGTCATAAGAGATTCACAAATTGCTCTCAATTGAGCTGCTGGATTGATCTATGGTCTCCACATCCAAGGAGGAGAATGAGTACTGTCTGTGGCACAACAGAATAATCTTATCCCAATCACTCTGATCATCTTTCCTCTCTATTTTTCCACCTAAAACTTTTGGGAATGAGCTTTATATGAGGGACAATAAACAAAAATGTAAAGGAAAAAAAATCTCTCATTTTCAGTGTCTCTCTTTTCTCATGGGTAACTTTTCTCCCTTTCAACACAACTTCTCTCATTACTCTGCAAGCTGTGTTGTTTTCACCTTGACTTGCCCCTAGGAAGTGAGCCTGGAAAACAAATTCATTCTAGAGAAAGAAGTGATTTCAACCCAAAGGAATGACTTAACCCAAAGGAGCAACTTCAAAACAATGAAGTTTTGACACAGGGTTAACTGGGTAAATAGTTTTTTGAGGGTTGGATGCTCTCCAAGCCCCCCTATAATTCATAGCACAAGGGGATATATAAACCTACCCTACATTTGAGGGATTATTATTCTCTTCAAATCGCTATAGGGCTGTCAGTTTCTGAGCGCTCTCTTCCCAGTTCTGATTGCCTGGCTTTATAACCCAGATATCCTGGAGGAGCAGGATGAAACAGATTCTGCACTCAAGGGTCCTCAATCTTTTCCTAAAGAAGAACTGCTTTTGACTTCTACTTGGAAAAATTACACTAACAGAGCCAAATACTAAGTTGCTAATGAGATGAAGAGTGAGAACAGCCAAGAAGAAGAGCCTGGCACCTTTATCCAACTTCTAAAAGTGGCAAATCAAAGAGGGAAGGCTCCAAGAACAGCAGGGAATGTCTCAGTATGCCCACCAGAGCTCTCCTCTAGCCTGAGGACTCGAGCTTAACAAGCTAGCCACAGGTATACCCTGACATTGGGTCCCTAGAAAAGAACAATTCTTCCAAATCAAATACAAATATTTCCTTAAGTGTATTCCTTGAAAGACATCATCCAGTCTTAATGACTGCCTCACTCTTCAAAAGCTACTGCCATTCTCCAACACTTTAATGTCAAAAGTTTGTACTTATTAAGGATTTTAGCATAGTTTCCTCAGAGACTATCAGACAATTCCCAAATAACCCAAGTTAAACAAACTCTGCATGACTTCTGAATTTCCTAAGATATAACTGTAATCATAACAGAACTTAGGACTCATATAAAAAAAAAGTTTAACTTAAAGCTCATTTTAATAAAGGCACCATTTCTCCCACAAAATTAAACTATAATTACTGTTCAAACTTTATCTTATTTTAAAATGTTGCTTTTCCTTAAAATTAATATGTAAAAGAATAATAATCATATGAGATTTTGGTCTTTTAATAAATGCATTTTAAAACTATACTTAGAGCCTGGCTGGCATGGCTCAGTGGTTGAGTGTCAACCTATGAACCAGGAGGTCAGAGTTTGAATCCCTGTCTGGGCACATGCCAGGGTTGCAGTACTGATCTGCAGTGGGGGGCATGCAGGAAGCAGCCGATGAATGATTCTCTCTCATCATGGATGTTTCTATCTCTCTCTCCCTCTCTGAAATCAATAAAATTATATTAAAAAATAAATAAATAAAACTGCACTTAGAAATTGAGAATTATGCTTAGAAAAAAAATTGTCACACCCTACTAGTATCTGCTGCCAAGTATAGATTTCTACTAATTGTCTTTTTATGGAATGCCGAAAGCTATAGTTTTCTTGAGAAATTTTTCAAATGTTGAAGGTAGCTGTTAATAATTTATAGATGTTGCCCTAGCTGGTTTGGCTCAGAGGGTAGAGCGTCGGCCTGCGGACTGAAGGGTCCCGGGTTCGATTCCAGTCAAGGGCACATGCCTGGTTTGTTGGCTCGAACCCCAGTAGGGGATGTGCAGGAGGCAGCCGACCAATGATTCTCTCTCATTGATGTTTCTATCTCTCTCTCCCTTTCCCTTCCTCTCTGAAATCAATAAAAAATATATTAAAAAAATAATAATTTATAGATGTCAAAAATTAGTATTTTATTCAGTAATTCTTAGCTTTTATTGTTTTCTTTCTCTCATTGGATATTCATTTTAATTAGACATGTTTTCCTCAAAAGAGTCCTAGTACCGAATATAAGAGTACTGCAATATTTTTCTAAGTAGTTATTTACACATTTGATTACTATATTAATCTTTTGAAATAAGCAAGGTAGGATCTTTATCTTTATTCTATATATTTTTTAAAAAAGCAAAAATGAAGGGCAGCAAGGTTAAAAGACAGAAGGCTAGAAACACATTAAACACTATCACCCCAAAAATGATGACTAATCTCAAAATTTATTAGTGATATAAAATGTTTAATTTTTCCTATTTTCATAATACATTCATAGAGAAAGCCCAATCTATACCTACCCCACTTTCAAAATGTGTACATTTCACTCACTGACTCTCTTTTCACTTTGCTATTAGAAAATGAGCGCCTGAGAGTGAGCCGTGAAAAGATGCCATCAGACTGTACCAAAAATTAGTGAGAACCATATAGAGCCAGTTTCCATACTTCCTTGCCCCCCTTTCCTGATACCCACGAAGCGGGGGGGGGGGGGGGGAAGGAGGGGGAGAGACACAAAAAACCAACAGGCTTGTAAGCACCCAGCTATGGCCACAGAGCTGTTTGATTGCTTAAGCTGGGTGGTCAGACAATAGGACCAGAAAGAATGGCCGCTTCCTTCCTTCCTGTTGAGTGTTCTGCCTGAGTGAGCAAATTCAATAGCACTTTGCTTCACAGCAACACTAGGCTCTAGCATGAGGGAAAATCAACAAAGAGCCATTCTAGGGCATTTCCAACCCCACCTAAGCCAAGCCTCTGAGCTATAGAACCATGGGGGAGGGGCTGGCTACATCCAGGCACCCTTGGCGGGTGTGCATAAAGGCATGTAAACATGCAGTTACTGTTTATATTAAGGGCTGCTACTTACCTTACTCTGTGCATCTGCAATTGCCCGGTTTCAGTGTTTTCCACTTTCTAGTCTACAATTCTCTGAAAAGTTTCAACACGTTTCTCATTGCGATAACAAAGACAAAATTTGTATGGACAACTGTGATGACATAACTCTAGCATCATCTTAAATGCTCCTCCAGTGAGCCATCCTTTTCTCCCACTGCCTTTTAGATCCAGGTACATAATGATTTGGTCAATTTGGCAGTTAAAAATGGGAACTAGAGAGGCTGTGAAAGACATTAAATATTTAATACTACATAGTTCTGTTTTTACTAAAACTAAATTTCTAAGTTAAAATCAAAATTTTTATTGTCCCTAAAAGCACAGATATAGTCTGTAATTTCAAAGGTTTTTACAAGTACCTCTGCTGCATTTATACATAAGAGAAATAGCATTGACGATGGTTCTTTTCATATTGGTTCAATGTTTTATAAATGTATAACTTGTGTATGTATATACCTATGTTACCAACATTTCGAGGAAATATGTCTCTAAATTACCTGTCAAAAATTAAGTATCAGAATAGTGCATTACCTATTTTTGCCCCTCCATGTAAACCATACTCAGAATAAATTATGTCAGTAGGCTGAATTTTTAGGGGTGGTCCCCAAGATTCCACACCCTAGCTGCTGGAACTCATGAATGTGATAAGACATGACTCCCTTGATAGTGTTGTTATATGGCATAGCTGGCCTTTAAAAGGGAGATTATCCAGATGGCTCTAACCTAATCACACAAACCTTAAAAAGCAAAGAACTTTCTCCAGATGCACAGAAGAGAAAGTAAGAGAGATTCAAAGTGCGAAAGGCTTTGACAGACCATTGTCGGTTTGAAGATGGAGGGAGCTACATGAGAAGGAATGTGGGTGGCTGGGAGTTGCTGAGGGTGACCATAAGGGAAATAGGAACCTCTGTCCTATGGCCCTATATGTACTAGAAACTGGGTTCTGCCAATAGTCCGAATGAGCTTGCTTAGAACATGATTCTCTCTCAGAGCTTCTAAATATGGGCCCAGCCTTGATAACCTTGATTTTGCCCTTGTGAGACCCTGAGCCAAGAATTGAGCCAAGCCCACCCAACGCTGTATCTACAGAACTTTGAGATATTAGATAGATTTTATTTTAAGCCAAGGGTGATAATTTGTCAGGGCAGCAATAAGAAAATAATACATCTGGATCCAAGATGGATGGCAGACAGGATGGCAGTGAGAAAGAGAGTGTGAGTGAGTGAGAGACAAAAGGGGAGTGCATGGACGTGTGGGGTGTGTGTGAATGTGTGAGTGAGGGACAGTTATATTCCACAGGACTGTTGGAGACTGGTGGACCAGGTTCCCCTAGCCAAGCAGCCTCTACTTCCACTGAAATCTCTCCTGGGTGGCCAGCTCTGCCACAGAGACTGTGCCATCTTGAGGGAGAGAGTGGCTGTGGCTGGGAGCCCACCCTCACCTCCACCCAGGGAGACCTCGGACACCACCTGGGACCCTACAGCCACACTGGCCAGGGAACAGCTGCCATGGCTGTGAACCCATGAACACTGAGACTCCAGCCTCTCCAGCCACGGGCTCCTACAAAGTTGTCCAGGGGGAGACAAAGTGGTGGCCGAATAGGTGGACAGGTCTGTGTCTTCTCACAGAGCAGATAGAAGAAACAGCTGAATCAAATAACATCCACCAGGAATTGGTGAAGTAAACACAGCTGGAGAGGCAAGCCATGGACAGAAAGTAGTCTCTATAGGCTTCTCATATATCTAATTTCCTCTTCCTTGCTCCAAGTTCACGCACCCTTCTCTTTTCTCTTTCTTTGCTAGCCAATTTTTTTTCTTGTTGTTGTTGCTTATTTGATAGATTGTTTTGTGTTTTATTTTATTTTATGCTTTTTTCTTCCTCTCCTAGCATATTCTCTTCTTCTAGTAATAGCTTAGTTAGTTTCACTCACCAAACTCAGGCTTATCTGCTGCCTACTTTATTTTCCTTTTCCAAAATTGATGAATATAAAGATAGATAGATTAAAGAAAGGGGGAAATTTTTAATATATAAATTTTTATATATTTTTGAATATATATTTTTAATTACTATTATTTTTAATTATTATTTTATGATTATTATTATTTTCAATTGAGTATTTTGTTTTTTACTTTACTTCTTATACACTCATTCTCTTTCTATCTCCTCTATACTGAATTGTGGCCATTCCCCCATTCATTCAATTCCTTTACCTTACCTTCTGGAAATAAGCTCTGCCTCTTCAGATTCAGGTCCCCTCCTTTTTTTTCTAGGGGTTTGTTGTTAGCATTTTTTGGTTTAGTTGTTGATTTTGTGGAGTTTTCTCTCCATATAAATGTATATATTTTTTTCTTTTCTCTTTCTGTCTTTCTCCTTCTTTTTTCTTCATTTTTTTTATTCTCTTATCTTTTTTCCTTTTCTCAATATCATTTTTGTGCTCTTTTCTCTCCCCTAATTCTCTTTTCTCTGGTGCTCATCTTTAGTTGGGGTTATTGGTGTCAGGAATACATTTGTGTTTTGTTCCCACTGTTTCCTGTCTTGCCGAGTTGTATTTTGTGCCTTTTCATCAATGTGGTAGAAAGTGAGCCACATAACCAGAAACCCAGAGAGGAGTGAAAATGGGGAGACAAAGAAATAGCTCCCACACAAAAGAAAAGGAGGAATCACCAGAAAAGTAAGTAAACGAAATGGAGGCAAGCAATTTGTCAGAGAAATAATTCAGAGCAATGGTCATAAGGACGCTGAAAAGGATGGAAGACAAATTTAACAATATGTGTAAGAATCAAGAGGAAATGAAGAAGAATCAAAAATAAATGAAGAATGACATAGCTGCAATAAAGAACTCAATAGAAAGCATCAACAGTAGACTAGAAGAAGTTGAGTTCCACATCAGTGAGCTAGAATACAAGGTAGAAAAAAACACCCAAGCAGAGCAGCAACTGAAAAAAAAAAAAAACACAAAAAACTGAAAAAAACAGGAGGAGAGCCTAAGGGAACTTTGGGACAACACAAAACGAAACAACATCCACATAATAGGGGTGCCAGAAGGAGAGGAAACTGAGCAAGAAATAGAAAACCTGTTTGAAGAAATAATGACAGAAAACTTCCCTAATATAGGGAAGAAAAAACTCACACAAGTCCAAGAAGCTCACAGAGTCCCAAACAAGATGAACCCCAAAAGACCGACACCAAGAGACATTATAATTAAATTGGCAAATACCAACAACAAAGTAGGAATCTTAAAGGCTGCCAGAGAGAGACAGAAAGTTACCTACAAAGGATCCCCCATCAGACTAGCAACTGATTTCTCAACAGAAACACATCAGGCCAGAAGGAAATGGAATGAAATATACAAAGTCATGCAAAGGAATGGTCTGAATCCAAGAATACTGTACCCAGCAAGGCTATCAATCAAAATTGAGGGTGAAATCAGGAGCTTCTCAGACAAAAAAAGGACTAAGGGAATTTATTACCACCAAACAAGCAATGTAAGGAATGCTAAAGGGACTGCTGTAAGAAAAAGAAATAGGAAGGGAAGAAGGAACACAGGCATAAAGAATAAAAATGGTGATAAACAAGTACCTATCAATAATAACTTTAAATGTAAATAGATTAAATGTTCCAATCAAAAGACGTAGGGTAGCTGAATGGATAAGAAAACATGACCCATATATCTGTTTTCTATAGGAGACCCATTTCAGAACAAAGGACTCACACAGGCTGATCGTGAAGGGATGGAAAAAGGTTTTTCAGGTGAATGGAAATGAAAAAAAAAAAAAAAGCTGGGGTAGCAATACTTATATCTGACAAATTAGACCTCAAAGTGAAGGCCATAACAAGAGATAAGGAAGGCCACTTTATCATACTAAAGGGAACAATTCAACAAGAGGATATAAATCTGGTAAACATATATGCACCCAATACAGGAGCACCCAAATACATAAAAAAACTTCTGGAAGGTATCAAGGGAGAGATTGACAGCAATACAGTCATAGTAGGGGACTTTAATACCCCATTGACACCATTGGATAAATCCTCTAAACAAAAAATCAGCAAAGAAACATCAATCCTAAATGACTCACTAGATCAGATGGACTTAATTGACATCTTCAGAACATTGCACCCCAAAGCATTATACTAAGCGAAATAAGCCAGTTGGAGAAAGATAAATATCACATGATCTCACTCACTTGTGGATTATAATGATTAACATAAACTGATGAACAAAAATGGATCCAGAGACAAGGTGGCACTGAGAAGACCATCCAACCTAGGGGAGAAGGCAGGGGGAGGAGAGGGGGGTGATTAGAGATTAACCAAAGGACTTGTATGCATGTATATTAGCATGACCAATGGACACAGACACTAGGGCAGTGGGGGCTCGCGCTTGGGAGTGGGAGTGACCGAGGGGGGGGGATGGGGAGGTTAATCGGAGAAAAAAGGAGACATGTAATACTTTAAACAATAAAAATAAATAAATATATATTTTTTAAACAATTAAAAAAAAAGAAAATAATACATCTTTCTTCTTCACTATGCTGAATTTTCTCAGTTACATCTACAACCTTATGAATATGCAAATTTATTTTTCACCTTTTGTTGTTAATTTGGGCAAAGCTTCTGCCACTATGATATCAATATTTGAATATTTCTGGCAGTAAAAGTATATATATATTTAAATTATTTTTTTAAATGGACATCCACAACTGAAATTTGATAACATCCAACATTTTTATTATAGAGGCATTTAGAGTACCTGAAACCATAATATGATTATACTAAATTATATTAGTCATCGGATGAATTAGAACTGAAAAATATCTTGGATTCAAAATTGAAGATGAAAGGCATGGTTCTTTATTAAGCAACTAAACAATGTATAATACTTCATCTTTCAATATGAAAAATTGTACTCCACATGCATTCTCATTTATAACCATTTACACATGAACTAATTAAACCCTTCATTTTATTCCATAAAAATGAGTAAGGGCAAAAAATCTCTAATGAAGAATAATAAAATTTCCTAAGAGTTAGAGACTATGTGAAGGTATTTTTCATTTAAACTTTAAAACAATCCCTTTAAGATTATAGCCCTTGCCCAGCTGGGGTGCTCAGTGGTTGAGCATTGACCTAGGAACCAGGAGGTCAGGATTTGATTTCTGGTCAGGATGCATGCCTGGGTTTCGGGCTCGATTCCTGGTGTGGGGTATGCGGGAGGCAGCTGATCATGATTCTCTTTGATCATTAATGTTTCTATCTCTCTCTCCCTCTTCCTTAATCTCTGAAATCAATAAAAATATGTATTAAAAACAAGTATAGCCCTTTCACGGAAGCAGCAGCAGCTCAGAGAGGTTACAGGATTTACCCAAGCTCACACAGCTGGGATATGAGCCAAGGCAACTTGACAACAGAATTTCAGATCTTATTTTTAGCAATGTAAAATACAATTTTGTTTGGAGAGAAGTTCAAACATGTATAAAAGTTGCAAGTACAGAACAAATAACTTTTTTCTCCCTGAATCATTTGAGAGTAAGTAATTTATCTGATATTCTGTCACCACCAAATATTTGAGTCCATATTTGACACAAATTAAGACATTGTCTTATACTAGTACTAGAGGCCCGGTGCATGAAATTCGTGCATGGGGGTGGGGTGTCCCTCAGCCCAGCCTGCACCCTCTCCAATCTGGGACCCCTCAAGGGTAGGATCGGGCCTAAACGGGCAGTCAGACATCCCTCTCACAATCCAGGATTGCTGGCTCCGAACTGCTTGCCTGCCTGCCTTCCTGATTGCCCCTAACCACTTCTGCCTGCCAGACTGATCACCCCCTAACCACTCTCCTGCCAGCCTGATCAATGCCTAACTGTTCCCTGCCAGCCCAGTCGTCCCCAACTGCCTTCCCCTGACAGCCCGGTCACCCCCAAATGCTCTCCCCTCCGTATTACCTCTTTAGTAGATAGGGTTTTTTTCTTTAACATATTGGACAGTGTACCTGCCGTGGTCTTCACAAACCAGTAAAAATGTAAACCCAAACTAAAATGTCATAAAATAAACTTAAACAGGAATTTCATGAGACCTTAGAAAGGTGATATGATGTGGTTGTTTCTTCCTTTTTTCTTTCTTTCTTTTTCTTGATGTTTCAACTTTTGTCCTTTCTTTTTTCCTTTTATTCCTTTTCTGTCCTCTCTTTCTCTTAACTTTTCCATTGGTAGAATTGTCAGTACTTGAATCTGTCTTGCTTCCAGAAGACAAAGAAGAGGGAAACACACAGTCATCTGAAGAAAAAGATGATCTATGATGGGATCGGTGGTGTTTCTGGTTTTGCTCTTTTCCCGGTTTGATTGTCATTTCTGCCGGCCCCGGCATCTTCAGGACTTGTGCATGGGCACTTCTTATTCATGTCTACAAAACCTCCCTGCCTTGGTGAAAACTGTAGGGGAAAAGGCCTTCCTGGGTGGGCTCAACCCCTGCCCAAGGTGCTGAGGAACCAGGGTGGGGAGCACCCGCCACCGCTGCTGCAAGCACCAACCTCCGGACCTCGGGGTACTCTCCAGTAATGTAACGGCAATGTCCAGGTTTGCCTTCAGAAATTAGTTGTAAGTTACTTCCGATGTGAAACCCTACCTCAGACGTTTCCATTGTGGTTTCTAAAGATTTTAAACAAAACCCATTTACCTCCCTAACCTGGTCAGAAGTTTCTACCCAATGGGAGAGGTTTGCTGGGCAGCATTGCCCAGATATCACCACCCACCTCGAATCACTCTGCTGGTGGCAAGGGAAGTTCCAAGGCTATAGTGTGGGGGGGTGGATCACTCCATGGGGGTGCAGCCTGACACCCCAGGCTGCCTCTTGGAGGGAATAGCTCCGGGGGGCACGGCTGCCTCCCAGGCCTATACCCCCCAGCTGCAGATGGGAGCTGATCTCAGAGGGGGCAGGGTGAGGGGGTGGGGAGGGAGGTGTATAGGCAGCTCCTGGGTCTCCCAGGCCCACAGCCCAGGCTGGGACAGGCAGCAGATGGCTCCAGCCCTGCACAGGCACCTCGCAGACCCAATGCCCGGGCCGCTGCGGGCAGCTGATCACCCCGGCCTTGCGCAGTCGCCTCCCAGACCCACAGCCCGGGCCTCTGCGGGCAGCTGATCTTGCCGGCCAGTACTGGTGCCTCCCAGACCCACATCCGGGCCTCGGCAAGCAGCTGATTGTGCACGCCTTGCGTGGGCACCTCCCAGACCCACTGCCAGGGCCTCCTCAGGCAGCTGATCTAGCAAGCCCAGTGCAGGCGCCTCCCAGACCCACAGCCCAGGCATCATGGGCAGTTGATCTCGCTGGCCCAGTACTGGCGCCTCCCAGACCCACGGCCAGGTTCAGGGCTAAGAGAGGATCTGGCCGGAGGGCAAAGCCACCTCCTAGGCCAACAGGCTGGGCTGATCGTTGCCTGCTCTCAGCAGCAGCCTTCCCTGGGACTGGGGGACTCCTGCGGACCTGAGAGGACTGGGCGCCGCCATCTTGTGTCTATGGGTGCCGCCATTTTATCGTGGAGTGATGGTTAATTTGCATATTACTCTTTTATTAGATAGGATAAGCACAAGCACAGTATAATCATCAAAATTAGGATGTTAACCTTGATACATTACCACCATCTAATCCTCAGATCCAATTTAACATTTACCAATCAACCCAATAATATTCTTTATGAGAAATGGATCTAGTTCAAAATCACACATTTCCTTTGGGTGTCACTTCTTGTTAATCTCTTTCATTCTAGAAAAATTCCTTGAGAATTATAGGCCAGTTATTTTATAAACTATCCCTCAATTTCCATTTTTTTAATCTTGTTTTCTAGACTTAAGTTATGTATCTTTGACAGGCATATCACAAAAGTAATGCTGTGTTCTTCTCATTGCAAAGTATCTAGTAACACACAATGTGTACAATTTAATCTTTTTTTTTCATCAGTTTTGAATATTTATTACATATTCACAAAGTGTAAAGAAGAACATTAGAGTGGGGTTTGAAGTTTTAATGTTTTCTGAATATTTAGCACACAATTTATTTCCATGGAGGTTCTATGTCTGCTTCTTCTTGAGAAAATAAAAAATTATTATATGTAATTATAGAATCACTCTTGTTTATCTATCTTAACTAAATTTCAGGCCACTTAGAAGCTGCTAATTTTGTGGATTTCACACACATACATACACATTCTAGTGTAGAATTATGAACAAAGTATATGTTCAATAAATTATTAATAAATGAATACATTGAATAGGTAAACATAATTGATCAATATTTTAGCTCTATGAAAAATAGTTAATAAAATACAGTGTATTTATATAAAAAACACATTTTATAAATATCATTGGTTTTATTTGGTGGCTTAATATCTTACCTAGGCAGTAAGAGTGAAATGTAGAATTAATAGTTTAAAATGTGTTTACCATTTAATCTTCTTGATTAAGGTGGTGTCTGACAGGTTTTCCTCCAATGAATTATTTTTGTTCCTTTATAATTAAAAGGATTTTGTGGGGGAAGTTATTTTAAGAGATGAAATATCCTATTACTTATTAAGTGTCAGTTTATTAATTTATTAATTTATATCAGTATCATCTTCTAGATTTCTACTTTAGTTAATGATTTGTAATCCATTAATATTGTGGGGGATAAAAAAGATTAACACTTTACCTCCTGCCAAATTCTACTTGGGCTAATAACCAAATTAACAGAAACAGATTACCAGGAGAAAGCCAAATTTTAATACATGTGGACAAGGAATTCACATAAGTATGAAAAAATTCCAAAGACGGTGAGGCAACATTGGGTATATATGGTATTTTTGGGTAAAGAAGAAAGGCAAGAGATAACGGAGTAGATTTCAGGAGTGAGCATGGGTTTGAGGAAGAGCAACATACATGGCAGAAAAATTCCTGCCTGGCTACTCAGAAACAAGGGAACGCAGGCTTGGAGTCTTCCGGGCTAATGCCAGAATGAAGATTATTAAAGCGATGAAGCCAAGGCTAATTTCCTAAGGCAGATTTTCCTGTCTGAATCTCTTGGGCAGGAAATAGGGGAGCACCAAAAGTTCTTTCTGAGTCTTGTTTTAGAATAAATCAATATCCCCCAAAAGGGTGCTCCTCTCCGGCCCCTGTACATATGTAATTAAACTTGATTTTTTCCTGTTCATTGCCTTATGTAAAGCGGGGGAGGGGAGGGCAAAACTTTGGTTCTCTTCAATATCATTACTTTTTATATTTATTTTGGCCAGTGGTAACTTATGTAAGCTGACTTCTGCATCCATTTGAGACCTTGGCATCAGTTTCTATTAGTTGCTTTCTGGAGCAACAGCCCTAGAATAGCCATTTCTCCAGGATTCTCTCATTCCTTTGTGTGGAGGATGTCATTTAGGAGCCCAGATGTGAGTGCCAGATGTGCTTATTGCCAGGAGGATATTGTTGCCAGGCCCTTTCACAGAACTAGGTAATATATGTAAGTATATACTACATAAACATTAACATCTATTTTTATTTCTATTTATAACGCTCTATGCTGAAATCCGGAATCCATACCAATACCCCCTATTCCAATCCCATATCACAGGGTGAACTGAAATTTTTTCCTTTTTGTTATTTGTAACTTCCTTAGGAGTAAGAGATTCTGAGATTGCTTGTTCCCAGGAATCAGAATTTACCTGCTGGAATATCTGGGCTGTTAACTTCAAAATATTCTTTGTCCAACTTTCTCTGTCATCTTCAGTTTTGTTTTGTTTTGTTTTTTCTCTTTTCTGATCTATTTTTCTAATCTTCCATAGTTTCTTGTGCACACCCCTAAGGTGTTGCTTGTTACTTACTCTGCTGTAGTATTACGTTGAAGGGTTCAGAACAAACTTCCCCAAAATGAGCCACTTTGGCATGTGTATTATTTTGAGCAGACAGCAATCAAAACATAGCAGATTCAAGAAAAACATTCACCTCTCCCTTAACTAAAATGTAGAAGGGGTCCTGGCCCAGTAAGAGAGCTATTACCAGAACCAACTTTAATTTGAATTACCTACCTGTATAGCAAGAGAAACATTTAATTACCAACCATCTGCTCTTCTTATCATCCTGTAAATTACCCTTCTCCTCGTTGACCCTGGGCCCTATCCTATTTCTTAGCTCAAGATGGCATAGAAGCCTCAATTGCCTAACTTGTCCTTGAGTCTCATATTCTTAGGGTGCCCCTCAACCCCCGAGTGAAAATAAACAAGTCATCTTTTCTGTCAAAGAACAGTTTAGACAGCCACCATTTTGGACTGCGTGACTTGGCAGCCACCATGTTGGCCGCATAGCTTGCAGCTCCCTGGGGGCCGCCATCTTGAAATGGCAAGGGCTAACCCCACCCTTTGAATTAGCCAATCACAAAAGACTGTGAGCCTGAGCTCCAATCAAAAATGAGGGACAGGTCATGTGTGTCAGGATTAAAAAGCCGGGCTGACCACCTGCTCAGTGTGTGTGTGCTCCCAGACCTTGTGCTGTGCACCCTCCTACAGGAGTAAAGGTATTTGCCTTGCTGCCTGTCTCCCAAGTATGCTTTGTGTTCTACCAGGACCTCTGAATTTGGGGGCCTGCCTTATTTCTTACAGTTTGGGGGAGTGTCTGGGATACCATTTGTCATCATGGGGAAATTGGATCCCTCTCCTGAGGAGGTACGACCCGCTGCCAAGTTGTGGCGGCCTCCGTGAGGAGGGACAACCATTACTTTCGGGCTGACTATGAGCTCAGGATCGAGAGTCAGCCAGCAATTCATGAAGAGCCCAAGCAAGACCCGTGGCAATCAGGTAATCTCATGCATGAGCTAAGGTGGAAAATTGGACTGAGTACTACTTTGGTGATTGTGTATCCTCAGAGGTTGGGTATATGTGACTGGGATGTGTCTTGGACATAAAGTGAGTGCAGAGTTCTGATCTGTGGTTCTGTTCTCCTGAGAGGGAAACAGCCAGAGAGGGACGAAGCAGATCTCGGGGAGTATAAAAAACCTCCAATATGGGGGGTTGAGTACATAGTACATACTCACAAAGGACCTGCTAAGGATGGGAAACAGAAATTCTAGGCCTAGGGAATACATTCCCCCAAAATAGTCTATTGGGAGAATGCTGAGATTCTGGAGAGGCAAGTTCCAAATAAGGGACAAAAGACATTGCTCTGCTTTAGTGTTTCTTAAGGCAGGACATTCTGTGGTGTAAACTTTTAGTGTGTTGTGCACACCTCTATAAGAATGTTTGTTGATGTTTTATGTCTCTTTGTTGTTTGTTTTATTTGTTTAAAGATGGGGCATGTCCCGCTTTAGGGAAGCCCAGTTGTGTGTGGTGAGACTGAACACGTGACAGAGAATGCAGGAAAGTCCCAGCAGCTGCCAAGAATCCTTATTCTTGGGGACTCTTCCTGCTCTCCCTCCCAGGGTGTCAGCCACCAGAAACTCTTAGCTAGTGAGATTTCTGTCTGTGTGTCTGTAACGTAATGTTGGCTTTCTATCTTTTAGGAACTTTAGTTTGCTCTTCCCTGGTTTATGAATATGGGGAAGTAAGCTATATGGACCGGGTTGGGCAACAAGGTTAATGCTTCCATGGTAATGGACAGTTCTTGAATGAGGGTGGATCACATTCCAAGATTGACTCCCAGGTCCTGGGGCCGTACGACTCCCAGCCAGGTTGGTATGTCCTTTTTTTGAACAGAAAGAGCAATCATGGTTAAGAGCATAATTATTATTTCCCATAACCATAACTAGTCCCCAATGTTCTGTTTTTCCCCATAACACTGAGAGGAACAGATCTGTACAAGTACCCTCTATCAGTGAAGCAGGGGCACTCCTATTCTTATTCAGGAAAATAAAATAATATTTTCACATTGAGTTATCCCTCTCACAAAATTGGTCAAGAAAATGCTTTAGGTAATAATTGGCTTTAAAAATCTCAAAGTTGTTAAGATATAATAAATAGATGTAACTAAAATGAAGGATTTGTGATAAAGCTTTTCAGTAATAATTATAAATATGTTAATAATAAGAGTCCAGTCACTCAAGAGGAGATTGACTGTGCTCTCTGTTGGAGGAAAGGGTCAGTCATCCTTCTCCCTGTAAAGGCAGAGAAGCCTAAAAGAGAACAAGGGCAGACAGAGAAATGAGATCCCTTGTCCTGCCTTCCCCTCCCTATGAGGCCAGGGGAGAATCTGAGGGAACAGCCAAGATGGCAATTTACAATCCCAGCCTCCCCCTCAGGGAAGAGAGCTATCCTTACAAGGCTCCAACCAGCCCTTAGGATTCTGCGCCACCAGGAACCAGATTTTCTAGGTTTCAAAAGGAGTTAGAGCAGTGAAAAGAAGAAGAAGAAGAAGAAGAAGAAGAAGAAGAAGAAGAAGAAGAAGAAGAAGAAGAAGGAGGAGGAGGAGGAGGAGGAGGAGGAGGAGGAGGAGGAGGAGGAGGAGGAGGAGGAGAGGAGAAGGAGAAGGAGAAGGAGGAGGAGAAGGAGAAGGAGAAGAGAAGGAGAAGGAGAAGGAGAAGGAGAAGGAGAATAAAGAGTTAAAACCTCTGCTGGAAGACCCACGTGGATTAGCTGACCAGCTGGACCCATTTTTGGGCCCACAAGTGTATACGTAGACCAGAGTTAATGTCTATCTTGGGAATACTATTCTTAGGAAAAGAAGGGGGAATGATTGGAAGGTCGGGTATCACTATCTGGGAAAGGGAGCATATGGGTCACAGAGAAAAAGGAAGGGACCCTCACTGAGCCTTTAGATCCCAAGGCAAGCATTCTAACCCCCTTCCTAAAGAACAGTTTCTTTACTTAACAGTCCAGCTACTATCAGAAACTGAACTCATTATCACCCAAACCTTAGCATGTTATCGCTAAGAAAAAATGTGACAGTTTTGAATCCAAGCAACTAGAGGTCTGGGAACAGGCTGTGGGTCCTGCTCCATTCCCCTACCCCCCCACCTTTTCTCCAGCCTCATAGGCCTGTACATAATTTTCCAAAGTCTTTGATAACTTAAAGGCTTTGGAGCATTGCTGGGTTAAATGATAAACATCTAAATATTTTGAAATAACAAGATACTGAAACATTAATTAATTTGAGTTTGACTCTTGGGGAAAATATAGAGGGTGGATTTGAATCTATTAACGAATAAGTCTTGCATT
This sequence comes from Ia io, assembly GCA_025583905.1. NCBI lineage: Eukaryota > Metazoa > Chordata > Mammalia > Chiroptera > Vespertilionidae > Ia > Ia io. Next base: position 52,151,670 of record JAJQQW010000003.1, read on the forward strand.
TTATTTGAAATATCTCTTATAATGTGAATGTATTGTTAATCTGAGGAATATCAATTATTTACATGCCACCTAAAAATTAAGGTTTCTAAGGGTTAAGAATTCTAAAATTATGGAAAGAAATTTTGGTTTTTGTATAATAGAGAAAGCATGAGGCATGAAAATGCATTTTGAAGGAGAAAGAAACGGGTTTCTAAAGTTGGTTATTTCTGAAAGTTGTAAGGTTTCTAATGAAAGATTTTTGAAAGTTATAGAATGCTTATAAAGAAAAATATTGAAAAGAAGTTGAATAAATGACACAGGCCAGTAAGCCAGGATAAGTAGAATAGGGGAATTGAAATAGTTAAACAGCAATTTGGAGCCATCTTGTAAATCCTATATTCCCTAAACCAAGGACACTTAAGAATAAATGATTTGCATTTTGCCTCCCTAAACAGAGGGTAAATAGCTTATATTAATGTACTCAGGAAGACTGATAACAGAAATCCAATTAGTGTCATTTGCTGACCACACCCAAGGACAAATGAAGTTAGAAAATACACCTTATTTTGGTTAGTCCTTTTCTGAAGCAGAAGTTCTATAAATTATTATGTTATATTAATCAGGTATTTTTTTTAAGTAATCTTAGTTGTGGGAACTGACGTTTACTAGCTTATGTTTGTGTTTAATACCCTCTTGTCATTTTGAATGCTATATAATCTTTTGGTAGAATGGGTTTGACAACCTTCCTAGGGTTTAAATATTAAGAAAAGTTGTTTGTTGTTGTTGTTGTTGTTGTTGTTGTTGTTGTTTTACTTAGACTTGGCTGTAGGTGATTCCAATAGACCCTGGAATGCCTCAAGATCTTTCTACAATGGAAACTGGGGACCAAATTTCTCAAGAACTATGTACTGGGTATCTCTTCTTCTTTAATCTCTCTCATGTTAGGAGACCTCCTGACCCAAGACCCTCCTCTTGAGTTTCTGGTTCATCACCATTGACCAGAAGACTACATTTGTTCTAATCAAGACTTGGAAGGGAAGCAAGTTGGAACCCTCCTAGGAAGGACCCTAACTTGTCTTGCTTACCACAGAGACTGCTGTTCGGACTGCAGAGCAAGGTTGGACCCATCACATATGGGTTAAGGGTGGACACACTTCAACTTGAACAGCCATACCAGGACATATCCCCTTGAAATTGACACTAAAATTGTGAACTGTATTAATAACCACCATGTACTGAGTTCTATTTGCTTTAGGGATCTGAAAAATTGCAGGGGCTTACAATGTGGGCTGGAAAGGTGTACAATCTGGATCACGCTTACCCAGTTAAGTTATTGATTATAGATAACTTGAATGACTTGGATATTTCAGTTTTTAGTTCAAAAGATTGGCTGAGACTAGATTTAGGAATAGATGTCACAGGACAAGATCCCCTAGGCTACTGCCACCACCATGCAAAGAGAAGTAGGATATAATGGAATGAATGCCTGGGTGGAATTAATTAAATATTCTGTAAGTGCTCTAAATAAAAGCGACTGTTATGCTTGTGTGGTAGGAAGGCTAGAGGCCCAAGTGGTCCCATTTCCATTCAGATAGACCTCAGACAGTAATGGGATGGAATGTGTGCTTGCCTTGGACCAGGACGAAACTGCCTGGGGAAACGCTTCCTATAAGACTCTTGCCCTGTTGTTTCCAACCAACAGAGGTAAAGAGCAAGGACCCCGCCAAAATGATCCTGCCCCGTCCTCTGATGTAAACTATACTTCCTGCCTCTCAAGCGGGGATGGGGGGGTAGGAGGGGTGGGGGGGTGTTGGACAGTACTCGGAGTTTATGAGAAATTATCCAGATGAATAAATGGCCGAGTATCCTCAGAAGCCAATCATGCTGCACTGTCGATACCCTGTGCTGATGTCTGGTGGTGTTATGGGGGACCCTGACTGTGGCCTTGCTTAGCAAATGAAGTGGAACTTGTGCTCTAATACAATTGGCTATCCCTTTCACTTGGCATATCGTAAACCTGCTCAGCTTTTTAATCCTCACACATGTGACCTGTCCCTCAATCTTGATTAGAGCTCAGGCGCACAGTCAAAGGCCAACCCCTTCCTTTGAATTAGCCAATCATGAAAGACTGTGTGCCTGAGCTCTAATCAAGATTGAGGGACAGGTCACATGCGTGAGGATTAAAAAGCTGAGCAGACAAGGTTTATCCAGGAAAATCCATTTCAGAGTATTGCTTAGACTCTAATCCCAGAGCTGACTTGGGTGATTAGATAAGAAGCACATTTCTTTCTGGGAGAGGAGAGAGAGTGCAAGGGACTCCTTTGATCCCCATATACACACAGATCCCATTGGGGTTCCAAGAGGAGTGCCAAAGGAGTTTAAGGCAAAAATCAGATTGCCACAGGATTTGAATCTGTCCTTTTCTGTGGCCCACTGTAAACAAGAATGTGGTTGGAGATCCTGCTCCACTTCCTCCAAAGCGAGTCCCAGGCAGCCCGGTTCCCAGCACATTGTATCAGCACAGTGGCCAGCAGAGCCAGATTATCGGTGCCCTACATCCACCTCCTCTGTCACCAGGTACCAGGGCGCGGGCAGCCCAGGGGATAGGGTTACACGTGCGGAGCCGCCAGGCCTGCAGGACGAAATCTGTGTTTTAAAAGCTCCCAGTAGAACCAAGATGGCGGCAAAGTTAAACAAATGAACTGCACCGCGCACAGCAATTTCAAAAATACAACTAGAGGACAGAGCGTCTGCCACCCAGAACCACAGGAGAGCTGGCTGAATGGTGGATTTACAACTAAGAGGGAAGAGGAAAGAGCAAACGCCAAGGGGCTGAGGTGCGGAGGCGCGTGGGTCGGGCTGGCGGCGGGGGAAGGGACGCGTGGCTTTTTTTCCAACCCGTAGGGAGATAAGTTCCCCATCACTCTGAAATCCAGTTTCTGGGGACGCGCAGGAGACACAGACACCTACAGGGAGAAGCTGGACTCTCAGCCATCAGGTCGGAAAGTGAGAGTGACCTTCTTGCAGAGGTGCGCCCAGCAATCAGTGATTAGTGTGCTGGAGCACGGGACGGGGGACTTGGAAACGCGGAAAGGCAGAAAAGGCAGAAAAAGCAGACTTGCAGCCATTGCAGTTTGCCACACCCTAGCCTAGTGACGCCCAGAGACCCCGCCCCGCCCTGAGACCCGCGCACTTTCTACAAACCCGCCCAGGCTCCAAACAGCAGCTTTTGCATATAAATGGCCTGCCCAGTGGCAGCTTAACCAAATAAACTGCAGTTCCAGTCAGACTGCTCCAAAACCACTCAAGCAGGAGGAGAAAACTGCAGTTTTTGCTGTAACTCCTGCTGAGTGGCCTCAGACAGTAGCTGACCTGCACCCCATTGGAGACCCAGAAACGAGGGCATCTACTGGTTGGTGTGAGACGACACCAGATTTCAACCACTCGCATAAGGGACACATTCAAGAGGCAGACTCAGTGAGCGCCAAAGCCTTACTGGAACAAGTCCCAGCCTATAAACATGTCTCCTGCACAGCAACCCTTCCTTTATAGATACAGCGGGTCCTCACAGCCAATTGGCCTGGAGGAAAATTCCTCCCAGTGACACCAACAACAATCAAGACTTAACTACACAAAGGAGGACCAAGATGGAGGCATAGGGCGGACGCCTGATTGTTGCCTACCACAACAATTTTGAAACTACAACAGGAAAACAGAGCAGACACCATCCAGAACCACCGGAGGGCTGGCTGAGCAGATGTTCTACAACTAGAATAAAAGAGAGGGGTACGCGGGATGATGCTGATGCCGGTGAGCCAAAGATGACACTTTTAAGAACTATGGCTCTGGCGAAACAATGGCGGCCTGGAACGTGCTCGGCGCAGTTCCCCCGGCGGTCTCCGGCTGAGGGGACGGCTCCACTTGCTGCTGAGCACGAACAGACGAGCCCCTGGGAGACATGGGGTGGGAGACCCCGTGCTTGCTGACCTCTGAGTCCTTCGAGAATCTCGGCGCCCCAGAAGCGGCCAGGTGTGCACGTCCGGTGACCAGCCACCATTGCAGACCCGAGCGCCGACTCAGCGACCCTGGACCAGCCCGCCACCATGCACCGGGTGCACCGGAGCTTCTCCGAGCCCGCTGCCCAGCGAGTTCCGCGGCAGTCGCCACGGAGCTTTGAGAAAATGGCCGGAGGAATTGCTGAGAAGGAATTGACCAATGAGAGCTGGGATCGGGAAGACGAGGCCCCACTGGGTCCTGGATCCAGGAGCGCTCGCCCGGCGACTGGTCGCCGCCGACCCGAGTGCCGCCACAACGACATCAGACCAGCCTGCCGCCGCGCACCGGGCGCACTGGAGCTTCGCTGAGCCCGCCGCCCAACGAATTCCGCGGCAGCCACCCCAGAGCTCTGAGAAAATGGCCGAAGGAATTGCTGAGAGGAAATTGACTGACAGGTATTGGGATCAAGGAGATGAAGCCCCGCTGGGTCCCGGGTCCAGGTGAGGCCGCGCGCCCCTGGGTCCAGGTGAGGCCGCATGCCCCTGGGTACAGGTGAGGCTGTGCGCCCCTGGGTCTGGGTGAGGTTGCGCGCCCCTGGGTCCAGGAGAGTCCATGCACCCCTGGGTCCGGGTGAGGCCATGCGCCCCTGGGTCCCGGTATAGCTGGATCCCAGGTCTGGGTGAGGCCGTATGCCCCTGGATCTGGATGAGGCTGGGTTCCGGGTCCAAGCAAGTCCGCACGCCCCTGGGTCCGGGTGAAGCTGAATCCCGGGTCCGGGTGAGGCCGTGCACCCCTGGATCCGGGTGAGGCTGGGTCCTGGGTCCGGGTGAGGCCACGCCCCTGGGTCCGGGAGAGGCCATGCGCCCCTGGGCCCGGGTGAAGCTGGATCCCGGGTCCGGGTGAGGCCGTGTGCCCCTGGATCTGGGTGAGGCTGGGTCCTGGGTCCGGGTGAGGCCACGCCCCTGGGTCCGGGAGAGGCCATGCGCCCCTGGGCCCAGGTGAGGCTGGGTCCTGGGTCCGGGTGAGGCCACGCCCCTGGGTCCGGGAGAGGCCATGCGCCCCTGGGCCCGGGTGAAGCTGGATCCCGGGTCCGGGTGAGGCTGTGCGCCCCTGGATCCGGGTGAGGCTGGGTCCTGGGTCCAGGTGAGGCCGTGCGCCCCTGGGTCCAGTCGAGGCTGCGCGGCCCTTGGTTCGGGTAAGGCCACGCGCCCCTGGGTCCGGGTGAAGCCGTGCCCCTGGGTCCGTGCAAGACCAAACCAGAGGGAGTCAGACCTGCATTACCACCATTTGTCCACCATCCAGAGATGAAAAGTCAGTGCCGACATGTACACATAAGGAACTGGTGGATATTGAAATTGGGTCTCAAAAGAACTGTTGGTCCAGAAAGAAACTCACTACAGACTGATTCATTCGCCTATCAGCATAGCTATTATTGCTCGTCTCACATTCGGTTCTTATAAGTATATTTCTAGTAACACATGATCTCACTCATCTAGGGGAAATGATGAACAACATAGACTGATGAACAAGAACAGACCCAGAAACAAGGAGGCATCGATCCGACTGTCGGGCCTCAGAGGGAGGGTAGGGGAAGGTGGAGTAGTGGTGAGAGATCAACCAAAGGACTTGTGTGCATGCATACGAGCCTAACCAATGGTTAAGGACAACAGGGGGGTGGGGGCATCCGTGGAAAGGGGTGTGGGATGGGAATGGGGGGATGAGGACAAATATGTGACACCTTAATCAATAAAGAAATTAAAAAAAAAGAAAGAATGTGGTTGGATTAATTATCCTATATAATAAAAAGCTAATATACAAATAGGCCCAATGGTGGAACAACCGAACAACCGGTTGCTATGATGTGCGCTGACCACCAGGGGGCATCTCTGGAACATGGTGGGCATCGGCCATGGAGGGATGGTGGAGCAGGTGAGCAGGGGCACCAAATCAAGGCAGGGTAATGGTTGCTGTCATCAGGCCAAGCCTCTAGTGGTTACTAAAAATTCTTTGCTCCCATGAACTGTGGTCCCGTCCAGCGCTTGCACCTGTTGCCAGCACCGGCCCCACTTGCACCTGAGGCTGGTGCCAGCTTCAATCACTCTGTGCAGTCAACGCATGGGAGCAGCAGCAGTGGGAACGGGCCTGCCAGCAGACAGGGGACCGAGGTCACGGCAGGAGTTTGCCAGGAGGGGGCACGGAGGATGGCCTGAGACCTGCCCTTGTGCCCACCACAGCCTCACGGCCCACAGTTCCTTTCAAGGTGCATGAATTTGTGCACTGGGTCCCTACTGTAACCAGCAAAGGCTTGTTAACTGTACTTGAGACACAGTTAAAGGGGTAGCTGAACAGCTAGATGCCACCAGCAGGATGACCTGGGAGAACAGGTTGGCCTTGGATGTGACTCTGGCAGAAAAAGGCGCAATATGTGTAATGTTGGGGTCAGTGCTGCACATTCATCCCTGACAGCACAGCAGACAGACCATCACTGAGCCATAAGGCATTGGCAGCTTTAGTGACGAGTGAGCTGGAACCTGGGGCTGAGGGTCCTTTCTCTGACACATTAGAGAGATAGTTTGAAAGTGGAAGGGAATGATGGTGTCCACGTTCACCTCTTTGATTAGGAGTCACTGTGATGGGATGTTACATCATCCCATGTATTATCCAAAGGTTAATTAAAACCACATTGACCAAACAGAAAATTAGTCTTCTAGACACCATAGAGCATGAAAGTCAATGAATGTCAGCCGAGTTTAAAGAAAAGAGTTTAAATAAAGAAAAGGGGGTAATTGTGAGAATAAACAAGTCATCTTTTCTGTCAAAGAACAGTTTAGACAGCCACCATTTTGGACTGCATGACTTGGCAGCCACCATTTTGGCCGCATGACTTGCACCTCCCCTGGAGACCACCATTTTGAAATGGCAAAGGCCAACCCCTTTCTTTGAATTAGCCAATCATGAAAGACTATGCGCCTGAGCTCCAATCAAGATTGAGGGCCAGGTCACATGTGTCAGATTAAAAAGCTGAGCAGACCACCTGCTCAGTGTGTGTGTGCTCCCAGACAATGTGTGTATGCATCTTCTACACAGAAGTAAAGATACTTGCCTTGCTGCCTGGCTCCCGAGTATGTTTTGTGTTCTATCAGGACCCCTGAATTTGGGGGCTCACCTTATATCTTACACCCTGTATATATGAAATTTGTTTTCCTTCTGTTAATCTGTTTTATGTTAACTTGATTGTTAGACCAATTAAAGAATTTAGATGGAGTAAAAGAAAAATTTTTGGCCCCCACAATGTATGTGCCTTCTCTGCTCGACTGTAATGCCATAACAGTATAGATCAGGGGTCCTCAAACTTTTTAAACAGGGGGCCAGTTCACAGTCCCTCAGACTGTTGGAGGGCTGGACTATAGTTTAAAAAAAACTATGAACAAATTCCTATGCACACTGCACATATCTTATTTTGCAGTCAAATGCTCTACCACTGAGCTATACTCCCTACATATCTTAATTTTTTTTTTTTTATATTTTATTGATTTTTTACAGAGAGGAAGAGAGAGGGATAGAGAGTTAGAAACATCGATGATTGAGAAACATCGATCAGCTGCCTCTTGCACAACCCCTACTGGGGATGTGCCCGCAACCAAGGTACATGCCCTTGACCGGAATCGAACCTGGGACCTTTCAGTCCGCAGGCCGACGCTCTATCCACTGAGCCAAACCGGTTTCGGCATACATATCTTATTTTGAAGTCAAAAACAAAACGGCAAAACACCCGCATGTGGCCCGTGGGCTGTAGTTTGAGGATGCCTGGATAGATGTTCCTGACATAGTACCTGGCATAAAATATGTTAACAAGAATTAAAACATGACTAATAGAACAAATAATAAATGAACAGAATGGCCAATTTTCAAGTCTTTCAAATACTAGACCATTGACCAGATCTGACAAGGAAAATCCATTTCAGAGTATTGCTTAGACTGTAATCCCAGAGCTGACTTGGGTGATTAGATAAGAAGCACATTTCTTTCTGGTGTTCTTGAAGACTACATGTGTCAGGCTAACCAGAGTCTTCAGATCTAAGTGTTACTTGTGTTCATTTATTGTGAATTCCTGTATTTGTTGTATACAATCCACTGGTACTGAAGATAAGTCTATTAAGCATATTATAGGGTGAAAATAAACACAACATGGGAGGGCAGATATTTATTGCTAGGTTAACTTAGTAAAACTGCAGAGGCAATGGGGTTGAATCAGCCAATAACTACTTGCACTATTAGAAGGAAAACAGCAATCCCCTTTTTGGTATTTTTAAAGCTATTTAATTTTTGAAGCATTTTTGTCATTCTGTCTTTTAGAATTAAACTAATTTTAGAAATAAAAGAACTGAGATGTAGAGAGGTCAAGGACATGCCAAGTCATAGAGTCATCCTTTAGTTGAAGGGCCTGTCCATAATGAAATGACCTGAAAAGTTTAAACATTGGTGTCTGATTTCTGATCTTCTACTGTAGAATTCTGTTCACCAAATTGCGATACCCTGAATGAATGCCTTTCCCCCCCGCTAAATTCCTTTCTTAACTTTTTTTTTTTTTTTTTTTTTTAATGTGGAATGGTATGATTTACTCTCATTTTCAGAAAGGGCCACTCAACAACTTCTAACAATTACTGATCAGGCAAAGCCAGTGACATTCTATGCCTTTGTTAGAATGTTTAATTTGGGTAAAGCTGGCAGAAAAATGAAAATTTCCCCTAACTTATTAGTTAATAAGTACACTTCTATTGTGGGCCATAATGGCTTCTTCCAGTGAGTGTTTTGGCAACCCTTTCAGTTAATTAAAAGCTAGACTACGTGTACTAATTATTCATTATCGAGCTGTCTTCTTTGCACTGCTGTTTACTCCATTAAAAATATGAAGGTAGAGGTTTATTTTGCTATACAAATGGCAGATCAGAAGTATTTCACTCATTTAGTCTTACTGAATTATGCCCTCAGAAACACAAGGTTTAACTAAATCAGGACATTAATATTTGTAAACTACAAAGATGTCTGCTATAATTATTTTAATTAAAATGACTATGAACATTTTGTTTGTCATATTCTGTTAATAATGGAGAAAAATACTATCCTTTTATTTTGATAAAATGTTTGACATTTTTCTTCTTTCCCTCCACCCAAAGCAGTACATTTATTCCTTCCATGAATTATAAGAGCTCTCATATGCTTTGAAGGTCTTGTATATTATTATTCGTTAATTATTATCATTATAAGTAATAATTTCCCTAAATCCACATTTCACTTTTGGCTAACTAATTTGGTTCAAATGTGTGTACACACAGGAGTTTTAACAAGGTGTCCTATTTCTCAAAATCAGGAAGCCTTTGTTAGAAGCTCTGTAGGAGGCATTCAAGGTTAAAATTCAGCTGGACTCTGGGCAAAGCCAGCACCTTCACTCCCACCCCCACTCCAGTGCTGCGGTTTGCTCCCCTTCCCTCCCCTCCCCCAGAGGAGGAAGCTCATCAACATTAGCACACAAATGCAAACTAACCAGCCAGGCCTCTCCCTAGGAATACAAATTAGGGGCAGGTAGTGGAAGAGCTTAGAAAGCTGAAATCAGTCACAATGAAAAGGATGAATAGATGAGAAACCGAAAGTGGGGTGAAGTGTTTAGCTTTTGTCATTTAAAATGATGTCTTTAACTCTTTGCCTTCTAGAGACTACCCCCTCACCAAATAATAGAGCTTTGCAATCAAGAGTTCCCGGATTAAAAAAAAAAAAGCTATCAGGTTTCTTTTTATAAGGTATAATGATAAAATTAGATATTGGTTTCACTAGGGCCTGTGTCTGACAAAAATTCATTGAGAGCCTGTGACATTGAATCATTTACTAGCAAGCTTTTTATTAAAAAGAGAGAGAGTTGGTCACTACTTTCAGCTCAATGCAAATCATGTTTTATTTACTGCATTTACACTTGGCTGAGTTCTGATGTGGGGGGTGAGTTTGGCTGGAAGCTTGAATCTTATTTCCTAATTAGATCTACCTTAAATAGCAATCGATGACCTGGCCATAGCTTTTGATAATAATTATGAGATCAATGGCCAAGCAAGTTTTTTTCTAGGTTGCTAAAGCTTCAGCTATCCCAAAACTGGGGTACCTGGGAAGCAATACTTTGGGCAAAGCAACCAGCAATGCGCGCGCACACACACACACACACACACACACAGAGACTACAATCTGAATGTTTACGCCAGGTGCTATCTCAGTGGTTAGAAACAGAACTACAGAGTAAGAAGATGCCTTGGAGCCTTATTATAAGCCAACCAAGGGGCACAGTAGTAAGTACACAGCTTAACAAGTAAAAGCCAAGGCTTCTCCTATAACAGCATATTGTGACTTAGAGCTAAATGTTTTTGTTTTAATTAAGAATATTAAGATGAATTTCCTAATTTGGAAAGAGCAATCCTTACTTTAGTGCTGCTAGAGATGGTTAATCATATATTATAATTTATTAAATACCTCTGTGTGCACTTCAACCAGACTCATGCTCATCCCTGATCCCTACATTTTGGTAAAACAAGTTTGGACAAACTGAAAGATGAAACAGAGGGCTGGAGACCGTGGGATACCAGGCTCAGGCTTTATTGGAGATCACCCTGCTGGCCGCCTTCCAGAGGGGAAAAGGGAAGAGAGAGAGAGAGAGCAAGAGAGAGAAAGAGAGAGAGAGAGAGAGAGAAAGAGCAAGAGAGCAAGAGCGAGAGAAAGAGAGGGAGAGAGAGAGAGAGGGAGAGAGGGAGGGAGAGAGGGAGAGAGAGAGAGAGAGAGAGAGAGAAAGAGAGAGAGAGAGCACGAGCGAGCGCCGGGGTGAGAGTGCCTTTTAAGGGGAGGAAAGGAGGGGACAGGGCTTAGGTCACTCAGCACATGCTGATTGGTGGTTTCATACAAGGCACTTGATTAGGCACCTAGGGAATTAGGAACTGGGGGCTTAGGGTATTTGGCAGGTGCTGATTGGTGGTTCAATGTACAGTCCATATAAGGTGTTCAGGAATGTCTGGCTGCAGGTGGAGTTTACGTCACACTCCGTCCATCAGTTGGGGGAAGGGAGGATCTATCATTCCAGGCTTTTGTTAATATTAAAAAAAATTGAGAGTCCGGGCAGGGTCAGGGGGATGAAGGTCCGTCTTCCATAGCTACTTCCTGCTGAGAGGGTCATCGTTAGGGGCATTTACCCGGGGTCTCAAGGATTCTGGTGTTAGGTTCTGAATTCAGTGCCAGATAGATCTCTCCCACCTTCTGGTTGGCAAACGCCTGCATTCTGTTCTGCAAGAAACTAGTGAAACAACGCATGAGACAGGGGCCAAAGAGTCAAATTAAGAGTATAAATACCAGTGGGCCTAATAGTGGGAGGAGCCATGGGGTAAGTGAGCCAAAAACAGGTAGTGTTTTCCGTGCTGGACGAGGGGTGCAACAGCATGATTTCCCCAAGAGACTGGTTGGTGAAATCTCGAGAGCGATCCTGTTGAGTCACTTGGGAGGTCAAAGCTGGTCCTGAGGCTGCCACAGTGTCACTTGTCTGGTTTTACTGCTTTTCTGGGCCTGGAGCTGAAAGACAACTGAGACCTAGATGTTATTTTTAGGGGGGAAAAGAGTAGGGGTCTCAGTTGCCTCACTAGTGATATGAAAGGGGAGACTAGGTTACCCTGGGGGTGAGGTTCTTACTTTCCCAGTTTTGCCCCTTGCTGGGCATCCACATGTTTCTTATAGGTCCTGAGACAGGGTTTCAAAATAGGTAGAACAGTGGTTAAGCTCCCTGTGGCAGTTCCAACTCCTGCTGTGATGCTGAGGGTTAGGAGGAGAGGGATGATCTGGACTGCCCTTTTGTGTCAGATATGATGGGTTACGGGGACAGGTAAAGACTGATTATTGGGGGCTGCATCTACATTGGGTGAGAGATAGATGAGAGTACAGGTTCCTGTCCAACTGATGGGGAGACAGATGTATGTGTTTTCCCCACAGGGGAAGAAAAATCCCTATCATGGAGACAAGCTGATAGGTGTAAGGAGAAGAGGTGGGCTAAAGGGTATGAGATTCCTTTTTTCTAGTTCCGCACTCCAAGCTGAGAGGGTAGTCACCATGGCGCTACCAATAAAGGGTGATAGATGAGTGATTGAGATTGTATTGCAGTGAAAGTGGGAGGGAAAGGGAAGGAAAGGAGTAGTGGAAGCCAGGGACCTGGATGGTTGGATAAGAGGTTAGACACTGAATATTCTGGTTTAGCTTAAGAAGTATCCAGCAACCTTGTCCTGCCAGGATTGGAGACTGAAGCCTCACTTTCTTGCTCAGAGTAACTTCTTTCTTTCTTTTTATCTTTCTTTCTCTTCTCCATCTCATCACATGCACAACCTTCACAAAACCTTCACAATTTCAAATTAGCCTTCAAACCTTCCTTCTATGTCCTTCAAAAATGCATAACCATGCCTCAGACCTTCTATTAAGTATTTCTAAACATGTCTAGCAATCAATGTTTCAGTATTGTATGCTAGAAAAGGCAGCGGGGGAGGGAGCAGGCTCCGAAGCCTGTTCCCAGGCTAGCCAGTCCTCTAGCCGCTTGAATCCCAAATGGCCACATTCTTCCTACAGATAATGATCATAGAAGAGATAAGGAGATAAGTCGTTTACAGTCCCAGGAATGGCTTGGCCTTTTGGGGTGAGAGAGTGAAACTGAGGTGGGTGACTGTGGTTTGGGACAACTGGGTTTTATGAGGGGATGCATGGTAGCCCTGGCCGGGCACCAAGGTAGAATGAGAAAAGAGTGAATGGGGGAATTTTAGTAAGATGCAGTGTAGAGGTGAGATGGCTAATGGCTGTGAGACTGATCCGTCAACCCCCATAATAGAGACTGAGGAGTGGACAAGGGTCCCAGCAAATTCAGGGAGGGCAGAATAAGTGGCCCCAGTGTCAATTAAGAAGGAGATCGGCTTACCTGCCACCACAGTCATTACCCGAGGCTCTGTCCTGGTGATTTAAGTCTGTGGGGCCCTGTCAGGGTCTGGGTAGCTTCTTCGGTGGCCAGTCCCAGGAGGTCTGGGAGCTCCATACCGGATCCAGAGGGCGGCCATGCTGGACTGGCTGAGGCCAGACCCGGAGGAGACAGACTACAGTCTGATTTCCAGTGGCCTTCCCTTCCACACCTTGGGCAGGGTTCCAGGCGGGGGTCTCGAGTTTGAGTAGCACTTGGCTCAGTGTCATTAGAAGCATGGGCCCGGAGGAGGCTTAGCCCCTGACTTACCCACAGTTGGAGGACTGGCACTCAGTTTGGGGTTCATGAGAGCGGTGGCTAGGAGCTGGAAGGCCTCCTAATGGGCCTCCACCTTGGCCTGATCTCGCTTGATTTTGGATTTGGGTCTCCTTGTCTCTATTATTAAAGACCTTAAAGGTCAGGTTAACGAGGTCTTTTGAGGGGTTTGTGGACCTGCAGTTGTGGTGTATGTTGGGGAGTAAAGGTGGTCAGGTCAGTGGAAAAAGAAACCTGAGATGCCTCTCAATCTGTGAGGCTGGACATAGAGAATGGGACGTGGACTCAAAGAGTGTGCCCTCAGTTCCTGCTGCCTCTCTCGGGGCTGGACGTGGGAATAGAAGAGTGGACGTGGGAATAGAAGAGGCTGTTGCAGAAGGCAGTCTTTGGGCCTGAGAACGAGTGTTAGATGGAAAGGCTGTTTTGGAGCTCAGGTTCTCTGGATTTGGGCTCTCAGGGACTGGGGAGAAGGCGGCTGCTGGTTAAGAGGGTCTGAAGAGAGTCTAGACATTTTTCAATTTGAGAAAGATCAGAAAGTGAGAAGGGAAATGGCCAGCCACCTGTAAATTTGTTTGTTGGAGGCCAGAGGAGCAGAGATTAGGCGGAGAGCACAGGGGAAGGCTGGGGTGGGGGTGGGGGTGGGGGTGGGGGGGGTGGAGGGGGGGGGGTGTTAGAATTCTCAGAGGTAGAAATGCCCCATCCTGCCTCCCATGAGGGCGGGACTAGGAGGGGCTTTGCAGGAAGACTGAGGACTCAGGAAGCGAACACCTTGAGGGAGAGGAAGGGCCTGTAAATGCAGCAGCCGCTGCCGCCGCTGCTGGTCAGTGGGTGGGACCAGTGTGTGTAAAGGAAAAAAAAATGGTCAAAACTACTCCCGGAGTCCTCCAAGGACTCCTGCACTCCGGTGTTGACCTGGGAAAAAGAGTGATTAGTCAGAGAGGGACAGGTTTAGGATTGTAAGGAGGTGGCGAGATTGAGACACGTGGAGAGAAACGATCCGCTGGGTTGAAAGAGTCAGAAGACAGAGAAAGGGGTTTGAGAGGACAAAGAGGACTTCCAGAGGAGGGTCTGATGGGTGGAACCTGAGTAAAACAAGTGGGGAGAGCGGGAGGGTGGGTGGGGAGGGGAAAGCCTGTTCGTAGGGATCTCGAATGCTTCCCAATCCGGTGGCAAAAATTATCTAGATCTCAGAGGATATTGGAATTTTCAGGCCACAGAGAGACATTGTCGAGTTTATACTCTGGCCAGGTAGAGCTTCTTTGAGGTTACGAGAGGGTTTGGATTGAGGGGTTCCCATGACCGGATGGAAGGGCCAACGAGAAGTTGGGGAGGAAAGAAGAAGCGTCCTTCTTCTCCCTCAGCCAACCCGAGAGAGAGAGAGAGAGATGAGAGAAGGTTTCAAGATCGTCACCCTGATACCTTTCCCGTAGAGACGAGCAGAGTTTTCCCGGCCAGGCGCCTGGGCTTTCGAGAAGACGTGAAGCCGAGATTTCGGGAAAACTCCAAGGCCCTTCCAGGTCAAGGGAACGAGAGGGAGGGTGGGTGGTGGTGGTGCAGGGGGGAGTCCTTGAAGCCTACCGGTTAGAAGGAAGCGACGAGATTTCCACTTGTCCTGGTATGGCAGGGTTCGAGAAGTGTTCTGAGCAGGCCAGTCGACTCAGAACCATGCCACCGAGCAGAGCCAGAGCAGGAGTCAGAAGCTCGGGGCTAGGTTTGAGGATAGTCCATGCTCACCCAGTTTTGGCACCATGATGAAAGATGAAACAGAGGGCCGGAGACCGTGGGATACCAGGCTCAGGCTTTATTGGAGATCACCCTGCCGGCCGCCTTCCAAAGGGGAAAAGGGAAGAGAGAGAGAGTGAGAGAGAGAGAGAAAGAGCGAGAAAGCGAGAGAGAGAGAGGGAGAGAGAGAGAGGGAGAGAGAGAGAGAGAGAGGGAGAGAGAGAGAGAGAGAGAGAGAGAGAGAGAGAGAGAGAGAGAGAGAGAGAGAGAGAGAGAGAGAGAGAGAGAGAGAGAGAGAGAGAGAGAGAGAGAGAGAGAGAGAGAGAGGGAGAGAGAGAGAGAGAGAGAGAGAGAGAGAGAGAGAGAGAGAGAGAGAGAGAGAGAAAGAGAGAGAGCGAGAGAGAGAGAGAGAGAGAGAGAGAGAGAGAGAGAGCGCCGGGGTGAGAGTGCCTTTTAAGGGGAGGAAAGGAAGGGACAGGGCTTAGGTCACTCAGCACATGCTGATTGGTGGTTTCATACAAGGCACTTGATTAAGCACCTAGGGAATTAGGAATTGGGGGCTTAGGGTATTTGGCAGGTGCTGATTGGTGGTTCAATGTACAGTCCATATAAGGTGTTCAGGAATGTCCGGCTGCAGGTGGAGTTTACGTCATACTCCGTCCATCAGTTGGGGGAAGGGAGGATGTATCACAAACAAGTTATAATTGCTGAAGAAGATATATGTTCTTGAAGCAGAGAAAGAGTTAGTAAAATATAAATTCTAAGATACCTAAAATGATAATTTATGTAATTGTCTTTAAGGGAAAGAGGCTAGGAAATGAACACATGTGAGGAGGGTCATGCCTATAAGGATATTTTACATCTATTATGGCATATTAAACATATTTCCATTTTATAGGTGGGGGAGAAGCAGGACCACAGAAAGTTTCAATGTGTTATTTTGTTTTTTGACACTTCTAACTAAAGCCAATACATCATCTTGTTCCCCCTTTCCTTTTATTTCTCTACATATAAACAATTATTGAGGCCAAAAAAAAAAAAATGGTCTCTTTTTCTCAGTGTCTTGAATGGTACCATTTATAAGTGCTTAAATTTTTTGAGCAGTTTAAGACTACCACACCAGATACCTGTGTTTCCCATAGATAAAACTGAGGTGTTTATTCATCATCTTTGATTTCACACACAGGTAACACTGTTGAGTTTCTGCTCTGAAATCTATCAACAGTAAAATCCATGAGACAATCATTGTGAAATAGGAAATTTTAGGGGTGCAATAGGCAAGTTTAGGGAATTTTTTAAATTAAGGGGGTCCATGGAAAAAACACAGGGCTACAGAGTTGCAAAAGTTTATATTTCCATAAGACAGGGAAGTTGAGAGAGGCAGAAGTTATATTTCCATAAGACAAGGGAACTGGGAATAGCAAAAGGCCTATGTTAGGTTGCTGAAGGAGGAATGCATGAGGCCAGAGTGGTGAGGGATTATGAATTTACTAGTGGTCCAGTGCACGAAATTCATGCGGGGAGTGGGGAGTGTCCTTCGGCCTGAACTGCACCCTCTCCAATCTGGGACCCCTCGGGGGATGTCTGACTGCCCTGTGGGATCAGGCCTAAACTGGCAGTTGAACACCCCTCTCACAATCCAGGACTGCTGGCTCCTAACTGCTCACCTGCCTGCCTGCCTGATGGCCCCTAACCACTCTGCCTGCCTGCCTGCTTTCCCCACCTGCCCCTCCCCCCCGCCAGCCTTGTCACCCCCAACTGCCCCCCCTTGTCGGCCTGATCACCCCCAACTGCCCTCCCCTCCTAGCCTGATCGCCCCTAACTGTCTCTGCCTCGGCCTCGCCACCATGGCTTTGTCCAGAAGGACGTCTGGAAGGTCTCCCGGAAGATCTCCCGGTCTTATTAGCATATTACCCTTTTATTAGTATAGATTATATCATCCTTACACCAGTAACGGGAGTCAGCGGCTTTTAAAGGACTCTTGGCGGACTTTTTTCAAGGCAGAGACTTCTTTATGCATACCTGGAGGGGAGATAATGGAATGTGGTCACCGCAAGTGAAATGTGGTCTTCAGCAAAGGGAATGACCATAATGAAATGACATGAAAAGCCATTTTCTGGGGGAAGGGTATCAATTCAATTGCCCGAACAAACCTAAGTCTAGATTTACAAAATAAAGAAGGAGAAAGAAAGCCCAGAGGGAATAGGAGAACAAGGAAGAGGAAAGCCTCACTTGTCCTGTTTGAGGTTTGACCTTTGAGCTCAGGAGTTGCAATAGTGAACACATCAAAGGGAATATTGACCATTTAGAGGGGATATCAAGACACAGGGACTTGCAGCCTTTATAAACTGTGGAAGGAGGGACTCAGAGGGACTCTTTCCCCCTCCCCACGTAGGAGTCTGTGCTTATTCTTCAATAAATTTCCACCTTTGCTATACCACTTTCTGCCCATGGTTTCATTCTTCGACTCTGATGGACAAAGAGCCCAAGGAAGCCATCCTGCCAAGGGGAATACGTGTTCCAGTCCAAAATTCCCATATCAATTGATATCCAGATAAGTAGCTCTAAGAAAGACATCCTCTGAAAATTATCATCATTTTGTCAAGGGATTTTCTTAGAAAGTCTTCTTTAGGTTGACATTGGGATTGGAGAATAGAAGCTTATCCCCCCTGACCACCATCCCCTTGTTTTGTTTCATGTTTGTTTGATTATTTCTGGTTATTTTTAAAGAAACCCTGTAAAATCCTGTTGAGTATGGGGACAATAGGGTAGAAGTTAATCGATAAACATGCAAGCTTTAGAGTGAGATAAAGTTTGACTGGATAACTGCACTAGGCTCTTAACTTGTTTTCTCTTTCTAGTTAGTTTGTGCCCATTTTGCCTTTCACTTACTGCTAGAGTTATCTTTCTAAAACAACAACATGAGCAACATTGAAAATGTCATTTCCAAAGTCAGGTAGAATTTGAGACCCAGAAATGTTATTGCTATATTACCTACTTTCCTAAATGATTCCTTCATAACTTTCCCTTCTTTTTCATGAGCCTGCTTCCCCATCCTCAATCTCCCTTGGTGATTTGTTATGTATTTCACTGAAAAAGAAAAAAAGAAATTCCCACAAAATATACACTTGCCTGTGTTTGGCTCCCTATTTGCCTTTTCTCCTAGTTCTATGAATGATCTGTCCATGCTCCCAACCCAACATCTTTTCTTTTTTCTAAATCCCTCTAATTGCTTTATAGACAATGATCTAGGAAACCTTTGACTTGACTAAACAAATTCTCCTCTCTGCTGAATCATTTTCAATAGCATTTCTACTGTATTAAACTACCATTTCTCTGACATTAAAACAAAAAAAAAAAATTCCTGGAGTCTAATTATTCTTCTAGTTACTAACCCATTTCTTTCCTTCCTTTTACAGCAAACCTTTTTTATTTATGCCCACTGTTTACATTTTTTAGTACCATTCTCTCTTTAATTTCAACACTCCATAAAAAAACTGCTCTAATCAATATCACTAGTAGTCAACACATTATTGAATCCAATGGCCAAGTCCCAGACCTCATCTTCTTTGTCCTCTCTGCAGCATTTGACCCAACAGAGTTTTCCCTCATTCTTGAAATTTCTTTCCAGCTTCCAAGACACACTGGCCGCCTCCTATCTCTCTGGCTGCTCCTTCCCAGTCTTTTTGCTAATTCCTTCTCTTTATCTCTACCAGTAAAAATAAAATGCCCCAGGATTCCTTACTTCAGTACCTTATCCAGTCTCATGACTTCAGATACATGACTTCAATGTATATCTCTAAACTACATAATCCTATACCCAACTGCTTCAGAATAATCTTTCGTAATCTGATAGATATCTCAATCTTAAAATGACCAAAATTAAACTCTGAATATTCCCTTTCAACCCTGATTTTCTTACATTCATTGTACCTCAGGGTACTTCTATTCTTTCAATTGCTAAAACCAAAAATCTGGAAGAGGTTCTTTACTTCCCTCTTTCCCTTATACCACACATCCAGTCCACCCATAAATCCTGTTGGCCCAACAACCTCTAAAATAGAGTTGGATCACTTCCTATACTTCCACTATGACCACCCTGGTGTAAACTGCCTGTATTTCTTCCCAACATTATTGCAATGGTCTTCCAACTGGTCCCTTTGCTTCTGCCCCTGACCCCCTTTGGTCTGTGTGCAGCACATGAACGCTTCCTGTCTCTCCTCTGCTCAGACCCCTCAAAGGATGCTATCGAAGTCCACTCAAGGCTTCAAGGCACTGAATGATTTGACCTCAGTGTTTCTCTGGCCTTCACTCCTTCCTGTTTACCCTGCTCCAGTTTCTTTGTTCCTCTTCATGGCCTTTCACTTTTTCCACTTTACCTGGGAATTCTTCCTCTAAATACCTACATGATCTTTACCCTCACTTCCTATACATCTTTATTTCAGTGCCACTTTCCCTATAAGGCCTTCTCTGTCTCCACACTATACACACTATACCCTTCAGCACTTCCTGTATTCCTTCGCTGCTTTATTTTTCTCCCAAGTACTTATTATCTAATATACCTGAGAAGGTAAAAGGCTAATTCCAATGTAACCCTGATGTTGGTAGGGGGGGGGGGGGGGGGGGGGCACGCTAGCAATCTGAATCTGTGCCAGTAACCTAATGTACATTCTTGATAACCTATAATTAAGTCACTGCTCCTTTCTCCACGATCTGGTCTTGCAAGACATGTTTATCTAAGTACTACTCCCATTTTAGAGAGGCCATAAACCATGAACAATACACTACCCCTGGAGGGGGTTATCAGAGCTGGTGCCAAGCCAGGCACTTAGATATGGTCTCAAGGCTCCACCCCAGCAACCAAAGGGAATAAAAGAAGAGCTTCCACCATATTGGTTTGCTCAGACTTTGGAGGCAACTCCTCTGAGACCGCGGGCGTAATAAAACTGTGTAACTCCATTTCTCTAAGCGTCACTTGGATTTCTTTGGTCTTCTACAACATACCTTTTTACCTGATTATCTTCCTTGTTGCCTTCCCTTTTAGAATGTGATCAGGGATTTTCAGTTCACCACAGAATCTTCAGAGCTAGCCACACAGTAGCTACTCAGCAAATAGTTGCTAAAAGAGTAAATGGATGTAAAAGATATCCTGATACGTTTCTGACTCTGTGAGATTTTTTCTAAGGTTTCATTTTTTCATTCTAAAATTTACCAATTATTTAGGTAAATACTTTCATAAGATAAATTTCTTTTGACTCTCAATTAACTTAAATTTGTAATAAGTTGATATTAAATTTTGCTAAATGCCTTTTTCATAAATATAAAAACAATCTTATGCTTTACCCTTTAAAATATGTTGAACTAATCTTACATTCTATACAGAAATCCTACATTGTAATGATTTATTTGTTTTAATCAATCACATTATTTAATTCTCCAGTATTATTTTGAAGATTTTTGCACTTATATTCATAAATGAGTTTAAACTATTCTTTTACTTTACCTGGCATTTTTGTTAAGTTGAGTATTACTATTTTTTTTAGCTTAAAAAAATTAATTATGAAACTTTCTCCCTTTAACCCCCTCCCCCGCCTCCTCCAGTTTTGCTGTGTTCTGGAATGGTTTGAATAACATAGAAATTATGATATCTTATAATTATGGTTTGGATATAATAGCCTATAAATCTATCAGTACCTGATACTCTTTTTTATTATTATTTTTTTATTTTTATTTTTTTTATTACAATTATTTTTTAATTATTATTTTTCAATTACAGTTACATTCAATATTATTGAGTATCAGTTACAGGTGTACAGCATAGTGGCTAGACAATCATGCACTTTACAGAGTGGCCCCCCTGTAATTCTAATATCTACCTGGCACCATACATAGTTATTATTGACTATATTCTTTATGCTGTAATTTACATCTCTGTGTCTATTCTGTAACTACCAATTTGTACTTCTTAATCCCTTCACCTTTTTTACCAACACCTACCCCCCTTATTACTATTTTTTTAAATAAATCTTTATTTTTCAGATTATACAGGTGTTCCTCTTCCCCCCCCCCCACATAGCTCCCCTCCACCTGATTCCCCACCCCACCCCATGCTCTTTCCCCCCGCCACAGTCGTCATCCATAGGTGTAAGATTTTTTGTCCAATCTCTTCCCACACCCCTCAGACCCCCTGCCCCCTAAGAATTGTCAGTCCACTCCCTTTCTATGCCCCTGATTCTATTATATTCACCAGTCCATTCTGTTCTTCAGATTTTTTATTCACTTGATTTTTAGATTCACTTGTTGGTAGGTATGTATTTGATGTCTTTTTGTTGTTCATAATTTTTTACCTTTACCTTTTTTTTCTTCTTCCTCTTCTTAAAAAATACCCTTCAGCATTTCATGTAATCCTGGTTTGGTGGTGATGAACTCCTTTAGCTTTTTCTTGTCTGTGAAGCTCTTCGTCTGACCTTCAATTCTGAATGATAGCTTTGCTGGGTAGAGTAATCTTGGTTGTAAGTTCTTGCTGTTCATCACTTTGAATATTTCTTGCCACTCCTGTCTGGCCTGCATAGTTTCTGTTGAGAAATCAGCTGACAGTCATATGGGTACTCCCTTGTAGGTAACTAAGTGTTTTTCTCTTGCTGCTTTCAAGATTCTCTCTTTGTCTTTTGCCCTTGGCATTTTAATTATGATGTGTCTTGGTGTGGTCCTCTTTGGATTTCTCTTGTTTGGGGTTCTGTGCGCTTCCTGAACTTGTAAGTCTATTTCTTTCACCAGGTGGGGGAAGTTTTCGGTCATTATTTCTTCAAATAGGTTTTCAGTATCTTGCTTTCTCTCTTCTTCTGGCACCCCAAAAATTCGGATGTTGGTACGCTTGAAGCCATCCCAGAGGCTTCTTATACTATCCTCACACTTTTGGATTCTTCTTTCTTTCAGCCTCTCTGGTTGGGTGTTTTTTGCTTCCTCATATTTCAGATCTTTGGTTTGACTCTTCGGGTACGTTGATCTACAGTTGAGTTTCTGTATATTCTTTATTTCAGACAGTGTATGCATAATTTCTGACTGGTCCTTTTCCATTTTTTTGGTATTCTCATTAAGGTCCTTGAAGGTCTCTTCAAGTTTCTCAGCTTAGAAGATTCTTGAGTAACCTTATAAATGTGGTTCTGAACACTGTGTCGTCCATTAGTTTACTTTCCTCCATCTCTCCTACTCATGACATACTTCGGTGTCTCTGCATTTTGGCTGCCTCCCTGTGTTGATGGAGTGGCTTTGTGTGGTCAGTGACCTATAGGGGCCGGTAGCTTAGCTTCCCCAATCTCCCTAGGTGGTCGCTCTTGGTACCCCCCTTTGTGGGCTGAGTGGAAAGTCTTGGTGTAGTTAAAAGCTTTGATTGCTGTTGGTACACTGGGAGGAATTGACCTCCAGGCCAATTGGCTGTGAGGGCCTGCTGTGTCTATAATGGAAGCACTGCTGCGCTGGAGACACGCTTGTGGTGCAGGGCTTGTTTGAGTGGGGCTTTGGTGCTCACTGAGTCTGCCTCCCGAATGTGTCACTTATGGATGTGAGGAGTTGAAATCTGGTGTCTCACACTGGCCACTAGGTGCATTGGCTTCTGGATCTCCAATGGGGTGCAGTTCAGCTGCTGTCTGAGGCCACCCTGCAGGAGCTACAGCGAGAATCACGGCCCTCTCCTCCCTGCTTGGAGCTTGGAGGCCTTGGAGCTGTCTGTATCGGGTTGCAAGTTTACTAGTTTAAACTTCAGTAGAGAAGGCCATTCATATGCAAAAGCAGCTGCTAGGATCTTGGGTGTGTTTGTAGATTGTGTGGGGCGGGGTCTCAGGGCGTCACTAGGCTAGGGCGTGTCAAACAGCAATGGCTGGCAGTGAGCCACCTCCAACCGCGTCCCGCAATTGCGTCCCTGCCGTCTCGTGCCCCGGCGCAGCCAACAATTCTACCTCCACGCAGCTCTGCTAGTAGCCACCCTCACTCCGACCCGATGGCAGACATCCCAGTCTCTACCCAGAAACTGGATTTCAGAGAGATTGGGGGCTTGTCTCTCTTCAGATTGAAGAAAGCAATGCCTGCCTCTAGCTGGGCTCCACCGCCAGCTTGTAACGCACGCGTGCTCCCCTGTACCTCAGTTTTTCAGCGTTTGTGTCCTGATTGCGCCCGTCTCTTTCGGTCTAGTTGTAGAGGTTCTGCTCAGCCAGCCTTCCCGTGGTTCTGGGTTATAGACGTTCTGTCTTTTAGTTGTAGTTTTGGAAATTGTTGTGGAAGGCAGCAGCCCAGATGTTTATCTACGCTGCCATCTTGGATCTCCCCCTTTTTTATTAATTTTTTTAATTAAATTTATTAAAGTTTCATTGGTTAATAAAATTATACAGGTGCACAATCTATAATACATTATCTCTATATTGTATTGTGTGTTCACCCTCCCCTTCTGTCACCTCCCCCCATATATTCTTCTACCTCCGATGATACTCTTTTCAGTGTAAATCTTTAACAATCTTTCCAATTCCTTCTATGGTGATCACATATTCATATTTGACTCCCCTTGAATAAATCTTGCTAATTTATATTTTCTTAGGAAAGCATTAATTTTATCCAGATTTTCCAATTGTTTATTAAACAATCCCAACTTAGTAAAAATTATGCTTTTTGTTTGTAGTGTTATTGGTTTCCCTCATGCCTATACTAAATTAACTAAAATCCCCTTGTGTATCATATAAATTTTTAAAAATATATTTTTAAACTGACTTTAGAGAGAAAGGAAGGGAGAGGGAAACATCGATGGGCTGCCTCTTTGCCATCCAGCAACTGACAATCTAGTTGGGAAAACTTGCTTGGAAGTATTGACAGTTTATAAAAGAGATCCTAAACAGCATGACAGCATCATTCTATTTAACAAAGATCCAGTTAGCATCTATGAACCAGTCAGTGTCTAGGTTCTATACTAGACATTATTTGTATAAAAATTGGTAATCCTCAAGAAGCTAATGTTCTAACCAGGGGAGACTCACACAAGTGAAGTTGACTACACTGTGATGTGATCTGTTGTTCTATGTGATGAATAAAATGGTGTCCAAAGGAAAGTTGTGGATGGGCAGGAAAATCAGTCATGAGGATGGCTTTCTTGTAAGACTAACATTTCAGATGGGCCCAGGAAACAAAGACAATGTATTACTATGCAGAATATAAGAACAGGACTCTGAAGCCATAAAGCTCATAAAGCAAGAGGTTAAGTTAAGAAAACACGTAAGAGTGTGCTTGCCCTGGAGAGGGAAACTGGGGTAGTGGAGAGAGAGAAATCATTGTAGCCAGATGTTCAGTGTCTTGAATTATTGCTTTATTCTCTTTTTAAGTATATTTTTATTGATTTCAGAGAGGAAGGAAGAGAGAGTGAGAGATAGAAACATCAATGATGAGAGAGAATTATCGATTGGCCACCTCCTGCATGCCCTGACCGGGATTCAAATCATGACCTTCTGGTTCATAGGCCAATGCTCAACCACTAAACCACATCAGCTGAGCTTGAGTTCTTAATAGGTTAATGAAGAACTTTAATTTTTAAAGCAATAGAGTATTTAGTTTACATTACATACTCTGAGTGCCCTCTACCTTAACACAGCAAAAAAGTTGGATTTATATCAATAAATTTGGAACTTATATTTGGATTGATGAGCCTTAACACATAAAATTCTTGATATATGCTGAATTCACTTTGGGAGCCATAGGAGCAGCCATCCTCCTATACAACTGAGAGGCTTCTATGAGCCCTTTAGGAGAGACTTAGCAACAAATTAATACACTATAGACAAAGGAATAAAGTAGCAAATGTTCTGAATTGTAGGCATTAATTTGAAATCAACCTGCTTCTCATTATTTTATTCATTTAATAAAGGCCATTTTTATTTAATGATGGTTAATAATTCCCTCTTTCAACACCAGAGAGTCTAGCCAGTAAGATGGTAAACATGGTAATAATCTATCCTCTCTAATAAAATGGTAATATGCAAATTAACCATCACTCCGCTACATAAGCCATGCCCACCAGCCAAGCCAGCCCACCAGTCAATCAGGGCGAGTATGCAAATTAACCCCAGCAAAGATGGCTACAGCCACAGAGAGCAATGTTTCCCAGGTAACAGAGGAAGCCAAGCTTTCCATAGCCGTTGCAGGCCTAAGCCTCCACTCAAGCTATAAAGTTTCAATTACAGAAGGTAAACAAATTCAAACAAATGGTGGCAGAACGGAGGTTGAGAGAGCAAGCCAGGGTTGCCAGTGGCAACAGGGGAAGCAAAGCTTTCTGCACACCCTGGCCGGGCTCACCCGCTTAAGGCTACAAAGTTTCAATTGTAGAAGGTGAATTAACTGACACAGAAATGGCTGCTGCCCCAGGAGGGAGCAGAAGGCTTGGCTCTGCTCCAGGCTACAAAGTTTCAATTGTAGAAGGAAAATAAATTCCAGATACCAGGGCCTCCTCTTGGGTCACCAGGGGGTGTGGCCGGCCTGCAAACCACCACAGGCCCCTCGCTCAGGCTGCCCCACGCCCCAAGGGAACCCCACCCTGATCTGGGACACCCTTCAGGGCAAACCAGCTGGCCCCCACCCGTGCACCAGGCCTCTATCCTATCTAATAAAAGAGTAATATGCAGATTGACCATCACTCCAACACACAATATGTCTGCCCCCATGTGGTCAAAGATCCTGCCCCCATGTGGACACAAGATGGCTACCACAAGATGGCCAACAGGAGAGGGTAGTTGGGAGGCACCTGGCCTGCAAGGGAGGGCAATTGTGAGGGACCAGGCCTGCAAGGGAGGGCAGTTGAGAGGGACCAGGCTTGCAAGGGAGGGCAGTTGGAGGTGATCAACCCTTCAGGAGAGGGAAGTTAGGGGTGACCAGGCCGGCTGAGGAGGGAAGTTGGGGGCAAACAAGCTGGCAGGGGAGCAGTTAAGCATCAACCAGGGTGGCAGCAGAGTGGTTAGGGGGTGATCAGGCTGGCAGGCAGAAGCGGTTAGGGGCAATCTGGAAGGCAGGCAGGTGAGCAGTTGGGAGCCAGCAGCCCTGGATTGTGAGAGGGATGTCTGACTGCCGTTTAGGCCCGATCCCACCAGGATCGGGCCTAAATGGGCAGTCGGACATCCCTCCAGGAGTCCCAGATTGGAGAGGGTACAGGCTGGGCTGAGGGACAACCCCCCTCCGTGCACGAATTTCATGCACCAGGCTTCTAGTATATATATATATATATATATATATATAAAAGCCTAAGTGAACATTAGGACTGGATGACCAGCCAGTAGCTATGACATGCACTGACCACCAGGGGGTAGATGCTCAACACAGGAGCTACCCTGGTGGTCAGTGCACTCCCACAGCCAACCTTCCGAGGCCAGCCAACCTCCCGCAGTCCCTCCAGCTAGTCTGCCCCGATTGGCCCTGATCGCCGGCCAGGCCAAGGGACCCCACCCATGCACAAATTCATGCATGGGGCCTCTAGTAATTTAATAAGAGCTAATATTTGAGGCTTTTTGATAGAGTAGTTTTGTAGAATGAAATTTATCCTAAAACCGTTATGTGCATTGTGTTGTTGTTATTACAAAACTTCTGTGAGGTAGACACTGTTTTTATTCCTTGGCCCTTAAAGAAACTGAAGCTTAAAGAGATGATGTGTCTCTCCCAAGGTCATGCACTTAGTTGCAAACCCAGCTCTCAACTTCTACCTGACTTTGGAAATGACATTTTCAATGTTGCTCATGTTGTTGTTTTAGAAAGCTAACTCTAGCAGTCAGTGAAAGGCAAACAGGCACAAGCTAACTAGAAAGAGAAAACAAGCTAAGAGCCTGGTACAGTTAACCAGGCAAGAAATGAACAAAGCCTGGTGTCACACACTGACCAGGATGAGGATGCAAGGCAAACAGATGCCAGAGTCATTTGTGAGATTATGTTGACCAAACTTGGACATCCATTGGATCTGAAGGATAAGAAGAGACAAGAGTCAAAGGTGATTTTAAAAATAGCTCAAGTGACTAGGCTAATGATGATAACATCAACCAACACAGGGCAGGCAGGCAAATGAGCAGGGTGTAGTGGGACATTCACAGGAGTGGTTGGAACTGAAGATATAACATTTAAAATCAGTTTAATTTTAATAATACCAATACTATAGGGATAGATGTCCTGACTCAGGGAGAATCTATAGTAAGATGAGATAAGGAAACAAGCTAGAATCCTGGAAAAATTCCCAAGTCCCAGGTATACCAGTGGTCAAAACAGGTACTCTGAGAGTTTGAAGAAGGCAGAGTTCAATTCTGACTGAGGGTATCAAGAAGGCATTTTGGAGGAGGTGGGATTCACAGTGGAATTTTTCTTTTTTTTACTTGAGAAAGAAGAAGGGAGAGAGAAAGAGAGAAATATTGATTCATCATTCACTTACATATGCATTCATTAGTTTCTTCTTATATGTGCCCTGACCTGAGATAGAATCCACAACCTTGGCATATTGGGACAATGTTTTAACAAACCTGGCAGGGCCATGGTGGAATTTCTTTTTTAAGTTTATCTTTATTGTTGTAAGTATTAAAGATGTCCCTTTGTTTGATATCCCGCCACCCCATTGATTCCCCCGACCCCATATCCCCCATCCCAGGCCGTCACCACTCTATTGTCTGTGTCCATGGATTATGCATATATGCATATAAGTTCCCCAGTTAACCACTCCCCTCCCTTCCTCCTCACTCCCACCTAAAATTCGTCAGCCTGTTCCATGCTTCTATGTCTCTGGATATATTTTATTCATCAATTTATTTTGTTTGTTAGATTTCACATATATGAGATCATGTGATACTTATTTTTTTAATAGTACATCTGGGTAGTATTCCATTGTGTAAATGTACCACAGCTTTTTTTATCCATTCATCTCCTGATGGGTACTTGGTCTGTTTCCAAATCTTAGCTATTATAAATTGTGCTGCTATGAACATAGGGATGCATATATTATTTCTGATTGGTGTTTCTGATTTCTTAGGATATATTCCTAGAAATGGGGTCACTGCACAAGTGTACATTCTCACCAGCAGTGTACTAGGGTTCCCTTTTCTCCACATTCTCACCAATACTTGTAGTTTTGTTGATTTGTTGATGATAACCATTCTGACAGGTGTGAGGTGATAACTCATTGCCATTTTAATTTGCATATCTCGGCTGATCAGTGACTTTGAGCTGATCATGTGTCTTGACCTTTTGTATGTTCACTTTGGAGAAGTGTCTATTTAGGTCCTTTGTGCATTTTTAAATTTGTCTTCCTTTTGTTAAGCTGTATGATTTCCCTATATATTTTGGAAATTAACACCTTATCAGATTTATCATTGTCAAATATGTTCTCCCGTGCAATGGGCTCTCTTTTCATTTTGTTGATGGTTTCTTTTGCTGTGCACAGCTTTTTATTTGGATGTAGTCCTATTTGTTTATTTTCTCCTTAGTTTCCTTTGCCCTAGATGTATCCCTAAACATATTGCTACAAGAGATGTCTGAGATTTTGCTGCCTATGGTTTCTAAGATTTTTATGGTTTCACGACTTAACATTTAAGTATTTTATCCATTTTGAGTTTATTCTTGTGTATGGTATAAGTTGGTGGTCTAGTTTCATTGTTTTGCATGTACCTGTCCAATTTTCCCAACACTATTTACTGAAGAGATTGTCTTGACTCCATTCTATGTTCTTGACTCCTTTGTCAAATATAAATTAAGTATAATGACTTAGGTCAAATTCTGAGTTCTCTGTTTTGTTCCACTGATCTATATGCCTGTTCTTGTGCCAGTACCAGGCTGTTTTGAGTACAATCGCTTTGTAGTATAACTTGATATCTGATATTATGATTTCTCCAACTTTATTCTTTCTTAAGATTGCTGCAGCTATTCAGTGTCTCTTTTGGTTTCATATAAATTTTTGGAGGTTTGTTTTAGATATGTGAAATATGCCGTTGGTATTTTAATAGGGATTGCATTGAATCTATGGATAGCTATGGGTAGTATACATATTTTAATTAAGTTGATTCTACTAATCCATGAACTCGGTATATTCTTCTACTTGTTTATATCTTCCTCTATCTCTTTTTCAATGTTTTGTAGTTTTCTGAGTACAATTCTTTTACTTCATTGGTTAAGTTTATTCCTAAGTATCTTAATTTTTTGTTTCAATGGTAAATGGAATTGTTTTTTATATTTTTTAGTTTTTCTTTCTGAGAATTCATTATTGGTGTATAAAAATGCCATCAATTTCTGGGTGTTAATTTTGTATCCTGCAACACTCATAAATTCATTTATTAAATCTAGTAGTTTTTTGATGGAGTTTTTAGGGTTTCATATGTACAATATTATGTCATCTGCAAATAATGACAATTTTACTTCCTCCTTTCCAATTTGGATGCCTTTTATTTTTTCTTCTCATATGATCTCTATGACTGGGACTTCCGGTACTATATTGAACAAGAGTGGTGAAAGCAGACATCCCTGTCTTGTTCTTGCTCTTAGGGGAACTGGTTTTAGTTTTTGCCCATTGAGTATACATTGGCTGTAGGTTGTCATATATGGCTTTTATTATGTTGAGGTATGATCCCTCTATTTCTATTTTGCTGAGAGTTTTTATCAAAAACGATGCTGGATTTTGTCAAATGCTTTTTCTGCATCAATTGACATGATCATGTGTTTTTTGTCTTGCAATCTGTTTATGTAATGTATCACATTTATTGATTTGCGAATATTATACTAGCCTTGCATCCCCAGAATAAATCCCACTTGGTCATGGCTTATGATCTTTTTAATGTATTACTGGATTTGGTTAGCTAATATTTTGTTGAGGATTTTAGCATCTATGTTCATCAGGAATATTGGCCTATAATTCTCTTTCTTTGTAGTGTCTTTATCATGGATAAATTTATGATAATGCTGGCCTCATAGAAAGAGCTTGGAAGTGTTCCTTCCTCTTTAATGTTTTGGAATAGTTTGAGGAGGATAGGTGTTAGTTCTTTGAATGTTTGGTAAAATTCCCCTCATCCAGACCAGGGATTTTGTTTGCTAGAAGGTCTTTTTATTACTGCTTCAATTTCATCAGTAGTTATCAGCCTATTCAGGTTTACTGATTCTTCCTGATTGAGTTTTGGAGGATTTTATTTTTCTAGGAATATGTCTATTTTGTTGGAATATAAAATAGTATTTGTCTTACAATCCTTTGTATTTCTGAGAGGTCAGTTGTTACTTCACTTCTTTCCTTTTGGTGAGATAGTTGTTTATAGTATTTATTTATTTGTTTGTTTGTTTATTTATTTATTTATTTACAATCCTTTGTATTTCTCTAAGGTCAGTTGTTACTTCAACTTTTTCATTTCTGATTTTGTTTACTTGGGTCCTCTCTCATTGTTTCTTGATGAGTCTGGCTAGAGGTTCCTCAATCTTGTTTATTTTTTCCAAGAACCAGCTCTTCATTTTATTGATCTTTTATATTTTTTTTAGTCTCTATCTCATTTATTTCCACTTTGATCTTTATTATTTCCTCCCTTCTGATTACGCTGGGATTTTCTTGTTCTCTTTCTCACTTTTTATGTTGTAGGGTTAGATAACTTATTAAAAGTTTTCTTGTTTTGTGAGGTAGGCCTTTAATGCTATGAACTTCCCTCTCAGGACTGCTTTCTGGCCACAGAGAAATTTAAAGGTTCAGATGAGAGAGCTGTAAAAGTTGAGAATTCCATTCCAAGAGAACAGTTTGAATAATAGTTGATGAACGCCACTTCAGGAACTTAGCATGTTCACGGGAGGGATAAAGTTGGGGTGGGAAGGAGATAAATTGTGTCGTGGTTGGTAGAGCTGGATCATTGAAGGGGTTAACTTGTAGAGGATGTGTACTGGTGTGGGAGAATTTTGTGCAGGAGAGTTATGTGATCATTCTAAGTTTCAGGAAGAAAATTTGTAGAAGTCTCTCCATGGGAAAATAAGGGTTCTAACCTCTTCCAGGCCAGATCTCCAAATGACTGCAATGTGTTAAGGAACCAAGGAGGGGTGCCTTAGGCTTTCTTAGGCTGAAAAGGAGATGGAAGGATATGTTTTCTTTTTCATAAATCCTAGGAAATCTTTAACTCAGACCCCTATCTGACCCACGAACTAAAGAAATGGACTCATTAATCATATAATTATGAAATATCTGGCTTTTAACTTGAGCAAATTTATAAACTAGTTATGACAGCATTTCAGAAGAAAAATATCTTTCATCATCCCTGTAACTTAAAGAATGGAATCTTAAATTATATATTATTTACAGTGTTAAAAATTTGGATATTGCTCAAAAGTTTGCCACTCTGAAGAATAAATTATTTGTGACTTTATAATTATACTTCAGATATGATATATTTACTTTTACAAGTAGATAAATTAAAATTAAAAAAATTGTTTTCTGATCTAGGAAGTTATATAGCTTCCTTTATTTATACATCTCAGTGATTTTTGAAACATATTTTTATGTTGTATTTTATTTTTTTAAATGCTCCAAGTATTGCTATTCCTGGAAATAGTTCTGTTTATTCAACACTATTAAGTTTTCTTAAAACAACTTAAAGAGGTCCTTCCATTGTGTTTTGCTTTTCATTTTATATATTACACTTTTTTTTTTCAGAAATACTAATATTGAAATGCGTTTTTTCAGAAACATTAATATTGAAATGTGAATTTTCAGGGCAATATAGAAATGATATTATCAAAAAAGGCATCAAAGAATAATAAAAAGAACCAGGAAGTATTACAGTAACATTTTGAATAAGGATGTTCTAAAGTTTTTCCTGTCCTTTGTTTGCTATTTTCAGAAAGGGTTAGAAGTTTCACTAGCCAATGTCGGCAGTTGTTTAGAAAAGTTTTCACAGGCGTTTGGAAGGAAATATGGTCTTCCCATGAGAAAAGGGGAATAGAGATTCTGCTGGGCTGACTTCAACCTTAAGCAACAGAGACGGAAATGGAAACTCATTCTTCTGAGAAAATTAACAACAGTGTCCTGTACTCTCCCTGGAGAGTCTGTTGCTAAATTTGTGCTCAGCAATGTTCATACTTGGTTCATATTACATAAAAGAAAGGTCAGGGATGTTTAAGGCCGTTTATTTTAACAGCCTGAGAATTTGATTCCCATGGGATTAGGATGCCCCTCACCTCCATAATGACGATGCCACTGGTATCTTTTTTATTTCTGTGAAGAACCACAATAAGGAGAGATGCTATGATAGAATCAGAACTCGTGTAAGCATGAGTTTTCTCTCAGTATGAACCCAGACACAGGATTTATATAACTTCAACTTAAATATTCATGTCAATTAGATAACAGAACAATACTAAGACATAACAGATCAGAAAGGCAGTTTTCCCAAACTGTGCTTTAGATAGATTCATATGTTCCTTCAAAAATGAAAGTACATCTGAGAAATGAAGAATCAAATAAAATTAAACAGGTTTCTTTACTTTAGGAAATATGAAAACTATTAAAGTAATAATTTGTTTTTCAAATCTCCAAAAAGTTGATTATGAAGCATTGCTCAAATTTATACACTTTTCCAGAAAAGTATGTTTGAACAAAGTTTGGGTAATGCTGAAGTAACATGAATGAATAGATGAATGAATGAATGAATGAATGAATGAATAGATAACTAACAAATGGACATTATGCCTACTATTTGTCAAGCACTTTAAAAAAGATACACACACACTGAATCCTGACTAAAATCATATGTATTAGATACTATTATTATTCCCATTGTTCTGATGAGAACCTGGGACACATTCCCAAAGTTCTGTAGATAGAAAATGCTTCCTCCAATTCATGCTCTAAATTTTTCTCTCATTCAGTAACAACCAAATATATTTGTTCATTAACTCATCAGTAAAAGTTTAAAAATGGACTGGCATAACTATAAAAATATAAGTATTGCTATGTTAATGTATTATACTTATAATAAAATATAGCAAAAGTAAAAAGAGTAGAATAAAAATAGAATGATTGCTTTAAAATAATTCTTCATTGATTATTAATTGTACAAAAATAAATTTGCTCCTACTACAAATGATAAGACCACCATCACTGAATATATTTAATTTTAAAATTAATGTTTTGTGATGCAGTGACTTTAAAATCTGACTCTAAGTAAGGTTCAGTGAATATTAATAACTAGTAGCCCTGCGCATGAATCTGTGTGCCAGTAGCTCTCTGAGGGTCCTGGCCACTCCGCGCCCGCTGGCCAGAGGCTCTCCATGGCCCAGAGGCCCATCCACGGCCAGGTGCGGAACGCTTGCCTCATCGCTGGAGCGACAAAGCAAACATTCCACCAGGCCACTCACACTGCCTACTCTCAGCAGCCACCCCCCAGGACTGGGGGACTCCAGCAGGGATGATAGGACTGGGCGCTGCCATCTTGTGGCTATGGGTGCTGCCATCTTTGTGATGGAGTGACGGTTAATTTGCATATTACCCTTTTATTAGATAGGATTGGTTTGGCAGTTGAAATGTTGGGAAAAAGACATCTCAAAATAGTACTATCCTATCTAATAAAGAGGGAATATGCTAATTGACTGCCATGCCTTCAAAGATGGTTGCACCCACAGCCACAAGATGGCGGCACCCAGTCCCCTCAGCCTTGCTGGGGCGGCAGGTGTGTGGCACAGCCGGGCCCACCCCCAGGTGGGTCCG
Source organism: Ia io (assembly GCA_025583905.1). NCBI lineage: Eukaryota > Metazoa > Chordata > Mammalia > Chiroptera > Vespertilionidae > Ia > Ia io. Next base: position 52,185,371 of record JAJQQW010000003.1, read on the forward strand.
GCAACTCTGCATGCCTGCCTCCGGAGTACCCCAGTCCCCTCAGCCCCCCAGCCACCCAGGGCTGGCCCGAGGCACAGGCAAGCCTCGGATGGTGGCTGCTCAGCTGATGCCTGAGGCGCAGGCAAGCCTAGGATGGTAGCTTCCCAGTTGTGCAGGGCTGCCCGAGGTTCAGGTAACCAGGGCCAGCCAAGGTTTGCACTGTCAGCAGAGGCAGCAGCAGAGGTGTGATGGGGGCATCACCTTCCCCTGATCACTGGGTCTCCTCCTGCCCCTGAGGGCTCCCGGACTGTGAGAGGGGGCATGCCAGGCTGAGGGACCCCCCCCTCCAGTGCATGAATTTTTATGCATCGAGCCTCTTGTATAAAATAAACACGTAAGGTGTGTTTTTATTGCTAATGCTAGTAAATGTAAGTCCATATTTTACGTACTTTTTTTCTCATATTTTCTTTCAGACTATCATTGTTTTTTCCATTTATCTTGACCGATGAAGAACTTAGACTTGGAGCTTTGTCATTTTCTTACTGCTCACTTGCATTACAAGAATTAAATGTTTAAGCTTATGTTTGGGCTTTGAGTGTTATGTTAGATTAGTTTAAACTAGATAGTAATATGAGCAAATGCACTTAACCCAGAAAACATAACTGTCAAATATTGGTATATGCTGAAAGCAAAGAACTAATGAGAAAGCAATATTAACCCTCTACTCTCCTTCAGCATCCTGCTTACTACATATGAAATGAATGATACGTGGATGAGACCTTTAAAGTCACTAGTGTGTAGCCCTGTATTAAATATTAAGAAAACTTAATTCTTATTATTTTTAATAGAAAACATAGTTATGCTCTTTCTATACTCCAGTGGGGAGCTTCCATTTCACTTTGGAGGCTATTCTTCTAAACCATTTAGTAAAAAAAAGAAAATTTGCTTGGAAACATTAATTTCATTAAAAGCAAAACAAACAAAAACAACAAAACCAACAAACCACACCATTTTTTGTTGAGAGAAAAACAATTTGTTACCTCTTGAAAAGTAACACTTTTATTTATTTTTTTCTTTCTTTTTTTATTTTTTATTTTTATTTAATAAATCTTTATTGTTCAGATTATTACAATTGTTTCTCTTTTTCCCCCATAGCTCCCCTCCACCAGGTTCCCACCCCACTCTCTGCCCTTACCACCCCCCCACTGTCCTCATCCATAGGTGTATGATTTTTGTCCAGTCTCTTCCCGCACCCCCACACCCCTTTCCCCCAAGAATTGTCAGTCCACTCCCTTTCTATGCCCCTGATTCTATTATATTCACCTGTTTATTCTGTTCATCAGATTTTTTATTCACTTGATTTTTAGATTCACTTCTTGATAGATATGTATTTGTTGTTCATAATTTTTATCTTTATCTTTTTCTTCTTCTTCCTCTTCTTAAAGAATACCCTTCAGCATTTCATATAATACTGGTTTGGTGGTGATGAACCCCTTTAGCTTTTTCTTATCTGTGAAGCTCTTTATCTGACCTTCAATTCTGAATGATACCTTTGCTGGGTAGAGTAATCTTGGTTGTAGGCTCTTGTTATTCATCACTTTGAATATTTCTTGCCACTCCCATCTGGCCTACATAGTTTCCGTTGAAAAATCAGCTGAGAATCATATGGGTGCTTCCTTGTAGGTAACTAACTGTTTTTCTCTTGCTGCTTTTAATATTTTTCTCTTTGTCTTTTGCTCTTGACATTTTAATTATGATGTGTCTTGGTGTGGTCCTCTTTGGATTCCTCTTGTTTGGGGTTCTGTGCGCTTCCTGGACTTGTAAGTCTATTTCTTTCACCAGGTGGGGGAAGTTTTCGGTCACTATTTCTTCAAATAGGTTTTTAGTATCTTGCTCTCTCTCTTCTTCTGGGACCCCCATAATTCAGATGTTGGTACACTTAAAGTTGTCCCAGAGGCTTCTTACACTATCTTCATATTTTTGGATTCTTTTTTCTTTTTACTTTTCCAGTTGAGTGTTTTTTGCTTCTTTGTATTTCAAATCTTTGACTTGATTCTTGCGATCCTCTTGTCTGCTGTTGGATCTTTGTATATTATTTTTATTTCAGTCAGTGTATGCTAAATTTCTAGTTGGTCCTTTTTTATATCCTTGAGGGTCTCGCTAAATTTATTGGCCTTTTCTAGAAAATTCTTGAAAAACCTTATAACCGTGGTTTTGAACTCTATATCCAGTCGTTTGCTTTCCTCCATTTCTTTCATTTGTGACCTGTTTCTTTGTCTCTGCATTTTGGCTGCTTCCCTGAGTTGATAGATTGGCTTTGTGTGCTAGGTGTCCTATAGGGCCCAGTGGCTCAGCCTCCCCAGTTACCTGAGTTGGACACTCTTGGTGCACCCCTTTGTGGGCTGTGTGCACAGTCTTGTTGTAGTTAAGCCTTGATTGTTGTTGGTATCACTAGGAGGAATTGACCTCCAGGCCAATTGGCTGTGAGGATCAGCTGTGTCTACGCTGGGAGAACTTCTGTGCTGGAGACACCCTTATGAGACAAGACTTGCAAAAGCCTCTGTGCTCAGCTTGGATGGGGCAGAGTCTCAGGGCAGAGCAGACAGCATTGGCTTCCCGTTAGCCCTGCCCTAAGAGGCCCCTGTGTCTCAGTGTCCCGTGGTAATCGTTGCAAGCACCTCTGAGAGAAAGCCGCCCTTGAGTTTCACCCGCTGCCAGACAGTCCAGTTTCTCCCCGAATGAATCTGGGTCCCCAGAGTCTCACCCGGAAGTGGAGTTCAGAGCAGTTGGGAGCTTGTGTCTCCCTCCCGTTGAGAAAGCCAGCTGCATACTCAGTTGCCCGCCCTCTCCGCGTACGTGCCTCCATACCTTTGCCTTCCGCAGTTCCTCTGAGTCTCAGTGTGCTTTTCTCTTTACTGACAGTCCAGTTTCACCCTGTATGAGTCTGGGTCCCCAGAGTCTTGCCTGGAACTGGAATTCAGAGTAGTCGGGAGCTTTTGTCTCCCTCTTGATTGAGAAAGCCAGCCGCATACTCAGTTGCCAGTCCTCTCCGAGCACGCACGTTTCCATACCTCTGCCTTCTGCAGCTCCTCTGAGTCTCAGTGTGCTTTTCTCTTTCCTTCTAGTTGTAGAATTTCCACTCAGCCAGCTTTCCTGTGGTTCTGGATGATGTCCGTTTTGTCTTTTAGTTGTAGTTTTGAAATTATTGTGCGAGGCAGCAGTTTAGGTGTTTACCTATGCCGCCATCTTGGTTTCCCCCCAAAAAGTAACAATTTTAAATAGAGAATAGCATTTATTCACAACAAATTCATTCACTAAGCTAGAGCTATTCACTTAAGCAAATCTCCTTTAAATTGACAATCAGCCTGTCTTTATCTTTTTTTTTATAGTATAATAAATCCAGTATAATAAACTCCAAAGGATATTCACTTATTCTAAGTTGAAAATTTCATGTCCTATGTTCATGGATAACGTGGAGGGTTGAGAGTGCACTTTGGGGAGGTAGGAGTAGTTAAAAAATTGAAGAACTGCTTCTTTGTAATTAGATAGGAAAGTGATGCCAGAGTTTGGCAATTGCCAAGTTTTATTTTGTCCTTTACTTAAAAATAGAACCCCTTATTTCTGTAAAGCATTTTAGTGATCATGTATTAATCCAATTCTCCTACTTCACATGAGGCAAACTGGATTAATGACTTGCCTGCTGTTACACAGTTAGCAACAGTCCGTATCAGAATTCAGTTCTCCTCATGGTTGCTCTGTTTATTCCACATTTTATCACTTATGAACAATACCACAAGTACCCTTTGTAGAGGGATAGCTTCACAGCCAAGGTGCAAAGCATTTGTGTAAATTATTTACTCTCAATAATTTACTGTATTTAAACAAATGAACAAGGCATTTCTTTGCACAATCAAGCAAGTAAAAAATACATCTGTTTTATAAACCACCCTTTCTTTTATTTATATATATGCTAGATGCCTGGTGCACTGATTCGTGCACCGGTGGGGTCCCTCAGCCTGGCCTGCGCCCTCTCTCAATCCGGGACCCCTTGGGGGATGTCAGATAGCTGGTTTTGGCCCGATCCTCACAGACCTGATTCAGACAGGAGGGAGCCCGATCCTGTGCGTTGAGTGTCTGTCCCCTGGTGGTCAGTGCACATCATAGCAATCGGTTGCTTATACTTTTATATATATAGATATGTATATATGTATATACATATATATATGTATATATATATATGTATATATATATACACATATATATATGTATAAGATAGATAGGTGGTAGATAGATAAATAGATGATAGATAGATAGATAGATAGATAGATAGATAGATAGACTGATTTCAGAGAGGAAGGGAGAGGGAGAGAGAGATAGAAACATCAATGATGAGAAAAAAATCATTGATTGGCTACTTCCTGCACACCCCAGACTGGGGATTGAGCCCGTAATCTGGGCATATGCCCTGACCAGGAATCAAACCATGACCTTCTGGTTCATAGGTCAACCCTCAACCACAGAGCCATGATATCAGGTCAAGGCACCCTTCCTTGATGTGCCTTTGTTGCCCTGAAATTTTATCTGTAAGATATGTCCCTGCTGAACTGCTTCATGAAATTCCAGGTTTCCCTGAAACCTAACATCTTTATCATTGTCTTTCAATGAGAAATTTACACTCATAGATTCCAACTCCTACAGGTGAGAGAGAGAGAAAGCAAATCTGGAATAATATAAATAATACAATGACCTTGGATAGGACACACTTTAGGAAATGTTGTTACCTAGTTACTCACTTTGGTCACCTTATGCCTGTAGATTGCATTACTGACCACAGGAGCAAAGTATGTGGGAGGGTGTAAGAAAACATTGGCTCTAGCATGAATGTGTACCCATCAGGAGGTCCAGGACCCCATGCTGCCATTGTTTTGCATGCATGGCGGGTCTGATAGGACTAGATCCCAGCACTCCTCTTCACGGTGCAAAGCCAGGCCCTGTCCTCTGGTGTAGGAGGATGTGTTATCAGAGGCTAAATTTGTCCTCTAAGGACATAAAAGTGTAATTATGTTCCAGAAAAGAAAGGGTTCCCATCAATTAGATTTGGCAGAGACTGTGCAGGACATTGAGGTTGCTACAGCTTGGAGAGCTTTCACCACGTGATTATGCCTCAGGTAATACCAACACGCTAGTGCAGTGGTTGGCAAACTGCGGCTCTCGAGCCGCGGTTTGCTGCTCTGTTGACTAATGAGTTTGTCGACCACTGCCCTAGTGTCTCAAAACTAGCCTCAGGGGTCCATCCAGAATTTAGGCTTCTTCCTTGATCCATGAGCAGTCCTGGGAAATACTGGTCACCCTGGGAGAGAAAAAATGTGACTCCTCAAAAGGGGTGTTGATTTCATCACACCTGAGCAGAATGAGAAGGACACTAGAGCAGGAAGAGAATTAAAAGGCAGCTATTTAGCCACCATATCTTGCTTAACCACAAATCTAAAGCTAAAACAACAAAGCCATGGGTATCAGGAGAGACACAGACTATCACATCAGAGATTGATATGATTAAGAGATATGAAGACAATTGGAGATAAAAAGGAACTCACATTTACCAACCACCTACCAGGAGCTAGGTGATGTGCTTAAAAATGCACATACCTTATCTTATCATGAATTCTTATAAAGCTTGAGAGGTATTACTTTTTCCTTCAATAAGGATAAAGAAACTCTGAGAGGTTAAGCACTCACCCAAGGTCACACAGTTTTCTTCTGGTAGAGATCAAATTAGGATATTACAGACTTCAAAGCTCATGTTCTTTCTGGGACACTGCACCAATGAATAAGTAGAATAAATAAGTAAACTGCACTATTTATTTTTGTAAGAAATTACTCCTTTAGTAAAATAAGCAAATAAACTAATAGATAAAATGATTCAGAGGAGTCTTAGATATAGTGTGCTTCCCTCCAGCACATAGATTCCCTGTAAAAGTTCAACCTACATTGACGATCTTGATGTGACAATACTGTAGTTTAATCTGTTGTGGTTCCACGTGGAAAAACAGGAGTGGGAGCAACTGAGTGAAGGAGAGAGGGCGGTAGAGCGAGGCACCTGACCCTTCCTTCTGGCTAAGATGCTGGTAGGTCATTACCTCATGCTCAGGTCAGTGAGTGCCACAGGGAACTATCAATATCTTCCTCTCAGAGAGATTCCCCAGACATTGATGTTTAAAATTTAAAATTAATTTCTTTCTTGGCTATATAAGTGAAAGAAGGCAGACAGAGAAAGATAAATACCACATGATTTCACTTATATCTGAAATCTAAAGAACAAAATAAACAAAATAAAAACAGACTCATAGATACAAAGAACACAGTGATGGTGGACAGAGGGGAGGGGGCTTGGGAAGGTAGGGTGAAAAAGATGGAATTAAGAAGTACAAATTGTTAGTTACAGAATAGTCACAGAGATGTAAACTATAGCATAGGGAATATGGTCAATAATATTGTAATAACTATGTATGGGACCAGGTAGGTAGTTGAAATATCAGGAGACCACACTATAAAGTACATGATTGCTTAACCACTATGTGACACACCTGAAACTAATAAAAAATAATATTGAATGTAAACTGTAATTGAAAAATAAAAAGTAACTTTTTCTTTTCTCAATGTCGAAGCGTTTCTTTTCAACTATCACCATTATAGTACATTTAAAAATGAATAAACTAGAGCCTCTCTTGTATTAAGTACTTTTGTTATGTTTTTTTTATATGTGTGTTTTTGTTGGGTTTTTTTTATTGATTTCAGAGAGAGGAAGAGAGAGGGAGAGAGAAATAGAAGCATCAATGATGAGAGAGAATCATCACCGACTGGCTGCCTCCTGCATGCCGAGGCCGCAACCGGGGCATGTGCCCTGGCCAGGAATGTAACAGTGACCTCCTGGTTCACAGGTAGATGCTCAACCACTGAGCCACGGTGGCCGGGCAGTACTTTGTGTTTTGAATACCTGCTGAACAAACACGGGTCAAAGAATCAAGGTAAGGCTGCAGAACTAGTGCTAACTCCTATTAGTAGAGAAAAGGACTAAGGAAATTATAAGGTTTCCTCTATAAACTTTCATAGTTTTGCTTACTATGAAATTCAGCTACTGTTTTATATGAACTCAATGAATTATGCAATTAAACTTCGAATTGATTAGACTGTCATGTAAACCAAATCAATTACTTAGTGACTCCACCCTCATTTTCTTCTCCACTTCTGTTTAGGAATTACACCTAAGCAGGCTGCAAGATGTGTGAGCTCTGGGTACAGAAGGCGAGGAGAAGAGCCAGGCACCCATTGCTGTAGGCCTTATCTAAGAACTACTGGGAGGCAGGACTCTGGGTTCTTACATTTTACTACAGTGACTGAAGTCAGCTTTTTTATGTGTCTAAATGGCACATAAATTATTGTTAACTTGAAATAGAACACGGTGATTTAGCATGGTTTTAATTGGATTTGGGCAATAAAAATACCCTTTGCTACTGAAAAAAGGAATGCAAAATTTGAAAATGAAGGTTATATAACCTCTTTACGGCAAAAGAGCAGTCTTTTGAAAGGTTGTCTTTCTCACAACGCTGATTTTATATTCCTAATGAGGCCTGGGAGACAAAAATCGGCTTTTGAAATGTTTCCACTCTCTTCAGTGTTCTCTATTTAATTAGAATTACTCCCTATACTAATCTCCCCAGCTAGCAATCTAATAGCCATTAGCAGAATTTATTTACTGTTTAAATTGCTACTTAAAGTTTAGGCTGGGTTCCAAGAATTTAAGCAGGTAACTAAGAGAAGGTTTGGCATTTTAAGTCAAACCCATGTCTCATCTCTCCCTTCAATGTATGAATAAGAACTTCCCTTGTAAAAAAAATAAAATAAACTTAAAGTCCTAGAAAAGCAGACCTGTTTTGTTTTTTTTTTTTTGGGGGGGTGGGTGGATGGGGTGGGAGAAGGATAACAGGACAAGCAGATAATTCTATATATCTGGATGTACTTGCAAATCTGTTGAACTTGGAAAATGTTTAAGTCGATTCTTTTTTTCTTTTTGGTAAACACATTTGCAGAATCTTTGAGCTTAATAATATATGAGACAGACAACAAATTAAAACAATAAAAATGGATCTGTTGTACCCAATAGGCAACATCTTTTCATTTCCTGTAGGGGAGAAAAGAAAGCTATAGTAGTAGCCAATCTAGAATTTGGGAAGTTCACTATTTTAACTTCAGTATATTTTGGGGACAACCTTTATTTACAGGTTCTATCAAATTCAAATAAAATACAAAATTAAGTGTTTTAGTTTTTAAATCCATAACTCTTATTTTTTAGATTAGTCTTATTTTTAGATTTAGAATCACAAAATAATTGCATTCTATAGTTATTAGGGTTAGAAAAATCAATTAAAATAAAATGGTATGTTTTCAAATGATAGCTGACCAAAAAATTTAATGAAAGTTTTTGAGTAAACTATTACATAAATTGTTCTTAAATATAAGGACCATGGAAGAGCTATTTTATGTTGTTCAACTTTCTTGATTCTGGTTCATTCTTTGTAACACACAGAAAGGTTCAAAAATATATTTTCATGGCTTTCTCTTTAGATATGTTTCCAAATTAAGAATTTGCATGTCAAAAATAAAAAGGTCTGTGTATTCTTCCATTATTTTGTAGGATTAGAATTGCTGAGAGTAACTAGATGATATCATTACTAATGAACTGATTTGAAGGAATAATAGCAGTGGTGATGGCAATTACAACAAAAATACTATTAGGCCTCATGTAAGAAGTTAGCTTGGAATATCCTAATTTTAAATAATAATTTGTTGCCCATGTATAAAGATGCCAGAACAAAAATATCATCAATGAAGAATGCACTTAACAGCTATTTTTCTACAAGCATTGATAGAAAGAAATAACTATGATATAAGCAAAGTATCAGACTTGGAATCAAAAGTCTGGGCTTGAAGAAATTTTCACTTGCTTACTACGTAATTTGGAGCTTATTATATGACCCTTTCATCTACAGAAACTCTAATTTCCTCTTATGTAAAATAAGAATATTAATGTCTTTTCTACAAGCATCTCAGGGCCAGCTGTGAGGATCAAAAGTCAAATGAGATACTGTATGTGAAAGCAACAAGTCAACAGTAGAGTACTGTAATGTAAGTCATTACCATAGATGTAATGAGTTACTATAATTTACACAGATGTGGTCCTAATTTCCACATTAAGGTCTCTGTCTAAAAGTCAGAGTATAAAACAGAAGTAGGGTACATTGCTACATAATGATATTTAATCTAAAATGGTTTGATTTCTATCCTGCTTCACTCTACAAAGGAAGTGCAGTGGCTGCCTAACAACCAAAGCTGCTATTCATTAAGTGCTTTGTTTATTGGCATGCATTCATGCCACAAACATTGCAAATCCAAGGCATGTGTTCGATACTGGGGACAAAATGGCCCTTGCCTTGTCAAGGATTGCAAAAACTAACTTAATGAAGGCAGAGGTGATATGCCATAGTTTTAATTATGAAACAATTTACAAAAAGAATAGTTTTAATTCCTCTTTTATATGTGAGTAAATTGATGCTCAGAGATGTTGATTAACCAACCCAAGGCCTCCAGCCAGCAAGGTGGGCACCAACATGAGACGCCATCAAGTTCAAACGTTAATCATTTTGACTGCTATGTTTGTATTGCATCAAAATAAAAATTTTGGTGCTTTCCTAGAGACCCACTAAAGCTCTAATAGGTAGTTCAGACATTAAATTGTTCTATTATAAAGTTATTTACATACACAGTGATATTATAAATATATCAGTTTTCAGAAAAGAAAAGTATTTTATATTTTTTAACATGGCTTTCTGTTTAATACAGGAGGTTTAATGTATGATTTTTTAAAGTCCCATCCTTTTGTCACCATGCAGTGAGTTCATGATGTATTGATGAAGCAAATCAGACATAACTATTCTAATTAAGAACCAAGTGTTGAAAGAACCAAGTGTTGAAAGAAAGAAAGAAAGAAAGAAAGAAAGAAAGAAAGAAAGAAAAAGAAAGAAAGAAAGAAAGAAAGGAAGGAAGGAAGAAGGAAGGAAGGAAGGAAGGAAGGAAGGAAGGAAGGAAGGAAGGAAGAAAGAAAGAAAGAAAGAAAGAAAGAAAGAAAGAAAGAAAGAAAGAAAGAAGAAAGAAAGAAAGAAAGAAGGAAAGAAAGAAAGAAAGAAAGACCAAGTATTTCTCTAGGTCCTTTTTGCTTGTAATGGTGAGTTTTATATGTCAACTTGGCCGAGCCATGGTACCTAGATATTTGGTCAAACATTATTCTGTGTTTCTGTGAAGGTGCTTTTTTTTAGATGAGATTAACATTTAAATCTGCAGACTATGAATTGCCCTCCATAATGTGGGTGAACCTCATCCAATCAGCTGAAGGTCTTAATATTTATGTACTTCCTCCATGAAATAAGGAAATTTTGCCAGCAGATGCCTTTAAAGTTGAACTGCAATATTGTCTCTTCCCTGGTCTCTAGCCTGCTGGTTCAGACTGCAGCTTTGGATTTGCCAGCCTCCATAATCACATGAGTGAACTCCTTAAAATAAGTATTCTATTGGTTCCTTTCCTCTGGAGAACCTTGACTAATGCACTGCTCAAGGGGTGATCAGCAGACCCACAAGATCTGCACAACTAGTACCACAGGGAGCTTTTTAGAAATGCAGAATCTCACACCTCTTCCTTGACCTATTGTTCGGAATCCGCATTTTATCAGGATCCCCAGGTGATGGGTGTGCGCAGTTAATTTTGAGAAGTCCAACCTAGGATGATCAGAAATTCAAGTTGTTTTATTCTCTCCCTCTCCCCCCCCCACCCCCCCCCGCCTTTTCTTTGTAAGTATATCTCTACTAGATTTGGTATCTGTCGTCAGGGTGTTTGAAGGTAGTTTTATTTCCAGCTAGTTGAGTACTTTGGGGCAGTGAAGGAATTAATGAGGGAAATCATTGCTAGTTTTATTTGACCACTACCAAAGGTTCAAAATACTTGATAAAACTTGGTCCAATTTTGTGAGCTAATTCATTGCCACCACTAGGAAAGTCTAGTCCATACTTTTATTTGGATTGATGGGGTAGATGCAAAGGCTGCTCAGCTAACAAAAAAATATTTTGAAAGGTCATGGATATCTAAAATAAGGAATACATACATATAAAATCATAGTAAACCTATCTCTATAATGGTGGGATTGTGGTTAATAAAAACCCATTCATTCAAATGAAACTTACAGAGCATCCACATTGTGCCAGGTATAGTGATGAATGCTGCAGACACAAAGAAGTCCTCATCCTGTCTTTAAGAACCTTATAATCATTTCAGGAGAAAGATAGTGTAAGTAAAAGCAATAACATGATACAATTGCCCCCCAACAAATGGCCATGAAAAGAGGAAAGGGTAAGTTCTTCTTTAACTAAATTCTTACTTTCTAATTCATTCTACATAAAATAATCAGCTGAGTTTTCCAAAGTGGCTACTTCTTCATATCTTTTCTTTCTTAGACAGCATCAGCATATGTTTACTTTTTATTTAATTAATTCATTCATTTACTCATCAAATACTTATTGATCACCTCCTGTGTAGCAGATGCTGGGATCAGCCCTCAAAATCCAGCTGTAAAGCAAATTAAAAAGATCTAAAGGAGAGAAAAATGAAAGAAATAATCACACAGATAACTATATATCTACATTTATAATATGTGCTATGAAAGAAAAAGCCTGAATAATATGACAGCAAATCACAAGAGGACATTATCTAGACTCAGGGTTCGAAGGAGATTCCCTGAGAGGTGACATTTTCACTGAATCTTAAAAGAAGTATAAGAGTATATCAGGTGAATGGATGTGGGTTGAGACTAAGATTTCGTGGAAAGGCAGTAGTATTTGTGAAGGATGACATCAGAAAAAGAGATAGGCAGACCCTTATGGCTAGTGAGTAAAGAGGCAAAAGAATAGGTATTGGACTGAAGAACCAGATTATTCAGGATCTTGAAAGAAATACAATTTTGTTCAAAGAGCAAAAGAAAGTCATCATCAAATTTGTTTAACAAGGGATCAGTGTTTAAAATACACTTTTGAAGGACCACTCTTACTGTCAGCTGGAAAATGTTATGGAATGGCCCAAAATAGACTTTGGGAGACAGGTTAAAATCAAATACAGGTTCTTTAGTTTGACATTCAGATCCCTCAGAGTTGAGGCCAAATCTATCTTCCTAGTCTTCATTTCCACTTCTCCCTTACATTAATATGCAGTTCAGCTGGATTGGTCCATTCTTAAACTCCCCTCAACAAAACTTTGCTCAATCTAGATTTTTGACTTTCCAGAATACTTCCTCATGACCAGTTTTTCAAGAGCTAGAAAAAATTTAATCTATCCTCGATACTCTGGTTGAATATTCCCCATTTCTCTAAATATCACAACTGACTACCATATTTCTGAACATTTAAGACACTGCAGGTTGTAAGAGACACCAACATTTTTAACTACAAGTAAGTGAATAAATTCATAACAAAATTTTAACAGTAGTCTGTTGAGGTGCATAAATTGGTCATTCCAGCTTAGCATTGCTTTAAAATTTTTCTCATCTTGTGGGTCTCTCCTTTTCTTAGGTCTTATAAAAACACTGTGTTGCTTTTTGCAAGAAAAATTAGATTGTAATAATTTATCAAAATGTATTAAAAACTCAAACCCCCACAAAAATCTAATTAAACAATGCATAGACACTTCTCTAAAGGGGACAAACTGATGGCCAATAGACATATGAAAAGATGTCTAATGTCACTAATCATCAGAGAAATGCAAATTAAAACTGCAATGAGATATCACTTTAGACCTGTCAGAATAACTGTCTATCATCAACAAATTCAGAAATGACAAGTGTTGGCAAGGATGTGGACAAAAGCGAACCTTCGTGCACTTTTAGTGGAAATGCAGACTGCTATAGTCACTATGGTAAATGGTATGGAGGTTTCTCAAAAAATTAAAAATGGAACTGCCTTATGACCCAGTAATTTCACTTTTGGGTATATATCTAAAGAAACCCAAAACACTAATTCGAAAGAATATATGCATCCCTATGTTCATTGCTGTGTTATTTACAATAGCTAAGATATGGAATTAACCCAAGTGCTCATCAATAGGTGAGTGATTAAAAAAGTGGTGGTACATATTATACAATGAAATATTACTCGGTCATAAAAAAAGAATGAGATCTTACCATTTGCAACAGCATAGATGGACCTAGAAGGTATTATGCTCAATAAAATAAGTCAGTCAGAGAAAGACAAGTAACATATAATTTCACTTATAGGTAGCTAAAGAATAAAATAAATGAATAAAATTGAAAAAGACATAGAGCCCTAGCCGGTTTGGCTCAGTGGATAGATCATTGGCCTGCAGACTGAAGGGTCCCAGATTTGATTCTGGTCAAGGGCACATGCGCAGGTTGCGGGCTTGATCCCCAGCAGGGGTTGTGCAGGAAGCAGCCAATCAATGATTCTCTCATCATTGATGTTTCTATCTCTCTCCCTCTCCCTTCCTCTCTGAAATCAATAAAAATATATTAAAAAAAGAAAAACACACGGATTCAGAGAGCAAAATGATAGTGGCCAGATGGGAGGTATTTTGAGTGACTGGGTTAAAAAGGTGAAGGCATGAAGAAGTACAAATCAGTAGTTACAAAATAATCACAGGAATGTAGAGAACAGCATAGGAAATATAATCAATAATCTATACTAATAAAAGGGTAATATGCTAATTAGACCGGATCTACCGGACGTCTTCCAGACAAAGCCACGGTGGCAGGGGCCGAGGCAGAGGCGGTTAGGAGCAATCAGGTCAGCAAGAGAGCACAGTTAGGGGCATCAGGCAGGCAGGCAGAGGGGTTAGGAGCGATCAAGCAGGCAGGCAGGTGAGCGGTTCGGAGCCAGTGGTCCCGCATTTCGAGAGGGATGTCCCCTAAGGGGTACTGGATTGGAGAGGGTGCAGGTGGGGCTGAGGGACCCCCACCCTCCGTGCATGAATTTCGTGCACTGGGCCTCTAGTATTGTGATAACTATGTATGGTGCCTAGTGAATACTGGAAATATTGGGGGAAAAACACTTCATAAAGTAAATTATTTTCTGATCTCTATGCTGTACATCTGAAACTAATACTAACTAATATTGAATGTAAATTCTAATTGAAAAACATAATTTAAATGAAAAGAAATGCTGTACTTGAGGTTCAAAAAAATCAACTGAGACTCAAAATATGATTAAATATTCTCCAGTACTTACTTTGTACCAATCACAAGGGTTAATATTTCACACATGTCTTTTCAACCTTCACAACAACCTTTGGGTCACAAATTATCTTTCAGATGAAGACATTAGGCTTAGAGAAGTTAAATAACTTGCCTATGGCTTTACAATTAGTTAAGTAACAGAGGAGGGCATTTGCAAAGGGTTTTGTCTCTAAAGCTCATGAACTTGAAGTATTGCAGGAATGTAGGTGTACTGAACTTATACAGATATTTACAAATGTAAGGCATCTTTCCACTAGAAGAATTTCAGACACTTAGCACTCAGAATGAAAATTCCAAAGTTATGTTTACAGTGATCTCCCCACATCTTTAACCTCACCCTCCCTCATACAGCTGATGTCCTTTATTGCCATGTGGTCAGAAGGACATGCTACAGTTTCCCCTCTATCCCTCAGTTTCCTCCGTTGCAAACTCAGTATTACGGGCAGTTTGAGCTGAATACTTCTTTGTTATGGGGTCTGTCCTGGGCATTGTAGAATGTTTAGCAGCATTCCTGGCTTCTACCTGAAAGATGCCAATAGCTCCTCTCTCCAACCCCTAACAAGTGAAAACCAAAAATGTCTTGAGACTCTTTCAAATGTCCTTTTGGGGGATCAAATTGCCCAGGACAGGAAGTGAATAATGCTACCAGTCATTTTTCTATGACTTAGAACCTAAGTCATAGATTATTAGCTTCCAAAAGGCTATTAGCATTATTCTTAATTTAATTTGCTAGTGCACACAGATCCAGTGAATGCTCTTTCCCCCTCTTACTGTAATGTCTGTGACGCTGAAGGTACACAATAAATATTACATCAGTGACAAGTAATTGCACCTGGGCCTGTAGTTTTGATTGTCCATGTGGCAGGGCAAAGACCCAGAAGACACATTACTGGGTGATCCTGTGACTTTGCACAGATGATTAGAATCACACCAAGAGTGCATAAAAGCATCCATTTTCAAATTTTAAAGTATAGTGTTAACAGATGCTGGGAACTGAATCAAATAGGCTCTCTCCTAATTGTGTGGATTAAAATCCAGGTGAGCCCTAGCTGGTTTAGCTCAGTGGATAGAACATCGGCCTGCAGAATGAAGGTCTCAGGTTCGATTCCAGTCAAGGGCACATACCCGGGTTGTGGGCTCCATACCAGTGCAGGAGGCAGCTGATCAGTGATTCTCTCTCATCATCGATGTTTCTATCTCTCCCTCTCCCTCTCCCTTCCTCTCTGAAATCAATACAAATAGATAAAAAAAGAATAGACCTGGATGCAAATGTTGATTGTGTGGATGCTCATGCTCCTGGACTAAGTTCCTCACGAGCAGAGTGATGCGGCAAAGACAAGCATCTCTTGGGGCACCTCGTCGTTAGTGTGCCAACATGGCAGGTACTACATGAATCCCAAGGCCCTGGGCCACTGCTTGATGTCTGCTAGGCCGCTTGGTCACTGGGCTTTATAATGTTCACAGTGACCATTAGATAGATATGCATCCTTAAATGAGGTCCTGAATTTACAAAGATGACTTTCTAACAGGAATGTCTGGCACAGTCTTCTGGTGTGACCAGCCAGGCACAAGGCATACTTTGTGCCTACTTTAGAGCCCATTTGGGGCTTACAAAGGATGTGCTGAGCCTATGAAGAGCTTGGAGAAATGAAGGATGATACAAAAATGTTGTTTACCAGAACACGGCTTGACTGTAAGCCCTACTGATGCAAGTCAATGAACCAGATACTATTCAGAGCACAAAACCATTTCAAAATGGAAGCCGCATTGACTCAAGAGCCAAGTGGATCTGAACAGGCTGCTTTTTGACGAGGGCAGGACTGCTCCAGAGTTTACCACTTCCTTTCACACCTTCACAGACACTTTTTCCTCAGCTTCACTATCCCCAATTCATTCTTCACAAATATTCATTCTACTCCATGTGCCGAAGCAGGCTAAAGCTATGGGTTAATGACAAGAAGTGAATTCCAGCAAAACTGGATTTGCAGGAAGAGATGGACCTTTCCAACTTACTTCTTAAATATCTTCAAAATGTATTTTTCAACCCAGATTTTTTAGGGAAAGCTATTACTGGATTTTGAACCTTTAAGAATAAACATAGCAAAATATAGCTGTCCAACTATTAATCAAGCATCTCTACATTTCATTTAGGGTTTAGAATATTAATACATTTGCAATGTTATTACATGAGTAATACTAATTCTGTTTTATCTCCCCTAGCAAAAACTCTTTGGCTATTTAAATAGTGGTACCCTTTGCCCTAGCTAGTGTGGCTCAGTTGGTTGAATGTTGTTTCATGCACCAACAGGTCATGGGTTCAATTCCCATTCAGGCAGGGCACATGCCCAGGTTTTGGGCTTAACCCCAGCCAATGGGTGTCTCTCTCTCTCTCTCTCTCTCCCTCATCAATAAAAACATATTTTAAAAATAAATAATTGCCAAGACCTGGAGACCAAACCCACTACAGAATGCCTTCGGGTTTTTTCCAGTATCTGTACAGTGCCGTCATGGCACCTGGCTTGTGTCTTTATTTTAAAAGTCCTGTCATACATTAAGAGTTGGTAGTTCTTTCTTCTTGCATTACATCAACTAGTCCTGTGACTCATATGGAGTAGCATTCAAAAAACATTTGTTAATTTGGAATGCCAAATTATTTTCATGCTGCAAACCCATTCCGCGTGGTCCATGTATTAAGCCATACAGTTCTGTGTATTAGAACTGTTTTTGGGAAACACACTCCTTCCGGTATGCTGAATCCTTATGCCTCCTGTAGCCAAGCCAGAAGCCAAGGCAACAGGCTTCATTCGAACCTCTTCTAATAATTTACTTAAAAACATTAGTTGCAAATAAGACTGGCTTTTAAAACTTCTTTGTCAATAAAAGTGTAGTTTTGAATAAAAATGTAAAACATTTGCTAGCTGTGGATAAAAAGTTTGTGTTAATCTTTTTAAATTATTATTATTATTTGCTCTATTTCTATCTCCCTTTCCTTTTTCAACTGTTAAATAAATATTTTAGGTTTAATTTTTTTTTCAGAGAGGAAGTGAGGAGAGGTAGAAACATCAATCATCAGAGAGAATCATTGATCGGCTGCCTCCTTCATGTCCCCTACTGGGGATTGAGCCCGCAACCTGAGCATGTGCCCTGACGGGAATCAAACTGTGACCTCTTGGTTCATAGTCGATGCTCAACCAGTGAAGCACACCGGCCGGGCTAATATTTTAGGTTTAATTTTGCACAGAGGTGTACTGTCATTAGTGGTAGTCACATGGTTGTCTCTCATAAAATCCAACTACAGGACATATATAGGCATTGAGAACCATGTGGAATACACACACACACACACACACACACACACACACACACACACACACACACATATATATATATATATATATATATATATATATATATATATATATATATATACATAGTCTAACAGTTTTGTCCTCCCATGAATGGCCAAACCAGTTATTAAGTATTCCAGATGTATAGTTTCAACTCTGATGATCAGTTAGGCCAAGTCAGATAGGCCTTATTGTAAAATTCTGCTCTGGTCCTCAATCTGTGGAGACCTACCCTTGGTTATGTCAGAGAAATGAGACAATTGTCCTAATTAAAATAGAAATTAGCATAACTTTTGCCCTAATGAATAATGAAAACCAAGCAATGGATATTGATACAGTATTGCTGTAATTAGTTAATATTCTACTTTTATTTTTCTTTACTCAATTATAATACTCTGCACAAGATGACAATCTTGTTTTTGACCTACACTAAACACTAAACAGTTTCCAAAGTTTAGACTTTTGCACTGATATTCTGTTCCTTTTGCACATTAAAGAGAGGAAGGCAAATGGATAATTGTGGCTATAGCTGCAAGTGAAACTCCAAACTTATTAAACCTTTGAATTTTGACTTATATGCTCAAAAGTTAATAAATTACATCAAACCCCTCAACTATCAGATACCTCAGAGCACTGTGCAAAGAGCACATTCACTTTTCTGACATCATCAATGTCTTAACTTACATAGCCTGGGGGCAAGCAGTCCCAAGACACAAGATGGTTGGAGAAGGAAGTTATGCCAAAGTTTGGTTGGGAGTACCTGCACTAAGTTTTCACTTTCTTTTTCCAGACAATCCCCAGAGCATGCTCCAACAAGGCAGATATTTGGTGGGGCCTTAAATAACATCTCCTCAAAACACATAAATGAATGTTTTAAGTAACATTCAAGCTGTCACTCTTAAATGAATCTCAGAGAATGTATAGGTTTCCAAAAAAATAAAAATGCAAGAAGCCAGAAAAATATAGTTAAGATTTCCATAGATGTTTAGCAGTCAACTGATGTTTGCTGTATCCTTTTACTCTGAACCTACCACAATATCAAAATAATGAGCAATGATTTTAAACTCATGGTATTTATCAATTTTCATGAATTTAGAGATTAAGAACTTGAGGTGTTATTCCCATCTCAGTGAGATGACTTTGCAAAATTTAAAAATTCCCTTTAACACACTGAAGAGCACCAGCTGTTTTTAATCTGTTAAGACATAAAATTTAATTGTCTGTATTCTGAAAATGAATTCCATATTGGTTTTTAGATAAACTCAACAACATTTAACAGGTTGGAAGCTTATTGAGGAGTCCAATTTTCCTACTTATCTTTAAATAATTTTCATCAGGACTTCAAAAATACTTAACACAAAACCCTTCTCTCACTATGTTCTACATTCAACGTAGTGAATGAGGCTTTACATCTGACTCCATAAAAAATTTTTTAAAAAGGAAAATTAGCAATTCCTCCATCAGTTCTTAAACTGCATGTAATCAACCACTAGTGGAACAATTACAAATGCAAATTCTCAGTTCAGCTGGATGGCTCAGTTGGTTTGAGTCCCATATACCAAAAAGGTTGCGGGTTTGATCCCCAGCACAGCTGTGTACAGGTGGCAACTGATAGATGTTTCTCTCTCTCCCTTTCTCTGTCTGAAAATCAACAAATAGATCTTTGGTTAGAATTTTTAAAATGCCAATTCCTAGGCCATACCATCAGACTATCAAGAGACTGATTCAGTGAAGGGTTCTTACTCTTCTCCTTCAATAAACACCCAGTGGGCTCTGATGCCATTTGTCTCAAGAACACTGAAAACTGCTTATGCAATGAAAAAAAATAAATCTTACTTCTTTACTGAAGTTCTATCAGTACATAGGGCAGTTTTCGATGAATAAAGCTAATTAATTAACATTTTTGTGCTTTACAAACCTTGCAAACTACCCAATGACAGTGAATAAGCCACCCTGCCCAATTTTTCAACATTCTTCTTCCTAGACCATTTTAAGGGTTACATTTTAAGAGCATTAGAATTGCAACATTTAGTATCCTGAAGTTGAAACGTAAGGGTAAATCATTTCTAAATCATTGTAACCTTCTGTTTTTTGGAGTAAGTTTTGAGGACATTGAAAGTCCTTACAGCTATGTGTTGGTTTAGGAGACTATATAATTCCTTGAAAGTCAGTTAAAAACAAAACATAAGACAACCTATACTAAGACCTCTTAACCAGAGGAGGAGCTTTAGAACAGGAAACGAGAGATTAAGTAATAATGACAGGTAAATCATTTCCTAGACTTCCGGAGATTCTTGGCAGCAAAAGGTTGTGCCTTTGAAAGAAAAAAATCATCCGCCACAAAGTGACTGATTAATCAGGTGACTTGTTACAAATAAAAAACGCCTGTATTTGTGTCATGGTGGGCTTGTAGCAGCTTGCTGTGTTTGCTCCCAAAAGACAACTGCCAACAGACTTAATGTCATGCTGAATCTTTTTCTCAGTAAAATTTAACAATTTTCTGGATAATTTGATTAAATAAGACAGGGCCCTCTCACATTGTCCTGTTTGAGTTTGAATTATTAGGCCAATATAGGATGACATTTCATGATACCCTTTACCTGAATCAAAACAAGCTATGTTTTCCATGTCTTTCCTAACATAAGATATTTGGTATCATGGCGATAAAACAAATCTTGAGTCTAAAATCAAACAGATTGAAAAAGTCTAATTGTTAATCTTTTAGAGAGTCTCCTAAATGAATCAGTTTAAGATTTAAACAATAATCACCTTGCAAAAACAAAGGCAAACCAGCAAATCTACCAAAGCAGATGGAAGGACAACAGCAATGATATAGCCAGAATAAGTTCCCATGATTAATATAGATAAGTGTGTCAAATGCTCAGTTATTTCTCTCCCGATTGCTAGAATTATCTCTGAAAATCATCAAATCTCCATGATACTTTAAAGCAGTAACCACAGATAAAAATAATCTTATAGATAAGTGAAACTATTTCACTGAAATGCTAGCTTTAACATAGAATGGTTTCTTTCACTTTGAAAAAAAAGGGGAGGGGGGAAATAAGACAAGAGTTCTGTTTAATTTCAAACGTTAATATATTTTCTATTTTATATTGAACATTTGCACCTGTAACCCCTCATTTGCAGCAACTATCACATCCTCATAAAAGGGGCAAAATTTGTAAGATGCCTCTTAAAATAAATATTCTTTTTTATAAAATAATAAAACTTCAAATAAATATTCTTTACACTAAACAATATGTTGAAAAAATTAGAAAATAAAGGTTGAATTTTACTGTAACTGTACAATATACATGAAGTCCAAAGGGAAATCAGAGTCTTACAATAAAGGCTTTCTGTAAGGCAAAATACAATCTAAAAACATACTGATTGATTCACATTCTTCCGAATGTACAACATATTAGTATAATATTTTGTGACTGTGCCAAATAGCATGGCACAACTTGTTTTTCACAGTTGCAAATATTATTGTATATACAAAAATATAGCACATTATCTCTGAAGAAAACAATGGAAAAAAAGTCATTTGCTAATTTACAAATTTTGCAAGGACTATTCACAAACAAAAAATTTTGCCTAGGAGTGTCTGTTGCTTTAGCTTATGCAACATGTGAGTCGTCAGGTTCTGTATCCCCATACCTTGAGTTCTAACAAGCCTATCAGTTAAAATGGCACATGGACAAAAGCATTTCACTGCAAACAGCAAAGAATATCCCAACCCTCTATTAACAGTGCCAAGATTATAACTGTTTAGTTGGTTGCATATGTGTGTTAAAAGGAGAGAAAAAAAAAAAGGAACAATCCTATTACTGTAATATTCCTGATTAATAATGCTATGTTGGTTTTTCAAAGTTCCTGGGTGGGACAGTGGGAACTTTGCAGCAAACTGTGTTTGAGTTTTTACACCGGCATCCAGGCCTATTAACCCGATCATAACACCCCTGGCACAACTTAAGGCAACCCTTGGCTGGAAGGTAACACCATAAACAAGGCAAAAAGAGAGACATAACGCCCATTGCCGACCAACGTGTACAACAGTGAGACTGGCTGCAAGAACACGGGTTGTCAGCACAGTTGTCCTCGTCATCGTTAGAACAGTGATAGAAGAGACCTTTCACACAGCACACACAAGTCCCATAGTCAATCACGTTCTGGGCGGAGCAAAGACACTGCTTGTCGCAGATCCAGTCTGACGGCAGCGGCCTCGGATAGGTGCACTCCTTACACTTGCACTTGCCACAGTCCTCACACCTGTAGGCATGCAGGCCCAAATCTTCCTTGCTCAGCGGCTTAAGCTCACCTGGCTTGAGCTCAGATTTGGGCTGCACCCGGATTATCCCATCGGCAATTGGCCCAGAGGAGAAGGATGGTCCCAACAGTCTCTGTTCAGAGGAGCTGCTGCTGGTACTTGTCCTCGTACTGCTCCGA
Organism: Ia io; assembly: GCA_025583905.1. Lineage (NCBI taxonomy): Eukaryota > Metazoa > Chordata > Mammalia > Chiroptera > Vespertilionidae > Ia > Ia io. The sequence goes on from JAJQQW010000003.1 coordinate 52,207,488, forward strand.
GACCCCGAGCTGACCGTGCTGATAGACCTGGACAGAGGTGCACGTGCAGAAGAATGGACCTGCGGGTGCTGGAGCCTGGGAGGCTGGCGGTGCTCGGGCAGACCGTGGAGTCTCTCGTGTTTGTGCTGAGCAGAAGGGCGAGGAGCAGGCTTGAGGCCAGGTCTTGGGACAACAGTAGGCCCCTCTGTGTACTCATTGGTGTTTCGTATAGCTCTGATCTGATCCAGGGACAGCACGTGTACCTGCTGGATGAGGGCTTCTCTAGGGTCAGGCTCCCCACGCTGTCTCCCACTGTTACGGGGTGCCTGCAGCAAGGGCTGTGACCCACTGCCACTCTGAGCTCTGGCCTCCATCGGGTCTTGGAAGTGTGGTCACTCCAGCAGGCTTAGAACACATCTGAATTCCTGCAGAAACCAAGAGGAAAGAGTAGGTTTACACTCCAGGATACTTCCTACTCTCCACCCACCTGAGTTAACTCTTCACTTCCCACTTCCTCTAGAGAAACAGGATTTGTATCTGAGTGGCTGTGGGAATTATTATAATAGCCACATGATCAATGCCTGCACCAAAATGTAAAATTTTGGCTGGATACTGACAATTCTTTAATCTTGTGATGTGTAATGACACAAAGCTGACTTTGTTTCAATCACTTAAGTATCAATTCCTTATCCAAATAAACATAAAATTTGCAAGGTCTAGGTTCCCTGTAAAAATTGCAAGGAATTATAACATAACCATTGCAACTGACATTTTCAAAAGTTGAACACCTTTTCCAAATTTGGAAAGGTTTAAGATTATCATGGTCACTTGTCTTTGGCATCAATAAATATAGCCTAGAAATTCTTACTTTAAGTCTGCTTTTACATTAGATACCTTAAACTATTATTTAGCTAGTATTTTGTAACTTTATAAAATCCCTGTATGATGAATATGGCATGCAAAAAGTAAATATTCCTCCCCCAAAGTATAGTTACAAATTTTACAACAATCATGCACTATCATTCAATACACAGTGGGCACAAAGTTTTAGAATTAAAAACAAATCGATTCAAATCCTGTTAGGTGCCAGGAACACAATCAAGCAAACTCACACAAACAAGACAGGAATTTATTTTCAATTTCTCAACTTCAGAGTCAAATATTTTACAGCCCAATTGCTAGAACTTAAAGTTCTGTAGCTTACTGTTACTCTGTTTTAGAAATAAATTATGCCAAAATCTTAAATGCTTTGCCCGCTTCTAAAAAAAAAAACAAAAAAAACCCTTGAGAACATAAACCGGTTGGTGATAACAGGAAGTGTTTTAAAAATTCAAGTGTCCCATCTCAAATCTATCATTCTGACAAGACATCGCTTTAATTACAATCTCTTTATAAAAACTAACCTCCCCTTTACCACTAAGTCTACAATGAATAAAAACGGGCAAAAGTAGACTTTTATCCAACCTCTGATTTTTAGAAACGAGACACAGGCAGGTGACACACGCCTCCCAATCCCGCAAAGGCAGAGCTGGAAACCGGATCTCACTTCCAACAGAAAGGCAGACAAGACAACCCTGCTCCAGCTTTCTCTGCGTTTATCGGCTCCATCAGCGCTCCAACACCGTCCCCAGCAGGTGGGACAAAGTCGGGGCCCCGAGGGACTCGGTCTCCGGGCGGATCCACGTCGCCCGGAGGGCAGGCTGGCCCCCGCGGCGTACAATCGCCACAGCGAAAGGCGGGCGGGGGGGGCGGGCGCCTCTGAAGGGTGTGCTGTGAAACCCGGGAGCACACTTCCCCAACCCTCCCTTTCCAGCTGAAATTCTCCCCCACCCCAGAGAACTGCCTCCCAGATCCAAACGGAGCCACTCCACCCCCAGGCAGAGGGCACGTAGCCCCCCGCAGGGCGTTCCCGCACAGGCAGGCCCTGGAACATCCGGCACGGGCTTCCAGCCCCGACGCCTGGAGGACGAACAGCCCTGCCTTAGACACACAGCCGCGACACGGCGGTCTAACCCACGCACACAGGGCGACTCCATCGAGGGGCACCGCCTGCAATTTGCACACACCTATATTTCTGAAAGTTAACGAGAAATTACTTTTTAAAGAAAGGACATTTTCCAGGGCTCCCCTGCACGTCGGGCATGCAGGACCCATACCTCTGGGCTGGGAACTTTCCGCGCAGATTTGCTTACAGTGGAAAGAAGCATCTTTGGGGGAGAGATTTTTTTTTTTGCAAGTTATTTCTGCCGACCCCTGGCCTGTTTCGCGACCCCTGGCCTGTTTCGCAAGCCCCCCCACCCCCCCCGCCCCGCAGTCCCCTCACTCCTAGTCCCGCTTTTAAGTTACTTTGCAATCCCCATTAAGAAGTGCCTGATCAGATTAAGGATTAGGGGGGAAAGCACTTCAGCACAAGGGTGGGGCAAACCGACACAGAAACCACTTTGTAAAAACGCACAATATTCCAAATTAAAAAAAAAAAAAAACAAACAGCAGCGACAACAAAAAAGTAGATCAGCCAATCAAAGGGGAAAAGAAAACTACCCTCTTTTGCCACCTATTTTCAGGTAATGGAAAACGATCGCGACCGCTTGATGACTTTCTTCCTGTGTTGGGTCAGCCCAATCTTCAAAAAAAAGAAGCATGACCCAGGCCGACCACGGAGAACGGAAAAAAGAGAAAGCTGCACTTCCGAACCGCAGCGACCGGCGCCAGGCAGGGCGACGCTCCCACCCGCACCGGGCTCTGTCCACACGGGACAGAGGCGGGGGCTCCCCCTCCCGGCCCCCTCTCCTTTTTTCACTCGCGGGGTCTCGCTGCCCCCGTGAGGCGAGCGGCTCGCGCGCCCTCGGTCCCGCGAGCACCCCAGCCTCGGGACAGCCTCTTCCAGGACTCGCCCTCCCCGAGAGGTACAGGTTAGAAATGCGGGCCGCCTGCAACGGCGACCAGGAAAACACAGTGTTTCTCTCCCTTTCCTACTCTCAGCGCCGAATTCGGGACCAATGCAGGGCTGGGAGCCGACTCTAGGCGAGCCTCCGCCACCCCAACCCCCCGAGTGCGGGCGCGTGGGATCGGGGACTCTGCACCCAGCGCACTGCAGCCTCCGCCCAGGCAGGCCGAGCCCCCGGCCAGGCAGACCCGCGGGCAGCTCTCAGGATCTCCGCGGGGAACCTGGGAGTTAGAGAATGGGAGGCCACAGGAGAGAAACCCCACTCCCGACCCGGCTGCACCTACTCCATGTTGCCCAGAACGCGCCGGCCCCGGCGCCAGGAGGGGGGAAGAGCCGAACGCGCCTCACCGTGATCGCGGCTTTGCACCAACCCCTCTCCGTTGGATTCTCTTCTTCCAGCGATGTGCAAATAATTCCAGCCCCGATGCAAACTTTCCCCCCTTCTTTCCAAACTCTGCTTCAGTCCAACTTCGGAGCAATCGGCGGGAGTTAAAAAGGAGAGGAAAATCCGGAGCCAAGTCCCCAGCCGATTAACACGCCGAGGTTCAGGGCTGGAGGCGACCCCCCCCTTTCCAGAAGCGCACGCGGAGTATTTCCTCGTTTTTCTCAATGAACTGGAGGCCGAAGCGCTAACGGCGAGTCTCTCTTCCTGGCAGATGAGCGAATGAGAAAAGAAAACGGCCTTACAGAGAACCTAAAGCCAGATGGCCAGGTCGTGAGGCTGCCGCCGCGTCCGAGCGGAGGCGGCGCGGGGCCGCGGGCCGGGCCGGGCGGGCGCGGGGGCCTGGGCGCTGCGCGCTCCGCCGGCCCCTCTCCTCCGCTCGCGCTGCGGCGCGCAGCTCTCTGTCGTGCAGACTGGGCGTTGTGGAGGCGCGGCGGCGAGGCCGAGGCGGGGGCGGTGGGTGCGGAGGAGGAGAAGGCGGAGGAGGAGGAGGGTCTGGGGCCCGGCCGGGGGGGGCTCGCGGTTGGCCTGCGCCCTCGCCTTTCCGGAGGAGGCAGGGAGCTCTGCGGCGGCCGCGGCAGCAGTAAGTGGCGTCATGTGGATCCGAGGCGGAACAGAGCAGTTGTTGTCCCAGAGGATATATCGCATCCGGTCCCAGCTCATTGGCTCCGCGGGGCTACATTCACTCACACTCCAGCGCCTGCCAGCGCCCGGAGCCGCAGGAGGCATTCAAAAGGGCAACCGCGCCGCCCTGCGAGTCCCCAGGCAGGTCCTGCCGCCTGGGCGCCGTCACGCGGGGCGCCCGCGGGGCCGGCTGGGCACCGCGGGGTCAGTTTATCTAGTTTCAAGGAAACACTGACCCTAAGATTTCCCCAGAGGCCATTGAGGACGAGCCATAGGCTCGGTCTGACTTATGGAACTTTCCCCCCCCCGCCACTAGGAAAAGGAATAAATGTTTAAAACTAATTCGGGCCACTCAATGTTAGCATTTAAAACAAGTTGCAGGTTTTGAGACTATTTCAGAATCCATTTCAAGCCCACCTCCCCTTTTCTGATCCCCCTCGAGGGGGCGACGGGGAGAGAAGAAGGGGGAAGGGAAGGGGAGCGGGAAGTGAGGTGGGAGGGCTATTGGTTTATTCTTTGTCTCCCGGATTAACCCGATTATACACCAGGCACCAGCACTACCCGCCTCCCCCACCTCGGAGCAGTGAGGAACGGAATGCAGATTCGGGTTTCAAGTACCTTCTGCTCTGGCCGGGGATTTGGTTTTGATTGTGTTCATTTTGTAGTTTTTCGGTTTTAATACTGAATTTTATTTTAAAAGGGTGGTTAGCTACATAAATGGAAGCTTTTTGAAGATCTTTCTGTTTTGTTTTACACAATAGCTGATGCAAGTTATACAATAAGCCTTTTAATAAGTAGTTAATTCAGTAATAAACACACGATTCACTAAGGGCCACATCACGGGTTTCTGAAATGGGAGGGGGCTCGCCGTTACACAGCAGATTTCCTCCTCCACTTACCCAGGACAGTCATCCTTCATTTCCTACTCTTCTGTGACTTAGAACATTTCTCAAGAAGACCCTATTGTCGTTTTTGATCATATGGACTGCATTTTCCGACTTAAAAAAAAATATAAAGATAGAAATGCATACATACGCACCGCTCTGCCGTTCAGTTACTAAGAACGTGCTTGCGCGTGAGTACCAGTGAGAAATCACACCCCCCCCCCCCCCCCTCCACCCAACACACACACTCCTAATACTGGATTCAAGTGATTTGCAGAATGTTTTTACAGGGAAGTACGACTAGTACTTCCGAACAGCACCTGCGATCTGGCCCCCGGGTGGAGTCAGCCAGTGCTAGGAAAACGTGGTGCTTGATTCCCCGGGCTGGGTCCCGCTCCAGCCCACATCCGTTTGCAGCCGCCGTGGCACTCGCTGCCCTCTCCGAGCACTCGCTCTCGCACGTCCCGGGCACCTTTCCTGCCGCGCGTCGTTCTCGCCCTCCCTTCTCCATGTTTCGTTAGGGCTCTCCCCCCTCGCCCGGGGTTCAGAGCCAGAGATGGCAGGGGAAGTGCCATGCGTTATTTCCGGGCGCTGGCCTACGTGCCCCCCCCACCCCCACCCCCACCCTCGGGTGAGCGTGGACGAGGCTCCGTGAGAGGGCTCTGCCGCGTCTCGGGGGCCGCAGGCGCGGATCTACCGCGCCCACCCTCCCCACCCCAGCCGCTCGCCCGACGCCCTCGTTCTGAGAGCCTCCGGGTGACTGCAGGCGCCGCGGCTCTTACGGCGCGTCCGGCCACCAGGGGGCGCCCTCCAGGCGCGGGGCTGGGGCAGCCTTCTTCCCCAAAACTCTGGCGAGGTTGCTTTTTACTCACAAAATATACATTAGGTCGGCTGGTTTAAAATGGGGGGAGGGGGAAAAAAAAGGTATTTAAAGCGTCTGTAACATAAATGCCATAACAGGTAGCTTTCCCTCTCATCTCCTCCGACACATTCCGTTTGGAATGCGAAATGAGGTACCTGGGTTCGGAAGAACTCCAGCGTTTACCAAGATGAAGGAGTTGGGGGCCACAGCCAGGTGGTGCAAGCCTGGTCGGAACAAGTTTCCGGCAGAACAGGTGAAAGAGACGCCTTCTCTTCGCCTCTTCAATCCCCCGCACCGGAAGGCTGCTTCTTAGAAGACGCTGTGCCCAAGCTGTTCTCCCAGCGCTGCAGGAACTCTGCGAAGACAGGTTGTTTTGGATCAAAGCATAAAATGGCATTTAAAAAAAGGAGCTTCCGGCTGGTTAGAGCACCTTATATTTTTATCAAGTCAATAGGGAAGAAACTAGGAATTTATATTTCTCTTTCATGAGCTAGAAGGAATCCCATGTAATCTAGCTCCCCCCTCGTTCCCCACAGCCTCCCATTTGCTGGCTGGGAAAACATTTAACCTATAATTTAAGCACGAGGTAAAAACAGAAACCTGTTGGATTCTTTCTAATTTACTCCTTACTATTTATTTTATGTAGTGCAATTATTATTTTTCATACGTGATGAATAAAGCAGTATATTGTGCCTTCAAAGTTTACTTAGGGAGTTATAATCCCTAAGAGGAATTATGTTTATGTGTATGCATGTGCATGTACACATAATGAAGCGTTTGGTGCAGCTCTTGTAATGAATTCCCGAATTGATTTTCATGTTGCATTACAAAATTATGACGGGTTAATTTTGGGTGATTTTTCAGAATTACGAAAGAATGTTACGCAAAACTTGACAATGAAGTCCATTTTGAAATGTGTTGTGGAGACTTCTAGAGAGGCAGCCCGGATGCCTGAATAGGTGTTGCCATTTGCTCAATGTTGAAAAATATCAAGTCTATGGAAACTCATGCTGCACCAAGTTCTCCAAATTCTGGGGGTAACATGCCTACTAGTCCTAACAGTTGAACGGGACTGTGTGTCATACATTTGGGACCTCTGCCTTCATTTTACTTTCTATATTCATTTATTTGGACTTCCTTTTATAGCTATAACTATTCTCAATGTATTTATTTATTTTTAGTTATTTTTAATATCTTTTTTTTTTTATTGATTTCAGAGAGGAAGAGAGAGGGAGAAAGAGATAGAAACATCAAAGATGAGAGAGAATCATTGATTGGTTGCCTCCTGCATGCCTGTGACTGGGGGGATTGAGCCCGCAACACAACCCGGCATGTGCCCTTGACTGGGAATTGAACCGTGACCTCCTGGTTCACAGGTTGACACTCAACCACTGAGCCATGCCGGCTGGGCTTCTTCGTTTTTGTTTGTTTATTATTTTTATTTAAAAAAAATCTTTATTGTTGAAAGTATTATATGTCCCCTGAGGCAGTGTACAAACCTATGTGAATTTTGCTTACTTTTTTCTTTGGTAGAAGACATCAGGATGGACAATGAGGACATGCTTTTTTATCAGTAGGTATGTCAACCTAGTTAAGTCAGATATTTTCAAGGTTGCACTTACTCATCTAAGCTTCTGATTTATGTGTAGTAATAGGTGAATGTAGCTTTAAGCAACTCTAGTTCTGGTTTCTTTTTGAGATTGACCAAATCAGTTGACCTTACTGGGTTCAGAACCAGTTTTGATAACCAAAGAGAAATCATGCAGTGATATGATGTGTTCTTGAAACAAAGAAGAATTAATAGTTATTGATGATTTGGTTATTTTGTTAGTTTTATAATCAAAAAAATTATTTATCTATTCACATTTAAACCCAGCCCAGAGCACACCAGTGTATACTGTTTCCAAGAATAGCAATTTAGGTCTTTCAACCATTATTTCTCCTCACATCCCAATTGTAATAAAAAACTTATTTTATGGAGGGACTCTTCTGAGAAGGACCGTCCTTGCTGGTGCTGACCAGCAGACCCTGAGTGATGGATGAATGATTACTCTGACACAGGTTCGCTGTGAAAGAGAGGGCTAAGGGACTGCCTAGCTAAAGGAACCAGACAGCCTCGATTGCCTGCCTTGTCAGGCTTTTATTGTAACAGCAGTTTGAAATAAAGTTTATCTTTTAGATACAATCAGTAGGGTAAGTAATCTTGGGGGGACACATGTGTCTGCAGTGTCTTTTAAGCAAGGACACCTAAAGATTAAGCATAAGGATTCCGGTAAACACTGAGGCTCTGCATGTGTACAGACTTGTTTGAAAAGGTCAAAGAACAATTAGGGGTGCCGCCTTTAGCCAAACTCCCCTAAGTCGTAATTCCAAGAAACAGGGCGGGCTGCCTTCAGCCCACTTCCCTTTTCGGAATGTCCTCCTTACAAACTTTCCAACCAAGTCTCCCATGCTTCACTACACTTCCTCAATTAAAGGTTTTTCCAATAATGGACCTTTTGATTTGGTAGCATTTCGAGTCATGTCACTCTTTGAATTGCTTTGATTTTCTAAATTCTATTGATATTGCCTCTAAGAGGGAATTGGGAGTGGCTGCACTAAAAGATGCAAAGGAATTAAAAATGGATCACTTGAGTTCTTATCTAGGCAGCTTGGAGAACTGGGAACAATTTATTTCTCCATCTAACCTTTATTCCTAACTCAACTCGGTGGTGTCCTTTATTCCTAACTCAATTCGGGAAAGATATGGAGTTATCCCAGGGTAAGAGGAGTAGTCTTTGTGAGTTAACCTTGAACTGGAGGCTTCTGTGGGTCTGGTCTTTTTCAGAAATCTTACATTCAATCTTGTGGTTTTTATTGGTTAATCAATCTTCCTGCTTGATCTATGCACATTATTACTGAAATTTATGCAAAATCAGATGTGGACTCAAGTTCTTTAACAAGGCAAAACAGTATTTCTGTCCTGGCCAACATGATTTTTCTCATTTTATTTCCGATATATTTGTTCCTTGACTGAAGGTCAAGAGTCTTCCTTTGTAGGATTGATGTAGGCAGAGAAAGTGTAATCAGTGGAAACAGTGTATTGTTGCTTTGCCTACTCCCCCAACAATAGCCCTAGGTTTATTTGTTCTGTTTGTTTTAAACATATAATCCCCCCTCTTTTTTTTTTCTGGAGTCTTTTTAATCCAGATGCTAATGCTTCATATAAGTGAAAATCATAAATTGAAATGATTATTTAGATATTACCGGCCAACTTTAATAGCAAGAGGAAGATTTTAGCCTCTGAATAAATAGGAAGTTTTGGTTTTATACTTCTCATTATGTGGACACTTGATTAGAAGGGCATAGGAAGTTCAACCTGTTCTCTAAGGAAGAGGTAGTCAAACAGATTCCACTAAAGCCATTCTTAAGGTCCAAATGCCACAATAATGTCAAGGCTGCCAGCCAGCCCCAAACCAATCTCAGTTAACAACAGTGCAAATATAAAAATGTTCAATTAGGGAAGTGGAATAAGAGTGTATGCAGATTTAATTTGTGCCTTTGGACAAGAAGTGTTTTGAAGTTACAGTGAATTGTGAATCATTTATGAACATGGTGGGGTTATATCAAATAGCTTTTCTATACGTACACCGTGTTGGCGGAGACTCTTTAAAAAGATAGACTATTCCAAAGATTTGGAGAGTATACATCAGGCCTACCTTGGACTTCTTTGTTAGGGTCCTGGAATGGAAATAGATTTTCACCCTCTCATTCTTAAAAAAGGATCTATTCCAATCTCAACATTAGACACTCCATAAGTGCATTCCAATAAGTGAAACTAATGAATGTAATTAAAATAAGTAAATATTTAACACCTTAATTTTGTGACAACAAATTAAAAGTTTTTAAATTTTTAATGACAGAATTTAAGTCATTCCTCTAGCCTAGAAATTATCATTGTGTTTTGCATAATTATCAGGAAGTAACTGAAACGATTTTTTTTTTTTTAAAATATGTTTTTATTGATTTTACAGATTGAGGCAGAGAGAGAAAGAGAGAAAAAAAGAGAGAGAGAGAGAGAGGGAGAGAGAGAGAAACATTGATAGGATACATCCTGCATGCCCCTGACCTGGAATTGAACCGGTCATCTTTTGGTCACAAAAATAAAAAGTTGCCCAGTGGCTGTGGCTCAGCAGTTGAGCATTGACCTATGAACCAGGAGGTCACAGTTGGATTCCCAGTCAGGGCACATTCGGGGTTGTGGGCTCAATCCCCAGTAGGGGGCATGTGGGAGGCAGCCAATCAATGATTCTCTCATCATTGATGTTTCTATCTCTCCCTCTTCCTTCCTCTCTGAAATCAATAAAAAAAATATATTAAAAAATAGAAAGTTAAAAAAGGAATATTTTTTTCTAATCCTCACTAAAGAATATGTCTTTTTTTCTTCTTCTTAGAATGTATTTGAGAGAGAGAGAGAGAGAGAGAGAGAGAGAGAGAAACATCAATGTGAGGGAGAAACATCTATCAGTTGTTTCCCATAGGCTCTCTGACCAGGCAGGGATCAAACCCAAAACTAGGTTTGTGCCCTGAAAGGGAATCCAACCTGCAATCTTTTGGTGCACAGGCGATGCTCCAACCAACTTAGCCACCTGGCTAGGACAAAAATAAATCTTTTTAAAAAGGTTTGTGTCTTTTATTTTTCAACTAGAAGCCCGGTGCACGAAATTTGTGCACGGAGGGGGGTTGTCCCTCAGCCCAGCCTGTACCCTCTCCAATATGGGACTCCTGGAGGGATGTCTGACTGCCCGTTTAGGCCCGATCGGGCCTAAACGGGCAGTCGGACATCCCTCTCACAATCCAGGACTGCTGGCTCCCAACTGCTCACCTGCCTGCCTTCCTGATTGCCCCTAACTGCTTCTGCCTGCCAGCCTGATCACCCCCTAAACACTCTGCTGCCAGCCTGTTTGCCCCCAACTTCCCTCCTCTGCCAGCCTGGTCACCCCTAACTGCCCTCTCCTGCAGGGTTGATCACCTCCAACTGCCCTCCCTTGCAGGCCTGGTCCCTCACAACTGCCCTCCCTTGCAGGCCGGGTGCCTCCCAACTGCCCTCTCCTGTTGGCCATCTTGTGGTGGCCATCTTGTGTCCACATGGGGGCAGGATCTTTGACCACATGGGGGCAGACATATTGTGTGTTGCAGTGATGAGCAATCTGCATATTACTCTTTTATTAGATAGGATAGAGGCCTGGTGCATGGGTGGGGGCCAGCTGGTTTGCCCTGAAGGGTGTCCCAGATCAGGGTGGGGTTCCCTTGGGGTGTGGGGCAGCCTGAGTGAGGGGCCTGTGGTGGTTTGCAGGCCGGCCACACCCCCTGGTGACCCAAGAGGAGGCCCTGGTATCTGGAATTTATTTTCCTTCTACAATTGAAACTTTGTAGCCTGGAGCGGAGCCAAGCCTGCTGCTCCCTCTGGGGCAGCAGCCATTTCTGTGGCAGTTAATTCACCTTCTACAATTGAAACTTTGTTGCCTTAAGCGGGTGAGCCCAGCCAAGGTGTGCGGAAAGCTTTGCTTCCCCTGTTGCCGCCGGCAACCCTGGCCTGCTTTCTCGAGCTCCAATCTGCCGCCATTTGTTTGAATTTGTTTACCTTCTATAATTGAAACTTTGTAGCTTGAGTGGAGGCTTAGGCCTGCAACAGCTATGGAAGGCTTGGCTTGCTCTGTTACCTGGGAAACCTTTCTCTCTGTGGCTGTAGCCATCTTGGCTGGGGTTAATTTGCATACTCGCCCTGATTGGCTGGTGGGCATGGCTTGGCTGGTGGGTGTGGCTTATGTAGCAGAGTGATGGTTAATTTGCATATTACCATTTTATTAGAGAGGATTATAGTTTACATTTAATATTATTTTATATTAGCTTCAGGTGTATAGCATGGTGGTTAGAAAATAAATCTTTGTAGAATTTTTATGTAATAGAAAGGAAGCCTGTAGGGGACACCTATTCTTAAACTATATGATCAAGAAATTATCAAACAGGTGGATGGTAGAAGGCTAGAGAATATAGGTAAAAGTAAACACCTATGAGTTTCTTACTTTGAAAAGTACATATGGCAAAAGTATGACAATATTAATTAAAATTATATATTAATCTGTAATTTCAAATTAAGAAGTTAGCATTTTGCTAACTTTTAAGAACGTATTTTAAAAATAGCTGCAAGATTTAAGCCACCACATAGTGAATCATTTTGTTTTTCATGTTCTTTGTGGAAATCTCCTTGTCATTTTGAGAAATACTCTTCTCACCATACTTGTATTATATTCTAAAAGATATTGACATAATGCACATAATTTGAATTAAATTGAGTTTAGTAGTTTATTTAGTAAAATTAGCTATTTTGCCTCCATATTTTCCTTTTTAAAAAAAACCTTTATTGTTCAGATTATTACAGATGCTCCTCTTTTTCCCCCCATAGCTCCCCTCCACCTGGTTCCCAGTCCACCCCAGGCCCTCGCCCCCGCCACTGTCCTCATCCAAAGGTGTAAAATCTTTGTCCAATCTCTTCTTGCACCCCCCACACCCCCTTCCCCCTGCTCCCTTTCCATGCCTCTGATTCTATTACATTCACCAGTTTATTCTGTTCATCAGATTTTTTATTCATTTGATTTTTAGATTCACTTGTTGGTAGATATGTATTTATTGTCACTTTGTTGTTCATAATTTTTTATCTTTACCTTTTTCTTCTTCTCCCTCTTCTTAAAGAATACCCTTCAGCATTTCATATAATACTGGTTTGGTGGTGATGAACTCCTTTACTTTTTCTTGTCTGTGAAGCTCTTTATCTGACCTTCAATTCTAAATGATAGCTTTGCTGGGTAGAGTAATCTTGGTTGTAGGTTCTTGTTATTCATCACTTTGTATATTTCTTGCCTGCACACTCCCTTCTGGCCTGCACAGTTTCTCTTAAGAAATCAGCTGACATATGGGTGCTCCCTTGTGGGTAACTGTTTTTCCCTTGCTGCTTTTAATATTCTCTCTTTGTCTTTTGCCCATAGCATTTTAATTATGATGTGGTCCTCTTTGGATTCCTCTTGTTTGGGGTTCTCTGTGCTTCCTGGACTTGTAAGTCTATTTCTTTCACCAGGTAGGGGAAGTTTTCTGTCATTATTTCTTCTAATAGGTTTTCAATATTTTGCTTTCTCTCTTCTTCTGACACCCCCATAATTCGATGTTGGTACTCTTGAAGTTGTCCCAGAGGCTCCTTACACTATCTTCATATTTTTGGATTCTTTTTTCTTTTTTCTTTTCCAGTTGGGTGTTTTTTGCTTCTTTGTATTTAAAATCTTTGACTTGATTCTTGGGATCCTCTAGTCTACTGTTGAATTTCTGTATATTATTCTTTATTTCAGTCAGTGTATGCTTAATTTCTGACTGGTCCTTTTCCTTTTTTTTTTTTTTTTTTTTTTTTTTGGCATTCTCACTGGATCCCTGAAGGTCGTACTAAGTTCCTCAGAGTTTTCTAGAACATTCTTGAGTAACCTTATAACTGTGGTTTTGAACTCTATATCCAGTATTTTTCTTTCTTCCGTTTCTTTCATTTGTGACATGTTTCTTTGTCTCCGCATTTTGGCTGCTTCCCTGTGTTTGTTTCTATATATTGGGTAGCTGCTAAGACTGTGAGGACCAGCTGTGTCTACAATGGAAGAGCTGCTGTGCAGGAGACATACTGATGGGACAGGACTTGCTTCAGTGGGGCTTTGGTGCTCACTGAATCTGCCCCTTGAGTGTTTCACTTATGAATGTGAGGAGTTGTAATCTGGTATGGTCTCACACTCACCATTGGGTACACTGGCTCTTGGACCTCCAAGGGGGTGCAGAGTCAGCCACTGCCTGGGGCCACCCAGCAGGAGATACAGAGAGATCTGCAGATTCCTCCTCTTTGTATCAGGTTTGGAAGTGCCCAGATGAGGCCCAGCTGTGAAGCAAGGCAGGCTGCTGCTGCTGGCCTTGGGTCTTCTTTTGATAGCTTTGGGGCTCCCTGACCCAGCTGCTGCCTGTTTGACAGGTTTTAGGCTGAGAAAGGACAGGCCATTCATATGCAAAAGCTGCTGCACACAGCTTGGGTGGGATTGTAAATTGGGTGGGGCGGGGTCTCAAGGAATCACCAGGGCAGAGCAAACAGCAATGGCTGCCAGTCAGCCCTGCTCCAGAGAGGTTTCAGTGCAGGAACAATGACTGCTGCAAGCACCTCTGTCTGAAAGAAAGCCGCCCTTGAGTTCTTGTCCTGATGCCAGACAGTCCAGTTTCTCCCCGGTTTTGTCTGGGTACCCCGGAGTCTCGCCTGGAACTGGAGTTCAGAGCAAGCAGGAGCTGGTATCTCCCTCCCAATTAAAAAAGCAGCACACCCGGGTGCCAGCCTGTTTCACGCCTCCGCACCACCTACCAGTCTCAATGCGCTTTCTTCTTTTCCTCTCTGATTGTAGTACTTCCACTCAGCCAGCTTTCCTGTGGTTCTGGATGATAGTTTTTCTGTCTTTTAGTTGTAATTTTGATGTGGTTATGAGAGGCAGCAAGTACAGGTGTTTATCTATGCCGCCATCTTGGTTCTTTCCTGCCTCCATATTTTCAATAACTTTTAAAATCAGTAAGCACATTGATTTATTTTATGTATCTTATTTGTGTGAGAACAAACACTGAGATTTAGTACAAGTTTTATTAACTGTTATTAGCTGTATTCAGCTATTAATAGTCAGTATTTATATTAGTTTTTGTTTTCAAGTATAACCTTCTCAAAGTAGGTAGAGCACTTTAGGGAAGAAGGGACTGGCCTATTTGGCTGATGTGGTCATTTATTACTGGGAAGTCTACTCATTGAACTGCCTATTCAAGAAGTCTGTAGGCATAAGAAATGTGTTTCTTCTCAGAGTGGCTTCCACATTTGGGCTCTTATCTAGCACTGAATTTAACTTTATTTTTGGGGATGGAGATTTGTGTCTGCACTGGTGTTGAAGCTCTATCCCATGTGAGAGGAAGATGGATATTCACTTATATCAAATGATCTATGGCAGAGGTATTTGTTGTACACTAGAATGCCATGTTTTATTCTTTTACATTCTTTAGGTTATTATGTTGTATAAAGGTGAATTTGCACATGCCTTAGACTAGAGTATAATAATCCAACAGAATTCTTAGGTTTAGAGTCTCACACTATGTAACAAGCACTAATCTCCAGAATTTGGAGGGAAAACACATATCAAGGGCTCTCACTTATTTAATGTCCATATGGTATGGCCTTATGGGGGCAAAATTCTTATCTGCTTGACCTTGGCCTGGGAGCTATGGCTCTATCACTTTGCTCAGGGAGTTCCAGATAAGAACTAACTAGTTTCTGACTTCAAGGAACTGACAATCTAAATGGGAGATTATTCAAATAGCCATGAAAATACTAGAAAGCCATTGGAGGGAATCCAGTAAGGCAGTTTTACAACTGGATGCTATTGATGCTTGAAGGTTTAAGGAGGAGTGAAAAAGGTTCATGAAGGACACAGTCTCTGAGCAGGGCAGTTGTTTGATTTCTTTGAGCCCCAGTTTATGGATCTGTCATCCTCTCATTTTGACAATACAAATTTTAAGTGGTTCACTAAGAAGCTAAAATTCTCTCAATATATACTGAGGGTGTGGGTAAAAGAGACTAATGTAACTTTATAATGGCATTTGGTTAGGAATCACGCAAGTATATTCAAGACATTATAGGGGCATTTCAGCCTCAGGCTGGGCCAGAGTTTGTGGCAATAGACAAAAGATTGTCTTCCCATATTTGGTATCTTTTCCCCAAGAATTTCATACAATTGTTAAAATAAGTTGTTTTCATGCCCTACCTTCTTCTTCTTCTTTTTTAAAAAATAATTTATTTATTCATTTTAATATATTTTATTGATTTTACAGAGAGGAAGGGAGAGGGAGAGGGAGATAGAAACATCAATGATGAGAATCATTGATAAGTTTCCTCCTGCATGACCCCTACTGGGATCAAGCCCTTGACCAGGAATCTAACACAAGACCTTCTGTATTCAGGCTGATGCTCTAACCAGAGAGCAACACCGGCCATGGATAAATTCCCTGTTTCTGAGGGCTTGAGGACAGGTTGATTTGCTAGAATAAATAATACTGTGATAAGCATTCTTGTTCATATGTATTTACACATTTGTCTTACCCTCGTAGGACATATCAACTGACAAAACTAAGGCAATTTAGTAAGGAGTTTTATGTCCTTTGTTCAAGGACAAATTATTCATGAGTTGGAGGAGGACTGTAACTCACAAGCAATAGAGCCTTTCCAGTCAAACATTCAAAGAAATAGGATTTATTTGAGGTAAATTTGTGCCTATTAAAATTTTAATAATATTGCTAACAAGCTCACTGAAAGATTATTCCAGTTTACATTTCTATTCTCAGTTTATGAGAGGGACTGTTTTTTTTAAAACTCTCACCAATAGTGAGTTTTGTCAAAATTTTTAACCTGTGTTATCTGATAGGTGAATCATGACATCTCATTGTTTCATTTTGTATTTCTTTGTTAACTTCTGAAGTTCAGCATATTTTCTTATATTTACTAAATATTTGCATTTTTTTTCTGGTGAATTCAACTTGATATCCTTTTTCCATTTTTAAATTGGGGTGCTTCTCTTTTGTTGATTTTCATCTTTCTTATTTTAGAATCCAAATATTGCCCCCCTATTTTTCATTTATTTTTCAAACTTACTTTTATTATTGTTTTGTTTTGTTTTGCCATAAAGATATTTTCAATTTGCATGTAAACGCATGCCTAATAATCTTTACATTTCTAGTTTCTGGCTGTGTTCAATTGCTTAAAAGAGATTCCTGGAATCCAAACTATAAAAATATTGTAGTAAATTTATAATTTAACTAGGGGCCCGGTGCACGAAATTCGTGCACTGGGGGGGTTCCCCTCAGCCCAGACATGGGGAGCAGGCCTAAGCCACAGTCTGGCCTCCCTTTGTGGGAGGCGACTGGGCTGATCAGGGGAAGGCACCAGTCTCATCACTCCGCTGCTGCAGCCACTGCCAGTCACCACAGTCGCCAAGGTGTTTTCATCAACATGGACTCCAGTCCCTTCACCATGAAAAAATGACAACTTTCTTTAGGCATTTCAAGATGTATCTTTCATAGGATATGACATTTCTTTCTTTCTTTTTTTTTTTATCCTCAGCTGAGGATATGTTTCCATTGATTTTTAGAGAATGTGGAAAAGAAAGGGAAAGACAGAGAGAAACATCCAAGTGTGAGGAACACTTTGATTGGTTGCCTCCTGCATGAACCATGACCTGGGCCCCGGCCAGGGAAGAGCCTGCAACCTAGGTACATGTCCTTGATCAGAATTGAACCCAGACCCTGTGGTTGGCAGGCCGAGGCATTATCCACTGAGCCAAACCGGCTAGGGCAGGATATGACATTTCTTAGCCCTCCAGCAGCAGACCTTCATTTTTTTATCCAGGAGTGTGGTGGAAAAACCCTAGATCACCTTTTTGGATTCTTATTACCCAAGTTACTAAGAATATTACCAGTGGCATACAGGGAGCTTAGCAAATGAACAGTCAGAAAAGGTGTTTCCTCTATAGTTCACACCAATCACCGGTTCCACCCCTGCCCAAGCCTAAAGCCTCTGGTCAAGGCTTTAGGCTTGGGCAGGGGATCCCCAGCTCCTTTCAATTGCCGGCTCTGCCCCTGCCCAGGCTTAAAGCCTCAGGGCCTGGGCAGGGGCCCCCCCAGCTCCCTCCCATTGCAGGCTCGGCCTTGCCCAAGAGCCCCATGGCTCAGGCCCTTCCCAGGCTGCTCAGGGTCCATGTGGGGCTTACCTTGGAGTGACCTGGGTGCCAAGGATGCTCCTGGGACCCAGA
The DNA here is from genome assembly GCA_025583905.1 of Ia io. Classification (NCBI taxonomy): domain Eukaryota; kingdom Metazoa; phylum Chordata; class Mammalia; order Chiroptera; family Vespertilionidae; genus Ia; species Ia io. The sequence continues at coordinate 52,225,114 of JAJQQW010000003.1, forward strand.
CCACTGGGCACCTACGTATGCAAATTAACCACCATCTTTGTTGGATTAATTTGCATACTCACTCTGATTGGCTATGGCCGTAGCGGAGGTACGGTCAATTTACATGTTTGTCTATTATTAGGTAAGATATTAATGATCAAAATCATTGGAAATTAATCTGGCAAATAGATAGTAAAGCCATGTTGTTTATTGGCATAATCACTAGGCCTAATTTGGAGAATGGATAAGTTTGGATGGTGAGAAATGAAGGAAAATAATACTTGAGTTTTGATCCAAAGCATGAAAATTCTAACCCCAAATTATGCCAGGGTTTCCAGAATAAAGAGCTAAAAATACGGGACACTCAGTCACAATTGCATTTCAGATAAACAACTAGTAGTTGGTTTAAATAAGTATAAGTATGTCTCATACTATAGTTTATCTGGTGACCTCAAATTAAGCAAATTAAATAAATAACAAGCCTATATAATAAAGAGGTAATATGCAAATTGACCATCACTCCAACACAAAACATGGCCACCCCCAAGTGGTCAAAGATGGCCACCACAAGATGGCCAGCAGGGGAGAGCAGTTGTGGGCGATCAGGCCAGCAGGGGAGGGCAGTTGGGAGGGACCAGGCCTGCAAGGGAGGGCAGTTGGGAGGGACAAGGCCTGCAAGGGAGGACAGTTGAGGGCGATCAGGCCTGCAGGGGAGGGAAGTTAGGGGTGACCAAGCCTGCAAGGGAGGACAGTTGGGGGGGGGGGGCAGGCCTGCAGAGGAGGGCAATTGGGGGGAACCAGTCCTGTAGGGGAGGGCAGTTGGGGATGACCAGGCCTGCAGGGGAGGGAAGGTGGGAGGGACAAGGCCTGCAGGGGAGGGCAGTTGGGGGAAACCAGGCCTGCAGGGGAGGGCATTTAGGGGCAACCAGGCCTTCAGGGGAGGGCAGTTGGGAGTGACCAGGCCTGCAGGTGAGGGCAGTTGGGGGGTTCCAGGCCTGCAAGGGAGGGCAGTTTAGGGGGACCAGGCCTGCAGGGGAGGGCAGTTGGGAGGGACAAGGCCTGCAGGGGAGGGCAGTCAGGGGCAATCGGGCCAGCAGGGTAGCAGTTAGACATTGATCAGGCTGGCAGGGGAGTGGTTAGGGGGTGATCAGGAAGGCAGGTAGAAGCGGTTAGGGGCAATCAGGCAGGCAGGCAGGTAAGTGGTTGGGAACCAGCAGTCCTGGATTGTGAGAGGGATGTCCGACTGCCTGTTTAGGCTCGATCCCGGTGGTGACCAGGCTGGCAAGGGAGGGCAGTTAGGGAGGGGTGACCAGGCCAGCAGGGAGGGCAGTTGGGGGTGGGGTCCCAGATTGGACAGGGTGCAGGCTGGGCTGAGGGACACCCCCCCCCCCCGCTGCCCAGCCGTGCATGAATTTCATGCACTGGGTTTCTAGTATAAAAATATTTGAAATTAAAGCTAGTCATTTCAAAATCTATTGCTACCTCCCTTATTGAGGTATTTATATTAGAATATTTTTTTAGAAAAACTGTATCATATCTTGAAGATTGTCTGCATTTTCACTTTATTAATCTCTCCAGAGGTTTTTCATGTAAGGTGTGTGTGTCTGCATAACCAAATAGAAGTGTGAATTGAGCTTTATCCAAGACCTAGCATGTAGTTAGCCACTTTTAATTAGAAAGTTATTATATATTTTTTCAAATAGCAATTGTTCTTTCTTTGTTTTTTAGATCAGTGGTTCTCCAACCCCAGTTGCACATTAGAATTACATGGGGAGTCTTGGCTGGCAGCTCAGTTGGTTAGAGTGTCTTCCCAATACACCAAGGTTTCAGGTTCAATTTCTGATCAGGGTTCAATACAAGTATCAACTAATGAAGGCATAAATAAGTGGAATAACAATTTGCTGTTTCTCTCTCTCTTAAACAAATCAATAATTTTAAAAAATAATTACATGGGGAGATTAGAAAAAATCAGATGATGTGATCCTTCACATAGAATCTGATTTACATTGACTTGGCAGGGGGCCTTATATAAAAACTAGAGGCCTGATGCATGAAATTTGTGCAAGAGTAGGCCTTCCTTCCCCCGGCTGCTGCCACCAGCTTCCCTCTGGCACCCGGGACCCGGTCTTCCCTCACAGCCCCAGCTTCATCCAGAAGGTCATCCAGAACGACGTCTGGAAGGACATCCAGTCTAATTAGCATATTACACTTTTATTATTATAGATTAAATCTCCAACTGCTGTAGTTTCCTCACCCATAGATGGAGATAAAAATATTTCCTATGTCTGAGCATCAGTGTGAGGATTAGATAAATAATACATGTAGAGCTTTAGAGGAGGTCTGATTTGTAATAAGTCCTCAATAAATGAAAGTCATTATATTATTATAATGAAGCCATAATAGAGATTCATAGCTCACTGAGAATAAGAATAGAAAATGGAGTAGACACTAAACAAAGTATGGATAGATGAAGATGCTGCAACAGTCTCACACTTGCTTGAAAGTGCTGATTAATGATATCTTGTCTCATCTCCACATTTAATGATGGTATTAGGTTTGAAAATCAGCCATAGTGAGTTTATTTACAACACAGAAATCACTAAATCCTGTGTATCCCAGAGAACCAGTTATTAACACTGACCTCCACCTGAGAGGATAAAGGCAGTTGAAATGGAAGTTCGAGGTGAGAAAATCCATATGCTTACTTCATGGTTTGGCTTGGGTGTCAGCCTGGCCAATCATGGCATCTGTTTGTCATTCATGGAACTGGGACCTGAGCTGTGGGTCCCCAGGGGTGGTGGATGAAAGAACATAGTGGTCCTCACTTGCTTTTGAATCTAGACTCACCAGGGTATGATAGAACTCTCAACCAATCATTAATTCTAAGTCTTAATGCTGTTTCTTAATGCTGTTCTCAAAAATCTAAGGATTTAAACTTCTAAAACAGAGAGTATAATGGTCATCGCCAGAGGCTAAGGGAGAGGTGAAATGGGAAGAGGTTGGTAAAAGGATACCAACTTTCAGTTCCAGGATGAATAAATTTTGAGGATCTAATATATAGCATGATGACTATAGTAATAATACTGTATCATGTACTTGAAATTTGCTAAGAGAGATCTTAAGGGTTCTTATGCACACACACAAGGAACTATGTGAGATAATAGATGTACTGATAATTTGTTGTGGCAATCATTTCAAAATGTATACATATATCAAATCATCATACTTTAAATATAGTACAATTTTATATGTCAATTACACCTCAATAACGCTGGGAAAAAAAACAAAAACGTAAGGATTTGTGGAGATATACCAGGGGACACAGGAAGCCTCAAGATAAACATGGTCAACCTAACTATTTCAATCCACATATATTCTTAAAACACAAGCCAATATTAACAATAACAACAATAACAACAACACAACGAAGAGAAGAAATCCCATTGAAACTTTTAGGTTAGTTTTGGAACACTGAGAATATGTTCTCTGTCCTTTGCCTTTGTTGGGTACTCAGGTGGAAATAGATGGAAAGTACTGGAATTCCTCCATACCTGAGTTTCCTCAGTGCTCAGAACAGAACGGTTGTCAGACTGAAATGGAATCAAGGATTTTAACTGCATAGTGGTTGCAGTTAAATCCTCAGTTTTTAAGAACGTTTGTTGTGTCAGTTTATGACATAGGAAAATGGAGCTAAGTAAACACCCAGCGAGAGTCTGAACTTTAACCTTGGGCCTCAGTAGCCCTAAGTGCTTCGAAGACCAATAGTCCTAATTGATTCAACCAAGACAGAACTAAAGTGTGCCATTGCCTGACAATTTACTTTTGCTGATCTCTACATAAATCAGCAGTTGTTATAGTTCAATTTAACCTTTATTTGACTCGATTTAACAGCAGTCATAGTAAAAATCTTCCAGTGATGAATGAACCATTCTTCACGTATGCAATCAGTTTTGAAAAAAGCAGTTTGTATCCTTCTGCTAATTTGCAATAGATTAAAAATGTTCAACATTGTTATTTTGCATTATTCTTTATAAATCTGTGCAAAATCACGCATTTAAATTTTTTTAATATGATGCTTTTAATTTCTTAAAAACTCCAAAGCACAATTTTATTTTAGCAAAAGTAAAAATTCATAGTACTTCGCTATACAGTTAAATTCAACGAGAAATGTAAATTTTTACACATCCTCCTTGGAAACAGCAAGTATGTAAAACTATTATATATTATATTTATGCTGCATGCACATCAAATTGGCTATAGACCCCCAAAGTATGTCCTATGGAGCCCAGGCTTGATGGTCAATCTGAGGACCCTGGAAAATAACCTCTCTTTGTCTGAACATATGAAAGGTAGCCAAAGAGAGTGAAAACCAGTTTTCCTTTTTTTTTTTTTTTTTTTTTGTTTTTGTAGGAGAACCAGCAGAGGAAGAAAAGATCACTTCCTCTGTAGACACTTTATGGGTTTCGGATTCTGTAAACTCTGCCCTGTAACTTGACCCCAAAGCTAATGAAATCCTGTTAGACTTTCCCTGCCCTCCTTCCTTCTTCCATCTTTTGGATCGTCTCACCATTTAAAAACTTTTTGTTTGTATACAGGGTGATCCTCATATCATTGTTTGGCTAATTTTACCCAGGCACTTTTCACCTACATCCTCTCTTCCCTTCCTTTTGGCAGCCGGTTGGGCTTCTTCCTGCCTTGAATACCACATTGCCTAGTTATTCAAGCTCAGTCATTAGCACCCGGTCCTCCTACTAAAATTATGAATGAAAAGCCTTGTTGTTCTTTACAAATAACTCGGGCTTCCTCAGTCAGTCAAATTCGGAATGGAAGTGACTGCCGGACAAAGGCGCGGGGTGATGGACAGTCCTCACAGCAAGTCATCAATGCCTACAGGAAGTTTTTAAAGCCTCAATATAGGTAGAGAGGGCTGGGCGTTCCTGAAGGACAAGCCTACCGAAGGGGGCTGGGAGCTGGGGGGATACAGGGGGCGGGGGGTGCTCTTTGTACCCGTTTGGGTTTTTTTTTTTTTTTTTTTTTTTTTTTTTGGGGGGGGAAAGTCCACAAAGCCCAGAGATAACAATGTATGGAGTCAATTTTGCCCTCTCAAGAACTTGAAAATCCTTCCATGGAGACATCTACCTTGCAGTGCTTCTGGTTTAAACTGACACTCACAGACAAAAGTGAAGGCACCGACCCTTTACTGAGCTTTGAATGCTGAACGGAGCAAGCGTGGGTTACGCACTCGGAGCTGCACAACTCCCCGCTGAGAAGTGGCATTGTCCTGGGCCCCCTTTTCACAACAGGGGAAAAGGTAATTGACAGCCCGATTGTTCGGCCGGGACCCCCGCTGTTTTAAAATCCTGGAAGGCCCCAGTCACACGTTGTCAATAATAGCCGTCGGAGGTGCGGAGTGAAGAAGGGCTGTTCAGGAAACAGTTTGAGCCCTTCAAGTGGACAGGCCTCAGTGACTTTTCTTGCACTCTGGCTGCCACAAGCAGCTTATTCAAAAATAACCTTAAAGTAATAAATCAAACTTGTTTCCTGAACTATACAAGGAACAGCTGGTTATTTTTCCTCACTTTTTTTTTCAAAGACAAAAAAAAAAAAAAAAAAAAAAAAAAAAAAGGAGAGAGAGGAGAGAGAGATTTTTACTACAGGAAATCAAGCATGTCAAAATTTGGCAAAGCAATTTGGATGATTTAACAGCTAAACACTTCTCTTTTTAATGTTATGCTTTCATCGGTCTTTTTTACTTAGCTTTTTCCTTTTTGCATTCTGTTTGCTGCAGTGAGCGGCCCTTATCTATTCTGTCCCCACTTTTGAAAGGAAAATGAGTTTAGTGTCTCTCGTTCTTAGAATGTGTTTGGTGTAGTTTCTAACTTATTGTTCAAGTCGTTCTGTTTATTGTGCAGCTAAAATTTGTTTTCTTCTGCAGGGATTTGGGATTTAGATGTACAGCTCCACGTAGTTGTTTCTCATGAGATCCATATATTTTGGAGTTGTGATGACAAGGCAGTTTTTCTTCAGTCTGTTGATTTAGGAACCCCAAGCTAGTGCATATGTCCTCACTGAAGTAGTCTGGTATTTTAAGGAAGCACATTTTGGACTTTTTCTATCTCTGTGTCTCTTTGTGCTTTTCTTTGTGTTTTTCTTGGTGTGCATCTTTCCCTCCTTGAATGTGTTTGCTTTCCAGATTCTGGAAAAATCTGCCAACCTCTGATTGATCTTACCGATAATTAGAAATATAAGTATACAATAGAAAACAATTACCTTCTGTGATGATTGCTCTTTCTCTTTACTTAATAGATGGCTGGTATTCAAACAGAAATCCATCCTAAGTGAAAATATCAGAGTATATAGTTTAAGAGATTAGGTTTTCACAACTTGTGGACATTTAGAATTAAAAAAGAAATATATTCAAGCATCTTTCAGATTTTAACTATGTCTAGTTCAGTCAATTTATTTAAACAGTCAGTGTTTGTTTTTTTAAAATATATTTTTATTGATTTCAGAGCGGAAGGGAGAGGGACAGAGAGATAGAAACATCAATGATGAGAGAGAATCATTGATTGGTTGCCTCCTGCATGCCCCCCACTGGGGATCAAACCGCAACCCAGGCCTGTGCCCTTGACCAGAATCGAACCCGGGACCCTTCAGTCCACAGGCCAAGGCTCTATCCACTGAGCCAAACCAACTAGGGCAAACAGTCAATGATAAGATGAGATATTAAGTTATATAAAACATCTCTTTCATAGGATAATTTGATCACCATTTAATAAATAGAAACAACAATTGTTGGTCACAATTTAGCATTATATAAAAAATTGTAAATTGGATGTTGTCCTATGTATGATAAAATTATTTTCCTCCATTGTGTTAAAGAGATGATCAATTTGTAATAAATTACTTGCAATGAAAGTTATGTTTATAGAAAGATAATAATGAAATTCAATTTACATTAGAATTGGGTCACTGTCAGCTTCTTTTCTATTTCTAGTCTTTCCTTTTTCCATGTTTTCCTTTATTTTTGCAGTAAATGACAATGCCATAATAACACAAATAAAGCAATCTTTTGCTATACAGCTAGACTAACGCACTTTGCATATATACTATGATCTTGGCTGATACAACTTTGAATTCAGCAGTAGGTGTGGTTTTCATATAAATGTTTCTTCCTTATATGGCTGATATTCATACTGAACCTGTTTTGATGTAACACTTCTTTACTTTCAGCCTTTCAGCTTCAAACATGTGATACGTGACTGGATGGAATTCCTTGAGAACTGTATTAACATGTTTCAAGGAGTTGAATTCTGAGGTGAGTACCATGTCAGAAAACTGTGATCCTTGAAAATTTGCACAGCAATTTTATGCATGGATCATAAATGATTCTCTAATTCACAGGTGAATTATAATATCAATATGATATTTAAAATAATAAAAGAAACATCTAGTTCTGTAGGTATTTGTCTCTATCTCATGACTCCACAGCCTTTGGTGTTGCTAAGAGATGATCAGAAACTGGTGAGTTAAGTGGACTTGGGACCTGCTGGTGTCCTCATGCAGCCTCACAACTCCGCCCCTTGGCCCTGTGGACTTCAGCCACAGCAGGGGCGAGATAGCGAGTGTAGACTGAAAGTGCTCTGTACAGACTTGCTTTCTGGCCTCCCGTTCAGCTGCCAGTCTTGCAGCTTGCCCTGAGAATGGACTTCCTGTGCTGTCATTTACACTCAGTATCACACTAAGCACTCTTTGTCACTCAGCCTTTGAGACAGAAGGGGGCGAGATAACAAATCTAGACTGCCTGTGTTGACTTTGGGGATAAAGTAAAGGGCTGGAGTCAAGAACCCTGGGTCTTATCCTGACTTTGCAACTGCCTTTCCTGTGACATTGAGCCAGGCTTTTGACCTCCCCATTCCTCAGTTTTTCTCATCTCTCAAGTGAGAATCATTATGCAGTGTTCTCTTATTTTATCACGAAGGTGTGATTATTGAAAGGTATTTTAGTACTTAAAGCCCTTAGCAAAAGGAAAAAGAAGCAAAAAGAATGACCTATTCTGGCCTTTGGGGAGATGGAAAGGAAGCCACAGCTGCCTAGTTGCTCTCCACTACCAGAAATAATTCTCTCTATAATCCCATATGTAGGGAGTTTCCCCTCCTACCCTCGTCAGTTTTTTTTTTTTTTCTCAAACCCTTTTCTTTTGCTCTTTTTCTCTCTTTCTCTCTCTGTCCCCCTCTCCCTTTCCCTCTACCCCTGCAGTGTTTCCTGCATAGCCACATACTATTAGATCAAGATGTATATAAGTTGGCAAAGATGAAGAACATCTCTAATAGGTTGTGTACAAAGTGGGTATACAGAGAGAGAAAGAAAGGAAGGCACTTTGAGTTGAATGGATGGGGAGTGACAGTCAGGGCTATTGAAGCTTCTGCCAATGTATTGGGTTCAGAAAGATAAACCTTCAGAGATAGCTACCAGCTGGCTAGATGGGTGTTCTAGCCCTAGACCACTTATTTAGAAGGTTTTCTTTGCAACAAGATGGGGTTGGATAAGGGTAGGAAGCCATAGTAAAATTCAAAGGTTCTGTGAACAGGATGGGATGGAGCACTTCTTCTGGCTGTATCCTTTTCCTTTTTCAGTTAAACTGTGCAGTAGAGTGTGTTTTTGAGAGGAAAGAAATTTGATCCCTTACTTCAATTAGAATATGTGAAATATTGAAGAATGCATTTTAATATATTTCATTTTTTAAAAAGCCTTGACTGGTTGAGTTTTATTGCTATTGTCTTGTCTTCATTGTGTTTTGCGAAGAGATTGATAATATAAATTGCCAACCAGAAATTAATTAACATAGTATTCCTCTTGGCCTTCTTCAGAAGGGCAGTGTATATTCCAGCTTGCTTGTTTTTTCCAGAGCGACACATCTATTAATATGTGTTTAAATATTTTTCATTTGGAAGACAGTGATCTCATTTCAGTTTTGTATGTTTTTCATCTGTATGTGCATGATTTTTACATGATGTGACATTGTGTTTACATAATATTTCTTATTGAATCCACTGTATATTCATGGACGTTTCATGTTATTTTGCTACCTAAAGATAGGTTTTTTTAGTATGAATCCATTAAAGAAAAAAAACAAGTAAAAAACTACATGGGGATATATATATATATATATATATATATATATATATATATATTTTTTTTTTTTTTAAGAGAATTATTAGAGGGCATAGTGGGGATAAATGGTGATGGGAAAAATAAAATAAAAATCAATATATACAAAAGGAATTATTATTTTTTCTTGTTTTAATAAGAAAGATATGAAAGTATAATACACAGTGTCTTAAGGGGAGGCAGAAGATTATTAAATTTTAAACTTTTTCCTAATTTGTTTCACTTTGTACAACACACATGTACTTCTTTCATAATTAGAATATTAATAAAGAAAATGTTTTAATACTGATTTAATATAAATAGTTAATGAGAAAATTTAGCAGTCACAAATATTTGTACTTCATAAGTGTTTTGTCAATCTTGATAAAGTTCTAAAAATCCACAAAGAAAAGACAGTCCCTTTTGTTTTAACTGCACATAGGCAAAAAAACAATGGTTGGTGCTCCCTCTGCTGGTCCTCTGAAACAATTAGCTGGCCAGCTTGGGAGGATGAAAAGACAGAAAAGAAAATTATGATGATTTTTTGACCTTCATTATTTTTTAATATGTTTATGCTGAAAGTATTACATGAGTCTCCTTTTTTCCCCATTCAACCCCCTCCAGCATCCTCTCCTACCGCCACCTCAAATGCCCCAGGCTCTCACCACCCCACTGTCTGCATCCATGGGTTATACATATATGCATACAAGGTCTTTGGTTGATTACCTCCCATGACCTTTAAACACCCTTTCTACACACTAGTTTTATCCCTGATTGACAGCAAATGCCACTGTAGTTTGTGAAAATGGATTCTTTCCTAACATGTAATAGTGATACTGAAGTTGGTTTAGATAATTATGAATTTTTAAAAAGTGAATTTCTTCTTTCTCATTTCATAAAGTAGGGCATAAAACACAACTATTCTTAATTTATTAGGTATTTTTGGGGTAGGTATTAAATTATATAACTAAATCTCAGTAATTTGATCTAGCAGTCAGTTGGCTATTCGCAGGTCATACTAGTAAGCAAAACTGATGAGGGAGTGACATTATCACTGGGCAATTATATTGTTTATTAAACACCTTTTTATATCATTACTGAAATATATACCTTTTAATATAAAAGATATTTGGAAATTGCTTGAGTTAATTAACGTTGATATCTAGACTATAAAGATTCTTAGAATTCATTGAGTTCATCAGTTTGTTTTCTGAGAATCCTAACTTTCCTGGATAGACTATGTTAAGCCATATATACTAGTCATTTATCAAACACTTGTTCTAAATCATTCCTGAATCTTCATCTTACTCTGTATTATCTCTATATATAAAAGGCTAAGTGACTGACCATCCATCCATCTGACTGTCCAACCCACCGGCTGGTACATATGACACACACTGGCAATTTAAAAATAAACATTAACTCGCACATGCGTGATACATATAAAACTCTTACTGACACCAATCTAGACAGAGTAGGAATATTCCTACCTAAACCCATTTCAGACATGGTCAGTCACATGTTGCTTTCTCTCGAGCGTGTGACAAACTTAAATTTGTAAATACTTCATCACAAGGGAAATTGGTCAAGCACTCTGAAAGCATTTTTACTTTTAATGTGGTATACAGGGAGATATTAGAATAAGTTTAATCAATTTATCAGTCATTGTTTTTATCAATGTTGTTTTTACATTATGTTTTTGTTGTTTTTATGTCATGTTTTTGTTGTTTTTTACATCATGTCTTTGTTGTTATATCATGTTGTTATTGTTTATTTATTAATCAATTTGTATATTATTTTTGTATACATTTTACTAATTTTCTTTCATCTCTGACACTTCTATTATAGAGAAAAGGCAAATAGCAATATTAAAATATTTCTTCTAATTAATTTCCTTTCAATGTGAACGAATCGTGCACCAGGCCACTAGTAGTACTATAATCTGTGTCTTAATGGTGTTTAATGAGAAATTCTGCCTGTGCATATTCAACTCCTACTACTACTAGCTTTTGCCTTGAGGGAGATGCCAGTTATGGTATTAACTGATAGAAAGAAAAAAAAAGAAACTATTACTCCTAGGTATATATCCATTTAATAGGGAGCTCTGGAGAATCTATAAGCTTTCAAGAGAAGCATTTTTATGGTAGAATTCAGGGAGAGGGCTTGCAGTAAGATAAAAATAGACCGGAGAAGGGCCACCTCTAGAAAATGGACAGGTACATGGTAATAGAGAGGAGAATGAAGAGAGTGACAAGCAATAGGCAATAAAGAATGGGGGGTGCTGTCTAGTAGGGAAGAATAGGAGCTGTAGGAAAACTGTTCTCCTCTCAAAAAATCATCTTTGTGCCCTAGCCGGCTTAGCTCAGTGGATGGAGCGTCGGCCTGTGGACTGAAGGGTCCCAGGTTTGATTCCAGCCGGGGGCACGTGCCCGGCTTGTGGGCTTGATCCCCAGTAGGGGGTGTTCAGGAGGCAGCTGATCTATGATTCTCTCTCATCATTGATGTTTCTGTCTTTCCCTCTCCCTTCCTCTCTGAAATCAATAAAAATACATTTAAAACATCATCTTTGTGAGGACATACAGATGTCCAATAGACATATAAAACATGCTCAATGTCACTAATCATCAGAGAGATGTAAATTAAAACTACAATGAGGTATCACCTCACACCTGCCAGAATGGCTACCATCAGTAAGTGCTGCTGAGGATATTGAGAAAGGGGAACCTTAGTATACTGCTGGTGGGAATGCAGGTTGGTACAGCCATTATGGAGAACAGTATGAAGTTTCCTCAAAAAATTAAAAATGGAACTGTCATTTAACCCAGTGACCCCAATTCAGGGAATATATTCTAAGAAACCCAAAACACCAATCAGAAAGAATATATGCACCCTTATGTTTATAGCAGCATTATTTACAATAGCCAAGATTTGGAAACAGCCCAAGTATCCACTAGTAGATAAGTGGATGAAAAAGCTGTGGTACATTTACACAATGACATTCTATATAGCTGTAAAAAAGAAGGACCTCTTACCCTTTGGGACAGCATAGATGGACCTGGAGATTATGATGCTAAGCAAAATAAGCCAGGCAGAGAAAGGTAAATATCACATAATCTCACTATATGTGGAATCTAATGAAGAAAATAAACTGACAAACAAAATAGGTCTAGAGGCATGGATGCAAGGAACACACTGACAAATCTCAGAGGGGAGGAGGGTGAGAGGGACAGAAAGTTTTGGGGAGCACACGAGCCTTGGTTGGAAAGTTGTAAGGAGGACATTCTGAGAAAAGGGAAGTGTGTGGAAGGCTGCCTGCCCTGTTTATCAGAATTCCGACTTAGGGGAGACTTAGGGGATTATCGAAGGCGGCACCCCTAATTATTCCTTGACCTTTCCAAACAAGTCTGTGCATGTGCAGACCCCTGGGTGTTTACTGGAATCCTTATGCTTAACCCCTGGATGCCCTTGCCTGGAGGACAATGTGAACACATGTATCCTCCCAAGATTACTCACCCTATTGATTGTATCTAAAGATAAAAATTCCAATAAAAGCCTAACGAGGCAGGCAATTGAGGCTGCCTGGCTTCTTCAGCCAGGCCATCCCTTAGCCTTCTCTTTCACAGTGAAACTGTGTCGGAGTAATCTGTTCATTCGTCATTCAGGGGCTGCTGGTCAGCCCTCGCAAGAAAGAGATTAACCAAATAATTTATATGCAAATATGCATAACCCATGGACACAAACAATAGTGTGATGAAGGTCTGGGATAGGGCAGGGGCTGGGTGAAGGGTGGAGGAAATGGGGGACATCTGTAATACTGTCAACAATAAAAAACATCTTTTTGAAGGGTGCTTAGGGCATGGTAAAGGAGAAAGAAAATAACAGGGTAGAAATGCAGATCTCATAATTCAATTTTACCCATCACTGATGAGCCAGATACCTTAGTTAGATAATCCTAACACCCTGGAAAATACCTGGTAGAGATTTAGGCAAGTGACAATGTTAGGGAGAAGCAGTTTCAAATAACAGAAGATCCAGCCACAGCTGTTGGAATTTAGGTCTGAGATTTCTAGGATCTGGAAAGAGTGGGAAGAGAGATGAGTGTTGGAGGGATGGGTATCTTGAGGGTGCATAAATTTTAGGACCCCGATGCTGGAGGACCCAGACTATGAGGCAATGAATCAAAGTAAAGACAAGACTAGATTCTCTCAGCTGGGCTCCAAGGTCAGGAGGATTCTTGGCAGGGTGCCTGTTTTGGACCCTGGGATATGAGCAGTCAGGGTCAGGTCCAGTTTGGTAACGACCCCAATGTACTACAACATTCCTTCATCCTTAGTGTGGAGAGGGTGTATACACATGAGTGCATGTTCAGTTAGAACCTACAATTCACCCAGACAATTGCTCCAAAGTAGGAATTTTAGGAGATATTATTGGATGGGGTGGGGGGTCATGCCCTTTGCTGCTTAAACCATGATATATCTGCTAATGCTAACCTAGTCTACTTATAAAGTCAGTCTACATTAGAGGTTAAGGATTAAAGAGACCAGAACACCCCTTCTTTAAACAACTTTTACATTACCTTCAACCCCCCATAATTGTTCTCTAATTTGTTAATGTATTTGGTTTAAGGTCTGTCTCTTCAGAGATATATTTTAAGTTTCTTAAATGACTGCCTTTTCTGCTCCCTAGCCTCCCCCCAAAATTTTACATTTCCCTAAATGCTTAACTTAATTTTATGCCCCTATTATTCTAAATGACAGCTGTTAGTGGGTGTTTTTCCAACAATGCTCTATGTAGCTGTAGCAGATTCACTGAGTTACCACACGAGGGTGGGGGAGGGAAGGGATCTTTGATTTTACATGTTTGGCTTTTATATAGTACTAGTGGCCCAGTGCACAAAATTCGTGCACGGGGCAGGGGTGGGGGAGTTCTCTCAGCCCAGCCTGCACCCTCTCCAATCGGGGACCCCTTGGGGTGTCCGACTGCCCATTTAGGCCCAATCCCTAAACCGGCAGTCAGACATCCCTCTCACAATCTGGGACCACTGGCTCCTAATCACTCACCTGCCTGCCTGCCTGATTGCCCCTAACTGCCTCTGCCTGCCTGCCTGATTGCCCCTAACTGCCCTTCCCATGCAGGCCTGATCTCGCCCCCAACTGCCCTTCCCTGCTGGCCTGATCTTGCCCCCAATGGCCCTCCCCTGCTGGCCTGATCTTGCCCCCAACTACCCTTCCCTGCTGGCCTAGTTTCCCCAAACTGCCCTCCCCTGCTGTCCTGATCTCGCCCCCAATGGCCCTCCCCTGCTGGCCTGATCTCACCTCCAACTTCCCTCTCCTGCCAGCCAATTTGGTTCTGATTGGTTGGTTTCTATGCCAGTCAGTGTTAAAAGCTCTGCCTCCTAGGCAGCCATTGGCTCCTTACAGTTCACCCAGATTTGGTTCTGATTGGTCTATGCCAGTCAGCATCTCTGGGCCTGTCTCCAGGCCTGATCAGAGAGGTGGGGCTGATCAGCAGCCCCCATGGAGGCTGGAGAGAAAGAGAGGCGCAGCTGCTGGCAAAGCCTAGAGAAAAAGAGAGAGGCAACAGCTGATCAACAGCTGCCACAGAGGCTGCAGATCAGACCCTGACTCTCTCTTTGGGCCTCTCTCCGGGCCTGATCCACAGTCCCCTCGGCAGTCAGTGCTGGTTCGCCGCACCCACACCCGCACCGGCACCGGCACCGGCGGCAGTCAGTGCTGGGTTGCCACGGCAACCCAGCACTGATTTCTCCACTGACTTATGGTTGGTCGAACCTTCGATTGTTTTGGACGTTATGGACTCTGGGTTTTTATATATTAGGATTTCCTTTGAAGAAAGAATTGACCTTAAAACTTTCAGAAAACGATGTGTGTTTTGCTGATGCTGTTTAAATTGATACTTAGAAAGAACTGAATGTAGGGAACTTTTCATTGAAGGCTTACATTTCTAAAGTGGGTTCTTTATGAATAAGCAATTTATGAATTTTTTGGTCCTATATGAACCAACTTAAAGTTAAATGTGTTTTTTCCTTATTTTGTTCGTTGAAGTTATTTAAAACTGTGCTTCTTATTGTTTGAACTATTAGTCAAAACAATGCTCATGTGCTCATAGTGCATAAGTTTGAAACAAGAAAATTCTCTCTGTATTTCTCAGGAGTTCCATGTGGGATAGATTAGATGGATGTGCATTTCCCCACCCTTGGACCACATCAAATTCTGACACTAAGCAAGGCATTCATCTAAATCAGGCAAGGAGGCATGTAAGGGGGGGTGGATTTATTTCCGGACTTCTTTAACCAAAGATATATTTTAGCTGTGTTTATATTATCTGAGAAAAAAGAGTAAATGGGTATCTTCTTCCCTGCCTTTCATCCTCTTCTGGTCAGAGGGATAGAATCCTTTAGATCTCGATGGTTAATGGTAGCCATTAGCCACATGTGACTATTGAGCACTTGAAGTTTGATGTGCATTGAAAAGTACAGCAGATTTCAAGGACTTGGATTAAAAAAATAGACTGTAAGATATTTATATTTTTATATTGATTATATGTTGAAATGATAATAGTTGAGTTAGATAAAACATTCTTAAAATTATTTTCTTTTAATTAATTTCTGTTCTCACTTTTTTGCTACTCAAAAATGTTACATATATGGCTCACGTTTCTATTGGACAGAACTTCTCAGACCAATTTATTTTTATTTATTATTTATTTTGTTTATTTATTTTTATTTATTTATTTTTAAAATGCTATTTAATTTATTGGGGTGACATTGGTTAATAAAATTATATAGGTCTCAGGTGCACAATTTTATGATACATTATTAGTATATTGTATTGTGTGTTCTCCACTCCAAGTAGGCTCCTATCACCATTTACCCCCGATACACCCTCTTCTCCCTCCCTCCAACCCCATTTCCCTCTTGTAATCACTATATAACCATACTGTTTTCTGTGTCTATGAGCTCATTTTGTTTTGTTTTTCTTAATCCCTTCACTGTTTGGCATTGCTGGGGCCTTTCATTGTCTACTATTCTATATTTTGGTTTTGTTTAAATTTGTGTAATGACATTTTATTTTTATATTATTTTTACAACAGAAGAAACATACACACATACAAAAGATTTAAAAGATGAAGCCTAGTCCGAGCCAGTTTGGCTCAGTGGATAGAGTGTCGGCCTGTGGACTTAAGGGTCCTGGGTTCGATTCCAGTCAAGGGCACGTACCTCGGTCCTGGTCAGGGCTCGTGCAGGAGGCAACCAGTCAATGTGTTTCTCTCACATTCATATTTATCTCTGTCTTTCCCTCTCTCTTCCACTCTCTCTAAAAATCAATGGAAAAATATCCTTGGGTGAGGATTAAAAAAAAAAAAAAAAAAAAAAATGAAGCCTACAAAAAATAAATACAATAAAAATAATTTTAAAGTTAAGATCAATAAATGGGACTATAGCAAATTATTATTATTATTATTTGCATAGCAAAGAAAACCATCAACAAAACAAAAAAAGACAACTTACTAAATGGGAGAACATGTATTACAATGATACATCTGATAAGGAGTTAATATCCAAATTTAAAAAGAGCTCATATTACTCAATACCAAAAACAAACAATCCAAATAAAAAATGGGCAGAGGACATAAATAGACACTTCTCCAAAGAGGCCAAACAGATGAGAAATGCAAATTAAAACCACAATGTGCTATCACTTCACACCTGTCAAAATGGCTATCTTCAATAAATCCACAAATGACAAGTGTTGACAAGGATGTGGAAAAAAGTAATGCAGACTGGTAGAGCCACTGTGGAAAACAGTATGGAATTTCCTCAAAAAATTAAAAATGGAGGTGCTTTATGACCCAACAATCCCACTTCTGGGTATTTATCTGAAGAAACTCAAAACACTAATTTGAAAGAATATATGCACCGCTATGCTCACTGCAGTGTTATTTACAATAGCCAAGAAATGGAAGCAACTCAAGTACCCATCAATAAACAAATGGATAAAAAAATGGTGGTACATATATACAATAGAATATTACTCAGTCATAAAAAGATTAAATCTTACCATTTGCCACAGCATGGATGGACCTAGAGGATATTATGCTCAGTGAAATAAGTCAGTCAGTGAAAGATAAATACCATATGATTTCACTTATATGTGGAATCTAAAGAACAAAATCAAGTAACAAACAAAATAGAGACAGACTTATAGACACAGAGAGCAGACTGGTGGTTGCTAAGAGGGGAGGAGTGTTGGCGGACTGGGAGAAAGAGGTGAAAGAATTAAGAGGTACAGATTGGTAATTACAAAGTAGTCATGGGGATGTAAAGTACAGCATAGGAAATATAGTTAACTAGAGGCCCGGTGCATGAAATTCATGCACGGGGTGTGTGTGTGTGTGTCCCTCAACCCAGCCTGCACCCTCTTTAATCTGGGATCCCTCTCACAATCCATGACTGCTGGCTCCCAACTGCTCACCTGCCTGTCTTCCTGATTGCCCCTAACTGCTTCTGCCTGCCAGCCTGATCACCCCCTAACCACTCCCCTGCCAGCCTGATTGATGCCTAACTGCTCCCGTGCCAGCATGTTTGCCCCTAACTGCCTTCCCCTGCAGGCCTGGTCACTCCTAACTGCCCTCCCTTGCAGGCATGGTCCCCCCCAACTGCTCTCCCCTGCAGGCCTGGATCCCCCACAACTGCCCTTCCCTGTAGGTCTGGTCAACCCCAACTTCCCTCCTCTGCTGGCCTGGTCACCCCTAACTGCCCTCCCCTGCAGGCTTGATCACCCCCAACTGCCCTCCCTTTCAGGCCTGGTCCCTCCCAAATGCCCTCCCCTGCTGGCCTGATCTCCCACAACTGCCCTCCCTTGCAGGCCCGGTCCCTCCCAACTGCCCTCCCCTGCTGGCCATCTTGTGTCCACATGGGGGCAGTCATCTTTGACCACATGGGGGCAGCCATCTTGTGTGTTGGAGTGATGGTCAATTTGCATATTATTTTTTATTAGATAGGATTAGATAGGATAGAGGCCTGATAAACGGGTGGGGGCCAGCTGGTTTGCCCTGAAAGGTGTCCTGGATCAGGGTAGGGGTTCTTTTGGGGCATGGGGTGGCCTGGGCGAGGGGCCCGTGGTGGTTTGAAGGCTGGCCACGCCTCCCGGTGACCCAAAAAAAAGGGATTTATTTATCTTCTATAATTTAAACTTTGTAGCCTTGAGTGGAGGCCTGGGCCCGCCAGGGCAGGCAGAAAGCTTGGCTTCCTCCATTGCTGGGGAAACCCAAGCCTCCTGCTCTCTTTGTGGCCACAGCCATCTTGGTTGAGTTAATTTGCATACTTCCTCCTGATTGGCTGGTGGGTGTCGCTTGTGGGTGTAGTGGAGATATGGTCAATTTGCATATTACCTTTTTATTAGGATAATATTGTGATAACTATGTATAATACGCATTGGGTACTGGAAATTTGGGTGGGGAAACACTATGTAAAGTATATGATTGTCTAACCACTATGATGTACACCTGAAACCAATACAAAATAATATTTAAAGTAAAAAAATGTGAAAATTAACTATTAAATTCTATATCCAACATTTAAAAAATATTTTTATTGATTTCAGAGAGGAAGGGAGAGGGAGAGAGAGAGATAGAAACGTCAATGATGAGAGAGAATCATTGATTGGCTGCCTCCTGCATGCCCCTATTGGGGATTGAGCCCAACCCAGGCATGTGCCCTTGATCCGAATCAAACCTGGGACCCTTCAGTCCATAAGCCGATGCTCTATCCACTGAGCCAAACCTACTAAAGCTCTATATCCAACATTTTATAATACATGTATAATAAAATGTTTTTATTTTTGACATGGACAAAGGGGGCTGTCTGTTCATGTATAAGCTTAACTGGGAGTTTTCTTTGCTATCAAATGTATACAGACGAAAAAAACCAAGATGGCGGCATAGGTTGAACACCTAACCTGTAGCCTGACACAACAATTTCAAAAATACAACTAAAAGTCAAAACGGACATCATCCAGAACCACAGGAAAGCTGGCTGACTGAAATGCCCACAACTAGAAGGAAAGAGAAAACCACAGGGAAAATCAGAGGAGATGTAGGAGCCTGAGGTATGGAGACATGGGCGGAGACACGAGCACGTGCGTGTGCGGGGAGGACGGAGCCACAGAGGACGGGGCGGCTGACGGCCTGGCCGGCCTTCTATAGCGGGAAGGAGATAAAAGCTTCAGATTGCGTTGAACCCCAGCTCCGACTGCACTGAACCCCAGTTCCGGGCGAGACCCTGGGAAGCCAGGCACATGCTGGGGGAATCTGGGCTGTGGGGCGGAGGCACAGAGGAGAGGGGAAAGGCAGAGCTCCGGAGGTGCGCACGGGAATGCATGTAGAGGACAGACTGTTGCCTGTGCTGCTAAATTGCCCTGACGGGGAGGAGACAGGGGCTCCGGACCGTGCTGAACCCCAGTTCCAGCTGCGCTGGGCCCCGGTTCTGGGTGAGACCCTGAGAAGCCAAGCTCATGCTGGGGGAACCTGGGCTGTGAGGCGGAGACACAGGGGAGCGGCGAAAGGCAGAGCACCGGAGGCGCGCATGGGAATGTGCGCAGAGGATGGTCTGTTGACTGTGCCACTGAATTGCCCTGGTGGGAAGGAGACAAAGGTGCCAGACTGCGCTGACCCCCAGTTCCGACTACACTGAAACCCAGTTCCGGGCGAGAATCTGGGAGTCCAGATTCATTGGGAGAGAGACTAGATTGTTTAGCGGCGGGCGAAGCTCCAGGGCACTTTTCTCTCAGAGGTGTTTGCAGGGAGTACAGAGGGACACTGAGACCCAGGAACCTCATAGGGCGGGGCTGACGGGAAGCCAAGGCTGTAGGCTCCACCCTGAAACTCCGCCCCATCCAAGCTGAGCACAGAGGCTTTTACAATTTTGCAAGTCTAGTTGAATAAGGCGGTCTCCTGGTGCAGACACAGCTGATCCTCAGCCAATTGGACTGGAGGTCAAATCCTCCCAGTGTACCAACAGCAATCAAGGCTTAACAACACCAAGACTTTGCACTCAGCCCACAAAGAGGGGTACCAAGAGTGACCACCTAGGGAGATTGGGAAAGCTGAGCTACCAGCCCCTATAGGTCACTGACCACACAAAGCCACTCCATCAACATAGGGAGGCAGCCAAAATGTGGAGACACCGAAGCAGGTCACGAATAGAAGGGATGAAGGAAAGTAAACTAATGGATGACACAGTGTTCAGAGCCACATTTATAGGGCTGCTTGGGAGTCTTCTGGAGGACCAAGATGGCGGCGTGGGGCGGATGCCTGATTGTTGCCTACCACAACAATTTTGAAACTACAGCTGTAGGGCAGAGCGGACACCATCCAGAGCAATGGCTGGGGAAATTGCTGAGAAGGAATTGACCGATGGGAGTTGGGATTGGGAAGACAGGGCCCCGCTGGGTCCCGGATCTGGGTGCGCTCGCCTGGCGACTGGTCGCCGCTGCAGGCCCGAGTGCTGCCGCAGTGACTTTGGACCAGCCTGCCTCCATGAACCAGGCGCACCGGAGCTTCGCCAAGCCCGCAGCCCAGTGAGTTCCACGGCAGCCGCCCTGGAGCTTTGAGAAAATGGCCAAAGGAATTGCTGGGAGGGAATTGACCAACAGGAATTGGGATCAAGAAGACGAAGCCCCGCTGGGTCCTGGGTCCGGGTGAGGCTGCGCGCCCCTGGGTCCGGGCGAGGCCACGTGCCCCTGGATCCAGGTGAGGCCGCACGCCCCTGGATCCGGGTGAAGCTGGGTCCCAGGTCCAGGCGAGGCTGCATGCCCCTGGGTCCGGGTGAGGCCATGCGCCCCTGGGTCCAGGGGAGGCCACGTGCCCCTGGGCCCGGGTGAGGCTGGATCCTGGGTCCGGGTGAGGCTGGGTCCCTTGTCCGGGTGAGGCCGCGCCCCTGGGTCCAGGAGAGGCCGTGCGCCCCCGGGTCTGCGTGCCCCTGGGCCCGGGTGAAGCTGGATCCTGGGTCCGGGTGAGGCCATGCGCCCCTGGGTCCAGGTGAGGCTGGATCCCGGGACCGGGTGAGGCCGCGCGTACCTGGGTCCGGGTGAGGCTGGGTCCCGGGTCTGGGTGAGGTCGCGTGCCTGGGTCCGGGAGAGGCCACGTGCCCCTGGGTCCAGGCGAAGCTGGACCCCAGGTCCAGGTGAGGCCGTGCGCCCCTGGATCCGGGTGAGGCTGGATCCCGGGTCCGGGTGAGGCCGCGCGCCCCCGGGTCTGGGCGAGGCCGCGCACCCCTGGGTCTGGGTGAAGCTGGATCCCGGGTCCGGGTGAGCCCGTGCGCCCCTGGATCCGGGTGAGGCTGGGTCCCAGGTTCGGGTGAGGCCACAAGCCCCTGGGTCCGGGTGAAGCTGGATCCCGGGTCTGGGTGAGACCATGCGCCCCTGGATCCAGGTGAGGCTGGGCCTTGGGTCTGGGCGAGGCCGCATGCCCCTGGGTCCGGGTGAAGCTGGATCCCAGGTCCAGGTGAGGCTGTGTGCCCCTGGATCCAGGTGGGGCTGAGTCCCGGGTCCGGGTGGGGCCACGCCCCTGGGTCCGGGAGAGGCCTCGCGCCCCTGGGTCCAGGTGAGGCTGGATCCCGGGACCGGGTGAGGCCGCACGTACCTGGGTCCGGGTGAGGCCACGTGCCCCGAGGCCCGGGTGATGCTGGGTCCCAGGTCCGGGTGAGGCCGCGCACCCCTGAGTCTGGGTGAAGCTGCGCCCCTGGGTCTGGGCGAGACCAAACCAGAGGGAGTCGGACCTGCATTACCACCATTTGTCCACCATCCAGAGATGAAAAGTCAGTGCCGACATAAGGAACTGGTGGACATTGAAATTGGGTCTCAAAAGAACTGTTGGTCCAGAAAGAAACTTACTACAGACTGATTCATTTGCCTGTCAGCATAACTATTATTGCTCTTCTCACATTCGGTTCTTATAAGTATATTTCTAGTAACACATGATCTCACTCATCTAGGTGAAATGATGAACAACATAGACTGATGAACAAGAACAGACCCAGAAACAAGGAGGCATCGATCCGACTGTCGGGCCTCAGAGGGATGGTAGGGGAGGGTGGGGGTAGGGGGGAGAGATCAACCAAAGGACTGTGTGCATGCATACAAGCCTAACCAATGGTTAAGGACAACAGGGGGGTGGGGTGGGCGATGGGAATGGGGGGATGAGGACAAGTATGTGACACCTTAATCAATAAAGAAATAAAAAAAATGTATACAGAATTGCCAACTAGAAAATATAGTAATATTGGGCAATATAATCAATTTTAAATTGCTGTTCAGTTTTATAGAAGAAATATTTAGTATTAGGTCATTAAAATGTTAACAAATGCCATTTATTATTTTTCAGAAATGGGCAAAATTATTTTTTTATATGTCCTGTTAGATTTTCTTGTGTCTGATAAATGATGCTCTATGTTGTATAAAGGTAACACATTATTCTAAAACCTAAATTGCATATTTGTTAAAATTATGTTCCATTTTATTATCTTTGTTCTAGATTCTAATTTATAAAAGTATATAGTAAGATATTTCATGTTCAAGCTAGTCACTTTTTAATTTTTTTTCTGCAAGTAGCAATGGGTAATACCTCATTTTATTTCCTTTGTTTTATAAACTTATTGTTTTTCCAGATACCTGGCTCTTGCTAGTGGATTAGCAAATGGGAGATTTTAGAAATGAGAGTAGAAGACCATCCTTCCTCTCCTCCCTCTTTAATCCCCAGTATCAAATATTACATAACTTGGGGTATGTCATTGCACAAACTTTTTTTCAATTCTCTGTTGTGTGAGAGGAAATAAGAATATATGTTGGAAAATGAGATTTCCTTAAGGAAATTTTATTTTAAAATCCCAGTAAGAGCACATTTCTCCCATTATTGGATAATAAATATGCAGGGAGGCAATCTCTGTCTCTTCCTTGGATTCCTTTTCAGGGTTCCCTAGAGCAGAGCAGAATACCTGGTCTGCTCTCCGTGTCACCTTACCTGGCTCCCCAAACGTTCTTGGCTGCGCTCACCAGAAAGGTGGTATGTCTGGGACCGCTCAGGGGAAGCTGTTAGGTGCAGCTGCTCTCCCCTCCAGTACTGGCCACTGCTCAGCTCCCCTGAAGGGAATATTCGTACATGGCCTCTCAGTGGTGTAACTGTGAGCTTCTGCCAGCAGCCTGGGCCAGGGGCCAAAGGAGAAGAAGGAGGGGGAGAGTCTCCTTCACCACCAGACATACTTCTCTGTCCCGAGGGCCTAAAGAGAACTTAGTTCATCCCATAGTGTTATGAATGAAAAATCAGAGTGGCAGGTCGGAGCTGATCTTTAATAAAGGAACATGTTCTTCTGAAAAAATATGGTACTGATAATTTGTGATAAAGGTTGGAGTTCTAGTGAAATAAAGGTGATACCCATGTATTTGTTATGTAAGGCAAGTGGACATTAGGCAGACAATTTATCTTTGAGTCTGGGGAAGTGTTAGCATTTCTCTCAAAGGCTGAGTCATCTTTCCAGTCTTGATCATGAATTGAGACATTCCTTGCCTGCCCTGGCATCACCATTTAGCTTGTCCAGGGGACCAGGAGAATGTTGCATTACCAAATTCTTCCCTTGACAAGAGAAAACAAGCTGATAATTGCACTGGAGGACTGATTTTCATCTCTCACCTCCCTTCTCATTCCCCTCCTGTCCTTTCTGCCTATTCCATGGGCTCTGGTCCATGTTCACATTTAGGGTGAGTGCCCTGGGCCATGGGCAGACAGGGAGAATTACACTTGTGTGGGACAGGATCCTACAAATCCCAGCATGCGCTCTTTCAAGTCAACTCGGGCCCCAAAACAATCAGCTGGGGAAGGGACAGGGATTTAATTTCTTCAATATTTAAATAATGACTTGCCCCACCCCACCTTTTGGAAACAAAATTTAAAAACATAATAATAATTCTAGCACCATCCTTCACCACCCCAGAGGCTTAGAATGGGGGTGAGAAATGGTTTTCCAAGTCAACTTCTGCGTGCACTAGAGAAAAGGAAGAGCCAACATGCTAATTTGAAGTCACCAGGCATGTCAAGATATGTAATGTGGAGGAAAGCAATGGATCTTGGCATATTTAAGAAATATTTTATCCTACATCTTTCCTATTAAACAAAATTCACAGATGAAGCAGATGAATGTGAGTTTCTGAGGCAAGTGAAGCCTGTCATAAGACCCCTGACATTTTCCCCTACCCCTGGGTAGATCCTTCTGTATCTTGGAAGAATGCTGGGGGACCTTGCCTAGCTGTAGGTCATTCCCTTTTTAGAGGGTAAAGGGAGGCCAATGAGGCTCTGAGGTCAATCTGAAGTTTGGGGCCTCTTTAGGGTAGTGTAAAGAAAAACCCAGTTTTTCTCATCTACTCTTAATACTTCTAACACCAGATGTGTGGACTTTTTCATACCAATCAGTTCTTCAATTCTCAGCAGATACCAACTGGGCATCTTATCAATTTAACTCAATTCTGACACTATCCACCAGTAGATAGCATCAGATCCCACAGGCTAAGTTCTCACAAGACTGGTTCCACTTCAGATGCCAATCACAACCAGCCTTCCCATGAACCCTTTCTCAGGTTTGGTAATTTGCTAGAATGGCTCACAGAACCCTGAGAAGTATTTACTGATTTGTTACAACAGGATACAAACCAGGAACAACCAGATGGAAGAGATGTATAGGGCAAGTATGGCAAGAGGGGCGCAGAGCTTCTATGCTCTCCTAGAACACACCACTCTCCCAGCACCTCAATGTGTTCACCAATCCAGAAGCTTGTCAAATCTTTTTATTCAAGAGTTTTTATAGAGCTGAATCTCCAGCCTAATCGACCGCAAACTTGTGGTGCAAAACCAAGTTCTCCCACAGACCAGAAAGGGCCAATCATATCTGGTGTGTTGTAGATATCTCTGTCATGTTTATCTTATATCTCTATCTCCAATCTCATGCAATGGTGTGGTCTCCTGTGCCTAAAGAAAATGCTTGAAGACCTAATAGAAATTAGACTGACTTGGTTTATATAGAAAGCTTTATAGAAATCAGACCTCAAGTCTAGAAAAAATGAATGACAGCATTTAACAATGACTTCAAGAAAACTCATCCCACATGAATGAGTACGCAATCTAGCATTCCTCACTATGGGAATTTAGTTAGTTTGCTAGGGCTGACATAGCAAAATATCAGGCGGGGTATCTTAAATAACAGAAGCTATTATTATTATAGTTTTGGAAGCTAGAAGTCCAAGATGAAGGCTTGGCAAGGTTGGTTTCCTCTGAGGCCTCTCTCCTTGGCTGGCAGATAGATTGCCTTCTTGCTGTATTCTCACATGATCTTTCTTCTGTGCCACTGTGCATGCACATCCCTGGTGTCTCTGTGTGTTCTAATCTCCTCCTCTTAGAACATCAGTCAGATTAGGACCCATTCTAATGGCGTCATTGAACTTAGTTACCTTTTTAAAAGTCCTGTTTCCAAATATAGCCACATTCTGAGGAACGGGAGTTCAGGGCTCCAGCAAATGAATTTGGGAGGAACACAGTTCAACTCATAACAGGAATAATGTCCTTTTGTTTCTCATTTAGAACACCCAAGCAGTAGTTGCTTTCGGCCCAGCCTTGTCTTTTGAAAGGCAAGACGGTGTTTTTGGAAGGAGCATGGACTTTGAAATTAGACTGTTAATGGTGCAAATCCTGATTTGATAACTTACTCTTTTCTTTTTTTTTTTTTCACTTTGGGCTCTCTGGGCCTCAATTTCCCCATTTGTAAAATCTGTGTAATATATCCTTGGGGATACAATGAGATAACCTGTATGAAGTGCCTGTGGCAACTATGTGGGCAGTAAATTAGTTCTACTTCCCTCTCTTCAAGGATATGAGAAGGTTTCTATTACTTACAAGGGAAGACATTCTTCCCTGGTTCCTCTAGTGCAGTGGTTCTCAACCTTCCTAATGCCGCGACCCTTTAATACAGTTCCTCATGTTGTGGTGACCCCCAACCATAAAATTATTTTCGTTGATACTTCATAACTGTAATTTTGCCACTGTTAATGAATCGTAATGTAAATATCTGTGTTTTCCGATGGTCTTAGGCTCTACAGCAGCGGTTCTCAACCTGTGGGTCGCGACTCACAGATTGAGAACCGCTAGCAGGGTCGCCTAAGACCATCGGAAAACACAGATATTTACATTACAATTCATAACAGTAGCAAAACTACAGTTATGAAGTAGCAACGAAAATAATTTTATGATTGGGGGGTCACCACAACATGAGGAACTGTATTAAAGGGTCGCGTCATTAGGAAGGTTGAGAACCACTGCTCTAGTGGGATTTAATACCCTTCCCAAAGGAAAAGAAAATGGCCAAGGAGGTAGTTGCAAGTACTTGAAATGCTACTCCTAGGTATACCATGGATTACTTAGGCTTTTGTGGGTTGGACTGGAAATTAATAATCATTTAGAGCCCTTTATGTTAGGGAATGGCATTCAGTTTGGGAAGAGGAAATAAGGTATCAAGGGCTACTGCTTGCTGCCACAAGCTACAAGAGTTGGGTAGGGAATTAAGGACCCAACTAAATGGTTACTGAATAAACTGATACCTAAAATCCATTCACTAGGACAGAACAGCTACAGCTCAGTAGGCTTCAAAGAAATTCACACTGGGGCTACAAGACAACTATCAAGTTGAATCTATTAGTGAATATAGGGCTTGTGGTATATTGCTCAGCAGAACTACTTGCAATTGTAAAATCTTAGAATTTGTTATCAGAGTAAGGCAGGCAAGGGTAAGATCTATATAACAGTTTGCCATTTGAGGGCAACTAATAAGCATTTTCTGAGCATAATTATTGTTCACGCTCTTGGCCGATTTATCTCCTCATAGGAATAACAGACTGAATAACATATAATTTATAGTTTATCACCATTTTTCTTTGACTTTCCAATCATTTCTAGAAAACATTTATGATGATACCTCTTTTTTTTGGTTGTTGTTGTTATCATAATGATTGACAGTGGAGCAGAATGAAGAAATATGAAGAAATAAAGTTAAGTAGAGAACTCAAACACATTGTCTATTAGTAATTTTCCACTACTTAAGAGAAAATGTCACTTTTCTCCCAAGCAGCCCAATCTTACTCTTATCACCAATGTACATAACATGATTGATATTGCATATCTGCTACGTAAACATTGCTTTAATATTTTTCATTACTTTTGCCCAAATGACCCCGAGTAAATGTAGTATCTGGCACAAGGTGCTAGAGTTGTGGCACTGTTTCAAAGCCGGTGGCTTTGTTGCACAACATGAAACTCTCAGAACGTTGGCAGAGCTGGAGGTTTGTTTTTTTTCTTAAAAATATTTTATTGGATATTTCACCTTTATTATCCATGAAGCTCTATTGCCTAGTAACTAGATACTAAAGGCTAAAGGGAACCAAACAAATGAGATACTTTTAACTAAATGGGTAATGATAAATGGTTTACATATGAAGAGTGCCCAGTAGTTGGCAAACTATTTTCACACACACACACACACACACACACACACACACTACATTTTAAGTAGTAATAAGAATTCATTTTAGCAGGAATGGAATCCTACCTTCTAAAAAAAAAGAGGGGGATGTTATCCCATAATGATTTTTCTATAAATGTCCTCATATTCATTGATATTAATGTTTAGAGAGAATTTTTAAACCATCTGAATCACAGTTGTATTTTTATTCAGAAGGGACGCTATCTGCTCTCTACTAAGTCAAGTAAATTTCAAGGATGTTTAGATTTCTATGTGATACCACATGGAGCCAAAGTACACAGTTTTTTTGTTTTAGTGGAAAATTAAATGGAGGAAAGTTTTGACAAATCTTTAACAGTTCTATTATAAAATAACTGTTATTTCACTTCTCCATGTCAAAAAGAGAGGAGTGTAATCATTGAATGACCCTTGCTCACAAAAACCAGTTGATGGGGTTTTCCTATGCCTACAAAGTACTTTTTAAAATATTTTTTCAAATAATTAAAATTTAAAAATAAAAGATTAATGGATTATTTAAAGACATCTCTCAAATGTTGATCCATAATGCTCACAATGCAATCTTCAGTTCTTAGGGAAAAATACACTAAGAGTATTTTTAAAATATTGGGCACAAATACCAAATGGTTGGAAAGCTAAATAGAATACGCAAATACGTTGGAAATAATTGACAGTTATTTTTATCTCCATCAACATCATCATCTATCATTCTTGGTCTTGTTGAGCAGGACTCTTCAACAGAAACTTTCTCCCTGTAAAAATATCCTCAAAACCTCATAAAACCCCTCACAGTGTAGTTTTCTTCATTAATGGAGACAAAACTGTTTATTAGGTAAACTGAGAAAGAATTTGAATGAGAGGCAATGTATTAACTGTTGTGGTAGAGTTGAAATACAATTTGAATAAGGAATCCCCATGCCTGATTTCTAGATCTGACTTTGCCACTTGAAAGTTGTTTGATCTCAGGTAAATCATTTAAACCCTTCTCAACCCTACCCAGGGTCTTGGTTTTTATATCTGTAAAATGGTAGCTTGATACTTTGTTCTGGTTACTTCATAGCATACTTCTAGCATCGATGAGATTATGCATGTGAAATGCTTTCAATATTTTCAAATGGTTGTTATTATGTTTTGAGTGGAGGTAAAAAGCTTTGCGGACTTGCTTAGAAAACCAGAGTTTAACTTTTCATTCTTCTACTTACTAACTAGGAGGACTTGAGCATATTATTGGAACTTTCCCCCCATACCTCTGAAAAAGGGGTAAAATACCTACTTCACATATACAATATATATAAAGTCTTTATAAAATCCAAAGTAGTTTAGTTTTCTTCCTGTATAGAGACAAAACTGTCACAAATACAATTAGATAAAGCAAGAAAGAATTTGTGTAAGAGGTAATATACAAGCTGTTACTGTGTTTTTTAAACTGTAAAAAGAATAAAAAGAAAGTGTTTTTAAACTATGAAGTTCTTTGCACATGATCAGCTTACTTGCTGATAGCACTTGCATTTTGTCTATAGAATGAACTAGTGGTGAGACTGGCCTAGAAAAAGCATCTGCAGAGGACTTGACCAGGAACTGAGCAAATACCCATAATCCTTATCCATGATCAGGAAGAGTGAGCCAGGGGATTAACTAGAGGGTCACCAGCTCCCTTTGGTTCTGCTTCTGGGACCCTCTGTTGAAACCCAGGCAGAAAGATCTAAGATATATATATATATATATATATATATATATATATATATATATATATATATATATATATATTTTTTTTTTTTTTTTTGGTATGAAAGTGTCAAATCTAGGTCATTAAGAAATGATTTTGAAAATAATGAACATATAAGTAAAATCTTAACCTTTCATTTTTTCTTTTACTAAATCAGACTTTAAGAACATATAAAAGTGACATATGAAATAGAATATTCAGTTTTTGGTAAAAGTCAACATAGTTTTAAAATCTAATTATTAATATGTCATTGCTAATATCTCACATTGATTTTTGACATTAGTAAATCATTGCTAATATTGCTTTGGCATCATTGAATGGCGTCATTCACAGGGAGTGTGTGTCAGATATATTGGAGCAGGTCCCTGCATTTGCACTGGTTTCAGAGTTACAAAGCTCCAGTGCTTTCCTGACTATTTGGTTTTCCATAGAAAGTAGATCTCATAGCTCTCCAGTTCTGTATTCTTCCTACTTCAGCTCTTTAATTTTGCTGCCATCAATGAGCCCATTTGGCTTTTGGTATGTTTTAATAAACATTGTTCTGTTTGGCAATAGACAGCAGGCAAAGAGTCAGAAGACCTTCCACCAGATAGCCTTTTATGGTTGTGAAAATAGTACTGCTATTGCCCCTTTTCTGTTTTCTTTCTCTGTGCAGTTCTGATAAAAAGTTACTAAAGTGAGAGCAGAATTACCAAGAACCCAAGATGCAAAGAAGGTCCTATCTCTGAAACTCAGGGCAGAAAAGGATGAAAGATGTCAGGGATGCTAGTCATAACAAATTTCCTACTTGCTGGCCATAATTCAGCCACTGCAGTGTGCTTAGTGTACCTGCACATCGTCCAGCAGAGACGCACCTAATCTGAGGTTCTGTGTCACCTATCATGATCACAGATTGACATTTGTAATGGCCAGAGAAGAACAAATACTTTGTTTTTGGTATGTTGAATAATGAATGAATGAATGGATAGATAGATAGATGGATGGATAAATAAATAAATAAATAAATAATCAATTCCAAACAGCATTAATACTTCTGGCTGGGAAATATACTTCCATATCAGTCACTAGTTAAGGATAAGGGTCCTCAACAACCATTTCCCATCTTTTGGTAGTAGCACTTTAACTTTCATAATTTAAGTACATGATCCATTTTCAGTAAATTTTTGTATAAAGTGTGAAGATTAGGTCAAGTTTAATTTTTTTTTTAACCTATCAATATTCAATTGTTCCAGGACCATTTCTTGAAAAGGCTACATATCATTCATTGAATTTCTTCATGGGTAGAAGTGAAATTCATAGTGTTCCATTTTAATATGCATATTTTCCTATTCCTTCAATGCAGGGAATTTTTTCTCAATATGCCTTTGAATATTTTTTATTCTATTTTTTTAAATATATTTTATTGATTTTTTACAGAGAGGAAGAGAGAGGGATAGAGAGTTAGAAACATCGATGATAGAGAAACATTGATCAGCTGCTCTTGCACAACCCCCACTGGGGATGTGCCCGCAACCAAGGTACATGCCCTTGACCGGAATCGAACCCGGGACCCTTGAGTCCGCAGGCCCACGCTCTATCCACTGAGCCAAACCGGTTTCGGCTTTTATTCTATTTTTTAATGGAGAAATACATAATACCAATTTATGATATTTTCTTCAATGTACAGGTAGCTCAATTAGTGTAATATCATTCCTTTACTTAATCTGTCCCAGAGATCAATCAATGATACACCTGAGCTGTACATTTTGGATAAATAAATTACGCTTGCTGGGCTTGGTTCCTACTCCTTTTCTTGTGGGGAATAAAAGCTTGAAGGAAGCAAGAACCAAGAAGCAGGATAGCTTCTGCTTTCTATGCAGGAATTCTTCCTGGTTCAGGCCATCCACCTCCCACCATGAAGAGCACAGCTCTCATCAATACTGCCTGTGTCTGAATAAAAACGTCAGCCTAATTCTAGGGTTCAGTTAGCAGGCACCTTCAGCTGTTACACTAACTTGCATTCTTTAGCTTTGCCTTTATCAACCAGAAAGGTGATATTTGGGTTGCCCAGATGCTGCTATGTCTTCTTTATCAATTTTTTTGAGTAATCTCAGCTAAAGAAAGGGGTGCTATTTATTAAGGCCCTTTAAAAGTCCTAGCATTTGGTGTATAGGTCAGAAATATTGCTAGATATAACATAGAATAAAATTTTCAGATAAAAATTACACACCAATAAGCTTTTGGCATGGCTTTGGACTTTCAATTCTATGTGTGTGTGTGTAGATCGTTTTGAGCTTGGTGCTTTGTAGGAATTTGTATTGCATTAGCTTTCTATTGCTACTGTTTTTAGGCATGTGATATTTGACTTAATCTCAGGCTGCTATAACAAAATACTATAGACTGGGCACTTAAATAATAAACATCTATGTTTCATAGTTCTGGAGAATGAGAAGTCCAAGATCAAGGTGCCATCAGATTCAGTTCTTGGTGAGGACCCTTTTCCTGGCTCACCTTTCACTGCCCTATCACTGTATGCACACCTGGCAGAGAGCAGAAGCTCTGGTGTCCCTTTCTTATAAGGACATTAATCCCATCACAAGCACTCCACCCTCATGACTTTACATTTAAATCTAATTACCTCCCAAAGACCCCACCTCCTACTACATCACATTGGGGATCAGGGCTTCAGCATCTGAATTGGGGGGGACGGGGTTACACAAACATTCAGCCCATGACAGTCTATAACCATAGTTTATGGGTGTTTGATGCACAGGTACGTGGTAGTTTTCTATAGATTCGGGGAACATTTTAGGATTTTTAAAAACCTACCCATGGGCTGTTGGCTTCCTTATCAGTGAGCGTACAGAGATACCTTAGGTGCCAACTGTGTACAGGGCTATGAGACCATTAAAGGAGCTTATGAGAGCCAGAGTTTCTTAACAAGAGCACACAGAGGCAAATAGTGCCCTAACAACAGTGCGGAGATCCTAGCAGGTAGGCTGTGAACTGTCATCATCAAATATTAACCACACAGGTGGCCAGAACCACACCTGTGATAAGGTTTCAGGAAAGGTTTTAGAGTGCAGATTAATATAGCTTTTTATGCAAATTTAGCTTTTCTTAAGCACATTTTCTGATACATTAATTGAACTATTAAGGATGATTTTCCCAGTTAAATGTGGAGACAAGATGAAACTTCTTTTTTGAATGCCTAAATTATTATTATTTTTTATTTTTTATTATTTATTTTTATTTTTTCAATATATTTCATTGATTTTTTACAGAGAGGAAGAGAGAGGGACAGAGAGCCAGAAACACTAATGAGAGAGAGAACATCGATCAGCTGCCTCCTGCACACCCCCCACTGGGGATGTGCCCGAAACCAAGGCACACGCCCCCGACCGGAATCAAACCCGGGACCCCTGAGTCCGCAGGCCGACGCTCCATCCACTGAGCCAAACCGGCCTCGGCGTGCCTAAATTATTAATAACTCATTAATTAATCAGTTAATTAATACATGAATTTTACTAATGGCCCCTATTTTTTGCACCATTTGTATCCATGCCCTGTTATACCATTCTCCCATATTAATTCTGGGCTTGTTCACATGACTTTCTATGGCCAGTAGGACAGTAACAGACAGGATACAAGCAGAGGTTTGAAAAAGTACTTGAGTGATTCTACTTCTTCTCTTTGCAATCCATAAAGGCAATGGGTTACAAGAGAGTAAGTATAAGTAGATATATCTTTGTAGTTTGTTGAAGGATAAGATACCACATGAAACAGAAGTAAGCTATCTCAATGATGCTAGCCTAGATCACCTGGCCCCTGACCTATTCTTTCCACTGACCACAAACATATGGAGGAACCCAAATGAGAGCAGCTAAACCCAGCCCAGGGCAACAGTCCAGCTGACGTTTAGACATATATAGAGATAATAAATAGTTGATGTTGGAAGTCTCAACATTTTAAGATGATTTGTTACACAGCAATAATGAATTAATAATAAGAATCACATTTCCAAAAATAAAGAGATTCTTTAGAGGCCTCTTAGGCATTTTTGACCATCCCTCTACTTACAAATTGCTGCATTTGAACTTCAAGGTAGCTGAGATTTTCATTTTATATTCTTACTCTCAGGCTAAGTAGTTAGTGCTACACAGACAGACTCAAATTCAGCTGAATCTTCCTGATAAGAGTAAAGGGGGAAAAGCTTATTTGAGAAAAAGACGTAAAGAAATGCTTCTCAGAGTCTGAGACATTGCATGGACATTGTTCTTTGTTAGGTCTCTGAGGGCTTAGTCTTAAGAAATACCAATAGCTGCTTCAGATTAGGAATCTATTAAAGATGATTTTTCCAGCTAAATGTGGAGACAAGATGAAACTTCTCTTTTTAATGCCTAAGTCACTCTAGAACAAAACCCGTTGAAGTATGGGGCTAAAAATGTTTTGTCATAAGAATTTGTCAATGTTATCTCACCAGATAGGATTAATTTCAATACCAGCATGAATAAAAAAAAATCAAGAAATGTTTTTTCTTTTTTTAAAAATTTATCTTTATTAGTAAAAGTAATACAGGTGGACTCTCCCCCCACCCAGTTGACCCCTTCTAGCCTGCTCCTTCCTCCAACCCAGGCCTTCACCCCACTATTGTCTGTGTTCATAGGTTATGCATATATGCATATAAGTTCTTTGGTTAATCTCTTCCCACTCACTCCACAAGAAATTTTGAGTCTTCTTGAAGGGGGGAAAAAGCACTTTGAACAGACCAGGTGGCTGCAAATTTCGAATCTTTGCATGAAAGCAGCATATTTGTCAGAATGGATCAGATTATGCTGCAGTAACAAAAAACCCAATCTCAGAGGCACTTAATAAAGCAAAATAACACAACTATATCTTTCACTTGCCATGTGTCCTACATGGGTTGGAGGGCTCTGCTCATTGCCATCTCTCAGGGACATAGGCCAATAGATGTGCCATCCCTACACATGCTTCTATAATCACCAAGGCAAAAAAGTAAAATGGGGAATATGGTTAGTTGTATACTGGCTTTTAAAACTACCACACGGAAGAAACATATGGCATTTCTATTCATATTTTACTGGTCTAAGCAAGTCGTATAGGAGAGGGAAATAGAATCCATCTGTTTGCCTGGAAGGAGAGGGGGAGCAGAACATAACCTAGTATCTTCTACAGTTGTTCTGTGCAACAAAATATTTGGTTCAATCTTCTTTTTATGTGCAAAATACATTTACTCCCAACCCGAGGAAAACAACCAAAAAGCTCAATGGAGTAATGGCACCAAATGCAAAGTCTAGTATATCTAGTGATGTGCTGTAGTCTCCACAGCAGGTCTAGAAATGGTGTTTTTTTTTTTTTTTTAAATCTAGAGACTTTAGGGCTAATGTGGTAAGTTTTCTCCCTTTTACACATCCGATGATATTGGGAGAGGATAACTGCAATAAACTCTTCTATTCAGAAAGGGCACAATTGGGAGACATACAGTAGAACAATTCTAAACATGTTGAGAGACCTTTCACGGAGAGTGAGCACTGGTCCTCAAATAATGTAGGACCAGTTAGAGTAACCCAGCCTTTGTCCACCTCTTCACTCACTATTCCAAGAAGTTAGAGTGACTTATCATTGATAATGTTGGAGAAACCAATTGGAGAATCTTTCTTTTGTGTGTTTGTGCTTATTTTTAAATTAAATTTATCGGGGTGACATTGGTTAGTAAGATTATATAGGTTTCAAGGGCACATTTCTATGATGCATGATCTGA
Source organism: Ia io (assembly GCA_025583905.1). Lineage (NCBI taxonomy): Eukaryota > Metazoa > Chordata > Mammalia > Chiroptera > Vespertilionidae > Ia > Ia io. The sequence continues at coordinate 52,260,319 of JAJQQW010000003.1, forward strand.
GTATTGCATTATGTGCCCACCACTTAAAGTCAAATAATCTTCTACACCATATATTTGATCCCCTTCACCCTTTACTACCCACCACCCTCTTCCCTATGGTAACCTATACTGTTGTTTGTATCTATGAGTTTTTGTTTGTGTTTTTTTCCTTTGTTGGTTTCAGTTTTATATCCCACATATAAGTGAAATCATATAGTTCTTAACTTTTTCTGACTTATTTCGCTTAGCATGATATTCTCAAGGTCCATCCGTGTTGTTGCAATGTCAGTATTTAATCTTTTCTTATGGCTGAGTAGTACTCCACTGTATATATGTGTCATATCTTCTTTATTCAATCATCTATTAAAGGACACTTTGGGTGTGCCTGTGTCATGTCCATGAGTTGGAGGGCCATGAATAGTGCTGCCCAATTGGGGATTCTAATGTTTGCTGTACCACTCTTTCTCATGGGAGTGAGCAGCCTTTAGGGAGCAGACATTCACTTCTACTCACCATTCTCCACCTGACTTGGTACCCTAACCTCCGATCTTTCAGGTGAAATGGTCAGCCCTGGTTCAGCATTGCCTAATGGATAAGGTATGCATGCCAACTTCTGGGATTCAAATAGCAGATCTGCTTAGCTGCACAACCAAGTTACAGTCCTAGACTTTATCAACAATAATGACAATATTTTGATCCTTTATCACTGATGTACTTTATTTCTCAATTTTTTTCAGATGGGAATGATTAAACAGGTTTTTCTCAGAATTCAACAGTTGGGTTTTCTATTTCAGAAATTCTAGCTAGCCTTATGTTGGAATATCTTTATCATCAATATTTATGTTCTTTTCTCTAATTGCTTTGATCTGTTTGTTTTATTGTATTCATTCATGATTATTTTTTCAGGAATTTTCTTAATGTTGGAAATTATATTTTCGGCATGCTTGTTTTATTTCTGTTTCTATTTTTTTAAGTTCTATGTTATAATAGTGTTATTTTTATTACTAAATTACTTTTTCTGCAGACTCATCTTTTATGTAATTTTGCTGATATTTAAGTATAGTTCAGATATAGAAGAGATTAGTTAATTTCTATAGATCTTGAATTAAATAAGGGAAATGAGGGAGACAGAAGAATAAAGATAATTCATAGATATCTGGCTTGAATAAATGGGTGGTTCTATTCACTGGTATAGATGTTTAAGTAGGAGAAAAGTATTTTGATTCCAGAAATAAATTTCTTTTGCACACTGGACTGATTGTTTTCCCAGTAACACCTCAGACCTGAAGAATAATTTTAACAATGCAGACTTGAGTGAGTTATTTCAGGGGAAATGAGGGGAACTTAAGAGACATGTAAACACAGCTTCTCAAGAGAGAGTCTACAGAATGTTAGGAAGGAGTGCTTAAAACAGATTGGAAAACTGACAAAGACTAACTTAATAAAATTTAAAAATTTACCTCATTTTTTAGAATCCTGAATTTTAATACAAAGGAAACTCTTTTCCTTCTCATAGTCTTTAATTTGTATAACTGTATATGACTCCAAACTCCAAGAATCTAGTACTCTCTTTAATATTATAATTTATTCACCTGTTAGATTTGTGAACCTACATTAGATTCTAGGAGCTATTTATAAAATAGGGAAAATAAATTTTAATTTCCAAGAAGAAGACAATGTATAAGAAAGTTATGCCCAGCTGGTGTGGCTCAGTGGTTGAACATTGACCTATGAACCAGCAGGTCACAGCTCTATTCCTGGTCAGGGCACATGCTATTCATCTTGCTATTCATCACTTTGAATATTTCTTGCCAGGTTTTGGGCTTGAGCCCCAGTAGGGGGTGTGCAGGAAGCAGCTGATTAATGATTCTCATCATTGATGTTTCTCTCATATATACTATAAGGAAAGTGCTAATTAAATTGCATGGAAAGGTGATAGAGGAATTCAGAAAAGGATCAGAGCAAGGCAAGGTAAGAAGGAAAAATAAAATGAAGACAAATGGAGAAGAGAAAAGAGAATATTTCAGGCAGGAACAAGAGTAAGAAGGACAGAGTGAAAATTGAGTATGTTTGTGTGCACATGTGAGTGGAGAGAGAGAGAGAGAGAGAGAGAGAGAGAGAGAGAGAGAGAGAAATCACCAAGAACTGAAATAGAGTGCAATAGGAAGACAAGCCTAACTAGAAAAAGGTTTCATGGGCTTTGTGGATAAATGGGAGACATTGTAGAGTGTTTTAGCAGGAGAATCATAATAAAGAATTGGTTTTGAACAATTAAACTGGTGGTAACACAATGTGCAGAGCAGATTGAAGGTGGGGAATATTCAAAGACATGAAGACAGGTATAAAGGCAACAACAGTAATTCGAAGGGAAGGAAAGAAGGACCTAGAAAAAGGGTAGCAAAGGGAGGAAGGATGAAGCCAAGAGACATTATAAATAGAGAATCACAAACCTGGCATTTATGGTGGTAGCATTTATGGAAATCAATTGCTTTAGGGGCATGGCACAGAAAGTAGTTTAAGGAAAAATACTGACAATTTATTGGCATGCACATACAAACCATGGGTTGAGTAGTATTGAGACTGTCCTTAGGAATATTTGGAACAAGGGTCAATTCTCCGTCTCTTACCTCCACATCTTCCCATATTGAGTCCAACTCCATGAGGTAGAGAGCCTAGTCATGATCAGCTGGGGGATGGTTTTCTATTCAGTGTTATTAAAAAAAAAGTGTAACAATATTAATGAAACTTTAAAGAGAAAACAATCACCAAATAGTCCTATCATCTTTTTTTTTACTTTAATAAATCTTTATTGTTCAGATTATTACAGTTGTTCCTCTTTTTTCCCCCCATAGCTCCCCTCCACCCAGTTCCCACCCCACCCCATACCCCCCCCACTGTCCTCGTTCATAGGTGTAAGATTTTTGTCCAATCTATTCCCGCACCCCCCACACCCTCTTTCCCCTGAGAGTTGTCAGTCCACTCCCTTTCTATGCCCCTGATTCTATTATATTCACCAGTTTATTCTGTTCATCAGATTTTTTATTCACTTGATTTTTAAATTCACTTGTTGATAGATATATTTGTTGTCACTTTATTGTTCATAATTTTTATCTTTACCTTTTTCTTCTTTTTCCTCTTCTTAAAGAATACCCTTTAGCATTTCATATAATCCTGGTTTGGTGGTGATGAACTCCTTTACTTTTTCTTATCTGTGAGGCACTTTATCTGACCTTCAATTCTAAATGATAGCTTTGCTGGGTAGAGTAATCTTGGTTGTAGGTTCTTGCTATTCATCACTTTGAATATTTCTTGCCACTCCTGTCTGGCCTGCATAGTTTCTGTTGAGAAATCAGCTGACAGTCATATGGGTACTCCCTTGTAGGTAAGTAACTGTTTTTCTCTTGCTGCTTTTAAGATTCTCTCTTTGTCTTATGCCTTGGCATTTTAATTATGATGTGTCTTGGTGTGGTCCTCTTTGGATTCCTCTTGTTTGGGATTCTCTGCACTTCCTGGACTTGTAAGTCTATTTTTTTTAACCAGGTAGGGGAAGTTTTCTGTCATTACTTCTTCAAATAGGTTTTCAATATCTTGCTCTCTCTCTTCTTCTGGCACCCTCATAATTCTGATGTTGGTATGCTTGAAGTTGTCCCAGAGGCTCCTTATACTATCCTCATACTTTTGGATTCTTTTTTTCTTTTTTCTTTTCCCGTTGGGTGTTTTCTGCTTCTTTGTATTTCAAATCTTTGACTTGATTCTTGGGATCCTCTAGTCTGCTGTTGAATCTCTATATATTATTCTTTATTTCAGTCAGTGTATGCTTCATTTCTGATTAGTACTTTTTCATATCCTTGAGGGGCTCACTAAATTTCTCAGAGGTTTCTAGAAGATTCTTGAGTAACCTTATAACTGTGGTTTTGAACTCTGTATCTAGTATTTTGCTTTCTTCAGTTTCTTTCATTTGTGACATGTTTCTTTGTCTCTGCATTTTGGCTGCTTCCCTGTGTTGATAAAGTGGCTTTGTGTGCTATGTATCCTATATGGCCCAGTGGCTCAGCCTCTCCAGTTACCTGAGGTGGACACTCTTGGTGCACCCCTTTGTGGGCTGTGTGCACAGTCTTGTTGTAGTTAAGCCTTGATTGCTGTTGGTATCACTGGGAGGAATTGACCTCCAGGCCAATTGGCTGTGAGGACTAGTTGTGTCTACAATGAAGGAACTGCTGTGAGGGAGACACCCTTATGGGGCAGGACTTGCTTCAGTGGGGCTTGGTGCTCACTGAGTCTGCCCCTTGAGTGTGTCACTTATGGATATGAAGAGTTGTAATCTGGCATGGTCTCACACTGACCACTAGGTAAACTGGCTCTTGGATCTCCAAGGAGGTACAAAGTCAGCCACTGCCTGAGGCCACCCAGCAGGAGCTACAGAGAGATCTGCAGATTCCTCCTATTTGTTTGGGGTTTGGAAGTTCCCAGATTAGGCCCAGCTATGAAGCAATGCAGGCTGCTGCTGCTGGGCCTTGGGCCTTCTTTTGGAAGCTTTGGCGGTCTCTGACCCAGCTGCAGTTTGTTAGGTTTTAGGCTGCAAAAGGACAGGCCATTCATATGCAAAAGCTGCTGCACACAGCTTGGGTGGGGTTGTAAATTTGGTGGGGCATGATCTCAGGGAATCACCAGGGCAGAGCAAACCACAATGGCTGCCAGTCAGCCCTTCACTGTTGAGGTCCCCAGGTCTCTGTGTCCCTCAGCTCTGTGCAGGAACAATGATTGCTGTGAGCACCTCTGAAAGAAAGTGGCCCTTGAGTTCCAGCCCGATGCTAGACAGTCCAGTTTCTCCCTGTATGAGTCTGGATCCCCAGAGTCTTGCCCGGAACTGGAGTTCAGAGCAATCAGGAGCTTGAATCTCCCTCCTGATTGAAAAAAACAATAGTGCAACCAGTTGCCAGCCTGTTTCATCTGAGCCTTCGTACCTCCGCACCTCCTACCAGTCTTAATGTGCTTTTTTATTCCTTCTAGTTGTAGAACTTCCACTCAGCCAGCTTTCCTGTGGTTCTGGATGATATTTGTTTTGCCTTTTAGTTGTAGTTTTGATGTGGTTGTGAGAGGCAGCAACTACAGGTGTTTACTTATGCTGACGTCTTGGTTCCCAGTCCTATCATCTTAAGGCAGTTATTAGAATTTTTTACTCATTCTTATAATTTTTTGTAGATTTATACTTTTTATGTGGCTGCAATTTTAATAGCTGTTTTTCCATTTCATTAGCAACGTAAGCATTAAAAAAAAACATTTTTTTCTTTTTAAAAAATATGTTTTTATTGACTTTAAAAAAAAATCCTCACTCGAGGATATTTTTCCATTGATTTTAGAGAGTGGAAGAGAGAGGAAAAGACAGAGAGAAACACTGATGTGAGAGACACATTGATTGGTTGCCTCCTGCTCCCAGAGCTAGGGCAGGGGAGGAGCCTGCAACTGAGGTACATGCCCTTGACTGGAATTGAACCCTTTGGTCTGCAGGCCAATGCTCTATCCACTGAGCCAAACTGGCTAGGGCTGTTTTTATTGATTTTTAAAGAGAGAGGAAGAGAGAGGATAGAGATAGAAGCATCTATTGGCTGCCTCCTGCACGCCCCCTACTGGGACATTTAGAGAGAAAGCTTCTTTGGTTTGCTAATGAATTCTTTCTCATAGTCAGGTACAGACCTCTCTTCAGTAAAAAATAGTACTCAATTGTCCACAGTCTGAAGCAGTTCCTGATAGAATTTTGTTACAACCATTTTATATTTCACATTGAACACCATTGCTCCATGCCTGTATTTCCTGTGTCTGAATAAGGATGAGGCAAAAGATAAGACAATTCACTCATTGGAGACCTCTGTGATGGAAGAAACAGCAGTTATTATCTCCATTTACAAAACAAAACAAAACAAAACAAAACAAAACACCGAGCCTTGAAAGTCTAAGATATTATTTTTGTTGCCAATAGCAGAATAATTTATTTTGTTAAACAAACATTCATATAGTGGTTATTGATATTACAACCCTAGGAGATGAGTATTATTTTTATCCTGATTTTAAGATGAGGAAGCTGAGACTCAGAGACATTAAGTAATTAGCCCAGTCACACAGCCGATAAGTGGCAGAACCAGGATTCAGAGCCAGGCAGTCTGGCTCCAGAGACTGTATTCTTCTCCACTGGGGAAGGCCAGAACTAGGAACTAACTCGCCTGACTTGGGATTCTGTCCTCTTTCCAGTAAATGAGTTAAGTGCACATTCAATTATCTGCCGAGTCAGCAAAGCCAGATCCACATTTCTGTCCAATGAACCTTGCCTATCAAGTTTTCATCAAGCATTCTTACCAATTATACCCCTTGCACTTGATCTGCTACTGGTCTTTGTAAGTGACTCCACTACAAAAGAAAACCAAAGACAATTCCCTTCTGGTAGGAGCTGAATCATTGGTACAGGAAGTCATAAAATACTGAAAATTGGGGCTGGCAGTCATCTTCTTTAAAGGATCCTGGTGTTAACATAGGATGTCTTGCTTGGCTGCTGCAAAGAGATAAACAATAAAACCAAACACAAATGTGGTCAAGCTAAAATGGACAGGAAGATTCCCATCCTTTCTCTCCTGGCAGCTGAAGGACCACACCAACTATATCCTCGTCAGTGCACTTGCTCACAATGATGTGAGGTTAACCCCTGGAGAAACAACAGAGATGGAGAAGAGTTCTTAATGTGACATTATCTAGTAGACTTTTTACTAGGAGTCAGATAATTAGTACAGTGATTTTCCCCACTTCTTTAATCTGGATTCGATTGCTGCAACTATAAAGTATCAACTAAATTCTTACTACTATCTATCTGTAAGAGAGGGAGCAGTGAACTTATGAAAATTATCCTCTATTTCTAGTCCACTGGATTCCTCGCTTCCTTCTTAAATGAAGTACAAATTTTAAAGCATTATGCTAAATTGTATTACCTGTTCAGGTCTCTTTGAAGTATCTTAATTTTTTTGTTGTTATAAGAAATCAAAAAATGAGACACTGCTTAAAATGTCAATCTTTGTAGCTTTCAGAGGAATCAATATTGCTATTAGGTATTAATAACAATAGTAAAATATTTACTTTCTATATAATGAACTCAAGCATTTCTTTTATCAGAACTTTGAGCTGTTTGCTCAGGAGAACTGCAACATATGGTTTTTCTCTTCCACTTTTTAATATTTTGGTCTCCGGTGAATCCGCATACAAAAACTTCCTTCCTTTAGCCGGAGTCCACAAATGAAAGGCTTTTCTTTTTCTGATTGTAGATTAGCCTGCCAAGAAACAAACATGAGCTGGAGAACATCACTTTAATTTATTGATGGGATACAGATGACAAGGAAGTCTGTCCTCATCTAGGCTTTTGGGAACGCTTCAGGCTGACCCAGCACAGTCGAGTTCATACGGCAAAGACAGACTTTGCCAAAAACCGAAGCCAATAGTCATTGCAAACCTCTGAACCAAAACATTCCTTTAGTGCTTGAATTTCCCTATAATTTGTGTAGATTCCCTTTTTTGTCAATGAAGCTAGCAGTGGATAACTAGCTTAGTGCAATCAGACAAAACAACTGTGCCATTCATTCAGTAATTAGATGATAGCCATACCATGCTTTATGGTTTCCGTTCTTCATTCTTTCCTTTCTTTTCAAGTCCTTGGAGACAAACTCTGGGATGTTTGGCAAAGTGGAGGCCCTTTTTAAAAAATATCCTGTCTTTTTTACTCTAGGGTTGCTAATAAGTTCTATTCTCAGTGGCAAAACATTAGATGCAAGCAGCAGGGAAGCTCAGCCACATTGAAAAAAAAAAAGGTTTGGTTTTCTTTGTATATTACCTTTTGCCTCACTTTACAGTTTTGCCTTATTTATGGCTGAAGAAGGTTTTACTCATTGTTATATCCAACAGTACCCAAGTGAATTTGATACTGAAGCTAAATGCATATAATAGATCTTACATAAATTATTTTTTAAACCTTTAGACATAAAAATTTTACAAGAAGTAAAGCAGAGACAAAAAGAAAAAAAGAAATAAATGGAGCGGAGGATTATGTGATTCAAATTAATCTGCTTTGAAGAAGGCATCCCTGATTAAATTACTGCCTGGTAAACTGTGCTAAGAATTATTGTGCTAATACTTTTCCTTCTTTTTTCAAGCTTTTTGTTTGTTTGTTTGTTTGCTCGTTTGTTTCCCAAATTTCTAGAAGGGTAGGGAGGGAAATCTTCTACAAGAAAACAGGAATACTAGTTCAGGTTTTGTTACCATTGCTGCCTTTAGTATATAGTGATGCCAATATCCAAAAAATTGGTATTGGCTGCCTTCCCTGAAGAGTTTGGCTCTGTCAGTCAGGAGTCTAGGCTGCCGATGATCCAGCTTGAACTACTTGAAGGAAAAGAGGACAGTGTTTCGGTTGCTCTATCTAATCTATAGGAAAGGCAGGGGCTTTATGGGTGACTGAAATTTGGGACCTAGGGCCTTGGTAGGATTCTCTTTCTCCGTCTCCTCCTCATCTCTGATCTCTGCTTTTCTTTTGGCTTGGTCTTTCTTTCCCTGGGCCATCTGGAACTTCAGGTAGAAATATAGTGATAAAAGACAGACTGAGGTGTATTAAATTTTTTAGTTTATTTGAGCAAAACCCCCTGCTAATTGGTTGGTGCTAAACTGGAAGTAGTTAAGAGCACTCCTGTGACAGGACAGGAGCTTGGGAGAGACTTTTATAGAGAAAGGGCAGAAACAAAGTAAGAAAATTATTGATTGGCTATAGCTTAAAGCCTGGTTGGCTGTTTGTGGTTGATAGCTCTTAGGTTTCAATTTCATAACCTTGAAACTTTTACTGTCTTAGGTTCTTTGTTTGCTTAGGTAGGCTACTACCATATTAGGTCTTCTTGGCCTAATGGCCTCCTTATTGATTAATTTAACAATGACTAATGAACAGTTACAGTTCTGATATCAAACAGTTGAAAAAAACAAAACAAAACTCTCTTCTCAAACTCCAGATACACAGGAGAGTACTGTAAGTTGCCTGATTTGGGGTATTTCCCTCCTTTAGACCAATCACTTTGGACATTTGGATGAAGCATTATAACAGGTCCAACTTAGGTAAAAAAACACAAAACATTCTTGACCCTGAGGCCAAGGGCATGGGCCATGTATCCAGAAGAAGAGAAGAAGAGCTGAGCAGCTAAAAATAAGTCACTAGAAATTGTAGTTTCTGATTCTTATTTTATCTACTTGAAAATAGTATTTGATATTTTGAGGTGTCATTGGTTGAAATTCTTCAAGTAGATCTTAGTGGTAACATTGGCTGGGAGTGGGGAGGGCAGTGAAATGAATTATAAGAGAAATGGTGTTTATAGTCTTTGGTCTGACTTATGAGCACAAGGAAATTCTATAATTGCATTGAGGTTAAACTCCTTTTCTACTCCAAGGAACATTTGAGGGTTTTTCCTAAGTACTATGAAATAGTACATTACTATTAAAGAAAATTACAATTTTTCTCATTATATCAGTGGAAAACAAGTTGGCCTGAGGAGGTGTAGTGTATAGAGTGTGATGGGGAGCTTAAAACTGTCATCTGGCTTCATAGCAGAGATCAGCAAATGTTTCTTGTTAATGACTATATCTTAAATATTTTTGGTTTTGCTGGGTATAAGTCTCTATTACAACTACACAACCTTGCTCTTGAAGTGGAAAAGCAACCATAGACAAATATGTAAATGAAAGGGCTTTTTTTTGTGTTCCAATACAACTTTACAAATACAGGGTGGGACAGCAGTAGTTTATTGACTCTGACATAAACATGCTTGAGAAATGTGTAAAGTGAAATATTAAATAAACCCTAAGTATTACTAGCATTTAGAAGTGTTCTTTAATGACCAAAGAGTAGATTTATAGAAATTGCTTGATCAGAAGATTGGCTATTAAGTATCATAAATATACGTTTAAAATGCTATTTCTTGGGTAAAACATAACCACAATTAAACTATTCCATTAGTGAAAATTTCTTACAGATTCACTGTTTATTATATGATGTTAAACATTTTTAAAGAATGAATATAGCATTGATTGAAATTCAAGTCTGATAGAAACCCTTGAAATCAAATATGTTTTTCACAGGATGTGGGCATACCTAACATTTTATCTGTTTTACTTCTGGGACAAAATGGTTATTGGCAACATATGTTGTAAGCAAATGTGTTCTTTTATTTGTAGTGCTCGCAGTCATGTGAGTGTACCATTATTACTTGACATTTGAAACATGTCTCAATTGAAACGTGAAACTTTTTATGAACTGAAAAACTTGGAAATCCTTCAGGCAGAGGATTATATTTATGATATAACTTTCAATATTTCCATTATATCACTTTATTTTAAGCATTTATTAAGTAGCTATAAAAAATCACTTTGGGACCAATCTTGATGTGTTTCTTAAATGTGATGATTGTACCAAATAAGAAAATGTATTTACCATATTTCATCAATTCTAAGACACTCATATTTTTTGTACATTTCAACATCTCTGTAGTAAGGGTTCTAATGATGGAAGACATCTTACAAATTGTTATAGTATGAACAGTTGTAATTACCTGCCTGAAACTTTGTCTGAAACTCCTTTCTTGGAATTTTATGGTAAGACCAAAAAAGTCAGCATGAAAATTTACAGTATGAGGGTCAATGTCATGGAAGAAAATTCTTGAGGAATGTGCATGACACCACTCTTGATGTCACAAAGGCGTCTTGTGTGGAAAGTCATAGATATCGATGAGACTCAATCAAAATGTGATTTAGAAGAGCAGCCGCTGAATGCAAAGTAGTTTGGAATACCTTTACTGATTTATTTTGCTGATATGTTCTTTTTTTATATATGAACAAAAACAATAAAAGTCTACATCTAAACAAGTCTAAATGACTCTTCCAATAAGTATAACAAATTTCAAGGGGGAAAAAGCATTGTGAGCAGGGAGGACTAAGAGGGTAAAGGGGGTCAAATATGTATATAGTTTAGTGTAGGTAAGCACTATCTGTCACATGGCAATCTGGATCCTGAATATGACTTAATTAATGCCAAAGGGGTTTGATATTTCTGCCACGAAATGTCTAATAAGTAATCATTTTAGAGGGGAGGTAAAAGTTTGATCAAAGTGACAATGGGTTGATTGCCAATCACATATTATTGATGTTAACATGATAGCAAGTGACCATACTTCCTTCACTAAATCATCCATAGTAATGTATTTTTGTCACAATTTCAATGTGATTTTTCCTACCTCCAGTGTATTGATGAGCCAAAGATTGGCCTGCACAATAGTCCATGCAGTGATAGTAATGTATTTTTATCTAAAATATGAACAAATATTTTTTGTAATTTAATTATTATTTTAATTACTTTTAGGAGATAACATATGAACTCTCTTAGAGTCACACAACTTTAAAAAATTGAGGAATTTGCTTTTGCTTTGACAACTCAGAAATCTAGCTTTAATTTTATATGATGTAAATGGATTATACATTTTCAATTTTTGTATGTCGATCAATAGCTTTGATGCAGTTGGTATCTGGAAATGGAGTTTTACCATACAAGAAACAGAAATGTACCAAAAAGTGAATGGAGGCTAGATCACTTTTGAGGAGCATGATAGAGAAAGTCTACAGTTCCTTGAACAGATAGTAAAAATCTGGATTTGATGACACTGCTCAGTGAAGGCTCAGAAGAAAATGAAGAACATGTTGGAAACTGGAGGACGGGTGATCTCTTAATAAGTAGTGCCAGAAAACTTACCGAAATTGTCTCTTGCAGTTATGTGCAAGGCAGAACTTCTAAGTGATGAGCTTGGTTATAGAGGTAAGGACATTTCCAAGCAAAGTGTTGAAGGAGCCACCTGGTTTCTTTTTCCTGTTTGTAATAAGATGTGGGAGGAGAGAGATAAATTGAGGGAAGAACTGTGAAACAAAGGAAATAGCACTTGATGAAAATCTCAGCCTCCCCCTTGCAAATTACTAAATTATGACATGGCTTCCCAGCAGTATCAGGAAAGCCTACTCCAGTGCGGGTGTGATGTTACAACCTTTGCTAAAACTCAGAAATATCAAAAGCACAGAGTAGTCAGTTACACAAAGGGCCCTTTCAAGAAATTAAGGTTCTCCCTGGCCAGTGTGCCCTTGGTTAAGCATTGACCCATGCATCAGGAGGTTGTCTCTTGCAGGAGGCAGTTGATCAATGTTTCTATTTCTCTCTCCCTCTCCCTTCCTCTCTGAAATCAATAAATACATTTTCTTAAAAAAGAGGGAGATTAACCCTTTGCACTCGCTTGCCTTTTTCTCGATTCCTTTATTCTAATGCTAACCGTGTCGAGTCACACTGGACATCCGAGTGCAAAAGGTTAAGGGTGTGCCTCACAGATTCTCTCATTCAAATCAGTGGTCTGTAGGAGGCTTAACGGTGTTGTCTCCCAATCATCTCAGTAGGAAGCTAAGGTAGAAAAGGGTTTATCTCTTCAAGATCTTGGGTTGTAATTTTTCTCCAATAGAGTGAACCCCATCAAAATCTATAGGAGATCTACAAAGTTCTTGAGAAAATTATTTCAGCAAAAACACTGCTAGGTTGGACTAAAATGGACAGAGTGCAAATGAAAGCAGACAGTCAAATCCCCAAAATTCTACAGCAGGAATCAGGCCCATACAGCTATTCAGCTGTAGACACATTACTTTTCCTGAAAAGGAAGGGGAACCAAGATTCCAGAGAGTGGAATCAGTATATTATACACAAAATAGAAACCATGAGAAAGAGAGAGAATACTTCATATTAAAGTTATTTCTAGGCCTCAAAACAAAAATAAAGGAACTCCTGACATTTGGCCAGCTGACTTTATTTATTTATTTATTTATTTATTTATTTTGACAAGATGGATTTATTAATACTATAAAACCTTTTATTAGGAAGGATAAAAGCCAGAGACAGAGTTTGATGCTTTTCTGACTTAGAAAAACTCAGGTACGTTTCTTATAGAAAAATGGAATTTCATTGTTAGTTTGAAGTCCAGTTAGATTGTATAATTCTTAGACAGTGGTTCTCAACTCTGACTGCATATTAGAAGCACTGGGGGCAAGTTCCAACAACACCCATGCCAACGCCCCCTCCCAGACCAACTGAATTACCATTTCTGTGAATGAGGCCCAGGCTAATATATTGTTTCACAGCTCTCTCAGGTTTTCTAATGCACAGCCTAAGCTGGCAGATGCTACCCTCACAAGAATGATACATTACAGAGGAGATGCCCCCTAAACATTTCAGTCTGACCTCAAAAAGTAGGCTTCTTACCAAAAAAAATAGCACTGAGTCATGTCTATGGTTACAAGATTCGGAATAGAGTGATTTGAAGACACGAAACATATGAACTCTGACTGAAGGACCTTTTCTTTAACCCAAGTAGGAGTTAAACATCTTGGGAACACTCCCAGCATTTGTTTTCATCTGGCAATTTCTATTTATCTTCCACAGTACAGCATGAAGTTAGACAACCTCTTAACCTCCCAAAGCTTCTCATTAACTACTGCTTTTTAAGCCTCCAAGTCTCTGCTTCCCTCAGAATGTACTAACCAAGGCTGAAACAAAGAAAAGTACATCATCTCCTGAAATCAAGAGCTGGAGCAAAGATCACAGATTTGGAAAGTGGCAATTATGATTTCTGCCTCCTTAACAAGTTGAGGTACTGTCTTAATGCTATTAATGGTAGCATTGCTTGCTAGGATAAGAATTCTAGCTCCAAATCGAAATAGGCCTGGGTTGAACATCTGGTTTTATTGCTTAGTAATTTGTTTTGTCATTTTATAAATGGGGGTAATAATGGTCACTTGGTCAAGATGTTGTTTGGTGTGTTAGATAACATAATGCAGAAAAGTACCCCCCACAGTTTTAACATTAGTAGTACTCAATCAATGTTACCTATAAAAGTGATAATAGCTGTTTTAATTACTATTATATTATAAGGGAATTGATTCTATTCTATTCTATTCTATTCTATTCTATTCTATTCTATTCTATTCTATTGGGTAATTCTTTTTTTTAAAATTTCTTTATTGATTAAGGTGTCACATATTTGTCCTCATCCCCCCATTCCCATCCAACACCCCTCCCCACGGATGCCTCCACCCCCCTGTTGTCCTTAACCATTGGTTAGGCTCGTATGCATGCACACAAGTCCTTTGGTTGATCTCTCCCCACTACCCCCACCCTCCCCTACCCTCCCTCTGAGGCCCGACAGTCCGATCAATGCCTCCTTGTTTCTGGGTCTGTTCTTGATCATCAGTCTATGTTGTTCATCATTTACCCTAGATGAGTGAGATCATGTGTTACTAGAAATATACTTATAAGAACCGAATGTGAGACGAGCAATAATAGTTATGCTGACAGGCAAATGAATCAGTCTGTAGTGAGTTTCTTTCTGCATCAACAGTTCTTATGAGACACAATTTCAATGTCCACCAGCTCCTTATGTGTACATGTCGGCACTAACTTTTCAGTTCTGGATGGTGAACAAATGGTGGTAATGCAGGTCCAACTCCCTCTGGTTTAGTCTCGCCCAGACCCAGGGGCATGGCCTCACCCGGACCCGAGGGTGCGTGGCCTCACCCGGACCCGGGGGCGCGTGGCCTCACCTGGGCCCGGGTTCCAGCCTCACCCGGACCCAGGGGCGCGTGGCCTTTCCTGGACCCAGGGGCGCGTGGCCTCACCTGGGTCCAGGACCCAGCCTCACCCAGACCCAGGGGCACGTGGCCTCACCCGGACCCAGGGGCGTGCGGCCTCACCCAGACCCAGATCCAGCCTCACCCGGACCCAGGGGTACGGCCTCACCTGGACCCAGGACACAGCCTCACCTGGACCCAGGGGCGCGTGGCCTCACCCGGACCTGTGGGCGTACGGCCTCACCCGGACCCGGGGGTGCGCAGCCTCACCTGGACCCGAGGGCACGCGGCCTCACCCGGTCCTGGGGCTGCGCAGCCTCACCCGGGCCCGGGACCCAGCCTCACCCGGACCCAGGGGTGCATGGCCTCACCTGGACCCAGGGGCACGTGGCCTTGCCCGGACCCAGGACCCAGCCTCACCCGGACCCAGGGGCGTGTAGCCTCACCCAGATCCAGGGGCGCGTGGCCTCGCCCGGACCCAGGGGCGTGCACCTCACCCAGACCTGGGACTCAGCCTCATCCAGACCCAGGGGCTCGCAGCCTCACCAGGACCCGGGACTCAGCCTCACCCTGGCCTGGGTCCCAGCCTCGCCCGGACCCAGGGGCGCGTGGCCTCACCTGGACCCGGGACCCAGCGGGGCTTCATCTTCTTGATCCCAATTCCTGTCGGTCAATTCCCTCTCAGCAATTCCTTCAGCCATTTTCTCAAAGCTCCAGGGCGGCTGCCATGGAACTCGCTGGGCGGTGGGCTCGGTGAGCTCCGGTGCACCCGGTGCGTGGCGGCGGGCTAGTCTAAGGTCGCTGCGGTGGCACTCGGGTCTGCAGCGGCGACCAGTTGCCGGGCGAGCGCACCCGGATCCGGGACCCAGCGGGGCCTCGTCTTCCCGATCCCAACTCCCATGGGTCAATTCCTTCTCAGCAATTCCTCCGGCCATTTTCTCAAAGTTCCGGGGTGGCTGCCGCGGAACTCGCTGGGTGGCGGGCTCGGTGAGGCTCCGGTGCACGGCAGCGGGCTGGTCTGAGGTCGCTGCGACAGCGCTCGGGTCTACAGCGGCGGCCGGTCGCCGGGTGTGCGCACCTGGCCGCTTCCGGGGCGCAGAGATTCTTGAAGGACTCGGAGGTCAGCAAGCGTGGAGTCTCCCACCCTATGTCCCCCAGGGGCTTGTCTGTCTGTGCTCGGCAGCGAGCGGAGCCATCCCCTCAGCCACAGACTGCCGGGGGAACCGCGCCAAGCACGTTCCAGGCCGCCATTGTTTCGCCAGAGCCGTAGTTCTTAAAGTGTGATCTTTGGCTCACCGGCATCAGCATCATCCTGCGTCCCCCTCTCTTTTATTCTAGTTTTAGAGCATCCGCTTAGCCAGCCCTCCGGTGGTTCTGGATGGTATCTGCTCTGTTTTCCAGTTGTAGTTTCAAAATTGTTGTGGTAGGCAACAATCAGGCGTCTGCCCTATGCCGCCATCTTGGTCCTCCAGAAGATTCTTAAGTAACCTTATAAATATGGTTCTGAATACTGTGTCGTCCATTAGTTTACTTTCCTCTATCCCTTCTATTCGTGACCTGCTTCAGTGTCTCCACCTTTTGGCTGCCTCCCTATGTTGATGGAGTGGCTTTGTGTGGTCAGTGACCTATAGGGGCTGGTAGCTCAGCTTCCCCAATCTGCCTAGGTGGTCGCTCTTGGTACCCCCCTTTGTGGGCTGAGTGCAAAGTCTTGGTGTTGTTAAGCCTTGATTGCTATTGGTACACTGGGAGGATTTGACCTCCAGTCCAATTTGCTGTGAGGATCAGCTGTGTCTATGCCAGGAGACAGCCTTATTCAACTAGACTTGCAAAATTGTAAAAGCCTCTGTGCTCAGCTTGGACGGGGCGGAGTTTCAGGGTGGAGCCTACAGCCTTGGCTTCCCGTCAGCCCCGCCCTATGAGGTTCCTGGGTCTCAGTGTCCCTCTGTACTCACTGCAAACACCTCTGGGAGAAAGGCGCCCTGGAGTTTCGCCCGCCGCCAAACAGTCTAGTCTCTCCCCCAATGAATCTGAATTCCCAGATTCTTGCCCGGAACTGGGTTTCAGTGTAGTCGGAACTGGGGCTCAGCGCAGTCTGGAGCTTTTGTCTCCTTCCCACAAGGGCAATTCAGCGGCACAGTCAACAAACAATCCTCTGTGCACATTCACGTGCGCGCCTCCAGAGCTCTGCCTTTCGCCACTCCTCTGCGTTTCTGCCTTACAGCCCAGATTCCCCCATTATGAGCCTGGGTCCCCAGGGTCTCGCCCGGGAACTGGGGTTCAGTGCAGTCGGAACTGGAGTTCAGCGCAGTCCAGAGCTTTTGTCTCCTTCCTGCTAGGGTAATTCAGCGGCACAGGCAACAGTCTGTCCTCTGCGCGCATTCACATGCGCGCCTCCGGAGCTCTGCCTTTTGCCGCTCCTCTGCGATTCCGCCTTACAGCCCAGATTCCCCCAGTATGAGCCTGGCTTCCCAGGGTCTCGCCCGGAACTGGGGTTCAGTGCAATTGGAGCTGGGGTTCAGCGCAATCTGGAGCTATTATCTCCTTCCCGCTAGAGAACGCCGGCCAGGCACTCAGCCGCCCCGTCCTCTCTGGCTCTGTCCTCCCCGCACGCGCGCGTGCTTGTGTCTCCGCCCGTGTCTCCATACCTCAGGCTTTTACGGCTCCTCTGATTTTCCTTGTGGTTTTCTCTTTTCTTCTATTTGTGGGCGTTTCAGTCAGCCAGCTTTTCTGTGGTTCTGGATGATGTCCGTTTTGACTTTTAGTTGTATTTTTGAAATTGTTGTGCCAGGCTGCAGGTTAGGTGTTTAACCTATGCCGCCATCTTGGTTTCTCTGGCCAGCTGACTTTAGAAGGCTGTATATCAGTGACTCCTTTTCCTCTCCATTTCCCCCCTTTTTTGAACATGAACATGGAGAGCTGTTATCCAGTGCCTGTCACATTATTATATTTTAGGCATGTTGGGGGCAGACATTTGTCTCTTCAGTGTCACAGATCTAAAAATAAAAATTGTACCCCAAAAGCTATACTTAAAAGGTTATACCCAGGAGCTTCATCTGTACCTTGACTTAATTTAAGTGATAAAAATTTGGACATTGAGCTCAATTCATAATGGGGTGAGATTCTTATACACCTTGGAAGGGAGTGGATATATATTTTATGTGAGACAGATTTGAAGCATTGGGGTCACAGGGTAGATTATGGTGATAAAATTTAAGTTATCCCTCTCCCACCCCATGATCTCCACCTTCTGGTGTTCATGTCTTCTTTAATGCCCGCTGCTTGGGTGTGGACAAGACCTGAGACTTGTTTCTAACCAGTGGAAAGCAGCAAAGGTTGATGGGCTGTACAGGGTTGCATTAAGTGAATCGCTTGTCTTACCAAAGTTTCTCTCTGTCCCTGTTACTGGCTTTGAAGAAGCAAGCTTCCCTGAGTCCTGCAGCCACAAACTGTCAATACCTTGAGAGAGTTTGGAACTGGATCCTTTCCTCAGTTGAGAAAACTTAGTCCTGGCTACAAAAGATTCAAGGTCACTAGTTTGCAACAACTGAAATAGTCCATCAGTTAATGTATGTATGACTATATATATTTACTAATATACCCGTGTATGAATCTGTCATCTACCCATCTGACTGTCCTATCTTTTCCCAGCTTTGTTCAGAGCTGGAAAAGGGAGAAACCTGTGTGTTTCATCTTCTTTAATCTTGTTTTACAACTCAGTTTGTAATTGGGCATCATTTAATTTTCGTAGGTATTTTGGTTATGTTGATGGCCGAGAAAAGAGTGCATTTGTGCATGGGCATGCATGTATGAGAGATATTTTCAACTGTTCGGTGCTAGTTCACTCACTGTTGCACAAAGAGGAAGCGCTTCTCTTCTATAGAGATGCTTGAAGACTTTGCTTCTTTGGGTTGTGGAAGTTCCCTTATTACCTTGCAAGCTGGATGATTCCACTTACTGATACCATGTTAAGAACTCACTTATTTCTCCAGTCCTGCAAGTGGACACTAGTTTTGTCTATTATAGAAGAGGAATCCCCTCTGTCTAAATTCTGCATGTCCTGGAATCCTGTGTTTACCACAGCTCTGATTTTCTGGCTGCAGGAAAATGGAAGAAGATCAACAAACTTTAAAATTACATTGATTCATATGAGGTGAAGTAGAGAATTAAAATTGATTATAATTTTTGTGTGTTTGTATGTTTCCCTGGAAAGACACTAAAAATTGGGAAATCAACATCATGCTGGGTCTTTGACCCTGTTTTTGCTCTTCCTTAGTCCAAGTCCTCCTTGAACCCCCAAATCCATTCTAATGTACACGTTGCTGATGTGATATAATGTAAATATGTCTCTATATGCTAGATCTATTATTATTTTTTCTTATTAGCCTTTATCAATTTTTTTTCAAACGATGCTACACTTTCCATCAACCCCACTTCTTCCGACCCTTTGAGAAGGGTTACTGACAAGCTCTATTACCAAACAGAATTTGAGTTGATGTGAACATAATCTGGATTAGAGCAATGTCTGCATGTGGATTGTCTAATGCTTTGCCTTCCCTTACTGTCCTTCTCCTCACCCTTCTCATGTTAGAGATCAGAAACACTGAAGCAGGAATAAATTAGATATATTATACAAGTTCATTTAGCAAATTAATAGGTAAAGACCTCACTTGAAGCCTCCTCTTTGGGTCTGTGACAGAATCTTTGCTGTCTCTCAAAACAAATTTATTCAATTTAGAAAAATAAGCAGCTCTATGACAGGAGTCTTGCATTGTCCAAAACTGTGAGGAAAGTTACCTCAGATCCAGCCTCAGAATTAAGCATGTGCATGCCTCTAGCACTACATAGCTAGTCTTTGCCAGAAACCTGGTTCCAAATTTTCTCTCAGCTATTTCTCCACATACCCAGAACGGTAGCATAGACAATGAATAGGAAAAGTGTGACAACTCACATTATACAAGGGGAGTGAAGCCAGAGCTTCTAAATCCTAGACCACACAGCTGTAGCTTTCCTTGAGATACAGTTTTGTAGAGCTGGTTACAAAAGGATCTCAACCCTTTTTATATTCATCTAATCTTCTAAAAATATTTTTATTGATTTTTAGAGAGAGAAAGGGAGAGGGAGAGAGAGAAACACTGATGTGAGCAAAACATTGATCCGCTGCCTCCTGCACACCCCTTACCAGGGGATGGAGCCTACAACCTGGGCATGTGTCCTAACCAGAATTGAACTGGCAACCTTTTGGTGCACCGGGAGATGTCCAACCAACTGAGCCACACCAGCCAGGGCTATATTCATCTAAATTTTAAAAGTTAACTGTAGCCTAGCCGGCATGGCTCAGTGGTTGACCATCGACCTATGAACCAGCAGGTCACGGTTTGATTCCCAGTCAGGGCACATGCTGAGGTTACATGCTCGATCCCCAGTAGAGGACATACAGGAGGCAGCTGATCCATGATTTTCTCTCATCATTGATGTTTCTCTCTCTCTCTCTCTCTCTATCTCTCTTCCTTCTTCCCTTTCTGAAATAAATAAAAATATATTTTAAAAAAGTTAACTGTAATTATTTTCTGGTGATGACAGTTTTATGTGCCCATTGATGTAAATTTGGGGGAAAAAAACTAGCAGAAAAAAAACCCATCACCTTAATAACTCGCAATTTTACATGTGAATGTATTTCCTTCCATGATTTTCTCTAGACTTTTTAAAGATATTTAGAATATTCATATACATATTTTTAATATCTGTATTATAGCCCATCATCCTGAAGAAATATTCTTTTCCCTAATGTCCTGTTCATTTCATTAGAAGAGTTTATTATAACCATATTTATAAGTTTTGTCCTAATGATGACTTGGGAGGCCCTATCAACTGGTGTCCAAGCACCTTTCTGAGTTCAGCTCCTACTACTCTGCCTCTCCTCATTCTACTCCATCTATACTGGAGTCTTCCCTGGTTGTTGAGTCAGCTGGTCTCTCTGGCCTATCTTGGGCTTTCCCAACATGCCCTCTGCCAGGAATGTTCTTCCCACAAAAAGCTTTATGGTTGGTTTCCTCCCCTCCTCAAGCCTTTACTTGAATGTCACCTTCTCACTCTTTTTATCTTTTTCTCCCCGCCCCCCATTACAATGTGTTGCTCTTTTCTTCTTTAGGGCTAATCTTACATCATTCATTTACTCATATTTATGACATTTATTAATGCACATGCTTAAGTCTGAGGCTGGATCTGAAGTAACTTTCCTCACAGTCTTAGCATAGAGCTGCTTATTTTTCTAAATTGAATAAATTTGTTATGAGAAACAGCAAAGAATTTGTCATAGACCCAAAAAGGAGGCTTCAAGTGAGGTCTTTACCTACTGATTTTCTGTGTGTGCAGTGTGCTAGGCTTGGGGGATTCAGTCGATTCACCATTATGGACAAACTAAACATGGCTCCAGGTCAGGTAAAGCTTGATGTTTGCTAAGGGACACAGACAAATAGGCAAAAGTGACAAAGGCTGACAAGTACTCAGAAGTAAAACAGGACGTATTGTGGCGCAGAGGAGAGAAAGGAGAAATGCTACTATTTTGAAGAGGGGTAGAAAAAGTTCGCTGCTTCTGCTGGTCTCACCTTCTAGGTGTTTCCATTACCTTTTCTTCTTTTTCCTGCCTCTGGAGAGCCACAGACCATCATCAGTGCCCATTGATGGGCCAACTCTCAGCCACATGGCCATACAGAAGTCATTGTATCTGCAAGTCCCTGTCTTTTTTTTTTGGGTCAACATTAAAATTTCAACTCACTTCCATTCACAGAATATTCCTATTTCCTATCCCCAGTTTTAGTTATTTCCTCCTATTTTTCTCCATAGTATCTATCACTATCTAACAAGACATCTCATGTATGTATGTGTGTATGTGTATGTATATATGTATGTATGTATGCATGTGTCTCCCACCACCAATTATATTGGAATTCCATGGGCCCAAATTTCTGTTTTGTTTACTGCTGTGTCCCTGATGAATAGAAAATAGTGCCAGGTCTTTAGCCTTCAATCAATCTATATATATAAAAGGCTAAGTGACCCACGGTATGTCTGTCCAACTGGCCAGTACATATGATGTGCAGTGGCAATTTAAAAATAAACATTGACTCTCGCATGCGCGACACATATAAAGCTCTTGCTGGTGCCAATCGTGTGCATGCATTTCGATCTGTCATTGTCATTCATGAATTTGATTGACACTTCTATTATAGAGAAAGGGTGAATAGCGATATTAAAATATTTCTTCTAATTAATTTCCTTTCAATGTGCACAAATCCGTGCACCGGGCCACTAGTGTGTTTAATAAATGAATGAAAATATAAACACTGGAGTAAATGTGTTTATAAATTGAACTGCTAGCATTATAGGATACTTTCTTAAGACAGACTCCTGGAAGTAGAATTATGAGATTAAGGTTTATGAATATTTTTAACACTTCTTCACCAGATAGTATCCATTTACCAATTTACATTCACTTTTGCTGTGTATGAGGATGACAGCTATAGTTTGTCTATTATTTTTACTTAAAAATTAGTAAATCAGATGAAGTAATCAGGATATGTTTCATGTGGATCTTTGTATATTAATTTTATATTGGAAACTATTAGTTCAAATGCCATGTTACATATACTTGCACTGTTATACATAATATAGGCTTATGGGAAGAACTTAGAATACTTTGGTGTTTGGCATTACTAATTTCAGGAAGATATTTAGCACCATATTAAGAATAAAGCTATATAATTTATGGCAAATGATCTACTTCTTCTACAAAGAGCATAATTTGATTTAAATGTTTAATAGAGATGTCAGGCCCACAGACCAAATCCAGCCTGCCTCCTGTTAAATTGAAACACAGCCAAGTACATTCACTTAGGTATTGTCTATGGTGGCTTTCTCACACAGCTGAAAAGTTAAGTGCCGTATTTTCCGGCGTATAAGACGACTGGGTGTATAGAAGATTTTCCTGGGTTAAAAAGTTGTATTATAAGCCGGAAAATATGGTAGTTGTGATGAAGAGCATATAACCCACAAAGCCAAACATAGTTATTCTTTGGCCCTTTACGAAATAGGTTCTCTGACCCCTAAATTAATAAGTTAGAAAACTTAATAATGCCTATAAATTTAATTTGCTTATGTAGGGAATTGTCAAATATGTTATTTATGATTTCTCAGTGCCTCCCGATCTATAATCTTTCAGTTTCAAAGACTCTTCACACATTTTTGGATTTCTCTGCCATTGGAAATAGCAAAACACTAGTTTTTGGCTTAGTTAAATAGGAAAATATCAAAGTCTGTGCTTAGGAATGAAGAATAAAACATCATCTTTGCATGTAGAGCTAGAATTCCAGAATCCCTAGTCTAGGACTGATCATTTGGTTTTCAAAAAGTCTAAGGACAATGGCTTTTAAAATTTATTCCAAAGCTATCTACTTTCATGCATCAGACCCTCATCTAATGATATATATATATCAAGTACCTCCGAAGAGACAAATGTAGAAAAAATAAATCTTTACACATTTATTAGAGGCTTGATTTTATTATTTATAAAATCTTGGTATTATTGTATTTATATAGTTGGTTCTTTAATACAGAAATAGTTTCCACAAATTCTCTTTTTCTTTTGAAATTTCAAGCTATGAAAACAGAGACTTGTTAAACTTGTTGTTGGGGAGCACACAAGACTTGATTAGAAAGTTTGTAAAGAGGATATTCCAAGAAAAGGAAGTGTGTGGAAGGCTGCCTGCCCTGTTTACTGGAATTCTGACTTAAGGGAGTGTCGAAGGTGGCACCTTTAATTATTCCTTGGCCTTTCCAAATGAGTCTGTGCCTGTGCAGACACCCTGGGTGCTTACTGGAATCCTTATGCTTAATCCCTGGATGCCCTTGCCTAGAAGACAATGTAAACACAAGTGTCCTCCCAAGATTACTCACCCTACTGATTGTATCTAATGATAAAAATTCCAATAAAAGCCTAACAAGGCGTGTCTGCCTGGTCACTTCGGCCAGGCTGTCCCTTAGCCCTCTCCTTCACAGTGAAACTGTGTTGGAGTAATCCATTTATCTGTTCTTCAGGAGCTGCTGGTCAGCCCCGGCAACTTGTGTGTATATAAAAATGTGTGTATGTTTATGTATACATATGCAATACATAAGCATATAATGGGGAAATATAGAGTTTTTCCAACTTTATGAATATATAAAAGATAATTTAAGCCATTAAGATTCAGTTAAAATTATCTTTACAGATAAGATTTATATTTAGTAAATTATATTAATGAAATAATTATATCTGAAGCCACATTTAGTCCAGCTGGTGTGGCTCAGTGGTTGAACTTCGACCCATGAACCAGGTTTGATTCCTGGTCAGGGCACATGCCAAGTTACAGCTCGATCCCCGGTATGGGGCACGTAGGAGGCAGTCGATAGATGATTCTTGCTCATCATTGATGTTTCTCTCTCTCTCTCTCCCCCTTGTTATTTGAGAGACATTCACCATATCCTTTAGTCATGGTTGTTGGGTTTTTGTTATTTGCAACCAAGCCCAACCCTTAACTTAACCATGAGTCTTGTTATCACCTCTCTTCTGCACTGTTAGGCCTCTTCTGAAGTGGTGTTGGGCAGTTATATGTTCATCTCCTACACTCTGAGTGGCTGCCAGCCAGAAAAAAAAAGATTTTCTATTTCCACTTCCCCATTGGGACACATGGGTTCAAAAAACAGTGGAGAAGCAGGGATCATGGTGAGGGAAAATGCAACCCATTCTGCTTTCCTCTGATGTCTTTCATTTGTTTATTTTGAATACTCAGCCAGAGAGTAATTTCTGCTCTCCATTGCCCCTATTCTTAGTCACCTAATGTCCTCCTATAGTAATATGACATCTATTTTTCACTTGTTTCTAAAAGTATATTAAAGCAACTATTTTCATATTAACTAATGTAATGAAAATATCTTTAATAATGGGGGGGCAAGTTTGCTATTTAGAGCCATAATCACATTTCAGAGTAGCAAGATGATATAGGATTTGATGAGTTATCCTACCTAATAATAGACAAATATGCAAATTGACCATACCTCTGACACAAGCCACGCCCACCATCCAATCAGAGCGAGCATGCAAATTAACCCAAACCAAGATGACTACAGCCACAGAGAGCAAGGTTTCCTAGGTAACAGAGGAAGCCAAGCTTTCCGCCTGCCCTTGCCAGGCCTAAGCTTCCACTCAAGCTACAAAGTTTCAATTATGGAAGGTAAACAAATTCAAACAAATGGCGGCAGAATGGAGCTTGAGAGAGCAGGCCAGGGTTGCCACTGGCAACAGGGGAAGCAAAGCTTTCTGCACACCCTGGCCAGGCCCACCTGCTTAAGGCAACAAAGTTTCAATTATAACCCCAACAGAAATGGCTGCCGGCCTCGGAGGGAGCCCTAGGCTTGGCTCTGCTCCAGGCTACAAAGTTTCAATTGTAGAAGGAAAATAAATTCCAGATACAAGGGCCTCCTCTTGGGTCGCCAGGGGGCGTGGCCGGCCTGCAAACCACCACAGGCCCCTCGCTCAGGCCGCCCCACGCCCCAAGGGAACCTCCACCTGATCCGGGACACCCTTCAGGGCAAACCAGCTGGCCCCCACCCGTGCACCAGGCCTCTATTCTATCTAATAAAAGAGTAATATGCAGATTGCTCATCACTGCAACACACAATATAGCTGCCCCCATGTGGTCAAAGATCCTGCCCCCATGTGGACACAAGATGGCCACCACAAGATGGCCAGCAGGAGAGGGTAGTTGGGAGGCACCTGGCCTGCAAGGGAGGGCAGTTGAGAAGGACCAGGCCTGCAAGGGAGGGCAGTTGGAGGTGATCAACCCTGCAGGAGAGGGCAGTTAGGGGTGACCAGGACGGCAGAGGAGGGAAGTTCGGGGCAAACAGGCTGGCAGGGGAGTGGTTAGGGGTGATCAGGCTGGCAGGCAGAAGCTGTTAGGGGCAATCAGGAAGGCAGGCAGGCAAGCAGTTGGGAGCCAGCAGCCCTGGATTGTGAGAGGGCAGTCGGACATCCCTTGAGGGGTCCCATATTGGAGAGGGTACAGGCTGGGCTGAGGGAAAACCCCCCTCTGTGCACGAATTTCGTGCACCAGGCTTCTAGTGGTTATATAAAGGTAGACTTATAACTAAATTAGGCCAAGAAGCTAACAAAGTGAGGAACATCAGGGGTTACACAACAGGGATGGATAGAGAAGAGAAAGGGCCAGGTGAGGAAGGAAAGAACAGAGACAGGTGGAGTCCTAAATTTTATAAAATAGTCTACGGGGGAAAATCACAGCTATTAGGTAGCCAAAGAACTATTTATTTATTTATTTATTTATTTATTTATTTATTTATTTTATACTAGAGGCCCGGTGCATGAAATTCTTGCACGGGAAGGGGTTTCCCTCAGCCCAGCCTGCACCATCTCCAATCTGGGACTCCTTAGGGGATGTCCGACTGTCAGTTTAGGCCCTGTGGGATCGGGCCTAAACCAGCAATTGGACATCCCCCTCATAATCCAGGACTGCTGGCTCCTAACAGCTCATCTGCCTGCCTGCCTGATTGCCCCCTAAACAATCCCCTGCTGGCCAGATCGCCCCCAACTGCCCTTCCCTGCCAGCCTGATCACCCCCAACTGACCTCTCATGCTGGCCTGATCACCCCTAACTTCCTTCCCCTGCTGGCATGATCTTGCCCCCAACTGCCCTCTCCTGCTGGCCTGGTCACACCCAACTACGCTCCCCTGCTGGCCTGGTTGCCTCAAACTGCCCTCCTCTGCTGTCCTGATCTCGCCCCCAGCTGCCCTCCCCTGCTGGCCTGGTCACACCCAACTGCCCTCCCCTGCAGGCCTGTTCGCTCCCAACTGGCCTCCCCTGCCAGCCTGATCATCCACAACTGCCCTTCCCTGCTGGCCTGTTCATCCCCAACTGCCCTCCCCTGCCAACCTGATCACCCACAACTGCCCTCCCCTGCTGGCCATCATGTGGCAGCTATCTTGTGGCAGCCATCTTGTGGTGGCCATCTTGTGGTGTCCATCTTGTGGCAGCCATCTTGTGATGACGTGGGGCAGGCATCTTGTGATGATGTGGGGGGCCATCTTATGACAACGTGGGGGTGGCCATCTTGTGATGACGTGGGGGTGGCCATCTTGTGATGATGTCGTGGGACATCACCTAGGCTTTTATTATAAAGGATTTAAATTTTTTTTTTTTTATTGATTAAGGTATCCTACCTAATCAAACAGTAATATGCAAATTGACCGCACCTTCACTATGCCCAAGCCATGCCCACCAGCCACGTCCACCAGCCAAGACATGCCCACCATCCAATCAGAGTGAGTACAAATAAACCCGACCAAGATGGCGGTTAATTTATATACATAGGTGCCCTGAGCTGACCCCCTGCGACAGATTGCAGGGAGCTGGGGTCCTCTCTGGCACCAGACCGAAAGCCTCCGCCGGAGGCTTTTGGCCTGGAGCCGGAGTGGACAACCAGTTCCCCGCTTTCCATGGATGGTGGGCGTGGCGGACACCCAGCTCCTCGCTCTGATTGGATGGTGGGCGTGGCGAGTGGACCCCCTGCCCTGGAAAGCAGGGAGCTGGGTGTCTGCTGTTGATGAAAACACCTTGGTGGCTGCAGTGACTGGCAGTGGCTGCAGCAGCAGGGTGATGGGGCTGGTGCCTTCCTCTGACCAGCCCGGTTGCCTCCCACAAAGGGAGGCCAGACTGCGGCTTAGGTACGCTCCCTGTGGGGCGTGGGCCTAAGCCGTCAGTAGGACATCCCCTGAGGGCTCCCAGTATGTGAGAGGGGGCAGGTTGGACTGAGGGACCCCCAACCCCCAGTGCACGAATTTCGTGCACCGGGCCCCTAGTTACATATGTGTCCATATTTCCTCATTGCCCCCCCACCCCACTCCTATACATACCCTCACCCCCCTGCTGTCTCTGTCCATTGGTTATGCTTATATGCACGAATACAAGTCTTTTGGTCTTGTGATGATGTGGGAGTGGCCATCTTGTGATGATGTTGCAGTGGCCATCTTGTGATGACGTCGTGGGAAGCCACCTAGGCTTTTATTATATAGGATTTTTATTGATTTCAGAGAAGAAGGAAGAAGGAGAGAGAGATAGAAACATCAAGGGTTGTGGGCTCTTTCTCCTACCTGAAGGTAGTACCTCCCACTCTATTTTTGATTTTTTTCTTCTTTCTTGATTTATTTCTTCTTTCTCATTTCTCCTTTGAGTAATTTTTCCTTTACTATATCTTCAATGTTCTCCTCTTTGAGTTTTATAGTGACATTACTTAATTGAAAAAAAAATACTTGAAATCTGGTTTCTAGTAAGGTTGAAAATACCAGATTCCTGGCCCCAAGCTGAGATTAATACATGCAAAAGCAGGGAGAGAGGGGATTTAGCAAGAGAGAAATTTAGGGTATAGGAGGGGCCTGATTTCCTAGT
Organism: Ia io; assembly: GCA_025583905.1. Classification (NCBI taxonomy): domain Eukaryota; kingdom Metazoa; phylum Chordata; class Mammalia; order Chiroptera; family Vespertilionidae; genus Ia; species Ia io. Next base: position 52,288,500 of record JAJQQW010000003.1, read on the forward strand.
CTTTTTCCCAGGTCCTTTGTTGAGCCTTCTCTACTCATCAAAAGTAAAAAATCACTCTTATTTTGGTGAAACATCCAGGATACAGTCAAGGGACAAGGAACACATTATATTTGCCTTATCAGTCATATGATTTTGGTTGGTAACTATTATAATGAGGGCTTGGAGTAGCGGAGAAACCAAAGCTGGGTTACTAGGAAACAGAAATCGCTAGACCAGATCCGGGTTTAACAAGTCTTACCAGATAATATCTATGACTTTAACTACTAGCCCTTGATATGAGCTGGAAACAAATAGATAAGAATCTAAATTTCCTAAGATAGCAGCATTACCAATAAAAATCAACCAAGCCTGGCTAAAAATAGCCTATATCTTTTCAATCTTTAGACCTATTTCTAGACCTCAAATTCACACTATTAGAAAGTTGGCTGCTGAAGTAGTCAGCTCAGAAAAAGTCATACCATTGTCCATCTCTAATGTCTCAATGAGGGAGAATGGACAATGAAATTCCCTCCAGAAAGCTGTCCTAGAAACTGTTTTATTGAGGAACTAGAGGCTTGGTGCACGAAATTCATGCACTTGTGGGGGAGTGGTCCCTCAGCCCGGCCTGCGCCCTCTTGTAGTCCAGGAGCCCTCAGAGGATGTCCGACTGATGGCTTAGGCCCGCTCCCATGGGACAGTTGGACATCCTTAGCGCTGCCACGGAGGCAGGAGAGGCTCCTGCCACTGCTGCTGTGCTCGCCAGTCAGCTTCTGGCTGAGCAGTGTTCCCACTGTGGAGCGCACTGACCACCAGGGGGCAGCTCCTGTAATGAACGTCTACCTCCTGGTGGTTAGTTCGTGTAATAGTAACCAGTCGTTCATCTGTTCGTCTATTTGCATATTAGCCTTTTATTATATAGGATGAATGATAAGAGAGCTTTAATTGACAAATTACTGTTGACTTCAATTCTCCCTTTTTCAAGTCAGAGGTTTTATTGCAATGATCCTGTTCTCCCTCCACTAGTAAATGCTGAATGTGTGTGGTGGACAAGTTCTCAGTTACTGTAGGTACTTGAATCAGTCTTCTTGGAGAAGCTGCACCTGATACAAAGACCCTGGGTTGGTCCTGCATACAGTAACTAAAAATGATTTTGAGTTTACTACATTTGGGGAGAGAGGAAGTATATTTCACATAGTCACAGACTTTTTAAAAGTGTGTTTCTGGGATAAAAGGTACATTTGGATGTTAGATTTTATATCCAAAGGAGTGGACTGTAATGGAATTACCTTTTGGTTTTCTCCCAGTATCTATCATCAATTTTCCCCTTTTCTCACCAACAATATCTAATTGGGGAAACCACAAAGTCCCTAGGAAACCTATCCCACTGCTGCCTTTAGTGACTAGTCCTCTAGAGAAGCAAAACTCTTATTAAACTACTAGAGGCCCAGTGCATGAAAACTCATGTACTGGAGGGGGGATCCCTCAGCCCAGCCTGCCCCCTCTCACAGTCCGGGGGCCCTCAGGAGTGAGAGGCGACCTGGTGTTCAGGGGAAGGCGATGCCCCCATCACACCTCTGCTGCTGCCACTGCCAGCAGTGCAAGCCTTGGCCGGCCCTGGTTACCTGAGCCTGGAGCAGCCCTGAGTGGCTAGGCAGCTGCCATCCAAGGCTTGCCTGCATCTTGGACTGGCCCTGGGCAGCTGGTGGGCTGAGGGGACTGGGGGACTCTGGAGGCAGGTGCGCAGAGCAGCCGGACCTGCCTGGGGGTGGGCCTGGCCATGCTGCACACCTGCTGCCCCAGCGGGGCTTAGGGGACTGGGCATTGCCATCTTGTGGCTATGGGCGCCACCATATTTGAGGGTGTGGCAGTCAATTAGCATATTCCCTCCTTATTGACTGTGGGCGCTGCCATCTTTGTGAGGGCATGATGGTCAATTAGCATATACCCTCTTTATTAGGATTTCTAAAGCTGGCTCTACTTCTGGATCATTTTACTTTAAAGTGTTAATAAATTCCCTTTGTTGCTTAAGCAATTCAGGTTGGTTTTATATTCATTACATAATGAAAAACATATTCAATGCTCAAATCTCTTTCCGAAAGAATACAACCTCCCTTATCTTCTATCTCCTTCTAGCTATCATTTGATTATTTTTCTCTTTACAACTAGTTGAAAATGTAGTTTGCTTGATCTCTGTAATTCCTCTTCTCTCAATTACTTGGCAACCCACTGCTTTCTGCTTTCCATTCTCATCACTAATAGAAATGACTATTGACAAGGACATAAGTGGCTTAATCAAATCAGGTGACCTATTTCAGTTCTTGATTTATTCAGTCTCTTTCCATTGGTGTCAGTTGATACAAACTTTTTCTCTTTACTTCGTTTCTTGTCCTTCTTTAAGTCCCTCTCTCAAGAATCTTTAAAATATCTCTCAGTTTCTGCTCAATATTTTTTTTCTTCTGCTTATATTTCCCAGAGTTTCACTTTTGCTCTTTCCCATTCTTTTCACTTTTAAGCCAGTCAAACCTTACTATACATCCTATCTAATAAAAGGGTAATATGCAAATTGACCATCACTCCAACACACAAGATGGCCGCCCCCATGTGATCAAAGATGGCCGCTCCTATGTGGACACAAGATGGCTACCACAAGATGGTCAGCAGGGGAGAGCAGTTGTGGGTGATCAGGCCAGCAGGGGAGGGCAGTTGGGAGGGACCAGGCTTACAGGGGAGGGCAATTGGGGGGGGACCATGCCTGCAGGGGAGGGCAGTTGGGGGGACCAGGCCTGCAGGGGATGATAGTTGGGGGAGACCAGGCCTGCAGGGGAAGGCAGTTGCGGGGGACCAGGCCTGCAGTAGAGGGCAGTTGGGGGCAATCAAATCTGCAGGAGAGGACAGTTCGGGGGACCAGGCCTGCAGTGAAGGGCAGTTGGGGGGGACCAGGCCTCCAGGGGAGGGCAGTTGGGGGGACCAGACCTGCAGGGGAGGGCAGTTAGTGGTGAAGGGGCTGGCAGGGAAGAGCAGTTAGGGGTGACCAAGCTTGCAGGGGAGGGCAGTTGCTGGGAACCAGGCCTGTAGGGGAGAGCAGTTCAGGGAGACCAGGCCTGCAGGGGAGGGAAGTTGGGAGGGACAAGGCCTGCAGGGGAGGGCAGTTGGGGGCATCCAGGCCTGCAGGGGAGGGCAGTTAGGGGCAACCAGGCTGGCAAGGGAGGGCAGTTAGGGGTGACCAGGCCAGCAGGGGAGGGCAGTTGGGGTCAATCAGGCTGGCAGGGGAAGAGTTAGGCATTGATCACGCTTGCAGGGGAGTGGTTAGGGGGTGATCAGGCTGGCAGGCAGAAGCAGTTAGGGGCAATCAGGCAGGTAGGCAGGAGAGCGGTTGCGAGCCAGTAGTCCTGGATTGTGAGAGGGATGTCTGACTGCCCGTTTAGGCCAGATCCCAGTGGGACATCCCTCGAGGGGTCCCAGATTGGAAAGGGTGCAGGCTGGACTGAGGGACACATCCTCCCTGTGCACGAATTTTGTGCCCCAGGCCCCTAGTCCTTATATAAATGATAAACATTATGTGTGGCAATCCCAGGACTACTTTCTCTTCCATTCTTCTTTCTAAAACACACCTTTGTTTTGTGACTTGAACTTTTACTTTAATCTACGGATACTGTGAACTTGATATTCTTACATTGTTTGCTTTATTTGAATCTCAGCATAGCACTGTACATTTAAGTTGACCTTATTCTTCTCTTTCTCAGTTTCCCCCATTACATTGGTTAGGAATTCCTCTCCTATCCTGGACCTTGTATTAGTCAGGGTTCTTCAGAAAAACATAATAGGATATATGTCTATATGTAGATCTACAGAAAGAAATTTATTGTAAGGATTGAGTCACATGATTATAGAAGCTGAGAAGTCCCACAATCAGCCATCTGCAAGCTGGAGGCCCAGGTGAGCCAGTGGTGTAGTTCCAACCCAAACCTAAAGGCCAGAGAACCAAGAGTGCTGATGTCCCATGGTAAGAAAAAGGGAGCAAATGTGCCCTTCCTCTGCATTTTTGTCCTATTGAGTTAGATTATTCCCACTTACTTTGGTGATAGTGTTATTCTTTACTCACTCTACTGATTCAAATGTCAATCTCTTCTGGAAACACCCTCATAGACAAAATGATTTTTCAGCCATCTGGGTACTGCCTAGCTAAGTTGGCACATAAAATTAATGCTCACAGGTCTATAGTACATAATCCCTTCTACATCTTCCCCCTACTTCAAAACAATATAAAGAGGGAAGAATTGAATGTATATTCATTTTCTTTCTTACCACCACTTGTACATCAATTAAGATGGACTGTGTGCAGCAACAGTTAAATGTTATGAAGCCACTGAAAACCAAGAGGAAGATAGAAAGATGGCTTGAAAACTGTAGGCAATTTTTTTTATTTCTGTACAGACCACATCTTTAACCAGTGATATTGGTTTTGTATACTAGTAAGGTGACAGAGATAAAAATAATGTTAAAAGCCTAGGAAGGAGCTGGTACAGTTTCTTGTTTGTCAAGAATATCCTAATTGGATGGCTGGCACAGGGCTCTGCTTTTTTAGAACCCCTACACTTAACATCCGGGGAAAAATGGAGACACCGCATATATATGGAGATGCCTCACACATATAAGAGATCTATGTAGGAGATCTATGTCAGGTACTATAGCTACCCCCTTCATTATGCTACTTTTAGAGATTTGTCCTCTGGAAGAATTGTCTAAAATGTAGAAGGGTTTGTTATTTTCCACACCTTGCAGGTAGAGGCCTGGATATTGGGTTAGAAATTGGAGGCAGGTAATAATTATTGCTCATTGAGAAGGAGCTGCCAAAGACAAGAAAATGATTTTCAAGTGTCTCTACATGCCTAAGGAAACTAGAAAGAGTAATTCAAGTCATACCATCTCATCAAGAACTGCGGTCCAGTATGATGTGATTTATTTCCTAGGCTTCTTTTCCTGAGCTCATCTCTTAAATTATGGTATTCTCCAGATGTCCATCTTCGACCCACTGTTCTCATGCTGTGAACTTTTCCAGAGTGATCTCATTTCCTCTCATGATTTCAGTTCCTGATGACTTCAATTCTCTATCTTTATCCTTGACATTTTCCCACAGATTCATACTTCTCTCCATCTGTCTACTCTATGTCTCCCATAATATTGTCTTAACGTCTCAAACTCAACTTTTATAAAAATAGTAATTATTCCCACCACTACAAAACTCCCCCTCTCCTCATATTCCCAACTCCATTATTTGTATTTTTCTGTTCTTTGTTGTGTTTGGAAGTACTGACAGTCATTTTATTCACCCAACCTAAAACCATCCTCCATGACTCTTCTTTATCCCAATATTTAATAAATTCCTTTGCATTTTAATTCCTATTTTTTATACCCTCCACCTCCTTTCCATCATGATACCCTTGTTTTAATTTAGACTACTATCTTCTTTCATCCTAAATTATTGAAACAACCTCCTAACTGGGCTATCAGTCAAAATTTGCATTGAAAAGATGCTCAACCTCACTAGCTGTTAGGGAAATGTAAATCAAAACTATGAGATGCCACCTCACACCTGTTAGAATGGCTGTAATAAACAAGACAGGTAATAACACATGTTGGAGAAGTTGTGGAGAAAAAAGAACCCTCATTCACTGCTGGTGGGAATATAAACTGTACCACCATTATGGAAAACAGTATGGCGATTCCTCAAAACTTAATAATAGTTACTATATGATCTAACAACCCCTCTTCTGGGTACCTGCCCAAAAAACTTGAGAACATTTATTTGCAAAGATACATGCACCCCTGTGTTCATTGCAGCATTATTCACGGCGGCCAAAATGTGGAGAAAACCAAAGTGAACTTTGATAGAGGACTGAATAAAAAAATGTGGTGCTTATATACAATGGAATACTACGTAGCCATAAGAAAAGATGAAAATACTGCCATTTACGATAATCTGTATGGACCTTGAGAATATTATGCTAAGTGAAATGTCAGAAAAAGCTAAGAACCATATGATTTCACTCATATGTGGGGTGTAAAACAAACTCATGGACACAGACAACAGTATGGTGGTTATTGGAGGGATGGTGTGGGTGGGTAGTAAAGGGTAAAAGGGGTCAAATATATGGGATGGAAATGGCTTTGACTTTGGGTGATGGGCACACAGTGCAATACACAGATCATGTATCATAGAAATGTGCACTTGAAACCTATATGATCTTATTAAGCAATGTCACCCCAATACATTTATTTAAAAAGAAAGGATGTATTTTCAAATAGCAATCACTTGATGTGCCAAAATACGGCCTGGTTGTCATAGGGTGTTGGTATTCTCCTTGATGGACAGATGTCAACAGACAAGGATAAAAGCTACAGATACCTTTAATGTAGGTTAAAGATGTATCTTAGCACAAAAATAGCTCTGCAGGGCACAGGTGCAGCCCAATCCAAATTAGAGGAGCTTGTTTCTCTGGCCTTTCCAAAGCCCCACAAGTAGTGAGTGAGAACACCTTGAAACACTGCCTTGTTATTCTTCCAAGGCCTGGACAGTATGTTACTGAATCCTACCAGCCACCCTGGAACCCCTGGCTACAAGGCGTGGCTCCCCCGAAGAAAGTGGTTGGTAACACTCTAGCACGTTGGAGATGTAAAACTGAGTAAATCAAATGTAAATTTCTGCCAAAATATCCATTGAAGCTAATTTATAAACCTAAACAGAACCTATTACATGGAATGAATAGTTATAGATTGAAAGATAAGAAATTGCTAACAGTCATATTTGAGTTACCAGCATGGCCATGCTACGTGGCTCAATCTAGTAAGTAATGGCACCTGTGCTCAACCAAACAGTATATAACCCCTAAAAATGACATGTCTAAAGATTTTATAAGCAGCATAAAAAAGTGCTTTTACTACCATATTAAATTAAAAAGTGGCCTGAGATATGCGAATAAGGAAGGATGCAAAGGAATAACCCTGAAAAGAAATACAATTTTTTCAGCCCTCTGTCTCCCCCACAACCCCTCCTCTCTCCACATCCTCAAAAACAAAGAAGATAAACGAATAAACCAACTGAAAAATACTGAAGTGGGAAAAAAAAAAAGTGTGTGAACCAATGGCGTCAACTGTGGCCGTAGCCGAGGCGGTGTTACACAACCTATTTAGAGCGCCACTGCGAACACTGGCTCTGCTGAGAAAGCACTATTCTCACCTCTGTCCCTGCCGACAGTTCGGCCTTCGGACAGTGCTGTTGTTGAGTGCCACAGCCAAATGTTCCTTTATGGCATTTACTTCAGATTGTGAGTATCAAACTGTATGCGCAAGCCTTAGGTACTGGGAAATGGGGAGAGAAAAAAAAAAAAAATCTGTCCTCCTTCAGTGGCTGTGGTGGGAAGTGAGTCCTGAAATCTCTGAGCTTCCAGCTTTGAACTTTCTCTTAAGTTGGAAATACTGAAAAACTGAGCCGCAAGAATAACAACAAAAAGTTGTGCCTCTCCTTCCAGTCATTCCCCCCCTCTAACCAGTCTTTCTCGTGGAAACCATTCTTGTGAGGAAGTTGCCACTAACACCCAAACAAGCAATTGTGGCCTTTTGAAGTAAAGTTGTGACAGATGAGTGTAGAGAAATGGGCAGATTGGAGAGATATGTAGGGCCTAGAATCGACAGGGGTTTATGATTTACAGATGTGTGGGATGAAAGTGATAGAGAAATTAAGGTTGGTATTGATATTTCTTTCTCAAACCATTAGGAAGAAATGAGAGATTCTTTTAATTTTGGAGGTATTTAATATCTGAGCTTGTGGGAGAGCCAGTGTAGATGTAGTCTAAGTAGATGGCTGTGTCAGTCTGGGGTTCAGAAGACAGAGCAACATTATATATATATATGTATTTTATTAATGAAATATTTGTTGAGCACCTAGTGTATGCCTGGTTCAGAGAGATAAGATATATCACTAAATCCTCATGTTCATAGTCAAGTGTTTTTTGATGAATCCACAGCAAGAGCTGACATTTCTTGGGAATTTGCTATGGGAACAGGTACTGTTGTAAACATGTCCTAGAGCACAGCTTCTCAACCTGGGCACTGTTGACATTTTAGAGATATATTTTTGTGAGCCGTTAACATAAAATTGAAAATTACATTGGTAGGAGCTGCTGTACTCACCTAGGGAGGATATATGAACTCAAATAGGGTCAGCTCCCCAGCATGCCTCTTTGTGGAAACCATCCAGAGACATTTGGACCACATCACCTCAATTGTTTAAAATTTAGCACTTGGCTCATTGCTTCTCTTGTGTTAACATTAATCCTGCCAAACTCTTGGTGATTTCAATATGCTTCTACTGAATGTATTCCATCATCCTGGTGTCTCAAATCCTTAATTTCCTTAGTTCCAAAGATTTTGTCCTTCACCCCACATCAGCCACTCACTTTCTATTGTCAGACCCTAGTTTGGTGTTTTTCAGTCATGACCTTTTAGCAGATTATGAAATCAGTGAAGTTGTCATAAGAATAATTTCTTTTAAATGAAATGTAATAGATCATAAAGTCATACTTAGTGTGTAAACTGGCTTATACATCTATCCCATCTAATTGTATACAGGATTTATAATTGCTCAGAACAGGAAAGATGTCTCTGAGTAGACAAGGGGAAATGGAATCCAATACTCAAGTTATTTATACTATTCTGTCTTTTTATAGCACTATTAAATTTCCTTGTCTACAACCTTATCTAATCTGCATACAAAGAAGGTATAAAATCTGCTGCCTGAAAAGAATGCCTCGTGCTCGCTTCGGCAGCACATATACTAAAATTGGAACGATACAGAGAAGATTAGCATGGCCCCTGCGCAAGGATGACACGCAAATTCGTGAAGCGTTCCATATTTTTTCTAAAAAAAAAAAAAAAAAAAAAAAAAAAAAAAAAAAAGAATGCCTCATCTGACCATCCCATCCCAACTGCTTCATTTCCGTTCATAGAAAATTCCCTCTCACAATTTTATATACTCATTATTTCCTTTTCCTCTTTCTTTGCAGCTAATTGTGCTCATTGCAGTGAGCTCTTATTAAAATTTTTCTTATTAAAGTTACAGAGATCTCTGCTTTACAAACCCAATGACCATTTGATCTTATTTAATTCATAAACTCCGTCTGACATTGTATATCGCCACTTCTTTTGAAACCCTTTCCTTGGTTAATCCTGATTATTTTCTTTCTATTTTTCATTGTATTGAAAAATAACTGACATACATCACTGTATAAATTTAAGGCATACAGTATGGTGGCTTGATTTACATATATTGTGAAATTATTTTCATAATAGGTTCAACTAACATTCATCTCATATAGATACAACAGGAAGGAAAAAAATTCTCCTTGTGATGAGAACTCAGGGTTTACTCTCACAAATTTCCTATGTATTGTGTAGTGGTATTAGCTATGCTCATCATGCTGTACATTACATCCCTAGTATTGATTTATCTTATAACTGAAAGTTTGTATGTTTTGACCACTTTCCTCCACTTTTCCCTCTCCCTACTCTCTGCCTCTGGTAACAACAAGTTGATCCTTTTTCCTGTGAGTTTGTTTTTGTATTATTATATCCCACATATAAGTGAAATCATACAGCATATGTCTTTCTATGTCTGACTTATGTCATTTTATAATACTTTATTGATTTTTTACAGAGAGGAAGAGAGAGGGATAGAGAGTTAGAAACATCGATGAGAGAGAAACATTGATCAACTCCCTCCTGCACACCCCCTACTGGGGATGTGCCCGCAACCAATGTACATGCCCTTGACCGGAGTCGAACCTGGGACCTTCAGTCCGCAGGCTGACGCTCTTCCACTGCGCCAAACCAGTTAAGGCCTATCTGACTTATTTCACTTAATATAATACCTTCAAGTTCCAACCATGTTGTTACATTATTTTATGGCTGAATAATATTATATTATTTTGAACATAGGAGTGTAGATATCTTTTTAAAAAATATTTTTATTGATTTCAGAGAGGAAGGGAGAAAGAGAGAGAGATAGAAACATCAATGATGAGAGAGAATCATTGATTGGCTGCCTCCTGCACACCCCACACTGGAGATCGAGCCCACAACCCAGGCAAGTGCCCTGAGTAGGAATTGAACCATGACCTCCTGGTTCATAGGTCAATGCTCAACCACTGAGCCACACCAGCTGGGTGTGCAGATATCTTGCTGAGTGTTTTCATTTCCTTTGGATATGTCCCCAGAAGTAGGATTGCTGCATCATATGGTAGTTCTATTTTGCATTTGTTGAGAAACCTTCATGTTGTTTTCCATAGTGGTTGTACCAATTTACATTCCCACCAACAAGGGTTCCTTTTTTTCCACATCCACACCAGCATTTATCCTTTTTATGATGTCCATTCTAATAGGTGGGTGGTAATATCTTATCGTGGTTTTAATTTGCATTTCTCTAACTAGTAATATTGAGCATCTTTTCAAGTACTTGTTGGCCTTTCATATATCTTCCTTGTAGAAATGTCTATTCAGTTGACCACTCTTTCACTGTTTTCTTTACACTTCAGTGATCACTCATCTGTAGCATGTTATAATGTAAACCACTTCCTTCAGCTTGAAATAGTTGCTTCCTGTGGCTTCAGTGATACCAGCTTTGGGTTTATTTGCCTCATTGTTGGAAACTACTCAGTTTTCTTTGTAAGCTTTTCTTCTTATTATTACCTAAATCTTCATGATTTCTTTAGAGACCCCTTCTTAGAATCTCCTCCATTCTTTCATTTATTTATTTATTTATTTATTTATTTATTTATTTATTTAATAAATATAAAGTAAGGGTTTATTATAGATGAATATTATCATGAATATTGGGATGTAGCAGTGAAACAAATAGCAGAGTTTGTTTACATTAAATACAATTCAGTGGAAGTAACAGAGAATGAATACATAAGCAAAAAATATGGAAATAAGTGGGATGAAGGAAAATGAGTCATAATGTGAGCGTACATAGCAATTTGATGGGGAGGCAATTTTATGTAGGGGTTAAGGAAGGTTTTGAAAGAAGTAAGGGAAGTTACAGGTTATAATTTAGAGATTGACATTTTGGGAAGATGAAACAGCAATATACACAGAACCTCAAGCAGGAGGATGCCTGGTATGTACAAGAAAAAAACAAGGAGGCCAGTGTATTTGGAGTGGAAAGACAGAGGGGTGAATGGTAGAGTAGAGAGTGAGTGAGGAAATAAAAGCCTATATCAAGGAAAGCCTTGTGAACCATGATAACAACTTCAGATTTTACTCTGAGTGAGATACAAATCCAAGAACTTATATGTCTCAGGTTTAGCTTTGCTAAGTGAAAACTGAATGGCTTTAGTGAAGGTTGAGGGGAGGAGGAAAAATTGAATCAGAGAGACAAATTAAGAGGTTACTGAAATTGGTCCTGTGAGAAGTGATGACATTTTGCACAAGGGTGGTGGTGGGGGAGATGAACAACACTGGTCACATTTCAGTGATAGAGCAGACAGGATTTCTAGATGAAGCTTGGATATGAAGTTTGAGACTATGAGAGAAGTCTACATTTTTGAACTGAGCAACTGACAGAACAGTGCTGCCATTAACTGAGATGGAGATGCCTAGGGGATAAGTCAGTTAAGGTAATCAATAATTTGGTTTTGCTCATTTTAAGTTTGATGTTCCTGTTAGATATCCAAGTGTTTATATCAAGTAAGCAGGTGGGTAATAGGATTCTGGAGTTTAAGTGAAAAGTCCATGCTGGAAAGATTACATTTGGCTGTTGTCAGATGATAGTTGAAGTCATGGAACTAGAGAGGAATCAGGAATTACCTGGGATGACAGTGATAGATATAGAATTAAAAAGGCAGTGGCCCCAGCCCTACACATGTTTCTTCTAGCAGGGGTGGCTCTTAGTCTGCAGTCCTTGCTCTTGATTCACTCCTGTTGCTTTTGTGAGCCCCAGCAATGTCAGTGTCCTTAACTCTGACATCCGTGTGGAAACTTCAAATACCTCTAACACTGAGTAGGCATTGGAGCTAAAACTAATGGAATATGAGGAGCTTTCTAGAGCAGGAGAAAATGAAATAGATTCAATTGCAATGAATAAAGACTGCCTTTAAAAATGAGAGCCAGAACTTTGTCAATGAGGTATTTCTAAATCCTTTCAGAAGCTGCCTTGCGGCGAAGGGAGTGGGAGGACTATCAACAGTGTAAGGTCATGTTGGAGGGTCCCTGGGACCTTTGTGATACTGCTTCCAGGATCATCAGGTTAGGCTAGACGCACAGTGGAGGACCATGTTCAGCCACTGGCGGATCCCTTTTACTATACCAGTAGACAATTATTTGAGGATGTGTGGCAATTGGAGCCTGGAATTATGTACTTTTGGTCTCCATTTTGGCTTGTGGTGACACTAAGCCTTCTCCCTTCATTGCTGCTCCTGTGTTGCCTTTGGCTAACATCCCTTCTGAGGTCATGCGCCTTCTGGGTTCTGGCAGGTGGCACAAGGGGCCAGTTTCTAGGTCAGCAGTATCAGTGAGAGCATGCCAATTGGCACGAATATGAAGGAGATGCCAGCAGAAGAGTCACTTTTATGGCCTTGGAGTCTGAAGTCTAATTTCTACTCATCAGCTTTTCAAAGGTCGGTACGTGTATATATTTAGGGAAAAGGATATGTTTCTTTTCAAAATGTAAGCAAATGATAAACCACAACAAATAATAAAAACTGAGACTTCTGAATGTAGATGCAGGTCACATAAAGAAACCAGTCATCTGACGTTTGTAATAACAGGCTGCCAAACTAACCATCTACAGTTTGTTAAACTGTCCAACGAGTGAGATGCTAAATATTATTGTATTACTAAGAGGTTTTAGTTTAAAGGTCAGATACAAATGGAGAAAAGAAATTAATTGAAAGTATATTGAGCATCTCATAGAAACACTGGGAAAGCAGAGCAAAGAGGCTGAGATTTGATGTGGTGAGAACCACAACCTAAAACGCATCACATAACTGGTCTGGAGAAAATGCAATTGCTACTACTGCTGAGACCTGTGCCTTGATGTGTGCCCCATCCAAACTGCTGCCAGTGACGCCTCAGTTCTGTCTTTTCTGAAAAGCAGGTACTGATGTCTCACTGCCAGCATCAGAGCACATTTTCATCTGTCCTTCTTCTCATCATTAATTTCTGATGTAGAACAGAGGGTGGGTACCTCTGATTGGCTCAGCCTAGGAAGAGTGCCCATACCTTAGCTACCAGAAAGTCTGGCTTAGTGAGTATCTGGCATCTTTTGCTTCTATATTAGGATTTGACTCCCCCTAAGATTTGTAAGATGTGAAGTTCCCTAAATGTATGTATGGAAGAAGGTCAGATGCTGGGCAGCCAAAAAAGTGACAAATATCTATAATGGTATATATCATTTGGCTGCTTAAAATCAACACATACTTCCTTCTACACTTAAACATCTGAAAGAGAAATTGCTTCCATGTAATGTAATAAAATAATTCCATAAAACCTGAAGCTGTACCCACTGACTTTTACAAGGGAAACAATCTGATATGTAAAGAAATTCAACTCAATTCCAGGAAGAAAAACAATCCAATTGAAAATGGGCAAACAACCTGAATAGACACTTCTCCAAAGAGGACATACAGATGGACAGTAGACAATGGCAAAATGCTCCCAGTCACGCATCACAGAGAGATGCAAGTTAAAACCACGAAAAGATTTCACCTCACACCTGACCGAATGCTCACCCTCAGTAAATCAACAAACGTGTGCTATCGGGGACGTGGAGAATAGGGAACTCCGTGCGCTACTGGTGGGAATGCAGACTGGTGCAGCAACTGTGGAAAACACTATGAAGTTACCTCAAAAAATTAAAAATGGGACTGCCTTTTGATCCAGTGGTATATCCCAATTGTGGGAATATATTCTAAGAATCCCAAAAGACCAGTCAGAAAGAATGTATGCACTCCTATGTTCATAGCAGCACTATGTACAACTAGAGGCCCGATGCATGAAAATTCGTGCAAGAGTAGGCCTTCCTTCCCCCGGCTGCCGGCACTGGCTCCCCTCTGGCGCCTGGGACCCAGATTTCCCTCCTCTGGCCGCCTGCAGGCACCCAGGACCCGGGCTGCTTCCCTCCTCTGGCCACCTGCAGGCACCCAGGCATCCAGGCTAGCTTCCCTCCGGCCCTGGCTTGGTCAGGAAGGACGTCCTGAAGAACGTCTGGAAGACGTCTGGTCTAATTAGCATATTACCCTTTTATTATTATAGATAGCTAAGATCTGGAAATAGCCAAACTACCCATCAGTAGATGAGTGGATAAAAAAGCTATGGTACATTTACACAGTGGAATACTATACCGCCCCATAAAAAAGAAGGAACTCTTATCCTTTTTGACAGCATGGTTGGGTCTGGGATTATTATGCTAAGCAAAATAAGCCAGTCAGAGTAAGATGAGTATCATATAATCTCACTCATACATGGAATCTAATAAACAAAATAAACTGATGAACAAAATAGAACCAGAGGCATGGATACATAGAACAGACTGATGGCTGTCAGAGGAGAGAAGGTATGGGGGACTGGATGAAAGAAGCTGAAGAAATTAGCCAAAGAACATATATGCATAACCCATAGATACAGAAAAAAGTGTTGTGTTGGCCAGAGGGAAGGGGGCTAGGGGGTTGGGTGGAGGTGGGCAAAGCGGGGAAAACAGGGATATTTGTAATAGTGTAAACAATAAAAATAAAGAAAAAAAATAAAGGGAAACATCCCAAATCTTTTTGTTGTTGTTGTTGTTAATCCTCACCTGAGGATATTTTCCCATTGATTTTTAGAGAGTGTGGAAGGGAGGGAGGGAGACAGAGAGAGAAACATTGATGTGAGAGAGACATATGGATTGGTTGCCTCCCACATGTGCCCAGACTGGTGCCTGGGGATCGAGCCTGCAACCAAGGTACATGCCCTTGACTGGGATTGAGACTGCAACCCTTCAGTCCACAGGCCAAAGCTCTAACCACTGAGCAACCAGCTAGGGCCCAAATCTTATCAGTTATTGCATCTAGCTCAGACCACATTCTCTGTGTAATATCCATTCCTTCTTTTGTTCTGCCATGACTCCAACCAGAGATTCTTTCAACTATGGATCGCACTGTAGCATTAACCACTTTATATACAATGGTAGGGGAAGGGGAACAACAAGAATAGGAACACTGTTGAAGTGTGTAAGTTGTAAGTATACATGTCACATGGAGAGGAAGTCTTTTTATAATTCACAGAGACCATCTTTCACTCCATTCTTTTTTCCATCCCTGTCTTACTCATGTATGAAAACAATCACTATTTTCTTGATAAGACTCTATTTATCACAACCTTTTCTACATTTCCTTTCTCCTCAGTCATCATCTTGGATCAAGATGTTGGAGTACTTCAATAGTCCCTGATCATTTTCTCTTTTCCCTCCCTTTCCCACTAAATTCTTTCCATAAAAGATAGTTATCTTTAAGAAATGCATATCTGATCATGTCTCTCCCCTGCTTCCAGTGACTTGTAATTCTTCTTCAGAGAAGGTCCACAGTTCTCAGCATGGCCTAGCAGGCTTTCTCCATATGACCTCTGGCCTTCCTCAGTGTCTCTCTCTCTCTCTCTCTCTCTCTCTCTCTCTCTCTCTCTCTCTCTCTCTCTCTCTCTCTCTCTCTCTCTTCCTCATCTCTTCTCTCAGTTTCTAAGAAACCCCACTCTCTTGCCAGCCTCAGGGCTTTGCAGTGATATTCTCTTTGCTTGGAATGTTCTTTACATCTTCTCATCCTACACTTCCTCAGGTTTTCAAATCTTCATGTTTCCATCCCACCCTTGCCCCAACACCCAGACAATCAAGGCACCCACCTCGACTACTCTTCAGACCACTGATTGTCACTATGTTATTTCTATTATTATTTCCTAAATACCTGTCTTGACTGGAAAAACCTAAGGTCTATGTGTCCTCGGTGCCTAAGCTACTTACAACCTGGCACATGGAAGGTGCTCAATGGGTCACTGCTGAGCAAACAGGTAAGTGAAAAGGTCCTACATCGGTAATTATAACACCAGGCATTATATGTGGCTGTGTTCAGATTTCTGTTTTCTCATGATAAAACTCCTCAATTATTTAATCCTCAATTATTTAATTTTGGCCAGGAAGGTATTGATAGAAAAATTGTATTTGCATTAAGGTCTGAATTCATATATGCCATGGAGAGGTGGGACAAATTTTCAGCAGACCAAATGTCATTTGTTTTCCAGCACTAAATTTTGGCAAGAATAGTTCTCTGCTAATTTGAGTGACCGAGAATTTATGCAATTTCCTCTGAAGAGAATTATCCTTTAGAGAGCATGAAGAAATATTATTCTCTTCACCTAAATCTAATCTTTTTACCAGGCTCCATTTCTTTTTGCACCTGACTTACTTTTTTTCTTATAGAACCAATTCCATCTGCTTTGTAGAAACCTCTCCTATTTAAAAATTTGCCTTTCAAACCCATGATGTCCTAGGATGTGTATATTGAACAACCAGAAATAACTCAGTGACATATTCTCCTTGCTTATTTCATACATATTTCCAACTTATGACTCATTGGTTTAAAGAGGACAAATGTGAACTAAGAGCAAAACAGAGGACTTGATGTGCTTGTGCCTGGGAGGAAGATGAATCACCGTGCTGCTGGCAAAGCTTCGCAGTCAGGGTGCCTGTCTCATGGGTTTGAATGACCCCCACTGTTCCCTCTCCTGGCCTCACTCACAAATTCACATGCAACCTCACACAAACACACATCCAAAACACCACTCGCTTCTCACTTTAGAAGCCCTGTGGAACTATTTTAGTCTGGAAGGCATGCATATAATAAAGAAAGTGACTGTCTTGGAGGCTATAACTTGATATATGAACACGTCAATGGGACCTAAAATGTTAGCAGTGGCATTTTCATTCTCGATTTTCAAAGAATTTTATTTTCCTCTCTCCTTCCACCATCTGTTTTTCTTACTGTAGCAAATGTCATTTCCTATGGAGTTTAATAGGATATGAAATAGGATTGTTTTACAGTGAATTTTGATGTCGTTTCATAATTTTTCTGAGTGGTAATCTTCTCCCTCTTTTCTTCCCTCCCTCCCTTTTATTTTTCTTCTTTATTTCTTTCTCTCTCTTTCTTTGTAACCCTCATTCCCTCTTCATTTTTTTCCTTCTTTCCATTTTACTCAGAAAAATTGAGCTAGCTTTGACATTAAATTAATCGTACCAACTTAAAAAATAACTCCTACAGGTTTGCTTCTAGATTCTGAAATCCATGGAAAGACAAAGTTCTTAAATATATGAATTTTTATTAATTTTTATAACAACTGTAAATTAAACTGTTAAACAGTAAATCCCCATTGAATGGACAAGCTAAGGATTTGAACTTCTGTTGATGTTGGTGCATGGAAAGGAGTAAATGGAGAATGCGAAGTAGAGGAAGCGATGAAAGGAGAAGGTGCGGGAAGTGATAATGTATCACTTTCTATGTGACAGGCAGTGTTTAAATGCTACATATGTGTATTTATTTAATTGTCACCTTAACTACACAAGAGATATTACTGCTTTCTCCATTGGACATAAAAACAAAACAAAACAGGGAGGCACAGTGAGAATCAGGCCACACTACTCAGGGGCAGAGGTACAGGGTCCTCTGCCACTAAAGGAGTACCCACACAGTTTCTCACACATGGACTCGAGTATAAATCTGTAGCATGATGGAGGAGAGAGTCTTTTGTGAAATAGAAATATTAGAGCAATATTTTACTGTCTTCCTTTGAGGCAAACAAAGCCAAAGCATTTTAGAAAGCGCCTCTCAACATAGGGGGAAACTTCAGAAGTCAGGAGTATGATCCATTCGAGAAGCGGGCTGTGCAGTATCCTGGAGAATGGTGGAGAGAAGCAAGGAGAGATCCTGGCATGCTTGGAGAATGCGAAGCAATCACCGGCTGTTTCCTAGATTATCTTCAGGATAAACTTGTTGGGCTGTGTGTAACTTTGAGTTGGACTTTACTCTTGCATGTTTTTGGCACAAAGTGTACTGACTTGCCAACTGATATGAGTCCCATTTAGGTAAAACCTTGTTGGCACTTGGCGTATCTGGAATAGGAAAAGGAAGATATCTTGTCTTTCCTTGACTTTAGGATCCAATATGAAAGAAAGACTCAGGGAAAAATTAATATTTTTGAAAAAAAAACTTTATTATTAAAAATATTCCATAGGTCCTCCTTTCCCCCCATTAACCTCTTCCCACATACTCTCGTCCTCCCTCCCCCGACCAGGCCCTCACCACCCCATTGTCTGCATATGGGTTATGCATATACTAGTATGCATACAAGTTCATTGATTTATCGCTTTTCACCTACCCTCCCCGGCCTTCCCTCTGAGGTTCAACAATCTGTTCATGCTTCTATAACTCTAGGTCTAGGTTTATTTGGTCCATTAGGTTTCACATATGATTGAGATCATGTGATACTTATCTTTCTCTGACTGGCTTATTTTGCTCAACATAAAGCTCTCCAGGTCCATCCATGTTGTCACAAATGGTAAGAGTTCTTTTTTATTTTTTTATTTTTTTATTGCCATGTAGAATTTCATTGTTTAAGTGTACCGTAGATTTTTTTATCCACTCATCTGCTGATGGGCACCTAGGCTGTTTCCAAGTCTTAGCTATTGTAAATTGCGCTGCTATGAACATAGGGGTGCATATATTCTTTCTGATGAGTGTTTCAGGTTTCTTAAGATATAGGCCTAGAATTGGGATGACTGAATCAAATGGGGGTTCCATTTTTAATTTTTTGAGGAAACTCAATACTGTTTTCCACAGTGGCTGCATCAGTCTGCATTCTCACCAGCAGTGTACTAGGGTTCCCTCTTCTCCACAACCCCACCAATACTTATTGTTGGTTGATATGTTGATGATAGTCATTCTGACAGGTGTGAGGTGACAGAAAAAACTTTTATTATATGTTTTGCTGAACTGGAAGATAATGTACCATAAAATTGGATATTTGTTGCCGTACAAAGAAAGACTGGAAAGAATGGCTGCTCAAACACACAAGTGCTGCACTCCCGAGAAAAATGGCGCAGGTGAAAAATAGCAGTTCAGTAAACAAACTAAAACCTAAAAAAACAAAAAACAAAACAACCCACCCAATTTATTGAACATGTCTGATATGGATGTGTTGTATTAATTATATTTCTTTGATGCAAACCCGATTAACCAAAAGAAGGGAATTCATTGTCTTTTAAGTTTGGAAAGGATGTTGAGGGTAGTTCACATGATCAAAAGAAAAGTTTCAGGAATTAGGACTTTACTGGTTGGGACTAAAGGTCAGAACTGACAAGTTTCTCCTCTCCTCTCCTTGTCTCTCCACCCCTTCTGTTCTCTTACTTTCTCCTTCTCCCCTTCTCATCTGCTTCACACACACACACACACACACACACACACACACACACACACACACACACACACTTGTTTGAGTTCTAATGTTCTTCCCAAGTGGCAGGAACTATTGGCTACTGTAAAGCCCAGATTCACATTCTCCACGATTAGCAAATCTGGTAGAAAGAGCACTTCTCCTCCCAAGTTCATATATCAATTTCAGGTAAGGTCTTTGATTAGCCTGTTTGTTCTAGTGGCATGCCCATTTTTGGTCTAAGCAAAATGTAATTCAAGTTAGGTTGAAGACCTATTACAAAGGGTAATGCAGTGGAAACTAGGATCTCCCTGACAGAGTGCTCTAAGAGTCATGAGCTGGTGGTGTTTCACTTAGAATGATGTTTCTGACATTTGTTGTTAAATTGTGTTGTTGCCCCTCTGTGAGGGACATGGCAAACTCTAATTACAAGAGCAGACTCCAAACCAAGTGGCTCCCCTTTGCAGCCTCTCTCCCCTTATTGCTCTCTCCCCAGACTTGCCCCATTCATTCAAAACAAGCTTGAGTTCCTGCCTCGCAGGGATAACTGCAAACTGCAGGCAGATGCAGGCGCTGCTTGATCAGGTCTGGGGGCCAGGCCTTAATTAGAATGCTTGGAAAAGAAGAGCAAATGATTAAGCTACATTCTCGATCCCTGTTTCTAATTTTAAAGAGGGAATGATGCATCAGTCAAGCTCTGTGCTGGAGCTCCAAGTCACGTTTTTAAAATGTCCCAGAACAACAGGAGGGAAAGTTTTGCTCTGTTTTGATAAAACCACCCTTGACTACTTGCTATGTATAGCATGATATATTCCAACATGCAGTGCGCTAGGTTACAGTACACCAAGTTTTAGTTGCATGAAAAATTTCTTCCTGAAACATGTAACATTCAATGTCAATTGTAATTGAAAGAATAATATAAAAGTTGAAACTTAGAAACAAGTTTTTTTCTGGACTCAAGATATGTCACGATAATTAACATTAGGCACGTATTCCCAGAAAATAAAACAGAATGTGCAGAGCCCGTTTCAGAGGTGAATAGAAGGCGAATTGCTAAATAGTTTAAGAGAATACAACTCCACTAAGAACGACAGGGGCAGATGACTTCTGATGAGCAGATAATGACTTCCATAACAACGTTCTATTGGTGATGCTGATTTCAAATCAGTGATGACACTGTAATTTGTGATGCTCAAACTTATACTTAAGGAAGGAAAAGTGATTGTTTTATGTGAGAATGGAAAATTATTTTTGTTTTCCACCAAGCAATAGAATACAAATACCATATTCTTAAAAAATGCTTAGCAATTAACTCCCCAATTTCTTTTTTTTTTTTTTAATAGGGTGCCCATTTAAAAAATGTATTTTTATTGATTTCAGAGCGGAAGGGAGAGGGAGAGAGAGATAGAAACATCAATGATGAGAAAGAATTATTGATTGGCTGCCTCCTGCCTGCCCCCCATTTGGGGATCAAGCCTGCAACCTGGGACCCTTCAGTCAACAGGCTGACACTCTATCCACTGAGCCAAACCAACTAGGGCAGTTCCCCAATTCTTATCCTAAACCACATTATGAAAACAAAGACACATGGTGTCGATGTCCCTGTCCTTGGGTAATATTTGCACTCCTATACAAATATAATCACTTCTTCAAATAGTGGGGAAAAGGACACTTGAGAAGTCTCCATTGGTATTGGGATAGTTAGATAGACCACGGTTATGCATATCATGAAATTCAAGGCAGCACCTATAACAAATGAAGTAGGACTCCGTGCGCCATGGTGGAAAGATAGCTCAGACATTTTTAGGAGAAAAAAAGTAAGTCATAGGAAAATGGGTTTAATATGATACCACTTAGGTAAATGGGAAAACACAATATATTTATAATTTATAGATGTACATCCTATATAATAAAGAGCTAATATGCTAATTAGACTGGACAGTGAAATGACCTTCCAGAACGACCAGTGGGAGTGGTGTGGGGCTGCGAGGCAGCCGGGGCTGCAAGGGCTGAGCCCCTTGCATGAATTTTGTGCATCGGGCCTCTGGTATGCTTATAAAAAGTTTAGAAGGCTAAAGTGGTACACTGTGAACAGCAGCTACTTTTGGGGATGAGAGAGACTTTCACTTTCTCATTATATTTCTATATCTTTCAAGCCTTCTGTTTTCAATGTTTACAATAAAGTCTTTGTATATTAAAAAAGAAATATACATGGATATACTCCCTATAAATATTTCTTTACCAACCTAAAGTAATAATTTACATTTTTGTTCTACTGGTTCCACTGATGTTTGGAAGGAGACTGTGGTGGTGAGGATGCGGAATCCTGCACGCTCCTTTATGAAGCACTCACTCTTTCTACACTCCACTGTTCTCTCAGTATGCAGAGGCCATTATTTAAAGACTTGCTCAACCCATGATGTCTAATTTTAACTTAATTCTGTATGTCTTCATGATGAAGAGAGTCTAATTTTTTTAAAATTAAAAATCAGGCCTTCTGAAGGCTAAAATCTATATGAGAGCCCTAGCTAGTTTGGCTCAGTGGATAGAGCACCAGCCTGAAGACTGAAGGGTCCCAGGTTTGATTTTGGTCAAGGGCACATGCCTGAGTTGTGGGGCTCAATCCCCAGTGAGGGACGTGCAGGAGGCAACTGATAAATGATTCTCTCTCATCATCGATGTTTCTATCTCTCTCCCTCTCCCTTCCTCTCTGAAATCAATAACAAGATATTTAAAAAAAATCTTTATGAGAATAGAGACTGAATCTATTGTGTGTGTGTGTGTGTGTGTGTGTGTGTGTGTTCTTTAATCTTACAGAGTTTTAAATATAGTATTACTTGACAGGGACTTGTCCCTGAGCGGGTCTGCTTAGGGCTAGCTGGTAGTGTTTGGGTTCTTGAATTCATGCAGGAAAAGTTTTACAACTTGAGTCCAGGTGATTATGAGGATATGTTTATTAAAGCTGGGGACAGTGAAGCAAAGGAGGGCTTAGCATAGAAGAAGCAACAGGAGAGCCGAGGCTGGGCTGCTTTGGTTCTGTAAAAATGGTATAGGCAGGAAAGGAGCCGAGGAGGAACTGCTTTAGCTCAGTGGGAAGTCAGAGAAAAGGGAGCCTTGGAGATAGGATCAGGCATTAGCCTGGGATGAGCTGCCACTGCCTGCTGCCACTGCCCACTGCTCCTCTGGTTGCGAGTCTCATGGGGTCCTTTAGAGTTTAGGAGACACACCTGTGTGGGGAAGAGAGGGAAGGGAAAGCTTGTGCTGAGTCCTTTGTCTTGAGGGCTCTTTTGCAGTTGGGAATCTTAGGGAGAACTCAGGGAACAGTTTCAGCAGAATATTTATCATTTTTCTAGGTGTGCTTTTTCAGGGTTGTGGCCTCTCCTGATTGGTCAGCACCAGGGCAGAGTCATTGATCATTGCAGCTGGTCCTGGCATCAGCCACCTGGTTTTGCTGCTTTTCTGGGCCTGGAGCTGAAGTACAATGGAGGCCTAGATATTATCTCTAGGGAGGTACCCTTCTGTACCTGTCTGTAAATTGCTTGGCCAGTTTGTTCAGCTATCTGTATCAGTTTCCCCATTTATTTGCCAAGGAATTTTCCTAGCTTCTTACTATCCTGCCTCAAAAGTAGACATGTAGAAAATATTTGCCAAGTGGCTGAAGCTACAGGTGGAGGATTATTTAGGACTAGGGGAACATGCTGGGGACTCAGAGATATGATTTGTTAAGAAAACAGTAAAATAGTAAGGAAATTATGAATGTACTAGAGGCCTGGTGCACAAAATTCGTGCACGGGTGTGTGTGTGTGTGTGTCCCTCAGCCCAGCCTGCACCCCCTCCAATCTGGGACCCCTCAAGAGATGTCCGACTGCCCATTTAGGCCCTAGGGCAGTCAGACATCCCTTTCACAATCCAGGACTGCTGGCTCCCAACTGCTCCCCTGCCTGCCTGCCTGATTGCCCCTAATGACTTCTGCCTGCCAGCCTGATCATCCCCTAACCCCTCCCCTGCCAGCCTGATTGATGCCTAACTGTTCCCCTGCTGGCCTGGTCACCCCTAACTGCCCTCCCCTGCTGGCCTGGTTGTCCCCAACTGCCCTCCCCTGCTGGCCCGGTCACCCCTAACTGCCCTCCCTTGCCAGCCTGGTCACCCCTAACTGCCCTCCCCTGCGGCCCGGTCCCCCCCAACTGCCCTCCCTTGCAGGCCTGGTCCCTCCCAACTGCCCTCCCCTGCAGTCCTGGTTGCCCCCAACTGCCCTCCCCTGCAAGCCTGGTTGCCCCTAACTGCCCTCCCCTGCCAACCTGGTCACCCCTAACTGCCTTCCCCTGCTGGCCCAGTCGCCCCCAACTGCCCTCCCCTGCAGGCCTGGTTCCCCCCAACTACCCTCTCCTGAAGGCCTGGTCGCCCCCAACTGCCCTCCTCTGCCGGCCCGGTCACCTCTAACTGCCCTCCCCTGCAGACCTGATCGCCCCCAACTTCCCTCCCTTGCACGCCTGATCCCTCCCAACTGCCCTCCCCTGATGGCCTGATCGCTCACAACTGCCCTCCCCTGCTGGCCATCTTGTGGTGGCCATCTTGTGTCCACATGGGGGCAGCCATCTTGTGTGTTGGAGTGACGCTGAATTTGCATATTACCTCTTTATTATATAGGATAACTCTTCTGAGAAACTTTTATAGGCAGTGTTTCAAACAATTTGATGAAGTAGGCAAACTCATATCCTTTCCTTAAATTTAAAAGGAAGTGGTAGTCTAATTTAATTCTCTTTCTTAAGACTAGGCCACTCTGCAAACAGGTTAGTTTTCAGTTTGTTTTCCTAGCATTTTATTTCAGGCACTTTCTCCATTCTGACAATTTTCTGAGTTTCTTGCACTCTGGAGTAAACGATTTCAGGATTATCTACCTGCCAGTTCTGGTCTTTCATCCTCCTTAACCACCACCATCGTAAAGAGAGAGAGAGAGAGAGAAAAAAATACAACCACATTAAACCAAACCATAACAAACCAAACAAAACAAAACCAAAAAAAGTATTTGGGACTCAATGACCCATATCCTGTTTTAGCAAAGACTTTTCCAGAGCTTCTACTAGGTTTGGCACATTTAGTGTCACAATATTCTTCTTTTTCTTCTTTTGAGTGCTTTTGTCTCTTGAGTTTACTTATAATAATATCTGTTAAAGGAAGGGCAGGACAAGCAGCAACAGGACTTAGGACACCATGTCACGGCAAAGACAGCCAGCTTTTGGCCTCCTGGTAAAGAGTTAGCTGCTTAATGAATAACAAATTATAAACAGACCCTGAGGTTAAAGGATAATAGGCACAGTCTTGGCCTCCACCTTATTAAGTTGACATACTTCCATAGACATTGGGCCAATTACATCAGTGGGACCCATTGGGGCTAATTCAAAAGTTCCTGTTGTGTTTTCCAGCCTGTTTACTTATTTGGACTGCATAGCTAAACAGGACCAACCTTCACCTTGATGTGTTCTATTTTAGTATTGTTTAAAAAGTAAGAAACCCCCGTCTGGAAAAATTACATTTATTTTTGTCACAGTTCTAGGGGTTGTGTGGTTATCAAGTTTAGCATGTGTAGAGAGGAACATGGTCAGACTGAAGAACAGAGGTGTGAAAAGATGTTAACAACAATAAGGCTATAAAAACACTTGCCTCTTTTTAACCAAGCAAAACATTTCTTATGTTCCTTAAAAGAACTGAAAGGCCCTGATAAGTGATGATGAGGTTCACATCATCATTGATTCAAGTTGACCTTTTCTGAGAAATAGGTCTGGTGTTAGGTGAGTATTTTTGGCTTATGGGCAATTTACATTCAACAAAACATTTATTATGCTCCCATTATGTGCCAGGTATTTTGGTTAAAGTCAGGACTACAAACATGAATATATATATATATATATATATATATATATATATATATATATATATATATATATATATTATTATGTTTCTCTCTCTCGCTCCCTCTCCCTTCCTCTCTGAAATCAATAAAAATATTTTTTAAAAATAATAATAAAGTAAAAAAATACTAAAAGTCTCACAATGAATAGCAATCATCAGTCCCACATAGACCTTCTGACCACCCAGGTCTGATCTTTTGAAACAACCAGTTTTAATACTTAATCTGTTGTTTTTTTTCTGAGATTTATTTTCACTTATCTAGATGATAAGGTCCATGGCATTTGTTGATTTATCAGTATATTATATATAAATTTCATTTTTTATACCAGGACTTATGTCTTTTATTCTTACCCTACCCTACCCCTTCTCATTGGGTAGGTGGGGTTTCGAACAAAAGTGAAAGATTAGGAAAAGAGGGATTTATTTTGAGTGATGTGAAGCAGGATGTTGCTGGGCATTTCTGGTTATGATTCATAGATACCATGCAAGGGGAACAAGAAGTAATCTGATGTGTTTATTAGAGTGCTTTTCAAAGTGTGGTCCCTGAACAGGCAGTGTCAGTATCACTGGGAACTTACTAGAAATGTAAATCCTATGTCCCACCCCAGACCTACAGAACCAGAAACTCTGGAGGTGGGCCCAGCAGTCTGTGATTCTTGCTACAGTTGGAGAAACTCTAGCTTTAGAGTATGAAATTTTAAACTTGACTCAGAAGCATCTGGGAGTTAAACACATGATGCCTGTGCCCATCCCAGAGAATATGCTTTAATTGGTCCGAGGAAATTGAAATTTTGAGAGAATGAATAGTTTCCCTACGGTCACACAGCTAGTAGGAATTAATGCCTAGTTCAACCTGATATCAAGCCCCAAGTTTATCCATGTGTTGCATAGACCTGCCAAATTGTGTGAAAGTAGAGGTTGAACAGTCTTTCTCCGGGGCACCTGGACTCACTGTAAATGACTTCTCACTGTTTAGTTCTGTTCTCTCAAAGGAAAGAGTCCTTGAACAATACAACACTTGTAAATGTGACTTTGTATGTCGTGAATAAGAATATATCATAGCTATGTTTGTTTTAATTACTTTTACAAAATACATTTTTTTGTAAACCCATGAACTGCCTAGACTTACAACAACCTACCCCTACTTTGAGCAAAGCCAATATATAGAAATTTTATATAAAGCAGAAAAATAGAATCACTCTGAAACAGGGCAACATTTTCACTTTATGAAAAGGTTCACAGCAGGGAATTAGGTTCTCAAGTGCAGTGCTCACCCAAATGTTGTGTCTACTACTTGTGGCCCTTGAGATTTTTAGTGGTATGCAAGTGCATATTCAAAGAATTAATAATTATGCATGACTTAAAGGCTTTTTATAAACAATTATATTATCTGTCTCCATGCTAGGGCCTTTACATGGATTATCTCATTTAACCCATATAACCTGCTATGAGATACCTAAATAAAATAATTCTACTTCTTTTACAGATAAGCAAACTGAGGCTTAGAAAGATCAAATAACTTCCATAAGCTGTGTGGACTTGGATGTATGTAGTTAATTCAGGATTTCATTCTGAAAGTCTGAAGACAGAATCTGGCTGTATAGTGCTTTGGACTCCATGTCACTCTGAGTGTGAGTATCCAATGAACCTTTTTAGTAAGGCAGCTATAAGATTCTTCCTTTCTTATTGATTGCCAATGGCAGCTAGTTAGAGGCTGCGTGCCTGAGAAGTTGATGATTTAGGAGTAGCCTGGATCAAGAATTCTGTCTTTTAGGGGTGTCTTCACTGAGTTCTGCCCAACTGGCCCAATGGGATATGTATTCTCTTTCAAAGAACTTTGAAGTATTTTAATCAGACAGTAGGTTGGCTAGAAACTTGAAGAAATCCAGAGAAACAGAAATCCTTCTGTAGAGATGATTTCCCTTGTTTACTGACTTCTGGGTGTTTTCTTGTAGGAACTCCCAACATTCAGAGTAAACTTTGCCATATCTCTGTTTCCTGTCATCTCCAAGAGCCTGACTAATAACCTTGGGAGAATCCAATGAGAGTTCTGTATGTATGGGTGTGGAAAGTGAAATGTTTAGTTCTGAACCTCTCTATGAGTCAGAATTGATTTTATCAGCCTGGAGACCTGAAATAAGACTCCACCCTCCATCTTCCAGTTATTTGTATTGATACCTAAAAGAGTGAAAGGGAGGGTATGAGTTCTTGACCCAGTTCTATTCCAGGGCCCCCAAAAGGTCTCCTAGGGCACATTTATTTTTCATCTCTGCTGAAACCTTGAGTGACCCTTGGCATTCAGCCTCTAGTTCTCCACAGCACATATGAGAAGTTATGAAATCAACAAGATTGCAGAAGAGCAGAAGTCCATACCTAAGAAATCTTTATTAGAACATAGGTATTTAATAATCATTGGCAGGTAGATTGTAATTCTTCATATACCTTGATGGAGACAAAATTATGATTATTTTGCTAGCATGTATCATTTTCTTTTCTATTTGAGATTTCTATTTCAAACCTAGGTAACAGCTCACCCATTGGGCCTAATGTGTAAACAGCTGAACCTCTCCTCTGCTCAAATACCTGGAATCATAACTGCCTTCTTTAAAACTTGGCCATAGGCAAAAACTTTGAATAATATATTCCCTTTTGGCATGCCAAGTCAGGATTTGAGAATATAAGACAGAGTCTTTGTTAGATTATCCCCCAGTATAGCATGATAGTGTAATCTAATTTCAAACTAATTCCTTTAAAAGTCAAATATATATATATTTTTAGTATGTTATTAACCTAAATACCCAAGAAATTAGGTTTTTATTATAATAGTACTTAGAATAATTGACGGGACATCTGCCACTCTTTCCCATCCATACAATTTGCTTTGACATGACGATGTTAACAGCTGAATGCTTTATGTGATAATTATATGATCAAATGTAAGTACTGTTTACACAGTGTATGTCCATAGAGGATATTATCTATGTATTTAAAAAAAAAACAAACATAGCCTAAGCCCACAATTATATAACATTCTTCTTGAAGTGATGTCAGAGAGTCCAAAGAAGGTCAAAGTGACTTGAGAAATAGCCTTTTATAGAGTTCTTAGACTATAAGCCTTTATTGGAAAGAACTCAAATAGTTGTATTATTCCATAAACCTCAAGATAAACCTGACAGGAATGTTTTGATAAAATTTAAATAAATTGTTTTTCTGAACAATTTTAGATTACTGTTAGATGAGGACTTCCATGGAAGAAGATGGAAGTGTTTGCTAATTTTTATTTGTGGCCTTGTTTTTAAAGATGGATCTATTGCATGGAAATGTGCTCACTTTGGCACAAGAGGCCTCTGTCCATGTGTATCCTAGTTAAGCAGACAGTCTCTTGGCTCTGCAAGCAGAGATTGCTGCTCGCATTATAATAATTTGCTTTGGCAAGGGATCTTATTCTGTATTTATTTTTTCCTTGTTGTGGGTCATTTTAACATCTGCTCTTATGACAAGGGAGTTTTTCAGATGGATATGTATTTGTTGCTGTGTTAGAAAAGTCTAACTTTGTAAATAAAGGAAGTAGTAAAATGGCCAAAGTGTTTTTTATTCATTTCTACACCCTGATATCAAATGAGAAAAACCTTTTGGAATGAATGCCATCTCTACACTAACCAACATCACTTCCCCTTATTATAACAAGAATTTGTTACAATCAGGCTTATTATTTCAGCCTTTCTCAGACCACATCTCATTGTTCCTCTAGCTAGAGACACACTTCTTTTCCTTGTAATAAATTTGAGATCCTCTCATTAGCTAAGACTTCTTTTTTAAAAAAATATATTTTATTGATTTTTTACAGAGAGGTTGGGAGAGGGATAGAGAGTTAGAAACATTAATGAGAGAGAAATGTCGATCAGCTGCCTCTTGCACAGCCCCTAATGGGGATGTGCCGGCAACCAAGGTACATGCCCTTGACCGGAATCGAACCTGGGACCCTTGAGTCCGCAGGCCAACACTCTATCCACTGAGCCAAAATGGTTAGGGTTAGCTAAGACTTCTTTAATCATTTTACAAAGCTACTTTGCTGAGGGCAATGAATTTATAATAGAAACAACAGGATTTTGGTGGCAGATGGTTCCGTGTTTGATTCCCAAATCCACTACTGATTAAATGAGAGACATTGGGTGAGTTACTTAACCTTTCTGAATCCAATTTTCTCATCTTTATCAGAAGTAATGTTTATTTCTGATTTTTTTGTAAAGATTAGGTGAGATGAAATTTGCCTAGCACTCAATAAATTTTAGATATTTATATTATACCTATTTATGATAATTTTTCCCTAAGCAAAGGGGAATTTATTTGTATCAACTTTGTTCAAGCCCATGATTGAAATATCCAATTTAGTATACAGGGTTTGCTTGTGCCATACACTGGCCCTTTACAATTCTTGCCTATATTCCTGCTGCAGGTAACCATTTTCAACTCTTTTACTTCCTGATCCCTCAAAAATTCTTATTTTGTACCCTATTCATCTTGAGATTTTAGGTATTAACTATTGATATGAAAGATGCTGCTGCTCATATTTTTGATAAAACCTCTGTTGGAGCTTTCTAACCTGCTTAAATTTGAGAAACTTGTTCTTTTTGTACAACTATTCTCCTCTGGTCTCTACCTCTACCATCATTCTAAATATTTTCACTGTTTCTTTCCTATGTTGGTCTTCTGTTTTCAGTCTCCTTCCTTCCTTCCTTTCTTTCTTTTTCTTTCTTTCTTTCTTTCTTTCTTTCTTTCTTTCTTTCTTTCTTTCTTTCTTTCTTTCTTTCTTTCTTTCCTTCTGGAGGTAACTTTGTTGATACTTAAAGGTCTGCTGAATTTTGTATTCCACCCTCATACTAGTTGATAGTTTTAGAGGGTAAAGAATTTTGCATTGGAAAAATTTTCTCTTTAAGAAATAGACTTTGTGCTAGTCTATTCTAAGTAAAGTTGAAATGAAAGAAATTATTGTGTGTAACATAGGAGAAGGAATCCAAAATCATAGAGAGATAAGAATGTTAGAATAATTTATGTTCATTTATTCCATGAAGGCCAGAAGTCATTTTCTTCATTCAGCTATTCAGTATAAATTAGTGAGAAGACCACAAGAATCTTTGAAAAGCACTGTGGATAATATTCTCTGGGGCTGCAGGTAGGGCTGTGTGTTTTCTTTTTTAATATACTTTTTACTAGAGGCCCGGTGTACGAAATTTGTGAACTTGGGGGGGGCGTCCCTCAGCCTGGCCTGCGCCCTCTCGCAGTCTGGGAGCCCTGGGGGGATGTCTGACTGATGGCTTAGTGAGCCTAAGCTGTCAGTTGGACATCCTTAGTATTGCCATGGAGGTGGGAGAGGCTCCCATCACTGCCGCTGTGCTCGCCAGCCATGAGCCTGGCTTTTGGCTGAGCAGCGCTCCCCCTGTGGGAGCACACTGACCACCAGGGGGAAGCTCCTGCGTTGAGTGTCTGCCCCCTGGTGGTCAGCACGCATCATAGTGACCAGTCATTCCACCATTCGGTCATTTGCATATTAGCCTTTTATTATGTAGGGTACGCTGTAGATGAGGCCCCCTAGAACCATAAGAAATGCAAAAAATTCACTGTTAACTCATTCTCAAATTGCCCCTACTTAAAATCAAATTGCCCCGCTGTGGGGCATGTGCTGCACCTTGGGAACCACTGGACTTGACACTTTTCCTCTCTGAGCTTCATTTCTGAATACATACACATATCCCATGGGAATTGTAATCTCTTCTCCGCCTACCTCACTGGGTTGTCATCAGGAGGTTCTGAGCTAATAAACCTAGAAATGTTTCATCAAGTAAGTGATGTCTAAACGGGAAGGGATTGTTATTTTTAAGCTCACAGGTACCCTTGCAGGTAGCAGGTGCTGATTACGGGAGGAGGGCATGATTGTTTCCTGGGACTGTAGCTATGGAAGCTTTGCAGAGGGCTCCGCAGGCCTTGGAGGGGCCGGCTCTGGCCAGCAACCCTGTAGTGGTGGTCGTCCCTGGAGGCTCTGGTCGGGGGCAGGGCATTAGGACGGTGCTAGGAGGTTGGCGAGGCTGAATGGGGAGTAACTGTCAAACCTTCCTGCTTGGCACCATTCTTTAAATTGTACATGGCTGTTTCGCAGCTGTACCTGCTCAGGGCAGGGCTCCTCCAATCTCCTGGAGCGGGGTGGGGGCCCGGCCAGGGCAGAGCCAGGTGGGCTAGGAGGGTGGGTTTAGCCACGCCCCCAGTGAGGTTCAGTGCGCTTCCGCTGTGAAAAAGGAGCTGCTGCTGTTGGGGGGAAGGGTCTGACCCTTGGGGGACCACTCAGGCCTGCCTCCACCCCGGTATGGAGTTGTAGGGAGGAGAGGTATGCCCAGCCTCAGCTAAGGGGGCCCTGCAGCAGTGGGCCGCGGGCCCTGGGTGCCTCGGGGGCACTGATGGGTGGTCGCAGGCGTGCTATTGTTGTGGGTGTCCCTGGCGGGGATGGTGGAGGAAGAGATCGGGAGTCGGGAGTCGGAGGTACTGGCTGCAGCTACCCCAGAGGCTGGGTCTTATCCCCATCCCCCTGGGGGTGCAGGGGGATTGGAAGAGCTCCCCATGGCTGCTTCCTCTTCCTTCTTTGCATTCCGGGCTCCTGTCAGGCACTCTCCTCAAGCCCCCAGGAACTTGGCTCCAGCTGCCCGCCCCCTGCTATGCGCGCAGTATCCTGCTGGTCTGTCAATATGCAAATTGGTCGTTACTGGGACACCGTAATGTACAGTTAGCATATTACCTCTTTATATGTATAGATTATTGATAGTATTACCGATATCCCCCATTCTCCCTTTCACCCCTCTCCTTCCAGCCCTTACTTATCCTCCCATGTCTTCACTACCCTATTGCCCATGTCCATGGGATATGCATATAAGTATATAAGTTTTTTAGTTTATCTCTTCTCATCCGTCATCCACATTTTTGACATTATCATTGGAATGGGCTCCCTGCTTTTACTGCAGATGTTGAGATTCTATGGGATTAGAGGTCAAGCAGTCTTGCTTATATGCCAGAGGCAAGGTGGACACAGTCTCTTAGCTTCCCAGGTCTACCGTGATCTTTGATGTTAGCTAAATTTTCATGAAGTGCTGAGATCAAAATAGTTGGTCAAGGCACTGAAATTCTACTTAATCTCTATTAAAACAATAGGAAACTCTGTGTTTGCTGAACATGAGAGCAGAGCCAGAATTCCCTGAACAAAGGAGATGGGAACCTTTGAAAAAATATCTGGTATCAATATCACACATACTTATCTAAATCTTTCCTCTAACCTTTCACAAAAAGGTTTTTGTGCACTGAGAAAAGTGAAATATCCAGGTCTTTGGAAGGTTATTGGATGTAGAATTTTCATGCAGCAGACCTCTAGTAATATTTATAAGCATCTAGTGACTTCATTTAGCTGCTATTTCATTTGGTTCTTTTTGGTGAGGCAAATCAACACATACTGGAAGTTGGTTTGCTCTGTAGCTATTAACATCACCAGAAGATGTTTGCTTTTATTTAATAGAGAGAAATGTAATCCATCACCTTTATATTTGTCAATCCTCTAACATTATGCCATAATTTAGTCCTAGAATTTTTATCATCACATCATCCCTTGGGATATTGAGCACACTGGTCTACTTTTATCATCTTATCTTTTAGGATATAATGCTTGAATATTACATCAGTCATGAAGCTAGGGCTGTGTAGTAGTAGCAAAATAAATGTTTAGGTAAGACCTACATTTGAAACAGGATGGAAGACATATCACATAAAACTTAGGGATCTGATACTTAAAACTTTCTGGGGTCTGGAGCTTGTTGAGATATCTCCTCCAAAGTGAAAAATCTACTAAGAGTCCCTTTTCCCCCTACACTAATAAGGAAGAGATGCAATAGTTTGTGGGCTTACTTGGATTTTAAATTAATGTGTAACACATGTGGATATGCAGGTCTTACATATTTATCAAATGAACCACTTACACAACTGTTTACAAATAGTGGGGCCAGACCCAAAAAAGGAATTCCAGCAGATCTAGGTTGTGGTACAAACAGTTCTTTCCTTTGGCTCTTGTGAAGCAACAGATCCAATGGGGCTTGTGATATCTCTGGCAGACTGATATGTTCTATAAAGCACATACAAACACAAATAAGAAATACAATAGAGGATACTAAGGCTCTATTGAAAAGCCATACCAGTTTTAGCTAATTGTTCTTAGCTTCTTACTGGTCTAAAGCAGAGACTGTAAGCAGGTGACTGCAACTTGAGCTCCTAAAACGAGCTCTTTCTATCTTGTTTTCCAGGCATAAAGTCAAGTATGCTGAAGAATTTTCCATCAACAAATTGAAGTGGTAAATAAGAAATACAGATTGCTTAGATTCTGAAAGCACAATAAAGTTGCATGCATTAAGTGACTGATCCCCAATGCACTTACTCCTATGGCTCTGCTTCTGAGCCTCCAAGAATGGACTTAAGGTAGTGCTCCTATGAACACTTAACTTAATGGAGGGGTATTTGAGTCTGCTTTAAAGGTGATAAATAAATTTCTGGCACCAGATGGCAGAGGACTAGCTTACTGTATAACCCACCTGCGGGGTAGCATTGAAGGGAAAGTCTCTTGGTGAGAACTACCAGTCTTCATCAATGCATGCATAGTGACTAATGAGGTTGGCCATTCAGGGATTTAAAATAGTAAGACAGGAAGACTAGTGATAAATCTGTTTGAAGAAGAGAAGTGTGGATAGATCTCTTGGAATAGGTCCAAAGTAAGAGAACATTTGTGCCCTGGATGAAAACTCACCAGAAGGACCCTTCTGCGGAGGAGTCTTTCAATATCAGTTAGATAAGATTACTCTGTGGATGTCAATCACAGCTTTCCTCACCCAATCCAGTGCTTGTTTTATGGGCTTATGAATGAAGTGACCATAATAACAGATACTGAGGTCATGTGTGGACTCAACAACATGGAATTCCCCTAACTGCAGCTAAGTGATTTCTGCTGCAACCAGGAGCCCAGTCTGTCAAAAACATCAACAAAATTTGAGACCCTGATATGTTATCATTTCCTGGAGGGACTAACCTATCTTTGGCAAATAAATGAACTGTCTTAAGAAGTATTCTAAAGTATATTCCTAGAAAAAGGATTTGGGAAAATATTAAACTAAGCCAGAATTCAAACCTTAGTTTTTTTGTTTTGTTTTGTTTCAAAGCTTAGTTTTGATTTAACAGTGATTCAATAATTTCTTCCCTACTAGGTACGGTTTTTATTTTGCGTGAGTAAAAAAAAAAAAATCAAGGTTTAAAAAGTACTGTTAACAGTGGTATGAGAAGAAAAGATGATTTAACTTCAGACATAATGCATTATAACTTGTATTTGTAATTACATATTCATATTTATTTGAAATCACTTGGCTATTTTTTATTATGCCCAAATTGCTTTTAATTAATTTGATATTATCACTGAACACCAAGTCCATTTATTAATGCTATTCTTTTTTAACTTTCTCAGACAATAATAATTATTTTTAAAAAGAGATACACAACTTTAAAGTGAATGTCTCTTACTACAATGAGATTTGGGATAGCAGATTACCTTGCAAAAATAAGCTTCTTCTACTTTTAAGTTGGTGGAAAACTGCTAGCTTCTTGGCTTTTGGAAACACATGTTGAATCATTTTACTGTAGCTGCATTTTTAAATTTCAGAAATAATTATTGCATAGTAGTTTAAAAATTACTTATTAATATTTGTAAGCACTGTTGAAATAAAATTTATTTAAATAGAAGAATATTTGCACTATGAACTTATTAAAACCCACTTAATGAGAAAATCATAAGTAAATTCAAGAAAAATTTTAATTTTAATCTGAATAGAATTAAATCTGATGATTTATACTTCTTATATTCCTAAACAGTCTTCCTACTGTCCTTTTTCTTGTACTGATTCCATAGATGAAAAGGGAGAATTAAGGTTCTTCTTAATGATATAATACATAAGGACTACTTTGGTTACATATAGAAAAATTCTTGGGCTTGCTTTTAAAAACAACAAAACTAGCCACTATTTATAATTTACCTACATGTTGAATGTCTCCATATGGAGCTCACATCAAAATCATAATTGTATCTGCTGTCA
This sequence comes from Ia io, assembly GCA_025583905.1. NCBI lineage: Eukaryota > Metazoa > Chordata > Mammalia > Chiroptera > Vespertilionidae > Ia > Ia io. The sequence continues at coordinate 52,324,049 of JAJQQW010000003.1, forward strand.
AAATTTTCTTGAGGTAATTGAATAAGTAAAATTTAAATACATGTAGCTAAATAATATTTAAATAGTTGTTCAAGAGGGTGTAGAGATGATACCAAAGACAGTCCATATATAAGTAAAATTAATTTTTATACAATTATTGCTATAGGAATTCAGAGAAGTGGTAGATCACTTCAGACAGGCTTGGTCTGTAAGGGTGCTACATTTCAATGGGAAATCTAATTATCTTGGTTCTGAAGGTAATTTCCTGGGCTAGAATGGATAAACAGATATATAGTTATGGGTTAACTTTTAAAAAACTTCTTTGCTAAAAATATGCATAACTTGGAATTTCATTTTTTAAATATAACTTAGCTAGAAATAGAAAATGGGCAGTTAGACACTAAAAGTACTAGGGTTTCCATTGCCATCAATTCAGAGAAAGAGGTGAGATCAGAGCTGTTTAGGAGGGGAGAGAAGATTTGGATCTTAGTGAGAAAGAACTCTGTCTGTAGAGCATTTTTTGGCATGCCTAACAAAAAATGTTCTGGGGATGTTTATGGTCAAGGGAATCAAGTATGTTGGTTGAAGCAGAGGCATCATATAAGGAAGTAGTTGGCAATCAGGCCAGAAACTTAGGATGCATGGTGAGATCAAAGATGAAAATCCTGAATACCCTGGTTGATTTAAGCTATGGGAATGAAGGACTGTAGTCAGATTCAGAAGAGCTCAATGACATGGAAGAAAAATAACAAGACAAGATAATAAAGAATGGCAATTTCTCACAGCTGCCAGACAGATGTGCATCACTCTTCATGATATATCATTCTGTGGATTCTCCATTCCAAATAAACCTACAGGGCCTGCCACTGTACTATAACCATCCAAAGCTAGTTCTTTTTTTTTTTTTTTTTTTTTTTACAACTTGATGTTTTTTTTTTTTTTTTTTTTTTTTTTTCCAATTTTTTTATTAAGGTATTATATGTGTACATATCTTACCATTGCCCCCCCCCACCCCATTCCCATATATGCCCTCGCCCCCCAGAGTTTTGCGTCCATTGGTTATGCTTATATGCATGCATACAAGTCCTTTGATTGATCTCTTATCTTCCCCACCTCTCCCTAACCTTCCTGCTGTAATTTGACAGTCTGTTTGATGCTTTACTGCCTCTGTATCTATCTTTTTGTTTTTCAGTTTATAATGTTCTTTATTATCCATAAATGAGTGAGATCATGTGATATTTTTCTTTCATTGACTTGCAAAGCTAGTTCTTTTTGATAGAGGTAAACATAATATATAAATTAGTTAATTAAGTTTTGTCTACTATAATGATTCCTGGCTGCTTGAAATGACAATATCAGATGTTTCTTTAGTTTAAATTAAAAATACAAAGGCATTCAAGAAGGGTAATAAATTCAGGCATATCTGTCATTTATACCTTAGTGTTAATGCTTTTTCTAAGAACTTTTTTCTAAAGAGTAAGATTAGATGGTATGAAAGAGAAAGTAAGGGGCAAAGAGTGATAGTTATATTTCATTAGTGTCAGCTTAATTTTCTACTCCTCTTCATGGGTAAGGACATGAGAAGGGGATACTTATGTAGAGGAATGAAATATAAAAGACTTGTTTCTCTGGTCCAAACCATACTACTTAAATTTTATCCGGAGCTAGCCAATTATCACTCTGCTTTTCCCAAAGTGTCTTGTTGGACAGTTCTATTTATTTTAGAAAATATATAACAAAATAATCAGTTGAGTGATTTCAACATTAAATCAATCAGATACCTGCTTCCCAAAATGAAAGTCTTGAAGAATTTTGCCAGAAAGATAAAGAAAAGAAGTTTTCATGTTATTGCCACATCTTCTCTTTCATTTTTAGCCATCTTTATATGGTATAAAAGTCACTTTCAGAGTGTAGTCTCTTGAGGGCTCTATTACACATTCTGAATATAGTCTTATATTATATTTAAAGATTTACCTTGTTTTTCATTGGGAAAGCTAGGCATCTTGTTTCAAATGTGCTTTCCTTGGATATAAGAGATAAGCAGGCAGGGAATATGTGTGAGTTCTGAAACATTTTGACTAAGGTATTTGTAACATTCATTTTTGAAGTATCAGTGTTATCTGGAAACATAAATTAGGTACTAAGATGTTAAAATACAAGGATTTCAATTATTATCAATTTAAAAATGCTGCGCCTAGCCAAGGTCTGGAATGATTTATGTAACTATTTTTAAAAATTACACATGGTCTTATTTTGTTACTTCCTGGTTGCTGTGAATTTGATTTTGCCCATGTTTGGTCAAGTTGATAAGTTTCTAAGAATTCTTCGACATTCCAGGCTGATTGTTTGTTAGGGGCTTGCCAAGTCACTGAGCACATAAGGCTGCTCATGGCAAAGTGCTTCAATATTTAGCATCATATTCTCAAATGGACCAGAAGGACCAGCTGGAGAACACAAGATACTTGGCAGATAGTTCAACCAGCTTTATAAGTTATATGTGAAAAACAAGGATAAAAACTTGACTGGGTATTGGATAATCAGCAATGAGGTTGTTAAACTGATACAGATATGACTTAAGTAGGTCCTGAATGAAACCCTTTATCAAATTCTCACAGCTACAATCATTAGAGCATAAAAATAAGAAGAAGTATTTATTTAGCTAATAAGTCTGCAGGTCAGTGACTTAGTCTTGGCTCAGCTAGGCTCCTTCACATGTCTGGCTAACAGCTGAAGTGATGGAGCCACTGAGTACCACGTGTGTGCTATACTCCAGCAGGCTAGCCTGGGTAGGCTCTCATGGCAAAGGCAGAAGAATGAGTCAAAAAACATGAATGCATGCCTAGCCAGCGTGCTCAGTGGTTGAGCGTTGACCTTTGAATCAGGAGGTCACGGTTCAATTCTGGGTTAGGACACATGCCCGGGCTGTGGGCTTGATCCCCATGAGGGATGTGCAGGAGGCAGCCAATCAATGATTCTCTCTCATCATTGATGTTCCTATCTTTCTTTCCCTCTCTGAAATAAATAAAAATACATTAAAATAAATAACCAAAAAAACAAATAAACAAACGTTCATGGCATGCTATTCACTTCTATTACATTTTATTGGCCAGAATAAGTCACAAAGATAGACCAGATTCAAGGAATACGAATATAGACTTCTCCTCATTATGGGAGAGGTTGTGAATAGGTGATGAATTGGACCATTAATGCAGTAAATCTACCACCAAGTCCTGAACTCCAAGGACTGAATATTCTATCCCTAAATCTCCATGTAGTTACAGGTCAGGCTAGGTGATGCTGAACTGGGATAATCGAGGTCCAACTGGCTAAAGGACATGTGGTGTGATTGCAGGTTATTCTCAATAGAGAGCAGATAAGCAGGATTCTCTTTTAGATTTACCAGGGTGACAGATAATAAATACAGATTTGTGTATACGCTATGGTGAATATGAGTATGCTGTAGATGGAATGTTTGTGTGTACCCCAAAGTCTAAGAGAAAAATTCACACAGAGAAAGAAGAGTGCTGCTATAACAAATACCTAAAAATGTGAAAGCAACCTTGGAAGTGAGTCATAGAGGCTGGAAGAATTTTGAGGTGTATACTAGAAAACCCCCTCCATTGTCTTAGACAGTTAAGCGTGATTCTGGTGAGGGCTCATAAAGGAAAGAGGACAGCTGTAGAGAAAAACCTCACTCTTCTTCAAGAATACCTAAGTAACCCTGAACAGAATGTTGGCAGAAATATAGAGGGTAAAGGCCATTTTAACACATCTCAGAAATGAGGACCACGTTATGGGAAACGGGAAGAAAGGCCATCCTTGTTATAAAGTGGCAAAGAACTCGGCTGAATTTTATTCATGTCCTCGTGTTTTGTGAAAAGGTAGAACTTATGACTGATAAAATTGGAAATTAAGCTGAAGCTATTTCTAGGCAAAACGTTGAATCAGAGGCATAAATCCTCTTGGCTCCTTATAGTAGAATTCGAGAAGAGGGAAATAATTTAAAGATGGAATTGTTTACCAAAAGAAAAGCAGAATTTAAAAATTTGAAAATTCTCGGCTGGTCCATATTGTAAAGAGTGAGAAATCCTGTTACACTAAAGAATGTGGCTAAACAGCTGTTTGCTAGAGATTAGTTAGCCACCTAGATAGAAGCTGGGAGCTATTGTTCAAGACAATGGAGGATGGCAAAGAAGAGTCCCCTGGTGCATGTGGGGCCTCAGTATATGCTGTCTACCTCTCAGTGCTGCCTCTACTCCAGCACTCCAGTGACATATTCCTCAGTTACCCCAGCATGATTATGGCAGGCCAGGCAGCTTCTTCAAGACAAGTGCAGGCAGCAAACTTTGGGGGTGTCCACAATGCTGTCTCCTCAGGCACCTCAGAGTATACAAGATGTGGGGACCTGGCTACCTTCACCTAGATTTCAAAGGATGCAAGTCAGAGCCACTGGACATAGGACCCAACCCCAGGGAAATTCTGGTCTCAGGGCCCCGGCCTTGGAGGAGGGTCTAAGCAAAGAACTGAGGGTGACTGCAGTCAAGCTGTGGGGACAGGACCACCCAGAGCCTGGGGGGGTCAACCCCTGATCTGCCAAACTGCAGGGATGGAACCTTTGCCCCTGTGGGCCTGGAGGGCAGAGCACTGAGCCAAAGAGGATGTTCTTGAGCTTTAAGTTGTAATAGAACTTGCCCAGTTGGATTTTGGACTTGCTTAGAACCATCACTTCTTTCTCATTTTCTGATTATCCCTTTTGGAATAGGAATGTCTGTTCTATGCTTGTTCTACCACTATGTTTTGGAAACATATAACTTGTTTGATCTCACAGGTTTGCTGTGGGAGAACAGTTTGCCTCAGGATGAATCATATCTTGAGTCTTACCCATATCTGATTCAGATGGTTTAGATGAGACTTTGAACTTAGACTTTAAAGTTGATACTGGAATGAGTTAAGACTCTTGGGGCTCATCAGATGGAATGAATGTGTTATGCATGCAAGAAGGACATGACTTTGGAGGAGCCAGGGGCGGAATGCTATGGGTTGAATGTTTGTTTCCTTCCTAGATTTATATGTTGAAACCTAATCCCCAATGTGATGGTGTTTGGAGGCGTGGCCTTTGGGAATGATTAAGTCATGGGGTGAAGCCCTCATGAATCAGATTAGTGGCCTTATAAAGGAAGCCTCAGGGAGATCCCCACCCTTTCTGCCATATGAGGACACAGCAAAAAGATGGCCATCTATGAACCAAGAAGATGGTTCTCACTAGACACTGAACCTGCTGGCGTGTTGACCTTGGACTTGCCAGCCTCCAGAACCATGAAAAATAAATGTTCGTTGTACCAGTCTGAACTAAGAAAGAGTAATGAGATATTTATTTGAAATATTAACAATTAAGCATAATGAAAATATGTTGATCTTGAATGGTCTTGTTAAAATGGAAAATGAATGAAAAATAAAAAAATTAAACTTTCAGGGAAGAGGATCTTCTAGAATGTGTAATTAAATTAGTTTCAAGTAATTTTATAATTACCACATTGGTCAGAAATGCCTTATGTTCTCTGTTGTATTAGTAGAGATGACCAATAACAATAATTGACAAAAAATTTTTAATGAGCTTGTAGTATCAATATACTTGAGAGAGTCATTTTTCAAAAAAAATGTTTAATGGGTACCTTTTATGTACTAAAAAGTGTTAAGCATTGAGTTTTTAAAGTCAAATGAAGGGACTGGGAAGGGATCTGACAGTGCCATGAATTAACCAAGTGCTGGGTATTTCCAGGGAATATGCTGTTTTCCACTCCTCTTCACTTCTAGCATAAGCTCACTCCCTGTAAGCGTATACTCTCATTTGGCTGTAGTGATTTGGAGAGCATAAGGCATTTCTGAGAAGTGTGGTGATTATAAAGACCTACTTGAAACAAATATAATTATGTATTCTAGAAGATTCTCTTCCTTGAGAATTGAAAGGCCATGTATATTTCTTTCAATTTCAAGTAAATAAATTTATATAGCAAAGAAAGCAATCTTGTAATAGGTCCATCAACCAGCTGTTTATTTATCTGGTCTTGCTAGCTGCTGTTTATATGGTTAAAGGATCAAGAATATAACTGTGTGGATGACTTATTTTAGCCATCCAATTTTTTAGTTCTTTCCTTAGTTTAGATATTTCTTTATGCTGACTTCATATCAGTTCATTTTTTTTAAATGAATTCTAACACTGCAGTACTCTTTGAACACAAAAAGCTGTTGTCTCTAGCAGATATTTTATTTCAAATAAAGTATGTAAACAATCTTTATTTTTGGCTTTAAAAAACACACAATGATATTACAAATTGCAGCTTGTATTTCTGATTATTTTCCCCAAATAAATCTTTGAGAGTAAATCAGTGTACTTTTTTCCTCAAGCTTACATCATACAACACTGACATCTAAAGCATTGAAAAATATGTTTTGGAAATATTTCCAGTGTCTTTTTAGTCAAAATTTTATAACTTAATCCCTCCATGGGCAATTGCTGACTTTGTTGCATCTTTCCCTGTTTATAACTTTACAAAATATATTTTAAGATTCTCTGGTCTGTTCTTTTATATCAAATTAGAGAAGGAAGTAAATATACTCTAAATGTAAAGATATAAAAGGAACGATCTCCTACCATTTGCAACAGCATGGATGGAGCTAGAGAGCATTATGCTAAGTGAAATAAGTCAGTCACATGATCTCATCCATTTGTGGATTATAATGAACAACATAAACTGATGAACTTAAAGAGATCCAGAGACAGAGAAGCATTTATCAGACAGTCAAACCTCGGAGGGAAGGTAGAGTAAGGTGGGGGTAAGGAGGACTTGTATGCATGCACATAAGCCTAACCAGTGGACACAGATACCAGGGGGGTGAGGGCATGAGCAGAGGGGGGTCACTGGGGCGGGTAAAGACACATATGTAATACTTAAGCAATAAAAAAAGGAAAAAGAAAAGATGCACAGACATTATAGAATCCTTTGATTATTGTCTGACTGGGGATTTTTCTTTTCCTCTTCAGGGTCTTTTGAGAAAACTGGATACCAGACAGAACCAAATAGAGCTTTTTCTTCCCATTTTTTATTACTACATTGTCCTCTTTTCCCTTTTAAGCATTAAATTCTCAACTCTAAGGAGTTCTAATTCTCCCTTTTCCCACATCTATAATTAGCATAATTTGTGAATCCTGGTTTGTGCTCTCTTTTGACTCCATTCCATATTTTGCTCCTTTTATCTTTTCTCATCCAGACCTTTAGTGCCAACATTTTATTCTGATTTGCCTGCTGATGTCCAGTCTTTTTCTGTCATTACTGCAGGGTATTTTCATTCATTCTCCTCCTTGGTATTTTTCTATGGAGTCATCATAGCATGCATTTGAAATAGAAAGTAATTATTTATCCTCACGTTAGGCATTTTATACGTAAAGAAACTGAAGGACAATGACCTGGATAGTGTCACAGTTAATAACAGATTCAGGTTAGAGGTTTGAGTCCAGGTCCAACTTCTAGTTCAAGTCTGTCCTGACTGCTGGACTGCAGTTTCTTATTATATGAATACATGAGTCATGACATTTATAAATTCATAACAGTAACCTCCAACCTCATATTTCTCAAGTTGTTAATTTTTTTCAGGGCTTCCCACTTAAGTCATATTTTTAACAGAATACTAATCTGAAGAATGCAAAAGAAGCCAAAGGTACTGGGTCAGACATGCTTGAGTCAGCACATTTTGGCTAATTAGGCAGATGATGTACATGACCTCAAAATACGTTTTTTAGGAAGTAGCACACCACAACCAATTCTCAATCCTCATACATACAATAATCCTAGGAATAAAATGTTCCCAATTTGATGGATTTTATCCTTTCACTGATAAGAATGGTCTTACCCCCCCAGTATTATTTGATATTAAAGAAATCTTAAAGAGTTATTATCAGACATTGATGAAATTTGAAGTCTGCTAATTTGTTCATAAAGCCTCAGACAAGTTTAAAAATCATACATATGTGGTTAATAAAACTGCACTGAGGAATCAGCATATGGTTATACTCATGGGTTTTAGGAATAGCACTCATGCATAACTATTTTTTATTTAACAAGAATTTGTAATTTCTATACATGCAGATTCATCCTTAACGGGCTTATTTTGAGAAGTATGTTTCCCGGTTTGTAGAATATAATGTCACATGAAACCATGGGAGAAAAACCAGAATTGACTTATAATTTTAGGCAGCTAATTCTTTAATATATTCCTGATGTTTGATTTCCAGAATCCCATTAAGCTGTCAGGACATGATGCGATTGCTGATCACCTGGATTGTGCAGGCTGTCGTCTTGTTTTAACTACCCCCAAATGTGACTCGCCCTTTTCTCTTGAGCCATTGCAAGAAAGGTACCATTTCAAGTATAAAGGAGGACCCTTTTCACACTAATATTTGTTCTTTCTTTGGATATAATCAAACTGACATGTGATTAATTTGAGGTTCTAAATTTGTGGTCATTGAAAAAAACTTTCCTGCATTAATGAAAGAAATCCAGTTGGCTAGTTTCTCCCTACCCCTCAGCATCTTCAGGACTCTTTGCCCCTTTCTCTTTTTCTGAGGTATTCCAGCTCAGCACACTTACTTTCGTTCAAGTACAAAAATAAATGGATTACCCAGTCTAGCTAATGTTCTGAAATTGTGTGCATGTGTATTGTGTCATATGTGTTATACATATATGTATTCATCAACTAATATTTCTGTTATCTTGGCATAAGTTTCAAGTACAAAATTACACATTCTAGGTAATTCTTGTGGACCTATGGTCATGAAATAGAGGAATAACTGAAGGCTTTTGAAAAGGACACACTTCAGTTTAAATCCCATCTCTGTCACAATTTACATAGCTTTTGGCAGGTAGAATGGTTAATTTTATGTGTAGTAAAGCAGATTGCCCTCTCTAGCATGGATGGGTCTCATTCAATTAGTTGAAGGCCTAAATAAGACAGAAACATGGACCTTCCCTTGAGGAAGAGGTAATTCCTCATGCCTGACTGCCTTAGAGCTGGGACATTGTTTTTCATCTGCCTTCAGACTGGGACTGAAACCTCAGTTTTCGGTTTTCTTCTGGTGTATTGGGCTTGCTGGCCTTTGTATTAGAGCTATACCATCTACTTTCTTGAGGTTTTAGCTAGCTGACTATTGATCTTGGAACTTGTCGGCTTTCACAGCTATGTGAGCCAACTCTTTATAATGAATGTCTTTTTCTCTATGTTTTTAATATAGGATACCTATACTCTCTTGGTTCTGTTTCTCTGGAGAACTCTCACTGGTGTAACAGGTTACTCACTCAGTCTTTTGCAACAACAATTTCATTACATGTAAAATAAGGATAATATTACCCATTTTACAAGGTTGTTGTCAGGTTTATGAGATCAGGAGGGGGCAAAACATCTTGCACAAAATAGGTGTTTATTACATGGTAATTGTTATAATGATTATTTTTCAGAGCAGACAACCTTCCATAAGACCTTAATTTTGAAGGAGGCAGTTCTAGTTAGCCCCCCCTTTTTTTCTTTCCAACCTTTCCTCCCAACTGCTGGAAGGTAGAGCTTTTGATTTCTAGCCAAGTACTGTTTATATTCTGAAGTCATCTCCTTCAAAATTCCTGGTTCAAATTGTTTCTTACAAAATTCTCTAACCAGCAAAAGAACTAATTATCCATTGACAATAATTTTGGTCCCCCTTTTCTATCTACTGAGGCTTCAATTTCTTTTGACCCTATCACTTAGGATTGAGGCACCTGGCCTTACGTCTATGTGACACACAATCCTTAGGTCTGGACAACAGAAGAAGTTGTCATGGGAATGTGGGCCTTTTATGCTTGAGGTCAGATCTAGGAATGTGGTTGGAAGATGTAGGTTGTGGGCGGTGGATTTGGGGTCAGATGTGTCACATCAAATGCTTAATGCAAAGGGCTATGCTCTATAAATACCTCTGAATGTGCCCTTTTCTCCCTAATTTTTCCTCCCTTACATTTCCAGGCACACATGCACTATTTTCTATTCTCTTACATTTCATTGACTTGCCCTGCTCTATGTGTATGTGCACCAATATTGCACTTATGAGCCATGATTGAGCAAGTACTCAACCTTTCTGCATTCATTTTCTCAACTTTAAAGTGGTGCTAGTAATACCTCCTCCTGGGATTGTGGGGAAAATCACATGATGCATACAAAGTCTCATATCCTGCCTAGTACACAGTAGGTATAACATAAATGGTAATTATTGTTATTATGTGACTCAGATGGAATAGACTATGAATTACAGGGTGATGATTTAGAGAGATTAGACCAGAAAGATGTAGGGCAATGCAGCCTTGTCAAATTAATTTGGGCAAAAAACTAGAGTTGAAGTAGAAGGTACTTTTGTATATAAAAATGTATATTAGAAGTATATATGTACTAGTAGTATATAAATGGTATGTGTATACACACACACACACACACATACACACACACACTCACACACATACAGTTGACCCTTTAACAAAGTGGAGTTTAGGGGCACCTATTTCTCTGCCAATTGCAATCAGTATAACTTTTAAATTTACAGTCATCCCTTCATAAGAGAGGATTCAACCAACCTCAGATGAAAACAGTATTTTCAATCTGCTGTTGGGAATCCAAATTTGGGAATGTGAAAAATACTGTTTTATATCTATGGTTGTTGAATCTGCAGATGCTAAATGTGCAGATATGAAGGGTGGACTGTGTTTATTGAAAAAATAAAATCCATGTATAAGTGGACCCATATGGTTTGAACCCATGTGTTCAAGGGTCAGCTGTATATATGTATATGTATGTATACTTAAAGGCCAGTCCAGTTCAGAGATTGGATCACCTAGCCCCATGGTTGGCAAACTGCGGCTCGCGAGCTACATGCGGCTCTTTGGCCCCTTGAGTGTGGCTCTTCCACAAAATACCATGGCCTGGGCGAGTCTATTTTGAAGAAGTGGCATTAGAAGAAGTTTAAGTTTAAAAAATTTGGCTCTCAAAAGAAATTTCAATTGTTGTACTGTTGATATTTGGCTCTGTTGACTAATGAGTTTGCCGACCACTGACCTGGCCAAATACAAACAGCAGGAAGGAAGTGCTGGAGGTAGTTTGTAGGAATCCAAAATTACTAGGAGGGAGTAGAGGAAAATCACAGTCCACGTATGACTGGACTGTATGTTACAGGCAAAGTTCTGAAAGATGACAGGCTGACAGCTTGCATATTGTCACTGTAAGATATGAGGTGATATCTCCTTGTAGTTTTGATTGGCACTTCTCTGATGGTTAGTCATGTTGAGATTCTTTCATATGTCTATTGGCCATCTATCTGTGTATTCGCTTCAGAGAACTGTCTATTCAATTTCTCTGCCCATTCATTTTTAATATTGGATTGCTCATTTTTTGTTATTGAGTTTTATGAGTTCTGTAAATATATTGAATTTTCACTCCTTTTCAAATATATGGTTTGCAAATATTTTCTTCAATTATATAGGTTGCCTTTTCATTTTGTTGATTGTTTCTTTTATTGTGCAGAAGTTCTTTAATGTAGTCTTACTTGTTCATTTTTGCTTTTGTTTATATATGAAAAATAATTGCCGAGGTCAATGACAAGTATATATACTTTATATTTTATTCTAGGGGTTTTACTTCAAGTCCGTGTGTGTGTGTGTGTGTGTGTGTGTGTGTGTGTGTGTGTGTGTGTGTGTGTGTGTGTGTGTGTGTGAATTGTGTGAGGTAGAGGTCCAATCAATTTAAATTTTCTACATGTATTTATATAATTTTCCCAACACCATTTATTAAAAAGGCTATCCTTTTCCTATTGACCATTCTTGGCTTCTTGTAAAATATCCTACCTAATAAAACAGTAATATGCAAATTCACCATACCTTTGCTACACCCATAAGCCACGCCCACCAGCCACGCCCACCAGCCACGCCCACCAGCCAATCAGGAGCTAATATACACATTAAACCAGCAAAGGGGGCGGGGGCTGGCGGGGGGTGGGATCCAAGCCATGATGGTGGACTGGGGAAGGCGGTTAGCACTGGCAGCCAGCTGACCAGGTCCCGGATAGGGGCTTCGAGTCAGCCGCCGCCAGCGGTGGCTGACTCAAAGCCCCTATTAGGGATCATGAACCAGGGCAGGCAGATTGGGTTAGCGCCCGCAGCCGCCTGCCCAGGTCCGCCATCACGGATCACGGACCAGGGCAGGCAGCGTGGGTTAGCGCCGGCAGCCGCCTGACCAGGTCCACGATCTCGGATCACAGACCAGGGCAGGCTGGGTGGGTTAGCGCCTGCAGCCACCTGCCCAGGTCCACGATCTCGGATCACAGACCAGGGCAGGCGGCATGGGTTAGCGCAGACAGCCGCCTGACCAGGTCCATGATCACGGATCACGGACCAGGGCAGGCAGCATGGATTAGCGCCGGCAGCCGCCTTCCCAGGTCCACGATCACGGATCACGGAACAGGGCAGGCCACGTGGGTTAGCGCCTGCAGCCTCCTGACCAGGTCCCCGATAGGGACTTGGAGTCTAGCATAACAAAAAGTATATTCAGCAAAAGCAGGAGACAAGGTTTCATAAGTTCTCCCCCAGGTCACCACTGTTCTCTTATACATTTTAATTATCCCAGACTTTGCCTGATGGGATTTGATTTGAATTATGCCTGATAGAGATTACATGGCATGAATTGTAGGCTCATTCTTTTTGTGGTTGCCTGACTGAGAAAGGCCTTGGAATGAGAGAAGGCACTTTTATTTTCCTTTTTCATTCTATAGAGACTGAGAAATTACAGTTATATGAATAAGTTAGTGAGAGAATGAAAGTCTCATGCTGTATTTTTCTGTAAGTTCTATCATGTGGACTATCAAAAATTTGGTGGGATCCTTTTCAAGAGGTGTTACAAAAATTATGTTGGAATTAACATTCAAGAGTAAAAAGAAAGAAGTGAGTGGTGGGTAAAGGAAAGAACTTTGTCCTAGAAACCAAATAGAAGCCACATAAACCTTCAGATTCTTACTCATTGTGCTTTAGAGGTGTTAAAGGATAATTTTTTAAAAAGGTAAAATCATGACTCATAATCTGTATAGATAAAAGGCTAAGTGACCGACATTTGTCCATCCGTCTGACCAACCGGTACATATGATGCACACTGGAAATTTAAAAATAAACTTTGACTCGCACACGTGCCATACATATAAAGCTCTCGCTGGCGATAATTTGAATGTTGCATTTGGTGGGCAAGTTCTTTTCAGAGGGGATATTTGTGTCGCCATGCTATACGACTGGCCATAGTACATACGAGTTTAAAGTACTGTAGTGTTTGGGGATGTTTCAGACAGTTGTCTCTTAAAACAAATATGAGATCAGAGGATTCTGCTTATAGTGAATGGTTAGTAAAACTTGGAGATGGCAAACTTGATAGCAATTTTCATTTAGGAATGGATATTATTGAAATTCCCCATGAAATTATTTTTATTTTTTAATATATTTTATTGATTTTTTACAGAGAGGAAGAGAGAGGGATAGAGAGCTAGAAACATCGATGATAGAGAAACATCGATCAGCTGCCTCTTGCACAACCCCTACTGGGGATGTGCCCGCAACCAAGGTACATGCCCTTGACCGGAATCGAACCCAGGACCTTTCAGTCAGCAGGCCGACGCTCTATCCACTGAGCCAAACCAGTTTCGGCATCCCATGAAATGATTTTTAATGGATCTATTATTAAAGCCACCTTTGGAAATAGTATATCTATAGATAATATTAAAAATATATCTAAACGTGCAATTCTTTGTCCAAAAAATGAGCACGTTCAAAAATTAAATGAAGAAATTTTGGATATACTTGATGGAGATTTTCACACCTATTTGAGTGATGATTCCATTGACTCAACAGATGATGCTGAAAAGGAAAATTTTCCTATTGAATTTCTTAATAGTATTACTCCTTCTGGAATGCCATGTCATAAATTAAAATTGAAAGTGGGTGCAATCATCATGCTATTGAGAAATCTTAATAGTAAATGGGGTCTTTGTAATGGTACCAGATTTATTATCAAAAGATTGTGACCTAACATTATCAAAGCTGAAATATTAACAAGATTTGCAGAGGGAGAGATTGTTCTGATTCCAAGAATTGATTTGTCCCCATCTGACAATGGCCACCCATTTAAATTAATTCGAAGGTAGTTTCCTGTTATGCCAGCATTTGTGATGACTATTAATAAATCACAAGGACAAACTCTAGACAGAGTAAGAATATTCCTACCTGAACCCGTTTTTGGACATGGTCAGTTATATGTTGCTTTCGCTCTCTCTTTTTTTTTTTTTAAGTATTTTTTAAAAAAAATATTTTATTGATTTTTTTACAGAGAAGAAGGGAGAGGGATAGAGAGTTAGAAACATCGATGAAATTGTAAGGCTAAAAGCAAGACACCCATGAAAAACACACAAGGTGACAAAACAAGCCAGAGGAAAATCATTTGGGCAAAAAATGAAAAAGGATCCCCAGTCAAATTTATAGAAAATATTCCTTTATTAACTTTTGGTCGAGAATATGTTTGTATATTTTCAGAAAACAACTCCGAGACCATGTGGATTCCAGCAACAGAGAGGAATCGACAGGACTACTCCAGCCATGAAGACAGAAGAGAAGCAGTCCAGAGATGGAAGACACTGATGTGGCCTTCCCATACTAGCAGTTAACAGCTGTGCATCACTGCAGGTTGCCCAGGACCAAACCAGAGTCGGACCTGCATTACCACCATTTGTCCACCATCCAGAACTGAAATGTCATTGCTGACATGTACACATAAGGAACTGTTGGACATTGAAATTGGGTCTCAAAAGAACTGTTGACCCAGAAAGAAACTCACTACACACTGATTCATTTGCCTGTTACCATAACCATTATTGCTTGTCTCATTTTCGGTTCTTATAAGTGTATTTCTAATAGCACATGATCTCACTCATCTAGGGGAAATAATGAACAACATAGACTGATGAACAGGAACAGACCCAGAAACAAGGAGGCATGGATCAGACTGTCAGGCCTCAGGGGGAGGGTAGGGAAGGGTGGGGGCAAAGGGGAGAGATCAACCAAAGGATTTGTGTGCAAGCATATGATCCTAACTAGCGGTTAAGGACAACAGGGGGGTGGGGACATGTGTGGGGAGGGGTGAGGGATGGGAATGGGGGGATGAGAACAAATATGTGATACCTCAATCAATAAAGAAATTAAAAAAAAAAAAAAAGAAACATCGATGAGAGAGAAACATTGATCAGCTGCCTCTTGCACACCTCCTACGGGGGATGTGCCGGCAAACAAGGTACATGCCCTTGACCGGAATCGAACCTGGGACCTTTCAGTCCACAGGGCAATGCTCTATCCACTGAGCCAAACCAGTTACGGCTGTTGCTTTCTCTTGAGTTCAAAAAGCATGTTACATTAAAGTGAAAGTTGTAAATACTTTATCTCAAGGGAAATTAGTCAAGCACTCTGAAAGTGTTTTTACTCTTAATGTGGTATACAGGGAGATATTAGAATAAGTTTAATCACTTTATCAGTCATTATTTGCATCAATGTTGTTTTTATATTACGAGTTTGTTATTGTTGTTATATCATTTTGTTATTGTTTAGTTATTAATAAAATTATGTATTATTTTCATATACATTGTACTCATTTCCTTTTATCTCTCACACTTTTATTATAGAGAAAGGGCAAATAGCAATATTAAAATATTTCATCTAATTAATTCCCTTTCAATGTGCACGAATTTTGTGCACCGGGCTACTAGTTAATTATATATTAGTCCAAAAGTACAAACATATAGATTCTAAAGATCTAAGACACAGCCTTGTGATTATAATACAATACTATCTTATATACTTCACAGTTGCTAAGAGACTAGATTGTAAATGTTCTCAACACAAAATTAAAAAAAATAAATGTGAAATAATAGAGGTGTCAGCTAACACTATATTGCAATATGTAAATATATCAAATCAACATTTGTATGCCTTAAACTTATACAATGTTATACGTCAGTTATCTCTCAAAATGTTATAGCTAGAGTATGAAGGTGCTCAGGCATCAACTACTTGTCTTATTCCCTGGTGGCAGCATCCACTTAATAAGGATGGATATGTTTGACTGTTATTTTGGGGGACCAACTCTTTTTTTTTCTGGACCACACAGCTAGACAGAGAATTAGAACTTGATCCCAGCACTTCCAAACACCAGCTGCTCTTCAGAACAAGCTTTTTTACCACATCCCACATTACTGAAGTGCATGCTTCCTGAGAAATCTTTAGCAAAGAGAAAACACTTGAGTTAACTTTTGAATGACATTCTCAGCAAAGGGCCCTAAATGGGAGAGCAGAGACTATTTAGAGAGGTTAAAGCAGAGGGTATCTGAGTGTAGGTACAAAGTGGACATGATAATGGAAAATGAGTTTTGAAAAAAGTGCAGGTTAGTAGTCCTTAAACTAATAAATAGAAATATTACCCTGGAATCCTGGAGTTATTGAGATTATTAGAATACCAGAGGCCCGGTGCACGAAATTCATGCATGGGGTGTGTGTGTGTCCCTCAGCCCAGCCTGCACCCTCTCCAATCTGGGACATCCCTCTCACAATCCAGGACTGCTGGCTGACAAACTCTTCTTCTGCCTGCCTCCCTGATTTCCCCTAACCGCTTCTGTCTGCCAGCCTGATCACCCCCTAACCACTCCCTTACCAGCCTGATCGATGCCTAACTGCTACCGTGCCTGCCCGATTGCCCCTAACTGCTTTCCCCTGCTGGCCTGATCACCCCTAACTGCCCTCCCTTGCCAGCCTGATCACCCCAACTGCCCTCCCCTGCTGCCCTGGTCACCCTCAACTGCCCTCCCCTGCAAGCTTGGTCACCCTTAACTGCCCTCCCCTGCAGGCCTGGTCACCCCTAACTGCTCTCCCCTGCTGGTCTGGTCGCCCCCAACTGCCCTCCCCTGCTGGCCCAGTCACCCCTAACTGCCCTCCCTTGCCAGCCTGATCACCCCAACTGCCCTCCCCTGCTGCCCTGGTCACCCTCAACTGCCCTCCCCTGCAAGCTTGGTCACCCTTAACTGCCCTCCCCTGCAGGCCTGGTCACCCCTAACTGCTCTCCCCTGCTGGTCTGGTCGCCCCCAACTGCCCTCCCCTGCAGGTTTGGTCGCCCCCAACTGCCCTCCCCTGCAGGTCTGGTCACCCCTAACTGCCCTCCTCTGCTGGCCCGGTCACCCCCAACTGCCCTCCCTTTCAGGCCTGGTCCCTCCCAACTGCCCTCCCCTGCTGGCCTGATTGTCCACAACTGCCCTCCCCTGCCGGCCATCTTGTGGCAGCCATCTTGTGTCCACATGGGGGTGGCCATCTTGTGTGTTGGAGTGATGGTCAATTTGCATATTACCTCTTTATTAGATAGGATGTTAAGCAACAATGGCATAATGAGAGATGTGTATTTGAATGTGTAGAGAATGAATGGAAAGGGGATTAAGCTGGAAAGTAGTAGATTAATTAAAAGGTATTTCAATAAATGATAGGAAATGCCAAGAAACCCAATGTAGAAAACATTGGCGAGGTTGGAGAGCAGGGAATAGCTTTAACAGGTATGAAAGACATTCAATGTAGGGCAAGTGAGTGAGAGGGAGGTGTCATTAAATTAGGTAATTAACACTGGAAGAGGAGTGACTTCTGTTACCCAGAGATTCTCCAGTTGGCTTGAGGCCCTGCTTTATTAGGAGAGTTTTTGGCAGATAATTTGCTTCTTGCCAGAACGTAGCCTAGTACAAACATTTCTAGGAGAAATCCATTCATTATCTTCCTAATATGTGAAGTAGAAGGATACCCTCAGATCTTGTTGAATAGGGATGTACTTATTTGCCTTTTTAATCCTCTTGCAATTAAATTTCACCTTCTCTGAATCACTGCTAGATACAGAGAATGTTGATGAACTCTAAAGCATTTTTGGTTCAAATTCATAGTTATACAGCAGGTAAACTTTTTCTAATACTGAAGATGTGGACTTCACTTAAAATATTAGGTTAATTGAATAAACAGACCATTCATCATATTGCGGCATGCCTATAGGTACCTGTTCAGATTACATATTCTTTTCTGTAATATTCTTTTAAAAATGCCATTATCTGCCATGATACACCCAGGAAAACTAATTATTTTTATAGGTGTTAAAAGATATATATGTATATACATATATATATATGCAGCTTTGTATTTGTCTTTGTATGTGTTTATGATTAAGTGTTATTGAGCATTAAGGAATAAAACTCTTTATGACTTTTTTTTCTAAAATCTAATACAGCATGTTATCAAACTTAATACCCTAATTGGAAACTAACAAGAGATGCTTTTACAATTACTTCAATGCTTGTAAGGTTATGACTCATGAACAAATTACTTTCATGGTTGGGTTGCATTTATACAAGACAGGGTGTGAATTTTAAAAGCGAGTCAACAAGATAGGACAGATTTAGGTGTGGACATATTTATGTAACATGTTTAAATATGGGCATAGAAAAGTAGAAAAACAAATACCTCTTTTGGCATGTTTGATACTTAAAAATCTGTGCACAATTGTATTAATGAACATTTATGGATATTGAATGAAAATTGGCATCAGGTAGGATCCTGGCAAAGATCCCTTTAGTAGAGTCAGTTGAAAACTAGTGACACCTTAAATCCTTAAGAAAATATGGAATAATGCCACCTGCATATCCTTCATTTACAACAGAACTAGCTCATTCCAAATGGCAGGCTACTCAACAGTGGCAAATGAAATTAAACCAATAATGGCAATGTGAATCTGTGGAAAAAAGGAAATAGACACACAACCCAAGAAATTAAAATGGAATATTAATATTGTGTTTCACATCTACTAATGCATGTCACTCATAGGTGATGTTCAAAGTCACTGTGGTAATGGTCATTCATACCCATTGTCCTATTATATGCTGATTTGCCCTTTTGCAAATACAGTCCTGTTTTTTTTTTTTTTTTTTTATGCTTTTTACCCACAACTGAGTCCTCAATCCCTCAGGTAGATTTAAGATTAGTCACTGTGTCTAGTGCAGTTCTTTTATACTGAAGGCCCTCTTAAGGGCTGACAAATCTTAACTCTCTTCTCAGATCATTTAACAAAGGTCAAATGAGTCTTGTCTATGGTTCTGGAACCATACAAAGTGTCTCCTAAACAATTCTTCCCATGGGTAAAGCCAGCCTGCTCATAGGCAATCTCTGAGCAAGTTCAGAATTGTGCAGCAAATAGAATGCTAGGCATTACCATTTATATTACACCTAAATTGGTCTTATTAAAAGATTAACTGTTGGACAAAAGATAACTCCTAGAGGCTTAAGAATTCTCTTTACAAGTATCTCTAAGGAGGAGCCTACAAAAAAATGAGTTATCATCCAACTAACAAGACATTTGGTGGTGGTGGTGAAGGGAGATTATGTAACAAAGAAGCTCAGACATACTACATAGATATGTAAGCATTTTTAACTCTATCTTTCTGTACATATATACAATTATGCATTTATTATGCAATACATTACTATGCAATATGTATTTACATACATATATAAATGCACATGCTTAATTGTAATTCTATATACACATGCACTAAATCAGATGCCTGAATCATATCCCCCTTTTACTAACTCTTGAAATGTTCTCTTATTAATCCTTAGGAGAGTAGATCAAATTATTTGTCACAGGTTGTTGATTCAGAATTTCTGAAATTCTAAATCTGCAGGTAGATAATTGATATCATCTGTTGGGCACTTTTAGAGAGAATATCTTTTTCTTCCCCAGGAATAGCAAAGGATCGTGATAAAACACTCTTGTCCTAAGCTTTTCTTTGGGCTCCAGGTCATTTTGTGCAGTTTCCAGAAATAATGGTGCTTCCCTTCCTCCTTGGCTTATAGCTACTTCACTCAGCATTCCTAGAGGGCATCTACGAGCAATGCTCTCAAGTGCAGAATTATAAATTTCTTTCAAAGACTAATTCTCAGTAAAGTTTCTCAGAATCCTTGGAGATTGTCTAATGGGCATAAACTTTCCTGATGACTGTGGGATATTGCCCAAATGATCCTTTTAAAAAAATCTTTATGGTTGAGAGTATTAGAGATGTCCCCCTTCTTACCCCCCATTACCTCCATCCACCCATTTCCTGCCCCTCCCCTGTTGTTTGTGTCCATAGGTAACCCATATATGCACTTAAGCCCTTGGTTAATCTCTTCCTGCCCCCCTCCCCCCATTCCTCTGAGATTCGCCAGTCTTTTCCATGTTTCCATGCTTCTGGTTCTATTTTATTCATCAGTTTATTTTGTTCATTAGATTCCTTTTTAGTTTATTTTAATTTTTAGAATCAGTTGTTGATAGATACATATTCATTGTCATTTTATTGTTCATATTTTTTATTCCTTTTCCTTCTTCTCCTCCTCCTCCTCCTTCTTCTCTTCTTCTTCTTCAAGAATACCCTTCAACATTTTATGTAATACTAGTTTGGTGGTGATGAACCATTTTAGCTTTTGCTGGGTAGAGTAATCTTGGTTGTAGATCCTTGCTACTCATCACTTTGAATAATTCTTGCCACTCCCTTCTGGCCTGCAAGGTTTCTGTTGAGAAATCAGCTGACAGTTACCTTATAGGTAACTAAGTGCTTTTCTCTTGCTGCTTTTAAGACTTTCTCCTTGTTTTTAACCTTTGGCATTTTAATTATGATGTGCTTTGGTGTGGGCCTCTTGCTTCTCACAGGAGGCCTCCTCAACCAAGATATCCCTCCTAATTAAAAATATGCCACACATGGGTGTCGGACCAGCCCGTTGTGCACCTCTGACCCTCCTACGAGTCTCGATGTACTTTCTTTTTTACTTCTCTAGTTGTAGGACTTCCACTCAGCCAGATTTCAGACAGTTCTGAATAATGGTTGTTCTGTATTTTAATTGTAACTTTGATGTGGCTGTGGGAGGTGGCGAATACTGGCATTTACCTACGCCACCATCTTGGTTCTCCACACAAATGATCTTTTAAAGTACCTTCACAGATACTGCATTGCAAAGCTATGCAAACAGGAGGTGTCCTACATCTGGTACCCACACTTAGTCAGAATCCCGAGAGATGTTTCATATGTCTTTGCCACAAATCTGTGAGACATTATGGACACCACCTTCTTTCTTATATCCACATGCCCAGTCCTGTTCATTCTACCTACTTAGCAATCTCTTGAATCTTCTCTTTATCTGGGCATCTTCACCATAGCTAAACCATCTCTTCTCTCATGGATATTGTAAAAACCTCCTCTTTGATTTTTCACATTACCACTGATCCCCTCCAATTGTTCATACAATTATCAATGTAACTTTATAATAGTACACACCTTATTATGTTCTGTTTTTCTAGTTAAAATATTTCAAATCACTCTTGACTGTTCTTTTATAAAATTTTATTGAATTTTAGAGAGGAGGAGAGAGAAACAGCGATGTGGGAGAAAAATATCTATTGATCACCTCCTGCAGGTCCCTTGACCAGGGATCAAACCCACAACCTAGGTATGTGCCCTGACCCAGAATATAACCTGCCACCTTAAGGTGCATAGGATAATGCTCCAACTAACTGAATTACACCAGTCAGGGAGACTCCTGACTGTTCTTAAGATAAATCTAAAATTTATGTGGTCTATAAGGCCCTATCTAGTCTGATACCTACCTACCTCAGTAGCCTCATCTTTTGTAATGCTCTCGAGGTGTGGTCTCTGTCCATTTTCCAATATTTCCCTCTGTCTGCCTCATAACTTTCACACATAATATTCCCTCTTTGGAAAATACTTTTCTATCCCTCCATCCATTTCTTTATGCATCTGGGTTCCTTAACATTTTAACTTAAATAACCCCTGTTCAGGAAATCTTTTACTGATACCATCTGAATAAATAAGGTGACCAATTATGTATTCATTCCAATGTGCTTCATTACAAATAACCATTGACATGAATTATTTTATACTTATTTTCTTCTTTAGACTTTAAGGTTTAAATGAGCATGGACTGTATCTTATTCTAGTTTTACAGTACTTACATCATTGTTTTCCCCATACCTAGGTTGAAGCATTGTATCCAGTAGGTGCTCAATAAATACTATTTATCTATTTATCTATCACTTTTTAAGTGCAAGCATAGCCTTTAGTTCAATTACGTAAACATGAACAATAACTCTAATAAAATTTTTATTACACTATTAAGACTTTGGAGCACATAAAACACTAAATTTTTCTCTTCTGTTTTAGTATGGACAAAACTGTTTATGTGAATCATTTGTCCCTGTAAAATTATGTCTCTTTCTTCTAATTTCATATGATGCCTGCACAATACATAGGTGAACAGTTTCAGAATTCTTGATAGTCTTAAGAGGGCTTTCCACTGCCCTAATTCTTTGACTTAGCTATTTCACTTGAGTGTTCTTTTGGTTTAATGTTAACCTATTAATTCTAGAAACCCAGTAAAAATTTCCCAAGGAACTTGTTGGAAGATACATTAAATGAAATATCACCATTTACTACTAAAAATATCCCTCTTTGCCCATGGACCATATTTAAGAATTTTACCTTCTTCTATGGGGTGAGTTTCTTCTCAAGCTGGTATGTTGTTTAGAAAAGTATTGGTGACCATTCTTTTCAATTTAAAACTACTTTTTAGCTCCCAAATACCTAGTCAGTCTCTCTGCAATGGGGACCACTAGGTCCCATGCAATTAAAATTCAGTCCAGCATTGTCTTATTAGCATAATACTGATGCTATCCAAGTTAAATACAAATATATATATATATATTCAAAACCATTTTTATAGCTCTTTCTTATCTAGGGCTAAAGATTTACCTATGTACTAAAGGGTAATTTTTTCATAACATCTCTTTGGGTTTGAAATATATATCATATATAATAATCCTATCTAATAAAAGAGTAATATGCAAATTGACCATCATTCCAACACACAACATGGCTTCCCCCATGTGGTCAAAGATGGCTGCCCCCATGTGGACACAAGATGGCTGCCACAAGATGGCCAGCAGGGGAGAGCAGTTGGGAGGGACCAGGCCTGCAAGGGAGGGCAGTTGGGGGTGATCAAGCCTGCAGGGGAGGGCAGTTAGGGGTGACCAGACCAGCAAAGGAGGGAAGTTGGGGGCAACCAGGCCTGCAGGCAGGGAAGTTGGGGGGGACCAGGTCTGCAGGGGAGGGCAGTTGGGGGAGATCAGGCCTGCAGGGGAGGGCAGTTAGGGGTGACCAGGCCTGCAGGGGAGGGCAGTTAGGGGCAATCAGGCTGTCAGGGGAGTGGTTAGGGGGTGATCAGGATGGCAGGCAGAAGCGGTTAGGGGCAATCAGGAAGGCAGGCAGGTGAGCAGTTGGAAGCTAGCAGTCCTGGATTGTGAGAGGGATGTCCGACTGCCCGTTTAGGCCCAATCCTACCGGGATCGTTTCTAAATGGGCAGTTGGACATCCCTCGAGGGGTCCCAGATTGGAGAGGATGCAGGCTGGGCTAAGGGACACACCCTACCGCCTCCCCCCCCCATGCGTGAATTTCATGCACCGGGCCTCTAGTATACATATATATATATATATATATATATATATATATATATATATATATATATATATATATATATTTACACATTTTTAAACCACATTATGCAGTCTGAAAGGAGTCTATGTATGATGAAAGAAAAAAAACCCCACGGGAATCACATGTGCTCTTGCTGATTTAATTAAGATTTATTACGTGTATGTGATAATACTGATGGCAAGATACTCATGTTTGGACCTGCATACTAGATTGGATTTTTATAAACAGTTACTGCTAATAGAATTGCTCCTGTGTTTCTTTCTGAATTGTATCATATAAAAGAAACGTAGGACTATGTCTTGGTTCTCTTTTTTTTGTATGATCTTTCAGTGGTTCAAATTAACAAAGATAATTTCTTTGTATGTACAAATTCAGAATGATATAAAGATGAACACATCTTGTGATTTTTTTAAATTCTGGATTTCGCTTAATTTTCAGACTCTAAACATATGGATGTTGAAATCTGTGCTTGGGTATAGATTCTGCGCCTCTTTCTGAAAGAAAAAACAAAGTGATCTTAGGGTTAAGTCTGATAATGACTATTTTTCTGGCTTACACCTAAGAAGTTTTCCATCAGTTATTTATTTATTTTTTAAATTTAATTCTTCAAGTCTTACCGAAATATGTTTGCATTGCAAAAGATGTAAACAACACAGATAAAGCAAAAATCGCTTCTGGTAACTCTATCCCTCTCTCCTAATCTCATTTCCTTTCCTAACATGACCATAACTAGAGGTTTGATATGTATTTTTGCTAAACTTTAAAATACATTTCATATACATGTTAATATTTGTATCAATAAATATATAATGACTTAGGTCAAACCACTCTTGTTTAAAACTCTCCAATGGCTTTCCATTTCACTGGGTATGCAATGCATGTCTCTCTCACTGGCCTACAAGGCCCTTCAGGTTCTGTTTCTCTAACTTATTTCCTACACTTATTTCCCACTTGTTCACTGTGGTTCAAGAATACTGAATCACTCCACCTCTTTAATATGTCCTGCATGTTCCTCGTTCAGAATATCATCAGAATACTATACACCCAACCTTTACATGGCTGCTACCTTCTCATCATTCAGATCTCTGCTTAAATACTATTTTCTCAGAGAGGTCTTTCCTCAGAGGCTGGTCTGATTATTTAGTCTCCTGCCAGGTACTCTCTAGCTAATTATTCTGTTTGAGTATTCACAGCACTGACTGCTACTTAGAGCTACAGAATCAAAAAAATCTCTCATGATTATTATCTGCTTTCTCTACTAGAATGTAAGCCTCATGAGGGCAGGGGCTTTGATAGGCTTATTCACTTGTTTATATCTCCAGTACTAGGTAGTACTTGGCACATAATAGCTGAATGTTGAGAAACGAAGACTAGAAAGCAAAGGAAAGCCTGTTTGCACCATGATTTTTTATATGTACACTTTTAAATTCAAGTGGAATTGGATGCAAGTTCTATTTAAAGGTGTGTGTATAAGTTATTTAACATTTTAAAGTTTTCTCATTGTTACAATAATAATAATAGAAATTGCTTCAACAAATTGTTGTTGGAATATTAACTGGAATAATGCCAGCAAAGTGATTGGCCTTGTGCCTGGTATATAGGATGTACTTATGACAGCTAAAAGGGGAATGATGATAGGATTATGGCTGATCTTAATAAGATGTTTCTCATTTGTGTCATCCACACACAAAAAACACCGCACACAATAATTTGACATATACCTATGGAAAAAAAGAGCCTTGTGGAAGCTGTGACATCTAACACCATATGCCGTTTGACTTGAGAGGAGTCTCGCCCACTCATCTGTCAGGTGATAGGACTTAGATCTTAGTGTCAGCTGTGGATCTTTCTGTGGCCCATAAACTGGGTCCAGCACCCGTTGGCCATAGTGTGGGAACCCCTGGGTGATTGCCTAAGATAATCAGAGGAGAGAGCCTTTGTGGAAGTCTGGGTTTCCAGCAGAGAAGTTACGGCACACCATGGGAGCAAAACCAACCAACCAACCAACCAAACAAACAAACACAATTTGAATACATTGTTAAGGATAAAAGAAGCAGTGTCACCCCTCCCCCAAGACAGCATAGCAAGGGCCAAAAAAATTCTTAAGTAAAATAAAATAAATTAAAATGAAAGAGGAGACATTACAACTGACACCATAGAAATACAAAGTATCATAAGAGACCACCAAGAACAATTGTACACTAACAAATTGGATAACCTGGAAGAAATGGATAAATCCTGAAACTATACAACCTACCAAGGTTGAATCATAAAGAAATAGAAAATCTGAACAGACAGTTTACTAGTAAGGAGGTAGAATCAGTAATAAAAAATCTCCCAACAAAGAAAAGCCCAAGACCAAATGGTTTCTCTAGTGCTCATTTAAAGAAGATTTAATGGCAATTCTTCTCTAATTATTCAAAAAATTGAAGAGGAAGGAACATTTCCAAACTTATTATTTGAGGCTAGCATTACTCCAATGTAAGGCCAGATAAGGACACTACAAGAAAAGAAAACTACAGATTAATATCTCTGATGTAGGTACAAAATATAGATACAAAAATCATCAATGAAATGTTAGCAAACTGATTTCAATGACACATTAAAGGATCATACATTATGATAAAGTGAAATTTATCCCTGGGATGTGAGGATGGTTCAACATATGCAGATCAATAAAGGTGATACATCACATTAATAGAATAAAAGACAAAGATCCTATGATTATCTGAATAGATGTATAAAAAGCATTTGACAAAATAAAACATTTTTTCATGATAATAGAACAATTCTTAACAAGTAGGATATAGAAGGGATATACCTCAACATAATGAAGACCATATATGAGAAGCCCATAGATAACATCATACTCAACAGTGAAAGTTTGAAAGCTTTTCCTCTAAGGTCAGGAAAAGACAAGGGTGCCCATCCAATCTCACCACTATTTTTCAATGTGGAAGTCCCAGACAGAATGATCAGGCAAGATAAAGATATAAAAGGCAGTCATATTTGAAAGGAAGAAGTAAAGCTGTCTTAGTTTGCAGATGGTATGATAAAATATTTAGAAAATCCTAAAGACTTCACCAAAAACTGTTAGAACTAATCAACAAATTAAATAAAGTTTCAGGATACAAAATCAACATGCAGAATCAGTTGCATTTCTATATGCTAACAACAAAATTTCTGAAAAAAATAAATTAAAAACCCAACCCCATTCAAAAACTATAAAATACTTAGGAGTAACTTTAACAAAGGAGGTGAAAAGATATGTGAGCTGAAAATTATAAGGCTTTGATGAAAAAATTGAAGAAGACACAAAGAAATGGAAGATATTCTGTATCATGGATAGGGATAATTAATATTATTAAAATGCTCATACTGCCCTGACCGGGTTGCTCAGTTAGTTGGAGCATCATCCAGCATACCAAAAGGTTGCAAATTAAATTCCCAGTCAGGGCACATACCTGGGTTATAGGTTCAATCCCTGGCCAGGGTATATATCGATGTTTCTCACATTGATGTATCTCTATCTCTCTCTTTCTCTCACTCTCAAAAAAAATCAATAAAAATATATCCTCGGGTGAGGATTAAAAAATATGCCCATGTTACCCAACCCATCACCAAATTCAATATAATGCTTATCAAAGTTCCAATGACATTTTTCACAGAAATAGAATAAACAATCTATTCACACAGAATCACAAAAGACCCCAAACATCCAAAACTATCTTGCCAAAGAAGAACAAAGCTTGAGACATCACACTTCTCAATTTAAATCTATTTTACAAGGTCATAGTAACAGAATGGTACTGGCATAAAAATGGACACATAGAGCAATGGAACAGAATAGAGGACCAAGAAGTAAAACCTTGCATATATAGTCAACTAATATTTGGCAAGGGATCCAAAAATACTCAATGAGGAAATAATATACTCTTCAATAAATGGCGTTGGGAAAGTTGGATAATCACATGCAGAACAAGGAAATTGGGTCCCTATATTACACCACTCACAGTACTTAACCCAAAATGGGTTAAGGACTTAAACATAAGAAACCATAAAACCTCTAGAAGAAAGCACAGAGAAAAATCTTGTAATTGGTCTTGGCAATGATTTTTTTTTTTGAAATGATACCAAAATCATAAGCAACAAATGTAAAAATAAACAAATGGGACTACATTGAGCTAAAAATTTTTGCACAGCAGAAGATACAATTAACAAAATGAAAAGGCAACCTATTGAATGGGAGAAAATAATTGCAAGTCATAAGTGATAAGGGGTTAATACCCAAAGTGTATGAAGAATTCATATAATCCAATAGCATAAACAAACTAATAAACAAACAAAATAGGACAATCTTATTAAAAAATAAACCGAGGAACTAAATAGATATTTATCCAAAGAAGATATCCAACTGGCCAACAGGTACATGAAATATGCTCATCACTAATCATTAGAAAAATGTAAATTGCAACCACAATGAGGTATTACTTCACACCTGTTACGATGGCTCTATCATCTAAAATGCAAGAGGTAACAGTTGTTGGTGAGGATGTGGAGCAAAGAAAGTCCTTGTGTACTTCTGATGGGAATGTACTGGTAAATTGGTACAGTCACTATGGAAAACAGTATGGAGGTTTCTAAAATAGTTAAAAATAGAACTAGTATATGATACAGCAAGCCCACTTCTGGGTGTATATTCAAATGAAATGAAATCAGGACTTCAAAGAGATATACACCCTCCCATGCTCACTTCAGTATTATTTACAACTAGAGGCCCGGTGCACGAAACTCGTGCACAGAGGGGGGTTGTCCCTCAGCCCAGCCTGTACCCTCTCCAATATGGGACCCCTCAAGGGATGTCCAACTGCCCTTTTAGGCCCGATCCCACCGGTGGGATGGGGCCTAAACGGGCAGTCGGACATCCCTCTCACAATCCAGGACTGCTGGCTCCCAACTGCTTGCCTGCCTGCCTTCCTGATTGCCCCTAACCGCTTCTGCCTGCCATCCTGATCACCCCCTAACCACTCTGCTGCCAGCCTGTTTGCCCCCAACTTCCCTCCTCTGCCGGCCTGTTCACCCCTAACTTCCCTCTCCTGCAGGGTTGATCACCTTCAACTGCCCTCCCTTGCAGGCCTGGTCCTTCTCAACTGCCCTCCCTTGCAGGCCATCTTGTGGTGGCCATCTTGTGTCCACATAGGGGCAGGATCTTTGTCCACATGGAGGCAGCTATATTGTGTGTTGCAGTGATGATCAATCTGCATATTACTCTTTTATTAGATAGGATAGAGGCCTGGTACAGGGGTGGGGGCCAGTTTGTTTGCCCTGAAGGGCGTCCCGGATCAGGTGGGGGTTCCCTTGGGGTGTGGGGCAGCCTGAGCAAGGGGCCTGTGGTGGTTTGCAGGCTGGCCACACCCCCTGGCAACCCAAGCAGAGGCCCTGGTATCTGGAATTTATTTTCCTTCTACAATTGAAACTTTGTAGCCTGGAGCGGAGCCAAGCCTGGGGCTCCCTCCGCCGGCAGCCATTTGTGTTGGGGTTATAATTGAAACTTTGTTGCCTTAAGCGGGTGGGCCCAGCCAGGGTGTGTGGAAAGCTTTGCTTCCCCTGTTGCCGGCGGCAACCCTGGCCTGCTCTCTCAAGCTCCATTCTGCCACCATTTGTTTGAATTTGTTTACCTTCTATAATTGAAACTTTGTAGCTTGAGTGGAGGCTTAGGCCTGGCAAGGGCAGGTGGAAAGCTTGGCTTCCTCTGTTACCTAGGAAACCTTGCTCTCTGTGGCTGTAGCCATCTTGGTTTGGGTTAATTTGCATGCTCGCTCTGATTGGACGGTGGGCGTGGCTTGTGGGTGTGTCAGAGGTATGGTCAATTTGCATATTTGTCTATTATTAGGTAGGATAGCCAAGATATGGAAACAACCTCAGTATCTGTCTAGAGATGAACTGGATAAAGAAAATGTAATGTATTAATCAATGTTACCCCAATACATTTAATTTAAAAAGAAGAAAATGTGATATATACATATTAATATTATTCAATCATGAGAAAGAAGAAAATTCTGCCATTTGAATACAGATGGATCTTGAAGGCATTATGCTAAGTAAAGTAAGTCAAACAGAGAAAGAGAAATTCTGTATATGGTCTCACTTGTGGATTCTAAAGAAGCAAACTTACAGAAACAGTAACATGGTGGAAAGTTGTTAGAGATTAGATCTTAATTATTCTCACCACACACACACACACACACACACACACACCTCTAACACCATATGCCGCGTGACTTGAGAGTAGTCTCATCCACTCAGGTGATAGAGATGTTAACCAACACTACTGTAATAATCATTGTGAGGTGATAGAGATGTTAACCAACACTACTGTGATAATCATCTCATAATATACAAGTGTATCAAATCAACACATTGTACATTTTAAACTTAGGCAATGTTAAATGCCAATTATCCTACATCATAAAGAGGTAATATGCAAATTGACCATCACTCCAACACACAAGATGGCTGCCATGATGTGGTCAAAGATGACTGCCCCCATGTGGACACAAGATGGCCACCACAAGATGGCCAGCAGGGGAGGGCAGTTGGGAGGGACCAGGCCTGCAAGGGAGGGCAGTTGGGGGCAATCAGGCCGGCAGGGGAGGGAAGTTAGGGGTGACTGGGCCACAGGGGAGAGCAGTTGGGGGTGACCAGGCCTGCAGGGTAGGGCAGTTAGGGGTGACCAGCTGGCAAGGGAGGGCAGTTAGGGACGACCAGGCTAGCAGGGTTGGGCAGTTAGAGGTGACCAGGTTGGCAGAGGAGGGCAGTTAGGGGCAATCGGGTCAGCAGGGAAGCAGTTAGGTGTCGATCAGGCTGGCAGGGGAGTGGTGAGGGGGTGATCAGGCTGGCAGGCAGAAGCGGTTAGGGGCAATCAGGCAGGGAGGCAGGTGAGCGGTTGGGAGCCAGCAGTCCTGGATTGTGAGAGGGATGTCTGATTGCCCGTTTAGGCCTGATCCTAAAAGGGCAATCGGACATCCCTTGAGGGGTCCCAGATTGGAGAGGGTGCAGGCTGGTCTGAGGGATGAATTTCATGCACTGGGCCTCTAGTCCTATATAATAAAAGCCTAATATGCAAGTTGTCCCCTCAACTGGGAGTTCCACCAGGGGGTGGGGCTGGCTGGCCAACTGCTGGAAGGGAAACCTTGGCCAGCAGCTGGCAGCCTCTAGGGACCCTACCCATGCACGAGTTTCATGCACTGGGCCTTTAGTATCTCTATAAATCTGGAAAGAAAATGACAGCTAAAAGGAAAAAAAAGTGAAGAAATAGAATTAGGTTTATAATTTGGTGTCAACTAATCAGTAATATTTC
Source organism: Ia io (assembly GCA_025583905.1). Classification (NCBI taxonomy): domain Eukaryota; kingdom Metazoa; phylum Chordata; class Mammalia; order Chiroptera; family Vespertilionidae; genus Ia; species Ia io. The sequence goes on from JAJQQW010000003.1 coordinate 52,355,090, forward strand.
TGAGGCCTCTCATCTTTTTTCTAATGTTTTAGCTAGAATTTCTTACTAGGGAGGAGAAAGAAGGTTTTTGTTTTGTTTTGTTATTGTTGTTGGGTTTTTGTTTCATTTTAATCTAAGGACTATGAGATGGTAGGAAGGTAAAGATAAATTACATTGGAAATTCATCTCTCCTTGCCCTTGTTCTTTTTTTTTTGGAAATAATTCAGGTATGAATATAGAAGGAGGATCAGGAAACAGGACACACTAAAGTTCTCTATTTTATTTACCATATAAATGTGTACTGTTAGTGGAATTCTCTAACTCTACACAGTTTAGTCTATACTCAATGGACAAGTAACCATATTATAAGCAGCAAACCTGAGATGGAGACAAAAAGATAGTCAGTTTGTTGCTTTAGGAGCAATGTTTGCTTATTTCTAGTAGACAGGATTAAAGTTTATCTAAAATTGTAGACAAGCCTTTCCTACCAACCAAATAATTCTCTGGTGTTTACAAACAATTGCAATTTGGAGTCCCATTTAATTTGTTCATGAAGACAAACAGGAAAGGGAAGAAGCGAAATTCTGAAGACTGTAATATAAACAATTAACCAATGCAGGGACTCAGACCATTATAGCTAGGTTCTCCCTGGCCCTCTTACTCCTTCATCCTCTTCTTTTCCTGGAATTAAACCAGAATGAAATTACTCTGGTTAGCAGGAATTTCCCTTGTTTAATGGTTTTAAAAGTAGGATAAAAAATTATACAAAATGTTTTCTTCATGTAATAGCATAAACTGAAAATATCCAAGTCTCAGCCACCAGCTGAACTATTTGTAACAACTCTTAGTGGGGTCAGCAGTGGGGAAAGCTTTTATCTGAGAAGATATAAGGATGAGATTAGCTGGGAAAGTCTGACCTTGTAATTCAGAATAACAAATCTCCTATATAATGAACTTTAGCACTTCCAGATTCAAGAAACCATAAGCAATATGCAGTAGGTTCTCCTGTTAATTCCTATTTTTCTCTTAACTAAAAAGTCTCTAAAATCTTGAGCTTGACATATCATCAGCAGATCTAGTTTTACCTAATTTAGATTTCCCCTGTTGCTTTGTCTCAGTTCTGCTGATTCCCTTCTCTAGTTCCTTCCCCTTTCTGTAGTACATTTCCTTCCCTTCCCTTTCATAAGAACCTTGAAATGGGTTCTTGGGTAGAGTGTGGAGAGGAGCCAGGTGTGGAGAATCTGATCCCAGCTTGGCTGCTTCCAATGTGGAATTTCACATAAATTACTTAACTTCTTGGTGCCTTGTTTTTCTCCCTCTAATAGACTTAACTGACACCTTCATGGAGTTGAAGTGAAAATTAAATTAGTTAATAAATAAAACTTGTTTAGAAAGATTGCTAGAATATAGGAAGTGTTATGTACATTTTAGCTACTATCTTTATTTCCAGTGGAAGATTTGGTTTAGGTTTACCTGCATTTGTTAAATTTACACTTTTATAAACCAGCTCTTCAAATAGTATTCTTTTTTTTTAATCCTCACCCAAAGATATGTTTTTTTATTGATTTTGAGAGAGAGAGAGATTGAGAGAGAGAGAGAGAGAGAGAGAGAGAGAGAGAGAGAAACATCCATTGGTTGCCTCCCTTACATGCCCCGACCTGGGCTGAAACCCACAACCCAGGTATGTGCCCTGAGTGAGAATAGAACTTTAAACCTTTTGGTATATGGGATGACGCTCCAACCAACTGAGTCACCCGGCCAGGATGTAGTAGTATTCTTGAAGGGTATTATTACTAGTATTATTCTGTCAACTGCCTCTACTAATGCTTATTGCTCAAGAAACAGTTTCTGTAATAAACATTAGTATTATTACTTTATGTTCAACAACAATTCCCCCTTAATTTTTACCTAGTAAATAGCATCTGGATTTCTTTTTTTTTTTTTTTTAAATATATTTTATTGATTTTTCACAGAGAGGAAGAGAGAGGGATAGAGAGTTAGAAACATCGATGAGAGAGAATCATCGATCAGCTGCCTCTTGCACAACCCCTACTGGGGATGTGCCCGCAACCAAGGTACATGCCCTTGACCGGAATCGAACCTGGGACCTTTCAGTCCGCAGGCCGACGCTCTATCCACTGAGCCAAACCGGTCCGGCGCATCTGGCTTTCTTTTGGGTGAATTGTCACATTACCTTTAGATACAATCTGTTAGTAAAGGCATTTTCTTCTCCTCAAGCCTAATTGGGCATTCTTAGAATTCTGAAGACTGGAGTAACTGACAATTTACACAAATTAAAAATGGTTGAGAGGGAAGGGTGATTGGGAACTGGGTGAAAAAAGTACAGGGATTGAGAAGTACAGGTTGATAGTTACAAAATAGTCATGGGGATGTAAAGTACAGCATAGGGAATATAGTCAATAGTATGGTAATAACTATGTATGGTGCCAGGTGGGTACTGGAAATATGGGAGGGAACACTTTGTAAGGTATATGATTATCTAATCACTATGCTGTATACCTGAAATTAATCTATCCTAGTATATAAAGAGCCAGGGTCCATAATGTCCAAAATGACTGAACGGATTACCAAACATCAGGCTGCATGCGTAGCAGGCTCAGGTAGGTGGGGACTGGCAAGCAGGCTGAACTGCTGACCTCTTGGTCCTTCCTGGGTCGCGGGCGCTGTGGCGACCCAGCACTGACTGCCACCACCAAGGCAGGTGTGATGTGATTGGTCGGGGGTCCCTGCCATTGCCCCACAATTGCTCTGCAGAGGGAGGCCCAAGCCACTGGCCGGGGGGCTCTGGGATCACCCCGCAGAGGGAGGCCCAGGCTACTGTCTGGTGGCAGTGCTCAGGGCCTCCCTCTGCAGGGCAATCAATCGCGGGGCTCTCGGACTGCGAGAGGGCGCAGGCCAGGCTGAAGGACTCCCCCCCACCCGAGTGCATGAATTTCGTGAACTGGGCCTCTAGTATATATATATAAAAGGCTAAGTGACTGGCCATCCGTCAGTCCAATCCTCTGACAGACCAATCAGCCAGTACATATACTAGTAACGCCCACTGGCACTTTAAAAATAAACGTTGACTCATGTATGCATGATATTTGTCCCTGTCTGACACTGACTTCCCATTTAAATTAATTCAGAGACAGTTTCCTGTGATGCCAGCATTTGCGATGACTATTAATAAATCACAAGGACAAACTCTAGATAGAGTAGGAATATTCCTACCTGAATCCGTTTTCGGACATGGTCAGCTATATGCTGCTTTCTCTCGAGTTCAAAGAGTGTGTGATGTTAAAGTTAAAGTTGTAAATACTTCATCACAAGGGAAATTAGTCAAGCACTCTGAAAGTGTTTTTACTCTTAATGTGGTATACAGGGAGATATTAGAATAAGTTTAATCAATTTATCAGTCATGTTTTTATATAATGTTGTTGTTTTTACATCATGTCTTTGTTGTTGTTATATCATGTTGTTATTGTTTATTTATTAATCAATTAATATATTATTCTCATATACATTTTACTAGTTTTCTTTCATCTCTGACACTTCTATTATAGAGAAAGGGCAAATAGTGATAAATTAATATTTCTTCTAATTAATTTCCTTTCAATGTGCACAAATCTGTGCACCGGGCCACTAGTACAAAATAATATTGAATATAAATTGTAATTTAAATGTAAAAATAGATGTTGGACTTATTTATTTCAGTTGTCTAGCCCTTGGAGGAATTTCTCAAGTAGGTCTTTCTAATTTAGACTCTAAAAGCTATTTAGTTGCTACCTGAGTTTTACTCTTAGTTCTGAGTGCTCCCCTTATATTCATCCACTCAATACCTTGTCTTTTTATATGCCCTTTCTGGCCAGAGTAAGTTTCTTTTACCCTAAACTGATGAATCCTATCTGGCACGAGTTCATGTGTTAGTGCTGCAACTCTGCTCTCCTCCCACGCATTCTGGGCCTGGTGTTTCGCTCTGTGTTCTGTGTGTTCCACCCAGCTTCCTCTGCATTCTTTCCCACTGTCACAATGGCAATCATATTTCATTCTATAGCATCTGGCTGAACGAATTGTTTCTTGATTAGTATCTGAGATGAAAATTGTTTCTCAATTAAGCAAAATTATTAAAGCTGTACTAGACCTCTTATAATAGTATAGCAAGCTACTTGGGTCCTTGCTCGCTAATGAGTGTGTGTTGGTGTGTTCTGGTCATGTAACTTGCCATCACCCAGCTGGCTGATTCTTACTGGACCAATCAATGATGTGCATCTAGCCCAAGGCAGCAAGTCCATGTTTCAGCAAGGCAGAAACTTAGGACTTGCACAGTCTGGCTCAAAAAAAATGTGAACAGAGCCAATATTTGAGGAATTTAGAATTGGGCAATAAACCTGTCTAGGGCAGTTAACCTTAGGGGCATCACAGTGACATATGAAGAGTTGCTATTGTGTAGAGGGGCTGAAGTCCTCACTTGGAGACCCGTGCAAGCTGAAGCAGAAGGGACCTTGCAAGAGAGTCAGATTAATGAAATAGTCCAGCAGGAAAAGGCAGAAATGTGTGAAACCAGGATGTCCAGGGGGAGACCGGGAGACTTTGGTTTCTGATGGCTTTTTTGGTGTAGTTACTGAGAAGCACTGCTGCTCTCAAATTTCTGGGATCTTTATATATTCTTAAAATATTATATGCTACACTTTCCCCCCTAAGATCCGTGAAATGAAACGTTTCCTGTTGAAAGCAGATATTATGACACTTCCTAATTAACACCAATAATTCTACTCTTTGGCAGTAGGTGGTTCAGATTATTTTCCTTAAATAGTATAGAGATTTTCTTGTTATTTTTGTTGTTTTTAATTAAGTTATTGGCTTTACATATGCCACTCCTTCTTCTTACATAGCCTCTTCATCTTGTTCTCAAGCCAGTAGTGACCTGTACCAAGAACCTCCATACCATTAGGTATACCTATTGTCAGTGTGCTCCACCAAATCTGTGTGACTCATTCAGGAACACAGTGATTCAATCATATGTTTATAGCTGTTACTTTAAAGGAGAAGATAAATGTAAATTTTCCATGGAATTAGGACAGTTGCTTTATTTAGATATAATGTAACTACCCCTACCTTCTCTCCTTTTGTAAATGTCAATTCTCTTTGAAAAACTGTATAAAATCTTTAAGGAGTTTCTTGGAATAATGCTCTTACAATAGTACAATGACTTTTACAAGCTCTGGCTGCTGAGGTAGTACTGGGTGGTCAGCACAATGGAATCTGAAGTTGTATTTGGTTTGACCTCAGCCTTTACAACTTATGAGTTGTTGCTTTGGTTAAGTTCCTTAATTTCTCTGAAATACATATTTTAAAACTAGAGGCCCAATGCATGAAGATTTGTGCAAGAATGGGCCTTCCTTCCCCTGGCTGATGGCACCGCCTTTGCTCTGGCCCAGAGCCACCTTTCCAACTTCTCATGCTTCCCAGAGGCCCAGAGTTGCTGGGGCGGGTGTGGAACGCCTGTGTTGTCACCATGGCGATGATGCAAGCATCCTGCCCTGCCCCCCAGCACTTGGTGCCTGTGTATGCAAATTAACCCACCATCTTTGTTGGGTTAATTTGCTTACTCACTCCTGACTGGCTGGTGGATGTCAGGAAGGTATGGTCAATTTGCATCTTTCTCTTTTATTAGTGTAGATGGTGATAATGATAGTAATTTTGTAATAGCTAAGATATAGGATAATCTACTATTATAACAAAACCTCTAACTATAGAGGATGAAAAAATACAGGAATTTGTTTTTCATTCACATAAAAGTCCAAAGGTAGGAAAGCATTTAGAGTAGGAAAATGGCTCTATAATCCTCACACACAGTTGCAACATGTGGGTCCATGGTGGTTATTACAATTTCACCATCTCCATTTAGCAAAAAGGAGAATAAAATGAGGGGATCTTATGACAGTTGTTTCACATGAAATACCTGGGGATTGCTCATACATTACATCCTTACTCTTTGCTGAAAGGTCATCCCTCACTTCAAGGAATATTGAGAAATATATTCTTTGGGTGAGCAACCATGTGCTTGGCTTTAAGACTAGAGAAGATGAGAAGAATGGCTAATAAGGCCATTTCGTTTTCTGACACAGTGCCTCACAAAGTTGCTGTGAGGTTTACATTAGTTAATATAATTAAATTATGTGCAAATGAGTTAAGGCTCAGAAAATAGAGTAATAAATTATAGATACACTAGAGGCCCAGTGCACACATTTGTGCACCAGTGGGGTTCCTTGGCCTGGCCTGTGGGATTGAGCTGAAACCTGCTCTCTGACATCCCCAGAGGGGTCCTGGATTGCAAGAGGGTGCAGGCCAGGCTGAGGGACCCCACCGATGCATGATCGCGGCTCTGGAGGGACCGCAGGAGGGCTCCAGGGTGTGTCCAGACTGTCTAGCTCAGTCCCCATTGGCCAGACCCCAGCAGCAAGCTAACCTACCAGTCAGAGCACCCCCTGGTGGTCAGAGAAACATCATAACAATTGGCTGGCTATTGACTGTCTGCTCCCTAGTGGTCAGTGCATGTCATAGCAAGCGGTTGAGTGGCCTTAGCATATCATTAGCATATTATTCTTTGATTGGTTGAACAGCCAACCGGTCGAACAGACACTTAGCATAATAGGCTTTTATTATATAGGATTCCCAGTGTCATGTCAATTTATTTCCAAAAGCACTTGCATTGCTTTTTTGGGAAGAAAATAGAAGTTTTTCTATTATCATACATTTTCTAATCCAGGGCTACTAAATCTTGATAGTATTGATGTTTGGGGCCAAATAATACTTTGTTGTGGGAGGCTATTTTATAACTGTAGGATGTTTAACACATTACACCCAATGGATGTCAACACCACACTTACTCATAGTTTCTATAACCAAAAAATGTCTCTAGACATTGTTAAATGTTCCATCCAATGGGATGGAGAAGGGAGAGTGGTCAAAACTGCCTTCCTTTGGTCTAATCTCATTAATTATTATCTCATTATTATTATCAACACATATGTTGATTTTAAATAGCCTTCTGAAAATATTGAGTATCTTTACCATTTATGTCAATCAATTAGAAATAATACTCATGAATGCTAATTAATGAGAATAGTTTAAAATTTTGCCATGTCAAGAGACATATTCTCACCCTGGCTGGGTAATTCAGTTGGTTAACATGTCATCCTGATACCCCAATGTTGTTGGTTCTATCCCCAGGGCACATGCAAGAAGCAAACAATGAATGCATAAATAAGTGGAACAGTAAATTTATGCTTTCTCTTTCTTTCTCTCTTTCCTGTCCCCCCCCTCAAATCAATAAAAAAAAAAGAGAGAGACATTTTCTCTTAGATTTTCCAGAGTTTTCCACTTGTTCATTGAGTTAAAAATAGTCCTGGTTCTCTGTTTTAAGGGGATGTAAATAATTTTGGCCCTTCCTAAATCTCTACCTGCATCTTCAACTTTTCAAGGAGCTTTCTCTATAATATATACCATTAAATGGCCACCAGAGGGTGAATTTATGTTCTTTAGAGATCCAGATGAAAAGATGAAGGGTAAGTGACTGGAGTTCCCTACAGGGACATTTGAGAAAATATTGTCTGAAAATGCCTTTGAAAATCCTTCGAAGTAGCAACATACACTTTTCAAATTACCAATATGGCTAAGGGACTGTGAATCCTCTCAGTGGACAGAAAAATTTGTACAGCTTTATTGATGTACTAGAGGCCGGTGCATGAAATTTGTGCACAGGGGGGTGTCTCCTCAGCCCAACCGGCACCCTCTCCAATCCAGGACATCCCTCTCACAATCTGGGACTCCTGGCTCCTAACTGCTCACCTGCCTTCCTGCCTGATCACCCCTAACTGCCCCCACTGCCAGCCTGGTCTCCCCCAACTGCCTCTTCTGCTGGCCTGATCATCCCTTACTGCCCCCCCCCTGCTGGCCTGGTCACCCCCAACTGTTCCCCTGCAGGCCTGGTCACCCCACACAGCCTGCTGTTCAGTTGTTTGGTCATCCCTCAATAACCCCCCTGCTGGCCTGGGCACCCCATGCAGCCTGCTGTTCAGTCGTTTGTTCTTCCCTCACTAACCCCCCTACCAGCCTGGTCACCCGAGCAGCATGCTGTTCGGTCATCTGTCTGGTTGTTTAGGTCATAATGGACCCTGGCTTTTTATATAGTACGATAGTTGGTTCTTTAGAAGAGTTAATGCATACTTCCCCAAGATAATGTTCTTAGTTATACCATGTGGGTAGAGCTGGGTTAAGACTAAGAATCCCAAGCATTTTTTCTACAAAATCCATATGCACTTATGAATAATATATTGTTTTGACTAGAATTATTGCAATATCATTGCATGAAGCTTGAGAAACTCAGAAAAAGTCAAAGATAAAAATTACTAAATGAGAAAATTTGTTTTATTTTTTTTTATAGTTTATGTTTTGATGAATGTTCTAGTGTAATTTTCTCCTTTCCTCTTCCTCCTTAGAGGTGCTTCCAATTTATGTCATCATCAAGTGATGATAATTTTATCATCTTTACCTATTTAAAGCTAATTCTTTTTCCTACCTTATTTCATCATGTGGAATTTCCAAAAACTGTTAATGTAGTGAGTAATGTTAAACCAGTAATAATGGCAATATTTTGCTTTTGACTTTATTGGAAATATTTATGTCATAATCAAATGTGATATTAGCTATTATTTTAAAGATAGATACTATTTTTTATCTGTTCTGTATAGATAATTCTTACTATATTAAATAATTATTTATGTATTGATAATTGATTAAAATTTTATAAGTAGATAATGAATTTAAATACATGTATTTCAATTTCTATTAACATTGTCTTATTTTTATCTTCTTATTTTTTAATTGTTTTTTTTTTAGAGAAGGAGGAGAGGGAGAGAGAGAGAGAGAGAGAAACATGAGTATGAGAGAGATACATTGATCAATTGCCTCTTGTATACACCTCCACAAGAGATTGAACTAGAAATCTAAGGACATGCCCTGACTGAGAATTGAATGTGTGACCTTCTGGTGCATGGGATGATGTTTCAACCAACTGAAACACATCAGCTAGGGCTATTTATGTCTTATTTTTGATGTAATCTATATATATATAAAGAGGTAATATGCAAATTAGCTGGGATGCCTTAAGGCGTCACAGCCAGCTCAGGAGGAGCTGCATGTACAGATGGGCGGGAGGGGACTGCATGCCACCTCCAGCCCCAGTGGACACACACCAGGGGTGGGGGTGTGCTCCGAGCGGCCATGGTGTGGGTCGAAGCACACCCCTGGTGGGTGGCGGTGGCAGCTGGAGCGAAGCAGCCCAGGTCCCAGGTGCCTGGCAGTAGCCGGAACAAAGCAGTCTGGGTCCTGGTTGCCAGAGGGAAGCTGGTGCTGGCAGCCAGGGGAAGGAAGGCCTATTCTTGCATGAATCTTCGTGCATCAGGCCTCTAGTAGATTATATCAGCAGATTTTCTAATATTGTTCTACTACTGGAATTAACTATATTTGGCTATTGTGTCTTATTATTCCATGACAGTAGTGGATTTCATGGATTCTTTAGGATTTACTCTCTTTATGTATAATTTAGATAGACTTATGGTCAAGAAAATTTTCCATAGTTAAAGTGGTTTAAAAATGGTCACAGTTTAGTATTATCCATTATCACTTAAATACTCTAAATCCTGCAGTCAGAAACTTGTTTTGCTTAAAGTTAGTATTTCAAAATTATATTTAATTAGAAATTCCCAAGGAATTAGAATTTCCCAAGGAATCTATATATATAAAAGTCAAGAAACCTCCCACAGCCCCTTCCCCAGGCCGGCCCTGCCCCTGATCGCCCGCCCCCCAATCAGGGGTGGGGCCAGTTGGCCAACCTTCTGTGGCCCCTCCCCCCAGCCGGCCAACCTCCTGTGGCCCTTCCCCCCACCGGCCCAGCCTGATCGGCCCCCATTGGGGCAGACTGACCAGACCCCACCCGTGCACGAATTCATGCACTGGGCCTCTAGTATTTAGTATAACAGCTAACTAGAATTCTGCAAAACACACTTTGGGGAACATTTGTTTGCAATTTTTTTGGGGGGAGGATAGCTTTAATGATACCGAGTTCTTCAGGAAAAAAACAGTGATGGTTTAGTCTATTTTTATGTGTCTGACCAATTTAAGTAGCACTGAAATTATTGACTCATTTAACTTACTGTGAAATGTATGTGAGAAGAGCAAAGTGTTCTGTTGAAGGATTTTTGGGGAAACATTGCAGGTACTTCACTGGTTATAGCTCTATTTAATTTTTCTAATGTTTCTGAAGAAGTTCTGGTTAGTATCTTTCTCCAAAAATAAATTTTCTTTGGAAAACAATCTACTAACAGGGAACTCTATTAATATTTTTCTATAATTAAGAAAAAACTCTTGCAATTATATCCTTTTTTAAAGACCTATGACAGATTTGTCATTTATTTTTTTCTTAATCTTAGAAGTTTGTATATTTGATTAGTTTTTCTTATGAACCAGCTCTTGATTCTAGTTTTCAATTCTACTGTTATTTTGCTCTATAATTTATTAATTTTATCTTTATTTATTTCAAGATATTTAATTCATACTTACCCAATTTTAGTTGAATTCTGACTGTATTTTGATTATGTCTTACTTAAAAGTGAAGGAATTTAAGATTATTAATTATTAGAGGCCCAGTGCATGAATTTGTGCATGGGTGGGGTCCCTTGGCCTGGCCGGCAATCAGGGCTGATTGGGGCCAATCGGGACTGGCCGGCTGGAAAGAGGGACCATAGGAGGTTGGCCAGCCGGGAGCGGTGGGGAGAGGGACTGCAGGAGGTTGGCCGGCCAAGGGAGGTTAGCTGTGTGAGCATACTGACCACCAGGGGGCAGCTCCTGCATTAAGCACCTGCCCTCTGGTGGTCAGTGTGTCATCATGGCGACCAGCCAACTGGTCATAATGGTCACGTAGGCTTTTATATATATAGATAAGCAACATTTAAAAAAATCTCCCTAGGCAGGTAGTCTTCACAGTTTGTTACTTTTAAAGTTGTCCTATTTGCACTATTGTGGAATTTATTTTTCTTTGAATCTGAGTTATTGGGAGTTTGTTTGTTTGTTTGTTTGTTTAGTTATTTATTTATTTTACTTATTTAGTGTATGTGTGAAAAATTAAACTTTGGTCATAAAGTTCTGATTTTAATAAATTCTGTGGCCTTCCATTTTATTTTTAGGAATGGTAATACAACAGTGGGGAAAGCTGTCAATGTGCCTCCTCATTTTGGCTGGATGTGATAAACATTTTGGTCATAGCATGCTTACATCTACTTATTTCACCTCCAACTTATCTTTTTAGGGACTTTATTACCAGTAGTCCCATGTCCTGGTGATTTCAAGTATATAAGAAAATAGATAATAAAAAAAAATTGAATAGTTCACCTTAGATCATTCTAATTATTTTAGCAAGCTTCTTAAAACTTTTCTAAGGCATAATTATCTCTATAAATGTGAATCTTTTATATCTATTCTCATTCATTTCACAAGTGCTTGGCATATTGTTTTCAAAGATAGCTACAATTCCTCCTATCCCATAAGCCCCCTTAGTAATGTGACTTTATCACTCTTTTTATCAAGAGATAAACTTTATTTTCCCTCACCTTGATCTGTGCTGGTCCTGTGACCTGCTATGAACAATGGAATGCAATAGATATGACTTCTGGCCCTAAGTGTTAAGACATCTTGAGGCTTCCACTTTTACTCTTGGAAAGATGCTCAGCCTAGACTACCAAATGAAAAGAATGTACTAATACTACCAAATGCAGACACATGTCCTATGGGGGACAACTGCAGGCATCACAGTACCAGATATGTGAGTGTGCCATCTTGAACCCTCCAGCTCCAGTCAAGTCACTCCAACCATGGCTATATGGAGCAAGAACTGAGCTGTCTCTTATGAATCTTACTTGAGTTTCTAACCCACAGAATGGTGAGCAATAAGATGATTCTTTATAGCCACTAAGGTTTGAAATGGATTGTTATATAGCAATAGATGACTGGAACTGTCTTTTCTTCCTGTTTGTTTATTTGTTTTGTTGTCATTAATCTTCATCTGAGGATATTTTTCCAATTGATTTTTAGAGAAAGTGGAAGGGAAGGGAAGAGACAGAGAAAGAGAAACATGGAAGTGAGAGAGACACATCAATTGGTTGCCTCCCACATACACCCAGACTGGGGCTGGGATCAAGCCTTTGACCAGAATAGAACCTGCAACCCTTCAATCCATGGGCTGATGCTCCAACCACTGAGCCAAATCAGCAAGGGCCTTTTCTTCCTCTGGATGTTATGTTGTCTTTCAGGGCTTGAACCATTTCCAATACATTTTTTTTGGTGTTTCATCACAGAGCAATAAATTGATTACACAATAACTGTAACTGATTAAATTAATTCAACTTCATAAGCCTGGAGAAAAACAAGGTTAGGTTGATAATGTTCAGTGACTGTTTTGGGAAAGAAGTTTTGTTATAATTTGATATTTTAATTCATGACCTTGTTTGTGCAAGTCAATGGACTGCAGGAGGTCTTGGTGCTGATAATTAAAGTGCCTGAGTACCTCCACTTCCAACAAATTTTGTGAAACCACAATTCTGTGACCAGTTCCAGCTAGAACCACTAATAAAATAGAGAATAAAAACAGGTAAGTATAAAGCAATGGAGGGGGAGAAAAGATTGTAAATTGAATCATGCTAAATTTTAAGAAGGTTTAATTTATTTGTTCTGAATTGTGTTATTTTGGCCTTCTATTTTAGAGTAATATAAATAATCTATCTATATATAAAACCCTAAGTGACCAGTCAACCATTTGACCGGTTGCCCATTTGACCGGTCGCTATGACGCGCACTGACTACCAGGGGGCAGACGCTCAACACAGGAGCTTCCCCTAGGTGGTCAGTACACTCCCACAGTGGGAGTGCTGCTGGGTTGCAGGGTGCCCGAACCCGGTGCCCGTTCAAGATGTGAAACAGATAGGAGGTGTAGGAGGAAATCCAGAGAACAGGATGTGGGGGTTCAAGACTCACTCTCTTTGGGCTTTGTCCTTCTTGGCCCGCCTGAGGGGCAGCTCCTTGGTGAGTGCCGCAGCTTCAGCAAAGTGGCCAGCCAGGAGGCAGCTGGCCCAAGGGGCACAGAACATCGCCGAGGCAGGGTGTACCAGAGGGGGCTCAGGCTGGGGCAGGGGGCCGGTAGGTGGGGATCTGCCTAGGCTGCGGAGAGCGAGGTTCTGCAGTGGGTTGGCCTGGTGATGACTGCTGGCGTGGACCCACAGCCCTGAGGCAGGGGTTGAAGGGCGGCGCCACCTCAGTGGAGGGGTGCTGCTCTGCCAGGTACCCCACTGTGGTGGTTCAGTGAAACTTCCGCCACTAACCGGGCCTTGCCCTGGCAGCCTGCACGCTTCAGAGGCGGTGACTCCTGCTCCTCCTGAGGCCCAAAAGCAAGCCTGCGCCCACCTCGCCCCCAGTTCCCACCCCACTGCACCACATAGCGGCACACACCTGCATAGTGAGTGCGAAGCCTACCACCTGCTCCCCAGTAGTGGGGCAGTAAATAATGGGGGCGGGAGGTGGGGGAGAGTAAAGAATGTGGAGCATCCACAATGAAGAGGTGCTTGAGAATGAAGCTCAGAAACCTGAGGGGAAGGTTTGTTCTGTTTGCCCCACAGCTGTCCTTTGGAAGGGCAGAGAGCGCAGTTGTGAGGGCTCCCTGCACGCTAAGTCCAGTTGCGCAGCCAACTGGGATTGGCCTCAGTTTCCTGGTCTGTAAAATGGATGAAGCGTGTCCCAGTGCCTTTGCTGAGCTTTGAGGGCCAATTGAAATACTATACAAAGAAAATGAGGGAAGAAATGTGAAAGAAAAGGAAGGGAGAGCAACACAAAAGAAAGACTGAAAGGAACCTGTAAACCCATTGTCACTTAAATAGGGAATATAGTCAGTGTTGTAATGATGGTATGATGCCAGGTGGGTACTGGAAATATCAGGGAACACTTTGTAAAGTATATGATTGTCTAACCACTATTCTGTAACTAATATAAAACCTGAAACTAACACAAAATAATATTGAATGTAAAGAAATGAAAATAGGAGTGAAATTTTTATAAATTTCAAAGTTTAAATAAAGGCTATAAAGGAAGGAAGGGGGAGAATAAAAATAGTGTTTTTCATTTTACCACTTTATTGTCTTTTCAGTTCATGGAAAAGACAGTTGTCTTTATATGGTGCTTTTATACTTTTCTAAGTCATTATCTCATTTGATGTTCAGGGCAACTTAAAGACAAGATAATTATTCCCTCCACTATTCAAAGAAAGGAAATCTTGGTGTCTGGCCCCAAAGATTCAATCGTCAAGCCCTTATTGTAAAGTAGGGTTAGTGAAATTTTCTGTGAAGGGTCATATCCTACCTAATAAAAGAGTAATATGCAAATTGACTGCACCTTCGCTATGCCCAAGCCATGCCCACCAGCCAATCAGGGCAAGCATGCAAATTAACCCAACCAAGATGGTGGTTAATTTGCATACATAGGTGCCCTGAGCAGAGCCCCTGCAACGCATCGCAGGGAGCAGGGGTCTGCTCAGACACCAGGCTGAAAGCCTCTGCTGGAGGCTTTTGGCCTGGTGCACGAGCGGACCCCTGCTATCGATTGCAGGGAGCTGGGTGTCTGCTCCAGCACCAGGCCGAAAGCCTCTGCTGGAGGCTTTCGGCCTGGTGCATGAGCGGAACCCCTGCAATCGATTGCAGGGAGCTGGGGTTGCTTCGGCCTGGTGCAGGAGTGGACCCCCTGTGATCAATTGCAGGGAGCTGGGTGCCTGCTCCTGCACCAGGCCGAAAGCCTCCTCCTGGTGCCGGAGCAGACCCCCTGCAATCAATCGCAGGGAGCTGGGGGTTGCTTCGGCCTGGTGCAGGAGTGGACCCCCTGCAATCGATCACAAGGAGCTGGGTATCCACTCCGGCACCAGGCCGAAAGCCTCCGCCAGAGGCTTTTGGTCTGGTGCAGGAGTGGAACCCCTCTGATTGATTGTAGGGAGCTGGGTGTCCGCTTCGGCCTTGTGCCGGAGCAGACCCCCTGCAATCCATTGCAGGGAGCTGGGGGTTGCTTTGGCCTGGTGCAGGAGTGAACCCCCTGCGATCAATTGCAGGGAGCTGTGTGTCCGCTCCGGCACCAGGCCGAAAGCCTTGGTGGAGGCTTTTGTCCTGGTACTGGAGCAGACCCCCTGCAATCGATGGCAGGGAGCTGGAGGTTGCTTCAGGCTGGTGCAAGAGTGGACCCCCTGCGATCGATCCCCTGGGCAGGGAGCTGGGGGTCTGCTTTCGGCCTGGGCAGGAGCAGAACCCCTGAGATTGATCGCTGGGGGTCTGCTCCTGCCCAAGATGCTTTCGGTCTGGGCAGACCTGGGCAGGGTCTGAGCCAGTGATCAGAGGGAGCTGGAGGGGGCTGCCCAGGCCTAAACTTTGGCCAGAGGCTTTAGGCCTGGGTAGGTCCCAACCCTCTATTGGTGTGAACTATAAAGGAAATACCTTTTCTGACTGCACATTGGCTAAGCTTCCTGTATGGCACTGGTAATATTCTTAGTAACTTGGGTAATAAGAATCCAAAAAGGTGATCTAGGGTTTTTCCACCACACTTCTGGAAAAAAAAAATGAAGGTCCGCTGCTGGAGGGCTAAGAAATGTCATATCCTGCCAAAACCGGTTTGGCTCAGTGGATAGAGCGTCGGTCTGCGGACTGAAAGGTCCCAGGTTCGATTCCGGTCAAGGGCATGTACATTGGTTGTGGGCACATCCCCAGTAGGGGGTGTGCAGGAGGCAGCTGGTCGATTTTTCTCTCTCATCTATGTTTCTAGCTCTCTATCCCTCTCCCTTCTTCTCTGTGAAAAATCAATAAAATATATTAAAAAAAAAAAAGAAATGTCATATCCTGCCCTAGCCAGTTTGACTCAGTGGATAATGCCTCGGCCTTCCCACAGCAGGGTCTGGGTTCGATTCTGATCAAGGGGATGTACCTAGATTGCAGGCTTCTCCCTGGCCAAGGCCCAGATCAAGTCTCATGCAGGAGGCAACCAGTCAAAGTGTTCCTCTCACTTTGATGTTTCTCTCTGTCTTTCCCTTTCTCTTCCACATTCTCTAAAAGTCAATGGAAACATATCCTCGGGTGAGGATAAAAAACAAATAAAGAAATGCATATCCTATGAAAGACACATCTTGAAAATGCCTAAAGAAAGTTGTCATTTTTTCTTGGTGAATGGACTGGAGTCTGTGCTGATGAAAACACCTTGGTGGCTGCGGTGACTGGCAGTGGCTGCAGCAATGGGGTGATGGGTCTGGTGCCTTCCCCTGATCAGCCTGGTTGCCTCCCACAAAGGGAGGCCAGACTGCGGCTTAGGCCTGCTCCCTGTGGGGCGTGGGCCTAAGCCATCAGTAGGACATGCCCTGAGGGCTCCCAGTATGTGAGAGGGGGCAGGTTGGGATGAGGGACCCAGGCCCCTAGTCTATACTAATAAATTCCTTGGGGGCTATCAGGCCAGCAGGGGAGGGCAGTTGGAGGTGATCGGGCCGGCAGGGGAGTGGTTAGGGTGCAATTAGGCTGGCAGGCAGAAGCAGTTAGGGGCAATCAGGCAGGTAGGCAGGTGAGCAGTTAAGAGCCAGCGGTCCTGGATTGTAAGAGGGATGTCCAACTGCTGGTTTAAGCCCAATCCTTGTGGCCTAAACTGGCAATTGGACATGCCCCGAGGGGTCTGAGATTGGAGAAGGTGCAGGTTGGGCTGAGGGACATCCCTCCATGCACAAATTTTGTGCACCGGGCCACTAGTCCTATATAATAAAAAGGTAATATGCAAATTGACCCTAATGGTGGTCGAATGACTGGTAATGACCAGTTGCTATGATGTGCACTGATCATCAGGGGGCAGACACTCAATGCAGGAGCTGCCCCCTGGTGGTCATTGCGCTCCCACAGGGGGAACACTGCCTAGCCAGAAGCCAGGCCCATGGCTGGCTGGTGAGCACAGTGGCAGTGGCAGGAGCCTCTCTTGCCTCCACTGCAGTGTTGGGATGTCTGACTGATGGTTTAGGCCAAATCTTCCGGGGAGAGGGCCTAAGCTGGCAGGTGGACATCCCCCATGGGGTCCTGGACTGCAAGAGGGCACAGACCAGGCTGAAGGACACCCCCCGCCCCTAAGTGCACGAATTTTCATGCACTGGGCCTCTTGCATCAAATTAAGCTCAAGTAGATAGTATAGTAGTGACATTGTGACTCCTATATAACTCCTTACTTTCTGTAACTAAGAAAAATACCACAAATTGAGGAAATAAGTATTAAATTACAGCTATAGTAAATGTGACACCAGTATATTAAACAAAATCTATGGTCTTTTATCATGAGGAATAAAGGCTAACCTCTGAGTAAGGTATAATATTTCAAAGCAGATATGTGCATCCTTAAATGTCTTACTATTTTGATTCCTTCCTCCCTTCCTTCCTTCCTTCCTCCCTTCCTTCCTTCCTTCCTTCCTTCCTTCCTTCCTTCCTTCCTTCCTTCCTTCCTTCCTCCTTCCTTCCTCCTTTTCCCTTCATCCTTTCTTCCTTTCTTCTAGTGAATGGGCTAATTATATATAAAATAATAGAAAAATCCAAAGTGCCAAAATGAGTTTTTAGTTATGTTCCTTTAAGTAAATTCAATGTTTTGATTGGTTGGAAATGACCTCTGACAGCTAGCTACACATGGGAAGTTGTGTCTTTATTTATCTATTTTTATTTCTTCCATTAGTGTCTAAATGACAGCCACTTGTACTGAATTACTGCAGGGATTGTCTCTCCTTCTTTCAAAAGAAAGTCATTCATCAGGGCGCCTTACCTTTACCAAGAGACATGTTCTCAGCTTCACGATGGCTGGCAGCCAGAGAAGCAATTTCCTTTTCTTTAAAAGGAATTGGAAAGCATCTGATTATATCAGGAAGAGGCATTTCAGTTTTCAAGGTGAAAGAACACTTGCTTCTTTTATAGATAATGGAAGAAATAAGATACATTAGTGAAAAGCAGAGGGCATACCAATTAAAAATATCCAGGGGATATAGTCTGGGATGTGGTCTGTCTGCATGTTATCTCAATGTAAATTAACAGAGCAGGGTAACAATGCCAGTTTTCTCTCTGTGACGTAAATAATTTAGCTTTATAACAGGTTTTCTTGAACATACAGGGTGTACCCCCAAAAATCATCTGTCCAGAAATTTTTTAGGCGTTATTCCATTCCTCACAATGTTTTTCTCTCTAATATTTATTTAATTTATCACAATTTTAAACTTTGACTATATATTTGTGGGGATATACACACTTTGAATAATTATTAATTCCAATGGGTTAAATCTGAAAAGAAAGAAACATCAACTGAGCTATCAACTTTTAAATGTGTTTACATTTCTTTGGGACACCTTGTATTTTCTATACTAGAACAACTGATAATGCAAATATTCATTACTTAGAAAATCTTAAATTCTGTGCTTCTGTGATAGAATAATATTTAAATGCTCAGAACATTAATTACAATGCTTTATTTTTTTATTTCTTACTTCTTACTTCTCCCAACTTTATTTCTTTATTTCTTACGTCTTACTTCCTAGTTCTTACTTCCTGTTTTGTTTTATCTTAAAATTCTAAAAGCCAAAGTAAACTTTACTACTACTTTGGCCTTTAGAATTTTAAGAGAAAACAAAACAAAACAAAACAAAACAAAACAAAACAAAACAAAACAAAACATGGAGGTTCCTGGAATTATAAGATGTAAAAATATTAGTTATTGAAATTATCTTTAATTGTTGTGACTTTCAGATAAAACAACATAAAAGAAAAAATGCCCAGCTCACACAGGGTATTCAAATTAATATTTATGGTCTAACCTTTCCCACGTATCCTCTATACCAAGACTGTCCAATAGAAATGTAATGTGAACCGCAAATATGAGCTACTTATGTAATTTTAGATTTTTAGTGGGAACATTAAAAAAATGCAAAATAAATCTGCTATATTAGTTTTAATAATATGTTTTATTTAACATGATAGATCCAAATGATATAATTTTAATATATAATCAATATATATTATTAATGAGATATTTTATATTATTTTTATACTGGGTCTTCAAAATCTGTAATGTACAGATTTTAATATAGCATATCTCAATTTAGACTAGTCACCTTTAAAGTGCTCAATAACTATATATGTCTTGTGGCTACCATACCAGACGACCCATCTTTATGTTTTCTCTATTCAATTTCTATGTTTATTTTTTACTTATGTTATTTCTAAGACCACGTCTTTAACTTCCAGTTTTTCTGGTAAAATTTTCCATGTCTACTTTGAGAGAGATACATAAGGTCCTCTCTTCCTGCCTGTGGAAGTTTTTGTGTGCTATTTTTATAAATCTCCTGAGCTCTTTATTACCATTTTATGAGAAGCTATCCAGCATTAACTTAGGAATTTAACAAGCTCTATGTGCAGATAATTCACATTTTCTCCATTTATTTCTAATGTCCATCCCAATCTATTTTTCTGAGGGAGCTATTTGACATTTTGCAAATCAAAATCTCTGAGGCTTGGTTTTGAAATATGTAAATGAGTATTAATAGATGATCTCACAGGTCTTCTGTACCTTTACTTGCCTAGGATTCTAAGGTTATTCACATTAGTGACTCAGACTCAACATTGTGTAGGTGGCTCCTCACTCAATGTCCAGTTTCTTAATTACAGTAGGCTATTTATATATGCACTGAATATCCTTAAGCAAAAACTTTCTTTGATAATATAATGTATTCCATCAATTCTTCCTTTATCATGTATTACCTGTATCTAGACTCTAATCATCTCTCCAGAAGTTTTATAGATGCTATTTCATTACTCACGATGTTTCTCTCTCTAGTATTTGCTGAAGTTTGTTTTATTTATAATATTTTAAACTTTGACTATACATTTATGGGGATACACAAGCCGGAGGGAGGCCTTAAGTTTGTATATGTAAGGGGATATGAAGTAGACATTGGGAATTAAGGTCCCAAGTTCAAGGCTGAAATTTAATCATCTGAGGGTGAGCAGTAAATGTTTGCCTGATCTACAAGACCTCAAAGAAGCTAGAATGCAGAAATATATTAGTTAAGAATATAATGTATCTTATTTTTGCCATTGAATAGATTTTCTACCTTTAAGGTGCAAAGTGTGAAACTTTCTGGTAATGAAGTAGTTAAATGTATGAAGTTTGAATTTTATAATCTACTAGAGGCCCATTGCACAAAGATTTGTGCAAGAATAGGCCTTCCTTACCCTGGCTTTGCTCCTGGCCGCCTAGGAGGCTGCAGTCTTCGCTCCTGGCCGGAACACCACTTCTGTAGCTCCCTCCGCCCCCTGCCCAGCTGGTCTGTGCCTGCATATGAAAATTATCTTGCCATCTTTGTTGGGTTAATTTGCATACTCACTCCTGATTGGCTGATGGGCGTCGCGGAAGTATGATCAATTTGCATATTTCTCTTTTATTAGTGTAGATGATTTAAGTCCAGTCTATGAAATTTATATAGTCATCTGTGATCATGGAGTATTTTCAAAATATGCCATATAGTGCCATCTCAACTAAAGCACAACCAGGCACCATGAAGAATTGGAACATCATTTACCCTGTCCAGTATATAGTATATAGCAGCCCTTTCAGGATCAATAACATTAATTATCATCCAGCAGCATACTATCAACTTGCCATTCCCCAGAAGGTCCTTCCTTTTCTAGCCACTACACAATACTCACAATTCAGTGCTCTCTACTGCCTTCATTATTTCTACTACAACTATGTCTACTTCAGCTTTTTTTCTCTTATGGAAAACATGCAGAGAGAACTGGATTATACATTCCACATCCAGTATAGAACAACTTTCTTATTTAATGTTTTCCAGACTGCAATGTATGGAGAGAGCTTCTTTTGTGTCTAATCTACAGATGCCTTATCATTTGTCCATTCAATCATGATAGAGGTTTTACTGTCCTATAATTCAAAGTATAGCAACTTGCCTGAATGAGCTGTCTAGAGCTGCTTTTCCTAATACATTTTTGGCCATGTAGCAGACAGTTGGAGCTTTATGAGTTTCCTAGGGCAGTGGTCAGCAAAGCGCGGCTCGCGAGCCACATGCGGCTCTTTGGCCCCTTGAGTGTGGCTCTTCCACAAAATACCACATGTACAGTGCAATTGAAACTTCATGGCCCATGCACAGAAGTTGGTTTTCCGCCTGGGCGAGTCTATTTTGAAGAAGTGGTTCTAACGCCGAGCCACACTCAAGGGGCCAAAGAGCCGCATGTGGCTCGTGAGCCATGGTTTGCCGACCACTGTCCTAGGGCAAGCACCTACTATCCTTTAGGAACTCTTTGAAACATTGCTATTATAAAACAATGCTGTTATAAAGGAGCTTATGGTCCAATGTAGAAATGCAACATTTTTTTTGCAAAAAGTATGTTTATGCAGAGAGATAAGTGAAGGTGCAATGAAGAAGTGGTTAAATTTGCTTGGATATTCCAAAAAGGCTTCATAGAAAAGTTGATTTTGAAAAAAACTTCTTAATTGCAGATGCTCCCAATTGGATGTGAAGTTAACAGAGGAGAGGGGAGTACAATTCCAGAATAATAATGAAATCTGAATGGAAGTACAGATGTGTAGCCCAGAAACTGGAAGACTGTATCGCTAAAATGTAGGTGGTACAGCAAGAGATAAGTGGGATATATAGTTCGTGGCCTGTTCATGGAAGGCCTGCTAATGGGTTTGGACTTTATCCTACAGGTAATGGGGAGCAATTGAGAGGTTTTAAGTTATTAAGTAAAATGACACAGATTGTATTTTAGGTTAAGTAACTTTGATAGAGGTATAGATGATGAATTCAAGATGCAAAAGACCTGAGGAGTGAGACTGGGAGTGGGTATATTACCACTGTCAGTGAGAGTGCTGGTAAGGTAAGGCTTTTGAAAAGAAAGCTATTGGTGGAAGGAAGGTAGCAAACAAGGAAAAGGAGAAGGATGAACAATATACAGGTGTAGGTGACTGATGTGGGGCTAAGGATGAAGGAGAAGACTAGAATCATTCCTAAGTTTGGTCTTTTATTTCCATGTAAATCGTGGTGATTTTGAACCATAATCCAAAGAGCATCCAGAAGGACAAAGATAATTGGAAACATTCTGTGTATGATTCTTGTCAACTCAAGAGCTCTAATCAGGAGGTATGGTAATTGTTTGGATACCTACTTTAGCTTAAGTTATGGAGGAGAATGTCAGAGAATGTCTACAAAGAGGAAGAGAAGACCAATGACAAAGTTGGTCTTTCATACTGTTGAATATATAAACATTCAAAACAAACAAACAAAACAAAACAAAACAAAATATAAACAAATTCATAGAAAAAGAGACCAAAGGGATAGGTACTAGAAGGGAGGGAGTGGGAGGATGGGTGAAAAAGGTGAAAGGTAATAGAGTCAATAATATTCTGATAAGTTTGCACAGTGACAGATAATTACTAGAATTAGTGGGGAGATCACATTTTAAGGTATAAAAATGTCAAATCATTATTGTACACATGAAACAAATATAACCAATACTAGGAGCCCAGTGCATGAATTCGTGCACCTTGAAAGGAACTGTGGACCATGAGGCTGTGGTGGGCACAGGGGCAGGTCTCAGCCCATCCTCCATGCTCCCACCTGGCCCCTCCCACTGTGGCCCCCGGTCCCCTGTCTGCCTGTATTCTCACTCCTGCCGTTGCCGGGCACGGGCAGTGGATGCGAGCGGGGCTGGTGCTGGCAGCAGGTGCAAGTGCCCGGTGGGACCACAGCGTGTGGGAGCAAAGAATTTTCAGTAACCGAGGCTTGCCCCGATGACAGCGACCAGCACCCCGCTTTGTTCTGGCACCCCCGCTCACCTGCTCCACCATCCCGCTGCAGCCAACGCCCTCCATGTTCTGCCCTCTGCTGCCTGCTGTTGACACCCACCATGTACCACGTGCACCCCCTGGTGGTCAGTACACGTCATAGCGACTGGTTGTTTAGTTATTCCGCTGTTTGGTCTATTTGCCTATTAGCCTTTTATTGTATAGGACTAGAGTCCTGGTGCACAAAATTCGTGCATGGAGGAGGGGGGTTCCTCAGCCCGGCCTGCACCCTTTCCAATCTTGGACCCCTCAGGGGATGTCCGACTGCCTGTCGGACATCCGGACATCCCTCTTGCAATCCGGGAGGACTGGTTCCTAACCACTCACCTGCCTGCCTGCCTGATCGCCCCTAACCCCTCTGCCTGCCTGCCTGATCACCCCTAACCCCTCTGTCTGCCTGCCTGATTGCCCCTAACCCCTCTGCCTGCCGGCCTGATCCCCCCTACCTTGTCCCCCTACCGGCCTGACCTTGCCCCCAACTGCCCTCCCCTGCTGGCCTGATCATCCCTAACTGCCTCTCCTCGGCCCCCACCACCATGGCTTTGTCTGGAAGGAAGTTGGACATCTGGAAGATGGTATATCACCCTTTTATTAGTATAGATAGATTATATAGAATAGGATTGCTTAAATGGGGGGGGGGAGCATTTTTCAGAAGGAGAAGATGCTCTTGGCAGACAAAAATAGATAATCCCTATATCTGGACTGATAGCCAGCCATATGTACTATACTGCCAAACCGGTCATTAAAAAATTGAACCACTATCTTACACCTCACACCAAACAGCTGTTGCCCTTAAAACCCCTCCTCAGTCCCCACCTTAGGTTCTGCCTTTGCAGTTCACCCAGAGTAGGTTCTGATTGGTCGGTTTCTATGCCAGTCAGTGTCAAAAGCTCCATCTCCTAGGCAGCCATTGGCTCCTCGCAGTTCACCCAGATTTGGTTCTGATTGGTCAGTTTCTATGCCAGTCAGCATCTCCAGGCCTATCTTTGGGCCTGATCATAGAGGCGGGGCTGATCAGCAGCCACCCCAGGTTACTGGCGAGCAGGCTGAACTGCTGACCTCTGGGAGAGAAAGAGAGGCTTGGCTGCTGGCGAGGCCCAGAGAGACAAGCAGGGTCTGACCTGGGCCTCCCTCTTTCTTTGATGGGGGGCGGGGTCAGCCCAGCAAGGGGCCGTCTGCCTACCTGATCACCCCTAACCGCTGGTCTGTCTACCTGATCACCCCTAACCACTGGTCTGCCTACCTGATCACCCCTAATCACTCTGCCTGCCTGCCTGATTGCCCCTAACCACTTACTTGGGGCCGAGGCCAGCCCTGCAAGGGGCTGTCTGCCTACCTGATCTCCCCTAACCACTTGCCTGCCTACCTGATCACCCCTAACTGCTGGTCTGCCTACCTGATCACCCCTAACCCCTCTGCGTGCCTCCCTGATTGCCCCTTACTGCTTGCTTAGGGATGGGGCCAGCACTGACTTCCGGTTGGTAAGCCTCTGTTTGTTACTGGTCATTACAACCCAGGGTTTTTATATATTAGGATAATATTGTATACCAATAAACTTAAAAAAGACAAAGTTGTAGGGACTTCATGCTTTAAGAAGTGAACAAGCACAAGTGACTGAGGAATATTTGGAGAGGTAGGTGGAGAACTATGAGACAATAGCAAACAAGTTAACAATGAAAAGGAGTGCACATAGGTCAAATGAAATAAGGACTGAAAGAACCCATTAGAAAATAGTGGTATTTACTGGAACATTTATAGGGCAATGGGGAGGACTGAGACTTTTTTAAGCCTTTTTGCTGAACCTCATTAAAGTAGCAATTTCTGAGAACATCACATGAGATATGTGCAACAATGCTCAACATGTGATGTAATTAATGCTGATTTATCTATTTTCTCCAAACCTTATAATTTTCTCTTTCAATACTATATCTTGTAATATCCCCCCCCCCAACATTTCTCTTGGCATCAGAAAATTGCCTCTGAAAAAACTATTAGTATAGATTCTGGTTTCCATTACTACCATTGCCCATTACTTCATCAGCTTCAACATTCAACAGTTACAGACCTGGTTAATTTTAAGTGGGAGCTTCTTTCTCTAAGCCCAGAACTTGTTCCAAGCTTGTTACAATATGGCATGTCAGTTCTTAAAAGAAACCTCAGTGCTTAAAATCCAGTAAAATTATTTCCTACAATTGCTTTAAAATAAATAACTATAGCAATAAGCAGTAAAATAAATAAATTAATATTTATTGATTATTTTTTATAAAAATTTACATTCCAATATTTCTACAAGTTTTTTAAAATAATAGACAAAGTCTATTATCCTCTAATTTTTCTATCTCTCCCAATCAATTTCAAATCTTTTATGTATTTCTTGGGTATTTACCTGCATGTTTCTGGAAAATAGTCTTGTACTATTTTACTAATATAGCTATACTTTTCCAGTTTTAGACATTATGTATTCACTTATTACAGTGAAAGATGAACATTTAATTCTTTTCACTATTTTCTCCCATTCTCAGTATGTTCATTTTGGTTGTTTGACCAATAACCAATTTTTATATTATTGTGTATAAATATTTTTCACAGCTAACCCATATAAGTTATTATGTTTATATTTAGTTTCTTGGATATTTTTTTAGGGTTTTGCCTTTGAGTTAAAAGTGAGTGTGTGAGTGTGTGTGTGCATGTGTATGTGTCTGATTCATTTCCAAACTCTGCAAAGTGTAAATGTCTTCTCAATATTTTAAACATATAGGTATTTCTTTGAATTCTCTATTCTTGGAGATATCCTTCTTTTCTCCTTCTGATCTCCTCTGAAATTATTGCTTTATTGGTCTTTTGCATAACTATTATTTTTTGGGATTTCCCTTCACAGCGATCCTAGAAATTCCTGTTGTATTACACCTGTATTGGATCTCTTCTGTGTAGGTTTATGTTTGTCTTCTTCTTGGCTTACACTCTCATTTTGGTGACACGTTTTCTATTAAGTTCATGAGAAAGAGCTCACGGTAGACCAAGTTTGTGGTATGTTGTAAATATGAAATGTCTTTATTCCACTCTCACACTGTATTGCATTTGGTGGCTGTAAATAAGTAGGATAGCAATAACATTCATTCATAATTTTGAAGTCATTGTTTTTCTTATTGGTTTGTTTGTTTGTCTAGTGTTGCTGCTTACAACTTCGATGCCATTCTGATTTTTTCTCTGTGAAAGTTTTGTCCCTGTGTTCAACATTTTAAAGTTGCATGCATTGACACGGGGCTTTTATTTTTCCCTACTGTGTTAGACATTCCATGGACTTTTCACTCTGAACTTCAGTTTTGGAACATTTTGTTAAATTATTTCCTTGATAATCTTCTTACCATAACTAGAGTACTTTTGTTCTCTTTTTCTGTTATTCAGATAATGCATCTCTAAGATGGGTACTCTCCGTATTTCTTCCTACTTAATTTTCTATACTTAGACTTTATTCTAACTTTTCAAACATTTTCTTAAGTTAAAATTCAAGATTTTATCATTGATTTTTCCTCCATTTCTGCTATCATATTTCTAATTTCCACAAATTTTCTTTACTTGTCTGGACATTTATTTCTTTATTATTTATTACTAGCAGCCCGTTTGCACAAAGATTCGTGCAATAGACCTTCATTCACCTGGCTGCCTGCACCAGTTTTCTGTCGGCACTGGGGACCCAGGCCTTGGCTGTGGCCACTGCATTCTGCCTTCTTTCAGGGTCAGGGCTTGGCCCCGGGCGGCCTTGGGCTTGGCTGCACCCCAGCCTCCCTGCTACGGATCGCAGAAGCTGACCCCCGGTGGTTGCCTGTGATCCGTGCAGGCTCCCCACTGGTGCCCAAGACTGGGAAAGCCTCTGCCCGAGGCTTTCCCGGCCTTGGGCTTGGCCGCACCCAGAGTCCCTGCGACGGTTTCCTGGTGGGCGTGGCTGGGGCGTGGCTGGGGCGTGGCTGGTGGGTGTAGCGAAGGTACCGTCAATTTGCATATTACTCTATTGTTAGGTAGGATTACTTTTCCATTGCATTCACAACTTCGCACAGGGGCCTAGTTTTTGTCATAGCTTGGCTTTTAACATGCCTTCCTTTCTGAGCTTAGTCATTTCTAGCTTTAAAAAATTCATTAAATTTTTTAAAATATTTATTTTTAAGGTGGTGTTATTTTCATGCAAGCATAATTTTCTTTCTCTGGGAGGCAATGTTAAACACAGACACACACAGAGAATTTACTTCTACTTCCATCACTCTATTTTCTTCTTCTGCTTATTTGGTCTCTGTCTTTCATGTTAGAGGCTTTCTTCAAATATTTGGGGATCCTTGGCTGCCCATAAATATTTAAGAATGAGTTACTAAATATCTGATTAGAAACTTATGGGTTTGTCAACTAGTGTGTCTCCACCAGTTGACAGCTAAATCCACTTCATTATTTTAGTAGGATGTCATGAGGAAACAGAAGTAAGCATGTGTTGGCTTTGCTGTACAATTTAGACAATTTGGAATATATATTTTTATGACACAACCACTTAAGATATGGCATTATTTAAAAACACTTATCTAAGCATGTAAGTTACAACGTCTAATGGTTTGTAAACTGAATAAAACCCACATAAGTTTATAAAGGTGATAAAATTGAATCATGAATCTCTTTTGTAACAAATAATCTACATCTATTTTAATGTGCTTCACACATTTTTAATAACCATGAAGGGAATACAGTATTCTCAAGATCAATTCCATGTTTCATCTTATTAATCATTCTAACTTTTATAATGCTGGAAGTGCCAAAATATCTCCTCACTGCAGCTGCATATTCACGGTCCAAAACATTCTTTCCAGTATGACTTGATTATCCTCATCAACTTTGTAATAACCTTCATATGTGAGGTGAGAGAGTGAACAAGAATCAATCTTGCCACCAGTACGAGTGGATTTGGAGTGCTAATGTGAATTCAGATTAGAAACAGTACACTAGTTTTGAGGAGAATTAGTTGGAGTGAGTTGTCATAGAAAAAACACTAACAAAAATGAAAAAAATAAAAATAGAGTAAAAATCTGACTGCCCTCATTTTCAAGAACTTGATTAAACATTTAATAATTTCAAAGAATAAATAAATGTTTTGTCAAAAAAGTAGGCATAATATAAATGTTAAAATCAAAGCAAAAGGGATGAAAAATATTTGTATATGGTGATGTCAGTATGACTTCAAACCTGCATGCTAGAGAAAAGAATGAACTACCTGTAATTTAGGATGAAAAACTGCCTCCATTCTTGTGCGATGCAATTCTGAAGTTTGAGTAATTTCTATGTGAGTTAAAATAGTCCACGTCAGTGAGTGGTTTTTACAGGAGACCTCTATATGGCAAAAGAAATAGAAGAAGGTAACAGAGTTCCCCTGAGGGCTAACCACCCTTATTCAAGTTAATGAGATATGCGCCTGAATAAGGCCTCAGTCAACATTAATTTTTTTTAAATACGAGGTTAGAAAAAAGTACCATTTTTTCCAAATAGCCTTTCTCCTAATGAGCACTTTAGATTACATTAATTTTTTCAAAATAATTTATGTGAATTCTTTTTTCCTAAAAAAGTTTATGTATATTTATGCCACTTGTCGTTCTGTAAAGAAAAACATTTTTATTCTTTCGATTGCATAGAACAAAAGCAGAAGCATGGCAAAAAAATTGGTGGCAGGAGAGGAAAGGTGGTAAGATGTTCTGAAATTAAGGAAGTCAAAATAAAAGTGGAGAATATTCATGTTTTCCCCTCGTGGTTCTGCTTCCAAATATGCACTCTTAAATTAGCATAGAAAGATTATTTAACGCTTAATGGCATGTAATTCCCTTGCGTAAATTATAAAAAAATGAAAGTATTTGCAGTTATATCTAACTCTGAATTTTAAAGCCAACAGAGAAAGCAAATGAATTAAAAGAGAAAACTAAGGAAAAAAATTATGCCAGTTAAAAATCAGTGCGACTATTTTACTGTGTGGATTCATAAACTCAACTTCAAAAGATACCTAGTGCACTTTAATAATTTGTAAGAAGTGGCCCAATTCTTCAATTTTACTTAAATTAAGGTAAAAATTCATAATGTTGACCAGAGTTGAAACACAGATTTTATTCCCTCAGACAGTTCTATATCTATCATTCATTCATTGCTTTGTTCACTTACCTTATGAACAGTTACTTAGTGTTTATTGACAGCTGGGTATAAGGACACTGAAGAGGGAAAACTATGTGTTTTAGTTTTCCCTCTTCAGGAGCTTGGGCAGTTGGAGAAAGCAGATACAATAAAGCTTAGTGCTATGTGATGATTCCCCCCCAAAGATTCTGTTTATAGTTTTATACATACAATTCTATGATACATATTGCTTTGTGTGACCACAACCCAAAATCAAAGATCTTCCGTTACCATAGATTTGATGTCCTTTACCCTTTACTACTCCTTCCCTCTGGTAACTATCATACCGTTATCTGTGTCGAGTTTTTGTTTGTTTGATTTTCTTATTTGTTTCTTTCAGTTTTATATACCACATGTGAGCGAAATCATATGGTTCTTGATTATTTCCACCTGACATTCCTCTTAGCATGGTATTCTCAAGATCCACCCATGTTTTTGCAAATGGCAGTATTTCATCTTTTCTTATGGCTGAGTAGTATTCTACTGTATACATGTACCACATCTTTTTTATCTAACCATCTATTGAAGGACACTTCTGTTGTTTCTGTGCATTGGCCACCATAAATAACGCTGCAATGAACATAGGGGTACATATATCATATAGAAACGGATGTTAAGTGTTGTGGTGGGGAGAGTAAAGGAAGATTTCAGAAGTCATACTGGATTTCAATCTAAGTATGACTAAGTTCTCAATAAATTAGTGGAGGAATTATTCCATGTAGGAGAAAATGTGCAATAGGCCAGAATCATAGAAGGGCATGGATTGTTTTGAAACTGCAGCATAAGCTTTTCAGAGTTGCAGAAAGTGGTAGGAGATGAGATAAAGAAAGGTGTTTGAAAGGTTTTATGCATGCTACAAAAAGGAATTTGTACTTTAGTGTTTAGGTATTGGGGAGTCACTTAAAGATCTTTAGAGGGAAACAGACATGATTGGTTTTGCCTTTGGAAATATCTCTGATAGAATCTTCAAAGGTGAATTAGAAAGGACTGAGCATTTAGGATAGAGGAAAAGTGAGTAGCAATTGTAATAAAAGAGAAAATAATTTTGAGAAATATTTTAACAGTTAGAGCTATCAGGTCCTCATCACTAATTGGATTTGAAGAGAAGGGGGGTAAAAGCCAGGAATGATTATCTGGTTTCTAGTTTGACCAAATGGAAAGTGATGTTTCTATTACTCAGATAAGCAGAGCCAAGATAATAAATTTGTTTTGAGAAAATTGGATACTTTTGTAATGGAGAATAAAATAATTTATTTGAATACAAATACCAGCAGAGATTTTTTTGGGAAAAATAGTTTATCCCTCTAAAATAAATAAGTCTTTTTTTTTAAAAAAAAATCCTGGAAAAATATTACTAATAGCAATTGATCTCTACATATCTGTACATCTACCTCTCCCATTCCTGGAATCAGGTATTACTTAAACCTACTTTCTCTGGATCACTGACTTGGCGAATAGCCTGAAGAAGTATGTAGACTTAAGAAAGTCTTTGCAGATGGAAATTCTGCTTTCCTCATTGTATTACCATTAATGTCCTTCCCTTTTCTTGACCACGAAGAGGAAGAATTCAATTAGAGGACACCTTTAGGTTTGAGCTTTGGCTTATAATAACTGGATATATTTAGTTATCACAGGACTAACAGATGTGCCTAAAAAACCACCTGATATTTCCTTTATATTGTTTCAGGGACGAGACAAATGGTGACCAGATGGTCCAGTCCAGAAAAGCATAATTGCCAACTCTGATTTAAGCTGGAAAAACTCCTCAAATGAAAATGGGAATTTAGCTTCAAGATAGTAGTTTCCATGTGTGAGTTTTAAATTCTCCAAAAGGGGTGGCTGGGGAGGAATAACAGGAAAAAAAATCATTTGCAGAATTAAGATGATAAGTTTATTTTTTGGGGAATGTAAAACATCTATTTCTTGCTTGTGTATATTTGTACAAGTAGAAATAATTAACCTCTTTTTTTCAGACCTTAGTGTTTCTCATCAATGCTCTAGAAGGAGTTAACTGAACTGACAGATTTGATTACTCAAAGTGATCAGTCTCATTTTTTATTTCACTTTGACATAAGACTTGGCACAGGTGTATTACAAGTTAGTCTCATTTATTGCTGCACTTCTAAGTTATAAATCTGGCTTACATCTATGGAAAATGTAGTGTAGAATTGAAGACATGTCCAATTATCTGGGCAATTTGTTTTATGAACTTATACCAAATTAAATAGAAAGCTTCACCAGTATTTGTTCTTCCTCTGTGGGCTGCAAATCAGTGAGGAAAAACTTCTTGAACAGGGGCATTGAAAGTTCTGGCTTTTCAGACTGTTTCCTGAATGTGTTCTGATTAAAACAGGATCTGAAAGTCTGATTGATAGTCTCTATTTCCTTTCTTAATGTCACAAATACATTCAGAATGTTGACTCCTATGAAAGGTAGAATTGCTAAGCTGGATTGCATTGCCTTCAGCCGTTCTTCATATTGGAGGAAATGATTTGACTAAGCACTTAAATCATGGATATGCAAGGCTGGGTTTCTCAGGAAGTAATTATTGAAAGATATTTTGTGAGTCTCTCATCTATAAAAATGAAACAAAATTCAGCCTAGGATGGGCAATCAACACATAGTATTATGTGTATATGCTTTTAGACTTTAAAAAATAGATTGCCTTATCTGACTAGCATCATATGTAACAGTGATTTGTTAAGGATTTATATATAACCACCTTTTCTCTCAAATTCAGCAAAAAATATATCAACAGGGATAACTATTTTAAAGTTGAAAACTAATGAACACTTTACTTCTTCCTTAAGAAAATTTGCCAGTAGAAAATACTCTGTTAAAAAATAGCAAAAACTGTGCTTAACACTTCTAAGTGCCACTCCCAAATGCTAAGGAAATAAGTGTTATTAGAAGATTAAAAAAACCCAAAACTCTGTTAGGTTCAAATATGCAATCGTATATGGCAAATAAATTAACACAATTAGAGGGACTTAGAAAATAATCTTTTGTGGTAAAGGCATGATTTAATTGCCTGGTAAAATTAATTGATCTTTGTGGGTGAGAATTTGTTCCCTAGAAGTTGGTCAACACCCATTAAAGAAAGTCATATATACAAATTCAAAACTATTTCTCAAGAGAGATATTATAGAAACCTTAAAAGAAATCTCCTTATTTCCAATACATTTTCTGATCAGTTTTTCTTTCTGTTGTTAAAATTAAGTGGATGATGTGTTGAAACTTATCCTCATTGCTTTTTATTCTTCCCAGAATTATTCATACCATAGTCTATTTTCTCCATTTACTATACCAATTTTCTTTTAATTTGACAGTTTTCCTTGTATTTCAATTGAGAAGTTGAAACTCTTTAAGCCTGTAGTTTAGTTTTTGGAAAGATCCTTTTGATTGCCAGTGTTTTCAATTCTATTAGGCAAAGGTGTCTGCAGAGAATGTAGTGGGCAGCTTGAATGGAGGTCTTTATTCAGTGTATTATGTTAGGAATCATCAACCAACAGCCCTTGAACTGGACTCTGCCTAAAAGGTAGTGAAAAAAAGACCTATGCAGAAAACTCCTGCCTCATTCTGAATCCCCTTTTTTTTCTTCTTAGGTAGATCAGCTTGGGATGGAGTCTGAAAGGAGAAAGGAGTTTTCTTCTGATACAGAATCAAAGGATTTCATGACTTTTATTTTTTTCCCCAAAAAGCCTACTTAGGAGCCCATGGAGTTGAACCAAATAGCTTTCTCTTCCTCATTCATGATAATGAAGGAAAATTATTGAAAGCAGTATAATTTTTGAGTGTGAGCTTTATGAACACAATAGGATATATTACTTTTAACTCAATATTTTATTTGTTTATAACCCTTGTTTTTATATGATGCTTTACTTAATTTTTGAATATTTTGGGATTATAATGATTATACAAAAATTCATGTTAATATGGTAGATAAATATAATATTCTTTTGAATGGATTTTTAAAACTTCTTATTCCTATATATTATTTTATTTATATTCTAATGAAACGATTAGTACAAATTCTACAGAATTTGGATGAAAGTTTAACTTGACTATGCTTCAAAAATTATTCATAAATGAGGCCATTATCATATTAAGTACATAGCTCCTATATTACTACTCCTTTGAAGCACTGCTCTAAACAGTAAATAGATAAAAATCATTCTCATTCATAAAGCTCAATATAAATTTAATAGTGTAGACATCCTATTTACTTTAAAGAAAACAGCTACTTATTAAATTTTTTTTGACAAAAGTTACTTCACATAAAGAAGTTAAATACCACTGTTTAATGAACATTAAATAAATAACAATGGAAATTAAGCAGGACAAAAGGGCCGTTAAGCAGCCTGGACTTGATTCACACAAGAGACTGTTGAAATTTATGCTCAAGTCACTGAATACCAATGTATGTAACATCTGAACATGTGGGTGCCACATTTAATTCTTAAAAAACTCTGTTTTTAAAAAAACATTAATTGGACAAATATCTGATAAATACTTTCTTTCTGAAACATGTAATTTTTCTCTACCCAGTAGCCCTGGCTTTTTAGCTGGAAACAGTACCTTACCCCACTTCATTGTCCTAGAGATGCCATTTACTGCATAATAGTTGATTAATTTTAAACTGGAAAAGTTATGATACCTCATTCCCTTGGCCTCTGGTTGGTCTAGTTATGGGTATATGGTTAGAGTTGGCCAGTGTATTCTTTATGTAGTATTTTCTTGTTACCATGTACATTTATTGTGGCAAAAGTTTTAACATATAAAGAGATAAACAGTAGTATATAGACACTTTCCATGCTTTATTGGCTAGAAGAGCAAGGTGAGTTGTCTGAGGAGTGGGTCAGGAAAGGAGCAGTAGAATAAAAAAAGAGAGAGAAAAACGAAAGAAGAATGAAATGGAGGGAGAGGGGAGAGAGACAGGGAGAGCTATTAAGTTGGCCCTGTGAGTCAACTTAGAAGAGAAATGGATACTCCTGATGGCATTCAAATTATTTGAATTCTTGGTTCTCTACTTTACTTATAGCTTGGTTGTTCTGCAAGATATCCCAATATCTATAATAATAAAAGCCTAAGTGACCATCACAACTGAACGGATGACCAAACAGGCTGCGTGGGGCGACTGGGCCAGCAGGGGGGGTAGCTGGGGGTAACTAGGCTAGCAGGGGGGGCAGTTAGGGGCAATCGGGCAGGCAGGCAGGTGAGCAGTTGGAGCCAGCAGGCCCAGCAGTCAGAAAGCCCCAAGGGTTCCCAGATTGGAGAGGGTGCAGGCTGGGCTGATGGGACCCCCTGCCCCGTGCATGAATTTTGTGCACTGGGCCTCTAGTCTTTCCAATAAAAAGGCTCCCTTAAAAGTTGTTCTTATCGAGTATTCTTCACTGCCACCAAAAGATTTCTAATAAATGCAAACTTTGACTTATATTACAGGTCTCATTTGGAGAGATATAAACTTGAATTAAAGGCAAACTTGCAAATCTGGTCCATGTCCAAATCCAGAGGCCTTCATAAAGCCATTTAACATCAAATATGGTTAACTTTTAAGAAAAGCAAATAGCCAAAGTAAAAGTGTTGAATCTATTGAGCTACTTAGAAATCTTTTAGGCTTTGAAACGTAGGCTTCCTTTAATGAGTTAGAAAGGCAGTTGATGAAATAAGTTTACATGTGAGGCTTTATTACTCAATTTACCTCATGTAGACCTAAATAATCCCAGCGATTTTGATTCTTTTCATAGAATTACCAAGTTGTCAAATGAATTTTGCCTATTTCTCTACATAAATTCTGTTCATTATTATCTGTAAAATAGTGCTTATATTCCAACTTCAAATTTCCTGTCATTTTAATACCCTTTCTAAGGATCTTCATTGTAAAATGAAGTGTTCTCAGCTCTGTGCTGATATGAATACAAAGTCTCTGACATAGTACAACTTATATTTAATGGAGGAGGAAAATATAATCCTATCTAATAAAAGAGTAATATGCAGATTGATCATCACTGCAACACACAATATAGCTGCCCCCATGTGGTCAAAGATCCTGCCCCCATGTGGACACAGGATGGCCACCACAAGATGGCCAGCAGGGGAGGGCAGTTGGGAGGCACCCGGCCTGCAAAGGAGGAGAGTTGAGAGGGACCAGGCCTGCAAGGGAGGGCAGTTGGAGGTGATCAACCCTGCAGGAGAGGGCAGTTAGGGGTGACCAGGCTGGCAGAGGAGGGAAGTTGGGGGCATACAGGCTGGCAGGGGAGTGGTTAGGGGGTGATCAGGCTGGCAGGCAGAAGCGGTTAGGGGCAATCAGGAAGGCAGGCAGGCAAGCAGTTGGGAGCCAGCAGTCCTGGATTGTGGGAGGGATGTCCGACTGCCTGTTTCCGGGATTGGGCCTAAACGGGCAGTCGGACATCCCTTGAGGGGTCCCAGATTGGAGAGGGTACAGGCTGGGCTGAGGGACAACCCCGCTCTGTGCACAAATTTCGTGCCCCGGGCCCCTAGTGTCACTATAATAATGAATGACTTGTCGAAGGTGCAGATACTTATTATAAGGGTTTAAGGGTACTTAGAGATCCAAGGACCCGTGCTTGTCCCCTCGCTTTAGCCAGCGACCAGGAAACTGGAACGTATAACCTGTTAGGTAGCCCAGCAAC
Organism: Ia io; assembly: GCA_025583905.1. Taxonomy (NCBI): domain Eukaryota; kingdom Metazoa; phylum Chordata; class Mammalia; order Chiroptera; family Vespertilionidae; genus Ia; species Ia io. The sequence continues at coordinate 52,390,914 of JAJQQW010000003.1, forward strand.
CTCTGTTTATGATTCTACAGTCAAGACTTTTTCTTTTTTTTTTTTTTAGTATAATGGCTGTGCAGAATATTTTGTGAGGAGTGTGATTCTGAGCAGCACTCCATCCCTTGCATATAGATTGAGGAACATGCATAGTGGGCAGATTACCAGTCTCCCAAAGGAAGGCACTAGCAGTTGCTGAGCACCGATGACGTCACTCTGGCCCCTCATAATAATTTTCCTGTTTTCTGGACTTATTTCTTTTTCAGATGCAATAGTTCCAAGTCTCCGATTCCCCCCAGATGGCTGCTTTGCTGCTTTCCTGCTTTGCTTACTGATTTTTACTCTTACTCAGCTTTCCTGCTTTCGGCCCACTCCAATCTCCCTATTTTCTGACATTGCTTCACAAACAGCTTTGACATCCTTGCTCTTCTGTTTTCAAAGCTTAAGTCCCAAAGGAACATCAGTCCACTTGCACCTTAGTTTTTTAAAATAAAATTTAAATTCATTGTTGAACTTAAATCCCTTTCTGAACTCTATTGCTAATTTACAGATTATAAGGGATGATTGAAGATTTTTGCCTAGGTTGGAGAAGGTCATGATGAGAAGACTGTGGCAATGTCAAGGATAAAATTGAAGGCTAGTGAGAGTTTAAGAAAGAAATACCACTTAAAGTTATTATGTGATTCCACATTTGCTTGTCTGTTTTGCTCAGTATAGATACTTTTGAAAAATTATTCCGTAAACATAATGTCTGACAAGTAATTGATGGCAAACAGATATTGTTTCAAAACATAGATAAAAATAGCAGTGAGAGTTAAACCAAGGCCTCTGAGGCATGAAGAAGAAGTTATAATACACAGTACCTGACCTCTCTTTGGAAAATGAAGAAAAGAAGTCCAGGTTCTCTCAGATTTCAAGTTAGTATTTTTCTGAGTGGTTCATGGTGTTACCAACAGAGCAGGGGAAATAGTGGCGTTAGCAGGCTCTGAAGGTACAGACTATGACTTTGCTTTTTGTTATACTTGATTTTTGGGTACTTATGGGACATGCCAAAGGTGCCGTCCAGTAAGGAGTTGTATATTTGTACCTGGAACTCAGAGGAGATATAGAGACTGGTGATCTGGCCTACAAAATGGGATTCTTAGAGTGGGGAACCTCAGTTTTTAAAAACTGAACTGCAAGAATATGCTAAAGAGGAAGTTGAATAAATTGACCTAAGAACTAGAAAGGGAAACAAAAGAATATTGCCATGGAAATGTAGAGAAGAGAAAATATTGAATGTGATGATATGGAATAAGTATATTTCCTGTGGTAGTCCTATGGTTTGACCTAGCCAAGTGGCAATGTCAAGGATAAAATTGACCTATGCAGGCATTGGTGAGAAGAACTTCCCCTGACAAATGTTGAACAAGATGACCTGTGCAGGCATTGGTGAGAACCCTAACACCATGGCATGGCCCTTTCATCCAAATCTGCCTTTGCAAGGTTGGCTGCAGAACCTACTGAAGGCTGCACGTTTCTCTTTCTCTAACTGGAGAGAGTTGCTTGTACACTTGAGAGTACTATCTTTGCTTTAAAGGTGAAGAACTGCCCTAGCTGGTTTGGCTCAGTGGATAGAGCATCGGCCTGTGGACTGAAGGGGTCCGGGTTTGATTCCGGTCACCTTGACCAGGTTGCAGGCTCAATCCCCTGTGTGTGGGTGGGTGGGGGGGCGTGCAGGAGGCAGCCAATCAATGATTCTCTCTCATCATTGATGTTTCTATCTCTTTCTCCCTCTCCCTTCCTCTCTGAAATCAATAAAAAAATATTAAAAAAAAAATAAAAATATAAAGGTGAAGAACTTAACTTCTGAATCCTCAAAATAATGTCTGGGCAAACTTTTCCACTTAAACCTGTTGTTTCCTAACTAGTGTTTGTACATAGTTGGTAGTACAGTGCTTTGTACATAGCTTGTGTCCACTCAGAAAATGTCAAGTGAATGAATGATGTCGCTACTGACTCCTACATTTTTTAATCTGTTCACATGGCACACATGACGCTGATGCAATGACTCTTTTCACAATATGAAATGGGCACAATCTCTAGTCAATCTAACACATTAAAACATTTTTTTTGATACTTTTAAAGTGGAGTCAATCTGTGAGGAAGTGACAAATGATGAGTTTGTGAATAAACCAATTCATACATTCCTTACTCTTGATAATTTGTTTTCAGTGTAAAATTTTTACATTTAGAATTAGGCAGCTGGACTCAGTTTAGATGATTCCAATTTTGTTGGCAACATCCAAAGCATTATAGTGAGGAGCCAGTTGAACATATGCCTTCTTCTCACCATCAGGCCTGATCAGGGTGTTGACTTTGGTCACATCAATGTCACAGAGCTTTTTCACAGACTGTTTGATCTGGTGCTTGTTGGCCTTGACATTCACAGTGAACACAAGTGTATTATTGTCTTCTATCTTCTTCATGGCTGACTCGGTGGTCAGGGGAAGTTGATGATGGCATAGTGGTCAAGCTTGCTTCTCCTGGGTGTGCTCTTCTGAGGATATTAAGGCTGCCTCTGGAGTCTTAGTGTCTTTGGCCGTCGGAAGGTGGGTGACGTGCGGATCTTCTTTTTTGTGTGGCTGTGGACGCCTTTCAGCACTGCTTTCTTTGCTTTCAAAGCCTTTGTTTTGGCTTCGGCTTTGGGAGGGGCAGGGGCTTCCTTCTCAGCTTTCGGCGCCATCTTCGTAAAAAGGACTCTTGATAATTTTTATGAGCGTTTTCTTACCATTTCTATGCTTTAGTTTCTGATTCTGGAAAGTTGAATCTACTTGGACTTGGGCCATTGGCCTATTTTTGTGTTTCCAGTTCTGCAAATTGGAACATATCTGAAATTTATTAATTTTAGAGCATGTAAGCCAAAAGTGTATTTATGAATCCCCATTTGCTCTTTTGTAATGTAAAAGTTAAGTGACCTCCAGTAGAGAGGGACCCCCCCTCTTCTATAGGCTTGTCTGAAGAATAGGGGACTATTTACATGTGAGCTTGGAATCATTGTGCCAAAAAAAATGGTGTGTTTTGATGCATCCTATCAATCATTCTAATCTTTTAAGAGTTTTACTTTGTGTTCCACAGAATAGAAATCTGGCTTATTGCCTTTAAATATTCATACAGAGTCAATATTTATCTTTAAATTTTGATGTTTTTCTTGGCATAATTCTTAGATTAGAATTAAGAGTTTTTGTAATTTATGAGCCAATCAATTGAGTTTATGAATATAAAATGAAATGAGTCAAGCCACCAGAATGAAGATGCATAAGTCAGGTTGCTCTATAGATGAATATTAATTACTAATAACTGAGAACTACATGCTGCTACTACAACAAAACAGATTACCTCTATGAGAGCTATAGGGTAATCTAGTTAAGTAATCAAGCAATTTGCTTTTGCTGTTGTTTCTACTCTGTTGAGGGGACCCAAATCTGGAATGCTATGGACTGAATGTTTATGGCCCACCAAAATTCATGTGTTGAAGCCCCAAACCCCCAATGTGATGGTGTTTGGAGATGGGCCTTTGGAAGTTAATTAGGGTTAAACTAGATCATGAGGGAAGGGTTCTTGTAATAGAATTAATGATCTTGTAAGAAAAGGAAGTGAAGATACAGCCAGAAAGCAGCAAGTGAGGTAGAACATTGTCACAAAAAAACAAAATTTATCTGCACCTTGATTTTGCACTTCCCAGCCTCACAAACTCTGAGAAATTTCTATTTTTTAAGTCACCCAGTTTATAGCATTTTGTTATGGAAGCCCAGATGAATTAATAAACAAAAATGTTCAATTCAGAGATTGTGAGGTATTATATAGGATATAAATAGGATGATGTGATAGGGAAGCAGAAGCATGACTAGAGAAGACCTCTTATTGGAGATGTTATTGCTGTCAAGAATATGATTGTTTAGTGCTATAAAGAGTAAAGGGAGAGAGTGTTTCAGGATGAGGGAATGGCCTTCTCATTTGTCCTATGTCTACCCTGGAGCCACTCTGTGTAATCAAATTATTAAATAAAGAGAGTTGAAAAAAATAGACAAAGATGAAATGTATTTTGGATTTGGATGGGGATGGAGAAGGACTCGGAAAATATAGATTTTTTTCTGGGCATGTATGCAAATCATTTAAAAGAAAACAATGAGAAATTATTTAAAATAGCAAGAATTGTTGAAAAGGGAGCTTCTTGGTAAAATCTATATTGTTAGTTAACATTCTCAGTCTTACTCTTCCTTTTACTTTTGTGTTACAAAACAATTTGTTGTGTCTGATTTCTGTAGGATCTACAATCACAATTGTGAATACCTCTCTACAAATGGACATTGGAAACTATGAATGGATTGGGAAGTCAGTATAGATTTGCTGGCATTCAGTGTTTTATTTCTGCTGTGTAAGTTAAGGTCTAACCTCTGGATCCAGATTTCTGCACCGATTTCCTGTCTGAGGCTCTGCAAATGTGGTTGGCACCATACTAGGGTGGCTCAGGTAGCCAGGAACTGAGATTATGTTTACCATTTTCATAAACCCTCATGGAATAAATATAGGCTCCAGTCACTCTCTATTCTACCCTCCACTATTGCCGCAAGCAGGAAGGAAGTATCATTTTCATCTCCTGGTACAATGAAAGCTCTGAGAATCTAGTTACAATTTCTCTTAGCAAATGGAATCCCAGAAGTGTCTGCACATAGCTAAAATGCACATGCATTCTCCTGTTAGAGGTGTTTTTTTCAGACCATGGTTGAAAAATATCTGCTCTTTAAATTATTCCACTGCTTTACAGAGGAAGTATTAATTACATGACTGCAAGCATAGATCAGGTTGGGATGTAATTACAGGGCTTGCTTTGTCTCTGTTGTCCAACAGAATTAGGCAGGAAGTGCTCATGATGCCAGCAGTTTAAGGTGTGTTGGAGCCCATTATGTTTCTGGTTCTCTCAAGAACTTAAGCATGGATCAAATTACATCTCTGTTGCCCAATTGTCTGGAAAAAATGACAAAGCAAGTATTAACAGAGATACAGTTTTATAGATTTTATGTTTGTACATTGATAGAAAATGTTGTAGGAAGCCTTCAAAAGGGCGTCTTCTAGAGCATCACTCTTGCTCTCTGGTTGTTCTCCCTTTTGTCACACTGTGAGTCCATTACTGGCTCTACATTTGGTTTTGCATTAAGCAATGATGTAGCTGAGAAGGTGAAAATGTGTTTGCATTATGTCGTTTATTTCTTTCTAACAATACATCTATATAAAATTGTTTCTCTTAAATGTCTACTTTCAAATTAGAATGTCGGAATAAAAATAAAATTTCTAAAACTACCCTGCTATTTCATTCGCTTTTTGAGTTATTCTTTTCTATATTTTTATTTTTTCATCATTCCCATAAAAATTAAGTCTATGTAAGTTTTTATCTGTTAAAGTAGACAGATAGGACAGAGGTGGACTCTTAGATGCAGAGAGCAGACATGGCTGCCAGAAGGGCAGAAGATGGGGGGACTGGGTTGAAAGGATAAAGGGATTGAGAAGTACAAATTGGTAGCTGCAAAATAGTCACAGGGATGTGAAGTACAACATAGGAAATATAGTCAATAATATTGTAATAACTATGTATGGTGCCAGGTAGGTCCTAAACTTATCAAGGGGATTACTTTGTAAAGTATATGATTGTCTAACCAGTATGCTGTACACCTGAAATTAATACAGAATAATACTGAATGTAAACTCTAATTGAAAAATAAAAATAAGCAAGTTTTTAATTGTTAGTTCTATTGCAAGTTTCCTTGCAATGATCATCTTTATGCTCAGCTTTTAAGCTCTCCCCTCAGGCAGTTAAAGTAGCTAAATTTTGCTATTGTTTTCTGTCATTTGGGATTCCACACCTTCTGAAAATTCTTTGCATAGTTATAGATTCCCCTCCATCTCTTCTCCCATACCAAATATTATGTTTTTTATATTTTTCTTATAACTATTGGACAAACCATACTACATACTTAGTCTTTCTTCAAGATTTCCACATTATTAGAATGTTTGCTTTCCTCAAAATCCACCCCACACTTCCAGTGCACATGTGCATATAATCACTTCTAGTCCCAGTTGCAAAACCTGACATTCTTACTGTTTTTGCAATCATTGAATATATTTCCTATTCAGTTTCATTTTTTAAATTTTAATTCTCTTCTTTTTAAGATAAGATGACAATGTCTATACTATAGTAGAGTGGGAAAAATGAACCTCCAGGATCGTACATGCCTCCTCGCCCCTTTCCTTTTATTTTGGATCATTTCAAGGAAAGTCATCACTGGAAAAACAAAGACTTAGATTTTGAGTAACATCTTCATTCTTTGTTAGGAAAGCAAAACTAATTAAATTGGTTGATTGTTTCAGAAGGAAATGTAAAATAATATTTAATATATTGCAAGAGTTGAAATCTCGATAAACATGGGTACTATGAAACAAAATGAAAATATTCAAAATGAAGTCTATATTCTAAAACACCCACTAATGCAGCAGAAAGAGTAATGATATAAAGTCAAAACCCTAAGTCTGTGTCTTGGCTCTGCCTCTTACTTGCTGTGTGATTTTGCTGGACATATCTCTCAATTTTGTTAAGTCTCAATTGTCACATGTAAAAGAGAAAATATTTATCCATATCCAAGTGCTGTCATGTTAAAATTCAAATAGGATTATAATATGAAAGTGACTAATAGCCTTTTATCAGCTTCTGGGCTATAGCTTTATGCTAGTCTGTATTCATATTCTTTTCTTTTGAATGAGAACAATTTAATATTTTTTCTCAAAGAGAAGTATATCAAATATACTTGAAAAGTTTCTAGTGTTTTCAAACTAAAAAAAATCACTTTTGAAGAAACTTTATTTACTTATATAACATCCTGTCAGTCATTAAGCCCAAATGATTTTACTATAAATTACATTACCAAGTTCCTTGGACTCATAATAAGTTATTTCTCATGCCAGTTTTCATCAAACACTCTCACATGATATTCTAGAATTTAGTCTTTATCATCAAATAAATATTGCATGCCTGGTTATAGAAGACATTATTCCAAGCAGAAAAAAAACAGAGCTTTTTTTTTTTTAAGTATATTTTTATTGATTTCAAAGAGGAAGGGAGAGGGTGAGAGAGATAGAAATATCAATGATGAGAGAGAATCATTGATTGGCTGCCTCCTGCATCCCCCACTACTGGGGATCAACCCCAAAACCCGGGCATATGTCCTAGACCAGAATTGAACCTGGGACCCTTCAGTCCTCAGGCCGATGTTCTATCCACTGAGTCAAAACAGTTAGGGCTAGAGCTTTGTTTTTAAACCTTATCTTGGAGTAAGAGAGTGATGTACCTATGGTGAAGATCACACAGCATCATGGTTGAGAGCACAGAATCTAGTCCAGCAGTTTGCTACTTATATCTCAGCTCTCTTGCTTCCCTTTGGAGTGTTCTGGGGCAAGATACCTGACTTCTCATATCAAAGTTCCTTCTTCGGGAAATTGGGAATATATATATATATATAAAAGCCTAAGTGACCGTTACTACTGAATGACTGGAATGATTGGAACAACTGGACCACTGGCTGGTAACTATGATGTGCACTGACCCAGACCTTGCTGCTGGGGCCCTGACAGCCCCAAATCTGGTTCACCTGCAACCCGGACCTAGACAGGAGGGAGGAGGGAGCCCAATTCCTTGCGGAATTGGCCATTGGTTAGATTGCTGCTGGGACCAACCTCCTGTGGTCCCTCTCCCCGGCCGGCCACCCTGATTGGCCTGATCACTGGCCAGGCTCAGGGACCCCACCAGTGCACGAATTTGTGCACCAGGCCTCTAGTAATAATAATAATAATAATAATATGAGTCAGCATCTAAAGCATTTAGCATGCAGCTGGCATACAGTTCATAAGTATTCAATCAATGTTAGTGATCACTCAAACCACCCACCCAACTGCTACAAGTCAACAGTTCCGTTAATAAGCATCCTAATCTCAGTCAGGAAGATAATGTAGCAGTTGTGTGTTTTTTCCTTTAAATTTTTACAATATAATATGCTAGCATCGTTTATGTATGCAGCATAACTCCACCTTATGGAATAAAGCTAGTACATTTTCTGAATTAGTTCACAGTATAAATGCTGGGTTTTATTTAAAGGAATGAAAATATTTACATATATTGTATTTACTTTTCTCTTTTAACAGACCACATGTGGATATTTGTAATGAATATTTCATTTTAATACAATGATTGTTGCTAAATCAATAAATTAAAATTAATAATTCAGTTTACTGGAAAAAGCAGTGAACTTTATAACAGAATACCTAATTTTGTATACCATTTATTCCAGCTCCTGGCAGTGTGATGTGACCATATACTTTTATGACTCTAATTTTAATCTTACAAATTTCTATAATCTCAGCCTCCTTGGGTCAGAGAAAATAGATACAGCTTTATGCAGAAAAAAAAAATGGCAGTAATGAAATTTATTTTATTTTTTATATATATGCTAGTGGCCCGGTGAATGAAATTCATGCATGGGGGGGGGGGGTGTCCCTCAGCCCAGCCTGCACCCTCTCCAATCTGGGTTCCCTAGGGGGGATGTCCAACTGCCAGTTTAGGCCCGATCCCACAGTTGGACATCCCTCTTGCAATCCAGGACCGCTGGCTCCTAACTGCTCACCTGCCTGCCTGCCTGATTGCCCCTAACCACTCTGCCTGCCAGCCTGTTCACCCCCAACTGCCCCCCCCACTGGCCTTCTCACCCACAACTGCTCCCCCTAGCCAGCCTGCTCACCCCCAACTGCCCTCCCATGCTGGCCTGATCGCCCACAACTGCTCTCCCCTGCCAGCCACCTTGTGGCAGCCATCTTGTGCTGGCCATCTTGTGATGACATGAGGGTGGCTATCTTGTGGTGGCCATCTTGTGATGATGTGGGGGCATCGTGTGAGGGTACGAGGACTACTTAGGCTTTTATTAGTATAGATAATATTTATGCAGTTCTTTTTTTAGCCCAATTTTTATTCCTATAACATCAAGACCAAAATTTTTATTTCTTCTGTGTGAATATTTTTCTAGTATCCTACCCTTAAGATATATCACGTTTTGTTTTATCTCTCCCTCCCCCCCTTTATTTGGACAGTCACATTAATTTGGTTTTGCTAAAAGAATTATAGAGTATAAATCTAGAACGTGAAAAGGAGAAAGAAAGGAATATGTTAAAGAATCATAATTGTGCCTCCTATCCCTCTGGTCAGGGCAGATATAACTAATGGATTACATCATTCCCTTTGAGAGACACTTCAGCCTCAGAGTCAATCACATGTTTGTCAATATCACTAACCCACATATCCTACTGAATTTCTTTATAATTCAAATTACAACTCAATTTTTGATCAATTCAGTAGTCAACCTTTACTTCATCTATCCCTGGGATAGAGAATACTTCTGCAGAAATGGGCATACTAAGCAGATTAATACTATTGCTATTGTCTCAAACTTTATTTGGACCCCATAACATTGTCTGGTAATGGTTAGATGTCTCCCTAGTAAACTCTATTGCTAATCCTCCAAAACAATTTTTATTAATTACAACCTTTTGTTGCAAGTCTCTGAAAACCAACTTGAACTAGTTTAAGCAATGAGGGGGGGGGGTATTAAAATCTTTCTGTAATGTCTCACAGAATCAAAGAACTAGGAATAGGACTGGTTCTCTGTTACAATGGAGCAAGGGAATTAAATTTTATCTCCCTTCATATCTTTTATTATCTTTTTTGTGAATTGATTACATTTATGTTTTTGTTCAGATTGCACCTGCTCTATCTTCTATATATTGGGAAACATGGGAAATACAATCAAAGGACAACAGGATGTGTTATTCAGGCTTCTATCTTAAAATCCAGATTACTAGAAAGACTGGGACTTTTTCAACTCAGTTCCAGAAATTTTAGGTGAACACTCTGATTGGTTACACTTGAGTCTGGGCTAATCATCTGTGACCAAGGAGGCACATTTGTGATAGAATAGTTGGGCAGTTCCAGTGGGAACAATATGGATGAAATAAAGTGGACAGGACAGTTATTGTCCTGTGAGGTTGATGGATAAATACTACCATAGGTACTGATTCATTAACCTTTCTACTTTATTTTTTTAATCCTTACCTAAAGATATTTTTATTGTATATTTTTATTGATTTTAGAGAGCAAAGAAGGGAGAGAGAAAGAGACAGAGAACCATTGATCGGTTGCCTACCTTACTGGGCCCAACAGGGATCAAACCCACAACCTAGGTATGTATCCTGACTGGTAGTTGAACCCTGCAAGCTTTTTAGTGTACCAGATGATGCTCAACCAACTGAGCCACAGAGCCAGGCTCTACTTCTCTTAAATTGTAACCTCACCATGCTGTTCTTTACAGTGGTAGGCAAACTCATTAGTCAACGGAGCCAAATATCAACAGTACAACGATTGAAATTTCTTTTGAGAGCCAAGTTTTTAAACTTCTAATGCCACTTCTTCAAAATAGACTTGCCCAGGCCGTGGTATTTTGTGGAAGAGCCACACTCAAGGGGCCAAAGAGCCGCATGTGGCTCGTGAGCCACAGTTTGCCGACCACGGTTCTAAAAAAATGACCTCACTTTCTGTTTCATGAAAATAATATGAAAATAAAACTTCATTTGTTCTTTCTCCTACTGCACCTTTCTATAATAAAATAGTTGCATCTCACATTTATGGTGAATTTCTAGGTCCTCATTATTTATGGTCTGCCATATTGTCTCTGAACTGGTCCCTAAACTCTTGCTTTTACACTGCCTGGTTCAATCCACACAAGTGCCAAATAAACTTTCTGCATCAACAGCTGTCTCTATAATTGTTCTCTTAAGAAGACACCTTCTTGGGATCCTATTTTCAATAAAATAAACTATTTAGTTTGGCATGTAGGGTTCTCCACTCCACAATACGTTATAACCTACTTCCCCAGTTTTATCTCTTATCACTCCTCTATATGTATATGTTATACCTTAGATGCTTTTATTGATTTCTTTAACAGACTATGAGTTTTCCCATTCAGTGACTTTCTCCTTTCATTGCCAATATCTGTAATTCTATATTTACATTTGAAATCTCTTCACCTTCCAAGATTTATACGATTAACCAATTTGTCTGAAAGGCTCTTCTTCATCTCTCTACCAAAATAATTTCATCTTTATACAAACTCCATTGTACTCTCTTATATTGTGGTAACTGGGGTACTTGTGCTAGTCCATTCACTAACTTAATTTTCTGATCCAGACATTACATAGAATCCTCTTTGCTTTTAAAAAAATAGGTTTATGTGGATTAGATCTTCATAGACCTTCTGGACCAATAGGCAATAAATACCTTTTCAAATTTTCTCTAGTAGACTCCACTTGCACACAATATTTGCCACAAATGTAGACTTTACTGAAGTTTGCATATGGGCTTTAGTTGGTGGGTTTACATTAAAATGTACACATAGGTAGTATGTTTTTACCATAGCACCCTTTCTTCATCTTGTAGATTCTGCACTTTAACATCCACTTCTCTTCTGCTCCTTTAGTCTTCTTTTGTTTTTATAACTTTCACTTTATTTCATTAAAATATGCCATTAATTATTCTATTTACCTGTGACTTTACTTTTTTTTTCTTTTTAAAAAAAGTATTTTAATTCTTTATTGTTTAAAGTATTACATATGTCTCCTTTTTTCCCCATTGACTTTTTCCCGGCAGCTCCCAACCCCCCCCCCCCCCCCCCCCACTCATGCCCTCACCCCCCTACTGCCTGTGTCCATTGGTTATGCTTATATGCATGCATACAAGTCCTTTGGTTGATCTTTTACCCCTCACTTCCCACCCTCCACTGCCTCCCCTCTGAGGTTTGATGGTCTGTTCAATGCTTCTGTCTCTGGATCTATTTTTGTTCATCAGTTTATGTTGTTCATTATATTCCACAAATGAGTGAGATCATGTGATATTTATCTTTCTCTAACTGGCTTATTTCACTTAGCATAATGCTCTCCAGGTTCATTCATGCTGTTGTGAATGGTAAGAGTTCTTTCTTTTTTACAGTATTCCATTGTGTAAATGTACTACAGGTTTTTAATTCACTCATCTGCTGATGGGCACTTAGGCTGTTTCCAGATCTTAGCTATTGTAAATTGTGCTGCTATGAACGTAGGGGTGCATATGTCCTTGCTGATTGGTGTTTCTGATTCCTTTAGTTTTCTAGGGGAGTAAAATAGCAACATCCTCCACCATTCTCTCTTTCTTCCTTAGAGTAAGTTCTCTCCTTGAAGCTTTGGCACAGGCCACATCCCTCTTATATATTTTACTGAATTTATCCTCCATTTATCTTCTGCAGCATCAGTGACCGTGCCTTATGCACACTTGAATTGCTAAGTGGCATTGAGTGGCTGAGATGTTAAGAGTCCCATATCTTACGCATATAGGTAATATAAGGACAGAAACAAAACTAGAGAATTATGGAACACATATCAAACTTTCAACTCTGCTTTTTAAATTACAGGGTTCTAGTAATTATGGACATGCCCCCTCTAGGAATTTATCCCAGCACATTACTTTCTCTGTTGGATAAGAAAAAGCAGAAGAGAACTAAGTATATGATATAAATTAGATTAACAGCCTGTATGGAGAAACATATTAGGGGAGAACGTTCATATTCTCTAAATAATTTTATTAGCTCACTTCCTGTTTTCACTTATCTATAGTTAGTGTATTCACTACAACATATTTTCCATGTCTTAAAACAAGTTCTTTTATTTTCCCAAGTGTAAGGAGAATTATGTCTTCATGATGCCAAAATTGGGAAATTTTTTCAATGGTTGAGATTACAAAATTTATCCATGTCCTACTTAAGAATATTGCTCTCTAATGACTGCATTAATTTCTGTATGAATGAGGCTTTCAGAATGGTCTATGGGAGGTAATATTAAGTTTCCTTTACTTTTATATTATTACATCCCATGGATAACTGTTTAAAAATAAAATTATTTTGAAGGGTAGACCCTTCAAAAATAAATAAATTACAAATGTGGAATTTTTCTCTTTTACACTCCAGATTTTAGTGAGTAATGTGAATAAGGCTGTTGAAGCATATTTTACTAGGTATTATACCCCTGTGTATAAGAGATATCCATATTTTATTAGTCAAGTCCTGATTAGAGAAACAGCACCAGTGGGAGTGATAAAGTCTAGGGATTTATCATAGGGATTTGGCCTTAGACATTTGTAGAAGCTGATTAAACAGTTTATATAAGCCTGCTTTTCTACATTGAATGCTGGGCCTAAAGTTGGTAGGGCAGGCCATTGGGAAGAAGGGATGGTGATGTTGGTGAGGGACAGAATACATTTGTGCCCCTATAGAACTGAACTCATGTAGGTCTCCTGACATGGCCATGCCTCAACATCAGCACTGTGACTTGCATGTGAGGTTGGTGCCCTTGACTAGGGAGCTAAACACACAGCTGGCCCAAGAGTCAGAGAAACTAAAACCTGATGGGAATTCCAAGACCCATAGGAACTTTGAACTATGCAAAAAAGGAATTCTGAGAATCAGAGTTCCAACATGGATGAGCTGACACAATGTGAATCACCTTGCATATATTAAAAATTAACAAAAGCGAGAAAAATCCAAACATTCCCATTTTCCCCCTGGAACAAACATGAATATCTTTTGGTCCATGTTATGTTTTCATCAGGATTCTTCTCATTACAGATTCTGTGCCTGCATCAGATAACGTCTTAGGAAGTCTCATCCAGGTTACCTTTCCACCAGACACACTGGATATGATCTTAATTACCAAGGATATTAAGAGAAGATAATAAGATAATAAGGGAAGCAACAGCCATATGATGTGGTAATTATCAGTCTGGGACCTGGAAGCTTTCAGAAAAATATTGGGTAACAAGGACTTGGAGACTTGCATGTTTAATGTCTTCATTCATAGTGACCTGATGGGTGTGTTTATTACCATGGTAAAGATCTTATGTTCAAATTCAAACCCCATCTGAGAGGACTGGAAGACTATTTAAATTGTCAGGCCAGCCTGATAAAGGAGCCAGGGCTGCATACAGGAGCCAGGGCTGCATACAAACCATTAGTGCAAAGGGCAAGGATACATGTAACACACAGGGCAATAAACAAAGAGAACCTTGTGTAGAGTGTAAAAGAAGCATAATGCCTACAAAGTGCCTGAGGCTTTGAAAGCAATTTACTGAGAAAGCTTTTACAATGGCCCACTTTGGAGCCATTGATAATTAACCAAACAAATAATTCCAAGTATGTCCAACCAGTTTCAGCAAATTTCTTTAGGGAGTTGCAATACTTTGAATTCCATATTATGATACGGTTGGATCAGTGTCTTCAGCTGCAGCATGTAAACACACAGTACTTGATTCATGATTGTGTGGGTAATAACTTAAGATCAATATTTCAAATGATGTAATCGAAAAACAGCACGGAAGCTCTCACCAGTAATAAAGAGCAATTGAGCCTTAGTTGTGGGCATATGGAGTCATTATGAATTCTGCCAAATCTATAAATTTATGCTTACACAAATTACTGAGTGATAAAAGAGATAACATTTTCTTATAACTTACTAAACACTATAGATTTATTCATGTATGACACCCAGAAACCAAAAGTACTATTCTCTCCACTGATTCTTGTGGGACCTGAGTTTAGAGCTGATATTTCTGCTCTGCGGGGGTGCTCAGCATTTTTCTCCGTTGTGCTATGAGATGTAAAGCTTGTGTTACTCATACTCTATGGCATTAGGGAAGGAGCTTGGGCCTTAGAGCCATCTGCTTCAGGGATCTGCTTAGTGCTAGTTTCTGCTTCTGTGTAACCGGGGAGGGCCATCATTATTCTTCTCTCACAGGGTCACCTTGAGAGTCACCCAACATAGTACAAGGCAAAGGAACTTCTAAACAGTAAAGCACTAATGAAAATGACAGCTCATTTCTGATTTGCATCTCGGTTTCTAGTACCTCAGGGGCTAGAGACCAAGGACAACCGCTCATGTAAAAGGACCTAAATTGAGATGTCCCTTTGGTTTGTGAACTCCCTACTTTCTACCTTCGACATACTCCTGATGCACAGTGAAATAGACATAATCTGATCTTTCTCTTAGCCTGACATTCTTTTTCTTTTCAGTAAAAGTGTGGGAAGCAGCATCACATTCTTTCTTCATCCCTTTCATTATTTTACTATTCATGGTCAGCAGAATTTCTCATTGTGGGTCACAAGTTATCCATTTCCAGAATTGATTGGAATTAAATGTGTTTGGATATGGATGGGATTGCCCTTTCAGTAAAGAATAGCCACCTTTTTCACTCCTTTTTTCCACTCACTTGTTCTATAGCCAACCAGTCCCCTATTCTCTGCTTTATTAGCAGACTTCTGCCATCGCTTAAAAAAAATTTGGCCTGGGTCATTGTTTGTTGATTTTTCAACATTCCTACCCAACTAAATATTAAACCCTGAGCTAGTCTAGCTCTCCGATTTCTTTGTTCCTACTCCAGGGCTGTGGAGATTGCTAGGGAAAATTATGCATCCTGAATCCATGCACACCGTTGTAAATGTCCTGACTGGACCTAGCTATTACTCACCTAACCACAGGCAAAATGGATGGAGCAGCCAAGGAAATGTGTTTGCAAAGTGCATTCTCCTGAACCAAGCCTCCACTGCCCACACGTGGGCATTCTTCCTTGCTGCTCAGCTTCTGCCCTTTTGCCTCCTCATCCCATCTGTTTGCCCCATTTCCAGTTCTGGCATCTCGGCTTTTCTTGCCTGCTTCATCTCCTGGCTTCAAGCTGGTGTCTCTGGGTTGCCAAGTTCGAACTGATTATCTAATATTCTGAATACATTGGCTTGGCCCCAGGACTCTGTTTCATAACATTTTCCCATGGATAGCCTCAGAAAGGTTCGTGTTTTCGGGATCTGTCCTTTCCTGAGAGGATCCAGAGTTAGACATTGGTTTCCGACCCTAATTAAAACCACACATCTTGGCAATACTTTTCTTCCCCATTCTAATCAACTTTGCTTTTTCCAAAGAAGATTTTGAATATTCTACCATTTTCACCAAACTATTTCACTCTAGGCCTTTCGTATTTAATTACTAACCTTGTCTTTTGCCTCCTAGAGAACACAGAAGTCATGAAAGCCCACACTCCCATTTCCCAGCCCCACTCCCCCAATACCTGTATCCCTATCAACCCTATTTTATTCAAATCTCAAAGGAAGAAAATGTCTTTGTCCTTTTCAAATGTATCCCCTCTCTTCTCCTGATTATCATTCTGGAATCTTATTTTCAGCCTATGAACATGTTGGCTTATTTTCTATTGTTTGCAACACACACCCCTCCCCGCTTTAAGCCACTACTGTCACCCTATTTTCTTTTATTTCCTCAATTCTTGTAGCAGTAGTTTCCCTTAACTGAGCTTTATTACCTATCCACTTAGCTTCTCCAAGATAAACTCCTTTAGCAGCTATCTTCCTCAAAGTAGATATTTATGGGAAGATTTGCTTTAAAGAATTTTGTAAACTAGTAATATACTGACAAGTTCCCTCATCCATTGGCCATAATTCCTCTTCCATATGGCATTATCAGTTCCCTTATGGTGCTCCTTGATAGTTTAGTTCCCTTATTGAGTAACAATCAAGATTTTCCTATTCCAGTGCTACCTCCCCAAATCTTTTTCTACTATCAAAATCTGCAGGCCACTTTCTTTTAGCCTCTTTACTAGTAAAAGGCTAATTGCCTAATCTTATACAGGCTTACATCAGTGTATGAGAATGGCTCAATGTACAGTGCCTCATGAAGAACAGTATTTTTATAAAATCCCTGAAGTGCCTTAATCTGAACATTATCATTGTTGTTGTTATTATTTTATTTGATACAATCCTTAAAATTCTATGTTAGGCCAATGGCAGAAAGATATTTTTGGGTTGTAGAGTTTTTTGCTTTTTAAAAAATATATATTTTAAATCACACCATGGAGAAAGATCCTTATTTTGCCCACAGTTCAGCTCTTTCTTGAGAAGAAGTTTTGAGAAAAAGGATTCAAGAAGAGAAGTAGCAGAAATATTGTCTCATAATGAATTCCTTTCTTTACTTTGTTTTCTCATTTTCCTCTTACTTTTTCTAATTTTCCTCAAAATTTATTTTTGTTTTATAACATTTATTTCTTAAATAACCTACTTTGATTTCTATTTGCAAGTATTCTAAAGTGAGCTTGACTTCTCAGTATAGGATACTTCACTGTGACTTTCATATAATCCTTCTATTTTTTTCTGATCCTTATACAAAATAGGCATCTAATATGTTTTATGAGAACAAAATTATGGTAAGCAAATATAAGTGGCTAAGAAATTATTTGTAGAAAAATAAAATGCAGTAAACATCAGTCAATGGCCCATTTATTTTAGTTGTCACAACACACAATGCATGGCTTAAAATATATATTAACATCAAGTGGGTTTTATTTTTTGTATAATGTGATCTCTCTAGACTCTTTTGTTCTCCTTTGTAAGCCTGATGAGCATTACTACATAGGTGAAGTATGTTGGAGTAGACTTCATTATTTCTATTTTCAAGTTGGAAACTTGAAAGTTTAGGAAAGCTACATGAGTTCCTAAGGACAGGTTTAAATTCCTTTATTATTATAGCTTGCTTTCCTGAACTTGTGTCTTTTTTTAAAAAATTAAAAAAATATATCAATTACAATTTAGATTCAATATTATTTTGTATTAGTTTCAGTTGTACAGCATAGTAGTTAGACAATCATGTACTTTACAAAGTTGAACATGTGTATTTTTATGTAGTCAGAGTTCAATAAAGGTTTATGGGCTTAAAATGCCTGGGACTTATCTTAGGTCTTCTGACCTTCTGCCCAGAATTCATTCTATGACATGGTTTTGTTATATAAAGTGGGTATTACAAATTGGAAGTGGGCTCCTTATTAAACTCTGCCTACTACCTGTAGCCTTGGGCAATCCAAGATTGAACAATGGGCTTTCTAAATAGGTGCAGGGTTAGAGTGGGAAGGATATTTTTTATCAATCACATCCACCTACCTTTTCCTTATGGGACTAGCCACTCTATTTGATGAATTTTGGCTCCACTCATTCTTAATAGTATCCAAATCATAAGCAAGATGTGGATAATAACCAACATTGCTGCTGCCCAGCCAAATGTGCACCATCTAATGACTTTCTGCTGCCACAACATATTAGTTTTAGTGACTAGTCATGGCCAAGTTTCATGTTGCCTTCAGGGAAATATGCTAAATGTTGAAATGGAAATAGGTGAGGGGTTGGGGGTATGGTGTACAAGGGGCACATTTCAGAGAGTGAGGCTCAGGGGCTTATCATTGTGTTGAGACAAAGCAGGTTCAGTCATCAGGAACTGCTTGTAAGTAATATGGTTAGAGATGCTCAGCATCTGGGCAAGGGTGCATTTATAATGACTATCCCACAAAACACCTAAGTGCAGATGTTCCTGCTATTTCCTTTGCATGCATCCTAGATGTTCCCTTTAAATTCTGTCTAACTGCCCTGATTGCCTAAAGTACACTCACAAAACTGGTTTAATCCAACTTCAAATGGGTGATTAGTCATTTATATAATCAATGTGGCCAACTTTGAAATTTTCTCTTTCTACTGTATAGGTAAAAAAAAAAAATCAACCAGACATTTTTTTCTTAGCACTTACACATTTACCTTTGGTTTACAGATGGAAGAAATAGGTTTTGAAAAAATGAAGTTTAACCTTCTCAGTCTAGGGAAACTCTTTTAGATAAAACATTTCCAAAGTTAAATTAAACAACACATTGGCAATAGACTTCCAGATAAAGATTCTTATGAAGAATCTACACAAAGTTAAAGATAATCATAAGACAGGTATGTAACTAGAGTATGGAGCACATGTAGTTAATTCATAATTAGGGTCAAGGTATGAGGAGTTTCATGGAATGGAGACAAAATTGTTTAACTTGTCTATCCCCAAACCCTATATGTGATAACATAGCATACCGGATAAACATTATTATTTCAGAGTCTTCCAAGTGAGAAAAAGTGTTTTACACACAAAACATCAATTTTAACTCCTTGCCTTAATATATGTATATATACATATATACACATTTTTTGGTGGTACTATCCCTATTAAAGTTTAAATGATTTGAGATTCAGATTTCTCATAATTTTCCTCTAGCATCTTCTATTTATCCAATTGCTTCACAGCCAACAAACATCCTGTTGCTTTGCTAAAAGAACCATATGTCCTTTGCCTAATAAAAATGTGACAAGAAAAATGAAAACTTTATCATACTGAAAAACCACAATTCTTTGTTGATTTTGAATTTTGCCTTTTGGAAATTAAAAATCTTTTAGAAACAATGCAGACAAATTTGTAAGGAAATAAAACACAATGTACAATCTAATCACATAATAACCTCACTTTTTTAGGAAAAAACCAGCATCAGCTGTCTAACCATTAGCATCAATAGTGTTCATGAAAGCTGCAAAATTGGATCAAACAAATCTATGTCTCTGTAGAAAAATAGATTTCATAACAAAAGAAATATTATTTCCACTTAGCAATGTGTTTAAAATAACTACCTTTACTTTACTCTCCATACTTATCTAATTTATCATTAACATGTAAAAATTGTATATGGGATTTAATTCCCAGCACATAATGTATATAGATACACATACTTCTCATTCCTTCAATGTGTCTCCATGCCTTTTTTCTACTCTCTCTCTCAAAAAAAAAAAAGTCTCAACTTTCCATATATCCTTTAGGCTTAGCCCAGTGGGAAACATGCTGACCACTAAGCTGAACAAGCAGATACACAATAAGTCAAGAAAGAGGCTAGTGAGCAGGGATGTTAGTGATGCAAAGGAAAAGAACCAGAAGAAGATTGAAGAAGTAATGAAGGCAGGGAGGGTTGGGGCGGGGGGTAAGAGATCAACTGAAGGACTTGTATGCATGCATATAAGCGTAACCAATGGACACAAGGCACTGGGGGTGGGGGGTTAGGGCATGTGTTGGGAGGTAGGGGAGGCCGGGGGGAGGTCAATGGGGGAAAAAGAGACATATGTACTACCATTTGTAGTATTTTAAACAATAAAAAAAAGAAAATGTGTTTTTTTGGTTCTTTCAAGAGGGGATTTCACAGGTAGCTCAGATGGCATCAAATTCTTCCAGGAAGTGATAAGGCTGAGGATAAGTGAGGCATTAAAACTGAGCAGGCAAATGGCAATAGTGGTTTGGTGAATTTTTTTAAAAATGTAAAAGTGCTGTAGAACTTGGACTCAACTGAAGCTCAAGGGAACTTGTTTCACTCACATATTATAGGATATGAATTGGAGAAGGAACAATAGGAGGCCACTATCCACTGTGGATCTGCTAATTTCTCTGCGCTTTGGGGAGCTCTGGCTGTAAACATACCAGCCTCCTGAATTTATCCTCAATCTGCTGCTATGCTTTGCCCCTATTAATGACATTTCCCCCATGCTAATGCTTACTTCAACCCCAGAACAATGAAAAATTCCTGCATTCGGCGTCTAGACGTCAGTGCATTATTTAATATGAGTTGTTATAACGGTGCCTGCAGTTTTAGTCTCATACATACATACATAATTTACATTTAAACAGGCAAGGTGGCCACCCAGGGACGCCTGGCACAAGCAGAGTGCCACCTGCATGAGTGAAAACACAGTGTTTTATGAGACAAATACATCAGTTATTTCCAGGAATGTGCACAACGTGCTGCACTAAGTAAAACAATATGATTTAAAAGATTTATAGGAAACAAACCAGAGGGCCATAAGGGCAAAAGTAAAGGGAGTTTTTAGAAAGAAAATATATTTATTATAGAAAACTTATATAAAATAATACAAGCATTTTCCCCAAGTTTTCAAGATATTTTCTTCAAAGTTGCAAATCAGAGAAGAATGAATGATTCAGAGAAGAAATATTTACTTGAGTGGCCAGTTTTTTCAAAAGCATTCAATGTCTTAGTATTGTAGATCTCCAACTACAACCCTTGTTTGAAATAACATTCACCTTCATATAAAATATTTGGGAAATATTAGTAAGGTGCAAAGAAGGACATACACACAATTAAATCAGAAATGACTACTTAAGGATTTTGGTGTATAGCTTTCTAGTCATTTCAGTTTTCCTTTTCATAAATGCTTAACATTTTAAAAAATGAGATATTTGGGGGTTGGGTTCTTCCTTCTTCTCAGAAATAGTTTTCCAAATACCAAGTCATTGTGGGATCTAGTCCCTCCCAAAGAATGCCAGTGGATTTCCCATATCCAACAAGAGACATCCCTTCTCTCCATCTTTTTATTTTATTTTCCATATCCAACAAGAGACATCCCTTCTCTCCATCTTTTGCTCAACATGAGGACTCAGTGGGTGACCTTCCTTGACTGCTCTGATCCCTCAACTAAAAACTTCACACTGCCCTGCTTTGTGGCCTCACCTACATTGCAGATACATGTTGTTCTCTGTTTTGGTCCAAATTTTGAATACAAGGAGATGTTTCTGAAATGGGAAAATGATCACTTTCTCATTAATTTTAGAAATTTTCTCTACCTATATTACATTTTTTTCAGGTCATAGTTCCTCAAATAATTATGACATTGAAAGCATAAAATTTAAGCCCGGCTGGTGAGGTTCAGTGGTTGAGCGTGGACCTATGAACTAGGAGATCATGGTTTGACTCCCAGTCAGGGCACATGCCCAGGTTTCAGGCTCCATTCCCAGTAGGGGGAGTGCAGGAGGCAGCCCTTCAATGATGTTTCTCTTTCCCTAACTGGTTTGGCTCAGTGGATAGAGCATTGGCTAGGTTCGATTCCGGTCAAGGGCATGTACCTTGGTTGCGGGCACATCCCCAGTAGGGGGTGTGCAGGAGGCAGCTGATGTTTCTCTCTCACCAATGTTTCTAGCTCTCTATCCCTCTCCCTCTTCTCTGTAAAAAAATCAATAAAATATATATTTTTAAAAAATGATGTTTCTCTCTCTGATGTTTCTATCTCTCTATTCCTCTTCCTTCCTCTCTCTCTAAAAAAAAAAATCAATAAAAACATATTTTAAAAAGCATAAAATTGGACAATATTTTTGAAACTATAACAGGAGAAATGTACTACTTAATACTTTAGTAACTTGGTTTTAAAATATCCTATATACCTTCAGATAAATCAATCATAAATTTAGTAGTGATGCCAGGAAAATCAACACTTTTAAGGGAATCAGCCTTGCTGTTAATCTTAATGATTAATCTTCTTAGGTTTATTAGAGTTAGGCATGCATGTTCACAATGGCTAAGACCTGAAAACACTGCAAAATGTTATTTTGGTAGTTGATCATGCCTATTTAATATCATATCATATCATTCTACAAGCAGCCTTCTACATGATGTATCTAAACCAGGAATTCATTTATTAATTTTCAGTGCTAGTTCAGGCTTACTGTGTTGTAAAGGGGTCATTTCTTTTAAAAATTGTATAATGCTTTCCTGGGGAAGTATAAGAGCAGGCTGGGGAAATTGTTTAGCAAATTTATAAGGTTACACCATATTATGTTTAATTGTCTCCTACTTAATATATTGAGTCCCATTTTTATCCTTGTCTAAGATTAATAACAGAGTAAGAGAATTTTTAAAAGTACATATGAAATGTCTATGTTGGGCACATGTTAGGACATTTTGTCCTAAATCTATTATTTTGCAACCCTATAAACCATATATTTAACATCAGTTATAAATATATTTTATGTACTAATCTTCAACACAAAATTTTAAAAGGTTATTTCACAAGAGTGTCTAGGCATTTCCAAATGTTTCCTATTAGATTTTTTAAAAATGTAGTATGTTTGTGGAGTTAGTTTCTTCTTAACTGCCTTGGCTTTGGATATTGGTTGCTGATTTTGCAACTAGTCTTTGTGACTCAACTTTTTCACTATTCCTTACCTGAAACTTTGTTCCTAAGGAATCACCCTCTCCCACATTGATAGACGCTATGCATGTATATTGCCAGTGTGGCACACTACTCATCACATCATTCTTGAAGAGTTTCTAAAGTTTGAATCCATTGTACAGAGTATAGAGAAGAATGGTTATAGGTGGTAATGATTCCTTGGTAAGCAAGACACACCAAGTCCCTGACTTTACAATTTAGTGCAAGAGGCACCAAAACAAATAAGAGTGTTAAATAAGTTCAGGAAGTGGCAAGGGCTATGAAGAAAAAAAAAAGCAGGGAGAGGGGAGAGAGAGTATAGATATTCCTATAGACAGGTGGTCAAAGGGGTTCTCTCTGAGGAGGTGACCTTTGAACATAGAACTTATTAAATGAGGCAGTGTAAGTAAAGGAAACAGTAATCACAAAGACCCTAAAGTGATCTGTATGTATTTTCCATGTCTACTGAGATCCATACAGGCTAAACACAGGAAGAGAAAGAGAAGGGGTAGAATATGAGTTTGAAATACAAATCCTGGGTCAGAACATACAGGAGTTAGTAAGCCATGGTTCAACCTGTTTGCACTGGTACAACAAAACTCATTTAAATATTAAATACTGCCACAGAAATGAGCTACTCAGAGCCCCTTATTGTCTCCTTGCCTTGGTGGGTACCCTGATCTTTCCATCAGGAATGATACAAGAGTAAGGAGTGGGGTGGTCGGTGTTGTTGTATTACTTATTAAATGTTCTTTATTTTATTCCTGACAGCAAGGTTTTAGGCCTCTACTCTAAGTGTTAAGGAAAACTACTATATGGTTTTAAGTAATGGGAAGGCAATATGTGTGAAACCATCTTATTTACTGATTTAAAATATTGAAGAAGAGACTAAGGGAATGGAAGCAGGACATCATCTAGAATACTATTGTAGAAGTCCAGGCAAGACATGGTAGTGTTTTAGACCAAAGCGGTGGAGATGGAGAAAGTGAGTATTGGTCAGAATTAAGATATATTTTGGTAGTGGTGTTTAATAGGTAAGGACATCCTTCTAAAGTGTTTTTTTTTTCATTGCCATTGCTTTAGGACAATGCTGAAATATATATTTTTTTATTGTTTGAAGTATTACAAATAGTAGTACATATATCTCCTTTTATTTCCCCCATTGACCTCCCCCCAGCCTCCCCTACCCTCCAGTACATGGCCTCACCTGCCCCCCCACCCCAGTGTCTTGTATCCATTGGTTATGTTTATATGCATGCATATAAGTCCTTCGGTTGATCTCTTACAGCCCCCCCCACCCCCGCCAACCTCCCCTGCCTTCCCGCTGTAGTTTGACAGTCTGTTCAATGCTTCTTTGCCTCTGTATCTATTTTCCCCCCATTTCTTTCCTTTAAAAAGTCTGGCCTCTGCAGACTAGAAATAAACATATAATAACAAAAAATGTTTGTGTCCCAATTTCAATGTCCAACAGTTCTGAGTCCCTGTTTCAATGTAAAACAGTTCCTTATGTGTACATGTCAGCAATGATATCTGGATGGTGGGCACATGGTGGCAATGCAGGTCCGACCCTCTCTGGTTTGGTCCTAGGCAACCTGCAGTGACGCACAGCTGCTGACTGCTAGCATGGCAAGGCGTCGTCAGCGTCTTCCATCTCTGGACTGTTTCTTCTCTTGTCTTCGTGGTTGGAGCAGACCTGTCAATTCCTCTCTGTTGCAGGAATCCACATGATCTTGGAGTTGTTTTCTGAAAATATACAAACATATTCTCAACCAAAAGTTAATAAAGGAATCTTTTCTATATAATTGATTTGGGATCCTTTTTATTTTTGCCCAAACGATTTTCCTTTGTCTTATTTAGACACCATGTGTGTTTTTCATGGGTGACTTGCTATTAGTATTACAAATGAAAATTAATTTTGTAAAGTAAAAATTTTCTAGATGTAATTTACTTATAGGATATTTTTCCTTACATGATATTACCCTACTATCCCCCCTTTTTTTTGATTAATGGAGGCTTTTGTAAATTTTATAATGCAGTCTTGATAACTTTAAATTTTAATTTTTTGCACAAAAATATGACTGCTTTAGGTTCATTGCATGTTCAGGAATTTTACCATGAGATGAACTACCAATAGAAATTTTAGTTACTACTTTAGGAACAGCTTTTTGTCCAGTACAATTAAATTTTCTTGAATATTCACTTATTTCAATTAGCCTATTTAAATTAATCTGAAGACTTGATTACTATTTTACTGTTAAATTTAATACTCTACCAACAATCTTAGTTTACTTTGTAAATATTAGTGGAAAGGATTATTTGCATTCTTGAGTAGGCCCTGGGCATTCCTGGTGCTAGGCTGGATTTAGATTTAGGGCAGCTGCTGTCGGCCAAGTCTCTGTCTGTTACCTGGGTCCCGATCTGAGCTGGGCATGGGAAGCAAAGCAGCTATGGGGGCAGGAGACCTCTCTCAGAAGGGGTGAGGTTTCAGGCCCCTGCAAGGTTGGGGGGGTGAGGGTCTGTGCCACACCTCTGTTGACCCCCAAGTTCTCTCCTGATGGCCCCTCTGCGACTGTGCCTGTCTTAGGTTGTTCCTTCCCTGAGGAATCTTACCCGTCTCTGGCTAACCGGTCATCCTCCGGGGCTAAGCAGGGTGATGTGAGGTTCAGTTCTGTCTCCTTGGTAGCCTATGCCCCCATGGCCTCCACGCCCAGCACCTGCCTTGGGATCCCCTCGCCTGCTGGCGGGGCCCAGCACTAATCACATATCTCGGGGAACCCAGGTTTCTATTGCTGAAATAATTTTGTAAGAATAGAATCCTTAGCAAGTTCCACTTATCTTTAAGTGGACATATTTTCATTATGAATTTTGTGTTACTATCTAGTAGAGTCTTTCAGAGCAAGGTATAATCTAAACAAACAATTTAGAAAAGGGAACATAAAAATTACTTACACATGGTAATATCTTCATCTGTAAATTCTTTTTAATATATGACCAGTCTATATAATTATAAACTATACATGTTTTATACCTGAAAAGTAACTAATTATTGATTTCACAAAGCAGCAAAGACATGTGTGTATATTTGGAAAATAAGGTAACCATTTTTATTTAAAAATTTTAATGACGTTACATCCTTGTTATTTATTTAGTGTCTACTGTGGTCCAAAATGAAGTGACTTCCAAAAATACATATGTAAAACAATCAATAAAAAATTAATAAAAGAAAACAGACTAGCATACTAATAGGGCAGAGGTAAGTTACATACAAATCATATATAATAAGGCCCTACTAGGTATTAACATATAGTATAATATTATATATATGTTACCCCCTAGTTTTAAAAGCAAAGGCAGACAAATGGCACGGTTATGAAAGTCCAGTTTAAACCTTTCAACAGCATTAAGAATTGAATTCACTGATCCAAATCTGAAGAAGATGATTAAGGTTGATAAGATCAGAATCAATTTCACAAATTGTACAGAAATTGATATGTTGTTGAAATAAGGGCCTATTTAACTTCCTTGAATAGGAACCGTATTATAGAATTTCCTGCTGCCTTTAGTGCAGTAATACCATGAAGAGGTAATGTGCAATTTGTTCTCAATTTAATTTAAAATAAAAGGCTCTAAGACAAAAGAAGCATTCTAGCTATTAGAAAACAATTCTCCAGGAGATTTGTGGGAAATTACCATTTAAAATCATCCATTTGTATGTTCCTGTGTTTACCAAAGCCAGTACTTAACCCAGATAAAAAAAGTACGCTCTATTGGGACAAATGATTTTCAAAACCATATCTTTGATAATAAGTGGCAGTAATTATAATAAGTCAAATTGTCTTTCTTCCCATTGCTGCCTTCAAATCCTCTCTTGCTTCCCTCCACAAGCTTTGATAAGTTTTTTTTCTTTTCTTTTCTTTTTTACCTTTAAATATAATTTCTTGCTGAAACCGGTTTGGCTCAATGGATAGAGCGTCGGCCTGTGGACTCAAGGATCCCGGGTTCGATTCCGGTCAAGGGCATGTACCTTGGTTGCGGGCACATCCCCAGTGGGGGGTGTGCAGGAGGCGGCTGATCGATGTTTCTCTCTCATCGATGTTTCTAACTCTCTATCCCTCTCTCTTCCTCTCTGTAAAAAATCAACAAAATATATTAAAAAAAATATAATTTCTTCACTTGCATGGACTTTGAGACTTACATTCATCACTAAGCAATTGAATCTATGACACCCATTGTGCTTTTTGAAAAGTCAGGGGTGCTCTATTTCTTTTATTTTCTACATTATAAAGCAATTTCTTTTAGTTATTCACTCATGATGTTTGATTCATTTCTTCGTGTTTATAAAATAGCAAAACATATGATCACTTCACAAAATAGGACCAAAATTTGTTCTCCACTCTCTTTGCATACCCTGGTCCACTCAAGGTAAACATACTCCTCTCCTCTTTGCCATGTTTTTAAATTAATTTAGAAATATAACAGAAAACCAAAAACAGGATTGACCTATTACTAGTCAACCTTCTACCCTGATTAAGCTCAGACCACTTCCATTTGGGAAAACACAAATGAGCCCGTTCCTTAAACGCAAGTAGAGACGTTCAGAGTTTCCTGTTCAGCTCTAGACAGGCGGAGTGCCCTCTTTCCATAGAAGTTCAAACTCTCACGCCTGCACCACTCTGGGAGTGCACTGGCCATCCTCTTAACTCAATTCTATTTCTAATTTCTATGCCCACCTCCCTAGCATTACTATGGGAATAGCAATAACAATGAAAATAATAATAAAATGATTAAAATACACTGAAAGCTTCATATACACTAAGTGGCCAGATTATTATGATCTCTGAATGCATAATAATCTGGCCACTCAGTGTATATCCTATATAATAAAAGGCTAATATGCAAATTGTACCCTCGACCAGGAATTTGACCAGCAGGCAGACCGGCCAACAGCCCATGTCCCATCCTCCTGGCCAGGCTGGCCGGACCCTACCCATGTGCAAATTCATGCACTGGGCCTCTAATATATATAAAGTGCATAACAGATATTATGCACTTGCTGGTTTTATATAAAACTCTAACATTGTGATGTATTTCCTTTCAAAACACTCCATAATCCCTCTTACAATCATTCCATTTGCTACTGTTTCTGAAATGAACTCTTGGTTCGGGCCCTCACTATCCTACGAGATGGGCATTGTTATACCTGGACCATTACCTATTTTATTCCTCTCTCCTGGTTTACTGTTACCCAGTTCTATCTCACTATTGCATATTTTCAATGCTGAGCTCAAATCCCATATTTGGCAAAAAATCACTTTTTGATCATTTTGCTTTTAAAATATTTTCATTTTCTGCTTAGTAATATTTGAAAGTGAACAACTTAGTACTTCTTGGAGTGTTTAAAATATTTGTCTTAAATGCTATGTTTTTAATGTTATCACTCTTTATTTTATTCCAATACTAGTATTTTATTCACCTCCATTTCATCCTATTTTATTTCCCTCTCAAAATAACAGTGATATATTTTTATAATTGTTTACTGCAATTATTCTGATATTTTTCTTTCTGATTTCTCCAGAAAATTAAAATTTATATATTTTGTTATTCCAGTTTTGAGGCTATTCACCTAAGAATTTTCCTTCAGATTTCACGTATGTACATTAATATGTACTTTTCTTCCACTAGAATTTACAATTTAATAAGCTGCCTGCACTATTACCTTTTATTCACTTTATTAAAAGTGCTGATCAATTATATTCACAGCTTCTGCATTTTAGAAATAGATAATGCTTGTATAACTTATAGGTGTATATTTAAAGTACAGAATCAAACAATAGAAATCAAATGAATCAAGTAGGCCCTTTATTCTGGAACTAAAGACCAATTAGTCTAATTAACTAGCTAGTTTATTTTTCTGTGATTCAGTATTTGATATTAATGCTTATTTATCTTTGTGAAATTATAAAAATCAGAATTAGCATTTTAAGAATATGATAGTGTTTCACACCATTATTTTATAAAAAATATTAATTTGTTTTTTACTGCTCTGTGGAGGTGCAATGAAATTTAGAGAAATAGATTCTAGAGTGAGCTGAGCTGTCATGGTAGTGTGAGACTCGCTGTCAGACTAAGTGTAATACCCAGGAGGCAAACTCAGAAGTGGGCAGAGGTTGTTCCTACACAAAGGCATTCAAAGATGTGTGTGTGTGTGTGTGTGTTTGGGTGTGCACGCCTTGATAAGCCAAAATTCAGAATGTTAGAGGTAAAACTGAATCAAAGTCAGTCAGGCATTGAATGTAAGAGCTAGTTAGAAGAAAGAGGGATAGACAAAATGTGGAAATTAGAGGATACATTAGATAGCAAAGAAAAGTTCAGATTTTAGACAAGAGAAAGTACTGCTGTTTCAAATGGTAAGAATTCCTTCTTTTTTACCGCAGTGTGGTATTCCATTGTGTAGATGTACCACATTTTTTAAACGTATTTTTATTGATTTCAGAGAAGAAGGAAGAGCGAGAGAGAGAGAGAGAGAGAGAGAGAGAGAGAGAGAGAGAGAGAGAGAGAAAACATCAATGATAAGAGAGAATCATTGATTGGCTGCCTTCTGCACACCCCTTATTGGGGATTAAGCCCACAACCGGGGCATGTACCCTTGACCAGAATCAAACCCGGGACCCTTCAGTTTGCAGGCCTATGCTCCATCTTCTGAGCCAAAATGGCCAGGGCATGTACCACATTTTTTTAAATACACTCATCTGCTGATGGGCACTTAGGCTGTTTCCAAATCTTAGCTACGGTGAATTGTGTCACTATGAACATAAGGGTGCATATATCCTTTCTGATTGGTGTTTCTAGTTTCTTGGGATATATTCCTAGAAGTGGGATCACTGGGGAACATTATGCTAAGTGACGAAATAAGCCAGTTAGAGAAAGATAAATAGCAAATGATCTCATTCATTTATGAAATATCATGAACAACATAAACTGATGACAAAAACAGATCCAGAGACAGAGATGCATCGATCAGACTGTCAAACCTCAGAGGGAAGGTAGGGGAGGGTGGGGGTAAGGGAGAGAGATCAACCAAAGGACTTGTATGCATGCATATAAGCCTAACCAATGGACACAGACACTAGGGGGGTGAGGGCATGAGTGTGGGGGGGGGGTGGGGGACAGTGGGAGGATAAGGACACATATGTAATACCTTAATCAATAAAGAAAACAATTGTTTGCCATACAAAAAAAAAAAAAAGAGAGAGAAAGTACTGACCCAAATCATTTATAGTTATAACTAGCACTGTTAGAATACTCCAAAAATGTTCCATTAAGGTAATACACCTTCCTCTCCTTGGAAAAAATAAAATATTCTTAAGTTTTATGGATAGGAAATTTTTTTATGAAGACATGAGAGAATGACATACAGAGAATGAGACCTAAAATGTATTGTTTGAAAGGTAAAGATGCCAACAAGTTTTTGCTGTTGTCCTACCTGGTGAAGTTGAGTTGCCCTGAAGGACATCTCGACCAAAGACTAAAGTAGGCCAAGCACATTTTGGAGGATAAGTGGTGGAAATCTATGTTTAAAATGAAGTTTGGAGGGGCTCATATTCAAAACATTGTCTTCTCATTTTATTTAGAAACATTCCAGTCTTAAAAGAGACAACAAAATATATATGGCATAGTCATCTTTCATTAACTGGCTTATAAATCACATAGTGTTGCCCTTTATTAATTCATATGTCATAGAATGCATGGATTGGATTTAAAACTCAGATGATTAGTGTAAGTAAAGGTTTAAGTTTAAAAATAAATGAATAAACTATAAGTTGTGTCTGTATGTGTGCATGTGTGTTATATATTGCATAGTGAGAACTTGGATCCAATATACCAGGTTTGAACTCAAGCTCTATACCCAAAGCTCATATTGAGCAAGATATTTAGTCTTCCTGATCTTTAGTGTTCATATTTGTAAAACGTGAACAATATTCTTTACCCTAAAATATCATAAAGGTTATATGAATTCATGTGTGTAAAGACTATAAGACTGGATCTAGCAAATACTAGGTGGTCAATAAATATTATTTATTGTTCTTAATATCACTTCATTATACCTTGTTAATTATAATAAGACTAGAGGCCCAATGATGAAATTCATGCAATAGGCTCAGCCCTTGCAGCCACGGTGGCTTGCCTTGGCCCTCGCAACCCCGGCTTCATTCGGAAGGACATCTGGAAGGTCGTTTGGCTGTCCAGTCTAATTAGCATATTACACTTTTATTAGTATAGATACAACAATTCCTCACGGTGTCACTTTTTTATGTTTTTAGAATGGTAGTGCCCAGTAGTTGTAGAAAACAAAAATGTTTCCTTTTAGCTACTCTACACATTGTTCTTAGTAAAACATTAGATGATCTTATATGTTTCCCAGTTTTCCTCAAGAATCATTGCATGTTATACTCAGGTCCTGGTCAGCCGTCATAATACACAGTTAGTTAATTTAAGAGTTTAGATGCTAATGGCCTCATTGCAAATCCCTTGACATTTCAAACCAAGCCAAATAAAGCAAGCAGGAGAGTATTTTACATGAATTCTCCAAAGAGGGAGGGTTATCAAATTCATTTACATGTTTACAAAGGCTGCGAGCCATCCTGACTTGTTTGGTGGAGGACTATTTTTATATGAACTGAACTCCCTCTCTGATGGTCTGTTGGCAGTAAAACAGCATGAAATCTCACTCATCATTATTACTTACTCAGTGGACCTGTTTTTCATCAGTAGAGTTTGGCATTTAATCAGAGTTTGGGGTGCATCATTTCAGAACATGAATACAGTGCTAGAGGCAACAAAAATCATTAAAATTTGGCTCTTGGTATAATGATGAGGTGCACGAATGGGGTGGAAGTTGTAAAGGACTATAAAACTGTTAAATTTTGTGTGTGGGAGGAAGAAATTATTTGTAAAACCCATAAACTTCTTTAGCCAAAATATCTATTACATGCTAACTGGCGCTAATGAGCTGTTCTAAAAGTCCAGGTCTCTAAAATATATATTTGCCTCTCTTTCTGGGTAAGTGAACATTACAAAAAGGAACTGCAGGTTTCCCTTACTATTTCTGAAGGAAAAACCAAACAGCCTTAGTACTACAAATTAAGGGCCTAGGCCACATTTTTTAAAGTATTATATTTAGAAACTATTACCTTAAAAGCAAGAATTTCACATAAGGTTTTGCATTGAGATTTTTCTAAACAATTGTCTTATTTTTATCTGTTGAATGAATAAAAAGATATAAATTCTCAAAGGAGTAATAGTTTTTAATATTAACTTAAAAAAGAAAAATGTTTAATTACACCGATAAATATAAGTAGAGCATATCATTAAACAGTCTGATAGGGAAATTGATGAAAATAAAGAAAAACAACATTCTATATTGATACTTATGTCTATGTTTATGTCTATAATTATATATCTGTCTATTTCTATAATTATCTATGTATCTATCTCCATTTCTCTACATCAGTGTCTATATATCCATATATATCTGTTTGAGAAGAAAGATGCAATAAAAATCAGCTTATAATCAGTTATAAACATCCTGTTAATAAGTCTGTCATAACGAGATAGGAAAAATAAAATTAAAATCCCCTTATTACATCAAGCCACATGTTCAGTCACTCACTTTAATGTGCTGCTTTGAATAGCTTTATCCAAATTGTGAAGTTAGTAAAGCGGTAGGATTTGCAATATGGCTTAGCGATATGAGATTATAGTGGGCTTGGCTTTTAGATCAGACTCAATATTTTCTTGGGAAAGTTAAATCCACCCATCCAGTTCCATTAGCAAATGAGCACTAACACAACTGTAAATCACACCGCTACTGCGATTTATGTCAAGTGAATAAGGGTAACTCCAGCTCTGCTCCAGGAAGTTGCCAGTAAACTGACTCCATACCTTCAGAGGCTGAGTCAATCAATCCGGAGAAGTCTGAGCAGGAGAAACAATAGCAAACCAATCTGTTAATTAATGGAAAGAAATGGACATTTAATTAAAATGTAATTTAATGTCTCTATTAAGAGTGGAAATAATGACAATCAAGGAGATGAACATTTTTTTTTGCAGATATTTTGGCTTCTACTCAATTCTTTTTTTTTTTTTATTTTTCCCAATTTTTTTTATTAAGGTATTATATGTGTACATATCTTACCATTGCCCCCCCCACCCCACTCCCATATATGCCCTCGCCCCCCAGAGTTTTGCGTCCATTGGTTATGCTTATATGCATGCATACAAGTCCTTTGATTGATCTCTTATCTTCCCCACCTCTCCCTAACCTTCCTGCTGTAATTTGACAGACTGTTTGATGCTTTACTGCCTCTGTATCTATCTTTTTGTTCAAGTTTTTAATGTTCTTTATTATCCATAAATGAGTGAGATCATGTGGTATTTTTCTTTCATTGACTTGCTTATTTCACTTAACATAATGTTCTCCAATTCCATCCAGGTTGCTGCAAATGGTAAGAATTCCTTCTTTTTTATGGCAGCATAATATTCCATTGTGTAGATGTACCATAGTTTTCTGATCCAGTCATCTGCTGATGGGCACCTAGGCTGTTTCCAGATCTTAGCTATTGTAAATTGTGCTGCTATGAACATAGGGGTGCATATTTCCTTTCTTATTGGTGTTCTCAGTTTCTTAGGATATATTCCTAGGAGTGGAATTACTGGGTCAAATGGGAGTTCCATTTTCAGTTTTTTGAGGAAACTCCATACTGTTCTCCACAGTGGCTGCACCAGTCTGCATTCCCACCAGCAGTGCAGGAGGGTTCCTTTTTCTCCGCATCCTCGCCAACACTTGTCGTTTGTTGATTTGTTGATGATAGCCATTCTGACAGGTGTGAGATGATAGCGCATTGTTGTTTTGATTTGCATCTCTCGGATAATTAGTGACCTTGAGCATGTTTTCATGTGTCTCTTGGCCTTCCTTCTGTCTTCTTTGGAAAAGATTCTATTTAGGTCCGTTGCCCATTTTTTTATTGGATCATTTATCTTCCTTTTATTAAGTTGTATAAGCTGCCTGTAGATGTTGGAGATTAAACCTTTATCAGTGATGCCATTTGCAAATATGTTCTCCCATGCAGTGGGCTTTCTTGTTGTTTTGTTGATAGTTTCTTTTGCTGTAAAAAAGCTTTTTATTTTGATGTAGTCCCATTTGTTTATTTTCTCTTTAGCTTCCATTGCCCTAGGGGCAGTATCGGTGAAGAAGTTCTTTTGACATATGTCTGAGATTTTGCTGCCTGTGGATTCCTCTAGTATTTTTATGGTTTCCCGTCTT
This sequence comes from Ia io, assembly GCA_025583905.1. NCBI lineage: Eukaryota > Metazoa > Chordata > Mammalia > Chiroptera > Vespertilionidae > Ia > Ia io. Next base: position 52,425,261 of record JAJQQW010000003.1, read on the forward strand.
ATGTTTAAGTCCTGTATCCATTTTGAGTTTATTTTTGTGTATGGTGTAAGTTGGTGATCTAGCTTCATTTTTTTGCATGTGTCTGTCCAATTTTCCCAACACCATTTATTGAAGAGACTGTCTTTATTCCATTGTATGTTCATGCCTCCTTTGTCAAATATTAATTGAGCATAGTGGTTTGGATCAATATCTGGATTCTCTATTCTGTTCCATTGATCTATATGTCTGTTCTTGTGCCAGTACCAGGCTGTTTTGAGAATAGTGGCTTTGTAATACAGCTTGAAATCTGGCATTGAGATCCCTCCTACTTTATTCTTCTTTCTCAGGATTGCTGTGGCTATTCGGGGTCTTTTTTTATTCCAGATGAATTTTTGGAGAGTTCTTTCAAGGTCTGTGAAATATGCCGTTGGTATTTTAATGGGGAGTGCATTGAATCTATAGATTGCTTTGGGTAGTATGGACATTTTAATGATGTTGATTCTACCAATCCATGAACATGGTATGTTCTTCCATCTGTTTACGTCTTCCTCTATCTCTTTTTTCAGTGTCCTGTAGTTTTCCGTGTATAGGTCTTTTACCTCCTTAGTTAAGTTTATTCCTAGGTATCTTAATTTTTTTGGTGCGATGGTAAATGGGATTGCCTTTTTAGTCTCTCTGTCTGTAAGTTCACTATTGGTGTATAGAAAGGCCATAGATTTCTTGGCGTTAATTTTGTATCCTGCTACATTGCCGAATTCATTTATTAAGTCTATTAGTTTTTTGACGGAGTCTTTCGGATTTTTTATGTACAATATCATGTCGTCTGCAAATAAAGACAGCTTTACTTGTTCTTTTCCAATTTGGATGCCTTTTATTTCTTCTTCTTGTCTAATTGCATTAGCTAATACTTCCAGTACTATGTCAAACAGGAGTGGTGAGAGTGGGCATCCCTGTCTTGTTCCTGTTCTTAGGGGAAATGTTTTTAGCTTTTGTCCATTGAGTATGATGTTTGCTGTGGGTTTATCATATATAGCTTTTATTATGTTGAGGTATGAGCCTTCCATTCCCACCTTGTTGAGAGTTTTTATCAAGAAAGGGTGTTGGATTTTGTCAAATGCTTTTTCTGCATCAATTGATATGACTATGTGATTTTTATCTCTCAATTTGTTTATGTGATGTATCACGTTTATTGATTTGCGGATATTGTACCATCCTTGCATTCCCGGGATAAATCCTACTTGGTCATGGTGTATGATCTTTCTGATGTACTGCTGGAGCCGATTTGCTAGAATTTTGTTGAGGATTTTGGCATCTATGTTCATGAGGGATATTGGTCTGTAATTCTCTTTCATTGTGTTGTCCTTATCTGGTTTTGGTATTAGGGTGATGCTGGCTTCATAGAAGGAGCTTGGAAGTGTTCCTTCCTCTTGAATTTTTTGGAATAGTCTGAGGAGGATAGGTTTTAGTTCTTCCTTGAATGTTTGGTAGAACTCTCCTGTGAAGCCGTCAGGCCCCGGGCTTTTGTTTGCCGGAAGCTTTTTGATGACTTCTTCAATTTCGTCCATAGTTATTGTCCTATTGAGCTGTTGAGATTCTTCTTGATTGATTTTTGGAAGGTTGTATTTTTCTAGGAATATGTCCATTTCCTCCAGGTTGTCCAGTTTGTTGGAATAGAGCTGTTCGTAGTATTTTGTAACAATCCTTTGTATCTCAGCGGGGTCTGTTGTTATTTCACCTCTTTCATTTCTGATTTTGTTTATTTGGGTCCTCTCTCTTTGCTTCTTGGTGAGCCTGGCTAGAGGTCCATCAATCTTGTTTATCTTTTCAAAGAACCAGCTCTTGGTTTTGTTGATCTTTTGTATTGTTTCTTTGGTCTCTATGTCATTTATCTCCGCTCTGATCTTTGTTATTTCCTTCCTTCTGGTTACACTGGGCTTTTCTTGCTGCTCTTTTTCTAGCTCTTTGAGTTGTAGGGTTAGGTAATTTATTACCATTGTTTCTTGTTTTTTGCAATAGGCTTGTAGAGCTATGAACTTCCCTCTCAAGACTGCTTTCGCTGTGTCCCGTAGATTTTGGATTGTTGTGTTTTCATTGTCATTTGTTGCCATGATGTTTTTTATTTCTTCCTTGATCTCTCTGGTGACCCAGTCCTTGTTTAATAGCATGCTGTTTAGTCTCCATGTGTTTGAGTTCTTTGGATTGTATTTATTGTAGTTGATTTCCAGTTTTATGCCACTGTGATCTGAGAAGATGCTTGATATAATTTCTATCTTCTTGAATTTGAAGAGACTTTGCCTGTGACCCAGCATATGGTCTATCTTTGAAAATGACCCATGTGCACTTGAGAAGAATGTATATTCTGTGGCTTTGGGGTGAAATGTTCTGAAGATGTCAATTAATTCCATCTGGTCTAGTGAGTCATTTAGGATTGCTGTTTCTTTGCTGATTTTTTGTTTAGAGGATTTGTCCAATGGTGATAGTGGGGTATTAAAGTCTCCTACTATGATTGTATTGCTATTAATCTCTCCCTTGATATCTTCCAGGAGTTTTTTTTATGTATTTGGGTGCTCCTATATTGGGAGCGTATATGTTTACCAGAATTATTTCTTCTTGTTGGATTTCTCCCTTTAGTATTATGAAGTGGCCTTCCTTATCTCTTGTTATGGCATTTACTTTGAGGTCTAATTTGTCAGATATAAGTATTGCTACCCCAGCTTTTTTTTCATTTCCGTTTGCCTGCAAGATATTTTTCCATCCCTTCACTTTCAATCTGTGTGAGTCTCTTGTTCTGAGGTGGGTCTCTTGTAGACAGCATATATATGGGTCATGCTTTTTTATCCATTCAGCCACTCGATGTCTTTTGATTGGAGCATTTAGTCCGTTTACATTTAAAGTTATTACTGAAAGGTATTTGTTTGTAGTCATATCTATTTTTGTGTCTGTATTCCTTCTTACCTGTTTATTTCTTCTTTTTACAGTATTCCCTTTAGCAATTCTTGCATTGCTGGTTTGGTGGTGATAAACTCCCTGAGTCTTTTTTTGTCTGCGAAGCTCCTGATTTCCCCTTCAATTTTGATTGATAGTCTTGCTGGATATAGTATTCTTGGATTCAGTCCTTTGCTTTGCAACACTTTGTATACCTCCTTCCATTCACTTCTAGCTTCTTGTGTTTCTGTTGAGTAATCATTTGACAATCTGATGGGTGTTCCTTTGTAGGTAACTCTCTGTCTCTCTCTTGCCGCCTTTAAGATTCTCTCTTTATCATTTATATTTGCCATTGAGATTATGACATGTCTTGTTGTGGGTCTTTTGGGGTTGATCCTGCTTGGGACTCTCTGTACTTGCGTAACTTTTATCTTTCCCATATCCGGGAAGTTTTCTGTCATTATTTCTTCAAATAGATTTTCTAATCCCTGATGCTCTTCTTGTCCTTCTGGCAGCCCTATTATACGCATGTTACTTCGCTTCATGTTGTCCCGAAGCTCCCTTAGGCTTTCCTCCTGCTTTTTAATTTTTTTCTCCAATTGCTGTTCAGATTGAGCTTGTTTCTGTACCTGACCTTCTAACTCACTAATTCGGTCCTCTGCTTCTTGTAGTCTACTGTTGAAACTTTCCATGGTGTTTTTGATTGTAGCTATATCACTTTTCATTTCTTCCTGATTCTTGCATAAGTTGTTGATTTTCTCATCCATCCGATGTATAAATTCCACGACCATTGCTCTGAACTCCTTTTCGGTCATGTTGCAAGCTTCAGTTTCACTAATTTCCTTTCTTGGCGACTCCACATTTTCTTTCCTCTGTGAGTTATTTCGTTTCCCCATTCTGGCTATCACCAGAAAGCTCAAGCTTCCGTTTGTGTGGACCTCGGCCGTGCGCTGTGGGGACTTCGCTCCACCCGAGTTTCACTGAAGTGCTCTGACACTAGGACGTGTGGCTGCCTTTGGTTGGTGGGAACCAGACTTGCCCAGGGTCAGTGTCCCCAGTGTTCCGTGTGGTCTCGTGTGCACACTTAGAATCAGGGGCCCTGTCAGCACCACACTGTTGGTATGTGCCGAAAATGAGATCCTTAGCATGTGCCAGAAGTCAGAGTTTCCCTGTATCTGCACCAAGAATTGAGTGTCCGAGTCTCTGTTGCCTTGTGCAGTTTCTCGTTGAGAATCAGGGTCCCTGTGTGTGCATGCACCAACAATTGGGGTTGTTGGCTCTTAGTGTGAATGCGCTGTGAGTCAGGGATCCCAGGCAGCTGTGTCCGGCGTGCCAAATTCCCTGAAGTGGAGCTGTGTCCTGTGTGTGCTCTCTCTACTGAGCCAAACCGGCTAGGGCGCACACCCTCAAATCCCTGAAGGTGAGCTGCCTTTGTGCACTCTCCCAGAATCCCCGAAGAGGGGCGGAGTCTGTCCTGCGCGCCAAATTCCCCAAAGGGAAGCCCCTTTGTGCACGCTCTAAGATTCCCCGAAGGGGAGCTGTGACCCTCAAGCCAAATTCCCCCCAATTCCCCAAAGGGGAGCCCTCTGTGCACACTGACAGATTTCCCCAAAGGTGAGCTGCTTCTGTCCTGTGAGCCAAATTCCCTAAGGCGGAGCGCGCATCCCTGCGCAAAGCTCTGCAGCTTGAGCGAGGGGCGTATCTATTAGTTACTGTGGCGCTATCCGCGTGCGCCTGCGGGGAGGGGGATAGGCTCTTTGACTCACGGGAATCTGCCGGGAAGTCTGGATTCTTGTTGTTTCTTCCACTGAAGCTGTGTTAGCAGTTCTCTGTCCTCAGTGGCTGCAGGGTCCTGGTTTGTGTCAGAAGCCAGGATCCGAGTCTCAGGCAGCTCTGTTTCTCAAGATGGCGTGGTCTCCGCGTCCGCACCAGCCGCCAAGAAGTGTCCGCTTTGTGCGCGGGGCTCCGCCGTCTAGGACTGCCCGGTTAGGCAGCCCCTTGGAAGCCCTGCAGAATCTATCTGACCCTAGCTCATACCCACACACACACCACACACGTCTACACGTCTACACTCTCCTCTATGGGTTCCTCACTCACACTCTCTCTCTCCCTACCTTCTTGCCGGTCGCCTTCTTTTTCGGAAATTTTACATATTTTTCTTCTACTCAATTCTGATGTGGAAGAGCCTTCTACCAATTGCTCTCTAAGTTGTCAAGGGAAGATGATGATTGAAAACCATGTAAACCTAGTATGGAAATCTGTTGCCTATATCTTTAAAAACAGTCAGATTTTGGTACCTGTCTTATCCTCAATTTAATGAACACACCTTCTAATATACTAGTCAGGACTAAAACGCATATTCTGGATTTTGTCTGCCCTAAAACTTTCATCTGTTTGTCCCAAATGTATTGAGTAACTACTAAGTGACAAGAACCCTAGGTGCTGAGGCTGCTATGATGCCAAAGGCAGAGCCTATTGGCCACATTTGAGTAAACAACCCCATTCTAATAGAGCGTTATTTGTAGGGTGATATGAAAATCCAAGTTAGGGGATCAGGCATGGTCTTCTGGCAAGGAAACTGCTAAATTGAAACATGGAGGATGGGTTGGAATTTAGTCACATGAAGAATGGATGATGAATATTTCATCAGGGGACAATGTGGAGCAACAGACTAGGAGGTTGTGTGGTAATTCCAAGGAACTAGAGAAAGGTCTGTTTGGTGGCGGTTGAATTTATTAGGGAGAAAGTTATAGAGATCAGGTGTAAAGGAAGTCTGGGCTCTGATCATAAACCCATTATTAAACCAGGTCGAGGAGTTTGAAATTTTACAAATATCAAAGAAGTGTTTTTGAAGCACTATAAACCATTGAGAAAATGGTTATAGAAAGATTATACTGTAACATGGACAACAGAGTGGAAGGAGATGGTACATCTTTAGGAACTGTGAAAATAAAACTTTAGGCTAAAGGTGATAGTAGTCTGGATTAGGGGAGTGATAGTAGTGGCGATGCTAAGTGGATGTGTGTGTGTGGGGTGGTGGTGGTTTAGTCATGTACACAGGTCATCAGGCTGTGCAACGGAATAGAAGCGGATGCTATTTCCCAGGGTAGGGATTACAGTAGCATAGTAGACTAATGGGGAAAAGTAATACTTACATATTTAGACAACTTGATTTTGAGATGCCTATGGAATAAATGGATTGTATGCAGTTGAAGGGAGTGTCTGAGCTCAGGAGAAAATTTGGGGCTGTGGATGTAGATTTATGGGTTATCAGCACAGAGATGGTTGTCAAGCCCTAGGAGTGGTTGGAAAATTTAGAATGCAAAGCATATGGAATGAGAAGAAGAGATAAATATAGGGCAATAACATCAATGTCCTCTCTTAATGACTCACTTTCCTTTAAAAAATATCACACTCCTCTTTAATATGGATGATGGCAAAATTCACAAGAGACAAACCCACCATGCTTTAAGTTATTTAAAAAAAAAATTGGAGAACACTGATATGAAAAGATATTAAAAGAAAATAACCTGGACTCCACAACTAACAATAAAGTGATAAGTTAATTTTTCTAATGAGAACTTTCATCAAACAGAGTCCTGTCCCTTCAAAATAGTGGTACATGCATGAAGGAGCAATTAATTCTATGTCTCTGCTAGAGACACAACTAGAAATGTACTTGGACTGGTAATTGGTCTCTGATTGGCCTTATGACCCTTAATAAGCTACAGACAATATTTTTAGTGTTGCTACACTTTGATTTACAACTTTTGTAAGAGCAGTCTAAGAAGCCATCTGTAAGATTTCCTAAAGGTATTCATTCCTAAAGTAAAGATTCATTTCCTGAAGTATTCATTAACTAATTTCTTCATTCATTTTTTCTATCATTTTAAATATAATTTCACATGTTTCATGATAGAGTTAAATAGTTCCAAATATCTGCACTGATTTTCAATTCCAGAACATTTTTTCTCTTTTTGTAATAGCTTTCCAATTTATAGAAAGCTTACCACCTTGTGGTTTTTGAGGAGAATAAAAGGCCTTTCATTCTTAGGAAATAACTCTATAAACACTTAATAAATTTATGTTTTCAAGAACAATAGAACGTATATCATACAAATGATCACTGAGCCCTGTCTTTATAATGAAAGAATTCAGTAAGAGAATGTAATTTATGTTTTAATTTAAAAAAAGTTATGATAGAAATGGCTTCTATGTAGACATTAGCAAATGTGACCAGAGAAACTTTTTGTTACACTCAGACCTTAGGCAATCATTTCTGAGTGAATTTCTTTTACCAAGAGGGAAGATTTATTCTGTCAATCAAGCTAGGGTGAGACCAGAGAATAGGACTTAGCTTATATTGAAGCCTCCATTATAATCCTCTTTTATAATCTTTTTGTTTTTGCACTGTAACATTTCTTATCTCTGAACGTAGTGGTTCCATCCTTTTTTCCTTACTTGACAAGGGGGTGTCTTCATGGAGAAGGTAGAACTTCAGCTGAAGAGGGAAAAGTCCATATTTGAGAAAAGGGATTAGCAGTTCTGTTTGAGAAAAAGCATGGTATGTTTGTGAAATAGAGGAGAAAACATGTTTTCCTGGAATGCAAGTCCTCTCTGGAAAACCTTAGGGGATGCTTCAACTGTACATATTAAGTGGTTCTAGTAGAATATCATAATCCTGAAAACATTGGTTCATTCACCTAAGTTTTTTAAAATGGGAGAAAGGTATTTTAATTAATATCCGTTCAAAGGTATTTTAATTAATATCCCTTCAAATACACACACACACACACACACACACACACACACACACACACACATATATCTGAGTCCTGTATGTTATTTTTCTGGATAAGATCCCTGGAATCTATAATCATTCCAACTCCACTGGCATACACCTTGATTGAAATATTTATTTTTATCCCATATGATAACATTTATTTTTTTTAGTTATAGTCTAAAAGTAGATTTTGTGTTGTAAAATCTAAACACTGACAGAATATAGATAATCTGAGCTCCTGTAAAAAGCTAAATTTTCTATAATAAGAGTGTCAAAATTATGTATTATATAGATAGAAGAAAAAAATTCCTACCAAAAATAATGAGGCTACAATGTGCATTTATTTATGTGTAATATAATTAGATTATGAATTCAAATTTGATTTACTAAGTAATTGGATTTTTATTTATAAACTTAAATTAGAAATTATGGAACTTCTCACCTCAATGTCCTTTGCCAGTATATACATTATATAAGAACTAGTGGCCCGGTTCACAAAATTCGTGCATGGGGATGTCCCTCAGCCTGGCCTGCAGCCTATCCAATCTGGGGCCCCTCAGGAGATGTCTGACTGCTGGTTTGGGCCCCATTGCAAAGGGATCAGGCTTAAACTGGCAGTCGGACATCCCTCTCGCAATCTGGGACCGCTGGTTCCTAACCGCTCACCTGCCTGCCTGCCTGCCTGATAGCCCCTAACCACTCTGCCTGCTGGCCTGATCACCCCCAACTGCCCTGCCCTGCTAGCCTGATCACCCCCAACTACCCCCCCTGCTGGCCTGATCACCCCCAACTTACCCCCCCTTCTGGCCTGATTGCCCCAACTGCCCCTCCCCCACCCCCGCCGGCCTGCTCTCCCCTAACTGCCTCTGCCTCAGCCCCACCACAATGGCTTTGTCCGGAAGGGTGTCCAGAAGGTCTACTGGAAGGTCTCCCAGTCTAATTAGCATATTACCCTTTTATTAGTATAGATATTATTCATAATCTAACTTGAATTTATTCATAGAAATATAGAATAGTTGAACCTACCAGATTCATTGGGATAACTCATCCAATGGTTCCTCCTGACAGGGATTTGGAGTCCCTTCTCAAATATATCACCCTTTTCTGGAAACATTCAAATTCATTGATGTCTCAGTCCCCAGAAAAGGCACTCATTTCAACAATGGTCTCAGCAGAGTAGAAAGGGGTTCTCAGCTTCCTCATTTCAGAAGTCAGATTCGATTGATACAGCTCAAGAGTGTATTAGCTTCTGCAGAAACAACTGTTTGACTCGGTTCAAACAGAATCCTCAAGTCTTAATAATATCTTATTACAATACCTCAGAGATGGGAAACAAATTGGATTCTTCTTAAAATCAGTTCAGTTCAAAATATAATGAAATCCTTTTGAATCTGTTAAATATTTGTTATAGTTATAGTCAAATGTGCATTCCCAGAATTTGAGGTGATATGTAAGGAAATAATCAGGAAGAGGGTAGGCTTGCAAGCTATTTTGAGGATTTAAAAATAACTGGGGAACATTTGGTGTCTATCCTATCTAATAAAAGAGTAATACGCAAATTGACCTCTGCTACACCCACAAGCCACACCCACCAGCCAGTCAGAAGCGAGTATGCAAATTAACCCAACCAAGATGGCTGCAGCCACGGAGAGAGCAGGAGGCTTGGATTTCCCTGGCAATGGAGGAAGCCAACCTTTCCACCTGCCCTGGCCTGTCTTGGCCTCTGCTTAAGGCTACAAAGTTTCAATTATAGAAGATAAATAAATCTCAACAAAAATGGCAGCAGCCACTGAGTTGGAGAGCAGGAGGCTTGAGTTGCCCCCAGTGACAGAGGAAGCCAAGCTTTCCGCCTGCCTTGGCCTGCCTTGGCCTCTGCTTAAGGCTACAAAGTTTCAATTATAGAAGATAAATAAATCCCAACAAAAATGGTGGCAGCTATGGAGCTGGAGAGAGCAGGAGGCTTGAGTTGCCCCTGGTGATGGAGAAAGCAAAGTTTCTGCAGTCCTGGACTGCCTTGGCCTCCGCTTAAGGCTACAAAGTTTCAATTATAGAAGATAAATAAATTCCAGATACCAGGGCCTCTGCTTGGGTCGCCGAGGGGCGTGGCCGGCCTGCAAACCACCACAGGCCCCTCACCCAGGCCACCCCACGCCACAAGGCAACCCCCACCCTGATCTGGGACATCCTTCAGGGCAAACCAGCTGGCCCCCACCTGTGCACCAGGCCTCTAGCCTATCTAATCCTATCTAATCAAAGAATAATATGCAAATTGACCATCACTCCAACACACAAGATGGCTGCCTCCATGTGGTCAAAGATGACTGCCCCATGTGGACACAAGATGGCTGCCACAAGATGGCCAGCAGGAGAGGGCGCCAGCAGGAGAGGGCAGTTGGGAGGGACCAGGTCTGCAAGGGAGGGCAGTTGTTGGCAATCAGGCCAGCAGAAGAGGGTAGTTGGGAGGGACCAGGCCTGCAAGGGAGGGCAGTTGGGGGTGACAAGGCCAGCAGAGGAGGGAAGTTGGGGGTGACTGGGCCTGCAGGGAAGGGCAGTTGGGGGGGACCCAAGCCTGCAGGGGAGAGCAGTTGGGGGGGACCAAGCCTGCAGGGGAGGACAGTTAGGGGTGACCAGGCCTTCAGGGGAGGGCAGTTAGGGGTGACCAGGCCTGCAGGGAAGGGTAGTTAGGGGCAAACAGGCTGGTAGGGGAGCAGTTAGGCACCAGACTGGCACGGGATGTTTAGGAGGTGATCAGGCTGTCAGGCAGAAGCGGTTAGGGGCAATCAGGAATGCAGGCAGGTGAGCAGTTGGGAGCCAGCAGTCCTGGATTGTGAGAGGGATGTCCGACTGCCCATTTAGTCCCAATCCTACCGGGCAGTTGGACATCCTTCAAGGGGTCCCAGATTGGAGAGGGTGCAGGCTGGGCTGAGGGACACCCCCTCCCATGCATGAATTTCATGCACCAGGCCTCTAGTTGATAATAAGGGTGGAGAAACTAAAAAGGCAAATCAAGTGTTTTCACTTTTAGCTTGAATCCTATCAACTCAATGTTAAAACGCTGTTCATTTTGTGGAGTTCTAAGGTTGTATTTATATACATACATACATATTTATATCTGTAATATATATTTGCTTAATAAACTCAGGAAATATATACATTATTCTTGAATAAATGCAACATATCACCTGCATAAATTCAGTTGAAATGTTTTGAAACTAGTGTCTTCAAAAGGCAGAAAATCTGAATATATGTATCTAAGAAAATTTACTGTAACTCCTGGTTGTAAATTAAAACCCTGGTTTATAAAATTCATAAAAGTGTTCCTCATTCCCTGTGACTGGTGGAATATGGGCTGGAGGAACCATCTATACAGCTTACTGCTTTTGTGCCTATTTTGTTATGACCATGGTCAAGTTTTCCTTTGAGATCCTCACTTAGATAAAATCTCTCCTGTGTGTAACAGCCCCTAGGAAGTGCTCTCCCTGGCTTTCTCATATCTGTACACATTTATTATAGTCAATGCTATGAATGAAAAGCAACTTCCTTTCAGTTGTATAAAAAAAAATGATTTGCTATTTTCCCCAATCTAGTCAGAAACACTCCCAATTCTGTAATACATAATACATTTTAGGTAAAGCAAATGGAGAAATGTCTGTGATTTTTCAGTTTGGAAATCTTTGTTTTGCCTCTGCTGGCAGTGTAGAGTGCTCATTAAGCTTTTTTTTAAAAAAAATTCTTTATTGATTAAGATATTACATATGTGTCCATATCCCCCCCATTCCCTCCCATCCCCCTACTCATGCCCTCACCCCCCTGGTGTCTGTGTCCATTGGTTAGGCTTATATGCATGCATACAAGTCCTTTGGTTGATCTCTCTCCCTTACCCCCACCCTCCCCTACCTTCCCTCTGAGGTTTGACGGTCTGATCGATGTTTCTCTGTCTCTCTGGATCTGTTTTCATTAAGCTTTAGTGTCTCTTGGTTTCAGGATGTGTGTTCAGCGATTCTGGCCACCAGAGAGTTCCCTCGCTCAGAGTCCAGCCTCTTCTGGTTAGGAGCCACCACATCTGCAGTTCTGTTTTTCTATTGAGCTGGGATGCCGTCATCATTCTTCTCCCTTTTGGTATGAGCATGATATGCTGGAAAATAAAGACCAATTATTTTTCATCAGGTGTATATGTTAGTATGTGTACAGAAACAATTTTTGGCCATCGGCGATAGCATGGATATTTGAAAGAATTACTTTCTATTATTTATTAATTTCTAACATATGAGCCTTTTATTGTATATTTATGAATATCTTTATGGAGCATCAAGCACTGGGTATACTACTATTAAAGCCTTAAGAGGTAATGAAAGGCAATCTTATCTTAAGCTAGAGCTCTTTTCTAAAATGGAATATGTTTGTTAGAAAAATAATCTCAGAAGTTTTTATCTTATCACTTACATATGCTGTGAAGCCACTCCTTTGACAGCATAGTTTGGCAAATTTCCTTTTGGTTGAGAAGGAAGCTCCATACTCATAACTATTTCAAGTTGTGGCAGGTGAAGGGAAAAGTGAATGACAGGATTGCAAGCATAGCATGGGCACCTGGCACATGTTAAGGATTTTAGGCTGTTCCTTGCAAGAGCAAAGAGTGGCAAATTGAAAATACCTGTGCCCCTCCTATAGGATAATTTTTTTTGTATGAAGAAAGTCAGTTTGTAGGTTTTGGATGGATCGAGTTGTTCAATGCAGACCCAGATTTCACTGACATGTCTCATTCTAAGTCCTCTGCATGCTTTGGTTGTAATTGCTAAAGAAATAGGATCTATATTATTATTTTTATTCCATTTACCTGTTATCCCAGAAATGTCTATTTCTTTTTTTTTTAAATGTCTATTTCCTGTTATGAGACATAGCTGATGTCTCTGCATTTGAAGTGCAGGTTGTGGTGAGGTTAGAGTTAGGGCTTAGCATCAGCCCCTCTCTGATGTAGTTATGGTAAGTAGATGCTAAAGATATGTTGGAACTTTGCAACAGTTTTAGAAACTTCAGAATGCATAATATTCTTATATGAGTATTACATTTTGTTTTTTTCTTTCCTCTTGTTCCTATTGCAGATTTACTGTGAGCTTTTGGTTCTTTGAAGACATTTTTCTTTCCTGTCCTTTGATACTCAAACTACTTTTTAAAAATTTAGAGATAATCACATTGGCTGTCTTCGTTTCATTTCCTTGGACCTGATTTCCTCTTGATTGTAAATTTGTCATTGGGGAATCCTTTTCTTCCTTTAGGCCAAACAGCTGTTTTTTGTTTTATTTTTTTTTCTTCTTCTTCTCCTTTCCTTTTTCCACTAAGGAGGTCAAGCTCCTTTGGGGGTGGAGGGGAACTTCAGTTCATTACATTCTTTTCTTTTATACCAACATGTACAACAAGAAATACAAATTGCTTTTGACCTGAGAGTCGCTGTAGCACTTGGAGGTATTCATTTAAATACCTTTTCATTTCCCAGTGGTAGCACCTCTTCCAACCTTCAGTTCATACCTCGTTAGCAACTTCCTATAGCTAATTTACTTTTATCTGTAAATATGAAAAATGTGTTCTTAGCCATGTATTAGTTGGCTGCTGAAAATAGTGACATTTGTTTAGCTTTTGTTCCTATTTTTCCGTGCTTTCACATTCCACTTATGAATACCGAGGACTGGTTAACACAAATCATTAATCAAAAGCCTATTTCAGACACTGCCAGTGTTTTTGGGCACTACTTATTCCATCTATATAGTGTACACTATCTTCGAATTGAGTGACTCATTACATGTACGGTGTTGAGAACCAATAGATTTTGTTAGTATGAAATTATGTAATCAGAATAGTGACGAGTAATACAGATGCTATTCAGCACAGAGAACTGTTAGCAAAATTAGGCAAATCAATCTTAGTTTACATTTAACTTGACAAAATGATAATACATAAAGTAGTGAAACTCACACAGGTTTGCTATATCATTTGAAAACCAGGATATCATCCAGGCTCAAGTGATCTTACTTTGCTTCTCTTCATGAAAGGAATAGGACAAACATAATATTCACTGGTAACAGAACAGTCTACTAGTACTTGCTCTTTCTTCCATTCCTCCCAAGGATTTGAGATGTGGATTAATTTGACTGAACCATACATTATAGAAACACAAATAATTCCATTGCACATTGGCTGGGAAAGCAGTTTTGCTTTCTTTGTATGCAAACTATTACTTTTTTGTGCTTGAGTACGTGAAGTCCAAGACTTTCTTGAAGATGGGAGAGGGAACTAGATCAGCTCCAGTCCTCATATCTCTGCATAGTTCTCTAAAATAGGAACATCAACCAGCACTGCTGTCATTTTAATGTAGCATTTTGAAATAGTGTCTGTCATTCTCTCCGCTCCTTTTTACTCTTCCTCGATAAAAGGGAAGCTGCAAAGTCCAATGACAGTGCAGCACCCCTTGTGTCCCCTACTGGGTGCTGAAACTATATGGAAAACCTGTGCCTTCCTGTGATCCTGAATCCGGCTGCTTTTCCTCTCTCGTGTGCTCTCTTTCTGTTGCTTTGGGGAAAGGTCTGCTATCTCCAGCGATTCATTTATAACTGAATGGGTGAATTCATTGTGAGACGTTGTACAATACCCAATGGGAGACTAAGTTCCAACCAAGAAATAACTTACGCTGTATTTCAATGTCCATCTGGCTCTTGCATCTTCAATTTATTTAAGAAATAAAGAATAGCAGGAGGAAGACTAATAATAAGCTCCCCCCTCTCTCTCTTTTTAAATATATATTTTATTGATTTTTTTTTTACAGAGAGGAAGGGAGAGGGATAGAGAGCTAGAAACAGAAATGAGAGAGAAACATCGATCAGCTGCCTCCTGCACACCCACTACTGGGGATGTGCCCACCACCAAGGTACATGCCCTTGACCGGAATCGAACCCGGGACCCTTCAGTCCGCAGGCCAACGCTCGATCCACTGAGCCAAACTGGTCAGGGCAAGGCCCTCTCTTTTGAGAGAAGAGAAGGTGTTGGAAATATGGGCAATTGCAGATAGAAAATTACATGTCTGTATGACCTCCTTTCTCTTTGTTTCTATGTGTGCATTTGCTTGTTTCTATGTGTGCATTTGCTTGTTTACTTTGTGAACTATCACGCCAGCTTCCAGGCTCTGCATCCTCCATTCTCTTTGCTGCTGTAGGAATAGTATTGTCACTGCTAAGATGGAATTTACCTTGCGAGACTTCACTGGAGCCCCTCTCAGATGTTGCTCTAAGATATCTAGGCCAACTCTTGTAATAGGAAAGGGCTATTTTCTAGGACAAAACTCAGCCCAATTTACTGCCCTGTCACTTGCCAGCTTGATAAACCATCCCTCCTGAGGTATGAACACCCCTGCTGAGATGGCTCCCCTTGTGAGGTCACCTAAGATACAGCATCTAATTGGCATGTCCGTTTCATGTGCCTTTCCTTAGCCTGATCTTATATACTCTGTGTCTGGCCAAAATTCTCACAGTGACTGCCAATTTGGTGACTTCCGTGATTTTAATCATAAATGCAAGTCCTCTGTTATTCTGTTTTAGAGGAGAGGAGATGGCTAAACCACCCTTGTCCTTATGTTCCCATATTTCCTCACAGTTCTTGGATTATAAACTTTGAAAGTAATAAATATCCAGGTCTCTGGAACTTTAGAAAGAGAAAAACTAAATTAAAAAAGCAAGATGTTTCACATAGCAAGCACACCCATAGATTTCTCTGCCCACATTCAAATCTGGAGGAATGATTAGAATCTTTCACGCCTGAAAGCAACAAAAGAAGATATTTTTAGATAGGCAAAGGCTTAGGCAGCACACTACCTAGTTCTGGTAAAAGAAGAGAATGAAGTTGTTTTTTACATACCTTTCTGCCTGAAATTACTGAAATGATATAAAAAAGTGAAAACCAACCTTAACTATAATAAACCAAGAGCCACATTATCAAACCATGTAATATCTTTTAGAAAGAGTGATACTCTAAACCTAAATGAATAGGACAAGAACTAATATAATATCTCTTCAGAAAAAAAAAATATATTTAATTTACTTCAATATAAGTCAGAGGATCCTAAAGGACCTTAATAAAAATTCTTTACTTGGGAAAATGAGGATTTGGGAATGGGCAATAGGATATAGTATCCAATCCCCCCACTATAAGATATCAGGTAAAGGAAGGCTTAATGAAGGACATGACATTTTTAATTGCTTTGAACTATGGTAATGCAAACATTTCAGGGGAAGCATCAACATGGAAATCAGCTTTGTAGCTGCTGAATGATGTTCTTAAGCAGAGATAAGTTAGCATTCAAAGATAAAACAGAAACGAGAGTGTTCCATGTCTTCACTGTGAGTCCTGGGGCTGTACAGTAACATGGCATTCGATCAGAGAGAGCTACTTGGAAGGGAGCAATGACTTCAGTCTGAAGATGAATTTACCAATTTGGCAGAACACACTTTCTTACATAGAATAATTGAATCAAGGCTGCTCAGTTATTCTCTAACATACTGGCACCACTTGTCCCCAAGTAGCCAAATAATTGAAAAGGCACTTAAAACTATCAATAGTCCAGCCTCTAAATTAAGTTCTAAGGAAATAATTAAACCAGTTTACAATAAAAAAAATAAGGCCTGAGACAGACACCACCAAACTACTCTTATGCAAAAGGCAACTTTAGAAAGATCTATGGCAATTCGATAATGAGCTATAGACAGGATGAATCCTGCAAGAGATCTGTGCCTGGATACTTATTTAAAAAAAGTTTCAGAAAGGAAAGATGGTGCAAAACAAGCAGTGACACCAGGACACAAGAAAAGTTTGAATCAGACACTTTTTTTACATAAGTGAAAAATCAAACAAATGAGCTACTTAAAATAAATTATTAAAACTAAATATAAAAATACGATGTGATAAAACAGAATTAGATTTTTAGAAGGAGCTAAAAGAGGAAATGAAAATCCATATTAAAAGCAGATGGATGTAGAAAAACATTTTTGAAATCAGATTCAGTGATATGAAAGACAGTCCTGGGAGAGAAAGCCCATGTAACTATATGAAATAAGAATAACAAAATTAATATGATGGGATAGAAAATCTATATATATAAAAGCCTAAGCAACCGTTCAACCAGTAGCTATGATGCATACTGACCACCAGGGGGCAGATGCTCAATGCACAGGCATGGAAACATGGAACAGACTGATGAATCTCAGAGGGAAGGGAGGTAGGGGGAGGGTGGGAAGAGATTAACCAAAGATCTGATATGCATACTAGAGGCCCGGTACATGGATTCATGCACCAGTGGGGCCCCTTGGCCTGGCCTTCAAGGGATCAGGCCGAATCCATGCACTGGGCCTCTGACATCCCCTGAGGAGTCCCAGATTGTGAGAAGGCACAGGCTAGGCCAGGGGACCCCACCGGTACATGAATCCATGCACTGGGCCTCTAGTAATAGATAAATAGAGGAAGGCACAAAAGGGGTTTTATCATGATGACATTGCTAGATACCTACGATATAGTAGCAATTGCATAGATGCCCAACCAGTAGCAGCTGGTCACTAAAGCCATTGACATTTGCGGAACTGAATGGAGAAGTGTCCATAGACAATTTTGTATGGACCACAAAATTTTGAACCAAGCACAAATCATAGACATATAAAGGAAATGGAAATGTACTTATAATTATTCAATAACATAATTATAGCATTCATAGATCTTTCTAAAAAATTACTTAGAAAGAGTCCAGTTGATTGAAATATTAATCCAAAGGGGGAAAACTGTGAATGCGATAGTATTATATAAAGACTGGTAGTGAGCATTGTATCCAACAGAAAATGCATCCTTTTTGCAAGTGCCTTTGTTCTATTTGTAAAAATAATGAACTTAAAACAGGACAAAAATGAAAGCATAAATATATTTAAAATTTAAAACAATAAAAAAGAAATAAGGCAAATTATGATAAAACTGGAAAATAAAAGCAAAATTAAAAGCAGACAAATATCTAACCACTTGGACATTTTGAAATGTTTTTTTTTTAATTTCTTTATTAATTAAGGTGTTAGATATGTGTCCTTATTCCCCCATTACCACCCTCCCCATCCCCCCGACTCATGCCCTCATCCCCCTGTTGTCTGAGTCCATTGGTTAGGCTTATATGCATGCATACAAATCCTTTGGTTGATCTCTCCCTCTTACCCCCACCCTCCCCTGCCTTCCCTCTGAGGTTTGGTGGTCTGATCAATGTTTCTCTGTCTCTGGATCTGTTTTTGTTCATCAGTTTATGTTCATTATAGTCCATAAATGAGTGAGATCATGTGATACTTATCTTTCTCTGATTGGCTTATTTCACTTAGCGTAATGCTCTCCAGTTCCATCCATGCTGTTGCAAATGGTAAGAACTCCTTCTTTTTTACCACAGCATAGTATTCCATTGTGTAGATGTACCACAGTTTTTTAATTCACTCATCTGCTGATGGACAATTAGGCTATTTCCAAATCTTAGCTATGGTAAATTGTGCTGCTATGAACATAGGGTGCATATATCCTTTCTAATTGGTGTTTCTAGTTTCTTGGGATATATTCCTAGAAGTGGGATCACTGGGTCAAATGGGAGTTCCATTTTTAGTTTTTTGAGGAAACTCCATACTGTTCTCCACAGTGGCTGCATCAGGCTGCATTCCCACCAGCAGTGCATGAGGGTTCCTTTTTCTCTGCATCCTCGCCAGCCGTTGTCGTTTGTTGATTTCTTGATGATAGTCATTCTGACAGGTGTGAGATGGTACTGCATTGTCATTTTGATTTGCATCTCTTGAAATGTTTTCTATCTTTGACTTCCTCTTGGCTTGAACAAGCAAATTTCAGAACAAGCAAAATGGTAACATGATAATTATAAAAAAATGTGATACAGATTTAGCTTTACAGAGGTAAAATTCATAGCAGTAAACAATCATTACATTGAACTACAAATAGTTTAATTTAATTAATCACTGAAGATAGAAATTTTACAAAGAGCAAGAAAAACACAATGTAAGGCGCAGTAGAAGGTATTGCGATAGAAATGGGTGTAGACTGGGGTGCAAGCAGAGATCGCAAGAACAGAGAGGCCCAGATATGAAGGGATTTATAGGATTGGGAAGTTACTACTTCTGCATCCCAAACAGTACAGAAAGACTGAAAAAGACTTTGAACAACAGGCCTAATAGATTTCTCACTCAACTGAATTAGTCCTGTGTCAAACAGCATGCTATCTTTGGCCCACACCTATTTTCTTTTTTAATATATTTTATTGATTTTTTTTACAGAGAGGAAAGGAGAGGGAAAGAGAGTTAGAACCATCGATGAGAGAGAAACATCGATCAGCTGCCTCCTGCACACCCTCTACTGGGGATGGCCTGCAACCAAGGTACATGCCCTTGACTGGAATCGAACCTCGGACCCTTCAGTCTGCAGGCCGACGCTCTATCCACTGAGCTAAACCAGTTAGGGCCCTATTTTCTTTATATGGTTTCGAGGTGAACCCAATTGACAGTGAAGTCAATTGAGAAGGATCACACCTAGAAAAAAATTTTGGATGGGGTAATTAATATATCCTCAAAAAAAAAAAAAAAAAGGAACAGAAGCCTCATAAGAGTTTGATGGAAGAACATGGTCCTGTCTGGACAAAATGAAAACAATGTTTCACTGCTTAAACCTTAAAATAATCTTTGGGTCCTCCAAGTGTCTGCTCAGGAAGATTCATAATTGCTACAGACTAGCAACCACTCTGTTTCTCTCCTAAATTCTCTCAAATGGTGACCTCCCCTCCACACCGCCGCACTGTTATCTGTGGAGCAAGTAATTTGTTCATAAGTCACTGGACCCACAAGAAACCTCATTCCAAATCTGATGGAGAGAACCTCCCCACTTAGAAAGTCTGAACTTTGAGATGGGCATTTGGTTATTTCCCTGGAGGAGGAGGTGGGTGCCTTCTTTGGAAAGAAAGATACAAGTTTGAGTTTCAAGAAGAGGCTCTGGTGCTATACCTTAGTCATTCACTAAACATAGTTTCCTTTCTTTCATCCAGTGCATTATAGCTCAGCTCTCCTTCCGAGCCTCCCTGGCAGTTATTTGTGTCTATGTGAATGAATTATTGCAAGTGGAATTTGAAGAGAAAGTCACATGTAATATATACGTTTCTCCAGGGCCTTTTGCTTTTTGCCTTTTGCCAGAATGAGACTGACTTCATTAGCAGCCTTGAATTAAAAATGGCAGAGCCACAAGCTGGAAAGAGTATGGGTCCTTGAACCACTAAAGGGAGGAAAGTCTTTAGTAACCAGAAACCCTTGGTTGGTACTTATACAAAATTGATTCTTTTATATTTGAGGCATCATATCTGGAGGTTGCTTCTTAAAGAAACTAGTGTTCTCTTATCAATAGATGGTACATGACTTTTCTATTCCTTCTATTGTTATAATTTATTCCTTTTTTATATGTAAATAACCTAGTCTGTACTGCTCTTGGTCCACTATCTGATTATTTTCTTAGGGTTTCTACATAGAAATTTGCTATTATGAGATATAAAATATTTTTAAAGATTTGATAAATATTGCCAAAATTTGTTCTAGAAAGATCTTACTAATTTTATAACCCCACCAGAAAAAAATAAGGGGTCAAATTTTTTGGACTAATATTCTCTCTTTCCAGTGATTTGTGATGAAAAACCATATATATATTTTTTTTTCATAAAACATATTGTTTCAAGGCTATGGATACTGATATCTGTGTATATTAGACACAGATCTCACTGTTTAAATTGTTGGAGTTTTATTATATGTCTTAATATTTGGTAACATGGACATTCACTTGTTTCTTCTCTAAAATGCCTGTTTGTTTCTAGCCATATTCTCTTTTGCTGAACTTTAGAAATACTTGTTAAGATCCTTAAAAAGTTCCATAGGGAATATTATATGAGATTTATTTATTTAGTACGTAGTTTTTGAAATTTAATATATTTACAATATTTAGCATTTCCAAACAGAAAGATATTTTTATGTTTGCTTTGTTAATCAACCTCAGTACAAATGTGCACTTTTCTTCATGTACTCAGGCACACTTGCTTTTTAAGTGTAAGCCAAACTATTTTGTTATTTTCATTGCAAGTATGAATGGAATGTATGTGATTTAAATTTATAGGGCAAACATGTTTTAAAAATCAATTGTACTTGGAATAATTTCTGTGCAAAAGATTTTGCTTTTCTGTAGGTTAATATGAACCAACAATAACTAAAAACATTTAATACTTGTCTGTTCTATTTTTAAGCTTGTTAACATAGCTACACACTTTCAAATATAGCCATTAATAGTTTCAACACATTTTTACATCAAACTACATCTGAGCACTATGTGTAGCTAAAGTTGCTACAATTTAAGACAAATTTCAAAAAGTTAAGCTTGTCTAGCACAGGAAGATAAAGATTGGGAAGATTTTAGAAATCATGCCAAACAGGAAAAAATTTAAAAAATTGAGAATGTTTAGTCCACAGAAAGAAGGCTTTGTATAATAGATGTAACAACATATGTGAAGAGTTATCCTGTCAAAGGAATAGATTTTTCAGGTCTCTGCTGAATGAAAAAACCTAGCACCACAGTTAAAGGTCCAATGACAGAAATGTTGATATAATGGTAAGTAAAAAATCTTTTAACCCTGGAAATGTCCAAAAGTGAGCAGGTTCCCCGCCTCCCCCCTTTATTCTGAGTTGAAGCTGGGCAGGCCATCTGTCAGGGACACAGGGTAAGACATTCTTGTACGAGGTCACAGCCTGGCCTCAATGTCCCTACGGTCCCGGCCAGCTGTGATTCTTTCATGAGAGTATCATGCAGTGAAGGTGGTCCCCACAGTTAGTGGAGCCTCATTTTAGCCGTCTCAGCAGTGAGTGGTAGGGCCAACTATGATTTTATTCTGTCTATGAGCTCTGTGCTGTCCAAATTTTGTTTGTGCAGAACAATTCCCTATCCCCTGCACCTGCAGTTGAAAGTTCAGGTTGCACAATCAGGAGTTTATTTCTCATGTTCAAATGGCTCTTCCAACAGCAATACAATTTTCCTCTGCCACAATTAAATTTTCTCCCCCTTTTAAAAAGATCTTGCCATATTATGTGGCAATGATTTAAAAATATCTCAAGTCCTAGGCCCCAAGTACAGATTAAATAAAATGATGGAATCTGGAATAAAATAATCAGAATAATAGCTCTTTATAATTCAGGGCAGTTAGTGTATCTAGTCTTTTGCAATATAATAGCTTATTTAAAAAGCAATCTTATGAGACCATCTCTTTTACATCTAAGCTCCTGAGTTAAAAAATCAATTAAATTTAAGCAATAATGCATTGTGTAGGGACATTATAACTGTTATAATACAGTCTTTATGTCCTAATTTCTAGCAAATATAAATGAAGTCTGAAGGAATTGGCCTCATAAGACTTGATGCAGGTCTTCATTGGAGGGAAGGTGATCTTACCATTCCCACAAGCTAATTCACTTGGCATATGGTTGCTACACTCAGGAGTCATCAAAGCCACACCAGGCTGTGATTGCTTTTTAATTTTTGCTTTTGGCAGAAAAACAACAACAACAACAACAAAACACATCAAAATACATTTTAGGATTTCTTATTTTTACTTCAGGGATTAAAAAAAACAAACCCATTATCTAAGTTCCTGACAGGTCTGGAAAACTGGGTGATAGCACATTCTCTCCTTGGGCTGTATCTTGTTTTTCAGACTGCCTGGGCTCACTGAAGAAGGAGCTGAAACCCAACAATAGGAGGCATGCAGGAGGCAGTTGATCGATGTTTCTCTCCCTCTCCCTTCCTGTCTCCCTAAAATAAATAAAAACATATTTAAAAAAGGACTCAATTTGTAAGACAAGTTAGTATCAAAAATATAAAAAATAAAACAAATAAAACAGTGTGAGGTACCAAGTGCTTAAGAAATGTTAGCATTTATTATTATTACTGCTTTATTATCTATGTATATAAAAGCCTAAGTGACCTTTATGACTGAGCGACCTGAACGATCGATCAACCAGTCGCTATGACACATACTGACCACCAGGGGGAAGAAGCTCAATGCCGGAGCTGCCCCTGGTGGTCATTGTGCTCCCACAGCCAACCTCCCACAGCCCCTCTTCCACCCCCCTCCCCCCCGACTGGCCAACCACCCGCGGCCCTGATGGGGACTGGGCGAGAAGGCCCCAATCGGCCCCGATCTCAGGCCAGGCTGAGGAACCCCACCCATGCATAAATTTGTACACCGGGCCTCTAGTCTATATTATAAAAGGCCAGTGGCTGTAATGCCAGAACACCAGAACGACCAAACAACTGGTCACCAGGAGGTGCATTGATGGGTCTAGTGGCATGGCGGGTCTCGGTCTCGCATGATTTCGTGCACTGGGCCTCTAGTTGTTATTATAAAAAGGAAAACAATCACCCTGATTGGGTGCTTCAGTTGTTCTCACATTGATGTTACTCTCTCTCAAATCAATAAACATATCCCCGGGTGAGGATTAAAAAATAAGAAGGAAAACAATTAATTATAAAGCCAAATATATATCAGTATTTATGGAAATGTTCTTTTAATCACCTAAATAATAGTTTTGACAGAGGGTCTCTTTCTGTTTTCCACAGACTCAGACTTTTTGGGTAGACTCAATTATTGATGTGGGCAGCTTTGGTTGTACATCAATCACTCGCATCAGAATCTGTAAGACCCAATCTAGCATTTTAGAGTTAGCATCTTTCTGTTGTAAAGGCAAAGAAAGTAGAAGATGTTATTTACAATATCAATTTACAATATCAACAGCTCATTTATTTCAAAGATAAGGCTCTCTGCTTCCAGAAAATTTTGTTTATATTTTCCTCTTTCACTATTGTCCCTTTTAGAAATTGAATGAATATAGCTAGGAGAAAAAATAATCTTTATAAATCATCTTCAGTTTATTAGGTGTACTGGTTAATAATAGCGGATTTTGTAATAAAAAAAAACATGATAATTTCAAGAGAAACATCAGAAGTGCTTTATTCAAAGTAATGTCCATTGCTAGCTACACATTTCCCCCATCTTTCAGGTAATTTGTGGATACAGTCCCAATAGAAATTTTCTTGTTTTGAGGCAAACCATTCAGAGACCCAATTTTCCACTTCTTCGTATGTTTTGAAGTGCTGCTCAGAAAGTGCGTGTGGCATCGATCAGAACAAGTGGCAATCTGAAGGAGCAAGGTCTGGTAAATAAAGCAGGTGGGTTAATGCTGCCCAGGAAAGATCTTTTAACATGTCTTTAACTGGTTTTAAAGTGTGTGATGGTGCATCATCATGAAGCAAACTTACTTCGCTGTGTCTTCTGGGACATTCTGGTTGTTTTATGATCAAAGCCTGGTTCAAATTGATTATTTGTTCTCGGTATCAATCAGTATTAATGGTTTGACCTGGTTTTAGAAGCTCATAACACACCACACCTTCCTGATCCCACCAAACGCAGAGCATTGTCTTCTTTCTGAAGTGATTTGGCCTTGTAGTCCATGTTGATGGTTGACCATGATTTTGTGCATTTGGGATCTTCAAAATAAATCAATTTTTCATCATCAGTCACAGTTCAATGCAAAAAAGACTTTCTTTTGTGCTATTGAAGCAACATTTTACTGATGACTTTTCGGTTTCCCAATTGTCTTTCTTTCAGTTGATGTGGCACCAATTTTCCTTCCTTTAAAATCTTTCCCATTGCTCTGTAAATGTTCGGAAATTGATGCTGAGTAACGTTTAATCTTTCTGCAAGTTGTTTTTGAGTTTGACACACATCTTCATCCAATAATGCTTGTAATTGTTGGTCTTCAAACTTTTTTAGTTGACTTGGACGTTCTTTGTCTTTCACATCGAAATCATCACTTTTAAAGCGTCTAAACCAGTGTTCACAAGTATCTTGAGATGGAGCATGTTCACCATAAGCTTCCAGAAATATACGGTAACTTTTTCTTCAAAATAAAGTAATGAATTAAAACTTCCCACAAATGCTCTTTTTTTTGGCATGGAATTCAACATTTTTAAGTGTAAAATATCTATGATGTTAACACCTTCAGCAAATTTGACATATGAAGTTTTGAAGCTTGCTGTCAATACAACAAAATAGCATACATATCAAATCACATACATATCAAATCGCATATATATCAACATATGTGTAACTCCATCTGTTGAAAAAAATCCGCAATATTAACTGTATTTACTTTGATTTACAAACAGATCTGTCAGGAAAAAATGTTGCAAATTTTCATGAAAGTTGAGCCTCAGGTGTGGTAAATATTAAAGAAAAAAGATGGGTTATTATTAACTTTCAACAGTTATAAATATGCATACTGCTAAAAAGTTAATGTTATTATTCTTAGCCAATGGTAAAAAATTGATGAAATATTTTTATCCTTTGTACATCTGACCTTGTACTGCGTTCATTGCCATGACATGCAGTGCATCTAGAACTGGCCTTGCTTGGCATGTTTTACTAGTATTACCCAGGGATACATCCTTTTCCTGGGAACATTATGGGGGATTCTGCTTCACGTGGGAAGAACATTTTCTTTTAATAAATTTATTTACTAGATTTTAAAAATACATTTGTATTTTTGGAATTAGTCAAGTGGATTGTGTTTTTCTTATTGTTGGTACATTGAATTGAAAGTATCCTCCCATATTTAGTCTGCAGCCCAACCTCTCAAATCAGTTGTGTCATGTGCCAAAATCATTATCTTTCTCCCAATCACTATATTTCTTTTTGTTGTTGTTGATAATCCTCACCTGAAGATATTTTTCCATGGATTTTTAGAGAGAGTGGAAAGGAGGAGGAAAGACAGAGAGAAACATCCATGTGAGAGAGACACATCGATTGGTTGCCTCCTGCATGGGCCCTGAGGAGGGTCGGGATCAAGCCGGCAACCGAGATACTAGTACATGCTCTTGACGGGAATCAAACCCAGGGTCCTTCAGCTGGGGGTTGACACTCTATCCACTGAGCCACACCAGCTAGGGCACTATATTTCTTTATATGACAGCAAATGGTCACCTGGGAAGAGATAATAGAAAGTATTTAAAGACTTTAAATTTTCACTTAGAAAAGAGTTTTCCATTTACCTGTAGGTGATTATGAAAGCAGATGGCCTTCTGATGTGAGGGCATCATCTCCAGAACAGTTATATACTATTTTATTACACGTTCACTTAAAAATGTAGTAGCACTTATTAAACACCACCAAACACCAACATTGTGGCAAGAATTAGGGTACAAAGGCAAAAATTTTTCTTGTTCTCAAAGAATGTACCATCTGACTGACCTCCAGTTTGAGGGAGGAGAGAAGCAGATAGCAAGTTGTATAGACTGGTTAATATTCTTTGAGAATTCATGCCAGGCCATCCACACACTTCTTTGACTACTCAAGCCATAAAATAATTACATTATTTGTAACATTAGAGCAAAAAATATTTTTATGCCGTATTTTGTGCTTTCTTCAGTTATAAAAGTTATGCTTGAACACGATTAGAAATAATTTTAAAAATACAAAAAAGGACATACAAGCTAAAGGATAAAACTCTTGCCTCTCACTTTCTCTTCCCTCTCTCTCCAACTTCCTTGCCTAAAGGCAAAAAAGGACTAACAGTTTAGGAGGTTTCATTTGCAAGATTTGGTTACAAGGAATAAATGCCAATGTGTGTCTTTCCATTAGGGAGCATAGGGTTTGTGTTGCATTTGGATCTTTTTTTATTATGTTTTCTAATTTCTTGTTGCTAATTTATGGAAAAGTGGTTTAGATTTTTATAATTTTGAACAACATTATTATCTGCTCATATTTTAAAAATATTTTTAAATAGAATCATTCTATGTCCTAGATAAATATAAATGCCACTGACCCACAATTACATGATCCTTCTATTCAATGCTGTTTTTCCCTGTTCATTTTATTTTTCTTACTGTACTCTTTGAGATCAATATTGGGTAGATGATATTTTAGTCAGGATATTTTTGGTTGCAAATAACATTTTGTTACTGTATTCTTGCATTGTTATTGCAAAGAATACATTTAATTTGAAAAAAACTTAGGTAAAAAGAGGAAATTATTAGGAGAGTTCAACAGCTGGCAGATGGCCTGAAATCACTGCAACTCAGCCCGAAGGACACGGAACCAGTAACTGCAGTGCAGCCAGGGCTCATCCTCTCACGAACTCATTTTAAATTTTCTTTGCGTTTAGGCCTCATTTTCGGCAGCTATTGATCGCCCCCCCTCATTAACAGGGACCATATATTCAGAGAGCTTCATGTTTCATGTCTCAAGGCTTCTGCCGTTAGTTGGAACTGAATCTCTTTCTTCAGCTTCAGTTTGAAAAACAAAAATGAAAACAAAACCTGAAAAAGAATGATTGGCTCGGCTCGGCTCACATGCTCAACCTTAAACAATGAACTGGGGGTGGTGACCCCCTTCATCCCTACCATATAGCTGTGTTGCCATGGGGAGCAGTACCCCACAGAAGGGGATTATTTTTCCTAGAGGAAATGAATGGTGCTAAGCAGACAAACAAAGCGTGTCCATGACAGTGGGCCACCTAATCTTATTAGTAACTTTAATGGGATTGCATTTGAAAAATGTTTTTCTATGAAGTATGATCTGTATAAATGCTATAATATTTTGGTAGATACATTTTAACAAGCTAAGGAATTGGTTTTAAACTTTATGTTTGTAGTGTGTTTTTATTATTTCTCTAGATAACCTCAGGGATTATATCTTAATATCTATTCATGTCATTTTAACATTTAAAAAGATTTTAAAAAATTACCTAAACATACCATTTTTTTCCTCATTTTTTTTCTCTCTTCCTTATTCTTCGCCCACCCCCACCTTATGTATTTATTTATTTTGCCTTTTTCTTCTTCCCTCCCTCTCTCCCACTTTCCCTCCCTCTCTTGAACCTTGACCAGTTTTAAGATTTGGGAAAACAACTCTCAAAAGAACTATGACAGTTCCTGGGTGGTATTTCACCAGATAAGACAAAAAGTAATTTTAAATAAGTATAATAGGCATCCACAAAGAATGGATGAGACATGAAAAACTAGAGACATGAAAAACTAGAACAATCTTCAACTATCCTAAACACAAGATTAGCAGCAGGCAGAGATGAAGGAAACAAACCTGGACCAGACCTGGAGGACACTCACGTGCCCCTCCCCTCCTCATCCTATAACACTCCTGCCTTGCTGTCACTCAGGGAGTCAGATGGTCGTCAGGTACTGGGAGGTGCATCAGCTGAATAAAGCCTATCCTTTATATTTAGATCTTTCAAATGACTTCATAATATTCAGAAATGCTCTATAGGTGAGCAATTTTTGCATTCCTGGGGAAAAATCTCCTTAGCGACAAGTAGTATTCCAATCTACAGCTAAACTATACTTTAAGTTTTATTTATATTTTTGTCTCTTTCTATCAAAAAGATTAGATTAGAATTTTTTTTTGTAATGCTAGCCATTTGCATTTTAACGTGAAGATTTTGCAACCCTGAGATGCCTTCTTTATGTTTCTGCTTTCTAAAAAATGTTCTACATTTCAGGACTTAACTATACTTTGATGGTTTTGGGAGACTTCCAAATAAGGCTGTTGGGTTTGATGCATTGAAAAGGGATATAATCTTTTAAATGTCTATGATTTTCCACTCTTATCAGATCAATCTGGTTATTGAATATTTTCCTTACAACTCAATTTCTTTTAATTTATAGATGAAAAGTATGGAGTTACTAGTATGTTATTTTTCTATTCTTAAAGCTGTTCGTGTTTTCTAACTTTTTTTTTTTTGCACTAGACCAGTGGTTCCCAACCTTTTTTAGGCTATGCCCCACCTACGCATCTCTAAAATCCTGATGTGACCCCCGCCCGCCAGTGACATATAATTCTTATTATTCATAAAGTGAACTATTCAAAAAGTGGAGGAAGCCTAAAAGGCCATTAATGTGGTCTAAACAAGCGTCCAAAGAATATGACATCCATGAAAGAGAAAAATAAAAGAACGAAAGGACAGTTGAAGTAATGAGGAAGAAATCACTAAAAAGTTGTTAAAAAATAATATGAAGTGATATGAAAAAATAGCAAATAAAGTTTCAAAACACAGAGAACTGAAAGGCATAAATATGTCACAATATATATTTATATAATGTATATGAGGCCCCTAGAACCATAAGAAATGCAAAAAAATTCACTGTTAATAACCCTTTAAAAATCAGATTGCCTCCCTGTGGGGCATGTGCCCCATGTTGGGCACAACTGAACTAGACTCTTAAAAGAAACAACTATTGCTTTTATGAATCTACTAGTGGCCAGGTGCATGAATTAGTGCACATTGAAAGGAAATTAATTAGAAGAAATATTTTAATATCACTATTCGCCCTTTCTCTATAATAGAAGTGTCAACCAAATTCACAATTGACAATGACCGATTGAAACACATGTGTGCAATTGGCGCCAGTGAGAGCTTTATATATATAAACTTGATTTATTAGTTCTGCTCTCTGATTTAGTTAAACTTTTTCCAGCCCAGTGAAGCACCCCAACTTCTCTTTCAGGTAATTGTCAGCAACACAGCAGTAAATATCAACACAAAGCAAATTATTATTGTAGATTATGCAGGGAGAACAAAGGGTAAAATATTAAACTGCAGCAGTGTTTGACTATATTCTGCACAGTGAGAAAACCTGAAGTCATTTTCAAGGTCCACCATTTCTTACTTCTTTTCAGTCAGGTCAAGTTTCTAAAATTTCTAAAACTTCGTTTTCCAGCTAATGAAAAGAAAATAGGATTCCATCGAGTCTCCTATCTACCTACTCCAGGACTTCTGTGAAGATCAAATGAGATGAGGCATGGGAAAATGCTTCACAGACATTTGGTTAAAATGTAAAATGTTTCCACCTGGCTATAAAGCAAGTCGCGTTTGTTCTTGGACTGAAGAAACTCCAAGGAGGCTAGTCGCTAGGGAGAGGAAGCTGGCCTTGCTATGTGACATCATTACCTGGATGGTCGGACACTTAGCATATTAGCCTTTTCTACATATAGATTATTGGTCCTCTCACTGTTATTTATTTATTTATTTATATTTTTAATCTTTATTAATTCCTTCCTTTGTGAGTTGAGTCTTACTGTTACCTTTTCTTGATCCTTGAAGTGAACATCTAATTTTTTAGATTCTTTTTTGCTTTCTAATGTATGTGTTTAGGGTTATACAAATTACTGAACGCCTTTTAGCCTTGTTCTGCAGGTTTATGGCATGTTGTGCTTTTGTAAACAATCTCTAATTTTAAAATTGATAGTCTTTGTAATCCTATTAGTATGTTAACGTGTGTTTTACATGTTTAAGAGGATACATTTACATTGAATTTTCTTTGTTTTTATTTTCCATTAACAAATATTCTGGCAATGTTGGAAGCAAGAATGAGTCTTGTGTAAATAATCTGTCTTCTTCAGCTTTCTAGGAGTTTATCTGAACTATTATATTTTTTGTTTGTTTCTTCCATTCTCTTTGTTCTCATTTTCAGGAACTGTTATTATATAGACATTCTCATTGAGCCTAACCCCCACCTCTCTCATGTCATTTGACTCTGCATCCTTTTTGACTACTTTCTGAGGGAATCCATTAGCATTATCATTGGTTCACTCAGTTTTTAGTTAAATGCATTCTGCTGTTCACTCTATGATTTTTGTAATTTTATCAGTAATTTTTATAATTCTAATTTATTATTATTATTTTTTGTTTATGCCAATCTTTCTAAGGATGCTAAAGCCTAACAAATTTCTTTGTGGATGCCTATTATACTTATTTAAAATTACTTTTTGTCTTATCTTTAACTATTTCTTGAATACAGTCATTCTATTGGAATGTTTATTCTAAGCTCCATTTAAAATTATGTTTCCTTAGTGGAAGAAATATTTTTCATATCTACAGTTATTTTACCTCTCTGAACTTACTGCAAAAAATTCTGTCTTATGAAAAAGGAACCCTCATGCACTGTTGGTGGGAATGCAGACTGGTGCAGCCACTGTGGAGAACAGTATGGAGTTTCCTCAAAAAACTAAAAATGGAACTTCCATTTGACCCAGGGATCCCACTTCGAGGAATATATCCCAAGAAACTAGGAACACCAATCAGAAAGGATATATGCACCCCTATGTTCATAGCAGCACAATTTACAATAGCTAAGGTTTGGAAACAGCCTAAGTGCCCATCAGCAGATGAGTGGATTAAAAAACTGTGGTACATCTATGCAATGGAATACTATGCTGCCTTAAAAGGAAGGAACTCCTACCATTTGCAACAGCATGGATGGAGCTGGAGAGCATTATGCTAAGCAAAGTAAGTCAGTTAGAGAAAGATAAATATCACACGATCTCACTCATTTGTCGATTATAATGAACAACATAAACTGTTATTATATAGATGTTTCCATTGAACCTACCCCCCCACTTCTCTCATGCCATTTGATGAACAAAAACAGTTCCAGAGACAGAGAAGCATCGATCAGGTGCTCAAACATCAGAGGAAAGGTAGGGGAGGGTGGGGGTAAAGAGGAGAGATAACCAAAGGACTTGTATGCATGCATATAAGCATAACCAATGGATGCAGACAACAGGGGGTGAGGGTGAGGGCATGATTGGGAGGGTGGGGGGGCAATGGGAAGATAAGGACACATATGTAATACCTTAATCAATAAAAAAATTCTCTCTTGTATTAGACTCTTCAAAGAGCCAGCTTTTGATTTTATTGTCCTGCTAATGATCAATAAAGGAAGCCCAGCTTCTGTGTGTGTGAGTGTGTGTTCTCTAGAATGAAGACTCCTAGTTCTTTATTTTGTTTCTCATTATTTGGGGACATGGCCTTGATTCCACAGCTTGTTTACTCAATTTACAATTGCCTCATCCATAAGAAAACTCAGTTCTATTTGGAGAACATAATGCCGATTTTTACCTCAGGGCAATTCTGACATTCACATGAAAGTGATAGAAATTCATTTGATGTACATGACTCATCCATTTCCCCAGCCAACACTGCCTGTGATCATGTAGTGATATTG
Source organism: Ia io (assembly GCA_025583905.1). Taxonomy (NCBI): domain Eukaryota; kingdom Metazoa; phylum Chordata; class Mammalia; order Chiroptera; family Vespertilionidae; genus Ia; species Ia io. The sequence goes on from JAJQQW010000003.1 coordinate 52,457,098, forward strand.
GATTTACTTTTCATGAAGCTTCATACATATATATATATATATATATATATATGGTATCCCCCCAAAAATGTATACACACTTTAACAGTTAATAGCTCAACTGATATCTCTCTTTTCAGATTTAACCAATTGGAATCAATAATGGCAGCCAAAGTGTGTAAACTTTTTTGGGACACCGTGTGTGTGTGTGTGTGTGTGTGTGTGTGTGTGTGTGTGTGTATGAAATGTTTGTATATTTATTATTTATTTCCTCTGTAAGTTTTGTGTGGTCATTCTGTCCCTGTTTACTTTGTATGTTCCAGAAATTCTTACTCTTCTTCTTAGCTGAGAGCACCATTACAGGATTTGCGATTCTGCTATTACTTTTGTCTATTTTTGTATTTCTTTAATAATTTCAAAGGAATTTTTTATAGAATTAGAAGAAACTCATGTGTTCATTTATCTGTTTCTAAATGGAATTGAATTATATGATATTTTACCTATTGAAAATAATATTTCCTTTAGGATGATAATTTCAACACGTTCTGTGTTATGGACTGAATGTGTTTTCCCCAAATTCATATGTTGAAGCCCTAGCTCCAATATAATGGTATCAGGAGATGGGGCTTTTGGGAGGTATTTAGGTTTAGATGAGCTCATGAAGATCAGACCCCCATAATGGCATTTGTGTCCTTATAAGAAGAGGAGGAGACACTAGAGTTTCCTTTTCTTCCATGTGAGGATACAGGACAAGGATAGACATCTGCAACATCCAAAGAGGGCTCTCATTGAGAACTCAATCCGTGGCACCTTGATTGTGGACTTCCCAGCCTCCTGAATTGTGAGAAATAAGTATCTGTTGTATAAGCCACCCTTTCTATTCTTTTGTTTTGATATCCTGAGTTGACTAACAGTCTAATACAAACTTTTTAAAAAAAATATTCCTTAAACGTTTTAAATTATCATAAAGCTATTTTATTTCATATGCCACTGGCTGAAATTTGTTTATTCACTCCACCATAAGAATCCTTCTAAGGCTGTCTTTAATTTCCTTAGACTTCTTAATGGAAGGTATTGGAGCAAATGATGAGATATTCTTTACTTACAAATGTTTCTGAGACTGTCTCCATTCATCATCAACTACTTGTATTAAGCAAGTTACTAAGCTCCCTGTGCTTTGACTTGGCCCTTGAGTTAGATAAAACAGTGTCCTTCAAACTTTAGTATGAATTGTCTGGGTAGCCTGTTAAAATGCAGATTTTGACTTGTAGATCTTGGATATAGCCTGATAATCTGTATTTCTGGCAAGCAACCAGGCCATGCCAGGGTTACTCTGTGGGCTGCATTCTGAGGATCAAAACTAAACGTATTCTAATTTCTTTTCAGCCATTTGCACACATCAATTAAATGAAGCTCTTAATAGAATACAAAGAGCCAATCAGAAGCAGTGACTCCAATCTTATCTCCCTAGGATCTCTCTTCTGTTCTCTGGGCAAGATAATCTCACAGAGTAGAGGTGGCTGGTGATGGAACAACATTAATGATGTGTCTTGGACCATAGTTTGATTTCAACTAGGCTCCCATTATATTTGTCCTCCCAACTCAAAGGGGCTCAACCAAGATCTAAAAAAGTCTCAGTGTGTCATGGGAAAGAGCAGAATAAGAATGTGGCTCTCTCATGCCATCACATTGTTGTAAAAAAAAAAAGAGGGACTTGGACCTTTATGGTTATTCCCTACGTGGTTACATTAGAGTAGATACTTTGTTGCCTATTGAGTTCTCGCCTCTAAGACCTGTTCTTCAGGATGAGTGTCTTCCTTCCTGTTGGCCCAGCAGCTGTACCTTGCTAAGTGACATACATGAATATCTCCTAAAAATAATTGTGACCAAACTTTGCTGACCAACTCAAAATTACTATCTGTTTTCTAATCAAATTACTTCTTGTTTGGAAACTGGCAAGAACCTTGTTCTTCTTCTTTTTTTTTTCATTTCTTAATGGCAGGAAAAACTAACAGCAAACTTAAGACATTTATTATATACTAGAGGCCAGGTGCATGATTGAATCATGCACGTGTAGGGTCCCCTACACGCTTTCGCTTTCGATCGCGGTGGAGCTGGGTGCCTGTCCACTGGTGCACCAGGCCTTTCAGAAGCCTCCAGCGTGGCGGAGGCTTCCGAAAGGCCTGGTGCCGGAGCTTGGTCGCAGGGGAGCTGGGTGCTTATCCGCTGGTGCACCAGGCCTTTCAGAAGCCTCTGGCGCGGCGGAGGCTTCTGAAAGGCCTGGTGCCGGAGCAGACAGGCACCCAGCTCCACCCAATCGTGGGCGTAGTGGATTGATGGTAATTTACATATTATCATTTTATTAGGTAGGATTTCAGACCACCAAAAATTATAATTTGAGTTTTATATATTTTCTATATTGATGTATGTTCATCAGTAATTTTTAGACTTGTATTTTTCATTCAAATGTTAAACTGTAAGTTATTTTTTTGGTTGTTGTGGTGTGTTGTTTTTTTTTCAGAGATGGTGCCTTTGTTTCTTTGATACAACATATAGTTTCAGTATAATATTCTATATACAGTGGAACTCATGTTATATTTTCTATTGAATGAGTTTTATTTTATTATTTATTTATGTAATATATTTTTATTGATTTCAGAGAAGAAATGGGAAAGAGAGATAGAAACATCAGTGGTGAGGGAGAATCATTGATCAGTTGCCCCCTGCACACCCCACACTGGGGATCGAGCCTGCAACCTGGGCATGTGCCTTGACCGGGAATTGAACTGTGACCTCCTGATTCATAGGTCAATTCTCAACCACTGAGCCATGCCAGCCGGGCTCAATCAAATGAGTTTTAGATTCCAGTTTAGTAAATATTTTTCAATGAGAGTCATTGCTTTCAAGGTACACAAAAAATGACTAATCCTATCTAATAAAGACGGAATATGTAAATTGGCCATAACTCCATGACAAAGATGGAGGCACCCACAGCCAATAAGGAGGGAATATGCAAATTGACGCGACAAGGCGAGAAGCGGAAGGCGGCTCTGGGCCGGAGCAAAGGTGGTGCCGGCAGCCAGGGGAAGGAAGGCCTATTCTTACACGAATTTTCTTGCATCAGGCCTCTATTAACTAATAATTGCCTGCTAAGTTGGCTATAGCAATGGATAAACTATATTCTTAGGTTTTTCCTTACCCTAAATGTTACAGAAAATCTATAGCATATTTTATGGTGATTAGTAGCTTCTGCCAGATGTGTGTATGTGTATGTGTGCATGTGTGTATGTGTGTGTGTGTGTGTGTGTGTGTGTGTGTGTGTAGTGTGAGAGAGAGTTCAAAATCAGGCAGAGTCTAGTGTACTACAGGTAAGCAGAACTCCTAAAATAACTTTCTAAATGATGCAAACTGCTTAAAATAATATGGTAAAATAGGATCAAGGTTAGTAGACACAGAGTATGGTAATAAGTGCTAAAATGAGATCTTCAAGTTCATAGATGACAAATAATAATATAATAATAAAATACATAAGATACATGAAAGTTATTTCAAGTAATAGTAAGAAATAGAAGGGAAGAGATCACACCATCTTTATTGGGGAACATAGACTCTAATAAATCCAGAAAAGTTCATGAATCATACCAAATTTATTTATTTTTAAAATTTACATAGCATTTCTCCAGATCTCATATGCTATATCCACTCTTTAGAGACTACAGAGAAGTGTTAGAAAATCTCTTTCAGCTGAATAATCCTATGTTCTAAGTCATCTTCTAGACTTAATGGCCCAATGTAATTATTAGTAAAAATCTCTTCTAAGGAGGTAAAAATGAGTAAACAGCAGGTATTCTCAACACTGCCTGCACTGACTTCCTCTGAGTATTCCTGGAAATGGCAAGCTCAAGTTCTGATAGCAGTGAGCCTAACATTTGAGGAAATCTCAGACTTATTGAGCATGAATAAGATAAAGAAAGTGCGAATTTCACATTGATTCTAGTTAATGAGGAATGTAATCAAGAATATCAAATGAAACCATGTGTTTCTTCAGTCTCAGAAGCCAAATTGAAGATGCCTAAGACAAATGATAAAGTCTATTTTCCTCAAACGAATGAACAATTCAAAGCTTGCCCCACAGCAATCTTTTTCTTGTCAACCATTTTGCTTTCGATTAATTAAGTGCATCTCAATATTTTGCACAACTGGTGCCCACAATTGAATTTCAGTACCATGGCAAGAAAATAGAGGTTTATATGAGGCTCAGGGAACATGCCTACTTTGAAGAAAAACAAGTGAGTGAGGAGTACGAAGATAGTGTAACGAGTATTGCTGAGACACCATAGGAGGCCACACTGCAGTCATGTTCATGTTGGGGGTAGGGGGGATGCGAGCTGATCACCAAGAGGGCAAGGAGTGAGAAAAGTTGTCACATGAGTAAAAGAGAGGGAGGGACGGTACAGTTGAAGTGACAACTTCAGCTCAGTAGGCCATGTTGGTATCAGGGTCAAGAATTGCTTCACGAACCATGCAATCTAAGCCTGTGAATTCAGGCTCCATTCCTATTCCTGCTGAGAACTTTCTGTGGCAAACACCTGGTGTCAGGGTGTGTGTCATCCATGGCAGACCTCTCCTGGCAGACAAAAAGGGTTGGGTTCGCCTGCAGTTCCATGCAGGTCAGGCCTGGGTGCCTGACACTGCCAAGAAGAGGATCTCTCTCTGACTGATACCCGCCTGCCCTTGGAAGATAATATGTTATGCACTGAATGTGTTAAGAGGAGTAAAAGGGTGATGGGAAGATTAATTAAAACAGGAAGAAAAAACAACCTGGTTTGAACACCCTCAATAAACAGTGGAGAGCTCACAGCTAAATTAACTTGTAATCCAGTGATTGCTGTGTTCTGTCGTGAACATCCTCAGCACTGCCTAATGCCTTGAGTACAGATGTTAATGTCTGGATTCTGTCCTTGAAGTTTGCCAAAAGGTGACCGCCACTGCTGCTTCAGGTGTACAGCTATACAGAATATACTAGTAATTTGGTTTTGTTTTAGTTAATAGTTCTTTTTCTTGGCAGCTTTAGGCTTTCAGAGAAATTGGGCAGAAAGTAAGAGTTCCCAAATTCTTCTCCCCAATTTCCTCTACTATGAACACCCTGCACCAGAATGGTACATTGGTTGAACTTACGTTGACCCATCATTATCACCGAAAGCCCATAGTGGACATTAGGGTTCACTCTGTGTGTTTTATATTCCATTCTGTGGGCTTTGACAAATACGTAATGAGATGTATCCACCATTATAGAGTCATACAAAATAGTTTCACTGCCCTACAAATTCTGTACTTCTATTTGACATTCCCTATTCTTAACCCCTGACCCACTGATATTTTTACTGTATCCATAGCTTTGCCTTTCCCAGAATGCCATACAGTTTGAATCATACAGTAGCCTTTTCATATTCACTTCTTTCATAGCAATATGCATTTAAAGTTCCTCCATGTCTTTTCATGGCTTGATAGCCCACTTGCTTTTGGCACAAATATTCCATTGTCTGGATGTACCAAAATTTGTTTATCCATTCACATATTGAAGGCCATCTTGGTTGCTCCCAAAATTTTGGCAATTATGAATAAAACTGCTATTTAAAAAACTCTTTTTACTATCAAACTGTCATTAGAATAAATGATACATTGGATAATAACCTACCCGTGGGCAGAAGAAGAAGGTAAATAGAAATAATAGAAATGGAATTATATCTTCCACCATTAACACCCATGTTAAAATCTGTGCTGATTTAGAGGAAAAGTGAATTTTTTACTGAGCAAGAACAAACAGCTTGCACTGAACTAAAGGGCAAGACAAAGAGGAAAGCACCGGGAAGAAAAAAGTATAGTGTTTGCTGGAGTGTGTCCTTCAATGAAGGCATCTCTGCTCAAGGTCTCAGTTCCTGACTCATCAGCTAATTCCCTTAAAGGCTTGGAGCCAGTGATTCTGTCTGTGGCAGGCAAAATTTGTCCGTGGTGGAGGTCAGTGCAAATGGAAGCTTATGAGGAACATACTCCCACGCTCAAACACTTTTTTTTTTTTTTTTTTTTCAATGAACATCTGTTCTCTTAGAATCAGGAGAGCTAATATCACGGGAAGTAAAGGCTATTTCCTAGACTGGTATGTTGCCCAATACCACATCCTGAGGTGCTGAGAAGAGAAAGGACAGCTGTGAAGGTGCAGCGCCAGCTGCCAGGAGCCTGTTTCCATGGTTTTTATAATCAAATGTATGAAATTGGGTATGTAAGAGCTGCATGGAGGCTTGAAATTCCAAAGCCTTCTTGAGAGGAATCACAGAAGCAGAAAATACATTTATAAGAAATAAAACATAAAATTATAATAATAAGAAAAAGTGAAATGATTTCACTTCTTGTTTTGTAGATATTTACCAAATAGTGGGTAAACAGGATTTTCCTCTGAGTATTGCAATGTTTTGCTTCTCTAAGGTTGGTTCTTACAATCTAAGTTGATAAGAAGTTATTTTTTCCTCTACAGTTTAAACATAGATCAAAATCTTGGAGTCATCTTGGACACTTTCCTCTGACATTCTAATTCTGATTAGTTATCACTCTAAGTTTCCTTTGATTCTATCCTTACAAGTACAACCAGTTTTCCTCATTTAAATAATCCTGGATGCCGCAATCAACTACATTTTCTTAAAGCAACACTTTCTAAACATTCTGGCTCAAAATCCTTCAATGAATTCTCTTTGATTTTCAGTTACTGTTTATTTATTTTAGCATTTAAGGTCCTTAAAAATTTGATACCAATTTTCCAATGGTATCTTCTATACTTCCTTTACATAGATTTCATGTTCCAGGCAAATTGGAATATTTAATATGTCAGAAAGGGCCCTTCACAAGTCCATCTACTCAGTTGTACCACATGTACCCTCTGTTCCAACCATGTAAAACCATCTATTCTTCCTCTAATGCTTCTGGAGGATTCATTTGTTTGTGCTTTTGCAAAATGTTGCTCACTCAAATATCCCCTTTCCTTTATATGTTTGAATTCCACTCATCTCTCCAAAACTAAATCAAGAACAGCCTGGGAACCTATCCATATTATCCAAGCAGAAGTGATCATGTCATCCTTCTGACCATCCCTGTATTCATTGCATTTTTTTATAAGCAAGCTTATGACAATATACCGCGGTAATAGATTTACTTCACTCTTTCTGTCCTCCTAGACTGATGAGCACCTGGGGAGCTAGAACACTCTTTCATTCATCTTTGTAAATCTCACCGTCTTGGCAGAGTCCCTGGCTAACAGTAGGTTCTCAGAAAAGTAATGCTGACTATGTGACTATTTCTTGTTCCTTGGCATTTTTAAAATCTCGGTACCATTTTTGAAGCCATTTCCTCTTAATAGAATGTCCTTTGACTCACCCTCCGTGCATGCTTCAGCTGCTCATAAAAGAGAATGCATGGGCTTTTAACTGAAGCAGTATTTAGTTTGAGAGCCATCACTCTACTTCCAATCTGTTATATGCTTTCAAGGCCATCTATGCATAAATATATCATGTACTTAGCACTTGATGTCATATTTCTTTCTTTACATCATAGTCCTAACCACCTGGCTGATCATTACATTAACACAAAACCATATTTAAACAATATCTTTGTAAATGAATACTTAGTACATTGCCCTGCATATGGGAGGTGCTCCATAACTGTTACTGAACATGAACTGATGGCTTTATTTCCATCTCTTGACATTTCACTACTGGAACAGCTATGTGCCACTGACAACGATTAAAAACCTTATGAGTGTAGTGAAAGTGGGAAATCTTTTACTTGCACACTCCTTTTTTAGTTGTGTAAGCTTAAGGGCCTTTCACTATTTAGTTATTTATTTCCTAAGAAAAATCTATATTTTCTCTGACCTCAGTATCCTTCTAAATCAATTCTGAATCTGTAAAAATATTTCCCTTTACATCTTCAGTTATTTCTTCCTAGTCATATGTTTAGTTATTTCTGAATGAATCCACATAGCTTAAGCATAATATTTTCTTTTCTTACAGAAACTCTTTGCCTTTTTCATACCTGTTATGTTTGTTTCATTGCCCATTCATTAATATAACCTCCACATGTTAAGTAAGAAATTGATACTTCATTGGTCTATATATTTCAAACTAACATTTATGACCTTTTTGGGGATTTGATTCATATTAGCAATCTAATAGTCCTAGAGTATGGTAGAAGTAGAAAAATAAATTTTACCTGTCAGCCAAGAGTTTCATATTTTCATCTCTGTATTTTTTAACCTTTTTTCATGGATATAATCCAATGCTACTAAATTATGTTGATATATGATGAGTTTTACATGATGTTGTAATATTTCAACTTCTAATAAATATTCAGGCATAAACATCAGTCAGATGTTTTCCTCAATGAAGACCAAGGCACACAGTTCAATACCAATCTCTACCAGCCCGTTCCCTCCCTATTCCTTACCTCCATGGTACACATTAGTGTCTGGCGTACAAAATAGTTTACTTATTTTTGTTTACTGTCTGTCTTTCCTCATTGTCATGTAAGGGCATGTAGTCAGAGACATGAGACTATTTTGTTCTTTAATTGTTATATTATACTCTAGAACCTAGAACAGTACTTGAAATAGAATAGTTCTACAATAAACATTTGTTGAATAAATGAATTAATTAAGTTAGTTTTTTTTGTTACTTCTATTTATTTCTAACCATGTTTTCTATATATTGATCATTAAATACCACCGTTGTCTTTCTCCCATTGATGAATTGAATCTTTTACATTTGTTTACATATTTCCCTGCCATTCTTCTAGTTGGTTCTTTGTCCATTCTCTATTGAATATATGATAGATTTTTTCATTATTTATGTCACTAGAAGGAAATTTTAGAAGGGACTTGGAATAGATAAACCAAATAAGTATTTTATTCATGTCTTGTGCAGAGAAAGCAAATGATAAGATCCAATAAATCTACAAGCCAAGAAAGCATTGTTTATCCCAGAAATGAGCTGGCATGGCCTCTGGAGTGAAGTGGAGTAGAGGAGAGAACCAGCTGGTACTTAAGCTGTGGGATCATTTGACTTATTAACACAACAGCCTTGCTTTCTCCTTAGGAATTACCATCATTTTCATAATTATAGTTATTTTATAACATGTTTTTCATTCATTGCTGATAGTTTAAGACTGGTTATTTTCAGTTTCTATGTGTTAGATAAAATGATACTATATGCCATGGTTCTTATGTCAGTCTATAACAGAGGGTAGACATTGAAAAAATAATTTTTATAAATGCTTATGAATATTAAAAATTCGGAATTTTTAGCACTTGGAAATTTTCAATGACACCCTTCAAAATTATGAAAAGGACTCCTTGATTCAATTCATTTGATGTGTTAAATTTAAATACCAGGATCCAATAAACCAGGATTCCTTGCAAATAACTTTAGAGTTAGCCACATGAAATTCAGTAGGACTACATTAAACCTTTGATAAGGATGCATAGTCCCAAAGTATAGCAAAGACTAATAATTAAAATTAGTCACATTTACATGCATACCCAGAAGTAACTGATTTTCAGGGGTGCAAGTATGAAACACAGAAAATTCGATTTGTTTCTCTGCCAATTTCTTGCTATGTTTCTTCATTCAAGCCATAATTGCATTGCTAAAGATTCCACTGTGGCAAGTGAAAAGATGAATGGAATTTAGGTCTCTTTTGTGAGCTCTAAGAGGAAAGAGAAAGAACACAGTAAAGCTTTTATTGACCCAACTCCAAATCCAGTGTATCTAATTAGAAAATTGTTCATTCAGATGAAAGCCAAAAAGCATCTCAACCTAAAGTGGCTAAAACGGCAAAATCAATTCTGAGCACAACAGCTCTGTTTAGTAAATGTTTAAAGGAGAGAGGGAAAAAAAGGCCTGCACAAATGAATAAATAATATTAAGAGTAAGAGTTATGTAGCCTTTGCCTAATACCCCTTTTATGATATGCTTTTTTATATGTTTCATTGCTGTTAAAATGAATATGAATTTGTCTTCATCCATTAAAAAGAAAATAACTATCTTACTAAAACAGTGGCTCTCTTATAATAGTTATTTTTTATATAACAATTAACTTACGCCTCTGACCTAACCTTTCTTTCTAAAGACAAAATGGATTTACTCTCCCTATTAATAATGTTTTATCTTACTCTCCTAGCATAAATAATTCTTGTGCATACTTAAGCTTCACCTCTGTTTTGATTAAACATTTTTTACTTATCAATTATAATTGACACTCAATATTATTTTAGTTTTAGGTATTAGACATTTATATAACTTACAAAGTGATCCTCCTGGTAAGTCTAATTGTTTTGATTTTATTGGCTGATATTTTGCTTACTGCCAATTTAAAAAAAGAATAAAGCAATATTTAAATTGATTTCTATGATTCATTCCAGGAAGAAAATATTTTTAACCTAGAGACCTAGTACATGAAAATTCATGTACTGGAGTGGGGGACCCTCAGCCTGGCCTGTCCCCTTTCACAGTCCGGGAGCCCTCAGGGGCAGGAGGTGACCTGGTGATCAGGGGAAGGTGATGCCCCCATCACACCTCTGCTACTGCCACTGCCAGCAGCACAAGCCTCGGGTGGCCCTGGTTACCTGAGACTCAAGTGGCCCTGGGCGGCCGAGCAGCTGCCATCCGAGGCTTGCCTGCCTCTCAGGCATCGGCTGGGCAGCTGACATCCGAAGCTTGCCTGTGCCTTGGGCCGGCCCTGGGCTGCTGGGGGCGCTGAGGGGACTGGAGGACTCCGGAGGCTGGCGCGTGGAACAGCTGGACCTGCCTGGGGGCGGTCCCAGCCATGCTGCGTGCCTGCTGCCCCGGTGGGGCTGTGGGGACTGGGAGCCACCATGTTGTGGCTGTGGACGCTGCCATATTTGAGGGCATGGCAGTTAATTAGCATATTCCCTCCTTATTGGTTGTGGGCGCCACCATCTTTGTGAGGGCATGACAGTCAATTAGCATATTCCCTCTTTATTAGATAGGATGACTGATTATATGATGTTACGGAAGAAACATGCCAATACACTTATATTTCTTATTAGCTTCATTGGACAATGAATCACAGTTTGTCAGTGATTGTCTAATTTTTGTTATTAAAATCTTGCTGGATCCAGATATATGCAATATGTTATTTCCATTGTATACCTCTTTGTTATCCACATTTTGATAGATAAGATCTAGATTTAGTAATTGTCCATCAATATAAGCCTTTGAGAATGTCTTTATTAACAATCACTTCCTCATATTGTGCTCTTACTGAAAATGTCATCTTACTTGATTTATGCTTTCATTGTTACATACTATGCTTTAACACTCATACGCACAACATGGTGTGAATCATCGGGCTAGGTTTGTGCCTTTGCTCACTCTGGCTAGGTCCTCTTGTTCTTTAAAGAAACTGCACAACACATGCAGTGGTCTTGGTAATTACTTCCAACAAAAATACTCAAATAGTTTATGCCTCAATGTTGTATTTCTGTGACAGACCCATAATGATAGCACATGAAGCATGGAAAGGAAAACTAAAAAGTCTTATGTAGGATCAAGCATAACATAAAAATCTTCATGGCCATAAATTAAATAAAAATACACATGAATAAGATGAATTCATGGGTGTGCTGTACTACCAGCATTCTGAGGTAGTCAGGAAGTTACCCCTGCAGGGTCATATGAAGTAAGTGTTCTGTGCAAGATGGTGAGCCAAGTTCACTGCATGAATATAGGGGTTTGATTGGCACCATTCCCATCTTCCACCTGTGAAAGAAACCTGAAAAAATTTTCTAGTTGCTTTCTGTTTCTACGTGCTATAAGAAATGGGGAGCCTGGGGACACATGAGGAAATAAGACAGGATCACCAGCAGGATTGGAAAATTATTTGCCCCCAGCTCCGTGAGCTGATAGCTCTAAAATGTGTAATGCCATTGCATGGCAGAAGAACCGCACTTTCATTTTAATATCTCGTCCTGGACTGAGGATCTAAAGATAAATTTCTGTGACCTTGCAGGAGTCGACTCCAAGCTTCTGCTGTTTTCCTTCTGATGCAGAATACAGCAGGCTCACAGCTTAAGACTACTTACTCTTCTATTGCTTTATTTGGGGGACAATTGGAAAATCTGAATATGGATGATATGTTAGGGGTGACAATGGCATTATGTTTATGTAGGACAATGTTCTAGTTCTTAGGAGACACATGCTGAATGAAATATTTAGTGTTCAGAAAGCAATGATGTCTGCAACTTCCAGGTGATTTAGCAGAGAAACTACCTATCTATCAGTCTATTATCTATCTGCTTATCTATAATCTATCTATCTATCTATCTATCTATCTATCTATCTATCTATCTATGTATCTATCTATCAATTTATAACCTATAATTTGTGGAGATAGGAAAAAGTATGGTAAATATTAAATTTGATAAATCTAAATGAAGGGATATGAATATTTATTGTAGCAACCTATGTAGATTTGAAATTATTTAAGATAAACTAAAGAAAACAAACACAAAATAGGACCTCTGAGGTCTTCTGACATGCTTCTTTTTTTTCCCAGTTTCTGGCCCCAGCCTACTTTCTAGGATAAGCAGGACTAAAGCCTCAGCCAATATACAGTAGTGATCTCCTTCTTTTGCTGCTGTCTCAGGGACAGGAAAAGCTCAAAATGACCATGTGGTAGTCTCAGATTCGGGCTCAGTGGAGTGGCCACTATATCCCCTAGAACAGTGGTTCTCAACATTTCTAATGCCGCGACCCTTTAATATAGTTCCTCATGTTGGGGTGACCCCCCAACCATAAAATTATTTTCGTTGCTACTTCATAACTGTAATTTTGCTACTGGTATGAATCATAATGTAAATATCTGTGTTTTCTGATGGTTTTAGGCAACCCTGCTAGTGGTTCTCAACCTGTGGGTCGTGACCCACAGGTTGAGAACCACTGCTGTAGAGCCTAAGACATCAGAAAACACAGATATTTACATTATGATTCATACCAGTAGCAAAATTACAGTTATGAAGTAGCAACGAAAATAATTTTATGGTTGGAGTTCACCACAACATGAGGAACTGTATTAAAGGGTCGTGGCATTAGAGAGATTGAGAATCACTGCCCTAGTACAAGTATTTTCCTTGGTATCTTCTCCATGAACAGATATTTTTAAAGGACAGTTTGCCAGGTATATAATTCTTGGTTGATAATTTTTAAATTAAGAATCTATAAGGTAGGAGCATTTTAGTTCTAATGTATAGTGGAAAAGGAAGAACTTAGAGGACTGAGCCAAAGTGTATGGAGAACGATGGACAAAGGATCTATGTCCAGGGAGCAGAACTGGCCTATTCAAGGAGTTCTCCCTTTTCAGGGTAGGTGGATCTCAAAACGTCTACCTAGTGCATAGCAAAATTTTATATACCTAGATCTGCTATTTATCCCCTCTCTCCAGTTTAGCAAAAATCTTGTGTTTTGAGACCATCTCATTTCCATGTCTCATTTTTTTAATGGGTGTGTGTGTGTGAGCAAAACGACATGTTTTTTAGTTCATACATTTCACCTCAAAAGGAGTCAATTCTTAATGTGATGTTTGGCTAGCAATCATTTCCTGATGGGGGACCGTGCATCATCCAGAGGTCTGCTCCTCAAGCTTGATGATGTGCTGATGCGACTTGTGGGTTATCTCCACTGAATGTATTTTGAATGCAAGAAGTGTCCTAAATATGATTGACCAGAAGGTTAGACTGTGGAAATCATTGGAGTTACTCATATATTCCAGTTCTACTGCTTTATAGTATGTGTTAAGACTGGTCTTCCCTTCCTATATGAGTGGAAATGATGTGTATCTGTAGGAGTAACTGCATTACTCACTACTTTCTTGTCCCTCTACCACAATGATTATAAAAGGTGTTGAGGTCTAGTCTTTATTAGACTGGATCTCTAAATGATATGCATTGAATAGTATAAGCAAGAAGTAAAGTTTTGTAATGTTAGATACATGGAGGGTCGATATTTTAGTACTACATCTTAAACTAGGTTACACTGGTGTTGATACTACCTAAAAGTGAACTCTAGCCTCAAAGGGATACATATAAATGAAACCCCCAGAAACAGAGAAAATATGGTAAGGGAGCTGATGATGAGCACTGAATTTGTTAAAAAACAGATTCAAGACAAAATACTGGTTGAAGATCATGGTTTAAAAAGAGAAAAATAAATACTTGAAACCTTGATAATATAAAAATAATATAATTAACAAATTTTATGGGTAAAGGAATAGTAAAAGTGTTAATATCTTAATATTTTGTAACAGAAAATAAAATAATAATGTGTAAATTAAAATATATCTAAAATGACTAAAAATTCATAATATTTGAGAGGATATCTATTGAAAGAACATTCATTTAAAGTTTGGAAATTTCTTTGTTCTTAATTGAGTTTTTCTTCTATTAATTTAAATATAATACAATTTAAATAAAGTTTAATTAAGTTATTCACTATAATGGTAAATACAGTATATTCTAGGTTTTATAAAATCATATCCAGCCCTAGCTGGTTTGCCTCAGTAGATCGCTGGCCTCTGGACTGAAAGGTCCCAGGTTCTATTCTGGTCAAGGACACATACCTGATTATGGGCTCAATCCCCAGTAGGGGATGTGCAGGAGGCAGCCGATCAATGATTCTCTTTCATCATTGATGTTTCTATCTCTCTCTCCCTCTTTCTTACTCTCTGAAATCAATAAAATATATATATTTTAAAAATAAATAAAATCATATCCACCCATCCATCTATCTATTTACCCATCCATCCGTATGCTCTCCATTCATATATCCTTCTATTTGTATATTCTTCTATCTATGAATAATAGTGTAAATATATATCTGAAATGCTATTCATAATAAGGTAATTACAGTAATTTATAGATAGTAGAATTTTAGTGATATTTTCCCATGTATTTTGTTCTTTTATTTATTGAATGTCTTCTTTTTTTCTATCATTTTTGCAAAACCATAAATTCTTAAATCCTAAAAAAAATTTAAAAAAGGCAAATCTCTTGCTTCAAATACTTCAAGAACATCACTTAGGTAACATAAAATCAAAAGTTCCTTTTTGATATCACTTCCCACCAAAATTATTTTTTCTTCCATGATTTTAAAATAGTGAAAAAAAGACTTTGAGGTGAAATAATAGAATCTGTTGGTAGGGTACAGATCCAGTGTTTTAATTGTTCAATAGAATACATGGTGATAATCATAGAAGAAGGGATTGGGGAAATGAGTGAAAGCACGTATTTGCTTAAAGTTACACAGAAACTCAGGCCTTGGAAATAATTATTCTCTAAGATTTCATGATCTTCACTTCACACCTAATTTATCCATGAATATATCCATATTTTTAATCACTGGATTCAGGAAATTGAATTATTACTAGTCTGGTGATTAATTTTTTCCATCCATCTGCTAGTATATTGTCATTATTATTTGAGCCTAGCTCTATGATAACAGACATTAAAAAACACTTTCATTAAATTCAGGCAGTGATTGTATAAAATCTTAAAAAAAATAAGTGCTTTGAACCAGATTATTTCTGTATTAAAATTAAGGCAAAATATGAAATGCGATATAATTAAGTTCAAATTGAAGTACACTTTCAGAAACAGTGGTGTCTAACGATGTCTCCAAGTAGCAGCACTCTTTCTTGGATGATCTTTTGGTTGAGATTGAATCCAGAGAGATTTCTGGTCTAATGGATACTCAAGCACTAGTGAGGTGGTGATGTTTGTTTAATTAGTGTGACTTAATCTACTCCAGAACAATTTCAATGCTTTAAGTGGACCTGTCAAGCTATTCAATTCCCTGAGAATCTTTGTTATTTTAGAATAAACTGTTTACTCCTGAAGTCACAAAACAACAGTTATGGTTATCATAAAAAAATACAGTTTGATTTCTTTATGGTCTACTAAGAAAACCAACTAAAATAAAGAAGCTATAACAACATTTTATGAGGACCTTATCCGCTTGCAATAATATGCTTAAAAAATGAATGAAAAGCAGCCTGCTTGTACAATTAGTCTTTCTACTTGCTACTATGAACTGAACAAATGACTTAAGTATTTTTAAAACAATTTAGCCATTGAATATCTGATATGTATGCAAGGTCTCCTGGAGGGGCACAGATATGTGGTCTCTATTCTCCAAGCATTTGCCATCCAGAAGGTCCTCCACATAAAATAATACAGATCTGCTCACTACAGGCTCCTATAGTGTTCTGTCTGAGCTTTCACAGCGCTTATTCTTCATCATGTTATTATTTTAAATTCTTTGTTAAAAGCTCACCTTGACTGCTGGGTCCTCTCCCTGTAGGTAGGAGCAATGCCCTTTAGTTAATGGCTATATACCTAGTGCCCACCACAGTGATGGGCACATCACTGACACATGAGCGATATATTTTTGACTGGTTTATGCAGATTATGGGAATTTCTACAGGAGAGGTACAATCTAAAGAAAGGTTACTGAAGATGTATGCATTACTACGTAGAATCTTGCTAGTTTGGAAAGAATGGTTCAAATTAAATGCATTGAAACTGGAAGAGAGAGAAGAGCTAGGCCAAAAGACAGAGCATGTTTAATGTTCTGAGGCGACTTAGGAGGGAATATTTATGAAACGGTGGATTACTTGGATCCATTGGAACACCAGTTAGATGTCAGGAAATTGGGCCCAGACACTGGAAAGAACACCTGACTCAGATTATTAATAAGGCATTTTAGTGAAATGTGAGAAATTTTAGGTTCAATTACTAAAGTAAGTTACATTTTAGTTGCATATTCACAATCTCAATTTTCCAAAAAAACATTTTTTCAGAGAAGAAAAGTTTTTTAAGTGCAGAAACTGTACATTTTTAACTTTGTTAGCACAGTAATTGGCATAGTCACTAGCACATTTCAGATATTGGGTATATATATATACATATATATATATTTAACATACATATATATATATATATTTAATATATTTTATTGATTTTTTTACAGAGAGGGAGAGGGATAGAGAGTTAGAAACATTGATGAGAGAGAAACATCAATCAGCTGCCTCCTGCATACCCCCTACTGGGGATTGAGCCCACAATCAGGCATGTGCCCTTGACCAGAATAGAACCGGGGACCCTTCAGTCCAGAAGCCAACGATCTACTGAGGCAAACCAGCTAGGGCTGGATATGATTTTATAAAACCTAGAATATACTGTATTTACCATTATAGTGAATAATTTAATTAAACTTTATTTAAATTGTATTGTATTTTTTATTAGGTTGTCATTTGAATTTGTTAAGTGAAGTAATATTCTTGAAGATATGCAGTGATTTTTGTTTTAGACTATAGATAGATAAGAGGTAGGTAGCTAGGTAGGTAAATAAGACATAAAAGTTTAAAAGTAGGCATATGGAGAGACAAATAAAAAACAAATATTCACACATAACCCCGCAAACATATACACAATATGTATATATACCTAACCACACACACATAGACTCTTACACACATACATAGGCATATACATAGATAGACCCACACAAGTACACATATGGCAATACATATACATATACACAATCACAAATACTAACACACACAGATATCCACATACATGTTTGTGAGAAATAATAGATTAAATATTAGTATTATGTTATAGGAAACATATAAAACTCACAGTATCATCAGGGAAATGGTATTAGAAGGACACACAACAGATGGAAGAGGATTTGAAGACAAATTAAAGAATAAAGAGTTTAGTCTCCGTGAAGAAGAGGAGTCTCTCTAAGTAGATTATCATAATGTAGGCAGATTTCCCCAAATCATATTGTGAATTGCCAAATACTTACTTATACATCACATATTATGTACACTAGATTCTGAGTCTGAGAATGGGTAATGTATCATATTCATCAAATTTGACAATATTTTTAAATTTTTTTATGGAATTCAAATGTTTATTTTAAAGAAAGAGATAATATAAAGAAATAGAAGGAAATAAATTATATTATCACAAATCCCAAATTAGTGTTAACATATTGTGTTTAAAATTCTAATTTTTAAATCTATGGAACAGGTATTGCATCCTGACATTTGGGGACACACTCTTTAAAGATTAACTGTTTTGGCAACTATGGGTCTCAGAATTTATAATTTGTGTTAGATCAAGGGATTTATTTGTTCTGGCCAGCCATCTGTAACAATATCAGGAGGGATTATTTAGCATCATACTTCGTGAATATACTAAAAGGATTAACTGAGAGCCATAAAACCAACATTTAAAAATGCTATTGTTTATTTAAATATAAATGTATACAATCAATTTTATAGTGATGTATAAAATATTTAAAGTGTCTGTGCCTTCTTACTAAGCAGGCTGAAAAACTCTCTCCTCTGACTAGGGAGGAAAACTCTTCCCTCTGATTAGGGAGGCTCTCTTTAGGTTGGGAGCTGGAGAGCACCCCTGAGTTCTGATGCGAAAGGCAGGTCTGATGGTAACAATTTCTATTAAATTTTTTTTTTTTTCATTTGAGAGCATCTGGAATTTCCCTAGAGTCCTGCAAAATAGCACCCTGAATATAGAATTCTGGGTTGACAGTTCATTTCTTTCAACCCTTGAATATGTGTCAATTTCTTCTGACCTCCATTGCTTTTAATAAGAAATCCACTGTAAGATAAATAGCTTTTTTTTTTTTTTTTTTTTTTTTTTTTTTGCCTATGGATGTGTTTTTTTCTTTCACTGCTTTCAAGATTTTTATTTGTTAAAATTTTGAATACAATGCATCTTAGTATGGGCTTCTTTGGGATTACTCTGTTTGGGATCATTCAGCTTTTTAAAAAAAATCTGTAGATTTACTTCTTTTGCCAAATTTGGAAATCTTTTTGCCATATTTCTTTGAGTATTTTTTCAGCCCCTTCCTCTTTATCTTCTCTTTCTGGGACACTGATGACACAAGTGTAAGATCTTTTGTTATAGTCGCACAGGTCCCTGCACTTCTGTTCCCCCTACCCGTTTAGTCTGGTTTCTCTCTATTGTTCAGAAACTATTTTTTTCTACCTTCAAGGTCACTGACTCTTTTATCTTCCCACTTTATTTTTATGCTGAACCCATCCATTGAGTTGTTTCTATTTCAACCATTGTAGTTTTCTGTTCTAGAAGTCCATTTTTTAAATCTTTTATTTCTTTGCTGAGACTTCCTATTTCTTCATTGAATGTTTATATTTTTAATTGGCTTAAATATGTTTATAATTGCTTTTTGAGGTGATTTTATGATGGTAGCCTTAGAGTCCTGTCAGATAATTCTAACACCTCTATGTCTTCAGTGTTTTCCTTTATTGATTGTTGTTGTTCTCCTTCAGTTTGAGATCATCCTTGTTCTTAGTGTAACAAGTGGCTTGTGATTGAGACTTGCAAGTTTCTGGTACCATATTATGAAACTCCAGATCTTATTTAACCTCTGTTTTATTTGACTTCTTTCGACATTATTCTGGCAAAGATAGAGGGAATCAGTGCAGTCTCTTTACTGCCAAGTTAGAATAGAAATCTAGGTTCCCTATTCAGCCTGATGATATGAGTAAAAGGTTCCTCTTTGCTGTTGGGCATACTTGGAAGTTCCAGGTCTTGGGGAGATCTCCACTCAGACCCTCTGGCTGGGAGGGGCAAGAATGCCTCATGATTGTCCCTCAGCCCTGCACTGACACCATAGAGGGGTGGCCTCATTATCTGTGGGATCAGGTTAAAGTCCTAAGTCTCCATTAGGCTTCTTTGACACCACAAGAGGTGATGGCGGGAGCGGTGCCTTATTATTACCAGGTGAGTGAATATTTAGGCTCTCCCTCTGCCTTTGCTCATGCAGATGGGCATTAGGTCATCATTTTTTCCTGTGGTGTTGGCTTGAATAGAGCATGATTGTCTGTCTATCGCACTAGGCTACCCATACTTTTGTTTTGCCTGTGTCCATTTGCATCTCTGGGTTGCCACCTTCTTCAGCTTCATGTTGTCTAGGATATGTGAAACCCAGGGAACTCATCCTCAAGTCATTGCTTGAGTCCCAGTGCCCTACCTGTTCTGCCTTCTTATCTTCATTTCTCAGTCTTCTTATGTTTGTTTTACATAATAACTAGAGGCCCAGTGCATGAAATTTATGTGCAGGGGAGTCCCCTCAGCCCAGCCTGCACCCTCTCCAATCTGGGACCTTCGGGGGATGTCCAACTGCTGGTTTAGGGATCGGGCCTAAACCGGCAGTTGGACATCCCTCTCACAATCCGGAACCACTGGCTCCTAACTGCTCACCTGCCTGCCTTCTTGATTGCCCCAAACTGACCCCCCCCCCCCGCCAGCCTGATCACCCTTAACCACCTCTGTCTGCCAGCCTGATTGCCCCTAACTGTCCCCCCGCCAGACTGGTTGCCCCCAACAGCCCTTCCTGCTGGCCTGGTCACCCCCAACTTCCCTCCCCCACCAGCCTGGTCACCCCAAACTGTCTCCTCTCTGCTGACCTGGTTGCCCCTAACTGTGCCCCCGATGGCCTGGTTGCCCCTTACTGCCCCCCCCCCCGCTGGCCTGGTCACCCCAACTGCCTTCCCCCCGCTGGCTTGGTTGCCCCTAACTGCCCCCCCTCCGGCCAGCCTGGTCATCCCTTACTGCCCCCCCTGCCAGCCTGGTCACCCCTAACTGCCCCTCCCTGCCAACCTGGTCACCCCAACTGCCCTCCCCCCTGCTGGCCTGGTTGCCCCCAACTGCCCCCCTGCAGGCCTGGTCACCCCCAGCTGCTCCCCTCTGCCAGCCTAGTTGCCCTTAACTGCCCCCCCCCCCCCCCCCCGGCCAGCCTGGTCACCCCTTACTGCCCCCCCCTGCTGGCCTGGTGGCCCTCAACTGTCCCCCCTGCAAGCCTGGTTGCCCCCACCATCCCCTCCCCCGCCAGCCTGGTTGCCCCACTCAGCCTGCTGTTCAGTCGTTTGGTCGTCCCTCACTAATGCCCCTGCTGGCCTGGTCGCCCCACGTAGCCTGCTGTTTGGTCGCATGTCTGGTTGTTTCAGTCGTTACAGCCCCTGGCTTTTTGTATATTAGGATGCTAGATATTTTGATTGTATTTTATGAAGTAGGAGAAATAAGGAAAAGATGGATCTTCCCACATGATGGGTTTTCAGAAAATAGTCTTTGAGGAAATGATTCAAGATGGATTCATGGAAAATTGGCTGAAAAGTTACTCATTGGTCTTCCAGTCAATCTGAAGTCTGTGCAGATTAGTCATTATTCACACTTATTTTCATTAAGAATGATCAAAATCAGATTGAGAGTCAGAGATTAGATCATAACAATAATTATCTGACCAGTGTCCTTTTTTTTAAAAATTTAAATTGTCCTATTTTTATTTTATTTTTAAATTGCATAGGCTTTTTATTTTATTAAAAAAATTTATTGTTGAAAGTATTACATATGTCCCCTTTTTTCTCCCATTGACCCCTTGTAGCCCGCCCCTACCTCCTGTCCCACTTGTATCTGTGTCCATGGATTATGCATATAAGTATACAAGTTCTCTGGTTGATCTCTTCCCACCCACTCTCCCCCACCTTCCCTCTGAGGTTTGACAGTCTGTTCCATGCTTCTATGTCTCTGGACCTTTTTGTTCAACAGTTTATTTTTGTTCATTAGATTCCACATATGAGTGAGATCATGTGATACTTGTCATTCTCTGCCTGGCTATTGACCAGGGTCTTAAGAGGAATTTCTTCAATAATCTTTCTTGGAGCAATTTTTCAAAAACAAAATAAGTTTTCATTAGATTCTGCTGAAAAAGGGAGTCTTATATATTTCAACTCTTTATATAGATAATAATATGGTGCCTCACATGTTTTACCAGTAAATGTTAAAGAGGCATTCAGTTGTTTCACTAAAGGTCTTCTATGCAGCTAACATTTCCTTTCAAGCTAATAATTTTAATGGCAATTTTGAGATTCTTTTATTTCCTTACATTTCGTTCAAAGGGTCAATCATTCAACCCTAGAATACAAATGCTTAATCTCCTGAGACTCCTCTGATGAATAGCCAAAGAGATAATGGTTTGGGATTCAACATATTTCTTAGCAAAATTATAGAAATCCAAATATAGATTCTGGAAATTTGGGATGTCATTTCAATATGAGGAATTCCCAAGGGGACTCTGGAACTCTCATGGAATTACTAACTTATATCAGTAAACATAGTAGGCATGGTTTTTTTAATAGTCAAAGCAAAGTATGATCTATGTAACATATTTTGTAACATAAGTAATACAAACCTAATACAAAACAGGTGACTAATATTGCTTAACTATTTAAGGGTACCATATGTGATAAAATATAGCCAAATGGTAAGTTAATTATTTCCATTCCAACATGTAAAAAGCAGATGATCTACTACATTATGAACATTGTGATTGTGTATTGTGATAAAGTCTTCAATTTATTATATCTAATTAATGATGAAAAAGTAAATGAATATTTAGATATTCTGGGAAGGAATTGTGTTTTTTATGTGAAGAAATCAGCCATCCAAAAACATATTTCCAAAAAGTATATTCTGCTATGTTGAGCTGAACATTTGTACTGTTTAGCTCAGTTATTGAGAACATGAGGCTCACAGAAGAGACCCAACCTTTTGCTGCACCTTGAGCTGCTGGTCTACTCCATAGTGATGAAGACACCCCTATCTGAGACTGTTCTGGGATAACTGAATCTTGTGAAACCAAATGAGAAAATACATTTGAATACCTGGGAAATCTAAAGTATTTATCCAGATATTGGATCAGTAGCATTATTTATTTTTTTTACCATGGATAAATTTAAATAAGTTGAGTAGCTGAGGCATGTGTAAGTGATAAATGCAATGGCAAAATCAGTCAGGTTTGTGTCCTGATCTGTCGTGGGCTTCTGCTCCCAGGATGTATTCACTTGTGTGGGATACTACTGGCTTCTATCAATACACCAAATTGTAATATTATCTCCCTTAAATTCTTCTTCCAGTATCAACATGTATATTTTCACTTTACTCAGACAGCTTGGCTTTAACAATGCATATTATTAGGTGAACAACATTGGTTTGAAAGCTACATTTGCACTGTTCCAACTGTATGATATTTTCTGGTTAAGCGATACTATAGTGACAATAAATAGATCAGTGGTTGGCAGCAGTTCAGGCAGAATGGGGAGCGGAATGAATAGGCCCTATAGGGGGATTTTTAGAGTAGTGAAACTATGCTGAATGATATTTTAATGGTAGATATATGACATTATGCATTTGTCAAATTCCAAGAGCAGTGCAACCCAAAGAATGAGACAATGTAAACAATGGCTTTTAGCCAATAGTAAGGTATCAACGTTGGTTTAACCATTGTAACAAATGTACCACATAAAGCAAAATGTTAATAAAAGGGGAAACAGTGTTTAGGTGTGAGGAAATATATGGGAGCTCTGCATTATCTGCACAGGTTTTCTGTCCACCCTAAACCAGTCTGAAAAATAAAGTCTAGTAATTTAAAAATGCAAACACTAAATTAAATGAAGTTATAGTTTTATATATAATATGAAAAATTTTTATTAACTTTCTTACATTGAGACCTGGGCAACGCCCTCCCTCTCGACTTTTTTTTGTATCAGTCTCAGGAGGTAAGTGAAAGGATCTACAAGCTCTGACTTTTCTTGGAGCAGATATTTTAAACAATTTCCCGATTTTTTATTTTAACACTCTGCCTTCTGTAGACCTTGAACCTGAGTTTATCTGTAATTCTGTCTAAGTTTGCTCACTGCTCTTCAGGTTCCTTCTTTCCAGACAGGTTGATTGAACCTTCCTCTATTCTGTTAATTCATTTTCTGATCTATTTCTTTTCCACTTTCAAAAATTTGTTGTACTATATTGTATGCTCTTGTTTCTTATTTTTGTTCTTGTTAGTTTAAACATTCATAAATGCCTTACCTTCATTTGAGCAAAGCTTCAAGGGTGACAAGGAATAAGCACATATAGCCAACAACCACATTTAACTAAAAATGTAGATGGCTTTCTGGTCCTCTCCACTTTTCTTTAACAGTCCTCATCTTTTCATTCTCTGGACACAACCACTACTATAATGTAAAGTTAACTATCACCTCAGTCAATGAACCGCATAATCATATGAATTACTTTAAATGGAAAAATGACTATTTTTAGCAATGAATGAATTCAACTGAATCATGAGATAGTATTGGATGTAATTATTTAATTAATGGAAATGAAGCATTGCAATATTGAGGGTCTTGAATTCATGTCCAAGGGTATAGTGGATAAGAACTATGGCCCAAAGCCAACTGAGAGCAATTCACATGGCAAATAATGAAATGATGAATTTTCATTGCTGTTTTCCTTCTCAAAGCTTTGCATCTGATTGAAGCAAAGACATCTGTCTTTTCTAGAATAGCAAGAACTTTGGTTGCTGTGGAAACATGTTGACTGGGAAACTTAAAATGAAGGTGGCTCATTTCCAAATCACTGTTTTTTCTTTTTCCTCACAAAAAAGCACACATTGGCAAGAGAGCTCTGCTGGAATCTTTATAATCAATAAACCAGTTGTTCGCTGAAGGATTATATCCCCAAACTTGCATGTTGAGCAGGTGAATAAATGTACATTTGACGTTCATATACTTTTAAATTATGAAATGTTGCACTATCCCATTTTAAATACCTTTTTCCCCCTTCCTTCCTTCCCTCCTTCCCTTTTCTTCCTCCCTCCCTCCATCCCTCCCTCCCTCTCTCCTTCCCTCCCTTCCTCCCTCCCTTCCTTCCTTCTTCCCTTCCTCCCTTCCTCCCTTCCTTTCTTCCTCTGTCCCCCTCATTTTAATTGGAATGGTAGGGACCTGGGAGGAGGGGCAAAGGCAATGAAAGAAACTCTTCAAAGGCCTTTGCTAAATGCAGAGCCTGGTTGCTAGTGTTTGAAAAGATTGTTATTTGTAGCTAACACAAAGTTATTCCAAAATCCACTCAGGCTTAGAAGCAAACAAGTTCTACATTTTAAGAGAGGCATGGATCAAATCTTCCAACATATGAAAATAATCGTTTGACATGTTGGGATGCACATGTATTTGGGCATTAACTTTTATGAAATACTGGTAGGGGGTACATTTTAAACATTTTCTTAAATTGAAGACATAAATCTTTAAAAACTCATATATTTAAAAGCACTTGCATTTTTATAGTATTTATTTCTAAAATTTCATTTTCTTTTGAGTGTTTTTGTAAAGTTGGGTTCATCAACAACAAACTTGCATGACAGGAAAATAAATGTGTCATTCTACTTCAGTTTTATTTGTTGACTCCTTTCCAAACCTAAAGCCATGTAATTTGTTTCCTTTTTATTTGTTTCATAGACACTATTTTCCCCAAATTAATCAGCACATCAATTCCATTCACATTCCTAATTTTTAAAAATAAAAATATAAGCAGACCCTAAAGTTAATAATTAAGACTAAAAAACCAACAATAGGAAAGATACTTTGGGAAATGAAAAAGAGTATCCTGGTTATCTACTGATGGATAATAAACCAACAGAAAGTTTACTGGCCTAAAAGAATAATTAATTGTTGTTTCAGTGTATGTTGAATGGGCTTAGGTGGGTGGTTTTTGATTAGGGGTTTGCTCATGTATTTGTAGTAAAATCTTTCTTAGGGTTGTGGTCATCTAAAATCTCAGCTTTGAGTTTGCTCACATTGTCGCCAGCTGATGCTGAATGAAGGCTAGAAGCTCAAATGGGGCTATCTAGAGGTAGTAGGTGTATCAGTTAATAATAGTGGATTTTGTAATCAAAGAAAACACGATAATTTCAAGAAAAACTTCTAAAGTGCTTTGTTCAAAGTAATGTCCATCACTAGCTACACATTTCCCCCATCTTTCAGGTAATTTGTGGATACCGTCCCAATAGAACTTTTCTTGTTTTGAGGCAAACCATTCAGAGACCCAATTTTCCATTTCTTTGTATGTTTTGAAGTGCTGCTCAGAAAGTGTGTGTGCCATCGATGGGAATAAGTGGTCATCTGAAGGAGCAAGGTTTGGTGAATACAGCAGGTGGGCTAATACTTCCCAGGCAAGATCTTTTAACATGTCTTTAACTAGTTTTAAAGTGTGTGATGGTGCATCATCATGAAGCAAACTTACTTTGCTGTGTCTTCTGGGACATTCTGGTTGTTTTACGATCAAAGCATGGTTCAAATTGATTATTTGTTCTCGGTATCAATCAGTATTAATGGTTTGACCTGGTTTTAGAAGCTCATAACACACCATACCTTCCTGATCCCACCAAACGCAGAGCATTGTCTTCTTTCTGAAGTGATTTGGCCTTGTAGTCCATGTTGATGGTTGACCTGGATCAACCCATGATTTTGTGCATTTGGGATTCTCAAAATAAATCCACTTTTCATCGCCAGTCACAATTCAATGCAAAAAAACTTTCTTTCGTGCGGTTGAAGCAACATTTTACTGATGACTTTTCGGTTTTTCATTTTCTTTTGTTCAGTTGATGTGGCACCCATTTTCCTTCCTTTAAATCTTTCCCATGCTTGTAAATGATCGGAAATTGTTTGCTGAGTAATGTTTAATCTTTCTGCAAGTTGTTTTTGACACACGTCTTCATCCAATAATGCTTGTAATTGTTGGTCTTCAAACTTTTTCAGTTGACCTGGATGTTCTTTGTCTTTCACATCGAAATCATCACTTTTAAAGTGTTTAAACCAACATTCACAAGTATCTTTAGATGGAGCATGTTCACCATAAGCTTCCTGAAGTATTCAGCAGCACTTTTCTTCAAAATAAAGCAATGAATTATAACTTCCCGCAAATGCTCTTTTTTTTGGCACAAAATTTGATATTTTTAAGTGTAAAATATCTATGATGTTAACACTTTCAGCAAATCTGACATATGAAGTTCTGAAGCTTGTTGTCAATACAACAAAATAACATACATATCAAATCGCATATATATCAAATATGTGTAATCCATCTATTGAAAAAAATCCGCATTATTAACCAGTACACCTAGTGTGTCTACACAAGGCCTCTCCTCACGGCTTGGGTTTCTCTTAGCATGGCAGCTGTGTGCTGAGAAGGAGCTATCCAAGAGATGGCATTTCAAGAGACTCAGGTGAATGCTACAAGTTTTTGTGCCTAGTCCTGGAGTCCCAGAATTGTATTTCCTTTGCATTTCATTGATCAGTCAATTCTTTCTGGCCATCCCGAATCAAGGGAAGTCCTATCTCGCTATAGGAGAAGAGGAAAAATGCATTCTTCTGTAAGCCACCACAGAGAGGCACGGGATTTCCCAGGTTTCAGAACATGTTAAGTTATGTTAATTTAAAACCTCTCATGGGCATAAGGATAGACAAACACAAAGTAACTAAGAACCCTCAGAAAAAACGTTCCTGTTTTCTAACCATCCTGTTAAGATGAAAATTGTTGGGATTATTTAGATTTTGTTTAAATTGTTACAGCAAAATAAATTATTCATCAGAACGAATTCACATAGAATTCAACTTCTTGGGGTTCCTTTTTTTGTAGCTTGAAATGTAACATCATTTAAAACAGCTTTGGATCTTAGGATGCAGGTAAGGAATAGTGCTATGTGCTGACCAATACAATTAGCATACTGACCAACATAATTAACACACAAATACTACTAAGTAATCCTGGTTGGTGGGAAGCACATCACAGAAATACTGCCTTCATTGGTCTCTGTGAAGAATTACAGTCTTAAATATCCTATATTTTGGTGAACTTTTAATTGTGTTTTAAGGGACAGAGAAAGCCTAGTTATTTGTTGTTGGTGAAGCAGAAATTGAAATATTTGGGATGGTTGGCATAATGCTAATAAATCTAATAAATTAATACTACTAAAACTGAACCCTGACTTATTTTAGTGTCTGTGTAGGCATTCCTTTAAACAGAGAAACATACCTCTTAAAGATACTAATTGCAAAGGAACTTATACATATGACTAATGTCCTCCATCACTCATTCCAAATATCTGAATACCCTCAAGTTTTTCAATAAGAAACCTATAGAAAACCAGAATTCTGGACTATTGGGTATAGAAATGGAATACTACATGGCAATAAAATGGAATACTACACATATGGCAAAAAAAATAAGTTTTACCATTTGCAATAGTATGGATGGACCTGGAGAGTATCATGTTAAGTGAAGTAAGCCAGTCAGAGAAAAATGAGTATCACTTGATCTCACTCATATGTAGAATTAATGAAACAAATAAACTGATGATCAAAAATAGACCCAGAGACACAGAAGCATGAACAGACTGTTGAACCTCAGAGGGAAGGCAGGGAAGGGTGGGTAGGAAGAAATCAACCAATGAACTTCTATGCATATATGTATAACCCGTGGACACAGGCAATTGGTGGTGAGGGCCTGGGGGTGGGGTGAGGGGGATGGGAGCAGGCTGGAAGAGGTTAATGGGGGGAAAAGGAGGACCTGTGTAATAATTTCAACAATAAAAAAGGTGATTATGAAATGGAAAATTCAAATATTCAAAATTATATTTGAATACATATTCAAAATTAACTCTTGACCTTAAAGGTTTACAGTATAATCCCCCAAAATGTTTAGTTTTGAACAGATTGTACCCTGATGTTACCCAGTGAAGGAAATCATCAACCAAACAAAAAGGCAACCTATATAGAGTGGGAGAAGATATTTGCTAATGATATATCTGGTAAGAAGTAAATATCCAAACTATGTAAAGAACTCATACAACTCAACTTAAAAACAAAACAAAAAAACAATCCAATTAAAAAATGGGCAGAGGAATTGAGTAAGCATTTCTCCAAAGAACACATACAGATGGCCAACAATACAGGAAAATATGCTTAACACCACTAATTATCAGAGAAATGCAAATCAAAACCACAAATGAGATAACACCTCACACATGTCAGAATGGTTATTATAAAAAAATGTAACAAAGAACAAATTTTGGTGAGGCTGTGGAGAAAAGGGGACCCTTGTACACTGTTGCTGGGATTGTAAACTACTATAACCACTATGGAAAACAGTACAGAGAGTCCTCAAAAAATTAAATATAGAACTCCCCTATAATCCAGCCATCTCATTTATGAGTATTAATCTAATGAAAACAAAAACACTTATTCAAAAAGATATATGAACCCTTATGTTCATTGCAGCATTATTTACAATAGCCAAGATATGGAAGCAAACCAAATGTCCATCAAGAGATGAATAAAGATGATGTGGTATATATATAATAAAATATTACTTAGCCATAAAAAAATGAAATCTTTCCATTTGCAACAAGATCAATGGACCTAAAGAGTATTATACTCAGTGAAATAAATTGGACAGAGAAAGACAAATACCATATGATTTCACTTTCATGTGGAATCTAAGTAACAAAATAAGTGAACAAACAAAATGAAACAGAAACAAACTCATAGGTACAGAGAACAAACTGATGGTTGCCAGAGGGGAGGAGGTGAGTGCATGGGAAGACAAGGGGAAGGGTAATGAGAATGATAAATTTTAAGTTATAAATTAAGTCATTGGGATATAATGTACAGCATAAGCAATATAGTAAAAATATTGTAATAACTATGTATGGTTATTAAACTTGTGGTGATCACTTCATGAGGTATATAAATGTCTAATCACTATATTGTACCCTTGAAACTAATATAATATTGTATGACAACTAGAATTAAAAAAAACAAAAAACACAAAACGAACATAACTAAATAATCAGGTATTTCAGAAAAAAAAAAGAACTGTAACTTGAAGTCCCTATGGAATGATACGCTTCTGCCCACTAGAAGCACTGTCATTTGGGTATTTCTCTTATTACCTCCACTAAATAAAAACACATGCATATGTTTAATATTGTTGCTATCTAAAGCACATAGAGCAACTTATGTTTTTATGGAATACCCACATAATAAGTTGAATTAATTTTTATAAAAATAATTATTTGCATCCTGGCAGGGTGGCTCAGTTGGTTAGAGCATTGTTCTATACACCAAAAGGTTGTGGGTTGAATCCAGGTCAGGGCACATACCTAGGTTAAAAGTTCAATCCCAGTTGGGGTGCCTATTGGGGAAACTGATTAATGTTTCTCTCTCACATAAAAGTCTTTCTCTCTCTCTCTTTCCCCCCTCTTTTTTTCTCTCTAAAAATTGATAAAAACATATCCTTGGATGAGAGTTAAAAAGTAATAATAAGAGATCCAAGATGGCTTCCAATGGGACGGCAAGCTGAAAGATAGTGTGTGAGTGAAAGAATGAAAGGTGAGTACGTGGAAGTGTGGGGAGTGTCTGTATTTGTGAGTGAGGGACAGTTATATTCCAAGGATATGTTGGGGACTGCTGGACCAGCTCCCCTGGTCAGGCAGCCTCTACTGCTGCTGAAATCTGTCCCGGAATGGCTGGCTCTGCCGTGGAGACCGCGCCATCTTGAAGGGGAGAATGGCGGTGATCTGAAGACCAGCCTTACCTTCAACTGGGGACGTCAGATACCTCCTGGAACCCTACAACTACAACCCCCAGGGACGAGCTGGCTCAGCTGCAAACCCAGGAAGACCAAGATTCCAGCCTTTCTGACCAAGGGCACTAAAAAGTCTGTCCAGAAGGAGACAAAGCGGCGTGAATAAGCGGACGAGCCCTGTGCCTTCTCACAGAGCAGAGAGAAGGAACAGCTGAATTGATTAATATCCACCTGAAATTGGTGAATTAAACACAGGTCAGATATCGCCTAGGGAAAGTCAATGCAGGAGAGAGAGAGAAAGATACATAACTAGACACCCAGAGAGGAGCGATCATAGGTAGACAAAGAAACAGCACACATACAAAAGAAAAGGAGGAATTACCAGAAAAGGAAGTAAATGAAATGGAGGCAAGCAATATATCAGAGAAAGAATTCAGAGCAAAGATCATAAGGTTGCTGAAAAGGATGGAAGACAAATTCAACAACATGTGGAAGAACCAAGAGGAAATGAAGAAGAACCAAGAAAAAACGAAAAATGACATCATTGCAATAAAGAACTCAATAGAAAGCATCAACAGCACACTAGAAGAAGCGGAGGACTGCATCAGTGAGCTAGAAAATGAGGTAGGAAAAAATACCCAAGCAGAGCAGCATGAAGAAAACACTTAAAAAACAGGAGGTGAACTTTGGGACAACACAAAATGAAACAACATCTGCATAATAAGGGTGTCAGAAGGAGAGGAAACTGAGCAAGGAATAGAAAACCTGTTTGAAGAAATAATGACAGAAAACTTCCCTGATATAGTGAAGAAAAAATTCACACAAATCCAAGAAGCTCACAGAGTCCCAAACAAGATGAACCCCAAAAGACTGACACCAAGACACATTATCATTAAATGGGCACCCTAACTGGTTTGGTTCAGTGGATAGAGCATCAGCCTGCAGACTGAAAGGTCCCAGGTTCGATTCCAGTCAAGGGCATGTACCTTGCTTGCGGGCACATCCCCAGTAGGAGGTGTGCAGGAGGCAACTGATCGATGTTTCTATCCTATCGATGTTTCTAACTCTCTATCCCCCTCCCTTCCTCTCTGTAAAAAATCAATAAAGTATATTAAAAAAAATTGGCAAACACCAATGAGAAAGTAAGAATCTTAAAGGCTGCCAGGGAGAGACAGAAAGTTACCTACAAATGATCCCCTATCAGACTAGTGACTGATTTTTCAACAGAAAGACATCAGGCCAGAGGGGATAGAATGAAATATACAAAGTCATGCAAAGGAAGGGTTTGAATATAAGAATACTGTACCCAGCAAGGCTATAAATCAAAATTGAGGATGAAATCAGGAGCTACACAGACAAAAAAGGACGAAGGGAGTTTATTACCACTAAACCAGCAATGCAAGAAATGTTAAAGGGTCTATTGTAAAAAGAAGAAATAGGAAGGAAAGAAGGAACACCGGCATAAAGAATAAAAATTGTGACAAACAAGTACCTATCAATAATAACTTTGAATGTAAATGGATTCAATTCCCTAACAAAAAGAAATAGGGTAACTGAGTGGATAAGAAAACATGACTCATATATCTGCTATCTACAAGAAACCCACCTCAGAACAAAGGACTCGCACAGACTGATGGTGAAGGGATGGAAAAAGGTTTTTCAGGTAAGTAGAAATGAAAAAAAAGCTGTGGTAGCAATACTTATATCATATCTGACAAATTAGACCTCAAAGTGAAGGCCATAACAAGAGATAAGGAAGGCCACTTCATAATATTAAAGGGAGCAATTCAACAAGAAGATATAACTCTGGTAAACATATATGCACCCAATACGGGAGCATCCAAATACATAAAAAAACTTCTGGAGGATATCAAGGGAGAAATTGACAGTAATACAGTCATAGTAGGGGACTTTAATACCCCACTAACACCACTGGACAAATCATCTAAACAAAAATCAGCAACAAAACATCAATCCTAAATGACTTACTAGATCAGATATAATTAATTGACATCTACAGAACATTTCACCCCAAAGCCACAGAATATACATTCTTCTTAAGTGCACATGGGTCTTTTTCAAAGATATACTACATATTGGGACACAGGCAAAGTCTCTTCAAATTCAAGATGATAGAAATCATATCAAGCATCTTTTCAGATCACAATGGCATAAAACTAGAAATCAACTATAATAAAAACAATTAAAAAAATCAAACTCCTGGAGGCTAAATAGCATGCTACTAAACAATGATTGGGTTACCAAAGAGATCAAGGAATAAATAAAAAGCATCATGGCAACAAATGACAATGAAAACACAACAATCCAAAATCTATGGGACACAGCGAAAGCAGTCTTGCGAGGGAAGTTCATAGCCCTACAGGCCTATCTCAAAAAACAAGAAACAATCGTAATAAATTATCTAACCCTACAGCTCAAAGAGTTAGAAAGAGAGCAATAAGAAAAGCCCAGGGTAAGTAGAAGGAAGGAAATAATAAAGATCAGAGTGGGAGATAAATGACATAGAGACCAAAAAAATAAATACAAAGATCAATAAAACCAAGAAGCTGGTTCTTTGAAAGGATAAACAAGATTGATGAACCTCTAGCCAGGCTCACCAAGCAGCAAAGAGAGAAGACCCAAATAAACAAAATCAGAAATGAAAGAGGTGAAGTAACAACCGATCCCACAGAAATACAAATGATTATGAAAAAATACTATGAACAGCTATATTCCAACAAAATGGACAACCTAGATGAAATGGACAGAGTCTTAGAAAAATACAAGCTCCCAAAACTCAATCAAGAAGAATCAAAAAACCTGAATAGACCAATAACTACCAAAGAAATTGAAACTGCAATCAAAAATCTTCCAGCAAACAAAAGCCCTGGTCCTGATGGCTTTATAGGGGAGTTCTACCAAGCATTCAAAGAAGAACTAAAACCTATCCTCCTCAGACTATTCAAAAAAATTCAAGAGGAAAGCACACTTCCAAGTTCTTTCTATGAAGCCAGCATTACTCTAATCCCAAAACCAGATAAAGACACCACAAAAAAAGAGAACTACAGGCCAATATCCCTCATGAACACAGATACTGAAATCCTCAACAAAATGCTAGCAAATCGTATTCAGCATTACATTAGAAAG
Organism: Ia io; assembly: GCA_025583905.1. Lineage (NCBI taxonomy): Eukaryota > Metazoa > Chordata > Mammalia > Chiroptera > Vespertilionidae > Ia > Ia io. The sequence goes on from JAJQQW010000003.1 coordinate 52,490,809, forward strand.
ATCATACACCATTACCAAGTGGGATTTATTCTGGGGATGCAAGGATGGTACAATATCAGCAAATCAATAAATGTGATACATAACATTAACAAACTGAGAGACAAAAATCACATAATCATATAAATCAATGCAGAAAGAGCATTTGACAAAATCCAATGCCCTTTCTTGATAAAAACTCTCAGCAAAGTGGAAATAGAGGGATCATACCTCAACATAACAAAAGCCTTATATGACAAACCTACAGCCAACATCATACTCAATGGGCAAAAACTAAACGCATTTCCCCTAAGAACAGGAACAAGACAGGGATGCTCACTATCACCACTCCTGTTTGATATAGTACTGAAGGTGCTAGCCATAGCAATCAGATAAAAAGAAGAAATAAAAAGCATCCAAATTGGAAAAGAAGAAGTAAAACTCTCCTTGTTTGCAGATGAGATGATACTACACATAAAAAAACCCCAAAGACTCCATAAAAAAAGTACTAGAACTAATAAATGAATTTGGCAATGTAGCAGGATACAAAATTAACACCCAGAAATCTATGGCCTTTTTATACACCAATAATGAACTTACAGAAAGAGAAACGGAAAAAAAAAAATCCCATTTACCTTTGCACCAAAAATTTAAGATACCTAGGAATAAACTTAACTAAGGACGTAAAAGACCTGTACTCGGAAAACTTCAGGACATTGAAAAAAGAGATAGAGGAAGACATAAACAAATGGAAGAACATACCATGTTCATGGATTGGTAGAATCAACAACATTAAAATGTCCATACTACCTAAAGCAATCTACAGATTCAATGCAATCCCCATTAAAACACCAATGGCATACTTCAAAGATCTAGAACAAACTCTCCAAAAATTCATCTGGAATAATAAAAGACCCTGAATAGTCACAACAATCTTGAGAAAGAAGAACAAAGTTAGAGGGATCACAATACCAGATATCAAGCTATATTACCAAGCCACTGTTCTCAAAACTGCCTGGTACTGGCACAAGAACAGACATATAGACCAATGAAACAGAACAGAGAACCCAGAAATCGACCCAAGTTATTATGCTCAATTAATATTTGACAAGGAGGCAAGAGCATACAATGGAGTCAAAACAGTCTCTTTAATAAATGGTGATGGGAAATTTGGATAGATACATGCAAAAAAAAAATGAAACTAGATCACCAACTTATAACAAACTCACAATGGCTAAAGGACTTGAATATAAGATGGGAAACCATAAAATTCCTATAAGACTCCATAGGCAGCAAAATAGCAGACATATGTCGCAGCAATATCTTTACAGACACAGCTCCTAGGGCAATGGAGACTAAGGAGAAAATAAACAAATGGGACTACATCAAAATAAAAAACTCCTGCATAGAAAAAGAAACCATCAACAAAACAACAAGAAAGCCCACTGCATTGGAGAACATAGTTGCCAATGATATTTCGGATAAGGACTTAATCTCCAACATTTACAGAGAACTCATACAACTTAACAAAAGGAAGATAAATGATCCAATAAAAAAATGGTCATGGATGTAAATAGACACTTTTCAAAAGAGGAAATTCAGAAGGCCAAGAGACATATGAAAACATGCTCAAAGTCACTAATCATCTGAGAGATGCAAATCAAAACAACAATGAAGTACCACCTTACACCTGTCAGAATGGCTATCATCAACAGATCAACAAAGAACAAGTGCTGGCGAAGATGTGGAGAAAGGGAATCCTCCTGGACTGCCGGTGGGAATGCAGACTGGTGCAGCCACTGTGGAAGACAGTATGGAGTTTCCTCAAAAAGTTAAAAATGGAACTCCCATTTGACCCAGTAATCCCACTCCTAGGACTATATCCCAAGAAACCAGAAACACCAATCAGAAAGGGTAGATGCACCCCTATGTTTACAGCAGCACAATTCACCATAGCTAAGATTTGGAAACAACCTAAGTGCTCATCAGCAGATGAGTGGATTAAAAACTGTGGTACATCTACACAATGGAATACTATGCCCCTATAAAAAAGAAGGAACTTTTACCATTTGCAACAACATGGATGGGATTCGAGAGCATTATGCTAAGCCAGTGGGAGAAATATAAATATCACATGATCTCACTCATATGTGGGATATAATGATCAACATAATTTGGTGAACAAGAATAGATTGATCTAGAGACAAATGGTAGGGAAGGGGGGTTAGAGAGCAACTAAAGGACTTGTATGCATGCATATTAGCATAACCAATAGACACAGACACTGGGGTGGTGGGGGCTTGCCCGGGGTGGGAATGGCTGGAGGAGGAGGGTCAATTGGGGAAAAAGGAGACATATGTAAAACTTTAAACAATAATAAAAAAGTAATAATAATTTGCAATAATAATACAATTAATTATTGATCATTCACTCTGTGCCAGTCACCATGCAAGGCATTTTCAAAAAATTATCTCATTTTAATTCTCTCAGTGATCTAAAATGTTATTTCAGCCTACAAATGAGAATATGGGGGCCTGTGAAAGTTGCTTACGTCTACACAGCTAGAAAATGGTGGAAATAAGATTCAAATATAGATTTAACTCAATTGTTAAGTTCTAAATTGCAATGAAACATTTCTTTTTGCATTGAAGACTTGTGACTGTAGAGAATTTTACTCAAGTAATATGTTCATTCAGTCAAAATTAAAATTTTAGATAAATCAAGTTTCATGATATAAGTGCAAATTCAGTTTGTGATGGATTGATTGCTTGTTAAGAATAGTTCAACACTGAATCACTTCTTTTAGTTTATAAAATTAAAGGAATGTCCATTCTTTAAAGGACCTATTTACCTTACAAAATACTACTTAACTATTAGGCCAATCACTTATGGTTAATTAAGAACAAAACAATTCACAAATACACAGAAATAGTTTGTCATTTTAATAAACAACTTCCTGATACTCATTGAATGATTGTAACAAAAACAAAGTATTTAGCCAATTCAATGTTATTTATGCTGCATTTATGTGATAACTTTGTAGTGAACATGAAACTTGTGTATTTGTCCCTGTGTAAATCAAACTATAAATTTAAAGAGTACATTATTTGCTTTTCACTATGTGTATATTTGTGATGAAAGGAAAATAATATATGGCTAATTTAAAAAAAATAGTTTCCTTGATATTTTTTATCTTGTGGACACCACCATAATCAGGAGAAAATCCATCTTCCTACACAGTAGGAAACTGAAAACCAAGAGTGAGTCATAGCCTTCAAGTTGCAGCAGCTGGGCACGAAGTTGACATTATTAATATACTTAAGAGTATCTGATTTTTAAAGTAATTCTAACTTGCTTAGTATTAATATATTTGAGAAATTGACTTGGGCAATCCAAAATTCAAACTTTATGATAAGACTACAGTTCAAGTATAATAGCTATTATTTCTTTGAAAAAACCATTACAATAAATGAAAAGACTAACTCTGCTTTTGGTACCAATTTAGCTACTTGACATCACAACTCACCAACTGACATTTATGTTTTTTTGGTCACTTTGTACATGGAATTACACTACATTCAATGAGGATTCAAATCTTGATTTTGTGACTTTCATTTTTCATAAAATAAATAGATGACTATAAATAGCTGTTTTTAAAAGTATGAATGGCATATTAAGAAAAGTTAATGGTGTAATTGTAGACACATAACATTTAAAATCAGATTTTGCAGTTGAATATTTATTTCCCTCAGAATCTATTATGTTTGAAGCCATTTAAAAAGTTCTATGCTGCCTTAGTTGGTTTGGCTCAGTGGACTGAGCATCGGCCTGTGGACCCAAGAGTCCTGGGTTTGATTCCTGTCAAGGCCACACACCTCGGTTGCAGACTCAATGTCTTTTGTTTCTCTCTCTCCGTCTCTCCCCCTCCCTTCCACTCTCTCTAAAAATCAATGGAAAAATATCCTTGGGTGACTATTATCAACAACAACAAAAAAAGTTCTATGTTTTTTTCTTATTATTTTCTGCACTGTAGTTATCTGCAAAATGATAATAACAAAATCAAATAAGTTTATAATTTCAAGTATAAATTAAATGAAACACATTCACTTTAGGTGCATTTTATTGATCACAAAACTGCAAACCAGAAAAGGTCACTGTTCACACGTCTAGCTTGTGGCAAAATTGCAAAGGAAGCTCATGTGTCTGGTAAATGAAAGACTGATGATGTGTATTTGAAGGTTTATTCATTTTTAGAATGCTTCTGACAATCTGTTCATCCTTTTTTCTCTCTTATAAGCACTTATTAGACAACTCATTACCTGGATAGTTGGTTTTTCTTTTTCCCTTTGTAATTAATTATTGGTATTTCTTTATTGGTTGCTTGGTTTATGTACTTTGGTTATTCTAAGCTAAGGTGGCCAAATAAATGACCTAACTCTAGTAACTACATTTTTTTTGATATGACACTAAATCTGTGATACATGATTTTTCTAAAATATACAATTAGTAGAACTACCACATGATCCATCTTCTGGGAATCTACCTGAAAAATATGTATACATTTATTTGTAAAGATTATGTATACCCATATATTCTTTGCAGCATTACTCACAGTAGCCAAGACATGGAGACAACTCAAGTATCTTTCGATGGGTGACTGGATAAAGAAGCTGTGGTACATATATACAGTGGAATACTACTCAGCCATAAGAAAAGATGAAATACTGTCATATGTGACAATATGATGGAACTTGAGAGTATCATGTTTAATGAAATAACACAGAAAAGGAGAATCATATGATTTCACTCCTATGCAGGATATAAAAACAGAAAACAACAAATGAATGAACAAAACGAATGAACAAACAAAACCCTCTTTAACACAGACAACTGTATGATGGTTGCCAGAGGGAAAGTGAGGTGGGGGGAGGTTGGGGGGAGGTTGAAGAGGGTAAAGGGGCCAAATACAAATTAAACTTTGAGTGGTGAGCATACAGTGCAATATACGGATGATGCATTATATTATTGTACACTTGAAACTTATATAATCGTATTAGACAATGTCACCCCCAATAAACTTAGTAAAAATACAATTACTTAATCATACAAGAAAGAAAACTACAATTCTTTTTATAATATAAATACAAAATCTCCAAGAAGAGCTAATAAAATATGGAGGAGTTTTGAGGAACACTCATTGTCCACCATATTTTGAAAACTGCTAACATAATAGTTGTTGCAGTAATATAATTCTATTGCAACATTTTCTGGTCTATTTACTCTTGGGAAAATCTATTCTAAGTACAAAGTTCAATTACAGAACTAGCTTTAGGATGTTGGTTTTACCCAATAAGGAACAGTCAAATAGTATCATGTCTAAGGTAGGCTGTGTTTCAGAGATTCTATAGGGATTGGTGGAGATGCTGGTGAAATGAATTCTGGCTAAAGATGACGCCACTTAATTTACTCAGTGCCTTTTGACTGCTGTCATCTGTGAATGTGGAACTAGTGTGATTATACACTGTTTTACAGTATAGAATGTCTGCTCTCTCCATTCAAATAGATGCTTTCCTGAAATCATAACCAGTGTATGTTTGTGGGTGAAAAATATCCTTAAATGTTCCTGGGATACACTAGGATTTCATTCATTTAATATTTCAAAGTACTTCAGTCTATTAAATCCACTACATTGTTGATTGAAAGCATTTCTAACTTTACCAATAGAAAGGGTGAAATCCTATCCACCTCTCCTTTAAAAATTCACCCTTGCAAAAAGGAGAACAACCACAAATAACATATTTGTTATAATTTGTCAAAATCTATAATTTCTTCCCAAATTTGTGAAAATGAAAATCAGACCAGGAAACAGCAAATAATTCAGCAAAATGGAGGAAAGTCAGAATTAAATGCTTACAAAGGCATAATTCACCATAGCTAAGATTTGGAAACAGCCTAAATGCCCATCAGCAGATGAGTGGATTAGAAAACTATGGTACATCTATACAATGGAATACTACGCTGCTATAACAAAGAAGGAATTCTTACCATTTGCAGCAGCATGGATGGACCTGGAGAGCATTGTGTTAAGTGAAATAAGCCAGGCAATGAAAAAAAAATACCACATGATCTCACTCATTTATGGAAGATAAAGAACATTATAACCGGATGAACAAAAAGATGGATACAGAGGCAGTAAAGCACCGAATAGACTGTCAAATTACAGCGGGAAGGTTGGGGAGTGTTGGTGACGGGGGGAAAGAGATCAACCAAAGGACTTGTATGCATGCACATAAGCATGGCCAATGGACACAAGACACTGGGGGGGTGGGATGAGGGCATGCGATAGGGGGTGGGGGAGGCTGGGAAGGTCAATGGGGAAAAAAAAGGAGATATATGTACTATTATATGTAATACTTTAAACAATAAAAAAAAGATTTTAGGTTCTCAAAAAAAAAACTTAAAAAAAAATAATGCTTAGTAAGGGAAAAGTGATCCAGCAGTTAATTCATTTCACAACCATAAGAATGAAATAGTAAACATAATGGGCTTTGAAATATAAAGCCGGAGTGAAGGTCTGAAAACGGGTGAAGTGTTTGAAAGTTTGTATGAGAAACCGTTAGAGGGTCAGGGTCACCCCTATACCATGTGCCCTGAGATTGCTGCTCCTTCCCTGGGAGAGACCATGTATTATCTCTAAAGCAACTTTATTCTTCAGACTACAGACTCATTTTCTTTAGACACACAAAAGTGTAGACATGAAGGTTCAAGTGAAAACAAGGGGTCATGTATGATAACATACATGAATGTTAGGACTTCCAGCTCCCTTTCTTTTTTTTTTTAAATATTTTATTGATTCTTTACAGAGAGGAAGGGAGAGAGATAGAGAGTTAGAAACATCGATCAGCTGCCTCATGCACACCCCCTACAGGGGATGTGCCCGCAACCAAGGTACGTGCCCTTGACCGGAATTGAACCTGGGACCTTTCAGTTTGCAGGCCAACGCTCTGTCCACTGAGCCAAACCGGTTTCGGCCCAGCTCCCTTTCCATATCAGCGTCATGTTTGCTGTAGTTGAGCAAATACCCCAGGAAGACAACTAAATTATGTTTCTCTGAAAACACAGTTCTCTAGAGAAATACCTCCAGATTCGGATGTTTGAAAGTTTCTACAACAAAGTTAGACTCATCATTCTACAGCCCACTGACAACATTTCCATGTACTTGGAACTTGTGTTCAGCTTTCACGTCTAATTCTTGTATATAAATGAACAATAAAAGGCCCAGACATTTGAGGAAATGTTCCACATGAGAGAAGGAACTCCATTCCTGCCCCTTCCACCCATCATGTTAGACTAGCATGCAGAGGCTCTGCTTACAATTGAGGTCAGAGACATTCCTGTTGGACCGACCTCCCACTGATGTAATAACTATGAACTCTGAACAAAAGAGTTTTGAAACTATCCAAAAACATTAGAGAGTGGCCAAAAGCAAAAAGATGGTGTAGGAGAACTCATACTTGGAAGAAAGTATGGAGTGAGGCTCCCACTTTTTTTTTTTTTTTTTTTTTTTTTAAAAAAAAAGCTCCTCTGGGCTGGTATCAGGCTGAAAAGTCTGCCATATTCAGGTTGATTACTGAAGACTCTATGTTTAAGGATTTTCCTTTTTAAGAATGGGTAGGGTCGAGCCAGGAAGTTCCTTTGCATAATAATTTGGAAGACAGAAAGAAACAGAATGCTCTAGTAAGGAAATGTATTTGCTTGCACCAGTGTGTCAATGATAGAGAAATGAGAGGGTAGTTAATTGTATGAAAAAAGTATTACTTGAGTAAAAATTTGTAGGATACGGTGTGCCATACTATTCTCTAAATGATCTATAAATATTAATTTATCCTATAACATTAATAACCCTAGGAAGTAGGTATCATTATATGCACATTTTACAGATGAGGCTACAAAAGCATAGAGAGGTTAAGTAACTTCCCCAAGGTCTCACAGCTAACCAGTGGCAGAGCCCCTTTTGCTCCATCATGATAGTTGATAATCAAGCCAAACAACCCTCCTCCCCCACCCCACACACATACACACACAATTTCTTACATAATATATTGTGCTTTATGAAGCCTTACAATGTTTTGGTACAAAGATGATGAGCAGATTCTCCTTTATTCAAGGCTTTGAGTAAACCTGGTTCCTTGTAGTCTTCAAGACCGTTCGGCTTAGTTTAGAGGCACCTGGCATTTAATTAAAAAGCTAGACTGTTTTCTATGATACGTCTTATCACAGATGCACTGTGCATTCCTTTCATATAGTCTAATCCTCTTTCTCCCAATCAGTGACCGCCCCTGGGCAGCCTCTCAGGTTGGTCTCTTTGCCAAAGACCACGCACTTGACCTCTGCTCTGGGAATTCTGGGGGGGCGGTGCTGCAGGCAGGTGCTTCGCTTATGCAAGAGCCCAGCAGACCCCTCTCCTTCCTCTTTCATCTGAGAGCTCGCCAGCCTTTCATGAGCTCTCCTTTTCAGTGACCTTGAGAATTTCCTGTATTTCTTTGTTTGGTAGGCTCTCTCTGAGAATTTCTTGCCCACCTCTTTCTGCCTCTTTTCTTTTCTTTGCCCCCTTTTCATCTCTTTCTTCACTGCCCTGCACCACAGGGACTCAGCACTCGGTCCATTGCCAGCTTTGCTGTTCTCAGCAATGCTCTTCAGTTCTCGGCACTGCTTAGTTCAACTGCTTTACTTTATATACAGATTTGGGGGAGAGCTGTTAATGCTGAGAAAAGTTGTTTCTTTTTGGAAAGGACCAATGTTTTACAACTGTCTTGATAATACATTTGTGTGCTAGGCTTTCGAACATACAAAATCCACGTTTTTTCTTAGCAGGTAGAAAATGAATAAAATAACCTATAGGTACTCTTCTCTTCATAATAAATGTAGCATAAAATATCATGTAGTTAGTCATCACATATTTATACACACAGACAATTAAACTTCAGACCAATTCTTCATTTAAATTATAGGATATCCGTAAGGAAAATTAACCTGATGTCTCAAATTCCAATGGTCTGATGAGGAAAAGGTTTGCCACCTTTTAAAATTTTCCATGTGGTCTCTCCTTTTGATTCTTTTTTCTACAACCTCTGGATAAAAATACCTTGGATAAAAACTGGAATCAAGACTTTCTGAATATACATTTTATTTATATAAAGCATTTTCTCCCTTTAATCAATTCTTATAAATGTAATGATAGGCAAGTCAGGTATAATTTTCTCTTGGTTACTGCACTCATATACTCATGCAAAAATAGTAAAATGTTTTATTTTTCTTTCTTCACTTAACTGAAATTGGTGGCTTACATCATACTGAGAGGCCCACATGAGTATTTGTTTTTAAATTAGGACCATATTCTCAATTCGATACACAATAAAGGGATTGTACATTTAAAAGAGCTGTATGCAATCAAGAAGAAATTTTAATTAATCACAAATAGAACTAGCCCAATGGAAATAATTTGACCCGACAGTTGGAGGTTTGATCAGCATAACACAGAGATTAAGAAGACTTTTGACCTGAACAGAGTCGGAATTGGTTCAGTCTGGAACTTTAGAAAGGGAAAGCTAATGGGTTCAAATCACACAATATCATTGTTTCCCATAAAGCTGCCATCCTATAAGCAACCAGTGAGAAACTTGCTCAGTTTCTGTAGAAACCGTCCAGTAGCATATATAGTCTCTGGTCCACAATGAAGAAACAGAGATTGCACCACAACAAACTATAATCTTTCTCCCGTGTTCTCTATGTATAAAATACTGAGCCAGCTCCTTTGAAGCACTAATTGACTGTCTGTATCAATTAGTGGCCTGATCGCTTTCTAGTTTACATTTATGTCTCCATAGTAACCCATTGGCATTTGGAGGAGGATGGGAGTACTCACTGGGAAGTATTTAAATATGTGCAATGTAAAGGATTTTTAGCTAGATAGGAGAACAGGGCTTAGAAATTCATATTTTGCAACAGCAACTTTATACTAAAAGCTGAAAGTTTTACTAAAATGGAATCCTTTATTAAAGTATCAATGTTAAAATGATAAACATATGGATCATACAGGAAGAGTAAGAAAAATTTCAACAAATAGAAGCATCGGAAGTGAAAGACTGATAATGAGTTTAAGCATGTCATAAAATGAATGAATAAAGAAACATAAAATAGAGTAAAAAAGTACAGTACAGCATGTAATAAGAAAAAAACTGGCTTTCATGTCAGAGAAACCTTAATTTGCTCCTTCTTGCAGTTTCTTGGCTGGTTTACTTTTTGAGTCTCAGTTTTTCCATATGGTAAGTGGGGATACTTGTATCACCTTTGTGGCTCATTGGGGGACTTAAATAATCTAATGCATGTGAAAGACTATGAATCATTCCTGGCCCATGGTAGGTGCTCAGTAACTATCAGATATCATCATCATCATCATCATTTCAGGGCCTGAGAAAGAGGAAAGGGATGTGCAATATGATAACTAATGCGTAATATTAAAGACAAACAGACAAGCAAACAAAAACCCCAACACTTTGAAAAACTGGTAGACTTATTCCATGTTACTCTAAAGGGCCAAACTAAATCCAGTGCATTGAAGTTATAATGAGAAAACTTTAACTCCATATAAGCAAGTAGTTTTCTAACAATTTGAATGGGATAGGAAATCATTCTGATTGTGGATAACCATCTATCAGATTTGTAGAGATAGGATGATGCCTACATTGACATATCATGGGCCTGGAGTTCTTATTAGCTAAAATATTTCATAATATAATATTTCCTATTTTTATTGAATTTATTGGGGTGACATTGGTTAGTAAAATTACATAGGTCTCCAGTGTACAATTCTAGAATACTAGCACATCTTCTGTACATTGTTTTCTGTGTTTACCACCCCAAGTCAAGCTTCCTTCCATCACCATTTATTCTCCCCACCCACCTTTCCCTCTGGTAATCACCCTACTCCTCCCATCCCCCTTTCCCTCAGTATTCATCACACTGTTGTCTTATCTATGAGTTTTTGTTTCATTTTCTTAATATTTCCTATTAAAATAAAAATATATCTACAGATAAGCCAACTTCCTGAAATTGTTAGGGGATAAATGCTAATAATTATAAAGGTATTAGCCATATAACAAAGACAAAATACTACACACATAAAATTTTATAATAAATGAAATTAATGTAGATTTGCAATAAATAGAGAATAAATACATTTTGGATACAAATTATTATAATTTGACATCTGAAATGATAAGTTCTAGTGGAAATTAAAAGGGTTCAACTATGAAATAGATGAACAAATAACAATGCAACCTAGAGATTATATAATTTATCATTGTTTACGAAGAGTTGGCCTTGTTGAAGATGGGGGATAACTGAATAAAGTTAGAAAGGGAAAATGTGGGGGTAGGTATTGGGTAGCTACCCAACAGGTTTGTTTCTCAGTTGTGCAAGCTAGGGAAAGAAAGTCTGTGGCCTAAATGGTATAAAGTAAAAAGCATTATCACCATTCATCTACAATTCCATAAATAAGACAGAAAAAAAAACCTATATCTAGAAGAAAAAAACACACCTGTCATCTAGAGTTGTATTTCTCAAAGATCAAGTAAGTATAAAGATGAAGATCTTTGAGAAGTATAGGTTGTGGTTCACGGTATCTAGGGAGCAGCCTGAATTTCTACATTTCCAAGAACCTTCCAGGTCATGTCTTGACAGATGGTTCAGAGACCACGTTTTGTATAGGAAAGCATGTGATGTGAGTCTAACTTCATTTCCTTGCTAATAAACATCATCTGTTCAAAGAAAGTAATTAGAGATAGTTCTGGAATTATGACAGTTTAAGTGAAATCTTTTGATTTCATAGGATGTTATGAGCCAGTTATACCATTGCTGTTTATATGTCTGTCATTGCATAGGATATTCTTTCAGGAGCTCAATGCATATTCTTTTTTATAATCAATGTAATTAGAACCAAGAACAATTTAACCCAATTTCAATAGTTCTCAATTCCTAGAATGTGGTTTATTTTAGTCATGTAGAATAAAACAAAGAATATAGAGTTTCAAATTTCTGTTTATCCAAGAAAGAATGTGGTTAATATGAACAGAATTTAATATATGTCACTATTATTTCTGATTTTTATGAAGAGTACTGGATAATGATTAAGTAAAAAATTGGCTGACACTACTTGATAAGAATCTAACACAGGCATTTGAACCATTTAATACCATTAACAATAGAATATTCCAGAGAGTTTTTAAAACTAGGTTCAGACCAGATGCATTAAGTAGGTTATATTCAACTTCTCTACCTCTGGTTGTGCACTTCTATAATACATAACTGTTTGAAAAGGAAATAATTTAGACAATCAATATATTTTAGTAGAATTGATTTTTTAAAAGGATTGCATAACTGTTACATTGAATGTACTTGCATTTTAATATTGTAAAAATACACTCCTGTATAACATCTCAAACATGTTGGAAGTGAAACAAAAGATAGAAATGATGGCTTCGTGTCTGGTACTTAGATACCATTAATTACCTGCATAGCATATCTGAAGACCATTTATATGAAACTGTAGCAGATGCTTTTGATACTCCATGTCACATCTGTAGGTTCACCTCTGATTTGAACTGAAGCTGTGATGAAAAATTTCATGTTCATTGACAGCATTGCTTTTCAAATATTCATCGCATATTTCTCTAATTTTCTACCTCAGGCCCTTCTCTGAAGTTGAGCCTGTAGGAGTCTGTGCAGCCTGAAATGCAGTCCGAAAGATGAGGGAGGCAATTCTCTGAAGTACGGTATTCTACATGCTTCTTGCAGACTGGATCTAAAGAACTCAACCTTATGCTTTTCTTCCAGACCTATCTCACTGTCCCTTCTCTCTCACTTTTTATTTCTGGGATCACATCCACATGACTACTCTTGAGTGAACTCAAACAAATGTGGAATTTTAACAAAACTGGTTATACCAGTATATTTATTCTTTAATCATTTATTCATTAAATATATACATAACACTTAAAATATGCCAGACTCTGTGATAAATCCTGGAAATGCAGCCCAATAAGAAAACATGAAACCAAGTAAGTGAAATAAGATTTTAGGGACATTGATAGACCCTACAAGGAACAATGGAGGTACATGGAAGGCAGTGGCTTTTTCTATGAAGTAACAAAGAGCATGTAGGTGTTGTGGAGCCTATGTAATAGGAATTGAGGCTAAAATTCATATAATTTGCTAGGGTGTGGAGTAGGAAAAGAGTAACGAACCCAGTTAGAGAAAACTCAGAAATATTATGTATTTGTTCCAGGAACCTCAAATAATTTTCTTAGTCTAATTAGGGGAACTCTAGAAAGGTAATTTGCAGATAGATCATCAAAGGTCTTGCTTCTGAGTTAATTGGATGAATGTGATAAGCAAATTAGTGGATTCTGTGATCCTAATATACTTGAACTAAAGACAGACACTTATGTTATGTCCTAAACTTATTTATTTTGTTTTAATTTGTGATAGAATGAAATAAAATAAAGAGCTATTTTTCATTCACAGTGTATTTTGCATTCTGGAAGGGTTAGAGTAGCTGCATTAAGGACTTCAGAGCAGGCACTTTACTGGGCTTGTTTTAAATGCACTAACACACCACCAGGACAATATCTGGAAATAGCTATCAATACAAAGGGAAGACAAACCAACCCCATCTACCTTTTGTGGCAAGAAAAATCTCAGAAGATTGTGTGCCTTCTGGAGAAACTTTGTTTCTACTGTAATTTGATTATAATGTCTTAAAAAAATATTCTCTAGAGATGTACGTATCTCTCTCTCTCTCTCTCTCTCTCTCTCTCTCTCTCTCTCTGTGTGTGTGTGTGTGTGTGTGTGTGTGTGTGTGTGTGTGTGTGTGTGTGTCCAAGGACACTGAGAACTTTAGGCCCTGGGAGATGTGAGATACCTTTACCACACAATGGTAGTGGGGTCCCAAGAGAAGAGGACTTGCCAGTCCCACCCACACATACCATGGCCACTGTATGTTATCATTTCAGACCCCAATACTCAAAGTTTGGAGTTCACACTGCTGTGGGTTTCTGAGATGATTTTATTTTTCTGGATGAAGTAGGGTTGTCCATCCTATGCTAAAGACACTATGCATGGGATTTTTTCTGAAGGCTTTTGAAGTTGAAATGATGAAGAATTATGGGAGGAAGATTAGAACAGAGCTTAAGACAAGGAAGCAAAGATAAGGATGGGGCAGAACGTTGTGGGAAAGGATGTAAGAATTCAGGAGAAGTCTTTAGTATAGGCACCAAGCACTGTTGAAACCAGAGTGATAAGCTACTGCCAAGGTATATTAAATTCTTTTGATTTGTAGTTACAATTGTTGCTTTCATTAACATGTTTCTTTGTCTTAGTTCTCCATGCCAACTCCTCATGAGCTAATTGCTAGACCTAATAGATATAGATTAGATGAGAATTATTAGCATAGTGTCTGAAATACAATAACTGCTCATTATGTTAGTGGTAGCTGTATTTAGCTAAGTTATTGATAAAAGAGATTTGCCAGCCCCACATAATAACTAAAAATATCCCATGCATTCAGTGAATGGGCCTCTGTGTTCCTTGTTTCACTGGTTAACTACATGGACACACTGTCAGGGCTCATAGCTGCTCATGGACTACCAGCAGACTTGAACCCAGGAAGTATTTGTCCTTTTGTTCTTAACAAATGGGAAGATAGTATGAAATATATAAATCATATGAGCTTAAAATAGTACAAATCCAGTTAAGGGGAAAGTGTCTTCCTTAAAACACACACACTGATTTATTAAGGTATAATGGGTTAACCTGCACATATGCAAACACCACAATCAGGTCTTAGGTATTAGACATATCATCATCTCCCAAAGTTTTATTTCTCTCTCTCTCTCTCTCTCTCTCTCTCTCGTCTTTCTTGTTAACTACAGGCAATATGTTCTACAGCAGATCTCCAGAACTTATTCACCTGATGTAAAGAAAACTTGATATTCATTGAATAAAAACTCTCCATTTTTAATTTCCCCCTACTCCAACCCTGGCAACCACTGTTTCTATAAGTTTGACTATTATAGATTCCTCATATAAGTAGATTCCTCATATATATATATATATTCCTCATATATATATATATATATATATATATATATATATATATATATATATGGACTCCTCATGTAAGTTTTCCTCTTATGACTAGTTGAGGTTGAACCTGAAGGACATTATGCTAAGGGAAGTGTTTTCCTTGATGACGTATTATTCTTACAAAACTTCATAGAATAATCTTCATTGGAACTTACACCATTTTTTTTCCTTACTTGTGGGCATAGGTAATTTTCTTTGACCTTGCTAAATGACTAGGAGATGAGATAGTCTATTCTACATAGAATAAGTAGCATCATTTAAAATGGTGAAATTGTTTATGGGATGAAAATAAATAACTTACATTAATTATTCATATGCAATATCATCAAATTCTGCAACAAAGCTTCTAAGTCATAGTTGAATGAAAACAAAATATTATTTGAATATTGGCCTAACTCCTTATTGTTATGAGACTTAAATCTTACACAGTCTTCATGTTTCTAGTCTAAGTGAAGTTGTTGATATCTAACTCATAGGGATGATTT
Organism: Ia io; assembly: GCA_025583905.1. NCBI lineage: Eukaryota > Metazoa > Chordata > Mammalia > Chiroptera > Vespertilionidae > Ia > Ia io. The sequence goes on from JAJQQW010000003.1 coordinate 52,506,474, forward strand.
GATGATATAAAAACTGCCATGAAATAGTGGTTGTTTCATAAATAAATGATGAAGCTGTCTTCTAACTTTCATTTTTGTTTAATAATTTACTTAATAAAATTGTATTCACTTTTTATTCTATAATATTTATCACTTGCTTTCTATTATGCTATGTATAATATGGATTTTAAGATACGTAAAATTCTTAATATATTTAATAAGACATAGTATTTTGTATTGTTGAAATAATTTCCAATTTATGTATTACTTGGCTTATCCATTAGACAGCACTGCAGCACTGAAATTTGTAAATAGTTAAATAAAGCTGGAATATTAAGATAAAGGTGAGTATTGTTAGGATGAACAATAAATTATATAACATTAGAATTTATGCAAGATAATTCCAGATGACATTGTTTTTGAGGAAAAAAAAAAGCAAATATTCATTATTTGTCCCATGTTATATTCTAGATTTGCTAATGGAGAAAATTGGGTATATAATTTGTCAAACTTTGATAATATTCCTTGTTTTGGCATTTTATAAATGGAAATTTGTTAAATTGAAAGGGTAGTTAAATATAATTTTGTTAATGGATTGCTATTTTACATCAAGAGTTGATTGACACTACCTGACAATTAAACACCTACGTGCAAGATACTACATTAAAAATTGTGGAGGATATGAAAAATAAGACTAAGGCATTCGAAAAAATTGAAATCAGTAAAAATCAAGAAGAAAGGGAAATCTATCAGGTTTGTAGAAACACAAGGGCAAGTATAATCACATATGTTTTTAGTACAGTTTTTGATTCACCAATCTGATTTTCTTTTGTTTTGTGTTCCTGGAGATAGGCTTTGTTAAGGCCAGTATGTAAACTTAACCCAAATAGAGACGTTTATCAGCCTTTAGTTTTCTGGAGCAGGAAAGCCCACATTTCAGACAAAAAAATCTGGAAGGTTTTATACCCACTTTCAACGTGGGATGGTGTGGTGGTAGTTCATCCACACTGACAAGCCGTTCTTGGACACCAGCAGGGAATCCTATAATTCAACTCAATCCTGGCACTACCTACCAGGAGATATTATCAGAGTCCACATGTTAAGGGTTCAGTCCTATGAGACTGTCCGTCTCTTTCCCCCACTTCAGATGCCAGTTGCCCAGCCCATGTTCACTTATGGTTCTGACTAACTAGCTATAGGAGGTTCCATCGACTCCCTTTTTGGGTTTGATTAATTTGCTAGAATTGTGGTTGGCAGTTAGACAAGGTCAGAGCAAGGACAACAGGCCAGGTACAGAAAGCCACAAGGGTAGAAAGCCTCAGGTGCCTAGCAGTGGGCAAAACTGAGAAAACAAGAACCTCATATCCAATGTAACCTTACCTCCCCTAGCATATCGCTGGTCATGCAGTTTGGACCCCCTGACCTTTCCTCCCTAGACATAACATCTAGGTCTCAGTTGCATTTCATCTCCAGACCCAGAAAAGCAGCAAAACCAGGTGGATGATACCAGGATCAGCTGCATTGACTAATGACCCCCTGCCCTGGCCGATCAATCAGCAGAGATCATGACCTTTAAGGATACAATTGGAAAGCTGATGGATATTCTATGTAGATCCTCCCCTGGGACCTCCCCTAATATCACCACCCTTAAAAGCCCATAGGATAAGGATCCAACACACCCTTTCCTCTGGGAGCATGCCATAGCCTTTCCTCTTCCCCTCCTCTCTCTCAGGCATGTAACCTTTACCTTCTTCCTAAGCTCCAAGGGCCCCTTCTTTTGCCTCTGTAACTTGTTTCCTAGAGCATACTTCCTCTATCTCTGTGACTTTCTAAATAAACTTTCTCATATTTTGAGTCTTGGCTCTGAATTCTTTCCTAGCCAAAACTCAAGTACAAAGGTTGCTGAACCAGGGTCTGACCCCACTGGTCTAATTCCTGATGCTACTTTTTGCTGCAGCCAACAGAATGGCTCTACAGAACTCGGAGGAACTTTACCTACTAGATTATGGGTTTATTATAAAATAATATAACTTGGGAACAGTCAGATGGAAGAGTTGCATGGGGCAAGGTATGGAGAAAGGGTGTAGAGCTTCCACACTGTCTTAGAGAAAACCACTCTCCCAAATCTTCAAGTGTTCAGCTTTGCAAATTTTTATTTTATTTTTATTTTTATAGAGCCTTCATTATACAGGCATGAATGATTAAATCATTAGTGATTGAACTCCATCTCCATCTCCTTCTCCCCTTCCCAGAGGTGAGGGGGGTGGAACTGAAAGTTCCAACCTTCTAATGGAGTGGTTGGTTCCTCTGGCAACCAGCTGCTATCCATAGGTGTAGCCCAAAACTCACTTTATTAACATAGCTTTAATTTTGCACTCGGATGTCGAGTGTGACTCGACACGGTTAGCATCGGTAGCAGCTCGAGAAAAAAGCAAGCGAGTGCAAAGGGTTAAGGCTGTCCTAATTCAGGAAATTCCAAGGGTTTTAGGAGCTCAGTGCCATAAAAGGGGTGAAGACCAAATCTATATTTATTTTTAAGCACAATATCACAGATCGCCTTTTCAGCAAGCTCCAAAAAGTTGGAGACAGTGATATTATTTTGGAAACTACAGAAATTACTGTCACAGAGAATGGTCTTAATTCCCATTGACTGTTGCATCTACACCTTACCATGAAGCATGGCAATTGTTTATGCCTGTGCACATCAACGAAACACAACAAAAAGCAGGGAGATTGCTTTTTAACTTTTATTTTAGGCAAGCTGGATTCATGATAGTCATTTATTTGGAACAGTTTAGTAAATGACAAAATGATCAGTACAGATTTGAGTTGCCTACTCTCAGCGGTTGTGTTATCAGAGAATTGTGTGGATTGCCCTTTTTCTTTGCTAGTGAGAGAAATAAGTACTTCCAGAGGCCCCCAAGGGAGGATGAGATGTGGTAGAAAGCTTTATTTGCATGGAATTACATCCCTCGGGATCCCAATTCACTTAATCCAGTCCTGGAAAATGTGTGCTGGGGATTCAGTAGAGCTAAAAGCAAAGCCAGTGTCCAGAGTTTCCGTTCCATGGTGGAGCTGGGTCCAGCACAGCGTCAGGCTAGGTCCAGTCCATTAGTCCATTGTGTGTGGGGTCCACATGGCTGTGGCCCATGTGGGTGAGTGCAGAGTGTGAGAGTCCTGTAAACCAAGAGTCAGGCCCCAGCAGCAAGAGAGGGGACTCCTTTGTTTAGGAGCTTAAATATCTCAGATTTTGAGCCCTTGCAGTGGCCACACCTATCCTGGCCAATGACCTGTTCCCAGGTGTGACTGACAAGAAAGTACCTTCCCTGTGTCACCCAGACCTTACTGGGCATACGTCTATTCTTCCTTTGTCCATTCCCTTACCCCAGGATCTGTGAGGAACAGACCTGAAGAGTGTCATACTGCAGCTTTTGGGCACAAATGGCATGCCTATATTCTCTGGCCTTCTCTTTGCTCCTTCCCTGTTAGTTAATAACCAGGCTATTAACAACAATATCAGTTGGACCCTGTGGACAAAAAGGGCCACACACTAGTCCTAAGCCTGCTAAGCTCAGGGGAGGCCTGTGTGGTGGCCTTACTAACTCAGAGACCTAAAGTGACCACATTGGATGGTCTGAAATTAAAACTTTCTAACTAAAAGCAGTTCATGGTGGGTAGTCATATCCTAGGCCTGACAAAGGTCAAGCTTTACCTTAACTGAGCCTGTTGTTTTTTGCATCTATGAATAACATACCTTTCAAATATCAAAGTAATTTCCTTCCCCCTCACACCTCAAAGCACAACTACCTCACCAGAGCGGAGATCACAAATCCCTCCATGTTATTATCATGTTAACTGTTAACTGTTAACTATCCTATACCCGCCTATGTAAAAGAAGTGCGTGCCTATTTGTTTTATTTTTTATCCAATCCCAGACATCCCCACACTTTGCTTTCTCCCGACTCTCTAATCTATCACCAATGAATTTGATGTAACTTTTATACTGTCTCCTTTGATTGTATTGTATAAAATAAGGTGCAAAACTGCCATTCTCTGGAGTATTTCTCAGTCCATTGAGATTTTGCTTCTTGGCAATTATTGTCAGTTTGGCTCAAATAAACTAAAAAAAATTCTTATAGGTTTGGGCGTTTTTTAACATTGACAACCCTGAACTATGAAATTTCTAAAGGTATTTTGGTTGACAAATGTAATAGAATAGGTTTTATTTGAAATATTGATGTGAATTGTTTTATTTCATAGATATTCACAATACCCAAAAAGAAACATCATTACCTTGGATGGGCCATCAGAATTTAGGAAGAAACAAAGTACATAACTTTGTATCAAAATCCCTATGTTCTTTTTCCTCTCCATTCTATCTCCATATGTGTGTCTACCAGTATGGCGAGGTCAGGAGGGATTTTATCTAAAAATCGCTTTACCCCTTCTCTTCTAGTATCCTATGGGGCTCAAGGGTGGAAAATTCAAGGACAGAATTTAAAGTAATGACATAAAGGACAATTTGTGCTATTCACATGTGGGTCTCAAAGCTATCAAGTATAGTGATTTGTCTGGACTTTTCACACATGAATTATTAGGAGATGTAGAGGATTTGAGGGTTCTGACCCTGATCATCTCTGTCTTTGGACAGCTTCATAAGGTTGTGAAAGAAATTTACTCTGGAGTCTCAAACCAATGTTGTACCCATGAGAAATTAGGTCCTTGTTTTGCTGGAGAAATCAGTGGGTCCAATTTTCCCCACACTAGTGGGAGTGTGGTGGCTCTAGCAATAGCTTAAAAAAATGAATTTTCTAAGACTCTCATGGGAAAGTGAATGGTTTTCATTGACATGGAATTGTGTTTCTTTGGTTGCAAAGTCCCATTTCCCTCAATCCAGTCCTGCAAGAGGTGCAGCTACAGCTATAGCAGAGACAAGGGCAGGGCGTGTCCAGAGTTCCCATTCCATTGACTGGGTCCAGTGGAGCATCAAGCTGGATTGAGTCCATTAGTCCATTGTGTGGGTTCCACATGGCCACGAGCCACATGGGTTAATGAGAGTGTATAAGCCTCACAAGTCAGGAGCTAGGAGTCAGGTGAGAGGAGAGGGAGAGAGAGAGAGAGAGAGAGAGAGAGAGAGAGAGAGAGAGAGAGAGAGAGAGAGAGATCCTTTGTTCAGGAATTTAAATATTTAATTTTCCAGAGTTTGCAGTGGCCATACCTATTCTGGCCACTGACTTGTTTCCAGGTGTGACTGACAGCTAAGCATTTTCCCACATCACCCAGACCTTACTGGGCATATGTCTAAATTGCCTTTATCCAGTCCTTTCCCCCAGTGATCTTGAAGAATGTTAACTGCAGCTTTTTGACAAAGCTGTAGAGATGGCATGCCTATATTATCTAGTCTTCCCTTTACTCCTTTCCTGTTAATAATAACCAGATTATTATAACAGTATTACTTGTACTAAAAATAGGTTAAATTCAGGGCATCTAATTAATAAAAATCTGGTTTCAGTGATGATAGGAAGCTGGTTCTTAGAGTCAACATAAATTCACATTAAAATACTCAGCTGCAATGTGTACCTTTTTGGGTTTCAGATCTGAATGCTGCAGGACTGGCTGCCCTGATTCTTTTCCTAATTAGGGTTTAGTTTTATTTCAAAATTTTTTTCTATTCTTTATCACTATCTTCACCAACTTATAGGTGTAAGGAGGCAACTTTATCAAGATCAACTTATAGGGTTAAATGTGGCACTTCTCTGAGAACAAACCCTACAATGTCCTTTCAAACAAGCTCTTTCTTGTTTCTCTGTGAGTTCTGGGTACTGAGGTGAGGAGAGGGTGAGAAGGAAGATAAATGGAGAAAAATTAAAACTACAGCCATAGTAATTCATTTGCCTTGCCTTCCAAGCATCCAGATGCATTTTTTTTTTTTTTGTGATTGTCTGTGTTGACTAATGGCTCTCAATGGAAATTAGGTAAGTAAAATTTAAGATTTTAGCTGTAGAGAATGAATTAATCACAGGAAATGAGTGCAATTAGTTTAAGATACAAAAAAGGTAAATGGAATCTCAGACCCACATTGCATAGAGGATTTCCCATAATAATAATATCAGGTAGAGGGAAAAAAGCTAAACAAATTATTACCAATAAGGGCTCATCCTCCATCCTAATCTGGGAGCCAGGTTTAATAAGAGTAAGAGGGATATCTACAGTTAGAAAATAAACTTCAAACTTTGATATTGAACCAAATCCTATTGCTAAGATTTTGGAAAGCAAAAAAAGCTTCAGTGAGGCACAGAAACTTCTTTACACACAGGATTTGACATTGCAGTCAAATGACAATCCATTTGGAAAAAACAACAATAAAGATCAATGGCAAGATGTAGATGCCCTTTAAGTGAAGGAGAAATAGGACCAAGGTTAAAACCATGTTAAAGAGATTAGTTAGGAGAATCTCAAAGTAAGAGCAGGCAGGTTTGTCTAATCTGCATAAAAGAACATTTGTCACTAAAATTACAACAGTTATATAGGACCTAAAATATTCAAATTCAAAGAAATGGAACATTTTAGGGAGAAGCACAATTGATTCATGTTGATCCACACAGGACTTGGACAACAATTTTGGGAAATGCAAGTAACACTGAAGGTTGGATAGCACAAATCTCAACTTCAATGATCTGTCCTAGGGGATTCTCCATGTGGGCAGATGTATAAAAAGAAGACTAAGTCAAAGGAAAAGTCACACACACACACACACACACACACACACACACACACACACACACACTGGAGAGTCCAAGTATGTAATGTCTTTACTCCTTACACCCAAATTACTGGTGGTGAGAAATCCTCACGTTGCTCTGAATTTTGCCGTAGAAGCACAAGTGTGAGTTTTAATGATTCAGAGTTAAATCTCTTACATAAATCATTTGTTCTATCATGCTGGTTGCCTTCCCTCAAGAGCCAAATGAAGTAAGCAAAGATGGGTGACACACCAGAGGAAATTGAAAGGAAGGGACTCACAAGCTCACAGAAGAGCTGACATCATCCCCTCTTTCCCAACTGTCATAATACCAAGAGTTCAGGTTAAGGGTGAGAAGGAGGGCAGAATAACACAAAAACTTGGCTTTAATTTACCTTGTAAGAAACACAAATAAATTATTAATAAGGTACTAGTGGGGCAGAGGTGAGGAGAGAGCCATGCCATGTAGGTGCTGGTAAGAAGAAATAAGGGAATATTTCCTAATAATTTATTATACATGGGTAAAATTTTAATTAAGCTAAATTATTAGAAACTTTTACTAGATTTACATTTTTATTAAATGTGGCTTGGGTAACCTGTAGGAATATTCTGCATATATTGGCATAGAATTTTTTGGTAAGATTTCAAAATTACTCTATGTGGCTTTTCATTAGCTGAAGGTTTTTAAATTTCCAAGTTATATTTGAAAACATAGTAATATTTAAAGGAATTATTGACTTTTTAAACTGATACTTTGATGAAATGGAATTCTAGACTTTAGAAAAATTTTGGAAATAAAGACAAGGTGAATATACCTACCAGAGAAATATTTAAAGAAATACAATGAAATCTAGCAAATTTGGAGATAAGATTGAGGAAACCTTTGACACTTCTTTCCAAAGCACCTAACCTTCTCCCATTCCCATTTCTTAATCATTATTATTATTATAAATAATAAACAGTGTATCTGCATAATGTCCAGACCTTTCTAATCGACTCCTTACTTTGCTCTCTCAGTGTTCCCCAAACACCTCTCATTTTTACTCCCAACAGTAACTGCATACCCCCTAGACCAGTATCATACTTTTATCCAACATCATTATTCAGTGATTTCTACATGCTAGATACTGTCCTAGACAATGGAAAATTTGTTGGAGAAACTTTGAATTATAGAGATAGATTCTAATAAAAGCTGACGTGTTAAAACTGGTGAATTATTATTTCACCAACAAGATAAAACTGATATCTTCTTGTGAAATGGGTGACAGAAGTAAATGCTGTGTTAAAAAAAAATAAATGCGATGCAGACAAGTTTGGGAGTAATACATGACATATGAATGGGTCCTTTTTGAAGATCCCAATGGTTCTTTCTCATTCTCATCTTCCTCCACTGTTTGGCAGCTTTTTATTTATGGGTCAAAATCTTTTGGAACATGCAGTTTTTTTTTTCTCAGCTCCTAGAAGAAATACTCTTCAATTTCTTATTTTTTGACACTAAATCCATTTCACTTATCCTTTTCAAAACTCCTTAACATTTCTCCAAATCGCTTCTCCCTCCCTCCCTCTCTCTCTCTCTCTCTCTCTCTCTCTCTCTCTCTCTCTCTCTCTCTCTGTATTAAGGATTTAACTCCTACAATTATCATCAACTCTATTTTACTAACATCTCAAGTGAAATACTTCCATTATTAAATGTCTCATTTTCCCAGCCAAACCAACTCCATTGCCATTCTCCTATTTATGCATGCTCAACTTTAGCTTATTGCTGTTTGTCTCTCCATCAGAATTAGCTCAATCTTTTCCCCTTCCACTATTTTAAAATTTCTTCATATTTCTACTTGTCTCTAAAATCCAGTACTCTGCAGTCTTATTTGGCCTACATTATTTTATATTTTAGGACTGGTCTTCCTAAATTTAAATTTATCCCACTGACCACCCCCATCTTGCTTGGGTTTTTAAAGTACTTTTCTTAAAACCTATCTTCTGTCACTTTGCTGCCCCCAAACAAACACAGGTCAGACTTCTGATGGCTCCCTGATGTCTATGGAATAAAACTTCAGTCTCTTTGGCATTGCATTTAAGGTGCTTCATTGTTTAGCCTAAGCTAATTATGGCATGATACGTTCTATCAGAGTATTTGTACAGGCCTTCTCTATTTCCAGACTACAATAGATTCCTGGAAGGATCACTCCATTTTAATTAATCATTGTTTTCCTTGAGTAGCATAATGCCTTCCCTGGGGTTGTTTACCTAGTAGGCACTCACTACAAGTTTGTTAAACAAACAATTGCATTGGAAAGTCCTGGCCAGCTAGATTCCTCCATCTTCTCTTGCGTCCTTTCCCTCTTCACTTGAATAAAAGAGTGTCTTAAAGAAGTGCCTTCCTTTTTGAAAATTAATTTAGTTATAAACTCTTTAATTAAAGGTATTTCTTTTTTTGTGAGTTGTGTGGGAGTGTTCTGTGAGAAGGAAAGGTTTTCCTACTCCCTTTTTTAAAAATCATTTTTATTATTTTTAATTTTTAAATATATTTTTATTTTTGATAGTATTACAGAAATTAGAATTTGGAATGCATTTTTTAAGTAAAGAAAAATGCATATGTTGGTTAGGTGTCATTGGAATAGTGAGATTGATACTATCTTTCCAGGCACATAAGATTAAAAAGACCACTGAGATTCTGGATTCCAGAAACAAAACTACCATTACTTTGATTTCTATAAGAGATATGTTTTGCAAACTTCAAAAATCATGACTTACAATAGCTTTTTAATACAGCATGTTCATAAATTGGATTCCTAACATGCAGCTGAAATAAATAAAAAGGGGAATTATTTTATTATAGTAGATTCCTTATTTTAAAAAACTCATCAAAGGCTTCAATAAATAAAAAAATGCTGAAAATATTATGGATTTTATATGATTTCATAAATACTGTTTCTGTCAAGTTTTCCATGTGTTATATTAAGTGCAATATCCTTACCTCACTTTCAGTTTTGTAAGGTTCTAGTATCTAGCTTAAATGTAATTTTTAAATTTCTATGTCTTAGCCCATATTTAGAAACAGTTCTTTGCCTACAAAAGAGACTAATAAGGTAATTATACCTTTTAAATATTTAAACAAGTCCTATCTGACTTTTGTTTAAAGTTCTGGCAAAAAGTCAGAACTAGTTTCTCTTTTGGTACACAGCTCATATCTCCTACTCATTTTTAATTTTTTGATTTTTAAAATTTGTTTCCCTTGAGAATATAAGAAATAACAGACATCATTTTTGTGAATAATGTTCCAGATGTTGCCCCACCAGTTATGGATATAAATGCATTTGCAAGAAAGTTTAATTGGTGCTGTTAATTCAACTCAGGATCCTGTTTATTTTCCTAATTGCTGCCAGACATTGAATGGGTGGTTAATATATTAGAAACCTCCTGTTTTTCTGAACCTTTGCCTTACCCATTGGCGATTTTGTGAGGAAGAAAATCTGCTTTTCATTTATTTTCCCCTACCTTGAAAGCACTTGCATAAACTCTGGCAGCATTCCTTCTGAAGATAGTACGTAGAAGACTTCTCTGTCTTGCATCTGTCGTTCTGTATGGTAATACCACCTCATCTTGTTTGCCACAAATGTGTGACAAGTATTATTATCACCTGTGTATTATGTAACAGTATTATTCCTATGATGAAAAGGTGCTCTTAAGTTTAATAATTTAACATTGTGAGATAGTCGTTATGAGTTAAGCACCATGATAACACAGATGTGGCTCTGTGGAGGGCAGGGGTCAGATGTGTGAAGGGATGGGAGGAGCAGTGGAGGGCAGATGCCACAAGAGGGCCTGGACATGGAGGAGACTTGGGACATCAGAGTGGCTATCCAAAATGTTCCATCTGATAAATCCAACAATAAGATTTTTGATTCATGTTTTACCCTATAAATAACTAAGAATTTATAAAAAAAAGAAATAATTTTTGATATCCTTTTTGCATACTACTTATTTCTCTTTATTTCAACGTTTTCTAATTTTGAACTGGTACCTTCAAAGAGATAATTGTCCCTTCTTCCTGTCTCTCTCTCATCTCTGCCAGATAAATATTTTAAAAAATAATATATCAACAATGTTTTATTTAGGAAACTCAACTTAAATTTTATTGTTGTCTTTTTTATTCTGAAAGGGAAGTAAAACTGTAATGACCTAGTTGGTTACCTCCCTTGTGTCTACCCACTGGTGTTGTACCAATGAATTCAGTGTTTCCTCAGATTTTAGAAGAGCTTATTTCTTGTTAGAGGAACTTTAATAAATTATTCCTTAACTTGTCATATTTTCTTTTTGATGACTTATTGCCATTTTGTTCACTTTCTTATTTTGGGCCTTTCTTATATTCTGTGGTGGAGTATACTCTTCATTATCACATGTGTATTGTAAATGAATTATTTACGATAATGTAAATAATTATTGTCTCCTACTTCTCCAGTGCTTAATTCTTCACCCAGTTCACTTTCATTCTGGGACTATGACAATGTTATACCCCTCTTACCATAGTTCCTAAGAAAGTTCTCCACTTATTATTGCTGGGAAAAAAAATCCCCCAAGCTGACCTTCCTTTCTGATAGTTCTAGCTCTATGTCCTTGGGCGAGTTACTTCAACTCCATGACACTTGTGATTTTTATTTGTAAAAACAGGGAGTGAACTGGTTGACACCTAGAGTCCATTCAAACTGTAATGATCAATCTTTATCCCACTTTACCTGTCTTTTCCTGTTTTCTATAAACTCATTCTATAAAGCTATATGATTGATACTGACTTCAGTCAGAAATGCTGTCATTTTCAGTAATCCCCAAAGGTAACTATTTTATTACCAAATTTAATACATTGATCATTTACAATTAGCATTTCTTTTTAAATATTTTCATTTGATCTTTCTCTAGCAAATACTGATTTATTCTTTCACACATACCATTTCTAGCTGATGCAGATGAATAATTTATAATTTCTAGGTTCCACTCCTTCCTTTCTTATTTCTAAACTCTTCATAGAATCTTGCCCTTATTTCAGAAAATAATTTTTATAGGCCTCCTGTTTTTATTCATTGTGCTAATTAGATTTTCAGGGTTCTGTATTTTTGTGTTATGATTTAATAAAAATATACAACTTTCTCTTAAATACACATACATATTATACAAGTCTTACAGAGACATATTCAGGTTGTGCTTTTATTTTTGCAACAGTAACAATCTTAATATAAAATAAATCACTTCCTTTCCCCTGCATATGTCAGTGCTTACCACTTGTGTCACTTTTTTCACACCCTTTCACTTTAGAAACAGATGTTATATGCCAACTGGAAGAAAAAGTGCTAGCAGGCATTTGCAGACCACCTGGCTACCTGGACCGGGTTTTCTGCTCTGATGACTGGTTTTTCCACCTTTGTGATTCACTTAGCCTTGCTTCTTGTTCAGCCCTATAATAATTTCCAACAGTCAGAACCAATTGACTTTGTGCAGAGGAATTAAAGAGGGATGTGATAGATTATGTCCCAGGACAACAATCCGTATTGACCCTTCTCCATTGAACATTTAGCTTGAAGAATGTTAAATACTTACATGTCAGCAAAGTTCCTTAAGGTTAAATACATACGTACAGATGCAATTGCAAAATGTTCCAAAGGAATAGAATATCTCTGACAATGCTTTGTGAAATTTGTTTCTAATAAACACCTAACTACCTAAGGTATAGAACCCAGGAAGATAGTGGATATATATAGCATGGCTAACTGTGCTTTGTCTATACAACATAAGATTTCCTCTCCCCGGTAATAGGAAGTTTGAATGTGATTTTGTCTTTCTTCCATTCTTACTTTCTTTTAATCATCTGTATTTTTATTAAGATATCTTCCCAGTCTCCAAAGCTCAAATCCTTTCTCCTCTCTTCTCCATATCCAATTAGTCACCTAATTCTTTGAAATCACTTTCATATCCTTTGTTATATGTATTATTTTCATGGAATATGACTGTTTCTTTAATTAGTAGTCCTATGTCCGGTTTTCTGCCTATTTGATACTTACAACACTTTGATGCCACAATATCATCTCAAAGTTTAGCTCTGATATCATTTTATTGTTTGAGAATTACAGTAGTTCAGACCAGAGAGTCTAGGGCCGTGGTCGGCAAACTGCGGCTCGTGAGCCACATGCGGCTCTTTGGCCCCTTGAGTGTGGCTCTTCCACAAAATACCACGGCCTGGGCGAGTCTTTTTTGAAGAAGTGGCATTAGAAGAAGTTTAAGTTTAAAAAATTTGGCTCTCCAAAGAAATTTCAATCGTTGTACTGTTGATATTTGGCTCTGTTGACTAACGAGTTTGCCGACCACTGGTCTAGGGTACTTGAGCTCTGATTTCTTTATGTGTGACTTTAGGCAACTTAAACTTTCTGTGCTTCAGCACACCCAACTGCAAAATAGGAATAAGAGTGAGTCTAATGGTTCGTTAAGGTTAAATGGGTTTGTATATTTAGAGCCTTTAGAATAGTGCCCAGCATCCATTAAGCATTAGATGAGTCGTTTCCAGTATTGTATAAAAATATCAGTGGGCTCCCGCTGGCTCTAGGACACCTTAATGGGATAGTCAAGATTCTTGAGATTTGTTCCGGTATTGTGACGCAAAACGCAGTTTAGAGTATGGATGAGCGAAGATGCTGACTAAAGGTTAATTGCCATTTAAGACACCAAGTGGCCAATTTGGACAACTGATGGAAGGACATATTAATAAACACTTCTTTGGATTACAGATAATAAAAAGGTTGCGTGCTAGCTTCCCCCCCCCCCCCCATTATATGTATAGTAGCGCTTTTACTATTGATTATTAGGAGCACAGTACTTATGATTTCATTGAAACGTATTTCCAATTGTTACATCACAGTTATTTCAAATGTTTAGTTGTTTGTGTCTCCTACCGCACTGTGTAACCTTAAAGGGCCTGGCCCTTTAACAGACCTCCTCTGCATCATAACGCAAGGCTGAGAGTAGGTGTGCTGAGCATGCCGTTATCAAATGTCTGAGGAAGTAGCCAGTTGTCTTACCTTGCCAATCAGCTTTTGTTTACCTCTTTTTATTAAGTGTCTTCATGTAGATTTACTTTCAAGATGCAATGGAGTTGATTGTGAACGGACTGAATAGGGGACTTTTTTTCCTCAGATTGGGGAGTGGGGATAGCATAATGACTATAATTTAAGCTACTGCATTAGTCCTTACGAAGTGTCTGTACGTTTAACACTCCATGTGGTAATTATGACTTCCCTCGAATGAGTCAGGTTGTTTATGCTTTCATAAACCAAGCAGCTGCACCACAGAAGACAGACTCCACATTAGCACTTCCTCCTAAGACCATGAATGAGCTTAAAAGATTTTTGCAAATTTCTCTTGAATTCAAGTTGTTTGTTAAAAGTGATAGTTTTATGAGACTGCCACATGGAAAATGTCCTTCACGCTCAGATTTTCCATTTGCGATATAAATCCACATTTAGTACCATTTTTAGAGAGGCATTAAAGTTGATATAATAACCCCCAACTGAGTTTGATAAAAGGAGAGCTTAATTTACAGGTAAAGTACGGTTATATGAAATGACAGCTAGGGAAGTTATGAGTAAGACTTGGAAAAAAATACACACTAACTGGTTGATAATTTATTTCCTGCATTCAATCTTCTGACTTTACAGGGAAACTCTTGCTGTAACAAATGCTAGCTGTCCTAGTACTTTCTTTAACATAATAAACAGACTGTTTTGAAACTACATTGAAATATGTGGAACTAAATCTGTGTTTTAAATATCTTTCATAAAAACATTAAACATCTTGATTGACTATTTGTAATAATGGATGCAGAGACAATGTGATTATACATATATGTATTATCATTGATGGGATTTAACCATGCCATCTTGCTGGAACCATTTTATCAGGCATAAAATTAGAGTCCAGCTCCATCATGCTTTTTTAGACAAGAAAACTTGGAAAGAGAGGCAGCTGTATCTATTAGAAAACAAAGATCCCCTTCAGGAGAAAAAGGGAAGTATGGTAAAAAATTGTAACACTAAGAGAATGCCTTAATAATTGGCAATTAAATTATTTAGAAAAATGTTAACCAAGTCTTCTTTTCTTCCCTCCTCCTCCTCCTCCCTCTCTCTTTCTCCCTTTGTATTTCTCTCTCTCTCTCTCTCTCTCCCTCTCTCTCTCTCTCTCTCTCTCTCTCTCTCTCTCTCTCTCTCTCTCTCTCTCAGCTAGAAATGATTTTTCCTTATTTTACTTGTGAGAACTTGAAAAGCATAGAGGTTAAGTGAATTTTCTATGGTCATCTGTTGACAAAGAGTAAAACTGTCTCTTGAAAGCAGTTCTCCTAACCTGAAGGTGATAGTCCTTTCCATGACTTCATCTCAAGACCTTCCTGTATCCTAGAGATGAGATACATGTGTTCGCTAAAGAATTAGTAAAATAGTGGTCAGGAAAAAAGCACACAATTAAGGCAATGGGTACAAAATGCCAGACAATTATATACTTTACTACTTTCCTTTCCATAAAATATAAATGTCTAGTTACTATGTTGTAAACCTTAAATGAATATACTATAGTGTGTCAATTATAATTATAAAATAAATTTAAAATATATTCTATTTCTAACCTATATTACTAGCTTTCATGTGATTTATTCTTTTACGCTTTTATATTTTCAAGAAGATATGTTAAAATTACCTCAATGTCTTTTACTAAGTACTATAGCATATATGTTTTTTTATTGTCTGAAGTTTTGCATATATTTTTTTTATTATGATTGAATCGAGTACAACATTTTGTCATAATTAGGGCATATATCCTAATCTGTACCATCACATACCACTCGTAAAGTTTAAAACATAGGTCCTGTTCAGCCTGAGTGTGGATTAAAGCAATGAATTAAATATTATTTCAACACCGGGATTCTAAATTAACCAAACATTAAGAAGGTAAGTAAGTAAATGCTTTTAGGAGTGAAGAGTTTTGGAAGAAATATTTTAAGGCAAGAGAGAAACTCCTAGAATGCTTACTGGTTGTTCAAGAGAGCTAGCTGCTTTCACAGCACAAGTCACTAAGCCCCTGTGCTGGTGTGGCTTGTCATCAGTTTTTTCTCTCTCTCTCCCTCTCCTCTGTCCTCCTGCCACTTCCTGCAGATTCTAGGCTACCATGTCAGGCCATGTGTGGGGGTGAACGCATCCTTACAGGAAGCACATAAAATTTTTCTGACTAAAACAAGAATTATTTACTAACCAAGATCATTTTTATCATTGTCAATGAAATCTACTCTTTTGTTTGCATTTCTTGTCATTCTCAACTTTTTCAAAACACTCTTTCCCAACTGACACTAAAACTACCTTCTTGTCCTACCTTGTAGTATCCATGTACAATTATTTTATTACCATAGTCTGTCTGGCTTCTGACCCTTAGCTTTCCCTGACCCTCAAGCTGTATATGATTCCCCAAACCTAGTTTTGACTCACAGATTTGTTCAGAATAACTCTTCTTTCCTGCCTTGAATAAGAGTCTCCAATCCTTATCCTAAATTCACAATAGGCTGCATTCCATGATTCAGAAAAATTGAAGTTTTTTTTTTTCTCAATGGGCCTTATGAAAAAATTTCAATATCTTATAATTGTAATAACATACTTTACATTATACATATATTTGTATTTCATAATCATAATGATATACACTGCAATAGGTTTATAATGGCCTAAGAATTTAACAGCTTTTTTTTTAATAACAGTCATTTATTGAGCACTTATTATGTGCCAGGCACAAACTTTTCTTACATATGCCATTTCTTTTAATCATCATAGCATTATGACTTGTAACTATATGACATCAGCGTTTCAAATTAGGATACTGAAGATGGGATGGGTTAATTGTTTAGCTTAGTTCTCAGTTATCAAGTGGCAGAGCTAGGATTTAAATGCAATGCACAGGACTCAAACATTATATTGTGCTATTGCATATTATTGCAATACCACCCATTTAAATTTTGGTCTAACCTCACCAGACAAACTTATATCCAGTTATTTGGTCTCATTTAAGAACATTATATTATGAAATTTGGTAGCTATAGTGTATCCTTGTATCTTTCTGCCTGATTATTAGGTAGCTGCCAGAACATCCTGTGGACAATATTTATAAATAAATGCCTATAAGTGTATATTATACTGACAGAACCAAAATAAATTATTGCTCATTTCTTGATTTGTTTTTGATCAAGGTTTTTAGGTTGGAGTTCATGAGCCCTCACAAGTTTTAGGTGTTCTTTGAATCACCTGAAAAAATGTGTATATATATATATATGCAATATATGTATCCCATGTGAATTTTTAATAGCTATATTTACCTATAGATATAGTCATTTATATAAATATGTATTCATATTTACTGTATCCCTTTTGTTGATATATTCAACCAAATCTTGAAGTGGTCTGAGTTCTCAAATAAGCTTAGCATCAATAGCTCAATCTCTTAACACCCAATATTAGGTAGAAATCAATTCCATCGTTTTGTTCTTTAGGCATAATCAACCAGCAATGAATTTACTAAATACATTATCATTATCTTCACCAGTAGTACTAGTAGTAGTAGTAGTGAGTTTGCATTCTTGATTTTTGGATTTGTTAGTTTATTTTGATTAAAACAAAATAAGGCAAATGGTTGAGTTCTCTCTTTGCATGGATTCCAGTGCAGAGATAAAGAATTACTTTGAGAATAATGAGAGAAGAAGGATTCTAGCAGACAGAAATTTGGAGTCAGAAACCTGAAACCAGAGATGACCAAGACAGTGTAAACTCTGCAGTTCCCAGAAACCTTGTCAGGTGCTTGAGATTTTCCACAAGATGTGGACTGAATAAAATTTATCTTTATATTAAGGGGTAGTATTCCCTCAGTTGACTTCCGAGTTATAGTTAGAATTGCACAACTTGGCCTATGGAAACTTATGTTTATCTTTATTAAACATCTAGTAAATAATCTTTTCTGTATTTATTGTCTGGCAGTTTTACATCAAAATTGCCTGGGTTGTAGTTTGAGAAAGAATATAATTACACTTTTCTATTTCTGGTATACTATTTACCTCCAGTTTTGAGAAAGGTGATCGTATGTTTCAATTTGCTCAAGATAGTCTTTGTTTATGCCTTTTGTTCTAAAAATATTAACAGAGTTCTACTTTGTACAATTAAATTAAATGATAACCCTATCTTTGAGCAATACATCTATTTTATTATCTCTGAAGAATTCTTAAAAGCAATTTAGCAATCTCACCTTAAAGATTTTTAAGCTCACAATGATGTAATCCAATTAGAAAAAAAATATGAACTCATTACAAAATAAGAAGGTTCCTGTGAAAGTTAAATCTGGTGCTTTATAAAATGACTAGAGGTCTGGTGCATGAATTCGTGCATGAGTGGGGTCCCTCAGCCTGGCCGGTGGTCAGGGCCATCTCGCCCAGTCCAAATCGGGGCGATTGGGGCCGGCTGGGTGGGGGAGGTTGGCTGTGGGAGCACACTGACTACCAGGGGGCAGCTCCTGCATTGAGCTTTTGCCCCCTGGTGGTCAGTGCATGTCATAGCGACTGATCAATGGGTCATTAGGTCGACAGGGCATAAAAGTTGCTTAGACTTTTATACATATAGATTAGCATTATGTATGACACAAAATAGGACTAGACATTAATAAATGGCCACTTGATTATCTCTGTCAAGAAATACCCTTCAATATGTTGGGTAATAGATGTGTTACATTTGGCTCAAGTGGAAAATGAACTTACCAATTTAAAAGAAACTGACACTTTTATTTACTATTTTTTTATGATATAAAGATCATTTTTTAAATCTAAAAATGTAAGCTCTATCATTGAAGTAATTAATAAAAAGTGACATGGAAAGTTTCAGAAATAAGAGTAAACACTTTATCTAGTCACACATAAATATTTAACGTTCCACACATAGTTTGATGTTTGTTTAAAACCATTTTTTTTATTTTTAAAACTAATCTTCTTTGAAAGATATTTTCTGTATTTTGGAAAAATATTCTCAATTTGTAAATCCCTGCCTCTCATTTGATTTTCAAACTTTCACATGAATTGAGGTACCTTTATTTCTGTTAGGTTTCTCTTTTTTAAAAACAACCTTATTGAGGTATAATTTACATACTTAAATTCACCCACTTTAAGTATACAATGTAATGATTTTTAGTAAATATGCCAAGTTGTGCAGCCATCACCATATCCAGTTCTAGATCATCTTCATCACCCCAGTAAGATCCTCCCTGTTCTTTCACAGTTAATCTTCATTCCCACCTCAACCCCAGGCAAAAATGTTAGTTTAAAATGAGCAATAATACTGGAATGTTTTCCCCATTCCAAAGCCACTCTGAATCAAGAGAAGCATTAGAAAAGGAGGGTATGATTCTCTTTCATCAAAACAATGAATTGGGGCGAGAGCAGATTCACGTCTACATTGGATGGCAGAGGCGAGCGGGCCAGTGCTGTGGGCAGGGGAGGTTGCCATGGCACCACTTCTTTGGAACTCACAGAAACCCATATCCACTCCAGGTGGCATAAATATGAAGACCTGCAGTGGAAGTCTCTGCCCCAGTGAATATGGGAGCCTCACTCTGGTCTCATAACTCTTTGCATACAACATACTACGATTCGTAAAATATTTCAGTGGTTAAGCCTATAAAATGCTATTCAACCTGTATAATATGCTTTGATTTGACTTATATGTAACTATAAATTTCTTCGGAAGCAAAAAACTTGAATCCTGGAATCAACTTTCACCTCTAAATAATAGTGCACTTTTTTTCCATCTATCAAAGGAGTTGATAATATTTACCCTGTTTGTTCTTTTAAAAAATTTTTGGTGATACTGAAATGTAAAAAAAAAAATTTGCCATTTAGAACATTTCTAATCATCTCCTACTTGGTAGTAGCTTCCTAACTGGTCGCTTTGCTTCTACTCTTTCTAACTAAAATCCACTCTGTTCTTAACAACCAAGGTGACTTTTATTTATTTATTTATTTATTATTTTTTTAAAATATATTTTATTGATTTTTTACAGAGAGGAAGGGAGAGTTAGAAACATCGATCAGCTGCCTCCCGCACACCTCCCACTGGGGATGTGCTCGCAACCAAGGTACATGCCCTTGACCGGAATCGAACCTGGGACCCTTCAGTCCACAGGCCGACGCTCTATCCACGGAGCCAAACTGATTAGGGCACGACCAAGGTGACCTTTAAAGACACAGGCCATACTTAAAACTCCAAAGTCTTCCCATTGAGAATAAAATTCTAAATTCTTCTCAAAGTATCAGGGTTACCTATAATCTTATGTGTGTCCATTTTTCCAACCTTACCTTTTTAGTCTTTGCTCCTATGCTCCAGGCACACTGGCCTTCTCTGCCACCCCCCTTCAAAAAAAAAAAAAAAAAAAAAAAAAAAAGATCATGGATATCCTTTTATTTTCCTTTAATTATTATTCATTGTCTATATTCTTTACTGGAATGTAAGGTGTCTGAGAGCAGGGAATATGTTTGTCTTATTCCCTATTATACTTTGTGTCCCTATTATACTTTAGTAGATACTAAATAAGGACGTATTAAATAAAGCTGCTGTGCACACATTGGCTACTCTCACAAATGAAAGACAAAGAATAAGCTCAAGTATTTTTAAGATTTATACATTAATCTCAATTTAATTTATAATGTATATATGTATACATGCATGTTTAATGGGGGTAATCCTAGCATTGTACTAAGGTTAATGTCCTTTGTTATATTGATTTGCATCAGACAATATGATATGTAGATTTGGTGTGCTGCTCTTATTCATATATAAATATCAATAGAATAATACACAAGATAAAAGTTATAGAAGAATAAAAGTTGTAGAAGAGAACCTTTTTTTTTTTTTTCTTTTAGCACTCGGAACCAACTGCTTGCACTTCTCTTTCCTTTGCTACCATCCAGCTCCAGGATCAGCTGACACCATGGGTTTTGCAGACCTGAAAAGTCCTGCCAGCCTCCAGGTGCCCAATGACTATCTTGTGGACAGCAGCTACATCAAAGGCTCTGTGCCATCACAAGCAGATGTGGCAGTATTTGAAGCAGCCTTTGGCCCACCACCTGCCGACATGTATCGTGCCCTGTGTTGGTGTAATCACATCAAATCTTCAGAAAAGGAAAAGACCAGCCTGCCAGGAGTGAAGACGGCTTTGGGCAAGTATGGCCCAGCTAATGTGGAAGACACCACAGAAGTGGAGCTACAGATAGTAAAGACGATGATGACATTGATCTGTTTTGATCTGATGATGAGGGAGAAAGTGAAGAAGCAAAGAGGCTAAGAGAAGAATGCCTCGCACATTATGAGTCCAAGAAAGCCAAAAAATCCCTGCACTTGTTGACATGTCTTCCATCTTATTAGATTGAATTCATGGGATGATGAGACAGATATGGTAAAATTAGAAGTGTGTGTCAGGAGAATTCAAGCAGACGGCTTGATCTGGGGCTCTTCTAAACCAGTTCTAATGGGTATGGAATTAAAAAAAAAAACTTCAAATAAGTGTATAGTAGAAAGCAAAGTTGGAACAGGTATGTTGAAAGTGGGGATCACTGCTTTTGAAGACTAAATGTAGTCCATGGATGTGGCTGCTTTCATTCAACAAGACCTAAAATCCACCATGGATCATTGCCAATAAATAAAGCTTGAAAAACAAACAAAAGAAGAGATCTGTCCCATAAATATATAGGGGAAATACTGCATTTCAAGGTCTCCATGAGAAAGCTCTGCACCGTCGGATGAAACCTATGAAAAGTTAGCATGGGTGGAACTCAGGGGAACTTTTTATTTGGGTGTGTCTGGAATTTATTCAGCTATATGCAATTATTATTTCCTATTAACATTTATTTTTCTATTAAGTTTTCATAGTTTTAAACTTCTTAAAAACTTGGACCCATAATTATATCATGAACTTGGATAGAACTGTTTGCTTTCTCCTAAGAAAAATCATGACACATTTCCAGAGGCTAATGTTACTCAAATTTCACATTGACTTTCAGCAAGCTGGAGCAGAGCTGAGAGAAGGAAAGAGAGCAGTTGTAATGAGAATATAGGTGTTATTTTTCCTTACACTGAAAAATAATTCTACAACATTTTTATAGTGGAAGATTTTGGATGTTGAGTAAGAAAGATATGTATATCAGCTGAAGTAATTAATCATTGCCAGGAGTAAAGGTGTGTTCTTAAGATACAGATAGGTGATCATACCTGTCTTGGATTCACAATCCAAGTTGCCCAAATCTTGTACCTTTCTTAGCTTATCTCTGTGTGTATGTGTGGATGTTTATGTATATATGTGCATATGTGTGTGGGGGCTGTATGTATGCATACATACACATACCTAAATATACAAGAAGGGTCATTTCTAAGCATTTCCTATAATCATGTTGGGCCATCTGACTAGTCCTGGCCAGTAGGCTAAAGTGGAATTGACATGTATTACTTCTGGATCAAACAAGCAAGAGTAGATTTGAATTTTTTATTCGTTATCTTCCCTTGCCACAGTGATGTAGGAGTCAAATACTATAAATGCCCATAGTTTAAAATGAAAGTCACCTGCACCCCTGAATTACCCTTTGGAAGTTGGCTGCTCTGCATTAGCACTATGTGAACAAGAAACAAAATTTTACCCATTAACTATTGATATTTGGGGACTTGTTGATTATTGCAGTGTAAGTTTATCCTTCAAGAACTTGCCAGAAAGCTGTTCAGATTGTTCAAATTGAGTGCATTTAATACAAGAAATTGGTTGCACAAGTGATGTGAGAATAGACAGCAAACCAAAGACAGTAAGGCAACCCAGATATTAGAAATAATAAGCTGATACACTTGGAACAGAAGGACAATGGGAGAAGATGGTATTAACCTAGAAGCTAAGGACATACAATGAAAGCTAGAACCACAGGGAGGCCTGTCAGATAGAAACTAGAACAATAGAGGCTGTTTGGAGGGAACTAGAAAGAGATGCAACAAAGATCAAAGGAGATAGGATATCCACCATTCTTCTTTCTTCTCTCCCCCTAATCATCTGCTAGGGTTTTCTATTTGCTCTTATCAAAAATCCAGAGGGAAAGGGAGCTGAGAAATGTAGTTCCTGTAATGTAAGCAAAGCTGGGAGGAGATAGTATGAACCTTAAAGCAAATTGATTGTCAATTGGCACAATAGCTTAGCCTAGTCTAGTGAGTAGACTAACTCTGTGAGAAAGCACAGAGAAAGCATGTACTTAACTCTGAAACATTCATCCTTTTGGTCAAAAGGAGAGATCCAGTGTCAGTACTGTGGCCCAAGGAGCTATTCCCCTCGATTTTGACAAAATCCTGGAGGAGAGGGGTAAAACAATGTTAGAATGAAGAGAAGGAAGTGGAATGATGTCTCAAACTCCTCCTAGAGGCCAATATCTTCTTCAGCTTTTGTTTCTCTCTTAACCCGATGGACTTCACAGCAATGCTTTAGTGAACTAGGAATGTCGATATTGTTTGTTGGGAGAAGTGATCAGAGAATTAAAACAAACAAACAAACAAAAACAGGGCTTGATGGGATGTGGGACTGCATCCTGTGCCAGAGACAGTAGGTTTGAAAACATTTTCTTCAGATTGACATTGCACATCGTTGGAAGACACGTTTTCAGCTGACTAAGGAGAAAGTTGGGGCTGTGTGACTACTCACTGGTAAAATTAGGAAAAGCTCGTGAAGGGAACAGAGAGCTGGAAAATGGGCATTTTTATTCTCATCTTTTTTTTAACTATAAAGTAAATCTCAAGCACGGTGTCCTGTTGTTGGATGAACCGATCAGAGAGAAGAGACCTCGGTGCCTGATGGACAAGACTACATTTCCTCTGGAGATCTGCCATGTGAGCAATACATATAAACGTTTCAACGAGGACTACTTTGGTTTTATTTGTTAATTACAGTTGAAATTAATCATTACTGATTACAACACCCCCACTGTGTCGCAGCTTCAATCCGTCATCCTAGTTCAAGAGGAAGAAGAAACATATATCAGGTGATGAAATCTTTTACTCTGAATTGCTGAATATGGGAAAGAGGCGTCTGAAATCTGCCACCAGGTTGAGGGATTATTGAATGCATTGTATGAATCTCTAACAGAAAAGAATGAAGCAGGGTCAGGTTTAGATATTCCGTGGTCAAGTCATGCATATTAACACAACGTATTCTCTTCACATCTCTCTCTGACCTTCCCCGGTAAGACTTTAGAGATGAAGGTTTATCTAATGGACTGACAGGTGATGGGATGGATCCTTCAGAGATATTTCAAGCAGGTTACAAGAATCCCCCAGTTTAGTCCTACCACAAATTCGTCCTTGATCCTGGATGCAGGCTACAGCTGGCAAGGGAAAGGAAATACAGAGTTCAAAGTAAGGTGAGGAGGCTCAGGGCCAAAAAATCCCATGTGCAGACTGCTTATGGCCTACCCCAGCCCATGTGGAAGTTCACTGCTTTTACCATTTAGAGTTCCCAGGAGAGCCTGTCTGGAAGGAGAAATAAATCCCTCTCCCCACTAACACCAGATCCTGCTTGCTGCATGTGGGCTATTACTCAGCAGGCGCAGCTGCACTTGCAGTTTTATATAAACATCCGCGGCCTCTCCTAAAGCATGAGCCTCGCTCTTTCTTTTGGAGCACTTTCCTCCTAATTTCAAGTTCCCTGCACATAAACAAACCCCAGAAACCGAGCCAAATATAAATCATGTTAAAGCGTGAAAAGAGATGGTATTTGGGCCAGGACCCAGGATACCAGCCACTTGAATCCTTCCTTCAACCCACACTGCCCTGAACGCAATATGCCTGAGAGATATGTGCACAGAGGGCAAGGCCAGGCTAAGGCACACCATTCACCATTATGTGGCTTATGCCCTGCATCCCAATGTAATATCACCTCCTCTGGCAGTTACCAAATAAAACTGGTCCCAAACTGGTCTCACCTGCCAAATGTGTGGGGGCAGATCCCACCGCTACTGACTCAGGGTTGAACTTTGCACCAAAAACTCTCTACCCATTAGGATTGAGGCTGAATAACGTTTCCCGCCTTTGACGATGACCCGTTCTTGATGGAAGTAGGATGAATGAGGAGGAGGCAGGAGCTGGTCCCGTTTGGTTGGTAGAATTGTAGGGAATAAGACAGATACATGAACTTCCTGTAAGAGGCCAAGATGTTGTGTTCATGTTATCTCTATTCTCTTGCTGAGGTATGAAATCTATGTACACTTCCGCAGAAAAAATTGTTTTGCCTGCATAACAACCATTCTCATTTTTGTTAGTACCAGTTTCCTGGTTTCCTTACTTGTTCTGATTTTATGTTAACCCTACCCCTTTGCAGCCAGTCGGAGGAATATGTTCCAGGCCCAGACAATCAGAGTATTCCATCCCTCCAGCCATAGCAACTCAGAGAGGGCAATGAGACCTGGTGAAAGCCCTGGGTCTCATTGGAACTTTCATTATAGCCCTTAAGAAAGAAGTCGTGCTTTAAATTAGAGTTTCTGGAACTGCTGGCTGCCATTCTGTCATTGTTAAAATCTGCCTGAGCATGGAACCAGTGCAGAGAAAAAGATATTATCCCTCGAATTTTCAATTTAATTAGGGAACCAATTCTTTTCTTTTTTTTCCCCCTTCTTTTCTACTGCCCTTCCTTTCTTCCCCCCCCCATTTTTTTTTTTTTTGCTAAAGCATATTTAGTTTACATATTTGTCACTCTTGTCTCGTAGAGATTTCCTGCACATCTTGTTTTCCAGATGAGCTGACTATTCCACTTAAATGTTAATTGCATGTTTCTGAAAATGCGTTTATGTTTTATTCATATGAACTATCCTGGAGGATCTATAGAGTATGTTGGGCACGCAATCCAGAGTCCAGTCTCAGTAATCAAAGTAACTGTGAAAAGCTCCTATAAACAGGTAACAGCTCTAGGTAGCATGAGTTAATTTCAGGAAATTTACCCTGAATTCATTTGTCATGTCTGTCATTGCTCTAATAATAATGTTAGTTTTGTTAGCTATTCTGTCCTCTTTGAGACCCTCTCTTCTATTAGGCAGCACAACTATCGTGAAGTCAGTTTTGCTCATTAACTGACTTTGTTCAATATAGCTCAGAGGATTGGTTTGTTGCCATGAGTGGTACAACCTTCAGAAAATGTTGCAGGTTATTCTTGGTCTCCCTATTGGACCGTTATATTCCCTTCTCTGATTGATTACAGTTTATATTATTTGTTCTGTAGGAAGCTTGGGCCTCATGGACAAAGCATCAGTATCCACCCTGTTTTTCTCAGGCCATTGAATTTAAGTGTTGGCAGAGCATCTAACCATAACTTAGTAAAATGTCATGTGTCCATGGTGAAAGAGTAAGCCTTAAAACTGTGCTTGAAGCTTTTTGGTGGATTGACCAAGAGCTCCAACTTGTAATGCATCCTTTCATTATTTGTGTGTCTGAAGCTGGCAAATCGAAGGATTTCTAGCAGGCATTGCTTTCTGAGTGGAATGCTCTCTCCAGGCTAAACATGACTGTAACAGCTTACTTTGGTTCCTTAGTCACAAGGACAAAGTACTGGCAGGAATGAGGTAACCTTATGCTCTGAAAGCTTTCCTTTGCTGCACTCTGCTCTCTTTTTCAGGGCCATCTTCTCTTTCCTGGTCCTGGCACTAACTGTCCCTACAATTCTTCTAACTAGAGGTCAGAATTTTCCTTTCATTTTATAGAAAAGCTTCCCCGGCAGACTATCCTAAAAGTGCAGGAGAAAATGAGCCCAGGCCATATTATTTGTTCTATCACAAACAATAGGGAAATGCACTGAGTGAGGGGCTAGGCCAGTGCCTTTACTCTTCAAACCCATGAGAGATGGGCCCTGGCCAGGTGGCTCAGATGGTTGGAGCGTAGTCCCATGAACCAAAAAGTTGCAGGTCTGATCTCTGGTCAGGGTGTGTACAGGAGGTGGCCGAACGATGTTTCTCTCTCACATCAATGGTTCTCTCTATCTTTCTCTCTAATCAATAAAAACTTGACCTCGGGTCAAGATTTAATAAAGAAAAAACAACAACCCTGAGAGACGGGCCATCCATTCTCTCTTAACTCTCTGGGATGTCTGGATTTGCAATAGGCTAAATTAGTGTTTCCAATCTCTCTATTTCCTAGATACTTTGGGCAATATTTAGACTTTATTAGCTTAGAAAAACCACACAGAGCAGCATGTGATTTTTCCATCTTCCCACATACTTGTCTATATATTACATATAAGATGTCAATGCAGCCTGAAATGGCCCCTAATCACTGCATAAAGGTGGCCAAGGACTTGCTGTCCTTGTGGACATTTGCATTCCCATGTACAACAGTCCTCTAATGATTTAGACCAGTGGTCGGCAAACTGCGGCTCGCGAGCCACATGCGGCTCTTTGGCCCCTTGAGTGTGGCTCTTCCACAAAATACCACGGCCTGGGCGAGTCTATTTTGAAGAAGTGGTGTTAGAAGAAGTTTAAGTTTAAAAAATTTGGCTCTCAAAAGAAATTTCATTCGTTGTACTGTTGATATTTGGCTCTGTTTACTAATGAGTTTGCCGACCACTGATTTAGACTATTTTGACACATTATGTCTTATTACCACCCATATGGAGAATATGAAAGCTGGGATCACACATCATTTTATTTATTTATTTTTATTTTTGTTAATCCTCACCTGAGGATATTTTTCCATTGATCTTTTAGAGAGAGTGGAAGAGAGAAGGCAAGTGCCCTGACCAGGGCCCCAGGCTGGGGAGGAGCCTGCAATCAATGTATGTGTCCTTGACTGGAACTGATCCTGGGACCCTTTAGTCCACTGGCCAATGCTATATCCACTGAGCTAAACCGGTTAGGGCCACACATCATTTTAGAACTAGTAAAGTATGCTTGTCCAATATCATCTTTTGTGAAACAACACAAATATTTAAACTTCCAGGAGAAGTTTTCTCATGCCTGTGTGAGTTAGTAATATGATTTTTTTCATGTATTGCTCTAGACAATTTGTATTATAAACTATGTATGATTTGCATGTTTCTCTTTTGCAGCAAAATCTGAGCTTTGGGCCCCATTCTCTTATCTCAGAATTTAACCATTAAGATTACATAAATCCTTCAGCTTTTCTATTTGACTCTGGAAACCCTTTGTTCCTGTTGCCAAATGTCTAAGCCTATGACTATTTTCTCAGTAGTTTATCATGAATAAAGACTGGAAGATATACCTAAGGAAGAGATGGGTAAAACTTTCAGGCCCACTTTCTCCAGTTGTTACTGCCTAAAGCATCTGCTGTGGAATCACTTCCTACTATGTATTGTCAATTTAGTAGGATCCACAGCTGCTTCAAACACTGTGGGCTCCCACTGCTTACTCAGATTCTGGAGCATAACTCAAAATTTCCCTTTTGGGGCGAGGGGAGGAGTCCAAGTTATGTATATGTATTTTTAGTAACTCCCCAGTTAATTATGGATTACTCAAACACTCTAAATATGGTGCCACCAAGAGCCTATGACTCAAACTGTCGTGAGGGTTTGAGAGGAACTAGAGCAGGGGAACATTATGCTTTATTTAATAATATTCAGTATTATTGGAAACTTAAAAATGGTCATGAATGACATTTAAATTTAAGAAAATATAAAATATAAAGGAGAAATTGAGTATTGTAAAAAAGTTGAAAAACTTCAAAAAGTATAAAGTAAATTAAAATCACATACAATTCCATTGCCCCAAATTTTTGTTGGCATTTTGATGTATGTGTACACATGTGTACAAATATGTTTATGTATATTTATGAATATTCAAATATTTTCCAGTTTTAAATTTTTGTTAGAAATATATTTTAATTACTACATATTTTCTCTGATATATACATGCCTACACACATCACATATAATGCATATGATATATTTTATATATTATATTTATATAGATACATATAGATTACAAAGCTTTACTATTATAAATAATGCTAGTACATAAATATTCATGTATATTTCATTGTTTCCTTTTGGTAAATCACCACATCAATTTTCAATCTCCAAACCTTTCAGTTCCTCGTGATCATTAATCACCGGTTTAAAGTGAGAGGTGTTATGTACTGTTCTGCCTGCCCCCACTTCACAAAGTGGTGTTTTCCATTTGCTCCTCCTGCCCTCATGTTGTCCAAGAACCTCATGGTCAGTGCCTTCTCTGAACACCATCATCTCTCCTCTTCCCGTACTGTTCCCACAGCACTGGGCAGAATCCACCATCTGGTCTGCTCTGTCTCATAGATTGCTCTGACTATCCTGTCTCACATCTTCTCTCAAGAAAATAGACCTCCTTAGAGCTTTTTACATGGGCTCTGTCTTGCAAAAGGGAATGAAAAATTTTCTTGGCCTGGTGCCAGTAAGAAGTGTGTCACATAGACAGACAAAACCTTCCCACCCCCACCTCCTCCCAACTCTGATTTTCCCTTTCCAAAAACTGCTTCTTGCTTTTCCATAGTTATGAGACAAGGGACAAAACGGTCCTGCTTAATATGCAAGAGCTAGTTCACCATCAGATGACTGTTTCCCTAGTAAATATGGGTTTTTCACCTCCCTTAAATCATTTAACTCTTTCTTGCCATCAATGTTGAAGTTAAAAAATAACATTGTGGGGGAAAAAGGGGGCATGTAATACCTGAAAGTATTTCTTAGCAGAACTGATCTTTCAAATTATTTTAAAAAATAAAAGATAATGTTGATTCTGCTATATTCTAGACCTTGGGTTTCAACCTCATTCAAAGCATAGTTTTTCAAATTTCCTGCTGCTCTCTTTCATATAATCAAACATGAGAAGAGATCTATTGTAATTTCTAGGGCCTGGATAATTAATCACCTCCTTGCATGGTCTATGGATTCTATGGTAGCAGGAAGATCACTTATACTGACAGATCATCCACTCTTAGGACCCACAAAGTCACTGTGTGCACGGAGGTCACCCCTTAGAGAGGGAGGACCTGCCCTCGGTTAACCTTGGGGCCTTGCCTGGCAGGTGGTGCAGTGACCTCTGGTGGAGCAAAGGGCCAAAGAGCCATCATGCTCCATAAGGGTCAGCTGGGCTGGGACTGTTGAGGTCTTTTTTTTTTTTGCAAATTCCTTGAGATGCACATTCTGCAATAAAATTTACAAATGCCACTGAGGCTGTATCATATTGTATATAGTTACTTCAAATTTATATAAACAACAGTGGCCTCATGTTTTTTGACTTATTATAACATCTTCCTATTTTCATGTGTGAAAAAAATGTGCATTTTTGTTTTTAATTCTAGTAAATGTTAAATAATTTTGTTTACCTTTTATATTACCACTTGAAAAGAAGAAATAAAAATTGGCTGTATGAAGGCTACATATTGTTATGGGTTTAGATTAACAATCTATAATAATAAAAGCATAATATGCTAATTATACCGGACAGCCAAATGACCTTCCGGACGTCCTTCTGGATGACCTTCTAGATGAAGCCGGGGCTGCGAGGGCCGAGCCCCTTGCACGAATTTCGTGCATCGGGACTCTAGTATCAGTTAAGTGTGTAAAATAACAAATGACAAATAAACTTTCCAATTCCAGTCACTGTTGAAGCATTTACTAGATATGTGAAATTTGTCCAGTTATTCTTTGTTTCCTCATTTGTAAGACTGCAATAATACTCACTTGCCTTATAGGATAACTGTAATTATTCAAAGAGCTAATGCTATAAAATTCTTAGTTCAGTAACTGGCACATAGTAATTATTGATAAATATTACTATCATTATTTATTCTTTTACAATCAAATTGTGACTAGGCTTGTACATATCAATGTGTTGACCAGAATCTCTAGCCACACTAGGTTTTATAGTATTTTTTCAAGTGTGTGTTCACTACATTGCTTTCCAGATTACCAAGAATAGCAGTAAGAAATATCAATTATTTTTCAGCTTATGGAACATTTTCATTTTTAAAAAATATATTTTTATTATTTCAGAGAGAAAGATAGAAACATCAATGATGAGAGGGAATCATTGATTGGCTGCCTTCTGCACAGCCCCTACTGGGGACCGAGCCCACAACTTAGGCCCAAATCAAGCTAGGACCCTTCAGTCTATAGGCCGATGCACTACCCACTGAGCCAAACCAGCTAGGGGAAACATTTTCATATTTTATTTCACACTCATTACAACTAAATGAGCCAGTTAGTACAAGTTCTGGTTCCCTTTAATAAAAAATGTACATGGCTTTAAAAAGTTAATTTACTTACGCATATACATGGTGAGGCAAAAGTAGGTTTATAGTTGTTTGTGTGGAAAATGCTACAATAATTAATAAAAAATAATACAATAATAAACTATCCTTTCTATACTCACAACTTGTTTTTGCCCCACCCTGTATTTTAAAATTTCTAGTATTAATATCTTTTGTACTACTTTATGATCTTGCCAAACATTACAAGCAAAGAAAGTGGCAACACTAATATTGGAACTCCAAATTACATACACTCCATTGCCTGTCCAATAACACTTTGCTATCCTGTCCCCACGCCCCACGTCCCCCCCGCCCAAAAAAAACAAACAAACACAAAAAACCTTACCTGGCAACCATCCATATCATGGCCATCTGAAGTAACTTCAATTCATTTACAAACTTTAGGCTAGATTGCTCCTGAACTCTCCAGATAATTTTAACACTTTAAAATTACCTCCCAAATATGATCTCACTGCTATCCTAGGTTCTCTTTTAATCTTCACCTGAGGATATGTTTTTACTGATTTTTAGAGAGAAAGAGAGAGAGAGAAACATCTATGTAAGAGAAGCATCAGTTGGTTGCCTCCTGTACCCACTCTGACTGGGGATTGAACCCGCAACTCATGTCTGTGCCCTGACTGGGAATAGAATCTACAACCTTTTGGTGTATTGAATGGCACTCCAACCAACTGAGCTACCTGACCAGGGCAGTTTTTGTTTTTATAAAATATTACAGAAGTTGTAATTAGATTAAGCTAAGTCCTTTATGCTTTAGTTTTAGTGCATATAGTAGGACATATATAGTGCATATATAGAGTCAAGGCAGGCAGGATAGAAAAGGCTGGGATGTGTGAAAAGTGTTGCTGTTTTGGACTTGAAGAAAGGGAAGGAAAGGGCCAAACAAAAATCTGAGAAAGGAGTGGTACTGGGAAATAGGTGTGCATTATATAGGTGTGCATTATATATGTGCAAAATAAATATTCATTTTGTACAATGAGTATATGATAATCTTATAGCAGACAGTGAGATAGAGAAATTCTCAAGTACTGGCAAACATGCATTTGTAAGCACTTTGAGTGTAGGAACCATATCTACCTATTCTTTATATTTTTCTATCCACCGGAAAGCTCTTCATACAAGAGCTCCTTTCATTAAGGAGCTAATACAATCTCATAATTATACTAATGATGACAATTTTTACTGGGCATCTTCCCAGTTTACTGTGATTCTCCTTTTTCCAAAAACTCCCTCCAATC
This sequence comes from Ia io, assembly GCA_025583905.1. NCBI lineage: Eukaryota > Metazoa > Chordata > Mammalia > Chiroptera > Vespertilionidae > Ia > Ia io. The sequence goes on from JAJQQW010000003.1 coordinate 52,538,801, forward strand.
CAAAGAGACACTCCATCCCATGTCACACTGCCCTGTTATGTGACCTTGGCCTCTCTTTGTAATAACTGGGCCAGGAGGGAGTACTGAGGGTTAGCAATAGTCTCTCCCTTACTTTTAGAAATAAGACCAAGGCTGGACCTGCATCATGGAAGATTATGATCTACTTGCCCTTTGGATGAGAGAAGCAAAGGAAGTTAATCTGCTAGAGGGAAATATTGAAGCAAATGCCATCTAGGCGATATGCAGGGACGTGAAGAGTTTGGACATTTAACCATTATCTGTTTCTAGAAATTTCAAAGACATGGACTTATTCCAAGAAACTTTTCGTGTCCTTATATTGAATTACCACTTTCTACCAAGCTAAGTCTGGTTGCTTTCTGTTATTTGTTTTAGTGAGCATAACTTTCCATTCTTCTAAGAACCCATTCAAACTTTAGCAGGCCTCCCAATACTAGTTTAATGATAGATACAACACACAGGATTGAACCACACTTTACTAAAATCCAAAATTTAGTAACTTATTGCATGTTTTTTTAAGAAGCAATTTCTAATGTATAAATGAGCAATTCATTGTAACAATAGTACTGACAATTTGCAAAGACAACTTAGATATTGCCTAACACTCTTTGCTTCCTTTGATCTCCTATCAAAATTTGGTACTTGTTTTTCTATAGACTGTTTTTTTTGTCAAAATAAATATATTTTCTATGCAATAGTTGTCCTATTCAAATGTTAATAAAATATGTTTGCATGTCGGTAAAAAAAATCAAAATGTTGATTTATAATATAGTATTACAATGGATTAAAGTATAAAGTGAAATAATAATAGCAAGGGTTTTTTGTTTTTTACTAGTTTATGAAATCTCCAGTTTAGTGAGGTTTAAAGCATGACCTAAAAATATTTGGAATTATAACTTACAAACAAATAAAGGGTCTACTTTTAGAGATCCGGAGTCTAATTAGAATTATTGACTCTCCATGGAGAGTCATTCTGTACACATTCATTCTATAGTTACAGGGTTGCGAGCTGCTTTTGTGTAGGTTTTTGTCTAGACTTATAAAAACTTTCAATAAAGCCATGGAGACATTCAATTGCTTCCTGTCTCATGGAAAAAGTTGTAGAACCCAAGTAGTGCTGCATGCTATAAAGTGATTTCTGAGTTTGTGGCCTTTCTTTTAGTACTTCATCTAAATCAAAGAAAGAAAACCAGGAACTATGACTCTTAATGCTACAGTGTGAAAGAATTGCCCAGAAAACTTGTGTTGAGCAAGATTTTTATCAACTATGAAAGTGAGCAAAATAATTGCTTTATTATATAAGAAGCATCGCTATGGAACACAGACAAAATTTGGTACTTATTCATTTATTTTGTGCCACTACCTTCATAAGTATAAGTAGAATTTTCATTGCATAATGTTGAAAAAAATGCCAATAAGTCTGTCAGTCAACTCAAGAAATCAATCCTTCATAATTTATTACAATTTTTCTGTGACATATTATAAGTTAATATATTCTTGGAGTTAAGATAATATTTACAACATTAAAACATTTAAAATAAATTATAGACATAAGAAAAATGTCTATCTCTTAAAAGAGTTTTCACTTTTACTGCTGTACTTAATGTTTTTATTTTGCTGGAATATTTACAGTAGTTATAAAATGCTCAAGTCTTAATAGTTACCAGGATGGGTTAATATGCTAATTTTAAAATTCCCAGATGGATGGAGATCAAAGTTTAGAATAGTTAGCTTTGCTTCCTTTGATCTCCTATCAAAACAATGTTGGGAGTGAGGACATACCAGGGGTTACAGAGGAACTCCTTAAGCAGGACTATGTCTAAGGGATGAAAACATAAGGATCTGTTTCAAAATGAGAAAAAAAATCTCAAACCAGGAAGTTGTAAAAGTTTATGAAGAATTTTCATGTTAAGTACAAGGGCAAGTAAAGAATCAGAGAAAAAATTAAATTAGGATAACCAAAAGTGTACAGCATGCAATGTAAAATTAATAAAGCTAAATTCATCATTCAAATGTTGGATCAGGGTAAGAATTTTTAGATTGGTGGATATAGAAGTAATAATTGTAGATAAGAAATAGAAGTAGATTTAAAAAATCTTAATCCAGAGTCATTTTCTTAAGGAAGTGTCTAAGGACAAATGGGCAGGATAAATTGTAGGAATATCAATACTAGAATATCTCAGACAGATTACTGTTGCAATTGCAAAGATGTGTAGGCCAATTCTAATGTGTCTGAGAATCTGATCACAGTTGAGTTCTGCTCACTCATCTGATCTAGTAGGTACAAATAAATTGGCAACACAACCCCTGACAATCAGCTCTGTACCATTTAAAAATGGCTTCCTTTCTCCTTTTCATTCCAAAGCCTATAAAAAAGTATATTTTGTTATTTTGTACATTGTAATCTAAAATAACATATATATTTTGTATATTGTAATATAAATACTACACACACACACACACACACACATATATGTGTGTGTGTGTGTGTGTGTGTGTGTGTGTGTATTCAACTAAAATTAAATGACTTTGGAAAATATTTCTTGAGTGACTAATATGTGTAAGGTGTTGTGTTGGATATAATGTTAAGATTCAAGGAAATCCACTATGTTCAATGGTGTAGATGCTAGAGGATAAAACAGATACTTATACAAATAATATAATGCACATGATCAGTGGAGGATTAGAGAGAAAGAAAGCAATAGCACAATTCAAGAAGCTAGGCTCTAATTACTAAGTAAGGATACTGGAATTTCATGATGAAAAGACCTCACTTAAAGTGACTGCATGGTGTGACCCATGCCAGTTCCACTGACAAAGCTTCTGAGCTTGCCACCAGTTCTTACTCTACAGAGTCTATTATGTTTGTCTTTTTAGCAGGTTCAATTTCTTTCTAGCCATTTAATAAAGTGCCTTGAATGTTAGGTAATCATTTCTAAGCAAATGGCTACTTCTTCATATTGTTTAGACTTAACAAAGCCACTTCTAGGAGTAATCTTAGAAATTGACATTTACAATGTCATCAGATTACAAAATTCAAGAAGGATATTTTTCTACAGTCTTCACCATAGCTTCAGTTTCCATAAGTGTATTGACAATATCCAAGTGAATATCTCTAACACATATTTTCCCATAAATTTCAGTTAATCATTTTATATTGTTATGGCCTATCAATATCTCATATTCAACATTTTCAAGACATAGTTTAATCTTCTCTTATCCTGCTATTCCTATTTCTCTATTCTGGATTTTAGTGAATATCAAAACTTGTTGGAGCTATATGATTAGGGATCACACTTAACAATGCCATCTCTTTCAACCATAAATCCAATCAATCCATTGATACCTCTGGAGGAACCTTTTACCCAAGTCCTCTGCAGTTCTTATGCAAGCTGTGTGAGGAAAATGGCTTCAAGAAGAGACTAATCAAATATGTAATTAAATATTTTTTAATTAATCCAACAGGTAATAACTGAGTGTCTACCATATGGTAGTCTTTGTGATATTATCTTAACTATTAATTTAAAAGCACATATATGTAAAACTATACTACCAAATTAATTTCAAATTCATTCAAGTTCAATAAACATTATGGACTTTTTAATTAAAAATTTAAATTGTTAAAATTATAATGCAAGTATATTAATCAATATTTAGTTGTAATGCTAGATAGATTTTTCTTTTAAATCAGACACTAATAGTACCCTTTAATATTCACTTAATGGAAGATGTTACTGCTTTTTCAGAGAGGGGGGCCTGTGAATATCTGTTGATTCTGGTCAGCAAAGAGAAACAAAGAAATACCAATATATAGCCTATCTCATAAAACAAAGCTATGTAGGGTTTACTAATAGGTAGAATCAGGGATGCTGAAGTCATGATTCAGATAGATTAAGTAATAAAAAATAGCAGAATGTTTTTATCAGATATATGATATAGATGTATCTAGGAATGTGACTCAAAAGAGAACTGTCATCCTTAAATGGTTGGTCTAAACACCATCTCCATCCAGAAGCCTTTCTGAGCCCATCTGGATTTGCTCTTTCTGCCTGGTGATTTATCCTGATAATGCTATGACAATGATTATTTTTTATCATGCCGAATCTCCCACACTAGACTGTTTCATTTTTTTAAGTACTCTCAAAAGCACCCAAGACTGTGCCTCATGCATGGAAATATCTAAGTACTCCTCCTTTATAATGGAAAAAAAAGCACATAGAAGTTTATTTGATATATATCCTATCTAATAAAAGAGTAATATGCAAATTGACCATCACTCCAACACACAAGATGGCCGCCCCATATGGTCAAAGATGGCCGCCCCCATGTGGATACAAGATGGCCACCACAAGATGGCCGGCAGGGGAGGGCAGTTGGGGGGGCCCAGACCTGCAAGGGAGGCTAGTTGGGGGCAATCAGGCCTGCAGGGGAAGACAGTTGGGGGGACCAAGCCTGCAGAGGAGGGCAGTTGGAGGGGATCAGGCCTGCAGGGGAGGACAGTTGGTGGGGACCAGGCCTGCAGGGGAGGGCAGTTGTGGGGGACCAGGCTGGCAGGGGAGGGCAGTTAGGGGTGACCGGGCCAGCAGGGGAGGGCAGTTGGGGGGTACCAGGCATGCAAGGGAGGGGAGTTGGGGGCAACCAGGCCTACAGGGGAGGGTAGTTGGAAGGAACCAGGCCTACAGGGGACAGCAGTTGGGGGGAACCAGGCCTGCAGGAGACAGCAGTTGGGGGCGACCAGGCCAGCAGGGGAGGGCAGTTAGAGATTACCGGGCCAGCAGGGGAGGGCAGTTAGGGGCGACCAGGATGGCAGGGGAGGGCATTTAGGTGTGACCAGCCTGGCAGGAGAGGGCAGTTAGGGTTAATTGGGCTGGCAGGGGAGCAGTTAGGCATCGATCAGGCTGGCAGGGGAGTGGTTAGGGGGTGATCAGGCTGGCAGGTAGAAGCAGTTAGGGGGTGATCAGGCAGGCCAGACAGGTGAGCGGTTGGGAGCCAGCAGTCCTGGATTGTGAGAGGGATGTCCAACTGCCTGTTTAGGCCCAATCCCGGACTAAATGGGCAGTCGGACATCCCTCAAGGGGTCCCAGGTTGGAGAGGGTGCAGGCTGGGCTGAGGGACACACACACACACACACACACACACACACACACGCACATGCACACGCACACACGTGCATGAATTTCATGCACCGGGCCTCTAGTTGTTATTATAAATAAGATGATAAAAAATTCTTGCTAAGGAGTTCTTTTCATTTAGAAACACAAATTTAAAGGTATTTTGTAAAGATTTTATCAATTTTACATTTTTTTAACAATGAGCAAGAAAATACTTTATCAAAAATTTCTATTTTATCATATAGTCTTAATATTTTAGCCAACTACAAAATAAGTAGTATCAATATAAAATACTTTCTCATAGATATACACCGATCTTTGGTAAATGTAAGTAAAAATAAAGGTGGATACAATTATTTCCCAGGAGGCCTCATTAGGTGATGTTTGTCAGCTTAATGAAGTTACAAAGGTCAAGGGCAGGGGTCCTCAAACTTTTTAAACAGGGGGCCAGTTCACTGTCCCTCAGACCATTGGAGGGCCGGACTATAGTTTAAAAAAAACTATGAACAAATTCCTATGCACACTGCACATATCTTATTTTGAAGTAAAAAAACAAAACGGCAAAAACACCCGCATGTGGCCCACGGGCTGTAGTTTGAGGACGCCTGATCAAGGGTATGGCTGTGAGCTGAAGGTTCAGACACACATAAAAGATGTATTTTTTGCCATAATATACCATGAACTAAGAACTCAAGAGTGATATGGAATACAGAATCCCAGTAAATTAATTTATAACTAGAGGCCCGGTGCACAAAATTTGTGCACTGGGGAGGGTGTCCCTCACCCCAGCTTGTACCCTCTCTAATATGGGACCCCTCGGGGGATGTCCAACTGCAGGTTTAGGCCCGATTCTCACAATCTGGGACTGCTGGCTCCTAACCACTCACCTACATGCCTGATTGCCCCCTATCTGCTCCCTTGCTGGCCTGACTGCCCCCTAACTGCTCCTCTGTGGGCCTGATTGCCCCCAAATACCCTCCCCTGCTGGCCTGATCACCCCCAAGGCTTTTATTAGTATAGATATGACTCTGCACAGAAAATTTTACTAACCCTGCTTTACAATAAGGGCTTGACGATTGAATCATTAGGACCAGACACCAAGATTTCCTTTCTTTGAATAGTGGAGGGAATAATTATCTTGTCTTTAAGTTGCCCGGAAATTAAAATGAGATAATGACTTAGAAAAGTATAAAAGCACCATATAAAGACAACTGTCTTTTTAATGAAGTGGTAAAATGAAAAACACTATTTTTATTCTCCCCTTCCTTCCTTTACAGCTTTTATTTAAACTTTGAAATTTATAAAAATTTCACTCCAATTTTCATTTCCTTACATTCAACATTATTTTGTATTGGTTTCAGGTTTTATATTAGTTACAGAATAGTGGTTAGACAATCATATACTTTACAAAGTGTTCCCCGATATTTCTAGTACCCACCTGGCATCATACCATCATTACAACACTATTGACTATATTCCCTATTAAAGTGACAATGGGTTTACAGGTTCCTTTCAGTCTTTCTTTTGTGTTGCTCGTCCTTCCTTTTCTTTCTCACTTCTTCCCTCTTTTTCTTTATATGGTATCTCAATTGGCCATCAAAGCTCAGCAAAGGCACTGGGACACGCTTCATCCATTTTATAGACCAGGAAACTTCTTCCCTCTTTTTCTTTATATGGTATCTCAATTGGCTGTGGAACTTGACTCAGCACACAGGAAGCCCTCAGAGCCATGCTCTTTGCATTTCCTAAGAGGCAGCCACCCAGCAAACAGAACAAACCTTCCAGTCAGGCTTCCGAGCCTCTTTCTCGAGCACCTCTTCATTGCAGATGCTCCACATTCTTTCCTCTCCCCATCCCCTGCCCCCCATTCTTTACTGCCCCCGCCTCTCCGGAGCAGGTGGAAGGCTTCACATTCACTGCCTAGGCATGCTCTGCCATGGGGCAGGGCACCCTGGACTTGCTTTTGGGTCAAGGCAGGAGCAGGAGTCACTGCCTCTGAAATGTGAAGGCCGCCTGAGCAAGGCCCGTTAGCACTGGGAGCTTCTTTGAATCACATCAGTTAGTCCAGTACCTTGCAGTGCAGCACCCCTCCACTGAGGTGGCACTGCCCCTCAACCCCCACCTCAGGGGTGAGGGTCCTTGCCTCTCTGCCAGGAGTCCTTCCATGCCCCTTGATCCCTGGCTGGGCCCACCCACGTCTTGGGGGCACTGCAGAACCTCTGTCTCTCTGCAGATGAGGCAGATCCCTGCCCTAGGTCTCCGCAAAGCTATGAATCTGTGGCCGGAGGCCTGGTCTGTGTCTCAGCAACCCCATGCCTGCAATGTTCCCAGGGACCCTCGGGAGCCGCTGGGTGGGTCAAGCCACGCCCCCCCAGGTTGCCGATCTCCACAGGGACCCCCGGGAGCAGCTGGGCAGCCCGGCCTCACCTCCCCAGGGCAGCGATCTTCCCAGCGACCCCCAGAACTAAGAGGACTGGGCGCTGCCATCTTGATCTTCTCAACGGCCGGATAGGCGACCCCGAGTCCCACCCCCCAGCCTCCCGATGGCCAATAGTGGGTGTAGTGGAGTGATGGTCATTTGCATATTACCCTTTTATTTGGTAGGATGATAAGTTGCAACCATGCTAACCTGCTTGTATGGGTCTTCTGAAACCTCAATTTCTCTGACTTTCCCTTAAATAAAAAAGATGCTTGTTATTTTTCTAGGATTGCAATATTCTACTGGCTAATGTTAAACACACAAAGTCAGAGCTTATGCCCAAGAGTGGTCAAGTACATCTTTCCTTCCTGCTATGTATGTTTCTTGGTTCCTCATGCAATCTTACATAATAATAAAGATTTTTAGGAAAAGTCAAACTCATAGAAACAAAGAATTGAAAAGTCATTTTCAAGAGCTAGAAGGTGGGAAAAATAGGGAGTGGTTGATAAAAGGGTATAATGCAGTAATGGTGAACCTATGACATGCGTGTCAGCACTGACACGCGTAGCCATTTCTGATGATACGCGGCCGCTGAGGCGGCCGCATGCCAAGGATGAAACATTTGCTGCTCCTGAGGATGAAATATTTGCGACTAGATTCTTGGAGAACTCCAAGACTGAGTTGCAAATGTTTCATCCTCCCCTATTAGACACTATGTGCCGAGGTCTGTAGGCCAAAACAACAAAAGTCCAGAACAGAGCATTTAGTTCTGGGACTTCCGGTTAAGCCGGGATCTTTGCCCTCACTTCTGCTGGCAGAGCAAGGAGCAGCGGAACGCAGCGGGGGGCGCATCTCTGGGGGCCCTGCCATTACCAGTAACCAAATAACAGTTAACCACAGCAATCATTATCTACTGTTCTGGGGTGTCATGGATTTCTAATCCATCATTACTGAGATAAGTGAGGGGGAGGCTGGGAGAGGTGAGTGTTTTGTGGTGTGCTATGGGTGCTGTTTCCTGCCATTAGAAATAGCGGCAGCCATTTTAATTCACATAAGGAACACCATCTTGCTCCATAGTGCAGACTCCATTTCACCACTATTACTGTTGTGCATCCTTATTAACCCCTATTTCTGCTTATTAACCCTGCCCTTTCCTAAAAGACAGTTATATGCACCATTTTGTGGTTAGTTAGGCTAGTTAACCCCTAATTGCCTGCAGGCCTAACAAGCTATCTATAATTCTATCTTCTGTCACTGCCCCCTGATGGAGAACCCAAAAAATAAAAAACTAAAGTTAAGTAAAGGAAGTGGTAGTAGCAGTGGTCGACCCTTTCAAGAGACATGGACCGAGATGTATGGCTTTATAGAAAAAAATGGCAGATCATTTTGCGTTCTATGTACTGAAATGGTAGTAAGCAGAACGTGGAATATAAATAGACATTTTGAAACTAATCATTCCCAGCTCTTGGAAAAAAGTGAGGATGAAAAGAAGGAATACATTTCCAGGCAGCTACACCTTTATAAGAGCCAATCTAATTCCATCCTTAAATTTATGAAAGGCTCTACAAATTTAACATCTGCAAGTTTGAGCATTGCTCACTCTATAGCTCAGCATGGAAAAGCACTCACTGAGGGAGAATTTATTAAAGAAACTCTCCTAAGATGTGCACCAGTTCTATTTCACGATATGCAGAATAAAGATGCAATTATTAAGAGAATATCTGAGTTACCACTCAGTAGAAATATCATAAAAGACCGAATAATGAGACTGAACACAAACGTACAACATCAATTAAAGAGAGACATAAGGAAGTGTAAATATTTTTCGATCTCTCTTGATGAAACTACTGATGTCACATCACATGCTCAGTTGGCCATTATTGGTCGATATTCTGATGGTCTCACAATGAGAGAAGAGTTGATAAAGTTAGTATCAGTGTCAACAAGTAAATCAGGAAGTGAAATAGGTAAGGTTGTTATACAAACATTTCGTGACCTAAGCATTGATATCTCTAAAGTTGTGTCAGTGACGACAGATGGGGCACCAAATATGGTGGGGGAAAAGGTCGGATTTGTCAAATTGTTTACAGAAGCTATTGGACATCTGATTGTGCCTTTTCATTGTATTATCCATCAGGAGGCTTTATGTGCCAAGGCAGGATTCACCGACTTAAACGACTAAATGTCAGTTGTTACAAAAATAGTTAATTTAATAGCTGCTCGCCCCCTTCACAAGCGGGAATTTTCGGCACTTTTACTGGAGGTTGATTCCACCTACAGTGGACTGCTGATGTACAATAATGTAAGATGGCTGAGCCGAGGCAAAGTTCTTGAGCGCTTTGTGGAGTGCTTTGAAGAAATTAAGGTATTTCTTGATGATAAGGATCTGGGAAACTTTCCTCAGCTTAATGATGATAAGTGGGTCAACACCCTGATGTTGTTTACAGATCTCTCTGTTCATATTAATGAACTGAACTTAAAGTTACAAGGTTTTGGCAAAAGTATTGAAGTTATGTTTGGATACATAAAAGCTTTTCAAAGTAAAGTTAAAATTTTCAAGCGAGATGTAGAAACAAAAACTTATAAGTATTTTCCTCGAGTAACAAAGTATTTTGAGAAGGCCAGTGCAGCTGTATAAAACTGAAATGGAACTCTTGCATATGAAGTACCAGCATGTTTTAGACTCATTACTTGACCAGTTTAGTGATAGATTTAGTCAATTTAGAAGTCTAGAACAGACCATGAAAATAATTAAGTATTCTTATGTAGTAGTCTACAGTAGTTTGGAATTAAATGGTTTCCAATGGATGCAAATTGATGATTTGGAGATGCAACTTGCAGAATTTCAAGACAGTCTCTGGGCTCAGGTGTTTGTCGACTTGAGGTCAAAGCTTGAGAATCTGGAAAGGTGCCGCTTGGAGAATCAAGAGGAGTGCCACTACGAACAGGAAATTTGGAGTGGCTGGAACCGACTACCAGACACTTTTAGCACCCTGAAAAATATAGCAATGGCTTTACTCACAATTTTTCCCTCTACATACTTTTGTGAGGCCTTATTCTCAGCATTAAATAATATCAAAACCAACAAAAGAAACAGATTGACAGATGAAGTTAGTAGCGCTTGCTTGGGCCTGAAGTGTACAAAATACTAACCTTCAATTGAAGATTTAGCAAATGAAATTCAGCAACAAAAAAATCACTAATAGGCAGGTTAGTTAAAGAATTCCCCCTCCCCCTCACTTACCTTAGTTCACGACACCCCACACAAGCTAAATAATATCAAGACCAACAAAAGAAACCGACTGATGGATGAACAAAGAAGTCACTAAGCAGGTAAGTTAAATACTTAGTTTTTGGTTTATTAAATACAATTATATATAACAATTATACATTTATGTTATTTAAACTATAAATATCGCGAAATAATGTTTTTTCCTCAAAGTGACACACTACCCGAGTTATGCTCAGTTTTTTGGCGAAGTTTGACAGACCAAGCTCAAAAGGTTGCCCATCACTGGTATAATGCTTCATTTATAAGGTGAAAATTTAATGTAAAACATGGTGACCATAATTGATAACACTGTATTGTATAATTGAAATTTGCTAAGAGAGTAGAACTTAAAGTTTTGAAATCCCACCACCAAATAATAACTATGGGAGGTGATGGATGTGGTAATAACTCGATTTGGGAATCCTTTCACAATGTATACATATAACAAATCATCACATCTCACACCTTAAATATCTTACATTTTTTTCTTTTACCTCAAGGTTGAAAAAAAGTCAAATTTTTAAAATATAAAAACAATAAATAGAGATTACTTTTTATTTTACAAATAATTACCTATTTTCCTCTATTCAGAATAATAATTAATTCTGTCCCTATCAAAGTACATTTTAATGTTGCAAAATTAACTTTATATGGACTCATATTTAGTATTCTTATGTACTTTATTTCAAAATAGGAGTAGGGAAGATTTACACTGAAAGTTGAGAGCTGGTGTTTCTAACACTCTCCCACTAATGTGGTGGTTTTTTTTTATCATTCATAACTGATAGCATCAATTTGTTCATGCAAAAATAACAATTTTAAATAATAAAATTTTGTTTTTGTATGTGAAATAAACAAGATCATAAAAATGAAAAATTATCACACTGAACTGTCCAGATCTTATGTGTTGTTAAATGTTACTTGGTAATTAATTTAATTTTTTAATCCTCCCTTCTATGCTTATGGAATATAATTTGGGCTCTGGAACTCAATGGACTAAGTTCATATCCAGATCTCTGCTCTGAAAAGCCTGCTGACCTTGATAAAGATACTTAACCCTGCTGTGTTCCTATATTCTCATATGTAGAGTAGGGAAATAATAGCTCTCACTCATTGGGTTCTTGTGATAACAAATGAATGCGGTAAAACATCTAAATGATTAAGTATTAATACCCATTATAATAAATGATAAATGTTAGAAATTATTATTATCATTTTAACATATTTTACATTTCATTTTCCCCCCAGATGATAAGAATCGGAGAAATAAAGTAAGCTTCAGAGTCTGTTTAACCCTAGTTCTGTTCAGTTCCAAAATCTTGCTTCTCCACTGTACCACATTGCCTTTCAACAGTTCTTCTTTTCAAATTTAGTATTGTTTTTTAATTTATTTTTCCATTCTAATTTAATTTTTTTCAATTACAGTTTGCATTCAATATTATTTTGTGTTAATTTCAGGTATATGGCTTAGTGTTTAGACAATCACTTACTTTACAAATTGGTGCCCTTGCTGTATCAAGTACTCACTTGGCACAGTAGATAGTTATTACAATATTATTGACTATATTCCCTATTCTGTACTTCACATTCCTGTGACTATTTTATGACTACCAATTTGTACTTCTTAATCCTTTCACCTTTTTCACTCACTCAAACCCCCACCCCTCTGGCAAACATCAGTCTGATCTCTCAATGAAGTTTTATTCAGCTCTCTTTCTGAATCTATTTTATATCAGCATCAAGAATGCATTTAACTTCAAGGACACAATTCTATTTTTTGTAACAAATAAGGTATTTAAAAAATGCTTTAATTTCCTCTTGCTGACACGTCTTACCAATGGTTACAGACATTAAACCAGGATTATGTTTCAAGCAATTTAAAAATGTTATTATAAACCAAGTCCTCTAGTTTCTACAGAATTCCTTATTTCTAATTTGTCCATTAAAAATAAAAGAAGCTGAAATAATTGTCCTACAGAAATATTCTTTATAAAGAGAATAGTCTAAGAGAGTTCATCTATTTTTCTCCCTCAATGTGGCAAAAATGGCATGTGCGTTCTAATTAAAGCATTCATATCACCTTTCCATTCTTTATGTATTATTTATTGGTTTAAATTATATTGAATCAACTATTTGTAATCTCATACTGATTAATTTAATATTTGAGAATGTAAAGACTTCAGTCATTTCAGGTTGTTTTTGTTTTTGTTTTAGTTTTTAACCTTTGCTTTTTACTTTAAGCTAATTCTCCATCTATCCTTTGTTAGGCTGTAGCAAATAGAGATACACAGATAATTACACACTCCTCTATTGTAGTACCATATTTTTGTCAAATCCTTTGGTTACTCTCCTACCAGGTGTTGGTCTTTTCTGTTGAGTTTTCTGCACCCTTTAAATTTTGTTATTAAGTAACATATATTAGACAATGTTAATAAAATTGAATAAAATGTTCACTTTATTTTGGCAAGCTAAAAATCTTTATGAGTCTGTTTATTAAGAATTAAATGCTAAGCACTTTGCATTGATTCATAACATTTTGACAATACTAACTTTTTTACAGTTGAAGAAACTGAAGTTTAAGGAGTTTAACCTAAAATCACACAGCCAGGAAGTGAGTGAACAGAGGGGACTGGACCAGCTTTAACTGACTTTTAAGGTTCCTTTCCCCATTATTCAACCAATGATTCTCAAATCTGAGAAAAGAGTAAAATCATGATTTCTGGATAATGGACACAAACCTCCCTGACTTTGCAGTGTTATCTACATGTGTCCTCTACATACGTGTGTCACTGAGAATCATTGCCAGTGTCCAAGTTAAGAGATCAGGACTGCATCACAAAAGTAAACCAAATTTTGTCCCAAGAGTCCAGTTTCCTCTTATTTAAATGTAGTGGCACTTGTAACAATACCCATCCCTTAATCATTAGAAAAGAAGAACAAAGAAAGCAAAGTTGTGAAGGGGGAGGGAGGGAGGATACTGAGTAAAAGGAAGGAAATTAAAGACTGTGTATACCCCTCTTTTCCATTGTCTTCCTCTCTCCATCTATTTTCAGTAAAATATGGCAATATATTTTACATAATTATTTGAACTGTTATATTTATGGAATTTATTTAGATGCAGGATTTATACTGTATAAATTTGCTCTGGTAAAAGTGGATGCATGACCTATTTTCTTAGAGTAAAAGAATTGTTGCTGCAAATTTGTAAGGGTAGTTTTTCCACTCACAAATGACCGAAACATGCTAATTTCTTATGCAAGAAATGCATCTCAGGCATCAGCAGATGTGGGTACAAGAACCGCTGCATTTATAGGAATAATCCATGTTCATTGAATATGATTGATTGAGAGATTGGAATGGTGGTTTCCAGGGGCTGAAGGGAGGGGGAAGTTGGAATGTATTAGTCAAGGGTACAAAGTTTTAGTTATGCAAGAGGAATAATTCCTAGAGATCAACAGCACAGAGCCTATAGTGAACAGTGCTGTACTGTAAACGTAAAGGTTGCTAAGTGAGTAAAACTTACATTGTGTTCTTGTCACACACACAAAAGATAATAAATACTGATTGTGGGAGGAAACTTCTGAAGATGATGGATGTTCATGGCATAGATTGTGGGTGTCATTTCACAGGAGTATACTTATCTTCAAACTCACTGTATACAATAAATATGTATATATAGAGCTTTTTGTATGTCAGCTGTATCTCAACAAAGTAGGTAACATTTATTTAAAATATAAGAATATTCCCAAACTCATATCTAAGTCTGGAAACAAGTCTTGTTGAGGACAGGCAGAAACCTATCAGGCATTCCTGCGACTCTGCGGGATGCGGGGACGCTTACCAGTAGAACTCATGTGTGAGAGCCATTACTTTGAAGTCCCAGGTGAGGCCATGTTTCTCCAGAGAGGAAGTGTGGATCAGTTCTCTCTGCAGCCCTGCAGTTCCTCAGCTCTGCCCGCTGCCCTCACCATCTCTTACTCCATTGTCTGCTGTGGTTCAGGCCTCACCAGCTTCATTTTACAATCTTAGGCATGCACAGAAGATTTGGGCATGGGGGAGAGGGTTATGAGTAGGGGGAAAATTTGAGGAAGCAACATTTGAGAGTCAGATTTGGTCATGTCCAGGACACGTGTTTCAGATTTTATAATCATATTTATTTACATTTGTATTTTAATCTCTGCACCACATGTCCCTCCATAACAATCTCCAGACAATATCTTCTGACAGAGTTGGTGGCCTCTGTAAACACAGCCAAATTAGTAGAATCTGAAGCCACATTATTTACTAATGACATAATCCTCAAAGAGGTAGCATCATTTATTAAAAATAATTTTTGGTGTGGGATGCTATACTTGAAATACTAAATCTGATACTGTGACAAGAGACACCTATTCATTCACATAAATGTATTTAAATCGGATGACTCCCAACTTCTTTTTGCTAAAAAGTTAAAATTCCTTAACATGAACTTCAACATCCTCCTTCATTCTGCTCCCTCCACATTTTTCTACTAAGTCTCGCCACTTTCTTCACTTGTCTTATTATTATTCAGTATAGATAAAATAGATATTGTCTTAAAAAGGCCAGTTTTTTTTTCTTTCCTGTTTAATAATTCATGCTATTCACTCCTCCCTGGATTATTTTTTCTATATATTTGTTGAAATCCTATACATCATTCAAGTCCTAGGATACATGTCACTTTTTCACCCTAAGCTTCTCCTCATCTTTCGTAGCTAAGCCCTCAGAAACCATTGCTGATCCCACTGGTTTAGAACTTGGGCAACCCAACCCTATGCTGTAGTTATTTGTGCATCTGTCTTAGCTCCTTTATCAGGCTCTTAGAAGGAAGAAACTCATTGTTATATTTTCTTCAGTGCCTAGCATAATTCTTGGCACATAGCAGAGATTCAATAATTGAATGAGTGTTAGGCAACAGAAGAGAATCTTAGATTTTATGCTTTATTAGTGAGGTCCTTTTGTTGTAGATTTTCATAGAATGGTTAAAAGGAAACTTGTTCATAACAGGATCTCCAAATGTTATCCCAGGACAGGTTCTGGAATAGTAATATATAAAACCCTCTTGTAAGCTCGTGGAAAGCATTCCAAAATGTCAAAGATTCTGGATTTAAAAACAATGATGATGACATTAATATGGAAAACACATGTCGTAATTAAGAATGCATATGTATGTGTTCATGCAATATGTTAAATTTTGTTGGATTGATATACCTACTTCCCAAAGAATAGAACCCATTTGTGACACAGACTGTTAAGATAATTTGTCAGTAACACATTCATTGCTACAAGTTACAACAGTAAAAAAATACTATAAATTAAAGCACCCACATGGGTCATTCAACTCAGCCAACAATACACCTGAATAAAAAAAAAAAAAAAAAAAAAAAGAAAGCTGGACTTAATCTCTAACCCTGTCATTGATTTCTTTCACACAAAAAGTATGGGACACAGGTGGCCAGAAGTCAAAGATCATACTCGACCTGAATGCTTCATAAGGCACAGTCCAAATGTATGGGACCTGCTGGGTGAAATCAAAAAGCCACCAGGATGGAGTACCATTTTAGTGACCCAGGTCAAAGGCCACACTGCTTTCGGTGTTTTACAAATGTTTGACAGATTAAATACCCACCTCCTAGGGATAATGAATAGCCATGGAGCTAAAAGTATTTGCAAGCATTAAAGCTTCATTCAGAAACCTCCTTATGAGGGGTGTAGGTCATATAAGATTAGTGAGATGGTTAAGCTAATTTCTTTCTGTTGTCAATATAGTACACTCTGGGCAATATTCCTGAGTGTAATCGCAGGTCACCTAAAATGAAGACTAGAGAAATAAAGAAGAAAAGAGCAGACAAAAAGCAACAGTTAGACTTGTCCTTCTCTGAGAAGTAGTATTACACTTTTTAACATTTTTTTTCATATTTTACTGTGTTTTTTTTTCTTGGATGTAATGTCATTTTTATCTCCAATCTGTGTAAATTATTTCCTGATATTCAGCATTTTTTAAAATTTTAATATTTCTAGAAAACTGACCTATTATAAAGATATAGTTTGGCAAATAATCTGGGGTGCTATCAGGTCAATTAAACAGGCAATGTATGGAAAAGTACTTTATAATATTGTGAACAATGCTCTGAAATTAAGGTACTATTGCTACTTAACACAATATCTCTTTATTCTTCTTGAGCTCTTTCAGAAAATGTGCTCATAAAATTAGTCTGTGTTGTAATATGCCTCTCCCTTTTTTAGTGTTCTTTTACAGTTTGAAAATAATAATTTACTTCCCTTTGTGGCTTTGTACAAACCAATGGTTTAAATGATCATGAGTCACAATCACCTGGAGGACTGTTAAAACACAGATTGGTAGGCCCCAACTCCTGTTTTATTCAGGAGATCTGGGTGGGGATTAAGAACTGGCATTTCTAACACATGCCCAAAGGATGCGGATGCTGCTGGTCTGAAAACCACTGATCCAAACCATGTGCCATCATAACAATTTGAAATATGAAAGAATTCTCTTAAAATATGGATATGTTCAAATGTGCTAATATTTTATATCTTGTAGCTTTAATGGTAATGCTGTCTTTAGTTTCCACTTTCATCTGAATGTTTTACCAAATAATTTGTCTTTCTTCTCTAAGTTAGGTATCACCATCAACATTGTTTTATTTATTAGTGACTCCTAGAAAATCTAAATGCCATTTTAAAAGACATTATTATTTAATTTTTTTGAATCCTGCTAAATTTATCATTATCATTCTTATTGTTCTTTAACATCACAGATAATGGTGATTATGTTTATACTGGAAAGAATAGGACTGAAAACTCAAGTAAAACTCATTCATTTTCTAAATTAAACAATGTTCATCTGCTTGTACTCCTACAGATTAATTACTGCTTCCAGGATTTTACTATGTGTCACATTTTTTTTTTTAATTTCTCATCAAAAAGACTCACTTCTCTCTCTAATGCCTTTATTTTACAGTGGTTATTGTCTGCTTTTCTTTTTTTCCAGCAGGCAATGCATTTGTCAAATATATTTTATATTTTTTATAGTAATCTCAGGTTACTATACTAGTCTTAACATATAATTGGGAAAAGTCCTGGAGAAATTGTGCCCAAATCACACATTTTTCATATTCGATTTAGCAGAGGTGAGATGTAGCCTCTGTTGCCAATAACAGTCTTTCCATATCAGAACTGCTTAATGCTCTGCACAAAGAGATTGATAGGAAGATGAGGACCCAGGGGTACAAGATGGGAATGAACCACTCAGCCCTTAGCATTGTATCAAAATGCTACAATGGGTATTGCTATCGGTTTGCTAGTGCAGAGTTTTATCCTTTATTCCTCCTCTGATTATATAGTTTTCTAAATCTGTTAACATTTTTAGGTCAAGAAATAAGGGAAGTAATAGTATTGGTGCCCACCATTTTTTAAATTTATAGTCATTTAATTATAATTCTCACCATACCCCATTATAGAATAAAAGTTCTAGTTTTAGCTATTATTTCAATAATTATTCATGCATAGGAGACTGGTTTGTTAACTTTTTTAAGATTTCCATCTATGCATACATACAAATACCATACAGAGTTTCAATAAAAAAAAAGAAATAGGAAAGTATTAGTAGCAGGCAAATAAAAGGATATGGTCAACATAAAATCACATGCTAATAATACATTGTGTTTAATTTTGTTATTTAACAACCCTTTAAAACATAGATGTAACATCTGTTTTTAAATATTTCAAATTGACTTTTATTTGTAGTCTAAATATATATATATATATATATTTAGAAGAAGATAATATAGAGAAAATATTATGTAGGGCAAAGGTATGAGTATAATAAGTTGTAAAACTAAGACAAAATGAAAATTGCAGGATCATTGTAAGTTTGTACTTTTCTTCATTTTCTTCTGAAAACATTATAAAAATGACTAATTCTAGAAAAGAATGCACTCAGAGTATATGTTAGTTTGCTCAGTCTCACTTCCCTTCTCTCATTCAGATTCTCATCCATTCTACCAAAAATTGTAGGTAAAATCCTGCTACAATTTACAACAAAGTGTGAAAATAATCAACTAACCTTTCTTTAAGATTACAAATAGTTTTTCCATAAATTTTAAAACATCATCTTCACTATTACCATGACTGTTAATTTATTTTATAATTTCCTCCCACAAATGATTTATATTTTAAACTTATCTAGTGTATCAACAAGTTCTCTAAATGAAGCAATTCTAAACATGAGTGAGTGGAGAGAAGGAAATGGCAGTCATGCACCAAAGTGTGTGTGTGTGTGTGTGTGTGTGTGTGTGTGTGTGTGTTTGATTATGTGGGGGGTAAATTCCATTGAAAAGAAGCCAAGAGAGGATAACTTGTAAGAGAATTTGTCTCATGGTAAGCTCCACCCTGAAAACATATGACCATATTATATTAATAATACATATTGTTGCTTATGTGTTGATACTATGTGTTGATTCTTAACTGAAATATGCTCCATTGTTCATGGTATGGTTTACTTCATTCATGTTTAGGGAGTCTTTTCCTTCATTAGACTACAAATCTTGATTCCTTTACTTCTGAAAAATACTAAATCCAGTATTACACATGTGGGTTCTAGGCAACATATTTAACCAAGTGAATTATTGTCCAATTTCCACCTTGCAGTTGTATTCTCTAAAGGGGTAGTAAATATAGTTTGATATCAGATATCTAGATGTTGTCAACCAAAAATAGGTGTAATGAATAATGTAAATGTAACATTTGGCTATAATCACAACATGAAATTTCTCTCTTGCTTCACCCACCTTCCTGCTTCCAGACATCTAAGCAGATGGAGACCTTTTTTCAAAACTTAAAAGTTAAAGTTTAAACTGACTTTAAAAATATAGTAATGGTTTTCAAGTTGAATATTTCTAAGACAAAATCGAAAATAATTTTTATCTAACACATGACTTGACATGGTATTTTCTAATAAAGAAGTTTCCTGTAAATGAGTAAAAGAGATTTGGAATTTAATTTCCTTTCATAAATCAGTACTCCAAATATGGATTTCACTTTTCAAAATTAAGCTAAGAAAATAAAATCTGCCTAGGTAGAAAGCATATTTATTATTGTTGTTCTAATGTAACATTCTAGAATGTTGCTCACTGAAGTTTGCATACCTCTTTAGATATTGTTTTCTTTTTTCTGCTTTATGGGTTGGTATGAAAGAATGCATTCTTGTAATAGCTGAGAAACAATGAAAAAAATTACAGTAACAGCAAGCAAGGGCCAGGATGTGGTCAAAACTTTGAATTAACCCACCCGGCAGTTGCCAATCTCCAGGTGCATTGTTGTCTCTTCAGTGCATTTTTAAAAAGCCAGTTCTCTCCTGTTGCTGGTCAGAAAAGCAAGATCCAGCTAATTTCAGAAAGATATGAGCTGATAACACTTATATTTTCCTATAACATAAAGCCAAAGACACTGTCTACTTATAAAATATGAGAATAACCAGGAGGTCAATAGATATACCAGAAGAGGATAGGGATTTGCACTTGAGCTGAAGTGAGACATTCAGGCACAGAAGCAGAAACAAGAGGAAAGCAGAGAGGACCTGGCGTTGGTAGAATGGTTGACATTAACAAATCCCCGGTCTTGGCAGCAGCAGTTCTCCAGGTAGGTGAATATACCTTCAGTCCTGATTTAACCCTTCTGCATTATTCTCCCCAGGTGCCATGGTTCTATAGCTTGGGTTTCTTTGAAATCTGGCCCCATATTGAGTACTGTTTTCCTTCTATCCATGCAGTATCCACTACTTGCACAAACATAATGGAGATTCTTCTTTGTAGCCATGGCAATGACAATGTTTACTTATTTTGTTGCCAATGATTGCTGTAAAAAAGGTGTCAGTATTCTACTCAGGTGCATATTCTTGCCCCAAATGGTGGAGTATATTAACAGGTTAGTGTACCAAAGGCAAATACAATTTTTTTTTTAAATTCTACTTATAAATATATTTTAAAGAGTTTTCAAATTTAAAATGAAATAATTACTGACTACAACATTGGACCAGACCTGTAAATATTTTCCTAGATTCCTACACAAAGTTTTCAGAGCTTGATTAAAATATCTTATCAAAGATTAAATTGTTTACACTGACTCTGATGATGTGAATTATTGCAAGTGAGCAATAAACAAACCACAAAGAAAGTAAAAGACCATTAACATTGAAGAGGAAAGATTAAACTGGGTAGTTATTGCATGGGGTGTGTGAATCCAGAGTTGGGCAACTTGAGCCTAAAGAGCTTAGTGTAGCAACTCTAACTAAAAGATACAGCTTTCTTGTGTCTTGACTGAGTAGCCACATCTTGTGAACGGAGCGCCTGAGTGCTGCAGGGACACACCATAGAGCACTGTGTTCTCCAGGTCAGAAGGGAGAAAAAGTCCTTCTTGCTCCCTTTTATGAGCCTTTAATGTGATTGAATTTAGATTCATATTCTTTTTATTTAATTAAAAAATTCCACTACAGTTTACATTTAATATTATTTTGTTTTAGTTTCAGGTGTACAGCATAGTGGTTAGACAACCATATACCTTACAAAGTGTTCCCCCTGATATTTTTAGTATCCACTTGGCACCATACATAGGTATTACAATATTACAGACTATATTCCCTATGCTGTACTTCACATCCCCATGACTGTTGTGTAAATACCAATCTGTACTCCTCAATTCCTTCACCTTTTTCACCCAGTCCTCTAACCCCTCCCCCCTATATTCATGTTCTGAGTTCTTCTACCCAATGGAATGTGCTTGGCACAGCAGTTAAGAACATGGGCTTTTGGCCCTGGCTGGTGTGGCTCAGGTGGTGGATCATTGATTGCCCCATGAACCCAAAAGGTCACTGGTTTGATTCTGGTCATGGCACATGCCTAGGTTTTGGGCTCCATCCCCAGTAGGGGGTGTGCAGGAGGCAGCTGTTTCTCTCCTATCAACGTTTGTCTCTCTCTCCCCTCTCCCTTCTTCTGTGTCTAAAATCCATAAAAATATATTTTAAAAAATTTAAAAAAGCATGAGCTTTTGTTTTCTGCTTGAGTGGGCCTATCAGTTCTGCCTTATAGTGATTACATGACTTTGAAACTGTCTCCATTTCATATAAAAAAAACTGGTAGCCAAGAAAGGAGCTTAGTTTATACAGATACAAATATAAATGTAAAGTATTTGATACATAGTAAACATTCACTAAATGTTAACTTACAGTATTATGAGAGAAAACATTATCTCTATCATCTATCATCTCTCTCTCTCTCTCTCTCTCTCTCTCTCATCATCATCATCATCATCATCTATTCATCATTCATCTACCTTCTACTTTGTTACAAAAGTCATTCGATGTAGACAAAGCCACTGCACCAAAAGAAAACACATATGTCTTCACGGGCATTATTAGGGTGTTCAGGAATTTTAGGTAGACACCTGAATTTGATGCTGCCTCTCTTTACACTTTGTCCTGAAAATGGTCTGTGTATGCTTTAATGTGAAGGCCGAACTGAGATAGAAACACCTCTTTATAAACTGAGTAAATTACCATTTTCTCTCCCTGTGCAAAGCCTTTAGATTTCCCCAAGTGGAGCGGAGTATGTTTATTGAGTACCATCATCCGGATTTGCAAGATATCAAGCAAATTGTTTCATCAGATCTGCACTTCTTATTACAGTTTTGGGAAGGCTGCTATGACATGAGATGCTAAGGGAGGAAAGGAAAATCAGAAAATACAAAAGCAGCCACATTAAAGTACAGCTTAGGAAAGCGATACAAGCCCAATAAACTTTGGAGTTAGTGATAAGTGGGCCGATGGTTCTGCCTGGTGGGAATCATGACACACTGCAATTCCACACAGGCACCGTGCAATTGTATCTAGATGGATGACTTTAGCTATTGAGTGAGGCCATAAAATACTGAAATAAGAAACAGAATTCCAAAGGAACTCTTGTCATCGTAAGGTGCTCTTTTATTTTCGAGAGTTTTCTCATGGTTTGCAAATTATTAGAAACCCCAGATGGGTGGATTTGCCTCAGAGCCACGCTATAAATCATCATCAGCATTAGTTGTGATAGGCACTATTAGTGCTTGTGTTCCATACTGAAGTGCTTGCTTTCTCTTCTTCCTTTGCATTCCACTGATCATCAATCACAAAAGCAGCTTGGCCATTCCTCTCTGTCTTGCCTCCGTGAACTCCGACTTTCCTTGACCGTTAACCCCTCACTGGAACGCACGCGGCTCGTCCGCCTCTCTGGGCCCCTATCCTCCTCTCCCAACGAGCCTCCCTTCCTGGCACTAAGCTTCAAGGCACTATTTTCCACCTGTTGGACGAAGAGCAGGACGCAGGCAGTTTGGGATGGTTTCAGAAGCCACAGCAAACCCATGATGCGCAACTCACTTTTATTCCACAAGCCTGTGGGAGCCCAAAGCGATACGAGGCCTTTCAGCTAGGCTGAACAATGAGTCTGGCTTTCAGAGACCAATATTCCTTCCTGAAGCACTCAATATGTTTTATATTCAAGCCAGAAAAATTGTGGGCTGGACTAATCTAAGGATGAATCTAATCGGAAGTTATCTTGAAATGTGGGAGCAGGCTTCCCTTTCATATACCAGCTGTTTTCTTTCCATTGCGTGTTCACTGGATGGGGGACCAGCCTGTGTTTATTATGCAGTAGCAAGGAAGTTCTGTCTTTTCCAAAAGAACCTATGAGTCCTTTCAAGGGGAAGAGAGGAAGCATGGCTGATCCTGAGTTCAAACAAGGTTGGGGGCTCTGGTAATATCACATTCTCCAATTAGGGAATTTTTTAAATAATTTTTTATAAAGATTTAAAAATCTTCCATGGCTCTACTTCTCATTATCAGAATGTTTATGATGAAATTGTTTAAATGGCATTGTAAGGGCACAAAAATATTTTTTGCAAGCATTTTGTAATATACCCCAGGATTTGTGATGCATGTTAATATAGATGGTTTCTTAATCGGCACATTCGAGCAGAAAATTGAGTTCTTAAATATTCTTAACAGGATCATTAGCCTTCAAGTCAAAATAAGGAAGAAATAATCTTGATATGAAAATAATGTTATTTAGTGACATTTACTTGTTCAAATATGTCATTTGCTCTTCAGTGCTCCAAGAATTAAATTTTACTTTCTGGTGTGGTTTTCAAGACACTTTGTGAATATACCCTTTTCTACTCCAAACAATACCACTTACCCGTATTAAAATATCTAAATATGCATGCACCAACTGCAGGGCCTGATCTTAATCTTTCTAGACTCCAATGGGTCTAGTTCAGTGCTGATGTTACCAATCAATTTGACTTGACTAAATCAATCTGCAAGATATTGAACAAGTTTATTGAAAAAAAATGTAATATAAAACTGCCAGTGGCACTGTTTAGATATTTGTCTCAGATATCACAATTATGATGTATGAAATAACAACTCTAATACATATACACAAAATACTCAAGCATAAGATTTATGTGTACAGGTATAGGTGTGTAATATAATCATCCAATGATATTTTAGATAAAAGACAATTTATTCTTTTTTAGTACCTGTCATTCATAGTTTCTTTCATTTATAGAATTTTTATGCTAATTTTGGTAGTGAAAATAAATATGAAATTTTACCTGTTAAATTCCCTTTATCTTGTTACTGTCTGGTTAGTAAAATATTTTTGCTTAAAATTTTTTTCAACCTTAGGATTTTTTTATGAATTATTTAATAGAATTTAGATGAGATATAAAGTATTTGCAATACTCATTGAGCCATGTTCCTTGAAAGCAAAAAGGAGGACTAAGATCTTTGAAACCCAGATGTAGTCATGAAGGATATGAGGGAAAGCAACTTAGAGACAATGCCAACTAATGCCTTTGAGTAAAAATTATTACAAAATTTTCTCTATTCAGAGTCTATATCAGAAGGTGTTGCCTCCTAGGCAGTAAACAATTAAGATTATGGTTAGATAGACACTTAATACATTTATTGTTCTTTAAATGTTTGATTAACAAAAGCATGACTTTGCCAGTTTCAGTGTAACAGGATGTGTGTGTGTGTGTGTGTGTGTGTGTGTGTGTGTGTGTGTGTTTAAGAAAAATTATTTAATTAATTCTTGAAAGTCTCACAACAGTTTGGCTTCCCTCTACTTTAAAATGTAATAAATATTTACACAGGCCATCTAAGTTTAGTATCTTTATAATTATAAATTGTTGACAGTGTAACTTGGTAATAAAATCCTTATATATATGATGCAGTCTATACCATCAAAATTATAGTCTACTTTGTGTATACATGTAATCATCGAAAGAGATAAACTATTTCCCCTTGCTTTAGACTTTCTTATTTCCAATCCATCCTTTATTTTCATTAGAGGACTTTTTCTAAAGCACAGATAAGAATATAATATGTTCTTGCTTAAAGTCCTTCATGTACTCTATGATTTTCATGATGAAGTTCAAATTAGTTGGTTTAGTCATCCAAATTGTTTTTTGTGTTTTTTTTTTTTTAACTTGGTTCCTTCCTGCATCTCTAGCCTTAACATTGCTCTCAATCTCCTAAGTATCAAGAGATACATCTTTATGGTTCCTGAATTCACCATGTTATTTGGGAGAATCTGGAGATATTTAATGAAGGAAATGATGTTTATAATGACTGTTAAAGGAGAGCTTGGCTTTGACAAGTAGAGGAAGAAGGGGGTGCAAATGTGCTGGGGACTAAAGGATGGAGTGAGCAGAGGGGGAGACATAGATTGCAAAGTGAAGAGGATGAGTTTATTAAGAGAGTAAATGGGACTGTGAACCAGAATCTGGATGAAGAACTGGGTTTCTGTTCTCTAACTCACAGAATATTCCTAGATCTTTAAAGTTAGAAGGGGCCTCAGAAGTGAAGAGGGGCGGTGAAGAATAAGAAGAAAGGAAAAGGAAGAGAAAAAATGTAATCTGAGCCCTTTAATAGAACTCATCTTTACAATCTTAACAGTATTTCAGTAAAAATATTTTTCTGTTATTACTAAATCTATCTAAGTTTATTACATGCTTGACTACTAGATTATATTCTCAAGGGCATCCAAATGATTTCATATGCAATATTGTGAAAAAAATAACTATTTTTACACTTAATACTCAACAGTTAATAAATAGGGACCTGGGTTGTTATATCCTTAACTCTTATGGTTAAAACATGTACTATAGAAACAGAAAATCACAAACCCATATTTGTATTTTTAATTGCTGAACAGTCATTCAGGTCATGGCTTTCTTTTACTTGCAATTATTTAATACCATTGATAAGACATCGTGTAAATACTATTTTTAAATATAATATTATTATTTCTTTCCCAAACTTCATCTTAGCATGACAGAGTGCCTGAAATTTTCCCAATACATTTACCAAGAGCCCTAAGAGAGAATAGGAGCAGGAAAAGCTGATTCTCATTATTCTTTTGAAGTTGAGACTGAAACAAAAGATAAGACTAGGAAATTACTTATATCTGAGCCAACTTCCTATCATCATTAATGAAGTTATCTTTATCTCCATGAGTTGTTTATTGTTCTGATTTAATATAAAAAATTGATGTTTCTTAAAGACACT
Organism: Ia io; assembly: GCA_025583905.1. NCBI lineage: Eukaryota > Metazoa > Chordata > Mammalia > Chiroptera > Vespertilionidae > Ia > Ia io. Next base: position 52,565,260 of record JAJQQW010000003.1, read on the forward strand.
GTTTTCTTTTGAGGTTAGTTAAAACTAGATAATAAACTGTCCAGAAACCACAAAAATGAATATATAAATCTATGGTGCAGATTTTATTATGCTTCAAGTTTTTATCTTTCTCATGTACTAATCATGAATTACATATTCACATGTAAGTATTTTTTCTAGGCTTTGAAATTAAATTAGGATTGTAAAAGAAGCTGATTTTACTGTTTTTAATTTGAAGTAAATCTATTTTCCATATATTTATTGAGGCAGATTTTGTTAAATGCATCAATTTACAAAAATAAAACAACACTAAAAAATCTACTTTGGTGACGTATCTTGAAAAGTATATATTTAATCATTAACTTCATTACTTAGATTGTGTTTACATATCTCTCTGCAAAATGTAAATTAAGTGTTCCTATGTGGGGCATAAGTGCAGTTATCACTCCCTTTTTCTTACATCCTCGAGGTAGTTGGGCTTATTCAGAATCTCCATAGCATCTTGCTATGTTTTTATTGTGTCTTCTGGAGCCAGCACACAGCCATAATCACTATATCCACAGCCATAATCACTATATCCATAGTGCGACCTGCTGCCATACTTCTTCATTCTAATGCTGTAGGCTCAATTTCAGTGACTGGGTTGGGCAGAAAAAAATGAGTACACAAAATGACAGGATATTATTCTTGTGAATTTAAAAGAGTAAGATTATCTCTCTAATAATTCAACCAAAATAATACGACAGAAGAGCTTTCAATCTATCTTGTCATATACTGTATGCCTTTTAGGCTCTGTTCTGTGTGTGTGTGTGTGTGTGTGTGTGTGTATTTGTACATTTTATAACCTTTCTGAAAATTAGTTGCAGAATACCTTCATGACCATTGTTTTAAGGAAGATATATCCAGTATCTCCAGTGAAATGGAAGAAAATCCCAGATGCCTATTAACTCCTCGTTAAGCATTCTAATCAGAATACTTCTCCTATGGTAGAGAAAAGACAATTTTACCTCAAAACTAGAATTTTTTATTTAAAGTATTTCTCACAGTGCTTATGATACACAGTTGTTCCTTTTGCTTTATAATCTCATTATAACCTGTTATATGATATAGTTATAGGAAAAGTATAATTATTTAGAGGAAATTTTCCTTGGAATTGTAGAACTTAAACATATAAGCATCTAACTTTTTATATCCACATTTTGTAATGATATATACATAGAATGCAGTCAATAATCTAAAGAGCTAATATATATTTTTAAAAAAGTAGTTAGTATATAGCATTGAAAATTAAAGGATACTCATCAAAACTTAGAGGGTGAATACTTCAACTTATGAAAAATATTTGACTTTATTTGAGAAATCCTGCCATCCTAAATCTAATTGGAAGTGTTATTAGTGCATGTTGAATTAGCAACTGACATTATAATAATAGAATATAAAACTAGGATAAAAGCAAATTTCTAAAGTCAGCCATACTTGTGTTTAATGCTATGCTATTTACTCTAAGAAACATGAAAAGAGGCAATCTCATTGCAGAATGAAATGTTATGCAGATCAAGTAGAGAATGACATCAGATAGTATATCATTAGGTGCTAAATTTTATGTAATGGGTTGTCAGGTCTAAAATAATTTAATTTAAAGGAGATGATACAAACTGATACTTAGAAAACTTAATCAGTTATCTAAGATTTGTTAGTAGACAACTATTAGGGTCAGTGTCAAATTTTATCAAGTCCATTTTCAGTCTTGCTACTACCCAAACTGCTTGTATTTATTTATTTATAAGACTATAAATTCAAACAGTAGTATACATACTGTGTAGAGTGTTTCTGGGTGACTTCATAGAAGACAGCACTGATACAGCACTGTAAGGGATGGGAACGGTGCACTTACTAACCTAGTTAACCTCCTAAATAAGAGAAAAATGAGGTTAATTTTTGTTCATTACATATTCTCATTTGAGGCCACCAAGTCATTAAATACACTATAGGTTTACCCATGCTTTTGTTGTCATTGATCTTAGAGATACAAATGGTCTTACTTCTTTTATTTATTTATTTATTTATTTATTTATTTATTTTTTTTTATTTCTTTATTGATTAAGGTGTCACATATTTGTCCTCATCCCCCCATTCCCATCCCACACCCCTCCCCACAGATGCCCCCACCCCCCTGTTGTCCTTAACCATTGATTAGGCTCGTATGCATGCACACAAGTCCTTTGGTTGATCTCTCCCCCCTACCCCCACCCTCCCCTACCCTCCCTCTGAGGCCCGACAGTCCGATCGATGCCTCCTTGTTTCTGGGTCTGTTCTTGTTCATCATTCTATGTTGTTCATCATTTCCCCTAGATGAGTGAGATCATGTGTTACTAGAAATATACTTATAAGAACCGAATGTGAGACGAGCAATAATAGTTATGCTGACAGGCAAATGAATCAGTCTGTAGTGAGTTTTTTCTGGACCAACAGTTCTTTTGAGACCCAATTTCAATGTCCACCAGTTCCTTATGTGTACATGTCGGCACTGACTTTTCCGCTCTGGATGGTGGACAAATGGTGGTAATGCAGGTCCAACTCCCTCTGGTTTGGTCTCGCCCGGACCCAGGGGCACGGCTTCACCCGGGCTCAGGGGCGTGCGGCCTTACCCGGACCTGGGACCCAGCATCACCCGGGCCCCGGGGAGGGTGGCCTCACTTGGACCCAGGTGCGCACGGCCTCACCCGGTCCCGGGATCCAGCCTCACCTGGACGCAGGGGCGCGTGGCCTCTCCTGGACCCAGGGGCACGTGGCCTCACCCGGGCCCGGGACCCAGCCTCACCCAGACACAGGGGCGCGTGGCCTCACCTGGACCCAGGGGCGTGCAGCCTCACCCGGATCCAGGGGTGCATGGCCTCGCCTGGACTCAGGGGCGCGCGGCCTCACCCGGACCCGGGACCCAGCGGGGCTTCGTCTTCTTGATCCCAATTCCTGTCGGTCAATTCCCTCTCAGCAATTCCTTCAGCCATTTTCTCAAAGCTCCGGGGCGGCTGCCGCGGAACTCGCTGGGTGGTGGGCTCGGTGAAGCTCCAGTGCACCCGGTGCGTGGCGGCTGGCGGGTCCGAGGTCGCTGTGGCGGCACTCGGGTCTGCAGCGGCGACCAGTTGCCGGGCGAGTGCACCTGGATCCGGGACCCAGCGGGGCCTTGTCTTCCTATCCCAACTCCCATCGGTCAATTCCTTCTCAACAATTCCTCCGGCCATTTTCTCAAAGTTCCAGGGCGGCTGCTGTGGAACTCACTGGGTGGCGGGCTCGGTGAGGCTCCAGTGCGCATGGTGCACGGTGGCGGGCTGGTCCGAGGTCGCTGCGACAGCACTCAGGTCTGCAGCAGCGGCCAGTCACCGGGCGTGCGCACCTGGCCTCTTCTGGGGTACAGAGATTCTCGAATAACTCGGAGGTCAGCAAGCGCGGAGTCTCCCACCCCATGACCCCCAGGGGTTTCGTCTGTCTGTGCTCGGCAGCGAGCGGAGCCGTCCCCTCAGCCGGAGACCGCCCGGGGAACTGCGCCGAGCACGTTCCAGGCCGCCATTGTGTTGCCAGAGCCATAGTTCTTAAAGTGTGATCTTTGGCTCATCGGCATCAGCATCATCCCGTGTCCCCCTCTCTTTTATTCTAGCAGTAGAGCATCCGCCCAGCCAGCCCTCCGGTGGTTCTGGATGGTGTCTGCTCTGTTCTCTAGCCTCAGTTTCAAAATTGTTGTGGTAGGCAACAATCAGACGTCTGCCCTATGCCACCATCTTGGTCCTCCAGAAGATTCTTAAGTAACCTTATAAATGTGGTTCTGAACACTGTGTCATCCATTAGTTTACTTTCCTTCATCCCTTCTATTCGTGACCTGCTTTGGTGTCTCCACCTTTTGGCTGCCTCCCTATGTTGATGGAGTGGCTTTGTGTGGTCCGTGACCTATAGGGGCCGGTAGCTCAGCTTCCCCAATCTCCCTAGGTGGTCGCTCTTGGCAGCCCCCCTTTGTGGGCTGAGTGCAAAGTCTTGGTGTTGTTAAGCCTTGATTGCTGTTGGTATACTGGGAGGATTTGACCTCCAGTCCAATTGGCTGTGAGGATGAGCTGTGTCTACGCTGGGAGACAGCCTTATTCAACTAGACTTGCAAAATTATAAAAGCCTCTGTGCTCCGCTTGGATGGGGCGGAGTTTCAGGGTGGAGCTTACAGCCTTGGCTTCCCGTCAGCCCCACCCTATGAGGTTCCTGGGTCTCAGTGTCCCTCTGTATTCCCTGCAAACACCTCTGAGAGAAAAGCGCCCTGGAGTTTCACCCGCTGCCAAACAGTCTAGTCTCTCCCCCAATGAATCTGGATTCCCAGATTCTCACCCGGAACTGGGTTTCAGTGTAGTCGGAACTGGGACTCAGCGCAGCCTGGCGCTTTTGTCTCCTTCCCACCAGGGCAATTCAGCGGCACAGTCAACAAACCATCCTCTGCGTGCATTCCGTGCGCGCCTCCAGTGCTCTGCCTTTTGCCGCTCCTCTGCGTTTCTGCCTTACAGCCCAGATTCCCCCAGTATGAGCCTGGCTTCCCAGGGTCTCGCCCGGAACTGGGGTTCAGTGCAGTCGGAGCTGGGGTTCAGCGCAATCTGGAGCTTTTATCTCCTTCCCGCTAGAGAACGCCGGCCAGGCAGTCAGCCGGCCCGTCCTCTCGGGTTCCGTCCTCCCCGAACACGCGCGTGCTCATGTCTCCGCCCGTGTCTCCATACCTCAGGCTTTTACGGCTCCTCTGATTTTCCTTGTGGTTTTCTCTTTCCTTCTAGTTGTGGGCATTTCAGTCAGCCAGCTTTCCTGAGGTTCTGGATGATGTCCGTTTTGACTTTTAGTTGTATTTTTGAAATTGTTGTGCCAGGCTGTAGGTTAGGTGTTTAACCTATGCCGCCATCCTGGTTTCTCTCCAAATGGTCTTACTTCTAAATCAGAATTTATAAAATGTATATGCGTATTTTTCAAAGTATCCTAATCTGCCTTTTTTCATGTGATTCACTTATGACTACACTCTGTTTTACAATTATTTATTCACAGATTTCTCCTAAGGCAGTGGTTGGCAAACTGCTGCTCGCGAGCCACATGTGACTCTTTGGCCCCTTGAGTGTGGCTCTTCCACAAAATACCACGCCATGGGCAAGTCTATTTTGAAGAAGTGGTGTTAGAAGAAGTTTAAGTTTAAAAAATTTGTCTCTCAAAAGAAATTCCAATCGTTGTACTGTTGATATTTGGCTCTGTTGACTAATGAGTTTGCCGACCACTCTCCTAAGGCATAGCTAGGGTATTACTAATGACTAGAACATAGCTTATCACTATTGAGTATTTACCAAGTACATGCCATGTAAGCACCTCAGTTTGTCCCCCCCCAACACTGCAAAGCTATGACAATGTACTTTCAAGACCTACAAGGATGGAATGTCTTCCATTAGTAGAAATCAGTCTCCACTGGCCTTTGAGACCATTGGCTCCAACACATTGATATGCTCCATTCCTGCAGAAGGGGTCAGACCAAGTTGTGGGCTATGTCCCTGAGACTGGAGCACAGTTCAGTGATGTGTTTAATGCATTTCATTTTCTCTCCTGAGCCAGGTGTGGAGCAGGAGCAGGAGCAGGAGCATAGCTTACCATACCAGAAAATCAAAGCCTGGCACCAGAAAGACTTTTCTACTTGTCTACAGCAGAGCAAGTGCTCTACAGTTACCTTGCTCTTGAGATAGCGCTGATCAGGGAAGTAATTACACTGTGTTCTATTTCTGACCCTGAAAAGGGCTAGCAGCTATCTCCTATTATGTCATTCAACATCTTTCTGATTTATTTTCTTCATGTTTATAAGAATACTTATTCATAAAGGGCAAAAAAAGAAACACAAGTGTAAAGACAAGTGAGAAGATAAAATATTAATAAGTTTGAAACTTAGGCTGAATAACTTTATTACTACCTCCATAAAAATATATGTCCTTAATCAATAATATCTTAACTATAGGTTTGAGTTAACATTTCTTAGTCCATGGAACTTAAAGTTTTCTACAGTATAATACCTCATCCCACTGCCAAAGGGAGTGTCTGAAAACATAAACAGGTCATGTCATTTCTATGTTACAAATACTTTAATGGCTCTCCCTAGCATGATAGAAAAGTCTAAACTCCCACTCAGGATGTGTATTATAATGTTATTTTCTACAACACTTCTAGGTACATGCCTAGTTCTACCCCCACCAAAGTATTAACCCAACACACTATTCCCTCATTTAGATTTATGAATCCCTAGATGTTAGAAACCACGTTGTCACCATTTCATTTCCTTCAGCAGTCCAAGCAATGCCTACATATAGAAGGCTTCAAGACCTTGGGGACTGAATGAGCTCATAACTTACTCAGTGCTTATAGCTTACAAAGTAGTATCACATACCTCATCTTATTAATTTTCATAACAACACTGTGAGTTGGGAGGGAAGAATTATCATACTCTGCAGGATACTAAGGTTCCTAGAACTTAACTCACCTGAGGTCTTGACACTAGTGAATGATATAACCAGAGTTCTACTGCCTTTTTGCTAATTCAAATGCTTTTATATTAAACTTCATCGTGTAAATGGCAAAATGCAAAACTAGAGAAGTCTTCAATATTTAAAAATAGCAGGCTATCCTACTTACTACAGGTTTTAATCTGACTGAGACAAGGACATTCTCAGCATAGATAATCTTGGGTGGGGATAATGAATACTTACCAATAATGGGGTCTTCCTGGTTGTGAGTCAACACTGACAAGTTAAGCAATGCGTCAATGGAATCCTTAGTCCAGCACTTTAACGTCTTCCCAGGTAAGCCTAATGTGTGAACAATTAAATTAAAATTTACTGTGGCAAGAAGAAAGTCAGTATGTGATATGAGATGTCAGGTGGAATGTAGAATATTATTTTTTGTCCTAAACAATCTTTTCATATTTTTTAGAAGAAGATTCATGAAATTGATTTTCAGGGCTTTTAATTATATAATCCCAATAGTAAACAATCATTTCTTATCCTATATGACTAGGATAATCTTATGTGTCATCTTTTTTGGGCTATGGGGTGTTGTCAGAGACAGCAGGAGCACTGCTCAGCACTACTGCTCTGAGTTGCTCTGAGTCCATATATTCTTCTAAATTCTTCCCGACTACACCAGGGCAGGTCCCTTCTCGAACCCTTCCCACTGTACTAACTGTTTGGAATTTAGTGCAAGTTCCTCCTTTACCCTCTGCTCACTAGTTACAGGTGTTGGGTCTGAGCCCCTCTCCCTGGGGCTGGGCCTCCTAGGATGTCAGGTCTTAGACTGAGAAGCCATGAGAGGTTGTGGGTGTATAAGAATGAGTCTTTATTGAAGAAGCCAGTGGCCATAGTTAATCAGACAAAACAATTCTTTATAACAGTCCTATACCAGCAGCTGTACACCGGCTGGTCAACAAAGACATTCTCCCCACAAAGCAGTAGCACCCTTAATAGCCTCTGTACCTACAGCTATTATCTGAGTAGCCGCACAATGCCTCTAAACTTACCGCCTCACATCGTAGCGGTATCTGAGCTCTCTGGCTCAGCAGCTTCTCTTGTCTCTCCTGCCCAGCACAATCTAGCTGCCTAAAATGGTAGCTATATCTGAAATGTCTACGAGCTCTTAGCCTTACATCATAGCAGTATCACCTCTCAGCTATGTCCGAGCTCTCTAGCCTTTTCCCCTCTTCAGCATACTCCTCTGCCCAGCACACTGCTTCACACTCCAGCACACTAGCTGGTCAGTAACTTGTATATTATTCCAGAGACAAAACAGCTTCCTGACAATAGTTGCATTAGTCATATTTTGGCTACAGAAGGATCCGCATGGGCAGTATACCGCAGGATTGTTGTGCTTATGTCCTTGCCCCTGCTTTTGGTATCTTAGCCTAGGCACAGAGTAGCCTTGGACATTTGGTGTATTGACAACAAGACCTTTGTGCTTTAACTGGCCTTGACCATCAGGCATCTCTGGCAGGGTTCCCACAGGTGTCTAGATATTGTCAACATTATTTTAAGTGTGTGTGTGAGGGCTTTTTGGAGGTTAATATTTGAATTGGTGGAGTGACTAAAGCAGATTGTCCTTCCTGATGTGGGTGGACCTCATTCAATCAGTTGAAGACCTGAATAAAACAAAAAGGCTGACCCCTCCTGAAGGTAAGGTCAGGTAAGGCTGACCCGCCTGACTGGCTCTTTGAGCTGGGAAATTGATCTTTTCCTGCCTTATGATTTGAACTTAAACCTTAGCTCTTCTTGGGTCTTAAGCCTGCCTACTTTTGGACTGAAACTGTATCATTGGTTGTCCAGTGTCCCTGGAATGTTGACTGCAGATCTCGGGAATTCTCAGCCGCCGAGAATTCTATTATGTTCTATTATAATCATATTCCTTACAATAGATATAATAAATACAGATGACATATTTACATTACATATATAATATTATAATAATATATGATCTAGCTGTCTCAGAGATTTTTCAACAGGTGTGCTGCAATACTTTTTAAAACATGCAATACCTGACTCTTTAGTCAGGGGTACTGACCTCTTTTCCCTTAGATTGTCAAATAAAAAAATGACAACAACCAACACAACAATAGCTGTCTGGTGAGAATGACTCAAAATTACACCTATTTTTTTTTTTTCAGATTGGCAAAAAACCGTTTATTGTTTGTTGTGCCACATATGTTTAGTAATTGGTTTATGTATGTTATGAGATGAAAAAGGTTGAAAAATCACTGATCTATTTATTTATCTGCATATCTACCTACTGTTTGTAATGTTTCTTTGGAGAATCTTTGGCATTCCTTGGTTTGCATTTGCATAACTCTAATCTCTACCTTTGTCATTGCATGGCATACATTGAGTCTCTGTCTTCACATGGCTGTCTTCTTCTTTATAGCATGAGACACACTGGATTAGAAGACCACCTTATCCAGTATAACCTCATTTTAACTTAAATATTTATATCTAGAATAACTCTATTTCCAAATAAAGTCACATTCTGAGAGACTAGAGGTTAGGACTGACACATGACATGCCAAGGGGATGAAGATCTCATTATATTTATAGATTTCAGAGGACAAGCAAGAATTGAATAGGTTGTGCCTGCAGTAGTGACTGGAGAAAACTGATGAAGCCAAGTAATACAGCAGATGGAAAATTGTAAGACGAATTACACTGATGAAAAAGTTAATTTTTTAAACAATTAAAGTGATATCTTATTATCTAACATTGTAAAAGAGAATGTATGGTAGATGTGAGTGTAGATATATTTGTAAAATTGGGGTAGGAATTTGAAATAGTTCAAGCACTGGTCACCTGAGTTTTTCTTCCAAGACAATTTTCTTTGAACAGGATAGAGGGAGAGTTGTGAATAGGAGACTTGTAGGACATTTTAAAGGTTTGAAATAATTTTTAAGAAAGTAGGAAAGAAAAGTGCTTAAGGGAAATAAAATTATTGAGAAACACTAAATCCCCAGGTGAGTTGACAGCTATACATTTATTTTTAGACAAATCTGTATACTTGAGAGAATTTCTCAAGAAGTGCTCAGGGCTGAGGTATGGTAGTGTTAAAATAGTAAGAGTAGCCCGGTCGGTGTGGCTCAGTGTTTGAGCATTGACCCATTAACCAAGAGGTCACTGGTTGATTCCTGGTCAGGGCTTATAGCCGGGGTTGCCGACTCAATCCCCAAGTAGGGGGCATACAGGAGGCAGCCTATCGATGATGTTTCTCTCCCACCAATGTTTCTATATTTCTATTCCTCTCACTACCTCTCTCTCTCTAAAGATCAATAAAAACATATTTTTTTTTAAATAGTAAGAGTAATAGGTCATATTATGCACAATTATATTCCCAGCTTCTTTAAAATTCCTAATAATCAATGATTTTTGTTGGCATTGATGTTTATATAAAGTGAAAATTAAAATTGTTTTTTTACCTATTTCTTCACCAACCACTTCAAATCTATTCATCCACTAGGAGATTTCTCCAAGGAACAATACTTTTGACATTCTAGAGGCTCTTTTAGTCATTGTTCAAGTAACATCCATCATGTTACAATACCCTTTGGAGAACTCTTACATCTAAATCTCTCTATTATTGTTTCAATCTTTTATTGAGAATGTGCTAATGAGACAGTATCAATGTCTTATGAGTGTAAAATAAGATAAGCAAAGGGCTCGTTGGTGCAGTCAAATCTCTACTCACTGGCACAGTGATTCATACAATTCTGTCATTAGAACTGTATTTTTAGTCCTTTCTTACAATTTAAATACAGAAGGAAAATATTGCAAATAAAAGTTAACTACTGTTTGTACCATTATTTGTTCATTTATTTGTGTTTTTTAAAATTTTGTTACTAGATTTCCCCCCCAAGAGCATATGTTTACAATGACAAAAGGAGGAGAGCATAATACACCTATGTGTGTACATGTATTGGGAATTGAGAGACCAGTCCAAAAGTGAATGAGAGTAGATAAAGAGGATTTTGCCTCCAGTACAACTGCCAAAACCATATTCTGTCACTTCTCCTGACAGCCACATCTCTATTCGCTGCTCAGATAAAGAAAATAATTCAATGTGAGGTTTAAGGAAGATTAAGTATAAGTTTTGTTTGGAGTCTGAATTTGAAGAAAAGGTGAAGCATTTGAGAGTAAACGAAGGTGGTAGCAATATGAGTATAAAGCGATATTAGTGCTGTCAGAGCATTCATAGGCATTGGGAAATGTAGATTAGCAGTTTAGGAAGGTGCAAAATCTGGAAACAAATTTGGAAATCATTCCCATAGAAATGATTTCTGTCATTCGGGTGATGGATTCATGTGTTATTTCCTGGAACGGGAGGAATGCTAAAAATAAAAATGCAGTTTAGCATAGTGATTGAGAACTCAGGTCTCAGACTTAGTTTAATGTCAAATTACTGCTCCATAAATTTCTATGTCACTTTGGGCAAGATACTCAAAATATCTTAGCCTCAGCATGGAGATAATTATTTCAGAGTTTCAGTTGAGGATTAAATGGAATAATGCAAGTAAAATGCTGAGAAGATGTCTGACATTTACTATGTGCTCAAATAAATATTAGTCTATATTATCATTAATGTTATTATTATCATTTTATGTATAAAAGTTATCTGGCTGGCCTTTCATCAATTGTTGGTTTCTTAAACAACTATCAATCACAATGCTCTCCATTGTATACATAGAATACTTGATAAAAACATACGGGGAATATTGAATGGCTTTTTAAAAATCATTAGAGTCAGGAAAAAGCACCTGGTGAATGTTAGTGTATTCACAGCCTACAGGAAATTTAATTCAATGAATAAAGGAAATCCAACATTAGTCTGGAACAACTGTCAGTCTCCAAAATTGATTTGCATGAGTGTGGAGTGATAATCTTTAACCCGTTTTTTAGAGCGAGAGCTTTGCAAGTGGGTTGTCTGGTAGTTCAGTCTGTTTTAAAAGATATTTCTGTAAACATGCTAAAGTGCTTCCTGTCTCAGACTAGTTCTTGCTGAATGACATGGCATTGTACAGTGTGAGTGCCTGGAGCTTAAAATGCAGGAAGCTATAGATCATTCTTAATGAATAAATCATGTGTGTTCCTGCTGTCAATTCTGCTCACGCTTTTGTAGAAGCCAAGGCTAGTGCTGTCGTAAACTATCAATAATTAGGAGCAACTAGGTCAGCTATTTAATATCTTGACATAACAGTAACATCTGTTCGTGTGGATATTCCTTTCTTTTAAAATACTGGAGCTCAACTTTAGAAAATTAGTTCCAAAAATATATCTTTTTTAACCAGAGTTTTTTATTCTTCATGTTAGGCAATACAACATTCATAAAAGTCAACTATTTTTTTAAAAAATTAAGAGTTTATTTGAACAAACATTGATTCAAACTGGGCAGTGCCAAACTAGAATTGATTAGGAGCACCAGGAGATAGGAGCAAGGCTTTTGTACAGAAGACTTAGAGGCAAAGCAAGATTTTTGATTGGCTATAGTGTTTTATTTTATTTACATCTTATTCCTTTAACACTTTTCTTTTGGTATGATCCACTCCTAGAATTTCTCTCTTTCTTTTTAATTCCCATCCCCACCCTTTGTCAACACTCAGTTTGTTCTCTATACCTATGGGTCTATTTGTGTTTTGTTTTCTTTATTTATTTGTTTTGTGTTTTTAGATTCCACATATAAATGAAATTATGTGCTATTTTTCTGTCTCGGTCTGACTTATTTCACTTAGCATAATGTTCTCTAGGTCTATCTATGCTGTTGCAAATGGCAAGATTCCATTCCTTTTTATTTCCGAACTAGAGGCCTGGTGCACAAAATTCTTGCACGGGGGGAAGGGGGCTCCCTCAGCCCAGCCTGCAACATCTTCAATCTGGGACCCCTCGGGGGATGTCTGACTGCCAGTTTAGGCCCCATCCTGCAGGACATCCCTCTCGTAATCTGGGACCGCCGGCTCCTAACCACTCGCCTGCCTGCCTGCCTGATCACCCCTAACTGCCTTTGCTTGCCAGCCTGATCAGCCCCTTACTGGTCCCCTGCTGGCCTGGTTGCCCTCTAATTGCCCTGCTGCCAGCCTGGTCACCCCCTAACTTGCCCCCTGTCAGCCTGGTCATCCCCTAACTGTTCCCCTGCCAGCCTGATCACCCCTAACCACCTCTGCCTCGGCCCCCACCACCGTGGTTTTGTCCAGAAGGAAGTCGGATGTCCAGAAGATGTCTGGTTGACCTGGTCTAATTAGCATATTACCCTTTTATTAGGATAGATAATATTCCATGTGTATATTTACCACATCTTCTTTATCCAATTATACATTAATGGGCATCTAGATTGCTCCCATGTTTTGGCTATTACTAGTAATGTTGCAATGAACAAAGGGGAGCATATAGGGTGCATATATATTTTTGAATTAGTGTTTTTGTTTTCTTCAGATAAAAGAAACTATTTTTAAAAAATAACCCTGGCCAGTTTGGCTTGGTGGTTAGAGCATTGGCTCATGGACTGAAGGGTCATGGGTTCAATTCCCTGTCAAGGGCACATACTTCAGTTGAGGGTCCAATCAATGTGTCTCTTTCACACCAATGTTTCTCTCTCTTCTTCACCCCTCCCTTTCATTCACTCTCTCTAAAAATTGATGGAAAAAATATCCTCACTCCTGGGGTGAGGATTAAAAAAGGAAAAGAAAGATAACCCTGTTGTTTGAGGTATTGAAATCTATAATTATTTATTAAAGTAGAATTGAATGACTTATATTTAAAGGGAAGGCAGGGAGGGTTGCTGGAAAGAGATCAAACAATGAACTTGTATGCATATATGCATAACCCATGGATACAGGCAATTGGGGTGGTGAGAGCCTGGGTGGGGAGGCAGGACAGGAGTGTGCTGGAAGAGGTTAATGCGGGGGGGAAGGAGGGCCTATGTAATACTTTCAATAATAAACAAACAAATAAATAATAACAAATAAATATTTATTACTTGTCAAAACAATCTTGGCAATGTATCTACCATATTAGCAAGAAAGGGAGACATGAGCTAGGAACAAGAAAAATTAAAAGGGAAATATTTTAGGTGCTTTATCTTTTCAAAAAGAATCTAAGTTGATAACTCCATTTTGGAAGGAAAATAGGTTATTATTAAGAAATATACAAATGTATCAGTAATAGTATTCCTTTAAAGTCAGAGATGTAAAAAAATAACTAAATACAAAATTGGTGTCCTCTTATTTAAAATAATGTTGAATGCTTAGTCTTACTCTCTTTAAAGCCATAATTTTACCAAGTGTGTAGCTATTAATTGCACCAAAACCTTTTTTTTTTTCTTTTTCATTTAGCACGTATCTGTACATTTTTTGGAATTTTGGCTTTAATATTTTTTTTCTTACAAAGCATCCATCAAATAAACATAAATGCAAAGCAAGCCCTATACTTTTTATAAGCATACCTGCTCAAAATATCACATGATCCTTATCCCAAGAAAACTTTTCTTAGACTAGATAAAACAGTTAAGTGAATAAATTTTTACATACAATCTAGTGTGGTAATAAGTATGATAAAGGCATTTAGTTACAGGATACTAGGAGAGCACAGAACAGAAACAGCTAAATCCTGTAGACTGGCAATACAAGTATAATTAGAATAGAGTTCAGGTAGGAGAGTGACAGAATATTAAACTAGAGTGTTGGTTAAACAGGGTCTTAATCTCAAATGGCCTTGTGGGTTAAAGTTAAGCACTTGAAATTTGACTAGAAAACTAAAGGAGGCAGTCAAGAATTTTAGTTAGAAGTAATGTCTGATCAGATATGCACTTTTAGAAAGTTACTCCCGTCCCAGGATAGAAGGTAGACATGAGGATAATGATATTGGAGAACAGGAGGCCAGTAGTTTGCACTGATGGCAGATTTATATAGAAGTTGACATATTTGAGAGATTCTTAAAGTAAAAACTCACAAATGTTTGGTGGTAAGAAAGAGAGAGAATATATGAGTAAACCCTTATATTTCCCAAATTATTCTTCTTTAAGAACAGAAAGACAAATCACTGACGAAAATTATTAAATATTTGTTGTATGCACTAAGGATAAATGGGATTTTAAATAATATTTACATATGTACATATTTGTGACTTTTAGTGCAAAAATTATAAATGGTTAAGAACCCTGTATCACTGTTTTAGATTTCTGTGTCTGTTGTAACACATGACCACAAACTTTGTGACTTAAAAGAACCTACCCTATTTAATAAAAGGCTAATATGCAAATCGACCTAATGGCGGAACAACCAGTTGCTATGATGTGCACTGACCACCAGGGGGCAGACGCTCAATGCAGGAGCTGCCCCCTGCTGGTCAGTGTGCTTCCACAGGGGGAGCGCTGCTCAGTCAGAAGCCCTGAGCCAGGCTCACGGCTGGCCAGCGCAGCGGCAGTGGCGGGAATGTCTCCCACCTCTGCAGCAGCGCTAAGGATGTCCAACTGCTTGCTTAGGCCCACTCTACGAGCTGGACATCCCCCAGGACTCCCAGACTGCAAGAGGGTGCAGGCTGGGCTGAGGGATCTCCCCCCACCCCCGAATGCACGAATCTCGTGCACTGGGCCTCTAGTTTTCTTATAGGTCTCTTCCCAAATTCTGAAATCAATATCATTGGACTGAAGCCATGCTCTCTCAGAAGGATCTAGGGGAGATGTTATTTTAACCTCTACTAGTATCTGGTGGCTGCTGGCATTTATTGGCTTGTACTTACATCACCCCAAATTTCAAAGCCACCATCTTAATTCTCTTTCTTTGCTCTGCGTTCACATCACTCTCTGTTCTGTGTGGCTGTGAAATTTCTTCCTGACCCTCTCTTGTGATTGCTTTTAGGGCCTATCCAGTTATTCATATAACTTTCCCAACTCAAAACGCTTAAAGATTTTAGGACATTATTCAACCAACTAAAATCCTATTCTTACACAGTAAAAAATTAGCTATATAGCAAATAAGAATTAATAAGATTTGAAAATACAGAGCCTGAACTTTTGTGGAATATTGCATGATTTCACTTATAGGAAGTGCCTAGAATGGGCAAATTCATACAGACAGAAAGTAAAATAGAGGTCATCACCATGGATTGTGGGAGGAGATACTAAGATTTATAGTTTAATAGGTACAGAGTTTCTATTTGGGATGATAAAAATGTTCTGAAAATGGATAGTGTTGATGATTACACAACATGGGGAATGTATTTAATCACATTGAAATAAACACTTAAAAATGGTCAAAATGGCCCAACTAGCATGGCTCAGTGGTTGAGCATTGACCTATGAACTAGGAGGTCATGGTTCAATTCCTGGTCAGGGCACATGCCCAGGTTGCTGGCTCGATCCCCAGTGTGAAGTATGCAGGAGGCAGCCAGTCAATGATTCTTTCTCATCATTGATGTTTCTATCTCTCTCTCCCTCTCCCTTCCTCTCTAAAATCAATTTTAAAAAATGTTCAAAATGATAAATTTTATGTTATTTAGATTTTATCACAATAAAAAAATGTCAATAGGAAAATAATGTGTTCTGCCTTATTCTAAAGAAAAACAGAAAAACCTGTTGACTCAGGGAGGTTAGAGGTCACAGATTTGGACTTGTGATTACATTCCACTCAACTTCCCCACAGCCCCTTTGACTGGATCAATATCACCAATATTACCTCAATGGATGTTTTTTGAGAGTTGCTTCCTTGCATAGAGGCTCTGGGGGCAAAGGGCAGGCAACTGCAAAAAAATGAGACAAAAAAAAAGGAATAAAAACAAAAAGACAAAAAACAAACTAAAACAAAAAAGAATAAAATCTTCCCTACTCTGAAAAGATTATAAAACAAATTTCAAAAGCATGTGAGAAAGCATGACACTAAGAAAACTAAATTAACCAAATAGATGAAATTAGGCATATAGAATAAACCAGGAGAAAAAGTAGAAAAATTATAACATAAATAGTTTGGAGCATTTATATCTCTGATCATAATATAGTAACAAGTACTGGATTTACATTTTCTTTTTAAAGAATAAGAAAAGAGAATGAAAAATATGATACATTGATGTTGAGAGATTGGATTATAAACAGCAAAAGAGGGTGATCCTTGAAAGAAGGGAAATAATTGTGACCTCAACAAATACCCCAGCATTTTGCCTAGGACAGTTTTCAGGAATAAATAAAAGCAGGGAGGATGCAGAGAAAAAAGAACCCTTGTACACTGCTGGTGGGAATACAGACTGGTGCAGCCACTGTGGAGAACAGTATGGAGTTTCCTCAAAAAACTAAAAACAGAACTGCCATCTGACCCAGTGATCCCACTTCTAGGAATATATCCGAAGAAACTAGAAACACCAATCAGAAAGGATATATGCACCCTATGTTCATAGCAGCACAATTTACAATAGCTAAGACTTGGAAACAGCCTAAATTTCCCATCAGCAGATGAGTGGATTAAAAAACTGTGGTACATCTACACAATGGAATACTATACTGCAGTAAAAAAGAAGAAATATTTACCATTTGTAACAGCATGGAACTGGAGAGCATTATGCCAAGCAAAATAAGCCAGCCAGAGAAAGATAAATATCACATGATCTCACTCATTTGTGGAATATAATGAACAACATAAAATGATGAACAAAAACAGATCCAGAGACAGAGAAGCTTTGATCAGACTGTCAAACCTCAGAGGGAAGGTAGGGGAGGGTCAGGGGTAAGGAGGAGAGATCAACCCAAGGACTTGTATGCATGCATATAAGCCTAACCAATGGACACAGACACGAGGGGGGTGAGGGCATGAGTGAGGGGTGGTGAGGGGCAATGAGGGGATAAGGACACATATGTAATACCTTAATCAATAAAGAAAAAAAATAATTAAAAAAATAAAAATAATAAAAAAATAAAAGCAGGGGAAAATCAAACACAACTTGGCTATTTCATAGACATAAAGATCAGAGTTTAGGGAAAACAAATGGCTATAAAACATTTGGGGGGCAGCATAATGGAGAAAAAGGAACTATACCAACAACTCACTGAATCTTTAGAATGGGACTCAAATTTTTGGGAAAGTACAAATATGAGAGACAGAACTTGAATAAGTCCAAAAATTGGTGGTCGGGGGGGAGGCGAAAATGTGTAAAACAATATACATGTTCATCATGCAGAACAAAGTGATGTCACATACAAACATGGAGTGACTAAAAAGAATGTAGGGCCTCCAAGAAAGATAAATATTTAGGTTAGGGACAAGAAAAATAAGAGTACATTAGTTATAATGTAAGCAGAAATCGGGGGGGGGGGGAAATAAAAACAGAGATCAATGAAAAACCCTAAGAAATATTAGAGAAAAATTAATGAAACATCTGGTTCTCTGAATAAATCAATTTAATTAAAAAGCTGTACTCAGGTTCTACTGCTCTAGCTTAGAAGTTGAGCACTGACCCAGGAACTAAGAGTTTTGTGGACTCAATCCCCAGTAGGGGGCATGCAAGAGGCAGCTGATCAATGATTCTCTCTCATCAGTAATGTTTCTATCCCCCCTCCCTCTCCCTTCCTCTTTTTTCAAAATCAATAAAAACATATTTTTTTAAAAAGCTGTACTCAGAATAACTGAGGAAAAAAAAAAGACACAAATTATCAATGTAAGAAATGAAAGAGGTCACATAATTACAGACTCTACATATAATAAGAAAATACTAAGGGAATGTTAAAACAATTTTAAGTCAATAAATTTTGCAATTGGATAAATACCTTGAAAGAAGTAAATGGCCAAATGACATTCACATAAATAATAACTATATAATAAATATGTTAAATAATATAAATGGTTTCTATTATGGGCTTAACTGTGTCCTCACCCCCAACCCCATTTATATGTTGAAGTCCTAACTCCCAGTACTTCAGAATGTGAGTGTATTTGGAAATAGGGCATTTAAAGAGGCAATCATGTTAAAATAAGGCTGTTGAGGATGGGCCCTAATCCAAGCTGTCTGGTGTCCTTATAAGAAGAGGAAATTTAGACACATAGAAAAATACCAGGGGTTTGGACACACAGAGGAAATACTATGTGAGGACACACTGAGAAAGCGGCCATCTGCATGGGAAGAAGGGAGGCCTCACAAGAAACCAAACCTGCCAACACCTTGATCTTGGACTGCCAACCTCTAGAAGTATGACAAAATAAATTTCTATTGTTTAACTCACCCAGTCTGTGGAGTTTTGCTGTGGCAGCCCTGGCAAACTAAAATAACCTCATATCTATTAAATAAATTGAATTTAAAATTAAATACTTCTAACCAAAAATACTTCAGGAGGGTCAGGTGACTTTACTTGTAAATTCTTCCAAATATTTAAAGATTAATTAAAAACAATTCTACATAAATTCTTCCAGAAAGCAAAAAAGATAAAAACACTTTATAATGCACTTTATGAAGCCAACATTAACCTGACACCAAAACCAGACAAAATCCTCTCTAATAAAATGGTAATATGCAAATTAACCATCACTCCGCTACACAAAGCCATGCCCACCAGCCACGCCACGCCCACCAGCCAATCAGGGCGAGTGTGCAAATTAACCCCAGCCAAGATGGCTACAGCCACAGAGAGCAAGGTTTCCCAGGTAACAGAGCAAGCCAAGCTTTCCATATCCGTTGCAGGCCTAAACCTCCACTCAAGTTACAAAGTTTCAATTATAGAAGGTAAACAAATTCAAACAGAAATGGGGGCAGAACGGAGCTTGAGAGAGCAAGCCAGGGTTGCCAGCGGCAACAGGGGAAGCAAAGCTTTCCACACACCCTGGCCGGGCTCACCCGCTTAAGGCTACAAAGTTTCAATTGTAGAAGGTGAATTAACTGCTACAGAAATGGCTGCCGCTCCTGAGGGAGCAGCAGGCTTGGCTCCGCTCCAGGCTACAAAGTTTCAATTGTAGAAGGAAAATAAATTCCAGATACCAGGGCCTCTGCTTGGGTTGCCAGGGGGCGTGGCTGGCCTGCAAACCACCACAGGCCCCTCGCTCAGGCCGCCCCACGCCCCAAGGGAACCCCACCCTGATCCGGGACACACTTCAGGGCAAACCAGCTGGCCCCCACCCCTGTACCAGGCCTCTATCCTATCTAATGAAAGAGTAATATGCATATTGACCATCACTCCAACACACAATATGGCTGCCCCCATGTGGTCAAAGATCCTGCCCCATATGGACACAAGATGGCCACTGCAAGATGGCCAACATGAGAGGGCAGTTGGGAGGCACCCGGCCTGCAAGGGAGGGCAGTTGTGAGGGACCAGGCCTGCAAGGGAGGGCAGTTGAGAGGGACCAGGCTTGCAAGGGAGGGCAGTTGGAGGTGATCAACCCTGCAGGAGAGGGCAGTTAGGGGTGACCAGGCCGGCAGAGGAGGGAAGTTGGGGCAAACAGGCTGGCAGGGGAGCAGTTAAGCATCAACCAGGCTGGCAGCGGAGTGGTTAGGGGGTGATCAGGCTGGCAGGCAGAAGTGGTTAGGGGCAATCAGGAAGGAAGGCAGGCAGGCAAGCAGTTGGGAGTCAGCAGTCCTGGATTGTGAGAGGGATGTCCGACTGCCCGTTTAGGCCCGATCCCACCAGGAGTTCCAGATTGGAGAGGGTACAGGCTGGGCTAAGGGACAACCCCCCTCTGTGCATGAATTTCTTGCACCGGGCTTCTAGTAATTATATAAAATAAAATTTCAGTCCAACATCTTTTATGAATAGAAGCACAAAATCTTTAAAAAACTTTTTAGGAAATCAAATCTACAGATAAATTAAAGGATTTGTAAGGGGCAGAATAATGGCTCCCCCAAATGTCTACATCCTAATATCAGGAAATTATGAATATGCTACCTTGCATAGTAAAAGAGATTTTGCAGATGTGATTAAATGAAGGATCTTAAAATGGGACCACTATCTTGGTTTATCCAGGTTGGCCCAATGTGATTGCAAGGGTCCTTAAAAGTAGAAGGGAAGATGGACAGAGAGAAAGGAAGATGTGATTATACAGGAATGGTCAGAAAAATGCAAAGTTGTTGCCTTTGGAGATGGGGGATGAGGGACAAAAGCTAAGAAGTGTGGATGGTCCTTGAAACTGGAGGAGGCAAGGTAAAGATTCTTAGAGCTTCCAGAAAGAAGTTGCCAACACCTTGATGCCATGAGGCCTGTTTCAAACTTCCAACCTACAAGCTATAAAATAATAAAATTTTATATCAAGCCATTAAATTTATGAATTTTTTAAAAAATAATACAGATATTTTATTATATTCAAGTAAGATATATACCAGGAATGCATTGTTGATTTAACATTTTAAAATCAATTAGTAAGACATTTGCATTTTTGCAGAATAAAAACAATAATAATAGCAACAAAAAACATTATTATCTCAACAAATGCAAAGAATGTATTTGATGATTTCAACACTCATTAAAAACATAGTTCTAGCAAACAAGAAATACATCTACTAAAAACCTATATTCATTATTAAACTTAATAGTAAAGTATTGAATTATATAACCCCCAAATTGGGAAGAAGGCAAGGATGCACTCTCACCACTCCTACTCAGCATTGCATTGGACCCTAGCCAGTGCAAAAAAATAAACAAAATAATCATATATTTTTTCATAGATTATATAAGCATCCATATGAAAATCCTAAACAATGTGCTTTCAGAACTAATAAGCTAATGTAGCAAGGTCACAAAAAACATGCAAATATACAAAATATAGAGAAGTGAAGAGTTGATGATGAACAATTGTAAATTTAAAAATTTTAAAAACAATAAAATAACATTGAAAAAAATGAAAAAATAACTAGATATTAAAGATAGCTAAAAAATTGGAAGTAAATAGACCTACCACTGCAAGTTTTCACTTGAAAAGTTATATTCTATATTTATGGAATCCTATACAATAAAGAGGTAGTATGCAAATTGACCCTCATGCCCTCGCACAAGATGGCCACCCCCATGTGGTCAAAGATGGCTGACCCCATGTGGTCAAAGATGGCTGCCCCCATGTAGTCAAAGATGGCCAGCAGGGGAGGGCAGTTGGGGGCGACCAGGCCTGCAGGGGAGGGCAGTTGGGGGCAACCAGGCCTGCAGGGGAGGGCAGTTGGGGGTGACCAGGCCTGCAGGGGAGGGCAGTTGGGGGTTACCGGGCAAGCAGGGGAGCAGTTAGGTGTCGATCAAGCTGGCAGGGGAGTGGTTAGGAGGTGATCAGGCTGGCAGGCAGGTGAGCAGTTGGGAGCCAGCAGTCCCGGATTATGAGAAGGATGTCCGACTGCCGGTTTAGGCCCAGTCCCTGTGGGATCAGGCCTAAACCGGCAGTCAGACATCCCCTGAGGGGTCCCAGATTGGAGAGGGTGCAGGCTGGGCTGAGGGACACCCCCCCAGTGTATGAATTTCATGCACCAGGCCTCTAGTAGCATAGATATTCCAGGATAAAGATCATTTATATATGAAAAAACACTGTAAATTAAAAGAAAAAAAATGAATTTTAATTTTTTTTAATACCTAGCAGGATAAATAGCTAGATTAAGTATAGCTGCACACACGTGTGCACACACACACACATATAACTGCACACAAACTAATAGAACAAAAGCAACAAGAAAACAATACAAAGTTGGGAAAATGATATGAACATGCAATTTGTAAAAAAAAATGAAATAATACCAATAAACCAGGATAAAGTATAATATTCATAAACAGGTAATGCAGATTGAAACTGTGAAACCTTATACTCATTAGATAAGGAAAAGAAAAATAAATATGGCATGTCTGTGAAGCAATAGTAACTCTTATGAATTGTTGATTCAGAGTGATTATCAGTTTCTTGTTAATGTTGAAGTTACTTATATTATATATTTTAGCTTTCTACTTTTAGATATAAAACCTAAACCTCAAGGCTTTAGTATATGTGCAAAAAACAAGACAACAACAACAACAAAAAACATGCATGATTATTCATTGAAGTTTAGTTTAGTTTTAATAGTGAAAACTTGTAATAATCTGGATGTCTATCAACAACAGAAAAGATAGCTGTTGTGGGAAATATTAATGCAGTACATTAGTGAACAGCAATTAAAATGAATGAATTAGCAATATGTACATTAATAGGGACAAATCTTAGAGGTATACATTTTAGTGCCAAAAAGCAACATTAAAAGAATATATGAAATAAGACACTATATATGTTTTAAAATATTCAAAATAAAACTTAATATTGTTTATGAATACATAGGTATGTGGTAAAAGTATAAAAAGTTTTAATCAAAATGAAAGTCACTAAATTTAGGTTATTGAATATCTCAGAGAAGAGATGGAGATAAGTTAATCAGGGAGGAAAATATTATAAAAGATCCAAAAAGACATGATAAAATGTTAAGGTGTCCTGAACCTGAGTGGGTTTGCAAAATAAAGTTTACAATATTTTTCTTTATACTTTTTTGAGTGTTCAGACTATTTAGTGATAAAATAGATCCTAATGAGGAGAAACTGCTATTGTCTATAACTCTATATCAACTAGCTTAAGGGCTGATTTTTTAAAATTTTATTTTACTGATAATGTAATTCATAACAGTTTACAACTAAAGTAGACAGTGTTGTATGGCAGTCAAACTTTCCGTATCCACCTACTATTTTACTGCACTGAGAGTTGTCCATCTGTAAAATTATAGCCCTTGAGAACAAAGAACTAGATATGATTATATTAAACTTATCATATTTTATTGAATACCCTGGGTCATATCGTCCAATCAACTTTCTTATCACCTCAGCTCCAGCGACATTTATGAGAAGGAGATAGTACTAACTAAGCAGGCAGCTGAGATCTAGGGAGGCCCATGATTGGGATGGGGGTGGGAGATAGCAAAGAGACTATTCTGCAAGAAAAACCTGGCTCTATTCTTTGATTCAATCACTTCACCACCCTGGATTTTAGTTTCCTTCCTGGCAAAACTCAAAGGAAAACAACTAAAACTAAGTAACAGTTCTAAACAACAGTTCTAAACCTTTCTTTAGTCCATAAACCTTTTTTTTAAATATATTTTCTGGCATATGAGACAAGGGAACCTGTTACAAGTGGATGACTTATTGACAATTATTTTAATATCTCTTAGAAAAAGTTCCAGACAGAAAGATAATGAATCCATGTGGAATATGTATGTTTATTTACTTGTGAAATAGATTATTAAGGTGAATGAGGTGAGGAATATAACAATTATTTTTAAAAATAGATAATGTTGCTAGACTTATTTAATTTGATACCAAATGATTCTTTAAAAGTTTGGACACATTGGGTTTTAATATGCTGTTTACTTCCTTATTCTGGAACTTTGCATCTCTAATCTGGGGACAATAATATTTATCCCATTTAAGGAAGCTTTGTTGTATTTTGATATCTCTGATTCTGACTCTTGTGGTAATAATCTGTTCTAAAAGGAGAAACAAGGCAGAAATGTGGAAGTTCTGTCTGGAATTCACTAAAGAATTCGGATCTCTTGATTTTTCTTGTAATAATATCAAATACACCTTAAAATTTATCTCATTTGAACAAGTTTAAAAAGGTTTTAAACCATTAATTAAGACTCCCCTCTTGGTTGAAATTTAATGGCAATAGGTTTAATAATAGAAAAGTCCTAATATGTATTATAAAACTTTTAAAAACTTATGTACCATTTCATTCACAAAGACTCATTCGTGGAAAAAATTATTTTAATCATCAGAGACTATATTTCAGGGAGGTATAAAAATCTCAATGTAAAAACATAGTAACATAACATTCTATTACTGTGGAGAAAAGCAACTAATTTATAATTTCATGAACAAAAATGAAGTGGTCCCCCATTGTAAAAACAATTATTTGAGGTAAGGTTTTTCAGGGTGGCAAAAATTCAAAACTTGAGCCAGATGTTTAAATGACCTAGACTGATTTGGGGTGTTTGTAGTGAAAAAAATCAGGTAAATTTTTCATGACTTGAGTTTTCATTACAATTTTTGCTGCATCAAATTACTGACAGCTGTTACTCAATCACACATCATGTTATAAATCCATACCTTCTGTTCCAAAATCAAAGTCAGTACCACAGGAGAGGAAATGAAAGAGAATCCACTTTACATCTAGGTCCTTTTCAATCTGGACTTTATGACATTATATGTGTATTAATTTCCCATTAAGTAGGAGTGATATTCAATGAGTTAACACTCATGAGATAAGCCGTAACTAGGAAATTATTTATAACTATAAAGCCTTGGAAATGATAGCAAAGCCTTTTCCGCCACATAAAAATTAATTTCATTACTCTTTTAAGATTGCAAACAATATGAAAACAATCAATTATATATAAATGATGTAGATACACACACATATTATTTAAGTATGCATGTATGTATATATATATATATGTATATGTATGTTTATGTATGCATACACACTCCGAAAAGAAAGTAATATCCACCCACCTAATAGATAATTCTGAGAGAGAGAAAATAAATATGGCATAGTCAAATATAGTACTTAGAGAAACAGAGGTGGGAAGTATACTCCTCCTACTTGCTATTTTCTTCCTGAGTCTTGCTTTTTAGAATCCTAGACATTCTACGGTTGTTCTGAAGATTCTATTGAGAGTACCTATTTACATATTAAAACCCCTTAAGTTATTTCACTTGGTTTTTGTCACTAAAAATATTTGTAGTTTTGAAGAACTTTGTGTAGGATTGCATTGCCTTCGCAGCATCAAGATAACCCACTAGTTATGATCCACCTTTAGGGTCTAAAGCCCAGAGTTGCATGAAATCCCATGTTGGGAGCAGAAGCAGTAATCACATTAAACAATGAACATTCAAATGAACCATTTTGTTCCAAAGTGATTTATCTGGCAGTTTTATACTTTTCTAGGTTTATCTTGGTGTTGAGGCATAGGCTACAGGCTGTCTACCCAATATTTGAACAAAGCTTTTGACTGTATTTCTAGGTGATAAAACACAGGAGTAGTGAATCTCAAGAAGTCTAGGTAAGCCACCTCACAGATCCCAAGGTGTGGGGACAAGTATTACCCAAGAAAGTGTTCAATACACTGAGGGAATATTACCCCCTGATGAAATATGTCCTCACTGGAGCTAGATAGAATCTACTTTCTGGAATCCTCAGATTTAGGGAAAGAGCTAATGTAGTAAGGAGGACCACTTAAAAAAAAATGTTTTCTTTGCTTTGTCCAGGACTCTTGTCAAAGGCATATGCTTCTCTCTGAGCCTTCCATAACATTGGCCTGAGAGCAGGCATTCTACACTGTTGTCTGTGTTACTAGTAAAAATCTACATGTGGGCTTCATCTGTCTCCTTATTTTTCCACCCAGTTAAAACTCAGACAGTGTCCTCTGGCAGGAAAGAGCCCCATAGATAACCCTAAATCTGATCCTTGACATTATGAGCAAACCATTGACAATGTCAGGCTGATATCCCAGCCCTTTCATTACCCTGACGCTCTAAGAAGAAAGCTAAATAAGGGCACGAATTGCTTCTTTAGGTACTGTTTTGAGGTTTACCAGAACATTCCTCTGGGTAAATCAAACTTTAAAATACTTTTGTTCTTGCTGTTGCAAACTATATATTTTTTAAAAAAAATCACAATCACTTAGTGTTGTAGACCACTTGAGTAGCATTGTCCAGCTTAGAGCAAAAATCACTTTTTGGGAGATGAAATTAAGCTACTTCCATGTTTATTTCTGTGATAGGCAAAATTCCTAATCTATCTAAGAAAGCATCAGCAATGTTGTTTATGCCCTTTCTTAAGGAAACACTCCCCAATAAATTCATAGCCATGCAGCTAGAAAGAGGTGCTTATTAAAAATCAGATTCCAGTTATAATTCACAACTACCAGAGTACAATGTGTGAAATAACCAAACACCATCAAAGGGCAAACAGACAAATTTTAGAATAAGGGATCATTTGAATATGGGACAGGAGAAGCAACTATGTAGGAAAGGGCCTATTTATAAAACACAATTAACTTTTAGACCAGTGTTTCTGACACGTGACTCCTACCATGTAGTTAAAAGTATAGAAAATGTTTTTAAAAATTCAGTGAATATGGGTGCCACCCTAGACTTACAGAATCAGAATCGCTGAAGTTGAGAGGCAGGAATTCAGTGCAATATTAAATGTGGATGATAATCTTATTTTCATCCGAACCAGGGAGTAAAACACAATTCTCACCACAGTCCTACAAGGAATTTTCTAGAAGTCAGTTGCAGACATGCCTGTGTAAAACGCATTTTGTACTAGAGCAGTTAAACCTTACAGGTTTCTAGTGTAGTCATGGACTTAAGTTATAATAATTATAAGAGTAATTGCATTTTTATATTTAAAATATTTTTTCAATCAGAGAAAAATAAAAATGTATCAGTAATAAACATAGCAGTTCAAATAATAATAAGAGTGCCAACACTTATATAGTGTTTACCTAGTGCCAATAATACACTCAAAGAACCTCAAGGGTCAGGGTTGGCCATACAGCAGTTGCAGAAAATAGCAAAAGAGAATCTGGATTAGTCCAAATATACACTATTAACTTAGCTACTCTTCATTAGGCACTTCATTTTTCTCTCTACACTATTATTGAGACACTAGAGGCCCGGTGCGTGAAATTCGTGCATGGAGGGGGGGCGGTCCCTCAGCCCAGCCTGTACCCTCTCCAATCTGGGACCCCTAGAGGGATGTCCGACTGCCCGTTTAGGCCCGAGCCCACTGGGATTGGGCCTAAACGGGCAGTCGGACATCCCTCTCACAATCCAGGACTGCTGGCTCCCAACTGCTCGCCTGCCTGCCTTCCTGATTGCCCCTAACCGCTTCTGCCTGCCAGCCTGATCACCCCCTAACCACTCCCCTGCCAGCCTGATTGATGCCTAATTGCTCCCCTGCCAGCCTGTTTGCCCCCAAGTTTCCTCCTCTGCCGGCCTGGTCACCCCTAACTGCCCTCTCCTGCAGGGTTGATCGCCTCCAACTGCCCTCCCTTGCAGGCCGGGTGGCTCCCAACTGCCCTCCCCTGCTGGCCATCTTGTGGTGGCAATCTTGTGTCCACATGGGGGTAGGATCTTTGACCACCTAGGGGAAGCCATCTTGTGTGTTGGAGTGATGGTCAATCTGCATATTACTCTTTTATTAGATAGGATAGAGGCCTGGTGCAGGAGTGGGGGCCAGCTGGTTTGCCCTGAAGTGTGTCCCGGATCAGGGTGGGGTTCCCTTGGGGCGTGGGGCGGCCTGAGTGAGGGGCCTGTGGTGGTTTGCAGGCCAGCCACGCCCCCTGGCAACCCAAGCGGAGGCCCTGGTATCTGGAATTTATTTTCCTTCTACAATTGAAACTTTGTAGCCTGGAGCGGAGCCAAGCCTCCTGCATGCTCCATGGCCGGCAGCCATTTCTGTTTGGGTTAATTCACCTTCTATAATTGAAACTTTGTAGCCTTAAGCGGAGGCCTGGGCCCGGCCAGGGTGTGTGGAAAGCTTTGCTTTCTCCATTGCCGCGGGCAACTCTGGCCTGGTCTCTCCAGCTCTGTGGCTGCCGCCATTCTGTTTGAATTTGTTTACCTTCTATAATTGAAACTTTGTAGCTTGAGTGGAGGCTTAGGCCTGGCAAGGGCATGCAGAAAGCTTGGCTTGCTCTGTTACCTGGGAAACCTTGCTCTCTGTGGCTGTAGCCATCTTGGTTTGGTTAATTTGCATACTCGCTCCTGATTGGCTGGTGGGCGTGGCTTGGGTGTAGCAAAGGTGCGGTCAATTTGCATATTACCATTTTATTAGGTAGGATTAGTTAACAATAGAACTATGTTGTAGAATTCCATTTTATCTCTTATAGTTTCTGTATATTTCATTAGTTTTAAATAATGGTTTTCTCATGCTTGATTAGATTAATCCCCTTATAAATTACTAAGTATCCCAATAGGTCATTATCAAAGAGTTATCTCATTGTAGTGAACTTCTCTGCCGTTTTAATCATGTACAGATACACAGATACAGAAAAGCAGAAAAACATGATTCTTATGAAATGGTTTCTGAACAGTGTGTATTACCAATCCAGTGTGCTGCATTTATATGGATAAAGACCTTAGTCTTCCCCAAGGAGCAGTTGCATTTCCACCTGTTTTCTTCCATCCCTTAAAAATCCCAAGCATTTTTAAATGGTTCTTGTTTTCCCTCATGTATAGTTCCCAGTAGGATTACTAAAGGTCACAAGTGATATGTCTTAGTATTTAAAAAGTATAGGTAGATGCATTTGCATTATGTCATTTATTTTTACAACTAGAAGCCTGGTGCACAAAATACATGCACTGGGGGGGGGGAGTGTCCCTCAGCCCAGGCTGCACCCTCTCCAATCTGGGACCCCTCAGGGGATGTCTGACTGCCAGTTTAGGTCCGATTCTTGTGGGATCGGGCCTAAACTGGCAGTCGGACATCCCTCTCACAATCTGGGACTGCTGGCTCCCAACCACTTGCTTGCCTGCAAGCCTGATCACCCCCTAATCACTCCCCTACCAGCCTAATTGATGCCTAACTGCCCTCCCTGCTAGCCCGGTCGCCCCCATCTGCCCTACCCTGCAAGCCCAGTCACCCCTTACTGCCCTCTCCTGCAGGCCCGGTCACCCCCATCTGCCCTTCCCTGCCAGCCCAGTCACCCCTTACTGCCCTCCCTGCCAGCCTGACTTCCCACAACTACCTTCCCCTGCTGGCCATCTTGTGGTGGCCATCTTTGAGCACATGGGGGTGGCCATCTTTGAGCACATGGGGGCAGCCATCTTGTGCGAGGGTGTGAGGGTCAATTTGCATATTACTTCTTTACTATATAGGATATTCCAAATAAATAAGTAATGACAAAGATGATGATGACAGTGTTGAGGATAATGATGACAATGATTGCCAAAAGGTGTAGGGAGAGAGGGATGAAGAAGAAAAGGTAATAATGGAGAAGATGAAGAAAAGAGGGACACAACTTTATAATTTTTATTTATTGACCAGTTATTATAAGCTAGCTTCAAAGCCAATCATTTAATGCAGTGGTTGGCAAACTCATTAGTCAACAGAGCCAAATATCAACAGTACGACGATTGAAATTTCTTTTGAGAGACAAAGTTTTTAAACTTAAACTTCTTCTAACACCACTTCTTCAAAATAGACTCACCCAGGCCGTGGTATTTTGTGGAAGAGCCACACTCAAGGGGCCAAAGAGCTGCATGTGGCTCGTGAGCCGCTGTTTGCCGACCACTGATTTAATGCAATTTATCAAATAGGTACTGTATTATTCCCAGTGCCATTTGCAGAATCATTTATGCAATTTGTTCTAATCACAAAATAAAAAGACGAATTTTAGATCTCAAACCCAGATCTGCCCAGTTCTCTAGAAAAAGCTTATGAGAATTATATGCTTTTGGAAAATTGATGAATAGAAGCAGAAAGTCTAGTTTGAAAAAACTCATATAGCAATAAGTTCAGGTCTCTGTTCATACAAAGAAATTCTAGATATCTGCAAATATGTTCTCCTTCCAGGACATTTAATGACAAACTAATAGTAATCTACCTAATAAAAGAGTAACATGCTAATTAATCGTACCTTTGCAATGCCCACCAGCCAATCAGGAGTGAGTATGCAAATTAACCCATCAAAGACGGCGGGTTAATTTGCATACACAGGCGCCAAGTGGCCGGGACGGGGCTGGATGCTTGCATCATTGCCATGGTGATGATGCAGGCATTTCACACCACCCCAGCCACTTCTGGCCTCTGGGCAGTGTGGGAAGGCAGAAAGGCGGCTTTGGCTGGAGCAAAAAGGCTGCTCTGGCCAGAGCGAAGGTGGTGCTGGCAGCCAGGGGAACGAAGGCCCATTCTTGCACAAATCTTCATTCATGCATCAGGCCACTAGTCTATATATGAAAAAGCCTAAGCAACTGGCTGACTGGCCAGTAGCTATGACATGCACTGACCACCAGGGTGCATACAATCAACATAGGAGCTGAAACCACGGGCATAGAAACATAGAACTGACTGATGAATCTCAGAGAGGAGAGGGGAGGGCAGGAAGAGATTAACCAAAGATCTTATATTCATACTAGAGGCCCGGTGCATGCATTTGTGCACCAGTGGGGTCTCTTGGCCTGGCCTATGGGGATTGGGCCGAAACTGGCTCTTCAATATCCACTGAGGAGTCCAGATTGCGAGAGGGCACGGGCCAGTCCCAGGGACCCCACCAGTGCACGAATCCGTGCACCGGGCCTCTAGTACTTAATAAATACTCATTTAACTGCATTTTCAGAATAGTGAGTGTATGTCTATTGAAATTTGTATCACATTAATAAAAATTAATTTTTTTTCATCATGTAATATTGAAAGTATTAACATTACAAATAAGGATTTAAGACCAAGATCTCCTCGTGTTGTATGAGAAGGCATTTTGAAAATATTATCAGAATTATAGCCTATTGAGTGATGGTTTTAATTAAAAAAACACACACAGCACTAGTATTTAAATTTTAAAAATAATATAGAGCAAGTCATTATAAAGTTTTATGCTTACTTGTATCCAAACAGTTAGATATATCAAGCATGCATTTAATATATATGAAAAAAGAGAGATCTGAGATCCCTTTGAGAAATCTATTTTTCCAAAGCGAACCGTCTCAAGACAGAGAGGCTTTTTTCTCCCTTCAAATAGTTCTAGTATAACATTATCAAAAGTAAATGGTTTTTACTTTCAAACTTTTTACTTCTTGACTTCCATTAAAACCCCAATCCTACTGTGATGCTCTTAGAGTCCACGGATACACATTAGGGATATGCTGCCTGGAGATGATGCAAGTGCTATCAAGTCTCCTATCCTGGATTTCATTTCCTTCAGGATGAGAAGTAGAAGCACATACTTTGGCAGAGAGAAAGGTGATTATCCTGTTGCCTAAGAGGCAAATGTTTTAGTGATGTTCAAAATCAAAAGCACTGCAAATTCCAAGTGATAATGTGATGCTGTTCTCAGTGAGGGAGGTAAGAATGTCTGGGGAAAAGGAAATGTCTGTGAAGGATGGGTGGGTCTGAATGAGTGGGAGTTTACTCCAGAAAACTAAGATGGACAGATGGAGTTTGAGATTTGGAGCATGTCTTAGGTTGGGATGTGCATCCAGAAAAATCCACTGTCCCTCTATTTTTTTATTTCCGACACTTTGTTTTCTGTGTGCCTTCATTTTTCTGTTTACTTCTGATCATTTCTTTGAACTGTTTTTTAAATAACAATTTGGCCTTTAATTACTTGATTACATAAATTCTTTTTAAAAATACATGTACAAACTGGAGTGCCTCTTTTAAAAAACTATATATAGAAGTGCTATTGAACTTTATTTTTTTAAATAAATCTTTATTGTTCAGATTATAACTATATATAGAAGTGCTATTGGACTTTATTTTTTTAAATAAATCTTTATTGTTCAGATTATTACAATTGTTCCTCTTTTGTTCCCCCATAGCTCCCCTCCACCCAGTTCCCACCCCACCCTCTGCCCTTAACCCCCTCCACTGTCCTCATCCATAGGTGTACGATTTTTGTCCAGTCTCTTCCCGCACACCCACACCTCTTCCCCCTGAGAATTGTCAGTCCACTCCCTTTCTATGCCCCCGATTCTATTATATTCACCAGTTTATTCTGTTCATCAGATTTTTTATTCACTTGATTTTTAGATTCACTTGTTGCTAGACATGTATTTGTTGTTCATAATTTTTATCTTTACCTTTTTCTCCTTCTTTGTCTTCTTAAAGAATACCTTTCAGCTTTTCATATAATACTGGTTTGGCGGTGATGAACTCCTTTAGTTTTTTCTTATCTTTGAAGCTCTTTATCTGACCTTCAATTCTGAATGATAGCTTTGCTGGGTAGAGTAGTCTTGGTTGTACATTCTTGCTATTCATCACTTTGAATATTTCTTGCCACTCCCATCTGGCCTGCATAATTTCTGTTGAGAAATCAGCTGATAATCGTATGGGTGCTCCCTTGTAGGTAACTAACTGTTTTCCTCTTGCTGCTTTTAATATTCTCTCTTTGTCTTTTGCTCTTGACATTTTAATTATGATGTGTCTTGGTGTGGTCCTCTTTGGATTCTTTTTGTTTGGGGTTCTCTGTGCATCCTGGACTTGTAAGTCTATTTCTTTCACCAGGTGGGGTAAGTTTTCTGTCATTATTTCTTCAAATAGGTTTTTAGTATCTTTCTCTCTCTCTTCTTCTGGCACCCCCATAATTCAGATGTTGGTACGCTTGAAGTTGTCCCAGATGCTCCTTACACTATCTTCATATTTGGATTATTTTTTCTTTTTGCTTTTCTGGTTGGGTGTTTTTTGCTTCTTTGTATTTCAAATCTTTGACTTGATTCTTGTGATCCTCTAGTCTGCTGTTGGATCTCTGTATATTATTTTTTATTTCAGTCAGTGTATGCTTAATTTCTAGTTGGTCCTTTTTCATATCCTCGAGGGTCTCACTAAATTTATCGGCCTTTTCTAGAAAATTCTTGAAAAACCTTATAACCGTGGTTTTGAACTCTATATCCAGTCATTTGCTTTCCTCTATTTCTTTCATTTGTGACCTGTTTCTTTGTCTCTGCATTTTGGCTGCTTCCCTGAGTTGATAGAGTGGCTTTGTGTGCTAGGTGTCCTATGGAGCCCAGTGGCTCAGCCTCCCCAGTCACCTGAGGTGGACACTCTTGGTGCACCCCTTTGTGGGCTGTGTGCACAGTCTTGTTGTAGTTAAGCCTTGATTGTTGTTGGTATCATTGGGAGGAATTGACCTCCAGGCCAATTGGCTGTGAGGATCAGCTGTGTCTACGATGGGAGAACTTCTGTGCTGGAGACACCCTTATGAGGCAAGATTTGCTTCAATGGGGCTTTGGTGCTCACTGAGTCTGCCCCCTGAGTGTGTCCCTTATGGATCTGAGGAGTTGTAATCTGGATGGTCCTACTCTGACCCCTGGGCACACTGGCTCTTGGATCTCCAAGGAGGTGCTAATTTAGCCTCTGCCTGAGGCCACCCAGCAGGAGCTAGGAGAAATCTGCAGATTCCTCTTCTTTGTTTGGGATTTAGAAGTGCCCAGATGAGGCCCAGCTGTGAAGCAATGCAAGCTGCTGCAGGGCCTTTAGCCTTTTTTTGGATGTTCTGGGTTCTCTGTCTCAGCTGCAGTTTGTTAGGTAAGTTTAGATTTCAAAGGACCAGACCATTCATATTAAAAAGCCTCTGTGCACAGCTTGGATGGGGCGTAGTCTCAGGGCGGAGAAAACAGCAATGGCTTCCTGTCAGCCCTGCCCTAAGAGGCCCCCTTGGTAATCGCTGTCCTGTGTCCATTGGTAATCGCTGCAAGCACTTCTGAGAGAAAGCCGCCCTCGAGTTCCACCCACTGCCAGGCAGTCCAGTTTCTCCCCATATGAGTCTGGGTCCCAGAGTCTCACTGGAACTGGAGTTCAGAGCAGTTGGGAGCTTGTGTCTCCCTGTGGATTGAAAAAGCCAGCCGCGTACTCAGTTGCCAAACCTCTCCGCACACATACCTCCGTACCTCTGCACTTTACTTCCGCAGTTCCTCTGAGTCTCAGTGTGCTTTTCTCTTCCCTTCTAGTTGTAGAATTTCCACTTAGCCTTCCTGTAGTTCTGGATGACGTCTGTTTTGTCTTTTAGTTGTAGTTTTGAAGTTGTTGTGTGAGGTAGCAAGTTCAGGTGTTTACCTATGCCGCCATCTTGGTTTCTCGCTATTGGACTTTAAAACTATATATAGAAGTGCGATTGGACTTTAAAAGGTCCAATGTCAGAACAATGCATCCTGGACTAACTAGAGAGCTTCACCTTGCTCTAGGCCTCACTTCATGTTGACAAATTTTAGGGTCAACTTGATAAATGGGTTTGTTCTGAACAACATGTCCAAAGTGGTATATATAACCTCTAAACTCCAAAAGAGACTTACCTAGGGTGAATATTTTTCACCTTGAAGTAACTAACTTACATTTCTGAATTATTGGAATACTAGCAACTTTACAGAGGTATCAGGTTTCCAGGATTTATCTTATATTCACAAATATAATTTATGAAGTCATCCATTATGACTAGTAATCCAGGTCTCCAGGTCTCATTAGAATGATATTATTGTTATTATTTAAATATGTTTTTATTTATTTCAGAGAAGAAGGGAGAGGGAGAGAGATAGAAACATCAATGATAAGAGAGAATTGTTTATTGGCTGCTTCCTGCATGCCCCACACTGGGGATGGAGCCCACAACTGGGGCATATGCTTTGATTGGGAATTGAACCGTGACCTCCTGGTTCATAGGTTGACGATCAACCACTGAGCCACACCAGCCGGGCAGAATGATATTATTGATACAATGTTTGAAAGATCTATAAATGCATAATAGATCTTGGGATCTGTGTTGATTTTCAATTCAAGTAAGCAGCTGATTAAGCTTATAATAACTCTGAAATATAATGAGAATAATCATCTCCTATACCAGCTAGTACAGGTGTCCTCAAACTACGGCCCGTGGGCCACATGCGGGTGTCTTTGCCATTTTGTTTTTTTACTTCAAAATAAGATATGTGCAGTGTGCATAGGAATTTGTTCATAGTTTTTTTTAAATTATAGTTTGGCCCTCCAACGGTCTGAGGGACAGTGAACTGGCCCCCTGTTTAAAAAGTTTGAGGACCCCTGAGCTAGCAGGTAATTTAAATAAGAATGTAATAGGAATCCCATCCATTGCATCTTTTAAAGTTTTAATAATGGCATTATTTCCCAAGAGTGTAATATAGCTTTTAGCTTAAAAATTAGAAATGTACAGTAAATCCCAGGAATCTTCAATGGTCAAAATTGCTCTCACTCCATGAATTGGAAAGGCCACATGAGGACTGTTGCCAGTTTTTAAAATCTGTTTTAGAGAAGGTTTTGTTTCTGGCCAATATGTAACAAAGACTGGATTTATCCTCCTACCTCAGAGAAACAAATAAACTGGACAAAATAAATGAAGCAAAGCTTTTCAAGATATTGCACATGGACAACAGAGGATAGTGACTCTTGAGAAAGAGAAAACAAATGAGGTGAGCCCTATAACAGATTAAGTTTACTGACTTGAGGGAGTTTCCAGGTCACAGAGCAAGGAGGAGAAAACTAGGTGGAACTTGGAAGACTTCCTGGGTTGAGAAGACAGATCTAATAGTCCAGGGAGAATAAGGTAGCTGGAATTCACAAGACAGTATTGAGATAACAGAGCTACACAGAAAAAGAACTCTAGAGATCTGTAGAGAAATCCCTCTAGTGTTTATCAAAGTACTGATCAGTATAAGCATGTGAAAAATGACCTGAGACTTGGAAATGAACTACCTAAAAGGATTAGAATATAGTAACTTGAGATCACTCAGGGCTGGAAATAAGCACTATTTCCATCAGCCAGACTGAAAATCCTCATAATTCATTGAACATTTGGGAGTGTATTCAGGAGAATCTTGCCTTAGTAGTGGGGAATAATTAGCCATAAACAGAGTATGGCTCCAGATCTACTTAAAAAATCTTAAATGTAAGACTCAAAATTCTCAAATTATTTCTCAATAGCATAAATGTGTCCCAGAATATAAATTTAGGCTATAGGATTGCAAAAAGACCCAGCACCCAATAAAGTAAAATTAACAATGTCTGATATCCAATAAAAATTATCAGGCATGAAAAAAAGCAGGAAAATGTAACCAATAATGAGGAGAAAATTTAATAAATTGAAACTAACCCAGTGTTAGAATTGGCATATGAGGACATTAAAATAGTCATTATAACTGTACTTCATAGGCTCAAAAAACAAGAGAAAAAATGAATATGTTAAGCAGTAATAGAAAAAAATCAAAATATAGCCACACTTCTAGAGGTGAAAACTACAATGTTTGATATGAAAAAGGCATTGGATATTATTAACAGCAGACTATATATTGCAGGAGAAATGACTAGTGAACTTGAAGATATAACAATAGAAATTATGCAAAATGAAGCACACAGGGAAAAATATAAAATTACAAAAATAAACAGAATATCAATAAGCCTTGGGGTAACTTCAAAAAGTCTAATTACAATTATAATTAGAAATGGGAGTGGCAGAAAAATATTTGAAAAAATAATGACATGAACATTTCCAAACTGATCCTATATAATAAAAGGCTAATATAAAAATTATTCCCTCGGGAGTTTGATCCACTGGGAGTTTGATGAACTGGGAGTTTGACTGCTCGCTATGACGTAGGCTGGCCACCAGTGGGCAGTGTGGAATGAAGGAAGGTCCCTGCCAGCAGCCAGAAGCTGGGGGAAGAAAGGCCTTGATCAGCCCTGATCCCTGGCCAGGCCTAGGGACCCTACCCGTTTACGAATTTCATTCACCCAGCCTCTAGTTTAACTATAAACCCACAATTCCATACATTTCAAACATAAATAAAATATATGTCTATTACATCAAGCTAGAGCATAATTAAATTTACCCAAACCAGGACTAAAAAGAAAATCTTAAAAATACCCAGAGGAAAACACACATTATGTTTAGGAGAACAAAGACAGTTTCTCAGTTCAGATTCAGTGCAATCCTTTTCAAAATTTCAATGACAGCCCTAGCCATTTTGGCTCAGTGGATAGAATATTGAACCTCAGATTGAAGGGTCCCGGGTTTGATTCTGGTCAAGGACACGTACCTAAGTTGCAGGCTAGATCTTGGCCTCAGGTCGGCAGTCATGTGGGAGGCAACCAATTGATGTGTCTCTCTCACATCAATGTTCCTCTCTGTTCCTCTCTTTCTGTCCCCCTACTCCCATCCCTTCCACTCTCTCTAAAAATCAGTAGGAACATATCCTTGGGTGAGGATTAAAAAATAAATTTCAGTGGTATTTTTCATAGAAACTAAACACACACACACAGAGTCCTTGTCTAAGAGAGTTTTTTCTCTTTTTTTGCTTAATCTTTTCACCTATTTTTCCCAAAATCCTTCCCTCTGACAGCTGTCAGTCTGTTCACTATCTATGAGACACAGACAACAGTATGGTGAATACTATAGGGGGTTGGGGAAAGTAGAATAGAGATATATGGTGATGGAAGTAGACTTGACTCTGTGTGGTGAACACACAATACAATCCTATCTAATAAAAGAGTAATATGCAGATTGATCATCACTGCAACACACAATATAGTTGCCCCCATGTGGTCAAAGATCTTGCCCCCATGTGGACACAAGATGGCCACCACAAGATGGCCAGCAGGAGAGGGCAGTTGGGAGGCACCCGGCCTGCAAGGGAGGGCAATTGAGAGGGACCAAGCCTGCAAGGGAGGGCAGTTGGAGGTGATCAACCCTGCAGGAGAGGGCAGTTAGGGGTGACCAGGCTGGCAGAGGAGGGAAGTTGGGGGCAAACAGGCTGGCAGCAGAGTGGTTAGGGGGTGATAAGGCTGGCAGGCAGAAGCGGTTAGGGGCAATCAGGAAGGCAGGCAGGCAAGCAGTTGGGAGCCAGCAGTCCTGGATTGTGAGAGGGATGTCCGACTGCCCATTTAGGCCCAATCCCAGGGATCGGGCCTAAACGGGCAGTCGGACATCCCTCGAGGGGTCCCAAATTGGAGAGGGTACAGGCTGGGCTGAGGGACAACCCCCCTCCGTGCACGAATTTCATGCACCAGGCCTCTATTATACAGATGATGTTTTATAGAATTGTATATTTGAAACCTACATAATTTTATTAACCAATGCAATCCCAATACATTCAATTAAAAATATTTTTAAAAAACAGTTCTCAAATTTGTATGAAACCACACAAGACCCCAAATAGCCAATGTTACCTTATCAGGACAGATAGGCTCAAGAATGCAGGTTTAGCTTTTCAAATGATAATAGCAGTAATTTGTTAAATGCTTACTATCTGCCAAAATTGGCTAATTATCCCTTGCTACCCTGTAAGGTAGAAATTATCACCTTCATTGTAGAGATGATGACCTTGAGGCTGTGAAATTGGATGTCAACACAGAGTATCTAACTCTGTCTGCCTCCAAACCCAAAGCACTCCACCAGAGAAAAAGCAAAGAGGGAGAGTAGCACAGACTTTTGGAGTGAAAGAGGAGGGCAATTGTGTAAACTTAGGTTGGGATGGTTTCAATTTTCTCAGTAGGAGGTGAGGTTATGTGCTAAGAGGGGAGGGAGGAGGGTTGGGATTAGGGACTTGAGTAGAGCGGAAACATTTGGAACAGCTGCAGTAAGGAATGCAATAGGGAGTCAACAAGTGATAAATAAAAGAATTGCTGAGATACAATGAGAGCCCAGCTGAGATCAGTTGACTGGGTCACTATTGTTTAGTGCTTGCTTCAGTTTACAAATATGGGGAAGAAATTGGGCAATAGGGGTTATTGGAGATTGGTAAAGTGGAAATAACACAAGAACAAAGAGGAGGGAAATGTAGGCAAGTTGTAAGGGCATTATTGACCTGATTAATTGTGTGGATTTTGGCAGACTGGAAAGGAAGGGTGTGGCACAGAGCCAGGAAAAAGAGCGAATGAATAAGCTACTAGCAAACATGATGAAGATGAAAACAGAAGAAAAGACATGAAGTGGAAGGACGGGAGGTTGTCTGTGGTTTAATAATAATAAAATAATTTTTTAAAAAATGATTGCTAACATTTAATAATTGCTTATCTTGGGCCAGAACTGATTCCTGTGTTACCACGTTGAATTTTCTCAATAACACCATCAGTTGTATTTTTATCTCCTCTTTATCTATGATGAAACAAAAAATTAAATAGATTAAGTAACTTGAAGAGGATTTTAACTCTCCTGGTAATGGAAGAAAAGAGACTCAGGGATGGGCTGTTGGCTAGCAGAGCCCATGACCTTATCCAACAAGCAGAGTCTTTGATGAGGGCTGAGATGCCTTTTTCTAACATATATTTACGTGGTTTAATATACCTGGTTGAATAACTCCAATTCTTTGAGATCCATTGGTAAAAACAGATACATATTTGCTTATATGTAATTCTTATGAAATCTAAGTACCCTACTTTATACATTTCAAGTCATAGGAAAGCTTTCTGGGGAAGGCACACACCTGTTAATTGTTACTAACACCCTCAGACATATTTTATTGGTCAGGCTATAGTGCGCTAGAAGATTTTTAGTTCTTGCAGCTGGACGAAGCTGCACATTTTGAATGCCTGAAATTTGACCTAAATGGTGTTGACATTACAGTGACTGTGAGTGATGGAAAAGGAAACAAAAAATCCTGGATTTTTTTCCTCTACAGAGACCTCTTCTCCTCAAATTAATAACAACAACAGACTTAGAAAATATCTCTTAAACTGCAGACCTCAGCCAGCAATACAGCTGCATCGTTCTGAGAGGCCTATAGAGATTCCCGCCTTTCAGCCTAAATCCTTCCAGTCATAAAAATCCCCTTGTTGTTTTGTTAGTGTCCTCTGTGCTTTTTATTTTATTTGTCGTGCTTTCTTTTATTTCATTAAGTTTAAGTTTCAGTGGAAAATATCGCCAATGCCTGACATGGATAACTTTAGGAATCTACATTTATTGTCCTGCAGTTTAAAAGAAACAGAAGGAAAAACAGAATTGAATTCAATATTTATATGTATATTGACAAATACATTGAGTGAAGTCCTAGTTTCCTAACAATAGTGCAATGTGATCTAAGTAAGGTCCCTGCCCTCAGAAATTATCTGGTTGAGAGAGACAGCTAGGCATATGTAATAATGATTACAATGTGAATTCTGAGATTATTTTGAAAGGTTTTTAGAAAATGTTTTGGTAATGCACATGGATATAGAGACATCAAGGGTATGTAAGATTTTGATAGTTAAATATAAAAATAAAAACCAATCTAGGCAGATAGTATCTCAAATCACAGGCAACAAAGCACAAAAGTAATGAGAATTTTCATGAAGTAACAGAGACTGCTCTTTGTAGTAGACCAAAGTGTATGCAGAGAAACATAGATTGAAGGAAAGGTTTGCAGAGAACTATAGAATGGTCATTTGGGGCCATTTTTGAGATTCTCTTAATGTACAGTTAAGGAGTAGAAACAATATTCGACAATGAGTAGTGAAAGATTTATGAACAACTAAGTCATGTAATCAGGTATATTCTTTAGGCAACATATTCACTTAAAATACAAATGAAGTAATTACTTGAAAAATTACACAATTACGTTCTGTTATTTTTACTTAAGCATTTTGGTAAACGTAATGTGTGAAACCATTATAGGGCTAACCGTAATGTGTGAAACAATTATATGGCTTGGAGTGAAGGAGCAGGAGGAGAAATGTCACTTCTCTGTGTGGCCATAAAGTATGTCTTGACTGACTTTCCCACTTGAAAAGTCTTGAAAAATCTAAACATCTAAAAAGTTGGTGTGTGGGTGTGTGCACATGAATATGGCAGAAAGACTAAACATATTTATTTATTTTATATTTTATATTTTTATTTATTTTTTAAATTTTTAAATATTTTTTTAAATTGATTTTTTACTGAGAGGAAGGGAGAAGGATAGAGAGATAGAAACATTGAAGAGAGAGAAACATCGATCAGCTGCTTCCTGTACGCCCCCTACTGGGGATGTGCCCACAATCAAGATACATGCCCTTGACCTGAATCAAACCTGGGACCTTTCAGTCCGCAGGCCGACGCTCTATCCACTGAGCCAAACCGGTTAGGGGTATTTTATTTTTTAAAATATGTTTTTATTGATTTTTTAGAGAGAGAGGAAGGGAGAGGGATAGAGAGGTAGAAACATCGATGAGAGAAATATCATTGATCGGCTGCCTCCTGCATGCCCCCCACAGGGAATTGAGCCTGCAACCCAGGCATATACCCTGACAGTACATCAGCCAGGCAAGACTAAACATATCTATACCTATATAGCTGAGGTAGAAAGACAGGAAAAATTCTACAGAGAATAAATATGAGATGAAGAACATCTAGAATGTAAATAAACATCAAAATCTGCTTTACCTTAATCGTAACTGAAAAACAAAACAAAATAACCTGGATACCTTTAATTTCTGCTCTGATAATTGCATGGAAATGAGAGTAAGGAGATAATGAATGTCTCGCCTAGGGTAGGAGTCCAAAAAAGGGACTCCTCCTATAAAGCTTGAAAACAATTTCACTGGCATCATGAGGATAAAAGAAAAATTAAAATGCTAAGCAGAAAGTGACAGCGAAACAAAGCCAAATCAACAATGAAACAACTAAAGCCTTTCTTAAACTTGGCATATGGAGGACAGGAAAAACAGGTTACCCTCACTTTAGTTTGTGTTCATAAGGCTATCTACATGGTCATAAAAGTAACGAAAGTGACTTTAGGTTTTCAGTATATCCAGGAAATAAATAGGCCCAGCTTTAAGGAAATAAGGGTAGTGAACACACAATACAATATACAGGTGATGTATTAAAGAATTGTATGCCTGAAATGTATTTAATTTTATTAACCAGTGTAACACCAATAAATTCAATAAAAATAAATAAATAAATAATAATTTAAAAAATGGTTTCACACTCAAATTAATTTTTTGAGACTCGCATAACTTTGATACTAAAACAGACTAGGATAGTATAAGAAATAAACTTTAATGGCCCATTTCTCTTATGAAAAAACTCTTAAACCAAAAAAGTTGCAAAGCAAATTATCACTGTTTAAAAAAAAACATGATTCAACATGCTCTAACTGCATTTATTCCAAATATGAAAGCCTCAGTTAATGTCAGAAAATTGATTCTTATAATCCGCCACATGTGTCAGGACCATTTATTGTCCCAATATTTATTTTCTCCTTTCACAGAAATACAATTTTTGCCTAGAAATATGCCTTCTCAGAAATAATCTTTTGATACATTTTAAAAAGTGTTAAATGTGGGCATGGGCTTTCCCAGAATAGCTCACTAGTTTCCCAGGCTTCTTTGCAAATGTATACTGCCAAAGGACTAAATTCTGGCCAAAAGGATGTGAGATGATGTGATGTGTTTAATTGCCAGTCAGTTCTCTTAAATGAAAAGAGCTATATCTGATTTCACCCTTATTCCTTTTCTGTGTGCAGACATGTTGATATCACTTGGACAATTTAAGGATGAAGGCACATATGACAGAAAGAGCCAGGAACCTACCCTATACCTGAGTTGTACTCTTCATGCCTGGTCTATTAAATGAGAAAGAAATAAACTTTTATCTTCTTTAAGCCATTTTACATTTACTAAATCTATATGCTAAGTAACATACCATACTAATATCATAAAGATGAAAAGCCATATTGGGGTGAGCGCTGGTGGGGCAGCATTCCCCCAGACAAAAGTGCTGGGAGAGGCCATGGTTCCCTTGCTGATCCCTTCCCCGATGCAGCCTGCCGGCAGGTGCCATATCTGAGTTTCCCCATGTTCATGCCCCCATAGTGATTCCCTGAAACCCTGCCCCACCCAACTTGCAGACACACCCAAGCTATTTCCTGTGGCTTTTTCATACAAATGGCCTCTCTTATCTCATGCTTTGGACTTCCTGAAAATCTCTCAAACAAGCAGCATCTGGCCTTTGCATACCTCCATACCTCTTGCTAAGTAGCCCTAGTGGCAGCTGGTCTTATTTCTCAGCTTGGGCTCTCCTGGGCACCTCTAAGCCAAGCACAACTGGCAGCCATCTGCAGAGTGTTCTGTAACTTGTGGCAGGTGGCCCCAGGCAGGGCACAGGTGGTGGCTGATCTTGCACCTCTTAGGAGACTCCAGAGTTAGTGCACCTGGTAGACAGCTTCAGACCACACTGAATTACAACCCTACTACTTCCCCAAGTGACACATTCAAAGGGCAGACTCAGCAAGCACCAAAGCCTCATTGACGTAAAAGTCCTGCTCCATAGGGTTGGCCCCTACACAGCAGCTTCTCTGCTGTAGTCACAGCTGGTTCTCGCAGCTGATCGTCCTAGGAGTCAATTCTTCTCAGTGATGTGCCAACAACAATCAAGGATCAACCATCACAGTACAGTGCACACAGCCCACATAGGGGTGCCCAGCTTGGGTGACTGGGGAGGCTACACCACTCGGCCCTATAGGATCCTACTACACAAGGCCATTCTACCCAGCCCAGGAGACGTAGCAAACACAGGGGATCATCCAAAATAAGGAGATGAAGAAACAGTTCCCAACTGTAAGAATGGGAAAGATCTCCAGAAAAAGAACTAAATGAAATGGAGGCAAGCAAACTACCAGATACAGAGTTCAAAACACTGGTTATAAGGATGCTCAAGGAAGTTAGTGGGAACATCAACAGCATAAAAAAAAAAAAAAATACATGGAAACCGTGAAGAAGAACCAGTCAGAAATGAAGAATACATTAACTGAAACGAAGAATAAATTTACAGAGAAACTTAGTATATGATATTGATATCAAAGATAATAAAATAAAGCCAATTAATTTATTAATTTTATCTTTTTCTAAGTCT
The DNA here is from genome assembly GCA_025583905.1 of Ia io. Taxonomy (NCBI): domain Eukaryota; kingdom Metazoa; phylum Chordata; class Mammalia; order Chiroptera; family Vespertilionidae; genus Ia; species Ia io. The sequence goes on from JAJQQW010000003.1 coordinate 52,609,284, forward strand.
GAGATTTTTTTTTCCTGGAGCTTATAATTTGGAAAATAAAATGTCCTTGGGGGAAAAATAAAAATAATGGTTTTCCCCCTTTTTTCAACACTGTCATTTTCCCAGTCTCTGAATCAATTTGTCTAAAGCTGGTATCACTTGGCCTTAGCATTTAGGTTCAGCCCTGCCCCATTGTACTACCTGTCCTAAATTGTATTTGAGAGTCATGTTAGTATCTATTCCAGAACTTATGGAATAATATAAGAATACCCTCATTGTTATTTGATTCTCAAATGGTACTCTGTCCTGATAATAGCTTCTGTCTTTTCCCTGCCATTCAATTCCTCTGCCCCATTTAGGATCTTACTCTTCCGGTCATGATTCCTGTGCCTCTGCCATTGTCTATGAGATCTGCCTCAGTCTTTGTTTGTCATTTTATGATTGAAATAATATTCTTTTTCTTTTCATGCTCACCTTCTCCTCAACTTCACCCTCCTTTACTATCAAAACCTAAACTAGAGGCTAAGTCTTGTCACCTGCAAAGAGACCCTTAATAAAAATAAAAGAAGAAGAAGAAAATAATAATAATAATAATAATAATAATAATAATAATAATAACAACAACAACTAAATAAATTAGCAGTAAAAAGATGAAGCAGAGAACCAAATAAGTGATTCGGAATATAAGGAAGCAGAAACACCAAGTCAGAACAGCAAAAAGAAAATATAATCCAAAAAAAATGAAGATAGTATAAGGAGCCTCTGGGACAACTTCAGGTATATCACTATTTGCATCATGGGAATGCCAGAAGAAGAGAGTGAGCAAGGAATTGAAAACCTATGTGAACAATTAATGTTAGAAAACTTCCCTAACTGGTGAGGGAAATAGACATACAAGTTCAGCAACTGTCTGCACTCTCTCTGGAGTCCCAAACAAGATGAACCCAAAAAGCCTCACACCAAGACACATCATAATTAAAACACCAAAGGTTAAAGACAAAGGGAGAATCTTAAAAGCAGCAAGAGAAAAGCAGTTAGTTAACTATAAGGGAGCTACCATAAGACTGTCAACAGAAACTTCAAGGGCCAGAAGGATTGGCAAGAAATATTTAAAGTTATGAAAAGCAAGGACCTACAACCAAGAGTACACTACCCAGCAACATTATCATTTAGAATCAAAGGACATGTAAAGAGTTTCCCAGACAAGAAAAAGCTAAATGAACTAACCACCAAACTAGTATTACAAGAAATTATAAAGGGTCTTCTTTAAGATGAAGAGGGAAATATTAAAAATATGAAAAACAAATGGCCATAAAAAAAGAACAAAATCTTACCACTTGGGACACTTATGCTAAGTGAGCTAAGCCACAGAAAGACAAATACCATATGATTTCACTTATACATGAAATCTAAAGAACAATATAAATGAATAAACAAAACAGAAACAGACTCATAGATGCAAGGAACAGATTGATCATGGCAGATGGAAGGGGGTTTGGGGGACTGAGTAGAAAAGGTGAAGAGATTCAGAAATACAGATTGGTAGTTACAAAATAGTCATGGAGATGTAAAATACATCATAGGAAATATAGTCAATAATTATGTAACAGCTATATATTGGTATGGTGCCACTTGGGTACTGGAAATATCAGGGGGGCCACTGTAAAGTATATGATTGTCTGATAACTATGCTGTACAACTAAAACTAATGCAAAATAATACTGAGTGTAAACTGTAATTGAAAAAAATTTCAATAATAAAAAAAACATAATAAAAAGGAATAAAAGCCATATGATCATCTCAGTAGATGAGGCAAAGCATTTAAAAATTTTCAACATCAATTCTTTAAAAAATAATCCAATTAGGAATAAAGTAATTTCTTCAAGCTAATAAAAGGGATAAAGACATCTACAACATCTTTACAATTAATATTATAATTAAGTTGAAGTAATATTAGCATTCTCATTAAGATGGTGGTATATTAAAGATGGTCATAAATTGCTTGATGCCCTTTTGGTCAAGAGTTTGGTCTTCTCTCCTTGAATCAGGAGGCTCTATGCAGACTATGGATCAGTGACACTTTCTGGGCCCAGGACATAGAAACCAGGAGCTTCCACTTCCTAAACCATGCAACACTCTCTCAGGGAGTGCTGATCACCATGGAAAAAGTTGAACCACACTGAGAACAACTTGCTGGGGAGGGCATGTATGTGCATTCAGATAAGCCCCGTTGCTCATTCACTCCTGCCAAGCCTCCAGAAATGTAAGTATGCACTTTTTGATGTCCCAGGCCTGCCCATCTGCCAGCAGAACATTAATGAGTGACCATAGTTAAAATAAATGAAGCAAGGGATTGCCCAGTCAAGTCCTTAATATAGTCAAGAATAATAGAAAAAGTGGTTTTATTCCCCAATTAACTTTTTAAAAATATTAATAGACTTTAGTTTCTAGAACAGTTTTAGATTCACAAAAAACTGAATGCATAGTATGGTTTGGGAGTTTCTATATACGTCCCCCCCCCACTTCCATAGTTTCTCCTACACATCACGCTCAGGGTAGTGTATTTGTTAAGATTAACAAACCCCTTATAGTGTTTGTTATAGGTTTTGACAAATGCATAAAACCATGTATCAACCATTAGAATTTCATACAGAATAGTTTCACTTCCCTAAAATCCCCTGTGTTTATTCTATTTCATTCCTCCACTCCCTAACCCCTGACAGCCATTAATCTTTTTCCTACCTTTTTAGTTTTTGCTTTCTCCAGAATGCCATATCATTGGGATAATGCAGTATGTGGCATTATCAGATTGCTTTCACTTAGCAATATACATTTAAGGTTTCTTCAAGTCTTTTCATGAATTGATTACTCTTTTAATCATGCAACAATATTCCATTGTATGGATGTACCACAGTTTGTTTATTCATTTACCTATTGAAGGACATTTTTATTGATTCTAGATTTGGATCATTATAAATACAACTATAAGTGTTGTTTAATGATATTTAAAATACAACTATAAGTGTTGCTTAATGATATTTATGTGGATATAAAAATCATTTATATCCCACCTTAATTTCTGAATTTTTTTTTTTTTTTTTTGGCTACCAATTTACTGTGGTGAATACTCAAGGCCATTAAGAGGTTAACATTGCTTTTCTTTGTATTTTAATTTATTAGTTTTTTAAATCATCACCTGAGGACATGCTTAGAGAGAGTAAGGGAGAGAGAGAGAGAGAGAGAGAGAGATATCAATCGGTTGCCTTCTGTACATGTGCCCCAAACAGGGATCGAACTCACTACCTAGGTATGTGCCCTGACCAGATATTAAACTGGCAACTTTTTCAGTGCACAGGACAATGCTCAACCAACTGAGACATTCTGTAGGGGCAACATAGCTACTCCTAACAAGGTGGAAAGAAAACATTTTTTTACTTTGAACTTGTGAGATCACGTTAGTGAGCACTTTGATGCTTAAAGTAGAGACCTTGGCTCCTGCCCTAATGCTACAATGCTATAATTTTACCTTTATAGAAACCTTAATATTGGAAAACTGGGAGAGAAGAACCACATTATTCCTGTTCTCAATTTGTTATTTACTCTCTATTTTATGAAATGAGGATTCTTGGAAGCACAGGTATGTTTCATTCAACACTGAATTAAGAGGGGATGAGGTAGTAGAAGGTGGAAAAGAAGTTTATTTTTCCTAAAGTATTTTAGTACCAAGCTTTCTTTCCCTAATTAAGTCATGTTGGTTCAATTTTACAGTAACAAACTACTGAAGTAAATTGATACAAGCCAGAATTCAAGGCTATATTAAAGAAAAATGTTAATAGTACAAATACTATTTGTGTTCAAATTGTTAAAGTGTGACCACAACAATATGAAGAATCTGAATTACCACATCTAAAAATCCAACATTTTGAACTTATTTCAGAGATATTTGACTACTTATAAAAAAGGCCAATAAAATTCCAACTCTGCCTTTTTCTCTGTCACATAATAATTACAGGAATTATTTGATGTACTAAAAGGAAACTAGATGCAAAACAACCTACATATGTTTTGCTGTAGATTGTATGGTTCTTGTTTACTTCCCTGTAGGTTTAAAATAAAGTTCAACTACTGTAGGCATTATCTACAACTCTCTTCCCCCTACCATTTTTGGCAGGTCATCATACTGGCAATGTAGAAACCTGCTATGTTCATTAATATTTACCCAATTAGTACACATCAAAAGTTTTTACTATCCCAAGATGGGTACTGCAGTTGAACTCAGTACATTTTACTTTAGATATTTAAAAATATTTTATTTTTTCATAATAGAGTACTCACATAATTTTGAAACGACAAACATTTGGCAGATGCATTTGCATTTGTTAAAACTGCCCCACCCCCATGCATAGCTAACCAAGACTGAACAAATATTCCAAGTGTCTTCACAGTAGGTCATAGGGGTCATTCCAATTGGAAAACAAGACTTCAGATGCTATTTCCTTTACCTAAGCTAATGGCAAACAAATGTTCCTTTTGTCAGAAAGAAAAGAAAAAAGTGAAGCCCACTGGAAAAGCTCTGCGTTTGGTGCTGGTTTCGGACAGCCTACGTGGCCAAAGATCTCATTTTTTCTTTTGTTCTCCTCAGTCAGGATGGATGGGGCATTATTATTTTACTCCTCATACAATTCGATTCTTGAGCTGATGTTAAGGTATCTAAAAGTAGAATTTATTTTTGGCTGCCTGGATTATAATGCTCCCCATTATAGTAATCCCCATGTCTGTTGGCCAAGAGGAAATCAACAAGGCAACCCCATGACTCCCATTGCCAGCCCGCCAGGCTTCCAGAACAATGAGATATAAAAGTCAGAGGGAGGAAGATATCAAGTTTACCAATAGAACTGACCACACAAAAAAGGAAGCCACTCTGAAAAAGCTGATTCCTTAAGCTGTGCAAAGGAAAAGACTTAACTCACTAAAGAAAGCAAGCCCCCAAAATACAAAGAACAAGGTGCTTTATTCTTTATTTCATACTTGCATTACCAAGTGCTTATTCTGAGCCTGTTTTCTGTTTGAAAGGCCTTGAGGGTTAGGGAACTATTCACCACTCTATTAATTGGTAAAGTTAAATCGCCCACTGCATTTGCTATAACACCCACATTCTCAGCATAACCATTGGCCACCTGTACTCAGCATGTTCTCACACATGGTCATTAACTTTGAAAACTAATGCAAGCCAAACAAAGCCTGAAGAATAAATGGGTTGCCATAAGAAAACAATTAAAAAGTCACCTGTTGTGAAAAGACATATTTAATCAAACCTGGGCAAAGAGACCACCCAAGATTAAACAGAGTTTTTCTACAAGTCTGGTATTTACAATACAGGTGCATTTTTGTGAATGAGTGATTGTGATGAAAATATAGTTAGTAGATATGTGTGAGCACTATGAATAAAAGTTGCTGATATAATAAATATTCAATTTATACATATTAAGGATATGTTTTTTCTTCTTAAATGACCAAAATTAAGTTATATTTAATATAAATTTCAGTATTAATGATATTGTGAAATATTTGAGATTGATGATTAGGTTGCTCATTGTATTCATCCAAGATTTGGGCTATAAATTATATTAACATTTGAAAGATGAATTCTTTTTTCACTTAGAAATAAATAATTATGGAGATTCCTATATACTAGTTCCAAATCTTTTCAACTGCTCATTTCTTTCCTTAAGGTTGGTTCTTCCAAGCAGTCTTTTAGATTTCCAATATAAAATTTTTTAAACATCTTAAAACAATAAAACTAATGCATCCTAGTTGACTTTTCTGTTAGATTTTAAATTTCTAAAATTAATGAGGAAAACATTTGTCACACTGTTTTACCACAAAGACTAAGTCCACACTAGAAGCTATGATTTGCATTGAATGTTTTGAGAAAAAAATAATCACACATTTTCACTTATACATGAAAACACACATTAAAAACAGAATGTATATTTGTTGTTAAAAGAAGGGTAATTTAACAATATTAAGTAATATAATTATTAAGCTGTAATAGTAAATCAAATATTACCATTGATTTTAGTCAACTTGTCACTCAAAATTGGTAAGAGCAAAATTACATGATGGAAATGCTAAGTCATTATTGTCTTATTCTAATAATTTTATTAAAAACTGTTTTTCATACCATCTGCTTGGCAGAAATTTTATACAGAATTTGAATGTCTTGCCTAAAATTCATAGAAAAGCAATTGAAAAAATTTTTGAACCTGAGTTTCTCAATCTTTAAAATGGGACAAATATTCTTTTATATAGAGTCACTGTAGTATGCAAAGTGGTTAAGAACAAGCTGTGTGACCCAGGACAACTTTCTTAAACAATCTGTGCCAGTTTGGTCATCTATAAAATGTGTATATTTAACACCTACTAATAGATTTATGAGATGAAATGATTTAACAGAAGTCAAGTGCTAGCACTCATCAAATACTATTTGTTTGTTACTGATGATGTTGCTGTTGTTTCATAATTCATGGGTTCCTGATGAACTCAGGAGATAAAATACCTATAATTTCCTTGTACGTTCTGAAGCATTTTCTTATATAATTTATGATTAAATATTAAAATATGTTCTTGTGGAAGATGATCTGCCTTTGAGTAGTGGGTACACAATGCAATGTATAGATTATATATTATAGAAATGTACTCTTAAAACCTATATAATCTAATTTAACCAATGTCATACAATAAATTTAATTCAAAAAAAGAAAGTTTCTTCTGTGGTACAGTATTTCACAGTTAGATTCATTTGGGTAGAGTGATGTATGATTTTTAGTGAAGCATCTAATTTTAGCCACCTTTGGATAAGAAGCCAAATTCATTTGTTGGGTCTGTCTGGGTTTCAATGCTAATTAGACTGTGCAATATGGTATTTTCAGGGGCATAGAGGTTAAAACTGATGATCAGATTACCATACTTACTAATAAGTCATTGTCTCTACAATACATAATTACAGAAAAAATGCATAACAGCGTTTGGTTGATATGAAAATGTCTGTATCAGAAAATATATGTTTTCATGATTTTGAATTTGAATAGGTTTGTCAAAGGCAAAATCCTATATAATAAAAGTCTAATATGCTAAGTGTCTGGTCATCCAGTTGGCCTTTCAACCAATCAATGCGTAATACGCTAATGATATGCTAAGGTTGCTCAATCGCTTGCTATGACGTGCACTGACCACAAGGGGGCAGATGCTCTGACCAGTAGGTTAGCTTGCTGCTGGGGTCCGGCCAATCGGGACTGAGTGAGATAGGCCAGACATGCCCTGGAGCCCTTCCGCAGTCCCTCCACGGCTGGCCAACCTCCCATGTCCCTCCTGGGCCCTGATCATGCACCAGTGGGGTCCCTCAGCCTGGCCTGTGCCCCCCTCCCCAAGTGCACGAATTTTGGGCACCAGGCCTCTAGTGTAAACATAATACTTGATGAATTATACCAATTAACTAATTTACTCCCTATACTAAAGCAAGAGGTAGCAAGTGTTTGTTTTTGTTTTATAACATCAGAAAAATGCAAGTGTACACAATAGAGTGATGATTAATATTTCTACCTCTTTTATGAAGCTTTTGTAAGCTCTGCAAACATTCTGTTATTTTCTTCCACTTCATGTTAAGACATATATAAGACATAGCACAATAAGTATTATACTATAAATATTGCACAGAGCTTAACCTCAGTATGTCCAAAAGCACCCTTTAAACTTTACTCTTTAAAGTTTTTCTACTATGGCATTGCTAGATTTTATAATCATAAAAATTATCTTTAACAATGACTATTATCTTTTATCTGACAGGATTTCATTCCTCACATTTACCTCTAACCCCTAAATAGCTCTTGGACACTTTTTATTATTTCCTTCCTGATGCCTTGGTTCAAGGCCCTCATCATCCTTTGGACTGAACTATTATAATAGTTTTGTACTTGTTCTCTCACACTTTGGTTTTGTCCTCTCAAATCTGTCCTTCACATTGTCAGTATGATCTCTCTGACATGCAAACTTGCCATATATTACTGAAGGCTAATTCCAGCATGTCATAATAAATGCAAGAAGTTCTCAAAAGGTTGCTGGGCTTCTATATTCAGCAGGGCTGAATACATGTTGTTGCCTACTGGAATAGCTAAAAGAATTTCCCCAAACCTGAAGATCTGCATATGTTATTGCCTGTTGCCAGACAGCTGAGGGCATTTCAATTTACATGTTATTGCCTCCTGCTGGCCAAAGAGCTGAACAGCCAAGGGCATTTCCCCCAACCTGACAATGCCTACTATATACTAAAACTTACCTTTGATATGTGTATCTACTTTGCTACAGGGAAAAATGTGAGAATAAAAAGAGCCCTGGGTCCGGAGATAGAGAGAATTTAGCTACTATAGCTAAGCTTCCTCTGGCTCCCCATGGATTACAAATTTATGTTATGTTTCTAGTCTTTTTATTAATTTACTCACAGCCTTTCTCCAGATTCCTGAACCTTTCTAGATGCTGGATAACATCCCAGCATTAATATATCAGCATTCCATTTTGGCTACAGAATGAAGTTTAAGTTCCTCAGCATATTGTAAGGAGTTTTGTTGATCACATCTTGGCTTTACTTCTTGTTGCCTTCCCTGCTCCCCTCCACCTATATATACTCCTGCCATATCAACTGCTAGGCATTCTTGGAAAGAGCCCATGACCTTCTGTGACTTCATTCCTTTGCTTTGTTCCCTATGCTTGGGATAGTCTTCTTTTCTTTTAACAATAAATTCCACTCATCTTTCATGAACCAGATTAGTGACATCTCCTTTTCAAATTCTCCCTTAACACCACAGAACAAATGATTCTTTCTTTCTCTGTTGCAAGAGTGCCATATACTCTCTTTTATTGTAGGATTTACTACTCTCTATTGAACTTGTTTTTTTATTTTTTCACATAGAACAAGAAGCTGGATTAGGCAGGATTTTTGTCTGATTTTTACTATATTTTTTCTTTAAATTTAAACATTTTAATGTTTTCTGGAAATACTTTTTTTAAAATTCTACCATATATTATCACCATATGTTATAAAATAAAAGATATTTTAACCAAAAGTTGTAAAAATATACGAATCAGTCCAGATATTTTCCAAAGCAACTTTATTGAAACCATGTAATGAGATGCAATTTTTGAGAGGGTCTACATAATAATTTTCCAGAAAGTATAATTATTTGTACTAATATATTCTATGTATATGTATATAAAGGCTAATATGCAAAGTGTCCCCTTGGGAGTTTGGGAGAACAGGAGTTCAATTGCTCTCTATGACATGTGCTGACTGCCAGGGGGGTCGGTGCAGAACATGGCGGGTGTCCAGTGGTGGCGGCGGTGGTGCGCTGAGGGAGTGAGGGAAGGAGGAGGCAGGGAGGCAAGGAGTCAGGGAACCTGATCAGCCCAGATCACCAGCCAGGCCTAGGGACCCTACCCGTGCACCAATTTTGTGCACCAGACCTCTAGTGTTTTTATATGAAGAACAGTATCTTTGTGGTTTTAAAGATAACTGTGAAATAAAATTGTCTCACCTGCTTAAAAAATTAAAACGTATGTAAATTTGACCAAAGATCTTTGGTGTTTTATTTATTTTTTATTTTGTTTAATGTGGACATGTGAAAAACTTGCCTGGGACTAGTGCAGGTTCTGGAACTCCCTGCTGGGAACCACTAATTTAATATACTAATTTAGTTAGAACTCAGATTTAAGAATAATTAAAACGGAAACCAAGAGTTCACTTGTGTGGTTATTTTTGTGATGCATTACATTTAGGACAGTGCCAGGGACTGAATACTTTTGAGAAATATCCATTGAATATTGAATAAATGAGCATGTTAAGAATGACTACTTACTTAATTCATGTAATTTGTGAGACGATACATCTCTACATCAAGTTTCAAGTAATTATTTTTAATTCTTATCTTTTGCTTCTACTCTGTCCTCCCCTTTGCTTTCAGTATCCTACTTCATGTCTTTCCTTTTTCCCCCTTTATATTTAATGAATTTTCACAGTGAAAAACTCTTCTTATTTTTTAACCTAAAAATATTTATTTTTAACAATACTGCAGAATTTTTTATCTTATGTTTATTTTATACCAAGTTAGCAGAGACATTTTCAAAACTGTTAATGAACAATATTATTTTTTTTATCTACTGTCATAAAAGTCAGATTTTTATTTTATATATGTAGCTATATCATACTTGTTATTTACTAGTTATGAGAAAGGAACAGTTAGAAATTTCTGACTTCCAAAAGAAAAATAAACTTGAACTTTAAAGAGTAGTTTAATTCTTATCCTGCTTTGGAGTGCATAGGTTCCTATCTGAGCTATGACAAGATCAGAGGGAGTTGTATGGTCTCTTCTTGGGTCTATTCATCCCTAAGTAGTGGAAAATAAATATTCTTTAAAAATTTTTAAGGTTAAGTTACATAAGCAAATGCATCAAAAGTATTCTGAACCCTGAGTATCAATAATCACAATGATAATCAGAATACTAATGATAATAATGAAATTATCATAATATATTTATGTATTTTACCAACATACTTAGTTTAACTGAAATCCATACATGGTTCAAAAAATCATTGTACACTATTATACTATTATGTGGTTATAATTAGTTGTGAATAGATCCACAGCTTCACCAAATAAGGAATTTAATCCGGATCAGCTGTGGGCTTCCTCAAACATGCCCTTTTTACAGAAGAAATATATTTTAAGTTCTTAGTGTTGTTTTTTTTTTTTTTTTTTTTTTGAAGGTTTTGCATCAGATTTGTTTTAAAATTATAAGCTATGCAAAGTCCACCAAATAATTCAAAATCAAATAAAAGTGAAAAAAACATTGTTGCCATTTTTCTCTCTTGGCTCTGAGAAAATGCAAGGGATCAGGAGCAGCGGGGAGACCACCAGCGAAGAACAGCTGCTGTCTTATGAAACAGCAAGCAAGAGTGCTCCAGGAAAGACAAGAAAAGCACCAGACAGAGGTCTAGAACATGAAAGGGTGTGTGTCTGGAAGGCAAAAGTCAGGATGACTGTGGACTTCTGAAACTGGTCAATAACATGGCACAGCAATGTAAAATAAGAAAACACTCCAGATATAACTTAAACCAAACACAGATATGTCCAAAGAAAATGCAACTGAAATTTAGAATATTCTTTTTATTATTTTTTAATATTTTTAACGAACATCTATAAAATGTTTTTTTAAATATATGTTTATTGATTACAGAGAGGAAGGGAGAGGGAGAGAGAGGTAGAAACATCAATGATGAGAGAGAATCACTGATCGACTGCCTCCTGCACAACCCCACACTGGGGCATGTACTTCAACTGGGAATTGAACCTCCTGGTTCATAGGTTGACGCCCAACCACTGAGCCATTCTGGCCAGGCTGTAATTGTTTTTTTAAGTGAATGTAAAAATCACTAGTCACCAGTATTTCCTTTAGATAATATTTTCATGAACACTGGTGGGCCACAAAATGGACTAAATGTATTCCTTTCTTATTTCCAACAATGATGACTGGTAATGTGGACCAAATACATTAGGCAAAACCCCTCTCTCTGCCCACCACATGTTCACCACTAAGCAATTTTTTCATCTCTTTTTAAAATGCTGCTCAAAAGCATCTTCTTTCTAATGTCTTCTATGATCACACTCATTCTATGATGGACGACTTCATTACTTACTTCATGTAGTTCTAGTTATATACCCTGTATATTCCTGTCCCACATATTTATGTGTGTTTGGGTCTTGTGTTATCACCTTCACTGAATTCTGCTTTGTCATTGGATCAAGTGGTTTCATGTGACCATATTCTCTGAAGAAACACTGCATGTTTTTCTTTGTTTAGTGTATGGTCATATAGTCTTACTGTGGCTTCTACTGCTTTTTAAAATGTAGTGCCACGTTCCCAGGAGTTTGATTTACATATGCAGAAACAACTCTCTGTAAGCAACTCTTCTCATATCCATCCATGTTTCATTACTTTTTCCTGAGAACATTTATGAAATTTTTGATAATTCACATTTTGTCTCTTCCATGAAGCCTTCCCTGGCTATTGTATCTAACACTAATGGTTCCTTTCATCCAGCCATTCGGGGGTATGTGCTATAATATTCAGCAATAAGATACTTCAATTACGTAAAGATAGAAAGGGCTCAGCTCAGAGAAACCAGAGGACTTCCCCAGGCTCAGAGTCTTTAAATGAGATGATGGTGTCCTGGCCAGCGTGGCTCAGTGGTTGAGCGTTGACCTATGAATGAGGGAGGTCACAGTTTGATTCCCGGTCAGGGCACATGCCGGGTTTTGGGCTCAATCCATAGTGGGGGATGTGCTGGAGGCAGCCTATCAATGATTTTCTCTCATCATTGATGTTTCTATTTCTCTTACCCTCTCCCTTCCTCTCTGAAATCATATATATATATATATATATATATATATATATATATATATATATATATATATATATGTATTAAATGAGAGGATGTGTACAAAGCAGTTAGTTAAAGTAAGCGGTCTGAAAATTAGATATTATTATAGGTAGTGGTGGTAATTAGCTCTTACTAAAGGATTCATTTAAGATATTTTTATCTCCTTAATTAGGCTCTATACTACTTTAAAGCACTTACTGAAATTTTACTGTCTTGTGTAGTACTTGCAGCTTAGCCAAGGGGACTAAGTATTTCTTAATTGTTTGATTGATGGCAGGAAAGCAGAAGACCTGGAAAAAAGTTAGAGACAATACTAAGAACAACAACAAAAAATCCTACCAAGGTGCAAATTTCTATGACTCAGGCGTTTATAAGTGGAATTGGTTAGGAGGTGGAGGCTATTGGAAATAGCTTCCCAGAGATAATAGTGTAGAAGAAAGTGGAAAAATATATTCTTCTGACAGTTTCTGGCCCAAATGAGAGTTTTACAAAACAACTAAAAAATGTAACATTATTTAGTCCCAATATTGTGACGCTTTTATTTTTTGTTTCCTTTGTAGATTTCTATTACTCTATTACATACAAAAGGATGAACAATTATAGCATAAAAGATTAAATATTGTCATTCTCTGAAAGGAAAAGAATTCATTAAGAGAAAAGAATATTAATGGAAACTGCAATGCACAGTTATAGCAAAAAAAAAAAAATCTACAAAATAGATTCCAGGAACATTACAATAAAATGTTAGACAAAGTGGGAACCAGGAAGGGAAATGAGTTTTAACAGAAAGAAAAGTAGTTTACAACCTCCTGTGGCTCAAGGGAGAAAAAGCTCACCCACATTGCTCCCTTTAAGAGTTTTTCCAGGTTTAACTAGCTGCGTGGAGGTTCCCATATGGCTATTAAAGAATTATATTAACAAATAGAAAAATAATAAGTATATTAAAAACAGTATATAATCATGCTATTAGAACGGAAGGGCTATGTCATGAGTGCATTATATTTAAGAGTTTAGAAGAGTAGGTACTCAATAAACGCCATGCACAGCTAGGCTTTGAGAGTTTACTTTCTAAATCCAATATATAACTAAATAAATAATGCAGCCTTGATAACCCCCAAAATAGAAAGTAAATGGTCCATTAAGAGAACACATTAACGAGTGTTATTGACTCATGCATGGACCCTTCAAGTGCCCATTATTAGCCAAATGCTCCCATCAATAGTGTTTCCCACACAGAAAACAGTCTTCTTAAAAACACCTTCAGGCCATAAATTCCCATTCTTAGTTAGCTCTTACCAATGTTCTAATTTGAAATTTTATAATTTTATAAAAATGTAATTTTTGCCTTAAAGTTGCATTTGTAAATAGTATGACTTTTTTTTTAGAAAGCAGTAACAGTCAACATTTTTTAAAAAATTAGAGCTAGTGTCTAACAGAAAGGTGGGCCACTTCTCTCTTTCATGCTATCAACATAAAAGGGATGAAGCAGTAAGTTTATTCTTCAATTAAATAGACAAGCCAACATTCTAAAAGAAACCATTCAAGTCATTTTCCATAAAATGCCAATGGTGCAAAATAGCAGTCTTCATCCCACACAGCATCTTGATGTCAACTGTATGAGGATGTTGTTACCTCTGCTTTTCAAATGGAGAACACACCTGGAAGACACACTAATTAATCCAAATGTATTGGTTTTCTAATTCATGTCTAATTGGTTTTCTCATTCATACCCAGGCTGCCTAAATTAACATTGTTCTCAACTTCTGGCCATTTAAGCATGCAAGGTTCTTCAGTCTGGCTTGCAGACACTTCTCAAAAGTTAGAGTTAAAACTCAACTTCCTATCCTATCTTGGAACTCAAAGCTGCTCTGACTACTCTAATTCATGAACTCAGGACTTTTTGACAGAGTTGCCTTAACTTCCAGCTTAGAACTCTCCAAAATTGTTCCTTCTTAGCTCTTACAGATTAAATTTTATCTCTACCTTTTTGATTTGTATTTCCTTGAGTTTATTACATTCCAGATAGCTTTGCCACGTTTCCATTGAGTATCACTTTTTTCCCTATTCCCTTCAAGCTAGCCTTTTTGTCATCTGGATTCTTTCCCTTAGTCATGGATTCTCCTCATTCCGACCACCAGTACTTCTGGGCTGTCTGAGGTGTGGACTAATGATTACTATTATTACAGCTCCAGTCAGACGACGTCTGGCATAGTCTACATTAGCATTCACCAACTTCATTTTGTATTACTAGATAAATGATGGCTTGTTTTTGTATTTTTTTTCTGCAGAAAAGGAGGTAAATGCAATACACATTTAATTTGAAAAGGGTTTAGTCATCACATAAGTCATTATTCAGATATAGCTGCTCAGCAATTTATACATCTGGGAATGAATTAAGTATGTGTCATGTGGAATCTGTTTGACACGGATTTTAATCTCTAAAACATTTGCGAAGAGAAAGTTGATAATATCCTTTCCTTTTGCTGAAAGGGCAAGGTTAAACAAAGGTTGTATGAAGATGGCTGAAGAAAAGTACCTGAAAGAAATATTCACAGAAGGAGAAAATATTCAGGAAAAGGGAAGGAAATAAAAGAGAAGGCAGGCATGAAAAGGAGAGAAGATGACCAGAGAGAAAAGAGGACAAGATGGGAGTGGAAGGGAGGGGAAGGGAGGAAAATGGGAATAGCATTAGCTTCATTGCTACCATTGTTAGAGTGAAATGGTCCTGGTATTGGCTAAGTGACAAACAGATTGAAATTGCTATTCTATAGAAGCAGAACTGGATGGAGAAGAGCTTGGATAGAAGGCCAATAACATGTATCTCCTTTCTCCTTTCTCTGGCATATTTTTTGGCAGTTGCTTCACAGTCACACTTTTCTTCCCTTTGTTTATATTCCCCCAGGAATACTGTCACTATTAACCCATTCTCTTAACTCACAAGGCCTTCTTTTCCCACCACAGAGAAAGGCATACCTACTTTTATTTTAAAAGCCAAAGATAAAAAAAATCTTAGCCAATGACATATAATAAAAAGATCATGTAATTAATTAGTGAATTAAAATGTAATTTAACCAACTTATTTAATTAACATGGGTCATTAATTAAGTTGTTAACAAAAGGTTGATGTTTTATTTCAGTCTTATCTTTAGAGGCAAAACAGTACAATAAATGAATAACCATCAGTAGGAAAATGTTTATGTAAAAATAATCCATTTGTATAGTGACCTATTGTTCATCCACTAAAGGGATAATTTTTTCTGATTTTGGAGTACTTCCATGATTTCCTAATAAGTGAGGTAAGAAATTAAAGAGATTTATGTATAGTAAGAATAATTTCTATAAATTAATGACAAAACCTCACATATATGTAAATGTGTATATAGGTATAAGGCATATATATATATATATATATATATATATATATATATACACACACGTATATATACATATATATGTGTGTGTGTATATATATATATATATATATATATATATATATATATATATATATATATATATATATATGCTTGTACAAGGTTGTATGTGCATAGAGAGAAATACAGATAATATGTACTAAGTTATTAATATAAATTTCATGTATTGGGAGTGAGTGAGGGATGCAAAATGGAAAATAATCAGGAAGAGAGAACAAGAACCAGATTGGCAATTGCAGGAAGGTCAAATAATGTATGCATATATTTGCATATAGAATTCATTTATGATTTTTTATATATATTTGTAATTAATTTATATATATTTAAAATTTATATATACTTGTATATAAATGAATTCATGTGTGTCTATGCACATTTTCCCCCCCAAAACAACTGTAAGGAAGTGGACTTTAGCTATTCCCTGACTTAGCACTCTCTTCATCCCACCCAGCATCCACTGGAGCCACAATGATGCATTTAAAGTTCTATAAGGAGACATGCAGATATTCCTTCATATAATACATCTCTTCTCCTCTCCCTACAACTTTCACCATGGGTGAAACTTTAGGTTTCAAAACTCCAATGCAAAAATTAGGTTAGCAACAGAAATGAAGGTGAACAATTGAAAAAAACTAAAGGAAGAAATTTATACCAGGTCCATAACCAAAACTACTTTTTTAAACATATATTTTTATTGATTTCAGAGAGTAAGGGAGAGGGAGAGAGAGATAGAAACATCAATGATGAGAGAAAATCATTGATCAGCTGCCTCCTACATGCCCCCTACTGGGGGTGAAGCCCACAGCATGGGCATGTGTCCTTGACAGGAATTGAATCTGGGAGCCTCAGTCTGCAGGCCAACTGAGCCAAATCAGCTAGGACAAAACTACTTTTGATCTTTTAAAAAGCATATGATAATCATTAATAGACTTTCTAATTTTTTAAATGCATATTTGCCATTTTCCCTTTTAGTTTTTTATTTTCCTCTTCTCTCTTTTAAGTGAAAGTATTTGCATTTTTCTCTTGTATTTTATTTTTATCTAAGTATTATGTGCTCGGTTTTAATCTTTAATAATAAAAGTATAATATGCAAATAGACCAAATGGCCATCCAGATGTCCTTCTGGACAACCTTCCAGATAAAGGTGGGACTGCAGCTTTGGGGTCAAGGCAGCCACAGCAGCTGCGAAGGCCTACTCTTGCACAAATTTTGTGCATCGGGCCTCTAGTATTTAAATAATCCAATAAATCTCAGAATGAACAATAGCAGGCTCTTGCCTTGTACCTACATGTCCTAATTTCAGCCTCTCTGAAGTCCATTATGTTATTTTAGCTATTTCTTTTAGGGTTTACCTCTTTCTTTTAGGGTTTACCTCTAAACATCTAAATGATATATGAAAGCTGCTATATTTTGAGTGTTCACTGTACACATTACCTGTTAAATTCCTATTATAGAAGTTGTATATTTAACTCATTTTACCTTATTTCTCCCCTTGTCACATAACCCAATATCAAATCTCTCTATATTGTCATGTAACAATTTAATCAATATTTATTCTTTATATTTTAAAGACAATTATCTTATTTAAAGTGAAATCTTGTAACATGTTTCCTAACTTGTTGCACAACCCTTTGTTTTTTTTCTGAAGTAAACAACAAACAACATTCTCTCTCTTTTTTTTTTTTCTTGTTTGCTTTCTCTGCACCTATCACTAATTTTTAAGAAACTATCCCAGGTACAAAATTAGTTCTGCATCAGGCAATTTAGTTTATATTTTTTCTGGAGAGATCCTTTTTGAGTTCTCTTGTCTGCTCCTCTGACCTAAACTGGTTCCTCTCTGAGCATCACTGCACAGCTGTCATCTGGAAGCTCCTTTACCATAAATCACTGTCTCCCTCTCACAGCACTGGATCTACTGTTTTCTGAAAGCCAGGACTTCTCTCTTCCAGGGAGCATATCTTCTATCATTTTTCTTTAAAAGAGGGCAAAGGAGGTTATTTTTGTTAAGTTGACATGTCTAAACTTGATCAATGCTTATAATTGATTAATAGCTTGATGGAGTATTGAAATGGAGATTGAAGATGGTTTTTCTTCAGGATGTTGAGGAAGTTGCTTCATTTATGCTTGCCATCTAATGCTGTTATTGAGAAGAAATCTAACATTATGCTCAATCTAATCTTTTCTGTGTTAACTATTTATCTCCTTTTCAGGAGCCTTTGAGATCTGTCCTTTTTCCTTGAGGTTTTGTGACTTCATGGGGATTTGCCCTGGTGTAGCTACTTTTTTATTTATTACTAGAGGCCCAGTGCATAAAAATTTGTGCACTCGGGCGGGGGGGGGGGGGGGCGGGTGTCTCTCAGCCCAGCCTGCATGCTCTCACAATTGGGACCCCTTGGGTAAGGTCCAGACCCATTGCAGCATGGCTCTGGTTCCCCAGAGCCTGCGGGCCGGGAAGCGGGACCCACAGGCCAGTCGATGTCATCATGGCTCTGTTCCCACAGCTCCCTCACACCACCTCATTGTGGGCAGCCAGGACCCAGGACTGACTCCCGCCTCACCGGCCGGGACCCTAGCCTGGTGTTTGGTCGTCCATCAGATGTTTAGGTAGTGATGGACCCTGGCTTTTTATATATTATGATTCTGAGCATTTAGTGTGCCCTTTAAGTTGGAAAATTAATACTCTCTGTTTTAGAAAATTGCCTTGGTTAATTCTTTGGCAATTTCCTATTTTTTTCTTTTTTCTATTTCTTTGTCTGAATTCCCTACTATTTCAATTATGCATGTATTGTATTACGTCTTTAATTTTATTATATTTTCTCTATTTTAAATTTCCTTATCATATTACCTACTTTCTGAATAATTCTATTATAAAATATTTTAACTACTCTAGTGTTTTAGTTTATTTTTTGTTGTTTTCTGAATTTTTATTTCATCCTGTTATTTTTTATGCAATTTGAAAATGTCCTTATTTTCCTAAAAATGTTAACAATAATTTTTGTTTACTTTGCTTGTAATTTTGCTCCCAGAATGGCTTTTATTTTCTTTAATTCCCACTTGTTTCCTGTTTATTAGCATTGGTATCTGTCTTCCATGTACTTTCATGTCTATCAATCCCTGTGCATTCACTCACTTTTGAGAATAAGGTGCTAAAATGATAATTGGAAGATGTATTTGGAGAAGGGCAAGGCACTTCTGCAAATGGTCTTTATATCCATATAGTAGAATAAGCAAATGTAGACATGACTATTTTATTGTAAAATCCACCCATATTGATAACTGTAAATCATTTTTTCCTGACTCAGATCCCACTAAGGAATTCTCTTCAATTTTCTACTGGAGGTTCACAGAGGGGAAATATAAACTTGGCATATAGCATTCAGAGAGCCCAGAAAAGAAAGGAGCTGGACATTGATATCTTAATACAGAGGTTTTCCATTTTAATCACTACTCCTTCATACGCCACAGCTGTAATGTCCTCTCTTTTTCATTCTTCTAAGAAGCTAAACATCCTATCCTCTGGCAGAAAGGGAGTGACACAGGTGCCTCTCTGTACCTAGCTTAACAGAAAATCAGGGGTTGTAACTGCTCTTCATGTAATATTTCAGAATTTTAAATTAATTTATAGCAATGTTATATATAAAAAATACATTAAGTATTTGTGAAATGTTACACATTTTTTCTCAAGTTATTTGACTTTTTTATTTTTGGGGTTTAGCAGAACCTCTAAAACCAAAGAAGGTTTTACAGTAGCATAGCGAACACCTGTTCTGAGTTTTATTAGCTACTTTCACACAAATTATCATATATCATATTTAAGGTAAGCTGTTAGTTTTCCCACTTTATACAAGGTGAAATTGTTGTTCAGGAAAGTAAACCCATTGTCAGTATGCTTGGTATGATTCATTAAGTGACTGAATATTAAGAATAAGGAAGTCTTTGGTTGTTATTTTTGTTCATAACTTTGTTGTTATGTCCAATAGTTCAAAATGAATACCTCAGAGTGGTTACCTATAATATGTCCAGAGGATGTGGCCTTAATTTTGAATATAAATAGTAAAACATGAATAGAAAATAAATAAAAGCTATTTTTACCTTTTTATAAGACTCATATAATCAAATCACTTCCAATATAAATTAGTTGATATTAACAAATAGTAGTAACCTAAGATAATATGAACTGCCATTACATTGACAATCTACAGCATTACAAGACCTCAATTCCATGAAATCAGAAGAGAAACAGTCCAGAGATGGAAGACGCTGACGATGCCTTGCCATACTAGCAGTCAGCAGATATGCGTCACTGCAGATTGCCCAGGACCAAACCAGAGAGGGTGGGACCTGCATTACCACCATTTGTCCACCATCCAGAACTGAAATATCATTGCTGTTATGAACACATAAACAACTGTTGAACATAGAAACCAGGACTCAAAAGAACTGTTGGCCCAGAAAGAAACTCACTATAGACTGATTAATTTGCCTCTCAGCATAACAATTATTGCTTGTCTCATTTTCGGTTCCTATAAGTGTATTCCTAGTATCACATGAGCTCACTCATCTAGGGGAAAAGATGAACATCATAGACTGAAGAACAAGAACAGCGTTGATCAGACTGTCAGACCTCAGAGGGAAGGTAGGGGAGGGTGGGGATAAGGGAGATAGATCAACCAACGACTTGTGTGCTTGCATATGAGCCTAACCAGTGATCACGGACAACAGGGGGAGGGGGGCATGCATGTGGGGGGGTTTGGGAAGGGAACGGGGGGGTTGATAACAAATATGTGATACCTTAATCAATAAAATAATTAAAAAAAAATAAAAATAAAAATAAAAACATTCTTCAGTGTGTTAGCCAGATAAGCTTGAGACTTCTCTGTCTTTCTGGAGCACTGTTGATTCTGGTTGTCAGTATTCTGCAGGATTCTGTGGTGTTCAATTTCACTACTGGACCTTAAATCAACCCAATTGTTGTAACTTTTCTGACTCTAGGCTATGTAACTCTGAAACCTGGCTAGTCTGATGCTTTATAAACTGTTCCAGAAATTTGAAAATCAATATACACTTTATAATAGTTTTTATAAAGCAAATATATCATTGATACCCAAATCTGACAAAGATATTAGAAGCAAGGAATACTGCAGACCAATATAACTTATTAATATTGATGCAAAATAATAAATACAAGATTAGCCAAGACAATTTGAAAGTCGCATTAAGAAAATCATACACTATGACAAAGCTCAATCTATTTCAGAAATTCAAGACTAGCTCAATATTAGGATATTCATTAATATCTCTCATAATAATAAAGTATATTAAAATATCTCCATACTGCTTAAAAGGCTTTGGGGAATTCGATATTTATTCCTAATTTTTAAAAAGACCCTGGAAAATAGGAGTTTCCAGAGACTTTCCTAACATGATACAATGCATGTTTTAGTTCTAAAGTCAGTTCCTTACTTAATATGGAATCTGTAGAGACATTTCCACTAAAATAAAAAATGACAAAAATGCTCACAATCTCTAACAAGGTGGTGATAACTCCATTGTCTGCATTTCCCAGACAATGGCTTCCTTGGCAAACACCATTAGGTGTGCCACCCAAAGCCCCACTCAGGATTAGATCATGGGGATCCTATAGTGTCTCCAGTTTCTGATTTCACTACAATTCCCATTGCACTAGTAGACATACGCCTCACTAAATACTTGATTGCTTGTCTACACACTAGGTCTCACTTTGGAAGCCTATTTGCAACAACGCTTCATGAAATATGAAGCAGTCTACTAGCTTCCAAAGACATCACTCCTTCTCCCTTGCCTAAAAGCTTCCCTCTATTCTTGACCCCCTTTCCTTTTGCACCTCGTCTGCCTCACAAGTTTGGCTTTTATTGAGGTAGGCAACCTGTGAAACAATTAAGAAAAAAAAACTGCACATTTGTGTTGTTGCATTTCCAGAAGAGAGAAGAAAGAGGAAGTGTTGGAAAAAGTACTCAAAGTGACAATGGTAGAAAACTTTCTAAATTTGCCAAAAGAAATAAATGGACATGGTTTAAAAGCTGAGGGAATTCCAAAGAGGTAAACCTAAACAATTCTACACCAAGAAACATCATAGTCAAACTTTTGAAAATGAAGGACAAAGAAAACAAACAAACGTTAAAGCAGTGAGAGAGAAAAGTTACCTGACCTATAGAGGAAGAACAATTTGAATGGCAGTGGTCTTCTCATCAGAAACCATTGCAACCAGAAAAAAGTGGTTCAACATTTTTCAAGTGCTAAAACATAAAAAGAACTCTTAACTCGAAATCCTACATCCTGGGGAAATATTTTTCAGAAACTAAGGAACAATCAAGGTAATTTCAGAAGCAGAAAATCTAAGAAAAATTGTTATTAGCAGTTCTAAAATAATGGTTAAAGGAAGTTATCTATCCTAAGTACAAAGGAAATGATGAAAGATCGAATCTTGAAACATTGAGAAGGAAGAAAGAAAACTGGAAAGAGCAAAGCATGTATATTTTTTCTTCTGTTGAGTTTCCTAAATTATATTTCACTGTTGAAGAAAAATTATGACACTGTTTTATATGGCTCTAAATATGTAGAGAAGAAATATTTGGGGCAATTATAAATAGTATGAGTGAAGGGATGTTAAAGGAGGTGAGGTTTCTACATTTCACTCAAGGTGGTAAATATATCACAGATAATGAAAGCCAAGTTTCTCACTGTCAGAGACATAGGAATTATAAATAAGGAAAGGGAGAAGATCAGGATGAACTTCATAGTGTATTGAAATCAGAAATATTGATATCATCAGATATAATAAAAGGGTAATATGCAAATCGACCTAACGGCAGAATGACTGGTCGCTATGATGTGCACTGACCACCAGGGAACAGACGTTTAACACAGGAGCTGCCCCCTGGTAGTTGGTGCACTCCACAGGGGGAACGCCACTTAGCCAGAAGCCAGGTGATCACAGTGGTGGTGGCAGAAGCCTCTCCTGTCTCCGAGGCAGTGCTAAGGAGCAGCGAGCAGGTGTGCTGTAAGGAGCAAGGGCTCCCGGACATCCCCCAAAGGGTCCCAGACTGCGAGAGGTTGCAGGCTGGGCAGAGTGACCCCACCAAGTACACAAATTTTTGTGCACTGGGCCTCTAGTAGAATCATAATTTTTAAGAAATTATATATAGTAGTTAAATACTGATGTAAATGTATGTGAATGTGTGCATACATATATTTCCTACCTCAAATTATTATAAAAATAATCACACCTTAATGGCAATGATCAAATCTAGTGTTCATATATATATTTAAAAATTCCATTTTTCAATAAAAGAAAATGAATTCTTCTGAGTTTGAGACAAAGAAAATACAAGATGAACTTGGAACCTCAATCTTATTATTGCAAAAAGTAAGCCAGTGCTCTCAATAAAAACAAAGCCAAGTTAAAAGAACTCAGGAGCTAACTTCAAAGAGCTACCAGTGGCCAAATCTGGGACATTTTAGCCACAAAATAAGAATACTATAAATGTATTAAATTCCATAAACTAAAGTAAATATCAATGAATTTATACTGATATAATAAATAAATGGGTGATGGATAGATAGATCGAGGAGGGACAACTTTTCCATATAGCACAATTTGAATATGTAAATAGAGAAAGAATCCTAGAAATATAATGTCATCATATTGCAGACACTGTATAATTGTCCTAGAAGAGTATCATCGATGTATGCTAAAATCAGTTGGGGAAAGTATTATGACAAACAGGATATTTGCAAAGTTGCAAAATAACTCCTGATAAGACACATACTAATAATTAAAAGTGAAAAACAATAATTTGTGGGAAGAGCAGAAATTTGGTAGACACCACCTTAACAAATTTATCAAATTTAATATCATTGCTAATGAGACATATTGTCATCATATGTCTGGTATGTTATAATGTACTGAAAAAGATGCAACTAATTTCTGTGTTACTCTTTTTATATATATATGTACATATATATATATTGATTTCAGAGAGGAAGGGAGAGGGAAAGAGAGATAGAAAAATCAATGATGAGAGAATCATTGATCAGCTGCCTCCTGCACACCCCCTACTGGGGATCAAGCCCACAATCCCGGCATGTGCCCTGACCAGGAATGGGATTGTGACCTCCTGGTTCATAGGTCAATGCTCAAGCACTGAGCCACACTGGCTGGGTTCTGTTACTCTTACCAAAAAAATATATGACTCAGACTCAAGAAGAAATGTAAATTAAAAATAATGAGGAATCCTGGATTGGATATTAGGATGGTAATAAGGAATTAGTGGAACCATTGGAAAATTTGAATAAGGTGTCTAGATTAATATTGTGTCAATATCAATTTCTTAATCTTTATAATTGTACTATGGTTATGCAATTTTTTAGCATTTAGAGAAACTGGTAAAGAATTTCCAGGAACTCTTTGTACCATAAAAACAACTTTACATAAGTCTTAAATTATTTCTAAGTAAAAAGTTTTTAAAAAGCAAAAATAAATAAAATCATTAACATGACATATCTCTTCTGATTGGCTCTTGATTGCTCACCAGCTATTGGATCAAATTTATTGGTATAAAGATACTAAAATACTTGGAGTTTAATATGAAGAAAATGGAATTCACTGTTTAAAATAAGTTTAATATTTTATGTTTGTATTTGGCCCTAAATGACTTTAAGTTAAAATGTCTTAAGGAAATGTATTACCACAGGTACATTATTAACTTTTAAGTTCCGATTTAGATTTATTTGTAGCTTATATTTTTAAAATTTGTTACTTCTTCCTGTCTGTTATGTAAACTTTTCATAGTTGAATAAAAATCCAGGACAGATTTAGGAAATACTAAAATAGAACAGGCCCTTATCACCAGATCTTCTCCAAATAAAGTTATCCCAGTATATAATCTTTATAGGCGAGCCCTATTTGGCAAAGAAAGTATGTATAAATGTTTGTGCTTCAGACAGAGTAAATTATAAACAGTGTAGCAAATTCTCATGATTGGCAAAGAACAGAGCCTACTCTGGTTTTGAACATTCCATATAGTTTTATTCACATTTATCATCAATTAGGCATTTGGTACATGTGAAGGCAATATTGGAACTCAGATAAAATATTTACACTTAATCGTTTGTGTAAGGCTAAAGAGAAGATAACATCTTATTTGGTAGTTTGAACTGGTTGGAATTTTACCAGTTAGAATGAAAGGCTTTGCTTGAAAATCTTTATCTAGACAGTCACAATTTAGATGAGTAAGCTGCCTGATTAATTCCAGATTTCAAATATTTTCATTCCAAATTTTCTTCCTGCCAAGATAATTATAAAGCACAGTATAGATTAGTACAAGCTTGGCTTTGGAAAATTTTATGTTGTTTAGGGTTAAAAATAAGTTCACGCTATTTAAACTTCAGTTGTATTTGGTAAATGTATCCTTTGTCAGATTCTATTGTTAAACATTTTTGGAAGTAAGCCTTGGAAGGTTTTGTCACACTCAGTGTTGTTTGTAAGATGAATTCCAGTTGGCTGTATTTCATAGCACCTGCAGCTTTCGGAAATAACTAAAATTTTCAGTTGACATGTCCTAGATATCAATTTATGTTGCGAGTTAAAATCTGTATGCTTGTGAGGCAAAGTGCCCTTGTTAAGAAGAATATCTATGATGAAGGACAAATAAAGTCAACCATTGATTTACATCTCTGCTCAAGAGGGAAAATATATATAAAAGTAATGCTTGAAATTTGACCTCAGCTGCTACAGGGAAAATGAATTACAAGAATATGTAGAAGCATGTATCTTAGCTTTTTTCAATGTTGTTGATGTTTCATAAAATAGATTAAAAATACTATTTGCAGTATTGCATGATATGTGTAAAACAAACAATATTTTACTTCATTAATAGTGCACAGTTATATTTTGTAACAAATAGTAAGCCGTCATTATTTGATGAGGTGTCTTTCTGAGAGTTAGAATAAATAATGGAAGAATAAAAAATAGATGCAAATATCCTGTAATTTGGGCCCAAATCCCAAACTTTCAGCAGGAGAAAGAGTTTTGTTGAGGTCAGATATAGGAACTAAAGCCCCTGAAACAAGAATGATCCATCAAGGAACAGGATATCAAATTGATAATAGAGTAAATAACAGAATTACAAACAAATCAGAATAGTTCATATATAACCATACACCTGGGTCACTACTAAATTCTGCTATTATTTGGCAATTCAAAAATATTGGAGGCTAGCCTGAAAATTCAATATGACTGTTCAGCATTGGGATATTGCCAATGAGATAAGAATACAGGAACACATATTTGGGGATTTCATCAATTATTGATTCTGTTGGGGTTGAAATTATTTAGGAAACAATAATTGACTCTTTTCAGTTGGATTGGGGGATCTTTGACCCTAAATCTTTAAAATACAGCAATGGATAGTCAAAGGGGCAATGTTAGGTGACAAATTCAGGACTTTACTGGCTTGTTTACCTAATGCAAAACTAAAAACATATAAAAGGCTAGCTGGAAAAGATGGCTAAAAGTACAGATTGCTACTGAAGGGATGTGTCCCTGGAAAAAAAGAGCATCTGTGTCCAGAATGCTTCAGTGATGAGACAGACCTTGAGGAATACTGGTAGAAATACTGTATGTCTGTCTTAGTCATCAATATGTTTCTGTGCCGTAACAGATTACTTGATAGTGGGAAGGCACTTAGCAAAAATTTCTTTAAGGAAAATAAATGTAGTCACTTCCTCTTTTTTCTTTTCTTTACATTTTGGATCTAACTTCAATTATAGTATTTAATACAATATGTTGAGTTGTCACATAGCATGCTGCATGTTGAGAGAGAACAGAATTTTAAGTGAGACAGATGTGCCTTTCAATCAAATGCTACTCACTGCATTTAAGAATTTAGGAAATATACTTATGTCCATTGAGTTTCAATTTCATCTATGAATTAAGATTAATAAAACCAAAACCATAAACAAGAAGAAGAGCACAAGACAATATAAAGAAGAAAGAGTAGATTGACTAACATAAATTATATATTCAGAATAGACAATAGAATAATTACAAATTTGGGGTAAGGCATTTGCTGAAGAAACTGACCTAAAAGAAGAGTTTGTCATAGAAATGCCGCAGATGCAAATTCACTCATTATTTAAGCAACAGTACTAGGGTTTCCAATTCATGAGAAGGGCAAAGTGTCATGACTTCTAAGAGTGGTGAATGTTTATGATGTATTTGGGTAATTTTCTAGCACTGGAACAAGGTATATCATTTCTGTCATTGGCTGTTTTTGTTGTTGTTTTTTAGTACTCTATTCCTAGAGCAATGCTGGACTATAAGACATGGAAACTAGGGTACATAGAGACCTAAGCAGAATCTCTGTCCTACTGGTTCTCCACAGAGGGTAAGAGGAAGAAAATTGACAGGAGCAGTTTTGGAGTTCAGTATATCAGTGCAGGGACCTCAACCAAAAGACTGATGGATAGAGACTTAGAGAGCAATGTGAGCATCTAGCAGTCATTATGAGACCAAAAAACAAAAGTTGGAGCAAGGACTTTGTCTCTACCCACTAAGTAGAAGATAAGGGCTGTGGGGACAGGCTAAGCTTGTTGATGTGGTTTCTTCTTGGGTTGTGTTGGGTTCTCTATGTCAGAGACAAAAATGAGAATAAGCTTGTGGTGACAGAAAGAATTGGACATACTGTATAATTCAAATTCCAGTGGAAACCAGTAAAAAGCAAATGTCTAAATACATATAGAATGTCTTATAATTTAAACTCATGTTTCTAATACATTTGGCAGAAAATTTCCAGAAGAAAGACAAATCTTAAAGATATCCAAAGTCAGGGAAGAAAATGTAATGTGCAAGGAGATATTTAAAAATATGTCTGGCCTTAAATGTGACAGGCACATTGAACTGAATTTGACCTTCTTGGCAATTTGTAACAAAAGATAAATACTTTCACAGAAATAGAATTTTTGTTTATCTAAATTAAATGATAAACATTATTTTTCCTGACATCAACATTAATTTTCAACAATGAAGGATGTATTCAGACTTTATCCAAAGACTTTCCTTCATTCTTCTGAATACTCATTTTTT
This sequence comes from Ia io, assembly GCA_025583905.1. Lineage (NCBI taxonomy): Eukaryota > Metazoa > Chordata > Mammalia > Chiroptera > Vespertilionidae > Ia > Ia io. The sequence goes on from JAJQQW010000003.1 coordinate 52,637,308, forward strand.
CCCTCATACTTGAAAAAAAATTAATGGAATGGGACAGACTCACTTTGTAAAACAGCTCAATCATAGTTGGATGTATGTTTGTGTAATCTCACCTCATTGCAACCTTTACGACTTAGATACATATTATCTCATCACTCACAGAAGATATAACTTATTTTCTTGATGAATCTTTTCCTTTTTGCTTATGAATAAAACTATGTTACAGATTAGAAAATTAAAGCTGTATTTATATATAAAAAACAATTCTGTGTAAAGCTTAGTCTTCCCACCATCCAGTAACCTTTATTACCCCTCTAACAATTGATGAGTCTCTTGTTAAGGCTCATTAATAAAGTTAGGCTGAATTCCAAGTTTTTAGAAATTCTCCAAAGACTCAGTTTATATGTATGCACATATGTCATATGCCTGGAGATACAGTCAGTAATTTGACTCCTTCTTAAGAAGCTTTAGCAACTCAATGAATCATTTGGAACCCTATATACATAAGGAACATAAATGTAAACCAAGAATACAGTACTGTGGCATGTTACATGATAAAGAATGATATCCCACAACTTATTCCTATCATCTCATGGTCCAAACTCCAATGTTGATTTTTTAAAAATATATTTTTTATTGATTTCAGAGAGGAAGGGAGAGGGACAGAGAGATAGAAACATCAACAATGAGAGAGAATCATTGATCAGCTGCCTCTTGCATGCCCCACACTGGGGATCAAGCCCGCAACCCGGGCTTGACCAGGAATCAAACCGTGACCTCCTGGTTCATAGGTCAATGCTGAACCGGTGAGCCATGCTGGCTGGGCTTCAATGTTGATTTTTTTTTTTTATATATTTTATTGATTTTTTACAGAGAGGAAGAGAGAGGGATAGAGAGTTAGAAACATTGATGAGAGAGAAACATCGATCAGCTGCCTCTTGCACAACCCCTACTGGGGATGTGCCCGCAACCAAGGTACATGCCCTTGACCGGAATCGAACCTGGGACCCTTGAGTCCGCAGGCCGACGCTCTATCTACTGAGCCAAACCGGTTTCGGCATCAATGTTGATTTTTAAAAAGAAACCTAATGGTGAATTTTAGCCAACGGTTCAAAGGGAACAGGTAAGCAGGAAGTTTCTTCTCATTTCCAACCAAGGCTTAGTCTGTTTGCTTTTCTTTTTAGCCAGCCCCTCCAAAAAGTTCTGTGGTAGGGTATCTTGGGTTCTCTTGATGAAAGAAGAACTTAAGTCTTAAGTCAAGTAGCTCTTACGTATAAGAACTAAGATATGAATCCAGTCCTCCTGACTCCAGTTCCATAGCCAAAATATATACTAAAGGGCTTAAATAACTAATCCTTTGCAGGAGATTTGAGTACATGTGGGTTTGATTCAATAATCAAAAAATCACCCGAGTGTGGTTCCCTTAGAGAAGCAGAACTCCTTTTGACATCAGTAGAAACAGGACTTAATTGAATTCAGGGCAGGGCTCTAAATGGACATTCCTACGGCCTGATCATATTTCTTTGTAATCTCTTAATATTTATAGATAAAATGCCAAAAAAATTCAGTGTGTGTTAATCAGTTCCTAAAAGGATTAGACCTTAACTTTAAGTATTAAGCCTTTGCTTATCTTGTCAAACGTTCAGTTCTCTTAGACTCCTAATGACTAACCTACCCCCCTGCACATGCAGATGGTCATGGGGAGGCAGTTCCTCCTTCCTTGACCAAAGTAATTTATTAGCTTGTTGACAGATTACACAAGGCTGAGCTCTCTGCTTATCATAGTTAATGTCTTAAATATGCCTGAGGAGTGTGTATTTTGTACTTGTAGGGTCATCCTGTTACCACAAGCTCTGGCCTGTTTGTTTGAACAAGGGCAAGAACATGCACATAGATAATTCAGTCAACTTATTAGTTAGAGGCATGGTGGTTAACAAAGATAAACACAGTACCCGAGGAAACAGTCTCAAATTCCTAGCCTGTCTTCACATTCTAATGCCAACACAAATTTTATATAAACTTATTTATTTGTCCTTAGTTTTATGTGCTGATAGTTTAGTTTATCTCCTTATTAATGTGTCTGAATCACAATAGATTAAAGTCATGCAGAATTATATTTTTAGGGGTTAAAAGATAACTAAGACCATCACATCTACTACTCCTGAAATATCTTTAAATTTTTCTTAACATTATATATACTATTTTAGTGCAAGAGGATACATTGATAGGTTTCTTAAATATGTTACCTATTAGAAAAAAAGTATTTGCTTTTATATGTTCTGAATCATTTAATATTTCTGAGGCCTTTCATATGATTTTCCCATTTGAGATTTAACATTTAGTCTAATCACACCTCTTCTCATTACATTAAAAAAAGTAAAAAGGGTGGACAAAAGTAAAACGAGTGAAAAATTCCTTTTGATAGTCATATTGATTCTGATCAAAATTCAGTTATTACCTGATGTGTTTCTAAAAATAAAATCAATTAAGCAATCAGTTACTGTGTCCACAACTCAAGAACATTAGAATTGTGGAGACATGATATAAACAAACTTTAAAAAGATAATTTGTAATGAGGAAACATCTCACGGTGAAAATTACTAATTCCCCTTATTCTTTCATTTTTTTTCCAAATGCAAAAATTACAACTCATTAATAGACAGAGCTCACTGAAGGATGGCAAGTTATAAGTTGCCAGTGACTGAGGTAGTAGAAGGAATTCCTTCCCTCTTTAGTTGAATAATTACCGTATTTTCTGGCGTATAAGATGACGTTTTAACCCAGGAAAATCTTCTCAAAAGTTGGGGGTCTTATATGCCAGAAAATACGGTAACCCACCCATCATTTGGCAATAACTCACTTTAATTCTAAATTGTAAATACCGTATTTTCCAGTGTATAAGACCCCTGACTTTTGAGAAGATTTTCCTGGGTTAAAACATCGTCTTATATGCCAGAAAATACGGCACCTACTTTTGAAGGACCAGTGACAAGGGAAAAAAGGATTTTATAATTCTTCCTTGGAACTCCTTATCTTGAGTGAGTACATTCCCAGGACTTATGGCACCTGCTCTTACTTTTTTCATTTCCTATCTTCTGTATATATATATAAAAGCCTAAGTGACCAAATGACCAAATGACTAGTCGGCCGGTTGACTGGTCGCTATGATGCGCACGGACCACCAGGGGGCAGACGTTCAATGCAGGAGCTGCCCCCTGGTGGTCAGTGCACTCTAACAGCTAACCTCCCATGGCCGGCCAACCTCCTGCAGTCCCTCCCCACAGCTGGCCAGCCCCAATCAACCCCAATTGGGACTGGGCAATATGGCCCTGATCAGCCCCGATTGCGGGCCAGGCAGAGGGACCCCACCCATGCACAAATTCGTGCACCGGGCCTCTAGTTTTTTCATATTTATTAAAAAACAAGTTCAGCCGAAACCGGTTTGGCTCAGTGGATAGAGCATCGGCCTGTGGACTCAAGGGTCCCAGGTTTGATTCCGGTCAAGGGCATGTACCTTGGTTGCGGGCACATCCCCAGTAGAGGGTGTGCAAGAGGCAGCTGATCGATGTTTCTCTCTCATCGATGTTTCTAACTCTCTATCCCTCTCTCTTCCTCTCTGTAAAAAATCAATAAAATATATATAAAAAAAAAAAACTTCATTTAAAAAAAACAAAAAAACAACAAGTTCAGCCCTGACCAGTTTGGCTCAGTTGATAGAGCGTTGGTCTACGAACTGAAGGGTCCCCGGTTTGATTCTGGTCAAGGGCATGTACCATGGTTGCAGGCACATCCCCAGTGTGGGGTGTGCAGGAGGCAGCTGATCGATGTTTCTCTCCCACCTGATGTTTCTGGCTCTCTATCTCTCTCCCTTCCTCTCTGTAAAAAATCAATAAAACATATTTTTAAAAAACCAAGTTCAGTTATTTTCTTTTTAATATATTTTTATTGATTTCAGAGAGGAAGGGAGAGGGAGAGGGAAATGGGAACATCAATGATGAGAGAGAGTCAGTGATCGGCTGCCTCCTGCACACACCCTACTGGGGATCGAGCCCGCAACCCAGGCATATGCCCTTGACCGGAATTGAACCTGCAGCCCTTCAGTCTGCAGGCCAATGCTCTATCCACTGAGCCAGCCAGGCTAGGGCAACCAAATTCAGTATTTTAAAATTATTTTAATTCATTACTGTGAGAAATGCTATTTATTGTTAATTTTTAAATTGCATTTTTTAATATCAAAGCACTTGAACTTCTTGATTCTTTACTTCTGTGTTTTATACCTTTAGTTTAAATGTTCTATTTGGGAAGCTTATATTCTTAAATTTTATAATTTTATCTTGTTATATTTATTCTACATTATTATTTATTCAACTACTTCCTTGTCCACTACCTTATTTTTTACCTTTTTAAAAAATTTATTTTCCTCAAAACATTTACTGACTTTGATTATTTACTTCTCTATTTAATTTCTCAATTTTTGTTTTTATTTGTTTAGTTTTGTTGCCTCTTTTTATAATGGCCTCAGTGGGGTAGCAGCAGAAGAAAGAAGTAATACATAATATAAAAACATTATTTATTCAATGAGAAAAAAAAATATTACATGACCACAAGGTATTAGGCACACTATTCTGGAGAAATATTAATGAGTGAAGAATCATTTACTCAAGTTTTGGAGTGTCTATTATCATCACAATAACATAGATTTGGTGCAGTTTTAGCCATTTCTTTGAGATTGAGTGCCCCCTTAATACCAAGTGAGAAATTGTTCTCTCAGGACCCACTGAGTGCTGGTGTTACATAGTGCTCCAGACAGTGCACTCCCTGATTCTCTCCTGACAAGAGATCCCAGGCAGGGCCATACACAAGTCTCTGGTGAGCATGCATAGGCCAATTTATGTTGTGTTCTTTTCATGAGGACCCATGACAATCTCTCTCAGGGGGTCCTACCTGGGAGTAGCTGTTCTAATTCTTTTCTGTATGTGCATTGTGAATGAATGACAAAGCGGACCATACTTCTTTCCTTTTTGCCTTGACTGTTGGAATAGATTTGTGGCTCACTTCTTATAATTTTGTAGCATGAATTTAGAGTATAAATAAACTTGATGTACTAAGTTTGACTTCCTCTTTCTTTTTTACCCTTATATTCAATTTGCCCTGATTTCTTTAGTGATTTGTATCCTTTGTGTTATCTTCACTCTTCCATGGATTTGGAAAGGTGTTTTAATTTAATTTTAAGAGTGAGACAGAGGTCTCCTTTTTTTCCCATACTATAAAAGCTTTTTAGATATTGGCAGAGAACCAAGATGGCGGCATAGGCAAATGCCTGTACTCGCTGCCTCCCACAACCACATCAAAATTACAACTAAAATACAGAACAACCATCATTCAGAACTGCTGGAAAGCTGGCTGAATGGAAGTCTCTACAACTAGAGAAGTAAAGAAGAAAGTGCACTGAGACTGGTAGGAGGTGCAGAGGCATGGAATGGGCTGGTCCCGCACCCACATGTGCCTCTTTTTTAATCAAGATGGAGATTGCCTCTGCGGAGGTCGCAGGAAGGAGCAAAGGTCCCAGCTCCACACCAGACCCCCAGCCCAGAGCTGGGAAAAGAAGTCCCTATGGGCAGTAAGAACTACAGGCTGTAAAAACCAGTGCAGTTTGGGGCTGAGTGACACACAGGCTGCTGGAGACTCAGCTGATACTTTTAAAAGGCCAGCACCATGAACTGAATTTACAAGCTCCATCTTCCTCTGATCTCCAGTGCTGGGCGAGGCTCTGGGGGCCCCAAACACAGACCCAGACACACATGAGGAGAAACTGGACTGTCTGGCATCAGGGCAGAAACTTGGGGGCAGCTTTCTTCCAGACACAGGTGCTTGCAGTAGTCATTGTTCCCCTGCTGGGACATCCCCAGTTGCAGGGCTGACTAGCAGCAATTTCTGTTTGCTCAGGCCTGGTGATTCCCTGAGAACCCACCCCACCCAATTTACAACCCTACCCAAGCTGTGGGCACCTGCTTTTGCAAATGAATAACCTGTCCTTTCTCAGGCCAACAACCTGTCAGACAAGCTGCAGATGAGTCACGGAGTCCCAAACCTATCAATAAAAGGCACCAGCACCAGCCTGCCTTGCTTCACAGCTGGACTTCTTCTGGGCACTTCCAAACCCGATACAAAGAGGGAATCTGCAGATCTCTCTGCAGCTTCTACTGGATGGCCCCAGGCAGTGGCTGACTTTGCACCTCCCTGGAGATTCAAAAGCCAGTGTACCCAGAGGTCAGTGTGAGACCATACCAGATTACAACTCTTCACATGCATATGTGTCACACTCAAGGGGAAGACTCAGTGAGCACCAAAGCCCCACTGAAGCAAGTCCTGCCCCATAAGGGTGTCTCCAGCACAGAAACTCTCCAACTGTAGTCACAGCTGATCCCCACAGCCAATTGGCCTGGAGGTCAATTCCTCCCAGTGATACCAACAGCAATCAAGGCTCAACTACAACAAGACTGTGCACACAGCCCACAAAGGGGTGCACCTAGAATGTCCAACTCAGGTGATTGGGGAGGCTGAGCCACTGGGCCCTATGGGAAACCTACTACACAAGGCCACTCTATCAACTCAAGGAGACTTAGCAGCTCTACCCAATACATAGAAACAAACACAGGGAAGCAGCCAAAATGCAGAGACAAAGAAACATTTAATAAATGAAATAAATAGAAGAAAACAAACTACTGGACATAGAGTTCAAAACCAAAGTTATAAAGTTACTCAGAATCTTCTAGAAACCTCCAAGGGACTTAGAGTGACTCTTAAGGATCTTAGTGAGAATGCCAAAAAATGGAAAAGGACTAGTCAGAAATTAAGCATCCCTGACTGAAATAAAGATTAGTATACAGGGATTCAACAGTAGACTAGAGGATCCCGAAAATCAAATCAATGATTTGAAATATGAGAAAGCAAAAAAACACCCAACCAGAAGAACAAAAAGAAAAAAGAATTTAAAGTATGTAAGGAGCCTCTGGCACAACTTCAAGTGTACCAACATCCGAATTATAGGGGTGCCAGAAGAAGAGAAAGACAAGATATTAAAAAATCTATTTGAGGAAATAATGACAGAAAACTTCCCCTACCTGGTGAAATAGACTTACAAGTCCAGGAAACACAAAGAACCCCAAACAAGAGGAACCCAAGGAGGACCACACCAAGACACATCATAATTAAAATGCCAAGGGCAAAAAACAAAGAGAGAATCTTAAAAGCAGCAAGAGAAAAGCAGTTACTATTATTACTATACAAATTACTATAAAAACCTTTGTTTTTCACTAACAATATATCATGTTCACATTTTATTTTTAAATTAATTTACATACATTTATTATTTCATTTGAATTAGGTTGCATCATACATGGTTGGCTATTTTTAAACTTTTATTTTTCTCTTTATTTCCCTCTTTCCCCTCTTTTTGCCATACCATTGCATACAGTGACACCACTACATACACTCACACATAACAAAGTAAAGTCATCTACATGCTATGCATCCTACAAAACATGTAGATTTATAACTTGAATTGAGATTAATCAGGTTATAAGAACTCAATTTTACAAGGCATTTCATTTATGATTCCTATCTGTCTTGCAAAGTTTTATACTATTTAATATGATTCTTAAAGTTTCCATTTGCTTCAGGAACAGATGGACGCCATCACAAGAAAGCTACCCACACAGTTTTATAGTTAATGCATTTTGTGGCAAGTTTTCCACTTGGCATTTTACAGTTTATAAATTCAAAGCAATAAAAACTTTGTGCAATACACATCACAACATGTAATTTCTTTTGTTGATTAGCTATCACTTGCATTCTTTTCATGTTTTTTTTTTCTGTATTTATTTATTTATTTATTTATTTATTTATTTATTTATTTATTATTGTTGAAAATATTACATATGGCTCCTTTTTCCCCCATTGACCTCCCCTGCCACTTCCACCCCCCAGCACATGCCCTCACCCCCCTATTGTCTGTGTCCATTGGTTATTCTTATATGCATGCAGACAAGTCCTTTGGTTGATCTCTCCCTCCAACCCCCCCTCCCTCCCCTGCTTTCCCACTGAGGTTTGACAGTTGGTTCAATGTTTCTGTGTCTTTAGATCTATTTTTGTTCATCAGTTTATGTTGTTCATTATATTCCAAAATTGAATGAGATCACGTGGTATTTATCTTTCTCCCACTGGCTTACTTCACTTAGCATAATGCTTTCCAGGTCCATCCATGCTGTTGCAAATGGTAAGAGTTCCTTCTTTTTTACAGCAGCACAGTGTTCCATTGTGTAGATGTTCCACTGTTTTTTAATCCACTCCTCTGCTGATAGGCACTTAGGCTGTTTCCAAATCCTAGCTATGGTAGGATTAAATGGTGCTGGAAAAATGAGACAGGTACATGTATCTGTATCTGTCCAATTTTCCCAGCATCATTTATTGAAGAGTCTTGACTCCATTGTATGCTCTTGCCTCTTTTGTCAAATATTAATTGAGCATAATGGCTTGGATTGATTTATGGGTTCTCTGTTCAGTTCCATTGGTGCTGCTACAAACATAGGGGTGCACAGATCCTCTCTGATTGGTGTTTCTGATTTCTTGGGATATATTCCTCCATGTGGGATTACCGGGTCAAATGGGAGTTCCATTTTCAATTTCCCAGGCTGCACCAGTCTGCATTCCCATAAGCAGTGTACGAGGGTTCCTTTTTCTCCGTATCCTTACCAACAGTTGTCCTTTGTTGATTTGTTGATGATAGCCATTCTGACAGTTGTGAGATGGTACCTTGTTGTTGTTTTGATTGCATCTCTCAGATGATTATTTTTTTTGTTTTGTTTTTGTGGGGGTCTCTATGTCATTTATTTCCTCTCTGATCTTTATTATTTCCTTTCTCTACTTAATCTGGGCTTTTCTTGTTGCTCTCTTTCTAATTCTTTAAGTTGTAGGGTTAGACATTTTATTACCAGTTTTTCTTGTTTTTTTGAGGTAGGCCTGTAGAGCTATAAACTTCCCTCTCAGGACTTCTTTCACTGTGTTCTATATGTCTCTTGGCCTCCTGTATGTCCTGTTTTGAGAAGTGTCTATTTTGGTCCTTCGTCCGTTTTTTGAGTAAATTGCTTATCTTCCTTTTGTTAAGTTGTATGAGTTCCCTATAAACTTTTGAGATTAAACCCTTATCGGATGTCACATCAGCAAATATGTTCTCCCATTCAGTGGGCTCTCTTGTTATTTTGTTGATGGTTTATTTTGCTGTCTAGAAGCTTTTCTATTTTGATGTAGTCCCATTTATTTTCTCCTAAGTTTCCTTTCTCCTAGAAGATGTACTGGTAAAGATATCGCTATGAGACATGTCTATTTTGCTGCCATGGATTCTTCTAAGATTTTTATGGTTTCCCATCTTATGTTTAAGTCTTTTATCCATTTTGAGGTATTTTTTTTTTTTTTTTTGTGTGTGTGTGTGTGTGTGTGTGTGTGTGTGTGTGTGTGTGTGGTGTAAGTTGATGGTCTAGTTTCATTTTTTTGCATGTATCTGTCCAATTTTCCCAGCATCATTTATTGAAGAGTCTTGACTCCATTGTATGCTCTTGCCTCTTTTGTCAAATATTAATTGAGCATAATGGCTTGGATCGATTTATGGGTTCTCTGTTCAGTTCCATTGGTCTACTATATATGTCTGTTCTTGTGCCAATACCAGGCATTTTTGAGAACAGTGGCTTTGTAATATAGCTTGATATCTGATATTGTGATCCCTCCAACTTTGTTCTTCTTTCTCAGGATTACTCTGGCTATTCAAGGTCTTTTTTTATTCCAGATGAATTTTTGGAGAGTTTGTTCTAGGTCTGTGAAACATGGTGTTGGTATTTAATGGGGATTGCTATGGAATCTATAAATTGCTTTGGGTAGTATGGACATTTTAATGATGTTGATTCTATCAGTCCATGAACACAGTATAGTCTTCCATTTGGTTATATCTTCATCTATCTCTTTTTTTCAATGTTCTGCAGTTTTCCAAGTATAGATCCTCTACCTCCTTACTTAAGTTTATTCCTGGGTATCTTAATTTTTTATTGCAATGGTAAATGGGATTGCTTTTTTAGTTTCCTTTCTGTATGTGAATTCATTAAAGTTCTATAAAAATGCCATATATTTCTGGATGTTAATTTTGTATCCTGCTATGTTGCCAAATTCATTTATTAAGTCTAGTAGCATTTTGATGGAGTCTTTAGGGTTTTTTATGTACAATACTATGTCCTCTGAGAATAATGACAGTTTTACTTCTTCTTTACCAATTTGGAAACCTTTTATTTCTTCTTTTTGTCTGATTGCTATGGCTAGCATTTCCAATACTATGTCAAACATGAGTGGTGAAAGTGAGCATCCCTGTCTTATTCCTGTTCTTAGGGGAAATGGTTTTACCTTTTGCCTGTTGAGTATGATGTTGGCTGTAGGTTTGTCATATAAGGCTTTTATTATGTTGAGGTATGTTGCTGAGAGTTTTTATCAAGAAAGGGTGTTGGATTTTGTCAAATGCTTTTTCTGTATCAATTGATATGATTATGTGATTTTTGTCTTTCAATATGTTTATGTGATGTATCATGTTTATTGACTTGCAGATATTGTACCAGACTTGCATCCCTAGAGTAAATCCCACTAGGTCATGGTGTATGATATTTTTAATGTACTTCTGGATGTGAATTGCTAATATTTTGTTGAGGATTATAGCATCTATGTTCATCAGGGATATTGGCCTGTAATTCTTTCTTTATAGCATCTTTTACTGGTTTTGGGATTATGGTAATGCTGGCTTCATTGAAGGAGCTTGGAAGTGTTCCTTCCTCTTGAATTTTTTGGAATAGTCTGAGGAGGATAGGTTTTAGTTCTTTGAATGTTTGATAAAACCTCCCTACAAAGCTGACCAGACCAGAGCTTTCGTTTGCTGGAAGTTTTTTTATTACTACTTCAATATCCTCTATAGTTATTGGTCTATTCAGATTTTTCTGATTCTTCCTGATTGAGCTTTGGAAAATTGTATTTTTTCTAGGAACATGTTCATTTCATCTAGGTTGTCCAGTTTATTGGAATAAAGCTGTTGGTAGTACTTTCTTACAATCCTTTGTATTACTGTGTGGTCGGTTGTTACTTCCTCTCTTTCATTAATGATTTTGTTTATCTGGGTCCTCTCTCTTTGCTTCTTTGTGAATCTGGCTAGAGGATCATCAATCTTGTTTATCATTTCAAAGAACCAGCTCTTTCTTCTATTGATCATTTGTATTATTTTTTTTGTTTTGTTTTTGTGGGGGTCTCTATGTCATTTATTTCCTCTCTGATCTTTATTATTTCCTTTCTCTACTTAATCTGGGCTTTTCTTGTTGCTCTCTTTCTAATTCTTTAAGTTGTAGGGTTAGACATTTTATTACCAGTTTTTCTTGTTTTTTTGAGGTAGGCCTATAGAGCTATAAACTTCCCTCTCAGGACTTCTTTCACTGTGTTCTATAGATTTGGAATTGTGTTTTCATTGTCATTTTTTTCCAGAATGTTTCTTCTTTTATCTCTCTGGTGATCCAATCATTGTTTAACAGCATGCTATTTAGCCTCCGAGTGTTTGGATTTTTTAATTGTTTTTATTGTAGTTGATTTCTAATTTTATGCCATTGTGATCTGAGAAGATGCTTTGTATGATTTCGATCTTCTCAAATTTGAAGAGATTTTGCCTGTTTCCTATTATGTGATCTATCTTTGAAAATATCCTATGTGTACTCAAGAAGAATGTATATTCCCTAGCTTTGGGGTGAAGTGTTCTGAAGATGTCAATTAGTTCCATCTGATCTAGTAAGTCATTTAGGATTGCTGTTTCTTTGCTGATATTTTATCCAGTGATATCAATGGGGTATTAAAGTCCTCTACTATGATTGTATTGCTGTCACTCTCACCCTTGATATCTTCCAGAAGTTTGTTTTTTTGTTTGTTTGTTTTTTGTATTTCAGTGCTCCTGCATTAAGTGCATATATGTTTACTAGAGTTATATCCAGTTGTTGTATCGATCCCTTTAGTATTAAGAAGTGGACTTACTTGTCTCTTGTTATGGCCTTCACTGTGAGGTCTATTTTGTCAGATATAAGTATTGCTACTTCAGCTTTTTTTTTTTTTTCCCCTTTCCATTTGCTTTAAAAATCTTTTCCCATCCCTTCACTTTCAGTCTGTGCGAGTCTTTTGTTCTGAGGTGGGTCTTTTGTAGAGAGCAAATATATGAGTCATGTTTTCTTATCCATTCAGCCACCCTATGTCTTTTGATTGAAGCATTTAATCCATTTATGTTTATGGTTATTATTGAAAGGGACTTGTTTTTGCAATTTTTATACTTTATGCCTGTTTTCTTTCTTCACTCTCTATTTCTTCTTTGTACAACAGTCCCTTTAGCATTTCTTGCATTGCTGGCTTAGTGTTAATAAACTCCCTCAGTCGTTTTATGTCTACAAAGCTCCTGATTTCCCCTTAAATTTTGAATGATAGCCTTGCTGGATAGTGTATTCCTGGATTCAGTCCCTTGCTTTGCATCACTTTGTATACTTCATTCCATTCCCTTCTGGCTTGATGTTTTTCTGTTGAGAGATAATTTGATAGTCCAATGGGCAATCCCTTGTAGATAACTTTCTGTCTCTCTCTGGCAGCCTTTAAGATTCTCTCTTTCTTTGCCATTGTAATTCTGACATGTCTTGATGTGGGCCTTTTGGGTTCATCTTGTTTGGGACTCTGTGATTGTGTGACATTTTTCTTCCCAAGTCAGGGAACTTTTCTGTCATTATTTCTTCAAATAGGTTTTCTAATCCTTGCTCCTCTTCTTGTCCTTCTGGCACCCCTATGATGCAATGTTGCTTAATTTCATGTTGTCCCAAAGCTCTCTTATACTCTCCTTCTGCTTTTTAATTCTTTTTTCCAATTGCTGTTCAGATTGGGTGTGTTTTCTGGCTTGTCTTCTAACACACTGATTTGGTCCTCCACTTTTAGTCTACTGATGAAATCTTCCATTTTGTTCATTATTGCTATTATGTCATTCTTCATTATCTCTTGATTTTTGCATATGTTGGTGAATTTCTCATCCAGATGGTTGAGCATCTTTATAACCTGAATTACTCTGAATTCTTTCTCTGACATATTGCTTGCTTCTATGTCATTTAGTACCCTTTCTGGAGATTCCTCCTTTTCCTTCCTTTGGGATTGTTTCTCTGTATCCCCATTTTTGCTATCTTTTTCTGGCCCTGGGAACCCTGCTTGGGGTCTCAGAGGTTGAAGCCCCTAATGGTCCAATCATCCGGGACTTGTTAGTTAGTCTGGACTCTGGGTCTGCCTTGAGTTTCACATCTTTATTGTCTCTGCTCTGAGTTGAACCTTCTTCTCCCACAGCTCTGGTCCCTCAATTGTCTGCTTCAGATACTTGGGGGTTGGTGGGGGCACATGCACAGTTCCTCTGGTGTGCAACTCCCTATGAGGGCCCAGAGCCCTTTGGTATACAATTCCCTGTGTGGCCCCAACACCCAAGGCACAATAGCACCCTAGGTCCCTCTGGCAGTGCATTTTCAGTGTGGTCCTATGGGCACACTGGATTGCTCAGTGGGTCTTCCTGACAGTAGTTTCCTGTGGCCTAGAGTGCCTCATGCCCCAAGTTACTCCAGGTCGCCCCCAGAAGTGCTGAGTGAGGCACGAGATGTGTTGCTCCAGGTAGCCCCTTCCAGGGCCTAGGGTGGAGCTGGTGTGGCTTGCTCTGGGTTGCAAAATCAGCACTCTCCTGTGGCCCAGAGTGGGGCCCATGCTGGGTTACTCCAGTTCCCCCCACCACAGCAAGTCCCTGGCCCCAGGGTGGAATGGGCACTGGGTTGCTCTGGGTAGCCTCTCCAAGACCTGGAGTAGGGTGGGCACAGGTTTCTCTGGGTTGAATAGTCTTCACTCTCCTGTTGCCTGGAGTGGGGTGTGTGCTGGGTTACTCCAGGTCAGAGTGGCAGCAAGGTTCTGGGGTCTGGGGCTGGGGTGGGCATAGGGGTCCCCCTTGGTGGGCTGGTGAGGAGGTCACTCTGGTGAATGCTTACTATAGATGTCTGGGAGCAAGTCAGGAGGTATTGCGCTATTCACTGATGGGGGGTGGTGGTTCCATGTGGGTCATGGATGGCAAACAGTTCCCTGCATGGGTCCGGGGTGGTGTCTGAGGCCAGTTTCAGTGTTGGTGTGGCTTTGCTCCTGGCCTCCGTTGTTCCCTTCTTTAAGGTAGACTGGGCTCGGGCCAAAGCCATGTTGGCAAGGGAGTGCCTGTGGTGATAGCAGTGGCTCCCCATCAAAAAGAGCCTGATCCACCAGTCCCCACAACTCCTGTGAGACCTAACTGACCCTCACTCACACACACACACACTCAGCACATCCATACACTCCTCTCTATTTCCTTTACTCACTCACACTCTCTCCTTCCCTACAGTCCTGTTGGCCACCATGTTTGATCCTCCTAGTCTTCTTTTCTTTCTTTACATTAGAATGCCATATTCTATTTATAGACACACAATATGTTCTCAATAGTATGACTGAAAAAATGTAAGACAGTTACAAAAAAGACTTAAAGAGAAGAGTTAGATAGCCAAACAGTAGAATGATTAATGGGATTTATAGAATTATTCAGGTTTTCTCTTTGATTTAAGTTTTGTAAATTGTAAATTGTACTTTTCTAATGATTTCTCCATTTCATATTTTGCATATAATTGTTTATAACATGCTCTAATTATCTTTTAAATATCTGATAACCTGATATTGGCTATTTGTGACTTGTCTTTCCCTTTTCAAAAATTTGTTTAAGATTTATACTCCAGATCTATCAATTTTATTACACTTCAAGAAACAGTTTTGCTCTCTTTGTTTTATTAATTTCTGCTTTTCTATTATTAATTTTTCCTTTTAAAATATTATTTTGTTGCTGAAACAGGTTTGGCTCAGTGGATAGAGCATTAGCCTGTGGATTGAAAGGTCCCAGGTTCGATTCCGGTCAAGGGCATGTACCTTGGTTGCGGGCACATCCCCAGTGGGGAATGTGCAGGAGGCAGCTGATCGATGTTTCTCTCTCATCGATGTTTCTAACTTTCTCTCCCTCTCTGTAAAAAAATCAATAAAATATATTTTAACAAAAATAAATAAATAAATAAATAAAATAAAATATATTTAAAAAATATATATATATATATTATTTTGTTACTTGTCCTATAATGTTGTAGGTTGGTGGTTAGTACATTAGTGCTGGCTTTTCCTCTTTGCTTATATATGTATTAAAATAATATAATTGTTCCTCTACTGCTTCAGTACACTGACAAATTTTGTTATGTAGTATTTTATTATCATTTATTTTTAAACTTTATTATTTTTCTACTATTATATCTTATTTTATATATAGGCTATTGCTCGAGGCTAGGAACAGTAGTTAGCATAATAAATGCAGGAGGTCCATCAAAAGGTTGATGGACAGCTGCAGCAGGGCTGAAGATTTGCATTATTATTGCCTGCTGCCAGATAGCTTAGGGCAGTTCCCACAATCTGATGGTCCTTTATTGTTTACCAGGCCTTATGATATGTATATCTGCTTTGCTAGAGGGCAAACTGTGTGAATAAAGAGCCCTGGGTGCAGAGATTTGAAAACTTAGTCACTAGAACCAAGCTTCCTCTGGCTCCCCAAAAATGCCTTCCAAAATTCATATTTCATGTCTACTCTCTTTATTAATTTACTTGCAGCCCTTCTTCAGATTCCTGAACCCTTCTAGATGCTAAGTAATACCCCAGCAGGCTATTTAGAAAACTACTTTTATATTCAATAAATATAGGCATTTCCTAATATTTTTTTGCTTATGATTTCAAATATAATGAATTATGGTCAAAGAAAATTCTGTATTTCAAACTTTTTGTACTATTTTAAAGCCTTACTTTATTGTCCACCAAATGGTCACTATTTTTGGTCAATAATTGCAAATGTTTCTTATAGATGCGCCTTAAGATAGCTATACTCCATTTTTGATGGATAACATTCTATATATAGCCAGAAGCTCTATTTTAAAAATATGTTGTTCAGGAAGCATTCTTATCGGTCTATTGAGATCTTGCTTCCTGGTGTATCCTCTGTTTGATTCAAATGAACACTTATAAAAAGTCAACAAATAATAAAATAAAAATATGTTTTTCAAACTTCTGTAGCTTTATCAATTATTTAAATGTTCTAGAAATTATTTAGTAAAATTTTATAATTATTGTATATTTGTCTACTTCTCATTTTAGTTTTATTATACTTTGGCTTCTATAATTAAAATCTGTTATTAGGTGCAAATATATTTCTGGGAAGTTGGAAAAAATCATTATTATGTAGCTCTTTATAATTTTAAGTAAAGATTATTCTGTGAAGCTATTTTGTTACATTTTAACAAAACTCTACCAGCTTCCTTTTTCTACTCTTTGCTATAATTTTCTATTTATATTCAAACTTTCCAAACCTTTATATTTTAGAATGTTTCTGTAAACAATATAAAGCTGATGTTCTTGCCATTGCTGCTGTTATAGTTTTTAGACAGTATTAAACTGAAAAAATGGCAAAAAAAAATCAACTGTATGAGTATTAGGTCAGTGTTTGCTATAGCATTGGGTTCTTTGTATGTGTCATTCTTCTGTAGCTGCTGAGGGTTTTCCCCAACACCAGATCTCAAACAATTTAGCTAAATTTGTTCAATATAGTGATAAATGAATAGCTAAAGGTGAATGAATGGATTTGGATTATTCTGATCAGTGTTCTCTTTGTCTGTATTTTGTTTGGTGCTTGCTTGAAAAAGTTGAGTTAAACAAAGTTGGCTAATTACTAATCCAAGTTAATCCTAGAATAGATAAGAAAAGATAATAATAATAATAATAATAATAATAATAACAATAATAATAAAGAGGAGGAAGAAAAGGAGAAAGTGAGAGGAATCAGATAGATCTCCTTTAAGACATCATTCTCTGGTGATTCCTTCCAAGTGGAGTCCAGCAAGAATGAATACACAGGCAGATTTTAAAGTGATCAAATAAATGATTGTGCTTATCCTTAAGGTGAAGAACATACTGCTCTGTGAGCTGAAGTGTTTTCTCAAAATTTTTTATATATGTCAGGATACATTTACCAACTACATATATAATAACTGCAATTGGTAAGAAATTTAGACATGGAGAGTTTAGAAAAATCTCTCTATATAAAAAGGTAATCTGCAAATTGTCCAGGACACCATAACCTCATGATCACTCAGGAGGAGGCTGCACACGCAGGTGGGCAGGAGGGAACTGTGTGTGAGGTAAGGCAAACCACAGATGTCATGGCGGTTTGAGCAGGCCCAGAGCAGGGAGACAGGGGGCCCTGCCAGCACCGGCCATGGCGGCTGTGAGCAGGCCTAGAGAGTGGAGACAGGGGGGGCCTGCCAGCCGCCGTGTGCCAGCAGTAACACCCCTGTGCATGAGCTGCAGTGGAAACGCCTTTTCTGACTGCTCATGGGCTAAGCTCCCAGTACCCTACTCACAGTGTTCATGGTAACTTGGGTAATAAGAAGGTGATCTAGGGTTTTCCACCTCACTCCTGGAGGAAAAAACGAAGGTCCGCTACTGGAGGGGCTAAGAAATGTCATATCCTGCCATAGCCAGTTTGGCTCAGTGGGTAGAGCCTCGGGCTATGGACCGCAGGGTCCGGGTTCAATTCTGATCAAGGGCATGTACCTAGGTTGCAGGCTCCTCCCTAGCTGGGGCCCAAGTCAGGGTTCACGCAGGAGACAACCATTCGAAGTGTCTCTCTCACATTGATGTTTCTCTCTGTCTTTCCCTCTCTCTTCCATGCTCTCTAAAAATCAATGGAAAAATATCCTCAGGTGAGGATAAAAAAAAAAAAAAAAAAAAAAGAAAGAAAGAAAGAAAGAAAGGAAGGAAGAAAGAAAGAAATGTCATATCCTATGAAAGACACATCTTGGAAATGCCGAAAGAAAGTTGTCATTTTTTCATGGTGAAGGGACTGGAGTCTGTGTTGATGAAAACACGGACCCATGGGGAGCGGGCTTAAGGTATCAGTAGGACATCCCGTGAGGGCTCCCAGACTATGAGAGGGGGAAGGCTGGGCTGAGGGACCCACCGCCCCCAGTGCACAAATTTTGTGCACCAGGCTTCTAGTAATAATATAAACAGATTAACTACAATAATTGACCACATTATTGAGTTTATTTTTTCTTATTTTGATAGTTTAAATGTTTTCCATATTTGCTCATGTAACTATTCTTAAGGAGTAGAACAGAACATCAAAACATTGGTAGAAAATTCCATGTTTAAAGAAAGTACTTAAGCTTTATTATGTGTTAGATTATATATCTTTGCCCACTTTCTGGAGACTATCCAGAGAGACTTCTGGTTTTAGAAAGAAGTCATATCTGTTGACTGACCATTGATCTCAGTGTTCTTATGAATTTTTCATTGGTGTTTGGACAGAATTTTAATCCAATTATTGATATATCTTATTATAATAAATTTGATGTTAGGGATTCAATTAAGAATTCAAATGATCTGAGATAACAGTTAAGTGGCAGATTAAAGAATCCTAATTCTGATAAATACTCTAGTTATGTGAACATAATAATTATATGAGGTATTAAATATGAAAGGAGCTGGAGTACTGTTCTTGTCATAAATGGTGGCTACTTTTATTCTAAATCAAATTACACTTAGAATGTAGTATTTTGAAGAGGAAAATGAACAGTTAGAGACTCTTTCTCATGTGATTACGATTTGCCTCAGAAATGCTAAGTAGAAATAAAAAGCATACTAAGCATTATTAATAGTGCCTGTATTATTTTAGAGCATCTAATTAATTGACTGGCCCAGATTGAGCCCCAGTATCCCTTTGGAAGAGACAGAGAGAGAATTTTTAAAGCTCAATGTAAATTTTAACAAGTGATCACAGTTAATAATTAAAAATAAAGTGAACACATATAAATTCAAACTAATGCAGTCAACAAGGAGATTGGAAAATGCAAACAGATAAAAAAAAAAAAAACAGTCACAACACTTAAGACACTGAAGAGATTGAGCCAAAGGAAGCAGAAAGTCAGTGTGAAAACACACAATGCCTCAGAAAATTGATGGAAACCTTACCTAGGCCATGGGATATTCCATAACACTTGCCATGAGGACTTAAGCCAACTTAATCTAAATTCCAAATTCAGCTGATATCTGGGCTAAATTTTAACTAATTAGTTTATTTAAATTGGAATTTTTTTGGTTATTTGGTTATCCTAAAATACTCCTAGGACATCAGGTTGCAAAATGTTATTAATTTAAAAATTCATAGGAAGAACAGATTTATAAATGGGAGTATTAAAAAAATTTGAACATCTGTCTTTGGAGCTTTCAACAAGTCAATGACCCATTCAAAACATGTTTGTATTAAAAGTTCCTTTTGTTCCCATTCATAAATGCCAAAAAGCATATCTCACCTTATCTCATTTTAGAGCAGGGCTGAAAAGAAGACCATTCCACACCATGTTTAAAAGCTGCTACAATAAATACATAAAAAGCAGAAAAGAAATTTTCTAGAAAAAGTAAATGAGATAAAATGTTTTTTTTCTCAGAAAAATATGTATTTTAGATTTTAAAATACTGAATATAATGTATATGTAGAAAAGTATACAAATCTTATGTGTACATCTTTATAAATTTTCAATGAAGTCACTAAAAAAAACTGGTCAGTTTTTACACACACACACACACACACACACACACACACACACACATCTGCTGGATTACTGTATGGCATTAATTTTTATTTAAAAATATATAATTTTATTGATTTCAGAGAGGGAAGGAAAGGAAGTGATAGAAACATCCATGATGAGATAGAATCATTGATTGGCTGCCTCCTGCATGCCTCCTGGGATCGAGCCTGCAACCCAGGCATGTGCCCTGACCGGGAATAGAACCATGACCTCCTGGTTCATAGGTTGACACTCAAGCACTGAGCACACAGGCTGGGCTAATTTTCTGATTTTTAAAGGTAGATATAGAGAAATGCAATGGTCATACTGATTCACCCTGCCAGTTTCACTTATTAATTCTTATAATTTATCTATAGATTCACTTAAATTTCCTATGTACAAGAAGCTGTGAATTAGTTTTATCTTTTTTTTTTTTTTTTCCTTTTTCTTGTTTTATTGCACTGGATAGATATCCCATACAGTGTCTTTGTCAATCTCAGAATAGAAGATGTTGTACTATTTTACCATTAATCAGGCTGTAGCCTTTTTGTTTTAACCATTGGCTGTAGGCTTTTTGTTTTATCCTTTATTAAAATAATGATGTTCCCTTGTATTTCATTGTTATCCTCACCAGAAACTTTTTAAGTAAGTAGGGATTTTCTAATTTTGTAAAAGAAAAACATTTCAAAACCTGGAGCAATTTATGTAAAACCATAGAGAATAAACTAATTTGAGAAACTGTAAATAATTTGTTGTAACTGGCCTGTTGCATGCAGTTTGGGAAAGGGCAAAAGAGGAGTCTGAGCTAAGAGACAGCTAAAACTTCATGAAGAATGTTGCAGCCCGTACTTGGTGTTAAAAGCAGAGGTGACATAGAGGAGTTGAGCTAATTGAATCACATTTTTTTCCTACTATTTTTTGAGAATCGACCTGGCTTTGAGTGATAGGAACAAGTAATTAATTAATTAATGCGATTCAATTAGGTCAGCTCCTCTATGTCATCCCCTGCCTTTAAAACCAATGGACCACAGACAACAGGGGGTGAGTGGAGAGGGATGGGGGGACAATGAGGCAATAAGAACACATATGTAATACCTTAATCAATAAAGAAAATAATTTTAAAAAGACCCCTTTGTAAGTGCAGGATAATTTGTTTATACCATAGCTATTTTGAGTCCACAATCTTGGTTTTAATAGTTTCACCACCTTTTCAAACTATAAGAATAAAAAAATACTAAAAAGTAAACATTCAATAATATACCAGGTGAGGAAAAGCAGGTTTACAGTTGTTCATATCCTGCCTAATAAAAGAGTAATATGCAAATTGACCATACCTTTGCTACACTCACCAGCCATGCCCACCAGCCATTCCCACCAGCCAATCAGAGCGAGTATGCAAATAAACCCAACCAAGATGGCTACAGTCACAGAGAGCAGGAGGGAGTCTTGGGTTTCCCAGGCAATGGAGGAAGCCAAACTTTCTGCCTGCACTTGCGGCCTAAGCCTCCACTCAAGGCTACAAAGTTTCACTTATACAAGGTAAACAAATCCAAACAGAAATGGTGGCAGCCACGGAGCTGGAAAGAGCAGGAGGCTAGGGTTGAAGGAGGAAACCAAGCTTCTGCAGCCCTGGCTGGCCTAGGCCTCCATTCCAGGCTACAAAGTTTCAATTGTAGAAGGTAAATAAATCCCAGATACCAGGGCCTTCGCTTGGGTTGCCGGGGGATGAGGCTGGCCTGCAAACCACCACAGGCCCCTCTCCCAGGCCGCCCCACGCCCCAAGGGAACCCCCACCCTGATCCAGAACACCCTTCAGGGCAAACCAGCTGGCCTCCACCCGTGCACCAGGCCTCTATCCTATCTAATAAAAGAGTAATATGCAGATTGACCATCACTCCAACACACAATATGGCTGCCCCCATGTGGTCAAAGATCCTGCCCCCATGTGGACACAAGATGGCCAGCAGGGGAGGGCAGTTGGAAGGCACCAGGCCTGCAAGGGAGGGCAGTTGGAGGCGATCAACCCTGCAGTGGAGGGCAGTTAAGGGTGACCAGGCCAGCAGAGGAGGGAAGTTGGGGGCAAACAGGCTGGCAGGGGAGCAGTTAGGCATCAGTCAGGCTGGCAACGGAGTGGTTAGGGGTGATCAGTCTGGCAGGAAGAAGCGGTTAGGGGCAATCAGGAAGGCAGGCAGGCAAGAAGTTGGGAGCCAGCAGTTCTGGATTGTGAGAGGGATGTCCGACTGACCATTTAGGCCCGATCCGAGATTGGAGAAGGTGCAGGCTGGGCTGAGGGACACCGCCCCTCTGTGCATGAATTTTGTGCACCAGGCCTCTAATGGAAAATAATACACTATTAATAAACAATAATATAGGAATAAACTCTGTGTTTCGTGTACTCACAACTGTAAATCTACTTGCGCCACCCTGTATTAACTTCCTTCAGGACATAGATCTCTTTCCACATCCTTCATTGCTATTTCTTCTTAGCACAGTGCCTTACACACATTGGTTCTAAACACATGTGAATGAATGATAAGTGATGGTAAAAGGATAAAATAAAGCAGAAATTATTTTTTCTTTTCCTAAACCTAATGCATTTTTTTTTTCAGGCATATAGTCAAAGTTAGATATTTAGCTCCTCTTTCTAAGCTTTTACTTCATGGAATTTGACAGTGTCTTCATTTTTATTATTTCTCTAAAGGTTTCTGATGTTTTAAAGTCCTAGTTTTTAATTTGCTGTCAGTCTTTAAGCTTCATATTCCATATTCACGATGCTTGTACTGTCTAAACTAATTTCTAAACACTTTTTTTGCATCTTAATCTATTCCAACACAATGAAAGCATATTTATACCATGATTGGCCTAGTGTCATATAGAGAAACTTGTTCTAGAACATTTTATAATTTTGGAAGGAGTCAAATTTTTGCTACATAATCCACATAATCTTTTGCTTTTCAATAGTTTAAGACACTTTTATTCTATGATTCCTGCTGCTTTTAATAGTTTGGGTATTAGAAAAAGGACTTCTTCTCACTTAGTAGTTTTAAACTGCTACTTGTAACTTGATCTTTCCTAACTATCTGTGAGATATTTATTCAATTATTACTTGAATTTAATTACAATATTAATGCAGTCCCAACATCTCCAATTTCTAGAAAATTTATACAACTATTGAATATGTATATACACATATACATTTTAGAAATCTAAATTTCAACATATGTTTTGTTTGCCTTGTTCATTTGTCACATGATAACACAAATATAAATCACATTTTAAGTTGGAATAAATGGTTTTTTTACTGACAGGAAAACTGAGAAATATAGGGCTTACATATCTTGCCTATGGATAAGCATCTCATTCCTAGAATCAACCTCAGTTTTTGTCCTATAGTCTTTCTGTTTCAGCTTGTGAAAGTCCAGAGATATATTCACCACTGAGGTGAAATGGGTAGCAAGTTAAAACTCTGTTATCTGATAATCTAATATAGAAATTATCTCTCAGAAAAGCTAAATGCATTAACTAGTCTCATAAATTTTTAATCTGTAAAGAGCATTAGGAAGGAATACTGATGTATTTTTAAAAGGGCTTGGAATTAGTCAATGCCTGAAAAAATATTTTCAGCCCTTACAATTCATCCATCTAATTTTTTTATATGCTGAATATCTAGATATTCATTCATCAATACCTATGTTTGGAGTTACAATTATAGACAAGATTGTCTTTTGTTCCTAGAGTGTTTTTAAGTTAATGGGGTAAATGAGATATGCACATAATTAACAATAATGCAAGTGAGCCATTTTAAATGCTCAGAAGTGGCACATAAAATGTGAAAATAAAATTCAAAGAAGATATTTTTTCAAAAAAATGAAGGATGGCTTAATGGAAGAGAGAGCTTTTGAATCAAACTGAAACATGCAGCAAAAGGGCAATTACATGTAATCAGAGAACTTGGTGAATAAAATCATGTTGGCAAAAATGTAAACAGCCTGGGTAGATTGCTAAGTTTCACACCCAGAATTTTTGTTTCAATGTATCTGGAGCAGAGCCTCAGGATTTGCTTGTTTCACAAGTATTCATTAGGTGATGATACTGCTGGTCCGAGGACTGCACTTAGAGACCACTGCTCCATTTGAAGTAGGATCCCTCTTGGTGCAGGCTGGAGGCTGCCAGTAATCCTGGGATTACTCTCATCAATGTTATCTGAATCACTAGAGGCCCAGTGTACGACATTTGTGAACTGTCGGGGGTGGTTCCTTAGCCCGGCCTGCACTCTCTCACAGTCCGAGACCCCTCAGGGGATGTCCACCTGCCAGCTTAGGCCCGCTCTCTCAGGCGGACATACCCCAAGGGGTCCTTAGTGCTGCAGCGGAGGCATGAGAGCCTCCCACCACCACCACTGCGCTCGTCAGCAGGGAGCCGGCTGATGGCTGAACAGTGCTCCCCCTGTGAGAGCACACTGACCACCAGGGGGCAGCTCCTGCAATGAGCATCTTCCCTCTGGTGGTCATTGCACATCATAGTGACCAGTCATTCCACTGTTCAGTCGATTTGCATATTAGGGCTTTATTATATAGGATATGCCCAGTCTGAACTAATCACTGTAGTCTGGATGTTCTATTAGTAAGGCCTGGATAATATGCCTACCCTTGTATCTGGAAGTAATGTCAAATGGACTAAGGGAAGGGAAGATTCACAAAGGATATTTTAAATACTAGTATCAAAGGGAAAGCATACTAAGCAAACACAAATATTCACCAGTTCACAACTCTTCTAATTCATTGAGTCATTAATAAAAACACAAATACTACTTATACTCCTCATTAGAATAACTTTAAATGATTGTGCAGCTTCACTGAAATATGGAATTTAGAGTTTAACATGTAATAGTATTAACTATAACATGAAAAGTATATACATTTTTTATTTATTTATTTATTTTTGAATATATTTTATTGATTTTTTACAGAGAGGAAGGGAGAGGGATAGAGAGGTAGAAACATCGATGAGAGAGAAACATCGATCAGCTGCCTCCTGCACAGCCCCTACTGGGGATGTGCCCGCAACCAAGGTACATGCCCCCGACCGGAATCGAACCTGGGACCTTTCAGTCCGCAAGCCGAAGCTCTATCCACCGAGCCAAACCGGTTTCGGCCCAAGAGTATATACATTTTTTAAAAAACATTTCAATATAGAATGTACAATGTGTGAGAAGAAACTGCTATTTATTTGTAAATTAATTCCTGAAAATGAAGTGAGTTCAGTATCATGTTGTAAAGCTCAAGTGGGGCAGCATTCGCTTTGCATGCTCTGTAAGTGGAAACCGTGTGGTTGTGCAACATGGTGAATTTTTAATTAAGTTCAAAATTTTCCAAAAGATATAGCGCATTAGGTTAGATTCCATTTTCTTAGACTTGACATTTTATTGCTTAATGTTACAACACAGGTTTCTTACATAAAGTATTTTTTATTAATCTAGAAAATATTTCTTCCTTGGCAGGTATGGTTTCTGCTATTCCAAATGGAGACTGCTCTAAGAACCCTCAATGTGAGTCTAGATTCTTTCATTATTTTCCCAGGAATACATTGACTCGAGTTCCAGAATGTCCATGAATCCACAATCTCCCTCTGGGACTGCGATCAAGTTACTCACTTTCTAACATTAACATAAGGCGTTTTAGAGTGGCATTTTTTTTCTTTTTCTTTGAACACACAGCTGTGTAACACACCAGCAACAGACAGAAAGCCTTCTAGCAAATTGCCCACCAGCAAAAATTGGTAATGGAGAAAAAAACAAAACAACAACTCACTGGAAGTTTAAGCTTGTGAAAACACACTATCTAAACACGACTTCCAAGTAAAGTGACCATGTGAGGAACATTTTCACACATTTTAATTCCATGGGAAACTGATAATTTAAAAACAAATAGAGAAAGCAAGGGAATAATTCTTTAAGCAGGCATGCTATTCTATAAACTTGCCCTTGTGAAAACCTGCCCATGAGCATACTTAAGGACTTATTGTTCTGTTTTTTTTTGTGTATATGGGCTATGAGCATACATCTGGGGAGTGAGTTATGAAATGGAAAATGTTCCCTGGCCTGAGACTACAGACAGAGCTGTTCCGGTGTTACTTTGGCGTGGTGACAGCAGTTTACAATTCTTCTTAGAGCAGCTGGAGTTGAGAGTCTCAATTTCTCTCAAGTGGTAAAGGAAAAATTACCCTGCTTTGCACACCTTGCTTGTTTGATCTTATAATTTTCACCAAGAAATTTCAATAGCAACTTATGTATTCAGTTACACAATAAATTTGAAGCATATTTTCTTAAGTTATTTTTTTTGTTTGCATGCAAATGTTATTTATTATCTAGCTAAACAAATAAGTAAAATGTGAATAGTTTGTATCACTGTCCAAAAAGACATAAGATGAGTAGCAAGGAAATAAATACCGTGACTTTTTCCTTGGCTTCAGGTTTGTTGATTATGGACAAGGTAAAATTGCAATTTTCTTATAATACTATGTCTCTATTATTTGAAGATAATCTACCCATTTGTCAACATATTTCGTCTAGTTTCTTAAAATTTGTTACACTTTGTGACTGGGTGATATGTACAGAAGCATGAGGGGATTTTAGCATAAATCTATTAATTTTCTATTGTTACTACTTTACTAAGTTTAGTAAAAATCTGCATGTACTAAAACATTTATGACTGTCATACACAATGATTTGTCTTAATGCTGATTTGTTTTCTATAGGTTAAAAATTGTAAAATGCTCATGGGATTCAATTTTGTTTTATTTAGACATGTCTTCTAAAATTTACATAAACAGGACATTATCAATATGACAGAATAAAAGGTCCCCTGCTCACATTCTCCCACAGCAACAACAATTTGGCAGCCATCCATGGACAAAAATGCTTTTGTGGGATCTATGGGGTCCAGGTAGAAGACTGTGAAACCGCAGTGGAGACCAAGACAGAGGAGGATCGTTTAAGAAGACTGGCCTGCACCCAGATGGAAGGCTGGTAGACCGTGGTCTGGGCTATGTTCCTAGAAACAGCCACATGCCCTTACGAACCTGGCTGTAGCCCCATTTGGTCTAGGTCCTGCTACCAGCACCATCCATCCACCAAGGCTCTTGGGAGAAGCCACACCTGCCCGTGCTTCTGGTAAAGGCATGCCAACCTCAGTCCAGCTGTACAACCTGAAGCAGCCCATTCCCTGGCTTCAACCTTCTACAGATAAGATATGGAAACAACCTAAGAGTCTATAGGCAGATGAGTGAATAAAGAAAATATGGTATATATACCATGAAATATTCTAACATATAATCTAATATATAAAGAGCCAGGGTCTATAACATCCAAAATGACAGAACGGATGACCGAACTCCAGGCTGCACGCACAGCAGGCTCTGGTGGGCAGGGACTGCTGAGCGGGCTGAACGACTGACCTCTGGGTCACTCCTAAGTCGCGGATGCCACAGCGACCCAGCACTGACTGCCGCCGTCAAGGCGGGAGTGATTGCAATTGGTCGGGGGACCCTGCCATCATCCCACGATCACCCCACAGAGGGAAGCCCAGGCCACTGGCAGGGGGGGCTCCACAATCACCCCAAAGAGGGAGGCCCAGGCTACCCGGCCAGCAGTGGTGGGCGGGGTCTCCCTCTGCGGGGTGATCAATCGCAGGGCTCCCAGATTGCAAGAGAGTGCAGTCTGAGTTTAAGGATTCCACGCCCCCCTGCACAAGTGCACAAATTTTGTGCAACAGGCCTCTAGTATTAATTAATAAAAAAGAAGGAAATCTTGCTATTGGCAACAACATGGATGAACCAGGGCCACATTATGCTAAATAAAACAAGCTGGATCCAGAAAGGCAAATACTCATGGTCCCACTCATACATGGAATCTAAAGAGAAAAACTCAGAAGAAGAGAGTAAAATGGTTGTTGCCAGTGGCTGGGGGCTGCGGAAAATGAGGAAATGTTGGTGAAAGCATATGAACATTTAGTTATGAGTTAGATCTAGGCATCTAGTATATAGCATGGCTACAATAGTTAATAATACTGTATTTATTGCATTTTTTAATTTGCTAAGAGGATAAGTAGATTAGAAGTGTCTCCCCCCATCCCACTCCTGCACAGTTACATAAAAATAGTAACTACGTGAGGTGATAGATGTGCTAATTAGCTTGATTACTGTAATTATTTCACTGTATATATTTATATACTCAAAATACTTAAAGTTATCACATTGTATGCCTTGAATATAATTTATAATTTATATTTGTCAGCTATATCTCAACAAAGCTGGAAAATAGCTTAAATAAAATATTAAATTTATCATTTTGGTAAAAATGGTTAATTTCTCTTTCCTACTCTGATTTGTGGGAAATGATTCTTTATGAATATACACCTTTCTTGAGACATGCAAATTAATTTAAATGGAATTAAATGGCAAATGTAAATTTAATTTTAAAAAATGGTATTGACACCAATAATGGCATCTAATTTTTTTAAACTTGAGCAATTTAATACTTTCATATGGGCTTCAACAGTGATGAATACTTTGGAGTTATCTTCACTACCAAAATAGATGTAACTTCAAAAATTTTATTGCGTTGGGTATGTTTTTATTTCATTTTAGCACACAGGAATTTACCTAGATTTACTTATTCCACATCTGTGTTTATCTAGAACACTTCTATGTAATATTGTTCATAGTACAGTATATGCATATTTTAGGCTTTTTCTAACAGATATGGAGAAACAGCATGTTGCTTTTGATACAGTGGTGTGCTTTTCATGTATAAAGGCCCGAATATCTTTCTCTAACTTGCCCTTATAATTTGTACTCCATCTAAACATATCTCTGGATTTCACAATATTACTCCACTTTATTCCATTCTGTAAGCTCAATTCCTTTCTTTAGTTTCAAAATGCTATCCTGAAGAATGGGATGGGGACATATAATTGTGGGACAGCATCCTCCATTGAAGTCAAAGTTGATTTTCATATGGATTCAAACTGAGGAAGATTTTAAATACTGTACAATAACTTGTAATATTATTACTAATCAGAATATTTCTTTTTTTTTAAATAAAAGCAACCACTTATTCAAGCATAGATGAATTCAACCACTTGGATACATCTTTACAATACAAATTATGTCTTTCTTGAAGAAATTAAAGCAAAATATAGAGTATGATAATATGTATGCAAGCTAAACATTCTTCTTCAGAAACAGAAACCAGATTTATTGATATGAAATTCACTCTCTTTTCCATTCTCCTCTCCTCTTGTTTAATCTCAGAAGCTGCAGCCTAATTGAAGTCACTATGGAGCCATCAATTCTTTCTCTCCTCAAGCTGATAAAAAATCAAAGGTCATTTCCTTCCTCCCTCCTCTTCCCACTCCTCCCTTCCACTTCCTTCCCTTCCTCCCGCTTCCCTCCCTTCCTTTCCCACTGATTTTTTTCATTCTTTAATAAGTCTTACAATACCCCAGAAAAAAGATTTTTAACCAAAATATTTATGGGAGTCTGTTTGATATGACTTGTGAAATCATAAATTGGGAGTCTGTTTGATATGACTTGTGAAATCATAAACTCAAAAAATGTAATTCTCCTAGTGGTAAATAGTCCCCATTTTTCTAAGAGTTTGAGACAACTATACTTAAAATCTTCTCTTTGGCCCTCTGTCCTCCAGCGGATGGATGAGAAATCTATAAAGGACAGGAGAAATGGACTGCAGCTTTTTTCTAGGGTCTGCTCACCTTAATAAGCCTATAGCAGCATATAGCTTTGATGTCCCTAATCAGTCAAGAACACTTCATTATATCTATCTGAAAGTGAAAAGCAGTAATCCAGATGTATTGGATAAAGTGTAATCATAAAGTGACATGTTTCTTACATAAAGTGGGCCTTAAAGACTGATCACTTAACTTATAACATAGGTAACAGGTAGATTTTTAAAAATATTTTTGAAAAATACCCACTAAAAATTGAAGTTAAATAATTTGACTTTTTTAGATGTCTCTTTAATACATTTTGAAAAGATTATAAATTACACACACACACACACACACACACACACACTTTCTACTCCAGCAAAGATATAAAGACTATATAACAGAAAGCTATGGAATATAAGAACACTTTCTTTTTGCTTTTCTTTTTTTTTTAAATAACACTTTTCTAGTGTATAGGAAATAGTCTGAAAGTTTTATAAACACAGAGATTAAGTTAAAACCCAAATTACTCTGGATAGTACTGTAGGTCATTTATCAATTATATATGCAAACATAATTTTTTTCCAAGTAGAATTTCTAAATGAGCTTCTGTTTTCAGCTGGAAATTAAATCTGTGTATCATTCAATATTGCAACATCAGAAATTAAGTAGTATCATTTTTAATTAAGCCTATATTACTGAGTCTTTAAAGAGTGTTTAACTTTTTATGTCTAATTATCTACTTTGTCCAAATATGTAATAGCCCGTATACATTTTTGTGTAGTTTTTGGTGTTGTCCACTTCCTACCTCCGTCATTGTGTTTACAGCTAATACGCTGTTTGTGTACAGCAAAAGACCATAAAAATGTCTCTACTTAACGGGGTTTAGTCTAGAATTGCTTACTGTAAATACAGACAAGAAAAGGACATTTGCTTCACACAAGACTATGGTCCAGTATCTGAAGTTTTGGTTTTATGAGCTTAGCATGTTTTCATTCAAATGAATTTCAATTTTGTAAAATAAGCTCTCAATATTTGTATGCATTAGTTTTTTTGTTTGTTTAGTTTTTTGTTTTGTTTTATTGTTTACAGCATTTCAAATAGTAGTACATATGTCTCCTTTTTTCCCCCATTGACCTTCCCCTGGCCTCCCCTAGCCCCTGGCACATGCCCTTCCCCTCCCCCTCCCCCAGTGTCTTGTGTCCATTGGTTATGCTTATTGTATGCATTCGTTTTTAAAGTATGATAAACCCATTGTTGCCTAAGATTTAAATTGAATTTTGATTTCTCATAAATATATTTAATACTTTTTCAGTAGCATTGGGGCAACTGGAAAATCCAGGGTGTTCCAAAAAAATATATTTCATACTTTGAATAATTATAAAGGCAATGTTTATTAAAATATATTTCGTTTTCAAAATTGAGCTATCAGCTGTTAAAGTGTGAATATATATTTTGAGGCACTCTGTATATGTTGAAATTTTTAAATTAAGAAATTGAATCCTACTCAATGATATATTTACCATAAGCTTATTATGGGCTGATCACTGTCATTAGTGATGCAGGAAATCCAATTGAACTATGTAATGAAGACTGAGGTGGTGGTGAGAGTAGAAGCAGAAGTAGAAGGTTTATTTACAACTACACTTACTTTTAAAAGGAATTTTGTTGTCTGAATTGGAATAATGAAACAAGGCATATCTCCTTCTAAGGAAAAAATACCCTACCTATAGCAAATAATGTGTAAACCTGAGCTGAATGGTGGAAGGAGTGACAAATAAATGTCATGGACATATGGTGAATGTAGAGATTTAAAGAATAAGGAGCTTGAGTAAGGATATTTTTATGCAAGTTGTATGACTTAAGCTGACAGCATTTAGTAGTATGAACTGAGCAAGAATATAAAAGCCAAGATATATAAATGAACTTGGAACAGTAAGACTGCCAGGATCTGAGGGACTTTTTATAGGCATGCGACTAGGAACGTATGCAGGTAATGTAGACTGAGCAGGCATTCTGAGTAGTTTGAACTCCCCCCAATAGGTGTATACTGAATACTATGAATTTTAACTATTACTTATTGGTGAAAAAAACACCTAAGCTTGAAAAAGCTCATGAACTAAATAAAAAGCATTACTGTATTTTAAACTTCCCTTAGATATTGAAAACATTCAGGTTAACTTCTAAAGTCATACAGATTTGTTTATTCATGTATAGCCACTTCTGCTTAGGGGCTGCTAAGACAGTTGGGAAAATGATAGGGCTATTAAATATGGATTTATTCCTCCTCTTTCCATCATAAGGCTCATTGCTAAACAACTTAGAAAGACCATACAATTACATAAAAACCCTATATTTATCAATTAGCATCAAGTGTGGTATTTCACCTATCTCCTAAGTAATACAGAATTCATTGTTTAACACTCTTTCCTTCTACATTTTCTTAGCAAATGTATTTTTTTCCCAGTCATCATCATGCAGGCATATTTGAAAGAAATATGTACTTGGCTTAAGTATTCTGAGAGGAGGATAGTAAGTAGTAAAACTGACTCAGTAGGGAGCTATTATGAACTGCTGTGTTTTACCTCAGAGAATACCTAATAATTGTAGGATCTAACATCCCGGTGCCCCCTTTGAGGTTCAGGGTTAAAAGGACATCATGGAATTTCTATATCTTGAGCATTTGAATATGAAGTACAGGTGATTTATGAGGTGAACAGAAAGTAAGCATATGTTTTAAGGCTCAAGCAACTTACATGTTCCCTAAGGAAAGTCAGCTAACTCCTTAGTTTCCTCATTTGTAAAAAAAATAAAAGTATGAAAATACATTTTATTTACTTCATTGGGTTGGTATGAGCTTACTTCACAATGTTAGAAAAGTTCTTTGGAAAATTTAAATGGTGCTACGAATAAAAAGTGTTCTTAAATGTATTCAGCCATTATTATCAACATCACTTCACATCCCTTTTTGTCTCTGACGTTCATATCATTCCAGAGTACAAGGTTTCAAATCTGAGTCTCCTAAGTGCAAATACAGAATGGGAAATTAGCTGAAATACTGAACACATGGGGTCACTGAGTGCTCAGCCCTCGGCCATTAGGTTGCACATTGTCCCTCAGTGGAGGCTGGCAGAGTGATGGCATTCCAAACCCACACAGTCCTAGGGCCGGAGCACTGTGGTCCAGTCACAGCTCTCCCACTGCCTGGCGCTCTCACCACTTCTCTCTGAAAGGATAAGCTAGCTGATCCAAAAACTCATTGCAAACACCTAGTTCCATGCTACTGTAAACAAATTAGAGATGAACTAGTGATGGTGAGCAAAGTATGTTGCATCAAAGGTAAAAAAAAAATGTCAATAGAAAAAATTTTGTACAAAAAAAAAAAAAAAAAATGAGGCAAGGAACTCATTATTTTATGCAATAGATTTTTCCATTTACAAAATGCTTCTTTGGAAATTAAATTAATGTGAAGGATACTTTAATACAAAAAGGTATATAGAAGGTCATATCAAGGGAAGTCCATTTTTAAAAGATATGCAGTAAGGAAATGTATTTTAAAAGACCATATATATATTAGAATTTTCTCAGAATATTAAATATATTTTTTTCTGTTGATAATTGAGAAAATAAAGAATTGTGATTGAGAGCTTGAAATCTGGAGTCAGAAAGATTTGAGTTAAATATTGGCCCCTTCCCCCCTCACTCCCCCACCCCATTTCCACCACTTACAGTTAGTTACTCAGATTTGGTCATCTTCCCCAATTTCTTTCTGCAAAACAATAGTGCAGCATTTAACTTGTAGGGAAGTTACCAGCATTAAATGAGAATGTATATAAAGTGCTTTGTAAAGGAACATATGTGAAAAAATATAGTTATTAGTATGACTAATGATAATAATTGAAGTGGTATTTAATATTGACAAATTTAAAGGTAAGAAATTTTGGGATTCTTTTCATAAACATTCCAAAGTTAAGTGGCATAGTAATGAAGAATATGACAACCTCTTTTTTTTTATCAACTCTATCTCAATTTTTATATTGCTATACTAGTTTGCATTGACCATTCTTCAATTTTTTTTATTGCTTATGGTTTTGATAAGAACTGAAGACTAGAGAATACACTAATGTAGAAAGTGAGGGATTGTTCTGAATCAGAAGAGAAAAAATGGAGAGGGACTTTGTGTGCTTTTCCCTCTAGTTCTGCTATCATTTTTGTTTTTTTTTTAATGGGTGAAATGGAAATGTAGTTGGATTAAATAAAATGAATATTAAAAACACTATTAATTTTAAACTACAAACCAGTGGAAAGGGCACTAAACTTAAGGTTATAATTATAAGAAAGGGATATAAGCATATTATTAGATCCTCAATGTCTGCTTCAATCATTGAAAGTATTATGTTAAAAGAAGATAAAAAAAGTCACTATGAAACTCCCAAGTCAAGGAGATACATTTATAAATAAATAGTAAAAGGACTTTAGTCAAGGATTATCTAATCCTTTATCTTAAAGGTCTACATAATAAAAGCTTCATTGAGGAGGCTACCTGGGAGCTTTCCAGATGTTGATGTTACATAGTAGAAAAGAGAAAACATGGAGAATTATATGGTTATATATGTAGGCACAGCATTTTGGAGAAAGTGGATGTGCAATAATAAAGCCTAATATTTTCTTATACTTTTACAAATTAAAATTTCATTCACATGCCTTACACTGTTAAAGATCATTATTCTGCTTTAAATAGATAATGTAACGCAGACTGAAAGTGACTTATCCAAGCCCATCAATCTATCACAGCTCAAATCCTTTTTTTATTCTAAGCATGTTTTATTTCAACGTATATGATTTTAAAAATAAAATTGGAAGTAAATTAGAGTAAATTTGGAAACATCAATATAATAAAGTTGCTCAAAAGGAAATAAAGACAGTATATATGGATTTTAACATAGTCTAAGAAATGTATAACATATACACAGTTCTTTTCTACTCACTAAGTGGAGTCTGAAGTCTCAAAAATATTTTAACAGAACATTTATTTAAGCTTCATGTTGTTTTAATGTGTTATCATAAATGGTAGAGAGATTATTTATTCTGTTTTCCTCTTTTTCACCCATGTTTGGTTGACTGGACCTCTCCAAAGAGATCATAAATGCAGAGCCAAGAATATTGCATTCTAAAATACTGTCAGTGTGATACAAATCCAGACACTCTATAGGAGAAGCCCTCACCCTTCCCTTCATTTTTCATGTTGGAGTGAAGATCCAATAGTATGTAGCAGGTGGCATCATTAATGTTATACTAAATAAGGAAATTCAGTATTTATTTTCAGACTTAGTTCTGCCACAAAATAAAGCTACTATATAACCTTGAATAAATTATTTTGTCTTTCAACAACATTGTTCTCATTTGAAAAATAAAGCCATTAGACTAGATATGTTTTAAGATCCTCATTAGTTCTAACTTTACCTTTGTAGAAAGCAGAGGGGTTTTGACATGGATTGAGAGGTAATAAGATTACTCACTGAGACAAAACGTTAGCATTAGGTAAAAAGAAAAGCATTCGTGGATCAGCTGAAAACATTTCTGTGCAAGCAATTTCCAAGGATGGGCAAAAAAGAAAACACTAAAAAGCATTTAGAGGTGTTTGTTGTATTGAAGTATAAAGAAAAATTATTTTATACTTGTATTTAAAAGGCAGAGAAATGTAGGAAGAAGGATGGAAGCTAGAATGAAAAAGAAAAGGTTTCTTTGAACTGTTAAACAGTTTTATCAATATCTGTTTAAAATTTGAAGAAAATATTCTAATAATTAGAAAGGAAGGCTATAAAATAAAGAAATGACATATGGGTATATTTCAAGAGAGGATTTGGTAAATAGTGTCTTCAACTAGGACTACAAGAAAAAGTGAAGGGATAAAATGTGTCTCCAAAAGTAGTTTTTAGCAAGTGTGCAAATTATTGATAAGGCACATTTTACTCTATTATTTTGGTAATATTGCATAAGTCAATATGGGGCGTGAGTCACCTGATATTCACAAAACATGTTTCAGTGAGGAGAAACAAGGTTTGGCTAATCGTTTCAGACTTCAATTTGTCTACATGAACCTAGGAAACCGAAGGGTGAGCCTGCTTAGGAGGAGAGGATTGGTGTTTGGAAAAGAGAAGAAGAAACAGGTTAGGAAGAAACTCCTGGGGAGTGGGCGGGAGCTGGTAGGAGAGGGCTTGTTTTCACTAGCTTTTATTATTCCCTTATTACAGAGACTGCTGCAAACTCGCATTTTGGAAGACAGAGAGGTAAAAATTAATAAATGGAAACCTCTTTAAAAAATGAAGTCGAGATGCCAGAAGAGGAAGCCTTTATGCGCTACCACTCTGAATCAGTTACCCATCCCGACGGGAAGAATGGTAAATGATGGGCCTCAACAGGAAGAGAGGCACCTTCCAAATCCATACCACCTTACTACTGCAGCGAGGGGAGGAAGACTTCCCACCTTACCTGGCAACTTGGCCAATGAGAAACTGTCACCACCTGGAACTCTAGCTTTCCTAGGGACTTTCATTCAAAACAACCCCTCTCATCTTCCTTCTTTTTCTCTCTGAAGTTCTCCTTTGCTTGTTGAACTTGCCTATAGTGTTGGCTACAGCATCTTAGTCTCAAATTACAATTATCTGCAATTCCTATATAGACTAATTTTCTGGTAAAATAATTGGCAGTTTTATCTTCTAGAACAACAGAAATAGTGTTGATATCTGAAAATCAAGCCTTGTGGTAGGTCACATATTCACATAAACCAACAAATGAAGAAATTAAATTAAATAGTGTATAAGACAGATTCTATGTGTGGGGTGAGATGTTTTGTATGATGGATAAGTAGTTCTAGAAAATGACAATTTTGCTCTCCTGTCTTACCTTAGACACCATTCTTCCATTAAGCCTTCCTTGACATGTCCAATTCTGGGCTTTATGAACCCCTATCCTATCTAATAAAAGAGTAATATGCAAATTGACCATCACTCCAACACATAAGATGGCTGCCACAAGATGGCCAGCAGGGGAGGACAGTTGGGAGGGACCAGGCCTGCAAGGGAGGGCAGTTGGGAGCGATCAAGCCTGCAGGAGAGGCCAGTAAGGGGTGACCAGGCTGGCAGAGGAGGGAAGTTGGGGGCTACTGGACCTTCAGGGAAGGGCAGTTGGTGGCGGGGGGCCAGGCCTGCAGGGGAGGGCAGTTAGGGGTGACCAGGCCTGCAGGGGAAGGCAGTTAGGGGTGACCAGGCCTGTAGGGGAGGGCATTTAGGGGCAATCAGGCTGGCAGGGGAGTAGTTAGGTATCAATCAGGCTGGCAGGGGAGTGGTTAGGGGGTGATCAGGCTGGCAGGCAAAAGTGGTTAGGGGCAATCAGGAAGGCAGGCAGGCGAGCAGTTGGGAGCCAGCAGTCCTCGATTGTGAGAGGGATGTCCGACTGCCCGTTTAGGCCCGATCCTGGAGGATCGGGCCTAAACGGGCAGTCGGACATTCCTCAAGGGTTCCCAGATTGGAGAGGGTACAGGCTGGGCTGAGGGACACCCCCCCTGCATGAATTTTGTGCACTAGGCCTCCAGTGTCTTTATAGAATTACAGCCTATAAGGAATTGTATCACAATTACCTTTACTAGTATACTTGCCTTTTTCCTCTATTCAGAAGTCAAATTCTGAGCATGAACAGGTTTTATATTGAGCTTCATTCTGCATTGCACTTAGCAACATTTTGCCACAAGAGTCAGCCAACGTAATGATCTGATGGTTTATAGTAGCAGAAATTAAGCTAGTCTGTGGAGAAATAAAATGTAACAAAAACAGTACAGCAAAAATTAAGTATGAGAACAGAAGTGAGGTGTTTAAGAGCTAGGGTTCTAATAAGATTTTTTGTTTGTTTTAAAATCTAAGATGCATCCCTTACTGTGTAATAAAAACTACTATCTTCGTATTTCTAAGCTTCAGTTTTCAAAATTGTGAAATGGACACAATAATTATGTCTATCTCCTGGGATTGATGGCGGTTGCAATGAAGTAATGCAAGCACTACTATAGAGTAAATGATCATGAAGTATTAACTATTATCTTTATCAACTATAATTTCTGCTATAAATGTCATTAGGAATACAGAAAAAATACTGAAGAATTTTCCTATGTTATATTAAAAATAACATGAATTATATTGTGCCATGAAAAAAGAATTCTTTAGGGATAAAAAATCCTGCCACTGCTCATTTTAAAAAGTGTGATGTCTTATATGTTATTTTATCTCAACATTGTAATAGGACTACTGTATTTATGATGACGGATACATAGTAAGTATTCAATAAATAACTGTTGAATATGTGAAGTCCCTTCTTTGCTGTATTGAAACTCAGAATATGATAGTCCTATACATTGGAAAGGAAATTTCCATTCTTTTTTTATTAACTAAAACAATATCTTGTTTGAGAAGTAGGTCATTTGATGAGTCATTTATGGGAAGAAAATCTACTTAAGAATACAATATTCTCTCTTTTGGTCTATCAATGCAAGTTTCTACAAGGTGCGTTTCCATTTGCGATTATGATAATCCCTCTCTTTGGAATCTGAAAGATATTTCTAGCTTGTGTGTGTGTGTGTTTGTGCCTGTGCATGTGAGTGTTGTAAGGAAGCAAATTCAAGAAGGTTATGTAATTTGGAAGAAGAATAGATGCTTTGATTTTTTTTTTCCCTTTTCAAAAAAACAGGGTGTTGCCTTTTCTAATATTAGGCTGAAAACTCTTCCTGCAGCTGTATGGAACATACATCATAGGGCACATAATGACACTGTGAAAATGTGTTTACAGCAAGAACATTAGAGATGGAACAGAATACATTTTTAACAACTGGTAGAAATAGTTTTTGGAGGGCATTTATTATAATGAAAGTGTCTAAAAAGCACAGTTTATTTGCTCTGTATCATCCAATAAGTCAATATTTTTGTGTTTACCTCATATTTATTTTTTTGAAATCATCTAGTTGAGTGGTTCATAATGTATCTGATGCCTCCACATGCCTGAGTAATACATATGTTTTAAACAGGAAGAATATACTCTAGAACAATAATTAAAATATCTGTGAGTAAGTGTATGCGCACACAATATGAAAAACAATTCCAGATTATTGTTATTCCCACTTGCAGGGGAGCATGCCTCTCGCCTACCATTAAAATTCTCTACTGTGTTCTGTGGTAATATTGCTAGTTGGTCACCCAGCACCCAGTTCTCCTTCTCCCTCAATATGTAAATTCCAGCTGAACTATTACATTTTCTAGCTTCTCTTATTGCTACCGGTGGATAAATTATACATTCTTAGTGAATGAGATTTATCAAACTTCCACAGATATTTCTGAAATAGTTGTACTTTTTGTGTATTTTGCTATACACTCCTTTCTACTTCTCTTGATTGGAATTTAACATGAGGTTGTGACGAGAGTGAATTTACAAACATAAGGACAAATGTTGCATGAGAATGATAACTTTTGTGAGTCAAGAAGTCTGGGTCCTTGAGATTTTCTCAAGCAGCAAATCTGTGCTGGAATACCCTATCCGGAAATAAATACATTGGTTTCTGACCACAGAAGGTTTTCTACATCATGCAGATGTAGACACTCCTATTACATGTTTCACTACTATGTGTTTATAGATGTGGAGACCTAGTCCCAAAGTGTTTCATTATTTGTATCAAATGACTTGTATGCTAAGGACTCATATTTATATCTCCATCTTGAAACTTTTAACTGAATTCCAGACTCATACATTCAATTGCCTACTTGCCATGGTCAGGTGATAGTCTAGAAGCATTATAAAATTAATAAGCCCAACATGGAACCTCTTAGTTTCAATTATTCACAAGCAGAAATTGCTCCTCCAGTTGGGTTCCTCTTTTCTAGTTATTGTCTATTCCATTATGCAGGCCAAAGACCTTCAGATTACCCTGCACTGCCTTTACTCAAAACATATCTATTACCTCACCTGTTGACTTTTCTTCTAAAATATATTCTGACATAACCATTTTTTATGGCTTCCGTTACTATCACCTCAATTCAAATCACTATTGTCTCTCTCAAGAGTTATTTAAAATCTCCTAACTGGACTTCTTATTTCCAGACTCTCACTCCTATGTAATGTAATAGAGTGACAAGATGTAATTGTATAAGGAGAAAATTAGTAATGTTATTTCTCTGCTCACCAGCATTTTATTCAGAGTAAAAGTCAAAATATTTGCACTCACAGCCTATAAGATATTGTGCTATTATTATTGCTGTCACATCATTTCCTAACATTCTTCACCTTCTTACACCATTCCAGAAACATTTATTGGTGATTGCCTCCAAAGTGTTAAAAAAATGTGTTATCCCTCATGTTTTGAATATTCAAAGATGTCCTTATTCCAATTATTTTACTCTTTCTCAGTCAATAATGTAATTTAGTAGGTTGTAAATTTAACTAGAAATGTAATATGGCAATCCATATGATGATACTTAGATTTCCTTTTGTTTTCACCAATCCCAGCTCTGTACTAAAAGGCTTAACAGACCTTTACAGCATGTTCACAGAAATGCTCCTCAAAGACTTGTATGTGCCCTCAAAGACTTGTATGTCTTTGCTTAAGTTATTCACCCTTATCTACTATCAGCAGTTACCTTATCTTGCAGTCCTTTGAACCTTAATAGTCTTTATAAATATATGTGGTGGCAGAAACATGTGGCTCCAGTAAATAACATTAATTATTTCACCACGTTGCTTTATGCAGTTACTTTCCATTCTAGAGAATGAATGAAATGTATTTTCAGCCATTCTTGAATAGATAATTCAAAATATTGTATATTCCTTGTAGATCTGTTGCTAATATTCCATTATTAATCCCACTCATGTCTGATTGATTAGGATTTTTTTGGTGGCAAGTTTAAGCTTACTCTGGCTAACTTGTTGGGGAGAAAAAAGAAATTATCAGAAACCTAAAAAATTCAACTAAAAACCATAAAACCCATGTTTGGAATATGGACTAGGTGGAGAGACTATGGAACATTCAGAATGGTTTTATAGTAGAAAAAATCTTGTTAGGGTTCCATTTTTATAAGAAGAAAGAAATCTAAATATTATTTAGGGTATCATTTGCTCAGCATTCCAAGTCCAAAACAAGAGCATTCAGTTGGTTGAACTTTGTCATGGGATAAACCTGGCTCTGTCCCAAGTTAAAGGGAGCCTCTATTTGTCCCTTTGGCATCTATATGGAAGGATTTATCATGCCACACAGATGGAGAAGAGAATTACACCAAAGGAAATATGTGTGCTGTTTGGAGGGGATGAAATGAAATTTGGGTGATCAAAAGATATCAAAGATCTACCATAGAGATTCTATTCAATACTGGTTCACCAAATGGCAGATGGCTTCTATGAAAATTATTATTTTAAATTTGTGGATAGAGTGTTTCCTCATAAAAGTTATATTTAGTTCTTAATAATTGAAATTTTACCTATGGGGGAATGAAGAGATATCTATTTTTTATAGAAACTGAAAGAAGAAAATATCAAAACAAATTATGGTTTAAAAGATCTGTAAAAATTTAAGGAAATCTTTCTCACAGCAAAGTTTATAAAGCAATTAAAAGTGCCCCCTCAAGCTGTGTCAGTATGTTATGAATCTATCAATAGGTTTATAGATTTATAGAATCTACAAATATATAGTAATATATATTACTATTTCCAATTAGAGAAAATAGCTAATGCCAAACAATTAGTTAATGCAACTATATTATCTAATAAAAGAGTAATATGCAAGTTGACCATACTTCCGCTACACCCACAAGCCATGCACATCAGCCAGTCAGGAGCGAGTATGTAAATAAACCCAACCAAGATGGCTGTGGCCACGGAGAGAGCAGGAGACTTGGGTTTCCCTGGCAATGGAGGAAGCCAAGCTTTCCACTCACCCTGGCCTTCCTTGGACTCTGCTTAAGGCTACAAAGTTTCAGTTATAGAAGATAAATAAATACCAACAAAAATGGCTGCGGCCAATGCAGCGAGCAGGAGGCTTGGCTCCGCTCAAGGCTACAAAGTTTCAATTATATAAGATAAATAAATCACAGATACCAGGGCCTCTGCTTGGGTCATGGAGGGGCATGGCCAGCCTGCAAACCACCACAGGCCCCTCACTCAGGCCGCCTCATGCCCCAAGGGAACCCCCACCCTGATCTGGGACATCCTTCAGGGCAAACCAGCCAGCCCCCAGCTGTGCACCAGGCCTCTATCCTATTTAATCCTATATAATTAA
Source organism: Ia io (assembly GCA_025583905.1). Lineage (NCBI taxonomy): Eukaryota > Metazoa > Chordata > Mammalia > Chiroptera > Vespertilionidae > Ia > Ia io. The sequence goes on from JAJQQW010000003.1 coordinate 52,679,115, forward strand.
AGAATAATATGCAAATTGACCATCATTCCAACACACAAGATGGCTGCCCCCTTGTGATCAAAGATGACTGCCCCCATGTGGACACAAGATGGCCGCTAGAAGATGGCCAACAGGGAGGAAAGTTGTTATGGACCAGGCCTACAAGGGAGGGCAGTTGGGGGTGATCAAGCCTGCAGGGGAGGACAGTTATGGGTGATCAGGCTGGCAGAGGAGGGAAGTTGGGGGCACCCAGGCCTGCAGGGAAGGCAGTTGGGGGGGACCCATGCCTGGAGGGGAGAGCAGTTGAAGGGGAACAGGTCTGCAGGGGAGGGCAGTTAAGGGTGACCAGGACTGCAGGGGAGGGCAGTTAGGGGTGACCAGGCCTGCAGGGAAAGGGCAGTTAGGGGCAAACAGGCTGGCAGGGGAGCAGTTAGGCATCAATCAGGCTGACAGGGGAGTGGTTAGGAGTGATCAGGCTGGCAGGCAGAAGCAGTTAGGGGCAATCAGGAAGGCAGTCAGGTGAGGAGTTGGCCACCAGCAGTTCTGGATTGTGAGAGGGATGTCCGACTGCCTGTTTAGGCCCGATCCTACCTAGGCAGTCGGACATACCTCACGGGGTCCCAGATTGGAGAGGGTGCAGGCTGGGCTGAGGGACATAACACCCATGCACAAATTTTGTGGACTGGGCCTCTAGTTATTGTATATTAATAAATGGAACTATTACTATATATTTATAGATTCTATATATTGTTATTCTGTCATACTTTCAGTTTTTTTTTTCATTCTATTTCTCCTAATCTATGTAATCTACTTATATGTAAGGTCAAAATAAATAAGATAGCCTTGTTTACTCTTTCAGCTTTGAAAGGTCAATTAAAAAATGTTCATGGAAATCTCATAACATTACCTTTGAAGCAGGAATTGGGCCAATTTAGATAAAAGTATTGAAATAGTACAAAAGGAAGAAGAGGCGTTAAGAAATTTAAATGCTAACAGGACCAATAATCCAATTTAATTATGATGTCTTTACTCTTAAGAAATTTGGGGAGAGATTTTGAAGGACAGTGGAGGTTATGATACCTAAAACCAGACTTGTTGAACCTTCTACTTAACAAACACCTTCACCTTATTAAAGTCAAATATCAGGAATAAAGGATGATGTTATATAAGCAAACAAAATATGTTTTCCTTTGTTAACTTTCATCTAAAGGAAATAGGAGAAAACACTGCCTTTTTCCAGAATGGATTTTATGAAATTATAATATCTTAAACCAGATATGGTCCTTTCCTATCTCCCTGTGGACATTTAGTCTTTTCAAGTTCACAGATCTTGCTTACTCACGTTTTACCACTATAAAGATGTTATTGATTTTTAAACCCTATATCTATAGGAAAAAAATAGGATTTCAAAATAAAGTAAACTCAATATGTTTTCATTGTTTCCTAAATGTAAGTATAGAATATTTAACTTATTCATATCTATAATAAGAATAACTATCAATTTAATTCACTAACTTGTCACATTTTTATAAATATATTCTGTTGTCTTTTAAAGTGGTTAAATAAAAAGATAAGGAAAAATATAAAAGATGGAAAATTGAGTTCTAATTATTATATTCAGTTTAGTAATTTCAGATAGGAAGAATCTATTAATATCTGCAGAGTCTATAAAAAGTTATCTGTTTGAGATGAACAAAGGAAAAATATCAGCTATTCAAAAGGGGGGTGTAGAGGTAAGATTAGAAAGAGTAGTGAACATCAGAAAGGTTTGGTTGAATGAAAATTAATTAAACTCCTTTAGTTTTAGTTTCCTCATGGACAAAATGGAGTAATTTGACTTGTAGTGTTTCTATGTGGAGATAGAACAAAATACTTAAATACATGTGGTCAATACAAGAGGTGGTCTCTCTACTTCCTTCTAATGTGTGTTGTCTTGGAAAGGCTAGAAAGTTAAAACTGTATTTCTCAGTCATTCCTGAAATTCTGGATGTGATGCTTATTTGGCTAACACAGATGCACTTGCTCATAGTCACACTTCTGCTGCCGGTGAAACATTGGCTGTACTCTCAAATGTGCTGAGGTACTTGACTTCTCTGGGGCAGTGTTAGCAGAGTGAAGCATATAGTCACTGTGTGTTGCACTTACCAGCTGTTGACAAACTATGCAAAAGTGTGCATGGTTTGAGGCTGGCAACAATAGCTGGTCATGGTGATTTTCAGCTTTTCTGGGATTCCTGTTTATGGCAGTGGCCTTGGGATTCAGAAGTTGGAAGTGAAGGAATAGCTTCCCAATTCCTTGTACAGTTCTCAGTTGTAGAAAAGACAGTATCTTTTCTTTTGTGGCTTAGTTTTCCCTAATGAACACTTCACCTAGACTCTATTTCTGTCACCATCAAATAAATCCCTTATTTATTAAAGTGGTTTGAGGGGTAATGTGCTCTGAAAAGAAACCTGGGTCAGCATAGTGCTGAGCAGATACTGATGCACAGTTGAAAATTAATGGTAATCCTATATAATAAAAGAGTAATATGCAAATTGACCATCACACCAACACACATGATGGCCGCCCCATGTGGTCAAAGATGGCTGCACCCATGTGGACACAAGATGGCTGCCACAAGATGGCCAGCAGGGGAGGGCAGTTGGGAGGGACAAGGTCTGCAAGGGAGGGCAGTTGGAAATGATTCGGCCTGCAGGGGAGGGCAGTTAGGGGTGACCAGGGTGGCAGAGGAGGGCAATTGGGGGTGACCAGGCCTGCAGGGGAGGACAATTGCAGGGGGAGGGGGACCCAGTCCTGCAAGGGAGGGCAGTTGGGGGCTACGAGGCCTGCAGGGAAGGGCAGTTGTAGGGAACCAGGCCAGCAGGGAAGGGCAGTTGGGGGCACCCAGGCTGGCAAGGGAGGGAAGTTAGGGGTTACTGAGCTAGCAGGGGAGGGCGGTTGGGGGCGACCAGGCCTGCAGGGGAGGACATTTAAGGGTAACCAGGCCAGCAGGGGAGGGAAGTTGGGGTGACCAGGCCTGCAGGGGAGGGACGTTAGGAGCTACCAGGCTGGCAGAGGAGGGTAGTTAGGGGCAACCAGGCTGGCAAGGGAGGGCAGTTAGGGGCAATTGGGCTGGCAGGGGAGCAGTTAGGCATCGATCAGGCTGGCAGGGGAGTGGTTAGGGGGTGATCAGGCTGGCAGGCAGAAGAAGTTAGGGGCAATCAGGAAGGCAGGCAGGCGAGCATTTGGGAGCCAGCAGTCCTGGATTGTGAGAGGGATGTCCCAGATTGGAGAGGGTGCAGGATGGGCTGAGGGACACACCCATGCACAAATTTCGTGCACCAGGCCTCTAGTCCTATATAATAAAAGGGTAATATGCAAATTGACTCTAATAGTGGAACAACTGGTCGCTATGATGCTCACTGACCACCAGGGGGCAGACGCTTAATGCAGGAGCTGCCCCCTGGTAGTAAGTCCAGTCCTATAGAGGGAGGTCCACTCAGCCACAAGCTTGTTTGACGACTGCGAGCGCAGCAGGAGTGGCGGGAGCCTCTCCCACATCCTCCACAGCGCTAAGGATGTCCGACTGTGACTTAGGTCCACTCCCCATCAGTTGGACATCATCGAGAGCTCCCAGGCTGCAAGAGGGATGTCTGACTCCCAGCTTAGGCCCGATCCCCTGGGGAGTGGGCCTAAGCCAGAAGGTGGACATCCCCTGAGGGGTCCCAGGCTGCAAGAGGGTGGAGGCCGGGCTGAGGGACCCAACTCCCAGTGCATGAATTTTCTTGCCCTGGGCCTCTAGTGGTTATTATATTATACCTGAAAAAATATGCATGCCTATATAAAAGAAAATGCATTTACATTTTTTATTATAACTAAAAGGATAAAAAATTTAACTAAAATTTTAATGAGCTCATCAGGTTGAAAAACCTCCAACTATTCTGTTTCTTTTTATCAAATCAAACATTACATCTATATAATCTATACTAGAGGCCCGGTGCACAAAATTCGTGCACAGAGGGGTGTGTCCCTCAGCCCAGCCTGTACCCTCTCCAATCTGGGACCCCTCTCACAATCCAGGACTGCTGGCTCCTAACTGCTCACCTGCCTGCCTTCCTGATTGCCCCTAACTGCTTCTGCCTGCCAGCCTGATCACCCCCTAACCACTCCTCTGCCTGGTGCCTCTCAACTGCCCTCCCTTGCAGGCCTGGTGCCTCCCAACTGCCCTTCCCTGCTGGCCATCTTGTGATGGCAATCTTGTGTTCACATGGAGGCAGGATCTTTGACTACATGGGGGCAACCATATTGTGTGTTGGAGTGATGGTCAATCTGCATATTACTCTTTTATTAGCTAGGATAGAGGCCTGGTGCAGGGGTGAGGGCCAGCTGGTTTGCCCTGAAGGGTGTCCCGGATCAGGATAGGGGTTCCCTTGCGGCGTGGGTGGCCTGAGCAAGGGACCTATGGTGGTTTGTAGGCCAGCCACACCCCTGGTGACCCAAGCGAAGGTCCTCGTACCTGGAATTTATTTACCTTCTACAATTGAAACTTTGTAGCCTTGAATGGAGCCAACCCTCCTGCTCACTCCATGGCTGGCAGCCATTTCTGTTTGGGGTTAATTCACCTTCTATAATTGAAACTTTGTAGCCTGGAGTGGAGGACTAGGCCAGCCAGGGCAGATGGAAAGCTTGGCTTCCTCCATTGCTGGGGACAACCCTGGCCTGTTCTCTCCAGCTCTGTGGCTGCTGCCATTTCTGTTTGGATTTGTTTACCTTCTATAATTGAAACTTTGTAGCCTTGAGTGGAGGCTTAGGCCTGCAAGGCAAGGCGAAAAGCTTGGCTTCCTCCGTTGCCTGGGAAACTTGCTCTCTGTGGCTGTAGCATCTTGGTTGGCTTTATTTGCATATCTGCTCCTGACTAGCTGGTGGGTGTGGCTTGTGGGTGTGGCTTGTGGGTGTAGTGGAGTTAGGGTCAATTTGCATGTTACTCTTTTACTAGGTAGGATGAATAAAAATGTAAATGTTCATTTGTTCAAAATCTTAAATCTCCTAAAGTTCTTCACCAATTGCTTTGAAATTTTGACACAGTGTTGCATTCAAATATGCACCTGTTTTTATATACCTTATACCTACTGTTATATAGATGTCACACCTTTGACAGGTAAAAACATGCTTTTTTTGAAAAACAGCGCCATCTGTTGGACGTAAAAGCAACACATGCTATACTAAATATTTTACAATTCCATTTCAATGTTTCCGATTGCATTGTTAAATTGAATTTTCATAGATTTCTATTTATTTTCATTTTGATTTAATTATTTCATGTGACATTGCGTTGGAATTGAGCTGTGTCGTTTACCATAGCGTTCATTTCGTGAGTACTGTTCCATCTGCTTTAGTTCATCCAAATAATGCCTCTCAGAAGATCAAACCTAGGTCGTTGTACTTGCGGAGCGGAAGCAGTGCACCGAGTAATTGCAAATCAAACTGAGGAAGAATGGGCATCAGTGAACAAGCGAAACAGACAAAGAATGGCTCAAATACGTGCCAAGGAAGCAGCAGAGCGATGTGCAGCCAGACTTGAGGATGCACGGTTGCGAACACGGTGATCGTGTTCTGCAGCTTCAGATCTGCTTTGTTCTCAACAGAATGAACACGACAGGCTGAGAGTGGCTGAAAGATGTCAAGAGAAACAGCAGATCAGTGTCAAACAGGACTCCATGCTCAGCAATCACATAATTACAATCACCTTGCGTTCCGGTACAACCCAGGTGATGATTATAGTTTTAGCTGGCATGTTCTCATCGGCACCATGACTGAAGTGTGTCCTTATTGCAAGGCTCTGAAATTTAATGGAGAAATGAAGGGAATGTGTTGCACCACTGGAAAAATTAAACTGCCTCAACTTGGAGAACCGCCAGAGCCATTAAAAACTTTGGTTGCTGGATATACCGCTGAATCAAAGCATTTCCTATCTAATGCTTCCAAATGACGTTGTTTGGTGCAGAAATCATAACAGCTCAATTCATGCCAACTTTCAAAGTGAAAGGTCAAATTAATCATAAAGCCAGCTCCCTGCTTCCATTCCCAGATGGTCAACATAAATTCCTACAAATATATTTCATGGGTGATGGCAATGATGAATTGAATGCATGCTGTGGAATTTCTACCAGAATAAAAAGGTCCATCGTTTCCCAACTGCAAGAGCTTCTTCACGAAAAAACAACTTAGTGGGTTTGTTCAAAACAGCAATTGACATGATGCCATCTGATACACACAAGATTGTTATTCATGCTGACAAAATGCCTACTGGAGAACATGTGCGAAGATTCAATGCTCCAACTATAGACGAAGTGGCAATTGTTATAGTCGGAGATCAATTCCAACCTAGAGATATTATTCTTCATCGGAGAAATGATCAATTGACAAAAGTTGCAGAAACTCATCGATGCTACGATGCCCTGCAATATCCAATCATTTCTTGGGATGGTGCCGATGGATATCACTTCAATGTTAAGATGATAAATCCAGTCAGTGGCGAAGAAACAAATAGGAAATGCAGCGCAATGAACTATTATTCATACTGATTAATGATTCGAGAGAATGAAGACAATCACATTTTGAAATGCCATCAATTGTTTCACCAATACCTCGTAGATATGTATGCAAAAATCAAAACAGAACATTTGATATTCATCCGTTTGAATCAGACCAAGCTTCACTCTGAAGAATACGTTCATTTGCGAGATGCAGTTGTAAATGACGGTAATACAACTAACGTTGGAAGACTAAAGATTTTGCCATCTTCATAGACAGGCAGTCCGTGTCATATGCATGAGTACGATCAAGATGCAATTGCATATGTTCGTCACTACAGGCATCCAGACCTATTCATTGCATTCACATGCAATCCATCTTGGGACGATATACAACAGCTCTTACTTCCTGGGCAATCACCGGTGGATAGGCATGACATCACAGCACGTGTTTTCAGACAGAAGCTGAAATCACTGATGGATTTCATGGTAAAACATGAAGTGTTTGGTGTAGGAAGCAGTTATAGGGTTAAGCCTCGGAATGACCTGCTGGCAAAGTCACAAACAAGTCCCAGCTTGCAGGGCACAGTCCTCTAAGCATAATTAAGCTTGATCTTGTAACTGCTCCCTAGATCTTTCCTGGGTAGCTAATGGGCTGTGGGAGGGGCAGCAAGTGCTGCCAAAACAAGTGAAACTTACAAGAATATTGTAAACTACCTTGTTTGTCCCTGACTATAAAATAAACCATCATCTTGCAGTCTGGATCGGTTCTGTCACCTCAGCCAGGCACGGAAGATCCACCTAGACCCAGCTTATTCTCTTGTCTGTCTTTTTTCTTCATCCTTCACCACCTCCCTCAGGCTCACCAAACCCTTGGCTGTGCTGGCGCAGAGCAGTTTGGGTCTGTGCACTGCTGGATGTACTAAGTGGAATGGAAAAAGAGAGGATTGCCACACGCACATATACTAATCTGGCTCTATAACAGAATCACTTCAAATGAAATTGACGATGTAATATGTGCTGAAATACCCAATGCCAACGTCGATAAGGATTTGCATGAAGCTGTGATGAAAAATATGATACATGGACCTTGCGGTACACTGAATCCAAATTCACCATGCATGATAGACGGAAAATGCTCTAAGCGATATCTTCAAGCATTAGTATCCAACACAGTTACAGAAAACGATGGATATCCCTTATACAGAAGAAGATCAGTAGAAGATGGCGGTAAATTAGCAACCATACTTATGCGAAACAGTGACATCGAAGTAGATAACCGCTGGGTTGTTCCATATTCACCTTTGCTATCAAAAACATACAAAGCGCACATAAACGTGGAATACTGTAACTCCGTTAAATCGATCAAATACATTTGTAAGTACATGAATAAAGGAAGCTACACGGCAGTTTTTGGCGTGCAACCAGAAAGAAGTGATAGGAATGTGGTCATACATATTGATGAAATCGCACAGTATCAGGCTGGAAGATACATAAGAAGCAATGAAGCTATATGGCGAATTCTTTCATTTACCATACATGAACGAAGTCCAGCTGTTGTTCACTTAGCAGTACATCTAGAAAATGCACAATGCGTTTATTTCACAGCTGCAAATGTGCAAAAAAATAGCCCTGAATCCACCGGCTACAACGTTAACTGCTTTCTTCACGTTATGTCAAAATGACGTGTTTGTGAAAACACTGCTGTATTTGGAAGTGCCTACGTATTACACATGGAATGCGAGTAGAAAATCATTTGATTTTGACGCAAATGAGGAGAGCGAGTCAAAGGACAACCTGGCATATTCAAAGAAACTATGATAGGCAGACTGTACACCTTGCATCCCAATCAAGATGAATGCTTCTTTCTTCGCATGCTGCTGGTAAACGTGCCCGGTCCAACGTCTTTCCAGCAATTGAGAACTGTCGACGGCATTACACATGCTACTTTCCACAGTGCATGTCAAGCTCTGAATTTATTGGAGAACGACCTACACTGGGATGTATGCATTAATGACGCGTGCAACATGTCACATCCAAATAAAATTCGTGCATTTTTTGCAATCATATTGACCGCCTGCTCTCCTTCATCTCCAACAGAGTTATGGGAGAAATATAAATCGCACATGGCTGAAAATATTTTCCATCGAATACGCAAGGAAAATTCAAATATGAACATGGATTTCACAGCAGAAATCTTCAACAAAGCGTTGATAATGATTGAAGATTTGTGCTTAGAAATCGCGAACAAACTTCTCAATCAACTGGGAATGCCATCACCCAATTGATCTGCTGCTGCTTCGTTTGATTTAGAATTTCGTCGTGAACAAAATTACAACATGGGTGATCTTTTGTCCTATGTGCAATCAAATATTCCTAAGATAACGCTTGAGCAAAAAGGCATTTATGATCAAATAATACAAACTGTCAATAACGGGGTTGGAGAAATCTTCTTCTTAGATGCGCCAGGAGGAACTGGTAAAACATTCCTAATTAGATTGATTCTGGCAGCAATTCGATCCCAAAATGACATAGCCTTAGCTCTTGCGACGTCCGGAATAGCTGCAACATTGCTACCAGGTGGAAGAACTGCTCATTCTGCTTTGAAATTGCCATTGAACACCCAATTCATTGAAATTCCCACATGCAACATTTCCAAAGCATCCGTCATGGCAAAAGTATTGCAGAAATGCAAACTTACTGTTTGGGATTAATGCACAATGGCACACAAAAAATTGCTTGAGGCTCTTGATAGATCACTGCAAGATTTGTGTGGAAACATCAGACCATTTGGGAATGCATTAATATTGCTTGCAGGAGATTTCAGGCAAACATTACCTGTAATTCCTCAATCAACACCAGCAGACGAAATAAATGCTTGCCTAAAATACTCTACTTTGTGGCAACACGTAAAGACGTTAAAATTAACTACAAATATGCATGTCCAGCTGCAAAACGATCGATCAGCTGAGATTTCTCACATCAATTGCTGGAAATTGGGAACAGAAAGGTGCCGGTTGATTTGACCTCATGACGAATTTCATTGCCTTATAACTTCTGCAATTTAGTGACATCAAAAGAAGAATTGATTGATAAAGTATTTCCCAATATTCAAAACAATTATAAGAATCACAATTGGCTGAGTGAACGAGCTATTCTTTCCAGAGGGTGGTGAGGCAGAGGTGCTTAGGAGGATCAGCAGGCAGGTGAACACTTAGGAACCAGCGGTCCCAGATTGCGAGAGGGATGTCTGACTGTTGATTAGTCCTGATCCCACTCAGGCCTAAACTAACAGTCAGACATTCCCCAAGGGGTCCTGGATTGAAAGGGTGCAGGCTGGACGGAGGGACCCACCCCCCTGGCTCCATGAACGATTTTCATGCACCAGACCTCTAGTCATATATAAGTTGCCTGTTGATAAAAGGAGAGTATCTGTGGGGTTTTTAGAAACCAAAGGTCATATTAAGAACCAAGAAAAAGAAAAAAATCCTTCTAAAGGTGCATAGAACAGAAGTTGAACCCCAGCCAGGTGAATATCATTCTCCCACAAGTACACATGGGAAAAAAATTCTATTGACCATGTTCAATTATTTTCAAATATATGCTCTGAATAGTTTAAATGTCACACTTGTCTTTGGAGTATCCAGCATCTGCTTTCTTATGGCTAAAAGAACTTTCATTTAAACCAGAAACTAGGCAAAAATTAAACTGTTAAAAATGTGACTTCTTTAACATACCTTTTTTATTTTGGTTAAGTAAGAAAAACAATTTTTTACTTTAAGGATGTGTTCTTTTTTTATTGCAGTGTAATATTACATTGTGTAGATGTACCACAGTTTTTTAATCCACTCATCTGCTGATGGGCACTTAATCTGTTTCCAAATCTTAGCTATGGTAATTGTGCTGCTATGAACATAGGAATGCATATATCCTTTCTGATTGGTGTTGCCAGTTACTTGGGATATATTTCTAGAAGTGAAATCACTGGGTCAAATGGGAGTTCCATATTTAAGACGCCCATGAAAAACACACATGGTGTCAAAACAAGCCAGTGGAAAATCATTTGGGCAAAGAATGAAAAAGGGAGTTCCATATTTAGTTATTTGAGGAAACTGGATACTAAAAAGAAGGAATTCTTACCAATTGCAACAGCATGGATGGAACTGGAAAGCATTATGCTAAGCAAAATAAGCCAATCAGAGAAAGACAAATATCACATGATCTAACTCATTTGTGGAATATAATGAACAATATAAACTGATGAATAAAAACAAATTCAGAGACAGAGAAGCATCAATCAGACCATCAAATCTCAGAGGGAAGGTAGGGGAGGGTGGAGGTAAGGGGGAGAGATCAATCTAAGGACTTGTATGCATGCATATAAGCCTAACCAATGAACATAGACATCAGGAGTGTGAGGGTATGAGTGGGGGTTCAGAGGATGGGGAAGATAAGGACACATATGTAATACCTTAATCAATAAAGAGAAAAAAAAGGATGTGTTCTTTCATATTCCACAAAATATTTTGAAACATATTTTTACAAAGAGGTTTTGACTTAGCAATCAAATAAATGAAAAAGTTAGGTTTGAACTGTGGCTTGAAACCCAACTAAATCAAAACAGAAAGATTAAGAATTAAAATATTAATATTTTTAGACACATGTAAACTTTAGTTAATTAAAAATATAATCTTTTTTACATGAACTTCTTGGTTATCAGAAAAATAGTCAGAAATTAGAGGCACTTCTTCTGGTAAGTCAGTATTTTCTTTTAGGATATCAAACTCTATTTCATTATTTTCTTTTCAATTCATGTGAGAGGAACTCTGAGCTCTTAATTTGTCAGCATGTCTGAGGAGGTGCTTGGGCCGGGGGACCCAGCCAGTGACCTCACTCCCTGACGATGGAGCCCAACAGAGCCTGGAACCCGGGAACCAGGCAGCCACATTCTATAACTGCCCTTCCCACTCACTCGGATACAGACCTTGGAGAGGACACCATGTTTTCGTGTTGTCTCCCCGTGTCCCGAGGCCGATGCCCCAAGAGAGGCAGCGATGAGAGTGTGTTCAGTCGTGGCCGCCACTGGATCCGGACCCGGACTCAGCGCCAAGGACGCCTGTGGCCCTTTTCCCGGCGGCGGCGCTCAGAGGTAACACAGGAGGTTTGTTGGGGCCAGGCCACCGCCCTGATCCCACCTGAGCGGCCCCATGTCCCCTCCCCGTGTGTTTGGGGGGTGGGGGTGGAGGGGTGTTCACCTGGGGAGGGTCTGTCCAGAACAGGAACAGGCTGGGTTTGGGGTTCAGGACCAGTGATGTTCACACCCCAGGTCAAGGCTGGCTGGGTGGATGTGGAGTGTGGGTGGCACCCTCCGCCCGAGGTCTATCCTGAGCCCTGGAGGTGAGTCTCACTTCCCCTGGGTGGATGTGTGTGTAGACACAGGGCTGGACCCGAACTGGGAGCAGAAGGTCCAGTGGGCAGAAGCAGCAGTGACCAGGGCCAGGCTTGAGTCCTCCCAGTCAACTGCCCATCACTGTCATTGCAGAGCTCCACCCGGGCCAAGGAGAGGCCACAGCTGGTCAAGGAGGAGCCGCAGCTGGTCCATGAAGACCCCCACCCCACGCCCAGCAGGGAGGGGCCGGTGAGCCACACCGCTGAGGGCCAGAGCAGGCCTGAAGTGCGTGTGGCCGCCTGGGGGTCTGGGGAACCAGGGCCCATGGGTGCAGGGAGATGGACGCCTCCACCTGAGCCACACAGGCCCCACCAGCCTCCAACCTCGAAGCCGCTCAGTCCCAACAGGCGGAGGTTACTTTTCAACTCAGGACTTGTGTCCTTTGGCCCGTGGCTTGAAGACCTCCTGGAGCCCGTGGAAGCAGAACCCAAGGGTGAGAAGGTGGGCGGTGGGGGTGGAATGGGTGGGGAGGTCCCTGTGAGCTTATGGGGAGGGATTGTTGCCAGACACACAGGGAGTCCCCCAGAGCCTGGCCAGGAGCAAAGACTGGCTCAGACCACCCGCCTGCTGGACTTTGGGCGGGAGGGCGTCCTGTGGTGGGTCCTGGGCTATAGCTGTATTCTGTGTTTGCAGGCACAAGGGAATTCTGGCACGTGGGTGACCTTCTCTCCTCTCACCACTCCAGCACCAGCCCAGAGGGCAGACGCGGCTCCTCCTGTAACACCCAAAGTCCACCCTGAGGAGCTGGAGGCCGAGCTGGAGGCAGAGCTGGAGGCATGTGCACCTCCAGAGCCCGTGCCTCCTCCAGCAGCCACTCCAGATGCAGTTGTGGAGCCAGGGCCGGCCCCAGACACAACTGAGGCCCTACCAGCGCTGGAAGAAGAACCCTCCCGGAGACCCTTGCTGGTTCCTGCCTCAGAGGAGGATCTGCCTGTGGAGGCGCCAATCAAGGGCCGCTTGTTAAATGCCCTCACCCTGTCATTTCTGTTTGCTTTATTGTTCTTATTTTATTTTGTTTTCATATTCTCCATGGTTTACTTTCTTTTTTGGTCTTTTTATTACTTTGGGTGTTTGGGTGAGTTGGGCTTTTATTATTTTATTTTTTTCTCTTTTTGTTCTTCATTTATCCATTGTATAATCCCTTTTAAATAATAAAGTTATTGTTCTGTTTTAAATGGTGCCATTCCTGATCATGAAGTACATTCACGACGCTGTGTATGCATCAGCACTGTCTGGTTGCAGGATGTTCCATGACCGCAAAAGGAAACGCTGCTCCAACAGTAATCACTCCCCACTCCTCCTGCCCCTGGAAACTCCTGATCTGCTTTCTCTCTATCCCTTTACCTATTCCAGACAATTTATACAAGTGGAATCTTACAATAGGTGTTGTTTTGTGTTTGTTCACATCTCTTTTTTTTTCTGAAATAGCATTTTTGCTATTTGAAAGGGAAATTTGAGCTAGAGAACAAAGGTAAAAGAAGAAGGAGGAGGAGGAGGAGGGGGGGGGGGGGGGAGGAGGAGGAGAAGGAGAAAGAGAGGAAGCAGAAGTTCTTTTAGTATGTGCCTGATCTATGATCTCTGCGTGAGACCTCCGTGCCAAATGTGACCCTAGGGCCAGAAGCCAGTCAGACAGGGGCTGGCTCTTCCAGTGTCCAAAAAAAAAAAAGGAAAAAATGCTGTAATCTGGAAAGAAACCACCAGCTGGAAAGCATTTCTCACAGCCCAGAGAAAGTGTTAACATCCCTGTGATGCAGAAAACTCTCCAAAGTCAGTGTCTCTACCGGGACAAAGGGCAACACAGGTACTTCCAACCAGAGGCAGTGCACACTCCAGGTTATGTCAGAGTTGCCTGACTAACCCTATGGGGACACACACAGTATCTCAACATTGGGGAGAGAGAACTGTCACCATCAGACAGGCAGGCTTCTGGTCTGATGGCAATCAGCCCTGGGGACAAAGTGAAGCAGCAGAGGCCCCAGCAGATCCCCTGGGGTGAGGGGAAAGGCCCCTCCTCTGGAAAACAGTGTACAGGACCTGCCGAAGCTCCACAGGTACACGCCTGCACCTGATAGTGCTCATCCAAGGAGGTTACCGCACAGAAATCCTTGCACAATTGTTCAGAGATGTATTTGGCGACACCCGTCAGAGCACTGATGAAATACCTGGGAAAGGGAGAAAACACTAATGTTCATAGAAAGGGGATGGGGTCCACCAATCCTGGCCCACATAGGTGAAGGACACTGAGCAGCTGCTAACATGGGTTCAGGCGTCTCAGATAAAGACCTCAGGGGTCCTCTCATGTGAGACAGGTGAAAAAACTGTTTACATCCAGGATCCCATCAGTTAGACCACATATATGTGATATCAACATGTATATAGAGAAAATGGCATGATGCTGTATACTGTATATAGGGAACCCTAAATATTCTACCAAAAACTGCTAATATATATATATATCTCCTCTCTAATAAAAGGGTAATATGCAAATTAACCATCACTCTGCTACACAAGCCATGCCCACCAGCCAAGCCAAGCCCACCAGCCAATCAGGGCGAGTATGCAAATTAACCCCAGCCAAGATGGCTACCATTGGGTTTCCCCGGCAACAGAAGAAGCCAAGCTTTCCACACACTCTGGCGAGCCCAGGCCTCCACTCAAGGATACAAGCAGCAGCCATGGATCCAGCAGGAGGCTTGGCTCTGCTCCAGGCTACAAAGTTTCAATTGTAGAAGGTAAATAATTTCCAGATACCAGGGCCTCTGATTCGGTCACCAGGGGTGTGGCTGGCCTGCAAACCACCACAGGTCCCTCGCCCAGGCCGACGCCCCAAGGGAACCCCACCCTGATCCAGGACAACCTTCAGGGCAAACCAGCTGGCCCCCACCTGTGCACCAGGCCTCTATCCTCCTATTTAATAAAAGAGTAATATGCAGATTGACCATCAATCCAACACACAATATGGCTTCCCCGATGTGGTCAAAGATCCTGCCCCCATGTGGACACAAGATGGCCAACACAAGATGGCCTGCAGGGGAGGGCAGTTGGGTGGCACCAGGCCTTCAAGGGAGGGCAGTTGGAGGCAATCAACCCTGCAGGGGATGGCAGTTAGGGGTGACCAGGTTGGCAGAGGAGGGAAGTTGGGGGCAAACAGGCTGGCAGGGGAGCAGTTAGACATCAATCAGGCTGGCATGGGAGTGGTTAGGGGGTGATCAGGCTGGCAGGCAGAAGCAATTTAGGGGCAATCAGGAAGGTAGGCAGGCGAGCACTTGGGAGCCAGCAGTCCTGGGTTGTGAGAGGGATGTCCAACTGCCCGTTTAGGCCCGATTCCAGTGGGATTGGGCCTAAACGGGCAGTCGGACATCCCTCGAGGGGTCCCAGATTGGAGAGGGTGCAGGCTGGGCTGAGGGACACCCTCCACTCCATGCACGAATTTTGTGCACCAGGCCTCTAGTCTCTAGTGTGTGTGTGTGTGTGTGTGTGTGTGTGTGTGTATGTTTGAGTTTGAGCTACTAAGATCTGATTACTTTAATCAATCCTTCAATCCTACATATATGCTGACCAAATAACTCAGCTATCTTGCTGTTAGCTATTTATAAAAAAATTTTAAAAATTATGTCCACACAGAAGTCTGTTTGTGAATACTTATAGCAGCTACATTGCTAATCATCAAAAACGAAGAAAACAAGGTATTTGTGTACAGATGCCCTTGAATGAATACGACTATGGTACATCCATAAAACAAAATACTGTCCATAGATAAATGGAATAAGCTATATGACTTATATGAAAACATAATGAAACTTAAGTGCACTTTGTTAAGTAAAATGAAATGGACTAAAAATGCCATATATTGTATGATTCTATTTGTGTGATATTCTAGAAGTAACAATTATTAGCAGAAAACAGATATATTTGGGAGTGAAAAGTTTACTACAAAAAGGCCACCCAGGACTTTTCTTAGACTGATGAAATATGATACATTGATGATGTATTCTTCATATATTTGCCAAACCCACACAGAATGTACTTTGCTGAAAGTGGTTAAAACAAACAAACAGGCAAACAAATCAACAAACAGAATCATAGGATATAGCGGCAGCCCAGAATTGGATGGAAACAGTGACAAAATAATCAAATAACAAATGTATGACATAACCTCACTGAGAAAGGTGGAAGAAAATGGAGTTGACCTGATGCTAGGAACAGAACTGTGTCCCAAATTCTTATGTTAAAACCCTATTCTCCAGGATGCTGATATTTGGAGCTGGGGCCATTAGAAGGTAATGAGGTTTAGCTGAGGTCATGAGGGTGGAGCCCCCATGATGGGATTTGTGCCCTTAAAAGAAGAGACCAGAGATCTTGTGCATATGCTCCCTTTCTCTCCACCATGTGAATGCACAATAAAAAGGTGCCTTTCTATAAACCAGAAAGAGGGCCTTCACCAGGAACCCGGCTGTACCAGCACCTTGATCCTGGAGTATCAGCCTCCAGAATTGGTTGTCATTTAAAATATCCTGAGTCAAGTCCTGGCTCGTGTGGTTCACTTGGTTGGGCATTGTCCCATGCACTGAATGACTATGGGTTTAATTCCTGGTCAGGGGTACATGCCCAGGTTGTGGGCTCAATCCCCAGTAGAGGGCATGCAGGAAGCAGCCAATTGATATATTTTTGCTCTCACATCTATGTTTCTCTCTCCCTCTCCCTTCCTCTCTCCCTAAAATTCAATTAACAAAACAAACAACAAAAAAAGTCTTTAAAATATGCTGAATCAGAGAGGAAGATTTTTTTTTTAAGGAGTGAAAGGCATATTCCTAATATGTGCATCTTTACCAACTGATCATAGCCATGTCCCTGTCATTAGATGGGGTAAAGCCTAAAAGACTTTCCAAATAAAAAAATTTAAAAAGGTTTCTATCTTCAAACATATCCACAAACATTGTAATTGTCAATATGCGGAAAAATAAAGTTTCTTAAGGAAGATCATTTTATCAAAACAATAAAATAATTAGTATGTTGATATAGAATGTATTTTAGTACCCCTTTATATCTTTCTTGCATTTGGAAATCTTTGTTTTCATCAGTGTAGAAATCTTATAACATCATCCCTCCTTGTCCCAGTTTGATTTTCAGTAACACTAATATGAATGATAAATTTAATCATTTAAATGATCTAAATCAAAATGATTATTTTTATTTTTATAAAGTTTAAAGTAGTTTGAAAATTCAAGAGATAGCTTCTTTAAGAAAAATAAGTATAAAAGCAAATATAGTACCCAAAATAATAAATAAAAAATTGTCAAAGTATTTCTTTGCTTACATTAATCTGTGGTATTCTAACTAAAATAATAATCATTTCAATTAAGTTAATGACTTCTGTTGGAATTTAAGATTTTGAATAAAAATAATTCATGTAAGGTATTTCCCCAAAAATTTATGTTTTTCATATTTAACCAGTTTATTACAAAAAGAATAACAGAAAGTTGTGACAGCTATTTTCAGGGAAAAAATCAATTGCAAAAGATTGAAAAATAATTTTAAGCTGTTAAAGGGGGTGTATTATACAGCATATGGACAGGTAGATAAGCAGTGCTTCATAGCCTAAGATGTTCAAAACTAATATACCCTAACAATTCCTGTTAACCCACCACTGTCACCATTCCTAATAGCATATGCAATAATATTTCCTAAACTGTTTATACAAGACATTATGGGAAGTTTTATCTAATACAATTTCATTGAAATTCAGAAAATATTATGACTGAAAGTTTTTGTAATAACATAGTAAAGTTCTTCTTATAAATGGAATTTTAATGTAATCTTTTGGAGATGCATTTTTCCCCCAATAGAAGGGAATAGAAATTATCATTTTTATGAGTAATAATATCTAAGATACATTATAGCTAAGGAAAATACAATTATGTCCTATATGTTTTAACATTAAATAGATTTATTCCTTTATATACATGCTAACACATGCACACACACAATGCAGGCTGTACCATGCATTTATTACATACATATTTGCTGAGAATCCTTTAGTAGTCCTAGTAGAGTATCTCTTTCGGTACTAGAGGTCATAGCAATGAATAAAATGGATAAAACTCATTTCCTCATGCACTTCCATTTTAATGAATAGAGAAGTAAATACACAAACCAAATCTATATATATAAAAGCCTAAGTGACTGGCCAACCAGCTGACTGGCTAACTGGCTGGTAGCTGTGACATGCACTGACCACCAGGGGGCAGATGCTCAACAGAGGAGCTGCTGAGTGCCAGCAACTTTGCAAAGTGCCCTCTCACATTCCAGAAATGCAAACTTATTGTTTGGGATGAATGTACAATGGCACACAAAAATCGCTCGAGGCTCTTGATTGATCACTGCAAGATTTGCGTGGAAACATCAGACCATTTGGGGACGTATTAATATTGCTTGCAGGAGATTTCACACAAACATTACCTGTAATTCCTCGATCGACACCAGCGGACGAAATAAATGCTTGCCTGAAATACTCTACTTTGTGGTGACAAGTGAAGATGTTAAAATTAACTACAAATATGCTTGTCTAGCTGCAAAATGATCAATCAGCTGAGATATTCTCACATCAATTGCTGGAAATTGGGAACGGAAAGGTGCCGGTTGATCTGACCTCATGACGAATTTCATTGCCTCATAACTTCTGCAATTTAGTGACTTCAAAACAAGAATTGATTGAAAAATATTTCCCAATATTCAAAACAATTATAAGAATCACGATTGGCTGAGTGAACAAGCTATTCTTGTGGCCAAGAGCAAAGATGTCTACGAACTTAACAATATTCTTCAGTCTAACATTCAAAGCGAAGCAGTCACATACAAGTCTGTCGACACTGTTGTGGAAGCAGATGAAGCAGTTAATTATCCAACAGAATTTTTGAATTCACTCGATCTCCCAGGGATGCCACCGCACGTACTGCAATTGAAAATCAGCGTGCCAATTATCATGTTGCGAAATATCAACCAGCCAAAGCTTTGCAACGGCATGCAGCTTGCAGCAAAAAAATTAATGAGCAACATCGTAGAAGCAACAATCTTGACAGGACCTTTCAAAGGTGAAGAAGATGTCCTCATTCCTCGCATTCCTATGATTCCAACGGATATGCCATTTCAATTTAAGATATTGCAATTCCCAATTTGATTGGCTTTTGCAATCACCATCAACAAAGCTCAGGGCCAATCTTTAGAATTGTGCGGTTTAGATCTAGACACGGATTGCTTCTCAGATGGACAATTATATGTTGAGTGTTCTAGAGTCGGCAAACCAGACAATCTCTATATCTGCACAGACAATGGAACAACAAAAAATATTGTATACCCACAAGCATTGTGAAATTAAACATATTAGAAACATACGCTTTCTCTTTTCTTTCTTTTCCATTTAACCAGAATGAGCCACAGCAATGCGTGGCTGGGTACAGCTAGTACTAAAATATAATTGAAGTATATATGCAGGATAAATTAATTCTTATCTGAATATAAAATTGACCTGTAGTCAAAATACTTTTGTAAGCAGGTGTTTTCTTTAGTAAATACAGATAAGGAAGTAAGCTAAGTAATATGTGCATAGTCCATTGAAAGTTCTCTGAATAATGCTTTGATATATTGCATAGTTGATATAAACATGTGACATGCTCTGAAAAGTATATAGAAAGAACTAAATTATACATAAATTCAAAAACAATGTAGAACTATAACTTTGATTACAAAAACTTAAATCAAAGCAATTTATAGATAGAAACCAACTATGTCCTTTTCTCTAAAGACGTTTATATTAACTTTTGACTAGCAGTCTACATTTGATTGCTCCCAAGTTATTTGAAAAGTCTCAAAACAACATTGAATGTATTTAAAAACATGTGTAGCTGCTAATGCCTTTTGGGAAAACAACTACAGTAAGTCATTTTGTGGTCATCACAAACCAAGTCAGCTTAAA
Organism: Ia io; assembly: GCA_025583905.1. Lineage (NCBI taxonomy): Eukaryota > Metazoa > Chordata > Mammalia > Chiroptera > Vespertilionidae > Ia > Ia io. Next base: position 52,699,027 of record JAJQQW010000003.1, read on the forward strand.
TAGCAATAACCAGCAGATGTATAATAAAGTCAGGAAAACTGAAAGTCTTTGGCTTCTGCCTCCAACACAGCACAGGAAATGAACAGTTCGGGACATATGGGAAGACTAAACATTCCATTGTACTTCCTGGACTAAATGAAGAATTATTGCACAGGATACACTCTATGCTGTTCACTTAGAGCAGCTATAATCACCAATATTGCAATGTACTATTTGTATAAGCAATGTTTTTGTACCAAATTATTAAAGACAAATGGCTCCTATCGTTTCAGATTGCTACTCAAGTTTCATACATCCTAAGATTCCTTAAAATAAAGCAGATATACACTCTTTGGTTTCTTAAATTTATACGATAATTTAAAACTTTGTAAGTTCTCATAAAAGCTTGTATTTTGAATCATACGTGGAGATTTAAAAATTAAAAGGCTCTTGCAGCTTATCATCTCCCTTCCTTTCCCTGATGACCTCAACAATACTAAAATAAGGAATTAGCTACGGGATGTAACTTAGGTCACACCTACTGTGCGGTAATTAGCAATTTTCTTAAGTGTGCCATAATTATGATGGGTATATGTCTAGAAATGCACAAGTTTTCTTTATCTTCCTCTCATCTCTTACAAACAAGTACATGGCAGATAATTTTGCATAGCAAGAGTCTGAACAGAAATGTGAGTGATTTATTAACTACTATATTTATAATTTTTGAAGTCAAGGCTGAGTAATGAAATAGAACATCTTATATACACATTGGAAACCTGAATGAGTTTCCCCAATATCCTACCCAAGGGCCAGTACTAGTTTTTCCTTCATCTTCCACTTGGACCTCTAGGGTAACATGAATGCTATTTTGTTTCTGGATCTTTTGTCTTCAACCAGAGTAAGGACAACTAAGGGAAAGATATAAGTGGTTTGTGTGAGATAGAAGAATGTTGGAAAGACAAGTTCTGTTTTTGCTAGACAATTTGGGTTCACATGGGAGGCTCTGAATGGACAACCAGAAGATACCACTGCTGGGGCCCTGAGGTCCCTCTGCATTGGATGGTGAGAGATGATCTGCAGACTTTATTCTGCTACCATCAGACTTTCTTATTCTGGATAAGCAGTGGTCTCAGTTCTTAACTTTGACCTCATTCCTCTCTCCAGGACTCCCCCAGGACCAGCACTTTAATTTCATGGCTTCTAGAACACTTTAAGGACAGAATTTCTCTTCCCCTTTATGCAGCCTTCACCTCATCTTCCCAAGGAGCGGATACAGGTGATTTTGATCTCCCGTTTTTCTTTTAATCTGTCGTTAACCTCTATCCTCATCTTTCTCGGAGCATTTCTCTTTTGATTCTAAAAAGCATATTTGTGAAATATAAAAGACTCTTATTTGTTTTTTTGGGGAGGTTTTTTCCATGCCTGTGCAAATAATACTGATTCTTCTACAAACACAGTTGATGATGCTGAATGACTAGAAGATGAGAATGAAAAAGCAGACATGATAACTAATATTTCAAGAAACATTTTCCTGAACATATACATAGGAAGTTTTTTGTTGTTAGTCTAAAGCGACTGAGGATTATAAATTTCCACTCGGCCACAGAAGGCATTAGCTGCTATTTATAGACATTCTGCTGCTGGGGATTTGGTGCAAGTCACCAGCAGGGTGTTCATCTTGGAGGAGATGATACCTTCAGCTGTCCACAGATTTTGGAAGTAGATCATAGAAACAAGGATATCCCAAGGGCTTGGAGCATAGCTTTAGGAAAACTGTGCACTTTAATCACTATGCTTAGATTAATTTCTGACAAAGAGAGGAAATATTCTTCATAACTGTTATACCAGTATAGACACAAGCAGTGTTGAGGTTTACAAGAGCTAGAGTGAGTGGTGAAAACGGGTCTGAAGATAATGCAGAAGGGATTCATTTGTGTGAAAGACTCAGAGGAGAACTGAGGCATGCACTGACTGTCACTATCTGAACAATTCACCAATATCCTGTGAGACAAATATCCAGACCATGATTCATCTCTCCAGTCTTCTACCCTGCTACTTACTGAGTGCCTCTGTGCCAGATATTAGGGGCTGTCTCATGCACTAATCCATGGAATCCTTACAATAGCATTCTGCATATGTAAAAATTCCTACATATCAGAGATCAGTGAACTGGAGCAAAAGGCAGTCCAGATCACAAAATATATGCAAAACCAAAATCCTCAACACATTCTCCAGACTCCAAGTGCAGTGCTATTTGTATCTCTGGGACTGCTAGCAACATGAGAACCTGTGCTGCACCATGCTTGTGCTACATATGGGTGTGGCTTCAAATAATAATAATAATAATAATAATAATAATAATAATAATAATTGCCATGCATTGACCACTGACCACATACTTTTCCAAGCATTGTGTATGCATTATTTTTATTTAGTCTCCTGAGTAATCTAAAGAGACTGTTTGTATCTTTTTAAGGTAAACTGAAGCTAAGAATGGTTGAGCAATAGCCTAGGGCACAAACTTATGTCTAAGGTGGTGTCAGACACAAGCTGTTAGATTCCAGAGCACTTACTATTAAACATTACTCTATGAATCAAGAGATAATGTCAAAAATTTCTACTGTCTACCTTTACAGTCGTTCAGGAAACATTTGTATTTGTGTATGGTAATAATATGAGTACTTGAGTACTATCTATAATTTTTAATTAATTTATAAACAAAATAATTCCATTTCATTAGAATAAAGTTAGATTACAGTTACTTAATTTTAAAATCTATATATTTAATATTGCACTAAATTCAACTATAGTCCATAAGTGTGTGGGTGTATGGACTCCAGAAGTAATTCTAAATCCAGATAAGATAATTTAGATTTTATACCTTTTTTTTATATAGGTGTTTATTATTAATTTACTTCTATCGTTTCTTAATACTGTAAGATGTTATGATTAATTATTGAAATGCAAAGATATCCTCTGATAGATCAAGAACCCCAGGAAGACCGCTCCGAGTCAGAGCTTACCCTTCAGGGAGTTTATGAGGGAGGACTCTTGGGATCCACACCTGTGGAAATAGACTTGGTAAGAGGGAGAATCTGGACTCTGATGCAGCCACAACAAAGATCTCAGCCTACCTCTAGCGCAGTGGTTCCCAACACAGGGCACATGCCCCACAGGGGAGCAATTTGATTTTTAAGGGAGGAAATTTGAGAATGAGTGAATTTTTTTGCATTTCCTATGATTCTAGAGGCCTCACATACAGTATATAAATATATATTGTGACATATTTATGCATTTCAGTTCTCTATTATATGTTTAAAACTTCATTTGATATTTTTTTGTATCACTTCATATTATTATTTTAACAATTTCTTAGAAATTTCTTCCTCAGTACTTCAACTGTCTTTTTGTTCTTTTATTTTTCTCTTTCATGGATGCCATGTTCTTTAGAAGCTTTTTTAGACCAAGTTAATGGCCTTTTAGGCTTCCTCCATGTGAATAGGAGTTCACTTTTTGAATAATAAGAATTATATTTCACGGAGGGGAGGGGCATCAGGATTTTAGAGATGCTTAGGTGGGGCATGGCCAAAAAACAGTTGGGAACCACTGCTCTAGCGGAATGCTAAAGCTAGGATGGGCCCTTTAGAAGTGGTAAGGAGATGTTTTACTCCTACATCAACCAGTCATTGGACACTGGTGCTCCAAGAAGGTGGCTTGGTTCTGGGCAGGGCAGCAATCTGCCCTGGAGGGACATTTTAAAGAGAACTGGAGCAGAGGGCCAGCAGCACTCATGCAGCCAGAGCAGTAAGGTTAGGTTTCTCATTCTTTGAAGTGGGAGTCACAAATAGGTAGAGGACCAGATGTAGAACAAAATCAATAAATGAATAAATAATATAATTACACTAGGGGCCCAGTGCATGAATTCATGCACCTTGAAAGGAACTGTGGGTCGCAAGGTTGCAGTAGGTACAGGGGCGGGTCTTGGCCCATCCTCTGTGCCCCTGCCTGGACCCTTCAACCAAGGCCCCCTGTCCTCTGTCTGCCGGCAGCCCCACTCCCACTGCCGCTCCCACGTGCTGACAGCACTGGCTCTGTTCACACCCGCTGATGGTGCAGAGCGATTGGAGCCAGTGCCATTAGCGGGTGTGGGTGGCAGCTGCTGCCCTGATCATCCCTCAAGAGCAGGGGACAATGGAGAAGCCGTCAGGGGCCATCAGGGCTGGCAGCTGCCACTTGTACCTGCTGATGGCATTGAGCGATTGGGACCAGAACCAAGCATTGTCAGTGGGTCGCAAGCAGTGACTCTAGCATTGACTGTGGGTGTGAACAGGGCCGGCACTGGCACTGAGTGTGCACAGCAGCTCTGGCACTGGCAGCAGGTGCAAACGCCAGGTGGAACTGCGGCATGTGGGAGCAAAGAATTTTCAGTAACCACCAGAGGCTCCCCGCAATGACAGCAACCAGTGCCCTGCCTTGGTCTGCACACACACCACGCCCCCCCCCGGCCGCCTCACCTTCTCCACCATCCTACTGCGGCCGACACCCGCATGTTCTGTACATGCCCCGTGATGGTCAGCACACGTCATAGTGACCGGTTGTTCTGTTGTTTGGTTGTTCTGCTGTTCGGTCTATTTGCATATTAGCCTTTTATTATATAGGATGGTTTCAGAGGGAACTTAAAGTTTAATGATGGGGAGTTGGCTTTTTCTTTTTCTAAGATAACAGAAAACCTTTCAGCCCTTCTTCAGATCTATAACCCTGTAGATTATATGCCTTCCTTTAAATAGAATGCCAACTAACAAATTTTGAAGGAATTATATAATTAGAAAATTATCTATTCATCATCTGTTAGAGAAAATATAATTAGAAAATGTGGCATTCACCATACTAATAATTAATTCAAATAACAACCATCAACGGACTCTATAACTAAGACAGATGGCTTTGATGAGGTTTCACACAATCTCAAATTAAGTCCTCCAGATACTTAAAAAATACAAAGGTAAAAAGAGGTCATTCACATTGGAGAAGACTGGCAACGTTATGTAAGTGATCAGTTAAAATAACTTTGATGGGCAAGTTAATATCATGTACTACCTCACAGGAGTAAGGATATGGCATAAACCTGTAGTACTTCTACCAGAAAATGCATAACCTAAAATTATACTTGAAGAAACAATCAGACTAATTGAAATTGGGAAAATTCTACAAAGTAATTGGCCTGTAATTTTTTCAAAATTGTTAAATTCATGAAGATCAAGAAAGGTCAGAACAATTCCAATAGAGGGATACTGAAGAGAAATGACAGCTTAGTGCAACAATACAGAATTGGGTTCTGTTACTATAAAATACATAATGCACAGCTGGTAAAAATTTCAGTGAGGGATATATGAGAATTCTTTGTACTACTTTTTTGCACCTTATCTGTAAGTTTGAAAATATTTCAAATTAAAAAAATTAAATTAAATAATTAAATAAATAAAGATGGATTTAGCTTTTTTAGTTCATAGAATAATTTAACTGGTAATTATAACAAGAAACAAGAATATTTTTGACCTGCACATTCTTTACAATTTGTTGATTATTTGTAGTTTATCACATCATTAAAGTCGTGTTAAAGCCTAATTCTAAAAGAAAAATAATTTGTAATTCATAAGCAACTAATAAGCACTCACTTTCAATTCCATTTTCCAAATTATTCAGCTCTCTTTTCCAATCCCATGACATATTGAAATACAAAATGCATATGGGCAAAGATTTTGTTGCTAACTTGTTCATAAGTATTACTTCCTTTGATGTTTAATCACCTACTACACTGTGACTACAATAAGCACAGAGCTGTCAGTATTGGAAATTATTTAAAACTTTATATAAGTTGAAATAGTTTTCTATTAGAGTAATGCAGTAACTAAGAGACATTATAAAGCAGATGGTTGAAGCAACAGAGAAATAAAAGGAACAGGAAACAAAACAAGAGAGCCACTAAGAATGCATATAAATATATTAGATATGTATATATTCACTTATAACCGTTCAACTAGGGGACAAATATAATTTTTAACAGAAAATGACAGTAGTTAGAAAATAATATGTTATGCTAAGTAAAATTTTGTTTTGATAGAAAAACTTTGTTATGATGCCTTTGTTGTACTAGGCTTTTGCAAAAATTGACATATTCTTCAATTGTTAGTAATTGGCTAGAATGAAAATAATTTATTCACAACCTTGACTTTTATCACACTTTGATGGGATTCCTTATGCTTTGATTGAGCATATTGATATATTAACACACTAATTCTCAACAATTTGAAAGAGTGAATATATTATTACTTCTAATTTATTGAGGAGAATTGGAGGTAATAGCTGTATAGTCTAACTAAGGCTACATAATAGTGGAGCCAAAATTTTGACATGGGCAGAATTATTCCTGAACAGTTTCTTTAACTACTCTTGGGGAAATATATGTTTATTTAAAATTAAAATTATTTTGTTTGTTTTTTTCATATTTGAATGTATCTTTGTGAAGTTTAGTCAATTTTGTTTTTGGCTTAATACCCTACATGTTATTAAACATTATAAATACAAATTATACTTCTAGTACAAATATTGATTTCAAGACATAAAAGGTGATGCAATGTAAATAAAATAAAAATTTATTGAAAGCAGAGTAAATGTAGGAATCTTGCACATTTATATATATAAACTAGAGGCCCGGTGCACAAAATTCATGCATGGGGGGTGTCCATCAGCCCAACTTGCACCCTCTCCAATCTCAGAGCCCTCACGGGGAGGGGACCTAAACTTCAGTCTGGCCTCCTCTGCTGGAGGTGACCGGGCTGATCAGGGGAAGGCCCCGACCCTATCACCCCACTGCTGCTGCTACTGCCGACTGCCACAGACACCAAGGTGTTTTCATCAACACAGACTCCAGTCCCTTCACCACAAAAAAATGACAACTTTCTTTAGGCGTTTTCAAGATGTCTCTTTCATAAGATATGACATTTCTTTCTCTTTCTTTCTTTCTTTCTTTCTTTCTTTCTTTCTTTCTTTCTTTCTTTCTTTCTTTCTTTCTTTCTTCCTTCCTTCCTTCCTTCCTTCCTTCCTTCCTTCCTTCCTTCCTTCCTTCCTTCCTTCCTTCCTTCCTTTCTTTCTTTCTTTCTTTCTTTCATCTTTTTATCCTCACCTGAGGATATTTTTCCATTGATTTTTAGAGAGCGTGGAAGAGAGAGGGAAAGACAGAGAGAAACATCAATGTGATAGGGACACTTTGATTGGTTGCCTCCTGCATGAGCCCTGACCTGGTCCCTGGCCAGGGAGGAGCCTGCAACCTAGGTTCATGCCTTTGACAAGAATCGAACCCGGACCCTGTGGTCGGCAGTCCAAGGCTCTATCCACTGAGCCAAACTGCTAGGGCAAGACATGACATTTCTTAGCCCCTCCAGCATTAGACCTTCATTTTTTCCTCCAGGAGTGTGGTGGAAAAACCCTAGATCACTTTCTTGGATTCTTATTACTCAAGTTACCAAGAATACTGCGAGTGGCATAAGGGGAGCTTAGCCAATGGGCGGTCATTACTACCGCAGCGAACTGGCAGGCCCTGCTCTCTGCGGGCTCTGTGGGCCTGCCAGCTTGGCACTACGGTAAGCTGGCAGGCCCTGCTCTCTGCGGGCCTGCTCATTTGCCGCTGAGGCGAGCTGGCCTGCGCCATCCGTGGCTTGCCTCACCACGCACACAGTCCCCTCCTGCCCACCTGCACACACAGCCTCCTCCTGAGCAGTCATGACTGTTACAGTGTCCCAGACAATTTGCATATTACTTCTTTATATATATAGATATGCATGGATACTTATTTATATAAATATTTGATATATGTAATATATTATAAATAGTGTTATATAATCTATAATAATAAAAGCATAATATGCAAATTAACCAAAGAACTGAATAGCAGAGGAACTGTCCGGAAGACCTTCTGGATGACCACACTATGACATGCACTGGTGCCAGGCCAACCAAGGCAAGTACAATGCAATTGGTCAGGGGGCTCTACCATCACCCCATGATTGCCCCGCAGAGGGAGGCCCAGGCTACCCAGCCAGTGGCGCTGTGGCAAGTGGGTAGGGCCTCCCTCTGTGGGGCGATTGATTTGGGGGCCCCGCAATTGATTGCCCCACAGAGGGAGGTCCAGGCCACTGGCCAACAATGCTATGGTGGGTGTGCGGGGCTGGCCAGCAATGATCCCGCAGAGGGAGGCCCAGGACAGCCAACGCGATTGCACCCATGCCTATTGCCTGCAGAGGGAGGCGACCGGTGGCAGTAGGGGTGGAAGTGCCACACAGATTGCATGCGGTGGCAGTGGCTGGTGTGGGGCCAGCTGCTGGCAGCCAGGGGAAGGAAAGCCCCGATAGACCCAGATCACCAGCCATGCCTAGGGACCCTACCCAAGGGGTCCCAGATTGCAAAAGGGCACAGGCCAGGCTGAGGGACAACCCCCACCCCGTGCACGAATTTCATGCACTGGGCCTCTAGTGTTATTTATAATATAGATATATATTTAAAATAAAGTTACATACTACATTAGATTTACTATATATTGTTTTTATCACAAATAAATGTGTAATAACATATTTGTATATACTATACAGATATGTAGATATATCTAGATAAAATTTTTACACAGTGTACATTTTGTTTTTTTATCCTCATCCGAGGATATTTTTTCCATTGATTTTTAGTGAGAGTGGAAGGGGGAGGGAGAGACAGAGAGAAACACTGATGTGATGTGAGAGAGAGACATCAATTGGTTGCCTCCCACATGCCCCCGACTAGGGCTGGAGATTGCAACCGAGGTACATGCTCTTGACTGGAATTGAACCCTGGACCCTTCAGTCTGCAGGTCGATGCTCTGTCCACTGAGCCAAAACAGCTAAGGCAGTGTGCGTTTTAAGATGATGCTCATCAGCAGCTTTCTTACACAAATTTGAACTGCTGGAAGAATGAAGCAAAGGGCATAAAGCAGAAATTGGATAATAATTTTGTGACTCATCAAGGTTTGTCTATGGATATTTTCCCCTCTCTAATGAATAATATAATTACATGGTTTCAAAAGGAAGGTAAATCTTAATGGTGGGGAGTTGGCTTGTTCTTTTCCTAAGATAACAGAAAACCTTTCAGCCCTCCTTCAGATGTATAACCATCATTCTGTATGTGGAGTCCTACAATTCAAATAGACATTTGCTAGAAAGAATCCAATCACACATACAATTTCCCATTTACATTCTGATCTATTGAAATAAGGTGGAGGAGCAAGGCAGTTGAATTCTAATCATAATTTCACAATTGAGAATAGAAAGAATTATACAAAAGCCTTATTTGGAAATAGAAGGAACTCTACAAAAGTCAGAGCATCCTTTTATGGTTACCTCTGCTGATTTTTAAATAAATTTAGTGCTAATCTTCATAAAGTGGAGAATGAACAATAGCAAAGGAAAAACATCACTTTTCTCACAAATATTTTTAATTGAAATGAATTCTCATTTCTCTATATTGTCTATAAACTGTGTTTGAATATCTAAGATGAATTTAGCAGAACTTTGGATGCCCCCAAGATTTTATTTACTTGTTTGATTTAGTTAATGAAGATAGAGAACAAAGTAAACAAACATCAAGATGTTCTCAAACATAAATTTTTTTCAAAATGATAATTCTAACAAGCAGCTGTTTCCTTACACAATAATTACTGAAGAGAGAGAAGGTGGTACAGACTAAATGAAAACCTATCTCAAATGAAGAGTTAAAAAAAAAAAAAAAGGGAGGGGAAAAAAGACCTAGAAGAGAAGAAATGGAAATAGAACAAAGGGAAATGAAGGTTATGTTGTCAATGGAAGAAATCTCACAAAGCATTTCAGCATATTTTTTTTTGTACTTTTTAAAAAAATCTTTATTGTTGAAAATATTACATGTCCCCCTTTTTTCCCCATTGACCTCTTCTTGCCTGCCCTTACCTCCCTGCCTCAGGCCTTCACCACCCTATTGTCTATGTCCATGGGATATGCATATATGCATACAAATTATTTCGTTGATCTCTTCCCACCCATCCATCCTACCTAGCCTTCCCTCTGAGGTTCTACAGTCTGTTCTGTAATTCTGTCTCTGGATCTATTTTGTTCATCAATTTATTTTATTCATTAGATTCTACATATGAGTGAGATCATGTGGTACTTATCTTCAGCTCACTTTGGGGATCGGTTGAAAAATCTTGGAAGAAAATCTTTATGTGAGAATTCCCGTAACTGCAACAGGATTTGGTTACAATTCAGATTTAGAGACATGGGTCTATATCTTTTTATTTTATACAAAGACCTTCTCAAGTACTCTATAACCAAGTTATCTATAGTCCCATAAATTATTTTCTTCACTAATTAACCCACGTTTCTCTTGGTAATTCTTTTTTCTTTTCCATATAGCTTCGTATGCCAACAAATGTCATCTACTGTTCATACATGAACAATTTCTCAGAGGGAAGGGGTGGGGATGGGAAGACATCATTTAAAACAAGGCAGCAGTAAATGTGTTCATTTCAAAAGTTAAATTTCTTCATATCTTAAGTTTTCAAATTTAATGAATGTATAGACCAGGGGTCAGCAAACTATGGCCCATGGAGCAAATTTGTTGATGCACTAAAATCTCCATAAACCTCCATTGCATATCCTTGTAATTTCACCCCATAAATTCAATTTAAAATAAATTTTAAAATAATCTAAAAATTTTTAAATATTTAATCTCTGTGCTGAACATGGTAAAGTGATTAACAGAATAAGTCAGGTCACTACAAATATTTTTCAAAATGTCTAGCCTGTGGTTATTTTCAAGACAAATAAAAAGAACTAGATCATTTTAAGTCTTTACTAATTAAACATACTTAAATTAAGCACTTACTATTTTTCTCATACTACATAAGATGGAGGACAAAAAAAACAAAGGAAAATGCATAATCTCTGTCCCCAAAAAGTCACAGTAAGGTGACCAGATCGTCCCACTTTTGGCGGGACAGTCCTGATTTTTAAAAATTTGTCCCGCGTCCCACTGCGTTTTAAAAAAGTCCCTATCCAAAAATAGGGACATTTTTAAAACGCAGTGGGACGCGGGACAAATTGTTAAAAATCGGTTTTGTCCCGCCAAAAGCGGGACGATCTGGTCACTTTACGGGAAGAATGAAATGTATACACATAATTATTATCTAGAATGATAACTGACACAATACTTAAATGTAAAAGGTAAAAAGGGGTAAGAAAAAAAAACAAAAAACAAAAAAACAACAACAAAAATGTACACTCCTCCAAAGGTCTCTAAGCCATACAATCACTCAAAAAAAAAGTTCTTCAAAATCAAAATATATCTATTTATCTTACATGGTGTTTTTTCAACAGTAATATTAAGAGTCAAACAAGGTATTTTTAAGTTAAATTACAAAATTAAGTAGAGTTAAACTAAATATTTACTATGAAAAAATGAAGAACACAGTGAGAAAAGATAGGTAGTTATATTTTTATAGATTATTCTTTTCTTATTCCTTATATAAGATAAAAAATTTAGATTAGATAATTTATTTTCAAAAAGACGTAGGTGTTTAAATTTCATTTTATTATCTTAGAACACAAAGAGTCATGGTTCTAGCGCACTAAAATATTTAGTCATCATATAGCGAAAGGTTAACAACTTTTTCCCCCTAAATCCCTTAATGTATGTAGAACAAAGTGCTTTTATTTTTAAAAAGCATTTAGGCCTAACGGCCATACTTTCTAACTATTTACTAAATATAATGGAAGTAGGCTACAGTTCCTTTTAAATGTAGGTTATTACTTCAAGTCTAACCCATTAAGTTTTCTAAACTAGGGTTTGTGGTATTTGGCATCAACTCTTCTGTTCTTTTGATAAGTACCTAAACAGGATGTCCTTGCAAATTAAATGAAAAATAGCTCTGGAAGTTTTCCTCCCTCAGGAATAAGCATTGAGATTGGCAGATGGCTTAAGTGGAAATACACAGAATGCACTTTAGCCAGCATTAGAAAAGTGTTCCAGCAGATATTGCTGAGGTTAATTCTTTAAGGCCCATCTTACTTCCTTTTGCACTGAAATGTTTTAATGGCCTCAAAGGGAAGGTGCTTAATTTATTTTGCCTAACTGTTTCATGACAGCATCAATAAGGAAGAGAGCTTAAATATGACTAATAAAATTTTAAAATAATGGCTGATTTCTTACCACAGAAATTTTATTTCTTGACATAGAAGAAGAAAGAAGAGATACCTCAATTCAAATGTGTTTTCCAAATCTTGGATTTCCCAAAGACTAAATCATTTTTCACATCACTCAAATACTCTATACATACTTGTTTTTTTCTCTTTCTTCTCCTTTTTTAGGCATGTGAGGTTAATATGACAGATATTTCATTACATTCTTATGATTAACTGTTTGTAACTTTATGAAAAAATTAACTGTTTAGTACTAATGTTATACAACCAATAGAAATAATTCCAAAATCTTAGAAATACTTTCATCTTCCAACTTAAAGATATCAGGTATTAAAAATAATGGGAAAAAGAACTCCATGAAAATGGGACTTGGGAAAATTCTAATGTGATATATTAATGACCTAATATTGAAAGTAATCCTATTTTTTATTTAACTAAGTAGTTAATAAGTAGAGACAACCCTTTAGACTCTAGTTACTTTTAATGGTTGATATTTCTAAAAATATGAACATAATACATTCAATAAATTAGGAAAGGCCTTAGTCATAAACTCAACTGGGTAAGTGGAATTGCTCAGCATAGTGTAGCAGTAGCATTTTTAGTGACATAAACTGAGCTTTCCTGAATTAGTCATAAGTATGAACTATGTTAACACAGTGAAATACATACAGAAAATATAAAAAGAATCTGCAGAACTTTTAAAATTATATTTTAAATTGCTTCCTTCCTTAGTCCATGGACTTTATCAGAAAAACTAGAAATCAGCAAGGCAGCTATCCATATTTTATTCTTCATCATAAGGAAGCACATATATTTGGTGAAAATGAAGGTTAAAGAATGGAGAACAATTTAAAAATACATTGATAACAGAGAGACTTAACTTGTTGAATTTGAGCCTTCTGTACAATCTAAATTATATGTCATAATTTCCTTTTAATCTCTCTAACCTTCTACATATGGCTATCATGACAATATGTGTACTCTCTTCAATACAAAGGGAACAAAATAGAGTATAATCCAGCTAATCACTAAACCCTGAGTGGCCACATTATTATTTATGTACTATGCATTCAGCTACCAAGTATTCCCTAGCTCCATTTATCCAGATATAAATTCTGTCTTAAAATTACAAATAGTATAAGGATTCAAACAAGTAAATATTTTAAAATTCAAATGAATGTAGTTATAGATATTATAATTTTAAAAATATACTTTAATATTAAAAATCATAAAAATAAATATATTTGTAATTAATCTCATTAAGATACTAAGAAACATGCATTATTCTTTATAGAATATTTTCAAAATTAAAATGCCAACTTGCCCAATCTGTGTGTGTGTGTGTTTTCTGTTTGTACATTGACTGTGGCTTAGTTGTTAAATAAGTAAAAGCAAAATATATAGGCAAAAGTATTCTATTAAATTCTTAAAAATTCATCAGATTGTCCTTCCTATAAGAGGTTGAAGATGTTTCTATTCAATGAATTATTTTTTTAGCAAACATGATCATGTACATTAATAGGATTGGCCATAGCCATGCTTATAAATTAGTCGAAATATATCTGGGACTCTGCCATTTCTCCCTTTTCTGGTCCTGTGAACCCCAAAACCTAGTATCTGTCTCTGAATTATACCTGGTATATACTGAAAACTCCTACATTACATTTCCAGCCTAGAATTTTCTCATGAACCCTAAGAAAGCTAGATTCAATATATGTCCTTACCTGAACTCATTAAAATCACCTCTTCTATTTTGATTTCTCTTTTGTATCCCTCAGATATGTCAATGGCACTTCCCTCAATCTCACTACCCAAAACAAAAAACCCAAACTTTCATTTCTCTCTTAGGTAAATTATCCAATCAATAATTAAGTCTTGTGAATTCTGTTAATCATACAGCACCAAAATATTTTTCTGCTTTTAAAATAATTTTACTCAAGATATATTATACTACCTAATGTGACTAATCTCTCCTGGATTATCCCATTTCAGTACACATTCCATACTATTACAAGGGTAATCTTTTAAAACTTATTTGATCATGTCATTCCTACAAAAAAAAAAAAATACGTTTTAGAGATTTTTTGGCTTATAGGAGAAAATAGAAATTCTTCAGCAAAATATAATTACATCAAAGGACCTCTTCATGGGGGACCACCTACCTTTCAAACTTATACCATGTATACAACCACACTACATTGCCCCAACATCCAAGAGTTTTTATCTAAACATTTTATTGCACTGAAATCAAAGTTACAAATTAAATCACCCCAGAATGATTGTGTAGTTGTGTCCTCTTTGAGCTCTATCAATTTTATTTTATATATTTTGACCCTAATAATTAGCTGCATTAAAAAGTATTAGTTGTTAATTATCATTATTGAATTGAGTCTTGTCATTACAAAGTGTATCCTTTTACCTTTGTTATCATGTTTTGCCTCAATTGTATTACAGAAAGAACAACCAATTTCTGGCTAGTGTTTGGATGGTTCTATCCTTACTATCCTTTACTTTCTACTTGATCTTTTTAAGGTAATATGTCCCTCCTACCACTCTGGCTACTTTTAAGATATTTCTGTTTCTCTTTGATCTACTTTACTTTCACAACAGTGTTGTAATGTGCAGTTTAACTTGTATTTATTTTGTTAAAGTTTTTTACCACTTCATTATTATATTATTAGATAAATTTATGGGAGCTACACAAGTATTAGGTCTTCAAATATTAATTCTGCCTCATTTTCTCACTTCTATTCTACTAAGACTTTGAATACATGTATATTTTACAGTTTTTCTAGATTTTCTTTTCTTTTTCCAGGTTTCCTTTAATACCTTTTATTTGTCCTATCTTTCATTTAATTAATTTTATATTCATACTAGATGCCTGGTACACTACCATTCTTGCACTGGTGTGGGGGGGTCCCTTAGCCCGGCCTGTGCCCTTTTGCAGTCTGGGACCCCTCGGGGGATGTCCAACTGCTGGCTTAGGCCCACTTAGGGTCCTTAGCGCTGCGCTCGCAAGCCATGAGCTGAGTAGCACTCCCCCTGTGGGAGTGCACTGACCACCAGGGAGCAGCTCCTGCATTGAGCATCTGCTCCCTGATGGTCAGTGTGTGTCATAGCTACTGGTTATTCCACCGTTTGGTCAATTTGCATATTAGGGTTTTATTATATAGGATGTTTCTAATTTGTTGTTAAGCCTGTACATTGAATTCTTAATTCTAGTTATTCAAAATTTCAGTTCTAGAATATCAATGTGATTCTTTTAAAATGGTTTCCTGTTTTCTACTAATGTCTTCCTGTCATTTAGTATGTAAAATTTTTAGTTAAAATTGTTTTTAAAGTTCCTTTCTGGTTACTGTTTTACCTGATGCTCATTGGGTGTGTTGCTCTTCTTTCTTAATAGTTTTGGGTCAATTCCTATATTTTGCATTTCTGGTTATTGTTTATTGAAGGAAGGGCTTTTGGAATTGGGAGTTTGAGGTTCAGCAATCTGCATACTGTTATATATTGTTCAAGAAATTATTTTCTGCTTATGGAAGTAGTTGAGGAATAGCAAACCACTTTAATCAGAAATTGAGATGATTCAAAACAAAACTAGACTTAAGTTGTATGAGAGTTGGCATACATCCTATTCATATAAATGTGGTATTCTTCATATTCAAGTTGAAAGTCCAGGGTACTCTTCTTTGATTGACCTTAAACTATAATTCTTCTCATTAGTATAAAATGGCAGGAATCTTGGCCTCATATCTAAGTCTCTCAAACTGTCTAATTTCAGGCAGCCAAATGCCTCAGAGGGGGAAGCAGGATCAAATGTCAAGATACCCTCTATTGGCTGCCCTGCTGTCGGTTCCCTTGGTCCCTTAAGTCCTTCATGCTTTAGGAGCTTTCTGATAAGCACTGACACCCCTTTTATGACATTTTGGTCATGCATTCAATTTGATTTTGGTGGTGGGATTGTTGCTTTGAAGCAAAAGAACCCACTATTACTGGAAGCAAAAATTTTATAAAATTGCTCTAGGCACTGGGTATAAGTGCTAATCATAAAGAGGGACCAAGAAAAAATTGTAGTCTAATGAAGTTTATATTCTAGAAATAGCATGTGATAAAACACCCTTGGAAATGAACAAGTTTGTTTGTCTTCTATGAGGATAAAGACCAGTGTGGTTAGGAAATAATGAGTGAGGTGGAGAGTAGAAGGTAAAGTCAGTAAGAAAGGCTTATTATTTTCTAGTGGGAAACTTCTGAGGGTAATTCTGCTTACCAGGCTTGAAATGGATATTATGGGAGTAAGGGTAGAACTAAAGGCAGACAGAAGGATGCTACGGTATTCCAGGAAGGAGATGATTATGGTTTGAATTAAAGTGATAACAATAGAAAGGAAGATGTGCAAAGATTTAGAATATGTTTTGAAGAAAGCACCAAATAAAACTTACTAATTGATTTAAAGTACAGAGGTGAAGAAAAAAATGAATCAGGAATAACATCTTTTTTTAAAAAAATTTGAGTACATAGTAGCATCATGTAAAGGAAGAATGAATATCAGGTTTAGTAGTAAGGTCTGACTACTTTCTATGGTATGAATTTATCTCTAAATTTCAATATATCTAATTATTGATATTAACTTTCTTTTTCCAATAAATTCTATAATTGTGTTAAGACATACTTGTATCCTTTGTTTGTACAAATGTCTCAGAACTTAGAAATTCATTGTCTGTATCAGTTAATTTGGGAAGTATTAGCATCTATTATGTCATTAAATCTCCTAATCTATATGTGCCATACTAATATACATATTAGTAAAAAAAAAAACCTCTGTATTTGATTTTTGATATCATGTAAAATTCATTGCTTCAAATTATTTATCAAGGTGTTAGTATTATATTTAATTTTCTCTGATATTAAGATTCTGGGTTATATAAAAAAAATCTCAATGACAATTATCCTACCTAATAAAAGAGTAATATGCTAATTGACCGTACTTTCGCTATGCCCACAGCCAAACAGGGCACTATGCAAATTAACCCAGCAAAGATGGTGGCCCCCCCATCGCTACCCTGCCCCCCATCGCTGAAGGACCCGGGCGATGGGGGGACCTGATTGGTCGCCGCTGACAGACCTGCTCCGATCGATGGCTGCTGAGGGACCTGGACGGCGGAGGCACCCAGATAGCAGATGGCGGCACAGGGCCAGGCAGCACCGCCCCACGCCACTGCCACCGAGGTCCAAGCCCTGTCCCTGAAAGAAGGAGGAAGGCGGTGGCCAAAGCCAAGGCCTCGGTCCCCGGTGCCAGAGGAAAACTGGTGCCGGTGGAAAACTGGTGCAGGCAGCTAGGTGAAGGAAGCTCTATTGCACAAATCTTCGTGCAATGGGCCTCTAGTTAGAATATAAAGGTATTATTGTTCACCCCTGTTAATCCAGAACTGGAAGAGTACACTTGCATAGTGAATGTTCAATTCATGTGTATTACTTAAAAAGGTAGATTGATTAAAAGAATTAAAATGAATGAACACATTAATGAAACAAAGTATACTGAAAGGATATACTTTTCTAATATCATATAAATAAACTAATTAAATTCTAGACACTGATAAAGGGAAAACTATAGTTATATCCAAAAACAGTATTAAAACTAATTCTGCCATTTGTTTGGCTTAATCGAACATATGACTTATATAATTTCCTTCCAAACCATTTCTCCCAATTATCCCTGATATTCTACCATTTGAGGATATAATTCCTGATTTCAAAGAACTCACAGTTTACTGAGCAATGTTTTATTATATTGGAGAAGAAAACAAGTTACAGATTTATTGAAAGCAAGCAAATATCAAAACACAAAAGAATGAATAAAAAATTCTAAGAGGTTGTAAGAAAAAATATATAGTACTGAAAAATTAGAGAAAATTATAAAGGAGAGGAATTTTACATATGGAGTCATATTCATAATTTGAGGTAACTAAAATCAGATTCTTCAATCTTACATAAAGTTATTTTCTAAATAAACAAAACTTTTCTGTGCTATAATAATGACTTACCTCACATTTACTATGCCACATGCTCTTCTGGATGCCTTTCTAATAAAAAAAGTGAGACTCAGAGCCATTGGTAAATTTGCCCCAGCCAACACACTTCCCAAGGGGCCAGTCAGTATGGCTCTAAAACCCATAATTTTTCCATTACTCGAGGTTGTTGTTTTATAAAGACAGTGTTGATTCAATGATTAATGATTGGTTTTAACCCTTGTAATATTAGTAGCCTTCATCTATCAGAAGTTCAGAAAGGTGAAGTAACTTGACAATATTGCTGGTAAAAATGTATCCTTACCAAAGTCTGTTGCTTATCCTTTGGAGATCAGAAATACCACAGGACCTAGTGTCCACCTCTGTATTCTTCACAATCTCTTATAGGCCTGCTTCCCTTGCTCACACTGTTTCCCACCCCTCTCACTTATGCCTTGTTCTATAGTTTATGAGAACTTCCAGTTGTTTAAAGGTGAAAAACAAGATTTCAATGTTCACAGTTCTTGTTTTCAAATGAAAATATATAGTCAGAATATACACTGAGTGGCCAGATTATTATGATCTCTGAACGCATAATAATCTGGCCACTCAGTGTATATCCTATATAATAAAAGGCTAATATGCAAATTTCCCCCTCGACCAGAGTGGCCAGATTATTATGCATTCAGAGATCATAATAATCTGGCCACTCATTGTGTGTGTATGTGTATATATATCTTACCTAATAATAGAGAAACATGTAAATTGACCGTACCTTCGCTATGCCCCACAGCCAATCAGAGTGAGTATGCAAATTAACCCAACAAAGATGGCAGTTAATTTGCATACATACCTGGGTCCAGAGAACCTCCTCGGCACCGAGGTCACTCCCAGCCGGCCATCAGGCGGAGGTTTTAGGCTTGGGAAGGGGTCGAGCCTGCGATTGGAGGGGCTGGGGTCCCCTTCCCAAGCCTAAAGCCTGGGGCGGAGGCTTTAGGCATGGGAAGGGGTTGAGCCTGCGATCGGAGGTGTGGGTGGGGGAACCACTTCCCAAGCCTAAAGCCTTGGGTGGAGGCTTTAGGCTTGGGAAGGGGCCGAGCCTGTGATTGGAGGTTCTGGGGGTTGGGGACCCCTTCCCATGCCTAAAGCCTGAGGTAGAGTCTTTAAGCTTGGGGAGGTCCTGGGGGGAATCCCTTCCCAAGCCTAAAGCCTGGGGCCAAGCCTATGATCAGAGGTGCCGGGGGGAAACCCCTTCCCAAGCCTAAACCTGGGGCAGAGGATTTAGGCTTGGGAAGGGGCTGAGCTTGGGATCAGAGGGAAGGGGAAAAAATCAATGGAAACATATCTTCAGGGAAGGATAAAAAGAAAAAGAAAGAAAGAAATGACATATCCTATGAAAGACACATCTTGAAAATGCTTAAAGAAAGTTGTCATTTTTTCATGGTGAAGGGACTGGAGTCCATGTTGATGAAAATACCTTGGCGGCTGCAGTGACTGGCAGTGGCTGCAGCAGCGGGGTGATGGGGCGGGCGCCTTCTCCTGATCAGCCTGGTCGCCTCAAGCAAACGGAGGCCAGACTGCGGCTTAGGTCCGCTCCCAGTGGGGAGCGGGCTTAAGCCATCCATAGGACATCCCCTGAGGGCTCCCAGTATGTGAGAGGGGGCAAGCTGGGCTGAGGGACCCCTCCCCAGTACACAAATTTAATGCACTGGGCCCCTAGTGTGTATGTGTGTGTGTATGTATATATATGTATGTGTATGTGTGTGTATGTATATATATGTATTTATCATATTTTCCGGCATATAAGATGACTTTTTAACCCAGGAAAATCTTCTATACGCCCAGTTGTCTTATATGCCGGAAAATACGGTATATATTTCAGAGAGAGGAAAGGAGAGGGAGAGAGAGATAGAAACATCAATGATAAGAGAGAATAATTGATTAGCTGTCTCCTGCATGCCCCCTATTGGGAATTGAGCCTGCAACCTGGCATGTGCCCTGACAGAGAATCAAACTTTGATCCCTAGGTTCATGGCTTGATGCTCAACCACTGAGCTTCTTATATATTTTTTTATTTCCTGATTTGGTTTGAGAATATCTACCAAAAAGATTCGCTATTAGCAAAGAGTATTCAGGAATAATGCAGTACAACAAACAATTGCGTCTTCACATAGGAAGGAGAAGGCTGGCCTTATTTAGTAAAAAAATAATCAATACTATTATTTGCAATATAGTTACAGGTAGAGTGTGACGGGGGGAGGGAGGGGGGAGAGAGGAAGAGAGAGAGAGAGAGAGAGAGAGAGAAATCATTTGTTATACATACATTGAGAGAACTAGATGCTTGCCCAAAATGTATTTCTGTGTATTTGCTTCTCTAAGTAACATTTTGAAAGTTAAATTATTATAAAGCATTGGAAAATATAGGCAGTTACAATTCTCATGAGAAAATGGTGAATGAGGCATGGCAGTCTTGGCAAATATTTTTCCTTTTTCCATCCTTCTCTCTCCATATTTCTATTTTTTAACCTCTTCAGTTTTTTATTACGTTCCCTCTTTCTCTATTTCTTGCTTTCTTTGTTTTCTCTCTCTTTTTCCCTCTCTCCCTCTCTCTTGTCTCTCCTTAAGCACAATGCAATTCCTCCCAAGGTCATGGCTGCCAGCTCCTGGTGTTCTTGATGACCGTGGGATCAGTACAACATGTCTGTAAGGAGAGGAAGAGCAGGAATTCCCTGGGTCTGTGAAGCAGCAGACACTTCTTCCACTTGGTTGTGAGCTGGATCCCTGGGGGCAGTGAACAGGAAAAGACCTGTGGTGCAATTGCTCGGTGCTCTAAGATGTCTGTTTAGGACCAAGCTTTCTCACACCTGGATGGATGGCTTTTCCATTTATAATTAGATGAGAAAGAAACTTTGCCTTGTATTATTTTCAGAGGTAAAAGTTGGTTGGACGTTTTAATAGCTGGAAAAGAAGATAAATGAGCTTCAGAGTGTGCTGTGCACCTTACTTTGCTGAAAATTTTAAATAAGTTGCCAATATTAAAATGAAGTTTATTTCAGATTTGTCAAGGGACATTACTCCTGAAATCTCAAATTGTTTAGCATTTTTTGAAACTTAATATCACATTACAGGTATTCCGAGTACATTTTGTTTTGCACACTGTTGATGAATAATGCACCTAATCAATAATTTAAAGAACCTATGTACTCTGTTTCTAGAGAAGAGACATGTGAAATCGGTATTTCTTTAGCTATTGCTATAGGAAGTCCTTCATCTGCTGTATTCACCTGACACTATGAAAATAGCTGTTTAAAGAGGCACTAGCAGTTGAATTAGTAAATAAAAATGGATCACAGTGAAATAAATTCCCAGATTTTTAAAACAATTAGCACTATATGGAATTGGGTGGGTTATTTTTAAAACTATATTCTAAAATATAACATGTTTATGGGAACATGACACTTTACCCATCATATAAATTTACTATACATATATTTCTTTGTGTGTTTGTGCATGCATGCATGTTCTGATCCCTGAAAGTTAGAGATTAAGATTGTCACAAGTTAATATGCATGTGTGTGTTTTGTGAATGTGCATTTTGCCTTAGAAATTAGGTCAAATTATGATTTCCAACTTATCATGTATACAATAGAATTTACTGGTTTAACATCTGTTGTTTGTGTACACTTAATTTTTCAGGGTAGTCCCATTATATTCTGGAAGATAATAGAGGATAAAAGAGACTTTTCATGGAGCCAAGCAAATGTGGCTACGTCTACTTGGAAAAAATAGTGGTGACTCCTGTCAGCATGGGACAATGAAACCTCTGCAGAAGAAAGGCATTGCTGCTACTATGGAGAGGGTCAAATATCAGAAAGTTAGCCTCCATACACTCCTAGTGGGCATAGAGAAAGGTTTGAGTGTAAACTATCCAGGCTCTGGGAGACAGCCATGAGCAGAAAGAAGTCTTTGGGTTGACCTGTCTCAGATCCTAGCAGAATAAAATACAGAGAACCAAGGGGTAAACTTTAACACATTGAAGTTTGTTATAGATTGACTTTACAACTCTATTTTCATGCTCTACACTCACAAAGGGCTCCCTACATCTTTTTAAACTGGTTATGTCCATGAGCTGTATAATAGTATCATTAGTGAGGTAGATGGGCCACATCTATGAGCCCGATTAAGATTTCTGCGTGGCTGCCAGTTGTATGTTTGCTGCAGACTGCTTTTGTAGACCAGGAAGTGTTTACAAACCTTAACTGGAAAAAAAAAAAGGTAACTTTATATCTCTAAGTTAACAAAAATGTCTACTATTAAATAATAGCCTGCACATTTGCATGTGAGGATCAATCCCAAACCACCTCATTAGGTGCTTATCCTAACTGGCAGCAATTCCTTTCTATAGCTGATGGTGTTCTGATCCTTAAAATATAACCCTCTTTTTTTCTGGCCACTAATGTGACGGGTGGAACTAAAGCCAAACCAAACCAAACCAAAAGTCAGAAAGTGAAATCTCCAAATTACATAGATTGCTTACAGTAATTTTCTTGGTAAGTATCGCAAGAAATCAATTATGTGATTTTTTTTTAATTTCAGTTGACCTTTGAAAAAAGTGGGCATTAGTGACACTAACCACCCACACAGTAGAAAATTCTTGTGTTAATTTATTTTCCCTCTGCTGATTAAAAATACTACATTGATTTTCTGACGTGATTTGCAGGCTCTATTGAGTATTCCTTTTGCATTTTTATTCTTTATACACAAAGCAAGTTTACTATATTAAACCTCTCTTTGTTATCCTCACATTTCCTTTAATTCCATCAATAAATTTGAGTTATTTTTTAGGGAAATTCCATTTAAATTATAAAGCAGTGACTCTTTATATGATTTGGGGTAATACAGAAAAGAAAGGCTAATTAAAAATTTTCATACTATTGATAAATTAATTTAATAAATTTGTAATAGTTCCAAATCTATAGTGATAAACTGTTTTTCAGGTAAATTTTGAAATTTTTTATGACATGGATGAGTAAATCTAGAACAAATTAATGTTCAGAAAGACTATGTTAGTGTGAGGATAACTTTGAACTTTGTCTGAGATCTTATGACTGGAAAACAACATAGATATCTCCCCACTCTTAATTTTTTTGTCTAACCCCAAAGGATCACTATGTCCTGACATAGTCTAGAATAAAAATCTGTCTTCAGTGGCTCTCATAAGACCTCTCTTCAGGCTTGCTCATAATTCTGTTTTATAAAACCCTAAGTTTTCAACTCTTCCTTGAAAATCTCTCTATTGTAATAACTCTAGTAAAATTATTGCCTTAATTGCCTGGTGCATTTTGTTTTTCACAGTGTTGAATTTACATTATTACCATAGGCAACAGCCTGTTAAGAAGTCAAAACACTGTTTAAGGTTCTGCATTTCTCAACCAGCATTTTGGGCATGGACCATACTTTTTAAAAGTAGTGGATAATTGAATATTTTAAAAGAATTACTTATACATGTATACTACATAAAGGAAAGGGGATTTGGCAGTTATTCAGTTTGACAGGCATAGACTTTATTCAGACAATGATGAATGTGGTCAAGGCTTAATGGTACTCAGGAATGAGTTATGTGACTCACCAGCTTTATGACTTACTAGTGGCATAACCTTGAGGAAATTACTTTTCCCTACTAAGCCTTTGTTTCCATATATTCCTTATTTCCTATCTCACGGGGTTATTATGAAGATTCAAATAAGCAATATAAGAATAACTTAAGCCCTGTGGTAGGATTGACTATCGTTTTATGATCTATCATTATATGTATTAAAGCTTTAAAATCCATTGTTTTAGGCTCCATCCAAGGAGATTTAGATACAAAGGTACCAGAAAGGATTCATTGTAGAACCACTATTCTAAATTTTTATTTCTACCCTAGGGACATCGAGTGTAGAAAAATCACCCTATATCATTTATTTGATGAAGAAATGAACATCTATTTTGTTCTTAAATATTATACCTCCCAAGTGGTGGTGGATGTACACTCTGGTTCATGGATGGATGCTACTACTAAATACAGAAAAAAAAGAATATCTCCCAAGTAAATATTTGATAAAGGCAGATGTTTTTTTTCTTTTGTTTTATTATCATTATTCCCCTTTGGTAAGAGCCGTATAATAGCATTATTAACAAACAGCACATGTTAAAGACAGTTCAGCAAGGAAATAAAGTATTATATAGATTATATCTTAACAATAATTTTAAATGCTCACAGAGGTAAGTTGGCCTGATCTTTTCATAGCTTCTGTAGCTTTCTGGACTGGCAATAGCCTCCTCTTGCCATTTATGCTTTCATTAAGAATAAACATTACAATTCTGTTGTAAGATGAAGGCATCTGCCTATTTAGAAAATAAACTAAAGGACCCAAACAGGGTTCATTGTTTTAATGAATGCTACCAAAGTAGTATGAGTAGGAAATTCAATTTGATTAAATATGTGCTAAAAATATTTCTAAGCAAATAAAAAGTTTACTAGAAACTTCCATATCTTTTAGTGGAGAGTGAGTGGCTATATATACCACACTATGTTGCCAATTACAAGTGTTATTTATAGCATGAATTATTCTCCTTGAGTTCAGAAGCAAACGGAGGTCAGTGGGATACACAATTGCTATAGCTTTAAAAAAAACTCATTCAATAATAAGTTTATGCATAGAGTTTAAAAAAACTCATTCAATAATAAGTTTATGCAAATTTAAGTTTCAATGCATTTAATAAACTATGCATAAACTTTTGCAAATTGTCTATTTATATTACACCCATAGATAATTATTGAGATAAATTTCCATAATTGTCTGGTACCCCTTTTCCAGGAAAATTTATCCTTTAACTGTGACTAGAAAGAGAGGGATAGTCCCTTGCTAGCCCTGGATATGAGCAAAGTTAATTCTGCCAAATGGAATAAGGTAGTGGATTCCTAAAATAACGCTCTCTGTCAAGGCTCTCTTTAGTTTTTATAATTTCAAATCTGAGACTAACAGCAAGAGAAAATAAAACAAAAATATGATGTTAAATATAACTGTGGGAAACTATTTTTATTCTGATTTTGCCTTCCTTTGTTTAAGTTATATGTTACCTTTGAGTATAGTAACATAACAACAATAGCTAATATACACTGAGTGTCCAGATTATTATGACCACCCCATCAGTACTTCGTTGGGCCACATTTTGCCTTTAATACTGCAGCGATTCTTCTTGGCATTGACTCCATGAGATGTTGAAAGGTGATGCAAGGAATCTGACACCATGGGTGATGAACAGCACTGTCCAGTCCTGTGAGATTTGATGGTTGTGGAACCAGCTGCCAGATGGCTCTTTTAACTTCGTCCCACAAATGCTCAACTGGATTGAGATCTGGTGATTGTGGGGGCCACCTAAGCAAGGTAAAGTCTCCCTCATGTTCTTGAAACCACTCCTGCACAATACGAGCACCGTGGCATGGCGCATTGTCTTGTTGGAAGAAGCCATCTCCATTGGGATACGCCATCAACATGATAGGATGAACTTGATCAGCAACGATACTTAGGTATGTTGTGCTATTCAGACGTTGTTCCACATGAATTCAAGGGCCCAAATCATGCCAGGAAAACATGCCCCAAACCATAACACTGCCCCCACCAGCTTGAAGGGTTGTACTCATGCATGTGGGGTGCATGCTTTCATGCTGTTTCCGCAAAATTCTCACTCTGCCATCTGCATGATGCAACTGGAAACGTGATTCATGGAACCACATGACTTTTTTCTAATGCTCGACTGTCCAATCCTTGTGTTCCTGGGCGAATTGGAGACGTTTTGTCTTGGTAACTGCAGACAGCAAAGGTGTTCGAACCGGCCTTCGGCTTCCATATCCCATACGATGCTGTGTACGGCTAATTTGTGTACAAATGCCAGGTGGTCATAATAATCTGGCCACTCAGTGTATATTTTACATTCTAAATCCAGCATTGTGCCAAGTGCGGCTAGAAATTTTATTTTATATGATATTCTCATTATAATTTATCCTTCAAAACTCTGTCTCAAGTTGTTCCTTAAGGAAAAACATTGTAAAAAAGAATATGTGCAGGAAAGATAAGCAAGTTGTAATATTTCATATGCTTATCATAACACATACTTATCAGTCACAGTAAACTTGCATTCTACTTTACTTTTTCCTGTTTGCAAAGTTATCCTTAGCAAAGAATACTCAGATAGAAAGTAGACTGTGGAAAAATATGAACCTAAATATGAAATATTCAAAACATTATCTTATATGTATTTATTATATTTATCTTGAAGATTTTAGAAAATAGGTTTCCTAAAGGTAAGGACATTTATTTCACTTTATTTTCTCAACAGTGTCTAAAATGCCATGCTGAGCACAGAAAAAAACGTTTCCTGATAATAATATGAAACAAACAATTAAATCACATTTTAAAATATAATTCTAAAACAATGAGAAAAAAAGAAGAAAATCTTACCTATAAAATACATTCAGATAGCAAAATGTACAAGGATATGATAGCTTATAAATTTCCTTCATACATTAAGCAAAAATTTAGATATTTACTTGGAAAAGATAATTCAATACACAATTCAACATGAATTAAAAGATTCCACTGCTAGTTAAAATGCTATTTCATTTATTTACAGTTGTGATTGGATTCATTCACTCATTAAATTGGACAATATATCATTCATTTAGGAGTTTCTTTATCAAACATTTATTAAACGGTTAGTAAGTGTCAGGTACTTTTAAATGATATCACATAGATGGATAACTCTAAATGTGCTAAAGAAAGCAGTAAGAAAAGCTTAATGAGAATGTTTAACAGGAAGGCAGAAAGGGAGAGGAAAGCAGTGATGGAGGAATGACAAAAAAAAGAGAACTTGATATCTGCTAATGAAATATCATTTTTTATGGGTTTCTATACAATGGTATTCAGTTAAAGTCAATAATAAATAAACCAATAAATATTATCATAAGAATTTGTATTTGAAAAATTATCAGAAAATTTTGATATAATTTGAGTTTTTCCAAGA
This sequence comes from Ia io, assembly GCA_025583905.1. Classification (NCBI taxonomy): domain Eukaryota; kingdom Metazoa; phylum Chordata; class Mammalia; order Chiroptera; family Vespertilionidae; genus Ia; species Ia io. Next base: position 52,726,325 of record JAJQQW010000003.1, read on the forward strand.
ATTGCAATGGAAAAAATTTACTTCTTCTTCTTGAGGCTATCAGAGGAGCTTCTTCAAAACTCTGTAGTGATTTTCTAGGCTGCAAACTGCTAGTTCTTTGTTACTGACTGAGCGACCACTAGAGGGAACTCACAGCATGTGCTCTGTTGATCAGCTTTCTGTTTTGTGTCATTAAAAATGATAGTTCAAAGTATGAACATTGAATCTCATTGAAATAAAGTGTTTAAACTGTTAACATGTATTAATCCCAGTTTGATTAACTCTTTTAATCCCAGATTCCCAAAATAAGGTCTAGAAAATTATAGGACTGTATTCTATATTTCCGCTACCTCTGCAAATTGAACAGAGAGTCTGGTAGAAATCTAACTGAAAACATCCCCTTCAGCTAAACCTTGAGTTTATGGATACTCTAATGCTCAACACAGTAAAAATTATTCTAGAAAAATGATCATGGTAAAGAGGGTACTTTTATAGAGATGGTGTCTACGTTGACAGCGTGGTCAGGCTAGGTTTTCTCAAAGAGATGCATTTTTTTTTTTAAAAGTCCTAATGGATTAGAAAAAAAAATCCAAAATACCACCTGAGAGAAATGTTTTCTTAGGCACAGGAATGTGAAGTAAATGCAAAGGTCCTAAGGAGGGAGAGAGTATAGGGTGCTCAGGGATAGAAAGCTGTGTGGATGGGGCTCAGTGAAGAAGAGGGAGAATTGAAAGAGAAGGTCATAAAGGTAGATGGGGGCCAAAGTATGTAGGGCCTTGAAAGTCATGATTTTTAACCTAATTGCTATGGAAGCCATTGGAAAGCAATGGGATGATTTGATTTCCATTTGGAGACATTCTTCTGTATGCTAATGGACTATGTTGAGACAAAAATAGAAACAAAGAGATCAGCAGGGCTGCTAATATAGGGATAGGGATAGACTGGAAGAGGCTCTTAGTGAGAGACTACTGGATTTTACATACATTTTGTAGCTGATGAACTAGAAGGTGAGTGTGAGGCCTTGAGCAGAATCTAAAGCTCAGCCAAAACTACTCCATTAATGGTGATGTCACTTGCTTATCTAGGGAAGAGTGACAGAAGAACATTTACTCTGTAAAGCAAGGGCTACAACTTATAGATATGAACTAGGAGGTGATAGTTCGATTCTCAGTTAGGGCACATGCCTGGGTTGCAGGCTCAATCCACAGTGTGGGGTGTGCATGAGGCAGCCAATCAATGATTCTCTCTCATCATTTATATTTATGTCTATCTCTCCTGCTCCCTTCCTCTCTGAAATCATTAAAAATATATTTAAAAAAAACTAAGTTAGAAATAAAAATCACTCTTTAATTTTTATTGCAATGACAAAATGTAATATTATGTAAATTCTTGTCCTTGTATAACAAAACTGTTATTGAGAGTCAACATGGAAAGTTCTTTGAGCAGACACAGTAGATCCAAAAAAGGGGTACATAAATATTACAAGTGCTAAAGAAAAAGTATTGCTACATTAAGTAAGATGTGCATGGAAAACTGGAAATAGTAAAGAATGGCACACAACTGTAAACATAATCCTTCCAAAAAAAGGACAGCTAAATGGCTGATCAAATTACTAGATTGATTTCTGATGTATGCTTTAACTGTACAGAGGAGAGAGAGAGAGAGAGAGAGAGAGAGAGAGAGAGAGAGAGAGAGAGAGAGTAGAAAAAGAGGAAGATAGAATTAGAATTGGCACCAACATGTGGTAAGTGAATTGAACTGAATTTAATTGAGACTTTTTGAATTAAACTGCATTGAATAAAATTGAATTGCAGGATTTGTACTGAGTGTGAATAGCTGGCTGTGTGGGAGAGTGGCTGAGTGATTAGCCAAGAGCTTTATACTCTAAAGCCAACTGTGTGAGATCCCTGCAGAGTGAGTGAAAAAGTAAAATGAGGGTTTGCTTCTAATGGGAATTGGATATTAGGACAGTGAAGTATAATCATTAGGACAGCAGAATAAAAAGCTAGTCAGACAGAAGAAAACACATGATACAAATAGATGCCAAACTTTTTTTTTAAATGAGGACAAAGGAATGAAAAATACTGGAATAGAAGTCTATTGAAAGATATATATTAATCATTATTTGATTTTAGTGTTTTCTAATTTGTGGCATTACCAAATTTAAGTCCAAATGGTTCTCATTTCTTCTTCCAATAGTGCAATGTGATATACAAATCTTAATTCTCAACTCATATGAGCCAATTAAAAAAGGAATTGTCCATTGATTGTTCTTGAGCCATGTCAGAGCATCTTGGAATGACTGCATTTAGGATGACAATGTCTTATGCCAGTTCTCATAACTGCACATTTATTATATTCACAAACACAGAAGAATGAAAACAATTTGTATAATATTTAACTGTTTCATGGGTGTTGACCAGGAGCAAAGTATAGATAGTCCTAGAGGTCCAGTATGAATAAGAATATTGCTAAATGGAATCTTCATTCTAAAACCATTGAAATACACACTGAGTGGCCAGATTATTATGATCTCTGAACACATAATAATCTGGCCACTCAGTGTATATCCTATATAATAAAAGGCTAATATGCAAATTGTCCCCTCAACCAGGAGTTCTACCAGCAGGCAGCCCGGCCAACCACCCATGTCTCCTCCCCCTGGCCAGGCTGGCTGGACCCCACCCATGCACGAGTTCATGCACCGGGCCTCATACACACACACACACACACACACACACACACACACACACACACACACACTGAGTGGCCAGATTATTATGCATTCAGAGATCATAATAATCTGGCCACTCAGTGTATATTATGCAAGTACTAACACCTATGGCCCCTTGGTTGTGATGTGCACCAGTTGAGAAATCTCCTGCAGTTTTTTGCAGGAGCAGGCTGTATCCAATTTTGCTTTCAGTGACTTGAGGTTGGCAGCCTGAAATGAGTCATGGTGGGAGTATTTACACACCTCAGAAATCATTGAAGACTACAAATTGGAGCTAACTCCAACCCTAGAGCTCAATCCTTAAACATTTAGGACAATAAAAGCCAGCAAAACAAGTGTTATCCACAGAAAGAATTTACCTGTCCTTCTGTATTGTACTCTGCTTGTTTACCACGGTGTATTTGTAATAGATATTAGTAATGACATTAGAGGGATATAGATTTTAAGCGCCAGCTTCACTGTTAATAGCTTTCCTGTCATTTTCACGTGGCCAAAGTGATTTTTACCCCCTCTCATTTGTCACTCCTCATTTCCTGATCACTGCAAGTGTTTCAAAATGATTCCCTCTTTCTTATGCTACTGTCCCTTGTCAGTTTGATTATTTGGAGATTTTTCAGACTAATTCTTAGTCCTTTGGACACAAGCCCTTTCCCCTAACCCCCTAACTCTTATTTTATAGAACTACAAGATATGCAAGGCTCATGTTTCATTATTCTTGCCCAAATCCAAGAATTGGCCATTTATTCAGGGATCCATAGCTCTTTTTGTTGAATAACTGGCATTTAGAAACTAAGATGTGTACTCTATGTATGCTCATACAACTGAATTTTATTTTATACTAAATATTTATGTTTGCATTTACAAATATTTGTTGTGAAAAATAAGGCAAATAGGGAATATTATGAAAATCATAAAGTCATGCTATACCCCATCATCTGGTGATAATCACTATCATTTTTTCATTAAATTTTCTTTTTCTATACACATTTTTTATAATGAGAGATGATTACAGTTTGATATAGGCTTTTAATTTTTGCTTAAATAGTTCTTCATTTTTTATTATTCATTATTAAACATTCTTTTGAGGATTTTTACCTATATTATGATTCACTCTGTTTTTGAACTCTTGCATAAGAGATGTATTAAAATCAATTCATGCACAAGCAATGACCAAAATAAAAGAAGGATATTACAAGAAAGTATTCTATGTTTAGATGAAAATAAAATTGATATAGTTACCTAGATTCTTGTCTGAGTAAAGATATTTGAAACAAAAATATTTAGTATGTGACTTTTGGAATTCAGTATTATTAGAAAGACCTGATTATAGCTAAGAGAAGAAAAACAGATGATGTACTGGTTATTCCTAGTTTTGTATATTCATCTGCAAGTGTGGGAATTATTTATTTGTATTTTACAATCAACTTTCATTGATTTTTAAAAGTTTTATATAATACTTTCCTTTTCTGAAGAAATACAACGTGACTCAAGTTGCAAATAGGATTAGTGCATCTACTTGTGTAACACCAGTTTAATGTAGATATTGATTTAGAGTAATTGTTAGATTTTTAAAACCAAGATTTTTAAAACCTTACAGACCTACAGAATGTCTCTGTCCCTTCTGAATTTTGCAAAGCTAATCTCAGAGCTTCGGAAACCTGTGACAGTTTATGGTTCAAGGTTACCTTATAGTTCTTTCCTGTCCCAACCAACCTAAAAGCATCCGGATGGTGTGCTTGAACCACAGTTGGCACTTATGCTGTCAATCTAATCATTATAGACTGCAGATAGCACACCAAATAAAAGAATATAATTTCTTCAAATAGCTCATTGTAACAGATTATAATTAAGGAAATAACAACATGCTTTAGTAATCAGTGAATATTTTCAAGTTTACTTAGCATTCAAAATGTATACAATTGCTGTAATCCTTGCAACATCATACCCCAACCCAACAGCATCCCTAGAAATAAGCAGATAAAAACCTCAAGAAACTATCCTGATTCGTTCTTATCTGTACAGAGTGAAAATTAATTCTTCACAGTTTTCCAAAATATGTAAATACCCTTCATATTAGATTATTTATTACTCTTGTTTACTTTATCCTTGTTATATATAAAATGAGAATAAAAATAGCAATAATACACAAAATATTAAATGTGGTATCAGTAAAATAAGTGGAATGCTTAGGTGAGTAATGGACATGCATAGGTGCTAAACAAATATTGGCAATTATTATTATTAGTTGGATTCTCACTGAATCTTCAATTCCTGTCCTTTACTCCAGGCCAGTCTCATTGCATTAACTGTTGGAAACAGTGGGTTAATCTAGCAAGAGTGTACTTTTTACCAGGGAAGATGAAGAACAGGGAAACACATTCAAGACAAATCGCTCCAAAATCTAAACACAGGAATTTAGGCTGGATTATTCTTGATAGACACCATGAACCATGTCAAACACAGTCTCGTTCTTGTTCACTATCATGGTACCAGGGAAACATCTGGCTCTTGAGTAGCATAGCTTTCCTCTGTGACAATGACATTTCCAATGTATTAGAATTAACTTTAGCTACAAATAAACGGGACATTATTTAAAACAATATGCTGAGAATTCTAGGATCACCAAAAACAAAATGAGTTAAATATGGAAGCAAGTCCATAAGTATTAAAATAAAAAGAATATTATGTTTACATGCCAGTACTTTAGGATATTTCTACTGCATAATTCAGAAGCAGAATGTTTTAACAGAAGGAAAGGTTGCCCTCTAGTGTTTCAGAGATGAACAACTAGATAAACTGAATTCGCATCTCACTTTGTTTACTAGATCCTCAACAGAAAATTGTAGGAGATAGAGTAAAGATTAGATAAAAAGAAAATAAGAAGGCTATTGGTATAAGGAATTAGGAGAACATTTGATTTTTAAATTCTTTTTTTTTTTTGACATTGAGCATAAGAAATGATTGGCTCAATTATGCTGATCTCCTACTTAACATTCTAACTGTAAGGTCAGCCTCAACCTTGGGATTGCTACATATTTATGAATATTATGTATGCCATTGTAAAAATTACATAGATGCAAATATACATGTTTTTAAATTTTATTTTTATTATTGAGGGTTTTACAGATGTCCCACATTTTTCCTCATCCCTTCTCCCCCTCTGCCTGGTTCCCACCCTACCCCAGGCTTCACCACTCTATCGTCTGTGTTGATGGTCCATAGATGCAAATATTCTTATCACCAAAAATGTTGATTTCCCATGATTACCCTTCCAATTGATTACTTCTATATTCTTGAGTGATATTAAGAATATAGAAATAATTATTCTTTAAATTATCACTTTAGCTTTACTAGATCAAAACTAATAACACTTACTTTTTCAAAAATATATTTCAGAATGTTTTACTAAGTACAGTCAAGATTTCCATGTTCATTTAATTAGAATAAAGATTAAGATACTATATCATCAGTTTCCCCACTTCCCCCTAATTGAAATATATTTCTCGATAAGGGAGAAAGATGGCGACCGGCAAGAAGGTAGGGAGAGAGAGAGTGTGAGTGAGGAACCCATAGAGGAGAGTGTAGACGTGTAGACGTGTGTGGTGTGTGTGTGGGTATGAGCTAGGGTCAGATAGATTCTGCAGGGCTTCCAAGGGGCTGCCTAACCAGGCAGTCCTAGATGGTGGAGCCCCGCGCACAAAGCGGACACTTCTCGGCGGCTGGTGCTGACGCGGAGACCACGCCATCTTGAGAAACAGAGCTGCCTGAGACTCGGATCCTGGCTTCTGACACAAACCAGGACCCTGCAGCCACTGGGGACAGAGAACTGCTATCACAGCTTCAGTGGAAGAAACAACAAGAATCCAGACTTCCCGGCAGATTCCCGTGAGTCAAAGAGCCTATCCCCCTCCCCGCAGGCGCATGCGGATAGCGCCAGAGTAACTAATAGACACGCCCCTCGCGCAAGCTGCAGAGCTTTGCGCAGGGACGCGCTCTGCCTTAGGGAATTTGGCGCGCAGGACGGAAGCAGCTCACCTTCAGGGAAATCTGTCAGTGCGCACAGAGGGCTCCCCTTTGGGGAATTGGGGGGAATTTGGCTTGCGGGTCACAGCTCCCCTTCGGGGAATCTTAGAGCGTGCACAAAGGGGCTTCCCTTTGGGGAATTTGGCGCACAGGACGGACTCCGCCCCTCTTCGGGGATTCTGGGAGAGTGCACAAAGGCAGCTCACCTTCAGGGATTTGAGAGTGTGCGCCCTAGCCGGTTTGGCTCAGTAAAGAGAGCACACACAGGACGCAGCTCCACTTCAGGGAATTTGGCACGCCGGACACAGCTGCCTAGGATCCCTGACTCACAGCGCATTCACACTAAGAGCCAACGACCCCAATTGTTGGTGCATGCACACACAGGGACCCTGATTCTCAACGAGAAACTGCACAAGGCAACAGAGACTCTGACACTCGATTCTTGGTGCAGATACAGGGAAACTCTGACTCCTGGCACATGCTAAGGATCTCATTTTCGACACATACCAACAGTGTGGTGCTGACAGGGCCCCTGATTCTAAGTGTGCACACGAGACCACATGGAACACTGGGGACACTGACCCTGGGCAAGTCTGGTTCCCACCAACCAAAGGCAGCCACACATCCTAGTGTCAGAGCACTTCAGTGAAACTCGGGTGGAGCGAAGTCTCCAAAGCGCACGGCCGAGGTCCACACAAACGGAAGCTTGAGCTTTCTGGTGATAGCCAGAATGGGGAAACGAAATAACTCACAGAGGAAAGAAAATGTGGAGTCGCCAAGAAAGGAAATTAGTGAAACTGAAGCTTGCAACATGACCGAAAAGGAGTTCAGAGCAATGGTCGTGGAATTTATACATCGGATGGATGAGAAAATCAACAACTTATGCAAGAATCAGGAAGAAATGAAAAGTGATATAGCTACAATCAAAAACACCATGGAAAGTTTCAACAGTAGACTACAAGAAGCAGAGGACCGAATTAGTGAGTTAGAAGGTCAGGTACAGAAACAAGCTCAATCTGAACAGCAATTGGAGAAAAAAAATAAAAAAGCAGGAGGAAAGCCTAAGGGAGCTTCAGGACAACATGAAGCGAAGTAACATGCGTATAATAGGGCTGCCAGAAGGACAAGAAGAGCAGCAGGGATTAGAAAATCTATTTGAAGAAATAATGACAGAAAACTTCCCGGATATGGGAAAGATAAAAGTTACGCAAGTACAGAGAGTCCCAAGCAGGATCAACCCCAAAAGACCCACACCAAGACATGTCATAATCTCAATGGCAAATATAAATGATAAAGAGAGAATCTTAAAGGCAGCAAGAGAGAGACAGAGAGTTACCTACAAAGGAACACCCATCAGATTGTCAAATGATTACTCAACAGAAACACAACAAACTAGAAGTGAATGGAAGGAGGTATACAAAGTGTTGCAAACCAAAGGACTGAATCCAAGAATACTATATCCAGCAAGACTATCAATCAAAATTGAAGGGGAAATCAGGAGCTTCGCAGACAAAAAAAGACTCAGGGAGTTTATCACCACCAAACCAGCAATGCAAGAATTGCTAAAGGGAATACTGTAAAAAGAAGAAATAAACAGGTAAGAAAGAATACAGACACAAAAATAGATATGACTACAAACAAATACCTTTCAGTAATAACTTTAAATGTAAATGGACTAAATGCTCCAATCAAAAGACATCGAGTGGCTGAATGGATAAAAAATCATGACCCATATATATGCTGTCTACAAGAGACCCACCTCAGAACAAGAGACTCACACAGATTGAAAGTGAAGGGATGGAAAAATATCTTCCAGGCAAATGGAAATGAAAAATAAGCTGGGGTAGCAATACTTATATCTGACAAATTAGACCTCAAAGTAAATGCCATAACAAGAGATAAGGAAGGCCACTTCATAATACTAAAGGGAGAAATCCAACAAGAAGAAATAATTCTGGTAAACATATACGCTCCCAATATAGGAGCACCCAAATACATAAAAAAACTCCTGGAAGATATCAAGGGAGAGATTAATAGCAATACAATCATAGTAGGAGACTTTAATACCCCACTATCACCATTGGACAAATCCTCTAAACAAAAAATCAGCAAAGAAACAGCAATCCTAAATGACTCACTAGACCAGATGGAATTAATTGACATCTTCAGAACATTTCACCCCAAAGCCACAGAATATACATTCTTCTCAAGTGCGCATGGGTCATTTTCAAAGATAGACCATATGCTGGGTCACAGGCAAAGTCTCTTCAAATTCAAGAAGATAGAAATTATATCAAGCATCTTCTCAGATCACAGTGGCATAAAACTGGAAATCAACTACAATAAATACAATCCAAAGAAATCAAACACATGGAGACTAAACAGCATGCTATTAAACAAGGACTGGGTCACCAGAGAGATCAAGGAAGAAATAAAAAACATCCTGGCAACAAATGACAATGAAAACACAACAATCCAAAATCTATGGGACACAGCGAAAGCAGTCTTGAGAGGGAAGTTCATAGCTCTACAAGCCTATTGCAAAAAACAAGAAACAATGGTAATAAATTACCTAACCCTACAACTCAAAGAGCTAGAAAAAGAGCAGCAAGAAAAGCCCAGTGTAACCAGAAGGAAGGAAATAACAAAGATCAGAGCGGAGATAAATGACATAGAGACCAAAGAAACAATACAAAAGATCAACAAAACCAAGAGCTGGTTCTTTGAAAAGATAAACAAGATTGATGGACCTCTAGCCAGGCTCACCAAGAAGCAAAGAGAGAGGACCCAAATAAACAAAATCAGAAATGAAAGAGGTGAAATAACAACAGACCCCGCTGAGATACAGAGGATTGTTACAAAATACTACGAACAGCTCTATTCCAACAAACTGGACAACCTGGAGGAAATGGACATATTCCTAGAAAAATACAACCTTCCAAAAATCAATCAAGAAGAATCTCAACAGCTCAATAGGCCAATAACTATGGACGAAATTGAAGAAGTCATCAAAAAGCTTCCGGCAAACAAAAGCCCGGGGCCTGACGGCTTCACAGGAGAGTTCTACCAAACATTCAAGGAAGAACTAAAACCTATCCTCCTCAGACTATTCCAAAAAATTCAAGAGGAAGGAACACTTCCAAGCTCCTTCTATGAAGCCAGCATCACCCTAATACCAAAACCAGATAAAGACAACACAATGAAAGAGAATTACAGACCAATATCCCTCATGAACATAGATGCCAAAATCCTCAACAAAATTCTAGCAAATCGGCTCCAGCAGTACATCAGAAAGATCATACACCATGACCAAGTAGGATTTATCCCGGGAATGCAAGGATGGTACAATATCTACAAATCAATAAACGTGATACATCACATAAACAAATTGAGAGATAAAAATCACATAGTCATATCAATTGATGCAGAAAAAGCATTTGACAAAATCCAACACCCTTTCTTGATAAAAACTCTCAACAAGGTGGGAATGGAAGGCTCATACCTCAACATAATAAAAGCTATATATGATAAACCCACAGCAAACATCATACTCAATGGACAAAAGCTAAAAACATTTCCCCTAAGAACAGGAACAAGACAGGGATGCCCACTCTCACCACTCCTGTTTGACATAGTACTGGAAGTATTAGCTAATGCAATTAGACAAGAAGAAGAAATAAAAGGCATCCAAATTGGAAAAGAACAAGTAAAGCTGTCTTTATTTGCAGACGACATGATATTGTACATAAAAAATCCGAAAGACTCCGTCAAAAAACTAATAGACTTAATAAATGAATTCGGCAATGTAGCAGGATACAAAATTAACGCCAAGAAATCTATGGCCTTTCTATACACCAATAGTGAACTTACAGACAGAGAGACTAAAAAGGCAATCCCATTTACCATCGCACCAAAAAAATTAAGATACCTAGGAATAAACTTAACTAAGGAGGTAAAAGACCTATACACGGAAAACTACAGGACACTGAAAAAAGAGATAGAGGAAGACGTAAACAGATGGAAGAACATACCATGTTCATGGACTGGTAGAATCAACATCATTAAAATATCCATACTACCCAAAGCAATCTATAGATTCAATGCACTCCCCATTAAAATACCAACGGTATATTTCACAGACCTTGAAAGAACTCTCCAAAAATTCATCTGGAATAAAAAAAGACCCCGAATAGCCACAGCAATCCTGAGAAAGAAGAATAAAGTAGGAGGGATCTCAATACCAGATTTCAAGCTGTATTACAAAGCCACTATTCTCAAAACAGCCTGGTACTGGCACAAGAACAGACATATAGATCAATGGAACAGAATAGAGAATCCAGATATTGATCCAAACCACTATGCTCAATTAATATTTGACAAAGGAGGCATGAACATACAATGGAATAAAGACAGTCTCTTCAATAAATGGTGTTGGGAAAATTGGACAGACACATGCAAAAAAATGAAGCTAGATCACCAACTTACACCATACACAAAAATAAACTCAAAATGGATACAGGACTTAAACATAAGACGGGAAACCATAAAAATACTAGAGGAATCCACAGGCAGCAAAATCTCAGACATATGTCAAAAGAACTTCTTCACCGATACTGCCCCTAGGGCAATGGAAGCTAAAGAGAAAATAAACAAATGGGACTACATCAAAATAAAAAGCTTTTTTACAGCAAAAGAAACTATCAACAAAACAACAAGAAAGCCCACTGCATGGGAGAACATATTTGCAAATGGCATCACTAATAAAGGTTTAATCTCCAACATCTACAGGCAGCTTATACAACTTAATAAAAGGAAGATAAATGATCCAATAAAAAAATGGGCAACGGACCTAAATAGAATCTTTTCCAAAGAAGACAGAAGGAAGGCCAAGAGACACATGAAAACATGCTCAAGGTCACTAATTATCCGAGAGATGCAAATCAAAACAACAATGCGCTATCATCTCACACCTGTCAGAATGGCTATCATCAACAAATCAACAAACGACAAGTGTTGGCGAGGATGCGGAGAAAAAGGAACCCTCGTGCACTGCTGGTGGGAATGCAGACTGGTGCAGCCACTGTGGAGAACAGTATGGAGTTTCCTCAAAAAACTGAAAATGGAACTCCCATTTGACCCAGTAATCCCACTCCTGGGAATATATCCTAAGAAACTGGGAACACCAATAAGAAAGGAAATATGCACCCCTATGTTCATAGCAGCACAATTTACAATAGCTAAGATCTGGAAACAGCCTAGGTGCCCATCAGCAGATGACTGGATCAGAAAACTATGGTACATCTACACAATGGAATATTATGCTGCCATAAAAAAAAATGAAATATATTTCTCCATAGTTTACTCAAGTGGGATTTATAGAAGAAAAATGGTGTGAAAAACTCTCACACACCCCTCACAGTATGGGGGCTGAGATGCCTGTCTACAACAACAGATGAGTAGTTAAATACAGATTACCCACCAGGTGAATCTTTAGTCTTACGTGGTTCTCTGTTATGGGCTAAATTGTGTATCTCCGGAATTCATGTGTTGAAATACTAACCCCTGGTACTTCAGCTTGTGGATGTATGTGGAGGCAAGGACTTTAAATGAGATCATTGGATCCTATGACAGGTGGCCTTATAAGAAGAGTCTTGAGACTAGGACAAGACATGCACAGGGGGAAGACCATGTGAAGACACAGAAGGAAGGCTGATGTCTGCAAGGCCTCAGAAGAAATCAGCCCTGAGGACACCTTGATGTCAGACTTCTAGCCTCCAGAACTGAGAGATAATACATTTCTGATAGTCAGGCTTCCTGATCTGTGGTACATTGTTTTGTCAGGCCTAGTAAACTAAAACATTCCTGAGTTCTTTTTCTTCCCCACAGTGTAGAGATTTGAAATCCATATTTTCAGAAAACAGGACTTTCAAATCAGTTTTGAGCTCCAGTAAAGAAAACGTAAACATAAAATGGTGATAAATAGTATAAACTTGCTGCTAATGGAAATGAAATAAATATTAGCAACACTTTTTATTAGCTGGGTCTGCAACTATACTCTTTCTCCACCATGATAGTGTCCTCACTATGTCCCCTGTTTTCCTCCTTTTGCTCAGGCCAGTCTGTTGTCCCCTCCCTCTCAATGAAGCAATGGGTCCACCTGACAGCAGCGGACAAAGAGAACCGGCAGACCTCACCTTTAGCTACAGCAATCCACAGCTACACACAGGTCTCACCATAGATCTCAGTGTGCAGATATTATAGCTCTCATTTCAGTTGAACTTAAATTTATGATAACAGTACTAAGAAAAGTAGGCAAAAACTAAACCAGCCCGGTTGGCATGGCTCAGTGGTTGAGCATTGACCTATGAACCAGGAGGTTGCAGTTTGATTCTCGGTCAGGGCACATGCCCAGGTTGCGGGCTTGATCCCCAGGGTGGGGCATGCAGGAGGGAGCCGATCGATGATTCTCTTTCATCATTGATGTTTCTATCTCTCTCTCCCTCTCTCTTTCTCTCTGAAATCAATAAAAATATGTTAAAAAAAACTAAACTAAACCATATCAGTCAAAGATATGTCCTCACACCAGTCATTCAACATTTTAAAATAATGTTGGGATTAATTTAGCGATAATTGGGAGAACCTTTAACTCAATTTTGGAGGTAAAACTTGGGAATGTCTCATATAAATTGAGATATCTAATCAACTTTCCCAAACTAATATTTTAAAACACATTCTCTTAGACTATATAGAAAGTAAAATAGAAGGACATAAGTCATGCATTCATTAACTTATTCTTCTATTCAACTGTCATCTTTTCAAAGAAGAATTATTGAGTACTATTCTCTGTCTCATATTGACATACAAAGATGGGTAAGGCATAACCATTCAATTAGTCTTAAGAGAAGCAAGAGAAGTAATACTGGTCAGGTAACACTTTCCTGTAAAATATGTGTGTGTGTGTGTGTGTGTGTGTGTGTGTATCTATTTCCTAGGTTTGCTGTGACCATAATATGAGATAACATATGTAAAATACTTAGAAAAATACCTGACACAAATTAAGTGCTTAACAAATGGGAATAGTAACATAACATGTATAAATCTCTATTTCTGAAGCAAAAATATATTTACAGGATTGATTGAGATTATATATATTCCTGTTTTCCATGCATTAATTTATTCAATCCTGACAACTATATGAAGTTGCTATACATATTATATTAATGTATATAATATATAGGGTGTCCCAAAAATGTATACACACACTTGGAATAATTATAAAGGCAGGGTTTATTAAAATACATGTCATTTTCAAAATTTAGCTATCAGCTGTTAAAGTGTGTATACATTTTTGGGAGACACCCTGTATAATACATTTATTATTAAACCAAATAAATGCATATTGTATGAGCACAGAATGATTTGCACAAGTGATGTTAATATTAATGTATTATTCATTTTATTTTCTATGTAAGTGATGAACTCTGAAACCTTAAAGATACCTTGAATATAAACACCACTGATTTCTCAAGCTTTCTTATTTTCCATAAAATGAGATCAGTATCTAATACTACAGAAGAGGGGGATCTGAAAAAGTGTCTAGCTAGTAGTTAAATGCTATATTTGACAGAACAATTTCTTTCTCTTTCTTGGGGTCCTCAGTTTTAAATGTTGAATTGACAGGCTTATCACCCTTTTATGAATAAAAGTATGACATTAAAACAAGTGCATGAAGTATTTGACTCAATGACATTCTGTAGAAAAACCTGTCAGGTATATTGGCATTTTACTAAGAGACAGATTTTCCTACTAAATTATATTTGAATTATAAAAATCTCAATAAACTTTTCAAATAAAAATTGATAACTCTATGCTAGGTCATTGGGAGACAAATGCTTCTAAAGGATATTGCTTTGGTTGTCACTATTAGAGATTTTTTCCCTTTTTTGTGTGTATGTGTAGAGATTGTGTTAAAAATGTAAGAAAGATTGGAATCCAATATAAAAACTGCTAATGATGACATTGTTTTTACATTAAAAATATCCCCAGATATGTGCACTCTCTCTCTCTGTTAAGCACTACTGTACCTTTACCCTTTCTTTCTTCCCTTAAGGCAAGTACCTTTGCTTTCTTTCCCCTATAGGCTCTAAAGACTCTTCTTTGGCCTCTGTAACTTGTTCCTGGGCCCACGCAACCCAGCTGGCTCACTTCTTCTACCTCTGTGACTTTTTAAATAAACTTTCCCTTGTATTTGAGTCTTAACTCTGAATTCTTTCTTAGCCAGAACTCAAGGACCAAGATCTAACATTCAGTGCTTTTTTGCCATTAACACTTTGTAGCAGGCCAAAGTGCTTGAGCTTTCTTTGGGGGCAGTGAAGAGGATCGCTGCAGAGCTAAGGGCAGGAGAAGGAGAATGCTATGTTTAGAAGAGGTCTGTGCACTATGCACAGATGTGGGAGGCCAGCAGGGGGCTGTGCTCTCTGAGAGCCAGGGGACAGTCAGGGACCTCCTTGTCCGCAGCATCCTCTGGCTTCCTCTACTTGCAGAAACAACAACAACAACAACAACAACAAACAAACAAAAAAACAAAACAAAACAGAAAAAAACAAAGAAAGCAAGCAAACAAAAATCTTCCCTTCTAAGATAAAAAGCCTCATAAAATGTTGGACAGACTCATTTCACATCAGTTAGAAAGTCTCTATTCACATAAATCATTGAATATGAATAGATTGGTTACTTCAAAATTGGGCATTTTCTGGCCACTGCTACAGTCTGTGTGTTAGTAAATGAGCATAAGTAACATTTTTATTTGACACATTTAGTGGTTATAACTGGGAATATTTTCTTATTCATTCTATTTTATATTCTTTATGAAAATCATTAAAGTTTAACATGTACTTCATCTTTCATCCATATGGAATTGGTAACAGGACATTCAAGGAATTACATATTTTATTTTTCTAACTTCTATTTTTCAAAATTTTCCTCAAGTTTATTATTTTTTGTTCTCTGAAACATTTACCATGAATGGAAAATAAGCATTTATATTTAAAAAAAATTTATATCCTTCATTGGGGAATAAAAGGACAGAAAAAAATGTCATGGCAGCTAGAGCTTCTGGCATGCAAACACAGTTGTTGATGCTCTGGACCCTTTTTATTTCACATCTGCAAGCCTCCTGAGTGGTCTTATCTTCCAGTTCCCATCAAAATACAAGCAAACAAAAACTAGCACTCATTACTGCTTGTCTTGAATCTGTCAACCCTATTTCCAGAAAAAGATGACTTTGGAAAATGTTGACTTTGCCTTCTCAGAGTTTTATTAGTCTAATAAAAATATTAATCTGCTTAATAACTCAAGCCATATGCTGAAACTTTAAAAAACACACAGTTTTTAAAATGTCAATCCAATAAAAATGTTTTCAAAAAACCCAATAACAGTCAACAGATTATGTCTTATTTTCTGTTATACTTAACATTATAGAATGCACCAGCCATTAAAAATATATAAATTGGGGGTGAGTTAGAAGAAGTCAATGGGGGCGGGGGGGCGGGAGGAGACATATGTAATACTTTCAACAATAAAGCCTAGTAAATGTATCCATGAAGCTATCACACAAAAGGATATAGTTTTTTTTCACTGAGTGCTGCCAAAATTCAAGAGGCCATCTTCTCCACAAATGATTATTGACAATGTCTCTATTCACTAGTAACTATAACCAGTATTCCATCCATCTCCTATCTGATCAAATCATTATGTAACTCATTTATGCTCTTGTATGTCTATGGATTGTTTAAGAATACAATTTTCTAAAATATTTTATTTCATTTCCAAATAGTGTTGAGCACAACTGATGCTTGAGTGCCCTTCCTAAACTGACCTTTATACCATCACTAGTATTATTCTCCAAATCTTTTCCTCACATTTTTTGTTTGTTTGTTTGTTTGTTGATCCTCACCCGAGGATATTTTTCCACTGATTTTTAGAGAAAGTAGAAGGGAGGAGGAGAAACAGAGAGATGGAGAGAGACACTGATGTGAGAGAGACACATCAGTTGGTTGCTTCCCACATCCACCATGACCAGGGCCAGGATCGAGGCTGCAACCAAGGTATGTGCCCTTAACCAGAATCAAACCCAGAACCCTTCAGTCCATGGGTCAACGCTCTTTCCACTGAGACAAACTGGCTAGAACTCACATATTTTTCTTAAACTTCAAACAGGCTAAGCTAATCCTGCTTTCCCCAATAGCCCATGCTCTGTAATGTACTCATGCATTTAGAATTGTCTCCCCAATGGAACCCATTGCTACCAGTGTTGTCTGTTACTGACATTTCAAGAATCTGAGTTTATCTCCTTTGAGAAATTTTAGCCACCCTGTTTATTCCCCATCTTCTCGATAAAAAAGGACAAGCTCATGGTCTCACACATTGGTTAGTACATTTTAGCCTTCATGAATAAATGTACTCCCTCTACCTGATCCGCATCCCATACTCTACCCTCTGTGCCTTTAGTATTCTTTAGAGAATTACACAATTGTATCATCACCAGAATTTTAATTTCCAGAAGGCAGGTTGTTTAATTGGCTTGCTCTCAAGTTTCTATATAATAAAAGGCTAATATGCAAATTGCCTCCTCAACTAGGAGTTCAACCAGGGAGCAGGGCCAACCAGCCAACAGTCCACGGCGCCCCCCCCCTGGCCGGCCCTATCCCCGATTGTCTCCCCCACCCCAATAGCGGGCGGGGCAGGCCCACCAACCTCCCACATCCCTTCTCCCCAGCTGGCCTTCCCCGATCGGGTGGGAAAGCCGGACCCTACTCGTGCATGAATTTGTGCACCAGACCTCTAGTATCCTATATAATAAAAGGCTAATATGTAAATAGACCGAACAGCAGAACAAACGAACAACTGGTCGCTATGACATGCACTGACCACCATGGGTCATGTGCGGAACATGGCGTGTATTGGCCACCGTGGGATGGTGGAACAGGTGAGCGGGGGTGCCACACCAAGGCGGGATGCCGGTCGCTGTCATTGGGGCGAGACTCTGGGTGTTACTGAAAATTCTTTGCTCCTGCATATGCCATGGTTCCGCCCAGTGCTCGCACCTGCTGCCAGCACCGGCCCCACTCATACCCACAGCCGGTGCCAGAGCTGCCACTCACACCTGCTTCTGGTGCCCGGCGCTGGTCCTGATCACTCGACGCCATCAGTGGGTACGAGCTGTGGCTGCTGGCCCTGATTGCCCTGAGGGCTTCTCCACCTCTCCCTGCTCCTGAAGGGTGATTGGGGCAGCAGCTGCCACTCACATCCACTGATGGTGCCAGCCCCACTTGCACCTGCTGCTGGCACCAAGCCACCCAATTGCTCCGCACTGTCAGCAGGTTTGAGCAGGGTTGGCGCCGTCAGCAAGTGGGAGCGGCGGCAGCAGGAGAGGGGATGCCAGCAGACAGGGGACCTTGGGCCATGGCAGGAGGGGCTGGGCGGGGGCGCGGAGGATGGGCCAAGACCCTCCCCTGTGCTTACTGCAGCCTTGCAGCCCACAATTCCTTTCAAGGTGCACAAATTCGTGCACTGGGCCCCTAGTGTAGTATAAAATAAGTGACAAAATTAAGAGAGGATAAATACTACACTAATAAACAGCAATAAGAAAACCTGGTTTTAACAACTTTGTTGAATTAAACTTCTATGCAATAAAATTCCCCTTTTTAAGTGTACAATTTGGCAAGTTTTGATAAATGTGTAGTCATATCACCACCACCACATTCAAGATTTTAAATATTCTATCATCTCAAAAATTTCCTCATGCCCCTGTGTAGTCAATTGCTGCACCCTCTTTTGACTCCAAATACTCATACAAAGACTACAATCAAACCTTGGTTCTCGAACATCTCCCATCTCGAACAATCCAGTTCCTGACCAAGTTATTCACAAGGGAAATTGTCTCAGTTGTAGAACAAGTAACTTCTTGAACAGCTTCTGGGAACAAATTAAGTTTAAGAACCAAGGTTCCACTGTAATTTGTTTTATGTCACTGTAGTTTGGCCTTTTCTAGAATTTCATATGAAGGAGAATATACAGTACATTGCCTTTTATGCTTGGCTTCTTTTACTTTGCATAATGTTTTAAGATTTATCCAGTTTGTTCTTTGCACTAGTAATTTAACTGATGAATAGTATTTCAATAGTATTTCACTCTGCGGGCATATCAAAGTTTGTTTATCCATTCACCAGTACATGAGCATTTAAGTTGTTTCCATGTTTTTGGCACTTATGAATACTCTTGCTATGAACAGAATACCAGTCTCTGTAGATGCATCAAAGAGGGATTGCTAGTTTACAAGTGTATGTTTAACTTTTTAGAAATTACCAAATGTTTCTTTTTTCTATCAAAAGTGGCTGTACTATTTTACATTCCTAGTAAAAATATATTAGAGTTTTAGTCCCATATATCCATGTCAAAACTAAGCATTATGAATATTCACAATATCTCATTATTTTAATTTGTATTTCCCTGAAAACTACTGATGTTTGACATCTTTTAACGTGCTTACTGGTTATTCATACATCTCCATTTGTGAAGTGTACCTTTGCCATTTTAAAATTATACTGTCTTACTTTTTGTTAACAATAGTCCTTCATGTATTCTGGAAATATGTTGCTTCTCAGATACATGTTTTGCAAATATATTCTCTTATACTGTGGTTCCCTTTCTATTTTATTAACGGTGACTTTAGATATATAAAATATTTTTTAAAGTATCTGATACTTAAGTTTTTTATTTATTTATTCCTTACTCAAAGATATTTTTCCATTGATTTCTAGAGAGAGTGGAAGCTATAGGGATAGACAGAGAGAAATATCCATGTGAGAGAGCACATCAATTGGTTGCCTCCTGTATGTGCTGGACCAGAGCACAGGCCAGGGAGGGGCCTGCAACGGAGGTACATGTCCTTGACCGGAATTGAACCCGTGACTCTCCAGTCCACAGGCCGACACTCTATCCACTGAACCAAACTAGCTAGGGCTAAAAGATTTTAATTTGGATGAATTTCAACTCAGCTTTTTAGTTATATGATTCTTTTTGCATCTTAAGAAATAGCTGCCTAGTCCAATGATTTTCCCCTACGTTTTTCTAGAAATTTTATATTTGTAGTGTTTCTGATTAAATTTTGTTTCCATTTTTAAAGATATTTAGTTGTCAAGAATTATGGTTGGACAATGTATTCTCTATAAAACACTGAACATGATATTCCACTATCATCTGGTAACCTGTGTTGCCATAAAAATGAATTGTCATTTAACTACTGTTGCTTTGATGGTACTGGTTTTGCCTCCTGTTTGCCTTTCAGATTTTCTCTTTGTTATCAGTATCCTGAATGTTCTGTATAATATTTTTAGATACATACTTTTTTTTCCATCTATCCAAATTGTGATTCATTGAGATTTTAAAATCTGTGGAGTGCTAATATTATCAGAAACAGCTCATGGGCCACCTCAAATCTCTCAGCTCCTTCAGCCCCTAAGGTCCTTAGCAATTATTTTCCTACACCAATAGCTGATGCATATTTCAAGTCTATGTGGTCTCTACCTGTGTTTGTAGAACTCATGGCAAGCTATGTCATGCCTTCTGCATCCTGTCCCATAAAATTCCATGGCTCTATTCAGTATCTTTAATACACAGCTAATGCTCCAAAGAGGTAAATTTGAGCAAAAGGAATCTGAGAAAAAAAATAACAGGCTCTGTGTTCTATGAAACACTAATTGTTAAATGATTCACCATAGACAACAGTCACGTAGAATAGAACTTCAGAACTGAGTAACTAATTTGATCATTTAATGGTAATGTAGACAACATTGGTTGTTGTAGGTAAAAATGGAGATAATCCCTGTCATAAAATGTCAAATAAATCATTGAGGCTTTAACTTGTTTAATTGCGGGCAGGTAGAAACTGAAGTATTGAGACCAGCAGCAGTTTTTGCAGTGAATTTGTATGAGGACAATGATAATCATAAGATTTTTTTTTAAATGCCTGGCTTCTGTAAATGACAATGACAATTTTGCAAAAATAAATAGTAGACTCAGAGAAGCTAATAGGCAACTCCTTATGAAAAGTTGAAGGTCTTGTCTCCAGCTTTAACACACACTCTAATCTCTTGTAATCACAAAGAAGATATGCTGAATATCTGCCCTAGAATCTGGTAGGGTCCAAACGAAGCCTAATAATAGGTGGATCAAAGGAGGATTCTATTATTGGCATAAATACTGTATATATTAAAGAAAAATCACCCTGTCTGGTGTGGCTTAGTTGGTTGAGCCTTGTCCTATGCACTGAAGGTCACTGTTCAATTCCTGGTCAGGGCACACATCTGGGTTGTGGGCTTCATCCCCAGTAGGGGGCATGCAGGAGGCAGCTGTAGATTCTTCTCTCTCTCCTTCCCTCTCTCTCTAAAAAAACCACTATAAACATTTTTAAAATTCCAGGAGGGACTGCAGATTAATTTCACTATCAAAGATTTAGAGATATAGGATCCTCCTCCCTCACCCCCATAATGTTAACCTGATTTTTTTGATGTTGTATCTTTACTGGAGCAGATCTACATAGCCTCTCTCACCTGGTATGCAACTATATCAGTGTAGCACATGCATTCTCATCAATAGGCATGATAAAAAACAGTTCACATGACACTATAGATATTTGAATTGCCTCAGGACAATGTTTTTTTTCTGCGCTCTGTCATATAGTCTGCTAGATGCATAATGGTTTTATATTCCACAAAACATTCTATTTGTCCACTGTATTAATGATATTATACTAATTGGAAGTAACAAGTACCTTGGGAGGCCCAGTTTAGACAAATGCTTCCCAGAGATTAGGAGACTGAAATCCCATGAAGAAGCACTCTGCTACATTAGTGAAGATTTTTGGAATCCAGTGGCACAGGGTTTGCCCGGATTAAGGGTGATTTATTTTATCTCACACAAATTGTCTCTAAAAACAGAGACAGAGTACATCATTGGCTATTTGAATGTTGGGAACATCATATATTATACTTGGGAACAGTGCTCTCATCCCCTTATTCAGTTTTAGGAAACTGATTTCAAGAAGGGCTGAAAATGAGAGACACAGAAAAGTAGGCTGATGTCATGGATATAATATCTTATGTGACAAATGGAACTTTACAGATATGAGTAAGGCTAAGGACTTTAAAATGGAGAGACCATCCTGGATTATCTAGGTGAGTTCAAGGTAATCCTGCAAATTTTTAAAAGAAGAACATTTCTACCTATAGTCATAGAGAGATGAGGTGACAAAAAAAGGGTTAGAGAAAGTCAATGTGGTTAGCTTTGAAAATGGAGAAAGGGGATGAAAAGCCAAGGGAAATGGGTGATTTCTAAAATCTGGGATTCTGATCTGCAAAAATATAAAGGATGCATTTGCCTTGTTTTCAGCCACTTAGTTTGTGGTAATTCGAGAAAGCAGCAATACACATCGAATACACTGACTATAGGATGGACATATATTGGACATTGGTCCTACCAATCCTTTTAAATTTAAAGTAATTTACTCATTGACTCATTGAACAAATACTGATCCAGGGTTTTTTATGTACAAGATGCTTAATTGGTACAGAGATTATAGTATTACAAGGGTAGACATGCTTCTTTGCCCTTGTGAAGGTTAGAATTCAGTAAGAAAATCATTAATCAAATAATTTCAAAATTATAGATTACAAACATGATAAAGTCAATGACAGGAAAGTAAAGGTAGCTTTGGGAACATATGGTATGTCTTCTATGTCCTCCATAAAAATCTTTCTTTTCTTGGCTCCCAGAGGCTAAAAGGAGGGCCTGGCTGACATACACAGCATGAGTCATCCTGAATAGTTAGTTCTTGAATGCATCCTGTGTTGTGGATAGTTTATAGTGGACATTAATGTGAAATTCAAACATTTACATATAGAGTGACCACTTTTCATGAGCCCATTTACTTGTCTCCTTCTCAAATTTCTTAGTCTCCATTCTTCCAATCGGACTCTTTACAGGCCCATAAAAAATCAGCCAATCCATTAATCTTTGCCCAGTATTTGATGTATAACCATAACCTACGTACAAAGTGAATGACTAAATTCACTGTTCATAACTCTGCTTGCTGGGAAGATTTCCTTTACAACTGGACTCCAGGGCTGTGTGTTCATTGGACTATACTGTGGGCATCAATCCATTTTCAGCTGGTCCAAATATTTCATGTTAACCCATATATAAATTTTCCTGAGTGCTTTCCTCCTCTGTTAATCATAGAAAGCAAAGGAGGAAACATAAATTCAAGGATGAAGTATTCAGCTGATTACTGCTATGAATATCAGATCTCAGTCCCCACCTGAGTTTAGAATACCTATGTGTTTCAAAAATGCACCTTTGACACTGCGGAGAATTTATTGACCACCACTACCTCTTTGATCAAATATTGCCCTGGGAGAGTTAATGTGCTTAAACTTCAGGGTCTAGGAGAGCACATGCCATAGACGTCCCAAAGTCAAGTGGCAGAAAAGCCAGAAGCAAAAAGCAAGATGTATATAGTGGGGATTTTCCAGATATATTTTTATCAAGATTTTTCTGTATTTATCTTATTGCTGAAATAAGGACTGGACCCAAAATGTTGGCTGAGAAGGCATAATATCCATCCAAGAAAATGGCAAATATTTACATTTTAAAATGAGTTACAAACATTTATTGTGCATCTGTTAAGGCAAAGATAATGTGTTCATGGTGATACAACATGTATCAGGAATGGATCCTGCTCTCAAGGGTATTACAGTTGAATAGAAGATTGAGAATTGCATACTTCTCAGAAGTTACAAGAAGTGGGAAGCGTGCTTTTCAAAATATAGAAAAAGCATTATTTTCCAACTGGCGAAATGTTTATAAAGAACAAGAGAGTATTCATGAAAGTTTTAAACACAAAGTGGGGCAAAAGTGGGTTTATAGTTTGAGTACATGAAATAGTTTATTCTTGAATTATTATTTATTAATTGGATTATTTTCCATACAAACTACTATGAAACTACTTTTGCCCTATTCTGTATGTACAAAAATTATTTGGAGGTATGTAATGATTCAGTTATCAAGGGGTGAAATTCATTCATGCTAAGTAAAAAGAAATACCTTACAATTTTATTTCTATTCACGTTAACAAAACCTTTGTATATAAAGAGGATAAAATTTTAAAACATGCTACTTAACAAATCAAAATGTCATAAGACTGGAATAAGAGACATTAAGTATTAAATAGTTGAACTCTCTCTTTAATAAACCAGTAAGGAGGAGGGAGGGCCAGAAATTATTCAAATTTCTAAATAGAAGGACCAGGATCCCTGAATCATCACAAGGAAGATATAAACCCATAAGAATTGAGATTTAAAAAATTCAGGTTGGTGAGAAATAAACTTTGTTGTATTTGCGTCATTACATATTTAGGATATTGACTATAGCAGCTAACATTACACACACTTATATGTCATTAAATCAAATTCATGGGGAAACTATTAGAGCACATGGGGCATCATGTATATATAAAAACTGGGATGTGAAAAAGGTTAGACAGGACAACAATGTTGATAATACTGATAAGAGGACTAAATGAGCTGGGAATAGTGCCAAAAGTGAAACTGGTATTGTTTCAGCTTGGGTTTTATGGAAGTCTTGTTTAGGTCAAAGGATGGGAATTGTTTGAGAAAGGTAGACAAATAGAAGTATTACAACCAGACCTTAATTTTCCTAGTCCTTTGGGATCTTAAGGTAAGTTAAAAGATGCCAAAGATCACTATGATTCAGGGAATATTCAAGTTTGTTTTCTTATTCATATATATGAATGTGAGTTGCATAATTAGAACAGTAACATAATTCAAGAGAACTATTCTCTAAGGAGCAAATAAAAGCAACATCCAATGGACAGGGAGTGTGTACATGTATGCATATGGGGAAAGAGAGCTAATGCCTCCATCTGTTAATGAGAGAGTTTCAGCTATTTGAACATTTTAAAAAATAGATACTAAAAATCAGCTTACCATTACCACTCTTGTCCTTTTTATAAATTAAAGATTATTTTAGTTTAGAAAATTACCTTTACTGAGTTTTTGTGATTTCTTGGCATATTATTTTTTTTTAAATTATAAATACAGACAGCTTTCCTAGATACCCTGAGATAAATGTTGTTGCTTTAACCACACTCTTCATATCCCACATGAATAGAGAAAAACATACTAATAAATTTATAATGCAATAGGGAAGTTATTCTGGAATATATGAAATTGTATGCTATCTCTTGGAATTTGATACTTCTGTTGCATAGATAAAGTACCTCACTAGTCAAGAAGTTTTAATTTCAAACAGAATCATTTTAGCTGAAGCCATTAAGTGACCTCATTTTCAACAGAGTTTTATTGCCAGAGATAAAGGAATCGAAGTTTAGGCTGTTTTAGGTGAAACAGTTCAGTTAGTAATAGACTTCTGAAAGTCCATGACATCAGTGATGTATGCTAATTATGAAAGTTGTTGATCATAAATTCATGGAACATCCATAGGAATTTCAATGAATGTCTGTTGATTATACATTAGAGTAAATCATTATAGTCAACTTTTGTGCATTCAAAATTCAAAGCTTGTGATTATTATTTTTCCAAAAGTGCTTTTTCAAAATAGTTGAAATTATTCACTTTACTGTGTGACAGATTTTTCCTTGTTTAGGTCATTCGAATGATTTACTACACTTATAACAATCTATAAACTATAGAATTATATTCCTACCAAAATGATCTCAATAAATTTAGAAAGTAGTATAATAGAAAGTACTTCTCATGTATTGCTGCTTTGTTACTTGTCCTGATGTTTCATCATGTGGGCATTGAATCTTTGAAATGATCATATTCATATCCCTGTCAAGGAGATAGTGAGCCATTTCTATAAACTTCTCTCTACTAATGGGATAAATTAGAGGTGACATTTCACTCTATCGTAATTGTACAATTGTTATCAGGTGAATAGTTATTCTTCAAATAATGACTCTTACCTCTAGGGGATATCCAAATGTGGGGGATCCTATGAAAACAACAAACTGGAAGAATTTCTCTAATGGCCATTTGAAATACCCTGGGGGATGATCCAGAAAGAAATGGCATATGTATATTCTTTTGCTGTTGAGAATCATGGAAATAGTGAATCACATTTTGACAAAAGTGACACAGAACTCATAATCATTTTGGTGATGGAAATTTTTGTACAATTTAGTGGGAACATATGTTGCAAATTTAACATAGATTTACCACGAAGATTTTCTTAAATAATTATAATTACATAGAAAAATAACAAAGTTTCTGAAGTATTAAATATAAGAGTCCTAGAGATATCTACTCAGTGCAATAGTCAAGTATCATTTATAAATGAATGCAATACAAATTGGATGAGCTAGGCTCATTGAAAATTCCTTCTATTTTTTTTTATAACATTACAAAGAAAAACATTTGGGAAGGTAGGTATGCTTACCAACAGTTTTAACATTGGTGAGTATTTTCAAGCACTGTTTTTAGAACTAACACACAGAAAAAAGCAGCTTATCCTATCTAATAAATAAGGGATATGCTAATTGACCATCACTCCATCACAAAATGGCTGCACCCACAGCTGAGGCCAAGTTCCCTTAAGGAGCCTTAACGAACAATCAGCAGGGACCTGAGGCTACACCCTCCTCCACCCCTGTGGGGCTTGAGAGGGGACCTCAGGCCATGCCCCCACCCAGCAGGGCTTGACAGGGGACCTCAGGCCATGCCTCCACCCAGCAGGGCTTGACGGGGGACCTCAGGCCACACCCCCCACCAGACAGGGCTTGACAGGGGACCTCAGGCCATGCCCCCCCGCCCTGGTGTCAGGCTGGGGGACCTAAGGCCATGCCCCCTGCCCAGCAGGGCTTGACGGGGACCTCAAGGTGTGCTTCCTGTCCTGGTGCTGGGCTAGGGGACCTCAGGCTGCTCCCCCCACCCCAGCGCCAGGCTGGGGGACCTCAGGCCATGTCCCCCATCCAGCAGGGCTTGACGGGGACCTCAAGGTGCACCCCTAGTGCTGAGTTGGGGGAACTCAGGTGGGGCTTGATGGGGGACCTGAGGCTGTGTCCCCCTGCCAGAAGGGCCTGATGGGGGACCTGAGGCTGCGTCCCCTTCCTGGTGCCAGGCCGGGGGACCTCAGGCTGCACCCCCTCCCCAGCACGGAGCCAGGGGACCTGAGGCTGTGCCCCTCTGCCTGGTTGGGCTTGACAGGGGACCTCAGGCTGTGCCTCCCACCCAGCGGGGTTTGACAGGGACCTCAAGGTGCACCTCCATTGCTGGGTTGGGGGAACTCAAGCCACACACCCACCCCAGCACCAGGCCGGGGACCTCAGACCACCCCCCCTGCCCTGTGGAGCTTGACGGGGGACCTCAGGCTGCACCCCCCTGCCCCAGCACCAGGCCAAGGGACCTGAGGCCATGCCCCCTGCCCAGTGGGGCTTGATGGGGGAACTCAAGGTGCGCTTCCCATCCTGGTGTTGGGCTAGGGGACCTCAAGCTGCTCCCCCTGCCCCAGTGCCAGGCCAGGGGACCCCAGGCTGCAACCCCCACCAGGTGGGGCTTGACAGGGGACTTCAGGTTGTGCCACAACCCCAGCACCAGGCCGGGGGACCTCAGGCCGCACCCCTGCTCCAGAACCAGGCCAAGGGCCCTGAGGCTGCGCCCCCCCCTGCCTGGTGGGGCTTGACAGGGGACCTCAGGCTGTGCTCTCCACCCAGCGGGGCTTGACGGGGGACCTCAAGGTGCACCCCCTGTGCTGGGTTGGGGGAATTCAGGCCGCGCCCCCTGCCCAGCAGGGCTTGACAGGGGACCTGAGGCTGAGCCCCCCTGCCTGGCGAGGCTTGACAGGGGACCTTAGGCCATGCCCCCCACCCAGCAGGGCTTGACAGGGGACCTCAGGCCATGTCCCCCACCTGGCGGGGCTTGATGGGGGACCTCAAGGCATGCCCCCCTCCCCAGTCTGGGCTGGGGGATCTCAGGCCATGCCCCCTGTCCTGGCGCTGGGCCAGGGCACCTGAAGCTACATCCCCTGCCCAGTGGCGCTTGACAAGGGTGGGACTGGCCAGGTCTGGATCTAGCCCAATGAGGGCAGGGGCCAGCTGGGTCTGGGTCTCATGCAATTTTGTGGCACATGTGGGTGGGCGGAGACTTGACTCTGGGTCCTGTGGTGTGCCCCAAACTCTGACAGGAGGAAGGTTTTCATATACATTTTAGTAATTTTCTTTTATCTCTGACACTTCTATTATAGAGAAAGGGCAAATAACAATATTAAATTATTTCCTCTAATTAATCCCCTCTTAATGTGCACGAATTTCATGCACTGGGCCACTAGTTTGATTATAAAGTATTGACCATGTAATATGTAATTTGTATGTTTCAAGTCACTAGGTATACAGCAGTGAACAACATAATTGAAAACTCTCTTTTCATGGCATCTATATTATTGTTACAAGCTTTACTAAAGCCAAGAAAATTCTTTCTGATTGACTTGGGAGCTTCTTAGATTTTTGGTTTGTTTGTTTGTTTGTAGTTTCTATTGTGCTGCAATCATATTTAGAACTAAACCAGGAAACAGGATTTGGTAGTCACAATATTTACCTCTAACAGTAACAGCATAAATAACACTTCCTCTTGATTCTAGATTCTGAGATCTGGTAAATAGGTTCCTCTAGTAGGTAGAAAAAGTGAATAATTCTCATCTCCATCTTACCTAATAATAGACAAATATGTAAATTGACCTTACCTTCGCTATGCCCACAGCCAATCAGAGTGAATGAGTATGCAAATTAACCCACCAAAGACGGCAGTTAATTTGCATACGAAGGCAGGCAGGCAGTACCATGACCTGCTTCCGAGAGTATGGGTCCATCAGGAGCAGAGTAGGCCCTGGCGCTGCCCACCCCATGGCTGGGGAGGCGGTGGGGTGGGCAGCACCAGACTGCACAGGAAGGGTCCGGGTTCATCGCCGCCCCGGGGAGGCGAGGCTGCCTAGCTGCTCACGGGGGTCCCTGGGAGCATCGCAGCCCGGGGCCTGACCACCGAGTCGAGCATCGCCGCCCCGGGGAGGCAAGGCCGGACCCGCCTAGCCGCTCCCAGGGTTCCCTGGGATCATCGCCGCCCCAGGCCGGACCACCTAGCCGCTCCCAGGGTTCCCTGGGAGCATCGCCGCCCGGGGAGGCGTGGCCGGATCCGCCTAGCCACTCCCGGGGTTCCCTGGGATCATTGCCGCCCAGGGAGGTGAGGCCGGACCCGCCTAGCCACTCCCGGGGGTCCCTGGGAGCATCGCCGCCCCGGGGAGGCAAGGCCAGACCTGCCTAGCCGCTCCTAGGGGTCCCTGGGAACATTGCAGGCAGGGGGTTGCTGAGACCCAGACCTGGCCTCTGGCCACAGATTCATAGCTTCACAGAGACCAAGGGAATCTGCCTCATCTGCAGAGAGACAGAGGTTCTACAAGACGCCGGTGAATGTTGAATATAGTCAATAGTGTTGTAATGATGGTATGATGCCAGGTGGGTACTAGAGCCCTGCCAGGGATCAAGGGGCATGGAAGGACTCCTGGCAGAGGGGCAAGGACCCTCACCCCTGAGACGGGGGTTGAGGGGTGGTGCCACCTCAGTGGAGGGGTGCTGCACTGCAGGGTATTGGACTGACTGATGTGATTCAGAGAAGCTCCCAGTGCTAACCGACCTTTCTCAGGCAGCCTTCACACTTCAGAGGCAGTGACTCCTGCTCCTGCCTTGACCCAAAAGCAAACCCACGGTGCCCTGCCCCATGGCAGAGCATGCCTAGGCAGTGAGTGCGAAGCCTTCCACCTGCTCCGGAAAAGCAGGGGCAGTAAAGAATGGGGAGCAGGGGAAGGGGAGAGAAAAGAATGTGGAGCATCCTCAATGAAGAGGTGCTTGAGAAAGAGGCTTGGAAGCCTGACTGGAAGGTTTGTTCTGTTTGCTGGGCAGCTGCCCCTTAGGAAGCGCAAAGAGCATGGCTCTGAGGGCTTCCTGTGTGCTGATTCAAGTTCCACAGCCAACTGGAATTGGCCTCAGTTTCCTGGTCTGTAAAATGGATGAAGCGTGTCCCAGTGCCTTCACTGAGCTTTGATGGCCAATTGAGATACTATATAAAGAAAATGAGGGAAGAATTGAGAAAGAAAAGGAAGGATGAGCAACACAAAAGAAAGACTGAAAGGAACCTGTAAACCCATTGTCACTTAAATAGGGAATATAGTCAATAGTGTTGTAATGATGGTATGATGCCAGGTGGGTACTAGAAATATCAGGGAACACTTTGTAAAGTATATGATTTTCTAACCACTATTCTGTAACTAATATAAAACCTGAAACCAATACAAAATAATATTGAATGTAAAGAAATGAAAATTGGAATGAAATTTTTATAAATTTCAAAGTTTAAATAAAAGCTGTAAAGGAAGGAAGGGGAGAATAAAAATAGTGTTTTTCATTTTAAAGAGTTGTATTTATATGGTGCTTTTATACTTTTCTAAGTCATTATCTCATTTTAATTTAGGGGCAACTTAAAGACAAGATAATTGTTCCCTCCACTATTCAAAGAAAGGAAATCTTGGTGTCTGGTCCTAATGATTCAATCGTCAAGCCCTTATGGTAAAGCAGGGTTATTAAAATTTTCTGTGCAGGGTCATATCTATACTAATAAAAGCCTTGGGGGTGATCAGGCCAGCAGGGGAGGGTATTTGGGGGCAATTAGGCCTGCAGAGGAGCAGTTAGGTGTCAATCAGGCCAGCAAGGGAGCAGTTAGGGGGCAATCAGGCAGGCAGGTGAGCAGTTAGGAGCCAGCGGTCCCAGATTGTGAGAGGGATGTCCAACTGCAGGTTTAGGCCCGATCGGGCCTAAACCTGCAGTTGGACATCCCTTGAGGGGTCCCATATTGGAGAGGGTGCAGGCTGGGCTGAGGGACACCCTCCCCAGTGCATGAATTTCGTGCACCGGGCCTCTAGTTCATCAATGAAAGAAAAAGACCTGGTAGAGGTTGTTAATGTAACACAGAGTCAATCTCAAATGTATGGGATGAAATTTGTTGCTTTTCTATTTCACCACATGAAATGTTTCAAAATGTTTGGCATTGGTAGGAATAAGACAAATTAGACAATTGAGAAAACAAATACATAGATTGGAAGGTTTCTGTCAACGGTGAATATCCCCAAACTTAAATGCTGGCTGCTTCAGGAAAATTCTTTCTGAGCCTAAAGATACTCTAGCCCATAGAATGGAAATTTTCTTTATTACGGAAAGTAAGAGGAACTAAAAGTTACTCAATATAGTTTATATGTTTAAGATGAACTCTGTCTCTTGCATACTACACCCCTAAAGAACAATCTTTTCCTATTTTAGATATATAAAGTTACTCATAGTATTTTCTGTTGGTTGAGAAGAATTCCTACAAATCATCTAAGAATTGTCTTACTTTTAAGGAATAAATTTAACATTCTAGTAAGGGGCATTGAAGATGATTTGAATAAATGGAAGAATATCACAAGTCCTCAGGTAAAATAATTTAATATTATAAATAGGTAAATTCCTTAAAAATTTAGCCAAAACTTATCAACCATTCTAGTTGAACAGTTTAAAAACTTGAAAAATTGCCGAAATCGGTTTGGCTCAGTGGATAGAGCATCAACCTGCGGACTGAAAGGTCCCGGGTTCGATTCTGGTCAAAGGGCATGTACCTTGGTTGCAGGCACATCCCCAGTGGGAGGTGTGCAGGAGGCAGCTAATTGATGTTTCTCTCTCATCGATGTTTCTAACTCTCTATCCCTCTCCCTTCCTCTCTGTAAAAAATCAATAAAATATATTTTAAAAAAATAAAATAAAATAAAAACTCGAAAAATTTAAATCTAAACTGTATATGAACAAAGAAGGGTCTACTGTAACAAAAATAAACTTTGAAAGCTCTAAGAGAAAAAAGTGTGTACTTGCCCTCTTATATTTGTAGATTAGACAAAGTCTTAGGGGGAAAATGTTATGGTTTTGATAAAAAAGCAATTCAATGAATTGAGTGAAAAACACACACACACACACAATACAGGATTTAATATAAAAAATGTAAGAGTATAAATCTAAGAGGAAAAGATATACTATTTAGTAGAAATTTTGGGAAACTGCATCACTCTAAACTTGAAAACAAAATTGGATTCATAAATAAAATTATTACAGAAATGGGATTCTAAATTGAAAGATAAAATTTGAAGTTATTGAAAGAAATGGAGAAGGATATCCTTTATAAGAAAATAATTGGGAAGGGTTTAAAAACAGCACTCACAAAAAAAAAAAAAAATCTTTAGGAACATATAAATCTGGAAAATGCAAAATCTTGGTGAGGATGAATAAACACAGGAATTGACAGCTTCACCGAGCCCGCCACCCAGAGAGTTCCGCGGCAGCCACCCTGGAGCTTTGAGAAAACGGCTGAAGGAATTGCTGAGAGGGAATTGACTGACAGGAATTGGGATCAAGAAGATGAAGCCCCGCTGGGTCCCAGGTCCAGGTGAGGCCGCGCACCCCTGACTCTGGGTGAGGCCGCGCCCCTGGGTCCGGGCAAGAGTAAACCAGAGGGAGTCGGACCTGCATTACCACCATTTGTCCACCATCCAGAACTGAAAAGTCACTGTTGACATGTACACATAAGGAACTGGTGGACATTGAAATTGGGTCTCCAAAGAACTGTTGGTCCAGAAAGAAACTCACTACAGACTGATTCATTTGCCTGTCAGCATAACTATTATTGCTCATCTCACATTCGGTTCTTGTAAGTATATTTCTAGTAACACATGATCTCACTCATCTAGGGGAAATGATGAACAACATAGACTGATGAACAAGAACAGACCCAGAAACAAGGAGGCATCGATCAGACTGTCGGGCCTCAGAGGGAGGGTAGGGGAGGGTGGGGGTAGGGGGCAGAGGTCAACCAAAGGACTTGTGTGCATGCATACGAGCCTAACCAATGGTTAAGGACAACAGGGGGGTGGGGGCATCCATGGGGAGGGGTGTGGGATGGGAATGGGGGGATGAGGACAAATATGTGACACCTTAATCAATAAAGAAATTTTTAAAAAAAGAAGAAAAAAAAAGAAATTGATTCCAGAAAATATGCTTTCAAGTGAAAAACAAAAATACCATATTAAAATAAAATACTATCAAGAAGACATAAAATAATGACTATAAAATTAAATAGTAGAGAAAGTGAAATCAATAACTTATCCTAAATGTACATGTAACAGATGAATTTTCAAGAACAGCAATGACAAAGGGAGCAACCTAGGGTATGGAACTACTCTTCTCGTGGTGTACATGTATTAGGTAATGTGGTAAAATGGAAGAAAAGATAATAATAATAATAAATTAAATAATAGAAGAAACTTGCTTCTAGATAAAATAAGATGCATCTTCATAAAAATAATACACCATATATAAAAAATGACTGAAAAAATACTCGTGTGTGTGATATTTTTTATTATCTGATAAACATATTCAATTACTAACAAATTTCTCTCCAAAAGATATTACTCAAATTTAATCTTGAAAAGCACATCAGGCCTAAAATATGATGTGTATTTTTCCCAAATTTAAAAATAATGTATTCCTAAAATTAAGTTATGTAAATAAATTAATATAAAATAGACAGTAAAAGTTTCCTGAAAATGTAGTGGAGTTAGAGATGAATAATGTGAAAAATATCAACTGCACACATTCCTTAAGGAAAGTAATACCCTGAATGTATACTTGTATATGATTACAATTTAACAAAAGCAATAAATAAACATAGTGTTTTTGGCCAAATATTCTGTTTTATCTAAAGTTGGGTGCTTCTTGGTCACAGATCAAAGGCAGAAATAATTCTAGCTTCTGTGATATATATTTGATTTCCAAAAGGAATCCTACTCTAATTTTTTAATCCTCCCCAGAGAATATATTTTATTTTTATTATTTATTTTTTTGAGAGAGAGAGACATGGGTGTGAGAGAAAGAGCTATCAGTTGATCAGTTGCCTAGCAACCTACGTATTTCCCCTGAGCTGGGATCAAACCTGAAACCTTTTGATGTATGGGAATACTTCAACCAAGTGAGCCACCTGGCCAGGACATGAATCCTACCTTTTCATCAGAAAGCAAATGACCAAACACCTGTTGAAGCAATAGAAGAGTATTGCCTTACTTCATCTTGGAAATTTCTATGTAAATATATAATTTAAATTTCAACAAGGCCACACAGTTTCATCTAGAAAACAGCTTACCTCTGTGAAAGAAATTATAACTGTTACATCCTTAATATGTAGCTGTATCGTAATAATATTGAGAAGTTTCTGAATTCTTTTTTTTTCAAGAAAGCAAGTTATTCTGTAGTTGAAATAAAGTGAATTTCAACCATAAAATTATAACCTCTAAAATGGTTAATAATTACATAAACAAGAAAATATAAAAATTTTTGTATATTCAAAATAAAAATATAAAATGTCCTTTTATTCAACATTTACTATATTTTACCTTTGGTTAAACATCTTTAACTGCATTATGATCTTCCTGGGGTTATTAAAATTTAAGGTTTTAGAATTGCATAATTTTTACTCTAATGCAGGAAATACAGTCAAGGAATTTTTAAAAGACTGTGGCATTGCCTATAAAATTTAGAGTAATTCTGCTGTTATGTAAAATTTACTTATATGTTTTATGGACCAATTATTTCAAAAGATTTAAAAATGCAATATTGAAATTTACAAGAGAAAACAAGAATAGCAATAAACAATTTTTGTGACTACTTTTCAATGACATTAAATATAATATTGTCTGAAGTATTATAATAGAGATATAGTGAGAGTATCTTTGTTGGATTTAGGAATAAAAATTCAAACCTGTGCTAATACTCTCACACCAACTAGTACATCAGGCATAGGAGAAGCATTATCTAAGGAGGCTGAGGCAAAGTCCAAGGTTATGACTACTTTCTATCACAGTTTTTCTATAAATGCAGAGAATATCCTTATTTTCAGAGAAGCACTTAGCTACAGTATTTTATTGTCCACTTCTCCAAAGTTAATGAAAAAAACACACAGTGGTATTAGTTCAACACACACAAACACACACACACCATTTGTACAACATATTTTACCAAATACTGTTTATAGTTTAAGTCTTTGCAATACACGCAAAATAAGGTGGAAAGCTATTACTACAATTATTTCATAGTGGAGAAATAAGGTATTTTCTTATAAATGTTATTGAATATTTTCATTGTGACAAAGAACATGCTGTGCATATAAAGTGTAAACACTTATTATGAAACAATTCTACAAGAAATTGTTATTTTCATTCTGTATATTTGGAACCCAAGAAACTGAATGTCAATGTGTTGTCCTACATTGTAAGTGATGGAGCTAGAAATGAAGTCCAGATCTGTTGTATTCCTAAACCTTCTATCTGTGGTCATTGTGCATCAAATTTGCTTACATATTTAGTGCCATAGAATTGATGTTCGCTTTTGGCAAAGGATGCTTCAAAGTAAAACCAAGAAATTTAAAATTGTAGACATTTAATAATCATTTAAAGAAGGAAATGCTTTTTCAATGTTGAGACAAGTGGGAAGAATTTTGCTGAACTCTCCGACTCCTATGTTTGTATACAGCACTGGCTTTCCGAAAATATAACAAGTATGTGATGGAACTCTGGCACCCTCTCCTGACCCTCTGTATGGTGAGTGCTTCTCTTCCCGTGTCTCTATCCCTCTCCCTAATTTTCTGATTCCTACAAGCAGCCATTGATAAATTAGGTAGCCATTGATAAAATGGATGCCACTTCTGAGATTTTGAATATTTTAAAAATTTTTATCGAATTTATTGGGGTGATACTAGTTAATAAAATTATATAGTTTTCTGGGTTACACTTCCATAATATATTATCTGTATATTGTATTATATATTCACCACCCAAAGTCAAGTCTCTCTGTTGCCATTTATCCTCTTCTACCTGTTTTTTAATATTTGAATTTTCCTTTAATTTGAATATTTTAAATATTAAAGTTTCTTAGAACTCCAAGTCCCCAAAGAAAGGATTTTTAATAGTGAGATGTCAATCAATATGATGTGTCTGGGAGGTATTTAGATGTCCGGGGTTACATTGCCATCCAAATCACACCTATCAATCTTGCCTTAAGCAATGACATTATGAAACACTAGTGCCACAGTGCATGGATTCATGCACATTGAAAGGAAATTAATTAGAAGGTGGTCAGCCGGATGAGATTGAGCACGAGGGGCCAGACATTACCTGAAGCCAACCTCCCAGAGTCCCTCCCCAGGTGGCCACACCTGAGGTGGCACCAGGGCTCAAAGGAAATCTATGGTATGAGCGGGGTCCCTCCGGCAGGTGGGGTTCCCTTAGCCTGCCCTGAGGGGAGAGGGCCAAAACTGGCTCTCTGACATCCCCCAAGGGGTCCCAGGTCGTTCTCAGGTGACACACCCAAGAATCGGCCTTCCTCCTCTCTAGTTCTGGGGTGCATCACCTGAGAACCACTACTGCCAAGTGTCCGCAGCTTGGCAGCTCCTGCATTGAGCATATGCCCCCTGGTGGTCATTGTGCATCATAGTTACCAGTCAGACAGTTTGATGGTTGCTTAGCCTTTTATATGTATTAGGGGCCCAGTGCACGAATTTGTGCACCTTGAAAGGAATTGTGGACCGCAAGGCTGTGGTAGGCATAGGGGAAGGTCTCAGCCCATCCTCCGTGCCCCTGCCCAACCCCTCCCACCGTGGACCCCAGCCCCCTGTCTGCCAGAAGCCGTAGCTTGCACCTGCTGATGGCACTGAGTGATTGGGACCGACATTGGCAGTGGATGCGAGTGGCAGCTCTGGTACCAGCAGCAGGTGCCAGCAGGGTCAGTGCCAGCAGCAGGTGTGAGCACCGGACAGGACCGTGGCACACGGGAGCAAAGAATTTTCAGTAACCACCAGAGGCTCACCCCGATCTGGTGCCCCGCCTTGGTCGGGCTCCCTCACTCACCTGTTCCATCATCCTGCCATGGCCAACACCTGCCGTGTTCCGCATATGCCCCCTGGTGGTCCATGCACGTCA
The DNA here is from genome assembly GCA_025583905.1 of Ia io. NCBI lineage: Eukaryota > Metazoa > Chordata > Mammalia > Chiroptera > Vespertilionidae > Ia > Ia io. The sequence continues at coordinate 52,763,250 of JAJQQW010000003.1, forward strand.
TAGCAACCGGTTGTTCAGTTGTTCGGTTTTTCTGGTTGTTCTGCCGTTCGGTCTATTGCATATTAGTCTCCTATTATATAGGCTAGATAATAAGTTATTAATTTAAATCCCAAGATCTTTAAGAGAAGGGTTATGATAAAACTGCCTGTAAAATGTCATTTCAGTCTAATGATTTGCCAAAATGCAAGTTGTCATCATTATGGAAAAATAATAGACAATTTATCCTTATTTTACAGTGAAATTCACACATATTGACTAATATAATAAAAGCATTATTTTATTAATTTCTCATATTACTATAGGCAGACCTGGGCATTTTTCCTTTGAATTCTGTTAAAAATAAGAGATGAAGCAATTAGTTATATAGATTACAAGTTTTAATATGTACTTATTTTTTCAATAATACATGAGAGTTGCTCAAAATGTAACTGATCATTTACAAACATGACTATTCAACTATAAAATGTGGATAAATAATTTTATTATATAATGTATTTTAATGCATATATACCTGCATGTCTAATCTAAATGCCATGTGAAATATTTTTTAAGGTATAAGCATTTAATTATATGGGTGTGAAATGCTACAGTTTCTAAATGGCTCTTTCACAGTATTTGGAGAAATACTATAAACAATCACACTTCCAACTTATTTTATGGGTCAGTAAATGTATATTATAGATTCAATGGTAGCCCTGTTTATTTATTAAAATACTAATGAACTTAGGGCATTTTAAGTGTTTATTCAAATGATTATGGGACTGGTTTTTAAGAAATGACCGATATTACAGACAGTTAATTAGATGCCCAGGAAAGCTGCATGGGAGACTTTTCCTGGCTGTTTCATGACCTCAATTTAAACTGCTCTAGCTTCTCATATTTAGGTGTAAGGCCAGATGTCTCTGAGCATCTGTAAGAGTAGTGAAAGGAGGTGTTTTATGCATTACCATCTAGGGTATAGGCTCATGCCACCACCTGTGAAAGGAAAAATCTAGCTCAGTGTTCATAAAGCAATTTAAAAGCAGATAATTCATACAATTGTAACACCACAAATGCTGTGTCAATCTGCTTTATGCCAGAGCAGGACTGAAGGCAAATATTAACTTCCACCATAAGACATGTCATCCTTTTCACCCTAATTAATTATTTTCATCATTTAAAAAGTTTCCTATTTTTTTTCCAGAAAAATAATTTATAGTTTGGTTAATTAACAATCCAATCAGTAAGATTTAAAATGTTACAATAACATGAAAGACAATGTGGAGCAAGAAGAAATCTAATTCGTTATTGGTGGGGATGCAAAATAGCACAGGTACTTTGGAAAACAAGTTGGAAGTTATCTTATGATAAGATCCAGCAACCTTTCTCCTTGGCATTTACCCAAATAAGTTAATATATACCCAAAATGTATGTTCTCAAAAATACCTATACATGAATGTTTATAGCAGATTTATTCTTAACTACCACAAATTGGAAGCAACCAACATGCCAATATACTGTATATATGGATGAACAAACTCTCATAACCCATGCACTGGAATAATATTCAGCAATACAAAATGAACTACAAAGTCACAAAAAGATATGGAGGATTCTTAACATGAATATTGCTATGTGATAGAAGCTAACGTGAAAAAGCTATATACTAGCCTGATTCCAACTGTATGTCATTCTGAAAGAGGAAAAATTACAGACCCAGTAAAAAATATCAGTGATTTCCAAAGGTTGGTGGGAGGGAGGGAAAAATGAATGTGTGCATGATACTGTAATAATGGCTATATGTCATTATATATTTGTCAAAACCCATAGAATGTACAACACAAGGAGTAAACTCTAATATAACTGTAGAATTTATATAACAATAATCTATCAATATTTGCTCATTAATTGTAATAAATGCACTAGATGTTAACAAGAGGGGAAATTGTGTACAGGGAGTATTGAAAGAAAAGGGTAAGTGGGAACTCACTTTAGCTTCTGGTCATTTTTTCCTGCTAGGATAAACATAATCACCCTAGATAGATTGTAGATCTAAATGTAGATAGGTAACTAATGATGTTTTAAAAAGAATACATGGGATGATATTTTTGTATTCTTTTTTATTTTATTTAAAAATTTTTTTTTGTTAATCCTCATCTGAGTATATTTTTTTCATTGCATGTTTTAGAGAGAGTGGAAGGGAGGGATGGAGGGGGAGAAAGAAAGAGAGAGAAGCATCAATGTGAGAAAGACAAATTGATTGGTTGCTGGGATCCAACCTGCAATCCAGGTACATGCCCTTGACTGGGAATTGAACCTTTGACCCTTAGTTCATAGGCCGACTCTCTAACAACTGGGAAACACCAGCCAGGGCTATTTTTGTATTCTTATAGAAAGATACAGAGCTCTGAAAGCATGTTAGAAAAATGGAACCTGGTAAATTGGACTTCATTACATTTAAGAAATTCTATACCCTAAAATATAGAAAAATCTACACTAATAAAAGAGAACCATGCAAATTGACCATCACTCTGCTACACCCACCAGCCAATCAGAGTGAGTATGCAAATAAACCCAACTAAGATGGCGGCCGCCACAGAGCTGGAGCCATCTGGAGGCTTGGGTTGCCCCTAGCGATGAAAGAAGCCAAGCTTCCTGCCACCCTGGCCTGCCCTGGCCTCCGCTCAAGGCCACAAAGTTTCAATTATAGAAGATAAATAAACCCCAGATACCTGCTTCCAGCCGGCCCTGGCCTATGCTTGGGTCACCGGGGAGCATGGCCGACCTGCAAACCACCACAGGCCCCTCGCCCAGGCCTCCCCACGCCCCAAGGGAACCCCCACCCTGATCTGGTACACCCTTCAGGGAAAACCAGCCAGCCCCACCCATGCACCAGGACTCTATCCTATCTAATAAAATAGTAATATGCAGATTGACCATTATGCAACACACAAGATGGCTGCCCCCATGTGGACACAAGATTGCTGCCACAAGATGGCCAGCAGGGGAGGGCAGTTGGGAGGGACCAGGCCTGCAAGAGAGGGCAGTTGGGAGGGACCAGGCCTGCAAGAGAGGGCAGTTGTGGGTGATCAGGCCAGCAGGGAAGGCAGTTGGGAGGGACCAGGCCTGCAGGGGAGGGCTGTTAGGGGTGCAGGCTGGCAGAGGAGGGAAGTTGGGAGTGACCAGGCCTGTAGGGAAGGGCAGTTAGGGGTGACCAGGCCTGCAGTTGAGGGCAGTTTGGGGGACCCAGGCCTGCAGGGAAGGGCAGTTGGGGGGGGGGGGGGGGACCAGACCAGCAGGGGAGAGCAGTTAGGGGCAATGAGGCTGGCAGGGTAGGGCAGTTGGGAGTGACTGGGTCGGCAGGGCAGGGCAGTTGGGGAGCACCAGGCCTGCAGGGGAGGGCAGTTAGGGATGACCAGGCTGGCAGGGGAGGGCAGTTAGGGGCAATCAGGCTGTCAGGGGAGCAGTTAGGCATCAATCAGGCTGACAGGGGAGTGGTTAGGGAGTGATCAGGCTTGCAGATGGAAGCGGTTAGGGGCAATCAGGCAGGCAGGCAGGGCAGCAGTTGGGAGCCAGCAGTCCTGGATTGTGAGAGAGATGTCCGACTGCCTGTTTAGGCCCAATCCCAGTAGGATCAGGCCTAAATGGGCAGTCGGACATCCCTCGAGGGGTCCCAGATTGGAGAGGGTGCAGGCTGGGTTAAGGGACACACCCTCCCATGCATGAACTTTATGTACTGGTCCTCTAGTATATTAATAAAAAGGTATGCATAAAATATTATTATCTTTAATACATAAAAACTTCTATATAAAACTTTAAAATTTATTAATTCAAATAAAATAGACAAATGACTTGAACAGAAATTTCACAGATGATAAACTTTCTATATTGATAATTAAATTAAAATTTAATTAATACAATAAAAAAGTAGATACCAGAACACACATAATTATGTTGGGAAGAAAAGGAGTTACTACTACTTTGAAAAAGTTTAGGCAATATCTGCTAAAAATGAACATATAAATGCCTTATAGTTCAGAAATTCTATTTCTAGGTATATACCCAGCCTAAAAGCATAAATATGTTTACTTCATGGTGCTTATTGAATGTTATTAGCAGCTGTATTCATCATAGCCCCAAGTTGGAAATTATACCAATCATCATAATAGATAAAATTAAGTTAAATTTTAGTACATTTATACAATGAAATACTACATTACATCTATTCTCAATGTCATGATGCCACCCCTAAAGATTTTTGGGAAGCAAAAATGTATTTTCTTCTTTTATCTAGAAAGAATGGATAGATAGATTGACAGATAATGTGTTTGTATACATATTTACATATATACACTCTTTTAGGTATGTAACAAAAAGACATATAGTATGTATGTAGTACTAAAACTTCATGATGGAGGGCAAATAGGAAAAAGCTGCCTGGGAAATTTTATTGGGTGGAAACAATAAAACATTAAGAAATACTGCTATATAGCAATGAAATATGATCTCTACAATGATACATGGTAATAGCAATGATGATTATAATGATGAATCTCAGGAACATAATATTGCATAAAATAAATCAAACATGTACTATATGAATCTACATATTTTATAAATAAAAAATGTCTAAAATAATATATGTGGGTCCCTTTGGAGTGTCTCATTTGGTTGAGTGTCATACTGTATACTGATTGGTTGCTGGTTTGATTCCCAGTCAGGGGTCATACCTGGGTTGTGATTTCAGTCCCCATTTAGAACACATACAGAAGGCAACAGATCAATGTTTCTCTCTCACATTGATGTTTCTCTCTCCCTCTAAGCATGTCCTCTAGTGAGGATTAAAATAATAATAATAAAAAAATAATAGTAATACATGTTAGAAGTCTAAATTGAAGAGTTTCTTGATTTAGACAATAGTTACACAATGTATTCAGTTTGTAAGAATCCATCAAGCTATTTAACATGTGCACTTTTATTGTATACTAGATGCCCAGTTCACAAATTCGTGTTCCTTGAAAGGAACTGTGGGCTGAGAGACTGTGGGCCCATCCCCCATGCCCCCGCCTGGCCCCTCCCACACAGTCCCTGGTCCCCTGTCTATGGGCATCCCCGCTCCCACTGCCACCTCTCCCACATGCTGATGGTGCTGGCCCCACTAGCACCCACTGATGGCACGAAGCAATTGGGTCCGCACCAGCAGTGGGTGTGAGCAGGGCCGGTGACATCAGCTGGTGCTAGTGGCAGCTGCTTGCCCCAATCACCCCTCAGGAGCAGGGGGAGGTGAAGAAGCCCTCAGGGGCAATCAGGGCCGGAAGCCACTGCTCAGACTCTCTGACAGCACTGAGCAATTGGGGCCAGCGCCGGGCACCAGCAGCAGGTGTGAGCGGCGGCTCCATTGCCGACAGCGGGTGCAAGTGGGGCCGGCGCCGGCAGTAGGTGCGAGCGCCAGGTGGGTCCATGGCACGTGGGAGCAAAGAATTTTCAGTAACTACAAGAGGCTCACCCCAATGACAGTGACTGGTGCCCAGCCTTGGTCTGGAGCCCCCACTCACATGCTCCACCATCCCACCACAGCCGACGTCCACCATGTTCCATGCGCGACCCCCTGGTGGTCAGTGCACTTCATAGAGACCAGTTGTTCAGTTGTTTGGTTGTTCAGTTGTTCCTCCATTCAGTCTATTTGTGTTTTAGGTTTTTATATATATATATATATTGCATTAGAATAAAAGTTTTAAAAATACAAAAGGGGGAGGTTATTATATACATGAAGAATATCTTCCATTTGTGTTTCTAAAATAAATTTTGTTTAGCAAAAAAATATTGTAATTCAAGAAATAAAGGAGTAATTTATGTTGTTAAAGGTTACACAGTTGATAATAAATGTATAATAGTTATGGGCACAATAATACAGCAACAATTTTGATTAAGAAACCTATAGAGCAGTGATGGCGAACCTATGACACGCATGTCAGCACTGACACGCGTCGCCATTTCTGATGACATGCGGCCGCATGCCGAGGATGAAACATTTGCTGCTCCTGAGGATGAAACATTTGCGACTAGAGTCTTGGAGTTAGTTTTTTCCTCAAAGCGACACACTACCCGAGTTATGCTCAGTTTTTTGGAGAAGTTTGACACACCAAGGTCAAAAGGTTGCCCATCATTGCTATAGAGGATGCATGTAGTAATAGATACAATTTCACTTATAATTAAATAGGTTTAACACAATTCTTTGGTCAAAGAATAATAAGGTAGACAAATTTGTAAGTATATAGAATATCTAAAAATAAAACATAATAATATCTCTCTATTCACACAAACACACACATGTAAATTCCTCTATGAATAGAGCACAAACTTTTTCAAGTAAATTAATAATGCTTTTGATAATTTACCATGATGTAGGTTATATTAAAACTCAATCAATTATAAAAATGGAAATGGTGTAAAATCAACGTAATAAAATTAAAAATTAAAAACAATTGCAAAAAAATTAGAAGTCTCTATTCACATGGGAAATAAAAAACACTTTATGATAGTAATTTAAAAATAATCAAAAGATGATAAAAATACATAATTTCAAAACATATTGAAAATAGCAAGAAAGATCTGTGCTTTTAGAATTGGTATAATACACCTAGAATAATCCACAGGGAAAAAATTAATAGATTGACTACTCATATAAATACACGAAGATAAGTGAATTAAAACTTCAGTCTAAAATTTATTAGAAAACAATAAAGAATACAAAATATTTTAGAAGAAATGAAAAAATACAAAAGCATAAAAAGTGGGAGTAATAATGAAATAGTGATATATTTTTAAAAATGACAAAGATATGTAAACTGATGTTTAAAGTAAGTAGGAATACATTTGGAAATGGAAAGACAATACCTTTTTTCCTTTAGGCTCATTCTCCACTCTTTCCCCAATCCATTATTGGTGTTATTTAATTTTATGGATATAGGAGAATATATTACAGTTTGTTTAACCTTTCATTCACCAACAAACATTTGTATTATTTCCAGTTTGGGGATATTATCAGTAAAGTTGGTCGTAAAGATTTTGCACATATTTTTGTGCGAAAATAAGTTTTCATTTCTTTGAGATCCATTATGCTTCTTTTCTGTTTTGTCCCCACACTTTTTGCCTTTTGTTTTTCAATACATTCAACACATACATCTATAAAAATTCAATGATTTTTTCCTGTACTATGTTTAGTTTGCTGATAATCCCACTGAGGACACTCATCATCTTTTATATGTGTGTGTCTATATGTTTACTCTTGGGGTGTGTGTGTGTGTGTGTGTGTGTGTGTGTGTGTGTGTGTGTGTGAATTTTTTAATGGATACTAGACATTTTGTCTTTTTGTGTATGTTTTTATTTCTATTTTTCAATTACATTTTACTTTCTAGACATTTTGTCTTTATGAACAATAGATTTTAAAGTAACATTTACGGCCAGTAATGGGCAGGGTTCTTCTTTTGTTTGTTAAATATATCAGAAGTACTCAGGTACCATATTGAATAGGCTGCCACTGGCCAAAGATGATACAATTTGAGGTTAATAAAAATTTCTAATTGATCAAATCCAGAAGATTATGGGGAGAAAAATAATTAGCTTTATAATGAAAATAAAGAGCTCTGTCAGCATGGCTCAGTGGTTGAGCATTGACTTATGAATCAGGAAGTCATGGTTCAATTCCCAGTTAGGGCACATGCCTGGATTGTGGGCTTGATTTCAGTGGAGGGCATGTGGGAGGACAGCCAATCAGTGATTCTCTTTCATCATTGATGTTTCTGCCTCTATTTCCCTCTCCCTTCCTCTCTAAAATCAATAAAAATATTTTTTAAAAAATGAAATAAAGAGAATGAATAAAACATTTTCCTGTCCTTCCAAGTGAGCTGAATTACTATAATGTCAAATAGTAAATGAAGCATCTGTTTGACTATAGCCATTCTGCTACTCATTATGCAGCAATTGATCTGGTCATTGAAGATCAATAGCCAATATAATCACAAAAAAAGAAAATTTTTATGTTTCCTGCTGAAAAAACATATCACTACCTATAGTCTTGGCAAGAACACTGAACATGGGTCTGATGGATGCTCTAGAGCTGACTGCCAATTGTGAGAAAGACGGGTGATGGGGAACATACTGGACTGCACATGAGTATACAAGCAGCAACATCCAGACTATGGAGACCTCTAAAGGTCAATTACTACATATTTTTCAACAGTTAAATTATAAGGAAATGAAAAGGATAGAAGGAAAACTTGTAGTTTTAAAGAAATTGAAAATCACATCACATTAAAACTATATGGACAGGATTAAAATATGGGTTGAGATTCACAATTGAATGACAAAACCATAAAGATATGAAAGGAAATGACTACTCTTGGAGTAAAGGATGATTTCAGATTGAATCTCAGCCTATGAAGGGCTTCTAGAGTATCTGGCTTAATTATATTTCTTTGTGATATTTACCTTATTAAAACATAATATTTCATTAAGCTATATATTTTATTTTTTGTGCCTATTCTATTTCATATTTTAAAGGCTCAGAAAGGAGATATTATATTAAATATTTTGCCTTAATAATTCAGAAGAGCACAATAAAACTATTGAGATAGTAATCATCCTATTTAATAAATAGGTAATATGCAAATTTACCATCACTCCAACACACAAGATGGCTTCCCCCATTTGTACACAAGATGGCCACCACAAGATGGCCAGCAGGGGAAGGTAGTTGTTGGCGATCAGGCCAGCAGGAGAGGGCAGTTGGGGCAACCAGGCCAGCGGGGGAGGGCAGTTGGGGGTCACCAGGCCTACATGGGAGGGCAGTTGGGGGCACCCAGGCTGGCAAGGGAGGACAGTTAGGGGTGACTGGGCCAGCAGGGGAGGGCAGTTAGGAGTGACCAAGCTGGCAGGGGAGGGCAGTTAGGGGCAATCGGGCCGACAGGGGAGTAGTTAGGTATTGATCAGGCTGGCAGGGGAGTGGTTAGGGGGTGATCAAGCTGGCAGGCAGAAGTGGTTAGGGGCAATCAGGCAAGCAGGCAGGCGAGCGGTTGGGGGCCAGCAGTCCTGGATTGTGAGAGGGATGTCCGATTGGAGAGGGCGTAGGCTGGGCTGATGGACCCCCCACACCCCCCGAAACACCCTCCCTCGGTGCATGAATTTCGTGCACCAGGCCTCTAGTACCTAATAAAATGGTAATATGCAAATTACCATCACCCCGCTATGCCCACGATTGGGCCAGCTGGAGGCGCGGGGCGGGACTCAGGGTGGCCGATTGGCTGGCAGTAGGAGCAGGGGGCAGTGACTCGCGAGTCCCCTACCCCCGCTCCTCCTGCCGGCTTAAATGGCCGGTGCTGCAGAAGACACTGGTGGCGGAACTCGGGGTGGCCGATTGCGTGGCTGCTGGCACCAGTTTTCCGCCAGCAGCAGTTTTCCTCTGGCCACCTGCCCGATCGGAGCGCCTCCCGATCGGAGTTCCTCTCGGGGTGGCCGATCGTGCTGCCGGGAGGCGCTCTGATCAGCGGGTGGCCAGAGGAAAACTGCTGCTGGCGGATAACTGGTGCCTGCAGCCAGGTGAAGGAAAAGTCTATTGCACGAAACTTCGTGCAACGGGCACCTAGTATAGAATAAGAGCACATTTTCTTCATATGAGAAGAATCATAGAACATTAATATAGAGTGGGGCAAAAGTAAGTTTACAGTTGTTCCTATGAAAAATAATATAATCATTAATAAATAATAATATAAGAATAATCTCTGTGTTCTATATACTCACAACTGTGAACTTTTCTGATCCCGTAAATTTTTTTTGCTGTTAATTTCCAAGGATCATTTATTTGATGACTCAGTAGATCCTATTACCAAGTTATTTTGAGCAGTACATATTTTATTTTATTCATGGATGATGGTCATTTTAAATGTTTAGATTTTAACTGAATTAAATTATGGTTGAATTGTTGTTTATTTTACTATAACATAAATGAATAGATCAATTCAATAAACTACATATTTTTCACTTGCTTTGAGTTAATTGGCCTTAATTTGATTTCCTTCTGTTCACAAGGTGACAAGTATAAAAATGTCAATTTATATGGAGACCTTTTTAAAAGATAGCAGGGGTTGAGTATAAACTACTGAGTGATTTCTTGTTATCTGACATTACTAGTAAGTCACTCAATATAGTAGTCACTGATTTTAACTCACCTTATTTTATTTTATTTTATTGCTGAAATCACACATTGTATACAATTGTGGGATTAAAATGTACTATGTTGCAGATAGACAAGCAACAATGATAACAATAACAAAATTTAGAGATATATATTAAAACCAATATATCATTATCCGGTCAAAATATGTACGGTTTTATTAAGTAACCAGCATACTGCTAGTCCAGAAAAATACTTTAAGCATTGTGCCTTTTCAGTTCAATTGAGAGTAAATAATGATAGACTGGAAATATTTGAAAGAAATCAAGCTTTCCATGAAAGTGATCTGAGAATGCACAGGGCCCCTTTCCCTTGCTGTATATGTGAGAACATGTATAGAGTGCAGGTTGGGTCCTATATATTTTTGGTACTGAACATAGAGGTCACTCACTTGGAAAGAAAAAGGATTTCAACAGACACTGTGTTCCAACATAGACTAGAATACAAATAATTTTGAGAAAGAGAGAATGAATTTCAGATGCAACTTATTTAAAGATTAGTTATTGTCTCTATAACAAAAAGAATCGTATATAAATATATATATATTTTTTACATACACACACACACACACACACACACACACACACACACACACACACACACACACACACACCAGAGGCCCGGCAATTCATGCACGGGTACGGTCCCTAGGCCTGGCCTGACATCAGGGCCATCTTCCCTAGCTGCCCACAGCCAGCCCCACCCCCTACTGCCACCCAATTCCAGTTCCCCATTTGCCATCAGGTAATCAGTGCCTGATGGCTGGGGAAGGGACCAAGAGGTCAGCTGTTCCCAACCACTTGCCAGCCCCACCCCTGCTGTGGGTGGTCATCAAGCGATCAGAGCCTGCCAGCTGGGGGGGAAGGGACCAAGAGGTGGTCAGTGCGCCTCATAGTGACTGGTCCAGTGGTCATTCTACTATTTGGGTCAATTTGCATATTACCCTTTTATTATATAGGATAGAGGCCTGGTGCACCGGTGGGGGCTGGCTGGCCTGCCCTGATGGGGGCCCCGGATTGGGGTGCGTGGTCCCCGCTGGGATGGGGCCGGCCTGGGCGAAGGGCTGGTGGTTTGCAGGCTGGCCACACCTCCAATGGGATGGGGGTCCCTGCTGGGGGTGGTGCCAGCCAGGTGAGGGACCACGGGCAGTTTCTAGGCTGTCCATGTCCCCTATCGGGGTGGGGGGTGCTCGCTGGGGGGCGGAGCCAGCCTGGGCAAGGGGATGCCGGGGGGTTTGCAGGACAGCCACGCCCCCATCAGGGTGGGGTCCCTGCTGGGGGGCGGGGCTGGCCTGGGCGAGGGGCTAAGGGTGGTTTGCAGGCCGGCCATTCCTCCGGCTTTGTCAGGATGGACGTCCAGAAGACACCTGGTGTAATTAGCATATTACCCTTTTATGACTTAGAGGCCCAGTGGATGGTTTTGTGCACAGGTGGAGTACCTCTGCCTGGCCGGTGATCGTGGCCTATCGGGGGGCCAGCTGGCCAGGGGGAGGGGCCATGGGAGGGTTGGCTGGTGGGGGGAAAGGGCCATGGGAGGTTGGCCTGCTGCAGGAGGTTAGCTTTGGGAGCACACTGACCACCAGGGGGCAGCTCCTGTGTTGAGTGTCTGCCCCTTGGTGATCAGTGTGTGTCATAGTGACTGGTCGACTGGTCGTTCCGGTCATTCTGGTCCTTCGGTAGTAACATTTGCTTTGTCTTTTGAACAAATACTGTATGATCTCACTTATATGTGGAATCTAAAAAAAAATCCTGAACTCATAGAAACAGTAGATTGGTGGTTGCGGGGTAAAGGGGGAATAGGGTAAGACGGTCAAGTGATACAAACTTCTAGATATAAAATGAGTAACTTCCATTATCTAATGTACAGCACAGTGACTATAGTTAACAGTCCTGTATTATGTACTTGGAAGTTGCTAAGAGAGTAGATCTTAAAAGTTATCACCACACACACAAAAATGATAACTATTTAAGGTGATGGATGTGTTAACTAACCTTATAGGAATCATTTTGCAGTATACATGTATATTGAATCATTACATTGTACACTTTAAACTTACACACTGTTAAATGTCAATCATATCACAAAAATGCTAAAGAAAAATATATATACTTTTTACTTTTTTACTGCTTTGCATGTGTATGTGTGTGTCCATTTATTTGTGTAAATGTAATATTTTTATCACAATTGCTTATATTGTCTATGTTAACAAACTTAGTAGGAAATCTCACTGTTTGTGGAACTTTTACACTATTTATTACCATAATTTTACATTTTATGCATGAAGAATGCATTCTATTTTTTCCCCATTAGATGTCAGCTTCTCCATTTTCCTCTAGATGGCAGAGTAGCATTCTAAATGTTAGATGTCTGTGATAATCCTTTCAAACATTTATGCTGTGCTTGCCAGCTCCATGGAAATGTATTTCCCCCTGTCTACATTTAAAACAACATAGAGTGTATTCATGTGGTATATTTTTTTTAAATTGATCAATACAATACAATAAGGAATGAGTAAAACAATATATAAAAAATATTAAAGTTAGTACATAACTGACAGTGAGCACAGTATTGCGTCTGGCATGTTTGCATTTAGTGCAAGACCTAGAAACAGGTCAAGTGCCTTTAATTTTCCACATCTAGAGTAGATTGCCTGTCACTCAGTTTTACAACTTTTACTCTCCATTGAAAGGATTCTAAGACACCCACGCTAGTAGCTTGGTACAACTATCTCCGATTGAATTTCCCATCAAACTTTCAAGATAAACAATGTCTAAAAGGGGTTCTCAGATAGTCTGGGATGGAGTTTCTGCAAACACCCTGGGTGAGCTCTTCCAAATATCCACAATTCTTTCTCTGAGTTTCTCTGAAGCAGCATGCTATCTGTTTATCCCCTTGCAAACACAGGTCAGGAAATGTGGTCCTGCATTTAGAGACAGAAACCAAGGGAGCCATGTACTGTAGCCCCATTTGTAGTCTGATCCTCTCAGAGATATCTGTATCGCATTTTCAGCTTCCAAACAGCCATCATTTGCATTTTGCTAAGTGTATTGTATATAAACTTGATTTACATATGGAACATTTATACCGTTACTGCTTTCTTATGTAGAGCCAAAAATTAAGATGCATGAAATATGATAGATACAATTAATTATATATTTAATGAATAAAACAGTTATACAAAACTTAATAAGAAGAAATAATGATAGTGTCTCTCTACAATGATAAATGTTTGAGATCTAATAAAAAAAAATGAAAAAACTTGCTAACAACAGAAACTATTTTTTCTTTTCTCCTCATGAGCTAAATACATATTTTCAGTTGTTTATTACCTGAAAAACATAAGTAAAATAAGGACAACAACTGTGAATGGGAGAGAGATAAGTGAGAATTTCTCTAATACCTAAATCAAGTTAATTAGTAGAAAACAGGAAATTTCAAAGATGATTATCCAAATGCCACACTTCTGGCCTGATGTTGCAGTCCCACATGTCTCTATACACAGGGGAAAAAAATCCAAATCTTAAGATTATTTAATGAAAATATAATTTGATGTGAATGCCAACTATCCTTCCTCTCTTGTAACAATATGAGGACACATTGCAAGACTCCTTATACCCTTCGCTTTATTTCAATATTCTTATTGCTTGCAATAAACCAAGTAGGACTTATTGAATGTAAAACAAAAGCATTATTTGACAAGATATAACATACAATGTGCTCCTTTACCTAGTCAAATTTGAATAAAAATAAAAAAGTATATTGAAGATATTATTTCATCAAATAAGAATGCTTTTGTTTTAAATATTCAGGTATTTAAAATTTAGTGTTTGATTCTGCTTATATTTTAAAACACTCTTTATATTTTAAGCCTAAAAGTGATATATTAACTTTACTTCCATTTATATATTTTATTTCTACTAATTTGTCCAAATCACGTAAAATATCATACAACCTGTATTTTGGACTATGGTTTTCAAAGTAAAATCATGCATTAACTATTACCAAGAACTTTCATATATTCCATAGCTTTAATGTCCTTAAAAATTCTGAAATGAAATATAGTCATTTTAGTTTACTTAATATGATCAAGACAACAGGTAAATAAAATAACTAGAATTCCTTCTCCCCACCCCCTGATAACTTCAGTCTAATAATTTGGTTAACTTTTTATTATTCATTGTGGCCACTTATTCTAATATGCTGACATTCAGTATAGCTCCTTCAGGCTCCAATATTACTCATGTTATAGCTTCCAAATTATCTAGATATGATGAAATTAATAGACCCTCCCAAAAAAGGAATTTTAGTCTTTTTGCTGTGATTCTTAGGACTTCTGCTTCCGATTCATTTGCCTTATTACTTGGTCATGGCAGTAAAACAGAATTTCTTCTCTGTCTTTGAGATAGAACCTAAAAACTCCTTTGTAGATTGTGAATTGCACGTCTCTAGAGTAAATGTCAGGAAAATTGAAATCTTCATGGTTCATGAGTACCTTGACCTTTCCATTAGCCTTTCTGACTAGCTAAATTGTTCTTAATTTGTAGTCTAACCCTACTTATGACATTTTGGGCTTCTCTCTGAAATCCTCACATATCACTTAATTTTATTGTATTAGAAATGAGGAAAACTCTGGTGTATTTATATTTTTTAGTTGCTGTATAGCTTCTTCAAATTGGCTTTACAAAGGCAGGGTTCCTCATGACCGGGAGTTTTTATAACATCTCCATCCCCAATGAGTCTTAGTAAGCTTTTAGTCACTATTTTGTTCCAAAAGTTATTTTCATTTGAATTCATTTAAACAGTGTAGGATTTTATTTTTTTTTATAATTTTTAAGCTTTATATAAATTGCTATTCATTTTTAAGGTTTATTTTATTTTAATTTTTAATTGAGTATATTGGGGTGACAATGGTTCACAAAACCATACAGGTTTTAAGTACAACTTAACAAAACATCATCTGCATACTGCGTCGTGTGCTCATTGCCCAAAGCAAAGTCTCTTTCCTTCCCCATTTATCCCCTATTTGCTCACCTCCACCTGCACCCACATCCTTTTCCCTCTGGCTATCACCACACTGTTGTCTGTGTCTATGTGTTTTATACACACACACTTACACGCACACACACACATACACACACACACATGCGTGTTTTTGCTTAATCTCAATCTGTTCACTTTCTTTCATCCAGCCTTCTAACACCCCTCCCCTCCTGACAGTTATCAGTCTGTTCTATGTATCCATACCTCTGTTTCTATTTTGTTGATTAGATTCCACATATAATCAACATATGGTATTTGTCTTTCTCTGACTTAGCATAATAATCTCCAGGACCATCCATGCTGCCACAAAAAGTAAGGTTTCCTTCTTTTCATGGCTGAGTAGTATTCCATTGTATAAATGTATCACAGCTTTTTTATCCACTCACCTACTGATGGGCACTTGGGCAGTTTCCAGATCTTGGCTACTGTAAATAATGCTGCAATGAACATAGGGGTGCATATATTATTTCAAATTAGTGTTTTGGGCTATTCATCTTTTAAACCTCACTTTCCAAATTGGTGAAATAAAGAAGCTGAATTATTTCATTGGTAAGTGTTCTCCAAACTTTAAAATTTAATGCACTTCATAATTCAATGATTTTTACTTTCTGCATAATTAAGATATACAAATAATCAGTAAAATTCCTTTTGAGTACTTATTTATCAACCTATCTAATTTCACTGAGTTTAAATGCTGATTAATTCATACACACACACACACACTGATATTTACAATTGCATTGAATTTTGTTACATTCTTAGCACAGCATTATAGCTTCAATATTTTTATTGTATTTATAAAGCACCAATTATCTATACTTACAGGTAATATAATACCCTGTCCATTCTCTGTTAACTGATTGTAGAGCTTCAAAATAACATTTAGGCTTATTCCTATCTTTAAAGTGTTTCTTACATTAACCCTTATAAAAAGATAAAACTTTCAAAAGTATATGTTGTTTTTACTTTGTTTTCCTTTCTCATACATGCTGAATTGTCATTTCTCCCTATGTGAAAAGCAGATTTTGTGATCAGCACTTTACCATGAGAAAATCATCTCCCTTTTCAAAGATCTAAACAGAGATCATGTTATATATACAAAAAGTGAATCTCTAAATTCTTAGGAAACTTTCTCTGAGGCCTAGTTGCCTGGGCACTTGAGCACCAAAATCTCTCCAGTATCCATAGTGATGCTCAGACATACAACCAACAATAGGTCCAGGAATTGGAAGGACAATGGGATTTATTGTTACCTTATAAATAGCATAAATGGTACCAAAATAAGGGATTGAAATTTAATTTTTATTGTTATATTTATAAACAAGAGACAGAAAGAAGAAAAGGAAATGTAAGAGAAGAGAAAAACTTAAATGCAAACACAGATTACAAAGTCGGTCTTATCTAACATTTTATGATGGCAAAGATGATAACTTAAATTTTCAACAGCTGGGGCTTGGTTAAATAATGACTTCATATGATAAAATATTATGTAATCATTGACAGTAATGCTTATTATTACCACTTTTGATGTAGAAAATGTTTATGATATATTATTAAATTAAGAATTAATATATAAATTCCAAAGTATGCATACATACTGTCTGTGCATGTCACAATCCACATATGCATGTATATGTGGCATGCATCATGTATACATACATATGAATGCATGTAAGCACAATCCACACATGTGTGTATGATATATATCATGCATGTGTATGTGCATGTATGTAAATAAACATACACATACACAAGTACTCATATATAGTCACGCACACATTGCGAGAGAGTGAGCAAATAAAAGAAAACCTTAATGGAGTTTGTATCTGAGAATAAGAATTATGGGTGATTTTTAATTTTCTTTATATTTGTGAATATTTTGAATTTTAGATACTGAAAATAAAATCATTTTATTAGTAGTAAAATGTACTTTAAAATTTATAGTAAAATTTTTGTATTATTTTATAAATATATAACAGATTTATAAAAGTATATTTATAAGACATAAATGAGTTGGTAAAAAAAGATCTGTGATATGCTATTCTTTAAGCATATTCAAAGCTTAATTAACATGCTGGCTTTTTAACTGGGTTATATACATATACACAAATACAGATTTGCACATACATTACATTTACCATAAACTAAATAATTTTAAAGTTGGCTACTATAAAAATCAGTTTGTTAAAATCTAGGGGCAAATAGTAAGGTATACTGTTTAAAAAGGGCAAATATTGTAAGAGTTTGACCTCAATAAAAAACAGGAAGTACATCAAGAAAGTATATACTTGTCCAAAGAAATCTTTAGAAAAAGATAACCAAGACCTGGAAAATGGCCAGGATGAATTCATGCACTTTTTATTTATTTTTATTTTTTGGCTCTGAGTAATAAATATGGAATAAACTAATGCAGCATATAATTTATAACTTTAAAATAATCCTCCATTTTGTTTTTACTGTCATTAGTTCAACAGATTATTTTCTAGCAGAAAACAGAAAATGCTGCTTTTTATTGGAAGGTGTTTTTTGGTTTTTTTTATAATCTACCTCTTGTCTAATTTAATTCAACCAGTCCTTTTTTAAAAATATGCTTTTATTGATTTCAGAGAGAAGTAGAGGGAGAGATAGAAACATGGATCAGCTACCTCCTGCATGCCCCTTTCTGAGGATGGAGGATACAACCAGGGCATGTGCCCTGAACAGGAATCAAACCAGTGACCTGGTGCAAAGGATGATGTTCAACTGAGTCACACTGGCCGGGCTCAACAAGTCCATTTTTATTGAGGATAGTCTGTGTTTAGCATATGTTAAGACACACACATAGAAGACAAAACATTCTGAAGTATATACTTTGGTGCTAGAATAAATAATGACAAATACAGCTCTCTAGGAATTAGAGGAGGTCAGGACAATTGTGTTCCAGAGTGATTGGGAAGGTTTCGACATCCAGGCTTTGTTTGTCTTTAATTTACTGTCGTGTGTCTAGTGCCTAGGAAAGTGCTTAGAAACTCATGGCTGCTCAGTGCATAATTAATTGCATGGCTAAAAAGTGGGACATTATTTCTGAAATGTGTATGTGTTCTGAAATTCATGCTGATCACTACAAAATAGGCATTAGATATAATTGAGACTTTTTTTCAGTAGTTTTCATCTCTAAAAAAGTGTTAATGTAAAATTTATCATTCAAAAAAGGGAAAAAAACTTACATGAATTCATTATTTTTTCTTAGAGCTATTATTTTGTTTTTGAACAGAGTGAAGTATTTCATATTAAAGGAACACTGAGAGATTTAAATTTTAATTTGTGAAAAATGCCACTTTATAGAAATCCATTTTAAATATGAGACCAATATAGTAAACATTGTACCCACCAATATTAAAGCCCCAAGATGTTATGAATCTTGTTTGGGACATAAAAAGTATTCAAAAGCTTTCGAAAAAAATAAACAAATAAAATAGATTTTAGCCCATAATTTGAGATGGTAGCTCAAAGTGTTTTACAAATCAGTACCTCATTTATTTTCCATAATCTTTATGAATATAAGTGATCTCTACTTTAAGGATGAGGATATTCAAACTTAAAGGCAGAGATTTTCCAAAATTTTACAAAGGTGAAAGTGGTAATGCAAGATCCAAACCCAGGTTGCCTAACCCCACAGCACATGCTCCTAGAAATGGCACCATCACTCCCCTAAATACATCCAAGTTAATAAAACATAAGAAACACAATTAATGAGTAATATAAAGCATTCATTTCTAATGCCTTGTCATAAATCTTAAAGCTTTCTACATTTTCACCAAATTTAAATCTCCCAGGAAATATTCAATCACCCCAAGTCCTTTTAAATCAGGAATATATTTAACTCTTTAGAATAATAAGATTTTTTAGCAAGCTTTCCACAGACCCAAGAAAATAATATGTATATAATAAATACTTTGAAATATTTCTTAATTAAATGCTTACTTTCTAAATAATTCATTTTAGGAATGTCATTTGACACAAATCAAAAACTAAAGTTCTTATGTTTAACAATGTTTTAGTGTGGTCTAAAGGAAGTTAAGACTTACAGACAAAAACTTAAATGCTAAGATAGCGTTCTCTAAAATGTCTAATCATAACCATCCATATGCTTGCTAACATACACAATTCCAGGCCTCACCTTGAAATCATAATTCAGTAAGTGGTATTTAAAGAAATTCAGCATTTTTAAAACACTGTCCTGACATTCTAAAGGAGAAAAAAATGAATGAATCTAATAAAGGACCAAGTTTGAAGGGATACATTTGAAGCAGAGAGAGAAGTACAGTAATATTAAACATTATAACAACTATGAAAAAGAAACATAAGTTCTAAGTGTATATTTAAGCTTGAAATTGGAACATTAAAAAAGAAGAAAGCATTTTTAAAAAAGTAAAAACATTTAGACTTCCTTTTAAGTTATTGTGTACTATTTTATTACTTGGTATTTTATCCATGGTATGGATAAATACAATTTGTTTATTCACCAGTTGATGAACATTTGGACTTCTTCTATTTTTTTTGCTATCCTACCTAATAAAAGAGTAATATGCAAATTGACTGCATCTTCGCTACACCCAAGCCAAGCCAACCAGCCAATCAGGGCGGGTATGCAAATTAACCCAACCAAGACGGCAGCTAATGTGCATGTCAAGACAGCGTAGAAAGAAGCCAAGTGCTGCAGAAAGGAACAAAGCTGTGGAGAAGCAAGCAGGCGGGGTGGGGAGAAGGGAGGCAAGCAGGCGGGGCCAGAGGAGAAGGGAGGCAAGCAGGTGGGGTGGGGGAGAGTGCAGCAGGAAGTCCTATTGCAGGAATCTTCCTGCAATGGGCTACTAGTTATAAATAATATTGCAAAAAAAGAATAAAGCATAAAAGAGTTAATATTGACATATATTCTTTCTATTTCCATTTTATTGAGGTATAATTTACAAATAAAACTGTAATATAAAGTGTACAATGTGACAATTTGATATATGTGCACATTGTAAAAGTATCCCTACCATTCAGTTAATTAGCACATCCATCACTTCATATATTAGCTTTTTTTTATGTTTTGCAAGAACACTTTAGTTCTATTCTCTCAGCAAATTTCATTTATACAATACAGTGTCATCAACTATGGTCACCACATTGCACATCAAACCTTCAGATCTTAGTCATCTTATAACTGAACATACATACTCTTTTATCATCCTCTCCCTATCTTCCTTATACCCACACCAGCCTTGGCAGCTGTTTTTCTAGTTTTTTACCATAAGTTTGACATTTTTTCTTTTTTAAAAATTTTCCACATAGTAAGTGATACCATGCAATATTTGTCTTTCTCTGTCTGGTTTATTTCATACTAGAAGCCTGGTGCACAAAATTCGTACACTCGGTGGGGGAGGGATGTCCCTCAGCCCGGATTGTGAGAGGGTGCAGGCCAGGCTGAGGGACCCCATTGGTGTACGATTGGGGCTGGGGAGGGATGCGAGAGGTTGGCCAGCCGGGGAGGGATCACAGGAGGGCTCCAGGGCACATCCGCCTTAACTCGCTCAGTCCTGATCAGCCAGATCCCAGCAGCAAGCTAACCGACCATTCAGAGTGTCTTCCCCCTGGTTATCAGTGCATGTCACAGAGAGCAGTTGAATGACCTTAGAATATCATTAGCATATTACTATTTGATTGGTTGTATGGACGACCGTACACTTAGCCTATTAGGTTTTTATTAGATAGGATAGCATACATCATGGCCTCCAGGTACACCTGTGCTATCACAAATGCTAGTATGTCTTTATTTCTAAAGGTTAAATAATATTCCATTGTGTTATTGTGTGTGTGTGTGTGTGCGCACATACATATATACATACCATCTTTTCGTTATCCATTTATCCATTGGTGGACACTTAGATTATTTCCAGGCCTTTGCTATTGTGAATATTGCTGCAGTAAACATGGGAGTACACTATCTCTTTGAATAAGTTATTTAGCTTCCTTTGAATATATACCCAGAAGTGGGATTGCTGAATCATCTACCAGTGTTAACCTAAAAATAAAAGGCCCTTCAAAATGAGAGGCAACCAGCATTTACTGAGATCAATAAGAATAGCTATTAGGGATGAACTGATTCAGGCAGAAACCCAAATAGTATTTCGATTAGGAGACAAAAGGGTATTTATGAGAAAGGGAAGGGGACCAATTACATCAATAGAAATAAGGGCTTTCTATTGGTGCAGATAACATAGTGAAGCTAATTCTAAGCAACGTTTTTAATCTATAGTCTAGTAGTCATCACTCCAGTAGTCATAATAACTGCAGTGGATTTTATTTTGGGAGGAACACTGAGCTTCAGGGAATCTACCATTTGACAAACAGGTAGCCAGCCTGCTTTTTTTCTTGGAATTAAGTTGTAAACACAACTCTCAATTAAATTTAACTCTGAAAACTGACCCAGAGAATAAATGGTCAAGATTTCGTATTCTTGAAATTCTCATAAGACATGTACTCGCGTCCTATGACTGTCTTGCTGAAGTTTTTACTGTACCAGTTCCTATAACAATGCTTTGTATACATCTATAGTTTTCAGCTCCATCCATGGAGCAGGTATGATATCCTAACATACGCACAAATACGCACATCCCATTTCCACATCCCTATTCTTCCCAGTACCTTGTTATTTTAGTAATTGGGATGCAAAACTGAGACAGTTGTTCAAATTCAAACAAATATAGAGACCATATTCAAATGGAGGCATGTCTAATTCCCAGTCCAAATTATTTCAGTGTCTCTTGTTCTGTTTCTCCATACAACAAATTACTTACATTTAAAATAGAGACATAAAATCAATGAGCAATATCTGTCAGGTTTCAAGTGCTACTCATCGAAGTTTATAAAAAAGAGAGCTCCATTAAAGGGATAAACAGGCAAACGATTAAGAACATAATGGCTGGAAAAAAACAGTCACTGATATAACTAAATAAGTGAAGAAAATGGAGGATAAAGGCTTAGAATATAAAAGCAAATACTGAAAAATGTCATTGTATTATATCATAAGAATGCAGAAAACAGAATTTGGAAATGGTGAATATTTTAAATGAGAAATCATTTTATATGCATAAAACATTTTAATTTAAGTATTTCCTTTTTCTCCTCTTATGTAGAGTATCACTAGGGTTGTCATTACTGAATTGCAAGAGATAACACCTACCCAAAAGAAGGGTAGGGAAAAGGAAACTACCATTGACTCCTACTCATTATGTACACCAGCAAACCACTTTAGCAACCAATTTACCAAGATCTGTTGCAAAATATTGGCAAGCTATTATACTAAAATATGTAAATAGTGGATGGTATTATTAATTGCTTTTGATTTCCTAATATTTTTATACATTTCCTTGTTTTATATGTTTTCTTTATCATACTTTTAAATATAGACATCATACAAAGTATGACCATTTATACTACATTCAAATGACTAGGGTGACTGCTTGGGATAACTAGGAAAACCAACTATAATTATCTACATGCAACCCCTTCAATGCACCTATGACACCTATGATGGTATCTTTTGCTTTTTGTGAGTTAATTTTGTGTGTCAAGTTTGAGAATGTTTTTGGTTGAAATTAACATTTAAATCAATGAATTACGAGTAAAACAGATTGTTCTCCATAATGTGGATAAGCATCATTTAATCAGTTTAAATTCTGAACAGAACAAAAAGACAAACTTCCCAGAGCAAGAGGGAATTCAGCAGTGTCTTTGGACCTCATCTGTACCATTGGCTTTCTTGTCACTCCAGGCTGCCGCCCCACACTGCAGAGTTTGGACTTGTCAACCTCCATAGTCACATGAACTAATTTCTTAATATCTCTCATATATAAAGATGATATAGATAGATATGGATATAGATGATATAGATATAGATATAGATATAGATATAGATATAGATATAGATATAGATATAGATATAGATCCCATATTGGTTCTGTTTCTCTGGAGAACTCTGATTAATATCTCCCTTTTTCAAATTTCAATTTCTATAATATGGTTTTATGGGCAATCATAATGATCTTGCATTCTCAGAGTTCTCACCAATAAGGTTAGATTAAAGGTGAGCAAGCCTTCATCTGCACTGTTCCAAATAATATGACATTTTATGGTTTAACATTTATTGTTAAAATTTTTTTTTCAATGTAGAAGGTATAAGTTGTAAGCTCTTTGATTTGGTCCTGGCTAGAAAACTTGTAGATGAAAATAGAAACCTCATGGTTAACTTAATAATTGTGAGTGAATAAATATTAGTAAGAAAAAAGAATCTGAACAAAGAGACAGTGGGAAAATAAATTTGTTTTTACATCTATAAAATGAACATTATAATATTTAATTCACAAAGCTGTTGAATATATTAACATATTTAAGGAAAAGAAATACACTATGCAAACTTTACATGAAAATTTAAATGAAGAATATAATTTTAAAATTCTGTAATATTAAGAATATTAATTTTGTATTATATGTCTTTATTCTAGGGTAGAGATATAAAAGTGAACAAAACAAAATACCCACACTAATTTGCTTATGGATACAATAATTCTTTTTCCATGTAATTTGTGAATTATCTATTATAATAAAAGCATAATATGCTAATTAGACCAGACAGCTGAACAACCTTCCTGACATCATTCCAGATGTCCTTCTGGATGAAGCCGTCGTGGCGGGGGCTGAGGCAGAGAAGGTTAGGGGTTATTAGGCAAGCAGGCGAGCAGTTATGGGGCAATGAGGCAGGCAGGCAGAATGGTTAGGGGTGATGAGGCAGGCAGGCAGAGTGGTTAAGGGTGATCAGGCAGGCAAGCGAGCAGTTAGGGGTGATTAGACAGGCAGGCAAGCAGTTAGGGGCAATCAGGCAGGCAGGCAGAGATGATTTGGGGCGATCAGGCAGGCAGGTGAGCAGTTAGGAGCAATCAGGCAGGCAGGCAGAGGGGTTAGGGGCGATCAGGCAGGCAGGCGAGTGGTTAGTGGCGAGCAGGCAGGCAGGCAGGCCAGTGGTTAGGAGACAGTGGTCCCGGATTGCTAGAGGGTTCAGGCCAGGCTGAGCTCTCCCCCATGCACAAATTTTGTGCACTGGGCCTCTAGTATATTATAAAGTTCATTTTATAAATGTAAAAACAAATTTATTTTCCCACTGCCTCTTTGTTCAGATTCTTTTATCTTACTAATATTTATTCACTCACAATTGTTAACTAAGTGATAAGATCTCTATTTTCATCTACAAGTTTTCTAGCCAGAATCAAATCAAAGAGTATTTTTTGAATAATTGAATTTAAAATTAACAATTCATTATAAATAATGTAGTTACTCAAATTCCTTAAAGGAATGGTATTAATCATTCCTTAAGTTTTCCTTATTTATAAGATAAATTTATGTAAGGAAACTTTTTAGAAGGAACTTTATACATTAACTTAATGTAAGGTAACTTTGTTTTCTTTACTTAGCTCATACAATTGACTTGCAGATTAAAATGACTGATAGATATATAAATGTTTTGCATATTTCTGGCACAAAAGAGCTGCTCAATAAGCATTATCTTTATTTGTAGGTCTGGATGAAGGGATAATGTAAAACAAATAACATATGCAAAAACCAAACTGATTTTTGTATTTTCCATAAATAGTTAAGGATTCCAGTTTGGTTTTATTATATAACCAAGATATAAGAAAATGATATATAACCTACATCTTTAAAATATGGATACAATGAAATAGTTAAACATTTTTATCACTAACTTTTATTTTCCTTCAAAAGTAAGGCTGGGATAACTATATTTAAATTAAAAAATTATAATAATAAGGATGTTAGGTTTTTTTTGTATAGTAACAATGTTATACTAGTACATATTCATTCAGATTTATTTCTCTGACACTGACTTAAAGCTGTTTGCCAAGTTCTGTGGTGTAAATACTCAAACCATGGCTAATTTCAAGCAATAAATGTTACATTGCTGAATGTGGAGTTGGGAAGAGAAGCATAAAATTAGCTCATGAGAGGATATATAATCTGACTTCCGGATACTACTCACTTCTCCTATTGTAAGGACATCATAAATATACACATAGGTGAAAATATACAAATATATACTAAACCAAGCTGAATCTACCATTTGTGGTATATATATATATATATATATTGTTAAGTGTAAGTGTCTTTGGAGAATTCATTGATAATTTATCATTTTAATAAATTCTCAAGTCTTCTATATCCCAAATATTAAACTTCATTTTATTTGGTACACACTATGGGCATGAAGGCACATATTAGAATCCGAGGGATATTAGCAAAAAATACAAATAGAGATAGTGGAAAGGAAAAATACATTTGTCTTTTTAGAAGGCATCCCTAAAAGACAGAGTGTGAAACAACATGTGTAAAAAAATCCAAACCTAGGTATCTTTGGTAAAATGTCTAAAATCCTGTCATTTTTCCTTAACCTTTTAATTAAAACCTGCTATGGCAAAAGTATAGATGCATACATCTAAGTTAGTGACTTTTCTTAAGAGATGTCATCAATCATACATGCTTTTTTCAATAAATATATCGTCTGAAAACTGAGTAGGAAAGTCTATTTCTGCCTGCAGTCTGTATTTGCCAATTTCTGTACATTACACATGATTATACTGAACTCAAGAGATTTTAGAACAACAGAGAATAACTAAGGTTAAGAGTTTGAAAGGAAGCAAAAATCATTAATTGGCCAGTTTTATTAGAAATGAACTTTAAAATTCTAAGTTTATTAAATCTGAAAATCCTCATGCCCTTGAATGGAATTCAGAGGCAAGAAAGCTTGCAATCTACAGAGCAGAATCTCTCCGGATACAATCCCAGAGGACACACTGTATTCTAATTATCTCTTTTCTTCTGAAATTTCTTTTTACTGTGCCTCAGATGACAGCTATAAATGAAAGAAAAATTATTTTTAAAACGAAAAGTCATAGAGGCTGACATTTGATTTAGAATCATTGAGAACAAAATTCACTTTGTGATGATAGTCCCACTTTCCAATAGTCAATTGGCCAATAGCAGGTCCCCAATGTAATTTAGAGATTTGATTTTGTTGACACTCCAGGAGAAGCTTTAATAGGCACCCAGACATTATCATTGTTAGCTCCCAGTAGTTTAAAGTTACAATTTTAATAAAAATAGTATGAAGACAGTATTACTTACAAAAACTCTGTAATTCTCTCTATCCCTCCTCCTGTTTTACAATTTTTGAATGGTCATAGAATGTCTGGTAATTTGGTGTATTAATAGCTAAAGTATAACTATATTATCATTAGTTTTAGCAGTCAAGTTAAGGCGAATAGTTTGTGGGGTCAAAGGTTGTTCCAAGAATGGATAAAAAAAGTTTCTGCTGTCTGAAGAAATATACTACATCAGCCCTCAGAGTCATAAACTCTTTAAATACGTACAGACAGCCTTTGACCCCTTGACTTTTATGTTTACATTAACAAGATTTCTGTTTACTTTGATCAATTGAATTTGGCTTAATAAAACTTTATTGGGCACAATTTTGATACTAGTATGCTCAGTAGACAAACCAACATATTTGAAGGAATATAGTATGCATATACATGAATAGTAAATTTTCTTACTCTTAATATAAATATAAAACATGTATAGAGTAAAGAGATAATACTGAAGTTGTGATGAGTAAATGTATGTGTGTGTATGTAAGTGTATGTGTGCATACATATATTCAGATTCAACTGAAGAGGTAACTCCAGATAAGCTTTTGAATGGAGAAATAATTGAACTAGACAAACTGGTGAGGAGGGGTGGAGAAAGGGCATATATACTATCTAATAAAAGGGTAATATGCAAATTAACCATCACTCCGCAACAAAATGGCAGCGCCCATGGCCACAAGATGGCAGCGCCCAGTCCTCTTAGCCCCGAGCCCCGGCGGAGTCCCCAAGTCTGCCCAGCAGTGGCAGTCCAGGGTGTCTAGCTGGGAGGCGCCCGCCCCACACACAACAATTCCTGCCCAGTGGCAGCAGTCTGGGGTGTCCGGCTGGTCGCCCCCGAGCCAGGTGCCATCTGGGGCAAAGCAGACCACGGGGCTTTTGGCCGGGGTGTCAGGCCGGCAGCGACCCACCCCCGAGCCATGCGCGATCTGGGGCAAAGTGGGCCGCGGGGCCTGGGGCCGGGGTGTCAGGCCGGCAGGGACCTGCCCCCGAGCCGTGCGTGATCGCGGGCGAAGCAGGCCACGGGGCTTTTGGCCAGGGTGTCAGGCCAGCAGCAACCCACCCCTGAGCCACGCGCGATCTGGGGCAAAGCAGGCCACGGGGTTTGGGGCAGGGGTGTCAGGCCAGCAGCGCAGTGAACCCCCAATGCGAGATCTTCAGGCCAGGGAAGGCACCCACCGGGCTATCCGTAGCCAGGCTGAGGTGGGGTGTCATCTGGCTGGGCTGAGGCAGCAGCCTTGGGCTGGGGTCTCAGCCTGGCCAGGGCCCGAACCCCTCCAGCGGTGGCAGCCTGGGGTCTCAACCATTGAGTCACACCAGCCAGGCAGATATGGAGGAATCTTAAATGTTTCTTTTTTTATAATATATATTTTATTGATTTTTTACAGAGAGGAAGGGAAAGGGATAGAGAGCTAGAAATATCTATGAGATAGAAACATCGATCAGCTGCTTCCTGCACACTCCCGACTGGGTATGTGTCCCCAACAAAGGTACATGCCCTTGACCAGAATCGAACCTAGGACCCTTGAATCTGCAGGCCAGTGCTCCATCCACTGAGCCAAACCAGTTAGGACTGTCCAATATGCTAAAGAAAAAAACCCTATCTAATAAAGAGGGAATGTGCAAGGGAGGGCATTTGGTGGTGACCGGGGTGTCAGGGGAGGGCAGTTAGGCATCAATCGGGCTGGCAGGGGAGTGGTTAGGGGGTGATCAGCCTGGCAGGCAGAGCGGTTAGGAGCAATCAAGAAGGCAGGCAGGCGAGTAGTTGGGAACCAGCAGTCCTAGATTGTGAAAGGGATGTCTGACTGCCTGTTAAGGCTCGATCCCATGGATTGGGCCTAAACAGGCAGTCAGACATCCCCCAAGGGGTCCCAGATTGGAGGGGGTTCAGGTTGGGCTGAGAGACACCCCTCCCCCCCCGTGCACGAATTTCGTGCACCAGGCCTCTAGTTATTCTATAAAACTCTTCACAGAGTCTTTTGCCTTCTTTCTGTTTTGCTCTTGCTTTCCTGCAAGATTACCCTAGGTATTGTTTTACATCAGTTAATAGGGACTTTGGTGACCAAAATGTTTTCATCTGTGTATTCTTATAAAAAGTTTTGAGGATCTTAGGCCAAACTACAAAAACAAATACATAAATAAAATCGAGTAACCCTCCTCCAACCAAAAGCAAAATAAGTGCTTTTTAGATCTACTTAAAAAATGTACATTTTTTTTTTTCAAGAAAGAATTAGGAATTTTAAAAGATCCCCCCCCCCCGCCCCAACAAAATTTGAAGAGGGCACAAATAAATAGAAGGACATACTGGGCTCATTTTTTGGAAGGATTAATATTGTTAAAATGACCATACTACCCAAAGCAATTTATAAATTCAATGCAATCTCTACCAAAATACCAATAGTGTTCTTCTCAGAACTAGAAAAAATAGTCCCAAAATTCATATGGAACTACAAAAGACCACAAAGAACCAAAATGATCTTGAGAAAGCAGAACAAAGTTGGAGATATCACACTCACTGGTTTAAACTGTACTTCAAAGCTATAATAATCAAAACAGTATGATACTGGCACAGAAACAGACACCTAGATCAATGAAACAGGAGAGTCCAGAAATGAACCCTCGCTTATTAGATCATAATGCACAATGAAGGAGGTGAGATTATGCAATGGAGAAATTACAGTCTTTTCAGTAAGTGGTGTTTAGAAACCTAGATAAATACATGCAAAAAAACAAACAAACAAAAAAAAACCCCACAAAACTGGACATTTCTTACACCATATACAAAAAAAAACCCAAACACCCCAAAAGCCCTCAAAATGAATTAAAGACCCAAATGTAAAGTCCGAAACCATAAAACTCCTAGAGGAAACATAGGTAGTAAACTATTTTTAATCAATCGGAGTAATATCTTTTTGCAAATGTTCCCTCAAACAAGGGACACCCTGTATATGTATACATACACAATGGAATATTATGCAGCAATGAAAAGAACAAAATCTTGCCATTTGGAACAACATAAACAGACCTAGAGGGTATTAAGTTAAGTGAAATAAGTGAGTAAAGGCAAATACTGTATGGTTTCACTTATACATAGCATCTAAAAAACAAAAGTGACAAAACAGAATTTCCTCTGAGAGTTGCTGCTGAAATAATGCAGCATTTGGGGCTGGATAAAAAAAAAACAGGGTGAGAATCTGGGGCACATACTCTTAGGTCTGAGGTTCCTGTATATCTTACTGTTGTGAGGGTGGTGAACTCACCCTAATTTGTCCATTTACTATGTAGTGGAGAAGTGCACACCGAGAAAGAAGTGTAATAATTTTAGAGCTCAGGAAGAGAGGGAAACCTTGGTTTTGAGGGATGTTAACCTTGCTCGTGGCCCTTTTAAAATTAAATCTTAAAGAATAGAGATTTTTGTCACACGTGCTATTAGGGGTCAGGTGCTCTCACCTTGGCATTATCTCTGAGAGCAAGAGAACATGATTTGCTTCTGGGAAAGCTGGTGAGATTGAAGGTCAGAAAATAGGATGAAGCCTTAAACCAGTGGTATTGACTTTGAACTGTAGTAACCTGGCTGCCTGGGTACAGAAGGTACAGTCTGAAGAACCAAAATGTGGTGTAACAGGATGCTAATTTGACAATGGCATTATTGAATCTCATGACTAAAGAGTAAGTTTAGTCCAAGGTATTTTCTTAGAAGTTTTGGGGGAAAACATTCAGAATCCTGAGCTATATCTTACTGTAATTGTGCTTTTATTCCAACAGACAATATTAATAACATTTCAAGTAATCTCAGAATAAATTATTTAGGAAATGAAACTAGTTCCTAAAAGGTTAAGAGGAATTTGGATGTAAAATTGTTGCTTTATTTAAACAAATTTTTTTGTTTATTGAACTGCCAAGGTAAGTAGCTTTTTGGATTCAATGAGAGAAAATTTATTATTCTCGGAGGCACTTATAAAATCATGTTTTCTGAAATTTCCTGGAGTTGATCAACATACTAGTATACCTACAGATATTCCCCAAACTGAACATAGTTTTTAATAGATTTATTTTTTCCACACTTTCTTATCTACTCTCAAGTGCCTGTGGGTAAATTATTTTTTAAGATCATTTTTATTTGCTTTATTAAAACTATGCTAAAAATTATAAGTAGAGAACATTTGCTATCACATATCTCTTTAAATGTAGTTGTAATATATTTTATGATCAGACATTATAATATTTAATAGAAAAGATGACCCATGTATAGAAACCTCCCCATGAATAGATGGTGATATATATCGAAATTATAAAGAGCTGCTAATATGAGTTCAGGCCACAGTCATATGTTGTTCCCATGCCTAAAAATTTTTATTCTTATCTCACTCAATCTCCTATGTCAGTGGTCGGCAAACTCATTAGTCAACAGAGCCAAATATCAACAGTACAACGACTGAAATTTCTTTTGATAGCCAAATTTTTTAAACTTAAACTTCTTCTAATGCCACTTCTTCAAAATAGACTCGCCCAGGCCATGGTATTTTGTGGAAGAGCCACACTCAAGGGGCCAAAGAGCCGCATGTGGCTCGCAAGCCGCAGTTTGCCAACCACAGTCCTATATTAACACTTCCTTTCTTCATTTGAACACAGTTGCATCTCATTCTTACCCCACAATCCTAAGTATGCTATCTATCTATACATTATACTTTGTCTATATCTGTTTTAGAAAACATTTTGATTTTTGTTTCAACTTAGGTTTACTTACGTCTACTATACTGTATATCTAATCATCTTGTCATTGCTAGAAAGCAGCCAATGGAAAAAATTTTACTATGGACTGGGCATCAGTTGTCTTAAAGTAGTAATTTCAGTGTAGTTGTAATAAGAAATGATATCCCTTTTAAGACACATAATGATGTATTTAGGGATAAAATTACAAGATGGCTAGGATGTGCTTTAAATTACTCAAGTTGGGAATAACTGAAGTAGCAAAGTGATAATAGCTGTTGATGCTGGGTAAAATGTGTATGGATGTGTGTTGTATTCCACATTTTTGTGTGTTTTTAAAATTTTATAGTAAAACATTGTAAATAAATGTTATTTGTTGGCTGAAAAACAACACTTTCTTGGATAACACTTTCATTGTTTTCCTTTTACTTCTAATATAATTATTAGCAATTAGGATTATTTCAGAGGTAGTTTTCACAAAGTCAACTACTTATCACTCAATATGCCATAAATAAAAAATAACAAAATCAGTAGTGGTGCTTATGCCAACTGGTCAACTATGGTCTTTGCCTATAAATGATATAGCCCACAATTTAATCTTGTATTTTGCATAACTTAAATATGTGCTTTGAGAAAATTAAAGACAGTTACTATATGTCATAGACTTTCTGATCCACTATAAAAACTGTTGAAAATGCAAAATTTCAAAGATTGACTATATGGTGGGATTGTGTTTAATGATAATAAAATGGAAACTTAAGCATTTAGGAAAGACTAGCTCTGAGGAAGGATGACAGATACTCTTTTAAGAGCATAGAATATTGTTAAGAACATGACTAGGCAAAGGATTCTTAGAGATATTATGTAAACTAAATCTTAAGAGGTTTGAAACCATCATGCAAAAAAATTGATTTGACAATAGATAGAAGAAACGATAAATATGGCAACAAATTAAGGCATAATAGCATGTTGTTTTTAAAGATCTTCAATTTGTTTATATTCAGAAGAATACAGAATGCAAGAGAAGTGAAAATAATGAAAACTTGATAGGTAAGAATGAATCAAACAATATAATTTTTACACTAGGCACTAAAACATCTAGTTGCTATTTGAAAAGCTGTAGGTAGACAATGACAATTGATAAATAATAAAGAAATAAAATTATTCCAGAACTAGTAGAGATAAGATAGCAGACTAGATTGAAGATCATGAGGGAAAAGCATGTTTCTCACCTTTAAATATGATATTAGCTGTGGGTGTTTTTTTTAAATATTCTTAAGTTGAGGTAGTTCTTTTAATATTTTGTTAATTTTTTTTCTATATATATTCATACTATCATTTGATTTTTCATTTTTATCCTTTTAATGTGACAGATGACATTAATTGACTTTCAATTGTTGAAATAGCCTTGCATATATTGAATAATCCTACTTGGTCATGATGTATAATTATTATTATACTAGAGGCCCGGTGCATGAAATTCATGCACAGAGGGGGGTTGTCCCTCAGCCCAGCCTGTACCCTCTCCAATATGGGACCCCTCAAGGGATGTGGACATCCCTCTCACAATCCAGGACTGCTGGCTCCCAACTGCTTACCTGCCTGCCTTCCTGATTGCCCCTAACCGCTTCTGCCTGCCAGCCTGATCACCCCTAACCACTCCCCTGCTCTCTCAAGCTCCATTCTGCCACCATTTGTTTGAATTTGTTTACCTTCCATAATTGAAACTTTGTAGCTTGAGTGGAAGCTTAGGCCTGGCAAGGGCAGGCAGAAAGCTTGGCTTCCTCTGTTACCTAGGAAACCTTGCTCTCTGTGGCTGTAGCCATCTTGGTTTGGGTTAATTTGCATGCTCGCTCTGATTGGAATGCTGGGCGTGGCTTGTTGGCGTGGCTTGTGGGTGTGTCGGAGGTATGGTCAATTTGCATATTTGTCTATTAGTAGGTAGGATATTTATTAGAGGCCTGGTGCATAAATTCATGCACAGGTGGGATTCAGCCAGCCTGCCCTGATCAGGGCCAATCAGGCCATCAGGGGAGAGGGGCTGTGGGAGGTTGGCTGGCTGGCCCCACCCCATCAGTCAGGTTGTCCAGCCAAAATGCGAGTCATAGAAACTGGTCGTTCCAGTCACTTGGCTTTTATATATATAGACTAGAGGCCCAAAGCACAAAATTTGTGCACCAGAGGGGTCCCCACAGTCCAGCCTGCACCCTATCTAATCCGGGACACCTCGGGGGATGTCTGACTGTGGGTTTAGGCCCAATCCTGGGGATTGGGCCTAAACCAGCAGACAGATATCCCTCTCACAGTCTGGAATCACTAGCTCCTAACTGTTCACCTGCCTGCCTGCCTGATCGCCCCTAACTGACCCCCCGCCAGTCTGGTCACCCCAACTGCTCCCCCACCATCTTGGTCATCCCCACTGTCCCCCTCTGCAGCCTGGTTGCCCCTCACTGCCTGCCCCCTGCTGCCAGCCTGATCACCCCCATCTGTGCCTCCTGACGGCCTGGTTGCCCCATGCAACCTTCTGCTCAGTTATTTGGTCATCCCTCACTAACCCCCCTGCCAGCCTGGTTGCCCCATGCAGCCTGTTTGGTGGTCTGTTCGGCTGTTTCAGTTGTGATGGTCACTCAAGCTTTTATATATACAGATGTATTTTTTTGCTAATATTTTGTTGAGAATTTTTATATCTATGTTCTTGAGAGTTATTGGTCTGTAGCATTACTTTCTTGATATGTCTTGTCTAATTTTGGTATTCAGGTATTATTGGCTTCATAGAACAAGTTAGGAAGTATTAATTACTTCTAATTTCTGGAAACAGATTATGGAAAATGGTACCATAAATATGTGGTAGAAATCATGAGTACAATCATCTGGGACTAGTTCTTTCTTCTGGAAGGGTATTCATTTTTTACTGAAATTCTCTGATGGATATAGCCTTGTTCAGCTTACCTATTTTTCCTTGTACAATATTTAGTTGATTGTACCTTTCAAGGAATTGATCCATTTTATCTTAGTTTTTAAATTGTGGGCAGAGAGTTGTTCCTAGTATTCCTTTCTTGTCCTTTTAATGATCATCAAATTAGTAGTTATAGCTCCTATTTCCTTTCTGATATTAGCAAATTGTGTTTTTTCTCTCTTTTTTATGTCCAAACTGGCTAGAGACTTAAATTTTTCTTGATCTTTTCAAAGAACTCGCATTTTTCCAATGATTTTCAGGACTTCTTTCCTGTTTTTCAGTTTCATTTGTGATTACTTACATTTAATCTACTACTCTTTTTCCAGTTACCTAAGGTAGATCTTCCTTTCACATATATGCATTTACTGCTTTAAACTTTCCTCTAAGCCTGTGGTCCTCAAACTACGGCCCGCGGGCCACAGGCTGCCCGCCGAGGACATTTATCTGGCCCGCCGGGTGTTTTTGCCACTGCTGCCTGTCCTGCTTAGCAGCTGACTTGTCACGGGTCCGCAGTGCACATGTGTGGAATGTGCGCCGCACTCTCCAACTCCCCTCCTTCTCTCTGAGGAACAGTGAACTGGCTGTTTAAAGTTTGAGGACCCCTGCTCTAAGCACTGATTAGCTGCATTTCATGAGCTTTGGTTAGTTATATATTCATTTTCATTCAGTGCAAAGTATGGTTTAATAGCTCCAGTGATTTTTTTTTTTTATTAATCCATGTATTATTGAAAAGTATGTTGTTTAACCTTCAAGTATTTGGGGATTTTACAGCTGTTTTTCTTTTATTGATTTATAGTTTAATTCTATTGTTCACTCAGAGCATGCTTTTATGGTTTCTATTTTTTAAATTTTTGAAGTTGTGCTGAATGATGTGGTTTATATTGGTGAATGTTCTATGTGAACATAAGAAGACTATATATTTAGCTGATATTGGGTGAACTGTAATATACATATCAATTAGAATGAGTTGATTGATTATGTTTTTTCGTTCAACTATATACTTACTGCTTTTTTGCCAGCGGAACTGTCAATTACTGACAAAAAATGTGTTTAATTCTTCAACTATAACATTAAATCTATTTCTCTACAGTTTCATCAGTTTTTTGCTCCATTTTACTGCTCTACTGCTAGAGAGATATAGATTAAGAATCACTTAGATCTTTGATAATCAGCCTCTTTATCATTGTATAATGCTCTTCTTTATGTCTGGCAACTTTCCTTTCTTTATAGTTGCTTGTATGTAATTAATATCATTATCCAGGGTTTCTTTGATTAGTATTAGCATGATATACCTTTCTGCATCCATTCATTTTTTTAATCCATTTATGCCTTTACTGGTGAATATTTACCATATTTTTACCTGTTTTTTATCTGTTCTTGTTTTTCTGTTTCTTCTTACCATCTTCCATTCTTTCTTCCTTCTCTGGTCTTAACTGAGCATTTATATGATTTCATGTTCTTGCTTATTTTAGTATATTAATTGCATTTTAAAAATGGTTTTGTGGTTTTCCTAGAGTTTGCAATAAACATCCAAATCTACTTTTAAGTCACATTATATAGCTTCCTGAGTAATGTAGGTACCTTATAACGAAGCATTCTCAATCCCTTCTTCCTACCACTTATAACATTGCAGTCATTCATCTCATTTATCCTTAAGCTATAATCACCTAGTACATTGTTGCTATAATTAATTTCAACAAAATTTATTAGGAATGTGAGAAAAATTTTGTTTTCCCTCATTATTCCTTCTCAACTGCTCTTTTCTTTACATAGATTTAACTTTCTGTCCGATATTATTTGCCTTCTCATTAAAGTATACTATCATTTCTCACAGGACAGGCCTACTGGGGACATATTCCTCATTTTTTCTTTGACTAAGAAACTATATTTCAACTTGGAATGATTATTTTGCTGAAGTCAGAATTCTGAGTACTTTTTAAAAACACTTTAAATGCAGGGTAGGAAATAAGTAGGTTTACAGTTTTTCTATGGAAAATAATACAATAATCCTAAATAATAAAGAGCTAATATGCTAATTAGACTGAACAGCAGAATGACAGTCCAGGCTACTGTCCAGATGACCTTCCTGATGAAACTGGGGCTGCAAGGGCTGGCCAACCCACAGCTGCGGGGCTGTGAGGGCTGGCCAAGCCTGCGAGTAGCTGTGAGGGCCGGCTGAGGCTAGGAAGGACTGTGAAAGTTGAGCCCCTTGCAAGAATTTCGTGATTCAGGCCTCCAGTATATATACACTAGAAGCACAAAATTTGTATATGGGGCGGGCGTGTCCCTCAGCCCAGCCTGCAATCTTTCCAATCTGGGACCCATCGAGGGATGTCCAACTGCCCGTTTAGGCCTGATCCCAGTAGGACATCCCTCTCACAATCCAGGACTGCTGGCTCCCAACAGCTCTCCTGCCTGCCTTCCTGATTGCCCCTAACCCCTTCTGCCTGCCAGTCTGATCACCCCCTAACCACTCACCTGACAGTCTGATTGATGCCTAACTGCTCCCCTGCTAGCCTGTTTGCCCCTAACTGCCCTCCCCTGCAGGCCTGGTCCCTCCCAAATGCCCTTCCCTGCTGGCCTGATCACCCACAACTGCCCTCCCTTGCAGAACTTGTCCTTCCATACGGCCCTCCCCTGCTGGCCATCTTGTGGTGGCCATCTTGTGTTCACATGGGGGCAGCCATCTTTGACCACATGGGGGCATCCATCTTGAGTGTTGGAGTGATGGTCAATTTGCATATTACTCTTTTATTTTATTAGGTAGGCTAGAAGCCTGGTGCACGGGTGAGGGCCAGCTGATTTGCCCTGAAGGGTGTCCTGGATCAGGGTTGGGGTTCCCTTGGGGCATGGGGCAGCCTGGGCAAGGGGCCTGTGGTGGTTTGTAGGCCAGCCACGCCCCCCAGGGACCCAAGCAGAGGCCCTGGTATCTGGGATTTATTTATCTTTTATAATTGAAACTTTGTACCCTTGAGAGGAGCCAAGCCTCCAGCTTGCTCTGTGGCAGCAGCCATTTTTGTTGGGATTTATTTATCTACTATAATTGAAACTTTGTAGCCTTGAGTGGAGGCCTGGGCCAGCCAGGGCAGGTGAAAAGCTTGGCTTCCTCCATTGCCAGGGAAACCCAAGCCTCCTGCTCTCTCCGTGGCCACAGCAATCTTGGTTGGGTTTATTTGCATACTCACTCCTGATTGGCTGGTGGGTGTGGCTTGTTGGTGTAGCAGAGTGGTGGTTAATTTGCATATTACTCTTTTATTAGATAGGATAAGAATAAACTTTGTGTTTTGTATAGTCATAATTGTAAGACTACTTTTGCCTGACTCTGCATTTTACTCCACTCTCTTTTTGCTTACCTGGTTTCTAAAGAGAAGTCAAATGTATTACTTATCTTTGTTCTATATGCAACTTTTGTTCTCTAAATTTTATTAAATGTCAGTCTTGGTAGGTATTGTCAATTTTACTTATATTTTCAAATATTCAAATTTTTGTTTTATGGATTTTTCTCTGTTGCTCTTCTGTTTTCAATTTCTGCTCTTATATTATTTCATTCTTTCTCTTTGCTTATTATTTATTTTGCTATTCCTTTTTCTAGTTTCTTGATTATTTATTTGAGATATTTTTGCTTTTCTAATGTCAGCATTAGTACTATCAATTTCCCTCTCAGCAATGTTTCATTATGCTCCAAAAATTTTGACATGTTGTATTTTTAATTTTCATTCATTTAAATGTATTTTTTAAAAATTTTCCTTGAGGTTTCCTTTGATCCATGAGATTTTTAGAAGTACTAGTATGTTCTTTAGTTTTCAGGTATTTAGAGATTTCCCTGTTATCTTTCCTTTTTAATTTCTGGTTTGATATCTTTTAATTAGTACATACTCTATATGATTTCAGTTCTTTAAGATTTGTTAAGGTTTGTTTTATGCCTAAGAATATGACCTTTCCTGGTATATGTTCCAGGGGTGCTTGAAAATAGAATATATTTTGCTGTTGTAATGTAGACTAGCCTACAAATGTCAACTAGATACTATTGGTTGATAGTACTATTGATTTCTTCTATACTCTTCCTGACTTTTATTCTATCGTACATCCCAAATATACCACTGTACTCTGGTTTGCAAAAGTTACCTAATCTCTGGATCAGTTTCTCAACATTTAAATGGATAACAGATCACTTATTTTTTAAGATTCTTGAAAAAACCAAGCAAATATAAATTAGATGACTCATGACAAAAACTTTAAATAATTGTAACCTCTACTATTTTAATCTCTGTAATCTGGTAGACAAGGCATTTGACTATCTAGTCTGCACATGCTGTCAGTTTTGACTTATTTTCTCCAACATGATGTTTGTGTATGGTCAGGCATTACCTTATTCATTTCTTCAAGAAGCTATTTAAAATACTAATACTGGCCTAGCCGGTTTGGCTCAGTGGATAGAGTGTCGGCCTGCGGACTCAAGGTCCCAGGTTCGATTCCGGTCAAGGGCATGTACCTTGGTTGGGGGAACATCCCCAGTAGGGGGTGTTCAGGAGGCAGCTGATTGATGTTTCTCTCTCACTGATGTTTCTAACTCTCTCTCCTTCTCTGTAAAAAATCAATAAAATGTACTTTTTAAAAAATACTACTAATAATAAGAAAGTTTTATTTGAGACAGTCTTACTATGCATTGTAAACAGAAAATATAACAATATCATCATTAGGAAATAATAACTCATATTCAAATTGGAACAAACAGCAAGGGTAGAAAATTATAAGGAAATGTAAGATAATTTTTATACCTATTTCCCCCCCAAATAAGGAGCAATTACTTTCATCTTTGGTTCAATTAAAATAGTGTTGTGTGATAGATGATTGGATAAAGAAGATGTAGTACATATGTACAATGGGATATTAATCAGTCATAAGAAAAGATAAAATACTGCCATCTATCACAACATGGGTAGACCTTAACAATACCATGCTAAGCGAAATAAGTCAGAAAAAATTAAGAAATGTGAATTCACTCATATGTGGAATATAAAATTGAAACACATAGACACAGACAACAGTCTAGTGGTTACCAGAGGGGTAGGATGGACTGTTGGGGTAGTAAAGGGTAAAGGGGACCAAATATATGGTGATGCAAAATGATTTGTGTTTGGTTGATGGGCACACAATGCAATATACAGATAATGTATCATGGAAATGTACACTTAAAACATATATAATTTTATTAACCAAAATCACCCCAATAAACTTAATTAATCTAAAAATACATTCTATCAATAAAATATGGTGTCATGCACAAGATGGTATTCTAGTTTTTTTTGAACAGCTGATAAAGCTATGAAAAGCAGATATAGGGCTTGGGCTAAATAAAGAAAGCATTAAGTGTGTAAAACACAATTGCAATTTATTTGGCTGTAGTTTATATTAAAATAGAAAGGTAATATGAGGTAAGTTTGAAGAAGTAGTATAGCATGGGCAATTTGTTGCTTAATATACCATGCTAAGAACTTTGATTCCAATAGTAAAGGAAAAAAAGGTCATGGAAAACTTGACAGCAGGTGACTTATAGCATTAGGATTATGATTTACTTGCATAAACAGTAATAGAAACTAAGATTAACTCTATAAAAAGAATGTTAAGGGTTTCAAAAATAAAATAATTTAGAGACATATGATTCTGACCTAATGTATATAAAATTGATGGCATTTTTTTTCTTATTTTGTAATCATGCTTTGAAATTACTAATTGACTTACTTTTCCCACTTATACACTGTAAGGTAATTTAATACCATTTTCTTAATTATACACTTCAGCAAATTGAAAAGTTAAGCGAGTCACCTGAAATCATGACTGTTTTGCAGATATGGAAATGCAAATCAGAATGGTTATTTTAAATTTCTGTGTTTGAATCTATTAACTCTTCTGCTTAACATAATATAGCTTAATTTTTTTTAATATTTTATTCAAATGTGACCTTACTTACTCCAGCTAATACTGGTATGAGTAAGTATAATCATGACAGAAAAAATCAATTGATGACAGATCTTCATATTCCATATGTGTAGAAAATTATTTCTTCTTTTTTTTTTTTTTTTTTTTTTTTACAGAGTATAGTAGTAGAAGACAAGATAGGATTTAGGAAAGAAAACTTGAGGCAGGAGCTTTTTACCCTGGGTGACTCTTTACCTATTGTATCTGATTTTGAATAAAGCAAATATTCCCTTTGAGCCTCATTTTCCTTAATTTTAAAGTGGGGAAATAAATACCTGTTCTCCAGTTAAGTGTGAACATCAAGAAAGAATGTGTTGCAAATGGTAAGACTTCCTTCTTTTTTACTGCAGCATAGTATTCCATTGTGTAGATGTACCACAGTTTTCTAATCCACTCATCTGCTGATGGCTATGGTGAATTGTGCTGCTATGAACATACCATTTTCAACAGCATAGATGGAACTGGAGAGCATTATGCTAAGTGAAATAAGCCATTCAGAGAAAGATAAATATCACATGATCTCACTCATTTGTGGAATATAATGAACAACATAAACTGATGAACAAAAACAGATCCCAAGACAGAGAAGCATTGATCAGACCGTCAAACCTCAGAAGGAAGATAGGGGAGGGTGTGGGTAAGGGGGAGAGATCAACCAAAGGACTTGTATGCATGCATATGAGCCTAACCAATGGACACAGACAACAGGGGGGTGAGGGCATGAGTGGGGGGGTTGGGGGAGCAATGGGGGATAAGGACACATATGTAATACCTTAATCAACAAAGAAAAAAAGAATGTGTTATAAAAGATAAAGCAAGATGCAATCATTTGATATTTTTATTATTGCTAGACATATCTCTAGATGTTTGTAAACACTTTTTATAAACAAATGCCTTCTGTACCACTTTTTTTAAAATCTAATTTTTGTTTTAGAAAGGGTTTTTCTGTCTTGCTTGATGTGCAGAAGGCTGATCTAATTGTTGCTTTTGTTACCCTCTAGTTTATAATTTTGACATGTTTCTCATACTTCATTGGACCATCCTTTATTTAACAAATATAATCCACTTTTATTACATTCTTCTGCTTTTCAAGCTTAAATAAGAATCTTTTTAAAACTGACCAACTAGCTCAGACCAATGAGTTAATGATCCTCTATTATGTAAAATGACTCTTACTGGGAAATGATGAGCATGCTGCAGATGTGAACAGCTTTCCAACTTCAGCCAGGAATCTGATTCTCCACGTGGCATTAAGAATCCTCATTCATCACATATTAATTCTATATAAAAAGAACACTTAAGCAAAACCTCAGTTGTAAAATAAATTTTCCAATTTACCACTCCCATCTGCTATGATTCATTTCTTAAAAAATTCTCTTTTCTTTTGTTGTAGCTATTTTGGTTTTTTGTTCTTTTTTTTTTTTTTTTTTTATCTTTGATGGTGGCTGCATTTCCTCAGCAATGAAACCAGCTCAGCTCAGAAATGATTGGATTTCTTTTCTTTCTGTTCTTTGTTCTATTTATGTCTGCAGCAGACAGCTTTGCGTTCTTGTGGTTCTAGGACACTCCTGTCCTAGCAATGTACTTTTCACAAAGCACTGCTGATGGGCTGGCCTTAGCCTACAGGATCTGTGCCATGAATACAAAACTGTGGTCTCTTTGATCCATGCATCAATGTCACGATGATACTCTATTGTTTCTATTACTACTGAGATAGGTTGTCGTAATTTGTTCTTTATAGTGCTTAACCTACCTTAAATTTAGAAATTAAGTTATTTTTCTCATTACTAGAATATCCCTGATATAAGTGCTTGAGTTTGAAGTAACGCTAAAATGTTTTCATCAATGTCCAATTTTACTATGTATAAGCAGTAAATCTGTTTTACTTTACATTTATTAGAGTTACTTCTTCAGCATGATATGATTTTCATATTTCATACTGAAGCAATAATAAAGCTCTAGGCTTTCACCTAATATAATAATTCTAAATAGGCATGACAGAAAATCTAAATTGGATAATAAATTTAGTACTCTTTATTATATTTATTCATTTATCACGATTATCCTTTATTACTCTTTCATTGATTGCTGTGCTTTGAAAATCTCAGTAGGGTTTCTGAGTGATCTGAGTTATGATTTAAATAATAATCATACCTTACATTTATATTGCTTTACGGTCCATAAAACATTTTCAGATACATTATCTCATTTTATTTGATCCTCAGAACAACACTGCCAGAAAAGAGGGTTAATGTATCTATCTTACATAGAAGAAAACTGAAACTCACAGAAAATTTCACCAAGCTCACTCGATTAAACATTGTATGTCCTTTTTTACTTTATCATATGGGGTAGCTAAAGTGAAGTTTCATTTGGCTATCAGTGCCCAGTAAGAGAGGCATCGAACCTCAGGACTCCCAGAAAGGCTGTGTTTCTCATATTGTGCAGTAAAGTAGTCCCCCGACCCCCTTATCTAAGGTTTTGCTTTCTTTGGTTTCAGTTACGCATGCTCAATCAGTCTGAAAATATTAAATGGAAGATTTCAGAATGAACAATTCATAAATTTTAAATTGCTTGCCATTCCAACTAGCATGATTAAATTTTGCACCTCTTCACTTTGTCCCACCCCATCTCGTAACAATGTGAATTATTTTTATGCAGTGTCACTACTTGTTGGCCTCCAAGTAGTCACCTTGATTAAAAGATAGACTGTCACCCTAGCTAGTTTGGTTCAGTGGATAGAGCATTGGCCTGTGGACTGAAGGGTCCTAGGTTTGATTCTGGTCAAGGGCACATACCTCGGTT
This sequence comes from Ia io, assembly GCA_025583905.1. NCBI lineage: Eukaryota > Metazoa > Chordata > Mammalia > Chiroptera > Vespertilionidae > Ia > Ia io. The sequence goes on from JAJQQW010000003.1 coordinate 52,806,184, forward strand.
GCAGGTTCCCAGTCCTGGTTGGGGTGCCTGCAGAGGCAACCAATAGATGTGTCTCTCTCACATGGATGTTTCTCTCTCTCTGTCTCCCCCCTCCCTCCCTTCTACTCTCTCTAAAAAAATCAATGGAAAAATATCCTCAGGTGAGGATTTAAAAAAAAAAGAGAGAGATAGTCTGCCATGGTATTCCAGTGCTTATGTTCAAGTAACCCTTGGTTTACTTAAATGATCCTAAAGCATGAGAGCAGTAATGCTAGTGATTTGGACATGCCAAGGAGAAGCAATAAAGTGCTTTTTTTAAGTGAAAAGGTGAATGTTCTCAACTTATTTAAGAAAAAAAATTGTATGTCATAGTTGCTCAGCTCTATAGTAAGAATGAATTGTCTATCTGTAAAATTATGAAAAAATTTGTGCCGGCTTGCTGAGAGAAATACATCATTCACATAATTATTCTATTTTGTCATTAGTGTTAATATCTTAGCATGCCTAAAGTATAAATTAAACTTTATCATAGGTGTGCATATAGAGGAAAGAACGTGGTACATTTAGGGCTCCGTACTATCTGTGGTTTCAGGCATCCCCTGGGCATCTTGGAATGTATCCCCTACAGATAAAGGAGAACTACTATATATATATAAAACCTTCTCATTCTTCAGGACCTAGAGCAAATTCTTCACTTTATGAAATCTCCATTATTGTTATAGTTTGAATAAATTATCTCTCCATGTGCTTATTTATAATCAATATTTAAAGTTATTATAGTAACTAGAGGCCCAGTGCATGAGATTCGTGCACTTGGGGGGGTCCCTCAGCCCGGCCTGCACCCTCGGGGGATGTCCAACTGACAACTTAGGCCTGCTCCCTGGACATCCTTAGCACTGCCACTGAGGTGGGAGAGGCTCCTGTCACTGCCACTGGGCTTGCCAGCGCTTCTGGCTGAGCAGCGTTCCCCTCTTGCACTGAGCATCTGCCTTCTGGTGGTCAGTGTGCATCATAGCGACTAGTTGTTCTGCCATTTGGTGGATTTGCATATGGATTATTTAAACTAACCTTTATTACTTACTCCCCAACCTATTTCTCAGTTTTGGAATCTCACTATTGTCAGGTTTTCTTTACATGCATTTCCTCACATGTACTTTTTATACATTCTGTTTCTCTTTTCCTCAGCCTATATGTTTCCTCAAACTTGTCTCTTTAACTATATTGTCTTTATAAAATAATATCTATCTATGACCATTTAACCATGGTTTATTAAAAATATCAGAGAGTATACATATCATGCCTAACCCACAGATATAGAAGTTAATTTTTCAATGCTTTTATTTTATTTTATTTTATTATTTAACTACATTTTTATTGTTGACACCATTACAAATGTCCCCAGTTCCCCTCTCCCTACCCCTATTGGCCACCTCACCCAGCCCTCACCCTCCCCTTCCCTCTGGCCACAACTACACTGTTGTCTGTATCTATGGGTATGCATTTGCTCTTTGACTAATCTCTTCACCTTCTTTTATCCAGTCCCTCCCATCTCACCTCCCCCCTGAAAACTGTCAGTTTGTCCCATGTATCCATGCTTCTGTTTCTATTTTGTTCATCAGTTTATTTTGTTCATTAGATTCCACGTATAAGTGAGATCAGATTGTATTTGTCTTTCATTGACTGGTCTATTTCACTTAGCATAATAATCTCTAGCTCCATCAATGCTATCACAAAAGGTAAGATTTCATTCTTTTTTTGCATCCACTTACTATTCCATTGTATAAATGTATCAAAGCTTTAAAAAGTATGCATTTATTGATTTTTTTTAGAGATAGAGGAAGGGAGAGGGAGAAAAACATCAATGTGAGAGAAAAATATCAATCCTCCTGTATCCACCCTGACTGTGGATCCACCCCACAACCTGGGCATGTGCCCTGACTAGGAATTGAACCAGTGAACTTTTGGTGCATGAGATGATGTCACACTGACCAGGGCTATGACAGTATTATTTTATCCACTCATCTACTGATGGGCACTTGGGCTATTTCCATCTTCAATAAATGGTGTTGGACAGGTACATGCAAAAAAATAAAAGTAGACCACCAACTTACATCACACCCCAGAACAAACTCAAAATGGATAAAAGACTAAAATGTAAAAAACAAAACCATGAAAATCCTAGAAAAAAAAAATATAGCCAATCAAATCTCTGACATCTCTCATGGGGATATTTTTGCCAATATGTCTCCTAAGGCAAGGAAAAATAGACAGATGGGACTATATCAAACTAAAACACTTCTGTACAGCAAAAGAAGTCATCAAAAATTGAAAAGGAACCCACTGTAGAGGAGAACATATTCACCAATTATACAGCTGATAAGGAGTTAATTTCCAAAATGCATAAATAACATATACCTCAACACTAGGAAAACAAAGAATCCAATTAAAAAATGGACAAAGGACCCAAATTAGATACTTTTCCAAAGAGGCCATACAGATGGCCAATAGACATAAAAAAAAAAATGTTCAACGTCACTAATTGTCAGAGAGATGCAAATTAAAACCATAATGAGATGTCACCCCATACCTACCAGAATGGCTACCATCAATAAATTAACAAATAACAAGTGCTGGTGAGGATATGGAGAAAAGGAAATCTTGTGCATTTATTTAATTTTCACTTTAATTGCCATACGTGTTAACTTCCCTACAAACTATGTCTCTTACAGTCATGAATATAGTTTATATAAAATTAAGATAATTAAATTCATATTTATTATACAATACCTGGACATACAAAATGCATAATGGTGATTAATATATACATGTTGAAGTAAATACTAAATTAACTTTGGTAGTGTAACTAGCTTCTTATACTGGCAGGACTATGTATGTGTTGACAGAGAAACAAGCTTTCGACATTCTCACTGCTGATGCTTTAAAAGCGCTGTCTGAGATTACTTCTCTCTGACCAATGGATAAAACTATGGGCTAGTGTTTGGTCCACTATCTGTAAATCAATAGCTCCTCTAGTTTCATATAAAATTTCCAAGTCTCAGTGCAGATTAGATTATCCTCTCCACTAATTCACATCTTCTTCACTCTGTGAATTCTGCCCTATGGAAGGGAGGCATAGCAATTCTATTTTTCCTTTTACTCTCCAGCTTATTTAATCAAATTTTGGGTCCTTTGGTGGGTAAAAAGCAGACAAAAGGAAGAGATTAAGTTGTGAGGAAGAACTTGCTAAACTGAAGTTATAAACTGGGCTTCTCTTCTTGTGGTGGGTTCCAAAGCTGAATCGTTTCCCTTTATAGTATTTCTATAGGCTAATCAGATATATTTTCTAGAAGTGGGTCAGTTTATCTCTCCAAGCTGATTTTTGTCTATAGCTGTCCAAAAGGAAACATGTATCTTTGCCTCAATTTTGGTGTAAATATAGTTGAAGCTAAAATACAGGGGTGTGCAAGAGTAGGTTAATAATAATGATGATAATAATGCTAATATAATAAATTAATAATGCAATAATACATTCTGTTTGGCATACTAATGACTATAAGCCTACTTTTGTCCACCCCTGTATTGCTCTTCCTCTGTTCAGACTCCTTAGCCAAATTTATCCTCATTATCTAATCTTCAGACTTCTACCAACAAACATCAGTCATCAGTGTTTGAATCAAAAGCATAGGTTCAGTGAAGATATGTTTGAGGGGCTCTGATGGAGGTTAACAGGCATGGAGTGAATTATGCAATGGCAATAGGCCAGCAACAGTTGTTTTGGGAACAACTTTATGGTCATAGGACCTTCACTGTTACCTTCCTCCTTTGGTTCTGGGTGAACACTAGTTTTGTGAGCTACTTGATATCCTTTAATAAAATATGCAGACTCATAGGTTCAGAGAAAAGACTGACAACTATCACAGGGGAGGGGGAAGTCGCTGGGTGAAAAAGGCAAAGGGAGTAAGCAAAAAAATCTCATAGACAGACAACAGTATGGTGATTACCAGAGGGCAAGGGGCAGTGGGGAAGTTGGAGGAGGATAAAGGGGGGATAAATGGTGATGGAAGGAGACTTGATTTGGGGTGGTAAGCACACAATACAATATACAGATGATGTGTTATAAAGTTGTACCCCTGAAAACAATATAATTTTATTAACCAATGACACCCTAATAAAAATAATTTTAACATAAGTTAGCAGCTATGTCTTTTGCTTTTTTTGTTAGCAATAAATAATAATTAGTTGTACAAAAGAATATAAGAGTTAATGAGTGAATAGAATAGCGGCACTGTACCAATTACCAAAATAGATAATTGCTTCTTATTTATTTATTTTATTTTTTTGTTAATCCTCACCTTAGGTTATTTTTCCATTTATTTTTAGAGAATGGAAAGGAGGGGGAGAGACAGAAAGAAACATGGACGTGAAAGAGACACATCGATTGGTTGCCTCCTGCATGCGCCCTGACCCAGGCAGGGATTGAGCCTGCAGCTGAGTTACATGCCCTTGATGAGAATCCAATCCCGGACCCTTCAGTCCACAGGCCAACACTCTATCCACAGAGCCAAACTGGCCAGGGCTAATTAATTCTCTTACTGTTGTAAGATTATTCTGTAATACATTTGCTGAATTATCATCCTGAATTTATTGTTCCTTGTCATGAGGGTGAGTAAACGTAATAAAGTAATAAGGTACAATGCAGTTACCCCAAATTAGTGCCCATTTTATTTTTCAACTACCACTACTTTTACATATAGAACATTGGCCTATATCTTAATTTCTAAGCAAAGGAAGAAATTCAAATAAGCAGTGTTATATTGAAACTAAACATTTAAAAATTAAAACCGCATATAAATTAAGACATTTAGATAGTGTTTAATAAATGCAGCACAAAACACATATATAATTTAAGAAGTCTTCATACTCTGTAACTACATGCTACATAGAAAATGGTCACATGCCATTGTAATAAAATTGAAATAACTGTATTGCTGATGAGAGTTGTAAAGAAGAAAATATTCAAAGTTATACAACTGACCTTTATTACAGTTTCACAATTGGAAACAAATAAGCTAATTTTACTAAATGTCTGCTTCCATGACAGTCATTCTTGCCTAGACAAGTTTGAAAGTGCTGTATCCTATATAATGTCAAGCCATTTGAAGTCTAATCATATCACAGATACGTTAACAAGTACAATAGAACAAATTGTAATTTAAATGGATTTGAAATCTCTACAGAAGAAATTTAAAATGCTAAAAATGTATTTGTAACCCAGTAGGAACTTCTAAAATTCTTCTTTGCGTTATATAAACTACACACATTGTCATGTACCCAAATTTCTCTTTCCTTTACAATGTCCTTTAAATTTTACATGTGACCCAAATGTAAATATCAGTAAATATCTAGCGTGGCATGGCTCAGTGGTTGAACATCGACCTTTGGACTAGGTGGTCTTGGTTCGATTTCAGGTTGGGGCACATGCCCAGGTTGAAGCCGAGTACATTCTCTCTTCTCATTGATACTCTCTCCCTGCCCTCCTTCCTTCCTCTCTGAAATCAATAAAACATATTTAGAAAATAATAAAAATTTACATCTGTATCACCCTGGAATGGATTTAAATTTTTCAATCGATTCACCTAAGACTTTTGGAACTCTTCATTTGTTCTCTCACCAGTAAATAGGCTCTAGTTAAATAAATCTACCAAGTGAGTCTTAGAGACTCTCAATTCATCTCCTCAAACATTATCTTGATTTTGCAAAACAAAAGCTCACCCTTAAAAGAGGCAAAAACAATTTTCTTTAATCATTGCAGAAATAGGAGAACCTGTGAAAAATCATGCAGTAATATTTGTCCTGCTTATTAGGAACATTAAGTATGAATATGAGAGAATTTTATTTACTGTTTTACAAATAATATAAGATTAAAATAAAAGTGTTTAGCCGAAACCGGTTTGGCTCAGTGGATAGAGCGTTGGCCTGCGGACTCAAGGGTCCCGGGTTCGATTCCGGTCAAGGGCATGTACCTTGGTTGCGTGCACATCCCCAGTAGGGGGTGTGCAAGAGGCAGCTGATCGATGTTTCTCTCTCATCGATGTTTCTGACTCTCTATCCCTCTCTCTTCCTCTCTGTAAAAAATCAATAAAATATATTTTAAAAAAAAGTGTTTAATAAATACAGCATAAAACACATTCAGAATTTATGTTATACAGAATAATATGTGTGTGTGAGAGAGAAGTCTTTCCATCTGTAAGTTGACTAAGTGACATTACATTGATGTGTACAATACAGTATTGGTAACTTTCCATACTGTATTGTATAGCATATTTCTAGAACTTATTCATCTTACATAACTAACTTTATAAAGTTGAAAAACACCCTTCATTTCCTGCTTCTCCCAGTCCCTGGCTACCACTATTGTATTCTCTGCTTCTATGAGTTTGATGATGTTAGTACCACATTAAGTGAGATCATACAATATTTATCTTTCTATAGCAGGCTTATTTTACTTATCATAATGTTCTTCAGGTTCATTCATGTGGTCACATATAGCAGGATTTTCTTCTTTTTAAAGGCTGAATAATAGCCCGTTATATTTATACTACAGGCCCAGTGCACGAAATTCGTGCATGGGGGGGGGAGGGGTTGTCCCTCAGCCCAGCCTGCACCCTCTCCAATCTGGGACCCCTGCTGACTCCCAACTGCTCACCTGCCTCTCCAATCCAGGACTACTGACTCCCAACTGCTCACCTGCCTGCCTTCCTGATTGCCCCTAACCGCTTCTGCCTGCCAGCCTGATCACCCCCTAACCACTCCCCTGCCAGCCTGATTGATGCCTAACTGCTCCCCTGCCAGCCTGTTTGCCCCTAGTTGCCCTCCCCTGCAGGCCTGGTACCCCCCCAACTGCTCTCCAGTGCAGGACTGGGTCCTCCCCAACTGCCCTTTCTTGCAGGCCTGGTCACCCCCAACTTCCCTCCTCTGCCGGCCTGGTCTCTCCCAACTGCCTTTCCCTGCTGGCCATGTTGTGGTGGCCATCTTGTGTCCACATGGGGCAGCCATATTTGTCCACATGGGGGCAGCCATCTTGTGTGTTGGAGTGATGGTCAATCTGCATACTACTCTTTTATTAATAGGATAGAGGCCTGATGCACAAGTGGGGGCCAGCTGATTTGCCATGAAGGGTGTCCTGGATCAGGGTGGGGGTTTCCTTGCGGCATGGGGCGGCCTGGGCGAGGGGTAAGTGGTGGTTTGCAGGCCGGTCACGCCCCCTGGTGACCCAAGTGGAGGCCCTGATATCTGGGGTTTATTTATCTTCTACAATTGAAACTTTGTACCCTGGAGTGGAGCCAAGCCTTCTGCTTGCTCCGTGGCAGCAACCATTTCTGTTGGGGTTTATGTATCTTCTATAATTGAAACTTTGTATCCTTAAGCAGAGGCCTGGGCCGGCCAGGATGTGCTGAAAGCTTCACTTCCTTCATTGCTGGGGGCAGCCCTAGCCTCCCGCTCTTTCTAGCTCCGTGGCTGCCGCCATTTCTGTTTGGATTTGTTTATCTTCTATAATTGAAATTTGTAGCCTTGATTGGAGGCTAGGCTGGCAAGGGCAGGTGGAAAGCTTGGCTTCTTCCATGCCTGGGAAACCCAAGCCTCCCTCCTGCTCTCTGTGGCTGTAGCCATCTTGGTTGGGTTTATTTGCATATTCACTCCTGATTGGCTGGTGGGTGTGGCTTATTGGTGTAGCAGAGTGATGGTTAATTTGCATACTACTCTTTTATTAGATAGGATACCACATTGCCTTTATCCATTCAGCTATCAGTAGACATTTAAGTATTGTGAATAATGCTAAAATGAACATGGGAATGCAGATATCACTTCAAGATTGTGATTTTAGTTATTTTGGATATATACCCTGAAGTGGGATTTTTCAATCCTATAATAGTACTATTTTACATTGTTTGAGGAAACTCCATACTGTTTTTCATAGCGATGGCACCATTTTATATTCCCACCAATAGTGTACAAGGATTCTAATTTCCTCACATCCTTGCTAACACACTATTTTTTTAAAATTACCATCCCAATGACATTTTATTTCACAGAAATATTTTAAAATCCTAAAAGATTAAACAGAGATTGAAAGTAAAAACTAGTGCACTTTGCAGGAGTTAACAACCTGAGAATAATGAGGATATTGGTCTGAGTGCTGGGAATCAGATGTTCACATTAAAAAAACGTAACACTGCTACTAAGCCTGCAAAACAAGAACTGCTGCTGTATAAAGCTGATGTATCACCAAGAGCCCCAGCCATGAAAAAGAGACTAGATTAATGTCCTTTTCTTGGCTGTGATATGGCAAAGAAGCGGTGACTAAAGAAAAATGTTATGTGAAATGTTGTTTACAACATAAGAAATGTTATAATGCTCATGTTAATGAGACTCTGAATTATGGGAAGAAAACGTGAAAGTTGATCCTGTAATGGAAGAAACCCTGCAGCCTTAGAAGAGTCAAACTCAAAAACTTTTAGTCAATCATTACAGCACACAATGGACTGCCAGGGGGAAACCATCCCTTAGAAAAGGTAAACTTAGTATCAAAGTTATAAAACCTGCTCAAATAAACCACCAAGGAAAATGAAGCAGTTCACAACAAACACATAAATTAATATCATATAAATTGGAGATAAAATAATATGAAAGGGACACAAACTTAACAAATAAATGAAAAGGTAAAATAAGAATAGAAATTAAATAGCAAAGTGTATGGAAAAGAACACAAATTTGAATGAAAAATAATTAAAACTTCTTGATATAAAAATATATGGTCATAAGGATTAAATACTCACTGGAGAGATTAAATAAAAGTTTATTAAAAAAATCATTGGCATACCTGAGATTTTTATAGAGCTGAAGGAAAAACAGAGCTGAAAGAATAACAGAGAAAAATATAGGGGTTAAAATAGTGAAACAAGTTAATAAACATGGAGAACAGATTTAAAAGGCATGGGATATATGTGTCATGGAATGCATCAAAGAGGTTTAAAGATCAAGGTATTATTTGTGAGAATAATGACTGTAAATTTTCAGGAATTACAGAAAGATTTTGGGAAAATATATTTTACAAGCAATCAAGTTCAAAGAATATGTAAAATACACTTTGATCAACCAGAATCAGAATATGAAAGTCAAAGTGGATATATTAAATGTAATTAGAAAAGATAAAGTCGATTAGCATAAATGCAGTTTACCATGTGTAATCAGATAATTCTGGAAGAAAATAAAATTAAATTTTTTGGTAAAAATAAATGAGAATATTAACTTTTGGGGAACAACACTAATATCTGGATTATGTTTAAATATTCTTCTTATCTGTTTACTATACAAAATTGACTATGGTGAAGTTATGTGAATGGTAAAATTTCCTTTAAAATACTGCATCAAAATAAATAAATAAATAAATAAAACTGCAGCAACAAAAGCTTGTATGAAGAACAAATAAAAAATAAAAAGAAATCAGGTGGTTATTAAAATTGGGTGACAATTACATGAGGGTTCATTTCACTATTTTTTACTTGCTTTGGTGTATACTTGAAAATTTCAATACAATTTGTTAAACTAAATTTCAGTGAACATTGATTATAAGTTTCTAACAAAAATGTTTATTTGTGGATCTTTAAGAATAAGATAGGATTAAAATAATAACAAGGGCACGATGTGATAGAGATACATAAAATTAATACATTTGAAAGATATTATCATTAGACTGTAATAAATCATGTATCTCTATTAAAATTTTAAAGGCTTACACAGTTTTCAAAATGGCCTGGTAATGGCACAAGAACAGACATATAGACCAATGGAACAGAACGAGAACCCAGAAATTGACCCAAGCCATTATGCTCAATTAATATTTGACAAAGGAGGCAAGAGCATACAATAGAGTCAAGACAGTGTCTTCAATAAATGGTGTTGGGAAAATTAGACAGATACATGCAAAACAATGAAACTAGACTGTTAAATTATACCATAAATAAAAACAAACTCATAATGGACAAAAGACTTAAATGTAAGAAGAGAAACCATAAAAATCTTAGAATACATAGGCAGCAAAATATCAGACCTATCTCATAGCAATATGTTTACTAACACATCTCCTAGGACAACAGAAACTATGGAGAAACTAAACAAATGGAACTGCATCAAAATTAAAAGCTTCTGCACAGCAAAAGAAACCATCAACATAACAACAAGAATATCACTGCATAGGAGATAGGAGAACATATTTGCCAATGTGACATCCAATAAGGGTCTAATCTCCAAAATTTATAGGGAACTCATACAACTTAACAAAAGGAAGATAAACAATCCAATCAAAAAATGGGTAAAGGACCTAAACAGACACTTTTCAAAAGTGGACATATAGAAGACCAAGAGACATGAAAACATGCTTAAAGTCACTAATCATCCTAATCATCGGAGAGATGCAAATCAAAATGACTATGAGGTAATCAAAATGACAATCTCACACATGTCAGAATGGCTATCATCAACAAATCAACAAATGACAATTGCTGGAGAGGATGTGGAGAAAAAAGAACCCTCGTGCACTGCTGGTGGGAATGCAGACTGGTGCAGCCACTGTGGAAAACAGTATGGAGTTTCCTCAAAAATTAAAAATGGAACTCCCATTTGATTCAGTAACCCCACTTGTAGGAATATATCCAAAGAAACAGAAACACCAATCAAAAAGGATATATACACCCCTGTGTTCATAGCAGCACAATTTACAATAGCTAAGATTTGGAAATAGCCTAAGTGCCCATCACCAGATGAGTGGTTTAAAAAACTATAGTACTTCTACACAATGGAATACTATGCTGTTGTAAAAAAGAAAGAACTCTTAACATTTGCAACAGCATGGATGGACCTGGAGAGCATTATGCTAAGCCAAATAAGCCAGTCAGAGAAAGATAAATATCACATGATCTCACTCATATGTAGACTATAATGAACAACGTAAACTGATGAACAAAAATACATCCAGAGACATAAAAACATGAAACAGACTGTCAAACCTCAGAGAGAAGGCAGGGGAGGGTTGGGTAAGATATCAACCAAAGGACTTGTATGCATGCATATAAGCATAATAATGGACACAGACAGGAGGAGGGTGAGGGCATGTGCTGGGGGGTGGGAGCGACCAGGGAGAGGTCAATGGGGGGACAAAGGAGACATAAGTAATACTTTCAACAATAAAGAATTTTAAAAAAATTTAAAGGCTTAGTTATTTAAGTAATAAAAAGATAAAATATAAATTTTAAATAGTAAGAGAAATTAAGGTAATGTAGAAAACAAATTATATAGAAGAAAAGAGAAAAAAGGTAAAAGAAGGCAGTCATAGAAAAGAAAATTAGATGAGAGAAGTTAGCTCAATTATACCTATAACTGAAATAAACAGACATATTATAATCACTTCTTCAAATCTGAGATTATAATGTATTTTTTTAAATCTTGGTGCATACATTTTAAAAAGATATACAGAAAACATAAATGTATACAGAAACATCAGTGTAAGAGTATAGAATGCATATCATAAAAATATACATATATTTTTTTAATATATCTTATTGATTTTTTACAGAGAGGAAGAGAGAGGGATAGAGAGTTAGAAACATCGATCAGCTGCCTCTTGCACACCCCCTACTGGGGATGTGCCCGCAACCAAGGTACATGCCCTTGACCGGAATCTAACCTGGGACCCTTGAGTCCGCAGGCCGACGCTCTATCCACTGAGCCAAACCGGTTTCGGCTGATCAGAAAAATATTAACAAAAATGTTGCTAATTCATATAATAAAAATACATTGTAATACAAAAACCAATAAAGTGTGTTTTTTTTCCTTAATAATGAATAGTTACTATTTAGAGGAAAATTATAATTCTGTATCTTTTTGCATTTGAAAATAAGTTAAACTGACAAAATACTTAAAAAATGCATAGGAAGGGTATTGGCGCAGAATCTCATAGTTCAAAAAGAAAACAACATAGTTAAGATATAAATATTTAGCACAGTCACCATACTAATTAATAGATTCTGGCAAAAAAAAACAAAAAAGAACATAACTTTTAAAAATATACACACTACATATATATACATATACATATATAGTTATAGTTATATGTATGTATCTATTACCATGTGTTAAGCTACAAAGAAAATATCAATAAGTGCAAAATTATCAATAATTCATAGTCAATAAATAAATTTACAGTCTGAACAAAAGCAGTACAATCTGTAACTATATGTGCAAAATTCCTCAGATGACCCAGTAGGCAGCTGAGACAAGTAAAAATTCCCAATACCTCTCCACTCTTTGACACTAAGGTACCAGGATGATTTTGGAGAGTCATTTAATTTCTTTGTGGTTTATTCTCCTCCTTTGTAAAATCAATATGCTGCGAAACAAATGGTCATGTTTCTTTTTATGACACACTAAGCTGCTAAAACATATATGAGACTTTCTATCTCACTGTTAGAGGAAAACCCTATCAGATGGGTGAACATTTATAAAAAGGACATGGCTCAAGAAATACAAGCTTTAATGGATCATGGCTTTAGTAGAAAGTGTTACTTTTATTGTAGTCAAATAAAACACAGGAAATAAGGCATCTTGAAAATTACTCTGTACTCCATTCTTACAACTGCTTTAATAATTTATAGTGATAGCAGGTAAGGTGACAGGAAATTGATACTCAAACAAATATGTTTCCCCAAACTACTGTCAAATGAGCTGCCCTCTGGATGTGTCCTGAATGGCAGGCAGTTAAAAGTAGTCTCTAAAGAAATCAGCGAGCTTTAGCAATTTGACAAAATGACTCTGCAGAACATGCAACCTTTACAAATTACTCTTTGTTTGAATACTGAAATGAATAATAACACTTTCAAGGAGCATGTGGGGATAATGCTGTATATCTTTTACTCCCTCTGGATCAAAGTGTATCTATTTTATTCATTTTGTGGAGTAAATTCTAATTTACTCAGTTCTTAGAGAAATGCTCCAATAAAAACGAAAAGTGCTGCGCAGCAACTTTTGCTTCACAAAATGTTACCCTTGCTGCAACTTTTTAAAAAACAGTTATGAGTAAACTCACAAAGAAACTGGTGCAAGAAACAGATAGAGGAAAATTTCCAACTGGACTTTTAATTACCCACAAACAGCAAATGTTCCCAGTTACTATGGGATGTTTATTTATAGAAATATCTATACTGAAATTTTTTTTCTTTTCATTGTTATCATTATTCTTTCTCTCCATGCTAATTTTCTTCTGTTCCCTCTTTCCCCCTCTCTAACTAAAATATCTAAATGTGAAACAATTATGTGATACAAAAATGCAAACATAACAAGCCACAAATTCTCCTCATATAAAATGAGGAAGACATTTTTATATGTGTAAAATATATTTACTTACAGTCCCATAGAGATTTGTGAGGAGAGTTTCTTAATATTGTATCTTGAATTCTTCATTTGTAAATATTTCTATTATTTATCTCATAGAATAGTTCTAATTACCAAGCAAGTTACTGAATGTGAAAGCATCTAGTAAATTTCAAAATGCTATTCAAAGATCATGTCAGCTTTTTTAAGTACAGTGTTCAGAATGCTAGGATGGGAGAAAAGAACAACAAACACTACCTATTTTCACAATCATCCCATTCTTAATATGAATGTGAGATCATGTATATTCTCCACAATTTGAAGTCAAAGATATAATAAACTTGCTTGCTGCATATCTAGTTGCAGAGTCATTGACAAATAATAATTTGTTAAATAGCTCTTCATTTGATGAGTAACACCATAGTAATCAGTTCTTGTATCAGGAGGGTCTTTCAAAAGGAATATTTATTTTAATATTTGCTAATTATAAAGATTCAATAATTACTGCATGGAAAAACCAAATTATGTTTTTCTGTGAACAATCAAATTGTATTCAATTTCATGATGGAAGAGCCTCGTAAACTAAAACTAATTATCGCTACTCAAATGACTAGAAGTTTCCTAATAATCAGCATGTGAATTTAAAACCTAAATATATTTGGATGTGATACAACTTTAATGATGATATTAAGCTTTTAGCTTTGTGAACTTCAGCTTAAATAAATTATTCTAAGAACAGTAAATATTTTTTCTATTTTATTATAAACTGTTGTGCTTTCTCTTACAGGTAAAGTCAGTTTGACATCATAGGGCTCATAGAGACAAAGTGGGCTTTGTACGATACGTTTATTCTGATTCCCTGCAACTCACAGGTTAGCAACATTAGGAAAGAAGCAAACATTCTGATTTCAAGACCAATGTCATGGTTGATTTTCTGCCAGTTTTCGCTTGAGCTTTTTGAAGCCTGTACTTGAACTTCTCCTGAGAGACCAGCACTTTCCTCCTGGTCAGCAATGCCTTTGCAGAGTGCAACACCTCTGTTTTCTGCAGCCAGCTTCAGTTTTTTTGACCTTCCTTTGTCTCTTGTGCACATTTTGCAGTGGAAGGAATTTGCCACTGATTTTTAGGAAAATAAAATAACACAATCAAAACCTTACTCTGCTAAACTCTGATGTGATGTATTTGCTCTTTGTAAAAATTACAAAACCAAAATTGTCTGCCTCTATCAAGTAAGTCTTCTTCCTCCTCCCTCCTCCACCAACACAATATGGACTTGTCCAGTCATCTGCATCCTAAATTAAGGCCTCTTTGTTGCATGATTTATATAATTCATTTCCCAAGCCCTATTTATCACAGCATAACACAGATGATCTCCCAGCATGCTACAGAAAAGACACCCACAGCCTAACTCTGTGACCCTACTGTGGTTTGCCGTTCCTCTGACCATAACCTACTTGACTTAATACATCTATAGATATCCTAGTAAATGTTTAAGAGCCAGTTTATTTTTAAAGTGACCTTTATTTGTAATGTTTGTAGATTTCTGTGGTTTAAATATCCCCACCACAGATGATTTCAAATCACCAGCATGATGTCTAAATTACCTGAAAATTTAATTTAATTTGCCTTTCTCGTTTTACTAAAAGATAGGATGTTTAGGACATAAAGATACAGGTTTTAGGTTAACTCAAACCTTGCTCAAAATCCTGCCTTCAGCATTGTGGGAATTTGTGGAAGATCTTTAACCACTTTATACGTCAGATCCTACCACTATAAAAATGAAAATAAAAAAAATTCATTAGATTGGATTTGTGTGTGAAAAAATTAGATAAACCAGGTAAAATTTTTGCCCATAGTACATTGAACATAAAATATCAATAAATATTAGCTGCTATGATTAGTATTAGAAATAGTAACATAGTTAGTATATTCAGAAACACGCTCTCCTGACTCTACATTTGTTATAATCTGTACGCCATTGCTCTATGATTGCATTTAAGGTGTAAATCTAGGATGCTTCAGAATCTGCACTGCTCTTTTCAATTTTGCCCATACATATGACAATGTCTAATTATTCTAAGAGTATAGATTTTAAAAATTACTATACTTTGATTAAATATGAGAGAATTAAATATCATCTCTTTGCATTTCTTTAGCTTTCTTGAATATTATTGTGATTCATAAACTAGATGGTTCTATGAAAACTTCTCAGGTATAAAAGAGTATCTTATGGTCCTTGTTAATTTTAATTGATTTTGAGGACTGCTATGACTCTTCAGCATAAGGTTCATAGATTTTCACAACATTACCACAAATGATGTTCACATCACTTTTGGGCAGCAATTTATGCTCTTTATATTCAACTAGAGGCCTCAAGCATTAAAATTCATGCACTGGAGGGAGTTCCCTCAGCCCAGCCTGCCCCCTCTCACAGTCCGGGAGACCTCAGGGACAGGAGGTAACCCAGTGATTAGAGGAAGGCAACGCCCCTATCATACCTCTGCTGCTGCCACTGCCGGTAGCGCAAGCTTCAGCTGGCCCTGGTTACCTGACCCTCGGCTGGCCCTGGGCAACTGGGGGCTGAGGAGATTGGGTGCCACTAACTTGTGGCTATAGGCGCCACCATCTTTGAGGGTGTGGCAGTCAATTAGCATATTCCCTCCTTATTGGCAGTGGGCATCGCCATCTTTGCAATGGCATGAAGGTCAATTAGCATATTCCCTCTTTATTAGATAGGATTCCTTTTTACTTCTCTTTTCAGCAAACCTATCACTTACCTATTTTGTTAATAGGACTCAAATGGAGTCTCTTACTTGAATGCCTGGATTCCTCTGAAGGTAAAATATTTACTCATACTTAACATTTGTTAAAGTATCTACAAACTTGAATATTTAATGGAATTTACAATAATTTATTCCTGTGTTTTTATGACACTGGCACCTATGTGAACAATTCCCCACCTAGAACACTGTGATATTTGTTAATGTACCTACATTTATACTGTGTGCAAGCATAGGCCTAGTCAGAAGTGAGAAGAAAATTGTGGCAGTACTTTCCAAGTGTAAAAATTACAGGTACAAATAGGATTCACCCACACAACTGCTATTTAAGTTCTGTACTTGTTCATTGTAGGTGAAATCTAATATACTTTCCATCATTATGGAGGACTCATCATTAAGATTTACAGATTAAGTAATTTTTGTCACTTTCCTCCTTAAAAATCAATTCTTTTCATTTTCCTTAATAAGCTCTATGTTTCTTAAAGGGTTTTAATTTTTTTTTTTTAATTTACTAATCTGGTCCCTTGCATCTGGTAAGCACTAAGAAAAGTATTTGAGTTCTGGTAAAGTGTTGTGCTTCATCTAAGCACTGAACCTCCCACACTGTTTCCTTCACTTAGATAATCCTCTCCTTCTCCCTATCCTCTCACAGCACATGCTGATGGGCTATCACCACATATTGATGAACTCTACCTGCCACCCCCTGTTCATTTCTCAAGTGGCAGTTCAGAATCAGTTAATACTTTCCCTGATGTTTTCTTATTGTGGTTTGTCTCGTCATACCCTTCACTTGCCTAGTTAATGTATTTATCTTACATTGTATTACTTTCTTATTAAATCTTTTGCTTTCCCCACTAGCCTATTATACCTCTAATGACAGAAAATATATTTGCATTCTCTTTTGTACTTTCAGCAAATAGTCTGCTGACAATATAGATTATAAACATCTATTTATTGAATAATTGTGAATAAATCATCTCTTACACATGCTATTAGTTTTAGAGAAGATCACCTATTTTTCAAGTTTTGATGCAAACTACACCCAGAGAGACATAGATATATAACACATTATAATATTGAAATAAGAAAGAAAATCACCACTCGGTTGTCTCCTATCATGCCAGAGAGACTAGTACAAATCGGGACTGTAACACTTGCTTCATATAACTTCTTCATTTGGAATCGTATGTCATGTCACTTCTTTCATTATAAGATGCCAAGTTCCAAGATATGTGGGATGAAATATCAGCAAACAAAAGTTCTTCATTGGGGGTTATAACACTGGGGAGAAGATAGTCACAGAGTGAGCAAGAGTTTTATGAGTCTGTCAATTGACTGATTGGCAGATCTCTGTAAAATGAGCCTTGTGGGATTTGATACTTGAATTTTAATTAAACCAAAATTATTCATTGTTCAGTTCTGAATCCCTAAAGAGAAATTGAAAATCTTGCAGAGACTCCCAATAGTAATTACATGTTCTGCCGAAATTAAATTGACTTGCATTACCCAAACAGACCTGACGAATGAAAAGTTATGTCATGGCATAGATTTTTAGAGAACTTATACGGAAAGCAAAAAGCTAGTAAAAAATGAAACAATGACCAAGATTCTGCATTGCATGCTCTAACACAACATAAGAAAAAGAAGTGCATTTTTTTATGTGAGCCACCTAAATATGTGTATAGTAAATTTATATTTTATTTTACATTCCTGTATTAAAATATTTGATGTTTGAGGTACATAATGTGAATCCCTTTTTCTCATTAAACCATAAGGAAATATAAATTTCTTATATTTATTTAAAAAGGCAAATAAAACCTGAATAGATTATTGCCATGTGGTACATTTAAAAAGTTGTCTGGGTGTGAATCGAAAATGATAGTACATATACTGACAAATTTTCCAATTAGTCCCTTCCAAAGGACAGATAATTTTCATACATGTGATGAAAATATTTTGTCTACAAAATAATGAGAAGCTATTCATGTCCTTTATAAATGTCACAAAATCCAATTTAAAAAAAAAATCTAAAATAACAAAAAATTCTTATGAAGCATGAGGAGTCTGGCTCCTGGCTAAAATCCTAAATGTGAATTTTCAGTCCTGACAGTAGGCAATGACACATCTTTCCCTGGAAGCCTGATAGAGGAAAGCAGCCCTCCCCACACCAGGCTGGGTGCACAGCCAATGAATGCACTGTGGTCTCCGAAGGGGGTGCAGTCAAGGACTCAGCCCCTCTGGCTGGCCATGCTCAAATGCGTATCTGCATTCCTAGCCCAGGTGCCTCCATCAGGAGGTCTCTTTATGGTGGGAGGGGGCACCTTTGGAGAATGTCTAGAGCCCGGCTCAGTGGTTGAGTGTCAACTTATGAAACAGCAGGTCTGGGTTCTGATGCTGGTTTTATCGCTGTAACTACGAATAGATGTAAACCAAGTAGCATCTTCATCTTACAAGTGAGAATGTTGTTTCAGAAACTTACAGCATTTGCAAGCTGTGGGTCTCTTTAATCATAAAATAACTTATGCCTCAATGCTATGCAAATGTTAATGAATTTCTGTGCTTATAACTATACATGAGGTAAGATGAAATTGAATAGGTTTGGCTTGTGAAAAATATGTTAGCTAGCATGTGAAACTGTTCTGAACTCCATCAGGAAGTACCTTGTAGAAATAACATTTATCCATCATGTACAGAGTGTTACAGAAATAGAAAACTTGTTTTGCATAACACTGAAGAAATATACCTAAACTTCTCCTTGTCTTTCACATACATCAGATCCCAGAATCCAGTGATGCTTTAGGCTTCTATTTGCAAAGCTAAAAATGAAAGATGTTTTTAGGGTTTAAGTAGGCAGGTTTAGGGAGTTTTAGAAATTATGGGGGGGTCTATGGGGGAGGCAGGCATATTTAGTTGGGGACTTGGAGCTGGCAAAAGGTGTCACAGGATAAGGGGAGAGAAAGACACCCATTCACAGAGGATAAGGGAAAGCCACAAGGGGTAGAGAAACAAAAGGGAGAAAGAGGAAAACAGATTTTCACAGGGAATAGAGAATTCTAACACTGAAGGGGTAGAAAATGTGGGGGGCCCAGGTGGGGTTTGAGCTTTAAGGCTGCTATAGTGACCAATCAGAAGGGATTGTCAGGACACAAAAACTGCAACCTTTATCAACCTTAGAAAGAGGAGCTTAATGGGTTACCCCCTTTGAGACCCCCTCCCCATGTGGGAGAGTGTTCTGATTTCCACTTTTTCATCTACCACCTTTTGTCTGTGGCTTCATTCTTTGAATCCATCTGTATAAGAATCTAGAAAAGAAATCACCTTTGCATGCTGCCCAGAAGAAACCACGCATTTCAGTTCAGAAAGATGTATACATGTAAGAAATCCAGCTTTCTTTCCCATGATGTTGTCTTTAAATTGAATGATTTGATCTAAATAACTCAAGTCACCATTTATATTCCCAAGATGACAAGAAAAGACACTCTAACTCTACTCCTTAAGTTGATATGGCACTTGATTTATGGGACTTGTCATGAATGAACTCTAGTTTACCTCACCAGTTCACCTTTTGCCATTCAGCCCTATACACTACAATCTAGCCACACTCAATTGTGTAAACTTCCTAAACATGTTAATTTCATCTGAATTTATGCAAATATACCTTCCTTGACCTGGAGAGTTCATCATCTTGCTTATCATCATCTTGCTTATGATCTAGAAAGAGTACATCATCTTGCTTATTATCCAGAAAAACTCTACCATATTCCAGTCTCTTTTTTCAAGTCGTTTTCCTGACCTTCCATAAGTGCTCCCACAGTCCTTAGTACTTTCCCTCCCCATAGCACTTATTGATATGGAATATTTAAACTGGAACCCGGATTCTTTGTCTGCTGGAGTCAAAGAATGAATACATGGACAGAGGGTAGTATAGCAAAGTGGAGATTTATTGAAGAACAAATACAGACTCCCACATGGGGAGAGGGAAAGAGTCCCACAGACTTCCTGTTTCCGTGGTTTATAAAGGCTGCACTTCTTGTGTCCTGATATTCCCTCTGATTGGACAATATTCCCTTTCGAATTGGTTACTATAGCAACTTCTGAGGCCCTCCTCCCCCATTGTCCTCCTATTCCCTCTGGGCTTTCTTCCTCCTCCTTTATTTTGTAAATATAGACCTTTTTTGGCTACTTCCAGTTCCCTTGTCGTATGGAAATGTAGCTACACCTGGCTTCCTTGTGTAATGGAAATGAACCTTCTCCCAGTCTGTAGCCCTATGTTTTTTCCATGGACCTCAATTCTAAAAATTCCCTAAACCTGCCTATATTCCTCTAAAATTCTGTTTCAGTATGATATTCTAGTAAAACTGCCTGTTGGCTTCTCAGGTGACTTATTTACATTTTACAGCCTCCCCACAGCACAGTCAAGTCAATTTTTTATATGGAGTAAAATTTGGATAAATATTCTTATTAAATAAATGTGTAAGTAAATATTATTTTTGTGCTGGAAGGAACCACTGATCTGCAATGTCTCTCGATAGACTGACACACAATTTTTACAAGATAGATCCAGGTTCCAGGGGAGATGTTTTTCAGATATTTCCACATTCTAATGGGTAAAGCAGACGTATGGAGTGCAAGCAACTATAATAACTAAAGTGAAATGAGTAGTGTTCTGATAGATAATAACTAGGGATAGAGAGCAGTCATGAGGATTCTCCAGGATAGTGGCACTTAATCGGGCCAGGACAATTACAAAGGCTCCAAGAAGACAAAGGGAACCAGTACCATACTCTCCAGATTCAACTATTGCAGATTAAAAAATATAACCACATGAAACAAAAGCACATTACCTATTATCTCCAAAATAAAAAATTATATGAGTATAACTTCATTACAAAATGGAGACATATTTCAGAACATAACATTTTCATTTTAGAATTGTAATTTCATTATTCTAATAAAAATTTAAATAATAGTTTCTAAGGTTAAAATAACTGCTTTCCACAAATTAGAAAGCAAAAACTTAACAGACACAAGAGTTTTGAATTTATGAACTTATGTCTATTAGTTTATTTAATCCTTATAGCAACTATTCCAACCTACCATCAGCTCCCTATTTTATTTTATTATATAAGAAAGATATATACACATCTATATCTATATCTATATCTATATCTATATCTATATCTATATCTATATCTATATCTATATCTATATCTATATCTATATCTATATCTGCCTAAGCAACCTTTACAACTGGTTGGCCAAACAACCAATCACTATGATACACACTGACAACCAGGGGGCAGATGCTCAATGCAGGAGCTGCCCCTTGATGGTCAGTGCGCTCTCACAGCCAACCTCCTGTGGTCCCTCCCCTTGGCTGGCTCCTATCTGCCCCAATTGGGACTGTTGGGACTGGGCGAGATGGCCTGTATCAGCCCTGATCACCCGCCATGCCAAAGGAACCCACCCATGCACAAATTCGTGCACTGGGCCTCTAGTATGTGTGTGTGTGTGTGTGTGTGTGTGTGTGTGTGTGTGTGTGTATATATATATATATTTTTTTTTTTTTCATTAAGTAAAATGTGGCTTCCTGAATTGAAATATATTTATGAGAATGGAAGAGTCTTTATATTAGTGGTTTCTTTATGGCAACTGTTACATGAAAATGCAACAAGGAAAATACAAACCAGTTTTAAAATAAATGAGTGCCATTGCAAAGTGACAACAAATGAGGCTTTTCACAATAAAGATACAGATAGGTATGATTTAACAGCATGGTCTTGGTTGAAAAGTAGTGACAGGCAATGGTTTTGATGTGGGCCAAGGAAGCAATAAAAAGACTAGCAGAAAGAATGGTGTTTGTAGCTGATAGTTTTTAGCAGGAAAGATGGTACAGGGACCTTTAGTAGAAAGATTAGAGAACACTCACTACCCTGGTAGTTGCTATGGAATATTTCAATATGGGGAGCAAATATGTCAGAAGGGTAATGCATTTTATTAACTTTATTTTTAATAGACATCTATGCAGGTCCACATAATCTGTAAAAATAGGGACATGCATAAAATTAGCTGTAAACCTTGACATCTGTATTTAAGATAAACTGAAGAATACATGCTAAGTTCCTGACATTTTATTGTCACTTGTTCTTTATGCATTTAGTGATAGATTTGCTTTTGTTTTCTTGATGTTTTATATTCTTACTCAGTACTGAGACTTAGAACATTGTAAATTTTACTGAAACTGGCTGCTAAGGCCAAGTTATTAACATTACAGAGACTGACATCCTGACTGATAGCCTAATAGCAATAATTGTTGCTTAGCTTTTATTTGCTACCCAGAGTGTGAGAGCACTGGGTAGTTTTATAGTCCTTGTTTCCATGGGAAACCAGGCTAAGTGCAATGATAAGACTGTTATTTTGTGTAGTCCATTAAATTACAATCCTTCCATTTTATATTTTTAAACATGATTGCTATCCTCATTGATAGAGTTTAATGCTAAGCTTCATTATTTGCATGACATTTTCATAAATATCCATTTTGGTTACAAAATAAGATAGTAGAAGTGGTTTTTAGAGAGCTGTCAGGATTATTTTCAGGACATTTTTTATCTTCTTTTTTTTTCAGAATAAATAATATTAAAATGCTGCTGTAGCCGAAACAGGTTTGGCTCAGTGGATAGGGCGTCGGCCTGTGGACTCAAGGGTCCCAGGTTCGATTCCGGGCAAGGGCATGTACCTTGGTTGCGGGCACATCCCCAGTAGGGGGTGTGCAAGAGGCAGCTGATCGATGTTTCTCTCTCATCGATGTTTCTAACTCTCTATCCCTCTCTCTTCCTCTCTGTAAAAAATCAATAAAATATATTTAAAAAAAAAAACTAATAAAAAAATGCTGCTGTATAAAAAGATACCCTGCTTATCTTTAGAAATAAACATTTACATACCAACTATGATGTATTGCATTATTTGTAACTTCATATATATTTCTCTCCAAAAAATATATATCTATATATGTATGTGTGATATGTATATAAGCACATACATACATGTCTATTAGTTTATTTAATCCTTATAGCAACTATTCCAACCTACCATCAGTTCTCTATTTTATTTTCTTATATAAGAAGGATTGGGGAAGGGAGAGAGTGCTTGTGTGAGCGAATGTGTGTGTGTGTGTGTGTGTGTGTGTGTGTGTGTGTGTGTATGTGAGAGAGAGAGAGAGAAAGAGAGAGAGAGAGAAAGATATCAATTTATGGTACCTGACCAGGACCAGATTATATATAAAAAATAGCACAATAAAAAGACAGCTAAAAACCCAAAAAGTCAAAGCCTATAAAATCATTAGGAAAAAGGAACATCACATATCAAAAAATACACACACATATACACATATATATTTAATCTAATTTGTTAAACCACACTGTCCCAGACTCCAAGAATATCTTCATTAGAATTTGAAAGTCAGTGGGGGTGGTGAGTAGAGTGTGTGTGTGGAGGGATTGAGTTTAAAAAAAAAAGCAGAAAAGAAAAGAAAATACCTCATGGACATGGACAACAGTGTGGTGATTGCTGGGCGGAAGAAGGAGGTGGAGGAAGTGGAGAAGGGTATGGGGGAGATAAATGGTGATGAAAGGAGACTTGCCTTCAGGTAGTGAACACACAATACAGTGTGCAGATGATGTGCTGTAGAATTGTGCATCTGAAACCTGTATAATTTTGTTAACCAACCAGTGT
Source organism: Ia io (assembly GCA_025583905.1). NCBI lineage: Eukaryota > Metazoa > Chordata > Mammalia > Chiroptera > Vespertilionidae > Ia > Ia io. Next base: position 52,830,099 of record JAJQQW010000003.1, read on the forward strand.
TACCCCAATAAACTCAATAAAAAGAAAAAAAAAACTGCAAGTCAAAAGCAATGATGTTATAAAGTTACATATACTGTGTATTCAAAACAGATGGAGTCAATTAATACTTGAATTTAATTGAATTGACTACATGCAATAACAATGTGAACTTCTTAGAGCAGAGTAAAATGTTAGAATAGTCAATAAACATTAAAAAATTCTACACCAAATGTGAAGTGTGGGAATCCTTTATAATAAAGAGATAATATGCTAATTAGACCAAACAGCAGAATGACCTTCCAGACGAAGCCAGGGCTACAAGGGCCCGAGGCAGCTGTGGCTGCAAAGGCCTAGCCCCTTGCACGAATTTCGTGCATCAGGCCTCTAGTAATATAATATTGCAGGTGACATAGGGATATAATTAAATTTCCAGATAATCACTGCAAGTCTAATTTGGGGAGAATTAAATCTTTTTATAGTAACTATTTAAAAGTAGCTTTTAAAATGTTAATATGTTTAATTGTCAATGGTGAATAGAATTTATAATGAACATTTGAATTTTTATTGTAGTTTACCCAGTATCCAGCTTATTTTTAATATGACTTTTTTTAAAGAGAATAAATTTACTCAGAAATTTTATATTCTTAAGGTTAATTTAATTCATGGTGGCTACCTCTCAGTTTGGGAGCCAAAAAGACCAGTTTGCAATTCTTCTTTTCACTTACATAATTAGGTTACAGGCAATGGAATTGAGTTTACTCAATATTACCTGTTTAAATTTCAAATATAAAAATTATAAATCGTATTCCATAAGACAGATAAGTATTACAAGACTCATTAAATTTTAAAACTAGCATAAATAATATTTTAAGTGTAAATAATAATTATTTTCCTAGGTTTTGTCACTGAATTTTATAACATAAAAGTTTACCTCATTTTACGCACTTCACTTTATTGTGCTTTTTAAAAATTAAAGGTTTGTGGCAGCCCTGCATTGAGCAATCTATGGGCAGCACTTTTCTAACAGGCTCAGATGATAGTAAGGATATTTTAGCAATGAAGTATTTTTTAATTAGTGTATGCATTGATTTCTTTTTAGACATCAAGCTATTTAACATTTAATAGACTACAATATAGTGTAGGTACAATGTATTTATATGCACTGGAAACAAAAATATTCATGTGACTTGCTTTATTGCAATGGTCTGGAACCAAACCCTCAATATCGCTGAGGTATGCATATAATATTAAATATTGATTAAATTTACATGTGATAAGCAGTTAGCTATTTTTTCTCTAAGTCTGAATCTTAATCACTTTTCATGTATTACATACTGTCCATATCACTATGAAGGGTAGCAAATTATGCTATCTCAAAATATGACTGTATTTGTTCAGGTCATGCAACCCAAAATATGCAACTTTGCTATATTATTTTGAGCTGGAGGCACTTGGAAACAGGAAATATTGAGAGAGGATGTTTTTTTCTACTTAAAGACAGATCCTCGAAAAGGAATTCAATTGTCATACATCTCCTACCTAAGAGCTTATCAACCAGAAGCATTGGCTTATCGTTGGAGAGGAGACTAAAAGTCTACACCATACCCAGGAAATTGTCAGACGCTATCATATCTCCCACTCTAAGAGCCTATTCATCTTTTCTAAAAGTCATTTACCCTAACGAGAGGCCTATGTCCTCCTCTCCATTCCCTATTAAGATGGTATTTAAATCTGAATTCTAAACCACCTTGGGGAATTATTCATTTTTGGGTACCTCACATATACATATGATGTATACATGCTAATAAATTTGTTAGTTTTTCTTTTGTTAATCTGCATTTTATTACAGGAGTGTCAATTAAGAACTCAAAGGGTAGAGAAAAAACTAATTTTCCTCCCCTACAACTGTTAAAAGGCAAGGAAAATAATCAGGTAAGGAAAATCTTGATAGCCATGTACCCTAAGCTTTTGAATTAGAACCACATCGATACTAGATGAACCCTTGCCTTTGATAGCAAGATTGATGAAATAGTCATTTTGGTTTCCTTCATTCCATATTTTGAGGAAACTCTACAATATTTTTTAAAGTCTTAAATATTATTAAATTATTGAAAATAAGAAAGATACTTGATGCATGTTCCTAATACATCCTACACTTATAAATGCACCTTTCCCTCTCTCTTCCATGCTATGCTTTGGACATCTTTCTTCTAAGTGTTGAACTTTTTAAAGCAGTTTGAGAGTACTGAGAGAAATTTATGGTCATGACTTTGAAAAAGAAAGGATGAAATGACGTGCCACATTTTCTCAAAAAAAGTAGATATTTTTCTTTTGGATTGTTGTTTTTATGATACAAGAGCAATGAGCTCCTAAATAAGAAGAGAATGCATTTTATGAAAACCTTAAGCTATCGATTGGCAAGATAAACTCCACTGCTCAAAAAGGCCTGAAGGTAAAATTTCAGGAGAAAGCAAAAAAAACACACCACAAAAAACAACTTTAGATGAAACAGTTTGATAAAACACAATGAAGTATGTAGTATTAATACAGAAAAAAGAAATTTGATGAAGATACAGGATAGTTCTGAAAAGGAAGTATGGGGATTAGTTAAGATATTTTTAGCATATACAAAAACAAATCAAAAATATAAAAGAAAAACTATTGGCAATAGTCTAATGAATTTGCATAACTTATATGCTATGTTAAATGAGCAATGAAATTTTTCCCATCCAAAAAGGCTTTTGTTTCTTAATTTTATTTTAGTATTAAATTATTTTTTTAATAAATGAAGATGGATTAATGCTGTTTGTCAAGGATGCACTGAGTTCTATAAAAATCTATGTACTAATGATACATTCTTAGCATTCTTAGTAAGTCAACTGATTAAACAAGAATTGATATAATTTTGTAGCACTTTTTACAAAGTTCTGCCCAGAGCCCTACCCAGTTTGGCTCAGTGGATAGAGCTTCAGCTTACAGACTGAAGGGTCCCAGATTCAATTCCAGTCAAGGGCATGTACCTTGGTTGTAGGCTCCTCCCCGGCCCTGGCTCTGGTTAGGGCACATGCATTTGATTTTCATGAAAATGCAATTTATGAGTGCCATTGCAAAGTGACAACAAATGAGGCTTTTCACAATAAAGATACAGATAGGTATGATTTAACAGCATGGTCTTGGTTGAAAAGTAGTGACAGGCAATGGTTTTGATGTGGGCCAAGGAAGCAATAAAAAGACTAGCAGAAAGAATGGTGTTTGTAGCTGATAGTTTTTAGCAGGAAAGATGGTACAGGGACCTTTAGTAGAAAGATTAGAGAACACTCACTACCCTGGTAGTTGCTATGGAATATTTCAATATGGGGAGCAAATATGTCAGAAGGGTAATGCATTTTATTAACTTTATTTTTAATAGACATCTATGCAGGTCCACATAATCTGTAAAAATAGGGACATGCATAAAATTAGCTGTAAACCTTGACATCTGTATTTAAGATAAACTGAAGAATACATGCTAAGTTCCTGACATTTTATTGTCACTTGTTCTTTATGCATTTAGTGATAGATTTGCTTTTGTTTTCTTGATGTTTTATATTCTTACTCAGTACTGAGACTTAGAACATTGTAAATTTTACTGAAACTGGCTGCTAAGGCCAAGTTATTAACATTACAGAGACTGACATCCTGACTGATAGCCTAATAGCAATAATTGTTGCTTAGCTTTTATTTGCTACCCAGAGTGTGAGAGCACTGGGTAGTTTTATAGTCCTTGTTTTGATGGGAAACCAGGCTAAGTGCAATGATAAGACTGTTATTTTGTGTAGTCCATTAAATTACAATCCTTCCATTTTATATTTTTAAACATGATTGCTATCCTCATTGATAGAGTTTAATGCTAAGCTTCATTATTTGCATGACATTTTCATAAATATCCATTTTGGTTACAAAATAAGATAGTAGAAGTGGTTTTTAGAGAGCTGTCAGGATTATTTTCAGGACATTTTTTATCTTCTTTTTTTTTCAGAATAAATAATATTAAAATGCTGCTGTAGCCGAAACAGGTTTGGCTCAGTGGATAGGGCGTCGGCCTGTGGACTCAAGGGTCCCAGGTTCGATTCCGGGCAAGGGCATGTACCTTGGTTGCGGGCACATCCCCAGTAGGGGGTGTGCAAGAGGCAGCTGATCGATGTTTCTCTCTCATCGATGTTTCTAACTCTCTATCCCTCTCTCTTCCTCTCTGTAAAAAATCAATAAAATATATTTAAAAAAAAAAAACTATAAAAAAATGCTGCTGTATAAAAAGATACCCTGCTTATCTTTAGAAATAAACATTTACATACCAACTATGATGTATTGCATTATTTGTAACTTCATATATATTTCTCTCCAAAAAATATATATCTATATATGTATGTGTGATATGTATATAAGCACATACATACATGTCTATTAGTTTATTTAATCCTTATAGCAACTATTCCAACCTACCATCAGTTCTCTATTTTATTTTCTTATATAAGAAGGATTGGGGAAGGGAGAGAGTGCTTGTGTGAGCGAATGTGTGTGTGTGTGTGTGTGTGTGTGTGTGTGTGTGTGTGTGTGTATGTGAGAGAGAGAGAGAGAAAGAGAGAGAGAGAGAAAGATATCAATTTATGGTACCTGACCAGGACCAGATTATATATAAAAAATAGCACAATAAAAAGACAGCTAAAAACCCAAAAAGTCAAAGCCTATAAAATCATTAGGAAAAAGGAACATCACATATCAAAAAATACACACACATATACACATATATATTTAATCTAATTTGTTAAACCACACTGTCCCAGACTCCAAGAATATCTTCATTAGAATTTGAAAGTCAGTGGGGGTGGTGAGTAGAGTGTGTGTGTGGAGGGATTGAGTTTAAAAAAAAAAAGCAGAAAAGAAAAGAAAATACCTCATGGACATGGACAACAGTGTGGTGATTGCTGGGCGGAAGAAGGAGGTGGAGGAAGTGGAGAAGGGTATGGGGGAGATAAATGGTGATGAAAGGAGACTTGCCTTCAGGTAGTGAACACACAATACAGTGTGCAGATGATGTGCTGTAGAATTGTGCATCTGAAACCTGTATAATTTTGTTAACCAACCAGTGTTACCCCAATAAACTCAATAAAAAGAAAAAAAAAAACTGCAAGTCAAAAGCAATGATGTTATAAAGTTACATATACTGTGTATTCAAAACAGATGGAGTCAATTAATACTTGAATTTAATTGAATTGACTACATGCAATAACAATGTGAACTTCTTAGAGCAGAGTAAAATGTTAGAATAGTCAATAAACATTAAAAAATTCTACACCAAATGTGAAGTGTGGGAATCCTTTATAATAAAGAGATAATATGCTAATTAGACCAAACAGCAGAATGACCTTCCAGACGAAGCCAGGGCTACAAGGGCCCGAGGCAGCTGTGGCTGCAAAGGCCTAGCCCCTTGCACGAATTTCGTGCATCAGGCCTCTAGTAATATAATATTGCAGGTGACATAGGGATATAATTAAATTTCCAGATAATCACTGCAAGTCTAATTTGGGGAGAATTAAATCTTTTTATAGTAACTATTTAAAAGTAGCTTTTAAAATGTTAATATGTTTAATTGTCAATGGTGAATAGAATTTATAATGAACATTTGAATTTTTATTGTAGTTTACCCAGTATCCAGCTTATTTTTAATATGACTTTTTTTAAAGAGAATAAATTTACTCAGAAATTTTATATTCTTAAGGTTAATTTAATTCATGGTGGCTACCTCTCAGTTTGGGAGCCAAAAAGACCAGTTTGCAATTCTTCTTTTCACTTACATAATTAGGTTACAGGCAATGGAATTGAGTTTACTCAATATTACCTGTTTAAATTTCAAATATAAAAAATTATAAATCGTATTCCATAAGACAGATAAGTATTACAAGACTCATTAAATTTTAAAAACTAGCATAAATAATATTTTAAGTGTAAATAATAATTATTTTCCTAGGTTTTGTCACTGAATTTTATAACATAAAAGTTTACCTCATTTTACGCACTTCACTTTATTGTGCTTTTTAAAAATTAAAGGTTTGTGGCAGCCCTGCATTGAGCAATCTATGGGCAGCACTTTTCTAACAGGCTCAGATGATAGTAAGGATATTTTAGCAATGAAGTATTTTTTAATTAGTGTATGCATTGATTTCTTTTTAGACATCAAGCTATTTAACATTTAATAGACTACAATATAGTGTAGGTACAATGTATTTATATGCACTGGAAACAAAAATATTCATGTGACTTGCTTTATTGCAATGGTCTGGAACCAAACCCTCAATATCGCTGAGGTATGCATATAATATTAAATATTGATTAAATTTACATGTGATAAGCAGTTAGCTATTTTTTCTCTAAGTCTGAATCTTAATCACTTTTCATGTATTACATACTGTCCATATCACTATGAAGGGTAGCAAATTATGCTATCTCAAAATATGACTGTATTTGTTCAGGTCATGCAACCCAAAATATGCAACTTTGCTATATTATTTTGAGCTGGAGGCACTTGGAAACAGGAAATATTGAGAGAGGATGTTTTTTCTACTTAAAGACAGATCCTCGAAAAGGAATTCAATTGTCATACATCTCCTACCTAAGAGCTTATCAACCAGAAGCATTGGCTTATCGTTGGAGAGGAGACTAAAAGTCTACACCATACCCAGGAAATTGTCAGACGCTATCATATCTCCCACTCTAAGAGCCTATTCATCTTTTCTAAAAGTCATTTACCCTAACGAGAGGCCTATGTCCTCCTCTCCATTCCCTATTAAGATGGTATTTAAATCTGAATTCTAAACCACCTTGGGGAATTATTCATTTTTGGGTACCTCACATATACATATGATGTATACATGCTAATAAATTTGTTAGTTTTTCTTTTGTTAATCTGCATTTTATTACAGGAGTGTCAATTAAGAACTCAAAGGGTAGAGAAAAAAAACTAATTTTCCTCCCCTACAACTGTTAAAAGGCAAGGAAAATAATCAGGTAAGGAAAATCTTGATAGCCATGTACCCTAAGCTTTTGAATTAGAACCACATCGATACTAGATGAACCCTTGCCTTTGATAGCAAGATTGATGAAATAGTCATTTTGGTTTCCTTCATTCCATATTTTGAGGAAACTCTACAATATTTTTTAAAGTCTTAAATATTATTAAATTATTGAAAATAAGAAAGATACTTGATGCATGTTCCTAATACATCCTACACTTATAAATGCACCTTTCCCTCTCTCTTCCATGCTATGCTTTGGACATCTTTCTTCTAAGTGTTGAACTTTTTAAAGCAGTTTGAGAGTACTGAGAGAAATTTATGGTCATGACTTTGAAAAAGAAAGGATGAAATGACGTGCCACATTTTCTCAAAAAGTAGATATTTTTCTTTTGGATTGTTGTTTTTATGATACAAGAGCAATGAGCTCCTAAATAAGAAGAGAATGCATTTTATGAAAACCTTAAGCTATCGATTGGCAAGATAAACTCCACTGCTCAAAAAGGCCTGAAGGTAAAATTTCAGGAGAAAGCAAAAAAAACACACCACAAAAAACAACTTTAGATGAAACAGTTTGATAAAACACAATGAAGTATGTAGTATTAATACAGAAAAAAGAAATTTGATGAAGATACAGGATAGTTCTGAAAAGGAAGTATGGGGATTAGTTAAGATATTTTTAGCATATACAAAAACAAATCAAAAATATAAAAGAAAAAAACTATTGGCAATAGTCTAATGAATTTGCATAACTTATATGCTATGTTAAATGAGCAATGAAATTTTTCCCATCCAAAAAGGCTTTTGTTTCTTAATTTTATTTTAGTATTAAATTATTTTTTTAATAAATGAAGATGGATTAATGCTGTTTGTCAAGGATGCACTGAGTTCTATAAAAATCTATGTACTAATGATACATTCTTAGCATTCTTAGTAAGTCAACTGATTAAACAAGAATTGATATAATTTTGTAGCACTTTTTACAAAGTTCTGCCCAGAGCCCTACCCAGTTTGGCTCAGTGGATAGAGCTTCAGCTTACAGACTGAAGGGTCCCAGATTCAATTCCAGTCAAGGGCATGTACCTTGGTTGTAGGCTCCTCCCCGGCCCTGGCTCTGGTTAGGGCACATGCAGGAGGCAACCAACTGATGTGTTTCTCTCACATCAATATTTCTCCCTGTCTTTCCCTCTTTCTTCCATTCTCTTTTTTTTTTTTTTTTAATATATTTTATTGATTTTATTACAGAGAGGAAGAGAGAGGGATAGAGAGTTAGAAACATCGATGATAGAGAAACATCGATCAGCTGCCTCTTGCACACCCCCTACTGGGGATGTGCCCGCAACCAAGGTACATGCCCTTACTGGAATCGAACCTGGGACCCTTCAGTCCGCAGGCCGACGCTCTATCCACTGAGCCAAACCGGTTTCGGCCTCTTCCATTCTCTTTAAAAATCAATGGAAAAATATCTTTGAGTGAGGATTAAAAAAAAATATTTCTGCCAAGAAAACATAGCTATAATTAAAATATTCATTTAAGTTGATATATTATAATAAAAACACATTAAAACATATGTTTGGATTTATTTTTCAACTTAACTTTAGAAGTTAATTGCTACTCAAGTGGGGAAAAAAAAAGGCTATAGTTCCCCTCCCTCTAGGGATCAGGGTGATTGGGATTATTTCCAAATTTACTAGTTGTTTTTTTAAATTAAATTTATTGGGGTGACATTGGTTAATAAGATTATGTAGGTTTTAAGGGTATATTTCTATGATTCATGATCTGTATATTGCATTGTATGTTCAACACCCAAAGTTAAATCATTTTCAATCACTGTATATTGAATCCTTTTATCCTTTACTAACTCCCCCATCCTCCTTCCCTCTGGTAACCACCGCACTGTTATCTGTCTATTAATTTTTGTTTGTTTGCTTTTCTTATTTGTTCATTTGTTGCTTTCAATTTTATATCCCACATATGAATGAAATGAGATGGTTCTTGACGTTTTCTGTCTGGCTTATTTCACTTAGCATGATATTCTCTAGATCCCTCCATGTTGTCGCAAATGGCAGTATTTCATCTTTTCTTATAGCTGAGTAGTATTCCATTGTATATACTATATGTACTCTATCTTCTTTATCCAATATTCTATCAAGGGACACTTTTGATTGTTTCCATGTCTTGGTCACCATGATAATACTGCAAATGTACTGGTTTTAAAGACTATCATGGCTGCAAAGGGTCAATGGTAAGCAGTGCCCCAAAGCTAAGAATATAAACTGTTTTTTTAGGCCCTACAAAAGTTCTTCATGAGGTATCTTATATTTTTAAAGTCAATAATAACCACAAAATCCTATATAATGAAAGCTTAATATGCTAAGTGTCCAGTTGTCCATTCAAACACTCAAAGCATAATATGCTAATGATATGCTAAGGCCGCTCAACTGCTCACTATGATGTGCACTGATCACCAGGGGGCAGACGCTCCAACCAGTAGGTTATCTTGCTGCTGAGGTCCAGCCAATCGGGACTGAGTGAGACAGGCCAGACATACCCTGGAGCTCTAATGATCCCTCCCTGGCTGGCCAACCTCCTGCGTCCCTCCCCAGCCATGAATGTGCACCAGTGGAGTCCCTCGGCCTGGCCCTCTCACAATCCAAGACCCCTCAGGGGATGTCGGAGAGCTGGTTTCTGCCCGATCCTGCAGGCCAGGCTGAGGGACCCCATTGGTGCATGATATAATAGCCTAGACTTCAGAAAAATATACATTTCAAAAATCAGAAAAACACAAGGCAGTGAACTGTTTAAGAGAAATCTATTAAGTCCTAAGATCACAATGAATGCAAGGTTAAAATGTCTATTAGTGCAAACACTAATAATTCATCAGTCCTCTTCAAAAGGAAGACTGTACTTTTCATTGTCTCTTCATCATTTTCCCTCTTCTTTTGTTATCCATTTCAGGACAAAGGCCAACTTCTTTTGGTATTATTTTCCTTATTTCTCTAGTTCCAAATTAAATGCCACTTTTCCCTTTAAAAAATTACCTTTGCTCTTTCAAGCAAATTTAGTTTCTCTGTCCTAAGTCGTCTAAGCATTTTCATCTCCTATTATCTAAAGTTGTGTCCACACAAGTTTCTACTAAGTAAATGTTCATTTATTGAATAACTGTGCTTTTTTACTAAAATGACTCAGGTTCTTTGCTAGGTACTCAGTATATATGGCAAAAACAGTTCATGTTTTTACCATTTAAAACATGTGTCAGGCTAACCCTTTCCTTGGTAAAATAAACACTAAACCTATAAATAATTATTTCCTCTATCCAGTCAGCTCTATTTCCTAAGCTTGCAGCTTGTTATTTCATTCTTCATCTCTTTTATTGAGTTCTTCATCTCTAGAATTTCTATTTGGTTCTTTATTTTTGTCTCCTGAAGGTATGTTTTTGTTTGTTTGCTTGCTTGCTTGTTTTGGAGAGAGGAAGGGAGAGAAAGAGAGAGAGAAGCATTGATGTGAGAGAGAAACATCAATTCGTTGCCTTTTGTACACACCCCAACTAGGACTGAACTCATACCTAGGTACTATGTGCCCTGACTGGGAATTGAACTCACAACCTTTCAGTGTACTGGAGGACTCTCCAACCATCTGAGCCACACTGGCCAGGGCTGGTTCTTTTGAAAAGTTTCAATATCTTTGGTAAAGTACTTTTGTGTTCATTGATTTGATTTCTGGGTTCATTAAAATGCCTATCTGTGTTTTCTTGTATCTTGTTGAGTTTTTTTCAGAACTGCAATCTTGAATTCTCTGTCATTTAAATCACATATTTCCACGTGTTTAAGTTTATTTTTTGGAGATTTTTTTCATTTTCTTTCCTAGCTGCCTCATTACCTTGGTTATTCATGGTGTTTGATGGGTTCCTTTTCTGTCTAGGCATTTATGAAAATGAGATGTACGTTTTTGGTTTTTTTCCCAAGAGTGGCACTTCTCTATTTGGTAAATTGATAAGAAGTCTTTCTTTTGTTTTCCAGTAGGTGGCGATGAAGCACAAGTTTTTTTTCTACTTTCTCTTGCATTGCTCTGGTTTCTGGAATCTCTGTGGGGAGGTGGTAAATGCCCTATAACTAAAATCAACACTGGTGAGAGGTATATGAAAGGTCCTTGGTGAACTAAACTAATTCCACTTCGTCTATACAAGGAAGCAAAGAGATTCTATGTAATTAACTGAAATTGAGCTGAGAACTGATGGATGATGGGGTGTTTGCCAAATAAAGAATAGTGGTGAGTCTGCCAGGCAAACTGGTCAGCAGATTGAGGAGGCCCAGAGAAGAAAGTGCTGCTCACTGTAAGAACTGGAAGAAGTCCAGTAGTATGTCTGAAGCACAGAATACAAGATGAAGATTGGAAAGTGGTGACACTGGAACAAGAGCTGAGAACAGGACACTGGAACAAGAGCTGAGACCTTAACTACCTGAGGATATTGGATTTTATTTAAGATCAATGGGAAGACATTGAAGGATTTTGTATCAATGGGAAGAGCATGGTATTATAGGGTGGGACTAAAGTAGGTTTCCAGTTGTGAGTACACAAAACACAGAATTTATTCTTGCATTATTATTTATTAACTAGAAGCCCGGTGCACGAAATTCGTGCATGGACGGGGGTTGTCCCTTAGCCCAGCCTGTACCCTCTACAATCTGGGACTCCTGGAGGGATGTCCGACTGCCCGTTTAGGCCCGATCCTGGGGGATCAGGCCTAAATGGTCAGTCGGACATCCCTCTCACAATCCAGGACTGCTGGCTCCCACCTGCTTGCCTGCCTGCCTTCCTGATTGCCCCTAACCGCTACTGCCTGCCAGCCTGATCACCCCCTAACCACTCCCCTGCCAGCCTGGTTGATGCTTAACTGCTCCCCTGCCAGCCTGTTTGCCCCCAACTTCCCTCCTCTGCCGGCCTGGTCACCCCTAACTGCCCTCTCCTGCAGGGTTGATCACCTCTAACTGCCCTCCTTTGCAAGCCTGGTCCCTCTCAACTGCCCTCCCTTGCAGGCCGGGTGCCTCACAACTGCCCTCTCCTGTTGGCCATCTTGTAGTGGTCATCTTGTGTCCACATGGGGGCAGGATCTTTGACCACATGGGGGCAGCCATATTGTGTGTTGGAGTGATGGTCAATATGCATATTACTCTTTTATTAGATAGGATAGAGGCCTGGTGCAGGAGTGGGGGCCAGCTGGTTTGCCCTGAAGGGCATCCCGGATCAGGTGGGGCTTCCCTTGGGGCATGGGATGGCCTGAGCAAGGGGCCTGTGGTGGTTTGCAGGCCGGCCACACCCCCTGGCGACCCAAGTGGAGGCCCTGGTACCTGGAATTTATTTTCCTTCTACAATTGAAACTTTGTAGCCTTAAGCAGGCGAGCCCGGCCAGGGTGTGTGGAAAGCTTTGCTTCCCCTGTTGCCGCCGGCAACCCTGGCTTGCTCTCTCAAGTTCCGTTCTGCCGTCATTTGTTTGAATTTGTTTACCTTCTATAATTGAAACTTTGTAGCTTGAGTGGAGGCTTAGGCCTGCAACGGCTATGGAAAGCTTGGCTTCCTCTGTTACCTGGGAAACCTTTCTCTCTGTGGCTGTAGCCATCTTGGCTGGGGTTAATTTGCATACTTGCCCTGATTGGCTGGTGGGCGTGGCTTATGTAGCGGAGTGATGGTTAATTTGCATATTACCATTTTATTAGAGAGGACTAGTGGCCCGATGCACGAAGATTCATGCAAGAGTGGGCCTTCCTTCCCCTGGCTGTCGGCACTGCCTTCACTTTGGCCGGAGCCACCTTTCAGCCTTCCCATGCTGCCCAGAGGCCCAGAGCAGCTGGGACAGTACAGAATGCCTGCGTCATTGCCATGGCGATGACACAAGAGTCTTGCCCCGCCCCCGGCTGCTTGGCGCCTGCATATGCAACTTAACCTGCCATCTTTGTTGGGTTAATTTGCATACTCACTCCTGATTGGCTGTTGGGTGTAGTGAAGGTATGGTCAATTTGTATCTTACTCTTTGATTAGTGTAGACTAGTGGCCCAGTGCACGAAATTTGTGCACGGGGAGGGAGTGGTCCCTCAGCCTGGCCTGCATCCTCTCCAATCTGGGACCCCTGTGGGATCGGGCCTAAACCTGCCATTGGACAAACCCCTCACAATGTGGGACTACTGGCTCCTAACCGCTCACCTGCCTGCCTGCTTTATCTCCCCTAACCACTCTGCCTGATGGCCTGCTTGCCCCCAACTACACCCTCTTGCCAGCCTGATCACCCCCAACTGCCCTCCCCTCCTGGTCTGATCACCCATAACCACTTCTGCCTCAGCCCCGCCACCATGGCTTTGTCCAGAAGGACATCTGGAAGGTCTCATGGTCTAATTAGCATATTACCCTTTTATTAATATAGATAGGATATGACATACTGCCATAACTATAACATATCTACCAGTATTACTCTATGAGAATACATACTTCATCCAATAGGAAGGCATCTAATACATTACATTGTATATGTTGTAAGTAGTAGGAAATACTGTATTCATAGCAATAATATATACCCTGTGACTTCCCTTCCTTATTTGGGAATGGTTCCCCAGTTCTTTTGACGTTTCCTGGCACCTAATGTATTTTTTTGTCATTCAGTGTAACTTTATTTACTGTTTATTGCACATGATTTGAGGTCTTTCATTTCTAACCACCAAAGATTCAAAGGATTATTTTTTCCATGCAATTTAACATTAACATTAGTGAATTTGTGTATTCCTGTGTTTTTATTGTAAACATCTGAATTATTCACATTGTCATAGATCCTGAACTCATAAGCGTGGACCATGCACAGGCTGGCAGCAAGCCAGGAAGCCACTCTGCAAGCAAACAGATACTTTGTATAAGGAGAAAAGTCATAGCATAACATTTAATGTCCAACCTGAGTCACCTCAGAATGTTATATATATTGACTTCTTAATTCATATATTATTGGGAACTCAACTGCTTGGTTGGTGGCGGGGTTGACCTGGTTTTGGGAGGATTATTCCTGAAATAATTAAGGAAAGGAGGGCTCAATCTTTCTTCTTGGTTGCTTGCTCCTCCCCAGCACCTTCATCTTTCTTCTTGTCCTCAGCTTCTTGGGCATTTTCTCCTTCACCTTCACCTCCTTCTTCCTCCTTTGCATCCTCAAATTCTTCCTTGGCACCTTCTTCCTCTTCCTCTCCTTCCTCTTCCTCAGCCTCTTCCTTCTCCTTTTCCTCCTCTTCAGCTTCTCCTTCAGAAGGGGGTTAATCCTTAGCTTCCTTGGATTTTGCAGCCTCAATGGTCTCCTCCACCTCGATCTGCTCCTCCTGGACGTGGCTGGTGTACTAAGAAGGGAAGGAGTGAGCAGACATCAAGTAGGAGCTGGTCTGTAAACCACTGTAGGCAGATCACCAAAGACCTGGGAACTCTGGGAGTAGCCGCTGGCTATGCTTCCCATGCTGGTGAAACTGAGCCGGTCTCCTCACCTTCCAAGAGTTTCCTATAAGCTGCAATGTCAATATCCAAAACTATCTTCACATTGAAGAGCTCCTGGTATTCTTTTAAATATCTTGCCATTTCACTCTTTGTGGTTCTCAACTCATTTTCTAATTTGTTGACTGTGTCCTGCATAGCACTAAAGTCAGAGTTCTGTTTATCCTCCAACTCTTGCAGCTGCTTTCCCAGTGCTTTGTTCATGCCCCAGCTTGCTTCAATCTCCAGGGTCTTGGCCTTGAGCAGTTGCTGGCCCGCACCATGTAGGTGCTCTTGGCAGTGCTCTCTGTCAGCATGACGAAGCGGCTCTTGTACCATTCTTCAGCATTCTGCATGTTCTTGGCAGCCAGCTTCTCATACTGGGTGCAGATGTCCTTGAGCATAGTGGAGAGGTCGGACTTGGAGAACACGTCCATTTCCACGGAGATCTGAGCATACTGGACATGCACATTCTTCAGAAAGGCGATTTTGTCCATCAGGCTTTCGATGCACTTTTCCAGCTCAGTGCTGGCAAGAGCCGCCTCATCTGCATCTTTGCTCACCTCCATCAGCCAGCCCTCTGCATCCTCATGGTTCAGCACCTCTTCCTGGTAGCTCGCCTGCAGGTTGTTCCCAGCCACTTCAGAGCCCGGGTGCCTCCTAACTGCCCACTTCCCTCTCCTCTCCAGGGACAGGGCTCAGTGGGGCAGGGCACAGGCATGCATTTTCATGAAAATGTTCAACCCTGGCCTGCTCCACCGGTGTCCTTAGGTGGCCCAGGGGCAGACAGTGATCCCGGAGACCCTGGCCACCCCCGCCTACGGAGCCCGCAGGCAAAGTCAGGCACTGACCATGCTACCTGCCCAGTCCCGATTGCACCCTGGATCCCGCGGGTGACATCAGGTGCTATCCATGCCACCTGCCCGGTCCTGATTGCTGCCTGGACCCCGCGGGCAGTGTCAGGCACTGTCCATGCCGCCTGCCTGGTCCCAATAGCTCCCTGGATCCCACAGACAGCATCAGGCGCTGCCTGCTAGAACTGCCTAGTCCCGATCACCGCCTGCACCCAGCGGGTGATGTCAGGCACTGTCCATGCTGCCTGCCAGGTCCCCATCATCCCCTGGACCCCACAGACAGCGTCAGGCAGTGTCCATGCCACCTGCCCAGTCCCGATCGCTGCCTGGACCCCGTGGGTAGTATCAGCCGCTGTCCATGCCACCTGCCCCGTCCTGATCTCCCCCTGGACCCCGCGGGTAGCGTCAAGTGCTGTCCATGCCACTTGCCAGGTCCTGATCTCCCCCTGGACCCCGCAAGCAACGGTCATGCGCTGCCTGCTGAATCTGCCCGTCCCGATCGCTGCCTGGACCCCGCGGGTGACATCAGGCACTGCCCATGCTGCCTGCCTGGTCCTAATGGCACCCTGGACCCCGCGGGGCAGCGTCAGGCGCTGTCCATGCTGCCTGCCCAGTCTCGATCACCGCCTGGACCCCACGGGTGACGTCTGGCGCTGTCCATGCCACCTGCTCAGTCCCAATTGACCCCTGGACCCCACGGGCAGCGTCAGGCACTGTCCATGCCACTTTCCAAGTCCCCATCGCCCCCTGGACCCCCGAGCAGCGTCAGGCAATGCCTGCTGGAACTGCCCAGTCCCGATCACCACCTGGACCCCTTGGGTGACATCAGGCGCTGTCCATGCCACCTGCCCTACTGAATCGCCCCCTGGACCACGCGGACAGCTGCCATGCTTAGTCCCGATGACTTCCCGGTCCCGCGGGTGATGTTGGGAGCTGTCCCGGTCCGATTACCGCCTGGACCCCGCGGACAGCATCAGGTGCTGCCTGCCGAGTCTGCCCGATCACTATCATGGCCTGGACCTTGTGGGTGACATCAGGCGCTGCCCACCAGGCCTGCCAGGTCCATGGCGGCCTGGACCGTTCCGGCTAAGTCAGGCAGCACTGGCTTGCCTCCCTTCTCGGCCCACCCCGCCCACTTGCCTCCCTTCTCCGCTGCCCAGCCTGCTTACTTCTTCACAGCTTCGCTTCTTTCTATGCTGTCTTGATATGCAAATTAACCGCCATCTTAGTTGGGTTAATTTGCATACTCGCCCTGATTGGCTGGTGGGCGTGGCTTGGGCATAGCAAAGGTGCAGTCAATTTGCATGTTACTCTATTATTAGGTAGGATCATTGTATTATTTTCCATACAAACAATTGTAAACCTACTTTTACCCAACCCTGTATAAAGATTATTATTTTCTTATTATGAATGACTGCTTTTTTTGTAGTTTACTCATGAAATTATGTATAGTGCACACTGTCAACTATTTTTTTTTTTTTTTTTTTTTTATCATGTTCCTTCTTATATGTATCAAAACTCATACTGAACAATGAGTTCTGGGTTGCAAAAGAGGCTTTATTTTTAGCACCTGTATGTAGTTTTTGTCCACAAATTACAAAAACAAACACAAGTGCTACCACCGTCAACTATTTTGTATAGTGTACACTGTCAACGAGTGGAGGGAAAGCATCTTGATTTTTTCCATCCCTAGCTATGGCACCTCAGCTTTCTTCAGCTCAACTCTCTCTCAGCTCCTGAAAGGTAGTATATCCACAATATTGTTCAACCACAACACTGTTTCATTTCAAAACATTTCCATCACCTCATAAGTGACAGTAATTGAATAAATATTCCTCAAGAGGTAGAGAAGTGGGAGATGTGGTGATAAGAAATTTTTAGTATTACATAACACAAACATATATTCAGTTAATTGGATCAGATGTCTTTTAAAATTTAAAAGATGAATATTTTCCTTAAAGCAATCTAAAATACTGAGATCTATAAAAGAAAGTGGATCAAGGCTTTAGACAACAGCTGTGTTTAAGCATGTAAAATAGAGGTTAGTCATTTGTGTCTACTTCATCTATTTAAATCCAAGGGATAGAATAAGAAGTAATGATTAGAAATTTCATAGAAATAATAATAACTAGAATATGAAAATTTAAAAACTTCTAATATTTTGATCTTTTTAATAGTAGAAAATGAACCTTTTCAATCAGAATTGGATAGGCCTTATTAATTTAATGGAAAGTTAAACCAGATGATACCTATTTTCATTTTCACTGTTAAGCTATTGTTATTGAATTAATTTGTTTCTCAAACTAGAAAATTCTAGAGGCAAACATTGTAAGCAGTATCACTAAACGAAAGCTATGTTAGCATGTCCAAATTATTTTCATTTCATTTTTTTCAATCTAGATACATTCATCTGTAACTCAATTAGTCTGAGTCATTTCAGGAAACATAAACAACAGGTATGTCAAATAGAGGCAATTTAATACAATAATTTGGTTAAATAAATGATGTTGGAAAGGCAAAATAGCAAAAGGGGGATGGTAAGATAACCCAAAGATTAATAATTTCAAGCAGTAGTTACCACTACAATAGCTGACAAAATAATAATGTGAGAGGTGGTGTTACTAGAAAAAAAGAGCTCAGATTTTGCTGATTTATAATTATGTCAGCCTACAGAATAGCCGTGGGAAGGATGTATTTTAAAAGAGGACAGAATGTATCGTTGGATGGGGCCAAATTTGTTAATATGGCTACACTTCTCATAGATTTTGGATTTAGTAGGTTAAATCTGCTCTAATAACTTGTTTGCTTTGTTTACTGAAATCTGGGCTTAATGACTGCCAACAGTCTTTGAGGCTGAAATAGCAGAAATTCTATAACATAATACAGAGAGTAAAAATAAAAAAATAAAAAACTTTAGGGAAACAGGAACACAGGAATAGATGTATCATGTGTCATCTGCTTCCTCATTATAAAGCAAAAGAGGACTGAGTAGACTCCTCCTTCCCTGTGGCACAGATCATACATGATTGACTGCACAGGGCGGCATCATTGAAATCCTCATAGCAGCAGTCCTGTGTACACTGGGAAAGATGGTAGAAATGTCATTATTGAGATGAGCTTTCTTTTTACAGTGAGGATGAAGGATCCCAGAATAACACATGCTAGAGGACATATTTACATGCTAAAGAAGAAGGGGAGCATATATTCTATCGTGGGCTTTAGAAGACAGAAAAGTGGGACTGTCATGGAGATTTGGCAGGTGCTACTTAATCTCAGGATTCCAAGATTTAAGTAGGTTGACAGTCTATTAAAGCATCACTTGATCGATGTTGCACAAACTCTGGATTTGGTGGATGGAAACCTTATAGGAGTCATCACAATGGACAGCTACAGCCTCTCACTTCGTTTTCAATTCACTTGAAGGGGATTCTGGTTATATTTAAAAACTGACAGAATAGCCACATTTGGTTCTCATACTTGGGGGGATGCTATTATGGTAAGAAAAACACACATGGAAGTCCCTGAAAATATTTCTCCCTAACCGTACAATAAACAAAAAACAATGTCACATCCTAGTGGGAACTGCAAGAATTTAGTACTGCCATCAAAGGCTTCAAAGACGCAGGGCTAGGGAGTCCTATGTATTTTATTTAAATTGTTCCTTTGCCCATGCTGTGGTGAATGGATATTGAGCAATAATTGTGGATTAGTGTAAGCTTAAACAGGCAGTGGCATAAATTGCAGTTGCTTTTCCAGCTGTGGTAAATGTTAGAAATAAGTCAATATGCCCGTGGAACATGGCATGCACCTAACCGTCTACTTTTCCTAGACCAGGACAGTTATGGGTTGAATAGTGTCCCTCCCCGATTAGCACCTCAGAATGTGACTTTATTTGGAAATAGGGTTGTTGCAGATGTAATTCGTTAAGATGAGGTCATACTGAAGCAGGGTTGGCTCCTACATCAATATGACTGGGATTTTTATAATAGGGGGTTCTTTGGACCAGCACACAGAGGAAGAACATATGGAAATTGGAGTTATACTGCCACAAACCAAAGAACTACCAGAAGCTAGGTAATATTACATAACACAAACTTATATTCAGTTAAGTGGATCAGATGTCTTTTAAAATTGAGAAGTAAAATTGAGAAGCCTAAAACAGATTCTTTCAGAGAAAGCATGACCTTCCCAACAACTTGATTTCAGACTTCTAGCCTCCAGAATTATAAGACAATAACCTTCTGTTGTGGTGGCCCTAGGAAACTAATATAATAAAGTCAGCAATTTTTTTCTGTGCGGGGCCATAGAGTAAATGTTAAGATTTGCAGTCCATTTTGTCTCTAACACAACCACTCAGCTCTGTTTGTATAGCATGAAATCAGCCATACACAATATATAAAGGAATGAGTCTGGCAGTGTTCCAATAAAACTTAAAAAGAAAAAAAAGGTAGCAGGCTGGATTTGGTTCTAGTTTGCAGATCCTTGTTCTAGACCAGTGGTCGGCAAACTCATTAGTCAACAGAGCCAAATATCAACAGTACGACGATTGAAATTTCTTTGGAGAGCCAAATTTTTTAAACTTAAACTTCTTCTAACGCCACTTCTTCAAAATAGACTGGCCCAGGCCGTGGTATTTTGTGGAAGAGCCACACTCAAGGGCCCAAAGAGCCGCATGTGGCTCGTGAGCCGCAGTTTGCCGACCACGGTTCTAGACCGTTTGCAAGTACTGGCAATACATCTGTTCACACCTGGCAGTAGCAATGCCATATAACTTCATGGTCTTGCCTCAGCTTGATGTCAGGCTTTGTACTCTCTACCATGTTCTAGTCTCCCTAGACCCTTGACACCTTAATATTGCATAGATCACGCTAGACTACTACATTTCTCACATCAGGGCGATTGGCTCTAAGGAACATATGTAGCAACTATCTTTGATCCCTCAGTACACTAAAGGGTGAGGTATACTTTAGAATTCTGAGTTCAAGCAAGACTATGAAAACCACACCGATGGATGTGTTCCCACCTTGATGGGGAACTTCTTTAAAAATTTTTATGTATATCAAATCATCACATTGTACACTTTTGCCAACTATACCCCAATAAAGCTGAAAAAAAATACACTAACTGTTTAAACAAAGAATTTTAAAGAGGGAATTTGTTGTACATGTAGCCAAATTGAAATGATTAAAAAAGGGAGATCTTGATATAACCCAGATATTATTAATGGCAGGAGGCAGTTGCCACTACTAGGCTGAGAAAACAAAACGGAAAGGGTGGGCTACCATGTTGTAGGAACTTACCACAGGAACTGATCATCATGCTAGGAACATACATGCCTAGTGCTAAGATCGCTGAAAGACCACAGCACTGTTGATGATAGACCCAAGAAATGATACTCAAAACAGCAAGGCAATCTGGCTGGCGGGGGTAAGTCCTCTGAGAGCACTGCTCTTGCAAGCAGTGACAAAGGAAGCTGGAAGCTGTACTCTAGAGCTGGTGTGATGCTTACTGAAGCTGCAGACAGAAAATATGTCCCTTCCCCTAAATTCTAATCACACTGAAGTGTCAGAATCATAGGGGCAGGCAGCAGGCAAAGCAGTAAACTCAGAATCACAGAGCAGACTCTAGAAGAGAGGCCTCAGGGGTGAGAGACAAAAAGCAAAGGCTAAGCACACTAAATACTAAATCGATTGCTCTTTCAAGTCTTTTAATTTAATTCTGGATTGTTCTGTATATGGGAGTTTCTGTAGAACTAAAGAAAATAGGCACGTAGATTATTTTCTGAATAGGTATAAATTCCATGAAAGGAAGTAAAATTGAGAAGCATGAAAGCTAGATTTGGTGGTTTTTTGTAGCTGGACAAAGTATAAGCGAACAGAACAATGCTCATTCTGGCTTTTAGCCGTAATGCTGCTTTGTGGACAAGCGGAGAACAAATTGCCAATTGCAAAGGCATGGGAACAGTTTCTACACTTATCACCTTGGAACAGGCATAGGAAAGAAATTTTCCATTGAATATGTCATTGTTCTTGAGAAAATGTAAAAATAAGCTTTGTGGAGTAACATTTCACTACATTATCTGATATCAGAGTTTAACTAAAAAAACCCAATTGATATTTAGTAAGGAAATAAAAAATGTATCTATGTTGAGGAAAATATCCACAAATGTATAAGTTCTATAAATTATTAATGTTCAGTATACTTACAAATAATATCCAAGAATTTTATTGTAAATAAAAAGTAACACTAACAACAACAAAATACCAAAATGGGTACATACAGTTTAAGAGACCATTTTAGAGTAGTGTGTAGTGATACAGAAAAAAAGGGCTTATTTATCACATATATATATATGTGTATATATATGTATATATATATGTATATATATGTATATATATATGTGTATATATATATGTATATATTAATATATATATATAATTATGACTTATATGTCATAATACTATAATAAAAAACAATCAAAAGAAATAAATTGTGCAATGGTAGTATTTTGTCAAGAATACTATTTGCCTATCTCTCCCTAATCTATAATGTTCCAGAACCTTGTTTATAACCTTAAGGCAAGTTTTGTCACTTTCATGCATCTATATGTGAAATTTGGGGCATAGGTTTTCAACACAGAATGCATTAAAAATATATATAAGCAATTATTACTACACTTGTGTTAAGGAATAAGAACTATGCTCATTTCTTTATAAACCTACTTAAATGATAAATATATTCATTAGATACAATTTTAAATTTCTTACTGATAAGTACCTTGAAATTTCCTAGGCCAGTTTAGATATCCATTTTACATCTATTCAAATGCCTTCATATTCTTCCTGATGTGCCCAAAGTTTTTATTTCACCATATCCTTCTTTATTGTACTGACTCTGAAACAGGAATTTTTAGGGGTGAAAAAGACAGGTTTTAGGAAATTTTAGAAATTTTGGAAATTAAGGGACCATGGAGGAAGCACAGAGCTACAGAGCAGCAGAAGGTATATTTCCATAGAATAGGGGAGCTGAAAAGCTGCATCAGGTACATTTCCATAGACTGAGGGAGCTAGAAACAGCAAAAGGTCTATATTTATAAAATAAAGAGAAGGAAGCCCTTCATCCAGAAGAAGAAGAAAACCCAAAGGGAATAGAAAAACAATAAGGAAAGGGGGTCGGGGAGAAGCTCACATGTCCCATGTGAGTTTCAACCTTTGAGCTCAGGAGTTACTATAGTAACCAATCTAAGGGAATAGTGACCAATCAGAGGGGATATCAAAGCACAAGGATCTGTAGACTTTATAAGCCATGGGGAAAAGGAACTCAGTGGGACTCTTCCTCCTCCCTACCTGGGAGTCCGTTCTGTGGGCCTCTTTCCCTCTCCCCATATGGAGTTTGTACTTGTTCTTCAACAAATTTCCACCTTTACTATACCACCTTCTGCCTGTGGATTCATTCTTTGACTCCAGCAGACAAAGAATCCGGGTTCCAGTCCAAAAATTCTGCACCAACACTTTCTGTTCCTTAGATCCCTATTACTATTCTTAAAAAAAAAAAAAAAAAAAGTGTTTTGGACTTTCATAGGCACATGCTCAAAGTTCCACTTTATTACAGTATTTTATCAATGGGCATTTCTTAAAAGGCCTTGTTTTCTTTTAGGGTAGCCTGCACGACACCGGTGCTGGTTTTGCTGAGGATGATTGCACCTTCCCTCTTCCCCACATAACCCTATCCTCTTGGAGCTGCACACTCTACTGTCTCTGGAGTTGGAGGTAGGGAAACCAGATTCTGATTAAAATAAGAACTCACCATTTTCCCACCCATTATCCTCCTCTGCCTCCTTCCACCCCCTTGCCCTCTGGTAATCACCATAAATGAAAGGAGACTTGACTTTGGGTGGTGACCACACAATCTTATATAATAAAAGGGTAATATGCAAATTGACCCTAATGGTGGAACGACCAGAACAACCCCTTGACCAGTCACTATGTGGTTCACTGACCACCTCTCCATCTCTTTCCCCGGCCGGCAGGCTCCCATCACCCAATGGTGAATGGGAAACCAGGGTGGGTGGTGGGGGATGCGGGCAGCACCAGGCCAAGTCCCCCAGCCCCGCCGGTAACCCCACACACAGAGGGTGACCTGCGGCAGGGGCAGGGCCGGAGAGCGGGTGGAACGGCTGAACGGCTGACCTCTTGGTCCTTCCCCACTGGCTGGCAGGCTCCAATTGCTGGATGGCAAATAGGGAACCATGAATAGGGAACTGCGAGTGGGTGGTGGCGAAGGGGTGGAGCCAGCTGCGGGCAGCCGGGGTAGATGGCCCTGATTGTAGGCCAGGCCTAGGGACCGTACCGGCACACGAATTTCATGCACCAGGCCTCTAGTATAATATACAGATGATGATTAGAGAATTGTACCTCAGTAATCTATATACTTTTATTAACCAATGTCACCCCAATAAATAAATAATAAAATAAGAATGGGATCTTAATCTCATAGAGCACTCCAAGCTGTTAAACCAACATAAACAGAGAACAAGGAGACACTATGAACGAGATTTAAGGGTAAAAGGAAATCTTGAAAAACAGATGTGAAAAATCTTAGTTATAAAAGAAATCCTATAATCAATAAGGATAAATATATCCATATAGAATTCTTTAGATTAAATTTAGTGCTTTCTATTTTATTGTTATTATTTTATAAATCCTCACTCAAGGATAAGCTCTCATTGATTTTAGAGAGAGAGAGAAAGGAAGGGAGAGAGAGAGAGAGAGAGAGAGAGAGAGAGAGAGAGAGAGAGAGAAACATGGATGTCAGAGTGAAACATCAATTACTTGCCTCCAATCGACCCACAACCCAGAAATCAAACACACCACTTTTCAGTATTCAGGACCATGCTCCAACCAACTGGCCAGAGCTAAACTTAGCTCTTTATAAACAGCTACTTTGAATGTCAAATATTTGTTTAATATGAAATTTTGACTCATTTGCCAAAATAAATTGATATGTAGAAGTCAGTTTTGTTGTCTACTGTTAGGATTTGTCCTTCAGACCTCTTATTTCGTTTGTCAAAAATGGTATTAAAATATAAGAAACACTTATAATAAAATAATTCACTACATTGTTTACAACATACTTGGCTTCAATCTGGTGGAATAATTAACTAATGGTAACTTACCCAAACTAGGGTTCATTTTTCTCACACAAGAAAGGTCTAGAATTAAAATATTGTTGATAGTGACTCAGTTACTCAGCAATATCAATTCTAATGGACCCTATATGGGCTACTACAGCTCCAAATTGCACATCCTACTTAAGTAAGGAAGAGGGATAAAGAGAAGATGCTAGAAAAATTGGCCATCTTTTTTGAGAAAGCAAAAGCTTTGCCACAGTCCCAACTCACCATACCTGATTTACTTTCCCTGGGAACAATTTATTCACTTGTCAATCCTTAGCATAGAAGACTGAAAAAATTTTTTACCAGGATTGGAGGACTTGTTGTTCCCCCCAATACATGTTTTTGTTTGTTTGTTTGTTTACTTGCAATAAAGCATGGATGAATACATTTGAGGTAGGTGGCATAAAATGTCAACACACCTATTTACTATTGGAGGATAAGAAAAAAGGGAAACATTGGGCTTCATCCCTTCAATGCCATCAATTGATTAGAGCTAGAAACAAAGTCTCTCTACCACATATCTTATTTATTGCCTGTGAGGCTCCCTGAGGAGTTTATGTTTATGGTTCTAGTCCTGCAGTAGTAACTAGGGACTTGGCTACTTATCCTACAGCATATAAAATGTAATGATGATATTTACTGTATATGCATAATTGTTCTTTGGGTGCATAGTTGTTGTTTTTCCAGTCCCCCTTTACATTTAGTTCCCCTTTATGTTTCCTCTAGTTTTTTCTTTTCTTTGAATTCCTTTCTCTATTATACTTTTACCTATTTCTCTACTTTTACTCTTCCCCAATTTTTACTTCTTGCTTTTGATCAGATTTATTTTGTAACACAATTTCTTCTTTTATTAGCCTCTGTATTATCTTTTCATCTACCTAAATCTTCTCTTTTCTCCTTTTTTTTTTTCAGAAGTCCTGTGCTTCCAACATGCACTGTATTGTTTTTGTTCCTCACTACTAACTTTCAGTGTACTCTTTCTATGTACGTGCTATATTTCACTATTTTCATCATTGTTTTTAGACCTTGTTTTTTAAGTTTCTCATAAGTTTCTTTATTCAATTCCTATTTTTATCTCTAGTAAAACATAACATAAATGTTATGTGTGATATAAGATTTTAAAATACTTAAATGTATTCTTTTACTAATAGAAGAATAAACAAGTGATCCACAATTATATACACATTCAATAGAAATAAAATGAACTTGAACACATTCTTAATGAAAAAGAATGTTATTTCAGCAGTTTATTGTTCAGTGTGTACATATAGTTTCATCAAATGAAAACTTCCTTGCAAAAAGTCTTGAGAAGGAAAGCTGAGAATGCTAATGGCAAGATAAACGAAGACACAGAGAAAGCACAGATGTATGGTAGAACGATTAATGTTGTATCTAAACAGTACAGGTATTTGAAACTTAAGCAAGTAGTCAGAAAACAAATTGAACATTTACTTTTCCAAAGGGATTAAGAAATGTGGTTGATTATACCTTCTAAATGAAGCTTTGAGTAAACTGCCATCTTGATTGATTTCTTTGGTATTTGCTAACTCTGCAACTGAACATTCTGTTGGGAATTCTTTTATTTGTATGTTTCCCAAAGATGTGAATTAACTCATAATTAATGGGATTAATAAAGACATTATGAAACAGCTGTTATATTTTTATTAACAACTATACTGAAATCTAACCAAATACTAATTTTTTAGAGATAGTGATGGTATTTGCATAAAACTTTTCACTATTAAAATGCCAGAACTTAAAAGAGCATTACTAGAACTTGATCGGTAAAAAAAAACACTCAAATGTTATTTAATTATGAGTCTACCATAATTTAATTCTATTGTTTATTTGAAAACAAATAACTACATTTATTTATTCAGGATTATTAAAACTAGATTTCATCATGCATCATAAGGTACTTTTTGAGTACCTTCTATACACCAGACACTATAGGGATACAAAGTTGAATAAAACAAAAATGGTTAATACATTGAAAGATCTGGCTACGTAGTACTAAAAACAGTAGTCAGGATTATTAAGGGAGCAAAAGCAATGCTCTGAGAGAGAATAGTGTAAGTGGTGGGAGCTTTTTTTTGACACATTGATCATGGGAAGCCACTGAAAAAGTGTTACTTAGGATGATGTCTGCAAGGTGACAAAGGTCCAGCCATATAAGAATGGGGGTGACAGCATAATAGGCAAGAAATTCCCAGCAGGGCAAATTATATCAAAAGAAAAAACTTGGCTCTTTCAGTTACCCGAAAGAATTACCATTGTAGTTAGAACTAGTGTGAGAGGGAACCAATTAGGCAGGGCCTAGATCAGTCAAGTAGTTTTGATTTTGTTTAAGTGCAGCAGAGAGAGGTCCATTAATGTGTCTTTCAGTTCTACAATTTGCGAGGACATGTACATTTGTTTTGAACTTTAATACTTAATAAAATAATTTATTATTAGTTTTCAAATATATACTTTTAAAAAGTATAACTTCTCATATACCTGTCACTCATATTTACTGATGCTGCTATAAAACAGTTTGTTCTTAGCCATTTGGTTGATTGATCACCATACTCAATGGGCTACTACATTTCATTTTTACATGCCACATTATTTGGAAAAAACATGGTATTTTTTGTTTAATAAATATTTCTTGAGAGATTGTAATGAATGGTATAATCATTCTTGTAAATGTAAACATGATAAAGGGAACTTTTCTTACTGTGACAAAAATAGGAAGTAAGTTGTGTGTTGAAAACAAAATGATTTTAAATGTCCCACCTTCCCCCAAAACAAACAAACAAACAACCTGAGAATTGTCTGGGAAGACCCCTTTTTAGGACTTAATAAAGTTTTCCTAATCAATGAGTCTACTTGCTTCTCTAGGATTTTCAAACAAAAGCCTAAAGCAAGAAAGGCAATCATGCTGGGGTTCTTTTCCCAGCCTTACAAAGGGTTCAGCATTCTGGAGAAAGGGGCTGCACGTAGTTGATTAAGAAGGAGTCCAAGGATGAAAGATAATTTTGAAAGGCATTAGGGGTCAGAGGATCTTCAGCTGAAGGGAGCTAAAGACTCCCCTCCTTGACTCAGGACCCTGCTTTTATTAGTACAATTTGTCCTAAGGCAAGGTGTAGATAACATACACTTCAAAGGGTAAGGTATCAAAGGGTACAGAATCATTGTCAGTTTGGGGAATAGCCTACAGCTGTTCAGGTGTTTGGCCAACAGGAGGCAATAAAATGCCCTGAGCTGTCTGGCAGTTCACAATCTTATTCAGGTTTGGGGGAAGTGCCATTTAGCCGTTTCCAATAGGTAAACTACATATGTGGCTCACCCTTGTTGAGCTGCCCAAGTCCCATCAACCTTTTGATGGAACTCTTGTAATTATTACATGCTGGAATTGGTTCTCGGCACAGTCATTCCTCATAAGCCATGCAAATAGGATTTGAATATTTCTCCCTATACATAACTTGCAAATCAAGTGAAGGGAGTAGAAAGAGCTTTAACTAAACATTTTAGAGATTATAAAACCTGCTAGGCTGAAGATACCAGCAGCAAGCGGGTTGAAGTGACCAGTTAGATGAGTTTTTATGGGTTGTTTTAGGTACAACCAAGGCAGATCTCCTCTGCACTGTCTAGGACCCAGGAAACCATTTTATTTATTTTATTTATTTATTTTTTAAATATATTTTATTGATTTTTTACAGAGAGGAAGAGAGAGGGATAAAGAGTCAGAAACATCGACGAGAGAGAAACATCGATCAGCTGCCTCTTGCACACCCCCTACTGGGGATGTGCCCACAACCAAGGTACATGCTCTTGACCGGAATCGAACCCGGGACCCTTGAGTCCGCAGGTCGACGCTCTATCCACTGAGCCAAACCAGTTTCGGCAGGAAACCATTTTAAAGCAATTGATGGGGGGTGGAGGGGGCTGTAAGTCGATGAGCTGGTTCATACTCAGTAAGTAATGGCCCTACCTATCTGTGGAGATGCCCAGCTGTTACCACCTTTGCACCACCAGGGAGCCAGTATGTAGATGGCATTTGTAGCAGCCAGTTGCTATTAAATAGGGCGATAGTCAACTATGAGTAAACTATGACACCACTAGAGAAGAGTGCTTGCCTTTTTCCTTTTCTCTCCTCCCCACTTAATATATATAAGGAGAA
This sequence comes from Ia io, assembly GCA_025583905.1. Taxonomy (NCBI): domain Eukaryota; kingdom Metazoa; phylum Chordata; class Mammalia; order Chiroptera; family Vespertilionidae; genus Ia; species Ia io. Next base: position 52,858,809 of record JAJQQW010000003.1, read on the forward strand.
AAGATACTGAGTTAAACTGAACAGCAAAGACTATTTTAATATATGAAACTAGTCATAAAGTCATATGATCTCTTGCCATGTCATTATCAGCTTGGTACTTGTGAGAAAAATGATGGCACACTCAATGTAGTATAATTTCTGAACAACTTAATAAATGGACAATTTAACAAGTGTGTGGAAAGGCTGTAAAAAAAGACACAGTGATCATGCAGTAGAATGGGTTAATAACAGCAGGACTCTTACAACCACAAACCTAAGGGCAAAGGGAGGTAGTGGTTCTTAGGACTCAAAGGAGAGTCAGGTGAGAGGTTACTTTAAGAGAACCTGTGAACTTCAAAGTTACCATAAGCTGGAGAATAAATGTATTGACCTTATTATCCTCCTCCTTATGTCTGATCTGATTAGCTTCCAAATAGCCAATAAGATTGGAAGCCAGAGTCCAAGAGATATCACTATATAGTCCACACATGTCAACTCCTTGAGCAGAGATGAGTGTCAGGCAAGGGTGGAAATTGGATCTGAAGAGGCATAAATAACATGTCTGGTACACTAAAAAACAAAATAGAAAGTTCAGCAGAGCATAGTCTGAAGTAGGTGATTGTGATTAAAAAAAAGAAACATTTTTTAACTCATTGATTTTAAACTATAAATTAAACTAACACCTAGATTTACCAAAACCATGTTCCTGAAAGCTTACTACCAGGAGTTTAAAATAATTAGTTTCCAGAATGTCTTTCTCATTTTTAGATCAGATTTAGGAGAGGAATAATTAAATACTGTCGAGGTAAGAATGAAAGACTAATTCAATCAAATAAAGATGGAATCTAAATTCCTATTTGCAAGATAGCTTTTGCAATAGATATTTTATAAAAGTAGTAAAAGACGTGTAATAATAGAAATGAAACTGCCTTTGCCATCAGAGAACTGGGTGTGATTCCTGTCCCAGTAATTTAATAGTTGGCATCATTAAAGTCAGTTGTCCATTGGAACTTCAATTTCCTCATTCATTAAATATTATTATTCATCTCCAGGTTTTCTGTGTAGGTTAAATAAAACATCATAATAGAAGTATAACATCATTTTGACTGGACTATAGTTCACCTCATATATTCATTTAAAGTAGTTAAATAAATTTTTTTAAAAAGAGGAGGAAAAGGGAAGTTGGAGTATGGAGGTAATATTAAATATACCATATTTGGGTCATTTTATTTGTTTATAACTTTTTTTAAAAAAAAAGTTGATAATTGTGACTTGGGGCTGTAAAGAATTAAATAAATCAGTATCTTCAAATGGGAATACACATTTCAAGAAGAAATTTATTATTTTAGAATTATGATTTAACAAAACTATCTATGACCAATTAAAGCCACCATTTCCTAAGATCTGCACATTTTGTCTTTGAGAGGGAACAGGTTGATTACCTAAATAGGATCCCTGAGTGACAAAATCAGGAAAACTTTGAGGCATTGGCAAACAAGAGGGTAGCTACAGGGCATTGCAATGAGCCCCTGAAGTAAAATTACTTGGGGAAGGTGGAGTGCAAAGCCGTGGGGTTGACTTTAAAGTAAACAGAGCTAAGCATCCTATGACCTGTCAATTTTATGTTCCCTACATTTAAAGCATGCCAAAATAATTGTAGTTCCCTGAATCTGTTATGTTTCTTCTCACTTGTGTTTTTTGAACTTCTTTCCTCCTTTTGGAATGTCATACCTTTTCCTACCACTTCTCCATCTTCCTTAAATTAGTTTCTCTTTTCCATTCTTGAATTAGCCCAAGACATGACTTAGCTAAATCTCTATCTGAATTAAATGCACTAGGCCTTATCAGTATATTATCCTAGGTATTTGTCTCTCATAACTTTTACCACACTATATTAATGTTAGACTTCCAACTAGACAGAGAAAGAAAGTTATAACTTTTCATTACCAGCTCCTAGTGGTTTGTCTGCCACATAACACTTCTTTTCCTAAATAAATGCAAGGATGGATGAAAGAATGGATGAACATTAGAGGCTGGATATTACCCTGTCATTATTCAAGACATCAATAGAAAGTTTCAATAAGTCATTCTTAGCCTTTATTTGACTTCGAAGAAAATATGACTTCAGTTCTTTCAAGTTGCTTAATAGAATCCAGATCTTCTTAATTATGTGTTCTTGGTATATTGATATAATATGTTTTAATTAACTTCTATATTTTAATTTTTGAAAGAATCTAGACGCATACCTTTTGCCTGTAGAAGAAACGTATTAACTGAAACTTTATGATCTGGTCATCAATGTATTGCCTATACCTAGTCTGAAATATAGTATCCTATCTAATAACAGACAAATATGCAAATTGACCATACCTCCGACACACCCACAGGCCACGCCCACCATCCAATCAGAGCGAGTATGCACATTAACCCAAACCAAGATGGCTACAGCCACAGAGAGTAAGGTTTCCTAGGTAACAGAGGAAGCCAAGCTTTCTGCCTGCCCTGCACAGGCCTAAGCCTCCACTCAAGCTACAAAGTTTCAATTATAGAAGGTAAACAAACTCAAACAAATGGTGGCAGAATGGAGCTTGAGAGAGCAGGCCAGGGTTGCCGCCGGCAACAGGGGAAGCAAAGCTTTCCGCAAACCCTGGCTGGGCCCACCCGCTTAAGGCAACAAAATTTCAATTATAACCTCAACACAAATGGCTGCCTGTGGAGGGAGCCCCAGGCTTGGCTCCGCTCCAGGCTACAAAGTTTCAATTGTAGAAGGAAAATAAATTCCAGATACCAGGGCCTCTGCTTGGGTTGCCGGGGGGCTTGGCCGGCCTGCAAACCACCACAGGCCCCTCGCTCAGGCCGCCCCAAGGGAAACCCCAAGGGAAACCCCATCTGATCCGGGACACCCTTCAGGGCAAACCAGCTGGCCCCCACCCCTGAACCAGGCCTCTATCCTATCTAATAAAAGAGTAATATGCAGATTGATCATCACTGCAACGCACAATATAGCTGCCCCTATGTGGTCAAAGATCCTTCCCCCATGTGGACACAGGATGGCCACCACAAGATGGCCAGCAGGAGAGGGCAGTTGGGAGGCACCTGGCCTGCAAGGGAGGGCAGTTGAGAGGGACCAAGCCTGCAAGGGAGGGCAGTTGGAGGTGATCAACCCTGCAAGAGAGGGCAGTTAGGGGTGACCAGGCCGGCAGAGGAGGTAAGTTGGGGGCAAACAGGCTGGCAGCAGAGTGGTTAGGGAGTGATCAGGCGGGCAGGCAGAAGCGGTTAGGGGCAATCAGGAAGGCAGGCAGGCAAGCAGTTGAGAGCCAGCAGTCCTGGATTGTGAGAGGGATCCCAGATTGGAGAGGGTACAGGCTGGGCTGAGGGACAACCCCCGTCCGTGCACGAATTTCATGCACCGGGCCTCTAGTGTTAAAAATAAATGCTTAGACATTAATGAATAAATTGATGCTGACTCAGATTCCTTCTTTACAATGTAAATTATTAGGTACATATTAGACAGGTGCAATACTATTACTAATTTGAGATTTTAATATTACTTGGAAAAATAAGGAATTTTATGTGATTTAATGGATTTTTATAATTGTCCTATATTGATACAAATATAAAAAATGTATGGTATAATAATTATAATGTATGCTTTTAAGATTTTAAATAAACTTATCTTCAAAGATGTACAAAAATTGTGTTCTCTTATTTATTTTCTACATATACATTTAAATAGATAGAGCATTTTACCTGTATAAAATTCTATTAGTTTATTATGGCCTTTCCACCAATAAAGAATAATTTACATGAAAAAGATTTCGGGTATTTCACAAAACATCATATATAATAAAAGCCTAATATGCTAAGTGTCCAGTAGTCCAGTCATTTGTTCAACCAATCAAAGGGTAATATGCTAATGACATGCTAAAGCTGCTCAACCACTCGCTATGATGTGCACTGACCACCAGGGGCAGACAGTCAACCAATAGGTTAGTTTGCTGTTGGGGTCCAGCCAATTGGGACTGAACCAGATGGGCTGGACACACTCTGAAGCCCTCCTGTGGCCCCTCCTTGGCTGGCCAACCTTTAGCATCTCTCCCTGGGAACCGATCATGTACCTGTGGGGTCCCTCTTGCAATCCAGGACCCCTCAGGAGATGGCAGAGAGCTGGTTTTAGCCCAATCACGCAGGCGAGGCCAAGGGACCCCACTGGTGCATGAATTCATGCACCAGGCCTCTAGTTGTATAATAATGACTGTAGTGGGAATATATGAGTAGTAACATAATAAGAATAGTGATGAAACTCAGTAACCATAACCCCTGTCTGCAAAAATGTTATTGCTGATTCATAAAAATAACAAATTACAAAATGAAGATAAAATAGAATAAAACATCTATAAATCTTAACTATAAGAAGAAAACAGAAAATGAGAATCCAAATCTATTTCATTAATAAAAATCCTCCCAACCATGTAGAAAAAGAAAACAACATCTTATCCAAATCACATATCATTAAACAAAAATGATCAGTTATGTAACAATGCCTCAGATCACAATTAAGGTTGATAAAGCAAATAAATGGAAGCTTAACAGTTTTAAAGAGTTTGTGCAGCCACAGAGTCATTGAATTTACTCAAAAGAAGAATTTTACTTGCTTGAAGAATTTTTATATTTATATTAACCAAAGGAAATATCAGACATAAGTCTAATATCATTGGATTCAAATATGAAAAAGCACCATGAAAATGTGCCTTATCTTATCACATTAATATGCCTAATCATGTTTCTGTCAATATATCAAGAGTCTGGATAGGTTTTCCTATAATCAAAATCATAGAGTTCAAGTGAATACATTAATCCTTTAGACCAGCAATTGTGCTTCAAGAATTTTTAAAACATGCAATAAATGACTATTTAGCAGGGACACTGACCTCTTTTTTTCTTATATTGCCAAATAAAAAATGACAACAGCCAATGCAACAATAGTTGTTGGTGTGAATGAATCAAAATTATGCCTATTTTTTTGTCTGTGTGCCACAGAATGTTAATGGTTAGTTTATGTGTGCCATGAGATAAAAAAGGCTGAACATTTGTGCTTTAGACCAACTGTTTATCTTGAGAAAGGGCTCGATGTGAAATTCTTTCTTGAAGATTAGACCAGCTGGTAAGAACCAGGGTAAACTAGGGGTATCATTTGTTCCCATAAAGGACTTGAGAGACTACCAAAACTCTGAAGAACACAGATAAAACTCAAAATACTATGACTCGCAAATTGATCTTATAATACAGCTCCCAAATGAACAATTTGGGAAGCAATGATCTTTGGAAAATGATTAAAGAAAACTGATCTCACCAAATTGGGTGGTAGAATGAGATAAAGAGGAAAATAAGCTAGAGAATAGTACTGTTTTTTTGCAACACAAAACCAAAAAAATCAAACTTAAAATATAATAATTAAAAAATACAATTTTCACTGGAAAAATATTAAGTAATGTGATATAGTATTCTGAAACATTTATCTACTATTATATAGGTCTGGGTACATTCTTTGAGGTGTTACTTAATAACAGCATGAGATGTCCCCAAGTGGTTGGAAAGTCAGTATTTCACCAACTTCCTATCTTCTGGAGAAAATAAAATAAAAAAGAATTAAAATTTTTTAAAAAATCAAAGTTTGCTTATTTTATGAGTTTTATTATAGAATCCAATATTCTATGTAGCCATAACAATACTTTCTATTTGAATGAGTCTCTCTCTTTTTTTTTTAATCTCTAGAAATCATTTTATTTTTTATTGTTTAAAGTACTACAAATAGTAGTACATATGTCTCCTTTTTTTTCCCATTGAACGTCCCCCAGCCTCCCCTACCCCCAGCACATGCCCTCACCCCACCCCACCCCAGTGTCTTGTGTCTATTGGTTATGCTTATATGCATTCATAGAAGTCCTTTGATTGATCTCTTACCTACCCCTCCAAACCTCCCCAGACTTCCTGCTGTAATTTGACAGTCTGCTTGATGCTTCTCTGCTTCTGTATCTATCTTTTTGTTCATCAGGTTATAATGTTCTTTATTATCCATAAATGTGTGAGATCATGTGGTATTTTTCTTTCACTGACTGGCTTATTTCACTTAGCATAATGCTCTCTAGTTCCATCCATGCTGCTGCAAATGGTAAGGATTCCTTCTTTTTTATAGCAGTGTAGTATTCCATTGTGTAGATGCACCATAGTTTTCTAATCCACTCATCAGCCGATGGGCATTTAGGCTGTTTCCAAATCTTAGCTATTGTAAATTGTGCTGCTATGAACATAGGGGTGCATATATCCTTTCTGATTGGTGTTTCTGTTTTCTTGGAATATATTCCTAGAAGTGGTATTACTGGGTCAAATGGCAGTTCCATTTTTAAATTTTTGAGGAAACGCCATTCTGTTTTCCACAATGGCTGCACCAGTCTGCATTCCCACCAACAGTGAAGGAGGGATCCTTTCCCCCCTCCGCGCCCCCTGCATCCTCTCCAGCACTTATCTCTTGATGATTTGTTAATGATAGTCATTCTGACAGGTGTGAGGTGGTACTTCATTGTTGTTTTGATTTGCATCTCTCAGATGATTAGTGACTTTGAGCATGTCTTCATTTATCTCTTGGCTTTCTGAATGTCCTCTTTTGAAAAGTGGCTATTTAGATCCTTTGCCCATTTTTTGATTGGATTGTTTATCTTCCTTTTGTTAAGTTGTATGAGTTCCCTGTAAATGTTGAAGATTAAACCCTTATTTGAGATAACATTGGCAAATATGTTCTCCCATTCAGTGGGCTTTCTGTTGTTTTGTTAATGGTTTCTTTTGCTATGCAGAAGTTTTTATTTTGATGTAGTTCCGTTTGTTTATTTTCTCCTTAGTCTCTCTTCCCCTGGGATCTGTATCTGTAAAGATATTGCTACGACATATGTCTGCAATTTTGTTGCCTATGGAGTCTTGTAGGATATTTTAAGGTTTCCCGTCTTACATCCAAATCCTTTAGCCATTTTGAGATTCTTTTTGTGTATGGTGTAAGTTGGTGATCTAGTTTTATTATTTTGCATGTATCTGACCAAATTTCCCAGCACCACTTATTAAAGAGACTGTTTTGACTCAATTGTATGCTCTTGCCTCCTTTGTCAAATATTAATTGAGCATAATGCCTTGGGTCAATTTCTGGGTTCTCTATTCTGTTCCATTGTTCTATATGTCTGTAATCTGTGCCAGTACCAGGCAGTTTTGAGAACCATGTCTTGGTAATATACTTTGATGTCTGGTATTGTGATCCCTCCAACTTTGTTCTTCTTTCTCAGGATAGCTGTGGCTATCCGGGGTCTTTTTTTTTTTATTCCAGATGCATTTTTGTAGTTTGTTCTAGATCTTTGAAATATGCCATTGGTATTTTAATAGGTATTGCATTGAATCTATAGATTGCTTTAGGTAGTATGGACATTTTAATGATGTTGATTCTACCAATCCATGAACATGGTATGTTCTTCCATTTGTTTATGTCTTCCTCTATCTCTTTTTTCAATGTCCCATAGTTTTCCAAGTACAGGTCTTTTATGTCCTTACTTAGGTTTATTCCTAGGTATTTTCCTTTTTTTGGTGCAGTGGTAAATTGAATTTTTTTTTTCATTTCTCTTCCTGAGAGTTCATTATTGGTGTATAAAAAGGCCATAGATTTCTGGGTGTTAATTTTGATCCTGCTACATTGCCAAATTCATTTATTAGGTCTAGTAGTTTTTTGATGGAGTCTTTGGGATTATCTATGTATAGTATCATGTCATCTGCAAATAAGGACAGTTTTACTTCTTCTTTTCCAATTTGGATGCCTTTTATTTCTTCTTTTTGTCTGATTGCTATGGCTAGTACTTCTAGTACTATGTCAAACAGGAGAGGTGAAAGTGGGCATCCTTGTCTTGTTCCTGTTCTTAGGGGAAATGAGTTTAGTTTTTGCCCATTGAGTATGATATAGGCTGTAGGTTTGTCATAGAGGGCTTTTATTATGTTGAGGTATGATCCCTCTATTGCCACTTTGCTGAGATTTTTCATCAAAAAAGGGTGTTTGATTTTGTCAAATGCTTTTTCTGCATCGATTGATATGATTATGTGATTTTTGTATCTCAGTTTTTTTATGTCATGTATCACATTTTTTGATTTGTGGATATTGTACCATCCTTGCATCCCTGGAGTAAATCTCACTTGGTCACGATGTATGATCTGTCTAATGTATTGCTGTATCCGATTTGCTACAATTTTATTGAGGATTTTAGCATCTATCTTCATCAAGGATATTGGCTTTTAGTTCTCTTTTTTTTTTTTTTTTTTTTTTTTGGTGCCTTTATCTGGTTTTGGGATTAGGGTAATGCTGGCTTTATAGAAAGAGCTTGGAAGTGTGCCTTCCTCTTGAATTTTTTGGAATAGTCTGAGGAGCATAGGTTTTAGTTCTTCTTTGAATGCTTAGTAGAATTCCCCTTTAATGCCGTCCAGACCAGGGCTTTTGTTTGCTGGAAGATTTTTGATTACTGTTTCAATTTCTTCAGTAGTTATCAGCCTAATCAGGTTTTTTTATTCTTCTTGGTTGAGTTTTGGGAGCTTGTATTTTTCTAAAAATATGTTAATTTATCTAGGTTGTCCATTTTGTTGGAGTAGAATTGTTCATAGTATTTTTTCATAATCATTTGTATTCCTATGGGATTGGTTGTTACTTCACCTCTTTCATTTCTGATTTTGTTTATTTGGATCCTCTCTTTTTGCTTCTTGGTAAGCCTGGCTAGAGGTTCATCAATCTTGTTTATCCTTTCAAAGAACCAGCTCTTGGTTTTGTTGATCTTTTGTACTGTTTTTTTGGTCTCTATGTCTTTTATCTCCACTCTGATCTTTATTATTTCCTTCCTTCTGCTTACACTGGGCTTTTCTTGTTGCACTCTTTCTAACTCTTTGAGTTGTATGGTTAGATAAATTATTACCATTGTTTCTTGTTTTTTGAGATAGGCCTATAGAGATATGAACTTCCTTCTCAAGATTGCTTTCATTGTGCCCCATAGATTTTGGATTGTTGTGTTTTCATTGTCGTTTGTTGCCATGATGTTTTTATTTCTTCTTTGATCTCTTTGGTAACCCCAGTCATTGTTTAATACCATGCTATTTAGTCTCCAGGAGTTTGATTTTTTTATTGTTTTAATAGTAGTTGATTTCTAGTTTTATGCCATTGTGATCTGAGAAGATGCTTGGTATGATTTCTATCTTCTTGAATTTGAAGAGACTTTGCCTGTCCCAATATATGGTCTCTCTTAGAAAATTACCCATGTGCACTTGAGAAGAATGTATATTCTGTGGCTTTGGGGTGAAATGTTCTAAAGATGTCAATTAATTCCATCTGATGTAGTGTGTCATTTAGGATTGATGTTTCTTTGCTGATTTTTTGTTTAGAGGATTTGTCCAGTGGTATTAGTGGGGTATTAAAGTCCCCTAGTATGACTGTATTGCTGTCAACTCTCCCTTGATATCCTCCAGAAGTTTTTTTTATGTATTTGGATGTTTCTATATTGGGTGTGTATATGTTTACCAGAGTTATATCTTCTTGTTGGATTGTTCCCTTTAGTATTATGAAGTGGCCTTCCTTATCTCTTATTATGTCCTTCACTTTGAGATCTAATGTGTCAGGTATTAAGTATTGCTACCCTAGCCTTTTTCCATTCGTCTGAAAAACCTTTTTCCATCCCTTCAACATCAGTCTGTGTGAGTCCTTTTTTCTGAGGTGAGTTTCCTGTAGACAGCATATATATGGGTAATGTTTTCTTATCCACTCAGCTTCCCTATGTCTTTTGATTGGGGCATTTAATCCATTAACATTTAAAGTTATTATTGATAGGTACTTGTTTGTCACCATTTTTATTCTTTATACCTGTGTTTCTTCTTCGCTTCCTATTTCTTCTTTTTACAGCGGACCCTTTAACATTTCTTGCATTGCTGGTTTGGCAGTAATAAACTCCCTTAGTCCTTTTTTGTCTGTAAAGCTCCTGATTTTACCCTCAATTTTGATTGATAACCTTGCTGGGTTCAGTATTCTTGGATTCAGACCCTTTCTTTGCATCACTTTGTATATTTCATTCCATTCCCTTCTGTTCTGATGTGTTTCTGTTGAGAAATCAGTCACTAGGATGATGGGGGATACTTTGTAGGTAACTTTCTGTCTCTCTCTGGCCGCTTTTAAGATTCTTACTTTGTCATTGGTGTTTGCCAATTTAATTATAATGTGCCTTGGCGTTAGTCTTCTGGGGTTCATTTTGTTTGGGTCTCTGAGCTTCTTGGACTTGTGTGAGTGTTTTCTTCCCTATATCAGGAAAGTTTTCCGTCATTATTTCTTCAAACAGGTTTTCTATTCCTTGCTCAGTTTCCTCTCCTTCTGGAACCCCTATTAGGAGGATGTTGTTTCGTTTTGTGTTGTCCCAAAGTTCCCTTAGGCTCTCCTCCTGTTTTTTTAAGATTTTTTTTTAGATGCTGCTCTGCTTGTGTATTTTTTCCTACCTTGTCTTCTAGCTCACTGATATGGTCCTCTGCTTCTTCTAGTCTACTGTTGATGCTTTCTATTGAGTTCTTTATTGCAGTGATGTCATTTTTTCATTTATTCTTGGTTCTTCTTGATTTCCTCTTGGTTCTTACACATATTGTTGAATTTGTCTTCCAACCTTTTCAGCAACTTTATGACCATTGCTCTGAATTCTTTCTCTGACATATTGCTTGCCTCCATTTTGTTTACTGCCTTTTCTGGTGATTCCTCCTTTTCTTTCTTATGTGGGCTGTTTTCTTTATCTCCCCATGATCTTTCCATTCTGGGTGTCTGGTTATGTAGCTCTTTCTCTCTTGCATTGACTTAAAGGCACAAAATACAACACAACAAGACATAATGCACAAGGCATGAACACAAATGTATTCACGATACTAATAACCCCAAGTAAAGGTGACCACCAGACAAAAGAGAATTAGCGAATAAAAAAATAAGACAGAGTGCAAAAATGATACTGAGGAAAGGAAAAAACATAAGAGAGAAAAGAAAGAGAATAAAAAAGAAGGGGGAAAAACTATTTATATAGGGAGAAAACTCAATAGCACAATAACTAATCCAAAAAAAAAATGAAAACAACTAACATCCAGAGATTAATGCAAACTAAAAACAACAACTAATATCAAATGGAGGAGAGGAAAAACAGAAGCAATAAAAAAAGAGAAACAATCACACAAACAAAAAAACAATCCAATCAACAATCAAACAAACAATAACAATAGGACAGAGAGAAAGAAGGGTTAAACCAAACAAAATAAAACAAAAAACATAAAACAAAAACAAAAACAAAAAACAACAACAAACAAAAAAATTTAAGAGTGAAAAAAATTGGATACTGAAGAAAGACAAGAGAGAAATGTGTATGGACTTGGAGCAGGGGATCAGAAATTAGATATATAAGTAGGATGAATTTTTAACAGGACGTAAAATAAAGGAATAGGGAAAATCTAAAGCAGGAATAGGGTAAGAGAAACAGGACAACATAAGGGGACAAGTGAGGAAGAGAGTGTTGGCATAAAGGTCAAGGTGAAATAGAGTAAAATGATGCTAAATGAGAAAGGAAAATAGAATGTAGAACATTAACCCCAAAATAAAATAAAGAGAAAATAAAATGAAACTTTAAAATAAAGTAAAATAAGATTAAAAATAAAATATAATAATTAAAAAGGTAAAATCAAGTGAGAAAAAAAATAGTTTCTTAAATAAAAAATAAAAAATAAAAATGTACAGTAGTGAAGGTCATTCCTTCAACTACTGTTCTGTTTGGCATGCCTGTTTCCTGTCAGGTAGTCAGGACCATATTAAAGTTCCCTGCATTCCACCACTCCTCTGGGTCGTAAAACATAATCCTGTTTTCAAGCAGGCAGTATTTCTTTGTTTCTCAGCCTGTCTCTAGTTGTATTTACACAAGAATAAGTTTGTGATTCAACCCCTGGGTGGCAGTGTTTCTGTATTTACATCCGGGGTATAAGTCCTCTCTACCCAGTATTTAGATTTTGTTCTCCCTGCTGCACTTAATATTGGTTTGGGGGAATAGACTGCTCCAGAACTGGTTTTCTGATCGTTTCTCCCCGTTCTGATCCCCAGGTTCCACAAAAACAACTTTCCCTTGAAGTCTCTGAGAGTATTTTTAATTGGGTGATCCTATGTACTGGGCTTAGTAATCAAAAGCAAGGATTTAAAGAGAAAAAAGAGCCAGAGTAAATGCATGAACTCGTGACTTTTTTGCCCCAGCACTGCACGCAACTCAGCGCATGTCTCTGCACAAGTCTTTTTCCCCTGGCACAGCACAGCCTGTATACTGGTAAAACTTCAGGCTGCCTTTTTGTGCCCAGCCTAGCTCTGGGTTGATTTCTAGAGTTCCCTTCTGCCAGCAGCCCTGTGGACCCCCTTCCACATTTGCGGACTGCGCTGGTCCCAACACCTGTGAATTTTGTGGATCACAGACTTCCTCTGAACCTCTAAATCCCACTGCACATGTTTCTCCCTCCACCTGGGAGAAATATGTGCAGACCTCACCTTTCTCTGGGCGGAATCTGACCTTTACGTGAGAAGGCGCAGAGCTCATCTGAGTCTGTGTCTTCATGCTGCTTGAGACCCAGTGTTCGTGGGTTCACACCTGGTCCCTGGGTGTTGTGGTTGTAGGGTCCCGGCAGGTATCCAATTCTTCCAGGTTGAAGGTAAGGCTAGGCTTCCAATCACAGCTACTCTCCCCTTTCAATATAACAAGGTCTCTGTGGCAGAGCAGGTCGCTCCGGGAGAGATTTCAGCAGCAGTGGGGGCTGCCTGGTCAGGGGAGCCCAGTCCAGCAATCCCCAACAGTCCCTTGGAATATAGCTGTCCCTCACTCACCAATAGACACTCCCGTATGTCCACACACTCTCCTTTCATTCTATCACTCACACACTATCTTGCAGCCTGCCTTCCCTTCGGCAGCCATCTTCAATTTCCCCTGAGTGATCCTCTTTTAACCAGATGATGTCCACTCTGAATATTTGTATTATATCATTAGTTTAGACCTTTCAAATCCTAACATTTCCAATTACATTAATTCCTTTTTAGATAAATGAAGTCTACTTGAAAAGAATTGATGTGTAGGCTTGGTAAAACTTTTTAAATCAGTGTTTGTTAATTCATTTTTTTTAACTTGGTTTAGTGATTGTTTAAAAGAAGCAAAAGCCAATTTTCATTCTATAAACAAGCAAAGTCATTGATTTGGTAAACAAGTTTGTTTTTTTTAATTGCTTGAGCTGATAAACAAATTCAGCAAAGTTGTAAGATACAAGATCAACACCAAAAATCAGTTGTATTCCTTTACAGCAGCAGTGAGTAATCTGAGGAAATTAAGAAAATAATCCTATTTGCAATCACATCAAAAAGAATAAGATGCATATGAATAAATTTAAGAAGCCATCAGATAAGTGCACTGAAAACTATATACCACTGGTAAAAGGCATTAAATGAATGGAAATACATCCTGTGTTCATGTATTGGAAGACAATGGTTTTTATCATACATCTTTTAAAATTTGTCTGTATTGTTGAAAGTATTACAGATATTCTCCTCCCCCACCCCCATTGACTCCCTCCACCCCACTTCTGTCCCCTTCCAAGGCCTTCCCTGTGCTATTGTCTGTCTATTGGCTATGAATAGATGCAAGTCAATTCATCAGTGAATCTCTTCCTGCCGCACCCCTACCCCGAAATACATTCGTTTGTTGCATGCTTCAATGGCTCTACACCTTTTGTTCATCAGTTTATTGTGTTCAATAGATTGCACATATAAGTGAGATCCTGTGATACTTGTCTTTCTCTGACTGGCTTATTTCGCTTAATATGATAATCTCCATGTCCATCCATGCTGTCTCAAAGGGTAAGAGATCCTTCTTTTTTACAGCTGCATAATATTCCATTGTATAAATGTACCACAGGTTTTTAATCCATTTATTTATTGATGGGCACTTGAGCTATTTCCATATCTTAGCTATGAACATAGGGATGTAATCTTTCGATTGCTATTTCTGACTTCTTACATTCTTAGAAGTGGGATCACTTGGTCCAATGGCAGTATCATTTTTAATTTTCTGAGGAAACTCCACCCTGTTTTCCATAGTGACTGTACCAGTCTGCATTCCCACCAACAGTGTCCTAGGGTTCCTTTTTCTCCACATCCTCACCAGCACTTGTTGTTAGTTGATTTATTGATGATAGACATTCTGGCAGGTATGAAGTGGTACCTCATTGTAGTTTTAATTTGCCTATCTCTGATGTTTAGTAACATTGAGCATTTTTGCATATGTCTCTTGGCAATTTGTATGTCCACTTTGGAGAAGTATCTATATAGGTCCTCTGCCCATTTTTAATTGCTTTTCTTGCTTTTGTTGAGTTCTGTGAGTACTTTATATATTTTGGAAATTAACCCCTTATCATTGGCAAATATGGTCTCCCATACGTTGGATTCCATTTTCATTTTGATGCTAGTTTCTTTTGCTATGAAGAAGCCATAAAAAGGCCATATATGACAAACCTAAAGCGAATATCATACTCAATGGGCTAAAACTAAAATCATTTCTCATAAGAACAGGAACAAGACAGGGTTTTCCACTTTCACCACTTTTATTGGATATAGTACTAGAAATCCTAGCCACAGCAATCAGACAAGAAGAAAAAATAAAAGGCACCCAAATTGTAAGTATGATATAAAACTCATTATTCACAGATAACATTATATTGTACGTAGAAAATCCTAAAGACTTCACCAAAAACTACTACATTTAATGAATGAATTCAGCACTGTAGCAGGATACAAAATTAACACTCAGAAATTAATGGCATTTTTATATACCAAAAATGAACTCTCAGAAAGAGAAACTTAAAAAAAAAAAGAATATCATTGTTATAAAAAATTTAAGATAATTAGGAAGATTTAATATTCAGATGACAATATTCCCCCAAAATTATCTACAGACTGAATTCAATCTGTATTTTGCAGAAATTAAAAAGCTGATCCTCAAACGTATATGAATTAAGAAAGACTCTAAATAGCCAAAACAATCTTGAATTAAAAAAATAAAGTTGGAGTACTTCTTAATTTCAAAATCCACTATAAAGCTACACTAATCAAAATTTATAGTGCTGTCATAAAGATAGACATATAGATCAATGGAATAGAATTGAAAGCCCAGTAATAAATCTATACATTAATGGTCGCTTGATTCTCAACAAGGTGCCATAGCCATTCAATGAGGAAAGAAGAGTTTTTTATTTGTTTTGTTTAATAAGTGAGGTTGGGACAGCTGCATATTTATAGGCAAAAGACCAAAGTTGAACCCTTATCGCACACCATTGACAAAAAATTTACCCAAAAAGGATGAAATAATAGAAAATATATTTAAAAAAAACAACTTGTAAACAAATGTTCATAGCAGCACCATTCACAACAGCTAGCCAAATGGTAGAAATTACCTGAATGTTCATCAGGTGATAAATGGATTAAAAAATGTAATATATCCATACAATAAACTATTTTTCAGGCATTAAAAGAATAAAGTAATATATGTTGCAACATGGATGAACCTTGAAAACAATATCCTAAGTGAAAAAAGCCAGACACAAAAACACATATTTGTTGTATGATTCCCTTTACATGAAAAATCCAGAGTAGACAAATCCATAGAGATAGAAAGCAGATTAGTGTTTGCCAGGACCTGAGTGGTGGGGGAGAATGAAAAGTGACTGCTTAATGGTGGGAGTTTCCTTTTGTGGTGGTGAAAATTTTCTGGCATTCGATGGTGATGACAATTGCACAACTAAAACGTACTAGTATATGTAAAATTATCAAAATGGTAAATGTTTGTGTGTGTTTTACCACAACTAAACAAAATTTAAAACTATGCACACTGAAAATCAACATCAGTCAAACTCACTCATAGACCCACACAACAAAAAGTTACCTCCTCCAAGTATTAAATTGTACATTTACTCATTAAACATAAGATTTTATTTTCGCTTTTTAAGAAAATTTGTTTATCAAATCAATAGCTTGCTATCAGTTACTTCTTAGAAAGCTCTCCTTTCTTGTTCTGTTTGTTCCATTTTAATAAAATTCTATTTACAATCTTTTGCCTTCTTAGCTCTTTAGTACTTTTAAGATAGAGACAATGATTATCAATGCATTCATGTTTTCTTCTATGAACAAAAAGTAAAATAATTAAGCATTTAATACATATATAAAGCATATTTTCAGAATGTTGCTTAAATAATAAAAACAATTGAACATAATATCTTCACATATTTTATTCTTACCTCATTTTCTTAGGCCACTTATATTAATTCCATCAGATTTTTAATTAAAATATATGTGGATCTGTATTTTTCTCCTTAATTGGTTTCCCTCTGCCATGAGGCTAAGTCTTATCTCACACCAGGATGACTGCATTAGTTTCTTCTCTCAGACTTAAGTTCTTTCCATTTCAATCTATTTGATATATTTCTGCCCTATTAATTTTCCTACAGTGTAGCTTTCATGTATCTCTTCTTTGTTGTAAATTTTACAATGACCCCCTGTGACTTCATACTCAAGTTCAGTTTCAATTGTGTGGTATTTCATGTATTTTCTCAAATTACTGATTTTACCTATACAACCTATATTCTCTTACTCTTTTTCAGGAAGTTTTCTCACTTCATAATGGCTAGTTTGAAAATAAGATTATGCACAGCCTGATTTGTCTCTGGTGTCAGATGAAATAAAACTGAACCCTACTTTTAGGATTCACTATTTGATCATTGAGAGAGACCCAGATGGTCAGAATCAGTTTCCACATTTATAAAATGGAAGCAAAATATTTTGTCCTATTTCCTATGGCTGTTATGAAGTTACAGTGAGTTACTATATGTTAAAACTTTTTTAAAATATAAGTTGCTGTTAGTGTGTGTGTAGGGGCATGGTGCCTTATCCTTAGCAGA
Source organism: Ia io (assembly GCA_025583905.1). Taxonomy (NCBI): domain Eukaryota; kingdom Metazoa; phylum Chordata; class Mammalia; order Chiroptera; family Vespertilionidae; genus Ia; species Ia io. The sequence continues at coordinate 52,875,837 of JAJQQW010000003.1, forward strand.
ATATCAATGTAGTACTTTCCACCACTGTTTTCAAGGAAATTATGGTTTTGTCCTTTGACTTTACCCATTTTTATCATGGTGCTTGCCTTTATTGAAGAGAGGAATATGTGTGAAAAATTGACTTCACTTGAATATTCCTCAAGTCAGTGGGCAGCATTATTTTTATTTCTTACCACTAAGATAATACCAGTATGGCCTTCATACAGCCAACATAATACATGACTAACTTTGGAGATGGGGAAACAGGTCCTATAAAAATAAAATTACACTCTAAATAAATTTATTATTTCTTTCCCTTAAACTGAGTAATAATTAATTTTAAATATAAAATGTATCAGTGGAAAATCAGATTCTGTTTGTTAACATCACTTTTTAGCAATAACACCCAATGTTAAAAATTGTCTACATCAGTTAATGAATTTTTAGAACAGGATTAAATCTATATTTCTAGAATATAGCATCTTATAATTACCTATTCCAAAATTCTGCTCACATGAAACAATAATTTGGGGCTAATAACTGGCTAGCTTAGTATCATAATATTTTCTATTTGAAAAGTATTATATATTTTATATTTATTTTTGTTTTGCTCAGAAAATATTATTCCAATTATTTTTAAAAATTGTTTAAATTACAGTTCAAATTTACTAATATTTTGTATTAGTTTCAGGTGTATAGCATATGGGTTAGATAATTGTGTTCCCTCTTGATTTTTCCAGTACCCAACTGGCACCATACATAGCTATTACAATATTATTGATTATATTTCCTACGTTGTACTTTACATCCCCATGAATATTTTCTAATTACCAATCTGTAGTTCTCAATTCCTTCACTTTTTTCACCCAGTCCGCAAAACCTCCTCCCCTCTGACAACCATCAGTTTGTTCTCTGTATCTAAGATCCGCTTGTTTTGCTTAGATTTCCACATATAAGTAAAATCATATGCTATTTGTCTTACCCAGCCTCTTTTATTTCACTTAACATAACACTCCCTAGGTAGGTCCATCAGTGTTTTGGAAAATGATAAATTTTCTTTCTTTTTAATGGCTGAGTAACATTCCATTGTATATATGTACTACTTCTTTTTTATCCACTCATATATTAATGGGCATTTGGGTTGCCTCCATAGCTTGGTTATCTATCTATCTATCTATCTATCTATCTATCTATCTATCTATCATCTATCTATCTATATATATATATAAAAGCCTAAGTAACCATCTGACCATTCAACCATCTGATTGGTAGCTATAATGTGCAATGACCACCAGGGGGCAGATGCTCCAACTGGTAGCTCTGACGCCCACTGACCACCAGGGGGCAGACGCTCAATGAAGGAGCTGTCGAGCTGCGGTGACTTGGCAGCTGCAGTTCTCGGGTGATGCACCTGGAACCAGAGAGGAAGAATCCTAATTCTGGGGTGCATTACCCAAGAACCACCCTCTTGCAATCCGGGAACCCTCAGGGGATGTTGGAGAGACAGTTTTTGCCTGATCCCTGCAGGCCAGGTGAAGGGATCCCACCAGTGCACAATTCCATGCACCAGGACTCTAGTTGTAAATAATTCTGCAATGAACAGAGGGTTGCATATATTCTTTCAAATTATATTATTTCCAATGGTCTTAGGCTTTATAGCAGCAGTTCTCAACCTGTGGGTCATGACCCACAGGTTGAGAACCGCTAGCAGGATCGCCTAAGACCATCAGAAAACACAGATATTTACATTACAATTCATTAACAGTAGCAAAATTACAGTTATGAAGTAGCAGTGAAAATAATTTTATGGTTGGGGGGTCACCACAACATGAGGAACTGTATTAAAGGGTCTCAGCATTAGAAAGGTTGAGAACCACTGCCTTAGAGAATTGTCTATTTAGGTCATTTCCCCATGTTTTAATTGGATTGTTTGTTTGTTTTTTGAGTTGTATGAGTTCTTTATAAATTTTGGATATTAACTCCTTATCAGATGTATCATTGAAGAATAAATGGTGCTGGGAAAATTGGACTGATACATGCAAAAAGAAAAAAAAATGAAACTGGACTATCTTCCTACATTATATATAAGAATAACCTCATTGAACTCAAAATAGATTAAAGACTTAAAAGTAAGACTCAAAACCATAAAATCCTAGAAGAAAACATAGACATTAAAATCTTGGACATTTCATTTAGTAAATTTTTTCTGATATAGCTTCTTGTGCAAGGGAAACAAAAGAGAAAATAAACAGGACTGCATCAAACTAAAACATTTTAGCATGGCAAATGAAACCATCAACAAAGTGAAAAGACAACCCACTGAATGGGAGAACATATGTTTCTATTTTTATAGTTGATCTAGTTTCCCTTCACTGAATTAGAACTATGTTGTTTATATTACTAGTCTCACTTTTAATGATGAGAAAGTAAAAGTGAAGGCTGGGGCTTCTACATCTGCAAATATATATGTACACAGAATGTCAGTTACATACGCAGAAAGAAAAATACTCCATCCCAACTTCCTGTGTATTTCCTTTTTTGCTACTATACACAAGAAATGTCTTTTCATGGCCTGAGTGCAATTGAAATTGGAATGCTGTACTCTTCTGCTTAACACTTTTTTTTCCTCCTGGGTAAGACTACAAAAGTAATATCTAAGTAGATAAAATATTGTCTTTATGTTTGTGATAGATGTGTGACACTAAGCAAGAAGGCTGACACTGAGTTCCGGGAAGTAATACTACCTCATTCAGATCACAGCAGTGTTGTCACTCTTCCCAGTTGAAGGGGCTTTTTTCAAACTGTTCCTTGCTGAGATATGAAATGAAAGAGCAGATGTAGAGTTGAACTGAAAGAAACTTGGCATTAGAAAAGATCTGTCTTTAGGGGTGGATAGGAAAGTTTTATAACAAAAATCATCGGGAAATTTTAGACCCAAATATTTTCCTTTCTAACAGTTTAGACAGCAGTACAAACAATGAAAGGTTGGTCTCCAGTCCTACATGTGTTCAAATTCTGTTTTGTGGATTCCATTGAAAGCTGCTATTTTAGTCTTTGTTCTTTTCCTAGTTGGGTATTTGGCACATGAACTTGAATTAATCATACTCCTCAACCATTATTGCCATTAGTCTACGCCGCTTATTAGTTAACTAGAGGCCTAGTGCATGACATTCGTGCACTTGGGAGGGGCTCCCTCAGCCCAGCCCGCACCTTCTCACAGTCCGGGACCCCTCAGGGGATGTCCGCCTGTCAGTTTAGGCCGGCTCCCCACAGGGGTCCTTAGTGCTGCTGCGGAAGCAAGAGAGGCTCCCGCCACCACGACTGCACTCCCCAGCCGTGAGCCTGGCTTCTGGCTGAGCGGTGCTCCCCCTGTGGGAGTGCACTGACCATCAGGGGGTAGTTCCTGCATTGAGCATCTGTCCCCTGGTGGTCAGTGCGCATCATAGCTACTGGTCGTTCCACTGTTCAGTTGATTTGCATATTAGCCTTTTATTATATAGGATTTATTTGTATGTATGTTCATTTCCTTTCAGTCCTCATCTTTAGTACAAATATTTTCACTTATATATGTTTATATAAACACTAGTGGCCCGGTGCACAAAACTTGTGCACATTAAAGGGAATTAATTAGAGGAAATAATTTAATATTGCTATTTGCCATTTCTCTATAATAGAAGTGTCAGATATGAAAGAAAATTAGTAAAATGTTTATGAAAATAATATATAAATTTATTAACAAATAAACAATAACAATATGATATAACAACAACAAAGACATGATATAAAAACAACAAAAACATGATACAAAAACAACATTGATACAAACAATGACTAATAAATTTATTCTAGTATCTCCCTGTATACCACATTCATAGTGAAAACACTTTCAGAGTGCTTGACTAATTTCACTTGTGATGAAGTATTTACAACTTTAACTTTGATGTTACACGTTCTTCGAACTCGAGAGAAAGCAACATATAACTGACCATGTCCAAAAACGGGTTCAGGTAGGAATATTCCTATTCTGTCTAGAGTTTGTCCTTGTGATTTATTAATAGTCACTGCAAATGTTGGCATCACGGGAAACTGTCTTCGAATTAATTTAAATGAGAGGCTGTGTGGGTCCTGGGTGTGGGTGAATGGTTTTCCTGGCTGTCAGGCCACCGACAGCAAGCTAACCAATGGCCAATTTCACAAGGGATGGGGCTCCCACCACCCTGCTCTGTGGGTCCTGGGTGTGGGTATCAGGGTCCCTCCTCCCTCCTGTCAGAGTCTGGGGCATGCTGCGGGAAACCAGAGTCAAGTCCTTCCCCACCTACACATGCCTCAAAATCACTTGAGACCCAGACCCAGCTGGCCCCACCCCCACTGGGCGAGACTCAGACCTGGCCGGCCACAAACCTGTCAAGCCCCGCCCCCCTGCAGCATCACATCAGCGCTGGGTGAGCACACATGCAGGCAGTGTCACGTCAGTGCTGGGTGGGGACTCACGCAGGCAGTGTCACATCCCAGGCCATGGACACACGCAGTCAGTGCACATGCCCGACCAGGGACGCACATAGGCAGTTTCACGTCAGCGCTGGGTAGGGATGCACTCAGGCAGCATCACGTCAGTGTTAGGAGGGGATGCACACAGGTGCAGGTGCCTGTGGTGGACTCTGCTTGGGGCCACCCCTGGGCTGGGCCGTACAGAGGCCCTCCTGGTGATGGATTGCGTGACCTTTATGATTAGATGCCCAGGTAGAATGTGAGGACGTTGTGGAGGCATTTTGTCCAGAGGCAGACTCTCTGTGATGAGCTACTAGAAAAGCCCAGACAGATGGAGGGAGTGGGTGTGCAGGATGGAGGGGTACTACCTTTCTCTGTGATGTAAGGCACAGGGGGGTCACTGCTCTGGCCATTTTCCCTCAGGAGATGGTGAACTGCTTGGCTCTGACTTTGAAGGAGGTTTTCCAGGGGACTCCAGAGGACTCAGGTTCTTGGGAAGATTCGGGGGCTCTGGAGGACTCAGGGGCTCAGAGTATAGCAGGGCAGGGTGGTACAGAGGCAAGGGTGGTGCGCTCAGCCTCTTACTCTGGATCCCTGGGAAAGGTTGCTTCTCAGCGGCTTAGAGGAAGCATCTTCCAGGAGAGCTGACAGCGCCACGACCCAAACGTGTTATATCCACCAGGCCGGCCCAGGGGGAGAAGGTGCAGGTACAGGTGCCTGTGGCAGCCTCTGTGCGCCCCTCAGGCAGGATCACATGGAGGCCCTCCTGGTGATGGCAGTCCCTGCCCACCCACGCCTACTGTGCTTATAGCCTGCTGATGAGTCGTTACGTGATGGTGTCCTTACCAATTTGCATATTACTCAATTATTAGTATAGATGTATTATTGTTTGCATGTGTATTTTTAATTTGCCTGCATGTTGTTACTTTACTGATTATATTTTCTTTCAGTTCCATTTTTAGATCCATCACCATTTCTATATGTACTGTATAGCATTCTATAGTATCTATCTATCCCTTTCTACATTGCCACTCCCTCCATACTTAAACTGCTTCAACTCCCTACCAACAAAACAAATATGCACTGACTAGCTTTGTAGATGTCCCTCAAAGGGCATATTGATCATTGCTTTAGGGCAGTGATTTTCAACCTGTGTGCAGCATGAATTTTTGAAATATGCTATACCTGACTAGTCAGGGCACTTACCTCTTTTCCCTTAGATTGTCAAATAAAAAATAATAGCAACACAATAATAGCTGTCCTGTGTGAATGAATATCTATTTTTTGTTAGATCAGCAAAAAATATAATTTATTTTTTGGTATGCCATATAATTTTAGTAATTAGTTCCTGTGTGCCATAAGATGAGAAAGGTTGAAAATCATTGCTTTAGGATCTAGGAAAAAAGATGCATGGACATAGACTGCATCAATGATATTTAATTTTGTTAAGTATTTCAACATGTGAAAGGTTGACATAAACAAAGCAATTTAAAAATATATCTGGAGCAGTCAGTTCAGAAAAAAATGGCCTTGCTCAGTCTGGTCCTCAAATCTTTGGAATGTTTGAACTGGGAAAGTAAACCTTTGTACTGGGCCAAAGCAACATTGTATTTCAAACAAATAAACAAAAAAGCTAACAAGGAAGCTTACATCCTGACGACCAGCCTAAAAATTAAGGACATTCTTTAGAATTAACACCACCATGTGTAGCTAAATAATAACTTAGCTTATTTGCCTCTATAGAAATTCCTTCCTTTACTTGTGATATCAATGGAAAATTCTTCCTTCTATTCATGTAATTATCCCACTCCCCTTTCTCATAAAAACCTCTTTCCTTCACCCCCTAATCATAATAGTGTTTGAATTTCTTCCTGAATCAGTGTTCCCCAAATAGCTATGTTTTTAAATCTCAAATAAATGCTTATGGCTTCTTACTTTTTATTTTTATTTTTTAGCTTATGCCAGATAATTCTGCAAATTGGTATCACCAATGTATACTTCTCCCAGCTGAGCATGAGTCCTATAGGCATGAGTCATATTCCTCCTACAGCTTGTGTAATTTTTGTTATTTTAACAGTTGCAGAATGATGTTTTATAATTATAATTTGAAATACTCTGATTTCTTATGAGTATAATCATCTCCTTGCAGATCTCATATCCTGTCACATTTTCTATTCTGAATAATACCCATTAATGTATTTGCCCATGTTTCTATGACATTAACAATTAATGTGTGTGCATGTGTGAATAAGAAATTAAAAGAGGAAAAAGAAAAGAGAGATTGTGAATATTATTTATATTTGCCACAAACTACTAACATTATGTTTGGTGTTCTAGGTAATTCAAATGCAGAAAGACCTCCTGAGTCCAAGCAAAATTTATATTTTAGAGATACAAAATTCTCAGAAATACGCATTTTGTAATAATATTTGAAGTTAGTATGCAATATCATGATATACAAGTGAGGAAACAATGATTGATAGAGGTCACCAGTACAGAGATTGATCATTGCAACCTATTAGTCAAGGAAGGATCCTGGATGATTTCCACACCTAAGTCAACACAAATTGAACCCTTGAAGAGTTTAATGTGTTGTGCGAAAGTCAAAACAGAAGATCTCACACTTTTCCTCTACTTTTACATTTCCTTACTTTCTACTTATGTTTTTCTACTCAATATTTTTTGTCTCTTTGTATTTAATCCTGGTTTTGTTATCTCAATATTTAAAATGATGAGCTTTAAAACTTATTTTTAGCAGCAGAACACCAGCTCAAAGAACATATGTACATATAAATAAAATAATATATGTGTATGTGTGCATGTATGTATACTCATGTATACACACACATTAAAGTAGTTCCACTGTGATTGCATAGGGGTGGAAGTAAGTAAATTAATAATGGCATTGCCTCTGACCTGTCATTCCCCTTAGGGGCATTTTGGAATATTCCTAATGAGATGAAGTATATGTATGTGTGTGTGTGGGGGGGTGGGGGTCCTCTTCCACACTGGTGCTAGGGTTGGAGTTCTTGCAATATCTCGAGAAAATGAATTTTCTGAGATTTGCATGGGAGGATGTGATCTGACAGAAAGCTTTATTTCCATGGAATTAAGTCTGGGGTTTCCACAGTCCCATTTCCCTTAGTCCTGTCATAGAAGTTTATCTGGGGCTTCAAAAGGCTAGAAGCCAAGCCAGTGTCCAGTTTCCTTTTCATGTTGGAGACAGGTCCAGTACAGCATGAGGACAGTTGCAGTCCACTAGTACATTGTGTGTGGGGTCCACATGGCCATGGGCCACGTAAGCAAATGCAGGGAGGCAATGATTTGGGTTGTTTTTATTGAGCAGGGTGATTTGTTTCCCTGGGTTCTTGTCCAGATGGATTCAAAGAAGGAAGCCAAGGACAAAAGGTGGTAGGTGAAAAGTACAGGAACTTTACTGCAAGCAGACACTATGTCTAAAACCTTAATTCTAAATTCTAAGCCTAAGACTCTGTCCCTCCTGGACAGACAGAGGGGTCGGGTCCTTGAGAAGGGTGACCCCAAAGGGTCCCCTTTGGGGAGCCCCCCCTTTGGAAAAAGCTTGCGCTCTCTCTCTCTCTTTCAATAATGGTGAAATCAAAAAATCCCCCATTGTGCCCTAGCTGGTTTGGCTCAGTGAATAGAGCATGGGCCTGTGGACCAAAAGGTCCCGGGTTCAAATCCAGTCTAGGGCACGTACTTCAGTTGCAGGCTTCTCCCCGACCCAGCCCTGCTCGGGGCGCGTGGAGGAGGCAACAAATCAATGTGTTTCTCTCACATCAATATTTCTCTCTGTCTATCACTTTCTCTTCCACTCTCTCTAAAAATCAATGGAAAAATATCTTTGGGTGAGGATTAAAAAAAAAAAAATTCCCTTCATGTTCATTTGTCTCTAGTTTATATATGTTGCAGTTCTTTGTCTGAAACTGACCCTTTCTTATTGGTCATTCTGCTACATATGTGAGAATGAACAAGTCATCTTTTCTGTAAAAGAACAGTTTAGACAGCCGCCATTTTGGACTGGATGACTTGGCAGCGCCATGTTGGCTGCATGGCTTGCAGTTCCCCTGGGGGCTGCCATCTTGATATAGCAAAGGCCAACCCCTCCCTTCGAATTAGCCAATTGCAAAAGACTGTGCACCTGAGCTCCAATGAAGATCAAAGGACAGGTCACGTGTATCAGGGATTATAAACCTGAGCAGACTGCCTGCTCCATGTGCAAGTCCTTCCAGACCATGTGTGCACACCCTTCTACGTAGAAGTAAAGATGTTTGACTTGCTTCCTGGCTCCCGAGTATGTTTTGTATTCTGCTAGGACCCCTGACTTGGGGGGGCTCACCTTATTTCTAACACATAGAATTAGTTTCCAAAGCTCAAAGCCCACGTGGTGTCCCCATTTTCTCTCCCCCTTATCTTGTTGGTTGGAGTCACTATTGATTTATCTCACAGCTCTCCCAGTGGTGTTGGCAGAGAAAGCCTTATCTTATGACCCAACCAGCTACTCAGGTCAGAGCTACTTTTGGCCTAACTTATGGACACTTTAATTGCTCAGGGCCAAGATGTCCCTGTCTGTCCCTGGTTTATGGCTGTTTTAATTGGACAGGCCTGAAATATTTCTACTTGCCTATGGCACTTCTCTATCTTCTGTGCAAGTAAGATAAACACCCTGGCGTCTTCAAGTCTCCATTATGTATTCCTCTCCCATAGACCCTCCTTATCTTTATGACTCCCTAAACCTGCCTAATTAAGCTGGCTACCTGACCCTTTCACAGGAACAAGAGCCCACAAACCAGGAGCAAGTGCAAAGGGCCAAGAAGAACCAAGAGCACAAAAGCTCAAGGGAATTAAGTCTTCCAAATTTCAGTGCTTACAGTGGCCAGGCCCATTCTGGCAAAAGACATCTGTTCCCAGGGGTAATTGATAGACAGCACCTTTCCTAGTTATCTCCACTTTATTGAGCATGTGTCTATCTTCTCGTTGTTGGACCCCTGGGGAGTATAAAGTTGTAGCTTCTTGGTGAAGTTGCCCAAATGACATGCTTATAATATCTGGCCTTCCCTTTGTTCCCTTCCTATTATTAGTAACTAGCTAATTACAAGGCTATCATTAGAAACACCAGCATCCAACTAAAAAACATTTTAAAACCTTGAGAGATTTGTATAACTTCTAGGGAATAATGATGTACTTTAGTTAAAGAGAAGGAAGCTAGGTAGAAAGGGGTGGGACCATGGAAAAGGAAGTAGAACCAGGAACCCAACTAGGCAGAATTACTAATGCAACCAACTGATGGGGGAGGAAGGAAGGGCACTCAGGAGCCTGAACTTAGAAACGTATGGATATTGCTAAGACAGGCAGTGTGCAGATAACCAACCACAAGACAGTAAGGTGTATGAACCAATCCAAAGGATATTGCTAAGGCAGAATTCTTTGAAAACACCAATTAGGAGCTAGCAAGACTACCTACCCTCTAAATTAAAAGGCACACACTTCATCTCACCCTCTCTCTTCTCCCCTGCACGAAACGGGTTCCTGATGTTCATTCCTGTGGTGGGGAGCACATCCCTGCTCCCACGCGGCTTATGGCCATGTGGGCCTCCACACATGGACTATTAGACTTCAATTAGCTTGCATACCTAACTACTCCTGACTGTAACATGGAAAGTAAGCTCTGGACACAGGCCTACTCCTGGAACCCCAGCTACTCCTTTTCCAGCTTTGGCTTCTCCCAATTAACTTTGGTTCCATTAATCGTTTTTGTCCATGATTTTATTCTTCAACTTTGTGAAACATGATCCTGAGAAGAACTTCAGCTCGCCCTTTGTTTGGGTATCACTCTAGTTAAAGAGAAAACCACAGGTGCAAAATCCTGTCACTTATGCTAAAATCCAGGATACCAAACCTAGTTGTAATGCCTGACCTAGCTGTTGTTTTAATTTTTTTCAGAAATACAATTTTAATCAACCAGTCTAGATTTTTCTGGTCAAGCATCAGTAAGGTAATCTTTCATATCTGCCCTCTCTATCCACCACCCATACAGAAAGAAGAGGCAATCTGCATGATAAAAATCCTCCCTGGTTTCTTCCCTCCAAAAAGATATGCTGGTCAAAAAATAACCCTTTCTTTTATGTTGTTAATAGCTCCCTTGCCCCACCCTTCTTCCTATGAAAAACTTTTGTATAACCCCTCCTGAGCACCCTTCTGGTTGCTGGAAGGGATGTTGACTGATTCATGAATTGCTTTATAAAGCAAATTAGATATTTAAATTTACTCATTGAGTTTTGTTTTTTAACACTCTTTAATAGACATTCTAGCATAACATATGCCCCAAAGTGTCAAAATTAAAAAGGAGTATAATGTATCACAATTTTATAAATTTGTAAAAACTATGTGATTGCATAGCCAACAATCTCTCTTCTGTTTTTACTAATGGAATGTATTTGGGGTAGTCAGCTTGGTGGGGTTGATGGGAGCCACTCTTTGATATAGCCACCAACCAAACCAGACATTTTATTATGTTAAGAATGAGCACAAAGTTTCCTATACTCAGAGGGAAATTAGCTTCTAATAGTGTTAGAATTAAGAATTTATTTCTCAGAATTAAGGACACATTTGTGTTTGCTGTGAAAAACTTGATACCAATTCTCATTCTTGTTCTTTACTTTTCCTACTCTGACCACTACTCAAGCTATTCTACTTTTTTTTTGGTCTCTTTCTTTTCAAATTGTATCGCCCCTTCAAATTTCCTCCTATTCCATAGCTATGCCTTTATTCATGCCTTAAAATATGTACCTGAACCACTCTGAGCCAACTTTTGTTAGTTAACTGCTTCGTGTCTGTATGGTATACTTATTCATTCTGTAAGCTTCAAACCAGGGACAGTTTTCTATTTTTCCTATTGATCATCTTAAATTCCCTGTTTTACCATTTTTTAGCATAAAGTGCATTCAATGTGCCAAATGTGATTAGCTATTCATTCAAACCGTTGATATATAGCATGGTTTCAACCATTAAGGAAAAACCCTAAAATGATTTTGCCTAGTTAAAGCATCTCTTCTTTATTCTATATATTTTTATAAGGAATAAAAGTGCATCAACATCTGAAGTGTTGAAACATGAAAATTAAACTGAAACTTTTGTTTTCCTCTGGGCAGGTTGCAAAGATGATTTCCTGGGTCCTTGTCCAGGTGCATTCGAAGAATGAAGCCACAGACAAAAGGTGGCATAGGAAAAGGTGGCAATTTATTGGGAAATAAGCACAGACTCCTATGTGGGGAGGGGGAGAGACCCACCAAGTCCCTCTTCCCTAAGGTTTATAAAGGCTGCAGTTCTGTTTGTCCTGATATCCCCTCTGATTGGTCACTACAGCAGCTTCAGAGCTCCAACCCCAAGTGGGGTCGCCCTCCTTTTCTCCCTTTTGTTTCTACTTCCTGTGTCTTTCCCCTTTATTGTGTAAATGAGGGTCTTCCTCTCCCTTTATTCTGTAAATGTATACCTTTTGGTAATCCCCGCCCCCCAGCTTTGCAGCCCTGCAGTTCTCCCCATGAACACCCTAATTCCTATAACTCCCTAAACCTGCCTATTTTACCCCTAAAAACTCCTTTCAATGACAGTGTTGATTCTTGTTTATTCCTTATCTTATATGACAATGTATGTTCAAGAATATCTTCATATTGTCATATCCATGAGATGTGCCTGTAAAAACCCTGCACCTCTAACTTTCAGCATTATACTATTGTGACAAATTAAACCAGTACCTGGTACTATCAATTAGCAAAAATGAAAACTTTTTATAGGCCTTTTATGCAATGATTATACTCCCCTTAAAATTCCCCAATAACATGAGCTGACAAAGACCTTGCTTAGCCCCAATCTTTGTTCATCGCTAGATTAAAATGGTTAGATATACTTGACTGAATCAAACTTGGGATAAAACTTTGACATAATTTTATATTTGTTGAACATTAATACTATTCATTTATCACTGCCTTTTGTGCCCATTTTACAAATACATAATTCTAGAGTTGCATTAAATATTGCTCTTAAACATTTTATTTGGTAATACAAATTATCGTTAAAAAAAAGTGTTCTCAAATCGAGAAAAAGTACAGAGAGACTGTTTTATCCCATCTAATAAAGGGGGAATATGCTAATTGACCCTCATGCCATCACAAAGATTGCAGCGCCCACAGCCAATAAGGAGGAAATATGCTAATTGACTGCCCCACCCTCAAAGATGGCGGCACCCCCAGCCAATAAGGAGGGAATACACTAATTGACTGCCCCACCCTCAAAGACGGTGGTGCCCACAGCCAATAAGGAAGGGATATGCTAATTTGACTGCTGTGCCCTCAAAGATGGTGGTGCCCACAAATACAAGATGGCGGCACCCAGTCCCCAGTCCCACTGGGGTGGCAGGCTCATGGCAAGTCCTGGCCCACCTCCAGGCAGGCCCAGCCTCTCTGCATGCCTGCCTCTGGAGTCCTGCAGTCCCCTCAGCCCCCCAGGCCTCCCGAGGCACAGGTAACCAGGGCCGGCAAAGGCTTGTGCTGCCGGCAGTGGCAGCAGTAGAGGTTTGATGGAGTGTTGCCTTTCAGGTCGCCTCCTGTCCCTGAGGGCTCCCAGACTGTGAGAAGGGGGCAGGTCGGGCTGAAGGACCCCCTCCAGTGCATGAATTTTCATGCACCTGGCCTCTAGTATGTTTATAAATGCTGCAGAAAGTTGTACTAGACCCTAACAAAGTGTGGACTCTGAGAGATTTTGCCTGTATTAGAAATTATTTCCATATTAACATATCAATATTTTTTGGATAACTTGTTTTGCTCAGATAATAATATTCACAATGTGGTGAATCTGTCTTTGCTAGAACTGCAATCCAGCTCATACAGTAGTTTATCTTACTAGAGTTAAGCAGCTTACTTAATTATAGTTTAAATGCTAGAATAACAGATTACTTTATAGTAAGCTTTACAGATAAACCTTACATTCTGAGATTTTTGTCGATCAGCATTTTTTAATTCTTCAATATAACATTTTAGAATTGAGAAGAAAAATAGGGGTGGCAACTTTGGGGGCTTATATCCTAGTTCAGTATCCAGTTAAACGGTAATCTTACTTCCCCATTCTAACCGACTTGGGTGGAACTGCAAAGCCAACCCCGAGGGGCCGCCACAAGAAGAGATGTATATCAAAACCTCCCACACTGGCAGTTCAGGCTTTGGATCGAAGGCCCCTGGACTAGCAGTGCTGTGTAATAAAGGTTTACTTTCCTGATTCCTCTGGGTGCCGGCGGTCGCTTCTCCTGGGTCATTTGCCACAACAGAATGATTGAACATAAAAATGTTTGGAACTAAACGTTATAGGATTTCGGAAAAGTGTATTCGAGTTCTGGTTTTGACTTGTTCTAAATGTTTTCTCCAATATTCTTAAGGCAAAATTGACTTCATAGTAACTAATTGTTCTTATGTTTAATATTTTGCCCCTTTTAAATGAAGTACAAACAAAAATAACACCTGTGCAAAAACATGTCACAGACTGGAAGCAATATATGTAGTATATACTTAAAAATATAAATGTGACTATAAAGACAGTGATCTGCATAGCTCTAACTAGTGAGTATGTTGATTAATGGAAATGAATTGAATTGCCTAAAACTCCAAGTGCATCCACTGGAGTAAATGAATGCTCTGAATTCTGCAGTAAGCAACTGGAGTGTGTCACACAAGCATCCAAAGAAAACAGGTGGTGATTTCAGATTTCCCTGGTGAGGATTACAATCAAGTTGCCATTGTGGCTCTCTCCTGTGTAAGAGCAAATACGGATTTTCCTTCACCATCATGCTCAGTTGGTGTTCTGTTTGCTGCAGACACTGCCTTTTCAAGCAACATCTCCTTTAAAGGCAGATAAATTCATCCTTTGCCAAGGACATTCGTAATTGTTAGAGCCTTTGCTGTTTTCTTTGACGGAGTGAATCGGTAGTTTAACAGAAGAGTGAAAAAATGCTCACATGTTTCTTCTTTCTTCCTCTAGCCACAGCTTTCTTTCATGCTCTATGAAATGCCTCCTGCTAATCACAGCCAAACAGTGCATAATGGACTGAAAGCAGAAGTGTGTTTATTCCAAGTACAAAGCATCTGTGCAGTTTGTGATTTAATCCTTGCTATTTGTTTTCTTTATCAAGTGATTGACAGGATGAGGCAGGCACGATCAATTTTTCTGAATAATACACTACAATGCACTTTGATTTCCTTCATTTGAAAGTTGCCATAACTAGGTGGTACCATCAAGAAAAGGATGAGTTCTCACAAAGGAAAATGCCAAATACATTCTTTTTCATAAAAGATAAGTGAGGCTGTGAGGTTTAATGGAAGAATGAGGTGGGTTAGAGCCCAAGAGGCCTAGGAGTAGACTTCAGTGGTCTAGCTGACCTGCCTTAGACACATATTAGCCTACGGCATCATTCGAGAAGGCAACTTTCCCACCCACTCACCCTACTGTGTTAATATTTTTGAATCAGTACCAGTCTACTGACAAATATTACAATTATATTTTGCAACATTTTATATTCCTTGTGGCAATAAGATGATATGTATGAAATTTGTTTTAGGTTCACTGACATTTGGTAATCTTTATGAACGTCTGATCATCACTGGAAAATTCATTTTGATATGTACCTTAATCTGCATATATTTTTTCTGTATAATTAAAAAGAAAAACAAGAGAAGCTATACACTTGATAACAACAGCTATTTGTAAAAAATACTACTATACTCTTTTAGACAAGCATTTTTATAGAAATTCCTCAAACTATTAGATTTTTTTTTTGGTTGAAAGTTTAACAATTATAAATGAATGAACATTACAAAATGGCTACATGAGTGGAAACAAAGAGATACCAACAGAAAACAAACACTTTTCTCTAAAGGGAGCACTTGGATTGGAAAGGAATCTTCACATAACCCCAAGGAAATCTTAATTCCTATTGATGACAATTTACATTTTTCTCTATCTTCTTGTCGTTCCTCCATTTCATTTATTTCTCCTAATTGCTTGCGTTTTCCCTTATGTTACTTCATTCATGACCTCACAGATTCTTTTTGTTTTATTTTATTTTTTTCCATCACCCGTTATCCCCTCTAAGCCCTCTTCCACCTCCTCCTGGCCTTCGCAGTCACCACACTGTTGTCCATGTCTGCCTGCAATCTATGGGTCTGCTTGGTAGGTAAGATTGTTCATTAAATTCCACATATAAGTGAAATCATATGGTACTTGTTTTTCTCTGACTGGCTTATTTCACTTAACACAATTTCTTCAGGTCTTTCTACTTTTAATCCCAGGAACATATTCAAAGTAGTGGTGAAATAAAGCTAGAATAGCTGTTTTATTCTAGAAATATGGAGGATATTTTGTGACTTATTATTCCAAAGAAGTTTAATTTACCTAAAAGGATATATTTTGAAATGTTAATGGGTTTGATTTTGATTTTTCTCTCTTTTTTTGTCCCTTTCTTTCCCTTATTGCTTAGTCTGTTCTGCACATACTAGTTCAAAAAGGAACAGATGAGAACAAGAGCCATCTCAGCACTGACCTGCAAAGATCCCAAACTAACCACTAATCCACCTCACACACACACACACACACACACACACACACACACACACACACACACTTTATTCCTTATATCACCTGAACATCCTAGATAATAAAGAGGTAATATGCAAATTAACCCTCACACCCTAACAAGACCAGGCCAGCAGGGGGATTAGTGAAGGACGACCAAACGATTGAACAAACAGGCTGCGTGTGGTAACCAGGCCAACAGAGGGGGGCAATTGGGGGTGACCAGGCCCACAAGGTGGGCAGTAAGAGGTGACCAGGCTAGTGGGAGGGGCATTTAGGGGCAACCAGGCTGGCCAGGGGGGGCAGTTGGGGGTGACCAGGCCAGCAGGGGGAACAGTAAGGGGTGACCAGGCTGGCAGGGGGGCAGTTAGGAATGACCAGGCCAGCAGGGAGGGGGCAGTTAGAGGTGACCTGGCTGGCAGTGGGGTGCAGTTAGGGGCAACAGGCCAGCAGGGGGGTGCAGTTAGGGGCAATCAGGCCTGCACACAGAGTCAGTGAGGGGCTATCAGGCCAGCAGGGGGGGGCAGTTAGGGGCTACCAGGCATGCAGGCAGGTGAGTGATTAGGAGCCAGCAGTCCAGGATTGTGAGAGGAATGTCCGACTGCCAGTGTAGGCCTGATCCTGGGTTTGGGCCTAAACTGGCAGTCAGACATCCCCCGAGGGGTCCTGGATTGGAGAGGGTGTAGGATGGGCTGAGGGGACCCCCCCATGGACAAATTTCATGTACTAGGCCTCTAGTATAAAATAAAAAGCTCAAGTAAAGAGTTTAAAGTTGCTTATTTTTATCTCTTATAGTAGAACAAAGTTAGTTTTGTTAAAGAAAAAAAAAGTATAATTTATTTATGCCTATTACTGATGGTGATTGCCGTGACTTCAGATACTGGGTACTATATCTCAGACTAGCTATACAATGTGAAAAAAACTCTGTGTGAGGAAATGGCCATGTCCCAATGGATAAATCAATATAGAAGAATATGTGACTCTCAAAACTAACTGATAATAAGATGACATTAAAAAGAATTCTGAAAATAGTGGTGCTGAAAGAGTACTAATGCTTTAAATCTATTAAAAAGTCACTAGGTGAGGATACAAGATGGTGACAGAGTAGAAAGATATTACACTCACCTCCTCCCAGGACCAAACTGGAATTGCAACTAAAATACAGAACAATCAACCCAAGAAACCAACTGAAGATCAGCTGAAGAGAGGTCTTATAGCCAAGGATTTACAAAAGAAGCAACATTTACAAAAAAAGAGACTGGTAGGAAGGGTAGAGATACACAAAGGGCTGGCCCTGCTCCCAAGAATAGCAGCTGAGATTCTAGAGGGATATCTTGACTGCAAAGGTTCCCTCAAAGAAAAGCAGGGTTTCAACCCAAAGCTGGACTCCTCAGCCCAGAGCACCAGAGCTTAGAAGAGACACCCACAATAATATCTGACTGTGAAAAGTGGTGGGGATTTGGCCTGCCTGGGAAAGACAGAAGTCTGCTAGAGACGCAGGTGCCCTTTTAAAGGGCCAATGCACAAAATCTTGTTCACAGCCTCTCACCTTGGGCTCTGGAGGAATGAGAACAAAGAGAGGGCGAGTGGGCTAGAGTCATGTAAGGAGAGACTGGGGTCTGTGGTTCAGGGGAGAGAGCTCAAGAAACAGCCACTGGGATTGCTATGTTGAGTACCACACCCACATCGCAGATGCCATTTTTCTTGGTGGAGCATTCCCTCTCCAAAAAGCATCAGCCTGGTGGAAAGCAATAGCCCCACACACTGTATTCTCTGTCACACCACCTTGAGGAACTTGTGCCCTGCTGAGGAGCCAACTGTTGTGGGCCTCAGAATTTGAAATACTCATAATTACTAACAATTTCCCAGGTGATGGTGATGCTGTGTGTCTAGAACAAGACTTTGAGAAGCAATGCCTTGGAGGATTGTTGTTACTCACCTAGTTGAAAATGTAGTGCTTCCATGTCTGGGTAACAGAGAACAGGAAAGGAGAAGAAGAAAACATCTAATATTTAAAGGTTCAAACCTAGAAGTGTTTTTAATGATTTCTATTTACCTTACATATCAATACACCAAACTACAGAGATCCTGGAAAATGTTGTACATGATTCTATAATCCTTAAATAAGGGGATAATGAGTTTTGGCAGTAAATCAGCAATCTTTGCTACTATTCCATTTATTGAAAGTAAAACTGCATGAACACAAAGTAAAAATATCCATTATATAAGAGCATATAAAAAAACAAGCATGTTAAATCATTAAATTGGTTGCCTATGTGGGAAGAGAAATGTGTATCTATATATATAAAAGCCTAAGCGACTGTCCAACTGTCCAACCATTCGACCGTCCAACTGGTTAAGATGAGGTGCACTGACCACCAGGGGGCAGATGCTCAATGTAGGAGCAGAAACCACAAGCATGGAAACATGGAACAGACTGATGAATCTCAGAGGGAAGGGGGGAGGAGGGAGTGCGGGAAGAGATTAACCAAAGATCTTATATGCATACTAGAGGCCTAGTGCACGGATTTGTGCACTGGTGGGGTCCCTCAGCCTGGGCTGCACCCTCTCACAATCCGGGACCCCTTGGGAAATGTCAGAGAGCTGGTTTTGGCCCAATTCCCACAGGCCAGGCCAAGGGACCCCATCTTTGCACGAATCTGTACACTGGGCCTCTAGTATATATATAATATTTCACAATTTATATCATAAGAACTAATTACTAAGTAAAATAATTAATTCAGTTTTCTGAATCTTTGGTTTAAAATATAAAATCAGTCATCCTACAAATATGTTTTTAATTTAATATTTAATTACTATAAAATTTGAAAATGTTTGCTATAAGCAAAATTATCAAACAAAGATTGAATCACTGATTATTCAGATAGGCTTGTTGGTTCAAATAGTAAAACATAAAAGGTTATAATAACACAGCACTTTGTGGTATAAACAACACAAGTCTGTTTTATAAGACTTGATTCAAAGCCTAGAGGTTATATTAAAAACCACAGGAGATTTGACCATTTCTCATCAATAAAAAATAAAACAATAAAATATGGTAATTGACATTTCTTCAAAGCTTATAGTATTCCAAGTATCTGGCATTAAGAATTTAGTATGCATTCACTCTAATCTGTGAAATAACCCAATGAAATACATACTATTACAATCACCATTTTATTTATCAGGAAACGGGGAGGTGAATTTTACAAGATCACTAATTGTAAAAGAGCCAGGTTTGGAACTTACACCAGTCTGCTTTCTGAGCCTGAACATTTATGCCATTATATTTAACCTTGTCTTTACAAAAGGAGAGTATTGTTAACAGCTGGAATAATGATGGAGCAATAAACACACACACACACACACACACACACACACACACACACACACACACACACACAATGAGTACACATGAATACAGGAAAGTATTAGTACCTGGAAGGAAACAAGTGTTGTTTTGTTATGCTCTTGTCAGAGAAAGGAAGGATAAGTTGTAGTCACAGAATGAATAAGAATACCTTTTATATTCTCCACAGTCTTAAAATAAATTCTGTAATTCTGTGATATATTAAGTAGAGAGAATGGTTGCTTAAAACCAGTATAGTAAACTTTACTTAAATAATAGTATCTGTATAAGTCAGCTGTGGCTGAATGGCTTCATTGAATGAAAAACCCTGAAAATGAAGTTAAATTCATCAGGGATGAATTACCAAGTACTGGCTTCTGTTTTCTATTTTCCACATTTTGAAGTAGAGGGAGTGTCCTATTTCTTCTGCTTAGGGAGAAATGAGGGTTATTTCATCCAGGGTTGGCAAACTATTGCACTCTGTCCAAATTCATCCACTGCCTAGTTATATAAATAAAGCTTTATTGGACTACAACTATACCCAATATTAAGTAATTATCTGTGGTTGATTTTCTGCTACCATGGCATAGTTGAGTAGTCTTCAGTGCATAAATACTTACTATACAGTATAGCTATTCAATCAGAGCTCAGTGACACTCTCATGGCCATTTGGATTGGGTTGAGAATGGGCAGGGGTCCCAATTTGGACAATGAGGTAAGGGGAGAAGGGTTTCTGAGGGTGCATGGAAATAGCCCTTAAACAACATGTAGTGGTTTGAATAGTATCACCCCAGAATTAATGTCCTCCTGGGACCTCAAAATGTGGCCTTACTTGGATACAGAGTCTTTGAAGATGTAATTAGTTAAGAATCTCAAGAAGAATCCTACTGACTAGTAGGATTTAAATCTAATAACTCATCCTATATAATAAAACCAAAATATGCAAATTGACTGAACAGCAGAATGACTGGCGGAACAACCAGTTGCTATGTCGCACACTGACCACCAGGGGGCAGACGCTCAACGCAGAAGCTGCCCTCTGGTGGTCAGTGTGCTCCCACAGGGGGAGCACCATTCAGCCAGAAACCGGCTGGCGAGTGCAATGGTGGTGGCAGGAGCCTCTCCCACTTCTGCTGCAGGCAGGCAGTAAGGAGCGAGGAGTCCCAGAATGTGAGAGCCCCAGACTGTGAGAGGGATGTCTGACTGCCGGGGAATTGGGCCTAAGTCAGCAGGTGGACATCCCCCAAGGGGTCCCAGACTGTGAGAGGGCTCAGGCTAGGCTGAGGAACCCCCTCCCAAGTGCACAGATTTCATGCACCAGGCCTCTAGTGTCTTTATAAGAAGAGAGGACAAAGACACATGCTGAGGGCAGAAACTGTCAAAACAAAAATTGTACTGGTAAAAGTTAAATAGTCAATAAATATTTTATTAATGGACATTGTAATAGGGGGAGAGATTAACCAAATACTTTATATACATATATGCATAGCCCATGGACAAAGACAATAGTGTGATGAAGACCTGGGGTGGGGCAGAATCTGGGTGCAGGGAGATTAGTGGGTGGGGGGAAGAGGGGATATCTGTAATACTGCAAACAATAAAAATATATATTAAAAATTTAATAGATTTACTAAGCATCTAAAATTTGCTGGTACTGTTACTATGACAATGATTAAAGTGGTCCCTCTCCTATTGTCATTTAAATTATAAAGTAACTGCAGGTTCTACAAGCAAAAGGCACTGTAGGTGTATGAAAGTAGTCCTCTGTGGCTATAGCACTGTATTCACTTCAATGTTGTAATAATCAAGTCTGAATACAATGGCAAAGACCATTCATCAATTTTTGGATGAAAAAGATGCTGGGAAAAGAAGCTAACACTTTCCACTATATAAGAAGTAGGCAAGTAACCTTAAAAAAGTAAGTAATAATTCAATGCCAATATAATCATACTTAAGAGGGGCAAATGGAGAATCTTACTTTTATAAAAAAGACTCACAATGTCAGATAAATTACATTGCCTGATTTCTAGATGTATTAGAAGCTATAATATCCAAAAAGGTAGAAAAGACTGACATATAATTGATGAATAGATGAAACAAAGTAAATATACAGTAGAGTCCATATACGATGCTTAACAAATGAGTCAAAGCAATTTAATGAGGAAAGGATGTTTTTCAACCAATAAGATATAGAATATCTCAATATCTATATGAAAAAAAAAACAACTCTTTCTATCTCATTTTCTGTGTCAAATTTAAGTTAAAGTGAAGCAGAGGTCCAAGTGCAAAAGCTGAAATAATCAAACTTCAAAGGAAAACACAGAACATCGTATTTTCATGGCAATAAGCAAAGTATTCTTAGATTGGTTATAGAAAGCAATAGTTAAAAGAGAAAAGAACAGACACATTAGGCTTCATTAAAAATAAATAAGAAAAATTTGCTCATTATACTACCCAATTAATATAAAAACTGGTCAAGACGCAAAGTGGAACAAAATATTCACAAAATAGTCTTTGACAAAGAGCTGAATATCGATAATATACATAAAAATACAACTCAGTGACAAAAAGACATAGTACCCAATACAAAGACTAATTATTAAAACAGAAACTTCACAAAGGTCAAACAAGAAGCACATGCAAAGTTTTGAATATATTTAATTATCAAACAAATGCAAATAAAAGCCACATTAAATACCAGCACATATCCAGCAAAAAAAATAAAAAAATAAAAAAGACAACATCAAATGTTGAGATTATGGAGCAACTGGGACTCCCTTTACTCTTCCTGAAATAATGCAATGGACTTAGAAATGTAAAACTGTTACAGCTTCTTTGGGGAGAAAGTTCTATTAATTTCTTTGAAAAATAATCACATGTACACTGATACACTGAGTGGCCAGATTATTATGATCTCTGAACGCATAATAATCTGGCCACTCAGTATATATATTAGAGGCCCGGTGCATGAATTCGTGCATGGGTGGGGTCCAGCCAGCCTGGCCAGGGGGAGGGGACATGGGTGGTTGGCCAGCCTGCCTGCTGGTCAAACTCCTGGTCGAGGGGACAATTTGCATATTAGCCTTTTATTATATAGGATATACACTGAGTGGCCAGATTATTATAATCTCTGAACATATATATATATATATAATGATTTCAATGTATAGTCTACATTCCAGAAATTCTACTCCAAGGTATTCATTCAGTATAAATGAAAACATATCTTCACAAAAAATAGTATAAAATATTCAAAGCAACTTTATTCAAAAGAGCCAAAAAATACTGGAATCATCCCAAATATCAATAATAGAAGAATTGATAAACAATATGGATTTATCTATAGATAAATGGATGGATAGACAGATATGCAATAAAGCATTTAGAGTAAAACAGTAATATTAGAAACTTGATGGTAGTTATATGGGTTTCATTGTAGAATTCCTTAATCTTTGCTGTATTTTTATCCTCTCTAATAAAATGGTAATATGCAAATTAACCATCACTCCGCTACATAAGCCATGCCCACCAGCCAAGCCATGCCCACCAGCCAATCAGGGTGAGTATGCAAATTAATCCCAGCCAAGATGGCTACAGCCACAGAGAGCAAGGTTTCTCAGGTAACAGAGCAAGCCAAGCTTTCCATAGCAGTTGCAGGCCTAAGCCTCCACTCACGCTACAAAGTTTCAATTATTGAAGGTAAACAAATTCAAACAAATGGCGGCAGATGGGAGCTTGAGAGAGCAGGCCAGGGTTGCCAGTGGCAACAGGGGAAGCAAAGCTTTCTGCACACTCAGGCGGGGCTCACCCGCTTAAGGCTACAAAGTTTCAATTGTAGAAGGTGAATTAACTGCCACAGAAATGACTGCCACCCCGGAGGGAGCAGCAGGCTTGGCTCCGCTCCAGGCTACAAAGTTTCAATTGTAGAAGGAAAATAAATTCCAGATACCAGGGCCTCTGCTTGGGTTGCTGGGGGCAGTGGCTGGCCTGCAAACCACCACAGGCCCCTCGCTCAGGCCGCCCTACGCCCCAAGGGAACCCCCACCTGATCCAGAACACCCTTCAGGGCAAACCAGCTGGCCCCCACCCCTGTACCAGGCCTCTATCCTATCTAATAAAAGAGTAATATGCAGGTTGACCATCACTCCAACACACAATATGGCTGCCCCCATGTGGTCAAAGATCCTGCCCCCATGTGGACACAAGATGACCACTACAAGATGGCCAACAGGAGAGGGCAGTTTGGAGGCACCCGACCTGCAAGGGAGGGCAGTTGGAGGTGATCAACCCTGCAGAAGAGGGCAGTTAGGGATGACCAGGCCGGCAGAGGAGGGAAGTTGGGGGAAAACAGGCTGGCATGGAAGTAGTTAGGGGGTGATCAGGCTGGCAGGCAGAAGCGGTTAGGGGCAATCAGGAAGGCAGGCAGGTGAGCAGTTGGGAGCCAGCAGTCCTGGATTGTGAAAGGGATGTCTGACTGCCGGGATCGGGCCTAAACGGGCAGTCAGACATCCCTCCAGGAGTCCCAGATTGGAGAGGGTACAGGCTGGGCTGAGGGACAACCCCTTCCATGCACGAATTTCGTGCACCGGGCTTCTAGTCCTATATAATAAAAAGCTAATATGCAAATCGACCAAACGATGGAACGACCGGTCGCTATGATGCCTCCTGACCATCAGCGGGGCAGACACTCAATGCAGGATCTGCCCCTGGTGGTCAGTGCACTTTCACAGGGGGAGCTCCACTCAGCCAGAAGCCAGGCTCATGACTGGTGAGCACAGTGGTGGTGGCGGGAGTCTCTCCTGCCTCCGCAGCAGTGTTAGCATCACTAAGGATGTCTGCCTGTAAGCCATCAGTCAGACATTCCCTGAGATTTGCCGGACTGTGAGAGGGCACCGGCTGGGCTGAGGGACTCCCTGACTGCACGAATTTTCATGCAATGGGCTTCTAGTGTTTCCATAATAAAATATGAAAAAAGGGAGAAAAAGTTTCAACAGAAAATCAGACTTGTTTGCCAAAACCACTCATGTCAAGTTGCACGCTCATTCAAACCACGCCCAAGGATTTGCCTGTGTGTTGGGCAGATGAAGAGTAGCAACAAGTTTACTGTTAAACAGGACCAAAGGCTTCATAAAAAATCCATAGTGAAGGTCATAAAAGCAGCTTAAGGTTGTGGGGGCTAGACAGAAATGAAAGAGGTCAATAAAGAAGATTGAGATGCAGGTCAGCTAGTATAATAAACTGAAGTTCCTGGAAGGTTAGAGAGATCATTTGGAGGATGAAACAGATTAAATAATGATCAAGTGAAGTGTAAAGGAACAAGAAATATAATTAAGTATGAGTCTCATGAAAATGTATTTATACCCACATTCAGTGTGAGGATCATATAGATTGTGCTTTCTCTCTCAAAGTTTAGGAAGATTCCTTAGGTGACCTGCTTGCCAGCAGGGCATTTGCTTTCACATCTGTGTGCTGAGTTCCTATGTAAATTGCAATAAGTTTAGAGAGCTTGTACTGATTTTTATTAGTAAGATTATCTTCTCTGCTCAAAATCCACAAACTACTTCTATTTTACTCAGATATAAATGAGGATACTCAGTCAAAATCCTCAAAATGCCTGGTTTCTTTCTCACCTCATTTTCTACTATTTTTGCACTAACTCACTACATTAAAGAGGCATTTTTGTGTTTTTTGGAAAAATGCAAGGCCTACAAGTCAATTGATAACAAAATATAAAATCCTATAAGGTTTCATGTTATTTAACCTAATATATATATACACACGCACACACACACATATATATGTATATAAACACATATACATACTAGAAGCCCGATGCACTAAGTTTCGTGCAAGAATAGGCCTTCCTTCTCCTTTCTGCCGGCACACTGCGGGCTCGCTCAGGCAGCCTGTGCAACAGTGGTGGCAGTGGTGGCAAACCCTGTGCGCTCCAGTGCTGCTTCCTCCTCACCCTCCTGCTCTGGAGAGTTCCTCTGTGCAGTGCTGGTGCTCCCGGGGAGACGTGGAGGGGAAGAGGTGGGGGGAGCGAGGCAGGCGGGGAGGACTGGAGAAGTTGGGTGCGCTAGTGCATTTCACTTTCCCATTGTGAAAGTGGGATGCAACTGGCCCCCTTCCTCATCCTCTTCCTCCTCCGCCCTCCGCCTCCTGCCCACCCGCCCTCCCTCCACGCCCATCGCCCCTCTCCTCTTGATTTGGCAAGATAGGGAGGAGGGAGATCTGATAATTTGGGTTACTGTGTAGGTGGCCTCTTTGATCTATTCAAAACAAAGCTGAGCCACCACCATCGCCCCTTGGCTAGCCCGTGGCTCCTGGGGTGCACTAACTGTGCACCGAGTGAGCTCCCGTGCATGTCCACACCTGCAGGGCTACTCCAATGCTAGGGTTTTGTTTACCAGAGCAGCGGGGCAGGGGTGGGATAGAGGGAGATGCCAGACACCTGGAGCTACAACCTCAGGCACCAGAGGGTTGCCTCTGAGGCCAGGGGCTGGGCTACAGGGAGGCTGCAAAAATGGTTGACAGGTGTGGAGTGGGGCAGGGAGGCCCTGAGGAGGCTCGCTGCCCAGAGGCCCAGAGCAGCTGGGGTGGGGGGGGACTGCTGACATCTTTGTCAGGTTAATTTGCATACTCACTCCTGATTGGCTGTGGGCGTCGCAAAGTGACGATCAAGTTACATGTTTCTCTTTTATTAGTGTATATATACAATATGTATGTATATATATATATATATATATATATATATATATATCCTTTAAAAAATCTATATTGATTTAGAGTATTATAAAGTTAAAATCTTAGCTAAAGGCTTTAAGAGACAGCTCACCAAAGAAGTTATACAGATGACAAATAAGCATATGAAAAGATGCTCCATATCATATATCATCAGGGAAATGCAAATTAAAATAAGAATGACAAACTACTGCACACCTATTAAAATGGCCAAAAGTCAGAACCCCAACAACACCAAAGGCTGACCAGAATGTGGAGCAAAAAGAACTCTCATTGATTGCTGGTGGGAATGCAAAATGGTACAGCCACATGGAAGATTCTGACAGTCTTTTATAAAACTAAACATACTCTTACTATATGATCTTGTGTCAAACTACTTGGTATTTACCCAGATGAGTTGAAAACATACAGTATGTTTATAAAAAAAAAAAAGCTACACATAAATGTTTGTAATTGGCAAACATAAGAAACCTAGACATGAATTTTACTCAAAACTGGCAAAACTTGGAAAGAACCAAGAAGTCTTTCTCTAGAAGGATGGATAAGTAAACTGTGGTACATTCAGACAATGGAATATTACTCAGTGCTAAAAAGAAATGAGCTATCAAACCATGAAAGACACAGAGGAATTTTAAAATTATGAAATAAAAGAAGCCAATCTTAAAAGGCCACATGCTGTATGATTCCACCAATATGACAAGTTGGGAAAGGTAAGACCATCCTATATAATACTAATATGCAAATCGACCAAACAGTAGAACAACTGGTCGCTATGACATGCACTGACCACCAGGGGACAGACGCTCAATGCAGGAGCTACCCCCTGGTGGTCAGTGTGCTCCCACAGGTGGAACACTGCTCAGCCAGAAGCCCGGCTCACGGCTGGCGAGCGCCACAGTGGTGGCAAGAGCCTCTCCTGCCTCCGCGGCAGTTGGACATCCTCTGAGGGCTCCTGGACTGCAAGAGGGCACAGGCCAGGCTGAAGGACCCCCCAAGTACACGAATTTGTGCACTGGGACTCTAGTGAAGAAAATAAAAATATGAGTGGGGAGGAAAGTAGGATGGATAGGCAAAGCATAGGGAATCCTTAGGGCTGGGAAACTACACTGTATATTGGATACACATCACTAAAATTTTGTGCCAACCCATAGATGTACAACACCAAGAATGAACCCTAATATACACTATAGACTTTGAGTCATAATGATGAATCACTGTAAGTTTATCAATTTTAACACATGTACTACTCTGCTGGAGGATGTTGATAATAGGGGGGAGCAATGCATGTGGAAGGCAAGAGGGTATATAGAAAATATCTGATTTTTTGCGCAATTTTGCTATAAATGTATAACTTCTCTTTAAAAAAAGTTTCTTTTTAAAAAGTTAAACCAGGCTGGTGGTTGAGCATTGACCTATGAACCAGGAGGTCATGCCCAGGTTGCAGGCTCGATCCCCAGTATGGAGTGTGCAGGAGGCAGCCAACCAGTGATTCTCTCTCATCATTGATGTTTCTATATCTCTCTGCTCCTCCCTTCCTCTCTGAAATCAATAAAAATGTATTTAAAACAAAATAAAATAAAAAAGGTTAAAATCTTAGAATTACCTTCCAAATCTATTTTCTTCCATTAAGATATGGAATACAATATTGGTCACACTCAGCTCTCAATGAAGAAGAGGTGATGTTAAATATGAAAAACTTATGCATCAGTTGTTATGTTAAGATTTTCAATTAATTTCATTTTAAAATATCACTTAACTAAATTAACAATGAATAACTAGTATTATCATGACAAATGCAATTATAACTATTTGGTAATATTTGTTTAATTTAAGATTAAAATACTAAAGTTGAATTTTTCAGGAGAAGCTTTTATCCTTTTTAAAAATTCTCTTTCTCTGTACATAGCCATTGCACTTGATAAAACAAGACTAAAGCTTTAAAAGTTTTTAAAATTTACTTTGATTTCTAAGATTCATAATTTCCACAGTTGCAGAAACTGCAAGGTTGGCTGTTAGCTAGTAACCAGGTGTTAGCTATTCACTTTTTTTTTTTCCTGCCAAAAAGCTGGAAGCAATGAAATGAAATGTCTTTTTTAGTGAGAACACCTACAAATATTATCTCAGGGAGAAACTATAAAATTGGTAATCTTTTTTAAAAAACTCAAATAACTTTGGGAATATTTTGGTGATATAACTTTCCATTTATACAAGTCATAAATTTTCAGACTTGTTTTATGCTGTATTTGATATTAGATTAAGATATAGACATGTCCCAAATAATGCCACATAAAAATTAAATATAAAAAGTTAATTAAAAAATTAGTTTACTTGGAATAAATACTGTGCAATGTATGAAAAGTTATATACTTTCTTAAACACTTCCAAAAATTTTATGGTTATGTATCAAGTAGCCTTGCTATATAATTCTCAAATGTCAGTTACTCTCAGGGTATCACTATTGGAGATCAGAGAATGTCTTTATAGACACTAAATGATGCCTTATAGCAGATCAATTATTATAAACAGATAATTTACATTTCAGCATGTTGAATTCTGACCTTTGTCCTTATAGGCTTTAAGCTCTAAGTTCAACCAACAATGGTTATATTAAAATCACTCTTCTTTCTACAAAGCTCTATTTTTTAAACTATTGTAACTAAATGAGGGTGAGAAATGGAATAAATTACATTTGAATTTTTAGCTTATCATTGAAATTGGATAATTTATCATTATTAATAATTATTAGTAAGTATTATAAATTATTGGAGGGAAAATTAACATACTGTAATTTATAGGACTCACTATTTAGAATCTACTCTCAAGTCATTATCAAATGTGAAAAGTACTTGGTAATTGGAATATAATTGCCTTATTTCTCATCCAACCAAACCCATTAGACTAGAGAGACTGTCTATGTCTTCTGAAAAATTCTTTTCTTCTTAAAGAAATGAAGGTTTCTTTGATGAGTAATAACCTCTTCCCTTGACTCTATACTTCTGATAGTTGCATATAATAACACCAATAACATAAACTAATCATGAATGACTAAAGCACAAATATGCTTGTAAATCAAAGCTAAAACCAACTAGTGACAAAAGTTGATTCAGTTAATGAGCTGAAAATAATAATAGAAACTGGAAGATAAATTGCATATCTTTCCAGAAAGAATACTAGAATTGAGTCAAGAGCATGTGTTAACTTAGATCCGTTACTAAAAAACTCATTGGAGGATCTACATAGGGCTTTGGTATTTCAGCCAGTCTTTCTCTAGCTGATATACTTAATATAATTCCCCCACCCCCTTGTCTTGAAAGAGAACACCAAGGTATTAAATTAGCATGAGTGTACATCCAGTGCTGAACATTTTCCATGTTCCAGACCTAAATTTTACATAACCAGCTGGACCATTTAATTTGATATTCCAACACAATGATAAAAGTGACAGGTATAAAATTGAATTTCTTACATTATTTATTCTCCAAAATAGTTTTCCTTCTGAATTCCCTTCCCTGCTGGTGCTAACACTATTATTTCTGTCACACAATTTTGAAACATCGAGTAATATCTGCCTGTCGTCTCCCAAGCTATCCATACACACTTAGTCATAAGTCCTTCATAAGTCCTATCCATTACCTTGTGCTTACATTATCTTAATATGCATAACAACTGCTTTCAAATTATATAGAAAACTGAGAGTATATTGAACTGAATCTTTATTCCTAAATTGCACCTAGAGTTAAAATGATTCTAGGGAACATCAATAGAAAAAAGATGACAGTTATTCAGGCACCTTATTTATTCCCCACTTTCATTACCACCTTCTTCTGAAAGCAGAAAACACATAAGTACACATATTTCTCTTCTCTTCTCTTCTCTTCTCTTCTCTTCTCTTCTCTTCTCTTCTCTTCTCTTCTCTTCTCTTCTCTCTCTCTCTCTCTCTCTCTCTCTCTCTCTCTCTCTCACACACACACACACAGACACATTCACTCTCACATATGCATAGAATAACTATCCAAAAGAGAACTCAACTTCAGATGTTTTATATTTATACATTCAACAAATATGAACACTTCCTATGTACTAGGCATTGTTCTAATACTAAGAATATGAGATCTTGGCCGAAACCGGTTTGGCTCAGTGGATAGAGCGTCGGCCTGCGGACTCAAGGGTCCCGGGTTCAATTCCGGTCAAGGGCATGTACCTTGGTTGCGGGCACATCCCCAGTAGGGGGTGTACAAGAGGCAGCTGATCG
The DNA here is from genome assembly GCA_025583905.1 of Ia io. Classification (NCBI taxonomy): domain Eukaryota; kingdom Metazoa; phylum Chordata; class Mammalia; order Chiroptera; family Vespertilionidae; genus Ia; species Ia io. The sequence goes on from JAJQQW010000003.1 coordinate 52,906,283, forward strand.
ATGTTTCTCTCTCATCGATGTTTCTGACTATCCCTCTCTCTTCCTCTCTGTAAAAAATCAATAAAAAAAAAAAAAAGTTAAAAAAAAAATTCTTTATAAAAAAAAAAAGAATATGAGATCTTAATAGAAAAATTGATTCTGCCATTGTAGAGCTAATTTCTTTCATGATCTAATAGGCAAAAAAATTATAAAGACAAATAATAAGATATCAATTTGAAACAAGTTTTTGAGTAAAACATACAATGGGCAGAGATAAATAATTATGTAGGGGGATGGTTCCTTTCACTATTGAAGCTCTTGGAAAAGTAGCATCTAGAATGAGACTTGAAAGGTAAAATGAAATAATCTAAGAGAATATAAGAAAGAAGGAATCCATGCAAAAGAGCAAGTATGCAAAAGCTCCTACCATCGGTATGAACTTGATATGCAAAAAAAAAAAAAAAAAAAAAGCTGAAATAAAACTAATATTGCTAAAGTGATTGTCCAAAGGGGTGGTAGGTGGGTATATGTGTATGTCCATGTGTGTTTGTATAGAGGAGGGCAGTTGGTGTATGCATGTATATTTGGCTGTTGTAACAAATACCAGAAACTGTGTGGCTTAAAGAGAAATTTATTTCCTCAAAATTCTGTAAGCCAGAAGTCAAAGACCAAGGTGTTGGCAGGGTTGATTTTATTTTGAGGACTCCTCCTTGGTTTGTAGATTTTTCTCCTTGTGTCTCACATGGTTTTCCCTCTGGGAGTCTGTGTCCTCATCTCTTCTTACTAGAGGCCCAGTGCACAAGATTCATGCACTCGGGGCAGGGTGGTCCCTCAGCCCAGATTGTGAGAGGGCACAGGCCAGGCCAAGGGATCCCACTGGTGCATGATCTGGGCCAGGGAGAGACGTGGGAGTTTGACCAGCTGGAAAGGAACTATGGGAGGGCTCCAGGGCATGTCCGGCCTGTCTCGCTCAGTCCTGATCAGCTGGACCCCAGCAGCAAACTAACCTACCAGTCGTAATGTCTGCCCCTGGTGGTCAGTGCACATCATAAAGACTGGTCATAGCGACTGGTTGACCATTTGACTGTCTGCCCCCTGATGGTCAGTGCACGTCATAGCAAGCAGTTGAGCAGCTTTAGCATATCATTAGCATATTACACTTTGATTGGTTGAATGGATGACCAGACAACTGGACACTTAGCATATTAGGCTTTTATTATATAGGATAAGGCCATCAGTCATATTGCATTAGGCCCAACCCCATGACTTCATTTTACATGAATTACCTTTCTAATGGCCTTATCTTCAAATACAACCACATTCTTAGGTAAAGGGAGTTAGAACTTCAAAATATGAATTGGGGGGTGGGGGAAGTTGCAATTCAGCCCAAATAGTACATATAGATATGCATATATTATGTGCATAAGTATGTGTACTGTGTGTATGTAGTAAGAAATACGTGTATTTGAGTGTGTATATGTGAGTGTTTGTATATGTAGATGCAAGAGTTTAAGAGGAGGTATGTGTATGTGTGGGCGGGAGCAAAGAATTTTCAGTAACCACCAGAGGCTCGTGCCAATGACAGTGACCAGTGCCCTGCCTTGGTCTGGCACCCCCGCTCACCTGCTCCACCATCCCACCACGGCCGACGCCCACCATGTTTCACACATGCCCCCTGATGGTCAGCGACCAGTTTGGTTGTTCTGGTTGTTCCGCTGTTTGGTCTATTTGCATATTAGCCTTTTATTATATAGGATAAGGGAAAGTAGGAGGAAATGGGGAATGGGATACATAGGTTTTTAAGTTTGGTAGTGGCAATGCAGGAGATGCCCCTTTATGCGGCCTTTTATTTTCAAAGTCAGTTATGCAATGCTGTTATCAGACATGGGAAAAGAAAGAGGAGGAATCTGGGGATTTTTCAAAATAGAGGATAAAATAGGAGATAGTATTTGGAGGTCTATGAAAGCACCTATAACTGAAAAAAGCATACGTTGAAAGTTGCTGTAAAATATTTGATGTCAATTTGACATAATAAATTGGTTACTGAAACTAATAGTCACATTTGTGTTTTCCTCCAGAAAATTCCAGGAAAGGAGACTGTGAGTGTTAAAGTTCATGAAGATTGGGATTTCATGAATGAAGTAGAAAGAGAAACAAGGTAGTGAGGGTATTTACAAAGAAGTAATAATAATAATGGGTTGTGAGATTTCTGCCAGAAAAGAGGCAACTGCAGACAAGCTGATCTTGGAATTAACTTTGCAACCTCTCTCTCCACGTTGGTGGTTTTGCTGTTATTATTTCTGAAATTATAGTAATATATTAGTCTGCTCATATGCCTCTAGCTTCTGTTCCCAGATTTTACTGAAATTTTGCATTTCTTTATTCTATTACAAAATACCCCCAGGATTCACTTCACAGTGCTTTATTCTGGAATATGCTATGCACTCTACCACAGTACACATTTTTTTTTCTTTCAAAGTAATTTTGGCACACACATACACACACACATAAATTAGACCAACTTTCCTGATTATGAATGGCAATGTAACGAAAAGAAAATGTAAAATGTAAAAGGAAATAATAATTAGGATAGCAAAAGAAAATAAAACACACATTCAAAAGTATTAAGATAATAACATACACTTAACATTAGACTCTTTATTACTAAATTCTTGGCACTGTATAAAATAGTCCTACAAAGTTGGCAGTAATATTTTTATTCCTACTTTGCATTCAGATAAAGACGTGAGGGGTTAGAGTGCAATTAATTTCACAAATGTTGCATACTCAGCAAATCACAGAATATATACTTTTTAAAACATCTAGATTTTTAAAATCAGTATTTTCCATTATTTCTCAGTACCCAACCATATTAAAAAAAAAATGGAAGTAAAAATAAACCCATTTCTATCTTTATGTGATGCTACTTCAATATCCACACTTGCTTTTGTTTAGTATTTACAGTCTCTTGTTATCTTCTGGGCACATACACTTAATGTGTTTTATTCCAAGAAATGAATCCCTCTTTTAAAGAAACTTTAATGAAAAATTAATATTTCCCTGGCTTGCTTCCTCTGAGTGCTAAAAAAAACTATACTGTTTCTTGGTCATATATTTATACCCTGAACACATTATTTTGGGAAGCTTTAATTGAGAAATTTATGATTGAAAACAAAAGGGACTGCTTCAGAATGACAACATCCTATGATATTTTATGCAGTCTATGACAAGGCAATCATTTCATTTAATGCAAATGATGTACAGTGAGACCCCTGCATATTGTTTTAATTCTCACCATATAAACAAATTTTAAAGAGCCTCACCTTTATCTATATACTTATCTAGTCCAGAGTTCTCCATTTTGTTTTATTTCCTATGTATCATCCACATCATTTTCCCTCAAGTCATTTTATCCTATATAATAAAGAGGTAATATACAAATTGACCATCACTCCAACACACAAGATGGCTGCCCAGATGTGGTCAAAGATGACCGCCCCATGTGGCAGGGGAGGGCAGTTGTGGGCAATCAGGCCAGCAGGGGAGGGCAATTAGGAGGGATCAGGCCTGCAAGGGAGGGCAGGTGGGGCCAATTAGGCCAGCAGGGGAGGGCAGTTAGGGGGGACCAGGCCTGCAGGGGAGGACAGTTGGGGGGGACCAGGCCTGCAGGGGAGGGCAGTTTGGGGCAACCAGGACTAAAGGGGAGGATAGTTAGGGGCCACCAGGTCAGCAGGGGAAGCCAGTTAGGGGTGACCAGGCTGGCAGGGGAGCAGTTAGGCATCGATCAGGCTGGTAGGAGAGTGATTAGGGAGTGATCAGGCTCACAGGCAGAAGCAGTTAGGGGCAATCAGGAAGGCAGGCAGGTGAGCAGTTGGGAGCCAGCAGTCCTAGATTGTGAGAGGGATGTCCCAGATTGGAGAGGGTGCAGGCTGGGCTGAGGGATACCCCGCCACACCCTGTGCATGAATTTTGTGCACCGGGCCTCTAGTTGTATTATAATTTGCAGCACACTCCTCAAAATTTTTCTGCTTATTTCTGCTCAGGCAAAGTAGTCAGGGACATTTTCTGTTTAAAATCCACAGTTTAAATAATGATATTTGAAGGTTGCTTCCTTTTAATAGAGCTTCCAAAGGATTTTTACTGGTTATCTGTCAATCACAGAATTACTTTCCTCTTGTGTGGTTGGTTTTTCCAAATTGGCCGTATATTTTTCAATTTTTAAAAGTTAAATGAAATTATCTCCCCATCAAGCTGAATCAAGGATGGCACAATGGCTTTCCCTGAATACTAGAATTCATTCTTCTCCTCTGCCTCACCCTGCTGCTACTGCTGCTTTCTGCTCTTCTTCCTGTTCACCTCTCCCTCCTCCCCTCCTCCTTCTTGTCCTCCCCCTCCTCTTTTTTTCTTATTTTAGAACATTTTATATGTACTCTTGGATGGCTTCATAATAATTAAATTTAGTGTTTCAATCAGGATTCAATTTGAGAAGCAGAATCATAAGAGCATAAGCAATATAGGTATATATTTATATTTTGCATTTGTTATAAGGAATTGCCTTATGCAACTGTTAACACTAAGCAATTCCAAAGTCCTTAGGGGAGGCAGTCAGGTTTCAGTCACAAGCAAGTTAATTCCCCTACAGGCAAGTCTGAAACCTGTAGTCCATAGGCAGCAGTCAGAAAGATTCACAGGGAAAGAAGAACAATTGCAGAACCAGTGGCTATTTGGAGTCTTTCCCTATTGAAGGCCTAAGGCCTTTTTAAACTGACCTTTAGACTGGCTACTATATACTGTATATACTAGTGTCCCAGTGCGCAAAATTCATGCACATTAAAAGGGGGCTAATTAGAGGAAATATTTTAATATTGCTATTTGCCCTTTATTTATAATAGAAGTGTCAGAGGTAAAAGAAGTTAGTAAAATATATATGAAAATCTTCCTCCTGTCAGAGCCTGGGGCCAGCCGTGAGACCCAGAGTCAAGTCCCCACCCACCCGCAGCACCTCAAAATCGCATGAGACCCAGACCCGGCCGGCCCCACCCCCATCAAGCCCTGCCGGGTGAAGGGCACAGCCTCAGGTCCCCTGTCAAGCCCCGCTGGGTGGAAGGTGCAGCCTGAGGTACCCCATCAAGCCCAGCCAGGTGGGGGACACAGCCTCAGGGCCCCCATCAAGCCCAGCCTGGTGGGGGCTGCAGTCTCATGTTCCCCGTAAAGCCCCGCTGGGTGGGGAATGCAGCCTCATTTTCCCCGGCCCAGTGCTGGGTGGTGGGCGCAGCTTCAGGTCTCCTGGTGCCGGGGTAGGAGGTGCAGCCTGAGATCCCCCAGCTCAGGGCTGGGGGAAGAGCCTGACGTCCCCCACCCAGCACCGGGGTGGGGGGTGTACCTTGAAGTCCCCGCCAAGCCCTGCTGTGCATTGTGTGCTGCCATATTTGCAATGGTGTGATGGTCAATTTGCATATTCCCTCTTTATTAGATAGGATAGATCAGCTGCCTCCTGCCTGTTCCACACTGGGCATCAAACCTGCAACTCGGGCATGTGCCCTGACCAGGAATCGAACCATGACCTCCTGGTTCATAGATCTGCGCTCAACCACTGAGCCAGTTAGGCTTTACTGGCTATTTAAAACAGGCCCCTCTAACACAGTTTTCCTTTTAATTACCTTAAAGTCACTGATTAGGGACCCTAATCACATCTACAAAATCACTTCATAACAATCACCTATATCAGTACATGCTGAGTAATTGGAAGGGTCATGAAATGAACCCTGCACGCTTGTGTCCTTCAACTTTCCTAGGAGAATGCCTGTTGTAGCCTGACCTAATTAGAATTGCACTAGAAAAAGTTTTTCTAGGGACTGTAGTTCAGTCTAGCCAAGTTGCTATCCCAAAAAAGCTATCGCAGCAAGAATTCAAAGTCCTAAAATTAAATTAAATTCTTCTTTAAAAAATATAGTATGTTGAAATTGGGCCAAAGAATTGTAAGTAGTTTTATTAATATTTCCTTAAGAAACAACAAGTAAGCATTGTGAGCTGCATATGTAATACCCTCTCTCCCCTCCAATGTCTCTCCCTTTCCTGCACTGTCTTGCATATATGTTTTGCCTTATTACCTGGTCTTGGTCAATGAGAAGTAAAAAATAATAATGATTGTTGGAAGGTTCCTAAAAATATTATTGCTTTGCTTGATTTATTTAACACTGGATCTCATGGTTATTCAACCTTTGAACATAGCATAAAAGCAGGAGTTGAAAGAACTATTATGTGCCCATCACAGGAAGTTTCTAAGAATTATAGAGATTTCAGCTTGGGAATTCCTAGGGAACTGGCCCTCCTGCTTATTTGAGAGTGATAAACCATATTTAAAATCGAATATAGCCAGGTTTTCTATTACTTGCAGGTGAAACCCCAGGCAGAATTCACACCAGGTAGTTTAACTTTGGAATGCATGCTTTTAGCATCTACATTCATGAATATAGGAATATTTTATAATAAATCATTAACTACAAAAGCATATGATAGAACAGTATGATTTCTAGAAATTTATTTATACAAATGGCATACTTGTATATTAGTAAATATGTGCATTTTTTTCATGCATGAAAAGCATATTTAATTATATATCCTATTTCTTTAAAATAAATAGGCATACATTTTGAAATTCTCTTGAAGTACTTTATTTTGAAATTGAATACATTAGAGTCACATTTTTGTTTATCTTTTTACTTGCATAACTTTTGCAAGAACAAATGTGTTCAAATAGTGTTTTAAACAAATGATAGCTTGTGTAGCTCTAATATTCTGGTTAATGTTTTAACTGTATCACTAACACCATAATAGTTTGTGTAATTATAAGAAAACTAGAGGCCCGAATCACAAAATTTGTGCAAGGGGCTCGGCCCTCACAGCCCTGGCTTCCTTTGGAAGGTCGTCCGGAAGGTCATTCGGCTGACTGGTCTAATTAGCATATTATACTTTTATTATTATAGATTTCTAAGAAATATAGTTTAATAAACAGCATGTTTGAGAAAATATTTTATAAGTACACACTTAAAAACATTGGCGATCTAAAGTTACAAGTAATAATATGTATTTGAGAGCTAATTTTAAAAGAAATATTGAGTAATTACATGAAAGCTTTTACATGAAAACCTACCTAACATCGTCCATCTCTTTCTAAATGAAGGGTGACATCTAACATAGTGTTTTGCATTCTCCAAAAAATTTGTATCAATAACTCCTTTACTGAAAGTTTCTACTTAAGGACTTTATAAGTAAAATATGTGTATATTTTAATTTTAGTCTCATGAAACCCACTTACTCCAAACGTTTATCATAAGACATAGTTTTAATACTATACTACTTAAATGTTTACAGGTCTACTGCCCCCTTCTCCTGCCCTTCCCCACCCCCTCTTCCTATCAGTTGAAAGAGAAACTGAAGATAAGCTCTGTGCTCTAGTCTTCACTGTGGAAGAAACTACTGGTACATAGGAATTTATAAATATTATATGAATTTGTGATTAAATAAATGACACATTTTATATCAGTCATTACTTTCTTTTTATGGGTTATTTTTCATTAGATTGGGAAAATACAATCTATTTCATACAGCCAAGAAATGTGAGGCATATCTTAACATTATTTATGGTCTCACGCCTTTATTCCTGACCAAAATGCCTGCAACCATTTCTTTCCTGTGGGAGTTCATACAGTATCACCTCAGCCTACTTTCCTTGCCATGCATTGTTGCCAAATCACCACTTCTCAATTGCATATATTATTTTGAAAGATGTCTTTCTTCTAATCATTGTTCTCAATCCATAACATTTCAATGGTAGCTACTTAATCATTTTGGTATGTTAGTATTTCTGGAACATTTTGTTTCTTAGGTAGAAATGGTATTATATAAATCATCATAGGCAAAACAAAAAGAAACAAAATGAGTGTTCTCTGTCAATATGCTTATATTAATTCTGAGAAGTAGTTTCTTGCTAATCTTTACCTGTATCCCTAATTATCTATTTCAGACTTATAATGGAGCATTGATCCCCTTCCTCTTTGAATATAAATTTGATTAAATTGGTGATTTTACTAATATGTTTGATATACTAGTAGTTTTCTCATGAGGTATTTTTTTTAAAATAAGACTTCATTTTTATTTTTATTTCAGAGAAGAAGGGAGAGGAGAGAGATAGAAACATCCATGATGAGAAAGAATCATTGATTGGCTGCCTCCTACATGCCCCACACTGGGGATCAAGCCCACAACGTGCCCTGACCAGGAATGGAACTGTGACCTCCTGGTTCATATAAGTCATCTCTCAACCACTGAGCAATGCTAGCTGGGCTCTCTTGAGGTAATTTTTTTTGGTAAAGAAACAATAAAATTATTCTCTCTGATATCTAGAGCCATTCAATTCCTATGCCTCCCATCATTGTTCAAAGGCAAAATGCTTCAGCTGTAAGAAAAAAATGAAATAATCTCCCAAGTAATTATTTTCCCATATTCAATTTCAAAGTTATTGAAGATACATTCATATAACAATCATAAACTATTCATTATATGTTTGCTAATTTCTTTGATAAGACTTAATTTTCTATATAAAACTCTTTGTATCAGGTACAGGAGTGAATCTTCAAACTCTATTATGGTTTTCTTTTTATTGACCTAGTAATGGCATGCTTTATCTATGCTAGCCTTATTGATTCTTTGTAAAAATGAAAATAAACTAGTATATAGAGAAAACAAACAGAATCATTTTCAAACATGAGAAAAGATGGCTTCTTACCCATATGCTAAACTTAGCTAGTTTTGAGATCCTGGGTCTACTAACTAAAGAGGAGGCTGAGTCCCTTGAGAATATATTCTACAATGCCACTGAAATAATATAAAATAAATTAAGCAGATATAATGTATAATAAAGAGAATTTAGTCAATAATATTGCAATAACTTTGGTGACAGATGGTTATTAGACTTGGTGATTGCTTCATAAAGCATATAAATGTAGGATCACTCTGTTGTACAGTGCACCTGAAACTAATATTGTACACTGAGTGGCCAGATTATTATGATCTCTGAATGCATAATAATATGGCCACTTAGTGTGTGTGTGTGTGTGTGTGTGTGTATAAATTAGAGGCCTGGTGCATGAATTTGTGCATGGGTGGGGTCCGGCCAGCCTGGCCAGGGGGAAGGGACATGGGCGGTTGGCCGGCCTGCCTGCTGGTCGAACTCCTGGTGGTCGAACTCCTGGTCGAGGAGACAATTTGCATATTAGCCTTTTATTACATAGGATATACATTGAGTGGCCAGATTTTTATGCGTTCAGAGATCATAGTAATCTGGCCACTCAGTGTATGTCAGCTATAATTAAGAATAAATTAATTAAAAATAAATTTAAAAACAAAACAAAATAAAATAAGCATTCTTCTAATTCTTTCCCTAAAAATGTATGCATTCATTTACCAACATTAGTATACATTGAGGAAATTATGAGGGCTGCTGGATATAGGATGTAATCTGACACTGATGACAGGGGATTTAAGATGTCATCAAGGTCCTTCAGTTAAAGTGAAGGCATAAAGAACTGGTGATAAATAAAATCTTGACCCAAGTCTGTCTCACAATTATTCCAGTGAGTTCACAGACCTGTGATTTGTAATTTATAATAAAAACATATATTCAGTCTTCATTCTAGTTTCTAACACTGAGCTAAAACCCTTGAAATTTCCTCAGTGAGAGGAGCCATAAGGTGTCTTTTGTTATATGTTAAATATAGGGCCAGTGCATGAATTTGTGCACAGGTGGGGTCCCTCTGGGTGGCCTGCAGGGATCGGGCTGAAACACGCAGTCCAACACCGCCTGCAGCTCCTACCTGCCACTCCAGCTCATCCCGGCCCCACTGTGCCTGCCACGGGCTCATGCCCAATCAATCCTGATCACGAGAGGCTCACGCTGCTGCAGCAGCGCTCACCAGCCATTAGCCCTGCCTCTGACGCCCTCCTAAGGGGAGTGGTCTGTGGGATCAGGCTGAAACCAGATCTCCAACATCCCCCGAGGGGTCCCAGAGTTCAAGAGGGCGAAGGCCAGGATGAGGGACTCTATTGGTGCACGATTGGGCCGGGGGAAGGATCGAGGGAGGGCTCCAGGGTGTGTCTGGCCCATCTAGCTCAGTCCAGATTGGCCAGACCCCAGCAACAAGCTAACCTACCAGTTGGAGCATCTGCCCCCTGGTGGTCAGTGCACGTCATAGTGAGCAGTTGAACAGCCTTAGCATATCATTAGCATATTATGCTTTGATTGGTTGTTTGGTCTATTTGCATATTACCCTTTTATCATATCTTTTGGAACACCAGAGAAACCAACCCAGGAATTAGAGGATTGAAACTTTCAGTTTCACCCTCTGATCTCAGAGGTGTGGCGAGGGGTTGGTGATTGAGATTGATCACCTGTGGCTGCCAGTGATTTCACTGACCACATCTACGTAATGGAACCTCTATAAAACCCCAAAAGGTTGGAGTTCAGAGAGCTTCTGGGTTGGTGATCACCTGGAGATGTGGGAAGAGAGGCTTGCTAGAAGAGGACATGGAAGTTCTGCAGTTCTTTCCACATACTTTGCCCATGCATCTCTTCATCTGGCTGTTTATTCCTATCCTTTAATATCCTTTGTAATAAATTGGTAATCTAGTTAGTAAGCAGTATCACTGAATTTTATGAACTGCTCTAGCAAATTAATCAAACTCAAGGAGGGATTATGGAGGTTCCCTCCAATCTGTGGATGGTCATCTGACAAAAACACTGATCACCTGGTCTTGTGATTGACATTTGAAATTGGAGGGCCGGGCTTCAGGCACATAAGATTGAACCCTTGTGGCATCTGATGCTATCTCCAGGTATTTAGTGTCAGAATTGAGTTGAATTGTAGAACTCCAACTGGTGTCCAGAGCATTGCTTGTTGAAATTGAAATTTATAACACTTAGGTTATTCCTAGTACTTGGGAACACAATAAGTATGATTATACCAAACAGCTGGCATAATACTTGCACAGGTTCACTAATTTATAGTGTAATAGCTTTTTCATTTTTTGGTAGGAAGGAATAAATGACAGCTCTACAGCACCCTCTCCCCTCTTCCCTTGCTACATCACCCAAGGTAGTAAACTAGAAGTCATGCTATGTATTCTTGGTGAAATGGCAGAGATTAAGGACACTGCCAAATACTGCAAAAAGATAGGATTCCTTATTTTCATGTATCTGCTTTCATTCATCCACATGGTTCCCTCAGGGGGAAAAAGTTGTAGTATGGCAGTTTATTCTACATTACCTTAAATTTAACTAAGTGGCACACTCAATTCCATTTGTTTTGCCAGATGTCACATTTTAATTGGAACAGATCCACACAGCCTCTAGCAATTGTTTTGTAGCTATTTATCTAGTGAATGCATTCTTTTTGAACCCAATTAGTAAATAGGATCAAAATCAATTTGCTTTTATGTGAAGAATGGCAATGCTGTATAAACTTCTTGTTTTTAGACTATATCAGTGCTTCTTCAGGTCATTGTTAACTTGATAAGCTTGACATAAAGAACATCATGCTGACCCTATGTACTCTATCACTCAAATACAGCTGCACAGATGAAATGTTGGAATGGCCATGAAAGGCCAAGCTAAATTTCTAGTTTAGGGCTGGCACAATGTGGGACTGAGGCATTGCCCTCCAGGATGCAGTATATATTTTGACCAAGTGACCAATATCAGTTATTGTGTTCCTAACATGTCGCATATCCAAGTCTGGAAACAAAAGGATGATACAGGTTTAGCCCATTTCATTCATTGCAAGTGACCTCCTTGCCAATTTTGTGCTTTTACCCCCTGAATTATTAGACTCTGTTTTATTAGAGACTTTAATTCTTGAGCTTGGAATTAAGGGTCACACTTCCAAGGAACACACAAAGCATTTCAATGAACTGTACTATGTGACTGTCGTCTATTAGCCACTTTTGACCTCTCATGCCTGTGGATCAGCAAGCATGGAAAGGAGTTACTATACTAATAGGGTCAACTGACACTGATTACCATGCCGGACTAGATATGCTGATACACAATAGTGTAGGCAGAATTATGCAAAAGAATCTATGGGTTCACGGGATGAAGTTTTGGGTTTCTATCCTACTAATAATTATAACTGGGCAGAAAAATTGTGTGAAATGTGGCCTAACAAAGATAAGGCAGTTAAGGATCTGGTTTCTTCCTACTAGGTAAGAATAACTGAAATGCTGAATGGGATAAAAGGAGACTTAAGATGATGGTTGAGAAGGAAAAGATGGAGTAACAGTTCTGAATTTGGAACTGGCTACAGCAGTGGGAATCATAGCTGGTTGAAAGAGACTATGAGGCAAAATGAACTTGTATTTAGCTTTGCAGGAAAGTAGTGATAATATGCCGCTTCACAAAATAGAGACCCATATTATAGAGTGGTTGCTGCATATTGGAAGAGAGTGAGGGTCACTTTCTGTTGCCAGGTACTCTTGAAACTGTCATCCCAGCCATGATATATGACCTGGTTTGTGCATAACCATCACTTGCACACATTTGGGTGGCAATGCTAGGTTTTCTCTTAGGGTTGGATCATATATACCATGAGACTTTCATTTTGTTTGTGCATGTGTAACAAGAACTGCAGGGGAGTTAATATCTTATAGAAAAAAATATTTGATCCAAAGTAACACTGGAGCCAAAAGAGAAATTATTTCTCTTTTCTAACCTGGAAAGAATTTCCAAAAATTAATATAGCTTCCTAGGTAAAACTTCTGAGAAGCTGAGTAATAAGTTATACTAGCTAAAAGGTGGTAGCTAACTCAATATGCACTGCCAAAATTGCTCTTCTTCTTTCTCAGTCTTATTACCTTTTTCAATCAATATTGCATTCTTAGGTTTGTACCTCTTCATAAATGATCAACTGATAAGATTTTCCTCAGACTGTATTTTTTAAGGCATCCACTCTCAAACAAATATATATAAGGTAGACAAGTTTTTTGGGTTTTTTTATATCTCATACATTTTTCAGGTTTTATATATCCTAACTCTTGGCCTCCATTCCCCACCCCCCACCACCCAAGTTATTTAGAGAACCTTAAACTTTATCTTGTTTGTCATAATCCTATCTATTCTTCAAGTTCCTAAAGGATTCCTTTTCTGATCTTCTTTATTATTTCAAAAATTGTTTCAGAATCTCTTAAAAAAGTATAAATTATATTAATATCCTACATTTTTATCTATAGTTTAAGTTTATTAAAGCTAAGGATAATTTCTACCTATTACATATTTTACATACCTATTACAGTCTTGTAAAACTGCATTGTAAATGTTCATTTTGATGCTATTAATCTATTTTTTTCTCTCTCTATATGTAGTATTTTTTTTCACTCTTTCCATTCTATTCCAATAAGGTAGCCAAGCCTCTGATGCTTTCTTACTGCCGAGAATGTTAAGTATCAAGACTTAAACCTTTTGAATAACCCACCTTCTTGCATTTTTTCCCTTTAATTCTCATTGGGTGGGGCATTATCCACAAAATAAGACATTTTCTTCTGCATTTTTTTTTTGACCTGTTAAAGTAGCAGGAAACAAGGTAGATTTCCACCTTTCCTTTTGCTTGACAGATTATTGAGATCAGATAAGCTTGTGATATTATTGACTCATGCTCCTATTTATAGGTAATATTCACATCCTAAGGAGGTAGCAAGACCTCTGAGGTGAATGGTTGCATAATGCATTCAGGTAGGCTGGACATTGAGCTTTAGGGAAAATGGGATCAATCAAAAATGTTGTGGTTAATTGTCCCAAAGAAGCAGTACTTTCTGAATTATTACACAGGCCCTAGGGAGGTCAAAGGAGCTCTAATAGAAACATTGAGGTCTCTAGCAAGCATGCAAGATTGAAGTTCAAAGTGAAGTTTATTAGATTAAATTAAAAAATAGCATTCAATTTGTCCCTCAGCTTATGAAATGAGATTCATGCCCATAAGACTCAAAATAGACAATTAATTGGTCATATACCTCAATTATTAATGTGAGCAATTATTTTGCCTTTGTCTCCTCCCCATGGGCTATTTTTTTAAGCAACTTCAACTAAATTATTTTATTGCTACAAGACTCTGAATAATGTGGAATCTTTTCCATCTGCCTTCTTTAAGCACCAAGTTTTTCTTTCTCCCTAAAAATGTGTATTTACTTTTGTCCTATTGTTAACTACTATATTTGTATCCAGCCAGGTCATGTAAGTCTATTTGCCATAGTTATAAGTTAAACCATGATTAATAAGGCTCTTTACCATCTTCTATATCCCCTGTTATTAGCACCATAAAAATTAGTCAAAAGCAGTCATATATTTTTCCTTATTTATTACTTCTCTTTATTGGTTAATTATTCTACCAATCTCTTTTTCACTACAAGAAACCATATAGCTAAAGTGTACACAAAGAATACTTTCTACCAGCATTGACAATTTTTTTTTCAAAATAATATGCCAAACTATGTTTAGTTTCTGCATCTCATTTTAATAATTTTTTTACAATTAGGCAGATTTGTTAAAAGGCAGAATATATCATTATCTCTAGGATTTACACTATGATTATTTAATATTCACAATTTAAAATAGAGAAACAAAGAAGCAAGTGCCATTTATGATACTGAAAATTTGAAATCAATACAATTTTAAGTTTATAGGATGTATATGGAAGCAATATAATGCCAAAGTCCTACAGTTCCATTTTGAGATTTCTTATGAATTTGGTTGATCTTAATTCACCCATGTTGAACATATTTTTAAGTTGTTGAGAAGTCAGGCTGTGAGAATGAAGACAAGTGTCAGGAGCTATACAATTTTATAAATGCCATCATTGAGAAAATTAACACTAGCATCCCATAAGTACCTTGTATTAGTTATCTATTTCTGCATAATATATTACCCTAAAAATTAGTACCTTAAATCACCAAACATTGTTATATCACAGTTTCTGTGTATCAGGAACCTGGGAAAAGCTTAGCAGAGTGTCTCAGGCTCAAGTTCTCACATAGGATTGTGCTCAAACTGGATGCCAAGGCTACTGTCTCACCTAAAGTCTGGACTGGAAGATGACCTACTTCCAGGCTCACTCTCAAGGTTGTTCACAGTTTTTAGTCCTTGAGAGCTGTTTAACTGAGGTCCTCATTTCTTCACTGGCTATTGGAGGGATGTTTCCTAAAGTCCTTACTATATGGGCCTATCTCTAAGGCTTCCCTTAGAGAAAGTGTGTGTGTGTGTGTGTGTGTGTGTGTGTGAGAGAGAGAGAGAGAGAGAGAGAGAGAGAGAGAGGAAGCTAGCCATGCTTAAGGGGAAAGGATTTGACAGGGGTATAATTACAAAGAGGTAGGGATTGTTGGAGGCCATTTTAGAAGTGCCTACCACACAACTGTTGAAATTCTCCTTTGGTCACCTGTTATGGATGTAATGCAAAACTACCAATAATAAAAAGAATTTAAAGCAGGAAATGTTTATACATTTTTTAAATGAAATGACAATGTTTATTAATGTCCAAAGAGAATATTTTCACACAACTTTTTAACATCTTTTGGAACTTTAGAGTTTAAAGGAGTATTAGTGCTAATAATATAACTGTTGGACATATTAGAAATTTATAAGAGTTCTAAAATAAAATATTGGGTTGTAAAAGATAAGTCATAGTTCTATTTTACTCTACCATTTTCATTAAGAAAGAGTAAATAAACACCTACTACTGCCATATTTATGTATGTGAAATTCTACAATCTGTGTATATATAGATTATCTAGCAAAAGAACGTCTATAATTCTTTTCACCTTTGGAAAGATGTTTATCCTTTGTTAATTAATCACTGCAATATAGCTCTTTGAGACTATAAAGGATTTTGGAAACACTTTTAGATCAAACAAATTGCATCATAAATTTCACATAAGAGGTTTTACTAAACTTTGTTGAGTGAGTTACTAAAGGAATACTCAATGGAGTTTATTAGTATGGGTTACAATCTACAATTTATCTCTTTACAACTCTTTATGTAAAACAATCATTTTCACTTTTTTTTTCATATGATGAGGTTCTCAAATTACTTTTTTTCTGTTCTTTCTATAGTCACACAGTTATTTATTCTGTGGAAAATTTGGGACTGATGCCTAATTATGAATAATTATTTGAACATAAACAGGCAACACAAATTAATTTTTCTGAACCATTACACAGATGCCAACTATTTAAAATAAATATTAATAAATTAAGAATCTGAAAAACAAATACATTTTTAAAATTATTATTATACTCATTGTGCTATAGGAACATACACTGGCATTTAAACAAGGATTCTGCAGCCAAATTATCTCTGGACTAAAGTATTTGGTGCCTGTCTAATGCTCTTTGCCAAAGTTCTCTAATTTTCTGTTCAAATGAGCCATGGTGAATTATGTAGTTTTAATGCTTTGTTTGCATTTATAAAAACATGAACAGTGTCTTAAAATATATTAGATGTCTTAACTGAGGGGAAAAGGACACATGCTCTTACATTTATTTATTAGTGCTAGTGAAATTGAATTTTAACATCTATTGACTATAGTGGTGCTTTGGTGGATCTGAATGTAATGTTTTTTTTCCAAAAGAGCTTCTGTTTTTAGTTAACATAAGTTTGTTTTGTACTAACACATATGAATTTATGAGAAGATAATATAATGATTTTTCCCACACACAAGGACATGCTTAGAGAAAGGAAGGGAGAGAAGGAAGGGAGAGAGAGAGAGAGAGAGAGAGAGAGGAAATAGAAACATCTATTGTTTGCTTTCTGTACATGTGCTGACTGGGGATCGAACCTACAACCTGCAATCTGGATATGTGCTCTAACCAGGAATCGAACCAGCAACATTTTGGTGCATAGGATGATGCTCAGCCAACTGAGCCACTGGCTAGGGCATAATGATATTTTAATATGAAATAATCAACTATAATATATTTGTTGATAGGAAACTATTTTCAGTAATGTTCACATTGCCTATCAGGGAACCTATAATTTTTATCATATGTTTACCACTGTTTAGTCTATGGAGAATGAAACCTTGAGAATTCTGTGCCTTGTCCTTAGGCTAACTTAAGGCTATAGTGTAAACACTAAATTATTTGCTCCCCATACTCATTCATCTTTTCTCCTCCTCTATCCACCTTCAGGCCTGTTTATGTTCCAGATTTCATATGAAACTTGAGTTTCTAACTTGTCATGTTTCAATGATCTCATATTCTAATAAAAGAGAAGTAAGAATGTGATTCATCATTTGTAAAATTTTAAAACAGCAAATGAATAAACCTAATTCAAGTACAAAAAAATTGCTGCTAATGTCCACTGAAACAGTAATATCTCTGAGATAATAACCAAGACTTTTGTGTAGATTTCATTCACCAAGGCCTATCACTATTCATGACAGCTAGAAGTCACTCTCTATAGATTTAGCATTTAAGTTGTTGAGAATATACCCCCCACTCAAAATTCTGCACAGTCCCTTTGTAGAAGTCGGGGTTAGTGTTGTGAATCTAAACAAAAAGAATGAGATTGGCCTGTTTTGGTAGTTTGTTTTCAATCATTCCGTTTCCCTTGATGATGTGATGGTTGCCTGCCTTCCTCCCCACAATACATACAAAACTTTCAGATCTTCCTCCTCCCCACTCCTAGATAATCATAAAAATATTTTCTTGTCTATTGTCAAGGTAAAAGTTTAAAACATCAAACATCTCAGTGATGACTTTATTTTTTCTTTGTTCCACCCCTCTACTTTAAAAAAAATTCTCCTGCCCACAGTGGTGATTTTTTAATATGTGTTACCTAACGATAATATTTGCATTTCAGAAATGTAGTGGTATTAAGCAAATATCTTTACAAAAAGAGTCTTGTCTTCTAATGTTAGACATTCAAATTATGATACATGGCTTAGAGAGGCGCCACTCAAATTACATTACAAACATGAGTGCTATATTCCTCCTTTCCAAAAATGCCTATTTACACACACATAGTTACAATGAAGCAATTTAACAGCACAGATAAAGCACTGAGGTAGCCTTTGAGGTATGTCTGAAAACCAATCTGCAATCTGACATTTAAAAATTCAATTTTGCATTATAATCCAGTTTCGTCCATTGATGAGACCTGGTCTCTGACTTTGGATCCGGCCCTGGGGTTAGCTGTTGCCACAGGCTTTGCTTTCTTCTATTGATGTCAACTAAACTTCAAGACTCTGTTTCTCTTCCCCCAAAGTGAAGCAAAAACTGCCCTACTGAGACCTTTACTCCTCCTTAGTTTTCCCATGAGCGAGAGTCTACCCCTGGTTTCCACATTTGAATGATATTCCAGTGAGATCCACTTGTTATCAGCTATCCCTCAAGATTCCCCTGGAGATGACATGGTGGGAGCAGTGTGCTCCAGGATTGCGGCCTTTTACTCCTCAGGAAGGGCATCGTAGCCTTCTCCCCAAACTGTCATTTAAAATAGACATCAGCTACCCATGCAGAGCTGTAGACACTCACTCCAGTCCTCTCTGCTTGCCTTTCTGGATCACAGAAGCATGCGGTCATCCTTCCACTCTGTGATAAGTTTAATGGACATGCGCCAATGTCAGGTCACTAGCCTATGAGCCCTATCGTCCTATAACATTTCTTCCTGAGTAGTGTAATCATGAACTATTTTATTCCCAGGCTTCTGACTGATATATTGAAATCTATTTGAGTCCATGTGCTCTACATACCTATTTTTCAAAACAGACAATCCTAGTGCTTTAGCATCTGAGATTTTACTGAATCATGTGAAAATCCTGGATAGCTATGATACACATGTTTTTATTCTATGATACTTTGAAACTTTGTGTGTGTGTGTGTGTGTATGTGTGTGTGTGTGTGTGTGTGTGTGTATGTGTTTAATAATAGAAAAATGTAAATGATAAATAACTGATGTTCCTCACTGAAGATGGGAAGAGGACAGAATAGTGTAGTGGGAAAAATTTAGGAATTAAACAGAACTTTTTAAAATACAGCTCATCTTGAGCCAATTATTTAAACCATCTGAGTTTTAGTTTCCTCATCAATATATCAGGAGAATTATTCCTCCCTTACAGAGTTGTTAAAGAAGCTGATGCATGTAAAAAGCTCAGTAGAAGAGTGATTTGGGGAGGATAGAAACATATTTTTTACTTTTTCTTCCACATTCCCTAGATTATTGTCATGATAATGTCACAGTTTATTCTGCTTTACACTGGGTAGGGGCACTGTGCTAATTATTGGTAGACATATTTCTGAGCGTTCAGAAGGTATGCTCAGCTAGGCTGCTACCTTAGACTGATGCTTATTTTCCTGAGGAAGAGTTCTCTCCCTTCCTCTCTCTCCCTCTGGAATAGCTAGAAAACCACCATTTTTTTTTTATTTTTAGTTTTCTCTTCAAGTCTTAAGAAATAACTTCCTATTCTACCTCACAGCAAAAAAAATGATATTTAGAAAGCTAAAACCAGTACCTGTCACTCTTTTCACTCCCTCTATCCGTTCTGAAACAAGTCCAGATCCATTTACTTGTAAGTAACAGATGCTTTCTTTATTTGCTCGCCCCACCACCCTGCCTGTATTTGATTGATCTCCTTCTCTCTGAGGAAGGAAGCATAACTTCCAGGCAGACCATGGAAAATCTCTGCACATCTGTTTCTGCCTGTTTTCTTACTGGGTAAAGAATCTTTTGAAAGATTTATGCTATACCTTACCAAAAGCAGGACATTCTGAAAGGGCTTATTTTAGTTATTGGCAACTTTACATATATAAGAAAAATAATTTAAAAATGTAAATTGCCAGAAGATCATATTTTTTAAACATGAAAAGTATCCCTTAGTGACTTATTCACAAACTTTTACTTTAGAAACATGTTTTCCCATAACTAAAATCTCTCAAATCATTTGTATTTAATTCTTCTGAGAGTTTGGATAAATAATCATCTATTTAAGACAAACACAAGCAAATATTAACCATAAGGTTTAATGGAAGCTCAATCTTATTCTGATTATTTTTCTCACACTTGTCTTCTGGCATTTTAGTTGTCTTTACAGAGCTGAAAAGAATAACAATTTTTATCACTATTACTGACCTGTAGTGATTCACATATATAGATATAACATTTTAAAGCATTTCATAAATTAACTATTCTATTTTATAACCACAATGTGAGAAAGAATGTCTAATACTCTTGGAAAGATAACAGCTTTTTTTGCCTCTTTTAAATTACTAGATGGATAAGACAGGTCAAATTTGTGAGAAGTTATAATTATGAGTTCAAATTGAGCTTTGTCATGTTTTCTGGCATGCTTTTTACAATCCATGATAGTTTTAAAGAGGACTACATTATAATGGAATATGCTGATATAAATAATGCATATTTATTGGCAGAATTCACATTAAAATGCAAATACAAAAATATATGTATTTGTGGCCTAAAATAATACTGGTACATAGATGTAGCTTCCTTATCACATAATCAGCAATTTTATAGTTTTTTGCTAGAAGTAAGCCATTGTGGACTATTAGAAAAATATATGTATTAGCCCACATTAGTTTCTCAAGAAAGCATTACTGGAAGGATGGATAGATAAATGGGTCATTGGATGGATGAATCACTAGATGGATGGACTAACGAATGGAAAGATAAGTGGCATAATAACTTACTAGGTTTTAATGAAAAAATAATTAAGTAAATACTTGCCTTGGTCATTTTGGCTCAGTTGGTTGGGCATTGTTCCAAGCATCAAAATGTTGCTGTTTCAATTTCTGGGGAGTGCAGGAGCCACCCAATCAAAGTTTTGCTCTCACATCCATGTTTCTCTCTCTCTCTCTCTTCCTTCCTCTCTCTAAAACAATCAATAAAAACATCTTTAAAAATCAGAAATACTCAAAGTTTTTTTTTTCAAGCTTAAGGTATCTGGAAGACACATTTTTTTCTAAGAATATGTGTATCACTGCATTTTATTATTATTGTGAAAATAATCAATAATATTTGCTATCTAATAAAATTTTAATTTGTAAGATTAAGAACATAATTTTATCCAGAGAACTTAGATGCCTACTAGAGGCCCAGTGCACGAATTCATGCACAGGTGGGGTCCGGCTGGCCCGGCCCCAATTGGGAGGATCAGGGCTGGGCTTGTAGAGAGGAAGAGACTGCGGGAGGTTGGCTGGCTGGCCTGCCCTGATCTGGGCCCGATCAGGGCCAGGCCAGCTGAGGGGAGGGGCTGAGGGTGATTGGCCAGCAGGCCCCACCCCCAATTGGGGAGAGGGGGACAATTGGTGGTGGGTCCAGCCATGGGGAGGGGCTCTGGGTGGTGGGCTGGTAGGCCCTGTCCCTGAATGGGGTGGGGGGGGTCAATTGGGGGCCAGCAGCCTGGGGGAGAGGCCATGGGTGGTTGGCCAGCTGGTCCTGCTCCTGATCAGAGTGGGGTGGCCAATTGGGGGTGGAGCTGACTGGGGGAAGGGACCACAGGCCGATCAGGGTGGTGGGGTCCCATTGGGGGCAGGGCCAACTGGGGAGAGGGGCTGTTGGAGGTTGGCTGGCTGGCCCCACCCCCTGATCGGACAGTTTGCTGGCTGCAATGGGCATCATAGTGACCAGTCATTCCAGTGTTCCAGTCGCTGGCTTTTTATATATATATATATATAGATATCCATAGCCCATGGATACAGACAACAGTGTGATGAAGGCCTGGGAAGGGCAGGTACACAGTAGAGTGGGTCAATGGGTGAAAACACAAAGGGGACATTTGTAACACTTTTTAAAATATATTTTTATTTATTTCAGAAAGAGAGAGAGAGAGAGAGAGAGAGAGAGAGAGAGAGAGAGACATCAATGATGAGAGAGAATCATTGATTAACTGCTTCCTGAATGCTCCCTACTGGAGATCGAGCCACAACCTGGGTATGTGCTCTGACCGGGAATCGACCTGTGACCTTCTGGTTCACAGGTTGATGCTCAATCACTGAGCCATGCCAGCCAGGCAACACTTTCAACAATAAAGATAAATTATAAAATAAAATAAAATAACTTTCTCATAAAGAAAAACACTTGGGTAAGAAAAAGATTATGATTACAAATCTCATTCTATAAACTCTATTTGTTAATTCCTTGTGATTTAATTTGCATTCCTTCAGAATTAGTCTTGAGAAAGGATTCTAAGGCAAGTGTTTTCTTTGGGGTGTAATCCCAGAAAAATGCCAGTACAAGAGAGGGATCCTGAGTTCAGAAAAAACAGAAGCCAATAGAGGGACTGTGGTTGAACAAGTTTCTTTGGTGGACAACTGGAGTTTAATCCTGCCATGAACTCTGCTGCCAGTGTAGAGAACACAATTTCCAGAACTTGACCATCAAATGAGCTGAGAAATCTACTCTCAATCCTGTCATGTAATGATTGGGGGCTGTTGCTAGGAGACAACATTCCTTACGTAGCACTCCAGACATTCACTTTTGTGGAGCAGCACCAGTGGCCAGAGAGAATCCTCATGCAGAGTTGTGAGTGCTGTGGGTTGCGAGCTGACCTGGAATGCATGGTACTATTATGTAATGTGGGGATCTCAGGAGAGCATTGATAGCAGCTGTTACATCACACTCCTTTCTCATTTGGAAATTGAGACATGTCATTGTGTGCAAAAAGGATCATTTATTCATTAATTGAGTAGTGGTCAAGATAAGCATACATGGAACTTCTTAAGTAAGTACTATTTTACAACTGTAATAGTTGCTAAGAAGTAGTACATGGTGTTATGAACATAATAACTGGAAATGTGTGCTAGTGTTGTTCATCCATCAAATAAAAATTTTACACAAAATGGTAAAATATGAATTGTCAATTTGATTTGATGATTCATTTTTTATCCTCTGTAGCACATAATTTTATTATCTTATTTATTGATTATATTAGAAAGTACTGATTTCTCCAATTCTCATCAAGAAAAAGTTATCTACACATTGCTGGCTGGTTGTAAGGCCTTAACATGAACAGAGGTGACTGAGAAGACCTAGCAGAAAACAAAAGCTGAGACATAGTTTTAATTTGCCAGTACTTAAAGTCATTCCTCAACCCATCAGCAAAGGATGGGAGGCTTACTGATAGAATGGGTTTAAGAACTTCTGACCAACTATTGGGTTACCACCACTAAACTATGATCATCTAAGTGCAACTCTTAGGGTTCTATTCTTAAAAATACAACAATAAAAAGGGAGAGTGAAAGACACATATACCATGGAATCAGGCCAGGCAAATCAATGAACAAGCAAACAGCAACAACAGTCTCTGAGATGATAGATCTGTGTCCAGAATGGTTAGAATATAATATCAAAAATATCCAGTTTTCAGCCAATAATTACAAAATATACCAAGAAACAAGAAGCATGATTCCCACAAAGACAAAGGGACTATAATGTTGGTCTTAACAGAAAAAAATTTTCAATGTAGCTGTTACAACTACGTTAAAAGATCTAAAGAAAATCATATTTAAAGAACTAGTCAATTAAAAGATAGACCAATACAAATTAACCGAAGAGGGAAAAAATAAAATAATTTTAAAAATAAGTGTTACTAGAGAAAAACAGGTGCATTTTGTAATCACCCTGCACGTGTCAACTAATCAAGAAGATAAAACAAGTATCAACATAGTCACATGTAGCGGCAGATCCATAAAATATATTAAGCAAAAACAAAATGTAAGCAAGAAACAGACAACTCAGTACTCATAGTGAGACATTTCAGTACACCTTTTTGGAGTTTATACAAAAACTGGAAGAAAATCAGTAAGTATATGGAAGCCTCAAACAAATTTGACCCAGCTCAAATCTCAGCAACACTGCATCCAACACAGCATACCACACAACATTTCCAATGGAGCATCTGACATTCTCCAAGATACCCAAGATAGACCATATACTCAAACAATCTGCAATATATATAAAATAATTGAAATTATAAACATTATATTTTTTGTTGCCGTGCTTTTCTGTTGATTTTGTTTTTATTTTTATTTTGCATTTGGCTGTTAGAAGTCTGTATCACTGGACTAGGGACCTACCCACCTGGATGTTAGAGAAGATCCCCTTTGGCATGGGAGGGATGGTGAATGCTGAGGAGCTTTCACGTGCCAGCTGATAGAACCCAGGAAGTTTTTTTTTTAAATATATTTTATTGATTTTTTACTGAGCGGAAGGGAGAGGGAGAGAGAGTTAGAAATATTGATGAGAGAGCAACATCAATCAGCTACCTCCTGCACACCCCCTACTGGGGATGGCCTGCAACCAAGGTACATGCCCTTGACCAGAATCGAACCTGGAACCCTGAGTCTGCAGGCTGATGCTCTATTCACTAAGCCAAACCGGCTAGGGCAGAATCCAGGAAGTTTTTATTAGCTTCTGCAGAAAGTCAGTCAGTCCACCCTCTTCTGGATTACCTCCACCTATACCTACTAGAGGAACACAGGATTGCTCCCGTGGGGTTGTATATAAGATTGATTACTTACCCATGGTGAAACATTTTGAATGCAAACCAGGAACCTCTTATGATGTACTTGTACTAAATGTGTAGCCATGGGAATTAAAAATGGACAAAAGAAATAGTACATTTCTACAAGGTTTAATGAGAAGTTTTGATATTAATTATTTTTTGGGAGAGTTTAAGGTGATATACAGAATGCAGCAAATACAAAGTTAGGGCCCAGGCAACTTGGAGAAAGAAAGAATGATCTGTAGCTTGAAAGTCAGATAAATTTTTATAAAAGCTCATGTATGCAGTAAGAGTCAAAAGTGAGTCAGGCTTATTAGGGATTGGGAATCACAGTATCCTTCACTATATACTTCCCCTGCCAAATCCTTTACTTAAGCTCATAAAAAATATATTTTAAAAATAAAAAATAATAAGAAATTAACAACAACTAAAACTGAATTTTCTAATGTATACGTATGGAAATTGATCAAATAAGAAATCACAAGAGACCTTAGAGAATAGTTTGAGCTAAATGAAAGAAAAACAAAAGTGTATTCATACTAATAAGGTGTAGCTTAAAACAATTCCTATATAATAAAGATGTAATATGCAAATGGTTGTTACGCCGTGAAGCATAACGACCGATCGTGTAATGACTGGATCACGGATCAGCAGGAGGGTGATGGGGCAGCAAGCTACAATCGGGCAGTGGAGAGCTACAGGAGGGGGCAGGGCAGCAAGCTATGAGTGGGGGTAGGGGGTGGAGGGAGCTACAAGAGGGTGGGGCAGAGGGCGGAGAGCTACTGGAGGGTAGCATCAAGCTACTGGTGAGCTACTGGAGCATGGATTCATGCGCAGGGCTACTAGTACTTAAATAAAATTTGTATATCAAACACACAGGTACATATATTAAAAAAGAATAATCTAAAATTAATTGCTTGAGCCTCCAGCTTTAAGAAACTAGGAAAAGAAGACAAATCTATATCTAAATCCAGGAGAAGGGAGCAAATAATAAATATTTGAGTAAAAATCATTAATGCAACAAACCAGAAAAATTAAGAAAATCAGAGAAACCAAAATCAGATCAAAATTCACAAACTCTGAACTAGTCTGACAAAAAATAAAACAGAAGACAAAGATTCCATAAATGAGGCCTTGAAAGAGGCTGTTGCTATTGACACAATAGAAATTAAAATTATTTTAATGAAATACATTGAATGAATGTATAGCAACAAATTATACAAGTTATATAAAATGGGAAAATACTTGTAAACACAAAAATTACCAATACTTTATTAAAATAGAAAATATTAATAGACCTAAACTCAATAAAGAAATATAATTAACTAGAGGCCCGATGCACAAAATTTGTGCAAGGGGCTTGGCCCTCGCAACCCTGGTTTCGTTCGGAAGGTCATCTGGAAAGACATCTGGAAGGTCATTCGGCTGTCTGGTCTAATTAGCATAGTGTGCTTTTATTATTATAGACTAGTGGCCCAGTGCATGAAATTCATGCATGGGGGGGAGTGGGGGAGGTGTCCCTCAGCCCAGCCTGCACCCTTTCCAATCTAGGACCCCTCAAGGGATGTCTGACTGCCTGTTTATCCCCAATCCCTGTGGGATCGGGCCTAAATCGGCAGCCAGACATCCCTCTCACAATACGGGACCGCTGGCTCCTAACCACTCACCTGCCTGCCTGCCTGATTACCCCTTACCACTCTGCCTGCCAGCCTGCTCTCCCCCAACTGCACCCCCTGTCGGCCTGCTCACCCCCAACTGCCCTCCACTGCCAGCCTGATTGCCCCTGACTGCCCTCCCCTGCTGGCCTGATCGCCCCAATTGCCTCTTCCTCACCCCTCCACCATGGCTTTGTCCGGAATGATGTCCGAAACATCTCTCGGAAGGTCTCCTGGTCTAATTAGCATAATACCCTTTTATTAGTATAGATAAAGGAAAGCCCAGACTCAGGTGGCCACATTGGACAATTTCACCAAACATTTAAAGGAAAATAAAATAAACAAGCAAAAAAACATTTCTTAAAAAACTCTCCCAGAATATAAGTGAGTAAACTCTTCCCACCTCATTTTGTGAAGCCAGTGGTACCTTGCTACTAAAACCAGACTAACATATCACAAGAAAATAGAACAATAGACCCATATCTCTTAGGATACATAGCCCCCCAAGTGCTCACAAAATATCAGCAAAATAAATACAAAATATATTAAAAAAGAATATAGCCATGGCCAATTTGGATTTATTCCAATAATGAAAGGTTGATGTAATATCTGAAAGTCAATCAAGGTCAGAGTTGGGACTGAAGTGAGTTTAGTGTGGTGCTTGAAAAAAAAAAAAAAGTAAGTAAAAGAAGTACTCTAATACCACATATCCCTGAGATCCAAGGAGCCTCACTACACTCACTCTAACCCAGGTGCTGATCATTATTTTATATTTTATTAATAGAATAAAGAATAAAACCACATGATAGATCAATTGATGTGAAACAAGACTGGAGAAAATGCAACACCAATTTAAAATAAAAATTTGTCATTCAACAATCCAATCAGAAAAATGGTATTTATATAAAACTTAGCAAAACCACACGAAAAATTCTATTAGAATGGTAATTGAGTTTAGCAAGGCTACAGATCACAAGATAAATATATCCAAAAAATCATAATTCTTTATACTAGCAAACTCAGAAATAGAAATAAAAAACAATACCATTAACAACAGCATTATAAATGTGAAATGCTAGGGTGAATCATTTCATAATCAAGAATATGTACACTACAACTAAGAAACATTATTGAGAGAATTTAAATAAATGATGCTGTTATGATTTCAACTTTGCACAAAATGATTTAAGAACTTAATACATCACAAATCTAAATCATATTGGAGTTTTTTTGCAGTTGAAAAAGATAGTGTTTTAATAAACTTTTCAGATAATTGGAGATTTTCTTTGATACTACACCAAAACATGTTAGAAGATTGTTTCTCAAAGGACAGTTGCAATATTGAATCTAAAACGATATCTATTTTACACTCCACTTCATTAAAATATAATGTTGTGTTGGGCTTTTGAATGTCTCTTCTACCCATGCATTATTCTGTAGTATCACACATCGATCATTTGCAAGTTCACAGAGCTATGCTGAACTTCCTTAATGCTCACCCATTTCATTATACAAGACCCTCCCCCACAAAAATATCACATTTATTAAAACACCATTAATCTCATCAGAAAATCTTTAATAATTGTAAAGCTAGCAAGCTCATGAAGGTGAATGCAAATGTTCCAAAATGCTAATTTTTGCTTAAAAGCTCAATTGCTAAAATTGGCAACACATATTGTCAACAGTTTTCCTTACTGTGACAGTCACATTTCATTCATTTTTTTTTTTAATGTATTTTATTGATTTTTTACAGAGAGGAAGAGAGAGGGATAGAGAGTCAGAAACATCGATGAGAGAGAAACATCGATCAGCTGCCTCCTGCACACCCCCTACTGGGGATGTGCCCGTAACCAAGGTACATGCCCTTGACTGGAATCGAACCCGGGACTCTTGAGTCCGCAGGCCGATGCTCTATCCACTGAGCCAAACCGGTTTCGGCCACATTTCATTCATTTTTGAGAAGATGGCTATCAAATACCCAAGTCTGAATAGCATAGTCTATAAGTAATTCTTTCACATGAGAGGCAATTTTTGCATTTCAGTAAATATCAGAAGTGTTTTACGCATACTTCCAATTTCATCATGGAAAATATTAAGAAGACAAGTTGTATTTTTTTTTTAAATGAAAAAGCCGATTCAAAGTTCTTATGGAAATGCCAAGGAAGTACAGTTGTCACAACTTTGCAAAGGAAGAACCAAGCCAGATGACCAGCATTTGATTTCCATTTTATTCTAAACTTAGCCAAACTCCTCACAGGCGGGCACAACTGGTGAAAGTTTTAATTGTACCCTTAAAACACTTTTCAAGTTAGCTTCTAAATAGAATCCAGTTTTACTTAATATGTAAACGATAAAGCACAGGTTAAGAAGTTATTTAAATTAGTCTTAGATGAAGGATTTGTATGTAATACTGTTAATTTATTGGAATTTTCAAATACATATTCATAAGTATAAACTAAATTATTTTAATAATAGATATGCTTATTATTAAAAAAGCAAAATATATATCTTCTGATGGCATGTTGATTTTATATTTGAGAGTTAAATGACATATTTATCCCACAATTTCTAATCTTAAGAAAGGAATCAAATGAAGAATGAATGTGCATACATAATTGTGTTTGCCATTCTAGTAGGAAAGTTAAGAAAACACCAGGAATTATTTTCCTACTTGGTATTAATTGAAAAAGTCTAATTAAATGATACTCAGAGAACTCTAAATTAATGATAGATGACTTTGACAGTAGCAGATGAGTGAATATCAGTATGAATTTAAATTATAATGTTAAATAAAAGATAGGAAGACACATTATAATAAATGAAGTGTCAAAATATATTTAAATACTATTTTTATATGTATTGTCATTGTTTTCATTCTATTTCATACATTTGTCCTTTTCATTCATGAAATATTATAAAATATTGAAGAATATCTTTCAACTATTTTACTATTAGATGATTAATGGTTAAGATCCAATTAAATTTGTTTCTTTTTCATTGCTTAACTCTTTATTTGTATTGCAGAACTCAATACCAAGTTATATTAAATTTTGCCTTATCAATTTGAAGAAAATAAAAAGAGAAGAAATATTGCCTTAAGGATATTACAATCTTTGCAGCCATTTTCAAAAGGAATACTGGCTACATTGAATAAGGCACATGAACACTCTTCTGTCTCTTTACACAAGATTTAACATGATACTGTTCACTAAACAGAATAATTAACATTGCAATGTTTACACACAAATGCAGTTAGTGCACATTAATGAAGCACAGCAGAAAAGGTAGAGGTATTGCTGTTTTTCTAGTTTATTTAAACTTTTCATTTTAAAAATATTCAAAATTTAATTCTCATTATATAGAGAAAATACACAGTTACTGGAGTTTATCTTTGTCAATCTAGATAATAGTGAAGGTGAAAATTTGAAAACTGAACTGGAATGCAAAGATGAATTCCAAGACATGAAGGCAGGGGAGAAGATCACTGAAGTATATATTAGATATCTGCTTATATTTCAAATAAAATTAAATAATTTGCTAAGCCTTGAAGTGAGCTGCACTGAGACACTGAAGATTTAAATTCCATCCTCAATTTTACAACCAATGTTAGGTCTTTACACTCACTTCTTTCACTATAAAATGATTAATAATGTGAAATTGATCACTGTCAGGAATTAATATAAATGGCCTATTTAAATTACCTCTTAGAAAAGTTATTAATGATTTCTATTGCTTCTGTTGAATTATCATTATTTTTCAACACTCTATCCAGGGTGAAATGTTTTGAAGACTTTAGACAATATACTTATTTTAAGGGGGAAAAATTGAATATCTGGATTATTATATTTTCAAAAAGTTTAATGAATAGATGACCAAGTGATATAACTTTATGTTTCTCTTCTGTAAAATAGTGACTCACCACCATTGATAATTTATATATTTCTGTCATTTGTCAGAATGAAAGATTTCTATATTTGCTCATTGTGCTTCCTTTTAGAAATGCCATACTATTGTGGAAGTACTAATAATTTATTAAAGGTCTAAATGTATAAATGCTTAATAGATTAAGACTGGACTATAAGAATGCTACATATAATAAGAGAGCTGAAATATATCATCTTTCTAAATTTCTATCATAATAAAATTATCACAACCTTAGATTACATTTTTAATATAATTATACAGTCCAGGTACTAATGTTTAAGTAGGTAGATTTGCGGATGACTTGGCACTTGATTTTGAATTGCAATTTTGAACATTATTTGTGCCTGTGTGATTTTCAAGAATATGTAGTACTGTATATGGAAATAACTCCTTGACTTAAGTAGAGGAAACCTAAAGGCTGTACGCACGTTTGTTCAGCTATCTCACCTACTCAGATATTATTACCTGCTCATCATTTCACACTTTAGTTAATAATGGGAGAAAATACAAAATATGTTCCTTTTGTATTTTCCTTGAAAGATGTCATGTATGAATTATTCATGACCTCAATTATTATCCATAGGATATGCTTTTCTGCAGCCTTCATATTTATTTCTACAGGAATACAATCCTCAAAAATAACCCTTATTTAAAAGAAAATATGCCTTTTATTGATGGGGCATATATGAAAATAAAGGAGGAAGTGAACTAAAATTTTAATTGAGCAAAACAATCATGAAAAATCAAAACATTTCTATTTTAGAAAAAACACAATTGAATGAGAAGTTATGATATATTTTAAGGCATATCTGAAACAATAATAGATTAAAATTAATTCAAATACAGTTGTGTTAGAAATCTCTAACTTCTTCAGAGCATGCTGCTTTTCTTTAACATAGATATCCTCCATTAACTCTAAATACTTGAAAATTAATTTAAATGTGTAATTCACAACAAGCATCATCTTTAAAGCATAGAGGGGTTTCATAATTACTCATTGAAATTGCTATATTTATAAGGCAATTGTTATGTCTTAACCTAAGTTGATATACTCATGTCCCTTTATAAAAATTTGAGGTTAGAATTAGAACACACAAACCCAGCTTGAAATAAAAGTATTTTCATAATATTTTTTGCTACTGAAATGTTTTTATAGAAATTATTGTAAAGCTTTTATTTTCTACCAGATTAATTAGTCAGGAGAGTTTTAAATAATTATAAAAGAAGTAAAGATACTTGAGAATATATGAATGTTCCCTTAATCTTAGTATATCATCTTGAGCCAACTCTCAACAA
The DNA here is from genome assembly GCA_025583905.1 of Ia io. Classification (NCBI taxonomy): domain Eukaryota; kingdom Metazoa; phylum Chordata; class Mammalia; order Chiroptera; family Vespertilionidae; genus Ia; species Ia io. Next base: position 52,937,695 of record JAJQQW010000003.1, read on the forward strand.
CATAAATTCCAAAGCTAATGTAGTGAGAGAGAAGGAACATTCAATAATCTTGATCTATAAAATAATACCCAAATTTCTATTTCCTGGTGAGATAAAACATTATAACTTCTCAGTAAATTTATCTCTCTCTATATTTTGTGGAAGCTTGCATTACTTGTTCAAGTGATTGATTGATCCCCTTACCAAATCTCTGTTTATTCAACCCTTTTTGAAGGAAAGATTACCCTTCCCACACACTGACCTCAGGCTTGTCATGTGGCTTGCTTTGCCCATTGAATGGGAACTTAGAGCTATTATGGTTTACCATTGTTATTTTTCCTTTGACCTCAAAATGTCAAGGGTCCTAGATAGGTTCTATATAGTAGTTGCTTCTTTACTTTAGGTTCTGGAGTGAAGAGAATATGGATCTTATGCTGAATAACAGAAATACATGTAACAACAGGAATTAAATATTTGTTAGAAAACCACTAAAATTTGGTGTGTTTTTATTATAGTGGCATAACTTAGCTTAAGCTGACTAATGAAATAATCATTTTTTTTATTTATTGGGCAGCATTTACTCACATTCTTTTGGCTCATTTTACTGACATAAAGTAAAAACCTAAATGCCCTTAATTGGAAAGCAAGGTAATATTTACATATTTTCTTAGATAATACACATATGAATAATTAAAATCTGAAATATACTTGTAGATTTGATGACAAGTCTGGTTATACTTAACATTTTCTTTTCTTTTTTTTTTTTTCTTTGCGGGGGGTATTGCAGAAGAAAGAATTGACCCCAAGCAAATTACATTTTTCCCAATATGTCACTGAATGTTAGATAATTAATAGCTCTTCTTGATTATTGTTCTAGTCTAATTGCACTCTGTCAGCAAACTCATTTTGACACTTTTGAGCTACAACTATAGCAATTCATTTACAACATTCCTCAAACAAATTTCAACTTCACTAACAGATTGTGCTTGACTGAGGGCCGTTGGTGATTTAAAATAGCTGGAATCCTAATGTAAGTTTATAATGAAATGTCTGACAAGACTCTAACATGGGAGTCTCCTAATGGTTTAGTAATGTTTGACAATCTTAAAAATATGCTTTAGAAAAAGCTAGCAAATGCAAGTTTTCCTAAAGCAAAATATGCATCTGTTCAAAATGTTTCAAAATAGCAAAAGCACTAACCACAGTGCAGCAATAGCGACTGTGTGATTTCATTTCTTTAAATAAATGATCCTTTAGATGAGATAAATAATAAGAAATGTATAAACCTTTAAAAATCTTCAGTTTACAAAATAACCTTTAAAGGTAACTGACTGAGGGAATTGTCAAAGATCCCTCAACTGTGCCTAAATGTGTACTGAATGCTCCTATTAGAGGCAATAAAAAGGATATTTAAAACCTTATTACTTTAAAGCACCAAGAAAAAAGTAAGTTTTACACTTAATAGCGTTGTGAATGTGATCCTTTTTGATAGCTGTTGTGAATATTCATCATTCATTATTTCAATTGAGGGAATTTTGACAATTTCCTTTACAAGTCACCTTTAAAGCTATTCTGCCAAGCTGATGAGGCCACAATATTCATTTTCATTGTCCACACGTTGGCTCAGATGATTGCAAGTCAGCTTGAGTTCCATGTTCTGTTCTGAGCTTTTCATCTACATAACCTAGAGCAGTTTAAAATTAACACCTACATTGTGTACATAGCTGTTTCCAGTTTTCACAGTTACTTCACATACTTCATTTCATATAATACATATATATCTTAGCTTCTCCACTTGAAATCTAACAAAATGGAGACCCTAAGGTTTAAATAATCTGTATGTTTAACATACATGAGAATTTCTAATGCAGATTCATTAAGGTGACTTTCCGTTCTCTCTCCCTCCCCACTTACCTACCTCTTTCTTCCTTCCTTCCCTTTCATTCTTTCTTTCTTTCTTCCTATAGAAATACATGAAGATTTTTTTTTCCTTATAATCTTGCTTTTAAAAGATAGGGAATAAAATGGTACCTATTATTGATGGGGAAAATGAGACATTTTTGAGAGGGCTAGCAATCTGAATCTGTGCCATTAACCTAATGCACATTCTTGTTAGCCTATAGTCTAGTCACTGCCCCTTTAATTACCTGGTCCTGCAAGACTTGTTTGCCTAAGTACTACTCCCATTTTAGAGAGGTCATAAACCATCCCCAGATGGAGTTATCAGTGCTGGCACCAGGCCAGGCCTTTACTTGTGGTCTCACGGCCCCAAAACCTGGGGCTTTTTACAAAGTCTGCGAAAGGTCCGGAAGTATAATCCATATTTGGGGGACAAAGAAACCAAAGGGGTATAAAGGGAAATCTTCCTCCATATTGGGGGACTCAGGATTTGAGAGAAACAGTCTCAACCACAGCCTATTGATTTTAGCAACTTCCTCATCCTTGGCATGGATAAAACTCTTGAATTCATGGATAAATCACTTGAGTGTCTTCTTTCAGATGCATTTATACTTGCCTTGGTGACATCACCCCAAGTTCAAGCTAATTAGCACATCCATTACAATACACCATTACTGTGTGTGTGTGTGTGTGTGTGTGTGTGTGTGTATTAAAAACACATAAGATGTAGTCTCTTAGCAAATTACAAATAACTATAGTCACAATGCTATACATTAAATTATCAGAAATTACTCATTTTGTCACCGAAAATTTGTACTCTGGCCACTATCTCCCAATTTCCTCCACAGCCCCAACTCCTGGCAACCGTCTTTTTACTCTCTTGTTCCATGAGTTTGACTTTTTTAGATTTCACATATAAGTGAAATTGTATTTTTCTTTCTGTGCCAGGCTTATTTTAGTTAGCATAATATTCTCCAAGTTCACCTATGTTGTAGCAAATGACAAAATTTCTTTCTTGTGGCTGAAGAATATTCCATTGTATGTATGTATGCATGTATGAATGTAATTCTTTATCCATTCATCTGTGGACCAACACATACCGTTGGTATTATAGATAATACTATAATGACCATAAGAGTATCTATACCTCATCAAGATACTGCTTTTATTTTCTTTGGATATATATTCAGAATTGGGACTGTTGGGTCATATGAAGTTCTATTTTTAATTTTTTTGAGGAAACTCTATACTATTTTCCATATTTGTAGTTCCAATTTTCATTCCCACCAGCACTTCACAAGGATTCCCTTTCCTGCACGTCTTCACCAATATTTGTTCTTTCTTGTCTTTTTTATGATAGTCAACCTAACAGGTATAAGGTGATATCTCATTGTGGTTTTCATCTGTATTTCCTGATGAGCAGTGATATTGAGCACCTTTTCATAGACCTGTTGGCCATCTGTACAACTTCTTTAAAAAATGTCTATTTGGGTCTTTTTCACACTTTTAAATCAGTTGTGTGTGTTTTTTGTTTGTTTGTTTTTTGCTATTGAGTTGTATCCATTCCTTTGTGTTTGGGTTATTAACCCCTTATAGTTTGTAAATATTTACTCCCACTTCAGAGGTTGCCTTTTCATTCTGTTGATTGTTTAGCTTGGCAGAGCTAAAAAGCTAAAAGTGTGATACACACTGAGTGGCCAAATTATTATGATCTCTGAACACATAATAATCTGGCCACTCAGTGTATATCCTATATAATAAAAGGATAATATGCAAATTGTCCCCTTGACCAGGAGTTGGACCAGCAGGCAGGCCTGCCAACCACCCATGTTCCCTCCCTCTGGCCAGGCTGGTCGGACCCCACCCATGCACGAATTCATGCACTGAGCCTCTAAATATATATATATATATATATATATATATATATATATATATATATATCCTATCTAATAAAAGAGTAACATGCAAATTGGCCATCACTCCAATACACAAGATGGCTTCCCCCTTGTGGTCAAAGATGGCTGCCCCCATGTGGACAGAAGATGGCTGCCACAAGATGACCAGCAGGGGAGGGGAGTTGGGAGGGACCAGGCCTGCAAGGGAGGGCAGTTATGGGCGATCAGGCCAGGAGGGGAGAGCAGTTGGAGGGGACTAGGCCTGCAAGGGAGGGCAGTTAGGGTTGACCAGGCCAGCAGAGGAGGGAAGTTGGGGGGGACCAGGCCTGCAGGGGAGGGCAGTTAGGGGTGACCAGGTTCGCAAAAGAGGGCAGTTAGTGGCAATCAGGCTGGCAGGGGAGCAGTTAGGTATCAATTAGGCTTGCAGGGAAGTGGTTAGGGGGTGATCAGGCTGGCAAGCAGAAGCGGTTAGGGGCAATCAGGAAGTCAGGCAGGCAAGCAGTTGGGAGCCAGCAGTCCTGGATTGTGAGAGGAATGTCCAACTGCCCATTTAGGCCTGATCTGGATTGGGCCTAAATGGGCATTCGGACATCCCTTGAGGGGTCCCAGATTGGAGAGGGTGCAGGCTTGGCTGAGGGACACCCCCACCCCCATGCACGAATTTCATGCACAGAGCCTCTTTCATGCACTCTATATATTTTGAATGGCCAGATTATTATGCGTTCAGAGATCATAATAATCTGGACACTCAGTGTAGTTCCATTTATATATGTTTGTTTTTAGTGCCTGTGCTTTTGATGCCATATACAAAAAAATCATTGTCAAGACCAAAATCAAGGAGCTTTTCCCCTGTGTTTTTTTCTAGCTGCTTTACTGTTTCAGGTGTTATATCTTAGGCTACAATGTGACCTTTGGTGCCACCTACCAGCTACCCGGGGGACACCAAACGTATCATGGGTATCAGAGACAGCTTCATACTTGTATTATTCTGAATGTAAAATTTAAGCAGAATTTTCAGATAATACAAGTCTTCAAATAGGAAATGGACTGTTTATTTAAAATTGTCTTTTTATTTACTAGTATGCATTTGATATGCTTATGTATATAAAAGAGTCTAACATAACAAACCTGAGAATTTTCATTTCTTTAAAAGTGAGGCAACTCATTGTGATTATGTTTGCTTATATTTTTGCTTATTTACTTTTATAATTGTCTATTTTTGCACAATATTGAAAAGCATCATAAAAGCATGCAAGCAAAAAAAGGTCAACATGAGAATACAAATTCAATTAAAATAAGCCAGATAAAATTTGCCATCCAGGTAAAATATGCAAAATGTAAATAATCATTTTATTGCTACTACAACTTGAGCACAAACTGTATATTATATTGAATTTGCATCATCATTTCTCTCCTTTCTCCTTTCAATTATACATAAGTTTCCTTTGAAGAAATAATTTTTACATATCTCAATTGGTATGTATGTTAATTATGCAAGTATGTATTCAATTACTCAATACAATGATAAATAACTACATTATTTAAAGCTTTAATAATTAATCAATTTCTAGGTTTAAAAATATACAATAATTTTACAATATTGGTTTTATACTCAATTTTGAAAAGTTTTGAAAAAATAATGATTTAGTATGTAAGTTGACTTGGAACTTACATACAGGGGTGGGCAACAGCTATAATACAAACAACTCATACAGTAATTAAATAATAACAGTATAAGAATAAACTGTGTTTCATGTACTCACAACTGCAAACCTACTTTGCATACCAGTCTGTAGTGATCTTTTTTTTTTTTTTTTTTTCAATGATCTTTACTCTGTTTTAATCTCACTGGGGATGAATTAATTATAAGTTTTATTGACAGATTTACTAAAATGAGGATGCATTTTAACATTTTTATTAATTTTTATTTACTTTTTTATGCATGCTATGTCTAAGTATTGCTTTATTTTATTACTAGTAGCCCGTTTGCACGAAGATTCGTGCAATAGACCTTCATTCACCTGGCTGCCTGCACCAGTTTTCTGCCGGCACCGGGGACCCAGGCCTTAGCTGTGGCCACCGCCTTCTGCCTTCTTTCAGGGTCGGGGCTTGGCCCCGGGCGGTGGCCTTGGGCTCGGCTGCACCCAACATCCCTGCTAAGGATCGCAGGAGCCGACCCCCAGTGGTTTCCTGTGATCGGTGCAGGCTCCCCGCTGGTGCCCAAGGCCGGGAAAGCCTCAGGCGGCTTTCCCGGCCTTGGGCTCCGGCATATCCCAACGTCCCTGCAACGGTTTCCTGGTGGGCGTGGTTGGTGGGCGTGGCTTGGTTGGTGGGTGTGGCTTGGGCATAGCGAAGGTGCGGTCAATTTGCATATTTGTCTATTATAAGGTAAGACTAGAGGCCCTGCGCACAAAATCATGTGCAGTTAGGGACCCTAGGCCTAGCTTGCGATCAGGGCCATTTTCCACCCGCTTGCCACTTCCTGGCCACTGATGCCGCCACCAGCCAGCCAGTTGCCCTTTCAGGCCCTCGACCTGCCCCATCGTCTCCTCCAGCCAGCTGGATCCCCTCGCTGGGCCCCCACCTCATAGTGACTGGTCGAGCGGTTGTTCCAGTTGTTACGATTATGGTCTGGACTTTTATTATATAGGACTAGAGTCCCAGTACACAAATTCATGCATGGGTGGGGTCCAGCTGACCCGGCCCCAATCGGGGCAGATCGGGGCTGGGCCTGTTGGGAGGAGGAGATGGTGGGAGGTTGGCCAGCTAGCCCGCCCCTATCAGGGCCCGATCAGGGCTGTGCCAGGTGGGGGAGAGGGGCCGCAGGAAATTGGTCTGCAGCCCCCACCCCTGATTGGGGTGGGGAGACTGATTGGGGGTGGGAAATTCATGCATGGTGATGGGGCCTAAACTAGCTGTCAGACATCCTTCTCACAATCCTGGACTGCTGGCTCCTAATCGCTCACCTGCCTGCCTGTTGATCACCCCTAACTGCCCCCTGCAGCCTGATCAACCCTAACTGTCTCTGCCTGGGAGCCTGATCACCCTCTACTGTGCCCCCCGCCAGTCTGGTTGCCCCCAACTGTCCCCCTGCTAGCCTGGTCACCCCACGCAGCCTGCTTGTTCAATCGTTTGGTCATCCCTCACTAACCCCCCTGCCGGCCTGTTTGACCCACGCACCTGCTTGTTTAGTTGTTTGGTCACCCCTCACTAACCCTCCTGCTGGCCTGGTCGCCCTACGCAGCCTGCTGCTTGGTCGTTTGGTCATCCCTCACTAACATCCCTGCTGGCCTGGTCACCCCACATAGCTTGTTCAGTCATCCATTCGGTTGCGATAGTCGCTTAGGCTTTTATATAGATAGATTAGAGGCCCAGTGCATGAAATTCATGGGTGGGTACAGTCCCTAGGCCTGGCCTGTGATCAGGGCCATCTTCCTCTGCTGCCAGCAGCTGGCCCCGCCTCCTGCCACCACCCACCCCCAGTTCCCTGTTCGCCATCAGGTGATCGGAGCCTGCCGGCCAGGGATAGGAACTGAGAAGTGATCAGTGTACCTCATAGTGACTGGTCGAGCTATCGTTCTGGTCATTCTGCCTTTTGGGTCAATTTTCATATTACCTTTTTATTATATAGGATAGAGGCCCAGTGCACGGGTGGGGGCTGGCCAGTCTGCTCTCATGGGGGCCCTGGATCTGGGTGGAGGTCCCCGTTTGGGGGAGGGGCCAGCCGGGGCGAGGGTTCACAGGTGGTTTGTAGGCCGGCCATGCCCTCGATCGGGGTGGGGGTCCCTGCTGGAGTGAGGGGCCGCTTTTGTTCTGGTCTCTGGTCGTTCTGGTTGTTCTGCTGTTTCATTTGCTGGGCTTTTACTATATAGGATAGTAATCTATTGATATGTAAACTATGTATAAGAAATATCCCTCTTGTATGGTTATAATAATAATGTTCTATGGAAAGCTATTTGATAAATATAAAACTAGCATTCTTCCATGACTCACCTCTGGTATTGATCCTGTCTGTGTCTATGGTCTATTTATCAAATTCCTATGGGATTTAATTTGATTTCTACCTTTACCTATTTCCCTTCATTGAATTAAATTGAGAGCATCTTTAAAATAAACAAATATGTCAATGCATTAGCCATTAAAACACTTGAGAAGACAGGAAATGTTTTACATATAATTCAGACAGTGAGTCATTTTCATTGAGTTTTGAGGGTAACATACTCATAACCTAGTTTCATTAAGGGGTAGGAGGGCAAACATTCTTTCTAAAATTATGATTCTAAAATTGTGTTTCTAAAATTGTGATTATGAGATGTTGAAATAAGACAAAGTAAGCAATATATTTTTCTTTCTAGGCTTTGATTGTTTTCCCTTTTTCTTGGGCTGAAAGTATAACATTTAGAAACTGGTTTCACAAAGAAAAGGTGTCATACTTTAGAATTTTAGGAACAAGAGAAACCTTCAGACACTATCTATACATTTACCTCATTTGTAAAATGGTAAAACTGAGCCTCCTAGTTTTTGGCATCTAACAACATACCTATTAAGGAGATCTTCAACACATCCTTGTATATGATTTTCTCTGTCAGAGAAAGACAAATACCATATGATTTCACTTATATGTGTAACCTAAATAACAATATAAATGAACAAACAAAATAGAAATTAACTCATAGATACAGATAGTTGCCACCAGGGAGGAGTGTTGAGAGGTCAGGTGAAAATGTGAAGGAATAAAAAAGTACAAATTGGCAGTTACAAGATAGTCATGGGGATGTAAAGTACAGCATAAGGAATATAGTCAATAATCCTATATAATAAAAGCCTAATATGTTAAGTGTCTGGTCATCCTGTCATCTGTTCAACCAATCAAAGCATAATATGCTAATGATATGCTAAGGCCACTCAACCACTTACCATGACGTACACTGACCACCAGGGGGCAGATACTCCAACTGGTAGGTTAGCTTGCTGCTGGGTCCAGCCAATTGGGACTGAGCGAGATGAGCCAGACACACCCTGGAGCCCTCCTGTGGTCCCTCCCCAGCTGGCCAAACTCCTGCATCCCTCCCTAGATCATACACTGGTGGGGTCCGTTGGCCTGGCCTGCACCCTCTCGCAATCCAGGACCCCTCAGGGGATGTCGGAGAGCCATCTTTGACCTGGTCTCGCAGGTCAGGCCAAGAGACCCCACTTGTGCACCAATTCATGCACCAGGCCTCTACTATTGTAATAACTATGCACAGTGCCAGGTAGGTACTTAAAATATTAGATTACCATTTTACAAAGTATAAGATTATCTAACCACTATTTTGTACACCTGAAATTAATAAAAATAATATTGAATTTAAACTGTAATTGAAAAATACACAAAAAATTGCTTTGGTTATATTAGGTCTTTTTATATGGACAAAGTTTAGAATTATTTTTCTAATTCTGTAAAAAGTTCTGTTAGAATATTGATAAGGATTACATTAAATCTGTAGATTACTTTTGGTAATATGGACATTTTAACAATCTTAATTATTCCAATCTATGAATATGGAACGTCTTTCCATTTATGTCTTTATAAATTTCTTTTAATGATTTAGTTTTCAGTGTACCAGTCTTTCATTTTCTTGGATATTCATTTCTAGGTTTTCTTTTTCATGCAATTGGAAATGGAAATAATTTCTTAATTTATTTTTCTGATAGTTCCTTAATTGTATATAATTTTCTGCATATTGATTTAGTATCTTGTAACGTTACTGAATTCATTTATTAGTTCTAATAGTTCTTTATGGTAGACTTTTTAGGATTTTCTACATATAACATCATGTTATCTACAAATAGTGACAGTTTAACAGTTTTACTTCTTCCTTTCCAATTTGAATACCTTTTATTTTTTTTTCTTGCTAAATTGCTGTGGCTTGAAATTCCAACACTATGTTGAGTAACAGTGGTTAGAGTAGTCATCCTTGTCTTATTCCTTATCTTAGAGGAAAAGCTTTCAGTTTTTCACCATTGAGTATGATGTTAAATATTGGTTTGTCATATATGGCATTTTTATGTGTAGATACATTCCCTCTATACAGATTTTGTTAAAGTTTTTATCATAAATGGATTTTATATTTTGTCAAATGCTTTTTTGCATGTATTGAAATAATCATAAGATTTTATCTTTTATTTTGCTAATGTGGTATATCACATGCATTGATTTGCAGAAAAAAAACATAGAGATGGCCAAATAACCCTTGAAAAGATGTTCAGCATCACTACAAATCAAAACCACAATGAGGTATCACCTCAATTTGTCAGAATGACTATTATCAAAAATCAAGAAATAATGTGTTGGAGAGGATGTGGAGAAAAAGGAATCCTTATATACTCTTTTTGGGCATGCAAGCTGATGCAGCCACTATGAGGAACTGTGAGGTTATTTTTTCAAAAACTTAGGAATAGAACTTCCATATGATCCAGCTATACCATTTTTTGGTATTTATCTGAGGAATATGAAAACACTGATTTGAGAAGATATATGCACCCCTATGTTCATTGCATCATTATTTACATTAGCTAAGATATGGAAACAACCTAAGTGCTGGTCAATAGATGAATGTATATGTACACATACATATATATGTATACACACACACACACACACACACACACACACACACACACACACACACACAGTAGAATACTATACAGCCATAAAAAAGGAAATCTTCCCATTTGCCACAATATGGATGGACCTTGAGTGTATCATGACAAGTGAAATAAATCAGACAAAGAATGACAAATACCATATGATTTTGCTTATAAGTGGAATCTAAACATACACACAAACCTAAACAAGTAAACAAAGGAAAACAAACAAAAGCAAAATCACAGATGCAGAGAACAGACTAGTGGTTACCACAGGTGTAGGGGTAAGGGCAATGGCTGGAAACTAAACTTACAGTGGTGAACACTATGTAGCGAATACAAATATTAAATTATACTGTTGTATACGGGAAATATATATAATTTTGTATTCTCACTTTACCACAATAAAATAATCCATAAAATTTATACTTACCAACGCTTAAGCTTGTCTACAATTCTTTATTGAACTTTCTTATCTCAGCCACTCTATTCTATTTTAGGGCATTTGTAATATCTCAAAATGTTTATTCTATATTTCTACTTGATAATTTTTAAAAAAGATCAAATTATTTGTTTCTGAGCGCAGTCAACTTCCACTGTTTTCTGCCCCACTTGATTTTGAGTAGTTGGCCTCCCATCTAAGGCCTTGTAAAGTCATTCAAACGTTATGTTTGTGTTACAATAGTGAATCCTCTTGTCTTTGCAATTCCTCCCATACTTTGGTTTCATTGGAACAACGCTACTTTTACTCAGACTCTTCTTTGATTTTAGTAGCCAGGTCTCTGGTGCCAAGTTTTTTGCTCCAGAAACTTCTCTTTACATTCAACCCGCAAATACATTACCATGACAGTTTTGCAATGGGTTATAAACCCTAAAATTTTAAGGATAGGCTTAACACTTAAAAATACAACCAGCATATGTTTTAAAATGTTATCATATGGTATAAATTATTTTAGCAAGAATTAATAGATGAATACGACTTATTCATCTTTTTATGTCAATAATACCCACCATGTTTGGAATGAAGTTGCTATTTACTAATGCTAATTGAAAGGATAGACTGAATGATCTCTGAATCATGCAGTAATCTTTATTCATATAAGAACATCATAATTCAGAATTCTCTAGTAGATATTTTTCACTTTAATAGACTTAATTCTTTAAAAAACTCTGTCCTTAAGGCTATGATTAAGTGCAACTTCAGTGTTCATATTACTCCAATAATATATAGACCTGTCTGCCAAGGATATGTAGGAAACTAGATACATGAAGTGACATATATTATTATTTCATCATGATATGTTTTATTTATCTGGAGAAAGTAGGATAAAGATATTTCATCTTTATAAAACAGCCTTGAAAAATAATCTATATGTATTATTTTGCCTTTTTATTGCTCTATTCTTTTAAGGAGCTCAAGATGCTTTATCAAAGGTTTTGTGTGTGTATGTGTGTGTGTGTTTGTGTGTGTGTGTGTGTGTGTGTGTGTTTCTAATGATAAACCACACAGTATCTGCTGACACAGGTACATATGCATAAACCCATATCCAAGGTTCTTTTCCCTGATATAAATGTAATATGTTAAAAAATATGAAAGCATTTAATCACTTGAATGTCTAAGACAAAAACCATTGAATATATCACAGCCTGCCTTCAAAAAAAGTTAATACCAAAGGGTATTTCTTTCTGGCTTACACATTCAATAATTAGATTCTTGGTTTTTAGACCCTACAGATTTACCAGGAGTTGAGGTGGAAACATTTAGTTCAATTTTGGAATGATAAATTTGTCACTCAATCGTCAGTTTTAAAAAGTTGCATATATGTTGAGAGCTCAGAAATTCTAATCTTTCAAAAAATCATGTGCAAAAATAACTTTAGAAATGATGTTATGCACAATTATTACTACTTATTATTGTATATAGTAGTAATTTTCAATTATCTTAATCTGTAAACATTAAGTAAACAAAAGTCATTTTTACCAGTCATTTAATTTAAAAATAATGTACAGTATAAATAAAAACTTTGAGATTTCAGGGTAACTGGAATTTTTAAACATTAATGTAGGAAAGCAATACAGAAATTTAAAAAGCCTAAAACTATTCAGAACCCTTTTTCCACATCCCTATATTTCTTATTCTAGAGTTAAGAAAAATACAAAATGAGAAAAATTATAAATATGTTTAACTAAATTAATAAAGAGGAAAAGCAATAGGTAATCTAAATGTTCAGCAACAGAAAACAAATTAATTATAGCATAGCTGCTTATTGGAATAGTATGTAAATTATTATATTAAAAAATGAGTTAAAAAATGATTGGAGCCCTACCTGGTTTGGCTCAGTGGATAGAGCATCAGCCTGTAGACTGAAAGGTACAGGGTTTGATTCTGATCAGGGGCACATGCCAGGGTTGCGGGCTCAATCCCCAGTAGGGGTTGTGCAGGAGGCAGCCGATCAATGATTCTCTTTCATCATTGATGTTTCTATTTATCTCTCTCCCTCTCCATTCCTCTATGAAATCAATAAAAAATAATTAGAATATATACCACTAAGTGGAATAAAGTAAATTACAAAATTTTACTTACACTATTATTGAAACAGTGTAGAGATTTTATATGCCCACAGAAACAACTTAAAACAATTACTCTATTGCTCAATTTAACTAATTATTAACAAACTTTACTCTTAATTCTCACATCAATTTGGCTACCACTCCTTGTCCATCTGCCCCCTGAACCTTATCTCTCTAATTCAAAATACCTCCTCAGAATAAATTGCTTTTGTTAAGTTTTACACATTTTTATATTCCACTAGAGGCCCAGTGCACGAAGTTCGTGCACGGGGGAGGGAGGTGTCCCTCAGCCCAGCTTGCACCCTCTCAAATCTGGGATCCCTCTCACAATCTAGGACTGCTGGCTCCCAACTGCTCACCTGCATGCCTTCCTGATTGCCCCTAACCATTTCTGCCTGCCAGCCTGATCATCCCCTATCCACTCCCCTGCCAGCCTGATTGATGTCTAATTGCTCCCCTGCCAGCCTCTTTGTCCCCAACTTCCCTCCTCTGTAGGCCTGGTCACCCCTAACTGCCTGCCCCTGCAGGCTTGATCACCCCCAACTTCCCTCCCCTGCAGGCCTGGTCCCTCCCAACTGCCCTCCCCTGCTGGCCATCTTGTGGTGGCCATCTTGTGTCCACATGGAGGCAGGATCTTTGACCACATGGGGGCAGCTATCTTGATCTTGTGTGTTGGAGTGATGGTCAATCTGCATATTACTCTTTTATTAGATAGGATAGAGGCCTGGTGCATGGGTGGGGGCCAGCTGGTTTGCCCTGAAGGGTGTCCCGGATCAGGGTGGGGGTTCCCTTGGGGTGTGGGGCGGCCTGGGCGATGGGCCTGTGGTGGTTTTCAGGCCAGCCATATCCCCTGGCGACCCAAGCAGAGGCCCTGGTATCTGGGATATATTTATCTTCTACAATTGAAACTTTGTAGCCTAGAGTGGAGCCAAGCCTTCTGCTCGCTCCGTGGAGGCAGCCATTTCTGTTGGGGTTTATTCACCTTCTATAATTGAAACTTTGTAGCCTGGAGTGGAGGCCTAGGCTGGCCATGGCAGGTAGAAAGCTTGGCTTCCTCTGTCGCCGGGGGCAACCCTAGTCTGCTCTCTCCAGCTCTGTGGCTGCCTCCATTTTTCTTGGGATTTATCTTTTATAATTGAAACTTTGTAGCCTTAAACGGAGGCCTGGGCCTGCCAGGGTGTGCGGAAAGCTTGGCTTCCTCCATTGCCAGGGAAACCCAAGCCTCCCTCCTGCTCTCTCCATGGCCACAGCCATCTTGGTTGGGTTAATTTGCATAGTAGCTCCTGATTGGCTGGTGGATGTGGCTGGTGGGCATGGCTTGTGGTGTATTGGAGTGATGGTTAATTTGCATATTACTCTTTTATTAGATAGGATAGCTTGAAAGGAAGGCCCTTTATTCACTAGTCCTGTCCTGCTGCCCATCCTAACTTTATCCTTTCAAACAAAACACACTGTACATTCAGATATACTGAATAATTTAGAATTTCAGGAAAGTACCACACAGCTCCATAATTTTGGATACTGGGCATATCATATCTATCTTCTCTTTGCAATGCTATTCTTTTCTGTTGTTGAATCAGCTGGCAGTTATTCATGCTTAAAACTCTTCTCTAGTATCCACCTCCTCTTGCCAGTTTCCCTGAACTATCTTGTCATCACTCTGTTTATTAAATATCCCAATATGGCTATAATGGCATCCTGGGTAGCTATTATATGAATAATGATCTTCTTTATATTTCTAAGTTCCAGGATAGAGCAGTAGATGACAAATCAACAATACAGTTTTTAGCATAAAAGTCAAATAGGAGCAAATACAAACCATTTTATGTTTCACTATCTCTACAGTAATAAAAGAGTAAGATGCAAATTGACCGTACCTTTGTGATGTCCACAGGCCAATCAGGAGTGAGTATGCAAATTAACCCAACAAAGATGGCAGGTTAATTTGCATATGCAGGTGCCAAGCAGCCGGGGGCGTTCGGGCCTCTGGGCAGCGTGGGATGGTGGAAAGGTGGCTCCAGCCAGAGTGAAGGCGGTGCTGGCAGCCAGGGGAAGGAAGGCCCATTCTTGCATGAATCTTCGTGCATCGGGACTCTAGTAGTATAACATTACTAAGACATTTTTAACATACCCATTATATTTTTGAAAAAAGTAAAATTTGAAACTTAAGCAAACTTCAGTGATTCTTATAAATACAGTGCTTAGTTGAAAAATACCAAGCAGGCAGGCTAGAAGGCTAACTTAGAAAGAACAGGCAAAATATAAAGAGTCTCAATTAACAATAAGAAATCAGAACTTTAAAACATACCTTTCATACTTTTAAAAAGTACATCAAAAATATGAAATGAGTTGGTATGAATCTAATCATATGTGTGCAAGATATATGCAGATAACTATAAAATATTGATGAAAGAAATCTAAGGAGACCTAAATACCTGGAGAGACATGCTGTGTTCTTAGAGTGGAACACTCAATATTGCCAAGTTGCAAATCTTTCCCAAATTGATCTATAGATTGATTAATCACTATCATAATTTAAATTCCAGAAGAAATTTTGGTGAAACTTATAAGTTGAATCTAAAACATATGAAAATGTAAAGGATCAAGAATAACAGAACCCTTTTTGTTTTAATTGTACAAAATTGGATGACTCATACTTTTCAAGACTTACTATAAATTCACAATAATCAGTATTCTGTGGTTTTGTCATAACTACTGTCAAATAGATCAACAGTACAGAGTGGAAATACAGCCAAATGAATGTGGTCAATTGATTTTCAATAGGCTGCTGCTGTATTCTGTTTGAACTGCCATAGCAGAATACCACCGACTGGGTGGCTAATGAATTGAGTTTTTTCCTCATGATTCTGATGTTTAACATCAATGTGCCAGCAGGTAGGTTTCTGTTGAGGTCTATATTTCAACCTTGTTGTATCTTGACATGTCCTTTACATGGTACAAGTGTAGAGAGAGTGGGGTCTCTGTTGTTTCTTCCTTTTCTTTTTTTAAAAATATTTTTTCTTTATTTCAGAGAGGAAGGGAGAAGGAGAAAGAGACAGAAACATCAATGATAGAGAATCACCGATCGGCTGCCTCCCACATGCCCTCTACTGGGGATTGAGCCCGCAACTCAGGCTCAACCAAACCTGGGACCCTTCAGCCCACAGGCTGAAGATCTAGCCCCTGAGGCAAACCAGCTAGGACTCTCTTCCTTTTCTTATATGAACACCAGTCCTACCAGATTATGTTCTCACTCTTATGACCTTGTTTAATGTATTACCTCCTTAAAGAACCTATCTCCAACTACAGTCACATTGGGAATTAGGGCTTCAATATATGCATTTTGGCAATATATAATTCAATCTATAAGTGTTAAATGGACAAAAACTAAACATTTGATAAGGTGATGTGTGAACAATTAGATATCCTTATAAGAGAGAGAGAGAGAGGAAAAGAGAGAGTGAGGGAGACTGAGACTCATATGGGTCACTACATTAAAATAAAATCAATGCAGTGAGTGTCCTAGACCTAAATTTAAACCTGAAACCTGATAAAACATCTAGAAACATTATAATAGAAAATATGTCACTTAGGTAAGGTAAACACTTTTTAGTAATGACACCTACAGCAGAATTAATAGAAGAAAAAATGATAAATTGCACTCCGTCAACGTTAAATGTAAAATCACTGGGATAAATGAGTGAAGGAGCAGAAATCATAATAACTGTAGTAACATCTGTAAATATAAAATATTTTATATCTATCTCTAAACAAACATAAATTTTTCTATTTCTTTAATCACCCTTCTTAAATTCTCTTTCCATACTATACAAACTAAATGTTTTTAATTACATTTCAATATATTTAAAAACTGGTTATATTAGATACAAATTGTTAAGTCATACAGTAAATAATCAAAATTAGAGATCAGCAATATTTACATTAATTATCCAGAGAATAGTTTAAGCTTTAAAAGCCATAAGCCTCCCCTTCAACTAAATCTGTTATTAGAGATCCAGAGAAGTCATAAATTAGTAAATAAGTTAGGAAACAAAAATTTTATTTAGAAACAAAAGTAGTCAGCCCAGGCTCATAATATGTTAAAAACAGAAACAAAATCAATCTTAACTATGGAAAATCTTTTCCTGGTTACTAACAAGTAACATAAAATCAGGAAAATTACTTACCCCTTTGACCATTAAAGTTTTTTCATGAACACACTCTGAATTTGTTTGTTTCTTTGTGGGGTTTTCATCGTTTTTGTTTGCTTTTGTTCATTGTGCATTGTAGTGAAAGAGTGCTAAACCTAAAATTAGAATGTTTCCTATTCTGTTGTTTCTACTTATTAAATTTGGTTTGAATCACTTAAACTTTCTGAGTCAGTTTCTCCTGCAGTATCCAACATAAGTAGGAGGATTATATAGCTGAAAAATCACTTTGTAATGTAAAAAGCATTAGGCAGACCTAACATCACTTGAACCGTCTCCTCCTCAACCCATTCTCCATGGCTGCCTCACTTCCAGCTCTGACTAAACTCTTTGAAACATACTGGCATTACCTTGCATTCCACCTTCTCTTCACAGGGACCATTCTCTTGCATTGATACAGCTGTTACCTAAATGCTAACGTTATCTAAATTGGTTTCTCTACTCTAAGAGTCTCCCTTTGACTCAAGCAATTCATTCCATGAATACTACCAAAGTTATCTTCCATAAATTGATTATTTATTTGCTTAAAAAGGCAGTGATTTATTACTCTCTAAGGGTAAAAACATAACCTCCTTGTCATGGCCTATACAAGCCTACCTGGCTCCTCAGCCAGCACCCAGCTGGACATCTGCCATTCCATGCTCTTGGGCACTCTAGGCTGAGGGGTCTCAGCTGGCATAGAGTCACCAGGCTCATCTCTTACCCAACCATCCCACCATGAAGGGGGCAGCAGGCACAGCTCCTGTGAGTCCATGCCTTTGTGTGTGTTTGTCCATACATTTTAGGTGCCTTGGCAAAGGCCAAACTTTTGGCCCCATCAACCATTTGGAAGACCCTGTGGCCATGTGTATGGGAATAACAAGTGTACAAAATAAATTCTATTAATTGCTACTTTACCTTCCCCCCAAAGAAAAGGTATTTCAACCCTTTTATTAAAAAGAAAGGTGTATCAAGGTTTTAAGGATAAAAACAAACTTATGTTGACATATGCAATCTTCTTCAAAATTAACAACCTTACCTCCTGTCTCTTTCACCTTCTGTAATGCTTCCATGTCCTATAGTCTAGTCACACTAATCTACTCCTTATTCTTTCAATAAGTAATGGTTATGCAGTGTTTATTTAATGTTATTCCCTCTGCCATTAAGATATCTAGTACTTATTTGTTATGATGCTATTTCTTATGTAAGTCTTTTTTGTATGTCTCCTATAGTGAAAATTGATTATTTTCCTTTCTGTGACATACTATGTACTTGTCTCTACACGAGGACTTTTTTCCCATTGTACTCTCAATCTCACAAACTTCTAACCACTGCAAATCTATTGTCTTCTTAGATCAGCCCCATATATTATTTTTATCTCCATTTTCTACATTGGAGCCTAGAATAGACATTCAGATATATCTATTAAATATGATGTAAAGTTATAAAAAAATATATGATTTTGTCTCATCTAACACAAAATCTCTACTCCAGCATTCCCAGGTTTAATGCCTTCCTCTAAGTAAATTTCTTAATTTGTAAGAAATGATTGCTGTCATAACTTTAGGCAATTGTATATATTCTAGGCTTGCTACCACTGGGGCAAGGAATTTAAGCATATCAAAATATTTTACATGATCCACTGTTCACATTTTTCTTATTCTTCTCTGAAAAGTTGCTTTCTTCTTTTTTATATTCCTGATTTGCTTTTCTGATAGAAGTTGACAGTTTGGGTAATTATGGAAGAAACACAAAAATTAAAAGTTACTGCCTAATTAGAGCCATCTGCTATTATATTTCTCTTTACTAGTTACCCAAGGAACAGCTTTTTAAATTTTACTTTTGGCAGTGCTTTTCTATACTTTTTTTCAAAACCCTCCCCCTTATATTTTTATATGCTGCAAGAATCTGATTTGGCTTCTCTATTACATTATTACTTTTCCTACTTTGAATAATAGTTTAAGATGACTCTCAAGGCAGTTACTATGTTAATTATGATAGGAGGCTAGAACTATATTCTATGAGTGTTTTAAGAATTAGTCTGAAAATGTAGGTTATGTCAATTGAGATTTCTCTGCTCTCTATATCTTTTTTGGCATATTGGTTTCCAAAGATTTAAAACACAAAAGAAGTTATACTAAGCATTCCTGTGAACATATTTTCCCCTGAATCCTTTTAAGTTTTATTTCTAGTAACTTAGCTATATTATCAAAAACATCCCCGGCTAAATGAACATTGTATCCCTGAGAACAATGTCTATTAGTTCAATAATGCTGTTTTGCAGCTATGGATTCCATCTCCATTTTGGGATGACTTAATCTACTAAAGAAGAAAAGTAAGAGATATATTTGTTAAAGTATTTATTGCAAAGTAAGTTTTTATAATTTGTAATCTTCTCTATTTTAGTATTGAGCACATAATATCTGAAAAAAGCTCCCTAAGATGTTCAAGGAAACATCATTAAAACCCTTACTGCCATTTACATGTCAGAATGAATCTTGAAACCACAAAAATCTTGGAAGGAAACATAGGCAGTAAAATCTCAGACATCTCTCTTTTTTTTTTTAATATATTTTATTGATTTTTTTACAGAGAGGAAGGGAGAGGGATAGAGAGTTAGAAACATCGATGAGAGAGACATCCATCAGCTGCCTCCTGCACGCCCCCTACTGGGGATGTGCCCACAACTAAGGTACATACCCTTGACTGGAGTCTATATAATAAAAGCCTATGTGACCATTACGGCAGAACCACCAGAATGACCAGTCGCTATAATATGCACTGACGTTCAACACAGAAGCTGCCCCTGGGTGATCAGTGAGCTCCCTCAGAAGGCTCGCTGCTCAGCCAGAAGCCAGGCTCACAGCTGGCAAGCACAGTGCAGTGGTGGGAGCCTCTCCCACCTCCATGGCAGCACTAAGAAGCAGCGAGTTGAGTGGTAAGGAGCAGCAAGAAGGTGGACGGTAAGGATCAAGGGGTCCCGGACTGCGAGATGGCGCAGGCCGAGCTGAGGGACCTCCCCCCACCCCCAGTGTAAGAATTTCATGCACCAGGCTTCTAGTATACCGATAATAGAATTGTACAATAGAAACCTATATAGTTTTATTAATCATCGTCACCCCAATAAGCTTAATAAAAATTAAAATAAAAAAAATTGTGATGAGCATACAGTAATGGGCTGCAACAACATTTTTATTCCAACACTTATTTTAAAGTATAGAACTATCCTATCCCTAAATCCTTTCCTGCAACATTTTGTTTAGAGTGGGCCACAAGATATATTTTTCATGCAATGCTATTTAGAATGTAAGCAAACTCTCTTCTGGATATCTATCAGAAAAACTCAAAATCATTTATTTGCAAAGATATATGCACCTCTATATTGCAACATAATTCACAGTGCCAAGACATGGAGGTGACCAAAGTGTCCTTTAATAGGGGACTGGATAAAGAAGTTGTGATACGTATATACTATGGAATACTACTTAGATATAAGAAAAGATGGAATACTGCCATTTGTGACAACACAAATGGACCTCAAGAATATTATGCTAAGCAAAATAAATCAGGAAAAGCTAAGAACCATATGATTTCACTCAAATGTGAGATATAAAACTGAAACTCATAGACAAAGACAGTAGTATGGTGGTTACCAGAGGAAAGGGGGTGGAGGGATAGTAAAAGCAAAAAGGAAACCTGTTTTAAAAAAATTATCTTTATTGTTGAAAGTATTACATATGTCCCCATTTTCCCCAGTGACACCCCCACCCCCACACCTCACACCTGCCTCTCCACCCAGGCTTTCACCAACACTATTGTCAGTGTCCATAAGTTATGCATATAAATTCTTTGGTTAATCTCTTCCTGCCTCTCCCCTCCTTCCTTCTGAGATTCCACAGTCTGTTCCAGGCTTCTGTGTCTCTGGATCAATATTGTTAATCAGTTTGTTTTGTTCATTAGATTCCACATATGAGTGAGATCATGTGGTGCTTGTGTTCTTCTGACTGGCTTATTTCGCTTAGCTTAATACTCTCCAGGTCTCTCCATGATGTTTCTTTTTATAGCTTCATAGCATTCCATTGTGTAAATGTGCCATAGCTTTTTTAGCCACTTATCTACTAATGGGCATTTGGGCTGTTTTCAAATCTTAGCTATTGTAAATTGTGCTGCTATGGACATAAGGGAAGGTAACTTTTTAATGAATACAATTGCATAAGTTAAAATCACTCATTTAACAAATAATACCAATTAAGTATATTCCAATCAATTGAAAAAAAATGAGAGTAGGAGCCACATTATTACCTTCATTATAGGTAAAGTCATGTTGGAATATATTGCTATAGACTTATATGTAGCAGATAAGTACATACCACTATAAAGTATATACCTATAAACTTGCTGAAAATACCATTTATAGAAAACAAGAGTTTATTAAGTGGCCTCAATAAATACACACATTTCTATTATGTCAAAATATAATAAATTGTGCAAGTCATAAGTAGGCTCAGTAAATTAGCACAAAAATATCTAAGTGACTACCGTCAAAAGTAAGAGAGCATGAAAAATATTCTAGAAGCCATAACTACATTCCCACTCCCCCCACTCTTCTAGTTTTTGTTTGTTTGTTTGTTTGTTTTTTTACTTTTTATATTTATATTATTGTGTTTTTTTTTAGTTTTTGTTTTTTTTGGGGGGTGTATGTTTTTTATTTTTATTTTTATTTTTTAAATTACTTTATTGATTAAGGTATCACATATTTGTCATCAACCCCCCCCATTCCCATCCCAAACCCCCCCACATGCATGCCCCCATATCCCTGTTGTCCGTGATCACTGGTTAGGCTCATATGCAAGCACACAAGTCCTTTGGTTGATCTATCTCCCTTGTCCCCACCCTCCCCTACCTTCCCTCTGAGGTCTGACAGTCTGATCAATACTGTTCTTGTTCTTCAGTCTATGTTGTTCATCTTTCCCCCTAGATGTGTGAGCTCATGTGATACTAGGAATACGCTTATAGGAACCGAAAATGAGACAAGCAATAATGGTTATGCTGAGAGGCAAATGAATCAGTCTATAGTGAGTTTCTTTCTGGGCCAACAGTTCTTTTGAGTCCCAATTTCTATGTCCAACAGTTGTTTATGTGTACATAACAGCAATTTATTTCTGTTCTGGATTCTGGATGGTGGACAAATGGTGGTAATGCAGGTCCGACCCTCTCTGGTTTGGTCTTGGGCAATCTGCATTGACGCACATCTGATGACTGCTAGTATGGCAAGGCATGGTCAGCGTCTTCCATCTCTGGACTGTTTCTCTTCTGACTTCATGGCTGGAGCACTCCTGTCAATTCCTCTCTGTTGCAGGAATCCACATGGTCTCAGAGTTGTTTTCTGAAAATATACAAATATATTCTTGACCAAAAGTTAATAAAGGAATATTTTCTATAAATTTGACTTGCGACCCTTTTTTATTTTTTTGCCCAAACGATTTTCCTTTGGCTTGTTTTGACACCATGTATGTTTTACCTGGGTGACTTGCTGTTAGCATTACAAATGAAAGTTAATTTTCTAAAGTAAAAATTTTCTAGATGTAATTTATTTACAGGATTTTTTTTTATAAATTTAAATAAATGTTAAGAATTCATTACTGACACAAAAAGATGGTATGTAACAACAAAAATCTCCGTGTTATTAGAAGATATAAAAAAGCATAAAATCAGATTCTTTATTGGGGATCACTGCACAATTCACGAACCACTGCTAAATTATAGAAGTTAAATTATTCTTACATGTGTGTAAGTCACTATTGCCTCTTTCACGATTTATGGGACACAATCCTTGTAATTATCATACTACACTTTAAAATGATTAAATAGATTTAAATCTATTTTTTAAGAACTCTTTTGGTTGTTTCCTAAGGTATCTGAGGCCAATATCCATATGAAATGTGCCCATCTGTGTCAGAATATGTGTGCCAGGCTGCTAAATATTTTTGCACTTGTTAAGTATATTCACCCATTATTTGTTTTATAACTAATATCTAGTATGGCTTTAACAAAATATTTAAAGTAAATATTCATGACTATAAATATTCTAAAATGTGTTAATTATCTGTGGATATGGATACACACTCATGTATTTTTAAAACTTATTTATTTATTTTTAAATGTTTTGGATGTAGAGAGAGAGAGAAAGAGAGAGAGAGAGAGAGAGAACACTTCGCTGTTAACTTATTGATGCATTCATTGGTTGATTCTTGTATGTGCCCTGACCTAGGATCAAACCTACAACATTGGCTTATCAGGATGATGCTCTAACTAACTGAGTTGCTGGCCAGGGCTGAAATTTCTTTTTAATTGTAGTTGATATACAATATTATGTTAGTTTCAGGTGTACAACAGAGTGTGATTCAACATTTATATACCTTACAAAGCAATCACCACAATGAATCTTATGATATTACTAGAAGCCTGGTGCACAAAATTCATGCACTCGGGGAAGGATCCCTCAGCCCAGCCTGCACCCTCTTGTAGTCCAGGAGCCCTTGGGGGATGTCCGACTGACAGCTTAGGCCCACTTCCCATGAGGAGCGGGCCTAAGCTGGCAGTCAGACATCCTTAGCACTGCTGTGGAGGTAGGAGAGGCTCCCACCACCACTGCTGTGCTCACCAGCTGTGAGCCCGGCTTCTGGCTGAGCAGCGCTCCCCCTGTGGGAGTGCACTGACTGCCAGGGGGCAGCTCCTACATTGAGCATCTATCCCCTGGTGGTCAGTGTGCATCATAGCAACCGGTCCTTCTGCTGATTGGTTGATTTTCATATTAGCCTTTTATTATATAGGATTGACTTTATTCCCTCTGCTCTACATTACATCCCTCTTACTTATTTTATAATACTTATTTTATAACTAGGTGCCCAGGGCACGAAATTCATGCACTTGGGGAGGTCCCTCAATCTGGCCCGCACCCTCTTACAGTCCAGGAGCACTCAGGGGATGTATGACTGACGACAGTCAGACATCCTTAGTGATGCCGTGGAGGTAGGAGGGGCTCCTGCCACTGCCACTGCACTCGCCAGCGGTGAGCTCTGTTTCTGTCTGAGTGGCACTTCCCTTGTGAGAGCATACTGACCACTAGGGGGCAGCTCCTGTTTTAAGTGTCTGCCCCCTGGTGGTCAATGCATGTCATAGCAACTGGTGGTTCTCCTGTTCAGTCAATTTGCATATTAGCCTTTTATTATATAGGATTGAAAGTTTGTACCTCTTAACCTCTTTCCCCTTTCCACCTATCCCCACACATACATGAAAACAGACATCCATGTATTTTAACATTGCACATATGCATATCCAATTATTTTAAGAAAATAATAATATTTTCTGGTTTGCAGTGGTGTTTGAAAAATAGCCCCTCAGAACAGATGTGCATTTCTGGACAAGAATGGAAGAGCAGTGATAATAATGATAGTTCCTGATTCTCTGTTCATTGCCTTCAATATCATGCAAACAATGTAACTAATTATTTGTTAAGTGAACCCAACTGAAATAATTCATTTCACATCTCATATTTGGCTGCTCCTCATTGCCTTATTTAATCTCTTACCTTTGTAAGCACCACTGGTATTCTTATTTTCCTCTATTATGTTTAATATTAAACAAATGTAAACCCAATATTTCTTTTTATAAATGTGTAATTTTAACTCATTGCATTGGTTCTTCTTTTTTATCTCACTCAATTTGTACCTGGTATTTATAACAAGTTAATTACTAACACATCTACAGAATTGTGAACAAAATAGAGGTATCATCAACTGGAGAAAAGGCATTAAAGGAAAGAATTTTCCTCCCATCTGTATCAACGCTGGATTCATTTTTTACTATAGAGCTACATAAACTGGTGAGAGTCAATGTAAGTAAGAAAGCAGAAAAAAATGTTCATTAAAACACAAACTTTGAAGGATTTGTTATTTTCTTAAAGCAAACCCCTGTTTCTCTATAATCATAATAATGAAGCAAAGAACTGCCCTTTCATTCCTTTATGCTTTATTCATATTTCAATAGCCTAAAGTTTAGCATTAAATTTTTCATCATTTTTCCAAGAGTAAATTGTGGTCCAAGGTTAATTTCCAAGTTATCCTTTTCACAGTACTTTGGATGTTAAACATGGGAAGTCATTAAACTCACAGTTTAGCTTTTATTCTTGGGCCTTTTAATTCTCACATTTTCTTTCTGGGTTAGAGAATCAAAGACTTTGACTTCAGTAAATATGCTGTGATACCATTCTTTAGATTGAGGTTCCCTACCTGTGTCCTTAAAGTATCTGCTTCTCTAGTGAGCTTGTTCATTTGGATAAAATTTGAAAACACTTTTATTAGCTCTTTCCTAAGTGCAATTATAAATTCTTTTTAAGCATTTACATAAAATACAAAAATAATAACAGGACTTTAACAATTCTCAAAAGAAAAGACTGTTTTGATAATATAAAAGTAATATATCATTAAAACACAAGCAAGGCTAGAGAGGTTAACCATTTTAAAAGTCTAATTTAAGATGCAATTATGGATCACTCAAGTCTCATGAGGGCCATGAAAATTCTAAACTGGAGTGGGTATGTTATAGCTGTTTAATATTTAATTTACTTATTTTACAATATAAGTTTTTCATATCTAATATGACGATATATCATCCTGTCATTTGAATGAAATGCTCCCTTTCTTTTTGTATAGTTTCATGAAAATAAAAGTGTTTACCTAAATTACATGTAAGAAAAGAAAGTAAATATTTCTTTACCCTTCCTGAAGACAAATGCAACATTTAGATATTTACGTCCAAGAAAAAGAGCGCCATAATATTATTAAAATTTTTAAGTCTTTTTAACTAAGAACAGCTGAAATGATGAGTCTTTCTAAAGGATCAATCATAAAATTGGGTATTTTCATAATCAATTTGGTGATAATTACTTTATTAAACACACTACACCTGTTTCCATGTAATAATTGGCAAGGGTATACTATCTGCTTAAATTCCAAGTTATCTGGTAGTCAAAACATCCCACCTTGAGCCAGGATGTTGCTACCATGTAGAGAATAATTAACACATTTTAGAAAGTGACCACTTCCTCAGAATTAGACAAATCTTCAAAAATCCATTCAGGATGTTACTACTTCTACTACCAAGTTTCCCAGATACTAATCCTACCTTCCCCACTGTCTATGCTCTTCTCCAGGTAAAATAATATCAATCTTATAGACAGAGAATTCTTCTTGTCTTTTTATTCTACTTACAGAGCAGAAGTATTTAATTAGCATAGCATGAACAGATGAAATAAAATAGTAAAATTGGTCTGCAATTTTCTAAACATTCAATCAATCATTCAGATTTTTAAATAAAAGCAAATACTTTATTATTCACCAAGTACATAGTTAGTGTGAAATAAAACAATGTAGACTCATCTTTCTGAATTACAGTAATATTTAAAGAAAAGAAATACACAAATTAGATAAAAAATTATTTCTAAACGCATTAATGTAAACTTGAATGTTCTATACCTGACTGTATTCCTAACGAGTGGAGATTATTGAAACCTAACCTGAACTCAATGATTTCTAGGGTGGGTATCCAATAACATTTTCTGCAAGATACAGTCATAAAATCAACAATTCATATGCTATATTTTATCCTCACTCAAAAATATTCTGCCATTGATTTTTAGAGTGAGTGAAAAAGAGAGAGAAAAGCAGAGAGAAATATTGATATGAGAGAAACACATTGATTGGTTGCCTCCTGCATGTGCCCCGAACAGGGCCCAGACTAGGGAGGAACCTGCAACCCAGGTATGTGCCCTTGACCAGAATCAAACCCAGGATCCTGTGGCCCACAGGCTGATGCTTTACCCACTGAGCCAAACCGGCTAGAGCCATGTGCTATATTTTAAATAAAACCATAAAAAATGCTTGAAAGCCTTATGGGATGTATATCTTCCTCTATGTATTTATATGAATACCTCAAAGTTACATAAATTTGATTCAAATGTTTATATAGAGCTTCAAGAAAATCAATCATTTTAAAATGTCAAATTTTCAAGAGTGAATTTATTAGCATTCTCTTAAAATATTTATAATTAATTCTGAGAAATAATTTTAGTCAGTGGATAGGTAAATCGATCTTGACAGATGGCTTGGGAAATAAGATTTGTTTTAACTCATATATTTGAAAATTTGACTCTTTGTATAAGTTGATCAGTAATTTCTATGAAGATGATTTATTTGCAACATTTTGCAGATATGATTTAAAAAGTAACAAATCTCAGGTAATGTAAACCCAGATTCACCAAGTATCTATAGTATGTCAGATAGCCAGAAGAGGATGATTTCAGTACAGAACACATCTTTAAAAAATAATGCATCTAATAGGCAAATTACTAATATATTGTTAATGGCTTATAAAAGTTGATAAAAATGCAAAAAAAAATCCAATTGGGAAAATATACAGGAGTTACACATTCTGATCTCTGATATTTCCATTATGCACTTGAAAATAACTTTCCCACATATAATATCAGACATACACTGGCTTTATCACAAAGTATCATTTGACAGACAGCTGGTCAGTCATTTGTTAAGTGACTGTTTTTTAGATTTTTATTTATTTAGTTTAAAATGTATTTTTATTGATTTCAGAAAGGAAGGGAGAGGGGGAGAGATGTAGAAACATTAATGATGAGAGAAAATCATTCATTGGCTGCCTCCTGCACCCCCCTTCACTCCATTTGGTGATTGAGCCTGTAACCCAGGCATGTGCCCTGAGTGGGAATCGAACTATGACCTTCTGGGTCACACTAGGCGGGCTATTAAGTGACTATTAGTTTTGGTTTTCTGTGTTTTCTTTTCTGGTTTTTCAGGTTAGAGAGTTGGTAACCAAAGCCATCAACGAATTGGACACCAATGATTTATGGACACCTATTTCAAATTACTGCAGAAGATAAACAAAGCAGAAGCCAGGAAGGAATCTGAGCTTGAGATATAAAAAGGAAAAACATCAGTCAGACAATCGGAAGCTGATGAACTCATGGAAAGACTGTCATGGACCTATGAGATGTCAGGTTTCCCACGAGTGACACTAGGAATGAGCCCAACCCATCAAGAGAGATGCCAAGGTAGACTCAAGGGCCAGGGTACTACTACGACGGGTGTCATTAGTCAAGTTCTGGTCAAGCTGCTGTCAGGTAACGTAGAATTTTTGAATGCCTTCTGGAAAATCTAGCAAAGAAAATCTCTAGGTCATTAGAAAATAATTCTGTAAATTCCTGTGATGACTAGAATAGATGCCATGTTTTGAGTAAGAGATAATACAAAGTAAGTCCCTTTTTACTTTTTAAAAAATGCCAACATTCAATTAAATCCTTCAATAAAAAATACCTTTAGAAATGTTATAAATTTAAAACAAGTGAAATTTCTATGCCATGGAAAATCCAGCTTGCAGCCTGTCTCCTTTCATTCAGACACACTTACAACCTCTGGAAGGGTTTCATCAACAATTCAACTAAAATCTGTGACGGTAACCAGTCACCTGTAACAATAATATTTTGAAAGTATTAAAGGAAAATTTTAAATCCCAGAAAATTGCTTTTGATATTAAACGTCTAGAAATTTATTATAACACCATTGTGTAATATCTGTTTTTCATGGTACTTTTATTAATAGGATTCCAACAGAACTTGTGTTCAAAAATCCTTTGGAAATGTCTTGCATTTTTACTGTTTCTACAACTAAGGATGAATCAGATATGACTAAACTCTCCTAAGTTTTAATGAACAGCTGTTTTCCTAAAGGAGACATAGCCTGCTCCCATATTCAAGTTGACAAAAATGAAACTGAATCAAGGAGGAAAAGAACAGATATTCATTGTACTTCAACTGCTTGTGGCATCCCAAGGACATAAATAAATTATACTTGTCTATTTCATAATTCAGTTTTTATTGTGGCCAGTATAGGGGCTTTTTAGGTAGAAATTGAAAGCCTTGCTTAAATAACCACATAAAAGCAAATACATTTTGATTAAAAGCTAGTTGTTGAAGGCAGTCTGTTTTAGTAGGTTAAAATTTTGTATCTTCATTCCTCAGGAAATGTGATTTAAACCAGCATAAGCATATCATAAAAAGTAAAAATTCTTAACATTTATTTAAGCTGTCTACACCAAACCTATTTCACAAATGTTAGAACAACAATGGAACTAATAATATATTCAATTTGTTTTTATATTATGTTTGCTGATTATAATTTCAAAGTGTTACCCCATAATCTAAGTGGTCCTAGTGGCCAGTTAAAAAAAAAATGGACAAAGCTACAAGTTCTCCAGATAAAATGTTACATCAGAGAATGGTAATAAGATACTGTTTATATCATGAATAACCAGCAACAAATGAATAGTTATTGCTTTTATAGTACTTAGCACAGTGACTAATGGTTAGTGTAAAGTGGTCTTTGCCATTTCCAGCAAAAAAAAAAAAAAGGATTCCCCGATGAAGGATTATATATGGGAGGTGAAGAAAAGAAGGAGGAAAAAAATAAAAAGATGCCAATGATGATTTTTTTTAGATTCTAATGTGAGTAAGAGAGTAAATGTATTTTTCACCAAATGAGACCGAAAGTATTGGAATATAAGCCAGTTGGAGTGCAAAGAATATAAATTCACTTTTAGAGGTAATGAGTTTCAGGTGCCTTTGATGCATCCGCGTACAGGTGTCCGGAGCACATTAGGCATTCATTACTTAAACTCGATGGAGAAGTCGCCGCTGGAAATTTACTTCTGAGAGTCCTTAGTATACAGATAGAAGTTAAAACTAGGAGAGCCAACTGCATCATTTTAATATAGTGGAGAGAATAAAACCAAAGCTGAAGATAGAATCCTGAAGTAAATTAACATTTTAGGGACTAAAGAATAAAAAGGAGCTTTTTGTTTCCAAGTCACCCAGATGATACAAGTTTTCAATATGTATCTGGAAAAAGGGTGTATAACCAATTAGATATGAGAGGAAAAAATTGAATAATGTCAGGATTCAATCAGAACTGTTCCCTGCTTACAATATAGTGTGACTTGGATTGTTAAAGGTGGGTCACAAACAAAGGTGGTACGTCACTCAGGGAAATGTGTGAGTGTTTTTCAGATATCACAGTAACAGGGACAACAACTTATCAATGAGCAAGGCCCAAGGATACCAGAAATGTGCTGGACAGTCTCACTAAAGGAGCAAGTTGCCCTCCAAAAATTTTGTTTAAGAAGAATATTATTGGAAGTCATTCCTAATGGGAGACAAGGTGTTTCTGTTTCTCTCTCTTTTGCTCCCTCTCTCTCAGAATAATTCTGAGGAGGTTTACTTTTTATATGGAGACTTAAAGCATAGCTATGTGAATAAATTTTCCCTATCTCCCATCTTTTTTTCTCTCTTCAAGGCTTAATTCCTGTGTCAACTAGTCCTAAGAGGTTTCATGCATATCTCTTTGTAGATCATCCAGCATAACAGCACATTCTTTGGCATTGTTTTACATCTTTCCCTGCTTCCTCACTTGCTTATTTTTTTCACCTGTGACTTTCAGGGTTTTCATTTTCGTAATAAAGTAACAAGACATTTAACAGTGCCTTGGACTATGTTTCCTAGAGAATGTGGTCACCATCCTATCTAATAAAAGAGTAATATGCAAATTGACCATCACTCCAACACACAAGATGGCTGTCCCCATGTGGTCAAAGATGGCTGCCCCCATGTGGACACAAGATGGCTGCCACAAGATGGCCAGCAGGGGAGGGCAGTTGGGAGGGACCAGGCTTGCAAGGGTAGGCAGTTGGGGGCAATCAAGCCTGCAGGGGAGGGTAGTTAGGGGTGATCAGGCTGGCAGAGGAGGGAAGTTGGGGGTGACAGGGCCTTCAGGGAAGGGCAGTTGGGGGGTACCCAGGCCTGCAGTGGACAGCAATTGGGGGGGGGGGACCAGGCCTGCAGGGGAGGGCAGTTAGGGGCAAACAGGCTGGCAGGGGAGGGCAGTTAGGGGTGACCAGGCCTGCAGTGGAAGGCAGTTAGGGGCAAACAGGCTGGCAGGGGAGTAGTTAGGGATCAATCAAGCTGGCAGGGGAGTGGTTAGGGGGTGATCAGGCTGGCAGACAGAAGCAGTTAGGGGCAATTAGGAAGGCAGGCAGGCGAGCAGTTGGGAGCCAGCAGTCCTGGATTGTAAGAGGGTTGTCCAACTGCCCGTACCGGGATCGGGCCTAAATGGGCAGTCGGACATTCCCTGAGGGGTCCCAGATTGGAGAGGGTGCAGGCTGGGCTGAGGGACCACCCCCCTGTGCACGAATTTCGTGCACCGGGCCTCTAGTTATCTATATTTATTGAAGTTATGTGACTATCTTGTATATTTTGCCTTATGCTATTTACTAGAGGCCCAGTGCATGGAATCATGCACTGGTGGGGTCCCTTGAACTGGCCTGCGCCCTCTCACAATCCAGGATCCCTCAGGGGATGTTGGAGGCCCGGTGCACAGATTCGGTCCGATCTCTGAAGGCCAGGCCAAGGGACCTCACCAGTGCACAAATCCATGCACCGGGCCTCTAGTATACATATAAGATCTTTGGTTAATCTTTTCCCACTCTCCTTCCTCCCTCCTTCCC
This sequence comes from Ia io, assembly GCA_025583905.1. Lineage (NCBI taxonomy): Eukaryota > Metazoa > Chordata > Mammalia > Chiroptera > Vespertilionidae > Ia > Ia io. The sequence continues at coordinate 52,969,499 of JAJQQW010000003.1, forward strand.
TCTGAGATTCATCAGTCTGTTCCAGGTTTCCATGCCTTTGCATTGAACATCTGCCCCCTGGTGATCAGTGCACGTCATAGTTACTAGTTGAAAGGTCAAAAGGTCAAACGGTCATTTAGGCTTTTATATATATAGACTAGAGGCTTGGTGCACAAATTCATGCACAGGGTGGGGTCTGGCTGGCCTGCCCTGATGGGGACCCATTGGGCTAGGCCAGTGGGGGTAAGGGGCCGTAGGTGGTTGGCCGGCTGGCCTGGCCCCCAGTGGAGGTGTTGGGGGCTGATTGGGGGCCGGGCTGGCCGGGAATGGGAGGGATGATCAGAGCCCGGATCATGCTGGTTGGCTGCCACAGTATGCCTCATAGCCAACGGCCATTCTTGTTGTTCCGGTTGTTCTGCTGTTCTAGTTGCTGGGCTTTTATATACATAGATTTATTCTCTCTCTCTCTCTCTCTCTCTTTCTCTCTCTCTCTCCTTTTCTCTCTCTCCCTCTCTCTCTCTCTCTCTCTCTCTCTCACACACACACACACACACACACACGCACACACAAACCATTCATTTATTCATACATATATTCATTTATAATGAAGTGACGATTTTTTCTCTGTACAGATACATAAGAAAATCATCTTTAAAAGGATATAAGTATTCATAGGAAAAGAAATCCAGATAAACATGCTATGAAAGATATGGCCTCAAGACCTGAGAACTATCTGATACCAAAGCTTATGAATGAGTGGGTAAATGCTTTGCACAGAGAAGATAAACTGTAGATAGAGGAGAAAGATGGAAAGGAGAATGAGAGGAGTTGGTGGGGAAATAACAATAACATCTTGTCAAATGGTGGAGGGGTTCAATGAATAATATGACTCTTTACATATTTCCCTCTGACTTTCAGCTGTCCATTAGTAATTCCAAATGTGTAGTGAGATGGATTTCTTCTATTAAGTGAAAGTGCTGAGTTCCATGTTTGGATAAATATGGGGGAAAACATAAGTAAAATACACCAGTAAAGAATGACAAGCCAGTGCTTAAGTAGCATGTGGGGGCAGAGATTGTATTTAAGGAAACTAAAATTCAGTCCTCAGCTGCCTTTCAGATATGTCACTACCATAGAATTCACCCACGTGCGTCACCTTATAATACCTGCTAGCTACTTTATACGTGTGTAGAAAAGTAGAGATACATATTGTTTAGGCCATGTGGTCTTAGAATTATCATTGAATTTTGGAATTGCTATGAAAACTCTCTGAGGTTCATATTTTTACCCTGTGCAAGAAATGTGCTTTGAGATACTATTTATTTCACACAAAACAACAACAATAAAACAAACACACACAGAAAAACCTCTTAGATCAGACTATCTACATTTAAGTCCAAGTGCTAACTGTATGAACTTCAGCAAGCTATATAACTTCTCTGTGATATTAATACTCCTTACTTCAATGTAGTATAAAAATAATTATTTATATTGGGCTTTGTTCTTGAAACTATGGCTGGAACATGTTAACTGAACAAGCAGTAAAGGAAGGGAGGGAAGGAGGTAACTGGGAGTGTGAGGGAGAAGAAGAAAAAGTGGGAAGGAAGGTAGAAAGGGAGGGAGGAACAAAGGTAGGTTGCGAACATAAAGTAAGGGCGCTGATAGTGTTAACCTCTTGGTTCTTTGCACTTCTAGTTGTGTTCTAATCCTTTTTATTAATCTTATGAATAATTATTATATTTGATTAATCTAATTTGAGCTTGATTTCTGTAATTTCTAACTTATCAAAATTATGTTATACAACTGAAAAAGAAGGTATGAGGGAGTTTTTGTGAGGGAGAAAACGTTCTCAAAATAAATGCAGCTTATTTTATTGAAAAAATTTGGCAATATTGAACTCTCCAATAGATAATAAGGGAGAGGTTTTATAGCCAGCCATCCAGCAGCTTTTCTATGGGAAACTTTTCCTAATATGTTTGTTTCAGGCCAAAATTCAACTTTTAAATTTTGGTTATATGAAGGTCTTCCTAGTGTGGGCTTCCCAATATCTTTTCCTCATTACAATAGGTAAGAAGTTAGAAATCAGTGGCTTATACATAAGATCTTAAAAAGTCAGATCTGTCTGATCGGCCCACCTGGAGGTGTTCACAAAACCAGGTGGGCTCTCCCAGGGTGGTCAGAGCCCAGATCAAATGTTATCCTCTGACAATGAGATGATTTTACAGGATATCTCAAAGCACAGATAAGCAGCTCAGATTCCTAAAAAGGCTTGCAAAATGACTTACAATTTTTGTATCTTTAGTATGCTTCAGGTCTGTGCCAAAGACAATATATACAATCCCATTGAATGCCCAGAACCACCTGTGATGTTGCCTAGCTTCCATGCCTAAAGAGAAGTCTTTCTGTGCCACACAGCTGGTCAGGCAGAGACTAGCACTCAGGCTTCATCACAGCAGGTGGGAAACCCATGTTCTTAAACACTGAGGCTGAGCTGTTGTACTTCTGACAAGATAAAGGCAGTAGCTATAGCTTTTCTCCACTGGATAGTTTATGTTTGTACATGTCTCCAGGGAAAGGTTAAATTAGAAAATATTCCCAGTATATTTTGGAGTAATGTCACCTTATACAGATGAATTATGTAAAAGAAGATATATAACATATAAAACATTTATATATTCTACTATAATCATCTGTTGAAGTTAAACACAACAGGTATGATTGAAGGTTATTTTTTTTCCATTTTTACTCAATATACAATAACAAAAGATAAATATTTGAAACAATAATTTAGAAAATGTCTCTGGGGATGAATAAAAAGAAAGATTTTTGAGAGTAGCATTTTAATCTAGTGAATGGTGTGTGTGTGTGTGTGTGTGTGTGTGTGTGTAAGTAGCTTTCTGAGGGCTGTAAATGCTGTGCAAGCACTGGATGTTTTGTGTGTGTGTGTGTGTGTGTTTTTTTTTTTTTTGTCAAACAAATACAGATGCACATCACAATGAGTGAACTCAACTTCCAATGTGGTGATTATGAAACTTTTTAATGATATTGGTAATGGTCCAAAACAGATTATGACTTTGATAGATCTAGCATTTGCTAGCTGTCAGCAACTTTATACCAACTCAGAGTTCATTTTTCTTGTTTTCATAAGGTCTTCTTATTTCATTGAGGAGAGTATAAAGATGTATAATAAAACTGCATTGTTTCCATTGTCAATTTCTTCAATTAAACTGCAAACTTTCTGCATGATTGGAGAGGGTAAAAGGGTCAAGGTTAGTATTTTCAGTTTGTTTATATTATCTACTGAATCAAGCATATTACTTTAAAAAAAATCACAGTACAAACAGAAGGGAGGCTCGGTTACATGGACTTCATTTAAAATATTACCATGATGAGTCATGCTTGGTCAAATTCCCTGGAGAGAATTTAAGTACTAAGGACTCTGAATATAACAGAGTAGCTTTGGTTGTTTTTATAGCAAAAGATGCTGCCTCTTGTAGTGGCTCACATTTGAATTTGCACATGCACTGTGGTTTTTTGTTTGTTGTGTTTTATTTTGTTTTAAAAACTGTAGTTTTGAAAATGTGTACTTTTATAATAAATTTCACTGCTAGAGCAAATCTCTAAAAGATCCAAACAAATCTAGGAGCACCAAGTAGAAAACCTTGTCAACAGCAATTCACATTTCAAGTATCGATACATTGTAAGCAAGTGTGCTGGGCACAATTACTGCTCATGAGTAAAAACTACCAGACTCAGAGCCACTTTGTGTTCCTCATCCCTCTAGAATAACTGGTGAAGAAGTGGGTTACGGCACTGGCTGGGATGATGGATTCCGTTTACCAAAGGGAAATTGGACTACTACTCTGCAATGGAAGTAGGAAGAGGATGTCTGGAATACAAAATATCCCTTAGAGTGCCTTTTAGTGTAACTATGCCATGTGATTTAGGTCAAAGGAAACTAAAACAGCTCAATACAGACAGGACTAGCAATGGCCCAGACTCTTCAGTAATGAAGGTGTGGGTCACCCCACCAAGTAAAGAACCATGACCAGCTGAGGTGCTTACTGAAGGCAAAGGGAATACAGTGGGAGAAAGTAGTTAAAATTATTATCTATGACCAGTAACAGAACCAAGGACTGTAATTGTCATAAGTATTTTCTCTTTATTTCACTATGAATGTATGTATATACATTTATTTTTACTTATTTATTATTGTTTATTCCTTCTCTTATTTTCTTATCTAATAAAAGAGTGATATGCAAATTGACCATACCTCTGCTACACCCACAAGCCACGCCCACCAATCAATCAGAAGCAAGTATGCAAATTAACCCAACCAAGATGGCTGTGGCCACGGAGAGAGCAGGAGGCTTGGGTTTCCCTGGCAATGGAGGAAGCCAAGCTTCTTGCACACCCTGGCTGGCCGTGGACTCCACTCACGGCTACAAAGTTTCAATTAGAGAAGATAAATAAATCCCAGATACCAGGGCCTCCGCTTGGGTTGCCAGGGGGCTTGGCCAGCCTGCAAACCAACACAGGCCCCTCGCCCAGGCTGCCCCACTCCACAAGGGAACCCCCACCCTGTTCCGGGACACCCTTCAGGGCAAACCAGTTGGCCCAAACCCATGCACCAGGCCTCTATCCTCATATCTAATAAAGTAATATGCAAATTGACCATCACACGAACACACAAGATGGCTGCTCCCAGGTGGACACTAGATGGCTGTTACAAGATGGCTTGCAGGGGAGGGCAGTTGTGGCCAATTAGGGGTGACCAGGCCAGCAGAGGAGGTCAATTGGGGGAGACCAGGCCAGCAAGGGAGGGAATTTGGGGGGGACCAGGCCTGCTGGGGAGGGCAGTTAGGGGTGACCAGGCCTTCAGGGGAGGGCAGTTAGGGGCAAACAGGCTGGCAGGGGGGCAGTTAGGCATCAATCAGGCTGTCATGGGAGTGGTTAGGGGTGATCAGGCTGGCAGGCAGAAGTGGTTAGGGGCAATCAGGAAGGCAGGCAGGTGAGCAGTTGGGAGCCAGCAGTCCTGGATTGTGAGAGGGATGTCCGATTGCCCGTTTAGGCCCGATCCTACCTGGATTGGGCCTAAACGGGCAGTCGGGCATCCCTCGAGGGGTCCCAGATTGGAGAGGGTGCAGGCTGGGCTGAGGGACACACACACCCATGCATGAATTTCATGCACTGGGCCTCTAGAATATAATAAGATTGTTGGGGAGCACAGGAGACTTGATTGGAAAGTTTGTAAGGAGGACATTCCGAGAAAAGGGAAGAGTGCTGGAGGTCGCCCACCCTGTTTATGGGAATTCTGACTTAGGGGAGTGCTGATGGCAGTGCCCCTAATTGTTCCTTCATCTTTCCAAACAAGTCTGTGCATGTGCAGACCCCCGGGTGTTTACCAGAATCCTTATGCTTAATCTTTGGGTGTCCTTGCTTAAAGGACACTGCAGACACATGTGCCCTACCAAGATTACTTACCCTACTGATTGTATCTGAGAGCTAAACTTTTTCTCAAACTGCTGTTACAATAAAAGCCTGAAGAGGCAAGCGATTGAGGCTGTGTGGTTCCTTTAGCCAGTCAGTCCCTTAGCCCTCTCATAGCAAACATTGTGTCAGAGTAATTATTCATTCGTCAGGGTCTGCTGTCACCCCCAGCATAAGATTATTGATTTTATATCACAGTGTTCAAAGTGAGAAGGGATAGAACAATGAGGGAGGTAAAGGCATTAACAATAAAATCAAAATGGCACACGGGGAGGTGTTGTTCGACCATAGAGGCCTGTCAGTCTAACCTAGGAAAAAGATAGTCGGCTAGGGGAGTGGACCCTGATGCAAGGCCCCAAAAGTTTGGGAAGCTGATTAGTTATTTTGAATAAGCTTTTGGTTTCTCCCAAGCCTGAGAATACATGCTTCCAGGTAAACAAAGAAGCTTTTGTTTGTTCCTGTTCTCTTCAGGCTGGGAGTATGTGACCATGCAGGTCTGGTGGCCCCTTGAGGCCCCCTGACTGTGGGGCTCTCTAGGACTATGAAGCAGAAACTCTGGGCATTGACCTCTGTCTTCATCCTGATGAAGACATGGATGGACTTTTTCCATGGCCGGACAGAATGAGATGGTAAATTGGAAAGCCATGAGGAGAACATTTTTTTTTTTTTTTAATATATTTTATTGATTTTCCACAGAGAGGAAGGGAGAGGGATAGAGAGCTAGAAACATCGATGAGAGAGAAACATCGACCAGCTACCTCCTGCACACCCCCCACCGGGGACGTGCCCGCAACCAATGTACATGCCCTTGACCGGAATCGAACCTGGGACCCTTCAGTCCGCAGACCGACGCTCTATCCACTGAGCCAAACCGGTTTCGGCAGGAGAACATTTTTGATATAGCACCACAAGTAAACAATGTCACAGGGCAATCTCCCATGCATGGACCTTGAAATGCTTTTCTCATGATCCCATGGAAGAGCCTGTTTCCCACCCAAACAGTATCAAGAAGTATGTCTTATTATTAAGTCAAACCCTATAAAGTGTTTAGAGAACTAAAATGATTGAATTAAAGCTAAAGACAAAATAAATGCATGCGGACACATCCCTTTTGGATGTTTAGCAAAACATGGTATATTAAACACAAAATATTATTATGGTAGGTAGAGTTATTGGTTCCAGATTTTTATTCTCATGTACTAGTACCCAGCCCTCATAGCTATGCAATTTGCCTTGCTGATAGGATATTAATATATTTGGCACAAGCAGAGTTTGACTTGCTTTCAGACATACCTGCCATTATCAAGTCTGAAGAAGACTGCGAAGTTTATAAATCAGAGCCTTCCCGCTACCTGAAGGGAGCTTCCAACTGATTTACAGATGTGTGCTTGAGAAATAAATGCTTCTTTAAATATGTAGTTGACATTGTGTGGTTGTTTATAACACAGCAAATGTTTTTTTTGTTTGTTTGTTTGTTTTTTAATATATTTTATTGATTTTTACAGAGAGGAAGAGAGAGGGATAGAGTTAGAAACATCGATGAGAGAGAAACATCGATCAGCTGCTTCTTGCACACCCCCTACTGGGGATGTGCCCGCAACCAAGGTACATGCCCTTGACCAGAATAGAACCTGGGACCCTTGAGTCCGCAGGCCGACGCTCTATCCACTGAGCCAAACCGGTTTCGGCTATAACACAGCAAATGTTGATGAATATACCTCTACATATTTTTGATATCTTATAAAAATGACAGTAAAAAAAAAGAAATAAAGCTCTAAATCCACACATGCAAAGAGAATCAGAGAGCAAATCGTCAACTGAAAGCTGGAGAATGGTTTAATGAATGTCCAGGGACTCAGAAGAGAAGGAGAATGGAAACTTGAGGAATTGAAGGAGAGGAAGAAAAAAAGAAATGCTTTGTATGTGGATGGACTGGTAAACTTTAAGTAGTTTGACATTCAAATTTCTGCTAAAGGTGGAGGCACAAATTAAACTGAAAAGCAGAAGTTTCACTGAAAGTCTTTCAGAAAAGTCATTGGACTCTTAGACACCTGACATCACCTCAAATAATCAGTAGGGCTCTCCTTGCCCACCTGGCATAAGACTCAGTAGTTTTACCCGAAGAGACTTTAAAGGAGTAGACATGGGAGTAGGACAACAACAATTAAGCCAACAAACAAAAGCAAAACAATAGTGTTCCACCAAGGAAGAGAATAATGTTTCTAGAAGAAAAAAGTGAAGCATAGTAACCTACATCTTGTATAAAACTGCTGTTTGAATTCTCTGCTATTGTTAGATAGTCCCTTGTTATGTAAACTCTGTATTTTTAAACAGTCTCTTATTCTGTAGAATAACTGTTTTAGTTTGAATAATAGAAAAAGATAGAAATTTAACTGCCTGACCTTGCAAGCTAGCCATCTAACGTAATGAACTAATACTGATAATAATTCCCATATTCTTATGCCAAATGTTTGTTCTTTATATATCCAAGATTACAAACTGTCTGTAACAATAACTCACACAGATCCTTTTGTAAAATCTTCAGACAAAGACCCAGAAAGGTATAAATAGAGACAACTTCCTCTATTTGTTTGCTGAGAGATTTGGAAGAGACACCTCCCTCTGGGCTGTGCGTAATAAATGACTCCTAATTATTTGGCTAATTAAGGCTCCTTGTGTCTTGCTCAATGATTTATGATACAACAAAAGCATTCAACAGTGCCATGTACCATACAGAAGTCAAAGAACTTAAGGGCTGAAAAGTGTCATCTGGGTTTATTTCAGTGTTTTGTGAGTGGCATTTTTTAGTAAGATTGAAGTGGACTTCACCTTGAACTAAATTTTTTAAGTAAGGCAGGTTAAAGAAATAGTTATAGTGACAGGATACAGGGGAGTAAAGGGAGTTTAGAGATGGTATCTGAAGAGGGAGAGTAAAGGAAGTGTTTTTTACTAAAAGAAAGGGGCTCAAGCAAATTTAAATGTTGAGCAGGAGAGAGTAGAGAGAGTAATTTATGACACTAGAAAGAAAATAATAAAATTTTCAGTTCTCTATCTTTTGTTTTTTTAATTTTTGAGCTTATTACCATATGTTTTCTTCATCAAATTCCCTTTATAATTCCAAAAGACGGTCAGTGTGCTTTCTTTACTGTTTTTGATAGAAATTCTATTTTTTCAACTTATTAAAAATAAAATTGAATTAGGGACAAATTTTACTTTGCTCTCCTTTAGCTAATGTTTCAAGAGTCTTGTTTGCTTTTGCCATATGAGCATTCCACCTTCCTTTCATGTTGCAAAATATTTTTGCACATCGCTCTATGTATGAGAGACGATGGCTATTCCACCTGGAGGTTTCCAGCCATATGCCTCAGTGCTTGCAGGAGAATCCAACTGCCAGGAACTGCTGCTCTCTGCCTGATAGTTTTCTCCATACTTTAGTGCTTGTGAACCACTTTCATACACACACAAAAAGGCAGGCCAAGAGATTAACACCACACCCTAGCCCTAAACTAGGACTGACAGTCGATGTGAGATCACCTCAATTTCCTGGATGCCATGGTCAAGTACCACTGATCTATGAGTTTTTAAACTGTTTGCAAGTGGAATTAGGTTCCAGTCACCCACAGATACAGCTGCCTTAAGAACACACTCAGTATTGGTTGGTTTCCCATTTCTTACATGTTCTCCCTCCTATTTCAGAGTTTTCTAACTTTTCAAATAAAATACTGGCATTGGCATCCATTTTAGGGTCTCATTCTGAAAGAGCTATTCTTTTCATGATTCCTTTTGCTGAATATTATTAGAATATTTGCTATTGATTTTAGTAAGAGGATAAGTGGATATGATAAATTCAATGAACTGGTCAGCGATATGATAGCTTGAGGGATGGATAGAGATATAAACCAGTGGGTACCCTGTGTAATTTATCTTTGAGTTACATGTGGTGTAGGATAGGTGTGTGTGTGTGTGTGTGTGTGTGTGTGTGTGTGTGTGTGTGTGTGTGAAGTCACTTAATGCCAGTCAAGTTAGCCAATATCCTTATTGATTTGGTTGGCCCATCCAGCAGTAGTATAACCCAATTTACTTCTTCCTGATATTATTTCCTATCAAGTTACAGACATCTCTGTTTTCCTGTTTTCCATAGCTACCATAAGGATCGTGAAGCCTTTCTCCAGATGTTCTAAATGGCTGTTGACCACATCATTAAGACAAAGTCATCTATCATTGCCTTTGTGACTTCTAAATTAAGTGATAATGAAGTTTACTTGAGATCTCTTGTCTACATATATCTTTTTTTCTAAGAGGAAGTTATGATTAAGGCCAGAGAGTCTCCCTGAAATCTTTTTCTTTGTGCATTATGCCTAGTATACATTTTTCTTGATTTCTAAATTGTGAACACCAGCCTTAGTTTTGTATAACTGCATAGGGTTTTTAAATTTATTCTAATTTTGGAAAAAAATCAGTAGGAATATTTGATGGTGAAAAAAAGGTTATATAATTTGGACTCTGATGAGTAGAAATGGGAGGGGCCCAGAAAAAGCTAAAGAAAACAAACATAAAGTGCAAATTCAGAAAATTATGTCATGCATGACAAACAGGTTGAATGACCCATATTAGCTGTAGTTCAATGACCAAACAAAGGGCAAATCAAGATAATTCTTGATGGGATGGTAACAATTTGTGTTTTTCCTATTAGAGATGACAGAGCCTTAGAAATTTTAGAGTGGGACATGGACATGAGAAGATCACTGTTTTGACATAATAGGTTAGCACATAAAGCTATCCATACTTTTTAATTAATATTGAGAAAAAATGTGAGATTTAAAAAATCCTATTTAAGAAAAAAATGTTTTGGCAAAGCAAACTCATGACAATAGAAATAAACATCAAGGGAAGGGTTACCACCTCACAACTGTTAGAGTGGGAATTATCAATAAGACAAGAAAATAACAAATGTTGGAGAAGTTGTGGAAAAAATGGAACTTTCATCCACTGCTGGTGGGAATGTAGACTGGTACAACCACTATGAAAAGCAATCTGGTGATTCCTCAAAAGAATTGAGAATGGAGCCAGCATATGATCAAGCAATCCCTTTCCTGGGTATATACCTGAAAACCTCAAAATCATGTACCAGTATTTGCAAAGATATATGCACCGCTATATTCATTGAAACATTATTCACAGTGGCCAAGATATGGGAACAACTAAAGTGTCCTGTGATAGAGGACTAGATAAAGAAGATGTGGCACATAGACACAATACTACTCAGCCATAAGAAAGGATGAAGCAGCGCCATTTGCAATAGCATGGATGGACCTCGAGAACACTATGCTAAGTGGAATAAGTCAGTCAGAAAAAGCTAAGAACCATATGATTGCACTCATATGTGGTATATAAAACTGAAACTCGTGGACACAAACAGCAGTGTGGTGGTTGCCAGAGGGAAGGGGGTTAGGGGAGAAGGGAGTCTTAACATATGGTGACAGGAGATTTGACTTTGGGTAATGAGCACATGGTACATAGACAGATCTTGTAACATAGAAAACCACACCTGAAACCTACATATATATTCATGTTGACCCATGTCACCCTAAGAAATTTAATAATAAGAAAGATGAAGGAAAAAAACAACAACAAATAAACAAACAAAACATCCACCCTTGAGGGGATAAATTTGGGTGAATGGAATGTCAACTCTTTAAAATATTTTAAGAAGTAGGCTGGGAGGTCCCTTTGGTTGCTGTGTCAGATAGAAAGATACAGGCATTTCTGAAACCCCATGGGAAAAAAATCAAGACGAAGTCAATTGGGCTTTACTACTATGTGAACCTACTGATGGTTAGAAAGGTATGTTTGGTACTCATTGGGATGAATGCAAATACCTTTTTTAATATTAAACAGTCATTTGAAAATCTGAGCTATGATCTGTTGTAGTGTTTAAGAACATAGACTTTACATCGGTGCCTAATCCTTTAATTGAAGCTTACTAGCTCGTCAGGTAAACATTACTTAAATTTCTAAGCTTCATTTTCCTTATCTCTTAACAGGAATGATAGAGCCAATAGCATATGTTTATCATGAGATTAAAAGAAAAAAAATGCACCTCAAGCCTTTGGCAAAGTGCATTATACTTGTTAAGAACTCAATACACCATGAAAATATTGATGAAATTGATGATGAGGATGCTAATGATGGTGATAGTGCTAATAATAATGATAATTCTTATTTCCTCTTCAGCTGGGTAAAAATGTTCTACTCCGAATAGGTAAACAATGGACTATTACTCTTTGGACTCTGCAAACAGAATTCGTACTTTTCTGACCCCTCACGGTTTTTTCTTATTAGGCTATCTACTAGTAAACACATCCTATCTAATAATCCAATAAAAGAGTAATATGCAAATTGACCATCACTCCAACACACAAAATGGCCACACCCATGTGGTCAAAGATGGCCGCCCCCTTGTGGACACAAGATGGCCACCTCAAGATGGCTGGTAGGGGAAGCAGTTGTGGGTGATCAGGCCAGCAGGGGAGGGCAGTTGGGAGGGACCAGGCTTGCAGGAGAGGGCAGTTGGGGGGGACCAGGCCTGCAGGGGAGGGCAGTTAGGGGCATCGGGCCAGCAGGGGAGAAGTTAGGCTTTGATAAGGCTGACAGGGGTGTGGTTAGGGGGTTATCAGGCTGGCAGGCAGGCGAGCAGTTGGGAGCCAGCAGTCCTGGATTGTGAGAGGGATGTCCACCTGGGATCAGGCCTAATCGGGCAGTCAGACATCCCTCAAAGGGTCCCAGATTGGATAGCGTTCAGGATGGGCTGAGGGACAACCCCCCACCCCCGTGCACGAATTTTGTGCACCAGGCCACAAGTAGTTAAATAGGATAGAAAATATTTGCATTATCAGTTAGACATTGATATTTCTTATTCTCAAGTGAGGAGGAAATTTTTCTACTAATATATCACATATGAAATATATAAACACAAATGACATATATAATCACATATTATAATCATGCTCTAGTAGAGTAACATTACAAGCACCATATATGCCAAAAACTTGTTTAGCAGTGATAGTTACAATTCTTTCAAATATATAGTTAATTTACATATTTGTACTCAATTATGATTGATTTATTAGCTAGCCAGTATTATATTTAGGATAGTTTTTCATAAATTTTAAATACATTTCCTTAAATAACTAATCAATATTGGTTAAATAGCCATTTCCACATCTTTCCTGGAATGATATCATTGACTTTTCTCTCACCTTAGAATTTACATAAAAGATTTTCACAGTAGCTAGACTTTTTAGTTCTTTTATAATTAGCCAGTATATGAGGATGTAATGGTCCATTATTCTCTACTGATTTGCTTGAAATTTGTTCTGACTTTAAAAAGTAGAACTTTCAACATTTATGAACATTATAGACAGGAACTCCAAACAGTATAAGAATGAGAACTGATAATTAGCAAATCAATAGTTCTTGCCTAAAAATCTGTAAATAAATATATTTGGTTTATAAATAGCAGAATAATGTACTTCATCTCAACTTATGAGCAAAGGTTTTATTTTAGAAAATCATTTCCCTTATCAGATACTCTTTTCAAAGATTTCTATCCAATGCTTCAAAACCAAAATAAGCTATTTAGAATGTGTGCATATTTGAAGGAGGGTCATTTTGCTTTAATATAACTGCAAATATCCCATGATATTTGTGAATATTTTACAAAATGATGGCAAGTGATCTTCTTTTCTAATGCATTTTCTTTTTTAAAAAACATTTTTATTAATTTCAGAGAGGAAGGAAGAGGGAGAGAGAGATAGAAACGTCAATGATGAGAGAGAATCATGGATTGGCTGCCTCCTGCACACCCCCCACTGGGGATCCAGCCCACAACCAGTGCATGTGCCCTTAGGGAGAATCAAACTGTGACATTCTGATTCATAGGTCAGTGCTCAACCACTGAGCCATACAGGCCAGGCACTAATGCATTTTCTTTACTGGTTATTTCACTTTAAAGCACCATGCCACTTTATTTCTAATATCATACATTTATTACATATACAGTATTCTTTAATGGTATGACTAAATCCAAATAAGATCAGAAGTTTATCATCATCATCATTCTAGGAACATAGGGAATGTAATAAATTGAGTAACTGCTACTATCATTCAGTTCTCTAAATGTATTATATAACTTACTCAGTTGCATATTACTTGGGTTGCTGTGGAGGTAGCCTAAGAATTTTTAATTATTTTCCTAGCTGTTGGCTTTGCTCTTTTGAGCCTTATGGTGTTTGAAATGAGTAAGTTGAGAGGTCATTACATTGAGTGATCTTACATACAAAGACTATATAGTGAAGCACGGTTATTGCCTCCAGATTTATATTTAATGCACGAATGAAAATTTTGATCTAAAGAAAAGCAACTTCTAGTAATTATGTATAACTTTAAAGTATCTTTTAAACAACTTCTATACTTCTAATTAAAATACCCAAGGGATGGAAATTTGAATAAAGGCATAAAAATAATTAAGCCGTATTTCAGGTTAATCTTTTTTTATGTGATAAATGCTTAATAGGACTTACATTTATACCTATTCAGATTTCCCACAATAATAATTGTGATTCTTATTAAGAATGTGTAAACAGAAAAGTACTGTGGTTGGTTTCTAGTTTATTTTTCATAAATTTGAAAGTGTTCTATAAATATCAAACTATCTCCAAATTAACTTTCTGTTTACAAAACTACACTAGGGATGTCAAACTCCATTAGGAATGATGCTTTAAATTTGCCTGAAAAAAATAAGTGGGAAATAAACACATGAAATTACTGATCCAAAAAAATCACAAGAAAAATACATTTTTTAAAAAGACATAGAAATATAAAAGAAAATCTCAGTGATTTTGTACCAATTTCTTGCCAATATAAAGTGTTTTCTTGCAGCCTGGCCAGCATGCTCAGTGGTTAAGTGTGGACCGATGAACCAGGAGGTCATGGATTGATTCCCGGTTAGGGAACTTGCCTGAGTTGCAGGCTTGATCCCCAGTGTGGGGTGTGCAGGAGGCAGCCAATCAGTGATTCTCATTATTTATGTTTCAATCTCTCTCTCCCTCTCCCTTCCTCTCTGAAATAAATAAAAATATATTTTAAAAATCCTATCTAATAAAAGAGTAATATGCAAATTGACCATCACTCCAAAACACAAGATGGCTGCCCCCATGTGGACACAAGATTGCTGCCACAAGATGGCCAGCAGGGGAGGGCAGTTGGGAGGGACCAGGTCTGCAAGGGAGGGCAGTTGTGGGCGATCAGGCCAGCATGAGAGGGCAGTTAGGAGGGACCAGGCCTGCAAGGGACGGCAGTTGGGGGCAATCAAGCCTGCAGGGGAGGGCAGTTAGGGGTGACTAGGCTTGCAGAGGAGGGAAGTTGGGGGAGACCGGGCCTGTAGGGAAGGGCAGTTGGGAAGGACCAAGGCCTGCAGGGGAGAGCAGTTGGGGGGGACCAGGCCTGCAGGGGAGGGCAGTTGGGGGCAAAGAGGCTGGCAGGGGATCAGTTAGACATCAATCAGGCTGGCAGGGGAGTGGTTAGGGGGTGATCAGGCTGGCAGGCAGAAGCGGTTAGGGGCAATCAGGAAGGCAGGCAGGAGCAGTTGGGAGCCATCAGTCCTGGATTGTGAGAGGGATGTCCGACTGCCCGTTTAGGCCTGATCCTACCGGGATCGGGCCTAAACGGGCAGTCGGACATCCCTCGAGGGGTCCCAGATTGGAGAGGGTACAGGCTGGGCTGAGGGACACACACCCCCATGCACGAATTTCGTGCACTGGGCCTCTAGTAAATAAATAAATAAATAAAATAAAAATAAAATGTTTTCCTGCCATCAGAGAAAGTGGAATGCTTTTCCAAAATAAATGAAATATGATCAAACTTGTATATTAATCTATTTTAATTTGACCATCAAAGTACTGATATCCAAATTAGCTTTAAATTATTTAAAAATAAATATTGATTACCTACTATGTGCAAAGCCAAGTTCAAGTTTTAAAGTAGAAAATAAAAATTAATGACACATTTCACTGTAGGCACCTAATATATAATTCAGAAGATGAAGACATAGAAAACTTTTACAACAACAGTGTCAAACAGGGCAAATGAATATTCAGCATTATTGTATAAGTGAACCTACTGTGGATCAACCAGAAACTTAGTCAACACTTGAAAAAATACTTAGAGGCAAAATGATAAAACAGTAGCAAGTAGGAAATGTGGAATAGCTTAGAAAATATTTCAGTGTATAAAAATAACAGCTTATAAAGGTGAGATTTAAGAGGGTGAAATGTACCAAAAATCATCCTTATTACTCCATTTAACAACTTAGCAGATTTTGCATCTAATTACTTCATGCAAAGTTATTCTTATCTTATTTCTGGTAGACATGTGAAAGGTATTTTATTCTCATCAATGATTAAGAATATGAGCTATTATTATATGATCATACATATAGAGATATGTTGGGTACCTATCAAAATTTGGGGCATAATGGAGCTACGTGTAAGCATAATTCCTACTATTAAGGATTTTTAATTAATTTTAATTTTATTTTATTTACTTGCTTTATTTAACAGACTCTTACATGTATTAAATCTACATATAAATTCTTAAATGTTCCCCTATGTTTACCATGATAAATTTATTCCAAATTAATGACAGAAGAAATAAGCTACTTGTTATCACCTGATTTTCTAAAAATGAGCCTGGCAAATGCCAAAGAGGAAGTATCAAAAAGCTTCCTAGCAACGAATATTATGAAGTCCCATGATTCCAGAAGCTGTGTTTTCCAGACCTACTTCAATAAAAGTGCAAGTAAAGCTACTGTCCATCCTAGTTTAGAAAATAAATCTCTCAGAGTAATTTTTAGGATAGTTTTGGTTGTTGGTATTAAGTTAAAATTGGTCCTAGATTTTAGCAGTAGATTATTTTATCCTAAAGGGAATAGCGATTTCAAGCCCATATATCATGCCTTGGAAAATACTGACTTGTGTTTCTCTTCAGATTACTATGATGTGAAACAGTTCAATGAGCTCTTTATTTCCCATAGGATCCTGTTCTAGACAGATGAAAACTTTTTTTTTTTAATTATTATTATAGGGGGTTATCAAAGGAAGGGAAAACCCATTGTGGACCAACCAGATTGCTGTGGATCAAGCAGATAATTTTAACCTTTTTAAAAAATCAAATATTAAAGCTCTATGTGACTATGCAGAAAAAACTGTCTTATGATTCATATCTTCCCAGGCTGAAAACATTTTATTTTGCATTTACATTAGCAGGCTTATTGTATGTGCCAAAATATCAAATTTAATAGAAAGTAAACCAGTAGTAAATTTTTCTAAAAAGGATAGTCAAGTCCAGGTAAGGAAAAAAGGCGCAACTGCAGATTAACAAAGGGGTTATTCCTTCACTGCTTTTCGACTTTGTCACTAGATGATTTAACTGATGGCTTTTTTAAACATATATTTTTATTTATTTTAGAGAGAGAGGGAGGGAGGGAATATGAGAGAGAGAGAGAGAGAGAGAGAGAGAGAGAGAGAGAGAGAGAGAAGAAAGAAAGAAAGAAAGAAAGAAAGAAAGAAAGAAAGAAAGAAAGAAAGAAAGAAAGAGAGAGAGAAAGAGAGAAAGAAAGAAAGAAAGAAAGAAAGAAAGAAAGAAAGAAAGAAAGAAAGAAAGAAAGAAAGAAAGAAAGAAAGAAAGAAAGAAAGAAAGAAAGAAAGAAAGAAAGAGAGAGAAAGAAAGAAAGAAAGAAAGAAAGAGTGATCCTTGATTGGCTGCTTCCCATATGTACCAGACTGGGGATCAAACCCACAACCTAGGTATGTGTCCAGACTTGGAATCAAACCAGAAACCTTTCCATGCATGGGATGATGCTCAACCAACAGAGCCATACTGGATTTAATATGGAACGTTCCCTATTATTTTCAGAAGAAAAATTTTCATTCAAGGTAAATCATTAGGGAAGCCTAACCTCTGTAAAAAAAATTCAACAGGTCTTCCCAATTTTTATGAAATTACTCTACTACCTTTAGCTCATATAATAAAGGAAGAAACTGAAAGGCATTTCAGAGCTTCATTTTTTATGGTCATGAGTTCATAGAAAAGAATTGTACAGTAAATGTAAATATACCTCCCATAGAACAGGAAATAAATGGCTTATATCAGCAGGAGCAGCAACAGCAGCAAATATTGCATCATGCCTGGATTAAGCACTTAACTTATTCCATCTTAGCTACTCTATAAGATAGTACTGTAGTTTCCCATATATACAAGACTACTTATATTATGCTCTGTATTGACAATTAAATGGTCAGTTTTAAAAATGGATGGAGAAAAGGGTTATAAAAGCAATATGCATATATCTTAACATTTTTAGCTTTTTGAGAAATTACTATTATTTTCTTAAATTTATATATGAGCTCACCGGTGACATCTGATACTGACTAGCTTGAAATAATTTTTAACTGTTTTCTTTTTTTATGGGAACTTCTTATTTAGAAAATAAGAACCCTTCCTTTGTGGTATAATTAAACATATGTGTTTAGACAATGTTTCCTGTTCCTGATTCAGTGTTCCTAAAACTCTTATAATTTTCTGAGTGATAGGGGTGATAGGTATCTATTCATGATTACAATGTGGTAAGTCTTAGCCAGAACTTAAAGAGCTCTGAGATAGGGGCTGGTCAACAGAAACACCAAGCCTTGCATAAACTCCTGGAACTCTCAACCCCATCCTACCCCAACCTCTGAGGAGAGGAGAAGAGCAAGAGATTGACATAATAATCAATCATACCTATGTGATGAAACTTCCATAAAATCCCTTAAACAACAGGGTTCAGAGTGCTTCTAAGTTGATGAATGCATTGACATGACAGGTGGATGGTGCCCTCAGGTCTAGGGATACAGAAGCCCCTGTGATCAGGATCCTACGTGCCTGCTCATCTGGCTGTACATTTGTATCCTCCATAATAAACTGGTAAACATAAACACAATGTGTCCCTGAGTTCTGTGAGCCTTCCTAAAACATTACTGAACCTAAAGAGGGGACTGTGGGTTTCTAGCAGTTCAAAAACACAAGAAGCCTAGGACTTATGACTGGCAACTGAAGTGCACGTGTGTTGGGGGAGGAGGGTGTGTGGAACTCCCCTTTCCCTAAGGGATCCATGCAGGCTCCATGTTAGAATCAGAATTAAATTTGATTGTCGAACACTCAGTTGGTGTCTGGAAAATCATAGAATTATCATAGAATTAGTTGGTGGTAGAAAATACCACAGACCTTGCAGAGAGAGAGAGAGAGAGAGAGAGAGAGAGAAAGGTGAATAGCAAGCAGAAGTATATATTAGAATTAGTACCGTCTTTCTAGTCTTTATGGTGGGGCATGTTTTATGTATTTTTGAAACTGTTAATAGATGAAAAAAGAAGATAATTCAGAAAATGGGGAGTAAAACTTTGAACTGTAGTTTGATTATCTCACTGACATGATCCAGGTGTGGTAAGCCTCCAGGCAAAGAAACGTATACTCAGAGCAGTGTTCAGGAGCCAGAACTGAGGTGGGTGTGCCTTACGCTTCTAAATCTAGACTTCTAACAAGCATGGTTCAAGAGGTCGGAAAAATTGGATACCAACTCCAAATAAGAGACACTTGCACTAGGGTAATAAACTGCCACCTAAATGCTTCTGTTTTCTCAAGTTTGCTGTGACAACCAAGAAACAACTTAGTGGTCATCCTATATAATAAAGCCTAGTATGCTAAGTGTCTGGTCATCTGTTCAACCAATCAAAGCGTAATATGCTAATGATATGCTAAGGCTGCTCAACTGCTTGCTATGATGTGCACTGACCACCAGGGGGCAGACACTCCAACCAGTAGGTTAGCTGCTGCAGGGGTCCAGCTGACCGGGACTATGCAAGGGGGGCCGGACATGCCCTGGAACACTCTTGTGTCCCTCCCCAACCCTGGTCATGCACTGGTGGGGTCCCTCAGCCTGACCAGCGCCCTCTCGCAATCCAGGACCCCTCGGGGGATGTCAGAGAGCCAGTTTCGGCCCGATCCAGCAGGCCAGGCTGA
This sequence comes from Ia io, assembly GCA_025583905.1. Classification (NCBI taxonomy): domain Eukaryota; kingdom Metazoa; phylum Chordata; class Mammalia; order Chiroptera; family Vespertilionidae; genus Ia; species Ia io. The sequence continues at coordinate 52,989,080 of JAJQQW010000003.1, forward strand.
GGGACCCCACTAGTGCACGAATTCGTGCACTGGGCCTTTAGTAGATACATAACAGGTTTTCAAGAATTATTCCCTAAAATCAATTGACAACCAGAAGTTTAGTTATGAGACATGTTTAGTTATGAGACATGTTTAGTTATGAGACTTTGTTTAGTTATGAGACATGTTTGCTTCACTTGTGAGATAAAGTGATTGTACCGATGTGAATCAGGATAGGATAAGTTATGCTACAGTAACAGCACCAATAATCACAAACACAAACTAAAAAATCTCAGTGGCTGACAACAATGAAGGTTTATTTCTTGCTCAGATCTACACAGGGTGCTTGGGCACCTTGTTCTAGCTTGTCCTCCTCACTCTGAAACCTGGGGAGAGGGAAAAGGTTACTCTGATAGTTTTTCTCATCAGAAATTAAATATACACCAACCTTGAAGTGAAACAGGCTACTTGAATAACAACCACAAAGAATAAAAAGTGAAATTTTACCATGGGTCTAGGACAGCAACTTTAAACAATTTTCATTTTAGGCACACATAAACTACTAAAATTCTGTGGCACACCAATAGCTTTATTATATTTTTGCCTATCTGATAAAAATAGGTATAATTTTTATTGCTTCACACTGGATGGCTATTGTTGTGTTGACTTCTGTCATTTCTTAATTTGACAATCTAAGGGAAAAAGGTCAGTGCCTCAAACTACTAGATATCGCATGTTTTAAAAATTCTTGCGACACACCCATTGAAAATTGCTAGTCTAGGAGGGAGGAGAATCAGATTTTTGGCAAATAACACAAGTGACTTTGAGATGACATTTTCTCCCTGCTACTTTTGCCTGTTCTAGTGATTTCATTGAGTAATCTTGGTAAAATAGTATAATTAAAATAAATTCTCATTGTCTGCAAGATAAAACCTGGAACCAGAGGCCCTTCATAAGCTGGACTGACTCCCTCCATCTCATACCTGGTTGGCTCATAGCACTGTATGCTACAGCTGTACTAGATTAGTTACAATTCTCATAATGCTCAATGCAACTTCATAATAATTCTCACTTAGAATTCTGTCTTTACTCTCATCATCTGCTTGTCAAGATTCTATTAATCCTATGAGATTCAGGGCAGGCATCAACCATACTTAGGACATTTTCTGAATTCTTAAATAATGCAATATACTGCATAACTCTATCAAGGTACTAAACAAGCTGTGTTGTAATTATTGTCCATGAACCTATCTTCCTTACCAGACTGTAAGATATATGAGATTTGTTCTTTGTTTGTGTATCTAACACAAAAGCCAGTTCTTACTGCATTAATGAGGGAGTAATTAAATTAATATAACCCTTAAATTGTTTTGATATCTGCTTCCTTCTTTATAAGCTACTTATAGGCAAGCAGTATGCTTTATGTTCTTAAAGGCAGGAACTCTTTTTATATTCACTATTTGAAATAGAATTAAGCAGTTAGATTCTCAAAAATTGCTTTCAAATGAGTGAATAAATTAAGGAACCAAAGTAATATAAACTTCTTTTTTAGTAAAGTTATTTTAAAACTAGACAAAAAATCTATTTAAATGTAACCAATATATAATGGAGAGACCTCTTAGGCAATCTAAAACTTTAGACAATAAAAAAAAAAGAATTAATACACTCCAACTGTTGAACTAGGAAAAAAAAGAATATGTGAAATCTAATGAAAAAATAAACTTATGAACAAAACAGATCCAGAGACATAGAAGCATGGAAGAGACTGAAGGATTACAGCGGGAAGAGATGGGTGGTGGGAAGAGATTAACCAAATAATTGATATGCATATATATATAGCCCATGGACACAGACAATAGTGCGGTGAAAACTTGGGGGTGACATGGAGTGGAGGGAGTCAATGGAGGAAAATGGGGAAATCTATAATATTTTCAACAATAAAGATAAATTAAAGAGAAAAAGTAGATCCACTAACTGGAATAGCCTTAAAAAAGTAAAATCTCTTTGTTCATTTGTTGATGGATGAAGATTTGAGTTTGAGTGGTGGGCACACAATGCAGTATACAGATGATGTATCATAGAAATGTATACTTGAAACCTATAGAATCTTATTAACCAATGCTACCCCAATAAATTTAATTTAAAAAAAGAAAAATCCTGATTTGAGAATAATTTTAACAATTGACCTGCCATTAAGCACATGCACCAGCTTGATTAGTCTTTTCTAAATTTGCTCCGATTTTTGACTACCATCCTTTAAAAAATTATGATGGGAAAAGGAATAATTCATTTTAGAGTACTGGATGCTACTGGCAAAGCTGGATTTTGTCAGGGTTTGAGGTATCTGGGGAAGGTTGAGAGTCTCTATATATAGGACATAGATTCATAGTGAGAGATACAGAGCTAAGGAACACGTATGTTCTGCTTAATTGTTTGTTTCCAAAAACTTTACAGATCATTTAATTTCCACTGGCTCATAAATATGGCTCAGATATCCCTTATTCTATTTTCACTCCAGATCATGAGACTACATACATTGATATAGAAATGGGTCTTATAATAGAATATTTAAGTCCATAAGACTTGAAATCTCAGATAATTCTGTCAAATAAATCTGTGGCACATTCTGGTCACTGCAGTGCATTTAAAGATTTTAATCAATAGGCAAATTTCCAAAGTTTAAGTAAAATATGAACAAAACAGAAAGATAAACAATGATACTGAGAATTCTGTATTATACTTGAATTTTACAAGGCACTGTAATTTCTATTATTTCATTTTTTTCAGCATTCATATTAAATAATGTGTTTTAGACTTTTGCACTCTTTATTTAAAATCTCGTTTCTTTATGATATTATTTTTTGTTGCCACTGAAAAATGAAACAGACTTCTTACTTTCTTGTTTAAGGACATACAACTGTTTGACACTGAAGACCTTGGTTCCAAACTTCAACTACCAAGATCTAAAGCCTTCAAAAAATGTGTTTGTAATGGAAATTCCTATGGAACTTTTATCTGATAAAAAGACATTGACAGTTTAAAGGATACTTTATAAAAGCTCTTTTTTTTTTTATTACTAGCCTTTAAATTGCAATTGTTTGAAAACTAAGGATTTATTTTCCTTTGGAGTATGCAGAAAATTGGGATTCCTTGAGAGTGGTTCTGGTTCAAGCACTTCAAAGTCAAATTATGATAAGGCACCCTCCATCTAATACTGAGAGCTTTAAAGTAGCTCTGGTAACTGGAGAAAGGTATGGTTTACTGATATATCTACTGTTGTTTTTCTCTATCATGAAGAGTAACTGAATTGCCAGAATATTCCTATTTCTAAGCTACCCCACCTAATAGCTAACCTAATTTTAGGCTAAATTTTGTCCTGTACTAATGTGGAGTTCTGATGACAGGTGACCACTCAAGCAAATATTGAATTACAAGGTTAAATGAAGTAAATCCAGGATAAAGTAGATACTTAATGAGTGTACTCTAATTGAATGAAATCAATGAAATGCATTTGTAATTGATTATTCACCATGATAAACTTACTAAAAATACTTTTAAACTAAAATCATAAGAATAATATTAATTTCATCATTAGCCAAAGGAAATTTTCTGAATCAAATAATTTGATCAAGTGTGGCAAAATTAATGCACTGTATGACTTAAGGTGTATATACGTACGAGAAGTGGTAGAAAGGAAAAATATGTAATAAAGGAGATAATGTATAAGAAAAGATAAATAGGAGTCCATAGCCAAAATACAAGTGAAAGGGCCTTTTATTTTAAGCATAACAATGATTAAACCCTTATGTGTAATAGAAATTATAGGAAATATAAATGTTGCAGTCAAAGTTTTGTAACAGTGAACTCTCCCAGTTTTCTTATTCTTAGTTAAATGAGAAAAGTACTAGAGATTATAAAATCATATACAAAGCAATTTAAATCACAAAGCCGGGAATGCCATTTATAAGTTTTGTGGACATTACTTTATTATTAACTAGAAGCCCGGTGCATGAAAATTCATGCACTGGAGTGGGGGTCCCTCAGCCCAGCCTGCCCCCTCTCACAGTCCGGGAACCCTCAGGGGTGGGAGGCGACCCGGAGAACAGGGGAAGCAATGTCCTATCACACCTCTGCTGCTGCCACTGCCGGCAGTGCAAGTCTCATCCGACCCTGGTTACCTGAGCCTCAGGTGGCCCTGGGCAGCTGGGCAGCTGCCATCTGAGGCTTGCCTGTGCCTCAGGCCAGCCTTGGGTGGCTGGGGGTCTTAAGGGACTGGGGCACTCTGGAGGCAGGCGCATGGAGCGGCTGCCACCCCGGTGGGGCTGAGGGGACTGGGCACCGCCATCTTGTAGCTGTGGGCATTGCCATCTTTGAGGATGAGGCAGTCATTTAGCATATTCCCTCCTTATTGGTTGTGGGCATCATCATCTTTGCAATGGCATGAGGTTCAATTAGCATATTCCCTCTTTATTAGATAGGATAGTACAAAGTGAACATATAGGTGGCCAAGAGACATATGAAAAAATGTTCATAGTCACTAATCATCAGAGAGATGTAAATTAAAACAACAATGAGGTAACACCTTACATCTGTCAGAATGGCTACCATCAACAAATCAACAAATTACAAGTGCTGGCAAGGATTTGGAGAAAAGAAAACCCTATTACACTGCTGGTGGGAACATAAAATCATGCAGCCATTATGGAATTTCTTTAAAATATTAAATATGGAACTGCCATTGGACCCAGCGATACCACTTCTAGGAATATATCCTAAGAAACATGAAACACTAATCAGAAAGAATATATGCACCCCTATGTTCATAGCAGCACAATGTACAATAGCTAAGACCTGGAAACAGCCCATCATTAGGCGAGTAGATAAAAAAGCTGTAGTACATTTACACCTTGGAATACTATGCAGCAGTAAAAAAAGAAGGTTCTCTTACCCTTTGAGAAATAGTATGGAGTGACCTGGAGAGCATTATGCTAAATGGAATAAGCCAGTTAGAGAAAGAAAAATGTCACATGATCTTACTCATATGTGGAATCTAAAGAACAAAATAAACCACTGAACAAAATAGATCCAGAGACATAGAAGCATGGAACAGACTATCAAATCTGTTGGGGGGGAGGGTAGCGAGATCAACCAAAGACCTTTTTTGAATACTAGAGTCCTGGTGCACAAAATTCGTGCCCTTGGGGATTAGGGGGTCACTCAGCCCAGCCTGCACCCTTTTAGTCCAGGAGGTCTCAGTGGATGTCTGACTGATGGCTTAGGCCTGCTCCCCACAGTCAGACATCCTTAGCGCTGCCACAGAGGCAGACCACTGTGCTCACCAGCCAACAGCCTGGCTTGTGGCTCAGTGGTGATCCTCCTGTGGGTGCACTCTTACCACCAGGGGGCAGCTCCTGCATTGAAAGTCTACCTCCTGGTGGTTAGTGCACGTCATAGCAACTGGTCGACCAGTCGTTCTGGTCGTTCTGCTGTTTTATCACTGGGCTTTGATTATATAGTATTATATATAATGCAATCTGGAAACAGAGACAATGTTACCTCTTGCTCTCCAGTTTTAATGCTTTTCATTTCTTTTTCTTTCCCAACTGCTCTGGATAAGACTTCTGATACTATCTATAATAATAAAAGCGTAATATACTAATTAGACTAGACAGCTGAACGTCATTCTGGATGAAGGTGAGGCAACGAGGCAGGCAGAGGCGGTTAGGGGCAATCAGGCAGGCAGGCGAGTAGTTAGGGGCGATGAGGCAGGCAGGCCAGCAGTTAGGAGCCAGTGGTCTGGGATTGTGAGAGGGATGTCTGACTCCTGGTTTAGGCCTGATCCCCTGAGGGGTCCCAGATTGCAAGAGGGTACAGGCTGGGATAAGGGACCCCCCCCATGCACGAATTTCGTGCACTGGGCCTCTAGTGTTTGCCGGGGTTCTTGTTCCAGCATTATGAAGGGTTCAGAAATCTGGAGAAAGGCTGTGCGTAGATTAAATAAGAGTCAAGAGATGAAAGATAATTTTGAAAGGCATTGGGGGTCAGAGGAGCTTCAGCTAAAGGAGCTAAAGTTCTCCTTGTCTCAGGACCCTTGCTTTTTATTAACACAATTTGTCCTAAGGCAAGGTGGAGATAATACACTTCAAAGGGTAGGGTACAGAAGCATTGTCAGATTGGGGAATAGCCTACAGCTGTTCAGGTGTTTAGCCAACAGGAGGCAATAACATGTAGATTAAGATACCCTGAGCTGTCTGGCAGCAAACAATCATCCTATTCAGGTTTGGGGGAAGTGCCTTTCAGCCATTCCAACAGGTGATTACATATGTGACTCAGCCCTTGTTGAGCCCCCCAAGTTTCATCAACCTTTTGATGAAACTCTTGTAATTATGACATGCTGGAATTGGCTTCCGGCAGTGTTCAATAAAAGTGGCAAGAGTGGGCATCCTTGTCTTCTTTCTGATGTTAGAGAACATTCAGCTTTTTACTGTTAAGCATCATGTTTGCTTTAGGCTTGTCCTATGTGTCATTCATTATGTTGAGGTACATTTCTTCTGTATTTGCCTTGTTGAGAATTTTTTAATCATAAATGAATATTTAATTTTGTCAAATGCTTTTTCTGCAAATATTTAAATGATCATATGATGTTTTTCTACCATTTTATTAATGTGATATATCATATTAATAGAGTTTTGTGGATGTTGAACATCCTTGCATCCCTGGAATTTGGTGTATAATCACTTAAATGTATTGTTGATTTCAGTTTGTTAATATTTTGTTCAGAATTTTTTCATCTATTTTCATCAGATATATTGGTCTATAATATTTTTTTATGTGTGATGTCCTGTTGTGGATTTGGGATATATATATATATATATATATATATATATATATATGCAACAAATAAACTCTTGTTCTTTTCAGACACTTAGATTATTTTTCTTTCTGTGTGTGATGATTAGTGTTGTTACTTCAGCATAACATCCAATCCTGATTCATATAGGTACAATCATTTTGTCTCATAACTGAGCAAACTTGGGACATGTCTTGGCAACATAAAGATATTTTGTGTGGCACAGTACAGATAGCTCACATAAGTCCTTTATTTGGAGTTGAGGACCAATTTTCACCATCTTTTGAACTGTGCCAGTTGGAAGTGTAGTTTTAGGAACTTTAGGCATACCCACCTAATTCTGGCTCCTGAACACTGCTCTGATTGTATGACTTTTCTTTCACTGGAGTCTTACTACAACTGGATCATGTCAGTGAGATACTTGAATCATAGCACACAGATTTTCTGCCATTTATGAAAAAAGCTTTTCTCTGAATTATCCTTTTTATTATAACTTTATCTATTAACAGTTGCAAAAGTACATAAAATCTTGCCCCACCACCAGAGCAGTATTATGTCTAACACAGTTCTGTTTGCCATTAGCCTTTCTCTTCCTCTCTCTTCCTCTCCCTCTCCCTCCCCCCCTCTCTCTTTCTCTCACCCTCCCTCGCTTTTGTTTTGTTAATCCTCATCCAAGTATATTTTTCTACTAATCTTTTAGAGAGAGTGGAAGAGAGAGGGAAACACAGAGAAAAATTGATGTGAGAGAAACACATCGATTGATTGCCTCCTGCACATGCCCCAACAAGGGCCCGGGCCAGGGAGGAGCCTGCAAACAAGGTATGTGTCCTTGACTGGAATCAAACAAAGGGCCCTTTGGCCCACAGGCTGACACTCTATCTACTGAGCCAAACCAGGTAAGACTCTCTCTCTTTTTGTACGGTCTGTGATACTTCCTAACACCACTAATTCTCTGATTCTTCAGACATGGACTAGCAAAAAGTGACTTCAGGAGCCTCCTATGTCACCATCTTGGACTAGAAACTGTAATGCAATATCTTTGCAGTTGAAAGTATTTGTTATAATAAATCTAGAATAATTCATATTTTTTAAATTTCTTCATTGATTTAGGTATTACATATATGTCCTTATCCCCCCATAGAATAGTTCGTATTATATACTGTTCTCCACAAATACATACTGATTGACTGAATGTTTTAATAAAATAAAAATATATCCTGAACATAGCCCTTCTCTCCAAAACCAGTATCTTTTTTAAGTTCAGATGCTAACCATCTATATTTTATACTATTTCCTTAAACATTTAACTTGTCTCTTTATCAGTAGTCTTCACACTCAATATCATTCTTCAACCTAATTCCAGTAATATAATTTTAAGCACACCTCTGATTATGTACTCTCTCTGTGTGTGCTTTATGTTTCCCTTAAGGTAATACAAAACTTTTTTTCTCTTAGTTTTCTAATTCATTATTGACCCTTCCAAAGCTCAGAATCTTCCATTATTTTTCTCCGCCATCCTATTAGGTTACCTATCTCCAGATCAAAGTGATATTTTAATTTTTCTTTCAGTTTGTAGTTTTTCTGACAAGTCCATATTTTTTGTTTATTTACTAGAGGCTTGATGCATAAAAATTTGTGCAAGAGTAGGCCTTCCTTTCCCCGGTTGCCAACACTGGCTTCCCTCTGGCATCCAGGACCTGGGCTTCCCTCCTCCGGCAGCCCTCAGCCTGAGCACCTGAGACCCTGGCTGGCTTCCCTCTGGCCCAGCTTTGTCAGGAAGTACATCTGGAATGATGTCTGGAAGACATCCGGTCTAATTAGCATATTACCCTTTTATTATTATAAATTTATTTATTTATTTGTTTATTTACTTATTTGCTTTACTGCTTTATTTCCCCTTTGGTGTCAAATCTGTTCCTAAACATCTATTTGTTCCACTGCACTCCATAAAGTATTTCTACCTTTCTTCTATAATGTACAATCTATTCATACAACTTTAAAAATACTAATTATATTGAATACTCATGATTTTTTAATTAAATGACTTTAGCATTATATTATGGAGTTTTTCAATGACTCTCTAATTTTGAATCTCAGAGGCCCAGCATTATGCCATTTGTATCAAAGTTCTCAGTAAATATTTAGTACAATAAAAGATGATATTAGTTTTTTTTAAAATATATTTTTATTGATTTCAGAGAGGAAAGGAGCAGAAGAGAGAGAAATAGAAACATCAATGGTGGGAGAATCATTGATTGGCTGCCTCCTGCATTCCCCCCCCCCCCCGCAGTGGGGATCGAGCCCGCAATCTGGGCATGTGCCCTTGACCAGAATCAAACCTGGGACCTTTCAGCCCACAGGCCAACACTATAGACTGAGCCAAATCAGCTAGGGCTGATATTGGGTTTTATAATAACTGTAAAATCACTATAACAGGTTTTGTCTAGTTGAGCATTTATACTGAAAAAATGCTGGTTAATGAACAGATGTCAAGAGAAATGGAGAGAGAGATAGAAACATTAATGATGAAAGAGAATCGCTGATGGGTTGCCTCCTGCATGCCACACTGCATCCTGGGAATGTGCTCTGATGGGGACTTGAACTGTGACCTCTTGGTTCATAGGTCAATGCTCAACCAGTGAGCCATGCCAGCTAGGTAGATTATTTTTATAGCTAGTAAGTAGGAAAAGAGAACAAAGGGCAAAGACCAAGTATGAGTATTCTCAACATTTAGATACTGGATAGAAGAGTAGAGGCTGAAAAAGAAAGCTGAAAATACTATACTGAAGATATGAAGAAAACCAAGGGCATGTGATGATAGGGATTTCAGAAGGAGAGAGTTATCCAAGACATGGGAATCTGATGCCATAGAGGACCACTTGCAGACCACTGATGTCCTTGAAAAGATCAGTATTACTGATATGAAGGTAAAGGTGGGGAGATGGAAGTCTGATTGAAATACGTTGAAATAGTTATTTGGTGATTTCTGGGCTAAACTTTGAAGGAGAGCTAAATGAACGAAATATTGCAGAGACTATGTTATAAGATGGCTATATAAACATCATCATTATTATCATCATTTCCTAGATTGAAGTTCTTTTTACTTAATTACTTTTGTTTAATATGTAGCCATTGTCATTGACCCCAGAGTACTGATAAACCATAGGCAAACTCTTAAGAGACAAATATTGAAAACAATAATAATACCATTGTATTATCATCCTCTCTAATAAAATGGTACTATGCAAAGTAACCATCACTCCACTACACAAGCCACCAGCCAAGCCACGCCCACCAGCCAATCAGGGCGAGTATGCAAATTAACCCCAGCCAAGATGGCTACAGCCACAGAGAGCAAGGTTTCTCAGGTAACAGAGCAAGCCAAGCCTTCCATAGTCGTTGCAGGCCTAAGCCTCCACTCAAGCTACAAAGTTTCAATTATTGAAGGTAAACAAATTCAAACAAATGGAGGCAGATTGGAGCTTGAGAGAGCAGGCCAGGGTTGCCGGCGGCAACAGGGAAAGCAAAGCTTTCTGCACACCCTGGCGGGGCTCACCCGCTTAAGGCTACAAAGTTTCAATTGTAGAAGGTGAATTAACTGCCACAGAAATGGCTGCCGCCCTGGAGGGAGCAGCAGGCTTGGCTCCACTCCAGGCTACAAAGTTTCAATTGTAGAAGGAAAATAAATTCCAGATACCAGGGCCTCTGCTTGGGTTGCCAGGGGGCGTGGCTGGCCTGAAAACCACCACAGGCCCCTCGCTCAGGCTGCCCCATGCCCCAAGGGAACCCCACCCTGATCCGGGACACCCTTCAGGGCAAACCAGCTGGCCCCCACCCATGCACCAGGCCTCTATCCTATCTAATAAAAGAGTAATATGCAGGTTGACCATCACTCCAACACACAATATGTCTGCCCCCATGTGGTCAAAGATCCTGCCCCATGTGGACACAAGATGGCAACTTTAAGAGGGCCAGCAGGAGAGGGCAGTTGGGAGGCACCCGACCTGCAAGGGAGGGCAGTAGAGAGGGACCAGGCCTGCAAGGGAGGGCAGTTGGAGGTGATCAACCCTGCAGGAGAGGGCAGTTAGGGGTGACCAGGAAGGCAGAGGAGGGAAGTTGGGGGCAAACAGGCTGGCAGGGGAGCGGTCAAGCATCAAGCAAGCTGGCAGCGGAGTGGTTAGGGGGTGATCAGGCTGGCAGGCAGAAGTGGTTAGGGGCAATCAGGAAGGCAGGCAGGTGAGCAGTTGGGAGCCAGCAGTCCTGGATTGTGAGAGAGATGTCCGACTGCCCGTTTAGGCCCGATCCCAGCAGGATCGGGCCTAAACGGGCAGTTGGACATCCCTCCAGGAGTCCCAGATTGGAGAGGTTACAGGCTGGGGTGAGGGACAACCCCCCTCCGTGCACGAATTTTGTGCACCGGGCTTCTAGTGGATTTATAATATTCTGTTATTCAGACCTGCCTGCAGAAGAACTATGAAGTCAAAATGAATGTGGCCAAAAATTGAGTATTTTCCCGCTAGAAAGAAATATTGTTTTAACTATAGAAATCTGAATGACCAATGGAATCACACGGTGCAAAGTGACTTGAGAACTACAAAGTAGTCAACCATGCTTGCTGTCTATTTCCTCTTGTTCTCAGACCTCCTCCCCTCCTGCCTATATAGCTTTCATATCCCAAAGGTTGAGAACTTCTTCTTTAAGTCACCCCAACACAGAACTTCTGATTGGTTCAACTCACTCGATAAGCAAGTTCTCTAGCTGCCTTCAGGAATTCTTAAACATCACTATTCCAGGACTTAAACATTACTGGATTTTCCAAAACAACCAAAGTTTTATTCTGATGATTCTCCTACCAAAAACAAATGAAGAAAAATCCACCCTACTGCATTTGTAAATCTCACATGGGAGTGTCTGTTATTTAGTATTCCTTTAAGTGCCTGGCCTATGGCTAATAATGTATGTTGGCAAATAATGTGCAGACGTTGATTACTCACTTCCTCATTCTCCTGGGCACACTATGATATTACATTTCAATTACATATGGTCAAATTGGCTAAGCAATGGAAAAAGTTCAATGTTTTTTCCCAAGGAGATAATAAACTCAGATTTAAATTTAAAAAAAAACAAAACAGGCAGACATTTGGAAAATGAATAAGTGGTTAAGGAAATCTATATCCAGGAAAATTATATTTCAGATAAGATTGTAGAGATGTTGATTTGAATTGCCAGTTCAACAAACAAGTACATATTTCCAGGAGGAAATCACATAGCGGCATATAAACCTCAGATATACAATCTGGGCAAGAAATATACATTTGCGATCTATGAACGTATGAATGAAAACAAAGCACATGTTATGGATTTGTTTAATTAAAGAGGCAATGTTGTTTGAAAATAAAAAAAAGACCAAAAAGCCATGCATGTGGATTTCCTTCATTTTGAGTTTGGAAGGAAACAGCTAGTAAAAGATACTGAGAAAAAGTGGTAAGAGATGTAGGTGATAACTTGGAGAATATATACCAGGGGGGAAAAATATGGTGCTTTGGCAATGAGGGTTAAGAAAGAACAAGAAACTTTCTTGAGCTGAGTTAATGAACTGAGAGAGGAGGAAACTGGAATTTGAAGCCAGAAAAAAGTTTTCTTTTAGGGCTTTACTTTGAAATACATGCTCATGTATGTGAGTTTTTTTTTCTTATCCACAGATGCCCTGAACTTCCTGAACTGCCAGCAAAATGATCAGTAATGAACTGTGTTGTCTGGTATTGATGATTTCTTTGGGCAAATTTGAAAATGTTTCCAATGTTCTTTTGTCATTAAAGATAAAAATATGAAGAGGTGAGTTGATATTTATCCAAGCTAAAATGGTTGCTCTTTCTTGATTGAAATTTGCTTGAGGATAAAACTTTGAAATGAAAATATAAATGTAAATATCATTTTTTATTAAATCAACAAATACAGATGCCTACTGTATGCCTACCAGACACTAGATCATACATTCATTTTACAGATCAGTATATAATTTATTTTTGTCCATAACTTGAAGACTATTTTCCTCATTAACATAGTGACCTTCATAATATTGGTAATACTATTTTTTGATAATGCATAATTTCTAGGTATAATGAAAATACTTCACATTCACTATATCACTTAACCTATGGGTCTAAGATGTTCATAAAATGTTGTGAACACTGAACAGGATAATACATGTATAGACTTTAGGTCATATATTTAATACTCAAGTAACCATATAAAATATAATCATTAAGCCCATTGTAAAAAGAGTTAATTGAGACATACATATGTTAAATAGCATGCTGAAAATAACAAAAAATGGCACAAAACCTGGGGCTGTTTGGCACTATGTAGCATACGTATATTGCCTGATAGATTGCTTTTCATATCAATATTTTTCATAGCCTCCTTTCAGGACTTTGTGGATATTCTGAAGAAGAAAGCCACATTTTTTATCCAATCATCTATCAAAGGACACTTCAGTTGTGTCCATGTCTTGGCCATCATGAATAAGTTGCAATGAACATAGGGGTGCATATCTTTGCAAATTAATGTTTTCAAAATTTTCAGGTAGATACCCAGAAGCGGGGTTGCTTGGTCATATGGTAACTCTATTCTTAATTTTTTTAGGAAACTCTATACTGTTTTGTATGTTAAATATAGTGGCTGTACAAGTATACATTCCCACTGGCATGAATGAGGGTTCCTTTCTCTCCACAACCTGTCCAATGCTTGCTATTACTTATCCTATCAAATAAAAGAGTAATATGCAAATTGACCATCACTCCAACACACAAGACAGCTGCCCCCATGTGGTCAAAGATGGCTTCCCCCATGTGGACACAAGATGGCCACCACAAGATAGCCAGCAGGGGAGGGCAGTTGGGAGGGACCAGGCCTGCAAGGGAGGGCAGTTGTGGGCAATCAAGCCTGCAGGGGAGGGCAGTTAGGGGTGACTAGGCAGGCAGAGGAGGGAAGTTGGGGGTGACCGGACCTGCAGGGAAGGGCAGTTGGGGGGGACCCATGCCTGCAGGGGAGGGAAGCTGGGGGTGACCGGGCCTGCAGGGAAGGGCAGTTGGGGGGGACCCAGGCCTGCAGTGGAGGGCAGTTAGGGGTGACCAGGCCCTACATGGGAGGGCAGTTAGGGGCAAACAGGCTGGCAGGGGAACAGTTAGGCATCAATCAGGCTGGCAGGGGAGTGGTTAGGGGGTGATCAGGCTGGCAGGCAGAAGCGGTTAGGGGCAATCAGGAAGGCAGGCAGGCAAGCAGTTGGGAGCCAGCAGTCCTGGATTGTGAGAGGGATGTCCGACTGCCTGTTTAGGCCCAATCCTACTAGGATCGGGCCTAAACGGGCAGTTGGACATCCCTCGAGGGGTCCCATATTGGAGACGGTGCAGGCTGGGCTGAGGGACAACGACCCCATGCACAAATTTCATTCACCGGGCCTCTAGTCTATAATAATCTATAATAATAAAAGCATAATATGCTAATTAGACTGGACGTCCTTCTGGATGATCTTCCGGACAAAGCTAGGGCTGCAGCTGCAGGATCAAGGTAGCTTCCTTGGCTGCAAGAGAGGGATCGAGGCAGCTGCCACAGCTGCAAGGGCCTACTCTTACACCAATTTCATACACCGGACCTCTAGTTTTGTTAATAATAGCCATTCTAACAAGTACAAGGAGGTATCACATTATAGTTTTGATTTGTATTTCCATGATAGCTAATGAAGTTGAACACCTTTTCATATATTTGTATGCCTTCTTGGGAGAAGTGTCTGTGCAATCCTCTTCCTATTTTTTAATGAGTTTGTTTGTTTGGTGTTGAGTTGTATGAGTTCTTTATGTGTTTTGGATATTAGTTGCTTGTTAAAGCTGTTTGCAAATATTATTTCCCATTTGATTGGTTGCCTTTTTGTTTTGTTGGCAGTTTGTTTCGCTATGAAGAAGCTTTTAGTTTGATATAATCCCATTCATTTATTTATGCCTTTTCTTGCCTTGCCTTTGGGGTCAAATTCATAAAATCTTTTTTATGAAAATGTAATTTTATATATATATACTAGAGGCCCAATGCATGAAAATTCGTGCAAGAGTAGGCCTTCCTTCCCTCAGCTGCCGGCACTGGCTTCCTCCAGCACCCGATCTGAGCTTCCCTCCTCCGGCTTCCAGCAGGCACCTGGGACCCAGGCTGCTTCCCTCTTCCAGCCACCAGCAGGCACCAGGGACCTGGGCTATTTCCCTCCTCCTGCCACCTGCAGGCACCCGGGACCTGGGCTGGCTTCCCTCCTGCCCTGGCTTAGTCAGGAAGGACATCTGGAATGACGCATGGGAGACTTCTAATCTAATTAGCATATTACCCTATTATTATTATTATTATTATTATTATATACATATATATGTATTTATACTAATAAAAGAGAAACATGCAAACTGACCGTCCCTCCGCTACACCCACCAGCCAATCAGAGCGAGTATGCAAGTTAACCCAACAAAGATGGTGGCTAATTTGCATATGCAGGCATGGAGCGAAAAACTGAAGACAGTGTAGAAGGAAGCCAAGTGCTACAGAAGGGAGTGAAGCTGTGGAGAAGCAGGCGGTGTGGCGAAGATGGGAGGGAAGCCCACCTCGGTGAGCTTCCCTCCCTTCTCTGCTTCACTCTGGCAGCAGGAAGCCCTATTCTTGCAGGAATCTTCCTGCAATGGGCCTCTAGTATATATATATATATATATATATATATATATACACATAATGCAATACTATATATATATATACATAATGTAATACTACTCAGCCATAAGAAAAGATGAGATACTGTCATCTGTGACAGAAAAAGTTAAGAACCATATGATTTCACTCATATGTGGGATATAAAACTGAAAGCAACAAATGAACAAACAAGAAAAACAAAGAAAAAACTCATAGACACAGACAACAGTATCATAGCTACTAGAAGGAAAGGGGTGTGGGGAGTACTAAAGGATAAAGGGGTCAAATATATGGTGCCAGAAGAGGATTTGACTCTCAGTGGTGGGCACACAATGCAATATGAAGGTCATGTGTCATAGAAATATACACTTAAAACCTACATAACCTTATTAACCAATGTCACCCCAATAAATTTAATAAAGAAAAAATTAAACAAAAGGAAGTCACATTTGAAATCTAGAGTACATTTTATTTTACTATTCATTGAGATATTGTTTTCCATGTGAGTATTAAAGAAGCTTAGTTTATTAAGCATCCAATCCATTCCAAGATTTGTGCTAAACATTTGCATGAGTTGTCTCAGCAAAGTGAAAGTAGTATCAGAAGATCTGAATTCTAGTCCTTTTCCTAACACTATCATATTACTTGACTCTCTCTAACTATTTAGGTTATTTGAATGCAAGCAAATAAAAAGAAACACTTGTTAAACAAAAAATGGATAATAAGAAAGAATAATGCATAATACATTTGTCAAAACACACATAATGTACATTACCAAGAGTGAACACTCATGTATACTGTGAGATTTGAATGATAATAATGTGTCACTGTAAGTTTATCAATCTTAAAAATGTACCATTCTGGTAAGGGATGCTGATAGTAGGGAAGACTGTGGAGTCGGGGGCAGGAGTAATATCGGAACACTCTGTTTTCCAGTTGAATTTACAATAACCCTGAAACTGCTTAAAAAATCTGTTTGCAAAAACTTCACTAATTATTATCTAACATATCTATACTAATAATAGAGGAATATGCATATTGTCTAAGATGCAGTCACAGTAACAACCGAACTGCAGGCTGAGTGGGGCGACCAGACTGGCAGGGGGTTAGTGAGGGATGACCAAACGACCAAACAGCAGGCTGTGTGGGGCGACCAATCCAGCAGAGGGGATAGTTGGGGGTGACCAGGCTGGTGGGGGGGCAGTTGGGGGCAACCAGACCAGCAGGGGGGCCAGTGGGGGTGACCAGGCCAGCAAGGGGGCAGTTGGGGTCAACTAGGCCAACAGGGGAGCAGTTTGGGGTGATCAGGTCAGCAGGCAGAGGCGGTTAGGGGTGATTAGGCTGGTAGGGGGGCAGTTAGGGGCGATCAGGCAGGCAGGCAGGTGCACAGTTAGGAGTCAGCAGTCCCAGATTGTGAGAGGGATGTCCGACTGCTGGTTTAGGCCCGACCCTGGGGATCAGGCCTAAACCGGCAGTTGGACACCCCCCAAGGGGTCCCAGAATGGAGAGGGTGCATGCTGGGCTGAGGGGACCACACCCCCGTGCACAAATTTTGTGCACTGAGACTCTAGTTCTATCTAATAAAGAGGGAATATATTAATTAACCCTCACGCTGTCACAAAGATGGCAGCACACACAGCCAATAAGGAGGGAATATTCTAATTGCCCCACCCTCAAAGATGGTGGCGCCCATAGCCACAAGATGGCAGCGCTCAGTCCCCTCAGCCCCACCAGGCGGGCCCAGCACTCCTTGCGCCTGCCTCCAGAGTCCCCCAGTCCCCTCAGCCCCCAGCCGCCTAGGGCCAGCTTGAGGTGTAGGAAAGGCTAGGATGGCGACTGCCCAGCCACCCAGGGCTGCCCGAGGCTCAGGTAACCAGGGCCGGCTGAGGCTTGCACTGCTGGCAGTGGCAGCAGCAGAGGTGTGAGGGGGCATCGCCTCCCGCCTCTGAGGGCTCCTGGACTGTGAGAGGGGGCAGGCCGGGCTGAGGGACCCTCCTCCAGTGCATGAATTTTCCTGCACTGGGCCTCTAGTTTATAAATAATGTATTAATTTTGTGAACATTCATTTTGGTCTACTAAAATATTTTGTATCCCTTATTCTATCATATTTTAAGGGTAGTCACAAAGTAGAACATTTGAAAGTGCTTTGAAAATTATGTAAAGTATTATTGTTTAATTTTGAGATAGGTTATAAAAATTGAATAAATGTGGAAAATAATCTCAAGTTAAGAGTACAGAAGATGGTAGAAGAATGGAGAATTGACCTTATTGTTTCTCTTTCTCTTAATTCCTGCTGAAGACAGAAATTATCTGGGTCCTCAGGCACCACATGGCATAATATTTATAAAAATATTATCAGTGTGCAGCTCATGAAGTACTACATTGATTCACATTTATTAATAAATTAGAAATTTATTCTCTTCTTTCAAAGATTCTCCTTGAATATTTATCTGAAGTGAGAACCACAGAAGGAACATCATAGGCCTCACCTACTGCAGGAGGGCCCAGCCTTTCACCTCAGGCCCTTGCCAGTACGCCTGTGAAATCAGTGCGGGTTCTTCTGAACTTGTTCTTACCATTTCCTTCTCTCTGCAGGGAGGCCTGGGAATACACTGGCCACATACAGGCCATTACTTGATGGAAAGAGGTTTTCTTCTGGGATTAATTAGATGTTGGGCTCAGCCAAGTAAATTTAAGCAGCAGCAGTATTTCCAGTTCTTTTTACAGAGGAGGAAGAATTGAGTAGATTAGGATGAAAAATGGATTCCAGATACTAAAAATTTGGAGAGAGAGAGAGAACACATAAAAAACTAATTATTTTTTATAAGAAACTCTTGAATGGAAAATTGTCTTAACAAATGGGTATTCAGTTTCCACTTTATCATTGCCCAAGATCAACATATAGAACACAGGCTATTAAAAACATGGGTTTATTCAAAGTACAATTCTGTGTTGTCAAGCACCTTTTAAATGCAAGATAAAAGGTGTAATTGTGAGCTGCATGATAATTTCAACAGGAAAATACCTTTGTCTTATGAAGGTCAAATGAAATTTAAAATATGTTACAACCAATGGTAATTTACCAATGACAGCATTAAGTATAATACATCTAATAAGAGTTGATAGCAAGAGATCCTTGGCTATGTTCTTTGGTCAAATAACTGGGGCTCAATTTCTTTTTGAAAAATGCAGAATAATATGATTCTCATCATCCATGGAGCATGATGTTCTGGGACATTTTGTGTGATTTATGCAATTTATATTAGGCAGAGCTTTTATAGCAGCAAGCCCCTAACCACCCAAGTGTGAAACTAAATTATTATTTCATTGGGGACAAGAGAGAACATTTTAAAACATCCGCTAATGCTATATACCCCAAATGATTTTCCTGGCTTGCCATATTCTTATTTTTCAAATTCAAAATGCTGCTATTAAATTAACATTTAATTATTATGACACTGTGACCACTTGTAACAGACAACTAAACACTGTGAGCTAATCCATAATGTGCAAAGCACACAATCATTTTCTCAAAACCATTGTCAGGCTTTTGCTGACAAGAGTGGGATTTGCGCCCTAGCCAGTTTGGCTCAGTGGATAGAGCATTGGCCTATGGACTGAAAGGTTCCAGGTTCGATTCCAGTCAAGGGCACATGCTCAGGTTGTGGGCTTGATCCCCCAGTGAGGGGCATGCAGGAGGCAGCCAATCAATGATTCTCTCTCATCATTGATGTTTCTATCTCTCTCTCCCTCCCCCTTCCTCTCTGAAATCAATAAAAATATATTTTAAAAAAAGAATATGAGAGTGGGATTTGCAAGTCACAAATAAGAATATTGTGCTCGCTTTGGCCAGTGTTGCTCAGTGGTTAAAACATCAGCCTCATGCAATGAAGGGTCACAGGTTTGATTCCAGGTTTACAGCACACACCTAGGTTGCAGGTTCCCTCCCCAGAACTGATCGGGTTGCATATGGGAGGCAACCAATCATTTCTCTCACACATTAATGTTTCTCTCTTCCTCTCTGTCTTCCTCTCTCTCTCCCCCTCCCTTGCTCCCTTCCACTCTCTTTAATAATCAATGGAAAAAAATATCCTCAGGTGAGTATTAACCACCACTACCCCTACCTCCCCCCAAAAAAGAATATTGTGCTCAACGGTATAATATAATCTCTAGTTTTTGTCATTTTTATTTTGGCAATAGCATATCTGAGTAATTTCACATTGCCATGCCATGGTAAGATGAAAAATAAACAGGAGCAAACATTTTAAAATTCATGTTAGTGGCTAGATTTATAGAAAAAACCCATTGTAGGGCTCTACTTAAATATATACTTGTTTATTACAGAGAAGAACCCAGTAAAGAGGAATGAAGAGTGATATATGGTTATAAATAGTTGGATAATAAATCACTGAGCCATGGGTTGGTGATTCCCCAACTGTTTCCTGAACTAAGCAATGAATGTGTAATAATTACTTCACAGGAGCTAATAATTAACTCAGTCTTTTATTTTATTTTATTTAAGTTGGAAGAGGCACTTTATTAACATTCCATCATCAGTCTTCATTCATACCCTGATCCTTTGGCGAGGCCCTGTGCCTCAGTGCTGCTGGAGAAACTGGTCAGCAGAGGTGACTTGCAACAAACTCTGCAACTTTTTTTAAATTTTATTGAATTTATTGGGGTGACATAGGTTAATAAAATTATATAGGTTCTATCTCTGACAAGAGTACTTAGCACGTAGTGATTAAAATCTGTAAAGTTTCCTATTGTTACAGTGACAAATTATCACAAATTGTATTGCTTAAAATCATGAGTTCATTATGAAATAGTGCTAAAGTTTGGAAATCCAAAATATGTTTTACGTGGCTAAAATCAAGGTGCCTGCAGAGATGCCTTCTTTCTGTTTTCCTTTCTTTTAAGGAAATAATCTATTCCTTGCCTTTCCTCAGTTTAAGAGGCTACATTCATTCTTTGAGTCATGCCCCATTCCCTTTAGCAATGGCATCACACTGATGTCAATAATGTCACATATTATCTATCTATATAAAAGCCTAAGTGACCAGACAACTGGATGACTGGTTGGTAGCTATGACATGCACTAACCACTAGGGGGAAGATGCTTAATGTAGGAGCTGCCTCCTGGTGGTCAGTGCGCTCACACAGTGGGAGCGCCACTCAGCTGACCAACAGGTGCCAGAAGCCGGGCTCATAGCTGGAGAGCACAGCTTTGGCTGCGCGAGCCTCTCCTGCCCCCATGGTAGCACTACCAAGTGGCAGCGGTGGCAGGTGCAGTGGGGGATGTTGGACTGCTGGTTTCAGCCCGATCCTCTACACTGGACTGAGGGGATTGGGCCAAAACCGGCAATCCGACATCCCTTGAGGGGTCCCAGATTGCAAGAAGGCACAGGCCAGGCTGAGGTCCTCTAGTCAAATCCTAATATATAAAAACCCAGGGTCTGTAACAACTGAATGAAGACTCGACCGAACACCAGAAGTCAGTCCTGCAGTCAGTACTGGGTTGCCGTGGTGACGCAGCACCGACTGCCGCTGGTGCTGGCACAGCAACCCAGCACTGACTGCTGAGGGGGCTGCAGATCAGTCATGGAGAGAGGCCCAGAGAGAGAGGCAGGGTCTGATCCGCAGCCTCTGTGGCAGCTGTTGATCAGCCTTTGCCTCTCTCTTTCTCTCTGGGCTTCACCAGCAGCCGCACCTCTGTTACTCTCCGGGCCTGCTGATCAGCCCCGCCTTTCTGGTCAGGCCTGGAGATAGGCCTAGAGATGCTGACTGGCATAGAAACTGACCAATCAGAACCTAATCTGGGTGAACTGTGAGGAGCCAATGGCTGCCTAGGAGGCAGAGCTTTTGATGCTGACTGGCATAGAAACCAACCAATCAGAACCAAATTGGCCAGAAGGGGAGGGCCATTGGGGGCAAGATCAAGCTGGAAGGGGAGGGCAGTTAGGGGTGATCAGGCAGGCAGAAGCAGTTGGGGGCGATCAGGCAGGCAGTCAGAGAGGTTAGGGGTGATCAGGCAGGCAGGCAGAAGGGTTAGGGACACTTAGGCAGGCAGGCAGAGGCAGTTAGGGAAAAACAGGCAGGCAGGCAGGTGAGCGGTTTGAAGCCAGCAGTCCCAGATTGTAAGAGGGATGTCCGATAGGAGAGAGAGCCGGCTTGCCTGAGGGAACCCCCCCTCCATGCACGAATTTCGTGCACTGGGCCACTAGTCTATATATATAAAAGGCTAATATTCAAAGTGTCCCCTCGGGAGTTCAACTGGGAGTTCAATGGCTTGCCATGAAGTGCGCTGACCACCAGAGGGTGGCGTGGAATGAAGGAAGGCTCCAGTCAGCAGTCGAGAAGGAAGGCCCAGGTCAGCAACCAGCAGCCAGGGAAGGAAGGCCCTGGCCAGCAGCTGGAAGGCCCTGATCGGCCCTAATCAGTGGTCACCCTACCCATGCAAGAATTTCATGCAGCAGGCCTCTATTTATATGATATACTAATATATTAGCATAATAATAATTTTCTGTAAGGTAACTGTAATCAAATCATTTTTTCCATATATATTTTAATTCTGAATGTTAGGAAGATACAGTATTGTCTAAGCAAAAGATAATATATTAGAGATCTATAAAATCTTCTTGGAGAAAAATGCTACATATATTTTTGAGTGTGCCCTACATTAATTGAATATCTTGGCTAACTCAGGAATATTATTTTCAATATAAATATTATATTTTTGGTGATAGTGCTAATCATGCAATATAATTAAGATATATATTTTTCTAATACTATCATAAATTTATGAATTAATAATACTGTCATTTAAGTATAGTTGGGTCAATTTTTCCAATTACTCTTTCAAAAATGGTTTTGATGTATATTTGTATTCATTAACTTACTGGCTTCTATTTAATTAAAAATAAATTAAATATATTGGCAACAAATAATCTGCAATTTATTAAAGTTAGCATATGGTTTGCTATACTCAAATGTGCTGAATTTAAATATAGATAACAATGTATATAACATTCACCTGGGAACTTTAAGTGCTTTTCTGTTTGTATCTCAGATACTTTTCCACTCAGCTTTCAGTCTCAACATAGGTATCATTTCTTCCCATACTTTTTCCTCTAAATTTCCTCCACTTTTTAAGAAATGAAATAGATGTTACTTCCTTTACCCATTGATGCATCTTTATGCATTTTTATTAGGTAAATTATTTGTCTAGATAAATTAGAGAAATTATATAATCAGCATATTCTGAGCTCTTTGGAGATTGGAATTTTTACATGTTCATTTATGCTTCACCAGTACCTTCTCTGATGGTTGGAACATACATGGTGAATATTCTGTCATGTTTGCTGAGAGATGGATGGACTCAATAATAAGTGAAATTTTTCATTCAATGGTATTTTAAATTACCCCATATAGTGTTGTAGTGGTTTAAATTGTGGCCACCAACAAGATATGTCCATGTCCAAATCCCAGGCACCTGTGAACCTGCAAACATATATTTGAGAAATGTGTATTTGCAAAAATAATTAAGGACCATGAAATGAATCACACTAGATACCCAGTAGGCCTTAAATATAATGACAAATGTCTTATAAGAGACAGAAGAGGAGAGAAAACACCCAAAGGAATAGGTGACATAAAGATGAGGCAGAGGCTGGAATTATAAGGCTCTAAGCCAAGGAAATCAAGAAATGCTGACAATCATCTGAAACTAGAAAGAAGAAAAGGATTCTCCAATGAGTCTCCAGAGATAGTGCTGACACTTGATTTTGACAACTGGACTCAAAAACATGGAAAATAAAGTTCTGTTGATTTAAGCTAAAAAGTTTTTGTAAATGTCTTATGACAATTCCAGGAAACTTACACAAGTACTATGGGAAAATGCAAAAAAAAAGAAACCAACTTTCCTACCTTCCATAGCCTTAATTTATTTAAGACCAGTTATTGACTTCTTTACACACACACACACACACACACACACAAACACACAATCACACAAAACAAAGAAGAAAATCACTTTATCAAAAGTTGAAAAATAATATATAGTTTTTGTTCAATAAGTACAGAGTTAA
Source organism: Ia io (assembly GCA_025583905.1). Taxonomy (NCBI): domain Eukaryota; kingdom Metazoa; phylum Chordata; class Mammalia; order Chiroptera; family Vespertilionidae; genus Ia; species Ia io. Next base: position 53,012,714 of record JAJQQW010000003.1, read on the forward strand.
TCTCAAAATTTTTACATGTATTTATACTGAGTTATCTAAAGTAGAATGTACATATGGAACATTTATGGTAATAAATACAGGTTAATTAATATATATTTATTATTATATCTAGTCATGTAAACTGTTGTTTTGATTGTGTGTGTGTGTTTTTAGTTGATTATCAGTATTTCACAATTTGGGGGAAGTAAATAGAAACTATTTTGAAAAAGTTGAGCTAAGTAGCAATTAATCATGAATGAGCAAATTTAAGTGTTGAGCTCCATTATTCCAATACCTTCTGGCTGCTACAGACTTTTGAGCAGTCAGATACCCATTATAAAAGACAGGTATTTGCCACTTTGGCTCCAGCTTCCCAAGACAGAAGTCAGGAACTCATTATCTCACTTAGTAACCATTGACTTCTGCTTAAGATATCAAGCATGAATGCACGGAGACAGCTGGCGAGAACAGCTCTGGTTTCAAGGGCAGTGGTGGAAATAGACTGAAGTCACAAATTACAGCACCTATATCAGGTCTTTGAGGCAGAGGGGGCTCCCAGGAGCTTCAGTGTGTATTTCAGCACTGTTCTTTGAAGTGTGATGTCCAAGTTACTGACTTTCTTTTAATATATTTATTTTCTCTTTAAAAGTACTAAAGTGGATTTTCCTTTTTTAAAAAACTGACTAGCTCAGATTGCAAATTAAAAGAGGATGGAAAAATAAGTCAGTGAGGAAAGGCAGGGAAGTAAAATAACTCTAGATTGAACAGGAGATGATTACAAATAAGTGATGATTTGGCATTTTATATAAGCACTAGTGGCCTGGTACATGGATTCACGCACATTGAAAGGCAATTAATTAGGAGACAGATTTTTGCGGTAATTACATTACTGCAAAAAATTACATGTCAAAATAGTATATATAATATAGTATTATAAAATTAAAACACACGTGTGATTGGCCCCAGTGAGGGTTTGATATGTTTTGTGCATGCGCTAGTCAATGTTTATTTTTAAATTGTCAGTGTGTGTCATATGTACCGGCCAGTCAGATGGTTGGACAGTCAGATGGATGGACGTACAGTTGGTCACTTAGCCATATATATATATATATATATATATATATATATATATATATATATATAAACAGATTTTATCCTCTCCTTTCCATATCTTGTATATCCAATTAAATTACTCAATCACATTATTATTCAATCTTTATATGTCTGTATCCTCCTTCCTTACTTTCTTCCTCTAATTCACCATTGAAATAGTCTCCTCATTATTTTTTGGCATTCAATCTCATCTTCACTTTTCACATGAAAATAGTAAACCTTTCTAAAAATATACTTCTGAATGACATTCATATTATTGAATAAATATTTCTGGTCCAAGTGAATGTATTAATGAAAAGATAAATGAATATAATGTCATTGTAGTGAACCCTGATGGGTTCAATACATTGGGGTAGCAAAACAAAAGAATAATTCAGGTAGAAATAAGAAATATCATATGGTAATAGAAGGAGATTTGACTTTGGGTGGTGAGCACACAATTCAATATACAGATAATGTACCATATATATGTACACTTGAAACATATAATTTTATTAAGCAATGTCACACCAATATATTTAATTAAAACAATGATGCTGCTTTCTATCAATCTAAAGTTTCATTAAAAGGTGTGACATGTCCCCTCACATTAAACTGAATGAATATTATGCTTTATCTTGTGTTCTATAAGGTGGCAAAAAACAATAATTTTTTTCTATTAACCAAAATTGTCTTTGTTGTGTTTAGTGTAACAATTTATCCTTAAAAATATGAATAGTACTTTATTATCTTTACATTTACAGCAACTTTTTCATTAAAATGTAGGTGTAAAAACACTATTTTTAACTACTAAAATATGTTTTATTTTAATGTATTAAAATGTCAAAGGAATAAAATGTACTCTTTATTACTAATGCAAATTTTATGCCTTTAAAATGAATCTAAATGATAAATAGAACTACAAAATGCTTGAAAACATAACTTTTTATAATATGAAAAGCTTTCTTGTTTCAACCATAATGAGATTTCTGTTCTAGCATAATATGTAAAGCACGATATACAAAATCTCAGAAATAACTAGAAAAAATAAAAAGTTCAATTCCTGAACATATCATTTCAAAAGGCTCCATCTTCTAGCACAATCTTCCTAGATTTACATTTACCTCTCACTACCATGATCCCTATACACACACTGAAAACCTTCAATGAGGTCTTTTTAAAAGTACCTTTTAGGTTCTCAAATGTATGCCTTAACTTCCTTTATACTACTGCAAGAACAGAGAAAACAAAATGCTTACAGCATTAATTAACCCTACCACTCACTTATGTAAATCACACAATTTTATAACACAAGGCACTAGATATAAAAAGTCATAATTCTCAGAAAATATACATGATACACTTCAGGAAAAGCAACAATAAATCTAAAACTTTTCTGATGTCCATGCAATGCAATGTATTGTCAGTTAGAGTCATTTATCAAATCATTACTATATTTGTTTTATTATATTTTTTCTTATTTAGATAAAAGAAACTTCATAAAATTAATATCAATATCCCTATAGCTATAAAAAAAAAACTACTATCATTTTAAAAATACTTCTCTAAAGTAGTAGAACAAGATGAGTTGGAATTCAATCTATCTGCATATTGCTGCTGAAAAAAATTTATAGCCATATGATTGGCAAATTGATTTAATCCAGAATATTAATATCAATATCCCTATAGCTATAAAAAAAAACTATCATTTTAAAAATACTTCTCTAAAGTAGTAGAACAAGATGAGTTGGAATTCAAACTATTTGCATATTGCTGCTGAAAAAAATTTATAGCCATATAATTGGCAAATTGATTTAATCCAGAATGATAAATTATCCACATATCTAAACTCCAAGGTAGTGAAGTATAAAAACTCAATAAGGAGTCCCAATCAAGAGGATGGCATAGGTAAATACAGTACTCGAATCCTCCCACAACCACATCAAGTACAACTTCAAGTGTGCCAATATTTGCTGGATAAAAAAGAGAGAGAGCAAGAAATTGAACACCTATTTGCAAAAAATAATGATAGAGCCCTAACTGGTTTGGCTCAGTGGATAGAGCATCGGCCTGCGACTGAAGGGTCCCAGGTTTGATTCTGGTCAAGGGCATGTACCTTGGTTGTGGGCACATCCCCAGTAGGGGGTGTGCAGGAGGCAGCTGATTGATGTTTCTCTCTCATCAATGTTTCTAACTCTCTATCCCTCTCCCTTCTTCTCTGTAAAAAATTAATAAAAATATATATATTTTAAAAAGAAATTAGGAACTAACCACAATTTACAAAAAGAAAATGATCAAAAACTTCCACAATCCAGTAAAGGCAATAGTCATACAAGTTCAGGAAGTGCAGAGAGTTCCCAAGCAAGATAAACACAAAGAGACCCACACATCATAATTAATATACCAAAGGTTAAAGACAAAGAGAGAATCATAAAAGCAGTAAGAGAAAAGCAGTTAGTCACTTACAAGGAAGCTCCCATTAGACTGTCAGATGATTTCTAAACAGAAACTTTGCAGGGAAGACGGGATTGACACAAAATATTTAAGTGATGAAAGTAAGGACCTACAACCAAGACTATCTATCCAGCAAAACTATCATTTGGAATCCAAGGTCAGATAAAGAGCTTCCCAGGTAAGAAAAAGCTAAATAAGTTAATTACCTCTAAATGAGTTTTATAAGAATTAAAAAAGGGTCTTCTTTAAAAAAAGAAGAAAAAATAGATAAAAATATGAATAATAAAATGGTAATATATACAATTACTTTAAATGCAAATATTTCGCTTAAAAGATGTATCATGACTGGATGGATAACAAAACAAGATTTTTACATATGTTGTCTATAAGAGACTCACTTTAGATCAAAACACACACACAGACTGGAAGAAAAGGGATAGAAATAGGATATTTCATGAAAGAAAAGCAAAAAGCTATGGTAGCAATACTTACACCAGACAAAATAGACTTTAAAACAAAAGCTATCACAAGAGATAAAGAAGAACCCAGCAATTTCACTCTTGGTATTTATCTAAAGAAACCCAAAACACTAAGTTGAAAAGACACATTCACCTATATATTCATTGCAGCATTCTTTGCAATAGCCAAGATATGGAAGTAACCTAAGTGTACATCAAACAATGAATGGATAAGAAGAAGTGGTGCATATATAAATAGAATATGACTCGGCTATGTAAAATAATTAAACCTTGTCATCTTCAACAACATGGATGGACCTAGAGGATATTATGCTAAGTAAAATAAATCAGAGAAAGACAACTTACAGAAGATTTCACTTATATATGGAATCTAAAGACAAAACAAACAAACACAACAGAAACACACTACTAGATACAGGGCACATTTTGAAGGTTGCCAGATCAGGAGGTATGGGTGAAAAATGTGAAGAGATTAAAAAGTACAAATTGGTAGTTATAGAATAGTCATGTGGATGTAAAGTACAGAATAGGGACTATAGTTAATAACATTGTACTAACTATGGTGTCAGGTACTAGACTTACCAGCATGATCCCTTCATAAGTTATATAAATGTCTGATCACTATGATGTACACCTGAAACTAATATAATATTTTATATAGACCATAATTGAAAAATGTAAAAAACTCATTTAAAAAATAAAATATCAATGAACGATATAAAAGCAGATTACAAAAATGAAGTACAAAAAAAAAAAAACTCCCAAAAATGAACTAAAACCCCACAAACATTAAACAATGAGCAAAAAAATGGATGGCAAAAATTTCAAAATATATCTTATAAAATTTGCTTCAAGAAAACTTAAAAATAACAAGCAGGCATTGTTTATTTTCTTTATATAAGAAATATCTGAATAATAATGCCTATAGTAGCCACCAGTTACTAAGGTCCCATGGTGTGCCAGGAGCTATTCTAAGCAAAATTTATATATTTATTCATTCAATACTTGCAAAAATCCTATAAGGTGTGTGTAATTTTGGTTAAGAGAAAGGAAGGCTTTAAGACAAATTATTTAGATTTGCCATTTTCTGGTTGTGTAAACTTGTGTAAGTTACCAAACTTTCTGTCTCAGTTTGATCCTATCTCTGATAAGGTTGCTATGTAGAATAAATTAATTAATATGTTAAAACTAGAGGCCCGGTGCATGGGATTTGTGCACTGGTGGGGGGCATGGCCTGTGGGCGTCGGCCTGCTGTGGAAGCACCTCTCATCCCGGTCAGTCGAGCGGCTGCAATGGGAGGAACTGCTCATCTGGGTCAGCCGAGCAGCTGTGGACACCCTCTGAGCAGCGCTCCCACTGTGGGAACACACTGACCACCAGAGAGCAGCTCCTGCGTTGAGCATCTGCCCCCTGGTGGTCAGTGTGCATCATAGTGACTGGTCAATTAGTCGTTCTGGTCATTTTGGTCATTCTGCCATTCAGTCTCTGAGCTTTTATTATATAGGATTGACTTGCATGAGGAGCAGTATATGGTAAGCACATGAAAATATTAACTTGTCATTGTAATCACTACTAGAGGCCCAATGCATGAAAATTCATGCCAAAAGTAGGCCTGCCTTCTCCCGGATGCCAGCAGCTTCCCTCTGGCACCCGGGATCCAGGTTTCCCTCCTGCTGCTGGCAGGCACCCAGGACCCGGGCTGGGTTCCCTCCCACCCCAGCTTCATCAGGAAGGACGTCTGGAATGATGTCCGGAAGACATCCACTCTAATTAGCATATTACCCTTTTATTATTATAGATTATTATCTCTATTTTGCAGGTGAAGAAACTAAATAATACAGCATAGAAAGATAAAACAGCCTACTCTTAGGAAATGAGTAAAACTAATTACATGTTTAGATTTTGGAGGGGAAAATGCATAGACAAGGACAAGATGCCATGTACACTTTCTAAAAATGTTACTTCTAATTGAGGAGGGCATTAGCTAGAGATAGGGTAAGACAGAAAAATACACAGTAAACAAAAAAGAATTATTGTAATGACTAGAGGCCCGGTTCTCAAAATTCGTGCATGGGGGGTGTGTGTCCCTCAGCCCAGCCTGCACCCTCTGCAATTTGGGACCCCTCAAGGGATGTCCGACTGCCTGTTATCAGGCCTAAACAGGCAGTCGGACATCCCTCTCACAATCCAGGACTGCTGGCTCCCAACTGCTCGCCTGCCTGCCTTCCTGATTGCCCCTAACCACTTTTGTCTGCCAGCCTGATCAACCCCTAACCATTCCCCTGGCAGCCTGATTGATGCCTTAGTGCTCCCCTGCCAGCCTGTTTGCCCCTAACTGCCCTCCCCTACAGGCCTGGTCACCCTTAACTGCCCTCCCCTGCAGGCCTGGTACCCCCAACTGCCCTTCCCTGCAGGCCTGGTCACCCCCAACTTCCCTCCTCTGCTGGCCTGGTCACCCTAACTGCCCTCCCCTGCAGGCTTGATCGCCCCCAACTGCCCTCCCCTGCTGGTCTGATTGTCCACAGCTGCCCTCCCTTGAAGTCCTGGTCCCTCCCAACTGCCCTCCCCTGCTGGCCATCTTGTGGCAGCCATCTTGTGTCCACATGGGGGCAGCCATCTTGTGTTAGAGTGATGGTCAATTTGCATATTACTCTTTTATTAGATAGGATAATACCTGGGGTGTATTTCTCCCCTCTAACACACAATTCAGCCTGTTGTTGTTGACCACACTTCCTACTTGCACAAACAAAGCACAATTCTGCCTCAAAATTTGCAGAAAATAATATCTGGAATATCTTTGTCAGAATTTTATAATAATCATAAAATTTTTGTTCTTGTATCAGGATGATAAACGTATGTTTTTAAATGTTAAAATCTGATCTTCTGTCCTTGATTATTTGTCATAATAAATTATTTTAAATTGTTTTAAAAAGGGAGCAAAATTATTGAAAATGTCATTGCTAATATTACTCAAAATAGCAGAATTAGGTACACAAATAAAAATATTGCAACTTTTAGTAATCGATGAGCAATGGCCTTCCTTCACATTTACTGACAGTTGCTCTAATGAAAATAGTTTCAATTGTAGAATAGAATGTAAATTGTAATATTCATCACATTGGAAAGATTTCAGAAGCACACTGACAAAGAGGCATTCAACACAACCTACACGTCTTCTAATGTGGCTATCTAGCTTTGAAGTATGCACTAATAAGGTTTTTGAGTTAATGTAAATCATTTTTATTCAAACACTAGAGGCCCAGTGCACGAAATTCGTGCATGGAGGGGTGTCCCTCAGCCCAGCCCACACCCTCTCCAATTTGGGACCCCTTGAGGGATAAGGCCTAAACGGGCAGTCGGACATCCCTCTCACAATCCAGGACTGCTGGCTCCAAACTGCTCACCTGCCTGCCTGCCAGAGTGCCCCTAACTGCTTCTGCCTGCCAGCCTGATCACCCCCTAAACACTTCCCTGCCAGATTGATTGATGCCTAACTGCTCCCCTGTGGCCCGATTGCCCCTAACTGCCCTCCCCTGCCAACCTGGTCACCCCTAACTGCCCTCCCCTGCCAGCCTGGTTGCCCCTAACTGCCCTCCCCTGCAAGCCTGGTTCCCCCCAACTGACCTCCCCAGCAGGCCTGGTCCCCCCTAACTGCCCTCCCCTGCAGGCCTTGTCCTCCCAACTGCCCTCCCCTGCTGGCCCGGTTGCCCCTAACTGCCCTCCCTTGCTGACCTGGTCACCCCCAACTGCCCTCACTTGCCAGCCCAGTCACCCCTAACTTCCCTCCCTTGCCAGCCTGATTCCCCCAAACTGCCCTCCCCTGCAGGCCAAGTTCCCCCCAACTGCCCTCCCCTGCAGGCCTGGTTGCCCCTAACTGCCCTCCCTTGCTGACCTGGTCACCCCCAACCGCCCTCACTTGCCAGCCCAGTCACCCCTAACTGCCCTCCCTTGCCAGCCTGTTCACCCCCAACTGCCCTCCCCTTCAGGCTTGGTCGCCCCTAACTGTCCTCCCCTGTGGGCCTGGTCACCCCTAACTGCCCTTCCCTGCCAGCCATCTTGTGGTGGCCATCTTGTGTCCACATGGCGACTGCCATCTTTGACCACATGAGGGCAGCCATCTTGTGTGTTGGAGTGATGGTCAATTTGCATATTACTCTTTTATTAGATAGGATAATTCTTTCTTTATAGTTTCTGAGTATGTATTATAGCTTTTTTCTATTTACAAATCTACATACCCAAAGAAAAATATAGGTATTTTCTAACTTAAGGGAGGAGATTCTTATTTTTCTGTTGAGAAATCTTATCATTTGCAGGTAACTGAAAGTTACTGTATGAGTTATAATCAATCACTGTGTGCTAACAATGTATACAAAAATAGTGCAGCAGTGACACTACACAATAAAAAATATTGCTTCTGTGCAGATAAATTAAACAAGATTTCAAGAATGTGGACATTTAATCTTGAATATTTCCTCTGAGCTTTATTTCAAATTAAATTTAGCACCTTTCATTGTCAGCAACATATACTAGAAATCTTTTAGCTCATAGTGTCCCCTTGCTCTTTTAGTTCAGGGTGACAAATGGAATTTCCTTGTGTTTCTACAACTCTAAGTGGCAATGTGAGCTGTGAAAACATTTACTACTTAAGGAATAGGTAACAGTTAACCCTGACACCTGAAAGAAGAACAAAGTACATAGTATTTAGTTCTTGCACAGAGAAATGTGTTTTTGCTACATATCCATTTCTAAACCTCAATTTTATTCCTTTTACTGACAGAAAAAATAAAGTGAAAACAAGGAGATGCAAACCAATCATCAGAATTTTTTCATGTACAGTCTTCTCAATTTTCAAGTTCTACATGGAAAACAAAGCTCATTCATACCTGTATATAAATTTATATATATGAAAGTATATATTAATTCTTATGTATATGGCATTTCTGAATTGTCACTATATTGATACATTTGGTATATATAGTATATATATATATATATATATATATATATATATATATATATATATGAATGTAAATTGTATTATTCTGTCACATTGGAAATATTTCAGAAGCATACTGACAATGAGGCATGCAAAACAACCTACAAATCTCCTAACTTTATAGTCCTCAGTATTAAAATAAATATATATATATATTTTTAATTTTCTTAAGATGGTAGTTTATTAATAGTACTTTATGTTTTTTGATATTTTAGTAAAATTTTATATAGTATACTGGGTTTCAATTAAGATCATTCATGTATGCCCTCTGACTCCATCCCTCTGTGTATAAAGATGATCATACTCTATATTTCTGTAATATATGATTGCTATAATATACTAGTAGTTGGCCCTTATGTAACAACTCATAGAGCCCCCATTTCCACATATGTAGAATAAACCCTGTTTTGAAGCCCTATATCAACTAGTCTTACTATCCTCTCTAATAAAAGGGTAATATGCAAATTAACCATCACTCTGCTACACAAGCCACGCCCACCAGCCAAGCCACACCCACCAGCCAATCAGGGTGAGTATGCAAATTAACCCCAGCCAAGATGGCTACCATTTGGTTTCCCCGGCAACAGAAGAAGCCAAGCTTTCCACACACTCTGGCAGGCCCAGGCCTCCACTCAAGGATACAAAGTTTCAATTATAGAAGGTAAACAAATCCAAGCAGCAACCATGGATCTAGCAGGAGGCTCTGCTCCAGGCTACAAAGTTTCAATTGTAGAAGGTAAATAAATTCCAGATACCAGGGCCTCTGCTTGGGTCGCCAGGGGCTTGGCTTGCCTGCAAACCACCACAGGCCCCTTGCTCAGGCCTCTCCACGCCCCAAGGGAACCCCACTCTGATCCAGAACACCCTTCAGGGCAAACCAGCTGGCCCCGACCCATGCACCAGGCCTCTATCCTCCTATCTAATAAAAGAGTAATATGCAGATTGACCATCAATCCAACACACAATATGGCTGCCCCCATGTGGTCAAAGATCCTGCCCCCATATGGACACAAGATGGTCACCACAAGATGGCCAGCAGGGGAGGGCAGTTGCGAGGCACCTGGCCTGCAAGGGAGGGCAGTTGGAGGCAATCAACCCTGCAGGGGATGGCAGTTAGAGGTCACCAGGCCGGCAGAGGAGGGAAGTTGGGGGCAAACAGGCTGGCAGGGGAGCAGTTAGACATCAATCAAGCTGGCAGTGGAGTGGTTAGGGGGTGATCAGGCTGGCAGGCAGAAGTGATTTAGGGACAATCAGGAAGGCAGGTAGGCGAGCAGTTGGGAGCCAGCAGTCCTGGATTGTGATCCTAGTAGGATCTGGCCTAAACAGGCAGTCGGACATCCCTCGAGGGGTCCCAGATTGGAGAGGGTGCAGGCTGGGCTGGGGGACACCCCCCCTCCATGCACGAATTTCGTGCACTGGGCCTCTAGTATCTTATAAAGACATTCACTTAACGGTATAGAGCACATGCTGCTAGCTTCTAGTTTAGAAAAACCAGGCCTCTGATGACCCTCAATTGCACTGAATTGTGCATCACCTACTCTCAAAAGACATAAATGTTATATTTTCCTTTGGTATCTCCCAATACTCCCAAACCTTCCCCCTCACATACACACACACAAAATGGTGTTTCTCTTCACCATATAAGCCATTATGTTGCTCCCTTTCAGCCAATGTTTCTCTTAGAAGCTCTTGAACTCCTGTTAAGGTGCTGTTAAGTATCTATGTAAATATCTTACTAATCTCAAACCTAAGTTTCTAGGTTTCTCTCTTCTACCAGACTACAGTTTTTGCACTTTTAATCTTCACATTTCATTCAGCATTGCATATTACACAGTGAAATGAGACTAAATGTTTCAATATATGAACATGTCATTTTCTTTTCTGATTTTTCTGACTTGATTCTCAACGGTGTTGGGTGAAGCATAACATACCTGGAAATAATTCCTTAAAAATATTATCATGTCAGCTATGGATTTTGAAATCTGACTACATAATTTTAGTGGAAAATGCGGAGAAACTTGTTTATGGTAGGTTACATAGAATTAGAAATAATTTCTATAAATGGAAATTTACTATGAGGAACTGACATTTATTTATACTACTTAGTTTACCACAATCTCTATGCAATGAGTTTTGTCTCCTAAGTGTATATATATTTGAAAATACCAGATAGTTACAAATAAGGAGCACTGTCATTCATGCTTATATTAATTTGCTAGATTAATGAGCTTAATTTTAAAATTTCTAATTTAGCTCTTTCATTATTCTCTGCAGCACTTATATTTTGGGGTCAACATATATAATTTGGTTTAGAAGAAGATAAAGAAAGCAAAGGTAATTAGCAGATAGTTGATAACATGATCATTTCTTTTCTAAATGGTGTGAGGCTCAATTAAGATGTCTTTTCTGTAATCTCTAAGACAAATAACAATCGCTAGTACTTCTATTTTTTTCTATTGCATTTTGTTTATGTGCAGACTCCTGAAATATTTTCTGAATCTTTGAGGCAGAAAATATAACTGTGATGTTTCCATGAATTAGTTCTGGCCACCTGAATGCCCCAAATGAAATGGCCCATGGAGACAATGCAGTATGGGGTGCTGAAACAGTCAGAAAACACCAAAAACAGTGGCCCCACCATCCTCAGTTGTCTTGGGTCATTTGTTATTAAAGGTCTTTTACTTGGAGAAAATGTAATATTTTATAAGTTCCTTCAGGGTTGTAAGAAAAGGTACAGTGACAGTTTGGTCAATTTATAATCTCTGGTGTCTGTCTCTGAAAGGTTGTTGTTCTTTGGATTTGCTTAATAAATCCTTATCTCATGCTCATTTACCCCAACACTGAGCTCCTTATTCTTTATGAAATGTCTCTACCATAGTATTTGGAGCCATTAACCTCACTTTAATTAATATAATTTTTAATTATATGATGTTTGCTTTGTTATTGGTTGACACTGATTTGTTTATTCTTACATTTCTCTAAATTCCAGTTAAGTTGACCATGGAACACACACTAATGAAAGAATTGAGGCATATTTGGATGATGAATGCTTTCAAAGGTCACTTTTATAGTGCACCTGAATTATTAAAAGCAGTACACTCTGATAGAGGGACAATCATTACATACTATAATACATTATCTAAGTCTAAATACATGTTTGGGGGGAATGGTAAGTAAATTTTATATTACTTAAGAGCAGTGTATAGGAGAGACAATGGGTAATGATCTAGGTCAGGTAAACAGAGGCCGTATTTAAATTTAAAAAAGACCAAAATTTGTTTCCAAATATGTGAGATATTCAAGTTAAGAACCACCATAACTAAATCACTAGAACACGCCTAAAGGTAAATTAAGAGCATTGATGTACTGATTTAGTTTACAAGACAGCTTTACATATGGAATTCAAACTGATAATAACAACCTTTAAATATAGATGGGGTATGCATGAATCTTTATATGATACAGTCAGCAACTCTATAATATTTTCCCACATTTTTTGAGAATACAGAATTCAAGCTTAGATCTTTTGGCCTCCAGTATTATTTTCATACCTAATACTGCTTTTTAAATACTAGCTAACTATTCCAAGAAAGTGCTATTTATTACAAAATATAATCTTGCCCGGCCGGCATGGTTCAGTGGTTGAGTGTCAACCTATGATTGAAGAGGTCACGGTTTGATCCCTGGTCAGGACACATGCCAGGGTTGTGGGCTTGATCCCCATTGTGGATCATGCAGCATAGTCAATCAACGATTATCTCTACATTGATGGTTCAATCTCTCTCCCTCTACTTTCCTCTTGAAAATAAACTAAAAAAATATTTTTAAAAGAGTGACACATAACTGAATGTTTCTCAATTTCCCAAGTCAGTCTTATATTTCAATATTAATAGTCTATCTGTCCATCAAAATATGTCCATATCATTTGAAGATGACATAACTGTCTGATAAGTGAGCCAAGCATTTGACGTTTTTAAATAAAAGTGATTTTATTCTTAATACAAATATTAACATAAATAGTATCTCATACACATTTCAAAATTTTTTATAAATATAAAATGGAGACCATGTCTCTGATTACTTGGCAAATCTAACCACTCTAATGACTGAACCTATGGAAACAATACCCTTTAAAGAGTTAATAAAGAAGCTTAGTACTGGTCATTAATTTGTAAAAACAACAGCAGCATGCTTTATGAGAAGCAGGAAAGCAGAGCATTTTCTAGGGGAAGGCATCAAGCATTGATGAGAAAACAAGTAGGCAATAAATCACCTATTGCATTGGACATGTTTACTTAGAACAAGTCATTACAGCTACTCTGTATCTTTGGAGAAAATTTTGATGCTGCACAACAATTTAAATATAAGTATAGCATATAATCCTATATAATAAAAGGCTAATATGCAAATTGACCAAAAAGCAGAATGACCGGTTGATGTGACGCACACTGACCAACAGAGGGCAGATGCTCAACGCAGGAGCTGCCCCCTGGTGGTCAGTTGAGCTGCCACAGGGGCAGCACCATTTAGCCAGAAGCCAGGCTCACGGCTGGTGAGCACAGTGGCGGTGGAGGGAGCCTCTCCCAAGGGCTCCTGGACTGCGAGAGGGTGCAGGCTGGGCTGAGGGACCCACCCCGGAGTGCATGAATTTCATGCGCTGGGCCTTTAGTCATTTTATGATGCAAAACTATAAAAATTAAGATAATGAAGTGAGCTTAATATTTAGCTCTGAAATACGCCTATGTTGAATTTCTTTGTATGATATTAATTTAAATATATTTTGGGAATCCATTCAAACCCTAAAACCTCAGTTTGTTGATCTGTTTGAAAGGTAAAATACTAACAATGCAGAGTTGAATTATTACATAAAGTATCCATTGCAAAATGATGTTTGGAAAATAAGAACTCGATATTTCTCTATTCATTTAACACAGAATACCCAGATCATCTTATCTGCCTATCTGATTTTTAAAATAGTCAGGAGAAATACACAGGTTCTTGATTTCTTATCTAATATTCTTTTCACAACACAGCTCATCACTTTTGTGGAATTTTTAGTAAATTACTTAATTTAAGTTTTATTTACTCTTCCAACAGATAGAAAATATAACAGTACTGATCTCAAAATCTTGTTGCAATGATTATAATTAATAGTTCATACAGTTTGAGTACTTAGAAGAGATTGAAACAGTTAATACCATGTAATTAAACATTGTTGTTGATAGTGATGGTGATAAAATTATAATAGTTATTATAATGCTGGCATGAAGATGAAGTATATTTTTGGTTGAAAAGTGGGAATATTTTTTCTTTTTCTGTATTAAACAAGGCTCCTCATTAATTTAGTGAATAGTCTTAATTAAATGCTACAAAATGGAATAAGAAAATCTGAAAATATCACAGCTTTTTTATTATACTAAAATATTAATAGCTTACTAAAGATTCTTGCTTTAATTTTCCCATTGACCTTTAGTTGGAGCTTTCAGTAAACATATATATTTTTGTAATCTCAGTTTAATCAATTGTGACCTTAATTGTTAGGGAAAGTAATTAAATTATTTTGGAAATTAGATTTATAATGTAAACCTAATGTCATCACTGAAGAGAAAGGAATGTAGCCCTGCCAGCATGGCTCAATGGTTGAGCGTCGACCTATGAATCAGGAGGTCACAGTTTGATTCCCAGTCAGGGCACATGCCTGGGTTGCAGGCTCAATCCCCAGTGAAGGCTGTGCAGGAAGCAGCTGATCAATGATTCTCTCATCATTGATGTTTCTTTTCTATCTCCCTCTCCCTCTCCCTTTCTCTCTGAAATCAATAAAACCACATTTTTTTTAAAAAAAGAGAAAGGAATGTAGAAGATAGAGAAGGATTCTATTTTAATATGAGTAGGAAATAATAATTTCTATTTGACCTATCTTCTAACATGGAGTTTATATTGAGTGACTGTTAATTATATATAATATAAAAGATAAGCAATACTTTGGATTTAGAATTTCCAGAGTCTAATTTTAGTAATATAGACTATAGAAAGAGATGCTTGAATTAAATTTTATACTCAACATTTTAATGTTTAACTGCCCTTTTCATAGCTACACATGTAATTAATTAACTATTATTTTTTACCTCTCTCTTTATTTACCAGTAACTATTTCTTCAATAATGTCAAAGGTGTCTAATTCTATAATACTAGGACTCTCATGAACAAGATGTAAATGGTGTCCCTGCAGTCATATAATAGAAATGGGTTTCGGTTTCCAGTGGAGAAATTCACTGCCCTTAAAGTAATTTATTTCCTCTTTAGATTTTCACTTCTAAAGCTTTAGAAAAATCCAAGTGAAGTACAAGAACAATATTTCAAATCATTATAGCTTCCCTTCAAATTGAAATGTTGCCTTGCATTCCTTCTGATCAGATCACTACTAGTTTATGTATCCACTTAAAAGCTGAACACCATGTATGGGAAATATATGGCATACTCCTTCCATGTCTTCACCCTTGCAAGAGAGCTATAATTTCCACAAGTTATACTATAAATCCTAACATCTAATCTTATTGAGTAGCTGAATGTATCAAATGAAAATTGGTTGCAACTATTTCCAAGGGAATTCGATCTCAATATTTAGGAGCATTTCTGGTAAGCCAGACAACTGCAGTAGTTTTAGTCTTTCAAGTTCATGGAAAATAAAAAAGTTTTGATGTATGAGTTTTATGCTTTGAAATATTTTTCCCACTAAAGTATCAAGCATTAGCTTTTAAAACCTATACTAATGATTGAAAATGCAGATCATTGAATTGAACACATAATCACTTATTGATATTCACTCTAAGATAATTGATATTTAATGTTAGTAAATGTTGCCTCAATATCTTTACAAAATTAAGTGATTCTTTTTTAATTTTATTATCAGGATTTACCACTTATTAAATAAAATGGTTTCAGTTTACTTTTAACTTTTTAATGTTAATATTATGATATTTTTAAAAGTATATATTCCCTTACCAAATAAATGTGGAATGAATAATCCTATATAATAAAAGGCTAATATGCAAATTGACCGAATGGTGAAATGACTGGTTGCTATGATGCGCACTGACCACCAGGGGAAGATGCTCAACACAGGAGCTGTCCCCTGGTGATCAGTGTGCTCCCACAGGGGGAGCACCGCTCAGCCAGAAGGTGGGCTCACAGCTGGCGAGCACAGCAGTGGTGGTGGGAGCCGCTCCTGCCTCTGCAGCAGTGCTAAGGATGTCCAACAGCCGGCTTAGGCCCACTCCAAGGAGCAGGTTTAAGCCATGAGTTGGACATCTCTGAGGGCTCCCAGGCTGTGAGAGATCACAGGCCGGGCTGAGGGACACCCCCCTCCATTGCATGAATTTCATGCACTGGGCCTCTAGTATCATCATAATAGAAAATACATAATAAATATAAGGATCTTGAAAATATTCTGAATTCTCTGCAAAATGTTAAAAAAATCAAAATCCTAAAGTCAGAAAAAGACTGGTACACTATATATATAAAAGCCTAAGTGACCAAACGACCAAACGACCTGCCGCGATGACATGCACTGATCACCGGGGCACAGACGCTCAACACAGGAACTGCCCCCTGGTGGTCAGTGCACTCCCACAACCAACCTTCCATGGCTGGCCAACCTCCCACAGTCCTTCCCCAACACGGGCAGGCCGAGGGACCCTGCCCGTGAACCAGGCCTCTAGTAAAATACAATCCTTAACAATATTGTTATGCAGAAATTAGAAAGATTTTTAAATGATTCTTCCTGTATTTAAGATAATTACAAATACGATTCTCTGCTTACTATGTATCTAATCTATCTACCTATCTATCACCTACTTATCTATTTAATAAATCCTAGAGTACCATGAATTCTATCTTGTTAGGACTAACTTTTATCTGTTTTTTACTAAAATTGTATGCACAAAAAATAGAAATAATGTACTCAAGACGTGGCAAATTTTTTTCTAAGAGAGTTAAATAAAAAATATTTTAAAAGAAAAGATATAGAATATATTTGTGCTTTAAGATAGGACTAAAAGACAGATAATACCAAATGTAGTAAGGATGTGTGACACCTAGAATTTGCAGCTACCGCTGGTGATAGTTAAAATTGGTAAAAACCACTGTGAATACCTTTCTTGCTGTATCTATTGAAAGTAAATCTATTAATAGTCATTAGCATAGTAATTCCACTTCTAAGTATATTCCTTCCAAAAAGGCAAACATATGTTTCCTAAGAGAAATGCACAAGTATGTGTATATCAATATTATTCTAATAGCCAAAAACTAAAATTAATCAATTTTTACCAACATTAGGGTAAATAATTTATAGTGTAGTCACATAAAGCAAATAATCTATAATGTAGTCACAGTCAGCAATGAGAAAGAACAAACTATCACTACAAGCAAAAATATGGAAGAATCTAAAAAAATATGTTAATTAAAAGAAGCCAGGTATAAAAAATAATATACAACATATTAATTTTCCAAAGTTTAAATACAAACAAGATAAATATGTGATATTAGAAAACAGAATGGCAGTTAACTTGGGAGAAGTGACTGGAAATAGATACATGGGCAAATTATGGAATGCTGTTAATTCTCTTTCCTTTAATCTTCTTCCAGTTTTTAAATAGGGTTGGACAGAGATTTGAGTTGGGGTGGTTAAAACACAATAGAGTGTACAGAAGATGTATTGTAAAATTATATGCCTGAAACTTGTATAATTGTGTTAAACAGTGTTACCCCAATAAATTCAAGAAAAAGGAAAAAAAGGAATAGTAGATAAAGTAAAATTAGATAAATTTATATTATTTATGCCTTACCTTAGAGTTAATAAAAGCTGTATAGGCAATTCTGCAAATATATCATTTAGAAAGATTTTAGTAAATAATATAAATCATAGATATGACAATTCATAGAATGTGAAACATTCTTTAGATTTAATATCTAGATTTTCTTCAGAATTTATGCTTTCAATTTTTTACCCCAATTTAAAATATTTTAAGAAAAATAAGTGTTAGCAGTTAGAAAACCTAAGATTCTCTAATTTTATCTCATAATTTCTTATTCCAGCTCCATAAATAAAGTAAAATATAGGTTATATGTGTCAGCTGCAAGATCACCATTTTTCTCTGAATTGTCAGATTTAATTCCTTCCCATATTTAAATGAATAGTCTATCCAGGGACAACATTTGCTTTGTTTTTCTTCCTCAAACTCATAAATTAAAGAACTGTCTTTAACATATTGGCAAATTCTCATCGGGGTGATAGATATATGGCCATGAAGTTCTTAGTTGACAGACACCATTTTGAATAAAGAGTCTAGAGCCATCCTGTCAAGACCTTATGAACGTTCCTTAGTGAAATTTTTTAAAACTTGAGATAATTACATCTCTTAAAAATTAGTTTGACAGTGAAATTGGTTCTATATATAGGATTAATTACTGAAATAATTATTATAACACTTTCGTAAATTCAAGTTATTAATGCATTTTCAGAATTGCTGTATTCTGCAGCTGGTATGTTCTTTACTAGAAAATCTATTTTAAAAAATGAGATTATATCCAAAATACTCATTTTTGTTATTTTATAACAACTGAAAACTATCACTTCGGAAGTTTATTTAAAGGCTAGTATAAACACATAACAAATAAAAATTACTATTGAAATTATGTAGGAAAGGAAACTATGCAGAGTTTGATGACAAAACTTTAACAACTCTCCTGAGAGCAATGATCATATGACATCTTTAAGGATGGAAAATAGTGTCTTGAGCATTGGTGAATTTTTCCCAGATACACAGAAATGGACTTTTTTGAAAAGAATTCTACAAAAGAGAAGTATTATTCTACCAAGGAAAACATGGCATCGCTGTTGTGAGAACTCACGATATACTCCACAAACTGAGCAATGGAAAATTAAACTCAACCAGCACAACAATAATGAGATTCATTAGTAATAAGAAAATACAATCAAAAGAGTTTAAAATATGAACCAATGTTGGGAAATAGAAATATACATGTATTAAGCAATAACTCTACATTTGCATTCACATTCGCCATCACACACACACACAGACACACACACACACAGACACACACACACACACACACACACACACCTTGTTCTATAGGTTAATGTAAACAGCTTACTTAAAAATAACTGACTGTAGGGAGCTCCCCTCTGGTTTGAGGCATTTGTAGTTCAAAAATTTACTTCTATAAATTTTAAATGGAATTCAAAAGAAAAATATGGGCTCATTTATATAAGTCAAGAAATATTTATTGTTCACTTATCAGTCAGGCATTTCAAAAGTTGATACAGAATTTAAGATCTATATCTAATTTTTTAAAAATCTTTATTGTTGAAAATATTGCATATGTCTCCTTTTTTCCCCATTGACCCCTTCTAGCCAGCTCCTCCCTGCCCCACCCACCCCAGGCCTTCACCATCCTATTGTCTATGTCCATGGGTTATGCATATACACATACAAGTTCTTTGGTTGATCTCTTCCCATCCACCCATCCACCCACTTCTTCCCTCTGAGATTATAAAATACTTTTTGTTCAAGCAGTTTCATTTTCTACCAGACATATCATATATTAACCCCTTAACACCACTGCTTTATTTTAATTAGGAATCTTTACCACAGGGTATTTTGATATTCAATGTCTTTTTAATATAACACTTTCACATTGGTCAAGTTTTCATTGTCACTATTGAATTTTGGAGAATTATATTTGCAAACACAACTGTATTTAATACTTAAATGTAGAAATTCTAATTCATTTTCAATTATAATACTAACAGAATTTCTCAATAAATTATTAGCCATTGTTGCATTAATTTTAATATAAATACATTTACTAAATTTACATGCCCAAGAAATATACTTAAATTATTATTACCTTTATTACAATTTAAAATTGTATATATGCAAGTCCACAGAATCAAGCCTGATTTATTCTGGGGAATTCCATTGAAAATGATCAGTATAGAATTTCAGTGTGTTTCTCCTGGTGATTATATAAATTAATCACAAGAATTCAACTTAATGATGATTTTATCAATTATAAGTAAAGATCAAAAGAATTATCAATAAGCAATATCTAAAATTACCTTGGTGCATTCATATAAACTGAAAGATGAAAGGAACCTTAGAATAAACTAGTTGAATTCTCCACCAAATAAAAAAATGACTGTTATCTCTCTTCTGACTGATGTCCATCCAACTTCTACATTATTTACATTGAATACTTTTAGTTCTTTATGAATATTTAAAAATTCCAATAAATTGAGACAAACATCTGATTTTCAATAACCTTTGTACATGAATCATAGTTTTATTTTCCCTTGTGTAGCATAACCTTTCTAAATGTTAGCCCTGAAATATTAAAGCAAACAAATATTCACTATTGTTTGACAACAATTCAACTTGAAATACAATAAGAAATGTACTCCTTTATTTTTTGTTTGTTAAGTAAATGTATTTTATTAAGAAAAGTATTCCTTTTAAAATATAATGCATACGATCCCCACCTGTACTTAAATAATTCAAGGATATGAAAATTATATAAAGATAATTTTTTATCTCTGTTGATTTTCATCCTTTTGATTTAGATATTGCTCATTGATAATTTTTTTGATCTTTACTTATAATTGATAAAATCATCATTAAGAAATCCATTCTATATAATAAAAGCCTAATATGCAAATTGTCCCCTCGAGGGGTTGTTTGACCAGGAGTTCAACCACTCACTATGATGTGTGCTGACCACCAGGGAGTGGCATGGAACATGGTAGCTGGCAACAGTAGAGGCTCTGCTGGCCCTGATGGGCTCTGACAAGAGCGGGACTGTGGCGATGGTGGAGCAGGTGAGCAGGCAGAGCCAGGCCAAGGTGGGTGCAAGTGGGGGGGGGGGGCAATTGCCCCGCCGATAGCCCCGCAGATGGTGACCGGCGAAAGTGGTGGGGGGAGGGGCTGTTGCCCAGCTCCCAGGGGCTCAGGGAGCTGGGTGGGGGGCCCAGTCCAGATGGATCTCCCCACAAGTGGGATGGTGAAGCAGGTGAGGGGGCAGCACTAGGCCAAGGTGAGTTGCTAGGCAAGGCTGTAGGGCTGTGAGGCTAAGGGTGCACGCTGGGGTCCAATCTCCTCAGGCCACCCAGAGGGACCCCACCCTTGCACGAATTCATGCACAGGGCCTCTAATATTATAATAAACATGTTAACATATAAATTTATCTCAAAAAATCTATAAGCTAAATTTATGATTCAAGTTACATGAA
The DNA here is from genome assembly GCA_025583905.1 of Ia io. NCBI lineage: Eukaryota > Metazoa > Chordata > Mammalia > Chiroptera > Vespertilionidae > Ia > Ia io. Next base: position 53,034,020 of record JAJQQW010000003.1, read on the forward strand.
TTTATTTGCATCATAAATAATTATTGATGCAGAAGCTGTCTGTTGCTTAATAATTGGTCTCTAGGTGAAAATATTTACTTTGCAGTGAATAGTATTTTTAGTCACTGGCAAAGTCTAAAAAAGGAGGCACTTTAACAGTTGTATACAATTTTAGATAAACATAAAGGTTCTTAAACTTAGCAAAAGTTTAAGGAAAAGACTAAAAAAGTTATATTTTGTGTTCTTACCTTTAGTTTAAATGCAATTTTGATGTGATTTATTTAGAAGGACCCAGTTACTGGAATGAAAGACTAGCTGAACAACTGTAAGAAGGCACATCCAGAAAGGGATATAATGTCTAGTGATTATTTTGCATATTTTATTTAATAGAGGTTATGAGGATTTTATTTGGATCAAATGAAGACTATTCCCATGGCAATAGTTCAAAATTCTGAGGGGGAAAATGTGTTGGCTCCTGAATCTGAGAAAACAGGTATAAACATAAAATCATGAACACCTGGATATCAGATCACAAGGGTCTAGATTTTCTGTCCCTCTTACCCCATGGTGTGGGTTGTATTCTAAGGCACCATCATTGAGTGGTAGATTTAGTGATCTGGGTTCTGCCTTTATGGCACCTCTGCTGGTACCTACCTGTCCACATTAAACCATCTTAGTTTCAAGTCTTTCCTCTCTTTGGCATTGCCAACAAACATCTACTATCTCAATGACTTTGTGATTGGACCAATTGCTGTGACAAGGAGGATGAAATATATTTCTGGATTATGTTGGGTGTATAATATATCATCCAAATGAAGATGCTTTAGAGTACAACCGCATTAAGAATAATACAATAAAAACAACAGGTATGAATCACAACTGTCTGAGGGTACCTTATGTATATCCTACATCATTATTTTCTTTTGTAGGAAATCTCCATGTAAGAGGAAACTCATCTGAGGCAGATGCACTGAATTGGTGGGAATGGTACTCCAGATGAAAATCAGGAATTGGTGACAAAAGAAAGGTGAACGAAAGAGCAGAAGTCAACTGAAGAGTATGCAACCTACTAAGGCAGATCTGGGCACAGCTCATCATGAGCCAGTAATCAATAGCTAAGAGGTAGGTTTTACAAATTTGCAGTAGTTTAAAAAAACCACCATGTACAGTGATAGAGATGCTATCAAGTACAACAAACATTGACTTGGGAAACAGGAAACTGGAAAATACAGACTCATCACTGGTGCCTTCCATGTCTCTGATTTCTGCTCTCATTGGGGTAACCTTTATTGCTGTGATCCAAAGTAGTATCTGAGCAGAATATCAATTCTGGAAATAACAAAGTTTTACTAGCTCTCTTTGTGATTTCAGTTATTTTTTGTGTGCTTAAGACTTATCTTAATGCTTTCATGGGCTTTATTTCTCAATGATAATACAACTACCATAAATCCTTATTAGATTTTTAATAAATTTCCTCTTATTAAACTCCAGAGATTCATAAACATAGTCACATGTGCCAAATAATAATAACTGGTCAAATTTGCTAATATTTACTTTCTCAGCAACTGTTTTAGTGATTTACCCTATCACATAGGTATCAATTTGATGTTTTCTACCTTGGCTTCTATCTTCAGGCAATTTAAAACTTGAAATTTGGCCAAGTAGCCTGCACAAATTTGCATCAATATGAGAGGATTTCTAAAAAGTAAATAAAGTTTTGATTCTCATATAGGAAGTATACAATAAGTAATTTAGAATAAATTTTGGACATAAGCTCCTCTTCCCTGCTATATCTTCCACTAATACTACTCTCTGCTATATCTTCCATTCATCCTCCATAGTATCAACTATTAACATGGGAAAGAAAAGTCAGCTCAGTCACTACTGGAAGCCTCCAGATTTCTGTAATTACTATTTTGTCCCAACCCTTCCCAGTCCACATCCCAGGGATTGGAATTACACTTAGAGAGCTATAGCAGCCTCTTTTTGGGTCGATGCAGTAAGCCCCCTTGTTTGAAGTATCAATCCCTTTGCATGCCAATATGTGGGGACACTTACTAAGTCGCAAGCACACTGGCAGGGTGGGCCTACATAATTTAAATAATTAGGTAATTCTGGAAAGTAATCTTAAGTGAGGGTGCAGGAATGAGATATTTGTCCTTGGGTTAAATATCGGACTACTGGTATGCAAGGTTACAACCTGCAATACCTCTGAGTGTCTGGGGAGCTTGAAGATCACTGGTGACACCAGCAAAGTGTGCAGCAGCAACATGAGCAATGTGTTACAAAGACCAGAAAACAATTTCTCTAACCCGGAGGAGCCCAATCAACCCTTTCTTCCACAGGGACCACCTGAATCAAGCAGGCAAACCAGAATTGTGCTCCAAGTAATAATAAAGAAACTCGACTAAAGAAGTGACAGTCCTGGAATAGGCTTCTAATAAGCACAGGCTGTGACAAGCAGCACACAGGAAAACCATTCCATAAATGGCTCTATCAGCCTACCTTTCCTCTTGTGCTAAGGTGGGCCCCCACCTGGCTAGCATCTAGCCCTGGAATGTAGCCAATAAGCACTGTTTTGAATATTCCCACACGTAGGAGATCTGGATAAAGAGAAGAGTGACTACCACTGGCAGACAGCAGCAAACAAGTCACAAGTCACTGTTGCAGTGGTTTGGAACCAACTAATAAGCCAAGAGCAGTCTCACCAAAAAGCTATCTGAGAGTCAAGAATGAGCCATCCTGCTCACAGTGCCAATCTACACTAATAAAAGAGTAAGATGCAAATTGACTGTACCTTTGTGACGCCCACCAGCCAATCAGGAGTCAGTATGCAAATTAACCCAACAAAGATGGCAGGTTAATTTGCATATGCAGGTGCTGAGCGGCAGTGGGCAGGGCGAGATGCAGGAGTTCCACACTGCCCCAGCTGCTCTGTGCCTCTGGGCAGCATGGGAAGGTGGAAAGGCAGCTCCGGGCTGGAGCAAAGGCGATGCAGGCAGCCAGGGTAAGGAAGGTCCATTCTTGCACGAATCTTCGTGCATCGGGTCTCTAGTTGTTTTATAAGATTTAAAGATTCTCTTCATGGTGAAACACAACACACTGACACTTAGATGAAAGGTTAAACTCTCCAAATTTTCAGGTCAAAATGAGAGAAGGAAGCCAAGCAGGACCACATAGGATTGCACCCCAAAGAAATAACTGCAAGCTGGAGCTATAGGAGGTAGCTTATTATGTCAAGTAGGGTGGGTTAGCAAGGTTCGCTGGGTTCTCTGTAGGTTGGCTGATTTGAATGATTTCAGGCTTCAGCACATGGAGGCTATCTTCTATCTTCTGGTACCTGGTCCTGAGAGACCTGGAGCCTAATAATGGAAGTGGTTGGGATGTAAACTTAATCAGTAACTCAAGAAGTGGAAGTTACCAGCCTCTAGCAAGGTAACTTCCACTTCTTGAGTTACTGATCAAAACTGGGTCAAGACAGCATTTATAAAAACTTCTATTCAGGTTAAGCTTAGCTGTAATTCCTGAATAGAAGTTAAAGATAAGTTACTGATAAGCATTTAAGGATAAATTAAAAATATATATTAGTGAGCATCAATTGAGGGATCATGGGTTACCGAAGTGATTGCCTCAAAGGATTTTCCTTGTTAAGCATAGAATCAAGAAAGCTATTCATTTATAAATCTGAAATCTGAAGAAAATTAACCCATTTGACTTTGTCATTTGTATTCTTTTTATTACAATTGAAATGTTCCCTTTTCACTAAGATTTATTGGATTCCTTTCCTAAAAAAGGCATAATTTCCTCCTTATTCTTCAATTCCATTGTATTACATCTCTCTTTAGCAATCAAAGATTTCATTGTTTTGTTTATCTGTATCCCTAGTACTTAAAATAGTTCCCAATATGTTTTTGAATAAATGAATGAATGAAACTCTGTACAAGCCATTTTGCTTTTTACCTGACTATATGGTATTTTACTTTTAAAATGTAGGTGTCCAAAATAATGTATACACACACTTTGAATAATTATAAAGAAAGTGTTTATTAAAATACACTTCATTTTCAAAATTGAGTATCAGCTGTTAATGTGTGAATACACTTTTTGGGACACCCTAAAGTTTAGTATAAATAGTATGGCATATGTATATGTAAATTACCTTTAATTCACCCACTAGGAGAGATTAACATTTGAAATACTCTAATCAGGAAAAATACTATAAAGAAAATTAATTTACACTTCAATCATAGTCATTGACATTTGTCAGAGATCATTTTGAATAAGTATGAACATGTTAAGAATAGATATAAATAAATATATATGTTCACATCCACTACCATCAACAATGATTCATTGAGTACTACTTAAGCCATTAGGTGGTTAGAAACACTGCATAACATCTAGACCAGGTTAATAATTTCATTTAAGCATTGATAATCATTATTCTGTTGGTCCACTATTTTGAGGGGAAAATCTATTGTCGACCAGCCAAGAACTATGGCTGGTTATGCTGATAGAATAGTTTTGCGTATGCCACATAGTTAACCTTTTCCGCAGCTTGCTAGCTGTTGTGCCTACAGGCAGAGTTAGTCTTACCCTGAGCTGTAGAAAGAATTTGTATATCTGCTTCTTAGTGCTGGTTGTTAATAAGTATTTGTGCCCTTAGCATAATTCTGTCTAAGGTTTGCCTTCATTGTAGGAGGTTATCTAAAAGACAATTTATAGCTCCCAGGGGTTTGTCCAATAAACACACACACACACACACACACACACACACACACAAAACAAACCCACTTTCATTCTTTGAAAAAAGCAAATTGCCTTAGAACATTTGGAATATTTTATAGCAACAGTTATGGTAATGTTTACCTAAATTATAATATAACTAAAGCTGAGAACTGAGAACAAATCTTTATTCTGAAATTTGATAAGTTACTGAAGCCTGTCACCATGCTCCTGTCTAAACTGTTTTGTTCTGTACAAGGTAGGGAGAACCTAATGACTGCTTTTTTAAAAAAAAGATCCAAAATATTCTTTAGCAGCAATGTTAAAGCAACATTAAGAACCAAAAGCTGGCACAGTAAGAAGAAACTGAATTATTGACATTTTTCTTAGTTTGAATATAAAGTAAAAGAAATTATAATTGAAAGAGAAGACAGTCACAGTTAATCCTATATTCTTTTCTAATACAAATAGTTCTGGACTTATGATTGTTCAGCTTTACAGTAGTGCATAAGCGATACGCATTCAGTAGAAACCATATTTTAAATTTTGATCTTTTCCCTGGGTAGCGATATGCAGTTCAGTTCAATACTCTCAGGTGATTTTGGGCAGTAGCATGAGACACAGCTCCCAGTCAGCCCCATGATCACGCTGGTAAATGACCCATACTCTACAGGGTGCTATGTTGCCAGCGATTTTTGGATATTGTGTTTTGTATTTTCACATTCCATTATGTCTACAAAACACCCATCTGTGTCTCCTGCTTCTGATAAGAAAAAGAAGAAGAGATGAAACTCATGATAATTGCCCAACGGTAGGATAATAGAAGTGTTCTGAGCACATTTAAGCTATGCAGTTTGGTAGGCTAGGTGTACTAAATGCATTTGGGTTATTTTCAGTTTACAATGGGCGTATTGGGACAAAATCCCAGGGTAAGTTGAGGAGCATCGGTATGCACTGCAATAAAAAGAAAACAATACCTGTTTAATATAACTGTTTTTAAGTCTAAGTGATAAGATGCTCAAGGCATGATAATTTAATAGCCCGAGGCCTGAGCCACTGCCCAGGGATCTGCTAATGTCAATTCCACAAGGTAGAGCTGGCGTCTGAGAAAACACAAAATTCTGAAGAGCAAAAATTCAAAACAGCAAGTAAAACTGAACAGTGAAGTAGAGGCTTCCCAATCTGGATTTGACAACTAACAGAAATACCCAGTGTCAAAGAAAGAAAATGAGATTTGATGTCCATTCTTAAATATTTACTCAAGGAGCAAAAGTGTTCATGTTAAAACATTAATAAAATATTAAGTAGGTTTTGTGTGTTTTTTCCAGTCTGAGATATACTAAAATGAGCCACTGACTTTGCTAATAGGATCTGTTTGTCTCTTCTCTGTCCCTCTTGAAGTGGGGCCTATAGATCAGACAAAGTGTTTGCCCTGCCTATTCCCTGAAAAACAAGAATGGAAAAATTACAAACAGCAAAGATATTTTTAAGAAATAAGCTAAACCTAAATGAAAGTTTAATTCCTTTAGAATATTAGTAGCATGGAAAATATAACACATAGCTGTGAACAGCATTTCTCATAAAGGACATTTGTAGTGCAATGTTGAAAAATATAGTATATAGAACATAAAGACTACAGTATAGGGAACATAGATACAATGGTGAAGGACACCTTGAACTATTACAAATATGATTAGAAAATTTAGAAAACTATGGGGGGGGGGAAAGTAGTCTAAAAAGAATAAAATTGAAAGGCAATTAGAAAAGTTACTAAAAAACACTAACAAGAAGCCATTCTTACACCCTAAATAAATCCAAAGGACAGAAAGTATACAAAATAGGTTATTCACATCTAAAAATTAGGAAACATAAGAATAGCTCTACATAACCAGTTTTATTGTGTGGCAGCACCTAAAACTGCTTTATGATTTAAAAGAGGGAATTCAGCATTCTGCCAGGTCCTGCTAGAAAGGAGGCTGACCATAGCACATACACAACCTTGAGATTCACTGGGATTCCAATAATCTGCAGAAAGTATTAAATGACACTAATAGAAATGGGTACAATGAAATATAGAGATGAGATATCATAGAATTGCACATTTGAAACCCACATATTCATATTAAACAATGTCACCCCAATAGATTTAACTTTTAAAAAGAGTAGCTTTTCCTGGAAATTCTAAATTATTTAAAGGGGCAGAAAGATAGAAATGAGATTTTTTGTTAATGCAATCATTCTGGCAATAAGAACTAAAAGTAAACTGGAAATAAATCTGTGGCTAGTTAGGTGATTAGAGAAGTGTACCATGCTGAATACACCAATGGAATAGTTGCTTGGGGAGTGGGGGACGAGGAGAGGAGCTTTTTGCAACTGGAAAAACTGCAGGTTAGAGGACTATAACTTCCAGCAGATTACCTTGTATCAGACCAAGCATACTGGCAAGGACAAGTTTACAAAGTGAATAAAGAATAAAAAAATTTAAAAATAAGAAATAAAGAATTCAACAAACATCCATTTAAGAAAAATGAAGCAAAGACATGATCCTATGAAAAGTGGGGTGCTACATGGTTGCAAGATAGGCCAAATATTTGAAAATGAACCATTAAAATTCTTCATATAAACAAATTAAAAATGAAATAATATAATAATCATAGAAAAAGCATTTGATAAATGTCACTATTCATTCATAATAAAAATACTATCTCAAAAACCTAGGAATAAAGGAAAAATTTTGCATCCTGATCAAGGGTGTCTATGCCCTAGCCACTTTTGCTCTGTGGTTAGAAGGTCAAGGGTTCAATTCTGGTCAAGGTCACTTACCTGGGTTGCAGGCTTAGTCCCCAGCCTGATTGGGGCACCTGCAGGAGGCAAGCCATCCATGTGTCTCTCATTGATGTTGATGTTGATGTCTTTCTCTCTGTCTGTCCCCCTCCCTTCCATTCTCTCTAAAAAATCAATGGAAAAAATAGCATCAGGTGAGGATTAAGAACAACAACAAAAAAGAGTATCTATGAAGATCTTAGAGTTTGCATCATACTTAATAGTCAAAGACTGACTGCTTTTCCTTAAAAAAATAAATAAAAAACAGCAGTGATGGGTGTGGCTCAGTTGGTTGGATCATCATCTTATACACCAAAGGTGGTGGGTTTGAATCCCAGTCAGGACACATACCCAGGGGCGCATATGGGAGGTAAACAATTGATATTTCTCTCTCATATTGATAGTTCTCTCTCTCTCTTCCTCTAAAAAATCAATGAAAACATCCCCTTGGGTGAGGATTAAAAACAAACAAAACAGGAAGTACATAAACCTTGGAAGTGGGCTAAATGAAATAATTGAAAAATTAATAAAAAATTATTCTGAATTTTTTATTTCATGCAAGTAACAATAGGTAAGTGACATGGAAAACTACCTTCATGTAAGTAAACAATATTCTAATCGTAGCCTTAAAACTATGTTTTTGCTTGTGATTTTTGTTGTTGAAATCCAGTATTATCTTTAAATCACACTTAAATATTATATTTAATATTATACTAATATTATATTTAAATAATTATACTTACTATTGACTATTTATCTTAGTGACCATAAATGGTGAATTCAATTAGGATGAATTATTAAGGACTCTAGTAATTCATATGATAATTACATGACTTCAGCACAGTGAAATTCCTTTTCCATTTTTAAAATCTGTGTATGCAGGTATGTGTGTAATCATTACAACTCTGTAACTCAACTAATGGGCAACTGTAAAACCTTCCACCCAATAATAACAGAACATATTATTCTTGAATGTACATGAAGCATTTTCCATATATTAGGATATAAAATAAGTCCTAATATATAACAGTATTAACATTAGAAAACTATCTTCCAATCAAAATAGAATAAAATTAACAGCATTTTACATGACAGCCAGAAAGTGAAAAAAACCCAAGCATCCATCAATTGAAGAATGGATAAACACGATGTATAGTATCTAAACAATGCATTATTATCTACACTAACAAAAGATAAACATGCAAAGTAACCGTTCCTCCGCTACGCCCACAAGCCACGCTCACCAGCCAATCAGGAGCAAGTATTCAAATTAACCCAACCAAGATGGCTGCGGCCACGGAGCGAGCAGGAGGCTTGGGTTTCCCCGGCAATGGAGGAAGCCAAGTTTCCCACCTGCTCTGGCCGGCCCTGGCCTCTGCTCAAGGCTACAAAGTTTCAATTATAGAAGATAAATAAATCCCAACAAAAATGGCTGCAGCCACGGAGCTTGAGAGAGCAGGAGGCTTGAGTTGCCCCCGGAAATGGAGGAAGCCAAGCTTTCCACACACCTAGGCCTCCACTCAAGGCTACAAAGTTTCAATTATAGAAGGTAAATAAATCCCAGATACCAGGGCCTCCGCTTGGGTTGCTGGGGGGCATGGCCAGCCTGCAAACCACCACAGGCCCCTCGCCCAGGCCTGCCCACACCCCAAGGGAACCCCCATCCTGATTTGGGACACCCTTCAGGGCAAACCAGCCAGCCCCCACCTGTGCACCAGGCCTCTATCCTATCTACTAAAAGAGTAGTGTGCAAATTGACTGTCACTCCAACACACAAGATGGCTGCCCCCATGTGGTCAAAGATGGCTGCCCCCATGTGGACACAAGATGGCCACCACAAGATGGCCAGCAGGGGAGGGGAGTTGGGAGGGACCAGGCCTGCAAGGGAGGGCAGTTGTGGGCGATCAGGCCAGCAGGGGAGGGCAGTTGGGAGGGACCAGGCCTGCAGGGGAGGGTAGTTAGGGGTGACCAGGCCTGCAGGGGAGGGCAATTAGGGGCAATCAGGCTGGCACGGAAGTAGTTAGGGGGTGATCAGGCTGGCAGGCAGAAGCAGTTAGGGACAATCAGGAAGGCAGGCAGGTGAACAGTTGGGAGCCAACAGTCCTGGATTGTGAGAGGGCAGTCGGACATCCCTCGAGGGGTTCCAGGTTGGAGAGGGTGCAGGCTGGGCTGAGGGACACGCACACACACACACACACACACACACACACACACCCATTCACAAATTTTGTGCACCGGGCCTCTAGTTTATGTATAAAGAAAACAAGTACTGGTACATCCTACAATATAAATGAATTTAAAAACATCAAGCTAAGGGAAAGAATACAGATACAAAAAAACTCATATTATGTGATTTTATTTATATGAGATATCAGAATAGGCAAAGCCACAGAAAGAGAGAAAATAGATTAGAGGATCACAGATTCAGAGGTAGAGGAGGAAGAAATGGGAGCATCTGCTAAGGGACAGGGTGTTTCTTTTTGGAGTAATAAAGATGCTCTGGAAGTAGGTAATGGTGATGTTGAAAAGCTTTGTAAACACACTAAAACCACTGAATTGCACAGTGTAAAAGATGAATTTTAGGGAATGGGAATTATCTATGAAGAAAGGGAAGAGAAAGGAGGAGAGAAAAGACAAAAATAACAACAACTAGAAAAAAAGGAGCAAGAAGGAGAATAAGAACAAGATATTGAAAAGGGGAGAAGGAGGAAGATAAAGATAACAAATCATCATCATCATCAACACCACTTACAGAGCTTGTTAAAAATACGGTATCCAAGTTTAATCCCAGTCCTCTGAATCAGAATTCCTCCAGGTGGAACCTGGATATCTGTGACCAAGACAGGCTCCCCAGTTAATCCTGATGAATGTCAAATCTCTCTGTCTCTCTACATAGATTCCTGAAATAGGTAGTAAGTAGGTAGATAGATACAGATTTTTTCCAACTTTCTTTGTATATTGGCTGCTGTCCAACTATGCAAGCATTTCATAAATTTCAAATACAGTAAATGAATACTATAAAATATGAAACAATGTGGAAGAAACAGTCATAATGTAATCAAAGAGAAATAGGGGAACGCATCTGAATAGTGGGAAGATAAAGAGGAAGAACAGATTGAATAAAAGGGAGAGTATGGACAACAGTTGTAAGGCAAGGAGCATATGGCATGTTGTGAAAACTGAAGAATATAAATTTAACTGAAGATTAGGTTAAAAAAATAAGTAGGGGGAATCTCATGTAGAGTCTTGTCAGCCAAAATAAGATGTATTTTTATCTTTAGAACAACAGGAAATTATGAAAAAGTTGTAAATATGGAAATAATATGGTTTATTTCATGTTTTTAAAAGATAACTCCTACACAATAATGTACAAAATGGATTAGAAAAGTTCAAGAGAAGAAACCAGGAGGAACACACAAGAAAAGGATGTTTCTGGACTAAAAATTACTGGATACAGTGTGGGTAGAAAAAATAAAATGGCATATTTGAGATGGAGCTTAAGAGTACAATGAGGGTGTTTGTTTTTCTTTATATGCATAGACACATAGACTTCTACCTATATTTAACATATTTAAGAAAAAAAAACTTTATTATGTTAGTCATTTATTTTAACTAAAAAATGATAGAATGAGAAAAACATTATTTATGGAATTTTCTTTGAAAATGAAACATAATCTTATTGCCTGGAGTTTATTTTCTAATTAGAACACTATCTGTGATTTTGTACAACTGTTGGCTATTGTAATTCTGAAGTTAGCAAGCATGTTGTCAGGTATTCGTCTCCTTGTATTTTTATATTTGTTGCATTTTTTATATTATGATGTTGACTGTCTTACTTGGATATTATTTTTTTCTTATTTCATTCACTTGCATTTAATAAGTCTTTATGGTAGTTTTATTTGCTAAAATACTAACATAAACCTTCTGCTTTCAACACATTTGATTGTACCTGAAATTTCTATTTCATTATTGTGCTTTAGGGAAATCATCCGCTCATGAAATATGTTCTCCTGGATGGTCCCATTATTTCTTTTGTTAAAACCATGGAAGGAAAACAAAATGTGTTCACTAAAATATATTTATCTGGTTACAAGTTTGAAGGAAATTTTTCCAATAGATCTAGATCTTTGCTATCACAAGATTTTTTTCCCCTCTTAGGAAACTTTCTACTCACTGTTTCCTACATATGCACAGGAGAATCCTATATAATAAAAGCCTAATATGCAAATTGTCCTCTCTGGCGGTTGTTCGACCGGTCGCTATGACATGCGCTGACCACTAGGGGGCGGCACGGAACATGGCGGGTGTTGCAACATGGCGCTGGCAGCGGGCAGCAGTGGAGGTGCTGCCAGCCCCAATGGGTCCTGATGAGAGCAGGACCGTGGCAGGTAGGTGGAGCAGGTGAGCAGGTGGCGCCAGGTCAAGGTGGGTGAGAGCGGGGGCCTGATCACCCCACTGATCTCCCCACAGACGCCGACCAGTTACAGTGGCAGGGGCATGGCTGCCACCCAGTTCCCAGGTGCTGAGGGAGCCAGGCGGGGGGCCTGGTCCTGATGGATCATCCCACAGGTGGAATGATGGAACAGGTAAAGGGGTGGCGCCAGGTGAACATGGGGTGCCAGGTGGGGCTGCGGGGCTGTGAGACTGAGTATGAGCTGGGGCCCGATCTCTGCAGGCCACCCGAGGGACCCCACCTGGGCACAAATTTGTGCACTGGCCTCTAGTCATGGAAAATGAGCTGTACCTCACACTTGGTATTTACTTTGGTTAACTCTTTATAATAGTTTTGAAATGAACTGATAGTAAATTTTCTATCAAATATATTCCTGAACAATTGTGATCCATATACCAATTTTATATATTCACAATCATACAAAATTATGAAAGAAAAGTTATATGCATATATCTCTATCTCTATCTCTATCTCTATCTCTAATCTATATCTATATCTATATCATCTATATATCTAATCTATATCTATCTTCCAAGGAAGTCATGAGTCAAACAATAAAATAGTATAGAAAATTAACCATCTATATTATAAAAGGCCAGTGGCTGTAACACCATAACGACCAAACAATCGTCACCAGAAAGTACATGGAGCACCTCTCAGGCCCTCTCACCAGCCCACCCCTGGGGCGCTGGCAGCATCCGTGGAGCGTGCAAGGAGTCGTGGGACAGCAGAGATGGACCTGATGACAGGCTAGGCCTAGGGGACCCTACATGCGCATGATTTAATTGTGCTCTGGGCCGCTAGTAGACTATAAAGAGAAATACAACATAAATGAAAGTATTACATAAATTCCTCACCACCTTCTTAGAAAACATAACTGCTAAAGGAATCTCTTATTTAATACATTTAAAAGTACTTTTTTCTGCATACAGCAAATAAATGATGACTTTTAAAATTTAATAACTAATTTTCTGCTATAATAAGTTATATTCTTAGTGTAATTTCAATAAAATAAATTTAAATTTCAAAATAATCATAACCCACAGTAAGTTTTTTTTGTGTGGCTTAAAGTGAAGACATTTTGGTATAATACATAAAACACATACAGTTTTTGTGTTTATTTAGTAGAACTCCATATCTTTATTTAGTAGAACTGTCTTTATTTAGTAGAACTCCATATCTTCCTTAAATCATAGAATTATTGCATGCATCAAATATGCAATGAAACATCAAGACTAACATCTGCTTTTAGATTAGAAAAAAATATTTGTAATGTACAGCCCAGATATTTGGGTTATATTAGGTAAAAGTATAGCTCAAAGTAGGGATGAACTTAAGGAATTCACTTTATTAAAACATGCTGAGGGGTCACTTTAAATAATCAACTACTACTAATACCTGGTGATAAAATTGGGAAACTGAAGTGACCACAGAGATATGTCCCTGTAGTTCGGAAATACCAGTGGGTTGGTGGAAGTTTACGATGTATCTGAAAATTTTCTAGAGGAAAATTCAGAGACTAAATAAATTCTACCCCTACCCATCCTGCTGAATAAACTGAGAAAGCAGTTCAGTAGCAGAACAGACTTAGGGAAGGATGTCATAACCCATTGTGGGAATCCTTCCATATGGAAAATGTTATGCTTATTTCAAGCCAGGGCACACAAAGATCTATGTGTAGCAACTGAGTAGTACATTTATAAAAATCAGAAAGAAAAGTGACTATTGAGGTAACAAAGCTGAAGACCATGTGACCAATAGAACTGTCCATTTTTAGAATCCAAATTGAGACCATTATTTTCAATAGTTTTGGTGGTTTTATTAATCTGATAATAGGTGTGAGGAACATCAGAGGATTATGAATAATAGAACTTTTTGTTTCTTCATTTATGTCCTCACTTGCTAATAAGTTCTACAATGACTTAATTACACCTTATTTACCTCTGTTTTGTCCAGGGTAGAGAACAGTATGTGTCATAAGTGCTAATTAATTTTTTTCACAGTGAATGAATGACCCCCTTGGAATTAGAGAACAGAGAAGCAAAGGAATCTTAAGACTGTATAGAAAAAGAGTCCACTATAAGAAAATGTAATAAAGGCATTTATATGGGGCAAGAGAAGAAATTCAGTGAATCTGAAACTTTTACAGTCATGAAACTTTAGAGAGAATGTTAATAAATGGACATATATGCACATACACACACACGTGGCTACTCTGTATCTTGGACTCCTTCCTCTATATCCATACCACGTGTCTATAGAGCACCCTACTCATTCTGACCTATGGGTCTTTGCTAAGGTTGTTTGATGTGCTTGCAACACATGGACTAGCCCCCATCCTCTTTTACCTGGCTAATTGCTAGACACTATTTCCTTCCAGCATAAAAAATGTGGTGAGGATAATATACTCATTATTAATATATGTGTGTGTGTGTGTGCGCGCATGCACATGCGTGCAACCCTAGGTACATACGTATTTGTACATACACATATTTGAATGGGAACAGTTCAATCAGTAAAGCTTTAATCACAGAAAGAAACCACTAAGAGGTATAAATTAAGAGATCTGTTGCAGGGAATTGGCTCACAGTATTGTAGGGGCTGGCTAAGCCAGTCAGAAGTCCATGAGGCAGGCTGTCAGGAAAGAGACTAGACCCTGCTGCCATGGCTGAAGCCAGTGAGGTTTTGAATGAAACATTGGATAAAACATTATATTATAGATTAACCAATTTTATGTAAAAATAGTAATTTATTCTTCTAAAGAATTTCACTCTTCTAAATTTGTTTTTACTATGGGTTCATTAACTTAAAAAAAATATTTCTTGTTGAAAGTATTACATACTAGTATTCCCCTTATTTTCTCCATTGACCTCTTCTAGCCTGCCACTGCTCCTCAGCACAGGCCTTCACCACCTATTGTCTGTGTCCTTGGATTATGTATATATGCATACAAGTTCTTTGGCTGGTCTCTTCCCACCCGGCCTCCCTCCACTTCCCTCTGAGGTTCTGCAGTCTGTCCACATTTCTATGTCTCTGGATCTATTTTGTTCATCAGTTTGTTTTGTTCATTAGATTCCTCATAAGAGTGAGATCATTCGGTACTTGTGTTCTTCTGACTGGCTTATTTTGCTTAGCATAATACTCTCCAGGTCCCACCATGCTGTCTCAAAGGGTAGGAGATCCTTATTTTTTACTGCTGCATAGTATTCCATGGTATAAATATACCACAGCTTTTTTATTTTTAATATATATTTTTATTGATTTCAGAGAGGAAGGGAGAGCGAGATAGAAAGATCAAGGATGAGAGAGAATCATTGATTGGCCTTCTTGCCCACTACTGGAGATTGAGCCCACAACCTGGGAAAGTGCCCTTGACCAGAATCGAACCTGGGACCCTTCAGTCTGCAGGCCAATGATCTATCCACTGAGCCAAACTGGCTAGGACTACCACAGCTTTTTTATCCACTCATCTGCTAATGGGCACTTGGAATGTTTTCAGATCTTAGGTATTGTAAATTATGCTGCTATGAACATAGGGGTGTTTCGGGGTTTTTAGGATCTATTCCTAGAACTGGGTTGACTGAGTCAAATGGCAGTTCCATATTTAATTTTTTGAGGAAACTCCATACTGTTTTCCAAAATAGCTGCACCAGTCTGCATTCCCACCAGCAGTGTACTAGAGTTCCCTTTCCTCCACATCCTTTCCAGCACTTGTCATTTGTTGATTTGTTGATGGTAGCCATTCTGGCAGGTGTAAGGTGATACTTCATTATTGTTTTAATTTGCATCTCTCTGATAATCAGTGACTGAGCATTTTTTCCTATGTCTCTTGGCCATCTGTATGTCCCCTTTAGAGAAGTGTCTATTTAGGTCCTTTGCCCATTTTTATTTGGATTGTTTGTCTTCCTTTTGTTAAGTTGTATGACTTTACTATATATTTTGGAAATTAACCCTTTACCAGATGAATCATTGGCAAATATGTTCTCCCATGTAATGAGCTATATTTTCATTTTGTTGATGGTTTCTTTTGATGTGCTGAAGTTTTTATTTTGATGTAGTCCCATTTGCTTATTTTTTCCTTAGTTTCCTTTGCCCTAGGACCCTGGTTGGCAAACTGCGGCTCGCGAGCCACATGCAGCTCTTTTGCCCCTTGAGTGTGGCTCTTCCACAAAATACCACGGCCTGGGCGAGTCTATTTTGAAGATGTGGTGTTAGAAGAAGCTTAAGTTTGAAAAATTTGGCTCTCAAAAGAAATTTCAATCATTGTACTGTTGATATTTGGCTCTGTTGACTAATGAGTTTGCCGACCACTGCCTTAGGAGATGTATCTGTAAATATATTGTTATGAGAGATGTCTGAGATTTTGCTGCATATGGTTTCTTCTAGGATTTTTATGGTTTCATGTCTTATATTTAAGTCTTTTATCCATTTTGAGTTAATTCTTGTGTATGGTATAGGTTGGTGGTCTAGTTTTATTTATTTATTTTTTTGCATGTACCTGTCCAACTTTCCCAACACCATTTATTGAAGAGACTGTCTTTACTCCATTGTATGTTCTTGCCTCCTTTATCAAATATTAATTGAGTGTAATGGCTTGGGTCAATTTCTGGGGTCTCTGTTCTGTTCCATTGATTTATGTACCTGTTCTTGTGCCAGTACTAAGCTGTTTTGATTATGGTGGGTTTGTAGTATAAGTTGATATCTGGTATTGTGATCCTTCCAACTTTGTTCTTCTTTCTCAAATTGTTGCATCTATTCAGGGTCTTTTTTAGTTCCATGTACATTTTTAGAGAGTTTGTTCTAGGTCTGTAAAATATACCATTGATATTTTAATAGGGATTGCATTGAATCTATAGATTGTTTTGGGTAGTATAGACATCTAAATGATGATAATTCTACCAATACATGAACATGGTATATTCTTCCAATTGTTTATTTCTTCCTCTATCTCTTTTTCAATGTCCTGTTGTTTTCTGAGGACAAGTCTTTTACCTTCTTGACTAAGTTTATTCCTAAGTATCTTAAGTTTTTTTGTTACAGTGGTAAAATGGCATTATTTGTTTAGTGTCTCTTTCTGAGAATTCATTATCAGTGTATAAAAATGCCATTGTTTTCTGGGTGTTAATTTTGTATCCTGCTACATTGCCAAATTCATTTATTAAATCTATAGTTTTTGGTGGGTACTTTTTATAAGATAAGTCTTCTTGGTTAGTTATCTTGATAAATGATAGTACAGGAAACACATCAGAAAGCAATATATATTTTGTCTTAAAATCAGCAATGGAAAAAAAGGTGTCATATCCTTAAGAGTGCTACAATCCTAGTTATGTTTAGACAGTCAGAATTTGTAAATTTAAAGAAAATCATGTTCTCCACTGTGTATATAAATAATTTATCTTTTGTAAACTCTTTGCATTATAAGAAAATGTTGATAATCCTTGAAAATTCTAAAATGTGTCCATTTACCACACATAAGAAAATGCTTAATTCCATATATATATATATATATATATATATATATGTAAATTTTAATTGCAAATTTTCTTTAAATTTACAAATTCTGACTGTCTAAACATAACTAGGATTGCAGCACTCTTAAGGATATGACACCTCTTTTCCCATTGCTGATTTTAGGACAAAATATATATTGCTTTCTGATGTATTTCCTGTACTATCATTTATCAAGATAATTAGCCAAGAAGACTTATCTTATAAAAAGTACCCACCAAAAACTATAGATTTTATCAATGAATTTGGCAATGTAGCAGGATACATATAAAGATACACACACACACATATTCTAAGCCCTTGAATTCATTGTAGAATAGGATTGATAAAAAATAATAATTTTCATACTATTGGCTAAATTCATCAACTTATTAAAATCCTTCCTTTTTCATTGCTTATAAAAAAACAATTAAAATGCATTTTCTATCATATTGAGCCATTTAATGTATTATTTATTAAACAGTAATTGTATCAGGGTGATAACTTCGTAAGTTATATAAAAGTCTAATCACTAGGTTGTACTCCTGAAACTAATATTATATTGTACATCAACTTTAATTGAAAAATAAAAAGTTATTTTTTAAAATTGATTTTTATCATATTAAAAGCTACTTAATGTATTATTAAGTACTATTTAATTCAGTGTATTATTTAATCATTAGTATTATATTATGCATTACATTTTAAAAATATAAAGCTTTAAGGAAGAATAATGGTAACAACCAAAATACATAATCCTTTTCTTTCATAGATAGCTATTGGTAAGAAAATAAAAATAAACATTCTTTGTATTTGTTAGTATCTAATAAGACATATTTCTGGTCTTCCTTTGTTACCTCACATTTCTCTGAGTGGTATTTTTCTTAGCTAAAGTCATTGCTTCTTTAAACCTAGGATGGACTTATACATGACTGCTATTGGTGAAATATTGAGGCATTTCACTGCTAAGGCAATACAATTTGTAAACCCTCAATGAACTCAGCTTTTGGTCTTCAAAGTGTCTAGCAAGGTCTTGACATTGCAAACCTTTCATTCACTCATTTTCAACCATGGGAGTATTTTCCTTTGACTTGGAAATTCACTGATTTTTCAAATACTGGACAGTCTTCTAAGGTACAGAAGTCACCTCACCTCCATTTTTTATTTATTTACTTTTGCAGCTCTTTCTATTTTGCCTTGAAAATTCTGGATAAGTCTAGATCCATTTAAAATAAACATTGGTCTTTATGGTTAAATAAGCCCATTTCAGAATATGCAGTTTCTATTTCCTCATTCAATTCATATCCATATATTCATATTTGATAGCTACTCAATATTTTCCTTCACAATTTGGGTTGAGCACCTAATAGGGATATTTCCAATTCAAAGCTTTTCATAATAGACAAGTCTCTGTTCCAAACATCACTGCACAACCACTGCTTCCCGCCAACCAAATCAGGGGATTAGAAATAGCCCAGAGAGTAATTAGCTGCATCATCAGACAGTTATCTCCAGTGTGCCCTGATGATTTATATTAGTCACTTTAATTATCTACTCTCCCAAACCCCAAAGTTGACTGACTAATATATCTATTATTTCCTCAGATTCCCTGTGCAACAAAGGAGCTTTAAAAATTATGTATATCTAAGTTCTCATAAATATTTGCAGAAGATCTAAATAAAAAAAATTATTGAACATTTCACCACATATTTAAAAAATGAATATTCACTCAGCTAGTGTGGCTCAGTGGTTGAGTATTGACCTATGAACTGAACCAGGAGGTCACTGTTCGATTCCTGGTCAGGGCACATGCGCGGGTTGCAAGTTCGATCCCCAGTGTGGAATGTGCAGGAGGCAGCTGATTAATGATTCTTCCTCATCATTGATGTTTGTATCTCTCTCTTCCTCCTTCTATGAAATCAATAAAAAATATTTTTTTAAATGAATATTCTTTTCAAGTGTATAAAGAACATTCATCTAGATATACCAGTTCAATGCACTGGAACCACTTACCTGATGTTTAGCTCTGTGTGGCATCTAACTCAAGTTATCTCTGAGATACTTTTTCTGTGTAACCAGAATCACAAGCTCTCAATTGTTATAAAGTGTGCTGTATATATCTGACTTTGGTAATATAATAAACTAGAGGCCTGGTGCACAAAAATCCGTGCACTCAGGGGGGTCCTTCAGCCTAGCCTGCACCCTCTCGCAGTCTGGGACCCCTCAGGGGATATCACCTGCAGACTTCGGCCTGCTCCCTGGGGGATTGAGCCTAAGCTGGCAATCAGACATCCCTCTGGCAGCTCGGGAGCCATTGGGGGGATGTCCAACTGATGGCTTAACCTTTTTCACTCGGATGTCGAGTGTGACTCGACACGGTTAGCATCAGTAGCAGCTCGTATGTCAAGCCACACTCGACACGTAGTTTCACTGTGGGCAGAAGGGGGATTTTTGTCTATTTTTCCAGTATCTTTTCTTGTTTTCATTAGCATGAAAGGACGAGTAAAATGTAAATGCCATCTCAACTGATGCCAAAAAAGAAAAAATGAAAAACCGATAACGCATGTGAAATTTATTAGGAAACTAGTACATGATCTTGTTGGAGAATTCAGAGATGGTACACTAACTTCCAGGGGTAGGTTATTATCCACTAACTTAGAGCAACGTTTAGATGGAAAGCTCCATATAATCACACCTCACCCTAACAAAAAACACAAAGATTGTGTTGTTTGTTCTAACAGAAAAATCAAAGGAGGAAGAAGAGAGACGATTTATATTTGCGAAACATGTGAATGTAAACCAGGTCTTCATGTGGGTGAATGTTTCAAAAAATATCACACCATGAAAAATTATAGAGATTAAAATTACTCTTTGAATGTATCAATAATTTGAAATATAAAAAAAAATCCAAATAAATAAGTTTGTATGAAAAGAAACTCCAGTTTTTTATTCTACTGCTGTGCTTTGTAAAATCTGGGGTATTTAAAAAAATTAAATCCCGAGTAGAATAATGGACTCGAGAAAAAAGCAAGCAAGTGCAAAGGGTTAAGCCCGCTTCCCCACATAGGAAGCTTTAAAAATTATGTATATCTAAGTTCTGTGGGGAGCAGGCCTAAGCCATCAGTCAGACATCCTTAGCACTGCCGAGGAGGTGGGAGAGGCTCCTGCCACCGCCTCTGAGCTCACAGCCATCAGCCCAGCTTCTGGCTGAGCAGAGTTCCCTCTGTGGGAGTGCACTGTTCACCAGAGGGAAGCTCCTGCATTGAGTGTCTGCCCCCTGGTGGTCAGTGCACATTTTAGCGACCAGTCATTCCAGGTCGTTCTACTGTTAGGGTCCATTTGCATATTACCCTTTTATTATATAGGATACTACTAGAAATATTAACAACATGCTATTGTTGCATGGGAGAATGATTAATTCTGCATTTGATCTTAGCCAAAAGGCTGAAGCGTGGTGAGAGAATGATTGATTCTGAATGAGGAAACAATAGCAAGCAGAATATTAGTAGTTTTCAGAATTCTAATTTTAGCAGGCACAAAAAGGTGGAAAGAACATTTTGAGAAATGGAAATACATAGCTAACATAGCAGAAAGTACACATAATTTTTGAAAATCTGAAAACTCTGGAGTGCTTAGAAAATGAGGTATGTTCAGAGAGTTATAGAAGATAAGACAGGATAATGATGGGTTAGCTTGTGAAAATCATTGAAAGCCAGGCCATTCCATATATTGTTAATGTGGTCTTTTAGAGCAAGACTGTAACCTGATTAGACATACATTCAAATGAACATTCAGGGTATGTGCATGTTGGGAACTAAAATAGATGATCTAAAGAGAGTTTAGACTTTGGCAAGCAAATTCCTATGAGAATCTTAACTAAAGACATACAAGGATATGTGGTACAGAAATGAATAAATTAGAGAGTATGAATTTCTTGACTGAAAAGTATACACATGGAACCTTCTTTGTTAATATATCATATGATTGTAGTCTGATAAGATTGACTCCCACATGTCACATCAATAATAACAGCAAAATACTGAATTGTTCTTAAACTAGATAAGGCACCATTTAAGGTACTTAACATATTTACTAATTTACTCCTCAAAACAATGCAATGTGATATATTATTTTTATTCTTGTAGATGAGTAATATCAGGCTTAGGAAGCTAAGTAAATTGCTCACAAGAAAAATAGTAAATAAGGCGTGGAATAAGTGGTGTGACAAAATGCTGACTGCTACCACTTATTAATAGGTAAGAGTAAACAATAAATAAGTAAACAGTAAAATGCAGAGAATTGAAAAATCCCAAGTTAAACTACCTCACTATTCAAGATAACACACATTAGTGTCATAAGAAATGTATCAATTCATATTTACACATTTTGTAAGTGGTCAGATTTTGGTGACCTGAAGAGAATTTAAAGCCATCTGAAATAGAACACACAATTTATCCAAGAGCCACATCTTATTCTTGGACTGCCAGTTCCCAAAAATTGTTATTGATTTTGCAGCCCAGTCACCTAAATGAATAGATCAGAAATTTATGAGAAAGAAGTTTTCATAAAAGGCAGGTTTCCTACTTTAATATGGGACAGGCAACTAGGAAACCCTGGGTGTGATGAGCATGATATTTAATCAGAATAAGTGGTGTACTCAAGATCCCCACTTAAGCTAAATGAGCCTGGAGTTGAAGCATTTGACATAATATTTCTTTACTAATCTCCTCGTAGGACTTCATATTTCCATACCTATCATTACATATCTATTAAGTATTATAGTGATAATCTGAAACCCCTTTTAACATAAATTATTTTGTATTTGCTTCTCTCTGGCTTAGTGTTTTTCAAAATTGGCTATGCAACAGAATCACCTAAAGAGCTTTTTAAAAGATTTGTTTCTTGATTTGCTTGAATCACATTATCAATTGACATAATTGAAATTTATTGGACACTTTACCAAATATTAGCAAAATAAACACTATTTTCAAGTGTTAGAATATTCACTTAGACTATATTCTTGTTGTAAAGCAAGCTTATTTTATATATATATATATATTTATTGGTTTCAGAGAGGAAGGGAGAGGGAGAGAGAGATAGAAACATCAATGATGAGAAAGAACCATTGATCGGCTGCCTCTTGCATGCCCCCTACTGGGGCTCAAACCCGAAACCCAGGCATGTGCCCTTGTCTGGAATCGAACCCGGGACCCTTCAGTCCTCAGGCCGATGCTCTATCCACTGAGCCAAACCAGCTAGGGCGTAAAGCAAGTTTTAATAATTTTTAATTAAAAAACATGTTCTTTGATACCACATAACCTAAAATTATATAAGAGCTATATCTGGTAATCAATATATATTTGGAAATTAAACATTATACCTCTAAACAATAAAAGAAAAAATTAAGTTATTTTAAATTATGTGGTAATGAAAAATCAATATCACAAACATTTGATATATAAAGTATTGGTGAAAGGAGGTTTAATTATAGCTTTGAATACTTATATTAAAATGAAAAGCAAAAACTTTATTACGTATCCTACAATTATGGATGCTTAACTTCCAAACACTTCATGGTAGTAAATTCGACAACTTAGATGACATGGACAAATTGATTGAAAGTCACAGACTAGCAAAATAAATCGTTAAAATATGTAATCTTATATCCATGAAATAAATTGAATTTATAGCTGAGTAATTTGCAAAGACATTGCTGGATTTTCTGTGGCTCTCAGAACACTTTGATACCAACTCTGCAAATAGTAGATACAAATTTGGTCTATAAGAACGGGGATAAAGGCAACAATAAATTTCTAGATTCTTTTCTAGCGATGCAAATCATTGGAAGAACCATCACTATATGTATATATCACAATGTGTAGTGTGGCTATCAAACTCAGATCAAAATAAATCATCGGTATCAATGAGGAAATGTTTAAAAACATTGTGTATTTAATATCCCAGTTAAGCCTATTACTTACAATAATGCAGAAAGCTCTGTTGTCTATAAATCCTTGTTGTCAAATGAGAAAATGGCGGATAATCTCTACTTTCACCAGCATATGCAGTAGAAAAGACTGCTCATTTAGAGGAATTATAAAGATAGTAAGATGAAAAAACACACAAACAAGATTTAGGAATTCTAACAGAATGGATGGATAACTATAGGATCAATTAAATAAGCAACTTCAAAATGAAATATATTAAATTTTTAAATGATTTCCACTATATAAGTAGATCACAATGATTATGAAGGATAAGTATTTCTTAATATTGATTAAAATGTACTTTTCACTGATTCAGATTTATAGAAATAAGTTGCCATTGATAAGTAGAAACTCTCAATTGTTTTCTATAGAAGTTTCTCAGTTGAGTGGAAATAAGGAAAGAATATGAGCCTGGAGGAGTCCCGTGAACATGTTTTGTACCTGTATCTCTACCTTGTGCTGAATTATGTAACAAGATGGAGCTGCTTTAAAGTCGTGATTTTTGTGGAAACCAAAGAGTGTGCCTATAAAAGCTGGAAGCATTTGGATATTTTTTATGATAAGCAAAATCTAGTGATTGGAAGAATTAATTGTATAAGTTTTAGCATGTATTAAATTAGTAATGCTGAGAAACTTGTATAGGTCATAAAGATTCTATAGGAAAGATATAGATAACATTGATTAGAATAAAATCTGCTTAGCAGACAGCTGAAGCAGAAAAGGTTTCAATACAAATTTGAATGTGTGTCACTTCCCTTTGCTTTGGTTACACCTCAAAATATTAGCATTAAAATGAAAACATTAAAATTCATTCAAATACAATAAGTGGTCATCGGAGACAGAGAGCAAACATAAATTAGCTGCCTTTATTTAGGAAGACAACAGGGTAGAATTTTGGAAAAGTTTGTCCAGTGTCAGAAGGTGAAGTGTTAAGGGGGCATTTTTTGTTGAAAATAATATTGTTCCAGGATTTCTTGGGAACAGCTGCACTGCTATATCGCAGGGTGATATGAACACAGTCTATGGAAGTTGTGTGTCTAGATTGCCGCACCTATTCTACCTTCTGGATTTTGTTCCATGGAGGGAAACTCAAGTGTTGGGATACGGCAGACATCACTCCAGTTATGTCGGAATGGTTGGTTTGGCTTGAATGCTAGAGGTTGTGTTACTGTGCTGCCTTGTGGGGGATTACTGATCTTTTGACTCACAGAGTATAGAGCCTTTCAAACAGTATTAGGAGATTCATAGGAGAACTTGATTTCCAGATTTTTAATTGATTCATGTCCTGACTGTAGAGAAGCAAATTGCCTTTGATGAGATTTAGCATAACTTTACTGTGTGCTCCAAACTGCTCTATCACATATAGATTGCCTCCAATTGTTCTTTGAAATCTTGTCAAGGGAAATTACTTTTTAAAAATGATTTAAAGAAAAAAAAAGAGAGTTCTATAATCTCGTTATAACATTTTAAATGTTATTTTATTAATATATACTGAGGCATGTTTCACTATTAATAAGCAACTTATTTATTGATATTCTAAAACTGTTCTATACTTTCATATTTTAAAACTGACATTTTTCTATCCATTAATTTTATTTGATAAGTAAAAATACAGATTTAAAAATAAGATTTAGTGACATTTTCAGAATATGACCTTAGTATGTTAAGAAAAATAAAGTTCCAAAATCACTTTGGGAACTTGAGTAATTATTTCATAAAGCTTTTGTAAGGATTAAAGGAATTAAAATATATAGAGTGAAAATGGTGTCTAGTGTATAAGAAGTGGTTAGTCTGCAAAATGTTATAAGAAATACTCCTCCCCATTTGACAGTTTCCCATATTTTGACCCTTGAAAGATAATGGCGTAGTTCAAAGTGATATTATGAATGAAAAACTAATGAGGCTCCTTATCTGTCTCATGAAGCAAATTAAATCTGAAGTGAATATTCTATTTCAACTAAATCTTAATGATGTATTTCAGAGAAGAAAAGATTCTTCTCTGTTAATATCACCGAGAAATTTGACCATTGACTAAATAGCTATTTTCTGACTTAGTCTGTGTAGAAATGTTCATTTTAATTTTTAGAACTGTAGAAAATGATGAGACTGTTAAAGTTTTATAAAATATTCATTACAAGACTTCCACTTTGGCTGTCAAGGATTTCTTAAGTTTTTATAGAAGTATTTCCAGCTAAGCCATATAAATGCTTTGTTAAGCCTTAGATGCATAGACATGTGAGTGATAAAAATGTAGCATCAATGTCAATTAGTAATATTATGACAGTTTTAACCCATTTTAAGATATTTACTTATACTTACTAAACATGTTTAATCATCCTTTGTTATTTTATGTTGGATAACTGTGACTACTTGATCTTCTCACAAAAGTTTCCAGCTGCAATGTGACAAGCATGGTTTGCCAGTCACTCATGGAATCTATGTTCATTAGTGATCACCAGTACTCAGCCTGCACTAACCCTAGAGATTCTTTATTTATGATCATATATTCAATCCAAGTATCATTTAAAAAGGAATCTTTAAAGGGCCATGGTTTGCCCTGGCCAGTGTTAGAGCGGTCTTGAGTTTGATTCCAGGTCAAGGGCAGATACCTGGGTTGCAGGTTTGATCCCCAGCCCAGGTCTGAGCACATGTGGGAGGCAACCAATCGATGTGTCTCTCTCACATCAATTATTTCTCTCTCTCTCTCTCCCTCTCCCTCTTTACCTTCCACTCTCTCTAAAAAAAATCAATGGAAAAAATATCGTCGAGTGAGGATTAACAACAGCAACAAAAAAGGGTCATGGTTTAAAATTACATGAGTATACTTCCTTTGAATAAGAAACATATGATCCAAGTTAAATGAAGAAACAGATTCTATTTCTGTTTAAGTCAACATTATTGGTATTTGGAAGCTTTGTGTCCAGACCTAGCATTTTAGCAAACCTTCAACTGTATAAAATCTAGACTCTGTTAAGAAATCGAGCTTGAGATATGATCCCCAGTTTAGTGGTTGAGGATTTATTCCTTGACTATGAGCCTTGCCTTTGATATTGGTTATTCTTTTAACAGTATAGGAAATAAGCCTAAATTCTCTGGAATAGATTATAAGTTATTGTCACAAATTTCCACTCTAGAACTGGGGAAATAGCCACAGGATACGTTTGGGGACCCACTGGACCAACTGTGAGAAGAACTGAGCTAAAAGTCCCTGGGTCACCTGATAAGGCATTACTGTCACTGGTAGACCACAGTGGCACTTTGGGTCTCCTAGGCTTAGTGTAAGTTCAAAACCTGTGTACAAAAAATCCCCCAAAATTCTGATTATTTCTCTTTTCCCAAACCACATTCACCTGGTAAATGCTTGTAGGGTTTTAAAGGATACTATCCCTTGATGTAGAATTCTAGATTAGTGCTCTCCATCACCCAACCTTATAACTACTTCATCCCTGACTGTTTATTTGAATGTTTCTGGTGAAAAGTGTGCCAAAGTTCTTTTCCTTGTTCCCCTACAGATAAGGCATTTTGCCTTGTTGCCCTGTATATCTTCCTTCAAGATTGTGTCTTTGGTTTTCTATAGCTCAACTATGATATGACTAAAGTGTAGATGTATATGTTCTTCTTTCTGCTCTCTGAATTCCCTGTATACGTAGTTTGATGTCTGGTATTAATTTTACAAAGATCTCTGATATTATTTATCTAAATATTTCTTATTAATTCTCCTTCTGTTACCCTTTTGGTATTCCAATTATGCGTATGTTACACCATTTGATATTGCCCTACAGTCTTTTATCATTTCCACACCACAGCCTGATATAATGATTTTAAAATACTAGAGGCCTGATGCCTGAAATTCGTGCAAGGGTAGCCCTTCACAGCCCTGGCTGCCTCATAGCCCTGCCCCCCGCCTGCACCGGCCTTGGCGCTGCCCGCATCCGCTGCCACACACCCTTGGTTCCCTGGTTCTGCACAGCCACCCCCACTCCCAATCGATCACCCCACAGAAGGTGGCCTGGGCCTCCCTCTGTGGGGTGATCACAGAGCCCCCTGATTGATCACCCCACTGGCCAGTGGCCTGGGCATCCTTCTGCAGGGTGATCGTGAGGCAACGGCGGCCCCCCCAACCCACCATTGACTGGCCTGGCACCAGTGTGTGTCATAGGGTGGTCATCTGGAAGGTCATCTGGACAGTCGTTCTGTCGATTTGCATATTATGCTTTTATTATTATAGACTAGAGGCCCGGTGCACGAAATTCATGCACGGTGTGTGTGTGTGTGTGTGTGTGTGTGTGTGTGTGTGTGTGTGTGTGTGTCCTTCAGCCCAGCCTGCACCCTCTCCAATCTGGGACCCCTCGAGGGATGTTTGTCTGCCCGTTTAGGTCCGATCCCACTAGGATCCTAGTGGGATCGGGCCTAAACGGGCAGTCAGACATCCCTCTCACAATCCAGGACTGCTGGCTATCAACCGCTCGCCTGCCTGCCTGCCTGATTGCCCATAACCGCTTCTGCCTGCCAGCCTGATCACCCCCTAACCACTCCCCTGCCAGCCTGATCGACGCCTAACTGCTCACCTGCTGGCCCAATTGCCCCTAACTGCCCTCCCCTGCCGGACTGATCACCCCTAACTGTCCTCCCCTGCCGACCTGGTCACCCCTAACTGCCCTCCCTTGCCAGCCTGGTCACCCCCAACTGCCCTCCCCTGCTGGCCATCTTGTGGCAGCCAGCTTGTCCAGCCATCTTTGACCACATAAGGGCAGCCATCTTGTGTGTTGGAGTGATGGTCAATTTGCATATTACTCTTTTATTAGATAGGATAAATATATGTCACTCTTGTGTGTTCATCCTTACACCTGGAAAAAATATCTCAAATAACAGGTGTTCTTACTCTTGTAAAACTTCTTCGTTCTTTATCGATATACTCTTAATCATACTTAAGATCTTTTCCACACTGTTCAAACAGGGGTTTTTTTTCCTACCTCAGCACATTTGCCCTTAAGCTTTAGATTCTTGAAAGAGTTTTTTCTTCCTTTTAACATTGCTACCTGCATTGCCTCTTTCAATTTTCACTTGAGGCATTACCTTCTCCAAAATGCCATCCAAAATTATATCTAATGTAATTCAATCTCTCCAATTCCCTCCTCACTAGTGAATGTCACACCACCCCATTTATACTCCTCATAAAACTTACCACAATTACATTCATGTTTTTTTCTGTATTTATTTGTCTGTTTAATGCTTTGTTTTGCTCTGTTATAATTTAAGATCTAAGTATAAGTTACTGAATTAATGAATATATGAAAGAATAAATTTATTTAAGATCAGGATGAGTAGTTCCTTGATTCATAGGTTAAGAAATTGAGGCTTAAAGTATTTAATGAATTTTATCAGAATCTAAGAAAAAATTTGTTTTAGAGCCACAACTACAAACTTGATCTACTATCATTAAATTCTTTTTACCTCTGGATTTCTCCAATATTTCCTTACTTTCATATCATTGTAGCTTTGACAAACTGTACTCAAGTATCACTTTATTAGCTCCAGACTAAATATGCCCTTTCTTATCACTATATGTCACCCTTCCAACCTTCTTTTTATAATTTTAGTCTTTTTAAACATATACGTTAGCAATACCTTATGTTTTCCAATATAAAAGCATAGCACTTCACTCATATCTTTAATAATATTTTATTAAACTAAAATCTATGTACTTTCTATATAGTGTGTTGTTAACTGCCTTAAACCATTGACATAAGGCCTATCTTTTGTGTTTTTCTTGCCCTTTGTTTTTCCCAAAATTGATTTTTCCATATGTATAAGAACAATTTGTATAGGGGGCACTCATCTAACATCTAAGATGAAATCTAGTTAGCCTTCTGCATTACAGAGAAGATTAGTTGTATACACAGTCCAGGAAGTGATTTCACTGTACACTGCCATATTAGATAATTTTTTACTCCTTACACACAAAGGGGAATTGTGACTATAAAAATGCCAAGTATCAATTCAAAGAGTCATGGCTGTATTCAACTGAAGTTTATTGCATTATCTAGGAGCAATTTTCCAGTTGAAGGATGAGAGTAGCTTTTATTGGTTGTCGGCATCTTGCAGAAAGAATCAGTCAAGCATATTTTGAGCTCACTAATTACTTTGGTGCACCCCTTAATAACAAACTTACTAGTTCTTTGCTCCTTAAGTTTTCTTGCTTCTTCAGCTAGTCATGATTCATTGGATGTCTAATAAGCAAGGGATTGTGCTAAATTATTTTCTCTTCAATGTCTTTAAGTATAAATAATAGCAGAGTTGGTTTTATTATTGTAACCTATAAATCACAAAACTGAGCCTCAGAGTTGAATAACTTGTCCAAAGTCACAAATCTAGTAAATGGCATAACCAGGTTTGGAGTACAGAACAATTTACTCCAAGTTTCACTTGTATACATATTATGATAATCTGAAATTGTGACAAAGAAATAGAAAAAAATCTTTTATATAAACATGTTTATACCAATTAAAATGCATGGTAGAAATAAGTCACTGTCTTTCTACCATTTTTTTTAAATGGCTGTAAAAGGTTGCATTTGCCATGAGGTGTTGTCTTTTCATTGACTACATAAACTCAAGTAATCTCTCCAGAAAAATAAAGAGTATGCTAATTGTCTAGTATGTTAGTTCATGTATATTACATAGAATAAAAGACCATAGGTTACTTTCCTTTTTAAAGTATGTTTTTATTGATTTTTTAGAGAGAGAAAGGGAGAGGGAAAGAGAGATGGAAACATCAATGAGAGAGAAACATCGATTGGCTGCCTCCTGCAGGCCACCTAATGGGGATTGAACCCCAAACCCCAGCATGTGCCCTGACCAAAAATCAAGCCAGGGACCTCTTGGTCAATGGGTTGACATTCAACTACTGAGCCAGTTGGGATATAGGTTACTTTCATAAGGGTGCAATTTTACTTTTTCATTATCAGTAGATGTTTTTTATTTGAATATCCTTTATGTATTCACAATGTTTCCTATCTTATAAATCTTACCACAAAAAAAGAAGATATACGTTTGTTTTACCAGAATACCATGTACTTATGACATAGGCATGAAACCTGTGTTCAGTCAATCAGACTTACACTGGAGATTCCAGTGTGAAAAGGAGTGGCATAAAGAAGGAGGAATCATCGATGGCATCATTTGAGGGAGGAAGATCAGAGAGACATCAGCTAGCTGAGACAGTGGAGGGAGAGACACCACATGCCCAGCAATGGTAAAACTGGCTCTGTATGATCTAACAGAAGGCTACGTAGTATGATTTGCACATAGTTTCTGGTTATGCATTCTACAAACCTGATTCCCTGTACTTCTAAAGATTTTTGCCTTTGCCTAATATCCTTTAATACATGGATTTTCTTCCTAGGCAGGGTAGAATAGTTTCTGTCGCCATTAAACATAATTTTTTACTAGTACAGTTGCTGAAGATATTTATAGTAATTTTTTACACATTAAGTAAAAATATGGCTACATTTGAAGGAAGTTATTAGAGGAAAAATAACACTTTCTTCAGTAGGTATACATTAGATGTATAAATTTCCTATAATATATTTCTGTTAATAAAATCTTTCAATCACATCAATTTAATTAGCCAAATGCTAATCTAGCCTTAACACAATAACTTTAAATTTAGAAATTAATATTACACAATAGTAAAGAGTAACCTAATTTTCTGTACCTTAAAATGTAAAAATAGTAACCAACTGACAAAATAATATAGTCAAGTGAAAATTTTATTAGAAATATATGAAATTTATATATTTCTCATAGGGTTGACAAAAAAAATCCTACTTTTTATATAAGTCCCTAAATTTTTTATTCAAAGGAAAAGACAAGTTGACTTTAGTTGTGTGTCCAGGATCTGTGTTCCCACTTAGTATTCAAATTATTAATATTTTTTAAAAAGACTAGTCAACCTCCCCAATTAGCATGAATACTTCATTTTTTCACTGTTTCTTATAAAAACAAAAGGTAGTGTTTTAATTATTCTGTACACGTTTTCAGTGTGCACAAGTTTAGTGTAATTCCTAAAAGCTGAACTCTAGTTTAAACTCTTTGGAATCATTTAATACAGTTCTTGAAATCTTTTAAAAATAGAACAAATTTGCAGAACTTGCTTCTTCATTTTCAATTTCAGCAACAGTTCATCAAAATACCTTGTTCTTTTTTTTTTTTTTTTTTTACCTTAAAAGATACAGACTAGACAGCTAATTAGAGGATGATTTTTCACCAGTAAGTTTCCTACAAACATTAGCTAAAATTCCAAGTTAATATTAAATCTTTTTGGAAGACAAGTTAAATAAATTCCATTGGAAAAGTAAAGTCATCAGTTCAATTCTATATGGAATATCTGAATGCTTGTCTTTGACATTAATAAACCCAAATCACATTTAAAATATACCATCTACTTAAAATAAAAGTTACATAGTTATATTTTGAAAAACAATATATGTAGATTATTTCTTCTAGTGCCAGTGTGCAATTTAATATGGTTTTCCTGCTGAAACTTATAATGATGTGCATCAGAAAAATATATAATCATATTTAAATTTATAATTAAATAACATTTCTAAACAAATATAGAAATTATCTACTTTTAATGCATTAATATAACTAATACTCTTTAAATCTTATTTATTTGTTTAATGTTTAAAGAATATTATGTTCAAATTGTGTCTAAAGGCAAATATATTTCAAATCATCTTAAATTTAGGGTCATTAGTGATATTCATTTTAAAGCTGAAAAAAGAAGTAACTTTACTCTTAAATACTCTGTTCATGTAAGAGATGGAGGTAAGAGAAATTGATTTGGCATAATGCTGCAACAGATAGTAATAGATACTAGTAATTCTCTCAGGAAATCGCCATCTAAAGTTAACTTTTTTTGTAATCACAAACTATAGTTGAGTTCTCATTATCTACTAAACCTACACTGCACTCTTATTCCTCTGCCTGTTTTTATATGTATAATTTAATGTCATTTAAAAATATTATTTTATTGATTTTAGAGAGAGAGAAAGAAAGGGAGAGGGAGGGAGAGAGAGAGAGAAGCATAGATTGTCTGTCTCCTGCATGTCCCCCACTGGGGATCAAGCCTGCAATCCAGCTGGTGACCTCTCAGTGCATGGGATGAACGCAACCAACTGAGCCACACTGGCCAGGGCTAATGTCATTTTAAATAAAATCTGACGTAAAATTTACCCATAACTCCTCAGTCATAAATGCACCCATTTCTCTACTTTACACAGATTTTCCCTCGCAACTTGTCACATACCCACTTTGTACTAATTTATGCTGGTATATGTTTCATCTAAGAGAGGTGTGTGTTACTCTGCAGCCACTAGCAATGTTCACATTTTCATGATTACAAGCAGCATCATGGCATCTATTACTGTACATTAACAGCTGAGACGTGGGTTTCTATGAAGTTATTTGAGAATCAATATTTTACAAATCTTGTCTTTAGATCAGATTCCAATAACATTGTGGTTTTAATTTCATATTTATACTTTCTAAAAGACATTACAAGACAAAAAAATTATAAAATTAAACATTAAAAAGCTTAAAGTGACTGCTTATGCAGTCCTAGGGCAGTGAAGATCCTAGCCATGACAATCCAGAGCTAGAAGAGAAAAAAAAAATGACTATATAGTATATATTTTTTTCTAAAGCAGAAGATGAAAAAATTCAAAAAGCAAATAATTTAGTTTAAAAATTGTAATGGCAGTGGCAGGTGAATAACTACATCTAAACTATAACAAAACAATTCAATATTCACCAAAAAGAAAAGCAGCCAACTGAAAAAGAAAACAGAAAATTCATTGAACGTCAAAGTCAAATTGCTAACTAACATGAAAATATATTCAAAGTAACAATTAATCACAGAAATAAAATGAGGGTAAGATGTCAACCACATTCATTAGACTGGGAAAATTATAATAGAAAACAAAACTATTAGTGAGGGTTGGAATGAAGGCACAAGGGACACTCTTACCTATTGCTGGTGGGCACTTTAAATTGGTATACCTTTGCAAATACAATGTGGCAATATCTATTAAAATACAAAAAGCAAAATAACCCTAGCTGCTCACATATACATTATACCAGGTATCCATTATTGGGCATCGATTAATAGAAGTCAAAAGATAAAGATGCAGGTGTATATATAAAATGATACTTAAGATGCATTTTGAATAATGGTTGTAAAAAGTGAATGAAAACAAATGCCCTAATGGGTGACTCTATTATTGTACAACCACATGGTCCACTGTATCTCTCATATTAAAGCTCAAATGGTTAACTTGTAGGATTTTTATGTGGAATGACTGAGGGAGAAAAATACGATGAAGAGAAATATTTATAGGTTAGCCCATGTTAGCAATATTTCTGTAAAAGTAGCAACAATAAAATCCCTACATGTGTGTTTGTGTATAGTTTGAAAACATAAGACACTCTGCAGACTCCATGTATGAAATGCTATAATAAATTCAGTGGGGTGCTTACATAATCACAGAGCTGCTACTAACTTTATGTGCCTAAACCCCTAAGTGGTGTGCACAAAAGGTTGGCAGGAAGCAGCTGCGCCTTTTATTATGGCTTTCTACAAGTCCTTCTACACCTGCAGCCAAAGAATAATGGCCTCTGCTTTCATCCAATTTCCCAAATATTATGCAAAAAAACCTCACTGGCAGTCTCTCATCCAGAACCTATATGATAAATGTAGAGCTCAGCTTCTTCCCTTGAATCAGCAGTTATATGTGCATAGAAATAGCATAGAAGGATAATTACCATCCCTATGGGGGTAGGGAGGTTGGTGGGAAGAATAAGGGGGGAGTTAAGGAAAGAAGAAGAAATGAGACAAGTTAACATAAGGAAACAATATTTGCTCTAAAAAAATCCAGTATATAGTTACATAGCATAATTCAATTTATTGAAATCATTTATAGACATGTTTATTTACGTAGAAACACACAATATATACAGAATGTATGTGTATTTAGACATACATGTATTTAATAAATTTCATAATATATTTATTTTTTAAATTTTTTATTGTTGACACTATTGCAGATGTCCCCCATTTTCTTCCATTTGTCCACCTCTACCCCCTCCCTCACCCTCTCTTTGCCTTCCCAACACTATTCTCAGTGTCCATGGGCTATACATATATGTTTTTAATCCCTTAACCTTCCTCTATCCATTACCCTAACCCTTTCCCCTTTGAAATCTGTCAATATGTTCTATGTCTCTGGTTCTATTTTGTTCATCAGTTTATTTTGTTCCTTAGATTCCAAATATTATCGAGATCATATAGTATTTGTCTTTCTCTGACCAGACTATTTCGCTTAGCATAATACGCTTCAGTTCCATCCATGCTATTACAAAGGGTAAGAGTTCCTTTTTTTGCCCTGGCTGGTATGGTTCAGTTAACTGGGCACCTGCCAGGGTTGCAGGCTCAGTCCCCTGTGGTTAGCTTTTACATAAATGTTTTTCTCTTTCTCCATCTCCCTTCCTCTCTCTCTAAAAATCAATTTAAAAAATCTTAAAAAAAAGAGGAATTTCTTCTTTTTATGCCATGCAGTATTACATTGTGTACATGTACCGCATTTTTTTTTTATCTACTCATCTACTGATCTTGGCTATTGTCAATAACACTGCCATGAACATAGGGTACATGTATTTCTTTCTGATTGGTGTTTCAGGATTCCTAGGGTATATACCTAGAAGTGGGATCACTCGGTCAAATCGTAGTTCCGTATTTAATTTTTTTGATGAAACTCCATACTGTTTTTCATAATAGCTGCACCAGTCTGCATTCCCACTAAGAATGCATTAGGGTTTCCTTTTCTTCACATCCTTGCCAGCACTTATTTGTTGATTCGTTGATGATAGCCATTCTTACAGGTGTGAGGTGTTACTACATTGTGGTTTTAACTTGCGTCTTCCTGATGATTAGTGACTTTGAGCATTTTTTCATATATCTATTGGCCATCTGTATGTCCCCTTTGGAGTAGTGTCTATTCAGGTCTTTTACCCTTTTTGTGTGGGGGGATTGTTTGCCTTATTGATGCTGAGTTGTATAAGTTCTCTATATATTTTGGAGATTAACTCCTTATCAGGTGAATTTTTGTTGAATATTTTCTCACATATGATGGGTTCCCGTTCTGTTTGTAATCAATAGGGTTAGATTGAGTTTCAAGTATAAAAAGTATATAATATCAGGTGAAGCAAATGAATTTCAGACTAATGTGTAGAGTATGATTATATTTTGCAGAAAAAGAGATCAATATATTTTGAAAAATAAAATGTTTGTGTCTTATGTGGTGTGGCTATATATGTGTGTGTAATAGAGAGAGAAATGAAGATATATTGAGTTATAATCTTATAAATATATTAGTAATAAAATTATATTTTCAAGGTGTTATTTTAATTTCAGCATCCCTTACCCACAAAAATAAGAAACATTGTACATTTATGCTTAGGTTTTAGATATATGCTCTGATCATCTTAGCATACAGTTGTCAGTATTAGTATTAAATGTCAAAAGAAAGTCTATTAATCTTATGACTTACAAACATATGTAACATAGTACATGCTCTGACTACATCAATTGCTTTTCTTAATTAAATATTTAAGTTCTAGTCACCATGTCTTTGGAAATCATAAGCACATTTGAATTGAGGTAAGCACACAAGTTTTCTGTACATAGATTCATTTAAAAATTTCATACAAAATGTGTAACTGACAGCTGAGAGTGAAAAGAGATGGGTTTTTACCAACAGCTGTGCTTGATTATTTTTATTTGAAAACTGATGATGGAGTGCCCATTTAAACACATGAAGGTTAAGCATCTGAGCCAGATTTTCTTTAAGTGATAATACTGCAGCCACAAAAAAATGTGGATGAACCCCAGGAATGAAGCACCATAACAGACATATACTGTTCACCTCAGTTTAAAAAAAAAGTGATATAATACAAGTTTCTGCAATTAAAGTAGTCCTACTACCACTTTGTAGACATGTTTATCCACCTGAAAGTCTTGAAAGAATTGTCATTGAGTAAAGTCATTGACAGTAGTTGTGTTTCAAATTGACCTATTTTTATATATTACATGTGTCATACACATTCATGTATATATATTTTAAAATTACACTTATAATATACACACATGCACATGTATACAGATGCTGACAAATACATTATTTTAAAAGACAATTTTTTTTATTGTACTCATAACACTGATCATGGTTACTTCAGGTCAGCCATTACATTTATATGTAGCTGTGTGTATGTCCACATATGTGTACATTTGTGTGTGTGTGTGTGTGTGTGTATGTGTGTGTGGTGTGAATCTATTTACCTTATTATATAGTAATATAACTTTAAAAAAGCAGAAATAAAATTTTTACAATATTAGTACTTTATACATATTGATGCTGTATAAAATTAAAATAAAGATATTTTCCTAATATCAGTTTCTGTCTAAATGAACCTATAATGGATCAGAAACCTAAACTTTGCAATTTTCATTATTTTTCATGTGCATGTTATAACATATTATAAAGCATTGGATTAAATAGTAATGATTT
Organism: Ia io; assembly: GCA_025583905.1. Taxonomy (NCBI): domain Eukaryota; kingdom Metazoa; phylum Chordata; class Mammalia; order Chiroptera; family Vespertilionidae; genus Ia; species Ia io. Next base: position 53,071,101 of record JAJQQW010000003.1, read on the forward strand.
AGTAAATATTCACTGAATTTTACAAGATATAAATTACACAGAGAAACTTAAGAAATACAATATTGAGAGCAAAAATTTAAGAAAATACAACCTTTTTACATATTTATAAGAAAAAAAAATCATAACATACAAACTGACCAAAGCCTCAAAACCAAGTGAGAAAGGCACTCATATTTTTGTTGTTGATTAAAATCACCTTAAATGCTAAGAAGCAAGTATCCTATATAATAAAGAGCTAATATGCTAATCAGACCGAACAGCAGAACAACAGTCCAGACGACCTTCCAGATGAAGCCGGGGCTGCGAGGAGCGGCTGAAGCTGTGAGGGGCTGCCGAGGCAGCCGGGCTGCGAGGGACGAGCCCCTTGCACAAATTTTGTGCATCAGGCTTCTAGTTCTATATGTGAAACGAAGATTAAAATATCTAGATAAGGTGTTTCACACCTGGGAGTTATAAAATAGTGCTTTTCTCAATATTTTTATGGTAATTTGAGTTCAGATAGAGTTTAAAAGAAAGTGATTTATGATCATGAAAAGATATTGCTTCGGAAAGATTTTAAATAGGTTTTCCAGCCCAGGGAACTGCTGTTTATTCGATTAGTGGTGACACTGAGTAAGTAAGCAGGTGGACGTTTACTTTTCTTGTTGACATTTTAAAAAATGATAGATTCTTGCAAAAGTACTGAAAAGGGATTACTGAAACCAATATATAAAATCATCCATATTCTTTTGTCTAGTTTCTCTTATCATCTCTTGTTCTTTTTACCTGTTTTGCTATACTCAAATTACTATCAGTATTCATGATTAATTAATAATTTCTTACTAATTTCTAAGTTAATATAAAGGTTTAAAATAAATTCATCCACCTGTGTGCATGTTAATTTATTATACATTAATATTTCAAACTTGGCCTGTCTTTCTGACTTGATTTAAATGACGTGTAGAGACTGGATCTAGCCACACAGAATAGCTTCTGAGGAATAAAAAAATACATAGGCATTGTTGATCCACCTCAAGTAAATGGAAGCCTGGCCTGTGTTGCTCAGTGGTTGAGCATCGACCTATGAATCAGGAGGTCATGGTTTGATTCCTGGTCAGGTAACATCCCTGGGTTGCGGGATGGATCCCCAGTTTGGGGCGTGCAAGAGAAAGCCAATCAATGGTTCTCTTTCATCATTGATGTTTTGATCTCCCCCTTTCCCTTCTTCTCTGAAATAAATAAAAATATATTAAAAAAATAAAAGGGGGATAATAAAATCAAAGGAAATAATTCTCTTTACTAACATGTCTCTATACTTGGACAATTCAAACAGATGACACAAAGCAATTAAAACATCAGCAAGGAAATAGATGAGGAAAAATGGCTAAGGATTAACAACTGTTAATGTTTTCTTTAGTTTCTTATGGATTTATGACTAGTTTTAAAAGGTTCCCTCAACCCAAGGATTATTTTTAATCTCCATTTTTTAGTATTTACTTATGTTAAAGCTTTGATACATTTCGTTTTATTTTGATTCATTATTATTATTTTCAAAAAGTAAATTAGTCACTGTATGTTCTAGGCAATGTCCCTAAGACACCTAAATGCACTGCATCCACACTGAAATAATGCGTAAGCAAATGCATTTTCATAAAAACCAATTATACATTGAATTTGTTGAAATATACACACACACACACACACACACACACACACACACACACTTTATGGACATGAGGAAATTTGTATTCCTACCAAAAAGCTAAATACATTTCAATATGAAATGTATAAAAATAGTAAGTTTTTAAAAAATAAATCTTCTATCATCTTCTTTTAACATATTCTAACATAGATGGTCCCTAACTTAAGATGATTAGACTTCATGGTGCAAAAGCAAATCACATAATCAATCACATGAACCATCAAACACTTCATTACAAGACAGGCTTTGTATAAGGTGATCAGGCCTAACCATTGGCTACAGTAAGCATTGAAACACACTGAAGGCAGGCTAAACTAGACTAGGTCCAGCAGGTTAGCTGTATTAAATGCACTTTTGAGTTATGGCATTTTCAATTTATGAAGGGTTTATCAGAATGTAATCCCTTTGTGAACTGAGGAGTATCTGTATAAAACAAGGCGAATCACCTAAAATAGGGCCACTGGGGAAGTTGTTTTCAGTGAACGTATTTGCAATCCAGGTTGCAGAGCTGAGTGGATATCCCAACATCCTCCAACAGCATTTCTCATACTTTTATAAATAACATCAAATGACAATCTATCAGCAGTCTTTAGTGAATAACGATGGAAGGAGGAGGGGAAGAAAAAAAAAAGGAAATAAAGAAATCAATTACTCAAACATTTTGGTTGTAGATTTAGAATTCATATAGAACCATAAAAATATTTTGTGTAGTAATATGCACATATTTTCAAGCCATACTTGGACAATTCAAACAGATGACACAAAGCAAGAAACTCTGCTGGTAATAAAGAACCTCAAGTTGAAATACACCATAGCTTAAAGTCATCACAGGGCATAAATTCTGCTGTAAATGTACTACAATATGTATTCTCCCATTCTAGCTATAAATATTAAATGATAGATTAATTTTATAGGATTAATGAATATACATACAATATTTAACAGGGTTTTTTTTATTTGCATCCTAAAATGTACTCTGATAACCGACTTGAATTCTACCTTTTTAAAACCCAATTTTATTTAATGTTACCATTCTTAGTTCCAGTTAAATAGACAGATATTATTACAAATGGGCTCAGGGTCCAGAATTAAGAAACAAAATATAAGTAAATAAAAAGAATTAGGGGGAAACTGTATTGGGAAGTGGTTATATAATCGAAAAAATAAGAAGCCCTACTTTATTCTTTACATTAAAAATAAAACAAAATGTGTCAAAGCTTTAACATAAGTAAATACTAAAAAAATGGAGGTTAAAAATAATCCTTGTGTTGAGGGAGCCTTTTAAAACTAGTCATAAATCCATAAGAAACTAAAGAAAACATTGACACTACCAGTCTACATTCTTACCAGCAATAAATTAGGTTCCCTTTTCTTTACAGCCGGTAATAAAAACAGTCTGGCGATTCCTCAAAATATTAAGAATAGAGTTACCATATGATCCATCAATCCCTCTCCTGGGTATGTACCCAAAAAACTCGAAAACGTGTATCACAAAGATTTATGCATCCCTATGTTCACTGCAGCATTATTCATGGCCAAGACCTGAAGACAACCAGTGTCCTTTTATAGAGGACTGGATAAAGAAGAGGTGGTACATATACACAATGCAATACTATTCAGCTTCCAGAAAATACAAAATACTGCCATTTGCAACAATATGGATGAACGTTGAGAATATTATCTCAAGCAAAATAAGTCAGTCAGAAATAGCGAAGAACCATATGATTTCCCTCATATGTGGGATATAAAACTGAAACTTATGGACACATACAACAGTGTGGTGGTTAGTGGAAGAAAGGGGTGGAAGGTGGTGTGAGGTGGAAGAAGCCTACCGTATGGTGACAGAAGATGGTCTTACTTTGGGTGGTGGGTACACAGTGCAATATACAGATCTTGTATCATAGAATTGTTTACTTGAAACTTGTATGACCTTATTCACCAATGTTACCCTAATAAATTTGATAAAAAATATTGATATATTTGAGTATATTGTATTTATATAAATTGAAGAAAGTTCATATACAAAGGGAAAAGGAGAAGGACAAGGAGGAGAAGGACAAGGACAAGGAGGAGAAATCATCAATAATAGGGGAGGAAGGGACTTTTAAAGGTTAATTAATAGTTTGACTTTGACTTTGTTCCCATTAGACTGTTGATGTTGTAAGAGCAGTGAGTGGATATTATAAGATTTAGTGAGAGGTAGGGGCTAAAGATGTAAATGTGATAGTCACTAGCACCTTGAGAGTATTTAGATCATGGAACTTCAAGAGATTATATAGAGAAAAGAGATATCCTGAAAACAGAGGCCTGTGTCACTCAAGTATTCAAAGGCATGAATTAAAAAAAAAAAATTAGCAAGATGAACTGATGAGAGCCCTGTAAGAGAGGAGGTGGAGCAGAAGTGCAGGGTATCCCAACAGCGATGAGGATGGAAAAATCACCTTTCTCAGTGCTGGTGTGTTTTATGGTATATTTTAAAATACTTCATGGTATATGTTATATCAATCATGTTAATTAGAATAAAAGTTTACATGCTTTGTACATCCTTTTGATAACTATTTATGCCGATATTTCAATTTAGTCCTTTGAGAAAGTGTGTGATTTTCCAGAGTTTGCAACTAGTAAGGCTGAATATGTTTCTGCCAGTCATGATTTTAGTATTTTTGTGTATTTGAATGAATTTTTAAAATATGTATCCAGTTTATATGTTTAAAAAATCAGCAAGCTTAGAACTGACAAGCAGGCCTTAATTTTCCCCTCAGCTTGACTAAACTTATGCCAGATTCCTCCTAACTTTAGGCCCCTGACTTGTTTTTTCTTAGAACATTTAATTAAAAACAAAACAACAACAACAACCCTGAGAATTGTAAATTCTTTCATTGTCCCTTTGAAATGTAAGTTTTCTTACAGCTTCTTGCCAGTTTTTCAATGCAGAATTGTCTTTCTCATAGATTTGGGAGCCATCCCTTTAACATGTAATCACTAAGAAATATAGTGCCCCTCTCAGTTTCTATGGAAAGATAGGAGCCTAATTTCAATAAGCTATTCTGTTGGAAAATATAGATGGCATAATCACATCTGCCAACATCCTCACAGTGTCATCAAGTACTTTTCCAATAGCCAGCCCAGTGTGTGAAAACTCCCTGCCCTTTGTTTCAATAACATTGACTTCAACCTATCTCCTCCTACTGCAACAGTCTGGAATGAAATCTTCCTTGCCTATTTAACTCCGTCCAGTGCAATTTCTCTTTGACAGGACACAGATCATTCCAATCCCCTTGACATTCTCCTTTGCTCCTCCTGGAATCAATTTAGTTTTTCTCATTGATTCTCAGGATACAAAATGTCTTAAAGCTTCTTTCAGAAACATGGAGATCACACACACACACACACACACACACACACACACACACACACACACACACACCTTTATAAGCAGGGCTTCCATGATTATTACCAGAGAGTTAGGGAATTCAAAGTTCCTACATCAGTGCAAGAATAGTCTGAACTGACTTAATGTGATGTGTGTGTCCTGGAACAACCAATTGTAGAATGTGGTCATTCCAGAAAGTAAACAGACAATAACAAAAAGATATAATTAATGTACTCAAAGAATTAAAATACTATTCATTTTTTTTTTACTTAAAATATGGGTAATTTGTGGTCATTTCTTTAATAAAACTGCAGAAGCTATTTTTCTTAGTGGTGAAGTATATAACCATATGATTAGTTGCTCACAATATAATTTCTAAAAAGCTACTTTGGGCAAAATTCATGAGACTTTTTAAGATTATTGATGAAAATGGATTTCCAGGAAAAATATTAAATTATCCCGCTAGCTAAAATTTAAAAGGAGCCTATCATTCCATAACTCGGGAGCATTAGGCATTGCCACATACAAAAATAACTGTACTTCTAGTTCTGGGACTATAAATAATAAAGCAGATTTAAAAATGGAAAAAAAGGCACCCTGAAAAAAGCAGCTAGGAAAACTGACTAAAATTTTTGCTGAACTTATGAAAATATGTTCAGAAAATTACACTGAAAAAAGCTGAAAACCAAAATCATAAAAGGATAATGACCACTTTAGCTGTCCTGAGAGAATCTCACCTGTCTTCAGAACTAGGAAACTTTTATTGGGGTAGCAAGATGGGAAACAAGACCTTGGGCAGGTCTCCATGTGGAGAACTGAGGACCAGACACTCCTTCCATCCCCATTACACACATGAAACCAAAACATAAAATGCCATAGCTCTGAGACTGAGTGGACCAGAAACAAATCTCTCCATTGACAGAAAAATAAATAAGATGTTTCTCTGACTTGGTCGAGCACTGGAGGTGTCAGATCCTACATGGGCAACTTATAAGTATAGGCCAATCGTCAAAAGAATTTGAGTTTAAAAATTCCTGAATGGCTCAGGAAAACAAGCTATGAAAATTAACATTATTTTCTGAGTAATAATAACCCTGGAGTGACCCAAACAAGGAAGAAAAGTTACTTGGAGGTAGCCATCCTAAATCCAGGAAAAATTACATTTCCCCAGATAACACAATACTGATCATGACCTCACCACATTCATAAATCATATAAATAAATAAGACAACTTGAGTGAAAATCAATAGTAAAAATAATCTGTGGTTTTGGGTCCCTGAAATCCAGATAAGTTTCACATAAGATATAAGTACTAGTAGTCAAACAATTGTTTCACATGATAAATATTGGAAAGTAATGCTTCTATTAAAAACACTAGAAAGATTTATTTAAAAACATAATTTCTAGAAATAATAAATATATATAAATTTTGAAATAAAAATCAATTTTATGAATTAAATGAGGATTTAAATTCTGCTGAAGGAAATAATAGTTAACTGGAAGATATTTGAATTAACCAAAAAATTATACATGGAGAAAAATAATGAGAATATCAAAGGAAGTCTAAGATGTTCAGGGATAAAATTACTAAACCCAACATATATCTAAGAGAGTTATCAGAAGAGAGAAAATGCCAGAGTAGGAGGTCATGTTTAAGGATGTTTTTAAAGATAATTGATTTCGGAAGTAAAACTAATTGCAAGTAGAATTAGAAAGAAGCGGAAAGAAGGAAGATAAGAAGAAAGGAAGGAAGGATATGTAGAATTGGAAAACAGAAAAATATAATCAACTGAAAAAAAGGCTACAGTGTCCCCCTTCTCCCTTATTCACAAAGGATATGTTCCAAATCCCCAACAGATGCCTGAAACAACAGATAGTACTAAATCCTATGTGTACTATGTTTTTTCCATGAATACATACCTATGATGAGATTTAATTTATAAATTAGGCACAGAAAGTGATTAGCAATAGCTTCAATAAAATAGAACAATTATAACACAGTGTAATGAAAATTATATGAATGTGGAATTATTAAGTAAAATAAGGATGCTTGAACATAAGTACTTTGATGCCATGACAATTGATCTTCTAACAGAGATGACTACTAAGGGACTAATGGTTGGGTGGTGTGTATACCAGCGTGGATATACTGGACAAAGAGATGAGTCATGTCCAGGGCCAGACAGAGCAGAATGACACAAGATTTCATCATACTGCAAAGAATGTTGCTCTATTTAAAACTTGTGTGATTTTTTTCTGGAATTTTCAATTTAGTTTTCTTAGATTGTGGTTGAGTGCAAGTATCTGAAATAAGAGAAAGCAAAACCACCATGGATTAACAGGAACTACTATAATTTAACTTAGGACAGGTTGATAGTTCATGCCACAAAAATATTAAAACCAGAAGACAGTGAAAAAAATACTCTCAATTGTTTGAAGGAAGTAACTTTCCACCTAGCAGACACTATGGTATTCTATCCAGATCCCACTTTAATATTGGCGTTGTCCTAAGTTCCTCTTACCAGAGCCATAAATTTTAATGATTTTATTTTTTATTGTAAATTCTGTTTGAAAGTATGTGAAAGGATTTTGGAGTGACCCAGACAGAGTTACCTTTTAAAATCAGGATCAAACAGTTCATTCAGAACCTCAAAATGGCATATAGGTACAACAAAATAGGGTTCAAAATATCTATACATATGAATTCATCTTAAATAAGATCATTTTGATTCACATATTGGTACTATGTAGTTTTTGTTTTTAAAAATAAAAAACACAGGTTTTTAGGTTAACATATTATCATAATATTTGTTGTTATAATTACATACCACATTACATTAGAAGTGACTACATAACTCTTTTTAATATATTTTATTGATTTTTTACAGTGAGGAAGGGAGAGGGATAGAGAGTTAGAAACATCGATGAGAGAGAAACTTCGATCAGCTGCCTCCTGAACACCTCCTACTGGGGATGTGCCCACAACCAAAGTACATGCCCTTGACCGGAATTGAACCCGGGACCTTTCAGCCCGCAGGCCGACGCTCTATCCACTGAGCAAAACCGGTTTCGGCTACGTAAATCTTTTAAGTAGAAAGCATCACAAAATGTTCTCAAAGGGGAAACCTACAGGAGATACACTGCCTCCATTCCTTCGATTAAGGCGTGGCTACAGTTGTGAGACATTAGAGACCTGGCTGACTTAATAGGGAGTCAGAATACAAGAGCATAGTGGGCATGTGCATCTTCCTATTTGGGACTCACCACACATTCCCCCGTGTGACTGCATGGCAAGTGAGGAACAGAGAAACAATGTTAAATGAAGTACCTGGATTAACTGGCCAGAGTGTAGCCTGCCAGACCCATGAGTCTTCAACTCAAGATTAAAAAAAAAAAAACAAGCATAAAAAAAGCTATCCAAAAACTTTGGAGCCTCAACTTTGTTGAGCTCCTAATTCTAGGAGCACCAGAATTTCAAGTTAAGGAAGTCTTAGAGGGGGTATAAAAAAACCAAAGGCACTGGATATCAGAACATGAACATACTGTTTAAAAGGAAAATTCCAACCACTTTCATGGTTATAGGTTAGAGATTGATCTCAATGACAAGGAATATAATGAGTGATACAACTTTACTGAAAGATAATAGCAGACCAAAGAATGAAATAAGAGTGTTTCAAGACAAGTCAGTATAAAAGTTGAAATCTTTCAGATAGACACACAAACATTTAAGAATAAAGTTAACATGACTAGAGGCCCGATACACGAAATTCATGCAAGGGGCTCGCCCCCGTCGCCGGGGTGGCCGCCTCTGCCTCTGCCCCCGCCACAGTAGCTTCGTCCGTCTGGAAGGTCATCTGGAAGGATGTCTGGAAGGACATCAGGTCTAATTAGCATATTATGCTTTATTATTATAGATAGAAACCATATGAAGCCTCTACTTAATAACTTAGTCATCCTTAGTTGTATATATTTTAATTTTATATACATAACTTTTAATTTAAACCACTGTAATTTTTATTTATATGGAAAACACTTTAAAATTGTCAGTCTAAAAAAATAGGTTTAGCCAGTATCAATAAGTAATATTATGCCATTTATAGTTATACTCCCTGAGTAGTGTTATATATGAGAATCTATGGACACTGAGTAGCAGTATTGAAATTAAGATCCCTAGAGAGGGAAATTACTAATTTCAGAATTTTATCATGAATAGTTAACTTGAGTTTTCTAAATATTAAATGTATATTCTTGTGTGTGTGTGTGTGTGTGTGTGTGTGTGTGTGTGTGTGTGTGTGAGTTTTAAATTCTCCTCTTATGAAAATGAATAAAATTTGTTCTTTTCCTATATAAGGAGAAAAAATAGAAGAAAAAAATGAGGTAAGTATTAAGATACAGAAATAAGAACCTAAGCCAGTAGGGAGAATAGGTGAGAGAAAGCGAGAGAGAGAGAGGAGAGAGGTGGGTATTATTTATAGGTACATTTTTAGAATGTTTTTGAGAGCAGAATGCTAAATTTTCCAAGTATTTGTGGAAAATCAAGAAAATCAGATTATGAAGTGGAGGAGCTGGTAAACTATAGGTCCTAAGAATCTGTCCTCAGAGGATAAGCCTTTACAAAACCAAAGAAACTTTTCTAAAAAGGAATTCAGACACAAAGAGAAGGCAGTAAAAAAAAAAGAAGTCAGATGCTTCTTTATATCCTGGTGGTCTTTCACACTTTGCGGCCACTGACACAGAGGTACTGAGGAAGATCAAAAGAACACTGAACAAAAATAAGATCAAAACAAATGTCACCACACACATTCTTGACAGCAGGGCCCAGAGCAGAGTCCCTCTAACTTTTTCAAGCTCCTTAGGCTGCTAAGAAATGTAGCCATGAGCACACTCTTCTTATAACTCAGACATCAACAAACTCCATGGGAAATATACCAAAGCTGTATCTCAATGGATGCATACTTAGAAATTAGACATGTTCACATCACATCCTGTTATTATTTGAAACAACAATGGTAAAGTATAGAAATGTATATCCTCAGGTTTTCAATTAAGTGATAAAAGTAAATTTTGTCATGCAAATTTTCAAATGTTATTTATTCTTTATAACCAAGAAAAATAAGAACAGTTCACTGACAAAAGCCACAAAACATCTTGGTCAACCATATTCCAAATAAACAAACCTCAGAATCACAGGGAAAACAAATAAAATTCAGTAGCATTAAACACCAGTGTGTCTAGACATCCTTCAGGCCTGAGGACTACATTTAAGAGACTGAGTTAAACTCATGAGCTGGATACTTTATCTATAAACCTTCTTACATGTTACATTATAATATTATATTTAGTAAGCCTTATAAAATATGATTTGATAAATGGCATATGCATATTTTTACCTAAGGTGAGCCAAGCCATTTCATTCATAGCAATTAGAGAAAGATAAGATATATTTTAGTTATAAGATAATACTAGAAGCCCAGTGCACGAAATTCGTGCATGGAGCGGGGTTGTCCCTCAGCCCAGCCTGTACCCTCTCCAATCTGGGACTCCTGGAGGGCAGTTGGACATCCCTCTCACAATCCAGGACTGCTGGCTCCCAACTGCTTGCCTGTCTGCCTTCCTGCTTGCCTGTCTGCCTAACTGCTCCCCTGCCAGCCTGTTTGCCCCTAACTGCCATCCCCTGCAGGCCTGGGTCACCCCTAACTGCCCTCTCCTGCAGGGTTGATCACCTCCAACTACCCTCCCTTGCAGGCCTGGTCCCTCTCAACTGCCCTCCCTTGTAGGCCTGGTCCCTCACAACTGCCCTCCCTTGCAGGCTGGGTGCCTCCCAACTGCCCTCTCCTGCTGGCCATCTTGTGGTGGCCATCTTGTGTCCACATGGGGCAGGATCTTTGACCACATGGGGGCAGCCATATTGTGTGTTGGAGTGATGGTCAATATGCATATTACTCTTTTATTAGATAGGATAAGTGATAGCTGTTTAAAGCACAGCTAAAAAATATTTGAATATCTTAAGACTAGTATTTTGGTACTTCTCCCCACTCTTGGATAATTTCTTATTTGCTCAATCTTGTGACAAAAAAATCATTTCATGTATAGGTGCATAATGGGTCCTGGTCACAGAATCTGTAGTAGCTAAAGATGATGGAAAATCTCATCATATGCCATGTTAGTGAATCAGTAACTATCTCAGCTATGATCCAATTATAAAACTTGGAAAAACGATATAGTCATTGAATTTAAAAAGAAAAATAAAGAGATACAAATAATGGTCATATTTTATAAGAAAATCTACTTATCTTCACTTATAGTAAGAAAATATATACACTGAAATAAAAAATTTTACTCATCATATGGAAAAATAAAATATAACTGATGATTTGTTTGGGTTTGTGTTCTAAAATACATACAGCAGGTGACAGGACACATGAGGATTTAGCAGTGCATCTCAAAATACAAAGGTACATATCTTGTGCACCTGAAACATGTATAATTTTGTTAACCAGTGTCACCCCAATAAATTAAATAAAAAGGAAAAAAAATACAAAGATGCATACCCTGATATAGCAAGACTCCTACTATTAATAGCTAATGCATGTTGGACATTTATTAACTGCTAGACACTGATTTCACTGCAAAGAACTAGCACAGGTGCATGTATCTTTTATGGTGATAGTATTTTTGTCCCCATTATACAGAGGAGTTAACTGATAGTTACAGGCAAAAAAAAAGTCCCAAAGTAGTAACAGTCCACATAATGAATACAAATAGGTGTGAAAATAAATTATAAATTAATTTATATTCTGATATAAGTAATTTTTAGAATATATAAAGTAAAATGATAAAGCAACTTAAGAAAGACTGTATATCCATGGACATATTTGCATATAAAAGCATAAATTATTTCTAAAAGATGACTTGGGTAAATGAAGTAAATTTAGGAGGTAGATATTTTAAGTATAAATTTTATATTTTTATATTTAAGGCCATGTAGATATCAGCTCTAAGCCATATAAGTAAATGAAAATGGCAATACTTCTCAATTTAAAAAAAATATTCTCTTGCTACTTATCATGGTTTTATTATATACCTATCTATCCTAAAATTAAATATTCTGTTTTTAATTTTGCATGTTTTTTAAATGATGTGACAGAAACTGCTAACTGTCCCCTTCTTTCTGTCACAATAGCCACATACAACACCACACACATGCAGACCCCTGAGTACAAATAGAACCACATTAATGACTCTCCCTTACGGACCATAAAACTAGTTTCTCACTAGTGAAATGTGACCGACACTAAGAGAAAAGTGTTTGCTCTCTACTATCATTTGCTTTTTCTGATGAAGATTAAAGAGTATGTGCTATGGTTACAAAACTATACAGAATTAGAACTTCAAGATACAGCTCCTCTTTCTGCACTATTGGTGGGAGAGAAATAAATTCCAAGAGTTTAATACATTGTAATTTTGTGACTCTTTGTTATGGAAGCAGAGGCTATGCCTTAAATAATATCAGTGATATTCTAATATATTCTTCTATTACTTTCCTTTTGATTCTAAATTACATAGTGAGATTCATCATGCATGTATCTATTGTTTATTAATTTATCTTGCTTCACAGAAGTGCTGTGTTATATTATATATACATATATATATATATACATATATATATGAAAAAGAATATCATGACTTTCAAATATTTCATGAGTTATGAAAGAATACATAGAAAAATTTATGATGGATTTATAACTGACAGTAACAACATAAACTGCAAGACATCTGAGATGCAAACCAAGTGTTACTTAGGGAGTTATGTATAACCTTAAAGTTGGAAATAAGAAGTACTGAAAATAAATTAAATCTCCATTTCATGAAGGAAAAGAAAAATACAACTAAATTGAAACAAAGACAATATTAAAAGTAATGAAGAAAAAAATCAGCAAATACCCACAAACCTTTAAAAAGCATATTATCAATGAACATATTGTGAGATATCTGATTAGAGAAAGAAAAAGAGAGAGCAAGTGAGAAAGAAAGGAGAAGGAGGAGGAGGAGAAGAAAAGAACAACAATAACAACAAAAAAAACAAGAAGAAGAAGGTAGTGAGGAAGGGAGGAATGAGAATTTGGTGATGCAAATAAAAACCTTTGAGAACATTAATAAAATTAAAAAGAATAATAGTTTTATAAATTAATACATGTAATTGGGCTAAAATAAAGTTATAAGAAGCCCGTATTTCAAATTTATGCATTGCTGACAATATGTAAGTAGCAATATTAGAAATATAAATATCTACCTGTTTTATTTAGTGTAATTTATGTAGAATCGCTGCCTAACATAAAGCAAGTGCTCAGCAAATTCACATAGAATAAATAATTGAGTTCAAGATTCAACAACAATGCTTAAGTTTGTGTTAAATATTATCCCAAAGTAACAAAATTTTTGTTGTTGTAGTTATTAGTATATTTTAATCCAAATAATTTTATGTGAATGCTTCCAGGCATTTTTGCTATTGTTTATCTCCTTATTTTTGTGCTATTTCTCATTCAGTGCCCCATTGTTCTATTTCAGCTGCTCTAATGATAAATAAATCACAGTGGAAGTTAGCCCTTGGGGATTTGGCAACCTTAGAAAAATTAAATGAGCAATAAAATTTAGGAAGCTGTCACTTTGTGTGTTTACAGCAGCATTTTGATTACAGATGTGAGAGACAAACCCATAGGCAGCTTGACGATTGCTTCAATACTTTCAACCATATGTATTTGAGGGAACACTTTATTTTGATATCTGTCAATCATGCGAACACACTCAACTCATGCATTTTTTTTTAAATCCAAAAAGAGTGTTTTTCTCACTTTTTTATAATGAATATATATGACTGTTTCGTGTTTGTATCTTCTTCTTAAAACAAAATAGGACATGTTATAAAAGGAGATGTGATAGGGTGGATGAAGCTAGCTAATGCAAAAGTGAAGAAAAAACAAAAATTAATGAGAAATAATGGGGCACACAGAACTTATCCTATCACAAGGCAACTGCCTTGAGGCTTGACTCGGAGCACATTGCTCAATTGTTTCCAAGTCACCACAAAGTAAAATTCAATGTTAAATGTTGTTTCTCTTTGCTTTGCTCTTTAATGTGTCTAAGTAAAACCAATTCCACTGATTGTTTTAAAGGTAAAACTGAATTGCATATCAATGGGATACTTGCATTCCCTGATGTGGCTCTGCTCCAGGCTACAAAGTTTCAATTGTAGAAGAGAAATAAACCCCAGATACCAGGGCCTCTGCTTGGGTCGTCAAGGTGCGTGGCCGGCCTGCAAACCACCACAGGCCCCTCGCCCAGACTGCCCCACGCCCCAAGGGAACCCCCACCCTGATTTGGGACACCCTTCAGAGCAAACCAGCCGGCCCCCACCCAAGCACCAGGCCTTTATCCTATCTAATAAAAGAGTGATATGCAGATTGACCATCACTCCAACATGCAAGATTGCTGCCCCCATGTGGTCAAAGATCCTGCCCCCATGTGGACACAAGATGGCCACAACAAGATGGACAGCAAGGGAGGGCAGTTGGGAGGAACCAGGCCGGCAGAGGAGAGAAGTTGGGAGTGACCGGGTATGCAGGGAAGGGCAGTTGGGGGGGACCCAGGCCTGCAGTGGAGAGCAGTTGGGGGGGACCAGGCCTGCAGGGGACAGCAGTTAGGGGTGACCAGGCCTGCAGGGGATGGCAGTTAGGGGCAAACAGGCTGGCAGGGGAGCAGTTAGGCATCAATCAGGCTGGCAGGGGAGTGGTTAGGGGGTGATCAGGCTGGCAGGCAGAAGCGGTTAGGGGCAATCAGGAAGGCAGGTAGGCGAGCATTTGGGAGCCAGCAGTCCCAGATTGGAGAGGGTGCAGGCTGGGCTGAGGGACAACCCCCCCACACCCCCCATGCACGAATTTCATGCACCGGGCCTCTAGTTTATAATAATAAAAGAGTAATATGCTATTTAGATGAAGCTGCGGCTGCGAGGGAACCCAGGGTCCCAGGTGCCAGAGAGAAGCCAGTGCCAGCAGCCAGGGAAAGGAAGGCCTACTCCTGCACAAATTTTGTGCATTGGGCCTCTAGTTTATCAAATAAAAGGAGTTCATTTCAAAGGATCCAATATCATATATTCTTTTGGATTATCCTGTTAGAGAGGAGTCAACAAAATACATGTCTCCAGTCACCACAGAAACATTAATCTTAGTGTGGTTTTTTTTTTCTACTTTGAATCAGCAAAAAAGCCAGCAATTGGAGATTCCATGTGACCTTTAAAATATCAACCCATTTCCCAGCAGCAGGCAGGAAAAAGATAATGGAGCAGATTAAGAACACACAAGTATACAAACACAGACTTGTGTATAAACATTGGACATACATACGACTTTTCTTCTAAATTAAAAACATTTTTTTCTACAAAAGTACAACACTATCATTTTTCTTTCTCCTGCCTAGGATTGATTACAAGAAACAAACATTTGCATTTACCAGTGGCACAAGTTAGAAAAGAAAACAAATGGATACTCGTTCCTTCTTCGTTTGCTCTTATGCAAGGTTGCCTTTCCTCCTACTTGCTTCGTATCCATAGCTTTTTCTCCATTCCTTCAAGCTACAGAGACAGGCTATTTATCTTAAAACTGACCAATGATAAAGTTTGGAATGGCTCTCAAACCAGCTTGGCAAAGAAACATTTCTAGTGGCTAGATATTTTCATCATTCTGTCACTCTACTTGTATTTGGTAAAGAAAGAGGGAACCAAAGAGATGTTACCTATGCAAATAACTAGGATTTATTAAAGAATCATTGATAGAGAGGAATAATCAGGATAATTTATTCTCAACATTCAAAGGAATTTTTCTGCCTTGATCTGAATTTTAAGAAGGAAAAGAACTCTCCAGAGTAAATAATTTTGTATTAATCAAATTTAATTCTAATATTAAATAGATCATTTAAAATAATTTATACTTTCTGCTTCTATAACACTCTTTAGTCTTACTGAATGAGTTAAACTTCATTTTTGAAGTTTGAAAGATATATGCATTATTTTAAACCTAAGGATAATTTGTCCTGGAAACTGAAAATTGACTATGTGAAAATGGGTTCTGTGAATGTGTCATATGGTTTATTGAACTCTAATGAATTAAAATCCCAGCTTTCCCCAATACATTGCTAGTATAAAAAATGTATTAATCAATTCACCATCAGTTATATTGACTGCGTGCAATATTAGGTGCTTTTTTTCCCCTTTGTAATAATTATGTGACATTAAAGTAAGCCAACTGGTTCAATGATGTTATTAGGCAGAAAATATATTCATAACATTTGAAGCAGAGACACAAATACAATGATAATATCCAGAGGCACTGACTAGTGGTGCAAATACACATTTTAGTTTTAGACAAATGTTTAACACAAAGCTGATTAATATTGCCAAATGAAGCAAAATTACCTTATTTTTCATTTGAAAAAGCACTAAACTATTTGTTCTAAAATTTTGTAGTTGGCTTTTAAGTAACTTCTTTATCCATTTAAATTTTCTATATAATAGTAAATACGGCTCCTATAAATTTTAGAAAAGCATAAAACAAATGTTTGGGGTGCTTTGTTTGTTTGTGTTTTACTTTAAAAGGATTGGCAACCATTTTCAAACTATGAAATCCTTAAACTCAACGATGAATGAAACATCAAACTCAAAAGGCTCTTTTACTTAGGAATAGATGTACCAAACTGAAAAATCAATCTGTTCCATGTGTTAGAATAGAACCCTAAGCACTTATGGTAGATTATCCTTTGCTAGATGAAATTTAAGAACTCCATCTGTTGAGCTTTATGTGCAAATTTTGTAACTCAAATTTTGGATATAATAATGTGAAATAAAATACATGTAGCAGTAAATCACATTTTTGCAAGTGAAGGAAGATTATACAATGTGTTTAAAATGCAAGATGTTTTTGTTTCATAATAACGATGGTTTTATTTCATAATAACTAGGATGTTAAAGTCTTTTTCCTGAAAGGTACCATGCCTCATTCATCTTTGTAGACCAAAGAGAGTGCAGAGTACAATGAAAGACACAAATAGTTTTGATGATGTTTAAAAAAAGAGACACATTTTTAACCTAATAAAACATTATTTCATTTGCTCAACACCAATCACTTTTCCAGAAAATTTGGTGCACTAAAACAGGCAACTGATTATCATGGTGGTTTGGCAACTATGTCTATCTCTATCTCTCTGAGAGAAAGAGAGAGTAGAGACTGATTTTATTTTTAATGTGAATCATCTAGTTCCGTGTGCCCATCATTCTTAGATGAGAGATTCATTTAAGTAGTAATCCAGAAGGTGTTAAAATACATTATAACATCAATTCAAATAATGACAAAATTACACCCCTTCTTAAAGGAGACCTTTTAAATCTGATTGCCTTGTCAGGCCCTCTCAAATAACCTTACAGTTCCTTTTTCATATCCTTCCTAATCCTAGAGATGCTAGTAAGTCCTCCCTTTATGTCATTGGTCGGTTCTTGGAAAGTCAGACTTTAAGTGAAGCAACTGTAAAAAAAACAATTTTACCAGAGGCTAATTCATAGAACCAGGAGTTAACTTCCTATGACATACTTCTAGTCTCAAAAACATCACAAAACTTCTAAATAATGACCCCAAACACTTCTAATATTAACTATTAAATAAATGTGAGCTATACATACATTCAAGAAAGACCAATAAAAACAAGAAGGTAATTATTTTTCCAACTCACTCACTCAAGTTCAGGGTGAGGGTGGCTAGAGCCTCTCCTGACAGCTCAGGCTCAAGGTGGAAACCGACCATCGACAGCGTGCACTCTTACTGCAGGTGCACTCACTCACACACCCACAGTGGCTCCTACTGGGACACCTTAGACATGCAGTGCGCCTCACATGCACATCTTTGGGATGCGGGAAGAGCACCTGGGGAAAAGCCATGCAGACACGGGGTGAACATGCAAACTCCACATAAACCTGGGCTGCTGCTGGAAATCTATTTTTTCTCATCCCATATAATAAAAGACTAATATGCAAATAGACCAAATGGCAGAACAACTGGTCACTATGATGCACACTGACCACCAGAGGGCAGATGCTCAATGCAGAAGCTGCCCTCTGTAGTCAGTGCACTCCCGTAGGGGGAGCGCTGCTCAGCCAGAAGCCCTGAGCCTGGCTCACAGCTGGTGAGCGCAGCAGCCGTGGCGGGAACCTCTTCCACCTCCGCGGCAGTCAGACATTCCCTGAGGGCTCCTGGACTGCAAGAGGGTGCTGGCTAGGCTGAGGGACACCCCCCCCTCGAGTGCACGTATTTCGTGCACCAGGCCTCTAGTCAACATTATAACAAAACAACCTTGAATGAAATTAAATTCAAGGACCTGCTGTATTTCATCAACATACCCATAGTCTTTAAGTCCAATAACAATGGGGATGATATCTTTACTGCTTATCGGCTTATCCTCTGATAATTACAGTTGTTTCCTGATAATTATACTGCAGTGTCATGTAAATAGACATCAAAAGTTAGTGATGTCACAGAATAACAAATACAGAAAATCCAGGTTAGAATTGAGGGAATTTAAATAAATTTTTAAGAGTAAAGACTCTTACTGTTTTTTTCTTTCTGTTTTACTGTTGGTTTTTTTGTTTGTTTGTTTGGTTTTTGCCTGGTGATTGTGACATGGCTTTAATTTGTTGCTGACTGATAGACATGTTGTATTATGCATTAAAAAAATTGAGATATACAGGCTTTCTGTGGGAGACTTTAGGGGTTGGGCTGTTTCAATGCTTCCTTAGATATAAGTGCAGGGGCTTCCAATTCTTCTAGTGTAATTATTTTTGTCTTTCCTCTTTGGGGTTCCCTATACACTGTTCCTTAAAGCAATTCTCTCTTGTCTTTCACCTATAATGCATTAATATACTACAGCTTTGTTGGTGTGATAATAAATGTAGAGAACGAATGTCCTGTAATGAATTGCAATCCCCAATCTATTTCTTTGCATCTCAGGCCCTGCTAATGAGACAAAAAGGCTGGAGGGAGCTCAAGTGGGAGGGAATCTCTTTCCTTTGCTGAGATACATTTTCTGAGGAAGTCCTTTAGCCTTCAAAGCGGGCATTTGTTATAGCCGACTTGCTGTGTTTTGCCGTGGTTCTGCTTCCTTCCACCTACCAAGGCCACGAGGTCATCTTTCTGGAGTTCTAACTCTGTGGCAATCCTAGAAGGAAAGCCCATGAAAGTGCTCCGTAAGAGTGGAGATGCTGTAGCTGTGCCACCCCAGGATTTTCTTCCTCTCATACTGTCCGTACTCAGCTCCCAGCAACTTACGTGTTCCTTCAAGTTTATACCTCTAGAAATGTATCCTCTAGGCAAGCACATCGCAGCTATGACATACTGCATTTGCCAGGCATTTAGGATTTGCCCTGCAACCTCAGTTCTTAGTGGGTCACAGAGAAACCACTGATTTTCAGTTTTTCAGTCATTTGTTATTTTAAAGACAGAAGTAGCAATTTAAATGAACGTCACATGCAAGAACTGAAACCAAGGGACTCTACCAGTACATTTTCATTTTTTCCTTAGTAAAAAACATCGTTTTTGTAATGTAATTGCATGTGCACTGAGGTACATTGTTAGTTGAGAGGGAGGATGGAACCCTACATTCTACTTGTATCGTCTTTGGTTCAGCTGTTACATACTAACGTTGGAGCATAGGAACACCTTGTGGACGGCTATTCTAATTGTTATAATGGGGTTCCGATATTGTCACTTCTCCCACATTTCGGGAGCAAATATAATCACAAGACTGTAAATAGCAGAGAAAGTGATAAATATGCATCTCTACGCATATCCCAATTACCTGTAATCCTGCTGAGCATGATTGCATTTTGTATATCATCTGACTATTCGTTGACACAGGGGATCTAATTTTGTGCTGTGAATATTGTCATGGCTATAAAGTATTTAGAAAAAGAGGGTAAGTGAGGAATTTTAAGAGATGCCTTCACACTGATACTGCAGGGTCATGATCAGGGAGAATAGAGTTCAAGGCTTCTGAAAAGTAATTTAAA
The DNA here is from genome assembly GCA_025583905.1 of Ia io. NCBI lineage: Eukaryota > Metazoa > Chordata > Mammalia > Chiroptera > Vespertilionidae > Ia > Ia io. The sequence goes on from JAJQQW010000003.1 coordinate 53,091,258, forward strand.
TTCAGGTTTAATAATACATTATATATTGCTTTGAATTACTTAAATGTTATCATCACTCTTAGGAATAAAACCCACATATTTCTATACAAAAGAAAAAGCTGATAAAGATAAAAAGATTTCTTAAACATATTTAAGATCTTGAATTAAACTATAGAGATAAATAAATGTCAGACAAGATCAATCTGTGTTCTATAACCAATATAAATTGTGAATGTGTTCGTGCATTTTGAAGTAATCCTACCTAGTAATAGACAAATATGCAAATTGACCGTACCTTCGCTATGCCCATGATTGGCCAGGAGGCACGGGGGGGCGGGACTCGGGGGGGCTGGGGTAGCTGACTGGGCTGGCGGGACGCTGAGCTGCATTGCCAGCAGCGGCACGAGCTCAGCGTCTGCGCCATGGCTGTGCAGCGGCACAGAAGGGGCCCCTGGGGCAGCGAGCTGACATCCCGCCCCACGGACCATCAAAAGCGGGGGAGCTGAGTGCCTGTCCTCTCAGGCAGCAGGCCTTTCAGAAGCCTCTGCCATGCCAGAGGCTTCTGAAAGGCCTGGAGCACCAGTGATGGAAAGGAAAGCGTGGGAGCTGGGTGCCTGTCCACTCAGGCAGCAGGCCTTTCAGAAGCCTCCGTGGCGCCGGAGGTTTCTGAAAGGCCTGGTGCACCAGTGGACAGGGACCCAGCTCCCAGTGATCAAAAGCAAAAGCGTGGGAGCTGGGTGCCTGTCTGCTCAGGCACCAGGCCTTTCAGAAACCTCCGTGGCGCCGGAGGCTTCTGAAAGGCCTGGTGCACCAGTGGACAGGGACCCAGCTCCCAGTGATCAAAAGCAAAAGCGTGGGAGCTGGGTGCCTGTCCACTCAGGCAGCAGGCCTTTCAGAAGCCTCCCCCATGCTGGAGGCTTCTGAAAGGCCTGGTGCACCAGCCATCGAGAGGAAAGCGTGGGAGCTGGGTGCCTGTCCACTCAGGCACCAGGCCTTTCAGAAGCCTCCACCACTCCAGAGGCTTCTGAAAGGCCTGGTGCACCAGCAGACAGGGACCCAGCTCCCCGTGATCAAAAGCAAAAGCACGGGAGCTGGGTGCCTGTCCACTCAGGCACCAGGCCTTTCAGAAGCCTCTGCGGCGCCAGAGGCTTCTGAAAGGCCTGGTGCACCAGCCATTGAAAGGAAAGCGTGGGAGCTGGTGTCTGTCCACTCAGGCACCAGGCTTTTCAGGAGCCTCCACCACGACTGAGGCTTCTGAAAGGCCTGGTGCACTAGCGATCGAAAGCAAAAGCGTGGGAGCTGGATGCCTTTCAGAAGCCTCGGGCGCCTGGTGCACCAGCGGACAGGCACCCAGCTCCCCGTGATCGAAAAGGGAAAGCGTGTAGGGGACCCTACACATGCATGATTCAATCATGCACTGGGCCTCTAGTCCTATATAATAAAGAGGCAATAAGCAAATTAACCCTCATGCTCTCACAAGATGGCTGCCTATGACCAGGCCGGCAGGGGGTTTAGTGAGGGACAACCAAATGACTGGCCAGCAGGCTGTGTGGGGCAACCAGGCCAGCCGGGGGGTTAGTGAGGGATGACCAAACGACTGAACAGTAGGCTGTGTGGGGCGACCAGGCCAGCTGGGGGGTTAGTGAGGGATGACCAAATGACTGAACAGCAGGCTGTGTGGGGCGACCTGGCCAGCAGGGGGGCCATGAGGGGCAACCATGCCAACAGGGGGGGCAGTTGGTGGTGATCAGGCCGGCAGTGGGAGGACAGTTAGGGTGACCAGGATGGCAGGGAGGGCAGTTAGAGTCGATCAGGCAAGTGAGTGATTAGGAGCCAGCGGTCCAAGATTGTGAGAGGGATGTCCGACTGCCAGTTTAGGTCCGATCCTGGGGATCGGGCCTAAACCGGCAGTCGGACATCCCCTCAGGGGTCCCGGATTGGAGATGGTGCAGGCTGGGCTGAGGGGACCCCCCCCATGCACAAATTTCGTGCACCGGGCCTCTAATATAAAATATCAGGAGAGGAGAGGAGAGGAGAGGAGAGGAGAGGAGAGGAGAGGAGAGGAGAGGAGAGGAGAGGAGAGGAGAGGAGAGGAGAGGAGAGGAGAGGAGAGGAGAGGAGAGGAGAAGAGAGGGGAGGGGAGGAAAGGGGAGGGGAGGGGAGGGGAGGGGAGGAGAGGAGGGAGAGGAGAGGAGAGGAGAGGAGAGGAGAGGAGAGGAGAGGAGAGGAGCGGAGAGGAGAGGGGGCATCTTGGAGGGCCTTGTGGGCTCAGGTGGGTGAAGACTTCTCAGAGGAGGAAGAACCTAAGCTGAACCTTAAAGAAAAAGTAATATTTTGGATAAAGTTGGGGAAGGAAAGTAGTACTTCAAAATTATAACAGTATTCATTCTTTCAATAAACATTATAGAACACCTACTCTGTGCAAGACATGGAAAACTTGAGATGAATAGATACATCAACAAACACTAGGAGAGCTTAATATGTGGCAGGTACTGTTTTAAGCACTTTACCTGAATTAACTCATTTAATTCTCCCAAAAATCCTATAGAGTAAGTTATTGTTCTCATCCTCATTTCATAGATGAGGAAAATGAGGCACAGAGAAGTTGAGTAACTTAACTGAGTTCTAGAGCCAGAATTCATTCAGACCTAGGTTATCTCACTCTGAGCAGTCTGTCCTCCTCCCTCCTTTCCTTCCTTTTTTCCTTTCACAGTTTTATTGAAGTATAACTGTCATGTCAATATTTAATGTGTACAACTTGATAGGTTCTGACATATGTATAAACCATCATAACCCTCAATACAATCAAGATAGCCAACATATCGATCTCTCAAGTTTCCTCATACAGCCTGGGCAGTTTCAACAATGACTCACTGGCAGAAACAGGAAAATCAGGTGGAGAGGTAGAGGGGCACTCGTTTGGGGTTTAAATAAAGACAAGTTTCATTTTAGAGATAATGAGTTAGAGTTTATATTCAGCAAATATCCAGAAATAGGGAACTGGAGAGGAGCTTGGTCACTGGAAGTAGAAATATTGATTTCAGAATCCTCAAGTAAAGATAAAACTAAGATTCCACCAGAGGAAAACACCCTGAGGGAAAGAGCAGGGGCAAAGAACTAAATCTGGAGGGATACACATATAGACGATAGGAAGACAGTGAAAGAGACGGAGAAATGTGAGAAGATAGAGAGGTACCCTGCCATGAAAACCAACCAAGAAGAGAGTTTCCAGAAAGTCCAATGCCACAGAAAAGACAGGTCAATAAAAACACTGTGTATAGCATTTCAGAGCTGAACAAACAAACAAACAAAAACACACACAGAAATAATCTACTCTATTTTTTATGGGAAAAGATAAAGGGAACCTGAGTAAGGTTACGTCTAGTGAACAACAGTTACTGTACCCATGTCAATATCCTAGTTTTGATACTGCCATACAGATGCTTCTTGACTTATGATGGAGTTACAACGCAATAAACCCATCATAAATTGAAAATATCGTAAGCTGAAAATGCATTTAACACACCTAACTTACTGATCATCATAGTTTAGCCTGGCCTGCCTTAAATGCGTTCACACACTAACATTAGCCTACAGTCAGGCAAAATCATTTAGCTGCTGCTGCCCAGCATCACAAGAGTATCATACCGCATGTCAGTAACCCAGGAAAAGATCAAAATTCAAAATTCAAAGAACGATTTCTATTAAATTCTAATTGCTTTCATACCATCATCATGTCAAAAAATCAAAGTCAAGCCTTTGAAAGTTGGGGACTGTCCATAGAACTACATAAGATTGTACCATTGGGGGAACCTAGGAGAAGGGCAAAAAGGATTCTCTGTACTGTTTTTGCAATTTCTTGTGAGTCTATTATTATTTCAAGAAAAAAAAAAGTTTTTTTAAAGAAAGAAACATCTTATATATGCCAGGCATTGTACTGGCCATCCTATAATAAAAGGCTAATATGCAAATTGTCCCTACAGGCAGGAGTTTGGCCTACCGGGAGTTAGACCACCAGGGGGCGGTGCGCTGACCACCAGGGGGCGGTGCGGAACATGGCAGGCGACAGCAAGGTGTTGCTAGCAGCAGGCAAGTGGAGGCGGTGCTGGCCTCAATGGGCCCTGATGAGAGTGGGACCAGGCAGGATGATGGAGCAGGTAAGCAGGTGGCACCAGGCCAAGGCGCGTGCGAAGTGAGGCCTCGGCCAGCAGTGGCAGCAGGCAGCTGGGGGAAGGGAGGCCCCAGCCAGCAACCAGCAGCCGCTAGGGACCCTACCTATGCACAAATTTAGTGCACTGGGCCCCTAGTAAATTATAAAGAAGGCTTTGAACTAAAATCTTAAAAGGGCCTGCAGAAAAATTATTTGCAGGAAATTTGATTCAAGGAATCCTGTGATGGCACAAGATCGTCATGAGTAGAGGGACATTTGTGATCATTTACACCCATGTATTTGAAGTATGGCAGCATTGAATTTGCTAGCATACTTGTTTGGGATTAAGATGCCAATTAGCAGCACAGAGGTCAAGCTTATCTTATGTGAGTTTTTCACATACAGTATTTAAAAACCTATTAGTTACTTGTCCAAATGTAAATATCACGTTTTATATAAAGACTAGAGGCCCAGTGCATGAAATTCGTGCATGGGGGGGTGGGTCCCTCAGCCCGACCTGCACCCTCTCCAATCTGGGAACCCTCAGGTGAGCCCTCTCCAATCCGGGAGCCCTAACGGCTTAGGTCCACTCCCCGTGGTTCTCTGCTCTCTGCGGGGCCTGTCTGCTCTGCACCCGCTGACCAGAGGCTCTCCATAGCCCAGAGGCTCTCTGCGGCTGGTGCGGGACGCTTGCCTCATCACCATGGCAACGACGCTAGCGTCCAGCCCCAGCCACTCCGCAGATGGGGGCGCTGCCCAGAGGCCCTCCGTGGCCAGGGCAGGATGCTTGCCTTGTTGCCTTGGCAACGAAGCAAACATTCTGCCAGTCCGCTCACACTGCCCGCTCTCAGCGGCCACCCTCTCAGCACTGGGGGACTACAGTAGGGCTATGGGCGCCACCATCTTTGTGACGGAGTGACAGTTAATTTGCATATTACCCTTTTATTAGATGGGATTTCAGTGCCCATATGTTCTGTGAAGTAGATGATCCATCAACTTTGCATGCAAAAAACTGACTAGATTTGCTTTGTAGCTGACTTCTTTAAATGGAGAATATGTTCTTCAGGGCATCACCATAAAATCCAAATCTATTTTACACACTCATTTCATTTCAGTTGTCTGTGAATTGCCAAGTTTGTGGCATCTGATATGAAGTGTACCCACACAACAAAGCTTCAGTAAATTTAAACAAATTAAAATAATTGCTAGCCCGGTGTGGCTGAAAGGTTGCCAGTTTGATTCCCAGTCAGGGCACATGCCCCGGTTGTGGTAGGAGGCAGCCCAGGAATATTTAGCTCTCATATTGATGTTTCTCTCTCTCTCTCTCTCTCTCTCTCTCTCTCTCTCTCTCTCTCTCTCCTCTTTTTGAAAATCAAAAAAAAAATCTTTAAAAAGAATTGTCATATTTTCTAACTACAAGCACTTAATTTATATCACTGGGTTTCAGATAGTTGAGTATAGAATGGTATGCAAGAGACTTTTAAAGTGCTCTCTTTACTGCCTGACACATTTATTGTTATAATGCTATTATATTATGGTATGTTATATAATAGTATATTAATGCTGTTATGGGCCACATTATTTTTTTCCATTTCATTGCAATATGACATTTGTGACTTATGTACCATAGCATATCAAATTTGCCCTCTATTTCTGACAAAACGGATGACTCGCTTCACCTTTTCCAAATATACTGTTCTCTTCATTTGGACTGCTTAATCATGCATCCTTTCCACAGCTATGAAAATACTACCCACCACTCAAGAGTCAGTATAAATGCGACATTTTCATGCAGCTTTCACAGAAGCATCTATCCCAATAATTTATATGCTCTTAACTGAACCAACCCAGAAATGTCCGTTTATTTTTTGACAGATCTAATAATGTGAACTTTTAAAATTCCCAAACAGGTCTTCAAGCTTTTAGAGAGAGATGATTTTCTTTAAGACTATATTTTTAGAACAGTTTAGGATCGTAGCCAGTTTGACAGGAACAGAGATTTCTTGTGCTCACTCTGCTCCCACACATGCATAGCCTTCCCCATGATCAACAATCCCCACAGAATGGTACACTAGTTACAACTGTTAGACCTACACTGATACCTCATAATCACCCCATGTCCATAGTTTACTGTGATTTATTCTTTATATTATATATTCTGTGCACTTGGACAAATGTGGAATAACATGTATCCTTCTTTATACTCGCATACAGAGTGGTTTCACTGCCTGGAAAATCCTGTGTTCTGCCTATTCATCCCCCACCCGATCCAAACCCCAGAAACCAGTGAACATATAGTTTTGGCTTTTTTAAATGTTATATATTTAGAATAATGTAGTACTCATTTTTCAGATTGCCTTCTTTCACTTAGTAATTTGAATCTAACATTACTCCATTCATTTTCATGGCTTAATAGTTCATTATTTCTTGATAGTTCATTTTTCTATAGTCTGACTTGAAGTTGAATAGTGTTATTCCTCAATTTTGTCCTTCTCCTTCAATACCGTGTTGCCTAATCTGGATCATTTGTCTCTCAAATTAGCCATAGAATCACTTTATCAATATGTACACAATAATTTTCTGGGATTTTCATTGGGATTGCATTGAATCTATAGACCAAGTTGGGAATTACTGACATCTTGGCAATATTGAGTCTTCTTATGTATGAATATGGAATATCTCTCCATTTAGTCACTTCTTTGATTTCATTCATCAGAGTTCTATAGTTATCTTTATATAAGTATTATATCTATTTTGTTAGGTTTAGATCTAAGTATTATTAAGTGAGTAGACCTCATGTTTTATGTTTTATGTATTTTACCACAATAAAAATAAATAACAAAGCCAGAAACTGATTTCTGAGAAATGGGAAAAGGCTTGTAGTTGTTTCTATTTCTTTGCATTCAATGGAGAACACAACTTAGAGGACAATAATATGAGCCTTTATTTGTCTCTGTAAGAAAAAATAGACATTTACTTACACATATAAGACCAAAAAAATAACTGAGTTTTCTTATAGTCAGCAATTATACTAATACCTAATACTTATTGAATATTTACTATTTTCCAGGCCCTCTTCTAAATGTTTTACATGTACTTTCAACTCATAATTTGGAAGTATTATTTTCTCCAATTCAACTATGTATAAATTCATGTCCTCTCTAGGTTTAAAAACCTTGTTCAAGGTCACACAAGTAACAAATGGCTGATGTCTTGTTCCGGAATTGATGTTGTTAATGACTTCACTATCCTGCCTTTTGTAGTTTTCAAATTTTCAGTTTGAAACCATTTATTCTGAGTAAAAGTAACACATCATAGGTTCAGTTGATCAAAAGATACCCTGGGAGATTACTGTCACACATCACAAGAGTTGATGGAAATTAAGTGATATATTGGTTTCTAAAGATGGCTCTCTAAAAAAATACTCTACTCCTAGAAACCAACCTGCAACACATTACAAAAGATCAAAAGCCTAAAAGTATGCTATGTAGTGTTAATGAACAAACACCGACTGCTGTAATATTTCCCAGGGATACTATTTCAGTATCTTGGATTTTTCTTCCTTTCAGAAAGTGTTCCTCTTTCAAATGCCCTCTATACTTTATTTTCCTATTATTTTTTTTTATCCTCACCAAAGGATGTGCTTAGAGAGAGAAATGCAAGGAGGGGGGGCAGGAGGAAGGAAGAGAGAAAATGCCATCTGCACTTGCCCTGACCAGGGATTGAACCAGAGCCCAAAACCCAGGTAGGCATTCAGACTGGAAATCAAACCTGCAACCCTTCGGTCCACAGGATGACACTCAACTAACTGAGCCACTCGGGCCTGGTGTCCTCTATATTTTAATCTGTTGCCTCAATCATATTTAGTTATAATTTATTTTTTTTTTCCTTGCCTAAATCTAAATTGGCAAACACTAAGTGATAAAAAGCACACGCTCTACTATTCCTGAAATACTTACTGAATCCTTAAGTTATTATTAAATTATGGACTTCCGTCTAATCAAATAGTATATTCACCTGTATTCACCTTGTTTAAGGAGAATAGGAAGACAGAAGTGTATGATGGCCCTTTAAAATTGAATTATGTCTTTCATATTTTGTACTAGGATCAAGATTTCCTATTTTGATACAGAATTACTCTCCCTCTGAGACAAGTTTTTCATCAAAGATATAAAACCAAAGAAAATATTCAAGTAACTTACCATGTGCCACTTTATATGTAAATAGGCTTTTGATGAATGTTTTTAAGGCCTAAGAGGAAAAACTGTCATTCATTAATTCCAAGGAAATTCTGTCCACATTATAGAGAGTAAAGGGACTTCCCTACCTCTGCAAAGGAAACCTAACCAATAGTATGAGCAAGCACTTACTGAGAAGTTAGTATGTATCAGTTAATGTAAGTAATTAACATGTAGTAACTGAGGTAGTAATTGCACTAATTTTTAAGAGAGGAAATTGAGGCACAAAGTATTCAAAAAAATTGTTCAACATAACACGCCTGAGAAGTGGAGGAACCAAGATTTTAGTGCTGGCCTACTGGTCTAGCTTCATTTGTTAAACAGGGTGGAGCAAAAGTAGGTTAACAGTGGTGAGTACAACAAATACAGTTTATTCTTGTATTATTATTTATCATTGTATTATTTTCCATATGAACAACTCTAAACCTACTTTTGCCCCACCCTGCATTATTTCTCTATTACATTTATTTTAAGAGGAAAGGACTAAGCATATTTCTTATTTTATAATTCTATCTATGTGAATATATCTGCAATCCAAGAGGCAAATGAAGAGAAATTATGAAATTGTATTTAAGGATAGTCATGAGGCAGATATTATAAAAGATTATTAACATGCATTATTGATTTTAAGTTTTAAAACAATTATAATATTTTAATACCTTATATTTATGGGGCTCTGACTGTGGTAAACACTCTAATAATAACTGTATATATACAAAAAGTATTGAATACCTACATTAATCCATACAAATAATAACATATACACAAGGCCCACCTAGGCCACTGCACTGCCCAATGCCTCAAGTCTTCACACTTTATATGTAATATAATCTCTAAATAATTAGAGTAGATGATGAGTTTCATTACTAATAAATATAAGGAAAAATAGTATGACTAACTGTAGGAAACCATAATGTTGGAATTATAGTTTGTTTGCATGCCCTTCCTTTATGCAACTCCATTCATAATTTGTTACATTAATATTTCAAAATCATCAGCAAGAAAACAGCAAACAACTATAGGAACACATTTAAATTCCATTCAATTTAAATTTTTATTGCAGACTTTTTATTTCAAGTTATAGATCTTAGTCTCTGTGTGAGTTTCAAGGTTTTAGAAGCTCACATAAACTAATTTAATAATGGTTATATAACTGATAATTTCTATTTCTCTTGCTGTTTTCCACACTCTACAAAATAAATTAAGTAACAAATGTTTACAATGCCCCAGATTCATAATTCCAATTTGTTGTACTGACATTTTTGTTTTGTTTTGTTTGTTTAATTGACAAAACTTCTCAAAATGAAAATCAAGAAAATTTACATTTGGAATGCAAAATACTTTAACATGGCATAAAATATATCTAAATATTATCATTAATTCATAGAGCTATGTATACTGTTATACAGTTATATCTTAAAGCATGTTTATTATATTTCATATAGTTTTATACGGACATGTAACCACTATAAACACACTCATTTTTTCCACACACAAAAAACATATAACTACCCAAAATTCTTAACTTTAAGAAATGTTCATTATACAGGTAGATAAAAAATAAAGTTTCTGGTTTGAAGAGTTCTTAAACAAAACTGAAAAATTGCCAGTAAAATTGTAATATTTCTAAAATTGATCATCATATTAATATTATAATACTAAAATTTTAGAGTAATAATCTTATAATTATTGTTAACAATTTATGGGATTTTGTTTATTTTATTGAGTGTTTGCTAGGCAGAAAAATTATTTCTAAAGTTATTTTGTTGAGAAGATACATATCTATCATTCATGACAAATACTATAAGTTTTTGATAAATGCCAGAATGTTATTATGACTTCTTTTCAACTTTTCTTGTTGAAGTATGCTCATATTCATTATATTTTTATAATAGTATCTGGTTATCAAAATACTAGGGGCCCAGTGAATGAATTTGTGTATCTTGAAAGGAACTGTGGGCCAGGAGGCTGCAGTAGGCACAGGGGCGGGTCTCGGCCCATTCTCCGTGCCCCCTCCCATCCCCTCCCTCCACAACCTCCCTCCCCCATTCCTCTGTTTGCCAGCTCCTGCTGCTGCCACTCCCAAGTATTAATGGCGCCAGCCCCGCTCACACCCGCTGACAGCGTGGAGCAATTGGCACCAGCGCCAGCAGCGGGTGTGAGTAGGGCTGGTGCTGTCAGCAGGTGCGAGTGGTGGCTCTGCTGCTGGTGCTGAGCGATTGGGGCTGGTACCAGGTGCTGGCAGTGGGTACAAGCAGGGCCGGCGCCAGCAGCAGGTGCAAGAGCCCAGTGGGCCCACAGAGTGCAGAAGCAAAGAATTTTTAGTGACCACCAGAGGCTTGCCCCAGTGACAGCAATAGGCACCCCGCCTTGGTCTGGCATCCCCGCTAACCTGCTCCACCATCCCGCCGTAGCCAATGCCTGCCATGTTTCACATTCTGCTGCCTGCTGCCTACACCTGCCATGTTTAGTGCACACCCCCTCATGGTCAGCATACATCATAGCGACTGGTTGTTCAGTTGTTCTGCCATTCAGTCTATTTACATATTAGGGTTTTATATATCCTCTCTAATAAAATGGTAATATGCAAATTAACCATCACTCCACTACATAAGCCATGCCCACCAGCCAAGCCACGCCCACCAGCCAATCAGGGTGAGTATGCAAATTAACCCCAGCCAAGATGGCTACAGCCACAGAGAGCAAGGTTTCCCAGGTAACAGAGGAAGCCAAGCTTTCCATAGCGTTGCAGGCCTAAGCCTCCACTCAAGCTACAAAGTTTCAATTGTAGAAGGTAAACAAATTCAAACATATGGCGGCAGGACGGAGCTTGAGAGAGCAGGCCAGGGTTGCCAGTGGCAACAGGGGAAGCAAAGCTTTCCACACACCCTGGCCGGGCCCACCTGCTTAAGGCTACAAAGTTTCAATTGTAGAAGGTGAATTAACTGCCACAGAAATGGCTACCGCCCCAGAGGGAGCAGCAGGCTTGGCTCCGCTCCAGGCTACAAAGTTTCAATTGTAGAAGGAAAATAAATTCCAGGTGCCAGGGCCTCCACTTGGGTCGCCAGGGGGTGTGGCCGGCCTGCAAACCACCACAGGCCCCTCGCTCAGGCCACCCTACGCCCCAAGGGAACCCCCACCCTGATCTGGGACACCCTTCAGGGCAAACCAGCCGGCCCCCACCCCTGTACCAGGCCTCTATCCTATCTAATAAAAGGGTAATATGCAGATTGACCATCACTCCAACACACAATATGTCTGCCCCCATGTGGTCAAAGATCCTGCCCCCATGGGGACACAAGATGGCCACTACAAGATGGCCAACAGGGGAGGGCAGTTGGGAGGCATCCGGCCTGCAAGGGAGGGCAGTTGTGAGGGACCAGGCCTGCAAGGGAGGGCATTTTAGAGGGACCAGGCTTGCAAGGGAGGGCAGTTGGAGGTGATCAACCCTGCAGGAGAGGGCATTTAGGGGTGACCAGGCCGGCAGAGGAGGGAAGTTGGGGGCAAACAGGCTGGCAGGGGAGTGGTTAAGCATCAACCAGGCTGGCAGCGGAGTGGTTAGGGGGTGATCAGGCTGGCAGGCGGAAGCGGTTAGGGGCAATCAGGAAGGCAGGCAGGTGAGCAGTTGGGAGCCAGCAGTCCTGGATTGTGAGAGGGATGTCCGACTGCCCATTTAGGCCAGTCGGACATCCCTCCAGGAGTCCCAGATTGGAGAGGGTACAGGCTGGGCTGAGGGACAACCCCCTCCATGCACGAATTTCATGCACCGGGCTTCTAGTATATAGATAATGAAATTAAAAATCTGTTCTCAAAATGTATTTTTACTAATCTGTACAAAACTGTGAATATATTTTATTTAAAATTCTTGTCTGTAAAGTGTGTTAGAGCACAAATTTTCAAATTATAGTAATTCCTCTGTACCTAAACCCAGGCTAAAGACTAGAATTCTGATAGTAAATAACTTGAATTACACAATTGAGTTAGAAATGGTTACTTAGGCTTTTTAGTCTATCTCCCTGAAAGCAGTAGAACCAATTTAATCAAACAGTGTAAAGAGAGTGACAGTTGAAAAGCACATCAATTCCAGTAGGTCAGGCATGACCTGAAAGACAAAAGCTATCACAATGAATTAAAAGCACAATGCGAAAGGCAAAGGCAAACAGAAAAACTTGCTTTGCATGCCCGCTCTCTCAGAATAAAAATAAGGATAGCAGAAGTCATCTACTGGAAGCAAGCTCTAGTGGTCGGGGAAGAGTGTCAGGTCAGAAAACAAAACAGTAGAAACCCTTCATCTAACTTTCAGCCATTAGCTGAATCATTTAGACTTTAAAAGTGCTTGAAAAATATTTAAAACAAAGTAAAATTTAGATACATCACTTTAAAGTTGTTGAGATTTTTAGATTTTTCTGGATAGCTTTTAAAATTCCATTAGAAAATTATTGAAAAATATATCATTGAAATGAATAAATTAAATATTTGTGTCCAATTTATAACTTCTTACTATACTGTGAGTCTTTGTAATATTAAGTCATTGCTAGACATAACAGCTTATTTTCAGATAATCATCATATATAAAAAGACTTTATTTTTAAACTTTCAGGTATATTTAGTATACAAAAAGTTGGAAATATTTAATGTACACATTTGATAATTTTGGACATTGTATACATTCATCTATGTTACATTATCAAAAACAAGGTAAAGGAGTCAATCACTTTCAAAATGTTATGTTCTGTGTGTGTGTGTGTGTGTGTGTGTGTGTGTGTGTGTGTAAGAATGATTTGCATGAGATATACTTTTAAACAGGTTAAGAGCATCACATCATCTTGTTAAGTATGGATTCTATGTTGTCCAGTAGATTTCCAGATCTTTATAAACACAACTTTATATCCATTGAGAAACTCCAATCCCATCCTTTCATTCCTTGGTAACTACCATACTATTCTCTGCTTCAATGAGTTTGACTATTTTTGATAGAGAATCATACAACATTTATCCTTCTGTGACAGACTTATTTCACGTAGCACAGTGTCATCCATGTCCACCCATGATGTCCCAAAGGGAAAATTTATTTATTTTTAAAAGCTGAGTAATATTCCACTGTATGTACGTACCCCATTTTCACATGTCTATGGACATACGGATTGTTTTTTTCACTTGGCTATTGCAAAAAAATGCTGCAATGAACATGGGGATTCAAAAATATCTCTTCAAAATTCTAATTTAAATTATATTGGATATATACCAGAGTGGCAGCACTACCCAGGTGCCTGATATAAATGCACAGCACTGTGAGATAAGTGTTTAAGAAACTGCATAAATTCCTCTAACCCCCAGCCTCTAGGTTTCCCCAGTTAGTCATTCTTACACCTGCACCATGTCATTAGCTTTGTCATCCCTGCCTTCTGACTCAGATAAATACAAATTATATATTTTTATTTTATTCAATCTGCTGAATGCCAACATTATAAGAAACAAAATAAGTTCTAACTTATGACTTTAAGTGATAGAAACTAATAAAGACATCTAAAGAAAAATGATCAACAAAAAGAATAAAAATTCAAGATGCCATTAGTTTATTTGAAATTGAAATATTATGAAATAATCTATTAAACCTTAATTTCATCTTTTAGTCATAAATTCATAATATTTAATCAAATGTGGAGACTACATATTATATTCTAAATATCTTGAAGTTGCCACTTCTTTATAACATAGAAATGTCTAAATATGCCAACTGTAAATAATTTCTCGATAGATAATTAATTTTGGGACTTGATTAATATACAGGACAGGTGCTATATAGATACTATTTTCACATGTTTTTTTTCCAGGTGGCAGCAATAAAGGAAAATGTCAGTCAACATTTTATTTTAGTTTTCTGAAATGTTGATGTGTTACTTAAGAATCTCAAATATGTCAAATTCTATGAGAAAAATAATTGACAAAAAGTCAATGACATGAAGCAATGGAAAAAATAGTTTGATAATTGTATTTCCAAGCCTTTATACCAGTAAAGAGGCAATAAACAGTGATATTATAATTATGTATTCTAGAGTAAAACATATTTATGTTTTAATACAGCTTATACCATTTTTACTAACTGTATAATTTTGGGCATGTTATTTAACATCTGAGCTTCCAATAAGTATATAATAAAGGTATTACAAATATTTAATATTAATTGAGTATATATTACATCCCAGAAAAGACCCTTATAATTAGGTACAACCATTATCCCCATTTTATAAATGAGGAAACTGAGATATATCAAAGAATTAAAAATTTGTCTTCCCAGCCAATGTGGCTCAGTGGTTGAGCATGAACCTATGAATTAGGAGGTCATGGTTTGATTCCTGCTCAGGGCACATGCCAGGGTTGTGGGCTCCATCCCCAGTGTGGGGGAGCGCTGGTGGAAGCCAATTAATGATTCTCTCTCATAATTGATGTCTCTCTCTCTCTCTCTCTCCCTCATCCTTCCTCTCTGAAATCAACAAAAAATATATTTTAAAAAATTGTCTAAGATCAGGTTTTAAAAGTAGCAAAGCTGTGATTCATTCTTGGCCAGTTTGACTCCAAAGTTCATGCTCTAAAGGAAATATAGCTGGAATAATTAAATAAGATAATGGAATAATTAAATGAGATAATGTATCTAAGTTACATATAGTAACTACTCAATGAATAATTAACTTGCATATTCTTTTTGTTGTTGGCAATTGGAATTCTGAATTATATTTATTTCTAATATGCATATCATTTTTTATTTGAATGATGTATTATTGAGGTTTCAAGCTCCTGTATCTCTAAAAGCACCTGACATTTACATTGTAAAAGTTGCTTGACATAACTGTGCCCATTGTTAGGACTTGATTCTCCCCTTTCCTTTGTGCTAATTGTGGATTCTCTTAGAGAAAGCTGTCAAATGGGCTTTTGCCAAAGTTGAACTCAGTTAAGAGTAGGAAGTAGGAAAAAAAAAAAGAGTAGGAGGTAGGGACTAGAGAGGAGGGCAAAATTGTGTGCTATTCAGGAGACCAACAGACAGAACTGGTGATGAATTGGATATGAAAATAAACAAGACCGAGTGAGGTGTTTGAGATGTCCTAGTACAGGAATTCTAGGATGAGCATTAGGTTTCTGGCTTGGGCAACCGGATTATTGGCACAAATAGCTGAAAATGATTATTTTAATTTCAAACATCTTTAATATTTTGTTGCTATTGCATACAAATAGAAAGAGTTTGGAAGCTACAAGATTGAACTTTTGGAAACGCTGAAATAAAAATGAAACTTTAAGGGTAACTAATATATAAGTTACAGAATATTTTCGCTGGACCAAAACTGTTACCACTCTGCTTCTCCAGACCAAAGGCTCCTTATCACAGCTTATTTAAGGACAGTTTATCCCAATTTATGTGCTCAGAAACTAGAGAATAATGTGAGTGCAATTTTAACTGTCTCCAAATGTGGAGTTCAGACAGATCTGCAGTGAGATGCTACAGAGTGACACACTTCCGGTTATAGAAAAACAAATAATAAAAAATCAGCATGAGGAAAAAACAATAATAAATGGCATAGGCCAAAGTTTATGGCCAGGATATAGGCAGAATAAGATACAATTTTTAAAAGACCGCATAGCATAAACTATAGATTCGTGACAGAGACTTATAAGGCATTTTTAAGATGCTGGAAATTTTATTATTTTTTCACAATCATTTTTCCCCATGGGTTGTCAATAACCCTTCATAGCAGTGAAACTCTTAAAAAGTAACTGCAGGCAGACTTACTGTCTAATTAGAAAGGTAAGGAAGAGATATTTAAATAGTTTATTTTCTCCAAAGACAATTTTGAGATGAGGAAGATCTTAAAGGATAAAGCAAATATTTTTAAATTATATTTTAGACTCTATGATGAAATAAGGATCAGAAAGTATTATATGAATGTATACGTTCTTTCCACTATCTGCTTCACACCCATTTTTCCTTGGTGTGAGATTATGTTTATTTCTCTAATACAGAACTGATTGGGTGTGAATCCAGCTTCCTAGCTATGTATTCACCTTTCATAAGAGTCTCTCCGTGGCAATAGAACATATTTGTTTGGGCCTAAGGGTTTTCTGAGTGTTATGAAGTTTTAAGAAAACAACTTTGCCTGAAAATCAAGGTGTTTTTCTGTTTTTGTTTTTGGTTCCTTCATCCAATTGGTACCTAACCAACTTTAAAATGCCACCAGAGTTATTTTGTAAAGTTTCCCTGCCCGCATGATGACAAAGAAGAAGGGAGGGAAGATAGAAATAAAATGAAAACTACAGACCAATCTGTAAGGTTCGAGGCACAGGAAACAGGAGTCCCAGACCAAGGCATGTTAAAGAGGAAGTTTATTCTGCACTAAAGAGTGAGATAGAAAAACCAGGATTAGAGGAAAAGGAGGAGGAGCCAGCCAGGCTGTCTCACTGGGAGAGAGAACAGCAACACGTGCAGAGGTGAACACGCCTTTTGAGGGGAGGAACAGGAAGGGGTGGGGCCCAGGGCGGAACGGGAAGGGGTGGGGCCCTGGGCACTCGGCACGCGCTGATTGGTCGTTCAATGTCTCGGGGATGTCCCAGCTGCAAAAGCAGATTAGGCCATACTCCGCCCTCCAGTTGGGGGAAGGGAGGATCTATCACAATCTCAATTTTTTTCCCCATATTTCCAAATACATACAGTTAGGTTAGACTTAAAAATATTTGTATATGCTTATATGCAGTGAGGAGCTGATGCATTATTTTTATATTTCTGCATAATAAATTACCACATACGCACAGCTTAAAATAAGACCCATTTTTTATTTCACATTGTTTATGGGTCAGGTCTGAGCACAACTTACCTGGTTCCTCTTGTTGGTGTCAGCTGGGCTGCATTCATAGAAGCTGGAAGAATCCTACTTCAAGTTTATTTAGGTGGTTGGCAGACTTTGTTTTTTGTAGCTATGTGACTAAGGGCCTGGCTTTTTTTTTTTTTAACTTAAATCTTTATTATGGAAAGTATTACATATGTCCCCTTTTTCTCCCCATTGACTCCTTCTAGTC
Source organism: Ia io (assembly GCA_025583905.1). Lineage (NCBI taxonomy): Eukaryota > Metazoa > Chordata > Mammalia > Chiroptera > Vespertilionidae > Ia > Ia io. The sequence continues at coordinate 53,108,688 of JAJQQW010000003.1, forward strand.
TGCTTCTGTCCCCTACCCCGGCCTTCACCACCCTATTGTCTGTGTCCATGGGTTATGCATGTATGCATAGAAGTTCTGTGGTTGATCTCCTCCCTCCCACCCACCCACCTCCACTTTGCCTCTGAGATTCCACCACCTGTTCCATGCTTCTATGTCTCTGGATCTATTGTATCCATCAGTTTATTTTATTAGATTTCACATATGAGTGAGATCATGTGATAATTGTCTTTCTCTGGCTGACTTATTTTGCTTATCAAGAAAATGACAAATTGTATGAGAATACAATAAAAAGGGACTGGTGATAAATCATAAAGACTTCCAGAAAAATATAATTTCATTATTCTTGCCAGAAAAGTAACATGCCCAAAAAATAGCTTGTGCACAGATATTTTACTAATGTTGTATTATGACTTTGATATTATGTCCTAAAGAATCTAAATAAATTTGCTACAAGCATTGACAATTATTGCTTTATTGTGTTAGAATTAAATAAGTAAAAATAATAATAACAACAACAAAAATATTATTGATCACAATTACCACAAGTAAAAAGTCAGAAAATCTCCCCTTCAGGGAAAATAAATATCTGGTATTTATTGCTAATATGACTGGTTTTTATAAATGTTGTTTATGCCTTTGGCATGAAGCATATGCAATATTTAAAGAACATGTATTCTTTAAAATGTATAAATACATTTAAAAAAATGTTTCTTAACTCTACAAGTGACTTTGGCTATTTTTTTTTCCTAGAGTAGTGAATGTGCCTGGCATTTTAAATAAGGAAGAAACACTTCCTCATTTGACTATTACAGGCATAGAAAGGAGCTCAGAAAAATAAAAATCTAGTGAAGTAGCCACGCCTTAATGAGTATTTGTAACTATGTCAGTTTTCTGCTATTGTAACTAAGTGATGTGGCGGATTAGGGATATTAAGCTGGTTTTGCTCTGCTGCAATTGAGACAGAAACATATTTTACTGAAATGTAAGGGCTGGGATATGTAATATCACAAAACTGCCTCATAAAACTGCATATTTTATATTTTTATCAACATACTTCTCGCCTTTGGCGTGTTTTCCTGTGGTATTCAATTTTTATTTTTTATAAAATTGTTCCCACATCTGTCCCTTTTTTAAAAACACAGGCCACTGGAAACATTTTTCACATTGTCTGGTAACTAGTTTTACGTAATTAATTCAACCTAGTATTCACACTACCATATTCCATTTACTTCTTTATCCAGTGTGTCATGACAATATTGACTCAAGACAATATCTAAATTTAATTTGAATACAAAATACAGAAATCTAGGAGAAATAAGAGGTCATGTAATGAAATTGTTAGAAGAAAGCAGATTAAATTCAAAGTAAAGTGTTATATAATATATTAATAATACACCTTAATGTTGAATATCACTCTAACCTTTAGTTTCACAATTGTTATAAACAGATTAATCACATCCTAAAAAAGAGACTAAATTCTTAAAATTTACTGAAAAATATTTTTTCAAATATTTTTAAGAAAGACACATTTTATCATCACATGGAACTACATAAAGGGAAACAATCCCATACTAATACAAAATTAAATGAATAAAAATATGTAACTACAATATATATTGATATAATATTGAAAGGAGTTGTAGGGATAAAATAGGCAGGTTTAGGGAGTTTTAAGAATAAAGAAGGTCCATGGGGGAGGAGGGCTTAGGTGAGGGCTTGGAGCTGCCAGAAGGCATACATTCACAGAAAAAATAAAAATAAAAAGGAGGTGCCACAGGATAAGGGGAGAGGAAGATATCCATTCACAGAAGATAGGGAAAAGCCACAGGGTATGGGGAGAAAGAGGAAACAAACTTTCACAGAGGATAGAGAAATGCCAACATAAGGGAGAAAGAGGAAAAGAGATTTTCATGTGAGATAGAGAATTCTACCACTGAAGGGGGAGAGGGAGAGGGGGGCACCACGTGAGGTTTGGGCTTTGAAGCTGATATAGAGACCACTCAGAAGGGAGCATCAAGAAAGAACTGCAGCCTTTATAAACCTTAGAAAAGGGGGCATAGTGGGTCACCCCCTTGGGACCCCCTCCCTGCGTGGGAGTCTGTATTTGCTTCCAATAAATTTCTACCCTTTTCATCTACCACCTTTTGTCCCTGGCTTCATCCTTTGAATCCATCTGGGCAAGGACCTAGGAAAGAAATCACCCTTGCATCCTGCTCAGGAAAACGACACGGATCAATATTATGCAAAACATGATAGCCACCATTTCCCTTACCTATTGCTCTGTAATAGATTTCTTTAAAACACAGTCATGTTACTTTTTCACAGGATTGTGGGTGAGGAAATTGTCCAGGGCTGGAGTGGGAAATTCCTCTCCAGGTAGTATTGGCAGGGGTGCTACCTTAGTTATAGTCAGTTGTAACTGAGCTGGTCTGGACGTTTAAGAAGGCTTCTACTGACTTCCTGCTTTTTTGGAAGGGGCATCTGCAAGGCTGAGCTTAGCTGAGTCCTTCTCCTTCTTCGAGTCATCTCAGGGCTTCTCCAAGTGCTCTAAGAAGGTAGACCACCTCCTTACATAAAGGCTTAGAGATCCAAAAGGAAGGAAGCAGAAGATGCCAATTTTTAAAGATGTGGCCAATAACTGGCAGTGTGTCATTTTTACTACAATAATGAGAGTCACAGGGAAGCAGACTTTAGGGGGAAGAGACATTGAGTTTTTCTCTCAGTAGGAGGAGAATTAATGAATTTGCAGCCAGTTTTAATCTGCCACGACATGCTAGCCCACGTTACATCTTGGGTTCTTTTATTCTCAGTCTTCCCTATGCATTAATATATTTTTATTTAAAATAGAAAGACGGTTTAAGTTAAATATTTTTACATTTGTATGGTATGTGTTCTTTAACTATTTCACATTTTTACTAGATTTTCTTGAGGTTCTCAATGATTTTGATGAAAACCAGCTCCCTGAAACACACATTTCAAAAGAAAATTAATTATAAGCTGAGTCTTTTATTACTTTTCCATTTCTATGTTTATTCATGGCAACCAGAAGTACAAGAAAGAAACAAAACACATAGAAACAGACACAATGGAACAAAATCAAAAGCCCAGAAAAATCCATGCATATACAGTCAACTAATATTTGACAAGGGAACTAGCTAAAAGTTGTCAATGGAGAAAAGACAGTCTCTTCAATAAATAGTGATGGGGAAACTGGATATTCATATGTAAAAGAATGTAACTAGACCCCTATCTTTCACTATGCACAGCAATGAACTCCAAATGAAGTAAAGACTTAAATGTAAGACTGGAAACCATTAAATTCTCAAGAGAAAATAGAAAAAACAAAAAACTCTTTGACATGGCTCTTAGGAATTATTTTATTGTATATGACACCTAAAGCACAAGCCACAAAATTTAAAACAGACAAGCGGGACTCCATCATACTAAAAAGCTTCTCCACAGCAAAATGAAAAGATAATATTTGCAAACCATATATGTGACAAGGGGTTAATATTAAAAATATCTAAAGCACTCATACAACTCCATAGCAAAAACAAACAAACAATAATCCAATTTAAAAATGGGCATAGGACCCGAGTAAACATTTTTCTAAGGATGACATACAAATGGTCAACAGGTACACGGAAAGGTGTTCAACATCACTACTCTTTAGGAAAATACGAATCAAACTCACAATGAAATATCATCTCAGGCCTGTTAGAATGACTATTATCAAAGGACAAAAAATAAATGATGGAGAGGATGTGGAGAAAAAGGATCCTCACATACTATTGGTGAGAATATAAATTGGTACAGCCACTAGGGAAAACAATATGGAGGTTCCTCAAAAAAATTAAAAAAGAACTACCTTACGATCCAGCAATTCCACTTCTGGAAATATATTCAAAGGAAATTAAAACACTATATCAAAGAATTATCTGCACATAGTTATAACAACACTAGAGGCCCGATGCACGAAGATTCGTGCAAGAATAGGCCTTACTTCCCCTGGCTGCTGGCACCAGCTTCCCTCCAGCACCTGGGACCCCAGGCTTTCGCTCTGGCCGCCGCCTTTCGCCTTCACTCCGGCCGTGCTGCCTTCCTCCTTCTCTCCAGCCCTGCCATCCTCCTGTAACTCCCTCTGTCTTTATTTGGTAGGATTATTTACAATAGCCAACAGGTATAAACAACCTAAGTGTCCACTGATGGATAAATAGATAAATTGTGTCTGTATCTGTACATAAACAATAATTCAGCTATAAAGAAGGATGAAATCCTGTCATTCTTGACAATATCAATGGTATTTGAGGGCATTTTGCTAAGTGAAATACAAAGGAAGACAAATACTGCATGGTATCATTTATATGTACAATCTAAAACAAAATAAACAGATCAAAATAAAACCTCTTACAAAAGGAGAACAGATTTGTTGTTACCACAAGCAGGGAGTGAGAAGTGGAGAAATTGGATGTAGGTTGTCAGAAGGTACAAACTTCCAATTATAAGACAAATAAGTAATGGGAATGTAATGTACAGCATGATAACTATAGTTAACACTGATGAAAAAAGAAAAATGAAATAACCAACAACCAAAAAAAAAAAAAAAACACAAACAAAAAACACACCAACCCTGAAAATTAGAAGGGACATAACTTCTTAAGAAAGCAATTGTGATAAAAATGCAAAAGTGAAAAGTGAAGTGTGAGAACATGTATGTGTGTGTATTTGCATGCTGCCTTATATTTGAACTAGAGGCCCAGTGCACGAAATTCGTGCATGGAGGGGGGTTGTCCCTCAGCCCAGCCTATAGCCTCTCCAATATGGGACCCCTCAAGGGATGTCTGACTGCCCTTTTAGGCCCGATCCCGGTGGGATTGGGCCTAAACGGGCAGTCGGACATCCCTCTCACAATCCAGGACTGCTGGCTCCCAACTGCTTGCCTGCTGCCTTCCTGATTGCCCCTAACCACTTCTGCCTGCCAGCCTGATCACCCCCTAACCACTCTGCTGCCAGCCTGTTTGCCCCCAACTTCCCTCCTCTGCCGGCCTGGTCACCCCTAACTGCCCTCTCCTGCAGGGTTGATCACCTCCAATTGCCCTCCCTTGCAGGCCTGGTCCTTCTCAACTGCCCTACCTTGCAGGCCGGGTGCCTCCCAACTGCCCTCTCCTGCTGGCCATCTTGTGGTGGCCATCTTGTGTCCACATGGGGGCAGGATATTTGACCACATGGGGGCAGCTATATTGTGTGTTGCAGTGATGATCAATCTGCATATTACTCTTTTATTAGATAGGATAGAGGACTGGTGCACGGGTGGGGGCCAGCTGGTTTGCCCTGAAGGGTGTCCCGGATCAGGGTGGGGTTCCCTTGGGGCGTGGGGCGGCCTGAGCGAGGGGCCTGTGGTGGTTTGCAGGCTGGCCACGCCCCCTGGCAACCCAAGCGGAGGCCCTGGTATCTGGAATTTATTTTCCTTCTACAATTGAAACTTTGTAGCCTGGAGCGGAGCCAAGCCTGGGGCTCCCTCCGAGGCCAGCAGCCATTTCTGTTGGGGTTATAATTGAAACTTTGTTGCCTTAAGCGGGTGGGCCCGGCCAGGGTGTGCGGAAAGCTTTGCTTCCCCTGTTGCCGATGGCAACCCTGGCCTGCTCTCTCAAGCTCCATTCTGCCACCATTTGTTTGAATTTGTTTACCTTCTATAATTGAAACTTTGTAGCTTGAGTGGAGGCTTAGGCCTGGCAAGGGCAGGTGGAAAGCTTGGCTTTCTCTGTTACCTAGGAAACCTTGCTTTCTGTGGCTGTAGCCATCTTGGTTTGGGTTAATTTGCAAGCTCGCTCTGATTGGATGGTGGGCGTGGCTTGTGGGCGTGGCTTGTGAGTGTGTCGGAGGTATGGTCAATTTGCATATTTGTCTATTATTAGGTAGGATGACACATAAGCATGCAGTTCTGAAGAGGAAGAGATGGCCAAAAATAAAAGATAAAGAGAGGAAATGATACAAAGCAAGTAGGAAAATGAATAGAAGCTAGGATTTAGGTACATTTAGGATTTTCTCTTTTTTGTCCATGTAGTTTGTTGAATAATTTTTAGTAAAAAAATAAATAAATAAAAAATACCAGAACTCTTCCAAAGACATAGTCAGTGTTCAGATAGCTCCTCGATGCAACAAAGCTCCACTGAAGTTGAAAGAATAATTCAAAGAGTTACTGTTGCTGTGTGCTGGATATTACAGATAGTTCACTGGAAGCTGAACTCTGCTGAAACCACACAGATCCAGTGAGACAGAAGAAACGAAAATATAGGGCAATTGTTGACATAGACTAGAAACAAATTCTTCTATGAGAAATCAGGTTCACAAAAAAGAAGAAAACAGTTACAAGTTGCATTAACTTGGCAGAAAAATGGTAACTTAAAAGACTAACTTAGCAGATCTTAACAGTTGACAGGTGTCTGTTTCTGCATTGCTAAGAAAGAAAAAGCCAGCCTTCTTATCTTATAGCAATACTTTTAAGTATCAGAAAGCAGCATAGATTAATTGCTGTAATGAGTGGAGTCTGCAAAACTTATCAGTCCAGGAAAAAGTGAAGCAAGTGATGACTAGTACACCATGCATGGGCTTCCTGGAATATGATTATTCTGAAGTAGACATTAAGGAGCAGCACTTAGCCCCGCCAGCCTGGCTCAGTGGTGAAGCGTGGACCTATGAAGCAGGAGGTCATGGTCCGATTCCCAGTCAGGGCACATGCCCTGGTTGCAGGCTAGATTCTCAGTGTGGGGAGAGCAGGAGGCAGCCAATTAATGATTCTCTCTCATCATTGATGTTTCTATCTCTCTCTCCCTCTCCCTTCCTCTCTGAAATCAATAAAAAATATATTTAAAACAACAAAACAGCAGTGCTTAGAGCAATCTGGAAGGACATCCAGGTAGGGAAGATAGAATTACAGAACTTTACTGCCTCCACCATAGTTTTCCATTATATGTTTGGAAATTAAAACAATATTAAATATAAGCTAGTTTGCACAACATTAAATCAATTGGGAATTGATAACTGCAATTCAATTAATTCATAAGTATTAGCAACTATACCAGCTGTGTGGTAAGACTTGCATTGGTTAAAAAAGAATAAGAAAAATTCCTGCCATCAAGGAACTCACCATATAATGGGGACTATGAAAATTAAACCAAGGATTGCATTGCAAGTAAAAATGGCTATAAACATATAATCGAGGGGTGAAATAAATACTATTGCAGGAGAGATATCTGCTCTGCTACAGATTTAGAGAAAGGCTAAGAACAGGTAATATTTGTGGTTTACACCTAAATCGCAGAATCCTACAAAGTTCCAGGCACTTAATAGGGGCTCATCGTTAGCATATGAATAAATGAATATATGGACAACTGCCAAATAAAAGAGTTAAGACTGGCAAAAAATTTTAAAGTATTTGTACTTGTAGAAAGGAGATGTGTAATGGAGGTATGTGGAGGAAGCTTTCTGTCAAAGGAACAAAACATTATCCTATCTAATAAAAGGGTAATATGCAAATTAACCATCACTCCATCTCAAAGATGGCAGTGCCTATAGCCACAAGATCGCGGCGCCCAGTCCTCTCAGCCCCACCAGAGTCCCCCAGTCCTGGGGGGACGGCTGCTGAGAGTGGGCAGTGTGAGTGGCCTGGTGGAACACTTGCGTTGTTGCCCCGGCAATGAGGCAAGCATCCCGCGCCCGGCTGCATATTGGCCTCTGGGCCGGGGAGAGCCTCTGGGCAGCAGGTGCAGAGCGGCCAGGCCCCGCAGAGAGCTACTGGCGCATGGATTCATGCGCAGGGCTACTAGCAAAGCATAACAGAGAAAAAGTTAATGTATGCAGGGGATAACATTCAAGCACTGTGTAGTCATTAGCGTACAGCAGTCCCCCAGTATCTACAGTTTAGATTTTCGTGATTTTAGTTACCCAACAGCAATGATGGTCCAACAATATTAAATAGAAATTCCTAGAAATAAGCAATTTATAAGTTTTAAATTGCATACCATTCTGAGCAGCAGAATAAAATCTCTCGACGATCAGCTACATCCTGCACAGGATGTGGATGATTCTTTTATCCTGTATCCATGCTGTATACTCTATCTGCCAATCAGTCACTTAGTAGCAATCTCAGTGGTTGTATTCACGTAACACTTATTTTACTAATAATGGCCCCAAAGTGCAAGAGTAGTGATGCTGGTAATTCAGATAGGCCAAAGAAAAGCTCTGGGGTGTTCCCTTTAAGTGAAAAGATGGGTACAGTAAAAGAAGACATTTTGAGAGAGAGACCACATTTACATAACTTTTACTAGTGTTGTAGCATATTGTTGTAATTCTTCTATTTCATCACTAGTTATTTTTGTTAATCTCTTACTGTGCCTAATTTATAAATTAAACTTTAGCATAGCTACTTATGGATAGAAACTGATACAATATATACAGGCATACCTTGTTTTATTGCACTTCATTTTATTGCACTTCCATGATAGGCATGTTAACAAGCTGAAGGTTTGTGGTAACCCTGAGTCCAGCAGGTCTATTAGTGCCATTTCCCAACAGTCTTTGTTCACTTTGTGCCACTGTGTCACATGCTGGTAATTCTTAAAATATTTCAGAGTTTTAATTAGTATTATATTTGTATGGTGATCAGTGATCTTCGATGTTACTATTGTAATTGTTTTGGGGTGCCATGCCCATAGAAGATGGCAAACTTAATCGGTAAATGTATCTTCTCACTGCCACTCCCCCTTTTTTCTCCATAGCCTTGAGCCTTCCTCTTCCCTGAGACACAACAATTTTGAAATTAGGCCAACTAAAACCGTACAGTGGCCTTTAAGTGTTCAAGTGAAAGGAAAAGTCATAGGTCTTTTCCTTTAAATCAAAAGCTAGAAATAATTAAGCTCAGTGTGGATAGCCCATGAAAAGCCCAGGTAAGCTGAAAGCTAGGTCTCTTGCTCCAGTTTGACAAGTTGTGAATGCAAATGAAGATTCTTAAAAGGAAATTAAAAGCGAAGACACAAATGATAAGAAAGTGAAATGGCCTTATTGCTGATACAGAGGAAGTTTTAGTGGTCAGAATAGAAGATCAAAGCAGCCACAACATTCCCTTAAGCCAAAGCCTAATCCAGAGCAAGGCTCTAACTCTCTTTAATCCTGTGAAAGCTGAGAGAGGTTCGAAAGTCACAGAAGAAAAGGCTGAAGCTAGCAGAAGTTGGTTCATGCGGTTTAAGGAAAGAAGCCATCTCCATGAAATAAAAATACAAGGTGAAGCAGCCAGTGCTGATGTAGAAGCTGCACCAGGTTACCCAGATGTAGCAAAGAGAATAATGGTGGCTACACTGAACAACAGATTTTTATCAAAATGAAACAGCCTCATATGGGAAGAAGATGACACCTAAGGACTTTCATAGCTGGAAAGGAGAATACCTGTTTTCAAAGCTCCAAAGGACAGGCCGACTGTCTTGTTAGAAGCAAATGCACCCGATGACTGTAAGTTGAAGACAATGTTCATTTCCCATTCTGAAAATCCTAGGGCCCTACAGCATGTTGCTCAATGTCCCCTGCCTGTGCTCTACAAATGGAACAACAGATGATGGCACAGCTCGTGTACAACAAGGTTTACTAAATGTTTTAAGTCCACTGTTGAGACTTACTGTTCAGAAAAAAAAAAATTTCCTTTCAAAATATTACTGCACATTGATGATGCACCCGGTCACCCAAGAGATCTGATGGAGACTTACAATGAGATGATTGTTTTTATGCCTGCAAACACAACATCTGTTCTGCAGCCCATGAAACCAGCATTGACTTAGATCTTCAAATCTTGTTATTTAAAAGATACATTTCATAAAGTTGTAGCTGCCATAGATACTGGTTTCCTCTGATGGATCTGGGCAAAGTAAATTGAAAACCTTCTGGAAAGGATTCACCATTCTAGGTGTGATTAAGAACATCCATGATTCATGGGAAGAGGTCAAAATATCAATACTGACAGGAGTTTGGAAGAAGTTGATTTCAACCTTCATAGATGACTTCAAGGGGTGGAAGAAGTAACTGCAGATGTGGTGGAAATAGCAAGAAAATTAGAAACAGAGCTTGAATATTTGACTGCAATCTCATGGTGAAACTAAGGGATGAGAAGTTGCTTCTTATGGGTGAGTACAGAAAGTGATTTCTTCAGATGGTATCTACTCCTAATGAAGATACTGTGAAGATTGATGAGATAATAACAAAGGATTTTCATGAACTTAGTTGATAAAGCAGTGGCAGGGTTTGAGAGAACTGACTCCAATTTTGAAAGTACTACTTTGGGTAAAACGCTATTAAACAGTGTCACATACTAAAGAGAAATCATCGGTGAGAGAAAGAGTAAATCAATGTGGCATACAATAAAGTTTTTATTTTAAGAAATTGCTACAGCCACCTCAGCCTTCAGCAACCACCACACTGTTCAGTCAACAACCATCAACACTGAGGTAACACTTTACACCAGAAAAAAAAAAGATTTGTTGAAGGCACAGATGATGGGTAGCATTTTTTAACAATAAAGTATTTTTAATGTACATTGGATTTTTTAGACATAACACTATTGAATACTAAATGATTACAGTATACCAGTAGTGTAATATGCACTGAGAACCGCCCCCCACCCCAAATCTTCTAACTCCCTTTAATGAAACATTACTTTATTGCAGTGGTCTGGAATGGAACCCGCAATGCTTCTGAGGTATGTCTCCATACAGTTGGGTATTCTCCATGATTTGAGGCATTGAGTAGGGGATCTTATAATATAACCCCCATTGATATAACCCCCACATTTTTTAGTAGAAGAGTAGAGAAATGTGGCTGAGAATGTATTAAATACAGAGGCAATGTCACAAAGAGTTTTCTTAACCATGAGTCAGATGTTTTTTTCTTTAAAGCAAAGCAGAGGCAGTAAAAGTTTCAGTGATAAAGTGACATGGTTAGATTTTTCAATTTAGAATGATCCCTGTGACAGTAAAAGAGATAGTGGATTGGAAGGCTTCAAACGTGGAAGCATAGATAAGAGCTCTGGACAGTTATAATAGTTTAGGTTAATAATGAAAGCTGATTTGTCAGTGACAAAGAGTAAGAAAAAGAGGGGAGATGAGTTAGAGTTCATCTTGTCATGGCAAATGAGAAAAGGAGATGCTTTTGTATTTCTGATTCTGGAGCCTGCATGAAAGGCTTGACTTGATTCAAAATACACAGAGGATAGACATCAGGACAAAATATTGGAGTTTGAGATAGTTTCATTTTGAACATCACCATTTTCAAGTACCTGTGGATATTCCAAGTGAAGATTCATTGTAATGCCAAAAAAAAATATATATATATATTTGGAATTTGGGAGAGAGACATTTATGGAGTTCTAAAAATCTGTGACTCATAGTGTATAGTAGACATCCTGAGCAGGGTTAAAATCTGAGGGTGTAGAAAGTGATGAGTTACAAACACAAAATGCAGCAGAATATAGTGTAAAAATACCAATATTTCACAGTGGTTAGAGGATAAACCCATAAAAAATTGAGAATTTCAGCGTGATTATGGCATGCAAGGGGACAGATAACATAAAACTTATAGAAGAGGAAATAACATTGTTGAATGACATAGAAGTGTCAAGAAAGAAAAATTATGAAAGCTATTAATTGTATTTGTATGAAATTAAAATTACATATGTATAGGAATTTTAATAATATAAACAACAAATTAAGGTAACTAGGCTGAGAAGTTTGGCATTAAAAGATGAGAAAAATATGCCAAAACCGGTTTGGCTCAGTGGATAGAGTGTCGGCCTGTGGACTGAAGGGTCCTGGGTTCGATTCCGGTCAAGGGCATGTACCTTGGTTGCGGGCACATTCCTGGTAGGGGGTGAGCAGGAGGCACCTGGTCGATGTTTCTCTCTCATTGATGTTTCTAGCTTTCTATCCCTCTCCCTTCCTCTCTGTAAAAAATCAATAAAATATATTTAAAAAAGAAAAATAAAAGATGAGAAAAATAACTAGATAAACAGGATTTTCTTTTATTACTGGAGAAACACATAATAATGGTGATATTGCCCTGGCAGTGTGGCTCAGTTGGTTGAGCATCATCCCAGCCACTGAGAAGTCGCCAGTTTGATTCCAGGTCAGGGCATATGTTGAGGTTCAATCTCCAGTGGGAGATGTGCAGGAGGTAGCAGATAGATGGTTCTCTCTTTCTCTCCCTCTCCCTTCCTCTCTCTATAAAATCAATAAAAACATATTAAAAATGATGGTGATATCAATATATTCTTAAATTACTATAATATAATCACACACAAAGAAATTAAAAGAAGTGATAACTTATATCTAGTATGTTGCAATGTGAATTTATGTTTAATCTTATTATTTAAAATGTAATTAATATATAGTAAGCTTTTATAAACAGAATTTTCATCCAAACAAAAACCACATTTTCAATGTTTTAATAATTGAGCTTGCTATTTAATTTAAGGCATTAATTGAATACACACACATCACAGTAGAAAATCTATTATAATTGTTTCATGAAGAAAATACATATTAACCTTAAAATTAAAGACTGCCAGGAGCAAAACACTGCTGCCAAGAGTGACAAAGATAAATTGTAATAAATTCATCTCTGTAGACTTTCCATGATTAGAAGTAAATGCAAATGGTTAAAATAATTTTCAATAAATGGTAATATTATTAATTCTGTATGACATTTTTATTTAATAAATACTTAAGGGACAATTCATTTACATCTCAAAGATACATTGGATATATATTTAAAGTACTGTACCAAGTGTTTTCCCAAGATTAGCAAACATAATATTCTTACCATCTTTTTCATACTTTATTAAAGCCTTAGATCAAACTATAAGAACTCAAGAAAGGTAAACTTCAGGTGAAATATTGTCACTAAACATAGTAAATTTAAGGTGTCATATTTTTCTGGGGGAAAATAATTATTAAAATATATTTATTTTCAAGAGGAAAAAAAGGAAAGATTAAAAGAAAATTCCTCCTTTGCATTTCTAGAATTTTTGTAGATATTAAAAATTGCAAACCTAAGTTATGGGAAATACATGGGTAGAAGAGAAAAGAATAAAAACAAAACCTAGGAGCTCCAGAAAACAGTCATTCTACCTTACAAGGTATTCTAGAAAAAAAGAGAAAAAAGATGCAATAAACTGGTGAGAAAACATTTAGGAATATGTTTCTTTTTAGGCCTCGCATTCTAATCAAGGAAATACTGCAAAGATTGGTAGATGTGTTCAACCCCTGGAACCATTTCCTGCTCACATGAACTAAATTACATCAATTTAAAAGTCATCCTTACCTAACCTAATTAATGTGATAGCAGAAGCAAACTACCAGTATATACCATTGCTTTTGATTTCAGTTTTTAAGAAGTCTTTTTATGGTAAATTACTTATAGTTTGGGTGGAAAGATGCATTTAAAACAAAACAAAAAACTGATTTTACAGATTAAATATAGAATGTGTTTTCTAGCCATTAGGATTCTGGTGGAGTAAGTCATTTGCCCTTTTTCCCCCATTTACAACATCACCCCTCTATTCTTGGTAGTCCATCAGTAAATATTTTGCAATATACAAAGTGAAAATTTCCTTTAAAAGAAAATAACCCACTATGAAACATTTATATCTAGGTCACCTAGGTGTGAAGATATAAGTAGACAGAAACTTGTGAGTCAGAAATTTGTAATCATATCCTGAAACTTAGAATGCATTACTTACTCCTGATATATTATGCTCATAAGATTTACAAAGGCCTGGCTTATCTTAAAGATTTTTCAAAAATGCATCATCTATCACGTATTTATTCTTTAGGGTTTTTTTATTTTTTTAAATTGATTTCAGAGATGAAGGGAGAGGGAGAAAAAGATGGAAACATCAATGATGAGAGAGAATCATTGATCAGCTGCCTCCTGCACGCCCTACCCCCCCCACCCTCCACAGCCCCAGAGATTGAGCCCGCAACCGGGGCATGTGCTCTTGACTGGAATCGAACCCGGGACTCTTCAGTCTGCATGTCGATGCTCTATCCAGTGAGCTAAACCAGCTAGGATTATCCTTCAGTTCTTTATATCAAGATTATTTAGCCCTGAAATTAGGAAAGTTAGAATACTAAAATACCTACTTATTCTTCCTGCATCAACACAGCTGTATGCCCTACCACAATCCATGGTTTTGTTGTGTACAAGATCACAATCCTTGTATATTGTTTATCAGTGGATTGACATGTTTTACTCTGTGGGTGAGTGCCAGGATTCACTGGAGAGCTCCCTCTATAATCCTCAATTGGTTTTATTCTAACAACACAAAATGAGAAGGTCTTCGGATAAAACAGTTTTATTAGGTACCTCGGTTCATGTCTGGGGAAAAAAAAAATAGAGAAGGAAAACGGCAAAGGTTTCCCTTGTTAAATTTGATCTACTGGGAAAAGAAAGGTAAATAAACGGATGGATGATTACACCAATAAGACATCTAGGCTGAGATCAGGAAGCTTTTTGGAAGATAATAACTGAGCTAAGATGTGCAGGATCATTTGGAGTGCACCGAGGGAGGGAAGGAGTGAAAGGGCACTGTGCGGTGGATGGAAACATGCACAGAATCACAGACATTGAATGAGGATGGTGTGATGAATTCCAAACACAAATCAAAGATCTCTTATTGCAATAATCCTTACATATAAACAGAAACTTTTATTGTTCCACTCAAACTTGTTCTTCCCACACACTTTCCCATATTACACCCATCATCTACCCTAAAGCAAAAACTCTAGAGTGATTATTAATTCCTATCTTTCTCTCATCTCTCATACTCAATGCATTACCAAGTCTATTTGTTTCTGCCTCCAAAATATATTCTAGTACCCATCCACATCTCTGCATCTTCCCAAGCATCCATCTAAGTAAGGCCACATTCATTCCTTAATTCAATAACTGCAATAACCTTCTCTCTGTCCCCCATGTATCCATTTTTACTAATCTAGGAATTATTTTCCATGAACCAGCAAGGAGAATATTTTCAAAACCCAGATAAGATCATTCTTCAGTTAAAACTCTTAAATGACTATCCATCAAAACAAAGATAAAATCTAAACTCTTGACCTTAAAATATGACCTTTGTCTTCATATCATCTTACTCTCACTCATTTATTATTACACTAAACTATCCTGTATCACTTCCATGACTTCATCAAGTACTTGCCCTAGAACTTGGCCTTTGCAACTCCACCCTGTCTCAGAGTCCTAGCACTGGTGATGATGTCATCCCCATTTTAGATTTTAGTTAAGAGTCTTCTCTGCAGTTGTACTGAAACTCAATCTCAAATAACCTAACCCCCTCATTCCTGTTTCTATCCCTTACTTTTCCTGGCTGTTACATTACTTTTGTTTCCTTCATTATACACACACACAAACACACACACACACACACACACACACACACACACACACACACACACACTAGGTAGGGACAGCTACATAAAATACTTAGGACTAAAGCTCTAGTTAGTAAGAGAGGTGTACATTCAACTACAATGTCCAATGTCTGTATATTTTACTCCCAATCCCCTTGTAAGTTTTCATGGCCATAGTGAAAAAAAATTTTTTTACATTATTTTCCTTTAAGCCCTTGTGTGAAGATATTTTATTTTAATACAGTGGACAGTGGAAATAAAATGTTAAGAAATTCCTCAATGTCCCATAAAACCCAATTTAGAAAACTTTTGTGTAAATAAAACCTTTGCTGCGAATATAACTTGAAATAGTTTGAAAATATTCTGCCATGAAGAAACCGCTCTTTAAGTAGTGGCTAGCACACTCACACTACATGAGAACATGTCTTTCACACAAATGTCCCTAATATGTTACAGCTGAATCAATGCTGAAGTGTTACTGAATATTTTATCATGAAAAGGTGTTAATTTGAAAATATTTCCTGAAGAGGTTTCTCTTTTTTTGGTTTTTTTGTTTGTTTGTTTGTTTTGGATGAGGGTGAAGGCAGAGGAAAATGGCAAGGTACTGGAGGGTAGAGTAAATGAGTAAAATTACAGAAAGTCTTGGAAAGGGAAGCAAGGAGATCATGAACTGTGAGAAGAAGTTAAGTTAGCTGTGAGGACCACTATACCCATCATTAAGAATGAATATGTTGTAGTTGGGCACTCACATCAAACGCTGTACTAGATGATCTCTCAAATCCATGTTTTTAGTTGCAGGGAACTATGTAGACTTAGCCTCAGGAGGATAGATTGATTTGTGTTATTATAATCTGTATTCAAAGCAGGTTTTCAACTGCAGCTCCCTGAACAGGAATAAAGGTTGCTAGGTCAGAATGTTTCTTCTTAATGAATAATTTATATTACACTAAATCACATGTTGAGCTGTGGGAAGTACTACTGCAGATGAATATTTTGAAGTAAGAATCCAGCTTTAATTTTTTACTTACCTCAGTTGAAGGAAAAAAAATGTTTAGTTTCCTTCCAAAGGAATCAGAAAGCCCTTGAAAAAGATAAATTGACTCCCATGTCAAGTGCAGATAATTTTATTTTACTTATAAAAGGAACAAAAATCTTAATGAAAACAAAAATGTTAACCATTCATGAAATCTAAAAATCACATGAAATTTCTACTGAAAGCAGAAGTCTATTTTAAACTAGACAAGTCTAATAAAATATAATTTTAGGATATATTAGATTTTCTGGATTCTCTCTGGTCTCAAACCAAAATGTGGCAACATACTTCAACAAAATTGTTAAATCATCAAATGTCTTGCTACTACCAGGATATTCAGCAAAAAGAAAATTCTCTATCAATATCCACTTTGCTGTTAGAGCAAAGTACTATATTTCCTCCTCCTATCGTTTGCTCAAATGTTTTAGTCATCTCAAAGTTTCAGAGAAATAAAATACAACCACATAGGTCTGCTAGACACAGTTTCCTTCCACTACTGGCATAGTGGCACAGTAAGGTAGTAAGTATACAACAAATACTGACATTAATTTACATTAAATTAAATATATAAGTATGCATACATTAAATATATATATAAATTCATACATACGTATATAGTATGTATAGCATTTCCCATCATGCAGAAGTGATTAGAAAAATAATAAATTGCTAACATTTCCAGTGCTTACTATGAGTAATGTACTGTATTAAATTATTTTTCCCATAGCCTAATATGACCTTCACAACAACATAACATGGGGAAGGATCTATGAGCATATGAGAAATTACAGCACTATGGTTTATTAAAAAGGCCAGCTTATACCAGGCCATGCTGTTTGTAAACAGCAGAGAGTAATTTCTATACATGTCTGATCAAGAGCCCACAGTCTTAATTTACTTCTATTTTGTCAATTCTAAAAAGAAATAGAAGGAAGAAGCAACATAAATGACTTCAAAATGGCCTCTATTGCACTCAACTATATGACAGAATGGAAAGACCCAGGCCTGTTATCAGATCCTCATTGAATCGGTTTTATTGGTTTGTATAGATTCCTGGACTTAAGGACCTACTGAGGGTTTTTGTCATGAATAGGTATAGGACAATTTTTTCACAATTACAGATGCAATTAACAACTACTGTAAGTTATGTTTTAAAATTGTTGCAATTTTAATAACAAGAATCCAAAATATTAAGTATAATTATTAATTGTGACATAAGCATGATTTTCAGGGTCCTTATGTGAGTGCTGTTGAAGACCTAGATTCTGGTACCAAATACAGCTGTACTTGAAAACTGGTTAATTCTTCATTATCTATGTAACTTTATATAACTTATATAATGTTTCTAAGCCACAGGTTACTAAACTGTAAAATGATGATAATATTGGTTGTTGGGTGTGGGCCTGGGGTGTGGGTGGGAGGGTGGGGGCTGGCTGAGAGAGGTCAATGGGGAAAAAAGGGGACATATGTAATAATTTCAACAATAAATATGTTTTAAAATGTCATATGCAAAAGTCCCTGTATTGTGCCTTATCCTAACTAAATACAAAATCATGTTTAGCCCTGATGAAAAAGAAACTGGATGTACTTGAAGTTTAATGAGATTAAAATAATTATTTTTAAAGCAACCTATTCAATAATGATTGAATAATGGTATCTATTTTTTACTCTGTTTCATATTTTACCAGGGGTGCTGTTTTTCTCTTTTCTTGATAGACTGTTTTATGTCCCTTGTTGAAAGAGGAGGCTTTTATAAACTAAGAAGCCATTTTTCATACCTAATTTATTTTATATGGTTATTATACCCTCAAATTCTTTATCTAAACTTCAGATGAATAATACCCACAAATTAATGCTTGAAGACTGTTTTGAAATGATAAAGAATAGACTTGTAAACCTTATGATTTCTATATTGTGCAGTCTAGAACTATATAAAAAGAGATGTGGAGCAGAAGAAGTATTTTACTCATTATACATAACTTGACGAGAATTACTGACCTTCAAGATAGTCCCACTAATATCATTCTCTTTGGCTTTCAGTGATTCATAGGCCATTTTGCTATTGGCTTCCACAATGCTAGAGCATAAAATACATGTGGACATCATGTATAATCACCGAGTCTAGGTTTCCCATAATTATTTTGAAATAGTAGCTGAGCTTACTCTCTCAGGTTACTGCAACATTGTGGTCAAATACATGACAAGCCAAAATTCTTAAGTGCATACATTTTCAAGTAGGGCAGGAAAGGGAGGGGGATCTTGCTTATCAATAATAGAATATTAAATTACGATCATGGGAAACTTTTTTTTCAGAATCATGTATATGATGCCAGTGTTCAATATGTTGGACAAAACAATGTTGCTTGAAATAGAGACCAGTTTCAGGGTGAGGGACACTCCAACAGATTATGGAGTTCTATATAACTGGGGATGTGCAGAAGTGGAACTGCTGGGAACAGTGAAGATGGTTTGTTTCTTTGTTTAATTTGTCAGTTTCACAGCAGCAGGCTACAGAAATAAGAATGGTTCCCACTTGTTTTCATGGGATCACAGGCTCTTCCTCTGGGAAATATTGGAGAAAAAAACCACAGGTTACATGATTTCTTTGATATTGTCCTTTTTGACTGATTCTACATGGAAGGAAAGAAAACACATGTTGAAGGATGATTTTTCAGACTCCAAATCTCCCTGTTTACCAAGAAAAAGATGGATTAACAAAATCGTTTTAGGTGGCATAGCAGAATTCTAAATGTTCATTTGCATAAACCTGACAACCTGCTGATGATAGCCATTAATTTCTTCTTAGTTTTAGCCTTACCTAATAATGCAAACATTATCAAAAGAAACTTTCTTGGAAGAAACATAAAGTCTCTACTGACAAAAATTGTTATGTTTTATATTTCAGTTTGACAACAAAAATATTGAATTTTAAATCAATTGAAAATCCTGATGAAAATTATAACACACACACACACACACACACACATTGTTGAACTAATTGGAATGTTTCAGTAAAATGGAAATTCATTTATAGCCAGAATGCTCTCTCATATAAAAATCGGATCTGAGTGTATTATTTTATGATAAATGTTTAGGGGAATTGAGGACAGAATTCCGAAATGTTATATTGGTTAAATGAGACTTTAGCATAATGTTCCTAGTCCCTAGATCCCAATAAACTTGAAATGGTGTTATTTTGTATGAAAGCAAAAGAGAAAATACACAAACAAATGTTTTGCTTTGTGGTTAGCAGATTTAAAATGATAAAATCGCTAAGATGTAATGCACAAAAATAGTGCTTAGGGAACCACAGAATTGTATATTTTCCCTGGAATGTAGCTTGAGGGACAAGCCTGTGAAATACGTAAGGTCGCACCATTTGGTATAGTGCTCTGTAAATACTTTACCTTTCCAGAAGCCATACATTTCTTGGCAAAGGATATTCCTTATCCTCACTTTATATTCTGCTCAGCATGAAAGCAGGCCCTCCAAATAATTTTAAGTATACGTTTGATGGTGAACAACTACTGGTATGGTGAATAAGTGTCTACTGTAACATAGAATTTACATTCAACCTGTAGAATATTTCCTTATAGATTGTGTTGTGTATTGGTTTGTCATGATTTGAAATCGACTTGTTTATGACTGAAGTGAAGTTGTTTTGCTCTAAGGGTGAATTTGTTTACATTGAGGAAGCTGCCTCGGGATTTGTCATCTACATCTGTTGTTGATAAGCACTCAGTAGCTCAGCTGTTGGCAGGTACCACTGGGGACTTATGGATAACATGTGGCAGAGTGGCTATGATGTAAGGAAGCAAGGATGCTTGGTCTGGGCAAGCTACTCTCTGGTTATCTAAATAGTTCTCTGAATATCTTGAGACACTTGTTCCTGCCATGGTTAGGCAACTGTTGGTCGGCAGTTGTATTAAACCATGTAGTCTTAGAAAGAGTAGGGATATGAGCTGCTGCCTTGGCAAGGCCGCTCCAGGCTGTGATGTAAGCCATTTTATGTGTATTGGTTTTATGTCTACTAGATAGTATGTCAGCAGCAAGGGACCTGAACCAGCAGCTGATACCCAGCTTTTAGCTGGACAAACTGACTCTACCTAGAACTAACTCATGGAAAGTTAACCTCAACTAAATTTGGACTTATTGCTGTCATCTTCCCTTTTTCTGGAACAATAGTGTAATTAATCTATCATTGGTTTGGAGTGTCATTTCTTTACTGACTTGTTAAGAAACATTATTCTGTATGCTATTGGCCTGTGAAGTATTAGTATTATGAATTACAAGTCCCACTGTAAAGCTGTGTTAAATATATTTTTGGCAAGGACAATCTGTCTAAGCATAATTGCCCCAGACAAAATGAATTAAATATTTCTTTTTAAAATATATATATATTTTTATTGATTTCAGAGGGGAAGGGAGAGGGAGAGGGAGATAGAAACATCAATGATGAGAGAGAATCATTGATTGGCTGCCTCCTGCAAGATTCTAGTTGGGATTGAGCCCACAACCCAGGCATGTGCCCTTGATTGGAATCAAACCTGGGACCCTTCAGTCCGCAGAATGATGCTCTATCCACTGAGCCAAACCAGCTAGGCCTGAAAATTTCTTATTTGTAGAGTTTTCTATTTACATTATGAGGTGAAAGTAATATTTCTAAGTAAATAGATTTCCCATATGATTGGAATGTAGAATGAAATAATCAACAACATGTTTCTCTTTGCATTTGGATAGATTTTTTAGACCACATTTTTTGGCATTTTCTTTTTCTAAAATGGCACACATCACATCTGAGGTTAATTGAATGAAACTGTTAAGTATTTCTCTAAAAAACTACTTCAAAGTGCAGCAACTAATTGCAAAATTTGATACAGTGGGGCTTCTTTAAAATATGTTTCATGTGTATAAATTTTTTTCCATCATCATGTAAATAATTTTTTTGGCTTCAAGCTAATTCTGTAAATTCAGGGGGGTGAGGGGGCGGGGAGGGAAGCTCGTAAAATAACACTGGAAATCCCAACAGGGCCACTTAAGTAAAATGAGTCAATGGCTTAGTTACTCACAAGTTACAGAGAATATCTTGCTTCAGAATTCACAAAAATCTATTTTTTCTGAACTAAGAGAATTCGTTTACAAACTGTGTGTGGCACACTGTTATATATTCTTATAGGGATTAACATATTTATATTGAAGAAGTTTGCATTAACAATCTCACCCTTACTCTTTTTTCCACTTGAATTGTTCATTGCCTGACTATTGATCATTTTATTACTAAATGTTCAATTTACCGTACTAATAAAAACTTACTTCAAGCTATCTTAAAGAACATAAAAGAGGAGAAGGGATATTTCATTTGCACCACTATTTGAAGCTTTCCAACATCCCTACTAGATATGTATTACTATGCAACATCAACAATTGGTTTCAGAAGTTAATGCAAATATCAACTTTGTCTTGTGATTATGCCACAGAAAATCTGTCCTATAGTACTTTTAAGGTAGCAGAGCAGTTACACTTAAATTATTTAAGTGTGAAAGATGACTTTTTAATGCCACTTCAATGAAGTGACTCTGACTTTAGGACCCTTCGCCACATCGAAGAAATAGGAAATTCTTGTAGAAATTTCCTCAACCCATCATAAGTCATACAAATGAAGAAAGGATCCTTCAGAGACTCATAGATAAAACACTCATAGAAAATGGAATATAAACACAGTGGTTATTCATTCTTAGGTACTGCTATTTCTTCCTTTTCATTGTCTTCTGCACTAACTCAAAAGAAGAAAAAATCCTCCAACGAAGTGTACTTTTTGTTTACCTTTTTACTTTGTTCAATCACTAACTCATTCATTCATTCATTCATTCATTCAATACCTATTGAGCACTTCTTCTGTGTCAGATATAATTTGTATGCTTTGGGAATAGAGCAGTGAATGAAACAAAGTTGGCTATTATGTCAAGGGAGTGGGTCCGTAGAAGTGCCTAGTAGGAGGAGCTAAGTGGAATGAAGCAAAATAAAACAAAGGATCGAAGTAGCAGAAATTATTTGGATAGTGTGGGGTGACTTCCTCAGTAGGCTGATACTGGAGCTGAAGCCTGAATTAATTTAAGGAGCAATCCAAGTACCCATATGTGTGATGAGCATCCAGACAGAGGGAATAGTACCTGCTAAGACTTAGGCAAGAGCATGCTTGATGCACTTCAGAAATAACAAGAATTACTGAGGCTATATTCTAAGGAGGCAATCAGAATAATCTCTACAAAAAACAACTATAAAGATGGATAAAATCAACAGAAACAAACATTTCAGTGTGCTGGAAATGGCTTGAATTCACATAATAAAAAAAATAATATTTATTCTTAAACAAAATGCTGAACTTGCAGTAAAAACATGAAATTTGCAGCTTTTTTCCCTAGTCATGCTCCCATCAACCCCTATCTTCTAACTCCCATTAGAAGGCATAAAGTTTCTACAGGAGAGGGAGGGTCAATGCTGAGTCCTGGCTTCTTTCTATCATGGAGCAACGAACCTCACTCAGTTTTGAGCATTGGCCAATGGAACGGTATTGTCTGTGCACTTACAGGTGCATCAATGGGGAAGGCCACCAGCTCTACCTGAGGTTCCTTTCTTGGTTGAGGCAAACATACATGACTTGAGGTAGTATGCCTGCACAGAGGAGACCAGAGAGTGCTTAAGCTTCCCTTACACTCATGGCCAATCCTGAATCTGTGCTTATACTCACTGCGGAGCAGAAACAAGGACCTGCGAAATGTACAAGCCAGGGCAGCCATAAAAACCCCGAGTGTGCTTTCCTACCCACCAAGGGACCCATCAGATAGGTTGAGGGTGACTTACTGGTTTAAGATGCTTAAGAACAACTCTGCCCAATCACTAGAGGACCACTAAGTTATACAGAGACAAGTACAAACCCTGAGAGAACAGGCTTAAAAAACAAAAAACTAAGGAGAAACATAAGCTGCTAAACATTGCAGGAAAAACTGATTTTACAGACCTAGACTGGGCAGGCTACTAAATAAGAAAACAGCAAACAACACACACACACACACACACACACACACACACACACACACACACACACACACACCCCCCAAACAAATAAACAAACAAAAAACAGCAACAGTGACCTTCAGAGGGGGAAAAAGTCAACATTAAAAACTCTGCATTTCAGAAGATACCATGAAGTATCATATTTATCCTTAGTTTCTCCTGCTGGACTAAGAAGTTGCTCCCATAAATCTTAAAGAAGTCTGTCATTCCTTCTGCCACTTCTGTGTGGAGTGACCTGTGTGGAACTATGCAGTCAGTGTATGTCTTATCAGTGGAATAAAATCTCATTTGAGTTTTGCCCAAGAACTGTTGAAGTTTGTTCTCTCATTTAGCTAAGATATGTTTGGTATTGCTAACAAAACTCTGTCTTTTTCATTTGTGCATTTTCTATTTTATTCAAATAATGTCTGAAAGTTAGATAATACAGCACCAAAGTAGGCAGGAGCTGGGAGTCTTCCAATATGGGAGCAAGCATTAAATAAAACTGTCTATGAGAATTTAAAAGCAATATTATAAACTAACCAAAAGTTAGTATGTTTTTTATTATCATCATCATCCACAACTTTTAAGCAATGTCAGTGATAAAATGCTTATTAAAAACTAGTGGCCCAGTACATGGATTCGTGCATATTGAAAGGAAATTAATTAGAAGAAAGATTCATGTGGTAATTACGTTACTGCAAAAAATTACATGTCAAAATAACATATATAATATGGCATTATAAAATTAAAACACATGTGTGATTGGCGCCAGTGAGAAATTTAAATGTATCACACATGGCATGTCAACGTTTATTTTTAAATTGCCAGTGCGTGTCATATGTACCGGCTGGTTGGTCGGTAGGACCATGACAAAATAGTATATATAATATAGTATTATAAAATTAAAACACATGTGCAATTGACCAGTGAGAGCTTTACATGTATTGCACATGAGTGAGTCAACATTTTTTTTAATTGCCAGTGCGCATCATATGTACTGACTGGTTGGTCGGTCAGACAATTGGACGAACATATGGTCTGTCACTTAGCCTTTTATATATATAGATAATATATTAGGTTTAAATTCTAAACAAGTGCTGGTGTTAAGATTTTATAAATGATATGTCAATTTCAACTTAACACATTTTATTACATATATTTAAATATCATTGTATTCTGCACATTAATTTTGAAAACTTCTGCTTATGTAGCCAACCTCAAAAGAAGAAGACTCAGCTACAGTCAATTCCTCTGAGATTGTTTATACCTTGTCAAAATCATTTGAGTTTACTTCAAGTGTACAGTTTTTGAGCCTATTTTCTATTTATAAATATTATTGCATTTATTTTCTTCTCATTTTTTATTTAATAACAAATTTATATATGTAAGATACACAACATGAACTTTAAATATACATACATAGTGAAATGATTGTTACTATCAAGCTAGTTAACATATCTATGTCCT
Organism: Ia io; assembly: GCA_025583905.1. Classification (NCBI taxonomy): domain Eukaryota; kingdom Metazoa; phylum Chordata; class Mammalia; order Chiroptera; family Vespertilionidae; genus Ia; species Ia io. The sequence goes on from JAJQQW010000003.1 coordinate 53,133,708, forward strand.
CACATATAATTGCATTTGAACGGTAGCTTTGAAATAATGATTGCACACTAATTTTAAAGACCAAGAAATAGATTGTTTTAATTCAATTCTGTCATTCAATGTAGATACTTTATTATTATTATTATTATTATTATTATTATTAAAATTGTCATTGTAGGCAGAATAATGACCCCTAAAGCTATCCACACCCTAATTTCTGGAACCTGTGAAAATATTACATTACAAGGCAAAAGAACTTTGTAGATATGACTAAGTTAAGGACTTTGAGATGGAAAAATTATCCTAGATTATTTGAAAGGGTTACATTTAATCATGTGTCCCTAATAGGAGGGGAATCTTTCCTTGCTGAGATCAAAGGAAGTGAATGGTGAGAGGGATGCAGCATTACTGACTTTGATTATAAAGAAAAGGGACCACAAGTAAAGGAACAAAGGTGCCTTTTGAAAGTCAAGGAAACCATGTATGCACTAGAGGTCCGGTGCACGAAATTGTGCATCGGGTGGGGTCTGGCCGGCCCACCCAGATCGGGGCTGATTGGGCCAGGCCAACTTGGGGGAGGGGACACAGGAAGTAGGCCAGCTGTCCCCGCTCCTGACAGGGTGGGGGAGCTGATTGGGGCAGGGCCAGCCAGGGGGAGAGGCCATGGGCAATTGGCTGGCTGGCCCCACCCCCAGGTCAAACTCCCAGTCAAATTCCTGGTCAAGGGGACAATTTGCATATAAGCCTTTTATTATACAGGATAACCCATGGACACAGACAATAGGATGGTGAAGGCCTGGGTGGGGGAGAGGGCAGGCTAGAAGAGATCAGTGAGGACAAAAAAGGGGGACTTATGTAATATTTTCAATAATAAAAAAGTATAAATACCAGTAAATAAATAAATAAATAAATAAATGGCTTAAATCAGAAAAGAAAAAAAAAATGTCAAGGAAACCACACTGACCAGTGTGGTTAAAGCATCAGCCTGAGCACTGAAGGGTTGTGGGTTCCATTCCCAGTCAAGGGCACGTACCTGGTTTGCAAATCCAATCCAAGACCCTGGTCAGGGTAGGTGTGGGAGGCAACTTATCAATGTGTCCCTCTCACATGGATGTTTCTCTCTCTCTCTCTCTCTCTCCCCCCTTATAGTCTCTAAAAATCAATGGAAAAAAATATCTGTGGGTGAGGATTAACCAGAAAATAAAAAAATAAAAAATAAAAAATAGAAGAAACCAATTCTCTCCAAACACCTGCAGACAGAAACAGTTTTCCCAGTATCCTAGTTTTGGCCCAGTGTGACCTGTTTTGAGCTACTAATCTTCAGAACTGTAAGATAACAAGCTATTTTTAAAAATACTTTTAATTGATTTTTAGAGAGAAAGGAAAGGAAAGGAGAGAAAGAGAAACATGAATGTGAGAGGAAAGCCTCCAAAGGCTGTCTCCTATACACCCCCTACTGGGAATCAAGGTGGCTACCTGGGCATACACCCTGACTTGGAATCAAATTGGCAACCTTTTGGTGCATGAGCCACCCTGCCAGGGCATAAAAAAGTTATTTTAAGGCTCTAAATTTACAGAATTTGTTATGTTAGCCATTGGAAATTAATATAACTTAACATATTTTGATAGTCACTCAAAATTATACTAAACAATTGGCATTTCCATGTTTGAAATACATTGTGAAATGATATTTTTATGAATCTTTGCTAAATTTATTTTCATTATTGCCTCCCATTTGTTACCTATTGCTATGATTTTATTAATGTTAATTTCCAAAAGGATTTGTATTTAAAGTAAACAAAAATGACTCCTAAATCAACTGTGAGTGAATAAAGATTGACAAAACTGGATACACTGTGTATTGAACATGAATTTGTTAAGGCCACTTCTGAAAAACTCATTGGCATATCTGGATATGTTAAGTCTCAAAAGCAGAAACTGCAGTATTACTGTTTATTATCAGAGTAGGTCAAAGATTTGTCCCTTTCAATAAAAAATACACTGAGATAATTAACATGTATTAATAAAGACATTTTCCTTTTTTAAACTTTTTGTTTTTGTACTACTGAATTTTATTTATTTGTTTATTTTTACTGCCTTGATTATACATATACAGTGGTCAATACAAGAAAATTTTCTCTGCCTGCATTTTTCTGGCTACATATATATTGTTTCATCCGTAGTATTACTGAAAATAATTTTGTCATGTATAGATGTTAAAAAAAATGACTTACTCTGTGTGTCAACTATACCATATATGCCAGAGATTTGACCAATCACACATACATACACTCACAAAATTTTCTTTCCAAGTATTGTACATTTTGAAAGAGACTCTGTTTAATATATGATTTTTCCCATGTAACACTTATTGCAGTCACATTGCTATCTTATAACACTGTAAAATGACAAATAGGAATGAGAATAATTATGAACTTGAAAGAGATGCTAATGTATTAAAATTAGGTCAAAGGAGTATATTTGTATCTATAAAAGTCATTTGGGATTTCTATTTATTTTTTAAGAATGCTTTATAATTCACACAAAACAAATGATATTTCTTTTAAAATGTATTAAATATGATACCAACAAAGGGTTTTTACTATAAAGGCTGATATTTTACTTTATCTCCAAGCTTAGTTTTCAATTCCAACTATTTGCGACAACGTGGATAGACCTGGAGGACACTGTAATGAGTGAAGTACTAGTAAGCCAGACACAGAACAAATACTATGTGATCTCATTTACATGAGGAATCTAAACTAGTCAAACCCTGAAAAACGTAAAATAACATTGTGGTCACTGAGTGCAGGGGGAGGAGAAAACCGGAAGGTATTTACCAAAGGGTATGAAGTTTCAGTTATGCACGGTGAATAAGTCCTAGAAATCCAGTGCATATCTACAGTTAGCAATACTGTATTTCACACTTAAATTTCTTCTAAGAAAGCAGAACTTATATTGTTCTTATCACAAAAATAAATAAATAAAGCAGGTGGGAGAAAACTTTGGAGGTAATGGGTATGTTTATGGAATTGATTGATGGTTTCACAGATGTATGCAGTTGATCCTTGAAAAACAGAGGGGGTTAGGTACACTGACCCACAGTGCAGTTAAAAACCTACATATACCTTTGACCTCCCCCAAAACTAATTACTAGTAGCCTACTGCTGACAGGAAGCCCTACCAATAACATCAACAGTGGATTGATACATACTTTCATGTTTTATGTATATTATATACTGTTTTCTTATAATAAAGGAAGCTGTGAAAATACGTTAAGAAAAATCATGAGAAAAGACATTTACTGTATTGTAAATGTGTATTGAAAAAAATCCACATATAAATGGACCTGTACAATTTAAATTGATGTTGTTCAAAAATCAGTTGTAATTATCTCCAAACTCATCAAGTGGCATACATTAAAGATGTACAGTGTTTTGAAATCATACCTCAATGAAGAAGTATTTCCAAATGTATTGGTACATTTAATTCCCATAATAAAGAAGTCAAGTACTTTCCATCCTACAAAGTCATCATGCTGATTGGATACAGTGACTTCTCTTGTCTTCTAACTATAGTCTGTCACCCAGTTTTGCTCTTATGGACAACTTGATAGTGTTTTCCTTGAGAGGAAATATTTTATCTTTCATGCCTGGCTAATGTTGACTCTAAAGTTTGTTGGACGTCAAACCGTTTTATGAGGATTTGTAATATGTTCCCCAATTGAACAATTTACAGTTTGTATAAAAACATCTTTATTTCCATTGTAAAGCAAGCACATCACTGCATAGCTATTTAACAAAAGCAGTATAAGAATGAATATGGTCAAAATTGAAAAGAAAATAATATACTCATCAGCTCAATAGTATCTAGAAAATTTGTCTCAATTTTAAACCAACATAACTTCAGGAAATAAAATACAAGAAAGCATTTCCATTATGTGAAATAGTAGAGTAATAGAAAAACGTCAAATTATCTAAAAAGTTTTGCTATTTCATTGTCAATTTACAAATATTATTATTATTCCTTACAGACTCTAGCCTTTTCCTGCCTTATAATGTATGTAACATTTATTATGTGCCTACCAGATGCGAGTCAGAGGGGGGTAATTCTTGAGATAAAATCACTGACGTCAATGAGCTAACAATAAGGATGCATAGCTACAATAATTAAAAAGAAGAAAACATCTCTGGCCAGCGTTGCAAAGTGGTTAGAGCGTCGGCTTGTGCAGTGAAGGGTCATGAGTTAGATTATTCCATGTCAAGGGCATGTACCTGGGTTCCAGGAGACAACCAATCAATGTGTCTAACTCCAATGTTTCTCTCTCTCTCTCCCCCTCTCCTTTCCCACTTCCTCCCTCTTTTCCACTCTCTCTCTCTAAAAAAAAAAAATAATCAATGGAAAAAATATACTGATGTGAGGATTAACAAAAATAATTTTAAAAAATAAATAAACAAAGGAAACTCTAAATAAAACAACAAAAATGAACTAATGCAAAATAAATGCTGAGAAGGAAATGCACAGAGAGAATGCAAAGTAGAAAAACCTTACCAAAATTGGTGGAGGGGAAATGGTTAGGGACTATTCCTGAGGGGTTATGCTTCATCAGTCTTCTCAAGGTAGATATGAGAACAGGGGAATAGTTTAGGTGACATGTGTTTATGATGAAGAAAGCAACACATTCAAGCCACTGAGTTGAAGTGATGAACAACCGCAGCTCCCTCAAAGTGTTGGGAGCTCTGAGGATAAATAAGGAAATTCCAGAAGTGAAGCAGGCGAAATAAGCAGAAGTGGGATAATTGATAACTACAGGACCCTTCTGTGCAGACGTCAACCACTCCATTTTACCTTTTGGTACTCTTGTACCCTTTAAAAACACAGTCTAATGTTTCACCTAACAATCATCTCCTGGAAAAAAATAAGAATATTATTCCTTTTTAATTTATCTGACTCCCTCATTATGATATGAAATAAATGTTGGTAGATTTTTCTAGGAAATTTATTAAAAGATATTGGCCATTCAAGTATTCCACCCAAGGAAAGTGAATGAAAAATTTTTCTTTTTCATTTTCATTGTTGCACTCTTGACGAACAGTACTTGTTAAACTAAATCTGCTGTCCGTTACAGACATGTAGCGTTACTACGGCTGTGCATTCTCTGAACACAGATGAGTTCATTGGGTGAATATGGAACAATAAGAAGTAGGTATTGCCCTAGCTGGTTTGACTCAGTGGATAGAGCATCAGCCTGTAGAATGAAGGGTCCCAGGTTCGATTCCTATCAAGGGCACATGCCCGGGTTGCCAGCTTGATTCCCAGTGCGGGGTGTGCAGGAGGCAGCCGTTCAGTGATTCTCTTTCATCATTGATGTTTCTATCTCTTTCTACTCTCTCCCTTCCTCTTTGAAATCAATAAAAAGTATATTAAAAAAAGAAGTAGGTATACATCACAGCCCTGTCTTACAACTTTAGAAGCAATTCAATATTTTTAAATAAAGTTGATTATGTGTATAACCTATGAATTATACTTACAATATGACCTGCAAACACTGGCATGTGTGTACAAAGATACAATATATATTGCAATAAAAAACATATGTTGCAATAAAAAACAACATATATTGCAATAAAAAACATTTTGTACCAACCTAAATCTTCAGCCTCACTATAGTACATAGATATATTTATTTTGACTTTACATACATTAAAGTCCTACGTAGCTTTAAAGCTTTGTACAGACATCATTACATAAACAATGCCAAAAATAACTTGCAAGATACTATATAACTGAGAAATAGCACATTCAGTTTTGAAGTTGTCTTAAAGATCTGATAACTGGAGACCCCTAGAAGTTGTCATTGCTACAAAAACCTCTGTTATTAGAAAACTGTTTGTGTATAAGAGAAAATAAAGTCACTAAGTAAATTCATTACTATAAAAATGTTGATAGACTATTGAGAAAAAAATCCATAAAATATACCCATTAAAGTTCATTCCTCTTTTGTTTAAAATGAGATTTTAATTTTTAACAAGTAAAATATTCTCTAATCCTTATAATGTTTTTTCTATGTTGATTACTCCAATCTAACCACAGCCTCAGGGCACATATTACCCTCTGACTTCTGTAAATTATCATTCAAATGCTTCTGTAAATTATCATTCAAATGCTCTATAAAGAGCAATTTTATCTTACATAGACATATCCTATCTAATAAAAGAGTAATATGCAAATTGACCGATCACTCCAGGACAGAAGATGGCTGCCCCCATGTGGTCAAAGATGGCCACCACAAGATGGCCAGCAAGGGGTGGGCAGTAGTGGGCAATCAGGCTAGCAGAGGAGGGCTGTTGGGGGCGACCACGCCTGCAGAGGAGGGCAGTTGGGGGGGACCAGGCCTGCAGGAGAGGGCTGTTGTGGGGGACCAGGCCTGCAGGGGAGGGCAGTTGGGGCAACCAGGCCTGGAGGGGAGGGCAGTTGAGGGGGACTAGCCCTGCAGGGGAAGGCAGTGGGGAGGAACCTGACCAGCAGGGGAGAGCAGTTGGGGGGGGCACCAGGCCTGCAGGGGAGGGTATTTGGGGGGGACCAGTCTGCAGGGAAGGGCATTTGAGGGGGAGCAGGCCAGCAGGGGAGGGCAGTTGGGAGGGACCAAGCCTGCAGGGAAGGGCAGTTGGGGCAACCAGGCCTGCAGGAGAGGGCAGTTGGGGGGAACCAGGCTGGCAGGTGAGGGAAGTTAGGGGCAATCGGGCTGGCAGGGGAGCAGTTAGGCATTGATCAGGCTGGCAGGGGAGTGGTTAGGGGGAGATCAGGCTGGCAGGCAGAAGTGATTAGGGGCAATCAGGCAGGCAGGCAGGCAGGCGAGTGGTTTGGAGCCAGCAGCCCTGTATTGTGAGAGGGGTCCCAGATTGGAAAGGGTGCAGGCTGGGCAGAGGGACATCCCCCGCCCATGCACGAGTTTTCTGCACTGGGCCTCTAGTTCCTTCATAAATGACAATGGTGTGTATATGTATTCACACATATAAAAGGACACATATAAATGTCCATTTATTTTTTCATATATTTTTATTTATCTCAGAGAGGAAGGGAGAGGGAAAGAGGTAGAAACATCAATGATGAGAGAGAATCATTGATCAGCTGCCTCCTGCACACCCCACATTGGGGATCACACCCGCAACCCAGGCATGTTACCAGACCAGGAATCAAACTGTGACTTCCTGGTTCATAGGTTCGACGCTCAACCACTGAGCCTTGCAGGCAGCGCTCCATTTATTTTCTTATATTTTTCCCTCTCTTGCATTCCAGGTAGTGTCACAGTATCATTTATATGCTACCAGTCATTGAAGCCTAAAATTCCAGAATTGTATTTCACTCTTTCCTCACTCATTTCAAATTCAGATGGATTTTTATCTACAAGTCCAGATTATCTGTTTCTTATACTCAACCCTTCCATGACAACCCTAGATCAGACCCTCATTATTTATCCCCAAAATACTGTAATTGCTCCTCACTTATAAAATCTCCTTACTGATTTCCACTGAATGGAAGGGTCCTATTCTTAAGGGTCCCTGGAACTGTTCCTGGTTTAAACCACCCCTAAATAAATCTATGTTTCTCACTTCTGCAGAATTCTGCAGAATTGTTGGCATTGTTATAATTAACTAGAGGCCTGGTGCATGAAAATTCATGCACTGGAGGGGGGTCCCTCAGCCCAGCCTGACCCCTCTCACAGTCCAGGAGCCCTCAGGAATGGGAGGTGACCTGGCAATCAGGGGAAGGCGATGACTCATCACACCTCTACTGTTGCCACTGCCGGCAGCACAAGCCTCGGCCAGCCCTGGTTACCTGAGCCTCGGGCGGCCCTGGGCGGCTGGGCAGCCACCATCTGATGCTTGCTTGTGTCTCAGGCCAGCCCTGGATGGCTGGGGGGCTGAGGGGACTGGGGGACTCCAGAGGCAGATGCGTGGCAAAGCTGCCCCGGCGGGGCTGAAGGGACTGGGCGCCGCCATCTTGTGGCTGAGGGTACTGCTATCTTTGAGGGCGGGCAGTCAATTAGCATATTTCCTCCTTATTGGCTGTGGGCACCACCATCTTTGCGATGGCATGAGGGTCAATTCACATATCCCCTCTTTATTAGATAGGATAATATTGTGATTGATTACCCTGTTGACTCTCCATTCATGTAGATATTTTGAAGAGTCAAATTGGAACTTTAATTAATTTTTATTCGATTTTTCTATACTTATTTCTTCACAAGATATTCTCTGTATATGAATGCATGAAATGCAGAAGATGGCCACTATCTCCAAAGACCATGACTTTATCTATTTTTAAACCTACCTTATTACTTTACCTAATTTTTAGATCTCAATGAAGTACTTCCATGGGCTTAGCCAGTGTTCAAAATAGTGTCTCATCTAAGCTACCATATTTTTTTTAATATGCAGGGTGTCCCAAAAACACGTATACGTACACTCTTTACTAGCTGATAGCTTAGTTCTTTCTTTTCATCCAGACTAAGCTTTGAGCAAAGGAAATTCATCCTAAAATGCTACTGGAAGTTGAAGTACAAACACTGCCTTTATAATTATTCAAAATTACCCTGTGACCACAAAATGTATATACACTTTAACAACTAATAACTCACTTAATTTTATATATACACTTCAACAGCTAACAACTCACTTAATTTTCACTCCTTTTCAGGTTTAACTGATTTGAAATAATGAGTGAAGCCAGTCTAAGTTTTTTTTTTTAGACTTTTGATGGAGATACATAAAAGATAAAGTTTACAGTACAAAACTGGCAACAGTTGACATATTGAGGGCACACAAATACCATGAAATGATTATTGATGTTTGCAATTCCATTGCTTTGCATTATTAGCAGTGCCTGGACTAGAATGGTCATCTGTTTGAAAACAGGCATTGACAAAAAAAAATCTGTTCATTTCTGTAGATTTGTTTAAATTTTGAAAATTAAATGTATGTTAATAAACACTGACTTTATAATCATTCAAAGTATGTATACATTTTTGGGACACCCTATATTTTATCTATAGTGTATTTGCTGTGTATACATATGTGTACACATATATGTGTGTACATATACATAAATATATATCATCTTAAATTGTTAGAATACTAATCCTCTGAGTTCAGGGGCAGATTTTTTTTTTTTTTTTGCATTATTTCTCCTGCCTAACAGAGTTTTTTGAACTTCTCAATTGAAGTAAATTCAAAGATTAAATGATCCTACTGTTTTCTGTCTTTGTAGGTAACTAGAGGTAAAATGTGTAATCAGATAAGTATGGGCCTTACTTCTGCAAGTCAGTTGTCAAAGTTTGCTTTTACTGTGAAAGTAGATGCAAACATTTCACTGTTGCATTAGTTTTGATTTCATCATTTCTATATCTCTAGTGTAAACTATATTTAGAGAAAAGTGAAGGTGAAACATATTATTCAATATAATAAAAGCCTAATATGCAAATTGTCCCCTTGGGCAGCCATTCAACCAGTAGTTTGATGGCTCGTTATGATGTGTGCTGACCACCAGGGAGCAGCACGGAACATGGCGGGCATTGGCGGATGCGGCTCTGGGAGCGGTGGAGGTGCTGCAGGCCTCGATGGGTCCTGACAACGGTGACACTGCAGACAGCAACGGTGGTGGCAGGGGGAGGGACCGCCAACCAGCTCCCAGGTAATGAGGGAGCCAGGCAGGGGGCATGGCCCCAATTGATTGCTCCAACAGGCAGGATGGTGGAGCAGGTGAGGGGGCCATGCCAGGCCAAGGCAGGGTGCCAGATGGGGCTGTGGGACTGCGAGGCTGGGGGCACGATCTGGAGTACGATCTTCACAGGCCACCCCAAGGGACCCCACCCATGCATGAATTCATGCACTGGGCCTCTAGTATTTATGTATAAAGCATAGTTTAAAAGTAATTTATTGAACACAGAGAATGCCAAAGCCCTGCACCTCATTCCCAGAGCTCAGACTTTAGCACTGCCAAACAATTGCTGTAACTTGGAAAACATTCTGGATATTGATATTCAATATTTTTAACCTTTTGTCAGTAGGTAATGAATTAACTCAGCTCCAAGGCTGTTCCAGTTGACAGTGAGAGCTGCTTTAACTCATTTCTCACTGCAGGGAGAAGAATCAGATCCAGGGAGAACAGCCAATAGAAGAAAGAAAATGAATTAAAAATAAAATTAGTGCACTAGTACTTTAGCACGGTTAGGCGTTCCAGAATCTCAGGGATAATTAACATTCTTGATATAAAATATTGATGTTATGCCGTATTAAAGCAGTATCACAGTAAGACTTGACAGTGTTTAATGTTTCATAGCAGACTTCTAGCTGGGCATAGAACTTTTCACAAGCAAAGGAATGTAATTTTAGATTAAAAAATATTAAAACCCTCGGGATGGAATGCAATGAACTATTTCTTACTTTCTATCTTTACTATGTGACTGTACTGCTATGCAATGAGACTGCCTCATTTTAAATCACTGCTTGCCAATAGTTTGTAAACTTGAATTAGTTTCTTGACCTTCATACTTCATTCTTTGAAGCAATAAGTAGTATAAATCACCACATTGCCTAAATCAGTTATCAGGAATTGCAAAATTATGACTTTCTAGTTCTTTAAAAGGTTTTGCATATATTTTAAAACTCCTCTATTCTATCTAGTAGTAGGGTTTTAATAACTCTATATTTTAGTCCATACAGAAAGTACAGAAAAATTCTTAATTTTTCTCATTAAGTATTAATTTTCATCATAATGAATCAGTGTCCTGGCAAAATCCAGTGTTCTCTAATAAGTGTTGTTTTATTTCTCTATGATCTCTGAACACATAATAATCTGGCCACTCAGTGTATATCTTATCTAATAAAAGAGTAATGTGCAAATTTACCATACCTCTGCTATATCCACAAGCCACACCCACTGAGCCACGCCCACCAGCCAATCAGGAGCAAATATGCAAATAAACCTAACCATGATGGCTGTGGCCATGGAGAGCAGGAGAGAAGCTTGGGTTTCCCCAGCAATGGAGGAAGCCAAGCTTTCCGCCTGCCCTTGCTGGCCTTGGCTGGGGGCAGAGCTGGGGAATCGGAGCCAGCTGGGGGTCCCCTGCACAGGGCCGAGCCTCGGCAGAGGCTTGCAGCCTTGGCCGGGGGCAGAGCTGGGCGATCGGAGCCAGCTGGGGGTCCCCTGCACAGGGCCTTGGCCAGGGGCAGAACCAGACAATCGGAGCTAGCTGGGGGTCCCCTGCCCAGGGCCCGAGCCCCAGCCAGCGGCTTGTGGCCTTGGCCAGGGGCGGAGCCGGGTGATTGGAGCCAGCTGGGGGTCCCCTGCCCAGGGCCAGAGGCTTTAGGCCTTGGCAAGGATGGAGCCAGAAATCGGAGGAAATAGGTGTGTACTACAGAGGAAACACCTTTTCTGTTTTATTGGCTAAGCTCCCTGTATACCACTGGTAATATTCTTAGTAACTTGAGAATAAGAATCCAAAAAGGTGATCTAGGGTTTTTCCACCACACTACTGGAGAAAAAAATGAAGGTATGCTGCTGGAGGGCTAAGAAATGTCATATCCTGCCCTCAGCGATTTGGCTCAGTGGATAATGCCTAGGTTGCCAACCGCAGGGTTCAGGTTAGATTCTGATCAAGGGCATGTACCTAAGTTGCAGGCTCCTCTCTGGCTGGGGCCCAAGTCAGGGCTCATGCAGGAGGCAACCAATCAAAGTGTTCCTCTCACTTTGATGTTTCTCTCTGTCTTTCTTTTTCTCTTCCACATTCTCTAAAAATCAATGGAAACATATCCTCAGGTGAGGATACAAGAAAAAGAAAGAAAGAAAGAAAGAAAGAAAGAAAGAAAGAAAGAAAGAAAGAAAGAAAGAAAGAAAGAAAGAAAGAGAGAGAGAGAGAGAGAGAGAGAGAGAGAGAGAGAGAGAGAGAAGAAGGAAGGAAGGAAGGAAGGAAGGAAGGAAGGAAGGAAGGAAGGAAGGAAGGAAGGAAGGAGGAAGGAAGGAAGGAAGGAAGGAAGGAAGGAAGGAAGGAAGGAAGGAAGGAAGGAAGGAAGGAAGGAAGAAAGGAAGGAAGAAAAAGAAAGGTCATATCCTATGAAAGACACATCTTGAAAATGCCTAAAGAAAGTTGTCATTTTTTTCATGGTGAAGGGACCGGAGCCAGCTGGGGGTCCCCTGACCAGGGCCAGAGGCTTTAGGCCTTGAAAGAGGTAGAGCCAGCGATTGGAGGGAACTGGGGGGGCCTCTGCCCAGTCCCCAAGGCTTTAGGCCTTGGCAGGGGTGGAGCCGGAGATCGGAGGAGATAGGTGTGTACTACAGAGGTGGCTGCGGTGACTGGCAGTGGCTGCAGCAGCGGGGTGATGGGGCTGGTGCCTTTCCCTGATCAGCCTGGTCATCTCCCACAAAGGGAGGCCAGACTGCAGCTTAGGCCCGCTCCTTATGGGGAACGGGCCTAAGCCATCAGTAGGACATCCCCTGAGGGCTCCCAGTATGTGAGAGGGGCCAGGCTGGGCTGAGGGGACCCCCCCAGTGCACGAATTTTGTGCACTGAGCCCCTAGTCCTATATAATAAAAGGCCAATATGCAAATTGTCCCCTCGACCAGGAGTTAGACCAGCAGGCAGGCCGGCCAACAGCCCATGTCCCCTCCCCGTGGCCATGCTGGCCAGACCCCCACCCATGCACAAATTCATGCACCGGGCCTCTAATATATATATATATATACTGAGTGACCTGATTATTATGTATTCAGAGATCATAATAATCAGGCCACTCAGTATATATCATCTATCTATCTGTCTAAGAACTCTGGGATTTTTATATACTTGATGTTTTAATATATTTTAGTAATCATCTTTTCAAATCATACATGATTCTGACTCACTGCAATAGGATATCTCCAAACTGGCTCCTGTAACTTTTGAATGGACTCCATAATTCTATTGTAGTTTCCATTCTTTATATTCAACAATATTTCCCAACATTATCTCCTGCACAGAACCTATATATTTTTTTTTTCTCTGAGGGTCCCCATTACATCTACTAATGAAAGACATCTATACTAATAATAGAGGAATATGCAAATTGTCCAGGATGCCATCACAATAACAGTAATGACCGAACAGCAGGCTGCGTGGGGTGACCAGGTCAGCAGAGGGGTTAGTGAGGGACAACCAAATGACTGAACAGCAGGCTGCGAGGGGCGACCAGGCTGGCAGGGGTGTTAGTGATGGATGACCAAACAACTGAACAGAAGACTGTGTGGGGTGACCCGGCTGGCAGGGGGGATGTTGGGGGCAACCAGGCCAGTGGGGGGGCATTTGGGGGTGACCAGGCCAGTGGGGAGGGCAGTTGGGGGAGACAAGGCAGCAGGGGGAGGCAGTAAGGGGTGACCAGGCTGGATGGGGGGCAGTTAGGGGTGACCAGGCCAGCAGAGGGACAGTAAGGGGTGACCAGGATGGATGGGGGGCAGTTAGGGGTGACCAGGCCAGTGGTGGGGGGCAGTTTGGGGCAACCAGGCTGACAGGGGTGGCAGTCGGGGGCAACCAGGCCAGCAGTGGGGGAAGTTAGGGGCAATGAGGCCAGCAGGAAGAGGCAGTTAGGGGTGATCAGGATGGCAGGGGGTAGCAGTTAGGGGCAATCAGGCAGGCAGGCAGGTGAGCAGTTAGTAGTCAGCAGTCACAGATTGTAAGAGGGATGTCCGACTTCCAGTTTAGGTCCGATCCCAGTCGGACATCTCCTGAGGGCTCCCAGATTGGAGAGGGTGCAGGCTGGGCTGAGGGGGACACCCCCACCGTGCACGAATTTCATGTACCAGGCCTCTAGTTTAATAAATAAAATATGTTAGAGTTGCTAGTGCCTTATATCTTTTCAAAGGACAGTGTTAGAAAATCTATATTGCATTGCCTTATTCAATTCAAATATAAAATTTAAATTATTTTATCTTTTTTTCCAAAAAGCTATTTCCTATACTAATCCTATACAATGAAGAGCTAATATGCAAATGGTCATCACACCCTTGCGCCCTCGAGCCCATGTGCCCTCGCATCCTTGCACCGGGGCCAGTGATCCTGAGCCTGGGCTGGGGGACCTGAGACTGTGTCCCCCACCTGGTGAGGTTTGAAAGGGGACATGAAGCTGCATCACCTGCCCAGCGCCAGGACGGGGGACCTAATGTTGCACCCCCTGCCCTGTGGGACTTGATGGGGGTGGGGCCGGGCAGGTCTGGGTCTCGCGCGATTTCGAGGCACACGCGGGTGGATGGGGACTTGACTCTGGGTCCTGCGGCATGCCCCAGACTATAACAGGAGGGAGATTTTCATATGCATTTTACTAATTTTCTTTCATCTCTGACACTTCTATTATAAGGGGCAAATAGCAATATTAAACTAGTTCCTCGAATTAATTCCCTTTTATTGTGCATGAATTTTGTGCACTGGGCCACTAGTATTAACATAATTACTTATTTTCTTTATCCCAAAGTATCAAATATTTTCATGAAGTATATACATAATAACAAAACCACAAGTTAACATTTGAGATTGTTTTCTTTTGCATTTATTTTGTCCTTAGATTATTACTTTGAGAATGTATGAACAATTGGACTGATATTTCTTTTATGAGGTTATACCACTAAGTATCTATAGAATTTAGCTTTTTTTTTTTCAAATTATTTTGCTTAAGAGATTTTCCCTCTATTTTTCATTTGCTTACCTATAACATTTACTGATTCAAATATCAAAGTTATATTATAGGTACATTCACAGGAATTCTTTTCATTCCTGTCCCTTCTGTTCTGTTTCTCCCTCCCCTTATAAGTAATAACTACTTTTAGTAGTTCTGCTTGGTGTTCATTTGATTTTTGCATGAGGTGTGCGTGCTCACTTTTTCCACTTTCTTTTTTTTTAAATTTCTTTATTGGTTATGGTATCACATAATTCTCCTCATCCCCCTATTCCCATCCCGAACCCCTCCCCACATATGCCCCCACACCCCTGTTGTCCATGACCACTGGTTAGGCTTATATACATGCATACAAATTCTTTGGTTGCTCTCTCCCCCTTCCCCCCACGCTCCCCTGCCTTCCCTCTGAGGTTCCACTTTCTTATTCAAAGGCAACGTAATATATTCTGTTCTGTGTCTTGTTCCCCACCCCCACTCCCACCCATTTAACACTGTATTTTGGAAATCACTCCACAGTAGTGTGTAGAGCTCTTGCTCATGTAGTTTTACAATGGCATAGCACTATATTTTAAAGTGTGGTTACTGTACCTAGGTAATTTCCCTAGAAGTCACCATAGTCATTTTTTCTAGGAGTTGTGGCATTTTGTATTTTCATCAGTGATACATTAGACATATTGTAAAAGGAGATATTTTGCCACTCTGACAAATGAGAAATCATGTTTTTATTTTGACTTTCCCTAATTATGTGCAAAATTGTTTCTTTTTATATTTTATGGAGCAATTTATATTTATTTTTCTGTAATTAGTGTCATATTTTATCAGTTTACTTACTATATGCTTTTTGGTCTTCAAAGCCTTAATTTTTTGGGATGTCTTTTTTGTTGTTGTTTTTTGTTGCTGTTGCTGTTAATCCTTACCCACAATATTTTTTTCTATTGATTTTTAGAGTGCGTGGAAGGGAGGGTGGGGAGGAGAGAGAGAAAGAGAGAGAAACATTGATGTAGAGTAGACACATTAATCAGTTGCCTCTTGCATACATCCTGACAGGGCTAAGGATCTAACCTTCAACCCAGGTATGTGCCCTTGACAGGGAATGTAACCTGTGACCCTTTGGTGTATGGGCCAATGCTCTAAACACTGAATCTCATAGGCCAGGGCTAGAAATTTCTTATAAATTAATTTCTTATAAATTAGCCTTTGTTTATGATATAAGCTTAATATTTATTTTCCCCATTTGTCAATTGTCTTTTGACTTTGCTTTTGAGTTTTTGCCATTTATTTATTTATAATGTAGTACCACATAATTATATTTTAATTATCCCTTATTTATTTATTCACTTGCTACATAGTATTGTACAGCTCTATCTTAAAATATGGGGAAATCATCATAAATAATGATGAATATTTGCTGTAAGAAACAAATTTGAAATAGATTTACTAGTATATATATTAAAATTCCATATTTAGAGATGTGCATGGAATATACAAATAGGAGCTTATTTGATACCTTATAATATGTATTATACCATAATTTTTTATTCTACACTCTAAAAATTAACACTTACATTGCTTCCATTTATTTTTTCACAATAAATAAATGTGTAATTGGTATCTGCAATAGTCAGATTGCTTATATTGCACTGCTATTTAGATTAAACTGGTAAATTATTAACATGATATGATGAAGGAATCGGTACTGTGTTTAACATTTTGCCAAAAAAAAATAAAATAAAATAGCTGAAACAGTAAATTTCAGAAAGAGGGAAACACTGTACTCTGGGACAGGGACTGCTAAATAAAAGCAAATCAGGTGAATTTTATTATTATAACAGCTTTCTGCCTACAAAGATTACCCAGGCTTCAGTGTAGAGTCTCACTGCATTGAGAAGATAAATTTGGAATTTGGGGTAGCAAAGACAGCTAGAGTTTGACAGCAAAATAATTTAGAAGAGAGAGGTATGGTCAGAGAGATAGAGACAGAGACAGGGAGAGACAGAGACAGAGAGAGCATGCAAGTGGCATAGATATCTCCAAAGAGGTTCCTTGAGTGTTTTATTGATGCTAACTTGTACATGATGTGAGGGAACTACCTAAGACCAAGAAAGAACATCTAGAAATAAGAAGTTTGGAGAAAAATCTCTAAGAGGAATATGTACACTGAGCAACCAAATAGATAGTCTTAGAGCTAATCTTTAGATTCCTTAGAAGATTTTTGCCCCCATGGTAGAAAAAAATTAGTTCTAGATTAAAGGTTATCTGAAATATCCTAAAAGGTTTAAAAGCAAGCCTTGAGAAGAACTGAGTTCAAATAATTTACCAGGACCCAGAGTAAATCCCAACCATATTTAAAGAAATGAACCAAAATTTACCAATAAGCAACATAGTATTAGTGTCTAGTGTCCAATAAAATATTATTTGGCATTCAAAAAAGCAATAAAAATTTATAACAAAAAGAAGTAAATAAAAAAGATCCAAAAAAATAACAGATTATGAATTGGCATGCAAGAAAGATAGAGAAAAACATAAATATATTTAAAGATATAAAAAGATTCAAACCAAATATTTGAGAAAATGAAAATATACTGAAAAGATGCTACATAAACTACCATAAAATCAAAATCCAATAACACAAAAAAGATATCATATCATGAGTTATAACATGTTATATGAAATTTGTTTATGATGTACTTATTTTAATAGAGTTCAAGATTTTATTTTCTTAGGTTTATTTTTTAAATTGAATTTCCTTCTTATCGATAATAGAATCCCTTCTCTACTTTAAGTAGCATATTTTCTACAAAGTAGAAATTTTTCAGTACAGCCAGCAACCATTCGTATAATCTTTTGCTCTATTGAGACAAATATTCTATTTAACATTTATGTAAAGTAGTTTTGTGTTTGTATTTGATTACTTAATTATTATTTTAAGTAGAACTAAAGTACAAGATGCTATGGAGATTTCAGATATTACTAAACTAATTTCTGATCTAAATAGATACCATGCATAAAAATCTCTGAGTTAGAGTTGCCTCAAGATGGCAGGTACCTGCTGAAATACCTCTAATTCATTGCATCATATTCTCCTTTTTTCTTCTCTTCTTGAAAAGATCTGTTGTCTTAAAATTTGGTACCTTCCCTGACAAATGATGCCTGTTTCTGACCTTAAACTATGAGAGGGAGGATTACTAAATTCATAAAAATACTTATTTTACCTCTTCTTCCCTCTCATCCACTGCTGTTATCACTGGCATCATTTTCAACTGTTACATATATTTTTCAATCATCCTACAAATGTGTTTCTGCCTTAACCTCTGGTATACCTTGACTGAATTTCCCATGAAATATTAAATATTCTTCAGATTGTATGCATGCAAAAAGTAATAATAAATATGTGTAAGCAACATTTGCTCTTCCTATATGAAAATAAAAATAGAAAAGGATGTCTAAAAGGAAGCTTTTTTTTCTACACTTAGTTTCCTTTTCCTTAAAAGCAATTGCATTGGCATTTCAAAAATATGTGTTAACTCAATCAAAGGAAAATAGGTTCAAGCTAATGAGACCGATTTTATTATTTAGATTTATTCTGGTTTGAAGGCCTAAACTGGAAAGTAGGAAAGTGGGTGAAAGCATCAATGAGGAGATGAAAGAAAAAAAAATCTGTGCAGTTATATTGGTAAAAGAACCTGGCACTTATATTCCCTGATTCTCATATTTTAGGAGACCTCATCTAAACCACCCTTCTATTTGATCCACCCGTGTCTTTAATCCATTATTGTTGTCCTTGATCTTCATCTTTTTTCAATATATTAATGGCATAATTCTCAGTATTGTCAATAAGAGAATTAAAATCAGATTTCTGGAACAAAAATTAAATCTGTCAGTAAGATCAGGAGCATGAATTTCTAGGCAAATTAGCTCAGTCACTATTTATGCTTATGAATAATCTCTTAGGCAAAACTGTCTAGACTATAAAGTCTTGACCATAAGTCTTCAAATCAATAGCCATGGATAACTTGTGGCTATTTAAATCTAAGTTTATGTTAATGAAAATTAAATACAGTTTTATATTTAGTTTCTCGGATGCACTAGTTACATTATCACTGGTCAATAATAGCCACATGTGGCTAGTAATGACCATATTGGAAAAAATAGATAATAGAATATTTGCATCATTGCAGGAAGTTTTATAAAACAGAGAAGATCTATAACACACAATTGTTAAAGTGGAAATAACAGAAGTGGGTTTTAGGAATGGAAAGTAATATTGTCTTTTAGGTTTCCCAAATGTTACCTCTAAATAATTTTTTCCTAAATCACTCTTTTTTTAAAATATATTTTATTGATTTTTTTACAGAGAGGAAGGGAGAGGGATAGAGAGTCAGAAACATCGATCAGCTGCCTCCTGCACACCTCCTACTGGGGATGTGCCCGCAACCAAGGTACATGCCCTTGACTGGAATCGAACCTGGGACCTTTCAGTCTGCAGGCCAACGCTCTATCCACTGAGCCAAACCGGTTAGGGCCTAAATCACTCTAAATATGAGGTAGTACAGTATGATTATGACAAGTATTTGCACAAAGATAGACTGCTTAGGATCAAACTGAACTTTCACTCTTTACTGAATGAATGTGTTTTGCCAATTTACTTTATCATGTTATTTCTCAGTTTTCTCACTGAAATATGGAAACACTAATAAAAACTATGGCATAGGGTTGATTTAATTTAATGCATGTAAAATACTTCCCAGAACATAGAAATTTCTAAAAAGGTATTAGGTATACTTATTGTTCATCTTCTTCTATTGTTAATGTATATGGTAAATTAGAATAATGACTAATTCTCACTTTTAAGCCAATGATACGAACTATTCAACTTTACCAATTAGATTTATGGACCACTGTGCATATTAGACAAGTGCTGTACATAGAAATTTGAAACATTATAATCTGTTTGAAAATTATAAACCCTAAGTGTTATAAACTATTTCTCTTATTCATTTATATACAAATTGTGCCAAAGAGAAAAGTGATGGAAGTCTTCCAGCCTTTATTCCACCCACAGTACATTCATCTAGCCAGTCCCTGAGAGAAAGAAGTACAATGGTCCTTGCATTCATGTATTCACAATGAATTTGTTTTTAAAATAACTATTTCAATTAAAATTCAACTGCAAAGAAAAAAAAATAGTCAGGGCATTTATTTCAAGAACGTATAAAAAAATCAATCCTCATAGTCTTTGAAGTATTTCAGACAACCATTGAAAGTCTAGATCCGAAGCAGCGAGAGTTATTCTCATGTCTCTTAGCTGCTCATTAGTTTGATGTATTTCTTACAGACACCATTACTGCCAGGCTGCTGATCGATTATGGTGCATCACTTGACCTCATTATTAGATGGCTGTAATTATTTTGGGTAGATATTGAGAATTTTATTCTCAGAAGGCTAATGCTAGGAAGGATTTTATCTCCAAATTATATTTTAAACCTCTCTAAGATTGTTTTTATATAAATGTAATTAGCAAATATGTAAAGTAATAGCTGAAATTCATATTTGACATAAAAACATGTCTAATAAATTTTCTGGAGTGTATCTCTAAGGACTAAAAATAATATTCTATAAAATGTGTAATTCTATTAATAAAAAGAATGGTGGAACTGATTTGGCTGTGTTCAAAATGAGAAATTCATAAATCTGGTTCATGGACAAATAAGAATCCAAAAAAAGAGCATAGTTAAAAATAAACAATAAATAATTCTGTCATTTTTTTTTATGTAAAAGGCTTGTTTTCCACACACTTATGGAGTTCTTGCATATCAACATTGCTCTGAACAAAGATAAGGTAATCTTTTCATTTCCTTTTAGTTCCAGAGAGATATATTCTTTAAGAAAATTAATACTTAAATATTACTATTTTCATATGAAATAGTGAATGAATATTAGTACATGCTCTAGAAAGACACACTACGGTCATGTCAAAGCTCTTGTTTTCTTATTTTATTTTATTTTTTTCCTTTTTTAAAATCAAATTTATTGAGATGACATTGGTTAATAAAAGTATACAGGTTTCAGATATACAATTCTACAATACATTATCTGTGTATTGTATTGTGTGTTTACCACCCCAAATCAAGTCTCCTTCCATCACCATTTACCCCCCATTTACCTTCTTCTACCTCCCCTGCCCCTCCTTCCCTCTTGTAATCACCATATAGTTGTCTGTGTCTATGAGTCCCCACCTCTTAATCCTTTCATCCTTCTTACCCAGCTCCCAACCTCCTCCCCTTAAATAAGAGTCAGAGAAAGATAAGTACTATATGATTTCACTTATATGTGCAATCTCCATGAACAAAGTAAACTGACAAAGTGGAGACAGACACATGGATACAGAGAACAGATTGTTTTCTCACATTATAAAAGCAAAATATGTACCATGGAGTTGCATCTTTTTCCAGAGTATATTATGCTAACAAATATACTATTGTGTATATATATATATATATATACACACACACATATATATATACACAATATACACATATATATATATATATAATTTAACATATTGTCTTAGACTAATGCTTCCTCAGATGCAATGTATGTGACAAAGTGCAGAAATTATAATAAAAGGATTGTCAATGTGACCTACATATAGATATTCCTTTTATAAATGAACAAAGAAATTTTTGAAAATTACAATTTTAATACATCATTAACTCTAAGATATTCCTGCACAATATGTTTTTTAAATATGCCATTACATTTTCCATGAAGTGTGGAAAAGAAGGTTCATTTTCTACCTTGTTCATAGGTTTAGAACTTTTTGTGGAATAGATGCTTCATTGCAAAAATAAGGTTATATATTTGGTTCAATTCCCTATGATAGTGTAAATAATATATCTACATCCTTGGGGTAAGATAAAGAGGATATTAGAAAGATCCTGAGATTGTCTATTTGCCAATGTTCTAGAGGTCATGGGGGGAGCAGAGTAAAGACAAATAAATTGCACTATAATACTTTTGCATTTATTAGGCTCATTTTACAAATGTGGAAGTGGAACAAAAAACAATTAAGTAAATGGCCCACAGCTTACAAGTATGTAGACTGTATCCTTAACCACTCCAAAAAAAAAATGACTTTGTAGGGAACATGGATAGTTAAGGGGAAACAAGGATAGGATAATGCTCAAATTTATGTAGGTGATGCCAAAGAGGAAAGAAGAAACTGAGAAACCACATATAAGAGAGTGGCTAGAAAAAACATATAGTATTCCAGAAAGCTATTTAAAAATATACTAGAAGGGACTTTCGGATTTAACCAGTTAAAGACATTGTAATAAAGCTTCACATAGACAAACAGAGCAGAAAATCTGCTTTCAGGGAAGTCAGACTGAGAAAGGAGAGAGGAAAAGGCTGCAATGACCACAAGTTGCTTTTTATTAATTCACTCAGGAGAGAAATTAGGGAGAGTGAAATCATGAGAGCAGTGCTAATGTGCATCCCTCCCACACTGAAGGAATCATCAGG
The DNA here is from genome assembly GCA_025583905.1 of Ia io. Taxonomy (NCBI): domain Eukaryota; kingdom Metazoa; phylum Chordata; class Mammalia; order Chiroptera; family Vespertilionidae; genus Ia; species Ia io. Next base: position 53,155,913 of record JAJQQW010000003.1, read on the forward strand.
AGTGGGGAATGAGTCTTCTTCTAATACATGCTACCTTAAACTGCAACTTCCTTAACTAGTAAACCCCATGACTAACTGGATATTCACTTCTTCTTTGGTTTTACATTTGTGTCATAGAGATCTTCCTCTATGTCTACATGGTGCGAAACAGAGTTAGTGCACGTGTTTCTCCTCATGGGGGATTCTTGTCCATTGTGAAACTTAGATTGGCTTCTTCATGCCATTTGTACATGCCACCACATATTGTTGGTATGTAGTGTGTTAAAGGACTGTATGTAAATTTGCTTCGGCATTTGCTGACACACATCGCACATTTTCTTTCTGTGTCCCACAGACATATTCTTTACATTTGTCTTAATCAGGGTTTAAGCAGTCATAGGACACAGAGGAACAAGTAAGGTAGATTGGAATATAGATGCAGTCAGAGTGTATATAGACTTAGGAATGCAAGTTAAGCTTTTGAATAGAGATCAGCAAGCAGAGATATGATTACAAAAATAAAATAATCACACTTGTAGATAATAGTTGAAATTAAAAGTGGGCAGAATATATGGACACATTTAGACCCTGTTGAAGCAAACGCTAAGATGCTGAGTATTCACTGGGGAGAGATGTGTTAGGCTATCAGTAGGATACTAATTTGGTGAAAATTGGTATATTAAGGCATTTAAGACCAGAAAGAGATGTTAGGAACCTTACCTCAAAGATTGGTGTTCAAAGACTTAAAAATATACCTATTGTAGTTTTAAACCAATCCAAAATCAGAGTAATAAAAATGACTTACTGCTGAGCACAATGTTTATTGAAGTAGGATAATGACATAGGACTTAATTAAAGTAATAATCAGACTGGGGTTGGGAAAAGCTAGATGTGGTACAAATTGTTAAGCATCATTTTTAGAATAGCATCCCTAAGTACAGTATAGCATATATTGAATAATATTCATATGTGTAAATATTTAAATTTTAAAACTGGGAATTACTTTTAGGAAGTATTATCAATTCCCTTAATTTTACAGACTCATTCATGGATTCATAGATTTATTTATTTAACAAATGTTCAAAGAAATATTACTAAATTCCAGGAACTATGCTAGATACAAAATCTTTAGCAGAAAAAGCAATGGAGCACATTACTGTTTGTAGGGTATTATAAACTATTTTCCCCTGAAAGTCCCAAGTGTTAAGATTCATGCTGTCATATTATATTATGACTAGAGGCCCAGTGCATGAAAATTCATGCACTGGACGGGGGGGGGTCCCTCAACACGGCCTGCCCCTCTCACAGTCTGGAAGCCCTCAGGGGCAGGAGGTGACCTGGCAATCAGGGAAAGGCGATGCCCCCATCATACCTCTGCTGCTGCCACTGCCGGCAGCGCAAGCCTTGGCCAGCCCTGATCACCTGAGCCTTGGGAGGCCCTGGGAAGCTGGGCAGCCACCATCTGAGGATTGCCTGCACCTCTGGCCATCCCTGGGTGGCTGGGGGACTGAGGGGATTGGGGGAATCTGGAGGCAGGTGAGCGGGGCTGAGGGGACTGGGTGCTGCCATCTTGTTTCTATGGGTGCTGCCATCTTTGAGGGCATGGCAGTCAATTAGCATATTCCCTCATTATTAGCTGTGGGTGCTGCCATCTTTGAGATAGTGTGAGGGTTAATTAGCACATTCCCTCTTTATTAGATAGGATATCAACTTCTTCAGCAATCATCTAAATAATTTTACTTAAGTTTCCCCAATTCTTTTAAGATTTTACTGTAAAAGAAATATTCTTTCATAGTTCTTGGTATTTTAATGATCAAGCACATAATCTTTCAATAGCTAATGTCCTTAGTGCCTTTGAAGTTCCTTCCTACTATGAATTTGTCTTCCAACTTACCTCATCCCCTGATATGATAATGATAATATCCTAGACTTTCACATTACCAATATATTTTCATAATCTAAATTTCAAATGTCCTAATCTCTAACTATCACCATCTTTTTTTTTTTTTTCATGTCAACACCACGCTTGATTTTCAATAATTTCTCACTTCCTCTAGATATGCCATCCTTTCTCAGCACTGTTACTTTGGGTTTTCATTTCCTGTTGACTCGTGCCACATTCGATTGTCCACCATTGCAATCACTTCCTTGCATACAACCTCAAGTTATTCTCTTCCTTCTTGGAAATAAAAAGTACAAGTTTCAAATATTTCAGCATCTGATTAAGTAGATTAATGTGGCTGGAGGAAAATATAAAGCCATACTAATTCAGCTCACTTTAGATTAATAATATTTCATCTCACACGGTCTACCAAAACTACCTGGAATCATGCCATATTTTACTAATGTTCCCATTCTTCTTGAAGATTATTCCATGCCCTCATGTCTGTCTTCAAAATTTCAATTCACTCTCTTTCCTTTTCATTCTGACTTAATGATTGTTTTCATTTTGTAGAGCATATAAAGGCAATGAGAAAACTGTTCCGAGAGCTTTTACTGCTGCATGCAACATTTCTTCCTCTGTTGGCTGTATTGTTGTCATATAATCAAAGTTAAGGATGTTATGATTGTGCTTATAGTTAATGCCAACTCTCCACATTCACCAGAAACCATACTTGCTTACTTACTCCCAGATATCAGTTCCTCTTCTGTTCCTATCAGCTTACCATCTCTACTGCATTACTACCATTATCATACAGATATAGAGTAATATCTCACTGTTTACAATTATAAAAATGTAAACAAATCCCTTCATTTTGATGTGTTTTTTCTCTTTTCCTTTCTAGCTAAAAGCAACTCAAAAGCATTGTTGATAATGTTTCCCTAAACTTATTTTCTTCAACACTTGACACAGACTATTACTCCTTCTTTTTAGAAAAACGTTTTTACCTAATATAGAGGACAGCATTTGGTTCTCTTGCTATCTCCCTGGCCAGTCCTTCTCCATTTCACTTACTGGTTCATTATTATTTCTCCAGCTTCTATAATTTATGGTGCCCCAGGGATCATTCTTCTTTATCTGAACTCATATTTTAGATAATCAGATCTAGTCCTATAAATTTAAATCACTATTACTAAAACCTTTTTTTTTATTAATATCTCCCTAAGGAGAAAAATTAAATTGAATTTGCATTGCCCCTAATGAGAGGAATTAAGTATTAAAGAATAAAAATTTTTCATATACGTTTGAGCTATGGAAGACCACAGACCACTGCACTATCAAAGATTTTTCCACTCTCCAAGAACCAGTTTTTAACTTATCTCTCTAATTTTCCCTTACTTTCCATTCACCCTACTCTATTTTCTAAGTAGTAAATAAAAAAAAACAAACTAAGTCAGATAATAACTCTAAAATTTCTAATAGCATGCTATAAAACTTATATAAAAGTCCATAAACTAGCCTGTAAGAACTTACATGATTTGCACTTGAGTTGCCTTTCTGATCTCAACGTTAACTTCTGATCCTATCACTCTGATTTAGCTCTACTATCCTCCTTGATGGTCTTTAAATACAAGAAGCATTTCTCCATTCAAAGGCATCCAAAAGTACTCTTCCTTCTACCTGAACTTCCTCAGATATTTCCATAATTTCCTCAACTCTCTTTGTTCCCTCTCCCCAAAATCATTTTGTAAATTCTTCACTCACTACCCTATTTAAATTAGCATCCCACCCACCCCAGTATTCCCTCTTACCTTGTTTTAATCTTTTCTCTGTAATTTTTACCACCATCTGACATGTCCTATTTGCCTGATTAGTTGATATTTATGTCCTCTTTCATGAATTTCATACTCATGCTATCAAATATATTATTTTGTTCACTGTTGTATGTATCCCTAGCAGGATGCAGATGGCCTTACAAATAGGATCCTAATCCTATATAATAAAAAGCTAATATGCAAATCGACCGAACAGCAGAACAACCGCTTGCTATAATGTGCACTGACCACCAGGGGGCAGATGCTCAATTGCAGGAGCTGCCCCCTGGTGGTCAGTGCACTCCACAGGGGGAGCACTGCTCAGCCAGAAGACAGGCTCATAGCTGGCTAGTGCAGCGGCGGTGGCAGGAGCCTCTCTCACCTCCGGGCAGTGCTAAAGATGTCCGACTGATGGCTTAGGCCTGCTCCCTAAGCCATCAGTCAGACATCACCCAAGGGGTCCCAGACTGCAAGAGGGCACAGGCCAGGTTGAGGGACCCCCACTCCCCAAGTGCACAGATTTTGTGCACTAATATATATATATATTAGGTCAACTGCAAAAGTGGATAAGGCAGATGATATAGATAATAACATAATACATAAGAAATAGATGGGAAGAAAAATAGATGAAGGAGAGAAAGAGAGATGTAAAAATAAAGAAGGAGAAAGGGGGGGCAGATTGAGAAAAAGAAAGAGAAAATAAATATAGAGGGAACTTTCTTCCTAGAAGGAATAACTCTGTTATACAGATAGAAAATAAGTACTATATACACATTATGATAGGCTTTTCAGAGATTTTAATAGTTTATTTTTTCAAAATAAAAATAATAACTATAGTCTAATCATGAGAAATACTTCAAACAAACCCAAACTGAGGGGCAAAATACATAATCAATAATCCTGAAAACAGTCAAGACAATGAAAAAAAAAATAGACTAAGATCCTTTCAGACCAGAGGAGACAATGAAGACATGATAACTAAATGCAATGTGATAACCTGGTCTGGTTCCTGGGCACTAAAGAATACTTATAGAAAAACTGTGAATAGTTTAGATTTTTTTATAAACTAACATGCAAACATTAGTTTCTTTGTTTTGACAGATTTACTATTTTAATACAAAGTAATAACATTAGGAGAAACAAACTGGTTTAAGGACATAGAGGAACTCATTGTATTACCTTTGCAACCTTTTTGTAGGTCTAAAATTAATTCCAAATAAGAATTCCATTCAAAAAAGTTAAGCAGGATGATACAATAGCTTGCGGTGTGGTAGAGAATATTATTTACAAATAGTATCAAGGAATGTGTCTGGCTCATTTGATGGGAGCCCAGATGAGTGCTACCTGTAGGAAGACCAACAAGTGCAATGATTGTGAGTTGGGCACACAAATCACTCACAATTTTCCATGAAGAATATATAAACTGCTACTAGAAACAAACAAGAACTGAAGAAAGCTCTCTCTGCTTGTTTGGCAATACCTGTCACTCGCTTTTAATTTTTAGTTTATTCTAGAAAATGAACTATGAAGAGCACGTGTTATTTACCATGGACTGTTCTATGCCCAGCTAATTATTAGATCCTGCTTATACTTTGATATCTCCTTTTGTTTCAGTGTCATGTAACATATAATGATAAGAAAGTGGTTCTCATTTATATTTAGATAATATAAATACTAAAGTGAAATATCATTCTTTCCAAAACTTATGCATGACTTTAGATTATCTTTTTATCAGAATTAAAAACAGTTATGCTTGCATACTATTAAGGCCAAGCCCTTTAACATATATGTACAGAGTTTTAATATATCAACAAAACTATATGTATCCTTTGTAAATGATAAATAACATTTTCTGAGCAGCCTGAGTAGTCACAGGTGTCATGTAAGCCCTTTTGGAATCTATGAGCATGCATTACTCTTTGTAATTCCTCAAAGCATAAATACAAGCAGTAAGGTGGCTTTATTTACAATCTGAGGCATTTTAACCACTCAGAAAGATCTGCCATTTAGTGTGAACTTGCAAGATTCATATATAATACTGTTGTTTATCAGTTAGGCTCCAATCTGTTTATATAGAACAAAAGTAATATTCACATAGTCCAGTAAAATCCCATGGATTTTGGATGAGCAAGAATTAAAACCTTACATAAAAGAAAGATGTTTGCTTAAATTGTATAACAAAGTGTAAAATCTTGCTAAATTATAATTTTAGGATCTAATTCATTTAATGTAATAATAATAAGTAGTTAATTTATTTACATATTTTCTGGAGCAAGAACAAGGTGGGTTAATGAATTATATCATCTTCGTTACATTTAAAATTCTTCAAAAATTAATTTTAAAAGTTAGAAAACAAAAATAATAAAAATTATAAATCTATAATACTCATGGTTGACTTATTTATAAAAATGATTTAAATTTTCAGATTTATTTGTCAGCATTTAACTATCACAGATCAAAATAATTACAGAAAGGGTTTTTTAATAACTAGCTCTTGCTTTTATTTATCATGAAATAAGGCTATACAAATAGGATATTTAAAAATGAAACCAAACAAAAGCTACCAAAACAATCAGAGCACAAAGATATATTAGGATAATTAATAGGCAAGTGGATGCTTCTAATTCCCTGGGGGACCGATTTATCTTTTGTGAAGTAAAGTTCCACAAAATCCTAATAGTAAAATAAAAGGAATTTACTATATAAGTATAATTATTATACTATTTCTCTCAGTAAAAATCACTGCACATAAAGGAATGCCAAGAAAATGTGTACAAGTATTAACATAGGGCATCACAGGTCGCTCTCCAGTAATATTCCATTAATACATTAGCATTGGAGGTTTTTTCAGGGTATAAAATAACATTAACTGACTTCATCTATAAAGTGGTCACTCCATAGTATGGTCCCTAAAAATAAAATAATTTTTTTAAGTGCTTGCTTATTTTGTTTTAGGATGAAACAAATCCATAAACGTTCTTGCCATAAGCATGGCCTCTCGTGATGGGCAGATTTTTAAGACTCTCATGGACTTTGAAATGATCTATGCTAAACTGTTTATTTCACAGAGAAAGGAATTAAGGTTCTGAGAGTTAATAATGCTCAAGGTCACATGCTACTTTCTAGAGGAGTGAGTAGACAAACTTCTAACACAATATTGCACCATCCTACATTATATTCTAGGACTTCATGCATGTAGTAGCTTTATTCATATCCTCATCTTGTTATGTGTTGAAAGAATTATGAATTTTTGTCAAACTCTTCACTTTGTGCTCACATTACAGACACGTACTTCTATGTTATCTGGTTTATTTAAATCCTGCATCCTCAAACTGCAATAGTACAGTTAGTCACAAAAAGTTAGGCTTACTGAGTTTATTTTAAAAATGACATTTTCATGCCTAAATTAAAATGCTTGAACACAATTCAAAAGTTTCCTCATGAATAAATTTGTTATCTTCAGCAATATTTATATGTGCATATAAATATTTTGTTCTTAGAAAATATATGACATATGTAAAATTTTTAGATAGTTTTCCTTAGACAAGGTTACGTTAGAATTGCTATAATGAAAATGAAGGCCCACAGACCATTAACAAATCACTTCCTATCTAATAAAAGAGTAATATTCAAATTGACCATACCTCCGCTACACCCACAGGCCATGCCCACCAGCCAATCAGGAGCAAGTATGCAAATTAACCCAACCAAGATGGCGGCAGCATGGATTATTGTTTGTAATTCATGAGCAGGAGACTTGGGTTTCCCTGGCAATGGAGGAAGCCAAGCTTTCTGCCCACCCTGGCCAGCCTAGGCCTCCACTCACGGCTACAAAGTTTCAATTATAGAAGAAAAATAAATTCCAAGAAAAATGGCTGTGGCCACAGAGCAACCAGGAGGTTTGGTGCTGCTCAAGGCTGCAAAGTTTCAATTATAGAAGATAAATAAATCCCAACTACCAGGGACTCCACTTGGGTTGCCGGGGGGTGTGGCCAGCCTGCAAACCACCACAGGCCCCTCGCCCAGGCCACCCCACACCCCAAGAGAACCCCCACCCTGATCCGGGACACCCTTCAGGGCAAACCAGCCGGCCCCCACCCTTGCAACAGGCCTCTATCCTATCTAATCCTATCTAATAAAAGAGTAATATGTAAATTGACTGTCACTCCAACACACAAGATGGCTGCCCCCATGTGGACACCAGATGGCTGCCACAAGATGGCCAGCAGGGTAGGGCAGTTGGGAGGACCAGGCCTGCAAGGGAGGGCAGTTGGGGGCGATCAAGCCTGTAGGAGAGGGCAGTTAGGGGTGACCAGGCCGGCAGAGCAGGGAAGAAGTTGGGGGCGACTGGGCCTGCAGGGAAGGGCAGTTGGGGGGGACCCAGGCCTGCAGGGGAGAGCAGTTGGGTGGGACCAGCCCTGCAGGGGAGGGCAGTTAGGGGTGACCAGGCCTGCAGGGGAGGGTAGTTAGGGGCAAACAGGCTGGCAGGAGAGCAAGTAGGCATCAATCAGGCTGGCAGGGGAGTGGTTAGGGGGTGATCAGGCTGGCAGGCAGAAGCGGTTAGGGGCAATCAGGAAGGCAGGCAGGCGAGCAGTTGGGAGCCAGCAGTCCTGGATTGTGAGAGGGATGTCCGACTGCCCATTTAGACCCTATCCTACTTGGATCGGGCCTAAATGGGCAGTTGGACATCCCTCGAGGGGTCCCAGTTTGGAGAGGGTGCAGGCTGGGCTGAGGGACACACACCCCCCATGCACAAATTTCATGCACCAGGCCTCTAGTTTAGTGATAATTACCTATTAACTTTTTCCTAATGTGGTTACTTTTAACACAACTTGTGGACATTTTAATGGAGTGAAAGTGTGTGTGTATCAAACCTTAATATTTTATCTGACATTAACAGATTATTAATGTTCATAATAAATATTTTATATATAGCAGAAAAATCAGTCATAGGTCTTTTCAACCAACTACTTCTTTGACATATCATATTTTCCAATGTAATCATGTATATTCTAATGAGACCATCAAATCTGTTGTGAGATTTCAAAATAATTTTATTATCATACATGCAATGTCAAAAGTAGAAAGTATAATTGTGTGAAAGTGAGCAAAGATAGTCTGATTATGATATAGCCCTTATACCAAAGCCTTTAACTCTGATTTTCCATTGGTGATGATATTTGCTTTGTTTCTTAGACTTATCTCCCTTAAATTCTCTTTTTTCATATATAATCACCTATAACCACCCATGTATTTAAAATACAACCAGTGACTGGCTTGGTCAGTATGGATCAGTGGTTAGAGTGTCAGCCCACACACCAAAGATTCATGGGTTTGATTCCCGGTCAAGGGAGTGTACCTGAGTTGCAGGCTTGATCCCTGGTCCTGGTCAGGACATGTTCAGGAGGAAACCAATTGATGTGCCTCTTTCACATCAATGTTTCTTCCTCTCTTTCTCTCTCTCTTTCTCTCTCTCTCTCTCTCTCTCTCTCTCTCTCTCTCTCTTTCTCTCCCTCTCTTTCTCTCTTTCCCTCCCTCCCTTCCATTCTCTCTAAAAAAAACAATGGAAAAAATATCCTCAGTTTAGTTAAGGTTTAACAAAAGAATAAACAATAAAGTAAAATATAGCCAGTTGCCATTTTGTGCAAGAAGATAGATAGTTCATGACCTCTGAACCACTTTCATCACATTTCTACTGAATAGTTGAGATTACTTTGAAACAGCAAAAATTGTTTTCTCCATCCTTTCAGTGTCTTTTTCTTCCTTAACTCTACTTTGTTTGATCTGGGAAACTATGTGTATGGGTAATTTGCCTACCCCACTATACCATGACACACTAACACAGATACACATTAATCTCTATTAAGATTAAATTTAAAATTACATTCTATGTAATAAAAGCCTAATATGCTAAGTGTCTGACCATTTGACTGTTTGACAAGTCGCTATGACATGCACTGACCACCGGGGGCAAATGGTCCAACCGGTAGGTTAGCTTGCTGCTGGGGTCTGGCTGATCAGGACTGAGCAAGACAGGCCGGACATGTCCTGGAGCCCTCCCTCAGTCCTTCCTCAGTCGTGCACTGGTGAGGTCCCTCAGCCTGGCCTGCACCCTCTCACAATCCGAGACCCCTCAGGGGATGTCAGAGAGCCAGTTTTGGCCTGATCCCTCAGTCCAGGCCATTCACCAGGCCTCTAATATAAATACTAGTATATGTAGTTATAGATTACTATGCTTTTTCTTCTCATAAAATAAAGCAATACAAATAAGACTTTAAACATGAGATCAAAAAGAAGCTACTAAAAAAGCCAAATCTCAAAGTTATTGGGAAAATTAATAGGCAAGTTAACTTCACCCCCAAAATAAGTCACCCATTATAAAGATGCAAAAATAATGCTTCAACCACTGAATTTATGTACCATATATTCTAAGAGATAAAATTTTTCTTTTGTAATTCTTTCCTTTTAGTAAAAAAGACACAAAAAATATTCATGCTTTAAATTTTTTACTAATTCAAATGCATATCAAGACTTACTATAAAGACAATATGGTATTGGTGAAAGAACAGATGGGTAGGTCGATGGAACAGAAAAGATAACTCAAAAATAGACCCACACAAATGTAGTCAACTAACCTTTGAAAAAGAGACAAAGGTAATTTAAAGGATAAAAAGTAAGCTTCAACAAATGTCACCAGTACAGATGGACATCCACATGCAAAAAGATGAATCTAAACTCAGATGTGACACCTTTCACAAAACTTATTTAACTAAAAATGAATATAAGCCTAATTGTAAAATATGAAACTTCTATAAAATAACATAAAAGGCAACCTAGCTGACCTTGGGGGTTTGGTGATAACTTTGTAGATACAATACCAAAAGCATGATCTATGAAATAAAAAATTATAAATTGAGCTTAATTAAAAAATTAAAAGATACTTAAGAAAGTGAAAAAATAAGAGAATTACTGGAAGAAAATGTTTGCAAAACATTTATCTGATTAAAGACTGGTATCTAAAATATATAAAAAAACATTTAAATTCAAAAATAAGAAACAAACAGTCCAATTAAAAAGTGGACAAAATATAAATAGATAACACATCAAATAATATATTATTCAAATGAAAAATTAATATATGAAAAGGCACTCAACATAACATGCCATTAGAGTATTGCAAATTAAAATAACAATGAGACCCCAGCCTGTGTGGCTCAGTGGTTGAGCATTGACCTATGAACCAGGTGGTCACGGTCAAACCCAGGTTTGATTCCTGGGTTGCCAGCTTGATCCTCAGTGTGGGGCATGTAAGAGGCAGCCAATTAATGATACTCTCTCATCATTGATGGTTCTCTCTCTCCCTCTTTGAAATCAATAAAAAGATATTTTAAAAAATAAAAAAATAAGAAAAATAACAATGAGATACCACTGCACACCTATCAGAATGGCCCAAACCAGAACATCATCATCACCAAATGCTGGTGGGATGTGAAGCCCAGGAACTCTCATGCAATGTTGGTGAAAATGTGAAATTTGAAACAGCAACTTTAGAAGATAATTTGACAGTTTCTTAAAGAACTGAACTTAGGCTTCCAATACGTTCTAACAATCTTGCTTCTAGCAACTTACCCAAATATATTAAAAGCTTATGTACACACACAAAAAAAACTGCTCACGAATATTTATCAGCTTTATTCATAATTGCTAAAACTTAAAAACAACCAAGGTATTCTTTAATAAATGAATGGATAAACAAACAGGGATACAGCTATACAATGGCAAATTATTCAGCAATAAAAGGAAATTAGCTATCAACTCACAGAACAAGATGGTGGAAACTTAAATGCATATTACTAACTGAAAAAAGCCCAACTTAAAAGGCAATTTAATCTATGATTCCATATATGACAGTGTGAAAAAGGTAAAATTATAGAGGTAGTAAAAACATCAGTGATTGACAGAGGTTACAGGAAAGAAAAGAGAGATGAATGGGTGGAGAATAGAAGATACGTAGAGCATAAAACTATTCTGTATCACCCCATAATGGCAGATGTATGACATTAATGACATACCACTATATATTAGAGGACCAGTGCATGAAATTCTTGCACTGCTAGGGTCCCTAGTGGCTGCCAGCTGCCGGCTGGGTACTCCCTTCCTTCCCCCGGCTGCCTGTCACCACCACCACTGGCCAGGGCCTCCCTTTCTTCCCCTGGCGGGCCCCGCCCCCTGTTCAAACTACCGGACAACTCCTGGTCAAAGGCACAATTTTTATACTATGCTTTTATTATATAGGATTTGCCAGAACCAATAGAATTGTACAAGTCAAAGGGTAAATCCTAATGTAAACTATAGACTTTATTAATAATAGTCTATATATATATATAAAGCCAGCATTTGTAATGATCAGAATGACCGGTCGCTATGATGCCCACTGTGGCCAGCAAACTGGCCCAATCAGGTGGCGGGGTTGGTGGCCAACCTCCTGCAGCCCCTCCCCCTGGCTGGCCCCGCCACAGAATGGACTCTCCCACCCCGATCAATGGCAGGGCAGCCAGCCAACCCCCCCACAGCCCTTCCCCCTGGCTGGCCCCACCCCTGATCACCCCACCACCCCAATAGGGAGCAGGGCTAGCCAGCCAACCTCCTGCAGCCCCCCCGGCCAGCCTCACCCCCAATGGGCCCCCCCACCTGATCAGCCTTCAGCCCCTACCCCCAGCCGGCCCTGCCCCTGATCACTCCCCCTACCCCAATAGGGGGTGGGGCTGGCCGGCCAACCTCCCATAGCTCCTTCCCTGGCTGCTGATCCCCAATCAGCCCCCCAACCCATTTAGGGGTGGGGCCAGCTGGCCCACCACCCACAGCCCCTCCCCACAGCCAGCCCCACCCCCAATTGTCCCTTTCCCACCCCAATCGGGATCAGGGCCTGCTGGCCAATCGCTTGCAGCCCCTCCCCACAGCCATCCCAGCCCTGATCGGCCCCGATTAGGGTGGGCTGGCTGGCCAACCTCCTGCCATCTTCTCCTCCTGACAGGCCTGGCCCCAATCTGCCCCAATTGGGGCTGGGCAGGCCGGACCCCACTCATGCACGAATTTGTGCACTGGGCCTCTAGTGCATTCATATTTGTTTATCAGTTTTAACAAATATACCACACTAACTCAAGACTGTAAAATAGGAATTATTGTGCAGTGGGGTTAGAAGGATATGGGAACTCTCTGTGCTTTCTGCACAATTTTCCTGTAAACCTAACACTTCCACAAAAGTAAAGTCTATTAATAAAGAAAATGCTTTCAATGCCCTATAATGTGATCTTCACCATTAACCTCTGACATGAGATAATTCTTTAATGTCAGTGACCATCTCTTTGAAGTAAAGAACTCAAAATGTTATGCTGCAGATATATGATTTAGTAGTAAACCCCTCTTCTCTTCTTTACCCTTTGAGAATAACTTCTTAATATTATATGATACCATTGGAGCATGTAGATTTACTGAAAGGGGTAACATGAATGAAAGATTATTTGTTTTACAGTCTTAGTAACTATTAATAAAACAATAAAAAGGATTTCCACTCTACATATATTTAAATTATAACATGTAAAAAACCACACCCTAGACAAAAGAGTAATCTCTATAAATTTTTAAAAATGAAAATAATGAAGATATATAGTAAAAGGCTCATATGAGCTATAACAGCTCAACACAAACTCCTCAAACACTTAAATCATTGAAATAATGAATATTACTTATATAGCACAACTCTTTTTAAAGTCCTGATTTTTATGAATCAAATACAGTTATGTTGTTGATGCCTTAATCTATGATTGCTCATTTTTAGAATTTATTTTCTTACTCCCATAACAAATATATGATTGTTATTTTATACAATGTTGGAAATGGCAATATATCTTAAAGCATTCCTATCCTCACATTGTATAGTTCTATGTACTAGCAATACCCTTCTTTTGCTATTATAAGTGTGTGTACCCACTTAATTTTCAAAGTGTGAAGAAAATACTTTAAGCTACTTCTTTCCAAGCAGCTAATAATTATTACAATTTTCAAAAAAGTGACTGTTAATTTGTCTTTAAAAACTTAGTTTTATACTTGCTATTTCAATATTAAATCCACATTATAAAAGCGCAGGATGACTTATCTTTGGTCAGTAATTGAGTTCAACAATGGACATAAAGAAAAAAACTTACAATTTTAATCAAATTCTTTCTTACAATTTGAACATCCCAACCATGATATGGAGTGACTAACATTCATTCTGTCACCTAGATTTGCTTCTGCCTCACAGTTTGGCAAGTCTTCTAAAGGGTCTGGCATATAATCCAGAGTTCTTATTTGATAACTAGAGGCCTGGTGCATGAATTCATGCACGGGTGGGGTCCCTGGGTGTGGCCTGCGAGGATTGGGCCAAAACCAGCAGTCCAATGCCACTTGCAGATCCTGCCTGCTGCTTCGGCTCATCCCTGCCCCTCTGTGCCTGCTGCAGGCTCTTGCTCAGCAGTCCTGATCAGGAGAGGCTCGCGCCGCCACAGCCGCACTTGCCAGCCATGAGCCCTGCATCTGGCGCCCATCCCAAGGGGCCTTGGCAGGGGCTGGGATGCAATTGGCCCTCTGGGCAGGTGGTGGGACTCCGCAGGTTGTCGGGACCCACCTGGTGGCCGCTTTTATATCGTTTCTTCCTTGCTGAGCGTCTATGCAGGGGAAGTGGCCGTGGTGTCTGAGGCCGGCTTCCAGGAGGCCAGCGGTGCTGTTGAGATCATGCCAGCGCCACCAGTTGTTGGTACCTGGCCTGTTCTCCAGAGATTGGACCTGCAGGACTACTGAGGGAGGGAGTGGCTGCCGCTGGGTTGGTGGGCTGCCAGGACTGAGCAGCACTTCCACTGTGAGAGCGCATTGACCATGAGGGGGCAGCTCCTGCATTAAGCTTCTGCCCCCTGGTGGTCAGTGCATGTCATAGCGGCTGGTCGACGGGTCTTTCGGTTGTTCAGTCACTTAGGCTTTTATATATATATAGATTAGGTTTCTGAAATAACAGAATCTATATTTCCTGTGTCTCTTAAAGAGACACGGAAAATTTGCCATCACAGAAATAAAATATTTGTTTGAATTGTCCCCTGGCCATCTGAAATATTTCTATTGTTCCTGTCCTAATTTATGCATCATTTTCAACCTGTCTTTCACTACTTTTCATATAATTATCTAAACAACATGATTTTCTTTCTTCTCCCCATTTTCCTATCTTTCTTTTTCCATTCTATTCATCATAGTAACATTAATGAAGTGTCATGCTCAATGCTACAGAACAAGAAACCTAGCATTAATCCTCTACTCAAAGAGTTTATGTTTAAAATTAAGACACTGAATAATAGTATACAAGATAAAATGTGACACATGTAACAGAAGAACTGCATATATTGTAATTGGAGTTCTAAATAAAGTGTTTTCTTGATTTTCAACCAATTTAAAATGTTTGTGCTTCATTCAAGATTCACTTCAAAATTCATCTTCCCATCTTTTAAAATATTTTGTGAAGAAAATTAGTAAGCCTTCTTCCTTTTTTCATTTAGTTTCTGAAATCCCAATTATTCATGAAATTTTTAAAAAGTAAAATAAAGTAAATTAATTATTTGGAAATATATTTTCAGACCCAAAATCATAATAAAAATTATGGAAATGTAGAACCTAGTCCATAGTATTCCATAGTTTAAAATAATTTTTAAAATAAAAGTAAGCATTCTCTCTTATATGTCTACATGTACTTTTTTTTTGGCTGGGTACAGTGAACTTTATTGATGGTGCACGACAAAGTAGGGCTCCCTGCACCCTTCCCCTTCTTCAGGGGGTCTGGGATGGAAATGGCAGTCAGGAGATTCTAAGTGTGTCCGGGGACTGATCTGGGGCAAGGACTCCCCAGCAGCTGAGGGCCTCTCTTCCTCTTGCTGGAGCTGGTGGTCCAGGGGGCTCTTACTCCTTGGAGGCCATGTGGACCATTAGGTCCACCACCCTGTTGCTGTAGCCAAATTCATTGTCATACCAGGAAACGAGCTTGACAAAGTGGTCATTGAGGGCAATGCCAGCCCCAGCATCAAAGGTGGAGGAGTGGGTGTCACTGTTAAAGTCGCAGGAGACAACCTGGTCCTCAGTATAGCCCAGGATGCCCTTGAGGGGGGCCCTTTGATGCCTGTTTCACTACCTTCTTGATATCATCATATTTGGCAGCTTTCTCCAGGTGGCAGGTCAGATCCACAACTGACACACTGGGGGTGGGGACACGGAAGGCCATGCCTGTGAGCTTCCCCTTCAGCTTAGGGATGACCTTGCCCACAGCCTTGGCAGCGCCAGTAGAAGCAAGGATGATGTTTGGGGCAGTCCCTCGGCCATCACACCACAACTTCCCAGAGGGGCCATGCATGGTCTTCTCGGTGGCGATGATGGCATGGACTGTGGTCATGAGTCCCTCCACAATGCCAAAGTTGTCATGGATGATGTTGGCCAGGGGGGCCAAGCAGTGGGTGGTGCAGGAGGCATTGCTGACAATCTTGAGGGAGTTGTCATGGTTCACATCCATCACAAACATGGGGGCATCTGCAGAAGGGGCAGAGATGATGACCCTCTTGGCTCTGGCCTTCAAGTGAGCCCCAGCCTTCTCCCTGGTAGTGAAGACACCGGTGGACTCCCCAACATACTCAGCACCAGCATCACCCCATTTGATGTTGGTGGGATCTCGCTCCTGGAAGATGGTCCATGGACTTTCCATTGATGACAAGCTTCCTGTTCTCATCCTTGACTGTGCCTTTGAACTTGCCATGAGTAGAATCACACTGGAACATGTAGACCATGTAGTTGAGTTCAACAAAGGGGTCATTGATGATGACAATATCCACTTTGCCAGAGTTAAAAGCAGCCCTGGTGACCAGGCGCCCAATGCGGCCAAATCCGTTCACTCCAACCTTCACCATCGTGTCTCAGGGTTGTGGCTGCTGGCACAGTGCAGAAGGAGAGGCTGTCTGACGAACAGGAGGAGGAGAGATCCTACATGTACATATTTTAAAGCTAGAAG
The DNA here is from genome assembly GCA_025583905.1 of Ia io. NCBI lineage: Eukaryota > Metazoa > Chordata > Mammalia > Chiroptera > Vespertilionidae > Ia > Ia io. The sequence continues at coordinate 53,172,663 of JAJQQW010000003.1, forward strand.
TTAAACTACATTACAGTTTATACTTGTGAAATACAATTATCACCTAATTTCTACTCCAATTTAGGTATCCTTTCTGTTCTTCTACTTTCACTCCTTTTCTTTATGCAGTAAGATCATTAGCTCTGTTATATCCCCAAACTGCTTGAGACATTTTCTTATGTGCTGCTCCAGCATTTAACAAGCTCTTCTTAGCTTTTCAGGTTCAATGACTTTGTGAAAGTTGCAGTATGTGCATTTCCAATCTTTTCATTTGAAAACCAAGTGGAATTGGGGTGGTTAAGGGCTGCAGGGCAGCAGTCAACTATTACAGTTATTTTTTAAAAAAAAAATAATATAGTGTTTGCTCTGCTAAGGAAAGTAACAAGGGAATACAAAACTAGGTTTGCAGTTGAGTAGAGAAATATCGACTCCACACAAGTAAAGAGAAGACATAAACCAGAGAACATTTCACAGAGCAATATTTAGAGATTAGGTCAACCTTCAAGTCATTCACTACAAGCCAACTAAATTAACCAGAGAAGACTAATGCTACAGGGAAGGACTCCAAGGTTTTGTCCTATAGATGGATGGCTTCGTGATAAACTGTTCTCTTCTTTATCTTTAAGAGAATACCTTCACAGTATCATCAGTTCATTTTATTCGAAATATATAGATTTATTGAGAAATATATCACTAATGAAAGTTTATTGGTTGTGAGCTCTTAATGATCTTAAAAGAATAAGTGGAAGTCTCTGGTCTGTATTTAACATTAAACAAAGTGAGAAAAAACTCTGGTGAAAAGAATGATTTTCTATAAATTAAAACAATATAAACCTATGGAGATTTACACCAAAAGGCTTAGATGAAGTATAATTCAATGTGATACATTCCTTATATATGTAAGCTACTAAAATTATGAATAGAACTTATTGAGCACTCATACCAAATGCAGTTTCACAAAATAATAAGGCATAATATGCTAGAATGAATCTTTTTTTTAAAGAAGTACTAGTAAGAACATACTTTTAAAAATGATTTATATGAGACAAAGGTACTATGGTACTGTCTCATAAATCTAAGTTTATCTATATTTAATTTGGAAGGCATTAAAAATATTAGAGAGGAAGGGCAATGATAAAGTAGTTTCAACTTGAAAAATGAGACTGGGAATAGTAGGCAATATAAAGTGAGTGCTGAACCAAAGTTTGTTTTAGTACTTACAGCAGGCTGGGTGTTTCAGTGGAGAAAAGGGGGTCATTAGGCTGGCTTATGAGCATTTGACTATGCTACCTATTACTTGAATATAATAAGTATTCAATAAAAACGTTGAGAAGGCGTGGCTTATAATGCAAATTTTGCTACCTGCTATATCATAGAATTAAGCAATTTGATTTTCTCTTTTCTTTCCTTGCTACTGAAAGAAACAAATTGACTAATGTTCTTTCTAAGCACTCAAATGTTATGTTTATACAAGAAGTGAAGTTTCATACATAAATGTATATTTTAATTGTACCTGAAATTGCTAAAAATTAATTTATTTTACTATTTGAAATTGAAATAGTCTGTGCTTTCTTAAATAATATATATCAGATGTGCATTAAACATTTCTTGAAGACTTAATTCCAAATAATAAACACTAATTGGTTGACTTTACTGCCTTTCACTCTGATCTTAGCTGTTAATTTTACTCTCAGCTTTAAGGGATGGCCATTTGAAAATAAGTGAAGCTTGAGCAAGGTTTTAGGCAAAGGGGAATAATGAAAACAAAGCAGGCTCTTTTCAGTACAAAAATAGGTAGATTAATATCCTGAGCACAAGTAGAAAGAATAGGTTTGGAACAGAGAGGTTTGCTTTGTTTTAAAGGGCTGGGAAATGGATATGACTTCAGAATTCATGGAGTTAACTTATAAGTGGCAAATAGCCATGCTTAAGACAATATGAGATGATGGGGACTGTGAGAAGTAGACACTTCCTTCTGATTCAAACCATTTTGAATAATAATGTGCTGGTCAAAGTTTCTGATCTGTGTAACATTCTAGGAATTTTCTCTTATTATTCTATATAGTAAAAGTCTATTATGCAAATTGTCCCTTCGGGTGGCCATTAGACCAGGAGTTACACCACCAGGGGGTGGTGCTGACCACCTGGGGGCAGAGCGGAACATGGCGGGTGTTGGTGACACGGTGATGGCAGCTGGTGGCAGTGGAGGCACTGCTGGCACTGATGGGCCCCGATAAGAGCAGGACTGCGGTGGGATGGTGGAGCAGGTGAGGAGGCAGCACCAGGCCAAGGCAGGGTGCCATGTGAGGATGTGGGGCTGCAAGCCTGGGGGCATGAGCTGGGGCCCAATCTCCTCAGGCCACCCCGAGGGATCCCACCCCTGCACGAATTCATGCATGGGGCCTCTAGTATAAAATATTACTGAAAGAATTTTATGCTCTTATACCACTACCATATATAAATATGAAACTTCTGTATTAATGGGGCCATGGCTAGTTAGAAAATATAAGCTAATCTGTGTAATTAATGAGGTATAAGATGGAGATAATAACTGAAATGGCTTTCTCTGCATGACTGTTTCCCCTGCCTTGACCAAGCATCCTGCATGTTAACCCAGAACCAAAACTTGTCTGAAAGTGAGAGGCAAAAATAGATACTTTTTTACTCTTTTTTAATATGTTTTTATTGATTTCAGAGAGGAAAGGAGAGGGAAAAAGAGATAGAAACATCAATGATGAGAGAGAAGCATTGATTGGCTGCCTTCTGCATGCCCCCGCAATGGGGATCTAGCCCAAAACCCAGGCATGTGCCTGGGACCAGGAATCAAACCATGACCTCCTGATTCATAGGTTGATGCTCAACCACTGGGCCATGCCAGCAGGATTATACTTTTTTTTTTTAATATATTTTATTGATTTTTTTACAGAGAGGAAGGGAGAGGGATAGAGAGTTAGAAACATCGATGAGAGAGAAACATCGATCAGCTGCCTCCTGCACACCCCCTACTGGAGATGTGCCCGCAACCAAGATACATGCCCTTGACTGGAATCGAACCTGGGACCCTTCAGTCCGCAGGCCAATGCTCTATCCACTGAGCCAAACCGTTTAGGGCACTTTTTTTTTTTTTTTTTTTTTTTTTTTTTTTTTTTTATGAGAAGCTGCATCGGTAGTTCTCAGATTTCTCCAGTAAAAGAATGTGCATAGTGATTGCCTGCATGTAAAATTATTAGTAAGTTTTGTTTTAGGGTAAGTGATGTGATTTCCATTAATCTAATTCAAAATTTAACATGTTTGTTATGATAGGTAGCTAATCTGGTCAGACAAATAGAAGGTAGTTTCTCTCTGGGACAGGGTTTTGTGTGTGTGTGTGTGTGCGCATGTGTGTGTGTGTGTGTTTGATGGGATAGAGAGAACAAAGACAGTTATCAATATATTTAATGAAAACTCCTTCAGTTATCTTCATTTTCTATTAAATACTTAAATTATACTTAATTTTTAGAATGCATCTACAAAATGCTCTTGACATTAATAAGAAATTGAATGGCATCTGGGCAGTCACTTTGTTACTTATTATGAATTCTAAATAACTATTGGACAAATTTTACTTTGTAATATGATAAATTAAGATCTAATAAAAAGCTAGATTGGAAAAATAGAGCAGAAGGAAACATTAGGAGGCCATAATGGCATTTCAGTGAGGGGTTTAGGAAAAGCACGAAGTTGAGAAGAGCAGAACTATATTAGACTAAAATCCACAAAACATATTAATAGAAAGACTTGCAAGAGGCAAGTTGCAAGTTAGGAAGACAGATGTATAGGTTCAAAAGTGCTGTTCACAAGGAATAGTTCATGAATTACAGATTGTTTAATCTCAAACATGACTCATTCAAAACCCAAAATACTCCCTTGGGTATTGAGGTTGCAAGTATTGTATTGTTTTCCTTTTATTACGTTTTGTTTTACTGAGGATGCAGTGAAAATAATGCAAGTGAAATTTAGAAAACATACTTGATCCTAAACACTGTGTCACAAAAAACCATTTAAAAAGGATGCCGTAAAAATCTCATTTTAGGGGCTTGGGGAGAGGAAGATAGACTTCCAAACTTGCATCACCTCTCAGCCCTACCATACAGGGGATTTATGAAGTCCATACCCCACGTGCTCAGTCATATTTACTGATTGGTATAATATTTTAAATGGTATCATTTAGTACATTCAAGAACTTTAATGGATAGCTATTCTTGGTAAAACTTGTTTTTAAATAGGATTTTCTATCAACAGAGTTTTGAAATGAGTGGCTTCTTACTCATCCCGAGGAAAGAAATATGTTTACTTTCAGATTTTATCAGAAACACATACCACTTAAACTGTTATATTTTATTCTTCATCTTCCATCACTAGAACATCCAACAGGTATGGAATATGGATGGTACATTTGCTGTCATATCCCAGCTGTTGCAATAGCACCTGGAAAATAGTAGACTGGATTTTGTTGAAAGATGCATGAATGAATCACAAGGAACATTGGGGATTACGGAAAGGCTTTAACACAAAGACTTGTGAGAGGGAGGGTGAAGAGAGAAGTTTCCCAAGGTTTCAGGTATGATCAGCTGAGGTGACACTGATGTCATTAACAGAAAAGGAAAAAGAGAGAGTGAAAATAGAAAAAGATAGAATTTTAAAAATTGAAGTAAATTTGTGTCCAGAAAGAAGACAAAGTATGAAAGTGAAGTTTTCCACTCGTCAGTTGGAAAATCTAGAGAAAGTCCATAGCTAGTGATGCAGATTTTGGAGTTATTTTCCTAGACTAAGTGTTGCATTCCTGAAAGTGGTTGTGCTTGAAGGACAGAGAATATAAAGAAAGTAGGTTGCTGCTTTGAAAATTCAGAGAAAGGTGGCGAGTTGGGGGTGGGGAGGGAGAGAAGGAAAATTTAGAGGTGAAGGAAGGAGCAAAAGAAATCAAAAACAGGAAGAAAGAAAAGAAGAAAGAAAGAAAAAGAAGAAAGAAAGAAGAAAGGGAGGGAGGGAGAAAGGGAGGAAGGGAGGGAGGGAGGGAGGAAGGAAGAAAGATCAGTGTCATGTAAGCCATGAAAAGAGGAAATTTTCACACGGATAAAGTGGTCACCTCAATCAAATGAATTGTGATCATCTAGGGTCTGAAAGTGCCATCCATAACGTCCTTTCACCCCCATTCTGAACCAGGAGCAGACTGATCTAATTGAATTGACCTCTTTGGGTCCAGAATTAATTTGGTAGCTCTGTGAAAACTGTTTTACCTTGGGAAATTGAACTGACTTAGTGTGCATTCTTTACTGTGCCTGATCATTTTTACACACAAATTTTAAGTTTCCCGCTGCATTACCTTGAAACCCATGGCTTCCTCAGTAGAGCTTAGTAAAATAAACACGTCAAAATCATCCATATGCATACACAAAAAAATGCCAGATATGCTCATAAGTATATTTCTTAAATGTGCATTTTATCAAAATTTGATTCTAAATGTATTGAATAAATGCAGCAAACCCTCAAAAAATAAGTGATATTGTGTGTGTGTTTTTCTCTACTGCTATAGATTAATTTGCTTAAACAGATCTCCCATCTATACCAATCTGTGTCTCCTATTGATAATTTTCCCCTGGTCTTTTGGTTGATTGCTGTCATTCTTTCCTGTCATCATACAGCTGCTATTCATAGATTACTTTGCAATGAGCTTTCTCCCTCTGTCCTATTAGCTTGTTGGCTTCCCTTTTCACTGCATCTCAATTTTTTTTCACCTCTCATTATCCTTTAGCTGTTAGTCTTGTTCACCTTCTTCATTCTCAGTTCCTATAACTGTAATCCTTCTCTATTTTTAGTCTGCTGATTTTGGATCCTTTTTCTCCCTAAAACAGGTTTAGACAGTGCATTTTTTACCATGCTACTTTTAAAATATCCCATCAAGTCTGGAGTCTTACACCACAGAATATATTAGTGCTTTCCCTCTTTCCATTTTACTACTGAACTTCTTCCCTTTACATCATATCACCCTACTCTTCCTGGCATTTTACTGCTGTGAATCCTCCTTGATGCAGCACCAAAGAATCAACATACTTTATTGTACTAAAGCAGTTTACAATGGTCACAGTGAATTGCTTTTTTTTTTTTTTACTACTTCAAAGAAGGACTATCAATTCTTTTTTAAATTATTGTTTCTTCTTTCCACAAAAAAAAGACTATGTAGAAAATGATACTAAAAATAAAGCCCAGATTTATTATGTCAATAATTGTGATTTTCCATTTTATTCATTTTTGTATAATTTAGTTGAAACAAAAATTCAGAAAAAGAATTACAATGTGGGGGGCGGTGGGGAGAAGAGGGTTCCTTAGCCTGGCCTGCACCCTCTCCAATCTGGGGCTCCTTGGGGGATGTCCAACTGCAGAGATCGGTCCTATATCAGCAGTCGGACATCCCTCTCACAATCCAGGACTGCTGGCTCCTAACCACTCGCCTGCCTGCCTGCCTGATCACCCCTAACCACCTCTGCCTGCCTGCCTGCCTGCCTGATCGCTCCCTGACTGCTCCCCTGCCAACCTGATTGCCCCCTAACTGTTTCCCTCCCAGCCTGATTGCCCCCTAACTACTTCCCAAGAAATATAATTCCAAGCCAATAAACATAATTCATTGTAAACTACTGGCCTGATGGCCCCTAACTGCTCCACTGCCTGCCTGACCACCCCTAACTGCCTCTGCCTTGGCCTCCGCCACCGTGGCTTTGTCCAGAAGGACGACTGGAAGGACGTCTGGAAAGTCGCTTGTCTGTCCAGTCTAATTAGCATATTATGCTTTTATTAGTATAGATTATGCAACTGAAGCTGTGTAATCATGACATTAAAGAAACAAATTAAGTTCAATTACTTATTTGATGACATTCTGGAAAATGTCAAGAAATTGTCATGGCTAAATCCAACATTTATTACAGAATTCAGGCAAATCTCTGTGTCAGTGAACAACATTAAAAACACATAGATTTCTTACACATTTTAATACTAGATTATAGCCTGTTTTAAAATATCTTAAATTATTAGTTAAGAAGAATTACCTAATAAAGAAACTTTAAGATAAGAATACAGTATTTTCCATTTCTTCCACATCAGTATCCATCAGTTTCCTAATCTATAAAACAAAGACAGGAACAAGGAGTTTTTATGTTTCATTGAAATTAGTATTTCTAATTTTGAGTTCTAGCTCCTTCACTTCAAAACCAGAATTCTTTATGTAAAGTTACAGTGAGTGACCATTTGCCAAATTCAGTGGTTCCTTTGATACTATACCACACTTGATCCCATTGTTGTGTTGGTTTCACAGTACATATTTTATAACACTTCCTATTCTCTCTCTGGGATGGTTCCTTTTCAATCCCGCCATGTCTCCACTAGCTTTTCATCTATGCAGTAAAACAGTACCTATGTATTAATGATTCTTAACATTGTAGTGAAAGAATAAAAAAAGTTTTTAAAGCTGTCTGTTTTATCTCAACTCCCCAAGGTCTCTCTCCCAGTGATGAGAACAAGGCCATTAAAAGCTGTGTGTCTTATCTCAACTCCTCCAAGTCTCCCTCCCGGGGATGAGAACCAGACCATTAAAGCTGTCCCAGGAAACAGCCCCGGGCAAAGGGCAAAGAGCAAACAGTGCTCTAACAATTAAAGAGAGACAGGATATAAGATTACCAGGTGGGATTGTTGACTAAACTTAAGCCCTGTCATGAAACATGTTATTAGCGAGCCCAGTTCACCTTTGGAATTTCCCGGCGGCTTTGTCCCCCTCTTCCTCCCTCCCGTGTGTGACCCCTCCCAACGTATAGTTTTTGCCTTTATAAGCTTGTAAGAAATTCAGCTGGGCGCTCGACTCCTCTGCTCCTGCGTGAGTCACGAGTGGAGCCCCAGCGCGCTGGAATAAAGCCTCTTGCTGTTTGCATCAAGTGACGCCTCCTGCGGTTGATTGGGGTTGCCGTCGATCCGCGGGACAGAATAAGGGTCTCCCTCTGGGGGTCTTACATTTGGGGGCTCGTCCGGGATCTGACGGCCCCCCTCATCCGCGGAGTCGACCTTGGAGGTAAGAAGGGGTACCCCGAGATTGTCTGTCTTTGTCCTGTGTTTTGTTAGTTGGTCTGGTCCTGTGTGCGCACTTTCGGTTTTGCAGCCGTTTGGCGACTCGTGAGAGTGACCGAACAGTGGTCGGTAGATGTGCCTGGAGGGCCACAGGTTGCAGCCCTGGGGGATGCCCCAAGGGTGGAGGAGAGCCAGGGACGCCTGGTAATCTCCTACTGTAAGGGCGTTGATCGGGTCCAACTGTTGGATCAGAGATTGTCAAGATCGCGCCCGTCTGATTCTGTTGCGTGTCTGTGGCGGACAAGGTGGGGTAAGTGGGTCCTCGTGTCTGTAACATTTTTGTTGTGTTTCTAACGGCGTACGAACTAACGATGGGACAGACTGTGACAACCCCTCTTAGTCTGACATTAGACCATTGGACTGACGTTAAGGGAAGAGGTCGCGACCTATCAGTTGAGATCAAGAAAGGTCCATGGCAGACTTTCTGCTCCTCAGAATGGCCTACTTTTAATGTAGGATGGCCAACAGAAGGGACTTTTGACCTGTCTGTTATTTTTGCTGTTAAAGAGATTGTTTTTCAGAAGGAACCTGGAGCCCATCCGGATCAGCAGACCTACATCGTGGTTTGGCAGGACCTGGTACAAAATCCACCCCCCTGGGTTCGACCTTGGGTTGCAAGACCCAAGCCCCGGCCGGCCGCTCCGGTGCCGGCCGCTCCTGTGCCAGCCACTCAAGTTCTCGCAGTCCAAACTCCCAGTTCTGGGGGGGAATCCAGTCACTCGGACCCCCCCAAGAAGATTTATCCAGAAATCCAGACTGACCTCCTTCTCCTTGACCCACCCAGCTCCCCCACATCATCGAGACTGCCTTCCCCCTCTCCAGGTCCGACTGGGATTTCAACACGGCAGAAGGTAGGGAGCGACTGACAGTCTATCGCCAGACTCTAGTGGCTGGCCTCCGCGGGGCAGCGAGACGCCCCACTAATTTGGCTAAGGTAAGAGAGGTTATCCAGGGGGCCACAGAACCCCCGTCAGTGTTTCTTGAGTGCTTAATGGAAGCTTTCAGGCGCTACACCCCGTTTGACCCTACCTCTGAGGGGCAAAGGGCTTCTGTAGCGATGGCTTTTATAGGGCAGTCAGCAACAGATATTAAGAGAAAGTTGCAGAGAATAGAAGGGTTACAAGATTATACCCTACAGGACTTAGTTAAGGAGGCAGAGAAAGTGTATCATAAGAGGGAAACTGAAGAGGAAAAGAAACAAAAGAAAGAGAGGAAAGAGAACAAAAGGGATCGCAAGCAGGAGAAGAACCTGACACGGATTTTGGCCGCAGTAGTAGGTGAGAGAGGCCAGGAACAAACCCAAGGCAGGGCTAAAAAGTCAAGTAACCTGGGCAACCGCACCCCATTAGACAAAGATCAGTGTGCTTACTGCAAGGAAAAAGGTCACTGGGCTAGGGAGTGCCTTAAGAAGAAAAGAACGGGCCCTCCAAGAAAGTGTTAGCCCTGGAGGAAGAAGAGTGCCAACGGGGCACGGGGCTACTGCTAGAAGAACTCGCCCGCTTAGGATATCGGGCCTCCGCCAAGAAGGCCCAGATCTGCCAAAGGGAGGTAACGTACCTGGGGTACGCCCTCAAAGGGGGGCGGAGATGGCTAACGGAGGCCAGGAAACAAACTGTGACTCAAATACCCGTTCCTCGCTCACCCCGCCAGGTGCGAGAATTTTTAGGGACTGCAGGGTTTTGCCGCTTATGGATTCCCGGGTTCGCTACCCTGGCTGCTCCCCTCTATCCTCTGACTAGAGAAAGTGCCCCGTTTAAGTGGGGTAACAGCCAACAGCAGGCCTTTGATGACATCAAGAAGGCATTACTGTCAGCCCCGGCCCTGGCATTACCGGACGTAGCAAAGCCCTTCGTCCTATATGTGGATGAGAGAGGGGGAGGTGCTGACCCAGCCTCTGGGGCCATGGAAGAGGCCGGTAGCCTACCTCTCCAAGAAGCTGGACCCTGTTGCTAATGGTTGGCCTGCCTGTCTAAAGTCCGTGGCGGCAGTGGCAGTGTTGGTGAAAGATGCTGACAAATTGACTATGGGACAAAAGCTAACGGTCATTGCCCCCCACTCCTTGGAGAGCATCATCAGACAGCCCCCTGAGCGATGGCTGTCCAACGCCCGCTTGACACACTACCAGAGTCTCCTACTGAATGGAGACAGGATCCAGTTCGGGCCGCCTGCCATCCTCAGCCCGGCTACCCTACTACCCGACTCGTCCACCCAGGAGAGTGTGTGGCACACCTGTCAGGAGATACTAGCAGAGGAAACGGGGACCCGAAGGGACCTCCGAGACCAGCCCTTGCCAGACGCTCGGCTGACCTGGTTCACTGATGGAAGCAGCTACATAATAGAAGGTAAAAGGGTGGCCGGGGCGGCGGTGGTGGACGACGAGCAAATTATCTGGGCAAGCCGTCTACCCGAAGGGACGTCAGCTCAGAAGGCCGAGTTAATAGCTCTGACTCAGGCCCTACGATTGGCAGAAGGGAAGAAAGTTAACATCTACACTGATAGCAGGTATGCCTTCGCTACTGCCCATGTCCACGGGGCTATCTACCGACAGCGGGGGCTACTAACCTCTGCGGGGAAGGAAATCAAAAATAAAGAAGAAATTCTAAGCCTGTTAGAGGCCGTTCACCTTCCTAAGAAAGCGGCAATTATTCACTGCCCCGGCCATCGGAAAGGAGGGTCCAGGGTTGCTGGAGGGAATCAAAGGGCTGACAGAGAAGCCAAGCGGGCGGCTCAGGGACTCGACATCTTATCCTTGTCTGGGGAAAAACCTAGGTCACACCCTGAAGATATGGTATACCCATCTATCAGGAACTTTGATTATTCAGAATCAGACCTTGAGAGAATGGACAGATTAGGATTTCGCCTAGAGACTCCAGAGGGGATCCGGGAAACCTCAGAAGGAAAAAGAATCCTTCCTGAAAAGCAGGCCATCATTTTCCTCAGACACCTTCATAAGTTAACTCATCTGGGCCCAAAACATTTAAAAACTATTGTCCAGTCATCACCGTATTATATCATGAAACTAGGAGAGCTCGCAGATACAACTGTAAAAGAATGCAAGCCTTGTCAGATGGTGAATGCCCAGCCCAGCAAGCTATCTCAGGGCAAACGGCTCCGAGGAGACCGCCCTGGGAGTTACTGGGAGGTAGACTTTACTGAGGTAAAGCCAGCCAGGTACGGATACAGATACTTATTAGTGTTCATAGATACATTTTCAGGATGGGTCGAAGCCTTCCCTACCAAGAAAGAGACTGCTCAGGTGGTAGCCAAGACAATACTAGAGGATATCTTCCCGAGATTCGGGGTGCCCAAGGTAATCGGGTCAGACAACGGCCCTGCGTTTGTTGCCCAGGTAAGTCAGGGACTGGCCAAAATCCTGGGGCTTGATTGGAAATTACATTGTGCTTATAGGCCCCAAAGCTCAGGGCAAGTAGAAAGAATGAATAGAACTTTAAAAGAGGTCATGACTAAATTATCCTTAGAGACTGGCATAACAGACTGGACAGTCCTCCTTCCCTTTGCTTTGTTCTGGGTCTGCAATACCCCTGGCTCCCTCAATCTAACTCCTTTTGAAATTCTTTATGGGACTCACCCCCCACTCATTACCATACAGCACCTTCCTTCCCCAGAATCTTACTCCCCTCCATCTCTGTATGCCAGATTAAAAGCCCTTGAGACTGTGCAGAAGGAAGTGTGGAATCGGTTGGCCGAGGCCTACAAGCCTGGAGACCTGCAGGTGCCTCATCAGTTCCAGGTCGGAGACTCGGTGTACGTTCGGCACCATCGTGCGGCCAGCTTAGAACCGAGGTGGAAAGGACCATACATAGTGCTGCTCACGACTCCGACTGCAGTAAAGGTCGATGGCATCACCGCCTGGATCCACGCTTCACATGTCAAGCCCGCGCCACCACCCAGCGTGGAAAGTGGAAAAAATGGACAACCCCCTCAAGCTCCGCATTCACCGTGTTCCTGCTCCTGTTGACGCACCTTCCGCCGATAAGTAGTTCTAACCCCCATGCCCCCCAACGGCTAACATGGCAGGTCCTCTCCCAGACTGGAGATATAATATGGAGCACCACCAAGGAGAACCCCCTTTGGGCCTGGTGGCCATCCCTAACCCCAGGCATTTGTGCCTTAGTAGCTGGATTAGACAATTGGGATATCCCCACCTTGACCTCCGAGGAGGCCCGCCGATATTGGCCTTCCTCACCCAGGCCTTTTGGGGGAGCAGAATACCGCCTTGTCGAGGGGCATGACCCAGGCTGTAGCTACCCAAAAACCCGAAACACTTTAAGCCAGACTCCTTTCTATGTCTGCCCCCGGGATGGGAGATCTAGAGAACTAGCACGCAAGTGTGGAGGAGCAAACTCCTACTACTATGCGGCGTGGGGCTGTGAGACTACTGGAAACGCTTACTGGAACCCCACCTCTTCCTGGGATCTAATAACAGTTCAGAAAAATCTTACGGTAGCAAACTGTTACAACCGAGGGTGGTGTAATCCTCTAAACATCTCCTTCACAGAGAAAGAAAAGCTATAGAGCAATCAATCACAAAATTGGAAGAGTCACTGACCTCTTTATCTGAGGTAGTATTACAGAATAGGCGAGGCTTAGATCTCCTATTCCTCAAAGATGGTGGATTATGTGCTGCTCTAGGAGAAGAATGTTGTTTTTACATAGATCACTCTGATGTAATAAAAAATTCCATGTCCAAACTTAGAGAAAGATTAGAAACAAGACAACGAGATCAGGAAGAGAATCAGGGATGGTTTGAGAGTTGGTACAGCCGGTCCCCATGGTTCACTACCCTCATATCCACCCTGATGGGTCCCCTTATTATACTGCTTTTAATTCTCACTTTTGGGCCCTGCATCTTAAATCGCCTAGTCACCTTCATCAGGGAAAGAATAAGTGCTGTGCAGGTACTAATGCTCAGGCAGCACTACCAGTCCCTCCGCCAAGGAGACAGCCTCGGAGAAAGGTATATAGAGACAGAAGTTCCATGATTAGAACTTACCAAAAAGCAAATGGGGGAATGAAAGAATAAAAAAATTTTTTAAAGCTGTCTGTTTTATCTCATCTCCCCAAGGTCTCTCTCCCAGTGATGAGAACAAGGCCATTAAAAGCTGTGTGTCTTATCTCAACTCCTCAAAGTCTCCCTCCCGGGGATGAGAACCAGACCATTAAAGCTGTCCCAGGAAACAGCCCCGGGCAAAGGGCAAAGAGCAAACAGTGCTCTAACAATTAAAGAGAGACAGGATACAAGATTACCAGGTGGGATTGTTGACTAAACTTAAGCCCTGTCATGAAGCATCTTATTAACGAGCCCAGTTCACCTTTGGAATTTCCCGGCGGCTTTGTCCCCCTCTTCCTCCCTCCCGTGTGTGACCCCTCCCAACGTATAATTTTTGCCTTTATAAGCTTGTAAGAAATTCAGCTGGGCGCTCGACTCCTCTGCTCCTGCGTGAGTCACGAGTGGAGCCCCAGCGCGCTGGAATAAAGCCTCTTGCTGTTTGCATCAAGTGACGCCTTCTGCCATTGATTGGGGTTGCCGTCGATCCGTGGGACAGAGTAAGGGTCTCCCTCTGGGGGTCTTACAGTAGCTTCACGCTATATTTCTCACCTTGCTTTCAAAACACGTATATATATATCTAATGGCATGCCATATGCATATTTTTCACGTGATACTAAAAGTTGAATCTGACCTTACCATATATAACTATTATCTTCCACCTAAAATCTGTTTTACCTAACTATCTTCAGCACTGTGATGCCATTATAATATCCTTGTTATTGTTTAACAGGAAAGTTGTAAAGGGAAGACTAGATAATATAAGCATGCCATTTATACAGCTTTGCCAGGAAGCTACAGTTAACATTCTCCAAATGTGTTCCCTGAAAATCACTGGGGGAGGGAAGGGACAATAGACACATGCCTTGTAAGGTTTGGGTGATGTGAAAATGTGCTTATCTGTCAGTCACACCTAATAACAAGTCAGTGGCCAAAATAGGCGTGGCCACTGCAAGTGCAGGAAGATTTTATATTTAAATTCCTGAACAAAGGAGCCCTCTATCTATCTATCTATCTATCTATCTATCTATCTATCATCTATCTATCATCTATCTATCATCTATCTATCTCTCTATCTCTATCTCTATCTCTATCTCTCTTTTTTTCCTTTTGCTGCTTGCACCTGATTTTGGCTTGCCCACATGGCCCACAGCTATGTGGACTCCAAACAATGGACTAATGGACTGTGATTAGCATAATGCTGTACTGACTTAGTTCTACCATGGAATATAAACTCTGGACACTGGCCCTACTTTTGGCTCTGCTGGAGCCCAGGTACAGATTTTCCAGGACTTGTTTAAGGACAATGGGACTTTGAAATCCAAGAAATACAATTCCACACCAATAAACATCATTTATTCTACCGTGCCAGTCTTAGAAAATTCATTTTCTCTAGATATCTCAAGAGTCACCCTACTCCCACTAGGTTCAGGGAAATTAGACCCACAGATTTCTCTGGCAACAAATGGTGCTATCCACACATTCACTAACTAAGATCTAAGACTTATCACTAGAAAAGATTATTCAGATGAAATGTGTGTGTTTTTAAACACTCAATAGGAGCAAAGATCTGTATTAAATGTGCCTTGACTTTTACATGTCTTTATGTTCTTTTCTTCTGCAAGACATACAAAGGTCTTTACATTTCTACATCAATTTTATGGAGAGACTCCTTTTGTTATATTTGTAAACTCTAGAAAAATTATAATGGGAATCTTCACCTTTCCCTGGGTTTCACATAGAAATCATACAGTTTTGATTTTATTAGTACTAGCCATTGTTGAGTCTATACATCATCATTTTTAGCCAAATTTGTTTTTACCTCTTTCATTAAACAATTATTTAGAAGTGTTAAATTCTTTGTTAAAAGTCAATGGCTGGTTTTATTGGACAAAATCACAGAACCATTATTATATTTATGTACACTTTGAATTTTCAAGAGGGGGCCATATAATATAGCATTTCACAAACTTATATACCAGAGTATTTTTTAAATGACAACTGTTACCTTATATAAAATAAATATCTAGCAACTACTATCATATGTCAAATCAATACCAGTTTTGAAAATGCTGATTTAATTTTCATTCTTTCTAAACTATCACACGGTATTTCCTAGATTGATTCAATTAGTAAGTATTACATATTATAGAAGTTAAACTTCCACAAGAAGGTGAAATCATTTTTGAGCCCTAGCTGGTTTGGCTCAGTGGATAGAGCATCAGCCTATGGATTGAAAGGTCCCAGGTTCAATTCGGTCAAGGGCACGTACCTGGGTTGCCAGCTAGATCCCCAGTAGGAGGTGTGCAGGAGGCAGCCAATCAATGGTTCTCTCTCATCATTGATATTTTTATCTCTCTCTCCCTTCCTTTCTGAAATCAATAAAATATATTTAAAAATAAAATAAAATCATTTTTTACTTTGGTTTGTGGAAACTAGAGTACAAATAAGATAATTTATTCAAAGAAGACACTACCTACTAATTCAATCTAAAATATGTACATTACATTTGGACCCTTGTTTACAGTTCTGTCAGAGTGTTTATCTTCTCTGTGTTGTCTTGGAAATATCATATTTTAAGAGAAGGAATCAAAGAGTCAGATGTCTGAGGTTCAATAAGGGGAACTAAAGCATTCAACAGAATAGTGCCACTAGAGCCACTCATTACTATTAAGGACAAGATGACAAGCAATTAGGAACAAGATACTTCCCAGCAAGTAGTTACTCTTTCTTGTAAAATATTATAGCAGAAGATGTCCTATTTGAAGAGAAAGTTATCCAGAAGAGTTGGTCCTTTCTATAGTAGGGCCAGTGTCTTTTATATCTTCAGGTGATTTTAAGTTTTTTACTTGAAAATATCAAGCTTGAAAATAGAGCTATGAATGGTTTTAGATGATGAATGTAGTGTTTCTCTCAGAACTCGTTGTTCTTTCATATCAATACTTTAAATTACTTATCATTGGGTTTCATACCCATTCCATTTTCTCTTGAATAATCTCTTTTGATTGAAATAAGGCTATAAAAAAGATAATTTATTTTCCAATATACATAATTAAATAGATTTTTGGTAGGGGGGCTTTTTAAGGTTGTTTTTACTTTTGCTTTTTAAATGAAAAGTAATATTAGAGTTATTAACTTTAAAAATATACGACTTTCCTTATTAATACAATTTACATATAGTAAATTAAGTTGTTCATGAAATCTGTTAGAGGAGCTATATGTTTTAAATGTAACTTAGATAAGTATCAAAAAGAGTTTCTTAATCTATATTGGTTAAGGAACAAAGAAAATAAATTTGACAAAAGCAGTGAATATAATATTGTAGCTTTTGACAGTTTATAAGAACTCATGAACTTCAATTTATGATTTGAAGTCTTCAAGAATTGGTTTTCAACGAACTGTCACTATGCACACTCATTTACTGTGAAAAAAGCAAACTCACCCACAGATAGATAGAGAGAGAGGAGGGGAGAAGAGAGACCCACATAGAAAATAGAAATCTTGAAAATATATATATTGTTCTATGTATTTAATGTTTGGCAATTGTTTTTAAATTGCAATAAGTTATTACATAAATTCACTATATTCTTATTTTAACACTCAGAGTTTTTAAAATTATATTTTATTAATTTCTTACAGCGAGGAAGGGAGAGGGATAGTTAGAACATCAATGAGAGAGAAACATCAATTCAGCTGCCTCCTACACACTCCCTACTGGGGATGTGCCCACAACCAAGGTACTTGCTCTTGACCGGAATCGAACCTGTGGCCCTTCAGTCCGCAGACCGACGCTCTATCCACTGAGTCAAACAGGTTAGGGCAACACTCATAGATTTTAATAGCAAGGTATGTGTGGATCTGCATAGGGAGATAGATGTCATAAAATATCCAATGTTACTTCGTAAGAGGCAATGTTATTAACACATAAACTCTAAAATAAAAGGCTTAACTATAGATACATATGCAATCACCTTCCTTATTAATAACATGCTATAATGAGGAGGAAGCTGGTCTTGCAAGGCATGTCCGGCCATAAAAACTGTGAACAATGCACTGCCCTGGGGGAAGGGAAGGGTTGTTAACGCTGGCCCCAGGACAGATCATCGGATATGGCCTGGGGACCCCCAACACCTGGGGGCCTTCCTGTAAGCCCAAGAAAGGGGGCGGAACCATATACCCCAGTGGGATATATATAGACAGGCTCTCTGCATGTTTCTTCACTCTGATTTGGAAATGATTCCTGGAGTCCACTAGTGTTAATAAACGGGGTCCTTCCCTTTCTCTAGGAAGTGTGCTTGGTATTTCTTTGGTCTTCTGCAACAATCAAATTATTGAAACAGGAATTTTGGGGAGTGAAAAAGACAGGTTTTAGGAAATTTTGGAAATTAAGGGGACCATGGAGGAAGCACAGGGCTGCAGAGCAGCAGAAGGTACATTTCCATAGAATGAGGGAGCTGGGAACAGCAAAAGGTTTATATTTACAAAATAAAGAGAAGGAAGCCCTTCATCCAGAAGGAGAGGAAAAAAGCCCAAAGGGAAGAGGAAAACAATAAGGAAGAAGCGGGGAGAACCTCACGTGTGCCCTGTGAGGTTCAACCTTTGAGCCCAGGAGTTACCATAGTAACCAGTCTAAGGGAATAGTGACTAATTAGGGGATATCAAGGCACCAGGATCTGTAGCCTTTATAAGCCATGGGGAAAAGGAACTCAGGGGGACCCTTTCCCCCTCCGCACGTGGGAGTTCATTCTGTGGGACTCTTTCCCTCTCCCCATGTGGAGTCTGTACTTACTCTTCAATAAATCTCCACCTTTGCTATACCACTTTCTGTCTGTGGATTCATTCTTCGATTCTGGCAGACAAAGAATCTGGGTTCCAGTCCAAAAGTTCCATTTCATGCTGTTACAGAAGACCAAAGAAAAGCAAAGACACTTCTAAGAAAAAGGAGGGACACTGTTTAATACACCGTCAGACTCAGGGAACAGCTTTCCAAATCTGAGTGAAGAAACATGCATGGGGCTTTCCTTTATACCTCCCTCCCTGTGGTCTTTGTCCCACAAACATGGATTATGCTTCCGGTCCTTTTCGTGGGCCTTGCAAGAAGACCCCCAGGTGTTGGGGATCTCCAGGCCATATCTGATGGTCTGGCCTGGCGCCAGAGTTAATAACCCTCCCTGCGGGGCCGTGCACAGTTCACAGTAACAGGTTCTGCGAGACCAATATCTGGGAAGGAGAGAGGGACTTAATTATAGGTTATCAGGAATGTACACTGAGCTTGCTGGCTTGGATTCAGATCACTAGCCCCAAATATCAGGGTTCCATTGGAATTAGCTCTTTTTAGCCTTCTCAATTATAAAACATTTTAATTTCCAAAAGACTTTTCATTGTACCTACTAGCAATACAACTATAGCTCAAAATAAAATCTATTCTTATAAACAGGTCAAGGTATGCATTAATTCTTCAATACAATTTTATTTAGATGACACACTTTCATACTTAAATAAATAATACCATCTTTGGCCTATAGCTAGGAGCATGACTTGAGTTTTAATGAAATTAAGCAAAGCAATAGTGTAATAGAAAAAGGATGTAAATATATTATTTTCTTTAATTCCTGCATTTTTCATCCTTTTATATTGTATTCTTGGCCCTGTAGCTATTAATATAATAATCATATTGTACAGGGAATAATGCAAAACATATTTGAAATGGTGAGTGTGTTTAAGAGCCTCATGAGAACATTTATGTCTATCTTCTTAGGACTGAAAGTTTACTTTATTTTTTCGTTGCATCTAGTTTATAGCAATTGAGCACCATGTGAAGGCCCTGCCTAGCTGGCCAAGTAACTTAGCTATCTCATACAAAGAGAAGTGAATTATACATTTTTTGTAAAGTACATTGTCACAGGCCTCACTATCAACAGTGAAACAGGAATTTTAGGGGTAAAATAGGACAGGTTTAGGAAATTTTAGAAATTTTGAAAATTAAGGGGACCATGGAGGAAGCACAGGGTTGCAGAGCAGCAGAAGGTATATTTCCATAGAATGGGGAACTGGGAACAGCAAAAGATCTATATTTACAAAATAAAGAGAAGGAAGCCCTTCATCCATAAGAAGAAGAAGCAAGCCCAAAGGGAATAGGAAAACAATAAAGAAGAGGGGTGTGGGGAGACTCATATGTCCCATGTGAGGTTCAACCTTTGAGCCCAGGAGTTACCATAGTAACCAGTCTAAGGGAATAGTGACCAATCAGAGGGGATATCAAGGCACCAGGATCTTCAGCCTTTATAAGCCATAGGGAAAAGGAACTCAGTGGGACTCTTCCCCCCTCTCTATTTGAGAGTCCATTCTGTGGGACTCTTTCCCTCTCCCCACATGGGAGTCTATACTTGTTCTTCAATAAATTTCCACCTTTGCTATACTACTCTTTGTCCGTGGATTCATTCTTCGACACTGGCAGACAAAGAATCCAGGTTCCAGCCCAAAAATTCCGTTTCAACAGCAATGCAGTGGCTTAATATAACTGAAATGATGTGTATCTTCCTTTATAAAACTGGATTTAATTTTTCAGTCTTGTATCTAATGTAACGGTGAAGTATCTTAATATAAGATTTTTATTTGATACTGCTACAAGACAGTGCTTATGTGAGAGTAGTACAAAGCAAAAAAACCTGAGGGTCTCAAGTCCCAGAGGCAATGTAGTAAGAGGAAGGTGAAGATAGTTAAATATACCTCCTCATCTTTACTCAGATATTTGGATACTGCTTGACAACTCCTGGATTATTTTTCTTCTTTCTTAACCTCAAGATTTGACTCTAACAAGAAATGTGTTTTCTTGCTTTCATCATCTTTTGATTTGCTATTTGCTTCATCCTTCTGTCAGAACCCCTGTATGGTCTTAATTCTTTTTAACTTTCAGCTGATTTTCCAGTCTCTAATATATATACAAGAATTGACAGCAAATAATTGCTATTAAAACATCGTTATTAATTTTAATACATATGAAGGAATGTGATTGCATATGTGTCTATAGTTAAACCTTAATATATAAATCGATTCTATAAAATAATAATACAAATAAAATCCTCTCTCTGCTATAAATATAACACTTTTCCTAGGTCTTCAAAAAATACTGAGCAGTTCCAAAAACAGAACTGGATCTGCAACAATACAGTGCAATAACGGATTACCAATAACAATACATATTTCAGAAAGGAAAAAAACAACAACAAAAAGATGTTAGAAAACAAAACCATGGAAATAGTAAGTTCTGTAAAATAGACCTAACAGTAGAAACTTGAGAAAATAGCACAACTTTTTTTTCCTACCACATTGGCACTTATGGCAGATATTACCACTGTTTGCCAATGTCTAGTTCTCCTCTATGTCTATGCGCACTCCATCATCACAGTTACCTTGATGGTGGGTTTAAATGACAAGCTCTGCCGAATAAAACCTGAGTGGCAGTGATATGTGGTACTTGCAGGCAGATACATTTCAGAAACGGTTCCAATGATAGATATCTACAGAGTGTAGGAAGGAAATAAACCTTGGTATTTCTAAGATACTGATATTTTGGAGTTATCACCGCCTATATTGACTGATATAGTACCCTAAGTCTACTTTTCAGCTCCCAGGTAAGAGAAAATATAGTTTTCATTGCTTCCCCTATTTATTTGAACCTGGAATCTGTGCATAAGATATAAGGCAATGGCATTAAAACCTCTGCATAATAAACCTTACAGAGAGGAAATTATGTACAACTTCATCAGTCTCTTATTCTTGAAATGATAATATCGGACTTAAAAGCTGTATGTTGTAAAGTATCTCAATCATGTCCACATAGAAAAGCCTGAGTTGACCAAAATATTTTGTAACTGACATCATGTATAGTCATTTTACTATCATTTGCTCACATATTAAGTAATAAAAACTTGGAATATTGTGAAGTCATGAAAGAGCATAACACATTTTAGACATTCTCTATTAACTAGCAAGGTGGAATATACATCTTGTTTCCAGTGCACCAGTCTTTGATTGAGTCAAATATTTTGAAAGCCTTTCCATCAATAAGTGTTAAATCAGAAACTCTGGTAATTCATTCCTCATACACTCAGATTGATGGGGTTTTATTATAGATAAATTTATAAGCATAAAATAAGTGATAAAACTTTAAGAGAAAGTAAATAAGTAGAGATAAAATATGCTATATGTTGGTTGAGATTTAAATACCAAAATTATGTTTGACTTATATAAATATATGAAGAAATCATTTCCAATACATACATATAGTTATATAGAGCTATATGTTACCTTATCTGTCAGGGACAAATCACAAACACACACACACACACACACACACACACACACACACACACTTAAATGGAACATCTGTGTTTTTTAGCCCAATAATCCTAAGGGAAATAAAGTCAGTACAATATGGAAAACCTTGAAGTCAATCTAAATATGAAAAAAAATAAAATTGCCATTAATGACCTAGTATTTGTTAGTAAGTTATAAAGTTAAAAGTTCATTTATACTGTATATAGTTTTCTTAAGACATGGGCATATTTGGGCAACATTTTACAGTTTTAGTGCATGAAGACAAGCTCTGGACCTAGGTTGCCTGGTTAAAATGGCACAGCACTATATGAGCTGTGTGACTTTGAGAAGTATTTTACATATCCCCAATTTACAGTTTCCTCGTATGATAAATTATAGTACCTATTCCATATGCCAATTTTGAGGGTTAAATAAACTGCAACAAAGCAAAATCCCTGGAACAGAGTAATTGCTCAATATATATTAACTATTGATATTGGTATTTTCTGAACAGGAAAATAATTATGGTAAATGATGTGTGCTATGATGTGATAATTATCCTATATAATAAAAGTGTAATATGCAAATAGATCGAATGGCTGAACAACTAGTTGGCAGGGAGCGGGGCCGGCAAGCAGATGGCACCAGGCCAGCCAAAGTGCATACCAGCGAGCAGAAGGAGGGGACAATGATGGGGGGAGGAGGTGGCAGCGACCAGTGGCGGTGGAGGGGTGATGGGGGGCCTGGGCCGTGCTGGTTGGTGCCATTGTCTGATTGGCCTCCTGGTCGCCTCCCGCAGAGAGAGGCAAGACTGTGGGGAGTGGGCCTAAGCCGTCAGTAGGACACCCCCTGAGGATTCCCGGACTGTGATAGGGCACAGGCCAGGCTGAGGGACCCCTCCAGTGCACAAAAATTTGTGCACTGGGCCTCTAGTCCTATTTAATAAAGAGGGAATACGCAAATTGACTGTCACGCCATCACAAAGATGGCAGTGCCCATAGCCACAAGATGGCAGTGCCCAGTCCTCTCAGCCCCGCCTGAATCCCCCAGTCCTTTCAGCCCAGCCAGGAGGGTGGCAGGCGCACAGTGTGGCTGGACCTGCCCTCAGCCTCCCAGCCTCCTAGGGCCTGCCCAAGGTGCAGGCAAGCCTCGGATGGCGGCTGCCCATCTGCCCAGGGCCGTCTGAGGCTCAGGTAACCAGGGCTGGCCGAGGCTTGCACTGCCAGCAGTGGCAAGCCTAGGTATGATGGGGGCATCACCTTCCCCTAATTGCTGGGTCACCTCCCACCCCTGAGGGCTCCCCGAGTGTGAGAGGGGGCAGGCCAGGTTGAGGGACCCCCCCCCCCTCCAGTGCATGAATTTTCATGCACTGGACCTCTAGTTGCTATAATAAAAGAGGAACTGCTTTTAACTCTTAACTTTCTAAATAGTTCAAGTCTGAATTTTTGAGGTAATAGGTGAGATTGAACAGCTTCATAAAAGGTAATATAGAATTACTATTCCATTTCTAGGGACACGTTGAGTGAACCTATAATAGGCTGAATCTAGGAGTTACTCATAAAAGGCCAGGTAGCAGATTTTACAGTTGAAGGAGCTCATGTAAATTATGGTGTGCTGTGCCCAAGTTATTCTCAGTATAAAATTATGCAGAGAGATGCAGAGATTATCTCAGGCTGGTAAAATTCCATTCAGCACAATGTCGCATACACAGCAACCTAGTAACAAAAGGGGCACATGGCTCCCTCTAACACAGCACCACAGAGGAATTTTGTTCTCTATTCCAATCTTGCAAGTTTCTCTATGTTTGAAATGTTTCAAAATTTAAAATAACAAACTAGTAGTTCTGAAAAAAATATGGAAAATTTGCCATGTTTAATTTTTTTTTATTTGAAATTAAAAGAAACAGAAGAAAAATGTGCAACTTAATTTTAAATTATCTCTGCTTTTATACATTTTAGAAATGTTAATCATGTGCTTTTTAAAATCCAGGAATAGCCGAAACCGGTTTGGCCCAGTGGATAGAGCGTCGGCCTGTGGACTCAAGGGTCCCAGGTTCGATTCCAGTCAAGGGCATGTACCTTGGTTGCAGGCACATCCCCAGTAGGGGGTGTGCAAGAGGCAGCTGATCGATGTTTCTCTCTCACATATGTTTCTAACTCTCTATCCTTCTCTCTTCCTCTCTGTAAAAAATCAATAAAATATATTTAAAAATAAATAAATAAAATAAAATTCAGGAACATATTTTATGCTTCTCAAAAATTTTCTACATGAATTAAATGATCAGAGTTTCAAATTTATTTTGTACAAAATAAAGCAATCCAGAATTATTATTTTTCAAGCTGGTTGCACTTATTTATATTTATATATTCATTAGATTGTTTAAAAACATTCATATTTATATTCAACAGGTTCAATAAACAGTCCAAGAAAAATATATGGGTTTTCATACACCTATCATCCAAAGACCTTCTCCTTGTTCCAATAATGTTTTGTTTGTTTCCAGCAAAAATATCCATGCCAGGATCACAATTTCCACCCACTCAGTATGTCTTTCTAATTTCTCAGCTTTTCTTGGCTTTCATTACCACACATTTTTTAGTACAAAGCAATAATTTTGTAGACCTTCTAGCTGTGTGTATTTATGGAGTGTTTCTCATGATAAATTTAATTACTGCATTCATATTGATAATCTGAGACATTCATTCCTGAGGTAAAAAAAAATCACTGGATTCAATTGTTCTCAATTTGAATTACCTGGAAAGCTTTTAAATCACCTGATACCCAGGTGGCACCCAGAACCAGTAAATCAGAAACTCCACAGTTCACATCCAGGCATTAGTATTTTGCATCAACTTAATTGACTCATAAGTTGCATAACCAAATATTCATATACTTATAGTACATTGTTTGATGTATATAACTGGGAACTTAATTAAGATATAGAACATTTCCATCACCCAAGAGAGTTTCATCCTACTCCTGTGTAAGATGGTTCCTGGTGATTTGGACATCCACTAAAAACTTAATGTAAATATGGAAACTTGAAAATCATAAGACTATTATGAAGAGCTGAAGTGTTTAATATAAAGCTATAAGAATATAAAATTATCCCTATAGACAGTTTGTAGGTGTCAAGAAGGCTTCTAACTAGTATAGCAATTTGCAATGGACATTTATATTATTTTTAGTATTTTGTTCCCTTTTTTTAGTCCTTCATCCTTCCCTTCCTCCTTCTTCCTCCTTCCTTCTCTCTCTCACACCCTCCTGACTTCATTATTTTCTTTATTTTTCCTGTTCTCCCTCAATCACATTGCTAGCTATTTCATCTTCATGCTGTTTTGCTTATTTATATTCCTCCTTCATTCCTGTCAATTTATTGATTTTGAATCTATATTTTAACTAGAAAACAAACTCAAAACAAGTTGGGTACTTTTGAGAACCAGGGGTCTATCCTAGGAAGAAATTCCATGATGTTTAGTGTTTGACATTAAGATATAGCTTTTGCCTGCCTAAATACAGTGTTCAGTGAGGGGAGTGTCTTATTTTGTTGAGCTTTGTATAGTTGCGAATTACTCTTTCATCATGATGACTTTTAGAATCCTGTTATTTTGACCAACACTTACACTACTCTCTGACACTTTTGAACCCCACATCTGTTAGTAGCAAACTCTGCTCTATCATTAGCTTCTCCTCTGAATGTTCTTTCTACTTTCTGGACTTTATTAACAACTGCTCCTGAGGACACTACCTGGTTGTAGCATCATCAAGAGGAAGCTGTTATTACTGTTATATAATCTCAGGGTCCAAAGGAGGAAGCTTGGTGATATGGACCAGATGTTTTCTCTGTTGCTCAGTAGTGCTGCCAAACCTCCTCTTGGCTTGGCTATAATGAATGCATAGACCTCTTAGCTACTTCTTTTTCAGTGACTTCTTCAGCTCCTCACTTAAACACATGGTTCAAATACACTAATTTCTTTAGTCACACCTTTATTATCACTGATAACTTCACTATTTATGAATGTCCTGGACCACCATTTCCCCTCCTTCCCACTTACTGAAAAAATCATCTGCAATTATCATTATCATTTAAATATTCATTGTATCAACTTCTACATTTTCTTTCCTTTCCAGATTTGATTCCATTGTCTGTTTATTATAGTCAAACTACTGAGAACTTCCTCAGACAACTAGCCCTCTCCTTACCATCATGCTTAACTGCTGAACCTCAATCACAGGTGAAGCCAACTAACCTTGAAAAAACATTATGCCATCAGTCTCAATGGTTTAGTTTTAAATGCGTGATAACGTACCTCAAACCACTACTCAACAGTGCCTGCTGGTCTTAATTTGTACCCTTAGAAAGCTCACCTTATTACTACTATACATAAACATTATTTTACCCTTTCTTCTTTATCTGAATCACAAATCTACCCCGACACTCAGTTGATGGCTAAGCATCCTACTTGACTGAGAAAGTAAGAACTCCTAATATTTAGGCTGGGATCACAGGAACAAATTAGGATTGTCTCAAACATATCCTGATACACCTGGCTTTTTTGTGGTTTACTTTAAAAAAAAATTAATAAGAAAGTTATTTCCTGTACTGGGATCTCATTAAAAATAAAGTTGTTTTATAAAAGTGTTTGCTAATAGATAATATTCTATATTAGTAAGCCTGGATCCTCATCAATGGCTTGAGATAGGTGGGTGGTTTGATAATGTGGTATAGAGGATGGAAAGGGCTTTAGTTTGGGAGTTAAGAGCTGTGTTGTAGAGTAGCTCTACTAGTATTACTCACTGCATGTAAATCCATGTACCTCTCATAATCTCTGTAAGATTTGGTTTTATAATTGGAAAATGAGAATATTGGTCTGAATGATCATTAAAGTTTTGTCGAAGTTTGAGATTATATGATTCTCTTTGTCTCTAAGAATCCTATGGATCTCAAAGCAGAAAGGAAGCACAAGTATTAGCTAAAACAATCATGAGTTAAAATTTTTGGAATCCATAACAATATAAAAAGGGCATTATTATGTAAAAAGATAGTTAGAACATTTGACATTCTGTATAGTATCAGAGATAAATGTTCTTCAATAAATTTAATTTCAATAAAATTGTTTCATTGTATTCTTCATTATGGTACTCATAATTAACTTTTATAATGCCCCAAGGGAGTGTTGCTCAATCTTAGAGTGCTAGAACTTTTCTTTAAAAATTCATGGATGTTATATATTAGAAAAAATGTCCCTTTGGTGTATCGTATAAATTTTGAAACATAGCCCAGTACCCAAATGCTGTAAATCCACACATTTTCTTTAGAGTTGCTGGGCTTTGTAAATCAAATGTAATCCCCAATGCGCAATATATGCTGTCAGATACTTCTTGCTATTAATAACACGACATTCCTCTTAAAACAATGCTAAGACATTATATTACATTTAAACATAACATTTACAATTCTCTGAAGCTGAATGGAGATTGTGGTAACAAATGCTAAATGGAAATTTTCAAATGCAGAAAATTAGAAATGTACTGCAAAGTAGGTTTCTTCCCAAGTTATTGCTAAACCAAAGTCATTAACATAGTAACCATATTCAGGTGAAAAGTGTGTCTGAGTGGCTGAAGCAGTAATTAATAACCTATGTACCTATGGAGGTGAGGTTATGAGAGCCAATTTATTATTATGTTATCAAAGAAATTATTTTGAATTATCTAACAAATGTAATTTCTATAATTTTACAATGCTTTCTCAGAGAAACTAAAATCAAATACTTATAATTAATCTTAATGATTTCGTATTAGGCTTTGTGGCTTACATTCGGTAAATAGTGTGTAAGAACATATTTTCAAAATTGTTATAACTACACAAACTTTATTTTGACTATAGCATTTTCTGTCCAGTCCAACCATAATCACTTATATCACTCACACATACTCACATATACAAATACATTCTTACCTAATCATAAATCTCTACATCTTTATATCTATGTCTATACTGCTTCATTTAATGTTTATTTGCTTTTTCTACCTTAGTAAAATAGCAAAATGCCTCTTATTTCTGTCTTAACCAAACATGTTTGGTGCCTTAAAACCACAAGATTTACTAGTATTATTGTGCAGTTGTGGAAGTCAGAATGGATCTCACTGGGCTAAAATCACAGTATTGGAAGGATTACATTCCTTCTGAAGGTTTTGGGAGAGAGAACATTCTGTGCTTTTTCCAACTTTGAAAGGCTGCCCATATTTTTGGCTTGTAGCCTTTTCCATCTTCAAACCTAGCAATGATTGAGTCTCACACTGTACCACTCTGACACTGACTTGTCTGACTCCATCTTCAATATAGGGGTGGAATACAAGAAGGTTTATAGTTGTTCCTATGGAAATAATACAATAAATAATAATATAAGAATAAACTCTGTTTAGTGTACTCACAACTGTACCTACTTTGGCCCACCCCTATATTTTAAAGACATCTGTGAATAATACATTTGACCCATCTGGATAACCCAGGATAATCTCCCCATATTAATTTCAGTTAGCCACCTAAATTCCATCTGCAATCTTAATTCCTGTTTACTATGTTATGCATTCATAGGTTCTAGGGATTAAGATGTAAAAATCTTTGGGGAGCCATTATTCTACCTACCACATCCTGCCACTGATACTGAATTTTTGGACTGGAATCCGGATTCTTTGTCCGCCTGAATCGAAGAATGAATCCACGGACAGAAAGTGGTATAGCAAAGGTGGTGATTTATTGAAGAACAAGTACAGACTCCCACGTGGGAAGAAGGAAGAGTCCCACAGAATGGACTCCCAAGTAGGGAGGGGGAAACGTCCCTGAATTGACTCCCATGTGGGGAGGAGGAAGAGTCCTACTGGGTTCCCTTTCCCTATGACTTATAAAGGCTGCAGATCCTGGTGCCTTGATATCCCCTCTGATTGGTCACTATTGCCTTAGACTGGTTACTATAGTAACTCCTGGGCTCAAAGGTTGAACCTCACATGGGACATGTGAGGTTCTCCCCACTCCTTCCTTATTGTTTTCCTATTCCCTTTGGGTTTTCTTCTTTTCCTTCTGAATGAAGGGCTTCCTCTTTATTTTGTAAATATAGACCTTTCTTGGCTACTTCCAGTTCCCTTGTCTTATGGAAATATACCTGTTGCTGCCTCCTTGTCTTATGCAGATGTCGCTGAACCTGGCTTCCTTGTGTTATGGAGATGTACCTTTTCCCAGTCTGCAGCCCTGTGCTTTTTCCGATGGACCCCAATTCTAAAAAATCCCTAACCCTGCCTATATCCTCCTAAAATTCCTGCTTCACCACCTTTAAAATATTAATTTTGGGGGGAGATTTTTAAATAATTCATTTTTTAAATATATTTTTATTGATTTCAGAGAGGA
Source organism: Ia io (assembly GCA_025583905.1). NCBI lineage: Eukaryota > Metazoa > Chordata > Mammalia > Chiroptera > Vespertilionidae > Ia > Ia io. The sequence goes on from JAJQQW010000003.1 coordinate 53,201,582, forward strand.
AGGGAGAGGGAGAGAAGGTTAGAAATATCAATGATGAGAGAGAATCATTTGATTAGCTGCCTCCTACACACCAGCCCCTGGGGATCAAGCCCACAACCTGGGCATATGCCCTTGACCAGAATCAAACCTGGGAACCTTCAGTCTGCAGGCTGACACTCTATACACTGAGCCAAACCAGCTAGGGCTATTAATTCATTTTTAGTAAAGCATTTTCATTGTGGCTGGCAAACTCCAAGATGGCCTCCACATCCTGGTATTCATACCCTTGTAAAATCCCTTCCCTTTAAGTGTGGACTTGAAGCATCCATCTTATATAAAAACTGCTGTTTGAAATTTTAATCTTGCTATTTGGCTTCTGTAAATGCTTGCTTGCTTAATTAATTAATAAGGAAAATAAGACTATTCCCACTTCAGAGAGGCCATTAAACCTTCCCTGGATGAAATTACCAGTGCTGGCACCAGGCCAAGATTTTGGTTGCGGTCTCAAGGCACCAGCATGTAGGGGCTCTTTAAGAACTTGCAAAGGGGGCTGGGAACACCCCATATTTGGGAGACAAAGAAGGTAAAAACATATAAATAGGGAAAATTCCTCCATGTTGGGGCCTAGAATTTGAGATACATTTTCCTCTGGACCCGCGAGTAATAAATGTAACTCCATCTCTCTAAGAATTGCTTGGTTCTTCTCCAGTTTTCTGTAACAGACTACCCTAGAGAATTTATCCTAACAGAGTATGTCAAAAGTAATGGAATGCTATTTCATGATTACGCTGCATAAATTATGACTTTCACCTTGCTAACAAATTCTCCCTCTTTTGCTGGCTGTGATGAAAAAAGTGATCATATTGGGGATAGCCAGCAAAGAAATGAGGCATTTGGTCAAATAGTTGTTGAATGACTAAATGCTGTCAACAACCACATAATTAACCTTAGGAGTGAATCACTTCCCAGTCAAATGTTCATTTGAGACCCTAATCCTGGCCAATTCCTTTATTATAATCTTACTAGAGGCCCGGTGCATGAAATTGGTGCAACGGAGGGGGGTTGTCCCTCAGCCCAGCCTGTACCCTCTCTAATGGATGTCCGACTCCCCGTTTAGGCCCGATCCCATTGGGATCGGGCCTAAACGGGGAGTCGGACATCCCTCTCACAATCCAGGACTGCTGGCTCCCAACTGCTTGCCTGCCTGCCTTCCTGATTGCCCCTAACTGCTTCTGCCTGCCAGCCTGATCATCCCTTAACCACTCTGCTGCCAGCCTGTTTGCCCCCAACTTCCCTCCTCTGCCAGCCTGGTCACCACTAACTGCCCTCTCCTGAAGGGTTGATCACCTCCAACTGCCCTCCCTTGCAAGCCTCGTCCCTCTCAACTGCCCTCCCTTGCAGGCCTGGTCCTTCTCAACTGCCCTCCCTTGCAGGCCGGGTGCCTCCCAACTGCCCTCTCCTGCTGGCCATCGGTGGCCATCTTGTGTCCACATGGGGGCAGGATATTTGACCACATGGGGGCAGCTATATTGTTTGTTGCAGTGATGATCATTCTGCATATTACTCTTTTATTAGATAGGATAGAGGCCTGGTGCATGGGTGGGGTCAGCTGGTTTGCCCTGAAGGGTGTCCTGGATCAGGGTGGGGTTACCTTGGGGTGTGGGGTGGCCTGAGCGAGGGGCCTGTGGTGGTTTGCAGGCCGGCCACTCCCCCTGGCAACCCAAGCGGAGGCCCTGGTATCTGGAATTTATTTTCCTTCTACAATTGAAACTTTGTAGCCTGGAGCGAGCCAAGCCTGGGGCTCCTTCCGAGGCCAGCAGCCATTTCTGTTGGGGTTATAATTGAAACTTTGTAGCCTTAAGCAGGTGGGCCCGGCCAGGGTGTGCGGAAAGCTTTGCTTCCCCTGTTGCCGGCGGCAACCCTGGCCGGCTCTCTCAAGCTCCATTCTGCCGCCATTTGTTTGAATTTGTTTACCTTCTATAATTGAAACTTTGTAGCTTGAGTGGAGGCTTAAGCCTGGCAAGGGCAAGCGGAAAGCTTGGCTTCCTCTGTTACCTAGGAAACCTTGCTCTCTGTGGCTGTAGCCATCTTGGTTTGGGTTAATTTGCATGCTCGCTCTGATTGGATGGTGGGTGTGGCTTGTGGGCATGGCTTGTGGGCTGTCTGAGGTATGGTCAATTTGCATATTTGTCTATTATTAGGTAGGATGAGAGACATTGAAGCACAAGACTTACCTAAACTGGGCCCGGATTCTTGATCCACAGTTAATCTGAGATTTTTTAAAATGTAGGTTATTGTAAGCCACTACATTTTGTATTAATTTATTATACACTAATATGTAACTGGTACACCTCCCTCTTCACTCTCCCTAATCAAGCAACATCTAGAACTTAACAGATGTTAACAATTCAGAGAAAGAATGTCAATAAGCAGAGATAAAGCACTCTCATCCCAACTTGGTCATCAAGGGCAGGGAAGATACTTCTGTTAAAATATTTGGGAAAACAATAAATTAGCAAAACTTTCCTCTCACAAAATTAACACTGGAAACTATAATTTGAAGAAAGGGAAAACTTACCAGGAAAAAGATGAGGAATTAGAAGGCATTTTCTCCATAGCATTTCTACTCCTTCAGGAACCAAGAGATTGGGAAATGGCTAGAGATTTAAGTGCTGAGGAGATTGGTGCCCTGAAGTCAGGAGAACAATTTACGAGGGAACAAAGCTAGATGTTTGGATCCAGATAGAACATCAATAATATTCCATTGTTTGTATATACCGCAACTGCTACATTGAGGCACATTTGGGTTAGCTTCAACCTTTGGCCATTGTGAATAGTTCTGCTATGATAAGCTGAGTCAGAAGGAATGATGCCCTTGAGGCTACCTTCAGATGAAATGTTGGGGGAACAGAGAGTGATGTTCTCCTGGGAAGAATTTTAGACACCTCACAGCTGCCTGAAGGAACAACTGGCCCCGAGGATAATGAATGGCTTCCATGGGTTGCCTGGTCTTGGACCTTGGCATACATCGGATTCAGTATGGAGGGTTCCTTACCCCAAAGATCCTTATATTGTCCTGGCCATTTAGTCCTTCTGAAAGGCTAGGGATTTGGGAACTTTAGTCAAACAGTTTGGTTTCTAAATACTTTTCTCCCCACTGTTTAATGCTCAGGGAGCCGTCAGTTCAGCCTCAGGGACATCATTGAGCACCAAGAGAGAAAAAAAAGAGAAGAGCAGTCCTGGAATTCAATAAGTGGTAGGTTAAAATAAGATAAAGGAATTAAAGTGTTTTTATAAAACCCCTAAGAAACACTAGGTGACTGCAGAAAACCACACCATAGCCATCCTTTACCGTTTCCTCTCTAGTGAGCTCCACATAGTCAGAGAAAACAGAAAGGAGAGAAGGGATTTTCGGATTTTTATTTATTTATTTATTTTTAACTGTCACAGTATTGTTCAAGTTAATTATATCACTTGATTGGTAACTCCTAAATCCTAGACCATAAACTGGGCTTCTTTCTGACCTCCAGCGATCACCTCCCACCCCCACACAGCTTTCAGGCAAGAGCTATCCCCCGAACCTGGCCGAGCCTCTGGGGCTTGATGCTGCACTGTGACTCTGGGGAAGGGGGAAGACAAGGCATATAAAACCATTGGGGTGTGCATGATAGATAGTGCGCTCCAGATTCCTCATGTATGAGTGACACCTGAGGAACCCAGGTGTTTCCCATTTCAGGGCTTCTGCTGGCCCCCATAGAACTGCCGAGATCCCGGGAGATCTGGCTTCCTCTGGTAGGCGTGGTCCTGGCTGCAGTGCCTGGGTCTTGATTCTTCCTTTCTCTGAGCAGTTGTTGAAGCTCAGCACATTCAAGCCCATCTGCTCCCTGACTTTCCTCCCTTGGGACCAGAACTTACTCTCTCCACATATTCAAATCAAATAGCGCCCCCTGCAGGCTCCAGCTGTGACATTTGCCCTCCTGAGATCCGCCCCCCTACTTACTCCACCCAACCAGACCAGACCCCAGCCCCGGCCTGCAGGTGTCACTAATTGTGTGTGTGTGTGTGTGTGTGTGTGTGTGTGTGTGTATGTGTGTAACAGTTTTCAGTTCTTTGAGTACATGCCTCACAGTGAAATTGCTGAATCATATAGAAATTTTGTGTAACTTTTGAAAGAACTACCAAATTGTTTTCCACAGCAGCTATGCCTTTTTAAAGTCTCATTTAAACACAGGGTTCTGATTTCTCCATATCCATAACATTGATTTTTTTCCCATTTTTTGAAATAAAGTTATCATAGTGAATGTGCAATAAATATGTATATATATCCTATATAATAAAGAGGTAATATGCAAATTGACCCTCACACCCTCCTGTCACAAGATGGCTGCCCCCACATCATCACAAGATGGCCACCCCCATGTAGTCACAAGATGGCTAGCAGGGGAGGGCAGTTGGGGGCGATCAGGTTGGCAGGCAGAAGCAGTTATAGGCAATCAGGCAGGCAGGCAGGTGAGCAGTTAGGAGCCAGCGGTCCCGAATTGCGAGAGGGACTTCCCCAAGGGGTCCCAGATTAGAGAGGGTACAGGCCAGGCTGAGGGACACCGCCCCTATGCACAAATTTTGTGCATTGGGCCTCTAGTGTGTATGTGTATATATATCTATATAAATAAAAATGTAAATGTTTGTTTGTTCAAAATCTTAAATCTCTGAAAGTTCTTCACCGGTTGCTTTGAAATTTTGACACAATGTTGCATTCAAATACGCACGTGTTCTTATATACTTATACCTACTATTATATAGATGTCACACCTGCCTGTGACAGGTAAAAACATGCTTTTTTTGAAAAAGAGCGCCATCTGTTCAACGTAAAAGCAACACACGCTATACTAAATATTTTATGATTCCATTTCAATGTTTTCGATTTATGATCCATTTACGATTTCTAAATTTCCAATTTTACAATTCCATTTCAATATTGATAATGATTGAAAATTTGTGCTTAGAAATCACGAACAAAGTTCTCAATCAGTTGGGAATGCCATCACCGAATCGATCTGCTGCTTCGTTTGATGTAGAATTGCGTCGTGAACAAAATTACAACACATGTGATCTTTTGTCATATGTGCAATCAAATATTCTGAAGCTAATGCTTGAGCAAAAAGGCATTTACGATCAAATAATGCAAACTGTCAATAACGGGGTTGGAGAAATCTTCTTCTTAGATGCGCCAGGAGGAACTGGTAAAAAGTTTCTAATTAGATTGATTTTGGCAGCAATTCGATCCCAAAATGACATAGCCTTAGCTCTTGCATCGTCCGGAATAGCTGCGACATGGCTACCAGGTGGAAGAACTGCTCATTCTGCTTTGAAATTGCCATTGAACATGTAATTCATTGAAACTCCCACGTGCAACATTTCCAAAGCATCTGGCATGGCAAAAGTATTGCAGAAATGCAAACTTATTGTTTGGGATGAATGCACAATGGCGCACAAAATATCGCTCGAGGCTCTTGATCGATCACTGCAAGATTTGAGTGGAAATATAAGACCATTTGGGAATGCATTAATATTGCTTGCAGGAGATTTCAGGCAAACATTACCTGTAATTCCTCGATCGACACCAGCGGACAAAATAAATGCTTGCCTGAAATACTGTACTTTGTGGCAACACGTAAAGACGTTAAAATTAACTACAAATATGCATGTCCAGCTGCAAAACGATCTATCAGCTGATATATTCTCACATCAATTGCTGGAAATTGGGAACGGAAAGGTACCGGTTGATCTGACCTCAGGACGAATTTCATTGCCTCATAACTTCTGCAATTTAGTGAGGTCAAAAGAAGAATTGGTTGAAAAAGTATTTCCCAATATTCAAACCAATTATAAGAATCACAATTGGCTGAGTGAACAAGCTATTCTTTTGAGAGGGGGGCGAGGCAGAGGTGGTTAGGAGGATCAGCAGGCAGGTGAACACTTAGGAGCCAGCGGTCCCAGATTGTGAGAGGAATGTCTGACTGATGGTTATGCCTGATCCCACTGAGGCCTAAACTGACAGGCAGACATTCCGCAAGGGGTCCTGGATTAAGAGGGTGCAGACCAGACGGAGGGACCCCCCCCCCGACTCCGTGCACGATTTTCATGCACCAGACCTCTAGTCATATATAAGTTGTCTGTTGATAAAAGGGAGAATCGGTGGGGTTTTTAGAAACCAAAGGTCATATTAAGAACCAAGAAAAGAAAATCCTTCTAAAAGTGCATAGAACAGAAGTTGAACCCCAGCCAGGTGAATATCATTCTCCCACAAGTACACATGGGAAAAAAATTCTATTGACCATATTCAATTACCGTATTTTCAAATATATGCTCTGAATAGTTTAAATGTCACACTTGTCTTTGGAGTATCCAGTATCTGCTTTTTTACAGCTAAAAGAACTTTCATTTAAACCAGAAACTAGGCAAAAATTAAACTGTTAAAAATGTGACTTCTTTAACATATCTTTTTTTATTTTGGTTAAGTAAGAAAAACAATTTTTTACTTTAAGGATGTGTTCTTTTTTTTACTGCAGTGTAATATTTCATTGGGTAGATGTACCACAGTTTTTTAATCCACTCATCTGCTGATGGGCACTTAACCTTTTGCACTCGGATGTCAAGTGTGACTCAACACGGTTAGCATTAGAATAAAGGAATCGAGAAAAAAGCAAGCGAGTGCAAAGGGTTAAGCTGTTTCCAAATCTTAGCTATGGTAAATTGTGCTATGAACATAGGAGTGCATATATCCTTTCTGATTGGTGTTGCCTGTTTCTTGGGATATATCTAGAAGTGGAATCACTGGGTCAAATGGGAGTTCCATATTTAGTTATTTGAGGAAACTCCATACTAAAAAGAAGGAATTCTTACCAATTGCAACAGCATGGATGGAACTGGAGAGCATTATGCTAAGCAAAATAAGCCAATCAGAGAAAGATAAATATCACATGATCTAACTCATTTGTGGAATATAATTAACAACATAAACTGATGAACAAAAACAGATCCAGAGACAGAGAAGCATTGCTCAGACTGTCAATCCTCAGGGAAGGTATGGGAGGGTGGGGGTAGGGGGGAGAGATCAACCAAAGGATTCTATGCATGCATATAAGCCTAACCAATGAACATAGACATCAGGGGTGTGAGGCATGAGTGGGGGTTCAGGGGATGGGGAAGATAATGACACATATGTAATACCTTAATCAATAAAGGAAAAAAAAAGGATGTGTTTTATATTCCACAAAATGTTTAGAAACATATTTTTACAAAGAGGTTTTGACTTAGCAATCAAATAAATGAAAAAAAAATAGGTTTGAACTGTGGCTTGAAACCCAACTAAATCAAAACAGAAAGATTAAGAAAGAGTTAAAATATTAATGTTTTTAGACACATGTAAAACTTTAGTCAATTAAAAAATTAATCTTTTTTACATGAACTTCTTGGTTTTCAGAAAAATAGTCAGAAATTAGAGGCACTTCTTCTGGTAAGTCAATATTTTCTTTTAGGATATCAAACTCTATTTCATTATCTTCTTTTCAATCCATGTGAGAGGAACCTTGAGCTCTTTGTTTGTCAGCATGTAGAGACCCCTGCACCCACTTTAGAAACAACTCAGCTTCCCTCCTCCATGTGCACCAGGATTGGTGGAGCCCATCCCCTCTCACATTCCCTGCAATTTCATCATTGCATGATGGGTAGTTCAAAAACGCATCTTTGAAAATTTGTACAAGAATGTCATTGAGGTGACCTCTTAGGGTGAGCTCTGCTAGGGGAGGTTGTGCACCTGTAAAACTTTGACAGGTCCTGCGCACTGTTCTCCCAGAGGAGGGGACTCCCCACTGCTCCCTAGAAAATCTGCTGGCCCCCCTGATGCCTCACTTTGTCCCCAGGACTGGTCCCCACTAGACAAGAAGCCTGTCAGTCTAATGGTGACAGTGCTCTCTCCCCCGTGTTCACAGTGTATATCTCCCCTTTGGGGAGGTGGGGCATCTCTGAGATGGACTGGTGTGTGCACTGCCTCTAGGAGGAAACTGGTGATGCTTGCTCAGCCTCGTGAATGTACTTCATGATCAGGAATGGCACCATTTAAAACAGAACAATAACTTTATTATTTAAAAGGGATTATACAATGGAAAAATGAAGAACAAAAACAGAAAAAAGAAAATAATAAAAGCCAAACTCACCCAAACCCCCAAAGTAATAAAAAGATCAAAAAAGAAAGTACGCCATGGAGAACATAAAAACAAAATAAGAACAAAAAAGAAAACGGAAATATCAAGGAGTGGGGGGAAAACGAGTTTTCCCCTTGGGACAGGGTGATGGCACTCAACAAGCGGCCCTTGAGTTGGCGCCTCCACAGGCAGCTCCTCCTCTGAGGCAGGAACCAGCAAGGGTCCCGGGCAGGGCTCTTCTTCCAGCGCTGGTGGGGCCTCAGTTGTGTCTGGGGCCGGCCCTGGCTCCACAGCTGCAGCTGGAGAGGCTGCTGGAGGTGGCACGGGCTCTGGAGGTGCGCATGCCTCCAGCTCGGCCTCCAGCTCCTCAGGGTGGACTTTGGGTGTTACAGGAGGAGCCACATCTGTCCCCTGGGCTGGTGCTGGAGTGGTGAGAGGAGAGAAGGTCACCCACGTGCCAGAATTCCCTTGTGCCCCCCAAACACAGAACACAGCTAGAGCCCAGGACCCACCACAGGACGCCCTCCGGCCCAAAGTCCAGCAGGCGGGTGGTCTGAGCCAGTCTTCGCTCCTGGCCAGGCTCTGGGGGGCTCCCTGGGTGTCTGGCAACAATCCCTCCCCATAAGCTCACAGGGACCTCCCCACCCATTCCACCCCCACCGCCCACCTTCTCACCCTTGGGCTCTGCCTCCTGGGGCTCCAGGGCTTCTGGCCTGGTGCGATGTCCGCAGGCGCAGCACTGCAGCCCCGAGTTGAAAAGTGCCTTCCGCCTGTTGGGACTGAGCGGCTTCGAGGTTGGAGGCTGGTGGGGCCTGTGTGGCTCGGGTGGAGGAGTCCATCTCCCTGCACCCATGGGCCCCGGTTCCCCAGACCCCCAGGCGGCCACACGCACTTCAGGCCTGCTCTGGCCCTCAGCGGTGTGGCTCACCGGCCCCTCCCTGCTGGGCGTGGGGCGGGGGTCTTCATGGACCAGCTGCGGCTCCTCCTTGACCAGCTGTGGCCTCTCCTTGGCCCGGGTGGAGCTCTGCAATGACAGTGATCTCAGCTGACTGGGAGGACTCAAGCCGGCCCTGGTCACTGCTGCTTCTGCCCACTGGACCTTCTGCTCCCGGTTCGGGTCCAGCCCTGTGTCTACACACACATCCACCCAGGGGAAGTGAGACTCACCTCCAGGGCTCAGGATAGACCTCGGGCGGAGGGTGCCACCCACACTCCACATCCACCCAGCCAGCCTTGACCTGGGGTGTGACCATCACTGGTCCTGACCCCAAACCCAGCCTGTTCCTGTTCTGGACAGACCCTCCCCAGGTGAACACCCCCTTCATCCCACCTCCCACCCCCCAAACACACGGGGAGGGGACATGGGCTGCTCAGGTGGGATCAGGGCGGTGGCCTGGCCCCAACAAACCTCCTGTGTTACCTCTGAGCGCCGCCGCCGGGAAAAGGGCCACAGGCGTCCTTGGCGCTGAGTCCGGGTCCGGATCCAGCGGCGGCCACGACTGAACACACTCTCATCGCTGCCTCTCTTGGGGCATCGGCCTCGGGACACGGGGAGACAACACGAAAACATGGTGTCCTCTCCAAGGTCTGTATCCGAGTGAGAGGGAAGGGCAGTTATAGAATGTGGCTGCCTGGTTACCGGGTTCCAGGCTCTGTTGGGCTCCATCGTCAGGGAGTGAGGTCACTGCTCATGTCTGAGGAGGTGCTTGGGCCGGGGGACCCAGCCAGTGACCTCACTTCCTAACTGTGTGTTCAGTCGTGGCCGCCGCTGGATCCGGACCCGGACTCAGCGCCAAGGACGCCTGTGGCCCTTTTCCCGGCGGCGGCGCTCAGAGGTAACACAGGAGGTTTGTTGGGGCCAGGCCACCGCCCTGATCCCACCTGAGCGGCCCCATGTCCCCTCCCCGTGTGTTTGGGGGGTGGGGGTGGAGGGGTGTTCACCTGGGGAGGGTCTGTCCAGAACAGGAACAGGCTGGGTTTGGGGGTCAGGACCAGTGATGTTCACACCCCAGGTCAAGGCTGGCTGGGTGGATGTGGAGTGTGGGTGGCACCCTCCGGCCGAGGTCTATCCTGAGCCCTGGAGGTGAGTCTCACTTCCCCTGGGTGGATGTGTGTGTAGACACAGGGCTGGACCCGAACCGGGAGCAGAAGGTCCAGTGGGCAGAAGCAGCAGTGACCAGGGCCAGGCTTGAGTCCTCCCAGTCAGCTGAGATCACTGTCATTGCAGAGCTCCACCCGGGCCAAGGAGAGGCCACAGCTGGTCAAGGAGGAGCCGCAGCTGGTCCATGAAGACCCCCGCCCCACGCCCAGCAGGGAGGGGCCGGTGAGCCACACCGCTGAGGGCCAGCGCAGGCCTGAAGTGCGTGTGGCCGCCTGGGGGTCTGGGGAACCGGGGCCCATGGGTGCAGGGAGAAAGACGCCTCCATCCGAGCCACACAGGCCCCACCAGCCTCCGACCTCGAAGCCGCTCAGTCCCAACAGGCGGAGGTTACTTTTCAACTCGGGGCTCGTGTCCTTTGGCCCGTGGCTTGAAGACCTCCTGGAGCCCATGGAAGCAGAACCCAAGGGTGAGAAGGTGGGGCGGTGGGGGTGGAATGGGTGGGGAGGTCCCTGTGAGCTTATGGGGAGGGATTGTTGCCAGACACACAGGGAGCCCCCCAGAGCCTGGCCAGGAGCAAAGACTGGCCTCAGACCACCACCTGCTGGACTTAGGGCGGGAGGGCATCCTGTGATGGGTCCTGGGCTCTAGCTGTGTTCTGTGTTTGGGGGGCACAAGGGAATTCTGGCACGTGGGTGACCTTTTCTCCTCTCACCACTTCAGCACCAGCCCAGGGGACAGATGTGGCTCCTCCTGTAACACCCAAAGTCCACCCTGAGGAGCTGAAGGCAGAGCTGGAGGCATGCGCACCTCCAGAGCCCGTGCCACCTCCAGCAGCCTCTCCAGATGCAGCTGTGGAGCCAGGGCCGGCCCCAGACACAACTGAGGCCCCACCAGCGCTGGAAGAAGAACCCTCCCGGGGACCCTTGCTGGTTCCTGCCTCACAGGAGGAGCTGCCTGTGGAGGCGCCAATCAAGGGCCGCTTGTTAAATGCCCTCACCCTGTCATTTCTGTTTGCTTTATTTTTCTTATTTTATTTTGTTTTTATGTTCTCCATGGTTTACTTTCTTTTTTGGTCTTTTTATTACTTTGGGTGTTTGGGTGAGTTTGGCTTTTATTATTTTATTTTTTTCTCTTTTTGTTCTTCATTTATCCATTGTATAATCCCTTTTAAATAATAAAGTTATTGTTCTGTTTTAAATGGTGCCATTCCTGATCATGAAGTACATTCACGACGCTGTGTACACATCAGCACCATCTGGTTGCAGGATGTTCCATGACCGCAAAAGGAAACCCTGCTCCAACAGTAATCACTCCCCACTCCTCCTGCCCCTGGAAACCCCTGATCTGCTTTCTCTCTATCCTTTACCTATTCCAGACAATTTATACAAGTGGAATCTTACAATAGGTGTTGTTTTGTGTTTGTTCACATCTTTTTTTTTTAATCTGAAATAGCATTTTTGCTATTTGAAAGGGAAATTTGAGCTAGAGAACAAAGGTAAAAGAAGAAGGAGGAGGAGGAGAAGGAGGAGGAGGGGGAGGAGGAGGAGAAGGAGAAGGAGAGGAAGCAGAAGCCCTTTTAGTGTGTGCCTGATCTATGATCTCTGCGTGAGACCTCCGTGCCAAGTGTGACCCTAGGGCCAGAAGCCAGTCAGACAGGGGCTGGCTCTTCCAGTGTCCAAAAAAAAAAAGAAAAAAATGCTGTAATCTGGAAAGAAACCACCAGCCTGAAAGGATTTCTCACAGCCCAGAGAAAGTGTTAACATCCTTGTGATGCAGAAAACCCTCCAAAGTCAGTGTCTCTACCGGGACAAAGGGCAACACAGGTACTTCCAACCAGAGGCAGTGCACACTCCAGGTTATGTCAGAGTTGCCTGACTAACCCTATGGGGACACACACAGTATCTCAACATTGGGGAGAGAGAACTGTCACCATCAGACAGGCAGGCTTTTGGTCTGATGGCAATCAGCCCTGGGGACAAAGTGAAGCAGCAGAGGACCCAGAAGATCCCCTGGGGTGAGGGGAAGGGCCCCTCCTCTGGAAAACAGTGTGCAGGACCTGCCGAAGCTCCATAGGTGCACGCCTGCACCTGATAGTGCTCATCCAAGGAGGTTACCACACAGAAATTCTTGCACAATTGTTCAGAGATGCATTTGGAGACTACCCGTCAGAGCACTGATGAAATACCTGGGAAAGGGAGAAAACACTAATGTCCATAGAAAGGGGATGGGCTCCACCAATCCTGGCCCACATGGGTGAAGGAAGCTGAGCAGCTGCTAACGTGGGTTCAGGCCTCTCAGATAAAGACCTCAGGGGTCCTTTCATGTGAGACAGGTGAAAAAACTGTCTACATCCAGGACCCCATCAGTTAGACCACATATATGTGATGTCAACATGTATATAGAGAAAATGGCATGATGCTGTATACTGTATATAGGGAACCCTAAATATTCTACCCAAAACTGCTTATATATATATATATATATATATATATATATATATACTAGAGGCCCAGTGCATGATTGCATCATGCACGTGTAGGGTCCCCTACACGCTTTCGCTCTCGATCGCGGGGGAGCTGGGTGCCTGTCCGCTGGTGCACCAGACCTTTCAGAAGCCTCCGGCTCGGTGGAGGCTGCTGAAAGGCCTGGTGCCGGAGCAGACAGGCACCCACTCCCCCGCTTTTGCTGGTCCTCGGTGGGACATGAGCTCGCTGCCCCAGAGGCCCCTTCTGTTCTGCAGCACAGCCATGGCGCAGACACTGAGCTCGCGCTGCCACTGGCGACGTGAGCTCAGCATCCTGCCGGCCCAATCGGGTACCCCGGCCACCCCGAGTCCCGCCCCCTGTGCCTCCCTCTGGCCCAATCGTGGGCGTAGCGGAGTGGTGGTAATTTGCATATTACCATTTTATTAGGTAGGATATACACACACACACACACACACACACACACACACACACACACACACACACACACATGTTTGAGCTACTAAGATCTGATTACTTTAATCAATCCTACATATATGCTGACCAAATAACTCAGCTATCTTGCTGTTAGCTATTTATCAAAATATTTTTAATATTATGTCCACACAAAAGTCTGTATGTGAATACTTATAGCAGCTACCTTGCTAATCATCAAAAACTGGAACAAAACAAGGTATTTTTGTACAGATGCCCTTGAATAAATAGGACTATGGTACATCCATAAAACAAAATACTGTCCATTGATAAATGGAATAAGCTATATGACTTATATGAAAACATAATGAAACTTAAATGCATTTTGTTAAGTAAAATGAAATGGACTAAAAATGCTTTACATTGTATGATTCTATTTGTATGATATTCTAGAAGTAACAATTATTAGCAGAAAACAGATATATGTGGGAGTGAAAAGTTTACTACAAAGAGGCCACCCAGGACTTTTCTTAGAGTGATGAAATATGATACACTGATGATGTATTCTTCATATATTTGCCAAACCCACACAGAATGTACTTTGCTGAATGTGGTTAAAACAAACAAACAGACAAACAAATCAACAAACAGAATCAAACAGGATATAATGGCAGCCCAGAATAGGATGGAAACAGTGACACAATAATCAAATAACAAATGCATGACATAACCTCACTGAAAAAGGTGGAAGAAAATGGAGCTGACCTGATGCTAGGAACAGAATTATTGTGTCCCAAATTCTTAGGTTGAAGCCCTATTCTCCAGGATGCTGATATTTGGAGCTAGGGCAATTAGAAGGTAATGAGGTTTAGCTGAGGTCATGAGGGTGGAGCCCCCGTGATGGGATTTGTGCCCTTAAAAGAAGAGACCAGAGAGCTTGTGCATATGTTACCTTTCTCTCCACCATGTGAATGTAAAATAAAAAGGTGCCTTTCTATAAACCAGAAAGAGGGCTTCACCAGTAGCCCGGCTATACCAGCACCTTGATCCTGGAGTATCAGCCTCCAGAATTGGTTTTCATTTAAAATATCCTGAGTCAGGTCCTGGCTCGTGTGGTTCACTTGGTTGGGCATTGTCCCATGCACTGAAAGACTGTGGGTTTAATTCCTGGTCAGGGCACATGCCCAGGTTGTGGGCTCAATCCCCAGAAGAGGGCATGCAGGAAGCAGCCAATTGATATATTTTTGCTCTCACATCTATGTTTCTCTCTCCCTCTCCCTTCCTCTCTCTCTCAAATTCAATTAACAAAACAAAACAAAAAAGTCTTTAAAATATGCTGAATCAGAGAGGAAGCTTTTTTTTAAGGAGTGAAAGGCATATTCCTAATATGTGCATCTTTACCAACTGATCATAGCCATGTCCCTGTCATTAGATGGGGTAAAGCCTAAAATAGTTTCCAAATAAAAAAATTTAAAAAGGTTTCTATCTTCGAACATATCCACAAACATTGTAATTGTCAATATGCGGAAAAATAAAGTTTCTTAAGGAAGATCATTATATCAAAACAATAAAATAATTAGTATGTTGATATAGAATATATTTTAGTACCCCTTTATATCTTTCTTGCATTTGGAAATCTTTGTTTTCATCAGTGTAGAAATCTTGTAACATCATCCCTCCTTGTCCCAGTTTGATTTTCAGTAACACTAATATGAATGATAAATTTAATCATTTAAATGATCTAAATCAAAATGATTATTTTTATTTTTATAAAGTTTAAAGTAGTTTGAAGATTCAAGAGATAGCTTCTTTAAGAAAAATAAGTATAAAAGCAAATATAGTACCTAAAATAATAAATAAAAAATTGCCAAAGTATTTCTTTGCTTACATTAGTATTCTAACTAAAATAATAATCATTTCAATTAATTTAATGGCTTCTGCTAGAATTTAAGATTTTGAATAAAAATAATTCATGTAAGTTATTTCCCTAAAAATTTATGTTTTTTCATATTTAACCAGTTTATTATAAAAAGAATAATAGAAAATTGTGATAGCTATGTTCAGGGAAAAAATCAATTGCAAAAGATTGAAAAATAATTTTAAGCTGTTAAAGGGGGTGTATTATAAACAGCACATGGAAAGGTAGATAAGCAGTGCTTCATAGCCTAAGATGTTCAAAACTAATATACCCTAACAATTCCTGTTAACCCACCACTGTCACCACTCCTAATAGCATATGCAATAATATTTCCTAAACTGTGCATACAAGACATTATGGGAAATTTTATCTAATACAATTTCATTGAAATTCAAAAAACATTATGACTGAAAGTTTTTGTAAAAACGTAGTAAAGTGCTTCTTATAAATGGAATTTTAATGTAATCTTTTGGAGATGCATTTTTCCCCCAAAAGAAGGGAATAGAAATTATCATTTTTATGAGTAATAATATCTAAGATACATGATAGCTAAGGAAAATACAATTATTATGTCCTATATGTTTTAACATTAAATAGATTTATTCCTTTATATACATGCTAACACATGCACACACACAATGCAAGCTGTACCGTGCATTTATTACATATGTATTTGCTGAGAATCCTTTAGTAGTCCTAGTAGAGTATCTCTTTCAGTACTAGAGGTCACAGCAATGAACAAAATGGATAAAACTCCTTTCCTCATGCAATTCCATTTTAATGAATGGAGAAGTAAATACACAAACCAAATCTACATATATAAAAGCCTAAGTGAACAGCCAACCAGCTGACCGCCTGACAGGCCGGTAGCTATAACATGCACTGACCACCAGGGGGCAGATGCTCAACACAGGAGCTGCTGAGTGCCAGCAACTTTGCAAAGTGCCCTCTCACACTCCAGAAATGCAAATTTATTGTTTGGGATGAATGCACAATGGCGCACAAAAAATTGCTCAAGGCTCTTGATCGATCACTGCAAGATTTGCATGGAAACATCAGACCATTTGGGAACGCATTAATATTGCTTGCAGGAGATTTCAGGCAAACATTACCTGTGATTCCTAGATCGACACCAGAGGACAAAATAAATGCTTGCCTGAAATACTCTACTTTGTGGTGACACATAAAGATGTTAAAATTAACTACAAATATGCATGTCCAGCTGCAAAATGATCAATCAGCTGAAATATTCTCACATCAATTGCTGGAAATTGGGAACGGAAAGGTGCCGGTTGATCTGACCTCATGACGAAGTTCATTGCCTCATAACTTCTGCAATTTAGTGACGTCAAAAGAAGAATTGATTGAAAAATATTTCCCAATATTCAAAACAATTATAAGAATCACGATTGGCTGAGTGAACGAGCTATTCTTGCGGCCAAGAACAAAGATGTCTACGAACTTAACAATATTCTTCAGTCTAACATTCAGAGTGAGGCAGTCACATACAAGTCCGTCGACACTGTTGTGGAAGCAGATGAAGTGGTTAATTATCCAACAGAATTTTTGAATTCACTCGATCTGCCAGGGATGCCACCGCACGTACTGCAATTGTAAATCGGCGTGCTAATTATCATGTTGCGAAATATCAACCAGCCAAAGCTTTGCAACAGCACGCGGCTTGCAATAAAAAAGTTAATGAGCAACGTCGTAGAAGCAACAATCTTGATAGGACCTTTCAAAGGTGAAGATGTCCTCATTCCTCACATTCCTATGATTCCAACAGATATGCCATTTCAACTTAAGAGATTGCAATTCCTAATTCGATTGGCATTTGCAATCACCATCAACAAAGCTCAGGGCCAATCTTTAGAATTGTGCGGTTTAGATCTAGACACAGATTGCTTCTCACATGGATAATTATATGTTGCGAGTTCTAGAGTCAGCAAACCAGACAATCTCTATATCTGCACAGACAATGGAACAACAAAAAATATTGTATACCCACAAGCATTGTGAAACTAAACATATTAGAAATGTGCACTTTCTCTTTTTTTCTTTTCCATTTAACCAGACTGAGCCACAGCAACGCATGGCTGGGTACAGCTAGTGTATGTGTGTGTGTGTGTGTATATATATAATTTTGTGTATATATATATATATATATATATATATATAATTTTCATTTGGTAATTCTGAGCCATTTACTTTTACCATTGTATTTCTTTAGGTAGTGTCTTGTTCATTTTCTATCTATAGTGTCTATCTTCTTTATAAATACTTTGGTCAATTTGAAACAGATTATTTTACTGCATATGCAATAACTTCATTCCTATGTATTTATGTTTTAGAATATATTTATTCATAGGATTCATAGGAAGATTTATGGGTTTTCTTTGGTCATTAGAAATACTTGGCCCTTTTATATGAACTGTCCAAACCTCTTAGTCTGCAGACATTTCTAAATATCAGAAATCCAAAGAAATCCTTAAAAACTTTCAGTAACTCTGCCACTTATTTTTAAAATACCCGAGTCAAATAGCAGTTATTTTGTAAATTAACCTAAAGTATTTATTAATTTACCAACTTCATTCTATTCGATTTTTTTTGTGTTGCCAAAATCCATATTTTGTTCTGTGATAATGACAAATGTTGAGAGATAGAAAATATTCATATTTTCAAGGTTTTACGAAGACTTGAAAAATGCAAGTTTTGAGCTGTGTATAACTAAAATGCCTCATTTCTCCAAAAATGTTTTGTCTTAGAGAAAAACCTGAAATTGGCTTTATGCAACCTTTTTAAAGTTAACTCAAAGTGACATTTCCAAAATTAGATTGGAAGGATTTGAAGACAGAAATATGATAAATCAGCTTATCTTACAAGGTTGTTGCTAACATTACAGAGTTACAGAGTAAACAATGTTTGCTTTGCTCTAAATATAATATGGAAGAAATCACTAAGTTGCGTATAGTCTTGTTAATATCAAAATCCCTTCATAGTCTGAGGGGAAAAGACTTTTATCTACATTTATCTTTTTTTTTCTCTAAATATAAACTTTTTAATCAGTGTAAAAATGTAAAACTTTGCTAATTAATCAGATAAAGGAAATTACATTTGGACTATTCATCAATTTAAAATGAGACTTCAGTGAAATTAAATACTCTGTCAGAGAATTTGTGGACATATTCAATAAAACCTTGTCTTAGGATTCTCCACTTTAGGAGGGAAAAACTTCCAAAATAATTTAAAAGATCCTTCTTGAGGCTTACTTCAAACATTAGTTGTTGCTCATTCAATATGAATTAAAACACACACACATAACTTTCTTTCTTTGTCCAGTAGTTTTCCTAGCACTCTAAGAAAAACAGATGTTTATTATACATTATTTTGCAAATTGAGAAAAAGCTGTTGTAAAATTAGGAAATGAGGAAAAACAAGGTTAATTTGGATTGAAGTGAGTACAGAAAAAGATGCAGTAATTTTGCTCTGCTTTCCTTTCATTTAGCTCTGAACTGTTTAGCAGAATGCAAAGAGGGGGATATGATCAGTGACACAATTTCCTGTGGTCATAAATCAAAAGCCATCTTGTTTTATCAGACTCCCGCTTTGTAACTTAGTAAATTTATACTTAGTCATGCCTTATATCCTTTTAACTTGGGGGAAAACATTTCATTGAATAAATAGGGCTGAGAATGAAAATGCAAATGCTTTGGGTTTGATAATCCATTAAGTTTAAATTCATACTTAAATTCACACTGTAGGAATAAAATTTGTCTTTTTTTTTTTTTTTTCTAATTGGATTCACAAATACCGAATTATTTGCTGCATAAAGTCCATAAGGGAAGGAAGGTTCCAGTCCCTAGCACAGTGATGGGCAACCTTTTGAGCTTGGTGTGTCAAACTTCGCCAAAAAACTGAGCATAACTCGGGTAGTGTGTCACTTTGATGAAAAAACATTATTTCGCAATATTTATAGTTTAAATAACATAAATGTATAATTGTTATATATAATTGTATTTAATAAATCAAAAACTAAATATTTAAATTACCTGCTTAGTGACTTCTTTGTTCATCCATCAGTCGGTTTCTTTTGTTGGTCTTGATATTATTTAGCTTGTGTGGGGTGCCCTGAACTAAGATAAGTGAGGGGGAGGGGGAAATTCTTTAACTAACCTGCCTATTAGTGACTTTTTTGTTGCTGAATTTCATTGGCTAAATCTTCAATTGAAGGTTGGTATTTTGTACACTTCAGGCCCAAGCAAGTGCTACTAACTTCATCTGTCAATCTGTTTCTTTTGTTGGTTTTGATATTATTTAAGGCCTCACAAAAGTATGTAGAGGGAAAAATTGTGAGTAAAGCCATTGTTATATTTTTCAGGTTGCTAAAAGTGTCTGGTAGTTGGTTCCAGGCACTCCAAATTTCCTGTTCGTAGTGGCACTCCTCTTGATTCTCCAAGCGGCACCTTTCCAGATTCTCAAGCTTTGACCTCAAGTCGACAAACACCTGAGCCCAGAGACTGTCTTGAAAATCTGCAAGTTGCATTTCCAAATCATCAATTTGCATCCATTGGAAACCATTTAATTCCAAACTACTGTAGACTACTACATCAGGATACTTAATTATTTTCATGGTCTGTTCTAGACTTCTAAATTGACTAAATCTATCACTAAACTGGTCAAGTAATGAGTCTAAAACATGCTGGCACTTCATATGCAAGAGTTCCATTTCATTTTGTACAACTGCACTGGCCTTCTCAAAATACTTTGTTACTCAAGGAAAATACTTATAAGTTTTAGTTTCTACATCTCGCTTGAAAATTTTAACTTTACTTTCAAAAGCTTTTATGTATCCAAACATAACATCAATACTTTTGCCAAAACCTTGTAACTTTAAGTTCAGTTCATTAATATGAACAGAGAGATCTGTAAAAAACATCAGGGTGTTGACCCACTTATCATCATTAAGCTGAGGAAAGTTTCCCAGATCCTTATCGTCAAGATATACCTTAATTTCTTCAAAGCACTCCACAAAGTGCTCAAGAACTTTGCCTCGGCTCAGCCATCTTACATTATTGTACATCAGCAGTCCACTGTAGGTGGAATCAACCTCCAGTAAAAGTGCCGAAAATTCTCGCTTGTGAAGGGGGCGAGCAGCTATTAAATTAACTATTTTTGTAACAACTGACATTAAGTCGGTTAAGTCGGTGAACCCTGCCTTGGCACATAAAGCCTCCTGATGGATAATACAATGAAAAGGCACAATCGGATGTCCAATAGCTTCTGTAAACAATTTGATAAATCCGACTTTTTCCCCCTCCATATTTGGTGCCCCATCTGTCATCACTGACACAACTTTAGAGATATCAATGCTTAGGTCACGAAATGTTTGTGTAACAACCTTACATATTTCGCTTCCTGATTTACTTGTTGACACTAATACTAACTTTATCAACTCTTCTCTCATTGTGAGACCATCAGAATATCAACCAATAATGGCCAACTGAGCATGTGATGTGACATCAGTAGTTTCATCAAGAGAGATCGAAAAATATTTACACTTCCTTATGTCTCTCTTTAATTGATGTTGTACATTTGTGTTCAGTCTCATTATGCAGTCTTTTATGATATTTCTACTGAGTGGTAACTCAGATATTCTCTTAATAATTGCATCTTTATTCTGCATATCGTGAAATAGAACTGGTGCACATCTTAGGAGAGTTTCTTTAATAAATTCTCCCTCACTGAGCGCTTTTCCATGCTGAGCTATAGAGTGAGAAATGCTCAAACTTGCAGATGTTAAATTTGTAGAGCCTTTCATAAATTTAAGGATGGAATTAGTTTGGCTTTTATAAAGGTGTAGCTGCCTGGAAATGTATTCCTTCCTTTCATCCTCACTTTTTTCCAAGAGCTGGGAATGATTAGTTTCAAAATGTCTATTTATATTCCACGTTCTGCTTACTACCGTTTCAGTATATAGAACGCAAAATGATCTGCCATTTTTTTCTATAAAGCCATACATCTCGGTCCATGTCTCTTGAAAAGGTCGGCCATTGCTACTACCACTTCCTTTACTTAACCTTTGTTTCTTATTTTTGGGGTTCTCCATCAGGGGGGCAATGACAGAAGATAGAATTATAGATAGCTTGTTAGGCCTGCAGGCAATTAGGGGTTAACTAGCCTAACTAACCACAAAATGGTGCATATAACTGTCTTTTAGGAAAGGGCAGGGTTAATAAGCAGAAATAGGGGTTAATAAGGATGCACAACAGTAATAGTGGTGAAATGGAGTCTGCACTATGGAGCAAGATGGTATTCCTTATGTGAATTAAAATGGCTGCCACTATTTCTAATGGCAGGAAACAGCACCCATAGCATGCCACAAACCCTTGCCTCTCCCAGCCTCCCCCTCACTTATCTCAGTAATGATGGATTAGAAATCCATGACACCCCAGAACAGTAGATAATGGTTGCTGTGGTTAACTGTTATTTGGTTACTGGTAATGGCAGGGCCCCCAGAGATGCGTCCCCTGCTGCATTCCGCTGCTCCCTGCTCTGACAGCGGAAGTGAGGGCAAAGATCCCGGCTTAACCGGAAGTCCCATAACTAGACACTCTGTGCCAGACTTCTGTTGTTTTGGCCTACAGACCTCCGGCACAGAGTGTCTAATAGGGGAGGATGAAACATTTGCGACTAGAGTCTCGGAGTTAACTCTGAGACTCTAGTCACAAATGTTTCATCCTCAGGAGCAGCAAATGTTTCATCCTCGGCATGTGGCCGCCTTAGCGGCCGCGTGTCATCAGAAATGGCTACACGTGTCAGTGCTGACACGCATGTCATAGGTTCGCCATCACTGCCCTAACACATTCTGTCCAGGTTCACTAGTAGGTGTGGTCCTGAATGCTCACCATGGGTACTCTGTTGGGAGCTGCTTTATTAAGGCTTGCCAGCTCTCTGTGTTAATTTCTTCTAAATAGTACCCACGTTATGAAAATACTTATCCAGTGAGGGTGCACTCTGTCCTTCCAGTCTTCATCTCTTTATACCTCTATGGATGGAATGAAAGACATTTTGTCTTCTCAGTGTATTGCAGATATACTTTCTTTCTGCATTCTCTTTTCCTATATGGTCACCATACCCTGACCTATTCATTGCAGAGCTACTTTTCTGACCACTATCTAATTCAGCAACTGATATCAAAATTAAAGGTGTTCTTTTTTGTCAAAACGTGTTTCCTCTGACCTTGGCAATTCTGTTCTTGCTTGGTTTTTCAAGTTTCAGTGAGTGATAAGATCTACCCTTGAGTCAGGGGAGGGTAAAAAGATTAAGGTTAAATATTGATTCTCAATTTACTGTCCACTTGTCTGCAGACTGAGAAAATGTCTGCATGGGAGACAAACATTTTTGGGTTAAACAATTGAGCCAGTTGACACTCTTACTTTGAAAATGTATCTGCTGGATTAGTAAAACAGAATATTTAGCCTCAGGAAAGATCCAAATCCCATTTGCCAATTTTGAGTTATTAGACAGTCTTATTCTAACTCTATACTTTATTCCTACTAGTATCAAGTTTTGAACTGAATTTAAGGCAAATATATGATTGATTCTCACATGCATTAACTGTCAATAAATGAGAAATAGGTCTTTTAATAATTGAAGGAGGTACTAAATGAAGGAGGGAATGACAAAGGGGAAAATAATGGAAGATAAAGAAAAGTAAAGGAAAAGTGACCTGCCATTGTTATAGGCAGTTAAACAGACATGAGAAAAGCAAGGACAATGGGCCAGACACAGAAACTCACCAGGGCAGAAAGCCTTGGATACCTAGCAAGGGGCAAAACTGGGAAGACAAGAACCTTGCCCCCAGGGTAACCTTTCCTTCCCTAGCATGTCACTGGTCATGCAGCTTGGATCCCTGATCTTTCGTATCTCTAGTCATGCGGTTTACACATCCCTGACCTTTTTCTCCCTAAGATAACAACATCTCAGCCTCAGTTGTATTTCAGCTCCAGGTCCAGAACATCAAAACCAAACAAGTGACAACATGGCTGCCTCAGGATGAGCTGCATTGATTGATGACCCCCTGCCCTGTGCTGACCAATCAGTGGAGGCCACAACTCTGAAACAGCAAACCTGAAAGCTGATGAATATTATATTGAGACCCTCCCCCTGAAAATTCCCCTAAGATTTCCACCTTCAAGAGAGAGAAATATGCTCAGGACGAAGGACCCAGTTTGAGCTCTCTACCAGAGAAGCACACCCTTGTCATTCCCTTCCCCTTCTTCTCTCTAAGGGACGCCATGAGACTTGCAACCAGGGAAGCAAAGGGCAGAGGCAGCTTGTCCTGGGCTAAACCCTTGAACCTGCCTTTGAGGCCGCCTTTTCTCTGACTTTTCAGTGAGCCAAAGCAGCCCAGCCTAGGCTCTCCTGTTACTTCTATGCTGACCTTGTTTCACTGTCTTAAGTATATTTTTACTGGAGTCTATAAATTCTTACTTTCCTACATTTTGTCTCTTGATTGAAATCTTTCCTTCAAGAAGACAAGAAGTGAGATGTCCTCATCTCACTGGTAACACTATCTATCTCTCACTTATACCTCCTATTGGGTAGTGAGAAAGACCTACTTTTTTTAAATCCATAAGATCTAATGATTTAAACCAATTATTTAAGCACCTAGGCTCCGCTTGGTATTCCAGGCTGGAACTAAATTTTTTTAGCTTTTTTCTTCTCCATGGCTTCTCTCCAAGGAGGAGCAGGGTGTGTAATGAAAAGGAACCACAGATTAATACAAAGGCCTCTTTTGTTTTGTTGTTGTGGAGTGGACGTGCTGGTGTGTGTCAGGTTGGGATAAACGAAATAGAACTGGTTAAATATAGAATGGAGGAAGGCTTTGGAGTTCAGTTAAAAGCTAAAATCCTGTAGTAGTGTACAGGCAATATAAGACTTGCTCCTCTTTACATCTGTCCTCATCTCTTTGTACCTTTTCCTTTGTTCTCTCTATTCCAGCCACATTGGCTTCTTCTTTTTTTTAATGTTGACACTGTTATAGACATCCCCCATTCCGCCCCCCCCTCCCCCCTCTTGCCCACCAGCACCAAGGCCCTAGCCACAGTTCCCTGGCCTGTTTCTGTGGGCTATGCATACATGTTCTTTGGCTAATCTCTTCACCTTCTTTTATCTAGTCCTCTCTTCCCCCCACCCTTCTACAATCTGTCAGTCTGTTTTATGTATCCATGCCTCTGGTTCTATTTGTTTATCAGTTTATTTTGTTCATTAAACTCCACATATAAGTGAGATCATCTGGTATTTGTCTTCCTCTGACTGGCTTATCTCACTTAGCATAATAATATCCTGCTTCTAATGTCCTGAGCTTACCTCACTTCGGAGTATTGCCATGTTCCTTTCCTACAACCTGTAATGTTCTTTCCCACATCCCCATGGTCTTTAGTTATTTGCTTTTAAGTCATTTTCCAATTGAAGCAGTTCAGTACCTCAGCCCAATATTCCTCAACCCCCATATGTTTCTTAATAGTATTTATCAACACAAGGGTATATGATTATTCATGCATTTTTTCACTTTCCCAATAATAGAAGATACATTGCCTATTAAGAAAATCATATATTATTATAAAATCCTATATCCCTAATTTCTAGAGAAATTCTTAGCATCTCATAGTTTACAGCTTTTAAATATGTTGAATAAATGAATAAATATATGAATAACTAAATAAAGTGAACTTGCCACACTGTTTTAAGTGATCCCATGTAAATGTTTCTCTCTAAGCTGACAGCCTAGCTCTCATATACTGGAATCAAATGCCATTAATTTCCCAACACCCTTGAATACTACAAAGGGCTTAGAGTGGCAATGTCTAAACCAGGGGTAGGGAACATCCAGCCCATGGGCCATATAAAGCCCACAAAATCACTTGGACTGGCCTTGCCAAAGCATTAGGGGTGAATTAATTAAACGTTTAACCAAATATAGCAGGCTAATTTTTAAGTTGATAATTTTGCATGACCTTTGAATGATGTCATAAATATCCAAATGGCCCTTGGCAGAAAAAAGATTCCCTACCCCTACTCTAAACCAATCTAACAACTATGCTTCTTATGCTTTTATACATCAACTAGAGGCCCAGTGCACAAATTTGTGCACAGGTGGGGTTTGGCCGGCCTGGCCCCAATCGGGGCGGATCGGGGCAGAGCCTGTCAGGAGGAGAAGTGTGAGGTTGGCTGGCCGGCCCACCCTGATCAGGGCCCGATCAGGGCCCAGCTGGCTGTGGGGAGGGGCTGAGGGTGATTGGCTGGTGGGCCCCACCCCTGATTGGGGTGGGGGGTTAATTTGGGGGCCAGCGGCCTGGGGAGGGGTCATGGATGGTTGGCTGGCCAGACCTGCCCCTGATTGGAGTTGAGGGGGATGATCCAGATGGAGCTGGCTGGGGTGAGGGGCTGCAGGAGGTTGGCCGGCCAACCCGCCCCCTATTGGGGTGGAGATGATAATCAGGGGCAGGGCCAGCTTGGGGGAGGGGCTACAGGCCAAAAGGGGTGGTTTGGGCCCATCAGGGGTGGGGCCAGACAGGGGGAGGGGCTACAGGAGGTTAGCCGGTTGGTCCAGTGCCCTACTGGGGTGGGGGCGGCAATCAGGGGAGAGGCTGGCCAGGAGGAGGGGCAGCAGGGGGTTGGCCGGCTGGCCTCACCCCTGATCAGGCCGATTCGCTGGCCACAGTGGGTGTCATAGTGACCGGTCATTCTGGTCACTATTGTGTTATGGTCTCTGGCTTTTTATATATCCTATCTAATAAAACAGTAATATGCAAATCATCACTCTGCTACACTCACAAGCCACACCCACCAGCCACGCCTGCCAGCCAATCAGAAAGCGAATATGCAAATACACCTAACCAAGATGGCTGCAGCCCGGAGAGCGGCGGTTGTTGGAACTGGGATATTGGAGCCGAAGATCAGAGGGGAAGATCGGAGCCAGCCGGGGGTCCCCCACAGGTGATCAGAGACAGCTGGGGTCCCCTGCAGGCGATCATAGCCAGCTGGGGGTCCCTGCCCAGGGCCCGAGCCTCAGCCAGAGGCTTGCAGCCTTGGCTGGGGGTGGAGACCCGCAATGGGAGACAGATGGGGGTCCCTGCAGGCAATTCGAGCCAGCTGGGGGTCCCTGCCCAGAGCCCAAGCCTTGGCCAGAGGCTTGCAGCCTTGGCCGTTGGGGCGGAGCCTGGCGATCAGAGCCAGCTGGGGTCCCCTGGGGGTGATCGGAGCCAGCTAGGGGTCCCTGCCCAGAGCCCAAGCCTCTGCCAGAGGCTTTCGGCCTTGGCCGTGGGTGGAGCCGGGCGATCGGAACCAGCTGGGGGTCCCTGCCCAGGGCCTGAGCCTCAAACAGAGGCTTGCGGCCTTGGCTGGGGGTGGAGCCAGCTGGGGGTCCCTGCCCAGGGCCCGAGCCTCAAACAGAGGCTTGAGGCCTTGGCCAGGGGCGGAGCCTGGCGATCGAGCCAGCTGGGGGTCCCCTGCCAAGGGCTGGAGGCTTTAGGCCTTGACAGGGGTGGAGACGGAGATCACTGGAGATAGGTGTGAACTACAGAGGAAATACCTTTTCTGACTGCTCATTGAATAAGCTCCCTGTATGCCACTGGTAATATCCTTAGTAACTTGGGTATAAGAATCCAAAAAGGTGATCTAGGGCTTTTCCACTACACTCCTGGAGAAAAAACAAAGGTCCGCTGCTGGAGAGCTAAGAAATGTCATAACCTGCCCTACACGGTTTGGCTCAGTGGATAATGCCTAGGTTTGCCAACCGCAGAGTCTAGGTTAGATTCTGATCAAGGGCATGTACCTAAGTTTCAGGCTCCTCCCTGGCTGGGGCCCAGGTCAGGACTCATGAAGGAGGCAAGCAATCTAAGTATTCCTCTCACTTTGATGTTTCTCTCTGTCTTTCCTTTTCTCTTTCACATTCTCTAAAAGTCAATGGAAACATATACTCAGGTGAGGATAAAAAAAAAAAAAGAAAGAAAGAAAGAAATGTGATATTCTATGAAAGACACATCTTGAAAATGACTAAAGAAAGTTGTCATTTTTTTCTTGGTGAAGGGACTGGAGTCCGTGTTGATGAAAACACCTTGGTGGCTGCGGTGACTTGCAGTTGCCCCAGCAGTGGGGTGATGGGGCTGGTGCCTTTCCCTGATCTGCCTGGTTGTCTCTCACAAAGGGAGGCCAGACTGCGGCTTAGGCCCGCTCCTTATGGGGAGCGGGCCTAAGCTGTCAGTAGGACATCCCCTGAGGGCTCCCAGTATGTGAAAGGGGGCAGGCTGGACTGAGGAGACCCCCCTCCCCCCAGTGCATGAATTTCGTGCACGGGGCCCCTAGTATAGAAGATAACATTACATTATCCCATATCATCTATAATCTCCTTTTGGATTTTTCAAATACAATTATACTCTTCCACTTTATATTTACCAAATATTTCTATTCCAAATCCATAATAATTAGGCAAAGATGGGAATCTTCATCTTATATATGTATATACTCAAATACTCTTACTGCAATTGGAAGGTAGATTTGATTAGAAGTAATGGATAATGTAATGTTTTGCATGGAGAGTGTCTAAATTTCAACACTTAAGGTTAAGGCATTTATAACTGAGGAAATTGCACAATATGAACAACCAAGAGTGCATTTAATTTTTCTATTAAACACTAATGCTACTATAGTCCACCTAGGGATTTTTAATAAAATAATGATATATTTTAGAACATAAAAACATAAATCTTTAATACTGGCCATCTGACCTAGTCTAAGACCCAATAGAGTTCTACTTCTAACTTGTGCTTTAAAAAAATCTGTGTGCAATATTGCTCATCCAGAATCTGGGTCCAGACAGAGCAGCTTATTAAGGTGGACTACAGGTGAATTTAGAACCTTAATTAGAATATTAACACTGTAAAGACAATAGAATTATGGTATAGAAGCAATTATCATAAAAAACTTCACTGTAAAATAAAACAGAACAAAACAAAACTTCACTGTATCATGAAAAATTGATGTTTCATTAAAAGAAATAAATTTTTTAAAAGAACAATACCTGAAAGGAAGATAACAAAGATAACCAACTGGGAGAAAACATTCAAAATATCCAACAACATCAAATAACTGAAACTAAGGAATTTCTTCAAACTGACAGCTTATTAGTAAAGTAGACCAAAGATACAAGCAGGTGACCTAAGGAGAATCCCACATCACTGCATCAATATAAAGAGGTGCTCAGTAACTAGAGATACTTATTTAAAAAGAATGAAGTTAGCAAAGAATAAAAGTCTGGATAATAAGTGTTGTAATGTTAACCAAAGGAGAGATTCGGGTAATAAAGAACAAAAAAGCATTTATTTGAGCAAAAATGGTTGCAATCCAGGAGGCACAGATTCAGGTAACAACCTAAATTGTGCTCCTAAAAACAAACAAAGTATAATTATTATACTCACCTGATGATATGTTATTGATTTGAGAGAGAAAGGAATGGAGAGAGAATGTGTGTGTGTGTGTGTGTGTGTGTGTGTGTGTGTGTGTATGAGAGAGAGAGAGAGAGAGAGAGAGAGAGAGAGAGAGAGAGAGAGAGAGAGAGAGAAACATCTATAAGTTGCCCACCTTAGGGATTGAACCCAAAAACGTTTGGTGTTGGGAACGAACCTCCTACCAACTGAGCCACCCAGCCAGGGCAGCAGGGTTTTATAGAGGCAAAATTTACAAGTGCGGTTTTCATTGTAATCATCCATAGGGTACATGTTAATGAATATATGTCACGGAGGGTTGTGTGTGTGTGACTGTGTGTGTGTGTGTGTGTGTGTGTGTGTGTGTGTGTGTGTGTGTGTGTGTGTGATTAAAGGAAGTTATTGACAATAACTATGTCCAAAAGTGAGGAATATGTAAATAAAATGTGAATGAAGTTTTATACAGGAAATAAAATGATGAAATGAATATTCATGTAGTAACATGGACATACTGTAACAAAAACAACACTGTGCTTAGAAACATTTAAAATATGTGCCTTTAATAGGAGGAGAGGACTGGAAGTGGAAGATGGGAGTGAACTAAAGTAAGATAGGAAGTATGATGTCAGTATATCTGGCTATAAACATAAGCATATGACTAATTGCACATAAGGTCCAAAAAATAAGTACGCTTAAGATAAACAAAAAGATAGGAAATGATTTATAGAGATAGGAATCACTTGGTAGGAACTGCTAGCCCACTTAAAATTAACAGTTATAAAAATTATATGCCAAAATTCTATAAGTACTGGTAATTTGAAAGCTAAGGGTGCACCTTATCCAGATTATACCATCTTGATACTAGGGTTATGCTAATTAGAAAAATCCTTAATTGCAATAATATATTCTTTACTTTTTAAAGAAATAAGAAAAAAAAAGTGAACACTGAGTATGGAATTCAGAAACACAAACCTATTTTTTCTTTTAATTCTTTACTTACTGTGTTATTAGACTTGCCACAAAAATGCTTTCTTTAAGAGAAAGAGTTGTTTGGATCCAGTGACATTTTAATGCTAATCAGTGAAAGCTCTTCTAAAGTAACACGTTAAAAAGCTGCAACTGGGGAAAGTCAGCTTCAAATTAATGAGCTTTAAGTCAGAGGAAAAAAATCTGCTACAGAAAGACATACTTAAGCTTACAGTTCTCAAAGAGAAAACAATCCTCATTAGTGACTAAATCATTAGGGTTCGGAGTCAAAAGAGCTTAGCAACCTAAAATAATTTAAATGTGAAAACATGTTGCTTTGATTGCAATTACTACCTAGGTTTCAATAATTAATCTCTAAGAAATATGCTTTGTGTGCCTGCATATGTGGGAGAAAAGAAATGTCAATGTTTTAGGACAAAAATATTTAAAATTAAGCTTTCAGTTCTAACCTAATTGTAACAAACAGATGAAATTTAAATCTGAGGTTCTGGTCTTGTGCCAGAAGGTGGAGCCCTTCAGCTGTCCTTTGGTGCTTCTGAAATCCTAGGCTGGGTGAGCTCACATCATCCTGCATATCATAATAAAATGGCTTACTATTTTAAAATTATAATGTGACTTGTAATATATAAAGGGAAGACCAGAAGAAGAAGTATGAGTTTTCCAAACAATAACAAAAGGCACGACTTCTCTGTTTTGTTTCTTTGTAAAATATTAACATGTGAGTTTTAATAATTATAATTGGAGATGTTTGCAGTGATATGGAAAGACTATAGAACTGTTGGTGCTGACCTACAAAAATGATTGCATTTTAAAAATACACGAATGAAGAATGTGATTGAATTTTAGGAGATCAATGTTTACTGTCTCTAAAGCATAGATTTTCTGTAAGGATTTCCAAGCTTCCATGGCCCATCCACGGGTGTTACATATTGGAAGTCAGAATACAAGTTGTTCTTCAGTCTGTACATGCCCTATCAATAAAAAACCTATTAGGAGTCAAGATGAGCATCATCATTCAAGAATATCTCTGCTACAATTGCTCTTTAAATTGACATTGAAATCTACCAAAGTCTAACACTTATTAGGCTCACTTGTGAACATGTAAGTTTTAGTTTTTAGCCAAAGTGGCAAGTCTTCATATTATTCTTGCAAGAGGTCTCTGCTTTTGCATTTTGTCCTTTAAAATAGACTTTATTTTTTGGAGCAGTTTTTGGTTCACAGAAAAAATTGAATGGAAAATACAGAATCTCACATAGCCCTCTCCTCACCCATGCATAGCTCCCCCCCAACCCCCTGCCACCCCATAGCTCCAGAGTAGTGCATTTTCTATAATTGATTAACAAACATTGACATTGACACATCATTATCACCCAAAGTACATAGTTTACATTAGGGTTCACTTTCGGTGTTGCACATTCTATGGACTTTGACAAAAGCGTAATAACATGTATCTACTATTATGATATCCTACATAATGGTTTCACTGCCCTAAAATTTGCCTTGCTCCGTCTTGTAATCTCTCCCTCACTCCAAATAGCTGTCAACCACTAATACTTTTCACTGTCTCCACAGTTTTTCCTTTTTCCAGAATGTCTTAAAGTTGGAGTCATCCCATATATAAGCTTTTTTAGAGTTGATGGGGCTCATATATTGACAACATTACCATGGATACTTTACAATCTCCAAGTGATATTACAGTTGGACTGGTTAATAAATCAGCAGATACTAAAAGAATTTCCAAATGGAAATGTGTGACTTTTGGCAGTTTCCTCAGATCTTTCATAGAGCATAAAATCTTCAAGATACTGTGAGAAAAAAAAATTCAATGATTATATCATAAAAAATAGGTTCATGAAATGTCAAGAGATAAATTAAGTCAGGTATTGAAGAAATCATTGACATAAAATATTTTTTAAACCACTGGAGGGATCACAAGCAATAGTGTGTGCAGCTAATACCAAGAAAATGTGTTGACATGACCTCCTTTACCATGCTGTCACTATATTAAGAGTAGATAAAATGAAAAATCATGGGAAATTTGCAAAGCAGTGAGACTCCAATAGATAGATTCTGTTTTGACCTTTTCAATAGGGTGTTTGAGTACAGAAATGAAAATATTAGATTCAACATTTCAACTCTGCACTGGTAAGAAACATACACTCAAAGTGTGACAAACTCCAGTTTAACATGTTGTCACATATATTCATAAAGGGATGCCTGTTTGGGCTTTTAATACATTACTTTTAAATACATTCATAATTTTAAATACCTATCAAAAACATGATATATGTTTGAAATTGCATCAGAGAAATGTTACCTATTTATGTTTTTCTCTTTTCGCTATTTAAACCAATTCCCATATAGAACACTTGCATGCATTTTTATGAATTGTTAACATTATAAACAGTTAGCATAGACATTTATCAAGGAGGATAGGCTTGCTTTTCAAAGATGTTCCAATAAGTTATAGTTGTGTGGTATATTCCCTTTTCCTGTACAAACACTTGATTTTATTCAGTAGCTTAAATTATTTAGCTAACAGTAAAGCAGTGTGCCTCATTAAAAAAAAACAAAAAAACTTATGAATAAAGTATTACTATAGCATTGAGCAAGCTAATTAATGCAACATCAATAAGAGATCGAGAACATGAGAATCAGAATCAGATCCATCTTCACTACTTAGTATATTGCTTTCCAATCAGCACTTATCTAGACTTTAAGAGATGGATTTATGCTAACTAGTATAAATGAGATTGATATAGATATCACAATGCAATTGACAAAATTTAAAAAGGAAGATATTTCTTTCCACACCCTAAACAAGTACTATCCTCTATCCAAGAACCACTTTCTTTGCAAGTAGACAATACAAGTGGATATTGAGAAAATGGTAATTTAATATGACTTTATCCATGTTATATTATATGTATTTATACAATTAAGTGTATTAAAACGTACATCACATATAAAAATTATCAGTTGTTCTTGCATTTCTAACACTCGTGACTTACCAAGCCTGCAGTTTTCGGCTCTTAGTCATATAGCCTCACACTTCAGCATACACCAAATTCAAGATCAAATACAGATATAGATCATGCAATAAATAGTCTACAAAGACAGGCTTTATTAATTTATTTTTCCTATCTCTGTGTACACTCCAATTCTACCAGAAGGTGACTCTATTTCCTCTTTTTTTTTTTTTTTGAAAAAATAGTTGATGCCAGAGAGGAGGGGTATAGGGGAGGCTGAAGAAAGAAAGTGAAGGGGTGAGCTGAAGAACATATATGCATAACCCATGGACATGGACAATAATGTGGTAAAGGCCAAGGGAGGTGGAGGTGGGAGTGGGTGCAGGGAGGCAAAGGGCAGATGGGGACATCCACAATAGTGTCAGCATTACAAATTTTTAATACTAATAAAAAAGGAAATAGTTGATGCTCTAACAAAAACCTAATCCACACATGGTATTGGCTCTGGAGTCAAGCAATAAGCAAAGTCCAGAAAGACAGCAAGAACACTATTAAAAACAGAAATTTCAGTGAAAAAACTGATACCAGAAACTAAAGGGGGAAAAAAAGCATGTTTTGTTTGGGTGCAAAAATTGGCAAGACTGTTGACTGCTTTACATGTATGATAGAGACTATACTTAATGAATTTGAGAACTGACTGAACATATTTTAAGGCATAATGCTCAAAGAAGGGGTTGTTACATTTTCAAGCAGAATTTTGAAATATTTCAAATCAAAGTTTGCCAAGTTAGGAAATATAACTTTTTCTTATCCCCTACTACTCATGACAGAAAAATGTTCTCAAAGTGAAAAATAGCATTAAGATAAATATCAATCCATATTACTCCCAGTAAAAATGTGCTTCAGGTTACAGATAAAACTACAAGTTGAAGTAAACATATCTTATTACAATCTTGGAAAGATTTATTGCAGCTAGACAAAATGGATTCTTAGAATCTTAAGGGGCATTGTCCCATATCAGCCTTCCCTGCCTAATTAGGGGGATGTCTGTCTCAAATTGAATTACGAATGAGTTTTTGGGGACATTGAGTGGATCCTAATGTTATTTACTGAACCCAACAATGTGTTTTTTAAGAGAATTGTACTGGTGAAAGAATCAACAGCCTGGAATAAAAGGAATGAGGTAGTTTAATAGAGAAATAAAAAAGAGAGAATATGGGCTTTGTGTCCTATAAGGGCAGTGAGTAGCTAAGAAAGCTATTCAGTTGTAAAAACAGGCTACTTTTGTTGTTGATATTGTTGTTGTTTTTGATAGATTTTGGTTTTATTTTTAACATATGATCAGCATTTTAATTATTATTTTATGTTTTTCCTTCAAATTTTTTTTTATATCGGTTTCAGGTGTACAGCTAGGTGGTTAAGCAATCATATAATCTACATAGTGTTGCCCTCAATATTTCCAGTACCCTAGTTGGCATAATTATTGCAATGTTACTGACTATATTTCCTATGCTTTACTTACATTTCTGACTATTTTGTAACTACCAGTTTGTGCTTCTTAATTCCTTCAGTTCTTTCACCCAGTTCCCCAAGCTACCTCCCCTCTGGCAACCACCAGTTGGCTCTCTGTTTATGAGTCTGCTTCAGTTTTGTTTGTTCACTTATTTTGTTCTTTAGATATCACATATGAATGAAATTATATGGTATATGTCTTTCTCTTACTGACTTATTTCCCTGAGCATAACACAGGCTAATTTTTATCAAAATAATATAAGGGTAAACTCAAAGGGCAGAGATAAGCTTCCAGAAAGTAATGCTAGAGCTGTGAAAAACACTCCCATGGAGAAAAAGTAGGCCTTAATTGAAGAATTTTTCCTGTTCTATAAGTAGGGTTCTCTAACAATAGATACACAATTGTTGTTTATAGGTATACTAGAGGCCCGATGCACGAAATTTATGCAAGAGTAGGCTTTCCTTCTCCCGGCTGCCTGCACCGGCTTCCCTCTGGCACTCAGGACCCAGGCTTCCCTCGCAGCCCAGGCTTTTGTCCAGAAAGTCATCTGGAAGGATGTCCGAAGGACATCCGAAAAAATGTCTGGTCTAATTAACATAGTATGCTTTTATTATTATCAATTATTATAGACTAGAGGCCCAGTGCATGATTGAATCATGCACGTGTAGGGTCCCCTACATGCTTTCCCTTTCGATCACGGGGAGCTGGGTGCCTGTCTGCTGGAGCACCAGGCGCCGGAGGCTTCTGAAAGGCATCCAGCTCCCACGCTTTTGCTTCTGATCGCTGGTGCACCAGGCCTTTCAGAAGCCTCAGGCGTGGCGGAGGCTTCTGAAAGGCCTGGTGCCTGAGTGGACAGGCACCCAGCTCCCATGCTTTCCTTTCGATCGCTGGTGCACCAGGCCTTTCAGAAGCCTCTGGCATGGCGGAGGCTTCTGAAAGGCCTGCTGCCTGAGTGGACAGGCACCCAGCTCCCACCTTTTGATCGCGGGGAGCTGGGTCCCTGTCTGCACTAGGCCTTTCAGAAGCCTCCGGCGCCGCGGAGGCTTCTGAACGGCCTGCTGCCTGAGGGACAGGCAGCTCTTTTTGCTTTTGAAAGAAGCCTCCGGCATGGGGGAGGCTTCTGCCTGGTGCCTGAATGGACAGGCACCCAGCTCCCCCTTTCCTTTTGATCGCTGGTGCACCAGGCCTTTCAGAAGCCTCTGGTGTGGCAGAGGCTTCTGAAAGGCCTGCTGCCTGAGCAGACAGGCACTCAGCTCCCCTGCTTTTGATGGTCCGCGGGGCAGGATGTCAGCTCGCTGTCCCAGAGGCCCCTTCTGTGCCGCAGCACAGCCATGGCGCAGACACTGAGCTTGTGCCGCTGCTGGCGACGCAGGTCAGCGTCCTGCCAGCCCAATCAGCTACCCCGGCCACCCCGAGTCCCGCCCCCCCCGCGCCTCCTGGCCAATCATGGGCATAGCGAAGGTATGGTCAATTTTCATATTTGTCTATTATTAGGTAGGATTGATTTCAGAGAGAAGGGGGAGATAGAAACATCAATGATGAGAGATAATCATTGATTGGCTGCCTCCTGCACACCCCACACTGGGGATCGAGCCTGCAACCTGGGCATGTGCCCTGACCAGGAGTTGAACTATGACCTCCTGGTTAATATGTAGAAGCCCAACCACTGAGACACGCTGGCTGGACAATATATACACAATTGGATTCCAAAATTACCATGGACCAATGATTGCTATGTGCTTCCATCCACTTCCTTTTTTAGAGTTCCTATGGGTTGTTTTTGTTGTTGATCCTGGTTCATCATTATATTTTTGGTAGTAGGGTAAGGGGGAAAGATAATTTTTGTTTTTGTACATATATTTAGATTTAGAGAAACCTAGGGTAAGCTTTCTTTTTAGTTCTGGAACAAGAAGTTAAACTGAGAAGCTACCACTGAGAAACTGTCCCTAAGCAAGCCCCTGCCATCTTAACCTGATTTACATGATGTGATCCTGGATTTTGTGCTAACGCTGATTTGTATAGGGGTATGTATATAATGTCTATTTCTAGTCTGCTTCATTCCAATCACCAGTTGAATACAGCTGAGAAAATAACCCCTGTCACCATGTGGAACAGAACTATCCAGGCCAGCACTATGTGAATTTCTGTCCCACAAAATCATGAGAAAGAATAAATCCTTATTGTTCTAAAGTACCAAGTATTGGAGCTGTTCTTATGCAGGACTGGCTAGCTGAAATAGAAAAATGTATCATTGATCTCTTGTAGCATAGGTTTTAATATAGCTAACCATAACAGTTCTGCAATGGTTAGGTATCGTGATATATTCTAATCACCATTACAAATGTGGGAGTCAATAAAAATGGGAAATTTTATTTAAAAATGATATAATATGCATTATACAGAAGTTGGTAAAAATGTATATTGACCTCAGTTTTTAGATCCAATTAGAATACTGTATTGGGTCTGAAGAAGAATTTTGGATGGTACCTTTTTTTATCTTTGCAATTTCATAAAGATACATGAAGATATCCCTCAGATCATAGTCAAGCATCATGACCATGAAATAATGATATGGAGCTCATAAGGGAGAGAAAAGGCGGAATTTCATTGCTAATTTATAATTGTATTATTTAATTATATGCTTATTTAATCACATCTTACTCCCATTTTATTGGTAGGTCTCATAATGCTATTCATCAAGGTGAAGTCCTCTTTTATTTCTTGAAATATATATGACACGTGAAAATTACTTGTCATATGGAGAGCCCCTTTATGGTTGCTCATAGTCTATCATAAGCATCTAACCAGTTCACTGAGAAAGAAGTACTGCTATAAAACTCATAACTTAATTCATGAAACTGAAAAAAAATGCACTTTAACATTTCTCCTTTTGTATTATTCACTTTTATTATTCAGCTGAGAAATAGTCAAAATAAGCAAAAATGTTCCTTTTATTTGACTGAGAGGAGGGATGGAGTTAGATTTCATATGGGTAACAACTCTTGGATCAAATACCATCTCACTTGTATGGATAATTGCTGAGATTATAGGAATATATATGATAGCCCTGTAGTTTTTATTTTGTAATGTTATTGAAAATCACTTATTAATATTTTTAAATGGATACAAAAAAGGTATTAAGAGATCAATAATAAAGTATAAAAAGTTAAAAGTACTTAAATGTTCTTTATGTGCCATATTATTAGACCCATTTCTATTTAGATTGACAGGAAACTAACAAGCTGATTTGTGTCCCCCCAAAATTGATTGCAAATCAGTCAAGGAGTCTTTGGGAGTAATTTTGAATCCAGATGTGAATTTAAATCCTGTCATCAAGGCTTGACTTCTCTATCTGGGTTATCCTTGCTCTCTGTTGCCTTCACACTTCATGTTCTCCAAGGTACTGATAGTCATGTGCACCATAAAGAAGTGTGTGCACCTGGAATGCTCATTACACTCATGGGCCTTTCAGTAGCAACCCATGCCTAAACACACCTCCTCAGATTCAATCTTAATTATTCTGAATGGAACCTACTAGCACACATCCACATTCATGTTTTTAAAATCTCCTTTCCTGTTTCTGACAATGAGAGCTCTTCACTTCCCTCAACACAGGAACCAAAGTCTTGAGTACAGATCTCACTGGCACCTTTTGACCCACATTCCATTCTTGAACTAATTTCTTTAGGTTACTCTAAGGACTTTAGGCCTAGCAGAGACGGTCAGTCAAGACCTACCAATCAGCTACTAATTGAGGCAACTCCATCCAAATACATGTATTTGGTGAGGCAGCTGTGGAGTGTGCTACATAAGGAAAGTTAGGGTAATATTTTGCCAGAGAGATGTCAGAATTCCTGATAGCAAAAACATCAGGTATACACCATAGGTCAAAAATGTAATGGTATTTGTTTGAGTTATTTTTCAAATTCTTGATTAGTCATAATACAAAGAATTTGAGTACAAGAATACTTTAAAAGCTATATTTCACTGTAAATTACATTAGACTATTTCTATGTGTCATGCAAATTTCTCAAATGTATGCATTATATTTTAAATATATCAAATAAAATATCTCTATATATAAAGGTTAATATGCTAAGTGTCCCTCCGCCCATCCAACTGGTCGCTATGACACACACTGACCACCAGAGGGCAGGCACTCAATGCAGGATCTGGAGAGCTGCAGTGACTTGGCAGTGGTGGTTCTCGGGTGACGCACCCCAAAACCAGAGAGAAGGGAGCCCAACTCCATCTTCGGCCATGGGTTATGTTGTTGCTCGGGCACTGTTGGCCCTGATCTGGTTTACTGCACACTTGTGTTTGCGTTCCACACCCTGTACAACAGCAACTTTGCAGAGTGCCCTTTTGTAGCCCTCCAGGACCCCTCAGGGGATGTCAGAAGCCAGTTTGGCCCTAATTTCTGCAGGCTGGCCTAGGGACTCCCCCCACCTGCCAGAGGGACCCCACTCATTCTGCAGGCATTGGGAAGGATTGTGGAAGTTTGGCTACAGGGCATATCTGGCCTGTCTAGCCCAGTCTTGCTACACTGGCAAACTTGCAATTAATTTCCTTTCAATGTGCACAAATCCATGCACCGGGTCACTAGTACAAATATAAAGGTTTATTTTACATATGTTTTGAGTTATAATATTATTATTGCCAATAACTTTTTCATTTGTGCTGGGTACAAATAATTTTACAAATAAGAATTACTAGTATGTATATGTTGTGATTTTTTTGGTAAATGAGAAAAAATATAT
This sequence comes from Ia io, assembly GCA_025583905.1. NCBI lineage: Eukaryota > Metazoa > Chordata > Mammalia > Chiroptera > Vespertilionidae > Ia > Ia io. The sequence continues at coordinate 53,240,397 of JAJQQW010000003.1, forward strand.
CAAAAGTATATTCTCTTTTACTTACTGATAGTCACATTTGAGTCTTATCCTTTATATAGTCTTCATTTCTCGAAGAGGAAAATATGATATGCAATTTTACAGTGTACTTGGTTATCTGATGATCACTTAAACTTCAAAACTCAGACAGCATTGTGAAATTCCCATCAGTAAATGGAACCACAATTATCAGAGAAATAGAGGTTACATGCAGCAAATCATATAAAAGAGAAAGAAATTGGTTTACTTTAGTTTATCAGACCTTCAGGTATTAATAGTACCTGTCACCAACAAAGAAAAAGCTTTCAGGGAAGCAAGAATTGCAAATTCTCTGTTGGTTCATTTATTGCTCTATGACCTAATAAATAGGCAATCCTATCTAATAAAAGAGTAATATGCTAATTGACCGTACCTCTGCTACACCTACAAGCCATGCCCACCAGCCAATCAAGATGAGTATGCAAATTAACCCAACCAAGGTGGCTGCAGCCACGGAGCTGCAGCAAGCAGGAGTCTTGAGTTTCCCCAGCAATGGAGGAAGCCAAGCTTCCCTGCCGCCCTGGCCAGCCCAGGTCTACACTCAAGGCTACAAAGTTTCAATTATAGAAGATAAATAAATCCCAGCAAAAATGGCTGCAGCCACAGAATGAGCAAGAGGCTTGTCTCCACTCAAGGCTACAAAGTTTCAATTATAGAAGATAAATAAATGCCAGATACCAGGGCATCCACTTGGGTCACCGGGGGGCATGCCCAGCCTGCAAACCACCACAGGCCCCTCGCCCAGGCCGTCCCATGCCCCAAGGGAACCCCCATCCTGATGCGGGACACCTTTAAGGGCAAACCAGCTGGCCCCCACCCATGCACCAGGCCTCTATCCTATCTAATAAAAGAGTAATATGCAAATTGACCATCACTCCAACACACAAGATGGCTGCCCCCATGTGGTCAAAGATGGCTGCCCCCAAGTGGACACAAGATGGCCATGACAAGATGGCCACCAGGGAGGGCAGTTGGGAGACACCATGCCTGCAAGGAAGGGCAGTTGGGGGCAATCAAGCCTGCAGGGGAGGGCAGTTAGGGGTGACCAGGCTGGCAGAGGAGGGAAGTTGGGGGCAACTGGGCCTGCAGGGAAGGGCAGTTGGGGGTATCCAGGTCTGCAGGGGAGGGCAGTTAGGGGTGACCAGGCCTTCAGGGAAGGGCAGTTAGGGGGGACCCAGGCCTGCAGGGGAGGGCAGTTAGGGGCAATCAGGCTTGCAGGGTTGCAGTTAGGCATCAATCAGGCTGGCAGGGGAGTGGTTAGGGGGTGATCAGGCTGGCAGGCAGAAGTGGTTAAGGGCAATCAGGAAGGCAAGGAGGCAAGCAGTTAAAAGCCAGAAGTCCTGGACTGTGAGAGGGATGGTGGGATCGGGCCTAAAAGGACAGTTGGACATCCCTCAATGGGTCCCAGATTGAAGAGGGTGCAGGCTGGGCTGAGGGACACACACCCCGTGCACAAATTTCGTGCACCGGGCCTCTAGTAATTAAATGAAATTCTTTGTGGACAGCCATTGTACTAATGTGTACACAGAGAATTCATTTGTTGGTTGTTTGTGATTTTTGTTTTTAATCACAATACCTTAACGCTGGTTAGCTTCAAGAAAAATGATTTTGTTGAAAAGACAGTGGGCTCTCTCAATAAATTATGAGAGGAAATAACTCAAAGGCAGAAAAGAATCCTGGAAAGTTCAAGAACACCAGCAAAATATTCCACTGATCTTCTCTCTAATAAATATCCTTGCTTGCTTTTCGGAGTGTACCAGCAACATCTGCACCATCTGAGAGCTTGCAAAAGAGACAGAACTGTGCACAATCTTCTAGATCATGATCTGAATTTTAACAATTTTCCAGGTTATCCTCATGCACAAAGACTGAGAAGCAGTGCAATTAATGTGACCCAAATACAATAATAAATCTCTGTGTCTCTATGTTGAAAATTTAGAGACATAGGAGAGCAAATATGATTAAATCAGCTGTGGTTGACTGTTTCACTTATGTAACTTCAGCTATGGAGTGGGGACAGGTCAGTCACGCAGAACAAATACTGACTCTTAGAGATTTGTCACACCAGTGTATTCTGACTCAACTGGAACTTCAGTTCATAAATACAGAAACACTTCCCTGCTTTCTCACAGGTGTAGATATAGTGTGGACATGGAATTAAAAAATAAAGAAAAGCAGACAATTAGGAACTTGCAAAAAATAGATGTAAAATGAGTGATGTGAAATTTGAATTAGAATCCATTATGTTTCAAAATAAAAAAATATAAATACATTTTAATAAAGATTAAAACTCTCCCAAAAAAATCATCATTAAAAAATTGGAAATTATGCTTACTGAGAGATAAGAGAGCATATTTAATATGTAGCTATGTGGGGATACCTGGAGATATAATCAATGAGTAGATAAAAGACAAGTTGGGTTTAAAAATCACAAAGGATAAGAAGATATATTTTTCCAACATTGATCTCTGTTTTAGAAAGCAAATAACTTTTTAGTCACTGGTTCTTAATAATTAATATCATTTCTGAATACCATAGTAACTATATCAAAACTTAATTCAGGAAGAAGGATCTCCAAGACGGATTGTTAAGAAAGAAAGACACAGTCCATTTATATAGGACTAGAGGCCCAGTGCACGAAATTCATGCATGGAGGGGGGTCCCTCAGCCCAGCCTGCACCCTCTCCAACTGGGAACTCCTTGGAGGTTGGGCCTAAACTGGCAGTCGACATCCCTCTCGCAATTTGTGACCACTGGCTCCTAACTGTTCACCTGCCTGCCTGCCTGATCACCCCTAACTGCACTCCCTTGCCAGCCTGGTTTCCCACAACTGCCCTCCACTGCTGGCCTGATCTCACCCCCAACTGCCCTCCTCTGCTGGCCAATTTGGATCTGATTGGTCAGTTTCTATGCCAGTCAGCGTCAAAAGATCCGCCTGCTAGGCAGACATTGGCTCCCCACAGCACCCACATTTGGTTCTGATTGGTTGGTTCCCATGCCAGTCAGCATCTCCGGGCCTATCTCCGGGCTGATCAGAGAGGTAAGGCTGAACAGCAGCCCCTGCAGAGGTCAGGAGAGAAAGAAAGGTCCAGCTGCTGGTGAAGCCCGGAAAGAAAGAGGGAGAGAAAGAGAGAGGCAAGTACTGATCAACAGCTGCCACTGAGGCTGCAGATCAGACTCTGCCTCTCCCTCTGGGTCTCAGCCCCCTGGGCAGTCAGTGCTGGGTCACCAGGATGCACTGGGTAGTCAGTGTTGGGTCGCCATGGCAACCCAGTGCTGACTGAAGGACTTCCGAGTTGGTCAGCCTTTGGTCGTGATTGGTCATTATGACCGTGGGCTTTTATATATTAGGATATCACTTATGTATGCAGTTAAATATATACATTACATATGAATATACATAAAAACAGGAGACTACATGTACATGTAAGCATATTTGTAATAATATTAATATATTTGTATGTCTATACTTCTATATGCAGGTATTTGCATGTGTGTGTGTACAATTGTAAAGTATGTATGTGTGTTTATATGAGTGTTTGCCTATAGTATATTTGGTATTGTTTACATACTGATTAGAAAAAAACTGAATGTTAGCTTAAGAGAGAAACTAATTTTGCTATATGTTCCCTTTGGAACTTAAAGAAATTTATTCTATCTACCTACCTATCTGTCACCTATCTATATTCTCTATATCTTTCTATAAAATACTAGGTTTTTATCTCAAATGCATATATTTTCCTTTTTTTATAAATATATTTATTTATTTCAGAGAGGAAGAGAGAAGGAAAGAGATAGACACATCAATGATGAGAGAGAATCATTGATAGTCTGCCTCCTGCACACCCCCTACTGGGGATTGAGCCTGCAACCCAGGCATGTGCCCTTGGTCAGACTTGAACCTGGGACCCTTCAATCCGCAGGCTGACGCTCTATCCACTGAGCCAAGCCGGCTAGGGCTCAAATGCATATATTTTCTTGCTTCACAAAATGAAGTGTTTAAAGGCAAGGCTTATATGTTGCATCTTACTTTCAAAGACATAAAATGCTACCTGAAATCTATATTATCCATTTTCATTAATTACCAACTTTTAGAATTATTTTGTTTACTATATTTAAAATATTGGTATGCATATAGTTTATGATTTAAACTGACATACACAAGTGTGTATGCATCAACACATTTACATTACAAATACTGTCCATTCTTCATATCTGTATGTGATCTTATAATTGATGTAGATTATTAGATCTTCTTGTGAATAATTCATTTACAGATTTTCTTATTAGCTCAAATATTATTTCAATTAGTTCAACAATTAAATTACAAGTAACTTATTTTTTTCAGATCATTAAAAATACTTTTGCATGAATGACCTGATACATCTATATTTTCTTATATTCTTTCTTTGTTACATGAAGAGTAGCTATACTACAGTACAGTACATACTAATATATATATAGTAGTATATGCTTCATGTATATACTATGGATACTGTTTTTTATTTTGCTTTCTTTCTCCACTTAAAATAAATTGCAGAAAATACTCCATATAATTTCAAATAGATCTTTCTCATACATTTTGGGCATAATTTATTTAACCTTTCTCTTATATGTAGACAATTAGAATCCTTCCAATATTCTACAGTGACATATAATACTACATTATATAACCTTGTGCATACATATGTTTATATTGCTGAGGTGTATCTTCAGTATAGTTTTATTGAAGTGGTGTGCTAGGTAAAAACTGAATGCATATGTAGTTATTCAGTTTATAAATGGTTGTATATATAACGAGCTAATGTAAAATTTGATGGACAGATATAAAAATAAATGTAGACAAAACAGATCCAGAGACAGAGAAGCATCGATCAGACTGTCAAACCTCAGAGGGAAGGTATGGGCGGGTGGGGGTAAGGGGGAGAGATCAACCAAAGGACTTGTATGCATGCATATGAGCCTAACCAATGGACACAGACTACAGGGGGGTGAGGGCATGAGTTGGGGGGATGGGGGGTAATAGGAGGATGAGGACACATATGTAATACTTTAATCAATAAAGAAATTAAAAAAAATAAATATAGACATCTAATATAATAAAATCCTAACATGCTAAGTGTCTGGTTGTCCTTTAAACCAATCAAAGCATAATATGCTAATGATATGCTAAGACTGCTCAACCACTCGTTATGATGTGCACTGACCACCAGGGTCAGACAGTCGACTAGTCGACCAGTCACTATGGCATGCACTGACTACCAGGGGGCAGATAGTACAACTGGTAGGTTAGCTTGTTGCTGGGTTCTGGCCAATCTGGACTGAGTGAGATGGACCGGACATGCCCTGGAGCCCTCCCGTGGTCCTTCCCCAGCTGGCCAACCTCCTGCTTTCCTCCCTGGCCCTGATTGTGCACCAGGGGGCCCCTCGGCCTGGCCTGTGACCTCTCGCAATTCAGTACCCCTTGGGGGGTTTTGGAGAGCCGGTTTTGGCCTGATCCCACAGGCCAGGCTCCATTATCCATTTTCATTAACTACCAACTTTTAGAATTATTTTGTTTACTATATTTAAAATATTGGCATGCATATAGTTTATGATTTAAACTGACATACACAAATGTGTATGCATCAACACATTTACATTACAAATGCTGTCCATTCTTCATATCATATGTGATCTTATAATTGCCAGTTTTGGCCTGATCCCAAGAAATTTATTCTATCTACCTACCTATCTGTTGCCTATCTACATTCTCTATATCTTTCTATAAAATAAAAGGTTTTTATCTCAAATGCATATATATTTCCCACTGGTGCATGAATTCGTGCACAGGGCCTCTAGTATATATTAGTGTGTATATATATATATATATATATATATATATATATATATATATATATATATATATATATATATCGTATCTCTCTCCACTGCTAGAAAGTAAGAAGATACAAAATATTAAAGGGATATGTGACATAGATAAAAGAAGCAACTTAATAAAGTTTCCACAGGCCAAAATTTAGACAAGCTGTTAAAAAAATAATGAAAATTATAGGTTTTTTACCTGTGTAATAAAATAATCATGAACATACACTAATATAAATAAATGAAAAATACATAATTTAGTAAAATAGAATTCTAATTAAAACACAGAAGGAATGATGGAGGTAGAAACTTACCATTGGCTAAACAACGTATTAATCATTGTAAGCAAGAACTATTGATGGATGTTAAAATTAGTAAGACAAAGTATGATGAGTTATGAGGAAGTTATCATAGTCTCAAAATATCTCCCCCCAAAAGAATTATTAATTATAAAGAGAAAATTAATAGTATTAGAATCTAGAAACCTGGCAGACATAATTTAACTAAGTAATAAGTGTTAACAACACCAATAATAAGACAAATTGGCATCATGTATCTCCCGCCAGGATGCACCATGAAGGATATAATACCAGGTCTGTATTATCCTTACACCAAATCCATAACATCAATATAATCATTAGAAACCACTAGGCAAATACAAATTAAGGAACATTGCCAATATAATTGGCAAGGGTCAATGAATGTTATAAAAAGCAAGAAAGACTTAGGAACAGTCTTTAACCAATAAAGTCTAACAGATTAGCAGAGACTAAGTAAATATGACAAATAAATTTAATGTAGGATTCTTGATTGTATACTAGCTCACAAAAAATAAAAAGTGTATGATATCTGTGTAAGGTCTAAAGCTTAGCTAACTGTATTATAGCAATGCTAATTACCTGATTTGATATTTATACAATGGTTATGTAAGATCACATTAGGGTCAGCTAGGTGAATGGTATATGGGAAATTGTATGCCATGAACCCACCTTTAAAATAGCTTACTTATTTTGGAAAGAGTTTACACAGCATTCATAGTATCACAGAATGAAAAGCTTGCATAACAAAACTTGAAATAAAATTAAGTCTATTTCCTGACTATATGATACTCAAATGCTATGATACTCAAGAGCAACAGAAATCATTGTTGTATAGTATGTCTTAGGAAAGCATGGAGACATAAATTTAGATAAAATGGAAATAGAATTTAAACATTATAGAAAGTATATTTAACAAAATCTGTGCCCTGAGATTTAGTGGGAGGCAGGGACAGAGATGGCAGTAAACAGGGAATCAAATTTGTCTCTAATTGCCTGTCTGTCCTTGGGCAAATCATCTAGCATTTTGCAGTTGGTTTCCTTTCCCCTAATATGTGAGGACTGGCTTACAAAAAAATTAAGCTCTCACTTATTCTGCTTATTAAAAAAAAAATAGATTTTACTTTTAGGGCAGTTTTAGGTTCACAGCCAACACTGAGTGAAACAAATAGAGATCTCCCATTTACCTGCTGCCACCACACACACATAGTCTCCCCCACTATTAACATCCAATAGCATAGTGATACATTTGTGAAAAACAATGAACCTGCATTAACACATCATTATCCAAAATCCATAGTTTACATTAAGTTGTTATTACACACTCTATGGTTTAGACAAATGTACTATGTCATGTATCCACCATTTTAGTATCTTACAGAATAGTTTCACTGCCCTAAAATTCTCTATACTCCACCTATTCATTCCTTCCTCCCCATTATTGCATGCATACAAGTCCTTTGGTTGATTTCTCCCCTTTACTCCCTCCCCTCCCCTCCCTCTGCGGCCCGACAGTCTGATCCATGCCTCCTTGTTTCTGGGTCTGTTCTTGTTCATCAGTCTATGTTGTTCATTATTTCCCCTAGATGAGTGAGATCATGTGCTATTAGAAATACACTTATAAGAACTGAAAATGAGACAAGCAATAATGGTTATGCTGACAGGCAAATGAATCAGTCTATAGTGAGTTTCTTTCTGGGCCAACAGGTCTTTTGAGACCCAATTTCAATGTCAAACAGTTCCTTATGTGTACATGTCAGCAATGATATTTCAGTTCTGGATGGTGGACAAATGGTACAATAAGATTGTTGTTAGAGTAATAAATTTGACAGTAAAATAGTAGTCAAGTTTTCAGGCAAATTTAAATTGGCTAGTTGAAAAAAGTGAATATGCTAGAAAAATTAATTGTACTGGACAAAAAGGTGTTCCAAAAGTGTTAACTAAAATTTTTATTGGTAGTTCATCTCATGATAAAATTGTGCACTATGTAATGAACCTAAAACAGTAATATTATAGTGCAAAAAATTAAAATTTAAAAGCCATCAAGACTACATTATAAAATTTTCAAAAGCCTCCTAAGATTTAAATCAAGAAAGGGGGGGGTGATAGTAGAAGAATATCATGTAAGGAAAAATAACCTGTAAGTAAATTACATCTAGAAAATTAATACTTTAGAAAATTAATTGTAAGGCTAAAAGCAAGACACCCATGAAAAACACACAAGGTGTCAAAACAAGCTGGAGGAAAATCATTTGGGCAAAAAATGAAATAGGATTCCAAGTCAAATTTATAGAAAATATTCCTTTATTAACTTTTGGTCGAGAATATAATTGTATATTTTGAGAAAACAACTCCGAGACCATGTGGATTCCAGCAACAGAGAGGAATCGACAGGACTACTCCAGCCATGAAGACAGAAGAGAAGCAGTCCAGAGATGGAAGACGCCGACATCGCCTTGCCATACTAGCAGTTAGCAGCTGTGCGTCACTGCAGGTTGCCCAGGACCAAACCAGAGAGAGTTGGATCTGCAGTACCTAGCCTTTTAAAAGTTAACTTTTTTTATGTAGTAATATGCACTAAAATACCTCAATGTCTTTTTTTTTGGGGGGTGGGGCAGGAGGGTTTAGTAGCGCTTTACTTTTTAGCTCTGAATAGTATTCCTTTGCTTTGTCTAGATGTACCACAGATCATGCACTTGACGAACATCAAGTTTGACAATTTTGAATAAAGCTGCCATAAATATTGATATGCAGGTTTTTGTGTGGACATGAGTTTTCAACTCATTTGGGTAAATACCAGGGAGTATGGTTGTTGAATCATGTGTTAAGAGTATGTTTAGTTTTATAAGAAACTGTCTGTCTCACAAAATGGTTATTACTTTTAATATTCCCACTAGCAGTGAATTTGGTGTAGTCAGTGTTATTTTAATGGGCAATTCTCTAATAACATGTGATGTTGAGCATAATTTCATATAGCTGTTTACCATGTGTATATCTTCTTTAGTGAGGTGTCTTTACTGATCTATTGCCCATTTTTTGGGGGGGATTGTTCATTTTCTTATTGTAGAGCTTTAAGAGTTATTTGCATATTTTGGATAACAATATTTTATTACATATGTCTTTGCAAATATTTTCTCCCCGTTTGTGGCTTGTCTTCTCATTCTCTTGACAGTGACTTTCAGAGCAGAGGGTTTTTTGTTTGTTTGTTTATTTGTTTTAATTTTATTGAAATCCAGCTTACCAAATATGCATTTCTTTTGTGGACCACACTTTTGATGTATCTAAAAAGTCATCTCCATTCCCAAGATCATTTAGGTTTGTTCCTATCTTATCTTCCAGTTTATAAATTTTTGTTTTGCAGTTAGGTCTCTGATCCATTTTGAGTTACTTTTTGTGAGGGTGTAAGGTCTGTGTTCAGATTAATTGATTTTGGCCATGGGTGTTAGTTCTTCCATTTGTTGAAAAGATTGTCTGTGCTCCATTGTATTGCCTTTGATCCTCTTGAGCAAAGGCAATACGATGGTCATTTTAATTAACCAGTAATTGGTAACTGAAAAGGAGCAAGGGGAAGATCAGACATTATAGCATTGTTCCCTGCAAACCACTGGGGCAGGGATCCAACAAAGGAAAGACAGACCGAAAGATAGACCCATGCCCAGTCAAGTTTGGGTGACATAGGGAAGGTGCTGCCTGCCAGTCACACCTGGGAACAGAGATCATTGGCCAAAATGGGCATAGCTAGTGCAAGGGCGTTAACATTTGGGAATATATAATCTCCTAAGTAAAAAGTTCACTCTCTTGGTTCCTCTTGACACACTTGGCTCATGGCTCACACTTGGCTTCCTGGCACTCTCCCATGTGACTCAGCCATGCGGACCTCTCCATGCAGTGGACTAATGAACTGCAGCTAGCCTGATACTCTACTGGACCCTGCTCCAACATGGAATGGAAACCCTGGACACGGGCTCTGATTTTAGCTCTACTGAAACCCGAGCTATATAGCTTCTTCTATGACTGGACTAAAGGAAATGGAACTTTGGAAACCCAAGAGTGTAATTCCACAGAAATAAATCTTTCTACCATAGCATATCCTCCCATGTGAGTCTCTAAAAATCCCTTTTCTCAGGATATCACAAGGAACTCATCCCCAACAGCAACTGAGGGAGATGAGGCATGTTTTTCTGGCAATACTTTATCAAATACAAGATTATTATATTTGTGTGGATTTTTTAAATTCTAAATTTATATTTATTTTATGTGAATGTATAAATACCTAGAAAAATATAGTACTTATACTGAAGGTGAAAAGTATTTTTTTGGGAGGAATTGGAGTTATAGCAGTGAACAGATAGAAAATGTCTATGTTTATTAATCTTAAATCTAATACATTTAAATTATTTTAAAAATTGCTTTAATATAACTAGATAACCTGCAAATTAAGAATGAAGAAGAATATCAGAATTCTAACTTCCCAAGGGGGGGGTGGAATCAGTTTCGTTTCCATTTTTAGATTATTTGTAGGATATCATTATCAATAATAGACAAGCTACTATGTCACCATACTATTAGAGAAGAAAAGCATTTAATCACTTCACTGAAATTCTTATGCCTGCTTAATCACTATGCTATTCTATCACATTGCAAGCATGTATTAGCATATATTAAGAACAGTACAGAGAAATCAAACATTCACAATATGTCAAACATTTTGCAAAAAAAGTAAAAACCAAGACACTCATTTACTTCTTTAGAAATGCTAATTAATCATGAACAGTGCTACAAAAAGACTTATCTAAGATCCAGCCTGCTCATTGCAACAACTTTGTGGGTTAGGAAAATGGCATTGTTAAAAAAAATCTTTTATATGAGCATTAAAGAAAAAATATAGCAAACTTCAATCTTAATTGGAAATATCAAAAAGAAACTTTGAAACCCAGAGGATGGAAACAAAACAAGAGATTGAAAATGATAAAAAAGAAACACAGACACTTCAAAAACAAATTCCCTTAGGAGAAAGGATGAAATTGCAGTGTTGCTTCATAGAGAAATCTCTATGGATAGTTTCTAACTTCATTGGAAAATAATATTTTCTGATCACAGATGTCTAAATATTTTAACATAATTTCAAAGTTCAAAATTATGGCAATAGAAGCAAAGCATCTGTGGCAGTGAGCAAATATTAAGAGGTGCCGACATGTTTTTGTTTTTACAAGACAAAAATGTGGCCTAAGAACCCTTTAATTATTTTTGCATGAAAAAATTAAATGACTAATTAAATTAAGTTATGGAAGAATGAAAGTATATAAGTGTTATTTAGGAGTACACCCTCAAATTTGAAACTATTTAGAGTTTTATTAATATTCAATTTTTATTTTTTTTATATTTAGAAAATATACAACTTCCAAGCAGCTACTTCTGTATTTCAACCTGTTATTATGTAAAAGAAAGCAACATGCTATCATTGAAGTATAGATAAACTAACTACTATTACTTATAGAAAGAAAACAATAATTATTGATGGATTTGTAAACCGTGCAAATCTTTTATCCCAGTTCAGCTGTCTCAATTTTATCTATGAGGAAACTAAAAATTAGAAAGATTAATTCACTTCCCTAAATTTGTATTAGAAAGCCAGCGAAGTCACAATTATGCCTCAATCATAGCATTGGTGATTTAATTTTAAGATCTACCTTTTTTCCCAAATATTATTTTCTGTGAGATACTTGTTGAAAATATGAATATGTGCTTTTTTCCTGGAAACAATGTTGGACAAGACAATATCCTCTATGACAGGCATAAATCTATGACCCAAAGCCCATATGAGCTATAATATTGTTGACGTGTGAAACATCCAAACCTATAAGAATTTTTATGAGTTTATTTTAGCCACACTGACGACAATTACTGAAAAGCAAAATCTCAATGGATTAAGAAAATGCTCCAGAGCATGGGGGTTACATGAAATCCATTGGTGATAGTTTAGTGAGGTGAGAGAGCCCTAAAAGGGGCAATCTCTGGGATTGGATAAAAAGTGAAAAGAATAGACACATACTTCTTTTACATTGGTGGATACAGGATAGTTAACAGTAAGCATTTAACACAGTAACAGTAACAATGAAGGGTTGTTTTCTTCCAAATATTTTTATTGATTTTTAGAGAGAGAGGGAGAAAGAGAAACATCATTATTATTCGTGTGGTAGACCCCCTTAGAGAAGGAATAAAGGGGCATGGAGAAAAGCTTCACTTGACTACCATACAAGCTTGTGCACGGCCACGCTACTGAGCACTATGCCCTAGAGATAACATCTAGGCCTCAGTTATGTTTCAGCTCCTGGCCCAGAAAGGCAGCAAGGCCTGGCAAGGTGAAGTCACTCTGACATTAGGACAAGCTTTGATGACTAATTACCCTTGCCCTGGCACCAGCCAATCAGTGGAGACCACGTCCCTGAAAGGACACACCTGAAAAGCTGATGAATATTCCATTGAGATTCTCTCTTGGGGCCTCTCCTAAAATACTCACCTTTACAAGTCCTTAGGATGGAGGACCCATCATAGTGCTCTCTCTCTCTCTCTCTCTCTCTCTCTCTTTCTCTCTCTCTCTCATCTCTTTCTCTCTCAAGCTCTCAAGCATGCCAGTCCCTCTCTGCACCCCCTTCTTTCCTCAGTTCCCACTCTCTCTGAAGAATGCTGAGCCTTCCCCCAGGTTCCTATATCCTTGCATCTCTCCTTCCTAAGCTCCAACTGCCCTGCTTTTGCTTCTATAACTTGTTTCCTGAGCCCATGCAGACCAGCTGGCTCACTTCTTTCGTGGCTCACTCTTCCACCTCTGTGACTTTCTAAATAAGATTTGCTTATATTTGAGTCTTGGCTCTGAATTCTTTCTTAGCCTAAATGCAAATACTGAGGTTGCTGAGCTGAAATCCAGTTGCCAGTAACATTCTGGTGCTGTTTTGCCACCAACAGAAAAATTCTGGCTTTTTAAATTCCAGAATTACTTTCAGTTGACAGGTTTATCATAAATCACTTATGAAATAGTGGCCATTTCTTTAGTTCCATATTGTTTGGCCCTTAGCATCCAAACCTCAGGTTCTGGTTAAGATGAATTACACTACAGTTGAAATTCAAGACTCTTGTGGTCGGGTCATGGTTTCTTTGCAGGGGAGCTGGACTGCCCCAATAAATGTAGTAAATGAACTAGTCTGTTCCCTTGAAGCCAAAGACTGTTTCCAGCTGATGAGTTTGATTGCTCTCTTTTAGTCAATGCAGAAACTCTAAAGGGGAATTGCTGTAGTTGTCTTTTTAGACCCTAAACTCCTTTGTTAAGCTTTTAGAAGACTAAACAACAACAACAACAAAACTTGTGGAGTGATTTTAAAGGGAAAGAAAAATGGTTAAGGATAAAAAAATAACATGCTATATGATCAGAAAAAAAGGATAAATTAATTCAGGCTCTTTGAAAAAGACAAAGGTAACCCCTCAGGAGCAATCAGCTGCAGTTAAATATACGGGGAAATGCATGACAATGGTTAGAAAACATGTAGATTGTTTTATTGCTTTAACTCTAAAATTTTGTAAGGACATTATCATAAATAACAGTGGAAAGTACATGCCGATTTTGTTCAATTGAAATGACAAGGCCTATTACACTTGTAATGCAGCAGTTGATCATTCTGCACTAGAAATGATGTTACTGCAACATGGCATTCTGAGCCATCTGCAATTATGTGAATTATCTCATTGGCATTTGTGTAGGAACAGCTAATTGTAAGACTGATGAATAATAAGTAAATAGTTGTTTCCTCATTATTTTAAATTATGAGTTTTCCAATATTCAGAGCTATGTTTATCGGAGAATAGTGGAGAGAAATAAAGGTTATATCAGCATTTAAAACTCACCTAAACAGACTATGAGCTTTTAAATATAAAACTATTTTAGTTTTCCTAGTTATCTCTAAGAATATATCCAAATACTTACCATAAAACATACTTTTCCAAATAAAGTATTTACTATGTTGTTAATTTCTAGAAATCTTATTCTATTTTTCTACACATGATATAAAAATTTTTCTATTTGGGATGTCCTATCCTGTCCAAGACATTATAGCATACAAAAGAAATAGGTTTGTCTGCAAAAAATTAAGTAGTCAATATTTTATTCATAAGTAAAATGGAGAAATTAACAATTTAGAGTCATCTATCTCACAAGGATTTTTTAAGAACAAAAAGAATATTTATATTAAATTGCTACCTGGTATACAATAGTAGTTGATGTTTGAATATTTTTAATATTGCAAATGGTAACAGTTAAAAATATTTTTATAGAAGAAAAAAATATATTGTGGTATGCATAAATGTTCTTCTAAATCATTATACAGAATTGTTTTGTATGTGTTTTGTAAATATGTTGTCTATTTATTAATAACATAAATAAGATAATACTGAATCACTTATAAAATAATGTAGCTAACACTTGACATAATACTTACTATATCATTTAGAACAAGATATTTAGTAGAGATATCATTTTTCTGTATTATTTTTCCCTTAATTTAAATAAATCAAGGTTCAAAACCAGAAGGCTCAGTTCATAGTATTGTCTTGCAATGTAGAAAAATCTCTATTACATCTATAGCACTTCTGTACAGGTTATAGCAATGCTGTATATGAAATGGGGGATATGAAAGAAATATTCCCCTATTTGGGGGGCATAGAGGATTATGGGAAAGAAGGCAAAGCAATTGAATGAGAAGGATTTTCCTCTCTGGGCTTTGACCCATTCATGAATAAGTGCTTTAGAAAACAAGACTCCATTGAAGGCAGCCTAGAGTTCTGACACTATATTGGAGATCCTGCAGAGGCTGCTGTGCAGGCTAGTCCATACTAATTTAATGTTGGATCATATAAAAGTACTAGAGGCCTCGTGCATGAAATTTATGCACTGGTGGGGGGGTTTGTCCCTCAGCCCACCTGAGCCCTCTCACAGTCTGGGAGCCCTCAGGGAATGTCCCTGCAGGGAGTGGGCCTCAGCCATCAGTCGAACATCCTTAGCATTGCCACAGAGGCAGGAGAGGCTCCCACCACTGCCATGAGTTCGCCAGCTATGAGTCTGGTTTCTGCCTAAGCAGCACTTACCCCTGTGAGAGCACACTGACTACCAGGGGGCAGTTCCTTCACTGAGTGTCTGCCCCCTGGTGGTCATTGCACATCATAACGACCAGTCATTCCATTGTCGGGCTGAAACTGGCTCTCCAACATCCCCCGAAGGGTCCTAGATTTTGAGAGGGCACAGACCAGGCCACGGGACCCCACCAGCACACAATTGGGGCTGGGGAGGGACACAGGAGGTTGGCAAGCTGGGGAGGGACCACGGGAGGGCTCCAGGGCATGTCCAGCCCATCTTACTCAGTCCATATCAGCTGGACCCCAGCAGCAAGCTAACCTACTGGTCAGAGCGTCTGCCCCCTGGTTGTCAGTGCACATCATAGGGAGTGGCTGAGCGGCCTTAGCATATCATTAGCATATTATGCTTTGATTGGTTGAATGGCCGACCCGACAAGATCTCAGCAGCCTCAGCAGGGCATGGCCTGGCTCTTTCATCCATGAGAGTGAGAATGGCTTCCTGTAGCTATTAATCTCTAACTTCACTTTTTTTTCTCTTCTAGCCTTTCCTTTTCAACCCTTTGGTAACCAATTCCTAATATTAAATTCTATCTGTTTGAAATAGCTAGTGGGGGCTCTACTTCTCCACTGATGCAGGTGAACCCACAGCCCAGCCTATGCAAAGAATAACATGAATGGGGAGGAGGAGGAGGAGGAGATCATTGTTAGGCCAGAAAAAAAAAAAAAAGAAGAAGAAGAAGAAGAAGAAATCGTATAATAGGACATCAGGGACAACATGCTATGATTTATTTTTTTGTTTGTTAATCCTCCCTAGACAATATTTTTCCATTGATTTTGAGAGAGAGAGAGAGAGAGAGAGAGAGAGAGAGAGAGAGAGAGGGAGAGATGTGAGAAGGACACATAAATTGGTTGTCTCCTGCATCTGCCCTGAACAGGGCCAGGGCCGTGCTATGATTTCTGATGTTAGCAGTTGCAGGTGGTGATAAGGCTCAGAGTACAGCCTTGGAAATAGTGGCTGAGATGAAGTGAAAGTATAGTTTCTCTGTAATTGATCTTTTAACTGGGATGTGATGGTGCTACTTGGTTCACTCAAGTGACTGTCAAAATAAAGATTTGCAACAGCATGGATGGAACTGGAGAGCATTATGTTAAGTGAAACAAGCCAATCAGAGAAAGATAAATATCACATGATCTCACTCATTTATGGAATATAATGAACAACATAAAATGATGAACAAAAACAGATCCAGAGACAGAGAATCATCGATCAGACCATCAGACCTCAGAGGGAAGGTAGGGGAGGGTGGGGGTTAGGGGGAGAGATCAACCAAAGGAATTGTATGCATGCATATAAAGCCTAACCAATGGACACAGACAACAGGGAGGTGAGGGCATGAGTGGGGGGGATGAGGGGGGTAATGGGGAAATAAGGACACATATGTAACACCTTAATCAATAAAGAAATTTAAAAAAAATAAGGAACAATAATTCCAGGATATGAGATAGGGAGAAGGATGAGGGCATGTCAGACTGTGCCGTGGAGGCTCGGAGCAGGCGCTGTGTGTGTGTGTGTGTGTGTGTGTGTGCTGTGGAGGCTCAGATCAGGTGCCCCTGTGTGTTCTCTCTCAGGTTCTGGGCTGCACCTGCATGTTGCTCTCTCAGGCTTGGGCTGTGCCTGGCCCCTCCTCCTGACCTAATTTGCATATTTCTCTATTAAATATAGAGAGGATATCTGGTGGTGCTTCATGCTCAGTCAGGGGGAAACCCCTGAGGTTTTATTTTTGCCTTTGTTTCTTATATACTGATGCCTGGATTCAGATATTACTGGAAATCTGTACAGGGAGTTTGCCTCAGGAAAGCTAGTTTTGTAATGTGCCAGCAGAGCAGATTGCCAGTTCTGTGCCACAATGCTACCCAGACCCCACGCAGCCACATGGCATTGGCAGATGCAAGGAAAGCCCCTCAGCCAGGGGGCAAAGGGCACCATCTGCTAATTAATGTTCCAGACAAGAGGGACTAGAAGAACAACTAGCTTTCGGGTATTAATACAGAGTATCTCAGAGAACAGAGGTCATATTGCCCCAAAACTTTTCACATTACCACTGCCAAACATGTAGGCTCATTCATGAATGAAGAAGAAGGAGTTATAAGAGGAAGAGAGATCAATTTTATCCAAAAGGAACAGAGGTCAAGTTTGAATTATGTATTAAGACTAAATTATAAATAAGACTGTGAGTGCTTGGTATGGTAGCTACTGGTTTTAGCCTAAGCTTGATGACTTGGGAGCCTAAGTGTTGCTGGTTTAGAATTAGAAACATGTTAGAAGTCAAGCAGTTGGGAAAATATGTCAATGTGACCTGAATCAGGTTTCCTTCTAACAAGCCAGTCTTTGATAATCTTTCAGTCCCTTATCCTTTCATGAGAAATATGTGTCAGTGTCTATAAGGACTGATGCATCCAGGGCTATTTGAACTCATTCATTGATCTTAGAAATATCATAAAAAACAAGAGGGAGATGGAGGCATATTTTGGAGCATTACTATATACTTGTATCTAAATCTACCCAGAACTTGGCTGTGTAATGTCTTTTAGAAAGCCGGCACTGACAGGTGCAGGGGAGTTCATTTACCAAAGGAACTCATGGCATCTGTATCTAAATAACTTTAGATGGGATCCAACAATCTATATTTTTGTTCTGAAATTCACTTTAAGGAAAATTACTTATTACCAGGTCTTCACTAAATTTTTCAACACTTCAGTTTTACTAAATAATATTTATTATGTTTAGTCAGTGTTCTAAGAGTTTGCTATCCCATTTAAGTTAATGACTGAATAAAAATTTAACACCTTATATGATGACTAGATTTTCTTCTCTGTTTATGCTTACTTCTGCAAGCAGCAGTACAGGTGTAGTGTGTGTAGCTTTGTGGTTTTTATACACTGGTACTCTCTCTAAGGGAGACTATGAATTTTTTCCTTTATAAAATGTAAAAATATGTTTCTACTGCTCAAGAAATTTCAACAAAAGTTTAGGAGACAGAATACTGTATCCTGTTTCTATTTAAATTGAGATAAATGTTCTTCTAAATAATAATATTGAATTGTTTTGAATATGTTTGATAAATATGTTGCTTACTATTTAGCTCTTATAATGATATAAATAATACTGAATCATCTTATCTAATAAAGAGGGAATATGCAAATTGACCATATGTTGTAACGGTCAAGATGGCTGCGCCCACTGCAGAGGCAGGGATTCCGTAACACAAGATGGCTGTGACTACAGCAGAGGCCAAGTTGCCATAATGAGTTTTAACGAGCAATCAGCAGGGACCTGAGGCTGCACCCACCCCACCTGGTGGGGCTTGACAGGGAACCTCAGGTCGTGCCCCCCAACCTGGGGCTTGACCATGCCCCCTACCCCGGCACTGGGCCAGGCAACCTGAGGTTGCACCTCCCACCCAGGAGGGCTTGATGGGGGTGGGGCCAGCCGGGTCTGGATCTAGCCCAATGGGGGTGGGGCCAGCTGGGTCTGGGTCTTGTGCGATTTCCAGGTGCATGTGGGTAGGCGGACACTTGACTCTGGTTCCCGTGGCATGCCCCAGACTCTGACAGGAGGAAGATTTTCATATACATTTTGCTAATTTTCTTTCATCTCTGACACTTCTATTATATAGAAAGGGAAAATAGCAATATTAAAATATTTCCTCTAATTAATTCCCTTTTAATGTGCATGAATTTTGTGCACCGGGTCATTAGTTTATAAAATAATATAACTAACACTTGATATAATGCTTACTATGTTCATAAAGCATTTTATCCATATTCCGTAATGTTGTAGTGTCACAGGAAACTAAGTTATTATTATAATTGTCTCAAAACCTCTGTGATGTCTATGTAATCATCAAAAACATGCAACTTCAGACTGAGAATTTTATCAGATTGCTAATGCCATGTTTACTGCACCATCTAAAGATGCTTTGAGCCTGGCTGATGTGGCTCAGTGGTTGAGCATCAACCTATGTACCAGGAGATCATGGTTTGGTTCCCCGTTGGGGCACATGCCTGGGTTGCAAGCTTGATTCCCAGTTTGGAGTGTGTAGGAGGCAGCCAATTAGTGATTCTCTCTCATCATCCATGTTTCTATCTCTCTCTTTCACTCCCTTCCTCTCTAAATCAATTTTTAAAAAAGAAAAAAGAAAAGATGCTTTGAGTCCATTGTATGAGTCTTCTTGACTAGATTTTCTCTGGACTCAGAAACTTCGTTTATTTATGGTCTTCTCCAATCAGTAAATCTTTGCTCCTCTTTTTATTTTTATGCAAATAAAAATAAATGCCTGACTATTTGCAACATCTAGACAATATCTTCTACTACCAAGATTCATCAGATGATTAAAGTGAAATCTGCAGAAAAAAATTACATATATAACCTTTTCTAAATTATTCAGTGGGATGCTTGATTATCTTTGAATCAAAGGGATGGCTGATCAAGGGGGCATTTTTTTTCTTACCAGGTCTAAGATAAGAGTAGCCCTCTCTTTAAGCTGAATCCCATCAGTCTGTTCATGGATCACACAATGTTCTTAATGTTAGTGATGCTTTAAGTAACAAGGTACATGCATTTATTTTTGAGGCATATTTTTTGCACAAAATACGTATTCACCAGTTTTAGAAACGTAAATAAAATTAAATTACAATTTCCAAAGGTTTATAAAAATGGGAATTTTTTTTCAGTATTCATAGTAACAATTCTTATTGTATTAATTTTAAAAAAAAAAAAATGCACCTGATATCTAGTAATATATTTTGGGTAAAGAAAAGTATTTAACATTATATGCCAAGGTCAGATAAGTGTACAATTATTAAAACAGATATTAAAAGGAAAAAATAACATTCAACATTTATTTTGATGTAAATATCTTAGAAATTGATTCATCACAAAATGATAATTATTGTATGAGCATATTTTGGGGAGGATGTATCTAGGGCTATACTCCCTCAAAACTATTGAATACTGTATCTTCATGGTGTTTATTTAGATGGGAAGCATTACCTGTCTAAGATATGTGTAGCCTGAAAAGACCCAAGGTGTCCTCTGGGATAATTTGTAGACAAGCATCGTTCTCAGCTGTTACCCTTTGCTCCAGACTTATACTGCGTATGATTATCTTAATCCCCATGCTCAATCTGTCTCTCAATTAAACCTAGTCTTGCTTTTTCCTCCTCAAACTGAGTATTATTCATTGCATGATCTACAACATATTGTACATCCAGACAATCAGGTGGATCTATAATAGTTTAATGTTTCTGGGCTGGAGGAATATTCTTCTTCCTCTCAGAGAGTTTTCAGTTAATACAGAAGATTGTCTAGGTTGTATGGATGTGATTAACTGATGAACTGATGTAACAGCAGTGAATACATCAGGATGCCTGAGTCCTATTGCAAGCTTTTCCCTGATCAAATAATATGGCTCCAATACTCCAACTACACAGACAACCTAATCTAGAACTATGTTTTCCAATTATAGGGGGGAAAAAGTTAGGTAATTTCAATTCGGTGTCTTCTGACTATCTGTGTTGGTGCTTGAAAACGATTTCTATGCTGATACTTAATACTTGTTTAGATCCTGTGATAGCAAATCGTTCCATAGGAAAGTGACAAAGGATGACGGTAGCAGATGTGAGCCTCTTTCAATTTGTATTTGATTGCTACTGAATCTACTTAAGAATCAAGAAACTGAATTTTATATCTGCATACCTTCTGTATATAATGAAGCTAATTATTCTAAAAATAATTGAGCTGACATTTCTGTGGAAATACCATCAAACCTGACTGTCATAATCTTTGAAAAGAGAAGGTTGAAGTTTAAATGATTATTTCTTATTTATTGTACAATAATTTAGCAGAGACTGAAAATTACTTTGTAGGATTAGAATAGATGTTAATCAAATCCAAACAAGATGTGAGAAAATAATTGGAGTTTTAGGGTGTGGGTTTAATTAAAGGGTGCTTAAGAACATGCATAACCCATTTATTTATGTAGAAAATACACATAATAACCTTTAAGGAAGTTCTGATAGCAAATGTCTGACATTCAGAAAACCTTGTGGGTATTCTGTACACTCAACAATCATCTAACAAAAACAAAGCTATTACATTTATTTATTTCCAAAGGTGGAACATAATAGGAGATAGAGTATACCTCATCCTAATCATGCAGATTTAATATATACAATAGCACAAATTGAAAGCAATTTTTCTCAAAATGTGGTCAGTAGACAACCTGATTATGAATAATATTCTGTGCTTACATAAAAGGCAGATCTGTGAGTCTCATCAGAATACTTATGAAATCTGGGATTTTGGTCTTATTTTGCAAGGAACCCAGAAGATTCTATGAACACAAAAATTTGAGAATCACAGATGAAAGTTATAGAAAAAATTTGAACTTATCCCACTAAGTCCAAATTATATCTATTACACAGTAGATGCACAAACTTTGGTCAATTTTTTTTTTTTTTGAGAAAGAGAGAGGAAGAGGTGAGAGAGAGAGAGAGAAACATGGATGTGAGAAAGAAATATCAATCAGTTGCCTCCTACACATGCCCCAACCAGATATCAAACCTGCAACCTTGTTATGTGCCTTGACCAGGAATTGAACCCACCACTTTCTGGTGGATGGGACATGGTGTTCCAACCAACTGAACCACTGGCCTGGGCGGTAAAATTTCTATTCATAAATAAAATGGAAAAACTAACAATTAAGACAAGTATCTCACAGGGTTTCTGAGAAACAAAGAAAAAATTCATGTTAAATTGTTACTTGACATATAATATTATTTTTTGTTTGAAAGTTTTGAAGATTGCAAACAGTTACAGTTAAAATATTTTTAAACAATAAAAAATATTGTGGTATTCATAATTTCTTCAAGAATCGAGTATTTGGTGGCATCACTACTATAATCTTGGATGTTTTTGTTGGTAAAACAATTTCTAACATCTCTACAAACATCTTTCAGCTATCACCATTCCAATTGCACCTTAATGATTTTTGATTCACTAGCAAATGATGAGCCCAGATGTTAGAAATAATTATTCCATATATCAGTCCTTCAATGATAAATTATTATTGATTACACCATTTTATTAGCCTTTTCCTTGATATCCAAGTCCTAAGTAAGAACATTTTAACTCCTACAGTAAGAAATTACTCACTCTCTAGAGCAGTTTATTTTTAATTACAGTAATGATAACTGAAAAACAATCACCATATAAGTACATTTGTATGAAGTATTGCTTAGCACACACAGATAAATCATTATGGTACAAGTTAAGGAGCAAAACTGGACTGAAATCCTATACTGTAATCAGAGTATAAGTAGACAAATTCATATTTATTTATTACTGGTACAAAGCATTAAAGAATAATAAATTTAAGGCACCCTAAAACTTTGCCTCTACAGTTAATAAAAGCAAATATTTGATATTAATATATATCAATCAATAGAGAAAAGCGTGAAATAATCCTATATAACAAAAGCCCAGTGATCATAAAGGCAGAACAAACAGAATGACCGCTCAACCAGTCACTATGAGGTGCATTGACCATCTCTTGGTCCCTTTCCCCAAATGGCAGGCTCTGATAGCTGATGGTGAATGGAGACCCAGGGTGGGTGGCAGGGGATGTGGGCGGTGCCAGGCCTAGGCCCCCACCCTGCAGGTCACCCCACACACAAAGGGCGGGAATGGCTGACCTCTCGGTCCCTCGCCCAGCCATCAGGCTCCCATCACCGAATGGGGAATGGGGAACTAGGGTGGGTGGTGGTGGGTGGCGGGTCTGGCGAGCAGGTGGAATGGGCTGACCTCTTGGTCCCTCCCCCAGCCATCAGGCTCCCACCATTGGATGGCGAATGGGGAACCAGGGTGGCTGGTGGCGGGGGGTAGGGCCAGCTGCTGGCAGCCAGGGAAGATGGCCCTGATTTCAGACTAGGCCTAGGGACCATACCTGCACAAGATTTCATGTGCAGGGTCTCTAGTATTAATAGAAATTAGCATTTACCTATTATTATAGCAATGCTTTCTTTACTTTTAAGCCATTGGCGGTGATATATTTATTTATTTATTTATTTGATAAGCACATCTTTTTACTCATTTTCCAAATTCTTTAAAAATATTAACTCATTTGGTCCTCATTTAAGTACCAAATAAAGAGAATAATCCCAAATCCATCTGTGATTAGTGGTATAAATTGTTAATTTTTTTTCCAGTTAAAGAAACTACCCATTAGAAATGAAACTCACTTCCTAAATAAAGACTGAGATTAATTTTTGCCTTCAGGAATAATATTACCACTATTACTTACCACATCCTTTTATTCTTTCATTACTAATATGAGTGTATTGATTGCATGAGAGATGAAATGGAATTTTAAATAATGATTATTTCTTGTAATGGTGTTTAATGAGTCTCCTATGACAACATAAAAGCACTAATAATTTGACTTTTACTTTAACCCAGATCCTCTTTCTCTGGCTGACCAACCTCCTGCATTCCTCGCTGGCCCAGATCGTGCATCAGTTGGGTCTCTCGGCCTGTCCTGCGCCTTCTCACAATCCAGGACCCCTCTGGGGATGTCAGAGAGCCGGTTTTGGCCTGACAGTGGAACGACTAGTTGCTATGATGCACACCGACCACCATGGGGAGGGGGCCTAAGCCTTCAGTCAGACATCCCCCAAGGGCTCCCAGACTGTGAGAGTGCATGGGCCAGGCTGAGGGTCCCCCCAGAGTGCACAGATTTTGTGCACTGGGCCTCTAGTTAAAAATAAAGTTTACTTCCAATCCAGTAAACCTCACAACAAAGGTAGAAAAAAAGAAAACAGTTTTAATATTGAATAAACATTAATCCAAAGTGTAATGCTCATTGCAGGCAGTCCACTAAAGACATTTCAAAGATGTAAAGAAACCTCACCTTTTAATATAGCCAAGCATATATAACCCATTACATCCATATTACTAAGATAGACTGTAACCAGTCCTCATAGTCAACCTAGATTCACCTGGTAATTGGCATGATTATTTGTTAGTGTGTCACACATAGTTATCCTAGATTCACCTGATAATTAGTGTCATCATCTGTTAGTTAATTTATTTTATCTGAAGGAAAAACAAATCTCTCATATCTATATAACAGGAAATAGTTTTGCAACTTGGAACAAGGTGCCCACCACAGTTAGACACCTACACAACCACAGAAGGTGGGAGACTGGGGCCCTATCTCATACTTTAATTATCTATATTGATTTATCCACTAAGAGCCATGCAGGAAGCAGCCAATCAATGATGTTCCTCTCTCATTGATGTTTCTATTTCTCTATCCCTCTTCCTTCCTCTCTCTCTAAAATCAATTAAGACATATATTTATAAAAGCACCTATGTGTGAACTTTGTGTCCCCAAACCTCTACCATATGTGTAGGAGGTTAACTATTATTAAGCTTGTTCCCAAAACTTCCTCATTATCTATGGGTATGTGTTCTCTGGATCTCCCATGCACCTTGAGAATCTTGTCCATTGCTCTCAATGGTCACATCTGAAAAGGAGCTGCACATACTTACTAGTCTCCATCCCAGAAGATTTATTTTAAGGTCAAATGGTCCCCTCTGCTTTCTAAGTAATTAGGCACGAACATGTTTAGATTTGAAAATGCCACCCAAATTGCCACTGGGCAGGGAGGGAACCAAAGGGAATAGATTCCTAATGGCTTATTTGCTATTTGCGTTGTGTAAGAGATGAGAGAGAAAACACTGCTCTCTTACAGGCACTTATTTTTCGGGAAACCAAGTTTCTACATAAAGATCTGCCAAGACTTTTTGTTTATTCACTGTCAAAAAAACATTTCATTCTGCCATTTCTAACAAAGGGGATATGTTTCTCCTTATATTTTAATTACAAAATGAATAAAACTTTGTGTGAACTTTTCAATTATTGGAAATTCAATGTTTCTCTATAAAGAAATTTATCCACATAAGGTGGGTTAACTATCTAATGGATAGCTAATATACATTTAATACTTAATATATGCATATCTAACAGAAGAAAATGAGATTTATCATTTTAGCACTTGTCTCTGAAAGACAGACTACATAAGTGGACAAAGGCCATACAATATACAAAAACCTAACTCTGACACATACAAATCTGTCCCATGATTGTACTACAGCCCAAGAAGCCAAAGGACTACCTCTGTAGCACTGTAGCAATTGGTCCAAAATGGTTAGAACTTAATCTCTCACTGCCATTTTTCCTAATTTGTTCTTTCCTTCTTATCCCCGCTTCCAACTTAGGAACAACCACAGAAGGCTAAATATGCTCTTCTAACCAATCACATAGGATGCCTCACTTCTAGTAGGCCACCTCCAGTTCCCCCCGGCTGACAACCTCCAATCAGGACACACCTGAGGCCCTTCCTTTCTCCCACCATAAAGCTTCTCCACTCTGGTGCTTGCTTTTGAGTCTTTACCAAACACAAGTGATTATCTGGCTCCTTACCTCTCATGGCAAGCTCTGCATGAATAGCCCTTTCTCTGTTCTCACTTTGTAGTCTTCATTTATTTCTACATCGCTCACTTGGAGGAAATATACAACCCCATTCCAACCTGGTGAATATATGTTTCAACCAACCATTTAATTTATTTTCCATTAAAATCAAACATATTAGAAATGATAACAACAAAAATAATATAATCAAATCATTCAAGTGAACATGTTTATGAGATTAGTGCAGGGTGACTGGAATTCTTTATGATTATTTATAGATTTACTCAAAAATACCAAAAAATCATTTCAACATTAATTATTCATTCAATTACCTTAATGTTAATTTATTCAGGTTGGCAGAAACTTTCTTTCAACATTTATTTCAGCCTTATTGATTAGAATGTATGAAAATTCTAAAGTTAGTTTCCAGAAATAAGTTTTTAATAGCATGATGAGGTTTTACATTTGTATTTTATTAAAAATGAAGAAACATTTGAATTATTTATACTTGCAAAGACACCCTCCACTGGATTCCAAAGTATTTTTAACTCTTATTATTGCCTTGCTTTCTTTTCTCTCTTACTTAGCATTCATATCAGTTGTGTTGCATTGGAGCCCTGAGATTTGCAACTGTATACAAACAACTTGAGGAAGTTGATGCACCACAAATCGGGAATCCCAGGAAGGAGAAAGCGACATCTAACAAGTTCAACTGTTGTGGAAAATAAATTCAGATTCAAAACAGGAGAATATAAATTACAAAACCAACTCTGGGCTGAAATATTTTTAGGCCTTATGATGAAACGCAGGAATCAAAGCCACAAGTCATCTCTTGGACACACTGTTGAAGTCTTAAGCAGTTTGGATATACAGTTATACATATAACTAGAAGCCCGGTGCATGAAATTCATGCACCAAGAAGGGGATGTGTGTCCCTCAGCCCAGCCTGCACCCTCTTCAATCCGGAACCCCTTGAGGGATGTCCGACTGCTCGTTAGGCCCGATCCTGGTGGGATTGGGCCTAAATGGCAGTTGGACATCCCTCTCACAATCCGGGACTGCTGGCTCCCAAGCGCTCGCCTGCCTGCCTGATTGTCCCTAACCACTTCTGACTGCCAGTCTGATCACCCCCTAACTACTCCCCTGTCAGCCTGAACAACACCTAACTGCTCCCCGGCTGGGCCGATTGCCCCTAACTGATCTCCCCTGCCGGCCTGGTCACCACTGACTGTCCTCCCCTGCAGGCCTGATTGCCCTAACTGCCCTCCCCAGCAGGCCTGGTCACCCTCAATTGCCCTCCCCTGCTGGCATGGTTCCTCCCAACTTCCCTCCCTTGCAGGCTTGGTTCCCCCCAACTGTACTTCCTTGCAGGCCTGGTCACCCCCAACTGCCCTCCCCTGCAGGCCTGGTCGCCCCCAACTGCCCTCCCCTGCAGGCCTGGTTCCCCCACAACTGTCCTCCCCTGCTGGCCTGGTCGCCCCCAACTTCCCTCCCCTGCAGGCCTGGTTCCCCCACAACTGTCCTCCCCTGCTGGCCTGGTCTCTCCCAACTGACCTCCCCTGCAGGCCTGGTCACCCCAACTGCCCTCCGCTGCTGGCCTGATCACCCACAACTGCCCTCCTCTGCAGGCCATCTTGTGGCCCACATGGGGGCAGCCATAATTGACCACATGGGGGCGGCCATCTTGTGTGTTGGAGTGACAGTCAGTTTACATATTACTCTTTTATTAGACAGGATTAGTCCCATCTTCAGCTTCCAAAATGAGTCTGAGACATTTCTTTAACTTCACAACATTTTAGTCTGATTGGTATCTTTATGTTCTCCTTTCACATGTATTAGTTGATTTAAAATGTATGATTTTGGAATTACTATGTTATATCCCAAGTTTTCCAAGCCACAGTTTTTACTTCAAATGTATTTTTATCCTTGAATTGTAAATAAATAAAATCATTTTTTCTAAAGCTATACCTTCAGAGGGTTAATTTATTTCATTTTACATAAACAGCGGCTTTTCCAAACTTAATTAGCTTTTCTGAAGGATGGTAAAAATAAAAGGTGATTAAAAAACTTTGGGGGATTCAGTCTTTATGACTTAGTTCATTAAACAGCCAAAGAAAGGCCGTTGCAGGAAACAATCAGAGTAAGCAAAAAATATGTCTGGTTTATCCAGAGGAGTGAATATTTTCCCAAGGGCTTGGTTCAAATTAGAGCAAGTTGGCTAAATGAAAGCAAAGCTTAGGAACAAAAGCAATAGTGAGACTTTTCATAATGAATTAGAGCTCATTGATTTCCTCTGAATTATGGCCAATATGACTTAGTTGATACTATTTTATGTAAAAATATTTTTGTTGCTATATGAAGGTGATCATAAAAGAGGGTCTCTCTATATAACAATCACATAGGATATTCACAGATTGCCACCCACGGTACCACCTCCTTGTGTTCTTTGAGAAATCATGCTCCAATCAAATTGCTTCACTGTTGCTCTGGATATGTTCCAGACCTTTTCTGGATCTTTCTCATCCCAAGTGTGCTGTAATTCTCTTGATATTCCATGGCAGCTTTTTTTTTTTTTTTTTTTTTAACTACTCAGGTTTGCTTTAAAAGTTATTCTGTTATTGTCAATAGAAACATTAGGAATGGGAATGTTGTAGACAAATCCCATTGCAGGATCAAATGATTCTGCCAATTCCTGCCCTGAGGATGTTTCTTTGGAGAACCAGCCATTGTCCTACGTTTTGGAAGCTGCTGGGATCAGTGCTGTGGATGCTGGTGTAGAGTCCCCTCTAGTTTGCACTCCTCAAAAAATGACCTCTTTGGGTATTTCTATATCCTCTTTTTCTGAAGCACTTGTTACAATTTTTAATTGTTTTTTTTGTCATAATATTGATTTGTAGCAATTTGTGCTCTATTCTAAATAAGTACCTCATCAGTTATACTTTTGGCAAATAGCGTTTCTTCTGTTAATATTGCTTTTTTATTCATTTCTGTCTTTTAATGAAAATGCTTTTTAATATAGTCCAATTATCAATCTTTTTCTTAATGTTAACAACATTCTATGTCTCAATCAATAAGTTGTTCTACTCTAAGTTTATGAAAAGATTATCTGATCTGAAAGATTTATTGATTGATATTTCAGATTTAGACATAAAACAGAGGTTTGAGGTAGGCATAAATGTTTATTTTTTTTACATGTGGCTGTCTAATTGACCTAACACCATCCTCAGCACTGCACATACCTTTGTATTAAATGAAGTAGGACTCTTTCTGAGCTAGCTATCCTGATCCATAGGTCTCCTTGCCTATTATTAGGAAATAAAATAGAGTACTTTACTAGTGCTATTTTATAACAACATGGCATATCTACTAGAGTTAGTACCCTTCTCTATTTATCTTTAATTCTCATTATTGTTCATAGTCCTTGAATCAACTTGATTTACTACAAACAT
The DNA here is from genome assembly GCA_025583905.1 of Ia io. Taxonomy (NCBI): domain Eukaryota; kingdom Metazoa; phylum Chordata; class Mammalia; order Chiroptera; family Vespertilionidae; genus Ia; species Ia io. Next base: position 53,269,719 of record JAJQQW010000003.1, read on the forward strand.
AATAATAGTAATAAATCTTTAGTTGTCTGTGTTTACATTGAATTTATAGATCAATTTAGGTATATGTATATTTTAACCACTTAAAGTGCTCCAATTTAATGGTCAATGGGGGAAAATGGTAACATATGTAATACTTTCAGCAATAAAGACTTAAAAAAATATATTAATAACTAGAGGCCCAGTGCACAATTTTGTGCATCAGTGGGGTCCCTTGGCCTGGCCTGCGGGGATCGGGCCAAACCCAGCTCTCCAACATCTCCCAAGGGATCCCGGATTGGGAGAGGGCACAGGCCATATTGACGGACCCCACCTTGCATGATTGGGGAGTATCGAGGGAAGGCTTCAGGGTGTGTCTGGCCCATCCTGCCCAGTCTGGATCGGCCAAACCCCAGCAGCAAGCTAACCTACTGGTCAGACCGTCTGCCCCCTGGTGGTCAGTGCGCATCATAGAAACTGGTCTAAGGGTAGAATGAAAAGTTGGACACTTAGCATATTAGGCTTTTATTATATAGGATTACATAAAGCACTCTAATTCAAGAATATATTTGTATCCCATTTGTTAATATACTCTTCAATTTTATTCAATAATATAGATTTCTTACAAATATTTTTAGATTAACTCTTGGATATTTGAAGTATTTTTATTTTATTCTGTTATGTTTTATTTATATTTACAACTGTTTGATCTCATTTATATAAATACAATTGATTTTGCATATTGCAGTTGCATATTGATTTTAGTATATTGATCTTGCACCCAAGTACATTGCTAAATTTACTTACTAACTCTGATCATGTATTTTCAGACTCTTTATATGGCACATACTAGTACACCATGATGTCATCTGTGAATTATTAACAAAGCTGTATTTATTTATTTAAAATTTTATACTCTTTAATATTTTTCTCTTCTTTATTGACTAACAACTTCAAAGAAAGTAGTGAATATTTTTTTATCTTTATTGTTGAAAGTATTATATATGTCCCCTTTTTTCTCCCATCAAACCCTCCAGCCCATCCCTACTCCCCGCCCCAGGCCCTTACCACCCCACTGTCTGCATCCATGGGTTATGTATATATGCATAAAAGGTGAAAGTAGTGAATATTAATCATTTCTCATTTATGATCTCAGAAAAAAAATGAGTTCAATATTTCAGATTAAGTATAATGTTTACTGTAAATTTTGTGTATACATATTTTATTTAAAATAAAACTTCTATATTACAATTTCTAAGTGTTTTAATCACAAATGAATGCTGAGTGTCTTCAAATGAGCTATCTGTATTGCTTGAGATACAATATCTAAACTACTAAGTTATGATTGTTTCTTCTCTCTCCTTATTTTGTTAATACAACATTTTTACTGATATTTACTTTAGGACCTTTTATTGAAGAGCACAAATCCTAGATCTGCAACTCACAGAAATATTTATGCACTTAACAACCCTATGTAATCAGTATGCAGATTAAGAATTTAACTAAGCCCCAATAGCCTCTAACTTCTTCCAAGTGACTAACTAAACTATGCTTTTAGCTCCGTGTGTAATTTTGTCTGTTTTTAAACTTTATGTAAATTCAATCTTAATATGCACTCTTTCATTTTTCCATTCTGTCATTCAAAATTCTTTCTGAGATTCATTTCCATTGGTGCATGTAGTTGCAATTTGGACCATCAATTTCAGGAATTTTCTATGTGTGCATACACCTAATTTACTACCTTTTTTACTCTGATGGTTATTTGAGCTGTTTTCAGTCAGATAGTTATTATAATAGTGCTATTATTATTATACGTAGTGCTGGCTGGCATGATTGGTTCACCTTATCCTCTGTTTATAATCCTCATGATGGGAGCCTTATTGAATGGCAGTCCATGTCTTTCAGATTAATCAAAGTGGACAATGGGGTGAAATGTTCATTGGAAATTTTTCCAGAAAACATGACAATGTAGAAGTAAAGAGTAAGTATTATTTATGGACAATTCTTTATGGTAATTCTACATATCTTGGGTAGATTTTGATTCAGATTAGAGGTTTACCTACTAAACAATATTGGAAGATAAAAAGTGTCTTCCCATAGGTTAGTAGGAAGATTTGTTTCCTGACAAAGATAAAATAAAATAAGTACTATCTCTCTAGAGCACAGTTGGGCAGTTTGCTTGCAGTTTTCTTTTAAGAATAGGGGTTTTCTAAGCTAGGGATTCCTCAAGGGGTGAAATAAATCCAGGATCTATTTGAATCTACATTAACACCTACCCCATGGAATTTGTGAAGTGTGGGGAGAATATTGGATAAGAACATAAAGCTCACACTGCCTGCTGTGCTCTCTAATAAAGTTCATTGTTTCTGTCTAAAGAATATAGTGTTTTATGACAGCATCTATAAAATCAAGACAGACTAATTTGTTAACTTGCAAGCAAGGTATAATCTCAAACCTCTCACAATTTTTTGACATATCTTTATTTCATTTTAGGTGTTTATTTAGTTATTTTTAGTTTCCGTTCTAGGTTAATAATCCCCTTTTCACCACTATCTCATCTGATCTTAAGTGCATTTACCACATTCTTAATTTCATGTTTTATGATTTTTAGTTCTAATTTTATTTATTTATTTATGATAGATTCTGGTTTTCTGAAAATATTCTCATTTTTATTTAATTTATTTATTTGTGTGTGTGTGTTTTAGCTCCTTAAGCATACTAATTACTGCTTATTTTTAAAAGGTGACATCTGTAATAATTTCAACAATAAAATATATTTAAAAATAAAAAAATGATAAGTAAATAAAGTCTGTGACTGGTAACTCCATTATCTGTATTCTTTATCCACCGGTGCCTTTGGCCAGTTGCTTCTCATTCACATTTGATTCCTCATATGCCTGGTTAATTTTGATTGAGTGCTTGCCATATTATATTATACCTTCTTAATATAATTTGAGGCACTGGATTATGTAATCTTCATCGGAGAGAATTTATCTTTGCTTCTGGCAATATTATGAAATTGAGATATTCTGAACCTGACTTCAATTTTAGTGAAGACTTGTTTGTTTAGTATGCTTTTATTCCTTTATTACTAGAGGCCCGGTGCATGAAATTCATGGACATGGGATGTGTCCCTCAGCCCAGCCTGCACCCTCTCCAATCTGGGACCCCTCGAGGGATGTCCGACTGCCCGTTTGATGGACATCTCTCTCACAATCCAGGATTGCTGGCTCCCAACTACTCGCCTGCCTGCCTTCCTGATTGCCCCTAACTGCTTCTGCATGCCAGCCTGATCACCCCCTAACCACTACCCTGCTAGCCTGATTGATGCCAAACCACTCCCCTGCCAGCCTGTTTGCCCCTAACTGCCCCCACCTGCAGGCCTGGTCACCCCTAACTGCCCTCCCCTTATTGATCACTCACAACTGTCTGATCACCCACAACTGCCCTCCCTTGCAGACCTGGTCCTTCCCAACAGCCCTCCCCTGATGGCCATCTTGTGGCAGCCATCTTGTGTCCACATGGGGGCAGTCATCTTGTGTGTTGGAGTGATGGTCAATTTGCATATTATTCTTTTATTAGATAGGATTGTAGCTATTTGAGGGCCCATTCCAAATTCCATGATTTTTTTTTCCAGATGGCCTTGAACTCTATGTGTGTCCTTTTGATGTTGGTGAGCATGCATAGTATAGACTGGTGGTTGCCAGAGTCCAGGAAGTTCAGGGGCTGGGTTAAGGGATTAAGAAGTACAAATTGGTAGTTACAAAATAGTCACAGGGAAGTAAAATGCAGCATAGGAAATAAAGTCAATAATCTTATCTAATAAAAGAGCAATATGCAAATTGACCATCACTCCAACACACAAGATGGCTGCCCCCATGTAGTCAAAGATGGCTGCCCACATGTGAACACAAGATGGCCACCACAAGATGGCCAGCAGGGAAGGGCAGTTGGGAGGAACCAGGCCTGCAAGGGAGGGCAGTTGTGGGTGATCAGGTAAGCAGGGGAGGGCAGTTGGGAGGCACTAGGCCTGCAAGGGAAGGCAGTTGAGAGGGACTAGGCCTGCAAGGGAGGGCAGTTGGGGGCAATCAACCTTGCAGTGGAGGGCAGTTAGGGGTGACCAGGCCAGCAGAGGAGGGAAGTTGGGGACAAACAGGCTGGCAGGGGAGCAGTTAGGCATCAATAAGGCTGGCATGGGAGTGATTAGGGGGTGATCAGGCTGGCAGGCAGAAGCGGTTAGGGGCAATCAGGAAGGCAGGCAGGTGAGCAGTTGGGAGCCAGCAGTCCTGGATTGTGAGAGGGATGTCCGACTGCCGGTTTAGGCCTGGTCCCTGTGGGATCCCTGTGGGATCGGGCCTAAACGGGCAGTCAGACATCCCTCAAGGGGTCCCAGATTGGAGAGGGCACAGGCTGGGCTGAGGGACACCCCCCCTCCCCATGCACAAATTTCGTGCACCAGGCCTCTAGTATTGTCATAACTATGTACAGTGACAGGTAGGTATTTGAAATACCAAGGGCATTACTTTGTAAAGTATATGATTGTTTGATAACTATGCTATACACATAAAACTAATACAAAATAATATTTAATCTAAAGTGTAATTAGAAGATAGAATTTAAAAAATACATGCTCTCACCCTGAGCTTTATTGAATATTGAGGAAATAGCTTAAAAATAAATGGCCAATAGTAACGGCGGTGTGTAGGTAAAGTAGAGGTGATGTTAGGAGCCAATAAAGTGGGACTATTGGGAGTATCCAAGAGTCAGTTTCTGTGATAAATGCTGTTATCAAATTCACATTGCCTGATTTCTTTTTTCCTGATAATTTTCTAAACTTTGTTCTCTAGTCTTTTTGAGGATTTTTTGAGTAACTAGATATCCTTACAAAAAGTTTCTTTCTGCTTGTTAGCTAAAATTAATTTATCTTGTTTTCAAACCAGAACACAAACTGACATAGCAAAAAAAGCATGAAAGTTGCCAAGAAACTAAAGTAAATGCCAATATGAGTGTCCAAAATTGATTTTATCTTATATTAGACAGCATATTCAAACAAAAATTTAATTTCACAAAGTTTTACCTGCATGCTGAGTACCAAAGAAACAAAAATATTAGAAAAGAAGCACAGTTTAAGGAACAAGAATTTGTCTGAAGAACAATCAGAGCATGAAGGTACGGAAGTCGACTGATGAGCAGATTAATCAAAGGATACAGGTACTTCTTTTTACTGGTCATTTGTTGAAAGCAAAGTGGAAGTAGAAGAGATCTGCCTTAATATTATATCAAGACCAAATAAATGTTTCACAAATTTGTCTGAGTATGATTACTTTGGGGCCTTATTAAAATTTTGGATACAAGACCATCCACTATAGATTGTGACTGGATTAGAGTTGGAATGGGTCCAAGGATATCTACACTTTTAACTAAGTTCCCAGATAATCTCACAATTCAAAACGCCTGGGACAATTTTGGACTAAAAATGATTTTGTACGAATAAGAGTACAAATTATCAGCAGATGTTAGAAACTCGGATAATTATGATTTAAAGGATACTTTCGCTTATAATAATAACATAATCATGCTTCTGGAAAAGTTTCAAAAATGAGATTTGACAAAGGCACTCAGATTCAAAATGTTGTCTCCGGCTCAACAAACTGGAGAGATGTAAGTTATTTTATTATGCTGCTTGTAAGTAGCGTGGACTGAAAAGTGCAGAAAGGGAGAGCTGATTGTCTGCAGCTCCCTGAAACAGTCATACATTGCTTTCAAATTCAATTGGCAAGAGTTCAGTCAAAACATCTGCAAGAATTTAGCACTGAGCCATGTATGCACTGATCTCCCTACCTGTTACTCTAATTGCTACAGTATAAAATTTTTATTTTTATTCTAGCTCCCTCTGATGTTGCTGGAAGATAAGAGTAAACAGCAGGGATAAAAAAGCAATGGAAGAAAATAAGGCAGGAAAACAGAGAAAATGAATTTGGAAGCTCTGTGTCTTTATGTACGGAATAACAAACAGTCTCTCCACAGCCCATGGTTTCTGCTTCCAACATAGCCTCAACAGTAATAAAAATTGCATTAAAGTCAGCTAATACAGTTGAAAGGACACTGTGGCACCCAATACCAAATTGAGTCAATCTATATATATATTAAAAGAGGGGGAGATAAGTTTATTATTACACTTCCACACATATTTTTTTTTACTTCCCGCTCATTTGTTTTTTAAACTATATTGCAAGCAGAAGATATTCTAAGGTCTCCCAATATTATATTTAGTTTTTCTTGAATCAGAATGTGTTTGGATCAGCTTCAGTAATAATTCCTTTCGTGATATAACTAGCACTATCAAAGCAGTAGGGTATTTTATACACATATAATTTTGAGGATCTATACAATAATCCTTCAGTAGCAGGAGTTGACAAAAGGAATAAAAAAGGAGGGATAAATGGGAGACAGGACAATGCCTCAAATGATATGTAAGCTCATAATCTTATAAGTTTATCTCTTAATTGTTTCTTGGAGTGTGAAGTTTCTGACTGATAGTTTCTGTTTGCTGTTTATAAATACAAGTGAAGCCTAGCCAGCGTTGCTCAGTGGTTGAGTGTCCACCTACGAACCAAGAAGTCATGGTTCTGTTCCTGGTCAGGGCACATGCTTGGGCTGAGGGCTCAATCCTCAGTGTGGGGCATGTAGGAGGCAGCTGATCAATGATTCTCTCTCATCGTTGATGTTTCTATCTCTCTCTCCCTCTCCTTTCCTCTCTCAAATCAATAAAAATATATATTTAAATACAAGTGAAACGAAAACCCAATGCAAAGTTATGTAAGTAAAATTAAACTTAGAAGTGATACTGCTCAAAATCTAAAGTTTAGTGAAACTGGAACTATTTAAAGGAGTTGCTTATTTATGCTTCAAGTACAAATTTACTATTTTGATAGTAATAAATGCATCCCAAAATTAAAGGCCATTTTTATTAAAGGAAAGGAAAATGAGAGTCTTGTTTAAACTAAAACTAAATATATTGGTATTCTTGTTTGCAAGCAATGGAAATTCTATTTAAAGTAGCTTAAGAAATAAGAGAAATGTATTAAATCTCAGACTCCAGAGAACATTTTAGAAACCATTTTAAGAACCTTTGACAAAATATGACTTGTATGTTACCATTTCTAAATAATTTTTTCTGTTTAAATACATTTCTTCCTTTACTCTGTTAAAGTTTACATTATGCACATGTCAAGGGAGATACCAAAAACTCAAGTTTTATTTTTAGTTTATTTTTTCCAATAAAAAAAATTACTTTCAATATTAATCTAGTTTCATATTCTGAATCCTGTTGAGTCAAGTACCACCCTTGATCCAATCAAGTTTTCTAACAGGGTGTTCCCTTATTAAACCTCTGAGAGAACTGGGACAGTACAAGAAAAGATGCTTAGAGTTACATGTTCCAGGTCTTACAGGAATAATTTAAGGTGGCACACAACTCGTTTTTACCACTTTCTATATTATCATGACATGTAAATAATATACATGAGAAAAGCGAATGAACCCTTTCAGTTTATCATGGATTTGCTCAGCTATCTCCTAAAATTTGCTTCTGTAGGTTAACTAAAGAGGATTCCAAGTTAAATTTTAATAAAGCTAAACAGGATTAAACCTAATAGCATTTTATTTAGCTTTCATTCCCTAAATTATGGCCTATTTGTTCTCTATTATATTTGTCTAATTTGAATATGTAAATTAAACTTTTTTTTTCTTGGCAAAGAAATATTTCTCTAGACAAAAATGTCAGATTGGTAAAGGAAAATATTTAAAGTATTTATTAGCTAATTGGGCACACTGGTAATTTTCCCATGCAAAGTTATAAAGTTAACGTTTTCTGTGTAGCACAGAAAATTGCATTCCCTATGCTTCACATTTATGCTTCATCTAAAAACAGGTGGAAGAAGTCTGAACGCCAAGAAGCCTCCCATGGTGTTCACAGTTTGAGAGCTTGAACATAAAGGGGAGTTTGACTTGTAAACAGTTTTGCTTTTCATACTATTGACATGAAACTGGCAATATACTACATAGGTATGCCCTAGAATGTTATCTTTCACAGAGTACAACTTTCTTAAAACTGGTAGCAAATAGTGCTTGTAACCTGAACTTAGAACTTAAAAAAAAATAAAAATAAGAGAATACATTGTTAATACCCAAGCATATGTATTTTTTCAATCAGTAAATACACAATAATCACAGCCAAAATGTAATAGCATGAATTGTTTTTTTTACATTTCATAAGGGTTCTTGATACTAAATTTACATCAAAGAAATTATTATGATAAAACTTTAGTGGAATTATCACTTGAAGAAACTATTTCTAAGCCCATTGTTTCAGTATGAAAGTGTAGATGCAGTAGTCTCTTTGTAGAAAATAGGATCAGAATAATTTTTATGTTCTTTTCTATAACCTGGCCTTGGGCTCCTTATGTAAGGTAGAAATGTTATTTCCAGAAACAGAGCTATTGTAACTAGAGCTATGTTGGAAGAGGAAAGTAGTGGTAGTCATATGCTCTTCAAAATTCATTTCACTCAACCAAATATAAAATAATTGACTCCTACAATGTATAAAAAGAATTATATGCCATGACTAAGTGAAATTTATCCTAGTTATGCAGAACTGGTTCAACATATGGAAATCATTTAATGTAACCCATTATATCAATCAGCTAAAAAAGATCATATAGCTATATCAATAGATGCAGAAACAGTATTTGACAACATATAAAACCCATTGAGGATAAAAAATTTTTCAGTAATATAGGAATAGAAGAAAACATGCTCAACTTGATAAAGAATATCTAGAAAACAAAACAAAAACACAAACAATAAAACGCTGCTAAAATTCATACAGCACGAGAAAACTTTTCCACTACTCCTTTCAACATTGTACTGGAAGGTCTAGATAATTCAAAAGACAAGGAATACAAATTGGAAGAAATAAAGAAATACAGATTGGAAGAAATAAAACTGTCTTTGTTCACAGATGACATGATCATCTATGTAGAAAAACCCAAAGAATTGATAAAAACAAATTGGAACCAGTAAGCGATTATAGCTAGCTTGCAGGATACAGGATTAATATATAAAAATCAATCACTACATATTAGCAATAAACAGCTGGAATTTGAAATTAAAAACATAATATCATTACATTAGCACCACAAAGTAAAATATTTAGGTTTAAATCAAGCAAATATATACAAATTTATATGAGAAAAACTACAAAACTTTGGAAGAACTAAATAAATGGAGAAATATAGTATGTCCATGAATAGGAATACTCAACATTGTCAAGAATGTCAGTTCTTCCCAACTTGATCTATAAATTCAATGCAATCCCACTCAAAATCCCAATTTTGTAGATATCAACAAATTGATTATATGAAGAATAAAAACTATAATATTGAAGAAGGACAAAGTTTTTGAGGATTGATGCTATCAAACTTCAAGTCTTACAATAAAGAGGAACTGTGATATTGGCAAAAGAATAGGCAAATAAATCAATGGAACAAAACAGAGAGCCCCCAAGTAGATTATAATTATGTATTTACATATATACACACATATCCTATGTAATAAAAGCATAGTATGCAAATTGTCCCCTCCACTGGAAGTTCGACCAGCGGGTGGGGCTGACCAGGGGAAGGGAAGGAGGTTCTGGCTGGTGGTGGTGGTGGCAGCAGGCAGCCAGGGGAAGGGAGGCAGTTCCTGCCCGGCAGCTTGCAGCCACTAGGGAGCCTACCAGTGCATGAATTTCGTTCACGGGTCTCTAGTACATATATAGTTAACTAATCTTTGACAACATTTCAAAGGTAATACAATGGAGTGGAAATACTCCTTTTAACAAATGGTGCTGAAAAACTTTTTACACATCTACATGTAAAAAAAAAAAAATGGTATTTAGGCACAGACCTTACATCTTTCACAAACATTAACTCAAAATGAATCACAGACCTAACTATAAAATGCAATACTCTAAAACTCCTAAAAGATATCATAGGAGAAAAACTAGATGACCTTGGGAATATTGAAGCCTTTTTATATCCAACATTAATAGCATGATCCATGAAAAAAAATAATTGATGAGTTAGACTTCATTAAATTGAAAAACTTTTGTGCCATGAAAAACAATGTCAAGAGAATGAGAAGACAAGCCACGGACTGGGAGAAAATATTTACAAAAAAATCTGATAAAAAACTGTTATCCAAAATATACTAAGAACCCTTAAAACTCATCAATCAGAAAACAACTTAATTAAAAAATGGAATAAACCTAACAAATTTATACAGGTGACAAATAAGTATATGTAAAGATATTCCACATTATATATAAGGGAAATGCAAATTCAAACAACAGTGGGTAATACTACATATTGTAATGGCCAAAATTAGAAACACTGACAATATCAAAAGCTGACAAGAATGTGGAGCGATAGGAACCCTGAGACACTGATGGTGGAAATGCAGCAATTACACTCCTCCATATATATTCAGAAGAATTGAAAACCATGTCCACACAAAATAGCATGTGGCTGTTTACATAAGTTTTATTTATAATTGCCAAAACTTGGTGAATGGATAAATTGTGGTACATCCAGACAATGGAATATTGAACCTTGTATCCTGCAACCTAGCTATAATCATTTAAAGGTAATGTTCTATCAAGCTCTGAAAAGTCATAGAGGAAAGTTAAATATATTACTAAGTTAAAAAAAATCTATAAGATACATACTGTCTGATTCCAAATACATGTCATTCTGGAAAATACAAAACTATGGGAAAAATAAAAAGATCAGTGGTTGCCACAGTTAGGGTTCAGGGGAGAGTTGACTAGGCAGAGCATAGAGGATTTTTCAGACAGTGAAAATTCTCTGTAAGAGACTATAATGATGGAAACATGTCATTATTCATTTGTCCAAGCCCACAGAATGTAAAACATCAAAATTGAACCATAATATAAATTATGAACTTGGGGTGGTTATGATGTGTCAATGTAGGTTCATCTATATATATAAAAGGCTAATATGTTAAGTGTCCAACCATCTGACCGGTCACTATGACACGCACTGACCACCAGGGGGCAGATGCTCAATGCAGGAGCTGCTGTGATACGCACTGGCCATTTACAGAGAAACGGCACTGCGGATCTGGTGCCCACAAAGCAACACTCGGCTTCCCCAAAGTGGGACACAGGCCCCGCCACCACTCCAGAGCGACACCCCACCTAATTGCCGCCAAGACCCCATGGCACAAAATGCAGCCCACAGCCCAGCTTAGCCTAGAAATGGTGGCTGTGGGGGCCAGGTAATGATGTCACATAGCAATGCCCATCTTCCTCCCCCTAGCGACTAGCCTCCTTGCAGTTTCTTCAGCCCAGGAACACAACTTGTTTTATAGCCAGGTGGAAACAGTTTACACTTTAACCAAATATTTGTGAAGCATTTTCTCATGCCTCATCTCATTTGATCTTCACAGAAGTCCTGGAGTAGGTAGATAGGAGACTCGGTGAAATCCTATTTTCTTTTCATTAGCTGGGAAATGGAGATTTAGAAAGTTTCAAACGTGACCTGACTGAAAAGAAGTAAGAAATGGTGGACCTTGAAAATGACTTCAGGTTTTCTCACTGCGCAGAATATAGTCAAACACTACTGCAGTTAAATATTTTACCCTTTTTTCCCCTGCATGATCTACAATAATAATCTGCTTCATGTTGATATTTACTGCTGTGTTGATGACAATTACCTGAAAGAGAAGTTAGGGTGTGTCACTGGACTGAAAAAAGTTTTGTTAAATCAGAAAACAGGTCTAAATAAGCAATTTTATTTTATATCTATAAAAGGCTAAGTTGACTCGCGCATGCAGGATACATATAGAGCTCTAGCTGGTGCCAATCAAGCGCTTGTGTTTCGATCTGTCATTGTCAATCATGAATTTGGATGAAACTTCTATTATAGAGAAAGGGCAAATAGCGATATTAAAATATTTCTTCTAATTAATTTCTTTTCAATATGCACGAATTCATGCACTGGGCCACTAGTCAATTATAACAAGTCTGAGGGGATGTTGATAATGGGTGAGACGATGCATGCATTGAGGCAGGGAGAATATGGGAAATTTCCATACCTTTCTCTCAATTTTGCTGAGAAACTTAAACTGCTCTAGAAAGTAAAGTTTTAATTTAAAAAAAATATTAAAATTCTCACAATGTGTCTTTCAAGCAATTTATGATGCAAAATTGGCAAAAGTATCAGACTTCTTTTTATTTATGGTTGTACCTTTTTGTTGTAATTTCTGAAATGCTCTTTCCTTTCAAATACCCTCTTCATCTTAGAATTCTTGTAGGGCAATAATTTTGAGGTTGAAGATGAGCTTAAGGTAATTTAAATTACATCATTTATTATTTTTACCTGTTTCTTTTAATGTTCTCTAACCAAAAATGTATGTTACAATTCAAGTAAGGGATAAAGACATTTAAAACAAACAAAATAATAATAATTTGCACTAATAGTTGTCGATCCTAAAAATACACTAGTACCTCAAAGGGCGCTTTATTTAAAAAATGCCAGTGGACAAGTCACAATAAGAAATATTGCTAGAAATTGTGTTAGGGCCGGGGCACTGGTGTTAAATAAGTTTCTCTGCTGTTTCTGATGTTCAGTAAGCATGAAAAACATTGCATTGCTCCATGCTTTTATATAGTTCCTAATATAATTTGTTACCAAGACACTGTTACATTCTCTTGAAGGCACAGAACTAGCAGGTGCTGTCAGCACCTGACGAAGATTCCCTGACCAAGCTTCAGACAGTCTCCTCTGAGCCCTCTTTTTGACTATACTTATCCTGGGGCCTGGTCCTCAAATCTTCCTAGTCCTGATCCTCAAATCTTCCTATTCTGTTCCCTGGGACCTGTGAATATGTTGCCTAGCATAGTAAAATCAGGAATCCTGCTAAATCATTTTAAGGAGAATTCCCCACCCTTTTAATCTGATTATATCTCTCACACCCCAACCAGATCTGATCACATTGGCTGCCTGCAGGAAGAATGCTGCTAAGTCAGTTTAGCAATAACTCTCCCGATGTTTTTCCTCTTACTAAATTTCTATTTCCTGACTCCCCACCTGGCTCATTGGCTATTAATCCCCATTTGTCCTTGCTATATCCAGAAATGAGCTCATTTAAATACTAAGTTCTCTGTTCCTCTATTATAATAGTTTCTTAATAAAATCTCTCTTTATTGACTTAAATAGTGTCTGGCTCTGGTTCTCTTTGACATTCCCCCAAATCACTCAAAATATCTTTCTAGTGCCAATAGTTTCATAGTGTAGCTACAAAAAGAATATACTAGTATTTCATAAAGTGGCTTTCTTTGAATAAGAATCAGAGAATCTAAAACTGGTGTCTCAAATAATATGTGGTCCAGAAACCTTATTTTATATTTTAAAAAAATACACAAGGCCCCCCAAAATATTGACTTTCTCAAAGTCAGATAATATATTTGGAACTAGATCAAGAACATAAGTCATAGGACCTCCAATGCTATAATATTTTTACAGCAAGAATAACCCAAAGTAAGAGTTGATAGTACAATTTTAGCATATATATTTAAAAATTAATATCAATTAGCTCAGGATTAATAGTTTAATTCCAGTAAGGGAGATGTTACAAAGTACCAAGTCATGCACATTTCAAACAAATAATCGCAAACACACTGGCACCAGAAGTTCTGTATAAAAGAAGATCCAGCCAAATGAGAAAATGATGTAAAAAAGACCCCTCAGTGAGAAGGAGCCTCATATTTGGGAAGAAAAAGATTGAGAGGCACTGAAAACCTGTTTTTAACAATTTTTCCCCTGTTTAGTGCATAAAAAGAGTAGAAAGCAAGAGGCTTCTAGGTTGGTGATGAGACAATCAAACCGATTGTGGTTCAGTAATTTTTTTTTGAATAGATTTCCCAGGAGTTGCTCCATGCAATCATTTAGTAACTAAAGCAAAATATATATTGCAGTAAGTTGTGATAGAACAAAAAGAGGGCCTTCTAAGTTTATGTTGCTTCCAGTTCTCAGTGTCCCATAGAAGTATATGGAATGTGCCTAATATTGTCCTGTGGTGAAATTGATGAAGTCATTATGGATGGCACAAGGTAACCCAGCAGAGGTTAAAGACTATGGTACACAGAATAATTCCCCTGTTTTCTCTCTTCAGATATTCTGTCCCCTGGGACCTGTGAATATGTTGCCTAGCATAGTAAAAGGGACTTAGAGATGTGATTAGAGTTAATGATTTTGAGAGGGGGAGATTATCTTGCATTATATAATAATTGCAATGTGTGGGGCCATTGCAATCACAGGGTCCTTACTAGAGGGAGGTCCTATTAGAGGTCAGTCACAGAAGGAGCTGTGACAACAGAAGCAGAGCCAAGAGGGAAGTGGCCAGATGCTATGCTGTGGAAGAATGCTGGTAGCTTTAAAATGGAAAAGGTAAGGGATCCAGTTCTCCACTAGAACCTCCAGAAGGAACAGAGCTCTCCTAATACTTTGGTTTTAATCATTTGGAACTCCATCATTTTAAGGTAGTAATTTTTTTGTTGGTGCAAGCCAGTAGGTTAGTGGTAAATATTTAAAGCAGTAATACAGAGACAGAATAGGCAACAGTCATCCTGTAGGAAGACCCACAGCACATGTCCATTCTAGGATAAGATGCCACAGCTAATCAGCGGCAGACACCATTGGCAGACTCCCAACTAAGGGGACAGGCTGGTCATACCTGTCCTCTCCCAGCACAACAGAGAACAACGAGGGTCGTGCACATTCAAAAAAATAATCGCAAACTCACTGGCACCAGAGTTCTGTAAAAAAGAAGACCCAGCCAAATAAGAAAATGATGTAAAAAAGACCCTTCTCTGAGAAGGAGCCTCGCATTTGTGAAGAAAAAGATTGAGAGGTATGGATGCTGCTCTACACAACCTTTAAGAGGTGATTCAAGCCTGCTCTTCACATACCAGGTAGAGTAAGAGAAAGAGGGAAAGAAAGATAGGATCTGCCAAGAGTAGAGTTCAACTAATAAAATGAAAAAAGAAAAAACAGTAAAGGTGTCTGTTTTAAAAATTGAGCATTTCTGTTTTAGGTCGTACACCTTTGACTCACCTTCCCACCTATTCCTAAATATGCAGAAGGAGCTTCTGAAGAGATTATGTTAATTAAAGAAAACAAAGTTGCTAGATATTCTATTCTTTTCAGAAAAAAAAATAAAAAGCAATGAAATGGCTACATTATGTCAAGGAAATAACTCAATTTAGAACAAAATGACAAAAATATTGATTTAAAATATTAAGTGCTAACTATGAACCAAAAATAATATAAGATTAATAAAGACTGTACCAGAAGTTCAATATCTTGGGAAAAAATTAATTTTAGAAAGTGCAAACAAGCAAACAAAAAATGGAAAATGTTCCTAAAATAATAAAAAGAAGTTTCAAGATGTTAAAAAGAATAAAAGCCTTTAAATGGGATGATACCTCAGTTGCCCAATAGGGTAAGTGAAATGATCTACACTTAGAAAAATCATTTTGATAAACCAGGACACATAGAAATATCCATAGCCTAAATTTGTTTTTCACAGAGAAAACAGGTAACAGATAAAAGTTGCAAGAACCCAAATGATATTGAATTACTAAAGCCTAGAGGGTGGTGGAGACTAGTTTTAAATGATCAGAAGAAACATGATTTTTAGCTTAAAATCTTTCTCCTACCAAATCATGTTCAAAGTAGTGAGAACAGATTAAAATATATGTATTTTCAGATCTGAAAAGATTTGGCAATTTAACTTCAATACACCTATTCTTAAAAAAATACATTACTGTAGTGTTTATAGAAAACGGAGGGATAAAATGAAGAAAAGGGAGATATGAGACAAAGAAAACCATGTAGAAAGTAGTGGGAGCGTGGGGTTCACAGGGTGACAGATTTTCAGTAGCCCAATGAGCATTCTGCTTAAATTTGAGCAAAAATTTAAGAGTTCCAGGAGAGCGGTGTCTGTGGGGGAGGGAGGTGTTCACAGAGAGAACAGGGTAGAAAGGATGCCCTATACTGGACATTGCCCTTCATCTATTCATTGACTTCTACTGCTTTCCTCGAGATAGAAGGCAGGATCCATAGGTCCTGGGACCTTTACTGAATCACACAGTGTTGAGTGTAGTTTAAGGCTAAAGATCAACATTCAATAAGTAATTATTGAATGGTAAATATTTTTACCTGGTTTTAAAATTTTAAAATGGTGTTTTGCCTTCTTAATTATTAAGTTGAAGAAAATAATGCTTGTGCATTAGTGCCTATTTTACCAAATGTAACATTTTTACAATATTGAAGAAAAAGGCATGGTATCTTTTAGAAAGGGGTTGTTATAAAATGCCATCTGAAGGTACATACAGAAGGAGACAGTAGCACAGAGAGACACTGAGCATAATGGCCCTCCTTTTGAGGCAAAAGTGCAAAGCTCCCATACCAGAGTATGATTTGGGAACTAACCAAAAAGCAGACAGTGGGAGGCTCTTGGATGCACACAGTATCTGAGGATGTTAGAAGCCTCTCTGTGGGATTGGCTCTCTTTTCTCAGTTCTGAGAGGGAAAAACACTATTTTGAACTTTTATGTATGCAGGTTGGCCAGCATGGTGGCCCGAAAGAGATATGGTTCCAGCCTAGGACGTGATTCAGGGACGTTATTTCTCAGCTTCCTGGAAGAAGCAGCAGGCAGTCGAAATGTTACAGCCCTGAACGATAAGCCAGTCCTCCATGACAGAAATCACTCAGAAGCAGACGTACTCTTATCTATAATAGGCAGTGCCAATTGGCATTGCAGTTTTAAAATCCCATTGAGGAGAGATCTGAGCCCTGCTAACTTAATTTCTGGGCTTGGATCTTATTTGTTTAGATTTTGTTGCAGTGAGTTTTGCAATGGACCCCTGCCTAAA
This sequence comes from Ia io, assembly GCA_025583905.1. Taxonomy (NCBI): domain Eukaryota; kingdom Metazoa; phylum Chordata; class Mammalia; order Chiroptera; family Vespertilionidae; genus Ia; species Ia io. Next base: position 53,286,701 of record JAJQQW010000003.1, read on the forward strand.
TTTATTTGGTAGTGTTGGAAGAAAAAAAGATGGCACTGACTATTTCAATTAAAAATAACAACAACAAGAACAAAAATTGATTTGTACAGCTAAGAAAATATTTTATATTGGAGAGGCCTTTTTTTTTGTATTTTAATTCCCAGATACTTGTCTGGTCACCCAAGCCAAATGAGGAGAATTGTTGGTAATTAAAAAGTAATTCACTGAAGTGAGTGCAGCTGTTAGCAATGGCTTTATTGCCAGACTCAATGTAATCTGTAGAAGCAAATCCTAATTGTTTCGACTGGAAAAAAAAAATTTTACTCATGAGGATAAGTCTAAAATAATTTTTTCATTGATAAAAACTTTGGTGAATTTTTAGCAATAAAATTGTAAAGAAGAAAGGAGAATTTTCCAATATTAAAAGTATTATTCTCACATATGTGTGCATCTGAATAATTATTTACAAACTATTCTAAAATAAGCATGTGACCATTGTGCAGCCATTTTTATTCCCTATTTTATCCTTTGGTTTAAATGGTTTGAAAATAAGGAGTCTGGAAAAGGAAAAAAAAGCATTTAAATAATTTATTTTGGCTTTCAAATATTCACAATATTTTAAAATCTGGTATTAACATATCATCAAATCTTTGAATTTTTTTTACTGTCTTTTGGTATTTTCATTACCAACTATTATTTCCATGCCTTTCAAACCAAAGGTATCTCGGTAGTGAATAGCTTCCATAAGCACTCAGGGTAAATGTTACCTTTAGTTCACATCTTGCCCAGATTTCTGCAGGCTGTTGGTTGCTTTGTCCTGATAGTACTTTGAACTTTTTTTTTCTACTTTTGGACTTGCCATAATTTTGAAACTATTTATTTCTACTTTTGTCTTCTTCAAGAGACTGCTATTTTTTGAAGGTCAGAGCAGGAAACATTTTCACTTGCATTGTATATGCCGCACATTCACACATCACGTTCAGTGCATCGCTGGGCCCTGGCACCCAGGAGGGCACTGGTAAAAGTAAACTGAGTGAAGAAAGAGTAGAAGAATTATATATCTTATATAAATTCCTATAATTTATTTTTATTATCAGACTTTTACTTTAAAGTGTTTTAAAAATCTTTTAGAAAATATACTTATTGAAGTTAATGGAGTAACATACTATATAATAAAGAGGTAATATGCAAATTGACCATTGCGCCCTCACACAAGATGGCCCCCCCATGTGGTCACAAGATGGCTGCCCCATGTGGTCACAAGATGGCCGGCAGGGGAGGGCAGTTGGGGGTGACCAGGCCTGCAGGAAAGGGCAGTTCGTGGGCCTCTAGTTGGTTAATAATATTATATAGGTTTCAGGAGTACAATTCCAATCAGCATATGTTTAATGCCTAAAAATATTCACACATAGGTTATATTTATTAATGAAGTTGGTTACTTGCTATACTTTAATTTGTTAAATAAATAAAGGGTGCTGTTGTTTTTTAATCAGACTTATGGCCAAAGTATACAATAGATCCACTGGGAAACTACGTTAGCCACAATTCACTTTAAAGCAAAATTGTTGGATTGGTCTTTCACAGGCACTATCTATTAAACATTTCAAGGTGGAACTGGACATGGAAAACCCTTAACTTACTGATAGCAATAACTGAGCTGCCTATGTCTATAGTTCCCATTGTGCTGGATAATAGTGATTCTGAAAGAAAAAGTCAGTAGGTAGAAAGGAAAGAGAAAGAGAGAGAGATTTCTTATTGTTTTCATATCTTTCCTTTTTGTTGTCGTTTCATGTATCAATTGTTCTGAGAGCTGAATTCCTTTCCTTGCCTCAGTGAACTGAATCTAGGTCTATTTCATTTGCAACTAAAAGGAGTCTGAGAAATACTGCCCTAGGTGCTGTAAGCCTTCATGGGAAAAGAAGCAAAATTGATTATACTGGTATACAACACTTGTCAATTCTACCCAAAGACATTATGAGGTGTCTGTTTTCTCCTGATTTTAATGGATAGCATTGTTTTACTTAGTGAATTGGAGTTCACCAAGTTGTCTGCTATTGCAGGAAAAAACATATTTAAAATTCTAAAAATAGTTTTATATTGTAATTAAATAAGAAGACCAAAATAAAAAAGGAATGTTAAATAATTTCTTATTATAATAGTGTATTTTAAAAATGTATCTATGTCTTATACTATTTGCAAGAACACATATATTTTCCTCAAAATAACAAAGAAAGGGAAAACAAGTGTTAGAATTTAAGTATAAATGTATACCTGGTATATGAGAAAACTTTATGCATCTTAATTTTAAAGAACTATCTCCTGAACTGTTCATACATTGAACATATCATTTTGGATGATAAGTTAAATTGTAAAATAAATGTCTTCTCTATTTAAAATACAGAATTCTTAAAAGTAGAATTTAAGTTATTTGATAATTTAATAGCTATTATAGTTTAAACGTTATTAAAAAGAACAAGACATAAAACTGTATATGGAAATACTTAATAGTTATTGTAGGTATAAAGAGTTTACAAAGAGGCACATGATAATCCTAAATTAAAAATGAAAACATGTTCACTTATCCAATAAATACATTTTGGGTCATTCTGTATACAAGTTATTAAAACTTCAAAACATTCACCATTTCCTTTCACAGTTTCTCATGTAGTGGGGCAAGAGACCATAAACATGAATGAATGAATGAATGAATGAATGAACGAACGAATATTATCAGGCAGTGATATGTGAAATGAAAGGAAACACAGATGACAACATGGTGTTGGCCAGAGGGAAGGGGGGGGCAAGGGCTGGGTGGAGGTGGGCAAAGTGGGGAATGGGGACATTTGTAGTAGTATACACAATAAAAATGAAGTTAAAAAAGAAAACTGTATTTTTTAATATAAATGTATGAAGGAATTAGGAAAATAATTCTTATTGCTTTGTTAAGAATAAACTACAGATACACAAAGATAGAAGCAGTGTGACAGGGTAAGGGGATTTCATGAGCATAGTTTGATATTTAGCTAGAATATGCCAAGGTGACAATACTTGTATATTAAATTTTCTTTTAATATTTTAAAAATATATATGCATGTCAATTCTGATTTATTTGAATGAATCTTTCATATTTTTTCATGAAACTGCCTTTATTTTATACTATTTATTAATTATCATCTTCTTACACAATCAACATGGAAATTAACACAGATATATGTAGCTTTCTCTTAATATCACATGTACTATGTGTCATGATTTGTACATAAACCATAACAATCCTTTGAGGCAGGAGTTATCATGCCCTACTTAATGTGATGAATAAAGCACCTGGAGGTTAATCAACTTGCAGATCTGATGTCAGCCAAAGACTTATAATAATTCTGAAATTTCTGAAATAAAATGATTTAAGTATCCCAAAGTGATGGATTTGAATCAATTTACTTAAAATTCATATCTACATCACTCAATAGTTTTCTAGCATAATGGTATCTATAAATCACATTCATGGAAATTTGATAAAATCTAGTCTACTCCGTAACTTTCTGACTGATAAACTAGATATTATAATTGGTCACATTATTTATTCTTTTAAAAATATATTTTTATTGATATCAGAGAGGAAGAGAGAGGAAGAGAGAAATAGAAACATCATTGATGACAGAGAATCATTGATAGGCTGTTTCCCTCCTGCATGCCTCCTACTAGGGATCTGAGCCTGCAACCCAAGCATGTGCCTTGTCCAGGAATTGAACTGTGACCTCCTGATTCATAGGTCAATGCTCAACCACTGAGACACACTGGCCAGGCCAAATTATTATTATTTTTAATATATTTTTATTGATTTCAGAAAGTAGCATCAACAATGAAAGAGAATCACTGATTGGCTGTCTCCTGCACGTTCCCTAATGGGATGGAGCCCGCAACCCGGGATGTGCCCTTGACCAGAATTGAACCCAGAACCCTTCAGTCCCCAGACCGACGCTCTATCCACCAAGCCAAACCGGCTAGGGCATATTACTTATGATTTAAAATATTGACATATTACTGGCACAGTTCATATACAAAATCCCCCAAAACAAAAATTATTGCTTATTCCTTATGTTTTCTATTTCACTTAGCCACCTGTCATAGGTTACTTATTAAAAAGAACACTGTCAAACCTGTACACTGTGTCAATATTTTCTCTTGATAGTGATTGTTGCTACTCAAAATTATTTTTGAGATAGTGCATTCTTCTCTTTCATATAGCAATAAATATATATATCCAGTTTCTGACATTTAATGAGATAGAAATTTAAGACTAACAAATTATTTTCATGTGCAGTTTATTTTTATGAAGAATAGTGTGTAAAGCCTTGCAAATCCACAAAAAAATAAAAAATACTAGTAATTTATCACCTACTTGCATATTCCTGAAACACTTGAATGAGCTGATACTTTTGAAACTATAAGATATATTTTTCAATTTATTCATTGCAAAGTGTTGCTGGATATCTAATGGAATTACCTACTATTTTAAAGAAATTAATCAGTGAGCTTTAAAAGATATGTAATTTAATATTAGTATAGTAAGCTGGCATTAATACAAATAAATGTATAGGAAATATGAGCTGACAAAGAAGTAGTCAATAAAAGAAGTGGTATCTTCGGGAAGTTCGGAAAAAAATATCTCTTCTAAAAATTGGTGCCTGCTGTTGATATTTACCTTGGAATTTTCCGTAGCTTTTTATTTTATTTGGTAACTTTTTAAAATGTTGTACATTCTCTGACTGTACAATATGTAATCACAATTCCTGGGAATTGTTAAAATGTTTTTTTAGATACCTCTCTATTTTTCTGAGAATTTATTCAAAATATATGCTAAAGGGCATTTTCCTAAGAAATCAACAAATACATAAGATGTTTAAAGAGCCTTTATTTTTCTAAAAAAGAAACTAAACATGTCACTGAATAACTGCCATTAGTTTTCTAAATGAAGACATCCTAAACTCCAAAATATATTTGATAAATGAAATGCATATTAACTTAACACACCTATAGTCATTCAAGTTTTCAAGTGTCCCTTTATAGTATCCATGGAGATATAAGGAATGAGAATATCCCAGATTCTGGCAACATGTAAGTGTTGGTGCAGTTTTTAAATCCAGTTTGAACGCACTTTCATTTAGTGAACAAATAGGTACAAAATTACAAATCTGTTTTTTCCCCCAAAAAGTACAAATGACTTTAAGAGATTTAATTTTTTTCAAAAGTAAAAGAAATATTTGAACAAAGAACTTCATCTCAGCAATTTACAACTTGTGACATTAATAGGTTTTCCTTCTACCTCTCATACCCATCACAGACGCTTCGACTATAGTCTGCTTTGCAGATCACTAACCTGTTACTTTGCTTGTACATTTTGTGACCCAACAATTAAAGTCTTGCCCAGCCTACATGGCTCAATGGTTTGAGTGTCGACCTATGAACCAGAAGGTCACGGTTTGATTCCAAGTTAGGGCATAAGCTTGGGTTGTGGGCTCGGTCCCTAGTGGGGAGGTACAGGAGGTAGCCAATCGATGATTCTGTCTCATCATTGATGTTTCTATCTCTCTCTCTTCCTCTCTGACATAAATAAAAATATATTTTAAAAAAGAATAAAAATCTTATGAATACATTAATCAATTATTTCATGTGCAATACTTTAAGTAGCATTGGTTTTCCAAAATACGGAAATATAAGATTTTTATATTTTCAGGGTTCTCTTAGAAAAGCAGAGATATTGTGTAGAATTGAAAATGACACAAGAAGCTTTCCATTCATTCATTCACTTAATAAATATTTATTGAGAGTATATGTGGTGAATATTTTTGAGGAATTTGGATACTTTGGTGAAATATGCAGGCTTATTCACATTCTCATTCTGTTTATGGTCTAGACCCATGGTTGGCAAACTGCGGCTCGCGAGCCACATGCGGCTCTTTGGCCCCTTGAGTGTGGCTCTTCCACAACATACCACGGCCTGGGTGAGTCTATTTTGAAGAAGTGGCGTTAGAAGAAGTTTAAGTTTAAAAAATTTGGCTCTCAAAAGCAATTTCAATCGTTGTACTGTTGATATTTGGCTCTGTTGACTAATGAGTTTGCAAACCACTGGTCAATACATTTAACTCTTGGTCCATGAAGGAGGACCAAGAAATGTTGAACACATCTGATGAGAGATTGATATTAGTCAAAATAAGTGTATTGGAAATAATTGAAATCAAGGGCTTATGAGGCCACTAGAAATAATATAGTAAATTTTAAGGAGTAATGTAAATTGCTAAAATAGTATTTTCTCTTAATCTCTGTGTATGTGTGTGTGTATGTGGTGTATGTGTGCATTTGTGTAATTTTGCGTATGGGAACAAGGCCAATTTAAAAAGTTCCATTCAATTTAAATTATGTTCTATAAATAAGATTTAAATTTTACTTAATTTTTACATCCTATGTATTCAACAAAAGTGTTAAAATATGATTAATGCTTAAAGAGGCAAAGAAGACAAAGTCTATTCAGAGAAATGTTGATTATCTGGTTATCACACCTAGATTTTTCACTGCTTGGGAAGGAAATAAATCAGTTGATTTCCAAACTTACCGTTCCTAAATATCTAGTAATCTAGAAGCTGGGATTCTCAGCCCAGTACTATTGACAGTTGGGGCTGGATAACTGTTTTGAGGGTCTATTCATGTATTGTAGGATGGTTAGTAATACCCAGTTCCTTTCTCCAATTCGTGACAACTATGTATGTCTTCACACATTGCAAATGAATGTTTGTGAGGGGTGCAAATTGCCTTAGCTGATAACCAATGATTTAGAAAAACTGTCTCAGCAAAGCATAGTTTTGATAAAGGTTATTTTGTCCTATTTTATCTTTTATTTTCATGGTCTGAATAAAATTTACATATCATTTTTAAAAGTTAATTTCAATGTGTATAAACTCATTCCATATTGTAAAATGATATTTTATTATTATGCATTTGGTATTTTAAAGTATATTCAATACTAGAGGTCCAGTGCATGAATTCATGCATGGGTGGGGTCCGGCCAACCCGCCCCAATGGGGCTGATCGAGTTGGGCCGGCCAGGGGTAGGGGCTGTGGGAGGTTGGCCACCACCGGCCCTGACCCTGGTTGGGGTGAGGGAAGCTTATTGGGGGCGGGGCTGGCCAGGGGGAGGAGCCTGGAGAAGACCCACTGAGCTGGAGCTGAGCATGGGCCCCAGGCTTCTCAGGGAGGATGGCCTCAGCAAGGAAACAGAAGCCACCAGAAGGCTCTGCAAACAGGCCCTGAGCTCTCTTTGGCCAGGTGGACTCAGAGCTGGTGTCTCTGTGTGTGCATTAGACACAGCCCGGCACTCACCTTTGTCTGTTGGTCAAATCCATTGCATAAAAAAATTTGTTCCCCTTCTCCTCTTTGGGCCCTTACAGCAAATACAGGCAATTGGAAGACGCGGGCCCTGTAACAGAGCCAGGCCCCACAATCACCCAGAATTTAGGCCTAAGACAACTGGGTAGCAATCTCCACAGAACAGAACACACAGTTTTAGAGTCTTAATTCTCCCCTAAAATGTGCCTAGCTGCTCCTCTTTAGCCGGGATAGACTGAACTAAGGAACGAAAGTCAGAGTTTCCTTTGAGGGGATCCACTGGGAGACGGCTGGTGGCAAGACCCCTCACAGGCAGCTGCCTTCCCCGCAAGCTTGGTGTGCTCTGAGCCGGTCCGTTTCTGGTGGTGCCGGGTCCTGGGCTTCTGGTTGGGCAGCAGGTCCACAGGGTTTCTCTCCACCCCCTTCCTGGCCTCCCAAGCATACCCTCCGGCCTGGCGTGCCAGGCGGCTGTCACTAGAGCTGGTACTCGGAGAGCGAAGGAGCTGGCCCATGCTGAGAGGGACCCGCAGGTGGCCAGGCCGTGTCCCCCACCCCTGCTTCTCAGTCTCCATAGCGTGGATGGGGCCAAAGCCCCCTGCCCGAGACTGGTGCCACGTGGGGAGGGTCACACGGGGGAGAGGGGTGCCCTGACCTGCCAGCGTTGGTGACGATCATCTCGGTGCCCAGCTGATTTAAGTCATCCCACAGAGCCTTCATCTCAAGCTGCACGCTCACGCTGGCCACCTTCGTGTTCTTCTTTACCGGCACCTTGGCAGTGGCTACACAACTGGCCCCAGGGCCCTCGGGCTTGGCAGCGGCGCTGGTGGTGGCCCCTGAGGCCGGCGCATCATAGCAACTGGTCATTTTGGTTGTTCCGCCGTAACAGTGTCTGGGCTTTTATTATATAGATAAATTGAAAAACCCTATGTTTAGCTTTATTAAATGGGTAAGATTGATAAACCTTACATGAGAAATATGTAATTGCCTCATCTGCCAAATGAAGATGGTGCTTTTAAACTAAGTAGCCATGGGAGAGCCTTTTTATAGTTAATAGTGTTTAATAAAACTAACTGAAATATTTTGCAGGCATCAAAACTTACTTGAGTACATTAATATGTGCCTGTGATTTGAATATTGTCTCATTCAGATATTTCTGTTAATAAAACATAATTATGGGCTTAATGGCTCCAAGAAGTCCATCAACTGTCGTATTTCATATGTTTATCCTTCTACATCTTTTTATGTTGTGATGTTTGGTATTGTCACATAGGGGAATATGGGTATTGTTAGAACTTATTAAATTAAAAAGGGTAATTTATTACACTGTGCAATTTATTGTGGTGGCTTATCATATTATATCTAATAATGAGTAATTCAGTTTATATCTGGGAACTTATCTACTAAGTAATATTTTTCTGTAAAGTAGCCATGGCTATTTTCATATATATATATATATATATATGTATATATATATATATGTATTTTTAAAACAAAAAGGTAAAGCTAATGAAAACCATTTTATATTTTATAATATGTTTAGGCTTTTTTTCATGTATTACTCAATAATTTTCATTTCCTTAATGATTTTCATTTCCTTTAGTTGATTATCCCTCATTCCCATAAATGTTATCTCTTATTCGGATTTTCAATGTTAATTTATTTGGAAACTAAGACATAATTTTGTAATTACTTTGAAAAGTGACAAATCAAATTTTATATTTGGAATTAATTTACCTTCTTTTAATGAGTTAATTATTGATTCATTATAATTTTTGCCAGGCTTTTCTAAACTGTCTCTGGTTTCTTTGTACTTAACAGATAATTAACGTTTTCACATTAAACATAGTGTTCCATGTGCAGCCTTACTAATCTTTTGGAATTTATGTGTCTATTTCTTACTACTAGAAACCATATATTGTGACCTTAGCACTTACTTGTACATTTACTATGTTTCAGGTTTCTCCACTTAACTTATAACACTTACTAAACATCTTAGCAACATCTCATGTAGACTTTTTAATCATCTCAACATCCCATTCTGAATAGGGGAATATCAAAACATGACTGAAGATATTTTAAAATATATTTTATTGATTTCAGAGAGGAAGGGAGAGGGAGGGAGAGATAGAAACATCAATGATGAGAGAGAATCAGTGATCATCTGCCTCCTGCATGCCCTGCATTAGGGATCAAGACTGCAACCCGGGCATGCACCCTAACCTGGAATTGAATGGTGACCTTCTGGTTCATGGGTTGGCGCTCAACCACTGAACAAAACAAGCCTGGAATGACTGAAACATTTTAAATTATAATATTAGCTTCCAGGCAATTGAAAATAAATAAATAAAATTGTGTGGAAAGAGAGGTGCTAATCTTACAAAGGTGCCCTTACTGGAAGAGGGAGGTGAGTTGAAACAAAAGTTATCCCTTGACATCTTGATGCTAAAAAATACAAGCAAATTGCAGATCTCAAGAGTCAAAACAACTATCCTTGAACAGAAGAAACAATACTCCTAACTCCAACATAAACAGAGGCACCATGTAGTAAAGACACTGCAATCTAAAACAAAGAAATTTAGTAGTCAAGCCTGGCCAGAATGGTTCAGTGGTTGAGCATCGACCAATGAACCAGGAGGTCATGGTTTGATTCCTGGTCAGGGTGCATGCCCAAATTGCAGGCTCGATCACCAGTGCAAGGCTTGCAGGAGGCAGCTGATCAATGATTCTCATCTCTCTCATCATTGATGTTTCTATCTCTCTCTCCCTCTCCCTTCCTCTTTGAAATCAATAAAAATATATTTTTTTAAAGAAGAGATTTAGTAGTCAAAAGAACCGATGATAAACACCAGTTACTTTAGTTCCAGAACATTGTAATTCTACTGCTCACTTATCAAATAGGTAAAAATACAAAAACATGTCAAAACACTCAGTGAATCTGTAAGAATTTCTCATTTATAGTAGGTGATAAGTATACATTGAATGAGTCTTTGTAAATATTCAATGAGTACCTCTTGACTTGCTTGTCATAAAGTAGATGAAACAATGAAAAATAGATGCAGGCCCTGCTTTCATGGAGCTGAATCTTTAGTTGACATAAGACAAGTTAGCAAGGCATCCTTTATATTTTCTGTCAGGTATATATTTTCTCTAACCTCTGCGTAAATGAAATTTAAGGTCATGGAAATAGTGTACACTGTGACTATGGCCCAATAGCCTTACAAAGTCCATCACAGGCAATTTAATGCTGTAAACAAAGAAAATAATGGCAACAATTGCCTGTTTCTTTTTGACACTCCTGACCCCAAAGACCTGTATAGTATCTCTTAGGATAGATATACTTGAAATAAATAGAATGCTAATAAGTCCTCTTGATGAAAAGATTGTGTTTGGTATCTGCCAATATTTCCACTTTAAGTCAAAACATCCATGTGGTGCTCAAGGCATCAATGAAATATGAAGGAATTGATATATAACAAGGGTTTCTATCCTACTCCAGGACCAGACCTTGGTCCTTTTATAGTTTCTTTTCATATCATCTGGGTCATCTATTCCCAATATCTACCTTCAAATTTTGTTCAATAAACCTACTAATTACCACTAATTATTATCCATTAAATTCTTTTACACTGCTTCCACAGTTATAGGTTATTATCCCTAAATATTAAGCCTTTATAATCTGTAATAGTCATTTTTATAATCTTATTAAAAAACTTAGCATATAAATATCAGAAAATATACTTCCCTTAATATTACATGGTAAAATAATCAGAAAAATATTTAGAAATAGTCTTATAAAATTAAATTTAAAGTAACCAAACTATAGTTGTAATTAATAAGATGCAACATTTCTGTCTATAGAAGGGCTCTTTTTATTTAGAGGCTCATTAATGAAATATTGGAGGACTACCCACTTAGAACTCCTGCCATTTATGTTCCTCTCATCTGTAAAAATCAGCTTTAAAATATGAGTTCCAACCACAGAAAGTAACGTAGGACAAATAAATATTGGTCTACAGTGTTTGAAAAACTGTAAAACTAACTCAAAAATCTATTAACCTGGTTTGACAGGTAAATATAATTTTAATCATAAATTTCAGTCTTATTTTGTCATACCATCTTTTCAGATTCTTATAGAGAAATACTGGGGTTCTTATAATCTGCCAAAATTCCAGAGAAGTCTTATATTTTTCCCTTGGACTATTTATTGTTTCCTTGAAAGCCATTGGTGACTTTGCATCTTTTGTGCTCTTCTTGAGAGAATAAGCCCAGTATCCGGTCTCATTAGGCATCAAGAAGGAATAGCCTTTCTTAGGATGTACCCACCTACTCAGAAGGAAATGCCTACATGATGAGTGGCCAAAAAATCTAGTGAAATTCTGTAATAAAATCTAAGCAGCTGGAGGATGATTTCCCATGTGGTCAGGTCATTAAACTAACAAATGTACCTCTTTATCAATATCCTATATAATAAGAGAGGAATATGCTAATTATCCATTATGCCCTGAGGCATAACTACCAACCCAGTAACAACCGGATCATGGATCAGCAGGAGGGTGGGGCAGGGAGCTACAAGCAGGGGGTGGAGAGCTATAGGAGGGGGCAGGGCAGCAAGCTATGAGGGGGGAAAAGAGAGAGGAGGGAGGGGAGAGGGGGGCGGGGGGGAGCTACAGGAGGGTGGGGCAGCAGGCAGAGAGCTATAGGAGGGCGGCAGCAACCTACTGGTGCACGGATTCATGCGCAGGGCTACTAGTTATATAATAAACATTTGTAAAATATACAATTTATATAGAATGTTACGGCTTTAGCAACTTCTGAGTTTTTCTCCTGCATTGCAATTGATCGGTTCAGAATTACACTTTAATGTAATTTTAATTTTAACTTCTTTTATATTTGCCTACAGCAGTTTTACCAGACCAATTTCACTGTGAACAAAGCACAGTATACTTAGGGTTTTTCTAGACTTGGGGCTTGCGGCATTTGGAAATACATTCCTTGTAAGTTTTGATTTATGAGTGTTTGCAAAGGTTGAATATCAATACATTTATAAATCATAAAATTTTCTCAATTTTACAACATTTCCAAATCAGAAATATAGCTGATTTCATCAAATGTATACTTTGTGTACATTAAAATAACATGAGATGTTCAATGTGTGAAATATGAATATATACACACTGGCATTCAACTCGGCTAACCCTCAAAACCACAGCTAACTGACCAAATCAAAGGCCTAAAATTAAAAAAATAACACATTAAAATTAAAACTGAACTGAACTAAAACTTCAAAAATATCAAAGGTTGTTGAAATCATCCTATGTTGTAAAATATCCTCATAATATTATAAATATTTAACAGGGCAGGTTTTGTGATAACATGTAATTTGGCAAGCATAATAAGTTACTTTTAGTGAATTTATTATATGAAATGATTTCTGTCTTATAAGGCACTTCCCCCATGGCACACCTAGCAAAGTTTCATAAATAAGCAAAGACTTTCACAATCACACAAAAATAAGGCTTGTTTCCAAGAGTTTCCCTTAGCTGTCTTGCAAAAAAAATTTAGGCAAGGATATATAAAAGACCCATTCTTCCTTTGAAATGTAAGATAAGAGATAAGTGCTTAATAAATATGGAAAGCAAATATAAATTGAAATTTTGAGTCATTTTGCTGTATCAGACTATAATAAGATTATAAATAATGCACTTATTACAAGTTATACAACTATGATAATTATTTTCTCATAAAGTGATAGATGTCATGCCCTGTACCCACACTGTAAAAGTATTTTAAATGCTTTGGGGATAAAGAAATTAGCGTGTATTACTTCATTACCCATTCTAAGAAATTAAAGCATTTTATACCTTCTATAAAATTAAAGCAGACCTATACCTTCTCAATATTTAATTGTTGCCAAAGTTTATCTGCTTGATATTTTTAATGAAATGTTATATATATTCTCCTTGCCAAAGGTAAAAGGGAAAGGACATCTTTTGATTATGATAAAAGACCTAATAAAACATGTATTTTATATTTTTATTTTTTCAAACATGTATTTTAAATTAAACTTGTGGCTAGCTTTCTCTACTACTTTATCATTTAAGGAAGTGGGTGAACCTAGCTCTTTTGTATTTTTCAGAAAACTTTATTAGAGACCATTGAAATAATTTTCTTGCTTCTCTAAGATTACAACACACTTTTAACTCAAATCCAATAAATCACTCATATTTTCAAGCTTATTTGCAACTTTAATTTAAGTACAGTTTAAACATCATCAATAAGGTTACCATGTAGCTTTATAGCATGCTTAACAAGAATGCAAATTTGCTGCTCAATGTTATTGCTAGTGAATTTTTTTTTTTTTTTTTTAGTTCTCCCCCTTATGCGTTCATTATGTATTTTCTAAATCAATGGCTGCTAAAACTGTCAGGGAAGTGGTCCTTGGTTGCAATGATGTGACCTTATTGTAAACGTGTGCCTCCTTTGCCTGCCGCCCACACCTTGACCTCATTGTGCATTCTGCTCCGGTGCCCTGGTTCTGTTGCACTAGCTGTAGCACCACCCCTGATGTGCAGGAAGCACTTCTACATTCTAGATGCTTTTGTTATCAATCTTCTCTATAGATTCCTTGGAAATGTTCTTCTAATAGTTCAACATAACTGTTCAGCTGATTTAGAGATTTATTAAGGATTTGCTTAAATTTTATCCTATCTTGGATCCTAAATATTTAAAAAGAATCCATGCATTGGATAAGAGGCTATATAAAGATAACAGGAAAAGGCGAACATATTTGCCAAGGGCCTAATCTCCAAAATTTATAGAGAACTCATACATCTTAATAAAAGGAAGATAAATAATCCAATAAAAAATGGGCAAAGGACTTAGACACTTTTCAAAAGAGGACATTCAAAAGGCCAAGAGACATATGAAAACATGCTCAAAGTCACTAATCAGCTGAGAGATGCACATCTAAGTAACAATGAGGTACCATCTCACACCTGTCAGAATGGCTATCTTCAACAAATTAACAAACGACAAGTGCTGGCGAGGATGTGGAGAAAAAGGAACCCTCGTGCACTGCTGATGGGAATGCAGACTGGTGCAGCCACTGTGGAGAACAGTATGGAGATTCCTCAAAAAATTAAAAATAGAACTCCCATTTGACCCAGTAATCCCACTTCTAGAAATGTATCCCAAGAAATCAGAAACACCAATCAGAAAGAACATATTGCACCCCTATGTTCATAGCAGCACAATTTACAACAACTAAGATTTGAAAACAGCCTAAGTGCCCATCAGCAGATAAGTAGATTAAAAAACTGTGGTACATCTACACAATGGAATACTGTAAAAAAGAAAGAACTCTTACCATTCGCAACAGCATGGATGGACCTAGAGAGCATTATGCTAAGAGAAATAAGCCAGTTGGAGAAAGACAAATATCACATGATCTCACTCATATGTGGGATATAATGATCAACATAAACTGATGAACAAGAATAGATCCAGAGGCAGAGAAGCATCTAACAGACCATCAAACTTCAGAGGGAAGGCAGGGGAGGGTGGAAAAGAGATCAACCAAAGGACTTGTATGCATGCATATAAGCATAACTACTGGACACAGACACTAGGGGGGTGATGAAATGCATGGGGTGGGGGGTGGCCGGGGAGAGGTCAATGGGGGAAAAGGGAGATATACTTAAGGGTAATACTTTAAACAATAAAGAATTTAAATATATACAAATATACAGTATATATATATATATATATATATATATATATATATAATGCATATTTGTATATATTTAAATATATATACAAATTTTATAAATAAGTATATTATAAATATATTATATATAATATATATTATATATAATTATATATTATATGATATGATTATATAAAATATTATATAATATATTATATAATTATATATTATATATATATATACTAGAGGCCCGTTGCACGAAGAGATTCGTGCAATAGGCCTTCCTTCCCTTGGCTTCTAGCACCGGTTTTCCTCCGGCACCCGGGACCCAGGCCTTTGCTCAGGCCAGAGTCTGCTGTCTTCATCTTTGCTGCAGACTCCGGAGTCTGCAGTCTTGTCTTCGTTGCAGCACTCTGCTCCTGTAGATCCCTTCGCCCCCACCTCCCTCTCATAGCCAGTGTCCTGCCTCACCTGGCCACTCCCGCCTGGAGCAGCTGGGCAGCCTCCATCTTTGGCCTTCTAATTTGCATACTCACTCTGATTGGCTGTGGACATAGCGGAGGTACAGTCAATTTACGTGTTTGTCTATTATTAGGTAAGATAATATATAAATATTATATATATATATATATATTATATATATATATATATAATAACAGTAAAGACTGCTTCCAATTGAGAACTTTTATAATTCTGATTAATCATTACCTTTTAGGACTTACGTTTTCTGCTCTGTATCAAAGTAGAATGTGTAGGGGTACTTCCCTGTTGTGAAAATGATATCTTGTTAACATTGTGTCTGTTGATCTACAGTATATTTTCCAAAATGATTTAGTCAGCACATATGTTTATGTTATTTGCATTTTTCTGAAAAAAATTTTGAGCTTTATGAAATACCCACCATTTGGAGTATAAGTCTTCATTGATATAAACACTGAAGTTTGAAAAACATAAGTGACTCCATATTAAAGCCAATCTGCCATCTTGACATCTGGATGAACTTTGATTTTTGACCCCTCCCCTTCTACCAGGTGATCTCTGGAATATGACAGGGGCAATTTACTTCCACAGGGAGAGGGGTGGTCTGTATGCTGGGTTCATGTGGACTGCCACTTAAGCAGGTAAGTACGGGGATGCCCCCAAAACACCAGGGGTCTCATGCACTTGTTTGAAGAACTGCACTGTAGCAAGGCAGGAAAACACGGCCTGAGCTATAGACTGGTCCCTCTTAGGACTGTTTGGCTGACCATTGATGCCCAGCTTGATGCCGAAGCCTAGGTTAAAAAATTAAAGAAACAAGTGAAACTAAAAAAGATATTAGAATGTCTACACATTTTAGCATCAAAACTAGCTGATTAAGGGGGGTGTTCCCCCCTTTTTGGGGCACCCATGTCTTTGGATGAAACTGTAAGCCTGGAGGGAACGAATGGGGCTCTATGGCAAGTTTAACAAGGGAAAGGTGTCCCCCTTGTTTTCTGGTCCCAATTATGGAAGGATACTGAGACCTGCTACTCCGCCATTGAATTACAGGTCTTTGGAGCATAAAAAACATTGAAACAAATAGAATCCATTGCTACTGCCCTGCCAGTGATTGTGTGGTCAGGCCTCCCAATCAAGGGGTGGATAGAAGGGTTACTTGCAAGGCCCACTTCCACTGTTGCCCAAACCTCCACCTTACAGAAATGACATGCATATTTACAGCACAGCAATTCCCTTTCCACAAACTCTTTGGGCAATGAATTGCATGTCATTTGGGGGCCAATGTATTATAAAACTGCTTCAGCCCCTACTGTAGACCCCCTACAAGAAATGTCCTCATTGGTGAATAAAGGCATGGTGTCCATTCCTAAAGAAGCTTAGTACACAAATGGGGCTAGACAATGTGGTCATACAATCCAAGACAGATAGTAGATAGAAACAGGAGTACAACAGAGTAGCCAGAGGGCAGAGCTAAGGCCCTCATGGCTTGCATGTGCTATGGTCTTCATTCCTCTGTACAAACAGTTGAACTATATTTAAGGGCTTCACAACCTGGCCAGCACAATAGGCATGAGGCGGCTGGCAAATACTGAAGAAGCTATTGTGGGGGACTACAATGTGGCAGGAAATCTGTGAAAAGTTACAGGAGCCAACCACTGGCCCGACAGTCTATCGTGTCTCTGGTCACCGATCTGACTCACCTCCCAAAAATATGGAGGCTGATATACTAGTAAATACCAGGATACTGGCTCCCTCACAAACATCTGAACTAGCAGATTGGGCACTGCAGTGCCCGGAGGGATGGCAAATAACAAAGGGGGCTGGATTGCCCCTGTGTTGTGCTGAACTAATGGCAGCCTGCTATGTCCTTGCTTGCTCCTCACCACGTCCCACATGTCCCAGTACATATACACAAAGGACCTGTCCCTGTACAAGACTGGAAGATAGATTACATTGGGCCCCTGCCAATGAGCTAAGGACGGAAATATGCATTAGCGTGTAAATACTGCAACAGGACTATATTAAACCTTTCCTTTCAAAGAGACAAGCAAGCAGCCACAATAAAGGGGTCAGAACAACCTAGTATTGTTAATGGTTTCCCTTGTTGCATTGACAGTGACTGGGGCACATTTCACTGGAAATGATGTCCAAGATTGAGCCCATGAGAGGGACACAGTAAGGAGAAATTTTTACTCTATAACCCACAGGCTGCTGGGTTAATTTTTAAGAAAATGATATTTTAAAGGCATAGCTGTGAGTGCTTTTACAAACTTCTACCTCACACAGGTGGATGAAAGTCCTGGCGGAGACAGTGAGAAAAATAAATTTGACTGGTAGCAGCATGGTGTGGCTTCCTACCAATGCTTGGGAACTGCCACAAAGGAAGCTCCGCTGACCATGTCTATCAGAAAGCTGCGGCCAATGGCTGAGTGCCAGAGCTGACGCATGGCCAGCGCGAACTGCTGTTCAGAGCTCCTTGAGGTGTCATTCCAGGGAAGGGGACACTTGAATGGGTGTTAGGCTGGAAACTTCCCCCAGTTGCATAGGCCACTTCTTGCCAGAGAGCGAGGACTGTCTTGGCCAGCTAAAACAGTTACCATCCATCCTGCTGGAGTCTCGGCCCAAACACTCTGTATTCCAGTTGCAATGGACAGAAACCAATATCAAAGGGTCCCAAAATAGGCTGTTTAGCATGATCTTCTGCTGCCCTGCTCACAATGCAAATAATCCCCACACCCTCGCCCCTCAGGCAACACATCTGGTATGCACCACCTGGCCAACATCCACAAGCTGCTCACTTGAGCCAATAATGATGAAACTACTGTTGTCATGACAGCAGGGCAGGACCTTCCCTGCCAAGTACCTACTAAATGTTTGTTTTTTCTGACCCGAGTGGCATCATATTGTTCCTAACCGAGATAATTCCCACACGTCAATGCATTTCTCACCTGGGCACAGACATATGCCAAAACTCAAAACCATTCCAGCTGTTGGGTCTGCGGCCTGCGACCCTTCTCTAGTGCCCAGGCCACGCCATGGATGTTTATTCCCTTCAACCTCACAGAATGGGGGAGTGGAGGGGGTCGGCAAACTCCTCCTCTTTAGCAAATGTAACTATAACCAATTCATGCAAATGTAGTTTCAGTGAGACTAAAACATACATTTTCCAATTAGTACAAGGTAGACAAAACCATTCCTATATATGTAATGACTACAGAGTTTGGGATGGATAAGGTTGCCTATTGGCAGAACACAGGATGCTCCAGCACAAAGTTCCCCTACATATACAATGAACTGATTATATTCACTCCCTACGCAAACATGTGGGGTGGCTGCCTCTCAATGCTTGCAAGCTACACACACTGTAGTTTTCACCGAATGGACAGAAAAGGGAAATCCTAATTATACTTATGGAATATTCCCAGCTCTAAAAGAATATGCTTGGCTATGTAGAACTAATTTATAGCTCTATGTTCCCTATGGGTAGACTGGCCAATGTACTTTAGGGTATGCAGCTGCAGCTGGAAATCTATATTCACAATTGCCAACTGTCCCTCATAATTTGCTGGCCATGCAGGACCTGTTGGACGTGTAGCATGTCCTCGTGGGAATGGCTAGTCTCTTTGTTTCTACCTATCTATGCTGTTATAAAAACTGAACTAGAAATCACTGCATTAGCCAGATTCACTGCTAACACCCTTAATGGTTCCCACCAAAGCACGCTGCTTCTAAACCAAGGAACTGCACAAAGGTGTAGTCATACAAGATACAATGAGCTTAGATATACCAATAGCTGCCCAGTGTGGAACTTGCAGCCTAACAGGCAAAGATTGTTATACATATATAACAGACCCCGAAGCTAATATAACTGATTTGATGCCCCACATGGAAAAGACTACTGCACAGGTAGAGAAACTTTCCTTTGCTCAGTACATGGATAAACTTTCTGCAGGGGGAATGAGGAACAATATTGCTATTGCACTATTTGTTATTTTAGGACTATTGTTATTTTGCTGCTGTTTGTAATATTGCTGTGGGTTCTGCCTACAATGTAATTTATGTTTTGCTTAACACAGTTTCTCCAAAAGCAGTCCCTCCTAAAATTCCTTAGGGAACATTTCTGGAAGAGAAGGGCGAGTAAGACTATAAGAGCCAGATTAGAGGGGTGAAGAGCATGCAGAACATAAGTGACTCCATCTTACATCTAATCTTCTATCTTGACATCTGGGTGAACCCCGACCACTGATGCTCTCAATTTATCCTGGGTGAGCTCTGAATATGGACACAAAACTCTGGGCTGATTAGAGGATTTCCATTAGTTCTCTCTCACCTATTCACCCTCGATGTTTTCCATCCCTTAACTCACTCTGGCACTAGAGTGTGTCAGCACCTGATCTCTTTGATCATCGAGGAATTCGCACTGCTTAAGAGATATAAGCACATGGTGGAGGGTGTGGGGGGGAAGGATGGAAGGGGCATGGGTCCATTTCATCTTGCTGCCACCAGGACTGCATTTCTGTGTGTAAGTTCTTTGTTAAACTCATTATTAAACCAACAAGCTAGACTTGTCTGCCTCGTTCTCTGGTCTCACTGCTCATTTGACACTGGGTGCCTATTTGTATATAGGGGCCTCTTTGGAAACAAGAAGGGATAATTTCTCAGCCATGAGACAAACACAGGAAGAATACTTTTACAATACAATTTTATTAAACAGATATATGAAAACTCATTTGTAGCATCACTTTCAAATCTAGAAAATCAGAGCCCTTGCCAGTGATGTGACACTTCTGGAATTATGTGTAACATTTGTTAAATTGGTAAAATATCATATAAGTTTTCCTGTGGAAAGATGAGTTAAATATCTGGTCATAATAATGATAATGATAGTGATAGTCAGAGGGAGCTATATTACCTAGGAGAGGGGCAGGATCCATTTTTGAGCAGGGATTGAAATATATATAACAAGTGAAAACTGGAATTAAAGGGAAATTTGAGATCATAGAAAAGAAAATGAATAACATTGCAGTAATGTAAAGAATTTTGAATAGATGTCAATTCTCTGAGATTAGGGCTTAGATGCTATAGCTACTGTGTAAAGCTTTTAGTGGGTTCTCTTTTGTGCCAAGGAGATACACACACACACACACACACATGCATGGGGCATCTGCCATTTAAAATGCATAGATAAATAAACTGGACATTGTAACCAGAGAAATGAACCTGTGTCTAATGTTAAGTCATACTGGGCAAATGTCTCTGCAGATTAACAAAACAAAACACCTTTGTTGCCCTGGCCGTGTTGCTCAGTTGGTTGAGCATCGTCCATGCACCAAAAGGTCACTGGGGTTTGATTCCCAGTCAGGGCACATGCCAGCGTTTGGGGCTCGATTCCTAATAGAGGGCATGCAGGAAGCAGCTGATCAATATTTCTCTCTCTCTCTCTCTCTCTCTCTCTCTCTCTCTCTCTCTCTCTCTCTCTCTCTCTCTCAAAATCAATGAAAAACATATTAAAAACACCTTTCTACTGATTCATTGGCCTGTCACCATAACCATTATTGCTTGTCTCATTTTCGGTTCTTATAAGTGTATTTCTAATAGCACATGATCTCACTCATCTAGGGGAAATAATGAACAACATAGACTGATGAACAAGAACAGACCCAGAAACAAGGAGGCATGGATCAGACTGTCGGGCCTCAGGGGGAGGGTAGGGAAGGGTGGGGGCAAAGGGGAGAGATCAACCAAAGGACTTGTGTGCAAGCATATGAGCCTAACCAGCGATTAAGGACAACAGGGGGGTGGGGGCATGTGTGGGGAGGGGTGAGGGATGGGAATGGGGGGATGAGGACAAATATGTGATACCTCAATCAATAAAGAAGTTAAAATAAAAAATAAACACCTTTCTATGTGTATATATGTATATACTTTTTTCTAATACTATGATTGAAAGTTGAAACTTAACCATACTCTGTCTCATAGCAAATGGGAACTAGCAAGGTCCCTCTCTCCTTTAACCTTCTTCTTTAGTTCCATGCCCACTTCTGTGTTCCCCAAGCACACATCCCTCAGAGGCTTTCACTTCAATGTGTGCAGTAGATGTGCATGTGTGTGCGTATCTGAAATCATATATCATTTCATGAATGTAGTTGCTTATAATTTTCATAAGGTATGTTTTTCTATAAATATCATTGCATCTTAGTATTTGCTGGTCAACAATATGTTTTAAGAGTTAGGCATGTATGGAATATAAAAATGCCAGCAAATAGTGTATTTTAGTTCTTAACTAATTATTCAAAGTATCATATTTCAGGGACAGCATTCCAATTCTGCAGAAACTAAAACTACCCAGACAAAAAAACTGTTGAAGTCATTGAATAAAAAAAAAAATACCAATCTACGGGCAACTTCTTCATAAAGATACCACACTTCGGATTCCTCTTTTTGTGAGGTTGTGTTGCAATTTCAAAAAAAGAATGGAACTTCATATCTTAGCTGCTGACTATGGTCTCCTTGCTTAACATGTACATTTTTATTATTCTTTATATAAAACTTTTCTTGTTTAATAAGTGATCAGAATTGTTACCATTTTTCATCTTGAAAATGCCATCAAAGGAAATTTGAACCCATGTATATTTGTAAAAAAAAAATATTTTTGTTAGATTTAGCTGCCATCCTAAAGAAAATGCGAAGCAATATTGGCTTAAACAAGAGAGAAGTTTATATCTTATCTGATCTACCGCCCTGGCATTGCATCTGAATCTCAAGCAGGAGGAAGGGGGAGAGAAAGGGGACTACTGAAACTCCTGAATCATCTTTTAAAGTTGCCAGGAAGTTCAGCTTACATCTGAAGTCAGCACTTATTCACGTGGCCACGCACTATGGCTAAAGGAAGACTTCTCTTTATTCTAGGCAGCTGTGTGCTCACATAAATAGTGGGAGACTATGTCTCGCCACAAAGGAAGGCTGGTTCCTGAAAATATGGCCCATCTTTGTCATTCTTTGTAGTAACTCTGTGTCCTTTGCTTCTTTGCATCAAACAGCTACTTTATCCATTATTGCTTTTGACTTCAGAATAAGCATTTCAACTGTAAATTTTTTTTGTCTGTGCTTTTTTGAGCTACATCAAGGATAGCACTCTCATCATTCATTGTGCTTCTGTCCTCAATTATATTCAGATAACTTCTGCTCAGGCTCAGCTGCTTTTTGGCAGCTCCAACATGTATACTTGAGTTTGGGGATTATATCTATCTCCAAGATTCTTTAAAATAAAAAAGGAATTTTCAAATTGTTTAGAAAATTAAAAAATACCTTTTTTTTATTTTGTAGGAAATACAGGAGGATATGGAGAAAATGCTGAAATACAGTCTTGTTTAAAACAGACGTTTTTTTAAGTATTTTAAGTTCTATTTCAGTGGAGGAAAAAAGGAATAGTAGAAGTGAGTTCAGTTCAACTTGGAAAGAAAGAATAATTAACATGGCCCTAACCGGTTTGGCTCAGTGGATAGAGCGTCGGCCTGCAGACTGAAGGGTCCCAAGTTGGATTCTGGTCAAGGGCATGTATCTTAGTTGCGGGCACATCCCCCGTAGGGGGTGTGCAGGAGGCAGCTGATCGATGTTTCTCTCTCATCGATGTTTCTAACTCTCTATCCCTCTCCTTTCCTCTCTGTAAAAAATCAATAAAATATATTTTTAAAAAAAGAATAATTAACATGAAGTTGCATATGTTTTCTTATGGAAGTATATACATATCTAGATAATAGTGTAATTGTAATCCTGGTTAAAAGGGAAGGTGTATAGTGAGTAGGAAAAAGAATGTGCTTTGAATATCAACATGACTGAGTTCCATATCCATCTGTGGTGGCTGATTTGATGTGTCATCTTGACTGGTCACAGGGTGGCCCAATATTTGGTTAAACTGTTTCTGGATGTGTCTCTGAGAATGTTTCTGGATAAGAGTAACATTTGAATTGATAGACTGTGTGAAGAGTTTTCCCTCCCTAGTGTGGATGGAAATTATCCAATCAGGTGAAGTCCTGAGTAGAATGAAAAGGCAGAGGAAGGGAGAATTCACTCTCTGCCTGACTGAATGAGTCAGAACATGGTCTTCTTCTGCCTTTGAACTAGAAGTTACACCATCAGTGCTCCTGGTTCACAGGCTTTCAGAGTCAGATTGGAACTTGTACCTTTGTTTCTTCTGCTTCCCAGGCCTCTGATTTCAACTGAAACTATATGTCCACCTCCCCTGGCTCTCTAGTTCATACACAGCAGATCATGGGACTTCTCAACCTTCATACTGATGAGAGGCAATTCATATATATTCCAATTTCAAATTATCCATCTTTATATATGAAAATCAAGTGACCGTAATGTCCAAAATGACCAAAGGCTCGACCGAACACTGGAAGTCAGTCCTGAAGCAAGTGCTGGGTTGCCATGGCGACCTAGCACTGACTGCCACACTGTGGGTACTTCATTGACCCAGCACTGACTGCCAAGGGGGGCTACAATCAGGCCCAGATAGACTGGGAGAGAAAAGCAGGGTCTGATGGCAGCTACCACGGCAGTCAGTGCTGGGTCGGCATGGCAGAAGTCAGTCCTGCAGTCAGTGCTGGGTTGCCATGGTGACCCAGCACTGACTGCCTCACTGCGGGCGCCTCATTGACCCCGTATTGACTGCCAAGGGGGTTGCAATCAGGCCTGGAGAGAAAAGCAGGGTCTGACTGCACCCCCCATGGCAGTCAGTGCTGGGTCAGTGTGGCAGAAGTCAGTCCTGGCAACCCAGCACTGACTGCCGTGCTGCAAGCACCTCAATGACGCAGCACTGACTGCCTGGGCTGCGATGAGGCCCGGACAGAGGCCGGGAGAGAAAAGCAGGGTCTGATCGCAGCCCCCATGGCAGTGCTGGGTCAGCATGGTGGAAGTCAGTCCTGCAGTCAGTGAACATAGGGCCAATTAATATTAAGTGAACATAGGGTCAATTAATATCTCTTTGAGAGGAGTTGAGTATATAAAGTACAGTGTATAACAATTACTTATATTATTTCACATAAAACTCTTTTCAACTAAGATATTTTCCTTTATTTAAAATGTATCTTTATTGTTGAAAGTATTACAGATATCCTTTTGTTTTAGTTTATTTTCCCATTGATCTCCTCCACCTTGCACTTGCCCCTTCCAGGCTTTTGCCAGACTATTGTCTGTGTCCATGGACTATTCCTATCTAATACATAAAAATCTAGAAAGATTTAGAAAAAATAAAATAAAAAATATGCCAGGTAAATATTGAAGAGAAGAGCTGAAGTTGCTGCCTGCATGAATACTGGATACAAGCTTAAAGACAAAGCACAACTCATGAGATAAAATTAGTCATTGTAACATAACAAAAGGTGCTTTCACTAAAGAGATGGGTCCTAATATTTATACAAATAATAGAACAGTGTGGGGGTTCAGAATGAGCCTCACCAAAATGTGTCTCAGTGATATGCAGACTTTTAAGCTAAGGGCGATTTTAGCTTCAGGCTCAAGTGAAAATTCTGCCTCTCCCTTTAACTACCTAAAAAAAATTGAATTAGAGGTCTTGCCCATAATAAGACATTATCCTAGATAATAAAAGACTAATATGCAAATTGACTGAATAGCAGAACAACGAGTTGTTATGACACACACTGACCACCAGGGGGCAGATGCTCAATGCAGGAGCTGTCCCCTGGTGGTAAGTGTGCTCTCACAGGGGGAGCGCCACTCAGCCAGAAGCCAGGCTTATGGATGTCTAGCGCAGCAGCAGTGATGGGAGCTTCTCCCACCTCTGTGGCAGTGCTAAGGATGTCCGACATCCCCTGAGGGCTCCTGGACTGCGAGAGGGTGCAGTCTGGGCTGAGGGACACCCCTTCAAATGCACGAATTTTGTGCACCGGGCCTCTAGTATCCTACATAATAATGGACAAATATACAAATTGAACATACCTCCGACATACCTACAAGCCACGCCCACAAGCCACACCCACCATCCAATCAGAGCAAGCATGCAAATTAACCCATCCAAGATGGCTACAGCCACAGAGAGCAAGGTTTCCTAGGTAACAGAGGAAGCCAAGCTTTCTGCCTGCCCTTGCCAGGCCTAAGCCTCCACTCAAGCTACAAAGTTTCAATTATAGAAGGTAAACAAATTCAAACAGAAATGGCATCAGAATGGAGCTTGATAGAGCAGGCCAGGGTTGCCACCGGCAACAGGGGAAGCAAAGCTTTCCGCACACCCTGGCCAGGCCCACCCGCTTAAGGCAACAAAGTTTCAATTATAACCCCAACAGAAATGGCTGCCGCCACAGAGGGAGCCCCAGACTTGGCTCCGCTCCAGGTTACAAAGTTTCAGTTGTAGAAGGAAAATAAATTCCAGATACCAGGGCCTCCGCTTGGGTTGCCAGGGGGTGTGGCCGGCCTGCAAACCACCACAGGCCCCTTGCTCAGGCCGCCCCATGCCCCAAGGGAACCCCCACCCTGATCAGGGACACCCTTCAGGGCAAACCAGCTGGCTCCCACCCCTGTACCAGGCCTCTATCCTATCTAATAAAAGAGTAATATACAGATTGATCATCACTGCAACACACAATATAGCTGCCCCATGTGGTCAAAGATCCTGCCCCCATGTGGACACAAGATGGCCAGCAGGAGAGGGAAGTTGGGAGGCACCCGGCCTGCAAGAGAGGGCAGTTGGAGGTGATCAACCCTGCAGGAGGTGGCAGTTAGAGGTGACCAGGCCAGCAGAGGAGGGAAGTTGAGGGCAAACAGGCTGGCAGTGGAATGGTTAGGGGGTGATCAGGCTGGCAGGCAGAAGCAGTTAGGGGCAATCAGGAAGGCAGGCAGGCAAGCAGTTGGGAGCCAGCAGTCCTGGATTGTGGGAGGGATGTCCGACTGCCCATTTAGGCCCGATCCCACCGGGCAGTCGGACATCCCTAAACGGGCAGATCCTAAACAGGCAGTAGGACATCCCTCCAGGGGTCCCAGATTGGAGAGGGTACAGGCTGGGCTGAGGGACAACCCCCCTCTGTGCACGAATTTCGTGCACCAGGCTTCTAGTATATATATATAAAATCCTAAGTGACTGGTGTACTGAACAACCAGTCGACCAGTTGCTATGATGTGAACTGACCACCAGGGGGCAACTGCTCAATGCAGGAGCTGCCCCCTGGTGGTCAGTATGGTCCCACAGTGGGAGCGTTGCTCAGCTAACTGACGGGCGCCAAATGCTGGGCTCACAGGTGGCGAGCGCCGCTCTGGCAGCATGAGTCTCTCCCAATCCAGAATGACTGGGTGTGAAGCCACGGCAGACACAGTGGGGCCAGGATGAGTGGGAGCAGCAGGCAGGAGCAGCAGTCCAACATCCCCCAAGGGGTCCCGGATTGCGAGATGGCACAGACCAGGCCGAGGGACCCTACCACCCACCGGTGCACAAATTCGTGCACTGGGCCTCTAAAATATATATATATATATGTTGTTGATCTGTTTTGATTCCTTGAAGAATGCTGACTTCAGATTAATAGCTATTTGGCTGGTAGAAAATTCTTAATTTAGTTTTTTGGATGTGTTTTTTTTTTAGTTTCTCAATTTTTAAAAATCAACATTATCCTCCTTTTTACTGAGTTCTTACTGACCAATTCATGGCAGCTATGAATGTTTTAAAGGTCATAGCATCACTGAAGCCAGGATACTTGGAAAGGCCAAAAAATTCTACGGACATGAGTCCTTTGCTGTTCTTCAATTGCTCTGAATGAATTTCTTGGAATACTATGTTAGTAAATAAGGCATTCTGAAAATGTATCAATGGTGTTTTAGCTATAACTAATGTGGACAAGAAAGGCAAACCTATATGTAATATAAGGGTCTATTTCAATGAGAATAAAATGCTACCTATTGCATGACTGGGGAAATCTCATTTAATTAATCATTTAATTTACCAGTTAATTGACTGGTAAACCCAGGTTATGGTGCCAGGGAAGGGGTGAGTATTTATAGATCCATGGGCTATTCCTATCTACTACATAAAAATCTAGAAAGATTTAGAGAAAATAAAATAAAAGATATGCCAGGTAAATATTGAAGAGAAGAGCTGAAGTTGCTGCATGAATACTGGATACAGGCTTGAAGCCAAAACACTACATAGCTGTAGCTAGAACAACAATGTTGATCAAAGTCAAGACTGCTGGCCCCATCCATTATTATCATCACTGGTGCTACCAGCACTTAGTCCACAGGCCCAATGGTCAAGGGAAAATACAGCTAAGAAAACCTGTCCAGCTGATTATAGTGATTCTCCTTGAACTTGGTTGGGTTTTCACACAGGGTACAAATATTTTCTGATCCAGCTCTCATTCAGAAATATTTTTCCATGTACCACTTATCCAGACTACCTTGTAAAAAATTCCTTCTTTTTCTTTTTTTTCTAAATTCATAACCATTAGCCAAATCATTAACCACTGTCCATGAATCAAAGAAAGTCTATGCCTCTGGCCATTTCTCTTTCCACACAAAATTACCAATGAAGTATATTGTTTAAAGTTCTTGATATCCTTTTATTATGGTATAAAAACATTTGGTGTGCCTTTCTTTAGGGTGACTCCTGAGTAACCCCAGCACAGTATTGCATCTGTGTATTTTCAAATAGTACCAGTGCATTGTACAAAAACATCAATAAACAAACCACATTTATTTTTTTGTCATCAGCTACTACTCATGAAATTCCCCCAAGTCCATAAGTCTGGCTTGAGAGAGAGGAGGCAATAAAATATCATTCTACCCTAGATAGTGCAAACATCATCTGATCTGCCTATGCATGGACTGTGTGTCACAGGCTGGACCTTTGCAAAGCATCCTCTTGTTTGAGACCCACTAAAAAAGGTCAGCTTTTAACGTTAATCAGTAGATAATCCAGTTTAGCATGTACAAGTAGTGCTTCCAATTCCTAAGAGGTCCTCTTAGCCTTGTGTCCCTTTCTTAGTCATTGAAGAGGCTTGAGGAAGTCAAGTGTCATTCAACTTGGAAGTAATCTTTCAACATTTCATAGCTACACGAATTTTGGGAAAAATATTTTCCATGTATTTGTTTTAAGTAGATATCCAGAATACCTGCTACATCCTAAGAACCGGGATATTATCTAATCAGCATGATGTCATCAATGTAGTGAATCAGTGTAATAGATCATTTGTGTAGAATGGAAAGATGATCAAGGTTGCTCCAAACTTGTCTATGCATAAGATTAGTGTGCTACATGTCTATAAGGTGGGGAAGTAAGGACTTATTACTGGTAAGCTCAGCTGAAGAAAAGTGCTTTTGATGATATTTACTAACAAATATAGAGAAAGAAAGCATTTCCCAGATTAATAGCTGCATATCAGGTGCTGGCTTAGGGATATGTTAATTTATTCCAGTATGAATCTTCATCTGTAATAGCAGCTGCAACTCCAGTCAACATGTTATTGAGATGAGGATAATCCCTTGTTTTCTCCAAGATCCGTTTGGATTGTGTATGACCCAAATAGGCAAGTTGAATGAGAATGCAGCATGAATCACCTTCCTTGCACTTTTCAAGTATGTAGATTGCCACTAATCTCTGCAGAATCCTCAAGATTGACTTGAATTATTCTTTTTGTTGACAGGACTAGTTCTAGTGGCTTCCACTTGACTTTTCTTATTATAAGACCCCAGTAAATCAATGTGCAAATCTTGCCAGTTGCTAAGTATGACTATTCCAAATTACAGGAAATAACCACAGGATAGGTTCAAGGATCCACTAGGCCCTCGGTGAAATGAGAACAAGCCAAAAGTCCATTTCTCATTTGACTTTCATAAGCCTCCAGTCTCACTGGTGAATCACAGTGGCATTTCAGGTCTCCAGGATTAAGATCATTTCAGAGACAGGGTCCAGTAATCCCTCAAAAATATGACTATTTCCTCTTTGCCAACACAGTCAACCTGGTAATAACCACATGATATTTAGGAGAAGGAAAAAAAAAAAGAGTATTTATTCTGTGGCTTTATGGAGGGATCCTTCCTTAAGGGGACATGGACTTCTCTTTAATTAAAGACTGTCTCTAACAAACTACAGAAATGATCCCTGAAACTTCTATGTGGAATCCAAAATGTAAACTAAATGAATAAACAAAACAGAAACAAACTCATAGATACAGAGAAGAAATTGATGGTCATCAGATAACAGGGGTTGTGGAGGTAATTGGAGAAATAGATGAAGGTATTAAGAATTGCAAATAGGCAATTATCAAAAAAGTCATGGAGATGTAAAGTACAGCATAGGGAATATAGTCAATAGCATTGAAATAACTATGTATGGTGCCAGATGGGTACTAGGCTTATTGGGGTGACCACTTTGTAGATTTTTAAATGTCTAATCAATACTATGTACACCTGACATTAATATAATATCGTATGTTAATTATAATTGACAATAAAAGGACCATTTGTGAATTGGCTAAAGTCTGAGGCTGTGATTCTATATAACGGTGATTTAAACACTTTTATTAACCAAACTTGGAGTTTAGTTACTAATACAAGTTTAGTTACTAATACAAGGTTAGTTACTAATACAAGTTCAGTAAGCTACCCACACATTTCAGTTTAGTGATACAATGTTCTACTAGCCAATGCCCAAAATCTCTGCGGGTCAGAGTATTGACTTCGTCACCCATTATAGTAAATATGTGTGCTTTGTCTTTGGCAATGAAGAGTCACAACTTCGTCCAGATCTGATTACCCTCATTAAATTTGGAGAACACATTTCAATGGCAGTAGTTTCCACTATCATCTCTGGTTATAAATAATAGCCATGACAGAACTATTTCAGCACGGAAGGGTTTCACTCATGAATGCATTTCCTATACTCGGGAAGGACTGTCTGTTGTAACCTCTATGGGACACAGTCAGCAAGTTTTACATGATAAATCCATTCAAGCATTCCAATCTCCTTTAGCATTTGGATACCTTAATCTACAGCATACTAAAAAAGGTCTGGTATTTCCCCTTCATTTACTATAGTGCACATTTGGGTCCAAATCAATCAACCAAGCAAAATATTTGAGACTTCCTTATACACTTGACCTAAGTGATTGAATGCTAATACCTATTGAATATTGATATGAATACCAAATGTTGAATATCTATTTAGGGAACCTAGATTCAGTCTGATCTAACCTTATATTTCCTAAACCTGACCTAACACCTTTAGAATTACTTGCGACATATGCTTCCCAGGTTTCTATCTACATACATTTGCAAAATCTTGGTAATGCTTTTGTGTGCATCAGACTTTCTATGGATCCTACTTTGTACCTTGCTCTCTGGCCTTGTTGGAATTTGTCTAGTTACAGGTCTAGAAGTAATGAGTTGTGGGGAATTAAAGCTGGGAGAGGATTAGAAGTCCCTAACAACAGTACCACAGGGAAGGCCACTAAAATTTCCTCAGGCAAAATCAGACCACCTCCTCAGACAAGGAAGAGATACTGCTCCTACTGGCAAGGGAGGATTAGCAAAATATTAGGAAATCAAGGTCCCCAGCTACTGAAATCTGCCCATCACAATTTTCATTGTCCCATTCCTTCCTAAATATAACATAACAGGGATGCTTCATCCTTCAGTTTACAATTATGTGTTCCTCATTTCCTTTGAGCCCTTACTGGCACCATTGTGCAAGTCCATATTTCTACTAGCAGTCTGTTCAAGGAAATGTAGCCTTTCTGTATTATACTCCTCAAAATTCTTCCAGACTCTGCCTACTGCCTGATTCCAAAGCCACTCTCACATTTTTATTTATTTATTTTTTAAAATATATTTTATTGATTTTTTTTTCAGAGTGGAAGGGAGAGGGATAGAAAGTTAGAAACATTGATGAGAAAGAAACATTGATCAGCTGCCTCCTGCACACCTCCTACTGGGGATGTGCCCGCAACCAAGGTACATGCCCTTGACCGGAATCAAACCTGGGACCTTTCAGTTCACAGGCTGACGCTCTATCCACTGAGCCAAACCGGTTAGGGCTCATATTTTTAGGAATTTGTCACAAAGCACTCCACTTCTAGGTAACAAAATCTCTCCTAATTTTCTATTGTTTCCCAAAAAATCACCACGAAGTTGGTGGCTTAACACAAATGTATTCAGTTTCTGCAGATCAGGAGTCTGAGCAAAGATTATCTGGGTCCTCTCCTCAGGATCTTACCAGGCTGAAATCAAGTTTTCAATTGGACCCGTAGTCTCATCTAAAACGTAGGATTCTCGTCTAAGTTCATTGGATTGTTGGCAAAGTCCTTTTCCCTATGGTGGTAGAACTGAACTCCCTGCTTTTTCAACTGCTAGGGGCTGGCTGTCCACCAACGGCTGTTCTGAGCTGCTAGAGACTGTCCGCAGTTCCCTACCCTGTGGTGTCTTCTGCAATATTGCAGTTTGCTATTTCCAAACCAGCAGGCAGAGAGTCTGTCTCACCTTTTTTTAAGGACTCATTGAATTAGGTCAAGCCCACCCAGTATAATCTCCTTTTGATTACATACAGGCCAACTCATTTGTAAATTAATCATGGGAATGATATCCTGCCACATTCACAACTTCTGTACAAGGCATAAACACCAGGGGGCAGGAATCTTGTAGACCCTCAGAATCTTGTAGACACCTAGTGAACTTAAAAAATATAAAGTAATACAAAACTTTATACATGTTATTTTCATGAAACTGCTCTATGATAGAAGCTTATTGATCCTCCAGCATTTTGTCTCCCACAGATATGTGATACAAGTCTCTACAAGTAATAATTTAAGTAACTCCTTTGCCACTTTATGCCATGGACTACCAATAACCACACTGGAAATAGTGTCTTTAATGTTTTTTAAATATAAATGCATTTATATTTAAAGATTCCATTAACATTCTGTTCCTGTGGAATCTTAGAGTATATTTATTTTTCTAACAATTAGGGTTTATACAAAGAGAAGCAAAACTACCCTGAGTGAAGTAGAACAAGGGATTTATAACAATGTCTGGGCCCTCTGCAGTTTGGGAGTTAGTAGAGAAGTATATGCCTCTCTTTATCCTGGCCCAAGACCGAAGAAGATGAAGGAGCAAATCTGGTGGGAGCTGAAGAAACTGCAGGCTCAGATGATGACCATGTGCTAACACATTAGTGGCAAAAGGTGCAAGTTACCATGGTTCCTGGTATCTTCCTTCATTCCTCACACTATAAAATTATGGCTGCTACTTCATTCCTGCCTTTGAAGTCTCATAGAAATTTGTCTTGTGTCTAACACTAACCTGGGGCCATATAGAAAACAAATTCTGAGCAATGTAGTTGTAGCCTAAATAAATCAACACAGTAATAAACCCCACACTTTACAATATTATAACTACTTGAGATTCAAATAAAATTAAAACATTACATTCTGTTAGAAAGATACATAAATATTTACACATGTTGCATTTCAAAGTATTTTTATACCATAAATATGAAATCATAGGCATTTGGAGATTTCTTTAGCTCTCTCACTTTTTAAAAAAATATATATTTTATTGATTTCAGAGAGGAAGAGAGAGGAGAGAAAGAGAGATAGAAACATCAATGATGAGAGAGAATCACTGATCGACTGCCTCCAGCACACCCCCTACTGGGGATCAAGCCCACAACCTGGGCATGTGCCCTTGACCAGAATCAAACCTGGGACCCTTCAGTCTATGGGCCGATGCTCTATCCACTGAGCAAAACTGGCGAGGGAGCTCTCTCACTTTTTAAGGAAGAAAACAGGTTCACAAAGTATGTAGTTTTGTAGTTCATTTTACTGATATAGAGCCACTTTCATGTTGCTATTTTTTATGATTTTTTTTTCTATTTGTTTTAATAGGGCAGTTAAATTTTGATTTGACATTTCAAAATCTCTGATATTTATTGCTAAGTTATGGAAAATTATGATAAAGGAAATTAACCTTAGTTATAAGAAATCCAAGTCCATCTCTTCTATGGCAGTTCCTGATTCTTTGTTACAGGGAACAACTTTCCTATCCTTTAGCAGTTTATAAGCTTCTCAGAATAATAGTGCCCCAAAGTAATATGAGTGCTTTTAACACTTTATGGATACAATCTAAACTTCACAAATTTTACATACTGCTTTGCTTCTTTAGACTTATTTTTTTTCTTAGTTAACTTTTTGTTGGCATCTTTCTTTTTTCTTTTCAATACATTATACATTTTCCTTTTGTATGCTCCCCTTTTTAAAGTTTTCATATGCTTCCTGTTTCTCTCATCCCCACCCTGGCCTAAGCAGTGATTGGAATATACTAGGATCTTAAAAACCTTTCATTAATATTCTAGCAATGATTTTATATTTGCAACAAACTGTAGCATTCAGCCTGATAGTGTACATACATTTAAGAAAAAAACTTATTGACTTTAAAATAACCTCACCCTCCACACATCATTTAAATAATGAGGGTTCTCAAAGAATATTAAACAAACTACATGGAGAAGAATCATAAATATTCATAAATTGTTAAATACTATTATTGTTAATAATTGCACTGCTCATTTTATATGAAGTTCCATCTTTTTTTCTATGTGTCATTTGGTAAAGCTCTTTACTGACTGAACAGAATGTGAATGATTATCAATTCTTTTCTTGTTTTGATGTACAGTCTTGCTTGAAGGAGGAGAAAGTGAAGCATGCATACATCCTCAAAGTTGTGATGCTTGTTCAAAAATGATAAGAATTTGAAAGATTATGCAGATAGCTTTATTTAAGTAGTTTGGGCTTCTCCTATTTTCTGAACTTCCCTCCCCCCTCCTTTGCATTAGTAAGTCTTTATAAATTCTACAAACTCTTGAATTGTCCAGTTATTCACCAGATATGCACGAATACCCATGTATCTAGGCTGAATACTGTAATTATCAGGACTGATTTTCATTGTGAAGTTATAACCAATTCATCTCTTCCTAATGCGAATCAGGCTTATAAGAAGTGCTATGTGCTTTGTAAATGGTAATTAGGTAAACATGAATAAAAAAGAATGACTTTAAAGGGGAGGCTGTAATGGTTTTCTGGCTGAGAAAATTAGAAGGGTGGCTGGTTACAACTGTTTATTGCAGATCTTTTTAAAAACATCAAATAGTTTAACAGTCTTTATTGCTCCCCAAATGAAAATGGGATTGTTCAACTTTTAAATGTCAAGGCCTTAACCTCATCCCATCTTAGACTTAAGTACCTTTCATAGGAGATACGTAATCATAAATATAGCTATGAATCTGCTTGAAAAGTAAAGAATGTAAATGTATGGTAGCTGAATAAACATGTTGCAGACATTTCATAAGATTTGAAAAGAAAGCATAAAGAAAAAAGGTTTGGGGAAGAAAATCTAAATATATAAGTTCAATGATTCCTTCTTTCTGAAAATTTTGAACATGTCTTACCTTGTTCTTCAATGATGCTCCATGTCTGATAAGTATGGTTTTAAATATTTTTACAATAGGCATAAAGTCATACTACCATAAGATTGTAGTTTTTTGGATTATCCTTCTAGTGTAGAAATAGTGCACCTGTCTTGCCTTATCTTTAATAGGAAATGACTTCCATTTTCAAATAAAATGTAATAAATTGCTGTTTGCTATTTATAGCATATTCTTTTAATCAATCAGTCCGTCATTCTTTTAAAATCTTTTGAATAAGCCCTCACTCTGTACTAAGCATTGGGTAATGTTTCCCGGACTTAGTGTAGAACAACATTATTGTTCTCTTCTTTCACAGCGCTTATAGTTTGGTGACCCTGGGATTAATCAGATAATCATACACAAAGTCATGCTGTAAAAATTAATACATAAATTACCAACATTTGTATGCTTAAAATAAAAGGTTCAATCCAAATATGTCTTTTCAATTTCAGTTTACAAGGGCAATGAATCTGTTTAGGGTACTATAATCTATCATCATCATGTTTGGTGTCAGAAGCAAATATAAATTTTTAAAATATTAGGCAATTAATATATTGGCTCCAGGTGTTTTCATTTTTATCTGATTTATTTATTCTATTATGCTCAGAATGAATGTTGGAACATATCTGGTTTGGGATGTTCCTACTTTGTTCAGTGGTTACTGATCATTTATCTTTAGAGGTAGGAGGTGGAAATATTATTTCTAGAAGTCTGTCTTAGTTCAACAGTGGAAATACCTGATAATGTATGATGATGCACACACTGTATACTCTAGGAGTACTTAGAAGTGGAAATAAAGAGTAAACATAAGCATAGCTAGATAGTATTGAGTACTTATTATAATGTGCTCGGTACTAAGCATACTATTTTCAAATTTAGTTTTAAGAAAACTCAAGGATACATTATATAAATATCTCATTTTGAAAGAGATATATGCAATATTTAAATAATTACTGATGATCACACAGATCTAGGATACAAAGTTTCTTACCACTGGACGTTTTGTTCAAGGAATGATTGGAATTACATACATCACAACACTACATTTTATTTGTTTATTTATTTTTAATTAATTAGTTAATTAATTAAGTTAGCTAGTTAGTAAGTTAGTTATTTTTGTTAATCATCACCCGAGGATATTTTTCCATTGATTTTTTTTTTCTTTTTTAGGGAGAGTGGAAGAGAGAGGGAAAGAAAGAGAGAAACATTGATGTGAGAGAAACACATTGATCAGTTGCCTCCTGCATGAGCCCTGATCAGGGCCCAGGCCAGGGAGGAGCCTGCAACCAAGATACTTGCCCTTGACAGGAATTGATTCCGGGACACTTTGGTCTGCAGGCTGATGCTCTATCCATTGAGCCAACCAGCTAGGGCACAACACTATATTTTACATAAAAATTTATCAATGAAAACCTGCCTGACAATGTAACCTTCTACCTATATAATTAAAATTGGGAGAATTCTTGTTCATGTGGCCAAGGAGTATATTAGCATCCTATTATCTTTGTGAGGTTAATTTAATGAACTGCTAATGAATATTGAAGAACGCTTCTGAGTTTCCTCAAAGTCATACAATTAGAATTTCTGATTGTTCATCATCCATAGATATAATGGAAGTGATCTACAGTTAATGAATTTCTGGTATAACTATTTCCAAACCTAACCTTGAAATTACATATGCTTACACAGTATAAATAAAGATTGTTTAATAAAAGTAGAAATATATGAATAAAACTCCACTTTAAAATATGCCAGAGTTATTAAGTTCATTAATGGTTATTATTAGAATAAAATATTTAATCATAAAATTGTCCTTCTATCATATCTCTAAGGATTCAAGTTTTAAAATGTCTTATTTAAAATGCAAGAAATTTCCAGTAAGTTTCCAGGCTCCAGAGAGAAATTATTTATGTTAACAAACTGGAAAGAGTTCATTTGCTTTAATATTTATAAGGGAGATCAATGAGACATACAATACAGTAGTACTGAGCTCTAAAACCACTAGAAAGCATAGATTCAATTAATGTAATGTTAACCAAAGAATACTAGTATAGTCAGCAATTCATAAATAAATAATTCTTATAAATGTTCAGATTGTTCAGACTCTTTGGAATATCCTACTGAAGTCAGTCATTAAGTGATGTATTCTGCTACCTCAATCCATTAAAAAATGCAATTTTAGGAAAAATTAGATTCAGTCTTGCTCAGAGCAGATTGCATAGTTTAAAACTATATTGGTTTTTAAGCCTTTGAAGATAACAAGGAGGATAAGCTATTACTTTAGAATTTCTTGAATTAATGAATAAGCTCAGAATAATCTGATTCAGAAGTTTAACTGCCATGAGCCATGACATGCCTTTTATTTTATAAATATATTTTTATTGATTTCAGAGAAGAAGGGAGAGGGGGAGAGAGAGAGAGAGAGAGACAGGTACATCAGTGATGAGAGAGAATCATTGATCCGCTGCCTCCTGCACACCCTACACTGGAGATCGAGTCCACAACCTGCATGCCATGTCTTTTAAATAAAATATTTTGTAAGATATTCATTAAAATATTTATTACCAGCAGTTTTTTAATAGGTAAGTAAAAATTGCATTAGAAAAATGAATGTTAATCAAACATCTGAATTAAATAAAATTTTAAAACTAAGGTATTTGGAAAGATAAGAAACACAACTTACCTCATTCATATATAACCTTAATATTATTGGTATGAAAAAACATTTTGTTTTCCTTCAATATGAGATGTTAATTAGGAATGTACCAAGCAATAATCAGCAATTAGTAAAAATTTTGGGAAAATAATCTAAAAACATGTAAGCACTTTCTCTTAAGATTTTTATTTTAAAAATGATACCATAGTAAAGCTATAATTAATATTACTCGGATTTACAGGCAGTGACAGTGACTTTGTAAAGCAGGAAGCAGCAGTCTACAGCTATTCATTTCAAATGACTTGCAGCCTCTAATCAAGAACAAAAGTTGCCAATCAGCAGTCACTTCATAATTGACACAAGTTTTAATTTCATTTATTAAAAAACTGTATTAGAACATTGCAAATGAATTAGCTCATATATTGAAGTGCATGTACCAGTCAACCGCAAAGGACTTTTAAGCTTCATCAAATACTTTGATCTTGATCACATTGAAAACCTTTTCAGCAGTTTATGAAATATTCATGAATTCTTGGATGAAGCCCAAAATAGGTTTTCTAAGTTAACTTATATTTGGGAATTTTTTATACAGCTCATATAAACAGATTTTTGCCCAGAAAATATTATTATTGATTTTTAAATTGCCATATAAAATGCTAAGAATAAAAATTGTGTATAATATTTAGATGAGAGTCACCAAATTTCTAGAAATCACTGAGAAATATATATATATGCATATATATTTTTTTTCACAATTGATCTAATCAAGAGTTATTTTCCTCTTTAACATGTGAATTTGTAGAATAGAGTTTTCATTGTCCTTTTGACTGTAAGATAGTGTCAAAATTGGGATCAAGGGTTTTGTTGCTGTGAATAATCTTTACTGGTCCTTAATTATTCCAAGTGGCAAAATTATTTTCAGTGGTTACCTGACTCAGAAAAGCTCAGTTGATAGTTCAAATCACAAAGCAAATTGTTTTTGTGAATTAAATAAAGAAGCTATGCACTAGAGACAGTTTTATCTGCAGTCTCCAAAAATGGCATTTGTATGCCTATGAAAACACCGTTTAAGTGGCCCATCTCTGTTCCAACTAGGGTACACAAAATGAATGTAAATTCTGTTACCATATGAAAACTTATTTGTGCTGGTAATAGTTGAAAGAAAAAGTGAGACACAGCATACTTAATTTTTTTTTAAGAATTCACTGGGGAAGGTTTATTTTTATCTTCATTCAATTGCTCTTGTCAACCGTTCATATCTGCCAGAAGGCTGTATACCGAACACATCTGTTATCTCCTAATATCAGACACCAGAGACACTCTGTGTCTTGGCAGCTTTCACGTTGCACTATAAAGCATTCACCGTTCGTTATCTATTTACTGTTTTGCATTTCAATCTGTATCATGGTTTCACAATCAGATAACTAACATTTTTTTTGCGGGGAGGGGGGCGGAGGGGGGAAACTGTAAGTTTCAAAATTCCCATCATCAGAAAAAAAGGGTTAGAGGGTCACACACCATTTTAAGCAAGAAATAACACACACTTGTTAAAATAAATTAGTTTAGTGAAAACTGTTTTTATTCAGTCTTTTGGTTCTCCAGATAGATGATTTGATAGGTCTCTTGCAACTGGAAGAGTAATTTATGGATTTAGAGGTTTGACCAAGTTGGATGGAAGTAAGTCTTGAATCTGGGGTTAGCAAGTAAGAATGACCAGTCAATGAAAGTCTAGAGAAAAATTCAACAATAAAATTTAAAATGAAACAAAACAAAATAAGATAGATTTCTGAAATTAACAGAATATATAAAAACTTCAAGGGTAAAATTTAATTCACACAGTGCATGAAACTTAAGGGGATACACTAATGTTTTGTTTCTCTAGACAACCTATGTTAATATGAGTAATAATACTACTTAATACTATTTCTCTTAGCAATTAAGTATATTGACATATTTCTTAGGTTGGTGTTCTTACATAAGAAAATATCTATTAAAACTGCAAAGAGATTAACAAATAACTAAGTGTGCCAGTCAAACTCATTATGTAGTCTATTTTCAAATTAGACATATGATTTACTTGACTGTGTATATGCACACACACAACCATATAGAAATGCAGGAATCATAATAATAACAATCTTGTATAATTGAGAAGTCAACTGATAATATATATTGACAATTGATAATACAATTTTTCTATTAAAGAAGATTTATCATGATTCATGGTACAGAACTTGGAGATAAAGTGTTTATATTAATCATTTGTACACATTTACAACATTGCTAAAATGTGAAATCTGTCCTCAATAAACTACTTCTATAGATGAACACACTATCATGTGTTTGGCTATCTGATATGAAATGTAATCTTTTTTTTTTTTTAATTAAAAACAAACAGAAAGACAGCTTTTCTATCTTTATGTTTGGACTAGAAACCATATATGTCTCAGTTTCCAGGAGACATAATGTTAAGCCACCTTTTCAAGTTCCTGCCAAAAGCTCCATTTTCAAAATAATACTTGGTAGTCAATGAAATACGCTAAAAATTCATTGTTGTGGGTTTTAAGCTTTGTTCTTCGTAGTTTAGGTTTGATTCCCAAGGTCATCATACACTTATAGAGAAGGTTTCAAAACTCTTTTACAAAACAATCCAAGACTATCATGGTCTGACATAGGAAGAAAAAAAAATTTTTTATCTCTACACATTGTGCTTTTTTAAAGTTTTCTTTGTTTTAAAAATATATTTTTATTGATTTCAGAAAGGAAGGGAGAGGGAGAGGAAGATAAAAACTGCAATAATGAGAGAGATTCATAGATCGGCTGCCTCTTATATATCCCACACTGAAGATCTAGCTGAGCCCCCAACCCTGGTATGTGCTCTGACCAGGAATCAAACCATGACACTGGTTCATAGGCCAACACTCAACCACTGAGTCATGCCAGCCGGGCCACTATACATTGTTTTAAAAATAGCTTCATCATCATAATTAAAGATACTGTCCATTATGATATATAATTGGTAGAAAGGTATATAGAAAGATATGAGCTGGAAAAGGCAGCTGGGGCTTGGAGGAAATATGTGTGAGATGCGACAAACAAAATAGGTGGCAGACTCCTATGTGAGGAGGGAAGATTCAAAGCCCTCTAGGATGTTGTCAAACTGGTGTTATAACACCTAGGTGAAGGGGCCTTATAACTTAAAGATGACTTTTTAAAAAATTTTTTATTTGTTGTCTCTTCTTTGAATTCATTCTTAAAAGCAAAACAAGAACTGGGGGTGTGGAAGAGGGAGAAACAGAGAGAGGGAAAGATCAATGTCAGAGAGATACATTGATTGGTTGCCTCCTGGACGTGCCCTACAAGGGCTGGGGATAGAGCCTGCAACAGAGGTACATGCCCTTGGCTGGAATCAAACTCCGGACTCTTCAGTCCTTGGGGCAACACTCTATCCACTGAGTAATACCAGCTAGGGCTAGATTTGTGTAATCTTTTAATCGTCACTTAGATCACACAGATATTTTGGCTGTAAGTAAAATTTAAACTATGACAGTGCCATTTTAGTATGCCTCTATAAATTAAGCTTTCTGAAAGTATTCAATTAATATTAAATTGTCAGTGAATACAACAAAGATAGTTACCAGTTCAACAAAAATTCATTTTCTCTTCTTCAGCATACAGCTATTTTCACATTTCCCAGCCTCCCTTGCATTTAGATGGAACCATAGAACTATCTTCTAGATGGTGGTACATGAGATACGTGATTGATTCTATTTCCAGATGAGACATATCAAGTGTTTTCCTCCCCAGACTGTCTCTCTTTATACTAGCCAGATTCCTGAAATAACAAGGACTTGGTGGGTAAGAGCTAAATAATTTAAAGGCCTTGGATTTCTGACTCATTACATGAAGGAGAGCTACCTACTGATCAGGAAAACTACACTGGACTACTTTATGAATAGGGAATAAACTTCTGTTACATTTACACTATTGACATTTTGGGATATTTATCATTATGGCCTAGTTATCCTACCTATCCTTGTTATAGAAGGTTCAGATTTTTCATACTCTTGATTTGAAATAACATTTTAAAATTACAAATACAATTGAAAATCTATAATTTTGATTTTTGTCTTTCCTGATTGCCAATTTACACATGAAATAAAGACATGACTGACAATTCAGTTAATATTGAATTTTGCAAAAATAATTAAATGAGTGTTTGTGCTGACACAGTAAAACTGTCAAAAACCATTTTGTCTCTAACATTCTTATATGTGTTAATATGATCCTGCCACTGTTTATAATTAACACAAGCTTTCTTTTATTTCTGTTTTATCATCCCCATAACGCAACATAAATCAAAGTAATTTTGCTCATTATTACTAAGCTCTTCTGAGAACTACAGTGATATTCCAGTTACCCATTTTTGAAACTGCCTAGAAAGTAAAATTTACTGTGAGGAACCCATGAAAGGACAGAGGAATCTTAATAACTGGTTTTTGGCATAACAAAGAAGTTCCTGAAATATGCAGACTAGAAATAATCTATAATTTCCTCGTGAGCTTTTGGTTCCCCAATTGCTTGTCTGCTGTGACTGAATTTTAATTACTATAGATGTTTGTCCTTCAGAAGTTCAGAGATTGAATTAAATTTCATAGATTCTTGAGACCAAAAGAAAAAAAGAATAATTCAATGAGCTTAGAATTTTAATAAAGGCATTTGAAAATGTGGGCATTCTTTATGTTAGAGCTTCTTTGTCATCCCAAAATACTTTTATACAAATGCTTGAAGATCCAGATCAAATTAACTAGTCAGTTGACTTAAATGTTCAAAAAGTTCAAACACTAACGAAAGGCAATGTTTGGGAAATTAACATGTTAGCTGAGTTATTTGTTTTTTAAATTTTAAACAAATGATCAAATAGCCCCATGGAGACAGAGTAGAAGTATTTTTCAAGTTATATTTTTTATTTCTAGAAAATACAATTTTTAGAGGATTTTTCTGAGAAGGTAATGTTTATTATACTTTAACTCTTAAAGATTACCAAGCAGGAAATATGGTGAGGCTGTTTAACAGCAATTATCCTGGTTTGTTTGATGGTTGACTTTTTAACTACTTTAATGGGACATGATTGGTATATAAAAACTATACATATTTAATGTATGAATGTAACATATTTAATTTGAATTTGGAGATAGTGAACATCTGTGAATCTGCCTTTTAACTCGTCTACTTTTTAAAGCATTGTTCAGGAAATGGTAATGCAGGAAAATCACCTTTCACCATCCCTGACAACAGGTAGTATCTCTCTGTCAGGATGTAACTAAATGCCTTAAAATCAATGGTTTCCAGTCTTAAGTGCGTCTTACAACCATC
Organism: Ia io; assembly: GCA_025583905.1. Taxonomy (NCBI): domain Eukaryota; kingdom Metazoa; phylum Chordata; class Mammalia; order Chiroptera; family Vespertilionidae; genus Ia; species Ia io. The sequence goes on from JAJQQW010000003.1 coordinate 53,329,739, forward strand.
TGCTGAACTCACAATATGTTAGGTGCCAACTCTTGAGTTTCCAACTCAATATTTCTAGCGTGAATACCAAGGATGTGCATATCTGATAATTCCCAGGTGATGTGCTGCTGCTGGTCCAGACTGCACTTTCTGAATACCACTGGCTTAAGCATTTAAACATAACACTTGAACTTTATTTACAAGGCGAATTTTTTAAAAATATCAGATAGGTTTAGAAAAGTCTATATTTTATTATCATAATAACAAAGAGCTAATATGCTAATGGTCAGGATGCTGTAACGCATAACGACCTATCGCAGGAGGCTGCCTGTGCATGCGTGGCTGGGTGTTGCTCGAGAGACGGGGCGGAAGCAGGGAGGCCCCGGAGGAGGCAGGACCATCCCAAGCTGGGGAGGGCAGGGGTGAGAGTCCGTAGTTTCCCCTTCACCAGTCCTTCGCCACCCAACACTCACATTCAGAACGCCCCGCAGCCCACCTGCCAGGGGAAGGGGCACAGCGCAGCAGGGGGGAGGCTTCCACTCTCTCCTCCGGAGCCATGATGGGGCAAAGCCGCCATGTTGCTCCAGAGACAGGGCGGAAGCGGGGAGACTCCCAGAGAAGGTGGGACCAGCCCAAGGCGACTCGAGGAACTGAGGGCGGGGCTTGAAGCAGCCAGAGAAGGCCAGAGGGGTCGGGGGCTAGGCCAGCCGTGCTGGAGCTCTGCGTGGAGAGGTTCGGGTGTCAAGGCAGGGCTGCAGGTGCGTGGGTGGGGCTGCGCAATTTCACAAGCTGGGCTCCTACTATTAAACTAAAAGCTTCTGAAAAAAAAATAGAAATAACAATAAAAAGGCAACCTATGGAATTGGAGAAAAGATTTCAAACTATATATCTGGTAAGAGGTTAACATCCAAAATATGTAAGAAACTCCTACAACTCAATAGCATAAAACTAAATAACCCATTTAAAAAAAGGGGGGGGGGCAAAAGCCTTGAATAAAACTTTTCTAAAGCAGACATGAAAATTTCAGCAAATGCATGAAAAGGTGATCAACGTGACTAATTATCAGTGAAATGCAAATAAATATGAGATATCAACTCGCACCTTTTGGAATGGCTGTTATCAAAAAGACAAGCAGCCGAAACCGGTTTGGCTCAGTGGATAGAGCGTCGGCCTGCGGACTCAAGGGTCCCAGGTTCGATTCCGGTCAAGGGCATGTACCTTGGTTGCGGGCACATCCCCAGTAGGTGGTGTGCAAGAGGCAGCTGATCGATGTTTCTCTCTCATCGATATTTCTAAGTCTCTATCCCTCTCTCTTCCTCTCTGTAAACAATCAATAAAATATATTTAAAAAAAAAAAAAGACAAGCAATAACAATTGCTGGCAAGGATGTGAAGAAAAGGGACCCTTGTGCACAATTGGTAAGAATGTAAACTAAGGTATCCACAATGTAAAAGGTCTGAAGGTTTCTTAAAACATAAATAAAAAACTGCTATATAATCCAACAAACCCACCTCTGTGCTGGTGGGAATGTGGAAACATTTAGCCTATGTATATATGTAAATATTTAAAAACATATGTCTATTGATTTCAGAGAAGAATGGAGAGGGAGAGAGAGATAGAAACATCAATGATGATAGAGAATCATTGATTGGCTGCCTCCTGCATGCCCCACATTGGGGATAGAACCGGAAACCCGTGCATGTGCCCCAACCAGGAATATAACCATGACTTCCAAGTTGATAGGTCTACGTTCAACCACTGAGCCAAGACGGCAGGGCCCAATATTTTTAATACTCAACTTGCTTCCTCCATATTTTTTTTATAATTCTTTTTTATAGTTTTAGTATTTGCTCTACAGGTTGTAATATGCATCTTTGCACTTTCAACAAGTACTAGAAAACTTTCTCTCATGATTCCTGATATTTTTACGTAACTCACTAAACCTCTATCATTTTTAGTTTTAAATGTCTTTTTCTCTTGGTGTTTCTGTTTGGATAGTTTCTGTTGCTAAATTCTTCATGTTTACTCACCATTTATTCTTCAGTGCCTAATCTATAATAATAAAAGCATAATAAGCTAATTAGACCAGACGTCCTTCCAGACATCCTTCCTTCCGGACAAAGCTGCAGTGGGCGGGGGCCGCAGCAGTGGCAGGTGGGGGCCAGGGCCAAGACCTTTGCTTAAATTTTGTGCATTGGGCCTCTAGTATCCTATTAAATGCATCTGATAAAATTTTTATTTTAAGTATTGTCCTGTACATTTATATTCCATTAGGCTCTTTTTACACTTCCATTTTTCTCTTATGAGTCCTCATCTTTCCTTCTTAAGACCATCAGTTCTATTAAGTCCTTAAATACATTTATAATGCTTTCTTCAAACTTTTTGCTATTTCTAATTCTTGGGTTTGAATGATGTGTTCTTTCTTTAAAGAGTGTTTATTTGTGTTTTAACAAGCAATTAATGTATGGCAACTTTTCCTGCTCATTTTGAGGCTTCGATTTAGTCTTTATTTTGGAGGGTTTAGAGAAGTGCTTTGTGACATGGTATTTAGTTTTAAGATGTGGTCTGCCTCTTGTTTCAAAAGAACGTTTTAGTGTTACTGACGTTTCTTCTCTCAAATGGATCAGAATGTCAAAATCTCCTGCCAATGTGGCCTTTTCATTCAGCTGTTTTCTGTTTGGCCTTGTGAAGTTTCACTCTGAGTGTGAAGAGAGACATCCCTTGCCCAGGATCCTTGGGGAAAAAAACCCAAGCCCACACTGTTCCTTCCTTCCCCTGTACTAGTACCCTTGATCTCTGCCCTCTGCCTCCTCCACTGCGTAGTAACACTGTACTCTTCTTAGGCTTCACCTCTCTGAGTCAAATTTGAGAAATTGTCCCTAGGTTGAGAGATAAGTAAATGTGGGGCTTATGGTACATATTTTTTTCTTTCATTTTTTTTTTTTTTTGCATGTCATTTTCTTCTGTGATATCTCTGAATATCCTCCCAAAATACAGATGAGAAGTCAAGTTCACTGACAAAGTTTCTAAAGGCATCTTTACAATCAAGGAAAGCTCTGGCACAACATTTACTCTAGCCATAATTATTCTCTGTTTATTTAATTTATGCCATTATACTGTCATTATAATTTATATTATTAACAATAATTCTCTAGTTAAAATGCGGCTTTAGTGTTCACAATGTAATTTATTTCTAAGACATATTCTAAACTTTGGTTTCTTCTTTTATTTTCTCTTGAGCTTATATTTTGTATTCTTAAACATACATGTTTACTTTTATTTTTGTTATTACTATTCCATCAATAGTAATAACTATGGACAGCTATAAGTATCAAAAAGTAATTATAACCCAGAAACTAACTTACTAATATTATGTATATGTTTTTAATACACACAAAGCACATTTAGACTATTACTATATATTGAAGGTTAAGACTGAATAAAAGAATACATATAAATGTTATTTTAATGTGTATAGGTATTTGCAAATTAAGTTACTTTAAATGAAAAATAAGTATTTATTAAATGTATAGTTTTATTAAAGTTTCAAACATAACTTTGAATATTTAGCCCCATTTAAAATGGTTTGGGAAGATTGAGTACAATAAAATAAAAATAAATGAGGAAATCAGAGGTTCAGAAAATTGGAATTAGAAAAGAAAGCTAAACATGTTTCATAGATTTTTTTCTGGCTCTGTTGTATTTTAAAGCTGTGCTTAAGGTTGATGTGATCTTTCTGTTCATTTGTGCCTCTAGTGTGGGGGATAAAAGGGAAATGTTACTTAGCAAAGAGATAGCACAGATGTTTATTTTTAAGGTAATTAATTCTACATGAATATTTATTTGCTGGTTTGCTACTCCTTCAATATGAAAATTCTCCCTAACTTGTAGCATTGGCCACTTCCCTAGTTTAATTAGTCAAATAAACCAGAATTGGGTTTTCATTTCATTAAATTTACCTTAGATCAGGATGACTTTTTAATGCTTAAGTTGCTTAGTAATTATTCCTTTTAGTCATGCATAATTGATTATTTTTTTCATAATGTTAGTCCTTGTTTCAGAATATCCTGCACCATGCTGAGAAATGTCATTAACCATATAAAATTTTATGGCTTCTGCAGAAATGCAATTGTAGAAATCACCTAATTGGAAAAAAAAATTAAAATGAGACTATTCGATTCCAACACAAACGATTCTCTTTTAAAAGCTGTGGTAATGCCTGGCTGGTGTTGTTGAGTGGTTGAGTATGACCTATGAACCAGGAGGTCATAGTCTGATTCCCAGTTGGACACATGCCTGGGTTGCGTGCTTGATCCCCAGTAGGGGCTGTGCAGGAGGCAGGTGATCAATGATTCTCTCTCATCATTGATGTTCCTATCTCTCAGTCTCTTACCTCTCTTTGAAATCAACAAAAACACATTTAAAAAAATAAAAGTTATGTTATTTTTATTTGTAAAATAAATATATATTTTGTCTTGGAGGAACTACTCTAATATTAAAGGATATTGATCACCATATGCTTACTGCAGTGTAGAAAGGCTACATATTAAAGGATGAGCTACCCTTATTACAATACCATAAAATGTCAAAGTCATTTTGTTTCAATAATGTGTGCACTTGAGTGAAAATGGAAGACAGCAGCACTGTCACCATTACAACTGCAGCTATTTGTCCTGCACAAAGGGGATAACAAGGCAGCCTTTTTTTTTTTTAAATCAGAATCTATTTGTAGTTAAAAATACAAGTAATTATACTTACATAAATAAGCCCTATTCTAACTTTGGCAAGGATAAGTCATCCAAAAATGTTTAAAATGACACAACTTCAATTAAAAATTTGCAAATAATATGCATGTTAATAATAAGCTGGTTATTTAAGCTATACTTTACTTTCATCCTTTTAAAAGAATACTATGTGGAAGTTTCCAAAATATAATTTTTTCAACTAAATACCCCTTGCTAAGACATTTGGGAAGTAGTAATATGTTTACTGTATAAGACATCCCACTAAGATTCATTAGAAAATTTACATATAGTCCAGTAAAAAGGAGTGTTCTAAAGTGATGAAATGTGGAAAATTATGGGGAGTATGCAGGCATTTTATGCCATAGACAGTAGCTTCCACTGAAATATACAGATGATTTACCAGAAAAATTTTATTGGAAGTAAAATATGTTTTCTGGTTCTCACATTTTTATTCTACCCTGAATCTAATGAATTTCTTGCAGTCATCGATATGCTATGTTCTGACACATATCAAGGTCTTTGCATATATGATCACATTATTTAGAAACCTTTGATTTCTCACTGCTCTAATATTTCCTACGTCATTAGAGAAGTATGTGTGAACAACTGCTTCAGGTTTCGGGGATCCTTTCAAAGAAATCACCTCCTAATGTCCATGTAAACCATTGCCATTCTTTCTATATGCTTCCCTACAATCATTTTTATACCTTTATCACAGTACTTCAGCAAAGTCAATTTAAATTCTCTCTTTCAAACTAAATTGCAGTTCCTCTTTGTATCCCAATGTATACCTTCTAGCAGCATGCCTAGCACATGTATTGGGAATTCCCAGAAGCATATATTGCATAAAGCTAGACATAATAGATTAAGCCCTATCTACTAGTACTCTACCATTTTTTCTTTTCATCCAAGGAGCAGTAACAGTTTTACACATTTTTTTTTGTTATTTTTATTTTTTTATTGTTGATAGTAGTACAGATATCTCCCACTTCCCCACTCACTCACCTCCAGTTTTACACTTTGGATGCATATAGTCTAGATTCATTTTGTATTCCAAAATCATATCCTATCTAATAATAGACAAATATGCAAATTTACCATACCTCCGACACACCCACAAGCCACGCCCACCAACCAATCAGAGCGAGTATGCAAATTAACCCAAACCAAGATGGCTACAGCCACAGAGAGCAAGGTTTCCTAGGTAACAGAGGAAGCCAAGCTTTGTGCCGCCTGCCCTTGCCAGGCCTAAGCCTCCACTCAAGCTACAAAGTTTCAATTATAGAAGGTAAACAAATTCAAACAAATGGCGGCAGAATGGAGCTTGAGAGAGCAGGCCAGGGTTGCCCCCGGCAACAGGGGAAGCAAAGCTTTCTGCACACCCTGGCGAGGCCCACCCGCTTAAGGCAACAAAGTTTCAATTATAACCCCAACAGAAATGGCTGCCGGCCTCGGAGGGAGCCCCAGGCTTGGCTCCGCTCCAGGCTACAAAGTTTCAATTGTAGAAGGAAAATAAATTCCAGATACCAGGGCCTCTACTTGGGTTTCCAGGGGGCATGGCCGGCCTGCAAACCACCACAGGCCCCTCGCTCAGGCTGCCCCACACCCCAAGGGAACCCCCACCTGATCCGGGACAACCTTCAGGGCAAACCACCTGGCCCCCACCCCTGTACCAGGCCTCTATCCTATCTAATAAAAGAGTAATATGCAGATTGATCATCACTGCAACACACAATGTGTCTGTCCCCATGTGGTCAAAGATCCTGCCCCCATGTGGACACAAGATGGCCACCACAAGATGGCCAGCAGGAGAGGGCAGTTGGGAGGCACCCGGCCTGCAAAGGGAGGGAAGTTGAGAAGGACCAGACCTGCAAGGGAGGGCAGTTGAGAGGGACCAGGCCTGCAAGGGAGGGCAGTTGGAGGTGATCAACCCTGCAGGAGAAGGCAGTTAGGGGTGACCAGGCCAGCAGAGGAGGGAAGTTGCGGGCAAACAGGCTGGCAGCGGAGTGGTTAGGGGGTGATCAGGCTGCCAGGCGAAGCAGTTAGGGGCAATCAGGAAGGCAGGCAAGCAAGCAGTTGGGAGCCAGTAATCCTGGATTGTGAGAGGGATGTCCGACTGCCCGTTTAGTCCCGATCCCATGGATCAGGCCTAAACGGGCAGTCAGAAATCCCTCGAGGGGTCCCAGATTGGAGAGGGTACAGGCTGGACTGAGGGACAACCCCCTTCGTGCACGAATTTCATGCACCAGGCCTCTAGTAATAATAATAAAAAACAAACAAACAAAAATAATAACTCCCAGCAAACCAAAGTCTTAAATCAAATGGCTTTACAGGTGAGTTTTACCAAACATTCTAAGACGAACTAACAACTATCCATCTCAAGCTATTAAAAAAAAATTCAGGAGGAGAGCAGTCTTTCAATCTCATTTTACAAGGCCAACATTATCTAATTCCAAAATCAGATAAACACTGCGAAGAAAGAAAATTATAGGACAATATTCCTGATGAACATACAGCAAAATCCTCAACAAAATACTAGCAAAACAGATCCAGAAATACATTAAGAAGACCATATACTATAATCAAGTGGGATTTATTCTGGGATGCAAAGCTGGTACAATATCCATAAAATCAATAAGCATGATATACCACATAAGAAAAATAAAGCACAAAAACCACATGATCATATCAATAAATGCAAAAAAAGCATTTCATAAAATACAGCACCCATTTATGATAAAACACTCAGTTAAGTGGGAATAGAGGGAACGTACCTCAATATAACAAAGGTCATATATGACAAACCTACACCCAAAATTATATTCAACTAGAGGCCCAGTGCATGAAATTTGTGCACTTGGGGGGGGGGTCTCTCAGCCCAACCTGCATCCTATCGCAGTTCAGGAGCCCTCAGGGGATATCCAACTGACGGCTTAGGCCCGCTCCCTGGACATCCGTTAGTTGGACATCCTTAGCACTGCTGCAGAGGCGGGAGAGGCTCCCACCACTGATGCTGCACCCACCAGCCATAAGTCTGGCTTCTGGCTGAATGGTGCTCCCCCTGTGGGAGCACACTGACTTCCAGGGGGCAGCTTCTGCATTGAGTGTCTGCCCCCTGATGGTCAGTGTACATCATAGCATCTGGTTGTTCTGCTGTTTGATCAATTTGTATATTAGTCTTTTATTATATAGGATGTGCAAAAACTAAAAGCATTTCCCTTAAGATCAAGAGAAAGTTAGGGATGTCCACTTTCCCCACTCTTATTCAGCATAGTACTGGGAATCCTAGCCACAGCAATCAGACAAAAAGAATAAATAAGAGGCATCCAAATTTGAAAGAAAGAAGTACAACTATCATTATTTTCATATAGCATCATACTATATATAGAAAATCCTGGAGCTTCCATAAAAAAACTACTAGAACTGAAAAATGAATTTAGTAAAGTGGTAGGGTACAAAATTAATATTCAGAAACCAATTGTATTTTTATACACCAACTGGAGGCCCCGCCCATGAAATCGTGCGTGGGTAGGATCCCTAGGCCTAGCCTGCGATCAGGGCCATCTTCCGTCCCCTAGCCAGTCCGCAGTCCCACCCCGTTGCCTCCACCCACACTGGTTCCCCATTGGCTGGGTGATCAATCTGAGCCTGCAGGCCAGGGGGAGGGACCAAGAGGTCGATGTTCCACCCATTTGCCAGTTCCCAGTCCCACCTCACCACCACCCACCCTGGTTCCCCATGGTTCCCTGTTGGTCATACAGCAATTAGAGCCTGCTGGCTGCGGGGAGGGACCGAGATGTGTTCAATGCTCCTCATAGCAACTGGCCAATCAGTTGTTCTAGTCATTACGCCGTTACAGTTGCTGGCCTTTTATTATATAGGATAATGAACTATCAGAAAGAGAAACTAAAAAAAAAAAAAAAAATCTCATTTACAATTACAACAAAAAATATAAGGTACCTAGTAATAAATTTAACCAAAGAGGTAAAATTCTATGCTGGTAAAATTATAAGATATTGAAGAAAGAAATTGGAGAAGATATAAATAAGTGGAGGCAATTACCATAATCATGGATAGGAAGAGATGTTAATTCTTGCTAGCAAAACTAATCTATAGATTAAATGTGATTACTATTAAAATACCAATGGCATAACTCACAGAACTAGAACAACTATTACAAGAATTTATATGGACCCACAAAAGACCCCCAAATAGCCTCAGTAATTTTGAGAAAGAACAAAGTTGGAGGAATAACGGTCCCTGATATCAGACTATCCTATAAGATCGCAGTACCCAAAACCACATGGTACTGCCATAAAAAGAGACATAGATCAATGGGAGAGAATGGAGAGCCCAGAAATAGACCCGTGCCTTTATGGTCGTTTAACCTTCTGCACTCGGATGTCGGGATTAAAATTACTCTTTGGATGTATCAGTAATTTGAAATATAAAAAAATCCAAATAAATAAGTATGTATGAAAAGAAACTCCAGTTTTTTATCCTACTGCTGCACTTTGTAAAATCTGGGGTATTTAAAAAATTAAATCCCAAGTAGAATAAAGGAATCGAGGAAAAAGCGAGCGAGTGCAAAGGGTTAATATTTGACAAAGGAGGCAAAAACATGCAATAAGGTAAAGACTGTCTATTTAATAAATGGTGTTAGGAGAGCTGGACAGATACATCCAAAAAAAATGAAACTAGACCACCTCCTTGCAGCATACATTAGAATAAACTCAAAATGGATTAAAGACTTAAATGTAAGTCTCAAAACTATAAAAGTCCTAGAAGAAAACATGAGCAGTAAAATCTCAGATATTTCTCATAGCAATACTTTTTTCTGATATATCTCCTCGGGCAAGAAAAGCAAAAGAAAATAATAAATAACTGAGACATCAAATTAAAAATTATTACACAGCAAAGAAAACCATCAACAAAATGAAAAGGCAACCCACTGAATGGGAGAACATATTAGTCAATGATACATCTGATAAGGGGTTAATATCCAAATTTTGTAAAGAACTTTTGCAACCAACACCAAAATAAACAATTCAATTAAAAAATGGGCAAAGGACCTGAATAGACACTGCTGCAAAGAGGACATACAGATGGCCAATAGATATGAAAAGATGCTCACTGTGCTTAATCATGAGAGAAATGCAAATTAAAACCAAAATGAGATGTTACCTCACACCTGTCAGAATGGTTATCATCCATAAATCAATAAACAACAACTCTTGGTGAGGATGTGGAGAAAACAGAACCCTCATGCACTGTTGGAGGAATGCAGATTGGTTCAGCCACTGTGGAAAATACCATTTGATTTCACTTATATGCGGAATCTAATGAACAAAATAAAATAACAAACACAATAGAGACAGCCTCATAGACACAGAGAACAGACTGACAGTTGTCAGAGGGAAGGGGTATTTTGGGTCTAGATGAAAATGGTGAAGGGATTAAACAAAAACAAACAAATATAAACAACAGTATGGTGATTGCTAGAGGGAAAGGGGGTGGGGGTGGTAGAAGAGAGTGAAGGGGGATAAATGGTGATGGAAGAAGAGTTGACCTGGAATGGGGAATGCACGATACAAATATAGATGACTTATTATAGACTTGTACATTTGAAATCTCTATAATTTTATTAACCAGTGTCACCCCAATAAATTCAATTTTAAAGATGTCCCTGTATATTTGTAAAGATATAAAAAAATCAGTGGACTAGAATTTTTGTACTTTTCTGATAAAATATTTATCCAGCATAAAAAGAAAGGAACATATGTTATAGATGTTATTTATTAAACAAACACACAGAACAATTTACTTGTCTTTGTTGGTGATTGGAAATTTTTCTCCTTTTATATTAGGTTATGATCATTTATTAGTTTTTAGCTGAATAAAGTTTATAATGATATTTGTAGAATCTTCACCAATGAAATATGCTTCTAAACATAATGTCATTATGATAGGTTTTACAAAAATAAGCACTCTACATACTAACTTACATGGGTTACATTTTTAATGGAACAAGCATATATAGAATATTGAGAAGAAATTTACTGAGATGATTAAATAAATTTATTGCCATGGCTCAATGAATCTGGTATCTGTGGTGAAATACTTTGGGATATTTGAAGGGGTGACTTCTTTAAATAGTGGTAACTAAATCTGGAGTTGTTGCAAATCTGTTTCAATGAAGTCAGGAAATGGGTGAAATTATGGTTTTGTTGGCAGGTAGCTAGGAGTGGAGGGGCAGGTGAAGGAAAGCAAATGTCTTTTTCTTACTGTTGCTAACAGAATTCTCCAATGAAACATGTCCAGTCTATGTCTGTTTCCTCAACGGGTAATATGGAATTAAAATAATGCAAATAATTCCATTATTCAGTGTATAGATTTTACAACAGCTGGAAACATGTAACTTTTATTACCTTTATAGACAGGTAAACTTTTTCTTTCCCCTGGGGGAGGTGTTAGTGTGTGGGTCTCATTTTATGGATATCTAATGTGGCTGTACCCCTTGTGGTTCCCATTATGATTGCAAGGTGCTGTCACCAATAACCATTAGAAAACTTTGGTAAAAAATATTTATTATATTCTAGAGGCCAGGTGCATGAAATTCATGCATTTGGGGGGCGGGGTTCACCAGCCCAACCTGTGACCTCTCACAGTTTGGGAGCCTTTGGGGGATGTCCAACTGACGGCTTAGGCTTGGTCCCCGTGGGGAGAGGGCCTAAGTTGGCAGTCAGACATCTTTAATGCTGCCACAGAGGCGGGATAGGCTCCCATCACAGCTGCTGTGTTCGAAAGCCATGAGCCCACCTTCTGGCTGAGCGGCACTCACCCTGTGGGAGCGCACTGACCACCAGGGGGCAGCTCCTATGTTGAGCGTCTGCCCCCTGATGATCAGTGTGCATCATAGCGACTGGTCATTCTGCCATTCAGTCTATTTGCATATTAGCCTTTTATTATATAGGACTAGAGTCCCAGTGCATGAATTTGTGCATGGGTGGGATCCAGCTGGCCCCGCCCCAAACGGGGAGGATTGGGGCCAGGCCTGTCAGAAGGAGGAGACAGAGGGAGGTTGGCCAGCCAGCCCACCCTGATTGAGGCCTGATCAGGAATGGGCCAGCTAGGGGGAGGGGCCATGGGTCATTTTGAGTGTTGGGGGCTGATTAGGGGTGGGGCCAGCCATGGGGAGGGCTGTGGGAGGTGGGCCCATCAGTGGGAGGACCAAATGGGGTGGGGGGACTGATCGGGGGTCAGCAGCTGGGGGAGGGGCCTTGGGAGGTTGGCCAGCCAACCTCACCCCTGATTGGTGTGGGGGGATGATCAGGGAGGAGTTGGCCTTGGGGAGGGGCCACAGGCTGATTGGGGTGGTAGAGGCTGATCAGGGTCAGGGCTGGATGGGGATAGGGGCCACAGGAGGTTGGCCAGCTGGGCCCACCACCTATTGGGGTGGGGGAGCAATCAGGGGTGGGGGCTGGCCAGGGGGAGGGGCTATAGGCCAATTGGGGTGGTGGGGGCCCATCAGTGTCAGGGCCAGCCAGGAGGCAGGACCCGGGGAGTTGGCCAGCCTCCCTGCCCTCAATCAGGGTGGGAGAGGCCAATCATGGGTGGAGCCAGTTGGGGTGGGGCCACGGGTGGTTGGCCAGCTAGCCCCACCCCCCGATTGGTCTGGTTCACTGGCCACAGTGGGAGTCATAGTAACCGGTCGTTCTGGTTGTTATGGCATTCTGGTCGCTGGCTTTTTGATATATAGTTAAGTCCTGGGAATTAATGTACACTTGGGGCCACACAGCAACAAAAGCCTGACTTGTAAGACAGGTTCTGATGAGGAGAGCAGTTTATACAAGTGCCAGAAATCTGAGAAGATGGGGGACTCTCATCCCAAACCCTATCTTAACATCTCAGTGCAGGCAAGGGTTTTTATCAGGAGGGAGAAGGAAAGAAAAACAAATAAACCAGGGGGTTGGGGATTGAAATTTCTCTACACATAATTCAACACAGTCCATTCTGATGATTACCTTGAACTGGTCAAGCAGAGGTCCAGTTTTTATGGCTGAGAGTCACCAAGCTTCCCAGAGCCAGAATGTCCCATTACTGAAGTCAGGCTCCTTCTCCAAAGCTAGTTCCTATAAAATGCTCAAAAGGCTATTAGCAATTTATGGCAGACAAGAGAAAACAGGTGTTTGTTTTAAGGCATACATCCTCTTCCCTGATTTAATCAAGAGGGTTATTTTGTTGGATAGCATAAGATTTTATATATATCCTCTATAACAAGGTGGCAGGGGGAAGCAGAAGGAGAAGGTAGAGACAGAAAGAGAGAGAAAAAAAAAAATCCTGGCATTCTGCTTTTATTTCAGTTGCACGTAGGGATGTGAAAAGAGAAAAAACAAGCAACCTAGCCCTGGCTGATGTGGTTCAGTTGGTTGGAGCATCATCCCATGCACTTGAAGGTTGCTAGTTCCCTTTCCTGTTATGGCACACACCTAGGGTTTGGGTTCAATCCCTGGTCAGGGAACATATGGGAGGCAACCAATCAATATTTCTCTCTTACACTGATATTTTTCTCTCTCCCTTATCCTCTCTCTAAAATCAATAAAATACACTTTTAAAAAGCTACTAAAATGGTTAGTTATTCAAGGAGCCTGGTGTAGAGAGTAGCCTGTTATTGCTTTGCCTTTGTGTGTGTGTGTGTGTGTGTGTGTGTGTGTGTGTGTGTGTGTGTGTGTGTGTGTTTTATCTAGTCCTGTGGCAGACAGTGGATATATTGCCAATCAAAGCTTAAGGCAGGCACTTGCATTACAAAAAGACAAAAACAAGCTGTCAGGGCTTACCCTCTAGGGGGAAACTCTTCTGAACTGCTTTTTATATTATTTACAAATTGCCTTTTGACATTTCTTTTTAAAATCGTGTTCTCTATAAGATTATAAACTCCTTGACTATAAGATTGGGTCACATTCTTATCTTTTAAAGGAAAAAAAATTAAGATGAATCATTTTATATATAACTAGAGGCCTGGTGCACAAAATTCGTGCACAGAGTGGGGTTGTCCCTCAGCCCAGCCTGTACCCTCTCCAATCTGGGATCCCTCTCACAATCCAGGACTGCTGGCTCCCAACTGCTTGCCTGCCTGCCTTCCTGATTGCCCCTAACCGCTTCTGCCTGCCAGCCTGATCACCCCCTAACCACTCTGCTGCCAGCCTGTTTGCCCCCAACTTCCCTCCTCTGCCGGCCTGGTCACCCCTAACTGCCCTCTCCTGCAGGGTTGATCACCTCCAACTGCCCTCCCTTGCAGGCCTGGTTCTTCTCAACTGCCCTCCCTTGCAGGCCAGGTGCCTCCCAACTGCCCTCTCCTGCTGGCCATCTTGTGGTGGCCATCTTGTGTCCACATGGGGGCAGGATCTTTGACCACATTGGGGCAGCTATATTGTGTATTGCAGTGATGATCAATCTGCATATTACTCTTTTATTAGATAGGATAGAGGCCTGGTACAGGGGTGGGGGCCAGCTGGTTTGCCCTGAAGGGCATCCAGGATCAGGTGGGGGTTCCCTTGGGGCGTGGGGCGGCCTGAGCGAGGGGCCTGTGGTGGTTTGCAGGCTGGCCACGCCCCCTGGCAACACAAGCAGAGGTCCTGGTATCTGGAATTTATTTTCCTTTTACAATTAAAACTTTGTAGCCTGGAGCGGAGTCAAGCCTGGGGCTCCCTCCGAGGCCAGCAGCCTTTTGTGTTGGGGTTATAATTGAAACTTTGTTGCCTTAAGCGGGTGGGCCAGGCCAGGGTGAGCGGAAAGCTTTGCTTCCCCTGTTGCCGGCGGCAACCCTGGCCTGCTCTCTCAAGCTCCATTCTGCCGCCATTTGTTTGAATTTGTTTACCTTCTATAATTGAAACTTTGTAACTTGAGTGGAGGCTTAGGCCTGGACAGGGCAGGCGGAAAGCTTGGCTTCCTCTGTTACCTAGGAAACCTTGCTCTCTGTGGCTGTAGCCATCTTGGTTTGGGTTAATTTGCATACTTGCTCTGATTGGATGGTGGGCGTGGCTTGTGGGTGTGTCGGAGGTATGGTCAATTTGCATATTTGTCTATTATTAGATTAGATTCCAACTCTATCTATCTATCTATCTATCTATCTATCTATCTATCTATCTATCTATCTAATCAGCCCAGCGATCGGAATGGCAGAATGACCAGAATGACCAATGGCTATGAGGCCCACTGAGGTAGCCAACCAGTCTGATCTGGGCACCTATTGGCCCCCCCCGACCTGGCCAGCCCAGCCCCCGATCAGCCCCCAACACCCCGATCAGGGGCGGGGCTAGCCGGCCAACCTCCCACAGCTCCTCCCCCAGTCCAGCCCTGCGTCGGATTGGCCCCCCACCCCCGATTGGATGTGGGGTCAACGGGCCAACTGCCTGCGGCCCCTCCCCCCCACTGCCCGACTGGACCCCACCCGTGCACTTATTTGTGCACTGGGCCTCTAATATTTTTATAATAAAGTTTTTTTTTTTAACAATGAAGCAGATTTGTTAGTATTGTATTAGTGAATTAATGAGGTTTTTTACTATCTTTTGTTAGTCTTTCTTATGGTGTATGGATATTTTCTCGGGATGTGTAAATGGGCATTTTTCTCAGTGACAATTTTGTTGCATCTTGTTTTTATTTAAATTAAATCAAGATGAAATTGTATGAAACAATAGCAACAACACAGAGTCTATCCAGATCGTGGTTTTTTAGATGAGAGGAAAATATTGCAACGGGTTATATAATTAGTCAATTACAAAACTTTTCCTGTGAGCAAATAACAATCCATCTTAGTGAAATGTGCCAAGTGAGACCATGCCAGCAATAACCATTAAGACTCAGAACAGGGAAGCTGAAGTATACCAAACAGAAAGAGAGATTGACTCATTAAAACTAAATTCTTCTTTCCCTGTAGGATACCCTTGAACACTCTCTTAATATGGAGCATTCTGGCTGACATTTGCAAAAACCATTGATAATTCAGATCCTGAATGAACTGTAGAAAATTATGGGCACTAGATGCACAACATGTTTTAGGCTTTATTCTGATTTTTTCAGAAAAAAATTCTCAAGAAAAAATATTTATCAGAATTTGTTATTGCATCTAAATACTAATTGCTTTAGATTTTTTGAAATCCATTATCATGCTTTAATTACTTAGTTCTAATTTACATTTTTATTTAACAGATAGGTTGATTAAAATAGATTTTATGAATTGCACCTGGTTAGTATTACTGACATTTAATATTTTGTTAACATTGAAAATTCATAATGTGAAAAGATGACATAAGTGGAGCCATTTTAAAATGGAGTTAGGGCAGCCATTCCAGAGGAACTACATTGTATGCCTTACTCCTTGAACCTTTGGGATGTTTGAACTCTGCAAAAATAACCTTTGAATTGGGCCACAGCAGCATTGTCTTCCAAAGAACTGTTTGTAAAACTAACAGGAAAATGGACTAAAAGACTGAAAATTAAGGGCATTGTTTACAATTAGCACGTAAAACTAAATATTAACTTAGCTTATTTGCAACTGTACAAATTCTATCCTTGACTTACTAGCACCAACCCTTTGCCTTCACCCTCTGGTCAGTACATTATTTGGGTTACTTGTCTGAATCAGTACTTCCTGAATAGCTTTTCTTTGATAACGAATAAACATTGTTGCTTTTCACTTTAGTAACTGATTTTTAGGTTAATAATAATATTTTCTACATGTATGTCAGACCAAAGGTATAATTAACACATAAAGAATTGTATTAGGTAAAGCCAACTTAGTCATTTATGACAATTACTTGATGTTAATTGGTGATATTGTTGTAGCCCATTTCGTACATATTGAATTATTCAACTTAATAATTCTCATTCATAGATATTTAATCATATTTTTCTGTTCTGTAATAAGTAAAGAATTGCTGGGCTGTAATTAAAACTCCCACTATAATAATCTGATAGAAGCCATTTCTATTGTTTCAAGGTTTACTATGCAATTCATTGATAATTATATCAAATAATGATATAAGCTATTCAATTTATCAACAAAAATCTACAAACAAAGGTCATAGATTTGTTTGAAAATATTCCAAAGTAAACTTTAGGGGAGGTTTGTAAAGATTGTTAATAAATTATTTTATATATGTAGAAAATACCTTAAAAATAACATTTATGATTATGGGAGCTACATAAGTTACTATTTAATAGTAATAATATGTAATAACAACTATAACATTATTGATCTAATAAATTAATTTTTATCCTAGGAGGATTATTTACATTTAATGCTTTACCTTTGTAATGTCATTTGATTCCATTTCTTTGTGTAATGTAATTTGATTCCATATACAAAGCAGGAGACAAGTCAACATTAGGTTAATATGTTTCTATTGATTTGTTCCCAATAATACCCTTCCATTATAGGCAAGATAACTAATTTATAGTCAAAACTGGTACTCACGTGAATGTGAAAAAATAGTACTAATGCATAGTATGTTATAAAAAAACTAGAGGCCCAGTGCATGAAATTCGTGCATGGGCAGGGGGGACTGTCCCTCAGTCCAGCCTGTACCCCCTCCGATCTGGGACCGGGATTGGGCTTAAACGGGCAGTCAGACATCCTTCTCACAATCCAGGACTGCTGGCTCCCAACTGCTCACCTGTCTGCATGCCTGATTGCCCCTAACTGCTTCTGCCTGCCAGCCTGATCACCCCCTAACCATTCCCCTGCCAGCCTGATCAATGCCTAACTGCTCCACTGCTGGCCCAATTGCCCCTAACTGCCCTCCCCTGCTGGCCTGGTCACCCTCAACTTGCCTACCCCTGCAGGCCTGGTTACCCCTAACTGCCCTCCCCTGCAGGTCTGGTTCCCCCAAACTGCCCTCCCTTGCAGGCCTCATTTCCCCAAATGCCCTCCCTTGCAGACCTGGTCCCTCCCACCTGCCCTCCTGTTGGCCTGATCACCCACAACTGCCCTCCACTGCTGGCCATTTTGTGGTGGCCATCTTGTGTCCACATGGAGACGACATGGGGGCAGCCATCTTATGTGTTGGAGTGATGGTCAATTTGCATATTGCTCTTTTATTGGATAGGAGGATCAGATCATGAACTGGATATGGTTTTCACTGGCTTGGATGAGCTGATTATTAAAAAAAGATGTTATGATTCAGATAACAGCTTGAAACTGGTCACAATGGTGGTAATATTTTCACCATGAAAATCAGCTAATGCTGTGAATCAGACCTGTTCCTCCACAGTTGAGCATTTACCAGCATATCAGTGACTTGGAAGTTTTTGAGGATTAAACAGTGCACTTTTATAATCAGGACTAAGCACAGGGACAAGCAAAATTACTCCAGGTGCCTGAGCCATATGGTGACCTTCACTAGAGGTCAAATTTGGGTTGTTGTTAAGCTAATAACTGGGACAAAGTAATCGAGACCAGTAGGGACTTCCTGATGCTGCCCCTAAATCTATTCTTTACAGACAGAATGATATTTTAATGCAGTGTAGATATTTCCCTGGTCTAAATTATGTAAAGGCATCCCATTAGGCTGATATCCAACATGCCAATATGGGTTTCACTAAATTCAGTTTACCTGCTGCCTGATTACATCCTCGGCCTTATTCTTTATCACTTACCTTAAATCATACTGAAAGGTTTCTTCTCTTTTCCCATTTATTTTAACGCATCTTGTGCTCCTTTGACCCCAGGGATTTGGACATGCTCATCCCTCTGCCTGGAATTGATTTTAATTCATTTCAATAGCCATCTCCTACCCATTCTTTCACGTTGGAATTTTTCTCTAGAATAATCCTTTCCTGACTTCTGGTTTGGGTTTTCTGTTCTTCCTCTCTGCATCAAATCTAAAGTTTTCTTCTACTTCAAGGTTCTTCATGTGTTCCGTATCTCACTCAGTCTTGAAATATTGAAACCCCTGGGGTAATTAATGGGATATGTATTTATCTAATGAAAGGTACCTTAGCCCTGATCAGCGTGGCTCAGTTGGTTGAGTGTTGGCCCATGCACTTATAGGTTGCCAGTTCAACTCCTCTCTCTCTCTCTCTCTCTTTCTCTCTCTCTCTCTCATCTCCATTGTCCTCTCTCTCTCAAATCAATTAAAAATATTTTTAAAAGGGTACCTTAGATCCAGATCTATGGCTTTAGATACTAATTTATGTTGATTAAAGCAAAACACATATCTTAAGACCTAAAATCTTAAAATCTTTCATGAATTCAAAATTCACATATGTACACTGTAAAAGTAACATTTTACTTTTTGTAATTAATAGCTCTTTCTTTTCTGGAATGTTACAATCGCACTTGTGCTCCTGAAACTGTTCCTTCCTGAGTATTCCTGATATCAGAAAATAATAGAGTCAATTACACAGGATTTCAAGTCCAACCCAGGAGCTATTTTTGGTTCTTTATCTTTTTCATTTCACACATTCTCTGCCAGTGATTCCTATCAATATATCACAAATATTTTACTCTTTTTCATACCCAGTAATTATTAACCTAACAAAATTCACCAAAATTTGTGGTTTAGCTCACTAAATCAATCTATGACATGCCTAACTGCTCTGCCAGTTTCACTCATTTCCACCTTTGCTGCCCACCATGCATTCTCTAGAGGGTTATTTTTTAAATATACATTTCCTTTCTGATTATATTTGACTATTGTTAAAATCTTCAAATAACTTTTCTTCTCATTTACTTATAATACAATCTGAACTCCTTAACTGGAAAACAAAACATGATTTTTTGCTGATATACCTATTCCATATCACTTCCTACAACTATCTCTTTGCCTTACCATTTTCATACTGTAGCCATAGAGATCTTGTTTATGCATATGAACACTAGTTTAAGCCTTAAATTTTTGCATTATCAAAGCCTTTTACTTAGAGTGATCTTCCCAATTCTTCATGTAGTTAACCCATAGCATAAATTAGGTCTAGACTTACATAGCAAGGGTATTAGATCCTTAGGGCTGCAATAACAAAGTACTACAAACTGGGTGGCTTAAAATAACAGCAATTTATTTTCTCACAGGTCTGGGATCTATATGAGCCAAATCAAGGTGCTGGCAGGGTTTGTTGCTTCTGAGGGCTCTGAGGAAGAATCTATCCCATGCCTCTCTCCTAGATTCTGGTGATGGCTGGCAAACATTGTCATTCCTCTCACTGTAGATGCATTACTACAATTTCTATCTCTGTGTTCACATGGTATTATTCCTGGGTGTCTCTGGTCGAATTTTTCTTCTTTTTTTATAAGGACACCAGTCAGATTGGATTGTTAACATGATTACATCTATAAAGATCTTTTTTTTTTTTTTTTTTTAATAAAGGTCATAGGCCCTGGTTGGGTAGCTCAGTTGGTTAGAGCATTGTCCTGATGTGCCAAGGTTGAAGGTTCAATCCCTGGTCAGAGCACATACAAGAATCAACCAATGTATGCATAAATAAGTGGAACAACAAATCAAGGTTTCTCTCCTTTTCTCTCTACATTCAATCAATAAAAAAATTATTTTTTAAATAAATAAGGTCAGGTGAAGATAGAAAATTATGGCGGATTAAGTGGAAGCTATACTGACATTATCCCAGGACCAAAATGGAATTACAACTAAAATATAGATAATCACCCTACATGACCGATGGAAGACTAGCTGGAGAGAACCCTTATAACCAAGGGTGCAAAAAGGAGACCCCATCAAGACTAGTATGTGGTGTGGAGGCAAAAGAGGGCTGGCTGGGCTCCCACATGCAGCAGCGAAAGTTCCAGAGCAGTATCTCAGCTGTAAGGGGTTCCCCTACTAGAGAACTCTGGGGTCTAAACCCAAAGCCAAAGCACTGGAACTGGGAAAGTTGCCCACAAAACATCTGGCAAACCTAGAACCAACATCACATTCACTGTGCAAAAACTAAAGCCATTTCCCCTAGGAATAGGAATAAGACAGGGACGCCCACTTTCATTACTCTTATTCAACATAGTACTGGAAGTCCTAGCCACAGAAATCAGACAATAAAAAAATATGAAAAGCATCCAAATTGGAAAAGAGGAAATTAAACTCTAATTATTCGCAGAAGACATGATATTGTACATAGAAAACCTAAAGACTCCACCAAAAAACTATCAGATTTAATAAATGAATTTGGCAACATAGCAGGATACAAAAATAACACCCCAGAAATCGATGACATTTTTATACACCAATAATGAACTCTCTCAAAAACAAACAAACAAAAAATCTAAAAAAAAAAAAAAATCCCATTTACCATTGAACAACAAAAATTAAGACACTTAGAAATAAACTTAACCAAGGAGGCAAAAAGACCTGTCCTCTGAAAACTACAGGACATTAAAAAAAAAAAAAAGATAGAGGAAGATATAAACAAGTGGAAGAATATACTGTGTTCATAGATTGGTAGAATTAACATCATTAAAATGTCCATACTACCCAAAACAATCTATAGACTCAATGCAATCTCTATTAAAATACCAACGGCATATTTCACAGATCTAAGACAGATATTCCAAAAATCTATATGTAACCAAAAAATCTATATGTAACCAAAAAAGAACCCAAATAGCCGCAGCAGTCTGGAAAGAAGAACAAAGTTGGAGTGATCACAATACCAGATATCAAGCTGTACTGCAAAGCCACTGTAATCAGAAAAGCCTGGGACTGGCAGAAGAGCATGCATACAGACCAATGGAACAGAACAGAGAACCCAGAAATCAACCCAAGACATTATGCTCAATTAATATTTGACAAAGGAGGCAAGAGCATACAATGGAGTAAAGACAGTCTCTTTAATAAATGGTGTTGGGAAAATTGGACAGATACATGCAAAAAAAAAAGAAACTAGATCACCAACTTACACAATACTCAAGAATAAACTCAAAATGGACAAAAGACTTAAATGTAAGTCGTGTAACCCTAAAAATCCTAGAAAGATCCATAAGCAGAAAAATCTCAGTCATCTCACATAGCAATGGGTTTGCCAAGGCATCTCCTAGTTCAAGGGAAACAAAGGAGAAAACAAACAAATGGGACTACAGCAAAATAAAAAGCTTCTGCACAGCAAAAGAAACCATCAACAAAACAACAAGAAAGCCCACTGTATGGGAGAACATATTCGACAATGATCCATCTGATAAAGGGTTTATTTCCAAAATATATAAAGAACTCATAAAAGTTACCAAAAGGAAGACAAGCAATATTTATTTTTTGACCAGGAATCGAACCAGTGACCTCCTTGTGCATGGGAAAATGCTCAGCGAACTGAGCCACACAGGCTGGGCTATACCAATTAGTAGATAGAGGTCGATGATATTGTTCAGTTTTGCCTTAACTTTATAATTAGGTTTTTCTATTTAATGACTGTCTAAAGTTATAGTGAGGTATTATTTGGTTTGTTTGTTGTTGTTGTTTAATCCAATAAAATGTAAGTGCATCAAGTGTGAGTCTCTCTCCATTATATTAATGTACCACACGATCCAATTTTTGGCAGTGTTCCCAGGCAATCTGCATTGCAAAGTCATCTTGTTCTATATGTTTATGTACAATGGAAAAA
Source organism: Ia io (assembly GCA_025583905.1). Taxonomy (NCBI): domain Eukaryota; kingdom Metazoa; phylum Chordata; class Mammalia; order Chiroptera; family Vespertilionidae; genus Ia; species Ia io. Next base: position 53,352,058 of record JAJQQW010000003.1, read on the forward strand.
CTTGAATCATCATGATATACTGCAATGTTACTAAAGGGAGTTGACCTCATTCTGAAAGACACTTGACTATTTTCACTGACAGGTGCCATCTATACATCTATCAGGTAAATAATAAAAATAATAACTAAGCAGGATACTATTTTAGCAAGAATTTAATGATATTATATATAGTGTCAAGGAGCTGAAATATAAAACTAGATAATTTTCAGAATTTTATTATTTTGATAATCTATATTTCTTAAAGAAAAGGAAAATCTAAAGCTATTAGAAACTGGCCTACACACAATGGTTTAATTTTCAAGGTTCTCACATGTTTGCATATTCTGAAAAATAGAAAGTTCATTGCTAATAATGAGAAGATTTATTGGTCTTGCAGTTCAGTATTATGCAAAATACAGAATTATAATATGATTTGCTAAAGATGTCAATTCTACTCTATAATTTAGGAAAATAAATATTTTCCTAAGGTAAATGTTATTGAGTTATGGTAAAGCAGTTAAACTTGAAAGAAAATCACTAAAAGAGGAAAAATATCTCATTAGGTTGTTTTCTTTTTTTTTTTTTTTTAAATATATTTTATTGATTTTTCACAGAGAGGAAGGGAGAGGGATAGCGAGTTAGAAACATCGATGAGAGAGAGACATTGACCAGCTGCCTCCTGCACACCCCCCACCGGGGATGTGCCCGCAACCAATGTACATGCCCTTGACCGGAATCGAACCTGGGACCTTCCAGTCCGCAGACCGACGCTCTATCCACTGAGCCAAACCGGTTTCGGCTCATTAGGTTGTTTTCTGTTTTTCATTTTTTGAGAAAAAGGGATTATGATTTTCCCCTCACATAGTAGCATATTCTCTTCTACAAAATTTGAAGATTTAAAATTGATGAAGAAACAGGAAAGCCTAAGAAAGTAAAAAGAATATTTTGCCCCTGGGTGCTCAGAAAAATAAAATGCAATAAAATTAATTGTACTAAAGTTTCATCTTTGACATTAATGACATTTTGGCTGGATGATCATTTGTTTTTGGGGACAATCTGTCATTCAATATGGTATTTAACGGTATCCATGACCTCTACCTACTTGTTGCCAGTAGTACAATCCCACTCCTATTTTTGACGACAACCAGAAGTATTTACAGATACTGCCAAATGTCGATGTCAGTTGGGTAGGTGGAGACATTTTCCTTGGTTGAGAACTATTACATTAGAACAAACAAACAAAATACTTAGGCTATCCCACATTTGTGGCATGCAGGCATTATATGTCCTGGCCTTTAAGCAGGAAAAAAAACCCACACAATCCTTTAAAGAATCAGGTCACTTGCAGGAGGAAACCAATCGATGTATTTCTCTCACATGGATATCTCTCTCTGTCTTTCCTTCTCTCTTCCACTCTCTCTAAAAATCAGTGGAAAAATGTACTCGGGTGAGGATTAAAAGAAAAAAAAGTAAAATTACCAAAGGAAATAATTATTATGGGGAAGAGTCTTTGGTCCAAAATAATATGATTAATATTCCCAGAACTTCAGATAAGAGTAAAAACTCCAAAAAGTAACATAAATGTGCTCTAAAAAATTCAATTGATAAAATCAATTAAATAAATTTAAAGCCTACGGCAGCATAAAATACACGTAAACATGTTTAAAATAAGACCAAATTATCAAATAAAGAAATAAATAAAGACCAAATAAAGAAATGCTTTATTACAATTAAAATTTTAACACATTGATTATATATCAGATTAGATATAATTCAACATGGAATTAATATACTGGCTGAAACATCTGAGGAAATTTCTTGAAATGCATCACAAAGACATAAAGCAATAAAAATATGACAGATGTTACCAGTCAAAGAGGATAAATAATTAGGAAGAATAAAAAAAAGAATTACATATTTGAAATGATATTGTCTAAAAACTCAGAAGAAATGAAAGAAATGTATAAGTCCTAAAACTTTAAAAATGTTAAGGTGAGAACAAAATAAATCAAAACTAGTAATAAAATCTTAGGCACATAATTTCCCCTCTAATACACCAAATAGAGAGTAACTTGAAAAGAATGTGATGATTATGTGTAGAGGAAAAACAATTAGAATTTGCCTGCAAAGTTATCACAATTATTAGTAGAGGTAAGAACACAAAGAAGACTATAATAAATTTACAAATTACTCAAATAATACATAACTTTCTCAAAGTTTTTAGCAGATGTAATACTAGTACTCCTCATCCATATGATTGTATTTCACATAATAATAAACTTATTTTAGTTCTAAGCCGTCTTGTTATTTTATTGTTATAATAATGTACACATATCCATCCAAATTTATCAATTTCCTATAATAGTCAGACAACTTACATTTTTCTATTAAGCCATAATATAGAAATTAAAGAAGAAAAATTTAAAGAACAAAATATTATCCCATCAAAATTTCTTACTGACAAAATAATTGTAAACAAATGTCTGAAAAGAACATTTGGGAACACTGGAGTCAACAAAATTGTTAAAAATGTAGACTTTAGGCTCACGTACTTTTGAGAAAATAGAGAACTGATACATCTCAAACATTGTTAATGCAAGTATATATTTTAAAGTATGTGAATAAAAGTTCTTAAGGTGCGTAACATATAATGAACCTAAAGCAGTCACATTTTAGTGCAAAAAAGTAAAATTTAAAAGCTATCAAGATTACAGCATAAAATTTCCAAAAGCCTCCCAATATTTAAACCAAAAAAGGGGGGATAGTAGAAGAATATCATGTAAGGAAAAATATCCTGCAAATAAATTACATCTAGAAAATTTTTACTTTAGAAAATTAACTTTCATTTGTAATGCTAATAGCAAGTCACCCAGGTAAAACATACATGGTGTCAAAACAAGCCAAAGGAAAATAGTTTGGGCGAAAAAGTGAAAAAGGATCGCAAGTCAAATTTATAGAAAATATTCCTTTATTAACTTTTGGTCGAGAATATGTTTGTATATTTTCAGAAAACAACTCCGAGACATGTGGATTCCTGCAACAGAGAGGAATTGACAGGAGTGCTCCAGCCATGAAGTCAGAAGAGAAACAGTCCAGAGATGGAAGACGCTGACCATGCCTTGCCATACTAGCAGTCAGCAGATATGCGTCACTGCAGATTGCCCAGGACCAAACCAGAGAGGGTCGGACCTTCATTACCACCATTTGTCCACCATCCAGAACTGAAATATCATTGCTGTTATGAACACATAAACAACTGTTGGACATAGAAACCAGGACTCAAAAGAACTGTTGGCCCAGAAAGAAACTCACTATAGACTGATTCATTTGCCTCTCAGCATAACTATTATTGCTTGTCTCATTTTCGGTTCCTATAAGTGTATTCCTAGTATCACATGAGCTCACTCATCTAGGGGAAAAGATGAACATCATAGACTGAAGAACAAGAACAGCATTGATCAGACTGTCAGACCTCAGAGGGAAGGTAGGGGAGGGTGGGGACAAGGGAGATAGATTAACCAAAGGACTTGTGTGCTTGCATATGAGCCTAACCAGTGATCACGGACAACAGGGGGAGGGGGGCATGCATGTGGGGGGGTTTGGGAAGGGAACGGGGGGGTTGATGACAAATATGTGATACCTTAATCAATAAAGTAATTAAAAAAAAAGAAAAAGAATAAATTTTTAACTATAATAAAAAAAAGGACTTTTACATGCAAAAAAAAAAAAATGTTTTTCACAAATAGGTAATTTATGGTTGGCCCTAGCATATTAGTGTCTATCTGAAAGTAAATTTTCCAAACAACATTTCAATAAAGTAAGATACAATTATACATTGAGTGCCCAGATTATTATGATCTCTGAACGCATAATAATCTGGCCACTCAGTGTATATCCTATATCAGGCGTCCTCAAACTAAGGCCCGTGGGCCACATGTGGGTGTTTTTGCCGTTTTGTTTTTTTACTTCAAAATAAGATATGTGCAGTGTGCATAGGAATTTGTTCATAGTTTTTTTTAAACTATAGTCCGGCCCTCCAATGGTCTGAGGGACAGTGAACTGGCCCCCTGTTTAAAAAGTTTGAGGACCCCTGTCCTATATAATAAAAGGCTAATATGCAAATTGTCCCCTCGACCAGGAGTTCGACCAGCAGGCAGGCTGGCCAACCACCCATGTCCCCTCCCCCTGGCCAGGCTGGCCGGATCCCACCCATGCACAAATTCATGCACCGGGCCTCTAATATATATACTGAGTGGCCAGATTATTATGGGTTCAGAGATTATAATAATCTGGCCACTCAGTGTAACTCAAATTGGATCGAAGACTGGAGCATGCAACCCGAAGTTATAAAATTCCTAGAAGAAAACAAGGGCAAGCTCATTGACAGTGGTTTTAGCAATAACTTTTTAGATTTCACAGCAAAAGCAAAAACAAAACAAACAAAATAAATCCTGTTAAAGCAAGTGGAACTATATCAAACTAAAAAGCTTCTGCACAGCAAAGGAGACCATCAACAAATTAAGAAGGCAAACTCTGGAATGAGAGAAAATATTTGAAAATTATATATCTGATAAAATTTAAATTTAAGGAAGGATTTCCTTTATTGCAAAATTAAATCAATCAAATAATGTCATTTTGTGGCACTGAAATATATTTATTTTTAAACTTAGCATGATGACATTTGATAGTTCATATTTTAAAGTTAAAAGAAGACAAAATTATAAATGTCGTACTTGGGCTACATTAAAAGCCCAAATTAGTGTCATTTACAGATCACTAGGGTATGGGGTTTCACACTACAATGGTCTCCAGAGAAAAGAGGTTGATAAATCGAATTAGAACTTGTAGATGTGATGAACTGTGATTGCTAACTGCTGAAATGGCATTGATTTGAACAGGAGCATGGTGTGGTGGAATGAGCAAGGTTTTAAAGTCACATAAAAAGGTTATGTTTAGAAATTTCATCATGACCAGTTTTGCTACGCTGGGAAAATTATTTGATGTCTCAACACCCTATTATCTGGCTTGGCAAAAATCTGCAATGCTGTTGTACATTGTACATGATGTGCCAAGTGCAGAATAGTAGGTAACACACTGACGTTCTGGAATCAGGCAGACTTGGTTGAGATAATGCCATCATGATTTACCAGATCTGTCTCAGTGGGACAGTCCTTTGTCCACTGGTATTTGAAAATAGCAGTATGTAACACATGTTCTTAAGGGTATTTTCAGGAGGTGAGGAAACACTGCGTCCATCCTTTATCATATTGCCTGGCCAATAGTAATAAATCAATACATTTGAGCTATTTTCATAGCTAGACCACTTACATGCTACACTGTTTCTGCCACTAGCTATGGTCTAAAAAGGTCACCCCTTTCTGTTCTGCTGCATGATTCATTGCTATCAGTAATACATTAGAGGCAATGAATATACTAAAAAGTCTATGCTCTTGGTGGCATGTGAATATTAGCTTTACCATTTAGTAGGTATTTGATTTTATGCAAGTATATGTTTGCTTGGTAACATGATTTCGATAAAATGCTGCTTGTGAAAATAACTTCCTACAATACAGGTGGAGATTCTCAGGAAATGGCTTGACAGGATACAGCAAGTACTTAAAACATCCTGCATTGGACCGGTGCGTGAATGCAAAGCTGGAGAAAGCAAAAGGGTAATGAAAGTAACAAAGAAGAGATAAGAGTTCACATTGTCAGAAATATCTTAATTTCACTTAACTGTAATTTTTTAAATTATTTCATTTTAGTTAATCGAATTTCTTTGGATTTTGTTGTTATTTCACTGTTGCTTTATTTGTTCTTTTTGGAAATCACAGACATGGGCTGACGACCATTTGTTTGAGCTCATTATGATCTGGAATCTGTACAGAAATCAAAGGCTGGTGGTGTGAGCAGAAGCAGACGCTCGTAGACAATTGGGAATTTTAAAATGCTAGGCTTGCCTCTCTCTCTTACTGAACCTGGCATAAGATTGCAGGAAAGTTCATTTGAAGCTCAAAGGAAACACCTCTTCTGACATCTGGTTACAAAAAAAACATCCTAACCTATTGTGCAATACAGTTTCTTAGCGGGAATAATGGAAATAATAAGAGTTATCCTACCAGTTTTCTATAACATGTAAGGGCCATGAGAGCTGGCATTTGCTTTTCAGTAGATGTCTGAATCTTCATGGTGACTTGTCTAGGTCTGGCTGTGACTGTGTTTTGACTGCGAGTACATGATGAGCTCTATCACTATGGGAACCCATGCCTTAAAACGATAGACACTTTGCCCTCCTGTGTATCCTTTCCCCTCATTTTAGATGTTCTTATTTTTTTTTTTTTACTTTAGGATTTTTTTGTATCCTTGCTATTCACCCTTGTTCTCTTGTCCTTATGCAAGGTGTATTAATTCATTAATAGTATATGTTTTAAATGTGAGTACTTTTATTTTAACGGTTATTTCCATATGTTACTTTTTTATATTAGGCAGATGTCCTTTCATGGTTGTACTATGACCTTGATTATCTTTGGGACACCAGGAGAATTGTGCATTTATGTACAAATGCATATAAGTTTATGTGTGGACTTTTTAACCAATTTTGTTCATAGAATTATACCATTTTTTCATCACATTTTCTATTACCTCATTGCAATATTTACCTTGTTTTAAATTCAGTTATCGTTAATTTTAAATTAATTTTAAACCAGAAACAACAATGAAATGTGTTTCAGTGTTCTGTGCCTGCTAATGGGGCTTTTGAACTCACAGGGATTACTTTCCATTCATCATGCAGGAGTGGGCCTTTACTCTGAACACCTACCTAAACACAAGTGCATTTAGAAATACATAAAATTGAAAAGCATATTGCCTTGCAGCAATTCATATATGGGTGTCCACGGAGATTTTATATGGCGTATGGGGTCAGGAGAGCAACTACGTAATACGTTAAATTAGTAACTATTTTCATTCTGACATCTAACTCCACCCTCTGCCCAACTACAGTGTCCTTGACCTCAGTCTCTCAGTGTGTGGGAAAGAATGACTCCTCTTTTGACCATAACTTCTTCCATCAAAATACTAGTGATCAGCTTTCTTCTCCCTTAATCCAGCAGTTACTACTTTTCTAAATTCTTTCTTTTTTCCTCTCTCCCAGCAAATGTTGAATTGCCTTGACATATTTTATATCTCTTTGTTGTTGTGAATATATAAATCAGAAACATTAATTTAAATTTATGCCATTAGAGATTTGTAGACAACAAGATTTAAATAAGATCATTTGTCCACAATCAAACTAAATGGCCTTATTATTAATTTTTTTCTTGTCACATTTATTTTCCCACAAACTATAATGTATTAATAAATTTTTCTCTCAGTATCACATGCAAACAAACTAAAAAACAGACCATAATTGAGTTATAAATTATTCTCACTTAAAAATATGATAGTCATTTGAAGCATGAATGGTTGAACACATTTGTGAGTGGAGGCAACAGCTGTTTATTAGAACTCTCTAAACTAAATTTATCATGATGTCAATAAGGCAATTACATTTGGGTTCTGCAGTGCATTACAGGGACTGAATGCCTTTTATATTACCTACATTATGCATTCTACATTTTTCTTTCTTAAATATATAATCAAAACTTTATAACTTACTATAGCATATAATGTCAGCAGCTTGAGATTTGTTAGTGAAATAAATTATGGTTTGTACTTCAATCAATCTCAAAAAAGTCCAAGAATACAATTACATAGTTTTTTTTAGTGAGTATGCTACTTCCAATTGAAAATAATTTAACTGATATTTTTTCTATAAATGAAATCAGATGGACTTGTGTTACTTGAAAACTAGTATTTGTTTACTGCCTATATGCTAGGTATTTCATTGATATCTGCCTAATATATATATATATATATTTTATATATATTTTATTGATTTTTCACAGAGAGGAAGAGAGAGGGATAGAGAATTAGGAACATCGATGAGAGAGAAACATCGATCAGCTGCCTCCTGCACACCCCCCACTGGGGTTGTGCCCGCAACCAAGGTATATGCCCTTGACCAGAATCGAACCCAGGACCCTTCAGTTCGCAGGCCGACGCTCTATCCACTGAGCCAAACCGGTTTCGGCACTGCCTAATATTTTAAAATTAAATGATATGCAGGTGATGCTCAATAATATTTTAAATGAATGAATATTAATACCTCAATAATCTGTGATTTTTGGTTTAGATAAGGAAACTAAACCTCAAAGGATGTAAACAACTTCCAACATGCTACATATATTTGACCCAAGTGTAATATGAGTGGTAGCAGTACCATATCCCATGCAGTAAAAAATTTTTGTATAAATTTTGACTCCCCTAAAACATAGCTACAGTTATCCCTTAGTATCCATGGGGGATTGTTTCCACGATCCACCATGGATAACAAAGTCCGTGAATGAACGAGTTCCTTGTATAAAATAGTATAGAACAATGAACATGGCCCTCCATATATGCAGATTCCCAAGCAAGATTAAGAAATTCTGTTTTCTATCCATGGTTGGTTGAACCATGGATGAAATTCAGGGATATGAAGGGCCACCTATATATTTATTGAAAAAAAAATCATGTAAAAGTTTATCCACACAGCTTAAACTCTTATTCAAGGGTCACTATAATTAATAAGTGGTAGAACTATAATGGAAGTCTGGAACATACGTTTAATAGTTGACATTACCTCTCTCACCTCAGGTTGTATTTAACTTCATCACAAGTTATCAACCTAGAAAATTAGTATGTTAATCTATAGGAAAGATGAGCTTACTACTTTTAATTCATTGAATATTTTGATAATATATTTTTGATAGTGCCACATACTTTAATACTTCTATGATAAATGAGAAACTCACAGTGTGCTCATTCCAAATCTACCTTTAAAAAAGGATGTCACAGTTAACTTGGGCAGTATTTTTTTAAATAATAAGACACTTCCACCAAGGTACATGTCTGCTGTACCATGGAAACTCTTATTATAACAACCTCCTACACTTCTAAAATTACATGATCCATTCATCCCTTTTCATAAATCTTTTTTTTAAAGATATTTTTATTAATTTTAGAATGGAAGGGAGAGGGAGAGAGAGAGAAACATCAATGATGAGAGAGAATCATTGGTAGGCTGCCTCCTGCACGCCCCCCCGGGGGGATCTAACCCACAATCCAAGCATGTGCCCTTGACCTGAATCAAACCCGGGACCCTTCAATCTGCAGACAAACGCTCTATCCACTGAGCCAAAAAGGCTAGGGCAATAAATCTTCTTATCGTTAATAAATATATTATAACGTAATCAACAGGGAAGTTATGAAAGTTATAATTTTGTAGATAATTAAGCTTTTTCTTGTTGCAAGGTCAGCAGGAGAGCTCTTACTTAGTTTTTTATACACCAGTAAAATTCAGAAAAAAATATTTTAAAGAGAGTAAAATCATAGCCCATGCACCTTTCTACGCCTGACTCTTTGCTCTGCTTCTCCATTCATCTTCATGCTTGGGATTTAGATATTTGATTTCCTAAAATATCACAACCATTTTTAAATCATGAAGATACAAGCAAATGTTAAGGCACCCAAAGTATGGAAATTAATAGATCTAGCCCAGTGGTCGGCAAACTCATTAATCAACAGAGCCAAATATCAACAGTACAACGATTGAAGTTTCTTTTGAGAGCCAAATTTTTTAAACTTAAATTTATTTTAATGCCACATCTTTAAAATAGACTCGCCCAGGCCATGGTATTTTGTGGTAGAGCCACACTCAAGGGGCCAAAGAGCCGCATGTGGCTCGCGAGGACTAGATTCTAGTCCTTTATGATGATCTATGAAAGGGTTGAAGAGAATAAAACGGGGCAGAGAAAAACTTATTGTGCTTAGCAGATACCTTGCAGAAAGCTTGCAGTCTTGAGCACAGCATAGCTCAGATAACCAGAAGACACTTGGCATGGGAGGAACCAAGGACAGATCAGACCCTATGTCAGCAGAGCGGCTTGCAGCAAGCAAGGATTAATAAAAACCTATCTCTCCTTCCTCTCTTCGCTGATGCCTTTCTAGGTCTCAGCCCACCTGCACCCAGGTGTTGGGAATAAAACCTTTTTTGATACATTATGGCCTCATGTCATAGGTACGCAACCCGACCCACTCCAAACCTTTCAGTATACTGGATTGTACCACCATTTAAGCAGGTAATGATTTTTTTTTTCTTACCTGCTTAAATCATTCTTCATATAGCATCCTGTGGCTTGCCAAAGAAAATCTTAATTGGTAAAGTTTTAATTCAATAATTCTCACATAATCTAAGTCATCACTTATGGAAAAAGCTACAAAAATGGTATCCTGATATATTTTATGCCACAGAAATTATATCATAGTAATTTATTTTATGAAGAAAATAAATTCTGGTTTTATTTATAAGTGAATTAAAATCCAGCATTTATAAAATAGAGTTATGGAAAAGGATCGATGAAAATCACTAAATATAGTTCTTCAAATAGTTCTATAAATAATATTTTGAGGCATTGTAGGGCAAACACAAATATAAGTGCTAAAATAATTATTTTTCAATATTTCGTTAGCTAGATTTATCTATTCGTTCTTTCATGGGAACTTATTGATATTTTTATTAGAATTAAGCTTTTAAGTTACCAAATAAATGCACAACCAAAAAATTATGCTAGTACTAAAATCAAGGAACATTCTATGAATTTTTATAAATTCGCACTAGTTATGAAATAAGATATTAAAGACTGAATTACGTGAAAATTATTGAATTAAAACTTTACCAATTAAGATTTTCTTTAGCAAGCAACAGGATGCTATATTAAGAATGATTTAAGCAAATAAGAAAAATAAAATAAACATTGGTAGCAGCAAGCCATTCAGGTCTCCCTCTCCTCTAGTGCCCTAGTTTTAAAGGGTAATCAAAAGGGAATCGCAAGAGTGATGAGGACCATTTCACCGGGGATACTTCTAGTATATTTTAGCTACTAAAGTTCCTGTCTATTTTTGGTGCTTTAAAAATATTTAAAGGTTAAAAAAAATAATGGTATGCTGGTAGGGTCTTTGCTTGACACAACAGGGCCAGCCTCTTCAGGTGGCAGGACAGAACCTAAAGTTTAGAATCAGAAGAGACCATACATTTCTCATAGCGGCCAGCAGCCCAGCCTAGAGAAGATCTGCTCAATGCCCTGTGGAGTGACACTTCCTTCCATCCTGCTTCTCTCATCTCTCTTCAGGGACCTTTCAAATCTTGTTATTCTGAGATAACCTAACCCCCTACCTCCTGCCATTGGCTGCTAGTCTGTAGTTCTTCAACTGAAAAGAAGTCCTTTTATGTACATACTAAAATATATTTGCAGGTAATTTTTTAAAAATGAGTGCATGTATTCCAAATTTATAGAGATGAAAGCAAACCTAACTAGACATATAGCAATACAAAGAATACAATAATAATTGCCCTCCCCCCCCAAAAAAAATCACAAAAATAGAATTAGTTCAAGAGACTGACAAAAATAGCACCAAGTCTATCACTTATACTTATTGGAGTAAAAGAATAAAATATTCTTACTTAGTGATAAAGAATTATAAACTGAGGCTTGATAACATAATTGCATAATATTTCTCAAAATTTAATATAAAGGCTAATAATTATTTATTACTGTGGATAAAGTGATATAATCATATTGAAACTATAACTTCCTAAATTATTTTAAAAGGATGGAAAGAATATACAAATAACAGTAAACCTGTCATGTTTTGCTATGTAAATCCATGGCTAGTATTTTTGTTGTTGTTGTTGTTAATCCTCACCCAGGGATATTTTTTCCATTGATTTTTTAAAAATTAATTTCTTTATTGATTAAAGTATCACATATTTGTCCTTATCCCCCCATTCCCATCCCACACCCCTCCCCACGCATGCCCCCACACCCCTGTTGACCTTAACCACTGGTTAGGCTCACATGCATGCACACAAGTCCTTGGGTTGATCTCTCCCCTTTACCCCCACCCTCCCCTACACTCCCTCTTAGGCCCGACAGTCTGATCCATGCCTCCTTGTTTCTGGGTCTGTTCTTGTTCATCCGTCTATGTTGTTCATTATTTCCCCTAGATGAGTGAGATCATGTGCTATTAGAAATACACTTATAAGAACCGAAAATGAGACAAGCAATAATGGTTATGCTGACAGGCAAATGTCCATTGATTTTTAGAGAGAGTAAGAGAGGGGAAGGGAAGGAGGGGAGGAGGGAGGGAGGAAGGGGGGAGAGAGAGAGAGAGAGAGAGGGAGAGAGAGAGAAACATCCATGTGAGAGAGACACATCAATTGGTTGCCTCCAGCATGGCCCAGAGCAGGGCCAGGGATATAATCTTCGGCTAAGGCTCTAACCACAGGGCCCCATGATTAGTATTTGAGGGTTTAGGTAGAGAAAAGAGATTTTGTTAAGTAATTTCATTGCAATCTAAAGTATCCTCTTTTTAAAAAACCAAACCAGGTTTTCAGGCTGGAATATAAACACTTAAAAGTTGCCACTTCATCCTAATAACAAGTAAAAGCTGAACAACTGAAAAATCAACCAGTGTTACATCTGGCAGAGACGTGAAGTCACACGACAAACCTCTGCCTTCCAAAATGGAGAGACAGGTAAAATGCAGAGATTCACAACTTCCCAGAGCTAAAACCCGCAAGCAGACGCTGCCAGGAACCAGTGCTGGGGTAGGAAAACCTATATTGTAGTTGCCAAACTGCTGGAGGCTCAGTGTGGACAAGCCTGAGAGATAAAAACTACAGTGGGCCTCCATGCTTGCCTGAGTTTCACTTCCAAGAGCCCTACCAGATCCTCTCTGTGAACATAAAAGGGGGGAAAACGTCTGGCTTCAGGCAACTGGAGAGAAAAAGTGACCATTTTGATATACTCCAGAGCATTCTGTTCCTCTTAACAAGGCCTGTCCTGGGGAGAATACATTTTGTCAGGATCTATCCTGTGGGGTTTTATCAGAGCCTAAACCACCTATGGGTAGGAAAATACACAACTCTAGCTCCCTTTAGATATCCTATCCCACCTAAAGTGGAGGCTGGGAGGGGGGCAGAAATCTGAGATTCACTAGTGAAGATCACAGTCTAGGGCAGCAATTTTCAACCGGTGTGCCCCAAGATTTTTTGAAACATGCAATACCTGACTAGTTAGTCAGGGGCACTGACCTCTTTTCCCTTAGATTGTCAAGTTAAAAAAAAGACAACAGCCAATAAGAATAGCCGTCCAGTGTGACTGAATCAAAATAATGCTATTTTCTTTTGTCAGATTGGCAAAAAATACATATTTTGGTGTGCCGCAGAATTAGTTTATGTGTGCCATGAGGTGAAAATGGCTGGTCTAGGAGCATAGGCTCACCAGAAGACTGAGACTAATAATAACAGGATTATAGAACACTTCCCCTCCTCCTACACCTTGCCACCACATTGCTAAAGGCCCACTTACGTATACTCCACTCATCCTACCTAATAAAAGAGTAATATGCAAATTAACCATCACTCCACTACATGCACAAGCCACGCCCACCAGCCACGCCCACCAGCCACGCCCACCAGCCAATCAGAGCGAGTATGCAAATAAACCCAACCAAGATGGCTACAGCCACAGAGAGCAGGAGGGAGGCTTGGGTTTCCCAGGCAACGGAGGAAGCCAAGCTTTCCGCCTGCCATTCCTGGCCTAAGCCTCCACTCAAGGCTACAAAGTTTCAATTATAGAAGATAAACAAATCCAAACAGAAATGGCGGCAGCCACAGAGCTGGAAAGGGCAGGAGGCTACGGTTGCTCCCCGCTTTCCACAAACCCTGGCTGGCCTAGGCCTCCACTTAAGGCTACAAAGTTTCAATTATAGAAGATATGCACAAACCCCAACAGAAATGGCTGCCGGCTAAGGAGCGAGCAGGAGGTTTGGCTCCACTCCAGGCTACAAAGTTTCAATTGTAGAAGGTAAATAAATTGCAGATACCAGGGCCTCTGCTTGGGTCGCCAGGGGGCGTGGCTGGCCTGCAAACTGCCACAGGCCCCTGGCTCAGGCCACCCCATGCCCCAAGGGAACCCGCACCCTGATCCGGGACACCCTTCAGGGCAAACCAGCTGGCCCCCACATGTGCACCAGGCCTCTATCCTACCTAATAAAAGGGTAATATGCAGATTGACCATCACTCCAACACACAATATGGATGCCCCAATGTGGTCAAAGATCCTGCCCCCATGTGGACACAAGATGGCCACCACAAGATGGCCAGCAAGGGAGGGAAATTGGGAGGCACCAGCCTGCAAGGGAGGGCAGTTGAGAGGAACAAGGCCTGCAAGGAAGGGTAGTTGGAGGCGATCAAGCCTGTAGGGGAGGGCAGTTAGGGGTGACCAGGCCAGCAGAGGAGGGAAGTTGGGGGCAAACAGGCTGGCAGGGAGCAGTTAGACATAAATCAGGCTGGCATTGGAGTAGTTGATCAGGTTGGCAGGCAGAAGTGGTTAGGGGAAATCAAGAAGGCAGGCAGGCGAGCAGTTGGGAGCCAGCAGTCCTGGATTGTGAGAGGGATGTCCGACTGCCCGTTTAGGGATCGGGCCTAAACGGGCAGTCAGACATCCCTTGAGGGGTCCCAGATTGGAGAGGGTGTAGGCTGGGCTGAGGGACACGCCCCCGCTGCCGTGCATGAATTTCGTGCACTGGGCCTCTAGTCTTTAAATAAAGGCAGTAAAACGGGGCAAAAATAGTCTTTTCAGTCAATGGTGCTGGAATAACTACATAGCCACAGACAATGAATCTTGACACAAAACTTATAAAAAGTAACTCAAAATAGATCATGGACCTAAATGTAAACTGGGAAATACTGTACAATTCTAAGGTCAAATAGAGAAAATCTAATTGTCCTTAGATATGGTGATTACTTTTCGATGGAGCAACAAAAGAACCATCCATGGAAGAATTAAGTGATCACTGGCACTTTATTTAAATTAAAATCTCTGCTCTGAAATCTATGTCAAGAAAATAAAAAGACAAGCCACTGGCTGGGAGAAAATATTTGCAAAAGACACAGCTGATAAAGGACGGTTATCAAAAATATACAAATAACTTCTAAAACTCAAGCATAAAAAGTCAATTAAAAATAGCCAAAAGATCTGAACACTTACCTCACCAAATATATACATATACTGTATACATCTCATATGAAAGCCATTTAATATTTTATGTCATTATGGGATTAAAAAACAACAACAATGAGATTACTCTATACCCCTATTAGAATGGCCAAAATCTGGAACACTGACAGCTCCAAACGCTGACAGGGACATAGATCAACAAATACTCTCATTCATTGTTGTTGAGAATGCAAAATGGTGCAGCTATTTTGAAAGACAAATTGGCAGTTTATTACAAAATTATACATACCTTACCACATGGTCTAGCAATTGCACTCCTTGGTTTTATTCAATGAATTGAAAACATGTCCACACGAAAGCCTACATGTGAATGTTTAGAGCAGCTTTATCTATAATTGCCAAAGTGCAAAATAACCAAGATGTCCTTCAGTAGGTGAATGGAGGAAATGTTTCGATGCATTCAGGCAAAGCGATGTTATGCACACCTAAAAATAAATGACCTAGTAAACATGAAAAGACACAGAAGAAATGTAAATGCATAATATTAAGTGAAAGAAGCCAATCTAAAAAGGATACATCCTGTACAATTCAAACTATACAACACTCTGCAAAAGGTAAAACTATAGAAGGAGTAAAATGATCAGTGATTGCCAGTGGATACAGAGAAGGGAGATATGACTAGGGAGAGCACAGAAGATTTTTAGGGCAGAGAAAATATTCTGTATGAGACTAAAAAGGTGAATACATATCATAATACGTATCAAAACACATACAAGTACATGCCAAGAGTAAACCTTAATGCAAACTATGGACTTTGGATGATAATACTTATTCAATCTTACTTCAGTTGTAACCAATGTACTTCTGTGCTGTAGTATGTCCATAGTGGGGGTGGGAGGCAGGGATTGCATGGGGACTCTGTACTTTCCACCCTATTTTGCTGTATAACGAAAACTGTTTATTAAAATAACATTGATTGATTTACAAACACACCATGCTGCTGTTACAAGATAATGTGAAACTAGGAAAATTCCTAAACAGGAGGAATAGGTAAACTGAGGCAAGAAAATTAAACAATGCCAAACAGTTTGGGCAGCTTGCAGTTGGCTTATAAATAACAAGCCATTATCTTCCCCAAACCAAGGACACTTGAAGGCAAATGGTTCAAAGCCTCCCTAACAAGAGAGTGCAGGAACAGAGAGAGGAAGGGGAAAGAGAAAAAGGGCAGTTTTATTTCACTCCCTAAGCAGAGAAGCCAGCAGTCTCTGGCTTGGCAAGATAAAATTGCCAAGATAAAAGTGCTTCTCATGAATTCTGGGAAGGCCACAACTCAGTAAAAAGGGAACCTTGAGAGTTAATCTGTACCAGTTAATCTGTACCAAGATATAGGAATTTTCAAACCTATAGACAAAAGGGTATAGAACCCCTTTAAAGCCCACAGCACTCACTTCTCAGGCTGGCTGGGAAGCCCATCTGTGCTCTAGGTGGAACGTGGTTTAATAGATTTGCTTGCCTTGCTTCTTTAATAGATGTACTTTATTTCTTCAATAAATTCCCTTTATTACAATGCAATTGTTCAGGGTCACTTGTTTGAAGTCTTTCTATGAGACTGACAAGAACTGAGGAGGGGACAGTGCTCTCCCTTCAACTCAGGGGCTGTCCAATGACACCTTTTCAGATGTTTGAGGTGCCTGCACCACTACCATGCAGCTACACTGAATATTAACAACTAGAGGCCCAGTACACGAATTTGTGCACCAGGGGGGTCCCTTGCTCTGGCTTGCAGGATCAGACCCAAACCAGCTTTCCGACATCCCCCAAGGGGTCCTGGATTGTGAGAGGGCACAGGCCAGGCGGAGGGACCCTACCAGTGCACAATTGGGGCCGAGGAGAGATGTGGGAGGTTGGCCAGCCAGGGAAGGACTGCAGGAGGGCTCCAGGGCGTGTCCAGCCCATCTCACTCAGTCCTGATTGGCCAGACCCCAGCAGCAAGCTAACCTACTGGTCGGAGCATCTGCCTCTTGGTCAGTGCACGTCATAGCTAGCAGTTCAGCAGCCTTAGCATATCATTAGCATATTATGCTTTGATTGGTTGAATGGCCGACTGGTCAACTGGACACTTAGCATATTAGGCTTTTATTATATAGAATAGTTAATGTACTACATCAACATGAGCATACATAAGGCAAACTCCACCTTGGAAATTTTTTGTCATGGTGCATAAAACACGAATCTTTCCCATTATCAGGGGAGATTCACCAAATGTTCGAGACTGCTTTCAATTCTTCTGAGCCAATTACAGCTTTTAAAATAAACATGAATAAAAACATCCCCACTATGAAAATAATACCCAATTACTCAAAGCACCTTTAACTTTTGTTACATTTAAGTCAACATTACAGCTATGGATAGTCTCCTTTTTTAAAATAAAAAAAAATGATCAAGAAATGTATACTTTTATTACTCTATCAAAATATTATTCCAGAATGCCAACATTCACTCACTATCATGTTCATAGATATGCAAGTACTTTTACACAAACGTCAAATCTATTGAAGTTATACATAGTGTTTCCAGAAGTTTCACTTCACATTACTAGCCTATGTCTATGAAGAGTTGGAGTAATTGCTTAGTAATGTTATGGGAGAATTGCGTGGACTGCCCTTCTCTGTTGCTGGTGGGAGTGGGGTATCCACCAGTGGAATTGAGGTTCTTGGGGTATTGCTGGAATAAGCATTTCTGGAAATCCCCATGAGAGAATGAGATGTGGTTAGAAAGGTGTTTTTTTATGTGTGTGTGTGAAATTACTGTGTATCCCTCGGTTTCCAAAGTCCCATTTCCCTTAAACTAGTCCTGGAAAAGGTGCAGCTGGGGATTCCTCAGAGCTAGGAGCAAAGCCGGTGTCCAAAGCTTCCTTTCCATGGTGGAGTGGAGTCCAGCATAGCGTCAGGCTACTCAGCCCATTAGTCCATGGTGCAGGATCCATGTGGCTGTGACCCATGTGGGTGGGTGCAAAACATGAGAACACACCCCCTGCAGCAAGAGTCCCAAGAGCGCAAGAGAACCAACGAGGGAACTCCTTTTGTTCAGGAATTTGTGTATCTCATATTTGGTGTCCTTGTACTGGCCATGCCTATTCTGGCCAATGTTGTGTTCCTGGGTATGACTGACTGACAAGCACCCTCTCCTACATCACACAGACTTTACTGAGCATGTGTCTCTTCTTTCTTTGTCCAGTCCCTTCCCTGGGATATATGGGGAAGAGACCTGGAAAGTATCAAACTTCATCTTCCTGATTCAAATGGCATGCTTATACTATCTGGACTTGCCCCTGCTCCTTTCCTGTTTATTAATAACCAGGTTAACCACAATGGTATCAGTAAGACACTCTTCTCATCACTTCATCTATAAACCTTTCACTTATCCTACCTTTTCTTTTCTCCACACCACATTTGGCATGAACCTTTTAGCCTCCTATTTTACATATTTTTAAAATTTCAATATTTATGTAAACATACTATTTACATTATACTTGTAAATGAGCCCAAGCATTTATATATCTAATTCTAATATTAATTCACTTCAGCACTAGAAGAATTAAATTCTGGTTCTTTTGAATGCTTACACTTTTAGATTTATTTTAAAATTGCTTCTCAATCAGTGCCACATAAACCACTGAGTGATAAAGTCAAATGAAAGATACCTATAAAGGTAAAAAAAAAAAAAGAAAAATATTCACTAGTCTTTATTTCTTTGTGTGTGAGGTTAATAGTAATATCTGGTCCGTTCACTTCATCTATGATGCACACAAACCTCAGGAGACCTAGCTTGATGGGAAAAAATGCATTAGACTTTCCCTGAATGTTCAAAGAGGTGTTGGATTTTCCTTCTGAATACAAATTTTACTCAAAAGAGGGAAGTAGTTTAATTTATTTTTCTTTGAATCTATCTCTTGCACAGTGACTAAAATTTCATTTTAAAATGTGTCGTGGCAATAGGTAACTAATAAAAATTAATGCATTGTTCTATCATAAGTTTTAAGCACAGAATGCAAAAATGAAAGTGAGTAATACATTGTAAAATCCTTGAGAGGTGCTATAATTGAAATGCATAAATGTACCATAACTAAGCTTTAATTTTCACTGTGAATGCTTGTGTGCTGGAAAGTGGGGAAGCTATTTTACCTAATGTTTAAATAAATTTACTGTTCTAATCTTCAAAAACTGGGAACTCTCTCTTATACTATGAGCATTACAAAAGCTTCAATATCACACTTAACAAGTCATCATCATTAGCACTTGTATTTAAAATAATAAAAAAAATAAATCACTCACTTAAAAACATACATTATCAGGAGAACATATAAAGATGGATAAACAAGGAGTAAGAATTTTATTAAATAACTAGGAGCCCGTTGCACGAAGTTTCGTGCAATAGACTTTTCCTTCACCTGGCTGCCGGCACCAGTTATCTGCCAGCAGCAGTTTTCCTCTGGCTACCCGCCAATCAGAGCGCCTCCCGCCAGCATGATCGGCCACCCCGAGACGAACTCCGATCGGGAGGCGCTCCGATCGGGCGGGTGGCCAGAGGAAAACTGCTGCTGGTGGAAAACTGGTGCCAGCAGCCACGCAATCGGCCACCCCAAGTTCTGCCACCAGCGTCTTCCGCAGCGCCGGCCGTTTAAGCTGGTGGGAGGAGTGGGGGTCGAGGACTCGCGAGTCCCCGCCCCCCGCTCCTACCGCCAGCCAATCGGCCACCCTGAGTCCCGCCCCACGCCTCCAGCCGGCCCAATCGTGGGCGTAGCAGAGTGATGGTAATTTGCATATTACCATTTTATTAGGTATGATAGCATCCTTAGTTGAAACCCAAATAGATAGCTTCTAGACCTACTTCTGCCACTCCCAATGTGTAAGGAGACTACTATACCTTTACAGCCTCCCAAGAATCCCATTGCAGCCCAGTAAATGGAGAACTGATTCAATGTTTTGTCACATATAAAAGTCAAAAGTACAACTATATTTTTTTCTATTTGAGGAGAGTAGAAACTGGAAGGTCTATATGTTGCTGTGAAGAAATACTTTACAAATCTGAGACTTGCATCTTGAAACTTGTTGATTAATATTAAAATGTTATAAATCATATTTATTTCTAACCATGAAAGTTTGTAAGAAGGATGTTACAAAATAGAACTTTATGTTTTCAATGTTAAGTTACTGCCTTTGCAATATAACATGTCTTGAGAATTTATCATGTCCATGGAAGCTAAACTTTTATGCCAATTTCATGAAAATTCACTGGTGTGTTCTTTCCATATTTTAAAGTAATGAGTTAGATAAATACAATTTCAGCATCAGATAGCAATTCATCATTGACCCACATTTCTGTTAATTACAAGTTACAGTTTTTGTACGTTTTTAAGAAATCTTCACCCAAGGATTTATTTATTTATTTCATAGATAGAGGAAGGGGTGAGAGAGAGAGAGAGATAGAGAGAGAGAGAGAGATATCAGTTGCATCTTGTAGTGCCCTTACTGAAAATCAAACCTGCAATCTTTTGTTGTACAGGATGATTCTCTAACCAAGTGAGCCACCCGACCAGGGCTACAGTTTTTTTATTTAAAGGAGCTCTCAATATAAATTCTAATTAGAGTTTATGGATAAAGAAGAAAGTTAGAAAAAGAACAAAATTCAGGTCATATGAGTAGAGATATAATCGTAAAATATTTTATTGAAGTCAAGCCAAAAAGAAACAAAATTGTATTGTACCCTGATTCATTATATTTCTTTAATATCTTAGCAAAAGTGCCTGTCAGGAAATGGCCTGCCACATGGATAGTGACACTTACTTGCTGTGTATTGTTAGATTTATGTAATTTGTGTATCATCCACATATATTTCTGCTTTGTATATATGGAAAATTTTAGATAGAAATAGATTTCTATTTCATGATAGATTTTCTTTAATTTAAAAATTCAGGCATGCATAGTAGAAAACATTTTTTTTTCAAGTGCATCAGGTAGGCTATAGGCTACACTGCTGTGACAAATAGATAACCAAATACAATGCCTTAAATATAAATTTATTTTCACTTATGGAACATCCTTGGATGAGTTTCTTAGCTTTGAGGGGATGATGATGTTGGGGCTGTCATCGTCAAAGCCAAACTCCCAAATTTGCTCTCATTATTACCATTTCCCAGACAGCATGAAAGGAAAGTGTACAGCCAGGATCAAGTGGCTTTGTCTTTAAGGAGATGACCCAGAAATAATTCACATCATTACCATTTACATCCCATTGCCCAGTGTTAGTTACTTGGCTTCACTGAACTGTTAGAGGACTGAGAACTGTTATTATCTTTAGCTGGATGTTAGTGTGTGCACATAAAATTTGGCACCTAAAAATAATAGGAGGTGAATGAAATGTGGAGAGCAATTCGTTATTCCTGTGGCATTTTGTTTCACTGGCCTTTCGGATATTTATATGCTCTCTTTTTCCCATGAAGAACACAACCTACTCTATCACTAATTATAGTACCACAAGCAGCTCTATCCCAAGATTTTCTGGATTATACATAGTTGACTCTATCAGGCTTGATGTGGCAGGGATATTTTGTTTGTCCTCTATTTCCTAGACCAGGGTAATTTAAGCTATTGCACTCTCTGGTTAAGGAAGGGAGGCATAGACCATTTGCTCTTAAGTGTCCTCGGTTAGGGAAGATAAGGTCTGGCTGTAATTTGTTCAAAATTGTCTGGCCTTGTCTAATTTTCTTGTCTTTGTTTCCCCATTCCACTTGCCCAGCAATTTTCCTAGCTTCTTACTACCCTGCCACATTAGCTCAGTTATTTTCCCTACTGAGTTGACAATGGAATCCTGCTTTTGTTCCCAGGAAGTTTCTGAAATTGAGTCAGGGAAATACTGTTTTTACAGAATGACTATCTGAATATCCAAAAGCTTTTTTTCATCCATTTTTTCCTCTCCCTAGTTAGTACTCTTACTAATATGTGATGAAAGAGACATGGTTATATTTCACATTTTTTTCTGACACTCTCAAAGTGCTGTCAATATAATCAGAGGACTTGAATTTTGATTGAGCAGCAGTGTTTTACTTTCAACTACTATGCAGTGATCATCAACTTCTACCATTCAGTCAATGTGAAGTGCTTACAGTAACTTCTCTCATGCACTCTGGTTGGCCCATGTTTCTGCAACAGACCGACCTTTTGTGTTACATTTCATAAGTGGTCACCTCCCTTACGTCATCTTAAGGTGTGGTCATTTTGCTTTCTCCCATATATTTAGTTTCCTTAAAATAAATTGTGGAAATTATTTCAACCCATTTTTCCCACACAGAACTTTTTCTTGTGGCTCCTTTGTTAACTCTTCTTGATCAGAGCTTTTATGCTCGAGGTTTAAAACAAAACTGACTTGTATTTTAATGTTTTTATCAAAGTTTTGTTAGATGAGAAAATCTACATTAAAAAATTTTAGTTAGTAGATAGTAGTAAAATCATTCACCACATAGAAGAGATAGGAAGAGAGGAAGATAAGAAGACAGGGATATATAAAAAATTAATACATTGGTTCTGAGTCAGTCATGTGTTGACATTCATTTTCTTAGAATTGTCAGCTGAGTGATCTTGGGTTCAATAATTAATGCTATTAGTTCAAATTTCTTATTGATAAACTTATATTCAGTAGTGATATGTATTAAATGTCAATGCTTGGCATATACTGACTGTCAATTAATTTACCTCCCTTTTTTTATACCCCTAATTACCATCATATCTTCCAATAGCTTTTTGCTATACGAATTTTTCTTTTGCATTATATTTTGAAGCTTTCCAATACGTTAAACATGTGTGAAAAATATATTCCCTTTACTTCTGAGAATATTTCTTCATGATTGAAAGAGATAACATTAAAAATGTTACTTAAAAAATATCTTTATCAAGATAAACAACAAGAATATAAACTAAAACATATTGCCATGTTTATTTCACCTGGCATTAACATAATCATGACTTTTACCTCCGCTATTTGTAATACAGTTGACCTTCCTTATCTGGATTCCACATCCATGGATTCAACCAACCATGTATCAAAAATATTTGAAAAAAAATGTTATGTTGTTGTTGATTTATACTATGTAGTTAGGTCAACAGTGGTCGCACTTATTCTAAACATATACAAACTTTTTTTTGTCCTTCTTAACCAATAACTACTATTTACATAGCATTTGTATTGTATCTGGTATTATAAGTAATCTAGAGATGATTTTACAGGAGGATGTGTACAGGTCCTATATTGGGTTATATAAGGGACTTAAGCATCTGTGGATTTTGGTGTGTGTAGGAGTTCTTGGAAATAATCTCCAGAGATGGAGAGAACTGTATTAAAAGTAACTTCACAATTATAGATCACTTACTTTAGTATGAACAAATATCATATTTTTAGATGAACTAGCATGTAGTCAATATTTGTTGAGTTGCTGGTTATGTTGGTTTTAAGTTTCAAAATTTTATAAACTTTGATTTGCTTTCTAATGACTTTTATTGGATAATTCCTATTCCTGCTATGTAAGGAAAATTTTAAAATCTAGTTCTCTGACTCATAAATCCTGCCACTGGTTTCTAGCAGTGATTAAGATCACAAGAATAATTTGTATATTGCTGCAAGGTATGCAAAACTAATCTCAGGGCAAAATCGTGTTACTTAACATTTTATAAAAATTTGGCAATAATTAATGTTGAATTTCTGTGAGTTCTATGGATCTTTTTGCTGCCATTTCACAAATGAGTAACCTGGAGCTTCCTTCGGTGATGTTCCAAAGGCCAGACTGAAGTCAGTAGAATGAAACCAAGAGGCTTCATTTATGAGATAATTTTGATGCCAATCACAACGCACAGGCCATGTTTCCTAACTCAATCCATTAGCAGCACTGCCTGAAATCTAATGAAGTAAGTCTCATTTAGAAAGTGATACTTCTGTTCAAGTTACTTTTGATTTGTTTTAAGGGAAAAGTAGCTCCTATATTTTTAAGTTACAATATAGAGATAATTGATGCATGTGATTGTGCCCTCAGTAAACATTGGTTGAGTAAATGAATGAAAAATAAAATTAACTTATAAATTATTTTTTAAAGTTAGTGCAATAGAAACAATATTTAATCTCTGCCTTTTACTGACCAAAATCAAAACAGAACAATTCTCCCGGGTGAGGCCATGTGCCCCTGAGTCCGGGTGAAGCCATGCCCCTGGGTCCGGCCAAGACCAAAACAGAGGGTGTTGGACCTGCATTACCACCATTTGTCCACCATCCAGAGCTGAGGGGTCAGTACTGACATGTACACATAAGGAACTGGTGGACATTGATATTGGGTCTCAAAAGAACTGTTGGTCCAGAAAGAAACTCACTACAGACTGATTCATTTGCCTGTCAGCATAACTATTATTGCTCGTCTCACATTCAGTTCTTATAAGTATATCTCTAGTGACACATGATCTTGCTCATCTAGGGGAAATGATGAACAACGTAGACTGATGAACAAGAACAGAACCAGAAACAAGGAGACATCGATCGGACTATCAGGCCTCAGAGGGAAGATAGGGGAGGGTCGGGGAGGGGGGAGAGATCAACCAAAGGACTTGTGTGCATGCATATGAGCCTAACCAATGGTTAAGTTCAACAGGGGGTTGGGGCATCCGTGGGAAGGGGTGTGGGATGGGAATGGGGGGATGAGGACAAATATATGACACCCTAATCAATAAAGAAATTAAAAAATAAATAAATAAATAAATAAATAAATAAAAAACAAAACAAAACAGAACAATCCTATATAATAAAGAGGGAATATGCTAATTGACTGCCCTGACCTCAAATATGGAGGCACCCAAGCCAATAAGGAGAGAATATGCTAATTGACTGCCCCGCTCTCAAAGATGGTGGTGCCCACAGCTACAAGATGTCCGCGCTCAGTCCCCTCAGGCCCGCTGGGGCGGCAGGCATGCAGCAAGGCCAGGCTCACCCCCAGGTGGTCCTGGCAGCTCCGCATGACTGCCTCCGGAGACCCCAGTCCCCTCAGCCCCCCTGCCGCCCAGGGCTGGCCTAAGGTACAGGCAAGCCTCGGATGGCAGCTGCCCAGCCACCCAGGACCAGTCCAAGGTGCAGGCAAGCCTCGGATGGCAGCTACCCAGCCACTCAGGGCTGCCCAAGGCTTAGGTAACCAGGGACAGCAGAGGCTTGCGCTGTTGTCAGTGGCAGCAGCAGAGGTGTGATGGGGCATCACCTTCCCCCGATCGCCGGGTTGCCTCCCACCCCTGAGGGCTCCTGGACTGTGAGAGGGGGCAGGCCAGGTTGAGGGACTCACCCCTCCAGTGCGTGAATTTTCATGCACCAGGCCTCTAGTATGAAATAACACAATGTGTTAATTCAGCTTTAAGGAGGTTATTGCAATATTAGCTAGAGCATTCATAAATTTGTCAATGTTATACAATAAACTTTATAGTTAAATTAAACTGGTCAATTTGATAAAATAGTACATTTAGAATTTAATCACACTGATTAGAAAAGATTGATTATCAAGATAAGCAATTAAATTTTATAAAGTAAAAAATAAAATATTTCGCTAGCTACAGTTATGGAAAAGAAGCTAATACTGAATATGAAAAGTAAAAAGTCAGCTTTCTCACCACTTAGCAGTTCCTATCAATTATCTCTTTAGCTACCTCAACAATGCTGGAGAAGTTTTTGCTAATGAGGGAAACTCAGCTGAAATCTTTGAAGTGAGTCTCCCATATTACACACTTCCTGTTCTTTATTTTATTGTCTTTAATGCATTCTGATCTCTCCAAAACTTCAGTCAATTTGCTCTGTTTTTAAATCATTATAAAACAGTCGTTTCCTAGTTTCTTCACCTCTTTCACTCAGCTAAGTTCCCATTAGTCAATAATTAATGTTGAAGTCCCTAATTTATGCTAGGAACTGTAATCCCCTTTCCCTAGACATATATAAGTGTTTTTTAAATTCCTTGATGCTCCAAATATAAAAATGAAACCTCTCTATACTATGAATTTGTGAACTGACATAATCAGCCTGCTGCTTGTTTATATAATTCCTGAGCTAAAAATGACTTTTACGTTTTTAAATGGATAAAAAACTCAAAAGAAGAATAATTTTTGTGCAGGTTAAATAATATAAAATTCAAATTTCAGCATGTATCAATATTCACTGGAACATGACCACACCTGTTGTTTATTAGTAAACATTTAATAAACATTGGAATCTTCCTAGGTACTCATAAATAGCCATTGTGGGCATGTTTTATTTTCTAACTGAGACCAGTTGTATCAGTTTCACTGTCATGAAGTGACAAAGAAGGGCCTGTGTAATTTCAGGGATTTAAAAACTCAAATCAATGAAGATCTTTATTATGAGTAAGGTAGATTCAAAGTGTGGTAATACTACGTAGCTGTAAAAAGAAGGATATTTTACCCTTTGAGACAGCATGGAGGGACTTGGAGAGTATTATGCTAAGAGAAATAAGCCAGTCAGAGAAAGACAAATATCACATGATCTCACTCATATATGGAACTTAATGAACAAAATAAACTGATGAACAAAATAGATCCAGAGGCACAGAAGCATGGAACAGACTGTGGAATCTCAGAGGGAAGGGGCGAGAAGATATTAACTAAAGAAATTATATGCATATATGCATAACCCAAGGACACAGACAATAGTTCAGTGAAGGCCTGGGGAGGGGCCAGGAATTGGGAGGAGTGGATCAATGGTGGGGGGGGAGAGTTGGGAATGGGACATCTGTAATACTTTCAACAATAAAGATAAATTAAAAAAATTTTTTTAAAGTGTGGTAATTAAAAATGATTCTATGATGAAAATGTTTGAGAACTCTTAGAGAGTCCAGGTTTATTAAAACAAAGCAAAATATATAAACAACATGTAATCTCTTAGGAGATAAAGTGATATAACAAAGAAGAAAATTGTGTGTGTATGCATGTGTGTATGTGTGTGTTTGTATGTGTGTTGTGTGGTATGACAAATATATAATTTACTTTTTGTCTTGCAACTTCATGATTATACTAATACTAGAGGCCCGGTACATGAAATTAGTGCATGGGGGTGTGTGTCCCTTAGTCCAGCCTGCACCCTCTCCAATCTGGGACCCCTCGAGGGATGTCCGACTGCCTATTTAAGCTCGATCCCTAAATGGGCAGTTGGACATCCCTCTTACAATCCAGGACTGCTGGCTCCCAACTGCTCGCCTGCCTGCCTTCCTGATTGCCCCTAACTGCTTCTGACTACCAGCCTGATAACCCCCTAAACACTCCCCTGCCAGCCTGATTGATGCCTAACTGCTCCCCTGCCAGCCTGTTTGCCCCTAACTGCCCTCCCCTGCAGGCCTGGTCCCCCCCAACTGTTCTCCCCTGCAGGCCTGGGTCCCCCCCAACTGCCCTTCCCTGCATGCCCGGTTGCCACCAACTTCCCTCCTCTGCCAGCCTGGTCACCCCTAACTGCCCTCCCCTGCAGGGTTGATTGCCCCCAACTGCCCTCCCCTGCTGGCCATCTTGTGGTGGCCATCTTGTGTCCACATGGGGGCAGCCATCTTTGACCACATGGGGGCAGACATATTGTGTGTTGGAGCAATGGTCAATTTGCATATTACTCTTTAATTAGATAGGATAGAGGCCTGGTGCATGGGGGTGGGGGCCAGCTGGTTTGCCCTGAAGGGTGTCCAGGATCAGGGTGGGGGTTCTGTTGGGGCATGGGGCGACCTAGGTGAGGGGCCTGTGGTGGTTTGCAGGCTGGCCACGCCCCCCGGTGACCCAAGTGGAGGCCCTGCTATCTGGGATTTATTTTTCTTCTATAATTGAAACTTTGTAGCCTTGAGTGGAGCCAAGCCTCCTGCTTGCTCCATGGCTGCAGCCATTTTTGTTGGAATTTATTTATCTTCTATAATTGAAACTTTATAGCCTTGAGCAGAGGAAGCTTGGCTTCCTCCATTGCCAGGGGCAACTCAAGCCTCTTGCTCTCTCCAGCTCCATGGCTGCCACCATTTTTGTTGAGATTTATTTATCTTCTATAATTGAAACTTTGTAGCCTTGAATGGAGGCCTAGGCCAGCCCGGGTGTGCTGAAAGCTGGGTTTCCTCCATTGCCGGGGAAACCCAAGCCTCCTGCTCTCTCTGTGGCCACAGCCATTTTGGTTGGGTTAATTTGCATACTCACTCCTGATTGGCTGGTGGGTGTGGCTTGCTGGTGTAGTAGAGTGATGGTTAATTTGCATATTGCTCTTTTATTAGATAGAATAATCTATTTGATAAATACAATTTAACTTCATCCTTTTTTCTGTGTAAATTTTTATATTTGTCTTATTTTTGTCAATTTAGATTATACTATTCTCTTAAAGATAGAATTAATAATAAATTTGAATTATTGTATATTCTAAAATATGTAATTAAAACATAACTTAAACAAGCATTAGGAACACTTTAAAATTAATTTCAAAGTACTTCAGTTATCAAAATAGTAGGACTTACATTTTTTTTACGTTACCAATTGAAATAAATTAATTTTCTGGTTCAGTGCTTTTATAATTATTTTCATACTAGAGGCCCAGTGCATGAAAATTCATGCACTGGAGGGGGGGTCTCTCAGCCCGGCCTGCCCCCTCTCACAGTCCTAGAGCCCTCAGGGGCAGGAGGCGACCTGGCAGTCAGGGGAAGGCAATGCCCCCATCACACCTCTGCTGCTGCCACTGCCAGCAGTGTAAGCCTCGGCCCAGCCATAGTTACCTGTACCTCAGGCTGGCCATGGGCGGCTGGGCAGCCAACATCAGATGCTTGCCTGCACCTCGGGCTGGCCCTGAGCAGCTGGGCGGCTAGGCAGCCGACATCCGAGGCTTGCCTGCACCTCGGGCATCAGCTGGGCAGCTGCCATCCAAGGCTTTCCTGCACCTTGGGCCATTCCTGGGATTGTTGGGGGGCTGTAGGGACTGGGGGACTCCAGAGGCAGGCGTGCAGAGTGGCTGGACCTGCCTGGGGGCTGGCCTGGCTGTGCCACGTGCCTGCCACCCTGGCAGGGCTGAAGGGATTGGGCGCCACCATCTTGTGGCTATGGGTGCCACCGTCTTTGAGGGTGTGACAGTCAATTAGCATATTCCCTCCTTATATTGGCTGTGGGCACCACCATTTTATGAGGCTGTGATGGTCAATTAGCATATTCCCTCTTTATTAGATAGGGTGGTGGAGATTTCATATATGATATCCTTTCTATATGAACATTTCATGTTGGAGAGCAGTGAGTCCAAGTTTTGGTCTTTGACTAGCAGAAGAATTTTAACTATTTCAATTTCCAATATCCAGTAACAGTTTATGTGTAGTCCCTGATTATATTTCCAGGATTTTAATATGCTTCTCTCTGAAAGACCTTTATCATAGTAATTTCCAAGTTCTGCTAACAAGGTTATATTTTTAAATTTAATTTAATTCTTTAGAAATCATTCATAATTCAGAATAATGTATGATTGATTAAATAAATAAACCTGGGTAACTTATTGCCATCTCTGAAAGATAAGCCAAGAATCAAAATGTATTCAACTGGTCCAATTATATTAAGTGTAGGAGTGTATTGTTAGATTCAATTATAAGAAACTGAATGGAATCAAGGCTGAAACGGCCAAATGTCTTAAGTTTTGGAATAATTTTAAATTAATTGTTATCCAATTAAGCAATTTTTGGAAAAGAGGACAAAGAAAAATGTCCTCATTTTAGGAAATGCAGGTCCTAGAATGGTATGCACATTTTTGCTATGTGTTGATTGCATTGTATCTTGCTTTCAAAATATCTTCCTGCTGGTTTCTAGGGAGATGGTTTGATCTGTGTTGAACTGAATAGAGGAGGATTAGTGCACCCAGAATGATGAAAGCAGATACTATCTTCTTGCTTGGTTTCACTTGATTAGATCTGCTCTATTTAGTTTTCCCCTTACTATCAGGATGTGTCCTGACTTTAGAATATGATGCTTCTATTAAAACATAGGATTTCTGGAATCATAGATCAATGGCCGAGGAGCTTAGTGATGTGTTTCCATTTAGGATCGACAGAACTCCAACATCCGAAGGATGAATAACTACAGGTATCTCTATTTTGTTTTTTGTTTGTTTTTTTTTCAATTTTGTTTTAAACTCCACAGTTGTTACTTTTTTTCAAGATATTAAGTTCCTCTTCCTTCACTTGTCCAGACCAAGTCTCAGCCAAAGATGAACAGGAAAGTCTCATGAATACTTCTGGGCCAAACCTTGGGATAGCTTATTATTTTCCTTTAATATCCTCTGCAAAATGTAGCAGCTTCTGCAAAATGAACTCCAATCTTTGTGTCCTCAGCTCAGAAGAATTCTCTGTCTGCTTGACTCACATTCTTTAGCCACGGTTTTGAAACTGCACAAATTACCAGTTAGAAAAATTATCACGGATGTAAAGTACAGCATAGGGAATATAATCAATAATATTGCAATAATTATGTGTGGTGTCAGATGGATACTAGACTGATCAGGCAAATCATTTCATAGGTATTTAAATATCTAATCACTAGCTTGTACATCTGAAACTAATATAAGATTACATGTCAAATGCGATTGAAAAATAAATTAATTTTAAAAGAAAGTACATTTGTGTTGAAAGCCAGATTGAAGGTAAGCCTCACCTTATTTGTCTCCCTTTTATCAAGTGTCACAGTTATACACTACCTGTTTTCATATGCCAAAAAAACTTGCTAAATTAAGTCCAGCACCACTAACTCTAAAATGGCCTGAACAAAACTGTTCTTCAAGAATGTGTTATTTTCCTCTTTTATAATCTAGTTTTAAGCTTAATAGTTCCATTGTATATTCTTCATTTTAAAGTCTCAATCTCAAAATTGATAGCTAAGAAGCTTTGACATTATCCTATTCTAAAATGATTAATAAATCTATCAATTTACAATTTCCAAGTAGTTTGGTCTGTTTTAGACAAAATTTGATTTTTCATTTATACTTTCAGTGCCTTTTTATGAGCAGGTGGCACTAAATATTTTGGACTTTAAAATGTATAGGTATTTCCAGGATAGCTTAATTGTTTGATAAACTTGGGATATATTTTCTGATGGCTTAAAAATAATATTTATTGTTTTAGAGTACAAAGTTTAAATTAATGTGTGATATAAGCAAAGTAGTTTTTAATGATAGTTTATACTGTTCATATCTACAAATTGTTATATGTGATATTTTGTGTGGTCTAGAAACAATGTGAATTATGGTGATGAGTAGAAAAAAATAATTAAGGCTAAAATGAAGTATTTTAAACAGTATCCTCATATTAACATGTTTTATCTATCCTCCAATTAATCAAATTATGATTATAAACTATTCACAGTATAGTAGTGTAATAGCTTATAAATCTTAAAAGCAAAACATGATGTTTAACATTTTTATGCAGTTGTAAATCAACTTTTTAGACTTACAAATCAAAATTACATACAACTTTGCATTCCAATCATAATATAGATGTTTTTGGTATTGTTTTCGAAATAAGCTTAAGATGGAATTGAATCAAATTTCATATTCACTATTAATATGAAAAAAAAAATCATGATCAAATTCTTCCAAAATATGTTCTCCACAGTTGGTTGACTACTTTTGTCATAGAATAAATAGAAATTGACTCATTTTGTTATATCAGTGCCTGGAAATAAATACAGGTCTATAACATTTTAGAAGTGACTTTCTTTTCTGAAAGTATAAAATTTCCAGTGATTTATAAGAGAGAAAATACAATATTACTATGTTTTAATATTTATTTAATTTAATGTCAATTTAAAAAATCTTTTATTGCAAATTGAATACGAGTAGGTATATATTTGAATTACTTACTATTTTAAAATACAAGTTAAATTTTGAGTGTTGATAAAGACTATTAAAAAACAACACCACTAAATATAAAATTTAAAGTAAAACTTAAAAGGTGTCTATTTTTGTAGCATACAATTGCTGTTTTTAATACAAAATATAAAACTGAAATACAATCAGATTACTTCTAAGGGATGAATTTTATTTCATTGGAATATTTATTATTGAATAAAATATTTTCTTAGGAGGTCATATTTTCCCTCTTGTTATATGGAATCTCAGAAATTAAGTATGAGATAGATTTATTTAACTGGTAACATATTTGAAATGATTATATGTAAAATTTCAGTAAATTTTATGAAAGGGATATTTTCCACTATAAAACTATTTTTTGATGTGCAAGCAAATGATTTCTGCATTTACCTTAGCTGTTCTAATTTAAAATTTGAACAGAAAAAAGGTCAGTGTTATGTTCACTTTGTAATTTTCTAAAACTGAAATAATTCAACCACACACCCTGGCCGGGCTCACCCGCTTAAGGCTACAAAGTTTCAATTGTAGAAGGTGAATTAACTGCAACAGAAATGGCTGCTGCCCCAGAGGGAGCAGCAGGCTTGGCTCCACTCCAGGCTACAAAGTTTCAATTGTGGAAGGAAAATAAATTCCAGATACCAGGGCCTCTGCTTGGGTTCCAGGGGGTGTGGCTGGCCTGCAAGCAACCACAGGCCACTCGCTCAGGCCACCCCATGCCCCAAGGGAGCCACATCCTGATCCGGGGCAACCTACAGGGCAAACCAGCTGGCCCCCACCCAGGCACCAGGCCTCTATCCTATCTAATAAAAGAGTAATATGCATATTGACCATCACTCCAACACACAATATGTCTGCCCCCATGTGGTCAAAGATCCTGCCCCCATGTGGACACAAGATGGCCACTACAGGATGGCCAACAGGAGAGGGCAGTTGGGAGGCTCCTGGCCTGCAAGGGAGGGCAGTTGTGAGGGACCAGGCTTGCAAGGGAGGGCATTTGAGAGGGACCAGGCTTGCAAGGGAGGGCAGTTGGAGGTGATCAACCCTGCAGGAGAGGGCAGTTAGGGGTGACCAGGCCGGCAGAGGAGGGAAGTTGGGGGCAAACAGGCTGGCAGGGGAGCAGTTAAGCATCAACCAGGCTGGCAGTGGAGTGGTTAGGGGGTGATCAGGCTGGCAGGCAGAGCGGTTAGGGGCAATCAGGAAGGCAGGCAGGCAAGCAGTTGGGAGCCAGCAGTCCTGGATTGTGAGAGGGATGTCCGACTGCCCTCCAGGAGTCCCAGATTGTAGAGGGTACAGGCTGGGCTGAGGGACAACCCCCTCCGTGCACGAATTTCGTGCACCGGGCTTCTAGTGTGAACATAAAATACATCAACAGTACAATTGCATTTGGAGAAAAACAATGCCTTAATTTTAGAGCCAGAAAGTTTTGTTACCAGTCTTAGGATGATGTAGGTAATATAAATAAATTATCTGGGTCTTTTTTCACAGTGTTAAATGAAACCAGAAAACACATCATCTTTAAGTTTCTTCTTAGTGACCATATTTAATATTTCTTTTACTTTTGGAATTAATTTATTTATTAATAATTCTAATGATTCAGATATATAAAAGACTTTCTGGAGTAAGTGACTTTCAATTTACTTTATAACTTTAACTAGAAGCCCGATGCACAAAATTTGTACAAGGGTTGGCCTTCACAGCACGGGCTGCTGGGACCCTCACAGCCCCGGCTACCTTGTGGCCCCACCCCCCTCCCACACGGGCCTTGGCCTGGCACTGCCTGTGTCCACCAACACATACCCCCAGTTTCCTGGTTCCATGGAGCCCTCTGATGATCATCCCACAGAGGGTGGCCTGGGACTCCCTCTTTGGGGCAACCACGGAGCCCCCCAATTGATCGCCCCACTGACCGATGGCCTGAACCTCCCTCTGCAGGGTGATCGGGGGGCAATGGCGGGCCCCCTGATCAATCGCACTTGCCTTGGCTGTCCTGGCGCCAGTACGTTTCATAGCATGGTTGTCCGGAAGGTCGTCCAGATGGTCGTTCTGCTGTTTGGTCATTCAGTCCATTTTCATATTATGCTTTTATTATTATAGATGACAAAATAGAGAATGCTGCTAGCTAGAATTAGTTCATGTCTATTTGTCTGGTGCAGTGACACCATATAAATCTTAGTGTTAGGAAAAATCATTTAGTAAAGAACTTTAAAAATTGAATATGAAAACATATTAATAATAGAAGGCATATCTCCAATTGGTCACTCCCCAAACTGAAGAAAATAGAGGATTGTTTTAAGTGATGGCAATATATGCTAAATAAGACAAGAAAAAGAAGAAGGGAGAGGAGAACAAAAACATGAACAAGAAGTTAAATACTTAAGGTAATACTCTTACCATGTTTTAGAAAATTCAGCAAATAGATTCTTGCAAGGCTTGCTTGAGTCCACAGCAAGCACAAGCTTTGGAATATTAGAAGCAGGGTAAATTATACCACAATTTTTTAGTAATTATTTCTTTCTATTTTATAATAGATTTTTATTGATTTTAGAGGGAGGAAGAGAGAGGGAGAGAGAGATAGAAACATCAATGATGAGAAAGAATCATGGATTGGCTGCCTCCTACACTCCACCCACTGGGGACCAAGCCGGCAATCGGGCATGTGCCCTGACCGGGAATTGAACCGTCACCTTCTGGTTCACAGGTTTACACTTAACCAGTGAGCCACACTGTCCCGGCAGTAATAATTTCTTTCATGAAACTTATTACCATCTGAAGACGTATACCTTGAAACACAACTGAGAAATAATGCTTAAGTTAAAAAAAATAGATTTACTTTATACTCTACACTCATTTATAATAAAATAAATTAGAGAGTAAAAGCAACAACTAAGTTTTAAAATAATAATGAAAAAAATAAATCTAAAGGGCCATAGAATAATAAAAGATATATTGATCATAGAAGTTTTGTTGGATATGTCAACCATGAATATCATGATAAAACATGATATGATTATGTTAAAAATGTCAAGTTGATTAAATAGTTAATTCAAAAAATAATTTGAAGGAAATGTTTTCAGTGATAAAATAGTTTTTAAACAATGTAAAAACAAAAAGAATTCATTAAATGAAAATAGTGTTACAAAATGATACATCCTCTTCTTGTCCTTAACAATCTAAGACAAAACACAATGATGATGACATCGTGAGGTCAATGATCACAGAAATTAATAGTGTATACTATTCCAGTTCTTCAAAACAATTCCATGAAAAAGACAATTTGATTAAACTGTATCATGTCTGAAAGCCCTCTCTTGGTCCTTCCTTAAAACACATGTACATTCATATGCATGTGGCCACCCACATACACACACACAAACACATAATTTGCCTCACGCAGTATCGTGCTGTTGCTCATAACTAAATAACTTCAGGAGTGATTACAAAGTTCAAGAAATCCTTGGTTACTTGGTACCTTTCCTTGCTATTGAATTAATGTAATGACTTAAAGTACCTTGAAAGGCATCTGTATTTGTCTTTGAATTCCTTGAAATTTCTCTGACCTTTATTCCTCTTGCTTTGCCTTCATTGATAGTATTAATGTAACAGTGGGAAATTATAATCTACTCCACCATTCTTTTTATATTTTCTCTGTAAATGTAGACTCTGACTAATACGTAACTTGTAGATAAACAGTATCTATCTATCTATATATATACATAAGCCTAAGCGACCATCTGACCGTTTGACCACGCAACTGGTGTCTATGATGTGCAATGACCACCAGGGGGCAGATGCTCGACACAGGAGCTGCAGAGCTGCGGTGACTTGGCAGCTGTGATTCTCAGGTGATGCACTGGGAACTAGAGAGGAGGGAGCGTGATTCCAGGGTGCATCACCAGAAAACCATCTTCTCGCAATCCAGGACCCCTTAGAGGATGTTAGAGAAATACAAAATCTGAGTTCCTACATATTTATATAAATTCACATACAACAAAAATTTTAAAGATTTAAACCTAAATCAATTATATAGAAAGATTATTTAAGGTAAAATGAGAGGAAATTGACTATATAAATTATATTTATCATTCAGTGGTTTTGTTTCTGTAGGTTATGTTTTTGTTTGTTGATGATTTCCTTCACTATCTATGTTTTTTTTCTAGGAGTTTTATGTCTTTAGGCCTTACATTTACATTTTTGATCAATTTTGAGTTTATTTTTGTATATGGTAAGAGAGTGGTCCAGTCTCTTTTTCTTTTTCTTTTCTTTTTCATATGTCTGTCTATGACACCACTTGTTGAAGAGACTGTAGTTTCTCCATTGTATATTCTTGCATGTTTTCTCTTGGACTAGTTAACCATATAAGTGATCATTTCTTTCTGGGCTCTCTATACTGTTCCATTGATCTATGTGTTTGTTTGTTTTTTGTTTTGTTTTTTTGGTTACTATTACATTGTTTGATTATTATAGCTGTGTAATATAGTTTAAAGTCAGGAAGTAGAATATGATACCTTCAACTTTCTTCTTTGTCAAGATTTCTTTGGTGATTCATGATCTTTGTGGTTATATATAAATATTAGAATTAT
This sequence comes from Ia io, assembly GCA_025583905.1. NCBI lineage: Eukaryota > Metazoa > Chordata > Mammalia > Chiroptera > Vespertilionidae > Ia > Ia io. The sequence goes on from JAJQQW010000003.1 coordinate 53,388,713, forward strand.
GTGTTCTAATTCTCAGAATTTCATTAGTATTCTGATAGGGATCACATTGAATTCATGGAATTCTTTAGGTTGTATTGTCATTTTAACAATTTTAATCCTTCCAATCTATGGGCACAGTATATACTTCCATGTATTTGTGTCCTCTTTAATTTCTTTCTTTAGTGTCTTATGGTTTTCAGAGAATAAGCCTTTCATTTTGGGGTTAAATTTATTCCTAGGTATTTTATTATTTTTGATATAATTATAAATGGTATTATTTTCTTAACTCCTCCTAATCATTATTATTATATAGAAATGCAATAAATTTCTGTATAGCGATTTTGTATCCTGCTATTTTATTAATTATATTAAATTCCTTTGTTAATTATATTATTTTTCTGCTTTAGTCTTGGAAGGTTGTATGTTTCTAGAAACCTATCCCTTTTTTTCTAGATTGCCTAACTTGTTGACATATAATTGTGCATTCTTTAATGATCCTTTATAATTTTATGATGTCAGTTGTAATCTCGCCCTTTTCATTTCCAATTTTATTTCTTTGTATTCTCCTTTTTTTGCTTAATGAGTCTTGCTAAATGCTTATCAACTTTATAATTTCAAAGAACGAGCTCTTAGTTTTACTGACACTTTTTATTGTGTTTTTATTTTTTCCATTTTGTTTATTTCAATTCTGGTATATATTTCCTTCCTTCTATTTACTTTTGGTTTTGTTGTTTTGTTTGTTCTCTTTTTCTAGTTCCCTTAGGTGTAAATTTAGGTAGATTATATTAGGGTTTTTTTTGGGGGGGGCTCGCATATTAAGGTAGGCCTATATAGCTATATAATTTCCTATTCGGACTGCTTTTGCTACATTCCATACATTTTGTAAGATTGTGTATTTATTTTTATTAATCTCATAGTTGTTTTTGATATGCTATTTGATTTTCTGTTTTGATCTATTGATTCTTTAAAAGCATGTTGTTTAATCTCCATGTATTTTTTCAGTTTTCTTTCTGAGGTTGATAACTGGTTTCATGCCACCATCATAAAAAATAAACATGCTTGATAAAATTTCAGACTTCTTGTTTTGTGGACTAGTATGTGATCTATCCTGGAAAGTGTTTCCTGTGTACTTGAGAAAAATGTGTAGTAAACACTTTTGGGATGAAATGCTCTGTAAATGTGTATTAAGTCAAATTGTTCTAATGTGGTATTTAAGGCCATTTTGTCCTTATTTTCTGCCTGTATTTATCCACTGAGGTAACTGAAGTTTTAAAGTCACCAATTATTATTATTATATTACTAGAGGCCTGGTGCACAAAATTCATGCTCTGGGGGTTCCTTCAGCCCAGCCTATACCCTCTCCAATCTGGGATCCCTCAGGGGATGTCTGACTTACAATTTGGGACTGCTGGCTCCTAACCACTCACCTGCCTGCCTGCCTGATTGCCCCTAACCACTTTTGCTTGCCAGCCTGATCACCCCCTAACTGCTCCCTTGCAGGCCTGTTTGATGCCTAACTGCTCCCCTGCCAGCCTAATCGCCCCCAACTTCCCTCCCCTGCCAAACTGATCGCCCACAACTGCCCTCCCCAGTGGGCCCTGCCGACCTGATGGCCCACAACTGCCCTCATCTGTGGGCCATCTTGTGGTGGCCATCTTGTGGAGGCCATCTTGTGACAACGTGGGGGCAGCCATCTTGTGGCGGCCATCTGGTGATGACATGGAGGTGGCCATCTTGTGATGACGTGAAGGTGCAAAGGTGCGAGGGCCACCTAGGCTTTTATTAGTATAGATTCTTAATTTCTGCCTTTTATAGCTATTACTAGAGGCCTGAGGCATGAAATTCATGCAAGGGGCTCAGCCCTCGCAGCTGTGGTAGCTTGCCTAGGCCCTCGCAGCTCCAGCTTCATCCCAAAGGTTGTCATCCAGAAGGACGTCTAGTCTAATTAGCATATTATACTTTTATTACTGTAGATATTTGCTTTATATACGTGGAAGCTCCTAAGTTGGGTGTGCAGCCAATTACAATTATAATATCCTCTTCTTGGGTTGAGCCCTTTAAAATTCTGTAATGTCCTTCTTTGTCACTTTTTTACATTCTCTGTTTTCAAGTCTATTTTGTCTGATATGAGTATTGCTATACAATATTTTTTTTTATTTCTACTTACAATACATTTTTCTATTCCTTCACTTTTGATCTGTGTGTGACTTTTGATCCAATGTAAGTCTCTTAGAAAGCATATAGATAAGTCACGTTAATTTACTTATTTATTTATTCTGACACTTTATGTCTTTTGATTGGAGCTTTTAGTCTATTTTTGTTAAAGGAAGTATTGATAAGTATGTGCTTTTGCCATTTTATTAATTGTTTTTAGTTGTTTATTGTTGTTCTCCTTTCCTTTCTTCTTTGCTTGCTCTGTTTTCTTTTTTGTTGGTTTTCTTTAGTGCTTTGATTGGATTTACTTTTCTTTCCTGTAAAGTTTCATATGTTTTTGGTTTATGATTTCCATGATATTCATATATATCTACCTATATCTATAGCATTCTATTTTAAGCTATTAGGTATTTAAGTTCAATCACATTCTAAAAGTACTACATTTTTATGTCCCCCGTACATACTCTATGATTTTGACATCATGCTTTATATATTTTTGTTTTGTGTATCTCAAATACTGTCATTATGGTTACTTTTACTACTATTGTCTTTTAACTTTTATATTAACTTAACTGGTTGATTCACTGTAATTATTGTACATTTGCCTTTATAAGTGAGATGTCTTTTTCTTCCTGTATTTTTTTCTGTTTAAGGCATTTTGTGCATATAGAAGACCCTTTCATTGTCTGGTGGGAGAGGGACTGGGAGACTGGGTGAAAAAGGTAAAGGGATTTAGAAGCATAAATTGGCAGAAATAAAATAGTCATGATGATGTAAAGTACAGCATAGGAAATATAAGCAACCTTTTGGTGCATGGGCAATGCTCAACCAACTGAGCAACACCAGCCTGGGCTATGGAATTTTATTTAGGAGAAACTCATGAAGGAAAGTCTTGATTTCCAATTCCCTTGATTCATTTTGTTCACAAGTTGTCTTCCTGTAACAAATACATCCATCATTATGATTAATATAGTTGCATTAACTTTTAGCATCCTTCTTGATAAACACATCTTCTTGATAAACACATCTGAATGAATACTAAGAAAGGTACACCTTTGCCTGGAATGGTATTACTTGAGAAATTTGTCCCTAAATTGACATTGATATATTTTCCTTTACCCACTTTTCAAAGGCTGACTGTCTACTGCCTGATGAATCTTGAATTTCTATTAAAATTGAATTTAGTTGCTTTTTAATCAGGTCCTTGAATCTGTGACTGTAGAACAATGCTGAGTGATTTTGCTTATTCATACTCTCATGTTCCTTTCTACAATCCTATATAATAAAAGCTTAATATGCTAAGTGTCCGGTTGTCCATTCAACCAATCAAAGCATAATATGCTAATGATATGCTAAGGCCGCTCAACCGCTCACTATGACGTGCACTGACCACCAGGGGTCAGATGCTCCAACTTGTAGGTTAGCTTGCTGCTGGGGTCCAGCCAATAGGAACTGAATGAGAAGGGCCAGACATGCCCTGGAGCCCTCCTGCAGTCCCTCCCTGGCTGGCCAACTTCCCACATCCCTCCCTGGCCCCAATCATGCACCAGAGAGGTCTCTCGGCCTGGCCTGCACCCTTTCGCAATCCAGGACCTTCAGGGGATGTCAGAGAGCTGGTTTCAGCCTGATCCCACAAGCCAGGCTGAGGGACCGAACTGTTGCATGAATTTGTGCACCGGGCCTCTAGTTAGATAATAAATATCACAGCCTATCATCATGTAACATTTTCTTGTGATGTTAATCAAACTTCAGTTGCTAATTTATATACTCTTTTTAAAAATAATTTTTGTTCCATATTTACTGATGCTAGACAGAGAATCAAATGATAAATTTGAAGCTAAGGTCCAAAATTTAGTATAGCAATTTGAATTAAAGTTAGCTCACAAGATAAAGTTAGAAGAAAATCTCTAGAAATAACCTTCATAATTAAGGGTAAATATCAAAGTAACAAATCAATTCCTCTATTATAGTACCAGTCACTATGTATTTTAATGAGTTGCAACAAGAAGAGGATTATGAAATGTGGAAATTTTTGAGGAGTTTTCTCTACCTTCTATATGCTTTTAGTATTGTTCTATTCAGTCTTTTGGCCTTTGTAGTCAGGGTCTTTATATATTTATTGTTTTTACCAACTAGCATTAAAGATATTTACACATTAACAATGTCTATATCTCTATCTCATTTTATACTATATTAACAAGTTAAAATACCTTGGCTTCTTAAAGTTTGATCATGGAACAACAAATATATGCTTCTCTGTTTTGCTAAGCAGAAAATTAAAAACAAGTTGTCAAATTAAGGTTAGCCAGATGACTCATGAAGAGTAATAGGATTTGTGAAAATAAATATTTAATGACCCATTTTAAAATCTGAAAATGTTATGGTAAAACCTATAGTCCATACTTACATACCTAAGAAATACTTGTTTGTATCAGTCAATGTTTTTGATTGTAAGAAATAAAAGCTCACTCTGGCTGTCTTAAGGAGAAGTGGAATTTATTGGAAGAGTTAAAATTAGTCAGAGAACCAGGGTCATGAAACAGCTTGTGGCTGATTGGCACACTGACCACCAGGGCCCCCATCACCCTGCTGCTGCCATCTGGCCCCACCCCCATCACCCTGCTGCTGCCACTGGTGGCCTTCGCTCTGCCACTGCCTCCGCCGGTGGCCTCCCTCTGCAGGAGGCGACAGGCAGGCTGATTGGGGGATGGTGCCAGCTGGCAAGCAGCTGGCTTGACCCCCCATCGCCACTGCTGATGCCAGTCACTGCTGCCCCCTGATCCCCGTCCCCTCCCTCTGCCAGCTGGCACCCACCTTTGCTGGCCTGGTGCCGCCCACTCACCGGCCTCACCTCCCTACCCCCGCCTTCCAGTCATTCCACAGTTCAGTCGATTTGCATATTAGGCTTTTATTATATAGGATGAATAATTATGAAAATAATATTTATCTAGTATTCACTATATTAAAACATTCTAAACATTGACAAAATGTTTTATTTCTTTGTAAATAAACTCATAAAAAGTAGTTTGAAAAAGACTTCCTCTCCAACTCCTTTTATAACTTATAATACGGAACAATATTGAATTTTATACCTTAGTGAATGAACTGTCATATTCCTTCTAAGTTTGGGTCAGCTTTCAGTGCTTTATCTTTTGTGTTTTCAATGTTGGGAAACATCTCTGACATTTCCATTAACATGAAATTTATTTTCTAGTATCACTTCCTCGGGGCATTTTATCACAACTACCTCCCTCATTTATGCTAAGTTCACCTTCACTGTTTCCTTGCTGTTTATCTTGAGTCTCCCAAAGAGGGCAGCATCCACATTTCCATGATCAGCAGTGTTCTAATCACATCCAGTTTCCTTACCAGTGTTAATCACTTTTTGTTTTGTTGCTGCGCCCTCTTCTTTGCTGGTCTATTCTCTCTTTCTGTTATCCATTTAAAAATATATCACTTGTGTTTATTCCTGAGAGACAAGATGTCAGTATAAATATCTGTTTTTCTGTTAATTAAATAATAGCTGTACAGTGACCAATCTGACAGACCAATGTGATTGGTCTCTGAACATGACACGCACCTGTTCTTTATGTAGTGAATAGTGGAGGGAAGAGCTTGCAGTGAGCTTGTACTTGATGTAAGAACTCACAGTTGACGTACTCAGGTAACTTTCATTTGAACTGTGTTATTAAGAAAGTGGTGTTATTTAAGTAAACTGTAGTAACTAAAATTCATGCACGACACATCCTACAAAGCAAAGGCTTAAATGCTAAAATAACAATGATTGTTAAAATATCAAGTAAATTAAAAACAGGCAAATTCAAGTATCGGTGCACAATCATTATTAATGGTATGATGCAAAATATAACTTTATTTTGGATAGTCAACACATTCCAATTTTATTCCGAAAACTGACAGAAAAGAACATGAACACAGTAACCTTGATGTGCACCAAAAGCATATCACATTTTAAATCCTCAAGCTGAAGTCGTAGAGCTGCTCTTAAAACTTCTTGTCTCTGGGCTGGAGCTCGGTGGCTCACAGGCACCTGGCCTCACTTCTATTCTCACTTTGCCCAGAGCACCTGGAGACTGACCAACAGAGTGGCCCTTCCTCGACAACCATTATGCCATTTGGTGGTCTCTGCTTTCCATTTGAACGCACCAGGCATCCTTAAAACACATCTTCAGATCCTAGTCTAACCCCATTCATCCTCCCTAGTTAACAACACATGCATGACTCCCCATGACCTGGGGATCCAGAAAGTCATACTCTTGCCTCCACCTTGAGCTGGCCCCTACTTCCTTCCAGGGCTTCATCTCCTCCTGCTAGTTGTCCCATTCTTAGGATGTTCATTCTTAGGATGTTCACACCTCTATGCTTCTGTGGTTTCCACTGTCCAGGGCACCTCATCCAGTTCCCCTCACCTCAACCCAGGCCTTGCTGAGGCTGTGGAGGAGGTCAGCGCACATGGCGTGCACTGTTTGGAATTCCTAGGAAGGTGCTGCCACTCCCAGTTGTCTTGGGCAGCTCATCCAGCTCTAAGTCTTCTGGCCTTTCCCAGGACTCAGAAACAAATCCTGTGACTCAGTGTCCTGTCTCTCTCAAGTAGAGAAGGGCATGAGTAACCCAGGTTCCTACATTCTTCTGCTCACTCGCTTTCCCACAAAGTGCAGCTGCACCCCTCACCACACTCTCAGCCCAGCTCCCAGTTCTTCCAGGGAGTCCTACTGAAGTGCTGAGAGGGACTGGCCTCTGAGACCTGCCTGTTAGGACAACTCTTGAGAGACAGAGGTGACATGGCGGCTCCTGCTGAGAAATGCAAGTCTTATTTTCATTCTTCATGTTAAGCACTGGAACTTTTACCTACACAATTTGTAAATTCTTATAGTAACGGGCCCACAGCTTCTTTGGCTATCCCAAAGAAGAAACCTTGGTTTCAACTCTCCTGGGATGGAGGAGATCATGGAAACCATTCTTCACTTGGTTTACCAAAACACATGGTGAGGAAGGCCAGGCAACATGACAATCATACTATTTATTTATTTATACAAACAAACACAGCAACAAAGAATATTTCCATCTCAGAAAAATCAATTTTACCCTTTGTGACAGCATGGATGGACCTGGAGTAAATTATGCTAAGTGAAATGAGCCAGTCAGAGAAAGACAAGTACAATATGATTCCATTCTATGTGGAATTTAATGAACAAACTGAACTACCAAACAAATAGAGACAGACTTATAGAAAGAAGGCAGGCAGACAGCTCTGGTGGTGGTGGTAGGGAGAGATTGAGCAAAAAAGAAAAACAGAGAGAGAGAGAACACATAGACATGGATAACAGTGTGGTGTTGAGAGGGGGTGGGGTGGAGGTGGGAGAGGGAAGACAGGGGATGACATATAGTGTTGGAAAGATAAATAAATAAATAAATAAATAAATAGTGTCTAAAGTATAATTATTTTCAGGAAAGCCATCCCCAATTTATGTTCTATACATTATACACTGAGTGGACAGATTATTATGATCTCTGAACTCATATTAATCTAGCCACTCAGTATATATATATATTAGAAGCCTGGTGCATGAATTCGTGCATTGGTGGGGTCCGGCCAGCCTGGCCAGGGGGAGGGGACATGGGCGGTTGGCCGGCCTGCCTGCTGGTTGAACTCCTGGTCGAGGGGACAATTTGCATATTAGCCTTTTATTATATAGGATATACACTGAGTGGCCAGATTATTGTGTATTCAGAGATCATAATAATCTGGCCACTCAGTGTATGATCTCATGGAAACATCTGTTCTTCCTTTCTAAACACTCATAACATCAGTAATATTTTCTTATCTCCATCTCCTCTCCAAATGTAAATCTCACAATATCATGGTCTGTCCATTGCCTTCATTGCTCTATTTGATGCTTAATAAAATAAATGTTCAATAAAATATAGCAAAGGGTAGCAATCTACTTTGTGCTGGACAGGAAGTGAGAAAAAATGATAATAATGACTAGGAGGAGTTAAGAAAATAATATCATTTATAATTACCTCAAAATAATAAAATACCTAGGAATAAATTTAACCCCAAAATGAAAGGCTTATTCTCTGAAAACCATAAGACACTAAAGAAAGAAATTAAAGAGGACACAAATACATGGAAGTATATACTGTGCCCATAGATTGGAAAGATTAAAATTGTTAAAATGACAATACAACCTAAAGAATTCCATGAATTCAATGTGATCCCTATCAGAATACTAATGAAATTCTGAGAATTAGAACACATAATTCTAATATTTATATATAACCACAAAGATCATGAATCACCAAAGAAATCTTGACAAAGAAAGTTGAAGGTATCATATTCTACTTCCTGACTTTAAACTATATTACACAGCTATAATAATCAATGTAATAGTAACCAAAAAAACAAAACAAAAAACAAACAAACGCATAGATCAACAGAACAGAATAGAGAGCCCAGAAAGAAATGATCACTTATATGGTTAACTAGTCCAATACAAAAGACACAAGAATATACAATGGAAAAAGTACAGTCTCTTCAACAAGTGGTGTCATAGACAGACATATGCAAAAAAAAAAAAAGAGAGAGAGAGAGAGAGAGACTGGACCACTCTCTTACCATATACAAAAATAAACTCAAAATTGATCAAAAATGTAAATGTAAGGCCTAAAGACATAAAACTCCTAGAAAAAAACATAGATAGTGAAGGAAATCATCAACAAATAAAAACATAACCTACAGAAACAAAACCACTGAATGATAAATATAATTTATATAGTCAATTGCCTCTCATTTTATCTTAAGTAATCTTTCTATATAATTGATTTAGGTTTAAATCTTTAAAAATTTTGTTGTATATGAATTTATATAAATATGTAGCGACTCTAAGAGCAGAGATTGATGATTTCAAACTGAAAACACCTGTGTGCAAGGGAATTGATTTTGCTTTATTTCAATGCTACTCTATGAGCCAGCCACAGTTACATGGATGCTGATAGAAGATGACAGATTCCTGGAGCAAAATATAAAGTCATAATATCAGCATCATGATCCTGGATCTCTAAACTCTAAGTTCCACAGAGCAATGTGGAGAGACCACTGAAGTTGGGACATGCACTGGGCTGCCCCAAAGGAAAGGGATTCTGAGCATCAGAAACCCACTGATGTTATGACAAGCAGGAAGCGAGCCTACTCTTTGTACAAAGAGACATTACTTTAACTCTCCAAAACCTGAGCTGTATAATAATCTGGAAAAATGGCCCAAATTACCAAGCAGTCAGTGCCTTATAATCTCAATATACACAGCAAACCTATATGAGCACAAGAAGTTCCTGGTGGACTTCCTCCCAGCTTCTCACCCTGAGTCATACACCGTGTTGACCTCTGGGAAATTTTCACTTTAGTATGTTACTCTGTTGACAACTAAGGTTTTTCTGACCAACAGAGGCTGGAATAAAATTCTTTCAACTTGTCTTATTATAAGGTCTAGTTAGAGCTCCTATCAACAGGACTCAAAGAGTGTGTGTGTGTGTGTGTGTGTGTGTGTGTGTGTGTTTGCATGCATATAAAGAAATTAAAAGCTGATTCTTAAATTTATATGGAAATGCAAAGTTTGGGCTAAGAACAGATAAAGGAAACTTTTCAAAAAGCATAGCTAAAGGAGTAATACAGAAGATATCAATACCTATTGTAAATTAAGATAATTAAGATAGAAAGGTGATCGTGCAATAATAGAAAAACTGAGCAGTGGAATACAATAGAAAGCCCAGTAATAGATTTGCACATAAAGTACTTATTTTATGACAAAAGGGACATTGCATGTGGTGGAGAAAGGATTTCAGAGAGAGAGGAAGGGAGAGATAGGGGCGAACACTGATGTGAGAGGATAACATTGATAGCAGGTTGCTATCTCCTGCTGGGGATAGCAACCTGGGTATGTGACCTGACTAGGAATCAAACTGGTGACCTTTTGGTGCGTTGGACAATGCTCTACCAACTGAGCCACACCAGCCAGGGCAAAGTGTCACCTTTCTAACGCAAACACCAAGTAAATGTCTTTTGAATCAGCTGAACGCTGGCCGCATGCAGACCCTGTGGGTATCCAGCCTGATGGCCACATTTTGTGGTGGGTCACTTTAGACTCAACAAGCAACAAGGTGGGAAGGACCTTAAAAGTCTTCCTTGTCAAATAGAAAATGTGTTTTCAAGAGAGCAGCTGACTTGATCTGGAAGCATCTTAAATGTGAGTAAAAAAAGTGAGAGCTGCTCCTTTGGAGAAATTCTTCTCTCTCATTTCACTGCCTTAAGCACAACTGCTGGCTCCCGGAGGCTTCACATTCACAGACATTTCCCTAACTGTCTGGGCCTGGTTCACTGACTGCTCATCTACTGGTGTATGGAAACATGAGGGTGTGCATTGTACTTCTATGGAAAACCATCTGTATAAAATCAGCACCCACTACGAATAACCCAAAAGCCAATATGGTCTCTCCTCTATGATGTCTGTGAGTTGGCAGACATCAAGTAAGTGCTCATATATAGACCAATACTTCCCTTGAGGAACTTGGGGATATTTTTATTATCTTCTGGGCTGTTGCCTGTAGCCCAATTGTCTGGTTTGCCATTCGGGAGACTACACGCTGGAAGATTAGGGACACTACTCTTTGAGGTTATAAACTGTAGGGAAAAAAATCTCCCCTGCCAATCAGAAAGTCTAGAACACAAATGCAGATGCCCATGGTAAGGTTTTGTTCTCTGATGGGGCCAACTGGAATCAAGCCAACTGAAGAAATTCCTATTAAGGAAACCCCAATAACTATAACCATACTTGGTTTTTGGAGGCACCATGTGTTTTGGGACTATACTTCTTGTGTATACTTCCTGTGCCAGGCACAGACTTATTGGCTTCCAAAGTCATGATACATCGCACATTACTGTGGTCATAAGAGACTTTCATATTTTTAAGGAATCCCCATATGTAGCCCTCAGACAACTCCACAAATCTCTCCAACATGAGGTGACCTTTAGTTACTTGGGAAAACTTTCCCACAGTGATAATTGACTCATTATTTATGCATATTCTGTGGGAATTTATTGCTATCTTAGGATCATCCAGTTAGAAAAAGTAGCGAGAATTTTTCCATGATGTAAGCTTACATTATCAATGACACCACCTTAGCCTTGGAAAGCATTCAGCTCAGACTAATTCACTGACCAGAATGGTTATAGATGATAGACTTACCCTAGAATTCCCCCTTGCAGGCCAAGGCAGAGTTGGTGCAATCAATAATAAATTTTGATGTATTTGGAATATTGCCTTGGGGCAAATAAAAAGGTCAAAACAGAGATATAAGAAGAAAGACTCCTAGTTTCCTAAGGTAGACTCAATGATTTTTTTTTTTCCCATCCCTCATAAATCATGGAATCCTGGAGGGAATGATTGAGAAAAACCAGTGTGTTCATGATATAGGCTGAATGTTTGTGTACCCCCCCAAATTCATATATGTTGAAATCCTACACTAATGTGGTGGTATTAGGAGGAAGTCCCTAATGAGTGCGATTAATTCTCTTTGAAAAGAGCACAAAGGGAGCTCCCTGGACACATGTGAGGATAAAATGTGAAGTCTAGAACCTTAAGAAGGACCTCACCCAACTATGTTGCACCCTGAAATTGGACTTCCAATCTCCAAGACTCTGAGAAATAAATTTAAGTTGTTTATAAGTCACCCAGGCTGTTGCACTTTGTTTTAGAGGACAGAATAGGCTAAGATACTTGGCCTCAGCAAAAATGTGAGGGGCTTCACAAGGTGGGGCAAAAGGAGTTTTACAGTTGTTCATGTGAAAAATTACACAATAATTAATAAATAATAATTCAATAATAAACTCTCACATACTCACAACTGTAAACCTCCTTTCGCCCCACCCTGTATATGAGAAGCTATCTTTGAACAATTGACAACTGTAGAATATTGAGTTTGCCAATTCATGATGCTAGAATATTGCTCCAATTATCTAGGTCTTGCTTTATTTTTTCTCAGCAACGTTTTGTAATTTTCAGTAAGAGAATGTTCATTACTTTTAATTAGATTTTTTACAATAAATTTTATGTTTCCCTGCTAGTGTAAATAGTAACTTTAATTTCATTTTCTCTTGTCTCAGCCCAGCATACACAAACAAAATTAAATTTTGTGTGTTAATATCTTATGGAATGACTTAGCTATATCCACTTATTAATTTAGATTTTTGTTACATGTATATTATTTTGGATCCTCTTAGTACACAATAATGTGTTATATAAATAAGAAAGGTTTACTTCTTTCTAGTCTCATGCTTTGTGCTTATTTATATATTCACTAGCTAGTACCTACATCACAGTGTTAAAGAAGAGTGATAATATTGGGCATCCTTATCTTATTATTGATCTTAGGAGGGAATGTGAGTTAACTATTTCACCATTGAGTACAACATGCCGAGGTTTTCTTATAGATTTATTTTGTCTCTTTAAGAAAGTTTTATTTATAGTTTACTGTGTTTTAAAAACATACATGACTGTGTTGACTGTTGTAACTTTTCCCCTATATCTATCAATTTTGCATCTATCTATGATCATCTATGATTTCCCCCTTATTTTCCTTAATAGATTGAATTATTTGACTTGAGTGATTTTCAAATGTTAAATATTTCTTGCCTTCCTAAATTAAATACTACTTGTCTGTAATGTATTATTCTATACTAGTGGCCCAGTGCATGGGGGGAGGAGGGGAGAAGGGGTGGTTTCCCTCAGTCCAGCCTGCACCCTCTCCCACAGGGATCAGGCCTAAACCAGCAGTCGGACATCCCTCTTGCAATCTGGGACCACTTTCTCCTAACTGCTCACCTGCCTGCCTGCCTGACCGCCCCTAACTGCCTCTGTCTGCCTGCCTGATTGCCCCTAACCTCTTTTCCTACCAGCCTAATCACCCCTAACTTCCCTCCCCTGCAGGCCTGATCTCACCCCTAACTACTCTCCCCTGCCGGCCTGATCGCCCCTAACTACCTCTGCCTGCCTGATTGCCCCTAACTGCCCTCCCCTGCTGGTCTGATTGCCCCTAACCCCCTGCCAGCCTTATCTTGCCCCCAACTGCCCTCCCCTGCTAGCCTGATCACCCCTAACTGCTTCTGCCTGCCTGATTGCCCCTAACTGCCCTCCCCTGCCAGCCTGATCTCACCCCCAACTGCCCTCCCCTGCTGGCCTAATCTCACCCTCAATTGCCCTCTCCTGCCAGTCTGATTACCCCTAAACATCTGTCGGCCTGATTTCGCCCCCAGCTGCCCTCCCCTGCCAGCCTGACTGCCCCTAACTTACACTGCCTCAACCCCAATCACCATGGCTTTGTCCAGAAGGAAGTCGGATATCCGGAAGATGGCAGGTTGACCCTGTCTAATTAGCTTATTACCCTTTTATTAGTATAGATAGATTATATAGGATAGGATTGCTTAAATGATGGGGGGAAGCCTTTTTCAGCAGGAGGATATGCTCTTGGCAGACAAAAACACATAATCCCTATATCTGGACTGATAGCCAGCCATATGCACTATACTGCCAAACCAGTCATTAAAAAATTGAACTGCTTTCTTACACCTTACACTAAACAGCTGTTGCCCTTAAAACCCCTCCTTAGCCCCCACCTTAGGTTCTGCCTTCACTGTTCACCCAGATTAGGTTCTGATTGGTCGGTTTCTATGCCAGTCAGCGTCAAAAGCTCTACCTCCTAGGCAGCCATTGGCTCCTCACAGTTCACCCAGATTTGGTTCTGATTGGTCAGTTTCTATGCCAGTCAGCATCTCTGGGCCTATTTCCGGGCCTGATCAGAGAGGCAGGGCTGATCAACAGCTACCACAGGCTGCTGCAGAGTGGGCTGAACTACTGATCTCTCAGAGAGAGAGAAGCGCAGCTACTGGAGAGGCCTGGAGAGAGAGAAGCTGGGTCTGATCTGCAGCGAAGGATCACACCCTGCTTCTCTCTCTCTCTCTAGGCCTCACCAGCAGCCGTAGTAGCCACTGATCAGCCCCGCCTCTCTCTCTCTCTCACCGAGAGGTCAGCAGTTCAGCTCGCTTGCCAGTCCTAGCCCACTGGAGATTGCTGTGCGTGCAGCCTGGCATTCGGTTGAGCCTTCAGTCATTACAGATCCTGGGTTTTTCTATGTTAGGATAATGTATCACTGGATTTGATTTAATAAAATCACACAAGAACTTTTTTCATCCAGATGCTAAAAATGTTGGTTTTAATTTTTTCTTTCTTATAATGCCCTGTCAAATTTTGTACTGAATTAATTATAGTTGTATGATAAGAAGCTATACTAATAATAGAGGAATATGCAAGTTTTCTGGGATGCCGTCACAGTAACAATAGCACCCTAACAATAGGCTGCATGGGGCGACAAGACTGGAAGGGGGGTTAGTGAGGGACGACCAAACGACTGAACAGCAGGCTGTGTGGGGCAACCATGCCAGTGGGGGGCAGTAAGGGGTGACCAGGCTGGTGGGGGGTGCAGTTGGGGGTGACCAGGCCAGCAGGGGGGGCAGTTAGGGATGATCAGAATGGCAGGCAAATGTGGTTAGGGGTGATCAGGCTGGCAGGGGGGGCAGTTAGGGGTGATCAGGCAGGCAGGTGAGCAGTTAGGAGCCAGCGGTCCTGGAGAGGGATTGGGCCTAAACCGGCAGTGGGACATCCCCTGAAGGGTCCTGGATTGGAGAGGGTGCAGGCTGGGCTGAGGGGACCCCTCCCCCGCTGTGCACGAATTTCGTGCACCAGGCCTCTAGTTAATAAATAGTTGTTACCGTATTTTCCGGCGTATAAGACAACTTTTTAACCCAGGAAAATCTTCTCAAAAGTCGGGGGTCATGTTTTATGCCGGGGTGTCCTCTTACAGTGCTGAAACTTCCAAGGCCGGACTGGAGAATCTGCGGTCACTGCATATGGTGGGGGGAGCTCAAAAATGACCGCACTCCATTCATTTCAATGGAGCTGGACGGAGACCACAAGTGTCTCCAGTCGGCTCTTTTTTGTGCCGCATACGGTCTCAGTCTGGCTCCATTGAAATGAATGGAGTGTAGCCGGGTGCTCGCCGCATATGGCGGGGATGTGGCCGCGGCCATTTTTGAGCTCCCTCCACTGTATGCGACGACCGTATGAAAGCAGCAAGGGTGGCGCTGTACAAGTACGGTAGAAGAAAATCCACTCACCAGGATTTGTGAAAAGAAGTGACTTAACGCGGTCCCGATGACAAGATGAGGGGGCGCCTCACTGGGAAGGTGTAAGTGAAGGGCGGAGCAAGCTGCAGGCATCCGGGATGCCCAGCGTATGGAAAAAAAGAGATAGAGCTGTGCCCAGAAAACATGCCTCTGACCCGCCCTTGTATCCTATTACCGTACTTTTGTTTGCACTTCAGTGGGCCAAATCTAACCCAGATCACAGCAACAGATTTAAGGCCACTGTATCCTGGTGTACTAGATTCATGGGAAGGCATAATATGGTGGCAAAAGACGAAAATTGCCCAAAAATTACCTGCAGATCTTGATAGCAAAGTAAATAGTTTCCATTGATACGTAATACAACAGCGTACTAAACATGGCTATGTGTTAAGTAGTATTGGAAATATGGATGAAACTCCAATGAATTTTGATATGGTTGGAAATAAAACTGTCCATCAAAAAGGTGAAAAAACAATTTTAATTAAACAACAAGACATGAGAAGTCCAGTTTTACAGTGGTACTAGGATGCACAGCTGATGGCGCCAAACTGAGACCAATGATTATTTTTAAAAGAAAAACAATGCCGAAACTCAAGTTCCCTGTTGGTTGTTTTGTACATGTGAATGAAAAAGGCTGGATGGATGAAGAAGGGGTAAAGTTATGGCTTGATAATGTATGGAGCAGGTGACCAGGTGGACTTATTCAAAAACGTAGTCTACTGGTTTGGGATATGTTTAGGGCTCATTTAACTCCCGTCTCCAAGCAAAGGCTTACAAGACTAAACACAGATGCGGCAGTTATTCCTGCAGGATTGACATCGTTGGTACAGCCACTGGATGTGTTTCTAAACAAGCCATTTAAAGATCACATTCGAGAAAAGTGGAATGAACGGTTAGTGGCGAAAAGTCATTCACAAAAGGAGGAAACATGCGTGCTCCACAGTTGGATGTTTTGTGCAAGTTTGTCATAAAAACCTGGAATGCTATTGATGCAGAAACAGTAATCAAGTCTTTCAAGAAGTGTGGCATATCAAATTCATTAGATGGTATGGAGGACGACTACTTGTGGCAAGATGAAGAGGAAGCTGAAGCTGAGACCACACAATCTGATACGGAATTCGATCCATACTGTTTTACAAATGTATCACAAGATGTCATTGATGTAGTACTTATGATATCAGATGACGAACGGGAAGATTTTGAAGGGTTTTAAAGGGAAACTGTCACGCCAGCAAAACCTGTAAAAATACCGTAGCTTGCAGTTATGATGGCATTGCTAACTCGCCAGGCCCTTGCCCGGCATTTGCTCTCTCTCTATTGTTTGTTATCTTCCTCCTATCATCATCAGTTCCAGTTTGGTTGACAGCTTAGAAAACAAACAGCATGGCAGCTCCCATGGGTTTATTGTCTTATCCTTCCTTTCAGCTTTAGAGTGAATTAGGAAAAGTTTAATCCAATTGCACTGTTTTATGTTTACATGTTTGATGACAAGCAGCCTTATGTTTATAAGTGACAGTTTTCCTGCTAAGTACCTGCATGTCATAAGCATTTGAATTAAAATTGCCATATTGAAATCAAATCTGAATGACTTTTTTAAAATTTTTATTTGGTGTGCATTGGAAGAGAGGTAGTCTTATACAGCGAGTATATCCCAAACTCTATATTTTAACTGGAAAAGTTAGGGGTCGTCTTATACAGCCAGTCGTCCTATACGCCGGAAAATACGGTATTTCTATTATCTGGAGGAGTTTGCAAATTATGGGAAGTCAATTTTAGAAAAAAATTAGTGAAACCTTCAATTTCAAAAATATTTCACCAGTGAAACCTTCTAGACTTAACATTTCTTTAAAGAGGAATTTTCAAATTTGCCTTCATTTATTTTTTCAGATATATTATGTTGTGTTACCCAAATTATGAAAATTACTGCTCATAAAATTATTTCATCTTTTTTATATGTAGACTCTTTAGTGATGAATATCCTCACTTTTATTCTTAACACTAATATCTTAGAGGACACTTAGTGGGTAAAACAGTCAAAATAACTGTCATAAATTTCACAGGTTTTTTGTTACTGTATTTTTCAGGTTAGGGTAACTTATCCTGTAATTATAAGCAAACTTATATTATTGGTGGCTTTACAGAACATATTTTAATTTATTTTTTTAATATATTTTATTGATTTTTTACAGAGAGGAAGAGAGAGGGATAGAGAGTTTGAAACATCAATGAGAGAGAAACGTCGATCAGCTGCCTCCTGCACACCCCCTACTGGGGATGTGCCCACAACCAAGGTACATGCCCTTGACCAAAATCGAACCTGGGACCCTTCAGTCCGCAGGCCGGTGCTCTATCCACTGAGGCAAACTGGTTAGGGCCATATGTTAATTTCTTGCTTATCTCAAGTCTTCTGTAATTTTTGGCAACTCTGTAGAGGTCAAACTGAAGTATTTCAATCCTGCTGCTCCATTATCTGAACATGGACAGTCTACAGTATCATTGGTGGGTGAAAAGCAACTGGTGATTTACTTAGGAACATTCATGGTCTCAGGCCATACACAATATACATCTCTTCCAGTTGTGTTTCACTAACAATAGCTACTCATATGGCATTTTTTTCAATATAGAGTGTTTTGGAAAAGTGGATTTCTACATACTCACAAAGAAAAGAAGATATAAGTAAATATCAGTAATGGCTACACAGTTGGAATGATTACTATACAGATTTTTTATCTTGACTTGCAAATAATTCTGCCCCCAAAATGTCTTTTGAGAAGTTATATTTTATTCATGTGTATATATAATAATTTTTGCACCTTTTATTTTTAAAAACCATATGAATAACATGTTTTATAAAATACAAAAACATTTAATTAAAAATAAGGCAGAAATCCTTTCATCTGACACCCAGAATAATCATCATTAACATTTTGTATGTCTTTTGGTCTTTTATCTATTCATATTTCCCCCCTTAATGACAAATTTGGGATCACATCTTCATACTCTTTTATAACCAGTGTTTAAATTTTATAACAGTAAGACAATCCTCCCATGTTAATAACTATATTTCATCAACATTGTTTTTAGTGAATAGCTTGTATATCTCTCCTACAGAAGGGATACAGTTTAGTAATGATGCACCAAAATTTGGCTTTGGCCTTAGCATCTGGTCAAAATATATTCTTCAACTTCATCTTCAGCCTTCATCTTTGAAAGGATGAATAGCCAAGTTCAGATGTCAGCATCATTTCTGGGTTCGCTGGACTTGCATATGATCCATGATCCTGTGACCATGTACATAACTTTTGCATCCAAGAAGCATAATATTTATGACTTATCATTAACTATCAGGACTATGTACTGTGAAGTTAAAATTTTGTTGGCTTGGATCCCAATTCAACCAATAGGGTATAATTTGTGTTCTTTATATTGTGTTAAAGACATTGATCCAGTAGTTAAAACCAAAAATCTAGATTACTTATGGGGGCATATATTTAAAAGCAATTATAATAGCAATTACCTAAAGCTGAATAGCAGGTGTCATTTTCTGGATAGTTTATGAATATTTCATTTCACTTAATTCTCTATCATATTCTACTTTTTATACACTGTGTATTAAACCCTGATAGCATTGGAGTTCCCTAAATACTATACACTCAGTGGCCAGATTACTATGATCTCTGAATGCAAAATAATCTGGCCACTCAGTGTATATCCTATATAATAAAAGGCTAATATGCAAATTGTCCCCTTGACCAGGAGTTCGACCAGCAGGCAGGTTGGCCAACCGCCCATGTCCCCTCCCCCTGGCCAGGCTGGCCAGACCCCACCCATGCACAAATTCATGCACTGGGCCTCTAATATATATATACATACACACACTGAGTGGCCAGATTATTATGCATTCAGAGATTATAATAATCTGACCACTCAATGTATATGATTAAAATATCAATCCTGTGACAACTGGGAGATATTTTTATTGTTCTAAAATTACCTGTGATTACTGTTAAATCAAGTGCTAAATCAGGAGTATAGGTAAAGAAAAATGTGTCAAATTTTTTGTGCTTCGTTGTTAGCTTACCAAATATTTTTGGGAACATAAAAAGATAAAAACAAATATGTATTTAATTTAATAAAATTTATTATTGTTTGCATTTAATTTTCATTTTTATATCAAATGTGATCCATTAGGTGAAAGAGACAAAATTATTTAAAATTGAAAGTCAATAGTTGTACTGTTAATAAATTACTTTGTCATCATATTTTGTTATATAGAGAATTTATTTGAAGAAAAGTTTGACAGAAGTTTTAAATTCATTTTGTACTTACTTGTTATATATGTGTTCAAACTCCAAAATAAATACCAAATAAATACACCTTGTTTTTTTGTTTGTTTTTTATTGTTGTTTTTATTCAAAGTTTTTTATTTATTTATATTTTCATTCATTTCAGAGATGAAGGCAGAGGGAAAGAGATATAGAAACATCAATGATTAAAGAGAATCATTGATTGGTTGCCTCCTGTCCCCCTACTGGGGATCAAGCCCGCAACCTGGACAAGGCCCGCTTTACCAATGTTAAAATCTGGTCACCTTAATCTATTGAAGACTCATGAAAAACAAGGTGGGGGATGTGGGCATAGGGAGCCCAATTTGTAATAAACATCACTTGTTTAACTAGCTTACTAGCACGCAGTACGATGTGTATCTTCTGAGAGACAGTTACAAAATGTTTTCGTCGTTGCCAATCCCAAAAAATGCCATTGTTCATTAAGTCCAAACAATGGTGGTCGAATTCTAACAACTGCTCAACAATGCGAACTTTGATAAGCAGTTATCGATAATCAGTTCTCAACAATTATTTGTTATTATTAAAGTTTAACCTTATAAAATTAACAAAAATAATATAAAACTTATAACCTGGCTAAATAGCCACATGGCCACCGAAAACCGTATATTCCCTTCCCGTTCTCCCTCTGTTCCCTAGCTTGTCGTGCATTCTTTCCAAAAATTGGAACTTTTTTAAAACGCCGCAGGACGCGGGACAAATTGTTAAAAATCGGGACTGTCCCGCCAAAAGCGGGACGTCTGGTCACCTTACAATAGATCCCTCACCCTCTCCTTCCTGCTCTTCCTTTTCACTGCCATCCTGGTTTAACATTCTCCTCTCTCCCCACCTTTGATGACCTATTTGCACAGACCCTCTTTTTCCCTTCATAATTCTATATTGAGGGACAGGGGACATTTCTGCTCCAAGGTTTATTCTTATCCACACCATGCATTTGGGGGTTCAAAGTGACTGGGTCTTTACTTACTGAGCTAATAATTGTTTGTGTGGACACACAAAAATACTACTGGATTATAACCTAGAGCAGTGGTCAGCAAACTCATTAGTCAACAGAGCCAAATATCAACAGCACAACTATTGAAATTTCTTTTGAGAGACAAATTTTTTAAACTTAAACTTCTTCTAATGCCACTTCTTCAAAATAGACTCACCCAGGCCGTGGTATTTTATGGAAGAGCCACACTCAAGGGGCCAAAGAGCTGCATGTGGCTCGCGAGCCGCAGTTTGCCGACCATGGACCTAGAGTATAATATAAATGTTTAGTTCATACAGATATAACTAAATATTTCAATAAATTAAAAATGAAGGAGAAAAGAGAAATCTCCTAGGCAGAATAATTCCAAATAATTTATGTAGATACTCTCCCCTCAAAGAGATGGATCCTAATTATCTGTTCCACAGGTGTGGACTTCACAGGTGACTTATTTCAAATGTGTACACTATGGAAAGTGGGCAGGGCTGGGGCCCTTGACAGTGGAGAAACCTGATAAATACTACCCCAGCTTATCAAGAAAAACTGTAATAAATAATATTGACAGTATGTACACTTGATAGAATGTGATGAAATTATATTTTATCCCCATAGCCATTTTCCTAATAACCTACAATCCCAGTCATATCATGGGAAAAATATCAAGCAAATTCTAGAGTTCTGAATTCTACAAAATCATGAACAGTACCTTTAAAATGGTCAATCTCATAAAAAAACAAGCTGTGTCTGTGAAAATATCACATACAAAAGGAGCTTTAGAAGACATGGCAACTAAATATAATGTGGATGAGATTCAGAAACAGAAAAGGAACACTAGGTTAAAACTAAGGAAATCTAAAGAATTATGAGCTTCATCTAATAATAATGCAATAGTTCTTGCTCATGAATTTTAACAAATGTATCTTACTAATATTAGATGTCAGTAACAGAAAAAACTGAGTGAGGTATATGGAACATGACTTCTTAAATTTTCTTTAAATCTAAATAAATTCTAATAATAAAAACAGGCATTTTACACATTATTGCATGTATATTAAACTCATTTTTTTTTTCATTTGGCTGTATAGGTAACATGTAGAAATTAGCTATTTATGAGAAGCCATGAAGCTTTTCACTGTGAGCAATTGAAAATCACACACCCTCGGATAATTAGTGACTTTGAGCATGTTTTCATATGTCTCTTGGCCTTCCTTCTGTCTAGAGATGCAAATCAAAATGACAATGCGGTACCATCCCAAATGGAGGGGCCAGATGGAAACTGAGGCCGAGAAAATAGGAGCCTGCTGGCTCCCTGTCTTAGGACATTTAAGATAAGCCTACAAACTTTTTTTTTTGAGATGGTACCGCATGTCAGTATGGCTATCATCAACAAATCAGCAAACAACAAGTGCTGGCGAGGATGTGGAGAAAAAGGAACCCTCGTGCACTGCTGGTGGGAATGCAGACTGGTGCAGTCACTGTGGAGAACAGTATGTAGTTTGCTCAAAAAAAACTAAGAATGGAACTCCCATTTGACCCAGTAATCCCACTCCTAGGAATATATCCTAAGAAACTAGAAACACCAATCAGAAAGGATATATGCACCCCTATGTTCATAGCAGCACAATTCACCATAGCTAAGATTTGGAAACAGCCCAAATGCCCATCAGCAGATGAGTGGATTAGAAAACTATGGTACATCTATACAATGGAATACTACCCTGCTATAAAAAAGAAGGGATTCTTACCATTTGCAGCAGCATGGATGGACCTGGAGAGCATTGTGTTAAGTGAAATAAGCCAGGCAATGAAAGAAAAATACCACATGATCTCACTCATTTATGGAAAACAAAGAACATTATAACCTGATAAACAAAAAAGGTAAATACAGAGACAGTAAAGCACCAAACAGACGGTCAAATTACAGTGGGAAAGCAGGGGAGTGTTGGGGAGGGGGTAGAAAGAGATCAACCAAAGGACTTGAATGCATGCACATAAGCACAACAAATGGACACAAGACACTTGTGAGGTGGGGATGAGGGCATGCGACAAGGAGTAGAGGAGGCTGGGGGAAGGTCAATGGGGGAAAAAAAGGAGATATATGTACTACTACATGTAACACTTTAAACAATAAAAAAATATTTTAAAAAAAGAAGAAAATCACACACCCACCCATGCAGAAATATAGTCACAGTGTTGAAAAGCTTGTGAGTTTTGGGATTCAGATTTTATATAAAAGTCATCTCATTTTCAAATGTCATTAATTGATTCATTTAAAATGTATATGTGTATTAAAATGTAACTTTATTGCATATTAAAAAAAAACTTGTATAATTCAAATGTAGTCTTTTGCCAAAGAAAATATACCTAAAATTCTTGTTTATCATAGTTTTCTATTATCATTATGTTTTCTCTTCTTGCCCTATATATTCCTACTTGTCCAATAAAAGGGTACTATGTCAAAGATTATGACCTTAACAGTTTCAAGCCTATTATTTTTCAGTTTATATTTACCAATTTACCTGAAATCCCAAATTATACTATTGAATATGTGTTTTATGGTTTAATTATGGATAGATGATTAATTGCTTATTCTTATTCTTAGTAAATAAATTTTGGACATTTAAGTCAAAGAATATGTGATGATTAATTTTATGTGTCAATGCGGCTGGGATAAGGGATGCCTAAGTAGCTGGTAAAACATTATTTCTGCATTTGTCTGTGAGGGTATCTCTGGAAGAAATTAGCACTGAATGATTAGGTTGAATATAAAGATGATCACCTTTATAAATGATATTATAGTGAAGCCCTTCCCAGGAACGCTTTTAATAACCCAGATAAAAATAGAATATTTTTTAAAGTGGTTGTTTCAGGTATTAAAAATACTTGAACTTCAAAAAATATGTTCAAATCAACAGGAAAAAAAATGTTGAAAATCATGATAATAAATTTTTCCATTCATTCTTAATGTGATAAAGGCATTTTTCTCACCTTCTATGTTATAAAAATTTCCAATAGGAAAATTTTATTAGTGATTACAGAATATTTTTGTGTTTTTAAAAATAGTTTCTTGCTAAAATTTACTTCTATGAAACATGAATGGTTTATGCATATATTATATCCTATATGTATATCTTCCTTATTTTACAACTATGCACACACACACACACACACACATATATATATATGTATGTATGTATCTGCATGCAGCTATAAATTTGTACATTGCTATGATGTTATAGTTAGTGATTTTCAAATGTGCAGTGTTATGTTGTGGGTTGAAATTCAATTTTTACCACTTATGTGTCATTTTGAGGAAGTGACATTTATTTAACCTTTCTATGTCTTCATTTTCTTCTCTATAAAATGGAAGCAATAATAGTACCTAATGCATTGACTTACAAAGATTATGTGAAACAGTACATATATATAACTCATAACTGTTTCTGATAAAAAGGAAAAATATATTTTTCTCTACCTCCCACTCTCTCCCTCTCTGAAAATAAAAAGGAAATATAGCTTTTACAAAAATAAAATGTAGCATTAATATTATAAATATTAATAGAAAGAAGTGCCTAGAAACATGAAATAATTTGTTTTTATTCCATTCATATAAAATTATTGGACACAACTTTGAATAATGAAATGAAATGAAAATTGCTTTCTTACAGCCTATTAATTTTTTATCCATTTATACTTCAAGAAACAGATATATCACATATTTCTATATAATCAAGTGATGTATGCATGTTGTAAATTAGATGGCTAAATGGGAGATAAAATT
Organism: Ia io; assembly: GCA_025583905.1. Taxonomy (NCBI): domain Eukaryota; kingdom Metazoa; phylum Chordata; class Mammalia; order Chiroptera; family Vespertilionidae; genus Ia; species Ia io. The sequence goes on from JAJQQW010000003.1 coordinate 53,413,198, forward strand.
AGATTATAATTACCCTAGAGTTATAAAACCAATTTGTCATGATAATCAATGGGCAGGAAAATAATATAGTTTTGGAAAAAATATATTCTAAAAGTAAATAATTGATTACTAATATAATTTCCATTTGAAATTCATTTTCTATTTATAAAAAATAGTGCCAGCTCTTTCTAGGTAAAATAATCTAATTTGCAGCAGATCAAAACTCACCCCCCAAAATAGTATAATAGGTTAAAAATTAGTTTGCAGTAGAGAACCATACATATAGCAAGGAATGAAGGGAATGAGATCATAAAGAGAAGGAAACATCACTGTGGTGAATCTGTCCTTTTTCTCTGCTTTTCATAAATACATTTGCTGATATGCAGCATGGGGAGAAAGACTGAAAATCCTAGCATAAACCTGAGGAATATCAGAGGCTATTAGAGATTTTAGTATTTTACAAGGCCAGAGAAAAGAACATTGGATTACATGGCAGCAAGGAAGTACCAAGAAACAAGATTAGATAAGGAACATATATGCATAGCCCTTAGACAGAGACAATAGTGTGGTGAGGGCCAAGGGAGGGGGGTACAGGGGCTGGGTGGAGGGAGAAAAAGGGGAAGGGAATGGGGGACATCTGCAATAGTGTCAACAATAACATTTTTAAATTTAAAAAAAAATAAACTATTTAGAAAATGAAATTAAAAATTAAAAAATGCAGAACCAAAGGGTGTGTGTGTGTGTGTGTGTGTGTGTGTGTGTGTGTGTGTGTTTCAGAGACAGAGAGAGAAAAAGAGAGAGAGAGAGAGAGAGAGAGAGAGAGAGAGAGAGAGAGAGAAAAAGAGTATAGTTTAACATAACATACTCTCAATTTAGTCTTTGATAAGCTAATTCAGAGTTAAGAGCAAAGGAGATAGAAACCCCAAAAATCTGAAAACTAGTATTTAGATTGAGGTTCATTAATTATCTTTCTGATAATTAAATGTAATTGCTTGAAATCTATTCTCCACAGACTCTACAACTTTTCATATACTAGTTCATATAGTCTCTCAAATATATAATAGGTAGACCAACAAACTAGACCAAATGAAAAATAGTAACAATCAAAATTGACTCATAAATGATCTAGATTTTGGAGTCATCAAACATGGACTCAAAATTGTAATGAATATTATATTTAGGAAAATAGATGCTGAGGTATAAAATATTGTCATGGAAAAAGCAGCTCTATAAGAAAAAAATACCATGGAAATTTGGGGAGTGAAATTTACAATAACATTAAAAACAAAACCCCACAATTTTAACAATATGTTGGATACAGCTGAAGAGCTCACTGGAAAATGGAAAAATAGGAGAATAACTAAGAAAAATAAAAAAATTAGGGAAAATCATATAAGGAGTTTTACCAACTAACATTATCATAACATTTGCATTGTGACTTTCTCATGCTATCTGAAATGTGAAAGGCAGAAGACTTTTGAATGGGTAAAACCCATTTTAGGAAAGATAGTAGATTATTTCAACGTTCCCAGTAATAAATAATGCAGGTGTGGATTAGTAGAAAAGGCATATTAGAAGTTGGAATGCAAAGGCAGAAAAAAAAAGAGTCATGTGATAGGTCATAAGATAGACAAAACAAAAACTTATTTAGAAGATTGGGAGTGGTTATCATGGTAAAGAGTTGTTGAGGAAATATGAACAGCATCGTTACCTTCAAAGTTAGAGACTTGGGTGACTGAATACATGATAGAAGCTTTAATAATGATTAATATGTTTAAGGGTCTGTCTGCAAGAGTAAGAGATTCTTTTCATTTGGGTGATTTGTGGGGTCAGATGAATGAGGGTGAAGTCATATTTGTACAGCAGCCAGTGGTAACTATCAAGAAGTCATGAGCATCCCCATGGTAATCACAACAATTAAAATATACACATCCAAGGACAGTGTATGGAGGGATAAGGACAGTCAGGAGTTATGTCTGAGACACTACAATGCTGAGAGAGAGGCGGGAGAACATTGTCATCCTCTTTTTAATGTTTCTTACTTCAATTATTTGCATAGAAATTTCTAGACATAATGGTATCGATTTGTTGGAAAAAACCTTTCTACTTATTTCATTGAGTAATAATTCATGGAAATAAGGTACATACTTATTAAAAATGAGTAATCTTCTTCAAGTTAATAGGACAAATTATTTTGAGTACTAAAACCAGAAAATTGAGAAACATAAAAATAGCTTATGCAATACCTTGGAACAATAACTTTCACAGAAAGTCTGAAGGCCAAAAAGGATGTAGAAAAATATGCAATTAGCACATAAGGGAGAAAAATGGATGATCTATATATTGGAAATATAAGACATGAATAAAGCTTAAAGGAATGATAATGAAGTAGCATGAGAGAAGACTGGGGGCAGGTGACCTAATAACTTGAATTCTGTATCAGAAGAGTCATTATATTTTTAAAAATGAATCCTTATTGAAGAGTCAAAGCAGCTGAATTTAATTATGAAAAGATAGATGTGGGTTTCACTGACTGAAACCATTTTAGAATTTGCAATAATTACTATTACAAAATGAGCCCATGAAAGTCTTTTTCTTTTTTTTTTAAGATTTAGTATAATACTGATTTGGGATACGTGGTATGCAAGTTTACTTTTAGAAATGATATAGAATGTTAAGGTAAAGTAAAAATATGCCATTTAGAAATTGATTGTGAAAATGCAATTTAATAATGAAGTCATTATAGAATTAACTGGTGTATTTCAAAAACATCTCTGATATGCAAGCTATGGCAATTATATTAATGAGTTCTCTAGTAAGCTAATAAGAATAACTTCATGTATAAATCTAAATAACTACATATGATCATAAAAATAAACAGTGTTTCCAAAGTAAATTTAACAAGACCCTTTTAATCCAACTGCACATTTCTGGAAATTAAGGTCTTATAAATTGAATCACAGAAATCTAAAAATCCTACCTAATAATAGACAAATATGCAAATTGACCATACCTCCGACACACCCAAAAGCCATGCCCACAAGCCACACCCACCATCCAATCAGAGTGAGCATGCAAATTAACCCAAACCAATATGGCTACAGCCACAGAGAGCAAGGTTTCCTAGGTAACAGAGGAAGCCAAGCTTCCCACCTGCCCTTGCCAGGCCTAAGCCTCCACTCAAGCTACAAAGTTTCAATTATAGAAGGTAAACAAATTCAAACAAATGGCGGCAGAATGGAGCTTGAGAGAGCAGGCCAGGGTTGCCGCCGGCAACAGGGGAAGCAAAGCTTTCCGCACACCCTGGCCGGGCCCACCTGCTTAAGGCAACAAAGTTTCAATTATAACCCCAACAGAAATGGCTTCCAGCCTCGGAGGGAGTCCTAGGCTTGGCTCCACTCCAGGCTACAAAGTTTCAATTGTAGAAGGAAAATAAATTCCAGATACCAGGGCCTCCGCTTGGGTTGCCAGGGGGCGTGGCCAGCCTGCAAACCACCACAGGCCCCTCGCTCAGGCTGCCCCATGCCCCAAGGGAACCCCCACCTGATCCGGGACACCCTTCAGGGCAAACCAGCTGGCCCCCCACCCCTGTACCAGGCCTCTATCCTATCTAATAAAAGAGTAATATGCAGATTGATCATCACTGCAACACACAATATGTCAGCCCCCATGTGGACACAAGATGGCTACCACAAGATGGCCAGCAGAAGAGGGCAGTTGGGAGGCACCCGGCCTGCAAGGGAGGGCAGTTGAGAAGGACCAGGCCTGCAAGGGAGGGCAGTTGGAGGTGATCAACCCTGCAGGAGAGGGCAGTTAGGGGTGACCAGGCCAATTACATTCTTTTTGGCCGGCAGAGGAAAGTTGGGGGCAAACAGGCTGGCAGCAGAGTGGTTAGGGGGTGATCAGGCTGGCAGGCAGAAGCGGTTAGGGGCAATCAGGAAGGCAGGCAGGCAAGCAGTTGGGAGCCAGCAGTCCTGGATTGTGAGAGGGATGTCCAACTGCCCGTTTAGGCACGAGTCGGACATCCCTTGAGGGGTCCCATATTGGTGAGGGTACAGGCTGGGCTGAGGGACAACCCCCCTCCGTGCACGAGTTTCGTGCACCGGGCCTCTAGTATCTATATAAAGATGTGTGTGTGTGTGTGTGTGTGTGCGCATGCACCACACTATTCACAGTTGCAAAAAGTCACAAAGTGAATGTGTACCAATAGAAAAAAATCGTAGTATTGTATAGACCAATTAATCAACTTTATTTAATCAAATGAATTTGAAATGTATCTGAAAAATATGCAAAAACTATTGTTGAAAGAGAGAAGCAAATAAATATATGCATATATAAGAATTACATTTTAGAAATAATTACATGATCATGGGAAATACATAGAGGCTGTTACTTGTCAAGATGTGTTGGTGGGATAAATAATGGGAAAGTGATTGGGAGTGAGAAGTCAAGTAAAAAAAAAAAAAAAAAAAAAAAAAAAAAAAAGACCAAAAAATTTGTAATGGTTGCCAGGAAAAGGTTATTATCATCTTGATACATTTATGTAAGTTATGCTTATTTTTAAAATAAAATTATAAATAATTGTAATGATATTTACTTCAAATTTTAAGTTGTTAACATGGCTATGAAAAGAAACACCCCCATGTATTGTTGATCAGATGGATCCAGCGGTTGGAGGATACTGAGAAAGGAGGCAATAAAGCAGGTATTCTGTTTTCCCAGTGCACTGTTATTAATCTTCCTTCACAAACATAGGTGTGAAATAAGTTTTCCAATCGTTATCTATTAATTAAATAAGACTAAAAGTATTTGCTCTTTAAAGAAATTCAATATTGGTCTTTTGTGACAGGTTGATGGGGTTTTCCTGCTCAGGAATTAAATAAGAATCCATCGGAGACTTAGACAATGCCTAAAAAATAGAGGTAATCATTTCATTATCAGCACTGCAATTATCTCTGTGATCTAGCTTGCATCTTAAAGCCAGGTGGCTCTAGTTGTATGACATACTTAAAACTTCCTGAATTTTTACGTCTAACTGCCGTCCATCACCTCTATATGCTCCACATCCCTGCCATTTCTATCATTTTTTCCTTAATTTTATTGTATAGCCATTAGGAAAGGGGTCCAGCATTTAATTTTCTTGGGCACGAATACAATTATTATTCTGAGGAGTTTTACAAATAGCGCTTCCCCCCTTTAGAAAAGAACTTAATCTTCCCCCAAACCCTCAAACACACACACACACACACACACACACAAACACACACACAGCAAAAAACAAAAATCAAACAAAAATAACCCAAAAAACATGTTAAGTAAACAACAAAAATACACAAGGACCATAAAGTAAGCTTATTTTGAGAGACTTCTAATTTTCAACCACAAAGAAAATCCTTTCCTGACTCTGGAAATAAAGGAGAAAATAAAAGAACAAAACCCAAATTGATATATGAATACATCATCTTGCCAAATATGTCCTGCCTAATAATCAACTTTTAGTTTGGTCTTTAATCAAAATGTTACAGTTCTTACTAAAGTGTTTGAAAACATCTCTCAAGTCAGTGCTCACAATGCTAAAAATGGTAGCATGTGTAGCACATAGAATTAATAATAGGTATACTACTATCTATTTCCAAAAATTTGATAATTTGGTAGCTTATTTCTTTTTATGAATTAATAATATTTTGTTGTAAGGCGTACTGGTTTGTTGATCTATTCATCTATTCAAGAAAATCTTGGTTGCTCCCAGTTTTGGGTGACTATAAATAAATCTGCTAAAGATTCTCTTGCAGATTTTTGGTGGGCATAAGTTTTCAAATCATTTGAATAAATAACTGTGAGATCAATTTTGGTCTGTATGGACATAATATAATTAGAATTTTTAAATTAAATTAATTGGGGTGACATTGGTTATTAAAATATAGGTTTCCATGTACAATTCTATGACACATCATTTATATATTGGATTGTGTGCCCACTACTCAAAGTCAAATCATCTTCTGTCACCATATATGTGACCCACTTTATCACAGTATGAGTAGCTTTTCAAGAAACTGCCCCACTGTCTTCCAAAGTGGCTATAACTGTGTGCCATCAGCAACTTATGAGCTTTCCTGTTACTCTGAATCCTCTCCAGCAATCAGCATTGTCAAGTTTTTCCTTTTTCTTTTCTTTTTCAGTGTTAGTCATAACAACTGCTTCGTAGTATCTCATTGCAGTTATAATTTTCTATTTTGAATAACAAATTACCAGTATGTTAAGCACCTTCTCATATGCTTATTTTTAATCAGTATATTTTCTTTGGTGGGCTGTTTAGATCTTGTGCCAACTTTTTAATTGGATTTTTTAAATATTGTGGATTTTTAAGGATTTGTAAAATTTTGTATAACTGTCCTGTACCAGATATAAATTTTGCAAATATTCTCTCACATCTGTGACTTGTCTTTTGATTTTATTAATGGTATTTCTTTTTCAGAGTACATGTTTTTGCAGTCCAATTTTTATCTAATTTTTTGTATGCCTTTGGTGGCTAAAAATTTATTGCTAAACCCACAACCACCTAGATTTTCTCCTATGGGTGTTTCTAGACATATTATAATTTTATATTTTACAATAAGGATGGTACACTAATTTAATTTTTGTGAAAGGTTTTTATCATAGTGCTCTATCAATACATTTTTATGTCTTTGATATTATGTATGACATATTTCTCTTTGTTTTTCTATGAAATGTTACTATTTTAAGGCAGAAAAAAATATGACCAAAGTTTTAATTGATAAGGTGATAAGAAATATTGATTGCCAATAGATTGTCCTTTTCCATAGAGACAATAATTTATACCTCTAAGTAGATGCTTACTTTATCCTGACATTGTAATAACTGCGGTTGATGTTATGAACTAAATGTTTGTGTCTCCCCAAAATTATATGGTGAACCCTACTCCCCATGTTATGGTTTTAAACTTGAGGAAGTGGGGCTTTTGGAAAGTAATAAGGATTAGATGAAGGCATGAGAAGGATGGCGCTCTCATGAATGGGACTAGCATGGTTGTAAGAGTCCCTTACAGAGCTTGCTTTCTCTCTGCCCTGTGAGCATACAGTGAAAACTCAACAACTGCAGCCTAGAAGAAGGCCCTCACCAGAACCCACCCATGCTGGCACCCTGACCTTAGACTTTCAGCCTCTAGAACTGTGAGAGCAAATTTTTGTTGTTTATATGGCGCCCAGATTGTGGCTTTTTTGTTATAGCAGTCTGGGATGACTTAGACAGTCAGAAATTTGTGATACTTACTAAATTCAATATTTTGAAGGAATACTGTTTATTTATATTAATGTTTGCTAAATGGACATTACATTTTAAACGTGTGATTTCATTAAATTAGTTGGCCACTAAAGATAATATCTATTACAATATCTCTTATGGAACAGTGCCTCTATGAATGGGAACGCAGAGAACCTCCCACCATTTAAATAAGATGAATTTTATTTTGGTCATGAAACTTCTATTTTCCTGTAGATTAACTATGTTTAATAATAATAACTTATTAATTCATTATTTTTATTATGGAAAATTTCAAATATACACAAAAGGAGAAGGAAATGTGTTTTAAACCCTAAGTAAATATTATCCAATTAGAGAAATTATCAATCTTTTCCCATTTTTGTTTTAAGTAATTCTTTCTCTTTAAGCTTCTTTTTTATAGAGTTTTTTAGTATATATCACACTCAAAATTTCTGCATGCCAACATTTATCACTAATGGTTGAAGGCCTTTTTTCCCCTTATGTACTAAAAATAACATGTTCATACATAATAAAACTAATAATTAATAATGAATCTCATCTAATACTGAATGGTGTTAAACTGTCAGCATCTGACTTTATGTTGAGTTGCAAAATTTATTTTTGTAAAAAGAAAAAGAAAGTATGCAGTTTAACATGTAAATAAATATCTTCATCACTAATATAGCTAGATAGCAGCTAAAATACAGTGAGGACTCTATTAATGTGCATGGTAATGAAGATGTTTGAAAATTTAGTGTTCATTTTGAAAATAGGTTATACTAAAATATAATAGAAATAAAATCTCAGCATCCAGGGAAAAATAATCAACACTTAAACATATCTGCTTGCCTTAAAATGTCAAATAATAAGTTTTTGTGGCTTAATTACTATAATTATTATTATACTAGAGGCCCAGTGCATGGATTCATGCACTTGTGGGATCCCTCGGCCTGGCCTGCACCCTCTCCCAATCCAGGACCCCTTGGAGATGTCGGACTGACGGTTTTGACCTGATCCCCGCAGGCCAGGCCAAGGGACCCCACCAGTGTACGAATCTGTGCACACGGCTTATAGTACACATATGAGATCTTTGGTTAATCTCTTCTCGCTCTCCCCCCTCCCCCCTTCCCTCTGAAATGCATCAGTCTGTTCCATGTTTCCATGCCTGTTGAGCATCTGCCCCCTCGTGGTCAGTGCGCATCATAACCATCGATCAAATGGTCAAATGGTCGAATGGTCACTTAGGCTTTTTTATATATATAGATACTGTCTTGAATCCATTGTATGCTCTTGCCTCCTTTGTCAAATATTAATTGAGCGTAATGGCTTGGATTGATTTCTGGGCTCTCTGTTCTATTCCATCGATCTATGTGCCTGTTCTTGTGTCAGTACCGGACTGTTTTGATTATGATGGCTTTATAGTATAACTTGATATCTGACCACTCTACTTTTAAATGTCACATAAGTAGTAATTATATATTATACTCAATTCACAAACCTGTAAGAAAAGGTACCAAACCCATAATCTAATTCCACTTATTTTAAGACTCAAGAGAAAAAAAATTTTCCTCAATCAAAAAACAAAATATAGGGTGGAATCCGGCCGGCATGGTTCAGTGGTTGAGTATTGACCTATGAACCAGGAGGTCATGGTTCAATTCCCAGTCAGGGCACATGCCCAGGATGCGGGCTTGATCATCAGTGTGGGATGTGCAGGAGGCAGCTGATCAATGATTTTCTCTCAACATTGATCTTTCTCTCTTCCTCTCTCTCTTCTTCTCTGAAATCAATAAAAATATATTTTAAACTATATATATATACACTGAGTGGCCAGATTATTATGATCTCTGAATGTATAATAATCTGGCCACTCAGTATATATATATATATAGAGGCTCGGTGCATGAATTCGTACATGGGTGGGGTCCAGCCAGCCTGGCCAGGGGGAGGGGACATGGGCGGTTGGCCGGCCTGCCTGCTGGTTGAACACCTGGTCGAGGGGACAATTTGCATATTAGCCTTTTATTATATAGGATTTATTGTGCAATTAATTAAAATAATAAAATTTACCTTGAGTTTCAATGACTTTGAGAAAGCATTTTTAAAGTTAGGGAAGGTCTAAAAAATAGCAGTGGAATTTTCATGATTAATTATATTAAAAGGCAACAATTTTTATCTTTTTACCCATGTTCTAAATTAGGAAGGGGAAAAGTGCTTTTTAACAAAATTACAGTTTATGGATTCACACATGTAAACTTTGGGCCTAAGGTGTGTGTTGGGAGGAGACGCAAGATTTGGAAGTATAGTACCTTGCCAATGCAAAAACCAAGTCTGGACTTTCTAACCCCATGTATTGTGTACATTATTATGACCTTGAATGCTGTGAGATGATATTTTTCCTCTTTTCTCGTTTTGCATAATTCAGAAGTAACTGTTAACCTAAGTCATTGAGATGCTGGGGTTATGGGAAAATGTTTATATGAATGATGATAATTGCCTTGGGAAGCTGAGTTTAACTTTTTCTAAGGATACAGTTACTTTAAGTACTTAGAAAACAATGCTAACACAGAGTGGATGGGAAATATGCCCTTCAGAAAACTTATAACTAATGGGAAATATTTTGGCTTTGCACATTCCAAGGCATTAGATAGAGGATTCCTCAAACAGGATATTCTTTTTGTAAATATTTATCTTTTCATAAGAAATTGCCATTTTCAACCTGAAAATGAAATTGAATGAATATTGGGCAACAGGCAGGAATTGGTGGAACTCATGATTGAGAGATTCCCAAATGGACACGTGACTGTGTGCTTCCTTCTATTGGTGTGTCGTGGTCCATTTTCCTGTTCTTTTGAGGCTGTTTTGAAATAAAACTTGCTTTTTTAGAAAAGACAGATGTGGAGGCATAAAAGTTTCCATGTAATAAGCATTCTATTCATCTTTCCAGAAAAATTAAAAAGACCTGAAAATATGTGTAACAATAAAATTAATAACTATTCTTACTTATTACTTAACTAGTATCTAACACTAATAGATACTGTTCAATTTTCAAAATAAATTATTAGGTATCTACCATGTGACAGGCACTCTTCTAGCTGCGGGCATATTAACAATAGAAACAGATGAAACTCCTTCCTCTAATGAAGCAGAGAAAAACAATGTAGTTGGTGTAATTGGCTATAGGGGAGGGAAGCTGATGAAACATATGCAGTTTTTGCTTTTTTTTATCTTTAAATAAGTTGTCACTTAGTAAGATTAGGAGAGAATTAAAGAAATAATTATGGAACAGTGTAACTGACACTGAAATAGAAATGAACAAAGGATCCCTTTTGACAATAAAGAGCCAGAGAAGGGTTATCAAAGAGACTGATGTCTAAATCAACTTTGGAAGTTCTATCTGTAATTGCAAGGAGAAGTGACTCATAGAAGTAACTTCATATGCAAGGAACCTGGAGTGGGTACAATGCATGCAGGTAACTATAACCCTTTTAGTACAGCTGGAGTCTAAATTGCAAAATAGAGAGTTGTGGCAGATAAGACTGGAGAGAATAATAGGATCCATGTCAAGAAGTTCCTTGTATATCATGGTAATGACTTTTATTATATGGATAGGGTGAGGTGTTTTATATTTATGAATGAATATTATGAGATATACGAGGGGCCCAGTGCATGAAATTTGTGCACTGGGGTTGGGGGTCCCTCAGCCCAACCTGCCCCCTCTCACATACTGGGTGCCCTCAGGGAATGTCCTACTGATGGATTAGGCCCACTCCCCACGCTCCTTTATGGGAGGCAACCAGGCTGATCAGGGGAAGGCACCACCCCCATCACCCCGCTGCTGCAGCCACTGCCAGTCACCACAGCCACCAAGGTGTTTTCATCAACACGGACTCCAGTCCCTTCACCAAGAAAAAATGACAACTTTCTTTAGGCATTTTCAAGATGTGTCTTTCATAGGATATGCTTTTTTTTTTTAATCCTCACCTGAGGGTATGTTCCCATTGATTTTTAGAGAGTGTGGAAGAGAAAGGGAGAGACAGAGAGAAACATCAATGTGAGAGGGACACTTTGATTGGTTACCTCCTGTATGAGCCCTGACCATGGGCGCCAGGCTGGGGAGCATGCAGGGACCCCTGGGCCGCACGCAGTGGTGGCCACTGGGGGTCTCCACACACCCCAGAGGCCAGAAGCCAGCCCCCCATCATGTGCACCAGGCTGGGGGCGTGGACCCAAACTGCCTCTTGGTGCTGGAGCATTCCCAAGCGGCTGGGGGCACTATGGTGACACGGGATGTTCCTGCCCCGCCCTGCCCCCAGCCCCTTGGCGCCTGCACTTATAGGCTCAAAGTGGCCAGGGGGCGTTCTGGGACCCCTGCCACTCAGGACCTAAGCAAGGGGCCTACAGGCTCGGACTGGCCTGGGTCCTGAGGGTGTTTATGGGACCCAGGCCACATTCTGGGGCCCCTGCCGCTCAGGACCTAAGCTCAGGCCTACAGGCTCTGAGCAGCTTGGGCCTGGAGGGTGTTTCCCAGACCCCAGACCTCTGCAAGTGTTTGAGGGTGGGAACATTCCCACGTCCCTATGCCTATGCGGGAATGTTCCCCCTCTGCCAAGGCTCCCAGTGGCCAGGGGGCGTTCTGGGCCCCTGCCACTCAAGACCTAAGTGCGGGCCTACAGGCTCTGAGCGGCCTGGGTCCGGAGGATGTTTACGGGACCCAGGCCGCTCAGCGCCCACATATGCAAATTAACCGCCATCTTGTTTGCTCTGATTGGCTGTGGGCATAGCAGAGGTGTGGTCAATTTGCATGTTTGTCTATTATTAGGTTAGATGTGTTTTAAAAAGATTGCTCATATCCCAGTGTTGAGATAGAGTGAGAGAAATGTTAATATCAAGATAGCTAATGCAGTAGAGGCCATTAAAATAAACTAGGCAAAGTATGGTTTTGGTTTAGGGACAGTGTTTTCATTGAAAAATGGAATGAACCTAGAGATATAAAGTATATATTGACTATTAAGTACATGAGGTTGTTGAGGGAAAGTTAATGTCAACAATTCCTTCATCAATTCCTCCAACAAATAAATATTAAGAGACTACTTATGCTGGTCAACTTTATAGACCATCAGTGAACAACAGAGAGAAAATGCCTCTGATATCATGGGAATTACATTTTATCAGGGAAATACAGATAAAAACAATCAACATAATAGATATTTATCAATAGCATATTTTAAAGTAATAAGCAGTACGGAAACAAAAACCAAGAACAAGTAAATGGTGACAAGTTTAAAGGGTGTCGGTAGGAGAAGACTTTGTGTCAAGAAAAAGAAATGATTCTTTCAAGAGGATTTATTGCAGCGGGGAGCAAAGTAATGGAGATATGTCTAAAAAAGGGAAGTGCAGTTGAGAGAAAGGCTCCTTTTCAGTAAAAGATTGAGAAAAATACCATGCTTTTGTACCAATCGGAGTGATAAAGTGGATAATAAAAAAAATTAAGATATAGGAGAGTGAGAAGGAAAACCTGTTGGAGCAATGACTTTGAACCAGTGAAAGGGCATGATATATAGTGCACCCGTCAAATAACTCCCGTGCTTGAGGCTCAATCAGCGAGGTGAATCATGTTCCCATTTCCAGAAGATACATGGGAGGAAAAGCAAGTTTGGAAAGGAAGAACATAAACTCACTTTTATGGGTTTTATAAGAGGGACATTCTTTTTTACTTAATATACTTTTATTGATTTCAGAGAGGAAGGGAGAGGGAGAGATAGAAACATCAATGATGAGAGAGAATCACTGATTGGCTGCCTCCTGCATGCCCCACACTAGGGATCCAACCTGCAACCATGGCATATGGCCTGACCTGGAATAGAACCGTGGCCTCCTGGTTAATAGGTCAAAGCTCAACCACTGAGCAACGTTGGCCAGGCTATAAGAGGGACATTCTTTAAGAAATCTCTATATGTGTATTTTTATCTAGGGCAAGAGTACAAATTGAGGTCCTAATATAACATGCTAATTACTTAATGTTTACAATTTGAACTAATAAACAAATAATATATGTTCTATCCTCTTACCTTGTAAACCTTCACAACAAAAACAGTATGTTCTAATTTTTTGTTACATAGCCAAAAGATGGCAAAATTGTGAAAGCGAAAATATTTTTTCAAACTTTATTAATAAAAAATTGGCATATAACATGTAAGTTTAAGGTATAGAGGAGGAGGATTTGATACACATTTATATTATAAAACACCACAATAAGGTTAGTTAACACATCCACCTTTGTCACATAATTACCATTTTTTATATTATTTAAGATCTACTTTGTTAGTGACTTTCAAATATACAAGACAGTGTTGTTAACTATAGTCACCAGGCTATACATTAGACCCACAATACTTATTCATCTTATAAGGGGAAGTTTGTGCTTTCTGGATACCTTTATCCATATCCCCCATCCCCTGGCAACCACCAATCTACTCTGTTTTTATGAGATCAGCTATTTAGATTCCATAAATGAGACCATACAGCATTTGTATTTCTCTATCTGACTTATTTTACTTAGAATAATGGCATCAAGTAGTACCATTCATTTTGTTTAAATGGCCAGATTTTTTTTCTTTCTTATGGCTGAATAGTATTCTATTGTATGTGTATGTGCATATATATATATACTAGAAGCCTGGTGCATGAAATTCATGCATGGAGAGGGGTTGTTCCTCAGCCCAGCCTGTACCCTCTCCAATCTGGGACTCCTGGAGGGATGTCTGACTGCCCATTTAGGCCCGATCCCAGTGGGATCGGGCCTAAACAGGAAGTCCAACATCCCTCTCACAATCCAGGACTGCTGGCTCCCAACTGCTTGCCTGCCTGCCTTCCTGATTGCCCCTAACCGCTTCTGCCTGCCAGCCTGATCACCCCCTAACCACTCCGCTGCCAGCCTGCTTGATGCTTAACTGCTCCCCTGCCAGCTTGTTTGCCACCAACTTCACTCCTCTGCCGGCCTGGTCACCCCTAACTGCCCTCTCCTGCAGGGTTGATCACCTCCAACTGCCCTCCCTTGCAAGCCTGGTCCCTCTCAACTGCCCTCCCTTGCAGGCCTGGTCCCTCACAACTGCCCTCCCTTGCAGGCCGGGTGCCTCCCAACTGCCCTCTCCTGCTGGCCATCTTGTGGTGGCCATCTGTGTCCACATGGGGGCAGGATCTTTGACCACATGGGGGCAGACATATTGTGTGTTGGAGTGATGGTCAATCTGCATATTACTCTTTTATTAGATAGGATAGAGGCCTGGTACAGGGGTGGGGGCCAGCTGGTTTGCCCTGAAGGGTGTCCCGGATCAGGGTGGGGGTTCCCTTGGGGCATGGGGCGGCCTGGGCGAGGGGCCTGTGGTGGTTTTCAGGCCGGCCACAACCCCTGGCGACCCAAGTGGAGGCCCTGGTATCTGGAATTTATTTTCCTTCTACAATTGAAACTTTGTAGCCTGGAGCGGAGCCAAGCCTTCTGCTCCCTCCGGGTCGGCAGCCATTTCTGTGGCAGTTAATTCACCTTCTACAATTGAAACTTTGTAGCCTTAAGCGGGTGGGCCTGGCCAGGGTGTGCGGAAAGCTTTGCTTCCCCTGTTGCCGGCGGCAACCCTGGCCTGCTCTCTCAAGCTCCATTCTGCCGCCATTTGTTTAACTTCTATAATTGAAACTTTGTAGCTTGTGTGAAGGCTTAGGCCTGCAACAGCTATGGAAAGCTTGGCTTGCTCTGTTAACTGGGAAACCTTGCTCTCTGTGGCTGTAGCCATCTTGGCTGGGGTTAATTTGCATACTTGCCCTGATTGGCTGGTGGGCATGGCTTGGCTGGTGGGCATGGCTTATGTAGCAGAGTGATGGTTAATTTGCATATTACCATTTTATTAGAGAGGATTGTGTTTTTTATTTGTGTGGTACTGATGATTTGTATTGATGATTAGTGGTGTTAAGAACTTTTACATGTACCTGTTCATTGTTTGTATATGATTTTTAGAAAAAAAATCTATCCAATTTTTTGCTCATTTTTAACTGGGTTATGTTTTTTTTAATTTGTTTTACTATTCAGTTCTATTAGTTTCTTACATATATTAGATACTAACCCCCTTATCAGAGAGATGGCTTGCAAATAATTTCTCCCTCTTTGTAGCTTGCTTTTCATTTTGTTAATTGTTTCTTTTGCTGTGCAGAAGTTAATTTTGGTTGATGGAATCCCATGTTTTAATTTTTGCTTCTGGTGTCACACTTGAAACAAAACATTGCCAGGGAGCTTTTCCTCTGTTTTCTTCTAGGAGTTTCCAGGTCTCACATTAAACCTTTGACCCATGTAAGTTAATTTTTGTGAGTGGTGTAAGACAGTGGTCCAGTTTTATTCTTTTGCATGTGAATATCCAGTTTCCTAACCACATTTATTGAAGGCTATCCTTCCCCATTGAGTATTCTTGATTTCCTTAAAAATATGTTTACTGTATGTGCATAGGTCTATTTCTGGGCTCTCAATTCTATTCCATTGGCCTATGAGCATTGTGATGGGAACACATATTAAATAATTATGTTACATAAATTTTATTTCAATTTCATCTTATGTATTCCTATTACATGAATATATTTACAATCCCATACATTTATCTTCTATAAATTTTAATTATTTTTCTAGTAGAAAAGAAGCAAGCTTAGCAGTGTTTCTCAATTTATTTAAACACTCCTCTACTTAGTCAAATATGTTTGAATGCCTCTGGAACCAAGATGTTCAGTTAAGATTATTACCTGGATCTATAATGAGCAGAATATAGACATTAGACTGTGGATTATTTATATATATATTTTTTCTTCCTCACAAGCATTTTTATTTTCTTGTTCTAATTTTTTATTTTATTGAAATAAAACTTGATGCATATTAAAAGTAGCTCTTTTGATTCAGAAAAATATAGTATTTAAAGTTTTAAAAATATACTTTAAAATATTTAAAATTAAAATAGCCAAATTACATGTTATTTTAAGCTATTGCAACATGATCAGCACAAATATATACATAATCTATATCATAGTAACTTAAATGTGGGTATTGAAAATCCAAGCCAAGTATATTTGAAATTTTATGGTTACTTCTTCATATAAAGGGGATCTTTATTTTTCTCAGATCATTAATTTATCTTGTGTCTTGTTTAAAGTAAATGTTATTACATCAACAATAGTTAGTCAGCATCCTCAGTTAGTGTTTGAGAATGGCTATAGTTAAGATATAATATGTC
Organism: Ia io; assembly: GCA_025583905.1. NCBI lineage: Eukaryota > Metazoa > Chordata > Mammalia > Chiroptera > Vespertilionidae > Ia > Ia io. Next base: position 53,429,721 of record JAJQQW010000003.1, read on the forward strand.
CATAAAGATATTCGAAATGTGAACAAGTCCAGAACATATCCTATGCAAATCTTTGAACTGATGTAAAAACTACAATGGCAATTTGTTGATCCTGTGGCTCATGGTGACAAATATAAATTATATGCTATCAATTAAAAAATCATTCTGGACTCTTAGCCAATATTTGGCTGCAACTAAAACACTAATTTTTCATCACCATCTCTCTTATAATCATCAACATAATACCAAAGACAATCTTTTTAAAGTAAATTAAATAATACTAAAATTCTAGTTAATTATTTGAAAAAATGTGGATGTATTTATTGTATTAGTTATTGAATATAAACTTATTTACAATGTTGGTATTCAATATCATCTGATTGTCAAAGAAAAAATTTCGTATCACCTTTCACATATGTTAAATCTCTCTATCTAGCTAGTTAAGCCAATATTAATTATTTGATATTTCAAAATCTTTCTCAGCCATCATGTTCGATGATTGAAAATGCTATGCTAATTGAATGCCTCTGGAACCAAGATGTAGAACACAGAGAAGCAAGAAAATTGATACTTAGAATTATTGGAAAATAATATTTTGCTCTGCAAGAATCATAGAATTCATGCACTCTAAGAAAAAAAAATATTTAAAAAGAAAAAGAAAGTGTCAATTAAATTCTCCCTAAACTCTGAAGCAGTATTTCTCTCCAATATTGCCAATGGCACACCCTAATTCTCTTCACAGAATTCTTTAGAAGTCAGCCTTTGCTTCTAGAACTTAAGGCAAGCAATGTAAAGAAATGTTTTGTTATCTTTACTTTTACTCCTAACTCTGTGTCTGTGTGGTGGTGGTGGTGTGTGTGAGGAAAAGGGGAGAGAGAGAGAGAGAGAGAGAGAGAGAGAGAGAGAGAGAGTTTAGTTCTATTTAGCTTGGAGCCCATGCCAGCAGGTCAGCAGATGCTCTTGATGAAGTCTAAGGGAAGTAAATAATAAATGAAAGAGAATGGACTGGAAAGAATAAATATCAGAAATTTATGCAACTAAAGCACTGGGGCTCGTGTCATTACACATGAATAGCGAGAGGTTTGTATTTTTGAGGGGATGGGATACATATTAGATTTGGGAAGGAACTAATAGTCCAATACATATTATAAAGAACAACCAGAGAAGTGGGAGGAAAGAGCAGCATAACCACAGAATATAAAATGAGAGAATTTCTATGAGCTAAACAAAATCAATACGATAAAGTTGGAAATAACTCTGTGGTGAGGAAGGCCCTGTTAAGTGTCTGCCTTATAGTATTTCCCACTTTTTTTTTCTGAGCAAATGTCAGTTTAATGATGTAGAAAAAAATTAGAATCTTACTCTTTTCCATTCAAGCAATATGTGACAGTGTAAAACAGCCTTGGTAAATGAGATATATAAGAAAATTGTTTGGGGAGTATTCATGGGAGAGGTTTTCCATTCTTGAATAAAGCAATAACATACAGACTTCATGTGACCCTTTCTGGAGTTTAATATTGATATGATACCTGGAACTGAGCAGCCAGCATTTGATCTGAGAGAATAAGATAAGATATTGACAGAACCCAGTTCAGATATGGTTGTGTTATTTCACATGTAACAGCAGCTGCCTGTCTTCAGATTCCTTGTTAAGTGGAGCTGGGGAGTGGAGAGAGAGAAGAAAATAAAAAGAAAAAGTCTAAAAAAAATAGTAATACAAATAATTAATGATTTGTATGAACCACAGTGAGCTATGTGTTTGTTTGTTTTTGTTACAAAAATAATCTAAAATGTTACATATGGATTAACAATGAAAATTTAAGAGATTGGTAATTCTAGAGACCTTTTTGGGATGTGAATTGGTGGATGGAACAAGAGGAAATGAAGGTTAGACCTATTCAATATTCATGGCTTAGCAAGTGTGAGTAATAATTAGATTAATGCATGAGCAAAGAAAGTTTTTATTTTTATGTTTTGGCTTTATTATATGTCCTTTAAAAGACATTTTTAAAAAGAGATTTTTATGGTCAGACAGGTTTGGATTTAAATTCTGGTTCCACAAGTTCCATTAGGAAATTGAGTGAATTACACAATTTTTCTAAGCATAAGTTTTCTTACCTTTTAAAAAAGGTTTTGATAAATTTCATATTTTTATATTGAACTGGCAGTAAAATCAAGGAGAATACGTGATAGTTAATTTATATGTATAGGATTTAAAATAAATCACACTCCCCTGAATTGCTCTTCTTTGACAATGACTAATATGATGATTATTGATTGGTACAAGCTTACTCTCAGTTAACTCCTGAAATACATATGCATATCTATTGCATCATTATAGATAATAGAACAACTTTATGATGTGTGAACAATGAATCTTTGGAAGAAAGAGGTCACTAGAAATTTAAATATTTAATATTTTTAAATAATCGACTTGAGAGAGAGACAGAGAGAGAAACATTGGTTGCCTCCTGCACACACCCCTACAGGGGGACCAACCCGGAAACTTGTGCATGTGCCCTGACCTGGAATCAAACCAGTGACCTTTTGGTGTTGGGGGCAATGCTCAGCCAAGTGAGCCACACTGGCCAGGGCGAACTTTTAATATTTATAGATAATAAAATAAATGAAAGCTTTGTGATAAATTAAAACAATAGGGAACACATTTATATCTTAACTATCAGTTATTTTAATTACTAATAAATGCATTTTCTGTTTTTTTTTTTAAATATATTTCTTTATTGATTTCAGAGAGAAAGAGAGGAGAGAGAAATGGAAACATCAATGATGAGAGAGAATCATTGATTGGCTGCCTCCTGCTCGCCCCTCTCTGGGGATTGAGCCCACAACCCAGGCATGTGTCCATGGCCGGAATCAAACCTGGGACCCTTCAGTCCGCAGGCCGACTCTCTATCCACTGAGCCAAGCTGGCTAGGGCATAAATGTACTCTTCATAAAGAATGTTACAATAAAAATAATTCTTAAATTATCCATTTTTAAAAATCTGGCTGACATGAGTTTGTATATTGCATTAGTCAGGTATACAATATTATTCTAAAAACAAAACAAAAATTCAAGTAATTATTGAGGGTTAAACAATGGAAAATACAGCTTTAAAAACTCAAGCAAGAATTACTGAGTGAGCCTGGCTGGCTTGGCTCAGTGGTTGAGCATCAACCTACAAACCAGGAGGTCATGGTTCAATTCCCAGTCAAAGCACATGTCCAGGTTGCTGGCTCAATCCCCTTTAGGGGGCATACAGGAGGCAGCCAATCAAAGATTTTCTCTCAACATCGTTGTTTCTATCTCTCTTCATCTCCTTTCCTCTCTGAACTTAATTATCTATACTAATAATAGACAAATATGTAAATTGACCGTACCTCTGCAACACCCACAGCCAATCAGGAGTGAGTGTGCAAATTAACACACACACACACACCCCTGGCTGCTCAGGGCCTATGCAGGCAGGTGCCAAGCAGCCGGGGATGGGGCGGGTCACCCACGCGCCTTCCACATAGTCGGGGAGATGTGGCGTGTGTCCCTGGGACCCCGCCCACTTCAAGCCTGTGGCCAGTGTGCATGCACATGGGTGCTGAGAGGCCAGGGTCCCAAGGACACTACTGGAGTATCCGATCCTGTCAGCCTGACCTGGGGGCGGCTGGAATTCCCAGTCCTTTTCGTTTGTGCAGCCCCTGGACCAGAAGCAGAAACCAAGAGCACGGGGAGCACCAGGAATGCTGGGAATTGTAGTTCTGGTGGCAGCCTGTGGACTGGAAGCAGAAGCCCAGAGTGTGGGGAGCACCAGGAATGCTGGGAGTCATAGTTCTGGTGGCAGACATGTTGCGGGATCTCCCAGACACTGGAGCAAAGTGAGCCTGGAACAAGTTACTGTTGTGGGTGGGGGATGGAGGGAAAGCAAAGGTGAGAGACATAAGTAAAGTCACAGTGTCGAGGAAAAATTAAAGGGAAGATATCCTGCAACTTCTAGGAAATCTCCACCAATGGAGCAAAGGAAAAAAAAGACCTCTATTATTCTGTTAGCACCAAACCAAACTGGGTTGGGTCTCAGACAATTCGCTCATATGATTGCAAAGACAGAAACTCCCAGATTAGAGAGGGCTCCCCTGAGGGCTCCCAGATTGGAGAGGGTGCAGGTTGGGCTGAGGGACCCACCTCCCATGCACAAATCTTCATGTATCGGGCCCCTAGTGTGTGTGTGTGTGTGTGTGTGTGTGTGTGTGTGTGTGTGTGTGTGTACACACACACACACATATATATATATATACACACACACTGAGTGGCCAGATTATTATGACCACCCCATCAATACTTCGTTGGGCCACCTTTTGACTTCAATACTGAGGCTATTCTTCTTGGCATTGACTCCACGAGATGTTGAAAGGTGATGCGAGGAATCTGACACCATGCCTGATGAACAGCACTGTCCAGCTCTGTGAGATTTGATGGTTGTGGAACCAGCTGCCTGATGGCTCTTTTAACTTTGTCCCACAAATGCTCAATTGGATTGAGATATGGTGATTGTGGGGGCCAAGTAAGCAAGGTAATGTCTCCCTCATGTTCTTAAAACCACTCCTGCACAATACAGCACCATGGCATGGCTCATTGTCTTATTGGAAGAAGCCATCTCCATTGGGATACGCCATCAACATGATAGGATGAACTTGATCAGCAACGATACTTAGGTATGCGGTGCTATTCAGATGTTGTTGCACACGAATTAGGGCCCAAATCATGCCAGGAAAACATGCCCCAAACCATAACACTGCCCCCACTAGCTTGAAGGGTTGTACTCATGCATGTAGGGTGCATGCTTTCATGCTGTTTCTGCAAAATTCTCACTCTGCCATCTGTGTGATGCAACTGGAAATGTGATTCATTGGACCACATGACTTTTTTCCAATGCTTGACTGTCCAATCCTTGTGTTCCTGTGTGAATTGGAGACGTTTATCTTGGTAACTGCAGACAGCAAAGGTGTTCAAACAGGCCTTCAGCTTCCATATCCCATACAATGCAGGTACAGCTAATTTGCCTACAAACATTAGGTGGTCATAATAATCTGGCCTCTCTCTCTCTCTCTCTCTCTCTCTCTCTCTCTCTCTCTCTCTATATATATATATATATATATATATATATATATATATATGTATGTATATATATGTATATATATGTGTATATATATATGTATATATATGTATATATATATATACATATGTATGTGTATATATAATTACAGAATGATTATTTTTAAATATGCATAAATATTTGTATTTTTAGTCATGGTATATAATTTTGTGTATGCTTATAGAAGATTCAAAGCTAATTGGAAAGAGTTAGTATATATATGATGTACTTTGTGTTGGGCAACATAAAAAACACTTAATATTGTAGTACAGAGTCACAACAATCCAAAGGAAATCTCCATTTTAAAGAAGAAGAAAATAAAAGTCAGTGAGTACAATCATTAGAGAACGCTTTCACATCTAATGAGAGTGACTACAAATCTATTTACCTCTCTGTCTTGCTGTATCCAATATATTAATATATTTTTGCCATGTTAAAATGTTTATACAATTTTATTCATACTGGAATGCTTCCCTTTTGAAAAAACAACAAATATTATTATAAATGAAAATCATTCACATACATATATATGTACATATTTTAGGTGAGAAAATGAGTACTTAAATCTTTGTACAAATCAGAGTATAATTTATAACTCTTAAAGGTAGTAGAAAAGTGAGGTTAATATTTAGAATTCAGAAATCTGAAACAGACACTCTATGATTTCATCTATTTTATCCACATCCACTTTATTCTACCTTCTTTATCTTTTTTCATGTAAAGCTAATATATAACAATATTATATGTATATGTATATATATATATATGTATATGCACATACACATATAAGACCTGAAAGATTGACATATATCATCAATGAGAGACTTCCAGTGTTATTAAAAGATAAAGATTTCTTTCCTTTTGGAAATAGAGGGAGAAGAAATGATTACATCAAACTATTTCTGCTGTTGACAACAATTATAAGCTCTGGGCTAAATATAAATAAAATAAATGGTTTAAGGGATAGGAAAGCAAAGAAAACTAAGTAGAAACTGGAGGGGTTCTATGATTTAAAATGAGGAGAGAAAACTAGGTCGACTCCACATTTAACTGGCATGTTACCTCAGGCTACTCCCTAGTTCACTCGGAGCTCAGGATGTAGCGTATGAGAGAAAAGAAGCAGTTTCACTGGATTGAAGACTCAGAGGTTGGAATCAGAGCTGGCAAAGCAGCTGGGTTTCAAAGGGGAGATTTGAGAAAGGAGGAAGCCAATTAGAGCCGAAAATGTGTCACACTTATTTCAAACAATTTGCTGATTTTTAAACCACATATTTACAAAGTGAGACACTAAGGAATATAGCAGAAATCAACACTGAGGGATAAAAGGGATATGTATAAATTAAGTAGCTTCCCAAAGCTGGGGAGACAGAGTTAGGATTTCAATTACCACCAATTTGGCGGGCTTTGATGAACACCTTAGATTTATTAAAACTTCAGAAAAAACTGACCTTAATACTTAGAAACACATCATAGAATGAAGGTGTACCCTTGGCCTAAGGGCAAAATGGATATACTATTGGACAATGTCTAAAACAAAAGTGTCACGGCATCAAGATAATGTACTAGAAATTTAACAGCCTGCCTAACAAACTCAATATTTTTCAACACAGAATAACAGAATCCAGAATTTTTAATTACATATCATAATAATATACAAGATTAAAAATGTATATATGATTCCCCAAAAGTAATAAATATGACCCATGGTAAAAAGAGAAACATAGTCAATAGTAGACCAAATAATATTTGAAATTAGCAACAAAAATTACTTTGTTAACAAAAATTAATTGTTAAGATATATTTAAAATGTCTCAGTTGAAGATGGTGAAGAATTGGAGAATTTCAGGAGAGATATGAAAACTTCAAAAGAACCACACAGAAATACACATACTGGCCAAAATATATAGAAACTAAAGTGAAAAATTTATTAGCTACTTTGTATCAATAAAAAGATCCTTGACCTTGAAGACTGGTACATCAATATTAGCCACTCTGAGGACAGATACATCAATAGAATTTCTCAGCGAGAAAAAAAAAAAAAAAGATTTGTACCAAAAAAAAAGTAGAACTTTTATGTGGACTTACATTAAGCCTAAATGTAGTTACAATTTAAGAAGGAAAAGAGAGATCATTTATTTGAAGAGTACTAGCCAACATTTTTTTTCACATTTGTTTGTAAATTAAATCCCCAGGTCTAAGAATCTCAATGGACACCAAGTATGATAAATCTACAGAAAACTATACTTCAACACACTGAAGTCAACCAAAAATATAAAGAAAAACTTTTTTCAAAGCAACTGGGGACACAGCAAAGAAAACATCACATGAAGGGAAATGAGGATATAAATTATGACTGAACATAGGCTAGAAGAAAATATGAGTCCAAAGAAACAAAAAAAAAATTGACAAAAAAGTACATAAAAAAAGCCCATGTCCATCAATAGGAAAATGGATAACTAGAGTTGAGTGTAACAAGTGTTGGAATTTATGTGGTACAAGCAGAATCTTTATACACTACTCTGGGAGAAACAAATATTTACAACTACTTTGGAAAACTGTTCAGTAGTATCTACTATATCTGTATATGCATAACCTATAATCCATTAATAACCTATAATCCATTAATAACCTATAATGCATAACCTATAATCCATTAATTCCACTGCATGAAGGTGATCATTACAGATCCATTCATAATTTCATCTATTTCATGGGAAAGTGGAAAATATCCAAATGCCCATCAGCAATAGACTATATCACTAAAATGTGCTATATTTACATTTGTACAAGTTTTATAAACATCATGTTAAGAGAATGTTCTGAATCAAAAAGCAAGTACTGTCAACTGTGTTTATACATTACTCACTTTTCCTAAAAATTTTTTTGAAGAAATGTTACTGCTTTCATTTTGGCAAATGTTATACATGAGTTGTATCCCCTCCTCCCAAACTTACTTTGCACTCGCTTGCTTTTTTCTGGATTCCTTTATTTTAATGCTAACCGTGTCGAGTCATACTCGACATCCGAGTGCAAAAGGTTAAATATTGACCTCTTCAATGTTAGACTTCAGAATTTGACCTCGTTTGGAGACAGAATCTTTACAGAGGCAATCAAGTAAAAATGAGGTCTTTAGGGTGGGCCTTAATCCAATTTCACTTGATAACTCCTACTTAGAAAAGGGAAAATTAGAACACAGAGGCCGGCATGTATAGTGGAAAGATAATGTGAAGAGACCGAGAACAAGACTATTTACGAGGCTGGCCTGGAATAGATCCTTCCCTCACAGCCCTCAGAAAGAACCAATCCTGTCAACACCTTGATTTCGGACATCTAACTTCCAGAATTATGAGGCGATGCATTTCTTTCTTTAATAAAACACATTTGTGGTACTATGTCACAGAAGCCAGAAGCCCTGATGAACTAATACATATTTTGGTACCTGCAAGTGGCTGCTGTTGCAACAAATAACTAAGTGTGTGAAAGTGTTTTTGGAATTGTGTAAATAGTAGAGACTAGAATGATGTTGAGGTGCTTGATATAAAAATCCTAGATTGCCTTGAAGTGATTGCTGACAAAAATGAAGATGTTAAAAGAGATTCTGGTGAGGACTAAAAAAGAAAAGAGGCTCACTGTGGAGAAAGCTTTTAGATATATCATCATGAACAGAATAAATATGAATGCTAAAGGTGTTTGTGGTGAGGTCTCAAATGGAAATAAGGAACATGTTAATAGGAACCGGAGGAAAGGTGGTCCTTCTTATAAAGTGGCCAATAACTTGGCTGAATTGGCTAATTACACACACACACACACACACACACACACACACACACACACACACCCTTTATATTATATCCCCCCTCTTACTAAAGGACACATTTATGGTTAAGAAAGTGCAACCAAGGGCTTGAACCATGCAATTCACTCTTCTTACTACATCAACCATGGTCTGTAAGGAGCCAGCTTAAAACATGACAAAGAAGCCTCATGAAGCTCATGTGTGGTTGCAAGTGAGAAAGACCACACCCCATGCATTTGGGATACCATCTGACAGGGTGAGGTGTATGTCTTAAAATAATTCATAATTAAAGATGCTCCCTTTTCCCAGTAAGGAAAATGCTAATTAAAAGTACCAAATAAAATTTTAGAAGATCACTAAAGGCTAAAGTCTTGGTCACCCTTTCAGATGACTACCAGCTGCTGAGTTTACTGACTGAGGGAAAGTAGCACATCAAATTAATGGAAAAAGAAAGAAACTATAAAAACCAATATTGCCTCTTTTGGATATATATTCAGATGCATAAATGAGAAGTGAATTAGCTGTCTGGTAATTTATACTTTTTTCTTTAATTTCTCCCTCATTTTCCATTACTATGTTGTACAGAATATGTTGTGTTGTAGGTTTCTACTTCATAAATGACCTATTGTACATTTTATGTCTAGATGGGATTTTGACTAAATTAGTGAGAAATCATCATCACTCAGGGTTGAAATGTTGAGTGTAATTTCATTTCTTATAGCTCCAGTTTTTAGTCAGATGGTATCATTTTGAGATTTAAATATGAAAAATGATTTTGCATAGCTGCTATTAGCAAACATTTGGACTGTGATGAAGTTTGTGTAGTATCTTTTTGATTCTCTTACTAGTGTTTCTTCCTGTAAATTAATGCTTTAGGCAGGTAAAAACTACAATTCCAGCCCTAGCCAGTTTGGCTCAGGGGAAAGAGCTTGGACCTGCGGACTGAAGGGTCCTGGGTTCAATTCTGGTCAAGAGCATGTACATGGTTGCAGGCTCCATCCTCAGACCACACAGAGAGAAACACAGACACATAGAGAGAAACACTGATTGGTTGCAGGTACAAAGGCAACCAATCGGTGTTTCTCTCTCTGTGTCTCTCTCCCTTTCCCTCTCTCTAAAAAAAATCAATTGAAAAATATCCTCAGGTGAGAATTAACAAAACAACAACAACAAACTACAATTCCAGGACTACTTTGGAGTTAGGATTCTGGTGTGCTTGTGGCTCAGCCAATGAGATGCATTTCAAAGCTCCTAAAGCAGACATAAGGCTGAAGTCAGGCCTCCACAGCTGCTTCTGTTCATCCCCCAGCAGTATTCATATTTTAGGAGTTTCAGCATCAGCAATATGTGGATGCCTCAATGTTCAGACACCTGTTTCATCAGTGTTGAGAATCTAGATTTGGGCCTACCAATGTGCTTATAACAGATCAAGGCTGGGGATGTACAGTTCTGCACTAACTACTTCCTTTTTTCATTGATTTCCATATTGTCAGGAGCTCAGCTGAGCCAGAAGAGAGTGAGCTAAGCTGTCAGCTTTGAAGTAGTCCATTAAAACCACAAGCAGAAATTAAAGAGTTAAGCTTCTACCACTTACCAAGATGATATAAGCAAGAGTCTAAAACCGGAGAAAGTGCTGACTCCCCTTGAACCACACATGAGCTTCATGAGGCTTCTTTGTCATATTTCAAGCTGGCTCCTTACAGACCATGGTTTATGTAGTAAGAAGAGTGAATTGCATGGGTCAAAGGTCAGATGAGTCAGCACAGGTATATGGGTCCTTTGTCTCTTGAAAAAGCCCAGAACAAAAGACTCTGGCAGTTTTTATGTCCCTGGGGTTGGGCTGATACAAGAAGAGAAGACATTGGGTGTAAAAGTACTGGTATTGAGGAGAGTGGGAAAGTGTCTTCAAGGTTTCTCCCTCCTGCCCCATAAGGAGGTCTTTGCAGAGGTGCCTCAAGATGATGTTGGCCCATGGAGTCATGTTCAGAGACCTTGGAATGCAGTTTCCTGGGCTAGGGAAGTAATAAGCAAAACAGAATGACTGGCCAGGGGGCTCTATGTCCTTGACTTTGACTCCCTTCTGAGACTGCAATGCATTGACCGTCTACCAAGCCTGTGTGAGGACCGCAGCTTTCCTCCATGAGCCCTTGTAATTGTCTACTGTCAGGAATGAAAAATCACATTTAGATTTTTAACCTAGGAACTGGCCACCTTATGTATCTTAGCTTCTTATTACAGCACTTAGTGTGGATATTATCTTGGGGCTTTCTCGTTATAGGAGAGGGAGCAGCATCTCTGTGACAAAACTGTGTTATGGTTCTGGGAGTCATTCCTGAAAGCACAACTTTGAATAGGTTGTTCAGCTACCTTCAATACTCATCAGCTACTTAAAGTAGACGAGGGGCCTAGTGCACAAATTCATGCACCTTGAAAGGAACTGTGGGCCGAGAGGCTGTGGTAGGCACAGGGGCAGGTCTCAACCCATCCTCTGCCCCCCTGCCCAGCCCCTCCCTCTGCGCCCCCCCCCCATCCCCTATCTGCTGGCAGCCCTGCTCCCGCCACCACCGCACCCATGTGCTGACGGTGCTGGCCCCACTCGCACCCGCTGACAGCACAGAGCGATTGGGGCCCGTGCTTGCAGTGGGTGTGAGTGGTGGCAGCTGCCCTGATCACCCCTCAGGAGCAGGGGTAGGTGGAGAAGCCCTCAGGGGCGGTTGGGGCCAGCAGCCACCACTTGCACCTGCTGATGGTGCCAAGTGATTGAGACAGGCACCAGGCACTGGCAGCAGGTGGGAGTGGTGACTCCAGTGCCGGCTGTGGGTGCAAGCAGGGCCGGCACTGTCAGTGGGTGCAAGCGGCAGCTCTGGCGTCAGCAGCGGGTGTGAGCAGGGCCAACACTGGCAGCAGATGCAAGCACCGGGTGGGAGCGCAGTGCGTGGGAGCAAAGCATTTTCAGTAACCACCAGAGAGTTGCCCTGATGACAGCAACTGGCGCGTGCCTTGGTTTGGCGCCCCTGCTCACCTGCTCCACCATCCTGCCATGGCCAATGCCTGCCATGTTCCGCATATGCCGCCTGGTGGTCAGCATACATCATAGTGACCAGTTGTTCAGTTGTTCGGTTGTTCCACCGTTTGGTCTATTTGCATATTAGCCTTTAATTATATTGAATGTTGTTGTTCTACTTGTAAGAATTGATACATTTTCTACAAAAGGCCTTACTTTTCTCTTCCCAAATATTATCATAAAAAACCTGGTGCCCAAAGGGAAAAAATTGGGACAATACAAAATCTGATAATTTACTTAGTGCCCTACAGAAAACATTTAGGGCTCTTATGCTTCAGAGTATGTTATAGTTGGGAAGTTAAGTAATTTTCCACGAATAGGCTGTTTTGCTTATGAGAACCCTCCATGATAAGATTGCAGTTAAAAGGAAAGTTTGAGATGTCTGATTATCAAAACAAGGCTGTTCTCTGCTCTCTCATATTAAGAACAGAGTGCAAAAAGAAATAGTAGGTAAAGCTGACAGTGACATGGAAATAACTGTCTACTATTATTGTGATTCTGAAGGGTCCTGGGTTGGATTCAGGTCAAGGGTACATGCCTAGGTTGTGGGCTGGATCCCTAGTAGGGGGCATGCAGGAGGCAGCCAATCAATAATTCTCTCTCTCTCTCCCTCTTCCTTTCTCTCTGAAATCAATAAAAATGTTTTTTTTTTTAAAAAAGACCAGAGTGCAAAAATAAATAGTAGGTAAAGCTGACAGTAAAAATGGAAATAACTGTCTACCATAATTGTGAATTTTTGATTCACAGGGTGACATTAGTCTCAACTCACTGGCTTTAAGTGAAATAAGCCAAACTGAGAAAGACAAATATCACATGAACTCACTTATTTTTGGAATCTAATGAACAAAATGAATTGACCAACAAAATAAGACCCGAAGTAGGGAGGCATGGAACAGACTGACATACCTTGATGTGGGGTTGGGGGGACAAAGAGAGATAAACCAAAGAACTTATATACTTATATGCATAGCTCATGGTCACGGCAATAGGGTAATGATGACCTGGGGAGTGGATAGGGGGGCTAGGAGGAAGGGGGGAAAGGGGGGGGCGGGAGATATCTGTAATACTATTGAAATGTGAAAATTAAACTGGAACGCCCTGAATTCCTGGGTTCTTGTCCCAATGGATTCAAAGAATGCAGCCATGGACAAAAGGTGATAGGTGAAAAGTACAGAAACTTTATTGCAAGCAAATGCTACCTCTAAAACCGAATTATAAATTCTAAGCCTAAGACTCTGTCACTCCTGGATGGACAGAGGGGCCCCTGAGAAGGGTGGCCACTTTGTCGTGAGGCATTAAATAGGCTGAAGTTCTTTGTCTGAACCTGGCCCTGTCTTATTGGTCATTTTGCTACCTAGAGTTAGTTTTCAAAGCTCAAAGCCCACGTGGTGTCCCCATTTTCTCTCCCCCTTATCTTGTTGGTTGGAGTCACTGTTGATTTATCTTACAACTCTCCCAGTGGTGTTGGCAGAGAAAGCCTTACCTTATGGCGCTCCCAGCTACTCAGGTTAGGGCTGCTTTTGGCCTAACTTATGGCCACTTTAATTGCTCAGGCCCGAGATGCCTTTTGGTTTATGGCTGTCTTTAATTGCACGGGCCAGATATATTTATATTAGCCTATTCCATTTCTCTACTCTCTGTACAAGTAAGATAAACACCCTGGCTCTTCAAGTCTCCATTATGTATTCCTTCCTTATAGACCCCTTTCATTCATAAAATTTTCTAAACCTGCCTAATTAAACTAGCTAGCTAACCCTTTCATTATCAACAATAAAAAATACATTTTTTTTATAAAAAGAGAGAGTCAGTATCCCCTCTGGTTGAATCTTTTAGTAAAGTGGCCTCTCCAGTGAGAAATTACCCACAGAAATTACTCTTCATGAGTGAACTTCTCTCTCCACATTCATGCACGTGTCATTCCAAAGCCAAATCTATGACATAAAATAGCTATTCATAAAATAGCTCTTTTCAGATTCTTAAATTTTTGGTCTTATCTAAACTTGGAAAATATAATTTCACCCACTTCAAAAGTAGTTCTCTTTGTATAACAGGGTTGAACTTATGAAGGGGCATAATACGTTTTGAAAGCTAGTATGATTTAAAGTTATTGTAGAACAGTCCTTCTTCTCTCAAAATAACTCTGTCTTTCACATAGCACTTGGAACATATATATTGATTTTTGTGAGTGGGTTTTAGAACATCAATGATTTTCAAGAATTATCTATATAAAGTCAAACACATGTACTATTAGAACCTAACACACATTTTCAACTGGTATGTGGAGCTACGCCACATTGGATCATCCAGATGAGAGAAAGCACTGTGAAATGTGAAGTTCCTGCCAGCTGAGACACGGACGTGAGAACTTTAGCAGACTTGACTCAGGAGAATCCTGACATGCCAAGGCTTTCAGAAGCAACTCATATTAAACATTATCCACCCAAAATCATACTTATATTTTTAAGAGAAATAATAAATTCTATGACTTTGTCCTCACACAGCAAGACAAATTAAATTTGAACAAAATCTATATTTTTCTGAGTGATACGGAAATGTCTAAAGCATTGAGACCAATTCCAAATGCAAAAGAATAAAAATCTATGCCTATTTCTATTCTAAAGACCCTGTTGAATTATGGATGTACTAGTGGCCCGATGCACGAATGAAGATTTGTGCAAGAATGGGCCTTTGTTCCCCTGGCTGCTGGCACCGCATTGGCTCTGGCCGGAGCAGTCTTTCTGCCTTCCCATGCTACCCAGAGGCCCATAGCATCCTGCCCCGTCCCCAGAGGCTTGGCACCTGCATATGCAAATTAACCCACCATCTTTGTTGGGTAATTTGCATATTCACTCCTGATTGGCTGGTGGGCGTTGTGAAGGTATGGTCAATTAGTATGTTATTCTTTTACTAGAGGCCTGTTGCATGATATTCGTGCAAGAACAGGCCCCTGGCTTCACTCCCAGCTGCCCGGGAGCTAGCAAGTCCCCGCTCCCCACCCCAACCACCCGGGAGCCAGCAAGTCCCCGCTCCCTGGCCACCTGAGAGCTGGCACTTCCCCGCTCCCCGGGGAATAAATATTCTTTTATTAGGTAGACTAGTAAAAGCCCACTATATATTAAGAAAACAGTATTTACCAAGACACATGACTTATAATCAACATGGATTTGGACAATAAATTTATATGAACCCACAAAATGACCTGTGAATCTGACCACATAGTATCAGGTAGATGCTTCCAGTGGCCAAAAGGAGGTGATGGAGAACACTGAACATATGAGCACTTTGCTGAGGGGATATCTTAGAATATAGTTTGGCTAACCAATCAGATCAGATCATCACCTGGATGGTTACTCTTTCCTATGCATAAAGTGATATATATATATATATTTTTCTGATCTGCCTTTCTCTAAATGATAATTTTTATTATAGTAACACCTCTTTCTAGCCACCATTATATATTTTGTATATTCAAAATACATTATCCAGTCATAGCAGTACCATAAAGTGATGTATCTAGAACTGAAAGAAAAGGTTAATATTCTCCAGTAGGAATGTTGGACTGTTTTTTGAGGGGAAGGGATGAAGGATGAATAGGTTTTACTTTAGTGAGAATGATGGATATATTGATGAAATAGAGGTATAGATATAATAGAAATAGAGGCTGGTTTCACCAAAAATGAACCACTTCCCCTTAACTCAAGAGATTCCCTTTTTTGTAGAAGCTATGGTGTTTGGGTAAAGTTAATCACACATTTAATTTTAAAATAAGCATATAAATTGCTAAAGTTGTGACCTTTGATCATGTTTGATTAAGGCTTAAGAGGCAATTAGTGCTGTGGTTCTCTCTCAATGATTCTTTCATTTGCCATTCTCTAATGCCTCAGTCTGCTTTACTTTATAAGAACAATGTTATGCCTTCTTTCATACTTGGTGATGCAACCATCATAAGCAATGTCAGAAAGGGCCACAGCTTGCCCAGTTATTCATCTCTGCTGCAAACTAGATAATAAAAAAAAAATGTTTTCAGGTTTGGGATGTTCTATGGAAAAATAGAGAATCATCAAAATGGTAGGTTTTTGAAATTGGTAAAACTTTCCAAATTTTCATAATTTTACATCCATAATTCCTGTTTACCTCTAACTGGATGTGAGAAAACAACATTGGCATTCTCTTTTATTTTTCTCTTTTAAATGAGATATCAATTTCTGAGCAAAATTGTGTTTTGTTTTATTTTATTTTGAACTCTTATTACTTATTTGAAAGTGTACACAATACTAATTCCTTTTTTGATGTGTTGTATACTTCCAAATTCATAGGGTAGCAGGGGAAACTAGTAAAGACGGGGAGACCTAGAATATGCTAAAATCTGTATTCTTCGGTTTCAGGGTTTTTTTTGCTAAATTCTTTATCCAGCATCTACTAGATGTTTTTTGATATGCTAGGCATTATTTCTGGTATTGCAAATTACCTCCATCACAGTTCTAGAAGGAAACAAATAAAATAAGTCAATAATTTTAGGAGAGAGATATAGATTTTTAAAATAGGTTCAGAGTATAGGAAAACCACAAGGGAAAGCTGAGTAGCATTGAAGTAGGAAGAGTAGGGGACCCTAAGCAAACAGAGGAGCAGAAAGATGTTAAACACTGGAAACAAAGCTACCTTACAGAAGCTGTGGCCTTTGGCTGATAAAGCCAGTGAAGGTGTCCTCACTGGGAATTGACTGAAGGAAATAACTGACCTCAGTCCTCTCTACCTCTCCTATTGTTCACCACTGTCTGAACCCACCCCCTAGAATTCCAAAGGCAGAGCCCATCGATATATCCCATTCAGTTCAGGCTGCCAAACATGCTTTTGTCTTTTGTAAACCTAATGGTAGTAAGAGATGTGTTGTTTTACTATTTGTACTTATACACAGCAAACCTTTTGCACATTAAAATTTAGAACCACAATGCATATTTTTAAATGAATGTATGCATGAATAAGAGAGCAGTGGATGCTATTCTTAAAATATTTAAAAGCAGAATATGGAGTAGTCTTGTTCTACTTTGCTCCAGAGAATTAAAGTTATGACTAAAGGATTACACATAGAAGAAAGACAAACAAAAGAAATACATTTTTAAAAACTGGAAATTGTCTGCTAAATAATGAAATGCCTCATTAGTGCTGTGCTTTCTGCCAATGAACCCATTCAAGTAGAGATATGGTCTTTCAGAAAGGCTGAAGTAGAAGGGACACAGAAACTGAATCGACTGGCTGAAGACTAATAACTCTACCACTTCTAAGATCCTTCTATTATGAGGCCCACAGGAGACATTCGTTTCAGTCTTAGTATCAGGAGAGCTGTGCTTTTCTTGAGGAGCTGCTTGTTGTTAGCCCATAGGGACATTCTAAATCTCTATACAGATCTTGGCTTTGACAGTCAGGATTTTACAATCAAATTTGAGGTCTATTTTAGCCAATGTGTACAGTGTTTCATGACTGTTCTATTTGCATATTAACACTACCTTTTGCTTTTCTCGTTTACTTTTATGTGCCACATACCTAATCCATTTTTTTAATCTTACAGATTATTTCTAATTTATATGCATTTTTGGGAGAAAAAAACAACAACAGGATATCAACAAAGTCTCCTATATTTCTGTTATTTAAAATTTCTAAATAAATCCAAAGAGGAAAAAATTTATCTAAATTTTATCTATCTAGTTAATAAGTTATTTAAATTCTATTTAAGAACATGTAAAATATGTTTTTGCTTTGTAAATTTTACCCTACTCCTTCACCATTTGGAAGGTAGATCTCTAAGCTGAAGCAAAGGGGCTGATATGCATTCTGTAAAAGCAAATTCCTAAAAGAGAAAAACATTTGACAACCTTCTCTAAGTTTGAAACTATTAAAATATTCTTGAAATTTGAGATACTCTCACCAGACATTTGAGTATAGAAAAATACCAATCAATTCCTAGGAGTAATGAACTCCAGTGGAGTGAGGTTCTGGAAGAACAGGTTTAGCGCCATGTCTCTAACATGGTGGTATGAGAATTGTCTTCATAGCAAGTAGTAGATAAGGTGGAAACTCTCCAGAATCAATGACTCTAGAACTAGGAATATTTATTAAAGTTAAAGACTTGGTGTGAATAATAAAAAATAAATACATAAGCAAAATAAATTTGAGATCAAACAAGAACGGTATGTTTTGAGCACATTTAAGCATAAGATGAATCTTTTCCTGTTTTCCTCTCACTCCCCACCCCCCAAAATAGAGATAGACATCAGGGGACCTTCACCACATTACAAAGGGGGCCATATTTGACAACAATGGTCACTTTCCAATTGTGTCTCTATTTGATGCTGGTAACTAGGAAGAACAGTGCAAATAATACTTTGAAAGTAATATAATTCAAAGAAATGTATCTGAGTTTCCAGTTGAAATAAAAGGACATGTTAAGAATATCTACACTGGTCAAGCTGAATTTTAGTTTCAAGTAAGGAAATAGGGTGTTTTTGTTTGTTTTTTTAATTAAATTTACTGGAGTGTCACTGGTTAATAAGATTACATAGGACATCCAAACCTAACTTCTTTTCCATGAGGGGGAGTGTTTAACCATCCCTAAATATGCCTTTTTTGTATTTATTATGTTATGATTGTCTAACCACTATACTGTACACCTGAAACCAATACAAAATAATATTGAAAGTAAACTATAATTGAATAATAAAAATAAAAATGCAAAAAAATTATCTAAAGGCAAAAAAACAATAAATGCTGATAATTTAGAAAATAATTTTTAAAATCAAGAAAAACCTTTGCACTTCCCCTTAATTGCCTGAAAGAATGTTGGTAAAGGACTTGCCCCAGGAAAAGAGACATCAGCACAGATAACTACAGTTTAATATGAACTAGGTGTAAAAAACAGGAAAGAATTTATCAAAGACAGTTGATCAAAGTCCTCTCTGTGTCCCATTGTTAAAGATGGCCAAACATTTGCTTCTCTGTCTCCATATAAATTGACTTGCTCTCTTCCCCTTTCAAGTCCCAATCCACAACCCCTCCTTAATTATTAACTTTTTAATCCTCACCCAAGGATATGTTTACTGATTTTAGAGAGAGGTGAAGGTGAGAGAAAGAGGGAAAAAAAAAAAGAGAGGGAGAGAGAGAGAGAGAGAGAAACATTGATGTAAGAGACCAAAAATCGAACCCCTAACCTTTCAGTATATTGGATGATGCTCCAACCCACTGAGCTACACCAGCCAAGGACGTCCTCTCACCTTCACTCACCATGGCATATAACCCTCAGCTGCTGCTTTGTCCTTGGCTCTCCTGTATGTACATAAATAATAAATGTGATTGTATTTTTGTTACTTTGTCTCATGTAAATTTGATTATTAGACCAGCCAGAAGAACTTAGAAGGGTAGAACAAAAACTGTTTCTCCTTCCCTATATGACCAATAGAGAATACTCTGAGACATTTAATATTATATTTAGAATAATGTAAAATAATAAAGGCATACTCCTTCTTTCATGGACAAAATAAATTCCCCAAAATAGAAAAATATGGAAAAGAAAAAAATGTTTCCCTGCGAAATCTATGGGTAATATAAAGAGATAAAGCTAGTTAGTTGGCATCAATCATTTTTAAGAATCACAGTTCCAACAAAAGTGAACTGCTGAAAAATTTTGGAAACATCTAGGTTCTAATCTGTGGTTAGCCAAATTCCAGTTTCAATTCCAAAATATTTTTGAAAACATTCTTGGGAATTCCATTTTGAAAAATACAAATAGATTTTCACATTCCTATGTTACATCATTCATTCACAACATGGCTACTCTTGAATATAACAGATATTAATCTTCAGTTGGAACATTGGCCAGTACATAGTTTTTATTTATACAGAGAAACAAAGGTTTATATGTGCTCAAACCTCACAATGTTTGAATGCATCTTCAAAAGAGGATAACATAGATAAGAGTTTGAAAGTCACACATTAAAAATAAGAAAACTTTAAAATCACTACCCATAGAATTTAACAGAAATTTGAGAATATTGAAATAATTTAGTCAAAATTATTATACAATTGGCACCAAATACCTGGACATGTCCTTACTATTTGGCTGTTCACAATGCTCCCATAGGTTCTTTGTATAAGAAGTACTTGGTATCACTGTATTGAATTGGTAATACATTAAACCTGGGTTACTGCAATCTAATGTAAACGAACCTTCAGCCTACCCCTTCCCCCTTTCCACAAACAACAAATTGCTATTTGGAATTGTTGAAAAGGAAATAAGGAAAAATAGTTAAACACACATGCATGTGCACACACATGCATATATATACACAGGCAATTCACTTTGATAGAATATAGAAGAACTCGTTGAAATATAATGTTACATGTAATATTGGAAACACGACCTACTTTCAGGTTCATTATTCCTGGATCTGGATATTTTCACTATAAGATAGGTAAGCTTAGGAAGCAATGGAGAGGGAAGGTACGGAGCTGATTGATCAGACTAAGCACACTAATTCTGAACTAATATTAGTCAAGAAGCTTGAGTGAAGCATTTATTTCTTAGCATGGAACACACACTTCTCTGTGGCAATGATCTCAAATTGCATGTCATTGAATTTTATTATTAGTGCTCACTAGAGTTTTTCAAAATGAGGTAATCCAAATAAATTATTTAAAATGTTTTTGAAAGATAAAACAGTTTTCCAAAGCTATTCTATAGGAATTTGCCAAGTATTTTAAATAAAATATTCTCTATTTAAAAGCTTCTCTGTTTTTGTTATCAGTGTTTAGACAGCTCACTCAATATATCTCATCTAAGGATTCTCACCTTGCACCAATAATCTCATTAGCATTGTTGTCCCTGAGGTAAGGAAAAGAAGTAACTGGATTTATCTACCTCATTTTCCATTAACGGAAAGAAAACTTTCACAAAAGATTTTCAGCCACTATTAGTGTGGCTCAGTGGTTGAGTATTGACCTATGAACCAGGAGGTCAAGGTTCAATTCCTAGTCAGAGCACATGCTCAGGTTTGCAGGCTCAATCCCCAGTAGGGGGCATGCAGGAGGCAGCTGCCAATGATTCTCATCATTGATGTTTCTATCTCTCCCTCTCCTCTCCTCTCTGAAATCAATAAAAATATTTTAATAAAATAAATAAAAATATTTGCATCACATGATTTCAAGCAAAATTGTATAGCTGGATTATTTTCAGAACTTGAAACATTTTAAATATACAAATTTCCTTATTAAAAAATTCTGTATAAATAGCATTCACTTCTATGTACATTTGATTGCCCAGAACAAGTTGATCATTATTACATATCCTTTTGAAACCAGACACAATGGGTCCAAGGCTGCCTATCACTACTCGAGCCACATTAAGCATGGTTGAATCATATATGAGCGTTTATTCCAACAATGTCAGCTGTATGGGGAGAACAGTCGGTCATCCTGGAAATTCTGCTCTGCCTCCCCTTGCCAGTTGGCTGATTATATAGGCATGAGGGAGAAGATAACCATATGCAGCTGTGAGCTGCAAGTGTAACAGGGGAAGGGGAGGGGAGGGTCTGCAGTCCGGCCTTTAGGAGCTCAAAGTCAAATAATAAGGTGGCTAGTCTATGATGTTACAAACAGCTCAGCCTGTTCCTGGGACCTGAGAATGGTCAGCATTCCTGAGGCAAACTCCCAAAGGGGGTCAGGGTCCGGGCACAGCAACCCAATCAAAGTGTGTCCTGTCCTTGGTTTGTTCTCAAAATGTGTTTCTTTTCTGAGTAATGGGTCCATTGAGGCATCTTATCTTTTTACAGCTTTGTTTGGTCCTCCAGTTTCCCAGGGTTTGCAAGACAACTTATCTATAGTTAGCAAAGTAAATGCTTATAAAACAATGATGGCTCTATTCTTATTACATGCTCTTCCCCAGTATCACTTTCATTCCAGTTAACTGTTTAAAAAATAGAGGAAGAAGCATGCCTTATGAATCAAGGCATCTTTGTAGCTGTTGTAGCCTGAGGTTCTTGTTCCCAGGTTCTCAAATGCAATAAGAGAAGGCAGCAGTTCATTTAGCTGAAATTTAGACATCCAAACGTTCTATTTCTCATCAGGGTGGTTTGAATTCCTGACAAATGGTCTGTTTGTATTAAAGTAGTCATCAATATAGGAAGTGCTGGTTTAAGAAAAAGATACTGAAGGTGAATAATTGCACATTTCTAAGCCACCTGTTCACATTGGAGATTACCATACCTTTTGATGTTTTAAACCACTAGCCTTATAAGAAGCTCTATACACCAATGATAAACAGTTTAGCAAAGCTTTATTAGTAATTGCTTGAATTTCTCACTGAAGAAGTAGTAAAACATATATGTTAATTAGAGACAAAGAGGAGAAAAGTGTAACGCTTTTAAAATAATGTCCAATATAAATAATAAAAGCTAATTTTAAAATATTTATTAAAATCTCTATTGTTAAAAGTATTAAAACCCTAATTTATTAAATTGCTAATTTAAAATATTCCAAGATCTTCATTTTTCATTTATTAAAAGTAAACTTGGTCAAATTCTACGAGGGTAGTGAAAACAGAAACATAGTTCCTTGAGTCATGTGACACACACAAACATACACTGTTACTTCTTTTATATTCTCACTTGTATAGGATAGAATGGTTTTATATGTTTGGTAACTAACATGAAAAAGGATAGATCCAGCATGACATGGCAAGGATGAGCCAAACAATGGAATACCGCACAGGCTAACTCCATAAATATGGCCTGGAAAATAAGAACAGGCTCAAGTAGCAATTTAGTCTATCATTTGCACTAGTCTAGAATCAGCAAATCCACAAATGTGGTTATTACCATTTCAATATTTTATAACAAGAAAGAATTTAGACAGGATTTCTAATCTGTCCCTAATTTTCTAAATCCCTAAGCTGTTTCCAATTAGGAGGTGTGTTCATTGGCACTACCACTTCCACTTAGTAAGCTGGGACAGGATAAGCCTCTAGCTCCAACCCCCTTCCACCATATTTTCAAGTTTTTTTTATACTGTTCCACTCTTAAGGCAAGGGTACAATATATGAGTAGGAACAAAGAAGGAGGCTTGTTTACTAAGCTGATGCGACAATATGGTTAGGAAAAGAAGAAGAACAACCCAAGATAGCATAAGTATACACAGGTTCTCTCTGAATATGTTCAAGGTCTAGTTGGGAGCAAAAGACTGTCAGAAAGACTAGTAGAAATGTGTATTTACCATATCATCAGATTAAAGAAGATAAATTATAATACCCTAAACATACAGAACAATATTTCATTTAAATATTCCAGATTAATTAAAGAAAATATAACATTATATAACTAGCTAGTCAAAGAGACCTTAATTTCATAAAGGCTTAATATGGAAAGCATTATGACTCATCACAGATTTAATCTTTAAAATTGTAATATAAATACTGCTGTCATGATTTCTATTTAATATTATGTTGAAAGGCCAAGCCAAAGCAACACAACCACTGGTAAACTCCAAGTAATATTATTAACTACTTTAAAAATTTAACAGAAGAAAAATATTGAAGAAATAAATATATGTATTCACAATCATAACAATAGCTATCAAGTTCCCAGGGATAATTTTTATAAGACTTGTACTAAAGAATAATAGAAAAATGCCTGAACATATTACTAAAGGACTCATGAGAGATATACAGAGTTCATTGAAAGATTCACTGCATATTGTACGGGAAGCAATTCGCTTTGTTAGTTAAGATCGGATTTGATGGCATATGATATGTATGTGTTCACAATAACATAACACAATAGGTAGAGAGATAATAATGGATTGAAATCAAATGCATAAAATGGCTTGTTTGAGCCTGGGGACCTGTTTAAGGAGGACTTTAGTCTTTTTTCAACTAGAGGCCTGGTGCACGAATTTGTGCACGGGTGGGGTCCCATGGCCTGGCCAGGTGATCGGGGCTCATGGCGGAGGCCAGCCAGCTGGGGGGAGGGACCGCGGGAGGTTGGCCAGCGGGGGAGAGGGACCACGAGAGGTTGGCTGGCTGGCCGGGGGGAGGGACTGCAGGAGGTTGTCTGGCCAGCCCCCCACATTAGGGCAATGGGGGGCCTTCCAGCCAGGGGGAGGGACCGCGGGAGGTTGGCTGGCCAGGGGAGGTTGGCTGGCTGTGGAAGTTGGCTGGGGGAGTGCACTGACCACCAGGGGGCAGCTCCTGCATTGAGCATCTGCCCCTAGTGGTCAGTGCACATCATAGCAACCAGTCGACCAGTCATTTGGTCATTCAGTCATTTGGCCATTCAGTCATTTGGTCCCTTAGGCTTTTATATATATACACTTGTGGCCCAGTGCACAAAATTCGTGCACATTAAAAGGGAATTAATTGGGAGAGAAAACAAGATGGTGGCATAGACAATCAACTATATTTTCTACCTCTCACAACCACATCAAATCCACAACTAAATGGCAGAACAACTACCAACCAGAACAGTGGGAAAGCTGGCTGAGTGAAAGTTCCACAACTAGAGAGGTGAAGAAAGTGCAGTGAGACTGGTAAGAGGTGCAGAGGTGCGGAAAGTGCTGGCACCTGAATGTGCTGCTCTTCTAATAGGGAGGGAGATAAGCTCCCACTTGCTCTGAACTCCAATTCCAGGTGAGACTCTGGGGGACCCAGGCACATACTGGGTGAAACTGGATTGTCTGGCATCGGGGCAGAAACATGAGGGTGTCTTACTGTTAGAGGTGCTTGCAGCAATCATTGTTCCTGCACAGGGGTGTGGGCCTCGGAGAACCTGGGATTTCTCTGGTTCAGGGCAGCCATTGTTGTTTGCTCCTACCCTGGTGATTACCAGAGACCCCACCCCACCCAATTTATAACCCCACCCAAGCTGTGTGCATTGGCGTTTGCATATGAATGGCCTGTCCTTTCACCTAAAATAAACTGCAGCTGGGTCAGAGAGCCCCAGAGATTCCAAAAGAAGGCCCACTGCCTGGCAGCAGCAGCGGCCTTGCTTCACAGCTGGGCCTTGTCTGGGCACTTCCATACTTCATACAAAGAGGAGGAATCTGAAGATGTCTCTGTAGCTTCTGCTGGGTGACCTCAGACAGTGGCTGACCTTGCACCTCCTTGGCGATCCAAGAGCCACTGTACCCAGTGGGTCAGAGTGAGACCATACTGTATTACAACTCTACACATCCATAAGAGACACATTCAGGGGGCAGACTCAGTGAGCACCAAAGCCTTACTGAAGCAAGTCCTGTCTCCTGTGCAACAGATCTTCCAGTGTAGACACAGCTGGTTATCACAACCAATTGGCCTAGAGGTCAATTCCTTACAGTGATACTAACAGCAATCAAGGGTTAACTGCAACAAAACTGTGCAAACAGCCCACAAAGGGGTGCAACAAGAGCGTCCACCTCAGGTGACTGGGGAGGCTGAGACACTGGGCGCTATAGGATACCAACCACATAAGGCCACTCTATCAACTCAAGGAGACTTAGCAGCTACCCAGTACATAGAAACAAACACAGAGAAGCAGCCAAAATGCTGAGACAAAGAAACAAGTCACAAATGAAAGAAATGGATGAAAGCAAAATACTGGATATAGAGTTCAAAACCATAGTTATAAGGTTACTCAAGAATCTTCTAGAAACCTCTGAGAAATTTAGTGAGACCCTCAAGGATATGAAAAAGGACCAATCAGAAATTAAGCATACACCGACTGAAATGAAAAATAATATACAGAGATCCAACAGCAGACTAGAGGATCCCAAGAATCAAGTCAAAGATATGAAATACAAAGAAGCAAAAAACACCCAACCAGAAGAGAAAAAAAAAAAAAAAGGAATCCAAAAATATGAAGATAGTGTAAAGAGCCTCTGGGACAACTTGAAGCGTACCAACATCTGAATTATGGGGGTGCCAGAAGAAGAGAGAGAGCAAGATATTGAAAATCTATTTGAAGAAATAATGACAGAAAACTTCCCCTACCTGGTGAAAGAAATAGACTTACAAGTCCAGGAAGCACACAGAACCCCAAACAAGAGGAATCCAAAGAGGACCATCCCAAGACACATCATAATTAAAATGCCAAGGGCAAAAGACAAAGAGAGAATCTTAAAAGCAGCAAGAGAAAAACAGGTAGTTACTTTCAAGGGAGTACCCATACGACTGTCAGTTGATTTTTCAACAGAAACTATGCAGGCCAGAAGAGAATGGCAAAAAATATACAAAGTGATGAACAGCAAGAACCTATAACCAAAATTACTCTACCCAGCAAAGCTATCATTCAGAATTGAAGGTCAGATAAAGACCTCCACAGACAAGAAAAAACTAAAGGAGTTCATCACCACCAAACAGGTATTATATGAAATGCTGAAGGGTATTCTCTAAGAAGAGGAAGAAAGAGGTAAAGATAAAAATTATGAACAACAAAGTGACAACAAATACATATCTATCAACAAGTGAATCTAAAAATCAAGTGAATACAAAATCTGATGAACAAAATAAACTGGTGAATATAGTAGATTCAGGGGTATAGAAAGGGAGTGGACTGACAATTCTCAGGGCAAAAAGGGTGTGG
This sequence comes from Ia io, assembly GCA_025583905.1. Taxonomy (NCBI): domain Eukaryota; kingdom Metazoa; phylum Chordata; class Mammalia; order Chiroptera; family Vespertilionidae; genus Ia; species Ia io. The sequence continues at coordinate 53,456,300 of JAJQQW010000003.1, forward strand.
GGGGTGCGGGAAGAGATTGGACAAAAATATTACACTTATGGGCGAGGACAGTGGGGGGGTGGTAAGGGCATGGGGTGGGGTGGGAACCGGGTGGAGGGGAGCTATGGGGGGGAAAAAGAGGAGCAACTGTAATAATATGAATAAAGACTTTTTTTAATGGAATTAATTAGAGGAAATATTTTAATATTGCTATTTGCCCTTTGTCTATAATAGAAGTATCAGAGATGAAAGAAAATTAGTAAAATGTATATGAAAATCTCCCTCCTGTCAGAGTCTGGAGCATGTTGTGGGACCTAGAGTCAACTCCTCGCCCACCACCTGCACGTGCTTTGAAAATGCAGGAGACTCAGACCCAGCTGTCCCCACCCCCATTGGGTGAGACCCAGACCCAGTGAGCCCCACCCTCATCAAGCCCCTCCATGCAGGTGGTACAGCCTCAAGTCCCCCAGCCCAGCGCTGGGCAGGGGCCACAGCTTCAGGTCCCCCAGCCCAGCGCCAAGTGGGGGATGCAGTCTCAGGTCCCCTGTCAAGCCCCGCTGGGCGGGGAGTGCAGCATGAGGTCCCTCACACTGGCCAGGTGCCATGCAGCCTCAGGTCCCTGCTGTTCGGTTGTGACATTAGAGTGTCCCGACTAATTTGCATATTCCTCTATTATATAGATAGGTAGATGTTTAAGTTTGTATGAAGAGAATGCAGTCTGGCCCTGACCTTTTTGGCTCAGTGGATAGAGTGTCAGCCTGCAGACTGAAGAGTCCCAGGTTCGATTCCGGTCAAGGGCATGTACCTTGGTTGTGGGCACATCCCCAGTAGGGGGTGTGCAGGAGGCGGCTGATCGATGTTTCTCTCTCATCGATGTTTCTAGCTCTCTATCCCTCTCCATTTCTTTCTGTAAAAAATCAATTATATATATATATATATATATATATATATATATATATATATATATATACACACACACACACACACACACACATATATATATATATTATATATATATATATATATATATATATATATATATATATATATATGTATGTGTGTGTGTGTGTGTGTGTGTGTGTGTGTGTGTGTGTGTATATATATATATATATATATATATATATATATATATATATGAGAATTGAGTCTGGTATTTTTGGGCAAGTAAAATAACTGAATAAAGTTGAAAATATTTTTAAACATGCCAGAGACAATAATATTGTTTCAAAATATGATAACACTAGAGGCCCGTTGCATGAAGAGATTCATGCAATAGGCCTTCTTTCCCTTGTCTCCCAGCACTAGTTTTCCTCTGGCACCCGGGACCCAGGCCTTCATTCCGGCTGGGGTCTGCCACCTTTGCTGAAGACTCCAGCCAGAGTCTGCCTTCTTCATCTTTGCTGGAGACTCAGGCAGGAGTCTGCATCTTCCATCTTCATCCTTGCTGCACTCTGGAGTCTGCAGTCTTTATCTTCGCTGTGGCCAGAGTGCCACTCCTGTAGATCCCTTCGCTCCCTGCCCTCCCTCTCATAGCAGGCATCCTGCCCTGCCCAGCCACTCCCCGCCTGCAGCAGCTGGGTGGCCGCCATCTTTGTCCTTCTAATTTACGTATTCCCTCCTGATTGGCTGGTGGTTGTAGTGGAGTGATGGTCAATTTGCATGTTTCTCTTTTATTAGTGTAGATGATACAATTTCTGGCTTCAGAGTAAGGTACTAGAAATGTATGATGGTTCCCTGAGAAATGCATATTTTAAATTCTCATGTAATATTTTAATTAACTTTGCTTAAAACCATTAATTATAGGAATATGTATCTTGATGGTTTGATGTATTTTGACATGGAGTTCTTTAATGTATTGGCTTTGAAATCCCTAATAATGATTCTTGACTTCACTCTGCCATGCTATCACTGTGATCTAGAGAAAACTGGGAGACTAGGAAAATAAATAACTACTCTTTACTATGGTTGTCTTTTGTTTAAATGCTTTCAACTATATGAAAATATGAGAAAAATGCCAGAGACACAGTAGTAATTCAATAAATCTTAGCTATTATTATTATTCCCTAAAAAAAAAAAAAAAGTAACAGAGCCAAATAAAATGGCTATGTCCTGAAGGTACACTCAAAGCCAAATTCATTTTGATAAAATCATAAGGATTGTTAATTTTAGGTGTTATTTGAAAGAGAAACAGTCACAGTGTGAAAAATGTTATATATGCAATATTTGCTTTTCCCTTTGCATGTAATCTTAACATGCCAAAAAATTATCTCTGCTTATTATAATTCATTCTCCTTCCTTTATCCCCACACTGAGGACTAAGCAAAATATGTTTCAGTGATCTATGCTCACAAAAGATAGAAGGTATTATTTTATTTATTTATTTTCTGGAATAGTCCTTATTTTCATAGTTTTTAACTACAGGAACATCTACTGAATAATTAAATCACAATAAAATTATTTTTTTTAGTCAACTATACTGAGAATAGCAAAATTCTTTTTTACCAACATTTAAAAAACATTGTTAATATGGCCATAATTAAGTTTAAAATACCATAATGTTATTCCAAAAATTATATATAAAACATAGCTTTATATATAAATTTGATCATGATATTTTCATATTCATTATCTAAGATTTGAAATTCTGACTTAAATAAATTTCTGTTCATCCACAAGACTGACAATAATATAAAAAATAAATATTCTTACAGGCAATAGATTATCTAAACTTAGAGGTAATTTCTAAATTGCATCTCAAAATGATAATAACTACAGATATATTTTAATAAAAATTAGTATGTAGAAAATTCAGTAAAGAAGAAAATGATTATTGAATATTAGCTTTGCTTTTAATGATTTTGTCTGTCACTGTCTCAAATAGTCAACTCAGATAGTAATGTTTAACTCAGCAGGTTGTAAAAGATCCATTTAATGAAAAGCTATAGAGATATTTTTCCCAAAATAAGAGTTTGATGCTCTCTTTGAAGTAAGAAAGTATTTGAATGGCATTTGTTATTTTCTTTCAAAATATGTTCATTTTACATATAATTTAGTCACATTGTTTAAATTTTTCATAGCAAATTGCACTACTTACATAATTTTTCCTTTTCATTGTTTATAAAATGTTTAAAATACATCCAGTTCACTTTAAACTCTACTAAAATTACAGCTCATTTATCAAATTCTTTCCTTATTTGAGTTTTATATTACAAGTGCCTCTGTAGCAATTTACCACTTATAAAACAGAAAGACTTTACACTTATGGGAAACTAACAACCCATTGCTGAAAATTATGTCCCATCTGTCTCTTCAACAAAACTTAAGTGTTTCTCTTTTTCAGTATTTTAATGTTATATAATTTAATTTAGGACTATTTCTTGAAGTGACTAGAGTTTTCAGTAACTATGGAATCTGCTATAGCAATAAATAACAAACAGACCCACAAAATAATTTTACTTTTTCCTTTGAATGCTTTTATTAACTAGATAATCTTTTCACATTCTTGTTAAATACATTTTAAACCATTAAAATGAAAAAAGAAAATATGAACAGATGGATAATTAAATTTATTAGAAGGGTTTTGGATTTAGAAACAGGAGACATGATTTCAAATACAGACTGTCTTCATAGCTCTATATCTTTGGGAAAAGTCTATGGTCTTTTTTTCTTCATTTGAAAACTCAAATTTGGGATAATTTTATTTTATATTTATTTAGCCATTATTTATTGATCTGCAGCTGTATGCCATTAAGTATTCAGGGTGCTGTAGACAGAGCATTGAACCAAACAAAAATCATAAATCCTTTGATGGGGTAGAGGTAAAGAGAGACCTAATGAAAAAAATAAAAAATAAGTGAATATAATAGGTTAGGATCTGTCAAATAGATGATGGCACTTGCTTTTAAAATAAGATCAGAATATAGGGAACAATTAGTGGAGGGGCATTGTCCACATGTTTCTGTTTGTTATGCTAAATTATAAGAGATCAACCGAAGGACTTGTATGCATGCATATAAGCATAACCAATGGACACAAGACACTGGGGCATGAGGGCATGTATGGGAGTGGGGTGGGGGGGCAATGGGGGGATATGGACACATGTAATACCTTAATCAATAAAAAAATGAAAAATAAAATAAAATAAAGATAAAAAAAGAAAATGCTATGTGAAAATCTTACTAATTCTAAAGCAGTAAAATTATTGACTCTTATATTATCCTATATAATAAAGAGGTAATATGCAAATTGATCATCACTCCAACACATAAAATGGCCACCCCCATGTGGTCAAAGATGGCTGCCACAAGATGGCCAGCAGGAGAGGGCAGTTGTTGGCGATCAGGCCAGCAGGGGAGGGCAGTTGGGAGGGACCAGGCCTGAAAGGTAGGACAGTTAGGGAGAGGGGGAGACCAGGCCAGCAGGGGAGGGCAGTTAGGGGCAACCAGGCCAGCAGGCGAGAGCAGTTAGCAGAGACCAGGCTGGCAAGGGAGGGAAGTTAGGGATGACTGGGCCAGCAGGGGACGACAGTTGGGGGTGACCAAGCTGGCAGGGGAGGGCAGTTAGGGGCAATTGGGCTGGCAGGGGAGCAGTTAGGTGTCTATCAGACTGGCAGGGGCATGGTTAGGGGGTGATCAGGCTGGCAGGCAGAAGCGGTTAGGGGCAATCAGGCAGGCAGGCAGGCGTGCAGTTAGGAGCTAGCAGTCCTGGATTGGAGAGGGTGCAGGCTGGGCTGAGGGACACACAACCCCATCTCTGTGCACGAATTTCGTGCACCGGGCCTCTAGTTAATTGATAAATGTATAGAGAACTTCTCTCCAGCTTATGTACTTTAGCACGTTATATGCCCAGCCTGTTTTGTCTTCTGGATGGAAAGTATAGTGTCAGTCACTGGTGACTGCCATGGCACTTAACATGTTAATCAAAGTTGGGAGTTAGGTGAATAAAAAGTAGCTCATTTCCTTTTTTCCTTAACTTTGACACTGTAAATATTATTTCTTCAGCTAAGGGCATGGAACATACAACCACATGGGGCACATTTTGAGAATATTAAGTAAATTATGGGAGGATGGAAGATTTTATAAGTAACTTTATGCAGATGCATTAAAAATGGACACAAGAAAGTACAATAACTGAAGAGAAACTAAGAGGCAGGTGAACACAACCTGTTACACAGAGAAGAGAGTAAAGTGGAGATGAGCTTAGCAGGTTAGTGTGTGTGTGTGTGAATGTGCTTCTAATGTTTAAATTATTTAAGTAAACTGGAGATTTTGAGCCACCATGTTTTTTATTAGAAAACCAATTTCTTTTTTTTCATTATTTCTTGATACTCTTCTAATCAACTCTAATGTTTCTATATCTGATTAAAACTCAACTTTTGAAAATTATTTTTAAGTTGAAAAATATTTGTGAATTTTCTAGCTATAAATTTGTTTCACATATATATTATATCTGATTTATATGAATTTGTTTACAAATTCAAGATTACATAGCTAAATTCTATAACTGAAATTTGTAATTTTTATTTTCTCTATCTTTATTTTTATTCCTTCTGTTATCCCCCAAATGCTATCACTATATACTTTGTCCTCTTATCGCCTATTGAATAATTTAAAATAATGCAGCAGTGTGTATCTTTTTGCAACTAGCTTTATAGATTACAGCTCCAATGTTTGAAGATCCTAAAGATCTTAAATGCACTTAAAGAAAAATAAAAAAAATGCAATTTTATTTCTTTAAAATGTTATGGTAAATAACTAAAGTATCTAATCCCATACCCCAAAATAAGAATTGACTTGTTTTTAGGCAAAAAATATTTTCAATAGAAGCCAGCATAATACTCTGTTCTGTTTTCTAGACTAGAATGAAGTCATTTGGCCACTTCTAACTGGAAGGAAAATAGAGAAACTGAGTGTCAAGCAAAAGAGATGCCATTTGCCATGAAAAGTTCAGGTAAGTTGTGATTTGTCCCTTTAGGCTGAGCATTGGCACTCCTTTCTTGTTTGTTTTGTTTTGTTTTGCTTTTAAAGCATAAAGGAGTGAATAGAGTGATCTCTGACTGGAAAACAAGTAACAGATGTATTGAATCATCAGTTAACAAACATTATCAAATTCTTGCATTTGTAATATGTTCAGTTACATTGTACTTATATGGTTATAGATACACAGAGAGACAGACAGAGACAGAAACAGACAATGAGAGGAGACGGGCAGGCAGAAAATGAGAAAGAAGTGAGAGGCAGTGGGGTGTTGTTGGTTGAAGCATGTAAGTTTATAACTCTATTTATGTTGTCTGTATAGCACTACAATTGTGGCTGAGACTAAGTTTGCTCCATTATCTGTTTCTGTCTTCCATTTTTGTAACATAATCCTTTATTTTGCTGGACATGTTTAAGGCAAAGAGATTTTTTTTAAGTACTTTATTATTCCCAATTTTCATTAAAATGAATATCTGTATTGCTCTTATATGTAACATTTGAACATAAAATTTTGTTCCTTATTATCAACTCAATGATGGTCTTACTTGGACTAAATGATTAGCTATTATCAAAATTAATTTAAAGACCTTTGTTTGATGAAGTCCTACATAACACAAATGGGACTATGCAGAGTCTGGTGCCATTATTAAATAATAATATTGATTTATCCATAAAACATAAATTGGAATAAAAACTACAAAAGATACCCTGTGGAACTGCCAGAACAATATTAATGTATAATGAAGATCTCTTGTTTATGAGTTAAAGTTTGTGAATTATCCTATAAGGTACTATTTTCATTACTAATTAAAATAAAGACTAAGATTTTTAGAAATAAAAGAAAATTTACTAAAAAATAATTTTAAAATAATTTACTGAGATGTTCTCATTCACATTGTTAGGTCTCCTCTTTCCCTTGCTTGTTAGAAAAGATGCATACTGTGTAGATAATCAGAGATCCATCAGCCATGTGATGGAGCTAATCTCTTTTAAATGGTCAGTGCTTCTCATATAATTATGAATTCAGGAAATAAAATAGACATGAAGATAGAATATTTGTTAAGAAACATATGATACGTCTAACATGAAAATACTTTACAAAGTTTTATCTTACAAATGAGAAAGTCCAATATTAAATGATAGATTTTACAAGGAGATGTCAATCATCTTTTTTGTAACATTTGAGGATTTTCTCCTAAAGTTACCTACTGATATATTTTCTGAAGTTTATAAATTGAATAATTCTTCAAGTTAAGGCCAATAAGCCAAATTACACAATAAATTGTCTCCATAAGGAAGCAAAGAGGCCATTAGGAATATTAAAAATATAGCTTTATTTTATGTATATGTTTGGTCATAGAGAGAGAGCTTGAAATGATACAGAATATGGTACAGCAAGACTTTAATAGGATGTATTGCTTTTGAAGAAAAGTAAGAAGTCAATAGAAGTACCAAGCTATATTAAAGGGATAAGGGTCCTGTAGGCACAATTTGAGGTTTTCTGGGTATAAAATTCAAAATTTGTCTAATTTCCACCTTTATTTATTCTAGGTTCATTTTTTTTAATTGTAAAGGCATTCATTAGTGCTATATGTGGAATAGATGATTTGGGGACTAATTCAATCCAAACAGTGTAGTTATTCAAAATATGAACTATTGATTAAACAAGATTCAAATACCAGCTCGCTGTCTTACTAGCTGTATCATCTGAGACAAGTTGGAAATATTCTCTGTACCTCTGCTTCCTAATCTACTGAATGAGTATGATAATAATACCTACCATTTAGGGTTGTTATGATAATTCCATGAGCTCGTCAATGTGATACCATTAGAATTAAATACTGTATGAAAGTGCCAATATTGAACATTTCTCATCCTCAGAAACAACAGTTTAAAGATTCAATCTATGAATGAATCTCTTATTCTTCACTCTGCCTTCAACTCTGCTTCCCCATTAAATCTACCCACTGCAAAGCTGCCAAAAAAATATTCTTTAAGTGTAATTTTCACCCTGTCATTTTTCTACCAGAAAGCTACCAGAAATGCTCAGGTGTCTACTGGTATTTTAAAAAATTCTTAGAATATGGAACAAGATTCTCTACAATTTACCCTCAATTTAAAATTTAAAATGTATTTCAAATTATTATCATTATTAGAGGCCTGGTGCACGAATCCGTGCATGGATGGGGTCCCTCTGGGTGGCCTGCAGGGATTGGGCCAAAACCCACAGTCCAATGCTGCCTGCAGCTCCTACCTGCCACTCCTGCTCATCCTGGCCCCACTGTGCCTGCCGCGAGCTCACGCCCAATCAGTCCTGATCCAGCAGCACTTGCCAGCCATGGGCCCTGTATCTGGTGCCTTCCCAAGGGGAGTGGCCTGTGAGATTGGGCTGAAACCGGCTCTCTGACATCCCTCGAGGGGTCCCGGATTATGAGAGGGTGCAGGCCAGGCTGAGGAACCCCACCAGTGCACGATCGGGCTGGGGAGAGACAGTGGGAGGGTTCCAGGGCATGTCTGGCTCATCTCATTCAGTCCCAATAGGCCGGACCCCAGCAGCAAGCTAACCTACAGGTAGGAGCATCTGCCTCCTGGTTGTCAGTGCATGTCATAGTGAGCAGTTGAGCAGCCTTAGCATATCATTAGCATATTATGCTTTGATTGGTTGTTCAGTTCTTCTGCTGCTTGGTCTATTTGCATATTACCCTTTTATTATACTGGATTGTAATTCATGCTCTTTTGGCTCTGAGCAGCTACTGCTATTGACCCTAAGTGTTCTTTCACTTTTCCTCTGACTCCTGGATTCTTAGGATACTACTGATATCAAAGACCCAATTCAAATAAGAATTTTTAAAAAATATATTTTATTGCTTTTTTTACAGAGAGGAAGGGAGAGGGACAGAGAGTTAGAATAATCAATGAGCTGCCTCCTGCACACCTCCTACTGGGGATGTGCCTGCAACCCAGGTACATGCCCTTGACCGGAATTGAACCTGGGACCTTTCAGTCCACAGGCCGATGCTCTATCCACTGAGCCAAACCAGTTAGGGCTCAAATAAGTGAATTTGGATTGACACCATCTCCTCCCTGAAATGCCTTTCATGCACTTTTGTGCTTTCCTTCCTCCCATGGACTTTCCATTGACTTGCCACTACAAGCTGTGAGAAGAGATTGGGGAGAACAAATATGCAAATAATACCTTTACCTAGCACTTCAAGATAGATACTCTAAAACTTTTCACCAACATTTCTCCAAATCAAGTCACCAAGGATCCATTTGAGTCCATTTAGCCACTCAAAGATTGACCAATATTGTATAATGTTAATAGATAACAGCTATCATATTGACATAAGTAATATATATCAAATGACTAAATAGCACATATATTTATCCAGTGGCAGAAGTATTCTAAAATGTTACTTGGTATATTGGTACATACAGATAGAAATGAAGAATATTACTAACCATGATAGTTGCTAAATGAATATTAAGAGACAGAAGAACTGTCTAAGGCAGCCAGGTTCAGATACCGGTTACTTGTATCAGGCTCCTTCTATTTTCCCATACTGATTTTATTACTATCACTATTTTTAGCTCTGCTAATGCTTTCAGTTCTCTGAATATGCTAATGTTCTTTTTATTTTCAGATATTTTGCTTTTCGCTGTCCTTTATTTCAAATCTCTTTCATTGACTTATAAAAATATTATCCTCTTCTAAGGACAATAAGGATAATTTCTTTTGAAATCTTCTCCAAGCAATGGAATACAGTATAAGATGAGGAGCCATTTTTTTCTTATTTCCTTAGAACAGTCCTGGTTTCCATCTGTGACCCAAGAGTAATTATTAGTAGCATTAACTTTCATACTTAAAAATGTCTTATTTGGGATTACATTGAAACTATTGTTAAATAAAATAATAAATGAAAATATTTTTTTAATCTTCACCCAAAGATATGTTTTGTCTTTTTTGTTTTCTTAATTGACTTCAGAGAGAGAGGAAAAGAGAGAAACATCAATCAGTTGTTTCCCATATGTGCCCTGACAAGGATCAAACCCAAGACCTTTTGGTGTACAGGACGACTCTAACCAACTGAGCCACCCAGCCAGGTGATAAATAAAGACATTTTTAATGAATGTTTTTTTTTTAATTAACCATTAATAAAATGAATATTTTAGAGGATACAAAGATATTAGGAAGCCAACTCTAATTTTGTTGCTATATTTTTAAAATTTTCTTAAAGAAACACATACTGTAGTTGACTCAACAAGACAAGAACTTTTGGTGACAATCATTATATATGGCTTACAACTATAGACAAATGGCTCTTCAAACTCTGTGCTAAAGCATTTGCTTTATGCAATGACTTCTAGGTACGTTTTCTTTCCCAGAATCCATTCTTCACCTTTTTTTTGGAAATAGCATCACAAAATTGCTTTGGAAAACATGATTTATCACAAACACAGTCTTGCTACTGCAACAATTAACTGCCTCCCTGCTTCTGTTTGACACAAGATAGGTTAATCATATGATTTTTTTACTGCAATTTGAATTTTGAGCAATAACCCAAAGATAGGAAGTATATGGCTATGCATACTCTTAAGAAATTGTCCATTAGTGCTCGTTAATTAGACTGTACTGATGCTCTGGTTCTTATAATTTCTAATATAATGTTCTTTAAATTATACTGAAAATTTTTTAATTATTACATGTCCTTTCAATAAATGTATTACTTTCTTATGTTAATAGGCTGCATTTCTATTCTTTGTCATTGAGGAATTCAAATTAATCCACCATAAGATAGAGATGTTTATCATCTGGCAAAACAGACTAATAGGTTATTTTGCTCATTAATTTTATATTCTAAATAGTTAATTAGACAATTTAGGAAGTGATCCATGCAGTGTGTTTCATGTGGTAGTTAAGAGCAGGGACTGAAGCCAGACTGTCTGATTTTGAAACATGCATTAATCATTTACCAGCTGTATGACTTGAGCCTCCCTGTCAGTGGCTCAATTTCCTCAAATTTCTAACAAAGATAGTATTACTGATTTTCTAGAACTGTTGTGAGAAATAAGGTTTTTAAAAGATTTGGAGTTCTTTAAATAAGACCTAAACAATTACATATAGCCAATAAGCAATAACTTTTTTAAAAGCACTCTAAAGAATAGAAGCACATAACCTATTGTTGAAGGTGTTTCTGTGACCTGTTTTGATAAGGGCAGACTGAACTATTTATATAAATTAAATCTTAAGCCTTCAAAAATGGAAAAGCAATGATCCAGCCCTGCAATTCTTCATTCCTCACCGATAACATTAATGCTAAATACCACTAGTTGCAGATTATCAAATGTAAACAAAAACTGTGATAAAATCTAGGCAATATGAATAAGAATCGTAATTTTCCCAAAAAGTTCTTTAGGAAGAGCTTGACAATTATGTAAGCGGCAGAGTACATTTCTTTTGTAACACATATTATTTTTCTTCTTACAATTTTTAACAGTACATCTGGGACAAAACTAAACATATTTCAATGTTTCTTAAAAATTCTGTAATTCTATTTCGTTTGGGACCAAGATTCAAATACATTTGTATGTTTCCTAATCATACTTTTCATAGAAAATAAACGTCTTTCACTTACTGAGAAATGCCAAAGTAATAATATTTTAGAATTTTTATATCAAGTAACCTATTTATAATCTACTAAATTAGAATTATTTGTTGTTCATGTGTTTGCATGGAGAATAGATAAACTCTAATTGAAACAGAACGTGTTAAAATTTGTTGCAAAGATAATGTAAATTCTAACCAACATTTCTGTTATGTTGGTGGGGTATAATAAAATGTCTCAACACCATTTACTCTGTTCTTTTTGTGTCCATATACTTTTATTTTGAAAGCTTAAGGAATTAACTTTGCTGTTTAGTTGAAATTAAATTATATTTACAATGCAGATTTATGAAGTTTAAATTAGCTATAATAGTTGTTTTTTTTTTTTTTTTTTATTTATTCAAGAATGGCAGGAGATTTCTGTTTCTCACTATGGGGAATTCCTTGTATTTGACAAATTTCCTTCTGAAAATATGTTAGGCCAGATACTAAAATATTTTGTTTGAGGTTATTTGAAAGATACAATAAAAACTTCTCAGTTTTGAGAATGAAAGTACAAAGAGGTAAGCATTCAATTAAGAGACACTTTTCATCTCAAAGCAAATGATAAGTATTCTAAAATATGAGATTCTGTAGAGGAGATAAAAATCGAAGCTCGTGTCACAACAACATGAAGAATGCCCAGGCTCTCTCCTAGGCTTGCAGTTATGATCTGCAGGGCCAAGGGTTAGACATAATAGCAACTGGAAATGGATTAGATCTCATAAATCATAATCTTCAGAATTGAATTAACATACTAGTAATCTCTGATTGGATTATTGTTATTTGCCCCATCCTACATACCTGTGTGATGCTGAGAAGTTAAGGAAAACTTTTACCAATCTCAAGAGGTTCAGGTGATAACTGTGCATTCAGCCATGACAAAAGTTAGTATCAGGTGAATGATTCACCCCAAACTCCTGTGAAACCAGGCTTAAGTCTATGGAACAACTGAGAACCACAGGGGAAACCCAAGCCATTTATTCCTAAAGGGTCTAAAAATCCCGGAGAGAAGGATTTAGTACCATAGTGCCCTCCACATCCTACTTTACATTTTCCATAATGGCTTTTGCCAATGTGCAGCTTAAAGAATAGAGACCAGTGAGAAAGTGGCAACTGAGGCCTGCAACAATCTCCCAGGAGTTTAGAGCTCCCAAGGAATCTAGGACCTGAAGGGAAACTCCAGAGAAGTGCAACTAAATTTTCTAATGAAAAGTCACTTTCAGGACTTTCTTAACACCTATGCTAGAGGTGTATAAGAGAAGACTCTAAGAAAATAAGTAAACAAAAATATCTTGTAGCTTAAATCCTGAAAAAAAAATCAGCAGTTTTGCCATTCTCAGAAGACAGAGTTCGGAGTTCAAAAATAGACAAGTTGCAAGATCCTAAGAAATTCCAGAAACTTTCTTTCAGATGAAAATCCAGAAGGACTAACCTACACACACACACACACACACACACACACACACACACACACACACACACACACACACACACATGCACACATACACAAATATATATATATATATATTTCTAGATGTAGAAAACCTCAGTACAAATCAGTCTTTAAAAAGTATAAAACCCATGTTCAACTTCAGCAGTTATTTTTCAGTATTCTGTCATCCTACTACAATCTGAAAAGTAATACCTTCATACACAAAGTGCAACAGTTGATCAAAGCTCAATGGGAAATCCAAGGAAGAAGACCAAGAGTGACAACTTACTAGCTCTGTGATTTGAGAAAGGATCTTATATTTTACTAGAGGCTCAGTGCACAAAAGTCGTGCATGGGGCGGGTGTGTGTGTCCCTCAGGACAGCCTGCACTCTTTCTAATCTGGGACCCCTCAAAGGATGTCCGACTGCCCATTCAGGCCTGATCCCATCCTCTCACAATCCAGGACTGCTGGCTCCCAACCGCTCGCTTGCCTGCCTGCCTGATTTCCCCTAATCGCTTCTGCCTCCCAGCCTGATAACCCCCTAACCACTTCCCTGCCAGCCTGATCAACGCCTAACTGCTCCCCTGCTGGCCCGATTGCCCCTAACTGCCTTCCCCTGCCAGCCTGGTCATCCCCAACTGCCCTCCCCTGCAGGCCTGGTACCCCCCAACTGCCCTCCCCTGCCAGTCCGGTTGCTCCTAACTGCCCTCCCCTGCCAGCCTGGTCGCCCCTAACTGCTCTCTCCTGCAGGCCTTTAATATCCCACATAACTCCAGGCCCTTTGTCAGTACACTTCTACCAATTTAACTACAAGTATAACAGTTATCAACTATGAATTCAGTAAGTGTTAACTAATTTATTATGCATATATTATCTTTTTTCTCTGTTGTGTTATGACTAATATACTATTATTTCTTACTATACTTATAGCTAAAATGCAAAATTTCTTAACATAAAAGTGCTCTTCAATAATTTTCCTTGCTTCCCCCATTGATGGTACTGTAGTTCTTATATGATAAAATAATAAAAAATATTTTAAGAAAATGTCTAATATATCAATAAATAAATTCTAAACATAATCATATATACCATTTGAAATTAATTTTGTATACAACAAGCTATATAACATTCTTCTCTTTTAGAACAAATGGCATTAGTAATATGCTCATCTATTTATTGATAGTCTATAAAAATGTGGTCCTATAAGTTTACTTTTAATATTACTACACTTAAATGTAAGTGTTCTAATGCAGACTGAATAATACTAAATATTGTAGTTATATCAAATATGTTTAATATATGCATCTGCATATTAGTTATATAAATTTTCTTTAAACATATAAATACATCCCTGTTGTAAGAGCTAAAACAAAAAATTAAATACTTAAATACCAATAATTAATATATCATCTCTGATTTTCAGTTTCTTCTATTGAAAATTAATTTAGGTGCACTATTTTGCTACCATTCTTTTCTTCTGCTTTTACCCTTTTGAACTAAAATTAGACTTTATTAATAGCTAAAAATGGCTTCATAAGCATTAATTACACAGGACAGACAAGTTTATCCATTTTTGCAGGAAATAAAAATGAATTTGTTATAATCAGAATAACTGAAAGGTAAATTCAAAACTCATGGAGAAGATCTACCTTATTATATTAAAAACATGAAGACAGAAGAAGTTAATGAATATGGTCACAAACCCATGGTGTAGCCACTGTCGTCTTCTTTATCTGGGTCAAATACTCTGATCTTCCTTGTGCTACTCCACCAAGACTACACATATGGTCATCTTTAACTTGTGATTTATAATCAGTGCAAAATCTGTCTTGCCTAGAAATGTTGATAGAGAATGTTTGATGCTTCATAGGATATTTTAAAGTCTTGAATTTAATAAGCAATTCCTTTTTTTATCTGCCATTCAAGCAACTACTTTTCTTCCCAAGTGTTCCAGTACATTCAAGCATTCAAGTGTGTGTGTGTGTGTGTTTGAAATAAAAATCTGAAACCTGACAAGTTGTTTCTTTCTGACTATTTTATCTCTTGCTAACTGTGAGCATTGTCACAATTTGAATTCCCTTTGTAATATTTATTTTTCTAGCTATTTCTGTTGCTTGGAATATTACCCTGGATGATGTTTTATATGCCTCAAAATCACTTATTATCCTTAGTCTGCATACTTTAAGGCTCTGGAGTCATAGGTCTTTTTTACATTGTAAGCAAGGTTTATTTATAATGGTCTGATATTTAAAGAACCATTACCTTTGGAACTGTTTTAAGACATTATAGTCCAGGACCTACTGGAATTCTTGTCCTTTAAGAAAAGAGCATTCTATAATTTTATCTTTTCCATAATACTCCTGAGTTTTTTCTCAAAAAAGCAACCAAAAAATTTTATATGTTCAAGGATGTAAAATTCAGTAATAAAAAAGTATTTGTTTCAGTAAAACAAAAATAAAATACTGCCACAATATAGGGATGTACAGTGTAATAAATTGAAAATTAATTTTTAATTAGTAGATAATTAATAATTTACTCCTTAAACTTGTATTATTTTTCTGGTTATAAAATACATGGTTATCAGAAACACTTTAAAATAATAAGCATGATGGCATGAATATATTCCACCCCACTCATACAGGAAATACTACCATTAAGTTTGTTTTAAAATTTTTATATATATTTACCCACTTATTCTATAGTACCACTGTCTTGTTTGACCAGAAAATTCCCAGGCATAAGTGTTCCAAAGGTGTCATGGATGGCTGAATTAAAATAATTGTGATTTAAAGATATGTATACATATTTACTACAATTGTGTACTGACTTAACAATGCAGTAATCTCCCACATAGGTGCTTTCAATAATAAGAAGTTTAATCATGAAGGATATTACATTAGGGAGAATGAAGAACATAATATGTAGTAGCACAGAAGGGATATATCATGTATCATGACCAAGGAAAATTATAAAGGAAACAAAATTGTACAGCATTCATTCATTCATTCATTTAATTTACTTTTTAAATTAAAGTTGACATACAAATTATATTGGTTTCAGATTTACCACATATTGATTATACCTTACAAACTGCTCACCTCAATAAGTCCAGAGGTGTCAGAGATATGTGTCAATAATTTGTATATTGTGCAAGTAATTATTATTATTGACTATTAATTAAATGAACATTCACTGAATTATACTCTTGCTACACTACATACACCACTCAGAATTCCTTTTAAAATCTAAAACAGATCTTATCTCCTCTAACTAAAATCCTTTGCATTTCACTGAAAAAAATTGTAATTCCATAAAATAGCCTACAAAATTTTATAAAACTTGGCATTTACTTTTACTACTTATTTATTTATTTATTTATTTTGCTTCCTTATTTCATTCTGGATGTACTGGCCTAGTAATCTTCAAATGTGAAAAACATTCCTGCCCCGGGACCTTTCCTTTAGCTCTCCCTCATTTGGGGAGCTTCTAATTCTGGATATTCAATTATCCACTTGACAAATTTCCAATTTTTTTCTTCTTCTTCAATACCAATTTTTCAATGAGGTTTAGTCTGGCTAACCCATACAGAATTCACAAATTCATATTCAAGATCTACTGATCCTTCCCCTCCCCCCCTCCCTCCTTCCCTCCCTCCCTCCCTCCCTTCCTCTCTTCCTTCCTTCCTTCCTTCCTTCCTTCCTTCCTTCCTTCCTTCCTTCCTTCCTTCCTTCTTAGTTTCAGTCAAAGCCTCACTTGCATTCCCTAATATTTTAAGTTAAGTGTGCAGGACATATGGAAGACAAATGAAAACGACAGTTTCTTGACAATAATATTTACAATTTACATAACAGTCAAGTCTATGCTCTTTAAAAATATCCCCTCTAAATAGATAAACCATCAAAAATAGTATAATTGACTGAATAAGCTAATTATTATACTAATGAATTGAAGTTGCAAAAATTTAACTAAAGGTATCATTTCTAAAATTATTAATACACTGATTTAAGAGTACATTAAAATGAGAAATGCTTGAGCTTTATCATAATATTTTCAGAAAATTATTGATAGTTTTACATGAGTTATAATGTCAAGTGATATCTTACTGAAAATGTATATAATTTAACACCATTTCATGAGTGAGTCTTTAGTTGTACTATTCAACACAGGGTGTAATTTATTTTAACTTACATCCCAATTCTTAGCAATTTGTTTTGCTTCAGATTAAATATTATGCAAATTTATTTGGTTTCTAGGTTGTTATTTTAAAAGGACATCCTTGAAAATGATTTATTTGATACTTCTATATAAAATGATAGCTTCAAAAACATTAGTCATAATGAAAGCTGCTAAATTATATACTTAACAGCAAATATATCATTTATATTAAATGAAAATTCATGAATGATTTACTTTATTCTAATTTTTAATGACTTCAAAAGTGTTAATTAAATGAGAAGAAATAATAAATCTACTAAATTCTTAAAAATAACCTCACCTTCAACATCAATATTTGGGTCTATTAAATATATTTCTGGGACTCACCCTCAATGATAAAAGCTTCCAAGAAGATCAAAACTTCATCTTATTATAAGAGTGGTTTACTCGCTTCTCTTCACTGTAAATAAAATAGAAAGAAATTTGATTTTAAGAGAATTGTCAATAAACATAGTTGTATTATAGGCAACTACATGTGAGAATTAGTATAAATTGCTTTTACAATAATTCAGGGATTAATTTCAAATTATATTTGCTATCACCTGGCTACATTCCAATTCCCTTTAAGTCCTATTCCTGGCTTGAGTCACAAATCATATTATGCCCATCATACTTAGGTATGGCAGTCACCACATGAAGCCAAGACTTTCAGCTCATCCCTTAGGCTCCAGACTCTAAACCTTTTCTGATCCCATTTCTCATCAACTTCAGCTCTTGAAATTGTTTCATACAGTTTAGCAACCTCACCTGTGTTAACAACTTTTTTTTAAATGTGTCTTTCACTATTGCTGATTTGAAAATAACTTTCCTTTAGAGAAAAAAAAAAGTGCTTCCCAAGCATTCCCATCAATTGGTGGTTAGTTTTTCTCCCATATGTACTTTTGTCATGATTATTGGTTATATCCATATTGATGTAGATGTTTCTTCTAACACTATGGTATCTCTTCTTCCAATATTATTCCCATATGCCTCTATAATGCACACCATAACTTGTTCTGTTTTACCTTAGACCCGGCTACTACAATAACAAGACTCACTAGTCTCATTGTAAGCATCCTATTCTCCAACCATCACTATGTCATAGCTCACTCCCTCTGTTACACTGATTGCTACAATTTATCACATTTTGAGAACCTATAAACTGTAGATCAACTATACCCACAACTTCTCTGAAAGACTGCACTAGAGTTGCCCTTTTTGGGACATTCCTTGATCATTTCTTGCCTAGCCATCATGCCTCTTGGGTCACACACTCCCATATCTTTGCCAGTTTTCTTAGGGAAGATTTCTAATATTTTTTTAGATCCACATTTGTGGAATTCAATCGGAGCATATATTCCCTTACCTCAAATATTAATTTAAAAAAATGCACCCACAACATCCAGTGACTTCAAATTGGCACTACTATATTATTCATCTTGAGAAGTGCTTGGCTGTCAAAAGGTTTTTAAAGGTTGGATGGACATCATTTTCCTGACTTTAATTCCACTTCATTTCCTCTTGAATCCACAGCATTCATGTTTTAAAACCATCATGACACTGAAATTTTCAAGGTTAACATGTATGTTACAGTACTTAACACCATTTGATACTGTCAATTCCCAAATCCTTGAAATGTATTTTTTCACATTGCTTCCAGGATTCACTCTCTTGATTATCACCCTATCTCACTGCTATTTCCATCTATGTCCTGTTTGCTTAATCACTCCCCATGCTCTAAGGCTAAGTTCCCAGTCTTCTCTATTTTCTGCTGTACTATTAGCTTTGAATTTTTGATGCCATAAAGCCTCATTGTAAGGAGCGGCTATAGGTTAAGCCTCGGATTCACCTGTGGCAGAGCCACAAACAAGTCCCAGCTTAGAGGGAAGAGCCCTCTTAGCATAATTAAGCTTGACCTTGTGACACTCCCTAGATCCTTCCTGGGTAGCTAATGGGCTGTGGGAGGTGCAGCAAGTGCTGCCAAAACAAGTAAACTCACAAGAACATTGTAACTATGTTGACCACAACCTTGTTTGTCTCTGACTATAAAATAAAGCCTCAGCTTACAGGCGGGGTCTTTCTGTGTCCTCATCCAGGCATGGAAGATCCGCCGAGCCCCAGCTGTATTCTCTTTGTCTGTCTTTTCTAAATCCTTCACCGCCCTCCCTCAGGTTTACCCTTGGCCGTGCTGGTGTGGCACACCTCATGGCTATATTCATAATCTATACACTGTGATTTTCCCTGAATCCTAGGCTTAACTATCCAAATGCAATTTCTGGTTGTTTGAAAGTTGTCACTCCAACAACAAAAATAGTTAAACACTTTGAAAATAAGCAACTCTTTTAACACATGATATAATTGATATATAAAGCAAAACACTTCCCCACAGAAATGAAAAAGAGACAGGTACCAAAAATTACAGCTTACTAGGAGCAGAAAACCACAGCATAAGCCCAGCACTGGAGCCAATACTGCTGGGAGCATTTAAATTGTAATTTATTTTGTTGCCAGAGCATCAGAATAGACTTGATTGACAGATAAAACCTCTGGAGACTCAGTCTTAGGAAAGACTCCATACTTTACGAGTTTTACCTCCAGGAGTACCACTAAGTTCTCAGAGTGAAGAATGAAGAAAAAAAGCCCTAGTTCTTCTAAAAGTGGAGGGAGTAACAGTTTTTAAAAGAAACCTGGAGAAATTTGTTCCCCTTAACAATGGCCTGACCTTAAGGGAACTTACTTTAACAGATTTGTTTTTTTTGTCAATACATCTATAATAGCTGTCAGTTTTATCAGATTCTAACTGACTTAAAGGAAGGGAAATATTCCATCCTAACTCCCTGCAGCCTTTAAAGTCGAAGAGGAAAAACCTAACTAGATCCTTCCTTAGTCTTCCTGTCTCATCTACAGGAGGCTGGGAAAGTTGAGAAGCACTTATGAAGATCACAGCCCAGGATGCAGGCTTCCTAAAAGACTACTATTCTTTATCATAGAATATAGAACATTTTCAGTGCAGCCCCATTACTGCCTATCAATCTGCCCTTTGTGTAATAACAGCAGACTGTAGCTAAAAAACCTGCAAGGCTCTGACCCTATCTTAGGAAGGAGTCCCTGAGAGAGCCTGAGGACAACAGGAAATACAAGGACACTAGAGGGAATTTTAGCCACTGATGCTCATTGCTATGGCAAACAGTAACACAACTTAACATCTAGCCAGATAATCATAGAATTTCACTAAAGGCTTATTATGTCAGAATAATTTGTCAACTATATCATGTACAGGTTTCAACAAAAACTTACAATCATTAAAAAAACCCCACAGATAAATTCAAACATGCCCTTGCTAAACAGCATGCTGGAAGAAAAGGTTATATTGCACATGCACGTGTGTGTGTGTGTGTGTGTGTGTGTGTGTGTGTGTCTGTGTGTGTGTGAATACTCTTATTGGAGGTACAATTTCTGTTGACTCTGATTGATTAAAATTAGACATCTTAATTACACTAGAGATTGATGGAAAATTGTTTTTAATTTCTCAAAAATGTAATAAACACACACAGCTAATGAACCAAACAAATCTCCTTTTGATATTTCAATACCTGAATGTAAGTAAGAATCCCTCTGAACAAGGTTAATACACCACAGTAAAAACACATGGATTCAAAGAATAATACAGTATTAACCTACTCTTCGCTGTATTTTCTTATGTCATTTTTATTCCACTTTCCTTATTTACTCCTTTTTTAAAACTAATATATATGAAAATATGGAAAATACTCCTGGGTATAGTATAAATATGCCATTATAGCATTTGAGACTAAAAACTGTTTCAGCAAAGTGGTATGAATTTATCTATCCATTGCTGCAAATAAGAATGCTAATGTGTTCAGATTGTTTGTGCCTGACACCACAAAGTACTACTAATTCTGCTTCCACTTTATAGGAAATGTGATGAATAGCTGTATTTGGCATGAATTGGGATTTTTAAAACAAGAGAATTTTCAGAGTAATAAAGCTCTGAAAAATTCAGTTACGAATTTTTTAAAGCAACATTGAGATAGGTTTATAAAATGGGGTTCTCTCATCGTCATCATATGTCATTGGTAAAGCAAAAAGAAAAGAACTTAATATGTTCACATCGATAGCAAGAAACAAAAAAAATAAATGTCTGGTAATAAATCAAATTTTAGACATAATACTCTGTTTTAGCTGCATGAATTTATATAAATGATTCAATATTAAACAAAAATAAAATATTTTGTTTTATTACAGTAAATAATAGTTAACATGTTTATATTTAAATAACAATATGTATGTAAATTTTAAATATGGAGTTTGAAAATAGTGTGGGGCCACAAATTAAATTTAATTCATTTTATGAAAAAATAATCATGATTAGGCATATGTTTGATGTAGTTAATTAGTTCTATATAAGGTAAACAAAATATTATTCACCTATCATGAGCTATATTTTAACAATTCTTTGTGAAGAATACACTTACTTGTAAAGTTTTTTTAAAGCTCCATGAACATTATAAAACAAACACTTAGTTTCCCTAAGTAAAATAACTCTATTTAACTCCAAGTGAGATGTAGGGGATGCCCACTAACACATGATGGATGTGATTTATTGAATGGTGGACTCTCAGTAACATCATTTACTTGTTGATTGATTGTTATAATGGAGGCACCTTTGGACCTCTATCAACACACATTGAAGTCAACATTTAGATAAATTAAAATGTCAAGTTCCCACCAAATAGACATAACAATGGTTTTTGAGGGAAATAGTTTCTGACTGGAGATAAAAATATAACTACATCACAGATGTCAGATGTCAATAGCGCAAGAGAGCAAATTTGAAAATAATAAAATCAGAGAAAGAAAGAATCATGAAATGGACTGCAATAGAAACATTTCTGAGAAGACTTGTTCTTAAACTGGAAGTTGAAATTTAGTCTTCCACAATATGTAAGCTAGATATTCATTGTCACTATTCAGTCATAATTATTTAGATGACTTATAAACTAGGACATTCGAGGCAGAGTAGAACTAATAATAGAGGCCAATAAACTCATTTTTCAGATATGGAAACCAGAGCTAAAAAGTAAATTACTGCAGATCACATAATTACTTCTTGGCAATCATAATTGATATTTATGCAATAGTTGCTATTTCCTTAATGTTGGTGTAGGCTTCATTATAAGATAACATTTTTTTTATGATCACCTCCACCAATTTTGTTTAAAGATGCTGGAGTTAATGAAAGACACTAGATTTGGGAATATCATACCCTGAATATCAAATTTGAGGAATGTTATTATGTGTGTGACCTTGAGTTCATTGTTTAAATAATCTACAATCTATGTCTTTCATTTGAAAAGAGAATAAGTTCAAAAATCTGTAGATGAATTATACACATTAAATGTCATCTAACAGTTAATTTCCAACATATGTTAGATTTTTATATTACAATTGCTTCCCTATTTTTAATGAGGGGATCTCAGAATCCTATATAATAAAAGATTAATATGCTAAGTGTCTGGTCGACCAGTCGGTCATTCAACCAATCAAAGCGTAATATGATAATGATATGCTAAGGCCATTCAACTGCTTGCTATGATGTGCACTGACCACCAGGAGGCAGACAGTCAACTGGCCGACCAGTTGCTTTGACTGGCACTGACCACCAGGGGGCAGACACTCTAACCGGTACATTAGCTTGCTGCTGGGATCCGGCCGATCGGGACTGAGCGAGACAGGCCGGACACACCCTGGAGCCCTCCCGCGGTCCCTCCTCAACTGGTCAACCTCCTGCATCCCTCCCTGGCCCCAAACATGCACCAGTGGGGTCCCTTGGCCTAGCCTGCACCCTCTCGCAATCTGGGACCCCTCGGGGGATGGCAGAGAGCCGGTTTTGGTCCAATCCCACAGACCTGGCCGAGGGACTTCACCGGTTGTGCACTGGGCCTCTAGTATGTTAATAAGTGCATAACCCAGGCACTCATACATTTACAAAACTTTAAAATCAAAATTCTTCTTATTGTAAATTATTGTAAGAATTAGAACTTAATATAGTGCCAATTCAGCTCTATTTTATAATCATGCTTTGCCTATAATGATGGTTACTGTAAGTTTAAAATCTTGGCTTTTCTTAAGAAAATAGTTCTACTGCACTTGATTATTTCTATTTTGAAAAATCCTATTTTATGTCAAAAATCTAAACAAAATATTAAGAGAATGGTATTTTATATTTAACAGAGTTAACTGCTGTTCTAAAAACATGTCATTTATTATCTGTATGACCATGAGGAGTTCACAGTACCTCTCCAAACTCCAGTTTCTTCTATGTAAAATGTAAAAGGAACATGTTTTTAAAAAAATAAAAAGAAAACAAATCTTACTAGCCATTCTCATAAGGCATAGAGAAGAGTGACTAGGAGAGCTAAAATGTCTGAAATAATACCAGCCATTACAATAAGATCTTAAAACTGGATATTGGTTATTTAATAAGTTAACTGATTTGGTTTTAAGCGGTGTTAATTTACAAAAGCTCCATATCTCTGAATTCCATCCACCAAACCACCTCCCCATGAGCGTGTGCATGTGCACAAACACACACACACACACACACACACACACACACACACACACCACTTCATATTCTATATGACCATTAGCTATTTAGGAAAGAGATGATTTGTTTAATGGTACTTTAAGATGATGACATGAAAAACACAGAAAACTTTTCATTGGTGATGAAACTAAGAATAAACCTGATAGGACTGGTTTTGTATCAGGAAATTGATCTTTGATCTTAATATAAATATATAAATATAGTTGCATATTAACTAATAGCAAGTTTTAATGCAATATATTGGGAATGTTCTTATTTATTATTACTTAGTAAAAAGAAATTTCTACTCCCAAAACATTTATAATATTTTAAAAGGTAGTATGTTAATACATATTTAGTTACTGAATGCATAACATTCTATAAAATAAAAGCCTAATATGCGAAGTGCCCAACTGTTCATTCGACCATTTGACCAGTCGTTATGATGTGCACTGACCAACTGGGGGCAGATGCTCCAACCGGTAGGTTAGCTTGCTGCTGGGGTCCAGTTAATCAGGACTGGGTGAGATGGGCCAGACACTCCCTGGAACCCTCCCGTGCTCCCTCCCCAGCCACCCCTATTGGCTCCGATTGGGACTGGGTGAGACGGGCCGGACATGCCCTGGATGAATCAGTGCACCAGGCCAGTTTTGGCCTGATCCCTGCAGGCCAGGCCGAGGGACCCCAACAGTGCACAAATCCATGCACCGGGCTTCTAGTATAATATAATCTTAATATATCTACTAGGAACTTTTGGGTATTAAACAACACAGTCATGGTTTCTGATCTCATATAGTTGTCAGTTAATTAAAGAAGACAAATCAGGAATTAAAAATTGGCTTGATTAATATAATGATGGGATACTTGCACATTATGGATATGTCTACAGGTGACACACCTAGACTTTAAGGAAAACCTCTTCAAGAAAGGAATGCTCATACTGAAACCTAAATAATTACGAGTTAGTCAGATGGAGATAGTAGAGAAGTGGTCCAAGAAGAAAGAACAGTATGTCTGAAATCTAGTATCTAAGAAAGAACACACTATAATAAGACATCTGCTAGAAAATGTGCTATAGGCAGCCTGTGTGCGAAGTCAAAGATGAGAGGCAATGCAAAAAAAGATGACAGGGTAGATTTGTTAAAAGACTTTTAAGCAAATATCTTGTGCACTCCCCTAAATGCAAAAGAAAGAAATGGAACCATTCAAAGAAGAAATATGGTATGATATGCATCTCTGGAGAGCTTATAATTTGTTTTAAGAAAGGGTAGACCAGAAGAAAAAGTGGAAGAGTTTAGAGGCTGTTTTTGTATTACAATGAACTGATGTGGTGGACACTACTGATTTTGATTGTGATATAAAGGATTAACATATTGAAAACATAATTATGAGGTAGAAAGTATGGAAATTGGTAAAATAACATATCTAGAGGAGGTAGAGAGAGAGAGAGATAGAGAGAGAGAGAGAGAGAGAGAGAGAGAGAGAGAGAGAGAGAGAGAGAGAGAGAGAGAGAGAGAGAGAGAACCTATGAATAACCCATGTATATGGATATCTGGGGCTACTGAATGAATGACAGTGATTGTACAGAGTAGGTTGTATCAAGACACAGATATTCCCAGAGAGATAATTAAATTATCATGAACATGTTGGGTTTTAATGTCAGTGAAGTAGACAATGAATCAGGATACACAATAATTTGGAAGTGGATGATACTATCTGGCAAGTTTTTAGAGATAGAAATAAAAAAGACTAAAACTTAATTTTGATTACTCTCAGCTAGAGGAAATGTAGACCACAAAAAATCCTCAAAAGTAGCCAAGGTGACAGTAAGAAAACATGAGATGCCATGAAGTCAAGGGAGAATAATATCCCATAAAGGAGGGAATGATCGAGAGCATGTATTGCTCTCAAAGCCAGCACAATGAATTCTGACTTGTGCCCATTGGACTTAGGAACATTTAGATCACTCATGGCCTTGGTTCCATAAGTTTAACAGCTTGGACCAAACAGGAGTTAAAGGTAAAAATATCTTTCAAAAATTTGGTACCAATTACTTGCAAAGAAGTCATTTAATCAATACCAGAATTATGAAGAACTATTTAACAAACTTAACAATGCGGTAAAGTACACTGAAAATTAAGTATTTGTTTTTAGCTCCTAATTGGAATACCAATTTGACATGAATTATATAGCCATTAAATGGGAATATTCTTGTGTGTAGTACCATATTATGTTTAATATTAACAAGAAAGAAAAATGTAATATTTAAAAATGTCCAGATAGGTTTTCAGATGGTAGCTAAATCAAGAAATAGCTTATTTTGCCAAAAGGGCTTTTAAAACAGCTCTCACTGACAGTGCCCAGAGAATGCTGGTAATTTAGAGGATAAAAATGGACATTAAAACCCACACATCATCAGTAAAACCATAAGAAAAAGAAACAGCAAAAACCAAACCCACGGGCAGGTGATATTTTTAATATGTATAGAATAAAATCCAAATGCTTAGAAATAATTTGTCAAATATCTATTAACTCAGAAAGATTGAGCAAGGCCTTATATAGAAACTCGATATACAGATGATGTATTGTAGAATTATATCCCTGAAACCTATATAATTTTATTAACCAATGTCACTCATATAAATTCAATTTTTAAAAAGTGACTAACTCAATGAAAGGTAGTACAGACTTATTAAAATGCTATAGTTTTACTAAGGGCCAAAAGGGTGCTCCATGGCAGAAGTCAACTCAAAAATTTGGTACTATGTACTTGCAAAGAAGTCATTTAATCAATACTGACTGTTCACTTAAAATATGCAACCGCTCTTCTTAATTGTCAAATATCTGAACATAATCACATGAAGTACTTCTATGATTGGATTGGAATACTTCCAAATATTGCAATGTAATAAGGAAACCTGAAAATCAAACTGAAAATTCCTTTAATTCCTTCCTAAATATATCAATGAAATGTCTCATTTCTCCCTCATCCCTCTCTTCTTCTTTCTCTTCCCTTTCCTAACCTTTTCTTCTTTTTCCTCCTCCCCCTTCCTCTTCTCTTCCTCTTTCTTTTCCTACTCCCCAACTGCTTCTTCTCCTCCTCCCTCTTACCATGCACTTTGTCATTCTTAAAAAAAAAAAAAAAATCAATATATTCCAAAGTCATAAACTTTTGCACTAATGAAATTTGGGACTTGTAATTCTTTGTTGTGAGGGCTGATCTACACATTGTAAAAGGTCTAGCAGCATTTTTTACCTCAACTCACTATATGCCAGGAGCAAATCTGCTGTTGTGACAATCAAAAATATCTTTAGATAATGCCACTGATAAAGATGATTAACAGTCTCAGCATTTTGAAAGAGATTAATAGAATATTTTGCACTTCTGTAGGTTTTTATTATTTTTTAAGATGTTAACGAATCGCTAAATGCAAGGCCACATACTAGATTCCTTGCATTACAAATTGCTAAGTCATAGTGGAAACTGTATAGAAGATATATAGCGAGGTACTATTTAAGAAACACAAAAATCAAAAACTCTATTTAACCCAATCAGATCTACTAAGTAGCAGTTCAGCCTTTGTGCAGCCACCAGGTAAACAATTTTAGTTGTGTGTATGACCAGTATCCCAAACATATTAATATGTCAAAATAGAAATAAAGCTTTTTTCTCCCACACCCTATTTTCCCTCTTGTATCTGTAAGTAACTGACACTATTTCTAAACATCTTTGATATTATAATCATTTCTTACATCGGCTGTCTTTTGTTTTTCAGATAAGTACTGTTTTGGTTTTTTTTGGTTTTTTGTTTTTAGGAACTTTCATAATATTCTCTGTGTTCAAACATTGGTCTATATTAACTTCTTCCATGTCTTGATATTTGCATTCCTGTTTTCTGGAACACAGACAGTGCTCCTGTCATAAAATAGAGATGACTACAGAGAGATGTCTGCTAAGAATCTACATAATGTTCCAGAAAGAAAAAGAAGTTTTTCTAGAGGTAGAATTGAAGCAATGGGTAACAGTGACATAAAAGGTTATTTATACCTTAAGTATGGAACATTATGTGATATTCTGTACTAGAACTTAAGAAGAAATGTTT
The DNA here is from genome assembly GCA_025583905.1 of Ia io. Taxonomy (NCBI): domain Eukaryota; kingdom Metazoa; phylum Chordata; class Mammalia; order Chiroptera; family Vespertilionidae; genus Ia; species Ia io. The sequence goes on from JAJQQW010000003.1 coordinate 53,484,242, forward strand.
TCTCCAAATACAAAATGTTTTTTCAGTCATTATTATGTAAAGTATAAACTTTATCCTCTCCCTAAATATTAAAGTTAAATTCTTAATCTTTTCTAAAATAATATTTGAGTCATATGTGATATAATAGCCACAGAGTTTCTAATTCTTTATCTTCTATAATTATAATAAAAGCTGACAAGACAAAATCCTTATTAAATTGCTGTCTAAAATTGGAGTGGACCTAACTAAAAAATCAACCAAAAACCTGGACAACAACACTGTTTTTAGTGATAGCAACATATCTGGAAGAAAAGTTTGTTAGAAATGGAATAAAACTCTGCTAACACCAGTGAGTTGAGATGGTTACACAGAGACCATTAAGATGGAAAAAAGATAAAACTATTTGGTGATGCTTTAACATAGCAGAGAAAGCATATAATAAGCAGAAAGCCAGAGTCATTAAACTGGGGGGGGAGGGACGGGGGCGGGGTGAAGGTCTATTGAAAGATAAGTAAGAAAGCTACCCTAAAGGATTAAAGAAATAACTTTCTTTGAACTAGATTTATTGTTCAGAGCAGAACAGGAATACAGAAAATGTGTGATTCATATCCTCAAAAAGATTAAAAAGAATGGTTTCTTCTGAGAAAGTAGAGCTATCCTTTATAGGGAAGGACACATATATAATAAAAACCATTAAAAGTTGCTTAAAAGCAAAATTGTCAAATTAAAAGTTAAGTCCCATGCTCATTCCAAAAGAATATCATGAATCATATTTAGCAGAAACTTAAAACTGAAAAGAAACACAAACACAACAACTAATAAATATCCAATGGCACACACACTACCTATTCATAAACACGCATGCATGTATACACACACACACACACACTTACACACATGTACAAATTCACATATATAAAAATGCACTTATATATACAAACATACCAGATTGCATAGCCAGTCACATATTATATATATAAATATAAATATATATAAATATATAAATATATATATATATATATATATATATATATATATATATACACACTAATAAAAGGGTAATATGCAAATTGGTCATGACACCCTCACAGTAACAACCGAACAGCAGGCTGCATGGGGCTACAAAGCCAACAGGGGGGTTAGCGAGGGATGACCAAATGACTGATCAGCAGGTTGTGTGGGGCGACCAGGCTGGCAGGGGGGGCTGTGAGGGGTGACCAAGCCAGCAGATGGGGGCAGTGAGGGGTGACCAGGCCGGCAGGGGGGCAGTTGGAGGTGACCAAGCCAGCAGGGGGGGGCAGTTGGGAGTGGCCAGGCCAGCAGGGGGGTGGAGTTGGAGGTGACCAGGCTGGCAGGAGGGGCAGTTGGGAGTGACCAGGCTGGCAGAGGTGGGCAGTTAGGGGCAACCAGGCTGTCAGAGGGGGGAACTTAGGGGCAACCAGGCTTGGGGGGGGCATTTGGGGGTGATCAGGCAGGCAGTCAGAGGCAGTTAGGAGTGATCAAGCTAGTAGAGGGGGGCAATTAGGGGCAATCAGGCAGGCAGGCAGGTGAGCAGTTAGGAGCCAGCAGTCCCAGATTGTGAGAGAGATGTCTGACTGCTGGTTTCAGCCTGATCCCTGGGATGAGGCCGAAACCAGCAGTCGGACATCCCCCGAGATGTCCCGGATTGGAGAGGGTCCAGGCTGGGCTGAGTCGGACATCCCCGTCCCCCCTGTGCATGAATTTCATGCACCAGTCCTCCTGCGTTGAGCGTTTGCTCCCTGGTGGTGAGTGCTTGTCATAGCTACTGGTCAGAGCATCTGCCCCCTGGTGGTCATTGCACGTCATAGCTACAGTCGGATGGTCGGGCGCTCGGATGGTTGCTTATCCTTTTGTATATATAGATGTATACACACACAAATTTCACACATATCATATGTATATACATACATATATATGTGCAGTACACACACAGACATGTGCACAAACCACACACATGGCCAAATGACACACAACCACACATGATCACATGATACACAGAAATACACACATGAAGTAAGATGATAAATATTTATAAAAGTCTGTAAGGAACAAAAAATCACTGCCTTAGAATATATATATTTATGTATAATTTATATACATATATATATATATATATATATATATATATATATATATATATATATATATATATATATATATATATACACAAATATCAGAAACATGTTAAATCCCTAGGGAGAAATTTAATAATCATGTATAATAATCTCCAATCAAAACAGTTTAAATTGAAAATAGAACATAAATATAAAATTATATTTAAAAATAATAACTCCCTGGGAGTAACCTAAACTTTTCTCACTAAATTTTAGAGGAAAGAACATCAAATGCACTGATTTTAAAACTGTCCTGGTTTACAAATTTTTAAAGTTAAAGAAGTCTCACTAACAGAGTAAAACTTCTAATGTATTCAAATATATTTGATCCTGTAATCCTTTTCTTTGAGATCTAAAATCATTTTCCTGAAGAGTATTTCCTGAAGAAAATTTACTTCTTGAAATGACATGACAAGCCATACATCAGACCACTTTCCCAATCACTCATCCTTGACCACGGCTTTGTGTAAGCTACTCTTTCTGTAAAGACAAGTTGTAATGATAAAACATAGATTTCTGTCTGATAATACTGCCTGGAAACCAACCCTTGCAACCCAATATCATACCTAGTATTCATTGAGTTATTTCGATTCTATTAGTCTGAACCATTTGTTTTCCTGAACTAAATGCTCAGCCATCAGCCTATTAGAAAAGACTTTTTTTTTTCTTCAGTTATTTGAGGTATTATGAAGCAATAGAATTTGGCACAGTTTGCACAATTTCCAAGGTTTCTCTATACCAGCCCTTTCTTGAAATCACAGTGGGGATGGGGTACAATAGGAATGGGTGAGAGGGCTCAGTGAGGAAAGATGTGTGGTTGCACATAAGAAGATGAATTAGCCCTGTCACAAGTTGTTACTACACTTTGAGACATATTTCCTATTGTCTTTCTGCTGCTATAAACACCTTTCCCCAAGTAACTTCTGTTGGCACACATGTGAAAGTTTTTTAACTATGTGTTATGTGTGTCTGATGATTTCATAATTATTTTTTCCCGGTTATTGTTTCTGCCAGCATTCCGTGTTGGACCCTTGTCTTCCCATGGATTCTGAGATTTTTTTTTTATTGTGTGATCATGTGTGATATAAGTTTACCCTTGGCAATTCCTAGAAGAAACGTCCTCTAGAGACGACTTTGTTTGCTTTACTAGGTTCCTGGCTTACTAACATCCAAGAATGGTTTAAAATATCCCCTTGCCTCCAAGATTGCTGGATCTGAAGTTGTTTTATATTTGAGTAGCAAACTCCCAGGTGGTTTGTGGTTGTGAGTTTTTTAAGGTTTGTTTTATTTGGCTTTCAACCCACCATCCACCTACTCACTGTTTGAGACAGTTGATTTCTTGTTGTATCTCCCTGTGGATTCAGTTTTATTCTAGTTTATTTTTGAACTAGGTTTTAGGTTTTGGATTTTTAGGTTTATGTTTTTTTCATATCTTTTCATTATCTCCACATGGAAAGGGTTCTGCTTCTGTCAAACATCTCACACCTGTCAGAATGGCTATCATCAACAAATCAACAGACAACAAGTGCTGGCAAGGATGCGGAGAAAGGGAAACCCTTGTGCACTGCTGGTGGGAATGCAGACTGGTGCAGCCACTGTGGAGAACAGTATGGAGTTTCCTCAAAAACTAAAAATGGAACTCCCATTTGACCCAGTGATTCCATTTCTAGGAATATATCCCAAGCAACTAGAAACACGAATCAGAAAGGATATATGCACCTCTATGTTCATAGCAGCACAATTCACCATAGCTAAGATTTGGAAACAGCCTAAATGCCCATCAGCAGATGAGTGGATTAGAAAACTGTGGTACATCTACATAATGGAATACTATGCTGCGGTGAAAAAGAATGAATTCTTACCATTTGCAACAGCATGGATGGAACTGGAGAGCATTATGCTAAGTGAAATAAGTCAGTCAGAGAAAGATAAATATCACATGATCTCACTCATTTATGGAATATAATGAACAACATAAAATGATGAACAAAAACAGATCCAGAGACAGAGAAGCATCAATCAGACTGTCAAACCTCAGAGGGAAGGTAGGGGAGGGTGGGGGTAAGGGATCAACCAAAAGGCTTGTATGCATGTATATAAGCCTAACCAAAGGACACAGACAACAGGGGGGTGAGGGCATGAGTGGGGGGGTGGGGGGAAAATGGGGGGATTAAAAAAACATATGTAATACCTTAATTAATAAAGAAATTATATATATATATGTATATATATATATAGTATATTTGCATTCTATGTTTTTTTTAACTTGAGGACTGGAATCATATTCACTGTTTTTTTTCTATGACTTACTTGTCCTTTATTCAACATTGTTTTGACTCATTTTTCTTCATGAAAGTACTATTGCAACATGATATTTACAGCATGGATACATTTATTCTAGTCTTAATAAACCTTTGGGTTGTTATTTATTATTGCATTCTATAAATTCTATAATTTGTAATTGACTTTTAAAATTGAATATAAAGTAGTAACATAAGCTATTTTTGTTCATAGCCAATTGCACCAGTAATATTATTAAATAGACACACATTCATTAAAAACCTAAAATGCCAGCCCTGGGCGGTAGCTAAGTGGTTAGAGCATTGGCCTCCACACTGAAGGGTCCCTGGTTTGATTCCTGGTCACAGTTATGTACCTGGGTTGCAGTTTAATCCTTTGCCCTGGCCCAGTAGGGGTGCATGCTGGAGGCAACCAGTTTACGTGTCTCTCTTACATAAATTTTTTTTTCTCTCTCTCGCCTCACACACTCCTTCCACTTTTTCTAAAAGTCAATGGAGCCTTAACCGGTTTGGCTCAGTGGATAGAGCGTCAGCCTGAAGACTGAAGGGTCCCAGGTTTGATTCTGGTCAAGGGCATGTACCTTGGTTGAGGACACAACCCCAGTAGGGGGTGTGCAGGAGGCAGCTGATTGATGTTTCTCTCACATCGATGTTTCTAACTCTCTTTCCCTCTCCATTCCTCTCTGTAAAAAAAATCAATAAAATATATTTAAAACAATAAATAAAAGTCAATGGAAAAAAATATCCTCAGGTAGAGATTTAAAAAAAAATCTAAAATGACAATTCTGTCATATTTCAAATTTACTTCTGTGAGTGCATCTAATTCTGATTTTATTTTCTGCATCACTAATTTGCTTGTCAGATCATGTTGTCTTAATCACTTTGAATTTATAATAACTTATGTTCTTTTCACTGGAACTTTATTTAATATATAGGAAAATTGAAACATTTATGATATAAACACTACAGATTTTATGTTTAAGATATTTATATATTTGCTAATGTCTTTCATCAAAATACATGACTCTCTCAGAAAAAAAAATGCTATGTATCTTGGTTATATTTTTCCTAAGTATCTAATTTCTTTTGTTATTATAAAAAATAGTCACCCCTCCATTCTTCCCCCCACAAAACTTGCACACACACACACACACACACACACACACACACACACACACACACACACACAGACATTTTACCACTTACATGATTAAGATTTCATTTGGAAAGTAGAACCATACATGGACAAATCATAATTAAACTTCTGAAAATTAGAGAAAAAGAAAACAAACAAACAAAAACTTTGAAAGCAGACTGAGAAAAACAAACTATTTCCTATAGGGAATCACCTAGTTAAATAGCAGCATATTACTCATCTGAAACCATGGAGGCCAGCAGAAAGTGGAACAATATTTTGCAAATAAACTTCTGTATCCAGAAGAACTGCACTTCAGAAAAAAGGGGCAAATAAAGATATCCACAAGCAAAACTGCAATATTTTTTTTTTATCATAAAACTTCCTCTAAAGGTTGGCTAATGGAAATTCATTGAATAATAGGAAATGATAGATGCAGGAAGCTTGTGGCATTGAAGGAAGAAAGAACAACAAAAAGAACAAAAATATGGTTATGCATTAACAGACTCTCTTTATAAGTTTTATAAATTATATAGTTGATTGAATTAAAATTATAATATTATCTTATTGTCAAAACATGATATTTACAAGTGGGGAAGTTAAAAGTAACTAAACTGCCCGGCCAGTGTTGCTCTGTGGTTGAGAATTGACCTATGAACCAGGAGGTCACAGTTCAATTCCCACTCAAGGAAGATGTCTGGTTACGGGCTTTGCCCCCAGTAGGGGCTTGCAGGAGGTGGCCAATCAATGATTATCATCATTGATGTTTTTATGTCTCTCTCCCTCTCCCTTCCTCTCAGAAATCAATAAAAATCCATTTAAAAATTTACAAAAGGAACTAAACTGAAGTAATGTTTCCACACTTGACACACACACACACACACACACACACACACACAATGAAAGATCTTATTCCCATTAATCTCAGATAAATCACATGTATATATTCTAAAACCCAGAGCAACTAATAAAAAAAATACAAAGAGATGTACTCAAAAATACCATGTACAAATCAAAAGGGAATACTAAAATATATATTCAAGTAATCCAACAAAAAGGCAACAGGAGTAAAAAGAGTATTGAGAACCAGAGGAAACAAATAAAAATGATAATAAAATGAGGCTTTAGCTCTAACACATCAATAAATACCTTTAATGTAAATGATCTAAATAAATCAACAAAAGCATGATTGGCAACGTGTATTAAAAAATATAACTACATTCTCTTTACAAAAGTTTTAACTGATTATAACAAATCATAGCAAGGTATTTTTGTCTAGCCTTGGTGCTATCAGATGACCAGGAAAACTTATGGATAATTCATGAATTCCAAAGCATCAATATTCCAAAATGAGGAAAATTGCTGTAATTTCAACAACTCCTAAAGTTTGCCCTCACTTTTATTATACACTTGATCATGTAGTATCTTGAGAATTTTTCATTCTTTTACTACAGAAAATGGAGAATTACCCAGAATGGTTGAAACTATGTACATATTGCCAATTCATTTCTCTTTAAAAATCTATTGATTGGTTCAACTGCAAGTTTAAGAGTTGGTTTATACACTTATATAATTATCTTGCATGCAATTCTCTCTTAATCTCAGGAAATGGCTCTACCATCTACACATTAGTTTTTCAATAAAAAAAATAAAGGTTATTTTTGGCCTATAACCCACCTGCAGATTTCTACAAGATCCAAATATAAGATTTCCTGATTTTATATCCAAAATATTGTTTATATTATACTAGAAGCCTGTTGCACGAAGTTTCGTGCAGTAGACCTTCCTTCACTTGGCTGCCGGCACCAGTTTTCCGCCAGCAGCAGTTTTCCTCTGGCCACCCGCTGATCAGAGCGTCTCCCGCCAGTGTGATCGGCAACCCCAAGAGGAACTCCGATCGAGAGGCGCTCCGATCGGTGGGTGGCCAGAGGAAAACTGCTGCTGGTGGAAAACTGGTGCTGGCAACCACGCAATCGGCCACCCCGAGTTCCGCCACCGGCGCCTTCCGCCGGCTCCATCAGTCCTCCCGCAGTGCCAGCCTTTGGGGCCAGCAGGAGGAACAGGGGGTGGGGACTCACAAGTGAGTCCCCGCCCCCCGCTCATCCTGTCAGCCCAATTGGCCACCCCAAGTCCCGCCCCCAGCCTGCCACCAGCCCAATCGTGGGCGTAGCGGAGTGATGGTTATTTGCATACTTCCCTTTTATTAGGTAGGATTTCTCTTTTGATATAGCCTCCACTCTGATTCAGCCATTCTACTTTACCTCTCAAAATTTAAATGATTTTCCTTTTTAACTTGTACCCCATTTTATCCACTTTATTCATTTTCTAAAAAGCAGACAATCATCTTTGCAAAATTTAAATTTCATTTTTATTGCTCCATTTAGTCCTTTTATTATCTTCATATTTTCTTAAAATAGCTGTGGCCAATTCTAGTACGGCATAATGATACTGGGTTCAATTTGATCTTCAAAAAGCTTTCCTATGTTTTATATGCTAACCAAGTTTACTGGCATTCTGAATGAACAGTTTATGCTACACATTTACTTGCACATCATCATTTTATTAGCATTTATTTAAGTTAAATTTATGTAGACACTGAAGCAGGAGGAACTTAATGGGCCAGATTTCCCAGACACAAGTAGGAATGAGGTCCTTGCAATATCTTCAGGAAATGGATTTTCTAAGACTTGCATGGGAAGGTGGGATGTGGAAGATTTTATTGGTGTGGAGTTACATTACTCAAGTTGTAAAGTCCCTTGCCCCTCAATCCAGTACTGGAAAAGGTACAGCTGGAAGTTCAACAGAGCCAGAAACAGGGCCAGGGTCCAGAGTGTCCCTTCCATGTTGCTGCTGGGTGTGGTTCAGCATTCAGGCCAGATTAATGGCTATGCGCCATGTGGGCACAGGGAAAGCATCCCCCTTCCACAGGAGTCCCAAGAGGGAGAAAAGAGAGAGAGAAAAGCTTCCATTGTTTGGAAGTTTAAATATTCAGGTTTGAGGGCTTGCAGTGGCCACACCCATCCTGGCCACTGACTGGTTTACAGGTGTGATTGATGAGCAAGCATCTTCCCACTGAACTCAGACCTTACAGGGCATGAGTCTAAACTGACTTTGTCCAGTTCCTTCCCCCATCAGTCAGGGGGGAACAGACATGGATAACATTAAATACAGCTTGTTGGCAACGCTGTATAAATGGCATGCCTGTATTATTTGGTCTCCCCTTTTACTCCTTTCCTGTTAAATAATAACTAGGTTATGACAATGGCATCACTCCTATGGCTTTGAATAGCTACTAAATAAATGATTTCCTGTGTACAAACCCATTGGATATCTCTCAATTCTTATATCATTTAAAACATTTGCAATAATTAAAATATTAACTATTTCACTCTTTTAAAAACTCTTTTGAGTTATAATAATTCTGCTCCTGTAACCCCTTTTACATTTCTGTACATATATTTTGGTGTATTTATTGTATTGTATTATTTTTTCCACTACTGACATATTATAAATTAATAAGTACACTCTCAGTCTTGAAATATTACTATTATTTTTGCTATTATTATTCTTAGCATTACTTTTATTATATCGTTAGTCTCTTTGTCAGTAGTTCTCAACCAGAGGCATATAAGGACTATTTTAAGATTTATTATTATGTATATTCTCATTTAATTGGTCTGTAGTATGGCTCAAGTATTCTAATTTTCATTAGATTATACATATGTATACAACACTGAGTCAGAATTCTTAGTATTAACAATATTACTCACAGTTTAAATACCCATCTTTGTCTATTTATTCTAAAATGCAAATCTCTAATCCATCTTATTTTATTGAACCCCAATAGCCACTTGGATGTTCCATAAGCCCCTCAAATAAAACATTATCTAATAAAATACATTAACTTCCTTCCCCTATACACTCACATACACACAAACCTCAAACCTAAACATTTTGTGTGTTCCATCTGTTCATGATTCAACGAGGGAGGGACTAATTGGTTAACCAGTTTCCATTGTAAGGCAAAGAACCATGTCTCAGAGCATTTAAACATTATAGGCAGCGCTATAGATACCGTAGTAATGAAACCAAAATGCGGTGGTTGGTTCCAAGTTCTTTGTCTCACAAAACCGAAGAATGAATTCACAAACAAAAATGGTTGGAGGAAACAAAGTTTATTTGAGGATAGACAGACTTCCTGTCACAAGAGGGCAGCAGGAAGGAGGCCCAAAGCAGGTTATTGCTTAAGCTCTTTGTCTAGGAATATTTATATACCCTGTTAGCTTCTGATTGGTCCCTTCATAGAATTCTGGCAATATTCAATTATTTTTCAAGCTCAAAGAACCTGATTCAGGACTGCCACTTCAGGTCCAAGGTGACATCACTGTCCCTGCCTAGCTGGGTGTAGGTCTAGGTCCTTTGTCTTCGTGTCTACAAAGGTCTACTTCTCTCCCCTCCCTCCCCATGGCCCCTGTCCCTGACTGCCTGATCCTCTTTTTCTATCTCCTCAGTAAGACAGAGTTCCAGCTCACTTTCAAAATTCTACAAACTTGGCTTTTCTTCCCAAGTCCAAGATAATGTGTGAAGTTATTAAAAGGTGGTTTTCTTATTAAATATTGTTTTTCTGTTCAGGTTAATTGATTGTAGTTGAAGTGCTCTTTGTTTTAAAAATTAAATAACCAACCAATTCCAACAGATAAATTTCCTGACTATATTGGATAAGGGATCAATTTGAAGCTTTGCCTAGTATCCGAGTAATCTATTGAATAAATTAAATGTTCCCATCTTGTATTTATTTAGAAGCAAGCACCAGTATTTACTATAACTCAAACCAAAAAGTTGAGAGAGAGAGATGATGGGTAGATAGATAGATGATAGAGGAGAGCAAATCAATTGGCAGTCAAACCTTAAGTGCTTATTTAATAGTGCTAATCTATTGATCTCCTTCCCAGTCAGTGGTAACTATCTTGCTACTCATTAATTTAACTGTTTGGAAGGATCTCTTTCAAAGAGTTAGTTGATATTTCTTTGAGTGATTCAGTAATTCTGTTGCTGAAAGAGAAAAGAAATCACAGTGAATATGTCTGCTGTATGCTGGCATGGCGGTGATTCAATAGAAGCATAATATTCTTATATTTTTCCACAACAGACGGAGGACATGAGTGGGAGATAGGAAGTACATAAATAAATATTATAACTTAAAAAACAATTATAAAAACTACAGGGAATTGAACTAATGAATAGTAATTAATAAACCATAACATTTTAATTAAGGTTCTAATTTGAAACTATGGTTGGTTATGCACAGGCGTCTTTCAACTTCTTCGTTATTATAATTTAATTAATTGACCTAAAGTAACATTTAAAATTCTATTAGCAAATTAGCCTAATAATTTGACGGCAAATAATATCATCAATGGAATTTATGGGTTACATAAAATTACTACAAAAATACCAATGTAAAATTCTATTACAATTTAAATATATCTCATTACTATGCACTAATTATGAAATTCCATTTTGAAAAGGAAAGTTATGTGCTTAATGGAGTTAAGGATAACAACTTCACAATATTTTTACCTTTTTATTTCTACTTAAACAGGTGTTCTCTCAATTCCTCACACTTACTTTCATAGAAAATCTTTGTTACTATTATCCATTTTGATAAATAATTTGGAGAGCTCAGTTTTGAAAAGAGCATAACATTATTGTTTGCATATTCACTAGATTCAAATCATTTTAATTATACACTTCATATTTTGGAATATCCATGGAGCATAGGCAAATTTAATTATGTAAACAAAGAAACAATAATAAAGCTGTTCATTAAAAGTTGACTCTACATAAGATTTTTGTATGTAGATAGTAGAGACTTAGTGCAGGGATTTAGAAGGCAGTATGTGCAGGGAAGTTGATGTAAGCAGAGGATGGGGCAAGTTGTTCATTCAAAGCACCTGGATCTCAGTAAGTCAGAATATCTTCTTATCTACAATAAAGACAAGGGTCAATAAAGTCAAGTCTTTGCCATTTCTTTTTCCTTTTGACACACCATTTGAGACTATCATAAACATAAATTTTTGGCTATGTAGAACATATTTAATCATAATTCTTGTTAAACACAATTCTAGCTTGCTCATCTGCTTTAAACACAGATAACTGAAATACCAATCACATGTTTAGCAAGTTAAAAGAAATAGTGCTTTATGTAAAATGTGTTCACTTTACATTTGCTTAAAAATGCTTGCTTTATTTTTAATACCTGTTAATCACTTAGTTATATAACATTTTTTATAACTCAAACTCATTTCAAAAACCATTCAAAAGGGAAGAACTGAAAATCAACTGAAATTATACTTTGCAATACTTTGTTTCCAATGAGTTTTACTTCTTCACACCTGGAGAGGTGCAGATTAAAACTGACAACCAATGCATATTAAAGTGGATTGCTAACTGAAATCTAAAGAATATATAATGAATTTTGACTTTTGGTGGCTTTGAGTCCTCTTTTGAATAGAGTTTAAAAGGCTAAAAGAGAGTGACTGTAGGAAAAATCATTAAGAATTAACCTCTACAATGACAGATAAATTGGCTCAAAAGAAGTGTGAGTGTATGTGTGCAATATTTTGGGTTTATACTCCATTTTTCATAGTCATTTCTTCTTGAGGGGAAGGACATGGCATAAAGTTAGAAATTATTCACTAAAAATTCACAAAGGTATGAATCATTTTAAGTATATAATAGTCCTCCTTATCTGAGGGCATATGTTCCAGAACCCAGATAAGGCCTGAAACCCCATCATACCAAACACTACATATATTTGTTTTGTTTTTCTTATACATGCATACCTATGAAAAAGTTTAATTTACAATTAGGCACACTATGAAAATCACAACAATTAATAATACATAAAACAGTTATAGCAATATACTATCGTAAAAGTTAAGTGAATGCAGTCTCTCTCTCATAACAAAATTACACAGTTTTCAGGTGCACAATTCTACAACACATCATCTGTACACTGTATTGTATGTTCACCTGTATAATTTTGTTAAACAGTGTCACCCCAATAAATTCAATAAAAAGTAAAAAAAAAACAACACACACACAAATAAAGCTACTATGAACATTCATAAAAAACAGATCTGATAATGGGATTGCCTACTATTTGACTAATGGACAGGAAGCATACAGAGCACGGATACACTGGACAAAGGGATGATTCATCTTCTGGGCAGGGTGGAGGTGTGCAATTTCATCATGCTACTCAGAATGGTGGACAATTTACAACTTATAAATTGTTTGTTTCTCTAATTTTCTATTTACTATTTTTGGACTGTAGTTCACTGTGGGCAACTAAAACCATGAAAACAAAACTGCCATTAAAGGGGAACTACTCTATTCATGTGGCAATCTCAGTAATTGAGCTTTTGGGTAGATTAATGGTCTCTATATTGTTAAAACATGGGAGGTATATGAATAAAAAAGCATTTAGAATGAGTATCAACACAAATGTCATTACTGATAAATTTAAACTTTTCTATAACATGGTAATTAAGACTTATAGGGAGATAGTTGAAACAAACACATATTTGGGGCCTCAATTTATAGGTAATATGATAACACTGAATATATAATCTGTGAAGATTACCCTTCTCTGCCATATATCCCAAAATATCATGCAACATTCCAGCAATTACAATTTCATAGGATTTAACAAGTCAATATCCACCCACCCACAGAGCAGGGTGGTATAAGGCCCTCTGTGAATCCAGACCAGGTTCAATTGAAAGGTTAGAGGCTCTCAGCTTCAACAACTGGAACTCTTAAATTATTGCAATGTATTTAGCAAGAACCCAGATACAGAAACCATGAGTGGGCAATTTATATGGATTATACTTGAGGAGTGTGACTATAATACAATTTTCAGGAACATTATACTTTGAGAAAATTTAAGTGTTGGTGGCATATTCTAATGCATAGTATACTTGAGAAATGCATACAAAAGTAGTAAGGTAGGTTTCAATAGTTAAGAGTGGAATAAAGGGAGCTCCAGTGGCGCAATCGGTTAGCGCGCGGTACTTATAAGAGTGGAATAAAGGTATATAAGTACCGTGCTTTCTGGCGTATAAGACAACTTTTTAACACAGGAAAATTTTCTCAAAAGTCGGGGGGGGGGGTCTTATACGCCGGAAAATACAATGGGTTAGAAAAATCTCTGACAATGTATATCAGATTGCTTAAAGCCCAAATACCGTATTTTCTGGCGTATAAGACCCTTGACTTTTGAGATTTTCCTGGGTTAAAACGTTGTCTTATATGCCGGAAAATACGGTAACTGTAAAATGGTTAACATGAATTTTGAAATTAAACATATGTTAAGGGGCCAACAAAGCTCTAATAACTGCTTTCTGAAATGTTCTCTGATTTCCATATCATAGAAGTCTCTCTCTACATTCCTTCTGCACCCTAAGAATACATCATTTTAACTCAATTTGGAGACATTTCTTCATCAAACCACTCAATTAATACCCATTGAGAAACTATCATGGATCAAATATGGTCCTTAGTTCTGTAGTGACAGCATAAAAAAAGAGAAATAAAAATTGTTTTCCTTATGAAGCTTATTTGTAGTGGGGGCTGTAATAGTGATAAAAATATCTATACTAATAAAAGCCTAGATGGCCCTTGCGTGCAACGTCGCCACAAGATGGCCACCACAAGATGGCCATGTGCACAGTGGAGGCAGGGCCCGGCAGCCTCTCGCACAGTGATGCCTGGGGGACCCACGGCTCCATGCAGGGTGAAGGAGGCCAATCCTGGAGGAGGAGGTGGGTCACAGCAGGGGAGGGCAATTGTGGGTGATCGGGCTGGCACGGGAGGGCAGTTGGGGGTGATCAGGTTGGCAGGGGAGTGGTTAGGGGGCGATCAGGCTGGCAGATGGAAGTGGTTAGGGGCAATCATGCAGGCAGGCAGGTGAGCAGTTAGGAGCCAGCAGTCCCAGATTGTGAGAGGGAAGTCCAACTGCCGGTTTAGTCGGACATCCCCCAAGGGGTCCCAGATTGGAGAGGGTGCAGGCTGGGCTGAGGGACACCATCCCCCTCGGTGCATGAATTTTGTGCACCAGGCCTCTAATCTGGAAATAAAATGGGTAAGGTCTTTGAGATAAATCCACCCATCTGAGACACAGAGAGGCTCTGTAACTTCTGAAGGGTGTCTGTGTGTGTGAGAAAGGAGAGAAAGAAAGAGAGAGAAAGAGAGAGAGAGAGAGAGAGAAAGAGAGAGAGAGAGAGAGAGAGCGCCCAAGTGTAACAATTGTGTCATACATAGAGTCTGGGAGTTTAGCTAGATTTAACTGCAGCTGAATCTAAGGATTCATACAAATCTCCCTCCCCGCCTTGGGGAAATTCTCTCTGGCTTAACAATTATGTTCAGAGCTGGAGTGAGGGGTACACATTTAGGGTAAGAGAAAGTCTGAACAAGAGTATTCCTTTTAGGGTTAAGAGGCTCAGGCAGTAAGATTTTATCCCATTTGAATTAGAAACAAAGCACACACACACACACATGCACATGCATACATACGCACACATACACACAAACACACTCAGAAACAAGCTTTCTGTTCTTTATAGGTTACTTGAAGAAAAATATCATAAAACATAACATGATGCTCACTTTATCACGTGCCACTAATAAAACCTTGGCAATTTGGAAAAGACACCTGGGCATCTCAGTAGATTTGGCTCAGAACAAAGAACAGTTATGACACACCAGGAGTGCTGTGGCATTTCAAAGATCTGAAACCAGATTCCATGATCGGATCAAGGGCCCTCAACTCTACCTCCGATGTACTGTCTGGCTCTAAGGGCAGCCTCCACTTCTACCCACAAATTTCAACTGCTGCTTCTCTCCCATGTATTACTACATTGCACAACACCAATGTTTCTTCATTTCCATTTTACTCTATTACATAATAACATGAAGCAAGGAATATGAAATAAGCATCTATAATAATAAAAGAGTAATATGCTAATTAGACTGGACATCTTCTGGACATCATTCCAGATGTCCTTGCTGAGGAAGCCAGGATCAGAGGGAAGCCAGCCCAGGTCCTGGATGCCAGAGGGAAGCCGGTGCTGGCAGCCAGGGGAATGAAGGCCTACTCTTGCACGAATTTTTGTGCATCGGGCTTCTAGTTCAATATATAGTTAATTAACTTTATATAATAGGAATTTTATTTGGGTTCTAGTCAAGATGGTGGTGTAGGTAAATGTAGCACTGGAATCCTCATAGAACCACATAAAAATTACAACTAATCACAGAACAACCATCATTTAGAACTGCCTGAAATCTACCTGAACAGAAATACTACAACTAAGGATATAGAGAATAAGCCACATCCAGACTGGTAGGAGGGGTGGAGATGCATAATGGGCTGGTACCACACCCATGTGTGGTGGATAAAAATCAAGAGGGATATCTCCACTGTGGTGGTCCCCCCTGAGAATCAAGGAATTCCAGGACCACATCAGGCCCCCAAGCCCAGGGTTCCCGTACCAGTAAGAAAAGTCCCCATAACTTCTGGCTATAAAAACCAACTGGGATTGTGGATGAGTGAGACAGAGGGCTTCTGGAGTTCCTGGCATTCCTGTTAAAGGACTTGTGCATGGACTCACTCACTCTGAGATCCAGTGCTGGGGTAGCAGCTCAAAAGGCACCAGGGACACATAGGAGGGACTGAGTTTTCTGGCATCAGAGCAAGATCTAGAGATTCAGCTTTCTCCCAAATGGAAGTACTGTAAGAGGCATTATTATTCCTTTTCTGAGCCCTCCCCCTACAGAAAGCACAAGTTGGTATGTTAGTTGTATCTCTATCAACCTAGCTAACACTGCTCCTCTGTCCCGGTGATTCCCTGAAACCCTGCCCCACCCAACTTATGGGCCCCACCCAAGTTGTTTCCATTGTGGGTTTTTTTCCATAAAAATGGTCTGTCTTGGCTAATGCTTTAGACTCCTAAAACCTCTCAAAAGAGCAGCATCTGGCCTTGGGTGCTGCATACCTCTTGCTAAGGAAACCCAGGCCCTGCACTCACAGGAGCTGGCTATGGTTTGTAGCTTGGCCTCTCCTGGGCACCTCCAAGCCCAGCACAAGTAGCAGACATCTGGAGATCACTTTGTAGCTCATGCCATGCCCTGAGCAGGACACAGGTGGCAACTGACCTTGGCCAACATCTTTCAAGAGGCCCCATAGCCACTTCCAGGAGGAACAAACTCAAGGGGTGGGTCAGTAAGCACCAGAGCCTGCTGACCTAAGTCCTATCTGTGGGGTGGGCCCCTGCAAAGCTGGTCCTCCATCCTGCTCATAGCTAGACCTTGCAGCTGATCAGTCAAGGGTAAATCCCTCCCACGGATATGGCCAACAGCAATCAAGGCTCATCATAAAACATAACAAGATGCTCACCTGTGGGGAATCTTCAAGCCTGGTCTCCATTTTATTTTATTTTAACAATATAAATATGTTTTTATCATAATATCAAGTGAGAAATTCTAACAGCATTAATATCTCAAGTTATTATTTTAATTGCTTATAATAGCCTATGTTAAGATTATACTATTTTATTCTATAACGATTCCTTTTCTGCCAAACATTTTATTTTATGGTGTGTTTCTTTTTTTTCATTATAATTTATGCTATAGAATAAAATGAGAGTTTTACTAATGTTACTAATGCATTATAATTACTCCGGGCCATTCTTTTTCAAGATATCAGCATTTTAACATTCAGAACAAAAAAACTACACTGAAACAGGTCAACAAGCAAACCTCCAATTTTTATGGTAAAAATAAAATGTCTACATCAGACACTGCTTGGCCCAATTCTTTCATATTGGTCCACAAGAAAAATAAATGTGTAAGTCTCTTTCAGCACATTTAACGGAAGCAGCATACCCTTCCTAATGAGTAATTTACCTTTTCAATCAGCATTCCTCTACAGACTTCCCTCCTTCATCAAATTAGTCAGCAGTGGTCTTCCAATGAGGAATTGCAAATATCAGTTTTCTTTTATTTGAGCCCCATGAAGAAAATACATTTATGTAGCTGTTCTTTGGCACAGGTCCTTCACTGTGGGGGATCAAATAAATGTTCATTATTATTATTTGATATAGTAATTTGGCAAGCTGAGCTCATGCACTTTCTTGCAAGGCCATTTTTATATCTACAAAAGGTGAAAAAAGTTCTTTCAGGAAACTAGGGTACCATTTTTTAATTGAATTTGGCTTATAAAAGTACACTGATTTTAGGTATGCAATTCTACTAGATATCATCTGCACATTGTATTGTCTGCTTACCACCCCAAGTCAAGTCTCCTTCCATTACCATTTATCCCCTCTTTGCCGTTTTCTAGCACTCCCCTGCCCTTTGGCAGTCATCATACTGTTGTCTGTGCCCATGAGTCTTTCCTTTTTTTTCTTTGCCAACCCCTTCACCCTTCTTACCCAACCCCCAACCCCCGTCCACCTCAGATAGCTGTCAGTCTGTTCTCTGTATCCATGAGTCTGTCTCTAATTTGTCAGTTTATTTTGTCATTAGAGTCCACATATAAGTAGTAATGGTAATGTTAATGTATAAAAAAACAAACAAAAATTCAAACCTGTAAAGAATTTTTGTGAGTTTATTTGAGCCAAATTATCGACAATCACCAGGAAGCAGAATCTCAACGTCTTAGGATAATGCTCCAGAGAATGGCGTGTTTGTTGTTGTTGTTTTTTGTTTGTTTTTTTTACTTTGTTTTTATAAATTACCATCAAAGAAGGAGACATAAATAGGTTACATGAAATCCACTGGTGATAGATAGGGAGGTGGGAGAAAGCAAAGCAGGGAAACCTCTGGGATTAAATAAAAAGTGAAATGATGGACACACGCTTCTTTTACATAGGTGGGTACAGGATAGTTAACAGTCAACAATTAACATGATACCAATAAAAATGAAAAACTTTGTGGTTTCCATCCAGTGCCATTTGTCAGGGAAAATACTGGCCTGGGAAAAGACTACCTAGTATAAATTGCTTTTAGTTGAATTTTTAATTTCCAACCATCCTTTGTGGTTACTTTAGGTTTTTGAGTTTGCAAAATCACCATGCAGCCAGTCAGGTTATCATGTGGCCTTTTTTTCATCCACAAAATGAAATCATATGGTACTTATCTTTCTCTGACTAGTTTATGCTTGAAAATAAATTGGTATTTTGAAAAATTAGATTCTATCTGTGTATATGAGGGAGTCATTTTGACAAATAAACAAAAATACATTGATAAAATTTTCTGCAACTAAAATATATCATAAAAGAGAATAACCATGTTGCTTTTCTACATTCTGACTGTATTTTAGTTGTAATAACAGATAATTTTAAGCAGGTGGTCTTTAACATGCAGGCTGATGCTGGCAAGTTGAAAGGGTGAAAATGGGAAGTATTTGTATTTTCAAATTATTTTGGCTTTGTTGTCATTGATCTGATCCTTTTGTAATAATATTTTGTACATTTACCAAAGAGCTTTTTGACATATGTTGTGTTTTTCTAAGTTTATCTAATCATTAAACAAAGAATGTGTCTTCCAGATGTATGCATGGACTTTAAGAATACTTAATATATATTTGACTCCATTTACTCCCTTAATTCAGAGTTCAAGTCATTTGGTTCTGAGGTCATTGATTCGAGCTGTGTTGCTGAGCAGGATGCAAGGGTGATTTCTTTTCCCAGTTCTTGTCCAGATGGATTCGAAGAATGAAGCCACGGGCAAAAGGTGGTAGATGAAAAGTACAGAAACGTTATTGCAAGCAAATGCTACCTCTAAAACCTTAATTCTAAATTCTAAGCCTAAAACTCTGTCCCCCTTGGTGCAGAGGGGCAGAGGGGCCATGTAAAAAAGGTGTCCTCTAAGTTCCTATTCCTAAGACTCTGTCCCTCCTGGAGGGACAGAGGAGCCCCCTAAGAAGGGTAACCACTGCTTTCTTTGTCTTGAGGCATTAAATAGGATGGAGACCTTCCTTTTTTACCATGGGAACTTAGCCTTGTAATCAGCTCCCATGAGCCCCACATCTGCACTTTTCCTCTGTTGGTTCATCTTATCTGTTTAGGTTGGAGTCACTTTTGATTTTACCGTATAGCTTTCTCCCAAGTGTGCTGGCCTGGGGATGTTTTATCTTATAGCTCTCCCAGCTGCTCAAGTCAGGGCTACTTTTGATCTAACTTATGGTCATTTTAATTGCTCAGGCCAGAGATAACTCTGTACTTGGTTTACGGCTGTTTTAATTGCTCAGGGAGAAATATTTCCATCTGCCTGTGGCATTTTTCTGTCCTCCGTACAAGTAAGATAAGCATCCTGGCATCTTCAATGCATTCCTCTCCCATGGACCCTCTTTATTCCCTAAACCTTCCTAATGAAGCTAGCTAGCTAACCCCTTCATCATGATGTTTTAGGTTGCCAGTCTGGGAATATAGGGCTTTCTGATGCTAAGTTTTCACAACTTTGCTTTAAACATTGCTTAATATCTCCAAGGCACATAGACACACAAAACATTCAAAATTCAAAATTATATATTATTTCTATTAATATTTTCTTAACCTCCAATCACAAAAATTCTTTGCAACTATTCTTATAACACTTAGCTCCTCCTTGCTTACATCCATCTTTTCTATTTTACTCTCACCATCCATATTTCCCATTGTTTTCTTAATTAGAAACAACTCAATGTTTGTGTGACTTAAGTGCATCTTCCCTAACTCCATAGAGTCTCACCTTCATCTCCAATGTATTTATTGTAAGGACAGAAAACAGACCTTTTTCTTTGCTTTCCTGTGGCCTCCCACAAGTTATGAGAAGCATCTGGTAATTAAATGGGAAGAGTGCTGACTCCCCTGATCAAGCTGCTCCTCTATTCAAACAGAGGGACAAGATAAGATTATACTCTCAAGGTTGCATTCTTGCATCCCCCTCCTCCCTGCTGCTTTAACAACTTTGGGATAATTCACACCAAGGAATCTTTTGAATCCTTTATAATTTTTGCTCTAAACTTGCTTTACAGGCTTGGGGAAAATCCTGATAAGACACCTTCCTAGGACCTCTACTGGTAGGACTGTCACCTGGAAAACAAATAAACTATAACTTTTCAAGACAACACCCTCCCTCCCCCAATCTGGGGTATCTGGTAGACTTAACAACAGCAACTTCATAATAATGGAAGCCACTCTTTGTTTCCTGCCCTGTATTGACTAGCAATACTTGTCCCTTTCCTCCATTGGAAAGTAAAATAAATTTCCTCTCTATATCTTTTCTCTTAGTTGTGAATTCTTCCACAGCCCAAATCACTTGCCAAACCTTAACATTTATTAAGGTTTAACCTTGGATATAAATTCAGCTCACACCTAAAAATGCCATTATGTATAAAATCTTGCTAATACCTCCTTATAATTAACACTAATGTCAGTGTTATTACTTCTGTTCCATAGATATGGAATATAAGATTCGGGAAACTTAAGTTATACATAGACACATTAAAATAGGAAAATTTTTGAGATAACTGATATGTCTCATAGGTGACCTAGCAGAATAATACCAGCTAGGTTATACTGTGTATTTAACTGAGTTTAGAAACTATGTTTTGTGTTTTTTAAGAGGAATTTATCTTCATAGATTTGTGATTTTTCTATAATTGTGGAAAACAGCCTTGGTTTGGGTGTGGAAAACAAATGACTGGATTGCGCCAGCATTGGAGTTTTGCCAGGCATGTAAACCAGAAACAATAGTATAGGGACTTGATGAAAACTGTCAAATGTCTTAACAGTAAGGATTTTAAAAAGAGTGGAGTAAGTGTTGCACTGTATTACCTCAAAAGACTGGGGAAGAAAAGCAGAGGCAGATGAGATAAGAACATGGGGATGTAATGGAGAGGGTTCTAGAAGGGCATTAGATGACTTGATAAGATCAAGTAATAGATTTAGTACATATAACTTAGTTTACAATTTGAAACAATAGAAAGTTTTGCTTAATGACCACAGAGGTTTAATGTAATATTTTGTAAATACTAGTATATAAGTTTCTTCTCATGATAAGGTCTAAGCAACCATCAATAAATTAGGTTTACTGATATACTCTAAAAATTTAAGAAAATTGAAGATGAGAAAATTAAGAAAATAAGAGTCAAGATTTTGCATGATATTTATTGTGGGTAAAATTAGAATTGTTTTTAATTCTGGGATCCTCATCCCATTGCATTTAAAGATATTCTAGTATTAAGCAATTATAGATGATTTTATACTCCACTGCTTTAATATTATTGCAGGTACCTTAAGTAAACCTTTATTTTTTTATCTGACAATTATTTATCTTTACCTAAGTTGTCATTTAAGTTCTCTGTATCTTGGGAAAAATCTCTGATAAAGATGCTTACTTGGGGATAGCCTTAAGTAACAAAATATGTAGTGGACAGTCACAATATGCTTACAGGATCAAAACAAAGATAAAAAGTAACATTTCTACAATAAAAACAGTGATAGTAGTTATAGCCTATAGTACCCTCAAAGCCCATTTCCAATACTTAGCACTGTTGTACATGCAGGAAGAAGAAAGCTTGCTATTGGCCTTCCTGAAAGTTGGAATGCCATGCCATTCTACTCTTCACAAAGGTAAACTGGTTGTTTGAGGCAGGGAATTTATCCTGGTTCTTATTTCAAAGTATTACAGAAGAGGGGAAAGTTTTCCTTAAATTCCTTGCTTGTTTGTTTCTTTTTAATTTTTTAATCTTACTTCTCAATTGTCCCCCCTGTTGACTTGGGATGCTAGTTGATATAATACAGGTTACAATCAATTACAGACTCCTCCCACTGCCTAATTCTTACTCCCAGACTGGCTTTTTATCTCTTTGTGATCCAATAGAAAATTTTGAAGCAACTCATTACATGTTTAGAGATATAATATTTACACGATCTCATATAACCTTGAGTAGCTAAATTCTAGTTCTTCAGGTTCAATTAAGTCAATTCAAATCTGTCATAATAGTCAAGTTAAGGGACCTCATCCTCAAAGTCTGGTGATTCAAATTAAATTTATTAACAATTTATTAACAAATTTAGTAAGAATTTTTAAAAAATGTGTCCAGTGATGGAGTTTAATTTTAAGAATGGATTCAATTTTTCATGCATCCCTGCATTTCTAACTTCTGGTGGTATTTTACCATATTGCTTATGGGTTTAGCCTTACGATGTTCTTTGGCAGGTAGAGGTAGCAAATTTGGTGTAAACAGAGGCTTCAAAACTGGTTTTATATTTTTGCTTCCTTCCTTGGACCCCTGCCAATGCCATATTCAAATGTCTGTGCTAGTCTGCCAGTGCAGAAAAGAAAGCCTATGAGAGACCTTGTTGAAGAAAGCCTGTGAGAGACCTTGTTGAAGAAAGCCTACAAGGCCATTGTAGTCCAAGTTCCCAGAACCACTCAATTGCTGGTTGCATATTCAAAAATGAGCCTGTCAAGATCAGTAGACCTGCTTGGCTAATGGCAGATTTGGGAGAAAGAAAACCAAATGGTTACTGTTTTTTTTAAAAGTTTGAGAATGGTCTGTTAAATGGCAATAGCTAACAATTAGAGGGTGTTTATAAAAGATAATGTTTTAGGGAATTTTATAGAATTTATCGTTTTTCCATATAATATATCCTTTCCAAAATGGAAAGTTGTTATAGTTACTGAGGGGAAGGTGCAGCAAGGATGTGTCTGCAAAGTTTGGAAATGTAAAAATAAGACAAGGACTTTCCTTTAATGGTTTAAGTTTTCATCTGAATATCCACTATAGAACTAGCTATTTCAGGATGTCCATTTCCTAACTGCATGATACTCAGCCAAGAATCAGAAAAATAACTATTTTAAATCACTCCATCTACATTGGCTGCTTTAAAGATGGCCCTCAAGTAAAAAAAAAACAGACGAATCACCTTATTTTCAAATTTTTCCAAGTGGTATCCAAATTAGGATATTAAGGGAGAATATGGGTAGGAGATCCAATCTTTAAAGAAATCAGTGATATAACATTGATTGCTGAGTTTCAGAGACCAATATATGGCTCAAAGCCATGAGATGAATTGAATTGTCTGGACATGTCTTTCTCAATAAAGACTCAGATTTCAAAATAAGATATGAAAGGAATATTCAGTGAGAGTGCATACAAAATGCTAAACCCATGTAATGGGAATCGTATATAGTAAGCAGATTCAGGAAGTAGAAAGATAAACATTTTATTGGAGAACACAAAGCCCAGAAAAATATAAGGAGGAAATATGTAGTATTAAGTATGAAGAAATTGAATCCAAAGTCCTGAGCTTCACTTGCAAAACTTGTGTCCAAGCTCATCTTTGCCATTGTTGTCTTGAACAAGCAGCACTTTTTACTTTTCTCACTTCCCTTACTTTTATATATATAAAAACACAGATAATTTGCCAGGGCTGACCAGCAGCCCCTGAAAGACAGATGAACAGATTAGTAATTCATAGGTTATTTGGGGGGGACTAAGTAACAGAGCATGTGAGTAACAGTTAGTAGACTCTAAAATAATATGTCAATATGCAAGTAATTATTAGTTAATTATCTAGTATACACCTATAAACTTAATAGTCAACATAATTAAATTCCAATAATGATTACAAGTTGTTTAAAGGATACCAGATCTATCTCTAGACTGCTCAAAAGAGTTCAAAGGGAAGGAGAAAATTTTTTTAATTCTCTCATGCCTAGAATCTAGTATATATAAATAACTGTGTTGTTCCTATTGTACTTAAATCCAATATAAGCATTTTATTAGGTTATTAATTATGATAGGGGTGTATAATAATTTTGAAAATTATAAGGGAAAATAGCATAGACCTTAGTTTGTATATAAATGAGTAATGAATTAATAAAGATAAATGGAAAAGTGACATTTGTGAGCATGAGATATTTTTCAAAAAATAAATACACAATCAAATAAGCCTCTGAAGAATTACAGAATTTCAATAAATAATTCTTTATATGACATTCTGAATTTTAAGTATGTTTGAAGACAGACATGGTTTCCTATAAATCTTTGTTAAACTACATACTCTAGAAGAGGAGCATATCTAGCTTAACCCATTTTATTAAATTTGATGACACAAACTGCTATTAATAGAACATAAATCAAAGAAACTACAGTGTAAAGTAAATCTAAAATCCTGTGGAGCACAAAATTAACTGAGTATGTTATTGAACCTGTAGTTTAATGCAAATATTAATCATTCAAATGTGAGAAAATCACTGCTGTTCTCAGGGAGCGAGCCATCAATATAACCTACACCTATTAGAAAACTGTCCTACCTTATCATCTAAACAGCATAAACAAAAAATTCATCTTGTGTTCTTGCATATTTCAAATCACAATCCCTGATTTAGTGTTTTAATTTGGATTGTCTTAACTCATTGGTCTTTGATAAAAATGTGTTTTTGTGTGCTATGTTTACTTTTTTCAATAATTAGAATCTGGGTTGTAAAGCAATGTGAAATGTAGATAGTAAAGTTTACAAAATAATTTTATAAAATTTTAATTTTGACATCAGTTTAAACCTAAAAAATTTGCAAGATTATACCAAAATATTTACTCCTTATTAGCGTAGCCAATTGTTAAATTGTGATGTTTTCTTAATCATTTTCTCTCTCTCTTCCCCCACCCCTCTCTCATATATAGGCATGCACTTAGGAATTATGTAAATATTCTTCTCTTCAGTCCACACATTTTAATTAAAATTCATAAATAATTAATGTGTAAATAAATTACTACTATGGTTTCAAAGAAGTTATTTCTAACATCATTCTTTTTAATCATTTAATAGTTGATATCCTACTCTAAATGAAAGCTGTTTTTCCTCATTTTTGTACATATTAATCTATCATCCATTTATTGTTTAGTTGCTCTCATTTATATATTATTGGGATGGACTCAAGGGGTTTATTTTTTAATCAGTGAGTTATAATCCTAAACTGCCAATATTTGTTTTATTGTTCAGTCTGTCCTAGATTTGTCTAGCTGGAGCCCCTTTAACCTAGCTCATGTGTCGTTTTGACAATGCACATACATTTTTGACAACTCCCTTACTTTCTGGCACAACAGGCTGTTGCATTTGCAGCTCATACTTTCTCTGTCTGATATGTAAACTCATCATCTATCTCTGCAAGGTACGTACCTTGGTTATTTTTATTAAGGAAAGGCATTTTGAAATCAATCAGGGCCTAGGTATTCTCATTGCTATTGATATTACTGGAAGGCATGGTTTGTAACCCTTTTCAGCAAAGTTATGAAATATACATGCACATATGCATATGTATGCACATATATTTACAAAAGCAATGCATATATGTTTATATATGTGGCTATATTAAAATCATGAATTTATACTGAAACTCTGATTTCCAATATAACACCTCAGCTTCTTTCTAACCTTCCCATATTCCATTGCTGTGTCACTCTTCACCCACATGAAAAAACTACCCCAACATAGTTCTACAACATGTAGAAAGCTTTCTTAGAAATGTTAAACTAATATGACTGTGAAAAACTACTTAGTTTTTAGTTAATCCTACTTAGTACATTTTTAGATTATTTTTATAATTATTATTATAGTTATGATTTTTAAAAGGCATGAAAACAAATAATCGTCCTTTTCCACACCACTGCAGACATTCTTTAGTTTCAGCCAAGTGTCTATGACTAATCTAGAAAAGTAGTTATAAAGTAAGGAAAATCTAGTTATTGAACAAACTACAGTTATCTGGAAAAATACAGATGTATTTTTCAAATATAACTGTGAAGAAAAGCAGCTAAGCACAAAGAGTACATACTGTATGATTTTATGTACATAAACTATGAAAACAAGTAAAACTAAACTTCAGTTAAGACACCAGGATTGTTACCTTTACTTTTCTTATGATACTGAAATCTAAACATTTGTCTCTTAAGGAAGTTAATGTTAATTATTCTGATTAATACAGACCTTTAAAGTATTGAATCTAAAAAATAGTCCCAAATTTGTCCACAATTATGAAAATAAAATTAAAATTTGATTACAACTTAAAGTTACCAAAAGTGTTACCTTTATATAGTCTACATATTCTTTCTAAAATTTCACATATATACAAAGCTTTTACTGCATTTATAATTATGAATGTCCTTAAACTCTAAATACAAGAAAAAATTAATGAAAAACAGATATACTTTGTCTTTTAAATGTTTTATTAAATGATGTTTTATTTTATACACAAAAGTATACTAGTATAATTTATAAATTGTCTGCTTAATACATTTTCTCCACTGGGTACTGTCATGTCACAGCACTGTGGTCACAACTTGGAGCATTATTCAGCATTTCAGTGACCCCATGTGCTCCGTGCCTGACGCTAGCAGCCCCTACTATATTTCTCATCAGAGAAAACTGGTTTAGATGGTGACGTTACAAACCATCTGCATTCCATGCAGTAATTGCTTTTTCAAAGTATTTCACAATTATAGTTCTGTCTGATGGCCACCTTAGGCACTGCTGGGAGAAATGACAGGCCAGATACACTGGTTTTATCTGCCTCAGCTTGGAAGTGTGGCATTCACCATCCTTTAGCCATATGAATTTGGTGGCTTCAAACTAATTGCGAAGGATGCTGGGAACTGTAAAGGGGACTGAAATATTTGGTGAGCACTCATGTCTCTACTATAATGTGGCAGTCTGCACTAAATATGTCTTTGCTTCCATTCCCTCATAAACAATTCATTCCAAAATCAAGCAAACCAACAAAAAGAATCTGCAGACACCGTCCAAAGTAATTGGTTACATAGCAATAGCAACCCAACAGTTGATATGCAAGTATCGTTGTAAGATAATGCAGAAATATTAGAAAGTCTTAAACATTGGTGAAGTCAATTCTTTTTTTTTTTTTTTTAAAGTTATCTTTATTATTGAAAATATTACAGATGTCTCCCCCACCCCGGTCTTCCCTCTGAAACCCGTCAGTCCGTCCATGCTTCTATATCTCTGGGGTCTATTTTGTTCATCGGTTTATTTTGTTCACTAGATTCCACATGAGTGAGATCATGTGATACTCAGACTGGCTTATTTCACTTACATAATACTCTCCAATTCTCAACTCAATATTAGCCTCTAAACAAAGGATGATTGCACCTGTAATTCTTTCCCTTTTTATCCTAAATTGCCTCCATTGTGCCTCCCTCAATTAAAAAAAATTGGAAAATTTGAATGAGGTTTCAAAGTCCTGAGAGCTTTACCTGATGTTCCAAAAATCTCAATGTGTACTGAGAGCTAACCTTTATTGTTAATCCACGAAGGTGTAATTCACACCAGTTTCATGGTAGTAGTGATCTGCAGTTTGTCAGTTCTTTATCAATCAGTACTTAACATGCATTAATATATTTCTTTTTGAATATAGCTCTACGTGCTTTAAGAAATGTTGCAAAATTGGATATAAAAAGAAAGTGCTGGAATATTACGTATTTCATAAACCAGGTGATTCACCTGCCAAAATGACTGGAGCCTAGAGAAGAGGAGCAGGTGCACCTCCCATGTATCTATTACCTCTGCTGTTATGTTTTGATTAGAATTCGGAATACTTGAGAGAAAAACTCTAAAAATATTATGTGCAATGTTGGTTATGAGATATTTTTATGGTCTATCTAAGTATAGGTCTGGGGCTTGATATGCTTCTTCACTCTGAAGATTCATTCGCATTTCCAGGTCCATTATCTTTTAAAATGACTCCACTTTCATACTATAAATTCATTACTTTTTGAACTATGATTAGATGCGTGTTTGATCTTATTCTTTCTTACATTGTTCTTAATCACTTTTGGCTGATGCTTAAGGATCTAATATTAACTTCATTAACTCTTTCCACAAGTTTTCTTACGGAAAAATGTTACATTTTCTTACTGCATAATTGCAATTTGTATTAATGAACATGTAGAGCTCAGGAAGTACCTTTAAACTGGTATTCCAAGATCATAATGGCAATGATAAGCTTTTCTGCTCTCCAGAAACTTGCATTTTATTTTTTAATTTTTTAAAATTAAATTGTTGAAAGTATTACATATCTCCCCTTTTTCGCCCATTGACCCTTCTAGCCTGCCTCTGTCCTCTGCCCCAGGCCTTTCATTTTTAGAAAGAATTTTTAAATGCTTTATTCATTTAAAATTTTGACCTATCTTTTGCTTCAAAACAGCTATATATATTATCTATCTATATAATCGAGGAATATGCAAAGTAGCCTAGACACCATAACATCACAACCAAACAGCAGGGACCTGAGGCTGCATGGCACCTGGCCGGGGCAAGGGACCTCAGGCTGCGTCCCCCACCCCACAGGGCTTGACGGGAACCTCAGGTGGGACTTGACGGATGACCTGAGTCTGTGCCCCCCACCCAGTGCCGAGCTGGGGAACCTGAAGCTGCAGGCCCCTCCCAGAGGTGCTTGATGGGGATGGGGCCCACCAGGTCTGGGTCTCCTGCGTTTTTGAAGCACATGAGGGTGATGGGCAGGTACTTGATTCTAGGTCTTGCGACGCACCCCAGACTCTAACAAGAGGAAGATTTTATATACATTTTACTAATTTTCTTTAATCTCTGACACTTCTATTATAGAGAAAGGGCAAACACCAATACTAAAATATTTCCTCTAATTAATTCCCTTTTAATGTGCACAAATTTTGTGCATCGGGCCACTAGTGTAAATATAAAACAACATAAAATTATATATATTCATATTTTTCATTGTTTAAATAGCTGACTACTAAACTACTAACTCATGCTTCAGTAATATCCCACTTTGATTTATAACTTTTTTTGTTCTCTTATTTTTTTGTTTGGTTTATTTGTTCAAGAATGTCATAGGAAATTTAGATTTCCTAGCTTTTATATCATCAATCTCAGTATGGTGTTGTTAATGTTAGAATAGGTAATAATAACCATAATAATGCTACTTGTAACAACAATAATAAAATAATGACCATCATATTTATTCTTCTCACTACCACATTAGATTCTTTGTGTGTATACCACCTATAGTGTTTGAAGAATTTATACATAGGTCAATGCATGGAATAATTCCTGCTATGTCAGGCCAACAAGCAGGATAATATAATACAAAAGATAAAATATCTGTTATTTTAATGCATTTATGTAAGCAATATAAACAATGCTTCTAGTTAAACTATACCTTGATTAGTATTATTATTGTTTTATTTTTCTCTCACTATTTTACATTCATATATAACCATAGTAAATACTACATTGCTTTGTTTTCTTTTACCAGTAAGGGGAAAATACAGGGAAGGAAAAAAAAATAGAAGCCAGAAAAGCAGTGCAGTGGAGTAAGAAAAGAAAACAAGGTGGAGAATACTGACAATGAAGATCCTCCCATAAACAGGAGTGTAGGGATCTGTGGTTTAGAAGATGAAGGGATTTTGTCAATGCACACTGTAGAAAGATGAAGAAAAGTAGGCCTTTGACCTGTGAAAAAGATTTTTCTCTCTCTTTTATTTTTTTGAAATGTGGGCTAAGGAAAATGTAAGGGAACAAATATTTCTCTGGTGTGAGACTAACATAATAAAGCTCCCATCTGCAAGGGCTAAAATTTGTTAAATATCTTTATCTCCAGGTTTATGTTCTCTACATATCTAGGATTAGGCACATGAATCCAACTGCTAGTATTATCATTTGTTAATTCTAAGGGTTTTATCTGGTTTATGTCTGTAAAACTTGCTATGAGGTTTTAGAATATTAAATGAGAAATTCTAATATTACTATGATCATTCTTTTGTTAAATGAATGCTATCGTATGAGAGGAACAAAGACTGAAATGAGATAGAAATGGAGATCTAAGTTATTTACCAAAAGGTGTGGTATATTATTGGCTTCTGTTTAATTCTTTCTTCAATTATGTTGATAGCAATGAAAATGAAAATATACCACAAGGCCTATGAGGCAAGATGTCAATAATAAAGACCAAATATATGACCTCTTACCCTTTGCTCTCTTCCTGCCATGCCCGTTTCCCTCCAGTTACCAAATATATAAAAGAGATTTGAGTTTGGGTGGTAAACACATAATAAAATATACAGATGATGTATTATGGCATTGTACATTTGAAACTTATATAATTTTATTAACCAATGTCACCCGGATATACTTTTTTACAAAATATAAATCAAATGACTTACACAAATATAATAACCAAGTATCTCTTGGAAATATCTTCCTAATCATTAACTAATTAATGAAAACTTATTGGGACCATAACAATTTGCATCACAAAGGAAACTGCACTAAGAACAAAAGGGTCTGCAATATCCCCCTAATTTAGGGAAAGAAAACTAAAAGAGAAACTTAATCTTAGCAACCTTTTATCTCTTTAAGAGTACCTAAAAATAGAGATTGTGTAGGTGTCTAGGGAGCTTACCTATCATTTTGACATTTATTCTTTTTTTAGACTCTCACATTGTTCTTTATTGAACCTAAATGTTGCAAATTATTTGTGCAGGATTCTCTCTTTAGCATTTTCCTGAGACTATAATTTACTACTTGACTTTCAAAATCCATCATTGTTCTAAGAAGAACATGATAATTTCACTAGACTCTGGCTGAGAAACCTGATTATAACTTCAGTCAAAATATATAGTTAAAAAGGGCTATTATAGTATTTACTATGGTTATATATGAATGTAAAATAGTGTGAGAATTTTTGTGGCATTACATTTTCAAGCTATTACAAATTTTGTGTGTATTTGAAGTAAAAACAATAAACGTATTATTACTTACAAATGTTGACAATAAACTTTCAGTTAATGCATAATTTATTACTGTATATTTTTATGTTTAATCTTGGAATAAAATTAATGTGAGCTGGATAAGTCATGGTGTCTTTGTTCTTAGTAATTTTCTTTTGCTGGAGACTTTTTTATTATTTACTTTTTAATTCTGATCTAAAGATAGCATGAATTTCTTTGCATTACATAGTAAGCTAATCTATTTCAGCAAAACATTATTTATTGTTTTATATTAATACAATTGAAAATCCTTCTTGTACTTTGGACAATAGCATAAGTAAAACTCTGTTCACCCACCATGCACACAGCAGTAAACAGAAGCTTGCTCTTTAAAAAATTGAATAGAGAGATGAAAGGTGACAACAATTTCTATTCATAAGAGTAATTTCAATAATTAGAATTTTAACCATAAATTATTTCAATATAAAAGTTATGCAACATGTCAATTTACCATTTTGTTTTTATTGCCAATGAGAAATTGACAGTAGGCAGTTTAACATAATTTAAACATAAACAGGAAAATAATTCCTGACATTTTTTAAAAGGATTAACAGCCCGGCTGGCATGGCTTAGTGGTTGACCTATGTATGAATCAGGAGGTCACAGTTCGATTCCCGATCAGGGCACATGCTGGAGTTGTGGGCTTGATCCCCAGTGTGGGGTGTGCAGGAGGCAGTCAATCACTGATTCTCTCTCATCACTGGTGTTTCTATCTCTTACTCTCTCTCCCTTCCTTTCTAAAATCAATAAAAAATATTTTAAAAATAGATTAACACATAACTATTGCCAAAAGGAAACTACCAAATACATCAATAAGATATGAATTCAAGAATTTTAACTATATATATGTTTAGTTTAAATGTACTGATATGTCACCATAAGATCATAAGGTATATATGCATATGTGTATACATATTATAATGTATATATATATATATGTTTGTATTTTATATATATCTACTTTACAGTATATTATCCAAGTATACATAACATTTTAAATATACACATGCATATATTTCTGTAGTTTGTAATTAAGAATATGTATTTTTTTAATATTTAAAAAGAATAATCATTTTATTTTTAATATCTTTTCCTTTTTTAAATTAAATTTATTGGGGTAACATTGGTTAGCAAAACCATACAATTCAATCAAACATCGTCTGCACATTGCATCCTGTGCCCATCGTCCCAGGCAAAGTCTCTTTCCACCCCCATTTCCCTCACCTTTGTCCACTTCCACCTACTCCCGAACCCCTTTCCTCTGGCAATCACCGTACTGTTGTCTGTGTTTGTGTGTTATCTATGTTCTTACGCTTAAACCCTGCATCCAGTCACCCAACTCCCCTCCCCTCTGACTACTGTCAGTCTGTTCCATGTATCCATGCCTCTGCTTCTATTTTGTTCATCGGTTTATTTTATTCATTCGATTCCACACGTACAAGAGATCATATGGTATTTGTCTTTCTCTAACTGGCTTATTTAGCTTTGCATAATAGTCTCCAGGTACATCCATGCTGTTGCAAAAGGTAAGATTTCATTCGTTTTGTTACAGCCAAGTAGTATTCTATTGTGTAAATGTACCTCAGTTTTTTTATCCACTCAGCCATTGATGGGCACTTGGTATGTTTCCAGATCTTGGCTACTGTAAATAACACTGCAATGAACATAGGGAGGTATGTGTTCTTTTGAATTAGTTTTATTGGGGGTTTCTTAAAATATATTTACAAAAGTGGGATTGCTGGGTCAAAAGGCAATTTCATTTTTAAAGCCATGATGTTTTCCAGTGGCTGCATCACGTCTGCATTTCCACCAATAGTGCACCTTTTCTCCACATCCTCCCCAGCACTTGTAAATAAATTACAGTTCTTATGTAAAATTACATTTTCAGCCTGATTGAAATACTATTTTACAAATAGTTTTTAACATAAAAATTTGGAGAATGTGAATGAAAACACCATTTCTAAAGCTCAGATTTGTTGCATGTCCATAGATGCATAGAGCCTCAGGTTAACACTTGTGTAGTTGCATCTCAGGCAACTCTTAAAGCAAACAAAATATTGATAATCACACATACACACACACACAAAAAAAAAACCAAAAAAAAAAAACTAAACCACACAATAAATCAAGCAAAATATGCATAGGATCTATAGGCTGAATAATATAAAATATGGACGATAAAATCAAAGACCTAAATAAATCAAAAATATTGTGTGCCTATTATAAAACTCATTATAAAATTCACTTTTTATTTTGTATTGTATGACTCCACTTATGTGAAGTGTAGAGAAAAAGTAAATTTATAGAAACAGAAAACAGAAAAGTGCTGCCTGGGACTGGGGCTGGAGCTGGAATTAGGATTAACTGTAAATAGATTAACATGTAATTATAAATGAGATACCTTACTGGGAGATGGATGAATTCTAAAACTTATTTATGGTAGTGGTTGTACCACTTAGAAAAGTTACTAAAAATATTAAACTGTATATTTAAATTGGTGAATAGTATAATATGTACAATAAAACTGGTTTAAAATGTTTTATGTTTTAGGACCTATGTAAGTCAAAAGCCTACCACTAAAGACTATTTTATTTTAGAAAATAAATCAGAATATATAAATTTTTCTTAAAACTAAGCAATAATAAATAATTTAATTTTTTTAAATGGACAAGTACCTACACAGACATACCTTCTAAAAAGTATATCTGAGTAGCACATAAGTAAGTAAAATGTGCAGCATCATTAGTTATTAGGAAAATGGAAACCAAAAACAAAATCAGATAACATTGCTTATTTATTAATATGACTAGAATAGCAATAAGCACTGTGGGTTTTGGTTTGTAATTGTAAATATTTGTATGAGCACATAGATTCAGAAATTATATATTAAATACAAGATTATATATTTTATATAATTCTATTTATGAATACATATTTACTGAAATATTTACTGAATATATATTGACTGAAATAACTCATTCAAAGCTGAACAAATTACAGCAAGAAATTAAAAATTATAGATAATGGTAGTTTAGATTAGAACCCAAATACTAAAATAATAAATATCATGCACATGCTAACATAAATAAATTAATAAATGAATAGTAAAGAAAGACAACTTTTTAACATAAAAATTTTAGTTAAAATTAGAAGGAATGAGGAAAATAATATATAAACCTTTAGAATAGCACAGTAATAATTTCTACAGAAAAGTACAAACAGATGAATTCAGAAATACATAAGTTCTATAAATGGTATATTTTCAGTTTCATTCTGGCTCCTCTAAAATATTTGTTGAATACCAAACAGGGAAATACGTAGTGACTCAGTATTGAAAAACCTGGCAGACACTACTTAAACATAGAATCAAGGTCAATATCAGTGGTGATGGGCATATGATATTATGTGTCCTCTGACAAAAGGTACTAGGGGGCACATTGTCAGGTAGTTCCATAAATAAATAAATACATATCCATGGCATCTATTGTACTAAACATAAGACAAACCCAAATTAGGAAACATTTTACATGGCACCTGATCAATATTCTTCAAAAATATCAAGGTTATGAAAAATAAGAACGGACTAACAGACTAAAGAACTACCGCTTATTGGAGGAGATCAAAATCTTTAGTATTAAATCCACTAAGTGGTCTGAGATAGGGTCCAGAAATGGAGAAAGGGTATGGGTTTAAACACTTGCAAAGTATAAATAAGATCTGTAGTTTCTTAAATAGTTGTACCAGAGTTATGTGAAATACTAGTATCAGACAATATAAAATGAATCAACCCAATTCATATCTGTCTCTATCATCTATCTAGTCTATCACTATATTAAAAAACATCAATATCAGAGACAGTTAGATATTAATAAAAAAAACACAATCTTTTTTTCCAAATACTACACAATTAGGAAATTTATGGTTTACAATGTTTCTATATATATGTGTACATTACTAGAAATTGTACTGATTGAAATTTGTGTGGTTTTTTTTTTCAAATCCAGACCTTTGTTTCAGGAAAACAACAACGAGATATGTCTACTCCTAGTTCTCTTTCCCAAGCTCATCTATTTTCCCTAAATAGTACACTTTTTTTTCTTTTAAAGTCTGCATAGATGTTGTCTGTATCTATGGATTATGCCTTTATGATTTTTGGCTAATCTCTTCACCTTCTTTCATCCAGTCCCCCAAATCCCCTCTTCTCTGACAGCTGTAATGATCTATTCCTTTCTACCAGGATAACAACCACACATACATTACAGAAAGTTCTGGGTGCTTTCTTAGTAATTAAACTGGGACTTGATATATTTGTTTGCTTTATTCTGGAGCTCCTCTTCACTTGATCCAACTGTTATTTCTGGTGTTCTCCCTAGTGTCTGTGTCCTATCTATTCTCATAAATTAAAGATGATATGTAGTCCTTTTCCCTGAGTAAAAATACTATATTACCATAAAGTTGGTAAGATAAGGTCTACTGTAAAGTCCCATGAAATTCCTATGTAACACTCTTTACTGTACTCTTGGAATAAGTGACTCAGAGTACTTAAAAGTCACTTATGCATTTTATGCATTATATTATATTGTCTAAGTAAAGGGTTGAGCATGTAATGGCTGCTTAACATGTAAACACTAGAGGCCCAGTGCACGAAATCGCGTGAGACCCAGACCCGCCACGCCGGCAGGACCCCAGACCCTCAGTGCATGAGTAGCTCGCCACCTTGCCACCCAAGCCATGAGTCCCTTTGTGCCGTGAGAGCCGCGAGCCTGGCTGAACCGTGTGAGCTGCAGGCTCTACCGTGCTGCGCAAGCTGCGAGACACTCCATGCGAGCCCCTCTTTGCCATGCGAGCTGCAAGCCCCACAAGAGCCCCTCCACGCCACGTGAGCTGCGAGTCCCGCCGTGCTGTGTGATCCATGAGCCCCGCCCCACCCCCGTGAGTGGCTTGTGGGCTGGGGGAAGGGACCGAGAGGTGCTCCATGCACCTCCTGGTGACAGGTCGTTTGGTCATTCTGGCGTTACAGTGTTAGGGCCACTGGACTTTTATAATATAGATGGATTGAGCAGTAAAATGTTCTGTAGACATAAAATATCAATCTTTACTTGCAAGGATACAGCAGAAAGTGGGGTTGCCATTTTGGAAACTGAGTAAGAGCAGAATCTAGGCATCTATAACAATAAAAGTGTAATGTGTTAATTAGACCAGATGTCCTTCTGGAAGTCCTTCTGGATGACCTTTTGGATGAAGCCTGGGCTGTGAGGGAAGCCTGGGTCCCAAGTGCTTGCCAGCGGTCAGAGGAAAGCCCAGGTCCCGGGTGCCCGGGAGGAAGCTGGTGCAAGCAACCAGGGAAAGGAAGGCCTACTCTTGCACAGCATAGGGCCTCTAGTAATATCTGAAGAAGCCATTGTGTAAAATGCATATCCACTGATGTGCTGTATGTGTGCATTCAGACTAATTAATATGTCTTGAAACCTTATCAATACAGAGATTACAGGAAACCGTAATTGAAATTTTCAGACCATGTATTAACTAGATTTTTTTAATATAAACTTTACATATGGGAAGTTCATTGAATAATTAATTCTGATTAGTTTATTTGGAATAATAATGGTAAGTGAAAAATATTCTTAGAAACTGTTATGTTTTCTTCCTTCAAAAGGAGAGAATACAAATATGTTATCTGGATGTTTTTTGTTTGTTTTCTATAGTTTTATTTAGGTATAATTTATAGAACAAACCTGACAAATTTAATGTATATAATTTGGTACGTTTGGACATATGTACACATATGATACCATGAATACAACCAAGATACTAAGTATATCCACCACCTCCAAAAAGTTCCCTATGTGCCCTGTGATTTCTTTGTTATTGTGTGTGTGGGGGCCATCTTTTTTGGGTTAATTTGCATACTCACTTCTGATTGGCTGTGGGCGTCATGGAGGTATGTTCAATTTACATATTTGGCTATTATTAGTGTACACACACACACACACACACACACACACACTAGTGGCCTGGTGCATGGATTCATGCACATTATAAGGAAATTAATTAGAAGAAATGTTTTAATGCTCAAGTCAACATTATTTTTAAATCACCAGTACACATTGGATGTATGGCCGGTCACTTAGCTTTTTATATATATAGATAGATAGGGGTCCCAGAGTGAAAGAGGGCATGCTGCAAAATTGCTGTCATACAGGGTGTGGAACACAAATGTAAGTGTACAGAAAACCAGATTGGGGGCTGAAAGTGCCCCAGCAGCAACATAACCCACGGCCAAAGGTGAAATCATGTGGCCCCATGAGGAATATATTTTTTAAAACACACTTTCAAAAAGCAGTTAATAACTCATTCAAAATACTCTAATTAATATATTATCCAATTAAAATCAGTGCAAAATATGATGTGATCATTGATATAACATAAAGAAAAAGTCAATTTAAATTCAAATATGTTTTAATGCATGTATTTTTATGGTAATTATGCTCTCTTTGTGTTTATCTTATGTTTTATTCTTTTCTTTTGACATATAAATAATTATCAGAAAAAACTGTTTTCACTGTCCAAGAATAACATTGCATTATTTTAAATCCATGGAATTTCCACATTTGTTCTGTGCTGTACTTTTTGGTGAATAATAATAAATCCTTATATATGTCAGATTAATGGTGCTGTATTATTGCTAGATGACCGTAGAGATTATCAATAAATGGATTATTTGTTTGAGAGTATGCTTATGAAGGTATTTTCTATGTAATTGCCCTAGTCATAATAATTGCTATCAATTAAAAATTAAATAAGGATATATTTAATTTTCTATAATTTTGCAACTGAAATTAACATGATTGAATATATAGCAACAGCTATGTTTATAGACAAAATTCTATTAAGTGGTTCTACATATATACTGAAGGGTATCTATATACATAATATATTATTTCATAGATAAGAAAGAATATAATTCAACATATAATTTAACAGTGTGTTTTTTTTTCACATGGTTATGTTTTATGGGTAATTCTGAAAGTAAATTTTTCTCTTCTGATGTGGAATAGTATTATTTTGTAACAGATGAAAAGACCTATCTTGAGAAAGATAAACATATTAAAATTCTACTATAAAGATGTATAAATCATTGTCTTTTACTTCATAATATCCCTTCTTTATAGAACAATGGTTGCCCAAGTTTTCTGGAGGGTGTATTAAAGGTCAGATGAACCCAGCAGCAGTAACAACATTTCACATTTGAGAACAAAAACAAGAATTATTTCACAGTATCTCAGAGGTTTATGTTGTTGCTTATGGATCACTTTTTTTGTCATAAACTTGTATGCCATATCATAAAAT
The DNA here is from genome assembly GCA_025583905.1 of Ia io. Taxonomy (NCBI): domain Eukaryota; kingdom Metazoa; phylum Chordata; class Mammalia; order Chiroptera; family Vespertilionidae; genus Ia; species Ia io. The sequence continues at coordinate 53,523,014 of JAJQQW010000003.1, forward strand.
TTTAAAGTATCTTTCTTTAATGATTAGCTTTATTTTTAGAGTATCTTTAGTAATATGGTTGTGAATAAATTCTTGTCACAGAACAAAATCACTGTGATGTTATAATATTTATTTGAGAGAAAGTTAAATCTAATTTCAAAATTCTATTAAATAATTTCTAAAGCTCAGATGCAGGAAATAGAAAATAGTTTTAATATAAATATTGAACAACAATAAATATTACCTAAATATAAAAATATAGTTTGGTCATCTATTATTTGCAAGGTCCTTAACTCAATCAGCCATGAAACTATATTATAGAGAACAAAGTACTATAGCTTTTTTCATAAAAATGTAAAATTTGGTGATGCCTTAATCTGCCTATATTTAAGTGGGGAGAATGTAAAAGTAAAATCAGCCCAGCCAGTGTGGCTCAGTGATTGAGCATTGACCTATGATCCAGGAGATCGCTGTTCAATTAGGGTCAGGACACATGCCTGGGTTTTGGGCTCAATCCCCAGTAGAGGGCATGCAGAAGGCAGCTGATCAATGATTCTCTCTCATCATTGGTGTTTCTGTCTCTCTCTCCCTCTCCTTTCCCCTTTGAAATTAATAGATTATGTTTTAAAAAACAGTAAAATGAATACAGAACATCCCCAATTACAATGGTTGGACTTGTGAATGCAATATGCATTCAGTAAAAACAGTAGTTCAAATTTTGAATTTTGACCTTTTCCTGTACTAGCCATATCTATATATATAAAAGGCTAAGTGACCGTCTGATCATCCAACTGACTGGTACATATGATGTGCACTGACCATCAGGGGCCAGACGCTCAACACAGGAGCTACCGAGCTGCGGTGACTTGGCAGCCGCGGTTCTTGGGTGACATACCCCAGAAGCAGAGAGGAGGGAGCCCGATTCCTCAACCCACAACTTCTGATGGCTTCTCCATCTAAGACCCAACGTCCAGGGAGGTCCAGCTGTAGGCAGAGGGGCTTGGACCCAACACCTGTAGCTAGTGAGCATAGGACAAAGGAGGAACTTGGACTAAGTTCCTCACAGTCAGTACAGTGGGCAGGGTTTGAGGAAGAACCAACCCTGGCATAGTTGGGAAGAATATGGAAGAATATATGGACTCAAAGCCACTCTGAGCAGCAGAGCTGTTTAGGGCTCATTCTGTCTCTGACGTATGGTTTAACCATGTATCTCAAAAAAAAAAAAATCAAATACAAATTTTCATAACCATAAAGAAAAAGGAATTGGGCATGTGGGAGGAGGCTGATCGGTGATTCTCTCTCATCATTTATGTTTCTGTCTCTCTGTTCCTCTCCCTTCCTCTCTGAAGTTAATAAATAAATATACTAGTACATATTTAAAAAGTTTCAATTAAGAAAGGACAAAATATAAATATCTTTATAGGCAAAATATATAATCTAAAAACAGATTATATCAAAGATTCATACATATTTTGCATATGGGGAAAATTTTTCAAGAAAGTGGTATAAACTGTCAATGACACTATGAACCAATGTGCAAATATCTTAGACAAAATCTTAGAAACCAATCAAGAAATGTATAAGTAAGATATGTGGCTCAGTTTGTTTTGCTAACAAATCTTGTTTTCTTTGATATGCAACACAACTAGTAGCCATATTTTGTTTATATAAATATAAGCTCTTTACTCTTGTGTCATGACACTGTCTGAGTGTGCAGAGCAAATGGTAAAACTATATGATTGAAAACAATTCTTGCATCAGTGTGAGTAGCACCAATGAAACTATGCAAGTTAGAGTCTAGAGAGCACATGAATATCAATGGAGGTGAGAAAACTAGCACCAGGGGTATGCTTCAAGAAATAGTGTCTTTCTTATTTTAAACCATGGTCAATTTCCCAATAATTTGCTCCTCTAGTTACAAAGCTGATAGTCACTTGTATCTCTATCATTTCTGTTACAGAAGGATTCAAAAAAATGATTTGAAAAGAATTAAAAGTATCACTTTATATACTTCCACATATTGTACCTGATATTTTAATCTATATACTTATTAAATTTGCTAAAATTTAAACAAAACTAATACTTTTTAATATGAGTATTTTTTTAAATTAAAAATACCTCACAAAAATCAGGAGAGATAAATAGTGGAAAAAAAAAGGAAAATATTAAAAGGCATTTATAATATTACAAAGATTTATTTTCAGAGAAGGATGTGTTAATAAATGTTTAAAAACCTTTAAACAGAGGGGGAAAATAAGCCTGATTTGTGGCATTTGCTATGTCTATGATAAAAATGCCCCTACCAAAGTCAATTGCAAGCAATTGACAGGAAATCAGTTGTATCACAGAATTCCCAAGTACTTAACAACGATCTTTCACACTCACTAGTATGAAACAACTCTAACATACCTTTGAAATGTACATGTATTTTTAAAAGTAAAATGATACTAAATATATATACTTACTTCTGTTGTGAAATCTCAGTACCCATTTTAAGTGTAATAAATTTGCCTTGGCTGGTTTGGTTCGGTGAATAGGGCATCGGCCTATGGACTGAAGGGTCCTGGGTTCGATTCCGGTCAAGGGCACATGGAAGCAGCCGATCAATGATTCTCTCTCATCATTGATGTTTCTATCTCTCTTTCCCTCTCCCTTCCTCTCTGAAATGAATAAAAATAAATAAAATAAATAAATAAAGTGTAATAAATTTAAGGTATTCAAGTTTCTCCAACCTCTGAAAACCTTCCATATGTTTCTATATATTCCCTATATTCTATCATTTTTTTGAAAAATATTTAAAAAGGCAGGTAACAAAAACATACAGTGTAACTAATTTTTATTGTTACTTTAAAAATATGACTCACAGTGAGATTATTCATAATGGTCTCATTTATCTCCTGGTTTCTTTAAGTAATTTTTCTCATTAAAATTTTCCATGGGTTTGATAGAGCATTTGAATTATGTGGCTTAACTAAATTATAATATTTAAATATAGTTAAGATCTAAATTTAGGGATTACACATGGAATTCATTTCCACTGTTTTCCCTTTCTCAGTTTTTCAGATAAGTGATGCAGTCAGATGCAGTCTAACCACAGATGCAGTCAGATGCAGTCAGAATATTCACCTTTATATCACAGAGCTAATGATGCCAGCAGCCGTTTTGAATCTCTTCCTATCAAGTATTACACATGTAGAGCCAAGAGACTCTGCTGTCACCTCAGTATTATCTCATCATGGCCTTTGGATTCCTCAGCAGGTGTGCCATCTGCCATCAGGCTTTGATTCTTTACAATCGTAAAGGCTCTAATGCTTGCAGAAAGTGGTCACTCTTTTAGTTCAGGAGAAACCTTATATCTGTCATCAGATAGAAAGCCAAGAATGCAGTGCATTTTGAGTACACATAATACTAGCCTTATTATCAGTCTGCTACTATCATAATACTTTTTTCAGGCTTTAAAAATATTTTTTTAATAATTTTTTTACTCAATAAATAGGGCATGAGTAACTGCAAACAAATAATAATCAATTAAATGTGTGGAATATCAAAATTGTAATAAATGATAAAACATTTATAAATGATAAATCAACTAATATTGAAATAAAATATGATTTTTATGAGTACGAACATTCCCTATAACGCTTGTATACTCTTGTTTGAATAGGAAACTATTAAGAATTTGATTAACTATAGGCCATTTACTCAGAAAATGGAGATGCATAAAAAATTTTACCTTCTCCCTTGAAAGATTTACTAAGACCCAGAAGCCATATAGAAAAAATAATTTAAAAACAATTACATAGTGTTTTCCACTATGCTATAGATTTATATTAAAATAATGTGTATTTACTAGTACTTTCCCTGTATTTAGGGCATGTTGCCACTGGGACACATAAATAATTTAAACATAATATTTTAATATGAAGAAAATATAACAAGAAAACAAATTTTTTTCAAATTAAAAAATATTGATTTATGGGAGAATACATTTGCCAGTAATAAATCTGATAAAAGGTTAACACCCAAAATTTATAAAGAACTCATACAACCAGCACCAAAAAGCACACCAAATAACCCAATTAAGAAATGGGCAGAGGACTTGAATAGACATTTCTCCAAATAGTACATGCAGATGGCCAATCTATACTAATAAAAGGGTAATATGCTAATTAGAGGGATCCTCCCCACCATGCATGAATTTTGTGCACTGGGCCTCTAGTCTATACAATAAAAGCCTAAGCAACCGTTACCATGGAATGAACAGAACGACCAGTTGCTATGATGAGCACTGACCACCAGGAGGGAGACTCAATGCAGGAGCTGCCCCCCGGTGGTCAGTGCCTTCCCACAGGGGAGTGCCGCTTAGCCAGAAGCTGGGCTCACATCACAGCTGGCGAGCACAGCGGTGGTAGCAGGAGCCTCTCCTGCCTCCTTGGCAGTGCTAAAGAGCAGCAAGCCAAGCGATAAGGAGCAGTGAGCAGGCAGTAAGGGCGAGGAGTCCTGCACTGAGGGCAAGAGGGCACAGGCTGGACTGAGGGGCCACCCCCCTAGTGCACAAATTTTGTGCACCGGGCTGCTAGTAGACCTATAAAAAGATGCTAAATGTCACAAATCGTCAGAGAAATGTAAATTAAACCACAATGAGATATCAACTCACACCTGTCAAAACGGCTACCATCCATAAATCAACAAACAACAAGTATTGCCCAGGATGTGGGCTGCACAAAATTCGTGCACGGAGGGGAGGATCCCTCAGCTCGGCTTGCACCCTCTCCAATCCAGGATCCCTTGGTCCTGGAATTCAAAACAGGATTAAACTAAGAAAAACTCCCTAAAGCTGTTTATGAATATTTTAAAAGTTATATAATTAAAATACATTGAACTACATTTAATTTAGTTAAGCGTATGTGGTAGTCCAAGTGTAAACAACTTAAAAGTGAAAACATATCTCATAGGCTGATTTTTTTAAGGAAACAACATACAATTGTTGTGTGATCCTCATCAAAATGCATCTGTGAAATGCATGGCATGTCTGAAGTCTTCCTTTAACCAAATAGTTGGGAAAAGGGAAACAGGGCATATCTGCTCTTGCTCCTGTTTAATACGGCAGGCATGCAAAATGGAAACCTTTCGAATTACCAAAACCCATTCAAGTCGCTAATTTAAAAAAATGTAGGATGCCAGTTGGGGTGGGGAGGAGTGCCAATTAGAATATTTCAGGTAATTAATTGGCCAGAACTAATTATAGAAAAGGTTACATACACCTGAGCTTCTGGGAAAAACCTGTGACTGTCACTCACCATCCATTGACTAATTTGATGCAGTTTCAAGTATATTTGAAAGGGATTTGTTTGCTTGTTGTTGAGTTTTCATTAAAACCTCCTCTACTACAGAAGACTATAATATATTGTGATCTGAAATAAGCCTCATGTCTTGGGTTATGACAAATGTGCCAATGTGGGTACTTCCCTCATTAAGTGGAAACAATGTATTAGAGAACAAATGACGTTGATTACTACTGGAGTATTTGAGACTACTTGAACTGGTAGCTGCTGCCAAATTTTTTGGCTGGGCCAACAGTAGATCCCAGTCAGGAGTTACTTAATTCCGTAGCCAAAGCGGCCCCTTTCCATGATCAGTTATTAGAAGATGTCAATCAATCGACATGGTTTACAGAAGGGTAGACCAAAGGTACTTGGTGTGAAAAGCAATTGCATGGCAAATAGTTGATGGTTGCTCTTTGAAGGGAGAGAGAACTAGATTCACACAATGGACATAATTAAAACTGGTGTTTCTAGATGCATAAGAGGAACTAGATAATAACAAAATAATGATAAAGATTTTTATGATTCTTGGACAGTGGCCACTAATTAATGAAAAAGTGAGGTGTTTTGTTTTGGTAAGCTTTATGAAATTGGAAAGAGAAAAACAGAGTAGAAATAGAAAGAGAAAATCAAATGATCACGTAGTTGGCCATAAATATGGAGAAGAGGATGGATGGAAACCAGTAAGTGCATGCTTTCCTTCACTGTTTGGAGTTGTCCCAAGGGGCCAAAAGATGTGACCAAACAGGCATTCAAGAAATGGCATCCATGGGATAATAAAAAATGTATCTCACAATTTCTATCAGAAGGTAACAATGTAACTAACCATCATTCTCTTCACTAAAAAGATGAATAGGGAGGAAAAGTTTGTAGACCACAGCATTTCACTGATGCATTTTGATGATGATCACACAATTGTGTGTGGTTTTCTTAAAAAATCAGCCTATGAGATTTGTTTTCACTTTTAAGTTGTTTACACTTGGACTACCACATCCCCCTAACTAAACTAAATGTAGTTCAATGTAATTTAATTATATAACTTTTAAAATATTCATAATCAGCTTTAGGGAGTTTTTCTTAGTTTAATCCTGTTTTGAATTCTTTGCACTTCCTGATTTGTGTTTTAACAATTCTGGAATAAACACACATTATTTTTTTTGGAATATCACCTCCTCCCAATTCTTTATCTACTTTCCCCCAAAATCTAATTAGACATTTAAAATCCTCTTCCTCTAATCTCTGGGCCTTTCACCCTCTCTTTAATGATTTCTAATTTATTCATTTTTTTATATTTCATGTCACGTTTAATTTCTTCAATTTATTGTCAGGTTTACTAATTTCATTTCCATTTGTGGTCACTCTCCAGTTTAACATATATATTAGTGTCTATCTTTCTTACATTTGTAATTTCTAGAAGTTCATTTGATGCTTTCAAAGTTCTGCCTGGCCTTTTGTTAGATAAGGTGTTGTATTTTCATCATATTTTTGATATTTACTTTATTTCTTTGACCATACTGCAACTATGTGTTTCATATGCAGCATCAAATTTTCCATTATCTTTATTTTTTGTAGTCTGATTTTGCTCTATGCTTTCATATGCATGATTTATATTACTTCTGATTTTTGCACATGGTGACTTTTAAATAAATATTAAAAGTAATTTTTATTATGATCAAATCACTTGGTATTGCCCTGCCCCATAGAAGTATGAAAATACATTGTATCGCAAAAATTACTTGTGTTTGATGTAATTACAAATTGGGTTCATTTAAACTACAACCTGCGCTTTGACATTTTAGGTCACTCAAGTCATTGTAGGTTCAGTCAGGATTAACTTAAGTTTTAGTTAGGCATTTGTTGGGAATTTTTACTTTTCCTTTTCTCTCCTCCCACCAAAAAACTAGCTAATTATGACCTTTGATGGAGTGTTTTGTTGTTATTTTTTTTTTCCCAGTCCAGTTCATCTATGGCATATGTTAACCTTTATCATTACTGTGTGAGGTGTCATTTACTTGAGTGCTAGGCTTTCTCTGTGTTCCACGCAACACACCCTACACCATCTGTGTGATACATTAAGCACAGTTGCAAAGGAAGCAGAAATTTGCAGACATCCCAGGTTCGGTGACCACCCACATCTCTGAACTTAGGATTCATTTTATTTCTGGTTTTCAAGAAGTTTCCATATTTTTTACCTATGGGTCAAAATTTTTCTTTTAAAATGTGTAATTATCTAGCATGTTGGATTATTTTTCTGGGATATATATATTTTTTTTATATTTTTCATGCATCACTCGTTAATTATGCAGCACTCCAAAGAACTTGTATTCATATATGTATAACCGTGGACACAGACAATAGTGTGATGAAGGCCTGAGGAGGGAGCAGAAGCTGGGTGGAGGGATCAATGAGGGGGAAAAAGGGGAACATCTGTGATATTTTCAACAATAAAGATAAATTTTAAAAAAGAAAGAATGTTTTTTAAAAAACATAGTAGAAACTGTCCCAAATTGGAACATGTAGTTACAAAACATGGAGTCAAGCCTCAAAATCCTTCATAATCTTGTTTCTTAATTTTAGAAGAATCTATCAGGGGCTACTAAAAAACTATGTCTTCTGAATAAAAATGTGGTGAATTCCAATTCCTTCAGTTTCATTTCAGTTTTTTGTTGTTAAATTCAAGTAAATTAAAATCTAAAAAATGAAAAAAATATGGAACACTTATCGTCATTCCTGAAAGAATCAATCTTTAGAATTCTGTTTATCAAATATCATTTAAAATATGTGCAATTACATGATAGGGGATTTTACAACAATGTATTTGAATAAAAAACAGAGTCATGTAGTAGAAAACGTGGTCAGATTGCACCAGGAAACTCGGAAAATAATGTCAGTTATTCAGTAATTTCATACATTAATTTTTCTGCTTTATGGCAGATACTTCTCTACATTCTACAAATGATGTCAGGTTAAACTGCAAAACCTGCTCTCCTTTCGGGAACCCTTTCATGATCAGAGAAATGTAACAATCATGTCTTCTTTGCACCAATATTATTTCTTATATGTACATTTATCATAGGAGTCATCATGCACTTGATGTATGAGAATTCTTTTTACTTTCATAAACTCTTAGGCACCAAGCATGGTACTTGATGCCTGGCAGGTATATATGCTGTTTAGCTCTCTAATTCAAAGCCTTCGGAAATGACCACATTATGAAAGACATGTGTAAGTAAAGTATAATCCCTTAAAACTACCACAATTATACCTGTTAATAATTTTTCATTATATTTGCTTATTGGTATGCTAAAATATTGAAGAATAATTGACTCCACATATCTAATGCATAATAAAATATTTGAACTGCAACAATGTATACAATAATTAAGTTAATGAATCCCTGGTATATGAAAAAATGCCACACCAGCTTTAGATACTGCTGATAAATTAATACTCAAAATGCTAATCCTCTACAAGCAAACTATATTGAATATGTGCTATTATAGGATTTTTAAGTTTATTAAAATCCTTATTATAAATGAGGAAATGCAAAATTAATTTTGTCTTAGAAGATGATTTATAGTAATAAACTATTTTTATGGTGACTAACATACACACTGTTTACTGAACAAATTGAAGAAAGAAAACTGCAGATAAAATTGTCACTTAGATAAAGTGTTTGCAATGAGTTTTTCTGTGCACTAGAAACTGTTTTATATATGGTTGTCATAATGCTGTGTTTTCAGTTCAGGAAATATATGGCTTAAGCCAAATAACTGTGTCAGCAGTTGATTACAGATCAATATGTTCACAGTACTGCTGAGTGCTGAATTAAGAGAAAAAGTTCTATTCCGGAAACAAACAGAAATGATGACTCAAGAAAACTGTTTTATTCAAGGTATACTTCTGACATTGTATAAAACAGCGGAGCATGTACCACATAATACCTATATTTTTAAATCACTCTTCACTTAACTAATCATTTGTAAAAATCTTATTTGATTAAAACATTATCTATACTAATAAAAGTGTAATATGCTAATTAAATGGGGAGACCAGGAGACTGGACATCCTTCCAGACAAAGCCATGGTGGCAGGGCCAAGGCAGAGGCGGTTAGGGGTGAGCAGGCTGGCGGAGGGGGGGGGCACTTGGGAGGCAACTAGGCCAACAGGGGGGCAGTTGGGGGGCCACCAAGGAGGCTAGCAGGGGGGAAGTTGGGGGGCAGCCAGGCTGGCAGGGGAGTTAGTGAGGGACGACCAAACGATTGAACAGCAGGCTGCGTGGGGTGACCAGGATGGCAGGGAGGCAGTTGGGGAGCAGCCAGGCTGGCAAGGGGGGTAGTTGGGAGGTAACAAGGCCAGTAGGAGGGCATTGGGGGGCGACCAGGCCAGCAGGGGGTGCAGTTAGGGGTTATCAAGACAGCAGGCAGAGGTGGTTAGGGGTAATCAGTCTGGCAGGAGGAGCAGTTAGGGGCGATCAGGCAGGCAGGCAGGTGGGCAGTTAGGAGCCAGCCATCCCAGATTGTGAGAGGGATGTCCGACTGTTGGTTTAGGCCCGATTCCCGGGACATCCCCCAAGGGGTCCCGGATTGGAGAGGGTGCAGGCTGAGCTGAGGGGACCCCTCCCCATGCACGAATTTCATGCACTGGGCTTCTAGTATCAAATATATTTAGATGTAGTTTTATGTAAAAACTTTAAGTTCTAATTATATACCAAAGGTATAGATCACAATACAATTTCTTAATAACACTATTTATATTTATTTCTTTTTAATTTTGAGGTTTTTAATGTTAATATGCATAATATCACAATTCAATAAATTTATCAACTGGTGGAAAATGTTTCGTGTACACTGTATCCTTATGGGGTTACTTAAACTTCTCATGAAATGAGAACAGGTTTTTTGCAACTTTACTCTTTTGAACTCTCACCTTAAAATATTCTGTGAATCATTATATCAATGAAATACAACATGATAAATTAATTTTTGCATTATAATATATTTAAATAAGTACTGTAAATATTTTCATTTAAATAGCATATACTATATTAGTTATTAAATATTTCTTCATAATATATATCTTTAATTATGGTTTTATTTTGCCTAATAACATGAAAGAAAAATGTTTCTCAAAACATCTTTAATTATTAAAATACTCTGCTTCCTGATCATTTATCACAATGTAATAAAATGTATAAATTATTCACAAAATCATTTGATTCTTTTTTTTAATCCTCACATGCACACCCAAGCTGAGATGGAATCCGCAACCTAGGTATGTGCCCTGACCATAATAGAACCTGAAACCTTTTTGGTATATGGGATGATGCCCCAACCAACTGAGGTACCTGGCCAATTAATCCTTAAAACCAATAAGAAAATTTGGAATTATTATAATTTTACAAGTACAAAAAGTGGTTCTGAGATGAGAAATGATATATAAGGCATTGATATTAATAACAACAAAGGCAGGATTTGAGATGAGGTCTTCTGACTCAAAATTCTATGTATACCCTTTCCACTAAATTTAAGTGGGCAAAAGTACTTGAATTTGCATATTTGCCATAGAATGCTGCTAGAATTATGAAATGAATTATACATACAGTGATACTATGCACAACATACAATTCTCTCCTGCTTCGCAATTAGCATTCAGAGACATAACTTTTGAAAAGGCAGAAGTGTTGGGGCCCTGATCAGGTTTATTAGAGTAAGATCATGCAGATTGTGACCTGCTGAATGAGGAAGCATAAGCCGCCCACACTGGGTTGGCAAGTAACTCCCTCAGTACCTGAGATCCCACTTTGGTGAAGTAAAAACCCCAGGGTAGTTTTGATTGAAAGCACAGTTTCAGAACACTCACACAAAGAAACTGAAGTCCCAATGTTTATTACTTACACATCCCAGAAGCCGGTGAGGCAGTGGGTTGGAGGGCGTACAATGAGCTGGATGATGGGCAGTCCTCTGTCCCAGGCCGGGAACGAACAGGAAAGAGAAAGCAGAGTAGCAAGCACTTACTACTTATCAGGTGTTGGGGTGGAAGTCAGTAACTTTTTCAAGGCTCAACTATGAACGGTTATTTTAAAAGTCCCCCAAGAAAAGCAAAGATGAAACCTCAGCAGCACTACTAAGCTCATGTTTTTATCTAAATGTCCAAGGTGTCATACTGATAGCTGTTTTCTCATCACACCAGTGTACAGTAAGGTTGTAAAGCTTACACAGTGTTCAATAACGAGTGGGGGCTGGTAGGATGGGAATGTTCCTTAGGTTCTGTCATCCCTATATTCCATTATTTCTGTCCTCTTTAGGATTATATAATGTTTCCATTGGTTATATAATGTTTGAAACACTGAATTTTTTTCTCAAGCTTAGAATGACTGAAACTCAGGATGTCATTTACTGAACTGAATCCTATTGCCATTCTCTTCTTCAGGCCTTGTCATCTCATTTGGGTGCTGCTATGCAATGCAAGTAGTCTCCACTACTCTGGGTCCCAGAGAACTCTGTCTTTTTCTCAACTAGTAGAAACCTTTTTAAAGTTAATCCCTTCTTTTCATATTTTTGATAGCTGACTTTTCAGTTCTATATTTTTGCTTCTCTCTTCTATCTCAGGTAGAATCTGAAAATGTTAATTAGGATGTCATGGAGGCAATTTCTGCTTCTTGTCTTCCCATGCACCTCTCCTTAGACAATGGAATAAAAGACTATAGTATTAGATGATGGGGATTGGATAGAGAAATGGTCAATGGAAGAAGAAAAGAAAAGCAACACAGTATCTTAAAATGATTTCCAGCCATAAGTTAAGTAATAGAAACAGTAAAATTTTTACTAAACACACTTAGCAATATTTAATCTCATTACTACAAAATATGTTGGAAACATACTCAGGTCTAATTAAATTCCCTTTCTGATTCTAAATTTTATATGTTATGTGCTATTCTATTCACATTTTCAATGGATATATGTTAGGTCATGAATTATGTGATTCTTGCTATTTAACCATAAATGTGATTCTTGCAATTTAACCACAAATGAGGGCAATTTTCCTAACAATTCTCATTCTCATCATCCTTGGTCTTTAAAAATCTCTTCACAATTAAAAGTGAGCAAAGCCCAACTGGAGTGGCTCAGTGGATTGAGTGTCAACATATGAACCAAGAGGTCCTGGGTTCGATTTCCGGTCAGGGCACATGCCCGTGTTGTAAGCTCGATCCCTAGTAGGGGGCGTGTAGGAGGCAGATGATCAATGATTCTTTCTCTCATCCATGTTTCTATCTCTCCCTGGCCCTGCCTCTCTGAAATCAATAATTTTTTTTTAAGTGAGCAAACATATTAAAACTAATGGTTGTACCCTTCAAGGAACTTATTAAATAACTAGTAGCCCATTTGCAGAAAAAATCCTGCAAGTGGCGACTGCGGCTGCATGCGCGGCTGCTGCCGCCACTGTTGCGGCCCCAGCTCCTGCACCCGCGTGCCGCTGCTTCCTGCCCTGCTCTGCCCTGCCCCGCCCTGCCTGGGCTTTCCCTCTGGCAACCACTTTGCTTTCAGCTTTTCCTCCCTCTTCCTTCTAAGTTGTCTTTAGTCTTCACTCCTCCCTCCATCAGCATATGCAAATTAACCACCATCTTGGTTGGGGTAATTTGCATACTCACCCTGATTGGCTGGTGGGCATGGCTTGGGCATAGTTAAGGTGTGGTCAATTTGCATATTTGTCTATTATTAGGTAGGATGATGATAATTTAGTAAAAAATACAAAGCCAATACTAGTCATATTTTAGGGCACTAGCATAACGTCAGTAATACATTGAATACTTATATAGGGAACAACATACTTTTTACAGTCTGTAACACACTTAATCATTCATGCGTAATATATCTTTGTTCTAAAAGTCCTAAACTGAAAAACAATGAATAAATATTGAGCAGTAAATTTTGCTCTAATAAGTTTTATAAATTATAAAATGGGAAGTTCTTAACTATTTGGGGACTTTACTTTTGCTGTCGAAGCTGGTGTTAAATGCGAAAACTTGACAGGCAGACTTTCACTCAGGCCTCTGGGAACTTAGGCAGGAGCTAATAGAAATGGAACACATGTATACTTTGCTATGAGGAACAAAGATCCATTTATGCAATAAGCATAGTTGAGTAAGGGAGTCAGATCTACCTGAAAAAATCTTAAAAATTCAATGTTCTCTAATAGAATGGTAATATGCAAATTAGCCATCATTCTGCTACATAAGCCACGCCCACCAGCCAAGCCACGCGCACCAGCCAATCAGGGCGAGTATGCAAATTAACCCCAGCCAAGATGGCTACAGCCACAGAGAGCAAGGTTTCCCAGGTAACAGAGGAAGCCAAGCTTTCCATAGCCATTGCAGGCCTAAGCCTCCACTCAAGCTACAAAGTTTCAATTATTGAAGGTAAACAAATTCAAACAGAAATGGGGGCAGAACAGAGCTTGGGAGAGCAAGCCAGGGTTGCCGGCGGCAACAGGGGAAGCAAAGCTTTCCACACACCCTGGCGGGGCCCACCCGCTTAAGGCAACAAAGTTTCAATTGTAGAAGGTGAATTAACTGCCACAGAAATGGCTGCCATCCCAGAGGGAGCAGAAGGCTTGGCTCCGCTCCAGGCTACAAAGTTTCAATTGTAGAAGGGAAATAAATTCCAGATACCAGGGCCTCCACTTGGGTCGCCAGGGGGTGTGGCCGGCCTGCAAACCACCACAGGCCCCTTGCTCAGGCCGCCCCACGCCCAAAGGGAAAACCACCCTGATCCAGGACACCCTTCAGGGCAAACCAGCTGGCCCCCACCCATGCACCAGGCCTCTATCCTATCTAATAAAAGAGTAATATGCATATTGCTCATCACTGCAACACACAATATGTCTGCCCCCATGTGGTCAAAGATCCTGCCCCCATGTGGACACAAGATGGCCACTACAAGATGGCCAACAGGAGAGGGCAGTTGGGAGGCACCCGGCCTGCAAGGGAGGGCAGTTGAGAGGGACCAGGCCTGCAAGGGAGGGCAGTTGGAGGTGATCAACCCTGCAGGAGAGGGCAGTTAGGGGTGACCAGGCCGGCAGAGGAGGGAAGTTGGGGGCAAATAGGCTGGCAGGGGAGCAATTAAGCATCAACCAGGCTGGCAGTGGAGTGGTTAGGGGTGATCAGGCTGGCAGGCAGAAGCAGTTAGGGGCAATCAGGAAGGCAGCCAGGCAAGCAGTTGGGAGCCAGCAGTCCTGGATTGTGAGAGGGATGTACGACTGCCTGGACATCCCTCCAGGAGTCCCAGATTGGAGAGGGTACAGGCTGCGCTGAGGGACAGCCCCCCTCCATGCACGAATTTCATGCACCGGGCTTCTAGTAAATAATAAAACTCCCCTGCTTTTTATTGTTTTTTAGGTGATTTCTTCCTTAGATTGAATAGCTAAGGTTCCCAACAAAATGTTTTTAAAAATACAAATGTTGAGAAAGCATGATCATGCACTCATAGTACTACATATCTTCGGGTAATTTTATATCATCAAAGATTTAAAGATGCTTGGAGAAAGGAAACTTAAATAACAAACATGATACCAACCTTAGGCTTCTCATAATTAATGCAGAGGCCTACACAGCAATAAAGTAATACCTTAAAATTCAGTTAGACAATTGTTTTGAATTTAGAATCCTGCTTTCAACCAAACTATGAATCACATGTAAAATCTAAACAAATAATTTTTAGATACCCTTGTGTTTCCTTAGGAATGTCACTTGAAGTTATGCTTAATTAAAATGTGGAGGTTAAATATAAATGCTTAATATGTGGAATGTAGAAATTAGGAAATTAAACCAGAAAGAAAAATAAAGGGTAGCCCTGATATAAAAAACAGTTTTCTGGATTAAATACAATGGATTTAGAATAGAGAAGCAAAGTAACACACTTCCAAGAACACTATATTAGAATTTTTTTAAAGCAGAGTTTTTGCACTATTAAGAGAAAAATTAAATCAAAAGAGATCATACACTGAATATAAAAAACACTAAAAGGTATTATCAATCCACTTTAAAATAATTTTTAAATCATAAGATAATGTTTAACAAAATGAATCACTGAAAACAGATGGTTTTCCTCAGTGTTAAGGGAAAAAATAAAAACTAGGTATTTTTTACTAGTTACAAAAAATAAGCATCACTTACAAAGTGTATGGTACAACATCATTTTCTCTATACAAATACCTTGCTTCTAAAATCAAACAATTGCTTTTCTTGTGCACTGAGCATGACAAATTCCTGAAGGCGTAGATTGGAAAGGAAGATCATACCAAGTAATCACACTTCTAGGCATTTAGCCAACTGATTTAAAACCTATGTGCATGCAAAAACTGCACATAGGTGTTTAAACGGTCTTATTCATGCTTATCAAAAACTAGAAGCAACCAAAATATCCATAAACAGGTGAATAGATTAACAAAAGGTACATCGGTACAATTAAATATTATGTAGCAATGAAAGTAAATTTGTCCTAAAGCCATTAAAATATATGCATGAACCTTAAATTCAGATTGATAAGTAAAAGAGGCCAGTCTGTAAAGAATACATACGTATGATCCCATACATATCCTGAAAGGGGCAAAACTAGAGCAAATATAAGAAGATTTATAGGTTTGAAGAAGAAAGTCCACAAAGATAAAGTGCTATTTTCATCAAATCTCTTGAAAAACATATACTATCTACATGGCTCGTCACTGTTAATATAAAGCTTGATCACTTGGTTGAGGTAGTATTTGTCAGGTTTCTCCACTGTAAAGGACAGAGTATCTACATAAATTATTTAAAATTCTTATGCGCAGGACCTCTGTCTTTTCCCTCATTTGTTTATTATATTATCTAATTTTATAAGTGTGGGATTATGTATATTATTGGTTATAATCCAAAATTTAATTTTTTGGCTTAAAAATTTGAGCTCTTTCAGTAGCCTCCTCTGCTTCTTTGACATACCTCCATTATGAAATGTGTGTGTGTGTGTGTGTGTGTGTGTGTGTGTGAGAGAGAGAGAAAGAGAGAGAGAGACTATTTCTTTAAGTCACTAAACTATGTCCCAGACTCACGTGTATTTCCTGCACCAGTCCTAGTATTAGCCAGTTTTCCAAGGACCACATTGATTTTTTTTATTGAGAAATTGTATTTGAAACCAAGATCTTTGTACCATGTTTGCCTATTGCCCCTGGGGGTTTTATTGCTTCTAGGTTTTCACAGAAAAAAAGAAATTTATGCATGTATTTTTATTTATGTCTATGGGATCAGTATAGTGCCACCTCATTCATTCTTCATTGTTAGTCATTTATGTCTTCTTTCTTTTTCCCTTGATCTATGCCCCATGTAAGACAACCTTGATTTACCCAAAGAAACAGATTTTTTTCCTTTATTTCTTCAAGAAGTTTTATAGTCTTAATTTTATATGTAGGCTTATTATCTATTTCAGGTTAATTTGTCCATATATTGCAAAGATTCATTTTTTTCGCATTTGAATGTATAACTCTTATAATATAATTTGTTGAAAATCTAGTTTCAAAATTGAATTATCTGACAATATTATAGAAAAATCAATTGAGCATCTATGGGTATCTCTTTTTTGAATTCTTGTATTCTGTTCCACTAATCTATGTGTCTATGCATTGTTCTACTTGATTATTGTAGTAAGCCTAAAATAAAGAACAACAAATTTGCTATACTTTTAAAAAGTTATTTTGATGATGGTGCATCTTTGTGTTTCAGTATATATTTTTTTACTTATATATTTTATTTTTTCTATTTTTTATTTCTTTATTTTTGAAAGTATTACAGATATTGCACTTCCCCCCATTTACTTATTTATATTTTTAATTTTAAGAATTTATTTGAGCAAAATTGATTTGAATCAGGCTACACCTAAACAGAAGTAGTTAGAAGCTCTCTACCAACCAGATCTCAGACAGAAACTTTTATAGAGAAAAAGAAGAAGCAAATAATGCAAATATTTTAACTTATTTTTCAATTACAGTTTACTTGCAATATTATTCTGTACTAGAGACCCGTTGCATGAAGATTCGTGCAATAGGCCTTCCTTCCCCTGGTTGCTGGCACCGGTTTTCCTCTGGCACCTGGGACCCAGGCCTTCACTCAAGCCGCAGTGGAGAAGCCAAGCCTCTTCAGTCTTCCGTCTTTACTCCGCACCTGTGTATGCAAATTAACATGCTTTCTTTGTTGGGTTAATTTGCATACTCACTCCTGATTGGCTGGTGGGCGTTGTGGAGTAATGGTCAATTTGCATCTTTCTATTTTATTAGTGTAGGTTAGTTTCAGATGTACAGTGTAGTAGTTAGACAACAATGTACTTAACAGAGTGACACCCTTCCCCAATATTTCAAGTATTCACCTGGTTCCATACATAGTTACTACAATAAAATAAGGCAACTAATGACTGGCTAAAGCACAGTCTAATTGGCTACTTGTGATTGGTGTTCCTTAGTGTTTGGATTTCTTAACCTTGAGGCATTTACAGGCTTAGATTTTGGTTTGTTTATGTAGGTTTTCATAACATTAGAGCCATATTAGTCTAATTGCCTCTTTGTTTAATTAATTTAACAATTCCCCTTTTGGTCACCCTCTCATATGTGAGAGACTGACCAAAAATTTGATATTAATGCCACTCTTAGTCACCACCAGAGTTAAGATGCTCTTGTCTTATTATGAAACTTACTAGAGGCCCGGTGCATGAAATTCATGCAAGGGGCTCAGCCCTCGCAGCCCCAGCTTTGTCCAGAAGGTCATTCAGCTGTCTGGTCTAATTAGCATATTATCCTTTTATTATTATAGAAGATAGTCATATTTTCAGATCCATTAAAGAAATGTTTTTTTCTCTTCATCTTGTTGTCCAACTTGTTTATGTTTTTCCAAGCACAGTGAGACTATCTGATATACTACTGAAGGCTGTAAACAGCATTTAAGACCTTTATGAGAACATGGCACACCAATGATAACTATTTGGAGGATAATACCAAGGGACTGAAGTATGCTTTTTAGTCAAGACCCTCATGAATTGAACCAGTTGGTATCAAATAAATAAAAAAATGTACCTGAAGGGATATCAACCTGTTTTAGCCAAGTGGTTTATTTGTTAAATTCTTATATGCTACAATACTAGGAGCGTTGATCCAGATACAATAATTTAAAGCGATACTATCATTTAAAACCACCTTAGTAAGAAACTCTAGAGACTGTTATTGAGCATGTATGGCCTTAGCAGTAGATTGAGCAATAGTTGCAAGAGTTAAGGAGCATTGTCTTCCCATGCATTAAAGGAGAGAAAATGGTAGTAGAAAAAAGGCAAAAGGAATAAATATTTATTGATCTGGGATCCTGGGATCCTGCACTGCCCACCATAGATGCCACCTGCTTCTGGGATGGGGCACTTTCTTGTTAATCTTAATTTTAGATCTCCAGCTTTTGTTCAGTTGCAAGATAACTGAATGAATCCCTTCTAACTGGGGAATGGGGACTCAAGGTTCAAGTTCCTAAAGTTTGGCTTCCATCTGGTTAGTGAGGAGAACCTAATATAGCCCCTTCCAGGCAGATTCAAGGGCAGTCTTTGTTCTTAGTGATTCCAAATCAGAAGGGTGGGAGAAAATTGTAAATTCTAGTTTGGAGAGGTGTAACAGATAATAAGGAATCCATAAGGGTTCAGGAACCAGTTTGGTTCATAGATATATAACAGAACCTCAAAGACAACAAACAGAACTAGAATCTGCAAGCCATACAGATTTATTATAATTTTCTACTGAAACATAATTTCTCTCTATAATTACCCTCATTTCTATAAAACAATAATCAGAGTAAGACTAATCTGTTTGCAAAATAAGTTTAGTCTCATTAAACTTGTCTTGATTATTTACATAAATACAGCAAGAATAGTGATTGATGGTTTAGACTTTTTCAAATCCTGTTTTTCTTAAATGTATTATATAAAATCTTAGATTAGACTTTCAAAAGCCTTTCCAGGCTAAGAAGCCAAGCCAAGAATTCACCATCAGACTTCACCTGGATTACCTATGGGATTAGGTAAATTCTTCCTTTCTTGAGGTTCCCAGTGTAACCTGAGATTCCTGGGTCTGCCAGGAAGTGACCTTCTGTATTCAACTTAAAAGCCTAGTGGGAACCCTATAGATAAGGTTCCAGGATATTTTTTTCCAAGGGCCTTTATTGGTTATGTAAAATCAATCTTACTTAGTTCCTTAAAACTATCTGGTCATATATAATTTTATGCATTTTCTCAAATATGACATTCTAATCAAAGTTTTGGTTATATAACCAATGTTTATGTCCTACCATAAAGAGAACAGATGCTTACTAAACTTAATGCAAGTGACTCTAGTGCCATGAAAATAAGAATAGTCCGTAAGTTTCTGAATTCAAGTTGGGTCAGGTAGGAAGAAAATGTTTAAATTCTGCTTACAGAGATATAATTTACAAAGTTATGACAAGTCATAGATAGCTTAAGAGGAAAGAGAAGAAGGTTTTCTTCAATCTGGAAAATAAAACATTAAAGAACCAGTAATGTTTTAAAAAATGTTCTAACTAAATTTGTAATAATCCTCATCAGTTCATTCAATCCCATGTTATTAATTCTTATTCTATTTTAATCCAGTTTTTTTCATTAGTTCTAGAAATTCTTAACCAGTTCAGTTTTATGATCTTAAAGCTATCAGAAACCTATATTCTTGAGTGCTTGTCAGAGTCCTTATCTCTCTGAAGATAAGCCAACCAAATGGGAGATAATATTTGCAAACAATAGCTCTGACAAAGGGTTATTATCCAAACTATATAAAGAATTCATAAAACGCAATACCAAACAAGCACCCAATTAAAAAATGGGCAGAGGACTTGAACAGACACCTCTCCCAAGAAGATATACAAACCACCAGCAAATATATGAAAAGATGGTCAATCTCACTAGCAATTTGGGAAATGCAAAGGAATAAATATTTGCAGAAATCAAAACTACAATGAGATACCACTTACACCTGTTAGAATGGCTATTGTCAGCAAGACAAGTAATAATAAGTGTTGGCGAGGTTGTGGAACAAAGAAAACCCTCTTTCACTGCTGGTAGGAATGTAGATGTATACTGGTACAGCCACTATGGAAACAGTCTGGTGATTCCTAATTTTTAAGAATAGCACTATCTTATGACCCAGCAATCCCTCTCTTGGGTGTATACCCAAAACTCAGATATGTATTCACAAAGTTATATGCACCCCCTGACCACCAGGGCCCATGAAAGAAGGCCCTGGACAGCAGCTGGCAGCCGGGGGAGGGAAGGCCCCGATCGGCCCTGATTGCCAGCCAGGCCTAGGGACCTTACCCGTGTATGACTTTCGTGCACTGGGCCTCTAGTTTTAAAGATGTTTATTTATTTATGATCATAAAAACAGTGGTCTGGAATTTTAAATACTTTTAATATCTTTGTTAGGTTTAGGTGTCAGGGTAACTCTGGGCTCATAATACATAGTGGCAAATGGGACCTCTTCTATTTCTTGGAAGCATTCTTGGAGAATTGGTATTGTCTTCTTTAAATATTTTGTAGAGTTTATAACTTAAAATATTTGACTCTAGAGTTTTCTTTCTTGGGAGGTTTTAACTATGGATTCAACTTATATAAAAGACAGATACATTTCAATTTATATTTCTGTTTCATGAGTGAGCTCTAGTAGTTTGTATCTTTCAAATAACCTCACCATTTCAAAAAAGAAGGTCAATCATATTGGCATATTCCTTTCTATCTCTTCAATATATGTGAGGTCTGTATGATGTTTGTATTTTATTCCTGATATTAATGCTAGGTCTCTTCTAGCTTTTATTTCTAAAATGTCTTTTCTCATTTTCCTTGATTTTTTCTCGATTTTTCTTTTGTCATTTTTTTAATCTTTTTGGAAAATAAGCTGTTAGTGTTGTGATTTCTATTTTTGATCACATCTTTCTGAAGATGTTCAGCCAATTTTGCTCTGATTTTGCTAATGTTTTAAAGTGCCAACTTAAATGTTCAGTTTGAAACCTGTTTTATTTTCTAATAAATTGGATTAATATATTATTTTTAATTACTTGCTGAGCTAAATTAAAATACATTTTTCTTTACCACTCAAAATATTATATGATTTCCCTCTTGTATTTCTTTGTCCAACAGTTTGTTGAGAATAATTTCAAAATATTTGGGAATTTTCCAGATACCTTTCTGATATCCATTTTTATTTAATTTTATTGTTGCCAAACAATATGCAGGGATTAATTTACATTATATTAAGTTCATTAGCATTTCTTTTTTGGTTCAGAATATGACCTATATTGTTGAATATTTCAAAGACACTTGAAATTCTGCTGTTATTTGATGGAGTGCTGTATAACTGGCAACTAGGCTAAGCTGGTTAATAATGCTTTTTTTTTAAGTTTCCTATATCTTTAGAGATTTTTTTTCTCCTTGTTTTAAAAATCACTAAAAGATTAATGTTGAAGTTCCAAATATTTGTGGATTTACATATTTTTCCATTCAGTTATGTTAGTATTTTTGAAATTCTGCTGTAGGTGCATATATTTAAAATTCTTATACTTTAAATTTATTCTTACAAATGATTTTTAAAACCTATGTGTATATTTCTATTTATTTCACAAATAACATATAAGTAGCATTTGTTTCCTAATTTGGCAAGCTTTGCTTAGAGTATTTATATTATTTACATTTACTGTGATTATTCATATGGCTCAATTTAAAACTATTTTATGGCTATTATTTTCTTTTCTTCATCATCCTTGTTCCTCTTCTCTCATCATGCACTTTTTGAAGATTCTACTTTACTCCCATTATTAGTAATTAGTTATACTTAAACACACACACACACACACACACACACACACACACACACACACACACACACGTACACACATATATCCTATATAATGAAAGCCTAATATGCTAAGTGTCCAACTGTTCGACCAGTCACTATGACGCACACTGACCATCAGGTGGAAGACACTCTGATAGGTAGGTTAGCTTGCTGCTGGGGTCTGGCCAGTTGGAAATTTGTGAGAAGGGCTGGACATGCCCTGGAGCCCTCTTGTGTCTCTCCCCAGCTGTAATCGTGCACTAGTGGGGTCTCTTGGTCTGGCCTGTGCCCTCTCGCAATCCAGGACCCCTCAGGGAATAATGGAGAGCTGGTTTCAGCCCAATCCCTGGAGGCCAGGCAGAGGAACCCCACAGGTTCATGAATCTGTGCACTGGGCCTATAGTATGTATTGTATATACAAATATATAATGAATAATTTGTGGCTTTTAAAAAAATCTTTATTGTTGAAAGAATTACAGATTGTTGTAATTACACTATTGTCATGGGCTATGCAAATTCTATCTAATAAAAGAGTAATATGCAAATTAACCATCACTCCACTACACCCACAAGCCACGCCCACCAGCCATGCCCACCAGCCAATCAGACCAAGTATGCAAATTAACCCCAACCAAGATGGCTGCAGCCACAGAGAGCAGGAGGGAGGCTTGGGTTTCCCTAGCAATGGAGGAAGCCAAGCTTTCCACACACCTTAGTGGGCCCAGGCCTCCACTCAAGGGTACAAAGTTTCAATTATAGAAGGTAAATAAATTCCAACAGAAATGGCAGCAGCCACTGAGCTGGAATAGCAGGAGGCTAGGGTTGCCCCGGCAATGGAGGAAGCCAAGCTTTCCACACACCTTAGTGGGCCCAGGCCTTCACTCCAGGCTACAAAGTTTCAATTGTAGAAGATAAATAAATTCCAGATACCAGGGCCTCCGCTTGGTTTGCCGGGGGTCATGGCTGGCCTGCAAACCACCACAGGCCCCTCGCCCAGGCCGCCCCATGCCCCAAGGGAACCCCCACCCTGATCCAGGACACCCTTCAGGGCAAACCAGCTGGCCCCCACCCATGCACCAGGCCTCTATCCTATCTAATAAAAGAGCAATATGCAGATTGATCATCACTCCAACACACAAGATGGCTGCCCCCATGTGGTCAAAGATCCTGCTCCCATGTGGACACAAGATGGCCACCACAAGATGGCCAGCAGGGGAGGGCAGTTGGGAGGGACCAGGCTTGCAAGGGAGGGCAGTTGTGGGAGATCAGTCTGTTCCATACTTCTATGTCTCTGGATCTATTTTGTTCAGCAGTTTATTCTGTTCATAGATGCAGAAACCAAAAAAAAAAAAAAAAAAAAAAATGTGGGTGTTTTGAGTCTGAGTTCTTGTCTCATGAAAATTGAAGCATGAAGTCATGGAAAAAAATGATGAATGGAACCAAAATCTATTGGGAGGAGCCAGTCCTGGAAAAGTTGCAGCTGGGGTTCCAGGAGCAGCCCAGTTTCCAGCTTTCTTTTCATGTTACAGTCAGGAATTGTTCAGTATCAAAGCTAATTAAAGTGCATTAGTCCATGGGTGGAGGCCCGCATGGCCATAAGCCACTTGGGTGCAGGATGTGCTCCCCCACAACAGGAACTTCAGGCATCCGTTGTGTGCTGTGCCAGGGGAGAAGAGAAGGGAGCATGCACTTTTGTAGCATATGTGCTTGCCTCACTGACTTGTGATAGGTTATCTGCACGCTGTCTATCTTAGTAATATCCATGCATTTTAAGGATGTTTATGTTATCTCTGGCTGTCATGCCTCTTGCACTCACCCTTCCTACCCACCCCAGTTGGGGTTTATTAGTAACTCCACCAGCTAGGTTCCTGTTTTTATGTCTTCCTCCCATGGTTCTACCCCTATCTACCTAACTTTTTTTTCTATCTCAATTCCACATATGAGTGAGATCATATGATACTTATCTTTCTCTGACTGGCTTATTTCACTCAGCATAATACTCTTGTGGCATTTTTAATTTTAATTATTGATTTTAGAGAGTAGAAGGAGGGTGGGAGGGGAAGAGAGAGAGAGAGAGAAAGAAAGAGAGGCATCAATTTTCCAATTTTTGTTGTTCCACTTGTTTATGCATTTATTGGTTGATTCTTCTATGTGCCCTTACCAGGGATTGAACTCACAATCTTGGCATATCAGGACTATGCTCTAACCAACTGAGTTACCTGGCCAGGGCAAAAATTTAAGTTTATATTTTATTAGTCATCATATTCAACTTTTAAATAATTTATAAATTATAAACTTTTTATTATACTACTATTTCATATATACTTTAAATTCCTCTCTATCATCTTTTGCATTATTGTCAATTAGTTTTTTTGCATATATTATAAACACCATAGTACATTTTCCATTTATACTTTAGAGAATAAATTCCTCTCTATCATCTTTTGCATTATTGTCAATTAGTTATTTTGCATATATTATAAACACCATAGTACATTTTTCATTTATACTTTAGAGAATTAATTTTCAGAGAAATTAAAATAAACAATATTTTACATTTACTTCCTTCATTATTATATTCAGTACTCCTTATGCCTGGTAGATGCAAGTGTCTCAGGTTAAACTGCTGTCTGAAGTACTTTCTTGAACTTTTCTTATGTTACTGATATGCCAGAATTCTATTTTCTTACATTTGCTTTTCTAACAATGTCTCTTTTAAACTTTTTTCTGAAAAATATTGTTGATTGTGATAGGTAGGTTTCTAGATAAATAAGATTTTTCTTTTCTTTCAGATACTTTTAAAAAGTCAGTTGTAGTTGCGTGCTTTCTTTTAGAAGTTTGCTTATGTTATTATCTTTGTTTTCTGCTAGTAATTTTCTTTACTCTGGCTGTCATTTATTGGATTTTCAGGAGTTTGGCTATGATGATTTTTCCTATGGTGTGTCTGGTATTATGACTAATAATAACTGAAATTAGCAATAAATAACAATAACATGTATTTAATTATTTCAGTTGCAGTACTCTGATGTTCTTTCACTGGATTGAAATCTTTTATTATTGTTACTAGAAAAACTCATAGTTACACTGATCAAAAAGATATGCAAAGTAGTAAACATTTTGAATAACAGTGAGTTAGTGAAAATTAGTCTATTTCAAATTGATTAATTGGTACATTAAATTATATATTCATAATGTCATCAACTGCTTATTATGTGCATGCTAGTGTGCCCATTGATAAGACTTGAAAAATGGATGAATATTTTCATAATGTATGAATGAATAAAAAAAAATAAATAAATTTAGAGAAATTAAATTTTGAGGAAATTACACTTTGAATTAATTTTTACTGTGGTGTTTTTATATTCTAATAAAATATTAACATTTTTTGAGTTCTAACTATTTGCAAATTTTAGTGCTTAAAACAGCAAACATTTTTCCCCTGGATCGGGAATTTAGATATATTTCAGGTGTGTCTCTGGCTCCGTCTCTCTCATGAGGCTGCAATATGGTGTTGGCAGGGTTGAAGTCCTTTAAAGGCCTGACAGAGCCTGGAGGTTGGACCTCCAATTTTGGTCAGTCCAATGCCTGGCTCATTAATGTCCATGGTTAGGTAGAGGGCTCAGATCCACCCCACATTGGCTTCTACACTAGCTGCTTGAGAGTCCTCATAGCCTTGTTCATTCTTGCTTCAGGTTTTTAATCTGGAAATGTATAATGCGATTTCATGCTCTCTTCATCCTTAGTTTTGGTCCATGACATGGATGATTTTCTTACATAATATTCTGGAATTTACATGTGTCTGAAAGATTTTTCATTTGTGGGAAATTCAGATGATTTTACGAAATGGAATTCCCATTTCATAATATCAGAAAAAATCAGTTACTAGAGTAATTTATGAAATGAGACATTCAACTTTACAACTGATAGAGCTGGAGGAAAACCATGGAATTGGGAATAGAGATATTAGCATTTACACAGTGAGGTTTGGTAGAGGTTATTAGAAAGAAAAGGTTCAGGATAGATTAATTTCTGTTTCAAAAATATGTCCATTTTTTATTGCTTTTGCTAAGTAAATATAACCATGTTTTAAAATTAGCCTACACATTAGTATAAAGTTAAATATCATAAACAATTACATGAAAGAAGTAACTTCAGTCATTAAAATTAGGTGAGACTCCACATTTCAATAATGACATCTTAACAAATTATTAAAATTAAAATGGTAATAATGCATGAAATGATAAAATTAAAAATTTTTCTTCTCAGAAATTAGTCATATCTGATGTACTAAGTAGACCAAACTTTCAGTGTAGTTATATATATATATATATATATATATATATATATATATATATATATATACATATATATTTTTTTATCAGTTTTGATGCTTTTTAAACAACAATTTAAATTATACCTTCCCCCCAATAAACTGCCTGCTATTGTTGATATAAATTTTATGCAGGATAATTCCTTCTTGTCATGAAGTCTACATGACTCAGTCTCCTGCCTGGTGTATCAAAGTTTCATAGGTTTGGATTAGAGGGTATCACGGGAAGCTTGTGCTTTAACTCAGATAATGGTTGGTTACCTTTTCCCTCATAAATGAGTATTAAAATTCCATTTGTCCAAGTGGCTATTTAGAAAGATTAAAATTATTATCAAAACTCAGTTACCCAAAATTATTTATATATATTTTTTTGAGTAAAACATGATAAACTATTAAAATTCTCTCTGAGAATTTTCCCCTCCATTTTTCCCTAAAGGTCACTTTTAATAATCACTTAAAAATGAGTTATCCCAAAGCCTACATGTTTTTATGTTGTACTAGAGGCCCGGTGCACAAAATTCGTGCATGGGTAGGGTCCCTAGGCCTGGCTGGCAATCAGGGCCTTCAGGGCCTTCTGGCTGCTGGCTGGGGCCTCCCTTCCCCAGCTATCAGCTGCCAGCCATGGCCTTCCTTCATTCTGTACCACCTCCTGGTGGTAAACACATGTCATAGCGAGTGATTGAACTCCCGGTCTCCTAGTTGAATTACCGAGGAGACATTTTGCATATTAGGCTTCTATATATATAGATTGTTATAATTAAGAAACCATTTACACAGATGATTGATAGCATCATGGTCTGACCCATTTGACAATGATTCCACTTTGACATATGCAGCAATAAATAATAAATCTGCTTATTAACAAATTATTTCTTATTTTGAACTTAAGAGATAAGGAATCTAAAGTAAGATATATTTCCCTTTTGGTAAAAAGTAGGAATAAAGCGTGAATATGTTCAAATACCAATACTTTACCTAAATTATGGAAGTGAGATTAAGATAAATGAGAAAGGTGGAGAAAATAAGAGATCTGTAAGTGATAAAATATTTTTTCTATGATCTCATTATTTAAATAATGCCTTATTTGTATTCCAGGTACAAGAGTGTGGGGCATTTATAGAACAGACTAATTTTTACCTGTGATTAAAATATGTTTCTTTATATATTTTATAAAATAATCATTGCATTGCAAAACACACACACACAAGCACAAATATAATACTTGGTACTAGAAAGTGACATCTGTGGTAATCACTGCAACAGGCCTCAAGGACAGTGCTTGACAGGGCTACCTGGCAACAAACCAATGAGAACAAATCAGAGACCCATACCTCATGATCAGTGTGGGGACTACTGGACAATGAACTAACAAAAGCATGATGATGCCGAATGGCAGTGCATTTGAATTGAGAACAGCATGAGAAAAGGGCTCAGGAAGTAACAGGAAAGCCTACAGAGTTTATTTCTGTAAGTTCATCACTTGTTTAATTTCTAACTATACAAAGTATTTTATAGTAACAGATTATAACATCTTTTACATCCAAGTTTTTCTAACATATAAAAAAAAGAAGTTTCAGTCACTATCCTAAAATCAGTATGCATATTATCAGGCCACCCCAACATTCAGGATGACCAAGGTCTACTAATACTCTCCTTAGGTAATAGGCTAAGGTTAAAATGTCAGAGTCTATCCAGGAAGTTTACTAAATTCCCCAGGCTCTCTATCAGCCACCTGCAAATATAAATTTGGGTCACTGTCACTGGAATTCTACTGCCTCGTTATAGAAAATTAACATAGAAAATTCATATTGTTTTTTAAAATATCGTCCAAAGAATTTTCTCTCTTTATTCTGCATTTTTAACCTATCTACTTTCTTTCATTTAAATTTGTTATAATAAATTGACTTTTAATTGTACATTTCTCTATGTATTTGAAATAACTGAGGGCAGATTGTTTTTTATTTACTATTGTTTACCTACTATCTATAGTAATATCAGCTATACTTAAAACTCTCAATTTATTTGGAATGAATGATTAGTACTGCAAACAATAAATTAGTAGTACAAAAATTAAATTCTCACTTACTCATCATTATTTTCCTCTACATGGCATAGATATTGGGGAGGGGGGACTTTTAACTATTCTTACGAATGACTTTTGAATTAGTTTTTAAAACAAGAATTTCTTTCTGTTGAAATTTAGGTGTTATACTAAGGTTCAAAATTATCCAGGAGTCCTTGAATTTTTTAAGAGTTTATTTTTTAGGACAGTTTTAAGTCCATGGGAAAATTGAGGGGAATGTACAGGGAATATTCTATGTACCCCCTACTTCTACACATGCAGAGCCTTCCCCATTACCAACATACCCCACTACAGTCATACATGTGTTACAATTGATGGACCTGGATTGACTCATCATTATCACCCAAGTCCATAGTTTACATTAGAGTTCCCTCTTGGTAGTGTAAATTCTATGAGTTTTGACAAAGGTATAATGATATAAATGCATCATTTGGCATCATACTAACTATTTTTACAAATGTGAACATGCTCTGTGCTCTTCTAATTCATCCCCCTTCCTCTCTCAGCCACCCATCTTTTACTGTTTGTATAGTTTTGCATTTTCCAGAATGTCATGCGTGTATATAGAAAGGAAGATTTTTAGAGTAGCCTATATCACTTAGTAATGTGCATTTAGGTTTCTCCATGTCTTTACACGACTTTATAACTCATTTCTTTTTGGCATGAATTTCATTATTGGAATGTACAATGGTTCATTTATCCATTCACTTACTGAATGGCATCTTGGTTGTGGGTTCTGGATTTTCTACTTGTGTTTTGCCATAAATGAGTGGCATAACTTGTGTAAATAATTTTTTTAAAGTTTTAATATGGATTTGAATGGCCAATGACATATAGGTCTTTAAATATACTGGTTGCTTTGGGAAATATGAGGAGGTATAATTACAAGGTGATAAAAAAATTCATCTATATCCCAGGTCTCAGGACTCTTTCAGTAAAGCATTTTAACCCCTTTGCCTTCTTTCCTTTGGTTTGGGTAAATACACATAATATAGAAGACCAGACTGCATAATTAATGATGCACCACATTTTCTGTTTTATTTTCTTGATTAAATTTAAAAAGAAATAGCACAATATATTTCTCTATGTTTTATACACTTTTAACTGTTCTTAATAAGATATAAAAATTTAACTTTTCAATAAATGCCCAAACACAAAACTCAATAGAGTGGTATTTTATGTTTTTAGAATTATTAAGATAAATCAAATTATTCTTTCCACAAAATTACTTCAATTACATATATATAAGTTTTTTCTCTCTCTAAGTATAAAAGGCTAATGGGTAACAGAATATAGTGTGCTAGAGAAATCTACTACTATATTTTAATATAATTCAATTCAAGAATATCAGTTTCTCAATATGATTAAAGAAAAACAACTACTTATTTTTAATTATCAAATCCATAAGTAACTGTATAATCCTACCTAATAATAGACAAATATGCAAATTGAGCATACCTCCAACACGCCCACAAGCCACACCCACCATCCAATCAGAGCGAGCTTGCAAATTAACCCAAACCAAGATGGCTACAGCCACAGAGAGCAAGGTTTCCTAGGTAACAGAGGAAGCCAAGCTTTCCGCCTGCCCTTGCCAGGCCTAAGCCTCCACTCGAGCTACAAAATTTGAATTATAGAAGGTAAACGAATTCAAACAAATGGTGGCAGAATGGAGCTTGAGAGAGCAGGCCAGGGTTGCCGCCAGCAACAGGGGAAGCAAGCTTTCTGCACACCCTGGCCGGCCTACCCGCTTAAGGCAACAAAGTTTCAATTATAACCCCAAAAGAAATGGCTGCCGGCCTCCGAGGGAGCCCCAGGCTTGGCTTCGCTCCAGGCTACAAAGTTTCAATTGTAGAAGGAAAATAAATTCCAGATACCAGGACCTCTGCTTGGGTTGCCAGGGGGCGTGGCTGGCCTGCAAACCACCACAGGCCCCTCGCTCAGGCCGCCCCACACCCCAAGGGAACCCCCACCCTGATCCAGGACACCCTTCAGGGCAAACCTGCTGGCCCCCACCCCTGTACCAGGCCTCTATCCTATCTAATAAAAGAGTAATATGCAGATTGATCATCACTGCAACACACAATATAGCTGCCCCCATGTGGTCAAAGATCCTGCCCCCATGTAGACACAAGATGGTCACCACAAGATGGCTAGCAGGAGAGGGCAGTTGGGAGGCACCCGGCCTGCAAGAGAAGGCAGTTGAGAAGGACCAGGCCTGCAAGGGAGGGCAGTTGGAGTGATCAACCCTGCAGGAGAGGGCAGTTAGGGGTGACCAGGCCGGCAGAGGAGGGAAGTTGGGGGCAAACAGGCTGGCAGCAGAGTGGTTAGGGGGTGATCAGGCTGGCAGGCAGAAGCAGTTAGGGGCAATATAGAAGGCAGGCAGGCAAGCAGTTGGGAGCCAGCAGTCCTGGATTGTGAGAGGGATGTCCGACTGCCCCTTTAGGCCCAATCCTGGTGTGATCGGGCCTAAACGGGCAGTCGGACATCCCTTGTGGGGTCCCATATTGGAGAGGGTACAGGCTGGGCTGAGGGACAACCTCCCTCCAAGCACGAATTTCGTGCACCGGGCCTCTAGTATAACTATAATTACTATTAATGCCTTTAAATAATAATAATAATATGTAAACAGTATAATATAAAAATTGTATTTATTTATTTAGGTTTTCAAACTACCTTTAATGTAGGGGGTATAATTTCAGTTTATTAAAGAAAAAAGTAATACATTAAATATCATGTTGCATTACATTCCTGAGAAGGTAATACAAAAGTTAAGAAATGTAACTTTAAAACAGAAACTATTTAAAAACAGGTTATACTAGTATTAGAAATTGCTCACTTAAAAAAAAAAAAAAAAAAACACTTTTGTTACATTTTAGGAAAAAATCTGTAACATTTTGAGATTTTTTTTGCCATGTCAAATACTTTTATTTAAAATACATATGCAAATCTATTAAAGAAAAAAATTTCTCAGACATACCATGATTCCTAAATTAATTTTTTTAGGAAGGTTTGAATGACAGCTAGCAAGCTTTCTTTTTCCAGTTCTATAGCTATTTCATAAAACCTAAAATGAAATAGGCAAATCCGAATGCTCTTTTGGAAATAAATGTCAGCAAACCAAATAATATGTGAATAACATTATTCCATGTTCTAAAGAATATATTTACAACTTACAGTTCTTCAAACACAGAAGTTAGTACAGCATTAACTTCTTATACACAAAAATATGAGATCGCAATATAATACTATTTCTGCCAAAGCATTGCTCAATTAATCTTATTTCAACAAATATTACCCATCTATTATAAGATTAAGTATATTAATCTAGATTGAAATTTTATAAAAATATGAGTAATTATCCTTACAATGTATTAAAATTAACATGTTTGATTTTTGCTGTGTCTTAGACACCCTTGAGGTTATGTACCCACATTAATTTATTCATCACAGCATTCTTATGTAGTAAATGTTGTTATCTATGTCCAAAAACATGGTGAAAATAAAGTTCCTAAAAAGAGTACATCTTAAAGCCACAGAGTTAAGAAGTTGTCCTTTTAACAGTTTGAAATCTGGCTTACCACACACTAAACTAAAATAAATACTTTATTTTTATTATTTTAATTAAGTTTATTAGGGTAAAATTAGTTAATACAATTATATGGGTTTTAGGTACACAATTCTATAGTACATCTTCTTCTACTGTTATTATCACTTTCATTTTTTAGAATTGTTTTCCATTGACAGAAAAATTGAGCAGATAGTAAAGAGTTCCCTTGTTCCTTCAGCACAATTTTCCCTATTCTTAACAGCTTTAGTCATTATGGTACATTTGTTATAATCAATGAACCAATACTGGCACATTATCATTACCTAAAGTTCATGGTTAATTTACATGATCTTAATCATTCCCTAATGTCCTTTTTCTTTTCCATATCCCACTCAGCATTCCACATCATATTTACCTGTCACGTCTTATTAGGTTCCTCACAAGATGTCAAACTCGCGGCCTACTGGCCGCATGCTTCATTTATTTGGTCTGTGTTAGTTTTTGAGTTTGACATGCTTGTGCCCAAGACAATTTCTCAATCATTGTTTTTCATGACTTTACAAGTTTTTAGATATTTTGAAGTATGCTCTGCTAGTGAATTTTACCTAATATTTTTCTCATTATTAGACTAGGGTTATGGGTTTGAGGATAGAAGATCACAGAAGTAGGGTACCATTTTCATCACACCATATCAAGGATACACACTGTCAACATGATTTATGTTGTTAATGTTGACCTTGATCACCAAACTGTGATAGTGTTTGTCAGCTTTCTCCACTGTGAAGTAATGCTTTTCCCCCATTTCCAGGTTGTACTCGCTATGGGAAAGTAGGTATACACAGCTCACACTTTAGGTAGTAGGGAGTTATGATTCCTTCTTTTATTTTTTTCAATAACATTTAAAAGTGTAAAACACATTCTAAGTTCATAGGTAGAATATTAAACAAACAATGGGCTGGGTTTGGCCTGCAGACTGGAGTTTGCTGACTCCTAAACTAATTTTATGATTTCTCTTTCTGTTTATTATAAATGATATATACAAAATGTTAAAAAAGGTATATGGTAAAATGTAACTCTATGAGGCTTTTCATTATTACTTCAATGACATTTAGGTTTAGAATATATTTGAACTAATATTTCAATGTTAATTTTTAATCTGCATTTTAGTACATGCTTAACTACTACAAATATATGTTATAAAGAAGAAATTATAAACATATAATTTCCAGATTGTTCAACAAATATCCAAACTATATATTAAGTGATCACTTTTTCGGATAGAGAGATCTGAAATCATTCTTGGTCCACCAAAGGGATTCTTATCCTTTTCTTGATATAGCTCACATTATCTGCACTTTGTAATGATTGATTAAAGAGAAACATGAACATATTGTTTATAAATAAAATGAACCCTAAGTAGAAAATAAACATAGTCTAAGTGCTAAAAATTATCAGACCTAAATATTCTTAATTTTTAAAAAATCAAATATCTATATATTTTTAGTTGTTAGTTTTTTTGGGGGGCTCTCTCACTTCCTCTCTCTCTATTCTTTATATTTATTTATATTAGTACTATTTCTTTGTCTCTCTTTATCTTTTTCTATGTCAGAACTTGTAAACAAAATATTGGATAGTGCATGATATTTCAAGTCTCAAATTTATATCCTCATTAGAAATAGTATGCTTTTTTAAAGATAAGGTTTTATTTATTCAGGTGCTGTTTGAGGTTGTGAGGGAAAATTCAAAGCAATATGGCATTTAAAAACTTACCTGATAAAACAGAAAGATAGGAATACTTACTAAGATATAAGATTTTAAACAAAAATATATGAAACGACACATAGTGAGAAAAAATACATATTTTTTTCAATTTATACATATGCATATTTTAATCCTACTAGTTTCATAATTATCTCTAATGATGCTATTTTTAAATTTCAAATTTCTCACTTAGAAATCTAGTCATTAAATATTTTATGGTATCACTTGTCAAATATAACCAAAATCTCCTGGTCAACATAATTAATTTCATTACAAAACACCTCCTAAGTTGGTTTTAACCCAAATCAACTTGGTGAGGAAGAGAACTTATAGTGCTTGCCTGAAATTATCTTCAAATTTACAATCTCAATCTCTCTGAACATTCTCAAGTCACCCACTGCTTCATAAGTAAAGACAAAGCTATTAATCCATGTATGGACCTAATTAATAATTGTAAGTTCTTAAAAATAAACACCATTCTTCACTTAATATCCTTAGATAGAAGAGAATCAGAACTGGTAAAGAATAGAAGAATGTGAAATCAACTCCCCTCACAATATGACTACACAATTTGATGGTGATAGGAGAAGTCAGAAAAGGTGTACTAGCTATGGTAATAGTATTTCAACCCAAGCAAAATAACTACTAGTACTTTGAGGATATAAGCATAGACCACTGGCTTAAAGTTTAAGTTCCCATTAGCTACTTAGTGACTCTTTGAAAAGCTATCATGGGACAGCTGTATTTACATGAAGCTAAATGAGCTATATGTTTTAAACTATCTCTGGAGACAAAGAAGGTATTATATAATGAATGATAAACAGGAAGGTATAACAACTATAAATATACTAGAGGCCTGGTGCATGAAAATTCATGCACTAGAGGGGGTCCCACAACCCAGCCTACCCCCTCTCACAGTCCAGGAGCCCTCAGGGGCAGGAGGCGACCCGGCGATCAGGGAAAGGCGACGCCTCCATCACACCTCTGCTGCTGCCACTGCCAGCAGTGCAAGCCTCAGCCGGCCCTGGTTACCTGAACCTCAGTCAGCCTGGGAGGCTGGGCAGCCACCATCCGAGGCTTGCCTGTACCTCTGGCATTGGCTGGGCAGCTGCCATCTGAGGCTTGCCTGCTCCTCGGACCGGCCCTGGGCGGCTGGGGGGCTGAGGGCCTGGGGAACTCCGGAGGCAGGTGCACGGGGTGGGCCCGGTTGTGCCGTGCGCCTGCCCTCGGCTGTGCCGCACGCCTGCCGCTGCCATCTTTGAGGGTGTGGCAGTCAAATTAGCATATTCCCTCATTATTGGCTGTGGGCGCCACCATCTTTGTGATGGTGTGATGGTCAATTAGCATATTAGCTCTTTAATAGATAGGACTAGAGGCCCGATGCATGAAATTCGTGCAAGAGTAGGCCTTCCTTCCCCCTGCTGCCGGCACTGGCTTCCCTCTGGCATCCGGGACCCAGGCTTTCTTCATAGCCCCAACTTTGTCTGGAAGATTGTATGGAAGGACGTCTAGTCTAATTAGCATATTACACTTTTATTATTATAGATATACTCACAACATAAGAACACCTAAATACATAAAACAAATGTTGATAGAACTAAGACAGAAATTGACAGCAATACAGTAATAGTAGGGGATTTTAATACCTCACTTACAATAATGGGTAGATCACCCAGACAAAAAATAAGCAAAGAAACATGAACATCTTGAACATCTTGAAAAGATGTCCAGCTTCACTAAAGATCAGGAAATTCAAATCACAATCACAATGAGATATCACCTCACATCTATTAGAATGGCTATTATCAAAAAGACAAAAGATAAAGGATGGTGAGGATATAAAGAAAAGGGAACTCTGTACTCTGTTGATGAAAATATAAATTGGCATAGGTGTTATGGAGAACTATAGGGGTTCCTCAAAAAGTTAAAAATAGTAATACCTGGTGATCCAGCAAGCCCACTTCTGGATATATATCCAAAATAAATGAAATCAAGACCTCAAGGAGAAATCCACACTCATTATGTTTCACACCTAAAACCAATCCTTTCTATGTCAATTATATCTCAAAACTTATTTTTTTTAAAAAAGTATGTGTTTTGCAACAATATGAATGAAACTGGAAGTGAAATTTTGCTAAGTGTAATGAGCCAGATGCACAAAGACAAATACTGCATGATCTAACATATATGGAATCTCAAATAGTCAAACTCATAGAAGCAGAGATTAAAAAGGGGGCTGTCTGAGACTGCAGGAGGGGGAAATGGGAGCTGTTGTTCAAGAGGTATAAAGTTACCATTATGCAAAATAAGTTCTGGTAATCTAATGTACAACAATGTGACTGTCTATAATAATAAAAGGGTAATATGCTAATTAAACTGGATGTCATTCTGGATGAAGTTGGGGCTGGGGGGGAAGCCAGTCCCAGTCCCGGGTGCCTGCGGGTTGCCTGGGGGAACCCAGCCTAGGTCCCAGGTGCCTGCGAGAAGCCCGGGGGAAGCTAGCCTGAGTCCCGGTGCCTGCCGACAGCCAGAGGAGGGAAGCTGGGTCCCGGGTGCTGGAGGAAAGCCTGTGCTGGAAGCTTGGGGAAGGAAGGCCTACTCTTGCACAAATTTCAAGCATCGGTCCTCTAGTCCTATCTAATAAAGAGGGAATATGCAAATTGATCATCACACCATCACAAAGATGGTGGCACCCAATCCCCTAATCCCTGTCAAAGTCCCCCAGTCCTTTCAGCCCCTCTGGAGGGAGGGGGCAGCAGATGCATGATGCGACCTGGCCTGCCCTCAGCCCCCAGCCACTCAGGGCTGGCCCCAGGTGCAGGCAAGCCTCGGGTTGTGGCTGCCCAGCTGCCCAAGCCCCAGGTAACCAGGGCTGGCTGAGGCTTGTGCTGCAGGCAGTGGCAGCAGCAGAGGTGTGATGGGAGCATCACCTTCCCTTAATCACTGGGCTGCCTCCTGACTCTGAGGGCTCCCATACTGTGAGAGGAGGCAGGCCGGGCCGAGGGACCCTCCCCTCCAGTGCTTGAATTTTCATTCACTGGGCCTCTAGTTGTTAATAATATTGTATTATGTAACTGAAATTTTCTAAGAACATATATCTTATGTGATCTTACCACATTAAAGAGGTAACTGTGTGAGATAATGGATATGTCAATTAACTTGATTGTGGAATTATCTCACAATGTATACTAGTATGTATATTAAATAATCAAATTGTACAACTTAAAAATATGTGTTTTATTTGTTTATCATAATTCAATAAAGCTAGGGAGAAAAAGTGAGAAGGTTAAGTAAAATATAGAGAATCAAAGCCAAAACAAAAAACAAAAAAGATGGTTTCTTAAAAAGACTAATAAAATAGAAAATTAAAGAAATATAGCATTCTACAAATAACACATATATTGAGTATGCTAAGTGCCAAGATCAATTACAATAATTTCACCTTTAATAGCTCAGTTTAATGCTAATTTCCACTGTATGTTGTTATCATTGCTACTTCTGCCTATCTAATTTTCAGGCACATAATAAAAATGCAATGTTTCTATCATGTTTCTAGGTAGGTGTGGCCATGGGACTTGCTTTTTCCAATTAAATGTGATAAAAAATGGCATTTGTTAATTCTGGCATTTATTTCCAATTAAAAGGCTTTGAGAGCTACTACATAATTTACCATATTTCTTTCTTACTAAAGGGGAGTGTGCAAAGGTGCATCAGAAAAAAATTATACAAAAGTTTAATATTAGAAAGTAAGGCAAAATAAAGGTGGATGGTATGTCCTTCCAATGGCATATAAAGGTGGGGCTACCTAAAGGCTGTCTTGGGAAGTACATTACGTTTTTAAGAGGTTTTGGTTTTCAAAACATCTTCAAGCCTGTAAAAATTATATCACCCTGACTTAAAATAATCTTTAAGGTCCTATTCATCTGTTGGGAAGAAATAAGTTGAAAGAGCTCTGTGATCCCCTAGGAAGTATATTTTCAAAAACCCACTTGAGATATGACAAAAAAATGTTTTTGGACAAGATTCTGAAAATGCATAAACTACTAGCATTTTTTCCGCTCAAGATTAATGTACTATGAATATTGAAGGGAAAAATGTGTAGAAAATGGTTTGAAATTTCGGAGAGAAGAACTGCTTTTACAGATGTATGTGTATGTTTTAGATGAATAGTGACAGAGGTTTTGACTTGGATAGTAGCTAGTGGCTGGATTGTCATGGTGAGTGTGTGTGTATAAAATATGAAGAAAAATTGACTCTCTGCCCTGACTTTTCACCTGCCATTGCCTTCAAATTATCATTGCCTGCCTACACACCAGTGATAACTCATACTACTATTGTAGGTAATCTATATATGTAAAAGCCTAATATGCAAATTAATTGTCCCTGCAGTAGTTTGACCAGGAGACTGATCTCTCGCGATGAAGTGTGTTGACCCCCAGAGGGCAGCGCGGAATAAAGGAAAGCCTTGGCCTACAGCTGGAAGGAAGGCCCTGGCCAGCAACTGGAAGGCCCCAACTGGCCCTGATTGCTGGCCAGGCCTAGGGACCCTACCTGTGCACAAATTTTGTGCACCAGGCCTCTAATTTGATAATAATAAGTGGTCATGAGACACAAAATAGTGAGGGGGGGGGAATAAAACAGAGACTGACTTAAGTGGGTTTAATATCAATCTGGATTTTCAGATAAGTGAAAAACTATATTGTGTTTTCAATTTGACACCTCATTTAAAATTATTTTGTTTTTAATTAACAGGCATGGGAAATCATGTATGTATGTTGTTAAAGAAAAACAACTTTAGCAAAGGGTAAATTTTTCTATTTTACAGCCAAATAGAATTCCATTGTGCAAATGTACTGCAGCTTTTTTTTTTTTAATCTACTTGTGTACTGATGGGCATTTGGGCTGTGTCCAAATGTTGGCTACTATAAATAACACTGGAATGAACCTAGGGTGTGCATATATTCTTTCAAATTAGTGTTTTGAATTTCTTCAGATAAATTCCAAAAAGTGAAAATGCTGGGTCAGAAGGCAGTTCCATTTTTAATTTTTTGAGGTAACTCCATACTGCTTTCCACAGTCATTTTTGAAATCCAAAGCCAGTGTTCTTTTTTCATTTATTTGCTCACTCACATAAGTAATTATTTTGTTATGAGATACTTATTTCTATTCTTGAGCCAGCAACACACTATTTTAAGTAGTTGAAGTGGGGATATATTTAACTCATTTTAGTATAATTATTCACTTCTCATTTTTCTTTACAGAAATATTTTTAATTATTTCTACTGCTTTATTCTTCCAAGTGAATTTTAGAAATACTTAAGTCAAATTTTAAAAATTCCTTTAGTATTTGGTTTGAATTATTAAATTTATAAATTTTATAAAATTATTACATACTTGCAATATTACCATGTTGATACAACGTTGAAGGAAAAGTGGAAGATGTGAGAATGATGAAAGAGCTTAAAAGTAGAAGATGTGAGAATGATATTTAAACTGACACATAAAGGATGAATAACATATAAATATTGATAAGTGGGCATTTTAGTGAATCTTACTTCTAGGTATAATAGCTTTTCGATTGATATTGCTAAGTCTTAAAGGTGGATAATTATGTCAACCACTGATATTGGAAATTTTCATCTCTTCCAATATAAGTTAGTGAAACTTACAGGAAATAATTAAATTGTCACTAATAGTGGGTATCAACTTCTTACTCTTGCCCATCCATATCTAGATTGTCAGGTTATCTCTCCATTGGTGGGCTACATCTTAAATTATGATATTTAATAAAATGAGTATATTCTGACTCTACATCATGTCTAAGTCTTTTAGTTTAAAGGTTGCATATTGTACAAGAAATATTTGAACAAGTATTTGGATCTAAGACTCTAAAAGTGGAGGTAACATGTTTATTTAAAAATAAACTATTACAACAGTTTCTTGCTTTCATATTCCTAATGTAAGTTAAACATATGTAAAATGTTCTAAATACATCTCAAATAAACTTTTTTCCCCTATTGTATACTCTTCACAAAATTCTAACAACTAAGTGAATGTAAGGTGACTTTGTTAATATTGTACCCTGTCCTCTCTCCATACAGTCTCATCCTATCTAATAAAAGAGTAATATGCAAATTAACCATCACTCCGCTACACCCACAAGCCATGCCCACCAGCCAATAAGAGCAAGTATGCAAATTAATCCCAGCCAAGATGGCTGCAGCCACAGAGAGCAGGAGTGAGGCTTGGGTTTCCCTGGCAATGGAGGAAGCCAAGCTTTCCACACACCTTAGTGGGCCCAGGCCTCCACTCAATGGTACAAAGTTTCAATTATAGAATAAATGGCAGCAGCCACTGAGCTGGAAGAGCAGGAGGCTAGGGTTGCCCTGGTAATGGAGGAAGCCAAGCTTCTGCAGCCCTGGTTGGCTCAGGCCTTCACTCCAGGCTACAAAGTTTCAATTGTAGAAGATAAATAAATTACAGATACCAGGACCTCCACTTGGGTCACCAGGGGTGTGGCTGGCCTGCAAACCACCACAGACCCCTTGCCCAGGCCGCCCCATGCCCCAAGGGAACCCCCACCCTGATCTGGGACACCTTTCACGGCAAACCAGCTGGTTCCCACCCATGCATCAGGCCTCTATCCTATCTAATAAAAGAGTAATATGCAGATTGACCATCACTCCAACACACAAGATGGCTGCCCCCATGTGGTCAAAGATCCTGCCCCCATGTGGACACAAGAAGGCTGCCACAAGATGGCCAGCAGGGGAGGGAAGTTGGGAGGGACCAGGCCAGCAAAGAAGGGCAGTTGTGGGTGATCAGGCAAGCAGGGGAGGGCAGTTGGGAGGCACCAGGCCTGCAAGCGAGGGCAGTTGAGAGGGACCAGGCCTGCAAGGGAGGGCAGTTGGGGGTGATCAACCCTGCAGGGGAGGGCAGTTAGGGGTGACCAGGCCGGCAGAGAAAGGAAGTTGGGGGCAAACAGGCTGGCAGGGGAGCAGTTAGACATCAATCAGGCTGGCAGGGGAGTGGTTAGGAGTGATCAGGCTGGCAGGCAGAAGCAGTTAGGGGCAATCAGGAAGGCAGGCAGGCAAGCAGTGGGGAGCCAGCAGTCCTGGATTGTGAGAGGGATGTCCGACTGCCCGTTTAGACTCAATCCCACCGGGATCGGGCCTAAACGGGCAGTCGGATATCCTTCGAGAGGTCCCAGATTGGAGAGGGTGCAGGCTGGGCTGAGGATCACCCCCCCGCCCCCATGCACAAATTTCGTGCACTGGGCCTCTAGTCTTTAAATATCTTTAATGGTTGTAGTTCATCTTAAATAATTTTGCAAACATAGTTGTTATCTGAAATGAGGTGCTTATTTAAAATTGGTAATTAAGAATATATAATATTTCCTGTTTTAGAGAATATGTAGGTCTATTAAAGAAAGTAACTGGGCTTCATAGTATCATATGGTTTGTAAAAAATTATATAAATTATATTCCTTAAATATACTTAATCATATTCAACTAGGTAACATTTTCTGTTACAAATCTCTCCAGTAAATATTTAGCCACATGGATTTCATTTTAGGCACCTGGGAAATGTGCATACTCATGTTTGCATCATTTCATGGATGGTAGAATGCAATAAACATAATTCTCCAATTACTGTTTTAATTCAAATTATTGCACAACATTAAGAATCATAATTATATAATATCTGCTTTTGATATCAAAGCAAACAGAATTATTTATAGTAATGTCAGATTAGATTGACTTACCCTGAATCTGTGATCCAGTCCATTTTTATTTAGTTACCAGTACAATTATAAACCAATAAATCTGTCAAGAGACAATTATAAAGAATTTAATTTAAATTAATAAAAACAAACAAAAAACTACTGTTTTCTTCCCAAAAAATCTATGGTCATTAACAGTGCTAAATCTCCTCTTTTTAGCACCTTAAATAACCTTTAATAAAGGTACAGCCCCATGCAATAATTTCTCTACTTAGGTAGAATGTTACCAAAATATTTTGAAAAAATAAAATTTTTATTGACTACATCTTTTCAACGTAAAACACTATTCATCTTGTTTACAACATTTATATCACAGCCATACACACTATTTCCAATTTTCCCATGTGATAATTTAAAAACACTAATAAGAAAGACATATCAAATCTATTTTACTCTTATAAATATTATGTACCACATTCTTTATCTCTGAATAATTCTTGACTAATGGAGGATAAGTAACAAATTATCCAGGGGACACTTCTGGAATTATCTATACTATTAATAGGGGTAATATGCTAATTAGACCGGGAGACCTTCTGAACATCCTTCCAGACAAAGCCATGGTGGCAGGGCCGAGGCAGAGGCTGTTAGGGGAAATCAGGCCAGCAAGGGGCGGCAGTAGGGGTGATCAGGCCAGCGGGGGGGGGGGGGGGGGGGAAGCTGGGGGTGAGCCAGCTGGTGTGAGGGCAGTTGGGGGCAATCAAGCTTGCAGGAGGGGGCAGTTGGGGCAAGCAGGCCAGCAGTGGGGGGCAGTTGGGGGCAATCATAACAGCAGGGGGCAATTGGGGGTGAGCAGGCAGGTAGGGGTGGCAGTTGGGGGCAATTAGGCCGGTAGGGGGGGCAGTTGGGGGCAAGCAGGCCAGCAGAAGGGGGCAGTTGGGGGAAAGCAGGCTGGCAGAAGGGGCAGTTGGGGGTGATCAGGCCGGCATGCAGAGTGGTTAGGAGTGATCAGGCAGGCAGGCAAGTGAACAGTTAGGAGACAGCGGTTCTGGATTGTGAGAGGTGTGTCCGACTGCCAGTTTAGGCCCGATCCCTGTACCTAAACTGGCAGTCAGACATCCCCCCAGGGGTCCCAGATTGGAGAGGATGCAGGCCGGGCTGAGGGACACACCCCCTCCATGGACAAATTTCGTGCACCGGGCCACTAGTTTTCACATGAGCTCTTGAGAAGTTCTTTTGTGAGTTTGAGTCCTGGACACTGAGAGCAGTAACTATTCCAATAGCTTATTATTTGATTACCTGGCTCTTAAAGGCCTATTTCATTTTTCTAGGTTCCCAACTTCTGATACATGTGGTTGCTTTTCTAAAACAATCTTCTGAACCCACGCCTTCTTTTGAAAGAAACCCTAGCAAAAACACATAGATTAAGCAAAAACAAAACAATACTAATGATTTTTGTTATAGTTAAGAATATACAACTGGGAATTATTTAGAAAATATATGCCTGGCCTTTTTTTTTAGAAACTTATATATAATATTAATCAGGATTAGAGTAGGGTTAGGATAAGTAGAATCTAGCAATATGCAGATACTTTCATCTATAAATACATTTATATATCTCTCCCCATAAAATAT
Source organism: Ia io (assembly GCA_025583905.1). NCBI lineage: Eukaryota > Metazoa > Chordata > Mammalia > Chiroptera > Vespertilionidae > Ia > Ia io. Next base: position 53,566,289 of record JAJQQW010000003.1, read on the forward strand.
ATGGAGCCCTCACTCCATTGGTTAAGCATTGTCCCATGCACCAAAAGATCACTGGTTTGATTCCCAGTCACAGCATTTGCCAGAGTTGTGGCTTGATCACAGTAGAGGACATAAAGGAGGCAGCCAATCAATGATTCTCTTTCACATTTATGTTCTTTTTTTCTCTCCCTTTCCATTCCTCTCTTTCAAAAATAAATCAAAATATATTTTGTAGCCAACATTTTTTTATATTTTTTATTGATTTCAGAGAGGAAGGGAGAGGAGTGAGAAATTAAAACATCCATGATGAGAGAGAATCATTGATTGGCTGCCTCCTACACGCCCCCCCACTGGGGATCAGCCTACAACCCAGGCATGTACCCTTGACCAGAATTGAACCAGGACCCTTTAGTCTGCAGGCTGACACTCTATTCACTGTGCCAAACCAGCTAGGGCAATAAAAACATTTTAAAATAAAATAAAATATATAAAAAAAGAATAAAGACTACTTGCATTCAATGATGAAAAAAATAGAAAATATAAAGAAGAAATGAAGGAAAGAAAGAAGGAAAGCAAAAAAGAAAAAAAGAAGAAAGGAATGAAAAAGGAAGGAAAGAAAAAAGAAGGGAGTATAAAGAGAAGACAATGTGTGTGTGTGTGTGTGTGTGTGTGTGTGTGTGTGTGTGTGTGTGTAAAGAGAGACAGCCAGAGACAGAAATAGACAGAGGAGGGACAAATAGAATTCTATTTCAGATCATTGGGACCTGATTAAACATTATGATCAATCAGTATATCAATATGTTGTCAAAAAAGAAAAAAACTGAAAAAACTTTCCATCATAAATAGCTGTATCATGAATAGTTACATTCTTTAGAAAGCAGGTTACCAGTATGTTACAATAATCATAAAAAATATTCAATTATTTTACTTATTTATTTTAGGATGATAGTATGAATCATGGAATATTTGCAGTATAGTGTTTTCAGCGGCGGTATATATACATATTTTTAAATAATTATATAATTCCTTTATCTCCAGATATATACATACTAGTGGCCCGGTACACGAAATTCATGCATGGGGGTAGAGGGTGTTCCTCAGCCTGGCCTGCACTCTCTCCAATCTGGAACATCCCCCTCGCAATCTAGGACCGCTCACCTGCCTGATCACCCCTAACCACTCTGCCTACCAGCCTGTTCACACCTAACTGCCCCCCCCCCAGCAGCCTGCTTGCCCCCAACTGCCCTCCCCTCCTGGCCAGATGGTCCCTAACTGCCTCTGCCTTGGCCCCGCCACCATGGCTTTGTCCAGAAGGACATCTGGAAGTTCTCCCGGAAGGTCTCCTGGTCTAATTTGCATATTACCCTTTTATTATTATACATCATTTATGTAAATTATTATATATCTGGTTTGTGGAACATATTTTTACCTATAACACTTATAAGCATAAAGAATTTTATATTAACACTAGAAGCCTGGTGCATGAAAATTCATGCACTGGAGGGGTGTTCCTCAGCCCAGCCTGACCCCTCTCACAGTCCAGGAGCCCTCAGGGGCAGGAGGCGACCCAGCGATCAGGGGAAGGTGATGCCCCCATCACACCTCTGCTGTTGCCACTGCCGGCAGCACAAGCCTCAACCGGCCCTGGTTATCTGAGCCTCGGGTGGCCCTGGGCAGTTGGGCAGCTATCATCCAAGGCTTCCCTGTACCTTGGGCATTGGCTGAGCAGCCGCCATCTGAGGCTTGCCTGTGCCTCAGGCGTTGACTGGGAAGCCACCCTCCAAGGCTTGTCTGTGCCTCAGGCCGGCCCTAGGCCGCTGGGCAGCTGACATCTGAGGCTTGCCTGCACCTTGGGCCGGCCCTGGGCAGCTGGGGGGCTGAGGGCGATTCTGGCCGCACTGCATGCCTGCCACCCCCCCGGCGGGGCTGAAAGGACTGGGGGACTCTGGTGGGGCTGAGGGGACTAGGCACCGCCATCTTGTGGCTATGGGTGCCACCATCTTTGTGACGATCAATTTGCATATTTCCTCTTTATTAGATAGGATGGCAATGTGAAAACTATATTTATAAAATAAAAACATAGACACAGACTCCCAGGAAAATATCGAGACACATTTATTTGTGTTAGGGTAACAGATTTTTTTCAGGTGACTTATCTTTCAATATTTCCCAGAGTTTTACCTTTCAAATATGTCTTTTCAGCCAATTAAGCACACACTATAATTGATAACCTACGTGTGGAAAAACTCACCCCTAAGCTTTCAGTGGATTAACTATTCATTTCTCTCCTAAATTGCTAATGTAGGAACTGTGGTCTGTTCTTTATCCCATGAAGTCACCCAGAGACTAGATAGGTGGAATCATTTTGATACTATCTCCATGTGTGACTTCAGAATATACTTGGTCAAGGGGTCAATAAAGCTTTAGGGTAGCATACAACCACTTTGCCTCATATTTCATTGGCCCTACTTGCCATATGACAGGTCTGCGTTCAAATGCAAAAGTAATGGTTAATGTAGAATTTCAAAGAGATTATTTGGCCAACATTAATTTTTTATTCATGTTTTTCTTATCAAATACTCCTTTGTTTATTATGTTTTTGTACATATTTTCATTTACATATAATATACAATCAAGCATATCTAATAGAAGTAACCTAAACACCGATATCTTCACTATATCTAGCTCAAATTCCTGAATGTCTATGTGCTATAATCATTTCAACAATAGGTCTGGCTGTGACACTTAGTTTGAAAAACTATGAACCAGAGGAAAAATTTCCTTCCCTACACAAACTTTCAATATTTAAAAATAAAATAATATCTGCAATAAATTATCCTATCATAAATGAAGCAAAGAAAGATCCTCAACAGTCAGAAGACTGCAGTATTTCTGAAACACCGCTGAGTGGGCATTGTGAGCAGGCCCTACAATCAAGTGTTGGTGAATATTCATTGCTTATGATACCCACAAATGGCAAGCTGGACTTCTTATCCAGGTTCTTGTCCTATGAATTTTGAAGAGTAAAATTCGTGGACAAAAGGACTTTATGTAAAAGCCTGGAAATTTATTGAAAGCATATACAAACTCCCAGGTGGGGAGGGATCCCCAAAGGTGTAACCCTTATGAGTCTTTGTCTAAGAGTTTATAAATGCTGGCAGCTGCTTGGTCTGTTCATGCCACTTTCTAATTGGTAATTGGACCCTTCCTTATTTTATGTCCCCTCATGTTTTTTCCCAATTGGCCAATTTCCCCCTTTTTCCTGCCTGGTATCAGTTTCAAAGTTTCAAAGCCTACTCAGTGCACCCCCTTCTTCTTCCTTTTCTCTTGTAATATTCTGCTGCCTTCTGTGCTTGTAAGATAAATATTCTGGCAATTTGGAGCTGGCTCCATCCCTTATGTATGCATTCCTTTCCCATGGACCCTACCCTCACTGACTCTCCTGTCTCTAATTCCTCTCAATTCGATCTTGATTCTGATCCATAGGATTAGTTTCATAATACATTGCTTACTGTGTCCCTGGCCCTTCACTCAGGGAAATGCTTATTTTTCCTTATTCTTCATAGCTTCCCTTGAGATAATGTGCCTAGTGTGGACTTGTTCAACGTTTTAAACTCTTGTCAAATTACAGGAATTTGAGAGAAGGTGCAAAAGTCTAAGATACTAACAGCATTTTTTTTTATTATTGTTATTATAGATTTGTACTTGCTTTAGCAATATAACTCTCTCAAAGCAGAGTAAAAGTTTTATCTATTTGATATTGGCCCATTGCATATTCTACTGAAAGGAATTTTAGGCATAAATAGGCAGGTTTAGGGAGTTTTAGGAATAAAGAGGGTGGTCCATGCGGAAAGAATGCACAGGTGAGGGAGCTGCCAGAAGGCACACATTGGAGCTGCCAGAAGGCACACATTCACAGAGAAAAAGAAAAAAAATGTTCCATAGGATAAGGGGAGAGGAAGACATCCACTCACAGAAGATAGGGAAAAGCCACAGGGTAGGGGGAGAAAAAGGAAACAAACCTTCAAGAGGATAGAGAAATGCCAACAAAAGGGAGAAAGACGAAAACAGATTTTTACAGGAGAGAGAAATGTTACAAGATAAGGGGGAGGGAAGGAAAGGGTACCACATGGGGTTTGAAGCTGATATTCTGCAAAAGGGTGACCAACCAGAAGGGAGTAACAAGAAACAAAGAACTATAGCATTTATAAACCTTAGCAAAAGGGGCTTTGGGGGATACCACCTTGTACCCCCTCCCTATGTGGGAATCTGCATTTGCTTCCAATAAATTTCCACCCTTTTCATCGACCTCCTTTTGTCCGTGGCTTCATTCTTCCAATCCATCTAGACAAGAACCCAGGAAAGAAATCACCCTTGCATCCTGCTCAGGAAAACAACCCCAATCACTAGCAAATATTCATACCTATATTACTTATAAAGATATAATTTTCATATCTATATATCTGATTATGTATATAATTCTAAACTCCACTTTCCAATTTGAATCTGGTAAGTTGAAATTTGGGCTTTGGGGGAAAAGTGATAGCCTGATTTTCTCTAAATCACATAGTTCAATTTTGAGGTTTTACTGTCCTCTATATCCTTCATTTGATCATTGCCACAAGGTACTTGAATCCTCAGAGAATTTTCTAAATAAATGTGAAGGCTATACTCTATTTTTATATTTTCCCAAATGTTGAGTTTTGATAGGATAGGAAGCTGCCTCTCAAAACCTTTATCAATTATATCCTACTATTTGAGTCTATTCACAGCATCAAGACCCAAAGTTCCAGAATGTTTTTACGTCCTTTCATTTTTGCTTTTCAAAAATCAAATTATTTACTTATTTTATCTCTTTCTGGTAATGCTAGATAAAATTCAATCAATAACAACCCAAAATACTAAAATTCTGTTTTTGACCTCTTCCCCTAGAGCTACAAAATAATTGGACATGCAATCTTGATTTTTTAGACACATAGTGTCATCAAATATTCTGCTATTGCTTAACAGTGACAGGGCTCCAGCCTCTGCTAATTGTTTCCTCCACTCCCAACTGATAAGCTTGTGCCACACATTTTCGGTTTGTTGACATGGCACTCTACTCCTAAAACCACTGTCGGTATTAGGCAATGCCAAATCGTGTCACAGTTTCAAAGAATCCAAAAATATTAATTGATTAAAATAAATATATATTTGGTTCATTCTCGCTGTCCAACTCAGGTCAATGGTTAAGCTGCTTTCTACATAATTGCTCATAGTCCAAGGCTATATGAGGCACCACTAAGTGATAACACCACTGTATGTCACTGATAGCTTCAGCTATGATAGTGACAAGGAAAGACAGTCACACACTGACTTTTTTCATGTTTTATTGGTCACAGCTTGTTAAATGGTATCACAGATAACCTTACTATCCCCCTCAGACTAAATTTGAGACATGCTTCTTCCTAAGCCCCTAGTGGGATGACCTTTCATTTCTTAGAGCATTTTAGAAAACTTATAATTGTAAATCCTTTGTCTGTCCCTTTGAGATGTAAATCTTTTTAAAAGCCTCTTACAATGCAGGATTGTCTTTCTAAGGCACCTGGGAGCCATCCATTTGAAATACAACACTCAAAGTTAATAATGATCTCTTCCCCACTCTGTGTGGGGAGTGGGTGGTGGGGGTGTGGGAGATTAATTTACTTGACAGCCTCACTCCAAGTTAAAAAAACTGCCTTTTGAGTTTACTTTTCATTTGGATCAAGGCAATTACCAACACAAATGGCTTAAAATCCCTGCACCCCAGCTCTTAAAAATTCTCCAATCTTTTTTCTTCTCTTTTCTTTTTTTTTCTGGAGTTGAGCTCAGAATCAATTCTGTCTTCTCTGCCCTATTGCAACAATATAGAATAAAGTCTTCATTGCTTGGGGAAATATTTGCTTTGACAAAAGGAATAAGAAATTGTAAGGATGGAAAAAAAAATGGGAGAACAAAAGAAAGACTGAACAGTATAGTGAACAGTAGTAATTCTTCTACTATGTACCGGAGTCAACAAGCCTATACTTTCCATATATTATGCCTACATAACCCAATCAAGACCCGAAATTCACAAGAAATCAATTGTAAAAAAATGCATCTCTAGTAAAGTAACTTATTGGAATCTTCTTCATTCATGATGATACTGAAGCATAGTAACCTCCATTTTGTATAAAAAAATTGCTGTTTGAAATTTTAACCCTGCTATTTTGGCTTCTGTAAACGCTTGTTTGCTTGCTTAAATAATAGGGAAAAATAAGACTACTCCCATTCCAAAGAGGCCATAAACTATGCCCCAGACAGAGTTGTCAGTGCTGGCACCAGGCCAGGCCTTGAGATATGGTCTCACAGCCCTGTCCCAGCACACAGGACCTTTTCTCAGAAGGTCCAAAGTCTCGTTCCAAATTTGGAAGACAAAGAGCTGAAAAAAAAAGTATAAATAGGGAAGACTCCCACCATGTTGGGGCCCAGAATTTGACAGAGACTGTTATGCCCAGTGTTCAAGATCCCCAAAAACCCACCAGGAAGGAGCCGAGCTTGATGCAAAAGCAATAGAACCTTTATTTGTGCTAGCACGAGCTCCCGTCTCCAGCAATCACCAGCGCAGCGGCAGGAGAGAGAGAGAGCGCGCTTTGGGAGAACAAAGGCTTTATAGGGGGTCCAAAGCAGTGGGCGGCGGGAACGTTCGTGGCCCCGTTGATTGGTCAAGGGGCAGGGTCAGGGGTCTGGTTACACAGGGGCACTGTGCAGTTTGCCTAATTTGGACTGAGTCCATTTCTCTGCATTCCTATTGGCAGGTTTAAGGGCGGGTCGGGTAACTGACACATTCTGTGATTTTCTCAGAAAAAGGAGTCATATACATAGTTACACAGGATGGAGGGTACAGTACATTTTGTGCTGTCCTGCTCTGCCCTTTCAAGACATTCTACTCTGAGCCCGCTAGTGCTAGTGTAATAATAAAAGACTCCAAATTAATTTGGCTTATCGATTAAGGCGTCTTCTGATTTACAATATAACAAAACCATTGTAATAACCTGGTTATTATTTAACAGGAAAGGAGTAAAGAGCAGACTAGATAATAAAGGCATACCATTTATACAGCTTTGCTAGAAAGCTGTAATTTAACATTCTCTAAGTCTGTTCCCTACTGATGGATGGGAGAAGGGACTGGACAAGGGCCGTTTGGATGCATGCCTAGTAAGGTCTGGGTGATGTGGGAAGATGTTTACCTGTCAGTCACACCAGGGAGCAACTCAGTGGCCAGAATAGGCTTGTCCACTGCAAGGGCCCTGAACCTGAATATTTAAACACCTGGACAAAGTGATAAGGGTGAGGGCACTTAATAGGAATACGATTACAGTTATTTAATGATTAATCACCTGACTAACTGTGGATAAGAGGTTTTCTTACAGACCCTGCAAAACTGGAGCATGTGCTACAAGAAATAAAACAGCTGTAAAAAGATAAGAGACGCCTTGGGGCATAGATGGGTCCATTGCTTAGAAAAGAAAATACATTTTGAGAACAAAGGACAGGATGCATTTTGATTTGCACTCCGGGAGTTTGCCTCAGGAATGCTGACCATTCTCCCATCCCAGGAACTGGTGGAGTCGGGTTTTAATCCAATGGAAAATTAATTTACCTTATCAGACTTCAAGATCCTCTGAAGTGAAAAGTGGGGTTCCCGTGGTTCTTGTCCTCACGGAGTTTGAAGAATAAACTCACGGACAAAAAGGCTTCATATAAAAAAAAAAGGAGAAGTTTACTGGAAGCAGATACAAACTCCATCTGGGCAGGGATGTCCCCAAAAGGAACCCCAGGGGGTAGAACCCCCAAACCCCCAGTGGGAAATGCCCGCTCACGCTCTTTCTCTCTCATGGGAAAATCAAAAAGTCCCGCCTTGCATTCCTTTGTCTCCAATTTATATATGCTGCAGTTCTTTGTTTGAATATGACCTTACTGGTCCCTTTCCTTAATTTGGAAACCCCATGTCTCCCTCATTTGTTATTCTGCTATACAGAATTAGTTTCAAAGCTCAAAGCCCACATCGTGGCCTCTCCCCCCCCCATTTTCTCTCCCTCTTACCTTGCTGGTTGGAGTCACTTTTGATTTACCTTATGGTTTTCTCCCAGTTGTGCTGGCAGAGAAAGCCTTATCTTATAGCTCTCCCAGCTACTCAGGTCAGGGCTACTTTTGGTCTAACTTATGGTCACTTTATGCTCAGGCCAGAGATACCACTGTCTGTCCTTGGTTTCTGGCTGTTTTAATTGCTCAGGCTGTTAGAGAGTGGGAATTTTTGAGCATGCTTCCTCCTAGTCAACTTGGCCATAAATCCCAGCTGCAACTAACAAAATAGCCTTATAGGATAGATCATTGTCAGTTTTCTTGAGAACAGGATGTCAGTAAGCCTTACAAGACAGATCACTGTCAACTTTCCTGATAATGGGATACAGTTACTTACTCCACCAGGCGCGAGGACCCAGGCACCAGGACCTTATAAATGACATGTTGACTTTACCTAAGAAAAACTATTTTGTTTAAATTGTTTTAAAATTGTTTGCTCTGTAAAAATAGGAGGTAGTGAATGGGTATAAATACAGTCGGATACAAAAGGTCCGGGCTGCTCTTGGGGCTACGTAGAGAGAGCAGTCAGCCGGCTGGTTATTAAAAAAGGTTCCCTAAATTTTAATTTGGTCTGGACTCCAGTGGTTGTTTACTCGCGTTTGCTCCACAACATTTGGAGGCCCCAGCGAGATAACCAGCCTTTGCCTGGTCCTGTGACTGGAGCCCACCGGGGTCCCTGGACTCTCCAACCCAGGGGGAGATCTCTGAGAGATGTTCCTCAGCCCTGGGACTGGTAGAGGTTGGAAACCCCGCCTGCTAAATTTCCTGATTGACTCATATTGGAGCCACCTGGACCTGGTTCTTACCGGTAAGAAACTTATCTGGTTCTGTTCTGTGGGTGCCCCTGAGGTCTCTGGAAGGCTGGACGTGGCGCTACTTCCGAGACCAGATCCTGGCGCACGACGGTGCCCGGTGATCCTCAGTTGGTTGTCTTTGTCTTTTGTTAGTCTGTGTTATTGTGGTCTTGTCTAGTTCATGTTCCTCTGTCTGTACTTCCAATGTATTTTTGAAAATTTTCAGGAATTCAAGAGGCGAGCAGATGACTATGGAGCCTCCATTAATGCATTTGATTTACAGAAATTTTGTGAGTGGGAATGGCCAACTTTCCGATATCCCAGTGAGTGGAAGGGGGAGCTTGATCACCTCCCCAGGTGTCAAAAACTCAGACTGTTTTCTGTATAAATATAAGTGTAAGAGTCTGTGTAAAGTGAAAGCTACTTTGTACTGTCTGGCTATATACATGAGAGTATTTGTTATCTCTTTCTATTGTTTAATTTGTTTAAAGATAGGGCAGACCTCCTGTGATGGTCTGCAAACGTCTTAAGCAGTGCTGCTGAGTTATTTTTCTCAGAGACGTTTGCTCTCTACCACAGTGGGAGGGAATCGGCCGATTTAGCTAATAAAAATTTATCTCTCTGTATGTTTGTATAAGTAAGGGTTTCAGTTTGCTCTGATTTGTGAATTTTCTGTATTAAATTGAAATTTTAAAGTCCTAGGGTTAATTTAAAGGTATAAATTTGTGACATTTCAAAGAACAAATAACTTTTATTTATGGCTTTCTTATCTCTTTTGGTGGTCGGAGACTTCCAGGGACAGGGCTTACAGCTCCGCAGGGCGGGGAGATTTACAGGCTGTCCCTGGCTGTGACATCATAGTCCAACGTTTGTTTAACTTACTGTTTTCAGTTATTAGGATCCTCATAGAGGATGTAACCTGGTCTTTCCCTTCCTCTCTCATCCTGATACTAATAGCATCTGTAACTGGATTAAAGATCTTTTCTTTTAGGAGGCCATCCAGGCTTTCAGTTCGCAAGAAATCTCCCTACACACCCTTATCCTCATCCGCTATCTTTCCAGGCTGACTAAGAGTCATTTTTCCCACAGGTCGAAACTCAGCCTTTGAAAGGGAGGACTGCTACAGCGGTTGGGGGACGGGATGGGTGGGGAAGGGGTGGTTGGAGAAATCAAGAGTGGTAAAGGATGAGGATTTAAGATCCTCTAGGAGTCTAGGGGCTTAGAGTAAAAATCTATGAGGGAAAACAATGGTTACAGATTTGAATGAGAAAAAGTATCCTTAAATGTAAAAAGCCTGGTTATACAGGATCTCAGACCGCTTGCTTTATTTCCCCTGCTAAGGATAGATTAAATGGTTAATGCAGAAAAAGGCTGGGAAGGTGTCAGCAGTTAATTATGAAGCTGGGAGAGATAGGTTTGTTTTTTTTATTTTTACTGGCTGCAGACCTCTCTGCTAGCGTAGGTGTCTTATCAGAACTTCTAGCTGCACTAGTGATTTAAAGCTGGTTGCTAGGCAGGCTCAGACCCCCAAGAACCAGATGAAAGAAGGGGCTGGAGGCTCTCCCTCCTGAGAGAGGAGAGAGGGACCCCCCAGAAGGGGTTGGAGGCTCTCCCTCCTTTCGGGGACCTTAGCCGGAAACAGGAGCCACAAGGATTTATTGAAAATGGGGAGACCGGTCTCACAGGAGGTAAGGAACCCAGGTTGAGATCTCAAGGGTAAGAGTCTGTCGGAGGGCTGGACGCAGCATAACCTCCAGACTCTGGCCAGAGGACACGACAGTGTCCTCAGCCCGGTACAGGTGTCCGGACTGGTTGTCTTGTGTTTTTTCGTGTTGGTGTCGGGACTATTTGTTTTGTGTTTTGGTCTTCGTCAAAGTGGGTCAAGGTTCGTCTGTGTCTCCGTGTTCCCCTCTACAATGTTTGTTGTTGTTTTTTTTTTAAAAGTTTCCAGGACTTCAGAAAACGGGTGGACGACTATGGCTCTGATGTCAATGCTTTTGATTTACAGATCCCAAGACTGTAAGTATACTTGTTCACTGAAAGGGTATAAGCACAGATGTTTGTTTGTATTTTGTTTGTCTGCCTGTGTATAATTATTTGTTCATGTAAGTGTGGAAGTCTGTGAGGAAAAAAAAAAGAAACATTTAATTTGTTTAAGGCTGAGTACTCCGACAGCTAGCAAACCCCCCGAGTGGCCACTGGGATTCCTTTTTCCCAGGGATGCTTGCTCTCTGTCAGAGGGGGAATTGGCCCTCCTAACAAAATTTCTGTCTATGTTTATTAATTTGATAAAGTTGTAACAATTGTGGTCCAAAGAGATTTAAAGCAGGGACCAAATTCTAAAGTTAACTATTTACAAGAAGGGAGCCGGAGCTGGCAAAAGTCACCAAGTCTGCCCAGAAAGCTCAAAAACTAAATAAATTTTATTTCTGACACCTGCCGCCACCCAGTCTTAATCAGTGGTGGAGAAATGGTCTCAGAACTGTTTTTCTCAATTGGCCATTTGAATTAATATGATTAAAGATTCAATACGTTGTAAAATCTTTAGAAGGAGGAGAATGGTCCTTTTTGTGTGTGCAGCTCTTAAGTTATTAGTTTTTAAAATCAGTACTTTTTAATGGAAACACACTCAAACAGAGGGGCTTTTCAGAGAGGTCATGGAGTCTGATTGCAGTGTGGGGTCACAGGTTTCCACACACCACCTTTGCTGGCAGGAGGCAAGCACTTTTCCCAGTGGGAACAGATGAAAACGCCTTGGTGGGAGCACCTCCTTCACCACCTGGGACCTGCGCCACACTCCCTGCCTCCGCCCACCCGGAGCCCATCCCCTCCAGGGGTTGTTTTGAGTAGCTGGCAGTGGCAAGGAGGGAAATTCCCTTGTGACCCCTGGCGCCCCAATGAGACCCAAGAACCCCCGGCAACTCCTTGGACACTTTTCACCGTGTTCTGTTAGGGGGCTTAAAGGCAGCAGCAAGAAATTCTCCCATTCCCCTTTTCAGGCTTATCAGAATCTGAGATCTTTATCTGTAGGAAGAATGTGGAAGTTTGAATTTCAAGTGGCTGGAGGCTTGGGAACAGGGTGCTGGACCTGCTCCCTCCTCCCTCTGCCTTTTTCTAAATATTTTAAGGTAATGGAAGGTTTGAGGCATGGTTATGCATTTTTGAAGGACATAGAAAGAAAGAAAAGGCCAGCAGCAAATAGGAAGGAAGTAGTATACCTATTATAGGAAACAGAGGTACTAGAAAAGAGAATGTCCTGACAGGTTAGCTAGAGAAGCAAAAGGGGAGACTCAGACTCCAAGGGTCTTTAACTTAGAGGAAGAGGACTGACAGGGCCGGGGCTCCTTTCCATTAAGCCTCCAGGAGCCCAGGGCAACCTTACAAGTGGGGGCAAACCTGTTAGTTTCCTGGTGGACACTGGGGCAGCCTATTCAGTCTTGACAGAGCCGATGGGACCCGTAACCTCTAAGAAGACATCAGTCTAGGAAGCCACCGGACAAACTGCCTGTTTTCTTGGACATCAAAGAGGACTGTGGACCTCGGAAGGAACACAGTAATGCATTCATTTCTGGTCATGCTAGAATGCCCATATCCCCTACGTGGACGTGACCTCCTACAGAAGCTACAAGCCACCACCACTCCAGCTCAGCCGCTGAACTGGACTGAAGTGGAACAATGGGCCTTTGAGGAGTTAAAGAAGGCTCTCGTCTCAGCACCTGCCCTAGCCTTGCCAGACGTCATGAAGCCCTTCCACCGCTACGTGAGTGAGGTAAGGGGCATTGCCAAAGGGCTTCTCATTCAGACTCTAGGTCCCTGGAAGAGACCTGTAGCCTATCTGTCTAAGAAGCTAGACCCTGTGGCAGCAGGGTGGCCAGTGTGCCTCCAGGCAGTGGCCGCCACAGCATTGCTGGTAAAGGAGGCAGATAAGCTGACTCTGGGCCAGGAACTAGCCCTGACAACACCCCATGCTATGGAGGCCCTCCTTCGAGGTGCTCCAGAGAGATGGATGTCAAACACCAGGATCACCCAGTGCCAAGCTTTTCTCCTGGACCAGCCCCATAACCAGTTCCATAAGACACTGGCCATTAACCCTGCCAGCCTGCTTCCAGATGATGATCCAGAGGAACCCATTCATGACTGCACAGAGGTAACAGATGCAGTACAAACAGCTTTCCCAGGCCTGACAGATGTCCCGCTATCATCACCAGACAAGGTACTGTTTATGGATGGGAGTAGTTATGCTCAGGATGGTATCCGATATGCAGGGGCAGCGGTAGTCACCCTGGACCACACCATTTGGGCACAGTCTCTGAACAGGGGGACATCAGTACAAAAAGCTAAACTTTTGGCCTTAATCCAGGACCTTTGATGGGGACACAGTACCATCCACCGAGAAAGAGGGTTACCAATTTCAGCTGGAAAGGACATTAAAAATAAGGAAGAGATTTTAACCTTATTAGATGTCATCTGGCTCCCAAGGGCAATAGTGCACTGTAAATGACATCAGAAAGGGGAGACAATTGAAGCCAGAGGAAAGAGAGACACAGATCAAACTGGAAAGGAAGCTGCCCTAAAACCAGTGGGGCCTTTATAAGTCTAAGTAACCCTGCCGGACTCCGACCTACCACAGACCCCCTCCTACACCAAACAAGAAGTGTAATTGGCAGAACAGAAGCAAGCCATCAAAGGACCAGATGGTTGGTGGACCCTACCAAATGACAGACTGTTGGTCCCAGAGACTCTAGGTCAGACGTTAGTTGCCCAGTTACACCAGGCTACCCACCTAGGCATCACCAAGACTTCTGAACTTCTGCGAGGCAGGTACTATATACCAAGCTTAGATAAGATAATTAAAGGCATAGTCACTAGAAGTACTGTCTGTGCACAGGTAAGTGCTAAGCAAGGTAAGAGGGTCCCCCTGGGAATTTGGGCCCCAGGGAAATTCCCCAGGAGAGCATTGGGAGGTGGATTTCACAGAGATTAAGCCACCAGCGTCAGGGTACAAGTACATGCTAGTTTTTATAGACACCTTCTTGGGTTGGGTTGAAGCATACCCCACTAGGACAAAAACTGCCTCTATAATTGTCAAGAGATTACTCCAGGAGATTATACCTAGATTCGGGCTGCCAGTAGTCATAGGATCAGATAACAGCCCCACCTTTGTAGCCAAAATATCTCAAAGTATAGCTCAATCCCTAGGACAGGCATGAGCAGGACTCTAAAAAGGAGTTTAAATTTGTCCTAGAAACCGGTGAAAACTGGACCAACCTCCTGTCCTTCGCCCTCTTATGGGCCAGGTGTACCCCCTACCGGGAGGGGTTCCCCACTTCTTTTTGAGATCATGTATGGTAGAACTCCCCCCATCGTTCCCAGGGTCAGGGAGAAATTGAAAGCTGGAATCCATAACCATTCCTTGCTCAAGTCATTGCAGGCTCTGCAATATACCCAGAGAGCCACCCATAATCTTGTTTGAGATGCACTGCCAATGCCCACCGCGGACCCTGTACATCCCTTCCAGCCTGGGGACTCTGTGTGGGTAAAGAAGTTCACTGCCCAAGGACTCACCCCAACCTGAAAGGGACGCTACACTGTTATCCTGAGCACGCCCACGGCTATTGAAGTAGATGGCACCCAGACCTGGCTACACCACTCCCAGCTCCTGCACCAGGAAACGGCCTGGATCCTGGCAACCAGCGGCCTCACCCGTGAGATCCCTAGCCTGGGCTCCACGCAGGCCGGGAGACTCGACACCTGCAGGAGAGGAACTGGACTTCAGTGAGGACAGTACTGATGGGGACTGTGGTACTAGGGGCCTTAGTAACTGTAAGAACATTTTTGCTAGCCAGTGAGAAAGTCCAGGGCTAAGTAAGGCTAAATGTGCTAGGGGACGGGAGAGCAGGAACAGAACAGAGAATATCCTTAAAGGAAGTGGGATGAGTAAATAGAAAACTAATTGTGCCAAGCAGGCAATTTAGAAAAAAAAATAATGCTATTAAACTACTTAAAGTTAGGCGGCAGTACAATCCCCTAACTAATAAGGATGAGTCCATGATTTGACTCATATACATAAAACCAGTGGGGAATGTTAGAGAGTGGGAATTTTTGAGCATGCTTCCTTCTAGTCAACTTGGCCATAAATCCCAGCTGCAACTAACAAAATAGGCTTATAGGATAGATCAATGTCAGTTTTCTTGAAAACAGGATGTGAGTAAGCCTTACAAGATAGAACACTGTCAACTTTCCTGATATCGGGATGCAGTTACTTACTCCACCAGGCGCCAGGACCTTATAAATGACATGTTGACTTTACCTAAGAAAAACTACTTTGTTTAAATTGTTTGCTCTGTAAAAATAGGAGGTAGTGAATGGGTATAAATACAGTCAGACACAAAAGGTCCGGGCTGCTCTTGGGGCTACATGGAGAGAGCAGTCAGCCGGCCGGTTATTAAAAAAGGTTCCCTAAATTTTAATTTGGTCTGGAATCCAGTGGTCGTTTACTCATGTTCGCTCCACAACAAGGCCAGATATGCTTCCATCTGCCTGTGACACTTCTCTATCCGCTGTACAAGTAAGATAAACATTTTGGCATCTTCAAGTCTCCATGTATGCATTCCTCTCCCATGAACCCTCCTTATTCCTAAAACTCCCCAAACCTGCCTATTATTTCCCTAAAACTCATTTCAGAAGGAGACATACAGACTCTGGACTCAATAGCCCTCACCCTGCACCCCTTTTCCCCTGGCATGTAGCCTCTCTTTCTTACCCCTATAGAATCAGCAGCCTAGTAGGAGGTGTTACAGCAGAATTTACAGGATGACCTGCTGCTCTCTCCGTACTGCCAGCATTATTGGAATCAACGCTCAGATACGATTTAACTTTGTCTCTGCTTAATTTGGCTCATGTAGTGACAGGCAGTCCAGACCTGTTTTGTGTCTGGTTTCAAAAGAAGTGCTCTCTCTGGGCTCTTTGGCCCTCTAGCTCTCTTGCATTCAGGCTTCTTGCTCTGCTGCTGCAGGGGGCACTTCTCTGTATTTGCCCACGTAGCCCAGGGCCATGTGGACTCCACACAACGGACTAATGAACTTTAACTAGCCTGACACTCTGCTGGACCCAACTCCAGCATGGAATGGACACTTTGACACTGGCCTTGCTTCTGGCTTTACTGAATCCACAGCTGCCCCCCTTTTAGGACTCGTTTAAGGGACATGGGACATTGAAAACTGAGGAATGTAAATCCACACAAATAAGGCCTCTCACATCTCATTCTCCTGAGGCGGCTTCTGAAAATGCTGATTTCAGCAGTACCCCAAGAACTCTACTCCCATGAGCAACAGGAAAATCTGGCCCACTAATTTCTGTGGTAATAATGGGAACTAAACCCAGTAAAAGAATGGAAATTTCAGAAAAGAAGCAAACAAACATACCCCTATCACAAACATGACTCCATTTAGATGGGCCTTTAAAATTAATTAAATGTTCTTTTTGTTTGTTTATTTTTCAATTCTGTGCTTATTCATTTTACCACCCCGCATTAGGACATCAGTTTCCTCTGAACATATCTTCAGTTACTTCAACATCTCTATAGAAATCTTTTTAAACTTCTGGCTACTTGGACTCCATGAGGCTCCAGTCTACCTAAAGTACAGTCCATTTTGTTACAGTATGTAGTTAGATATGAGCAGGGCAGGGCCAGGATGTACCGATCATGCTTGACTAAAACAGAGGGGTAAGGAATGGTACATTAAGACAAGGGCATACTCTGTGGCAGCAAAAAAGAAAGGACTCCTATCATTTGCAACAGCATGGGTGTAAAAGTATTATGCTAAGTGAAATAAGCCAGTCAGAGAAAGATAAGTATTATATGATCTCACTCATCTGTGGAAAGTGAAAACAACCATCACAATTAGACAAAAGAGAAGGAGAAACAAATATAGCTAAAGCCACTCACAGCACCAAAATGCAAACCTCACGAGCCCACCAGTGAAGCAGGCTAACAGAATTCTATGGAGCCCACCAGCTAAAAGGCTAATAGTACAAAAGGATTAAGACAGAACATGGGAGAAGCAAAAATAAGTACAAAATCAGGACTTTTTTTTTTTTTTACCGATTATAAATCCTACCTATCATTAGTGAAATAACACTAATTTTTTTATTTTCTTTGATGTTATTTTGTAAAA
Organism: Ia io; assembly: GCA_025583905.1. Classification (NCBI taxonomy): domain Eukaryota; kingdom Metazoa; phylum Chordata; class Mammalia; order Chiroptera; family Vespertilionidae; genus Ia; species Ia io. The sequence continues at coordinate 53,583,381 of JAJQQW010000003.1, forward strand.
TGAAAATTCATCTTTAAAAATTTACTATCATCAAACCAGTACAGTGTTCATAAGTTTCAATCCCTTCTTTATGAAAAATTATATATATATAGCAAGTGCCTGCCAATAGTAAAGAAGGGACTCCTATCATTTGCAACAGCATGGGTATAAAAGTATTATGGGTGTAAAACTATCATTTTTATTTGCATATAATGTCTTTATTTTATTAATATTCTTGAAGCTTAGCAGAAGCAAATTGGTAATGTTATGCAGGCTAGATAGCTACTAGGGCGGGAGGAGGGAAGGCAGGGCGGAGGGGTGGGAAGTTTATCTCACCCACTTAACAAAGAAGTCAGCAGTCTTGGGACTTGCCAAGATAAAATTGCCAGATGTTCTTGTTATGGAATATGGAATTGGCATGGAAGAGACAGTTGGACACTCTGAGGTTTCAGGAAAGCCTTTATTCAAAGCAGCGCTGCTGGTTCATATATTTGCAAAGATATATGTGCCCTATGTTCATTGCGGTGAAGACATGGAAACAACCAAAGTGTCCTTCAGTAGATGACTGGATGAAGAAAAAGTGGTACATACATACAATGGTATACTACTCATCCATAAGAAGAGATGAAATACTGCCATTCATGACAACATGGATGGAACTTGAAAATATTATGCTAAGTGAAATAAGTCAGAAAGAAAAAGTTGCCGAAACCGGTTTGGCTCAGTGGATAGAGCGTCGGCCTGCGGACTGAAAGGTCCCAAGTTCAATTCCAGTCAAGGGCATGTACCTTGGTTGCGGGCACATCCCCAGTAGGGGGTGTGCAGGAGGCAGCTGATTGATGTTTCTCTCTCATCGATGTTTCTAACTCTCTATCCCTCTCCCTTCCTCTCTGTAAAAAATCAATAAAATATATTTAAAAAAAAAAAAAAAAAAAAAGTTAAGAACCATATGATTTCACTCATATGTCAAATATAAAACTGGAAGGAACAAATAAACAAACAAGAAAAACAAACAAAAATTCACAGACACAGAAAATAGTATGGTGATTACCAGAGGAAGGGTAAAGGGGGTCAAATATATGGTGGCAGAAGATGATTTGACTCAGAGTGGTGGGCACACAGAGCAATATGAAGATCATGTACCTGGTATAATAGAAATGCACACTTGAAACCTCTATAATCTTATTAACCAATCACCCCAATTAACTTAAGAAATCTATATATATATAAAACCCTAATATGGAAATAGACTGAACAGTGTAACAACCGAAAAATTGGTCACTTTGATGTGCGCTGACCACCAGGGGCTATGCGCAGAACATGGTGGGCATCAGCTATGGTGGGATGGTGGAGCAGGTGAGCAGGGGCGCCAAACCAAGGCAGGGTTCCGGTTGCTGCCATCAGGTGAGCCTCTGGTGGTTACTGAAAATTCTTTGCTCCCATGCACTGCGATCCCGCCTGGCACTTGCAAATGCTGCTGGCGCTGGCCCCTTTAGCATTCACTGCCGGCACCCAGTGCCTTCCCTGATCACTTGGCACCATCAGCAGGTACAAGCAGCAGCTGCTGGTCCTGATCACCCCTGAGGGCTTCTCCACATCCAACTGTTCCTGAGGGGCAATCGGGGCAGCAGCTGCAGATTGCATTCACTGAGAGCACTGGCCCCACTCACACCTGCTGCTGGCACTGGCCCTAATCGCTCCACATTGTCATTGGGTGTGAGTGGGCCAAGCACTGTCAGCGAGTGGGAGCAGCAGCGGCAGGAGTGGGGATGCCGGCAGAGAGGGGACTGGGGGCTGTGGTGGGAGGGACCAGGCAGGGGCACAGAGGATGGGCCGAGACCCACCCTGTGCCCACTGCAGCCTAGCGTCCCACAGTTCCTTTCAAGGTGCATGAATTCATGCACTGGGCTCCTAGTACAAAATAAAGAAGCTGTGATTTTTTTTAACCTTTTGCACTCGGATGTCAAGTGTGCTTCGACATGGTTAGCATCGGTAGCAGCTCGTATGTTGAATTGTATTGAATGTATCAATAATTTGAAATATAAAAAAATCCAAATAAATAAGTTTGTATGAAAAGAAACTCCAGTTTTTTATTCTACTGCCGCGCTTTGTAATATCTGGGGTATTTTAAAAATTAAATCCCGAGTAGAATAAAGGAATCGAGAAAAAAGCAAGTGAGTGCAAAGGGTTAATTTAATAAATCTTTATTGTTCAGATTATTACAATTGTTCCTCTTTTTTCCCCCCATAGATCCCCTCCACCCAGTTCCCACCCCACCCTCTGCCCTTACCTCCGCCCCACTGTCCTCATCCATAGGTGTACGATTTTTGTCCAGTCTCTTCCTGCACCCCCCACACCCCTTTCCCCCTGAGAATTGTCAGTCCACTCCCTTTATATGCCCCTGATTCTATTATATACACCAGTTTATTCTGTTCATCAGATTTTTTTATTCACTTGTTGATAGATATGTATTTGTTGTTCATAATTTTTATCTTTACTTTTTCCTTCTTCTTCCTCTTCTTAAAGAATACCCTTCAGCATTTCATATAGTACTGGTTTGGTGGTGATGAACTCCTTTAGCTTTTTCTTATCTATGAAGCTCTTTATCTGACCTTCAATTCTGAATATTAGCTTTGCTGGGTAGAGTAATCTTGGTTGTAGGTTCTTGCTATTCATCACTTTGAATATTTCTTGCCACTCCCATCTGTCCTGCATAGTTTCTATTGAGAAATCAGCTGACAGTCATATGGGTGCTCCCTTGTAGGTAATTAACTGTTTTACTCTTGCTGCTTTTAATATTCTCTCTTTGTCTTTTGCCCTTGGCATTTTAATTATGATGTGTCTTAGTGTGGTCCTCTTTGGATTCCTTTTGTTTGGGGTTCTGTGCACTTCTTGGACTTGTAAGTCAATTTCTTTCACCAGGTGGGGGAAGTTTTCAGTCATTATTTCTTCAAATAGGTTTTCAATATCTTGCTCTCTCTCTTCTTCTGGCACCCCCATTATTCTGATGTTGGTACGCTTCAAGTTGTCCCAGAGGCTTCTCACACTATCTTCAAATTTTTGTATTCTTTTTTCTTTTTGCTTTCCCGGTTGAGTGTTTTTGCTTCTTTGTATTTCAAATCTTTGACTTGATTCTTGCGTTCCTCTAGTCTGCTGTTGGGTCTGTATAATATTTTTTATTTCAGTCGGTGTATGTTTAATTTCTAGTTGGTCCTTTTTCATATCCTCGAGGGTCTCACTAAATTTATCGAACTTTTCTAGGATATTCTTGAAAAACATTATTACGTAGTTTTGAACTCTATATCTAGCTTGTTTGTTTTCCTCCATTTCTTTTGTTTGTGATCTGTTTCTTTGTCTCCGCATTTTCGCTTCTTCACTGAGTTGGTAGGGTAGCTTTGTGTGCCAGGTGTCCTAGATGGCCCAGTGGCTCAGCCTCCCCAGTTACCTCAGGTGGACACTCTTGGTGAACCCCTTTGTGGACCCCTTTGTGTGTACAGCCTTCTTGTAGTTAAGTCTTGATTGATGTTGGTATCACTGGGAGGAATTGACCTCCAGGACAATTGGCTGTGAGGATCAGCTGTGTCTACACGGGGAGAACTTCTCTCCTGAAGATAGCCTTATGAGACAAGACTTACAAAATTGCAAAAGCCTCTGTGCTCAGCTTGGATGGAGCGGAGTCTCAGGGCTGAGCAGACAGTCTTGGCTTCCCGTCAGCCCTGCCCTCTGAGGCCCCTGGGTCTCAGTGTCCCTCGGTAATCACTGCAAGCACCTCTAAGAGTAAGCCTCCCTCGAGTTTTGCCCAGCTGCCAGACAGTCCAGTTTCTCCCCCAATGAATCTGGATTCCCAGATTCTCGCCTGGAACTGGAGTTCAGCATAGTGGGGAGCTTCCGTTTCCCACCCTCTAGAGAAAGCCACGGTGCACTCAGCAGTCAGTCCTCTCTGCGCGCACTTGCTCGCGTGTGCGCGCCTCCAGACCTCTGCCTTTCACGACTCCCTTGAGTTTCTGCCTGACAGTACAGATTCCCCTGTATAAGCCTGGGTCCCCAGGGTCTCGCCTGGAACTGGGGTTCAGTGCAGTCGGAATTGGGGTTCAGCGCAGTCGGGAGCTTTTGTCTCCTTCCCGCTAGAGAAAGCCAGCCAGGCACTCAGCCACCTGCATGCGTGTCTCCGAACCTCAGCCTTTTGCAGTTCCTCTGATTCTCCATGTGCTTTCCTCTTTCCTTCTAGTTGTAGAATTTCCACTCAGCCAGCCTTCCTGTGGTTCTGGATGATGTTCATTTTGTGTTTTAGTTGCAGTTTTGAAATTGTTGTGCGAGGCAGCAGTTTAGGTGTTTACCTATGCTGCCATCTTGGTTTCTCCTCCTGTGATTTTTTTTTAGTCAGTTTGATAGCAACGGATTGACTGTAGCAAATCAGAAAAGGAAGTATTTCCTTTTTCTTACCATTAAGAAATTAAATTATATTTATTTCAAGTAAATATATTTTCTATACTTAACTAAATAAACTTTTTATGGTATAATCTAAAACTTAGTTAATTGTCATATTTCTAGATTTTAGATAGAATACTTTTACTTTAAGCAAAGCAGGTTTTTAAAGATTAACAGGTTTTACTTTTTAGTATCTTTTTGTCACTACTATATATTCTGAAATAGGCTCCTAAGATTCAACTCTGTATAGCAGTATGGATATAGTATTAAAGTAACATACATTTAAATATCATTTGCTCGCCGAAACCGGTTTGGCTCAGTGGATAGAGCGTCGGCCTGCGGACTCAAGGGTCCCGGGTTCGATTCCGGTCAAGGGCATGTGCCTTGGTTGCGGGCACATCCCCAGTAGGGGGTGTGCAGGAGGCAGCTGATCGATGTTCCTCTCTCATCGATGTTTCTGACTCTCTATCCCTCTCTCTTCCTCTCTGTAAAAAATCAATGAAATATATTAAAAAAAAAATATATATATATCATTTGCTCAATAAATGCCTTAGATAAAAAATCCAGTCAATTGCAAATTGGTTCATTGCTGGGAATAGGCAGCTCTCCTTAGAAATCCATAGCGTTTGGTCATTTGAAGGTAATTGCAAAACTACTTTACGCGATATGAATTTCGGCCTCATTAAATTAGCCTCTAGGCAGCCACAGTGGTGATGCTGGATAAGCAGCATTTCCTCAAATTCCCCCAATACTACGATGTTCCTCGCGACTTTGCTGATTTCATGTGTTTCCTGCCAACTTAAACTTTTTCATATTTTTAAATATGACTCAATGTTGGAATAAAATCTTCAATAGAAAGAATTAAGCAAAGTCTTACTTGAAAATGGTAAAAGAATGAAATTTGCGATGCTCATAAAAATAACCACCAGGAATAAAAATGTGTACGTTTTAGGAACCTGGAATAAGTTTACAATGAAAACTTACTCTGTTTTGCTCAAATATAAACTGAGGATGTAAATATGACAACTTAATGATTATTATTTCTAAACTCAAATAAATGTTGACATTCATACTTAAAATTAATTTAAAGGCAGTTTCTAATGATAGTTAATAGGCATAATATTTTTTATATTTCTAAGTTTAGACACTTATAAGTTTCAGGCATGCAATTTGTATATCCCACATTGTGCTCAGCACCAAAATTCTAGTTTTCAACCATCACCATGTCAGCATATTGTTGACTGCCCTGCCCTCTATTCATTCTGTTCTCCCTCCACCTCCCTTCCCTTCTGGTAACTACTGAACTGTTGTCTACCTCTATGAGTTTGTTCTTGTTTTGTATTTATACTTTAGATATGAGTGAAATCATATGATATTTGTCTTTTTAAAGCAGTGTAAATTAGTTTTTATTTACAGAAGACTAGTGTCACAATAAGTATGTGAGAAACTGCAGAAGTAATAATGAAGAGTAACTTAAAATAACATATATTTTCAGTAGTACATGGTGGTTAGTGTGCACTAAAAGTTGTGAGTTCATGTTAATTTATACATAATTGGTTTATGCAACATAAATTTCAGGTCTTAGGAACATATGACAACATCACAATACATAATTATTTTGGTTCCATTTTTAATTATGAAATAGTATAAAGACTAATGACAATATTATGAGCCACATCCTTCTATTCAGATTTCAGAGATTATATATTATTATAATTCACTTAATATCTATTCAATAAAATAAAATATTGAGTTTTAAACACACTTTGGCCTTCTTATCTTCTGCTAAGAACACCATGTTTTTGAATTTGCTCTATGTTCTTATCCAAAAAATAACCACCTAACTTATGATAATACACACAAGTATGCATGCTCTCATGCACACACACACATATACACATATGCACACAAACACATACACACTCAGATCACATGTATTAAAATTGGGAGAAATAAAACATATGAAACTCAAAAGAGAAATAAGTCCTTGAGAAAGGAAAAGGAAATAACATCATTGAATGCTGACTTTCTATTATTGACAAAACCACCTGTTGACACTCGTTATTAGTGTGCCTTATCACTTAAAAACTATTTCTTTTGCTGCTCATCCCCCTCTCCTGCTGCTGCTGGTAATTACGTTGCTGTTTCTGCTGTGTAAATAATCTATAATTTCTTAGTTGCTTCCAATATTTATTGTATTTTATGTTGTTTAGTTTCATCAATATGTTTTTATGCGGATTTATTTATTTTTTTAAATACTGCTCAGGACAAAGCAATTGATCTAGTTTTTTCATCTAATATCATTGAGGTTTCCTTATGGGTCCAATTATATTGTAGGTGAAGGAACATTCTGAATAAGCCAGAAATAATCCCTGTTTCTCACCAAGCACAGAGTCTAGAAGGGATAACATTGAATAAACTAATATAACAAAATGTACATCATCTGAAATCTTAATTATTTTTATTAAATTTAAACTAGAAGATTATTTCTTAAAATGTTCATCATTCTAGCAGTACATAGGTTTTCTACTTCTGGACCTCCTATTAATTTAATTTTTAATATTTTTATTCTATTATCCACATATGTATCCTATATTTCATATTTGTTTTCTTTCTTCATGATGCCTACTGTTTTTCTTCTCCATGATGCTTACATACTTATTTCCTTTTAATGCAAACTATTGTGCTTGGCTAGGGCTTCTCCAGAGGATGTGATATTTCAACATTATCTATTTTATATGTCTTCAAGATTAGACAGACATAGATAAAATCCAAGTCTCTGAATGTACTAGTATATCTTAAACTATCCCCAAATCACATAAGACTAATCAAATTAAGGGGTCTTGATACTTAACTCTGAAAAATATAACCTATTAATAAGGATGCAATAGTCTAACTGATAGTCCTAGGTAAACCACAGCATGCACTCAGCAATCAGTCATTTGACTGGATACTGACAAATGGGAAGAAATAACCATGTTTTGAAAGAAGAGGTAGATATATGGAATATCAGTTTGATAATGTTATTACACATGTCAAAATGAACCTGCATTGTTGTCGAGTAGTAACCCAAAGCAGGGTATGATGTCTAGGGTTGAATCTGAAAAATGGAGTAGCTATTTGCCAGTTTATTGAGGGGAAAAGGGAAGGAGGGAAGAAGTGCATTCAAAGGACAGGAAGAAGTATAATGTTCAATGGTACATAAGGAATGACAGGTATACAAAATAGAAAATATTTGAGTATGGCAATACAACGTGTGTGTTTCAGGCATAAGAGAGTTGAGGCTGGATTGTTCAATGGCCCATATTAGTTACTAATAAATAATTGCTAAAATCACCAGACTCCAGCAGGAGCATGAATGTAATTGTTATAATGAATAATTTATATAACTCTTTTTTTATGTCATTCTGTATGTATCTTTTAGTACTCTATGAAAAACACTATATAACATTTTTTCTTCTGTTATATATTAACTAGAGGCCCAGTGCATGAAATTCGTGCATGGGAGGGGAGTCCCCTTCAGCCCAGCCTGCACCCTCTCCAATCTGGGACCCCTCGGGGGATGTCTGACTGCCATTTGGTCATCTCTCACTAACCCCCCTGCTGGCCTGGTCACCCCATGCAGCCTGCTGTCCAGTCGTTTGGTCGTCCCCTCACTAATCCACCTGCTGGCCTTGTTGCCCCACACAGCCTGCTCTTCGGTCGTTACTGTGACGGCATCCTGGAAAATTTGCTTATTCCTCTATTATTAGTATAGATATGAGAAAGATATTACAGTAAAGCATGCAACAATATAACACAATGTAAATGTGATATTTAAGGACCGTTAAGCATTTCTCTTTAAAGTGACTTCTGGGAGTTAAGTATCCTATGTTTAAAAATGATCTCACATTATCATATATGCCCTTGACCTTTTTTTAATCTTATGTTAACCTCATTCTTCACAATTCCAATTTAAACAATGCTATATATTTAACTTTATAATCACTCCCACTGTGAAATAGATAAGATTTCTTTCTAGAGAATTCTCATGTATAAATTTAGTCTTCAAAAAAAAATGCTTGATTACTGGAATTCATTTATTTATATATGTTGGAAGTTATCCAAGATGTTAAGGACCAATTTGTTAAATTGGTTTTTGCAAAATTCATGGAAGCTATTATTCTCATTTTTTTGACATCAAAATGTGTCTCTCTTTGGTAATCATTAGGAGATTAATTACAGCCATGAACAGGAAATCAGCAACATGGCAATGAAGTAATTTAGTATTTAAATAATAAAAAACACATACATGTTTTATGGTTATGTATTTTGATCTCTGTAGACTTTATTATCCTGCAAAATGATTTGGATATTTTAATTGAAACTACTGTAATTGCTTCTTACAGTTCTATTTATAAGCTAACATTTACAATAGAGGAATAATGTAAAATATTATCTTTCTAAATATAGATGATTTAGAGATTTGGATAAATTTTAGATATAGGTATAGGCCAATTAAAACATGTAGGATTATATATAAATTTGAAATTTTCTAGCAAGTTGTATAGAAATAATTGATATACAATTATATGAACTTTTCGATTTTGTAAGAAACTTTTAAATTTTATGTTCTTTGTGACAGAGCATTTTGTAATATCCAATGACTATTTTCTGCATTAAAAAATTAAGTTTCCTAAATATTCATGTTTAAAGATAAATTTGTTCAGTTTTCAGTTGTTCCTAATAGGCCTCTGGTGGTTTTGAAGTAATATAGGGGAAAGAAAACATAAATCTCTGTGCATAACCAAGGCACCCACACACTCACACTTCTAAGTAGATAACTGCTCATAACTCCCTTCTATAAAAAAAAAAATGAAGGTAGCACTCTGTGGATGACAACATATGTGTAGGTACTGCTTATCTTAAAAATGAACAAACAAAATTTAGCAAAGGGGGTGGGAAATGGGGGACATCTGTAATAGTGTCAACAATAGAAATATTAAATATCACAAAAAGAAGGAAACATATATGCATAGCATAAGGACACAGACAATAGTGTGGTGAAGGCCTGGGGTGGGGAGAGGAGAGGTTGGGAGAAGGGGGAAAAAGGAGGGGAGGAATGGGGGACATCTGTAATACTGTCAACAATAAATAAAAGAAAAGATAATGCTTCAGCTGGCTTAGGCAACTGCAAATAGCTGTTTTGGGGCACAGGGTCATGAGGCAAGAAGAGAATAGTAGAAACCCACCTCATTGTATCATGTGGTCACTGAATAAATAATTGGGAAGAATTAGCCACCAAAGGTGTATGCACGTGTTAGACATTTTGCAGTTCTTTTTTCCTATTTCTCTAGCAAGTCTTCAAGTTGAGGTGCTTCACTTAAAAAATAGACACAATTCATTTAGTTCTCTCTCATTTTTAGGTTTAAAAACTAATATTATAAAATCATTTTAACCTATACAAAAATAGAGGGAAGACTACCCATCACTCAGCTTTAACAATCATCATTACATGGCCAGAGTTGTTTTAGTATGCCCATATCTCCTTCCTCCTGAATTATTTCAAACCAATTTAAAGCAACATATCATTTCTTCTGTATCTTATTACATGTTTCTAAAAGATAAGGGCTTTTAAAAGGAAAAATATGATTATGTCAAAATTAATTAACCATCTCTTAATCTCACAGAATACCCAGTTAACATTTACATTTATCCAATTGTCTTAAAAATATTATGTTATTTGATTGGCTGGATTTTTCTATTTGCTTAAACTGGGATCCAAATAAGGTCCATATATTACAATCTATTGATGTGCATCTTAATTCTCTCTCAATACTTAGGTTCTGCCTGCTCTGCCTTTCTTTTTTCCTGCAGTGCTTGTTATTTTTGTTGTTGAATAAATTAGATTCTTTGTCATGTTAAATTCTTCATGATCTGAATTTTGCTGATTATAACCTTGTGATGTTTTTTTTCACATATTGTTTGGTCCCTTTGCATACTTGGAAATAAATTGGAAGTTAGATCAAGAGGCTTAGTCAGATTCCATTTCAATTTTGTTTGATAGGAGTGATATTGTGTAGTTCCACTAGGAGGTAGATGTATGAATGTCACTCTGCTGTATCAACCATTGATTGCATTGCCTAGATCCATTAACTCATTAGAAGTTGCAAACTATTCTATATGCCATCTTTAATTTTATCACATTATCTAAAGATATTTGTATAAAAGGAACCTCAGTCCATTAATTATTTTATTATTTTGTTTTTCCTCAGGTGAGGGGCAGTATGTGTGCTCTGGGGCTTCATCTATAGTTCATGACTGATCACACCCTGTAATATTAACACCCCATAATGTTATTGTTGTCATTACCTGACCTGACTCCAAACTCCTTTCCTTTCAACATTCTATCTTGTAACAAATGTTGATCCAGATTAAACAAACTATAATGGCTTGTATAACCATGAACTTACACTGATAGAAATTAGCACCAGAATTGGATTACTTCAGACAACAGACCCTCATGAAATGAGATTCTGATAGATCTTTGTGAATTTGAAGAGTTTACGAATCTAGCTAGCATTCAAAGATGAGTCTGGTAGGGTTTGGCATAAGGGGCAAAAAAGACTTAAATTAATGCCTGTCTGTGCTTGCCTTTCAAACATAAGATCTTAGGAAACTGAGAAGATTCTGCCAAAGAACAGTATGAGGGACATGAAGAATATCACAATTTAGTGTGTGTTGGCTCTAATAACTAGAAACTTTAAATAAAGAAAGAAATACAAAGTCCCAAACTTTTTATTCCAAGTTTGGTCAGATCACCGGTAACTTTTTCTGACTGGCTATAGATACTCTATCTTAGTTTCTAAAGAGCTGAGTTACCCAGAATTGAAAGGTTAAACTTCCAAGTTGTCCAATTATGTCCTTCGAATTCTTAGATGTGTCAGTGTTTAAAAATGAAAGTTAAAGCACTTTCTAGGGAAAGAGTGGTAGCCTGGGAATTGAAATGAGAGCATATGGGGGAGTTAGATGAGGTCTGTGACTCCCATGCCCCAGTTCCTTCTAACTCTCCCTCCCAGGAGATGTATATCACCTGTTCCCCACAGGATGAGGCAATATGTACCAGCCTTGTTTAATGATCCCAAGGCAGACTTCCCCAGGGAAAGAATTTTCTCCTTCTCTAGTCTCAAACCCTTCAGTCTCACAGCACCCCCAAATTTATAATTAGACTTGTATCCCCATGTATTCAGTAGTATGGGTCGTTCACATAAAATTGTGAATGGTTTTGCATATTTTGGAATAGATTCTGATGGTGGTAGGCCATGGAAGCTAGAATATAATTTTATAGCCAGTGAATATAGCACTATGGATAAACTTGTTAGAGTTTACAATCTAATGTGGGTGCTCTTGCTACCAGGGTTCTTCTTGTTTGTTCACTTGCAAAGTCAGAAATCTCAAAGCTTTTGTACAATAAATGAAGCTGAGATGCTGGGAATTCTTTGGTGTGATATTGAGAACTAATTTAGAAAAAAAAAAAAACACATAGAAAATAGTGGAGTGTATTTATTGTGTTGATTCATTTGCTACTCTGGCTTTTCCCTAAGACACTGTCCTATAATACTCAGAAGAGTGCCAAAATTTTTGAAAATACTGTATTGTGTTTTTCTTTAGACCAAAGGTGAATGAGCAACATTGCAATTAAAATATTCTTGTGTATCTTGTGCCTTGGCACTCTGCCTCAATTTCATTTGTTACTTTGCTTGACTTGCAGAGAGTTGAAGGCTAAACTGTGTTTTGTTTTTCCTCGTAAGATTCCACTGGAGCTATGTTTCAGGATTTAATTTCTGTTTTGCAAAAGATAGGCACTCACTCCAGATTTGTAAGGCAGAATTGACACAGAGGCAGCATAGTCCATATCTTGAAAGACAGCATGCTGACTAACTCATAATCTGAAAACTGAGCCTAGATACTGGTAAAACAATCTCTGCCTTCAGGTCCCCTTTCTGCTCCAGCTACGCAGCTGCAATGTCTCTAGCTGATTGAAGTTATCTGTCCTGCAATTTGTAATTCAAGGTCTTTCTTCTGCTGCCCTTTGAGTGACAACTACTCCTTGGTACTTGGCCTTAGTGAAGGCATTTCACCTTGATGAAGGGAAAATTGTATTTCTCTGAGATGACTTTTCCATTCTGCAATTGGTTTCTTTTGTACCCAAGTAATAATGTGAATATGAAAAAAAGTTATTTGTGAAATGAAAATTTTGCTTCCAACCCAGAGTCACTTTTGAGGGGGGGAAAAAAAGCAGCAAGCACATTTAAAAGACAAATAACAGCTCACATATTGCATACCAACTGGTCCCATTCACTACTTTCTTGTTTTGTTTTTAAAAACACTGTTCCAATGACATATTATGTACAAGATTGCTTTACCTGATAAGAAACCGTTATCTTGTGATAAAATAGCTCACTTATATAATGGGCCGATTCAAATGTGTAGCAGCAATTCACCACGTCTATGGCAAATGGCTGGCAGCCCACAGCATTGGGTGCTCAGTGTGAGAGATTAAGCTCCAGCCAGTGCTCTTTTCCATAGAGCATGCCATTCTGAAATCTATGGTAATACATCTCTCTTGAGATACAAGTACCATTGTGAGTGGCCCATGTAAATAGTTAGATTCTTTGACTTTCCATGACAGCATTATAAAAGGGATCTCCATGTGAGGACCCAAACCAATGGGAGCAAAAACAATAGGTGTGTGACCTCAAGAAGGGGAATATCTGGAGGAAAGCAACTGGAAAAAGAATACTGACCAGTATTGACATTAGCTCTCTGAACCCGAATTTGAATTCACCAGGAAAATGTAAACACTATGAAGGAATTTAGCACTAACCAAGGGATTCATGTGGTACATGTCTAAGTCACCAAGGCTCACAAAACGAGCTCTTTCCCTGTAGAAATCCTTTTCATAGTACAATCATCTTTGCCACTAAAGTAAATTATTGAATAACTATGAAGGATGCAAGGATCCTATGCATTTTGGTCTTACTTCACTTGGACATTCTCAATTGGATAATTATCATTTTGTTTTGATTATAGTGTCCTTAGCCATACACCTTATATAATCTGCACTAAAACCTAAAGAACATAATCTTTTTTAGATAGAAAGATTGCAGGGAGAACTTCAAAGGATTCTGGTACCAGCCATCTACTCAAATTGGTAGACTGGCAGTCTATTGAAAGGAAGATTTAGCAAACTAAGTAGCATAATGAGAATGAGAAATATAAGGACAGTGACGGTGACTAGCTGATTCTACCTAAACTGGAAGCAGTTAAAGAGAGAAAATGTCAACATTGTTTGAAATTATGTAACTGAAGTAGGCAGCCAAGTAAGTTTTCGAAGCACCACTATGGAGCTCCAAATCCCTCAAGCCTTCACCAGAATTTTACATAGTGAGAGCCAGGGTCCCCTTGTTTCTACAAAGTAAAGCTTGAAATGCAGTTATATTTTCCTTATTCTTTATCCACTCCTTAAATTATACTTTTGTAATTTTCTGTTGAGAATTTACACTCAAGGGTGAGTAAGTTCAATTTAAGTTCTCCCTTCAGCAAAAATGTCTTGAATAATATTTTCCCCCACATGCTGTGATAATCTTAATGGAGAATAAATGGGAACTTCAGTGTGTTGAGTCAATGCAATATGCAAGACACTTTTCATGTTAACTCATATAACTCTCCTGAAGAAGTCCATGAGGTGAACATTATTTTCATCCCAATTTTACACTTCAAGAAACTAAAGCTTAGATAAGTTAAATAACTTGGTCAGGATTGAAACACCCAAGTAGAATTAGTAGAGTGGCATTGATTTGTTTGCTAAGCTACACTTCATGGCTCCTTCATCCTTCAGCCTATTTTAACATTCATTCATCTCAACTACTGTGTATTCCTGCATGTTCATGGACTACCACTCTATGTCATTACTATGGCTGCCCTATTAATACATCTTTTTCTTATTCCAATGAATTTTAAGTAGGGTGATATAACACACTGATGTACCAGTGTGAATATGGTGCTACATGGAACTCTGTTTCTGGCCAAGAGGGAGTAACAGGAACAATAATTTCTTTCCCATAAAAAGCAATAGAAAAAAATGGGCCAAGGGAATAAAATAATGGTTTTCTACTACACACTGTATCAGGAAAAATAAAGGATGATAATCCATAAGTGATAGGAAGCAAAAATGTTGATCCTTATGAATATCTCTGCTTACTGCCTTGAGAGAGTTTCCAGACTGAAACACTGAGAAGAAACCTCAATGACTACAGAAGAAATCTCTAAGTTGTTGGGGGATAGGAATGAGAATATAGAAAAACAAAGATAGATAAGGTTCATAGGACAGAGAACCAAATAGGAGAAAGAAGAACAGAGAGAGGAGTGCAGAGATTTTCAGAGGATTCCCCACAAGTGTCCAGGAAAATAATATATGGCTCACATCTATAATAAGAAAAGCATAATATGCTAATTAGACCAGACATGTTGTGTCCTTCGGGATGTCCTTCCTTCCGGACAAAGCTGCAGTGGACGGGGGCTGTGGCAGAGGCAGCAGAGGCCCCTGGCTGCAGTGGCGGCGGGCGGGGGTCAGGGCCAAGGCCCTTGTACGAATTTCACTCACCGGGCCTCTAGGATGAGAGAAAACTCTCTAAGATTGGGAGTCCACCGCTCAAAAAGGTAAGAGTTTCTTCACAGCAAAAGAAGCCATCAACAAAATGAAAAGAGAACCCACTCTATGGGAGAACATATCTGCCAATATCAGATCTGCCAAGGGGATAATTTCTAAAATATATAAAGAATTTATACAACTAAACACCAGGAAGACAATACAATTGAAAAATGGACAAAAAGACCTGAATATACACTTCTCCAAAAGGGACATACAAATAGCCAATAAGCATATGAGAACATTCTCAATGTGATTAATCATCAGAGAGATGGAATTAAAACTACAATCAGGCATTACCTCACACCTGCCAGAATAGCTACCATCAGTAAATCAACGAATAACAAGTACTGGCGAGAATGGGGAGAAAAGCTGTTGGTGGGTGCAGCCACTGTGGAAAACAGCATGGAGTTTCCTCAAAAAATTAAACATGGACCTGCCATGTGACCTAGCAATCCCACTTGTGGGAATATATCCTAAGACTCCCAAAACCCCAATCAGAAACTATATATGCAGCCCTATGTTTATACCAGTGCTATTTACAATAGCCATGCTCTGCAAACAGCCCAAGTGCCCATCAGTAGATGAGTGGATAAAAAAGCGTTGGTACATTTACAAAACAGAATACTAGGCAGCTGTAAAACAGAAGGGACTCCCACCATTTGTGACAGCTTGAATGGATCTAGAGATTGTTAGGCTAAAATGAAATAAGCCAGTCAGAGAAAGACAAATACCATATGATCTCACTTATATGTGGAATCTAATGAACAAAAGAAACTGATGAACAAAAGAGAACCAGCCATATGGATACATGGTACAGACTGAAAGATCTCAGAGGGGAGGTGTGTGGGGCAGACTATTTGAGAGAATTACCAAAGAACACATATGCATAGCTCATGGGCACAAACAACAATGCATTTTGGTGTTACTTCCCTTGGACATTCTCAATCGGATAATTAGATGAGGTGAAGGCCAGAGGGAGGGAAGGGCTGGGTCTGTGTGGAGTGGGGCAAAGAAGGGAAATGAGGGACATCTGTGTTAACAATAAAAATATTAAAATAAGTAAATAAAATTTTAAAAAGAGTAACAGTGCCAACACACATGATATGTACAATAGTTAATGTTCTACATGAAAAAACCTGGTAATTTATGAATAATTGAGTAGAATCCTCAGAAATATCTTTCATAACTAATGAGGAATAATTAACAATATATTAAACAAAGCTCTTGGGCTCCTAACAAAATAAGAACCTAAAGCAGATAAATGACTGTTTACAAGTAACTGATACGCTTACCAGAACAAAGCTCAGAAGTATTTATTTAAATAAAAAATATGTAGCGCTCAAAAATGTAAAATTCACAATATCTTTCTTCTAATTAAAAAACAAAACAAAACACAGAGATGCAAAAGAGCAGAAATATTCAATCCAAGGATGAAAGACATTAGTCAATCCAAACTAATATAGAGGTGACAGAGAAGTTAGAATAAGCAGGTAAGGATATTAAAACAGTTTTCATAAGTATGTGCCATTTGTTTGTAAGTAGAGGCATGAAAGATGTAAAGGAAGGATCCAAATGAAACTTTGAGCGATGGGAAACAAAATGAATGAATGAAAAGTACACCGGATGGGATTAACGTGAGATATTTTGGCTCTCCCACCAGGGCAGCTTGAAGCCCTGGCGCCTCCTGTCCGGGCCCAGGTCTGCGAGCAGCCTCGGGCCTCAGGCCTTTGGCAATGGCCTGCCTTTAGCGTCTGCAGAGAGAGAAGTGGGCCTGAAGGCTGAGGCTTAAAAGTAATGAATGGAGCCCCGAAATGAATTAAAGGTGTTGGCTGTGGACTTTGAAAAAAAGTCACATGAAAACCATCACCTTAAGATGTTGAGTGTAAGGATCGTTGTGGTGAAATTTCTAAATGTGGCAGTCCAGCCTTGGCTCCGGAGCCCAAACAGACCCTCCAGAAGAAGCCTCTAAGCAGCAGTGTCTGCAATGTGAGGCACAGAACTGAACTGCTTTGCCCAAAGCAAGTGAAATGGTTGGTCCCCTGGTGTGACCCCCCAGTGGTGCCAGCGTATCCGCGCAGCCTCTGTTGCTGATATTAATGCCTGTGAAGTGTTCCCCCCAAAGGAGAATCATTTCAGAGCTCTGTGAACTTCATCTTCAAAAATAGCCAAATAATTTGAGAGAAAATTAGTTTATCCCAGAAAATCTTGGTCAGTTAGTGAAATCAGGGTATAACGAAGAACAGTCAGAAACCACAGCATAGGGGTTCTGAGTATTATTCAAGCATTGGCAGGACTGCAGTGCCGGTAAATGGAAGGTAATTAACATGTACTGAGTATGCTCTTTTGCGGGAAGCAGATGCTCTGCCTAGAAAATAATTTCTCAAAGTTGAATTCTTAAGTCAGTGTGTCTTGGGCTTAAATTTTGAAGCACAAATAAACATTTTCAAATTAAAAAAATATATATTTTGGAAGATAATATTTGTGAACTAGAAAACAACCATAAAAACATATTAAAAAATACAAAGAAAAATTTTAAAAGGACACTATTGATATATGGGGCAAATTAAAGAAAATTAAGTGTGGATAATTGGAATCCCCAGTGGAGAAAGTGAACCAGAAATATATTTGAAAATTTGAACTTGAAAATTTTCCAGATTTGAGATAGTTATAAATCCACAGATCTAAGAGTTCGCTGCCTCCAACAACAAACATATAAAGTAAACTACAAAAAAGCACAAAGCAAACAAATTATATAAAAGCCAATGATAAAGAAAAAATCTTCATAGAACCCAAGTAGAAGGACTTATTCATGTGGAGGAACCAAGATACATTTCACAGCAGATTTTCATTAGAAACAATGCATGGGAAAAGACAGTAAACAGTACCATAAAGAAAAAAGAAAAATCAATCTGTCAACCCAGAATTCTATACACACAGAATAAATTTTTAGAAAACTAAAGAGAAACAAACATTTTTGAGATATGCAAAAGCTTAATCATCTTTAACTGACCTGAATTATAAAAGTATAAAAGTCTGTTCTTCAAGCCAAAGAAATTATGAATCAATATGAATAAATATGAATAAAAAATTTTATATGGAATATAAGAACTAAAAGTGGATAGAGCGTCGGTCTGCAGACTGAAGGGTCCCAGGTTCGATTCCGGTCAAGTGTACTTATATAATCCCCGGTGGGGGGTGTGCAGGAGGCAGCTGGTCGATACTCTCTTCGATGTTTCTGGCTCTCTAAAAAATCAATCTTTTTTGAAAAAAAAAAAAAAAAAAAAAAAAAGAACATACTTCTTTCAAATTTTTTTAACAGATTCAAATTTAAATAGATTTTTGTAATTTTTTGTGTGAATTTAAATGTGTAAAACAATAAAGGCCTATAAAAAATAAAAGTAGACTATTGTAAAACTTTTATACTATACTAGAGGCCCAGTGCACTAAATTCGTGCACTTGGGGTGGGGGGCTCCTCAGCCTGGCCTATGCCTTCTCCCAGTCCGGAAGCCCTCAGGGGATATCCAACTGATGGCTTAGGCCTGCTCCCTGTGGGCCTAAGCCATCAGTTGGACATCCTTAGTGCTGTCATGGAGGTGGGAGAGGCTCCCGCCACTGCCACTGCACTCACCAGCCATAAGCCCGGCTTGTGGCTGAGTGGTGCTCCCCCTGTGGGAGTGCACTGACCACCAGGGGGCAGCTACTGCGTTGAGCATCTGACCCCTGTTCAGTACGCATCATAGCGACTGGTCCTTCTGCCATTTGGTCGATTTGCATATCACCCTTTTATTATATAGGATGGCACATGGTATAATGTCACGTACAGTAGATTGTAATAAATCAAAGATGTATACTCTATATCCGAATACAGCCATTAACATAACAAACAGTTGTAGTAATAAAACTCCCCCAAAATAAAATGATAAAAATATCCTACCTAATAAAAGCGTAGTATGCAAATTGTCTCCTTGAACAGAGTTCTTCTGGGAGTTCAACCAGCGGGTGGGCTGGCCGGGGAAAGGGAGGGAGGCCCTGGCCAGTGGCAGCAGCAGGCAGCTGTGGGAAGGGAGGGAATACCTGGCCGGCAGCCAGCAGTCGCTAGGTACCCTACCAGTGGAGAAATTTGTGCACTGGGCCTTTAGTAGTGTTAATAAAAGAAGCTAGTAAAAGAAGCAAGAGGGACAAAAGAAGAGATATGAAAGTATAGACAAATAAATAGCACCATGATAAAAATAAGCCTAACTTTACCTATCAAATGTAAATAATATAGATATCCAGTTAGAAGGCAGAGTTTCTCAAATTGAGTGGGGGGAAAAAAGAGACCCAACTATGTGATGCTTTAGAGAAATGAACTTTAAAGATAAAGTAACAAATGTATTGCAAGTAAAAGGATGGAGAAAATTATGCAAAGGTAACTAATCAAAATAAGGATGAAATGGTTGCATTACGTCAGAAATAAAGTAGATTTGAGATGAAACAATTTTTTAGGGAAAAAAGTAAATTTATTAAGAAGTTAAAACAATCTTAAAATATTATACAACTAATAATGACAAAATATATAAAGCAACTATGTGCAAAGTAAATAATAAAGACAATCTGGTTTACCTATGTATCTTCTATATCAAACTTTTTTGAAGTTATTGATAATAAAATTATTTATTTAGAGTCTGTTTTCTTTCTTTCATGATTATTATTTTAAAAGTTCTACCATGTATATTTGGTAACAGATCAAGCAAAATAATAGTTAATTATGTCACATAATGTATTATTTTTACTTGTTGATAATTGCTTATAGTGTATTTGTATATACCTGAAGTTAATCATAAAGTTGAAGTGGACTGGATTATACCTTTACTAAAAATTACATATTTTAACATATTATAACATTAACGTTTGAAATATTAGCTAATTTGTTGTCTACCTCTTGTATTATTTCTAAATATCAACTGTTTACTTGCTAACTTTAGTTATACTTAAAATAGTTTGCTTTTTTATACAACTTCTAAATCCATTCTTATGCTCTATTACCTACAATGCAGTGTATTTTCTGATGTAGATGCATAATTATCTCATTTAAATTGTGTCTATACTGAATGCATGTGATAATCGAAATCAACTTGTTTCACCATTTCAGCACGTATTTAAATTTGTCAAGTGGCACATACTCCGTTAATTCAGAGAAACACTTTGTATATTTGATTGCCTATCTTGTTGGTACAGCTGCTTGTTTTCATAATCCGGTTGCATATTAGGGTATTTGAGTCTGTAGTTACATGACCAATCTTGTTTATTTGCTGATGATTTTCCTTTAATAATTGAAGTCATTAATGTAATAAAATGTGTGTTTTGCAAACACTATGATCCACTGACCAAACTGTGTGTTTGTACACTCATTAACATAATCTATATTGAAGTGTCTTTGTGAAAATGTGGTGCTATAATATAAAATATCAGTGTTATAGCATATTATTTGTAATTCATATAAATAAACTAGAGGAAAATATATCTTCCAATGTATGTTGAAATACAGCCTTCAGTAAAATGAAAAATTTTTAGACAAGGCCATTTATTTTCATCATTTCATTTTTATATCTAAGGAATTGTTTGGTGCAAAATATATTTCCAGAAAGTCTAGTGTAGTAGTCTAAGAATTGTACAGTGAATCCATGGAATTTTAACAGGCATATTTTCTGTTTATTCTTCCTGCTCAGCCATTCTCAGCATCAATATCAAACCTGCCTTCATGTTCATCACCTGATGATCACATGTAGTGTGACTACTGTTTTTCCAGGCCTGGTTGTCTGAAGAAGAAAACTGGATGGGAAGTGGGAAGGGGCAGTATCTACATCAACAAGTCTCCTATAAATTCTTAGCTTGAATTTCTGGCAAAAAAAAGAAAAATAGTCACATATCTGCCAATAAGTGTAAATTTTTTAAAAGTCTTTAAGTTTTAGAACAGTTTTAGATTGACAGAAAAATTTAGAAGATTACATAGTCATTCATATATCCACTCACAAGGTTTACCCTATAAAATTAATACCTTACATTAGTATGGTCAATTTACTATAATTAATAAACCAATATTTAGTATTAACTAAATTTATTCTTTATTGATTATTTAGTTTTACCTAATATCATTTTCTATTCAGGGATACTATTTAAATTCTGTTGTTTTATCTCCTTAAGCTCCTCTTGGCAGTGACAGTATATAAGAATTCTTATTTTTGATGATCTTGAAAATCCTTGTTTTTGAAAATCTTGAGGAATATAGCATAGATCAAGTATTCTGAAGTGTATCCCAAAGAGAATTTGTATTTTCCCCACACTATTGGAGTGGTAGCATGTTTTGGGGATAGAAAGTCCAGAGATAAACATAGTTTTGTTTTGATTTGATTTTTAAATTTTTGTTGAATTTATTTGTGTGATATTGGTTAATAAAATAATATAATTTTCAGTTATAGAATTCTACAAAACAACATCGGGCCTTAACCGGTTTGGCTCAGTGGATAGAGCGTCGGCCTGCGGACTGAAGGGTCCCAGGTTTGATTCTGGTCAAGGGCATGTACCTTGGTTGCAGGCACATCCCCAGTAGGAGGTGTGCAGGAAACTAAATGCAAACTATATATATTAGATTATGTTGAGGGCAGCAAGTTTGTTTATTCTCATTGCTGTATTCTTCCATTGCATGGGGATGCTACATATTTTTACATAATATTGATGCACATTTTTATCAGATTTTAGCTATTATAAATAACTAGAGGCCTGGTGCACGAAATTCGTGCACGGAGGGGGATTGTTCCTCAGCCCAGTCTGTACCCTCTCCAATATGGGACCCCTCAAGGGATGTCCGACTGCCCGTTTAGGCCCGATCCCACCAGGATTTCCTAAAGGGGCAGTCGGACATCCCTCTCACAATCCAGGACTGCTGGCTCCCATGCTTGCCTTAAATTTCCTGATTCCCCTAACCGCTTCTGCCTGCCAGCCTGATCACCCCAACTAATATTTCTGCTGCCATCCTGTTTGCCCCCAACTTCCCTTCTCTGCCGGCCTGGTCACCCCTAACTGCCCTCTTCTGCAGGGTTTAGTTTCCTTTTCTCAATATTTTTGTTCATGAACTGTATTGAGTCAAAGGCCAACTGCCTCTCTTATATTTTATGTCATTGATATAATTATTTTATTAAGGAAAAATGTAGATTATAGTTTTTTTAAGTTAGAATTATGGCTAATTTGGAGAATTGCAAAAGGTAAATAGGGAGTTTCTATATCATTAGTATTGTTCTAATTTTTAATTTTTAAAAAATTTATACTAATTGTTGACCTGAGTGGTAATGACATGGGTATGATTATTTACTGAGCTATATTTTTATAATATGTAAATTGTACCTATGTGTGTTATAATTGGATCTGGGAAAGGAAGATATATTTTGGATTTTGAAATAACTGAATTGTAAGAAAAAAATATAAGTAACTTGTAAGGTGCTATGTCAAATTGAAACAAGTCAAAAGCTCTTAGCAAGAGACAGGAGGCCTTATCAACTTGATTTATGGTTTGTCAAAAGATGTGTTTCACTATTGCTTCCCATCCCTATAAACCACATTCTTTCATATGTTAAATTTAACTCAAATACATTTTCTTGGGCTTCCTCAAACAATCTTTCTTTTGCCTTTTGGTTGTTCCTTAAGCTCTTTCTCCTGTTTAATTTCTTGGTTCTTAATCTGGGTGTTACTCTTATTCTTTATTCTTAAGGTGGGGTCATGGCCAACTGCCTCTCTTAGTTTGCTCATGACTAACCAGTAGTCAAACTGAAGCTTATTTTTAGAATCCTGTTTCCTGCTTTGTATATCACATCTGGAATTATGATATTTTTCCTTAAATTTATCCCCTTCTATGCAGGAACAGACAATCTTTTTAATTAGCACTGTCCTGGACAGGACTCAATATTGGATCTGGGATAATTTTGTTATCTATTTTCTGTAGATGAGGTACTTATCTCTTCTAACTAGTTACTAAACGTCTAATGTATTACTTTTTTTCTTGGTGGGAATTTCATAGATGTCTTCTTTTTGTGAATGTTTTAATGGGGAAGCCAAGCAGTTTTCTTAGTGAAAATATAGGCTTTGGGATCAGAATCAAATAAAAACAAATAAATTCAAAAGTCCATAAATTTAACATCTAAAACATAATTGCATCATCTGTAGAGAGAATGGGGAAACAAGTTTACAGCATTTCTGTAAAACTTTAATGAGAAAATATATGTAAAGTGCTTAGAGTAATACCTTACAGATATAATATACAATAAATGTTTTCTTTATACTTGTTTCAGCCCAAGAATCACAGTTATTTTTGTGACTAAAAGTACAAAACATCAATTTTGTCTGTAGTTTCACGGGTGGAGAAATTTAATATCTCAAATTGGCAACTATCGTTTTTTTATGCTGAATGTCCTTGATACACGATTGAAAATATAAACATCTGTAAAAAATCAAAAGTTGACTTAAAATTTTTTTAAAAAAAAAAAAAAAAAAAAAAAAAAAAAAAAAAAAAAAAAAAAAAAGAACTATGTGGTTGTTAAACTAACATTGGGATTTAGAGTACTTTGGTAATGATGAACTAAGACATTTTAAGATTGCCTATGTAGACACATCATATTACATTGTATTTTCTGATGTAAAAATAAATCTTAGGCTTTCTGTGGTTCACATTTACCCTTGATGTATCAAAATTGCTGTCTTAAATGTTTATTACGGAGATTTAATATCATCCTCTTCTATAATATAAAAGGGGAAATAAGTTAATATCTCAATTAGTTATATACTTACTCATGAAAGAAGTATGTTGACAATTTTCCTATTATGGAAACATGATTTCATAGTCTAGGAAAATTTTTTGTTCCAAACAAGTTAATTTATTACTAATATTCTGTTATAAAGCTTAATACTGTAATCATTTTGGTAATGATTTGGGAGTTTAGAAACATTATTAAATATCTTCAAATTACATAACATTATACTAGTATTAGCTAGATATTTCATCACCTTAAATTAGTTTTCTTTAATAAAAAGTATTACCTAGATATTAGCTAGAATAATGAATATTTTATAAATACAGATAATAACCAAATACTGACTGATTATATTCAGTCTTCCCAGTAGGGCTTTCCCCATAAGAAAACACAAGTATTTGGGGAAACTATTTAGTATTTTATTTGTCAATAAAATCATTGACAAATACATTCCATGGCATGGAGCAAGAACTTTGTTCTAAAAACTTATAATCATCTTGAGGAGAAAAGTCACCTGACATATTGAGAAAACTTTAAATATCTGTAAGTAGGTTTTATCAGAGGACAATAAAAACTTGAATACTTCCCCAAATTCATCCCTTGCAAAAAAAGGCACATTAAAAATTGTCTCGAGATTGGGGTTACCGGCTGTGAACTCAGTTCTTCTCATCAGAAAAAATTTTAAGGTCAATGAAAATGAAAGAAAAGCAAAGTGGGATTTACTGAGGATACACCCCATGCAAAGAGCAGGCCAGTTGAGAGAGACAATGGCCCTGAACTCCCTGGGTTGTATGGTTTAAATGAGGGATTCTCTGGGTTTGGAGACTTTCATTTGCATCCGAGGATGACTGACAGAAAAGGGTTATATAACTATATTTCTTCTGTGCATGCCCTTACTCATAATGCATACAGAAAAAAACCACAGGGGAGGCCAAAACCACAATGCAAATTTTATTATAATTAGTCCAGGGCCCTAGGAAGGTCTCATTCAGGTCATGTCCTTTACCTCTTAGCTTATGCCAAGAACCGGCTGGTTCCAAGCCTGCCTGATGGAGATCTGCTGGCTGCTGGGCAGCCTGTAAAGCAACGTTGGTCCAACCCCTGTTAGGAGCCCAGGGCAGGCCTTGCCCCAGCCACTCATGTCTAATTTCCTACCTAACACATCATATATATATATATATTTTAAAGTCTATGTATTTATTTGCAAATTATATAAATTTATCTGTTCATCTTAATTTATTAAATAAACCAAGAGGCATTATTTTGAAGTCTGTAAAACTTGGTTCCATCATACTTTTGGGGCTACCCCTGTCCCCATTATTGCCCTTTATATGCTAAGCTGTTAGAATTCTTATTACACCTGGCTGTTTTACACCACTAAACATTTTTCATTAGCTTTATCTCTACTGGGAAACACTTTTTATATGAGCTATCTATTTTTATGTCTTATTTAGAGCTCCTCTGAATCTAGGACTTAAATTCAAATATTCTAATTATTATCAGTTAATTAACATCACTTATTAGAGAAAGATATTTCCTGTGTATGAATTCAATGAGTGCATAGCACACATCTTAGCTTTTGTTTTTAATTATTGCTTTATTGTCTCATACATATAGTAAGATGTTCATGAATGTTGATTGATGTAAAAAATTAAATATTATATAGCAACCTCTCCTCCTCCCTGCATACACATGGAGGTTTTATGAACAACCACTGGATTCATTTGTCTATGCTCTAACTGGAGAAATTCTAAATGATATCTAACAACTCACTGGTGCATTTCCACAGCATATAATCCCAGTGGTGCTGCTGTATTAAGGACACGAATAAGAAATAGGAAGCACTAAATGTGAGCGAACTCATAGCCAACTCAAACTCCTCCCAGAAAAAAAGGCAAGCTCACAGAATATCTCATGTTCTTTTCATTTACTATATCTAGGCAATCTTGAAACTCAAAACAGCAAGTTTATTTTCCTTCAGGAAAGTCATTGCTAGAAAAGGAAATTGAGAAAGAGCTGAGATACTAGTGGAGCCATCTGGTTATAAGCCCATAGTATTCTTGATTAGAATTTAGGAAATTGAGATATTCCTCCAACATTTGGCACACCGATTTTCCATCTAAAATTCTAAAAAAATAAAAGAATTCAGAGTTAATTATTTTAAGACATTAACGCATTGATACTATTTGCACATCTTTGCAATGCCTGCCATTGGCCCCTTAGTGGTCTTTGAAAAATAAATACCACTGCTTAAATGTTATTTTATAAAATAAAAATAAAAATAAGTCTCCAGATGAAATAAAGTTAATTTCCCTGGGTACATCAAAGTTATAATGTGTTATTTTATTATTTAATTTTTAAAAATTATTCCACTGTGTACTTGGATCAAAGGCAAAGTGAGTACGAAACTGCCTATAACACTTCCAGTATGTTCCAAAATCACTGTCATGGATGGAAAAAAAAAAGTCATCTTGTCCAACCACAGAAATAATTTTCACTACAGTTTACATATAATACCTACCAATTTCATAAATAATCACAAAAGACGAAAAAGTGATTCTTACAATGTGACTGAATCATATTTTTTGGTCATTGTCTGACACAAAATTCTAGTGTCATAACACTCAGTCTTTCATATATATAATGAAGTCTGCTTTCTTTATACTTTATTTTCTTAATTTCATTTTCTGTTAGAGTTTAAAAGTACTGGTTAAAATAGAAATGTGTGCACCATAAAAGAGTTGTAGAAGTTAAATTATTTCACTTTGTTTAAATATACCTAATTATCATATTTGATATTTTCTTAAAAAGTAAGCTTAGATTGGTGTGCCAATTTATTTTTCATTATAGTGTCAATTTCTTTCTTTTTTTTTTCTCCTCCCTAGTTTCTCTAAAGGAGCATTTAATTTGTTAAAAGATAGATAATCAAGGGTGTCATAAATGTAAGATTATTACCCCTAGAAGGAAACAGGTCTTTGTAGACAACATATGTATTTTTCTAATTTTCTCAGATTGTATCTATTAATGAGAGGGTTAACTTGAAATGCTGGCAGAGAGGGCAGGGGCAAGACATGGCAGTTTGAGCAAGACTAATCACAGGAACCAACCAAGCAGAAATAATAAAATGCTTCTGGACTCAAAGCAGGAGGCATGGGAAAACAAGGGAGGGCCTGTAGCAATAAGGTGTAGGAACACATAGAAACAGAGAAAGTTCAGCATAGGAACAGAGACAGAACAAATAGGAACAGGGAAAGTTCAGCATAGGAACAGAGACACAACACATAGAAATAGGGAAAGTTCAGCATAGGAACAGAGGAAGAACACATAGAAACAGGGAAAGTTCAGCATAGGAACAGAGGAAGAACACATAGAAACAGGGAAAGGTCAGGTCCGTTACTGGGCAAGAACAATGGGTGAATCAATAATGTGACAATATGGATAGATATAGAAGCAGGCTTGTAGCAAATATATATCCCTGGGCTACAAAGCTTCAAGGGGGAAGCTCATTATTGCCCCTCCACTCCCGTGAGGGGAGTCTGAATCTGCTTGTAATAAATTTTCCACACTTTTGCTTAAATCTTCTGGTCAGAGGAGCTCATTCTTTGGCGTCATGAGACATGACCCGGGAAAAAAAACCTTGGTTCACCATTCCGGTTATCATTACTTTCATAAAAAATATTTATTTGAATCTTGAAGGGGAGAATGGCCTTTTTTAGGAACTCATCAGCACCACCACCCAGACAGGCTCTGGAAATGCCAAGCAACCCAGCAGCCACCCCAGAGAAAATCCTGCTGCCCCACCTGCAGATCCGCGGATGCTGGGACCTCCACCTCCAAAGGTGCACTGCTCCCACAGCAGTAAGTGCAACTCCCCCCTTCCCAGTGGCAGAACTCCGGACTCCACATTCTGGGGTTTCCAGCACACAGGCATCCAGGGCACACCAATCTGGCACACCACTCCATAGGTAGTGCCTGGGAGCCACTGGGAGCCCCCTGTGGGTGTGATTCTGCACAGTCAAGGGCGCACGGCTCTGTAGTAGAAATTCTGAACTACCTCTTCCTGAATAACTGCCCACGGACACCCCAGCTGTGCAACTTCAGTGCCAGGGTCTCTCAGAGTGCATCAGAGCTCTGTGCAGGCAAAGGCACCTCCACTCTCACATTTCCAACAAGCAGGCCTTCTAAACCCATCTATCCACAGTGTGCTCAGGGGAGCAGCTGCGAGACTCTGCTGGGTGTGATTCTGCACAGACAAGGTTGCACTGCCCCGCAGTAGAAATTCTGAATTCCCTCTTCCTGAATAACTGCCCATAGCCACCCCAGCTGCTCAACCTCAGTGCCAGAGCCCCTCAGAGTGCATCAGAGCTCTGAGCCAGCAAACACACCTACACAGATGTGCATTTCCAACAGGCAGGCACCCTGAGCCCATCTATCCACAGGGCGCTCATTGGAGCCACTGTGAGCTCTCCCTGGGTGTGATCTTGGACAAACAGGGGCGCACTCTCCCCCAGCAGTAGAAATTCTGAATTCACTCATCCTGGATACCTGCACACAGATGACTCAATTACGTGGCTATGCTACTAGGGCCCTTCAGAGTGCTTCAGTGTGCCTCGCTGGCAAACGTACCACGGGTGCCCCTCTGAGCCGCCACTGGGAGCAAGCACCTAGCCACCATAGGTGCAGCAGCAAAAGCTGAGTCTGCCCACCCCACAACTATAGAACTCTGGACACCACAGTCACACCTTTCCAGAGCACAGGCCCCCTAAGCCCCATCACCAAAACAGATGGTTCCTGGGTGCCACTGTGAGTCCCCACTGGGTACGCGTGATTTCAATCAAGGGTGCAAGACAGAAAAAATTGGCACACCCCTCTCCACAGCTGCTAACTTCTGGACACTGCAGTTGTGCCTCTCCAGGTCACAGGCCTGCATCAAGAGAACCCAAATAGCTCAATTAGGGAGCTAAACTAGATTACCAAGCTCAGGAGACCTGAGAGATTACACCAGTAGCACCATCCCCAAAAGAACCTGGGTAGCAAAGCAATTTGATCTACAATTAAAACAACACTGGAAAACATGGGAAGACAAAAAAGCAATCCCCAAAGGAAAGAAAAAGAGGAATCACCAGAAAGGGAGTTAAATGAAATTGAGGCTAGCAACATACCAGAGAAAGAATTCAGAGTAATGGTTCTAAGGATGCTCAAATGGCTGGGTGACAAATACACACAACTCAATGAGAATTATAAGGAGCTGAATGAGAATGTCGCCAACATGAAAAGGAACCAAGAAGAGATGAAGAACGACACAGTTGCAATAAAGAACACAATGGAAAGCTTAAAAAGTAGACTAGAAGAGGCTGAGGACCGCATCAGCTAATTAGAAGACAAGGTAGGAAAAAACACATAAACACAGCAGCAACTAGAAAGAAGACTTAAAAAGCAAGAGGAGAACCTAAGGGAGCTTTGGAACAACACAAAACGAAACAATATTTGCATAATAGGGGTACCAGAAGGAGAGGAAGAGAGCAAGGAATGGAAAACCTGTTTGAAGAAATAATGACAGAAAACTTCCCTGATATCAGCAAGAAAAAAAACCATGGAAGTCCAAGAAGCACAGAGTCCCAAACAAGATGAACCCTAAAAGACCAACACCAAGACACATCATAATTAAATTGGCAAACACCAATGACAAAGTAAGAATCTTAAAGGCTGCCAGAGAGAGACAGAAAGTTACCTACAAGGGTTCCCCTATTAGAATATCAAAGGATTTCTCAACAGAAACACTCCAGGCCAGAAGGGAATGGAATGAAATTTACAAAGTGATGCAAAGCAAGGGACTGAACCTAAGAATACTATATCCAGCAAGGCTAATCATTCAAAATTGAAGGTGGAATCAGGAGCTTCACATACAAAAAAGGGCTAAGAGAGTTTATCATTACCAAGCCAGCAATGCAAGAAATGCTAAAGGGGCTTCTGTAAAAAGAAGAAAGAGAAAGGCAAGAAGAAACACAAACATTAAGGAAAAATATGACAACAAACATGTACTTATCAATAATAACATTAAATGCAAATGGATTAAATGCACAGATCAAAAGACATAGGGTAGCTGAATGGATAAGAAAACAACAGTTTTTTTACAGCAACGGTTTTTTTACAGCAACGGTTCTCAACCTGTGGGTCGCGACCCACAGGTTGAGAACCGCTAGCTGGGTCGCCTAAGACCATCGGAAAACACAGATATTTACATTACAATTCATAACAGTAGCAAAATTATAGTTAGGAAGTAGCAACGAAAATAATTTTATGGTTGGGGGTCACCACAACATGAGGAACTGTATTAAAGAGTCACGGCATTGGAAAGGTTGAGAACCACTGCCCTAAAGACTCCATCAAAAAATTATTAGACTTAATAAATGAATTCATCAATGTAGCAGGACACAAAATTAACGCCAAGAAAACTATGGCATTTCTATACACCAATAGTGAACTTACAGAAAGAGAGACTACAAAAGCAATCCCATTTACCATCACACCAAAAAAATTAAGATACCTAAGAATAAACTTAACTAAGGAGGTAAAAGACCTATATGCAGAAAACTACAGGACACTGAAAAAAGAGATAGAGGAAGACATAAACAGATGGAAGAACATACCGTGTTCATGGATTGGTACAATCAACATCATCAAAATGTCCATACTACCCAAAGTAATCTATAAATTCAATGCACTTCCCATTAAAATACCAACAGGCATATTTCACAGACCTAGAAAGAAATTTCAAAAAAATTCATTGGAATAAAAAAAGACCCCGAATAGCTGCAGCAATCCTGAGAAAGAAGAACAAAGTAGGAGGAATCTCAATACCAGATATCAATCTGTATTACAAAGCCACTGTTCTCAAAACTGCCTGGTACTGGCACAAGAACAGACATATAGATCAATGGAATAGAATAGAGAACCCAGAAATCGACCCAAACCACTATGCTCAATTAATATTTGACAAAGGAGGCATGAACATACAATGGAGTCAAGACAGTCTCTTCAATAAATTGTTTTGGGAAAATTGGACAGATACATGCAAAAAAATGAAACTAGACCACCAACTTATACCATACACAAAAATAAACTCAAAATGGATCAAGGACTTAAACATACGACAGGAAACCATAAAAATACTAGAGGAATCCATAGGCAGCAAAATCTCAGACATATGCCATAGCAATTTCTTCACTGATACCACCCCTAGGGCAATGGAAACTAAAGAGCAAATAAACAAATGGGACTACATCAAAATAAAAAGCTTTTGCACAGCAAAGGAAACCATCAACAAAGCAACAAGAAAGCCCACTGCATGGGAGAACATATTTGCCAATGATATCAACGATAAGGGTTTAATCTCCAACATTTACAGGGAACTCATACAACTTAACAAAAGTAAGATAAACAACCCAATCAAAAAATGGGCAACTGACCTAAACAGATACTTTTCAAAAGAAGACAGAAGGAAGGCCAAGAGACATATGAAAACTTGCTCAAAGTCACTAATCATCAGAGAGATGCAAATCAAAACAACAATGCAGTACCATCTCACACCTGTCAGAATGGCTATCATCAACAAATCAACAAATGACAAGTGCTGGTGAGGATGCGGAGAAAAAGGAACCCTCGTGCACTGCTGGTGGGAATGCAGACTGGTGCAGCCACTGTGGAGAACAGTATGGAGTTTCCTCAAAAAAATAAAAATGGAACTCCTATTTGACCCAGTGATCCCACTTCTAGGAATATATCCCAAGCAACTAGAAACACGAATCAGAAAGGATATATGCACCCCTATGTTCATAGCAGCACAATTCACCATAGCTAAGATTTAGAAACAGCCTAAGTGACCATGAGCAGACAAGTGGATTAAAAAACTGTGGTACATCTACACAGTGGAATACTATGCTGCAGTAAAAAAGGAGTTCTTATCATTTGCAACAACATGGATGGAGCTAGAGAGCATTATGCTAAGTGAAAAAAGCCAGGCAGAGAAAGATAAATATCACATGATCTCACTCATTTATGGAATATAATGAACAACATAAATTGATGAACAAAAACAGATCCAGAGACAGAGAAACAGTGATCTGAGTGTCAAACCTCAGGGAAGGTAGGGGTAAGGGGGAGAAATCAACCAAAGGTCTTATATGAATGCATATAGGCCTAATCAATGGACACAGTCAACAGGGGGGTAAGGGCATGCACTGGGGGGTGGGGGGTAATGGGGGAATAAGGACACATATGTAATACCTTAATCAATAAAGAAATTTAAAAAAAAGAAAATGGAAAAAAAAATTTATTTGGATATTTATATCTTATAGATACTCATCTGAATATGGGAGACATGTGAGGGTGGAAAAAAATAGGTATGATTCCTGATTTCTGGCTCTGCTGTGTGAGTCAGAGAAGCAGGAACCAACAGGAAACATTTCAAATAGTGAAAAAAATTATGAGGCAAATAGGATGGAAGTGTATGAGCATGCTAATGGCACTGAATGATTAAGGAAAGTCTCTAAATAAACAGCATTCCTGGGTGGCACTGGATTAATATAGAACCATTAGCAAAATCTGAAGAAGCCCAATATAAAGAGGGCACAAGTGAAAAAATGCTGAAGTGAAAGTATGCAAACTGCACTGGAAATGGCTGGAATATTTCAAGCCCCCCAAATGATAGGACCTTACACATTTCATGAAAAGTCCATTCTGGTTGTTATATGGGACAAAAGCAGTGGCAAGGTCATATGGGAGACATGTGTCTTAGGTGAAGATGGTATCATGGAGAAGAGTGAAGTGAAACAAAAAGACTATATTTTGATGATGAAGATAAGATTGGTTGATAGAGTAAATAAATGGAAATCAGAGAAAAGAATATAAATACATAATACCTAGACAAATAAATCCATTGAGATCTTGCAAAATTCCCATTTGGTTTACTGAATACTTACTGAATTCTTAGTATTTCTTAAAGTGAGGAAAACTTCAGGTTTTAAGGTTTAAACTAAAAGATCCAGTTTCTAACTAATCATTGAAGTCAGACTGAAAGAGACATTTTTAATCATCTTAAGCCAGTTCTGGGAATCAAAGCATACTTATCTCTAATCCAATTGCTGGCATTGACCCTCTTTTTGCCTTTGGAAAATTACTTAATCCTTCTGTGTATATTTGCTGTTTGCAGAATGAAGATAATAAGGTATTATTCTATTAAGTGGAAATGCTATAATATTAAACAGACTAAGCTGACATATTAAATGTATGCAATTTATTGTGAAACATCTTATTTTATAATATGTTTAAGAAGTATTTCTAAAAAGTAAATAAAGCAAATTCTGTTTCACAATGAGTAATTAACTAAAAACAGAAATATAAATGTTCATAACAAAATAGAATTATCTGAAAATAACTGTATTCCTTAAAAAATTTAGCACTTTTGATATAATTATCTTGTAATACATGTAGCAGCAGTCATCCTTTAAGTCAATTTGAATTAATGTGTGCTCATGTATGAATGAGAAACTTGTCTTTTTCTATGGATGTAAATAAAATATAATAAGAGTAAGCCAATATCAGAATATACTTTTTCTACTGTAAATAGAAATAACCTTTTTTTTTTTTCAGAGAGTTTCCACTTATGAATATAATTCTCTCCTTGAAAACAAGTGACACCCTGCTGGTATGGCTCAGTGGTTGAAAGTTGACCCATAAACCAGGAAGTCACTGATTCCCTGTCAGGACACATGCCTGGGTTATGGACTCAATCCCCAATAGGGGGTGTGCAGGAGGCAGGGGATCTATGATGTTTCTCTCTCACCAATGATTTACCCTTCCTTTCTCACTACCAAATATATATATAGTAAAAAATCAATGAAAAAAGTAAATAAAAAAGTAAAGTATATACATACACACACACATATATACACACTAGGGGCCAGATGTACGAAATTCGTGCAAGGGGCTCGGCCCCTGCTGCTGCAGCCGCCAGGGGCCTCTGCCTCGGCTCCTACCGCTGTGGCGGCTGCCTCTGCCTTGGCCCCCGCCCGCCATGGCAGCCACCTCAGCCCTCACAGCCCCGGCTTTGTCCGGAAGGTTGTCCGGAAGGATATTCAGTCTAATTAGCGTATTACACTTTATATATACATATACTCAAACTCATTAATGACTGCCTAGTAGTCACATTTTATCACAAGAGAAAAATTTGTGAGGAGGGGTGTTTATTGAATCAATATTTCCAGGGTATAACATAGAGTTAGTAAAAAATTTAAAGTACTAAAAGAATCGATAATTAATTTCAAATATCAACAAAGGTATAAATTAAGTAGACCATGAGGCAATTACAAGTGGTCAGTAATTTTTTTGTTCACTTCCATTTTGTAGCTTCAACGTCACGGTACTTACATTTTCCATGTGTATTTTATTGTGAATAAAGTCAATTCAATAACACTGTTCATATGACATGGAAATGTAAAGGAGAATGTGTTATCTACTTAATAAAAGCAGTTAATATATAGTGTCTATTCATAACTGCCTAGGCATTAAGGTAAGTGCTTTAAATCTATAATTTCATTTAAATTTTACAAGATTCATGTGGTAATCCTAGAAGGGTAAGTCCTATAATTACCCACTTAGTAGTTCAAAAATCTGAGACTCTAATTTCAATGACTAATGTTACACAGTAAGTGAATGGATTAGTAATTAATAAAATCTAGAGCTTTCCAATTTCAAAATATACTATATATCTCCTTTGTATCACTAGGATGATGACATATAATTATAACACACTTATACTTCAGAGTTAATTTTAATGCTTTTCTTAAAATGTAAATATTGAGTAAATCAACTTTTATTAAGAATTTATTTAATTTAACTTTCATGATGATGTACTTACTATATGCTTATAGAAAAGGACAAAAATAGCCAAAATGGGTTTGGCTCAGTGGATAGAACGTCGGCCTGTGGACTGAAGGGTCCCAGGTTCAATTCCGGTCAGGGGCATGTACCTTGGCTGTGGGCACATCCCCAGTGGGGGGTATGCAGGAGGCAGCTGATTGATGTTTCTCTCTCATCAATGCTTCTAACTCTCTATCCCTCTCTCTTCCTCTCTGTAAAAAAATCAATAAAATATATTTTTAAAAAAAGGAAAAAAAAGAAAAGGACAAAAATAAAGAAGAGTGTAAGGAATAGAATTTCAGTCAAACTTTATATATTTACAAATTGAGATTTTTATAAAACAGAATATACCATATTGATGACCAGAACAGTGAGCCGAGGTGTTTTTCCCGGGATTGTGTCTCATGATGCCAAAGAATGAGCTCCGAGGACCAGAAGATTTAAGCAAAAGTGTGGAAATTTTATTACAAGCAGATTCAGACTCCCTGATGGGGCGGGGGGGCATTAAAGCCTTCTTTTTTTTTTTTTTTTTTTTTTATATTTTATTGATTTTCCACAGAGAGGAAGGGAGAGGGATAGAGAGCTAGAAACATCGACCAGCTGCCTCCTGCACACCCCCTACCGGGAATGTGCCCGCAACCAAGGTACATGCCCTTGACCGGAATCGAACCTGGGACCTTTCAGTCCGCAGGCCGACGCTCTGTCCACTGAGCCAAACCGGTTTCGGCGCATTAAAGCCTTCTAGTCCAGGGGTATATTTTTGCCACAAGCCTGCTCTATGTCTACCTGTGTCGTAACCTGATTGATTCCCTAAATTGTTCTTGCCCAGCAACGGACCTGAACTTTCCCTGTTTCTATGTGTTTTTCCTCTGTTCCTATGCTGAACTTTCCCTGTTTCTATACGTTCTTCCTCTGTTCCTATGCTGAACTTTCCCTGTTTCTATGTGTTCTGTCTCTGTTCCTATGCTGAACTTCCCTGTTTCTATGTGTTCTTCCTCTGTTCCTATGCTGAACTTCCCTGTTTCTATGTGTTCTTCCTCTGGTCCTATGCTGAACTTCCCTGTTTCTATGTGTTCTTCCTCTGGTCCTGTGCTGAACTTCCCTGTTTCTATGTGTTCTGTCTTTGTTCCTATGCTGAACTTTCCCTGTTTCTATGTGTTCTTCCTCTGTTCCTATGCTGAACTTCCCTGTTTCTATGTGTTCTTCCTCTGTTCCTATGCTGAACTTCCCTGTTTGTATGTGTTCTTCCTCTGTTCCTATGCTGAACTTCCCTGTTTGTATGTGTTCTGTCTCTGTTCCCATCCTGAACTTCCTTGTTTCTATGTGTTCTTCCTCTGTTCCTATGCTGAACTTCCCTGTTTCTATGTGTTCTTCCTCTGTTCCTATGCTGAACTTTCCCTGTTTTTGTGTGTTCTGTCTCTGTTCCTATGCTGAACTTTCCCTGTTTCTATGTGTTCTGTCTCTGTTCCTATGCTGAACTTTCTCTGTTTCTATGTGTTCCTACACCTTGTTGCTGCAGGCCCTCCCTTGGTTTCCCATGCCTCCCGCTTTGAGTCCAGAAGCATTTTATTATTTCTGCTTGGTTGGTTCCTGTGGTTAGGCTGCTCAAACTGCTGTGTCTGCCCCTGCCTGTGTTCCACCTGCCTTTGTTTTCCACTGGACCCCTGCCCTATCTGCCTGTGTTTCAAATTAACTTCTCTCAATATTGTATAGAAAGAGTAATGGTAAAAAAAACAAACAAACAAAAAAAACCCTGATATTTTGTTGTTATCACTTTAGGTTATGCTTTCTAAAAAATTTTGGTTTGAAAAAGATGATGGCAAAAATTTGTTTCAGTTAGTTTGATTATAAGCAGATACCAACTCAAGCTAATTTTAGAAACCAGAGAGTCAGAGAAAACTAGAGATTCAATGTAAAGCTCAATATTCAAGTCTCAGACAGTGTTGGGGAGCAGAGGAGACTTGGTTGGAACATTAGTAAGGAGGATGTTCTGAGAAAAGGGAGGTGTTCTAAAGGCGGCCCACCCTTAGGGGAGTGCCGAAAGTGGTGCCCCTAATTATTCCTTGACCTTTCCAAACAAGTCTGTGCACATGCAGACCCCGGGTGTTTACTGGAATCCTTATGCTTAATCTTTAGGTATCCTTGCTTGAAGGACACTGTAAACACATGTGCCCTCCCAAGATTATGAAGGACACTGTAAACACATGTGCCCTCCCAAGATTACTTATCCTACTGATGATATCTAAAAGGTAAACTTCATCTCAAACAGTAAAAGCCTAACAAGGTAGGCAATCGAGGCTGTCTGGTTCCTTAGGTCAGGCAGTCCCTTAGCCCTCGCTTTCATAGCAAACGTTGTGTCAGAGTAATCATTCATTTGTTGATCAGGGTCTGCTGGTCAGCCCCAGCAAGAGAGAATGAGAACAAGAATATGAACTGTGACCTCCTGGTTCATAGGTCAATGCTCAACTACTGAGCCAGACCGACCAGGCTACACTGTAATTTTTAAAAATACAAGTCATAATTCCAGTCCAGATTGCAGGCGATGGGAAATAGACTTCACTTCTAGATGGAAAGACCTGCAAATAATTTATGGCCATCTTTAATTCACTGTAATGTAAGCCATTAGAAGTATTGACAACTTGATGTTCTATTTCTTTGTATAAAACTTAAGTAAAGTTTGAACAGTGTTTGCTTTTTCTTGATATATAACTTATCACTCAGTGTAAGCAACTTTTCTATGCATTAGCATAATGTCATACTTTCTAAATTTGGATTAGAATACAAGATTTTATCCTTCCTACTTTCAATACTGTAAAATACCTATGTAACTTCTCTATCATTAATTTTCTTTTTGGCTTCTGAGACATCTTTGTCACAATTACTTTGCTCACTTTTATCAATAAGTTTGCTTTAATTAAGCTTCTCTGGCTGCATACCAGGAGGCCCTCAATAGACATCACATCCATATTTCCATCCTCAGCCATTTCTTCAAAATCCCCAATTTTAATAGATTCTAATTTTACTTCCAGCGTTTTCCATTTTGTTTCTTTGCCACACTATTATCCACTTTATTTATCCAGTTATAAATTATCTAAGTAATTATCTATGTCCTCTAAGTAATTATCTATGTCCAGATTCTAAGTAATTATCTATGTCCAGATTCTAAGCTCTTTGAGGTAGGTGAAGTTTTTTCACTGTTGTATCCTTATTGATTAAAGGAGTTCTGGGAAGCCTGGCCAGCATGGCTCAGTAGTTGAGTGTCAACCTATGAACCAGGAGGTCAGGGTACATGCCTGGGTTGCAGGCTCCATCCCCAGTGTGGGGCATACAGGAGGCAGTCAACCAATGATTATCTCTCATCATTGATGTTTCTATCTATTTGAAATCAATAAAAAATGTATATATTTAAAAAAAGAGTTCTGAGGATATAATAGAGGTCAAATCAACTTTCAAATGCATAAATAATCTATAAATAAAATTCTCTTATATATCTTCAAAAAATGACAACTAAATATTACCTCCGTCTTTTTTTTTTTTTTTTTTTACTCAGGGGTGGCTTGTTGTTGTTTGGGGTTGGTTGACTGGATATTCTGTGTTTCTGGTCAAGTGGAGAATTTACAAGGACAGGAAAGTTATCAAAGTTTCAGATTACTGGCAAAGATAGAAGTCACAAGATATATATGTTCTACATTTAGAGCTGTTTTTTTTTTTTTTTTTTTTTTTCCTCTCTGGGTACACACACTCATTTGGTTTAGGAGAGAATATCAAAATAAAAGTTCCTATCAGGCTCTGACTCTCAGCTTCCAATTTGGCCAAACTTATGACCATAAGCTATGAAAAAGGAGGAGGAGGAGGAGGAGGAGGAGGGGGGGGAGAAAGAAGGGGGGAAGGAGGAGGAGGAGGAGGAGGAGAAAAAGAAAAAGAAAGAAAAACCTTCCCAATATCTTATCAGTTTTCAGCTGGTACATATAGTAAATATTATTGACAGTACTGAATGACCCCATGAACCATGAAAGAAAGAGTTTTCCCTAAGAAGTTGTAATAGATATTATCCTTCCAAGATCCAGAGCCACTTCCTAAGATACTCAAAACAAAGAAAGACTTAGACCATTACCATGAGAGCTGTCAACACACTCAGTAGGACACTAACCACACATGGAATGCAATACATATTTCTGTCAGGCCGTATTTGGGGCCCCCTAACCTGATGGTTGAGCTGCCTGCATATGCAAGAACTGTCAACCTGCAGGCCCTGGGCAGGCAGAAAGCCACACCAAGTTCTCAAGAAACAAAACCGGACAAACAAGCGGTGATAGCTATGTCTGGAAGAGTAAGGATCGATAACCAGTGGGCACCTCAAAACAAAATTTACAAGAGTAAATATAAATCCTCTCTTTTGTATATTGAATGAAACAACTATAAAAAGGCTGTGCATTCTGGGAAGTAATTGCATGGCTTCAGCTGAAGTTCTAGCTCAGGTGGGTTATCCTACAGAAAGCAGATCCTGAAATGGTGATCCTTAAACAAATGAACCAAAACACCATACACAAAAATAAACTCAAAATAGATCAAGGACTTAAACATAAGACAGGAAACCATAAAAATACTAGAGGAATCTAGAGGCAGAAAAATCTCTGACATATGCCAAAAGAACTTCTTTACTGATACTGCTCCTAGGGCAATGGAAGCTAAAGAGCAAATAAACAAATGGGACTACATCAAAATAAAAAGCTTTTGTTCAGCAAAGGAAATCATCAATAAAACAACAAGAAAGCCCATTGTATGGGAGAACATATTTGCCAATGATATCAACGATAAGGGTTTAATCTCCAACATTTAGAGGGAACTCATGCAGATTAACAAAAAGAAGATAAACAACCCAATCAAAAAATGGGCAACTGATCTAAATAGACACTTTTCGAAAGAAGACAGAAGGAAGGCCAAGAGACATATGAAAACCTGCTCAAAGTCACTAATCATCAGAGAGATGCAAATCAAAACAACAATGCGGTACCATCTCACACCTGTCAGAATGGCTATTATCAACAAGTCTACAAATGACAAGTGCTGACGAGGATGCGGAGAAAAAGGAACCCTCGTGCACTGCTGGTGGGAATGCAGATTGGTGCAGCCACTGTGGAGAACAGTATGGAGTTTCCTCAAAAAAATAAAAATGGAACTCCTATTTGACCCAGTGATCCCACTTCTAGGAATATATCCCAAGCAACTAGAAACATCAATCAGAAAAGATATATGCACTCCTATGTTCATAGCAGCACAATTCACCATAGCTAAGATTTGGAAACAGCCTAAGTGCCCATCAGCAGATGAGTGGATTAAAAAACTGTGGTCCATCTACACAATGGAATACTACGCTGTGGTAAAAAAGAAGACGCTCTTACCATTTGCAACAATATGGATGGAGATGGAGAACATTATGCTTAGTGAAATAAACCAGCCAGAGAAAGATAAATATCACATGATCTCACTCATTTGTGGAATATAGTGAACAACATAAACTGACAGAAAAAAAAAAAAATAGATCCAGAGACAGAGAAACATCAATCAGAACGTCAAACCTCAGGGAAGAAATTGTGAGGTAACCAGAAACCCAAGAATGCCTGAGAACGCCTTTCTAACCATGTTAATAATCACCAGATGTACGGTAATATTACCTGGGGAAAATGGGGAAGTATTTTGTATTTATGCTCCTGACCCTTCATGGGTAAGACCCCTTATGTGGGCTGAACCCCTGACTAATGTAGTCACCAATAATACCAAACACCTCATCCAGGAGGACCATGGGTGGGGCAAGAAAGTATAATTACACAGCGGTCTCCACCCAGCTTCCCTTTTGTGTGACACAAAATCAAAACACTGCCCTTTTGTGTGTAAAATTAAAGAGAGGTTACTGACTTGTGTGGACACCAAAGAAAGGGTGTCACTACTATCACTACTTGACCCCTGGAGAGGTGCAGAAAATATAACTAAGACCTTGTCTATACAAAAAGGAATGGACAGCCAGTTTGAAAAGGAATTGCCATGGCCTAGAGCAAAGAATATTCTTATGTGATATTATTCTACAATGTCATTAAAATTTTTCCCAGATTTGGATTACCCCCATTACTTATAATAGTACCTCCCACCCTTGGGGATCATTAAAAAAAAAATAATCTTTTTGGTGCTTGGAGACAAAGGTAACACATCTCTTGATATTTTAGAATTGCAACAGCATAATATACAATTATCCCAGGCAAACTTACAAACTAATTCTTTGAATGTCTGGCAGCAATTTCAAAAGGACATGTAAGGATTTAATCCCTTCCATTGTGTAAAGGGCCTCCTGGGAAGGCACCTGAGCATTCTATATTGGTCCCTCTTGCCCTTTTGGCCAAGAGGGACCCTCTTCTCACAATCCAATTGCTCACAGCTGTTGCTGACCTTTCTGTTCATGTCGAGGTTGAAGCCTCATGATGACTGGTACCATGGATCTGTCTCCCGCCCAGTGGGGCGACCTGGACCCTCCATGGAGAAGAAACCCAGGTTCCCCAAGATATGTGATCAGTGCTGGGGTCCCGCCAGCAGGCGAGGGGATCCCAAGGCAAGTGCTGGGCATGGAGGCCACAGGGGCATAGGGTACCAAGGAGACAGAACTGTACCTCACATCACGCTGCTTGGCCCGGGAAGATGGCTGGTTAGCCAGAGATGGGTAAGATTCTTAGGGAGGGAACAACCTAAGACAGGCCCAGTTGAAGAGGGGCCATCAGGAGAGAACTTGGGGGTCAACAGAGGTGGGGCACAGAACCTCACCCCCCCAACTTTGCAGGGGCCTGAACACTTACCCCTTCTGAAGGAAGTCTCCTGCCCCCATGGCTGCTTAACTTCCCATGCCCAGCTCAAATCGGGACCCAGGTAACAGACAGAGACTTGGCTGATAGCAGCTGCCTCTCACTGCAACAAGAATTGTTTGAGTTGTCGTGTACCCATGGTGTGGGGAAGTGTTTTTGATAGCTAAATCCAGCCTACCACCAGGAATGCACAGGGCCTACTCAAGAAAGCAAATAATCCTTTCCACTAATATTTACAAGGTAAAATAAGATTTTTGTTAGAGTAATAAATTTGACAGTATAATAATAGTCAAGTTTTCAGGCTAATTTAAATTGGCTAATTGAAACAAGCGAATATTCTAGAAAAATTAATTGTAATGGATGAAAAGCAGTTCCTAAAGTATTAACTAAATTTTTATTGGTAGTTCATCTCATGATAAAATTGCATAACATGTAATGAACCTAAAGCAGTAATATTATAGTGTAAAAGATTAAAATTTAAAAGCTATCAAGACTACATTATAAAATTTTCAAAAGCCTCCTAATATTTAAATCAAAAAAGGGGGGAATAGTAGAAGAATATCATGTAAGGAAAAATACCCTGTAAGTAAATTACATCTAGAAAATTTGTACTTTAGAAAATTAATTGTAAGGCTAAAAGCAAGACACTCATGAAAAACACACATCGTGTCAAAACAAGCCAGAGGAAGGTCATTTGGGCAAAAAATGAAAAAGGATCCCAAGTCAATTTTATAGGAAATATCCCTTTATTAACTTTTGGTCGAGAATATGTTTTTATATTTTCAGAAAACAACGCCGTGTGGATTCTGGCAACAGAGAGGAATTGACAGGACTACTCCAGCCATGAAGACAGAAGAGAAGCAGTCCAGAGATGGAAGATGCTTACATCGCCTTGCCATACTAGCAGTTAGCAGCTGTGCGTCACTGCAGGTTGCCCAGGACCAAACCAGAGAGGGTCGGACCTGCATTACCACCATTTGTCCACCATCCAGAACTGAAATGTCATTGCTGACATGTACACATAAGGAACTGTTTGACATTGAAATTGGGTCTCAAAAGAACTGCTTGGCCCAGAAAGAAACTCACTACAGACTGATTCATTTGCCTCTCAGCATAACCATTATTGCTTGTCTCATTTTCGGTTCTTATAAGTGTATTTCTAGTAGCACATGATCTCACTCATCTAGGGGAAATGATAACATAGACTGATGAACAAGAACAGACCCAGAAACAAGGAGGCATGGATCAGATTGTCGGGCCTCAGAGGGAGGGTAGGGGAGGGTTGGGATAAAAGGGAGAGATCAACCAAAGGACTTGTGTGCATGCATATGAGCCTAACCAGTGGTTAAGGACAACAGTGGGGTGGGACCATGTGTGGGGAGGGGTGTGGGATGGGAATAGGGGGATGAGGACAAATATGTGATACCTTAATCAATAAAGAAATGTAAACAAAAACAAAACAAAACAAAACAAAAAAACAAATTCTTGGACCAGAGTAAATGCTCAGTCTAGTAAAACAGCAAAAATCACTGGACAGAAATGGCTCATAAGGATAATGAGTATTTTTGGCTAAGCTTTATGTTTATGTATCTGCAAAAAAAAAATAAATAAATCTAGAAATAAGTAAAACAGTATCTTTGATATCAGAACCAGAACCATGATAAAAATCTAATTTATTACTTGAATCTCATTATTAGCAGATTCCATACTTACAAATATATACACTTAAAATTTCTTTGTAACCACAAAATCAGTTTTTATTGCACTTTCACAGTCATTCACAGGTATGCCCAGTATTGAAAAATTTGAGTCACCTGATGCAGTGTTCCCAGCAGAGGTGGGACGAGGTAATACTCTGTCTTGTTTCAATTCTCATACTATGCACGTATCCTTTCCATGATCCATTTAATGCCATGGTTTTCATATTCATGTGTTGGGGAGCACAGGAGACTTGGTTGGAAAGTTTGTAAGGAGGATATTCTGAGAAAAGGGAAGTGTGTGGAAGGCTGCCTGCCCTGTTTATCCGAATTCCAACTCAGGGGAGACTTAGGGGAGTGTTGAAGGCGGTGCCCCCAATTATTCCTTGACCTTTCCAAACAAGTCTGTGCCTGTGCAGGGGTGTTTACTGGAATCTTTATGCTTAATCCCTGGATGCCCTTGCCTAGATGACAATGTAAACAGATGTGTCCTCCCAAGATTACTCACACTACTGATTGCATCTAAATATAAACATCCCAATAAAAGCCTAAAGAGGCAGGCCATTGAGGCTGCCTGGCTGCTGTAGCCAGGCCATACCTTAGCTTTTCTTTTACAGCAAACATTGTGTCAGAGTAATCCATTCATCCATCATTCAGGGTCTGCTGATCAGCCCCGGCAAGGTGGTGCCCCATGTGTAAGGTGACCAGATTTTAACATTGGTAAAGCGGGACACCATTGACCGGGGGGGGGGGGGGGGGGGTTTAAATATATTTTATTGATTTTTTACAGAGAGGAAGAGAGAGGGATAGAGAGTTAGAAACATCAATGAAAGAGAAACATCGATCAGCTGCCTCTTGCACACTCCCTACTGGGGATGTGCCCGAAACCAAGGTACATGCCCTTGACTGGAATCGAACCTGGGACCCTTGAGTGCGTAGGCCGACGCTCTATCCACTGAGCCAAACAGGTTTCAGCCTGGGAGGGGGGCGGGGGGGTGGTTCTTGATTAAAAATTTGGTCTATATTGTAATCGCTTTGGGTTTTTTTAATAAAAGGAAATTCACTTCTTAGATCATCATTGAATTTGCATCCTCTTTTCTTGCTCATTATGTTAAAAATCTAAAAAAAATAATTTAAAATTATATTATAAATTATTATATACATATTGCTTAAAAACACAGTAAGTAGGTACATAATTACATGAACATATTTTCTTGTTAGTTTATAAATTAAATTAATTTGATTATTATAAAGTAACTATATTTTAAAAATTATTTTAATCCTATATTTCTTTCTAAATAATAACAATACTAACTTGTATTATTTTTCCTCTGAATTTGCCGTAACGTAAGTCGTAAGTGTCACTTTCAAGGCTGGAGCTAGACTTTTTGCCGCCACTATAAAATACAAATAATACAAGTACTGTCTGCTAAATTCAAGAAAATTTATGTATTTATGAAATAAATAAATTACTTACCTAAATTATCTGAATAGCTGATTTGTAATGACATCACTTGTTTAACTAGCTTACTAACACGCAGTACGATGTGTA
This sequence comes from Ia io, assembly GCA_025583905.1. Lineage (NCBI taxonomy): Eukaryota > Metazoa > Chordata > Mammalia > Chiroptera > Vespertilionidae > Ia > Ia io. The sequence continues at coordinate 53,628,279 of JAJQQW010000003.1, forward strand.
TCATCTGAGAGACAGTTACAAAATGTTTTCGTCGTTGCCAGTCCTCAAAAATGCCATTGTTCATTAAGTCCAAACAATGGTGGTCGAATTCTAACAACTGATCAACAATGCGAACTCTGATAAGCAGTTCTCAATAATCAGTTCTCAACAATTATTTGTTATTATTAAAGTTTAACATTATAAAAATAATATAAAACTCATATCCTGGCTAAATAGCCACATGGCCACCAAAAACTGTATATTCCCTTCCCGTTCTCCCGCCGTTCCCTAGCTTGCTGTGCATTCTTTCCAAAAATCAGGACTTTTTTAAAACACCGCGGGACGTGGGACAAATTGTTAAAAACCGGGACTGTCCCGCCAAAAGCGGGACGTCTGGTCACTTTACCCATGTGAGGACCAAGGAATGCAATGAGTTGCAGCAGAAATGAAGAGGAAAGTAACTGCGTAGTAAGTCATTTGGAGCCCACTGGGGATTTCCAAGTTTGAGGGCATTCATGTGGGGTTTTGTTTTTTGGTAATTTCACTATTTAAAGGGCTCCCAAGCTTAATGCAAAAATGTTGTCCGGTACTTTTAAGAGAAAAATATGTTTAAGATAAGCTTCTTTTAGGCATGAATTATAGAGCTGTTGGAAAGTGAGTTTGATGTTAAGAAATAAAATCATGTACTAAATAAGGTGTTTTTAAACAGAAACACACATACAACAAGGTTATGTATTGATTAGTTGGTGAAAATGCTGTGAATAGGGGCTCACAGAAATCTAACCCTGTGTTTCTCCTAGGAGTAATGATTTAATATTCACTAACTCAGTGTCATAGCAACTTTATAGAAGATAATTACTGCCAAAAGTAAGACCTGACTGTAACTACCTTACCCACAACAGCCTATGTCATTCCTACTAGGAAACCTTCCCATATTTCTTTTTTTTCCCTATGAACACATTTTAATTATTTGATTTGTAAGTTTATGACAATTCACAGTCAGTTTTTTTGTTGTTGTTACAGCCAATATAATTAGTTTACTGATTATCACTTTTGGGCTGCTTTCTGAAATTTATATAAAATAATGATAATTATATTCCTCACCTGATATTTATATTAACTCTCTCAGATTAAGATTTTATTAGAAAAAAAACAACTAAAAATTGAGCATGTAATAGCATCCTGACAGCATAGCTAACTACTGCTTTTACCAATTTTTTTAAATCTTCCTTTTGCCGAAACCGGTTTGGCTCAGTGGATAGAGCATCGGCCTGCGGACTCAGGGGTCCCAGGTTCGATTCCGGTCAAGGGCATGTGCCTTGGTTGCTGGCATATCCCCAGTGGGGGGTGTGCAGGAGGCGGCTTATCGATGTTTCTCTCTCATCGATGTTTCTGACTCTCTATCCCTCTCTCTTCCTCTCTGTAAAAAATCAATAAAATATATTTTTAAAAAAATCTTCCTTTTACCCGAAGAAAATTGATACTAGAAACAGAATTCAATAACATTCTAAGTCTTTTATTTTTAAATATATTATTTTATTTTATTATTAAATATAACCATCCTAAAGACCTTCTGAAGTTACAATTTTCTCATAGATACAGAAAGTAACACTTAGAATTTATGCTTATAACAAGGTCATAAAACAGCACAGAACAACAACAAAAAATCCTGTTTCCAGACTTTTTCATGATTTATTTTTTCTTTCTAAATAAAATAAGCTTTATTTTCTTCTCACTTTATTATGTGTTTGGAAAACAAACTAATTATAATAATGGCTGCAACATATAGCACTTATCTTGTTGCAGGCACTAATTTAAGCTGAAAATATTAACTAGTTTTATACTCTTAACAACCCTATCATTAAGTACTAGCACATTTCCTAAGGAAGTCAAATACCTCTCCCAAAGCCATAGGCCTCATAGATGGCATATCCCAGAAGTGAATAGATCTCCTGAGTCCACATTCTAACTTACCAGCCTCACTGAAAGCAATTTCAGGTTGTTTTTTCTTTAGGGACCCATTCAATTTAACATTTACACTTTACTATCAACCCTAATTTATTGTGTGCCTCTGTCAACTTCTGAAGTGAAAAGATTATACATTTCCCTACTGTCCTTTAAACAATAGTCTGGAAGATTTTGTTCTGTTTGCTTTTTAATTTTTATAAAGATAACCCTTACTGACAGTCATAGGCCACTGGGTGAGCTGAGAGATGATGGAGAGCTCCAATGCCTTCTGGCCCGCTCTTGCCTTGACCACGGGCCCTGCTAGTCAAGAAACAACTGAGGGAAACTAGCCTCCGAGCAAGGAGAGCAAGGAGAGAAGGGATGGGGTCAGACCACTCCGGAGAGGTTGTGGCAGGTGTAATTTAATAAGGGAACTCACTTACCCGGCTTGCCTTGGGCCGCTACAAGTCAGAGTAGGTTTCCCCATGGGCCGCCAGAGTCATCGATGTTTATATAGAGACCTTAACGGGGGCCAGTCCCCTGCACAGTCCGGATGGTCTCCACAACACGTTGCTCTCTCAGGGCTGCGTCCATGAAAATGGCTCCAGCTGCGGGCAGAACTTAATTCCAGGGACAGGGAGGGCGGGAGGGACCTGGGATCGCCAGGGTCCAGCTCTAGCATCCATCTCTCAGGTTATCCAGAGGCCAAGTCCTCTCCATGACCTCCTTCAAGGGACTCCCGTGGAGCTGAGACTAGAAACAGGGCCTCCCCTTAGCCTGTGTGAACGCAGGGCCAGGGCCCCCACCGAGTGAGCAGCACCCAGGGCTTTTCTTCTCACCCGGGGCCAACAGAGGTGTGCGCTGCCCAGCTCAGCACCCAAGGCGGCGGGTGAAGGCGGCGCCCGCTGTGAAGAGCAGGCGCGTGAGAGCCAGCCTCGTGCCTCTGCCCGCTGCCCTTGCCTCCACTGTCCTTCCCGTCTGAGGACCCGGGGCCTTGGTCAGGTTTCCCGCTTCCAGCGTCCTGGAGCGCTCCAGGATCTCCAGGTAGGTGGCCTCTAATTTCTTTCAATAATTTCTTTCCGACAAAGACAGAAACCTGGACAAGTTAGGAATTATGTGTTGTAAAAACTGCAAAGGGTTCACGATAAAATATGCCGAGGTTGGAATTTCAGCTGAAAGATTCGGTGCTACCATACTTACAATTTATACTCCAATGTCTTGGTTGCTTTTTCAATAAAAGAAGGACGATATGTATTTACTTAAAACATTGGTAGTGGCAAAAAAAAAAAAAAAAAAAAAAGGTAAAAAATTATGGCCCATAAAAAATTCTATAATAAAAATGAGCATTTCTTATGCTTCTGAAATCTTAGTTTTCCCCCCGGGGTAGGTTAATTAATTTCAGAGGTTGAGGCACTGAGGATTACGCTTTTTTTTACTTTAATTTATTTTTTATTTCTTTGTGTCCCCAGTGGAATATAACCAAAATGAGCCAGAGAACATGTCTGTTTCTTATATTACCAGTGCCTAACAGAATGACTGCAAATACACAGGAGGTACCCATTTAAAAAAATAAAAGCCTTAATTTTCTCTCTCTTTTAAAAAATGCATTGGGGTGACATTGGTTAATAAAATTATATAGGTTTGAGGTGTACAATTCTATAATACATCATCTGTATATTGCATTGTGTGTCCACCACCCCAAGTCAAGTGTCCTTCCACCACCATGCATTTGATCCTCTTTACCTTCTCCCACCATACTTGTCTGTGTCTATGAGTTTTTTGTTTTTGCTTAATTCTTTCCCCATTTTCACCTAGCCGCCCCCCACCCCAATACCCCTCCCCTCTCACATCTGTCAGTCTGTTGAGGATAGTGCTTTTTAAAAGCTTCTGTAATTTTGTGTCACTTAACACTTGAAATTGTTTGCCATTTCCTCTTTCTCTCCTCTTCTTAATCCTAACTACAGTAATTAAACTGCATTATGCTATGTTAAAATGAATTTACATTTGTTTGTAGTGCCTTACAAGTATAAAATGATATTCTGTGTTTACTAATTTATTCTGAATAGCACCTCAAGAATACATTTCACCATTTCATGTTTTGTGGTTTTAAAAGTAATGAAAAGCAAGAAGAAAAAAAAACACATCTTCAATATCAGAATAATTGAAACACACAAGCCCATTTAATCAATTTGTACCTGAAAGAGTATAATGCATAGAAATAAAAATCAAACATGACTATTTACCTAGTAATATAAGAAGAGGCATATTGTTTTTATTAAATGTAAATGTGCAAATAAATCAGAAATACTGTTGTGTAATGCTTCTGAGAGTCCAAGCTGAAATCAATAGAAACATTACAAGAGTGTAAGTTAATTAAGATTATAAATTACCTTGATGCAAAATTGAGATTTTTTTTTTACCATAAATACTCCCTCAAGTGTTTCTTTTCACTCTTATCTTGAAAGATAATTTGCATTTTACAATAAGCAAACAGAGAGGGAAATTATCCATTACTGGAGGGGAATAAACATAAAACTCTGTGTGTGTGTGTGTATAAAAGAGAGATACAAAGAAAAGGGTGGAGGAAGAAGCAGGCAGAAATAGAGAAAGTTCAGGATATACATATGAAGGCATTTTACCTTTCAGGCTACAATAGGAATGTCTATATTACCTTATTGTGTGAATGCCTGAAAATCTTGTCAGAAAAACAAAACAAAACACATTATCATAAATGTTAGGTGAGATCAAATGGAATTCTTCTTTAGAATGTATGAAAGTATAACTATGCACGCAATAAACTGCATGTGTATCATATGTGGAATCAAACTTGCTTTCACCACCTAAATCAATAAACACAATATCATTCATATCTCAGAGCTCCCTTCATGTTTAACTAACTGGACCCCTTGGGTGGGTGGGAAGAGATCAACCAAAGAACGTGTATGTGTATAACCCATGGACATAGACAATAGGGTGGTGAAGGCCTAGGGCAGAGGGCAGAGGCCGGCTAGAAGGGAAAAAAAGAAGACATATGTAATACTTTCAACAATAAAGATAAAAAATAATAATGTTTTAAAAGTGCTAGCTTTACATATATATATATATATATATATATATATATATATTATATATATATACACACATATATATATATGTGTGTGTGTGTATATATATATATATATATATATATATATATATATATATATATATATATAGTAGTTTTACCTGGCTTTGAAATGTATACAAATGGACCATACATTCTATGATTCTGTATATTGTTTTTTAAAAAATTCAATTATTTTGAGATCCAATTGATACTGGAACTGGGGAGCAGGTTGTTTCATGGTATCAAAGAACGAAGACCAAAGGTGTTCAAACAAGACAGCAGTTTATTGTAAACAAACACAGGATCCCCACTCTGAGAGACATTCAAATGGGTTGTCCCCACAGCATTCTGCTCTTCCCCTTATATCTGCTAAAGGCCCCCTCTTTGTCTATCTGTGCAGCTCTCTGATTGGTTCCTGGCCTTTTTGCAACATTTTGTTTGGCCCTTGCAAGAAAAACATCCTTGTTTCAAAACACCCTGTTTTTCTGCTATTCATACTGTTTTTCTGCCATCCTGTATCCTGCAAAACACATTTTTTTTTGTTTGTTTCAGGTAGCTCCATGATTCCTCCTTCCACCTCTTACCCTATCCACCTAATTCTGCTTTAACTCCTTTCACAATGACTACTGTGCTGGAAGCTAAATTTCTTTCATATATTATTTTGTAGTAGTCGTTTGAATTAATAAACTACAGTAATTTCTCTGTGTTATATAGTGAGCATTCAGATTAGTTCCAGTTTGGGCCAATTTCATAAATTTGGTATAACAACTCCGTTAGGTATAAACCCAGGGGGTAGGAGTGCTTATCACAACGCATGAGTATGTTGAGTTTTAGCATATATGAAAACAACAATTTTTGATCACTTTTAAACATTATTTTACTCTCAAACAATCAGTGTAGGAGAGTTCTAATTGCTTCATTTCTTTGGAAACATTTGATGCTCTCAGGATTTTATAGTTTAGCCATGCTGAGGTGTGTCTGTGGGTATTTTAACTTTGTTTTATTTGACATTTCCATGATGGGTTGAGCTTATTGTTTATTTTTATATCCTCTTTTTGAATTGCCTGTTTGAAAGGTGCGGAGTGGGCCAGGGTCATGCACCTGTGACATGAGACCATAATGCATCAAAAGAACTTTTACTTCAAGCACCTGGGTATAGGTGGGCTGAGTCTGAAGAAAGGAGTCCATGGTGACTGAAGGGAGAGACAGGTTTTTATTAGCTGTTGCTGGCCGCAAGCAGTTTAGTTGACACACATGGCGGGTCCCATCCTTGGTTCCTCTTGGCGCCAGATATCCAGTGGTTATCTAGACTATGCCTTAACAAGAAATACAAGATAAATGAAGAAATACATTAGGGAAGTATTCTCCTGTTTGCTCCCTGACTTGCCATTATTCTAGCAGGGACTGTATTCTATAGTTCCCATTGGTGTCAGATGGTCACTTTTCCTTGGAGCCAAAGTCTGGTAGCACCATTTCTTCATTTCCCTTTAGGTGTGTGGTGTAATGGTTTCTTTGTATAGCCACTGCCCGAGTGGTTTGATGAAATTCCTTTAAACCTGTACACAGCTCCTTAAATTCTGAAGTAAATTCTTTAAATCATCCTTTTGTGACAACTCTAAGTGACACACATTCTCAAGCAGTTATTAGAACAGCCATATTTATGTTTAAGAAACTTTAAATTTAGGTAATTTTAACTAAGTATAATATTTTTCTTAAATGTAAGGTATAAGTGATTTTAAATGTAATGACTAAGTGTGAGTCACATGCCTTGTAGTCCTATATGTCTATTCTTTTGTTCTTTTAGGCCATTTTAATCAAGAAAGACACCTTTGAAAATGTAAGTGTAGCCTCCATCATCCTGTGCACCAAAAGGTTGCTGGTTTGATTCCCGGTCAGGGCACATGCCCCGGTTGCAGGCTCAATCCCCTGGTAGAGGAAGTGCAGAAGGCAGCCATTTGATGTTTCCCTCACACATCGATGTTTCTTGCTCTTCCTCTCCCTTCCTCTCTCTAAAAAACCAATTCAAAAAAAAGGAAAAAAATAAAATGTATGTGTAATTCTTTAGAAGAGTAAAAAAGGAACCAGAAATACCAAATCTATAGGACAATATGATGTCTTGTTTTTACATAGGTTAAATAGCTTCTAAAGTTTAAAACCTATTAAATTATAGTTAGAGTATAATTTAATTCTAAATAGATGAAGATTTTTCATAGTATTCTTTACTCTGCTCACTAAAAATGACTGAAATTCAATTGCTTCTTAAAATGTATGAGAAATTCAGATAAAACCCAAACATTTTGACCTTCAATAAACGGAATGGAAGAAAACTAATTTTATAAAGAATCAAATGAAAATTGCTTTAGTAAAATAAATGGCACCGGAAGGAACATAGGACAATTGCAGTTGATAAAAGCAGGCGATTTCAATTTTTGTTCCATGAAGTAACGTTATTAATGCTTCAAGCAGAGAAATATTTTTCAATACAAAATTAGTGAAATAATAGGAATGTATTTGTACATATAATGGAAAAATATCTTAGAAAGAGCAGCATCAAAATAATTTAAACAAAGTTTTCAGTGCCAATGAGGGTAATGGACAATTAATAAGATATTATTTACTGTAAACTATAAAATTCAAGTTTCTCACTGCAGTACTGTAAAATCCACTTCTTACTTCCTCCCACCTACATGGACACATAATTTTTACTAAAATTAGAATACATTGACAAAGAAGAAATACAGGTACTAGGAATATCTTTTTTGATCAAGTGCAATTAATATTTAACAACTTCTATAGTCTATTCTGTTATGCTAGAGCTGGAATACTGCCCAAGATGGCTTTCTGCAGTGTTATATCAACAGGACAACATGGGCAGAAGTTGGTGGAAACAGAGAGAAAAATGACTTCTGGTTTTGCTTATTTTTCTACCAGCTACTCTTAAGAAATATCTCTTCTCCTCAGCTGCAGCAGCTGATTTCAATTTTAAACCAAGCATATTTAAAAGAGTATAAAGTAAATAAATAAAATATTATTAAACCAAAGAAAATATTTAACCATGATAAAGTGGGATTTACTCTTAACAATTTAAGGTTGTTTTAATATTAGGAAATCTATTACTATTATTCATCATAATAATAGATCTAAAGAAAGACATTTTCAAAACCACAATGAGATAACACTTTACACCCATTAGGATGTAAAAACAAAAATAAGCCAGCAAAAAATAAGAAGAAAAAGTAAGTTTCAGCAAGTTTGTGGAAATATTGGTATCTTTGCCATTGATAGCGGGAATGTAAAATGATGATGCCACAGTAAAAACAGTATCAAAATTTCTCAAAAAAATTGAATTGCCGTATGATCTATTAACTCTATTTCCATGTACATGCCCGAAAGAAATGAAAGTGAGAACTTGAACAGATATTTTTAAAAATATTTTTATTGATTTCAGAGAGGAAGGGAGAGGGAGAGAGAGATAGAAACATCAGTGATGAGAGAGAATCATTGATTGGCTGCCTCCTGCATGACCCACACTGGGGATGGAGTCCGCAACCCAGGTATATGCCCTGACCAGGAATCGAACTATGATCTCCTGGTTCATAGGTCGATGCTCAACCACTGAGCCACGCCAGCTGGGCTTGAACAGATATTTGTATGCCCATGTTCATAGAAGCTAAAAGGTAAAAGCAACCCATTAATGGGTTAATGACATAAGTGTCCATTTATGGGTTAATGACATAAAAAATGTGATATGTACAGTGGAATATACAGTGGAAAAATGAAGGAACTTCTGACATGTTACAACATGGATGAAACTTAGAGATGTTATACTAAGTAAAAACAGCCTTTCACAAAAAGACATATTGTATGATTCCACTTATACTCTTCTATGAAGAATAAGTTAAATTTATGTAGAAGAGAAGTATAGTGATGGTTTTCAGGAGTTGAAAGTATTGGGGGGGTTGGGGAGATAGTGTTTACTGTGTAGAGTTTGCCACTAAATGTGCACTTAAAAATAGTTAAAATTGTAAATTTTATGTAATGTGTATTTTATCACCATTAAAAATGATCAAGAAAAAAAGAGACAATTTATGATTTTTTCAGTAAATACAGAGAAATTACTCCATGAAAATGCAAATCACATTGGTGATAGTAACAATCAGGGCATAGAAAATAAAGGATTATTCTTTAACAGGATAAAACATTCCTAAAGCCTGAATCTTGATTTTTTAAAAACTTTTAAATGTCTCTTTATTTTTGAAAGTATTACAGATGTCCCTTTATCCCCTGTCCCCCATTGACCCCCTCCATCCAGCGCCAGCCCCCTCCCCAGGCTTTCACTGCAATATTGTCTGTGTCCATGGGTTATGCATATATGCATATAAATTCTTTGGTTAATCTCTTCCCACCATTTCCCCCTTCTCTCTGAGATTTCTCAGTTTGTTGAAACACAAGAGATGTCTCCACTAAGATTAGGAAGAAGACAAGGATATCTATTACCTCCACTATAATTAACATTGTACTTGAGGTATGCAATGCAATTAGTCAGAGGTTTTAGAATAAAAAAAAAAAAGAAGAAATAACACTGCCTATATTCAGGTGATATGATAGCATAGTTGAACTATAGAAACAATCACATATCTAACTCAAGTAATAAATAATTTGATAAGGTAGAAAATAAAAAATATACAGATAACATTCACATAGATACAATAACCACTGAGAAGATAAAATTATTGAAGTAAAAACTCTATTTGCAGTAGCCATTGAGGGAAAATATTATTTTTTTAGAAATTAACCTAGCCCTGGCTGGTTTGGCTCAGTGGATAGAGTGTCAGCCTGTGGATTGAAGGGTCCCAGGTTCAATTCCGGTCAAGGGCACATGCCTGGGTTGCAGGCTCAATCCCCAGTAGGGGGTGTGCAGGAGGCAGCCAATCAATGATTCTCTCTCATCATTGATGTTTGTCTCTCTCTCCCTTCCTCTCTAAAATCAATAAAATATCCTATATCATAAAAGGCTAATATGCAAATTGTCCCCTGAGGCAGAAGTTCAACTGACCAGGAGTTCGACCAGGGGTTGGGGCAGGCCGGCAAGCACCCGTAGCCTCTCCCCCTGGCTGGCCCTGCCCCCCACCCTGATCGGGGGTGGTGCTAGCTGGCCAACCTCTTGCATCCCCTCCCCTCTGGCCATGCACGAATTTGAGCACTGGGCCTCTAGTATATATATAAAAAGAAATAAACCTAAAATAAAGGGTCAAGATCTATACAGGCAGTCCTCAGGTTACGTCAGACTCGACTTACATCATTTTGTGGTTATGCTGCCATCTCCCATTTACAGTATTTATATAAAAAAAGTTCCATCATTTCGATGTATGTACATATGTGCTTTATGATTTTTATTATTTATTTACCACAAGTAAAGGTCAGGAATTATCTTTCTTTTAATTTTTTTTTTACTGTTTCATTTCATTACTGCTGTGTATGTGCTCCATGTGAGTGACGTAGGTGCTTATGTAGGTGGGTTCCGACTTATGGCGAAAACTGAGTTGCGTCGTGCAATAGTAATCGATCTCTGACGTAACCCAAGGACTGCCTGTATAAGAGAGATACAAAAATACACACAGAAAAGGAAAATAAAAGAGTAGATTTCAACAAATAAAAAGGCATCTCTAATACTTGAATAGGGAGTTAAAGATTCTCAACCTGTCAGTTCTCTCTAATGCAGCAGTTGCCAACTGGTGGTCCACGGACCACTGGTGATCTGTGAGGTCTGAAAGGTTGGCGATCACTGTTTTAAGCAAACCTTTGGAGCAGTGGTCGTCAACCAGCGATCCGCGGCCCACTCATGGTTCATGAGGGCTGAAAGGTTGGCAACTGCTGTTAATGTAATTATAAATAATTCTAATACAAATATGATTCATGTAGCTTTAAATGTTCATATTACCCTGGATGGTGTGGCTTAGTTGGTTGGAGAATCATCCCATGCAATGAAGGATCCCAGGTTTGATTTCACATCAGGGCACATATCCAGGTTGCAGGTTTGATCCCCAGCTAGGGTGTGCACTGAAGGCAACCAATGTTACTCTCTCTCCCTCTCTCTCTCTCTCTCTCTCTCTCTCTCTCTCTCTCTCTCTCTCTCTCTTTCTCTGTCCTTCTCCCTTCTTCTGACTCTAAAATCAATAAAAACATATCCTCCAATGAGGATTTTAAAAAACTTCATACTAAACTTTTTATAAAATCCTATATAATAAAAGGCTAATATGCAAATAGACCGAACGGCAGAATGAACAGTTGCTATGACGTGCACTGACCACCAGCAGCTCAATGCAGGAGCTGCCCCTGGTGGTCAGTGTGCTCCCACAGGGGGAACACTACTCAGCCAGAAGCCAAGCTCATGGCTGGTGAGTGCAGTGGCAGTGGCGGGAGCCTCTCCCGCCTCCATGGCAGCACTAAGGATGTTCGACTGATGGCTTAGGCCCGCTCCAGGAGCAGGCCTAAGCCAGGAGTCAGACAGCCCCTGAAGGCTCCTGGACTGTGAGAGAGCTCAAGCCGGGCTGAGGGACCCCCCCTGAGTGCACGGATTTCATGCACTGGGCCTCTAGTAATAACTATAAATAACTATAAGGTAATTAGAACCTGGGAGTAAATTACCTACCAGAGATTAAAACATATTATAAATTATGTTAAAACTTCACTGTACATTGAAAAGATAGTTGGTGACAATTTAGATTTAATATTAACAAATGCATAAATAACTTAAATTGAGGGAAAACAAGCATATAAAAGAAGTTCCAATACATGAAAATCCAATACCCGAGGAAAAAATGCAAATAGAAACTGTAATGATACATCCATTTTTGTCCTACTAATCAATTAAAAGTTTGACAACAATTTAAACCTTTTTTTGGAAGAGCTGAGGGAAAATGCATCTCCTGATTTGCTCCTGGGATTGTGACTTGGTACAACCCTTATTGTGGAAGACTTGCAGTATGTAATAAAAATGCATACGTTTACCTTTGAAACTGCAATCCCACTTCTAGGAAATTATTCTGAATATACACATCCAATAGTACATTAACTTATATGCAGTGGTTATTTATTGGATCATTGTTTTTAATTGTAAAACATTAGAAAACCTATATGCCATGCATACTCAGTGGATTGAATCAACAATGCTGCTGGCAGACAATAAAGTATGTTGTAGTTGTAAAAAACAGTGACAACAATCCCTGTTAACTGATATTATATCCAGAATGTATCAAGTGTAAAAACTGTAGGAGAAAGAAATAAAATGTGTGAATACATCTTTCTGTTTTCCCCACAAAGAAGCACAAAAACAATAATGCAGACAATAATGAAAATGTATATATACACAGGGTGGGCGGAAATGAAGTGAAAGGAGGGGGATAAATGGAATGATGACTTTTTTCTTTATTGTTGGCACTATTCCAGATGTCCCTCATTTACCTGTTCCTTTGCCCACCTCCATCCAGCCACTGCCATCCCTCCCCTGGCCTTCACCACTCTGTTGCCTATGTCCATGGGCTATGTATATATGTACTTTGGGTCCTCTTTTCTTTTTCACCTTCTTTATCCAGTCCTCCCACTTCCTCCCCTCTGACCTCTGTCAGTGTGTTCCATGCATCCATGCCTCCAATTCTATTTTGTTTGTCAGTTTATTTTGTTCAATAGATTCCATGTATAAGTGAGATCATTTGATACTTGTCTTTCTCTGAGTGGCTTATTTTGCTTAGCATAATAATCTCCAGGTCTATCCATGCTGTCCCAAAGGGTAAGAGTTGCTTCTTTTTCACAATGTGTAATTTTCCAATGTGTAAATATTCCAAAGCTTTCTTATCCACTTATATACTGATGGGCACTTGGGCTATTTCCAGATCTTAGCTATTGTATATAACTCTGCTATAAACATAGGGTACATACATTCTTTTGATCGGTGTTTTGGGATTCTTAGGATATATACCCAGAATTAGTATTGCTGGGTCAAAAGGTAGTTCCATTTTGAGTTGAGTATGGATAAAAGACCTAAATGTAATTCATGAAACCATAAAAATCCTAGAAGAAAATTTAGGCAGCAAAATATAAGACATCTCACGTAGCAGAATTTTCACTAATACAATGCCTAGGGCAAAAGAAACAAAGGAAAAAATAAACAAATGGGACTGCAAATGTATAATTAACTTCCAAATGTATAATTTCACACAGGACATTTTTTCCTAAACATAGCTTCACATTTCCTTCTGTAAGTTCACCAAAAGCATCATCTAAAACATGAAAACAACGATGGTATAAATGGACAAAAATGCAAATATCTAAGTAAAGTAAAAGAAACATTTTAAAAAAATAAATATCAAATTTGCCCTAGCTGGTTTGGCACAGTGGATTGAGTGTCAGGCTGTTGACTGAAAGGTCCCAGGTTCGAATCTGGTCAAGGGCACATACCTAGGTTGCAGGCTCCTCCCTGGCCCAGACCCTGGTTGGGGCGCATGCAGGAGGCAACCAATTGATGTGTTTCTCTCATATCGATATTTCTCTGTCTTTCCCGCTCTCTAAAAATCAGTGGAAAAATATCCTCAGTTGAGGATAATAAACAAACAAACAAGTAAATAAATAAATATCAAACTTACCAGACGTTCAATTTGTACAAAAGAGGAGAAACAAATGAAAAATATATTCCTTATTAACTTATTATTGCATTAGCAAAATGAAGAATAGAACACTTCAAGTATCCTTCTGCAAACATTATTAATGTGAAAATTTTATTCTATTACTTAAATTACCAAGATATTTATTGAAAGGGTTACCAGTAAAGAGAATAAAATGGGGCAGAGGAAACTTATTGTGCTCAGCAGATATCTTGCAGAAAGCTTACAGCCTTGATCTCAGCATAGCCTAGATAACCACTGGACATCTGAAGATGGGAGGAATGAAGAACAGGACCCTTATGTCAGCAGAAACAGCTTGCAGCCAGCGGAAGTTAATAAAAAACTACACTCCCTTCAGTCTCCGCTGATTCCTTTTTCGGATTCAGCCCACCTGCACCCAGGTGCCTGGAATAAAAGTTCTTTTGATACTTGATGTCCTTATCTCATAGGTGCTCGATCCAGGCCCACTCCAAACCTTTCACTTATATCTATACTAGAGGCGACCCGGCTATTTGGGGAAGGCGATGCCCCATCACACCTCTGCTGCTGCCACTGCCGGCCGTACAAGCCTCAGCCGGCCCTGGTTACCTGAGCCTCAGGCGGCCCTGGGTGACTGGGAGGCTGAGGGTGGGTCCAGCTGCACCGTGTGCCTGCCGCCCCTCCCCCCGGCTGGGCTGAAAGGATTGTGGGACTCTGGTGGGGCTGAGGGGACTGGGCGCTGCCATCTTGTGGCTATGGGTGTCACCATCTTTGTGACGGCATGACAGTTTCTATTATTTTGCATATTCCCTCTCTATTAGATAGGATATAAACTCCAATCTATATTCAACTGGCTATATCCATATCTATGTTAATTGTGCTAAGATGCCTACCACAATTTTTTACCTCTTAATAAACATTCTTTGGCTTGCAATAATCTACTCTATGAAAGTATTTTGACTGTGTAATGTTGCTCTAAATTAATAATATTTATTTAATTATAAAAATGCTATTTTCATCCTAGCAACAATTATCTGAATTTATGATTATTTATTATTTTCTTGTAGCCTTTGAGATTAATTAAATGATATAAATATTTGCAAAGCATTTCCACAGCTGAGATCCTGCCATTAGCCCTATATTTAAGAAACTATTTGCTTATTTGTTGTAGTTGTAATTTTATCTCACTAAAATGAAAATGAAAATTATCTGGACTCTGCTAAGGAAAGTGTTGGAAAGCAGAGCAATACAGGAAGACACTGCTATAATCCTCTGAGTTGGTTGTTAATTTAGCTTCTCTATTTAGATTAAACATGATTCACGGTTTTAAGAAATCCTTAATTTTGGGACCCATGTTAGTGGAAAACTGTCTACACTAATATCTACATGTTTTGGATGATAAAATATCCAACCAGAATTTTCCACAAGGTCATGTCATTAGAGGGTAAATAGAACTGTTGAGTGTATTAAACAGATGCTGACATAATCTTGACAGTGTCTTTTCTAATTGACTGGATACATGAAGCAGCTAGTTTTAGTTGGGGTTCTTCAAAGACACAGAACCAGTAGGATGGAGATTATTTCTATCTCCCTCTCAAATTGATTAATGCAATTATAGAGGCTGAGAAGTCCCATGATATACCATCTGTAGGCTGGAAACCCAGGGAAGATGGTGGTATAATTCCAGTCTCAGTCTAAAGGCCTGAGGACCAGAGGAGTTGATGGTATAAGTCCCAGTGCAAGGGCAGGAGAAGACCTATGTCCCAGCTCAAGCCAAAAGGCAGAAAGAAATATGGGCAGATACCTCCATCCTTCATTTCTTGTTCTATTCAGGCCCTCAAGGATTAGATGGTGTTCACCCATACTGGGGAGGGCAAACTACTTCCCTGAGTTTAAAAGCTAATCTCGTCAGGAAACAGCCTCACAGACCCGGAAGTAATGTTTAAATTGGATACCCTGTGGCTCAGTCAAGTTGACATATACAAAGGTGTCCCCCCAAAAATGTATATACACATTAACAAATGGTAGCTCAATTTTGAAAATGAAATGTACTTTAATGAACACTTCCTTTATAATTATGCAACTGTGTGTATACACTTTTGGACACCCTATATATACTTTTTCCTCTAGTCAGTTGAGGGTAAAGCAGACTTGTTTTAAAGGCAAATGACTAGAATTTGGTTTTTGGTGAGGTAAACTGGATTCTACATGGTAATTATTAGGTTACTGTCATGGACAAAGTTACTGGAGACCAGATAAAAATGGGGATGTTCCAGGATAGGCCAGAGTAGAATGGCTAAGGTAAGAAGAGTGGAGAACTGGGCCAGAATAGAATGGAACAATATATATACCATAGGATGCCAGCACAGAATTCATGAGGCTGAGATGTTCCTTCCAGTTCTATGATATACATAGACAACTGGATTTCACCATCAACTGAAAGAAAAGTAGGGAGAGTGAGAGCAATAATTTGACAAGGCATTTCTTGAATTAAGTGGAAAACAACAAGAACAACAAATAAAACAGTTGATTTAATTAATTTCAATTGGTCCAACAAACCCATGCAAAAAAAGTAGAAATTGTTATTGAAAAATAATATTTTATATGTAAATGTACAAATGCATATAATGTAATATATATTACATAATAGTATGTGATAGTAAATTTTTATTAGTTAAACCTATGTTTGCACAAATATGTTTTTTACTTGTGACTATTTTTTATGTTAAACTCTTAAATCTATCTAGAATTTACATTACCATTAGGTATAATTTATGGATTTTTTTGGTAATTATCTTATTTATATTACTACTGATTATTGAATAATTGATATATTTCCCATTTACTCTAGACTTTTTTTGTAATTATATGTTAAATTGTTTATTCTGGCTCCTTATTTTTTCTCCTGCCAAAAAAACACCCCTAAATATTTAAAACAAAATTTTTTCATTAATGTTTATATTAGGTATAGTATACTGCCATGTCACTCCTATTTTCTTGAATTTAATTTTATAGATAAATTCACAACTACTTTCAGAGTTCCTTTTTAAAAATGTACTTAGGATTGTTAGTAGGGTTATAATACAGTGCTTTGAATTCAGGAACATTGAAGTCTATATAATGTTAGATCTTATACCCAATAGCATGTTTCTTTATTTTTACAAGACTACATTTTCTATTTCTCATGTATTCCTCCACATTTTCTTGAAATGATTCTATATAGAAAGTGCTATATGGCAGGCATCATGCTAGGGCCTAGGCACACAGTGTTAGGCAGACATAGTTGAGGTACTGAGGTGATTATAATCTATTGAGAAGCATAAATAATAACACCAATTTGCTAATTAGAGTATATTTACAAACTGAGCTGATAGGAAGAATAAAGTACTATAAGCATATATAAAAAAGGTCATTCCCTAAACTGGTAAGGACCATTCTCCATGAGAAATTCATAATTGAAATATTAAAAATGGATTAGATGAAGAAGAATGAAAGGGGGTTTCTAAGTGGTGTATCATGTGACTAGAAGAATGATGTGGTTAAAAATAAAACATAGAAAAAAGGTCAGTATGTGGCAATTGGTTCATATTTACTTTAGAGAAACAGGCCAGGCATATGTCATTAAAGACTTTGTGTCCATGGTGAATGGAAGTGATTATTAGCAAAGTATAAGAGTAATCTGTTCATATTTGCATTTTGAGAACATCCCATAATCTATAGTACAAGGATTACATTAGAAACAGCCGGAAATGATTCAGAGAGACTAGTTTATGGATTATTGCAATCATCCAGGCAAAATTAATTGGTAACTTGGATTAGTAATACTTACATTTTCTTTTTGTTGTTGTTAATCCTCACCCAAGGATAATTTTTTTCATTGATTTTTAGAGAGAGTGGAAGGGAGGGAGGGAATGAGGGAGAGAGAGTGAAAGAGAGAGAGAGATATATCAATTGGTTGCCTCCTGTGCATGCCTCATCTGGGGCCAGGATCAAAACCTGTAATCCAGTTATGTGCTCTTGACTGGGAATGGAACCCTGTGCCCTTTAGTGCGAGAGCCAACCTGAGGACTATATTTTCTTCTTATTAAATAACTTTTTTTAAAATATTTTTTTATTGATTTTTTACAGAGAGGAAGGGAGAGGGATAGAGAGTTAGAAACATCGATGAGAGAGAAACACCTATCGACTGCCTCCTGCACATACTGGGGATGTGCCTGCAACTAAGGTAAATGCCCTTGACTGGAATCGAACCTGGGACCCTTCTGTCCATAGGCTGACGCTCTATCCTCTGAGCCAAACCAGTTAGGGCTTATTAAATAACTTTTGAACATATTGGAAATTTTGTTGCATAAACTCATATTTTATATAATTTAATACTAGAGGACCGGTGCACAAAATTTGTGCACTGCGGGGGGTCCCTCAGCCCAGTCTCCCCCCTCTCACAGTCTGAGAGCCCTCAGGAGATGTCCTACTGACAGCTTAGGCCCGCTCCCATCTGCGGGAGGTGACCGGGCTGATCAGGGGAAGACGCCACCCCTATCACCCTGCTACTGCTGCCACTGCCGGCTGCCGCAGCCACCAAGGTGTTTTCATCAACATGGACTCCAGTCACTTCACCACAAAAAATGACAACTTTCTGTAGGCATTTTCAAGAGGTCTCTTTCATTGGATATGACATTTGTTTCTTTTTCTTTTATCCTCACCTGAGGATATTTTTCTATTGATTTTTTAGAGAGTGTGGAAGAGAGAGGGAAAGACAGAGAGAAACATCAATGTTGAGAGGGACACTTCGATTGGTTGCCTCCTGCGTGAGCCCTGACCTGGGCTCTGGCCAGGGAGGAGCCTGAAACCTAGGTACATGCCCTTTATCAGAATCGAATCCAGACCCTGCGATCGGCAGGCTGAGGCTCTATCCACTGAGCAAAACCAGCTAGGGCAGTATATGACATTTCTTAGCCCCTCCAGCAGTGGACCTTTGTTTTCCTCCAGGAGTGAAGTGGAAAAATCCTAGATCACCTTCTTGGATTCTTATTACCCAAGTTACCAAGAACACTGTGAGTGGTGTACCGGGTGCTTAGCCAATGAGCGGTCAGAAAAGGTGTTTCCTCTACAGCTCAGTGCAGAGGCGGGACTGCTGGCATGCCACGGCTGGCAGGCCCTCCTGTCTCAGAGCCTGCTCAAGCCACCACAGTGGTGCTGGCAGGCCACCCTGTCTCTGCTCCAGGCCTGTGCCACCCATGGCTTGCCTCACCTCACACAGTCCCCTCCCAACCCACCTGCACATGCAGCCTCTCCTGAGTGGTCGTGATGTTACAGCATCCCAGACAATTTGCATATTACACCTCTCTCTCCTCTCTCTCTCTCTCTCTCTCTCTCTCTCTCTCTCTCTCTCTCTCTCTCTATATATATATATATATATATATATATATATATATATATATATATATATATATATATATGGTGCATTTTCACATTAGTATTTCCCTACCATTTTAAGATTGGTTTCAGAGTTTGAATTATCAAATGTGTCAGTATTATGAATTTAACTATTTCCTCATAGTTGAGCAGTTGTTTTTCAATTTTGGGTATGTTTTAAGTTTTTTAGAATAAACTTGAACCTTTTGCACTCGGATGTCGAGTGTGACTCGACAGGGTTAGCATTAAAATAAAGGAATCGAGAAAAAAGCAAGCGAGTGCAAAGGGTTAAAATATGTCAGGCAACATTTCATTTACAGAAAAATTGTAAAGATAGTACAGAAACTACTCATATACCCCACACTCAGTATTCTCTTAGTATATTTGTCACAGTGAATGTACCCATATCAATGCATTCTTTTTTTGTATTTCCTTAGTTTTTACCTAATATCTTTCTTCTGTTACAGGAGCCCGTTAAGGTCACTGCTTGTCTAAGTCATGTCTCTTTAGATTTCTCTTCACGGTGACAGCGACTCTACAGTTCTGAGGAGTACTTGTCACATCTTTTGTAGAATGTCCTTCAACTGAGATTTCTCTGGTGTTTTTCTCATAGTTATATTAAAGTTGTGAATTGTTTGGAAAAAGACTACAGAGATAAAGTTTAATTCTCAGCAAATATCACAGGTACATACTTTCAACATAACGGTGTCACTGTTGATATCATCCTTTATCACTTGAGGTAGAGTTTGCCAAGTTTCACACTGTACTTTTTGAAAATATGTCACTTTGTACTGGCCACACTTACAGAGTGGGGAGTTATGTTTAAACTTTCCAAGGGAGGAGTATGTACAGAAGTTATTTGGAATTATTCTGCATGGGATATTTGTTCATATTCCCCCATGTATTTATTTATCCACTAATTTATTAATATCAATGTGGAAGTATTCCATTAATTTCCTAGTACTGCCATAACAAATTATTACAAAATTTGTGTTTTAAGATGACAGGGATATATTTACTCTCACTCATCTGAGGCCAGTAGTTTGAAATCAATGTGTTGACAGACCCACAATCTCTCTGAAGCCTGTAGGTAAGAATCCTTCTTTGCCTCTTCCAGCTTTGGTGGCTCCTGACATTCCTTGATATTTATTGCCCTGTAGTTGTATCACATCACTTTCTTCACTGGGTCTTCATATGTCTCTCTGCAATTTCTTCATTTATTATAAGGACACCAGCCATTGGAAATGGGGCTCATCCTAAATGGGGCTCAGAATGATTTCATTATGAGATACTTAACCAATTACGTCTATAAAAACTTAATTTCAAATAAGGGTGAACTCACAGGTACCGGAGGTGAGGACTTGAGCATATCATTCAGAGAACACAATTGAACCCACTATAGTTTGTAGGGGAGCACAGGAGACTTGGTTGGAAAAGTTTGTAAAGAGGAAAATTCCAAGAAAAAGGAAGTGGGCTAAAGGTGGCCTGCCCTGTTTATTGGAATTCTGACTTAGGGGATTTGGCTGAAGGTGACCACTCCTATTTGTTCCTTGACCTTTCCAAACAAGTCTGTGCACGTGCAGACCCCTGGGTGTTTACTGGAATCTTTATCCTTAATCTTTAGGTTTCCTTGCTTAAAGGACACTTCAGACACATGTGTCCTCCCAAGAATACTTACCCTACTGATTGTATCTAAAAGATAAACTTTATCTCAAAATGCTGTTACAATAAAAACCTAAAGAGGCAGGCAATTGAGGCTGTCTGGTTCCAGGCAGTCCCTTAGCCCTCTCTTTCACAACAGTCCTGTGTCAGAGTAATTATTCATCCATCACTCAGGGTCTGCTAGTCAGCCCAGGCAATAGTTATGTGCATATATTTTGCAATTGGGTTATAATCTAATGATCAGGGGTTTTTTTTTGTTTGTTTGTTTTTTACTCTGTAGTTCAATTTGTTCTAGCTTTGGACATTGGGAGCTCTTCCAGTTGACTTCTGTATTTTATCTACCTTCATTGATGTTGTAGCATTGTTTTCGTTTATTTGTTTTTGTTTATTTGTTTAATAACACTATCTAACTTCCTGGTACTATAAGATAGTCCAGACACATCTTATGTATTTCTTCTCTCTGTCCTAAAATCAGCCATTTCCTCCAAGGAATCCTGGCTTATTATACTTGAGAATGGTATTATAAATCAAGATATGCTAGGCATGCTCATTTCTATGGAGGTGTCATTTCTTTTAGGTTGTGTCTGCTAAGAGTACAAGGAATTATGTGTGTATACTAACCTCTGTATATACACATTAGTATAAATACATGTATATGTAAATATATGTACTAATATATACATGAGGCTGAACATGAGTTCATGCTGATGTGTCCAGTTCTTCTTTATTACCATACTAGGAGCCCGTTGCACGAAGTTTCGTGCAATAGACTTTTCCTTCACCTGGCTGCCGGCACCAGTTATCTGCCAGCAGCAGTTTTCCTCTGGCCACCTGCCGATCAGAGCGCCTCCCGCCAGCACGATCGGCCACCCTGAGAGGAACTCCGATCGGGAGGCGCTCCGATTGGGCGGGTGGCCAGAGGAAAACTGCTGCTGGCGGAAAACTGGTGCCAGCAGCCACACAATCGGCCACCCCGAGTTCTGCCACCAGCGTCTTCCGCAGCGCTGGCCGTTTAAGCTGGCGGGAGGCGTGGGGTTCGGGGACTCGCGAGTCCTTGCCCCCCGCTCCTACCGCCAGCCAATCGGCCACCCTGAGTCTCGCCCCGCGCCTCCAGACGGCCTAATTGTGGGCATAGCGGAGTGATGGTAATTTGCATATTACCATTTTATTAGGTATGACGGATCATTCTAGCCTTTTTCTTTGCTTATCTGTAACATCCTACCCCAACTGTGAAAAACCTGGCTCCCACTACCTTCCATTTTTCACTTAATTTTTCAATTCTAGTGTATGTGTATTGTGGTTTCATAATTGTTAACATATACCCAGTTTTAGGTATTTTCAAAATTGCATCATTAAAAAGACAGAAAAGGCTTCCAGGGAATTCATTTATTTGAAAGGCATACATACACCAAATAAGTAGTGGTGCCATGAAAATTTGATAAAATAACACACGTGCAGCATTACCACCACTGCCACCACCATGAGTGGCTAAAACAAAACTTGTATGTTTGCAACAAAAACGCCTCAAATCAAAATGTTTAGAGTATCATTTATCTCTCTTTTATTCTTTTTCTCAGCACATTCCATTAGCTTTACATTCAGAATATATCCTAAATAATAAAAGCCCAGTGACTGAATGGTGGAACGACCAGAATTGCCAGAGACCAGAATAAGAGACCAGCGGGGAACCCCACCCAGATTAGGGGCGTGGCTGGCCTGCAAACCCTCGTGGCCCCTCGCCCTGGCCAGCTCCAACCCCCCCAACGGGGACCCTCACCCTGATCTCGGGCCCCCATCAGGGCAAGCTGGCCCCCACCAGTGCAGCGGGCCTCTATCCTATATAATAAAACAGTAATATGCAAATTGACCCTAACGACAGAACAACAACTTGACCAGTAACTATAAGGCACACTGACCACCTCTTGATCTCTTTCCCCAGCTGGCAGGCTCTGATTGCCCGATGGCAAATGAGGAACTGGGGTGGGTGGTGGGGGTTTCAGGTGGTGCCATGCCAAGGCCCCCACCCTGCCAGTTGCCCACAAACAGTGGGCAACTTGTTGTGGGGATGGGGCTGGTGAGTGGGCAGGAATGGCTGACCTCTTATTTCTTTTCCCCAGCCATCAGGCTCTGATCGACCGATGGGGAACTGAGGATTGGTGGCAGTAGGGGGCAGGGCCAGCTGCGGGCAGCTGGGGAAGATGGCCCTGGGACCGTACCTGAACACGAATTTTGTGTGCCGGGCCTCTAGACTATAATAATAAAAGCATAATATGCAAATCGACCGAATGACCAAACAACAGAATGACCATCCAGACAACCTTCTCGATGACCATGCTATGACACCCACTGGAGCCAGGTCAGCCAAGGCTTGTGCTATATGATTGGTCGGGATCCCGGCCATCACCCCATGATCGCTCTGCAGAGGCAGGCCCAGACCACCAGCTGGTGGGGCAATTGATCAATTGGGGGAGCTCCACGATCATCCCAAAGAGGGAGGCCCAGGCCACCGTCCGGCAGTCTGAGGCAGGTAGGCGGGGCCTCCTTCTATGGGGTGTGATTGATCGCCCTAAAGAGGGAGTCCCAGGCTTCCCCACGGCAGCACTGCAGTGGTTGGGGGGGCATCTCATGGGTGGGGCCTCACTAGTGGGGATGATCTATTATGGAGCTCCAGTTGGATGGGCAGGGCCTACCTCTTTGGGGTGATTGATCATGGTGCTCCTGGACTCTGAGAGGGCACAGGCTGGGCTGAAGGACCACCCCCCCCCCGAGTGCATGAATTTCATGCACCAGGCTTCTAGTATAGACTATAATGCTATTTTACCACCTCTATAGTTACCACCCTGTATGAATCACTATAGTCTGCCATATGGATTATATTAATAGCAACCTAACTCTTCTTTCAACTACAGATTTTGTCCCCTTCAAAAAAGTAACCAAACTCATTGTGTTAAAAGTAAGACTAATAATATAACTTCCCAACTTTCTCTGGGTATATGTTAGAATTCTTACTTTCTCTCTTTATTTTTCCATAGTTTTTAGTACCACATAAAACACTGTAGCATTGTGCATATGTGTGCATGTCTGTGTGTGTTTATTGATTTCCACGCACTCTCTAAAATGCAGACTCCATGAAACATGAACAGAAAGTTTACTCTGTTTTATTAACTGCTCTTGTATCAGTGCAAAAAAATGCATATATTAGGCATTCAAAAGTATCTATTGAATAAATGATGATCTCTATTTTTCTGTTCAAGGACAAAGAGGTTTCTTCCTCTAGCAAGACGTGGCAATTTCAGAACATAAATTGAACGATATTTATCCTTTAAGTTTCCCATGATTGTTGTTTTCTTGATAATGGGTGATTTAAATCTTGAAAAAAAATGCATTTTTCGTTTAGGGACCAATATTGGTAATATAGTGTCGCCTATGTAATTTACTTCTGTATCTCCTAAAAAATAATGAAAGTTATAAACATAATAGTGCATAAAGTATAAAGAGAAAGCTATCACAAGAAAGCTCTATTCTGGCAAACAAACAAATACATTTACTAGAAAGGCCAGCTATTTAAAATTTTATATTAGTGGTGTCCAGATTGAAAATGTGAATGATCAATTTTTGAAGTTTTATTTAAAAACAAATTCAGTATGTAAGTGATTTAATTGGAGGTTTAAAGTCTGAAATGACAAAATCAACTACCATTTACTGGATTATAGATAATTAGGAAACATCTTTAATGGCAAGATTAAAAATAAGATCAGGAAAAAGCAATTATAATTAGAAAACAACATAAGTGGAAATTTTGAGTCTGCAAATGTATTCCGATAATAAATATTGGAAAGAATCACTTAAATCAGAAGACCCACAAACAAAAATTTTTATCTGTATTATTTTACCCTTGATGGCTTTTCATAGAAAATAGCTAATTCCCTAAACTAACTTGTTTTTTATCTTCTTGAAGATTACTCAGCCAGCAAAATTTTATAAACCATATTAATTAATAGTATTATTCATAAATTCATCCTTTGCCAAATATTTATTGATTTCACAGTATGTCTCAAACATTGGAGATGCTTACATTTTTAATGAGTTTTATTTATATGGATTCACTTATGCATCTTTGAACTATCTAAATCAATTAAAATGAAAACTACTGAGAAACAAACTGTTTAGTAACAAAATTAATAGCACATGAGAAATTTTAATTCAATAAGAGATTCAAAACCTAGGACTTTTTGGAGATTGCAGATAAGAAAGAGAAAAAGGTTGAAGTTTGAACTAGATATTTAAGGTGAAAGGTCATAACGTATTTGGGGAATGGCAAAAATTTCAGTGTTTTTTCCTAAATAAAGGGGCACTTCTGTACATAGAAGATAAGGGGAGTCAGGACATATTATAGCTTGGATTTTATTCCCCATGCAAACCATATTAGTCACTACAGAAATGAAAAATGTGACCAGAAGACATGATTATATGTCTTCAAAGGCAGCTATTTGATTTTAAAAGGTAATATATTTCTGTTTTTAGTGAATATAATTTCTCATATCATTTAAAATCTGCAAGGCATCAGCAATGCTTAAGAGAGCAGATGTAGCCTGGCCAGTGTGGCTCAGTTGGTTCAGTATCGTCCCATTACTAGAAATTGCTGGTTCCATTTCAGGTCAAGTCACATGTCCAGTTGGGGTTGTATAGGAAGAAGCTGATCGAGATGTTTCACTCTCATCAATGTTTCCATCTCTCTCTTCCTCTCCCTTCCTCTCTCTGAAATCAATAAAAACATATTTAAGAGAGAGAAAGAGTGAGTGAGAGAGATGTTCCTTGTGCTACTTTTAATGAAAATGTGCCTTCAAAAGGTAAAGTAGCCTTAAGGTTGCCTGAGTCTAACATATGCATACTAGACAAGGTATCCATTTCTGTCATGCTCACCAGTGTTCTACATGAGCTAACATTGATAGGGAAAAGAGGGTAATTTTTAAAGCAATTCTACTGAAGAAAGACTAGCAACAAACTGTGAAAAATAATTAAAATGACACTATAGAAAGACTATGTCATAAGATTGATCTCAGGAAGAGTTCAACATTTAAGTTTGAGAAATGTAGTGATGGAAATTTAAAATATGTGTAATAAACAAACCAAAAAAAATCTCAAATTGGCCTGTATTCTAAACCTCGTGAAAATGTATCTTAGATAATTCTTTCTAGGAAAGTGAAGCATAAAATACACAAATAAAAATATCTCATCATTTAATACAAGATAAGTTGTTTCCATCCCATTTTTAACACTTTAATAATGATATTAACTGGGTGCCCTTTTCTGTATAGACTCAGAGATCTGGGTTTCTTCTATATGATGTATCATCCCCTAGAGTCTGAGAGTCCTCTGTTAGCTACCCTTACATCACATGGGAAGAGAACATGAAGAACTTGCAGAAGGATTTTATTGCATAGAATAGTCCTAGTTACCACACTGTTTCCACTCTATATTGGTTGTAACTCAGTCACATGACTAAGTAACCACAGGAAGGTGAGAGACTAGGCTCTTGCTGTGCCTGGGAAAAAGAGGGTGTTGTTTTTGTGTTTCCAAAAATGCCTCTGCCATCTGTCTCTTCATCTGTCTTCACGTGGTCACAAAGATTTTTCTTCTTTCAAAGATGAAATATATTCATCCTTCCCTAAGGGAGGGATGATGCATTTATTGCACCCAACTAAAAGTCCAGGGTCTGTGTGTGATTTGCAAACTTTTCCATAATGTTTGGATGTGGCTTCTAAAAGGAGAAAACTTGTTATCTTCTAAACCAAGTCCAGGTTATCTGCTATTCCAAGTCCCATTCTCTCACATAGCACATGTGTAACAGAGCAATAAAGATAGGCATACACAAAGAAAAAGCAAAGCAAAAAAAGAAAACACAAACCCTAGCTGGTTTGGCTCAGTGCATAGAGCACTGGCCTGCTTACTGAAAGGTCCCGGGTTCAATTCCAGTCAAGGGCATATGCCCAGATTGCGGGCTCCATCCCCAGTATGGAGTGTGCAAGAGGCAGCTGATCAATGATTCTCTCTCATCACTGGTGTTTCTATCTCTCTCTAACTCTCCCTTCCTCTCTGAAGTCAATAAAAAAAAAAAAGAAAGAAAGAAAACACAAAACATCAATTTGGAAAATGAGAATGAGTCCAAACAAAAGCTTTTGGTCAATATCAACTTGGTGTGGTATATATAATTATTTGATTGGTCCCTGATTTTGATCCTGGGAATGGTTCCATTGCTAATGGTTCTCATGTCCTGGTTCTGCCCTTTGGGAAGTTTATTGTCCATTAATCTCCATGGTTTATCTGTATGGAGTGTTACAGATGGCCACCTATAGCTGCTGCATGTCTGGGGATCTTTAGGTTGTTTTAAGACATACATTACTTGGTTTGTTTGTTTTTCTTTTGTTTCATTATGTCTTATATTTTTCTCTGGTAATGCAATTCACTAAAAAATTAACAGGCACCTTGTGATCTATTCTTTTCTTATAAGTTCCATGTGACAGTCAACCCACCAAAGTTCTCTACTAGACATAATTCTTAATCTGAGTTATATCTTTGATAAAACTGACACAGTTGCTTGGGTTGGAAGATAACACGATTAGACATATTTTTGTACCGTGCTGATTTATTTTGTTGCCCAATACTCCTCTGAGGATTCTGACTTTCTCCTTTCCCCTTTCAATATTTATGATCATTCTGACTCATTGGAAACACCTCCCCTAGAAGAGGGTAACTAAACTCATGCCAGGGGCCAAATCCAGTCATGCCTATTCCTTTACAAGTAGTTTAAGAACATTTTCTCGTAGCGACAGTAGACTTGGGTAGTTGTGACAAGACCGTCTGGCATGCATAGCTGAAGATAGTTTCTTCCTAACACTTCCAACGTAGTTAGGTGACCCTAAATAGATTCACTAAGGTCATCATATGTCTTCCAACTCATTATAGATCACCTTTTATAGGATGTTTTTGTAATACATAAACAGGTTTTCCCACTCTCACTTTGCTATTTGTTTCCCAACTTCCAAACCCACGTCACCTATTTTAGTTTTTGTTGGGGTAGCTCCCCTTCTCTCTATTATGCAGTATAAGCTGTAATTGGCTATCCAAGCCCAGGGACAACAACATGGATGGTGCATTGTTATTGTTTTCATCAATTACCTAATAGCTCAATATAGATATTTGGCATATAGCTCTCTGAGTAGTACTTTACAGGTATGCTCCTTTCATGTTGTTTTTCTACCGTCTCTTAGGAATTCAGAGTCCACTTGCATCCTTGGTATTAGAAAGTAGAGGGAAAAGGAAAAGAGGCAAATCATATAGAGGTTTTTATTGGTCAATTCTGGATGTGGCATATGTCACTTCCACCTGGCCACTTCTGACTGCAAGTGAGATTGGTACATTTAATATATGGCTAGAAAGAAGGTACAGATTTGGATGAGCACATTTATTCATTGCTGCAGGAAGACTATATATAGTGTCATCCACTTGATATAGTATAGGACTTAAACAAACTGTTGCAGGTGGACAGGGAAGGTATCCCAGTTAAATTTATGTTCACAAGTTGTAAACTGTAAACTCTAAACTTGGCATAAATGTTTGAAACTTAAAATAATCGTTTTATTATATATTCAGTGTCATACAACTTTATATTTCTGTGATACTATGTTAAATGCTTTTGGATTAGAATAATCTTAATTGAATGACTTTCAGGACAAATTATTAATTGAAATATTTGTTTAAGGAACTAGGGATTAGTTTGACTTTAAAAATATATTGGGCATGGGTCTACTAATGTGGTCATTTTGTATATCCTGTTCATTCTTTATTCTCTAAAAATAGGGCAAACGAGTGACTAAAAACCAACCCATTTCTGTAGAAGAAACATCAAGTTACATTTACTGAAGGGGTCTATAAATCAATCTGGGTTAGTCTGAAAATATTTCATCACACTTCTTAGCTAATATTAGATTATACATACTATTATTATATTTCTAATAACTGGCTTAATCCAGTTTATTTGCTATGCTTTCAGTCTGCTTTTGAAACACATTCAAATATTAGAATTTGTGGAGACTAGTACAAAGGGCTAAAACAGTGAAATCAACATTACAAAATGGACAATAATTAAATTGCAACCTCATATCAAATCAGTGTTTTTCACAAACATTTACTATTCACTAGGTTACCGGCAGGCCTATGTAATTGTCTGAATAGACCTATCACTTAAATGTTCAACCAGAAAAATTATTAGATTTTCCAATAATTATACACTAATTATGTGGTACTAACTAGATTTCATAAGCCAAAATATAACCAAATCTCACTCTGTTTTATTTATATTTACATTGGGAGACATAAGCCATTTAGTCTAATTTCAATCAGATAGATATACTTGTCAATATAGATGCAAATATATGTGAGATGAAATTTTGAAAGCTTGCTGGCACATCTGTGAAAAGTGTTCAGTAATCCACCAGACTAAAATACACTAGTTGAAAACATTTTTTATAATTCACACCCAGTAATTATGGTTAAATCTTTACACATCTCACACTTTTTTGTCATGAAGTTTGAAGCTGAAAGTGATAAACTGTTCAATACTATGGTAAGCTAAAACATGCTGTTATGCAATTTCATAATGTGTTGTTAAGCAAAATATTAGATTCATTAATGCTTGAGAAACTGTCTTTTAAAGTACCTGGCATACAAATAATCAGACATTTCAAGTTTTCTAGCTGTTGTCACTGACAGCATGCTAAAGTAGTTTACCATATAGTTTTTAAGTAACATATAGAAACTAGAGGCCCGATGCACAAAATTTGTGCAAGAGTAGGCCTTCGCAGCCGTGGCCTCAATCTCTCCCTTGCAGCCTATATAAACTAGATAACTGTGGGGTAGAAGGATTTGTATAGATGAGATATGAAAAAGGACAAAAACATTAATTGTTTTGAAGGCTTTTAATATGGGATTTACTGAATTCAGTGAAACAATCTACCATTCATAGAAGAAAATAATAGCTAAGAAAGGGAGAGAAAATGAGAGAAACTACATATTCAGGAGGTAGTGAAAAATAAAATATGCCTGAAAAGCACACTGGCATTTAGTTTTAGGCCGTGAGGATGAGAAAAAATTCTCTTTCTAAGATATTTTGTATTCAGACTCTTTTTCTTTCCTTTTTTTTCAGGATCTAAAAGTGAATTTGATAATCAATAAGGTGATCTACAATTCAAAAATAAGAGAATTCTGTGCTCTTTACATTATTCAGACATTCAATCAAAGTTACATAAATGTTTTATGAAATGACATTTGAATTCACAGAAGGTTGATATGGGATTGTATTAAAACTGAGTTTGTAGTAGTAATTAGAGTAATGTAAGGGGTATAGTTAAAAGGGAAGAGAGAATTCCTGGGGAGTGGGGAAAAACTGATGAGGAATCATCTGTCATCTTTCTTATATTTCCCCCAATATAAATGGGTGTTCTACAGTGTAAGAGAAAGGTAGAGAAAAGTATTATATGTGACAAAAGTGGAGATTTATCAAAAAAGTCTTCAAGATTTAGCACTAGCTGATATTCCAAACCAAAAGAAAAAATAATTTCTCTAAAGAGTTGGGCCATGTTTTTATACTCTGATTCTCTTCTTAATCATTTTTGAAAAGAATTACAATAAAATTTATTCATTTAGGGACTTTAAATAACTTTGACAGCACATGTAAATTTAATTTTCAAGATATGCTAATGTTTTAAAGCTATAGATAAATACATTTGAGTATTTTAATCATTTCCTTTTTGTACCATAACATAGGAAAAATAATATGGCTATGCCCTATAATCAGTTGTAAAATGTACCTCTTAAAACCTTAGTGGCTGTTTTTCACGATGAGGATTATATGTCAGACATGGTTACTTTAGAGCCATCTAAGCCTAAAGTGCTACAGTCAAGTAGTTAATAATTGTTAGTTTAATGTTGTTAGAAATATTAACCATAAATGTTCACTACCAGTTCCAAAGATTATTAGAATATATTATTGAAAATAAAATCAACACATTCTGTTGTTAAAAGCCTTATAACATAATTCTGCTCAATAAAGTACTAAAGTTGTTCTAACTTTCCACAGACATTGTCAACCCTTAAAAATAATTGCCTCTGCAAACCTTTAAAAAAAATCTTGATAGTACTACTCAACAAGAATAAGGGTTAGAATTCCAATAAAAGTAAGGATTAGAAGTAAGGCATATTGCTCACCTTTGGACAGGATGAGTCTGAAATAATAATGATATATCTATGTGGAACTGTTATGTAAGCAGTTGAAGATAAATTCATGCAATTTAAGTTAAAAAACTCAACAATTCATGTGGGTTTAGGAGATGAGAGTTTAAAACATGATCTTTTATTCTTTTATAACTGATAGAAAGAATGAGTATCCATGGAAGGTTCTGATGAATTTCTAGAAGTGTTGGTAAGGGTGAATTAAGTCAGCAAGAAAGGGGAAAAATGTATGCTAGAGATTGTGGAAATAAAAAAGAATGGATACTTTGTCCATAAGAAATCTGATATTGGGTAAATATCTATATCTACATATATAAATAGATATTTTTAAGGATTTCCAATACATTTTTTAAATTAAAAGAAACATTTCTTTACATTTAAGCTGTAATAATATTATACAAAATAATATGCTTGAAGTATAGTATTATAAAGCAGCACAGAATATTGAATTAAAAAAGAAAATATTAAAAAAAGCAAATACCCTAAATTTCCCACCTTTTTAAAAGATTCTTTAACATGTGATGTATACACACTTTAACAGCTAATAGCTCATTTTAGAAAATGAAACATATTTTAATAAACACTGCCTTTATAATTACTCACAGTGTGTGTATCCATTTTTTGTTTGTTTTTTACTATCTCTTATATATCAAATTAGTTCGGAGATCAGTTTGTAAAGGAGTTTGTGGCTTAGATTTAGTTTCTCATATTTTCAAGGAAAATCTTTATGTTCATTATAATTCTGACTGTATCATATACTTCAAATGTTTGCTCAGATATCATATTTCTATTGATGCAGATCATTACTCCTTTATAAACATGTAACTTCATTCCTCCCATCTCCCTTAGCTTGTTGTAATTTTATTTTCTGTTAGAATTTATTATTTCTAGCATTTATATGATTTTCTTAGTCAATAGATTTTTTAAATGTGTCGTTCTTATTGAAAATATTACAGATGTCCCCCTTTTTCCATTCACCCCCTATACCCTGTAGCTCCCCTCCCCATGGCCTTCACCACACTATTGTCTGTGTCTATGAGCTATGCATATTTGCATATAAATTCCTTGGTTAATCTCTGCCCTCTTATTCCCCTATCCCTGTCTTCCCTTTAAGATTCCACAGTCTATTCAAGGTTTCTGTGTCTCTGGATCTATTTTGTTCATCAGTTTATTTTGTTCATTAGATTCCACATGTGAGTGAGATCATGTGATACTTGTATTTCTATGCTGGCTTATTTTACTTAGCATAATACTCTTTAAGTCCCTCAATGCTGTCTAAAGGGTAAGAGATCTTTCTATTTTATAGCCTCATGGTATTCCATGGTGTAAATGAACTACAGCTTTTTTATCCACTCATCTGTTGATGGGCACTTAGGCTATTTCTAGATCTTAGCTATTGTAAATTGGGCTATTATGAACATAGGGGTGCATATATTCTTTCTGATTGGTGTTTCTGGTTTCTTAAGATATATTTCTATAAGTGGGATCACTGGGTCAAATGGCAGTTCCATTTTTAGGTGTTTTTTTTTTTGAAACTCCATACTGTTTTCTATAGTGGCTGCACCAGTCTGCATTATACCAGCAGTGTACTAGGATTCCCTTTTCTCCACATTCTCACCAGCACTTGTCACTTGTTGATTTGTTGGTGATAGCCATTCAGATAGGTGTGGGTGCTATCTCCTTGTTATTTTAATTTGCATCACTCTGATAATTAGTAACTTTGAGCATTGTTTCATATGTCTCTTGACCATCTGGATGTCCACTTTGGAGAAGTATCTATTTAAGTCCTTTGTCCATTTTTTAATTGGGTTGTTTGTCCTCCTTTTGTTGAGTTGTATGAGTTCCTTATGCATTTTGGAAATTAACTCCTTATCAGATGTATCATTGGCAATATGTTCTCTCATACAGTGGGCTCTCTTTTCATTTGGTTGATGGTTTCTTTTGCTGTGCAAAAGGTTTTTATTTTGATGTAGTCCATTTGTTTATTTTTTTTCTTTGTTTCCCTTGCCCTAGGAGATGTATTGGGAAGAATATGGCTTTGAGAGATGTCTGAGATTTTGCTGCTTATGGTTTAATTCTTGTATTTTTATGGTTTTAAGATTGCTGTAGCTTTAGTTTTTTTTTTTTTTTTTTTTTGTTCCATATACATTTTTTGGAGTATTTATTCTAGATCTATGAAATATACTATTTGTATTTTAATAGGGATTGCATAGACTCTATAGATTGCTGTGGGTAGTATGGGCATTTTATTGATGTTGATCCTACCAATCCATGAACACAGTATATTCTTCCACTTGTTTATATGTTTCTCTATCTCTTTTTTCAATGTCCTGGTCCTATAGATTTTCTAGTACAGGTCCTTTACTTCCTTGGTTAAGTTTATAACTAAATATCTTAATTTTTTTGTTGCAATGGTAAATGGGATTTTTTAAGTTTCTCTTTCTGAGAATTCATCATTGGTGTATTAAAATGCCATCGATTTCTATGTTAAATTTGTATCCTGCTACATTGCTGAACTAGTCTTTTGGTGGAATCCTTAGGATTTTTTCTGTACAATATTGTGTCATCTGCAATGACAGTTTTACTTAACTCTTTTCCAATTTGGATGCCTTTTATGTTTTCTTCTTGTCTGATTGCTGTGACTAAGACTACCAGTACTGCGTTGAATACTAGTGGTGAAAGTGGACATTCCTGTCTTGTTTCTGCCCATTGAGTTTGATGTTGGCTGTAGGTTTTGCATGTATGGCCTTTATTATGTTGAGGTATGATCCCTCTATTCCCACTTTGTTGAGAGATTTTATCAAAAAAGTGTGTTGGATTTTGTTGAATGTCTTTTCTGTGTCTCTTGATATTATCATATGATTTTTGTCTTTCAGTTTGTTTATGTGATGTATCACATTTATTGATTTGCAAATATTGTACCAGCCTTACATCCCAGGAATAAATCCCACTTGTTCATGGTGTATGATATTTTTAATGTATTGCTGGATCCGATTTGCTAATACTTTGTTGAGAATTTTAGCATCTATGTTCATCAGGGATATTGGCCTATAGTTCTCTTTCTTTGTAGTGTCCTTATCTGGTTTTGGAATTAGGCTAATGTTGGCCTCATAAAAAGAGATTGGATGTGTGGGCAAAAAAAGCCACATGCTAACATGACTAGCTCATGGAAGGCCTGCATGGCAGTTTTGAAAACTCAAACACCTAAAATAACCACAAAGGATGGTATGAAATTAAAAATTTAACTAAAAGCAGTTTATAGTGGGTAGTCATGTCCTAGGCCAGTATCTTCCTGGACAAAAATCAACTTTGATCTTTAGTGACTCTATTGTCTTTTTGCATCTAAGATAACACACCTGTGAAATGTCTAGGTAACTTGTAACTTCCCTTTTTCTGGACTCCTCAGGGCACAACAAATGGCACCACAGTGGAAACCACAAATTCCCTCGTTGTTATCGTGTTAATTGTCAACTGTTAACTATTCTGTACCCACCTATGTAAAAGAAGCATGTGTCCATCATTACACTTTTTATCCAATCCCAGAGGTTTCCCCATTTAGCTTTCTCCCACCTCCCTAATCTATCACTTATGGATTTCATGTAACCCACTTAAGTCTCCTCCTTTGATTGTAACGTATAAAACAAGGTAAAAACAAACAAACAAACAAACAAAAAAACTGCCTTCTCCAGAGCATTATCCCAAAACTTTGAGATTCTGTTTCCTGGCAATTGTCAACAGTTTGACTCAAATAAATTCACAAAAATTCTTTACAGGTTTGAATTTTTTTTTTTACATTAATAGATATGTTCCTTCCTCTTGGATTTTTGGGAATAGTTTGAGGAGTATAGGAGTTAGTTCTTCTTTGAATGTTTGGTAATACTCCCCTGTGAAGCCATCTGAATAAGGGCTTTTGTTTGCTGGGAGTTTTTTGATTATTGTTTCAAATTCATCAGTAGTTATTGACCTATTCAGATTTCCTGCTTCTTCCTTTTTGTTTTCCTTTTTTTTTTTTTTTTTTGTTTATTTTTAAAATCTTTATTGTTGAAAGTATTACTTATGTCCCCCTTTTGCCCTTGCCCCAGGCCTTCACCACCCTATTGTCTGTGTTCATGGGTTAGGCATATATGCATACAAGTTCTTTGGTTGATCTCTTCCCACCACCCACCCCCACCTTCCCTCTGAGATTCTGCAGTCTATACCATGCTTCCATGTCTCTGGATCTAGTTTGTTCATCACTTTATTTTGTACATTAGATTCCACATATGAATGAGATCATGTCACACTTGTCTCTGATTTCCTGATTGAGTTTTGGAAGATTGAATTTTTCTATATTTACTAGAGGCCTGAAGCATGAAATTCGTGCAAGAGTGGACCTTCCTTCCCCCGGCTGCTGGCATCGGCTTCCCTCTGGCACTCAGGACTGGGGCTTCCCTCAGGCACCCGGGACCAGGCTTCCCTCACAGCCCTGGCTTCGTCTGGAAGGACATCCAGTCTAATTAGCATGTTATGTTTTTATTATCATAGATTTATTATTTTATTATTTTTCATTGTTCCTGTTGTTGTTAATCCTCATCTGAGGAGATTTTTCCATTGATTTGTAGAGAGAGTGGAAGGAAGGGAGAGAGACAGAGAGAGTGAAACATTGATGTGAGAGAGACATCAATTGGTTGACTCCTGTGATTAAGCCTGCAACCAAGGTACATGCCTTTGTTCAGAATCAAATGTGGGACTGTTTGGTCCATGAGCAGATGCTCTATGCACTGAACCAAACGAGCTAGGGCTAGATTTATTTTTAATTATCTATTGACCTCTGCTAGAATGTATACCCTGAGAAAGTAGATGCCTTTTGGAGAGTGTCTGGCCTGCAGTAAGTACAAAAGAAATATTTTTAAATGAATGAATAAAATTATCTAGTATTTTCCTGAATTACTGTTATTTTTAATTCATATAGTAACTAACTCTATTCATTTTTTGAGGACAATATAATAAATATTGAAACAACATCAGAATTAATCTCATTAAACCAGAAATGTATTATCAGGTGGGGATATGCCCAAACTTATTTCTTACTCTGTGCTTTTCCCCAAAATTAAACAGCTCTATTAACAGAACTTTCTTAAAAATAAATCCATTGTTTTAAAATTCAATATATTAAAACTTGTGTTCTGTAGAAAGAACAAATCATTCTCTGTTTGATTATAATTTGCTTTATGACTAGGATAGAATTGCTGCCTTGGGATTCTTTTTTCTTGTACCCAGTCTTGTCTTGATCAATAAGCTTCCCCTTAGAGGGATCATTAGAACACAAGTTGACATTCATTATTGTTTAAAAGATGAACAGCATAATGAATTTTCTTTCTATTCAACAATCTGGTATTATTTATTTCATTAGGCAAACTACATAGAAACAAATAAATACATGATTGAAGTTTCCTGAGTTTTAGATTTAACAATGCAAAAATGGCCCTACTGGCTTAACTCTATGATTTGATACTTTACCCAGAACATTATATTCTGAAGAAATAAGTATAATTTATTCTGAGGTTTGAGATTAGACTGCAGCTCTTGTAAAAGAATATAATGTTATTTGACTATACAACAGGTACATTAAGGATAAATGTTTTATTTATGCTGTTACTGCTGTAATAATTTAAATTTAATTTTGGTAAGTAATTTCTATCTTCTTTGCAGGAAAATAATTTAAAAAAGCACTATGTACTAATCGAAAAACTATACTGAGTGGCCAGATTATTATGATCTCTGAACGCATAATAATCTGGCCACTCAGTGTTTATCCTATATAATAAAAGGCTAATATGCAAATTGTCCCCTCGACCAGGAGTTTGACCAGCAGGCAGGCCAGCCAACCGCCCATGTCCCCTCCCCCTGGCCAGGCTAGCCAGACTCTACCCATGCACGAATTCATGCACTGGGCCTCTAATATATATATTTACTAATGTATCATATTTAGTTATTAACTTTAAAAATTTAACAATACACACACACACACACACACACACACACACACACACACACTCTCTGAGTGGCCAGATTATTATGTGTTCAGAGATCATAATAACCTGTCCACTCAGTGTATATCTCTTAAATAGAAGTCAACAGATAATTCCTCTTAGCATGTTAAATACATTGATACTGCATACATTTTAAAAAAATAGTAGTTATTGCCCCAGCCACATGGCTAGTAAAATGAGAAAGGTTGAAAATCACTGGTTTATTATATTGTCAGGTGGGATCAAAACTCTTTTGGAGTCAAGGGAATTTTTATCATGATAGAGGTAAATGATTTGAACACATATGTTTGCTTGCTTTTAATTTATGTATTGCTCTGGATTCCATAAGTGCATATGCCATGCCCCTTCTATCCATCATGGTATATAAAGTGCACACACAGGCCTGTTAAATACCTATTAAATCAATACTTATGGTATAGATAAATGAATCACCTAAACAAAATCAATAATATATTGTAATGCGGTCTCCTCTATTTTTATCAGCAGCTTCTGAGGACAAAATAGGTTGAAGTTTTTATTACTTGCTCTATGATTATAGCAGGCAAGTCTTATCGACATTATTTCTCTCTCTTAATCCCTGAACAATGACTGTTTTTATAGAGTCTATAGAGTAAATCAAATAAATAAATAGCACTTAGGCCCTGACCAGTGTGGCTCAGTCATATAGGGCCCGCCCGAGCACCAAAGGGTCTTGAGTTCGATTTTGGTCAAAGGCACGTACCTGGGTTGCAGGTGCATTCCCTGGATAGGTCAGGAAGCATAAGGGAGGCAACCAATTGATGTTTCTCTTTTACATCAGTGTTTTTCTCTCTCTTCCCCTCTCTCCCTTCCACTCTCTCAGAAAATCAATGGAAAAAATATCCACCAGTGAGGATGAATAAAACCCCCAAAACAAAGCAAAAAACATACAAACAACAACAACAAAAAGCTTAGGTGATAAGTCATTACAGTGTGCTACATTATACATTTCTTAATACATTTCGCATTATGTTTTCCCCAAATCCCTTAATTCTAAACCAAATGTGTTTATCATTTTCCCCATACATTTTACGCAATATTCCATATTTTTTATTATGGAAAATTGTGTTTTGTTTTTCACTCACCAAAATTCTTCCTGTCTGCCAAGAACTGGGTAAGGACTTGCTTCCAGCAAAAAATTTCCCAGCATGCTCTAAAATTTCCCTAAAATTCTCAAAATTTCTGTAGCATTTGTAGTTTATATCATTTACTTTATCCTATGCTACTTTGGATATTTACCGTATTTTTTCCATGTCTCAGACGCTGTTTTTTTCTAAAATTGTTACACTGAAAACCGAGGGGCGTCTTATACACGGAAGTCAGCCAAGGAGGAAGCTGTGTAGGTGTATACCTGCCCATACCTTGTCAAACAAGCTTCCTCCAATCACGAGCCTTATTGGAGAGTGCGCAGATGCAACAGGGACCAGAGCATTCTGAGCCCATAAAGATGTAAAATATTAAAAAGGTAAATACTCTGCAAAATTCAAATTGAATGTAATCAGCTATGCAAAAGAGCATGGAAAAAGAGCTGCAGAAAGACAATTTGGATCTCCTCCCACTGAGTGTATGTATGATCAAACAATGGAGAAAACAGGAAGGAAAACTCCTTAAGATGCCCAAAATTGAAGGAGGCCTTAAGAGGAAAACCAGTAAAATGTTTAAAATATTGATTTTTTAATTTTGGATTGGAAAAGTGGGGGGTGTCTTATACATGGGGGCATCTTATACATGGAAAAATAGGGTATGTATCCCTTTAAGTGAATGGACTGCATCATCTATTAAAATACTGTCAATACAAATAAGGGACTTTTATATATAATATAATCAATATAATTAATCAAAGTTATGATATTAAACTGCTCAAATGCCCTATCATAAGCGATGTAAACTTCAGAGAGTCAGAGGAACAAAAGGGTAAGAAAGCACTATTCTGCACTTCATTAGAGTCTGTAACTGTAACCAAGATCACATAACTTTACACCATCCAATTCTGACCTATAAAGTGAAGTTGGCTCATTCACCATTTGAATGACCCATTCCAGAGTGACTTTATAGAGAAAGGTGCCCCAAGCATCAGTGCCTATAATTTGTTTTTTCATCCTGCAACTTAGTTATCTCTCTCCCACTCAAGGGAGAAGACACTTGTTACACTTTTTAAGGGTAATAAAACTATAGTGATAGTGACTCTAATATGCAAATAGACCGAACGGCAGAACAACCGAATAATCAAACACCTGAACAACCAGTCACTATGACGTGCACTGTCCACCAGGGGCCACGCACAGAACATGGTAGGCATTGGCAACAGGTGGCAGAGGATGGAACATGGCTGACGTTGGCCATGGCGAGATGGTGGAGCAGGTGAGTAGGGGCGCCAGACCAAGGTGGGTTGCTGGTCGCTGTCATTGAGGCGAGCCTCTGGTGGTTACTGAAAATTCTTTGTTCCCATGTGCCATGGTCCCGCCCAGTCCTCGCACTTGCTGCCAGTGCCCGGCACTGGCCCCTATCACTCAGCAGTGTCAGCAGGTGCAAGCGGCAACTGCCAATCCGAATTGCCCCTCAGGACTTCTCCACCTCCCCCTGCTCCTGAGGAGCGATCGGGGCAGCAGCCGCTGCTTGCACCTGCTGATGGCACTGGTCCCAATTGCACCCACTGTTGGTGCCAGCCCCAATTGCTCTGCATTATCAGTGGGTGTGAGCAGGGCTGCCCACAGACAGGGGATCAGGGACCATGGCAGGAGGGGCCAGGCGGGGGCTCAGAGGATGGGCCGAGACCTGCCCCTGTGCCCACTGCAGCCTTGCAGTCCACAGTTCCTTTCAAGGTGCATGAATTCGTGCACTGGGCCCCTAGTTGAGGTAATAATTTTGAAACTTTGCTGTCCTATGATATATCCATACACAGAGAGAATTTATGTTTAGGTGTTTTTCTAATATTATTGAGAAATAATTGA
This sequence comes from Ia io, assembly GCA_025583905.1. Classification (NCBI taxonomy): domain Eukaryota; kingdom Metazoa; phylum Chordata; class Mammalia; order Chiroptera; family Vespertilionidae; genus Ia; species Ia io. Next base: position 53,668,318 of record JAJQQW010000003.1, read on the forward strand.
CATGTAGAAATTCAAATAGCATGGAATAATGGTTTGCTTCACATATATTGTTAAATAATTGCCTTGTAGGTTTAGTTAACATTCATCTCATATAGATGCAATAAAAATGATAGGATAAACTTTATCCTTATGATGATAGTTCTTAGGGCCTACTCACTTAACAACTTTCTATATGTCATACAGCAGTGTTAACTATAGTCATCATGTTGCAATTACGTCCCTAGTACTTACAGGGTGGGGCAAATGTAGGCTTACAGTTGTTTGTGTGGAAAACAATACAATAATTAATATGTGATAATGCAAGAATAACCTGTGTTTCACATATTCACAACTGTAAACCTACTTTTGTCCCACCCTGCATTTACCTTATTAGGGAACATTTGTACTTTTGACCACTTTCTTCCAATTCTACTTCCCATTCTTCATTTTTGATAACAATAAGTTTGACCTACTTTTTTATAAGGGTTTTTTTGTTTGATTATTCTGTTTTTTGCTTGTTTGCTTATTTTTTAGTCTCCAAATGTAAGTGAGATAATACAGTTTCGTATTTCTCGGACTTATTTCACTTAGCATAGTGCCTTCTGGATCTATCTATCTTGTCACAAATGGTAGGATTTATTTCCCTGTATATTTTACTATATGAAAGTCTACTTGGCAAAAATATATTTAAAACATGTGTTTACAAGTGCATTTTAGGGAAACGGAATTATAGTATCTATATTATAAAAGGCCTGTGGCCCTAATGCCCTAAGGACCAAAGACTGGCATGGGTGGGTGGGGCTGTGAGCGTGGCAGGGCACACGTGGGTAGGTGGGGCCATGCGATATCGCACGCTGGGCTTCTAGTGTAATTATAAAATTAAAAAAATAATTATAAGATGTTAGACCTGTATGACAATAAGTTTAATTTGTAAAAACTGACATTTTTTTGACAAAATAGTTTTTACTATTTATTAACTGTATCATATTTACTTATTAACTTTAAAAATTTAACAAGTGAAATTTTTTATTGTACTTGTGGTAAAGAAAACAACCTTTTATAGTTCAGAAAATTCTTCCACAGATTTAATTGATCCCAAATCACACTATTTCTGTAAAAATCAGCTGATTTTATCTCCACTTGATATTACTTAAACTATGTGAATAAAATATCAAAAAAATTAAAAAATAATGTGGTCAAATGGAAATTAAATTTATATATATTAGATCCTTTATTACAAATAATCTTGGTTATAATAATATAAAGGCTTCTGCATTTTCAGACTAAAATTTAAGTAGCATATTTCTGAGCTTCCTGCTTACATTTTACTTGCAGTACTGTAGAACGGTAATGTCCGTAGACTGATAAATCTTCACACTAAGCTTTCTTGGAAAAATTCATTTTGTTCTAAACCTCAGGGATTTTCCATATAATTTGTAAGTTAAGATAGCAGTTTTTAATTTAAAAAAGTGCTAAAACAAAGAAAAAGGGCTATAGGCAAGAATCAGTACAATAAATGGAAATTGTGATAGATCAGCAAGGACTTTTAGATATTGGGCATAATAAACATAGTTTATCAAACAGATGTATTTGAAGAAATAAAAGGCAACTTCTAAAATATTTTGAGAAAAAAGTATAACAGTGAGTATACAGAGTGAAAAGATTTGATAAAATATCAAATAGATCTTCTGAAACGAAGAATGAGCAGACTTAATAAAGAATCAAATAGACTTCCTAAAGTTAAAAAAGTATTCATGGTCTGGCTGGCATGGCTCAGTGATTGAGTGTCAACCTACGAACCAGCAGGTCATAGTTCAATTCCTGGTCAGTGCACATGTCTGGGCTGTGGGCTCAATCCCCAAAGGGGGGCGTGCGGGAGGCAGTGGATCAATGATTCTCTCTCATCATTGATGTTTCTACCTCTCCCTCTCCCTTCCTCTCTGAAATAAATACAAATATATATTTTTAAAAGTATTCATGGATTTCAATTTCTCATGATGGCACATCAGGTAATTTGGAATTAATAGAGAGGAAAAAATAGAAACTGTACCAAAACAAACAAACAAACAAACAAACAAACAAACAAACAAACAAACATATGTTCATAGCAGCACAATTTACAATAGCTAAGATTTTGAAACAACGTAAGTGCCTATCAGCAGATGAGAGGATTAAAAAAATTTGGAACATCTACACAATGGAATACTATGCTACTATAGAAAAGAAGGATATTTTACCATTTGCAACAGCATGGATGGAATTGGAGACCATTATGCTAAACGAAATAAGCCAGTTGCAGAAAGATAAATATCACATGATCTCACTCATATGTGGGATAAAATGAACAACATAATTTGATGAACAAAAATAGATCCAGAGACAAATGGCAGGGGAGGTGAGGGGGTTAGAGAGCAACCAAAGGACTTACATGCATGCATATTAGCATAACCATGGACATAGACACTGGGGTGGTGGGAGCTTGCCCGGGGTGGGAATGGCTTGGGGTGGGGGGGTCAAGCGAGGAAAAAGGAGACATATGTAAAACTTTAGATAAAAAAAAAAAGGTGGACCAATTTTATCTGCCTGGAACCAATTTCTCATGTCTGAGGGCATGAGAGAGTTAACAAGATAGTAAACATTTACCTGGCCTGTTGCTAAGATGATGGAATCTAGGCTGATGTGGGTATGTTTTGGTGTTGCACCCTTTAGCCTTTATCCAATTTTATAATATGAGCTAAAAGAATGAACATCACTTATATCAGCCTCCTAAACCTAGTGTGTTTCTAAACCTCCGTTCTGCTTGCTTGTGGGCCAGATAATTCTTTGTTGTGGGGACATGTCTTTTCATTTATGGGATGTTTAGCAGCCCTCCTGGCCTCTATGCATTTGATGCCAGTACTGCTTTCCCAATTGTGACAACCAAGTTGTTTCCAGTCATTACCAAATGTTCACTGGGTTTGTGGGTTGTGAGCCTCCCCCTAACAAAAAATCACTCTCTCACTTTCACTTTCTGCTCACTGGGCTAGAGGAACAATTGTTGGGGTCCAGGGTCTGCAAAAAGAAGGGACATGACGGTAAATTTCCTGTTTTGTTTTGGAATAGTAAGTGCTATAAAATATTTAAAGTTTTAAACCACCCTGTAATATCTCAATGAAATGTCCTCACTGTGTATAAATGAAAACATTGATGATACATACTTGTTTTATCTTGTTCCATAACCTGGGAGAGGTACCTGAAAAATTTTGGATTAGTTTATGATTGCTTGTGCTTTTTTTCCTGTTTTTCTGTTCTCTCTTTCTTCTTAGCTTTATCATATACTAGAGGCCCAGTGCACGAAATTCATGCACGGGGGGCGGTATCCCTCAGCCCAGCCTGCACCCTCTCCAATCTGGGACCCTTCGAGGGATGTCCTACTGCCCGTTTAGGCCTGATAGTTGGACATGCCTCTCACAATCCAGGACTGCTGGCTCCCAGCTGCTCGCCTGCCTGCCTTCCTGATTGCCCCTAACCACTTCTGCCTGCCAGCCTGATCACCCTCTAAGCACTCCCCTGCACCCAATCCCACCTAGATCGGGCTCAAACGGGCAGTTGGACATCCCTCAAGGGGTTCCCAGATTGGAGAGGGTGCAGGCTGGACTGAGGGACCCCCCCCAGCCATGCACAAATTTTGTGCACTGGGTCTTTATTATGTATATATTCATGAAGGAGATAATTAAATTGAATCTTGATACAATAACCACTATGCTGTACACCTGAAACTAATACAAACTAATATTGAATATCAACTTTAATTAAAACATAAAATGTAAAAAACCTGATACTATAACCTAAGTTATGGTTATTTGATTGTTTATTTTTATAGTAGGTGAATAAGAAAAGTGGTGATGGAAACTTTTGTTGACAGAGTGGCTTCTAAGACATGGCTGATGAAAAGTCACACAAGCAAGGTGGCCATTCATAAGAGAAAAAATACATAAATGACTTGGCTGTGGGAAAGTTACCCAGACCTGAAAATAATTAAGAAGAAATCTGAGGCTTCCAAAGTACAAAGTTACACCTGGTGATCAGATGGGTAGGAGGGAGAAACAAAAGCCAAAAGGTGGTTGGGATATGCTGTGATTGGAATAACTCCCTCCTACAGATAATCACCAACAGGAATTGCACAGTTTCAGTGTGAGAGTGTAAGAAGCCACTTTAAGGGGTAATTCCTTGTGGAACAGCTAATGAAATGGGTTTTACATATGGGATATTAAGTACTATTAACTTCTCGTTTTGCATTAGACACTGTGAATAGAAAGGCGTGTTTGGTGTTACAGGACACTTAGCTGCAGTTTTTGAAGCAATGTGGACAGATATACAATTTTCAATATGTTGATCTGAATAAAGGCAGAGGTGTAAAACTCATATCCTGAGAAGTAGAATTGTCATACTCTACCCACAATTTTAAATGCAATTCTATTTCTGAGGTTGCTGAACATTTAGAATACAAGCAATTTTGGATTGGTCATATAATGATATCAGTTTTTTTCTAAACTTTTTACGTCAAATTATGATTAATGATGTCCTAATAAAAGGCACCAACTGTTAAGACTCCTTATGTGACTAATATTGAAGGAACAGGATGTCAGATATTCGGTCATGGTCCTCCTCTCTCAGTTTCCCCAATTGGGGTTAAAAAAGTATTCTTTAACATAAAAAAGAACAATAAAAATAAAAGTGATGGGAAATTAAATTGGTTGCAGGTGTTGAGATATTCCATTAAAATGACAAAATTAAGGGGAAAAATGGGGTAGCAACTAAATCAGTGAACACAGTGTGAAAACCAACCAATTAATGTCAAGCTTTTGCTTTGAAATCAACCAACCAGAGGTGCAATTATTCCAAAGAACAGGTTGTTAAGCCCGATCCATCAAAAGTTTAATAGCTACTCCATTTATTTCCTTATTTTGCCATTTTTACTGTCTCATCAACTCCTCAAACAACAAATTTGTTCAGTTTAGTATACACACACAAACACATACATACACACACATAGATAGATGATAGATCGATAGATAGATAGATAGATAGATAGATAGATAGATAGATAGATGATAGATAGATCCTTTATATATGGATAACTAGATGGCCAGGTTTCTAGGCCCAGCCTTCAAGAGGGGACCCAAGACCATTTGTATCCGAATGAGTAAAATGCCCTGGGGATGGAGAAGAAACTTAACCAGGCCACTGCACAATGTACACAACTGTTTGCCATACCCAACTTTGTGAACAAGAAGAAAATGATATGACTGCCTATTGACAAAACCTGGATTTGTCTATAGCTGGTAGGCAGGTTACATTGGCCTATTACCAGTAATTTTAGGTGGATACTGATAAGTCTTAACCAGAATAGTTTCTCATTTTGGATTTTGATTTGGATATTTATTAACTGAAGCAAAGATGTCTAATATGATAAATCATGTGGAGCTGAAAATATCATTTCAGTTTGGACTTCATATTTATCATCTAATCAAAGAACCTATTTTAGTGCTCATGCAGTACAATAATAAGCTAAGAAGTATGTAATGAAATATTCATGTATCTTATCATTACAAAAAAGTTTGAAAATTGGAATTAATAATTGAAATAACTGCTTATTAAACTTTGAGATAAGAAACCAAAAATATTTAATGAGTATAAACTAAAATTTAATATGTTTGATTAAGTTAATTTTGGGGGAAAACGGGACATTTTCTTTTTTTTTTTTTTCTATTCTCTTTTTCCCCTGCCTGCTTTTGTAGTGCCAGAACCTGGTTGCATTTATGAGTTACGGTGGAAGGATCAATTTCTAAATACAATACCATGACCGTATCTCTAAATATTGCTCCATGAATTTGTATGGGACTAATGGGATGGGCTATTTGTTCTTCCCAACTGTCTAAGCTGATAGTAATAGTTGCTGTTTCTTTCCTATTCAATGAATGAGAAGTTCTATAAGCCGCTGCTTATCCAATTCTTCATCTCCTTTATGTGACTGGGAATGGACAAAGAAGAAGATTGGCCAGATTTATATTGCTGTTAGCTTGATATATCAGTCTTCTGACTTGAACTGATGATTTTACCTTTCCTTGGAAGGGGGTTAGCTCTACTAAAAAATTAATGACAATTGGAAATAAGTGGAGGAATTGCCAATGGGAAGGAAGCGGTAAGTGGATAATGCAAAAAACAAATGCTAATTTCACTTTGGTGCCTTGTAAAAGACCAAAAGCAGGAGATAATATTACCACTTACTTGTATTTACAGATGCCCATGAAGGTGAAGCTAGTTTCTTCCCTTTTCTCATTTTCTCTTCAACAGTTATCGCTTGTCCTTTTTTTTAAATATATATTTTATTGATTTCAGAGAGGAAGGGAGAGGGAAAGAGAGATGGAAACATCAATGATGAGAGAAGATCATTGATTGTCCGCCTTCTGCATGCCCCTCACCAGGGATCGAGGCCACAACCCTGGGCATGTGCCCTTGACCGGAATCGAACCCAGGACCCTTCAGTCTGCAGGCCGATGCGCCATCTACTGAGCCAACCAGCTAGGGCTCACTTGTTTTTTTGATGACAGTCATTCTAACAAGTGTGAGGTGATATTTCACTGTGGGTTTCACTTGCATTTCTCTGATGATTAGTGATGTAGAGCATCTTTTCATGTACCTGTTGGCCATTTGTGTCTCTCTTTCTTCCTTTTTTAATCCTTATTCAAGGATATGTTTGGAAAGCGAGTTTAGAAAAATCTGGTGTATTTTGCTTTTATTTATATTATTTGGAGGAAATCAAAGAAAGAGTATTTATTGCAGTATTGCTTATAAGAGAAAATAATCCCAATCTAGCATTAGTCTAAAGCAATTACATGTTTCTGCATTCTGTTCAAGTGTAATTTACTGTGATTTTAATTTACTTTTTCAAAAAATTTCCCTATAAGATTAATCATTTTATATTAATTGCCCATTTCAGCTTTATTATTTCTTAATTGGCTGTTCATGTCCTTTGACCACTTTTCTATTCAGGTGTTGGACCTTTCCTTGCTGATATATAACAGTTTGATATATACTACTGAGGCTAATCTTTTGCTCATAACATGCATGGCAATTATCGCCCCCAGTTTTGGACTTTTTAAAATTCCAGTTTTCTGTTATTCTTTAATGTACAAAAATTTATGTTGAAATGCTGACTTTAGCAATAAATCATAAACCATTCTTTATCTTAATGTTATTTGCTTTTCTTATATGTAGGAATAAATACAAACATTATGCAAATAAAAGTAGTATTTCAACGAACTTCTTGTAAAAAGAGTAATTACATATATATTCTTTTACATTTTATTTTCCAATTTAGTTTTAGTTTTAATTGGGATGACATTGGTTTGCAAAACTATATAGGTTTCAAGTATACAACTCAATAAAATATCATCTGTACACTGCACCGTATGCCCATCATTCCAAGTAAAGTTTCTTTCTGTCCCCATTTCCCCCATTTTTGCCCACCTCCACCTGGCCCCACACCCCTTTCCCTCTGGCTATCACCACACTGTTGTCTATGTCTATGTGTTATGTATATACTAGAGGCCTGGTGCAGGAAATTTGTGCACTGGGGTGGGGGGGGCTCCCTCAGCCCAACCTGTGCCCTCTTGCAGTCTGGGACCCCTTGCTCCTTACCACCTACCTGCTCGCTGCTCCTTACTGCTTGGCTTGCTGCTCCTTAGCGCTGCCGCAGAGGCTGGAGAGGCTCCTGCCACCACCGCTGTGCTTGCCAGCCATGAGCCTGGCTTCTGGCTGAGTGTGGAAGCTCACTGACCACCAGGGGGCAGCTCCTGCATTGAATGTCTGTCCCCTGGTGGTCAATGCGCTTCATAGTGATGAGTTGTTCTGGTTGTTCTGCCATAATGGTTGCTTAGGCTTTTATTATATAGTCTAGAGGCACGGTGCATGAAAATTCGTGCACTTGGGGTGGTCCCTCAGTCCGGCCTGCACCCTCTCACAATCCGGGACCCCTCAGGTAGGGTCCCTAGGCCTGGCCTGAGATCAGGGCCTTTTGGGGTTTTCCTTCCCCGGGCTGCAGGCAGCTGGCCCCACCCCCACCGCTGCCACTGCTTGCCATCTGTGCAGCGCTGCCCTCCCTCCCCTGCCACTGGTGGCCTCCCTCTGTAGGCAACAGGCTGGGGTGCAATGGCTTGACTGGTGTGGGCCTCCTGCTTTCTTTGCTGGGGGCAGGGCCAGCCCTGCGAGGGGCCGTCTGCCTACCTGATCACCCCTAACCACTCGCATACCTACCTGATCACCCTTAACCACTGGTCTGCCTATATAGTCATCCCTAACCACTCCGCCTGCCTGACTGATTGCCCCTAACCACTTGCTTGGGGGTGGAGCCAGCCTGGCGAGGGGCTGTCTGCCTATCTGATCAACCCTAACCTCAGGCCTGCTTACCTGATCACCCCTAACCACTCACATACCTACCTGATCACCCTTAACCACTGGTCTGCCTATATGGTCATCCCTAACCACTCCACCTGCCTGACTGATTGCCCCTAACCACTTGCTTGGGGGTGGAGCCAGCCCGGCGAGGGGCCGTCTGCCTACCTGATCACCCCTAACCACTGGTCTGCCTACCTGATCACTCCTAACCCTTCTGCCTGCCTGCCTGATTGCCCCTTACCACTTTCTTGGGGATGGGGCCAGCAATGACTTCCGGTTGGTCAGCCTCTGGTTATTACTGGTCATTACGACCCAGGGTTTTTATATATTAGGACTAGTGGCCCTGTGCACGAAATTCGTACATGGGGGGCAGATTCCCTCAGCCCAGCCTGCACCCTCTCCAATCAGGGACCCTTTGGGAGATGTCCGAACTGCCGGTTTAGGCCCGATCCTAATCTCGCCCCCAACTGTTCTCCAGTGCTGGCCTGATCTTGTCCCCAACTGCCTCTGCCTGCCTGATCACCTCTAACTCCCCTCCCCTGTTGTCCTGATCTCACCCTCAACTGCCCTCCCCTGCTGGCCTATTTGCCCCCAACTGCCCTGCCAGCCTGGTATCACCCAGTCTCTGTCTCTCTTTGTTTTTCTTAGCAGTCCTCCAGGCCTCCGTGCCTCCCTGTGTTCCTCTTCCTCTTTCCTGGCTGGGAGGGGGCGGGGCCAGTGGGGGCTGCTCCTCCCTCTGCTGCCCTCCCTTCCATCCAGGCCTCTTCAGGCCCAGTCTGTTTTGTTTCCATCTCTCCCAGTCTCTGTCCCTCTTTGTTTTTCTCAGCAGTCCTCCAGGCCTCCCTGCCTCCCCCTGTCCCTCTTCCTCTTTCCCCTGCTGGCCCGATGGTCCCCAACTCCTCCCCCTGCTGCCAGCCCGATTGCCCCCAACTGCCCTCCCTGCTGGCCATCTTGTGGTGGCCATCTTGTGATGACATGGGGGCGGCCATCTTGTGATGACGTGAGGGTGAGACACCATATAGGCTTTTATTAGTATAGATTTCTGTAATTCAGACTTTCATTTAGAAATCAGTAAATTATTTTTGACAAAAATGCATTTCCTTCTCATTTTTTCTCTTCTTTTTTCTCTAGACATAGTTTTTAGGCTTGAATTGTATCCCCATAAAGGATATATTGAAGCTCAAGTTCCTAGTACCACAGAAAGTGACTTTTATTTTCAATACATTGCACTGCAATGCAATTAGTCATGTCATACTGGAACAGAGTGGGCCCTTAATCCAATATGACTAATTCTTATAAGAACAGAAAAACTTGGACACAAACACAGGCTGAGGGAAGACAGCCATGTGAACACAGAGAGGGAAATGGGATTTATACTGCTCAAGCCAAGAAATGCCTGGGGTTTCCACAAGCTGGAAGATGCAGGGAAGGACCCTCCCCTAGAGAATTTAGAGGGTGCTTGGCCCTTATATTACCTTGACTTCAGACGTCTAGACTCCAGAACTCTGAAAACTAGAAGTTGTATGGTTTTCAGTGTTTTGTTAGGACAGTCCTCAGAAACTACTACAACTCAACTCTGTCTCTCCCTCTACAAAAGTTACTTTGTAGATAAAAATAAAAAATCCAGTTTTCTTTATAACTATGTAAATATGCATGAACATATATGTATTCTTTAATGTAGAAAAGGTATCTCTAGCAGAATAGGTAAAGGGAGATATGTTAATTGTAGAAGTAAGGAGGGTATCCTAAAAAAAAGACAAAAAGAATCTAGACTCTTTTGAATGTTTACATGTATATGTTCTTGGTATTCAGTGTAATATAAAAGCTTCTAACCATGCATTTGGCTATTAGACCAATGACATTAGTAACCATAGTTAAAGTCTACCAAAATATATGCAGGCAACATTCCAAACTTTTATACCAATTGCAAAATGAATTTATAGCAAACATTTTGAATTTTTCATTTGCATGGGTTTGTCACAGTTAAGAATAAGATAGTTACTTCATTTGTCATTGCTGTCTTAGTCATGTTCTCATTCAATTATTCATCATGTCACCTTTTTAGCTGATGGGAAGGTATTAGAATCTCCTTTTTATCAAATCCCTGATCTATCACACTAACACATCTCCTGTCTTATTCCATGTTACCAATCTTTCAGAAGCCTCTAAACTATCCTCCTGTGAATCAAGAAAGTAATACCCAAGAGTAATTCTTTCCCTACTTGAACTGTCAGGAAAGATAACAGTTGACAGAGCAGTAGCTAAAACATTCTCTGTATTTCTTTGAAAATAGATGAAACTGTCTGTGGTTCATTCCATATTTGCTATTGTGTTCATTTGTCTGAAAAAGCCTGATTGCCTTGATAAATTAATATCATCTACCCATGAAAAAGTCACAAAGACATTGTTTAAAATGCAACCTGTGTGCACAGACAGTGCTTCATTTATTGTTTTGCCATTTGACAATCAATAAATAACAAATATTATTTCAGGCTAAACCACACAATAAGTTTTCCTCATACAGAATACACAAGAAATCAGCTGCAACTCATGGCTCCAACTAGCTATTCTGTAGTCTACATTTGTCAGTGTGTATTTGAGTCAAGTAAGGGAAAAATATACATTACCTTTTTATCTATTACAATAGAGACTGAATTACTCTTCTGAAAGTATCATGTATATTGGCATGAAAGTACCATTTATTACATAGGCAAACCATATTTACTTAACAACATACCTTACATTTTTATCTTTTCATTGCTTTATCTACATTAGCCTTTTCAATAGTGGTAAAATTGAACATTAAGCTTTAGTATAATATCTATTTTCTTGTCTTGATTTCTGGTTTATAAATGCTTAATTTTCACTCTGTTCTGTCTTCCTGAACAATAATTTAATTTAATTTTTTTCTCCATAGAGGTTGAAAATACATAATGTAGCAGTTATGTAGTTTACATTTTCTAACAGAAAGAGCATGTGACACACCATTTATACTAAATATATAGATTACATTCCTATACTAGTTAGCATGAAAAATCTTAAGAGTGGAATAAATGATAAGAGCACTTTATTGCCATTGGGATAATTTTTCATGTTTGTTTTTTTTAAACAAAATGCTTCTTAATAATGAAACAGAATTTTAAAACTTTAAGAATTAATCCTTGGGGAGAAATCAAGATGGCGGCATAGGTAAAATCCTAAACTGCTGCCTCACACAACAATTTCAAAATACCAACTAAAAGACAAAACATCTATCACCCAGAACCACGGGAAAGCTGGCTGAGTGGAAGTTCTACAACTAGAAGGAAAGAGAAAAGAGCATTGAGATATGCACAAGCGCTAAAAGCTGAGGTATGGAGGCACGCGAATCGGGCTGGTGGCGGGCTTCTGGGTGCGCTGCTTTATTCAACCCGAAGGGAGACAAGCTCCAGATTACACTGAATTCCAGTCTCTGGGGGGACGCTGGGTACCCAAACTCCTACAGGGAGAAGCTGGACTGTCTGCCATCGGGTCAGAAAGTGAGGGTGAGTTTCTTGCAGAGGTGTGCTCAGCAATCATTGTTTACTGCGCTGGGGCGCGGGACACGGGAACTTGGAAACGTGGAAATGCAGAGACTGCTGACTGGCAGCCATCTCTGTTTGCCACACCCTAGCCTAGTGACTCCCTGAGACCTCACCCCGCACAATTTACAAACCCACCCAAGCTCCATGCAGCGGCTTTTGCATATAAATGGCCTGCCCTATCTCAGCTTAACCTAACAAACTCCAGCTCTGGTCAGATAGCTCCAAAACCTCCAAACTCCAAGCAAAGAGGAGAAAACTGTACTTCTCACTGTAGCTAGTGTTGGGTGGCCTCAGACAGGAGCTGAACTGCACCCCATTGGCGATCCAGTATCTAGTGGTCAGTGTGAGACGACACCAGATTTCAACTACTCACATCCATAAGTGACACATTCAAGAGGCAGACTCAGTGAGCACAAAAGCCTCATTGAAGCAAGTTGTGCCCCATAAGCATGTCTCCAGCACAGCAGTTCTTCCATTATAGACACAGCGGGTCCTCACAGCCAGTTGGCCTGGAGGTCAATTCCTCCCAGTGACACCAACAACAATCAAGACTTAACTACAACAAGGCTGTATACACAGTCCACAAAGGGGTGCACCAAGAGTTTCCACCTCAGGTAACTGGGAGGCCGACCCATTGGGCCATATAGGACACCTAGCACACAAAGCCACCCTACCAACTCAGGGAAGCAGTGAAAATGCAGAGACAAAGAAACAGATCACAAATGAAAGAAATGGAGGAAAACAAATAACTGGATATAGAGTTCAAAATCATGGTTATAAGGTTTTTCAAGAATTTCCTAGAAAAGGGTGATAAACTTAACGAGACCCTCAAGGATATGAAAAAGGAACAACTAGAAATTAAACATACACTGACTGAAATAAAAAATATTATACAGAGACCCAACAGCAGACTAGAGGAATGCAAGAATCAAGTCAAAGATTTGAAATACAAAGAAGCAAAAAACACTCAACTGGGAAAGCAAAAAGAAAAAAGAATCCAAAAATTTGAAGATAATGTAAGAAGCCTCTGGGACAACTTCAAGTGAACCAACATCCGAATTATGGGGGTGCCAGAAGAAGAGAGAGAGCAAGATACTGAAAACGTATTTGAAGAAATAATGACTGGAAACTTCTCTCACCTGGTAAAAGAAATAGACTTACAATCCAGGAAGTGCAGAGAACCCCAAACAAAAGGAATCCAAAGAGGACCACACCAAGACGCATCATAATTAAAATGCCAAGAGCAAAAGACAAAGAGAGAATATTAAAAGCTGCAAGAGAACAGTTAATTACCTACAAGGGAGCACCCATATGATTGTCAGCTGATTTCTCAACAGAAACTATGCAGGACAGATGGGAATGGCAAGAAATATTCAAAGTGATGAACAGCAAGAACCTACAACCAAGATTACTCTACCCAGCAAAGCTATCATTTAGAATTGAAGGGCAGATAAAGAGCTTCACAGATAAGAAAAAGCTAAAGGAGTTCATCACAGCCAAACCAGTATTATATGAAATGCTGAAAGATATTCTTTAAGAACAGGAAGAAGAAGGAAAAAGTAAAGATAAAAATTATGAACAACAAATACATATCTATCAACAAGTGAATCTAAAAATCAAGTGAATTAAAAATCTGAAGAACAGAATAAACTGGTGAATATAATAGAATCAGGGGCATAGAATGGAAGTGGATTGATAATTCTCAGGGGGAAAGGGGTGTGGGGGGTATGGGAAGAGACTGGAAAAAAATCATACACCTATGGATGAGGACAGTGGGGAGGGAGGTAAGGGCAGAGGGTGGGGTGGGAACCGGGTGGAGGGGTTCTATGGGCGGAAAAAGGAGAAACAATTGTAATAATCTGAACAATAAAGATTTATTAAATTAAAAAGAATTAATCCTTGTGCTACTATCATCTAAGTGTTTTACTATTTTTATGTAAATATCACTAAGAAAAAAATAGCTTTTTAACGTCCTTAGTCTATTTATCTTAATGAGACAATAAAAACAAGTCTATGTCAATGGAATTATGTGATATCAAATATATAAATACAAAAATAAAATATGAAGAATCTTAACTCAGTATCACAGTATAATATAAATGATCAGACAGAAAAGTTGCAAGGTTTAAAGCAGTCCACGTTTTAACATTGATATCCTTTTTATTAATAAACTATTCATTAGCTGTACTCTTTAAATGGAAGATGGTTATTTGTAATGAAACCCACAGTCTTTCTATGTAAATCACTAAGCCATTGTCAGTACTTACAGGATTAACAATGACAGTTATAGTAAGACTATGTGTTAGGGAATGAATTTGGACACATTTGAATGATGCACTTGAATTCAAGAAACTTGTTTGTATATCGTGGGTTATTTTTTCCTTTTTACCCCCTGGCTTTGAAAGGTATAAAATAAGATAAAAAGAAAATTGAGGTGGCTAGGTATGACAACTGTCCAGGACTTGAATTTTAAAGTAGCCCTCTGTAACAGTTAGTTACCTGTTCACGGAAACACCAATCTGGAGACCTTGTTTTGGAGCATAGAGTAATTAGAAAAATGTCTTTTCACTCATCAAAACCTGCTAACCTAAAAGTCTGCTATTTAAAATCTAACTTTCATTGGGACCCAAACTCTGTTTTTCTGATAATCTAGCAAAAGGATTGTTCTTATTAGATTCACACTTTCCAGAGTGTCACCATCAGCTGTAGAGGATCTTCTTGAAAAGACTAGTTAGGCATAACTGTGCTCCTTAGAAAGAGCCATACACCTACCACCTAGTTTCTGATATCAGTGACTGATTGGTAAAGATTAGAATCATAATAGTCCATTGTTTAAATAAAAACAATCTTTTCTTCTTGGTCATAAAAGAAGCTTTAGTCTTCCTAGTTACAGTTGTCTCTGAAAATGTTTTCTCCAGAGGTCCTAGCTAAGTCACAGTGTATGTAGTGTTGTTCTCAGTGAAGTTGCTTTCATGGCCTTTCTCTGATGCCTTCCAGTCCATGTGAGAAATAATGTAAGTTTGTATAAGAATCAAATTCTGGTCTTGATGATATATCTGGAGAAGGAAGCATAACTTACATATGTAGCTGAAACCAGGCTTTCAACTATTTCCCTCATTTCTATATGTTGGGGTCCTTCATTTTACAGAACTAATCCACCCCACCACAGGAGAGATTGCTGCCTCTAAGACAAGAGACTTCCCTTTTTTTCTTTTCTGCTATCCAGCAAGATTAATTAAGTATTTACCAAAAAAAGAGAGAAGGTCTGAACTATGCTTATGCATATTTTAATCTGTTATAAAATAAAGTTATTCTGATTGTTTGATTGGTGGTGGAAGAATGCAGGGAAAGTAAGAGTGGACAATCTCTTCCCCAAATTTTTGAAAGGACCTAAGTACCTCTTTTATAGTTCAAATAAAAAATACTGAGAAGCAAAAACAAAAGCAGCTCTCTAATATGCACTTGGTGTTGCAGAAGAATAAAATATTCCTAAGTCATTACAATAAATACACACTTATAAAATGGGGAAAATCATTATAAGAGAAAAATAATAGATGAAATCTATATATATAAAAGCCCAGTGATTGAAAAGTGGAATGACCAGAATGACTGGAACGACTGGTGGCTATGATGTGCACTGCCGTGGCCAACCAGCCAGATCCGGGCCCCAATCGCCTCCCCCAACCACCTGCAGCCCCTCCCCCTGCCAGCCCTGCCCCTATTGGCCCCCATTGGCGCAGGCCAGCAGGACCCCACCCATGCACGAATTTGTGCACTGGGCCTCTAGTTAATTTATATTTGGGAAAAGTTATTTTATTTCAGTAAACCTTATATAATTACATATATTAGAAAAATGCTTTTGCAGTTTCTGAAAAACTGAAATTTAAAGATAGAAGTTGAATAATTTGTTGATATGATTACATATTCAGATAACTAAAGAGAAGCTTATGCAAAATACATGCAACTATTTTTATAAAATATAATTTTTGTAAGCTAAACATAAAAATTAAGGATATGTTTATATATAAATTGTAGTAATTAAAATGGAGATAATTTTTCAGTAGCAACAAAATATATTGCCTGTGAAGAGATATACTTAATAAGAAGTTTGTAGAAAAATGTGGAAAATAAGCAAAAAGATGAAAAATAAACACATTAACCTTAAAAACTATTCATAATAGAAAGAAAGGAATGTTTGAATTAATGGACAATCACACCATGGCAATGGATAGGATGACTCCATAATGGTAATTATTCCTAAGTCATTCCATAAATTAAATGTGATCTCAACCAAAATAAAAATTTAGAATACTTTTAAACAGCATTTTAAAATTCAGGTTTTCAGGAAATAGAAGTAGATAATAATAACCAAATACATTCAGGAAAGGAATAAAAGCAATATCCTATCTAATAAAAGAGAAACATGCAAATTGACCGTACCTCTGCTACACCCACAAGCCACGCCCACCAGCCAATCAGGAGCAAGTGTGCAAATTAACCCAACAAATATGGTGGAGGCCACAGAGCTGGAGCCAGCCGGAGGCTTGGCTTGCTCCCAGCAATGGAGGAAGCCAAGCTTCCCGCCCCCCCTGGCCAGCCTTTGCCTCCGCTCAAGGCTACAAAGTTTCAATTATAGAAGATAAATAAATCCCAGAATCCAGGGCCTCCACTTGGGTCGCCAGAGGGGTGTGGCCAGCCTGCAAACCACCACAGGCCCCTTGCCCAGGCCGCCCCATACCCCAAGGGAACCCCCACCCTGATCCAGGACACCCTTCAGGGCAAACCAGCTGGCCTCCACCTATGCACCAGGCCTCTATCCTATCTAATAAAAGAGTAATATGCAAATTTGCCATCACTCCAACACCCAAGATGGCTGCCTCCATGTAGACACAAGATGGCCACCACAAGATGGCCAGCAGAGGAGGGCAGTTGGAAGGGACCAGGCCTGCAAGGGAGGGAAGTTGTGGGCGATCAGGCCAGCAGGGGAGGGCAGTTGGGAGGGACCAGGCCTGCAAGGGAGGGCGGTTAGGGGGGACCAGGCCTGCAAGGGAGGGAAGTTAGGGGCAATCAGGCTGGCAGGGGAGCAGTTAGGCATCAATCAGGCTGGCAGGCAGAAGTGTTTAGGGGCAATCAGGAAGGCAGGCAGGCGAGCAGTTGGGAGCCAGCAGTCCTGGATTGTGAGAGGGATGTCAGACTGCCCGTTTAGGCCCGATCCTGGTGGAATCAGGCCTAAACGGGCAGTCTGACATCCCTTGAGGGGTCCCAAGTTGGAGAGGGTGCAGGCTGGGCTGAAGGACAACCCCCCCCCCCCCGTGCATGAATTTCATGAACCGGGCCTCTAGTAATTATATATAAGGTAAAAGAAGCATTTAGAAATTTTCCTCAAACTTAAATATTTTAAAGTAGCATCATAAAAGGACCCAGTGGCTGGATGTTTATCATAATATTGTCCCATCTCTACTGAGAAATGTGTTAGCTCTAAACAAAACCAATGCCTTATGGTAATAATCCACAGGTATAATGTCCTTTTCTGACTAATAAAATTTAGCAAGACATTAGGGAAACAAAGGTTAAGAATCATGACTTGTTATCCTCTTAGAATTTGGAGAAATGAATATACAGAAAAACTAGGATGGCTACATAATGCTTTGGAGTCAATTATAAGTTAGGGTTTGAATGTACCCAACTTTGTCAGTTGAGCCAGGGTTTCTCTGAAGACTTTCTTTCATCTTCATATGGGCAGTGTGTCAGCAGTATTGCTAGACTGTAAAGGGCCCAACTTGTTTTTGTGGCATCAAAAGGAATGTGCTCATTGAAACTACACAATGACAGTCCAGTTTTTCAGCCAAAGCAAAGAAGAACATATTGGATTTAAGTAAATTTGAAAGGGATATTTTGAGGAATGTATAGTTTTGTCTTCAAATTCAACATTGTGGAGACTCTAAGAAGAGTTGCACAATATAAGTCAAAGAGTAATGATTTGTTGGTAATACAAGACACTTTTCTAGAAATGTTCCCTGGCACCTATATCATTTTATGTATTCTTACTATGTGTGTAACACCTGTGTAAATAACCTGACTCAACTACAATAAGAAGTCCTTCCCTTTAGCTCTAGGGATGGAAGAACAAATAACTGTATTGTTTAGAGATATATACAGGGAAGAAAGTAGATTTACAGTTATTCATGTGGGAAGACATGCAAGTTATTATTACAACAGCTTTATTAACTGTCTTTATTAAGAATATCAAAATGGCTGGTGTGGCTCATGGTTGAGCAATGACTTATGAACCAGGAGGTCATGGTTCTATTCCTGGTCAAGGCACATGACCAGGTTGTGAGCTCCATCCCCATCAATGGTCCTCTCTCATTGTTTCAGGCTCCATCTCCCTCCTTCTTCCACTCTGAAATCAATAAACATACATTAAAAATAAAAAAGAGTGGCACAATGACACAGTGCACTTAGGTACAATCTCATAATTTCTCAAATTGCCAGCCTTCATTATTTATACATTCTTGTAGTCTACTTGCTATACTCATGCTATATTCAAGCACACTTTGGCACGGAATTCTTTGTAATCTTCGTTTTGCCCACCCTGTATGTGTGTGGATATATATAGAGAGAGTGGGAAGAACTAAATAGACATAGACATTTCTTCCTAATTTTTTTGTCTTAATTAAGTGATTATTTATTTAAATACAAAGCATAAAATCTAAACAATTATCTTCTCCTTTCACTCCCTGTATTTAGCTTATATATATATTGATTTCAGAGAAGAAGGGAAAGGAGAGAGATTGAAAACATCAATGGTGAGAGAATTATTGATTGGCTGCCTCCTGCATGCCCCCTGCTGGGGATTGAGCCTTAAGCCCAGGCATATGCTCTGACCAGGAAACAAACCATGACCTCCTGGTTCATAGGTTGATGCTCAACTTCTGAGCCACACTGGCTGGGCTCTGGCTTTTTTTAAGTTAATCTTTACTGTCACGTTATGAAAAGATACAGGAAATTTGCTTTACTTTCTGTTTAACAGCTGCATGGTCTTTGATATCAGGGGCTAACCAAATAAGAATAAAGCAGGTCTGACAGAATGTGGTAAAAGGAAAGGTGGCTTTATTGGCAGCAACAAAATCCCATCATTTACGTATATCCAAATATGAGTGTATATTCAGTTCAAAGTTGCATGTGTAATATTGAATACTTATTTTAAAATGACAACTTGACTGCTGGTTAATTTATATCATCTGTATTTTTTACTTTTATTCCTTTACTGAGTAGCAAAGGGTAAGATGAAAATGTTATATCATTTTTTCCCAAGGAATCTCTGAGAAATTCAGCCAGCATTGAGTGATCATAAATGGCATGATGGAACAGAAATAGTTCTTTGACTGTCAGCAGATATTTAAATAACAAGAATGCCATTTAGCTATAATGGACTTCTTTAGAGTTGATGACACTTCAAGAACAAATGGAATCAGCCTAGAGTCACCTATTGCAAAGCACTGCAGACCGTAATAGTTGACATGAAAATGACTCTTAAGACTTTCAGGATAATAAACCTCTGAGCGAAAATTCTCAGAGAAACTCCCAGAAATATAGAGCCAACAGCTTTTCCACAAAGCTACTATATTTATCATCACCTGGAGAGACTAAAATACCAAATGTAAAATTCCTACTGTGACTGGCCTTACTATTAAAAGCCAGAGAATGGAAAACAAGAGGCAGATGAGTAAAGGTCATATTTAAGTACTCAGTATTTATTTTAAATCACCATTGCATTGTGTCTTTTAATTCTTAATGACATGATCCCAATAATCTCTATTTAACTACTAAGTTAATAAACAATAAATGTTTTACTGAGTACATTTTATTTGTGGTAGTATCTTCGCAAGTTATGGGCATTACAAATTTAAATATGATATTCTTTCCGGTCCCAAGTGTCCCCCATCAGTGGGAGACATGCCTGTTTGGATTAATAAATAAATGTGACATGCTGGCAGATAGAGAAGACAAGGACCTGTGAAATCATGGAGGAAACAGCTTAGTACAGTTAGAATGACAAGGTAAGATGTCACGGGGAGGGAGCATTCAATTTGGGTCTTAAAGAATGATGGAACTTGCTGTATAGAATTAGTAATAACATACTCTCTCTCAGAAAAAAGGATATTACATGTAATTTTAGTTAAACTGGCTTAATATCATGAGTAAAAATTAGAAACTATCTTGGAATAAACAGAAATCTAAAAATATTCTTTGCAAACAGTATGTCAGAAAGAATGGTGTCATCTCTAATATTAATATTTAAAATTATTGATGTCTATAACAGTGTCTGGTACAGTGAAATACTCAATATATTTGAAGTGGATACAACCCTACTGATCAAATTGATTTTGCTTGGTTACTCTTAAATGTACGTATTTTTAATAGACTTGACCTTTTAGAGCATCTTAGATTCAAAACAAAATTGCATGGAAGGTACAAACTTTTCCCACATACCCCTGCTTACACATACATAACTTTCCTATTATTAAAGTCACTCATCAGAATGTTTTTTATTGTTTTTTCTTTTTTACTTTTTTTAAAACAAGGATTAAGCAACAATGGCACATCACAATCACCCAGAATTGATAGTTCTCGTTATAATTCATTTTCAATGTACAATTTGTGGTTTTGGACAAATATATAATGACATATACTCACCATTATAGCAGCATACAGAATAGTTTTAGTGCCCTAAAAATCCTCTGTAATCCACCTACTCATTTCTCTCTTCTTTCTAACCCCTGGCAACAACTGATCTTTTTACTGCCTCCACAGTTTTGCCTTTTCCAGAATGTCATATAGTTGAAAGGCCTGGGGTGAGGGGCGGGGAGGGCTAGAAGGGCTCAATGGGTAAAAAAAGGGAACACATACTTTGAACAATAAATATTTTTTTTAAAAAAAGAAACCATATAGAATGTAGCCTTTTCAGATGGAACAACTTTTTATATGCTTATTTGCCAATTGTAGATCGTCTTTGGTGAAGTATCTCTTAAGGTCTTTGGTCCACTTTAAAAAATTGGGTTGTTTGCTTTTTATTGTTGAATTTTGAATTCTTTGTGTATTATGGATAATGGTCCTTTATTAACTAAGTCTTTTAAAATTATTTTCCCCAGTCTTTGGTTTATGTTTTCCTTTTTTTTTTTTTTTTTTTTTTTGACAATGTCTTTCACAGAGCAGCAATTTTTAATTTTAATGAAATCCAGTTTATCAAATCATTATTTTTTTAGAGTGTGACTTTGGTAGTGTATTTCTAAATGTATTTTCAGCTACATAAAGAGGGATGGAAGGGAAAGAGAGAGAAAGAGAGATTCATGTGAAAGAGACACATGATTTTGGTTGCCTCCTGACCAGGGACAGGGAACAAACCTGCAACTCAGGTGTGTGCTCTTGACAGGGAATTAAACCTGCGACCCTTCAGTTCTCAGGCTGACATGCTAATCACTGAGCCACACTAGCCTGGGCATCTTTGTGACATTTTTTTAGAAGACAGATGTAGTAGGCAGAATAATACCCCTGCCAAGAGATACAAATCCTGATTCATGGAAGCTGCAAATATATTACTTTACAGGATAAAGGGATTTTACATGTTTAATTCAATTAAGGACGATGGCAAGTGGAATCATCCTGGATTATGGAGCTCCATCAGTGTAATCAAAGTGCAAGGTAACAGAAAAGCCAGAGCCAGAATGGTACCAGGTGAGAACAATTTGACTTGGCATTGTTTTACTGAAGGAGGGGGGTCCACAAATGAAGGAATTCAGGTAGTTTCTAGAATCTGGAAAGACCAAAGGAACAAATATCTCCCCTCAAGCCTCCAGAGGAATGTAGTGGTGCCATCATTTTCATTTTAACCCATTAATTTTCATTATGAATTTCTGAAGTCCAGTACTATAACAGACTGTGTCTGTATTGTTTTAAGCCATTAATTTTGTGGTAATTTGTTATATTATCAATGAAAAGTAATGCAACAAATTTTACTGAGAACACTTTTTATAATGTCAGGTTCTTAAAATTTGTTCTTTTTCATTTACCAGTTTAACATTTTTATTTATTTTTTAACCAAGAAGAAGGGATAGAGAGAATATCAAAAATTCTGAAATAGAACTTTAAATTGAATAAATGGCTTCATACTACTTAACAGAAATTACTTAATCTGAGGGATATGTGTTTATCTATCTATCATCTGTCTATGGAGAGAGATGGAGAGAGAGAAAGAGAAAGAGAGACAGAGAGAGAGAATGATACAGAGAAAGAGGGACTCTAAAATGAGTCAGAATAGATTGAAATGCGTAACTCAAGCATGAAGTTAATACTAAATATGCATTTTTTAAACCCAATTGATTTATTAAAATTTTAAGTATTAAGAATAAACCCCTATTTAATGTTATGTTCCTTTCCACTCCAGTATTGCTTTAGGGTTCAGTGTATTTGTAGCGTTAAATTGTAAACTTTAACTGATATAGCAGGATAATTCTGAATCACATCAGCATTATTTACCATTACATGCCCAGCAACAAATATTACTGCTAACACAAATTCCAAAAATCAAGACTGGTTAACTTGTACTAAATCAGAATGCAGATATGTAGAATGGCTCTGAGGAGTTAGAATAACCCCAGAAACCATGCCTTGTAAGATGGTATAAACATATGAATAGAAAGTATGTTTCAGTTAGAAGGAAGGTTAATCCCCAGTGGAAGGGTACACTGAGTCACAGTTATATTGGAAATAATGTTATTTTTGTATGCTAACTCTTTTGTATTATTATGATGACAATACTATCATTTTTTAAAATTTTAAATATTTTATAATATATAGTTATACTATTGCTAAAATTATCTTAATTAGAAATACTTAATGATGGTTAATCTTTGACAAAAGACATAAGACAAATATGGTATCTATATTATGTACCTCATTACCTGATTTCCTGTTCTTTCAAACAACACAAACTATAGTAGTTTCAAGAAAATTCAGCTTAACATATGTATACATTTGGTAATAAAAAGCTAGACATATATAAAGAGTAAACTCGCTAAAAGTCAATCCCTATCTATGCGTTCTATAATAACTATATATTTTTTATTAGTGATAAACCTTTATTCACATTTTCCAAGAAGTAAATAAGTTGAACTACTTAAAAAGTACATAATCACTACTTACATAACACAACTTCACATTTTTTAAAAAATGGGAATACTTTAGGAACAATTGCTGGAAACATTGTCCCTATCTGTGAAATACAACACAAAGGGTATAATTCAAGAAATATATTTAATCTGAGGTTTAGTTATATTGAAGCAAATAAGCTACTTTACCCAAAACACAGAAATGGGTATTTAATTCATCAACTGACTAGTTGGTTTTCAGGTTCCATTCATTAGTTACATCAGGTTTTCAACCATAGCATTATTTACATTTTTAATTATATAATAATTAGGAATACAACTATTTAAGCTAGTAATTGAATTCATTATTTCAGGTAAAACATCTTCAATTAGTTAAAATGTGGGGTCGTTTTATGAATATAAAAAGTAAAAATCAATACTTACCTGGCAGGGGAGATACCATGGTCAGGAAGGTGTTTTTTTCAGGGCAAGGCTTATCCATTGCACTCCAAATGTGCTGACCCTGAGATTTCCTCACATTTGGGAAATTAAACTGCATAGTTTGTGGTAGTGGGGAACTGAGTTCACACTCTCCCCTTTAAAAATGAGTAAAAATCATTTTAAATATGCAAAATATCACATATATGTATTTTTATATTGTCCATCCATATCCCTGTAAATTAACATAACTGGATTCTTAACTAGACCAGGGTTAAAGCACACATGTACTTATAAAGAAATCAATGGCCATTTCAATTAATTTTGGCTATTTATGACAGCTCTGGGCATTCAAAATCGATCTCCTCTCTACCCTGATTGATATACAAAAACTTTAAAATATAATTATTCATGTCTTGGGCTTCAAAATTTGAATGAGGACAGGTATGCTAAAATACATTACCTAATTCTCTACTTATTTAGAAAAGAGGTGGTTAATCACTGAGATTGATTAATTGCTTAGACTTTTAATTTCATTGGCTCCAAGAGCACATTTTTCACTTAACTATTAGAACCTTTGTTTGAATACTAAATAATGTAAGTGTATTTTGAATACTAAATAATGTAAATAACATTTTCTAATTAATCAAAAAATTTGACTGGTATAAATGTTATGTGTTTAGACTCCTATAAATTTACAGATCCTTAAGATGTTGTTTAAGAAGATGATATCTAAATAAATTTTGATGTACCTTATAGATTTATCTTACGTGTAGTAATTTGTGTGATATTTCGTTGATATGTCATTGAATATGTCAAATATATAAAAGCTATTTAGTCCCTCACCTAATCTATTCACTAAAGCCAATGTACTTATTTAACCACGTTCTAAAATTGTCACAAATTTAACCCAAAATTACCCATGTATCAAAGAGAAAAAAATTATATTAGACCACAAAAAACTATTTTAATTGATCTTCCAGATTAATATTAATCTTTAATGAGCATATGTTAGGCTGAAATAGGCACCCGAAACATGGCCATACCCTAATCCCTGAATCCTGTGAGTATGTTACCTTATAAGGCAAGAGGCCTTGCAGGTGGATTAAGTTAAAGATTTTTGATATGGGGGGATTATGAGCCTAAAGTAATCATAAGGGGCCTTACAAAAGGGAAGCATCAGAGTCAGAGTGAGAAAATTGGTGTTGCAATGGAAGCAGAGAGGAAAAGCCAGGTGATAGTAGGAGCAAAGGGATAAAGGAAAAGTGACAAGAGAAGTAGACATCAGAGTAACATGGAGCTGCAAATTAAGAAATTGAGATAACTTTTATAAGCTGGAAAAGAAAAGAAATCAATCTTAGAGCTCGCAGAAGGAACATGGGCCTGAGCATAAATTAATTTTAACCCAATCAATCTCATTTTGGGCTTCTCCCTCCTAAGTTTTACACTAAGAAATTTGTGATGTTTTTAGGCTATCCAATTTGTGAATATTTTATAACAGCAACTAGAGGCCCGGTGCACGAAATTCGTGCACGGAGGGGGGTTGTCCCTCAGCCCAGTCTGTACCCTCGCCAATATGGGACCCCTCAAGGGATGTCCAACTGCCCGGTGGGATCGGGCGTAAACGGGCAGTTGGACATCCCTCTCACAATCCAGGACTGCTGGCTCCCAACTGCTTGCCTGCCTGCCTTCCTGATTGCCCCTAACTGCTTCTGCCTGCCAGCCTGATCACCCCCTAACCACTCTGCTGCCAGCCTGTTTGCCCCCAACTTCCCTCCTCTGCCTGCCTGGTCACCCCTAACTGCTCTCTCCTGCAGGGTTGATCACCTCCAACTGTCCTCTCTTGCAGGCTTGGTCCCTCTCAACTGCCCTCCCTTGCAGGCTTGGTCCCTCTCAACTGCCCTCCCTTGCAGGCTGGGTGCCTCCCAACTGTCCTCTCCTGCTGGCCATCTTGTGGTGGCCAT
This sequence comes from Ia io, assembly GCA_025583905.1. Lineage (NCBI taxonomy): Eukaryota > Metazoa > Chordata > Mammalia > Chiroptera > Vespertilionidae > Ia > Ia io. Next base: position 53,693,851 of record JAJQQW010000003.1, read on the forward strand.
CCTGTGTCCACATGGGGGCAGGATCTTTGACCACATAGGGGCAGCTATATTGTGTGTTGCAGTGATGATAAATCTGCATATTACTCTTTTATTAGATAGGATAGAGGCCTGGTACAGGGGTGGGGGCCAGCTGGTTTGACCTAAAGGGCGTCCCAGGTCAGGTGGAGGTTCCCTTGGGGTGTGGGGCGGCCTGAGCAAGGGGCCTGTGGTGGTTTGCAGGCCGGCCACACCCCCTGGCAACCCAAGCAGAGGCCCTGGTATCTGGAATTTATTTTCCTTCTACAATTGAAACTTTGTAGCCTGGAGTGGAGCCAAGCCTGGGGCCCTCCAAGGCCGGTAGCCATTTGTGTTGGGGTTATAACTGAAACTTTGTTGCCTTAAGCGGGTGGGCCCGGCCAGGGTGTGCGGAAAGCTTTGCTTCCCCTGTTGCCGGCGGCAACCCTGGCCTGCTCTCTCAAGCTCCATTCTGCCACCATTTGTTTGAATTTGTTTACCTTCTATAATTGAAACTTTGTAGCTTGAGTGGAGGCTTAGGCCTGGCCAGGGCAGGTGGAAAGCTTGGCTTCCTCTGTTACCTAGGAAACCTTGCTCTCTGTGGCTGTAACCATCTTGGTTTGGGTTAATGTGCATACTCGCTCTGATTGGATGGTGGGCGTGGCTTGTGGGAATGGCTTGTGGGTGTGTCAGAGGTATGGTCAATTTGCATATTTGTCTATTATTAGATAGGATAGGAACTTAAAACAGAACATAAAATATTTTATTTGCTAAAATATCATGCTTTTGCTTCAACTATAAATTATACACTACTAGAGGCCCAGTGCATGAAATTCATGCATGGGGGAGGGTGAGGGGTGTCTCTCAGCCCAACCTGCACCCTCTCCAATCTGGGACCCCTTGGGGAATGTCTGACTGCCTGTTTAGGCCCGATCCCTAAACAGGCAGTCAGACATCCCTTTCACAATCTAGGACTGCTGGTTCCCAACTACTCACCTGCCTGCTGTCCTGATTGCTCCTAACCGCTCTGCTTGCCAGCCTGATCACCCCCTTTCCACTCCCCTGCCAGCCCGATCGATGCCTAACTGCCCTCCCTGACACCCCGGTCACCCCCAAATGCCCTCCCTTGCATATTCCCTCTTTATTAGATAGGGTTTTTTCTTTAGCATATTGGACAGTCCTAACTGGTTTGGCTCAGTGGATGGAGCACTGGCCTGCAGAATCAAGGGTCCTAGGTTTGATTCTGGTCAAGGGCATGTACCTTGGTTGGGGGAACATACCCAGTCGGGAGTTTGCAGGAGGCAGTTGATCGATGTTTCTTTCTCATAGATGTTTCTAGCTCTCTATCCCTTTCCCTTCCTCTCTGTAAAAAATCAATAAGATATATATTATAAAAAAATAAACATTTAAGATTCCTCCATATCTGCCTGGCTGGTGTGACTCAATGGTTGAGACCCCAGGCTGCCACCGCTGGAGGGGTTCGGGCCCTGGCCAGGCTGAGACCCCAGCCCAAGGCTGCCGCCTCATCCCAGCAAGATGACACCTATCTCAGCCTGGCTGCGGATAGCCTGGTGGGTGCCTTCCCTGGCCTGAAGATCTCGCACTGGGGGTGCACTGCACTGCCGGCCTGACACCCCTGCCCCAAACCCCGTGGCCCGCTTTGCCCCAGATCGCGCGTGGCTCGGGGGCGGGTCATTGCCAGCCTGAAACCCCAGCCCCAGGCCCCGCGGCCCACTTTGCCCCGGATGGCACGCAGCTTGAGGGCGACCAGCCGGACACTCTGGACTGTCGCCACTGGGCAGGAATTGCTGTGTGTGGGGCAGGTGCCTCCCAGCTAGACATCCTGAACTGCCACTGCTGGGCAGACTTGGGGACTCTGTCGGGGCAACGGGCTAAGAGGACTGGGTGCCGCTATCTTGTGGCCATGGGTGCCGCCATTTTTGTCACGGAGTGATGGTTAATTTGCATATTACCCTTTTATTAGATAGGATGATTATAGTTACAAAGTAAAAAATGGATCCTCTAATTGCTTTCATAAAAAATAGTAATATTATTCTAGAAATTTTAATAATCTTAATTTTCCAGTGGGCTATGTTAATTGAATGCACTTTCTTAACACTATTTTAAAGAAAACCTTTGCCGTACTCTTACCTGTGTGATTTAAGAATGTGCAATCTGAACATCTGGTCATTTTCATTATATATATCTAACTGCAGTAATTAAACCTTTCTGCTTGTATTATTTTAGATTTTGGTTTCATTCTGATATAAAGGAAATGCATGTTTGCCATAGATAATATGCAGAAGACAAAAATCAATGGCATTAATCAGGTTTCACAAAAATAATTACTGTCTATATTTCCCACATTTTAGGGATATAAATTTTGAACAATTATACATATAATATTTTGGTAATAATTTGCAATTATTACTAAGTATAATTTTTAAGCATAGTTCATCACACATTTTAAATAAAACCATTAATAAATGCATAGTAATTATACATATAATTATACATATAATATTTTGGTAATAATTTGCAATTATTACTAAGTATAATTTTTAAGCATAGTTCATCACACATTTTAAATAAAACCATTAATAAATGCATAGTAATCCATACAGTTTGTCATAATTTATTTAATCAATTCACCATAGTTGAACACATTGTTAATTTTTTCTGTTAAAGATAACATAGCTGTGTATAATAATATCTATGTTTCTAAGACAATTCTTCAAAATTCTGGAAAGAGGAAGTACTGAGTTAAACTGTATACAAAATTGTAAGCTATGGGAAGACCTAGTAATTTTTTTTCAAGAAGCTTTAAAATTAAGTATATTATTCTCAAGAATGCATTAGAATGTTCATTTAATACAAATTTTACAACATTTAGCATAATAAATTATATCTTTATAAACTCGTAGGGAAATAGTATCAAAAGCTGTGTTAATCTGTGTTCATTGAATTAATGATATGAATTACTTTTAAACTGGTTTTGGTCCATTTATAATTTTTTCTTCCCATTTCAGAAAATAAATACCAGTTTACCTCTACTTACTTGTACTGTAATTTTTATATTACATTTATTAATCCTTATGGTATTTATTTTTAAATGATTTGAGTAGGTGTCTAAATTATTTTGACAATAAATGTTAAGCAATATTTCACTGTGGTCCTATAATCTACTTTCTTGATTTTTCTCTCCATTCTTTATTGATAACACACTGATTTAAGAATTCCAATTTCATTATGAATATTGATATCCCTAATGCAAATGCTCCAATCCCAATATTCATTTAATGATTTTAAATAATTGCTTAACATTTGTGAAACAGCAAGTGTGCTAAAAAAAAAAAGGCATTTAAACTAAAAACATTGTTTATATTTAATGGGTAAAGAAAATGTTCAAATAAAAATTAACCCTTCTATATCTATCAAGCTCTCCTCAGGTGACAGGCATGATCGCCATAAATAGTTAGGGAAATATGTGTTCCCAGCTTATCAAATCCACTTAGTTAGCAGCTTCTCTTATAATTAACTCTAGCAAAAATTTCCTGGTAACAAACAGCCAAGTTTAGATGACATATTTCACTCTGTGAATGTATTGGATTTTTTAAAAAATTGTTCGGGTGACTGATTAATAATATGTAGTGTATATATATATATACATATATATATATATATATATATATATATATATATATATATATATATATATATATATTTTTTTTTTTTTTTTTTTTTACATAGAGGAAGGGAGAGGGATAGAGAGAAACATCGATGAGAGAGAAACATCAATCAGCTGCCTCCTGCACACTCCCTACTGGGTATGTGCCCACAACCAAGGTACATTCCCTTGACTGGAATTGAACCTCGGACCTTTGAGTTTGCAGGCCGATGCTCTATCCACTGAGCCAAACCAGTTAGGGCTAATATGTAGTTTTTGAGTGTACATTTCTATGTTACACAATCTTCATATTGCATTGTGTGCCCATCACTCAAGTTCAAATCATTTTCTATTACCATATAGAAATGAGACTGCTTTTTGTACAAAAATTAACACAAAATGGTCTAAAGACTTAAATATAAGACCTAAAAAAATAAATTACATATACTAAAACATAGGTACTAAACTTATGGACCTTGGTCTTAGAGATTTTATGAATTTGACCCCCAAGGCAAGGGAAATAAAGGCACAGAAAAATTAATGGGACTATATGAAACTAAAAAGCTTCTGCACAGCAAAATAAACCACTAAAAAAAAAAAAAAAAAAAAAAAAAAAAAAAAAAGCAGCCAGCCAAATGGAAGAAGATACGTGCAAACAACAGCTCATTAAGGGGTTAATATCCAAAATATATAAAGAACTCACACAACTCAGCACCAAACAAAAATCCAATGAAAAAATGGGCAGAGAATGTGTATGGATCTTTTAAGGCTTTGTTTCTTGAGGATAAAAGGAATCCTCACTGATACTTCGTCAAGGACACAGAATTTCAAATTAAGGTAAATTTTCACTTTTTAGCTTAGAGAAAAAAAAAGTTATTTTTGTATTTTATATTTTCTTATGTCTAAGACGTCACCCATTTAAACGCATATGCTACATACTGTATATATTATTCTACAACATTTCCACTCTACGTGGTTGTGTAATTTATATTGATAACTTCATTATCTGTTTCATACCTGTATGATTATACATCAGAATATTTATTGATTTAACACCTCAAGAACATTTTGAATTTTTTTTTATCATACACACTGATGCAATGGATTTTCTTGTGAATTTGACACCATTTCTCTAGGTACAGAGCTAGGGGTCATGCTGCTCAAAGTGTATGCACAGCTTCAGTTTTACTAGATTGAGAAAAATTCCACCACAAATTGCTTTCCTCATTTACATTCCCACCAGCAATGTGTTTGAGTTCCCATTGTTCCAATGACATGCAAGGCTGGTGCCATATGCACTAGGACTTGGGGAGAAATTTATCAATGTCATATAACAAGGTGAATTTATTTTGAAAGAAAAAAAATATAGAACATGATGGCTAACAAGGGAATATAAGGATTATACCTTTATCCATTCTTCCCACAGGGAAGTTTCCCAAGGTTAAGGCTAGGATGTTTTATGGGACACACAATGTTCAATAGACAATGTGTGAGCAGTACCGATCTCAAAGATTATGTGGGTGCAAGAAAGTCTAGATTCAAAAAACGTATTGAATATCAGTTTCCAATCACGTGGAGGCCTGGGGGTCTGCACACTCTTAATAGAAAATGACTTAACTAGAAAGATTGAGGGTTTTCATTACATACTTAATGAAGAAGATAGGAAGATTGAAACACTTTCATAATTTTTAGTAGTTTTTACTTATAATACAGCTTATATTTCTTTAGTGAAAATTGTAATTTCAGGTATTTTTGATGCAAACCTTTTAAAAATGTTTTTATATTCTATTGAAAGATCTTCACACAGGAACTTCCAGTTAGATAATAGGTTAACTTAATGTATTCACCAAATACTAGTTTAATATTTACCATGTTCCAGTCACTATACTAAATTTATAATTATAAAGGTAATTTTATTTTCCTTCAAGAAGCTTACAATCTAGTAAAGAAGATTCTGTGTGTGTGTGTGTGTGTGTGTGTGTGTGTGTGTGTGTGTGTGTGTGATTAAAGAGAACAGGAGGGAGAAATTGTAGATCAAGCATGTCAAACTCGAGGCCTGCAGGCCACATGCCTTGTTTATTTGGCCCATGTTAGCCTTTGCGTTTGACATGCGTGGTTATGGGGAGATACTTTGTGAAGGCAAAAATAAAGTGAGCATTTGGAAGAGGTGAAAATGCAGTTTGGGAGGAATAATGTGTTGAGATTTTAGAAGATGACTTGGAAGGAAATTGGAGAGAGAGCACTGAATCAAATTAGGAAGGGTGTATAGGTCACATTAAGAATTTGATGTTTAACTTCAGCAGGAAACCATTCATGGTAAACAATTTTTAAAATATTGAAAGAAGTTATCAAGCTAACATGTTTTTAGAGAAGTAATAATGGGTACAGTTTGGAGAAATCATTGGTGAAAAGACTGCCTCTTTCTTCCTTTAATTAACTATTTTTTGTTGTGTATCTACCAGATAATGATCTAAGCATTTGAAAATCATCAATAAACCAAATAATGAAAAAATCTCTGCCCTTATGGACCTTAATGTCTATTGGGGTAAATAAACAACATAAAGACTTACATAATTATGCAGTATGTGAGAAGATACGCAACCTGGAACAAAGACAAAGAGAGATTTAAAGTGGATTCAGAAGTGCTAGAGGATAGGGTAAGATAGTGTAGTAGACATTGTTGAAACTGTGACAATGGAACAGAGCCTTAAAGAATGTGAGATACTTAGCCATGGATTTACTTCCATGCAGGCTAATCACCTAGTAAAGACCCATCGTAGGAGGCTAATACCGTGCGGCTAATAAAGCTTAAGACCTATCTCATAAGGCTAATACAGTATAAGCTTCAGAATCCCACATTTACACAGGTCACTTTACGGTCCCTGTACCCTTTCTTTACTAAAAAGTTTGTATTCTTGGTATTAAAAATGTAACATACGTTAGTTAAGCCTTAGAACTTACTTCTGATTTGATCCATGGAGTTGGTGTTGTCGTCTTCTTCCTACATTCCTGGAATAGAAATGAGGCTAATGTAGCCAGGATAACTCACTAAATGGCCATTGATAAATAGCATTATTCTACGTATGAAGAAGTTATAAATATATGTTATAGAATATGAAAATAATTTTTGAAAATTTTAATAATTGCTTTTTCAATAATTTGTCATTTGAGAAATAAAACATTTTATAGTAAACAAAGATGTCAACTATGATATTGTAAAATGTACCTCACAATTATCTTTACTAAGTATATGATGTTTTAGTCATGTAATATTAATGCTTATTTAAAAGGTTTTATAAAAATATTAGAGGGAGAATGGCATACTATATATGAATTATTTTCATCAGATATGGGCATGTCAATTAACTCATAAAACACCAAGTGTACAAAGTTTAATTAAGTTATCATACAATTTCTTTTTAAAAAACTTTCTTTTTGTCTGGATGGCATGGCTCAGTGGTTGAGCATCAACCTATGAACCAGGAGGTCATGGGTTGCAGGCTCCATCCCCAGAGGGGTAGTGCAGGATGCAGCCCGATCAATGATTCTCTCATCATTGTGTTTTCTATCTCTCTCTTTCTCATGACAAATTATTGAAAAATAATTCCTATTCTTTAAAAACAAATGATTTGCGTTACTAGATTCCCTAATCTTAGATTTTGTTATATCATAAATTACAACTATATTTTATGAATCACAAACTATATATTACATTTGAAATTGGTGGTTGAACTTAGTATTTTTTAATTTTAATTTTTAAAAATTGCAGTTGACATACAATATTATATTACTTTCAGGTGTACAGCACAGTGATTAGACATTTATATAGCTTATGAGGTGGTCACCCTGGTAAGTCTATTACATAAAATGTATATAAGTAACTCATATTACTTAACACCAAAAAGAAAAACAATCTCATTAAAAAAATTAAGCAGAGGAACTGAGTCAGTATTTTTCTAAAGAAGACATACTAATGGCCAGCAAGTACATTTAATGGAAGGTGCTCAACATCACTTAATTAGGGAAATGCAAATGGCACCTATAATGACATATAACCTCATACCTATCAAAATAGCATCATAAATTAAATCATTAAACAAGTGTTGGCCAGGATATGGAGTAAAGAGAATTCTCATACACTATTGGTGGGAAGGTAAATTGGTGTAGCCACTATGGAAAACAGTATGGAACTTCCTTAAAAATTAAAAATAGAACCATATAAGCCAATAATTCTACTTCTGGGTATTTATCTGAAGAAATCCAAAACACTATTTGAAAAGACATATATTTATTGCAGCATTAAATACAATAGTCAAGATACGGAAGCAACCTAAGTGTCCATCATTAAACAAATGGATAAAGAAGATGTGGTACATATATTCAGTGGAATATTATTCAGCCATAAAAAAATGAAATCTTGCCATGTGTGACAACAAAGATGGACTTAGAGGCTATAATGCTAAGTGCAATAAGACTGAGAGAGACAAATATATATGATTTAAAATGTATGTGGAATCTGAAAAAAACACAAAATAAATAAACAAAGCAAAATAAACTCTCATAGATACAGGTAATACATTAATGGTTGTCAGATGGGAGGAGGTTGAGGGGATGGGTAAAAAGGAGAAGGGAGAAACATATACAAATTGCCAGTTGAACTCAGCAGTTTTTATGAAAATATACAAATTTATTTTCAGGAACCATTACTATCATTTAATGATATTGGTAAGTAATCATAACAAGGAAGAACAGTAGTTGAATTTGCATACTAAAAGTAGAATTGTAAATGTATCATTACATCTGTGCCAATAATCATTAAAACAAAAAAAAACATAATTCAACAAAAATAAAAATCAGTAATCATTAAATAACTAAAAACAACTTTCATGTACACTTGATTTAGACATTTGTTTAAAATAACAATTCATTGTGTAGATTGCTTTGGGTAATACAGACATTTTAATGATGTTGATTATACCAACCTATAAACATGGTATATTCTTCCACTTAGTTATATCTTCCTCTATCTCTTTTTTTTAATGTCCTGTAGTTTTCAGAGTATAGGTCTTTTACCTCCTTGGTTAAGTTTATCCCTAAGTAACTTAGTTTTTTATTACAATGGTAAATGGAATTTTTTTTAGTTTTTCTTTCTGAGAGTTCACTATTGGTGTACAAAAATGCTATGGATTTTTGGGTGTTGATTTTGTATCCCGCTACATTTCTGAATTCATTTATTAAATCTAGTAGTTTATTTGATGGGAGGTTGTGGAGAAAAGGGAACCCTAGCATACTCCTAGTAGGAATGCAGACTGGTGCAGCCATTGTGGAAAAGAGTATGGAGTTTCCTCAAAAAATTAAAAATGGAACTGCCATTTGACCCAGTGATCCCACTTCTAGGAATATACCCTAAGAAACCCGAAACACTCTTCCCTGTGTTCATAGCAGCACAATTTGCAATAGCTAAGATTTGGAAACAGCCTAAGAGCCCATCAGCAGATGAGTGGATAAAAAAACCTTGGTACATTTACACAATGGAATACTTTGTGGCAATAAAAAAGAAATATCTTACCATTTGCAACAGCATGGATGGACCTGGAGAGTATTATGCTGAGCAAAATAAGTCAGAGAAAGATAAGTATCACATGATCTCACTCATATGTGGAATCTAATGAACCAAATAAACTCATGATCAAAAATAGAGACAGAGACATAGAAGCATGGACAGACTGTTGAACCTCAGAGGGAAGATAGGAGAGGGTGGGTGGGAAGAGATCAACCAATGAACTTGTATGCATATATGCATAAACCATGGACACAGACAATGGGGTAGTGAGGGCCTAAGTGGGGGATGGGAGCAGGCTGGAAGAGGTTAATGGGGAAAAAAGGAGGACCTCTGTAATACTTTCAACAATAAAGATAATAAAATAAAATAATTCAATTTTTTAAAATGTTTCACAGAAATATAAAATCACTAATTTAAATTATAATGTATTTTTGTTATATTGGTGCCTTAATATTCATTTAACATATTTTAATAAGCACTTTTCATATACTAGACACTCTATAACTTAATGTCTGAACACTTGAACCAAAAATAGTAATTAGTCTTGTCTCTCAACTTTGTTTTATACGTTTCACTTAACAGACCACTATCATTATCTGCAAAGTGAACAGATAAGATCAAAGTTCACTTCTTTTAAATTTTTAGCAACCTCTATACTTATTCAAACAAGAGTTCCTCAGAATCACATGAACTCAGGGGGACAGACTTAAATGTAGAAGCGATATGATATTCCTTCCTGATTGTCCTTAAAAATATCATCTTTAAAACCACAGAAGTTAACTGTGGTGATCTTAAAAGAAATGCAGTAGTTAATAATTATTTAATTGCTACATGAATGATTGAAATCAAAAGTATTTTCCAGCTAAGAATATTTAGAAGGAATAGAGAAGGATTTCAAATGACAGTTTGAATACTCTTTCTTGTCTAAGTCATTATGTATACATCACTCTCTTATCAAATCAATGATGAAAACACTTTAAAAAAAAACATCCCCACTGGGAGATATTGTTTAAACAATTGAAAGATTAGTCTCCCAACTGGATTTTACAGACTGTCTTACAGCTTTTGTTAATTGAATCTGTCAGAGTATATCTGTATGTCTAATGATTATCTTTAATTCTGAAACACAATAAAATGCATTGAAACTAGTGCTCTCCAGTAATAGGTACTAAAATGTATAATACATCAAATCATGTGAGTTTTAAAGAAAGACTTTCATGTACCATGTTTGATATTTTTTCTTGTACATGAGCTTTGTTTACTAGCATCTATATATATGTAAAAACCTAAGCGACCATTACGATTGGTTGAATGAATGACCAGTTGACGGGTTGCTATGATGACACACTGACCACCAGGGGGCAGATGCTCAATGCAGGAGCTGCTGCCTGGTGGTCAGTGCACTCCCACAGCCAACCTCCTGTGGCTGGCCAACTCTCACAGTCCCTCCCCGCTACTGGCCGGCCCCGATCGGCCCCCATCACCGGCCAGGCCGAGGGACCCCACCTGTGCACCAATTTGTACACCGGGCCTCTAGTAAGAAATAAAATTAACCCAGAATTAGATTTATTATCCTATTTTTCCATCTGGCTTCTGAAAGTTAAATAAGATAAGCACTTTAAATTAAAAATACACACATATATACTATGTTTATCACAACACATTGATGATAAAATATTTTAGGGGATAAATTTATAGATTCTGAACCAGTTTACATTGCCACCAGTGAATTAAGGGTCATAAATCTTTGTTCTAACCATTCTTTTGAGTATGTAAATGGTTTACTGTGGACTTAATTTGCAGATCACTGGTTATTAATAAGGTTGGGTCAATTTGGTCATTTGAACATTTTCTCTGAGTTGTTCAAATTTTCACTTGAGTTTATTTTTTCTCTAACTTAAAGAAATTATTTGTCAGCTATAGTTTTGCAAACAACTTCTAATTGTGCTCTGTGATTTCAGTCTCTTAATAGTTTCTTTTCAAATTTCTAATATTAAGGTTACATTTATAAATATTCCTTTAGTTTAAAAATATTCTTTTGATTCATAAATTCTAAGATATGTATGTATTTAATTTAATTTTTATTTTTCAAATTTATCTTTTTAGATTTATCTTTATTATTGAGAATATTACAGACATCCCTTTTTTCCTCTCATTGCCTCCCTCCACCCAGTTCCCACTCCACCACCGCAGTCCTTCACTTTTCTATTGTCTGTGTCCATGTGTTATACATATATGCAGTAAGTTCTTTGTTAATCTCTTCTCTCTCCCTCCTCCCTCTGAGATTCCTCAGTCTGTTCCATGTTTCCATGACTCTGGAACTATTTTATTTGTCAATTTATTTTGTTCATTAGATTGCACATGTAAGTGAGATGATGTGGTATTTATCTTTCTTTGATTGGCTTATTTCACTAAGCATAATAATCTCCAGGTCCCTTCATTCTGTCTCAAAGGGTAAGAGATCCTTCCTTTATACAGCTGCATGATATTTCATTATCTTTCACAAATAGATCTGGATTGACCACTTTGTATGGAGAAAATATGTAGTCACCCAAAAATTATATTTTTAACATATTTTCCAATTAGCTCAGTACCATTCATTTAAAAGACTGTCTTTTCCCCAGAGTTTTATTTTTTATTAATGAAGTATTCACACATACCTAGATGTGGACTCTATTTTCACCTGTGGATCTATTTTCTCATTCTTACACCAAAATCATATGAGCTTAAGTACTGTAACCTTATTTAATTGACATTTGATGGTGTTTTATTGTATTTTTCTTTTCTTTTTAATTTATTTTATTGATTTTTTTACAGAGAGGAAGGGAGAGGGATAGAGAGTTAGAAACATCGATGAGAGAGAAACATCGATCAGCTGCCTCCTGCACACCTCCTACTGGGAATGTGCCCACAACCAAGGTACATGCCCTTTTCCGGAATCAAACCTGGGACCCTTCAGTCCGCAGGCCAATGCTCTATCCACTGAGCCAAACCAGGGCTTATTGTACTTTTTCAAGAAACCTTGTCTATAATTGGCCTTTAGCATCTCCATATGAATTTTATATATAGGTTGTTAATTTTCAGATATAAAAAAATAAAGTTGGGATCTTTTTTTTGGAATGACATTGAATATTTAGAACAATCTAACATATGTTCATGAATCTTCTGAAGTATGGACAACATATATAATCATTTATTTAGGTTTATTAAAATGCCTCTCAATAATGGATGATAGTTTTCCAATTAGATGTTTTGTAGATCTTTTGTTAGAGTTAACATTATATAGTTGGTATTATTGGGGCCCAAAATAGGCCACCTCAACTTATCTCACAATGGCATATTATGGGATACTTTGTTAAAGTCTCTTGACCAGCAGCCAGTGCCTGAAGAGCACTTGAACCTCCCTACCTTCTTGAATGTAAGTAATAAATATGCCATATGGAAAGTTTCCTCCCCATGCTTGGAGATACCCCTTTACCACTAGAGTTATCTCAGAGTGGAAAGGTATGTTTATTCAATTTTTTTTTCTTTTTAAAAAATTTATTGAGGGAGAAACCAAAATGGCGGCATAGGTAAACACCTGAACTGCTGCCTCACACAACAATTTCAAAACTACAACTAAAAGACAAAACAGGGAGGAGAAAAAATGGCGACTGAATAGAGTCGTGTTTGGAGTCTGGTCCTGGGGCGGAGAGTAGGAGCAGCAGAGGTTCGCAGGGGGAGTGTATGTTGGCAAGTCAAGGGACAGCTAAACTCCAGGAGAAGGCGGGGGAGTGCTGGGCAGGGTTCCCCTGACTGTGCAGCACCCACAGGGGCTGGGTCCCCTCCCGGAGCTGCGGGCTCACCGGGTGCCTCGCCATCTTGCAAGAAAAGGAGGATTTTATTGGAAACCTGACTTTCCGCGACAACCGCAAACACTGAACAGCTGCGAGCACCAGAACACCGGTCCCCTATCGGCGCAAACACTCGGATTCAAAGGAACTCTTCACTGCACCACAGAAAAGTCAGATTTCGCCTGAAATAAGGTGTGGTTTCTAATCCCCGCGGTGGGAGAGGGAAACGCGCGAGCCGCAGGACTGCCAGGAACCGGGAGGTCTGTGCCTAGAAAAATCGGCGGCAGTTGGAACTGCCGTGATCCATGAATGTGGAAGGAGGTCCTCTGAGCTGCTAACAGAAGTGACCTCTTAAAAGCAACTCATTTTAATCTGACAAGGAGGGTCAGACTAAGAATTTTCAAAGGAGTGCAGGCTCCTTAGTCTGGCGCACAGACCCACTGTCCGCACACTTGGGCTCTTTCCGACTCTGATTACTAAGCCCAACACACAGGGAAACCCAGGTGGGAAAAACCCTGAAAGACTGCAGGGGGAAGTTGTTTTTTCGGAACCTGGAGAGCAGAGCTGGGTGTGACCATAGGAGAGGCAGCTCTGAGGCGCACATCTCCACAAGCTCTGAGGTACACACCTCCACAAACAGGTAGTGAGTGCCATAGAGGGGAAAAAAAAAAAAAAAAAAAAAAGCTAGAGAGGCCCGGAAGTCAATTCAGAAACACTGCCACCCAGGGGCTGAAACGCTAATTGTCTCTGCTGTAATCAAAAATAAATACAAGAAATTAAGACACAGCTGGCTTAAAAAGCAGGACTGGCTTACAACACTGAGGAGCAGTGGAACGAAACTGAACTGAAATACCGCCCAGACTGGGAAACAGGCATAACAAACAGAATAATAGAGGAAGTGAATAACAGCCGCTACTGCACATTTTAGTCTTCCTATTTTTTAATTTTAAATTCTTTTTTCAATTTTTTTTTAAATTTTTTATTCTAATTATTTATTTTCATTTTTTGCATCTTTTACTTAAGAAACTAAATTTTTTTCTTTTTCCTCACTCGATTTTCACCTTTTGAATTATTACATTTTTATTTTCAATCAGCATTATTATTACTATTATTTTACTTTTTTTTTTTTAATGTCATTTGATTTTCTCTTTCTTTTATTTTGGGATTAGTGTCCTACATTCTATTTGCATCTTTCCCTTACAATAGTTTTACCCTATCTCAACGCTAACATTATGCTATCACTCTCCTCCTAACCTTTCCCCTTTTGGTCTCCTGTTTATCTTAACCCTTTCTGGCTTTAGATTTTCCCTACTTTTTCAGTTTACCCTCTGCTAAAATTTCACCCTACTTATATATCTAATTCTCAACTCCCTGCTCCAAATCCATACATACCACTCTCTATGCTACCTTAAAAAAAATTATATTTCTCTCTGGCTTTTTGTTGTTGTTTGCTTGAATGTTGATTAGATTGAATATTTATGCTTTTTTATGAGATTGTTTTGATTATTCTTTTTGTTTGTTTGGTTTGTTCTTTTGTTTGCCTTGTTTTTGTTTGTTTTTTACTTTTGTTTTCCCTTGCCTCACTTGATATTAGTTGGTGTTGCAGTTTGTATTAATCTCCAGGCTCGTGTTGCTGGAATTTGCCGGGATTAGTGGTTGTTCTAGTGGAGTTTACTCCCCATATATATATATAGTTTGTTCCCCTTTTCTCTCTTAGTATTGTTCTTGTCTCTCTTACTTTTTTTCTTTTCTTTTTTTTTCTGCTCTTTTCCCAAGTTCAGATTCACACTCTCTTTTTTTTTTTTGTTCTTTCTTTTTACTCTCCCTCTTCCACTCCTATCCCCTAATTTGTCTTTCTCTGGTGGTTACCTTTATTGGAGGTTATTAATATCATGAATACAATTCTGTTCAGTGCCTTGTGTGTTGTACCTGGTTGTGTTGTATTTTGTACCTTTAAATCAATGCCGGAGAGAGAGAACTATATAACCAGACATCCAGAGAAGAGAGACCATGGGGAGACAAAGAAATAGCCCCCATAGGAAAGAAAAGCAGGCATTACCAGAAAAGGAAGTAAACGAATTAGAGGCAAACAACCTATCAGAGAAAGAATTCAGAGAAATGGTCATAAGGTGGCTGAAAAGGATGGAAGACAAATTCAACAATATGAGTAAGAACCAAGAGGAAATGAAGAAGAACCAAGAAGAAATGAAAAATGACATAGCTGCTGTAAAGAACTCAATAGAAAGCATCAAGAGTAGACTAGAAGAAGCAGAGGACCGCATAAGTGAGCTAGAAGACAAGATGGAAAAAAATACCCAATTACAACAGCTTCTAGAAACAAAAATTAGAAAGCATGAGGAGAGCCTAAGGGAACTTCGGGAAAACACAAAACAAAACAACATCAGGATAATAGGGGTACCAGAAGGAAAGGAAACTGAGCAAGGAATAGAAAACCTGTTTGAAGAAATAATAACAGAAAACTTCCCTGATTTAGGGAAGAAAAAACCCACACAAATCCAAGAAGCTCACAGAATTCCAAGCAAAATGAACCCCAAAAGACCGACGCCAAGGCACATTATAATTAAGTTGGCAAACACCAACGACAAAGTAAGAATTTTAAAAGCGGCCAGAGAGAGACAGACAGTTACATACAAAGAAACCCCCATCAGACTAGCAACTGATTTCTCAACAGAAACTCATCAGGCCAGAAGGGAATTGAATGAAATATACAAAGTCATGCAAAGGAAGGGTCTCAATCCAAGAATACTGTACCCAGCAAGGCTATCAATCAAAATTGAAGGTGAAATCAGGAGCTTCACAGACAAAAAAGGACTAAGGGAGTTTATCACCACCAAACCAGCAATGAAAGAAAAGCTAAAGGGTCTACTGTAAAAAAAAAAAAAAAAAAGAAAGAAAGAAAGAAAGAAATAGGAATCAAAGAAGGAACACAGGGGTATAGAATAAAAATGGCAACAAATAAGTACCTATCAATAATAACTTTAAATGTAAATGGATTGAATGCCCCAATCAAAAGACACAGGGTAACAGACTGGATAAGAAAACAAAACCCATATATCTGCTGTCTACAGGAAACCCACCTCAAAAAAAGGATGCATACAGACTGAGAGTAAAGGGATGGAAAAAGGTTTTCCAGGCGAATGGAAATGAAAATAAAGCTGGGGTAGCAATACTTATATCTGACAAATTAGATCTCAAAGTGAAGGACATAACAAGAGATAATGAAGGCCACTTCATAATACTAAAGGGAGAAATCCAACAAGAAGGAATAACTCTGGTAAACATATATGCACCCAATACAGGAGCACCAAGATACATTAAAAAACTCCTGGAAGATATCAAAGGAGAGATTGACAGCAATACAATCATAGTAGGAGACTTCAATACCCCACTATCACCATTGGACAAATCCTCTAAACAAAAAATCAGCAAAGAAACAGCAATCCTAAATGACTCACTAGACGAGATGGAATTAATCAACATCTTCAGAACATTTCACCCCAAAGCCACAGAATATACATTCTTCTCAAGTGCACATGGGTCATTCTCAAAGATAGACCATATGTTAGGACATAGGCCAAGTCTCTCCAAATTCAAGAAGATAGAAATCATATCAAGTATCTTCTCAGATCACAGTGGCATAAAACTGGAAATCAACTACAATAAAAACAACCCAAATAAATCAAACACATGGAGACTAAACAGCATGCTATTAAACAATGACTGGGTTACCAAAGACTTCAAGGAAGAAATAACATCATGGCAACAAATGACAATGAAAACACAACAATCCAAAATCTATGGGACACAGCGAAAGCAGTCCTGAGAGGGAAGTTCATAGCTCTACAAGCCTACTGCAAAAAACAAGAAACAATGGTAATACATTACCTAACCCAACAACTCAAAGAGTTAGAGAGAGAGCAACAAAAAAAGCCCAGTGTAAGCAGAAGGAAAGAAATAATAAAGATCAGAGCAAAGATAAACGACATAGAGACCAAAGAAACAATACAAAAGATCAACAAAACCAAGAGCTGGTTCTTTGAAAGGATAAACAAGATTGATGGACCTCTAGCCAGGCTAACCAAGAAGCAAAGAGAGAGGACCCAAATAAACAAAATCAGAAATGAAAGAGGTGAAATAACAACAGACCCCAACGAAATACAAAGGATTGTTACAAAATACTACGAACAACTCTATTCCAACAAACTGGACAACCTGGAGGAAATGGACATATTCCTAGACAAATACAACCTTCCAAAACTCAATCAGGAAGAATCTAAACAGCTCAACAGGCCAGTAACTGTGGAAGAAATTGAAGCAGTCATCAAAAAGCTTCCAGTAAACAAAAGCCCGGGGCCAGACGGCTTCACAGGAGAGTTTTACCAAACTTTCAAGGAAGAACTAAAACTTATCCTCCTCAGACTATTCCAAAAAATTCAAGAGGAAGGAACACTTCCAGGCTCCTTCTATGAAGCCAGCATCACCCTAATACCAAAACCAGATAAAGACAACATAATGAAAGAGAATTACAGACCAATATCCCTCATGAACATAGATGCAAAAATCTTCAACAAAATCCTAGAAAATCGGCTCCAACAATACATCACAAAGATCAAACATCATGACCAAGTAGGATTTATCCCAGGAATGCAAGAATGGTACAATATCTGCAAATCAATAAACGTGATACATCACATAAACAAATTGAGAGATAAAATCACATAGTCATATCAATAGATGCAGAAAAAGCATTTGACAAAATCCAACACCCTTTCTTGATAAAAAGTCTCAACGAGGTGGGAATAGAAGGATAATACCTCAACATAATAAAAGCTACATATGATAAACCCACAGCAAACATCATACTCAATGGGCAAAAACTAAAACCATTTCCCCTAAGAAAAGGAACAAGACAGGGATGCCCACTGTCACCACTCCTGTTTGACATAGTACTGGAAGTATTAGTTATCACAATTAGGCAACAAGAAGAAATAAGAGGCATCCAAATTGGAAAAGAAGAAGTGAAGCTGTCCTTATTTGCAGATGACATGATATTGTACATAAAAAACCCAAAAAATTCCATCAAAAACCTAATAGACTTAGTAAATAAATTCGGCAATGTAGCGGGATACAAAATTAACACCAAGAAATCTATGGCATTTCTATACACCAATAGTGAACTTACAGAAAGAGAGACTACAAAAGCAATCCCATTTACCATCGCACCAAAAAAATTAAGATACCTAGGAATAAACTTAACTAAGGAGGTAAAAGACCTATACGCGGAAAACTACAGGACACTGAAAAAAGAGATAGAGGAAGACGTAAACAGATGGAAGAACATACCATGTTCATGGATTGGTAGAATCAACATCATTAAAATGTCCATACTACCCAAAGCAATCTACAGATTCAATGCACTCCCTATCAAAATACCAACAGCATATTTCACAGACCTAGAAAGAACTCTCCAAAAATTCATCTGGAATAAAAAAAGAACCCGAATAGCCACAGCAATCCTGAGAAAGAAGAACAAAGTAGGAGGGATCTCAATACCAGATTTCAAGCTGAATTACAAAGTCACTGTTCTCAAAACAGCCTGGTACTGGCACAAGAACAGACATATAGATCAATGGAAAAGAATAGAGAATCCAGATATCGACCCAAACCACTATGCTCAATTAATATTTGACAAAGGAGGCATGAACATAAAATGGAGTCAAGACAGTCGCTTCAATAAATGGTGTTGGGAAAATTGGACAGATACATGCAAAAAAATGAAAATAGATCACCAACTTACACCATACACAAAAATAAACTCAAAATGGATACAGGACTTAAACATAAGACGGGAAACCATAAAAATACTAGAGGAATCCACAGGCAACAAAATCTCAGACATATACCAAAAGAACTTCTTCACTGACACTGCCCCAAGGGCAATGGAAGCTAAAGAGAAAATTAACAAATGGGACTACATCAAAATAAAAAGCTTTTTTACAGCAAAAGAAACCATCAACAAAACAACAAGAAAGCCCACTGCATGGGAGAACATATTTGCAAATGCTATCACTGATAAAGGTTTAATCTCCAACATCTACAGGCAGCTTATGCAACTTAATAAAAGGAAGATAAATGATCCAATAAAAAAATGGGCAATGGACCTAAACAGAATATTTTCAAAAGAAGACAGAAGGAAGGCCAAGAGACACATGAAAACATGCTCAAAGTCACTTATTATCCAAGAGATGCAAATCAAAACAACAATGAGGTACCATCTCACATCTGTCAGAATGGCTATCATCAACAAATCAACAAACGACAAGTGTTGGCGAGGATGCGGAAAAAAAGGAACCCTCGTGCACTGCTGGTGGGAATGCAGACTGGTGCAGCCACTGTGGAGAACAGTATGGGGTTTCCTCAAAAAACTGAAAATGGAACTCTCATTTGACCCAGTAATCCCACTCCTAGGAATATATCCAAAGAAACTAGAAACACCAATCAGAAAGGATATATGCACCCCTATGTTCATAGCAGCACAATTTACAATAGCTAAGATTTGGAAACAGCCTAGGTGCCCGTCAGCAGATGACTGGATCAGAAAACTGTGGTACATCTACACAATGGAATACTATGCTGCCATAAAAAAGAAGGAATTCTCATCATTTGCAGCAACCTGGATGGAATTGGAGAACATTTTGCTAAGTGAAATAAGCCAGTCAATGAAAGAAAAATACCACATGATCTCACTCATTTATGGATAAAAAAAAACATTATAAACTGATGAACAAAAAGATAGATACAGAGACAGTAAAGCATCAAACAGACTTTCAAATTACAGGGGGAAAGTTAGGGAGAGGTGGGGGAGATAAGAAATCAAACGAAGGACTTGTATGCATGCATATAAGCATAAACAATGGACGCAAAACTCTGGGGGGTGAGGGCATGTATGGGTGTGGGGTGGGGGGGACAATGGTAAGATATGTACACATATAATACCTCAATAAAACAAAAAATGTCAAAAAAATAAAATAAAAATAAAAATAAAAGACAAAACGGACATCATCCAGAACCACAGGAAGGCTGGCTGACTGGAAATTCTACAACTAGAAGGAATGAGAAAAGCACACTGAGACTCACAGGAGCTGCGGAAGGCAGAGGTATGGAGACGCATGCGCAGAGAGGGCTGGCAACTGAGTACGCAGCTGGCTTTCTCAATCAGGAGGGAGACAAAAGCTCCCGACTGCTCTGAACTCCAGTTCTGGGTGAGACTCTGGGGACCCAGACTCATACGGGGAGAAACTGGACTGTCTGGAAGCAGGTGGAACTCAAGGGCAGCTTCCTCTCAGAGGTGCTTGCGCAATTACCACGGAACACTGAGACCCAGGGGCCTCTTACGGCAGGACTGATGGGAAGCCATTGCTGTTTGCTCCACCCTGAGATCCCACCCCATGAAGCAATTGCTGTTTGCTCCTCCCTGAGACTCTGCACCATCCAAGATGAGCACAGAGGCTTTTGCATATGAATGGCCTGATTCTTTGAATTCTAAACTTACCTAACAAACTGCAGCTGAGTCAGTGAGACCAAGAACATCCAAAAGAAGGCCCAAAGCCCCCCAGCAGCTTGCATTGCTTCACAGCTGGGCCTCATCTGGGCACCTCCAAAACCCAAACAAAGAAGAGGGATGTGCAGATCTCTCCATAACTCCTACTGGGTGGCCTCAGGCAGAGGCTAAATTAGCACCTCCTTGGAGATCCAAGATCCAGTGTACCCAGGGGTCAGAGTGGGACCATCCAGATTACAACTCCTCAGATCCATAAGAGACACACTCAGGGGGCAGACTCAGTGAGCACCAAAGCCCCACTGAAGCAAGTCTTGCCTCATAAGGGAGTCTCCAGCACAGAAGTTCTCTCATCATAGACACAGCTGATCCTCACAGCCAATTGACCTGGAGGTCAATTCCTCCCAGTGATACCAACATCAATCAAGACTTAACTACAACAAGACTGTGCACACAGCCCACAAAGGGGTGCACCAAGAGTGTGCACCTCAGGCAACTGGGGAGGCTGAGCCACTGGGCCTTATAGGACACCTAGCACACAAAGCCACTCTGTCAACTCAGAGAAGCAGCCAAAATGCAGAGACAAAGAAACAGGTCACAAATGACAGAAATGGAGGAAAACAAATGACTGGATATAGAGTTCAAAACCACGGTTATAAGGTTTTTCAAGAATTTCCTAGAAAAGGCTGATAAATTTAATGAGACCCTTGAGGATATGAAAAAGGACCAACTAGAAATTAAGCATACACTGACTGAAATAAAAAATAATATACAGAGATCCAACAGCAAACTAAAGTATCCCAAGAATCAAGTCAAAGATTTGAAATACAAAGAAGCAAAAAACACCCAACCGGAAAAGCAAAAAGAAAAAAGAATCCAAAAATATGAAGATAGTATAAGGAGCGTCTGGGACAACTTCAAGCGTACCAACATCCGAATTATGGGGGTGCCAGAAGAAGAGAGAGAGAGAGATATTGAAAATCTATTTGAAGAAATAATGACAGAAAACTTCCCCAACCTGGTGAAAGAAATAGTCTTACAAGTCCAGGAAGCGCAGAGAACACCAAACAAAAGGAATCCAAAGAGGACCACACCAAGACACATCATAATTAAAATGCCAAGAACAAAAGACAAAGAGAGAATATTAAAAGCAGCAAGAGAAAAACAGTTAGTTACCTACAAGGGAGCACCCATATGATTGTCAGCTGATTTCTCAACAGAAACTATGCAGGGCAGAAGGGAGTGGCAAGAAATATTCAAAGTGATGAACAGCACGAACCTACAACCAAGATTACTCTACTCAGCAAAGCTATCATTCAGAATTGAAGGTCAGATAAAGAGCTTCACAGATAAGAAAAAGCTAAAGGAGTTCATCACAGCCAAACCAGTATTATATGAAATGCTGAAAGATATTCTTTAAGAAGAGGAAGAAGAAAAAGGTAAAGATAAAAATTATGAACAACAAATACATATCTATCAACAAGTGAATCTAAAAATCAAGTGAATAAAAAATCTGATGAACAGAATAAACTGGTGAATATAATGAATCAGGGGCATAGAAAGGGAGTGGACTGACAATTCTCGGGGGTAAAGGGGTGTGGGGGGTGCGGGAAGAGACTGGACAAAAATCGTACACCTATGGATGAGGACAGTGAAGGGGGGTAAGGGCAGAGGGTGGGGTGGGAACCAGGTGGAAGGGAGCTATGGGGGGAATAAAGAGGAACAATTGTAATAATCTGAACAATAATGATTTATTAAAAAAATTTATTGGGATGACATTGCTTAATCACATTATATATATTCAAGTGTACAATTCTATGATACATCATCTGTGAATTGCATTGTGCATTTACCACCAAAATTTTATTACCTCTTACCTAATTTGCTGCTGTGTTTGAATTCCTCATTAATAAATATCCAAAGTACTAATTTTCTTTATTCTGTTAATTTTTCACAAATATGCTGTTTTTTGGGGATTTTTTTTTTGCTTTTTGTCTATAATTATAAAAAGGTACCTGGTTTGGTCATTTCTTTGAGTCTCATCCTAGATCTGAGCATTTTATTATGATTTTCCCATGAGCAAGTCTTAAATTGGATTTTCACCTGTTAATCTAGCCTTGTATAAATTTTATTATTAGTACAGCCATAAGAACTAAATTAGTTTAGAGGAGAGGAATTCTCCCTCTCTGATAGTTTGTTAAAAATATTTTTCAGCCGAAACCGGTTTGGCTCAGGGGATAGAGTGTTGGCCTGCGGACTGAAAGGTCCCGGGTTTGATTCCAGTCAAGGGCATGTACCTTGGTTGAGGGCACATCCCCTGTGGGGGGTGTGCAGGAGGCAGCTGATAGATGTTTCTCTCTCATCGATGTTTCTAACTCTCTATCCCTCTCCTTTCTTCTCTGTAAAAAATCAATAAAATATATTTTAAAAAAATATGTTTTAAACTTCTGCACAGAAAAAAAAAATTCAACAAAATAACAAGAAAACCCACTGTATGGGAGAAAATATTTGCCAATGGGACATATGAAAATGGTTTAATCTCCAAAATTTATAGGGAACTCATACAACGTAACAAAAGGAAGATAAACTATCCAATAAAAAAATGGGTTAAAGACTTATATGGACGCTTCTCGAAAGTGGACATACAGAAGGTCAAGAGACATGAAAATATGCTCAAAGTCACTAATCATCCAAGGAATGCAAATCAAAACAACAATGAGGTATCATCTCACACCTGTCAGAATGGCTATCATCAACAAATTAATAAACTACAAGTGATGGTGAGGATGTGGAGAAAAAGGAACCCTTGTGCACTGCTGGTGGGAATGCAGACAGTGCAGCCACTGTGGAGAATAGTATGGAGTTTCCTCAAAAAATTAAAAATGGAACTCCCATATGACCCAGTAATCTCACTTCTAGGAATATATCCCTACGTCTCAGAAACACCAATCAGGAAGGATATATGCACCCCTATATTCAGAGCATAACAATTTACAATAGCTAAGATTTGGAAACAGCCTAAGTGCCCATCATCAGATGAGTGGATTAAAAAACTGTGGTACATCTACACAATGGAATACTATGCTGCTATAAAAAAGAAAGAACTCTTACCATTCGCAACAGCATGGATGGATCTGGAGAGCATTATGCTAAGCAAAATAAGATAGTCAAAGAAGAATAAGTATCACATGATCTCACTCATAAGTAGAATATAATGAGCAAAGTAAACTGGTGAACAAAAATAGATCCAGAGGCATAGAAACATCAAACAGACCATCAAACCTCGGAGGGGAGGTTGGGGGTAAGAGATCAACCAAAGGGCTGGTATGCATGCATGTAAGCATAACCAATGGACACAGACAGTGGAATGTGAAGGCATGTGCTGGAGGTGGGAGTGGCCAAGGAGAAGTCAATGAGGGGAAAAGGAGACATATGTAATACTTTCAACAATAAAGAATTTAAATTAAAAATAATATATATATATAGTAGTTTAAATTACCTCTTTTTAGAATGCTACTTTCCAACTCAAGTATATAAACATACAATGATGCTTATGTTGACCTTATATATCAAGCAAACTTATAAATCTCACTTATTAACTTTACTAATTTATTTATAACTAGTTTTGGATTTTACTAGTATAAAACATTTTGCTTAAAATAGTGATAATTTTATATTGCCCTTCCTAAATATTATAAATTTTATTTTATTTTCATGGTTTAATGAACTATTTAAATCCACCAACACAGTGACTATAATAGGCATTAAAGTGACTATGATAGGCATTCTCATCTTGTATTGATCAAGGAATGCTTTCAATAAATCTCCAGTAAACATGATTTCTAAATGTTTTGT
This sequence comes from Ia io, assembly GCA_025583905.1. Lineage (NCBI taxonomy): Eukaryota > Metazoa > Chordata > Mammalia > Chiroptera > Vespertilionidae > Ia > Ia io. Next base: position 53,718,342 of record JAJQQW010000003.1, read on the forward strand.
AAATGCCATTTGTCATATTAAGGATGTTTTTCCTATTTCTAACTATTCAAGAGCTGCTTATCACATATTTTTTAAAATATATTTTTTGATTGATCTCAGAGAGGAAGGGAGAGGGAGAGAGAGATAGAAATATCAACAATGAGAGAATCACTGATGGACTGCCTCCTGCACACCACCTACTGGGGATTGAGCCCACAACCAGGGCATGTTCCCTGACCGGGAATCAAACAGTGACCTCCCGGTTCATAGATCCATGCTTAACCACTGAGCAACACTGGCTGGGTTCAACCCTTTGAGATTTGGTAAAACATCATTTGTAGCACCATTGTAGCACCATTTTGGGGAAAAACACAAATATATATGCCTTTAGTGCTGTTATATTCTATATATGTAATTAGGTAAGATAGAATAAGATTTAGAGTGGACAGAAAATAGAGGTGATCATGTTAAAATGGGAGGGTAAATATGCCTTAATTTCTAGAGAATCCCTAACAGTAAGGGTTATTAAGAGTTACCCCTAACGTTTGCATAATCTAAAGAAGAGCAGAGATTGAATTTCAATGAGTGAAAGTTGACCTAAAAAGGGACATTGAATTTTATTTTTATTGAATATATCTATTTGTTGCACTAATGAATTATTAATAAAATAAGCTCACATAATTCTTAAATATTGTTGTTACTATGTTTTGTCCCTTGGAGCCCTAGGAAATAATTGTTGTTATGCAACATCTGAAATAAAAGGTTTGGCAAATTAACTATTTTGCTGCAGTAGGAAGATTACCTCTTCATTTCCACCCTCCAAATTTTGAACAATTACATCTAATTTCAGATTAATTTGCACAAATTAATTTACATTTAAAAGTATGGCTGCAGAAAAGACCTGTAAATACTGTGTTTGCCATTTAGGCTCTGATTTTTTTTTTCTTATATTTTATTGATTTTTTTACAGAGAGGAAGAGAGAGGGATAGAGAGTTAGAAACATCGATGAGAGAGAAACATCAATCAGCTGCCTCTTGCACACCTCCTACTGGGGATGTGCCCGCAACCAAGGTACATGCCCTTGACCGGAATAGAACCTGGGACCTTTCAGTCCGCAGGCCAGCGCTCTATCCACTGAGCCAAACCAGTTTTGGCTTAGGCTCTGATTTAGAAGATTGCACTCTTGAAGAAAATTGAAGTCAATGCTTTTACTAGTTTACTGTTTCCACTCCAATGTAGGGTAAATTAAAAAGTTTAATGAAATGTGGAGCAGCAATGATTTCAAAGAAAAACAAAGCCAACTTTCTGCTTTCTACATTTCAGAACATCAAGGTTGAAGAATAAATACCAAAATTTTCTGTGGCAGTGGTACTCAGGGCTGGGGCAAAGTAACAGAGATATCTGTATATAACACCCAAAAATGTAGCTGCAATCTAGTAAGTCAAACCAACAGAAGATTTCTTATTCATAACCATAGAGTCATGGAGACAATGAAGCAATTTCTTACTATTTTGAGGTAGAATGATTTTGAAGCTATATCGTTGAGCATCTATTTCCACCTCTTTATATATGGAAATGTTTAGCAAATTAACTTACATACCTAAAAACTCTTATGAGTAGTGCCTTGGAATTCAGCTAGACACACTCAAAATTTAACTAAAAGGAAGTAAAATCCTTATCTACCAGCATCCAGTCTTCAGTTTTATGGGAATCAAAATTGTAAATTTTATGATTATCTAAGCACTATGCTGTCCACCTGAAACTAATACAAAATAATATTAAATGCAAACTATAATTAAGAAATTTAAAAAATTGTTTATATTATTTTTTAAAAGCAATTATGGGGTCAAGTTCACAAAAAAAAAACCTCATAGATAAAGATACATACATTTAGTGCCTATGTTTTCTTCTGTGCGTTTTTTGTTTGTTTGTTTTAGGACTTCTATTCAACCTTTTAATTCTGTTTGAGTTATTTTTTGTATATGGCATAAACAAACCCATATAGTATCCTAGTTATTAAAGGGGGCAGGGGTAGGGGAAGGATGGAAAAAGTAAAGATTATCAAATATACGGTGGCAGCAGACAAGACTTTTGGTGGTAAGCACAAAATGGAATATACAGATGATGTATTATAAAATTGTACAGATGAAACATACAATGTTATTAACCAATGTTACTGCAATAAATTTAATAAATAAATAAAATCCATGGACCTTCTGAGGGACTCTTGAATTGTAAAAACAAAAAAATTATGGAGGAGGGGAGGTACAGAATTAGTGTCTATTTACCTGTTATGTAGGTGATTATAGTAGTGATGTCAGCTTCTTGGGCCTAGCTTACTTATTCAACAGTATTTGACTCATTGTTCTAAGCATGACATGAATTCCCTAACATGTTAATTCTTTATTATGCAGGAAGCCATTCTAAGAAGTGGTGCAAAATTCTGCCCCTCCAGTATTTTCAATAAATTTTAAGAACTAAACTCTCTTTATTAAATCTCTTTCTAGTTAAAGTAGAAAACATTGTTTTCCTAAGAGTGGAACTAGATCCATCAATCCTCAATGAGTAGATTTATTTACTTATTTTAGGCGAGTATCATATATTTGTTTGGCGATATAGAATGCAAATGACAAGATTTACAGCTCTGAGAAAACCCATACTGTTAAAAACATACATTTTTGTTAAATCTAAGTTGTCCTCTGTTCTATTAACATTCTCTAGAACCAGTGTTTTGGAAACACACTATGAGAAAGGCAGCATTAGGTGGTTTATTTTATGAGAAGAAAAAAAAGTACTTAAGGGATTCATGAACATCCAGCAGAATAAATCATGTGTTCCTTTCATTAAAACTTTTGAAGTTGAATTTTATTATCACATAGATGGAAGTTATTTGAATATTAAAATACCACCACCTGATTTAAATGCATACATTCCCTCAGGCTCCTCCTATTAATCCTTTATTGGTTTCTAACTATCAAGAAATCGGGATACAGTTAATATCTGACCTGAGGAAAAAATAAGCTCACACAAAATGGAATAAAATATTAATAAATTTAAATAAAAAACTACATAAGAATTTAGGTCTTATATCAGTATCTCCACAACTCCACTGAGAAAAACAAATTAAGTCATTATAGGCAATCAAAATTAAACTTGTCCCATTATGTAAGAATATTTAAAACTATTTTATTATAGACAAATGTTGTGCTGGAAAACTAGATAATATGGGTTAATGTTTGGGAATATTTTTTTCATTTACTTATCATATTGGCTACTTGTGGTACACAGATACATATATTTTTACTTCTATAGTTTTATTTCATTAAAAATAATAACATTATGATTTTATTCATGCACATTTTAATACATCAAAGGAAAAATGCAATATAATTGAAAAAATAATATATTTCAAAACTAAAATTTTATTGCCTTGATGGAACATTTTATATCATTATCTCCTGAGGTGGATTAAGAATGGTTGAAAATTAGTTGACATTTATCCCATCAAGATGTGAATTTGGGACCTTACACCTTGAAATCAGGTGTTCATGATGACTACTCTTACCAAAAGAATATGGCAAAAGTGATGCCTTGACACTTTTCTGTCCCACGTTTTAGAACAGGCAGCTTTCATTTGCTACCTGTTTTAATATATATTCTTGAAACCGAGCTACCACGCTGTGAGAACTTATAAGAACTATGGCGAAGACACCTACGTGGAGAAGAACAAAAGCAGCTCCCAAGAGACTAGCGTAGTAGTCCCTGCCCAAGAGTCATTACTATCGTGCCAGCCTCATGAGTATGCCAACTTGGAAGTGGATCCACCGTGGGGCTGATCTAGTTGACATCATGTAGAATAGATTTGAGACTTTCCCACTAGGTCATACTTAACCTGAAGATTTATGAGTAGGTAAAATTTTGTTGTTGTTTTAAGCCACAGTATTTTGGGGTAATCTGTCACATGCAGGAAAAAAACAAAACAAAATTTTTGGCCTGTAAGTAGAAAATTGCTCTAACAAAACCAAAAACGTGTCATTGTTACAAGCTGAATATGTATGTTGAACTGAAAACTTACAAATTGGAAGGATCTGAAAGACATTCTTGGTGAAGGCTGGGAAGATGATGAATAAATATAAGAAACACTGGATAAAATAAAATACGTGAAGAAAGAAATGACCTACATATGTAACTGTTAAGTTCTTGCACAGGATATGTATGAACTTCAAAAGAGCCTCGATTTGCCACTTTTGAAAATAAAGCAACCTTTATTTCAGTCTCTGCAGTTAAGTTAAGAAATAGCTTCAAGTTAAAGATGAAATACAGAAACCTAGAAGTAAAATATGACTTAAAGTTAATAGCATAGACATGGCTATCAACTTTACAAATAATTCAGAATAACTTAAGGATGCCTCTAATAAGGTTTCTAAGAATCCCATTACACCTTTCCAGTTTAAAGATTGTACTTTTAAATATCTTAAAATTCCAAAATGAAAGACTCACAGAGAGAAAGGTAGAGAAGAGTCTTTTAGGAAAACTACTTTATATAAGAAAAAAGGATTTACTCAGCGAAAGAAACCAAAAGAAGAACTTGTTACTGAAAATTTATTTGATTGAGAAAGCCCAAAATGTTTTATCATTTGGCCCTTTGCTAAAAATGTTTGCTGATGTCTGAATTAGATTTTTTAAAATACTACATTTACTCATCAGATTAGGATAAATTATGATGAAATAATAAACAACTTCTAATCCTAACCTCAGTAATTTATTGAAGTGTAAGTGGAAAAAAATGTCCTAGTCAAGATCTGAGGACCATAACTTTGGCAGCAGAAGTGAGACTTAATAAAAAAATATACTAGTATATTTTCTACACAAGATCAAAGAGAATTAGGAATACATGCCCAGCTGGACTTCAGAAATGCTATGCACCAGGACTTCCCATTTCTTTTAGGTCCTTTCTATTTTCCCCTTTTAAACAAGACAGTCTATTGTGACATACTTACGGCTGACCTATGTTCGATATGTGGGGGTAGGGAAAAAATAACCTTTCTCCTTAATTCATAGTTGACTCATCTGAGAAGGAGTACACTAGAGCAACCATGTAAAGAATAACTTGGATCTGATTTAGATAGCAACATACTGGACCTTGAACCTGAGCCTGACTCCACTGATGAAAAGATCTAAGGATCTTAAGAGGAGGTGAGTGAATTTTGTGTATTGTAGAATGTAAGTAGTTAGAGGCCAGAGGGCAGACTTTGGAAGTATAATGATAGTCACAAGTTCACTTGACACTCCTGCCAGCAAAGGGTAGGCTTCCACTACCTATCTCCAGATCTGCATGAGCTCTGTAACAGTTGTGACCAATAAAATATCTATAATAATAAAAAGCATAATATGCTAATTAGACCAGACAGCCCAATGACCTTCCAGGCGTCATTCCAGATGTCCTTCTGGACGAAGCCGCAGTGGCAGGGGCTGAGGTAGAGGCGGTTAGTGGTGATCAGGAAGGTAGGCAAGCAGTTAGGGGTGATCAGGCAGGCAGGCAAGTGGTTAGGGGTGATCAGGAAGGAAGGCAGGCAAGCAGTTAGGGGCGATCAGGCAGGCAAGCGAGCAGTTAGGGGCGATCAGACAGGCAGACAGAGTGGTTAGGGGAGATCAAGCAGGCAGGCAAGCAGTTAGGGGCAATCAGGCAGGCAGGCAGGCATTCAGTTAGGGGCACCAGGCAGAATGGTTAGGGGTGATTAGGCAGGCAGGTAGAAGGGTTGGGGTGATCAGGCAGGCAGGCAAGTGGTTAGGGGCGATGAGGCAGACAGGCAGAGTGGTTAGGAGCGATGAGGCAGGCAGGCAGGAGAGTGGTTAGGAGCCAGTGGTCCCGGATTGCAAGAGGGATCCTGGATTGTGAGAGGGTGCAGGTTGGGCTGAGGGACTCTCCTGTCCCCCCCATGCATGAATTTCGTGCACCAGGCCTCTAGTAGTGGACATAATGTTGTATCAGTTCCTAAACCCAGATCTTTAGTCTTCTCCTTTCTGTGTTTGAATATTTGTTCTTAGAGCACAACTTCCATGCTGTGTAAAAACTCAAGTAGCCCTGTGGACAGTACCTTGTGTTGATACTCTGAGGCACTGGTCTACAACCTGGATAAGTGCTCATGACAGCCAACCTTAGTTTGTTAGCCATACGAGTAATCCATATTGTAGTATATCATCCAGGCCCTATCTTTGACGTATCTATAACAAATTACCATTGCATGACAGTCCTCAAACAGTATCAACATAATGCTACCATACACTTACTTGTACTTATAACATTCCTTCTTTGTTAATGTAATTAGTGTTAACAAGAATTAAATATGAAGCATATTTAATTTGTTTTATGAATGATTTTCAAATAAAGTGGGTTTTATGCATTTTTATGCAGAAAATATTTGTTTCATAGAAACATTTATATTTAGATATATTTATCATTTCTTACATTTTTTAATTTTATTTTGAAGGGCTGGGTATGCTCATAATTTTTCTAGCATATAATAATATGTCTTCTGTATGAAACCAAATAATTTGGGATCTTAAGCACATATGAAAGGAGATATCTTTATATATTTTAAAGAGACAAAGCACATATGAAGAGATATCTTATATTTTATAAAGAGATAAGTTATAAGTTGTCTTAAAACCAAATCAGTTTTGGTTATATAATAAATATGTTCTAGGGAGTCTACTGTGAAATGTTGGGCTTATAATTAACAATATTGTATCGTGCACTTAAAATTTTGTGAAGAGGATTATTCTCATGTTAAGTATCTCTACTATAATTTTCAAAAGAAATCTAATTCATATTTATTCTACTGTAAGTAACTTTCTTGATTAATTTGGCACAATTTCTAGGATTATGTAATACTTATGTATTACTCAAGTGGTTTAACAATACACTACTAGAAATTTACTTGTTAAGGAACTTATTTCATACTAGTGGTCCAGTGCATGAAATTCGTGTATGGATAGGATCCAGCCAGCCTGGCCAGGGGGAGGGGACAAGGGTGGTTGGCCGGGCTGCCTGCTGGTCGAACTCCTGGTCAAGGGGACAATTTGCATATTAGCCTTTTATTATATAGGATATACACTGAGTGGCCAGATTATTATGCATTCAGAGATAATAATAATCTGGCCATTCAGTGTATATATTGGTATTTTAATCATTTTTAGTCCAGTCCAAATGCTGTAAGTATTATGCAGGGTACAGAGTGATGGGAGATGCTCTTTTGTTCTCCCTTTGTAGTTTTTATTATAGATTTCTACCTTTTATGTTCTTCAGATTTTTAACCTTAAAGATAATGACAATATTGTATTATTTCATTTATAAATAAATGTATATTAACCAAAATATACTAATCACAAATGGAAAAATACATTTGAAATATTAAAGAGCCGCTTCATTTTTATTTTTGGGAAAGTTTTAGTCAAGAAAATATATTCAGAGATTCATTGAAGAAGTTTACTAATGTTGGGGTGATAAAATGTCCTAAGGTTTATGATGATGGTTATACAACTCTATGAATATACTAAAAATCATCTAATTTTACACCTTAAATATGCCTATTTTATGATATATGAATTATGTATTGAATAAATCGTTATTTTAAAAAATGTATATACATTTCTCTGGCAGGTGGCAGAAGAGGAAATAAGAGACAAGGTTGCATGAGGGGAATTTCACAGACCACCACTGGCTGTCTAAGATAAGCCAACATTTTGTGATTTTTAAAGTTACCATTACTTTAGGAGTACTTTGTTAATAAGAAGAATACTGAACTTTTAAATGTAAAATCAGATATATACTGATCTGCTCTTGGCAGTGAATTGTTTTTGCAAGGATACTCTCTTTGTCAGTATTGTACCAAAGAGAATGAAATGGAAAAGCCTGACCATTTATCTGATGTTGAGAGAGGCTGTGGAAAATTAAACATTAATCTGTGTGACTGTCAGATTGCCTCAGAACTTATTTAATCACTAAAAAAAACCATTGTATTTATATTTTTAGTGTCTTCCAACCTTTATATATATTCAACATGACTGAATTTTTAAGGTTGGTGGATTTCAGGGTCTTACAATGCTTTCCATTATTTGGCAGGCCCTGTCAATTTCCACAAAAGGTTTAAGAGAGCAGAACTTATTCCTAAAAAATTGATGGAACTAACTGTGCAAGAGGACAAATTGACTATTCTGAGCTAAAGCAACAAAAGGAATCTTTTATGCCCACATTTTAAGATTCTGTCAAATAAGTTCACAAAAGATAAAATGAAAGAAAAGGAGGTAATTTTCAGATAACTTTGGGCTGTGAAAGCAATCAAAATAATTGTCATCTTGTTAAGACTATGTATTACATCTTTCACTACGAACTGTGGAATTAAACATTCTAATCTTATATATGCCCTAAAAAAGTAGCAAATATTTATTATATGAAGCACCTAGTCTTTAACAGGGATTTCAAGAAAAAGAAAAAAAGTATCTGTGTTTATGGCATTAACAAATGGAGACAGACAATAAATAAATTAGTAAGCTGAATATCTACCAAGGCCAATGGTTGTAGTTTCATTCGAGAAAAATAGAGCAGAATTGGACAATAGAGATCTGGGGAAGATAATATGTGTGTTAAATTTCCTATTTATACTAAAAGAAGTACCTTACATTAAAACAAATAGGAAACAAACATTAACATAATAGAATATATCAATAATTACATTACATTTTAATGGATGACATTCTCAATTTTTTTAACTACAGAAACCTGAGAAAAGCTGATAATCTTTAGTCCTTCCTTTTTATTTTTTTTTTAAATTTAAATTCTTTATTGGTTAAAGTATTACATATGTCTCCTTTTTCTCCCATTGACTTCCCCTCAGCCATTCCCAGCCCCCAGCACATGCCTTCACCCCCCTAACTGTCTGTGCCCACGGTTTATGCTTATATGCATGCATATAAGTTCTTTGGTTGATCACTTACCCCCTCCTCCCCTGCCTTCCCACTGAGGTTGGACGGTCTGTTCCATGCTTTTATATGCTGCTATGAATATAGGGTGCATATATTCTTTCTGATTGGTGTTTCTGAGTCCTAGGAATATATTCCTGGAAGTGAGATCACTGGGTCAAATGGGAGTTCCATTTTTAGTTTTTTGAGGAAACACCATACTGTTCCCCACAGTGGCTGCACCAGTCTGCATTCCCACCAACAGTGCACGGGGGTTCCTTTTGCTCCACATCCTCGCCAGCACTTGTCATTTGTTAATTTGTTGATGATAGCCATTCTGACAGGTGTGAGATGGTACCTCATTGTCATTTTGATTTGCATCTCTCAGATGATTAGTGACTTTGAGCACACTTTCATATGTCTCTTGGCCTTCTGTATGTCCACTTTCAAAAAGTATCCACTTAGGTCCTTTGCCTATTTTTTTATTGGATTTTTTATCTTTTGTTAAATTATGAGTTCCCTGTAAATTTTGGAGATTAAACTCTTACTGGATATAACATTAGCAAATATGTTCTCGCATGCAGTGGGCTCTCTTGTTGATTTGTTGATGGTTTCTTTTGCTGTGCAGAAGCTTTTTATTTTAATGTAGTCCCATTTGTTTATTTTCTCCTCAGTTTCCATTGTCCTAGGAGCTGTATTGGTAAAGATATTGCTATGAATATGTCTGATATTTTGCTGTCTATGGATTTTTCTAATATTTTTATGGTTTCCTGTCTTATGTTTAAGTCCTTTATCCATTTTGAGTTTATTTTTGTGTATGGTGTCAGTTGGTGGTCTAGTTTCATTTTTTGCATGTATCTGTCCAATTTTCCCAGCACCATTTATTGAGACTATCTTGACTCCTTTGTCAAATATTAATTGAGTATAATGGCTTGGGTTGATTTCTGGGTTCTCTGTTCTGTTCCATTGGACTATATAGTATGTCTTTTCTTGTGCCAGTACCAAGCAGTTTTGAGAACCGTGGCTTGTTAATGTAGCTTGATATCTGGTATTGTGATCCCTCCAACTTTATTTTTCTTTCTCAGATTGCTGCGGCTATTCCATGCCTTTTTTTATTCCATATGAAATTTTGGAGAGTTTCTTTTAGGTATGTGAAATATGCTGTTGGTATTTTAATGGGGAGTGCATTGAATCTATAGATTGCTTTGGGTAGTATGGACATTTTAATGATGTTGATTCTACCAATCCATGAACATGGTATATTCTTCCATTTGTTTATGTCTTTCTCTCTCTTTTTTTTTTTTTCAACATCCTATAGTTTTCTGAGTATAGGTCTTTTGACTTCTTAGTAAATTTTATTCCTAGGTATCCTAAGTGTTTTGTTGCAATGGTAAATGTGATTTTTTAAAAATGTCTCTTTCTGTGAGATCATTATTGGTGTATAAAAAAGCCATAGGTTTCAGGTGTTAATTTTGTATCCTGCTAGAGTGCCAAATTAATTTATTAAGTCTAGTAGTTTTTTGATGGAATCTTTAGGGTTTTCTTTGTACAATATCATGTCATCTGCGAATAATGACAGTTTTACTTCTTTTCCCATATGGATGCCTTTTATTTTTTCTTCTTATCTAATTGTTATGGCTAGAACTTCCAGTATTATGTTGAACAGGAATGGTGAGAGTGAGCATCCCTATATTGTTTCTGTTCTTAAGGGAAATGGTTTTAGTTTTTGCCCATTGAGTATGATGTTGGCTGTATGTCGTTATGGCTTTTATTATGTTGAGGTGTGATTCCTCTATTTCTACTCTGCTCAGAATTTTTATCAAGAAAGGGTATTGGATTTTGTCAAATGCTTTTTCTGCATCAATTGTTATGAGTATGTGATTTTTGTCTCTCAATTTGTTTATGTGAGGTGTCACATTTATTTATTTGCGGATATTGTACCATCCTTGCATCCCCAGAATAAATCCCACTTGGTCATGGTGTATGATCTTTTTAATGTCATACTGAATCTGATTTGCTAGAATTTTATTGAGTATTTTAGAATCTATGTTTATCAGGGATATTGGCCAGTAATTCTCTTTTCTTTGTAGTATCGTTATCTGTTTTTGGTATTAGGGTAATGCTGGCTTCATAGTAAGAGCTTGGAAGTGTGCCTTCCTCTTGAATATTTTTGGAATAGGCTGAGGAGGATAGGATTTAGTTCTTCTTTGAATGTTTGGAAAAACTCCCCGGTGTAGCTATCCGGGCCAGGGATTTTGTTTGCTGGAAGTTTTTTTTATTACTACTTCAATTTCATTGGTAGTTATCCTACTATTCAGGTTTTTAATTCTTCCTGATTGAGTTTTGGAAGATTGTATTTTTCTGGGAATATGTCCATTTCATCTAGATTGTCCAGCTTGTTGGAGTAGAGTTGTTCATAGTATTTTTTAATAATCCTTTGTATGTCTTTGGGGTCTGTTGTTACTTCATCTCTTTCATTTCTGACTTTGTTTACTTGAGTCCTCCTTGTTTCTTGGGGCAATGACTTTTAGATTATTTTTGGTTGATTATAAAAACAAGACCTAAAAATATGAAAATGCAGAGCTATTTAAAGTGATAGAATGAAAAAAGATATTACATATGAACATTAAACATAAGACAGTGTGTGAAGCTCCATTGCTAGCAGAAAATTAGACAAGAAAGAATATAATTATAAAATATGTAGCTTATTTTGTAATGATTAAAAAGGGTTGATTTGTGTCTTTCAGAATATAGGAACAGAAAAAATACTTACTGACTCATCCTATGAGGCCAACATTACCCTAAAACCAAAAATAGACAAAAAATTACAAATAAATAAAACTACAGACCAATATATCTAATAAACATAGATGCAAATATCTTAAAGAAAATGTTAATCTCAAATCAACAATATAAAAAAATAATTACATAACACAACCAAGATTTATCCCAGGTACACGAAGCTAGTTTAACATTGAAAAGGTAATTAATGAAAACTATCACATCAACAAACTAAAACAGAAAACTCTCATGATCATATCAACAGATGCTGTGAAAGCATTTGAGAAAAAAACAATACTCATTCAGGATAAATAAGGAAGTCTCAGTAAACTAGGAATAGAGGGTAATTTTCTCAATTTGAAAAAAAAAATCTACAAAAAATTATCCTACAGCCAATATACTTAATGGTGAGAAACTCAAAGCTTTCTCACAAAGATCACAAGGCAAGGATTACCTTTCACTGATTCTATTTAATGTTGTATTAGAAGTCGTTGCTAATGATATAAGGCAAAAAGGGGAAATAAAAGATATACAGATTGGGAAGGAAGACATAAAACTATTTCTTCACAGATGACATCATTTTCTTTGTAAAAATAATCTGAAATAATGAAATAAAAACTGGAACTAATAAGCGTCTATCACAAGAGAAAAGGCAAGGTTAACATAAGTACTCTATTGCTTTTATATACTAGCAATAAAGTGAAATTTGAAATTAAAACACATCACTTACATTATAAACTCCAAAATGAAGTACCCCAAGATAAATCTAACAAAGCATATACAAGATCTATATGAGAAAAACTATAAAACTAATAAGTGAAATCAAAGAACTAAATAATTGGAGGTTGATCTCATGTTCATGAATAGGAAAACTCAATATTTTCAAGATGTCACCTCTTCCTAATTTGAGCTATAGATTCAATGCAATAACAATGAAAACACCAGCAAGTTATTTTGTGGAAGACTGACACTACACAACTTCAAAATTTTAAAGACTTACTTCAGAGTTACAGTAATCAAGACAGTGTATATTGGTAAAAAAAAAAAAGGCAAATAGATCTATGCAACAGAATAGAGAGCTCAGAAATAGATCAACAGATATGTGGTCAACTGATAATTTAACAAGAGAGTAAAAGTGATGTAATGGAGCAAAGATAATCTCTTCAACAAATGGTACTAGAACAGCTGAACAACCACATGCAAAACATATACTTAGACACAGACTTTACATCTTTCAAAAATATTAACTCAAAATGGATCAGAGACTTAAATATCAAACACAAGATGTACAATTGCTAGAAGATAACATAAAAGAAACCTAGGTGACCTTGGATGTGACAATGCATTTTTTAAATTTATCATTACTGTTGAAAGTATTATAGATGTCCTCTGTTTTCTCTCATTGACACCCTTCCCTCCCCTACTCCTATCCTTTTCTCAAGAAGTCATCCCACTATTGTCTGTGTCCATGGGTTATGCATATATGCATATAAGTTTTTTTGGTTGATCTCTTCATCCCTACCCCCTTTCCTCTGAGGATCCTTAGTCTGTTGCATGCTTCCATGTTTCTGGATCTTTTTTGTCAGTTTATTTTGTTCATTGGATTCCACATATAAATGAGATCATGTGAGACTTGCCTTTCACTGACTGACTTACTTCACTTAGCATAATACAGCAAGGTCACTCCATGCTGTCTCAAAGGATAAGATATCCCTCTTTTTTACTGCTGCATAGTATTCCATGGTGTAGATATACCACAGATTTTTTTTATCAGTTCATCTATTGATGGGCACTTGGGCTGTTTCCAGATATTAGCTATTGTAAATTGTGCTGCTATGAACATAGGGATGCATCTATTCTTTCTGATTGGTGTTTCAGTCTTTTTAGGATACATTCACAGAAGTGGGATCACTGGGTCAAATGGCAGCTCCAATTTTAATTTTTTTGAGGAAACACTACACAGTTTTCCATAGTGTGTGTACCAGTCTGCATTCCTACCTGCAGTGTATTAGAGGTTTTTTTTCTCGTCAGCACTTGTTGATGGTAACCATTGTGACAGGTGTGAGGTGATACCTCACGTTGAGAAAAGAGACAGAGGAAGATACAAACAAAGTGGAAGAATATACCATGTTCACGGGTTGGTAGAATTAACATCATTAAAGTGTCAATACTACCCAAAGCAATCTGTAGATTCAGTGCAATCCCTATTAAAATGCCAATGGCATATTTCAAAGATCTAGAACAAACACTCCAGAAATGTATATGGAACGAACAAAGACCCTGAGTAGCGCAGCAATCTTGAGAAAGAGGAACAAAGTTGGAGGGGTCACAATACCAGATAGCAAGCTATCCTAGAGATCCACTGTAAAAAAACATAGGCAGTAAAATATCAGACACCTCATGTAGCAGAATTTTCACTGAAACAATGCCTAGGGCAAGAGAAATAAAAGATCCTGGTTTTCAGAAGTGGGAATGGGGAGCAATGAAAAGGCAGAGCATAGATTTTTAGGGCAGTGAAACTCCTCTGTATGATACTATAATGTTGCATACATATCATTACACATTTGTTAGAAATCATAGAATGTACAACACTGAGAGTGAAATCTAATGTAAACTTTGGGCTTATTATGTGTCAGTCTAGGTTCATCAGTTACAACAACTGCACCATTTCCATGAATGGCATTGATAATGAGGGAGGCTAAGCATTTTTGGGGACAAAAGATACTATCTGCACTCTCAGTGGATAAGATTACAACCTGTTTATGGAAATAGCTTAGTGTGCTTGTTCCAATGGGATGTTTCTTGGTCAGACATGCAATTTACACCGGAGCCCAATAATAATTCAGATACTGTTTCTCAAGTGGTGAATGTATGTCTGCATGGAAAGGCATAGATTTGTACAAAAACCACAGCTGTTGCCAGAAACAGGAGTTTCTCAGAGTGATCCTGGAAGCCAGTGTGAATTTCATCAATTGGATAAGTGTGTCTGCTGCTATAACCCACCTGCAGTGCTACAGCAGATCACCCAGAAGCCACCAGAAACCTCACTTTAACTATCTTCAAGGCTGATGCCTGCAAGTGATGTGAAATAACATTGTCTTCTCCTTCACTTCTGCCTAAAGAACATCATAAAAGGCCTGTCATTAGAACTTTCCCCAAAATCCCAATCAATAAGAGGATTCTAAAATTCATAGTTCCATACTTTTCCCCTGAAATTGAAGAAGTGGTGATAATGCAAATAGACAACTCAGAAAAGTGCTGAGAGTATCTAGATTATTGGACATACTTTTGTGGAAGGGAAATTGTTACCTAATGTTTTATATTCCTTTGAAATAGCAAAATAGACAAGTCTTCATTACTACAGGTATATTTTATTCAGTGGCATACAAATAAAATTGTTGTAACACTACATTAGTCAGGATAAGTTGACTCCCATAAAAATACAACTGATTTTAGTATCTTTGTATAATAAAAGTATAATATAATATAATCCTATATAATAAAAGCCTAATATGCAAATTGACCGAACTGTGGAATGACCGGTGGAATGACTAGTCGCTATGATGTGCACTGACCACCAGGGGGCAGGCGCTCAATTCAGAAGCTGCCCCCTGGTGGTCAGTGTGCTCTCACAGAGGGGGAGCACTACTCAGCCAGAAGCCAGGCTCACGGCTGGCGTAGCAGCAGTGTCAGGTGCCTCTTCCGCCTCCGTGGTAGCAGAGGTAAGGAGCTGAGAGGTAAGGAGCAACAAGCAGGCAGGTAGTAAGGAGCGAGAGTGGTGAAAGGTAAGGAGCAACAAGCAGGCAGGTAGTAAGGAGCGAGAGTGCGCAGGCCAGGCTGAGGGACCCTCCCCCGCAGTACACGAATTTCGTGCACCGGATCACTAGTATAATATAAAATAATAAATACAATATGATATAATACTGAAATTGCTGTCCAATGCAGGTAAACTGAATATTGGAAGTGGGACTTCTGTGTTTTTTTTTTCTATCTTGAAGCTCTACCTTTTTCTCAATTTAGGGACTCTTTCATTTAAACCAACACATAGAGAATAAATATGATATATTACAGTTGTTTTTATTAGATATCTGCAAGTTGTATGCATCAATTTTAACAAATATTCCATTAGGCCAAAAAAAGTGACATAGCAAAACTATAGAAAATATGACTGGCAAGTGTGAATATGTTTCAATCTCTGCCACAAATGCAGAAGGTTTATAAAACATACGTGAATGTCAACTTTTGTTGAAGAGTCAGTAGTTCAGATAAATATTTAGAAACAAACATCACTTCAAAAGGAGTTGAAAATATTTAAAATAAAATTATTATTTATGGTTACTAAAATTTAGATTAATTTCTAACTAATATTTTTATATAGTACATCAATACAATTTTGAAACTAAAAACCTAAATCTAAGACTAATTATGGCTGAATGGTAGCTACATATTATAGTTATTAAAAAAAGAGTTAATTTAGTTTTAACACATTCATATATATATATATATATATATATATATATATATATATATATATATATATATATATATATATATATATATATACACACACACACAGACACACACATACATACATGAATACATACCATATTTTCCAGCATATAAGATGGCTTTTTAACTCAGGAAAATCTTCTATACGCCCATTCGTTTTATACGCCAGAAAATACAGAATATATTTTTGTACATTAATGGAAAATGCTAGAATTCCTCTAGCATGTGAAACAAATATTTATAGATTATTATTGAGCTATATTGTTTTTATGATATTATGTGCTATTTATTAAAATAATTATAGACTCTAGTGCCCCAAGCCTACATTTTTTATTGTATGATTCATATTTTCACATAATGCAAAATGATAACATACATGCTGGATGTGTAACTCTAAAGATAAATATATTTACAAACTGTTTCCTAAATCAATTCTTGCTCAGTTTGCCAGTTATTTTCAGCTATTTGTATGATAGGCCAGCATTTTTTAATTAAAATTCTTATCTCAGCAAAACCCTGCATATAAAAATATATTTTAAGGAGTAAAATAAATAAATATGCATGTGATTTTTTAATGTATATTTCAAGGGAGGAGATGAGAATTATACTCTATTAAAATAGAACTGTTATAACATATTGCAATCCTATTATATATAATTTATAAATATATTTAAATATATAAATATTTTACGTATATAAGTCATAATATATAGGATTTATAAGGTTATAAATAATGGTATGAGTAAATAAATAAGGGCATATGTCAATAAATACTCCCATTCTTAGATTATTAACCAGTGCTTTAGATTTCTAACTAATAAAGATGATGACAATGTAACACATAATAAGTTAAATTTTACAATAAAATGTTTTTCCAGTGAATCACTATAGCACATGTATGTGTGTATATGTCATTGATTTTTTTTAATTTTAGTCAAAGTGATAAGATTCCCTGAGTTCTCAAGAGAATTACAGCTATATCACAGTAGAATTATGATTCAGAAGAAGTAATAATGTGGAGGGAATGTGTAAGGAATTTGCATACCATAAAAATAATCATATTTCTCTACAAGATTGTAATGAATTTGCCTTCCTTGAACATATATATTTTTTGTGCAACATTTCATCTTTGTGAATCAAGCCACAAACTGTAAACTTCACTGTTTCCAGTATTTTCACAACATAAAATTCCTTAAGGTATAATCTTATATGTTTTGAAATCTAGTGATAGAGTTACCTGTTTCAAATTTATTGAATACATTTTAATAGTCATTGAAAGGTTTCAATTAAAACAGTGAAATGATCACACAGATTTTATTTTCTTCTCATATCATGTAATTAAATCAATATTAATAGTAGGTTATAGGAGAAGCATCAATTGATTAAAAATTATATAGTTCCTCAGATAAAAGGAAATAGATGGCATCAAATATACAGTAAAATGAAGAAGATACAGATAAGAGTTCTTCCTTTCCATAGCAGATCAGTAGATATTCTGGAGTCCACCCTGCCAATCTAACACCTGTGGCCTGACTACTACCTATGGCCATATTCAATGCATCTATTTAAATGCACTTGAAGTGTATACATTTGAGCTGCCTATGGCTCAACCGCAGTTGGAGAAGGACAATGGACCAACAATTCATCTCCCCTGCATATTTTTCTGCAGTTTATTATAATGATAAATAGAATAAGTTTCCCATCTTGCTTTTAGTCTGTTGGCTTTGAGTTAGAACTGTCCTATTTTATCTACCTGAATAATAGCGTACTTGTTCTGAGTATATTTGGGGCAGAAATTTTCTTGAATTATTATACTTTAAAATTTTTTTTATACTCAACTCATTTGATCTCAAGATATTCCTTTAAATTTTCTGGTGTGTTGATAATATTCTTTATCCTCTATTGGATTTTTATGGAGTCATATTGAAAATTCATTTTTGTTATAGGTTTGGAAATAAAGGCATGGGCAGATGAGTAGGCAAATGTGAACAATGGATCATCTTAACTCAGTGCCAAATACATGTTTAAAAAGATAACATAAATGTAGGTTAAAAGAAGTGATGTTTCTTATCATAGCTTCACAGGCAGAGCTTGGAGCTCAATTTTATTTTCATAAAGTATTATGGTGTGATTACATCATCTGCCTCAATAATTTAAAATAACCTCCATGCTTTATTCTTCCTGCAATTTAATTCCAAACCAAAGTAAAAATCAACATTGCCTAGCCCAGCCAGTGTGGCTCAGTGGTTGAGGATTGACCTATGAACCAGGAGGTCACAGTTTGATTCCCTGTCAGGGCACATGCCAGTGTTGCTGGCTCAATCCCCAGTGTGGGGCGTGCAGGAGGCAGCCAATCAATGATTCTCTCTCATCATTGATATTTCTATCTCTCTCTTCCTTTCCCTTCCTCTCTGAAATTAATACACACACACACACACACACACACACACACACACACACACACACACACACTAGGGGCCTGGTGCATTAAATTCATGCACGAGGGGGAGGAGGTGTGGGTCCCTCAGCCCGACCTGCACCCTCTCCAATATAGGAGCCCTCAGGGGATGTCCTACTGACGGCTTAGGCCTGCTCCCCAAGGTTCTCTGCTCTCTGTGGACCTGTCTGCTTGACACCACCGCAGGCCCTGGTGTCTGCTGTCTGTGGGGGCCCTGTGGGGGACTGCTTGCCCCTCCCTGCCATGTCCAGGGGCAAGCAGGGCCCTGCTGTCTGCTCGCTTGCTACAGGGGACGTTCCTGCCCCACCCCCGGCTGCATTCACGCACGCCGGCTCGGAGCGCCTGGGTCCCGGGAATGTTCCTGCCCTGCCTCTGGCTGCTCTGCACCTGTGCATGTAGGCCCGGAGTGGCCGGGGGATCGTTCCAGGACCTCAGCCACTCTGGGCCTATGCACAGACCTACAGGCTCAGAGCGGCCTGGCTCCCGAGGATGCCTGTCTTTTTTATTAGTGTAGATATATATTTAAATCAACCCTGCTTATTTCCAAGTGGGATTGTATTGGTTGTCATGAAACAAATTGGCAGCTCAGCTTCAGCTGATTCTTATTTTTTGTTTGCTTACTATTTTTATTTTTTAGAGAGAGAGAAGAGAGATAAAACATTGATGACAGAGAACATCAATTGGTTCCTCCTACATGTCCCCTTACTATGACATGTCTGCAACCCCCTGGGCATATGCCCTGACATGGAATTGACCTGGGGACCTCTCGGTTCATGGGTCAAAACTCAATCACTGAGCAACATCGGCCGGGGTCAGCTGATTGTTATTGCTTGATCAGTTCTAGTACTGTACTGCATACATGAAAAGTGAATACTTGATTTATTATCTGTGTACAAACTCTAGCCTCATGCCTTAGTAATTAAGTCCTTTTGTTATGTAGTCTTACTTCATATACTGTTTCTGGATCCCCTGCTAGTACTTCCACTCATAAGTGTATTTTCCATTGTTTTAGCTTCATGATGTTCTTTGCTAGTGTTTAAAACTCTGTTGTCTCTTCTTCAACTTCACCTACTTAAAAATCTCACTCTAGCAGAAGTCATGATCATTTTTTACCGAACAGTGACTCAATGCTAACTACTATCCCATGTTCATTTTAATTAACAAATTATAGAAAAACCTATTCTAGTACATATCCCTGCTTATTCAGCCTTATGATATCATATTCTAAATATTGAATGTTACCCAAGAATGAAAAAAATTACACTATTAAATATTCTAATGCTTTCCAAAAATCAAGTAATGGAAAATATCATGCTAATATGTATGTACATTATATTCCATACATGTGAAAATAATTACGGTGTTTTACAATAAGATATATTTATAAAATTGTATTGTGATTCCCAAAGCAAGAAATGCTAATGAGATTTTTATAAGCTTTCTGTTAATTTAGCACATTAAAAACAATTATATAAAGAGATTCCATTTAAAATGCCTTCCTGTATAAACTGGGGATTTTTCTCTTTTTCAGTCTAATTCTGCTCTTAACTTTCAGCTAGACAGTGGCTTAATTTAGTGATACTTGATTAGATTTGGCTTAAACAGACTGTTGGTTTTGCTTGTTTGTTTTTTAAGCATTTCTTTTTTTCTATTTTTTAAGCCTTTCTTTAAAAACAAACAAACAAAAAAAAACAACCAAGTGTTTCTCTGAAGATAATATTCTCTGGCTGATTGAATCAGTGACACACACCCCTCCCCTTAACAAGGAGAATGATCTACACTGAACATACTGTACTGTAATATTATTACCTGATCATAAAATGTATTTGTATTTAGCCAAAAATCCAAAACATGAGTTTTACCTACTTAACAATTTTTTAGGATTTTTTAAGTGCACACTAGATATAGTATTGTTAAATACAGGCACTCTATTCTCTAGAACTTATTCATCTTGAATAACTGAAACATTGTACCTCTACAACTTATCACTTACTTTATATACAACAAAAAAGATATAGAACTCTTCTTAGTAGCAGCTTATTGTTCCTCAGTGGTTAATCCTTGGAGATGAGGAAAACTACTTCCTAAAGGAAGTTCCAGGAGCTCTATGTGGAATAGTTCAAAGCTAGGGTGATACTCACACCATTGACTTTAAATAATGACCCAGGCAATATTGAGAATGCAACAAATTATGAGTCTGATATTTTATGCTGTGTATTAGCCAGTCATTTCTTTCTTTTTTTAAAAATACATTTTTATTGACTTTTTACAGAGAGGAAGGGAGAGGGATAGAGAGTTAGAAACATCGATGAGAGAGAAACATTGATCAGTCGCCTCCTGCAAGCCCCGCACTGGGGATTGAGCCCACAACCAAGGTACATGCCCTCAACCGGAATCGAACCCGGGATCCCCCAGTCCACGGCCTGTCATTCTATCCACCGAGCCAAACTGATCAGGGCTTAGCCAGTTATTTCCATAAATGAGGACAGAAGACACAAAACACCTGAGTCAGAGATAAATAATTTTTTTACTCATTGTGTAATAAACAGCATCAGCTCTTTGACTGTACCCATTTCCTTGAATCTCAAGTCCCTGAGCCAGAGTGTGGGGGTGAGAGGCCCAGAATGACCACAGTCAATGCTGTGTAGAAGTAGGTTTGCATCACAGTTGAAGAACCCCAAACTAGAAGTTTCAGATCTTTTATGATGGGCTGTAAACAAACCTGCTTGACATTTGCACCAGAAGGAACCATTGTCATTACGCTGAAGACTAAATAATTATTCCCTTTACTCCAATGGAAGCGCCCCCTATACAGTTCATGAATAGGCACTGTGCACACATTGCTGAAAAGATAGAAAGATAGTCTAGAAAAAAATAATGGTTAGTGCCATGCTTATATGACTTGAAAAACAAAAGAGACTCAAGAGGAACTGCCTTCCAACAGTGTACATATTTCTATGCTTCTTTTATATGATATATTATCTTATACTGTAATTAACTGTTCATTTGTCTCTCTTCTTAATACTAATGGCTGTCTATTTCTTTATTGATTTTGAATCCTGAGCTTCTAGAACTAATTTTTTAAAGTAAGTGATCAATATTACTAAGTGAATAAATGCAATTTTATCTAGTAAAATTAAAATGAGTAAGAATATAATAATTTCAGAATTCTAGTTGTTTACTAGCCTGACTTTCTTCCTCTAGAGTACAGTAAGTTCTGTTCTGAAAATAAAAAGAAATACAAAAGAATTTAGCTTGTTATAGCAAAAGTTGTGAATATGAGCAAACATCTTTAGATACAGCAGAAGGTCATGTAGTTCTAAGTATGGAAGAGTTGTACATCCTGTGGCTGTTTCAGTTCTGAAGAAAGGGGTTTTTTGTGAAGGGGTTGGTAACTGGTTAAGTGCTCTAATGACAATGAGATATCAGTTCATTTCCTGCATTTCAAGAACAAGAGAGAGCCTACAAGTACTACAAATACCTATACTGTATCCTCTCATCTAGAATAGAACATTTCACACTCTTACCTTGACCTATCTGTATAGACTTGTCTTCCTCCATTCCCCTCCATCTAATCACGAAAGTTGACTACATGCATTACAAATATAATGCCCTTCTTCTATGGCCTATTGCTTTTTTCACTCAATAAACTAGCCCTCCTATTTCAAAAGTCTCAATACATATAAAGGCTAAGTCAGAGGTAATTTTTTTTTTCATTCTAACTTGTCTGGAATTGGTATATGAACCTCTCTCATGGAGTTAATTATTACTGTCTTGAATTATTAATATTTGTGTCATGTTTTTATATTATATATTAGGTTGCACATTGTAATATTGCCAAAAAATGCATGGTGAAAATGCCATTAAAACTGTGTTCCACTTTAAAGTTTATTCTTCTTTCTTCCACTTGAAACACTAGGAAATATATTCTAAGGAAATTCCAAAAAATGTAATCTTCAATTCCCATCAATCCTATATTTAAATTTTTTTTGAATAAGTAGAAAAACATAGCAGATTTGTGGGAAGTTAAAATGATAAAAACTATAAATATAAACACTCCCAATTCAGATAAGTTATTCTATAATATTTTTGTGAATTGATTTAAAAGCATTTTTTAGCATTGCATCTAGAAAAAATAAGTTCAATGACTTTTAGAAAATAATAATCATTTAAAAAATGTCACCTATTTATTAAACAATTAAGTGCTATGGATTAGCCTTCCTGATATTTGAGTATATTTATAAAGAACAAACATTTAAAATATTAAAGGATATCTAACATTCTTGGAGTCAGTATATCAATAGTCCAATAGATATATGGTATATATTACATAATATTCAAATATGTAAGAAATATTTCTAGATAACAATTTTGATTTCAAGTTACTATTACATAGATTGTTAATATTTGGAACTAATTGAAAAAAAATAGCTAAAAATTGCAATCTTATCTAATTCTCTACCACAAAATAAATTCCAGCTGAATGATAGATTTATATATAAGAAAGAGTACTTTTTAAGCAAGTCACATAATTTATAATTTAAATGAAGAAAAAAATGTACGTTGTGGTATGCACGCACACATGTGGGCACACACATGCAAACACACACAGTCTCTCGCACACATACGCACCAAAAAATTCTTGTTTTTTATAAGGAGAATACCATAAATTCAGAATGATTGGATACAGTGACAGCACATGTATACATGAACACTAAAGGAATAATCTCTTTTTTTTCAGATATGACAAGTAATGAAGAATTAAAATGAACTGGACATATACACTTTGAAGATATCCAAAGCATATTAAAATATGTTCTACCCATTATTTGACAAAAGTATTTAAAAATTGGGCAATATATATAGCTGCTGACATTATAAGAAAAACATTGCTTAGCTGGCATGGCTCAAGTGGTTGAACATCAATAATATATATATATAAAGAAAATAAAAATATAGATGGTGTTTTGGGTAAAAATGGTACAATTCTGGAGAGACCTTTGGAATTATTAAAACATAATAAAAATGTACATTATGTTTGAGTTTAAACTCTACTTCTAAAAGTTTATTTTATAGATTGTTAAGTACTTTTGGAAATTGCCCAGGAATTCACAGATTTATAAATAATTACATAATTATATATAATTTATTATATATGACTAAAGGCCCAGTGCATGAAATTCGTGCACAGTGGGAGGTTGTTCCTCAGCCCAGCCTGTACCCTCTCCAATATGGGACCCCTCAAGGGATGTCCGACTGCCCGTTTAGGCCCGATCCCACTGGGATCGGGCCTAAACGGGCAGACGGACATCCCTCTCACAATCCAGGACTGCTGGCTCCCAACTGCTTGCCTGCCTGCCTTCCTGATTGCCCCTAACCGCTTCTGCCTGCCAGCCTGATCACAGCCTAACCACTCTGCTGCCAGCCTGTTTGCCCCCAACTTCCCTCCTCTGCCGGCCTGGTCACCGCTAACTGCCCACTCCTGCAGGGTTGATCACCTCCAACTGCCCTCCCTTGCAGGCCTAGTCCTTCTCAACTGCCCTCCCTTGCAGGCCGGGTGCCTGCTAACTGCCCTCTCCTGTTGGCCATCTTGTGTCCACATGGGGGCAGTCATCTTTGACCACATGGGGGCAGCCATCTTGTGTGTTGGAGTGATGGTCAATATGCATATTACTCTTTTATTAGATAGGATAGAGGCCTGGTACAGGGGTGGGGGCCAGCTGGTTTGCCCTGAAGAGTGTCCCGGATCAGGTAGGGGTTCCCTTGGGACGTGGGGTGGCCTGAGAGAGGGGCCTGTGGTAGTTTTCAGGCCAGCCACGCCCCCTGGCAACCCAAGCAGAGGCCCTGGTATCTGGAATTTATTTTCCTTCTACAATTGAAATTTTGTAGCCTGGAGCGGAGCAAAGCCTGCTGTTCCCTCCACGGCCGGCAGCCATTTCTGTGGCAGTTAATTCACCTTCTACAATTGAAACTTTGTTGCCTTAAGCAGGTGGGCCCGGCCAGGGTGTGCAGAAAGCTTTGCTTCCCCTGTTGCAGGCAGCAACCCTGGCCTGCTCTCTCAAGCTCCATTCTGCCACCATTTGTTTGAATTTGTTTACCTTCTATAATTGAAACTTTGTAGCTTGAGTGGAGGCTTAGTCCTGGCAAGGGCAGGAGGAAAGCTTGGCTTCCTCTGTTACCTAGGAAACCTTGCTCTCTGTGGCTGTAACCATCTTGGTTTGGGTTAATTTGCATGCTCGCTCTGATTGGATGGTGGGCGTGGCTTGTGGGCATGGCTTGTGGGTGTGTCGGAGGTATGGTCAATTTGCATATTTGTCTATTATTAGGTAAGATTTTTGCTTCATCAATAGGGAGCTAGTATGCATAAAAACTAATACTTTAGCAATTTCTAGATACTTACATGATTTTCTAAGCTCTTTATTTATTTTAAATAAATACACACATGCCCTGCCACCCCTCCCTCCTCCTATCCCCCGCCACACAGTTGACGCAAAAGACACAAAGCCTTTGTTTAAAGGTGAACGTGTGGTGATGGGTGGGATTATTTTCTCTAGAATAAGCATGTCAAACTCAAAGGCTAACACTGGCCAAATAAATGAGGCCTGCGGTCAGCGATCCGTGAGCTTGACATGCCTGCTCTAGAAGGATGAACAATCAGTTACATACATTGTAAATCTGGAAAGGAAGCCTAGATGACTGGATACTAGAGGAGAATGGGCAAGAACAAATTATTGAATGCTTTGTCATAGTGTATTTATTTGTAATTAAATGATTATATAAAATTTTCAAAAAAAGCACACTATAAATATGAAATTAAAAAGTCAACTCAATTTTAATAAAAAAATCTCTGTATTTCAGTGACAATTATTATGATTGATGGCTAACTGGGCAAAATATGGAAATACAGTTGACTATTTGCATTTTATTTTTCTAAAAATTTCTTTGTTTAAGCTACATTTAAAGTGTGAAGCTTTATATTTTTAAAATCATCACCAATAAAAGAAAACATGCTAAATAATGAATCATGTATTCAACAGTTATGCTATAGGAATGGATAGGAGAAATATGATCTTCATTAAGTAGAAATTAATCAATGTACCCGCTGCCTATGATATCAAAAATGGAGAAAATACTGTAGCTTCCTCATATAAATAGTACCTGGAAGTATTTTTTCTTCTGTGTCTGGCTTATTTCACAAATATATTGTCCTCTTTGACTGATATATTCAGAAGAAACAGTCAGATCTGTGACTAAGCAATTTCTACAAGGGCCACATTCTCAGGAGTTGACTAGTGCAAATATGACATCCAAGGATCAATAAGAATATGTTTTATCCACTGTCTATGCTGAAATTTAGATTACCTCTTCTATAATCCCTGCCCTGACATGTTGGGGAGAAAGCCAAGAGATAAGGCTGTGTTAATAAGCATGAGAGTACTTCAAGTTTTCAATGACATTGATTTCATGTTCACTAATCCAATATAAATAGGTAATTGAGCTTCTAGCATTCATGGGATGCTTACTTTGGTTTGATATGGCAGTGGTCAAAGTCCAGTTTCTCTGAACCCTCCCTAACAACTTAAGCGGGTCTGCAAAATATATCTGACTAAGGTAGGAGTCAATTAAGAAAGTGCTAAAATATATGGTAACAGATAATAAAACAATTAGCCCTGTTTTTCCTATAAATCAAGGACCCCACATGCAAATGCAGATAACAAAACAAGGCAGACAGCATACATTATTTCAGCATATGACTCTTTTTTAAAATTTATTTTTATTGTTGACAGTATTAGAAATGTAACCTAATTTCCACACCTTTGTCCCCCTCCACCCAGCCCCAGCCCCGCCCCAGGCCTTTACCACACTATTTTCCTATGTCCATGGACTATGCATGTAAGTTCTTTGGTTAATCTCTTCCTGCATCCCCAAACTCCCTTGAGATTTGAGATGTCAGTTTGTTCCATGCATCCATGCCTCTGGACCTATTCTTTTTCATCAGTTTATTTTGTTCATTAGATTCTACTTACAAGTGAGATCATGTGATATTTGTCTTTCTCTTACTGGATTATTTCACTTAATATAACAATCTCCAGGTCCATCCATGCTATTGCAAAGGGTAAGAGATCCTTCTTTTTTATAGCCCATGATATTTCAATATGTAAATATAACACAGCTTTTCTATCCACTCATCTATGGATGGACACTTGGATTGTTTCTAGAGCTTAGCTATTGTAAATAACACTGCTATGAACATAGGGGTGCATATATTCTTTCTGAGTTCTTAGGATATATTCCCAGAAGTGGTATTTCTGTATCAAAAGTCAGTTCCATTTTTTTTTAATGTTTTGAGGAAACTCCATTATGTTTTCCACCGGGGCTGTGCCAGTCTGCATTCCCACCAGCAGTGCACTAGGGTTCCCTTTCTCCCCATCTGCACCAGCACTTGTTGTTTGTTGATTTATTGATGGTAGCCAATCTGGCAGTTGTGAGGTAATACCTCCTTGTCTTTTTAATTTGCAACTCTCTGATGATTAGTGACATTGAGCAATTTTTTCATGTCTCTTGGCCATCCGTATGTCCTCTTTAGAGAAGTATCTACTCAGTTCCTTTGCCCTTATTTCAGAGAGGAAGGGAAAGGCAGAGAGAGATAGAAATGTCATGATGAGATGTCAATGATGAAAAAGAATCATTGATTAGCTGCCTCCTGCATGCCCCCTACTGGGGATCTAGCATGCAAGCTGGTCATATGCCCTGACCTGGAATGGAATAATGATTTCCTGGTTCATACTAGTAGGTTGATGCTCTACCACTGAGACACAACAGCTGGACAGTTTTGCCCATTTTTTAATTGGATTGTTTGTCTTCCTTTTGTTGAGTTGTAGGAGTTCTTTATGTATTTTGGGAATTAACTCCTTGTCAGATGTATCATTGGTAAATATGTTCTCCCATACAGTGAGTTCTTTTTTCATTTTGATGATGGTTTCTTTTGCTGTGCAAAAGCTTTTTAGTTTGATGTAGCTCCATTTGTTTCTTTTTTCCCTTTGTTTTTCTTTCCCTGGGAGATGCATCAGTATCTGCTATGAAAATTCTGCTATGTGCGATGTCTGCAATTTTACTGCCTGTTTTCTTCTAGGATTTTTATGGTTTGCAACTTACATTTATTTTGTCCATTTTGAGTTTATTCTTGTGTACGGTGTAAGTTTATTTCTAGATTCATTTTTTGCATTATCTGTCCAATTTTCCCAACATCCTTCATTGAATAGATTGTATGATCTTGTCTCCTTTGTCAAATATTAATTGATCATAATGGCATGGATCGATTTCTGGGGTCCATCCATCTATATGCCTATTCTTGTGACAGTACCAGGCTGTTTTGATTATAATGCTCATCAAAGTGGGAATGAAGGGAACATACCTGAACATAATAAAGGCCATATATGACAAACCTACATCAAACATCATACTCAACGGGTAAAACTAAAAGTGTATCACTTAACAGGAAGAAGACAGAGTGTACCTTTACCACTCTTATTCAGTGTAGTACTGGAAGATCACAGTGATCAGACAAGAATAAAAAATAAAAGTCATCCAAATTGAAAAGGAGGGGAAAAAAGTGTCATTATTCACAGATGACATAATATTGTACACAGAAAATCCCAAAGACTCCACTAAAAAACTTCTGGATTTAATAAATGAATTCAGCAAAGTATCAGGATTAAAAATTAACATCCAGAAATCAATTGCATTTTAGATACCAATAATGAACTTTCAGAAAGAGAAACTTAAAAAAAATCCCACTTACCATTGCAACAACAACAACAAAATAATAAGATAGCTTGGAGTAAACTTAACCAAGGAGGTAAAAGACCTGCAGCCACTGTGGAGAAAAGTATGGAGTTTCCTCAAAAAACTAAAAATGGAACTGCCATTTGACCCAGTGATCCCACTTCTAGGAATATATCCCAAGAAACTAGAAACACCAATCAGAAAGGATATATGCACCCCTATGTTCATAGCAGCACAATTCACCATAGCTAAGATTTGAAAACAGCCTAAATGCCCATCAGCAGATGAGTGGATTAGAAAACTGTGGTACATCTACACAATGGAATACTATGATGCTGTAAAAAAGAAGGAACTCTCACCATTTGCAGCAGCATGGATGGCTCTGGAGAGCATTATGCTAAGTGAAATAAGCCAGGCAATGAAAGAAAAATACCACATGATCTCACTCATTTATGGAAAATAAAGAACATTATAACCTGATGAACAAAAAGATAGATACAGAGGCAGTAAAGCATCGAACAGACTGTCAAATTACAGTGGGAAGGCTGGGGAGTGTTGGGGTTGGGGGGAAAGAGATCAACCGAAGGACTTGTATGCATGCATATAAGCACAACCAACAGACACAAGACACTGGGGGAGTTGGGGGGAGATAAGGGCATGTGACAGGGGGTAGGGGAGGCTGGGGGAAGGTCAATGGGGAAAAAAAGGAGATTTTTGTACTACTATATGTAATACTTTAAACAATAAAATAATATTCAAAAAAAGACCTGTACTCAGAAAACTATAGGGTATTGAAAAAAGAAATAAAGAAAGATATAAACAAGTGAAAACATATATCGTGTTCATGGATTGGAAGAATTAACACCGTTGAGATATCCATGCTACCCAAAGCAATCTATGCATTCAATTGAATCCCTATTAAAATACCATGGGCACATGTCATAGATCTGAAGCAATCTATGCATTCAATTGAATCCCTATTAAAATATCATGGGCACATGTCACAGACCTAAAGCACATATTCTAAAATTTATATGGAACAAAAAAGTCCCTGAATAGCTGCAGCAATCTTGAGAAAGAAGAATAAAATCGGAGGGATCACAATACCGGATAGCAAACTGTACTAAAAAGCCATTGTAATCATCAGGTGATTCTTAAAGGAAACTGGCACTATTCTGTTCCATCCAAATGAAGTCAGGGAAAAAATATAGGTCCAAAGTTGCAAGATAGACTTTTGTTTATTTGTTTGCTTTGCCTTTTTTTGTTTTTATTCTTCGTACAGAGAAATGTTTTGCTTTGTTTTGTTTTTTTGAAATGTTTGACTTGAGCCACACCAATCACAAAAATGTTAGTAGTAATCCTCAGTTCTCACTTGTATGCTTGAAGAATGTTTATAAAACTTCAGTGAATACCTAATTACCTAATAATTTTGTTAAAATGGAGACACTAATTCAGTACACCTTGGTTGGCACTTAAGAGTCTAAATTTCTAACAAACTCCAACATGATACCAATGTGGCTGGTCTGTGGATTAAACTTATGGTGGTAGCAAGGTACTAGTTCATCTAGAATTAATAAAATAAATTTTAACCTTCTAATTTTAAAATTTAAGTTGCTAAATGACTAAAGTGATGTTTATTTGTTCAAAGATAAACAGCAGAAAGGAGAATATTTTCTATTAACTTTGCCAAGTATTTTATAATCTAATTGTCTATCTATTTACAAAACATATACTTGTAACAATATATTTTATTTCTGATGTCAATATTATTTTCTGGCCAAAATTTAACTTTAAGTTTATATAGACTTTATAAAAAACAATCATATTGCTCAATACATTACCAAATGATACAAAATAGCCATAGTATTGGAGTGAAGTTTTATAAGTAAACCCCAAAACCCTGAGTAATGTGTTAAACTGGAGTCTTGTTTCAGAAACATTAATCACACAAGCAATTGTTGATGAGGGAGGGGATATTGTTTCCAGTGTTTGGATATGTTATTTCCCAAAAGAGTTTTTTGTACGATAGTTGAGCATCAAAGGCTGCAATGAGACCAGGGTCATTAAAATTCCGTGTTGCAAATAAAAATGGCTTGTGAACACAGCACATTCTTTTTATATTTAACTTGCCTTCATGCTCCAGAAGCTCTGTTACAATGTAATTGGGAGTCTCAGCTGTCCCATTTAGGATGTCCACTGTTCAATTCAGTGAATCAATGCATTTTCCTAAATGGTGATTGCAATATGCTAGGTTAGCAAATGACTACAAAATGATCATTTCTACATTTATCATTTCTAAAGTAAAGGAAACTACTGGTTTCTCTCTTTTATTTACTTCTAACCGCCCTTATTGATTGTATGATTGCCCACCTAGCTGGGCAAAGTTAGAAAAAAAGGATTTTTGCTTGAGTGATTACTACTTAATTTCACTTTGATGACATGTTCATTTCTTAGGAATCCCATTCATTCTAAATCCTCTAACCTTCAACTCTGAAGAAATTAACAAAGTATAAACAGACAATGATAGAATCCCAAGAACACTTGCTTGGAAATAGCCTTCTCTGGAGACTGAAAAGCTTTCAAGATCCAAGGGATTAAATTTGTTGTTCTTGTTAATCCTCACCTGAGGATATTTCTTTTCCCCATTGGTTTTTAGAGAGAGTGGAATGGAGAGATGGGGAAAGAGAAAGAGAGAGAGAGAGAGAGAGAGAGAGAGAGAGAGACATCGATGTAAGAGGGACACATCAAATGTGGGCTGAGGCTCTCTAACTATGCAACACTGGCCAGGGCCAAGGAATTAAATGTTAATGCCTGTTGTCATTTTTGGTGCTTGCTATGCCTAAAATGAGTTGAGGATATCAAGAGACAAAATTTATGAAGTGGGATACATACTTAAGACCAGAAAGTGTTTGCTTTGAATAAACTGCCACAAGAATTCTTCACCCATGCCTTTTATGGCAGTGCCAACTAATTTCATTTGTGCTTTGTTACATGAAAGTAGTTAGATTTAAAAAAGAAAAAGAAAACTAGGAATGAAAACATGTAATAACATTTATCATGTAAATTTAACAAAACTGCCAGCTCTAATTAATGGCTTTAGTTGCCCCATGGTGAAAACTTTTGGGGTACTTATGAGAAATAAAAAATTAAAATGTGAATGTAGTTGAAAATTTACAAATATTACTAATTGGTAGTTACAAAATAGGCAAGGGTTTGCAAGGTAAAGCATAGGTAATATAGTTAACAATCCTACCTAATAAAAGAGTAATATGCAAATTGACCACACCTTCTCTACACCCAAGCAAGGGTTTGCAAGGTAAAGCATAGGTAATATAGTTAACAATCCTACCTAATAAAAGAGTAATATGCAAATTGACCACACCTTCTCTACACCCAAGCCATGCCCACCAGCCAAACAGGGCGAGTATGCAAATTAACCCAACCAAGATGGCGGTTAATTTGCATATCAAGACAGCATAGAAAGAAGCCAAGCGTGGAGAAGCAAGCAGGCAGGGCCAGTGGAGAAGGAAGGGAAGCAGATGGCGGGGGGTGGGGGGGAAAGCACAGCAGGAAGCCCTATTGCAGGAATCTTCCTGCAACGGGCTACTAGTATTGTAATAACTATTTATGGTGCCAGATGGGCACTTGAATTATCAAAGGGAACACTTTGTAACATATATGAATGAATATCGCTGTGCTGTACACCTGAAACTAATACAAAATAGGGTTGAATGCAACCTGTAATAAAAAAAAATAATGTAAAAAGTTAAAATAGATAATTTTCATTGTGTAATAAATGTAGTTTGTATTGTTTAAATGTGATCTTACAGTGGTCACACAACATTATCCATCTTACTGGGGGTTTTTTTGTGTGCTTTGTTTTGATTTTGTAATCCTCACCCCAGGATATTTTTTCAATAGATTTTTTTTTTTTTCGAGAGTGGAAGGGAGGGGGGAAGGGGAGAGAAAGAGGGAGAGACATTGATGTGAGAGAGACATATTTATTGGTTGCCTCCTGCTCCTGTCCCAACCTGGACCTGGGATCAAATATGCAACCACCTGCAACCTAGGTACCTGCCCTTGACTGGGAATCGAACCCATGACCACCTGGTGCTCAGGCCGATGCTCTAACCCAGTGGTCGGCAAATGAGGTTTGTGAGCCACATGAGGCTCTTTGGCCCCTTGAGTGTGGCTCTTCCACAAAATACCATGGCCTGGGCGAATCTATTTTGAAAAAGTGGTGTTAGAAGAAATTTAAGTTTAAAAAATTTGGCTCTCAAAAGAAATTTCAATTGTTGTACTGTTGATATTTGCCTCTGTTGACTAATGAGTTTGCTGACCACTGCTCTAACCAATGAGCAAAACCAGCCAGGACCATCTTACTAGTATCCTATGCTAAATATATATTCAAAATATAGTCTGATATTTTCTGATAATTTAAGTATAGAGGAGAATTTATACAAATAAAAAATTATTTCTAACACTTTAGAAATTTCAAGTTTTTACTCACTCAATAATTAAGCAAACTAAGAATGTGATTCAACATAACATCACAGGACCTATGACTTTGATAAAGTAGTTACTGACATATATGTGTTAACAAAAATGTATTGTTCTGCATTTAGACTTAGCAAAGTACACATTCAGATTATTCAGTATTGATCAAATAGAGGATAAACCAAATAACAAAGAAGATTTTTTAAAAATGCCTGGCCAGTGTGACTCAAAGGTTGAGCGTTAACCTATGAACCAGGAGGTTGAGGTTTGATTCCCAGTCAGGGCACATGCCCAGGTTGTAGGCTTGATCCCCAGTGTGGGGTGTGCAGGAGGGAGCTGATCATTGACTCTCTCTCATTATTGATGTTTCTCTCTCTTTTTTCCTTCCCCTTCTTCTCTGATATCAATAAATATATATATACTAGAGGCCCAGTGCATGAAATTCATGCACGGGGTAGGGGGGAGTGTCCCTCAACCCAGCCTGCACTCTCTCCAATCTGGGATCCCTCCCCTCGAGGGATGTCCGACTGCCCATTTAGGCCCGATCCCGGTAGGAGATATAGATATAGATATAGATATAGATATAGATATAGATATAGATATAGATATACTATATCTATATCTATATCTATATCTATATATATATAGATAGATATAGATATAGATATAGATATAGATATGATATATCTATATCTATATCTATATCTATATATAGATATAGATATAGATATATATATATATATGATGTTAGTCAGCACTAATCCTATCTAATAAAAGAGTAATATTCAAATTGACCATCACTCCAACAAACAAGATGGCTGTCCCCATGTGGCCAAAGATGGCTGCTCCCATGTGGACACAAGATGGCCAGCAGGGGAGGGCAGTTGAGGGTGATCAAGCCTGCAGGGGAGGGCATTTAGGGGCAATCAGGCTGGCAGGGGAGCAGTTAGGCATCAATCAGGCTGGCAGGGGCGTGGTTAGGAGCTGATCAGGCTGGCAGGCAGAAGCGGTTAGGGGCAATCAGGAAGGCAGGCAGGCAAGCAGTTGGGAGCCAGCAGTCCTGGATTGTGAGAGGGATGTCCGACTGCCCATTTAGGCCTGATCATCCTACAGCAATCAGGCCTAAACAGGCAATCTGACATTCTGACATCCCATTGAGGGGAGGGATCCCAGATTGGAGAGTGTGCAGGCTGGGCTGAGGGACAACCCCCCCACCCCATGCACGAATTCCGTGCACCGGGCCTCTAGTAATAAATATCGCCAATGCTGATAACTTACATGCTATAAGCTGGTGTGCCAAAAAATGGTGCCTCAATAACATTTAATTTTTTTCATTTACTATAGCAATATTGTGCATATAAACATTTCTCATGTTTTCTAAGTTAAATACACAAACCAATATTTGTAACACATTTCAATATATAAAAAACATTTCAAAACAATTATTAAGTGTCCTCATTTTTTATTATTTATAAAAGGTGTTTTAAAATAAACAATTTTTAGATAGTACATTTGAACTAATGTGATATTCAGTTTATAATTCAATAATGCCCTTAAATATATTTTAATCATATAAATAAATAACATGTAATTTATAAAATTTTAAAATGTAATAAAAATCATAATTTTATTTCATGCTAAGTAAAACATATCTTACCTGTTTTAGGAAGCACAACTAAATAGCAAAAAGGTAACATTTAAGTATATGTTATGGAGTATATTCAATAGTGCTGTTATAATTTTGTTCATTTTTCTCTTAAAATTAACTTACTTATGTTTTAATGTTTCATGGGTTTTTTTCATTATACTACTCACAATATTTTTCAATATTTTTATTTCAAGCTCTTTCTTGTACAATTTACAAAAGTTTAGTAAAAGATATTTAGTACCAATAAAACTTAAGTCTTCTTATTAATAATAGTCCAATACAGAGATGTAGATATAGGTATATAGAGAGATGTTATTGAAAGATATAGATGTTTTATAGATATATAGACATAAATATATAGATATATCTGAGTTACCAAAAAGAGGTTGATAGCACAATTATTATTTTAATACTTGAAATAATATATTTTAAAATAGATGATCCTTATACATGTTATATTTAATGAAATATCACAAATATAAGAGGATGTTAAAACCAGAACAGCAGCTAGTGGTGTTCTGCTATTTGAAAAAAAGTCACTGAAGATGTGCTAATAAACCTACTTTAAAATTCCCTAATACTAAACTGCACATACTGGATACTCAAAAATAGTTCTGATTTAGCATGAAAATTTTAAAATATATGTTTCATATATTGATAAATTACAATTAAAATAGATTTTTGATCTTTGTAAATTATCAGTGGGGAAACAGCATTGATAATTATAATCCAATATAATAAAGACATAATATGCAAATTGACTCCAACACACAAAATGGCCACCCCCATGTGGTCAAAGATGGCTGCCTCCATGTGTACACAAGATGGCCACCACAGGATGGCCAGCAGGGGAAGGTAGTTGGGAGCGAGCAGGCCTGCAAGGGAGGACAGTTGGGGGGGACCCAGGCTTGCAAGGGAGAGCAATTTGGGGGGACCCAGGGCTGCAGGGGAGGGCAGTTGGGGTGAACCAGGCCAGCAGGGGAGGGCAGTTAGGGGTTACCAGGCCTGCAGGGAGGGCAGTTAGGAGTGACCAGACCTGCAGAGGAGGGCAGTTGGGGGTGTCCAAGTCAGCAGGGGAGGGTAGTTAGGGGTGACCAGGCTGGAAGGGGAGGGCAGTTGGAGGGGGCAGGCATGCAGGGGAGGGCAGTTGGTGGGGCCCAGGCCTGCAGGGGAGGGCAGTTGGGGGTAACCATGCCTACAGGGGAGGGCAGTTAGGGGTGACCAGGCTGGTAGGGGAGGGCAGTTAGGGGCAATCGGGCCAGCAGTGGAGCAGTTAGGAGTCGATCAGGCTGGCAAGGGAGTGGTTAGGGGGTGATCAGGCTGGCAGGAAGAAGCAGTTAGGAGCAATCAGGCAGGCAGGCAGGTAAGCAGTTGGGATCCATCAGTCCTGGATTGTGAGAGGGATGTCCGACTGCTGGCAGGGGAGCAGTTAGGTGTTGATCAGGCTGGCAGGGGCATGGTTAGGGGCAATCAGGCACTTGGACATCCCTTGAGGGGTCCCAGATTGGAGAGGGTGCAGGTTGGGCTGAGGGACACACACCCACCCAGTGCACATATTTTCTGCACTGGGCCTCTAGTCTATATGTATAAAAGCCTAATCGACCATTACAACTGGCCGACCAAATGACCAGTTGACCA
The DNA here is from genome assembly GCA_025583905.1 of Ia io. NCBI lineage: Eukaryota > Metazoa > Chordata > Mammalia > Chiroptera > Vespertilionidae > Ia > Ia io. The sequence goes on from JAJQQW010000003.1 coordinate 53,754,600, forward strand.
GTCGCTATGATGATACACTGACCACCGGGGGGCAGACGCTCAACACTGGTGGTCAGTGCACTCTCACAGCCAATCTCCCACAGCTGGCCAACATCTCACAGTCCCTTCCCCCACCCCCTGGCCAACCGGCCCTGATTGGCTCTAATCGCCGGTCAGGCCTAGGGACCCCAAATGTGCATGAATTCATGTACCGAGCTTCTAGTATATACTATATGAGTGCTTATTTCTCAGAGGCAGTAACCCTGTTCTTTTCATGTTTAGATCTCTTAGGGATTTACAAAGTAATTAGCTAATGAAGGTTCTTTAAAATTAAATCTAAGTGAATTGAAATAATTTCACAAAAATTTATTGAATGCTACTTGATGCCATAAACTATGCCAGACAGCAGACATACAATTATGAAAGAGCTAATATTTTTGCCTTAACATAACTTAATTGTGAGGACAGACATGCACACACATGAAGTAGCATTGTGTGTAAAAGCTAAATACACAATCACAGTAGAACAAAATAACAGCATTTTAAAATATATTTTTATTATTGACTAGGGGCTTAGTGCACAATTTTGTGAAACTTCAAAGGAACTGTGGGCTGCAAGGCTGTGGTGGGCACAGGGGCAGGTCTCGGCCCATCCTCTGCAACCCCACCCAAACCCTCCCACCATGGCCCCCGGTCCTCTGTCCGCTGGCAACCCTGCTCCCGCCACCACTGCTCCCACCCACTGATCGCGCCAGCCCCTCTCGCACCCGCTGATGGCGTGGAGCAATTAGGGCCAGCGCTGGGAGCAGGTGCGAGAGGTGGCTGCTGGCCCCAGTTGCCCCTCAGAAGCAAGGGGAGGTAGAGAAGCCCTGAAGGGCAATCGGGATCAGCCACCACTGCTCGCACTCGCTGATGGCACTGAGCGAATGGAGCTGCTGCCGGGCCCCAGCAGTGGGTATGAGTGGCTGCCCCAATGCCAGCAGTAGGTGCGAGTGTGGCCAACACTGACAGCAGATGTGAGCACTCTGAGGCATCGCAGCACGTGGAAGCAAAGAATTTTCAGTAACCACCAGAGGCTTGCCCTGATGATAGTGACTGGTGCACCACCTTGGTCTGGCACCCACTCACCTGTTCCACCATCCCACTGAGGCCTATGCCTGCCATGTTCTGCATGCAGCCCTGGTGGTCAGCACACATTATAGTGCCCAGTTGTTCGGTTGTTCGGTTGTTCCACCGTTTGGTCTATTTGCATATTAGGGTTTTATATATATATATATATTTCAGAGACGAAGGAGAGGGAGAGAGAGATAGAAACATCAATGATGAGAGAGAATCATTGATTGGCTGCCTCCTGCACATCCCACACTTGGGATAGAGCCCACAACCCAGGCATGTGCCCTGACTGGGAATTGAACTGTGACCTCCTGGGTCATAGGCCCATGCTCAACCACTGAGCCACACCAGCTGGGCAAAATAATAGCATTTTTAATCTATGCTTTCAGTGTGAGTTGCAGCATGCAGGAAAGAATAGGAGTTCATGAAACAAGCGAAAGTCAAAGGATATTTCAGAATGACTGGCTTTGATGAAGGCATCTAAGAATATTGTATTCATTAATTTAAGGTTTATTAGATAAAGAGACAAGGTGAATAGGATGAGTCCAGATCTTCGAATCTTATAGAATCTTACGTAACACAAGTATGTACAGCTTTAAAGCATGGGTTTTGACAATAGAGAAGCCAATGCTTTCAGCTGGTCTTCTCATTCCCTGTTTTTGAGTGCTTATTTCAGCGTCTTCATTGCTATATTGAAGATAAACCTTAGTTCATGTGGTTTAAAGGACTAAATTTGCTCTTAAGTGTGAATGGTTTTATAGAGTGTCTTATTTAGATAAAGAGCCAGAGTTATTTATTTATTTTTAGTAGTTTCAGCATAATTGTTTTGTTATCCCTTTAAAGTTCTTATGCTTACAATTTTGGACATTTTCTCTTAGAAAACATGAAGCAAGTTTTATGCAGCAATGGAGCAAAGAAGTTATATATTTTAAATGCTAAGGAGACTTTTTATAAAAATGGGAAATAAGAAAATACATTTTGAAGCTTTAACAAGAGTCCATGTGAAAATAGAACTTTGTTCCAAAACTAGGTGCACTGTTTTTAAATAAATACAGATTCTTGAGTTTAAGGTTAAAAAAATAAAGATAAAATTATTCATGATTATAATATGATTTAATAAACTACAAAATGTATGAAGTCATTATTACTTTCCTGTTTTATTTTCTTCTAATATCAAATGCATACTCATATTAAGTCTCTGAAGCTACACAGGAAAACTATGTTGTTCAGTGATTGTTAACCTTCACTGTTAGCAATCTTCACCTCTAAGTTATCCTTTTTACAGTACCCAAATAATCTTTGTTCTAAAACATCAGTTAGGATTTGCCCCCTGCCCACTCTAGCCAAACAAAAGGTTAATCAAATGGCTTAATTTGGCTTCAGAAGCCTTGTATTGAGTCACTACATTGTCACAGAATGGGAAGGGTGCTATCTGGCTTTGAAGTACCCTACAAGAGACATAATACAGCCAGACAACGAGATACATATGGACAGACTGATTAATACATTTGTACACAAAAAGAGTATATGCAAAAGGACAAAGGAACAGTATGTTACTTTACATATATTTGTGGTTGTGTCTCCCTTTTCTCTAAGGTCTTTATTATATTTAGATAGATACTGTCTGAAAATTCGGTGGATTAATGTTTGGATGGAAAATAGATGTTTGGCTTTTGTCCAAGATTTTTAAATGACAAATCTACCAACATTTTAGCCATAAATCAGAATTTACAGCCAAATGCTTCAGCATATAATATTTAAGTTTTTGTTGATATATTATGTTTGTCAATTATGGTAATGTTTTAAATTATATTTTAACTTATAAAAGTAAATGAAGACACACTATGAATATTCATTAACATTATTCTGATATTTATTTTATTTCCTTTTTTAAAATGTACTAGTCCAATGGGAACATTCACATCAAACATGCTTTTATAATGTCATTTATTTATATTTTATAATTATGTATATATTTATATTGACTTTATACAAAACATTTCCTCAAACTTTTATCATGAGCATTTAATATTATTACAAATTCTATTATTATAAGGTTATTTATGTGTGCATATTATCTTATCATACGGATACAGAAAAATTACTTAGTAAAGATATATTATTTATTGTGACCCTATGAATGTACACTCAACTTTTTATAGGATTTGTAACATTTTCATAGAAAAATATATACATTTGGGGCATTATATATATTTTACCCTGTGCTAATGGCTTTCAAGAATAAAAAGTAACATAAGATATGTTACTTATCAGGAAGAATAAATACACACATATACACACAGAGAAAAGATTAAATGAGAGTGTATATTAGCGTAATACAATGAAATAAGTAGGTCAAAATCCCTTGTTTTTAACCCAAATATATTGAACTCATTGCAATTCCCTCTCCCTCTGCTGGCTATAAAAATAAATCCTTATTCATATAAAAATGTCAATGTATATTAGTTACTAAATCTGGTCTATCCCATTAATACTGTTTGGAACTTTTTTTAAAAACCTTAAATGTGAGTTTCTATTGCCAATTACTTCTAAAGCATATCTCATTTGTAATTTTATTTTATTTTATTTTATTTTATTTTATTTTATTTTATTTTATTTTATTTCATTTTATTTTATTTCTGATTAATATATATTTACTAGAGGCCCAGTGCACGAAATTTCGTGCACTGGAAGTGTCGCTCAGCCCAGCCTGCACTCTCTCCCAGTCTGGGACCCCTCGGGGGATGTCTGCCTGATGGTTTAGGCCTGCTCCCCACAGTTGGACATCCCTTTTGCAGCCCAGGACGCCTCATTACTTACCGCCCGCCTGCTCACCGAGGGATCCTTAGCACTGCGGCAGAAGACGGAGAGGCTTCCACAACTGCCGCTGCACTCACCAGCTGTGAGCCCAGCTTCTGGCTGATCGACGCTCCCCCTGTGGGAGCACACTGACCACCAGGGGGCAGCTCCTGCATTGAGCGTCTGTCCCCTGGTGGTCAGTGCGTGTCCTAGCGACCACCATTCAGTCGATTTGCATATTAGGGTTTTATTATATAGGATTATGTAACAATTAATTTCAAGACAAAGTCCAATTCAAAACATATTGCTGATTTTACAAAAGGTATAATCCAAACCAATTTTTCCAATAAATTTTCTTACATAACCTCCCATCATTTGGCTCTGAAAACAACATTTGTTACATTAGAAAAAAATGTAAGTACAGTTCTTAGGCACAGGTTAAAAGGGATGACACACACACCCTGAAATAATTACAAAACAGTATTTCTTTTGAATACACATTTGAATTTTAAGTTTAAATAACCAGTGTTTTAGATTAATTTAAAACATACTTCAAGAATGGTTTTAAACACATTTTCCTTGTAATGCACTGTGGAAAAAAAATTCCTCTCATTTCTTCTGCAGTAAGAGCCACAAAAATGGTGTCCCAAATAGGATTCACTTTGTCCTCTTGAGAAACAATGAAAAGGTTCTGGAACTGGTTAAAAATATCCTAAGAGAAGTAGCTGCAGAGAGAGAAGCCCTGTGTCTAGAGTGGCCACACCATGCCCCTTGGGGCAGGGCTGGTTGTCACCACGGGGACGTCCACACAGCTGCAGACCAGCGGTGGCTCTGAACACTGGTGGGAACAGCAAGGGGTGACAGAATCCTGCCTGACTGGGACCATGTTACCCTTGACCCTACTTGCTGGGAATCTTTGGGAAACAAGAATTTTTCTGGGTCATGTTTTCCATGGCCACGAATGAGTCACCTCATTAAATGATTCAGAAAAATTCAGTCTGTTGGCTTCATACTACAATTACACTATTTCAATGGGAAGGAAAACTTACAGGTTTAAAACTAAATTCTCTGTCACTGAAGATGTTCAATACCATACATTCATTCAATGGCTTTCCTCCTTCCATTTTTTCTGTTTGGCAAAGTTTCATTATCTAGCTTTTGCTACCCATCAATCTTGTGTTTTGGACATAAACTGTCCACATTGGTTGCAAAATACATGTGTGTACTGATATATGGGATGTGACTGTGAAGATGCATGTTGAATTGGGTTACATATTTACCCACATTCACTCATATAAAAATATGTATCTTTAACACTTAAATACCACAAATATGTTCTTTCATCCCAACAGCTTTTTACCTAGTCTTGCCAATCAGATACGAAACACCATAAGATGGGGAGTGAAAACCTTTTTACATACAGGTTTCCCAGTGGAAATTAATTTTTAAAAATTAGTCTACATTCAAAGCAGCAATCAAAAACTTTGTTCTTGTAGTAGGTAAATAATACTGTTATAGCAAATTGTGGACTTAAATAAGTTTAATTTAACAGCTTCTTTCTTAGTTCTTTAAAAAATAATACAGATTTGTGTCACTTAATGGCATCTCCATTTTTCCAGTTCCAAGGAATACAGAGGTCTCCGTCTTGCATAACGGAGTAAAAATGTGAAACGCAGAGGTGCATCCCTTGTAGGTAAGGCAGCGACTGCCCCAGAAGTCTCTTACAGCAATCCACCATCTGCTTACTAGAAACGCTGGGCTCCTTATAGAACTTTTCCAGGGAAAATTTCTTTGTTGAAGGCTGTATCAATTCATCTTCAATAACCTTTAACTCGTCTTTCCTCTTCATGTTCTCTCTCGCCTGCTGGGCTCTGGTGAGAATGAACCACTGCAGGTTGGCTGGGTCGCAGAGCGTGGGGATGTTAAAATGCCCGAGTTCATACAAACTTGGAGCGTATCTGTCATTGTTGAGGATCATCTGTAAGCCACGCAGACTTTGTGGGTGGAAAGGAACTTTGTTTTTCAACAGCCTCTTATAGAACACGTCGAGAAGGGAGTAATACTCGTCCAGCGTCAGCACTGGCTGGAGCTCTTCAATATAAACCACCTGCATGTCCCCCAGAAGGTGGCTGATTTGGTCTTCGAGGAGCATTAGCCTCCTCTGAAGGTCGAAGTAACTTGGTAACCTTTCAAAAAGCTTCGTCCAGTGATGATGGACATCCATTGTTCCCAGCATCACGTGGCCCACTGCACTGATCCCGGAACGGTCTGTAAATATTACTGTACATCCTTTTGCATTTTTAAGTGTTTCCAAGTTCTGCTGCGCTAAGCGGCCTAAACTATGCAGCTGGCTACAGCGATGGGCGAGGCCCCAGCTCCGCTGCCACCTGATATCTGAGAGCTGCAACTGATGAGACAGTTCATCTTTTAAACAATCTAGTTCTTTTCTAAGTGGCAGACTATTCTCCAGCTTTTTAATAGCACGTTTCCCATTGTTATCTAACCAGGATGTTAGGGTTGTTCCATTTTCGAGACATGCTCGAGGTCTTCATCTGGGTCTTTGAATCCAGTAAAGGAGTAGTAAGACTTGTCCCATTTGATGGCCCTGTCAGACATCCTCTTCGCCTCCTTGGGAGGCTGGGGACATGTTCAACTGATAAACTGCAGGAGTTGAGAATTTATAATACTGTGCTTAGCAGATCTCTGGTGTGCAAACTAAATTTGACTGCTCAAAATTTTATATTTATATAACCATAAATATTGATATATGTATAACTTGACAAGAAAAAAATATAAAAAATAATGGCACATCCAATAGAAGCACAAATATGTAAACTTAATTTGTAATAACCTAAAGTCTACTTACAATAATAAAATCACCTTTAAATTTATGTTAATGTATTATTTAATTAACATTTTTTCTCTGGATATATCTTACATTATAGTAACTAATATAAGAGAAACAAATTATACTTTGAAATAATGTCAAATAGGGTTATCATTTGTTATGTTTTTATAGGATTTCATCTCCGTGTAAAGATATTACTCTATTGTGGCAAGAAACCATAATATGCTGTCTATCCTTCAAGGAAAATTACAAATTTGCATTTCTTCCTAACATTAAATAAGAAATATAGCAAGAATAAATAGGGGGCAAAATGAACAGGATGGGTATATCCAAGTCATGGCTGTCAGAATTCCAATTTTGCTTCCTAATCTACTCAATGTTGTGTGTAGAGCTAATGTTCAATCCTAATCATAATAGTGACAGCCATCCCGACTTGAAAGGTTGCAAACATGAAAGATAAAGGGTAAATCAATCTTCAGATAATTTCTGTTATAGGATAGTCTTGGGAGAGATAACAAATCATGCTCTTGTCTTGTCTTCATTTTTTTGGTTTATAATTTGTTTTCCTTCTGAAACTATAAACTGTCTGTATTTATCAAATACTTTGAAACTTTATTAACATGAATAAAATGTTCATTTTTATATGATTTGAGGCATGTCATAGGCTACTATTCACATAATTATGCAATTAAAACCTTATTTATTTATTGGGCAATACAATTAGTATTTTCAAATGGAATTTAAAATATTTATTACTGTGCAATCCATAATGGTAGCATTTATTATTAAATGTGTTTCTAGGCAGTGTTTAGAAATAATTATAGCTAAATGCATTTTAATTTTTATTTATACACTGTCCATTATTTGTGAAACAATTCTTCAAATTAATTGAGACACATGGCATTTTCTGCAACAGCATTGCTTTCAAATTAATATTTATAGTTATACTTGAAAAACAATGAATCTCATTAATTAAAAATTTTTCAAAAAATGCAGTGGGAAAATGTCCAGAAAAATAGTTTACAAATAAATAGATATCCAATTAGCAAAATATTCTAAAACCACTGAGTAATAAGTGGACATTCCAACTAAGATAATTATGAAGGCTTATTTTCTCCTTTTAGTTTTACAAAATAATGCTACAAATCAGCCATTGTTTGAAAAATCACACACTTTCATACAATCTTAATGGAAGTGCATAGAGTTGAACAAGTATTTGATTTGCAATATGCATGATCTGTGAAAAAAAAGTATATATAATTTAATTTTTGAGTTTAATATAAATATTTTAAAAATACATGAAAATATAAATGTACAAGATGCTTACTGAAGCATTGTTTGTAGAGACCAACATCTGAAAAGTATTCATCGGAAAATAATTAACACATACATTTTAAATCGTATGTTTAGGCTATTTTGCATGGACAATGCAATGCTTAAACAGTGCATAAACAGGTTCTATGCTTATGAAACATTCTTTGAGAGATATATAACAGCCAAAAAAAAAAATGAAGTTGAATGAATGCTATAAAAATGTACATGGTACTCTATAGGTTATGGTATGTACCTAATCTAATCTTGAAGGGCTTCTTGAAGAAGTGATGGTTGATCTGAAGTCTGATGAATGAATAAGAGTTTATCAAAGAAATGACCCAAGGAAGAAGAACTTCAGAATATACTAAGAGCATAAAAAAGACTATATACAGAATATACTAAATTGTTAAAGAAGGCTAAGCTGAGAAAAAAGTGTCCAGTAACAAGGGGAGAGAAGCTCGTATAAATGTAAAGAAGTACATAGAACAAATAATTAAAATAGGTTTTCTTCAGGATGTAATGATTATGAGGGGTGAAGATACAGCAGAGTAAATTATGGATTTCAGATTTTTAACTTGAAAGGTAGTGCTATTTAAAGTATACAGAACAGAATAAGGTTTTGAATGTAATAAAGATTAATTCTGAGCTCACTTTAGTGTTGAGCATTTGATACAGTTAAGAGGCATAAAAGCATAAAGGTCTTGGAGACATTTGCATTTCTCTGAACCATTGGAGAAATGACCATCCTCTCTAATAAAATGATAATATGCAAATTAACCATCAGTCTGCTACATAAGCCACGCCCACCAGCCAAACCACACCCATCAGCCAATCAGGGCGGGTATGCAAATTAACTCCAGCCAAGATGGCTACAGTCACAGAGAGCAAGGTTTCCTAGGTAACAGAGGAAGCCAAGCTTTCCATAGCCATTGCAGGCCTAAGCCTCCACTCAAGCTACAAAGTTTCAATTATAGAAGGTAAACAAATTCAAACAGAAATGGGGGCAGAACGGAGCTTGAGAGAGCAAGCAAGCCAGGGTTACTGGCGGCAACAGGGGAAGCAAAGCTTTCCGCACACCCTGGCCAGGCTCACCCACTTAAGGCTACAAAGTTTCAATTGTAGAAGGTGAATTAACTGCCACAGAAATGGCTGCCACCCCGGAGGGAGCAGCAGGCTTGGCTCCGCTCCAGGCTACAAAGTTTCAATTGTAGAAGGAAAATAAATCCCAGATACCAGGGCCTCTGCTTGGGTTGCCAGGGGGCGTGGCTGGCCTGCAAACCACCACAGGCCCCTTGCTCAGGCCACCCCACGCCCCAAGGGAACCCCACCCTGATCAGGGACACCCTTCAGGGAAAACCAGCTGGCCCCCACCACCAGGCCTCTATCCTATCTAATAAAAGAGTAATATGCAGATTGACCATCACTCCAACACACAATATGTCTGCCTCCATGTGGTCAAAGATCCTGCCCCATGTGGACACAAGATGGCCACTACAAGATGGCCAGCAGGAGAGGGCAGTTGGGAGGCACCCGGCCTGCAAGGGAGGGCAGTTGTGAGGGACCAGACCTGCAAGGGAGGGCAGTTGAGAGGGACCAGGCTTGCAAGGGAGGGCAGTTGGAGGTGATCAACCCTGTAGAAGAGGGCAGTTAGGGGTGACCAGGCCGGCAGAGGAGGGAAGTTGGGGGCAAACAGGCTGGCAGGGGAGCAGTTAAGCATCAACCAGGCTGGCAGTGGAGTGGTTAGGGAGTGATCAGGCTGGCAAGCAGATCAGGAAGGCAGGCAGGCAAGCAGTTAGGAGCCAGCAGTCCTGGATTGTGAGAGGGATGTCCGACTGCCCGTTTAGGCTCAATCCCACCGGGATCGGGCCTAAACGGGCAGTCGGATATCCTTCAAGAGGTCCCAGATTGGAGAGGGTACAGGCTGGGCTGAGGGACAACCCCCCTCCGTGCACGAATTTCGTGCACCAGGCTTCTAGTCTATACTAATAAAAGGGTAATATGCTAATTAGACCAGGAGACCTTCTGGACAAAGCCATGGTGGCAGGGCTGTGGCAGAGGCAGTTAGGGTGATCAGGCCAGGAAGGGAGGGCAGTTGGGGGTGAGCAGGCCAGCAGTGGGGGGCAGTTGGGGGAGATCAGGCCCATGGGGGGTAGTTAGGGGTTATCAGGCTGGCAAGGGGGCAGTTGGGGGTGATCAGGCCAGCAAGGGGGGGACAGTTGGGGGCAAGCAGGCTGGCAGTGGGGAGCAGTTGGGGGTGATCAGGCCAGTGTGAGGGGCAGTTGGGGGCAAGCAAGCCATCAGGGGGGGCAGTTGGGGGCAATCAAAGCCAGCAGGGGGGGCAGTTGGGGATGAGTAGGCTGGCTGAGGGGCAGTTGGGGGTGAGCAGGCTGGTAGGCAGAGTGGTTAGGGGCAATCAGGCAAGCAGGCAGGTGAGCAGTTAAGAGCCAGCGGTCCTGGATTGCAAGAGGGATGTCTGAGGGGTCCCAGATTGGAGAGGGTGCAGGCTAGACTGAGGAACACCCCACCACCCAGTGCACGAATTTTGTGCACCAGGCCACTAGTGTATATATATATTTGGGAATCATCAATATAATTAAAGGCATTAGAATGGATGAAGTCAAGCAAGGGAGCGGGACACAATAGCACCTGAGACTGACACGTAATCTTGACAGTTTCTCCTACTTAAGGATTGGGTAGAAGAGGATGAAACTGAGTGGAGGGTAAAGAGGAGGAGCCACTAAATAAGAAGAAAATCTAAGAAGTGGTGTTTTTTAGGAAGCCAGGGGTAAGATTATTTCAAGGAGGGCGAGTGTGCTCAGCAGTGTCAAAAGAGCCCTCCAAAGCAACCAGGATGAAAAAATAAAACCTAAAATTGAATGACATGGTGAAATATTAGTAAATGAAATAGAGGTTGTTTCAAATATGTGGTATGTACAGCAACCATTAATAAGTTCAGTGAGGTATGAGTGGAGGATGTAGAAATGGAGATGGCAAGATAATCAGTTTTTTGCATATATTATGAAGGGAAGAGGACAAAAAGAACTCTCTCTCTATATATATATGCTGGGCACTACAGTAGCAGTTGAGGAGGGTTTTTGTTTGTGTGAGCGTCTAATGAAAAAAAGCTGGATAGGAAAGAACCTGTATAGGGAATGTTGGAAAATACAGATTAAAAAAAAAAAATAAAGTCAATGTAGATTTTGAGTGAATAAGATGCATATAAGAAAGTGGAACACCTCTCCAATACAAAAAAAAGTAGAAAAAAAACCCCACATGATGGACATGGGTGCCAGGCCTTTGGCAGGAGAAACTGAGAAGTCTGTCAATCTAGCGTTTTCTAATTGATTGTGTACTAGAAGGCAATGTCTGCTGTTGTGAATACAGATGAAAATAGGGTTGCCAAGTTTTGCAGAGACTGGAGTTGATTTCGAAAGCTATCTAGAAAGATGAGTACCATAGGGAAGTGTTGCAGTCATTCAGGACATTTTTCATTGACCCTTAATGGTCAGTGTCTGTGCATTTAGGATGGAACCAATTTATATAGGCAGTGCTCAAAAGCCTGCATGGTTAGAGAAGGCAAATCATTTTATAAAGATTTCTGGCTTGCACAGATATATGTCCTAAATAAAGAAGAATGCAGCAAGTTTTAGGATGCTGTGATGTGATAAAATCACAGATATTTGGAATCTAAGCTTAGAAGAAAGACACAAAAATGCAGGAATAAGGGTGAGGATGTCTAAGAAAATTGGATTTTCTATTATAGTGTAAATGTATCAATCCACAGAAATCTCCAGGTATATATTTAAAACATGTATTTCTAATAATTTAGTAGAGACTTATACGTTAAGGGCTCATTTTGACACTTGGCCTATTAAAGTTTTTCTTGATATTTATGTGTGGATCTCATTCACTATCCTTTGGCAGCTTCTAATAAACATGAGAAATTTAAAAATTTTGTTGGATAATGCTGGATACCCCATTTGTGGGATAATGCTGGGGTTGTATCATTTTTAGGCAGTCTAAGAATAAAAGTAAAATTGCTTTTTTTAAAACATATGTATTTGAAGACAAAGAGAAGTGGGAGATAAGTTAGTAAGTAGGTGTCTAACTGACTAACAAACACTGGTGGGAAGGCAAATCATGTTTCCACTCCAGTAATCTGCATCAAGACTAAGAATTGTATTGTTTTTCTTGAGGAGGCAGCCTGATATTATTATCTCATGTTTGGGAGAAGCAGATTAAATAAATTATGTAACTTCCACAGGATGGGATTTATTCAGACTTTAGAAAGTACATTGATGCCGAAACCGGTTTGGCTCAGTGGATAGAGCGTCGGTCTGCGGACTGAAAGGTCCCAGGTTCAATTCCGGTCAAGGGCATGTACATTGGTTGTGGGCACGTCCCCAGTGGGGGATGTGCAGGAGGCAGCTGGTCGATGTTTCTCTCTCATCGATGTTTCTAGCTTTCTATCCCTCTCCCTTCCTCTCTGTAAAAAATCAATAAAATATATTATAAAAAAAAGTACATTGATAAATTTGTACTTACATGGAATAACATGATGCACTGACATCAAGTTATATTGTTATATTGTTAAGTTTAAAAACTAGATAAATAAAAATACACATAATATAATTTTAAGAAAAAATGATTTTTTTACAATGGTGAAAAACAAGATGTGTTAATGTTGAGATATGTAGGGTTTACCATCCTTCTCCTCATCCGAGTTCATAATAAGTTGAGAGATGGATATATTATTTAGACATCTGGCAAATCAAAATATCAATGTTGCTACTGATAAAACAAAATGGCAGCCCAACTGTAAGTTTAACAGGAAGATTTGGGAAAAGAGATGAAAAGGGATGACATGGTAGCAGGAAAAAGATTGTTAAAGATCAAAATGTGTACATACAAAAAAATTATAATTTGTTTATATTAGTAATAACTGCTTTTCATCACAACAAGCTTTTATGGAAGAAAGAAAAACAAGCCCTAAAATGAGAGAACATATTTGCAACATATACACAATAGAGATTTAATAATTTTTGGAATGTAATACAATGGATATGAAAACTAAATCACTTCTAGTCATTTAAAGTAGACAATCCCATATTTTTCATTTGAATTTTAAAGTGCCCCTTAATTCAGTTATCAGGCATTTTATTTATGCTTCAATACCTCTCAAATACACAGTTTTATGAGTGGCATTTTTATACAATAAAACTTGTAAAGGCTTTTCACCAACAGGCCTTCCATAAAGCAACTTCTAAAGGATACATTTCCAAAAGAAAGGTGTGAGTAGGAAAAGCATTATATTTCATGATTTCAAGAAATATAAAAGTATAATTTTAGATGTTTATATTAGACATTTTTCTTTAATTATACTTGACAAAATTATTAATTAATTGCTATAACCAAAGCCAGAAACATTGATAGAATGAAATGATTTATCAACTAATATACACTGAGTGGCCAGATTATTATGCTCTCTGAATGCATAATAATCTGGCCACTCAATGTGTGTGTGTGTGTGTATGTGTATATATATATACACATGAAATCGTGCATGGGTGGGGTCCGGCCAGCCTGGCCAGGGGGAGGGGACATGGGCGGTTGGACGGCCTGTCTGCTGGTCAAACTTCTGGTTGAGGAGACAATTTGCATATTAGTCTTTTATTATATAGGATATACACTGAGTGGCCAGATTATTATGCATTCAGAGATCATAATAATCTAGCCACTCAGTGTATATTGAATGAAGTTTTTAAGGTATACTATTTCATATAGATACTATAAGCCCGATGCATGAAAATTCGTGCAAGAATGGGCCTTCCTTCCCTTGGCTGCCAGCACCGCCTTCACTCTGGCCTGGAGCCGCCTTTCTGCCTTCCCACACTGACCAGAGGCCCAGAGTGGCTGGGGTGGTGCAAAACACCCCACCCCTGGCTGCTTGGTGCCTGTGTATGCAAATTAACCCACCATCTTTGTTGGGTTAATTTGCATACTCACTCCTGATTGGCTGGTGCATTGCAAAGGTACCGTCAATTTGCATATTTCTCTTTTATTAGTGTAGATTTTTGTCATGGTCTTCATAATATAAATCACAGCTATGGGGAATTTTGGTGGTGATTATTTAAGGGTAAAAATACTATTGAATTTAAGATAATTAAATTAATCAATCTTCATCCTTTTCTCCCTATTCCTAGCAACTAATATATTAAATTAATCCAAAGCACCCTTTCTTCTTTCAAAGTTGCTTTATATCCTTGCTACATTATTAGATCAAGCATATATCAATAAATTATTTTACCCTATATTAAATACTGTACAATTTCCACCTAAGATGATTTTTATTTCTTTGTTCTTTTTCTATTTCTCTTTTGGTAAATGCAATCATTGGTCATAAAAATGAAGTATTTAAAGTGTCAGTTTAATTATTTTGGAAAAATATTTTTGAGGTCTCAATATGTGCCATGAGTACAGTTGAAAAATAAACAGACTAAGATGAAAATTTAGTTTTATTCCTATCAATAATAGGCTTAGAGTCCAGCAGAGAAGCAGAATGTTAATTATATAAGTTTAACTTAGTATTTTAGGTATATAGCATGAAAACAATTCCTTAGCCCTCTGAAGGAAGGCATATACACTAATAAAAGATAAAGATGAAAATTGACTGTACCTTTGTGATGCCCACCAGCTAATCAGGAGTGAGTATGCAAATTAACCCAACAAAGATGGTGGGTTAATTTGCATACTCAGGTGCCAAGCGGCTGGCGGCAGGGCATTGTGCACTGTCCCAGCTGCCCCGGGCCTCTGGGAAGTGTGGCAAGACGGAAAGGCAGCTCCACGCCAGAGTGAAGGTGGTGCTGGCAGCCAAGGGAAGGAAGGCCCATTCTTGCATGAATCTTCATGCATCAGGCCTCTAGTCTATAAATAAAAACAAAAACAAGAACATTTTTTGCTTTATATAGAGTATCATAAAATAAAGAGCTAACATGCTAATTAGACCAGAAGGCGGAACGACCTTCCAGCATGACCTTCCGTAATGACCAGTGGTCAGGACCATGAGGCCATGAGGTAGCTGGGGCCACAGGGCCACGAAGCAGCTGGGGCCATGAGGCAGCTGGGGCCACAGGGCCATGAGGCAGCTGGGGCCGTGAGGCAGTCGGGGCTGCGAGGGCTGGGCCCCTTGCATGGGTTTTGTGCATTGGGCTTCTAGTTTATATTTATATATAATAAACTTTCTAATTTATTTTAACTTCAGGGAGGTTATGCCAGCTCATTATTTCCAGAAAGTCAGTGTTCACTCAAAGGGTTATTTGCTTAAATCTAGAAAAAACATATTTTGCTGCCTTATAAATGAAGACAAAATTCCACTTTAATAAAATGCATTGACTACATATCCTCCACATGAAGGAAACAGAGAGACCATTAAGTGTTTTCTGGGATAGCCACAATAACTGGACATGGACTGAGAAAAGCTTCATATTTCTTAAGTATATCAAAAAACGTAAAACAGTGTTTAATCAAATTCCTCACTCCCATCAAAAAGTTGAGGTTGCTTATTTTTTTCAGATATTTGACTATAGCTGCCAAAAAACATTTTGGATATATGTAATAATTTGTTAAAATCATGGATTAGGTGAGTAAATTCCAAAATCTAGAATTATTTATGGTAGAATTCCCATGATACATTACATAGTAAATCATTGTTCTGATTTTCTCACTAAAATAGTATTCACATCACCATTGCTTGTCTTAGGACTAGGGTATAAACTCATGAGGTGGCCCTTATAGAAGAATTCCAGGAACTGTTTGTTGTAGATTTTCTTGGTGGTTGTGGCTGTGATTTTTTTTTAAAGCAAAAACCACAGAAATAAAATAATCCATCTCCTTAGTTGTCTATTTGTATATTTGTATGTGAAGGCTAACAATGCCACAGCCACCATGATACCATTCAGAATGTCCAGATGACAGTGGTTAAAATAGGGTCCTTGAGAATACCAGTAATGTTCTGCTTGGAAACCTGCCATAATATAGGATCCAATATACTTTAAAAGGATTTAAACCAGTTTAAATAAAAATACATACTCGTGTATTTATGTGTTTTCATATTTTCACTTAGTTTCTGTCAAAGCATACTAACTAGAATGCTTATTAGAAAACATTATAAAAGGTAATTCTCAGGAACAGTCTCTGGAGTCAATTCACCTGAGGTTAATCCCTTCCCAATCGTATCAAGCTCTGAGATGTTTATCAAGTTGTCATTCTCTCTTAATTTAAGATTGGTTACCTGAACAATGAGACTTGTCATGAAAATTAAGACAATTACTATAAGGCACATTAAAGATTGCTCCAAATATTATAGGCAGAAGGTGCATCTTAACTAATGACATCATTGTTGCAGATGGCTATCTTATGACTCAGGCATGTGACAGTATCAAAGCCTATCTACAAGTGTTACCTAAAGGTTTTTCACAATATGAATACTTGTAGGAATTTAAAATTTACCAGATAAAATTTCTAAGAACTTTTTAAAAAATATAATACTAAATTATGTATACTCACTGAATTTTTTAGGTTTATGCATCTCATCACTTGACTTGGTAAAGTTCTATACAAAAGATTAAAAAAAAATCCTGGGGAAAATTGTCCTTTAAACTCTTAATTTTCCAATAAATAAATAAAAAAGAAATAGTTGATTCTATAACTAAGACAGAGGAAATGAAAGATGAGACAGAAACACCTTATGGCACTAGAGAATAAAGAAAATATCTAAATAATGATTATGTATTTGAAGAGAGATCATCCAATTGACTGAGTTTTCAATGGTCTCAGATGATTTGAGCATAAAATATATATAAAGATAATAATACTAGTAGATTATAATATACTAGTGACCAGTACACAGATTCATGCACATTGACAGGAAATAAATTAGAAGCTGGCTAGCAGGGTGGGACTGGGCAAGATGGGCTGGAGAAGCCCTGGAGCTAACCTCCCTCGGTCCCTCCCCCGCGGGCTGCACCTGGGGCGGCACCAGGGCTCAAAGGGCGTCTGGGAAGTGAGCGGGGTCCCTCTGGCAGGTGTGGTCCCTCAGCCTGGCCTGTGGGGATTGGGCCAAACACGGCTCTCTGACATCCCCTGAGGGGTCCCAGAGTGCAAGAGGGCACTCTGCAAAGTTGGTGTCGTACAGGGTGTGAAACACAAATGCAAGTGTGTATTAAATCAGATTCTGGACTAACAGTGCCCCAGCAACAACATAACTCACGGCTGAAGGTGGAATCATGTGGCCCCACGAGGATTTGGGCTCCCTCCTCTCTGGTCCTGGGGTGCATCACCCGAGAACGAGAACGGCGGCTGCCAAATCACTGCAGCTCGGCAGTTCCTGCATTGAGGGTCTGCCCCCTGGTGGTCAGTGTGCATCATAATGACCAGTCAGACTGTCGGACACTTAACATGTTAACCTTTTATATATACAGATGGACTAAAATACATACTTTGATTCCATACAAAGTAAAAACCTGAGTAAACAAATAGGGGAGTTGAAACAGTTCTTCCTTATAGTAGAAATCCAATAAATACGTGTAGAAGGAATAATAGAAATAGAAAGAAACATTATCAAACACCACAATAATAATTACTGCAGGCAAGATTAATCAAGATAGAATAGTGCATACTCCTCAGTGTAATATACATAGAAGAGCATATTACTTTGGTCACTGTACAGGTGTCTAGGGCTTCCATACCAAAGTACCACAAACCACGTGGATTAAAACTATAGAACTTTATTGTTTCACAGTTGTGGAGGCCAGAAGTCTGAAATGAAGGTGTCAGTAGAGCCATTCTCATCCTGAAACATGTAGAAGAAAATCTTTTCTTCCCTATTCCTAGCTTCTGGTGGAGGCCATCACTCTTTGGCATTCCTTAGTTTGCAACTGCTTCATTCCAACCTCTGCCTCTGTCATCACATGTCTTTCTTCCTGCAAATCTGTACATTCCCACAGCCTTCATTCTCTCTAATAAGGACACCACCCTTGGATTAAGGGCCTCACCCTAATGACCTCATCTTACTTTGATTATATATGTGAAGACCCTATTTTCAAATAAGGTTATATTCACAGGAAGCAGGAATTAGGACTTCAACATCTCATTGGGAGAGGGGTGACATTTCAATTTATAAAAGTTGTATCCTTGACAAAAAAAATATATATATATTGAATGAAACTAGGGAGCTATGACAAATAAATGCAATGTGGAACTTGAATTGGATGTTGAACCAGAAAAGAAGATATTAGTGGGAAATTAATGATATTTGAATAGTGTCTGAAGTTTAGTTAATAGTAGTATATCTATGTTAATTTCATCATTTCCACAATTTTTATTAAGTTTATATAAGTGGGTACCATTTCCCAGCCACCATGGCTCAGTGATTGAGCATCGACCTATGAACCAGAAGGTCACAATTTGATTCCAGGTCAGGGGACATGCCCAGGTTGTGGGCTCAATCCCAGTGTGGGGTGTGCAGGAGGCACCCAATTGATAATTCTTTCTCATCATTGATCTTCCTCTCTCTCTCACCCTCTCTGAAATCAATTAAAGAAAAAAAAAAAAGGGTACCGTTAGAAGCTGGGTGAAAACTGTAACTAAACTCTAAATTTTTCAAGCTTTTATAAATCTTAATTATAAAAAAATAAGTATTTTAAAAATATCTTTTATTCAGTAACTATTTCCTTAAAACACAAATGATCAGCATCTAAACTTGTAAACTGTTTGAAAACTAGTGGAAAACTAGTGAAAACTAGTGTCATACAAAAGGAAAAAATGTGACCACTATAAAAATAATTGTTTTACTTTAAAGTCCCTAAGCAGATAAAGATAAAATAGATTAAAGTCTTAAGAAAGGAAAATAATGCTTTATGACCACCGTACTATAGAGTTCTATTCCTGTAAAAAGTTATATCTGTTTGTTCAAAGATGTACAAAGGACAAGAAGAAATTGGTAGTGTAGATAAGGGTATGTATAAAGTCCATGCATTGTTCAACTGACATTGAAAATAATTGTGTGCTAAACAATTGACCTTACCCAATGTCAGACCTTTGCCCTTGGCTCCTGGGAGATAATTCCTAAACCGTTGAAATGGAGTCGAAGGTAACAGAAAATTATTGTGAAGGCTTTGTGTACATAGTATCAGCTCAACCAACAGAGGGCTGTGGGCAGAGTTTGGCCATAGAGGAAAGCAGGGAATGAGATGTCCATAAGGTGCTTTGAAAAAGTCTGACATTTTTCTGGAAATGTAGAAAGCCATGCATATATGTGTAGGGCTTTGTACATGCCCTGTAGGTATCTGAGAAAACCCTTATCTCTCATCTCCAGCTGATCACGAGACTCTACACACACAGAAAAGTGAAGACTAAGACAGAGTTTTAAATTGCCAGGTGTTGCAGCCAGCCCCAAATATGCACATGGAACACCTTTGTCAAAATGGGAGACATCTTTGTTAATTAAGAACATCTCTATGTAATCTCTTTCAATATACTAAAAACAACTGAATCATAAACTTTAAAGATTGAATTTTATGGCATGTATGTAAAGTATATCTCAATAAATATATTTAAATAATAAGAAAACTTTTAGAAAGCCATTATATCTTACAAAGAAATACATAAGAATAGCTTTATATAGAAAACTAATTTAGTTTAACATTTAGTCACTTTCCAGTGCTTAAGTTTGTACATGTTCTTTTCTAACAAGATATTCATATGTATTTATAATTTTAAAATTTATATTCAATGAATGATTCATTTTATTTTACGTATTTACTTTGAAAAATAGTTTTTTCCTCCCAGAAATTGCTGCTTATTGTGAAATTGTATTAGTTATAGATACAGCCAGTTTAAAAAACAAAACAAAAGAAACGTGTCCCTTCATCTTCAAAATTTCTGTTGCATGACTTACCTAATTATCCACTTAAAGCAGGTACAAGAATGTTGAATTAAAATGAATCTCAGTTTTGAGAGCTTTGGAAAATGTCAAGTTGTTTTGAAGTAATATGTTTCTCACTAATGTTGTATTCCCTACACGGCACCAGGACACAGTAAAGTCACTGATGCTCTGCAAATTTAAATAAATAAATAAATAAATAAATAAATAAGTAAAATTGACTTCATCTTTTTGTTATACAGTTTTAAAAACTTCTGTATCTCTATCTCATTGTTCTCTCTACACAAGTACACACACACACACACACACACACACACACACACACATGTTGACCTGTTATTTACAAATACCTGTGTCTTATTAGTTCTACATTCTCTGTAAACTTTTATAGTTTACAGAGAAACAGAATAATGCAAGTAAGAAAGTTTAATATTCATGAAAAATCCAAACACTTGTCAAATAGAACAAAACTAGACCTAGGTAAGCAGAGACTTCATTCAAGATTTTAACACGGAGGGTGTGCAAACCTCAGTTTGCAAGCATCTCTAAACCAACCAGAAAAGGCCTTATTTCAATAAGGACAGGAAAGCAGGACCTGCAGGAACTTGTGGGGAGGAGGCAAGCAAGTGGGCCAAGCAGGGGGAAAAACAGGACATTTCTACAGGAGATGTTTCTTCCTGAGGTCAGCCAAGTCTCAGACTGAACTGTTAAAATGGGGTATTTTGCACCTCGGTGTTTATTTAAACTTGGGGCAATCCAAACACTAATGTTGGAGCCGGTGAAGCAAAATTAAATTTCATCAAGCCAAATCAGTGGGTGAGTGGTGGATGATTGTGATCACTTGTCCACTTTCAATTATGTTTGAGAGTTAATTGTAAAAGGCAGACATAGAAAAATAACAGCAGATATCAACTATTTCTGTGAGGCAATCTCTACATTCATGTAATTGCACACACACACACTCCCACACAAAGATCTACATCTCCCTATTAAATTCTGCAGAATATATTAGACTTTCTGTGGTTAATCTCCTAAAGTTAATTTTAAAATTATCAATCCCTGTTTCATCCCTGAAGTATACTTCATATTCATCTAGTAATAACCATCATCATAGTCCTAAGAGTTTGAATTTAGAATTGGAAATTCCATCTCCATTCTGTTCAGTACATATAGTGAGAACTTCAGATGAATTCGCTCAGAGTCTCAGACCCTAATTTTATAATTTTAAAATTACTTAAAACATATTTCATATAGCATTAAAAGGCTAATTTCAAAAACAATATAGTGGACCTGAGAGAGAGAAAGACAAAGGCCAGATAAAGAGAAAGAAATATACCTTACCCTGCTTTCTCTCATACTTCATTGGGAACATCAGTATTTATTATAGCAAACATTGCATTTACGTTTAATGTCCTAATCAAATAAGGACTTGCTACAGCGCGAAACAAGTACATGTTCAAAGTATTTGTTCTTTTTTCTCTTAAAGATATATTTATAATCTTTAAGGATTTTGAAAAAAGTCCCAATATTTTAATAGGATTTCTGTAAAACATGGTTGAGATTAATATTGCTTCAAAATTTACAACATAAAAACAAAATTAACAATTCATCGTTTGATTTAAAATGTTTGTATTTATTATGCATAAGATGAACAGCCCTGGAAAACAAGTGTCTTCCTTTAAAACAAAGGGCAGATTTGCTAACTGCCTTGAAAGATTAGAAATAATTGTCTTTTCCCAGACAAAGGACTGACAGACACACTTACTTCCTGTCATATTTGGGCGGCCTAAGCGCAGGATTCTCCTGTAATACAAACCGTGCATGTGCAAGCATCCGTTTTGGCTCACGTTTGTGGCCCTCACTGGGCTTTGGTGTAGGAGGAATTGGAAAAGATATGTTGAATTTTATATGTTTGTTCTGCCGAAACAATGTCCTTTGTTTCTATCCCTGGAGTTAAATGTCTTCTAGCAGCATCTATAAAACTGTGTTCTACTAACTCATTGGCTTTTAAGCTAAAGGGTAAAATCTTGGAGCCTTCACAGTTCTTGACATTTAATAGCTCCGTGACTTTCGAAAAGTGTACTAACTCCCTAGGGGTGTTGTAGCAAAGTAGCATAAAGTGGGTGACTTAAAACGACAGAAATGAATTCTATCATTGTTCTGGACACTAGAAGTCCAAAGTCAACTTGTCAGCAGGCCATGCTCCATGCTCCCCCTTGTGCTGTAGGCAGAATCCTTCCGAGCCTTCTTTGTGTCTCTTGGTGGTAGCTGTCCATCTTTTATGTTCCTTGGCTTTCGGTTTTATCACTTCAGTTTCTGCTTCTACCATCAGGTGGCATTGTCTGCGTGTGACTCCGTGCCTGTGTCCAAATTTCACCTGAATCTAGTGTGACCTCATTTTAACTGAATGGCATCTAAAATGACCTAACATCCATGTAAATTTACATTCTTAGTTCACATATCATTTTGCATTTTGGAGATAATTCAACCCATTATAGACATGTTGTAGGACCGCTGAGTACTTCAGCTGTCTCATCTGTAAAGAGGGAATAATTATTACCAACAGAACGGGATTAAATCAGTTATTATAGGTAAAATACTTGGATGAGTACCTTTGTTAGCTGTTATAATTATATTATAACGTAATATAATTGTTGTTACTATTATAGTATAATCATATATGCTAGTGTGTGTATATATATATATATATATATACACACACACACACATACACATATATATGAAACATTACCATTTCATTTGGGAGGACATAGATAGTGAATTATATAAATAATGAAATTTTGAATAAATATTAATATATATAAAGGCAATTAACAATATATTATCAATGTCATAACTTTGCATTATGTCAATATTTTCATTTTCATTTAGTTCTGTGAAACTGTGGTATTTAGCAACCTAAAAAAAAAATGGGGTTTTGCAATTTAAGTATATTACTCATATGGATGAGAGCTGTAGAAAATGTCAAGTTGTTACATATTGATTAAAAATTATCGATGTAGCTCTTGACAAAACAAGTATAGTAACACTTGTCAAAACTCATAAAATGTGTAATAAAACTAAGTAACAGTTATAGAAATGTAATCTGATGTTAATATTGCCCAAGAACATTGTAAAAACATTACCTAAAAAAAAGACATTGCCTACTATCTCTCAATTTCATATAATGTATTTTTCTAATAAATCATCATTGTAATCCCTGAATCCCTGGGTCTCTCATCCCAGACTTCACTTTTTTTTTTTTTTTTACCTATTTTAACAACAAACCTGCCTGCTATTCAATAAGGAAGACCTAGTCTCCATAAAGAGAACCCTTCCTAAGGAAATGTATATATTGCCCTAGCATTCAATAAGTATTTACCCTAACTGCTATTATGTCTCAAGATTTCACTTTGGTTTTCAATATCATTATTTAAAGCATTGTCCTCTAAATTTAAGATGGTTATGATTTACATATGACTTAAAATTGAAATATCAAGATATCAAAAAACACAATCATTCCAATCATTCATTCACATCCCTAAGAGAAATAATTATGTTTATCAAGATGGCATTTATAAACTTTATATTTTGAAAGGTTGCAATTGAAATTTGAATAAAAATTTTGCATGATTTAAATTAGTTAATGAAACAAATTAAATG
This sequence comes from Ia io, assembly GCA_025583905.1. Taxonomy (NCBI): domain Eukaryota; kingdom Metazoa; phylum Chordata; class Mammalia; order Chiroptera; family Vespertilionidae; genus Ia; species Ia io. The sequence continues at coordinate 53,778,257 of JAJQQW010000003.1, forward strand.
ATTTATGACAATAATATGATTTTTTTTCAGAATAATTGTGTAGAGAAAATATTTACCTGAAATAGGTAGTATGTTTTACCAGTATTTGGAAAATTACTGACTATCTGGTCCAATGTATTTAGGCGCCTTTCTATAGTAGCACTGGAAAGGATATTTTAACAAATGGATTAGATAATAAGAACCAAGCCTATCCCAAGGAATAGATCAATATTCCATTTTTTCAGCAGTTATTTAAGTACTGATGCATATATCACAATATCTATCTATATAAAATCCTAATATGCAAATCGACCAAATGGCAGAACAACCAGCAGAACGACCAATCGGTGGGGGGCGGGACCGGTGAGCAGGCAGCACTAGGCCACCAGCCAAGGCAGGTGCCAGTGGGGGCCCCTGATTGCCCCACTGGTCACCCCACAGATCGGCCCTGTTCGCCTACCCCATATATTGGGAACAGTCTCTTAGATTTAAAAATTAAAACCTAGCAAGGCTACTCTAACACTGAAAAAAAACAGGATGATGCAGCAATGACATGCATGGACTCTGGCTTGAACATTTTGTGGCCAGCCCTGACTCTGAAACTTATAACTGTGTGACAAAGCCAATTACTTAACTTCTCTCTGCTTCAGTTTTTCCACCCATAAGATGGGGAAATGGTACTACTGCCTCAGAAGGATCATGTTATGTACCAATTTTTATAATCAGGGCAAAATAATGTAGCTGCCCATACAACAGCAAGATGCTTTTCACCTGTATGAAAAGTATGGTCACTGGTGCGTGCAGTGTCCCAGATTGTGAGAGGGATGTCCGACTGCCGATTTAGGCCTGTAAACTGGCAGTTGGACATCCCTGAGGGGTCCCAGGGATGTGAGAGGGCAGAGGCTGGGCTGAGGAAACCCCCCTCATGGATTTCATGAACTAAGCCTCTAGTATATGTATATATGTAAATATCTGTAAATGTATATCTACATATAGTTGTATACCACTCCAAAAAATAAAAACTTACTGAGAAAATAAGGTAGAAATTGGATACAGATGATGTATTATAGAATTGCACACTTAAAACTTATATTATTTTATTAACAAATGTCACCCCCTAAATTTAATTAAAAAGGAATTGGAGTAAAATCTCAAAGAATCTTATCTACATTGTCAAACAAATGAATAAAAACTACTCTTTAGGAGAATTTTTTTGTATCATATTCTGTAATTGCACCTATACACAGCAACACCAATTACAGTCCAATAATTCATTTAATTTTTTGTATATTTTATTTCCAAATTTGTGTGCTTTTGTTTAATATTTATAAAAAAGCTTACTTTTAGAATCCTTTATTAAAGTATATCCTTTCCCTGGCTGATGTAGCTCAGTTGATTGCTGCTTGATTCCCTGTCAGGACACATGCCCAGGTTGCAGGCTCCATCCGTGGTAGTGGGCGTGCAGGAGGCAGTTGATAGATGTAATGTTCTCATATTGATGTTTCTCTATTCTGCTTTCCTCTCCCTCTAAAAATCAATAAACTGTTCTTTGAAAAAATATATATGCATATATGTGTGTGTATATATACATATATATCCTTAAAATTGGAACTGTATATGTCACATTTAAAAATGTACTTGTATGCATGCATATAAGCATAACCAATGGATACAGACACCAGGGGAGTGAGGGCATGAGTGGGAGTGTGGGGGGCAATGGGCAGATAAGGACCTATATGCAATACCTTAATCAATAAAGAAAAAAATGTATTTCCAAGAAATGAAAAATTATAAGCAAACTGTCATCTTTGCTTATACAATGTCTTGAATTGTATAAGCAAAAACAAAATCATCAGATGTAGATGAAAAAATATTCTCTCTATATAAAACCCTAATATGTAAATAGACCAAACGGTGGAACAACCAAAGAACCAAACAACCAGCCACTATGACATGCACTGACCACCAGGGGCCGCGTGCGGAACATGGCGGGCATCTGTAGCAGGCAGCAGATCGCGGACCATGGTGAACATTGGCTGTGGCTGGATGGTGGAGCAGGTGAGTGGGGGTGCCAGACCAAGGCGGGGCACCAGTCGCTGTCATCAGGGCAAACCTCTGGTGCTTACTGAAAATTTTTTGCTCCCTTGTGCCATGGTCCCACCCAGTGCTTGCACCTGCTGCTGGAGCTGACCCCACTTGCACATGCTGTCAGCGCCGGAGCCACCGCTTACACCCATTGCCAGTGCCCAGCACCGGCCCTGATTGCTCTGCGCTATCAATGGGTGCAAGCAGCGGCTGCCAGCCCAAATTGCCTCTCAGGGCTTCTCCACTTGCCCCTGCTCCTACGGGGTGATCAGAGCCGGCAGCTGCCTCTCGCACCTGTTGCAGACGCCATCCACACTTGCACCCGCTGCCAGCACCGGAGCCACGGCTCGCACCCACTGCCGATGCCCAGCGCCAATCCCAATCGCCTGCTGCCACAAGTGGGTGTGAGTGGCGGCTGCCAGCCCCAATCACCCCTGAGGGCTTCTCCAGTTCCCCCTGCTCCTGAGGGGCAATCTGGGCAGCAGCTGCCACTAGCACCTGCTGACAGCGCCAGCCCCAATCACTCTGCGCCCTCAGCAAGTGTGAGCAGGGCTGGCTCCGTCAGTGCGTGGGAGTGGTGGCAGCAGGAGCAGGGCTGCTGGAAGACAAGGGCCATGGTGGGAAGGGCCAGGCAGGGGCAGGGAGGATGGGCTGAGATCTGCTCCTGTGCCCACCACAGCCTCACGGCCCACAGTTCCTTTCAAGGTGCACGAATTTGTGCACTGGGCCCCTAGTATTGTAATAAATTCCTTTTTCTTGTTAAATTGATGCTGAGACTTAGTGATCAAGAATTAGATCAATGAGATGTCACCAAACCCTCCATTGTGATCAATAATCAGAGGGTAACTAAGATCATGTAAGGTTGCCTAGCCATTAGATGCTAATGTATATATTAATTTTTAAGTTCTATAGGGTTATATCAAGTTTGCTAAGAGAATAGAAATAACCCTAGGTAGATATAAAAAACAAATGTAGAATCATTAAATAATGTTAGTATTTTTATTATTGTTTTAGATGTAACCATAGTAATGATTTTACATAGTTTTCACTATATGTCTTGTTTATTTTATGGATTAAGGCTTTATAAAAATCATTAATATATATGGTTTAATATGATTTAATTTTAATATAAATTAAGATTATGTTGATATTTTTTAAACATTTTCCACTGGATATTTGAATTGAATAAAATGATCATTAAAATTAAAACACCTGTCAATGATCCTTCCTGTGTACACAAGTTGTATATAATAATATAATATAATATAATATAATATAATATAATATAATATATATAATATAATATATATACACACACACTGAGTGGCCAGATTATTATGATCTCTGAATGCATAATAATCTGGCCACTCAGTGTGTGTATGTATATATATATTTTAGAGGCCTGGTGCATGAATTCGTGCATGGGTGGGGTCCGGCCAGCCTTTCCAGGGGGTGGGAGGGGACATGGGCAGTTGGCTGGCCTGCCTGCTGTTCTAACTCCTGGTCAAGGGACAATTTGCATATTAGCCTTTTATTATAGAGGATATACACTGAGTGGCCTGATTATTATGCATTCAGAGATCATAATAATCTGGCCACTCAGTGTATATACACACATATACTAATATACACACTGAATCGTCCTGTAGTATTCCTCTAAAGGGAATGCAGCTATCCATCCTTGCTACTGTGTGTAGAGACAAATGAAATACAGAAAATTCATGGATTACTGGAGACTGCAATTAAACTAGTGATTTCTGGATATTTCAAGCATAATTACAACCTCTAATTCAAAGTAGATGAGATGCAGCAGAGAGAGAACACATGGGAACATAAATTCTGATCAAATTTCACTTTAGCTTGTATCAGATACATCCCTGAAATGATCCGAGGTTATTCCTCAAGAATTTAGTTTTATATGTTCCTTATGCATGTTTAGCAATGGATCTAATTCTAACATTGGTTTGAAGTGTGTAAAAGCAATACTGAATCTCTAGAGAAATCCCATTAACCAGCGCCACCATAAAACATAAGTGAGATTTGTGTGGATTGTTCCTCCTCCATCTCCTTTCAATTACCAGTTTGGTAAGTGTGAAAAACGGATGGGTCTTAGAGAATGACTTAAGATGATAGTAACTTAACCAAGTGGAGACTCCAAAGTTGACTGATCTTTTAGAACTTATTTATCCTTCAAGTAAAGAAATACTTCAGGAATTTAGTATCTATGAAGCTAAAAAAATTCTTCCACAAAATATTCTCTTTTATCCTGAAACAATTACAAAGATATTTTTGTGTAATACTTTATTAATCTATACCAATTTTGATATAGTCTATGGCAAGAGATAGTAAAAAAGTGACTCACATCATTTAAAATAAGGATAACCAGCCCAGCCAGTATTTCTGGATTGATCCCCAGTAGGGGTCGTGAAGGAGGCAGCCAATTAGTGATTCTCTTTCATCATTGATGTTTCTATCTCTCTCTCCCTCTCCCTTCCTCTCTGAAATCAATAAAATTAATTAATTAATTAATTAAATAAAATAAGGATAACCATTCACTGCACCACGGTTTTCTCACTATAAAATTCCCCGTAGAAAAAAAGTAATGTATTTGAATAGCTGTAGTTTTTATATTTTAGTTTTTTTGTTTGCATTTCCCTTTTTATCATATATATATATACATTTAAATATCTTGTTAATATTTTTATTAAACTGGATTATTTATTTATAAGCCGTCTAAAATATATTTACCAACTACCCAGTATGTGCTAGACACTACTTTTATTGCTGAGGTTACATGGGCCTGATTTATGAAACTTAAATTCTCATTCTAACAGGATAAAATAAAGAGGAAAAATAAACAGTGAGATTTCATGTAATGGACAGTACCATGAAGTAAAGCTAATTAGAATAAATAATTAGGAATGTTTGGAGAAGGCCAGGTGTTTCTGATAGAAATCACTAATGTCTTCTCAGAAGAGGTAACATTTAAACAAAAACTTAATTTGTGATTATCTACGGTGAAAGCATTTCATGCTAGAAGGCATCATGTATAAAGGCTCTGGGGTAGATGTAAGTTTGGCATTTTCAAGGAAAAAAGAGAAGCAATGCAGCGATAGCTAATGACATGTAAAAAAATCCTTTTGAAAAGGGAGGTAAAGAAGATTTTAGCAATAACTTTAGGAAACTTTGTAAAGGTATGTGTGTGTGTGTGTGTGTGTGTGTGTGTGTGTGTGTGTGTGTGCTTTTGCAAAATGTTAATCTAATGTGGCATGAAGGCCTTGGAGGATTTGATCAAAAGAGTGATAAGATCTGCACAAGACAATATCACGCTACTTGTTTTAGAGAACAGACTATAAGGAAGGTAAAGTGGCCCTAGGGAAATAAATGATAACAGGGAATTGGAATAGAAAGTAAACAGACTGATCCATGTCAGGGATGCCTGTGTCTTGGGATTGATTTTGGAGTTGGAGGTGGTGATATATTGTTAAATTAGAGGAATGATTTTTAATAAAACTGACAGAACTAACTAATGAGCTGTGAGGTAAAAAAAAAAAATCAAGGATGTTACTTCAAGGTTTAAGTTTTAGCATCAAAGTGAATGATTATATGATTAAGAAAGGAGATACTGGAGAAATAATTTTGGGAGTGGAAGTATCATATATTGTTTCTTAGAAGTGTTAAACTTATGAAATTTGTTAAACAGCCAAATGGAGATGATCAGTAGGTAATTAGGTAAATGGTCTAAAATTTAAGTGTCTGTTAGCAGCTAGTTATATAGATTTGAAATTTCACTTGTACTTAAATGCTATTGAAAGGCACGGGATTGAATGAAATCACATAAAGTTGCATCTCAAAAGACGAGCAAATATGCCAAGTATTTCCTTTGTTCATTGTATATTATTGCCTGTCATCAATTTAATCTACAATATCTTATATAATTGCTGTCAACTTCTTTTTTACATTGTTCTCTTTCTTAATTCATTTGGCTATCCATAGATGATACTGTTCACTTTCAGACATTTCAAGCTGTGGTTACAAGTTTATGCATAAAAATAAACTTTATCTGTGATAAATGTAAAAGATAGTAATTACTGGGTGTTATGACAACTCTCCTTTTAGTTTTAAAAGGAACTGCCAAACTATTTTTCACAGTGGCTAATTATGTTACATTCCAATCAGCAATGCATAAGATATCCAGTTTTTCTGATTTCTTACCAGCATTTAGTATTATCACTACTTTTTTAAAAAAAAATCATTCCAATAGGTATGTAATGACATCTCATGATTTTGTTTACATTTTCCTACGGGATAATAATGTTCAACATTTTTTCTGTCCATGTTGGCCAACGTATAGACTCTTCTGTGAAATGCTTGTGTGTGTCTTCTATCCACATTCTGATTAAACTGTTATTCTTTTCATGTTAAGATTTGAGAGATTTTTACATATTCTAGCTACTGGTCTGCTATGGTCTGAATGTGTCCTCTCAAAATTCACATGTTATATCCTAACCCCCAAGGTGATGACATTAGAAGGAGGGGCAATTTGGAGGTGGTTAGGTTATGAGGGCCTGATTGCAAAAATGCTTAATAAAATACAATTTAGTTCTGATTGATAGCGAGTTCCTCCTCTGGGACACGACCAATGCCAACAGCCTTCCATTCAGGCCACTTGGTACTTTTCCTAAGTGTTAAATATGCTGGTTCCAGAATAGGTATCCACCAAAAAAAGTGCTTCCTCCTAATTTGTAAAGATTTGAGTTATAATAACTTATCCACTACTTTGGAAGGATTAGTTTCATGCTCCAAATCACCAATGCCCCTGGAAACACCACTGATGTCACAGTGACTAGTGAATCTTCCTAGGGGTTGTATCCCACTGTCTGGGGCCATATGTATATTAGGTCCTTCATTATACTGCTTTCTTACCCAGACAGATTACTATTATATCATCCATTTAATGGACCAATGTGATGTTCTGGAGGATGTACAGAAACTCCAGGTCCTTTTATAATAGGCTTCTTCAGAAAGCAGAAGAATTAATATTTCCCTAGAGCCAAAATGTAAATCTATACTTAAAAAAAAATCTCAAATGAATTTGAAATGTTTCTGGTTCTCTTTTCTAGTAGTAATGAGAAATAACCCATTGCCCTTACCAATGGACCCCTACCATGTTTCTAACATCACGCCATCATGTTAATCTGCTGTAGAGGCAAGGGAACTATCACCTGAACATTAGAAAAGCCATCTGGTTTTGTAGGCGTGAGCATTGTGAATTAACTAGGGATGTAATGGGGAGCACCATCCCTCCATCATTCCCATTGGGATATATTATTATTATTATTTTGAAGTGCACTCTTGGTGGGGGTCAGGGGCCTCCTTTCTATACTACAGTGTTTATCTTTAAAACTCACATATTCTTACACACACATCTCAGCATTCATTTATCCTATTAGGATGGCCAACTCATTCACTCTCTTACCCAACTTGTATTTCCATGAAGTAAACAAAAGTTGTTCTTTGGCATACCAACTCAATTATTTTGCTACTCAGTCTTTTTGCTAAAATCTTCTAGGAAAATGCCACCCATGGTTTTGTGAAATGGAAGCTGAAGTTACTGTGTAAATGAACACCAACAACAATAAACATTCACAACTTTTTAAAAATTTAAAACATGACCACAAATTTCAAGTGCATACTAATAAACAAAACTATAAAACAGATACTTTTCTAAGCACTTTAAATATATAAACAAATTTAATCATCAAAAAGTGTTACAATGTAGTTACTTTTATTATCATACATTTACAGAGAGGAAAACTAGATACAGAACTATTAAGTAACTTGTTTCAGATAACTGAATAGAAAAGCTAATATAAAAACACAATCAAATTCCCTCCAAAGTGAACACTCTAACCTTTAATTCTCTATTAATGCATTTCCTTAATAAGTTCACTCTCATTTTCTACATTCTACTGATTCTTTTATTCTACTATAGTTGCTGCCTTCTCTCAATTTCAATTAATTACATGTTGCTTTCTTCTCCAAGAAAATAGATGTAATCATGTGAAGAAAAAGCTAATATAATTGAATCTATACAATTTATACATACTATTTTTTTTCTGTATTTGTGTGTCTCCTATGTTGCTAGTTGTATGAACTATTTTACCCATCTATATCTAATACTTTCATCAGTGAAATCTGAGTCTCAATGCACAACTTGGGGAGTTTATTGCAAAATTTCACTCCCTGTTCTTTATCATGAAATTGTTTTTCACTTTACTGAATTATTCCCATTAAGCTTAAAAGTGAGCTCTAATATATCACATTAAAAGAAAAAGATACAAACATTTATCTTGATGATATATCCTTAAACAGCAACCATTTTCTTTCTCTGCTCTGATTTTCAGCAAAAAATGTTAAAACAATTCTCTAAATGTACTACTTCACAGTCTCAATATCCCAGCAAGAACTGAGATGATTATCCTTTTATATATTGACTAGAGGCCGGGTGCATGAAAATTCATGCACTGGAGCATGGGTCCCTCAACCTGGCCTGCCCCCTCTCACAGTCCAGGAGCCTTCAGGGGTGATGAGGGGAAGGCGACGCCATCACACCTCTGCTGCTGCCACTGCCAGCAGCACAAGCCTTGGCTTGCCCTGGTTGCCTGTGCCTCGGGCCAGCCCTGGGCGGCTGGGCAGCCACCATCTGAGGCTTACCTGTGCCTTGGGCGTCAGCTGGGCATCTGCCATCCAAGGCTTGCCTGTGCCTCAGGCCAGCCCTGGGTGGCTGGGGGGCTGAGGGGACTGGAGGACTCTGGTGGGGCTGAGGGGACTGGGTGCCACCATCCTGTAGCTGTGGGCGCCACCATCTTTGTGAGGGTGTGACAGTCAATTATCATATTCCCTCTTTATTAGATAGGGTAAGGAAAATTGCCTTTGTTTTCAAAATTATGACTAGAAAGTTTTAAAGGCAACTTACATTATAAACATTCCCTATAATATTTATAAAATTCTCTACATTATTATTAATACAATTATAACATCTTTCCCTGATCAACACATATTTAATAATATTACTACTATGGATATCATTAATTAAAAATGGCATTTGTTCTCTAATTGAGGTGCTTTTTACATATTTTCTTTGGGGGGTGTTATATCTTTACATATTGGTCTTATGACTTTGTAAATTTAAAAAATTGTTAAGGGAAGCACATGTTGCCAGAATGTGAGTAGAAGTTCACAAAAGACCACAAGAGAAAAAGAAATAGAGACAGACAGTTTTTACTCAGAGGTCCAAGAGGAAGTATCTGGCATGCCAGGAGGGGCCCTATAGGAGGTCAAGGCAGTGTGCAAGCAGAGGCAAGGGCAGGACCTGGAACACTTGTCTTATTAAGGCCCATAGTTGTTGTGCTTTGGGGTTCCTGGGCTAGGGCAAGATTGGCAGTTCAAATCAAAAGAGCAATTTTTAGTAAGCTCCACTGGGGTCCTACCTAAGGGGCACAGGAAGGGCACACTCTAGAAGGCAGGGGGCACTGTTGATGACAAGGGCTTTGGCGGAAGTGCTATTAGGAAGTTACGTTTGCTTGCAACACTGTGGGCTGCCATCTAAAGCATGTGTTCAGGAGCCTGGTGTCAGCTGAGGGTCCATGCAGTCAGCTTTCCCCAATGAAATGGATGCCCAGACAGCATTACCACGGAGTGGCTTAGCTATGCTTTTGACGACTGGAAAGACAGGCAAAGCTACCTTTTTGAGGGACATTAATTGTGATAGAGTGAATAAACACAGAAAGCCCACATTTTCAAAAGAAAGTGAAGGATTCTATAGATTCATGCATAAGCAAGTCGTCAGCAGTCACAAAGCTCATTAGAAGAAAGGCGAATCTTGATTAAATTCAACCAGATAAGGCTGTTCACCAAAAATATTTTCAGGCTGTTGTGTATGCACAGACACTTGAGTTAATAGGAACATCAATCTTAGAAATAATATATTATCACCTTAGAATGATTGATAATATTAGTATTTGAACAAGGAGAAGATGAATCTAAAGTGGCTAAGGGGAAAGGCAACTATCTTTTCATACCCACTTACTGTTCAAACCATTTATGTGTTGAGCAGGAATCACAAGATGGAAAACCTTATTGTGTAGCATTGTTTAAATTAATACATAGAAATATTGACCCTGTTTATATTTCTGAAGATGTTGGGCATAGTGATTCCCAATTTAAGAACATATGGATATATTCATATATAGTTAACTGGAGTAAATCAACCCTATTTTTAAATTCAGTCCAGATTATGATCAACAGACTAGACTATAGGCTATGCTATTAAGGAAGCACATTCACATGTTACAAATGATAGGATTTAAAGTCAGACACAACTTAACCCAATATTTAAAATGAACAGTTATTTTAAACCTCAAATGTTGAACTAAAAAAGGGTGCACTATTTTTAGCCAGTGGGAGTCAACCCCACACAGAAAGATGAATATAGCATTGAAAATAGATCAGTGCTGTGCTACCCTGTAAAAAACTGAAGCACGTGCCTGACCTGTTTTCTTTAACTGGTTTATTTTCATCTTTCTAGTGAATCACTTTAAACTTTTAATAGATCTGATTCTCTTGTTAGGAAGACTGTATTACATAATTGTATATTTTTTCATATTTAAGAAATTACATCGGAGGGAAGACCAAGATGGCGGCATAGGGCGGACTCCTGATTGTTGCCTACCACAACAATTTTGAAACTACAACTGGAAAACAGAGCAGACAGCATCCAGAACCACCAGAGGGCTGGCTGAGTGGATGCTCTACAACCAGAATAAAAGAGAAGGGGACATGGGATGATGCTGATGCCGGTGAGCCAAAGATCACACTTTAAGAACTATGGCTCTGGTGACACAATGGCAGCCTGGAACATGCTCGGCGCAATTTCCCCGGTGGTCTCCGGCTGAGGGGATGGCTCCGCTCGCTGCTGAGCACGGACAGACGAGCCCCTGAGAGACATGGGGTGGGAGATTCCGCACTTGCTGACCTCTGAGTCCTTCGAGAATCTCTGCGCCCCAGAAGCGGCCAGGTGCGCACGCCCGGTGACTGGCCACTGCTGCAGACCCGAGTGCCGTCACAGAGACCTCGGACCAGCCCACCGCCGCACACCGGGCACACCGGAGCTTCGCCAAGCCCGCTGCCCAGCGAGTTCTGCGGCAGCCGCCCCGGAGCTTTGAGAAAATGGCTGGAGGAATTGCTGAGAAGGAATTGACCGATGGGAGTTGGGATCGGGAAGACGAGGCCCCGCTGGGTCCCGGATCCAGGAGTGCTCGCCCGGCGACCGGCCACCGCTGCAGACCCGAGCACCGTCACAGCAACCTCGGACCAGCCCACCGCTGCGCACCGGGCGCACCGGAGCCTTGCCGAGCCCGCCGCCCAGCGAGTTCCGCGGCAGCCGCCCCAGAACTTTGAGAAAATGGCCGGAGGAATTGCTGAGAGGGAATTGACCAACAGGAACTGGGATCAAGAAGACAAAGCCCCGCTGGGTCCCGGGTCCAGGTGAGGCCGCGCGCCCCTGGGTCCGGGCGAGGCTGGGACCCGGGTCAGGGTGAGGCTGAGTCCTGGGTCTGGGTGAGGCCACACGCCCCTGGGTCCGGGTGTGGCTGAATCCCGGGTCCGGGTGAGGCCGCACGCCCCCGTGTCCAGGTGAGGCCACATGCCCCCAGGCCCGGGTGAGGCTGTGCGCTCCTGGGTCTGGGTGAGGCTGCGCGCGCCCCTGGGACTAGGTGAGGCCGTGCGCTCCCGGGTCTGGGTGAGGCCACACGCCCATGGGTCCGGGTGAGGCTGGATCCCGGGTCCTGGTGAGGCCACGCGCCCCTGGGTCCGGGGGAGGCCGTGCACCCCTGGGTCCAGGTGAGGCTGGATCCCGGTCCAGGGTGAGGCCGCGCGCCCCTGAGTTTGGGTGAGGCCGCGCCCCTGGGTCTAGGCGAGACCAAACCAGAGGGAGTCGGACCTGCATTACCACCATTTGTCCACCATCCAGAACTGAAAAGTCAGTGCTGACATGTACACATAAGGAACTGGTGGACATTGAAATTGGGTCTCAAAAGAACTGTTGGTCCAGAAAGAAACTCACTACAGACTGATTCATTTGCCTGTCAGCATAACTATTATTGCTCGTCTCACATTCGGTTCTTATAAGTATATTTCTAGTAACACATGATCTCACTCATCTAGGGGAAATGATGAGCAACATCGACTGATGAACAAGAACAGACCCAGAAACAAGGAGGCATCGATCGGACTGTCGGGCCTCAGAGGGAGGGTTGGGGAGGGTGGGGGTAAGGGGGAGAGATCAACCAAAGGACTTGTGTGCATGCATACGAGCCTAACCAATGGTTAAGGACAACAGGGGCATGGGGGCATCCGGGGGAGGGGTGTGAGATGGGAATGGGGGTATGAGGACAAATATGTAACACCTTAATCAATAAAGAAATTAAAAAAATATATAATAAATAAATAAATAAATCCCACAACTTGAAAAAAAAAAAAAGAAAAAAAAAAGAAAGAAATTACATCTATAAATGTAATAAAAGCATTCTATCCACTCAGCTCTTTTTGTTATTTGCTACTTATTGAGCACTTTATACTGCCTTGGATTGCTTCAAACAGGTGATACTTATCTTTCCAACTAAATCCTAAGTTTTTTGAGAATGGAAATCCAATCATCATTTAATCATAAGCCTACAACAGATAAATATGCATTCAGCACAAACTTGAAGCCAGGCTCTGAATTAGTTTCTGGGAACACAAGTTGAGACGGAGATAAAAACTCTGCCTTTATGGGGACAACACAGAGGATAAACAAGCAAGTATAATATAATATAATAAATATTACTACAGTGCTGTGTTGGTGTGGAAAGGGAATTAGATAAAGTAAGAATAGATATAACATTTTAGAAGGATCCCTGAGGATACATTGAGATGTATCAGTTAGACAATAAAAGTCTGAAACTTTTTGTTATCCTTTATAGTGCTCAGCATAGAATTTTTCATTAGTCCTCACAAAAAAACACACCAATGGGCAAAATATCTTTGTTATAAAGACATGGAGAGGAGGCAGACTTAGAAATTTCCAAAATTTTTGCCAGTTTATCAACATCCTTATAACATTAACAAAGCTATAAATCTCTCATATGTGTGTACCTATGCATAGCCACTCATATGTTTGACTAAACATATATTACCTTTTACTACAATTCCATTATATAACAATAATGTATAGTTAAATTATCAAATGCAAACAAGAGGTAATTTTATAAGTTATTTTAAGGAATTAAAATTTTTTTCTATGAGAATTATTGTTGGCTAAATATCCACAGTGTGTAAAGATTTATGTTGACCAAAGGAGATAACATAAACATATTTTCTTTCTTTCCTCATAAAATATAATTCATCATGCACATATCAAATGCATTAATTATACGATTTATAAATACAAAACAATTGAATAAGCAAAGACTAAACAGCAATTTAAAACGACAAGTTTTGGAAATAGCTTTCAAGTGTTTACCAGCAGTAATTAAACTTTTAAAAAACTACCTATCCTTATTTTATTACTAGAGACCCAGTGCATGAAATTTGTGCACTAGTGTAGGTCTTTCAGCCCTGCCTGCACCCTCTCGCAGTCTGGGAGCCCTCAGGAGATACCCGACTGCCATGGAGGTGGGAAAGGCTCCAGCCACCACCTCTACGCTTGCCAGTCCTGAGCCCAGCTTCTGGCTGAGAGGTGCTCCTCCTGTAAGAGAGCACTGACCACCAGGGGGCAGCTCCTGCATTGAGTGTCTGCCCCCTGGTGGCCAGTGCGTGTCATAGCAACCAGTCATTCTGCTGTTCAATTGATTTGCATATTAGCTTTTTATTATATAGGATGTTACTAACTTAAGGTAGTCAATAAAATTTTATCTGTGAAGATTATCAGAAATACTTTCATCTTTATTGCTCCTAAAAATTTAATAATATTCATGATTATGTTTTTATTCAATTTCAAATGAATATGAATTGAGTTAAACACATAGCTGAAAATCTGATGCTATTATTGTGACTGTTATTTATTTATGCTACCAAAATAAATGGCTTCTTGATACATTGTGCTTCTTTAGTAAATATTAAACCATGTATATTTTAATGGATTTTAAAAATAGCTTTTTTATATAATCAAGTCAATTATATAACAATTACTCCTTCTTATTTTTTGCATGTATTGTTAGGGTAGAAATTTGTATGCATTGTGTAAATTTGTGCAACTTAACAAAAGGAAATAAGCAATCCAATCAAAAAATGGGCAAAGAACCTAAATAGACACTTTTCAAAAGAAGACATACAGAAGGTCAAGAGATATATGAAAACATGCTCAAAGTCAATAATCATCTGAGAGATGCAAATCAAAATGACAGTGAGGTACTATCTCACACCTGTCAGAATGGCTATCATCAACAAATAAACAACAAGTGCTGGCGAGGATGTGGAGAAGAAGGAACCCTCTTGCTGGGAATGCAGACTGGTGTAGCCACTGTGGAAAATGGTATGGAGTTTCCTCAAAAAATTAAAAATGCAACTCCCATTTGACCCAGTAATCTTACTTCTAGGAATATATCTCAAGGACTCAGAAACACCAATCAGAAAGAATGATCATTATTTTCTTGATTTCTTCACAAACACGTTTTGGATGAAAAGTTAGTCAACTCAAATCCTTTTAGTTAGTTCTATATCTGTACAAAATTTACGAAAGTGCCCGGCCAGTTTGGCTCAGCTGTTGAGCACCAACCTATGAACCAGGAGGTCACAGTTCAATTCCTGGTCAGGGCACAAGCCCAGTTTGCTGGCTTGATCTCCAGTAGGGAGTGTGGAAGAGGTAGCCAAACAATGATTCTCTCTCATCATTGATGTTTCTATCATTGTCTCCCTCTCCCTTCTTCTTTAAAATTATACATATATACTAGAGGCCTGATTCATGACTTTTGTGCAAGAGTAGGCCTTCTTTCCTGGGATGCTGGCACTGGCTTCCCTCTGGCACCCAGGACCTGGGCTTCCTTTGCAGCTTCAGCTTTCTCTGGAAGGATGGCCAGTCTAATTAGCATATTATGTTTTTAATATATATATATTTAATCATATATATGTATATATATATATATGTACATATATATACACACGCACACAAACACTAATGAAAGGGTAATATGCAAATTGGTCAGGACACCCTCACAGTAACGACCGAACAGCAGGCTGCCTGGGGTGACAAGCAAGGCTGGCAGGGGGGTTAGTGATGGATGACCAAACGACTGAACAGCAGGCTGCATGTGGCAACCAGGCTGGCGGGGGGTCAGTGAGGGGAGATCAGGCCAGCAGGAGGGGCCAGTTGGGGTGACCAGGCAGGCGAGGGGGGGCAATTGGTGGTGGCCAGGCCAGTAGAGGGGGGCAGTGATGAGCAACCAGGCTAGTGGGGGCAGCAGTTGGGGGCAACAAGGCCAGCGGGAGCAGCAGTTGGGTGAGACCAGGCCAGCAGGGGTCATTTGGGGCAACCAGGCCGGCAGATGGAGGTAGTGAAGGGTGACCAGGCCAGCATGGGCAGCAGGGGGGACGTTTGGGGGCAACCAGGCTGGCAGAGGGGGCAGTTGGAAGCTACTAGGCAGGCAGGGGGGCAGGGGAGACCAGGCTGGCAGGGGGGCAATTGGGGATGATCAGGCTGGCAGGGTGGGCAGTTAGGGGAAATCAGGCAGGCAGGCAGGTGAGCAGTTAGGAGCCAGAGGTCCCGGATTGTGAGAGGGTACAGGATCCCCTCCCATGCACAAATTTTGTGCACCAGGCCACTATTACACACACACACACACACACACACACACACACACACACACACACACACACACACACACACACACACATATATATATATATGTAGGAAAGTATGAAAAGCTATTTTTTACACTAAATTTTACCTATGTGTAAATACTTTAACCCCACAAATCTATAAAACCCCAAAAGATCTTAACCTGATTTGGCTATGAAAAACACTAAATTGCCAGATAACAATCTGTAATACTAAAAGCATAATATGTTAATTAGACTGGACAAGAACATAACCAGGGCTGTGAGGGAAGCCCCAGTCCTGGGTGCCAGAGGGAAGCCGGTGCCGGCAGCAGGGGAAAGGAAGGAGTACTCTTGCACAAATTTCATGCATTGGGCCTCTAGTGTATAATAATAGGACAAAATATTGTCATTTAAAACAGAGTAATTCAGATGATTAGGTCCTTATGTTGAGATATTTGGAAGAAAGAAATGCAGATGCTAATTATGAAAGAATATTTAAAAGTGAACAAAGCAGACTGTAACCACCTGGTAGTTTTGGGAGGGGGGGGTTTAAATTAAATTAGCTATTGCAATAATAGTTTTGTCAAAATTCACAGATTATTTTAACACAAAATCTTATATATGTAACTTTAATGAGCATCAAGGCTCCAATAGTATCTCTTGGAATTCTGCTGCAATATTGAGCTACTGGACATACTATGTGATATTATCTTTTTTTAAAAAATACATTAGGTTGGGAGAGGACAAAAGAGAGATAGAGAGAAACATTGATGAGAGAAACATCAATAGGCTGCCTTCTGTATGCCTCCTACTGGGGATTGAGTCTGAAACCATGGCATGTGCCCTGACCGGGAATTGAACTGTGACCTCCTGGTTTATAGGCTGACACTCAACTGCTGAGCTACACTGGCCAGGCTATGTGATATTATCTTGAAGCATCTTGAATTCAGTCCATACAGGTAAGGACTTTAGGCATGTGGTGTCTAGTATCCTAATAGGAGTTTTATTAAGTTGTATACTCAATAAATAATGAAAATCAATTTATATATTTCATGTTGATATTAATGTTGACAACAGGTGAATTCTAAGTATTTTTAACAAAACAATGAACAAGTTTTGACTGAAATACTGAATAATTTCCTAAGACTTTGTCTTCAGACTTTTCAAAATAGTTTGTGATATTTTCATAAACTTCTGTCATTTTTTAGAACAACAATTCAAGCAAATATTTATCAGGTTCCTAATATGAGCTTTTAGGAGGTGCTCCATTGAGGAAGCACTTATAACATGTTCATTCAAGTAATATGGAAAATTCTAGTTTCTAGAGTCAGATAACAAGATTAAAATAATGCTTACAGAAGGTTAAATATCCTACCATAGATAACATTGAAAACTTTTATCATCAGTTAAGTGAAGTTTACATACTTATTTTTCCTTTTAATCCACTAATTCTTTCCATATAAGAAAACGATTTACAAAGGTGACATGTTCTGCCTGCTGGATCTAGAGTTATTTTGAGCTGCAGGAAAGCAGGGCACTTTTGAGATGACTCTGATAATTGGCTTGTGTAGTGATTTATGCAGTGAATATGCATGCTGTGAAATGCTTACTTCTTGGTGTAACAACAAGGCAACCAGAGGCTACCCATACATCTTGTATATCAAGAAGATTAAATATTTTCAAAGCTCAAATGAAACTATAAGAGTTTTGAGAAATTTGTTTGAATTTATTTTATTGAGAATCTTCAAATAACTACACATACACAGCAAGATTCATAGACTTGAAACTGTTTTTAAGATTCTATGTATTTCTTGGATTACCTATATACCTTATTCATGAGTAACTTACAGTTGCTGAGATATCAGTATTTACCAACAAGGCCAATATATTTTCCCCAGTTGCAATATAATTATCTCTTTTGGATGGATTGATAGTTTATAAAATTCAGTATGTTGACTTTGTAAAATGACCATCCTATATAATGAAAGGCCAATATGCAAATCGACCGAACAGCTGAACGACTGGTCGTTATGATGTGCACTGACTACCAGGGGGCAGACACTCAATGCAGGGGTTGCCCCCTGGTGGTCAGTGAACTCCCACAGGAGGAGCACTGCTCAGCCACAAGCCGGGCTCACAGCTGGTGAGCACAGCAGCGGTGTTGGGAGCCTCTCCTGCCTCCTCGGCAGCACTAAGGATGTTTGACTGCTGGCTTAGGCCTGCTCCCTGTGGTCTGGGAGCAGGCCTAAGCCGTCAGTAAGACATCCCCCAAGTGTTCCCAGACAGCAAGAGAGCATGGGCCAGGCTGAGGGACCCCTTCGAGTGCATGAATTTTATGCACTGGGCCTCTAGTTATTTCATATTACTGATGGATTTAAAAATGTGCTCAAAGGCAATCTTTTGAAACATGTTAGTTTTAAAAATTAGGTGTGGCATTGACTTATAGACAGCTATGGGTCCAAATGTCTTTAAGATCAAACCACATTCCCCATAAAATAATGGGTAATATTGTTAATTACTAGCAACAATCAAAATGTTGTTTAATTATTCTTAACTATCAATCACTGGAGAATTTTGATGAAAGGATCTTATAACACACCAATCTAATTATCACACATTGATAAATCAGACTTGATCCTTAGAAGCTAAAAATCTATTCTATGTGCAAAATGATTATAATATAAAAACATGTTATAAGTGCTGCCTCAATGGAGCAACTCCTAAAAGCTCATATTAAATGAGCTGTTAAATATTTGCTTGAATTATTGTTTCAAGATATGACTGAAGATTATCAGAATGTCACAATATATTTTTGAAAAGTCTAAAACAAAGTCTTTGGAAAATAATATATTTTTAAAAATTAGAATAGGTTTTAAGAATGAGTGGGATTACTTCTAGAAGATAATGTAGGAGAAAATCCAGATAACCTTGGGTATGGTGATGACTTGTTAAATACAAAACCAAAGACACATCCATGAAATAAATAATGAATAATCTGGACTTCATTAAAATTAAAAATGTATCCTCTTCTAAAGAGAATGTCAAAAGAATTAGAAGACTAGTCACACTGGGAGAAAATATTGCTAAAGACACATCTCACTAAAAAAAAAAAATTTGTTAACAAATGCATACAAAAAACACTAACAACTAACAAATGGCCAAACAATTTGATTAAAATTCAGACACATACCTTAACAGACTTCAAAAAACATATACATATGACAAATTAGTATGTGAAAAGATGCTGAGTATCACATGTCATTAGGGAAATGCAAATTAAAACATCAATGAGAAACCATTAAAATGGCCAGTTTCTGGGAGATGACACCAAATGCTGGTAAGGACGTGGAGCAAAGGGTACATTGCTTCATGATTCTTGAGATTGCAAAATGATACAGCCACTCTGGGAGGTAATGTAGCAGTTTCTTACAAACCTAACATACTTTTGTCACATGATCCAGCAATTGCAGTCTATGGTATTTACTAGTACATAAAGGAGTTGAAAGTGTGTCCATGCAAAAATCTTCACATGGATGTTTGTAGCAGTATTTTTTATAATTGGCCAACTTGTAAGAAACCAACATGTTCTTCAGTGGGCGAACAGGTAAATAAACTGTGGTACATGCTGATAATGACCTATCATTTAGTGCTAAAAAGAAATGAGCTATCAAATGATGAATAAACTTAGAGATACTTTAAATGATTAATATGAATTGAAAGAATCAAATCTGATAGTCAGACTACATAGATTTTGACTATTTTACATTCTTGAAAAGGCAAATCAATGAAAAAGTGTAAAGACCAGTGGTGGCAATGGGTTAGGGATGAATAGGCAGACAACAGAAAATTTTTAAGTCAGTGAAAATAGTTCTGTATACTACCATAAATATCCTATCTAATAAAAGAGAAACATGCAAATTGACAGTACCCCTGCTATGCTCACAAGCCATGCCCACAAGCCAATCAGGAGTGAGTATGCAAATTAACCCAACAAATATGGTGGCTGCCATGGAGCTGGAGCAAGCATGAGGCTTGGGTTGCCCCCTACCATGGAGGAAGCCAAGCTTCCCACCCTCCCTGGACCGCCCTGGCCTCCGCTCAAGGCTACAAAGTTTCAATTATAGAAGATAAATAAATCCCCCCCAAAATGGCAGCAGCCACAGAGCAGGAGAGAGCAGGAAGCTTGGGTTGCCCCCGGCGATGGAGGAAACCAAACTTCCCACCCGCCATGGTCGGCCCTGGCTTCCGATCAAGGTTATAAAGTTTTAATTACAGAATATAAATAAATTCCAGATACCAGGGCCTCCTCCTGGGTGGCCGGGGGGCGTGGCTGGCCTGCAAACCACCACAGGCCCCTCTCCCAGGCCGCCCCATGTGCCAAGGCAACCCCCACCCTGATCCAGGACACCCTTTAGGGCAAACCAGCCAGCCCCCACCCGTGTATCAGGCCTCTATCCTATCTAATAAAAGAGTAATATGCAAATTGACTGTCACTCCAAAACACAAGATGGCTGCCCCCATGTGGTCAAAGATGGTTACCCCCATGTGGACACAAGATGGCCATCACAAGAGGGCCAGCATGGGAGGGCTGTTGGGAGGGACCAAGCCTGCAAGGGACGGCAGTTGTGGGTGCTCAGGCAAGAAGGGGAGGGCAGTTGGGAGGGACCAGGCCTGCAGAGGATGGAAGTTGGAGGCAACCAGGCCTACAAGAAAGGCAGTTTGGGGGACCCATGCCTGCAGGGGAGGGAAGTTTGGGGGATCAGGCCTGCAGCGGAGGGCAGTTAGGGGTGACCAGTCCTACAGGGGAGGGCAGTTAGGGGTAATCAGGCTGGCAGGGGAGCAGTTAGGCATCAATCAGGCTAGCAGGGGAGTGTTTAGGGGGTGATCAGGCTGGCAGACAGAAGCGGTTAGGGGCAATCAGGAAGGCAGGCAGGCAAGCAGTTGGGAGCCAGCAGTCCTGGATTGTGAGAGGGATGTGCGATTGCCCATTTAGGCCCAATCCTACTGGGATCGGGCCTAAACAGGCAGTCGGACATCCCTCGAGGGGAGGGATCCCAGATTGGAGAAGTTGCAGGCTAGGTTGAGGGACACACCCCACCCGTGCATGAATTTCATGCACCAGGCCTCTAGTGGATGCATGAAATTATATATTTGTTCAGACCCCTAGGTGTACAGCATCAAGAGTAAAATGTAAACTATAGGCTTTGGGAGACAATTATGAAAAAATGTCCATTCAAATTGTAACAAATCTGCTATATTGGGGTATATAGAAAATGGGAAAAAGGATATGCATGCGTGGGGGCAGAGGGTATATGAGAAATCTCTCTACTTTACACTCAATTTTGCTGTGAAACTAACACTTCACTAATAAAATAAAGTGCTATTTTTTTTAAAGTGGCCTAGTATAAAACTTCATTTCATTACTCATTTCTGAAATATCTTTACTATTCAGTCATTTTTGTATTCACATAATTATGATCAGGGTCCTCAGGGCAAAACACAGTTTAAATTTCTCTCTGTTTATTAAGGCCAATTAATGAACATAGAAGGAAAGCAATTAATCATAATTAGGCTATTAGCAATTGTGACAAACAGTGCAATTTACCTCAAATTATCAAATGGAGGGGAAAAGAGAAAAAGAAAATAATCTAGGTCTAATTAATGACAATGAGAAAGGCATTTGTTAGTATAGTGTTGTATTGGGATATAATTTCAGTACATAATAGAGAAAAAAATTAACAGTGGCTTAACCAGAATCAAAGTTTATTTCCTCCAATGTTATATTCTGTATTTAACCTGTATAGCCTTTTTAGGGTTTACAAGAGATCTCTGTACCCAAATGTGATCACGTATCCTGTCTTCTCTGTCTTATTGCCGCTTTGCTTTTAAATTGATGGCCACATTTGCATTTTACAAACTGGGCCTATATGGACCTCATTACAGGAACCTAGATCAAAAACAGAGAGAAAAGACGTTTCATTACTTTGATGGAAAAATATGGAAATTGTGTATATTATTTCTGGCCAAATCTTGGGTTGCCTGATTAAGTGATTAATGTAATATGATAACATAACATAACTAACATAACATACCATAACAACATAACATCCCATCACATCACATTCTATCTAATAAAAGAGTAATATGCAAATTGACCATACCTCCGCTACACCCACCAGCCATGCCCACCAACTAATCAGGAGCGAGTATGCAACCCAATCAAGATGGCTGTAGCCACACAGAGAGCAGGAGGCGTGGGTTTCCCCGGCAATGGAGGAAGGCAAGCTTTCCAACTACCCAGGCCTGCCTTGGCCTCCTCTTAAGGTTACAAAATTTCAATTACAGAATATAAATAAATCCCCCCAAAAATGGCTGTGGCCACGGAGTGAGCAGGAGGCTTGGCTCCGCTCAAGGCTACAAAATTTCAATTATAGAAGATAAATAAAACCCAGATACCAGGGCCTCCGCTTGGTTCACCGGGGGGGGCATGGCCAGCCTGCAAACCACCACAGGCCCCTCACTCAGGCCGCCCCACGCCCCAAGGGAACCCCCACCCTGATCTGGGACACCCTTCAGGGCAAGCCAGCCGGCCCCCACCCATGCACCAGGCCTTTATCATATCTAATAAAAGAATAATATGCAAATTGACCATCATTCCAACATACAAGATGGCTGCCCCCATGTGGACACTAGATGGCCACCACAAGATGGCCAGCAGGGGAGTTCAGTTGAGAGGGACCAGGCCTGCAAGGGAGGGCAGTTGTGGGCAATCAGGCCAGCAGGGGAGGGCAGTTGGGAGGCACCAGACCTGCAAGGGAGGGAAGTTGGGGGTGATTAAGCCTGCAAGGGAGGGCAGTTATGGGCGACCAGGTCTACAGGGGAGAGCATTTAGGGGCAAACAGGCTGGCAGGGGAGCAGTTAGGCATCAATCAGGTTGGCAGGGGAGTGGTTAGGTGGTAATCAGGCTGGCAGGCAGAAGCAGTTAGGGACAATCAGGAAGGCAGGCAGGCAAGCAGTTGGGAGCCAGCAGTCCTGGATTGTGAGAGGGATGTGCGATTGCCCATTTAGGCCCAATCCTACCTAAACGGGCAGTCGGTCATCCCTCAAGTGGAGGGATCCCAGATTGGAGAGGATGCAGGCTGGGCTAAGGGATATACCCCCATGCACGAATTTCATGCACCGGGCCTCTAGTCTATATATATAAAAGCCAAGTGACCAGAATGACCAAATGACTGGTCGTTATGATGCTCACTGCAGCCAGCCAACTGGCGAAATGGGGACAGGACTGGCCGGCCAGCCTCCCATGACTCCTACCCCCAGCCGGCTGGCCCCGATCAGCCCCAATCAGGGTGGGGCAGCCAGACCCCACCCGTGCATGAATCTGTGCACTGAGCCTCTAGTACAATATAATAATACGTAAAGTAATATGTATACATGACCTAAAAATTATCTGAAATTATTACATTTTATCTGGCCACTGTACTCACATTCCGTTAACCAGAAGTCAGTAAAATATCACCTAGTTATAAAGGAAACTAAGAAATGTAAGGTTTACCTTAACCAGTTTGGCTCAGTGGATAGAGTGTTGGCCTGCGGACTCAAGGGTCCCAAGTTTGATTCTGGTCAAGGGCATGTACCTTGATTGTGGGCACATACCCAATAGGGAGTGTGCTGGAGGCAGTTGATTGGTGTTTCTCTCTCATTGATGTTTCTAACTCTCTATTCCTCTCCCTTTCTCTCTGTAAAAAATTAATAAAGTATATTAAAAAAAAGAAATGTAGTTTATTTTGTATGGTCTTGTAGTGAGCTAATAATTAGTTGTTCTGTGATTGTAAATATTGGAATCACAAGTAAAGTCTATACACATGCTCTCTGCTAGGTCTGATATGACTAACAGTAAATTCAGTTTTTCTACAACTGAATGAAGGAACTAGGGATAAATGAAAGAATCTACCCCAAAATCTATATATATATAAAAGCCTAAGCAACCATCGCAACCAACAGACCACCAAACAGGCTTCATGGGGCGACCAAGCCTGCAAGGGAGTTAGTGAGGTGAGACCAAACGACCGAGCAGCAGGCTGTGTGGGGCCACCAGGCTGGCAGGGGGGCAGATTGGGGCAACCAGGCCACCAGGGGGTGCAGTAAGGTCAAACAGGCCAGCCAGGGGGGGCACTTAAGGATGACCAGGCTGCGGGGGCAGTTGGGGGTGACAAGGCTGGCAGGGGGGAAGTTAGGGGCAATCAGGCATGCAGGCAGGTGAGCAGTTTGGAGCTAGTGAGTCCTTCTTTTTTTACCAAAGCGTAGTATTCCATTGTGTAGATGTACTACAGGTCTTGAATCCACTCATCTACTGATGGACACTTAGGCTGTTTCCAAATCTTAGCTATGGTAAATTGTGCTGCTATGAACATTGGGTTGCATATATCCTTTCTTATTGGTATTTCTAGTGTCTTGGGATATATTCCTAGAAGTGGGATCACTGGGTCAAATGGGAGTTCCATTTTTAGTTTTTTGAGGAAACTCTATACTAAAAAGAAGGAATTCTTATGATTTGCAACAGCATGTTTGGAACTGGAGAGCATTATGCTAAGTGATATAAGCCAGTCAGAGAGAGATAAATATCACATCATCTCACACATTTGTGGAATATAGTGAACAACATAAACTGATGAACGAAAAAAGATTCAGAGACAGAGAAGCATTGATCAGTCTGCCAAACCTCACAGGGAAGGTAGGGGAGGGTGGGAGTAAGGGGAAGAGATCAACCTAAGGACTTGTATGCATGCATATAAGCATAACCAATGGACACAGACACCAGGGGTTGAGGGCATGAGTGGGGGTTGGGGGGGTAATGGGGGAATAAGGTCACATATGTAATACCTTAATCAATAAAGAAAAAAAAGTGTGTTCATTTATATTACACAAAATATTTTGAAACAAATATTTTGACAATCAAATAAAAGAATAAATTAGGTTTGAACTATGGCTTGAAACTCAACTAAATCAAAACAGAAAGACTAAGAAATAATTTAAAAAGTAGTGTTTTGAGACATATGTAAAGCTTCAGACAATTAAAAAAATAATCTTTTTTGCCGAAACCGGTTTGGCTCAGTGGATAGAGCATCAGCCTGCGGACTGAAAGGTCCCAGGTTCGATTCCGGTCAAGGGCATGTACCTTGGTTGCGGGCGCATCCCCAGTAGGGGCTGTGCAAGAGGCAGCTGACCGATGTTTCTCTCTCATCGATGTTTCTAACTCTCTATCCCTCTCCGTTCCTCTCTGTAGAAAATCAATAAAATATACTTAAAAAAAAATAATCTTTTTTACATGAACTTCTTTGTTATCAGAAAAATAGTCAGAAATTAGAGGCACTTCCTCCGGTAAATCAATATTTTCTTTTAGGATATCAAATTCTATTTCATTATCTTCTTTTCAATTCATGTGAGAGGACCCCTGAGCTCTTTATTTGTCAGCATGTAGAGACCTCTGCACCCACTTTAGCAGCAGCTCAGCTTCCCTCCTCCATGTGGACCAGTGTTGGTGGAGCCCATCCCCTCTCAAATTTCCTGCAATTTCATCATTGCATGACAGGTAGTTCAAAAACCCATCTTTGAACATTTGTGCAAGAATGTCATTGAGATGACCTCTTAGGGTGAGCACTGCTAGGGGAGGTTGTGCACCTGTAAGACTTTGATAGTTGTTCTCCCAGAGCAGGGGACTCCCCACTGCTCCCTAGAAAATCTGCTGGCCCCCCTGCTGCATCACTTTGTCCCCAGGACTGGTCCCCACTAGACAAGAAGCCTGTCAGTCTAATGGTGACAGTGCTCTCTCCCCAGGGTTCACAGTGTATATCTCCCCTTTGGGGAGGTGTGGCATCTCTGAGATGGACTGGTGTGTGCATTGCCTCTAGGAGAAATCTGGTGATGCTTGCTCAGCCTCATAAATGTACTTCATGATCAGGAATGGCACCATTTAAAACAGAACAATAACTTTATTATTTAATAGGGATTATACAATGGAAAAATGAAGAACAAAAACAGAAAAAAGAATATAATAAAAACCAAACTCACCCAAACCCCCAAAGTAAAAAAAAAGATCAAAAAAGAAAGTATGCCATGGAGAACATAAAAACAAAATAAGAACAATAAAGAAAATGGAAATATCAAGGAGTGGGGGGCAAACAAGTTTTCCCCTTGGGACAGGGTGAGGGCATTTAACAAGCGGCCTTTGAGTTGGAGCCTCCACCGGCAGCTCCTCCTCTGAGGTAGGAACCAGCAAGGGTCCCCGGGAGGGTTCTTCTTCCAGCGCTGGTGGGGCCTCAGTTGTGTCTGGGGCCGGCCCTGGCTCCACAGGTGCATCTGGAGAGGCTGCTGGAGGTGGCACGGGCTCTGGAGGTGCACACGCCTCCAGCTCTGCCTCCAGCTCCTCAAGGTGGACTTTGGGTGTTACAGGAGGAGCCACGTCTGCTCCCTGGGCTGGTGCTGGAGTGGTGAGAGGAGAGAAGATCACCCACGTGCCAGAATTCCCTTGTGCCCCAAACACAGAGCACAGCTAGAGCCCAGGACACACCACAGGACGCCCTCCCGCCCAAAGTCCAGCAGGCGGGTGGTCTGAGCCAGTCTTCGCTCCTGGCCAGGCTCTGGGGGGCTCCCTGTGTGTCTGGCAACAATCCCTCCCCATAAGCTCACAGGGACCTCCCCACCCATTCCACCCCCACCGCCCACCTTCTCACCCTTGGGCTCTGCCTCCTGGGGCTCCAGGGCTTCTGGCCTGGTGCGATGTCCGCAGGCGCAGCACTGCAGCCCCGAGTTGCAAAGCACCTTCCGCCTGTTGGGACTGAGCGGCTTCGAGGTTGGAGGCTGGTGGGGCCTGTGTGGCTCGGGTGGAGGAGTCCATCTCCCTGCACCCATGGGCCCTGGTTCCCCAGACCCCCAGGTGGCCACACACACTTCAGGCCTGCGCTGGCCCTCAGCGGTGTGGCTCACCGGCCCCTCCCTGCTGGGCGTGGGGCGGGGGTCTTCATGGACCAGCTGCGGCTGCTCCACGATCATATTTATCCAATCGTTGGCCCGGGTTGCGCTCTGCAATGACAGTGATGGGCAGTTGACTGGGAGGACTCAAGCCTGGCCCTGGTCACTGCTGCTTCTGCCCACTGGACCTTCTGCTCCCAGATCGGGTCCAGCCCTGTGTCTACACACACATCCACCCAGGGGAAGTGAGACTCACCTCCAGGGCTCAGGGTGGACCTCGGGCGGAGGGTGCCACCCACACTCCACATCCACCCAGCCAGCCTTGACCTGGGGTGTGACCATCACTGGTCCTGACCCCAAACCCAGCCTGTTCCTGTTCTGGACAGACCCTCCCCAGGTGAACACCCCCTTCATCCCACCTCCCACCCCCCAAACACACGGGGAGGGGACATGGGGCCGCTCAGGTGGGGTCAGGGCGGTGGCCTGGCCCCAACAAACCTCCTGTGTTACCTCTGAGCGCCGCCGCCGGGAAAAGGGCCACAGGCGTCCTTGGCGCTGAGTCCGGGTCCGGATCCAGCGGCGGCCACGACTGAACACACTCTCATCGCTGCCTCTCTTGGGGCATCGGCCTCGGGACACGGGGAGACAACACGAAAACATGGTGTCCTCTCCGAGGTCTGTATCCGAGTGAGAGGGAAGGGCAGTTATAGAATGTGGCTGCCTGGTTACCGGGTTCCAGGCTCTGTTGGGCTCCATCGTCAGGGAGTGAGGTCACTGGCTGGGTCCCCTGGCCCAAGCACCTCCTCAGACATGCCCAAGCATCTCCTTTTCCAATTTGGATCCCTTTTATTTCTTCTTCTTTTCTGATTGCTGTGGCTAGCACTTCTAGCACTATGTTGAGCAGGAGTGGTGAACGTCAGCATCCCTGTCTCTTTCCTGTTGTTAGGTGAAATGATTTTAGTTTTTGCCCATTGAGTATGATGTTGGCTGTAGGTTTGTCATCTAGGGCTTTTATTATGTTGAGGTGTGATTCAGTTTTGATAGACACTCTATGAAGAACCACAAAATCATTCACTCAAACAGAGATCCTGTCACTGTTAGCCTTGCCTATTAGAAGCTTATTCAAAGAGAGATTGACACTGAAGTCCTTGTTCTCCCCAAAGTCAGCCATGAAACCCCAGCTCCCTCTTTAGATTCAAAACTTTACCTTTCAACTCTTTTCTTACTTCTATTCCAACTGCTTCTGCTCTTAAGTTGTGGTAGTTATTATTTTATTTTTATTTTAAAGACATGAATGCAGATCTTCATAAATGTTACATTATTAAATTTGTTTTATTTATTTCTGGCAACAAATATTGTGTATTCCAGTTTTGTCATTTAATGTATTTATTAATTCTCTCAGTTACTTGTATTAATGTGCTTAATATTTATATTTAAGCTAGGAATTTATTTTAAGAACTTGAACTGTACAAAGCCAAGGAAACAGTCCTAGATAACCCTAAAGTAAGTCTACCTTTTTATCAGATTATTTTATTGATCACCACTCCCGGTATAGGTCATTTAGTTATGTATTAAGCAGCTCTGTCTTCTTCATCTATCAAACTACTTGAAATATCTATGAAAAACCTCTATAACAAAAGAGATGTAAAATTATATTAATTTTTAGAAAATGAGTTAAGACCAAACTCTAGGGTCAAGAGAAGCACATTTGTGTGAGCATGTTACATAAAATGCAAAGAAGTGAGAACTATAAAATTCAGATAATGGTTATTTATTAGAGGAGGGGGCAATTTGTGATTGTCATGACTCATAGGCAAGGGCCTCTAAGTGGCTGCCAAAGTTCTTTTCTGTTACTTATAATAGTTGATTTATAATAGTTGATTAAGCTATGCATTTGATTGTATGGTCTTACTTTGTTGTGTTCTATTTTACAATAAACATATTTTTAAAAGTTTTTTTAGAAATGAGTTCTGGAAAAAAATACACCTAAGTGTACTTCTCCAATTTTTTAAGCGATTTATGTTACAAATAGAAATCTGAGGGGAAATGATAATATTAAAAGCAGAATTCTAGAGCAGGCGTCCTCAAACTACAGCCCGTGGGCCACATGTGGGTGTTTTTGCCATTTTGTTTTTTTACGTCAAAATAAGATATGTGCAGTGTGCATAGGAATTTGTTCATAGTTTTTTTAAAACTATAGTCCGGCCCTCCAATGGACTTAGGGACAGTGAACTGGCCCCCTGTTTAAAAAGTTTGAGGACCCCTGTTCTAGAGTATATGTGGTGAGAAAATGAATCAGGAAAATATTAACTGAGATGAAGTTCATAGCAAAAGTGATATAAGGCATTAATATGCATAATGTTCAGATTTTGGGGCACATAAATGTATTTTTATATGTAAGACGGGCCAGAGAAAAAAATGTGTCATGAATATAAAGATGCACCTGGAATTGAAACTTTTTTTTCCTTTGTAGCATCTTCCATTTGTAAAGGAAAAATAAAATTTCATGGAAATGATTCATGGGAATTATCTGAGTATTGACTTTTCTGAACATGCTGAAGAGGATGTGGGTGAGATAATTTTGTTTCAAATCTATATTCATATATATGGATCAAAGTTAAGACTTTCAAGTGCAACCATATGGATTCCATAATTCCCATAGGATATCTTCTAGTTTTCTTTTGTATGCTAATAAAAGTTAATGCTTAATCCAAACCCCAACTAATGATTTATAACTTTTAAAATAAATTATGTTCCCAAAAATCTATACCTTCTCATTAACAAAGTTTTGAATTCCACTTTATTAGATTCATGTTATTTATAATTCACTCATTTTTCTCAAGAGTATTTACAGTGTTTCTACTGTTATTGCCTGTTAGATCTTCAGTGACTCTGCATGTTCAGCTTGAGCACTGAATACAAAAGAAATGTTTTCCTGTAGAAAATGTTTAAAAAGAAAGATGAATGTATACGAGAAAATGTACATGTCACAATTTCACCCTGTGTTAAGAGAATTAAAGTGAGAAATACAGTACACAGGGAAACACAGTTGACAATACAAATAATATTAATCGAGACTATGGTAAATTGACTGGTAAAATGTCTCAAATTAACTTAGAGATGTTGAAGATGAAATTAAAAATGCTTGCTAAACAGTAAATCTTGATCTGTATTAAAATATATCAATAATAATTTGTGATTCAGATATCACCTGATAGCATAAAATATTCCAATTAGATATATAAGAAATTCTTAAAACACAAGTGAAACATCTAATTTGCATATAAATACTGCTTTTATCTAAGGCTACTTCTTTCTTTCCATAACTTATTTCCACTATTTAGTTAAGCCATTTTATCAGACCCAGATATTTCACACCTTTCAGTATAAGCTTCAAAATAGAAAGGCAAGACCTATACCAATACATTTATTACTTGGACATGCTCTTGTGTATATTTATTCAAATAGGTCAGCACCAAGCCTAGAAATGGTGGCTTTAGTTTTAAAGTTTTGTTGGCTTCCTTTAACTGTAGATCTACCAGGAAGATAAATTGAACTGAAATAATTTACTAATTTAAACATAAAGCCTAACCTCCAGATTTATTATACATCTGTAATTTTTACAGAAATCTACCATAGTATCATAGTCAGTTATTAAATTCATGTGATAATATTTTGATATCTCAATCAAATAAATCATTATACATAGTTATAATGAGAAGACTTTTTGCAGCTGTAACAAATTTCCACAAATTTAGTATTTGATACAACACAAATTTGTTCTCTTAGTTTGGGGTTTGGAAATGATCCATCTGGAGACTCTAACATTGAATCAGTTTCCATATCATTTTTAGTTTCTAGGGGCCTCCTGTATTCCTTGGCTTGTAGATTCATCCTCCATTTTCAAACAAGCAGAGTAACATCTTCCCATCTCTCTTATTCTCTGCTGCCATTGTCAAATCACCTTTTCTCTGACTTCCACATTCTTTTTTATTTTAAGCATGAGTAAATCCCAATTTGTTGGTTTCAATGCTATCCCTTGCTATAACCTTTTCTTAGGATTTTTTTTTTTTTTTTTTTAAGCATAGTTGTTATATAATATACTAGAGGCCCTGTGCACGAAATTCGTGCATGGGGGGAGGTGTCCCTCAGCCCAGCCTGCACCCTCTCCAATATGGGAACTCTCCGGCAGTCGGACATCCCACTCACAATCCAGGACTGCTGGCTCCCAACCGCTTGCCTGCCTGCCAGCCTGATCACCCCCTAACCACTCCCCTGCCAGCCTGATCGACACCTAACTGCTCCCTTGCGGCCCAATTGCCCCTATCTGCCCTCCCCTGCTGGCCCAGTCACCCCTAACTGCCCTCCCTTGACAGCCTGATTGCCCCTAACTGCCCTCCTCTGCTGGCCTGGTCACCCCCAACTGCCTTTCCCTGCAGGCCTGGTCCCTCCCAACTGCTCTCCCCTGCAGGCCTGGTCCCCCCCAGCTGCCCTCTCCTTCTGGCCTGGTCACCCCTAACTACCCTCCCCTGCTGGCCTCCCCTACAACTGCCCTCCCCTACAGGCCTGGTTCTCCCCAACTGCCTTCCCCTGCAGGCCTGGTTCTCCCCAACTGCCCTCCTCTGCCGGCCTGGTCCCCCAAACTGCCCTCCCCTGCCAGTCTGGTCACCCATAACTGCTCTCCCCTGATGGCCTGGTTCCCCACAACTGCCCTCTTGTGTGTTGGAGTGATGGCCAATTTGCATATTACCTCTTTATTATATAGGATTATTATTTTAAATGAACAATATAATTATTCAACATTTATATACCTTACAATGTGATCACATACCAAGTCTAGCAATCATTTGTCACTGTACAAACTTATCACAATATCATTGACTATATTCCTCTTCATCCCCCCTCCCTCCCCCCGCCGCCCTTTCTGGCAATCATCAGTTTTATCTGTTTCATTGAGTCTGTCTTATTTTGTTTTGTTTGTTCTTTTATTTTTTTAGATTCCATATATAAGTGAAACCATAAGGTATTTGCCTTATTTCCCTTTGTATGTACCTTCTAGGTCCATCTATGTTGATATAAATGGCAAGATTTCATTTTTTATGACTAGTATTCCATTGTATATATGTACCAACTCTTTTTAATTCATTCATCTATCAATGGACACCTAATTGATTCCATATTTTGGATATTGTAAATAATGCTGCAAGGAAATTAGAGATGAATATATCTTTTCAAATCAGTGTTTTCATTTTCTTTGAATAAATACCTAGAAGTGGAATTGCTGGGCTGTATGGTGCAGCCCCTGTGGAAAATAGTATCGAGATCCTCAAATATTCTTACCATAATCTTTCATCACAGTTGTTACAATTTGTAAAAAATAATTGAAATTAGTTCACATTGAGCCTTTCATTCTTTCCCTTTAACATGTTAGCAAGATGGTAAACAATTAAATTTAATGTGACATAAATTATCCATAAAATTAATCAAAGGCTAGAATAATCAACATATAACTATAATTTATTTTCCTGCTTCTCTGTTAAATTTTGAAGAAAATGTATTATTTAAATAAAAAAAGTCAATATAACCAACTCTTCATAAACACCCTTATAATTTTGTTGGCCCTACCCTGATAATAATATAGGGTCATTTCTCTTTAAAGACTTTAACTTAATCATATATACAAAGTCCTCTTGTCCATGTAAGATAACATAGTTATAGGTTCTGAAAATTAGGACTTGTGCATCTTAAGGAGGCCATTTGTCATCTACCATAAAAACTTTACTTCATTTAGTGTCCTTATAAAAGTTTGCTAGATACTTAATATTCTGAGCAATAAAATATTTCGTCTTTAAACTGGAAATAGTTGATCATTGCTTATAACGCTGTAGAGACCATCTATATTCAAGATGAAAGGAAACTATCACCCTAAATGAATGACCTTGAGTAAGTAACTTAGTCATAAGTATTGGCTTCCATATTTTTGAATCTGTCATAAGAATATTAAGTCAAACACATAAATTGCCAATATTAAAAATTTTTACTTAGGAAATTACAATTTCATATGTTTAAAAATAATACTTAGCATTTTTTTTGATAATCACATAAGAAACTATATAAATTGCATTAGTGACATACCTGAAAGTGGTAAATGTACAATACTAGTGGCTACTACAATTTTATATAGTGCTGATATACAGTATTTATTATATACAGAAAAACTTCTAGTTATTGAGCCACAAAACAGATGCAAAGCAGTCATGTTAAAAACATAGAATACTTAGTCTGGAAAGAAAGAGGACACCAAATGAATCTAGAGGCTTCAGATGATACAAAAAGACCCTAAGGAAAAGGGCAGTGTAGGGAGGCCACAGATCATTTGCACATTGGTATCATACTTTCTGAAAATGTTTCTCTTGTTTTGGTGCTATTTTAAAATATAATTTTCATGCAGCCAGATAGTTAAAAAATAGTTCTGAGATAATTATGACAATATGGGCAACATAGCGCATTAAAGAAGTAGCATACACAGACAATAGGACCTTTCTGCTTTGTTTACAACCCTGCCAGAGTCTTTGTAATGTGCCACAGACCGAATTTATTGTTGCATCGATCAGACCTCAAAACTCAGAGGGAAGGTAGGGAGGGTGGGGGTTAAGGGGAGAGATCAACCAAAGGACTTGTATGCATGCATGTAAGTATAACCAATAGACACAGACACCAGGGGGCGGGGGGGGGGGTATGAGCAGCGGAGGGGGGCAATGGGAGGATAAGGACACATATGTAATATCTTAATCAATAAAGAAAGAAGGGAAAAAAAAGAAAATTTATGTGTTTTAACCAGTTGTTAAGTGAAGCTCAGTAATGCTTTCTACCTTTCCAGAAAGATTATTCCTTTTGTTTTCTTTTTTTTTTAAATATATTTTATTGATTTTTTACAGAGAGGAAGGGAGAGAGATAGAAAGTTAGAAACATTGATCAGCTGCCTCCTGCACGCCCCCTACTGGGGATGTGCCCACAACCAAGGTACGTGCCCTTGACCTGAATCGAACCTGGGACCTTTCTGTCCGCAGGCCGACGCTCTATCCACTGAGCCAAACCAGTTTTGGCAAGATTATTCTTAATATGCTGTCAAATTTGTAATACATTCTTGGAAGTGTATTATATTCTAGCAAGGACTCATATGTTTTGTTTCTCCCATACTTAAGAAGTTGAATTAGTTTTATTATTTCTAGTGGTACCTATACTTTAAAATATAGAATCAGTTTTAGGTAGATATTGGTAAAAAAATTGCAATGAAGTTTCATTGGTAATCATTCTCTTAGTTCTAAAACTATTTAAATACTTAAGTTTTTATTGAAACCCATTTTCAATAAAATTTTTGAATCATATTTACTCATAAAAGTATATAACATGTTTATTGATTCTATTTGGCTAGAATCGAACACAGAGAGTATTCACTTATTTTAATTGGAAGGTTAAACTGAAGTGGAAAATGATAATAGTAATAACTATAACGTTTTGAATCCTTACCTTGTTCCATGTATTTTTCAAGGTCTGTACATAAATTACTTCATTTGTTTTTTATTTCAACACTAGAGGCCCAGTGCACAAAATTTGTGCACTCAGAGGAGGGTGGTGTCCCTCAGCCTGGCCTGTGCCCTCTCGCAGTCTGGGAGCTGCCAGTCGGACATCCTTAGCAGTGCCGCAGAGGTGGGAGAGGCAGCCGTGAGCCCGGCTTCTGGCTGAGCAGTGCTCCCCCTGTGGAAGCGCACTGACCACCAGGGGGCAGCTCTTGCACAGAGTGGGATCTGGCTAAAACTGACTCTCCAACATCCCCTGAGGGGTCCCAGATTGTAAGAGGGCACAGGCCAGGCCGATGGACCCCACGGGTGCACGATCGAGGCCAGGGAGGGATGCAGGAGGTTGGCCAGCTGGGGGGGACGGGGGAGGAAGGAGACTGAGGGAGGGCTCCAGGGTGTGTCTGACCCATCTCGCTCAGTCCCAATCACCCAGATCCCAGCAGCAAGCTAACCCACCAGTCAGAGCGTCTGCCCCTAGTGGTCAGTGCACATCATAGAGAGTGGTTGAGCAACCTTAGTATATCATTAGCATACTAGAGGCCTGGTGCATGAAATTTGTGCATGGGGGAGGGTTCCTCAGCCTGACCTGCACCCTCTGCATTCTGGGACCTGTTGGGGGATGTCCAACTGCCAGTCAGACATCCCTCTCACAATCCGGGACCGCTGGCTCCTAATCGCTCACCTGTCTGCCTGTCTGATCACCCCTAACCTCTCTACATGCCTGCCTGGTCTCCCCTAACTGCCCTCCCCCCCCTGGCCTGGTCATCCCTAACTGCTCTCCCTTGCTGGCCTGATCACCCCTAACTGCTCTCTCCTGCAGGCCTGGTCACCCCTAACGCCCTCTGCCTCAGCCCCTGCCACCATGGCTTTGTCCAGAAGGATGTCCAAAAGGATGTCTAGAAGATGTCCAGTCTAATTAGCATATTACCCTTTTATTATTATAGATAATGCTTTGATTTGTTGAACGGCAGATGGACGACCAAACACCTAGCATATTAGACTTTTATTATATAGGATTATGAGGTAGGAGATTTTAGTTTTCCCATTTTACAGCTGAAAATTGAGGCATAGAGAAATAATTAACATACTCAAGATATATGCTTTCCAGCCTCAGAGTCCAGTAGAGTGAAAAGATGAAGTTTGGAAAAGTAGAGAAAGAATTTAGAGCAAATGTAAACTGATTGTATAAGGTGTAATATAGGCACATTGGGTGTTAAAAGAGAAATTTCAAGAAAAATATCAATTTTATTATACTTATTATAATATATTTATATAAATTTATAAATATATTTTACATTTACTATATAATATATTTATTATTTTTTAAATCTTTATTGTTGAAAGTATTACAGATGTCCCTTTTTTCCCCATTCACCCCTTCTAGCCTGCCCTCTCCCCCTCCCTAGGCTTTAATACACTATTGACTGTGTCCATAGGACATGCATACATGCATAAAAGTTTTTTGGTTGATCTCTTCCCACCCACCCTCCATCACCTTGCCTTCCCTCTGGGATTCATCAGTCTGTTCCATGTTTCCATGTCTCTAAATCTATTTTGTTCATCAGTTTTTTGTTCATTAGATTCCATATATGAGTGAGATCATGTGATTCTTGTCTTTCTCTGACTGCTTTATTTCGCTTATCATAATACTTTCCAGGTCCCTCCATACAGCATTATCCCCATACTGTTCTGGGAGATAAACAAATAAAGCCTCTTTGCATTGTTCATTCTAAGAATTTTGACAAATGTATGATGACATATATTCAGTTATGTTCCCTCTCTTTTATTTTTCTTCTCTTCCTTCATTTATTCCACTAATTATTTATTGACTGGGAAGGATGCCTTTAAGAAAATGTAGGTACTCAATAAAGTGAGTAATATAAAATCTGCAACAAACTAACTCATATGCTTATGTAGGACATAAACAGAAAACAGACAATTCCATGTTGCAAAGTCAGTAGCATTTGTAATGGAAATATAATAAAAGCAGGCAACTTACTATTTTTAGGAAGCTCAACAGTTAATTTGGAAACTTGAGAAGTCAGGGCATATCCTGAAAAGCATAAATATTATTTATTGTTCACCAGGAAGGGTATTTGTTCCTCAAAAGAGAGGCAGGAGCTGTGCTGGAGATACATGCATTAGTGGTAATGAAAATCATTTACTGCTATGGTACAAGGTTTGAAGATGGCTAATGTTAACACTGCTTAGACTATTGGCTGGTGCTTTGGGCAAGACACATAAATGTTCAGTGCATATAAATGTCAAAAAGAAAAAAAAGAAAAGAAAGCAAAAAAAAAAAAATACAAAAACAACAACAAAAATAGGCTTGTTTTGCCAAATCTTAAAGGAACAAATCTCAAATTACATCATGACAACACATATAAATTTTTTAAAAATTTAGACAAAATGTGTGTAGAATTTATTTGAAGTGCCTGATTTCCTATTTAAAACTTGAGAGTTCTGCCCTCACTGGTTTGGCTCAGTGGATAGAGCATCGGCCTGCAGACTGAAGGGTCACAGGTTCGATTCCATCCAAGGGCATGTACCTTGGTTGCAGGCAGCTGATCAGTGTTTCTCTCTCATTGATGTTTTTAACTGTACTTCTCCCTTCCTCTCTGTAAAAAAATCAATAAAATATATTAAAAACAAAACAAAACAAAATCATTTGAGAGTTCTTACACATCTCATGTTAATGCAACATTTTGAATAGCATAGCAATATTGCTTTCTGCTATGTTAATTAAAAGATTACAAACAATTAGCATTGTATACACTCTTTCTATTAAAATTTATAAGAGCCTGGCCGGCATGGCTCCGTGGTTGAATGTAGACCTATAAACCAGGAGGTCACGGTTTCATGCCAGTCACGGACACATATCCAAGTTGAGGTCTCAACCTCCAGTGGGGTGTGTGCAGGAGTCAGCCAATTGATTCTCTCTCATCATTGATGTTTTTATCGCTCTCCCTCTTTCTTCCTCTCTGAAATATATATATATATATATATACATATATATATATATATGTGTGTGTGTGTGTGTGTGTGTGTGTGTGTGTGTGTGTGTGTGTGTATATATATATATATATACATATATATATATATATATATATATATATATACACATTTATAAGATAATATGTTCAACAATCCTTTCAAGTAAACTGCTCTATCTTGCACTACATTGCAGTTTGGGGACACTTCTATTCCCCTGCCTCAGATTTCCATGTGAAGAGGATGTTAGATAGAGTCAGCCTCTGTCTCTTGCACTCTATATTCAGCCTTCCCCACTGTGTGCCCTGCTGGTGTGTGGCGTGTGTTGTGTCGTGTTTCTCTGTGTGGAACCAGTCTATTAAACAGTCACAAACACTGGAGATCTTTTTCTTCTCCATTTTTCCTCTACTCCACCCTACTGTGAGAAATCAAACCCACTTAAACATATCCAGTCTTCTATGTCAATATTGTCCTAGGAAAGGCTGTTCTAAGCTTCAGGATGGAGGTGGATATTTAGATCCTCAAATCTAGAGCAGCTTTTCTCCAATTAGCCTATGAACCTGACACAATATGCCACTCTAAAACATGCCACTCTGGCATAAGGATTATTTTGAGCTAAAGGCACTTGAGAAATAGCAGATGTAAGGAAAACATTCTAATATCCACTTTTCTTCCTGAAAACAGGAGCTAAAACTCCCATGTGAATGATCCTCTCCTGTACCAGGAGAAAAGAAACATTCTTCATCAGACAGTCATAGTCAAGGAGAAATTCTGTACAAACAGACCTTGTTAAAATAATTATGTTCCTTTAGCATTCCCACAGTTTACTTATTTTGCCGCAAATGGTTTTCTTTGTTCAACCTAATATTAAAGCATTTGGGTTTTGTCATTTCTTGTTTCGTCATTTCCTTATGAGGGCTCTTGTGTAACATAAAACTTACATTTGTATGTTTTTCTCCTGTTAATGTCTTATGTCAATTTAATTCTCAAGCCCAGCCAGAAATCCAAAGAGGGTAGAATTTCGCCTGTTCTACACCTATCAGTAATAACGGACAAAGTAGGGGGCCCTCTTCTCCACTGGGTTCTGCTGCTGGTGGGCTTTTTATAATATCCCAAGAAAAGAGAATTGTCTGAGATTCATATGGGAGAATGAGTGATTTGTATTTTCACGGAATTAAATCACTCTATTCATAAAGTCTCATTCCCTTAGTCCAGTCATAGAAGAAGTGTAGTTGGGATCTCAGTAGAGCTAAAATCAGACCCAGTGTCTGGAGTTTCTGTTCCATGTTAGAACTGGGTCCAATTCAGCATCAGGCTAGTTGCAGTTCATTAGTCCATTGTGTGGGGTGGTCTGTATGGCCAATTAAAACACAAGAGAATGCCAGGACGACAAGTGTGAGCCATGAGTCAAGCATATCAAAAGGAACCCAGAACATAAGAGAATGAACTTCTCTGTTTAGGGGTTTATATCCTAAATTTCTGCTTGCTTTCAGTGGCCACACCCTTTCTGGCCAATCATCTCTTCCCCCAGGTGTGATTGACAACAAAGTACCTTCCCGATGTGGTTCCCTCCCCTGAGTGTTTTACAAAAAAATTGTTTATAATGTCTGGCCTCCCTTTTGCTTCTTTCCTATTATAACTACTTAATTGCAATAGTATCATTGGTACAAAGCAGACATTTACATTTATACTACCGGACCCACTTTCTGTCTACTCTGTTTACAACTAGGAAGGGGAAGAAAGGACTGCTAGTCACTGTATCTCTAGAACACAATATTTATTGGTGTACTCATATAAATTACTCTTTAGAAACTCATAGGATGAGGGGGCAAAGGGAAGAGGTATGTGTAATAGTGTCAACAATAAAAAAAAGAGAAACTTGTGGAAATGATATCCTTTGTTAAAATTTTAATATGTGCTTTAAGTCCTATAGTTTTGTTCCTTTCACTTTTAACCTTGGATTTTTTAAAATTGAATAATGAAATATATGAGCATATATTTATGCAGACACAATTCAACTAATTATATCAATTTTTCTCCTTGATTTAGTATAGATAAAATGAAAAATAGGTTGATAAGAAGTTCTGTCAAATAACAAACTGTATTTTAGGAAGTGACTTTCTAAAATATTTTATTTTAGTGATATAAATATGTAACTTTAGATCCAGACAACCCTTGGTAAATACCCATAAGTCATCCATTGTTAATTTTAACAGCAGTAGTTGTGGCCTATCCTGACAGAAAGTAAAGAAAGAGACTAAGTTCTCAATCAATCCATAGAAACAGGTAGGTGCAAAATCTGTGTAAGGATAGAAAATCAGATGGATTGGTACTAAACTATTATTAGGATAAAATAGAAAACTTTAAATTCTAACACAGAAAAATATAAAATGTATCCTGATTACAAAGAGTATTAACCTTTTTTACTATATGTGTGTGTAGTTGGGGCAGAGGTTTAAACATGCTTATCTCCATGGTTCAAACACGAGACTTAGGGACAGGGTTTTGAAAAGTAAAAGCACAGTTGCCCCAGTTACCTGACAACTATGAAAAATTGTTCTCTGTGAGCATATCTATGTGTGTATGTTTGCATTAAATCATTACTCTGAACATATTCTCATCTCACCAAAAATTATTCATCAAATAAGTATTCTTAGTAACTTGAGTTACTAAATTCAATTCACTTGAGATAACTCCAATTTACTTGGAATGTTGTAATTTTACCTTGAGTCTTTTAACCCCGGAGAGGTTTAGATTAAAATATAGAGATGATGGAGTAAATTATGCACACATTAGTAATATTTTGTTTAGGGACAATTTTTGCATTTGAAATAAAAGTGTAATTCTTAAGATAATTAGCTATATTAGAGACTCTGAAATTTTAGTTTGGCAATTATATTTAAAATGTCTAACTGAGTGATAAAATTCACATGTTAGATTTTAATTTAAAAGTTCTGTGAAGATATTACTGTCTGCCAACACAGTTGGAATTTTAGGACAACTTGAGATGCAATCCATTTATAAATTTACTTTTTAAGATTTACTTTTATGGATTAAATAATCAGGATTAAGGTACCAATGACTGAGGTTTAAAAAAATATATAGTGTCCATTAATAAGAGAACAAATGCCCTGATTCTGTAGAGTAAATTGTAGAGTTCCTTTACTCCTTTAGAGAGTGTCATGTGATTCCTTCTTTTTCTCCCTGTGAACCCCATTCTCTCTTCCATTTTCTGTGCCCAGATAAAAACCAGCATATATGAAGTTATATTCTATCTTATGCTAAGATGGTTAGATGTATCCATAGGGAAGTCACTGAAACTTTCTGAGCTCTAATTATATCATTTGTAAAATGAGACTTTTAAGTCAGATAATTTTTTAAATGCTCTGCACTAAGCATCAAGAACAAACAAAAGTGTGAAGAATATAATCCAAAGAATCAAATCTGTTAAAGGTCAATTTTCTTAAAAAAAAAAAAAAAAAAAGTAAAATCATATGCTCACATACAGCTGAAGAAATATTGCTTCCTACAGAGACAAGAACTGAATGACAATCAGTTATGCAATGCTCTGGTCCTTAGAGTCCCTTGGTAATCAGACAGGAGAGATCTCACCAAGCACCTCAGGAGTTCAATTGAGACCTCATAAAGGCTATCCTCTACTTCATCTTACTGCAGTTTGAAATCATTTCTTCAAAGTGTCTTCTGAAGATTTATTCAGACTGCTCCTTTTTCAGGTGGACTATGATTGATTCACATTTCATTCAGTAAGATAGATAAAATGGTCAATTCCCCAGACTTTAGAACATTTAAGTGCCCAAATCTGCAGCTGAGATTTTCTTATCTTTACAAAAAGTTCTCTCTCCAAATATGAATATTGGTTTTCGATGTGTACATTACATGTTCTGTTTGGGAGAAGTTTTAAAATTTTACAGAAGATTTTTTTTTTTTGCCATGGTATAAAACATTTAAACTGAAGTTTAAAATTCCAATTTAAAATTTCATAAGTTAAAATAATATTTTAATTAAAAAATAGTAGAAAGTTTCTGAGACATTGAAATGGCTTTAATTATACATCTTTGAGAAGCAGAAGAAAGCAATTAATCTTCAGGTTCAAACACACACACATACAGGGGCACAGTCATTAGCATTTATATTTTATGGGTTCATGTGATCTAGTAGAAGTCCAAGTATTTCAGGTTCAAAATGCCTACCTAGGGCATTCCTTGGAGAGAGTTCTTATTAATTGCAAGATTATTTTTTCCCTGGAAAGTTATGTATGTATATTTACTAGAGAACAGAGATAAAGGCTAGAGATTAAGGGCCTCTCTTTACCCCTCCAATTCTTTCATCTCAAAATTCATGTTACTTTAACATTTTGCAATTGATTTTTCATATCTATGGATAATTTTTAATTGGCTAATTGTTAATATTTAAAATACAGTTGTTTTATAATGACATATGCTTTTTAAACTATTTTATTTTAATATTTTAAATTATCCATTTTATAATAATTTATTAATTTCATATATTTGAAATAAATGTGAATTCAATAACCATGCATTTGTGAGGAGTCAAGATATATTTACTTCCAAGTAGCCTTTTACAAAGAATAATAGCTACTTCTCAGATGTATCTTAGATTCCTTACATTATATTTTAGAAGAAATTATCCTCAGAATAAAATGCCCCTGATGGCTTCGTGGCTCAAGGGTTACTCTTGACTTACCCTTTCACTCTACTGCACATACTTTCTGCATTAGCTCCCAATAGTCTGCCTGGTCTTTTTTTTTTATTTCCTTACAGTGGCACCTATATTAGTTTCCTATTGCTACTATAATGAATTACTACAAATGTAGAAATGTAGTAGCTTTAAACAACACAAATTCTTGTCTTACATTTCTGGAGGCCAAAAGTCCAAAATTATTAGTTTCCCTCGACTAATTTGTTTCCACGGTGTCAACAGGGCTGGTTGATTCTGGAAGCTCTGAGAAGATAATCTGTTCCTTTGCTTTTTTTCAGCTTGCAGATCACTGTATTATCTGGTTTATAGTTCATCTTTAAAGTTAATTACTGCAGTCTCTGCCCCCAAAATCCCATCACTTTTTGTCTTCTGTAGTTAAAGCTCCCAGTGACTCCCTTTTATAAGAAAGGTGATTGCATTTAGGGTTTCCAGAAAATCTAGGAGAGTTCTCTATCTCAAGGGGCTTTAAATTTTAGAGTGAGATACGAATTATCATGATTAAGAAACATTATCCTGGCCAGTACTTAAAGCTCCTGGTCAATGCTATAAGGAAAGAAACCCCACCCCCAAAAATAATATATGTGTAAGGATGAAAAAGTAGGAGATAATCAGTCATTATTTGAAGAGTATTTGTAAAACAAAGTACAGAATCAGCAATTTTCACTGCTGTCTTTAAAATTAATAAGAGTTCAAAAGGATAGTACATACAAGATCAATTTTAAAATCAATATTATTTTACTTTATCATTATAAAGCCAATGCAATATAATTTTTTAAAAAATTATATACTGTGGTGGCTTTATATGCAACCAGTCTAACAAAGTTGGAATGCTTTTTTGCAAAATTCCTCTTTAGGTCTAGAATATGGTAACCCATGATAGAAATTAACAGAAGCTATGTTTTAAGCTCTGGAATTTGATGTCCGTATTCAAGCACCATCATAGCTCAAGCACATTGTGAATGATGTGCTAAATAACCTCTTGGTGTGAAGTAGCAGCAGGGGCACAGATGTTCCAGCCACCACAGAATCTCCTCCTGTAGATTCTACAAGTCCTAGACTAGGGGAATAAACATCTCCAGCTCCACAGCTAAGGACACCAGGGTCTCCTGAGTTTCACCTGCATCACTGAAGTTGGAGGAGATCAGAGACACATGCAGGCTCATTTTTTCAGGTAAATATGCTCTTCCTCATCCTTAAAAGATCTGCCTCATCCTTACTGCTTTTAGTTTGTCCTCATGGGTATCAGTTTGTTCTTCCGTTTAACATCCATCCTTCTTTCACAGCTGCCTTATTGATTGACCTATAGGTTTTACAAACCCAATACCATATGCAGAAGCAACTGCCATCCAAAGACTCTTCAGCCCCCTCAATTTTATAAAAGTTCATATCTACAATTAATCTCTGATTCTTTGATACAGTTTTGATAGCCAAATACACTATTATAGAATAAAAGCAGTAAGAATCTAGAAACTAAAAATTCTTAAGAATTCCACCTGGTAAACTCTGTAACATTTTAAAATAAAGTACTAGGAAAGCTGGATAAGTGAAAAGACACCCCATGATATTGAGTG
Organism: Ia io; assembly: GCA_025583905.1. NCBI lineage: Eukaryota > Metazoa > Chordata > Mammalia > Chiroptera > Vespertilionidae > Ia > Ia io. The sequence continues at coordinate 53,822,031 of JAJQQW010000003.1, forward strand.
GGATGACATGATATTATAAACATGTTTTTTTTTAAATTAATTTTATATCCAATTATACTTAATAAAATTGTACATGTATATGTATTAGAAATTTGATAAACCTTTTCTAAATATATATATGAATAAAAATTTACAAATAACAGGGTAACTCATGAGGACCCAATCCAGAACCACCTGGGCTGAGCAACTACCAAAAGTCTTATGTCAGATGCTCTCCAAAATGTTAATCTACACTGCCTGGATCTATCACTGTAGTGATATTTCTAGAAAATTTAAGACCTAGTTGAGACTGATAATGAACAATCTAAGTCACAGTTTTATTCCAATTTATGAGATTTTGTTATTTTTTGGATGCACCTTACTTCTTGCATATGGATAAGGCATATGGTTGCCTTTTAATAGAGTTGATATTAAGTTAGATGATAAAAGTGTAATATTTTGTGAGATAATCAAATGTATTCAGAATATATCAATGAAAAAAATTATTTAGAAAATAACTAAATTAATGAAGTTGATGATGGATAGTCTATAACTAGCTATGCTAGAGAATGCAAAATCTGATGAAGCAAAAGAGTAATTGAATAGAATGTTCAGTTATTAACTTGTATAAGCCTACTGCGAGTTAAGAGGTTGTAACTAGAAAATAGCTTGTTTGAGTTTGTGATTTAAGAGATGACTCATTTTTAGATGATAAAAAATTCTGGGCTGAGACTCTATATGGGTTATTGAAGTGGAATGGAAGAGAAGCACTGTGACAGATGGCCCTTTCACATGGATGATCATATAGCATATATCAATGAGAAGAGTTTGAATGCAATAGAGGAAAATAATGCAGCAGCTTAAGCTGTAAAGGATTATAGAGGTTTAACAGAGGTAAATACATAATCCTCATTGGAAGGTCACAGGAAAGCAATTGACACATAACATAATACTCAGAGGAAGCAGCATTTTTAACAAATAACAGAAAAGCAATATTTTGAAAGTGATGTTTGGAAGCAAGTCTGATACCAGTGCCACCTCCATCCCCTGAGTTATGTAGCATAAAAGAAAATAATACTGTTAAATGGTAAAAAAAAAATAATAAAAACAAGGAGTAACATTCAAAGGAACGTTTATTGACCGTATAGGACTTTCAAAGTACATTCTAGAAAAGTTGGTAATTTGGAGGAAAAGAGCTATTAAGTCTAAATGTACAGATCATGTTATAGGCAATTTAAATACATAACTTACCAGTATGGTACAAGAACCAAGCAACCAGAATCTTTGTGCACTGGAAATAACCCATAGAGACATAGTCATTTTTTTGCAGCTGAACATCAGTGTTGGAGTTCTGCTCTAGAGATGATAGATAGAGAGCATGCATTTAAGGCAGTGTCATAAATAAAAGGGGATACCAGGCACAGATTTGTAGTAGAGAAGAGAATACATAGGTATGTGGCAATGAAATTAGTATTAACTGTCAATAACTAAAATGATTGTTGCCATTTTTGTCAGCAGTGTGCAAACATATTGGAGACAAATGGTTAGTCACTCTTAAGAAGCAACTGACAGTAATTCTAAATAAAACCAACCAGACACCTTATAGGATAACTATATCTAATGGTCATAGAAAGGAAAATTTCAACATCCTATGTATTACATTATGGGGAAGCAGACCTGCTTTTGTGGTCAAAGAGATGGGAGATTATCCCATCTGAAGAATTGGGTATTCTCTCCAACTGCAGAGATGAGAGAGAGAGAGAGAGAGAGAGAGAGAGATTGGGTGCATGAGTTGGATGGTATTGTCTTGAGCATTTTTGAAATCAACATTGATTCTGTATTCTCATAACTTTCTTTTGAACTCTTGGAATCAGCAATCAGCTATAAAGGCTTCTGGTCATAAAATGATTCTATATAGAAAATGACATTCACTGTAAAGGTCAACCCTCAGAAAAAGTACTATTTTGGAAAAGTGCTTCTGGACTCATCTATGTTCCGATTTCTGGGGGAGAAAAAAACACACAGCAGGAATTTTTACCCTCAGGATGACTCCTGCACTCTACAATTTCACTGTTTTTAGAAAATTTGAAGGAGACTTTCTCATAGACAGGGACTCACTGAGAGCATAGCAAATGCAGTTTGAACTATTCTCTTAGAGTTTCTTCTGTTTCCTGGTCCTCATGGCTGGTGCTAGTGCTTGCCCCTGCTCTGAAGGCAGAGTGAGTCTAAGAAAAACAAAGCCAAGTATTGATTTACCATTTAGGGCAGCCCTCTGTGGAGATAACCTTTACAAGATTCATGTATTTGGAATTGTTATATGCCAAATTGGCATATATCAGATGTTTGGTTAACGAAAAGGAAAAACTTACCCTTGGAAAATTCTAAAGTTTAATCAGTCTTACAGACTACCTTTTCAGCTCTAAGTCCAATAAGTTAATAATAATTAGCGACTCCAGTACTGCTGGATGACTTCAGATAAATGATTTGCAACATGGGTAGGGCAAATGGCACTACTCTTTAATCCTCTTGCCCTTTCATACCTTTCCCTGATGTTTGTGCATCCCCTTTCTTCTGCTGATATGACAACTTTCCTGAGTAACCGTCCGCTACTTCCTTCAGAAAACTTTAATCCATTCGGTGAGAACTGCATCACTTTCAATACTTTTGCACTAAAAATTAATTCTATAAACACAGATAATTACACACACATACATGCACATTCACTCTTCTCAGGGGGCTCTTTCTCTTCCTATCCCTCCACTGATTTTTGTAATTCAGTCCATACCTGTCCTTTTAAAACCCTTTTCAATACCTTGAATCTATTGCTATTTCACTGTTTAAGCTAATCTAGAAATACACTCAGGCCTTTCCCAAGAAAAAACACCCTCCCTTATCTCGGCACACTGTTATTACTTTCCATGAAATAGAAGGCGCCCTTTTGTTATTTACTTTAACTTCTTAATATACTTCAATCTGAGCTCTTCTCTCATCTCTCATATAAGATTTTCACAATGAAGTCTTTATTGCTCTCATGATTTGTCATTCCATTATATACCTTTTTCTTTACAGAAGAATCTAGAATGTGTTTTATGTTATTAGTCACAGCCTCTGTACTGAATTATTTTCTTCTTTGGATTCTTTCGAAACACACTTTATTAGTCCTACATCTGCTTTTTCCATCTTCCTTCTAGATCTCTTATCAGAACCTTATTTAGCACCATTCTTTGTAATTTCTTCCATTTTTTTTTTAAATCCTATCCTCCTTTGTTCCATACAACTTCCCCAAAAAAGTTATTCTCATTGCTTCAGCTGCTACTTACATTTCAACTGTTAACTGATCTCCAGATCCAGTTTGGATTGGTGTACTTTGCAACTAAAGTTTGAGATCAACACCATCTTTTCAGATTATCTCCATCTAGATGTCCTATATAAAATCAGAATCTCATTATCTTTCTCTAAAGTATTATTTCTCCTTTATTTTTATTGTTTTGTACATATATCCACTTCAATCAACTTTCAAAAGTCACTCTTAGTGTTTTCTTTACTTCATTTCCAATAACACTTATCAGACAAGGAAAAGCAAACACAAACATCCCCAGCAGTGTACTTCTTTTGCATCTGTGCATTTTCTTGCTGGGTAGCCTCAGCTACATTTGCCATAGGCATCTTAGATTGTGCACATGCCTGCCCCACGTGTCTCTTCTATCCCAGTCTTCATTTTTCAACCTTTGTCTTTATCAGCTTTTAACCTCCCAAGTTAGAAATTATTTGCCTTTAACTCTTCATTAAAAAACAAACTTTTGACATATAGTCAACTGCTAAATTTTGCTTATTTTTCTTCTTTGTTACATAGTAGATTGGTGGTTTTGTTATATAGTAGATCGATCAGTCAATTTGTTTTTGTCTTGCTTGACCACCTGTGATGGTTCACTTCATGTGTAGTGACAATCTACTACACCACCCCTCCTTACAAATGGCTGTAGCTTCCTTACTTGTCTCTTTTCCTCCAGTTTTTCCTCACTAGATCAACTGATCTTGCTGGCGACAAAGTCTGTCTTAAATACAATCTGACCAGTTTTTTGAAGAGGAAATTTCAATGGTTTTTCATTCCCTTTGTAATAAAATACATTCTTTAAAGTATGTTAGACTTGCCTCTACTTAACATCTTTAGCATCGCATAAGTACATCTGTATATAACCATTATTTAACAGCATTTACCTAATTTGCTTTACAAGCACATTATACTATCTGAGTTTTTTAAAAGTTTTGGCCATTTTTAAAAAAAATCTCCTGTCCTGCTCTTGACTCACCCTACCACTTTTCTTATTCTCTGTAATTATACGTGTCCTAATTATTCAAGAATTCCTTACATGAGTTTCTGTGGTATATTAAAGCAAAACAAATAATGACAAGCAAATATCCTTAATGACAATGTATTAAATTTGTCTGATCTAAAAAAATATATTTTTCACATCTTGATTCTATTCCTTACTTATAATGGCAATTTGCTTTGAATCAGTGTCTTGCTGATTGTAGGATTTGCAATAAATCATTGCAAAGTAAAATTGCAAATACAGCCAAAAATACAATTCCGTCATATATATTGAAATGATCCTAGAGAAGTGCTAAAAATCACAGTACAAGAAAGAAAAAAGAAAAAAGAAAATGACAAGTAAATGCAAGAAAAAAAATACAAATGGTTATTTAGACAATTGATGCATCTCTTGATTTTTTTTTTTAAATAAAAGTTCCCCTGATGATTTTGATGGGAAAAAAATCAAATACAAAATGCAAGACTTGATAACATGATATTATATTGCAATGTTAAAAAATTCAAACAGGTAACTGAATTATCAAATTTCACACATACAAATATAACCTATATTATTAAATGAAGACTATAATAAACATTTTTTATAATAGTATTTAATTTAACTATTCACAATGAATGTTCATATATATATATATATATACACACACACACACACATATATATACATATATATGTGTGTGTGTATATATATATATATATATATATATATATATATATATATATTTCACTATTTGCAATGACCTGTTGTCCTTAGTTTATTTAAAGAGCCTTTGTTATTAGGTAGCAATGAGGTTTGATATCCCCAAGTTGCATTTCATGAACTTGCTCAGTAAATTTACTCTCAGATAAGTTAATATTTCTTTGTTAATGTACTGCTGTGTCTTCAGATGCCCCAAATATGTAAGTTTTAGAAGAAAAATTAATATTACATCTTTATTTTTTTTAAAACATGTGTCCAGTACAGGGTCTGGGTCCTAACAGGTGGCCCAAAAACATCCATTGAATGGTATCCAAGAAAGTCTGCATTCACAGAGTGATCAAGTTCAATAGTGGAAAATATTTCCTACTAGAGAAAAAAGAGTCACAAAGTATTATGCTCACTCACCACTCAAATGAAATAAAGACTAAAGAGAAACATGGTAAAAAGCAGGAAGATGGAAGGAATGGAAACAAATAACACTTTCCAGCCAGAGAAAAAGACACCGCCAAGAAGCTTCAGCTATTGATGAGCATCGTATTTTGTTGATGGAGAAGCATGATGGATACTATTTTAGACATCACATGCCTTGCTGATTCACATTCAGAATACATATCCATGCAAATGTGTATGATTTCAGACTTGATATGCTCATGAAATAACTATCTTTTTTTTGGGGAAAAAATCCCCACGGTAAAAAATATTGTTATTAATAGGGCTGAAATGATTTCCAAAGTAATGTAATAAGAAATCAGGCAGAAATCAAATACTTCTTATCCTACCTAATAATAGACAAATATGCAAATTGACCATACCTCCGACACACCCATAAGCCACGCCCCACGCCCACCATCCAATCAGAGCGAGCATGCAAATTAACCCAAACCAAGATGGCTACAGCCACAGAGAGCAAGGTTTCCTAGGTAACAGAGGAAGCCAAGCTTTCTGCCTGCCCTTGCTAGGCCTAAGCCTCCACTCAAGCTACAAAGTTTCAATTATAGAAGGTAAACAAATTCAAACAAATGGCGGCAGAATGGAGCTTGAGAGAGCAGGCCAGGGTTGCCGCCGGCAACAGGGGAAGCAAAGCTTTCCGCACACCCTGGCCGGGCCCACCCGCTTAAGGCAACAAAGTTTCAATTATAACCCCAACACAAATGGCTGCTGGCCTCGGAGGGAGCCCCAGGCTTGGCTCTGCTCCAGGCTACAAAGTTTCAATTGTAGAAGGAAAATAAATTCCAGATACCAGGGCCTCCGCTTGGGATGCCAGGGGGCGTGGCCGGCCTGCAAACCACCACAGGCCCCTCGCTCAGGCCACCCCATGCCCCAAGGGGACCCCACCCTGATCCGGGACAACCTTTAGGGCAAACCAGCTGGCCCCCACCCGTGCACCAGGCCTCTATCCTATCTAATAAAAGAGTAATATGCAGATTGACCATCACTCCAACACACAATATGTCTGCCCCCGTGTGGTCAAAGATCCTGCCCCCATGTGGACACAAGATGGCCACTACAAGATGGCCAGCAGGAGAGGGCAGGCACCCGGTTGGGGAGGGCACCCAGGCCTGCAAGGGAGGGCAGTTGAGAGGGACCAGGCTTGCAAGGGAGGGCAGTTGGAGTGATCAACCCTGCAGGAGAGGGCAGTGAGGGGTGACCAGGCCGGCAGAGGAGGGAAGTTGGGGGCAAACAGGCTGGCAGCAGAGTGGTTAGGGGGTGATCAGGCTGGCAAGCAAAGCGGTTAGGAAGGCAGGCAGGCAAGCATTTGGGAGCCAGCAGTCCTGGATTGTGAGAGGGATGTCTGACTCCCCGTTTAGACCCGATCCCCATATTGGAGAGGGTACAGGCTGGGTTGAGGTACAACCCCTCTCCGTGCACGAATTTCATGCACCGGGCCTCTAGTTATCATATAAAATATTATGTGGAAATGTTTCAAACTTCACAATGATATAGGAGAAATTCCACAAAATGTTTATTAAAAAAACCTAAAATCTCAATGTATTAGTGGAAAGTTCTTTATGTATTAACAATAAGCTAATAAAGTCTGAGTTTAAAAATTAGGCGACTGGAGATTTTTTCAAAGGAGGATCATGAATGTAATAAATACATGAATTATTTTTGATAATATTCCAATTGTAGTTAATGCATTTTTTATCATAAGCAGTGGACATGCCTTACTGACACATGGTTTAAGAATTCAATAGTGGAACATCATGTTATCATGAAGATAATTATGCTAATAATGTTTCTTCACATTACAGAGGGATAAATACTATTTTTGTATTTCCTTTAAATGTATGTAATTAGGGGGGGGCACTTAGACTTCATTGCAAGCAACATACTCAGAAAATGTGTAAGAAAACTATATGAATAATTGAAGCCTTCAACTATGTGTGTGAATTTATTTGTAGTATGCATATAACTTATTTGTTCTAGAAATGGTTTTCAAGAAATGTTTCACATTTGGAGCCTCTTAAAAATTATTCACACCTATTTAAAGGATGCTTTTCAGATAAAACAGTTCTTGAGAGAATTATAAAGCAATTATAAAGTTTACAAAGTATAAAGTTTAAAAAAAGTGTTAATTTGTAAAAATGTTTCTCCAAATATATAATTAGCTCACATTAGGCTGAGAATAATTTGACTATCGTATTTAGGGGGTGGGGAGAGAAAGAAGAAAAGAAAAGGGAACAAAGATAGTAGAGAGGGAAGGAGGGAGGGAGGAAGAGAGAGAAACTTGGGGAGGAGGAAGCAGTAAGGGAGGGAAGGAGAGAGAGAATGAGAGTTGGAGAGACAGTGCTCAAGCTGGAGATAGGAGCAGGAGGAGGGAGGGGAGCCCTAGGAGAAAGAGAGGGAGAGGGAGGAAAAGAGAAGAAAGAACAGATCAAAACAATTCTCAGGGCAGAGCACCTGGTGGTGGATGAATACATTATCCATAAGTACTGATGAGAAGATTAGGATTCCCTCCTTAGGCATAGAATTTGAGAGCTGAAATACATATTTCAGAAATTCTATTACCCTCAACCATGTCAGAAATACACTCAGACAATGTGGAAATGTCAAAGGAGCTTCCCTAAGTAGAGCAGCACCTTGGAAAGAGCTCATGCGAGGTTCAACGGTGAAGAAGTTTCTTATTATCTACTTACAAGGACCTGTTATATTACCCATGAATATTTCTTCTGCTAGTATACTAAGTGAAGGTAAGGACAAGTGAGATCTCAAGAAGCAGAAGTCCCATCTTCCTCTCTATTGTCACTGCTTTCCCCCAACCCATTCCTCTCCCTCCCTCTCTCTTACTCTTCTTCCCTCTTTTCCTTCTTCCCCTTCCCCCTCTCCTCCCCTCTTCCCTCTCATAGAGTTCTAACCTTTTGTTTTGGAGTGGACCTTGTTGGTAGTGTGGTGAAGCTTATGGACTCCTTTTTAGAATGTTTCTAAAAATGCAAAAATATAAAAAAAAATAGAGGGGAATTTAAAGGAAACTAATTCTGTTAACATGGTAGTTAATAAACATTTTGTAATATGGAAACTTATGTGCTTCTGTATTAATGTAGTTAATAACATCATATAGTGTTAATAAAACACTAATTTCAAAGTAGTGATAAGCACAACTGATTTTTCAGGAAATATGCAACAAGAACAATATTTGTGGCATCTATTCTAAAAATGTCATAGAGTATTGCTCTTACTAATATGTTTCATGACCAGATATTCCTCTGATATCCTTGCTGGCTTATTTTGTAATTAAGATAAGACATTTCTTCTTTAAAAAATTACTTAGTGAGAGCAGGGTATGGAGGGAACTGCCTGATATAAATGTTCTTCAGACTCTTAACTGTGGAATATTAAGAAAGCATTTCTGTTATCCTCAAGTTGCTTTCCTAAACCATGAGAACCAGTGTGGAAAGTCTACTGATTTGAGTAAAAAGGATTAATGAGAATGAAAAGCTCATTAATAGAGCTGAAGTTATTAGCTCAAAAGTTTATTATACCAATATATCAGTGATTCTTAAACTCACAAATCTACATATAAACAAACAAACACATTTATAGATATACCATAAGCAAAATATATTTTCACTATTAAAGGAATTATATATTATTTTTAAGCTATTAGAAAGTCTAATCACTAGAAATACTTCTCAGCAGTCTTCGAGTTTAAAATATGTTTCTAAAATTCTACTTTTTAAATTCAGATAAAACAAAATTATTAAAAAAATATGATATGAAGATTATTAACTTTCTTATGTCCATAATTAATAATACTTTAAGTACCTATAGACAATTAGAGCAATCAAATGGCATTAAAATGCCATTTCCAAAAGCAAAGAAAAGCTTTACAAATCACTGCATTCTTAATTATTTAGTAATATTTCATATCAATGTCATTTTATTCAAATGTATGAACTGTCAAATGAACAATAAAAAGATGTAAATAATTTTGTAAAAATGTAAAACTAAACTAAATATGTAAAGATATTAAGTCAATAATAAAAATATTATACTCATGGGAAGCAGTAAAAGTAAAAACAAAATAATTACACTCAATGCAATTTCATTTTAATTTCAACTCAAAGTGTCTCCTTTATGACACTATAGCCTCATATCCCAATATGGTGAATGCCACAAAGTTGACATTTTATTATGCTTTGGATGTGTATTTAGATCAACCAAATTTTTACATTATGCTTACCATTTAAAAACCTCTATACAAAGTTTTTGTAAAATGTCTCATAAATATAATGAGAATTAGAAAATGTCCTAGACTAGACATCTGTTCCTTTAATTTTCATTCTGGGCATCTGATTCATTTCCAAGGGGTGAAATCAGAATATTTGAATTGATATTCTACCTTTCTTTGATATAAAACAGAACATAAGAGATACTGCACTTCTACAAGGATTGTGCTTCACCCTTAATACAATATCCATTATTGTCTTAGCACCAAACTCCTTTCTCCCTGGCTAATTTGCAATTAGAGTCACATTTCTTTGTCAGAGTAATCACACTGCAACATCATTATGGAAGATTACTACCATATCCTAGAGAAAGAAGCGTGGAGAGACAAATAAAATTCACATAACTTATATTTCAAAAACCTATATGTGATATTGACTCATCACATTTTATGGGGAAAATATTATAAAGTGTTATTTAAGCTCTTTTAATAACAGCATATTATTACCCCTTATTACCCTATATAATAAAAGCCTAATATGCTAACTGTACGTTCGTCCAGTTGTCTGTTCAACCAATCAAAGCATAATATGCTAATGATATGCTAAGGCTGCTCAACCACTTGCTATGGCATGCACTTACCACTAGAGGGGGAAGACAGTCGACTGGCCGACCAGTTGCTATGACATGCACTGACCACCAGATGGCAGATGCTCCTACCAGTAGGTTAGCTTGCTGCTGGGGTCCGGCCAATCAGGACTGAGCGAGATGGGCCAGACACACCCTGGAGCCCTCCTGTGGTTCCTCCCTAGCTGGCCAACCTCCCATGTCCCTCCCCAGCCCCGATCATGCACCAGTAGGGTCCCTCAGCCTGGCCTGCACCCTCTCGCAATCTGGGACCCCTCGGGGGATGTCGGAGAACCATTTTCAGCCCAATTCCACAGGCTGAGGGACCCCACTGGTGCATGAATTCATGCACTGGGCCTCTAATCCTATATAATAAAACCCTAATATACAAATTCACTGAACATCGGAACAACCCATCGCTATGATGCACACTGACCACCAGGGAGTAGACTCTCAATGCAGGACCTTCCCCAGGGGCAGCTCCTGCATTGAGTGTCTGCTCCCCGAGAGGGAGAACCAGTGGTGGCGATTGGGGGGATGGGGCTGACCAGTGGGCAGCGCCAGGCACCAGCCAAGGCAGGTGCCAGGAGTGGCCCCCTGATCTCCCTGTCTGCCAGTCATCCCACAGATGGCCTTGATTGCCAGCCAGGTCTAGGGACCCTACCCTATGTATTGGGAACAGTTTTTTAGATTTAAAAATTAAAACCTGGCAAGGTTATTCTAACACTGAAAAAACATAATGATGCAGTGATAACACGTATGGACTCTGGCTTGCACATTTTGTAGTCAGCCCTGATTCTGACACTTATAACTGTGTGACAAAGCCAATCATTTCTCTCTACTTCAAGTTTTTCCACCCATAAGATGGGGAAAATGGTACTACTGCCTCAGAAGGATCATGTTACGTACTACTTTTTTGTAATCAGGGCAAAAAAATGTACCTGCCCATACAACAGCAAGATGCCTTTCACCTGTATGAAAAGTATGGTCACTGATGCATGCAGCATCCCAGATTGTGAGAGGGATGTCTGACTGCTAGTTTAGGCCCAACATCCCATGAGGGGTCCCAGATTGCGAGAGGATGCAGGCCGGGCTGACTGACACCCCCCGCACTGTGCATGAATTTCATGCACCTCTAGTTATCTATAATCCAGAATTGTTTTAAAAATCTATACTAATAGTAGAGGAATATGCAAATTGTCCAGGATGCCATCATGTAACAACTGGGTCAGCAGGTTGCATCCCTGCCCCCTGCGCAGGCCCGGGTAGGAGTCAAAATCCTAGCCTATGTAAAACGTGGCTATATGCCATCATATCCGTAAGAAAGGGACATCCCACACTTGCCTGGGGCATCTAAGTCACTGGCCTAGAGAATCAGGGTGTTAGATAAGGAGACTCAGCATTCACTGCTATCTTGAGTTTGTGGTTTCCAAGGAAACAGCCAGAAGGGATGATAAACCCTCCACAAATGGCTCAGCTGGCACATATCTAAGTGGCAGCTTCATTTAAATTGAGCCTTTCCCACAGTGAATGACCCCAACCCTCCCTGGATCAGGCAGGTTCCCATGGAGCACAATCTTCATGCAATACAATGGGGGCTCCGTGTTAGCTCGGGGCAGCAGGGAAGGAAGGGAAAAGGCATCATGCAGGGCAGCTCGGGTGAGCAAGCAGAAGGAAACCATGTCTGGCAGACGACTCTCCTACCACCCCCATCAATGTGTAAGAAGAATCAAATAAACCAATACAAACACCCCTCCCCCACCCTGGGAGGGATCCAGGACCAAGGGTCGTCCCCCACCAGGCAATGCGTACCTGCTTCCCACCCCCTTCATCCAAATGAACAGGTTAGGGTGTTAAGGGGAGGAGGAGGAGCCTCACAGGAAGGGGATCCCTGGGAACTGCACCTCTGCCCTCCCTCCAGACCTGACCTCTAGGAGGCCAGGGCCTGACCTTGCCCCCAGCAGATTTGCATATCACTCTCTGGTGCTTCCAGGCACTGGGCATTCCCATGTCTTCCCTGCCTCCCAGCTGCTGACCCTCACTGTCTCCTGCCCCAGGAGCACTCTGTCCGCTCCAACTTTCAGTCTTTATAGCCTAAATGCATGGTGGGCATAGTTGCTTCTCCACAGATTTTATTTGCTAAGAACCCAGCAAAATCGCTTAGCAACTGAGCTGCTCAGATTTCATCAGGGACAATGAATGATACACCTTACTTGGCTTTCATAGCAAAGCAATCTTATTCTTTTGTTTTTTAAAATAGATTTTTATTGATTTCTGAGAGGAAGGGAGAGGGAGAGAGGTAGAAACATTAATGATGAGAGAGAATCATTGATAAGCTTCCTCCTGCATGCGCCCTACTGGGGATGTGCCCTTGACCAGAATTAAATGTGGGACCCTTTAGTCCTCAGGCCGAAGCTCTAGCCACTGAGCCAAACCAGCTAAGGCAAGCAATCCTATCCTTAAAGACTTGATTTTTGTCATAAATAAGTGGATTTGAATAATATCAACCCAATATACATTTTTTAATGAAATGTCTCACACTAATGCAATTCTACCTTAAAGCTTATGTTGTATAATCTATACTAATAAAAGGTAACATGCTAATTAGACCAGACATGTTCCGGACATCCATCTGGATGTCCTTCTGCACAAAGCCGCGATGGCGGGGTCGAGGCAGAGGCAGTTAGGGGCAACCAGGCTGGCAGGGGAGGGCAGTTAGGGGTGACCAGGCCAGCAGGGGAGGGCAGTTAGGGACAATCAGGCTAACAGGCAGAGGTGGTTAGGGATTATCAGGCAGGCAAGCAGAGGTGATTAGGGGCGACCAGGCAGGCAGGCAGGTGAGCAGTTAGGAGCCATGGTCCCGGATTGCAAGAGGGCTATCTGACTGCCGGTTTAGGCCCAATTCTATGGGGTCCCGGATTGGAGAGGATGCAGGCCGGGCTGAGGGACCCCTTCTCCCCCTTGCATGAATTTCATGCACTGGGCCTCTAGTTAAACAATAAAATGTCTGTCAGTAACTAATATTTAATAGGTGGTTAGATATTATAGCTTTCTTTCTTATTGAATGTCTTCTATTGATTTAAGTAACTGGTTGTATCCTAAATTGGTAATGGTACTTTTGAATGAGAAAGTATTATTTCTAAAGGTCCAAAAGACAGAAAATATAAATTAATACTTATGAGCACTTATTCTGCAGTTGACATAATTCCTTACATTGAAATAGCCAATTTAAAAAATACATATTTTTATTGATTTCAGAGAGGAAAGAAGAGGGAGAGAGAGATAGAAACATCAATGAAGAGAGAGAATCATTGATTGGCTGCCTGTGCACACCCCCACAGGGGATCGGGCCAGAACCCAGGCTTGTGTCCTGACTGGGAACGGAACCATGACCTCCTGGTTCACAGGTAATTGCTCAGCCACCGAGCCACTATGGCCAGGCACAATTTTTTTTTATTTTTATTTCCCTACTTTGCCCATCACCAACTCTGAACTGCCTTCTGTTTTGGGGAAGTAGGAGTCACATCTGCCTACGTGCTCAATTTAATACTTCAAAGTTATCTCTAGTTTATCTTTCCTTCTTTAACTATTTCCCCTACCAACTAATTTATCAATACCTTCCAAATCAAGCCACTTTACCCTTCATCTCCACTGTAACTACACAGAACAAATTATGAGGCTCCATAGCCTGGATTATAACTACATTTTTTGGTATGGTAAACAGTCCTCAATAAAGTGGCTTTTTAAAAAAATCTTTTTTAGCCCTAGCCAGTGTGACCAGGTTAGTTGAGCAGAGACCCAGACACTTGAGGGGTCACCGATTTGATTCAGGGCTCATGTCCAGGTTGTGGCTTGAGCCTGCAACCCAGGAATCTAACCATGACATCCTGGCTCATAGGTTGATGCTCAACCACTGAGCTACACCAGCTAGGCTACTGAGTTTTTTAATATCTGATCATTCAGATAGCTTGTACTTTATTATAAATGTATACATGAACTCTCATGATGTACACAAATACTAATAGCAACATTATTTGCAATTGTCTAAATTTAAATAGATAAACATAAGATGAAAACTGTATAGTAATACAAATAAATAGAAAACTGCTATAAGCATAACATAGATGAAACTCACAAATGTGTTGACTGACAGAAGGCAGACACAAAATAATACATATTCTATATTTCCATTTATATAAAACTTGAAAGTGGTAAAAACACAAGAAGTTAATATTGTGTCTATCAGAGAGAAGACAGGACCTGGTGAAGGGGAAGAGGCATAGGGAGGCTTTTTTGGTGTGCACCTGATGTTCTATTGCTTGACCTGGGTGGTGTTTATAGTATGTTTGCTTTGAGATCACTCATTGAGCCCATTTATCAATACTGTGGTTTTTCTGTATGACAGTTACACTTGAATTTAAAAGGCTTATTAAAATGACTAGTGTTCTGGTAGTTATTAAAGAGAATGAGGGTGTCAAGCTTGATTAAAAATACACATGGCTTTGTAATTAGTTGATAGCTACAGAATCCATGTAACCGATAATAGAAGGATATGTTTTCAGTGAAAGCTGGGATGGGATAGTGAGGACACTGAATTTTTAATTAGGGGTATAAATTTTGGCCTACACATGAAGAGCTATTGAACTTTTTATTCCATTTTGCTAGATTAAGAGCATTATCTGAAACCGTAAGTTATTCTCTTAGAGAATTCACAAATTAGATTGATAAATACATGATTATTTTTAAAAAATCAATTATCAGGCCTGTTTTTTTCTTTGAACAGGGGTCTCTGCTTCTTCCCTCCAGCATAGGCAAATAGCTGATTTCTGTTTTCACCTTTTGCTATAAAATGGCAGAGTCTAGGCTTTGCGTTCACTCTGCAACGTGGCTTTTTCCAATGGCCACTCATGAGGAGTTCCATAAGCTTTCCACAGCGGGGAATGAAATGTTGGCTACCACTGTGTTTTATTAGAGGCTTTGTCCGCATTTTACTCAACCTCTTATTTAATACAGAGAATGACTCTTATTTTATCTTGGATTAAATCGCCCTAGATTCTTGGGGCTGTCCTCCCACCTCATTTGCCACTCGTATTATACCCAACATCTCGCCATGAAGCGCCTCAGAATCCAGTACTGAGATTTTCTTTTCTTTTTCCTCTTTATACTTTCTGAGTCATCTCATCCATTCTTGTGGTTTTTATATATAAATTCTGTGCCAATCATCTCCCAGGTTTCTGGCTGATGCTTCACACTTGTAAAATCATAATCACAAGCTGTAAATATCTTTAATTTAGCCTTGATAAAATTTGATTAACACCATATGCCACATGCCAATAGCAGAAAACTTGACAGGACACAAATGCTTTTGAGAATTCAATGCACTTAACAATTTGTGTTTGTTTGGATTAAAAAAAGGATGCATATTAATGAATATTTGCATACCAGTTACCATATAACATAATTTAAATTCAATTTTTTGTCTATCTTGACATCTACAATATATATATTTATATTCTATTTTAAAAAGAGCAAAGTTAATCTTCCTATAATATTACTGGTTTTTTTTTTTTGTTTTTGTTTATGTTTATCTTGTTCTAAGAACTGTTGGTTTATACTCTTGTAGCAATAAATGTTAACTTAGATTTCATTAAGAGTTATAACTATTTACCCCATAGATAATTATTTTTATTCACCAACATTATGACAACATCTCATTATGTATAACCTCAAGAATCTATAACAAAATAAAAAATATATGTATTATTAATATCAGAAACATTGCTACAGTACATTTATCTTTTTAAAAATCACAAATAAAATATAGTGGCCTCATTAAATTTTATACACAAAGACAATGATATATGAATGTGTGCTTCGTGTGTGTTTATGTACTAGTATATGCCACCTGGAATTTATTTTTGTATGTAGTATGATGTCAAGAATCTTCTCATAGTTTATCTTATTGCCTCATTATCATTTATTGAAAATATCACAGTTTTGCAATAGCACTGCATTATTACACATATAATAACCCAAGAGACTATATGAAGGAAATTTTGTTCCAATGGTGTATCTACCTGCTGGCCTGTTCACAACATCACCCTCGCTTGTTTATTGTTGCTTTTGATATATGTATCATGACATAGTTGGCCCTCCATATCTGAGGGTTCCACATACAGGGATTCAACTAACCTCAGTTAGAAAATATTTGGGAAAAACGTTATGTTGTTGCTGACTTGTATTATGTAGTTAGGCTTATGGTGTTTGCATCTGTACTAAAATATTCATATTTTTTTTCTTGTAATTCCTTAAATAATACAGTGTAACTACTATTTATGCAGTATTTTCATTGTTTTAGGTATTATAAGTATCGAGGGATGATTTAAAGAATATGGGAGCATGTGCATAGGATATATGCAAATACTACACTATTTTATAAGTGACTTGAGCATCCAGGAATTTTTGGTATCCATGGGGATTGGGGAACAAATCCCCTGGAGATACAGAGAGATGACTGTACAAATAACTAACTTTCTCCCTTTTGAAGTTTGCCTTGGCTGTTATTTGGTTCTTTGCATTTCTGTACATATTTTTAAATGTTGGGAATTTTATTATGATAAGTTCAATTATATATCTTGCCTTAAGGAGAATTGACATCTTGAAATACTATGAACATGCATATTGTTAGTTTCATTTAAAATATTTTATAGTCAATGTTCTTATTAATTTCTAGTGACAGATATTTATAATGATATTCCTTTGCAAGCTTTGTATTGGTAATTAGTGCTTGCTTTCACACTCATTTTTCAGACTTGTAGGAGATTGCTCAGTTTTTAGACTTTCAAAATTTTACCATTTGATGTTGACATTTTCTAATACATAATTTATTTTTATTGAATGTATTGAGATATGTGGATTTGTCTATTTTTCCTTTTACTTCACTGAGTTTTTGCTTTATATATGTTGAAGTCATATTATAGGATGCATATAATTCTAATATTGTTATACATATATAATGAACCATTTATCATTTCTAAGTACTCCTTTCTTTATCTCTACATATACATGCTTTAAAACCTACTTTGTTTAATACTAGTACAGCTATACAAGATTCCTTATTGTTCCCATGATATAAATTTTTCCTTCCTTCTACTTTCAGTCTTTCTACTTGAAGTGCTTCTTTTCTGCAGCATATAGTTGAATTTTGTTCTTCTCTAACCTAACATTAGTTTTTTTTTTTTTTTTTTTTCAGTATATGATCATTTCTTTTTAAATGAATTACAAATTACAAATATTTGAGGGTCATATCTACTATGTTACTTTTTAAATATTTTCCCCTTCTTATTTGTTTTTATCTGGCCTTCTGTACTTTGTTTTGTTGTTGTTGTTCTCTAATTTCTGACTCTTTAAATTAATAAAGTAAGTTTAGCTATAATATATTCTATACAACTCTCTTAATACCCTGAATACTAACATTATAAAAAATAAAGATTTATAAAATGCACTTATAGTTAAAATAAACGCTCCTGAATGTTATCTTTGGAAATATCTAAGTTTGAAAGATTAAATACTTAATCAACCAATAATTGATCAATTAAATTGACTAAGCTTTACTCCAAAGCTTGTCATATACTAACTGTAGAAATTTAGATAGCTTTGGAACATGCAGTTATGTAAATATTTCTTATTAACCATACTGAGATTATCAGAGAAAACTACAGATATTTCATATAGAGCTATCTCAGTAACTGAGTCATTCTTACTTAATAAATAAGCCACCAATATTATGTATAAATACTAGAGGCCCAATCCACAAAATTTGTGCAAGTGGCTCGGCCCTCACGGCCCTGGCTGTCTCACGGCCCTGCGACCCCCACCCCACTGGTCGTTATGGAAGTTCATTCTGGAAGGACATTCCGCTGTCAGTTCTAATTACTATATTAGTTGTTTATTATATAGGATGATATGTACAGTATTATAGGTAGGTGTGCATAATAAATATATGCATTTTATATTTCTGTTATTTTACATCATATGCATACACATAGGAATAATAACAACAATAATAAGTAACATAAATCACTACCATTTATATTTCTCTTATGGACCAGGCAATGTATGAAGAATTTTTTATTGATATTTTTTAATATAGTTAGTACATCCTTTAAATTTTACATCAACCTTAAGAAGCACTTAGTATTTTATTATCTCTCCTTTACATATGAAGGAACACAATCACAGTTTGAGTGGATGAGAACAGATGAGATAATGAAAAGTCCTGCCTTGAAAAAGTTGAAAGTGTTCAGAGAAGAAGAGGCCAGGGAACTTCCATTAGTATTATTTTTTTACTAGAGGCCCATTACACGAATTCATGCATGGGTGGGGTCCAGCCAGCCTGCCCTGATAGGGGCAGATCGGGGCGGACTGGCCAGGGGGAGGAGCTGCAGGTGGTTGGCCGGCCTGCCCTTCCCCCTGGTCAAACTCCTGGTTGAGAGGACAATTTGCATACTAGCCTTTTATTATTTAGGATAAGCTCACAAATCACAAATCACTGTGACTTTAAAACTATGTAAATTTACTTCTCAGGCACAAAACAAACATAAACAACTTAAAAATACAATTGATAAAAAGGCCCTCAAATATCAAATACATGATAGTAGAACAGATAAAGTGAAATAAACTTCACGTATAAATGTAGTGAAAACACAAACCTATATATATGTGTGTTTATTTGAAAGTATCCATGCTTACACAGGAAGGCAATTTTGATGACACTTCTGATGTTTCACAGTTCACATAAAAAGGCTAACAAGGAAGAATGGTTTGGGTAATAGAAATTATTATAACATTTCTCTCATTGCAATCTTCAAAAACTTGTAGAGTCAATGAATTCTTATCAGAAGAGATATAAAAAGAAGTGTTTTAATTTGTCATCCTTTGAAAATTATTTTTATAAACATGAGTTGATCCACTTTTCAGAATAATACAGCATCCCGTTTAAATTGTGATGAAAGGGACTAAATGTGTTCTGCTTCCTCTCCCCTAAGCAATGGAGGAAGATTATCCTACTTTTTTGGAAATGATTAAGAAAGCAGAATGAGTCACCACTGCTGGAAGTTAAACAGAGCTGAAATGGTAAATTGTTTCAGAGCAGATGTTTAAAGGAAATGAAACCAACATTTGAGAAGAAGGGGTATTAAAGAACTGGAATAATCTTTTCAGTGACCTTCCTCATAGTCCACTTTTGACAGACACAAGTTGCCAAATCACTGACTATATGAAAAGAATTGCTTTGAGTGGAGACATTTTAACAGTGCTAATTACTGTAATTCTAACTATTGAATATCTTTCTTCAGGCAGATATTCTTTAATGATAATAACTATAAAAATATCATCAACAGCTACTAGTAGTACTTATTGACACCTCCCGCAGTGAAATACTTCCCATAAATAGGATTAAAGTACTAAAAATAATATCCCTATTTTGTGTATCAAGAAATAGAAACAGAAAAGTTATATGAGTTATGCCTGATATTTTTTTCTATTGAATTTATTGGAGTGACAATGTTTAATAAAATTATGCAGGTTTCAGATATACAATTCTACAATACATCTTCTATATATTGTATTAAGGCTCTTTCCATTACCATTCCCCTCCCCGCTCTTTACCTTTTTCTACCTCCCCCATCAGACCTTTCTCTCTGGCAATCACCATGCTGTTTTCTGCTATGTTGACCATGATTTTACCAACCATTTGAATAATTTCTGTAATAGTGTCAAGTTAATTTCAGCTCCCAAATGCAAACTTGCCCACAGTAATATAGTGTCTTATATAGTTAGGATAATTCTGTTTTTGTTTGTTTGTTTGTTTGAAGGAGAATATTATCAGTAAAGAATGAATAAATAAATAAATCATTTTTATTAATTCTGAATATATGCTTAGGAGTAGCGCAATGTCACCAGCACACCTACACAAACATCTTTAGTGGAGAGTTAAAAGACAGGTACTTAAATGAAAATTTATAATTTGTTCACTCATTGAAAAACAAAACGAAGCAACACATTTATGAACCTACTATCGTAGGCAGAAAAATGGGCTCAAAATATATTCAAATGGGATTATCCAGCTGTGCCTAATTTAATCACGAGGGTCCTTAAAAGTGGAAGAGAGAGGCAAAAGAAAGAACCAGAGAGATGGCTTGTGATGAACACTCAATTCAACGTTGCTGGCTTTGTGAATGGAGAAACGGGGCCATAAACCAAGGGATGAGGCAGCCTCTGGAAGCTTTAAGAGTCAAGGAAGTGGATTCTCCCTAGAGCCTCCAGAAAAAATGCAGCTCTGTCTGCTGACACCTTAGTTTTACCTTTTAAAACCATTTTGGTTTTTTGACATCCAAAATTGTAAGGTAATACATTTGTTTTATCTTAAGCCACAAAATATATGATTGTTTTTTGTTTTTTCCTGGAGATGTAAGAAACTAAACTATTACACCAACTAGGGGGATGCAAAACTTAAACTCTACTAATTTTATTATGTTTTCAGCTGCTACTTGAACAAAAAGACATCTTGACAAGACAAAAACTGCTTATTAACACATGCCATCCACGTCATGCAGGACAAACCCAAGACAAAGTGACCCTCATGACTCCTGCGTATATAACATTTTCAACAAAGAACAACACATTTGTAGAGAAATTGTGGAACATAGACTTTATAAAAAGTACAATGAAAACCATCAAATGATTTAAGAGGAGTGACATTATCAAACAGAAACATTTCAAGATGACTTCCTGCAGGTGGGCAATGCTGAATAGAATATGAATAAAAGCCGTTTTTGAGAAAAATACAGTGGCTTTTCTTAGTTTAATTGCTGAAAAGATGCAGAGGGTTAAATAAAAATGAGACAGGGCAAGAATAATTGCTAATGGAATGGATGGGGGAGGTGAAAAATGGAAAATTATGAGTGACTATTAAGCTTTCAATTTAATGAACTGGATATATGCCAATGCAATTCACTAAAATGGGAGAGATTTGCTAAAGAACAGTGTTGAGGACGAAAAAAGGAATTTCCATTTTAATAAGTTAACTTTTCAAGAACCAGTGGAAATATAAATGAAAATATTGTTATTTAATACATGAATATATACACACATTTATAGGTATATGCATATATACTAGACCTAAATGTAAATATTAAACTAGTAAAGGTTTTAGAAGACAACATAGTTTAAAATCTTCATGACCCCTTTAGGCAAAGATTTCTTTAAAAAGATACAAAAAAGATAAACATAAAGAGATAAACTATCTACTTTAAAATTAGATTTTCTGTTTATCAAGAGATATTATCAAGTGAATGAAAAAACAAGCAGCAGAGTGGGAGAATGTGGTTTATTTATTAGCCAACAAAACCTTGCAACAATAATGTAAGTAGCCCTTGTCGGTTTGGCTCAGTGGATAGAGTGTCAGCCTGCAGACTGAAGAGTCTGGGTTCCATTCTGTTCAAGGGCACTTACCAGTTGCAGGCTTTATCCCTGGCCCTGGTTGGGGTTCATGCAGGAGGCAATCAATCATTGAGTCTCTCTCACATCGATGTTTCTTTCTGTGTCTTCCCCTAACTTTCCACTCTCTCTAAAAATCAAATGGAAAAATATCCTCAAGTGAGGATTAACAAAATAATAATAATAATAAAATATAAATATGTATATGTATACATATATACACATATATGTACGTATTAATATATATACATGTTCACACATATAATCTGGAAAAATAATTTAAAATAAGATTAATCAATTAATTAAAATGAGCACAAATCACTTCACAAAAGTGCATATCAAAATAGTCATCGACTCTTATGACTAGTTCATTATCTTAGTCATCAGAAAATTAGAAAACAATAAAATAATATTACAATGCAATATCACTATAGAGTGCCTTAAAAAATTAACAGAGACGCACAAATATCAAGAGTTGGCAAGGATATAAATGAATTAGATCACTCTGATGTTATTTATTGGAATATAAATTGATGCAAATGATTTGAACTAATGTTTGACATATTTTACTAAATCTTTACATATGCATACCTTACTCCACTCTGAAGTATTTCACTTGAAGTTATATATTCAAGAGAAATTGGGACATATGCATATATATCTCTGCAGTCATGCATATAAATTTATTACAGGGAAATATTAATCAGCACAAAATAAAAATAATCTGCATATAAATCATATTAGAGAGGCTAAGTACTTATATAGTAAAAATTATTTATCGTGAAAGTTCACATAGTTGTTACCTTTGGGAAGAATGAAAGAAGTAAGAAGTGAGAGGGAAGAAGGTAGATTACTGGTGTGTTGCTTGTCTTTCATTCTGTCTTTAGTTACTAGTATAATCTACATGGGTGCACTTCCATTGAAAAAAATTCATTAAATGAGGCTATGTACTTTAAATATGTATATTACAATTAATTTTCTTGAAAAATACTTTCTGTGATGCAGAAATTAAAAATCAAATTTAACTGCAAAATTTGCATAAGTGTATGTATCATTCTTTCATATTATTTGTGTAATTCTCCAGTATTGCCCACATTCTATGCTCCTCTCTTACAACACATTGTAACATATTCATTAATGATACTTTGTTATGTGACTTATGCAATTCTCAACACTCTTTTCAAATTGGCATTACTATACAGAAATATCTCATCAGTAATGCATTCCTGAAAAATTAATAAATGTCATTTAGATGTCTTTATTAATTTGGGAAGAAAATTAACCAGGAATCAGAGTAACTACTTCACTATCCCAGCTGGAGGAGAAAATATAACTTATCACTTTCCTGTGAATTCAGGATTTGATTTTAGAATTAGTGATACTGAAGCACAAAAATAAATGTCTTTACTATTTATACCAAAATTACAAATTTGTTTATTTCTCAGGTAATTACATAAAATTTCAAGCATTATTTAAATTACTTCAGGAATCCTCAAATATGCTTTAAAATGAGTCTACTGATTCACAATTATAACAAGTATTTAAATGAATGTATAGATAGAAACTCTTAATCAAATGATGACATGCTGACAATTTTATCCTATTAATCTTAAAGCAAACAAATATTCAAATATACAGGAAGAGAACACAAAATCAGTGAAAAGCATGTGGTTAATTTAAACAGAAAAGTAAACATCAAGTTTTATTCAGATTTAGTGTTGGGTATTTTATGAGGTTAATGGATTCTTAAATTTTTAAGCAAGCATGAATGTTGTTTTTAAAATTTCACATTAAACATAAATTTTTACATAAATTAAATGCATAATTAAAGACTTAGTCTCTGATGTTTCATATGAGTAGCTAGCCCACTGGTTAAATCATGTTTGCCACTTTATCCTTTTATAAAAGTTTTTGTAAAGTATAATTGATATACATATAACTGCACATATTTAATAGATACAATATGATGAGTTGGGGCACATGCATGTGCCTGTAAAACTATCACCGTAATCAAGGTAATAGATGTGTCCATCACCTTTAAAAGTTTTCCCTGTCCTTTTTGGTTTTTATTTTGCTTTGTTTTGAGTTTTGTGTGTGTGGGTGTGTGTGTGTGGGGGGGTTATTTTGTAAGAACATGCTCTACTCTTAATTTTTTAGGTGCAAAATACAGTATTGTTAGCTAGGGGCATTAAGCTCACAGCAGATCTCTAGAACTTAACACACCTTGCATAATTGGAATTTTATACTGAACAACTCATCATTTTCACCTTCCCCCATGACCTGACAACCAATATTTTATTCTCTGGTTCTATGAATTTGACAATCTTAGTTACCTAATTCAAATGGAATCACAGTATTTGTCTTTCTTGTGACTGGCTTATTTCACATACTAACATCTTCAAGGTTTATCCACCTGGACACAAATGGCAGGATTTCCTTTTTTTTTTGAAAGTTGAACAATTCTCCATTTTATGGATATATCACATTTTCCTTACCCATTCATCAGTGGATGGACATTTGAGGTGTTTCCATATCTTGGCTATTGTGAACAATGCTACAACAAACATGGAGGTACAGATATCTCTTAGATTTCAATAATTTTGAATATATATAAAGCAGTGGGATTGCTGAATCTATTTTTAAATTTTGAGGCACCTTTATACTGTTTTTCATAGTGACTGCACCACTACTCATTCCCAACAGCATACAAGGATTAAAATTTGTTCATATCCTCACCACTATGTGTAGTCTTTTGTTTCCTTAACTAGCCATCTTAACACGTGTGCAGTGATATCTCATTACTGTTTTGATTTGCATTTCCCTGATGATGAATGATGTCCCTGCTCTCCATCTGTATATTTTCTTTGAAGATAGATCTACTCAAGGCCATTGGCCATAATATATCAATGACCTTTTTTTTCTTCTTCTTTTGCTGTTGAGTTGTAGATGTTTTTTGTTTTTAATATATTTTTATTGGTTTTGAGAGAGAGAGGAAGGGAGAGGGATAGAGAGATCAAAACATTGATGAGAGAGGAAGTCATCGATTGGCTGCCTCCTGCATGACACCCAATGGAAATTGAACCAGCAACTTCTTGGTTCCTGGGTCAGTACTCCACCACTGAGCCACCACTGAGCCACACCTGCTGAGTGAGTTGTAGAAGTTTTTAAAAATATATAGTATTTTGGTTATTGCCCCTTATCAGATACATGTTTTACAAATATTTTTCCTTTTCCATGATTTGTGTTTTTGTTTATAAGCTGTAGTAGCAATCACGCAGCTTAAGATAAAGCAATTAGGTATAGTCAGCTGGCCACACAAAAGCCCTCTATCAAAATGAAATCTGCATGAAGGACTAGGCACTTGTTATTGATTTGGATACAAAGGACCTAGTTATATCCAGACCCAAAACACATGCCACCCTTAGGTACAGTTGAAGAGATTCAAATTTAGAATGTTTGGAAAATTTCCAACTGTCATCCCAATAAATGATGGAAAGAGGGATTGAACATTAAATAATTCTCCCTGACTCTCTGGTGAAGTTTTCTCAACAGTTATACTAATATAATAAATAATTATTAATTATGGCTTAAAATCTATGAAATATGGCCTCAAGTTGAATAATCTTCTGCCATAAAAACATTTATGATAATGAAAAAGTCATAGAAACTGTGTCAAGGATTTTAAGAAACAATTTTATAAAATTAAATTCTCTTTGTGTCTTTTGATTAAACAAGGAAACATATGACTTCAAATCTTATTTTATGGGTTCATTTTATAGGCAAAATCTGAATTATTTAAGATATATAATAATAAATATATAAGGTATTTTTTAGGAAAAATTACACTTATAAAGTAAAATCATTCATAAAGCAAAATGATATATGACTGGCCTGCTTAAATCTTTGATATACTTTGAATTTTCTGAATAGACACAGATGACTGAAAGTTATGAACCAATTAGTTTTGAGCATAAACCATTTTATTATAGACAAAATTTGTGAGCTGTGCCTTGTTATGAATATTAGTTCTTGCTTTGTCTTCATTTATATTCCCCACTGAGATCCAGGAACTGAGTTAAAGAAAAAGTCTAACCCTAACCTGTTTGGCTCAGTGGATTAGAGCGTCGGCCTGCAGACTGAAGGATCCCAGGTTCAATTCCGGTCAAGGGCATGTACCTTGGTTGTGGGCACATCCATGATGAGATGTTTCTCTCTCATCAATGTTTCCAACTCTCTATCCCTCTCCCTTCCTCTCTGTAAAAAAATCAATAAAAATATATTTTAAAAAATTATAAAAAAAACTACACATGTTGTATTAAAAAAAAAGAGTCTAGTACCAATAAAATAGCTAAGAATTAAAAGAATTAAACTCAATTTTAATGAGCAGAAGTAAAAAAAAAATGTGTCCTGAAATATGTGGTATAAATAATAATTAAAATATTTTAAAATATATATACATATATTTTTAGAAAACAGTGTAAGGAGGAAGAAAAAATTTAGAAGCATTCTTGGTTACAAGAATTTGCTTTTTTTTTTTTTTTTTCAATCTAAAGACAAGAAAAGATGACCCCAAACCAAAATCAAAAAAGTCTGGAACAGAACTCTAACTGATTATAAAATAAACTAGAGACTCAGTGCATGAATTTGTGCACAGGGTAGGGGGTCCCTCAGCCAAGCCTGCACCCTCTCGCAATCTGGGACTCCTTGGGGGATTTCTGACTGCTGGTTTAGGCCTGATCCCTTGGACATACCTTTTGCAATCCGGGACTTCTGGCTCCTAACCGCTTGCCTGCCTGCCTGCCTGATCAAACCTAACCTCTCTGCCTGCCTGCCTCATTGGCCCTAACTGCTTGCCTGCTTCCCTGATATCCCCTAACCATTCGCCTGCTTGCCTGATTCCCTCTAACTTCTCATCTGCCTGCCTGATTGCCCTTAACCCCTCAGCCTGCCTGCCTGATCACCCCTAACCACATCTGCCTTGGCCCCTGCTGTGGCTGCTTCATCTGGAAGAACATCTGGAATGACATCAGGAAGTTCATTGGTCTATCTGGTCTAATTAGCATATTACTCTTTTATTATTATAGATTGTCAAAAGAAGGTGATACGCAGAATTTGGTGAGCTCAGACTCCCCTAGCAGGTTCTTGATTCATGAAGTCTGAAGAACAAATTTGTGGACTAAACGGTTTTTTTAGTAAAAGTGTGGAAATTTATTGGACGAATATACAAACTCCTGGGTAGGGAGGGGTTTCCAAATGGGTAACCAATGAAGCCTCTTTGTCTAAGGGTTTATAAATGCTGGCAGCTCTTTGTGTATATACACTACCTTCTAATCTGACCCCTTCCCCATTTATGTCCCCTGTGCTCTCCTAATTAGCTGCTTCCCCTCCACCCCCTTTTCCTTACATGGTATCAGTTCCAAAGTTTCAAAACCCACCTAGTGCCTCCCTCTTCTTCTTCCCCTTATCTTGTAACATTACTCCATACTCCAGTGATGGCGAACCTATGACACGCGTGTCAGCACTGACACGCATAGCCATTTCTGATGACACGCGGCCACTGAGGCGGCCGCATGCCGAGGATGAAATATTTGCTGCTCCTGAGGATGAAACATTTGCGAAATAATGTTTTTTCCTCAAAGTGACACACTACCCAAGTTATGCTCAGTTCTTTGGCAGAGTTTGACACACCAAGCTCAAAAGGTTGCCCATCACTGCCATACTCTGTGTATGTGAGATAAACAATCTGGCAGCTCGGAGCTGTCTCCACCCATCAGGTATGCATTCCTCTCCCATGGACTCCCTTCCCTTAAACTGCCTCTCCTGTCTCTAAACTCCTTTAAAAGGTAATTAAATAAGCAGAGCAACTTCTCAGACTCAGTCTGGGATAAATTATGCTTTTAAAAATATGTTTTTATATAACTTTTCAAAGCTAAAACAGAGCACTTTTCTGTATGAATATAATTGATCATCCCAAAGAATGATAGCAATGACATTTCTGATATGTGTGTATTAGTAAGCAAGTACATAAATATTTATAAAAATAAATTTATAAGCAATGATGCATTAAGTGTTTTTGAAAATATTTATAGATTAAATAAAACATTTGAACATAAATTACAAAGAATAAAATTAGCAGTAGTAGTAGTTTTCAAATAAACATTATTTGAATCATATTTTTTTTTCTTACTACAGAGCAGAAAGAGACTTTTTCTTTGTTTCTGTTTTGTTATATGATTTAATTTTGTTTTTATGTTTGGTGACTAGACAGGGTTTCTAACCTCCTAAGGAAAATCAGAAGAATTAGTCATGTAAGACAGTAAAAATAGCATGGTTTCTACTCAGAAAGAGCCCCCAAGTAATCGTTCCTGCATGATACTATTTTCCTCAAGGTAGAGAGAGTGTTATAATTGATGATATGGGTATGGAATTATTATGTACTAACAGCAGTGCATGGTCTGTTGCCATGTGATATCTCCTGCTGCTTTATAATTAGCCTTGTGTGTGGTTTGGACAAGTGGTTGTGTGCGTCACGGACTGTTCACCAGGTAGAACATAATGGCTCCTTGGGAGCCAATTAACGGGGCCTGTCAAGGCCAATTTCAGCAATTTTCAGTTTGTGGATTGTAAGCCAAAGAGCTGTAATTGTGACAAACATATAGAGAAGTTGATGTGCGAAAATGTAATATCTGCTTTGACAAAACAAATTCTTTCCCATTTATCTTTGTTCATTATTATAACAAAGAATCATTGCTTAGAATTGCTTGTGATTCTAAAATTGCTGAAGTGCTTCGCCTACAAGAAATAACCAACAATACTTATATTCTGCATAGAATTCAAATTTTAAATAAGAGAACAAAAGGAAGTTAAACTTGTCATTTTACAAAGAGAACAATAAAAATACTTTTAGGATATAGCAAAAGAGTTTCTTTAAGAAATTGAATCCATCATACAGCAACAAACACAAGAATAAGTCATTCTTTCTAATGTGTTTTTATGTTGTTTTACATTTATAGAAATCTCAAAATCATTCTAGTAAAAACAGTGAGACACAAAAGAGTGCACACTATATGATTCTATACATTTGAATTTCTATAATAGGAATAATAACCTTTCACGAAATAAGTTAAATCAGTTTTAAATTGGGGTAACAAGTTGGGGGATTTGCAGCACTAGAGTGTAAGGGAACTTTCTGTGGTAATGGAAATGTTTTCTATTGGGTTGTGGTTCCATGAGAATATACATTTGTGAAAGTGCCACAAAAATGTATATTTAAAATGTGCATATTTTAATGTAAATTATATATCAAAATGTTGATAAAATATAAATAAAGCATTAAAGCAGACTTTGTGGCTTGACCACTCCAAAGCCATTCATAGCATCTTTCTCTCCTTTCTTTATCTTCCAGAGATGTTGAATAAATATATTTCTTCTTAGACGACCTTGTAGCCTGGGCTTGTCTTGTGGACCAGGACTGACTCTAATAAAATGTGAGCTGAAGTCAATGTCAACTTTCAGGAAAGTTTATTAAAAGAGAAGACTTACTGTTTTGACCCTTCAAAGTTTATTGCTACATCCTTTGCACTTCTGCTTTTCAAATGTAAGTGCAATGACTGAATTGAAAGCAGTCATTTCACACTCATGAAACTAAAAGCTCATGCCAGAGAGACGAGAGAGCAAACAGGAAGATGAGGTGTTTCATAGCACCTCTGAGCAGTCAATATCCCCAAGACACTTATCTCTGGACTTATAACATGACTAATAGAATTTTATATTGGTTATAGAAATTTAAATTGCTTTTTTTTTTTTTTGCTTGCAGTTGAATACACTACTTCCTGTGTAAAGAATGTGATCCATGACTCAGCAGTCTTAACACTGAACTAATATAAAGGAAGAAAAAATAATGGGGGTTTGTGTGTTTTTCTGTAACCTCCTAATTGTTTGTGATATAAAGCAACAACTATAACAATGAAAACATGTTCAAAATGGCCACTAAAATAGGTTTTAAATGGTTTAGAATTTGAGGATGTTCACTGAAGATTTTAAAGATTTTGACATTTTCCTTGTCAAAAAGGAAGCATAATCTTATTGGACACTTATTTTGATTAAGCCATACATAACCAATTATCCAAGTAATATGCATTTATAACAAAATATATAAAAGAAAAATTGGACCAGGCAATAAATAATTTATTCAAGACCATTGCAACAAGAAGGAGAGAATGAACTTTGTTCCAGTTAAACAAAAACTATGGTTTTTAAGTGGTGTGGTGAGCTAGTGGAAATGTACTAGAAGATGTTACGGTGAAGTCTGTCAATGTGATTAGGTCATGTGTGTTTGCTAATTTGCACAGAGACTATGTGATTGGACACTATTTTCTTCAATGATTATATTGCAAAGGAATGACTTTCAAGTCCTAGATGAAGTTATTTCTAGGTTGTAAAACTGACAAGAGATTGAAAAAAGATTTACATCTCAAACTGTAGAGAAAGAATTTTCAATTGCAAATTTTCAAAAGTAAATGCTCTAAGAAAATGGTCAGGGGCCTAGAGTCAATTAGAAAAGTTTGAAGTTTGGTCAAGCTGAGGGGAACATTGAGCTGTTTTAGTTAAATTCAACTCAATTTATGAGTTGGAGACAGGTCATACTTCTGCCATCTGTTAATACATTCTTAATGAAATGGAGAGGAGAGAAGAATAAGGGTTCTTCCTTGTTTAATCATGGCCAGTGTATGCTTCTAACCCAAAGATAAAATTCAGATATGAGCCTGGCCAGTCACTTAATATTTTGAGCAATTCTAGAGAATAATTGAGTTGTAACAGAGAGACATCTGAGCATCCCTCTTCTTCCCACCTGTTGCTCGCTAAGATTCCACTTCCAAAGCTCTGTTTTTATATTGTATGCTTTGTGTAAAAATATTCATACAGTTTAGGAAAAATATAGGTCATGTAAGTACTTTGTCTCTGAAGAAGGATTGGAAGTAGAAGTGCATACAAGCTGGAGGACCAGAAAATGGCATAAAAACAAATTATGGTGATTAAGTAAAATTAAACCTTTTGTGCCCCCTTCTTGTATGGTAAAGAGTATCACTCTCATGGCAAAGTTTTGAAATCGATCTATTTTGAGTCATACTAAATTGGGCTCAAACTACTTGAATTTCTGTTAGACTTGGCAATTAGGTCTTTGGTACTTGACCTGAACTCATCTTGGCTTTTCAGATGTTCCATCTTCTTAGAGTTCTAATGCTTCTGGCCCTCCTAGCCACAGTTTATTCTTTGGATTGATTAGTTTGAAGTCAGGGAGGTAGTAGAAATCTTTCAGTTGTCAGGAATACTACCAAAGTACTCCTTAAAAATATTAAGAATTTCTTTAATGTGGTGATAAATTATATCACAAGGGTTAAGAGCATGTATACTGGAATAGGACTCACTGGATTTGAAAAGCTGCCCACCTACTTCATAGTTGTGTAAATGTTGGTAAGTTAATGTAAACTCTATGCATGTGTTCTATTTTGTAAACAGAAAAACTGTAATAACACATGACTTACCAAGTTGTTGTATTAAATGAGCCTTAGACATAATATGCACTGTATGAGTATTTATTATAGTCAATTTTATTATTACAAATTCAGTACCCTATGACTAAGGACCAATCCTGGTATAAATGCAAGAACATAATTCCCAAAGACAATCTGCCCATTTGTTTTCTTTTGCCCATGCAAACCTGTGTAACCCAATGGAGGCTGCTTCAAATATTTCTTCTCATGGAGGATGGAATCATGCTGACCCAGCACTTCTTAGAGTCTGGATTGAATTAGTAGGCTCAGCAAAAAAATACAGATCTTCTTCTCTCTAGGAACTAATTGTTTTGAACATTTCATGGCCAAAGAATTTTTTTTTGTTAGGGTATGTTTGAATAGTGGGATAAAACCTAAAGTAAATAGAAAGTGCATAGTCTTTATCTTTATCTGTCTTCTGAGTTTTACAGGACACACACCCAACCCCCCCAAAGTGTTTTTCCCAGGTCAGGAACTATAAATTGTTTGAATGCCTTACATAATACCTAATATTGTTAATTTTAAAGGTCACTCTTATTGAAAAGACTAGAGGCCCGGTGCATGAAAATTCATACACTGGAGGGGGGGGCCCCTTAGCCCAGCCTGCCCCCTCTCACAGTCTGGGAGCCCTTCGGGGCGGGAGGTGACCTGGCGATCAGGAGAAGGTGATGCCACATCACACCTCTGCTGCTGCCACTGCCAGCAGCGCAAGCCTCGGCAGGCCCTGGTCACCTGAGCCTCCAGTGGCCCTGGGCAGCTGGGAAGCCACCATCCAAGGCTTGCCTGTACCTCAGGCTGGCCCTGGGCAGCTCAGGGGCTGAGGGGACTGGGGGACTCTGGAGGCAGGTGCAAGGCAAGGCCAGGCACCGCCATCTTGTGGCTGTGGGCACCACCATCTTTGAGGGCATGACAGTCAATTAGCATATTCCCTCCTTATTGTCTGTGGGTGCTGCCGTCTTTGTGATGGCATGAGGGTCAATTAGCATATTCTCTCTTTATTAGATAAGATTATCATACAAAGCTATTGACTCCTGTCTTTTCTTCTCTCCATATCCTCAATGACCAGCTACTTAATCTCCTCTCTCACAAACAGTGCAACAGTTATCCAACTATTACTCTCACTGATTTACATTGAGAGCCTGTATCTTAAGAATATACTTGAGAACCTTTCCCCTGGAAGATTTCAGATAAATAAGAAGTAGCATAGAGAGAAGAGGGAAAAATTCTCATACTTTATAGGCTATATTGGCAGCTTCTATGTTCTAGATTTGTTTTCTGTTAATATTAATTCATCATTAAAACATTCAAAGGAAAACGAAGGTACCCCTAAATGTTATAGCTATTATAAATGAAGACTATCTCATTACCCTTTAAACTTAGTAACTACAACATATTTTAAAATACATTTATTCGCCAGGGATTTTGATATTTTTCTATTATTGTGGTGTTCTGCTCAATGAAAACTAGTAGACTTTTAAGAGATACATAACACACACAACTCGAACTTACTTCTTTTTATTTTTAATTTTATTTATTTAGTTTTGGTTGGTAAAGAAGTGGCATTTTAAAAATCCTATTAAATTACCTATTTATTTTAGAAAGGTAGACCTGGAATTCCTGAATTTCTTTGTGTCTCCATGCAAATCCATAGTTACTTTTGCTTTGTTTCTTTTTAAACATGTATTAAACTTTTATTTTAAAATAAGATTTATATATACAGTGCTTTTAGGCCCTTCAGTAGACAAAGCTAGGGAAAATAATGTGTATACTAACCTAGCTCAAAACACACCCATACTTCTGGGTTTCCAAATTTTATGTGATATGACATGGTTCATTGTAGTTGTTCTTTGCTTATCTATAATATCCCCTTTAAACAGCAAAAACTTTGATAAGTTTATAATCATACATCATTGCTCAAATGGCTTTCACTTTCATCTTCCTTTGGTGGTGGAGCTATAGCTTTGCCTTTCCCAATCCTGTAAGTCCCCAAATTGCTAGACATTTTTTCTGAAATTACTTTCTCTTCTCTTTATAAATCAGCAACTGATTTCTATTTTGTCCCTTTTTTTTATAATAAGTTACTAATGTTCTGTCTTTAACCTTTTTCATATAGATACAATTACATTAGGCTCATGAGCTAGCTTCCAAGAAATCATGGAAAAGTTACTTGATCACCTTTTTAAACATTCTTTTAACTTTCCATATCTATTTCCACCAACCACTCAGAAGTAATGTCTTACATAACTTAGTACCAAAATCCTAAGAAAGATTCCTTTGAAATAATATTTCAACAACTTCATTTTCCAGTATTTCTATAATCCCTCTCCAAAATGCTCTCATAATAAGAAATGAATTTCTTAGAGAAGTAGAGAATGAGAAAGTCAGCCTACCCTTTGCCATGTAGTGAACACAATTTACAGCAGAAAAATTAAAGGCTTGCCTTGAGAATGCATCAGGAGGAACAATATTCTTGGGGGGCGGGGGAGGGAAAGCAAAACAAACAAACAAACAAACAAACAAACAAACAAACTAGGTTCTCCTCAGGGCTATGGTGGGAAAGTAAACATTAAGAGAAGTGGTTTGGGACAAACAGTGGGTGTTCTGATATAAGAAACTCGTTTCTAAAGGAAAATGTGAGTCTTTAAAAGCAAGAAGGGTTGAGAGATCGATTCTGATTAGAGTTTGTACAGAGAAGCAAGAGAATAAATAATCCTAGGTGCATAGTGATAGATAATCTGAGTCGCTCCTCACGGTGACTCAGTAATTGAAAATGTAAATACATTTTGAGCTAAAGAACACAGGTATAAAGCAACACAACTATTTGCAACTTTTAGGCTGCTGGTGTCACCACCAAGAGAAAAAAAGGAAACTCATATACCCTGGGACACTTTTTTGCCGTAAATAGAATGCATAGTGTTTGACATGTGGCTTGCTCAAAAATTACTTATTGGATGAATAGATATGAAACACAATCCAAATAAGGACATCGATGACAATAACATTAATGGGAAGAAAAGAAAAACATTGACCTTGTTTTCAGGAAAGTTAAAAAGGTCAGAGATGTGGCTTCTAGACCTTCTGATCCATAATGTATGACTATACCCTATGGGAACTTTCACTGTCTGAAAATGTAGAATTAAAAATGCAGAGGGAATTAGAATGTGTTCAACCTTTTTATTATGAAAATTGTGCAATTTCAATAACTCCCCTTTGTCAGTAAGTCACAAATGAGTGAATTTTCTTCTTGTTTGATATGTATTATATTTAGGAAATAAAGTGAGGAAAACCTGCAAAATTGGCACCTTTTCCAACCTTCATTTTGTAGTTATGAATTTCTCAATCTATCATGGTGCTCTATACCACCAGCAGCAATTATCTTTGTACTGGCAAACCCCAGTGTTAGTCTGGCATGGAGATACTCACCTACAGTGCCTATAATTATTGATGCATTTTTCTTTTTCAAAATGTCAGACAGTGTTTATGTGTAATCATCAGGTTTACCTCCTGTGACTGCTCTATTCATGGTACAAATATGGATGGTTGCAAATCTCTCTAGTTTAATTTGAGCCTCAGAATCCCATGAATTCTTAGAACAAAAATACTGGGATTCTACGATATTTAAATTGTGTTGCCTAATTATCTCAATGAATTATGCAACAGGTTGTGATTGCTAAGCCTAGGAGGATGCTGCCCGATTGGTGATTTCATAGCAATGCTATATTTTTCCATTGATTATGCTAATTTTCTTTATATTGTACTGAATAAAAAATTGCTAGCACCTGCCTCTCACCTCATGAAAGATACTTGGCACATGTTATTGACCCAGACAGATTATTTTGCTTGTAGAATTTATATGAAATTGTTTTAGATTACACATTTTTTCACAACAAAATTGTTTTGTTTTTTGGCATTTTCCTTCTATGAAATTTGGTGTATATATAATTTTAGATAATGATGTTCAGAGATGAGAAATATAATTTGTGTAGGGTAAATAAAAAGTTCAGAACTATGTATTTTTTTGTATTTTTACTAACATATAGCTATTATACTCCCCTCTCCCTATTTGCTAGTTCCAAAGAAAGACCTTTTTCCATTGTTTCTGTAAAATAGGAGTCTACAGTTTATAGACAGAATTTCCAGGTAGAAATTCAGGTTTTAAAACTATGTGATCTTGACAAAGGTACTTGAAACTTATCTGCCTCTCTTTCCTCTGTTCTGAAAACATAATACTAGTAATTACATAGTGGGGACTAACCAAAGGATTAAGGAATATGAGATTAACTGGCATATAAAAATCACATAAACAACTTGCCAGCACTTAACTTTCTCAAAAATCAATTCTGGTCATAGATATAAACAGATGAATAGATAGATTCATGATAGAAAGAAAACAAGATAGAAGATAGATAGGTACATAGATACACAGATAGATGATAGATAGATAGATAGATAGATAGATAGATAGATATAATTATTTTTGTTTTTTCTGCCATTCCAGTTAATAGGAAGTTCAGTTTAAGTTTGCATCTTTGAAAATGGAAAAATAAAACAAGTTCCCTTTGGAAAGTAATTAATGATGTATAAATAAATCAGAAGACTTGAACAATATATTGGCTACAAGTTTTCTCTAAAAAGTAAAATAATTGTTATTTTTCATCAGATAGAAGTGGAATAAAATATGATAACCTTTTAAAAATATTCAGTGATAAAAAATGTAAAAGCTCCATTTTATGAGACCAAATATTGTCATGTATGTGTTTGTGTCTCTAACAAAAGCAGGAACTAAGAGTCATTTGGACACAGTGTTTCTTCCCTTCTAATGCCACATGCTCCCTATCACTATTTCTTTCTCTTTGTAAGCTCCGAAGGGAGTCCAGCTCTGAGATTACCTAATTGAAGATTTAGGCATTTCCCAGCTTCTAATCTAAATAATCATTCTCAAAGGTTCTGAAGCCTCAGAGACAACATGCTTGAAAAAAAGCCTTTAGTATTAATTTGAAATAAATTTCTGAGTCTACTCCAGATCACTGAATAAGAAGTTCAGCAGAGGATACCCAGAAATCTGAAACATTATGAAGTGTCACAGCTGCCTCTTAGGTGCAGTGAATTTTGAGAGTCACTGTTCTATGGACAAAGTATTTATGAACAGAAACTGTAAACCACCTAAGCCCATGTTTTTGGATTTTGCATCATCACCCTTGTTGCTCATCTCAAACTGGTCTTGTGATGATTCTCCAAATATATACTATGCCTATCTCACAACTAGTTTCCAAATTTTACCTCAGAATGTTTTTGTATAGGTTGTGTGAATCCGACCCAACTTTTGATTGTTTGTTACATTTTCTACTCATCTAAGATTGAAAGGCACCTTGCTTTGCCCATCACTAGTAAGACTGTTTCTGTTCCTATGCTCTCTATTTTAATGTAAGGCTTCTCTGACATTATTTGGGTACTATGTGTAGATACCCTATCATTCACCATATTCCTTTGTTGGGATCTAATTTTATGGTTTTTAAAACTCTAAATCAAATTGTTATCCTAACAACCTTCTATTTATCATTATATACAGACCTTCCCACCCTCCACCCCATCCCCCTTGCAACATCAAGTACTTGGTTAGTGTGGCTGGATTCTCAGCTTTTAACATCTGGATCTCTCTGATAGGCAGACACTAGACTTCTCAGTTTTCCCCTCTTCCACAGGGCCATGTATGTATGATACCTTTATAAACATATACTAGTTACAAATCAAAACTATTTCCAGCACTAGCAGGTATTGCTCAGTGGGTTGGGCATCATCCTGTGCACCAAAAAGGTTGCAGCCTGATCCCTGATAAGGAACATGCAGGAGACAGCCGATCGAAGTTCCTCCCTCACATCCTCACATGGATGTTTCTCTTTCCCTCTCCCTTCCTCTCTCTCTAAAAATCAATAAAAATATTTTTTTAAAAAGAGAAAAAAAAAAACTATTTCTGAATATAATCTTTATATCTCCAATTTTAAAACATTTGCCTCAGAATTAATATGGGTATTGAAGAGTAAAAGATGAACAAACTTTAAAAGGGTATTTTGTATCTGAATATTGATTCTCTCCTTTGGTTAGGGAGTAGGACAAAGAGCAAGAGTGGCTTGTAATTCTTAGCTTTTTATCTGCAAAAATGGACTGCTATGATGAACAAATACAGCTACAAGTTTGTATATCAGTCAAATTGCTACATTAATAAAAACTTGTCAAATATTAGGACCATATAGGATTCTTTCTTGACTAGGAAATGGGAAAACTATATGAACACATGGATGGCAACCAGTAATCCATTCTCCCACCTCCTCCCCCCACATGTACTAGTACACAATCCCTGGCTCTGCAACAGCTGTGCTCATATTATTTGCAATTTTTCAGAATCAGTATGACCCTGAGATGTGTGATTTACCATGAATACTTTCCATTTCTAGCATTAATTGTAATTATTTTTCTTTTCTTTATTTTTTTTTGGCTCTTTGCCTATATTGATTGTATGTATTTGTTAAACATGGATACATTTCCACGTTAAAGGAAATATAAATGATTGAAGAAAAATGTATCTCACATGCATAACAAAAGAATGATTTTATTAAGTACTATTTATTAAAATTCCTTTAAGATAAAGTGGTTGATGGTTTTTATAAAGTATCTCACATGATCTTCACAACAACCTCATAAAAGAGATATTTTTATCGTTATGTTCTACATGAGTAAATTGGGCTTTATAAAGCTAAGTTACATTTTTCCAAAATCCCATGATAAATTAAAATTCAATTTTCTACCACTTGAAGATACCTGCATTTTTTTACTCTGCTATATTATTGTTTTCTACTCTGCTGTGTTGTTCTACTCATTTTTGTTATTGGTAGAATCCAAGTAGTTCATAAGAGCATTAGAAACTAATTAAAAATCTCATAATATAACAAGAGAAATGATTCTCTATGAAGACACATATAAAATTTTATCATTATAATAATGATAGTCATCTTTAGTGGCTACACAACTAATTAAATGCTTCTTCCTTTACTTAAAATATTTTTAGAACTCTTCTCTGCATCCTTATTCAGAAACAATTTACTAGTACCAAATACAATTAGTCTCATAGCAATTCATTTGGCACAATTCATGATTTTGCTCAGTATGATAACTACCTTTTTAAAAAATCTGACTCAGCTGTGATGGACTTTGGATGACTCTGCACTGCCTTTTGCATTGACTACAGATGAAAGCCTCACAATAATAGTCTTCTTCTTTTATTTAACTTTATTTTTATTGTTGACACTATCACAGATGTCCCCATTGTCCCCTCCTTTGCCTGTCTCCACTCAGCTTCCCCCCCTGTAGCCTTCTTCTTGAGGTAATCTTTTTTAGTCCACAGGTTATCTTTTAGAAAAAGAACTAAAGAAAGAGTTTAGGTAGTGTTAGTTTCCTAAAAAAAGGGAAAGCAGATTGAATGTGGCCATGTGGAATATAAAAAGTGACAAATCTCAAAATAGGATCCAGAATTAGAGAATGAAACAAAGATGTTAACTGTAGAAAACAATTAACTGGCGATTTTTTTCAAGTATGTGAGGTATCATTTCTGTACAGTATAATTCTTGCTTTTAAAATGACTAGATCATTGGGTTTTTTAAAAAGTATGCAGTGCCTGGCTGGCATGGCTCAGTGGTTGAGCATCGACCTATGAACTAGGAGATCACCGTTCGAATCTGGGTTGGGGCACATGCCCAGGTTGCTGACTTCATTCCCAGTGTGGGGCATGTAGGAGGCAGCCAATCAGTGATTCTCTCTCATCATTGATGCTTCTCCCTCTCTCTCCCTCTCTCTACCTCTCCCTTCTTCTCTGAAATCAATAAAATATATAGTAAAAATAAGAGGAAAAAATTATTCAGTCATGTAACATGCAACATAATCATGGTATAAAACATTTTTATCATCCTTTAAATTGTTTTTATGTGCCTATTTGTAGTCAATATCTTATCCTCGCTCCAGTCCCTGGGGATCACTGACTTTGAGAGTTAAAATATATACAGTTCTTCCTCTGAAGCATCTCTCTTTCGTATTTGTCTCCAGAATCTTGTTATCTCTCTTGATGATTCCCTTTAAAAGAGAAAAAAAGCTTTCATAACCTGTAGCATACACCATATCCTATTGATGTTTTTGTTAGTGTAGGTCACTTATTAATATTTGTTTCCAGGAACTACTTGTTAAATGATTCTGACTTTAGAATTTCCTGGCTGACACATTAAACACAGTTGAAGCTCTGATGCTTGGTTCTGTTATAAACACACATGACAAGATAAAAACTAACATTTATAAATTTTAAAATCATACAAGTAATTACATACAGTCAGAAGATGCTATAAGAAAGGACAGTTCAAAGCAATATTTTGTAATAGTTGTATAAACAGTTATCTCTTCTTTGAACTGCTGGATCCTCTGAAGGAAAGCCATAGTGAGTAAAATATACTGACATTTATTTTGTGACCACTATGTCAGGAACTATTCTAAGTATGAGCAGCATTAAACTGTAAAGACAAAAACCACTGCTCTTAAGAAAATGACATTATTTTGATTCAAATACTCTGTTTTCAAAGACTCTGGGGTTTGTGACAAAAGAGTGATTGCATTAGAATATTCTAATTTCAAAATTTGTCTGATAATAACTGAGAGACAACAATGTCATTTATTTAACGATTTCAGGTTTCTAGTTAAAAAAAATAGAACTAGAAATATTGCAATTGTACTGCAAAGAGTAGAGCCATAGTATGAAAAGTTGTTTGCATGATATTGAGGATATATGTGTGTTTTATGAATCAATAACATTATTACTTATTTTTATTAAACAGATTATATAATTTAATACTCAATTGCCCAGGGCATTGACCCATGAACCAGGAAGTCACAGTTCAATTCCCGGTCTGTCACATGCCAGGGTTGCAGGCTCCATCCCCAGTAGGGGGTGTGCAGGAAGTGGTCAATCAATGATTCTCATCATTGATGTTTCTTTTTTTTTTTTTAATATATTTTATTGATTTTTTTACAGAGAGGAAGAGAGAGGGATGGAGAGTCAGAAACATCGATGAGAGAGAAACATCGATCAGTTGCCTCTTGCACACCCCCTACTGGGGATGTGCCCGCAACCAAGGTACATGCCCTTGACCGGAATCGAACCCGGGACCCTTGAGTCCGCAGGCTGACGCTCCATCCACTGAGCCAAACCGGTTTCGGCATCATCATTGATGTTTCTATCTCTCTCTCCCTCTCCCTTCCTCTCTGAAATTAATAAAAATACATTTAAAAAATACTTAATAAAATACCAAGTAGAATTACCTAAAAATCTGAGAATTTCTAATATAAGTAATTTGAAAAAGTTTTCATTGATAATCAATATTAGAATCTATAATTGCCTAAAAAACCCTTTGTCTTAGATCACATGGTCTCTCATAGGTTACAGAATATATCAAACAGAATTTGTATCTATATTATCAGGCATTCAATTTAAAAATAATGTTATAATATCTATGCTTTTCATTAAGATATGGATTAAA
Organism: Ia io; assembly: GCA_025583905.1. Classification (NCBI taxonomy): domain Eukaryota; kingdom Metazoa; phylum Chordata; class Mammalia; order Chiroptera; family Vespertilionidae; genus Ia; species Ia io. The sequence goes on from JAJQQW010000003.1 coordinate 53,862,960, forward strand.
AATGAATCTGAATACAGATAAATAATAACACATTTTAAGTATTAAATTAATGTTTTGTGACAGAGTAGATTATAATATATATTAATTTATAGCTCTTATTCAATTCTATTTATATACATATCATTTATTGTTATTTTTCAGCTTTATTGATGTATATTTGAGAAATAAAATTATAATAGAAAGTATAGAATGTATTGATTTGATATACCTGTACATGGGGAAACATTTCCACTATAGAGTCAACACATCCATCTCACATATTCATTAATTTATTTTTATGAGAACATTTGAGTTATATCCTCTTAGTAAGATTGAATTATATAATATAGTATTATCAAACATAATCATTAGTTAAATCAGGCATCCTCAAACTACGGCCTTCAGGCCACATGCGGGTGTTTTTGCTGTTTTGTTTTTTTACTTCAAAATAAGATATGTACAGTGTGCATAAGAATTTGTTCATAGATTTTTTTAAACTATAGTCCAGCCCTCCAACGGTCTGAGGGACAGTGAACTGGTCCCCTGTTTAAAAAGTTTGAGGACCCCTGAGTTAAATAATGGTTATTCCACTCTGAAAATGTATACCCTTTCACTAACATCTCCCCAGAGTAAAACACTATTTTACTCTGTGTTTCTATGTGTTCAGCTTCTTTCAATACTACATATGGCTGAGATGATACAGTATTTGCCTGATTAAATTCATTTAGCGTAATACCTTCAAGGTCCATCCATGTTTGCAGGAAGACAGGAATCCCTGTTTTTCATACTGGCTTTACCAGTTTACATCCCCTCCTCCCAACAGTATGAAAGGGTGCCCTCTCCTCCACATTTTGCCAGCATTTCTGGTCTCTTGTCTTTTTGATAATAGACTTTCTAACATGTGTGAGGTGATAGCCTTCTGAACTGAACCCTGGAGGCATGGCTGTGGAGAGTACCTACTAAGAACTATGTCTTTTTCTGTTATTGACTGGTGGGTCTCATGAATGCAACCCCTGTTAGCTTTCAGAGCCAGACAGTTTGGATGCCCATCCCACAGGATTCAACCTTAAAAGTTGGGGCACTGGATGTATAGTTTTTGCTCCTCATAGAGAAACTAAGATTTTGGGTTTTCCTCCCAATTGTATGGCATAATACTTAGGGAGGGTTTTAGGGTGAGAGTGTGTCTCAGCCTTAACTATCTATTTAATGTGAGCATTTTCTAAGTTGCCCAAGCTCTATGAATCAGTCAGGTATTACTTAAATTTTTCTGAGATGAAATTGCTCAATGTGTAGCTGTATATTTGGTGCATCTGTGGGAGAAGGGTAAGTCAAGAGCCTTCTATATCACCATCGTGGTTTGAAGTTACTCACTTAATAAGCAACCATTATGTAGAAATGTAAATAAAATTAGCTCACAACCTGGAACAAACCTAGTAAGTTAATTTATACATCGCATCTCTCATTTTGTCAATCACCCTGCCTTCCAGCAGTTTACATGAATTTTAGAAATGATAAAGAACAGTTTAAACTATAGTTTTAAAATTTTCTGGCGAATAGGCTCAAGATCCATTAGGAACACAGTATCCATATATCCCCAGCACTTAGATAAATTGAAGGTAAATAAATATCTGTTAAATGAGTATGAGCTGTGAGTTAATTTATGGATATTATTAAAATTTAATGATAGCTCCCCTGGTTGATGTGACTCAGTTGGTTGGGAGTCCTCCCGTGCACTGAATGGTTGCTAGTTTGATTCCTGGTCAGGGCAGGCCTGGGTTATGGACTTGTTAGGTGCACAAAGCAGCCCATTGATGTTTCCCTCTCACATCAGTGTTTATCTCTTTCTCCCTTCCTCTCTTTCTAAATATCAATAAAAAATAACCTTAAAAATGAGATTTCTGTTAAAAAACACATATAACTTAAATGTAACCAATTTTTGGTTCATTCATAAAACTTAAAAAATTGATTTAATGTTTAAAATTGTATAAGGCACCTTTTTCTAATGATGCTTTGTAAACAAAGTAGAAAGCCTTTTTATACTTATTTTAGGGCAAAATAATTTAAGAGGATTAGGAGGATAACTATAATTAAACATATTGTGAAATACCCACTCTGAAATAAACTGATTATATATGTGTGTTAAGTACTCTAAATGAAAGCTATTAAAGTCTTAAGTTTTTCTTTCCATTTGCTTTATATATATGCTAGTACACAACTAAAAAAAAACAAACAAAAACCTTCAAATGACTTCCCAGCACAGTTATGAAAAAAAGGTCAAATATTTCACTATGACAAGCTTCTAAAATGTTTTCCCTTCTGCTCTGACTTACTTCCAACATTCTCTTTACTCTCCTACATCACAAAGTGTATAAATACACTTCAGTTTTATAAATTTCCAATTTTCTTCCTTGGGAACTTTGATTTTTTTTTCTATGTACCTGGAATTCTCTTCTTAAGAAAATTCCATAGAATACCCCCCTTTTCTTCACTTAAATGTCTTTTTGATATGACAATACTCTTCTAGAATGCTTTCTTGACCAATTCTGGGCAAAATTGACACCTTCCCTCTCAAATGTATTTTCACTTTCATTGGTATATTTAAAAAATTAAAACAGTGTCTGATATTATATATTTATGTGACTAACTGCTTTTGCCCATTAGAATGTAACAGTGTACCAGTTAATAATGCGGATTTTTTCAACAGATGAAGTTATACATATGATGATATATATGTGATTTGATACGTATGTTATTTTGTTGTATTGACAGCAAGCTTCAAAACTTCATATGTCAAATTTTCTGAAGGTGTTAACATCATAGATATTTTTATGCTTAAAAATGTCAAATTTCGTGCCAAAAAAAAGAGCATTTGTGGGAAGTTTTAATTCAATACTTTATTTTGAAGAAAAGTGCTGCTGAAAGTTATCTTATTTCAGGAAGCTTATGGTGACCATGATCCATCTCAAGATACTTGTGAACGTTGCTTTAAATGCTTTAAAAGTGAAGATTTTGATGTGAAAAAAAAAAGAACATCCAGGTCAACTGAAAAAGTTTGAAGACCAACAATTACAGTGTTATTGGATGAAGATGCATGTCAAACTCAAAAACAACTTGAAGAAAGATTAAACGTTGCTCAGCAAACAATTTCTGATAATTCACAAGCAATGAGAAAGATTTTAAAGGAAGGAAAATGGGTGCCACATCAACTGAACAAAATACAAATGGAAAACCAAAAAGACATCAGTAAAATGTTGCTTCAACAGCATGAAAGAAAGCCTTTTTTTGCACTGAATTGTGACTGGTGATGGAAAGTGGATTTATTTTGAGAATCCCAAATGCACAAAATCATGGGTTGATCCAGGTCAAACATCAACTTCAAGGCCAAATGGCTTTGGAAAGAAGACAATGCTCTGAATTTGGTGGGATCAGGAAGGTGTGTATTATGAGCTTCTAAAACCAGGTGAAACCATTAATACTGATTGCTACCGACAACAAACAATCAATTTGAACCATGTTTTGATTGTGAAAGGACCAGAATGGGCCAGAAGACATGGCAAAGTAATTTTGCTAATTAACATATATGAAATACTTTATCCAACTACAACAAAACACACATTCTTCTCAAATAAAATCTAACATGGAACATTCGCGAAGATAGACCACATTTTTTGTCATAAAATACATCTTAACAATTAAAAGAATCATACCTAATAAAAGAGTAATATGCAAATTAACCATCACTCTGCTACACCCACCAGCCACGCCCACCAGCCATGCCCACCAGCCAATCAGTGCAAGTATGCAAATTAACCCCAACCAAGATGGGTGCTGCCACAGAGAGCAGGAGGGAGGCTTGGGTTTCCCCAGCAATAGAGGAAGCCAAGCTTTCCACACACCCTGGCGGGCCCAGGCCTCCACTCAAGAATACAAAGTTTCAATTATAGAAGATAAATCCCAAGAAAAATGGCGGCAGCCTCGGAGCTGGAGAGAGCAGGCTAGGGTTGCCCCTGTTGACCGAGGAAGCCAAGCTTTCAACCTGCCCTGGCCAACCCAGGCCTCCGCTTAAGGCTACAAAGTTTCAATTATAGAAGGTAAACAAATCCAAACAGAAATGGCTGCAGCCACGGAGTGAGCAGAAGGCTTGGCTTTGCTCCAGACTACAAAGTTTCAATTGTAGAAGGTAAATAAATTCCAGATACCAGGGCCTCCGCTTAGGTCGCCAGGGGCCATGGCTTGCCTGCAAACCACCACAGGCCCCTCGCTCAGACTGCCCCACACCCCAAGGGAACCCCCAACCTGATCTGGGACACCCTTCAGGGCAAACCAGCTGGCCCCCACCCACACACCAGGCCTCTATCCTATCTAATAAAAGAGTAATATGCAGATTGACCATCACTCCAACACACAATATGGCTGCCCCCATGTGGTTAAAGATCCTGCCCTATGTGGACACAAGATGGCCACCACAAGATGGCCAGCAGGAAAGGGCTGTTGGGAGGCACCTGGCCTGCAAGGGAGGGCATTTGGAGGTGATCAACCCTGCAGGGGAGGGCAGTTAGAGGTGACCAGGCTGGCAGAGGCGGGAAGTTGGGGCAAACAGACTGGCAGGGGACCAGTTAGACATCAATCAGGTTGGCATGGGAGTGGTTAAGGGGTGATCAGGCTGGCAAGCAGAAATGGTTAGGAGCAATCAGGAAGGCAAGCAGGTGATCATTTGGGAGCCAGCAGTCTTGGATTGTGAGAGGGATGTCTGACTGCCCGTTTAGGCCCGATCCCACTGGGTCGGGCCTAAACGGGCAGTTGGACATCCCTCGAGGGGTCCCAGATTGGAGAGGATTCAGGCTGGGCTGAGGGACACCCCCCACCCCCGTGCATGAATTTCGTGCATCGGGCCTCTAGTGTAATATAATGTCTGCTTTTAGTTCACAGTGCAATTAAACTAAAAATCAACAAGTGAAAGATTCTAAAATATATAGAGATTAAATTATATACTTTTAAATAACACATAGGTCAAAGAAGAAATCTCAAAAAAAGTTTAATATTTTGAACTAAGTGAAACTAAAAATACAACTTATCAAAATTTGTGTAGTGCAATCATAGAGTGCTTAGAGGACAATTTATAACATTGAATGCATATGTTGGAAAATAAGGATATGAAATCAAGAATCTAGGTTTTCACGTTAAGAAACCAGAAAATGAAGAGCAAATTAAATTAAAAGTAAATAGAAGGAAATAAATATTAGAACAGATATTGATAAAATTGAGAATAGAATCAATAGAGAAAACAAACACGACCAAAACCTGGTTCTTTGAAAAGATCAAAGCAATCAATGAGTTCTAGCTGGGAAAACTAAGGGGAAAATCAGATAGAGGGAATAACTAATATCCATAATGAAAGAGGGACCATTGCCACAGATCCTATGGACATTAAGAAAATAAAAGAAAAGGAAGATAATGAACAGCTCTGTGCCCACAAATTTAATAGCTTAGGTGAAATGAGCCAATTCATTGAAAGATATAATTGGCCAGAATGTACACAAAGAAACAGGGAATCTGAAATGGCCTATATCAATTAAAGAATTGAACCAACAATTAGTAACCTTCCAAAAGTGATAGCACCAGGCACAGCTGAGCTCACAGGGGAATTCTACCAAATATTTAAGAATTAAATTTTATTAATTTTCTACAATATAGTTCAGAGGTTAGGAATACTTTCTAATTCATTCTACAAAGCCAGCACTCAAATACCAAAACTAGACAAAAACTTTACAAAGAAAGTAAACTATAGACCAACATGTCTCATAAACATAGATATAAAAGTAATAAAATATTAGCAAATCAATTCCAACAATGTACAGAAACAATTACATTTAAAAATCAACTAATGTAACACATTACACCAACAGGCTAAAAAAAGGAAAATCAGATTATTGTGTATACAATATAATATTAATATATTGTTACTAGAGGCCCAGTACACAAAATTCATGCACTCTGGGGGGGGGGTCCCTCAGCCCGCCCTGCACCCTCTTACAGTCTGGAAACTGTGGGGGGATGTCCCACTGATGGCTTAGGCCTGCTCCCCATGGCAAGCGGGCCTAAGCCATCTGTCGGACATCTTTTGCACTGCTTCGGAGGCGAGAGAGGCTCCCGCCACCACCACTGCGCTCATCAGCCATGAGCCTGGTTTCTGGCTGAGCAGCTCTCCCGCTGGCTGTGGGAGTGCACTGACCACCAAGGGGTAGTCCTGTGTTGAGCATCTGCCCCCCTGGTGGTCAGTGCGTGTCATAGTGACTGGTTGTTTTGCTGGTCAGGTCATTCTGCTGTTTGATCAATTTGCATATTAGCCTTTTATTATAGAGGATTACTAACATTACTACTATATTATTATTTTATAGTGTATACAATATACTATTGATTATGTCAATTTTGGAAGGTAAAATCATACATCCATTCATGATAACAACTCTTAGTAAATTAAAATTAGAGGGGAACTTCCTTAACTTGATAATGAATATTTACAAAAATCCTAACCTGGCCGGTGTTGCTCAGTGATTGCACTTAGACCCATCAACCAGGATGTCAAGGTTCCTGGTTCCATTCCAGTTCAGGGCACATGCCCAGGTTGCTGGCTTGATCCCCAGTAGGGGGCATGCTGGAAGCAGTTGATCAAAGATTCTCTCTCATCATTGATGTTTTTTTCTCTCTCTTCTTTTCCCTTCCTCTCTCTGAAGTCTCTGTAAAAATATATAAAAATAAAACAAACAAACAAACAAACAAACAAAACACCTTATAGCTAACATCATACTTAATGGTGAGAGACTAGAAGCTTTCCTTCTAAGATCTGTTACAAGGCAAGGATGGCCCCTCTCACCATTTCAATCTCAATTGGAAATTCTACCTAATTCAATAAAGCAAGGGAACAAAATAAAATGTATGCATATTAGAAAGGAAGAAATAACTGGAGAGATCTTCCAGGTTTATGGCTAGGGATACGCAATATTGCCCCTCTAAAAAATGCTCCTATCACATGAGCAGTACTCCAGCAGTTTTTAATAATAATGAACACACTGTAAACTCATGTGCAGTATAATACCAATGGCTACCACTCGACAGATTCACTAATATTAATTTTCTACTTGTTTTATGCCAATAATAGTGCTAAAATTAAATGGGGAATAGAGGAGAAGAGAAAGAAGTGAATATGGTGGGCAAGAATTAATGTTTAGAAATATTAATTTTGTGATCCTGATTAGATATCATGGTGAAATGTTGAGTTGACAATGGAAATATTCACATTTTTTATTTATATATATTTGTATACATTTTACTGCTGCTTTGGAGAAAGTTTTTGTTCTTTTAATTTAATGTTAATTAAGAATATCTGATTTAGGAATGTTCTTGGCTGACTAGAGTGCATATTTTATTAAGTTAACATAAATCACAGCGTATTTTATGGCTATTTTCAGGCACCAGAATAATGTTTGTGTAATATTCAAGGTTTACCATGAGAATATATATTGAAGAATGGACAATGTGATGCTTGTATCTTACCAAGGTAAAAACAAACAGAAACTAGAATATTGCTGCTTTAGTAACTACTAAATATGATCAATATTAGCTGAAACATACATTTTATCTGAAAATTAAGTACCTATGGAAATGTATTTTAAATACAGAAACTTGAAAATACATAGGATGTCTTTCAGGAATATATTAGTGCTCAGAATTGGGTTGGTTTTGGGTGTAGAAAGATGATTCCCATGTCTACCCTTTAATATATTCTCCATCCAGGTGACTAAGAATTAGAATCTCATTCCTAGAGGGATAATAGAAATTCTTCTACCAAGTGCTCGGTGAAAGTTGTTAGTGTGTTGTGGGCATGCAGGCGAGGTTGGTACTTGAGAGAACTGTGTCTGATCAGAAAGAAGAAATGTTAGTTGATTATTCACATAGATTTGCAGGTAGAACCCTAAAATTATGATAGTGACAATATCTGCCCTGAAAGTGAGCCTAGTCATAGTTCCATTACTTCTGGTAATAGAGACATGAGATATAGGCACTAGCACCAACATGGGTGATATCTCTGAAAAAAAAAAAAAAAGTACTAATATGAATTCTCTTTTTAAGAGCCCCTACTACAAGAAAAGATCCTTAGAACCCTTCCTGATGAAAAGTAAGTTCTTTGAGTTTACTGATATTTATTTCTTGTGCACCTACAATCCATTGGGACAGAGAAATGAAGGAGTAGGGTGTTGTATAAACCATAAATAGTAACCTTTGTGAAAAGTTGAGAAGGTGTTCACACAATTATTATAGAAGAGTTCTTATCACTAATGCCATAGTCTGTTTGGGAACACTTTCAATTCTCTACCTGTAAACTTTATTTGTGTTTGTGATTTAAGGATGAACTACAAAAAAAGTTTTAAAATGTTTCCATGTTATGATTTTTGTCTTATAAGTATTATTATCATTATGACAGCACCTATTTTTAATGTTTTAATTGCAAATATTAAGCATTTCATAAATATAAATTAATAGTTTTTCTTTATGCTAAACTGGGAGAATAGCCAAAATTTATTACACTGTTTCCCATCTTTAAGTTACACACTGATAAACAGGTAAACATTTTGTATATATGTCTTCTTTGATTATAGGGGATGACATTATTCCAAAGCATTGCTTTCAGCCTTTCAGATATATTTTTTTAAAAAAGATGTAGGAAAGTAAAAACTTCAAATTTATGACTTTTTCTCTAATGATAAATTTTATTTTTACAGTTGAAATTATAATTATTTAGATAGAATACATATGACACATAGCACCTAAAAATGGCCTTCTAGATTACTAACAAATTAGATTTGAAACCTTAAGTTATTATATGGGCTGTTATTTGTTTGTGATACTGAAAAAGACCACAGATCATATCTACAAACGAAGTTAAAACTTACGTCCTTTCCCAGAAAAAATCCCCTCTAACAAGTGTCTATTTTATTGACTTTAGAGGGCAAGGGAGAGGGAGAGCGAGAAAGAAACATGGATGAAAGAAAAACGTCAACTGGCTGCCTCCTGCACATCCCCTACTAGAGATTAAGCCCACAACCAGGGCAGGTTCCCTGATTGGGAATCAAACCAGCGAGCTCTTGGTGCATAAGGAGACCCTCAACAAACTGAGCTGCCCCAGACTGGGATAACAAGTGTCTTTTAGAAAGACTAATAACATGACAATGTTTAATATGATATTGTAAATGAGTTAGCAGGTGGCAAATACTAAGTAGCAAACAGTTTAAATTATAGAAATCCAAACCTCAAATAGCGTTTTTTAATGACTTTCCAGCAATTGTGCAAAATGACTAATATATAATTAGCGATATTTGAAATTAAACTCAGGTGTGAAAATATGTGAACATTTACTACCTTAAAAAATCTTCTTTGCATTTAATACTGGATCCATTTATTTCTTTCTGCAAAGGAAATAATCATTATACCACCTCATAACATTTTCTTGCTTTCAAAACTATTGAACCAAAATATAATAGATCAAACGACAACCTTATTTTCTGCTAATTTCACACAAAGTACTAGAGGAAATTGTTGGAACATTATATCATTTTTTAATATTTTGAGTTATACCTAAGTAGTACAGTTATTTTTATAATGTAAATTCATAAAATAACATTGGTAGTTAAAATGTCACAATACTGGGTTCCAAATCATCACAGTTAGAATATATATGTATATGTGAATATATATATATATATATATATATATATATATATATATATATATATATATTTATGTATAAGTGTATATGCAAAACACACATATATAGTTTTGTGTGTTTAAAACTATATATAAAATGTATTTTATTACTCTTAGTACATAGCTATCAGCATTTTATGGCTTTTAACTTAGTTATTTGTGACATTTACTCAAATTCATCGGTGCAACACTGGTTTTATTTATTTTAACTCTATGCATTTTGACATTGTAAATATAAATCTCAAAATACTTGTTCATTTTACTCATGATAGGCAAGTATGTTTTCAATATTTTGCTATTAAAATCAATATTGCAATCTATAGTTTTATCTATCATTTCCTTGTGCATCTATGCGCACTTTCTGAGATCTAGATTCAGAATGAAATTCTCAGAGTCAAACGTGTGCATTGTCATTCTTCCTAAATGTTGCCCAAATGCTCTCCAAATTGTTGTAGCAATTAACAGCTCAATTGACAATATGGAATTCTAACATTTTATAGCCACACGAACACCTGGTAGTATCGCTTCCTTCCTTATTCTTTCCTCTATCTATTTCTTTAAGATTCCTACCATCATTCTATCTCAGTCTTCTTATTTCTCTTTATTAAATTATGCTATTCTCACGTATGTTAAAATGTACCTCAATAAGGTTTTAATTTTTACTCACTAATTTATAGTATCTTTTTACTATTTTTCTACCCATTTATTTCTCCTCTGAAAATACTTGTTCACTTCTTTTACCCTTTGTCAAATTGCAGTATTGATGGATTGTTTTAAGGATTTATACCTAGTTTTTCTCTATGTTTTTTTATTACCTTTGTTCACTTTTATGTAGCAGATGTATTTCCCTAAATGTTGATTTATCATTTTACTTTTTTTATAATGTCTTCTTTCATACAAACATTTTCAGTTTTATACACTAATATTTATTATTTCTTTCAGTATTTTTTCCATATTTCAACTTGTTTCAGAAGATTTGTTTATCCTTAAGATCTATCAGAAGCCTCTATATTACAAATATGGGCTTAATGCATTTTATACAGCAGTTCTTGAATTTTGTAGTAGAAGATTTCAGAGCTACTAAGCCTATGGTATTTTTTTAATGAAACGTCTTGGGATCTAAACACAAAAACCTTCTTATAAATTACTCTTGACAGTAAAGGAAAGTGTTAGGCTTTTATTTTAGACAAAGAAATCCTGGAGATTTGTAATTTGACACTATTATATGCATTTTCCTCTACATGTATAATTCATACTATAGAAAAAATATATGCCTGTTAAGCATATTTTTCCACCAAAGCATAAAGATTTTGCTGAAACATTGCCTTTTATTAGCAAAACTCTCATCTTTAATATAAAGTTTTTCTCTCACACTCTGATAAAATATTATAGAGTTTTAAGTCAGCACTAGCCCCACAGCTTAAAATACTTGCCTTTAATTAAATCTTATTTGAGTATGTATTTTTTCTTTCTAGATTAAGCTAATAATACATAAAACAGTTAAAAATTCTCACTAACCTTATTGTTTGAAAATTATTAAAGTAAATTGAATATTCACTGATAATAATTTAATGTAATTAAACAAGAAAAATACAGAAATAATTAACAATACGTGCACTCTAAAACCTACTCTATTCAATACATCACTCTTATTAGCAGATAATTCCTGAAACAGCATGTATATTCATGATTGTAAGCTAATGTTCTAAGACAAAATAAAATTGAACAATTTAGAGATCTCAATAAAATATTCACTGAAATAAGCATAAAAATACATCTTCCTTAAATTCTTTTATTTTTTAGCTATGTGCCTTATATACATTAACAATTCCCTAAACCAAAAAGTTATATTTGTATGTGGGCATATGAAATTACATTAGATTATTTAGAAAAAAGAACTAAGAACATTAGAAAAGATTGCAAACTCAGAGGCTATCTTAGGAACCTAATGAAAATGTAATCTTGTTTTAGCGGTTCAATAATTTTTCCCTGGTTAAAGATTTAGTACTGAGAACAGTCAGTATGCACAGGCCAATGGAGGAAATGTTAATGTTTAAAACTTGAATGAAATAAGGGACAATCATAAGGCTTGATGTTGTACTACTAAATGAATTCATTTAAAATAAATATTTATTTATTAAAAGTATCCATATTGAATGTAGTTGAAATTTAGAATTTGATTAACCTTAATCTTTATTATTAACAGCACATTAATGTGTGTGTATGTATATATGAGCTTCTATGTTGTTTATTATTAGTAATTCATTCATACATTTACGCACTTATTTTAAAAATAATGAGCATCTGTTAATCCACTCTACAATACAAGAGTTAGAGTCTTGCCAGTAACTTGTAGAGAGCTAGGTACTCCTCCCCCAAGCTGACAAGTGCATCTCCCACCCTTGGTAAGCGCTATCTTGATTCCAATGTTTTTCATTCTTCTTTTTTTTTTTTTTGTTTCTCTACAAACTTATCACATATCTATGCACACATGTCATAATTTGACTATATATTTCAAATTAGATACATGGGAATATGAAATAAAACATATCTTTATAGGAATTGTTTAACTCACTTTGTTCTTAAAGTCCAACCATGCTGATGCATATTACTATAGTCTTTTGTTTTCAATACTGCATACTATTTTATTCTTTAAATATACTATCTTTTATTATTAGTGTTCTGAAAGTGGATGTTACATGGCTCTTAAGGTTTTTCTATTATGAAAAGTGATGCTTTGAAATTTTTGTCATATTTTTTATGAAATCTGTTTGCTATTAGTATCATTATTTTTAAAGATTATTGATTTTTTAAATTTAATTTAATTTTTCCATCATCCTTTATCCCCTCTGCCCTCTACCACCTCCACCCATCTCCCTCCACCCTCTCAATTATAGATTCACATACAATTATGTTAGTAATAGTAATGCAGAGAGATAATACAGAGAGATTCTGTGTATCCTTCTCTTTGTTACTATTGTTTGTATAGTGGATATTTATTTAGTTATAAGTTTATATCAATGTCAATAGGAATTAAGAACATTAACTTCACTAGTCTAACTGTAAAAAAAATAAAACTTCTAGAACATAAAAGGAAAATCTTGGAGCAGGCTAACATTTCTTAAATCAGGTATTAGAGCATTTTTCTTTAAAAAAAAAGCTTAAAAATTAGATACCATTACTATTAAGATTCATTAAAAATATTTAAGACAGTTAAAAAGGCTGAGAAAATATTTTGATACATATATCTGTTATAGATCTTCTATATAGAACACACAAAATTCTACCAATTAGTTATAAAAAGACATCCATAAATTTTAAAAATGATCAAAATACTTGGACATATCAAAATAATGATCCAAATGACAAAGAAACATATGAAAACATGTCCAAATTATAAGTAATCAATACAAATTTAATTCTAACCTATAATGAGATATTTTTAGTTCCTACCAAAATGGCTAAATTAATTTTTTTTTAATTACCAGGTGTTTTCAAGAATGTAGAGGAATTTGTAATTACATATGCTCTTAAGGGAGTGTAAGTGAGAATATCGACTTTGGAAGTAGCAACTAAAGATTAGTACACATGTGCCTTAGCAGAAATTCCTCTCTTGGTTACATATATGAGGAAAATGGGGAGATTGTTTTATAATAGCTGCCACAACCCAAATGGATATCAACTGAAAAATAGAAAAAGTTGATATATTATGCTATCACCTAGTATGTAATAAAAATGATTGCAGTAGAGCAGCAATTTTCAATTAGTGTGCCTCAAGGGGCACACTGGTTAGCTGAAGAATTTTTCAAACATGCAGTACCTGACTATTTAGTCAGGGGCAATGACTTCTTTTTCCTAATATTGTCAAATAGAAAAATGACAACAGCCAGCACAACAATAGCTACCCACTGTGAGTGAATCAAAGTTATACCTATGTTTTTGTCAGACCAGCAAATATTATAATATATTTTTGGTGTGCCGCAGAATTTTAATAATTAGTTTATGTGTGCCATGAGATGAAAAAGGTTGAATACCACTGCATTAGAGTTATGCACAACAGTGGGGTGAACTTCACAGACCTAATGTGGAAAAGTACTGGTGCTGTAATGCCCTTTACTTAAAATTCATAAAGAAGCAAATTGAAATGGCACTTAAATATCAGGATAATGATTGATAGTGATTGAGCCAGGGCAGTAGGGGTCTCCAGAGTTGTAAGTACTTTTCTATTTCTTGGCAGTTATAGTTAGAAAGATGCAATCATATTGTGGTAATCCACTGAGCTGCAAAATTGTAAAAGGAGGGAAGTAAAAGGAGGGACATCTATAATACTTTAAAAAAATAAAGATAATTATTTTAAAAGAATATAAAAGAAATATCACCAAAAATAAAGGATTATTTTAATTTGATATCCTAAAAGCAATAGACACGCAGGAAGAATATACAAAATCCTTTTTAATTTAGGGGTTTGAAGATGGAAGCATTGATGCCCAACACCTATTTTGAATTGCACAGCAACTAGACATTGGGGAAAAATATGAAAGGCTATCAAAGAGTAACTAAGTTAGATATGATTGAATGGAAATATAAACCTTAAACTAAGCTAGGATTCCACGTCATGAACAATACAAAAAAATTTAATAGATTTTTATCAGATTGGGTCTCCAACACATGAAATAAAAAGTACAACCAAGTTGAGTTGTGTTTATTCCAGGATCATAATATTGGTTTACTATTCAAAAATAAAATTTGGTCTAAATAGCTCTTTGACTTAGATAATGAGGCTTCTAACAGAAACATGAAGATAAGCAGAGAAATGGTCATGGGTGCAAATAAATTTGATGTATAAACCACATAAAATTTATGATTAATTCTATTTAACAAATATATTGAGTATATAGACTGAGATGCTGTCTACACCTGGGCTTAAGCTTAGCTCTGAAAATTAACAACGATAACATGTACTACATAAGTTAAAAACTTCGTTGTCAAAAAAAAATAGTTACAGAATGTTCATTATTCTTGACAGTGTTTTTGTGGTAAAATAGCCTTATCACCTGATACACATATTCTTTACCTGTATAATATCAGAATTGATATACTATATTTTACTATTATTTTCATCAGTAATATTCTGAGCATTTGTTCAGATATCCATACTGATATCACCAGTCATTTGACTTATAATATATTCCATTACATTAATTGTTATAAATACAAATGGATAGACAGAATTCAGACATTACCAACTTTCAAGACATTTATTCTGCAGCTACATAATGAAGTATAGAAAGCAGTTAACAATAATAATATGGATCAGACTCCAAAGTAAATTCTTTCACTTTCTCTACTAATTACAGTTCACAAAGCACCTTCATATAAATATAAAATAAACAGAAACTATTTTTCATGTATCATGTATTCTTCTTTATAGAAGCAGATCCTGTTGCCAATACTGCACTCTCAAAAAATAATAGAAGCTTTTCATGACATCCATGTGTGTGTGTGTGTGTGTGTGTGTGTGTGTGTGTAGCTGTGAATGGAAATCAAGATAATAATTTTTTTAATTATAGAAACTTGAAAGATAAATAAAAAATAATAAGAAACTTTTAAAATAATACTAAGATTACTCAGTGTTTTAGTTTCACTTCACTGTTTCCCAATTTTGATCAGCAGGGAAATGTTAGAAATTTATATTCTGGACATCTACCTGGTCCAAATTATTTTCCAAATTATGAAGTCACATGGGAATTACAATTTTTACATTTTTAACAAATGTCCAAGTGAAAGTTTTGCACAACACGATTTAAAAACTACTCTTCTTCCTTGATAATAAAAACCATTTGTTTCTGAAAGGACACTTCTAATGGTCTACAGCTGAAAGCAAGTTATCTGATGGATGTCAAAGCCTTTATTCCATTGGCAACAGTCATTTTTAGCTTGACATTATTAAACTTTGAGTAGTGATCACTATATGTGGTAATTTAATTGCAAATACACTTCTCATGAATGGGGGTAAAGGAGGACTTTCACTGACATTTGAATTTTGTGTGTGGGGGAATCTAAATGTGCAATGAGTAGCTTTCTAAATAACGCAATTGTTTTACTTGTGTTGGTAATGAACCAGAAAATTAAGATGTAGAGATTGAGTTGATATAAAAATATTGATGCCATGACCAAACTTTACAGAGTGTTGTTTCAGGTAGAGTTGCCCCAAAATAAATAAATAAATAAATAAATAAATAAATAAATAAATAAATAAAATAAATCTACACTAATCAAAGACAAAGATTCAAATTGACCTTAACTCCACTATGCCCACCAGCCAAACAGAGTGAGTATGCAAATTAACCCAACAAAGATGGCAGTGGCCACGGAGCTGGAGCGAGCAGGATGCTTGGGTTGCCCCCGGCGATGGAGGAAGTCAAGCTTCCTGCCCAATCTGGCTTGCTCTGGCATCCGCTCAAGGCTACAGAGTTTCAATTATAAACGATAAATCCCAGATACCTGATTCCAGCCGACCCTGGCCTGTGCTCAAGAAGGTGCTGAAAAAAAAAAAAAAGGAGGGGCTGGGAGCCTGGGTCACCGGGGGGTGTGGCCAGCCTGCAAATGGCCCTCAGCCTCTTATCCAGGCTGGCTAGGCACCCCAGCAAGACCCCCACCCTGATTTGGGACACCCTTCAGGGCAAACCAGTCGGCCCCCACTGTGCACCAGGTCTCTATCTATACTAATAAAAGGGTAATATGCTAATAAGACTGGGAGACCTTCCAGGAGACCTTCTGGATGTTCTTCTGGACAAAGCCATGGTGGCAGGGCCGAGGTAGAGGCGGTTAGAGGCCAAGAGGGGAGGGTAGTTGTGGGTGATCAGGCCAGGATGGGACAGCAGTTGTTAATGATCAGGCTGGTGGGGGTTGGGGCCATTGGGGGTTAGCAGACCAGTAGGAGGGCCAGTTGGGGGCAAGCAGGCCGTCAGTGGGGGTCCGTTGGAGGTGATCAGGGCAGCAAGGGGGACAGTTTGGAATGAGCAGGCCAGCAGGGGGGCAGTTGGGTGAGAGCAGGCCAGTGGGGAGGGAAGGTGGGGGCAAGCAGGCCAGCAGGGGGGGAAGTTGGGGGTGAGCATGCTGGCATGGGGGCAGTTGGGGGTGATCAGGCTGGCAGGGGGTCATCTGGGGGTGAGCAGGCCAGCAGGCAGAGTGGTTAGGGACAATCAGGCAGGCAGGCAGGTGAGCGGTTAGGATCCAGCAGTCCCAGATTGCAAGAGGGATGTCCAACTGTCGGTTTAGGCCTGATACCTGTAAACTGGCAATAGAATATCCTTCAAGGGGTCCCAGATTGGAGAGCATGCAGGCCAGGCTGAGGGACACCCCCTCCCGTGTATGAATTTCGTGCAATGGGCCACTAGTAACTAACTAACTAACTAACTAACTAACTAACTAAATAAATAAATAAATAAATATCATGTTGCCCAGCTGAAGTGACAGTTGGTTGAGCATTATTCTTGGCATGGGAAGGTTGCCTATTTTCCATCAGGGCACATACCCGGGTTACAGGTTCAATCCCTGGTCTGGTCACGTAAGAAAGGCAACCGATTCTCATTGATTCTCTCTCTCTCTCTCTCTCTCGTCCTCTCTCTAAGCATGTCCTCAGATGAGGATTAAAAAAAAATCTCAAATTTCATGTATAAGCATATAATTTGGAATTCTCAATGCAGACAGGAGAAAGGGGAGAAATGGTGAAAAAAAAAAAAGAAAAATACAACAGCATAAAACAAAAATCTTGTAGCAGGAGTATGCCAGCTAACCAGCTAACATCACTGCACAATAAAGCACACAGAATTTAGTGACATAATCACTACTGTCAATTTCTTATCACTCATGGTTTTGCATGTCATGATTTAAGCAAGGATTCACCTGGATTTCTGGCTTAGGGACTCTCATACAGTTATGCAGATTGTGGCTGAAGCTGAAATGGCAGGGGTCAGATGGGATACATGAATGTAAGCGGGACGTTTCTCTCTCTTCATGTTGTCTTATTTCTCCTCCATGTATTTTCTCCTATTTTCTGATTCCTCACAACAGAATCACTTCTCATGAATGAGAGCAGTTGTATCATAGGTCAGGGAATTACAGCACAAGTAGAATTGCCAGAAAAATGACAGTTAAATTTGAATTTCAGATAAACATGAATAATCTTTTGATAAATACATTCTGGACCATACCAAGGACTGAATTACAATTTTTTAAAAAAGTATCTGTTGTTTAACTGAAATTCAAATTTAACTGGGCTTCCTTTATTTACTAAATCTGACAACCATGAGCCAAACCTGGACAGTTTTCTGTTTTTCAGATGTATGGTTTAAGTGGGACACAGCAAGCTGCATCATCTAGGGATCATCTACGGCAGCTTTAGCACTGCAACAGCAGCGTTGAGTAGTTGCAACAGAGCTCACATGTCTGGCAAATTCTAAAATATTTAATATCTGACCCTTTAAAGAACAAGTTTACCAGTCAGTCTCTACCTTGTAAGTCAGCTTTCCAGTAAGAAAGGTCGAAGCTGCATCCGCGTTGATAACTAGACCTGGGAATTCTCACAGCTCACTCCTGGCTTCTCATAGCTGCCAAGATTCAAGGTGAGAGAAATTAAACTTTAGTTTTTACAAGGGTAGGGGAAGTTTCCAGAAAAACATGTGACAAATAACAATGTCTCTTGACTAGATTGTGTCTTGTTCTCTAAAGACAGCACTACTCTGAAAACAAATAAGGCAATTCGCAAGCAAGAAAAGTAATTTCTATTTTAAAGTTTTCCACCAGATAAATTTGAAGATTTGTAGTTTTAGAGGTGTGTTCATTTAGCAGTGTAATTCATTGAAAAGAAAATAAGGTATTGCTTTTTTAATAAAGGCTCAATTTAAATTCACTTTTAAATTATGTTTCCACAGTGTACCAAACAGGCTAATACTCTTTTTAAAGTAAATTGCTAAAGGAGAAAATGTCAAAATATGTACAAGTCAATACAAAAAGTAAAACTAGTATAGTTGCATGCATAGGAGTTCTTTGAGTGTCATTTTCATATTCCAAAGTAATTTTACTTTAAGAGTAGATATGAAAAAGACATACACACAGACTTATTGAAAATGCCATCTTTTCATTACTACATGTTTCAGGGCACTTCTATTTTGCCGATTAAGGAGCATTGACATATCTTAAGGTACCAGATCACTTAGTTTGGATTTAATTCAAAATATGTAAAATGAATTTCTGGCCTTCTTATATTTTTCTAAATTAATATGTTTATAAATTCCCCTTCATTATATCATGTTTAGATCTCCATCATGTGAAATTTCAGAAAGTATTAAAATAGGTCTGACAATTTAATTGGTTTATAAAACCAATAAAACTGTTGTCATAACATTTTAAAACCGTAACAATATTGTTTCCATATGGATATTTAATGCTTTGACTTAATCCATATGCTTCCTCACTGTTTTTAATGCTCATATAAACTCTGAACACAGTGTGTATAAGATAAATATTCACATTAAGGATGTTATCTCATTTCAGTATTGCTTACTAAATACATGTGTATAAAACAGATTAAGAATGATTACACTATTTAAAAAGTACAGAACTTGCTTGGATTTCTAGATCATGTGATTAATACCAAATACTTGATATAATTCATGCCTAATTTTAAATATGCAGCCTACCTGCTAAAAATTTAATGCAAATTATTTACATAACAAAACAAATTATTAATTGCTATAGTAAGAAAAATAGTGTGGCATTTTATAATTTGTAGCTGGTAGCAGATGTTGATTAACATTAGAGAAAATGCTGAGATACAGATACATGTGATTATCATTTTGATTCCTAAAATCAAATAATTGATGAATTATATAAAAACTAGAGGCCGATGCACAAAATTTGTGCAAGGATAGGCCTTCACAGCCCCAACTGCCTAGACCCTCACAGCCCTGATGCTTTGTCCCTCAGAGCCCCGGCTTTGTCTGGACAGTCATTCTGCTGTTCGGTCATTCGGTCGATTTACATATTATGCTTTTATTTTTGTAGATGATTAATTATCTTGAAATGAAACATACTCAGGAATATTGTGTGCTGTCATTATGTCAATTGATTCACACATCCATTTATTTAGGAGAGAATATTACAAGATTGCAGTAAAGATCTCAAGGTTAATATCAATACCTCAATATGTGCTCATTAGTAATACTAGAGACCCAGTGCATGAAATTTGTGCACTGGGGGTGTGTGTCCCCCAGCCCAGCCTGCATCCTCTCCAATCTGGGACCCCTTGGGGGATGTCCCTCTCATAATCCAGGATTGCTGGATCCCAACTGCTCGCCTGCCTGCCTGCCTGCCTGATTGCCCCTAACCACTCCCCTACCAGCCTGATTGATGCCTAACTGCTCCACTACCGGCCCGATTATTCCCAACTGCCCTTCCTGCAGGCCTGGTTTCCCTCAACTGCCCTCCCTTCCCTGCAGGCCTGGTCGCTCCCAACTGCCCTCCCCTGCTGGCCTGATTGCCCAAAACTACCTACCCTGCCGGCCATCTTGTGATGGCCATATTTGACCACCTGGGGGCAGCCATCTTGTGTGAGGGTGTGAGGGTAAATTTGCATATTACCTCTTTATTATATAGGATGTCCCTTGGAAATGTCATTGAATCCAAATACTGTGTTATTTTCTAAATGCCTATTCTTTTAAGTTATAATTTAATTTTACTTAACTCTAATAAAAATAGAAGTTTATAATCAAGGTTTTATTCTTTTGTCCTTTCTTTGGCCATTCATAGGTAAGTTTAACACATTCATAAGAAATATCACTGATCTTATTAGCATGTGATAATAGTAGCTAACTACAATTTATTATGAAGTATAATTTATATATCTGTAAAGTATCTGTATAATTCAGATACTATAAAATCCTTTATTAAAAAGGAGAAACTAATTCTTAGGTAATGTTATGCAGTTAGCAGGTAATATTTGAATTCTTGCAACTTGGCTCCAACTCCTCAGCTCCTCATTACTACTAAGCATTTATCAGTTACTGAATTAGTATCGAAAGCAGAAACAAGAAATCTTTTAAAAAGTCCTTGACCTCCCAAACTTCCTTCATATTCTAGTATTAAAGTTAACACTTGTGATTAAATGATTTATTAAAGAGAATAATAAACAAAAACTTATGAAATTGCAAAGAGAAATCAAAGAGGACATCCAAACTAAGTTTTAGTAATTAGTATTACTCTAATAGGTAGTAGGAAATTTTATCATAAACAGATTAAATAACATGTACAAAGTTATAAAAGCATGAAATTCTTGATTAAACCTACATTTTTCCATTTGCATCATGATTAATTGTGTACACCTTCTAGCATTCTGAGGTCATGTTTGTTTATTTTAGCATGTGCAAAGCAACATTTTAATGGTAAATCCTCTGTCATGTACAACCACTGAGCTGTTAAGTTAAAACACCAGGATCTATATCTTAGTTATAATTTAATCTCTCACTTATCATTCAGTGTTTGACTACAGTAAAGGTTTTCAAATAACACTCATTATATAAGTGAAAACATTAACAATGGAAAATGATACATTTAATATGCATAGGTGTTATCATTACTTTATTAAAAATTTATATTTAATGATCAATTATTAAGGTAAAAGATATAAGAAAAAGAATCAGTAACATATTGCACTCAAACTATGTATATTGTACCACTTCTTGATTTTCATTGGTCCATAATCCACTTTTTAAAGTTTCTGACACTATTACAGATATAAATAATACTGCCACTGACAAAGGGATGAATATATTCTTTTTGATTGATGTTTCAAGATTCTTAGGATATATTCCCCGAAGTGGGATCTCTGAGCGAAAAGGCAGTTCATTTTTAATTTTTTGAGGAAACTCCACAATGTTCTCCACAGTGGCTGCACCAGTCTGCATGCCCACTAGCAGTGCACCAGGGTTCCCTTTCCTCTCCATCCTCGCCAGCACTTGTTGTTTGTTGATTTGTTAATAGTAGCCATTCTGACAGGTGTGGGACATTATATTATATTATAAACTGGGATCAAAGAGCAGTCATAAGTAAGTAATGTGCAACAAATGTGTTTCGGGATTTTGCAAAATGACCCCAAGTCTCCATCTCTCCTCTTGCCATATGGCTTTGAAATACCATCCTACTCTGATGGTTGTCTTGAGCGTGTAACTTACTTTGGCCAATGAATTTTTAGCAATGTGATAGAAAGAAAGGCTGATAAAAGCACATGTATAATTGATCTTGCTCTTTTCTGCACCTCTGCCATTGTCATAAATACATTCCAGGTTAGCCTATTGCATGTGAGTTATATGGTCCAGAAATAACTTGCTTCAGTAGTCCCAACCAAGTATATCTTAAATAAGCAGACAGCTGGCCAAATCCCTATATGTAAACTAACCCAGTCAAGGTCAGCAAAGCTTCCTCACTGACTTCTAGACGACCCCAGAAATGTGAGTTATAAACTTTATTGCCATATGCCAGCATCATTTTGGCAAGTAAAACGAATCCCACTCTACACATTTAATGTTGTCTGTAAATTTGAGAGATCGAATAAAACAGAATACATTTGCTTTGAAATATATACATCCACATATCTATATTTGTAGGCTTTCTAATAAAAAGTATTCATATATAAGAACTTTTATTCTATTTTTCATAAAATTTTATTATGCATATAATGATTGACAACTAATTAAGCCAATTCTGCACATATTAAGCACTAAAATATACAATTCTTAATAAATTACAGAATCACTTTTACAATGAAACGTATTTTAGAGTTCATATGAAATTAATGATGAACAAAGACAATTAGTCTTGACATCTGCAGGAAACTTTGTTAATTCCTCCTTTGAGGAATGAATCCGTATAAGATTGTACACTGAAAAAAAAAGGGTATAGAAAAAAAAAGAGTAGTACAAAAGCCACTCATTTTCAAGTAGTTCAAAATTTACAAAAGATGCAAATACCATGTAAAGAATATAGAAGCCTAACTCATATTTACTCACCTATTGTACTACTCACTCAGAAATAATTTTTCTAATGCCCACAATTTAAAAATGTCCCTACCTGATAAATTATTTAAGTGTACTGCGAATGTGTTGTTTGAATTTTAATTAACAACATCAAAGCAGACTTCTACGTCTTTTCATCCAACATTTTAATTTTATTGCAGGAAAAAGCCATATAACAAATGAAATAGAGTGCATGCTATGTATCTGCTCTGAATTTTCCAAATAACTTGTTTTCCATCACCCCATCTGGACACTATGCTACAGAAAACATGGATTAAAATAGAATTGTGCCCAATGGCCCAAAGGGAATAAGTCAATATGTCAATAATAAAAGAAAAAATTTGCCAGGCTGATGTGGCTCAGTGGTTGAGTGTGAACTCACGCATGAACGGAGGTTTGATTATTTAAGGTTTGATTCCAGGTCAGGGCACATGCTGGGGTTGTGGGCTAAATCCAAGAAACATCATTGATGTTTCTACCCTCACTCCCTCTCCCTTCCTCTCTGAAAGCAATAAAAATGTATTTTAAAAAATAATAAAAGTAAAAATTGAAAAGAACAAATTGCAGGTAAGAAATGATAAAAAATGGCATTATATAAAACAAACCCATGAGAATAACAGGTTGTTGGAAAGCTAAACTGTTCACCTATACAAGAACTCCAGAAAATAGAAAGAAAAAAAAAAAGGCTAAGCTTTTCTCCTAATCAGAGACCTATTGAAATAGTTTTAACATTACTCAACACAGAAGAAGTTAAGTTACTAAAACAGTGTCTTCCCTCATTCTTTTAAGCTATTATTACTGAATTAAGCCTGATTCACTGAGTTTTATTATGAAGACTAGAGGCCCGGTTCACGAAATTCATGCAACTGAGGGGAGGGGGTCCCCTCAGCTCTGCCTGCACCCTCTGCAATTCGGGACCCCTACACCTTTTTCTTATCTAGCTAACCTCTTCACATTTAAAAAATTAACTGAAACATCACCTACTCTAGGAAATCCTCTTTGAACAAATGTCTTTATAATCTGTATTAAGTATTTTCATAGTATATCATTCTTTTTCTTTAACAGCTACTTAGAGTGGATGCAATGTGGTTTTCATTCTTGCATCTGAATTTTTTCTTCTTGCTCTTGTAATGGCAAAGCTTATCCAATTTACATTTGCCCTTCAAGGGCTTATATTTGGTTCAGTTTCTAGTTGGCTCACTGCTTTTTTTAAGCAATATATTTGGGTTGTGATAGTAAGCCTCACTTGTAATTAAGCCTGTAGGTCTCTCTATCTGAATATTTCTATAATACCTATCACTTTAGCATACCAGAGATTGTGTTCATTTATAGAAAATAACAATAAATGTCACCTGATCATTTGATCTTATAGTAATATTTTATAGCAAGATGTATTATTCTAGTAATTTAACTATTACAAAACTGAGGTGTACAGAAATAAATTACATTGAACAATAAAGAATGGCTCAAATATCACAGCATAGTACACTTAGGGCCTCCCTTGTCCTGTGCCTCAGATATCATAGCATAGTACACAGTTCATGTGGAACTCAGCTTCCTTTAAAATAAGAAGGGATGCCATATTCATGAAGCAGCTACTTCCACACATATTTTTTTTTATTTAATTCATAACACATACTCTTTGTACTAATTATTGGAAAATCATCCTAGCAATTGCCTCTGTTCCTCTCTGTATTGTTGCCTTACATTCTGATATTATAACTGCACTTTTATCATCCACTTGCTCTAATAAGATAGTGAATTTATTTAAGGGCAGAGATCATGACTTGAGCTTGTGTTTCTCTGTCATGGTGCCTAGATAAATACTCAAAGGCCATCCAGTCCAAATGACTGTGATGAGAGAGGCCCACTGTTGCTGGAGACCTCTGATTTTTATTTAAGGGCCTCATTTGTTCTGTGCCTTTACAGAGGGGTGAGTAGGGGCTGAGGGAATTTGAGGAAACCCAGACAGAATTCTCCTCCTAAAAGATTTTGCTAAGCTGGCAACTGGGACCACCAGGCATTTGTCCAATTAAAACCCGGACACACAGCAATAACAAAGGCACTGGTCTCCTACTGCTAATGCGTGGCGATCAAACACCAGCCTGCAGGAACTCACCCCCACAGTCAGGACCAGGCCGCTGGGTAGACCTGGGCTGGTGCTCCTAACTCTGGGGAGAGGGAGACTTCCCATGGCTGCAGGCTAGAGTCCCTGGACTCCGCACCACGCGCCCGAACAGGTCCCTAGCGCAGGTTGGTCAGCGGAGCAGCTTCTTCGCCTGGGATTGCAGAGTGGCTTGGCCAGGCTCTGCATGGCCTGTTCACCCCATGATTACAGGTCAGCTCGGCCTGGCATGTTCACCCCATGATCACAGGGAGGCTTGGACCCAGGCTCTTCGCCCCATGGTCGTGGGGCTGCTCGGCCTGGCCTGTTCGCTCCATGATCGTGGGGAAGCTTGGCCTGGCCTGTTCACCCTGTGATCACAGGGTGGCTTGGACCCAGCCAGGCAGCAGGGCAGCTTGGACCCCAGGGTGGCTTGCACCCAGGCAGGCGGCATCGGGTGCTGCCTACCCGGGTCCAAGCTGCCTGATGCTGCCTGCTCAGGTCCCCATCTCAGCTTGGATCCGCCGGTGGCTTTGGGCACTGCCCCCTGACGCCTGCCCAGTACCCCGATTGCAGCTTGGATCCCATCGATGCATAGGGCCTCTGCCTGCCCCGTTTGCGTATGCAAATTTACCTGCCAACTTTGCTGGGTTGATTTGCATATCACTCCTGATTGGCTATGTGTGTAGCGGAGGTACGGTCAATTAGCATTTTTCTCTTTTATTAGTGTAGATAAGATTGAAACTGCAATGTGGCATTTGATTCAATCTGTAACCAAGTTCCTTTTAATCTGGTTTTATTTACTCAAAAAGTCTATAACCATTTCTTGAGCATCTACTGTTTCCAGAACTGCTCCCATTGCTACGAACAGGGCAGTCAATATTATTGAAGACATATTATCTCCATGAGACATATTTAGTGCACACAAACAGAAATCCTATCTAATAAAAGAGTAATATGCAAATTGACCATCACACCAACACACAAGATAGCTGCCCCCATGTGGTCAAATATGGAAGGCCCCATGTGGACACAAGATGGCCACCACAAGATGGCCAGCAGGGGAGGGCAGTTGCAGGCGATCAGGCCAGCAGGGGAGGGCAGTTGGGAGGGACCAGGCCTGCAAGGGAGGGCAGTTGGGGGCGATCAAGCCTGCAGGGGAGGACAGTTAGGGGTGACCAGGCCAGCAGAGGAGGGAAGTTGGGGGCGACTGGACCTGCAGGTAAGGGCAGTTGGGGGGAACACAGGCCTTCAGGGGAGAGCAGTTGCGGGGGACCAGGCCTGCAGGGGAGGGCAGTTATGGGCAATCAGCCTGGCAGGGGAGCAGTTAGGCATCAATCAGGCTGGCAGGGGAGTGGTTAGGGCAGTGGTCAGCAAACCACGGCTCGCGAGCCACATGCAGCTCTTTGGCCCCTTGAGTGTGGCTCTTCTACAAAATACCACGTGTGGGCGTGCACGTACAGTGCGATTGAAACTTCATGGCCCATGTGCAGAAGTTGGTTTTTCTGGGCGAGTCTATTTTGAAGAAGTGATGTGGCTCGCGAGCCACAATTTGCCAACCACTGGGTTAGGGGGTTATCAGGCTGGCAGGCAGAAGTGGTTAGGGGCAATCAGGAAGGCAGGAAGGTGAGCAATTGGGAGCCAGCAGTACTGGATTGTGAGAGGGATGTCAGACTGCCCGTTTAGGCCCGATCCTGGTGGGATCCCTTGAGGGTTCCCAGGTTGGAGAGGGTGCAGGCTGGGCTAAGGGACACCCCCCCACCGTGCACGAATTTCATGCACTGGGTCCCTAGTTAGTTTAATAAGCAGAATCAGAAATAAATATGTTGTCAGTTAACTATACCATTTCATATCCTGAAAAAAATAGAGAAGACTAAAGGTACACAATATAAAAGGTAATTACTTTATAATGGATCATTAGGAATGAACAGTCTGATGGAGCAATATTTGAGTAGAGACTGAGGAAACAGAAGAGGAAGTTATGGCCTTACGGGTTGAATTGTGTCCCTCCAAAAATATGTTGAAATTCTAAACCTCATTACCTGAGAATGTGAACCTTATTTGGAAGTAAGTTTTTTGCTGATGTGATCAAATGAACGTGAGCTCTTTAGGAGGAAGCCTAGGCCAATATGATGAGTTTCCTCAGAAGAACAGAAGACAATGACACAAGGGCAAGCATGCCATGTGACAATGGTGGCAGAGATTGAGATATTGCAGCTGCAAGCCATGGAACTCCAACAATCACTATAAGCTACAGAATGCAGGAAAGATGTTCCCCTACAGGTTTTTGAGAGAGCCTGGGCCTTCTGACACCAGGATTTTGCACATTAGTTTCCAAAACTGTGAGACAATAAATTTTTGTTATGGTAAGCCACCAGTTTGTGGCATTTTGTTATGGTAGCACCAAAACTAATACATTGAGAGAAGATAATTGCATATTATCTTCTGAAGAAACAGCAAGGCAAAAGAGTAAATTATAAATATCTTATCATATAAAGGAAGAATGCAGGTAAGGTGGTGAATGATACAGAGAGTGCTGATGGATCCAGATCACTAATGCAATTAATTTTTCTCATTACCAAAAAGTTACCCTGTAATTAAAAAAGAATCAATATTAGGAAATAATTAATATTGCATGAAAAACAAGTCATAAGCCTGTCTATAAATGGGATGTTTTAATTATTGAATGTGATGATGAAAGAGTACTATAAAAAATAAGAAGAAATGTATAAAAAATAATGGTTTTTCTGGCCTGGCCGGTGTGGCTCAGTTGGTTGGGTGCTATCCAGTGCACCAAAAGGTTTCCATTGCATTCCTGTCAGGATACATGCTTATGTTGATTCCCTAGTAGGAGGCATGCAGGAGGCAGCTGATCTATGTTTCTCTTTCACATTGATGTTTCTCTCTCTCCCTCTTTCTCTAAAATCAATAAAAATTATACTTACAAAAATTGTAGGATTAAATCTGCAAAAAAAATTACAAAATATTTTTCAGTGAAATTAAATCAACAAAGAAAAACATTAGATATACAAAATATATAATTTATTATTAGGGGAAATTTAGAAAATGAAAAGTTCAGTATATGCTTGAGGTAGAGCTTAGACTTATTGATATCCAGTTTTTCTTAGATTCCTGGGCACATGGAAAGACTAAATTGGTCCAAGGGTTAAGCAAGGGATACAAACAAGGTAAAACAAAATCAATCATTAAGATTTTTTTTAATCCAAACTGTGGGATGAAATTCATTTTCTCCTTGTTAGCAAAGTTCTAGGAAAAAAAGTAAACTCCTATTGACCTTAATCCATTTCTTTTCTTCATTGTTCCTTTATTTTTCTCATTAGCACTTATAATTTACTAGAGGCCTGGTGCACAGATTCACGTACCGGTGGGATCCCTCGGCCTGGCCTGCAGGGATTGGGCTGAAACTGGCAGTCCAACATCCCCTGAGGGGTCCTGGAGTGTGAGAGGGCACTTTGCAAAGTTGCTGGCACTCAGCAGCTCCTGTGTTGAGCATCTGTCCCCTGGTGGTCAGTGCACGTCACAGCTACCGGCCAGTCGACCGGTCAGCCGGTTGGCTGGTCACTTAGGCTTATATATATATAGATTTGGTTTGTGTATTTACTTCTCCAGTCATTAAAATGGAAGTGCATGAGGAAATGAGTTTTATCCATTTTGTTCATTGCTATGAGCTCTAGTACTGAAAGAGATACTCTACTAGGACTACCAAAGGATTCTCAGCAAATATGTATGTAATAAATGCATGGTACAGCCTGCATTGTGTGTGTGCATGTGTTAGCACGTATATAAAGGAATAAATCTATTTAATGTATAAACATATAGGACATAATAATTGTATTTTCCTTAGCTATCATGTATCTTAGGTATTATTACTCATAAAAATGATAATTTCTATTCCCTTCTTTTGAGGGAAAAAATGCATCTCCAAAAGATTACATTAAAATTCCATTTATAAGAAGCACTTTACTATGTTATTACAAAAACTTTCAGTAATAATATTTTCTGAATTTCAATGAAATTGTATTAGATAAAACTTCCCATAGTTTCTTGTATGCACAGTTTAGGAAATATTATTGCATATGCTATTAGGAGTGGTGACAGTGGTGGGTTAACAGGAATTGTTAGGGTATATTAATTTTGAACATCTTAGGCTATGAAGCACTGCTTATCTACCTTTCCACATGCTATTTATAATACACCCCCTTTAACAGCTTAAAATTATTTTTCAATCTTTTGCAATTGATTTTTCCCTGAAAATAGCTGTCACAAATTTCTATTATTCTTTTTGTAATAAACTGGTTAAATATGAAAAACATAAATTTTTAGGGAAATAACTTGTATGAATTATTTTTATTCAAAATCTTAAATTCCAACAGAAGCCATTAACTTAATTGAAATGATTATTATTTTAGTTAGAATACCCACAGACTAATGTAAGCAAAGAAATACTTTGACAATTTTTTATTTATTATTTTGGGTACTGTGTTTGCTTTTATACTTATTTTTCTTAAAGAAACTATCTCTTGAATTTTCAAACTACTTTAAACTTTATAAAAATAAAAATAATCATTTTGATTTAGATCATTTAAATGATTAAATTTATCATTCATATTAGTGTTACTGAAAATCAAACTGGGACAAGAAGGGATGATGTTACAAGATTTCTACACTGATGAAAACAAAGATTTCCAAATGCAAGAAAGATATAAAGGGGTACTAAAATATTCTATATCAACATTCTAATTATTTTATTGTTTTGATATAATGATCTTCCTTAAGAAACTTTATTTTTCCGCATATTGACAATTACAATGTTTGTGGATATGTTCGAAGATAGAAACCTTTTTAAATTTTTTTATTTGGAAACTCTTTTAGGCTTTACCCCATCTAATGACAGGGACATGGCTATGATCAGTTGGTAAAGATGCACATATTAGGAATATGCCTTTCACTCCTTAAAAAAAATCTTCCTCTCTGATTCAGCATATTTTAAAGACTTTTTTGTTTGTTTGTTTTGTTAATTGAATTTTAGAGAGAGAGGAAGGGAGAGGGAGAGAGAAACATAGATGTGAGAGCAAAAATATATCAATTGGCTGCTTTCTGCATGCCTTCTACTGGGGATTGAGCCCACAACCTGGGCATGTAGCCCTGATCAGGAATTAAACCCATAGTCATTCAGTGCATGGGACAATGCCCAACCAAGTGAACCACACGAGCCAGGACCTGACTCAGGATATTTTAAATGACAACCAATTCTGGAGGCTGATACTCCAGGATCAAGGTGCTGGTACAGCTGGGCTCCTAGTGAAGGCCCTCTTTCTGGTTTATAAAAAGGCACCTTTTTATTGTGCATTCACATGGTGGAGAGAAAGGGAGCATATGCACAAGCTCTCTGGTCTCTTCTTTTAAGGGCACAAATCCCATCATGGGGGCTCCACCCTCATGACCTCAGCTAAACCTCATTACCTTCTAATGGCCCCAGCTCCAAATATCAGCATCCTGGAGAATATGGCTTCAACATAAGAATTTGGGACACAACAATTCTGTTCCTAGCATCAGGTCAGCTCCATTTTCTTCCACCTTTCTCAGTGAGGTTATGTCATGCATTTGTTATTTGATTATTTTGTCACTGTTTCTATCCTATTCTGGGCTGCCGCTATATCCTGTTTGATTCTGTTTGTTGATTTGTTTGTCTGTTTGTTTGTTTTAACCACTTTCAGCAAAGTACATTCTGTGTGGGTTTGGTAAATATATGAAGAATACATCATCAATGAATCATATTTCATCACTCTAAGAAAAGTCATGGGTGGCCTTTTTGTAGTAAACTTTCACTCCCAGATATGTCTGTTTTCTGCTAATAATTGTTACTTCTAGAATATCACACAAATATAATCATACAATATATAGCATTTTTAGTCCATTTCATTTTACTTAACAAAATGCATTTAAGTTTCATTATGTTTTCATATAAGTCATATAGCTTATTCCATTTATCAATGGACAGTATTTTGTTTTATGGATGTACCATAGTCGTATTCATTCAAGGGCATCTGTACAAAAATACCTTGTTTTCTTCCAGTTTTTGATGATTAGCAATGTAGCTGCTATAAGTATTCACATACAGACTTTTGTGTGGACATAATTTTTAAAATGTTTTGATAAATAGCTAACAGCAAGATAGCTGAGTTATTTGGTCAGCATATATGTAAGATTGAAGGATTGATTAAAGTAATCAGATCTTAGTAGCTCAAACATATATATATACCAGAGGCCCAGTGCACAAAATTTGTGCACGGAGGGGGGGGTGTCCCTCAGCCCAGCCTGCACCCTCTCCAATCTGGGACATCCCTCTCATAACCCAGGACTGCTGGCTCCCAACTGCTCGCCTGCTTACCTTCCTGATTGCCCATAAATCGCTTCTGCCTGCCAGCCTGATCACCCCCTAACCACTCCCATGCCAGCCTTATTGATGTCTAACTGCTCCCCTGCCAGTCAGTTTGCCCCCAACTTCCCTCCTCTGCCAGCCTGGTCACCCCTAACTGTCATCCCCTGCAGGGTTGATTGCCTCCAACTGCCCTCCCTTGCAGGCCTGGTGCCTCCCAACTGCCCTCCCCTGCAGGCCATCTTGTGGTGGCCATCTTGTGTCCACATGGGGGCAGGATCTTTGACCACAAGGGGGCAGCCATGTTGTGTGTTGGATTGATGGTCAATCTGCATATTACTCTTTTATTAGATAGGAGGATAGAGGCCTGGTGCACGGGTGGGGGCCAGCTGGTTTGCCCTGAAGGTTGTCCTGGATCAGGGTGGGGTTCCCTTGGAACATCGGCCTGGGCAAGGGGCCTGTGGTGGTTTGCAAGCCAGCCACACACCTGGCGACCCAAGTGGAGGCCCTGGTATCTGGAATTTATTTACCTTCTACAATTGAAATTTTGTAGCCTCGAGCGGAGCCAAGCCTCCTGCTGGATCCATGGATGCCGCTTGTGTCCTTGAGTGGAGGCCTGGGCCCGCCAGAGTGTGTGGAAAGCTTGGCTTCTTCTGTCGCCTGGGAAACCCAATGGTAGCCATCTTGGCTGGGGTTAATTTGCATAATTGCCCTGATTGGCTGGTGGGCTTGGCTTGTGTAGCAGAGTGATGGTTAATTTGCATATTACCCTTTTATTAGAGAGGATATATATATATATATATATATATATATATATATATATATATATTAGCTGTTTTTGGTAGAATATTTAGGGTTCCCTATATACAGTATACAGCATCATGCCATTTTTCTCTATATACATGTTGACATCACATATATGTGGTCTAACTGATGGGGTCCTGGATGTAGACAGTTTTTTCACCTGTCTCACATGAGAGGACCCCTGAGGTCTTTATCTGAGATGCCTGAACCCACATTAGCAACTGTTGAGCTTCCTTCACCCATGTGGGCCAGGATTGGTGGAGCCCATCCCCTTTCTATGGACATTAGTGTTTTCTCCCTTTCCCAGGTATTTCATCAGTGCTCTGACGGGTGTCTCAAAATGCATCTCTGAACAATTGTGCAAGGATTTCTGTGCGGTAACCTCCTTGGATGAGCACTTTCAGGTGCAGACGTGCACCTGTGGAGCTTCGGCAGGTCCTGTGCACTGTTTTCCAGAGGAGGAGCCTTTCCTCTCACCCCAGGGGATCTGCTGGGGCCTCTGCTGCTTCACTTTGTCCCCAGGGCTGATTGCCATCAGACCAAAAGCCTGCCTGTCTGATGGTGACAGTTCTCTCTCCCCAATGTTGAGACACTGTGTGTGTCCCCATAGGGTTAGTCAGGCAACTCTGACACAACCTGGAGTGTGTACTGCCTCTGGTTGGAAGTACCTGTGTTACCCTTTGTCCTGGTAGAGACACTGACTTTGGAGGGTTTTCTGCATCACAGGGATGTTAACACTTTCTCTGGGCTGTGAGAAATGCTTTCCAGCTGGTGGTTTCTTTCCAGATTATAGCATTTTTTCCTTTTTTTTGGACACTGGAAGAGCCAGCCCCTGTCTGACTGGCTTCTGGCCCTAGGGTCACATTTGGCACGGAGGTCTCACGCAGAGATCATAGATCAGGCACACACTAAAAGGGCTTCTGCTTCCTCTCCTTCTCCTTCTCCTCCTCCTCCCCGCCCTCCTCCTCCTCCTCCTCCTCCTCATCCTCCTCCTTCTTCTTTTACCTTTGTTCTCTAGCTCAAATTTCCCTTTCAAATAGCAAAAAAATGCTATTTCAGATTTAAAAAAAAAGATGTGAACAAACAAAAAACAACACCTATTGTAAGATTCCATTTGTATAAATTGTCTGGAATAGGTAAAGGGATAGAGAGAAAGCAGATCAGGGGATTCCAGGGGCAGGAGGAGTGGGGAGTGATTACTGTTGGATAGGGTTTCCTTTTGCGGTCATGGAACATCCTGCAACCAGACAGTGCTGATGCGTACACAGCGTCGTGAATGTACTTCATGATCAGGAATGGCACCATTTAAAACAGAACAATAACTTTTTTATTTAAAAGGGATTATACAATGGATAAATGAAGAACAAAGAGAAAAAAATAAAATAATAAAAGCCAAACTCACCCAAACACCCAAAGTAATAAAAAGACCAAAAAAGAAAGTAAACCATGGAGAACATAAAAACAAAATAAAATAAGAACAATAAAGAAAACAGAAATGACAGGGTGAGGGCATTTAACAAGCAGCCCTTGATTGGCGCCTCCACAGACAGCTCCTCCTCTGAGGCAGGAACCAGCAAGGGTCCCCGGGAGGGTTCTTCTTCCAGCGCTGGTAGGGCCTCAGTTGTGTGTCTGGGGCCGGCCCTGGCTCCACAGCTGCATCTGGAGAGGCTGCTGGAGGTGGCACGGACTCTGGAGGTGCGCATGCCTCCAGCTCTGCCTCCAGCTCTGCCTCCAGCTCTGCCTCCAGCTCCTCAAGGTGGACTTTGGGTGTTACATTTGCCCCCTGGGCTGGTGTTGGAGTGGTGAGAGGAGAGAAGGTCACCCACGTGCCAGAATTCCCTTGTGCCCCCCAAACACAGAACACAGCTATAGCCCAGGACCCACCACAGGACGCCCTCCCGCCCAAAGTCCAGCAGGCGGGTGGTCTGAGCCAGTCTTTGCTCCTGGCCAGACTCTGAGGGCTCCCTGTGTGTCTGGCAACAATCCTTCCCCATAAGCTCACAGGGACCTCCCCACCCATTCCACCCCCACCGCCCACCTTCTCACCCTTGAGTTCTGCTTCCACGGGCTCCAGGAGGTCTTCAAGCCACGGGCCAAAGCACACAAGCCCGGAGTTGAAAAGTAACCTCCGTGTGTTGGGACTGAACGGCATCCAGGTTGGAGGCTGGTGGGGCCTGTGTGGCTCGGGTGGAGGAGTCCTTCTCCCTGCACCCATGCGCCCTGGTTCCCCAGACCCCCAGGTGGCCACACGCACTTCAGGCCTGCTCTGGCCCTCAGCGGTGTGGCTCACCGGCCCCTCCCTGCTGGGCGTGGGGCGGCGGTCTTCATGGACCAGCTGCGGCTCCTCCTTGACCAGCTGTGGCCTCTCCTTGGCCCGGGTGGAGCTCTGCAATGACAGTGATCTCAGCTGACTGGGAGGACTCAAGCCTGGCCCTGGTCACTGCTGCTTCTGCCCACTGGACCTTCTGCTCCCGGTTCGGGTCCAACCCTGTGTCTACACACACATCCACCCAGGGGAAGTGAGACTCACCTCCAGGGCTCAGGGTGGACCTCGGGCGGAGGGTGCCACCCACACTCCACATCCACCCAGCCAGCCTTGACCTGGGGTGTGACCATCACTGGTCCTGACCCCAAACCCAGCCTGTTCCTGTTCTGGACAGACCCTCCCCAGGTGAACACCCCTCCACCCCCACCCCCCAAACACACGGGGAGGGGACATGGGGCCGCTCAGGTGGGATCCGGGCGGTGGCCTGGCCCCAACAAACCTCCTGTGTTACCTCTGAGCGCCGCCGCCGGGAAAAGGGCCACAGGCGTCCTTGGCGCTGAGTCCGGGTCCGGATCCAGCGGCGGCCACGACTGAACACACTCTCATCGCTGCCTCTCTTGGGGCATCGGCCTCGGGACACGGGGAGACAACACGAAAACATGGTGTCCTCTCCAAGGTCTGTATCCGAGTGAGAGGGAAGGGCAGTTATAGAATGTGGCTGCCTGGTTCCCGGGTTCCAGGCTCTGTTGGGCTCCATCGTCAGGAAGTGAGGTCACTGGCTGGGTCCCCTGGCCCAAGCACCTCCTCAGACATGCTGACAAATTAAGAGCTCAGAGTTCCTCTCACATGAATTGAAAAGAAAATAATGAAATAGAATTTCATATCCTAAAAGAAAATACTGACTTACCAGAAGAAGTGCCTCTAATTTCTGACTATTTTTCTTATAACCAAGAAGTTCATGTAAAAAAGATTATATTTTTAATTGACTACAGTTTTACAAGTGTCTAAAAACATTAATATTTTAACTCTTAATCTTTCTGTTTTGATTTAGTTGGGTTTCAAGCCACAGTTCAAACCTAATTTTTTTCATTTATTTGATTGCTAAGTCAAAACCTCTTTTTGAAAATATGTTTCAGAATATTTTGTGGAATATGAAAGAACACATCCTTTTTTTTTTTTTATTTATTGATTAAGGTATTACATATGTGTCCTTATCTTCCCCATCCCCTGAACCCCCACTCATACCCTCATGCTCCTGAGGTCTATGTTCATTGGTTAGGCTTATATGCATGCATGCAAGTCCTTAGATTGATCTCTCCCCCTTGCCTCCACCCTCCCCTACCTTCCCTCTGAGATTTGACGGTCTGAATGATTCCTCTCTGTCTCTGGATCTGTTTTTATTCATCAGTTTATGTTGTTCATTATATTCCACAAATGAGTTAGATCATATGATATTTATCTTTCTCTGATTGGCTGATTTTGCTTAGCATAATGCTTTCCAGTTCCATCCATGCTGTTGCAATTGGTAAGAATTCCTTCTTTTTAGTATCGAGTTTCCTCAAATAACTAAATATAGAACTCCCTTTTTCATTTTTTGCCCAAATGATTTTCCTCTGGCTTGTTTTGACACCATGTGTGTTTTTCATGGGCATCTTAAATATGGAACTCCCATTTGACCCAGTGATTCCACTTCTAGAAATATATCCCAAGAAACTGGCA
This sequence comes from Ia io, assembly GCA_025583905.1. NCBI lineage: Eukaryota > Metazoa > Chordata > Mammalia > Chiroptera > Vespertilionidae > Ia > Ia io. The sequence continues at coordinate 53,899,067 of JAJQQW010000003.1, forward strand.
ACACCAATCAGAAAGGATATATGCATTCCTATGTTCATAGCAGCACAATTTACCATAGCTAAGATTTGGAAACAGCTTAAGTGCCCATCAGCAGATGAGTGCATTAGAAAACTGTGGTACATCTACACAATGGAATATTACACTGCAGTAAAAAAAAAAAAACACATCTTTAAAGTAAAAAATTGTTTTTCTTACTTAACCAAAATAAAAAAGATATGTTAAAGAAGTCACATTTTTAACAGTTTAATTTTTGCCGAGTTTCTGGTTTAAATGAAAGTTCTTTTAGCCATAAGAAAGCAGATACTGGATACTGCAAAGACAAGTGTGACACTTAAACTATTCAGAGCATATATTTGAAAATAATTGAATATGGTCAATAGAATTTTTTTCCAATGTGTACTTGTGGGAGAATGATATTCACCTGGCTGAGGTTCAACTTCTGTTCTATGGACTTTTAGAAGGATTTTTTTTCTTGGTTCTTAATATGACCTTGGTTTGTAAAAACCCCACCGATTCTCTCCTTTTATCAGCAGGCAACTTATATATGACTAGAGGTCTGGTGCATGAAAATCGTTCATGGAGCCTGGGGGGTGGGTCCCTCCATCCGGCCTGCACCCTTTCAATCCGGGACCCCTTGGGGGATGTCTGACTGTCAGTTTAGGCCTGAGTGGAATCAGGACTCACCAACAGTCAGACATCCCTCTCACAATCTGGGACGGCTGGTTCCTAAGTGTTCACCTGCCTGCTGATCCTCCTAACCACCTCTGCCTTGCCACCCTCTCAAAAGAATAGCTCGTTCACTCAGCCAATCGTGATTCTTTTAATCGGTTTGAATATTGGGACATACTTTTTCGATCAATTCTTCTTTTGACCTCACTAAATTGCAGAAGTTATGAGGCAATGAAATTCGTCATGAGGTCAGATCAACTGGAACCTTTCCGTTCCCAATTTCCAGCAATTGATGTGAGAATATCTCAGCTGATCTATTGTTTTGCAGCTGGACATGCATATTTGTAGTTAATTTTAACGTCTTTACGTGTCGCCACAAAGTAGAGTATTTCAGGCAATCATTTATTTCGTCCGCTGGTGTCGATTGAGGAATTACAGGTAATATTTGCCTGAAATCCCCTGCAAGCAATATTAATGCATTCCCAAATGGTCTGATGTTTCCACACAAATCTTGCAGTGATCAATCAAGAGCCTTGAGTAATTTTTTGTGTGCCATTGTGCATTCATCCGAAACAATAAGTTTGCATTTCTGCAATACTTTTGCCATGCTGGATGCTTTGGAAATGTTGCACGTAGGAGTTTCAATGAATTGCATGTTCAATGGCAATTTCAAAGCAGAATGAGCAGTTCTTCCACCTGGTAGCAATGTCGCAGCTATTCCGGACGTCGCAAGAGCTAAGGCTATGTCATTTTGGGATTGAATTGCTGCCAGACTCAATCTAATTAGGAATGTTTTACCAGTTCCTCCTGGCGCATCTAAGAAGAAGATTTCTCCAACCCCGTTATTGACAGTTTGCATTATTTTATCGTAAATGCCTTTTTGCTCAAGCATTAGCTTAGGAATATTTGCTTGCACATACGACAAAAGATCACCCGTGTTTTAATTTTGTTCACGATGCAATTCTACATCGAACGAAGCAGCAGCAGATCGATTGGGTAATGACATTCCCAGTTGATTGAGAACTTTGTTCGCGATTTCTAAGCACAAATCTTCAATCATTATCAACGCTTTGTTGTAGATTTCTGCTGTGAAATCCATGTTCATATTTGAATTTTCCTTGCGTATTCGATGGAAAATATCTTCAGCCATGTGCGATTTATATTTCTCCCATAACTCTGTTGTAGATGAAGGAGAGCAGGCGGTCAATATGATTGCAAACAATGCACGAATTTTATTTGGATGTGACATGTTGCACGCGTCATTAATGCATACATCCCAGTGTAGGTCGTTCTCCAATAAATTCAGAGCTTGACATGTACTGTGGAAAGTGGCATGTGTAACGCCGTTGACAGTTCTCAATTGCTGGAAAGACATTGGACCGGGCACATTTACCAGCAGCATGCGAAGAAAGAAGCACGGTGTATAGTCTGCCTATCATAGTTTCTTCGAATATGCCAGGTTGTCCGTCGACTCGCTCTCCTCATTTGCGTTGTTAAAATGATTTTCTGCTTGCATTCCATGTGTAATACGTAGGCACTTCCAAATACAGCAGTGTTTTCAGAAACACATCATTTTGACATAACGTGAAAAAAGCAGTTAACATTGTAGCGGGTGGATTCAGGGCTATTTTTTGCACATTTGCAGCTGTGAAATAAAAGCATTGTCCATTTTCTAGATGTACTGCTAAGTGAACAACAGCTGGACTTCGTTCATGTATGGGAAATGAAAGAATTCGCCATACAGCTTCATTGCTGCTTATGTATCTTCCAGCCTGATACTGTGCGATTTCATCAATATGTATGACCGCATTCCTATCACTTCTTTCTGGTTGCACGCCAAAAACTGCCATGTTGCTGCCTTGATTCATGTACTTACAAACATATTTGATCGATTTAACGGAGTTACAGTATTCCACGTTTATGTGCGCTTTGTATGTTTTTGATAGCAAAGGCGAATATGGAACAACCCAGCGGTCATCTACTTCGATGTCACCTTTTCGCATGTGTATGGTTGCTTATTTACCGCCATCTCCTGCTGATCTTCTTCTGTATAAGGGATATCCATCGTTTTCTGTAACTGTGTTGGATAGGAATGCTCGAGGATATCGCTTAGAGCATTCTCCGTCTATCATGCATGGTGAATTTGGATTCAGTGTACCGCAAGGTCCATGAATCATATTTTTCGTCACAACTTCATGCAAATCCTTATTGACGTCGGCATCGGGTATTTCAGCGCATATTACATCGTCAATTTCATTTGAAGTGATTCTGTTATAGAGCCAGATGAGTATATGTGCGTGTGGCAATCCTCTCTTTTGCCATTCCACTGAGTACATCCAGCAGCGCACAGACCCAAACACTTCATGTTTTACCATGAAATCCATCAGCGATTTTAGCTTCTGTCTGAAAACACGTGCTGTGATGTCATGCCTATCCACCGGCGATTGCCAGGAAGTAAGAGCTGTTGTATATCGTCCCAAGCTGGATTGCATGTGAATGCAATGAATAGATCTGGACGCCCGTAGTGACGAACATACGCAATTGCATCTTGAGCGTACTCATGCAGATGACATGGACTGCCTGTCTATGAAGAGGGCAAAATCGTTCGTCTTCCAGCGTTAGTTGTATTACCGTCATTTACAACTGCATCTCGCAAATGAACGTATTCTTCAGAGCGAAGCTTGGCCTGATTCAAACGGATGAATATCAAACGTTCTGTTTCGATTTTTGCATACATAGCTGCGAGGTATTGGTGAAACAATTGGCGGCATTTCAAAATGTGATTGTCTTCATTCTCTCGAATCATTAATCGGTATGAATAATAATAGTTCATTGCACTGCATTTCCTATTTGTTTCTTCGCCACTGACTGGATTTATCATCTTAACGTTGAAGTGATATCCATGGGCACCATCCCAAGAAATGATTGGATATTGCAGGGCATCGTAGCATCGATGAGTTTCTGCAACTTTTGTCAATTGATCGTTTCTCCGATGAAGAATAATATCTCTAGGTTGGAATTGATCTCCGACTATAACAATTGCCACTTCGTCTATAGTTGGAGCATTGAATCTTCGCACACGTTCTCCAGCAGGCGTTTTGTCAGCATGAATAACAATCTTGTGTGTATCCAATGGCATCAGGTCAATTGCTGTTTTGAACAAACGCACCAAATTGGTTTTTTTTTTTCGCGAAGAAGCTCTTGCAGTTGGGAAACGAGGGACCTTTTTATGCCCGTAGAAATTCCGCAGCGTGCATTCCATTCATCATTGCCATCACCGGTGAAATACATTTGTAGGGATTTATGTTGACCACCTGGGAAGGGAAGCAGGGAGCCGGCTTTAGGGTAAATTTGACCTTTCACTTTGGAAGTTGGCATGAATCGAGCTGCTACGGCTTCTGCACCGAACGACGTCCTTTGGAAGCACGAGTTGTATTTCCTGATGTTAGATAGGAAACGCTTTGGTTCGGCGGTATACCCGGCAAGCAACGCTTTTAATGGCTCTGGCGGTTCTCCAAGTTGAGGCAGTTTAATTTTTCCGGCGGCGCCAACACATTCCCTTCGTTTCTCCATTAAATTTCAGAGCCTTGCAATAAGGACACACTTCAGTCATGGTGCCGATGAGAACATGCCGGCTCAAACTATAATCACCAGCTGGGTTGTGCCGGAATGCAAGGCGATTGTAATCGCGTGATTGCTGAGCACGGAGTCCGGTTCGACGCTGATCTGCTGTTTCTCGTTGACGTCTTTCAGCCACTCTCAGCCTGTCGCGTTCATTCTGTTGAGAAGGAAGCAGATCTGAAGCTGCAGAACGCGATCGCTGCGCTCGCAACCGTGCATCCTCAAGTCTGGCTGCACGTCGCTCTGCTGCTTCCTGGGCACGTATTTGAGCCATTCTTTGTCTGTTTCGCTCGTTCGCTGACGCCCGTTCTTCCTCAGTTTGATTTGCAACTACTCTTCGCACTGCTTCCGCTCCGCGAGTAGGACGATGACCTAGGTTTGATCTTCTGCGAGGCATTATTTGGATGAACTAAAGCGGATGGAACTATACTCACGAAAAGAACGCTGTGATAAACGACACAGCTCAATTCCAACACAATGTCACACTAATCGTAAAATATTTAGTATAGCGTGTGTTGCCTTTACATCCAACAGATGGCGCTGTTTTTCAAAAAAAAGCATGTTTTTACCTGTCACAGGTGTGACATCTATATAATAGTAGGTATCAGGTATAGAAAAACTCGCGCGTATTCGAATGCAATATTGTGTCGAAATTTCAAAGCAATCGGTGAAGAACTTTCGGAGATTTAAGATTTTGAACAAACGAACGTTTTTATTTATATAGAAGATATATATATATATATATATATATATATATATATATATATATATATATATATATATATATATATATATATATATATTAATCCTCACCAGAGGGTATGTTTTTATTGATTTTAGAGAGACAGCAAAGGGAAGAGGGAGAGAGGGAAGCATTGATGTGAGAAACTTAGATCAGTTGCCTCTTGTATTCTCCCTGACCAGGGACTGAACCTGCAGGCTGGGTGCCCTGACCAGCAATCAAACCCACAACCTTTTGGAGTACCAGACTTTGCTCCAGCCCGTTGGGCCAGGGCTGAGTTGCTCTGACTTTGTATATTCCCCCAAGGGCCTTTTTTCTTAACTGTCCCTTGCACTGTTCTTGTGAGAGGGTTGTAATCCCCTTAGGACTGCATTTTCAGAAGCTTCCCACTCTCACTCTAGACTACACAGCCTCCGGAAGTTACTCATAATTTCTAGTTTAAGTACCTTAAAGGTTTATAGGAAGTCTGACCATCTTCTGTCCATGAAAGCCAATGTTTAGTTCATATGTCTACTGCCAGAGTCTGTCTCTCTTCAGACTTTGGGATGACTACTGTGTCCTGTGAGCTCATGCTGATAGATTTTACCAAATAGTTATTAATTTGAGGCCTGTCTCATTTTTTCCCTTTCTTGTAAGGATAGGAGTTACTTGTTATTTTATTTTCATTTTTTACATGTCTATGTAGAAACCAGAAACGCTTTTTCTCTTTGTTTTTGATTATCTCTACCTGCCTCTCTGCAATGATTATAGTTGGAACCCACAAAGAATAACTTCTCTCAAGAAAAAGAGTGATAAACTAAGTGATATAATAAAATTATCATGGAAACTTAGATAGTATGGTTTGATTTATAAAAGGCATGAAAGATCTTTTGGGGTGATGAAAGTTTTCAACACGCAGTGTTGATTTGGGGGGTAGTTAAACAGAATGAGCCTATGTGCCTGTACGCTCAAGGATTGTGTACATTTTGACAATTATGCCTCAATGTAAGGTATTTTAAAATAATTATAAAATTAATTCTATTTGTTAATCCTTAGGGTTTATGTGTGTCTGTTTTCAAATATCGGGTCTCTATTATGTTGAATTATGCAGAAGCAACCTTAGGAAAATAAGTCTTGTTTAGTAAGTGGCAACATTTGTGAATAAAAATGACATCACATTTTCTTCTGCAGAGATACAACGTTTGGAGAGCAGAACATGGATTACTTTCTGCTCCTGCTACACACTAGCACAAGGTACTGATTGATTGTTTAAAATGTGGGAGGAGAAGAAATGCAACTTACAAAATCTAATGTAAGAATACTAGAGAAGATATTAAACTAATACAAACCATAGCCAGTCAGCACACCCCTTCATTTTTAATTAAGTCAGTAATGTCAAATATTTTCATATTAATTATTACTCTTATGATAATAAGAATTCTGGCCCTAGGCAGTTTGGCTCAGTGGCTGGAGTGTCGGCCTGCGAACTGAGAGGTCCCGGGTTTGATTCCAGTCAAGGGCACATGCCCAGGCTATGGGCTCGATCCCCAGTGGGGGGCTTGCAGGAGGCAGGCAGCCAATGATTCTCTTTCATCATTGATGTTTCTATCTCTCTCTCCCTCTTCCTTCCTCTCTGAAATCCATAAAAATAAAAAATAAAAATAAAATAAAAAAAGAATTCTGAACCTGTGACTGTAGAACCAGCAAGAAAAAATGCTATAATTGCACCCATAGTGAGTGAAGTTGTTATGCCACACTGTTACTTCAAAACACTATAGCCAGGCTTTTTGGACATATTTTTTTTGTATTAGAAACTAGTGCTCTGAACAGTTCCTGTCTTTTCATCTAAAATAAAATTGAATAAGAAATATATTCACATGGCTAAAAATAATCTATGAATTACTTAAATGCCCCCTCCTTTTGTATCCCTGCAATGTTAGGTTTTGTAGAAGCAGATACAGAAATAAATTATTATCTTCACTCATTTTTAATATAAAAGGAAGGTCACTTGACACTGTGTTTCCCACATAGGTTTTTGTTGCTGTTGTTTTACTAACAGTTTAGTTTGAAAGAAATTCAGTATATTCCATAATGTTTCCTCTTTCTTTTTTCTTTTGCAGTGCGTATTACTACATTTGTGGATATATCATGATTTATTTAACCAATATTTCATTGCTGGATATTTGGATTACTGACAATATCTACTTGTTTCAAACAAAGCTAAAATGGATAAACTATTGCATATGCCATTTCACATATGCATTAATATCCATTAGATACTAGTAAATCCCCAGACATAAAAATCACTGGGAGGGACTATATAGACACATATAATTTTGATGTATACTGCCAATTTCCCCTCCAGGAAGTTTGTGCTGTTGTATACTCCAAGCAATAACAGATCAGACTTACTGTTTCCTTAGTCTCATAAGAAGAGTGTTATCAACATCAGATTTTGTCAAGTGGATGAGTGGTGCTATATTGTATGAGAGAATAGCTGTCTTTACTTTTTATTGCAGTAGAATATTTTTATCTACATAAATAGATGAATCTTAATGTTTGGCTTGATGAATTTTTATGTGTGTAGATATAAAGTTTCACAAATGGTCACCATATGAATACATCCTTGTGGAAATATACAATATTCCCAGCATCCTGGAAGGCTCCCCAAATCTACCTTCACACAGCACACCCTTAAGAAGAACCGGATTTGTTTTTACTATTTTGAATTTAATATAAATGAGAAATAATAGCAGTAGTGTTATGCTATGTGGCTTTTCCCCTCAGTAATATCCTATATAATAGAGAGCTAATACACTAATTAGACTGGACAGCAGAACAACCTTCCAGAATGACCAGAGGGTGGGGCGCCGGGGCCAGTGAGCCTGCACTGCCAGGCCAGCCATGGCTATCCCAGCACAGCCCCTTCCGCAGAGGTGGGATGGGGCGTGACTGTGGTGCCTCAACTTCCCACTGCCCCTCCCCTGGCCAGCCTGCCCCTGATCGGCCTCCCCCCACCAGTGGACGGGGGGCAGGGACAGTGCTAAGGAGCAGCAAGCCTGGCTTCTGGTTGAGCCCTGCACTCAGCCAGGAGCCAGGCTCATGGCTGGCGAGCTCAGCAGTGGTGGTGGGAGCCTCTCCTGCCTCAGCGGCAGTGGGACGCCCCCTTAGGGTTCCTGGACTGCGAGAGGGCGCAGGCTGGGCTGAGGGATCCCCCCCCACCAAGCACACAAATTTCATGCACCGAGCCTCTAGTGTCTACATAATATAGTATATACAAATTTTACACTTATTTTCATTGCTATCGTATCTCATTGCATGAACATGGCATGATTTATATATTTTATAATATATACTACTTTCATTGGTTCCCACTCTTTGCTTTTCAAAAATAACAGCCATCTCCCAGCCATGCTTTACCTACCTTCCCACACAATTTAACATGCTGAATTTCATAATTCCATTGAAAACATTTTTCACTCATATCTGATTTATTCTTTGACCCATGGATTATAAAGATTTGTGTAGTCAATTTCAAAATCTTTGAAAATTTTCAAGTTAGCTTTCTAATATTGCATTCTAGTTTGATACCACATATTAAAAGAAAATAAACTCAAATGATTTTAAAGCTTTGATGTTGATTGCTACATGTTTTTTAGTGGAGTTTGTTAATTTCAACATGAGCTTGAAAAGATTATATTTTAAGATGTTGAATATGGTGTTCCACATATCTCAACTACAACACTCAACCATGATATTTAAATTGTAATGTTTTCAAGGATTTCTTTATTTGCTTGTTTTATGAGTGTTTTAGAGAGGCATGTTAAAATTCTGATTGTGATTTCTCAGCATTTAGTCATATCAACTTTTTTTTTTTAATGCTCTTAAGAAGTATATAAAATTTAGGATTGTTATATTTTCTTCTAGAAGTAATATTTTAAATTGTAATAGTATACCCCTTTAACATCTGCATTTTGTCATAAATCTTATGTGTTCTTATATTAAGATAGTCATCTCATTTTTCTCTCAGTGAATGTTTGCCTGATAAATATATTCTATATTTTCATTTCTTCTGTATAATGATATAGTACATGTGTATGTATTCTATAAATTATATGTTATTTAATTTTTTATTAATCTAGTCTGATAATTTTTATATTTTATTAAGTTTAGAAAATATACATTAGTGCATATATTACCTGATAGACATGTGGTTAAATCTATTACCATGTTATTTATTTTCTAATTGTCCAATATGACTTCCATTATTATATTCCTCCTTTCCCATTCCCTTCATAGTGAAAAAAAATTTTATTATTGCATTTTTAACTGTTCTAATTTTTCTATATACATTGAGAATAATTATCTTGGGGTGTATCATAGAATATTTTATTTATTTGATTACAACTTAGTTCAACAGTATTTTGATAGGCTTATAGATATTCTTTGTGTGTGTGTGTGTGTGTGTGTGTGTGTGAACTGTATATTCATATTGTTTAGCCATTTATCTTTTAAATGTGGACCTTTTCTTAAAAAGTTGTGAAAGAATCTCCATCTGTTAGGGAAAAACGCACTTTGCAAAGATGTAAATTTTCAGGGGAAGTTTTTTCCCTCTTGCAATTTTTCAAATGAATTTATTACATTTTACAAAGGTAAATATAAATTTACAAGTAGTTGCAACAAATAATTTAGGAAGATTTCATATACCATTCAATCTGCTTCTCCAATAGTAACATCATGCAAAACAAATACAATATCACAACTATGATATTTACCTTGATATAATCTACCGATTCTCAGTTAGGGCACATGCCCAGATTGGGGGAATGATCCCCAGTGTGGGGCGTACAAGAGGAAGTCCATCAGTGGTTCTCTCTCATCATTGATGTTTTCTATCTCCCTTTCCCTCCATGAAATCAATAAAATATATTTAAAATATTTATAGGTGTGTATCTATACAGACTAATATATACCCACATGTTGCCTTATTCTTTCAGCTAAAAAGTAGAGAACTAATGCCATCCCAAGAGCATCAAGCATACTTAACACTCAGAAGATGGTTTCTAGTATGATTTCCCAATAAAGGAAATCAGGGCTCCTGGGAGAAAAGGCTGATTCTAGGCCTGGGGAAGGACATATGTAAGATGAGTCTAGCACATCTTGTAGTGACAGAAAGAAAGCCAATACTTAAACAAACCTCACAACAATGGTGAATGTCAATGGGACAAACAAGCCACATGAAAGAGATTTCAATGGCTAAAGCTGGAATCATGTGAGCAGCAAAATAAGTGTAGTAGTACCTCAGCCAAATAACCAGGAATTAACATTAACAGTGATTAGTCATGTTGATCATATGTTCCCTTGATATGACATAATGAAAATGACACATGATCTCTAAAAATATCAGAGAAATCTTAATTGAAGGTCACTCTAGAAAATACTTGATCAGTACATTTCAAACTCAAAGTTATCAAAAACAAGGTAAGTCTGAGAAACTGTCACAACCAAGATGAATCTAAGGACATAGACTACTAAATACAATATGATACTCTTGTGATCCTGAGAAAAAAGTAAAATCCAGAAATATGAATACATATGGACATCAGTTAATGCTAATGTATCAGACATGGTTCATTAATTGGAACAAGTGTAACACACCAATGCAAGATATTAGCTATGGAAGACACTGTGATATCTTTCTCTGAGTGGCTTATTTCACTTAGCATAATGCTCTCCAGTTCCATCCATGTTGCTGCAAATGATAAGAGTTCCTTCTTTTTATAGCAGCGTAGTATTCCATTGTGTAGATGTACCACAGTTTTCTAATCCACTCATCTGCTGATGGGCACTTAGGCTGTTTACAAATCTTAGCTATGGTAAATTGTGTTGCTATGAACATAGGGGTGCATATATCCTTTCTGATTGGTGTTTCTAGTTTCTTGGGATATATTCCTAGAAGTGGTAATAGGGGGATAGGGACACATATGTAATACCTTAATCAATAAAGATAAAAAGATCCCATTTGCAAAGGCAAATACTGAATGTGTTTTATTCATATTTTTATTCCCAGTACTTAACACTAATAGGTATTCAACAAATGTTTAATGGATGGTTGGGTAATAAATTGAATTAAACACTATCAAAAAAACAAAACAAAAACAAAACAAAACTGAAGACACTCTGTGCCAGAACACAGTAGGAATGCTGTATTGTCTGCAACTTTTATTTTAATATAAATTTATTATAAAGTAAAGCTTATTTAAAATAAAACAGAGAACAACTTCCTTGTTGATGGCAGGAGTGTAAAACAATTTGTACCATCTTTAGCTTATCACACATGTTTAACCAATGTTCTCCTTAGATCCTGGGCTCCACAACAGAGACAAATCCAAAAAATTTTGAGTAAAACGGAAACACTGGCTGTACATCCCATTCATATTGTTTAGATCATCCTGAAGCAGATTTCTGTTCACAATACACATTCCATCACCTCTTGTTATTCACAAATGGAACTCACAGTTCAACTTATTAAAAAATAAGTAAAGTAAAATAACAGTATCAACAATGAAAATACACCAAAAAAGTCAAAACATTTTGGTGAGTGAAATCCAATCAATCCCTAAAGTCTCTCATTGATTAAAACATCAAAGTTAAAGCTTTTACCCCAAGTTTAAGCAATTTGTTATTACTCATAATTCTACTCACAAAATAACTAAAAACTATTCATGTCATTTGCCTCACCTACCAGATCTCTCATATGGTCAAAAGTATAAATAAAGTTTATTTTACATCTTGGCTTCTTAATGACGTTTAGCCTTTGCAATCATTTTGGTCTGAAATAGACAGTGACGCTGAACAAGCACAGTGCCCATAGAGAAGCAGATCAGTTAGTTGTCAGCTGAAGCTTCATTTCAAGTGTCAGAGAAAGGCACTCCTGAAAGAACATTGAAATATAACAGTAGTAGAATTTCACCAAAATTGGAAGGAACATTTTGGTTGTGAATAATATTCTTCCAAATGCAGCTGATAAAACTGACTTAATAGCTCTTTACAATGTACTACTAATGGAGTCAACTATGCTGCCCATAAATACACAATGCCCACAAAGGAGAACCAGTTACAAGGTCTCACTTTTGTTTACCCCAATCTGTAGGATCAGAGATTGTATTAGTGCTTTAGTAGTAGGGCTTTTAAAATATCTTTAGTATTGGAAAAATACGTATTTAGTGGGTCAATTGCAGCAGGAATCTTGAAATAACACATGAAATCATACCAGTTAACTTTATATATTTTAGAAGAAGCTTATTCTAGAACAGAAGAAATTATCAGTCCTAAACAGCAGAAACTCAAGTGTAAAAGCCCATGATAGTAGTCTTACGAATATGTAAATTTGAGAAAGCACTTCAATTTACTTCAAAACCATATAACAGTTGCTTTCATTCCACTAGAGACACTATGTGGTCTTTTTAGAGAAATTGAAAGCCTAATAGAAAATATTCACTCAAAATTGAACAGTCCATTTACTATCTGCTAGCAGCTCTATGAAGACTCTATGTTTCAGTCAAATACCTGAACCTGTAGACCCAGATTAGTACATTAAACCAATCCTATATAATAAAAGCCTAATATGCAACTTGTCCCCATTTGACTGGGAGTTCCACCAATCGCTATGATGTGCACTGACCACCAGGGGGCGGCATGGAACATGGTGGGAGTCAGTGATGCGGTGCTGGCAGCGGGTGGCAGTGGAGGCGCTTCTGGCCCCAATGGGCCCTGATGAGAGTGGGAACGCGGCAGGATGTTGGAACAGGTGAGTGAGCAGTGCCAGGTTAAGGCGAGTGCGAGTGGGGGCCTGATTGCCCCACCAATAGCCCCACAGACAGTGACCAGCGGCAGTGGCGGGGGCGGGGCCTCTGCCTGGATCCCAGGCGCTGAGAGAGCCAGGCAGAGACCCTGGCCTCAATTGATAGCCCCACAGGCAGGATAATGGAGCAGGTGAGGGGGCGGTACCAGGCCAAGGTGGGGTACCAGGTGGGACTGTGGGGCTGTGAGGCTGGGGGTGTGAGGTGGGGCCCGATTTCCACAGCCACCCTGAGGGACCCTACCCAAGCATGAATTTGTGCACCAGGCCTCTAGAATAATATAAAATCAGACTGCTGTAAGTTATACCAATAGGTTGGGCCTCAATCTTTGATTTGCAGGCCAACCAGGGGCTCTAGAAAACAACAACAATAACAATGAAATCCACCTCTTTAAATGTTATAAAAGTAATATGTACCCTCTTTTTTGCTTCTTTTTCTTTTTTATTATTTTGTAATAAAGCTTAGCATTCATGTGTATGCAAGCAAGCAGAAAAATCCCTGTTCAACATGTACTTTGAACCAGCCTGACTCAATTGAGCTGGGTGTTTTTTCATGTATTTCTTATCCATCTATAGACTGACAATGTCCTTTTAGTTGATAATCATTCTTAATGGAAAAACTTGCAAACCAAAGTGATTGCCAGACATAAATATCCAACAATAATAAGAAAATTCCAAGAAAATATTTCAACCAAACAATAGGTTAGTTTAGCCATTAAAATGATGTCTTACAGGATACTCACATTTCATCATGCATGCAATATATGGCACTGACATTCATTTCTTTGAGTCAAGTGTTCTCTAGGACAAAGGCCGAAAGCCTGATTCCAACATTAGCCTGTTAGCTGATTCTCCTACAATAATATAGCAATGCAGCTTCTCCTTATAGATTTGATTACCTACCAATGTGAACTGGTATCTATGTGCTATTATATGTTGAGATACAAAGACTAAAGTAAAATAAAACAGAACATGTTAGAAGCAAGGCATGGTAATTTGGACCTACTTGAATTAATATGTTTAGTGAAGAATCCTCAGGAAGTTTAGTAATGGACCATATAGATATCTGTGGTAGCATTTCTGACAGAAATCAACAAGTACAAAGGCTGTGACCCTGGGTGTTGTGTTGAGACATATTAAGTAGGTCAGTGAATCTGGAGAGAATGATCAATGAAAGAGCAATGATTACTTGTCATAAACTAGTGCTTTGGGTTTTACTCTGACTGCAAAGAGAGGTTACTGGAGATTTTTGAGCAGAAAATTAAATGCTATAATGTGTTTTAAATATATTTAAAAATAACAACAGTACTTTAGATGCACTATGAAAAAGGTTTCCCCTCTCTGTCTCTCTCTCTTTCTGCCCCAGGCTCTCTGCATGTTTACCTGTGTCTCTCTTTATATAATTATATAGTACTAGAGGCCCAGTGCACAAAATTTACAAACGGGGATGTGTGTGTGTATCCCTCAGCCCAGCCTGTACCCTCTCCAATCTGGGACCCTCGAGGACTGTCTGACTGCCCGTTTAGGCCCGATCCCGGTGGGCAGTCAGACATCCCTCTCACAATCCAGGACTGCTGGCTCCCAACCACTTGCCTGCCTGCCTGCCTGATTGCCCCTAACCACTTCTTCCTGCCAGACTGATCACCCCCTAACTACTCCCTTACCAGCCTGATTGATGCCTAAGTGCTCCCCTGCAGGCCTGGTCACCCCTAACTGCCCTCCCCTGCCAGCCTGGTCACCCCTAACTGCCCTCCCCTGCAGGCCTTATCCCTCCCAACTGCCCTCCCCTGCAGGCCTGATTCTCCCCAACTGCCCTCCCCTGGTCTCACCCAACTGCCCTCCCCTGCTGGCCATCTTGTGGCAGCCATCTTTGACCACATGGGGGTGGCCATCTTGTGTGTTGGAGTGATGGTCAATTTACATATTACCTCTTTATTATTTAGGATATATAGCATATATAAAAAGACATGCATTGTATAAACCCACATGTAATATTATATATAACATACATAAAATAAAAATTTACATAATATTCAGTAGTATGTTTTTAAGATGAATATTCTGAATGTTATGGCAATGCAAGTGTTTAGACTAAACACTATTATAGCAACCAAATGAATTATTGAGCAAATTCATAAATGAATAAATAAATGAATGATCAAATTAATATATGGTGTGTAGAGTATGTTTGTATATTGTGATATAATATATTTTGTAGTACAGATAAACACATGATATGTTATGTTTTGGCTTAGTTAGTAAGGTTAGGCAATTACTTTGAAAGAATAATTTGCATAATTTACATGAATTTACACTTAGACTTTGAGAGTCTAAGCTCTAACAAAATACAATTAGCGTGCTAAATTTGTTTTCAAAGTCAATATTTACTGCAGAACACAAATTAAGTCACCTTTTAAACTAAGAAATTCTATTATGTGCTTAATTAGAAATTCCCTCACAAAGTTTTATTTATGAATTCTTAATTTAATGTATCTGAATGAACTGATTAGCTATTTTAAAAACTACATTATGACATAAATCTTAACTGTCCTTGATCTTCACCCATAATTGAGCAAGATGGATTAGTAAATTGTACTACTTACTTCTTTGTGTACTGCCCATGTGGTAATATCTGAATACAACTACTCAAACTTCACCTTGTAATTTTCTTTTCCCTGTACCTATAAAAACAGTAAGATTAAATTAAATACCTACAGTTAAAAATGCAGAAGTTTTCAAAATAGAATTCATATAAAATATATAATAAAGTACAGAAATAACCACTATTTTTAATAAGATATATGATTATAAATATTCTTATTATGCCACCTTAACATTTAAATACTGGTATATTGCTTTGCTTATTTCTGTAATTATCCATTATAGTATAAATCCATAATTTAAATACTATGTTTTTCTTGCCTTATTTCTTCTACATTTGCAAATTTCCTGATTCAAAGTATTAGCTCAGAAAATTTTTAACACTTTTATTGAGATATCATTCACACTCCATAACATTCACCTCTGTTTAGTTTATAACACAATGAATGTTAGTATTGAAAGAGTTGTACAGCAATCATCCAATCTAATTTTAGAACATTTCTATAATCCTGAAAGGAAGACTTTTGCCAATTTACAGTCATTCTTCATTCCCATCATTAGTCATGGGAACACATGATTTTCTGTCTCCATGAAATCAGCTTTTTGGATATTCTATATAATAAAAGCCTAATATGCAAATTGACTGAACGGCAGAACGACTGACATAACGGCTGGTCACTATGACTCACACTGACGACCAAGGGGAAGATGCTCAACACAGGAGCTGCCTCCAGCCCACAAGCCCCAGGCCAGCCAAAGTGGATGCCAGTGGGGCCCCCCAATCACCCCACCAGTCGCCACACAGAGGGAGGTGACTCGTGGTGGTGGGAGTGGGGGGCAGGGCCGGCGAACAGGTGTCACCAGGCTGGCCAAGGCGGGTGCCAGCGGGGGCCCCCCAATCTCCCCACCAGTTGCTCCACAGATTGGCCCTGATTGCCGGCCAGGCCTAGGGACCCTACCCGTGCACGAATTTTGTGCACTGAGCCTCTAGTTTCATATAAATGAAATTCCATGATATGTTTTATGTGTGTCTTGCTTCTTTCACTTAGCAAATGCTTGTGAGGCTCATCTATGTTGCCACATGTATCAATTAATCATTCCTTCCTATTGCAAATAATACCCCACTACATGGATGTGCCTCCTTTGGTTCATCATCAGTTGATGAACTCGCAGGTTGTTTCCACTATGGGATATTATAGATAATGCTGCTATGAACAACATGAAACTAATCTTTGTGTAGACATATATTTTATTTTTCCTGAGTAGATATGTAGGAGAGAAATTTCTTGGTCATATGGCAAGTATATCTTTAAATGATTAAGAAATTAAAAAGGACATGGAAGGGTTTAATCCCTTCCACTGTGTAGAGGGCCCCCTGGGAAGGCACCTGAGCATTCTAAATTGGCCCCTCTTGCCCTTTTGGCCAAGAGGGACCCGCTTCTCACAATCTAATTGTCCACAGCTGTTGCCTGAGCTTCTGTTCATGCCAAGGTTGAAACCTCGTGATGGCTGGTACCATGGATCTGTCTCTCGCCCAGTGGGGTGAGCTGGGCCTCCTTGGAGAAGAAACCTGGGTTCCACAAGATATGTGATCAGTGCTAGGACCCTGCAGCAGGAGAGGGGATCCCAAGGCAGGTGCTGGGCGTGGAGGCCATGGGGGCATAGGTGACAAAGGAGACAGAACTAAACCTCACATCACCCTGCTTGGCCCCGGAAGATGGCTGGTTAGCCAGAGACGGGTAAGATTCCTCAGTGAAGGAACAACCTAAGACAGGCACAGTTGCATAGGGGCCATCAGGAGAGAACTTGGGGGTCAACAGAGGTGGGGCACAGACCTTCACCCCCCCAAGTTTGCAGGGGCCTGAACCCTCACCCCTGCTGAAGGAGATCTCCTGCCCCCATGGCTGCTCAGCTTCACATGCCCAGCTCAAATCGGGACCCAGGTTACAGAGACTTGGCCGACAACAGATGCCCTCTCACTGCAACAAGACTTGATGGAGATGTCTTGCACCCATGATCCGGGGAACTGGGGTCTATGATATCTAAATCCAGCCTAGAACCAGGAATGCTCAGGGCCTACTCAAGAAGGCAAATAATCCTCTCCACTAATAATTACAGGGTAAAACAAGATGGTTGTTAGAGTATTAAATTTGACAGTAAAATAGTAGTCAAGTTTTCAGACTAATTTAAATTGGCCAATCAAAATTAGCAAATACTCTAGAAAAATCAATTGTACTGGACAAAAAAGCTGTTACTAAGTGTTAACTATAATTTTTATTGGTAGTTCATCTCATGGTAAAAGTGCGTAACATATAATGAACCTAAAGCAGTCACATTTTAGTGCAAAAATGTAAAATTTAAAAGCTATCAAGATTACAGCATAAAATTTCCAAAAGCCTCCCAATATTTAAACCAAAAAAGGGGGGATAGTAGAAGAATATCATGTAAGGAAAAATATCCTGCAAATAAATTACATCTAGAAAATTTTTACTTTAGAAAATTAACTTTCATTTGTAATGCTAACAGCAAGTCACCCAGGTAAAACATACATGGTGTCAAAACAAGCCAAAGGAAAATCGTTTGGGTGAAAAAATGAAAAAGGATCGCAAGTCAAATTTATAGAAAATATTCCTTTATTAACTTTTGGTCGAGAATATGTTTGTATATTTTCAGAAAACAACTCCGAGACATGTGGATTCCTGCAACAGAGAGGAATTGACAGGAGTGCTCCAGCCATGAAGTCAGAAGAGAAACAGTCCAGAGATGGAAGACGCTGACGATGCCTTGCCATACTAGCAGTCAGCAGATATGCGTCACTGCAGATTGCCCAGGACCAAACCAGAGAGGGTCGGACCTGCATTACCACCATTTGTCCACCATCCAGAACTGAAATATCATTGCTGTTATGAACACATAAACAACTGTTGGACATAAAAACCGGGACTCAAAAGAACTGTTGGCTCAGAAAGAAACTCACTATAGACTGATTCATTTGCCTCTTATCATAACTATTATTGCTTGTCTCATTTTCGGTTCCTATAAGTGTATTTCTAGTATCACATGAGCTCACTCATCTAGGGGAAAAGATGAACAACATAGACTGAAGAACAAGAACAGCATTGATCAGACTGTCAGACCTCAGAGGGAAGGTAGGGGAGGGTGGGGACAAGGGAGATAGATCAACCAAAGGACTTGTGTGCTTGCATATGAGCCTAACCAGTGATCACGGACAACAGGGGTAGGGGGCATGCGTGTGGGGGGGTTTGGGAAGGGAATGGGGGGGGTTGATGACAAATATGTGATACCTTAATCAATAAAGTAATTAAAAAGAAAAAGAAATGCCCATAGTATGTTTTTAAATAACTGTACTATTGTACTTTTTACTAGCAATGTTTGTGGGTTTCCATTTTATTCATCCTTGCTAACAATTGTTAATGTCCATCTAATCCTTATTTAAAGAAAAACAGAAAACAACTCAGCAAAACAGGAATAGAAGGAATATTCCTCAAACTTACCATGATAGCCTTTGAAAAAAATCTGCTAGTGCTGTCATATCTAAAGATGAAAGACTACATTATATCCCATTAATGTCAAGAACATGGCAAGGATAGTCTCTCTCATTATTTCTACTCACCAATTTACTGAAGATGCTGAATGGAAGTACATTAAATGAAGATAAAGGAATCCAGGGACCCAAATCATAAAGGGAGAAGGGAAAATGTTTATAGATAGATAACCATAATTTTTTAAGGAAATCCTATGAAACCTTCAAAAATGTTTAAATAACCAAAAAGTGATTTCAGCAAGTTTACATTAAGTTTATAATTTCAACATACAAAAATTAAATTTTGTGAACAAATTCTAGAAACTGTCAGTGAAGAATCAAATATTGAAAATGTTTAAATCACTTAAAATAACATCAAAATATGAAATTTAAGGATAAATCTGATAAAATATGTGCAAGAATTTTACTCTGAAAAATTTTAAACATTTCCCAGAAACATTAAAGGTCACAAATAAATTAATAAATGCACTGTGTTCATAATAAAAATATTCCATATTGTTAATATATCAATTCACCCCAAATTAACCTATATTTTTAAAACCCATCCCAATAAAAACTTGTGGCTTTTTCTTTTTTGGTGGAAGTTAATGAGCTTATTTAAATTTTTATATAAAAATCTAGAATATAGGACAGCCAAAACCAATTGAAAAAGATGCATGTTGGAAGACTGACTATGATATCAAGACCAATTTTAAAGCTGCAATAATGGATGATGTGATATTGGCATAAAATAAGTAGGTCAATGGAATAGCAAAAAAGCCTATAGATAGGACTATGAATTTATGTTACACTGATTTTTTTAAAAATTACAAAAACATCTCAGTGGAGAAATAATAGTCTTTTCTACAAATACCACCAGAAAGATTGGATACTCATATGCAAAAACAAAACAAAACAAAATATACCTCTATCAATCCCTTACAAAATATACAAATGTTAATTTAAATGTAGCCTAGCCCATGTGGCTCAGTGGTTGAGCATTTACCCATGCACCAGGAGGTCAGGATTCGATACCCAGTCAGGGCACATGTCTGGATGCAGGCTCAATCCCCAGTGTGGGGCGCGCAGGAGGCAGCTGATAAATGATTCTCTCTCATCATTGATGTTTCTATTCCTCTATCTCTCACCTTTTTTCTCTCTAAATCAATAAAAGCATATTTTTAAAAAAATGTAGCAGAGACCTCACTATAAACCATAAAGTTTCTAGAGGAAATTATAGGAGGCAATATTTGTAACACTGAGCTTAAAAAGGATATCTTAGGTACAAAACCAAAAAGTGCAATCCATAAGAGAAAAATTAATACATTGGACTTCATCAAATTAAGACCTGCTGCTCTTTTAAAGATATTTTAAAGACAGTATAAAGGCAAGCCAATGACTGGGAAAAATATTTTTGAAATCACATATCTGAATAAGTACTTTTACCCAGGGTATGTAAAGAACTCTCAGTAAGTAATAAAAATACATTATACATTAAAAATATCTGTAAAAACAGAACAGAAAAAAGAAAGCCACTAAAGAAGAAAAATGGCCCTGCTGGCATGGCTCAGTGGTTGAGCATTGATCTATGAACCTGGAGGTCACGGTTCAATTCCCAGTTAGGGCACATGGCTGGTTTGCAGTCTAGATCCCCAGTAAGAGGTGTGCAGGAGGCAGCCAATCAATGACTCTTTCTCATCATTGATGTTTCTATCTCTCTCTCCCTCTTTCCCTTCCTCTGTGAAATCAATAAAAAATATATTTTAAAAATGAATGACAAGTAAGGGCAAGGAATGTTAGACAACATGGAGCACTGGATTTTTACAATCTGAAAGAGAAGAAAGTTTATTCTTTTACATTTGAATTACCTTAATTTGGCAATGTTTTAGAAACAATTATGATAAACATTAAAAGGGAATTAATTAGAGGAAATATTTTAATATTGCTATTTTCCCTTTCTCTATAATAGAAGTGTCAAAGATTAAAGAAAATTAGTAAAACGTATATGAAAATCTCCCTCCTGTCAGAGTCAGGGGAGCGTCGCAGGACCCAGAGTCAAGTCCCTGCCCACCCGTGTGCGCCTCGAAATCACGTGAGACCCAAACCCGGCTGGCTCCAACTCTGTCAAGCCCCGTGGGGTGGGGGGCACAGCCTCAGGTTCCCTGTCAAGCCCCACCAGGCAGAGGGCACAGCCTCAGGTCCCCCGGCATGGCCTCAGGTCTCCTAGCCCTGGCGTGAGGGTGTGGCGACCATTTGCATATTAGCTCTTTATTATATAGGATTCTATGTAAAGAAACTTTATTTCTTTTTTAGTAAGCAGATTTTCAGATATATAACTAATTAAAAATGTTGGTAGATATTGTCTGACACATTCACAAGATCTTATATTAACATACTCCAGTTTTGTTTGTTTTTTAACTTAATATTCAGTATGAACAAAATGCTCTTTCAAATGAGTCATAATAATTTTGGAAGGAAATAATCAGTAAAATCAGAGCTTTAGGATATCCTTTTAAATCATGTGTTATTCCAGAGTTAATGACACATTTACTAGACAGACCAAATATAGCGATTACAATGCTGGGCAATACATTATATGAATTGCAATCATAATAATAACATTTTTCTATTTCTTAATGGCCTATCTGAAATTTGTATTGAATAGTATTTGTTTCCGCTTTGCATTAGCACCTCAATTAATTTGTCATGAAGAGACTATAGTTCCTTAACATGCTTGTAAACTTTTATTCTTAACATCAGCTCATGTTATAATTTTAATCTCTATTTAAAAATATACTAATAGAGAAAAGAGTGTTTTGGACAGAAAAGAATGGTAACTACAACAGTATCTAAAATCGCATAGATGTCTGCTCATATATCATTAGGAAACTAATGTTAACTTTATTCAATTTAACAAAGAATCCAGACAATTTCTGTAAAATAATCTCATCTATGACTGAGCAATAAAAACCAAATAAGTCAATTATAATTATAGTTTATAAGGTAATACCTGTACTTTGAGAAGAGTCTGTAAAAATAAAAAATGTATCAAAGAGAATTTGGTATATCATTACTCCATTTTGCTTAATTGCTCTGCCCAACAGTTCAGAGAACCACACACTACACAGGTAATAGCTATCATTATCATCAATATGTAATATAAAGACGCTCAACCTTTAAGCTGTTTTGTGAAAATATGAAGCTGTATCTTTTAAAATAAGTTAAATTATCATATGTCATCTATTGAATATGTGTCAAAAGTATCCCACATTTCACTTTCAGGTGTTAGATTAACATTAAATGCAGCATGTCTTGATATGGACATGCTTTTGTGATTCTGAGGTAGAAATTGGCTGTGCTGACCTTATCCTATTTTAAAATCAAGACATGTATTGCAACTTTTAAAGGCTTTAAATAACATGTTTTTGAAGAATGAATGAATTGAAGTGAAAAAGCCTGTGTAATTGAATCTGAATTGACTGGTTTTATTGGTTATAAAAAAATAGTTTATTATGACAACTCAATTTAAAATTGCCTAGTTAAGTATAGTGTTCGAATCTCTATTAAATATCTTATTTTCAGGGCTCATTGCAGCTTTATAAAAATTATTTAGGCTAAAACTAGATGAATATTTTTGATGAACCTGTTAATTTACTATTATTCAATTTAACAAAGCAGTTTCAATTTAAGGAACAAATTTAAATAACTTACTTAAAGGAGTAATTTCCACTTTCCTTTTCTTTACTTTTCCTAAGCAATATCTCAGGACTGAATTTCCAAGCAATGTTGTGATAAAGGATGAAAACCTCAGGATGGAGAGTAAAATATACTCAGCTCCTTCTAAAATAGGCAATGTCTTAGAGTTATCAAATCTACAAAGAAAAAATGCAATGACTATGATGTAAAATTAGCCTAAATTCCATGGGAACATTTAATATTATTTTCCCACTTCTCTGAATGAATCATTATTTTGAGGTTAATAATTTTAAAATTCCCAAGAATACCATAGAAATTGATTTTTCCACCTCAGATCCTCTTTTCAATGAAAATGATTCATGTGTAATGATACTTGTACTCCTTTCAGGTCCAATTTAACTTTACGAGGAATTGATTATTCAGTGTATGTAGTAGGTTTTATTTAATATAAAAAATCTTCAATTATAAAAGGTAACTTAAGCAATGTCTTACCGTGTAACTCTCTGGTATGTGATTTTTTCCTTATATAATAGTCCCTATTATTTCTGTTCAAAATTAACTGGATCTTAGTGGCTGCTTTGATTCTAAAATGTCATAAAATAAAACTTAGTTATCTTAACTAGGCTAGAGGAAGCTGAATTATGGACAAAATCAATTACATGTAATTAGTCATAATTGGTCCTGGTGTCTATTACTACCTAATAAAATAGCATGTGGAAGTCAGTATAATACAATTTTAATATAATCTTCATAATTTTTATTCCAAACTCCATTGAAGCACACAAATACTTGAAGCTTCTTAAAAGCTATAACTTCTATTACTATATATGATTTAAGTAGTGCTGCCATATTATAACACAAATATAATGATAAACTTTTATTCCATAGTATTAATTTACCCACATTTTTACTTAGTCCATCATTAGCTTTTATCAGAATTCTGTAGGGAAAAATATACATATGGATTCAATGTAGGTGTATATTTTTTTCACTCCAACATGAAAATATCTTGAAAACAATTAATTGGCAGCTAGCAGAATCCTTTATTTCTACACTTAATGCCTTTTAAAATCCATGAACTTTAACTTGCTATATTTATTCAGAAGTATACAGGTCCGACTCAATAACACCATTTTGCTTTACTATCCAAGATGGCATTCTGCTAGACCCTAATGCCTCGTTGTTGAATGACAGAATATTTGGGCAAAATTTTAATCATGTTCTGCTAATATGTTATATTTATCTTATCCATCTAACATCTATCTATCTATCTATCTATCTATCTATCTATCTATCTATCTATCATCTATCTATCTATCTATCTATCTATCTATCTATCATCTATCTATCTATCTATCATCTATCATCTACCTAACACCTGTCTATACATACCTTAAAAACCTGGGAAATAGGGAACAAAGTCCCAGTTATTGTCAATGAGACCACTGGAGGAGATAAATGTGTAGAAAGGAGGGGAAATGGAAGAATGGGGTCAGTATAATTATTGCCCGGATAAATCCCTACAGTATTGCCATGTCGGGCAGTTTCTCTCTTGTCAAGTGACTCATCATAGCTATTTTCTTCAGTTAAGCCTCAGGTAGTTGAACGTTCTATTATTATTAGTCTCAGTATAACACATTATCACTGGATATTTTCCAGTATCCTACCATATCTTTGAAATAGGTGTCTTTATCATTATTAAACTTTCCTCAAGTACTAAATGTGAGGGCACCATCTCAACCATGCGGGCATCCTTTCTAAATGCAATAGGTGAGTCAATCAGAGTCCTATTAAGGCGGCACTGTCACAAGTCAACAGCCTCATATGATTCTGTGAAAACAAACAATTCACAAGGCAGAATACAAATTGGTGGATAGAATATGTCAGAAAAATAAACATAAAAGGACACATAAAATATTAAAATATCAAGCTGAAATATAGGGTCAACATTTTTCTACAAATCTGGGGAAATAGAATAGGCAACATTAAATAATTTGATTACATAATTAGATGATGTGGTTGGGTTTATGGTAGGGAGGCTAATTTAACAAATAAAAATGCATGCACCCAATTAAATTTGAATCACAGAAAAAGAACAAATGATTTTTTAGTAAAATATGTCTCATACAATATTCATTGTTTAACTGCAATTCAAATTTGCCAGGCATCCTAGTCTGTTCAGGATGCTGTAGCAAAACACCATAGACTGAGTGGCTTAAAAAACACACAAATATATTTCTCACAGTTCCAGAAGTGGGGATCAAGATCAAGATTAATGTGCCAATATCACAGCCTGGGCAGATTTAGTGTCAGTTGAGCTCTCACTTTCTGGTTCACAGAAAACATTCTTCTTATTCCCTTGCATGGTAAAAAGACAAGAGAGTTCTCTCTTGGGCATCCTTTTTATGGGTGCTAATCCCACTCACGAGGATTCCATCCTCCTGACCTAATCATTTCCCTAGGAGCCCACTTCCAAACACCATCACATTGAGGATTCAACATAGGAACTTAAGGGGGGAGGGGACACAAACATTCAGTCTATTGCACCTGTGGACAAAAGGAAGCCACTTGCTAGCCTGACTAGCACAAGGAAGGCCTGCGTGGCAGCCTTGCAAACTCAGAGACCTAAAGAAACCACAAAGGATGGTCTGAAATGAAAACTTTTTAAACTAAAAAAGCAGTTTATGGTGGGTATTCATGTCCTAGGCCAGCATCGTCCCTTACAAAGGTCAATTTTTACCTCAACTGAGCCTATTTATTGTCTTTTTTCATCTAGAATAATGTGTCATTGGAATTTCAAAGTAATTTTCCTTTTTCCTCAAAGCATAAGAACTGCAGTGTGGAGACCACAAATCCCCTCAGTGTTACTGAGTTAATTGTTGACTTTTAGCTATCCTGCACCCACCTAAGTAAAAAGAAGTATGTGTCTATCATTTTACTTTTTATCCAATCCCAGAGGTTTCCCTGCTTTGCTTGCTTCTGTCTCCCTAATTTATCACCAATGGATTTCATGTAACCCACTTACGTCTCCTCTTTTGATTGTAATGTATAAAACAAGGTGAAAACTGCCATTCTCCGGGGCATTATCTCAATCCATTGAGATTCTGCTTCCTGGCATTTGTACACAGTTTGGTTCAAATAAACTCACAAAATTCTTCACAGGTTTGAATGTTTTTTATGTTAACACACGTAGGCACATGGATATTCTATATTTTAATGGGCAACCCCAGCAAGATATATAATATTTATGTACTACCCACACCTCTACTCTGCTCATTAAAATGCCCATACCTCAAAAGAGGTACTAATAATCAAAAAGTAGGGTTCAGCCAGTCTCCTCATGAGCTCTCCCCAGTGTACTCTTGTAAAAATGTGGTCCTTATTTTAAGCACAGAGGTTTTCCAAGAAGCTAATGATAAGAATTCAAATTCATCAAAGTTCAGCAAGCTGTATAAATAACTGATGCCAAATTAATCAAAACAAACTTGCTCAGATTCTCACAATAAGTTGTAATTTCTCAATCATACACATTAATTAATTAGGCAGGTAGATTTGATTTATTCCAGAATGATGGAAGCAGTATTGTCCTCACTAAAATAGCCTTCTATTTCTTTCACTGCCTATAATAGCTCTTCCAGGACCAGCTCCCATAGTTTCACTAAGTGTTTTGAACAATGTCATGGTATTCCAACATTGTTTTTCAATACCTAACTTGAGTAGACAGTAAAGCAATTAGTTGATTTCTAAACATTTGAGTTTTTATTGTAGAGCTTACTTAGGTTTCAGGGATCATTTAAAGTGTGTCAAAATTGGTGAGATAGAGGGGTGTTTGTGTGTGTGTTTCTATGAGAAAAAATATAAATATGGACCACGGCGGACATCTAAGTTAATTCTTTTTTAATCCTCACCCAAGGATCTTTTTTCCATTGATTTTAGAGAGAGTGGAAGGGAAAGAGGGAAGAGGAGAGGAAGAGAGAGAGAGAGAGAGAGAGAGAGAGAGAGAGAGAGAGAGAGAGAGAGATGAGAGTGACACATTGACTGGTTGCTTGCTGCATGTGCTTCCTGGGGATTGAACCGGCTACCCAGGTACATGCCCTTGACCAGGAATCAAACCCATCACTCTTTGGTGGTGTGTGGGCTGATGCTCTAACCACCGAGCATTACCGGGCATAATTTTTTAATTTTCCTGAGGCCATACAAATTTCTTTTTTTTTCTTTTTTTTTCTCAGAATCTCTGGTTTTGGTTTTTCCCGAAGGTTATTTACATTTAACATTTTCTCCATTTGGGACCCTCTTCAGATAATTTTGAATATACCTTTATTTGTGTCTCAGCTCAGATAATTGTCACATCACTAAAATAATATTAATTTCTTACTGCTATATAATCACTCTTTTATTTTCTTAACAGAATGAATCACAAACAAAAGTTATTTTTGTCTTACTTATTTCCTTACATTTTTGCATGGTTTTGCACACAGCAAAATGAACTTCTTGAAAACAGTCTCTTTTATTGTCCATAATATTCTCATTGCATGAAACATCTGGCACTGAATAAGCATTTTAGTATGTTGAAACAATACATAAAAGGAAAACCAAACTAAATTTCACTATATATAATATACGTAATTTCTAATACATTAATATTACATATAAATGCTTAGTGTGGCACCAAGGCTATTTAATTATATAAGTAAGTATGCTATATATTTATGTTACAGATTATTAGAAATTTTAGTGGTAGTGTTATTGTCATAATTAGCCAGTTAATATTGATTCAGATTGTTTTCCTGAGCAAGATGCAAGGGTGATTTCTTTCCTGGGTCCTTGTCCAGATGGTTTTCAAGAATGAAGCCACAGACAAAAGGTGGTAAATGAAAGAGGTGGAAATTTATTGGAAGCAAATACAGACTCCCGTGTGTGTGTGTGTGTGTGTGGGGGGGGGGGGGGGGGGGGGGTTACCCAGGGGGTAACCCACTAAGCTCCTTTTTTCTAAGGTTTATAAAGGCTGTAGTTCTTTGTTTCTTGATACTCCTGATTGGTCACTGTTTTTCAGAATATCAGCTTCAAAACCCACACCCCAGGTGATGTCTCTCTCTCCCTCTCTCCCTCTCCCCCTTCAGTGATAGAATTCTCTGTCTCCTGTGAAAGTCTGTTTCCCTCTCTCTCCCATTTGTCAGCATTTCTCTATCCTCTGTGAGAGTTTGTTTCCTCTTTCTCCCCATACCCTGTGGCTTTTCCCTATCTTCTGTGAATGGATGTCTTCCTCTCCCCTTATGGTGTGGCAGCTTTTTTTCTCTGTGTGAATGTGTGCCTTTTGGTGGCTCCAAGTCCTCACCTATGCCTTCCTCCCCCATGGACCCTCTTTATTCCTACATCTCCCTAAACCTGACTATTTTATCCCTAAAACTCCTTTCAGTATTAATAACAGGGAGAGACAGAGGGAGACCAGATATTATAAAAATGATCATCTGGGAAGCTTCACCAGGAAGCTACAGCTTCACAGTGTTGTTCTTCCAAGGGGAATACTGGATTGTTGGGGAGAGAAGGAGGTGATAGGCACACACAGGGAAGTCAGGGTGGTGGAGGGGAGGTGCTTGCCTGTCAGTCTGGGAAACAATGGGTTGGCTTGGAGGTGGATCCCATCAGAAGTGGGAAAGATCTTGGAAAGTTAAAATCCCCAGGCAAAGAGTTCCCTCTCTCTTGCTCTTGCTCACTTGCTCTCTCTTGCTCCGTGACCCACACTAACCCGTGCATTTGCCTGTTCTCCCTGCATAGCCGTATTGCCTTAAGCAGCTGCATAGCTGCAGACTTCACATGTAGGATGCTGGACTGGACTGGACTTTACTATGGAGCAGAAATTCTGGGCAGTGGCCTTAATTCTGACCCTGCTGAAGACAAAATTGGACTTTTCCATGGTGGGATTGGCCAAGATGGGACCTTGGAGGGGAATCACCATAATTTTACATCGTCAATAAATCTTTCCCCGAAACCCCGTCCTCCTATGGGGGCTTCAGGAAATTATTTGCCTTGCGACACCCCAAGAACTCCACCTCCAGCAATAACAGCAGTTTCCTTACTTAGCGTGGAATATGTACTTGAACACAAATATAAATTATTTTGTGTAGCCAACATTCAGTTAAATTTATATCTATATAACCCATTCATTTATTTTGAATTTGCCTTGAATTCATGGTGAAATTTAGGGAAAACCAAAAAGTAGGGGAAGTTTCTCTAACTAATCATAGTTTTGTTTTTATGACAAAGTCATTTTTTTAAAATTCAAATGACTCCAAATACCAACATTATGTCAATAAATATTTCATCCTTCAATTTATTTGGTTGTTATATTTTCAAAATCTATGTTTGTAAATATTTGAAATATATTTTGAATTACATAGATGTCTTAGATTCTTTGTACTTGCCATGAAAAATGAGCTTCTTAGGACATCTGTGTACATAAAAACAGTAGAGTTTCTAAATAGTCATTTTAGGTAAACTTTAAAATAATCATTCTCTGTGAATTTTCAAAAATGTATACTAATTGACTATACAACTACTAGGAAATAAAGATAATGCTCAGACACAAAAATATTCAAGTGTCTAGATTTAAAGCAATAACTAAACCTTTGACAGAAAACAATAACCTAATTTAAAACATGCCTCCTGCTTTTGAAATATTTTTCATGCATCAGTAAAAATGTTTTCAACAAAATGATAGAATAAAACCTAATTAGAGAATAGCAGTCAATTACTCTTGGAAGTATTTCTGTTTATTATCATTAAAATAGTTTCTATGCCTAGGGACAAATGGTATGTGAGTGTGCATTTGTCAGATAAGAATTCTGAATAATTAGTGCTTAAGATTAACATAAATAGCCCAAGGGAGTATTCCTACAAAAAAATAAGTCAAGAAAGAAATAATAAAAGAGAAAGAGCATAAAATAATATCACTGGGCTAATACATAATAGTTTAGAATCCTTTTTCTCTTTTTGTATTTATAAAAATTAAAAACTATAACTGACCCTTTTTTTTTTTTCAGACACAACCCATTTTAACTCCATATACTAAAGTAAATTAGGTTACATTCATTTATACCATAATTTTGAATCACTATTTTTTTTCTTTTGCACATTATGGTATACTTTATTTAGCAAACCTTCCAGAAGTAGTTTATTTATTTTTCTTTTTAATTTTATCTTTATTATTGAAAGTACTAGAGGCCTGGTGCACAAAATTTGTGCACAGGTAGGGAGGGTCCCTAGGTCTGGCTGCGATCAAGGCCAATCTTCCCCAGCTGCCAGCAGCTGACCCCACCCCCCACCACCTCTGGTGACTGGTCACCCACTGTGTGTGGGGTTATTGGCAGGGCGATTGGGGCCCTGGAGCCACTTGCATCTGCTGCCACCCACCCCCAGTCCCTGTTCCCAATGGGTGATCAGAGCCTGCGGGCTGGGAGCAGCTTCTGGATTGAGTGTCTGCCCCTTGGTGGTCAGTGCACATCATAGTTGACCTTGTTCTGCCATCAGGTCGATTTGCGTATTACACTTTTATATACTGTATATAGATTACAGATTTCCCCTTTTATTCCTCTCATTAACCCCTTCTAATCTGCACCCACTCCCAGCCCCAGCCTTCACCACACTATTGATATGGCTGGTTTTATCAAGCAGTGTGATTTCTTTCATGGTTTCTTGTCCAGGTGGATTTGAAGAATGAAGCCACAGACAAAAGGTGGAAGGTGAAAAATATAGAAACTTTATTGCAAGCAATCACTACCTCTAAAACCTTAATTCTAAATTTTAAGCCTAAAACTCTGTTCCTCTTGGTGCAGAGGGGCCACGTAAGGAAGGTCCTCTAAGTTCTTAATCCTAAGACTATGCCCCTCGTGGATGGACAGAGGGGCCCCAAAGAAGGGTGATCACTGCTTTCTCTGTCTTAAGGCATTAAATAGGCTGGAGACCCTCCTTTTCTACCATGGAAGCTTAGCCCTGAATATGCTCCCATAACCCCCACAACCACACTTTTCCACATTTGGTCATCTTATCTGTGTAGGTTGGAGTCACTTTTGATTTATCTTGTGGTTTTCTTCCAGTTGTGCTGGCAGAGATGTCTTATCTTATAGCCTCCCAGCTACTCAGATCAGGGCTACTTTTGGTCTAACTTATGGTCACTTTAATTGCTCAGGCCAGAGATACCCCAGTCTGTCCTTGGTTTATGGCTCTTTTAATTGCTTAGGCCAGAAATATTTCTATCTGCCTATGGCATTTCTCTATCCTCTGTACAAGTAAGATAAGCACCTGGCATCTTCAAGTCTATGCACTATACTGGCAAACCGGTCATTAAAAAATTGAATCACTTTCTTTCACCTTACACCAAGCAGCTTTTGCTCTTAAAACCCCTCCTCAATCCCCACCTTAGGTTCTGCCTTTGCAGTTCACCCAGATTAGGTTCTGATTGGTTGGTTTCTATGCCAGTCAGCATCAGAAGCTCCGCCTCCTAGGCAGCCATTGGCTCCTCGCAGTTCACCCAGATTTGGTTCTGATTGGTTGGTTTCTATGCCAGTCAGCATCTCTGAGCCTCTCTCTGGGCCTGATCTGCAACAAGGGTAGCAGTGGTGTGGTCATTAGGCCTCTGGTCTGGCCCCACCTGGAGGCTAATGACCTTGTCGTGCCCACCTTGCCCCACCCCCCCCACCACCCTGCCTGCTGGCCAACAGCCTTGCCGTGATAGTGGCCTGTGGGCCGCGGGGGAGGGACCGAGATGTGCTCCAGGCACTTCCTGGTGACCAATCCTCTGTCTGGTCATTTAGGTCATCATGGCCCCTAGTCTTTTATAATGAAGATTAGATAATAGTAAGGTAAAAGTTAATACATGGCCTATTAAAAGCAACATTTACTATATGATCACGTTGACTGTATATTCTAACAAAGAAAATCATTTTAAAACATATTTGATATTTAAACCAATATGCTCTTATTGGTTTAAATATCAAATATTTAAATAATTTTCACCTTTCTTTTTTTCATTTAGGGAAAGGTGTAAAACTCCATTTACCTTTTATGGCATCCATTCTACTCAGAACTTCTGTAAAGATTTAAACTTTTACCTTTACAGGTTTCTAAGGTAGCAAGAATATATTCCTAAACATAACAAAATGTAATGTTTGCTTTGCTTGATGCTTATAAGCTTTCAGTTTATATGTTTAAAATCTAAGTTAGATGAATATTAAATTAAGTACTTACTAATTAACACTATCATTTATTTTAACACGGGGTGTGCTTTTTAGTCAGCATAATTTCACTTCAGTAAAAAGTATTACTCTAACATATATTTACCATTTTGATATAGCAATCTGGAAAATATTGTCTATGTTCAGCTCTGTTATTTTTTATACACAGCTAAATTAAATTTTAAACTTTCATTCACTCTGAGTTTATTAAACCACATGCATATTCTGATAACCTCTGATTCATTTGTTTATCTTTGAGACAAGTGGTGCTTTGTTTGTTTTGGCTTACATCCTTATCCCATATTAAATCCATTTGAGAGCCACAGATGAATGATTAAAAATTAAACACTGAACGTATTTAGCAAATCATTTTTGTATTACAAATTTAAGGTAGGTGAAAGTAACTTTGAAATGTATTTAAGATTTTCATAAAAAAAATCAACATATTTTTTAAGTTTATTTGTTTGTTTATAAGTCTGTTTTCCCTTTGACAAAAGTTATCATGTGAAACTATGTTTAAATCCATTTTTTTCCTACATTTATAGCAGTCATTCTTCCATAGAAAATACATTTCATTTTTTTTTACCTAGCGTTATTTGTTTGCCATATAGTAGAATCTTTGTAGAAAGGCAAGATAAAAACTTACAGCATATCCATTATGTACCTACTTTCAGAGTAAAAAGATGATGTGAAAAACAATTTCAATATTCGGAAATGAGACTTTCAACTTTGCTTTCTCTTTTTGTAATGCTATTTCAGAATCATGGGATTTTTTGCACAATGTATTCCAAATGTTTACATCTTTTCTCAATATAAAATCCCCCCTAATTGAACTGTGAGAGTCACTTTAACTTGTTTTTATGATGTAGACAAGAGCTTGTTAGTTTTATTTCCTGGCACAAGATTCCTTTGATATATTTTCTGTCTTAAATCTAGATTCAGTCATTTAACCACAGAGCTTGGAGCATTTCAGATATATTTCTTGCTAAAACATTCCACTAATGATACCATATTCTCTATCATTTAGGATAGAATAGTGGATCTGGGGGTTAACTCTCAATGATTTACCAAAACAAAGGTTTATTTTTAACTCATTTTTATGTGCTACATAGTTATGCACACTTTTGTCTACAGAGTTGCTTATGTACCCTGGGTAATAGAAGCTCTAAAATCATTTAGCTGTATTATGTAGAAAATAATTTCTCCACAGACACTATGACAATAGAACAAGCTAGCTATTGTTTCTCAAACAAGCTCCAAAATGCATTGGCAGGAAATTATACTTTTGCTCAGAGTCCTAGTTTCAAGGTGAAGAGAAATGGACATTATATGAACAATATCTCTGCCATTTGAAATTTAGCTTAAAATCCACATAAGTGAATAAAAGTGTTGTTTGACGATGTCATTAGAAAATTTCTTTGGAGATAATTGTGTGAGTGCAATAAAGCATTGGTTGGACTAATGCTTTACACTCATCTAAGAAAAAAACATTGCACAGTGCATTTCTATGTTTGTTTCCCTTGGATTTGAGAAACAGGGAAGGCTGGCATTTGACTGAGGCCAGAAAAATCTAAAGCTGAAGGTTTAGTTATTGACTACAATTTTTAAAATACAGGGAAAGAAGGCTTCATGAAGAATGAAATGTGCTTTCATTTGATAAGAGGGACAAGGATACAGAAGACTTTCAAATGGGTATAAGTATCATTTTTTCTGTGTTTGCATTGTTGTTTTTGTTTTTATTTTACAATTAGAGTTGACTTGTTATATTTTTCTAAGAAAATGTCCATTTATTTACATTTTTAAATTTATTTGCTAGGTTTGTTTGTAATATCTCTTATAGATCACTTTAATCAATGTAGTTGACCTTTTTCAAATATCAAATATTTGGATATTTGTTACTGATCCATCAAAAAGACTATCTATATGGCAGTAAGTTATATGCATTGTGTAATAGGTTAGTAATATGACTTGGGAAATAGTTTTGTAGATAATGTTTCTAAAAATGTCAGTATTATGCTTCCTCTAAGAATTGATGACATTTAATTGAAACTGCCTGATTCCCCAAATCATATCCTTAAAATATTGTTCGTAAATACTGACTCAATGAGTGCATTTTTCATTCTTCAAAATGAAATATTTGATTTCAAATGTTATTAAAACATTGTTTTAAATTAATTTTAATAGATGTTTATGTATACCACCTGATATATAATTGGGCTTATATTATTTCATTACTGATTTCATTGCTTTAGCAATTTACTCTCTTATTAATTTTCTTGAATCTATTGAACAATGTGTGTGTGTATGTGTGTGTGTGTAGCATCCCTTTGTTACATGTATTGTTATTTAGCTTGAAAACAAATCATTAGGTTTGTAGAGTTAAATTTAACCATTCATTAAAAATTTAGAACTTTTTATTTCCTAAAATTTCTTGGATGTGTTGTGACTTCTGGTTGGGCCAATTTAGTGGTGCAACAGGGTTTTCTCCCATCATGTGTCCTTTTATTTATAACCAGGCTCTTGAGATGGTGGCATGCTGCATGTGAGCAGCATTAATAAAGCATGTCTTGGAGCAATGTATTTGTTTTCACAGGCTGAAATCAATTTACCTTGAAAGCATTGCTAATATAGGATGAGTAACTCTGGAGATAAGAATATCTATCCTATTAGCAATGAAAAAGAGCCTCTGAGCGATATAAATTTAAAAGCAAGTATGTTTGTTGGTATTCAGTGCCTCTACAGATCTTTAATTGGTTTAGCTATTAGTATATTAGATGGGGAGTGAGATTCTTTCAGTACCAGAAAGGCAAATTATCAGTGCTGGACACCAGTGCAAGACAAGGAAAGTTAAATCATCCAGCTCAATCCGTACACTGAATGAAGGGACATATAAAATTGTATTCATATGTACTAAAATGCAAAAGGCAATTTGACATTAAGAAATGTTGGCCTTCTGAATGTCCACTTTGGTGAAGTGTCTATTTAGGTCCTTTGCCCATTTGTTTGTCTTCCTTTTGTTAAGTTGTTCTAGTTCCTTATATATTTTAGAAATTAACCCCTTCTCACATGTATCATTGGCAAGTATGTTCTGCCATGCAGTAGGCTCTCTTTCATTTTGTTGATGGTTTCTTTCTCTGTGCATTAGTTTCTTATTTTATTTTGTTTTAGGTAATTTTATTTTTGTAGTCCCATTTGTTTATTTTCTCCTTTGCCATAGGAAATATATCAGAAAACATTATTACAAGATATGTCTGAGATTTTGCTGCTTATGGTTTCTTCTAAGCTTTTTATGGTTTCACAAGTTATATTTAAATATTTTATCTATTTGAGGTTTATTCTTGTATATGTTGTAACTTGGTGATCTAGTTTCATTTTTCTCCAATTTTCTCAAAACCACTTATTGAAAAGACTGTCTTGACTCCATTGTGTGCTCTTGCCTCATTTGTCAAATATTAATTGAGCATAATGGCTTGGGTTGATTTCTAAGGTCTCTGTTCTGTTTCATTGATCTATATGCCTGTTCTTGCGCTAGTACCAAGCTGTTTTGATTACAGTGGCTTTGTAATATAACTTGATATCTGGTATTGTGATCCCTCTGGCTTTATTCTTCCTTCTCAAGAATGCTGCAGCTATTCAGGATCTTTTTTTTGGTTCCATATTAATTTTTGGAATGTTTGTTCTAGATCTGTGAAATATGCCATTGGTAATTTAATAGAGATTACATTGAATCTATAGATTGCTTTGGGTAGTTTGAACATTTTAATGATATTGATTCTACCAATTCATGAACACAGTATATTCTCCAACTTGTTAATATCTTCCTCTATTACTTTTTTCAACATGCTGTAGTTTTCTGAGTACAGGTCTTTTACCTCATTGGTTAAGTTTATTCCTAAGTATCTTAATTTTTTTTTGTTACAATGATAAATGGGATTGTTGTTGTCTTATTTTTTTTTTCATTTCTTTTTCTGAGAGTTCATTATTAGTATATAAAATTGCCATCAATTTCTGGGTGTTAATTTTATATCCTCAACTTTGCTGAATTCACTTATTAAATCTAGTAGTTTTTTTGGTGGAGTCTTTAGGGTTTTCTATGTACAATATCATGTCATCTGTGAATAACATTTTACTTTTTCTTTTCCAATTAAATGACTATTTTTTGTTGTTGTCTGTTCACTATGGGTAGGACTTCTAGTACTATGTTGAATAAGAGTGGTGAAAGCAGACATCCCTGTCTTATTCCCATTCTTAGGGGAAATGGTTTTAATTTTTGCCCATTGTGTATGATGATGGCTGTAGGCTTGTCATATATGGCCTTTATTATATTGAGGTATGTTCCCTCTATTCCCACTTTGTGAGAGTTTTTAATCAAAAAAGTTTGTTGGATTTTGTTGAATGTTTTTTCTGCATCAATTGATATGATCATGTGATTTTTGTCTTGCAATCTGTTTATGTGATATATCACATTTATTGATTTGCAAATATTGTGTCAGCCTTGCATCCCCAGAATATATTCCACTTGGTCATGGTATATGATCTTTTTAATGCATTGCTGGACCCAATTTGCTAAGATTTTGTTGAGGATTTTAGTTTCTGTGTTCATCAGGGATATAGGCCTGTAATTTTCTTTCTTTGTAGTGTCTTTATTTTGTTTTGAAATTAGGGTAATGTTGGCCTCATAGATAGAGCTTGAATTTTTTGGGTTAGGGTTAAGGTTGGTTCTTTGAATGTTTGTTAAAACTTCATATGAAGATGTATGGACTAGGGCTTTTGTTTGCTGGGAGGTTTTTTTTTATTATTATTATTACTGCTTCAATTTCATCAGTAGTTATTGGCCTATTTAGGTTTTCTCATTCATCCTGATTGAGTTTGGGGAAATTGTATTTTTATAGGAATATATTCATTTATTCCAGGATGTCTACTTTGTTAGAATATAGTTGTTCATAGTATGTTTTTTATGTCCTTTGTAGTTTTGTAAGGTGAGTTGTTACTTCACCTTTTTTTTCTTTTCTTATTTTGTTTATTTGGGTTCTCTCTCTTTGTTTCTTGATGAGTCTGGCTAGGGGTTCATTAATCTTGTTTATGTTTTCAAAGAACCCGCTCTTAGTTTTATTGATCTTTGTGTGTGTTTTTTTTAGTCTATGTCATTTATTTCCACTCTGATCTTTATTATTTCCTTGCTTCTACTTACTCTGGGCTTTTTTTGGTGTTATCTTTCTAATTCTTTAAAATGTAGGGTTAGATAGCTTATTAAAAGGTGTTTTTTTGTGTGTGTGTGGTTTTTTTTTTTTTTTTTTTGTTTGTTTGTGTTGTTTTTTTTTAGGTAGCTCTATAATGCTATGAATTTCCTTCTCAGGACTGCTTTTAGTGCGTCCCATAAATTGTGGGTTGTTGTGTGTTCATTTTCATTTGTTTCCAGGATGTTTTTTATTTCCTCCTTGATCTCTTTTGTAATCCATTCAATGTTCAATAACATGCTTTTTAGCTTCCATGTGTTTGAATGTTTTTGAGTGTTTTATTGTAGTTGATTTATAATTTCATGCCATTATGATCTGAGAAGATGCATGATATGATTTCAATCTCTTTGAAACTGCGGGTTTCTCTCTGACTGGCTCATGTCCACTGGCTCCAGACTCTGCCACAGCCAGTAGTCCTGCTGCCTTTCATGGCTGGATGTTACATGGGCTGCTGGTCTCAACTCTGGTGCTCCAAGCTGTGGAGCCTAGCCTTGGTTCTGGACCTCTATCTTGTAAGGAAGCAGACCCTCTGATAGCTGGGATCTCTCTCCTCACTCTCAGCCTATGGGCCTGCCATCTCTGGAAGCTGGGTCAGCTCCTCTTATGACCTCACCCTTCCCACTGGTCTCCAGGTGCTTTCTGTTCTTCATCCTGTGGACCTCAGTTGGTAATTCCAGATGGATGTTCTCCAATTTAGTTGTATTTCCAATCTGGTCCTGGGACAAGGAGCATAACAGGTCTACCTATTGGCTGCCCTTTTTTTCTCCACCCTTCCAAGTTTTAAATACTTCTAGTAGATATTGTCAAATTGCTATCAAGTTTAATACAATCTTGCAATATATTAGAATAAATAACTCTTCAGTCTTAATTTCACATCATTTTATTATGAAAAGCTTCAATAGAAATTTTCAAAGTGGAAACAATTTTACAATGAACATCATTTGGTAACCAGCTGGATTCTACTATTATAATATTACAACACTTGTTTTAGCACTTATTTACCCATTTGTTCTTTATATCTCTATCAATGTAACTTACTTTTTGATTCATTTAAAAGTTAAATGTATATATTATACATAAATTTTCAATAAATGTTTCATCCTTCATAAAATTCACTCAAGTTCAAGTTTTGGTTTCCATTGTAACATTTGCAGTAATTAAATGTACTGTGCTTTGATGAATGCATACACCCACATGTCATGAACTGTCAAGGGTCTGAGACTTTATCCTAATTGCAAGGCAGTAGGTTGAATGAATCCTGGTAGAAAACATTATGATCATTGTTCAGAGAAAAAGAGTCGTCTATTACTCACAGCAATAGCAATATCTCCAGTAACATTATTTGTTTTGGTTCTCTGAGCCCAGATTCTGAAATGGAAGGACATAGAGGGTAGGTGACTCTTGCATACATAGAGAGTTGCATTACAAGAGAGGAACCATAAACTAAAGGAACCTTAAGCTTTAAATGAGCTGCTAGCAAATTTTTGCCAATTTTTACCGAAGATGGTGACATTATGTTATTATGCTGGACAGAAAACAAATCTACTATCTTCCCTGGAGATAAAAATATTTCTGTATTGTCCAAGGCTGTTTTCTATATGGACACTCTTTAAAAAATAGTATGTAACAAAACATTATCAAAACCTTTGCTTATGAAGTATGCAGAAATGGAAGACATCCAAGCAGAAGAATTGACTTTTACAATATGTAATCCTTGGTTCTGCACTGTATTGATTTCCAATGAATCACTTTATATATATATATATATAATTTATAAGCCACTCCAATTAACCTGTCCAATATGATCTGAGATTTTTTATAAAACTATTTGATTTGTGTTATACACTATTTAATTAAGCCTACTATCAATACATCTAAAAGCAGCAGGAGGAGTTCAGTTTTACCTTATCTATGCCCCTTAAGGTCCAAGTAAAAAAATCCCATAAATGATCAAGACTTAGGTAATTTCTTCTTAACTATCTGTATTGACTTTTCCATTTGGCCTATGGTAAAATCCAGGTATGGCAGTATGTATTTGTAATCACACAGACTTCATCTTGGCCCACAAGGGCTAAGTGCGGGGGTACTTCTATCGTCCATAACTCCTCTGACCAGTGAAGTGAAGCTGACTGAATGCCTTCCAGGTTGAGGTGGTTTTCTTTAAACACATTCAGTTCTCTTATGTTCACTGCTTAAGTATAAGTATCAGTAATATAGAGAGGGAAACAAGTTAAATTGTGGCTACTGAAAAAAAAAAAGTACAATTCTAAATATGTCCATAATATGTTGAAAAGAAAGTGCTTACAATTTTTGGAGTCTAAGTAAGACATACATGATTCATGGAGAAAGGCCCTATAGATGCCTTCATTTCCAGAAGTAAGCCACAGCCTAGGACCCAACTGCCATGGGCAGATTCACACCACCTGTCATCGCCATTTTAATTAAATGCACATAGCAGAGACACCAAAAGTTCTGGTGGCTTTTTTGAACAGGTATTCAGGGAAGGCAGGTTTTGTTTAAAGTAAAGACCTTGACACAGGAAGCTCATGCTGTCTCAACTATGGAGGTAGTCCCGAAAACATCCCAAGCTGCTACACCTCAGCACAGACTGTGAACCAAAGGTGATTTTTAGAACAGAAAATAAAATTTAAAATGATAAATGTTAATTTAAACAATTAAAATCCCAAGAATCAACTTGCAATTTCTAAAATATAAAACATGTAAAATATTCTATGAAAGGACTATACGTACCCATTAATCTTTCTCTTTGTGCAATTTTTCACAGGTAGGTTCTGCATATACTTTATTACAGTTAATAACTTCAATATTCCAATGACTTTATCCTACTTTGTGCTTTCTAAGCTTTCTTGAATTGGTGACTTGGTCTCTGCCTTGAATATTAGAAATTAACTGTCATTTTTTGACAAAAGTCTTCTGCATCATTCTCTCTATTTTCTCTTTGTGAATTTCAATTATCTGCATGCTGTAATGTTTGATTTTTTCCACAGCTTTTAGATACATTGTTCTGTTCTTAATGTTGGTTTTCTCACTCTTTTTAATATTTCTGTTTTAGAAGAGTAATTTCTTTTGATGTCTGATCAAATTCACTGATTTTTCCTTGGGTATGAGTGTCTATTAATGAATCCATAAAACACATTTTTCATTTATGTTACTTTGTTTTCATTTCTTTTTCTAAAAATATGTTTTTACTTATTTCAGGTAGAAGAAGGAAAAGAGAGAGAGAAAAATAGAAACAACGATTCGAGAGAATCATCCATCTGCTGCCTCTTTCATGCTACTTACTGAATTGAGCCTGAAACCTGGGCATGTGCCCTGACTGGGAACTGAACTGTGACCTCCTTGGTTTATGAGTTGAAGCTCAAGCAATGAGCCACATTGGCCAGACTGTTTTTTTATTTCTAAAAATTCATTTGATTCTTTCTTAGAGATTCTATAAAAAACAAACACACAGAACAATGGAACAAGATTTAGAGCCCATAAATAAAACCACTTGTATATGGGCAAATAAGTTTTGACAAAGGATCCAAAAATATACAGTGGAGAAAAGAAAGCCTCTTCAATAAGTGATATTGGGAAATTTGGAAAGCCATATGCAAAAGAATGAAAGTAAAAAGCTCTTTTTCCCCCATATAGAAAATTAACTCAAATGTGTCAACAACCTAAATATAAGACCTGCAACGATAAATTACATAGAAGAAAACATAGGTGCCAGATTTATGGCCCTTGGTATTAGTGAGGATTTTAAGAATTTGACCCCAGGGGCAAGAGAAATAAAGGCAAACATAAATGAATGGGATTATATCAAGCAAAAAAGTTTCTGGACAGAAAAATAAACCTCCGAACAAAATGAAGAGGCAACCAACTGAATAGGAGAAGATATTTGCAAACAATAGCTTCAACAAGTGACTAATATCCAAAATATATAAATCACTCATACAATTCAATAACACACAAACAACCCAATTAAAGAATGAGAAGAGGATCTTAACATATGCTTCTCCAAAAAGACATACAAATTACCAACAGATATATGAAAAGATGCTCAACTTCACTAAATACTAAGGAAGTGCAAATCAAAATGCCAATGAGATATTGCCTCATACCTCCAAGAATGGCTATTATCAACAAGATGAGTAATAACAAGTGTTAGAAAGGTTGTGGAGAAAAGAATCCCTTATTCAATGCTGGTGGAAATGTAAACTGGTACAACCAATATGCAAAACAATATGGAAAAAAATTAAGAATAGAGTTAAAATATGATCTAGTAGCCCCACTATATGTCTCTACCAAAAAAATTTGAAAACATGTATTCACTGTGGCCAAGACATGGAAACAACTGAAGTGTCCTTCAATAGATGATTGGATAAAGAAGATGAGACACATATATACAATAGAATACTATTAGCCATAAGAAAAGATGGAATAGTGCCATTTGTGACAACATGGATGAATCTTGACAATATCATACTAAGAGAAATAAATCAGAAAAAAATGTCAAGAACTGTATGGTTTCATTCATATGTAGGATATAAAACTGAAAGCAACAAATAGACAAATGAGAAAAACAAACAAAAATTAACAGACACAGACAATAGTATGTTGGTTATCAGAGGGAAGAGGGTGGGGATACTAAAGGTAAAAGAGATCAACCGAAGGACTTGTATGCATGCATATAAGCATAACCAATGGACGCAAAACACTGGAGGGTGAGGGTGTATGGGAGTGGGGTGGGGGTGGGGCAATGGTAAGATATGTACATATATAATACCTTAATAAAAACATGAAAAAATATATATATGGTGACAAAAGAAGATTTGACTTTGATGACTACTACCACCAACACATATTAACCTTTTCTTTTCTAAAAGATATAGAGAAACTGAATCTAAGCAAGACTTCTTTTCCTCTGTCCCAGTAGTCACCATAGAAGCAGCTTTCTCTGGATCCTTTCTGATATTCCTCTTAACACATTGAGGACCAGTAGTTTTATTGCTAGCTTTACCCAGTGGCCAGATAAGTTTCTATTGAATGAGTACAAAAAACATTTTACATAAATGTTAAAGGCACACCTTAAAATTAAATACCCATTGCATTTTGAAGTGATTTATTACATGTTCTTACAAGCTAATATCTTTTTTAAAGTATGATACTTGGTAAAACACTGTGTAATATGAAAACATGGGAATTCTCATGATCCGTCTTAAGAATCTGCTGGAGTTTCTGGGTAAAATGTTTGCAAGACAAGAACTGTCTTATGGCTGTGGCTTTCCTAGAGTCACACTCTCACAATTGCCAATGCTTATAAGCACCAAAAAGCAATTAATAAGAAAGAAAAAAAGTGTAATCTTCCTTCTGGCTTACATGGTTTCTGTTTGTGTGTGCCTAAAGTGATTGAATGCTTGGGCCCTGTTCTTTTTCCCTGCATATACCTGTCTCTAAATACTATGATGGCAGTTTCTCCTGACATCATTCTACTAGTATATAGGTCAAAGCAAATTATTGATTTTTAAAAAATTATCTTTATTATTGATAGTATTACAGATGTTCTCTTTCCCCCCTATTAACCCTTCCTCCCCACTCCTGCCCCCTCCTCAGCCCTTCACTGCACTAATGTCTATGTCCATGGGGTATGCATATATGCGTATAAGTTCCTTAGATAATCTCTGTCACCCACCTTCCACTCCTTCCCTTTGAGAATCATCAGTCTGTTGTATACTTTCCATGTCTTTGGATCTGTTTTGTTTGTCAGTTTATTTTGTTCATTAGATTCCACGTATAAATGAGATCATGAAATGTTTGTCTTTCTCTGACTGGCTTATTTCACTTAGCATAATACATCCCAGGTCCCTCTATGTTGTCTCAAGGGGTAAGACATCCTTCTTTTTTCAAGCTGAATAGTATTCCATTGTGTAAATGTAACACAGCTTTTTAATCCACTTATCTACTGATGGGCACTTGGGCTGTTTCCAGATTTTAGCTATTGTAAATAACACTGATATGAACATAGGGGGTGCATATTTTATTTCTTATTGGTGTTTCAGGCTTCTTAAGATATATTCCTAGAAGTGAGATCACTGAGTCAAATGGAGCAAAATATCAGAAACTTCATGTAGCAGAATTTTCACTGATACAACACTTAGGGCAAAAGAACAAAGAAAAAAATAAACAAATGGGACTACATCAAAACTA
This sequence comes from Ia io, assembly GCA_025583905.1. Lineage (NCBI taxonomy): Eukaryota > Metazoa > Chordata > Mammalia > Chiroptera > Vespertilionidae > Ia > Ia io. The sequence continues at coordinate 53,942,457 of JAJQQW010000003.1, forward strand.
AAAGCTTCTGCACAGCAAAAGAAACCAGCTTCAAAATGAAAAGGGAGCCCACTGTATGGGAGAACATATTTGCCAATGATACATCTGATAAGGAGTTAATGTCCAAAATATATAAAGTACTCATACAACTCAACAACAAAAAAAACAATCCAATTAAATTATGAGCAGAGGACCTAAATAGGCACTTCTCTAAAGAGAACATACAAATGGGCAAGAGTTATGGAATAATTATCAATATTACTAATCATCAGAATGAAAATTAGAATGACAATGAGTTACTACCTCATACCTGCCAGAATAGCTACCATCAATAAATCAAAAATCAAGTGCTGGCAAGGGCATGGAGAAAAAGGAACCCTTGTATACTACTGGTAGAAATACAGACTAGTACAACCACTATGGAAAACAGTGTGGAGATTCCTCAAGAAATTAAAAATTGAACTGCCATTTGCCCCAGTGATCTCACTTATAGGAATATAGCCTAAGAAGAAAATCACTGATTTTTAGTACTTCATTTTTTCTTTTTGTTGTTGGAATAAATAAACATCTTTTTAGGTTTTGACTTCTCCTGGTTGAAACCAGAAGATAGTTTTTTTTATTCATTGAAGAATTAATGATTTTATTATAAAAGGCCAACTGGAAGTCCTGCAAATTCTTTTATCAATTTAGTTACATGATAAAGTTTTCAAACATACCTCTAAGTTTTGTGTGGGAAGGTAGTTGAATGAGTCAAGTATATAAATCAGAAGTTGACATATAAGAGAATTTCAGTGTTCAAGTTAAGAGATGTTAGTGGTTTGGAAAAATAATGGTGAGAATAATATGGTTGAATAAATGTATATTGAAAATATTTATGATATATTGTGGAAATATAATTAAAAGAAACTTTCTGACAGATTGTGGAGAGTGGTGGAGAATGGTGGAGAATGGGATGATGAAGACTTAGACTTTTCTGTGACTAAATTGGTAGTATTTCAAAGGACAGTGATGCTGGAGAATTAATTTGGGAATGCAGAATATAATTAGTTCATTGGACAAATAGTTTGGGGTCCACTGTTTCTACACAGAAGATAAGGCTATTTTTCTCATCCTCTTGTGGTTGGTTGAAGCCAATAGAGGTGATAATTCCAGCCCAGGTATTTAGTTATCAATGAGAAACACTCTAGAGCTCTTTTTTTTTTTTTTTCCCTCGGAAGTTATTATTCAAATTTAAGAATGTAGCTGCTCTGTGAAACTAGGTTTTGGAGTGATTGTGATTTACAGTACTGTTTACTCACCCCCAATGTACTAGTAGTATAAAAAAATCAGAGTTTTTCATTTTAAACTACTCAGAATTTTATGTTTCCCCCTATAATAGCATAACTTAATCAACACTGACTTGTTAAACAAAAAAAGTCCACAGTATAGAATGCAGATTCTAAGTTTGAGATATGCAAATATCTGTCTTACAATTGAATGACTGAGTGCAAAGATCAGAATGGAAGCATAATTTTGAAATAAATTAGAACATCGTTAACATGTAGATTTTTAATGTCATGAGAATGGAAGGCATTGCCTAATTAAAGTTTAGAGAGAAGATGAGGCAGGACCTTTGAATATTAATGAATTCAAAGGTAGCTGATAAGATGATAAACATTAGAGTATATTTTATAATTGAGAATGAGAATATTTTAAGAAAGTGGGACAGCCTCCAAATTAAGATTTGCTGAAAATGTCAAAAAGGAAGGAATTAAATGTCACCTGAATTTAACAGCATAGAGAACATTAGTTACCATAAGAAAAGTGTTTCAGAGATAAAGAAATAAGCAAAACTGAAGCAAGGAAAAGAATGTGAGAAATTCAAATTATTTTCATCACTTTCTGATATCAAGTATATTAAACATCAAGTATATTACTTATATTTATACTAGGGTCCAGTGCACGAATTCATGCACCTTGAAAGGAACTGTGGGCCGTGAGGCTGTGGTGGGCAGAGGGGTGGGTCTCGGCCCATCCTCTGCACCCCACTTGGCCTCTCCCACCTTATCCTTCGGTCCCGTCTGCCAGCAGCCCTACTCCTGCCACCGCCGCTCCCATGCACCGACAGTGCTGGCCCTGCTCGCACCCGCTGACAACGCAGAGCCATTGGGGCTTGCACCAGCAGCAGGTGTGAGCAGCGGCTGCTGGCCCCGATTGCCCCTCAGGAGCAGGGTGAGGTGGAGAAGCCCTGAGCAGTGGCTCTGTTATTTGCAGCAGGTGCGAGCACCTGGTAGGACCATTTGCGCAGGATCAAAGAATTTTCAGTCATCACCAGAGGCTGGCCCCGATGACAGAGACTGGCACCCTGCCTTGGTCTGGTGTCCCTGCTCACCTGCTCCACTATCCTGCTGTGAAAAATGCCTTCCATGTTCTACACTCTGCCGCCTGGTGGTCAGCGCACATCATAGTAACTGGTTGTTCCGCCTTTCGGTCTATTTGCATATTAGGCTTTTATATATATAGATGTGCATTTATATTTATATCACATATGTGTGAATTTTCATATGTATATGTGGATATACATGTATGTTTATATGTGCACACAGAACTTACATGTATTTATAAATATGCATATATATAAACTTACATATGTAATAAAACTATAGACTAGTATTTTTTATTATCACATATTTTCCTACATTCTTTGTAAAAATACATGGATATTTGAATTACTTTGTTCAAGTTACCCAGTTAGTAATAAAGTAAGGTTATAAAATTAGGCAATCTGCTTTTTTGAAAAGCAGTGGTGATTTGGCTGTAGAGACTTAAATGTTTCAGTTTATATCTGCCATTTTGTTTTATTTTTTAATTTTCTGTCTTTTTTTTTTTGCTTTGTTTTAGAAACACTTATGAACTCTAGTTTGCATAAAGTTTTCAATTATTTTGAAATTAAACTGTATTTTTGGTTATTTATTTATTTGAATTTTATTTATTTATTTTAGCGAGAGAGTAAAAGGGATACAGAAAAAACACACATCAATTTGCTCTTCCACCCACTCACACCTTCATTGGTTGATTCCTGTTACTTCCTCTGATCAGGGATCTAACCCATAACCCTGGCATATTGGGATGACACTGTAACCAACTGAGCTACCTGGCCAGGGCAAAATTATACTTAATTTTTAGTTATTATTTATTTATTTTAAAATTTTATATTTCTTCCTCTTATTATGTTTGTGATTACCAATATCATAACTGAATCCATTTATTTGGACTTGACTTGTATAAAACAAATGATATAATTTTTAGGTAATTCTTTACATTCCCTGGTAATAAACTTAATCTTATTTATGACAACAATTTCTTATAATACTGTATATTATTCAATGCCACCATAAAGAATAATCTTTTGAAATATAAATAATCTCCAAATTATTTGAAAGTTTAATTTATTATGTTCTTTGTATTAACACATTAGAACTTTATGATGTTATATCTAAAAGAAGAAATTCTTAAACTTGACTTTAGGTTTATTCATTTATAAGTGCTATATATATTACTATTATTATATAGTACTAGTAGCCCGGTGCACGAAATTCGTGCACATTGAAAGGGAATTAATTATATGAAATATTTTAATATTGCTATTTGCCCTTTCTCTATAATAAAAGTGAGAGAGATAAAAGGAAATGAGTACAATGTATAGGAAAATAATACATAATTTTATTAATAACTAAACAATAACAAAATGATATAAAAACAATAACAAACTCGTAATATAAAAACAACATTGATGCAAATAACGACTGATAAAGTGATTAAACTTATTCTTATATCTCCCTGTATACCACATTAAGAGTAAAAACACTTTCAGAGTGCTTGACTAATTTCCCTTGAGATAAAGTATTTACAACTTTTAACTTTAACATAACATGCTCTTTGAACTCAAGAGAAAGCAACAGCCATAACTGGTTTGGCTCAGTGGATAGAGCATCGCCCTGTGGACTGAAAGGTCCCAGGTTCGATTCTGGTTAAGGGCATGTACCTTGGTTGTGGGCACAACCCCCATAGGAGGTGTGCAGGAGGCAGCTGATCAATGTTTCTAACTCTCTGTCCCTCTCTCTTCTTCTCTGTAAAAAAATCAATAAAATATTTTTTAAAAATACTTAAAAAAAAAAGAGAGAGAGAGAGAGAGAGAGAGAAAAGCAACATATAACTGACCATGTCCAAAAACGGGTTCAGGTAGGAATATTCCTACTCTGTCTAGAGTTTGTCCTTGTGATTTATTAATAGTCATCACAAATGCTGGCATAACAGGAAACTATCTTCGAATTAATTTAAATGGGTGGCCAGTGTCAGATGGGGACAAATCAATTCTTGGAATCAGAACAATCTCTCCCTCTGCAGATCCTGTTAATATTTCAGCTTTGATAATGTTAGGTCGCAATCTCTTGATAATAAATCTGGTACCATTACAAAGACCCCATTTACTATTAAGATTTCTCAATAGCATGATGATTGCACCCACTTTCAATTTTAATTTATGACATGGCATTCCAGAAGGAGTAATACTATTAAGAAATTCAATAGGAAAATTTTCCTTTTCAGCATCATCTGTTGAGTCAATGGAATCATCACTCAAATAGGTGTGAAAATCTCCATCAAGTATATCCAAAATTTCTTCATTTAATTTTTGAACGTGCTCATTTTTTGAACAAAGAATTGCACGTTTAGATATATTTTTAATATTATCTATAGATATACTATTTCCAAAGGTGGTTTTAATAATATATCCATTAAAAATCATTTCATGGGGAATTTCAATAATATCCATTCCTAAATGAAAACTGCTATCAAATTTGCCATCTCCAAGTTTTACTAACCATTCACTATTAGCAGAATCCTCTGATCTCATATTTGTTTTAAGAGACAACTATCTGAAACATCCCCAAACACTACAGTACTTTAAACTTATTTGTACTATGGCCAATCTTATAGCATGGTGGCACAAAAATCCCCTCTGAAAAGAACTTTCCCACCAAATGCAACATTCAAAGTAGCGCCAGCGAGAGCTTTATATGTGTGGCATGTGTGCGAGTCAAAGTTTATTTTTAAATTTCCAGTGTGCATCATATGTACTGGTTGGTCAGACGGATGGACAAATGTCGGTCACTCAGCCTTTTATCTATACAGATTATGAGTCATGATTTTACCTTTTTAAAAAATTATCCTTTAATACCTCCAAGCACAATGAGTAAGAATCTGAAGGTTTATGTGGCTTCTATTTGGTTTCTAGGACAAAGTTCTTTCCTTTACCCACCACTCACTTCTCTCCTTTTATTCTTGAATGTTAATTCCAACATAATTTTTGTAACACCTCTTGAAAAGGATCCCACCAAGTTTTTGATAGTCCACATGATAAAACTTACAGAAAAATACAGCATGAGACTTTCATTCTCTCACTAACTTCTTCATATAACTGTAATTGCTCAGCCTCTAAAGAATGAAAAAGGAAAATAAAAGTGCCTTCTCTCATTCCAAGGCCTTTCTCAGTCAGGCAACCACAAAAAGAATGAGCCTACAATGAGCCTACAATTCATGTAATCTCTATCAGGCATAATTCAAATCAAATCCCATCAGGCAAAGTCTGGGATAATTAAAATGTATAAGAGAACAGTGGTGACCTGGGGGAGAACTTATGAAACCTTGTCTCCTGCTTTTGCTGAATATTATTTTTGTTATGCTAGACTCCAAGTCCCTAGCGGGGACCTGGTCAGGCGGCTGCGGGCGCTAACCCATGTCACCTGCCCTGGTCCGTGATCCGTGATGGCGGACCTGGTCTGGCAGCTGTCGGCACTAACCCACGCCGCCTGCCCTGGTCCGTGATCTGTGATGGTGGACCTGGGCAGGCGGCTGCCGGCGCTAATCCACACCGCCTGCTCTTGTCCATGATCCATGATCGTGGACCTGGGCAGGCGGCTACGGGCACTAACCCACGCTGCCTGCCCTGGTCCGTGATCCGTGATGGCGGATCTGGGTAGGCGGCTGCGGGGCTAACCCATGCTGCCTGCCCTGGTCCGTGAACCCTGACCGGGGCTTCAAGTCAGCCACCGCTGGCAGTGGCTGACTCGAAGCCCCTATCCAGGACCTGGTCAGCCGGCTGCCAGCACTAACCGCCTTCCCCAGTCTACCATCATGGCTTGGATCCCACCGGCAGCGGGCACTGCCCCCTCCCCCCGTCATCTTTGCTGGTTTAATGTGTATATTTGCTCCTGATTGGCTGGTGGGCGTGGCTGGTGGGCATGGCTGGTGGGCATGGCTTATGGGTGTAGCGAAGGTATGGTCAATTTGCATATTACTGTTTTATTAGGTAGGATTGTTTCATATATATGCACTTATATTTGTATATGTATATTTGTATTTATATTTAAAATTTGGGACTAAATATTTGAGCATGCATTTTGGTTTTCTTTAACATTAATAATATAAACTGATTCAATAAAAATTTAGAAATTAATGTGTGTTTTTTACCTCAAAATCTGTTTAAGTAGTATTGTGTTGTTTTATGTTTTTAGTAAATTTTGAGGAAAATCTGTTTTTTACTTGTTCATAAATTTTTTATATGTTTTCTATCAAATTATTAGGATTTTGATCTCATAATTTAAAAATCATCTCTTTTATATGCTTATTTTATACTAATTTTCAATGATTTTGAGATTTTCTTTTATCATTGAGCTCTGTCTCAATTGTACTTACTTTTTATTCCACCTTAATGAAATATATAATTCTTATTTGGATGTGCATATTATCTCCTCTCTCTATATAATACCATGTATCTCTTCAGGTGATTCACCCAGTTCATAAAGAATATTTTGTAATGTCCACATATTTGTAGGTAGCAGTGTTCCTAAATGTTATACCATTAACATAACAAGCATTTCCCACAATCCAATTTATGATAAGATTTTCTTCAGTTTCGTGTAAGCTTTCAACTTCAGTATTCCAAAGTACACAATTCTACTAACAGTCTGTTCAAGGGAATGTAAGCCATGACTACTGTTAATGTAGGAAGCTAGTTAAGAACTAACAAAAGAGAAGGGAGAAAACTGGCTGAGCTTAATTAAGTCGGGAAATGACAGCTTCCCAAATACTCCAGGCGACAGCCACATTGTCCTGCAAAGAGAATTAATGTCCTTCCCTCCCTTCAGAGGATGGACTGGCTTTCCAATCATCCCAGAAACAACTGGTCATTGGCCTGGCTTTGGAGGGGGGGTGACAATGAAACAGGGTGAAAAACAGTAAGGCAGAAATTCATTTGCTGGGTGCATGTGCAGTAGGAACCAAAATGGCTCTAAGGGGAGGTTCTTCTACTAAGCAGATGCCAGTAGAAGCCAGATGGTGAGGCAGAACTATGAGGCATGTGCAGTAGGAATACACCTGGGGACCATAATGGGGAGTCTAGTCTAGGGGAATCTGGGTAAAGGATTGGATAGGATACAATAAGGGCCCCAAACATCAAAATATCCAGGAAAGTAATTGTATAGGAGGAGGGCCCTTGCACAACCCCAGGAAAACCTAGGTAGGAGACCTAGGTAGTTGTGAATGCAATGGAGGCTGATATTTTAATAGTTGCCTAGGTAGCAGTTTGAAAGACAGCTTGCAGGCTTCCAAAACCAAGAATATAGGTAGAGGATTAGAAAGAACCTGGGGCAGCTGCTACTTGAGCCCACACACCCTCTACATCTCTGAGGATGTATTATTTCTTTTCACCCCAATAAATCTTGCCACTACACTTAAATTTTTTCCATGCACAAGTCCCTAAAATTATTTTCTTGATACTCTTCAAGATCCCATTTTTTTCAGAAACAGCTTTCCACATCCCAACTTACTGCCTTGTTCCAAAACTACTATCATGTTTTAGGCAGTTTCATGATAATAAAATCTGTATTTGTTCTCTATTGACACAAAGTAGTTTTTAACAATAAATATATATTATCTTGCCAGAGGATAACTCAAGTGTCCTCTCTAATAAAATGGTAATATGCAAATTAACCATCACTCCGCTACATAAGCCATGCCCACCAGCCAATCAGGGTGAGTATGCAAATTAACCCCAGCCAAGATGGTTACAGCCACAGAGAGCAAGGTTTCCCAGGTAACAGAGGAAGCCAAGCTTTCCATAGCCGTTGCAGGCTTAAGCCTCCACTCAAGCTACAAAGTTTCAATTATAGAAGGTAAACAAATTCAAACAAATGGCGGCAGATTGGAGCTTGAGAGAGCAGGCCAGGGTTGCCGGTGGCAACAGGGGAAGCAAAGCTTTCCGCACACCCTGGCAGGGCTCACCCGCTTAAGGCAACAAAGTTTCAATTGTAGAAGGTGAATTAGCTGCCACAGAAATGGCTGCCGCCCCGGAAGGAGCAGCAGGCTTGGCTCTGCTCCAGGCTACAAAGTTTCAATTGTAGAAGGAAAATAAATTCCAGATACCAGGGCCTCTGCTTGGGTTGCCAGGGGGCGTGGCCGGCCTGCAAACCACCACAGGCCCCTCGCTCAGGCTGCCCCACGCCCCAAGGAACCCCACCCTGATCCGGGACACCCTTCAGGGCAAACCAGCTGGCCCCCACCCATGCACCAGGCTTCTATCCTATCTAATAAAAGAGTAATATGCAGATTGACCATCACTTCAACACACAATATGTCTGCCCCCATGTGGTCAAAGATCCTGCCCCCATGTGGACACAAGATGGCCACTACAAGATGGCCAACAGGAGAGGGCAGTTGGGAGGCACCCGGCCTGCAAGGGAGGGCAGTTGAGAGGGACCAGGCCTGCAGGAGAGGGCAGTTAGGGGTGACCAGGCCGGCAGAGGAGGGAAGTTGGGGGCAAACAGGCTGGCAGCAGAGTGGTTAGGGGGTGATCAGGCTGGCAGGCAGAAACGGTTAGGTGCAATCAGGAAGGCAGGCAGGCAAGCAGTTAGGAGCCAGCAGTCCTGGATTGTGAGAGGGATGTCCAACTGTCCGTTTAGGCCCGATCCCACCAGCATCGGGCCTAAACGGGCAGTCGGACATCCCTCCAGGAGTCCCATATTGGAGAGGGTATAGTCTGGGCTGAGGGACAACCCCCTTCCGTGCACGAATTTCGTGCACCGGGCTTCTAGTGTCATAATAAATGCAAGAAGTTCATAAAAAAGTTGGTGGACCTTGAGCATTCAGCAGGGCTGAAGAATTATATTATTGCATGCTGGAATGACTGAAAGCATTTCCCCAAAACTGAAAATATGCATATATTATTGCCTGTTGCCAGACAGCTGAGGGCATTTCAATCTACATGTTATTGCCTGCTACTGGAACAGCCAAAGCAGTTCCCCCAATCTGATAATGCCTACTGTATACCAAACCTTAACCTTTGATATGTATATCTGCTTTGCTTTAGGGCAATTTGTGTTAATAAAAATCTAGGGGTCCAGAGATTAGGAGAACTTGGTTACTGAAGCTAGGTCTCCTCTGGCTCCCCAAAATGCCTTCCACATTTATATTTCTTCTCTAGCCTCTTTATTAATTTATTCACAGCCCTTCTCCAGGTTCCTGAACCCTTCTAGATTCTGGATAACACCCTGGCATTATCTCACAGTTTCTGGGGGTCAAGGCTACAAAAGTTACTTTGTTGGGTGTCTCTGACTCAAGAACCACCATGAAGTAGAAGTCCAGCTATCAACTACAGCTGCAGGTTTGCCTGAAAGTTTGATGAAGAGGGATAGACATCCAGGCTTATTTACATAGACACTGGCAGGCTTTGCTCCTTTGCCAGGTGGTTCTCTGTTCAGTGCTACTTCACAATTAGGTAGCTAGTATCCCTCAGGATGAATACAAGAGAGACTGAAAGAGTGCACGTAACAAATACTTCAGCCTTTTATAACGTAACCTTAGTAACATCCCATTGCTTCTGTCATATCATATTTCATTAGAAGCAAATCCTTAAACCCAGACTGTACTCAAGGGGACAGGATTACATAAAGTTGTGAATGCAATGGAGGCTGATATTCTAAAAGTTGCCTCAGACAAAAAAGGAATTTCTCATTGTACAGATATTTCTTCTCTACATCAGGGGTCAGTGAAAGAGAATATTCTTCTAACTGCTATTTATATACAACAAAATATATTATTTTTTAGTTATCCAAGAGAGAGTATACTCTTAATTATTTCTCAATTCTAAAATATAGAAAATGTACAATATGAAGAAATTCTTCACAGATTTTGACATTGTGAAGCTTCACAATTTTGGAATCCATTTCAAATACCTGATGTGCATTTGTTGGCATGTTTTAGAGAAGCAGGTAGAGTTTACATTAGTGATGACCAGCCAAATTCTGTTTTAGATAAGGCCTGCTGTATGCTGGAAAAGAAAATAAGGGGGGAATACATAGGTAAATTATTAATTATATGCTATTTTTCTGAAGTATTTAAACCATTTCTACCATTATGGGTTCAATTGTGTAAATGCAGCCTGTATTAAGTAGTAAAATAAATTTCCATGAAGTTATAACAGAATTTACTTAAATCATCACGCTCATTAAAAATCTATTGTTGATTTCTTAGGTGGTAGCCACTTCACTTGTCTTGATGTCATGTGCTAATTTAATGAACAAGCTATTTTTTTTTTTTTGTCATGAGATTCTGGTAAGATATATAAATAATATCACTTTGTCAAATATTTTGATGCCTTTTAAATATATAGCTTGAGGTTGACAAGGTCATTGATTACTGCTATCTGGGTGTGACCCTTATGTGCACATTCTGCAATTTATCAAGCATGTTGATGAGAATACCATGTGAGATGGTGCCAAAAGGTCTTAGTAAAATACAGATTTGTTAGTGTTTTTTTCTTCCTTCTTATCTAAGAAGCCTGTCATCCTGTCATCTTACATGAGCAATGCTTTCAAGTTGAATGGATTTAAGATAGGAAGAACAAATATGCCGCCAGTACCCATACTTTATAAAAGCTTGACTAATGCGTAATGCTGAATGTAGTGGAAGGATTGCTGACATGAACTATTTTCACCTTTTGGATTTAATTTTTCTTCTTACTTTTTTTTTTTTTTCCTGTCCTTAGTGGAGATTAAGAATGAAATCTTCACCCAGCACACAAAATTTACAGTTCCTTAAGCAAAAGGTGCTGACCATAAATTCTTTCCTCATTACTCTTTCGTTTCCAATATCCTGGTCACTTACATCTATTGAATGCATTAGGCTTTCAATATGATGCATATTGGCGTTCTTGTCTGACAGCTAGAGCTGACATATGAGGACATTCTGGAGACCATTCAAGGGCTGATGCCCTTGTGTGAGGCTGAGAGGTAGATGACTTTCAGGGTGTGGAAACTGGTTTATATTTCTACTGGAGACCATGGAAATAATCAGTACCCTAGCTTTGTAAATATGCCATTTTTTACCATTGTAATGTACAAGCCACTAATAACACAGACTGGTTATCTGGCAGGACATTTAACATTTAAAAAATAAAACAATGTTCCAAGCTTTTGATTATCCCCTCTGTATACACATAGAATGACTTACCAAATAAGACAGAGAGACTCTGCATTGCTAAAAATCTGATCAAAAAATGTATCAAAGATATTATTGGCAACACACAGTTATACATAATCTACAGACACTACTAGAAAAAAAATAGATATATTCCTTAATTAAAATGTCTTATTTAGTATATCATTCCATTTTTTAAATTATGAATAATTATTATTTCAGAAAAATATGAACCTTTTCATGGATGGTTTATTTTGGTAGCTTTTTGTAAAGCTTTATCATATCTCAATAAGTCTTGTCTTAATAACATCCCTAGTTAATATGTTTACTGTATCAGTGCATCTATTTATATTTTTTAGCTTATAACATTGTTAGATCTACTTTGAACATTCTCTTCTCCTTTTACACTATTACTTTTCTAACAAAATTTATCATATCTCTTCAGGTGATATGATGAATATCATATTATTATTTCAAATTAATTACTGTTCTTAACTAAATATCTATGTTCACATGTACATGTACAAATAGCACATGATCTTTTATTAATTTGCCACATTACTGAGAAAAGAACTATTCATAGCCTGTGCACTGCAGAGGAAAGATTGCAAGCTACTGTACATACATTATGAGTAACTAGAGGCCCAGTGCACGAATCAGAGTGAATTGGGGCCGGGCCTGTCAGAAGGAGGAGATGGCTGAGGTTGGCTGGTTGGCCCACCCCAATTGGGACCCAATCAGGGGGGAGGGGACGTGGGTGATTGGCCCGTGGGCCCCGCCCCCAGTTGGGGTGGGGTGGCTGATTGGGGGCCAGGCCAGCCATGGGGAGCGACTGTGGGTGGTGGGCCAGCTGGCCCTGCCCCCAAATGGGGTAGGAGGAAATCAGGGGCCAGTAGCTGGTGGAGGGCTGTGGGAGATTGGCTGGCCAACCCCACCCCTGATTGCTGTGGGGGAGGCTGATCGGCAGCGGAGCTGGCTGAGGGGAGGGGCTGTGGGCCAATTGGGTTGATGGGAGCTGATTGGGGGTGGGGTTGGCCATGGGGAGGGGCTGTGGGCACTAGGCTGGCCAACCCCACCCCAGAATGGGGTGGGGGGGCCAATCGGTGCCACGGCCTGGGGGAGGGACCATGGGTGGTTGGCTGGCTGGCCCTGCTCCTGATCAAAGTGCGGGCCCATAGGGGGTGGCACTGGCTGGGGGGAGGGGCTTCAAGAGGTTGGCCAGCTGACCCCGCCCCCTATTGTGGTGTGGGGGCAATCAGAGGCAGGGCCAGCCGGAATGAGGGGCCACAGGAGGTTAGGCCAGCCGGCCCCACCCCCAATCGGGCCATTTCACTGGCTGCAGTGGGTGTCATAGCGACCGGTCGTTCTGGTCGTTGTCACATTTTGGTTGCTGGCTTTTTATACATATAGGTAATTTGTTTTTTATATAGTTATCTATAATAATAAACAGGTAATATGCTAATTAGACTGGATGTCCTTCCGAGGTCCTTTCAGATGAAGCTGGGGCTGGAGGGAAGCCCAGGTCCTGAGTGCCAGAGGGAAGGTGGTGCCAGCAGCTGGGGGAAGGAAGGCCTATCGGGCCTCTAGTATTAAAATAATGACTTTGCCCAGTTTCTTCTCTAAAAATAAATGTGTAAATAGAAGATATATTCAAAATTATTAATAATGGTTCTAAAGAGATGTTTAAAAATGGTTTATAAGTAAACAAAACAAAAAATATATAACATAGTTAAAAGTAGATAACTTGCCAACAACTTTGTTTATTGTTTCAGAAAACACCTATTCTAATATTGATAGAAGTTAGCATAGATATTATTTTATTATAAACATTTTATTTTGTATGTTATTAGCTGAGTCACACATTGTGCTACTAAGTTAAATTTTATACTTAATAAAATTTAAATAATAATTAAGATGCCCCAAATTCCCTAGATACTTTGGATTTAGGATAGCAAATGGTATCTAACAGTATAAATTATTATAACTATTACATATTTTAAAAGATATATTCAATGAAAATGCTGTTCAGCTACAAAAGGCTAGTAATTAAATAAATTATGGAGCTACATCAACTGAGCTTCCAGTTCAGCAGAAAAAATCAAGTTCAAATAAAGCAAAACAGAGCATTTTAAATCAAATAGAAGAAACAAGCCAAAATGAGAAAGTTCCTCACATTTCAGTGACTTTTAACTCTTTCAGTAGGACCTAGGATTTGGGCCTCAAGTTTAACTTCTGTGACCCTGTAAGAGTTCAAATTGCATACTGGTTGAGGTCTTCCTGGTGGTGAAATTTTTCAAATATGGCGCTTGGAATATTGGGAACAGTCAAGAACTGGTTGTTTTTGGTTCTTATTTGAATAGATATAGTCTCACTATTAACAAGAAAGTAAAAGCCAACCTAGTCATCCCTCTGATATTTCCCCTGATCACATTTTTGAAGGAATGTTTGCGAAGGAAATGTCTATTTATCTCAGTAGAATGCACTGTCTGATATCTACCACAATGAGCAAAATGAAACTAAGCTTTTGTAAAGTACTGTTCACCTTGAAATAGTTTATAAAATGTAGGATTATACACCAAAACTACTAGGTTTACAAAAACCTGAGTGTAAAAGATTTTTTAAAGAAGAAGTAAAGTTGACATACAGATGGTTAACGTATTCTAAATGCTTTTTATTAGAGTACATTATTAAGTAAATAAAACATGATATACACTTTGAATTATAAGCTGACAGAGGAAAGAATGAGTGGAAGGGGTGGGGAGAGAGAAAAAAAAAACAAAAACACATCCATGTGAGAAAGACACGTTGAATGGTTGCCTCCAGCATGCACTCTGGGACCACAGAATGAACCTGTAACCTAGGCATGTGTCCTATACTGGGAATCATACCTGAGACCCTTTAGGAGTAAGGGCTGACACCCTAACCACTGAACTCACTGGCCAGGACTGAAAGAAATATTCTTATAACTTGTCAAAGTCATGAATACTGGGAATAAAAGGCTCTGTGGAAAAGGTATTTTTCAAAAAATGTTTCTCTATCACAGTCTATTGATTGGTGATATTAATAAATTGCTTCTTCTAAATAAACTAATACAGATATTCAGACATCCAGAACATTAAATATTTATATCATAGTGGACAAAATGATGTATTAAACCATGATTTTTGTTACAAAATGGTTTAATCTCTCACACATCAAAGTGAATCTAACTAAAAAAATATTTATAGGCCCTGGCCAGATAGTTAAGTTGGTTATAGCACTGTCCTAGTATACCAATGTTTTGTGTTTAATCCCAGGTCAAGACACATGCAAGAATCAACCAATGAATGAATAAATAAGTGGAACAACAAGTTGATGTCTCTCTCTCTCTCTCTCTCTCTGCTTCTTCTCTCTAAAATCAATAAATTAAAAATATACTTATAGAATGCAATAGCAGTAAACAATGCCATTGACTAACATGATCTTTTACTCAACTTTTTTTTTCAGAAAAAAACTATTAGTAGAAAGAAATGCAATGAATTATTGCTTTAAGGATAAAGAAATTAATTTTCTTCAGCCAAAATTAAGACATAGGACATACAATCATTTGGATATTACATAGTAATTTTATAAGATGTTCAAACAAAATAGAAAAACTAGAATGTATTTCTAGTCTTCTTGTAAATAAATAATAAAATACATTCAACAATGAACTACTTGCTTAATAGCAATATCAATATAACAGAACTTATTAACAGCCAATAGTTGTTTTCAACAAAAATAGTTTGTTACCTGGTACCTGCAGAAAAGTAAGCAAACACATTGCCTGAAAATACAATAATTTCTGAATTACATCTGCTATGAAAAACTCCCATCATTCTACTCTGGAAGGAATGCTGTAGCTGGTATGCAGCTATTCAATGGTGACATTTAAAATATTTAATATTGAAACATGGGGTTTGAGGTGTAGACTTCTTCTCATGGGTCCTTGTCCTCAAGAAGTTTGAAAAATAAACTCGCAGACAAAAGGGCTTCTTTAATTAAAAAATAAAATGTAGAAGTTTATTGGAAGCAGATGCAAACTCCAACTGGGCATGGGGTTCCCCAAAGGGGACCCCCTGGGGAAGGGCCCCCAGATGGGAAAAGCCTTCTCTCTCTCTCTCTTTCTCTCTCTCTCTCTCTCTCTCTAATGGAAAAATCAATCTAAGAAAATGTGTCTCATGTTCCTTTGTTTCTGGTTTATATATGTTTCAGTTCTTTGTCCAAATCTGTCCCTTTCTAATTGGACCCTTCCTTGATTTAGGATCCCTGTGCTTTCCTCATTGGTCATTCTGCTACATGATACCAGTTTCAAACTCAAAGCCCACATGGTGCCCCCTCTTTCTCTCCCCTTATCTTGCAACATTCCTCTATCCTCTGTGAAAGTAAGATAAGCATTTTGGCGTCTCCAGTCCCCCATCTATGCATTCCTCTCCCACGGACCCTCTCTCAGTTGTCCTTGCCAGAGATAATTTATTACCCCTTTATGGCTCCGCCAGGTGCTCAGGTCAGGGCTGCTTTTAATTGCGCAAACAGAAATTCCCCACCCCCCTCCTATCGTAAGCTAGCTAGTTAACCCTTATCAATGTGTCATACAGAAATGTCCCCAAACAATAAGGACAAGGCTATAGCGTTAAATCAAATCAGTTACTGGGTCCTGAGGAATCATGGGTAAGAACTGAGAGTCAGGGGAAAGTGGAGGTTTTTTACAAGTCAAGGCAAATGATATTTTCACTACGTATTTTGAAAACAGGAATAGTCAATGAAAACCCCACTTGAATATTAAATATGAAAAATTGAAATAATGAAAGAAATAATTTTATCATGAAATTTATTTATATTGCTATATCTGTATATCTAGACCTCAGGTATAAAAGCACATTTACATTCAAGTAAAAGTCTGAAAAATTGTCTATTAAAATTAATTTTAGACACATATAAGTATATGGAAGAGTACAATTTTTAAGTGTTTAAATAATGTACACAGTAAAATAAACTTCATTTTTTGAAATTGTTCAAGTGTCAACTACAGTTTCACTAATCTAAAAATCATGTATTTCGTCTATTCAAACCTCTTCCACTCTTCACAAATCAATGACATTTGTTAATATATATATTTTTACCATTACTATAGCTTTGCCCACATGTATTATGGCTGCCCCAACAGTATGAACTTTCCATCTCCCCTTTTTAATATATTTATTGATTTTTTACAGAGAGGAAGTGCCCTAGCAACATCGATGACCATCGAATCTGAACCTGCACACCCCCTGGGATGTGCCCTTGACCAGAATCGAACCTGGGACCCATGAGTCTGCAGGCCGACGCTCTATCCACTGAGCCAAACCAGTTAGGGAATGATCCATCTATATTTTTAAATAGGTAGCTAGATTATTTATTTTTATTGCCTAATGATTTCCTATTGTTCAGATATGCCAGTTTATTTATTGATTTTTATGAAGACGTCATGTTGTTTCCAATTTGGGGTTATAACATATTAAGTTATTATAGGCATTCAAATGCAGGTGTTGTGCAGATCGAAGTTTTAAATTCACTTGGAGAAATACCTAGAAGTGTGATTGATTGTCAGATCATATGGTAAGACTATGTTTAGCTTTGTCAGGAACTGTCAGACTGTCTTCCAAAGTGTTTGAATCTATAGTCCTACTAGCAACTAATGAGAGTAACCTATTGCTTCATGCAGTCTCCCAAAATTATATTCTGAGTGTTTTGTTTTGTTCTTGTTTTATAATTTTAGCTATCCTAATCTGTTGGCCTAATCCGTTGTTGTATCTCATTGTTAATTTAGTTGGCAATCTCTAAACACAAAAGATGCCAAACACCTTTTCCTGTTTTTGTTTGCCAACTGTTTATTGATTTGGTAAGGTGTCTGGTCAGATCTCTTGCACATTTTAAAATGTAACTGTTATTTTATTCTTGTTTTATAGAGTTCTTTGTCCTTTATGAGTCCTTTATCATATAGGGGACAAAAATCTCCCTAAACAATGCATGTAAACATCCTTATATAGTCATGTTTATAGGGAAACATAATGTTTTCAAAGAGGCATAGACGACATTTCAGAGTAAATAAATTTTGAGCTGATAAATGAAGAATGAAAGTGAGGTGTGAAAATGAGGCTGAGGTCTGGTGCTGACAACATGGGCACAATCGCTCAGGCATCAATGAACATGGAATATTAAAGGTACTAATAAAAGTCCATGTGTTTATTTTATTTTTAACTTTTTTTTTCAGATCAAAGTCACCCTATTCCAGTGCTTGTGTTCAGGGATCCCTTATTTTGCTTACTAATGATCCCAAGGCACAAAAGTAGTGATGCTGGCAATCCGGACATGCCAGAGATGCCATAAAGTGCTTCCTGTAAGTGAACAGGTGAAAGTTCTCAAATTAAGGAAAGAAAAAAAATCATATGCTGAGGATGCTAAAATCTACAGTAAGAAACTCTTCAATCTGTGAAATTGTGAAGAAGGAAAACTAAATTTGTGCCAGTTTTGCTGTAGCACCTCAACCAAATTTCATCACATAGGCATTGTGTCATCTCATGTCATCACAAGAAGGGTGAGTACAGGACAAAAAGATATTTTGAGAGAGAGACCACATTGATAGAATGATGACAAATAAGCATGTATGGTTTTGTAAGAGTCAAGTTTTGCTGTGGATTTTGTTTACTACTTTAGGAGCAATGAGTGGGGGATCAATATGATCATTTTTTGTACTATTTTTAGTTTTAACACTTTAAATAAAGCATGGATGCAGGAAGATTAGTTACAAAATTATTACAGTTTCCCAAGACATGATGGAAGCTGGACTAAGTTATTGTAAGAATTTAAAATTAGACAAATCTATGTATTGTCTGTATGATAAAATAATTTTTCTTCATTTAGGGCTGAAAAAAATCTGATGGCTAATCTTGGAGTTAAGTAGAAATATTGAAGAAGCATCAAAAGCAGTGGTAGGTGATGAGTTATGTCATAGAGGCAGGGGTATGTTAGAAGAATATGATATGAAGAATTCCAAGAAAGGGTGGCTCAAGAAGGAGACATAGCCAGTCGTGTCTGTGCTGCTTGATAGGCATATAGTATAATTTTTCCAAAGGCTACATTCAGAAATGTTTTCTGTGCTGTAAATCACATCAAGAGTGGTCTGAGTGTTGACAGTATTAAACAGCAGGTGCTCAACAACCGTGCTTAGGAGCTTATCTTGCTTTGAGATAAACATTAAAAATTGGAGAAGGGCAACTGAGGTTGTATTTTGCAATTTTATTTTTCATTATTGAGAATTTCCCCAATTGAATTCTAAATTCCTTCAAAAGCTGAAAAGTTGGGCTATTTCTAAGAAAGTCATAGAGAGCAGAGAGACTCAAAGATTCAGGCATGTTTTTGTTGTTGTTTCTGAAACTTACCTTTACTGTTGAAAGTATAACAGGTGTCCCCTATTTTTCCCCATTGATGCCCCTACCCCACTCCCACCCCACCTCAGGCCTTCACCACACTATTGTCTCTGTCCATGGACTATGCATATTTGCATATAAATTATTTGGTTATTTTCTGCCCCTCTCTCCTCCTCCCTACTCTCTGAGGTCTGTTGGTCTGCTCCATGCATCCATGCCTCTGGACCTATTTTGATGAGCAGTTTATTTTGTTCATTAGATTCCACATGTAAGTGAGGTCATGTGATACTTGTCTTTCTCTGACTAGCTTATTTTGCTTAGCATCATACTCTCTAGGTCCCTCCATGCTGTCTCAGAGGATAAGGCTTGTTAATTAGTACTATAACACTGTAGCCCAAAACTTTTTTTACAGGGTAATTAGTCCTAATAGATATGCTCTGCTATAGGCAAGACTTAAGGATTCCTTTAGCACCTCTGGTTTATTTCTTATAAGAATTTTTGGAGTTTTCTTTCCTCAATTCCATAACACAACTTTTCTCTATAATTAACCTGAGAAAGATTAAACAAATAAGATCTCAAGAAAAGACAGCAATTGCCAAACATAACTTTGTCATATACCCAGTCCAGTGAAATCATTAGTCAGAAACTTGGCTGTATCGTTGTCTTTATCCTGGTCTCTGTTCTTCTTCATTGGAATTGGATCTAGGAAGTGAAGGAAGAAAACCTTGGTATCCTTCCTGAGAGCAAGAATTACCTTTAAGTATAATTATTCTACTGTAATTCTAAATAGAAACTGTACCATTGAGTGATATTTTCTGTAACCTTACAGCTGTCTAATAATTGATAAGAAAGAGCTTAAGAAAGATGCTATTGTGTACAAGGAGGATAAACTTTCTTCCTGGATTAGAAACATACAAAATGCACTAAAATAATTTAGTTCTTCAGATTCTTTGCTTTCTATATATCCAATGCTGCATTTTCACCTTGCAGAAAATGTCTGGAGTTTTTCATAAATTTCCTTGTTCTGTTATTGTTTTTATGAAAGGTGTTTTTAAAAAATAAATGCTCAATGAGGTTCTACAAGGCATTTAGTAGTAATGGAACCTTGTTAATATATCAACTGCCTTATTTCATCACTCTATGTTGCCATGCCTCATCTAAAATTAGGAACCCTTTACATGGGATCCAGAAGCAATTGGTTTAACACTCTTGATTGATATTGAGGAGACAGAGGAAGCTAGGTAGACAGGATTAGGGACTGTGGAGGAAGGGGGATGAAGTAAAACTAGGTTGAGTTACTAAGATACTACAAATGGGCAGGGGAAGGAAGGGCACAGGTGCCAGAGGCATGAACTTTAAAATGTATGGATGTTGCTAAGACAGGCAACTTGCAGATAACCAATCACAAGACAATGAGGCATATAACCAATCCCGAGAATATTATTAAGGCAGAATTATTTTAAAAAGACCAATCAGGAGCTAGCAAGGCTGTCTCCACTCCCAAAATTAAAAGGCCCATGCTTCCTCTTGTCCTCTCTCTTCTCCTCGGCACAGCAGTCAACGGGTTCCTGATGTTCGTTCCTGTGGTGGGGAGCACATCCCTGGGCCTCCACACATGGACTAACATACTTTAATTAGCTTGGATGCTAAACTACTCCTGCCTGTAACAGGAAAAAGAAGCTCCGGACACTGGCCTGCTCCTGGGACCCCAGCTGTTCCTTTTCCAGGATTGGCTTCTCCCAATAAACTTTGATTCCATTAATCATTTTTGTCTGTGACTTTAACTAGGTCTCAAACAACACCCCACATTTTGGTTTCAATATGACTCTGGATAAGTTAGGCTTGAAATATATCAATAAAAATGGCATTCTTCACAGTGATGTCCTGCTTCTTTGTCACTATTATTTCCCAAGTCTCCATAGTGCATAAAACACCATTAAGGTATATTGAGCACAGAATGTCAGGACCTGTCAACATTCATGCAAAACTGAAAAGAAAATGCTGAAAGTGAAAAAAAGTATTAGAATACTAGAGGCCTGGTGCACGAATTCATGCATGGGTGGGGTCCCTTGGCCTGGCCAGCAGTGGGCGGCAATTGGGGATGTGGGGTGAGGGGCCCTGGGATCTTGGCCAGCCAGGGGGAGGGGCCTTGGAAGTTGGCTGTGGGAGCACACTGACCACCAGGGGGCAGCTCCTGGGTTGAGTGTCTGCCCCCTGGTGGTCAGTGTGCGTCATAGCAACAGGTCATTCAGTCATTTGATTGTTTAGGCTTTTATAAATATAGATTACCAACTAACCTAATAGGATACTGTGTATGCTTTGAAAATTTTGTTAAACACTGTTATATTACTATATTGGCTTTCTCTATGAATTAGTAAAAACAACGCCTTCTAGATGTATGAGCAGATTGATTAGAAAAAGGCATCCTATTTGGCAAATGAGTTGGGTTGTTGAGCCTTTGCAGTGGCATGGTAGTTAAACTTTTCAAAACTGCCTCTAATATTACAGAATTTATAGAACTGTGCAGTACTAACTGTGGCAAAACTGTTCTTATTGTAAATTTATCTCCAGTTGTTTTCAGTTAATCAACTAATTTAACTCACCAAGAGCAAACTTTGCAATTGGACAGTTAAGAGTTTTTTAGAGTAGTTATGTTTATTTTAATTTAGAAGAATGATGATATAAAATGTCAACCACTTAGCAAAATTCAACTGAATTAATAATCATATTTGCCTTGTACTATGAAAACCTTAGTTTACCATCCAAATATAGAATGTATTTTAATGAAATGATAGAAGTTATTTGAATTTAAAATTTCTATTGATAACGTATGCTTTATAACTTTAAACAAACTCTTTAAAACTTATTTTCAGTGTATTGTTTCAAATTATGCATTAAATCAATAAATTTTTAAATAACGAATATTTTTAAATTTTATGGAAAATAAATCTAAATGAATATTTAACTTTAAAGAACAAACTAAATTAATGTCACCAGAAATTATTTTACTAAAGTTCATAAATATTTGAATATGTATAAGTGGTCAGTTGCTTTTCTTTTTTAAAGTTTGAGACTAAATTTCCCTTTATAAATGAATATTTGGCATTTAATGAAATGTTTATTTTCTTACATTCAATTAATTGAATTAATAAAGTAAAGTTACTTTGGAATTAAAATCTACATTAATAAAAGAGAAATATGCAAATTGACCATACTTCTGCAACACCCACCAGCCAATCAGGAGTGAGTATGCAAATTAACCCTACAAATATGGCATGTTAATTTTCATATGTAGGCACGGAGTGAAAACTGAAGACTGAAGAACACTGAAGACTGAAGGCTGAAGAGGCTTGGCTTCTCTGTTGCGGCCAGAGCCAAGGCCTGGGTCCTGGGTGGTGGGAGGAAAACTGGTGCTGGCAGGCAGGGGAAGGAAGGCCTATTGCATGAGTCTTCATGCAACGGGCCTCTAGTATATATATATACCACCTGCATTTAATTTTTCAAGTATTAATTCATGGATATTTTAAACTTATCAATTCAACTGACATATCTATATCAAATGATAGAAGATACACTTTTTCTACTTTAATAATATGTTTTATAAATATGAATGATCATTTGGAATGTGTGTGTACATGTAACTTTTTTCCTTTGAAGACACAACCCAGATTGATTCAGCTGCACCTTGGAAAAAAGCATATTTCTCCACATGATATCAGGGAAACATTACTAGCCCATTATTCCATACTAGTTGGCCAGTGCACAAAATTCGTGCACGGGGTGGGGGGAGTTGTCCATAAGCCCGGCCTGCACCATGTCCAATCTGGGAACCCTCAGGGGATGTCCAACTGCCAGTTAAGGCAGTCGGACATTCCTCTCGAATTCAGAACCGCTGGCTCCTAACCGCTCACCTGCCAGCCTGCTCGCCCCTAAACACTTTGATTGCCCCCAACTTCCCCCCCCATGCCAGCCTGCTCACCCCCACCTGCCCCCCCTGCCAGCCTACTTGCCTCCAACTGTCCCGCCCTGACAGCCTGCTGGTTCCCAACTGTCCCCGCTGCCAGCCTGCTTGCCCCCAACTTCCCCCCCACCCCACTGGCCTGTTTGCCCACAACTTCCCCCCTTGCCAGCCTGTTCTCCCCTAACTGCCTGTGCCTCAGCTCTGCCACCATGGCTTTGTCCGGAAGGACATCTGGAAGGTCTCTAATTAGCATATTATCCTTTTATTAGTATAGATTCTCCAGGATGCTTCATGTGATTCCTGCTAGTGTTAAAAAATAATTTGCATTATATATACTTGTAATGCATAAGACCTAAGGTGATCATTCTACCCTTATGCATTTCATCATTAAAGTTTAAAACAATATGGAGATTGAAAATGTCTCCTGTGATAAGCTAGATAAATGTTATTAATAATAATAACTAACAATTTAGAATTAAGCTAGGCTGACCTAGCTTAATTGGGTTTGATAGACCTCCAATTTTCCCTTGAAACTTTCCCCTTAGTCTAGTTTAGTATTGAGAGGATTTCAGAAATAGGAAAGGCAGTTTTAGGGAAAAGGGAGGGGGTTCATGGGAAAGGGATGCATATATGATGGGCAGAGACAGCTTCAAGCCACCCAATTGTCCACAAGAATGTTACAAGATTAGGGGAAGAAGAAGAGGGGGCACCAGGTGAGCTTTGAAACAAACTGATACCATGCAGGGAAAAGGGAGAAAAGTGGCCAATTAGGAAAAAGATAGGGGACATAAAATAAGGAAGGGTCCAATTAGAAAGTGGGATGAACAGACAAAGAAACTATGAGCATTTATAAACCCATAGACAAAGAGACTCATGGACTAGGTTTTTCCCATTTTGGGGAGATCAGATTTTCCCCAAAGGGGAATCCCTTCCCAGGGGGAGTTTGTGTATGCTTGCAATAAGTTTCCATGCTTTCGCTTAAAATCTTTTAGTCAGTGAATTTTATTCTTTAAAATTCATAGGACAAGAACCTTTAATGAGAGTTCCAGCTTGCCATTCAGGGTATCAGAATATTTGTCAAAACAGTGAACAGAGTTCTTACTGTTGTTAAACTAAAAGATAATCCGAGAAAATCCACCTTTGTTTGTTGTTGTTGTTGTTGTTTTGGGGGGGCGGGGTATACTTTTCAAGACTCAACATATCTAGTACCTCTTTTTCAAGGATTATATTCAGTGTGTTCTCTGATAACATAAATTACACTTGGGAGTTGCTAGGGACTTTTTTTTTTTGGCTCCTTGTAGAGGAAGAACAATATTTCTCTCATTGCTGGATAAGTGATTGACAGATTATTTGTGCCATGGCCTGAACTCTTATTTTCCAGGTGTGAGAAATCTCAGACTTACAGTCAATTGGGAAAGGTGAGAAACTGTAGATGAGATGTCCATAAAATATATTTGAGAAGTGAGGCTAAAAAGTTATGCCATGGAGTTTAGAAAGAGACAGTTGGATATTTTTGCTACAGTAATTTTATAATTTGTTGTATGATTTTAAATGAAAGGACATGACAGAGACAGATATATTCACTTTCTCCATATACTCTTAACTTAATAAAATCTTTGATTATTCAACAAAGCTAAAAAGTAAAATCTAGTGACATTTTAAACTACATTAGTTAAATTATAATTTTGAGAACAGAGAAATTAGTCTCATAATTCTCTGTTTAAAATATATATGTATTCTCTTCAGTTCCCAGTGTAACAATTCTAAAATAGAGTGAGATACCAGGGTATACCTAAAAAATTTCAACAAGAATTTTGATGTATCTATAAATTGACAAATCATGAACAATGAAGAAAAATTACATATCTCACGGGATAAGAGAAATATATAACAGAGGGAAAGACAGAATGAAAAATCCACTCATATAGAAAAGCAGTCATGTAGATAAAATAAAAGGCAGATAAGAATAAAACAGTAATATATATATATATTAGAGGTAGAGGCCCAGTGCATGAAATTCGTGCACGGGTGCAGTCCCTAGGCCTGGCTGGCGATTGAAGCATGAGCATCTGGTATGGAAGGGCAGGTCTCAGGAGACCTCTGGGATCTGGGCAGCACCTGGGCCCCTGGGCCCCTGTATGTGACCCCCTCCGCCTGAGTCATGAGAGATGCAGTGAGTGCAGCCAGACTCCCGGTCGAGGGGACAATTTGCATATTACTCTTTTATTAGGTAGGATATCCATCCACAGACTTGGTAAGGTATATTACTAATTTCTTAGATGTTGTCCTAATAGGATTCCTGCCTTGAAGAGGACAGGTTTAGTCTTTTGTTGCTTCTTTTTCAGTTCCAACCTCCCTGATTCAGAAATGGAACTGTGAAGAAAATTGGTCTTCTCTAATTCCAACAGCACACATTGAAGTCTGTCGAGTACAGATGCAAGTGATTTCACTCCAAATCCAGTATCATGTCCCATTGTTATTGTAAGCCTCTTTAGAAAAGAAACCATAAAGCCTACAATTATATTTGAATGGCACTTGATTTAAATAAGGGCTGCATTATTGCTTTCTTACTCTACCTTGAATATGTCAAGATCATTTGCTTTAAGCCTTTGCATTACTCTTCTCTCTGCCTGGAATGCTTGATCTCTTCTAATTCACGTTTGGCTCTTTCTCAGAAGCCTCCCTAACCTCTACACCTACCCATTAAATTGTATAATTTTTTGTTCTATTTTATTCACATATATTTTGTTAATCTGCTTATTTGTGTTTTATACATCTTCAAAATTGGATGCAAGGTCTAAGAGAACAAGGAAGTCATATTGCTAATTCACTGTTTTTTAAACCCATAATAGTGCCCTGGAAATGGGAAGTGCTCAAAATTGTTGGTGACAATGAACTGATATGACTATATGCATAACTCAAGGACAAAGACAATGGGTGGTGGAGGCCTGGGGGTGGGGCAGGGGCAATGGGGGAGAAAATGGGACATATGTAATACTTTCAACCATAAAAATTTATTTAAAAATGTTTGGTTGAATGAAGAAAACTCGACATATATATAACAATTAGCCTGCAACCAATTGTTCATAAGAGTGATTAAAGTAGAATATTTAGGTGATTCTAACACCCTGTACAAACACTTCATGAAGTTGATAGTTTTTCAGAGAACTGAAAGGGTTAGCTAGATTGCTTAATTAGGAAGGTTTAGGGAATGAGGAGGGTCCATGGGAGAGGAATACATAGATGGAGACTTGAAGACCCCAGGTGCTTATCTTACTTGTACAGAGGATAGAGAAATGCCATAGTCAGATGGAAATATTTTTGGCCTAAGCAATTAAAAGAGCCATAAACCAAGGACAGACTGGGGTATCTCTGGCCTGAGCAAGTAAAGTGACCATAAGTTAGGCCAAAGGTAGCCCTGATCTGAGTAGCTGGGAGAGCTATAAGATAAAACATCTCTGCCAGCACAACTGGGAGAAAACCATAAGGTAAATCAAGAGTGACTCCAACCTAAGCAGATCAGATGACCAAAGGAGGAAAAGTGCAGATGTGGAGGTTGTAGGAGCTGATTACAGGGCTAAGGTCCCACAGTAGAAAAGGAGGGTCTCCAGCCTATTTAATGCCACAAGACAAGGAAAGCAGTGATCACCCTTCTTTGGGGCCCCTCTGTCCATCCAGGAGGGACAGAGTCTTAGGATTAGGAACTTAGAGGACACTTTTCTTAGGTGGCCCCTCTGCCCCTCTGCACCAAGAGGGATAGAACTTAAGGCTTAGAATTTAGAATTAAGGTTTTAGAGGTAGTGTTTGCTTGCAATAAACTTTCTGTAATTTTCACCTACCATCTTTTGTCTGTGGCTTCATTCTTGGAATCCATCTGGACAAGGACCTGGGAAAGAAATAACCCTGCTCAATAAAACAACCCTGCATCAGTACTGCATCATGGGTCAGAAGGCAGAAAGCTTTTAGTGGATAAAGAATACAAAACAATGAACAAAAATAGAAAATATCTGGTTGGCAGGGGCCGCATCGTCAACCATGCTTAGTGTGAGAAGGCCCAGCATTAGCTTCGTGTTTGGGGACTGACTGGCTAAATATACTGCATTTCTAGTTGAGGTGAGCATTTACAGGGACATGGAAGTTATCTAACTTTTGGTTTACTGATGTGGCACCCTAGGTAGGAGTATGTCCATGTTGGCCTTAGAAAGCTAGTTCAACACCAATACAGTATATTTAGTAAAATTTATTTGAAGAGTAATTTGATTTACTTATTTAAAATATGTCTTTATTGATTTTAGAGTGGAAGGGAGCATGGTAGAGAGATAGAAACACTGATGAGAGAGAAACATTGATTGGCTGCCTTCTGCAAGCACCCTACCTGGAATCGAGCCCCCAACCTGGGCTTGTGTCCTGATTGGGAATCAAACTGGTGACCTCCTGGTCCATGGGTTGACACTCAACCACTGGAAAACAAAAGTTACCCAACTGTGCACATAATTCTCTTTGAGAAAAAAAGTTATCTCTGCTACCAGCTCTCCTCCTGGGACAAGACCCCTTTCTAATGTAAATTTCCCTTACACAAGGGTAACTTCTATTTTTAGAGTTTCTCCTGTGCCTGCAGTTTCTCAAAATAATCCTTAATCAAAGAGGCATATTTGGGCGTGGCATATTTTACTATCCTTCCCAAGCAAAGAAGCAAGTAAGGAGGGCATATCAGGCATGAATTAGGATGAAAGCAAGAAAACACAAAATTTTACATGGAGAGTTTATGGATAGATTATAATTTGATTAGGGAATAATGACAGATCAACTAAATAATAATGAGGAATTGGCCAGACTGAAGTATTTTGCTTAATAACTTTTAAAAAAATTAATTAAAAATAATCGACTGCTTATTAAATAGAAGGCTGATATTAACTATGTAAAGCTTTGGAAATCATGCCTTGAAGATTACATATCAGTTGTTATACAACTCTGTGTCTACCTATCTATATTAATCTTCAAAATAATATTGGATGTATCATCCTTAAATCCCAGCTTACTGTCATAAAGATTGAGAGCATTCTGTTCACATATGACAGCCCTGAAATTTTAAGTCAAACTTATCTGCATCCAAAATCATTTTAAATAAAATTTCTCTCAAGGCAAAGTCAATAAGGATTTCCATTATCTGTAATCAATAAATGAAATTGGGTAATTTTTATGTGAAATGTTATTTATAAATGCACAAAACTATTTAACTTATTATAAGTTACTTTTAAAATCCTGTATTTATTTAGGGTTTTTTTAATTAGGCAAATATAACCTCATATAAACATGAAGAAATGTTTTACCAAATAATGACTTCAAGTGTTCATTATATAAATAAAGATAGACTGTATTTTTCGCATAAGGCAAATTTTCAATAATACCTTTATTCTGCAAGTGTATATAAATTAACTTTTCTATACTTCAATTTATATATTATTTACAATTGATATTTTAAATTTTTGTTAGTAGGACATGCTGTTGAACATGGGAGGAGCAAATTTGCATTTTGTCTTAGAGTAAAGTAGTTGATAATTCATTAATTTGCTGGGAACCACTATCTTAAATAGGGCAAAGCATACAATAGATTTTTGCATGTTTTGTGGCTTTTTGCCACTTTCTACTACTCAGACAATTTCAATTTAGTCACTATAATAATTTCTAGGTCTGCCATAAGAAAATACCACAAACTGTGTAGCTTAAGCAACTGAAATTTATTTCCTTACAGTTCTGCTAGCTGGAAGTTGGAGATCATGATGTCAGCAGTTTTGCTATCTTTTGAGACATCTAATTTGGCTTGTAGATGGCCACCTACTTGGTATGTCCTCACATGGTCTTTCCTCTCTGTGTACCCATGTCTGGTGTGTCTCACATTTTCTTAAAGGTACAAGACATATTGGATTAAGCCCCACAAAAGACCCCCTCATATTATCTCAATTACCTCTTTAAAGATACTATCTCCAAATACTGTCACATTCTGAGATACTAGAGATTCCGATTTTAACATATAAATTTCTGGGATAAACAATTTGGCCCCATACACTTCCACCTTTTCCCCACAAAATTCATATCCTTCTTGTATGTAATATGTATTCATCTCACCCAATAGTCCCCAAATTCCTAACCCATTCAAGAATCAATTATAAGTGTAAAATATAATTTAAATATCTAAGTCAGGTATAATTGAGACTTGAAGTATGATTCATCCTGGGACAATTCCTCATCACCTGTGAATCTGTAAGACCAGCAAATCTAAATTTCAAAAATAGAATAGACAGGCATAGGGTAGACATTTCCATTCCAAAAGAGAGAAATTGGAAAGAAAAAGGGTCATAGAGTCCCAAGCAAATTGGAATCTTAACAGGGCAAATTCCATTAATTTAATTTTTTAAAATTATTATTTGAAAGAGAGAGAGAGAGAGAGATTGATTCATTCTACTTGCTTATATATTCATTGGTTGCTTATTGCATGTGCACTGACTGGGGATTGAACCTACAACCATGGCCTACCAGGCTCTAACCTACACGCCTAACTGTCCAGGGCTAAATTCCATTATATTTTACAGCTTGTGAATAATCCTCTTTGATTTAATGCTCTGTCCTCCAGACCCACCTGGGCAACAACATTGTCTTCTCCACCAGCAGGGATGGTGGCCTTACTTCCCCGGCCGTAGGCAGAAGCGTTGTCCCTGTGGCACTGGGCAGTAGCCCTACCACAGGGCCCTGCAGGAAAGCTCTGCCCTTGGAACCAAGAGGAAGACAGGCCTGTCCCCTACATCTGTTCCTCTAAGTCGATCATGGCAGTGGAATCACTGCCTTTGGGATAATTTTTTATTTTTATTTTCATGAAGGATAACATGCTTAAAGACAGCTCTATTGGCCTGTCCTGTAAAATCTCAGAAATCCAATAGCCTTTCTTCACTTTTTCTTGTCTCTGTCCTCTTCAGTAGAAGCACTTCTATAGTAATGATTGATTGGATCCATGAGTTACATCTATAATCTCTTTATAGCCATTTTCCCCCCAAGCCACACCATTGATGTTCTTTGGTGTAGAACATGCTTTCTATTTTTTACAATATGGTTAGGTTGAGAATTTTCCAAATCTTCGTGTTCTGGTTACTTTATGTTTAACAATTTCTTCTTCAATGTATGTTTCTCTGCTTATGTAAACTTATATAAACAAAAGGAAAAATTAGGTAGTGCCTTCAACATTGTGCAAAGAAATTTCCTCACCTAAATACCCAAGTTAATCACTTACCAGTTCTACTCTCCACAAAAAACTAGAACACAAGTTCTTTCCCATTTTATAATAAAGCTCCTCTTCCTCCAGTGTTCAATAGCATAGGCCTCTTTCCTTCTGAAGCCTCATCAGAAACAATTTGAGCATCCATATTTCTACAATCTCTTCAATGAAATCTAGGTTTTACTAACATGAACCTCAAAAATCTTCTAGCTTCTATCAATTATTAAACTCCAAAGCAACTTTTACACACCCCCCTCTTGCTTTCTAGTTTCTTATTTATTTATTTATTTATTTATTTATTTAATTTATTTATTTATAGAATTGGTTCACATGGTTTTGGAGTCTTGGCAAGTCCAAAACATGCAGAGTAGGCCAGGAGACTACAGACCAGGGAAGAGTTGCATGTTGGGTACAAAGGTGATCTGCTGGCAGAATTCTCTCTTCTTCTATGAAGGTCAGTTTTTTCTATTGAGGCCCATCTACATTATGGAGGATGCTTTACTGTACTCAATCTACCACTTTAAATGTTATTATAATTTAAAAATGTCTTAGCTAGAAACATCTAGATTTGATCAAATATCTGGGTATCAAGATGACACATAAAATTAACTATAAAAATCAAGATGTTTATTCTCTATTGACTTTGTTAATCACCCACATTATCTAGATAATAGCTAGCACCAAACCACAGTTATAACTAGAAAATGAATTATGATATATAAATCAAATATGTTTTTAAATTTTAAAGTACTCAAAAATTATTTTCTTAATGAAGCAATTTTTAGATACATTTAGAACTGTAGTGTCAGAAAAGACCCAATCCTAAAAGCTTGATTTATTAATGTAATTGTTTTAAGAGTATTTTAAATGAAACCTATTATAATCTTGGCAAAAACAAATGTAAGGTAAAATCTAAATTTTTAAACCAACTATGCCTCTGCTACATTGTCACTTTAATTTTTATTTGTGTTTAACTACTACTTAATTACTGTCAATTATTTTTCTTATGTCATTTTAAGATTCATTACTTTAGCATTTATAATATTTTTCTTTGACTTTTATTACTTATTATATGGTTAGAAACTGTTTTATTATTTAGTGTTGATAAGGTGATAACAGCAGTCACTGGTATTTAATACACTTTTCTAACTTGTCCCTCATTATTTTTGAAATGTGTTCTGATACCTGATAAATGCAAAACAACTTTAAAAGCACTTAGCCATATAAATAACAGTGCTAAAAACATTATTAAATAACTAGAGGTCTGGTGCATGAAAATTCATACACTGCAGGGGGGGTGTCCCTCAGCCTGGCTTGCCCCCTCTCACAGTCCGGGAGCCCTCAGGGGCAGGAGGCAACCCGGTGATCAGGGGAAGGCAATGCCCGCATCGCACCTCTGCTGCTGCCATTGCCAGTAGCACAAGCATCGGCTGGCCCTGGTTACCTGCAGCACAAGCCATGGCTGGCCCTGGGTGGCTAGGCAGCTGCCATCCGAGGCTTGCCTGTGCCTCAGGCTGGCCCTGGATGGCTGGGGAGCTGAGGGGACTGGAGACTCCAGAGGAAGGCACATGGCAAGGCCTGGCCTGCTGCCTGCCACCCTGGCGGGGCTGAGGGGACTGGACACCAACATCTTGTGGCTGTGGGTGCTGCCATATTTGAAGGCATGGCAGTCAATTAGCTTATTCCCTCCTTATTGTCTGTGGGCGAAGCCATCTTTGTGACAGCGTGGGGTCAATTTCTAATGAATATAGCTCCAATATTCACCAACAGAGCCTATGAGAAGCTTCCTGGCATGCACAAAACTAAGGTTTATTTGGTGTTGATTGCTAACCATATAGCATGATCTTAAGGAACTATGAGGGGAAAATAGGCATACAGCTATGCCTAAATCAGTTTGGAATCTAGAATTAACTGAGATTTTTTTCCCCTTAAATTACAACTTAATTTAAGTTAGCATTTGGTGTATGAATGAAAGTTGTTTATATCAGGAAGTCTCCTTACATATTATGTTTAATTCTAACCAACTTATATTTTTAATAATATAAATATATCCAGAATGTAACTGCAGTTGGTGCAGTACCCGTGTAATTGATAAGATTAATTTGACTGATCTCAACAGAACCTTTGATAATACTGCTTTTGATGATCAAATGGATTTAGAAATTTAATTAAACCCCTAAAGACATTCACTGATAAAAGCTAATTGACCAGAGAAAGAAATAGAGTTATTTAACAATAAATTAATGTTTATATCCACCCACTCTGTTAATACCTCTAATAAAGTTCAAATGTCAATAGTGAAAGGAAGTAAAATAATTTACAAACTTAACCCTTTGCACTTGCTTGCCTTTTTCTCGATTCCTTTATTCTAATGCTAACCCTGTCGAGTCACACTCAACATCCGAGTGCAAAAGGTTAAACATGATAATGAACAAATTTGTGCTAGAATGTTTAGTAAACTGAAACTTTTAAAACCAATACCTCTTGTTGTTTTGTTGATAGTTTCTTTTGCTGTAAAAAGCTTTTTATTTTGATGTAGTCCAATTTGTTTATTTTCTCTTTAGCTTCCATTGCCCTAGGGGCAGTATCGGTAAAGAAGTTCTTTTGGCATATGTCTGAGATTTTGCTGCCTGTGGATTCCTCTAGTATTTTTATGGTTTCCCGTCTTATGTTTAAGTCCTGTATCCATTTTGAGTTTATTTTTCTGTATGGTGTAAGTTGGTGATCTTGTTTCATTTTTTTGCATGTATCTGTCCAATTTTCCTCAACACCATTTATTGAAGAGACTGTCTTTATTCCATTGTATGTTCATGCCTCCTTTGTCAAATATTAATTGAGCATAGTGGTTTGGGTCAATATCTGGATTCTCTATTCTGTTCCATTGATCTATATGTCTGTTCTTGTGCCAGTACCAGGCTGTTTTGAGAACAGTGGCTTTGTAATATAGCTTGAAATCTGGTATTGAGATCCCTTCTACTTTATTCTTCTTTCCACTGCATGGGAGAACATATTTGCAAATGGCATCACTGATAAAGGTTTAATCTCCAACATCTACAGGCAGCTTATACAACTTAATAAAAGGAAGATAAATGATCCAATAAAAAAATGGGCAACGGACCTAAATAGAATCTTTTCAAAAGAAGACAGAAGGAAGGCCAAGAGACACATGAAAACATGCTCAACGTTACTAATTATCCGAGAGATGCAAATCCAAACAACAATGCGGTACCATCTCACACCTGGCAGAATGGCTATCATCAACAAATCAACAAACGACAAGTGTTGGCGAGGATGCGGAGAAAAAGCAACGTGCACTGCTGGTAGGAATGCAGACTGGTGCAGCCACTGTGGAGAACAGTATGGAGTTTCCTCAAAAAACTGAAAATGGAACTCCCATTTGACCCAGTAATCCCACTCCTAGGAATATATCCTAAGAAACTGGGAACACCAATAAGAAAGGATATATGCACCCCTATGTTCATAGCAGCACAATTTACAATAGCTAAGATTTGGAAACAGCCTAGGTGCCCATCAGCAGATGATTGGATCAGAAAACTATGGTACATCTACACAATGGAATATTATGCCGCCATAAAAAAGAAGGAATTCTTACCATTTGCAGCAACCTGGATGGAATTGGAGAACATTATGTTAAGTGAAATAAGCCAGTCAATGAAAGAAAAATACCACATGATCTCACTCATTTATGGATAATAAAGAACATTAAAAATTTGAACAAAAAGATAGATACAGAGGCAGTAAAGCATCAGTCTGTCAAATTACAGCAGGAAGGTTAGGGAGAGGTGGGGAAGATAAGAGATCAATCAAAGGACTTGTATGCATGCATATAAGCATAACCAATGGACACAAAACTCTGGGGGTGAGGGCATATATGGGAGTGGGGTGGGGGGGGCAATGGTAAGATATGTACACATATAATACCTTAATAAAAAAAATTGAAAAAATAAATAAATAAAAGGACTTCTCTAACAAAAAAAAAAAAAAAAACACAAAAAAAACCCAATACCTCATTTGACAATACAGACTATTTGTATTTTGGAGTTATCCTTTTGCTTTCTTTGTTCTATAAATTGTATAAAAAATGATCATGAGCCCTGGCTGGATGGCTCAGTTGGTTGGAGTGTCATCCCTTTCACCAAAAAGGTTGGGTTGGATTCTTGGTCAGGCCACATACCTAGGTTTCAGGTTGAATCCCCAGTCAGGGTAAGTGAGGGAAGCAACCAATTGATGTTTTTCTCTCACATTGATGTTTCTCTCTCTCCCCTTCGTTTCTTCTAAAATCAATAAAAACATATCCTCAGCTGATAAGAAAAAAAACTTCATGAATGATTTATACTAAAGATTCTGAGCCAAGAGTCAGAAGAAAGACTACAGGAATAGAATGGATTTATATTTACGTATCAATGCTTAGAAAAATTGTTAATGTTGTCAAATAAGGACAGGTAAAGAGTAAACAAATTTATGACCCACTCCAAATATAAACATATGCAGCTTTTCAGATAGAATCTCCAAAAGTTACATATAACAGTACATGGAATACAGACAAAGCTTAAACTGAGACCATTAGGAAATGATCTTTGGATATTCTCCTTCAAGCACACATTTTAATAATATAGTAAAAAATTTGGGGTTTTAGAGGTTTATTTGTTTTTTTTCTATGTGTACTAATATATATGTATATTTTATATGTGTGTATGTATTTATATATATATGTGTATATATTGCAAATAATCAGATTTTGCTACCCAGTATCGTTGCCATTACCCGCATGTGGCTAATTAACTTTATATTAATTTATATTAAATATAAAGTAAATAATATTTAATTATGCACTTCCACCAGCCACATGTGAAGTGTTCAATAGCCACATGTGGCTAGTGATTACATGCAGTCGATATAATTGATTTACAGAGGGACTGAAAAAAAAGTATATTGACCTCTGGGGAGGCTTACAAGTCTGTTTATTGAATCTTGGCCAAGATAAGATCAGTTGAATTTGTTACGTGTTGTCAAAGAACTGAAACTCCCCTGGTGACCCCCATGTTAGAATAGGCAGTTAGATAGATATGAGAAGAACAGGGACAGGGCTCTGATCATGCTTGAATAAAACAGAGGGGCAGGGAGTTAAAAATAATCATCACAGTTAAACAAAAACAGGGAGAAAGAAATGTAGTTAAAATGACTCCCAGAATCAAAAGGGCAACACTTACAAGATGCCTGCAGGCAAACAAAATTCTAGAAAGCCCAGCAGGTAAGAGGAATGGTATGAAAGGATTAAGACTAAACATGAGCCCTAGCCTGTTTGGCTCAGTGGATAGAGTGCTGACCAACAGATTGAAGGGTACCAGGTTTGATACTGGTGAAGGGCACATACCTAGGCTGCAGGCTCCATCTCAGACCTTGGTTGGGGTACATGTGGGAGGCAACCAATTGATGCATCTCTCTCACATTGATGTTTCTCTCTCTGTCTGTCCCCATTCGGGGCACTGGAACCTCCCTGTAGCTCACCATCTGAACCTCCCTCAGATGAACTTTCACTTATAATAAAACTCTACCCCTTATTGCCATTGGTCTCTGTCTTTCCTGTTGTATTCTTTCCTCCAAGAGGCAAGAATCTAGTCTTGCTGATCCCCAGCACTGTGGATACCCAGACACTTTTTTGTTTGTTTTTGTTTTTACTAAAAGTTTTCAACTGGCATAATTTATTTATCAAGTTGTTCTGATTAAGTTCCAGAGGAATAGAAAACCTTGCCTGAAACTTATAACTTACTAGTGTCCTGGTGCACAAATTCATGCACATTGAAAGGAAATTAATTAGAAGAAATATTTTAATATAGCTACTTGCCCTTTCTCTATAATACAAGTGTCAGAGATGAAAGAAAATTACTAAAATGTATATGAAAATAATATATAAGTTGATTAATAAATAAACAATAATACCAACAAAGACATGATATAAAAATAACAAAAACATGATATAAAAACAACATTAATAAAAGCAATGACTGATAAATTGATTAAACTTATTCTAATATCTCCCTGTATACCATAGTAAGAGTAAAAACACTTTCACATTGCTTGACTAATTTCCCTTGTGATGAAGTATTTACATTAACTTTAACGTCACATGCTTTTTGAACTCGAGAGAAAGCAACATATAACCAACCATGTCCGAAAACGGGTTCAGATAGGAATATCCCTACTCTGTCTAGAGTTTGTCCTTGTGATTTATTAATGGTCTTCTGACATATTCTGTTGATGCCGCTGCTTTCTTTCAGCTTCAGAATGTCAACAAAAACAATCAAATTCATGATCGACAATGACAGATTGAAACATGCGTGCAATTGACGCCAGTGAGAGCTATATATGTATCATGCATGTGCAAGTCAATGTTTATTTTTAAATTGCCAGTGTGCATGATATGTACCGGCTGGTCGGTCAGTCAGATGGTCAGATCGTCAGATGGCCGGTCCCTTAGCCTATACTAGAGGACCAGTGCACAAATATGTGCACAGGTGGGGTCCCTCGGCCTGACTTGTGCCCTCTTCCCTCTTGAATCCGGGACTTCTCAGGGGATGTCGGAGAGCTGGTTTTGGCCCAATCCTTATATATATATATATACACATACAAACACACATATACATATATGTATGTTTTTTGTTTAAATTATTATGGTGATTATATATATATATATATATATATATATAATCACCATAATAATTTAATAATAATATATATATGGAGAGAGAGAGAGAGAGAGAGAGAGAGAGAGAGAGAGAGAGAGAGAGAGAGAGAGATCGAGAGACCACAGCAGGGCAGTTGTTTAGAATTTAAGCTAATAGAACACTTTGGAGGTACATGTTTTTTATTACTTAGAGTTACAGGCTCCTGGTGATAATTAAAAGCAGAGAAAGTTCTCTTTGGTTTTATTAGTAAGTTTAATCTTTAAAACACTACACGTATTGCCTGAATCCAGGTTGGACTGCATCCACTGCACAATCCGTGCATGCCAAGGCGCTTTAGCCATACCAGCCTAGATTAACTAATTGGCTTAAGTCCTATCTGACTTCCACATGCATGAGCAAGTTTAGCAGATAAACAGGCACACCCAACTCTATCAGAACTGTGGGGATAACTGATGGAAGATTTAATTTACTATGATTTAGGTGGTGTGTTATGTAGCAAAAACTAATATATATTGTTTTTTGTTTAAGTTATTATGGTGATTATATCTCAACCACAGGTACATAAGGATCTAAAATTCTGAGGGAAACTATTACTGACCAATGGAAACCACCATTTTATATGGGATGATTGGCTAAGATTAAAGGTAAGATTCTGACACAAACATTGATGTAGAGAAATATAGAGAGGAAAAGGAATCTACATGGATAAAGAGAAGAAATAGGGAGATAAAATAAAAATGTTATACAAAGCATCAAATGAGTAAAAAAAAAAAAAAAGCTTCTTTTAGAATTTATCTGACAACCTCATGTAGAACTTGTCAGGTCCTACTATGGAAGTTTTAATTTCTATAATAGCATTTTTAAAGGTAATGGCTCTATTTTTTTTCACATATACACCTCTTTCTCCTAAAACTTTTTATTTTTATTGCTTTTTAGAGAGAGAGAAATAAGAGGGAGAGAGAAAAAGATGTATGTGAGAGAGGAACACCTATCAGCTGCCTCCTACTCGCCCCACACCAGGGAACCTGCAACCAGGACCAGGAATTGAACCAGCAACCTTTTGGTGCACTGGAGGTGCCCAACCAACTGTACCACACCAGCCAGGGCTCTCTTAGAATTTTTAATATTCACAAAAATAGATCAATTTATGATATATAGTAAGCAATCAGTATAAAGTAATTTAATGAGAGCCTACATATATAAATAAATTAATAAAATAATAGATAGATAATGAATAAAAGCTTGTCTGTGTAAGAAATTCATCAGATTTAAGAGATAATATCTATTAAAAAAGATATCAATCACATATGGACTCTAATGAATAAAATAAACTGATGAGCAAAATAGATCCAGAGACATAGAAGCATGAACAGACTGATGAATTTCAGAGGGAAGGCGGGGTTGGGGAGAGATTAACTGGAGAATTTATATGAATACTAGAGGCCCAGTGTGCAAAATTCATTCACTGGTAGGGTCCCTAGTGGCTGCTGGCTACCATCTGCCTGCTGGGTACTCCCTCCCTTCCCTCAGCCAGCCCCGCCCCCTGGTCAAACTCCCAGACAACTCCCGTTCTAGGGGACAATTTGCAGACTATGATTTTATTATATAGGATATGCATAGCCCATGGACACAGACAATAGTGTGGTGAAGGCCTGGAATTGGCAGGTGCATGGTGGAGCGGGGGGGGGGGGGTGTTAATGGGGAAAAAACATACAAAGAAAAACAAAGAGGATATCTGTAATACTTTCAACAATAAAGATACATTTTTTTAAAAAAGCCATTTATTAAAAAAACTAGAGGCCTGGTGCACAAAATACATACATGGGTAGGGTCCCTAGGCTTGGCAGGTGATCAGGGCCAATCAGGGCCTTCTAGCTCCTGGCTGCCGCTGCAGGCCGGAGACCTTCCTTCATTCCACACCACCCCCTGGTGGTAAGTGCATGTCATAGCGAGCGATTGAACTCCTGGTCTCCTGGTCAAACTTCCAAGGGGACAATTTGCATATTAGGCTTTTATATGTATATATTAAGTTAAAAATTTCATTTGGTTATGTTGTTATTCTCATATTTTAGTTGAATAGCATATAATTATGCTAATTCTACACCAAAACAAATTTTAGTTAGCTGAAATTAGTGTAAAATTTAGAGGAAAACAAATACCTCTTGTAATAGATAACTATAAATAAAATAGTCAAATTTTTATAAAACACATAAACTCATATTGATATTATAGTTCATATCATAGATAATTCCAACATGATTTTATTTTAATTTGTCATTTAAATTCTCATGTATAACATTCAAAATATTAATCAGATTACCTGTACCAGATTACAAATTGTTGATAATTTACATTCCATTTTCCTTAAAGGATTAAAAGTAAAGTTGTCTAAATATACATTGATTACAGCAATATTACAATAAATTCAGATTTTTTTCAATTTATAAAAATAGATTACAGATGAACATGGGAATGCTATTTATTTTCTCATATGATACTTCATGTAATTCTCTTGTACAGTTTTTCGCAAGTATACTTATGAATATTTAATTAGATGGTAATAAAGATGGTTTCATTTTTGTTGGTATAGCTATCTTCTTAGTGTATTAATACCTCCATTGAATCTTTCAACCAATGGCGGATTTCATAAGGAAAAGAATCATAAGAGATAATTGAATTGGAGAGTTAAGTTCTAGTAATAATATAAATGAAGTGCCAAAAACATTTCTTAGGGAAAATAAAAATATTTTGCCTTATATATGCAGAACTCTAATACTAATGAGAGGGTTAAGTTGAAACACAGGCAGATAGGGCAGGGGTACACTGGAAAATATAGGCAGGGGCAGACATGGCAGTTTGAGCAGCCTAATCACAGGAGCCAGCCAAGCAGAAATAATAAAATGTTTCTGGACTCAAGGCAGGAGGCGTGGGAAAACAAGGGAGGGCCTGCAGCAACAAGGTGTACAAATGCATAGGAACAGAGAAAGTTCAGCATAGGAACAGAGACAGAACACACAGAAACAGGGAAAGTTCAGCATAGGAACAGAGGAAGAACATGTAGAAACAGGGAAAGTTCAGCATAGGAACAGGGGAAGAACACATAGGAACAGAGAAACTTCAGCATAGGAACAGAGGAAGAACACATAGAAACAGGGAAAGTTCAGGTCTGTTGCTGGCCAAGAACAACTGAGGGAATCAGTCAGGTGATGACACAGGTAGACATAGAGCAGGCTTATGGCAAATATATACCCCTGGACCACAAGGCTTGAAAGGGGCAGCTCATTATTGCCCCCCTCTCCTTGTGGGGAGTCTGAATCTGCTTGTAATAAATTTTCCACACTTTTGCTTAAATCTTCTGGTCTGCGGAACTCATTCTTCAGCACCTCTAGACAGGTCCGGGAAAAACACCTGGGCTCACCATTCAGGTCATCACTACGTATTTTATATGAATTACATCAATTTTGCTTAAAAAAAACAAAAACAAAACAAAAAAACAAAAACTCATGAATTAGGTACTCATAGCCCAATTTTACAAATACAAAAAACTTGTTTATCACAAAAATTTAATCTTTGCACTGCATCATGATGAAAGGTAAAAGAGTTTATGTATCATAAAGCAGAAATGATAACTACATGTTTTGATGTGCATTTTACTGCCTTCTCCTGTAAAAGGTTAAAGTAAATCAATAAAGCAATTTAGAAGATTATGTAAAATGTATTGGAAATAAAATGAGTCATGTTGAGTGAACTACAAAATGCACTGAGAATCTAAATCCTCTTCTAAAAGACTGTATCATCTTTTACTATTATTTACATCTTAATATCTTAAACAAAACTAAAATAAATATGTAATTGAAAAAACAAGGCATATGTCAGTTTTTTCAATTATAGAAAATGAAATTTAATGTGTTTATTTTCAGATTATAGAGCAACTTTTCAAAAAAAATTTCCAAGGAATACTATTGGAATTGTGCCACAGAGGGAGCCATTACTCACCTTCAATTTTTTTTAATCCTCACCTAAGGATATGTTTTTATTTATTTTAAAGAGAAAGGAATGTGGGGTGGGGAGAGAGAGAGGTGAGAAACATCAATAGGTTGCCTCCTGTCCCATAGGCACCCGACTGGAAATTGAACCCTCAACCTAGGTATGTGCCCTGACTGAGAATCGAGCCCTCAGTCTTTTGGTGTATGGGGGATGACGTTCTAACCAACTGAATCACCTGGCCAGGGCTCACCTGTTATTTTTTTAATCTTCATAACAAGTTTACTGAGATATTATTCACATACTATACAATTCACATATTAAAGGGTAAAGCCAATTTTTAAAATATCTTTATAAAGTTAAAAACCATCACGAAAATCTTAAAATATTTTAATTGCCTCCAAAAGAAAGTCTACCCATTAGCAATCATTCCCTATACCCATCTCTTTAAACCTCAGCCACAGGCAACTGTTAATCTACTTTCTGTCTCTATGGATTTATATATTCTGGACATTTTATATAAATGAAGTGATACAATATGAGGTATTTTGTGACTGGTTTCTTTCGTTAAACATAATGATTTTAAAGTCTATGTTATAACATATATAGCTCCATTGTCATTTTTAATTCAGAAAAAAATATTTAATTGTATAGAAAATTTGGTTTTATTCATTCCTCAGTTGATGGATGATGGGATGCTTCTACATCTTGGCTATTATCCTATCTGATAAAGAGGAAATATGGTAATTGACCATCACACTCTCACAAAGATGGTGGCGCCCACAGCCTTAAGGAGGGGATATGCTAATTGACTGTCACGTCCTCAAAGATGGCGGTGCCCACAGCCACAAGATGGCAGCGCCCAGTCCCACTCAGCCCTGCCAGGATGGCAGGCACATGGCACAGCCAGGCTCGCACCTAGGCGGGTCCGGCTGCTCTGTGCACCTGCCTCCAGAGTCCCCCAGTCTCCTTAGTCCCCCAGCTGCCCAGGGCCGGCCCGAAGTACAGGCAAACCTTGGATGGTGGCTTCCCAGCTGCCCAGGGCCGCCCGAGGGCTCAGATAACCAGGGCCAGCCGAGGCTTGTTCTGCCAGCAGTGGCGGCAA
Organism: Ia io; assembly: GCA_025583905.1. Lineage (NCBI taxonomy): Eukaryota > Metazoa > Chordata > Mammalia > Chiroptera > Vespertilionidae > Ia > Ia io. Next base: position 53,984,401 of record JAJQQW010000003.1, read on the forward strand.
CAGAGGTGTGATGAGGGCATTGCCTTCCCCTGATTGCCGGGTCACCTTCCACCCCTAAGGACTCCCAAACTGTATAAGGGGGAAGGCTGGGCTGAGGGACACCCCTCCAGTGCATGAATTTTCATGCACCGGCCTCTAGTTATTAATATTGCTATGAATATTGGCATACACATTTTTGCATCTATATATATTTTTAACTTTTAATGCTCTTGGTATGTATCTCAGAGTTGAATGGCTGAATCATATGCTACATTATGTTTATCTTTTGGAGAGATGATCAAACTGTTTTGCAAAGAAGTTGCATTCTTTTCTATCCTACCAACAGAGTAAGAGGGATCAAATCTCCCTACATTTTTGCTGATACTTGTTATGGTCTGTCTTTTTTGTGTTGGCCATCCCAATAGGTGAGACGTGATATTTCATTTTGCCATAGATTTTCATTTCCCAGATAGCTACTAAATGATGAGCACTTGTCTTGTGCTAATATTGGCCATTTGTACATTGTCTTAGGAGAAATGGCTATTCAAATTCTTTGACCATTTTTTTAACTGGGTTATTTCTTTTTATTTTAGAACTAGAGGCCCAGTACATGAAATTTATACACTGGGGGAGGGGATTCCTTCAGTCGAGCCTGCACAGTCTGGGACCTCTCGCTCCTTACCGCCTGCCTGCAGTGGAGATGGGAGAGGTTCCTGCCACAGCTGTTGCACTTGCCAGACATGAGCCCAGCTTCTTGCTGAGCAGTGCTCCCCCTGTGGAAGTGCACTGACCACTGGGGGAAGCTCCTACATTGAGCGTCTTCCCCCTGGTGGTCAGTGCATAAATAAGGATGGGTCCTTCTGCAGGTCATTCTGCCGTTCAGTCAATTTGCATATTAGGGTTTTATTACATAGGATTGTGAGAGCCATTTATACATTGTGGATATTAGTTCTTATTAGATACATAATTATAAACTATTTTCACACATATACTCACATTCTGTTTTTGTTGATTTTTTTCTGTTGTTATTTTTTTGCTAATCCTCACATGAGGGTATTTTTTCCATTGGTTTTCAAAGAAAGTGGAAGGAAGGGAGGGGAGAAAGAGAGAGAGAGAGAGAGAGAGAGAGAATGATAGAGAGACAGAGAGAGATGTGAGAGAGACACATTGACTGTTTGCCTCCCCAATACCCCCTGACCAGCCAGGGAGTGAACCCCCAATCCAGGTACATGCCCTTGACTGGGAATCAAACCCAAGATCCTTTGATGTGCAGGCTGGGCTCACACTTTAACCACTTAGCCACACCAGCCAGGGGTCTGTTCACATTCTTGATAATGTCTTTTAAAGTAAATATATTTTTTTTTTTATATTTTGGTGAAGTTGACTTTATGCAGTTTTTCTTCTGTTGCTATGCCCTTTTTTTTTTTTAATACTCACCTGAGGATATTTTTCCATTGATTTATTTTTACTTTTTATTTTTAATTTTTTTTAGAGAGAGTAGGAGAGGGAATGACAAAGAGAAACATCAATGTGAGAGAAACACATCGATTGATTGCCTCCTGCACATGTCCCGACCAGAGCCTGGGCCAGGGTGGAGCCTGCAAAGGAGGTACATGCCCTTGATGGGAATTGAACCTGGGACCCTTCAGTCTGCAGGCCGATGCTCTATCCACTGAGACAAACTGGCCAGGACATCTGTTGCTATGCTTTTGTGTTATAACCAAGAAACCTTTGTCTGCTCCAAAGTCATAATGAGTTGCATCTATTTTTTTCTAAGAAATTTATACTTTTGTCTTTTACATTTAGGCATTTATTTGTTTTGTGTTAATTTTTATATGTGGTATAAGTATGAGATAGAAGACCAGGTTTACTAGTATACATTTGCAAAAGAATATTCCCATTACCATTTCTTGAAAAGACTATACTTACCCTTGAATTGTCTCTGCACCCTTGTTGAAATCAATTTATGATAAATGTAAGGTGTTTTTCCTAACAGTGAAATCTATTCCCCTGACAGGTTGATTTTTATGGCAGTACCACACTTTCTTAAATACTGTAACTTTGTAATGTTTAAAATAAGAAGTTTGAATCTTTCAACTTTGTTATTTTTCAAAATTGTTATGACTCTTATAAATGTATTGTCAATTTCTGTAAAGAAGCCAGGTAGGATTTTATAGGGATTGTGTTGAATCTGTTGCTCAATTTGGATGTATTGCCATTTTAAATGTGCTGTCTTCTGATACATAAATGTGGATTACTTTACATTTATTAAGGACTTTTTAAAATTCTTTCAATAATTTTAGTTTATAGATTATGTATTATTTTATTTTATATATATTTATTCCTAAGTATTATTTGATTTTTGATGCCATTAGTCAATACCTTTTACACTATCAGAAACCTCTGTTTTCAGAACTGTACTACCTCTATACCATTAAGAAGTTGGATAAGAATAAAACTGCCACCATAAAAAAATCAAACAAACAAACAAAAAAACCCCACAAAAATGACTATTGTGCCCTCACTAGTGTCACTCAATGATTAGAGTTTTAGACCCACACACCAAAGGGTCAGCAATTTGATTCCTGGCCAAGGTCATGCACCTGGGTTCTGGGTTGCAGGTTCAATCTTGGCCCCAATTGGGAACTGTGGGGGAGGCAACCAATGGATGTTTCTCTTTCACATTGATCCTCCTCCTCTCTCCCCCTCCCTCCCTACCTCCTTTTCACTCTCTCTAAAAATCAATGAAAAAAATACCCTTGGATTAGGATTAACAAAAAAACAAAAAATAACAACAAAAAACTGTTGTGAGTGACTTCTAGAAGATAATGTAGGAGAAAATATAGGTGACATTGGGTATGCTTGTGGTTTTTAGACACAACACCAAAGGCAAATTCCATGAAAGAAATAATTGATGTGACAGATTCCTTAAAATTAGAAACTTCTGCTCTGTAAAAAGCAAGGTCAAGAGAATTAAAAGACAAGTCACAGATTGGAAGAACTTATTTGCAAAATACACATTTGATAATGGACTGTTATCTAAAACTAGAGGCCTGGTGTATGAAAATTCATGCACTGGAGGGGGGTCCCTCAGCCCAGCTTGCCCCCTCTCACAGTCCGGGAGCCCTCAAGGGTGGGAGGTGACCTGGCGATCAGGGTAAAGCAATGCCCCCATTCTACTTCTGCTGCTTCTACTGCTGGCAGCACAAGCCTTGGCCGGCCCTTGTTACCTGAGCCTTGGGCGGCCCTGGGCGGCTGGGTGGCCACCATCCAAGGCTTGCCTTCACCTTGGGCCGGCCCTGGGTAGCTGGGGGGCTGAGGGGACTGGGGGACTTCAGAGGCAGACGAGCAGAGCGGCCGGACCTCCCTGGGAGTGAGCCTGGCCATGCTATGCGCCTGCTGCCCTGGCAGGGCTGAGGGGACTGGGCATTGCCATCTTGTGGCTGTGGGCATCACCATCTTTGAGGGCATGACAGTCAATTAGCATATTTCCTCCTTATTGGCTGTGGGCACTGACATCTTTGTGAGGGTGTGGCAGTCATTAACATATTCCCTCTTTATTAGATAGGATAGGCAAAGAACTCTTAAAACTCAAAAAAACAAAACAAAACAAATAACCTGGTTTAAAAAATGGGCAAAAGACCTTAGCAGACATCTCTCTGCATATACACAGAGAGCAAGTAAACATAATGAAAACATGTTTCACATCAATGTCATCAGGGAAATGCATGTTAAAATAACAATGAGATTCCACTACACTCCTGTTGAAATGGCCAAAATCCAGAACTCCAGCAACAGCATATTCTGGCAAATATGTGGTGTTATAGGAACTCTTATTCAATGCTAGCAGGAATACTTTGGAAATCAGTTTAATGTCTTCTTCCCCAAAAAAAGTTTCTTAGGAAATAAAGACTTTATTTAGAAAAGTTATTAAGGGAGATCTTTACTTTTTCATTGAAATAAAACTTTATTGACAAAAAAAAAAAATCTTTGCTCTTTTGGTGAGACATCAGTTTTAACTCCAGGTTTGGTCTTACTACTATTTAAAATACTCTTCATTGGGAGAGAAAAATTCCATAGCTAGCACAATGTGGAAAATCCCTAAACAATGCAATCTCTTAGAAGTCTGCTATTACAAAGCCTCAACAGGTTTACTGAACTGAAGTGAAAGTAGAAAGGGACAAGAATACAAAGCTTGTCAAATTCCCACTTGGGGAAAAGAATCAATGTCTTACAAATTGCTTAGCTGTTCATGAGGGAGAAACCAATATTTCAACAAGTCCTCCTTTGCTAGTACATGGAAAAAGTTTCATTTAATGCTCTGGGGATTTTCCACCCCCGAAGTAAAAGAATGGAATGAAGAATGAATCTTAATTGTTCTCTTCATTTGAAGTGTTAAAATTGGTATTTACATTCACGAAGCCAGACAGCTTTTGTGAACAGAGATGGAGACAGTAGATCCACCTCTGCAAAACCACAAACCACTGCCTTAGATGTAGCTAAATAAAATATGAACCTGGGCAATTATAAAAGTTACTCTTAACAACAATAATAGCAACAAAAGTAATTATCTGATACATAATTTAGAAGAAAAATGCCTAAAAGTAAGAATTTGGTTCATACTGCATTAAAAAAGTAAAAATAGTTCAGTTTTCCATAATGAGCTGCTTATTGTGAGGACTTACCTGCCTTGGTTTACAGAGACACTATGACAGTGGTTTTCAAAATTTGTGATCTCTTTTTTTTTTAATATATTTTATTGATTTTTACAGAGAGGAAGGGAGAGGGATAGAGAGTTAGAAACATCAATGAGAGAGAATCATTGATCAGCTGTTTCTTGCACACCTCCTACTGGGGATGCGCGTGCAACCAAGGTACATGCCCTTGACCGGAATCGAATCTGGGATCCTTCAGTCCACAGGCCAACGCTATATCCACTGAGCCAAACTGGTTAGGGCAAAATTTGTGATCTCTTAATACCTTTATACCCTTAAAAAGTATTGAGAATTTCAAAGGTTGTTTTTCATATTGATCAATATTTACCATTGCAGAAGTTAAAACAGAAAGTTTAAATATATTTATTTATTTAGACATTTAAACATAACCCAAATCAATCAGTATCACATGGTTTACCTTAAGATAACCATAATACTAGAGTAAGCAGCAGAAGTAATTTTTTGCATATTATTTATTTATCACTGAATATTTAAAATGTTTACTCAAGGGTCAAGAATTAATAAAATTAATAATTTTTACTGCTTGATCCAGGATATTATTAAGTGAAACTGCTGCACTATGCACAAAATCTTTCAATTAGCATATCTGCATTTTCTATTAATTAAGGGCAGAGCAAGGTTGAATGCAAAGAGCTAATTTTGTATCTTACGAGTAAACAACAGAGAACATAACAGAAGCTGTTTGCAAAGACATTGTAAAGCCTGTTAAGAACACTGAATAATGTAAGTGTAACGTTCATTTGTATTGTATTTTAGTTTGAGGAGCTTATCTAACTTTTGATCACTCCAATTTACTTGAAATTATTTTATGTTGGCTAAGTCTAGGATGCTGCAGTCAGAGTTTGCATAAGGTAAGTGAAAAAAAGATTTTGCTCTTCACAAACATCTCCTACAAGGAAAATGATTATGGTCATGAAGTATATTTGAGCTTTTATTCCTTTATTATAAGGAAGAATTTTCACCAGCAGACAGCTCTACATGGAGTTTTTCCAAGAGTGCTGCAGATTTTATGTAATATCTTGCTTCATAGTCCATGTATGGAATAAGACTCTAAGCAAAGAAATGGAGACTCCAACTGCTTCAAGGTATAAATGGAAACCAACCAACAAAAATCATCTATACCCATGATTGCTGGTAGATTTGAGGTACTTCCCCATGTGTCATTTCCTTCTTTTGCAGGTGCTCTTCTAGACTTGCATTCTCTGAAGCCAGCAGGTTGATGCTGCCCTTTCTCCCTCTGCCATCATCCATGAAGTCTTAGCCCCAGTTGTTATAGATAAGCTGCCAGGCAGCACGGGAGAATGATCAGCCAGGCACCCAGGGAAGTCAGAAGAGGTGTCTTTAATGCATTAGTGCGGTGACTCAGGGGACTCAACGTCCAAAGCCTGAGTGCTGAGTATGGAGGGAGCCTTCCTTTTATTCTTTTCAGTTTCCTTGTCCACCAAATATGGATCAGGCTTCTGGACTTTTCACGGGCTTTGCAGCCCCCCCTGAGTTGGGATGGGGGAAGTGAGATCACACCCAGAGGCTTGGTCTGGCTGGTGCCAGTGCTGCCAACTTCGGGGGTTCTATATGGTTCATGGTTTATGGCCTCTGAAAAGTGGGAGTGTTCCGGGAAACAGGTTCCGCAAGACAGGACAGGCATCACGGATAAGAATGGAGTTAATTACCTGCCAGCAAGAGTGTGTGTCAGAATACAGGTTACTGGCACAGATTCAGATTGCTAGGCCCCCAAATGGCTTATTTTCCCCTTCACAGTGAGCTTAAGTTTCCTTCTCTCCCCTCACAGTGAAGCAGCAGATGTCCAAGTAATCTTAACCAAGCATTCTCCTAAAACAACAATAATTTGAATTAAAAATAAAAAGTTAGGCCAAACAAATTCCAAATATAGAAAACCAACATGTACTAAAATCTTCTTAGAGACTCCATTACACCTTCGGGAAGAGCAAGAGATATTTGGTGTAATAACTGATTTTTAAACTATTTTCTTCTATTATGAAAATATGCAGTCTAAATTTATACGTTAGTAAAATCTGAATTTAATATGTAATAACAATTCCCTTTCAGAAGTCTAATGAAATTTTGAAATAAAAAGTAAAAATCATTTTTCTCTTAGCTTCACAAATAATTTGAGATAAGTTTACACTTGTCAGTTCCCTTTATGATGGATAATATTAAAATTTTCAATAGTGCTGAATAAATTTTCTATTTAAAATGTCCCTTATTTGGGATCTGTTTAATGTTTACAGTATAAAACTAGACGTTTTGTAATAGTAAAGAAAGACATGATTGAATTGATAAAAATTACCTTCCGACTCACTACACTTTTGTGTGTTCAAAAATAAATAAATAAACATTCAATCAAACAAACTAGCTCCAAACTGTGACTAGAATAGTATTTAACAATATCCTTGAGTGAATTTACTATCACAAAGACCAAGTATTCATAGTATGATTAATTCAAATTAATTTTTAAGGCTAAACTTTTGTATTGAAAAGGAAAAGTGGTATTATCTAGAATAACTTTCAGATAAGAAGCATTTTAGGGGAAGGTGTATGAAATACTGTTTCAGTTTCCTCATTTAGTTATGCAATATTTTAAATGAAATAAAACAATAAATAAAACAGCCAATAATATTAATAAGGTTAATACAACTATATAAAAATAAAAAATGTAACTATAATTACTTTAGCAGTACAGTTAGTAAGAAGCTAAAAGATGTCAAAGAGTCCTAAAACAAAATGAAATCTTCTATAAAAATGGACAGATTACTAGTTTACATTGAAATATTGGCATCTCAAGGCTAATATATTATCAGTAATAGTTTATGAATTTTTGTGTGAACAAGCTTAGCCCTTATTATTGGACGAACTTCCACCTGACATGAGTTCAAAGACATCTTGAGAAAGATAACTTACCAACACCGGATTTTGCAACTTGAATTTTACTTTCCCAGAAGTAGAAACCAGAGTGGACCCAGGCACTAAATTATACCATCAAAACCCCAATCAGAACACTGGAATCCATAAGCAATTTTTGCAAGCTAGCTCTAACTGTCCCAAATGAGTTCTGTACCAGCTTCATATTTCATCCTTTTCTTGACCAAGGGTCAACACCAGACTTCCAGCCTTCCCACGGGATAAGCATAGAGGTAAACTAGTCCAGTTATAACATAACCTTATCTTACACAAGAGCTAAAACAAATAAGATTGAATTCAATAAAATGTAAATTTGGTTCCAGGTTATAGGTAAAACATGACTTTAGAATCCAAAAGCAATAAATATATTTTCTTTGCTTTTTTATTTTGGAGATATCTCTCTAAACTTTAAAGAAGCACTACTGTAAACCCAATTAGTAATAGATGGTGCTGCAAGTTTGGAGGACAAGTAAATGGATTTATAGAATTTCCCATCAACATCATACTCATTCTCCCCACTCTCTCCATCAGTTCCCTCTGTTGTCTAAAATACTTTCCTATTGCTGTGCAAATTGTAAACAAGTTGTAAGTTCAGGTTTTTTTGTTTATTTTTGTAATTGCTGTGTTTTTTTTTGTTTTATTTATTTATTTACTTTTGTTTTATTGCTGTGAAAGCTCTTATTGATGCCTGTTATCCCTGACCCATACTCTTACTGTTACCCACTTGCAAAACTTTTCCTGTTTATCTTGGAAGCAAATTTACTTAGTGTCAAGTTCTATAACAATCTTTCTCTCCTTTCAAGCATTTTTCCAAGTTAACTATCTCTGCCCAAGGGAGTTTTAAATACTGTTCTCTATCCTAAAGTTTCTGACCTTGCTGCTTACCATGTCATTGTCAGCAAATAGCTCCACTAACAACTCCATGAGAGAAGTTAAAAGCAGTTATCTGCATATTTTGCAACTCAACTTAACCTTTTTTCTTTTCTCTAATATCTTTGCACAACTCCAATCTACTTGTTTCTACTGTCTGATAATTACAGTGAGACAGACACAGTGAAGGATAGAATCAAAATGTAAGTCCTAAATTCTTAATAAATTTATTTTTAAGTAATTGAATCAACCAATATGAGGTTGAATATAGTGTTCTTCAATATTAGAATGGAATACATGAGCATTTAAAATGATATTTTGCTGATCATATTAACGTGATTTTTGTATTTCTGCTTTGAGTTTCATTCATTTTGATTCTAAAAGTAAAACTTTGAAACAAAAGATAAAGTATAGAACATTCATAAATACAGTCCTGTATTACTATCTTCTTCTTGAAAGTATTCTAAAATAGGTATATATATAATATATATATATATATATATATATATATATATATATATGTATATATATATACATATATATATACATATATGTGTATATATATATATATATATATATACACATTATTTTATGGACAGTAATATATATTCAGAAGTATAAACACATTTCAATTTATGGGGGAGAATAAGTGAATAATTGAAGTAAATGCAAAAGCCTTAAAACCAAGCTTTCAAAACTGACAGTACAGAGGCTAATTTTGTTATACATATTTATAAATTTTATGCATGAAGATAAAACATTTTATAAAAAATCAGAAAGCAACATTCTATGCATAAATTCATGTGCTATGGTTCAGCTATAAATTGTGATTCAGCTTGGGTGCTTCAAAAAACAATTTTTAATTATATATATTTATATTTTATTACTAGAAACTTTTACATTAGTGACAATATTATTTTGAATTCTTGAGACACTATAATATACTGGAAATATATACACATAATTTTATATGTAAGCAAAGGTATGTGATGCATGCATTCATATGCATACATAATTTCTTTAATGATTATAAAAATTTTAAAACAAAATTAGAAACAAAGAGTCAATAATATAACATAAAAAATGTTATATTACAATAATTTGAAGTTTATATGTAGTTTTGTAGGGTACGTGGGTGGTCACACAAAAGTTTGAGAAAGCCATTATATTCTTAATGTAAATTAAACTACTAAATTATACCAAGATTTATTTCATATATTTAATATTTTTCAATGACATGAAGTGAATGGCTTCCCCAATATGGCATTCTGTGGAGTTCTGTCCTGAATCATTTTACATTCATTGTCTCATTTATTATTTACTAGAGGCCCAGTGCACAAAATTCGTGCACGGAGGGGGTTTGTCCCTCAGCCCAGCCTGTACCCTCTCCAATCTGGGATCCCTCTCACAACCCAGGACTGCTGGCTCCCAACTGCTTGCCTGCCTGCCTTCCTGATTGCACCTAACTGCTTCTGCCTGCCAGCCTGATCACCCCCTAACACTCTGCTGCCAGCCTGTTTGCCCCCAACTTCCCTCCTCTGCCGGCCTGGTCACCCCTAACTGCCCTCTCCTGCAGGGTTGATCACCTCCAACTGCCCTCCCTTGCAGGCCTAGTCCTTCTCAACTGCCCTCCCTTGCAGGCTGGGTGCCTCCCAACTGCCCTCTCCTGCTGGCCATCTTGTTGTGGCCATCTTGTGTCCATATGGGGGCAGGATCTTTGACCACATGGGGGCAGCTATATTGTGTGTTGCAGTGATGATCAATCTGTATATTACTCTTTTATTAGATAGGATAGAGGCCTGGTACAGGGGTGGGGCCAGCTGGTTTGCCCTGAAGGGCGTCCCGGATCAGGTGGGGGTTCCCCTGGGGCGTGGGGTGGCCTGAGCGAGGGGCCTGTGGTGGTTTGCAGGCCGGCCACGCCCCCTGGCAACCCAAGCGGAGTCCCTGGTATCTGGAATTTATTTTCCTTCTACAATTGAAACTTTGTAGCCTGGAGTGGAGCCAAGCCTGGGGCTCCCTCTGAGGCCGGCAGCCATTTCTGTTGGGGTTATAATTGAAACTTTGTTGCCTTAAGTGGGTGGGCCCGGCCAGGGTGTGCGAAAAGCTTTGCTTCCCCTGTTGCCGGTGGCAACCCTGGCCTGCTCTCTCAAGCTCCGTTCTGCCGCCATTTGTTTGAATTTGTTTACCTTCTATAATTGAAACTTTGTAGCTTGAGTGGAGGCTTAGGCCTGGCAAGGGCAGGCAGAAACCTTGGCTTCCTCTGTTACCTAGGAAACCTTGCTCTCTGTGGCTGTAGCCATCTTGGTTTGGGTTAATTTGCATGCTTGCTCTGATTGGATGGTGGGCGTGGCTTGTGGGCGTGGCTTTTTGGTGTGTCAGAAGTATGGTCAATTTGCATATTTGTCTATTATTAGGTAGGATTACATAATTTATGAATAATGAGTAAATTTCAATCTCATCTTTTAGAAACTGACCATGTGCATCAATGATAGTAAACAGGCAAATCTGGCAAGTGTTTTGGTGGATTGAACCTCATACAAGGTGTGTCTTATAGAAAAATAATTACGTGGATTGTTATTTCTGTAAATAATGAAACTACTCCATAAATAATGAAAACCAAAAAGCAAATCTCTGACATCAAACAATTTGAGAGAATCTCTATAAACTATATATAAATATATACAAAATTTATCATTTCCCTTTTGAACAAAATTAATCACTAAACTAGTTCAAAATAGGCCACAAAGTCTATTTTCATACATTATTCTACAAAGAGTAAATGTTCCCATATCCTATTTTTGCAGGTTTATTTTTGTCACTGATGCTTCATAGATGAAACAAGGTTCAATTAGCAAGAGTCAAACTACTGTTTGACTATGGTCTTGTTTTATTTAGGGTTTTCCTCTGAAGTAAAATAAATTATTGGTTCAGCCAGAAGAGATTGGGGATTCTTTAATTAACATCATATATAGTCTTGTAACATAAATTTGTTACAACTGTAATTTTCCTGTTTTTCATGATCTAAGGACAATAGTTTCTCAAACTTTGTGCTTTCTTCAACATTTTATGTTTGCCTTGTTTGGATAAAAATAGGGAGTGATGTGTCCTTCCGAACATTAATTATATAGATTTACTTAATAGCTTTAGATCAGAAATTGGGAGAACTTTCAGAGAGAACATTTTTGAAGTTGATTTAAATAGCCTGATATACCAAACTGTCTACTGTTCACTTGGCTTCACAAATATCTCAGTTTTGACTCAACTGCTCAAAATAACCTTAATTAAGTCAGTGTTCACATACTGTATATATCCAAAGTGCATATGGAAAGAAGAAATAGAAACAATATACTTCAAATAAAATATTTTAAAAAGTCCCATGCTAAATTGACATTATGTATTTAATATGCCTTTCTAACTTTGCTTTAATTTTTGAAAGACCTCTGTTTAATTCTTAGATTAATCTGTCTTGTTGGTAAAGGGATAGTTCAGCAATGTTTTTGAAATTAATGTTCAGTTTATTTATTTTACTTGATGTAGTCACTATTATCATAATTTGAAATTATTTTCTTCACTATATGTATCAAAGTCAAATGATAGTGATACTGACTAAAATATATATGGTCAGAGAAGCTGAATATGAAACTATTATACTTGCATGTGGTAAATTCAATTAGCCATTAGTTCACACATGCCAGATACCCCTTTCCTAACTTAGATGGTCATGTTTTTGCAGGGGGGTGGGTAGGGACTTAAAGGAGGGTGTAATGGAGGAGGGGAGGAAATGGGAGATACCTTTAATGCTATCAACAATAAAGATATATTTTAAAAAAACATAATGTAATATAAATAGGCTTAAATACGTATATTTAAATTACAGAATAACTTTAATTTTTTAAACGAAGTCACAGCCTATCCAATCAAAATAACTGTATCCCTATCATTTTGCTTCATTATAGCATTGCTTATATCCAGATACTTAAAGGAATCAATTGAAATATAAGTAGGCCAGTAAAATGAATCAAATGCAACAAGACAAGTTATTGCTCAGTGTTTAACAATCTCTTAATTGTTGACATAATTAAGTGAGCAGGACCATTAAAGACACTCTTTTGTAAGTTGTGATATGAGATAGAAGTAAAGTACCCCTTTCTTAATTAAATGGCTATAAAGTGCCATTTCATTCTTTATTAGAGCAATTTAATACAAAGAAGCAGCCAGCATTCTTTTTCAAGCAAGTGTGCCCCATTCTTCTTTCCATTTTTGTTTTATAACCCTCAGATTTGAGTAATTACAAGAACTAAAGAACTAAGAATGCTACGGTGAAATTGATTTATGAAACTTACTTGCAAAAAGAGAAATTTGTAAGGGAATCTTTATTTAAATATATATTCTTATTAATAATATATTTAATCATCTGTGGGGGGAAACGCATGGACAAATGTGGGGGAAAAATAGAGAGTTTATTAGTTTCCAAAATTCTTATTGGAAACCTAGCATATACCAAAGGAAAGCAGGTATTCAGCATAAGCCATTTTATTTTCACCCAATAGTTAGGCACAGCAAGCCATCCTTAGGGAATATTCGTAGAATAAAATGCTACACAGCATAATTAATGAGTGCTACAACTCACCAAGAAAAAAATAACTTAGGTGATGTCAGCAAAATGACAGAATAGGAAGCCCCGACCTTATTCCTCCACAAACACACTGATGTAACAGTGAGATGATGATGTAGTTTGGGAATAAATTAATGCTTACAGAGGTGGTCTACTTTCTCTCCTGATGGGCATCCCAGCCACTCAAAGATCATGACATTGGAAACATAATTCCTGACTGAGGTGTTTTTTGTGTGTTTTTTTTTTAATTTATCTAGTTACTATGAATTTGTACCACAAATCTGGTTGAGGTCAAGTCATTACAACTACTCAGGCACTATTTTGTTTTGCTTTTCTTGTACTCAGTGTTAAATAATGCATGCCTCTTGCCGTTTACTGGGCCTGTGGGAGTGGGAATATTTACTCCTGGTTTTACCCAGCGAGGATTTCCTACTTCATTCTCTGCTGTTGGCGGCTAAAGGCTGAGTCCTTTGTTGCAGATGTAAGGCTCAAGCCAGGTTGGCAGATTCTCCTTGTTCAAAATCAGCTTCAGAACTCAATGTATATCTATGTGTCTTAATTTAGATTTTTGAAATACTGATTAATCTATATTAGTTTGCCGGATCTTTAATGCAAAAGGATTATCTTTTGTTATTGTTGTTGATTTGTTTCTTGTGTGTGTGTATGCTTTAAAAAATTTAATCCAGCAGTTTTAGTTGATTTCAGTGGGAACATAAATTTACCTGCCTGACTTTCCATACTAAAGAAATGGCTCAATCCCTGGAACATTTTATCCTTGTTCATTACCTATGCAGGTGTTTATAACTTGACATGAAATGTAAATCTACCACAACTGAATATTGTGGCTCTCTCATAAAACTCATGTCCTAGACTCTTGAACGTTAAACCTTACTCATACTTTTGATGTCTTCCTCTTTTTTATACATCTCACTTCTTTTTAGTTTGACTTAAACATGTTCAAATGGTGTTTTCCCCCAAAAAAATATGAAATGCATGACTAAATTTGTGATCTCTAAATTTCAAACCACTATTTTTAACACATTTTATTATTTTTATTGCTGACATTATTACAGATGTCCCCCGATACAATTGTAATTAACTAGCTTTTAATAATAGAAAAGGAGCAAAGGAAAGACCAGAGATTATAGGCATGTCCCTTGCAAAACACTGGGGGAAGGGTCCAATAAAGGGAAGGTAGACGAATGCCAAGCAAAGTTGGAATGGCAAAGGGAAGGTGCTTACCTGTCAGTCACTCCACGAGACAAAGATGGTTAGCCAAAAGGGGCATGGCCACTTTGAGCATATGGAAATTTGGATTTATAATTCCCTGAATAAAGAAATTCTCTCTCTGGATTCCTCTTGGCACACTTGGCTTCCTGTCATTGTTCCATGCAGACCCCCACATACAATGGACTAATGGAATGAAACTAGCTTGATGCTGTACTGGAACCTGAGAGGAAAACTCTGGACACTGGGTCTGATTTTAGCTCTACTGAAACCCCGCTATACTTCTTCTATGATTGGACTAAGGGAAATGGGACTTTGGAAACCCAGGGATCTAATTCTTTGGAAATGATGCTTTCTACTATATTACATTCTCCCATGCATGTCTCAGAAAATAGTTTTTCTCGGGATATCGCAATGACCCCACCACCACTAGCAATGGGGGAAAATGAGACATGCTTTTCTCCAATAACACCTCATTTTTCAATACTTTGCTCCCCTCCACCCAGGCCCCACCCCACTCCAGGCCTTCCCCACACTATTGTCTGTGTCCATGTGTTATGCATACATGAATACAAATTCTTTGGTTAATCTCTCTCGGTCTTCTCCAACCCGCTCCACTCTGAGATCTAACAGTAACAAAGCACCTAGAATAAGCTGAAAAATGTTAAGAATTCGCTCCACTGCCTAGCTGAGTGATTATGAGCTAATTAGTTTCATTTCCTGAGTGTTCAGATTCTTTTCACTAAAATAAAGATGATCCTCCCTTGCCCCAGCATTCTGATTGCTTCTGCATGGCTCGTACTGTTTTCTCTATCATACTGTTCTCCTTACTGTTCACCAAACACACCAAGTAAACTGGAAAGTCCCTTTCTTTGAAAAGGTTACTTTAAAACTTATGTAGGTGCCCAAGGGAACTCCATGAGCTAAAGATGCCTTTCATCATAAATGTATAACCCATAGACACAGGCAATAGTGTGATGAAGGCCTGGAGTGGGGGACAGGTGTGGGATGAAAGGGGTCCATGGGGGAAAAAAGGAGGACATTTGGAACATTTTCAACAATAAAGATAAGTCAATTAAAAAAAAAAGAAATGAAAGAATAACTTTCTCTGCTTCATGGCATTCCTGCCCTTTTTATAAACGATTGATAGTCCTCAAAAAATCAATAAAATTAATCCTCTCAACTTCTTTCTTTTTCTATATAAGTACTACCATAACCACTTTGTTTAAAATTCCATCTCCCACAGAACTTCTAATCTCTTTACTCCTTCAAACTTCACATTATTTTTAGAAACTATATAATTTTCATATTTACTATGTTTACCATTTATTATTTAGTGTGCCTACCTGCTTATTATTCCCATAAAATAATTATTACAAGAAAATAAAGTTTTTCTGTATGTTTTGTTTACTATTTAAAAAAATATCTACAACTATGATTGGCGCTCAATCAATTCAAACTATTCCTAATTCACCAGATGTTCCAAATTTTAAATTAATTAAATAATCTTTAACTATTTTGATCATAATCTATCAGAGAAAACTGAATCAAGTTATAAAGCAATAAAATATATGGAGCTTTTTAAACGCATGTATGTATTTTTATGTTTTTGAGCACTTTTCAAGGGAGATGTATGCTTATTTCATTTGAGTATCAAAGAGGTTCATAATCAAATCTCACATTCCCAACTTGTACTCTATTGCCATCTTAATGTCAACTTAAAATTAGCTAAATGTTCTTCAATCATGGTTATTATTTTGAATTTTTATTAAGCTGTACTATTTAATAATTTCTTCAGCATTGAAATCACTCACATGTTGATCCTTTTATTTCTACTTTAAGACAAGAATATAAATACAGGCTTTCTTATCTTTTCTTTAACTGCTTAGAAGGCAGAAATTCAGAGAGTTTAAATAATTTTCAATTAGGAATATAACTATTAAATGGAAAAAGCACGAGTAGCATGTAATTTCTCTAAATAGACATCTTTCACATTGTAATGTAATGAATCCTTCTGACATTTTCAGGCTCATTAAATAGGGGGACATAAATAATTAAGAAAGCAGATGAAATTTTAAAATAATTTGTTCTTCTACATAAAATGCTCATGTCTAATCTCATCCTTTTTGATTACTCTTTTACCCAAATAAATTGATACATAATTAAATTGAGTTTATATTTCATACATCTTTTTAAAAGATCTTATTTATCTTTAATGTTAAAATCACTTCCCAATTGTATTGTTCTTGTGCTTAGGTGCATATTACAATAAGAACACATGATGGTTAGTGGACATATTATGAAATTCTATGTATAGAAGGAAGAGTGTGCCTATGTGGTGGCAGAGAGTTTCAGACAGGCACATAAGAGATATATGTTGATCGTGTATGTTGGAAAATCCTGTCCTTTATGGTAATAACTGCTCACATTTTCATTGGGGGAAAAAACTCTCATTTCCATTTAACCTGTTTCTAATAGGAGTTTTAATCAGTGATAAGTAAGAAATTTTAATTTAAACTTCACTAATATTTCTCCTAAGAATTAAATCTTTAATAAAATATTCTATGGCCAGAAAGAAGTCTATACTGAGGTGTGTCTGTGTGTTTTCTGTTAACAGCTCAAAAATACAAACCTTGAGTTCCTACCTGATCTAACAGGAGTTATCGTGTTTCATGCCTTTGTCTGTTTTTCCTTCATATCTATGAACTACTCTGTATCCACCAAATAATTTCACGTTGCTTGATCTTTCTAAGGTAGTGTAGTATATATTGCAATCAATAGACTCTAGTAAATGAATGTCTATAGTCATACATATATTTTCTTACACAATTAATATTTTTTACAATCTTCATATACTTGAAAGTTATAAAATAATTTTATTCTAACATTGGCTCCAAATATAAAATACTTAACTGGCACTTTTTAATTTTAAATTCAATAGGAAACATTCTTATAACTTTTGCCTAGCTTTAAGTGTTTTTAATTGCTAAGTATTATCTTTATTTTTGTGTTGTTAGATGCTGGATGGATATAATCATAATAAGTCTAAGTTCATAAAGTCCCTATTGCAGGGTGAGGTCTGTTGTAAACTATACTTCTAGATGAATACACAGGAGTATCAATGGCTTACAGAATGATAGGAATACCAATGAGGAAAGAACTCCTTCTATTTTTTTTTAAATATTTTATTGATTTTTTACAGAGAGGAAGGGAGAGGGATACAGAGTTAGAAACATCGATGAGAGAGAAACATCGATCAGCTGCCTCCTGCACACTCCCTACTGGGGATTTGCCTGCAACCAAGGTACGTGCCCTTGACTGGAATCGAACCTGGGACCCTTCAGTCTGCAGGCCGATGCTCTATCCACTGAGCCAAACTGGTTAGGGCTCTCCTTCCATTTTTGATGAAAGAGCACTTAAACTTCTGTAAGTCTTGAGCTAATCTTTTCAAACAATTGGGACTTACAGTCTAAAGCATGTTAGAAAAAAAAGAGGGAGAGAGAGAAAAACAATAGAAAGAAAAGCCTGGCTGGCGTGGCTCAGTGGTTGAGCGCAGACTATGAACCAGGAGGTTATGATTCGATTCCTGGTCAGGACACATGCCTGGGTTGTGGGCTCCATCCCTTGTGTGGGGCATGCAGGAAGCAGCAGATCAATGATTCTCTCTCATCATTGATATTTCTCTCTCTCTTCCTCGCTGAAATAAAACATGTATATATTTAAAATACAATATCTGTTTATAAAAATGAACACACAAATACAAAGATTTATTTTTACTTTCCTGGTTACAAGTGAAGGAAATCTACTAAGTCAATAACTGAGTTTACTTTGATAGGACTGATTTAAAAAGAAGTAGAGCTGCCAGGCAAAGAATAGTCAATAGTTCATAGCAAATCGCAACACTTTGCCCAGAAAGTGCGGAGTGTTAACCTTTCACATCATCAGCTACTGGCATACAAATGAAAGTTTCCACTTCTAAAGACATGTTTCACAAAGAAATCTTCAGAAAGGATCATGTTTGGCAGAGTTCCCTAAGAAATTGCAGTCTTTGGGTTCTTCTCTTTAGACAAAATTGGCTTGTACTACTTTTTTTTTCATGGCTTTTGTATTTCATATCAAAATTGTCAAACTGCCAAGAAAAAAAAAAAGATGGAGGAACTGAAGAGATTAAACATATTGAAAGAAAAAGAAGAAGCAATTGCGAGTACAACCTTAGAATATGATAGAAGTTTATCTTTAAAAATACTGCATAAGTTTTAGTAACTGAATATATTAATAATATAATAAAAACTCTGTGTTTGAAAAAAGCTAAATTTTTGGTACATTGCCTTGTAGCATGGATAATGTTTTCCTCACATAAAAACCCATATTTAGCCCTGAATAATTTCTGAAACTCTCCCTGTGGACAAAGAAAGCAACCATGTATGTATGTATGTTGGAGTTACAATATGAAGAATTCTAATATTTTCCCTGGTAGAACCATTTTCCTTATGACTCAAATGAGAAATCCAGTATTGCTCATAACATTCTGTGTTGCTTTGCAAAACATAATCAGTTAGGCACCAAGTTATCTTCATTTCACTATTGTAAGGAATTCAGTATCCAATATTTTTCCATTTCTATTTGTGACCCTATTAATCACACCATTAACTTTCAATAGTTTGATAATATATCCTAATCAATTACTTCTATAACTTCTGAACCATCAATTTTGTATATAAATACCAGGATAGTTTGCCTAATACTTGCTTTACTCCTGTTTAGCTCAAGAAGCATCATGATTAAATGTACTCCATATTGCTCTTTAAAATGTCCATAAGTGATTACAATTCTAATCAAAACTATATGAAGGTAAGCATGTAGAGCATCAGATTCCAAAAAATGTTAATCCCAAATTATCACATTTCTAGGTGATTCTTTTCAACTGGCAGTGAAAATGGTAAGTTGTTGACTTATATTTTATTTAATACTGATTATCTTAAATATTTTTTATAATCTATTTATTGGGATTCATATTATTTATTCTGTAAAATAAATAATATGTTAGCATAGGCAATGCTTATCTATTAGATGACCTATCTTTCTCATATGGATGTTTAGGAATGTTCATATTTTATAGACATTAAAACTTAATTTCATGTTTCAGAATAACATCTTTCACTTCATCTTTGGACATTATTTTATGCACAAAGTTTTGTTCTTTAGAAAGTCTTAATTTGCTGTATTAATATTATCAGTTTTCACATTGCACACAGTTTTCTGTTTGGACTATACATTTTAAGTGCTTTTGTGTCTTGAAAAAATATTTTATTTTGACACTATAATGTTTTTTGTTTGTTTGTTAAATCTCATCAGAGGATATTTTTCCATTCTTTTTTTTTTTTTTTAGAGAGTGAAAGGGAGGGAGGGAGGTGGGAGAGAGAGATAGAGAAAGAAACATTGTTGTGAGAGGGACACATCAACCAGTCTTCTCCTGTAAGGTCCTAGACCGGGTGGAGCAGGTACATGCTCTTGGTGGGGAATGGAACCTGCCACTCTCCAGTGTGCAGGCTGATGCTCTAACCACTGAGATACTGGCCAGGGTGACACTATAATGTTTTGTGTCCCATATCTGGTTATTTGATTTTGATGTTCATTTATTTTGAATTGACTTTTGCATAAGGGTTGAAATAAAGAATAACTTCATATTTCACTATACTAGTATGTGCTTCTGTGTCCCAACAACATCTTGTATAGTCCTGTACTGCTGCATTTATATGAAATGCCAATTGTATTATATACCAATTTTTCATATATACATAGCTATGTTTATAAGTATGCAATCTATTCCAACGTTCTGTGGGTTTTCCCACAATAATATTTCTCTGTCTCAATTATTATTTATCTATATTATATCTTGGTATTTTGTATAACCAGGTAGAATTTCTGTTTTGGCTTCTTTTAATAGCTGCTTTTCTCTATTCTTGTGCTATAAAATTTCTTATGAACTTTTGATTACTTTCATGAGTAATCTTCTTGGGGGTTTGATGGAAATTAAGTTTAATATATAAATTAATTTGAAAAGTATTCACATTTTCCTTATTCATAGATAAGATGTATCACCATATGTTTAGGTCTGATTTTATTTCTTTGAATAATATCTTAGCATTTTCTTCTAATATCAGTGTACCTTATACACTTTTACTTCCTTTTGTGCATTTTATCAGTTAAAATTTTTAACATTTTTTCCCCAAAAAGCAAGCCAACAGCAAGCAAAACACACACACACACACACACATGCATACCCACACACACGCCCACACACAAAATCCTGGCAAATTTTGTGAGATAACACATCCTCTTTACCAAATGTTTTAATGTTTTACTACTAATACTGTTCTAATGATTTATCTAGAAAAACCAGCTGTCTGGTTTAATTATTTTTTAAAACTCCCTGAAAAATTGCTAATACTTTTTCTATTGACAAGTATATTATTTGCCCAAAATAACAATTTTGACTCTTTTCTTATTTATTTTCATTTAAAAATTGTGCTTCATTAATTTTTTTTCCCATAAGTAACAACACAGTAGCAATACCATCCTTAGAAAAAAACATAAAGCACTTGCAGCAAAGAAGCAAAATATCTAAGCTATCATGTTCTTAATGGGAAATCCTGCTAATGCCTATTCACCATCTGCTTTTATTTACTTCTTTACAGGAAAAAAATCAGTATTACTCAATTATAAAATTAATAATTACATGTGTGCTGCACAATAATCCAAGTATAGGATTTAGAACAAAGTAAATTATCATTTTATTTCTTTGAAAAAACTTAAGTATGTGTGATTTTATTTTTGAGATACTAATAATAAAATGGTAAAAAACACACAAAGTATATCTCTTAATCAATCTACTAAATCCTCAGTGTTGGGCATGAATTTGAAATTTCTTATAAAAGCCAAATATGACTAGCAGTAATATCAGAAGGCAGTTACTTGTTACTTTCAAGCAGAATACACTAGGGATTTTTCTGTTACTGGCATGAATCCTCTCCTGATGAGCCTTGTCAGAAGGAGAGAGGGGGCAATATACTAGTAAACAGCTTTGGCTGATGTGGCTCAGTTGGTTGAGCATCAATCACCCCATGCACTGAGAGTTTAAGGGTTGGATTCTGGTGAAGAAATGTGCCAGGTTGTGCTCTTGATCCACAATAGGGGGCATGCAGGAGTCGGCCAATGTATGTTTCTCTCTCTCATGGATATTTCTCTTTCTCTCCCTCTCCCTAAAGGATACCCCATGAACATAGCCAGTAGTTTTGGGAAGACCAAGGATGGGGGAGGCAGGGGTGGGTGGAGATGGCAAAAGGTAGGGAAAAAAGCGTTTTTTTAATGTTGCAATAATGTCAAATTTAAAAATTTTTAATAAAAATTGAAAGAAAAAACATATTAAGAAAAAATAAACATATTCCTGGGTGAGGATTAAAAAATTAATATGAAGTTATGTGAAGAAAAGAAATTACCTTTAAGTTCACACATATAAACATGAGTCATATGGATTTCAAAATACTAGCAAATGCATTAGGATTCTATCTGAAATAGGAAAATAGGGAACTGAACATGTATTTTAGTGATTTGTATAAATATTAATATTTAATATAATTAAATTTTAATTGTTTTTTAAATAATTTTTATTCCACTTGGCTTTTTATTGTCTATTCTATGTTTTGGAAATTATCTCGATTTTGTTCAGAGAAAACCAGAAACTACAAGTGTGTAAATAGAGTATAAGAGTCAGTGAGGAGCATTGAGTATAACTGCACGAGGTCAAATAATATTTCTATCGTGTGCTGAGTGTCCAATTCCTCAGCAGGGAGTTTCCTCCTAATAAAATTGAATGGTAACAATCCCTGCATCTCAGTTTTTCTGTGAACATTTTAAAATATCATAAATGTAAATTAAAACAGTGTCTACACTGGTAAATATAATCTTAGAAATCATTAGAGTCTGAGAGTAATGAATACATTTATAAAAGTTATCTATGGTAAATTAATGTGGAATATTTTTTCAACACAACTTGTCATCTCTCTTGTTTTCAATGGATTATAATAAACATCCAGGTATAAAAATTTCCAATGATAAAGAGAAAAGAAAATTTAAAAAATAAAAGGAAGTTTTGGGAAGTTCAAAATTTAAATAACTGATTTCTATGTATATTTCTTACTCCATGTTGCTTAAGATTCACTGTGAGTTTTGCATGTAATACTTCATAAACAAAAATTAGTTTAAGTGTGCAATTCAGGAAAATGATAAAGAAAGAATCAGAAGGATAAGAACCTCTTAGATAAATGGAAGAGAGGAAAAATATTTCTAGTAAAGGTATGTTTTATTTGTCTGTGGAACAATGTTATTATCATAAAGCCATCGCTTGTTGCTCATAAGTCTGTATCATTGACCTGTGGGGCTCAATTAGATAACAGGGTAGGCACAATTGTGTAATATGAGTTTTAGAAGACAAATGATAAGATAAAAACTCAAGTACCAGACATAAAAGGCTAAAGGTAGGAGAGAAGGGAGGGATCTTTTAAAAAATCAGGTGCTACAGGCAATTTTGATGCCGTCCTCTAAAGTCAAGTATGCACCTGTCCTGAGGATAAATGGAGATAAACAGCCTGGTTAATCTGTAGCTAAGATGTATTGGCAGGTTTGAAAGTACTAGTACTAGTATGTGGATTCCTAAAAAGCTGTCAGCTTTAGGCACTAGAAAGTGAAAAAGTGTCTTTTGCTTCTACATGACTTCCTAAGGATGGCATAAAAAAAATAAAACTGTAAATAAGATATCGATGTTTAAGGACTCTCACTAACATAATATTAATAGATAATAGTTGCCTTGCTTTGATTCTATATTATTTCTTTTAATCTGCATGACATTCCTAGGGAATAACTTCTTTCATCATACCCACTTCAAAATGAGAAAAGAGCAGAACGGACTTACCCTCCAAAGAATATTTAGTTATTAGGTAGTGTGGTGTGTATTACATTTATATACTATGGTTACATTGATGTTCAATATATAGCTTAACAAAATTTTATTTTTAGAGCAATCAAATCTTAAATATTGTGATTTTAATGGTTGTTCAATGTTAATTCATAGAATTATATTGGATTTAAACATCCCAATATATTAAATTCTTTGGAGAAGCAACAAAACTCTAAATGATGTGTAGGTAATAGAAGGAAATAAAGACGTACAGATATTGATATAATAATATGCATAAGAAAGTTAGAAATAAATGAATTGCAGTTACAAGCAAGAAAGTTGATTAATCTTAACATAAAAATATTGGGGGAGAGGGGAAATCAAGCCCTCAATGACAATCTAACTCCTTATGTCAGGTGTTTTTCTCATGTGGATGAGATCAGATTTCTCTTTTTGTGCTCCTGTGGCCTCGATGTACATTTGCCCTGAGAACTCTAGCTTCTTTGTTGTGCCCTGTTTCTCATTTCAGTTTTGTGAACCCAATATGTTACTTGGTGCCCTTTCCTACACTGCGTCGTGGAAATTCTCCCTAGGCTGTAAACTGGTGAAATCATATTGTCCATTTCACTTGTTGCCCATCTCCCAAGTCCGTGATCTGGAGTATCTTGAGAACTGATTTCTTCAAATACTTGTCCAGGAAGTTATGTATGTCTCCTATTACTCCACATGTTGGAATATGGACATTTAGTGTGTAAAGTGACATTAAAAAACTTGTTGCACAGCTTTGGTGTTTTGTGATTTGTTTTTTGTATAGTTCTTTTTATAGTATCATTATCCTTGAAAATTCTATTGAAATCCTAATGTTTATGCCTAGAATATATGTTAATAAGTTAAATTTGAACATTTGCTAGGATAAAGAAAGTGTGTAGTGTGTTTACTCAAATGACACATATTTCCTACTCAGTGTTAAATTTTGGAGATCCTTATTTTAACATACTCACCGTTGTCACCCAACTTTGCTTTACTTTTATCAGCAAGGTCTAGTAAGACACTGTGTAGATTCATTTTTATAAATACTATTATTTGAAAACTTTGAAGATCTCAAATTTATCTTCACATTTCAAAGAGAATGTGTCATCTTACACAATGGATACATATAATTAATATTTATTAATTCCCAAATCTTTTTAGCAGTCTACGTAGAATATTTGTCTCTTGCATAGCCAAAGTTAACATTTTTATGCAATTCAAAAATTTAGTACCCATAAAAATTTCTCATCATGCTTCATCTTATATTTAAACTAGAGGCCCAGTGCACGAAATTCGTGCATGGATGTGGTCCCTAGGCCTGGCTCACTATCGAAGCATGAGTGTCTGACATGGAAGTGCAGGTCCCAGCTGACCTCTGGGCCATTGCCAGCACCTGAGCCCCCGGCCCCCCACGCGCCCCCTTCTGCCTGAGTCACACCACCTGAATCCCCACTTGGAGATGTGGTGAGCGGTGAGCGTGGCCCAACACCACGGTCTGGGGCGCAGCGTGGGCTTCTGGGCCACCCAGTGGTACTGCACAGAGTCCATGTGGGCAGCACACTGTCTCCCGCCTGGCCTAGCAGACTTGCTCCTTTGTGAACCCATGGGGAGCCCAACCGGCCCCTGCAGTCCCAGTAGCTGTGGCCCAGCTCACCTGGAAGAGACCGTGCGAGTGTAGGGCAGGTTCCTGGCAGGCACCCGGCACCTGAGCGTGGGGGCTTCCCAGATGCATGAGCTCTGGAGTCCCAGGGGAGGGTAGCAGGGGGGATGAGAGCGAGGTCAGCGGACACCCCGCATTCTCACTGCACCTCTGTCCCCATCACCCCCATTCCCAGGTAGCCAGTGGGAGGTTGTAGCCCCCTACCTGGGTACTGCGGGAGGGTTGGTCGCCACCACTCATCCCCAGTTCCCTTTCCCAGCCCCCCGGAGGCCAGCCCCAGTCAGGCAATCAGGGCCTGCCAGCCGCTGGTAACTGTCTGTAGAGTGATCGGTTAGGGCCAAGCCCCCTGCCCGGCTCCCTCAGTGCCTGGGAGCTAGGTGGCAGCCCCACCCCCCACTGCGGCTGCTGCTCACCATCTGTGGAGCAATCAGTGGGGTGATCAGGCCCCTGCTCACACCTGCCTTGGCCTGGTGCCACCTGCTCATCTGCTCCACCATCCCACCGTGGTCCCGCTCTTGTCGGGGCCCATAGGGGCTCACAGCACCTCCACTGCCGTCCACTGCCAGTGCCGTGTTGCCAATGTCCACCATGTTCTGCACTGACCCCTGGAGATCAGCACATGTCATAGTGAGTGATCGAACTCCTGGTCCAACTCCCAGTCAAGGGGACAATTTGCATATTAAGCTTTTATTATATAGGATGCCTTTGCCTAGCCATTCTAATTTATGCTATCCCTCAAGGTTATTAGATAACATATTTTCCTCTTTTATTATAACACTGGTTTACATTGAAGGAGTTAGGCCTATTTGTTTATCACATGTAAGTGTCATTAATACATACTATGCACTGTTTGTCAGGTTACAGAGTTAAAAGCCCAACTCTTAGAAAGCATAACTAATTGGAGAAGAAAGGCATTTGAAAGGTTATTACAGTAGACTACATAATAGGAGAAAAAAAGAAATTAGATTTAAGTGCCAGAAACATGAATTCTTAAAGAACAGCCAAATAAAAAAATTGTTAACTGGGTCCTAACTGATTTGGCTCAGTGGATAGAGCATCGGCCTGCAGACTGAAGGGTCCCGGGTTCGATTCCAGTCAAGGGCATGTACCTTGGTTGTGGGTGTATCCCCAGTAGGGGGTGTGCAGGAGGCAGCTGATTGATGTTTATCTCTCATCGATGTTTCTAGCTCTCTATCTCTATCCCTTCCTTTCTATAAAAAATCAATAAAATATATTTAAAAAATTGTTACCTGGGATTTAAAGAATGGGTATGATTTGGCTAAATTGAAAAATGGCATTGACTGTATGTGTATATTTATGTGCATGTGTTGGTAGTGTATCTATATTATAAAAGGCTAATGCTGTAACGACCAAATGACCAATCACTAGGAGGTGCATTGATGGGTCCCGCAGGGACGTGGCAGGTCTGGGTCTTGTGCAATTTTGTGCACTGGGCCTCTAGTTTTTATATAAGCATAAGTTTGCTTGGATTTAGAGTTAGGGAAGCCTTATAAATACAATGCTCAGTAAAATATTATTTAGGAACTAGAGGCCTGGTGCACAAAATTTGTGCCTTCCGGGGGGTTCCTCTGCCTGGCCCATGCCCTCTCACAGTCCAGAAGCCCTTGGGGGATGTCTGACTGATGGTTTTGGGAACGGGCCTAAGCCAGAGGCTCCACCACTGTCACTGCGCTCACCAGCTGTAAGCCTGGCTTCTGGCTGAGCGGTTCTCCCTCTGTGAGAGTGCACTGATCACCAGGGGGCAGATCCTGCATTGAGCATCTGCCTCCTGGTGGCCAATGCACGTCATAGAGACCAGTCATTCTGCCGTTTGGTCTATTTGCATATTAGCCTTTTATTATATAAGATAATAGTCAGTAGTTGGATATATGAGAAAACTAGGTTATACTGAAAAATATATCTACATATTTCAGATCATTTATTAAAGAAAATCTGATCAACAAAGAAACAAATTCGTAAATATTATGAATATAAAGATTTTACTTAACTTATGAAGATAAGACATGGTCATGTCTCTGAGCCCTGAAGCCCCAGCTGAGATCACAGGAGTTTGATTAATAGTTTTATTTTTTTTTTGCTGTTTGAGTCTTTTCTCTTTCACGGGGTAACCTCTGTCTTCAGACTTGTTTTGTGTTACAGTTTCATTAGAAAGGACTTGTTCCCAATTTGTTCTTTCCTGCCCAGGTATGACCCTTGCTAATATAGTTTGGAAACCTAATTCCCATGCAGCAATTGTTGAGTCAAGGGTCAAACACGGGAAGCATGCCAGCAGTCCTTGTGTTGCAGTCACAATTCACTTCAAGGAAAAAGAGCAAAGGTCAGGCCAGAATGCAGACCCAGGGATTTTAATAGAAAAGCTATTTTAGCCACTTAACTTGGTAGGATTATATAGGACAGGTTAATTTTTATAGGATAGGTCAATTTTTTTTCAGGTATAATAAAAGTAAAATAGATAATTTTCATATCTGGTATCTGAAATAAATTTTGGTATATTTACCTTGATGTATTTCTTTAAAAATTAAGTCCACAAAACATTCTCACAATGATAAATATGTTTTGTTAACTCAAAAATAATTGTGTACAATTAAAACTGAACAAGCTATGCACATTGTTATTCATTTTATATAAACAGGATGGGACAAAGTAAGTTTACAGTTGTTTGGAAAATAATATAATAATTAACAATAATACAAGAATAAACTCTGTTTCACATACTCACAACTATAAACTTACTTTTGCCCTACCCTGCATAATTTTTAGTATATTTAACACCACACTAGGATAATGGATCATTTAGTTTTAAAATTTGTTTAAGAAAAATTAGTTCTATAAGTGAAATATTGATCAGTAGTGATAAATGTGAATTTCTTAGCCTACTCTTTTCTTTGTCATAAAAAATAGTTTATATTAACAAGTCAGGTATGATTATATAAAATCAAAACAAAATATTGTTATAACTTTTATCTTTTATATTATTGATGTATAACCTTATCTTTCCAATATAAAATTGTTTGCCACTTTGAGTAATCATTTTCTTGCTAATGTGCTCATTTACAAATGTACTATAGTTGAAATGTGAAGGAGGAAAAGGTTGATTCGTTATAATATCCACTTAAGAATAAAAAAAGAGCCCTGGCTGGTTTAGCTCAATGGATAGAGTGTCAGCCTGCAGACTGAACGGTCCCAGGTTCGATTCCAGCAAAGGACACATGTCTGGGTTGGCGGGCTTGATCCTCAGTGGGGGGCGTGTAGGAGGCAGCCAATCAATGATTCTCTCTCATCATTGATGTTTCTCTCTCCCTCTGCCTTCCTCTCTAAAATCAATAAAATATATTTA
This sequence comes from Ia io, assembly GCA_025583905.1. Taxonomy (NCBI): domain Eukaryota; kingdom Metazoa; phylum Chordata; class Mammalia; order Chiroptera; family Vespertilionidae; genus Ia; species Ia io. Next base: position 54,012,751 of record JAJQQW010000003.1, read on the forward strand.
AAAAAGAATAAAAAAAGATATTTGTTTATAACATTTAAGTATTTAAAAGTATATGTATCATAAAATTTAATCAACGTGCTCAATAAAATTATCTTTTAAAAGTGACTTGAACACAGTGGATCCTTCATAGAGTTTTTGAACAATGATTTGATTTTCAAAATATTTCCGTCATTTCAATTAATATTTAAATTTTTTTTTCTAGAACTGTTTTGAAATATTCTTTAAAAACATTAAGATAAATATTTTATTATAAACTCTCATTTTTATTTTCTATATAGTCAAGCCCTCATAAAATATTTTCTCTAATTTTATTTAATGTGCTATTCCTTAAAGAGTGTTAATAATGTCTTGTCAATTTATCCTCACCAACCACATGTAAGAACCCCTAAATTTACACACTCAAAAACACAATACCCAGAAAATACTTAGATATTTACCACTCATACTAAGAAAAAATACTTTTAAGAAAATTTTGCATTGTATACATTTGTACTTGACATTGTTCATCTTTTCATATGTTAATAAGACATTTGTATTTTCCTTTCTGTGCATTCTAGTGTGTATTTGCCATTTTCTTATACTACTTTTAAAATTGACATTACAGATATTTATGATTAATGAAAAATCTTTTTTATTACATATATTGTTAATATTATTAAATTTTTTTATTACACTTACATTTTCTGATGTTTGTCCAGGCAATATTACTTATTACTTTGAAGGAAAAAATATTATTATCTTTTACTAATTCAGGGATTTGTATATTTGTGTGAATTATCCATATTTCTGACATTTATCTTGGGAAGGTCCATTATCTTAATACACAATTCAATTTTTTTTTCTCTACCCCAATCATTCTGTCTTTTTGTGTCTCTACCGATCATCATCTATATGTTTACTAATTTGTATCATATTACTACCATATCATTGATTTAGTTTTTCCATCTCATTGGTTTGTTTTGTCTTGTCACAAAGGCAATTTTAATTCTGCTATTGGGTTTTTTGTTTATTTGTTTGTTCGTTTGTTAATCCTCACCTGCGGATATATTTTTTCCATTGCTTTTCAGAGAGAGTGGAAGGGAGGAAGAAGAAAGAGGAGAAAGAGGAGAAGGTAGAGGAGGAGGAGGAGGAGGAGGAGGAGGAGGAGGAGGAGAGAAGGAAGAGGAGGAGGAGGAAGAGAGAGAGAGAGAGAGAGAGAGAGAGAGAGAGAGAAAACATCCACACATAAGAGATATATTAATTAGTTGCCTCCCAAGAGAACCCACAACCCAGGTATGTGCCCTTGACTGGCTACAGCACTCCACATCAATGTTAACTTCAAAGTCTTCAAGGAAACAGGACTCAGGACCAATCTACAGTTCAGATCTAATGCTAACCCCTTACTCTCAGCCCTCCACTTACTCTCAATGTCAAAATCCACTCTCCCTCCAAGTCCTTTGAGATCTCCATGTTTCCTTTCTTTGAGGAGATTTTCAACTAGATACATTGCTTTCCCAAAGAAAATTGTACTTCACTTTTTATAGGATAAGAAAAGAGTGGGTGTTATAAAGGTAAACAATAGAATATTCCATACAAATTCAACAAACATTTAGTCATACACCACTTAAGGATGGGAATACGTTCTGAAAAATGTTTCATTATGTGATTTCATCATTAGGCACATATCACAGGGTATACTTACTCAAATCTAGATTGTATAGCCTACAACACACCCATTATGGCATAGCCTATTGCAAGCCTGTACAGTATGATAATGTATAAAAAATAAAACATTATTAAATCAAGCACAAGTTGTAATCAAGAGATTTCATTCTCAGATCAATGGGGCTGTTTCTGCATAAAATAGTATATGGCATACTTTTTTACAGCAATCTTTTTCTTTTATAAGTAGAAAAATTACACTATAATAATTACCAAAGTATATCATAGTAGATATATAATCCAGTAATTAGTGAATATTATATTTATCAAGTATTATGTATTGTATATAATTGTCTGTGTTATACTTTTACATAACTGACAACACAGTAGGTTTCCTTAGACCAGCATCACCACAAACACATGAGTAATGAATTGAGCTACAAAGTTATAAAAGCTGTGTTATTACATCACTAGGTGGTAGGAATTTTCAGCTCCATTATAATGTTATAGGACCATGGTCATATAAGTGATCTGTCAGTAACTGAAACGTCATTGCACATTTATTTATTATGATAATGAGAGGGTTAACTTGAAATGCAGCAAGATAGGACAGGGTCCAGTGGAAAACAAAGGCAGGTGGAACATAGGCAGGGGCAGACACAGCAGTTTGAGCAGCCTAACCACAGGAACCAACCAAGCAGAAATAATAAAATGTTTCTGGACTCAAAGCAGGAGGCATGGGAAAACAAGGAAGGGCCTGCAGCAACAAGGTGTAGGATAAGGTGACCAGACATCCCGCTTTTGGCGGGACAGTCCTGATTTTTAACAATTTGTCCCGCGTCCCGCAGCGTTTTAAAAAAGTCCCGATTTTTGGAAAGAATGCACGACAAGCTAGGGAACGGCGGGAGAAGGGGAAGGGAATATATGGTTTTCGGCGGCCATGTGGCCATTTAGCCAGGATATGAGTTTTATATTATTTTTGTTAACTTTTATAATGTTAAACTTTAATAATAACAAATAATTGTTGAGAACTGATTATCGAGAACTGCTTATCAAAGTTCGCATTCTTGATCAGTTGTTAGAATTCGACCACCATTGTTTGGACTTAATGAACAATGGCATTTTTTGGGATTGGCAACAACGAAAACATTTTGTAAACTGTCTCTCAGAAGATACACATCATACTGCGTGCTAGTAAGCTAGTTAAACAAGTGATGTCATTACAAATCAGCTATTCAGATAATTTAGGTAAGTAATTTATTTATTTATTTCATAAATACATAAATTTTCTTGAATTTAGCAGACAGTACTCGTATTATTTATATTTTATAGTGGCAGCAAAAAGTCTAGCGCCGGCCTTGAAAGTGACACGACTTACGTTACGGCAAATTCATGACCTTTTAAACAATGACAGCAATTTACTAAAAAAAATTCACTCAAATGAGAAATATGCCAAAGAATAAAATAATACTATACATAATTTTTTATTTATTATATTTGTAAATTGTACTTATGTTGAAATTTTAAAAAAATATATTACAATACTATTTTTGCGTTCTATGAAAATTTTTGTTGCTCCATATAGACCAAATTTTTAATCAAGAACCCCCCCGCCCCCACCCTGGTCAATGGTGTCCCGCTTTACCAATGTTAAAATCTGGTCACCTTAGTGTAGGAACACATAGAAACAGAGAAAGTTCAGCTTAGGAACAGAGGAAGAACATATAGAAACAGGGAAAGTTCAGCATAGGAACAGAGGAAGAACACATAGAAACAGGGAAAGTTCAGCATAGGAACAGAGGAAGAACACATAGAAACAGGGAAAGTTCAGCATAGGAACAGAGGAAGAACACATAGAAACAAGGATAGTTCAGGTCCGTTGCTGGGCAAGAATAACTGAGGGAGTCAGTCAGGTGATGACACAGGTAGACACAGAGCAGGCTTATGGCAAATATATAGCCCTGGACCACAAGCCTTTAATGGGCAGCCTATTATTGCCCCCTCCCCGTGAGGGGAGTCTGAATCTGCTTGTAATACATTTCCCACACTTTTGCTTACATTTTCTGGTCCACGGAGCTCATTCTTCAGCGTTGTGAGACACGACCCTGTGAAAAGCACCTTGGCTCACCATTCTGGTCATCAATAATGCTGCTGTGAAATTTGTTTACAAGTTTTTGCATGAATGTTTTAAATTATTTTGGTTATATATGTCTAATTTTCTTTATAGAGCCCTTAACAAATTAATCACAATTATTTTAAATTCCCTATGTGATAATTACAAAACCCGTGTCATATATGTTTCTGATCTTTGTTCTGTCTCTTCAGGCTATATTTTTACTTGTCTCTAAGCATACCTTGTTGTTGTTTTTTTGTGTTGTTTTTTTGTATTAGGTAATAGGGACGGAGGTAAATGGTTTTATAGTGTAAGGTTTCACATGAACCTGGGTGGAAATTGGGTTTTGTCTCATATTTACTGGATCTATAGATGTCAGAGGCTTTTATTTCCTCTCATGTTCTTATTTGTGTCCCCTCTCTTGTCTTTTTGTTTCCCTAAAAGCTCCTACTTAAGTTGCATATGCATCTAGCTGTTCTTGCAGCTGTAATCAGCTGTTATTACACTTCAGGTCTGTTGATGTGGTGGTCACACGCCGAGGGAACTGAAGTGTTGTTATCTTTTCTTACCGTTTACAAATTTTCTTAGGGTTATAAATTTGTCATTTAATAGGCCTGTGTCCCTGGGCTGTGATCTTTCCAAGGATTTCTCAGCTGTCTCCCCTCCCTTTCGTGAAACAGATATCTCAAGAATGCTTGTGTTGGGTTAGTCTACTTCCCCCAAGTTGGATAAAACCATGGTAAATTCTCTTCCCTGCTGAGATTGCCTTCCTTATGGGAACACTTCTGCATGTGTTTCAGTGCGGTAAGGTATCTCTTCCTCCTGTCAACACGCTTACATATCCCCTCCTCCTGAGGGTGTTTGCCTGACTCTTCACTGCAACAAACTAATGGGGTTCTAGCGATTTTATCTGTGATAATATCAATGATCGAAATAGAAATTTGAACAGTAAATGTCCAGATGCATTGCAATAAAGAAATGTAATAACTACTTTTTAATTTAGACTGTCCACCAACATCTGTTTTTACCTCTATATTAGCCACTTTGCTGTCAATTCAAAAAATAAGCACATTCAAGAGTGAGATTGATAACTGGACAGGGAATTATCTCATTACACCTGACATTGCAGATCCAGTGGGTGATTGGCAATGATAGTTTCTTATATTCTGAATTTCTGTTTCCTCCGCATTAGACATATTTTGAAATATAGAGGAAAAGCGTATTTCTTTTAAAGGGTATGCTTTGTGCTAATTACTTACTCTTACAGTAAAAGAAACAATCTGAGTAATTTTGTTATAGAGAAAGGAGAAAGGATATAAATAAATAAATATCATGCAACCTTCAGTCCTATAAGTTATTCTGTATTATGCATACGATGTGCTGATGTTATATAAAATTAAAACAAATAATTTTGTAGAATAATTTTACAGTTAACGTGATTGACAAATATTTTTTTAATATTTATATACTGAGGAACCTTAGACATAAATTAAAATATGTTTTCTATAGTGTGCTTTGAAAATGTTTTTCTTGCTGGTTTTCCAAAGCTGTAACATAGTAAATTAGCCATGGACCTCCATCAACTCACACTTCATTTTTTAGTATAATGTACTAGCAGCCTAATTTTTTAGACCTGAAAAGTATTAGATTTACTAGAAAAAGAATAATATACAAAAGAAAAGTGTCTATGCTAGACACTTTTGTTTAAAATATTTGAGATTACTATAGCTTGATGATTAAAAACTAGTTTTATGATTGTTTACAGTGCAGAATCATAAATTTTAATGTAAAAATCACAAATACCCTTACTTAAAGTATAAATCTAAGGTACTTTACTTAAAATACAAACATGTGCATACATTATTTTGTTTCTTATTGTGTCTTATAACTACATTTTATAATATCTTTCTAAAATATATTAATTTTTTCTAATGATATCTCTGTTACTCATATTAATATTTTGTAGTTAAAATTACAAGTACAGGTGTCATAAACAAGTTTGGAATAAAACAAGTGATTATTTTTGATAACCATATATAACATTTGATAGGTACATAATATATGCTAGATATTTATCTACTGATCATGAACATTTAGCAGTGTATTCTTAAAGAAGTTAGAGTTTGTATGGTTAAACTACTGGTTCTGTTCAATGGTTAAGTGAAATGTAAAGAGAAATTTTACTTTAATAAGTGTCATGGAGCAGTTATCATTTTGCAGAACTTATTGGAGATTAAAAACTCTTTGCATTACTACACATACAGCAAACAGACACATATATAGGGATGTGTATCTGTATAGTGTGTGAAGCACCTAGTTATTTTTTAAGAAAGAGAAGAAATCAAATTTCTTACACAATAACTGTATTTTGATATAATAATCATGATTAAATTAATGTTCTGAAGATGTGTATCATATAAGAGTTCTTTCATGATTTAAGTTCAATTGCTCTCAATGAAACTTTAAAAAAAAAAAAACACTGGTAAGTCAAAATCATTTCTCTTATCTGCACTTTTAGGTGCTCCATGATAATTTGGCTCCTATACTCACACAAATAATTAAGTACACTATCAAAAAAGATCTTTTTTAGTAAAATAAATTTCTGCTAAGCCTGCTAAATTTAAATACATTGATGCTTGCATGATTAAAACATTAAAAATGCAAGATTAACACATTTCATACAAAGTCAAGGCAGTAATTTGGTACACTCTATCAAGTGGTAAGGAAATAATTAAATGATGTGGCTTCTCTTTTTATAATTACAGACGTCCACCAACTCTCCATTTAATCCTGAAAGGCTTATCAGGAGTTCTTTGCTCTGGGAGCCAAAGATTCTCTCTTATAATTAAATAAAGTAGATTTGTTGAGACTGGGTTCTTTCTAACTTCATTTTCACAGTTTGAATAATTTGGAATTACACAATATGGGAGAGCAGAATCAGGGCACTACTGAAACACTCAGAGAGTCCTGCTAAAACAGCATATTACCTGGATTTATGCAAGTGGTCTGCTGCCAAGGCAGGAATGTCTTTCACTTTAGTAAGCATACATTTTTAAAATTCTTTATTGTTGACCAGAGGCTAAGTGCATGGATTCGGCATCAGTGGGGTCCTTCTGCCTGGACTGTGGAATCGGGCCTAAACCAGCAGTCAACATCCCACTCCCTATCCGGGACTGCTGGCTCCTAATCACTCACCTGCCTGTCTGCCTGATCGCCCCTAACCACTATCCTGTATGCCTGATTGCTCCTAACTGCTCTCCTGACTACCTTATTGCTCCTAAATGCCTCTGCCTTGGCCCCTGCACCCAGGACTCAGGCTTTCCTCCTCCAGTCAGCCACAGGCAAGCAGGACCTAGGCTTCCCTCCCTCTGGCTGACCGCAAGCACCTGGGACCTGGACTGGCTTCACCTGGGCCCCAGCTTTGTCAGGAAGGATGTCCAGAATGACATCCAGTCTACTTAACGTATTACCCTTTTATTATTATAGATAGATAGTATTACAGATGTCCCCTTGGTTGTTGTTTTGTTGTTGTTGTTGTTGTTTTTCCCATTGAGTCCCTCTACCCTGCACCTGCTCCTCCCAGGCCTTTACCACACTATTATCTGTGTCAATGGGCTATGCATATATGCATATAAGTTTCCTAGTTAATCTTCCCCTACCTCCCTTTTCCCCACCACCTTCCTTCCTCTCCTCCCCTCTGAAATTTATCTATCTGTTCCATGGTTCCATGTCTCTGGATCTACTTTGTTCATCACTTTATTTTGTTCATTAGATTCCACATATGAGTGAGATCCTGTGATACTTACCTTCCTCTGACTGGTTTATTTTGCTGGCATAATACTCCACAGGTCTATCCATACTGTTGCAAATGGTAAGAGTTTTTCTTTTTCACCGCCACATAGTATTCCATTGCATAAATGTACCAGAGATTTTTTATTCACTCATCTGCTGATGGGCACTTGGGCTGTTTCCAAATCTTAGCTACTGTAAATTGTGCTGCTATGAATATAGGGGTGCTTATATTTTTTCTAATTGGTGTTTTGGGTTTCTTAGGATATATTTATAGAAGTGGGATCACTTGGTCAAATGAGAGAATATGAGAAAATGTGGGGGACAAGATGAATTATATCACTTCAAAAATCCTAAGACTTTGTCCTTTTTTTTAAAAACTGTATGATACCTATGATTTTTAGGTTTTTAAAAAGTGATTCTTATATTCTCTATAGAAGATACAGAACCTGTATTACTCTGACTAGCATAGGACACTTAACAAAATGACTCAGGTACGACACATTCCAGAACACTAGGATCAAAAAACCAGTTTTTTATTAACATTTTATTAACCCTGTCTTACTCATCCTGTATAAATAAGACATCTAATAATTCAAATTTTTAAAAAAGGACACTAGAGTCTAGTGAATTTAGACACAGTTCCCTTGAAGGAGATATTTCAGAGTATCAATATAAAATGGTTTATAAAAAGTAATTAACCTTGCCCAATTTGAAGAAATACTTAAAGCTTAACAAAGTTTGAATGAATAAAAACACAGCAAAAAGGGAATAGATAACAAAACAAGGGAAGTACTCATAGAAGGATTAAATTCAATGAGTGATGCCAATTGTTCTGGTATGATCAATAATAGTATTTTTCCATTCTCAAAAGGGTCCTGAATTAAACACAAATTGTAAATTTTATGCACTTTGATAAAAGATAACGATATGAAAAAAACATAGAAGATGGCGGCCAGAAGGACAGCAGTGAGGAAATGAGGTCACTGCTCATGTCTGAGGAGGTGCTTGGGCCGGGGGACCCAGCCAGTGACCTCACTCCCTGACGATGGAGCCCAACAGAGCCTGGAACCCGGTAACCAGGCAGCCACATTCTATAACTGCCCTTCCCTCTCACTCGGATACAGACCTCGGAGAGGACACCATGTTTTCGTGTTGTCTCCCCGTGTCCCGAGGCCGATGCCCCAAGAGAGGCAGCGATGAGAGTGTGTTCAGTCGTGGCCGCCGCTGGATCCGGACCCGGACTCAGCGCCAAGGACGCCTGTGGCCCTTTTCCCGGCGGCGGCGCTCAGAGGTAACACAGGAGGTTTGTTGGGGCCAGGCCACCGCCCGGATCCCACCTGAGCGGCCCCATGTCCCCTCCCCGTGTGTTTGGGGGGTGGGGGGTGGAGGGGTGTTCACCTGGGGAGGGTCTGTCCAGAACAGGAACAGGCTGGGTTTGGGGTCAGGACCAGTGATGGTCACACCCCAGGTCAAGGCTGGCTGGGTGGATGTGGAGTGTGGGTGGCACCCTCCGCCCGAGGTCTATCCTGAGCCCTGGAGGTGAGTCTCACTTCCCCTGGGTGGATGTGTGTGTAGACACAGGGCTGGACCCGAACCGGGAGCAGAAGGTCCAGTGGGCAGAAGCAGCAGTGACCAGGGCCAGGCTTGAGTCCTCCCAGTCAGCTGAGATCACTGTCATTGCAGAGCTCCACCCGGGCCAAGGAGAGGCCACAGCTGGTCAAGGAGGAGCCGCAGCTGCTCCATGAAGACCCCCGCCCCACGCCCAGCAGGGAGGGGCCCGTGAGCCACACCACTGAGGGCCAGAGCAGGCCTGAAGTGCGTGGGGCCACCTGGGGGTCTGGGGAACCAGGGCCCATGGGTGCAGGGAGATGGACTCCTCCACCCGAGCCACACAGGCCCCACCAGCCTCCGACCTCGAAGCCGCTCAGTCCCAACAGGCGGAAGGCGCTTTTCAGCTCGGTGCTGCAGTGCTGCGCCTGCGGACATCGCACCAGGCCAGAAGCCCTGGAGCCCCAGGAGGCAGAGCCCAAGGGTGAGAAGGTGGGCGGTGGGGGTGGAATGGGTGGGGCGGTCCCTGTGAGCTTATGGGGAGGGATTGTTGCCAGACACACAGGGAGCCCTCAGAGCCTGGCCAGGAGCAAAGACTGGCTCAGACCACCCGCCTGCTGGACTTTGGGCGGGAGGGTGTCCTGTGGTGGGTCCTGGGCTCTAGCTGTGTTCTGTGTTTGGGGGGCACAAGGGAATTCTGGCACGTAGGTGACCTTCTCTCCTCTCACCACTCCAGCACCAGCCCAGGGGACAGATGGCTCCTCCTGTAACACCCAAAGTCCACCCTGAGGAGCTGGAGGCAGAGCTGGAGGCAGAGCTGGAGGCGTGTGCACCTCCAGAGCCCGTGCCACCTCCAGCAGCCTCTCCAGCTGCAGCTGTGGAGCCAGGGCCGGCCCCAGACACAACTGAGGCCCCACCAGCGCTGGAAGAAGAACCCTCCCGGGGACCCTTGCCAGTTCCTGCCTCAGAGGAGGAGCTGCCAGTGGAGGCGCCAACTCAAGGGCCGCTTGTTAAATGCCCTCATCCTGTCCCAAGGGGAAAACTCGTTTTCCCCCCACTCCTTGATATTTCCGTTTTCTTTATTGTTCTTATTTTGTTTTTATGTTCTCCATGGTGTACTTTCTTTTTTGATCTTTTTTTTACTTTGGGCGTTTGGGTGAGTTTGGCTTTTATTATTTTCTTTTTTCTGTTTTTGTTCTTCATTTTTCCATTGTATAATCCCTATTAAATAATAAAGTTATTGTTCTGTTTTAAATGGTGCCATTCCTGATCATGAAGTACATTCACGAGGCTGAGCAAGCATCACCACTATCCTCCTAGAGGCAGTGCACACACCTGTGCATCTCAGAGATGCCCCACCTCCCTAAAGGGGAGATATATACTGTGAACACTGGGGAGAGAGCACTGTCACCATTAGACTGACAGGCTTCTTGTCTAGTGGGGACCAGTCCTGGGGACAAAGTGAGGCAGCAGGGGCGCCAGCAGATTTTCAAGGGAGCAGTGGGGACTCCCCTCTTCTGGGAAAACAGTGTGCAGGACCTGACAAAGTCTTACAAGTGCACAACCTCCCCTAGCAGTGCTCACCCTAAGAGGTCACCTTAATGACATTCTTGTACAAATTTTCAAAGATGCGTTTTTGAACTACCCATCATGCAATGATGGAATTGCAGGGAATTTGAGAGGGGATGGTCTTCACCAATCTTGGTCCACATGGAGGAGGGAAGCTCAGCTGCTGCTAAAGTGAGTGCAGGGGTCTCTACCTGCTGACAAATTAAGAGCTCAGGCTTCCTTTCACATGAATTGAAAAAAAAAAATAATGAAATAGAATTTGATATCCTAAAAGAAAATATTGGCTTACCGGAAGAAGTGCCTCTAATTTCTGACTATTTTTCTGATAATCAAGAAGTTCATGTAAAAAAACATTCATTTTTTTAATTGTCTAAAGTTTTGCATATGTCTCAAGACATTACTTTTTTAATTCTTTCTTAGTCTTTCTGTTTTGATTTAGTTGGGTTTCAAGCCATAATTAAAGCCATAGTTAAAACCTAATTTATCCACTTATTTGATTGTCAAAATATGTTTTTCAAAATGTTTTGTGGAATATAAATGCACACACTTTTTTCTTTATTGATTAAGGTATTACATATGTGACCTTATCTCCCATTGCCCCCGCAAACCGTACTCATGCCCTCAACCCCTGGTGTCTGTGGCCATAGGTTAGACTTATATGAATGCATACAAGTCCTTTGGATGATCTCTTCCCCTTACTCCCAGCCTCTCCTGCCTTCCCTCTAATGTTTGATGGACTGATCAATACTCTTCTGTCTCTGGATCTGTTTTTGTTCATTATATTCCACAAATGAATGAGATCATATGATATTCATCTTTCTCTGACTGGCTTATTTTGCTTAGCAAAATGATCTCCAGTTCCATCCATGCTGTTGAAAATGGTAAGAATTCCTTCTTTTTAGTATGGAGTTTCCTCAAAACACTAAATATGGAACTCTCATTTTACCCAGTGATCCCACTTATAGTAATATATCCCAAGAAACTGGAAACACCAGTCAGAAATGATATATGCACCCCTATGTTCATAGCAGCACAACTTACCATAGCTAATATTTGGAAACAGCCTAAATGCCCATCAGCAGATGAGTGGATTAAAAAACTGTGGTACATCTATACAATGGAATACTACTCTGAGTAAAAAAAAAGAGAACACATCTTTAAAGTAAAAAAATTATTTTTCTTACTTAACCAAATTGAAAAGGATATGTTAAAGAAGTCACATTTTTACCAGATTAATTTTTGCTTAGTTTCTGGTTTAAATGAAATTTCTTTTAACCATGTGAAAGCAGACCCTGGCCACTCCAAAGACAAGTGTGGCATTTAAACTATTCAGAGCATATATTTGAAAACAATTGAATATGGTCAATAGAATTTTTTCTCCATTTGTACTTGTGGGCAAATGATATTCACCTGGCTGGGTTTCCATTTCTGTCCTATGCACTCTTAAAGGATTTTGTTTTCTTGTTCTCAGTATGACCTTTGGTTTCTAAAAACCCCACCAACTCTCTCCTTTTATCAACATTCAACTTATATATGATAACTGAATTTAAAATGGAGGAAAACTAAATCTTTTATTATTTATAGAAATTTGGTTGTATAGTGTTTGGAAACTCATAAAATGTCATAGCTGTTCATAATTATTTTCATGATTATTCTCACTGTGAAATAGATAAAGTTACTATTTTTTATATGGGAAACTTTAAAGTCATGGTGTAAGTGGGAATCTTTATTCTGGATATTTCCAGTCTATCATCCCATTGAATGTTCAGAGAGTGGGAAAATGTATTGTCTAGGTTGGTGGTAATATTGTTGGGGTTAGGATTAGGGATATTCATGAGGCAAGCCAGGTCAGATGACCAGGGAGACTGTATTAATGAGCCCCACAAGGCACTTACTATATAATACACCCTACCTAATACACAGTCACAAATACAGAGAGGCAGCCAAATGAAAAGACAAATAAATATGCCCCAAATAAAATAACAGGAGAAATCACCAGGAAAAGAACTAAATGAAATGTAAGAAAGCAGTCTACCAGATACAGAGTTCAAAACAGTCGCTATAAAGGTGTTCAGGGAATTTAGGAAAAGAATGTATAAATTCAGTGTGAACTTAACCGAAAGGATAGCAAGCATAAAAAGCAACAACAAAGAAACCATAAAAAAAAACAACAGTCATAAGTGAAGAATACAATATCTGAAATGAACACACTAGAAGAAATCAATAGCAGGTTAGATGAAACAGAAGATAAAATCACCAATTCGAGGACAAGATAACAGAAAACACCCAAGCAGGAGCTAAAAGGGCAGAGGAATAGGTGAAAACTATATTCACCTCCTCTTGGGACCAAACTGGAATTATAAGTAAAACAACAGAACGATCAACCAGAATAAGAAACTGAAGACTACCTGATCAGAAGTCATAAAATGAAGGATTTACAGAAGAAGCTACATCAAGACTGGCAGGAAAGGTGGAGACGTGAAAAGGCCTGGCTCCTCTCCCAGGATTGGTGGCTATGATCCTGGAAGGGATAACTCAGCTGCCAAGGTTCTCCAAGAGGAGCATGAAGTCTCAAATATCTGCTAGAACCTCCAACCCAGAGCACCACAGCCAGTAAGAGACACCCATATAACATCTGGCAGTGAAAATGAGTAGGGAGTCTGTCTGTCAGGGAGAGACAGAAGTCTGCTAAACACACAGGCACACTCTTGAAAGGTTAACACACAAAGTCTTGTTCACAGCTACTCAACATGGGCTCCTGTGGAGAGAGAGCAGAAAGGACTAGACCTGCATGAGGAAAGTCTGGGGTTTATGGCTCTGAGGAGAGAACTGAAGGGACAGTTGCCAGAATCTCTGTGCTAATTCCCTCTCCCATCCTCTAAATACCATCAAAAACAATACAAAAAACCAATACCAAACAATACAAAAGATCACTGAAACCAAAAACTGGTTCTTTGTAGGAAACAAAATTGATGAACTTCTAGCCAGGCTCACCAAGAAGCAAAGAGAGAGGACCCAAATAATCAAAATCAGAAATGAAAGAGGTGAAATAGCAACAAACCCTACAGAAATACAAAGGATTGTAAAAAAAAAAAAAAAAAAAAGTATATGAACAACTCTATTCCAACAACCTAGAGGATATGGAAATATTCCTAGAAAAATATGACCTTCTAAAACTCAACCAAGAAGAATAAAAACATCTCAACATGCCAATAACTGAGGAGGAATTTGAAGCAGTCATCAAAATACTTCCAGCATAAAAAAAAAAAAAAAAAAAAAAAAAAAAAAAAAAAAGCCCAGGGCCAGACTGTTTCACATGGAAATTTTACCAAGCATTCAAAGAAGACTTAAAACCTATCCTTCTCAGACTATTCCATAAAATTCAAGAGGAAGGCACACTTCCAAGCTCTTTCTATGAAGCCACCATTACCCTAATACCAAAACCAGATAAAGATACTACAAAGAAAGAGAGTTACTGGCCAAAGAATAGCCCTTTGAATGTAGATATTAAATCCTCAACAGATTTGTAGCAAATTGGATCCAGCAGTACATTAGAAAGATCATACATCATGACTGAGAGGGATTTAGTTCAGGCATGCAAGGCTGGTACAATATCCACAAATCAATAAACGTGATACATCACATAAACAAATTGAGAGACAAAAATCACATAATCATATCAATTGATGCAGAAAAGGCATTTGAAAAAATTCAACACCCTTTCTGATAAAAACGCTCAGAAAAGTAGGAATAAAAAGATCATACCTCAACATAATAAAAGTCTTATATGACAAACCTACAGCCAACATCATACTCAATGGGCAAAAACTAAAACCTTTTCCTCTAAGACCAGGAACAAGACAGGAATGCCCACTTTCACCACTCCTGTTAGACATAGTACTGGAAGTGCTAGCCATAGCAATTAGACAAGAAGAAGAAATAAAAGGCATACAATTTGGAAAAGAAGAAGTAAAACTGTCATTATTCGCAGATGACATGATATTGTACATAGAAAGCCCTAAAGACTCTATCAAAAAACTACTAGAATTAATAAATGAATTCTGCAATGTAACAGGATACAAAATTAAAACCCAGAAATCTATGGATTTTTATACACTAACTAGGGGCCCTGTGCACAAAATTCATGCACTGGGGAGAGATCCCTCAGCCCAGCCTGCCCCCTCTCATATACTGGGAGCCCTCAGGGGGTGTCCTACTGATGGCTTAAGCACACTCCCCTTTGGGAGCAGACCTAAACCGCAGTCTGGCCTCCCTTTGCAGCAGGCGACTAGGGCAGGTGCCAGCCCCATCACCCTGCTGCTGCAGCCACTGCCAGTCACCACAGCCGTCAAGGTATTTTCATCAACAAGGACTTCAGTCCCTTCACCATGAAAAAATGACAATTTTCTTTAGGCATTTCCATGATGTGTCTTTCATAGGATATGATATTTCTTTCTTTCTTTTTCTTCTTATCCTCACCTGAGGATATGTTTCCATTGATTTTTCCCCTTCCCTCCAATCCCAGGCTCAACCCCTGCCCAAGCCTAAGCCTCCACCTGAGGCTTTAGGCTTGGGCAGACCCTTCTCCCCCAACCCCTCTGATCATGGGATTGGGCTGCCCAGGCTTTAGGCTTGGGCAGGGGGCCCCTCCAAATGCAGGCTTGGTCCCTTCCTAAGCCTGAAGCCTTGGGCTGCCCCTCCAATTGCAGGCTCAACCCCTTCCCAAGCCTAAAGCCTCTGCTCAAGGCTTTAGGCTTGGGAAGGGCCCGCCTCTCCAATGGCTGGCTGGAAGTGACCTGGGAGCTGAGGAGGTTCCTGGGACCCAGGTATGTATGAAAATTAACTGCCATCTTTGTTGGGTTAATCTCACTCTGATTGGCTGTGGGGGCAGCAGAGTTATGGTCATTTTACATGTTTCTCTATTATTAGGTAAGATAATGCACTCACAGAAAGAGATACTAAAAAAATAATCCCATTTACCATTGCACCAAAAATATTAAGATACCTACCTAGGAATAAATTTAACCAAGGAGGTAAAGTACCTGTACTCAGAATATTACAGGACGCTAAAAAAAGAGATAGAGGAAGACAAATAAATGGAATAATATACTGTGTTCATGGAAAGGTAGAATTAAGATCATTAAAATGTCCATACTACCCAAAGCAATCTATAGGTTCAATGTAATCCCCATTAAAATGCCAATGGCATGCTTCAAAGACCTAGAACAAACTCTCCAAAAAGTCATCTGGAATAAAAAATAAATAAATAAAAATCCAAATATATGTAGCAATCTTGAGAAAGAAGAACAAAGTTAGAGGGATCACAATACCAAATATCAAGCTATACTACAAAGCCACTATTCTCGAAACTGCCTGGTACTGGCATAAGAACAGGCATATAGACCAAAAGAACAGAGAAGCCAGAAATCTACCCAAGCCATTAAGCTCAATTAATATTTACAAAGGAGGCAAGAACATATAATGGAGTCAAGACAGTCTCTTCAATAAATGGTGTTAGGAAAATTGGTCAGATACATGCAAAAATGAACTCAAAATGAACAAAGGACTTAAATGTAAGATGGGAAACAATAAAAAGCTTAGAAGTAGTTGTATGCAGCAAAATATCAGACATTTGTTGTAGCAACATCTTTACTGATTCAGCTCCTAGGGCAATGGAAACCAAGAAAAATAAACAAATGGGACTTCATCACAATAAAAAACTGCACAGCAAAAGAAACCATCAACAAAACAACAAGAAAGCGCACTGCATGGGAAAACATATTTGCCAATGTTATCTTTGATAAGGGTTTAATACCAAAATTTATAGGGAATTCATATAACTTAACAAAAGGAAGATAAAAAAATCCAATCAAAAAATGGGTGAAGGACCTAAATAGACACTTTACGAAAGAGGATATTCAGAAGGCCAAGAGACATATGAAAACATGCTCAAAGTCACTAATCATCCAAGAGATGCAAATCAAAACAATGAGATACCACCTCACACCTGTCAGAATGGCTACAGTCAACAAATCAACAAAGGACAAGGGCTGGCAAGGATGCAGAGAAAAAGGAACCCTCATGCACTGCTGGTGGGAATGCAGACTGGTACAGCCACTGGAGAGCAGTATGGCATTTCCTAAAAAAGTTAAAAATGGAGCTCCCATTTGATCCAGTGATCCCACTTCTAGGAATATATCCCAAGAAAACAGAAACACCAATCAGAAAGAACATATGCACCCCTATGTTCATAGCAGCACAATTTATAATAGCTAAGATTTGGAAACAGCCTAACTGCCCATCAACAGATGAGTGGATTAAAAAACTGTTCTATGTCTACACATTGGAATACTACGCTTGTGTAAAAAAGAAGAAATTCTTACCATTCACAACAGCATGGATGGACCTGGAGAGCATTATGCTAAGAGAAATAAGCCAGTCAGAGAAAGAGAAATATCACATGATCTCACTCATTTGTGGAATATAACTAACAACATAGACAGCTGAATAATAATAGAATTAGCGTCATAGAAGCATTGGACAGACTGTCCAACCTATGAGGGAAAGTGGAGGTAAGGAAGTAGGAGATCAACCAAATGACTTGTATGCATGCATGTGAGCATAATCAATGGACACAGACGAGGGTGGGGAGTGAGGGCTTGTGCTGAGGAGTGGGGATGGTTGAGGAGAGGTCAATGGGGGGAAAACGAGACTTATGCAATACTTTAAACAATAAAGAATTTAAATAAAAAGTAGTTAAAGATATGTTGGGGCCCTATTATTCTCACAAACATTACATTTCTGTTTTTATTTTTACCACTAGAAATATCAATATGAATACAAACAGACATTAGAAACTCAGTATGCTCTCCAGGGTATATTTATGCAAAATAAAGAGTACATAGTATAAAACTGGCAATGTAACCTTCAGTAGGAGCTCTTTGTTATTTAAGAAAAAAAAAAGGAAAAACAAAATAAAGGTGTTTTCACAGCAAGATAATCATTGTAGTATTAGTAGCAGAACCAGTTCAATTTCTATTCAGTTCTCAACAAGTAACAAGATATCCAGCTTGATATTTCTTTTCAAAGGTCACACTCAAGAAAAATGAAACAATTTTAATTGTCACAGCAAAACAGAATGATTACCTCAGCTTTTATGTTTGAACTGTGAGGACTTTATGATTTTATTTTTTATTTTTTCCTGAGCACCTCATTATCTTTCATGCATTGCTGATTTGACTATAGCAATTTTCAGCTCGTGGCTCTCAAGTATGATTTCCTTTCTGTTTTTCTTATTGCTGAATTAAGCTTGCTATATTGGATAGAAATCAGCCATCAGGGAAGGGAGGGATGGAGAGAAGCAGAGAGAGAGGAGAGAGAGAGAGAGAGAGAGAGAGAGAGAGAGAGAGAGAGAGAGAGAGAGAGAGAGAAGGGAGGGAGGGAGGCAAAAGAGAGAAGGGAAGACTCAGAGAAAGGGAACAAATTCCTGAAAATCTCTAAATTGATCTTTTTTTTACACTTAACTCCTTCCCACTGTTAGAATATAACATTCTCTCTGATAACAGCTATGTTTCCATTATCTCCTCCCTGAAGTCTCTAATCTCTCTCTCTCTCTCTCTCTCTCTGTCTCTGTCTCCTTAAATCAACTCTCTTCCACTCTTCCACATAAATTCCTCATAAATTCCAGCCTTTCTCCCATTCATTTATTACTAAACTTCTTCTTCTATACATACTCATCTTCTAGTTCTATTTCTCTCAAGGAATCATCCATGAAGATTCCCTCCCACTCATCTCTATATCAAGACTAGTTATAATTTTGCAGTCTCCTCCATATTTTATGTCAATTTCTTTCCATTTTCTCCATTGCCAGCAACTTTCTCTCTCTTGCACTATTATTTAGTTTTCCATCAGGTCTCCTATATACTTCCTTATTCCCTTCATCCTATCCTCCTTTTTTTTTTTTTTTCTTCAAAATATGCAACTATTGCCAAACCTCCTGGGCAATAAGGTACCTATCTTCACAGCAATGGATAGGCATGGACATACTCTAATTCTGGATTCAATTCAGTGCTATCTGAGTAAGTTTGCTCTGCTAACTAAAGGAATTTCTGGTTTCCTGGCTGTTTCTCCTCCTTTGCCTTAGAGAATCATGGTAAAATGTAGACATCTGGACATTTGTAATTGAGAAGTAAAGAAAGAGGAGGAGAAGGAATTAATGATGGAGGGCTGGAAGAGAAAATGTAAGGAAATCTGAAGAAAGAGGCATAACATTAGTTCACAGGATGAGAGGAACTAAGGAATGCTGTGCTCTTCCTATTGTGCCAGAAGCACAAGTTAAGAAGTAGAATTGTTTTTAACTTACTTTTTAATTGTTGCATGATCTCCTTGGCTGTAACTTGGTATAAATTACATATATGATAATAACAAGACTGCCCATAGCATATTAGCTGCAACATATATTACTTCTAGGTTGTCTGAAATGTCACTCTTTTACTCAATAATTTACTAACTATATTTGAATACCTTCATTTATTATTTGATACTGATCCTGTTCAAAATAATTAATATGTACAAACCTATCAAGATGTTTTGTTCAATGACTATCATGGAGAACTTTATCCTCTGAATCCTAAATCCAATTGTAAAAATGAAAATTAGAACTAAACACAATGCTGTTTTTCTTATTTTCTTTTTCCTTTAGCTCATTTGTACACAGTTGGGGTAAGCCAGTTTTTCCAAAATTGTATGTCCAGGAGATTTGAAAATGCTTCCTTTTTAAACAAACAGCTTGTGTGTGTGTGTTTTCAGATGGATTTCTCAATGTCAATGTGGATTTTGAATATATAATGCAGAGTAGTAAGTAGTAACAAACTTTCTTACTTTTGCTTTTGGTTGCAATTAATTTTTTTTCTCTTACATATCTCGTGAGATCTATATGTTTCCAAGCTTCTTTGAGATAAATTTATCTTTATATATTTTTCATTATACATTATTTATCCTACTTGCAACAGTTCTATTGATCCTTAATTAATTAGTTTTTCTCTTATTTTTTACCTATTTCACCTTTCCCTTCTAAAATTTGTATTTTCACTTTTGTTATGTTATCTTGAATTTCCAGATTCTATAATTGCTAAGGCCTAACAAAAGTAAAGTAAAATAAAACAAAATGTATCACTTTTTATGCTATATTTAGTTTTTAAACAAAAAAAACACAACAATTAATAGTTATAATAAATATTACATAAGGTCAGTTATCTGGAGATTTTCAGAAAACCTGGTGAAAAAATGGTCCAAAGTTTAAAAACTAATTATCTTTCACAGATTTTCTCATATTATCTAATAAATAAGCATATTTTATTGCTAAGTATGTTTAACAATTATTTTAAGGACTCTTAGTGTTCTCTTTACTTTTCAATCTTAATCTCTTATGTAATTCTCCCTTAAATGTTGAAAAACTAATTTCTACCTTTATATGAACGTTGAAAGAAAGATTTAAAATATCTACCTCAGAGGGAAGGTGGAGGAGGGTAGGTGGGTAGGAGATAATCAACCAAAGAACATTTTATGCATAAATGCATAACCCATGGACACAGACAATAAGGTGGTGAAGACCTGGTTCCGGGGGAGGTGAGGGAAGGGGCAGGCTGGAAGGAGTCAATGGGGGAAGAAAGGGTACATATGTAATACTTTCAACAATAAATATTTAAAAATAATAAAATAAAAAATACTAGAGGCCCAGTGCACGATCCCGGTGGTGGGATCGGGCCTAAACGGGTAGTCGGACATCCCTCTCACAATCCAGGACTGCTGGCTCCCAACTGCTTGCCTGCCTGCCTTCCTGATTGCCCCTAACCACTTCTGCTTGCCAGCCTGATCACCCCCTAACCACTCTGCTGCCAGCCTGTTTGCCCCCAACTTCCCTCCTCTGTCTGCCTGGTCACCTCCAACTGCCCTCCCTTGCAGGCTGGGTGCCTCCCAACTGCCCTCTCCTGCTGGCCATCTTGTGGTGGCCATCCTGTGTCCACATGGGGGCAGGATCTTTGACCACATGGGGGCAGCTATATTGTGTGTTGCAGTGATGATCAATCTGCATATTACTCTTTTGTTAGATAGGATAGAGGCCTGGTGCACGGGTGGGGGCCAGCTGGTTTGCCCTGAAGGGTATCCCGGATCAGGTGGGGGTTCCCTTGGGGCGTGGGGCAGCCTGAGTGAGGGGCCTGTGGTGGTTTGCAGGCCGGCCACGCCCCCTGGCATCCCAAGCGGAGTCCCTGGTATCTGGAATTTATTTTCCTTCTACAATTGAAACTTTGTAGCCTGGAGTGGAGCCAAGCCTGGGGCTCCCTCCGAGGCTGGCAGCCATTTGTGTTGGGGCTATAATTGAAACTTTGTAGCCTTAAGCGGGTGGGCATGGCCAGGGTGTGCAGAAAGCTTTGCTTCCCCTGTTGCCGGCGGCAACCCTGGCCTGCTCTCTCAAGCTCCGTTCTGCCGCCATTTGTTTGAATTTGTTTACCTTCTATAATTGAAACTTTGTAGCTTGAGTGGAGGCTTAGCCTGGCCAGGGCAGGCGGAAAGCTTGGCTTCCTCTGTTACCTAGGAAACCTTGCTCTCTGTGGCTGTAGCCATCTTGGTTTGGGTTAATTTGCATGCTCGCTCTGATTGGATGGTGGGCTTGGCTTGTGGGCGTGGCTTGTGGGTGTGTTGGAGGTGTGGTCAATTTGCATATTTGTCTGTTATTAGGTAGGATATATATATATATATATATATATATATATATATATATATATATATATATATATATATATATATATATATATGACTTAATGGTATGAAATCCAGAATCACACTAGTTTAACTTGGGAAAACATTAAGCTAAGAACTATTTGACATTGCATTCCAAATTAAATATTTTACAAAGGAAAAAATGTGCTAATTAAAGTTATGGAAATGATCAAGATCAGTGGATTAATTAGAAGAAACATGAAATTAAATTAGACATTAGGTACACAGCCAATTAGTTATTTATGAAAATAAACTATAGCTCAACTCAGTCAAAGGGATTTACTGACCAGGTCTTTCTTTGTAAATAAATAATTGAAAACAATTTTCCAAATGAGGTCTAAAAAGAAAGTGGTCAGTTCCACATGTAACTTCTTTTATCATAATAATATATTTCTATTAAACTTGCAAAATATAATAATTATCTGTATTTATAGTCAGTCAACTAAGTGAATTTTATCTTATAGAAACAGTTGCTATTATTGTCAAATGTCAGATACAAACATGAATGGAGGGAAGGAAAGGAGAATGCACACACAAAGATATGTATGTGTGTACCTTCAACAAAACTATTAACTTCTAAAAAGCTTTAAGTCTCAATGTTTATTAAATAAACAAGAAGGCTCATGACAACTAGGATGGTGTCATTTCCAGGGTAACATAAACTTGCAACATAAACTTCTATGTTCATTCCTCTTATTAATATAGTTGAAAATTCTTATCTAAGTATTCTATAAATAAATGTAAATGATCTGGAAATTAGCAATGGCATTGTAAATTCAGGTATAAAGTTAGTTACTAGTCATTTTCAATATCCTTAAATATTTACAGTAAATATATGAGGAGTGTGAGAGAATAAGTGTGAGAGAATAAGTGAGAAAAAGTGAAAGAAGGGAATGAGACAAAGACTAAAAGAGGAATATTTATTTGAAAATACTGTGAAAATAAATGAAAAAGTGTACATATGTACTTTTTACTACTTATGACTCCTTCCATTTCAAGATATTGCATTGTAATATTTTAATACTTATTTCTGAAAATTTTTCATTTTTATATTTATAATTGACATAAAACACCTGATACTTGAATTTCAGTAACTTCTAATTATTTCCAAACACTATGTGATTTGCTCTAATTTCTGAAATTTTCTAAAACATATGTTTGGATGGGTGTTGACGAGAAAAAAAAAATGCAATGAATATGTTTTCCTTCAAATATGCCAGTAGGAACTAAGATTAATACTATGGCATTGCCCAATTTGTGTGGCTCAGTGGTTGAGCCTCGACCTGTGAACCAGGAGGTCATAGTTATATTACCTGTCAGGGTATGTGCCAGACTGTGGGCTTGATTCCTAGTAGGCAGTGTGCTGTAGGCAGCTAGCTGATCAGTGATTTTCTCTCTCATCATTGATGTTTCTATCCCTATCTCCCTCTACCTCCTCTCTGAAACCAATAAAAATATCTTTTTTTAAAATAAAAATATATTTTAAAAAATACTATGGCGTTATAGGAATGAATCAATAGTCTATCTTTGGATATTTAGTTTTCACATCACAAGGCAATCTCTTAAAAATAAATAGCTATCACATTCAGTGATTCCATCACCCAATCTAATATAATCTGTATATGAGCATTCTAAATTATAACCATCAATCTTCTTGTACTTTTAAAATATGTTACCTTGTTTATTTATTTGTAACTATGGCTAAGATTTAATTTTGAGACAAAAAAATAAGTTTATATAAAATGTACATCTGTTCCTAATTTCTCTTCCTTCTCTACTTTATATAACACTTATATATTATTTCACATATTATTTTTTCCCTTGGCTTTCCCTGTGTTCTTCATAACAGGGTTGTATTATTATGGGAGTATCAAGATGTTGTAGACAGAATTTTGAGAGGAATTTAATTTAGAACAGAACTTAGAATCTGACTTGATAGTTAATAATCATATGATTTAATCAAATTAGTTAGCTACTCTGAGGTCAAATACTTTAATTTGAATGTTAACATGAAATGTAATGATATATTTATTATTAAGTAGGCATTGAGAAAGAATGGTGTACAAACTGCTAAAGCCCTTACTATTTATGTGATTGTAGTCTAATATTATAGTAAGCATAAATGTCAATAATTCTTAGTAAGTAATCATCACAAGTAAATATTGGTCTTGTTGACCTGAAGGAGATTTGCAGAGTTATAAAAAAAGTAAAATGAAAAGAACAAAAAGTTAATTGCGTAGTGGTGCAAATATGTAAGTGAAACTATGAGATCAAAATGTCACAAAGGCCAAAAGAAGTGAGGTTTGCATAAAGGAAAGATTATAATTGTTTCAAATGGTGATGAACTGTCAAAATTTGTAAGGATTAAAAAGTGCCTGATGGAGTAAAAAACTGAATATCCCTGGTGGAAAAGGCGCAGAAATATTTTATTGAAACAGTAGAATACATATATAGATTAGATTGGACTGAATACAGAAAGGAAGATAATACCAATTTCCAGTAAGAATGGAGTTAAAACGATGAAATGTTGAATAAAAACCAATTTCCAGTAAGAATGGAGTTAAAACAATGAAATGTTGAATGTTGAATAATCAACTATAAAAACAAAAGATTATTTTAAAAACATTAATGAACTGAAATTAGAGTTAAAAAAATGATGTACTCACAGTATCATTCTGAAATGTTAACATATGTGAGGAGATAGAAGACTGCTAGGCAGTCAGGTCTGGGACCATGGGAGACTAGAAAGGGAAAGTCCAAGAATAGCAGGATGTAACCTACTGACTGTGCCCTGTTCCAAGAAAAAACACAGATACCAACAAAAGGACCTAGAACTGGACCAGCTAGGTGGGAAGAAAGCATGTGAGGGAGAGGTGAGCTTTAAAATATGTGGCTGTTGCTAAGGCAGAATTATTTGAAAGGACCAATCAGGAGCTAGAAAGCACATTTCTACTCCTAGACAAAGAAGCACAACTTTCTCCTCTCTCTCTGGCACACTAGGTTCCTGGCTCTCCTGTGGCAGAGGATATACTCCCCTGAGCCCATGTGGCTTATGGCCACATGGGACTCCACACATGGACTGATGGACTTTAATTAGCTTGTATACTGAACTACACCCAGCTGCAATATGGAATGGAAGCTCTGGACACTGACCTGCTTTTGACTCTCCTGAAACCCCAGATGCACCTTCTCCAGGACTGGCTTAAGGGGAATGGGATTTTGGAACCTGAGACAAAGAAGTTGAACCAGTAACTGCTTTGCGCACCCTTCCTGCTGTTCCTTGCTGTAGGCAGTCCTTCTGTCTCTCAATAAACTTTGCTTCCACTTACTGTCTTTGTCCTTAAACTCATTCTTCGATTTTGCAAGATAATGAACTCGGACCCAAACAAAAATTTTGGCATCATAAGGACAGAGAAATATTAATAGTAAGAGGATGAGAAAAAATACATGCAATGAAGCTAAACAAATGTTAGCTGGTATAGTAATACCTGAAAAGTATACCTAAAGCAAAAAGCTGTAAGATCAAATATGTGTATTTTGTAATAATCAAAAATAAAATCCAAAAAAATTATATAATAATTCTAAAAATGTATACACCCGATGTATACACACCTAAATTATATAAAGAAAAGTTGATACCTGAGATAAAGAAATTCAGAAAAACTTTGTGAGATTATAATACATCTTAGTCAATAAGTATTGAACATTTTAAAAGATAATAACCAAAAAGCATATCGATTTGGAAAACATGATTAATGCAATTGATCTAAAAGCTGTACTTTCAATATGGCACCCCAAAAGAGCAAAATATAAACAGGGTGGGACAAAAGGTTTACAGTTGTGAGTATGCAAAACAGAGTTTATTCTTGTATTATTATTTATTAAGTTTTGTATTATTTTCCATACAAACAACTGTAAACCTTCCTTTGCCCCATCCTGTATTCATTGAAGTTCATATGGAATTCTCAAAATGAGCATTCTCTGGCCCATGAAATAAGCCTTAACAAATACCAAAGGACAGAATGAAATGATGAAAATATATTCTCTCACCAGACTGGAACTGAAAAATCAAGACTAAACAGACATTTAATATACCGACTTAAACTCCCAGTTGAGAATTTAAGGAACAACTTTATGAAAATGAACATGTTATGAACAAACATTATGAAAATAAATTTAAAATTTTAGGTAAAATCGAAAACTCACTAAAAGCACGGATAAAAATAGACATAGATGCAGTCCCATATCTATTAAACAAATTACAGTTTTTATTGAAATCATCCCCACAAAGGAAACTCGAAGCCCTGTTGTATTTACCAGTGAACTATCGCACACATTGAAGAGAGTAATAGCACCAGCACCATGATCACACAGATTTATCAGGACACAGAAAAGAGCAGCACTTTACACAGTCACAGTAATATAGTAGCAACAGTAAACAAGGTCATGAAATAAAAAATGTAATTTTAGGTCAATCCTTACCATTTTGGGGTCACTGCTATTTATTTCTAGAAATACAGTATTATCAGTGTGGTCTTCACGTTGGGCATACTTAAGTGATCATGATGTTGGGATATACAAAGACTTTTTTTCATTGTATTCCTTAAAATGAAATATGGAAAAATGAATTTTCAATAGATGACCTTACGTGTCTATAAGAAACTAGACAAAATTTGACTTTTCCTGTTATTTGCTGAAAGTAAATCATATTGAACATGGTGTTATGAAAAATGTCCTGGTAACTTGTTAATGTTGACAATTTTATGAAATTCAATTATCCCTGAATTTTAGATGCAATTATACAATAACTGAAAGAAAATTTGTTTTTCTTTCCTGAAAGGACAGAAAAGTACAAATTCGTTATAGCAGGGATTCTGTTTTACAACTCATTACAATCTACTCAACTCACTTCCTGGAGAAGTGCCTAAGCTGTTGCTTAAGAATGTGCACACTTGAAAAATTCTTGTTTGCTATAATAGATGCACAAAAGTGTTATAAACCAATAGTGCTATGTATCATCTTGTGCTTTTGTCACCTACAGTTTTATGGATGCCTAGCATTTGTTTACGATATTTAAAACATACTTCTAGTTGTCTCAAAACTCCACATTATTTTGCCCTTTCACTTTTCTGTTTTTACATGATGGCAATACTATTAACAATAAGCTGTCTACTCAGTGTTGTTATTTTTAGAAAAGAATATGGAATATAGGTAGATTTGTGTATTCACTAGTGAAACCAAAGTGCTATGTTTGGGTCTGAAAGAGAGAAGGATGAGAAAGAGAAACATCAATGTGAGAGAGAAACATTAATTGGTTACCTCTTGTACTCAGGGATCAAACCTGCAACCTAGTTATGTGCCCTGATGGGGGATCAAGCACATGATCTTTTGGTGTACTGGATGATGCTCCAACCAACTGAGCCACCCAGCCAGGGCAAAGAGTAGGACATTTTTTTATTTTACTCTCATCACTATATTTTGAGGTCAGGGTCTGAACAGCAAGCATTAATTATAGCAGCACATGATTTTACACAACTTTATATTTTCTGTAAAAATAATTTCATATCCACTTTCATTTCATTATCTTTTTTTTAAGTTCTTTATTGTTTCATGTGTTACATAATTCTCCTTTTTCCCTCATTGACCTCTCCCTGGCTTCCCCCAACCCCCAGCACATGCCCTCACCCTGCCACCCCTGTCTGTGTCCATTGGTTATGCTCATATGCATGCATACAAGACCTTTGGTTGATCTCTTACCTGTTGACCTTCCCTCATAGGTTAGACAGTCTATTTGATGCTTCTATGACTCTAGTTCTGTTTTCGTTCAACAGTTTATATTGTTCACTAGGGGCCCGGTGCACGAAATTCGTGCACTGGGGGGGGGGGGTCTCCTCAGCCCAGCCTGCCACCTCTCACATACTGGGAGCCCTCAGGGGATGTCCTACCAACGGGTAGGACATCCCCTAAGCTGCAGTCTGGCCTCCCTTTGTGGGAGACAACTGGGCTGATCAGGGAAAGGCACCAGCCCCATCACCCTGCTGCTGGAGCCACTGCTAGTCACCACAGCCACCAAGGTGTTTTCATCAACACGGACTCCAGTCCCTTCACCAAGAAAAAATGACAACTTTCTTTAGACATTTTCAAGATGTGTCTTTCATAGGATATGACATTTCTTATTTTCTTCTTTTTTTTTTTTTTTTTATCCTTACCTGGGTATATGTTTCCATTGACTTTTAGAGAATGTGGAAGAGAAAGGAAAAGACAGAGAGAAACATCAATGTGAGAGGAATACTTTGATTGGTTGCCTCCTGCATGAGTCCTGACCTGGGCCCCAGCCAGGGAGGAGCCTGCAACTTAGGTACATGCCCTTGATCAGAATCTAACCTGGACTCTGCGGTTGGCAAACCTAGGCATTATCCACTGAGCCAAACCATGTAGGGCAGGTTATGACATTTCTTAGACCTCCAGCAGCGGACCTTTGTATTTTTTTCCCAGGAGTGTGGTGGAAAAGCCCTAGATTATCCTTTTGGATTCTTATACCCAAGTTACTAAGAATATTACCAGTGGCATACAGGGAGCTTAGCCAATGAGCGGTCAGAAAAGGTGTTTCCTCTGTAGTTCACACCTATCTCCTCCAATCTCCGGCTCTGCCCCTGCCAAGGCCTAAAGGCTCCAGCCCTTGGCAGGGGACCCCCAGCTGGCTTGATAGCCAGGCTCTGCCCCTGGCCAAGGCCTCAAGCCTCTGTTTGAGGCTCGGGCCCTGGGCAGGGACCCCCAGCTGGCTCCGATCACTGCAGGGAACCCCATCTGGCTCCGATCACCTGCAGGGGACCCCAGATGGCTCCGATCACCGCAGGGAACCCCATCTGGCTCCAATCACCTGCAGGGACCCCCAGCTGGCTCTGATCGCCTGCGGGGACCCCAACTGGCTCCAATCTTGCCCTCTGATCTTCGGCTCCAATCACCCAGTTCCGACCATGGCCGCTCTCTGAGGCTGCAGCCATCTTGGCTGGGTGTATTTGCATATCGCTTCTGATTGGCTGGTGAGCGTGGCTGGAGCGTGGCTGGTGGGCATGGCTTGTGAGCGTAGCAGAGTGATGATTTGCATGTTACTCTTTATTTAGATAGGATTACATTCCACAAATGAGTGAGATAATGTGATATTTATCTTTCTCTGACTGGCTTATTTTGCTCATTATCATTTTTAAAAAGATAAGAAATAAACCTCATACTATATAGAGCCAAGGATTTCTAATTTACACTCCTTTGAGTACTTTAATATATTACAACAACATAAAACAAGCCTTATATAATAGTGGAGTGATAAATATAGATTATTTAATTGTTATGAGATAATAATAATTCTTAAAAGATATAAATACATACATCTTATATAGTATTATTTGAAAACTCAATTCTAAAATAAAAGTTATTATTTGAAAACTCAATTCTAAAATAATTAAATATTGTGCCTTGTTTCGGTGTGTGTGCACATACACATGACACACACACCTACACATGGAATAATATTTAATTTCAATTTAATTGTGAGAATACCTCACTACTCACAATGTATGGGGACTTACTCTGTATTATTCATGGAACAGCATACAGGAAAACAAGACTGGAATCACACTTTAGCTGACTCTAGTTAGAAAATTACAGTATATTATGAGAACAGGGAAAATGGTTTGGGGATAAGATCACTTTGCAGAATATGTAGTACATAAAGAACTGTTATGAGAAATATGCCCTAAATTCTCTCTGTGTTTTGAAATTGTGCTTTAAGAATTTTTAAATGCCTCATCCTTTTTTCTCTATGGGTCTCTCCTTAAATTCTATTATCTATCAATATATTTATATTATGTAACTATACAGATTTTGATATCTACATTCTAATAGATATCTCATTTGTCCTTAACCTGAATAGATATAATTTATCTACCAAAGAGTTTTTGAATTATTGACCAAGACTGTGGAGCCCATGAAAGACTATGCTGTCTTGTCTCTACTTGTTTTTATGTTTTTACCTTTTTGTTTGTTTGTTTGTTTGTTTTGTTAATCCTCACCCTTAATTGAAGTCTCCAACCCTGGTCTAGCTGGGAAAATATCCATGGTATCAATGATATATTGGCTTCTGTGTCACACATCTTTAATTTCATTAAGCAAATAGCATTAGACTTACTCAGTCTGGCAGGATAATTTGGTCAGAATGAATCAAGCAAAGCTTCTTTTTAAAATATCTAAATATACATTAGGTGTCAAACATAAGAAAATTTTACCAAAAAAGACTTCTAGAAATACATTTTTTAATTGCTAAACTGATCTTATTTGCCAAGAATTAACCAACATTGTAATTAGAGATGATTATCTTAATATTCTACTGAATTTCATTTAAATGTCTAGAGTCTGAAATATATATCTCACATAGACACAGATACTAGTGTGGTGATAGCCATAGGAATGGGGATGGGGAAAGGTGGAAGTGGGCAAAAGGAGATAAATGGGGATGGAAAGAGATGACTTTGGGTGATAGGCACACAATGCAGTGTGCAAATGATGGTTTGTTGAGTTGTGCACTTGAAACCTGCATGGTTTTGTTAAACAATGTTACCCCAATAAAATCAATTAAAAAAAAAGATTTTAGGATACGTTTTTGAGAAAGTTTTTTTAACTTCTTTGATATTTATACCCAAATATAACTTTAGATTTTGTAGAATACATTATAAAACTTTATATTGCATTCCTTGAAATATTATATTTTATGTAATACTAGAGGCCCAGTGCATGATTGAATCATGCACGTGTAGGGTCCCCTACACGCTTTTGCTTTCGATCACGGGGGAGCTGGGTGCCTGTCCGCTGGTGCACCAGGCCTTTCAGAAGCCTCCGGCATGGCGGAGGCTTCTGAAAGGCCTGGTTCCTGAGTGGACAGGCACCCAGCCCCCACGCTTTTGCTTTCGATTGCAGGGGAGCTGGGTATCTGTCCGCTGGTGCACCAGGCCTTTCAGAAGCCTCCAGCGTGGCGAAGGCTTCTGAAAAGCCTGGTGCCTGAGCGGACAGGCACCCAGCTCCCCTGCTTTTGATGGTCCGCAGGTGGGACGTGAGCTTCCCGCCCCAGAGGCCCTTTCTGTGCCGCAGCACAGCCATGGCACAGACGCTGAGCTCGAGCCACCGCTGGCAACGCGAGCTCAGCGTCCCGCCGGTCCAATCGGCCACCCCGGCCACCCCGAGTCCCGCCACCCCGCGCCTCTTGGCCAATCGCGGGCATAGAGTAGGTACGGTCAATTTGCATATTTGTCTATTATTAGGTAGGATAATGAATTAGATGTCTCTCATTGGTTTGTTAGATGTCATTCATAGATCCTTTGTAGCCTAATTATAGCTTTGGTATAGATTTTTTTCCCCAATCATCTATCATTTTCTCTAATTCATGGTTGATTCATTTTCTCAGATCTATTAGAAACATTTGTAAATCTATATTATCTCTACTAGACCACAAGTTGGCAGTTATTTTCTATAAATGTCCAGACAGTAAAATACTTTAGGATTTCTGGGCCATGTTGTCTGTCCTAACTACTAGACTCTGCTCTTATAACACAAATGCAGCTATACATGGATGATCATAGCTATGCTACAATATAACCTGATTCGCAAAATCATGCAGCAAGCTGAATTTGGCCTATCCCTGTGCAATATATTCATAAAGCTTTTCATATGTATTGCTCTAATGTTCATATTAACTCAATTTGTGATAATCTATTTTCTCTTTCTACAATTGTTAGTGCTTTATTTTTCCGACTGTAGACAGTTTTTTAAAAAAAATCATACCTACCTGACATTTGTCTGTATTATACACATCTAGGTCCCACAGGTACCATAAAACCACTTTTGGCCACAATTGGATAGCAAATGATTGTTGTATAGAGAAGGATGCATGTGAGATATGTCTTATTTGATTATTTTGCTGAAGTCACTCTCAAAGGATTTTTTCTGTTATAGAGAGTAGAATACAAAGTTAGGAAAAACTAGGTGTGAGGAAGTAAGAGAACTCTCTGTGCTTGTGTGGTTATTTTCTTCCTCAAATCAGGTAAGTTTTCTATCATTATTACTTCAAATAGGTTTTCTAAACCTTGCTGCTCTTCTTGTCCTTCTGGCACCCCTATTATACATATGTTACTTCATTTCATGTTTAACAAAGCTCCCTTAGGCTATCCTCCTGTTTTCTAATTGTTTTTCTCCAATTGCTGTTCAGATTAGGTTGGTTTTCTGTCTTATCTTCTAACTCACTAATTCTGTCCTCCACTTCTTTTAGTCTACTGTTAAAAACTTCCATTGTGTTTTTTATTGTAGCTATATCATTTTTTAATTCCTCTTGATTCTTACATAAGTTGTGAATTTTCTCATTCATCTGGTTTATGAACTGTAGGACTCTTAATTCTTTTTCTGACATATTGCATGCCTCTGTTTCATTTAATTTCTTTTCTGACAATTCCTCCTTATCTTTCCTTAAGGGGTTGTTTCTTTGTCTCCCCATTTTTCTGTCTCTTTCTGGACTTGGGCACCCTGCTTGGGGTTTGAGAGGTTGAAGACCCTATCAGGGCTATGGTCCAAAATTCATTAGCCTTGAAAATGTCTGCCTTAAGTCTCATGCCTTTATTGTCTCTGCTCTGAGTTGTATTTACTTCTCCCATAGATCTGATCCCTCAGTTGTCTGCTTCAGGGGCTCGGGGTGGTGGGAGTCACAGTTCCTCTGCTGTGCAACTCCCTGTGAGGATCCAGAGCCCTCTGACATGCAATCTGCTGTGTAGTCCTGGCACCCATGGCAGGGTGGTACCATAGGTGCCCCTGGCAGCACACTTGCAACATGGTCCTGTGGCCCCTGGCTGGGCACAGTGGCTTGCTCTTGGTAGCCCCTACAGGTCTATCCCAGGGGCTTGGGAGAAGCAGGTGTGGGTTGCTCCAGGTCACCCCAACAGGGTGTCCAGGGGGCCTGGGTGGAGCAGACACTGGTTGATCTGGGTCACACAGGTTGCTCTGAGTCACAGAGCCCCTGCTCTCCTGTGGCCTAGAGTGGGGCGTGCTCTGTGTTGCTCTGGGTTGCTCCAGCAGCAGGTTCTGGGGCTTAGGGTGGAGTGGGTGCCGGCTGGCTTTGGGTCAGGCTAGCAGCACAGTTCTTGGGTTTGGGGAGGGAGTGGGCACAGGGTTCCCCTGGCTTGCACTCACTGTGGGGTCTTGGAGCTGAATCCTAGGATGCTGGGTCCCAGTGGGCTGGTGAGGAGTCTTGGTGTGGGAGCGCACTCTCATTCTTAATTGTTTGCATTGGTTATTTGCTGTGACTATTACTGGCATAGTATTCTTATATACTCTCAAAATATTTCTTCCTTCACTCGTGCATTTATAGTGGTAAAAATATATTTGCCAGAACTAAATGGTAAGTGAGAATAAATGATGTTTATTCTCACTCCCCTAGAATTAAGTCCAAAATCACAACTGCTAATTAAAATATGATGGACAGATACATAATTCACTGGACAAATTAAAACAACACAAAATAAAATAAAACCTCTTTAATTAAAACATTCCATGTACAAAACCTAGAATATATATATTTTTAAGAAAACAATTCTATTTTGAAAACTGCTATTAAGGTATATAGTTAGCTATTTTCTCACTCAAAATTATTTTAGAGAGCATGATAATGCACTTTCACTAAGTGATTTATAAATATGTAAAGAAAAAATAAATTGTAATGACTAACGAACAGCATGAGGAGCTGGTATCCAAATGGGAAAGAAATACTTTGGAAGCCAGCATAGTTTATCAAGTAGGAGTACCAATAAATATAGAATTGTTGTAGGAGGAAGGCTGAGAACAGCTAAAGAAAAATCAGTTAGGATTTTCAAAATAAAAAGAATAACATGTATTTGAAATATTTAAATTACCAAATAAGGATAAACACATTTAGTTTTCCTTTTTTTGAATGAGGACACAATGTTGATAACATCTGCTATTATTTAGCCCACTATGATTCTGACATTAGAAGGGTATTTTGTCATGTTTTTCCTTTTTTTTCTTTCTATTCTAATGTGTAAATAATCCTATTTGGTATTGTGAGTCAGTGATATTAAAGAACTGCTTGAAACTGTCTCCCTTTCTTTCTCCTGTTTCTTTTATTTGAGTCTCTCCCTCCCTCTCTTTCTCTCTCTCCTCCTCACGTATCTTCAATGTCATAAAACACTTTGTTTTGTATCTTTAAGCATTATTCTGAATGTTGGATTTTTTAAATCTTTCTTAAAAACAAACATATTAATTATTCTGTTTATCATTAGATTACTAAATTGCTACAACTAACACTAAGGATGAATATTTTGATTTTTCAATGAATGTTTTGATGAAAAGATACATTAAACTGATATAATTAGTCTGATGAAAAAATATTTAAAATAAAAAAGTCCTACTTTTTTAACTGAGGCAATTTTACATGCTTCAATTTTTCATTTTTATTTTAATATATATAGAAAGATATCTTTCAACTTCTGCTAGTAGTTTTACAAAAACTAATTTAAGTATGCATTGCATCATTTTTAGAACAACAGAATATATAATTCCAATGGCAATTAAACAAACTCACTGGTATAACCTTTATTTTTTTTTCTTCATGTCATTGATTTTTAAGTTCAAGAAATATACACTTAACCCCAAAATAATTATTCATATAAATACTTTTTTGTCTTGTTTTAAAATAACATTTTGAAAATATTTTAAAAGGAATATCAATTTTAAATCTGTGTTATTTTAAAATATGTATTTTCTGTCTTAATAAAATTATACCTTTTTGTTTAGGATAAATAGAAATTTTTAATATCACTCATGATTACAAAAACAACACCACCAGGATTTTAATTAAAGTTGTTAGCGTTCGGATTTTACCTTTCTTCTTATTCCACATTATTTTAAATATATACTTTTATTTATTTCAGAGAGGAAGAGAGAAATAGAAATGTCAATGATGAGAGAGAATCATTGATCAGCTGCCTTCTGCATGCCCACACTGGAGATCAAATAAGGCATGTACCCTGACAGGGAATCGGACTTTGACCTCCTGGTTCATAGGTCAACATTCAACCACTCAGCAACACCAGCTGGGCTATTCCACCATTTTTCTTTTTTTTTAATATATTTTTATTGATTTCAGGCAGGAAAGGAGAGGGACAGAGAGATAGAAACATTAATGATGAGAGATAATCATTGATTGGTTGCCTCCTGCACGCCTCCCACTGGGAATCAAACCCACAATCCATGCATGTGCCCTTGACTAGAATCAAACCCGGGGCCCTTCAGTCGGAAGGCCAACACTCTATCCACTGAGCCAAACCAGCTAGGGCTATTCCACCATTTTTCATGTCATAACTAGGTTTTCTTTTTAATAAATGTATACTAGTAACTTCACTATGTTAATCTCATATCAATATTTCCTTCAAATTTTTGCATAATTTTCAGTAGACATATTATTTAAAAGATGTCTATGGTAATAACATCCAATAAAATAATTAATTTTAATTAGTTAAAAGTAAATAATATGTTTTGGTCAAAATAATGACAAAAAAGTGTTTAATTATTTGTTTTATAATAAATACTGCCCTTAACCTAAACTATGTTCAAGAAAGCAAAATGTGACATGAATTGATTCAACACATTAAGTCTTTTGCTATAAAGACTTAGGAAATATGCAGTTAGAAAGGTTTTTAAGGTTAAATGATTGATGGACTTAACTTTGACTTTATCTCAGAGCAATTTGTTGTTTTTAGTAAGCTGAAATTCTATTGATTTTTCATATAAGGATATCATCATTTTCCCAAACTTCTCAGTTCAACTATTTTATGTGAAGGGAGTTTATTATGTGCTGAATATAGCTATCAGTTGTACATTTGCTTATGATTATCTGTATTCTTGATTACAGAATACCTGTGCATATTAATTGGAATAATTTATAAAATAGTTAATTTGAAATAGTTTAACTCATTTGCTTTGGTTAATAATAATTTTATAATATTATTAGAGGCCCGGTGCATGGATCTGTGCACCAGCGGGGTCCCTCGGCCTGGCCTGTGGGGATCGGGCCAAAACTGGTGGGTCCTGGAGTATGAGAAGTCACTCTGTCAAGTTGCTGTCGCTCAGCAGCTCCTGCATTGAGTGTCTGCCCCCTAGTAGTTAGTGTGTGTCATAGCTAGTGGCCGGTCAGCCAGTCACTTAGGCTTTTATATATAGAGAGTAGGGCCCGGTGCACGAAATTCGTGCACTGGGGTTCGGGGTCCCTCAGCCCAACCTGCCCCCTTCTCACATACTGGGTGCCCTCAGGGGATGTCCTACTAATGGTTTAGGCCCGCTCCCCACGCTCCTTTGTGGGAGGCAACCAGGCTGATCAGGGGAAGGCACCAGCCCCATCACCCTGCTGCTGCAGCCACTGCCAGTCACCAGAGCCACCAAGGTGTTTTCATCAACATGGACTCCAGTCCCTTCACCAAGAAAAAATGACAGCTTTCTTTAGGCATTTTCAAGATGTGTCTTTCATAGGATATGCTTTTTTTTTTTTTTAATCCTCACCTGAGGGTATGTTCCCGTTGATTTTTAGAGAGTGTGGAAGAGAGAGGGAGAGACAGAAAGAAACATCAATG
This sequence comes from Ia io, assembly GCA_025583905.1. Classification (NCBI taxonomy): domain Eukaryota; kingdom Metazoa; phylum Chordata; class Mammalia; order Chiroptera; family Vespertilionidae; genus Ia; species Ia io. The sequence goes on from JAJQQW010000003.1 coordinate 54,048,871, forward strand.
TGAGAGGGACACTTTGATTGGTTGCCTCCTGTATGAACCCTGACCATGGGCGCCAGGCTGGGGGGCATGCAGGGACCCCTGGGCTGCATGCAGCAGTGGCCGCCAGGGATCTCCACACACCCCAGAGGCCAGCAGCCAGACCCCCATTGTGTGCGCCAGGCTGGGGTTGTGGACCCAAACTGCCTCTTGGTGCTGGAGCATTCCCAAGTGGCTGGGGGCACTATGGTGACACGGGATGTTCCCACCCCACCCTGCCCCCAGCCCCTTGGCGCCTGCTCCTATAGGCTCAAAGTGGCCAGGAGGCATTCTGGGACCCCTGCCACTCAGGACCTAAGCAAGGGGCCTACAGGCTCAGACTGGCCTGGGTCCCGAGGATGTTTGCAGGACCCAGCCCCTTGGTGCCTGCACCCTTAGGCTCCAAGTGGCCAGGGGGCATTCTGGGACCCTGCTGCTCAGGACCTAAGCACAGGCCTATAGGCTCTGAGCGGCCTGGGTCCAGAGGATGTTTATGGGACCCAGGCCGCGTTCTGGGGCCCCTGCGGCTCAGGACCTAAGTGCAGGCCTACAGGCTCTGAGCGGCTTGGGTCTGGAGGATGTTTCCCAGACCCCAGACCTCTGCAAGTGTTTGGGGGTGGGAACATTCCCACATCGCCATGACTCGGGAATGTTCCCGCCCCGCCAAGGCTCCCAGTGGCCAGGGGGCGTTCTGGACCCCTGCCACTCAGTACCTAAGCGCGGGCCTACAAGCTCTGAGTGGCTTAGGTCTGGAGGATATTTTCCTGGTCCCAGACCCCAGACTGCTGCAGGTGTTTGGGGGCGAGAACATTCCCACATCGCCACGACGCGGGAATGTTCCCGCCCCGCCAAGGCTCCCAGTGGCCAGGGGGCGTTCTGGGACCTTGCTGCTCAGGACCTAAGCGCGGGCCTACAGGCTCTGAGCAGCTTAGGTCTGGAGGATGTTTACGGGACCCAGGCCACTCAGCGCCCGCATATGCAAATTAACCGCCATCTTGTTCGCTCTGATTGGCTGTGGGCATAGTGGAAGTGTGGTCAATTTGCATGTTTTTCTATTATTAGGTTAGATTACAAGCTCCTTTTTCACATGAAAATATAAGGAGTTTGTTTTTATGCCACATACTATAAAGAGAAACATATCCTTAAATTATAATTGAGTGATTAAATGGATTTAAGTAAACAGAGTCGTGTTGAAAAACTGATCTAGTGACTCACAATTTGCTCTGTTTCACCACTAGTGGAATAGTTTACTCAGAGGGAGGATATTAATATCAGAAGGTGTTTTATACAAATTGCTACCTCCTACACCCATTGTGACTAAGTAGTGTTACTTTCTACACATTGGTTCTAAAAGAATATAATAAACTAGTACCCCAGTGCATGGATTCATACACATTAAAAGGAAATTAATTAGAAGGTGGTTGGCAGGGTAGGACTGGGCAAGATAGGCCATACATGTCCTGAAGCCAACCTACTGCTGTCCCTCCCTAGCCAGCCGCACCTGGAAAAGCACCACAGCTTGAAGGGCATCTGTGGAGTGAGCAGGGTCCCTCCTGCAGGTGGGGTACCTCAGCCTGTCCTATGGGGATCGGGCCAAAACCAGCTCTCCGATATCCCCCGATGGGTCCCAGATTACGAGAGGGTGATTCTTGGGTAATGCGCCTTGGAATCGGGCTCCCTCCTCTCTGGCTCCAGGTGTGTCACCAGAGAACCACTGCTGCAAAGTCACCGCAGCTGGGCAGCTCCTGCGTTGAGTGCCTGCCCCTTGGTGTTCAGTGTGCACCATAGCTACCGGTCGGACAGTCGCTTAGCCTTTTTATATATATATATTAGTTTGCTCAGTTAAAGCACCCTGTCCCTTTTATGTTTTCCTCAGAAGCTTAGGAATACTGAAATATTTAATCATACTATGTATGTGAGCATATGTATTTAAATTTCAGACAAAAGCTGAAGGAAAAATATTTTTAGTGAATCTTTTTTATATGAAGCACAATACTAGTTTTATTGATTATAATTAACCTGCTGAGCTACTGAATGCCAAAATAACAGTAGATTCTTTCCCTAAAATGCATATTCCAAATGTAAGCAATCCAGGGCTACTGTAGCATTCCTAAAGCTTTTAGAAATGCTGGCAACTTTATTAATACAACCTGCAAAACAGGATCCTCACTATAGCCATCAAGAAGGACTAGATGAAGAAAAGAGGCAAGGAGGTCAATATAAATAATATATATAGTCCCCCCTATTACCAGAGCATACTTTCTAAGACCCCCAGTGCATGCCTGAATCCCTGGATAGTATCAAACCCTGTATATACTATGTTTTTTTCTTCTAAATACCTATGTTAAAGTTTAATGACTTTTCTATCTTAACTAAATACTTATCACATTGTGGCATGGCTTTTGCCATTTGAGGAATGACAATAATACTAGCATGAATTTCTTCACAATTTCACAGGTAGAAGATTCATGTTTGCTGATCTTACCAACCTCAACATATAATCTTTTTTTTATTTTTATTAAATTGAGAACTTTCACCTTTTCACTTAAGGATGCTCTTTATGCTTCTCTTTGGCATATCCATTGTAAAAAATAAGGATTACTTGAACACAAACACTGTGATAGATTTAATTTGATAACTGAGTGGGCTATGAAGTGACTAATGGACAAGTAGCATATACAGTTTGGATATGTTGGATAAAGGAATGACTCATGTCCCAGGCTGGACAGAGTGGGATGGCGTGAGATTTCACCATGCAACTCAGAACAATGTGCAATGTGAAAGTTATAAATTGTTATTTCTGGAATATTCCACTTTATATTTTTTGAATGTATTTGACCACTGGTAATTGAAACCACGAAAAGCAAAATCATGGATAAGAGGGGAGATCTTGTAATTAAACCAAGGTTCAGCATATGAGATCCATTAAAAATAAATCTAGGCAAATTAATTAAATTAAAACCCATTATGCAATAGAATTATAGGATAGAATAACCACAAGCCTATTTTTTTAAAGGAGACTATGAAACATATAATAGAAGGCATGGAATTCTACTTGCTTAGAAGAGTAAAAATGTTCTTCTTTATCAGTAAAATATATTCTTTGGTCATCCCATATTACAGCTGTTAACATCCAGTTCTTCTTTGTTTCTCCCCCTTCATCCCCACCCCATCATTGTCCTCTGAGACCCCTGGGTTTCTCTGGACATTCTTTCCTGGGTATTATTGGAGGATAATTACATTACAATATCCAATAAAGGATATGTCTATTAGTCCATCATTCAGGTCTTCACATTCTTATAGGCTTTTTCTTGCCGAAGTATATTTGATGGTGTGAGAATAAAACTTTATGAAATAAACATGAATTTTCAGGCCAGGCTTTTTTATTCTTTTGGCCAAAAAATTATGCCAAAAAATAAAGTTGTATTTTTTTTAATTTTTCATTTTTCATTTAAGTTTTATGTGCAAGTGGCAACACCCAATGATTTTATATGATTGTAGTTCTAAGTATTAAGAGTTAGGTGTTTTATTTAATTTTCCACTACTTAATTTAAAGGGAAATCTGATAATACACACCTGCAGGCTAAAGCCTTTGTATTGTGGTATCAGAATTGCTAACACTGTCAAACTAAAAAAAACCCACTATTAGTAAATGACAATAGTAATATGTCTACCTCTGGTTATATCTGGACAAAACCTCATGTAGAGTTCAGTTTACAGAATTCAGGACAGCATATTTAAGGTAGACAAAGGGAAAGCAGATAATAATAGTGATGCTGACATTTTGAAAAACTCAATTTTTATTTTTATTTTTTTTATTTTTTTTTTTTTTTTTAAATCCTTCATGAGAAACTTCTTTTTCCTTTTTTTTTTTTTTATATATTTTCTTGATTTTTTACAGAGAGGAAGAGAGAGGGATAGAGAGTTAGAAACATCGATGAGAGAGAAACATCAATCAGCTGCCTCTTGCACACCCCCTACTGGGGATGTGCCCACAACCAAGGTACATGCCCTTGACCGGAATCGAACCTGGGACCCTTGAGTCCATAGGCCGACGCTCTATCCACTGAGCCAAACCGGTCTCGGCTGAAAAACTCAATTTTTATAAATGCATTTCCCATCAATGATTTTTGGTACAGTACACATAGAAAATATAAAGGTAAATTAGGACAAAGATAAATTCAACTTTTAATAAAGGATAAAAAAATTAAATAAAAATTAAGTACTAACATTGCACATGGGTTGGCTGTCTTTATTTAGTTTACTTTGAAAAATTTATTGGCTTATGTTTGCTGCTTTCTCTTCTCAGGCCAAAATCTGAGTAATGATTAATCCTCAAATTTGTAATCATCTCTTTACTCTTTTATTGAGATAATTGATTTACAATAAACTACACACATTTAAAAAGTTCAATTTGATTTTTTTGGAATTGATAATTGTAATATTTATTTATATTGTTGTGAAAGCAAATATAAGATTTCAGGATCCAGGCAATTTATTGTTAATTATGGCAGTAATCACAATATTTATCTTTTACTTCTATTCTTTCCTCTTTGGGATGAGATGAGAGGCAGATTGACAAGCTTGTATGTATGGAGTAGTACTGAAACCAAACAAAGTGGGTGGTGGTCTGCCTGCTGCAAGCAAGCCACACCCGTGAGACAAGTTATCATGCAAAAGGGAGGGGAAGGCTTTTTTCTCTCTATCCAATCATCATGTTAGCTTTTGGTGTGCTCAGACCCTATCTATTCATCTTCTCGCCTTTGGTGTGCTCAGTGTAAGAACCTCCCCCCTCCTCATGTTGGCCAATTAGGGTGACTCCCCAATGCTCTGGACTGTCAATGGTAACAATACTATACGAGAAGAACCCTGCATTTAGGAAGCTGGATGCTTACCATCTGAGAGAGAAAGAAACTCAATCACCGTAGTGTAAGCAAATTCATTGGGGAAGAAGAAGGTCCCTTTAACGCTGACCTTTGGAGTGTACATAGTTGTCCATAGTTAGGAAATAAGGCAGGCTCCCAATTAACAATGCTAATTTTAATTACCTTTAAAAGGTATATACACTGGCCATTTCTTTTCAGGTCTCTTGGCTTTTCAGTCACGTCTAACTTCCAAAACTTGTTCTTTAACCAAAGTTCCAGGTTTCTTTGTTTAGAAAGACCTCAATGCAGAAGCATGAAAATACGTTCTCTAAATCTCCCACTGACATGTGTATACACCTGTGAAACCAATCACCTCAAGCATGGTAAGGAATGTACATGAACACCCAAAAGCTTCTTCATAGCCTTTTGTAATTCTGTGCCCACCCCCCCCCCCCCCCCCCCTGTACTACCCATGGCAACCTCTGCTTTGCTATTGTCACTATAGGTTATTTTGCATTTTGTGAAATTTTACATAAGCAGAATCTTAAAAAGTATGCAACGATTTTCTCAATGCAGTTATGCAGTTATTTTCAATCTAAAAATGTTATTAAATAGAAGGATCCTAATCAATTACTTTACTTAATAAGTCTTAATAAGAATGTACACAAAAACAGAAAATTGTGTCCTAGAATAAGTTTTAAACTAAGAAATGAATGTAACAAAAAACAACCCCATGACCTTAACAACTCATCACTTCTCTGTTACATAAGCAATCTAAAGTTGCATTGTTATTAAAGATATATTAATTTTGAATAGTCACATTTAAGTGAGGAGAGAATTTAAATTACTGTTCTTTCAAAGCTTATTTAGTTACCTTTCAGTTTTCCTCAGATGTATTGAGGGGAATTCTATCAGCTACTTCAGAAAGTAAATGGCTAACAACAATCCAAAGTAAATAAAGAAACAAACACTCATATATACGTATATTCTGGGTTACTAAATAATGCTTTGACTACACAGATACTTTAAACACCTTTGTTTAAATAAATTATTACCGGAAATTGATGACATTTAACATTGTCCAACTGTAGTTTTCAGATAATGGGAAGCACTGTTAATTTTTCTTGATCAGACTTAAAATATTACAACAGAAGTATTACTGGACTCCTTCCATGCTGGGGGTTGGCCCTGCCCTGATACAGTGAAGGAACTTTTGTGTGTCAGGCAACCTCTGAGTTCTTGACTCCTGAAGGAAAAATTTCAAGACAGGAGACCGGGTGAAAATGAGAATAAGTTTTTTAAAGTTTGAGAGAGTGAGGCAAAGGAAAGGCCCCTAGAGACAGGATCAGAGGTTAAGCCCTGGATGAGCTCCTGCTGCTCTTCTGGTGCAAGTCTTGTTGGGACCCTTAGAGCTTAGGATAGAAGAAGCAAAGTACATGCCCAAAGAAAAGTGGGTTTTATCTAACTTGCACAGGCAAGAATTTAAGGAAGGTCCCAGGGGACGATCTCAACAGAATATTCATTAGTTCTCCAGATGTGTCGTTTAGCATTCTGATCTATCGCAATGAGGGTAAGTGGGGTCAGGGGCCAACATTCTATGGTTGGTTTCAACTTTATACTGTATTGGTCTGGCTCTAATTGCCCATTTGGTTATCTATCTCTTTACTAAGGTGATTTAAACAACCTACTCTTAGATATCTTTGGTTAGGAAGGGTAGATTTAGACCAACCTGCTTCTTAGGTGTCTTTGGTTAGGGAATTTAGGCGTCTTGTAATTTACCAGGTGGCTATCAATTGCTCAGCCTTTGCAGCTGTTTGTGCAACCATTTGTCTCATTTTTCATTCTACTTGACAGGTAATCTTCCTACCTCATAAGCACTTGAAATTTAATGCAAAAGATTTTGGAGTGAGTATAAGGAAGGCTGTCTTCTAGCCAGGTTTGCCAACAGAAAAAGAAAAGATATTTATTATTTACAAATTTAGTTAATCACTTAATATTAGTTTGTTCACCAATGGAAATGAGGAATTTGATTTGGATTTACTTTCAATATTTCTTTTGAGACATTATTTTTAAATAGAAATTATTGGTAAATTCAGCAATTAGTTTGTTGATATTATTCATATGACTCTAAGTATTCAATATATGTCTCCTGTAAACATCTAAGCAGAGGCTGCGCTACCAAATATATTGAAAAGAATGGGCTATTATCTGGAAAACACAACCATCTTTTTAAAAACTCCTGGTCGAGGGGACAATTTGCACATTAGCCTTTTATTATATAGGATATACACTGAGTGGACAGATTATTATGCATTCAGAGATCATAATAATCTGGCCACTCAGTGTAAATCCATTGTCCATTCTCCCAAAATGGCATGCTATGCATACAAGATTCAGTGAAGAGTGCTGCGGGGGGGGGGGGGGGGGGGGGTTGGGGGGGGGGGAGGGGAAGGGGAGGATGGGCCGGTAGTGGCCCGGGAGAAGCCAAGGGCGGGGGGAGGTGACAAATGTAATACTTCAATCAATAAAGAATTTTAAAAAAGAAAAAAGAAGTATAGCCTGGCCCTAGCTATCATGGTTTGGCTCAGCGGATGGAGCACCGGCCTGTGGACTGAAGAGTCCCAGGTTCCATTTTGGTCAAGGGCACATGCCCAGGTTGCAGGCTTGATCCCCAGTAGGGGGCATGCAGGAGGCAGCCATCAATGATTCTCATCATTGATGTTTCTATCTCTCTTTCCCTTCTTCTCTGAAATAAATAAAAAGAATATTTTTTTTGAAAAAAGTATGGCTTGGCCTGGGTTGCTCAGTGGTTGAGCATCAATTTATGAATCAAGAGGTCACTAGTTTGATTCCTGTCAGGGCACATGCCTGGATTATAGCCTCAATTCCCAGTATGGGGTGTGCGGGAGGCAGCCAATCAATATTTCTCTCATCAATGTTTCTATCACTCTATCCCTCTCCTTTCCCCTTTCTCTAAAATCAATAAAAACATATTTTAAAAAAAGAAGTATAAAACCCTTTTCTTCAGTCAAAGGTCATATATATATATATATATATAGTTAGGATTAATGTCCTAGCCATTTGATTCTAATTCCTTTCTATTTTGTCATTCTCATTATTTCACTGCCTCTTTCCCCCTCATTTTTGTGATTAGTGTAATATGTGTAATTTACCACTTTGCTAATCTGGTTTTAAAAACTCAGTTCTTAGGTTATTCATTAAATATTTACTGTAAGCATTAACGAGGTGTTCAAAGTTATTTTTTCTGCACACAAAAATAAATATTAATCAGACAAATCTTATGGATGTATGTAATTCTCTACATACATTATCATACTAACAAAAGGAAAAAGTTCATACTTTCAGAAGAATAGCTGAATTCCTACTCCAATCCCAAACTGACAGCCAGCCAGTCACTTTCTATCTGCTTTTAACCAAATTTAGGGTAATTATGACTACTGATGGAATGCAGTTTAACCACAGACCTCTAGCAAAGAAAGGATGGCTGTGTGTGTTGTGGTGGTGGGGAGACACACGTGTGTGTGTGTGTGTGTGTGTGTGTGTGTGTGTGTGTGTGTGTGTGTGTGTGTTATTTCTTTTCATTCAGGACAACTGATTTAGATTATCTAGTATTCCTGAAATAAAAAAGAGTTTGATGACAATTTGTACCAGCAGAAACCAGGGCTTTCTAAAAAGAAAAACATAAGTTTATTTGAATCTTTTTAGAGATCAAAACAAATGCAAGGGTTTTCAGGACTAGTTGGTACTAAAATACTTTAACAATTCTGAATCTATTATTCTTGATTGACTTACTTTGGAAATAAAACATCTGTCCAATTTGAATCATCTAGCAGAAATTTTTCTGTAAGAATGAAATAGAGATGGGGGATTTTCTTCCACATAGCCTATTTTTAAAGCTCACACTTTCTGAATGTTGATGTTATTATTTGCTTGCCAAATATAGCACCTTTTATCTAAAGAGAAAAATACATATTAAAATTCTTAACAGCTGTGGAGTTTTAGAAAGAGAAGCAATAATGTGACAATCAAACAGTATAGTATATAATCCAATCTTTTAAATTCATTTTCTTGTCAGTGGGTGACTTTTGTGTCATATATGCACATTTTGTTATAAGAAATGCTTGGGGTTTGTCATCTGAGCACTGGATTTGCCATCTCTAGATTCAAGAAATTTGAGGTTATACTCTCAGCTGACTTGAACTTGAGTAATGATTTATTGTGTTTCTGTTTTGCTGTTTTTTTAAGTTGTAATAAATGAATGAGAAAGTCACTTTTTTAAACATCCTTCAGGAAATGCTTAAAGAATTTGCTCTATTTTTAAATATAATGAATATTGTCACTTTTTATTGCCTTACATTTTCCCATACTGGGAACACTTGGCATAAAATAAATTATCAGACAGAAATGATTGATGCATGTCAGATGAATGAGATTTAATTTTCTTATAAAGCAGCACTTTTGGCCCTGGCAAGGTGGCTCAGTTGGTTGGTGCATCATGCAGTACACCAAAAGTTTGCAGGTTCCATTCCCAGTAAGGACATATACCTAGGTTGAGTGTTGGATTCCTGGTCAGGGTGAGTGAGAGAGGCAATTAATGTTTCTTTCTCATATTAATGTCTCTCTCCATTTCTCTCTCTCTCTCTTTCTCTCTCTCTCTCTCTCTCCCCCCTCCCTCCCTTCTTTCCTTCAGAAAATTAGTAAAAAAATATATACCTCAAGTGACATTAATAAAACACAATGCTTCTTTAATCACCTGAGGATTTTGCTAAAATAATTCCACATTTCTTTTTTTTTTTTTTTTTAAAATAAATCTTTATTGTTGAAAGTATTACATATATCCCCTTTTTCCCCTCATTGACCTCTTTTAGCCCACCCCCACCACCCTCTCCAGGCCTTTACTACCCTACTGTCTGTATCCATGGGTTATGAATATATGCATACAAATTCTTTGATCTCTCCCCACCCACCCACCTTCTCCCACCTTCCCTCTGAGTTTCCACAGTCTGTTCTGTTTCTATGTTTCTGGATCTATTTTGTTCATTAGTTTATTTATTTTTTGTTAGACTCCATATTTGAGTGAGATCATATGGTATTTGTCTTTCTCCTACTGGCTTATTTCACTTAGCACAAAACTCTCCAGATCCCTAAATGCTGTCTCAAAGGTTAAGAAATCCTTTTTTTACTGCTGCAAAATAGACTGAGAGACCTAACAACATAATGCAGCTCTGACTCTGGACTAAGTCGTGTTTCTATTCAGAAGATCTTTAGGATGATTGGTGAAACTTGAAGAGTATCTATAGATTAAAACATAATGATATATCAATGTTAGTGTTCTCAATGCTATTGTCTCTTCTGTGGTTTTACAGAAGAATATTTGTTAGAAGTGAATTTGTTGGATGGAAATTCAGAAACTGTGCTGCTATATCAGAAACTGTGCTGCCCACTAAGGCTAAAGGTGAAAAGATAAATGTATTTCTTCAAATAATTAATTAAAATATTGTACTTATGGAAATATACCTGCCCTTTCAAGAGATTTTAAAAAATACTTTAAAGAAAACAATGGGAGGTTGTGAAGAGATTTTTGCATAGTGAAACACAATGAACATAATCTTAGAAATACATTTATAAAATGGAATTTTTAGATAGAAAAGAAAGAATTTGAAAAAGTTCAGATTTATTTTATACTTTTGAATGTTTATTAACAAACTAGAGGCCCGGTGCATGAAATTCTTGCACTCAGGGGGATCTCTCAGCCCAGCCTGTGCCCTCTTGCAGTCTGGGACCCTTCAGGGGATGTCTGCCTGCCAGCTTAGGCCCTATTCCCCAGGGCCTAAGCCAGCAGTCAGACACCCCTCTCACAGTCCAGTGCTCTCGCAGTCTGGGACCACTCGCTCCTTACCACCTGCCTGTAGCGGAGGCATGAGAGGCTCCTGCTACAGCCACTGTGCTCGCCAGTTAGGTTCTCTGCTCCTTAGCTCTGCCTCTGAGGCAGGAGAGGCTCCTGCCACTGCTGTTGCACTCAGAAGACAGGCTCACTGAGCACAGCAGCAGTAGCGGGAGCATCTCCTGCAATGAGCATCTGCCCCCCGGTGATCAGTGCACATCATAGTGACTGGTCATTCCACCATTCGGTCGATTTGCATATTAGCCTTTTATTATATAGGATATTGTAGTATGCAATTTTATATTTTTAGACAAATGTAATTATCTTTGGGATATAACTGAATATTTGCAGTAGCAGTCCTTCTGGGCTTTTAAATTGGGCTTTTCAGTTCTACTTTGTGCTGCATCACAAATAATTATCTTATTATTTCTTCATCATTATTCCTTCCTATATTTTTGTCTTTATTTATCAGTTGAAAGCTGCTTTTTCTTATGTATTATTTTCTTTTTTTTTTAAAACACATTTTTTATTGATTTATAGAGGCAGAGGAAAGGAGAGGGATAAAGAGATAAAAACATCGATGAGAGAGAAACGTCATCAATTGGCTGCCTCCTTCACACCCTCTACTAGGGATCGATTCTGCAACATAGGCATGTGCTCTGACTAGGAATTGAACTGGTGACCTCTTGGTTCCTGGGTCAATGCTCAACTGCTGAGCCACATCAGCCAGGCATCCTACATATTATTTTCAATTATATCAACTGACTAGTAATCTAACCAGGGTGTGTCTACATCACTGGTTAAAAGAAAATAATCTGCATCATATGAAATCATCTAATATCTTCAGCCCTCATTTTCTCTTCATAATTGTATTTACTCTAAGCCACAAAAATGGAAGAAATAATTTTTAATTCTTTTTAATTTCTATTTTATTCATATTGATTCATACCTTTCCTTAAAAAATATGCTTGTGTGATAAGTCATCCAAAAATAGGTTTTAATTGAGAAATAGTGTGAATAGGACTTTTTTTTACCCATCTATATTTATTTATAATTATGAATTTGAGTTACGTTGAAAAATGACTTATTAACTCATCCATAATCTTTGAAGACAAAGAGAAATATATTAGCCCTGGCTGATGTTGCCAAGTGGTTAGAGTGTTGGCTCATGCACCAAAATGTCGAGGGTTTGATTCCCAGTCAAGGGCACGTACCTGGGTTGTGGTTCTCTCTCTCCCGCTCCTTGCCTCCCTTCCCCTCTTTCTGGAATGCAATGAAAAAAAAAAAATAGCCTCTGGTGAGAATTTTAAAAAAAATAAATATATTTGTTTACTAGTGTTTATAACACAGTAAGTGAATATAGAACATTGTAGCTTTCCTAAAGAAGTCATCCTATATAGTAAAAGCCTAATATGCTAGATGCCCCGTCCTCCAGTCGTCCATTCAACCAATCAAAGCGTAATATACTAATGATATGCTAAGGCCACTCAACTGCTCGCTATGATATGCACTGACCACCAGGGGGCAGATACTCTGACTGATAAGTTAGCTTGCTGCTGGGGTTCCACTGATCAGGACTGAGCAAAATGGGTCGGACATGCCCTGGAACCCTCCCACGGCCCCTCCCCCCGTCAGCCCCACCCCTGATCAGCCCCCAACAACCCGATCAGGAGAAGGGCTGGCCAGCCAACTGCCCGTGGCCTCTCTCCCCGGCCGGTCCTGCCCCCAATAGGGGCAAGCCGGCCAGACCCCACCTGTGCACAAATTTGTGCAGCAGGCCGCTAGTGGAAACATAAAGCTCATCAAAATGATTAGCATTTTACTTGTGTCTTTCAGTCTACCTAGTTGTATCAGCTAGTAGATTTAAGCCTTTAAGGATGATATTTTCCTAAATCTTAATGAATCAAATAATCCTTAAAGTATGTAAATTAAGTTGGGGGAAAAGTTAGATAACCAACTCTTTGAAAGAGGCAAGTATAATAAACATTTATGTCTAACCTTAACAATATTTTTCAATATTTGATGGTCATCTCATCAAATACATGCAGTTCACTCTAGATGTTCATTTCATCTTTTGGAGGAAGGAATATTTTCTGGTAATGTGAAGTGGGAGGGAGTTACTAAATGAGTGCTGTAAATCAAATTTCCATAAACAGTAAGAAAAATAGTGTTAAATCAAATTTCCATAAACAGTAAGCTCTCATATTTGGAGCAATTCTTTGTAATTTGTTATATGGTAACATATTGGACTTCCTTTAGAATATATATAGAGACTTTATATTTATTTCATTTTAGTCAATGATAACATCCATTAAATGTACCATATTTCTTATAAGGAAATACAAAATAAACAATCTACATCAGAGATTATCAATTATTATCAATTATTTTATGTACATCATCAGTCTCTCACTATGTTGAGGGTATGATCCTTTGGTGTTTTAAGTGTGTATGACTATTGATGTGTTCTGTATTACAGACTTCCCATAGGGTTTTCTAAAAGGATACAGCATTGGAATTTATATAATTAGCACAGAACACTACGAGTATTATAAATTTCTTTGTTCTACTTCTACCTGTATTAATGCAGCTACAATATAAATTAGAATTTAAATAGTCATGTTACAATTGGGAATTACTATTCAGTTGTTTTGTTTATAGTTAAGTTTGTATTTTCATATCATGTTATGAAACCATATTTGTTATTATTGTAAATATATCTTAGGTGTATTAATCTCTATTATATTTATCCTGATCATTTTGGCCATCACCTTGTATCTTTTTGAATCCTAAATAATCTATCAAGGACATTTGCAACAAAAATATCATTATGCATTCTATTCTGTCATAATCATTATACACTCTCTTCTGTTACCAAAATACTTTGAGTTTTATTTCTAAAAATAAACTAACAAAGTGGAGGCAGACTCATCGGTTCAGAGAACAGACTGACAGCTGTCAGAAGAGAGGGAGTTGGGGCTGGATGAGAAGGGTGAAGAGATTGAACAAAGACAAAAAAGAAAGACACATGGACATAGACAACAGTGTGGTGGTTACCAGAGGAAGGTAGAAGAGGGTAAAGAGGGAATAAATGATGACTGAAGGGGACTTGGGTAAACACACAATAAAGTATACAAATGATGTATTGTAGAATTATAAAACTGAAACCTATATAAATGTATTAAGATCATAACTCCAATAAATTCAATTAAAAGGTTTAAAAATCCTGATATTAATTTCCTCTGGAACATTTGTAACTAAACTGAAGTATAAGTTATATAACATCTTCAAACTTTTGAAACAGAACCTTGACAAATTAACAGGACATTCTTCGACCGAAAGCCAAAGTTATGGCCCGAATGTTTAATTTAAAATAAAAGTTCTAAAGGGACCTTACTCCAGAATGCAATATGAAACACTGTGTCAGACTGAATATCCAAAGATGGCCACTATAATAGTTGCATCCTATATTTTCCCATGTGACCTAAACATTTTCTTCATAAATAGATGTGATTCATGCCTTTCCCTTTGAATCTGTAGACTCAGTTGTAAGCAATAGAATATGGTACACAATGATGCTGTGTAAGTTGAAGGCTAGGTCATAAAAGGTGTTCTATAATTGCTGGGTTCATTGGGGACACTATTGTGCTGAAGACACACAGCAAGACTAGGAGTAGGTGCTCATATCAATTTTTAATGATAATGAGTATAGGGGGTCCCAAAAATGTAAATGCAAACTTTGACTAAGTATAAGGGCACTGCTTATTAAAATAAATTTCATTTTCAAAATTGAGCTATCAGCTGTTGAAGTGTGTATACATTTTTTGGGACACCCTGTGTATTTTGATCCTGATTATCATTAGTGGTAAGAATCTAAGCAGCGAAAGAAACATTCTGTTGTGCACAGTTTGTTTGTGTTTATGCAGCATTCAAAAAGGTCTTTATATTGCTCTGGGTGTCATTATTGAGCATTTCATTGAAAATTGAAATAAACTTCATAAATGTATGCTTCAGATTTGGCATATGCTCATATAAATTTATGATTGTCTATCTTCATTTTTCTTAATTGTTAATTTTATGAAATCTTTATGGATTACCTAACAGAAATAATCTCTAAATACATTTCATGTATTGGAACTTTAAAAACATGTCCTAGCCAAAAATTCATTTGTAATATGATGCTGTCATATTATAAAAAGACTTATAGAAAAAAGTCAGTACCACATATTACTCACATTATCCTGTGTTTCAGATCTATGGAGACCTCTAATTAATTAACCGTTTTAATCTGCCTCTATACTCTTTGTTTAGCCTTCCTATACTATTAATATTGGATGCCATACTCCATTATGTCTGTTATATCAATTACAGAGTTATAAAATAATTTAAAATATAAAAATAATTGAATGCTTACATCAGCAGTGTTACTACAGTAATAATAGATATTCAAAGAAGAAAAGTAGAATTACTCTTAAAATGTAATACAAAAGAAATTTAGTAACACTTGAAAACAGATTAATGAAAAATGATTACTTAACCTAAAAATGTTTGAGTTCATAGAATATTTTACATTGTGTCTCATTTGAGCACACACACAACATTACTCTAATTTTGACCCTTATTCATACACATGTGGTTTTCCTTAATAAAAATTGAAAATTAATTGCACACTCCTTTCCCCAATAGTTAGCATCCTGCTTCTTCTCCTTTAATAATTAAACTAGTGAAAGTTAACTAACTTAATTTAAACCACAGCAAAATGTAATCAGGATAGTAAATTGGCTGCAAAATTACACTGTAATGTTGGGATTGAAAATTAAAATATACCCTGGCCAGTTTTGCTCAGTGGATAGAGCATCGGCCTGTGGACTGAAGAGTCCAGGTTCAATTCCTATATTGTTGCTTCTCAATCCCCAGTAGGGGGCATACAGGTGGCAGCCGATCAATGATTCTCATCATTGATGTTCCTATATCTCTTCCCCCCTGTCCCTTCCTCTCTGAAATCAATAAAAATGTGCTCTTTAAAAAATCTTTAAAAAGAGAAAATCAAAATTTACATCATTGAGAATACATTACCTTATTTTTTTCTCTTTAATAGTACAGGTAATTGAGCTGACCATTCACATAGGTGAATAAGTTAATAAAATTTTCATACTACTAAAATCACTATGATTTATGACTAATGGCAACTTTTATTTATATTCACCTTACTTTTTCCCAGTGCATGTTAAGATTTCTAATTATTAATTTTTGTAAAGGTGTCTATAATAAATTACATTAATAGTATTTAATACTGTTCAATGTAAAACTATATTTTTTAAAATCTCATAAAAATATTAAAATGACCCAGTAATGGGAAATTTTGCACTTGGTGTCTACTAAACCAATCTAGGCTATAGCTCCATCACAGATGCACCAAATAAGCAAAAATATGGTGAAATAAGAAAGGAAAAATGGACTTTAAATTCAAGTACATATTTAGATATCTTCATAGTTTATATACAAAGACACTTAAGCACTCTTTCTCAGAATGTGCATCATATAGAGATGTTAAAATGACAATAGCCTGTATGCAGAATATATAATGAACCACAATTTATATTTTCCCATCTATATACTAAAGATTATTTTGTTTACCCTATATGTCATTTTGGTTGAATGTGATATAGCAAATGTTCAGTTAATATTATGGAATAAAATGTGTTAATCTATGTATATAAAAGCCCAGCAACCGAACGGCGAAACAACCAGAATGACCAGTTGACCAGTTGCTATGATGTGCACTGACCACCAGGGGACAGATGCACAGTGCAGGAGCTGCCCCCTGGTGGTCAGTGTGCTCCCACAGCGGGAGCAGCCGCTCAGAGTGCGGGTCCACAGCCGCTCGGCTGACCAGGATGAACGGCACTCCCACAGCGGGCCAATCCCCACAGGCCATGCTCCCACCAGTGCATGAATCCATGCACCAGGCCTCTAGTTAACACATAAAATTATTTTCAGACAAATGTATGTATGTTATTTCCATAGCTTAGACCCAAGTAAAATATTTGAGAACATTTTCAAAATGCATTCTCATTATTTTTAACAAACATCAATTGTGAAGAAATTGTGTAGCATTAAGTGATGTTTGAGATACAGCAAAGTGATTCTATTCAGGTTGTCAATAAGGAACTTGAAAGTCAGTTTAGTGAGATTATAAAATTATACAAATATAAGTTTAAAACTACATAAAGATATGTGATATATTAGAGAAGATTCTAAGGTCAACCAATTTATGCATGATATTAAAGACACCCAATAAATTTTAAAAAAGAAAGATGACGGGAAATTGTTACTTAGTTATATATTTCAACAATCTCACTTTTATTCCACTTCCCACATGACTCATTATCAACAATTAAAGAGATTATGATAGAAGAGAGATCAATTTAACAACAATTTGTCCTTAATAACACAGTACTTTTTTTACAATGAGAAAAAAATCATTCAGGGAAATGATAATTATACTTTGGGCCACTTGGGCAATACGAATGAGAGGTTAGTGATTGTTAGAAAGTAAAAAAGTTCCCCTAAAATGAATTTCCCCCCAGTGAAAAATTGAGTTACATGTTACATTTGGTTTTGACTAGGAGAAGCTGGCCTTGACATCTGCTATCTTACTGAGCTTGTTATTACTCCAGATGGCAACATCAAACTGTTCTCTAGTGTTTCACTTCTGAAGAATAACAATTTTGTGCTTTCAGAACACAAGACCCTTATCTTCATGCCATTGTTTCCAATTTTATTTTGTTCTGTTTAAAAATAAATATTTTATCAGAAGGATTTAATGGTACAAATATAACAGGGATATTTATAAAGCTTTTGTTAAATTATATAAACAATCTCAGAAAAGAGCTTGAAAAAGAAATAAGTACTCAGTATTAAGTACTAAGAAAAAATTGAATAAAATCACATTTTACCTTTTTTAATGAGATAAATAATGCCACCATCTCCCACCAAATAAAAGAAAACAAGACAGAATTTAGGAAACATTTAAAGCACAAACCTTAAGTATGACGAAGGTGGGCTAATGCGTAATATTTCAGATTTAGTCAGATGATCACAATTTTTCAATTAGTCTCATTAACTACTAGCACCTTGATTTAAAAAAAAATCATGGAATACTGCATAGGAGCTTTGTTTGGGAGAGGACAATCATGGGATGGGAATTAAATGATATAACAGGTAAGGCAAATGTGCTAAATCAGCCTCTTGATGAGTCAGAATAAGGGAAGAAAAAATGCAGTATCTGCTGGCTGGGGGATAAGTGAATTTAAGCTGAATAATATATATATTTTAAAAATCCCTGACACTTTCCCCAAAACTGCACTATGTCTAATTATTGCTAAGCTTGATCATGGACTTGAAACTCTTCCTTCTAAAATTCCTTAAAGCGCTTGGTCTGGATGAACTACTCTCATTCACAGATGAGTAATAGCAAAAAATAACAAGTGAATAAAAAAACAGCAAAATAAAATGAGTGAAATAAATTCAATTGGTATTAGAAGAACTGAATTTCTGGAGACAGAACCACACTAAGAGAGTAAGGGAAGAGGCTAAGATTAAGCGGGACCTAGAAATTTGCACACAATTCCTATGAGTCCATTGTACAGTAAAAATATATGCATCTGCAGAAGGAAACACCATTAAACCAAGAAAATTACCACTGGGGAGATCTCAGGTGAACATTTCCAGAGCTCACAGAGGGATTTCAGTCATTCAAGTCTGACCAGACAAAGTGGAGCAACCTCATTGAATATTGGTGACATTCAGTAAAGACCTTAGAAAGGTTACATATTAATAGTAGATCCAAGGTATCCCTAGAATTAAAGCAACTCTAAATAGACGGTAATATACCTTAAAATGAAGATGTCAAAGATAATGCTAATCCAAAATGTAATGGAATTCAAACAAATGTCAACAAAATCCACATAATCACAATAGAATATATTCACTTATATTAGCATTCAATCAGAAACTATTACAAAAATTTTTCATTTACAGCCTTGTCATTAGTTAGTGTATGTCTTGCCATGCACCATAAAAAAGGTTAAAAATAGGAAACTGGACAAAATCTAAGAAAATAATCCTGTTTCTGACATTGTAAAATATGCAATATAGGACTCTGATCTCTAAGAAAAGGTTAAAAAAGGTGAGCTTGATGAGTGACTTAGATTTTTGCATGGAGTTAATTTCTGCATGGCAACACAGGGATTGAGAACCCAGTAACAACCCACTGGTCTTGCTAGTTGAGGAGCAAGAAAAATAGGAAAAACAGAAAGCCCCAGCAATTGAAATCTCTGAAGAGCTTCAGAGGAAAGGAGGAACCCAGTGAAAGAGTTCCAGAAATATGCAAATAGAATTCACTGAAGTGCTTGAGTTACTACTAATCTGTTCATAAATACTGTGAAATTCCACGAGTCACGCAATAAAAAAGTGCTTGGGAGTGATATTTAATTACTCTTAAAATTCATGCTGAGCTAAGAACCATTTATATTGTATTCTATTCTATTTAATTTTATTTTATTTTAAACAGTAAGAGTAGGAAACTTTAATTTAATAGCTGTAGCATTGATAAGAGGTTCAATAAATATCATGCCTTAGTAGTAGGTCAAATATAAAAATATACTAAAGGTGACTCTACAATGCTAACACATATAAATGGGCTTTGAATTGTCAACCAATGGTTGTAGGTGCCAATTCAATGCCAACAGAAATCCACAATTTGGAATGTGGTGAAGAAGGAAACTATATTCAGTCCAAACATTTCAATTGTGACACAGCATACCTGTGAGGATGCCCTGGGGCAAGGCAGCTCTTGGGTGAGGCAGCTCTTGGGTGACGCCCCTCTCTGGTCAGACAACTCTGCTCTGGTCTGCTCCATTTCTTCATTCTAGTCTGCTCTGCTCTGATATACATCTTCTGTGCTTTAGCTTCAGGTCAGAAACATAGTCTTCAGTTGAAAGGGAAAGTGCACTCTCCCAGCCAGAGGGGAGCTGACTTATATAGGTACTAGAGGCCCAATGCACAAAAATTCGTACAAGGAGCTCAGCCCCCACCACCGTGGCAGCGGCCTCTGCCTCGGCCTCTGTTGCCACGGCTTTGTACAGAAGGCATTTTAGAAGGATGTCCAGAAGGATGTCTGGTCTAATTAGCATATTATGCTTTTATTATTATAGATAAGTCCTGGCCCCTCATCCATGATTGGTCCATCTTCATGCAAATGAGGAATCCAAATCCTCACAGTTTGATTGATCCAAAAAACACTATCCTGATTAATCAGAATGTAGTTGCACTGTTTGGTCAGTAAAGATGCTAATGGGGATATAGCTGCATAGCTCTAATTGGATGGGGAATGTTTCAATTATATTGGTTGAAATATAATTGCAGAAACTCCTTTATAAGATCTGTCTCAGGTGGCAGCAAAACAGTGTAGGCTTCTCCCTGAATCACAGTTTGCATTTGCATGAGAGGCTCCTATGTAGAAATGGCTCTGGGTTTTTGTTTTATGTGTTTGTTTGTTTGTTTTAATTTGAGCCCAGTTAGCCACCAGGAGTCCTTCTTAGTAGGTATCTTCATTCTCAGGGTTCACAGAATGAATCAAGTTTATCCAGAAAAACTTAAATATCTGTCAAACAATCTTTAAAGTTCCCCAAAGAAAATAATAACATACAAACAAAATATCATAGTGTCTGGAATTGAATAAAAAATTCCTAGAAATCTGAAGTGGGGGTGGGGAGTGACAAGCATAAAATTAATCATATTACAGAAGCAGAGATAGAAATGTCAATGCTTTTGTACTCAGCTGGCAAATATTTTTAAAATTACTATACTTAGGAATAAAAGCTAAAAATAAAATAAAAATATAATACCATTAAAAATGAATTTTTTATGTTTAAAAATATATATTATTATACTTTTAGTGCTGGACTGGCATGTAAAGAACTGAGAAGTCACTATACCATCCTAACAAGTAAAAAGCTGAACAAACTGTGAAGTCAACAACTCTTCTTAAATCTGACAAAGAAGTGAAGTCACAGGGCAAACCACTACTCAAAAAATTGAAAGACAGACAGGTAGATGGGGAGAGTCATAATTTATTGGAGCAGAAACCGATGAATGGAACCTTCTACTAGTGCCAGTGTCAGAGAAAGAATTTTAAATTGCTGTATGCTCAGTGTGGACAACTCTGACAGTTAGAATCACTAAGAAGACCCATTCATAAAAGGGCTTCAACACATTTCTGAGTTTTACCTCCAGGAACTGGAGTAAAAACTTTTACCAGGTATTTACAGTAAATATTAGAGATTGAAAACAAAAATAAAAACAAAAAAACAACACACACACACACACAAAGAAAAACCTTTCATGCTTCTAGCAGGTGGAGGGAGGGGGAAAAGAATCATTTTTAAATAAACCAGAGCATTCTGTTCCCCTTAACAAAACATCCCTCAAGAAAAACTAGTATACTAGAGCATAACCTGCTGGGTTTAAGCAGAGTCTCTTATCTGGGGGAAAGAAAATAACCAGCTTCAGCCTGTGGAGCCATTGTGTCCCACTAAAGGAGGAGGAGACTGAGAAGCACTGGTGAGTTTAGTCTAGAAGCACAGGCTCAAAAAAACACACACCAAACCTGAGACCTAATCCTAATACCAGACACTGCTTCGCTTCCCCTCACTCTTTACCACCACATTAAAATGGCCTATTTACTGCAGTTCCTCCTACCCAGTACATCATGTCAATTTTTTAACAACATAATTAGGACACCTCAAATTAACCCAAGGAAATTTTATGGCTTTAGTTATTTTAAATTGACTTCCCCCAGAGATAAAAGGTTGGGTCTTTCAAGGTAAGCTAAGAGCCTCCCACAACCTTCTAAGAGGCTCTGCTCAACTTGCCTGCAACAGACTGGATGTAGGCAGTACACCCTCACCCAGAGCTCTTTAGCAGGAAGCTGCGACCTATTTGAGAACTTATTTATTGAAACCAAATACAGCAAAACTGAACCTGCATTAAATTGTTTTGGAATTCAGTCATCATGATTGTCAGAAATAATTAACTGAGCACTGGAGAGAATTTGCTTGAAGAGAATTATGCAGACATGTGATACTTACCCTTTGGAAGCTTAGACTGGTTTGGTTATATATGAAAGGGACACACACAGATAAAAATAAGATATTGAGAGAGATGTAGATGGATTTTAAGATATTATATATCTATCTACATACTTTTATATATATGCATATACATTTATGTATTATATAAATTTATGTACATATATGTATGTATACATACATAAGTATGTAGTAGGTAGATACTATCCTTTGTTTTATTCACCACATCTTCATATATATATGAAGGAGGGAAGTAAAGGAGAAATAGTGGGGAGGGAGTTAGAGAGAAAGGGAGAAGTTCACCCCAAGTCATATAGGTATATATATTTGTGAATTGATTTTAGGGGTGGATAATAGGGTCAATTTTTATAATAGAGAAGAAATTGGAGGCTTCCTATCTAGGTACCAATGCCATAGTCCCAATTACCTAAAGAACATCTATGTTTGGTTTTTCCATGATCACATCCACTTCAACAGATCTGAAGACAGACTCTACCTCTTTTAATTAGATCCTTTCCCAAAAGAAATCCAATATTTCAAAGTTAGAGGGATTCTTGTGCCAGGTTCATCAGCCTATGCTGATCTTCAGTTCTCAAAGAGTTCATTCCAGCATTGACTCCAAGGCTCTGCTATTTTCTCCAAGTCAAATTGGGCCCAGAGATGGTTCATGGAGATCTTTGCTGGGGGAATTAACTGGCCTGAAGACTATGGAGTTCAAGGCAACCTCAGAGCTGCTTCCAAGGTATTAAAATAAAATGGAAAGCCAACTATACAGTTTAATAGACTTTCCAATACACTGTTATTTGAAGAAAAGGAGCCAAGCCTGAAACAGTGGGGTCAATTTAGAAAATATGAAACTCAGTGCCTTGGGATCGAACTGTGGGTCACAGATAGCATGCAGCTGAGTGCCTAAGAGCTGGTTCCTATGCACAATTTATATAACTTTATTTAAGGGTCCAATACCTTGTTAAAAAGTTAAATTAGTTTAGTCTAACAATATCTGAGAGGGAAAATGAGTGTTCTTTCCCCCCTGAGGATAACCTGTCAACTTGCTTTGATAGTATTTTACCTATTTCTTCTTCATTATCCCCACATTTTTATCTTGAATCCCTTTTTTCAATGATTTCTTCTCCTAGTTATATAAAATTGCTCTGAGTTCTTTCTTCCAATTCTGTTGCACCTGCAAATTAGCATGATTCCTTTCTCCCTTTCAATGCTAAACACTTTCAACTAATGATTGTACCCTTAATGGCTTTGCTTCCCTTTTTTTTGTCACTTGGTACAATTTGACTTTGACCCTTACAAGTTTCCTTAAAATGACACTCCAATAAAGTTACGATGGGTTTCCCGAATTCTAAATTCAATTATATTCTTAGTTATCATCTTAACTCCACAGTATATGTACCAGCTCTTCATCTACAATGCCCCTTAACACCTGGCTTTAATAATACCATCTCTTCAGTGGTTTCTTCTCTTTTTGCCTGTAAATATTTTTATTCCCTAGAGTGATGTCTAATTTTAGCCTGTATTTAGAATGTTCTCATTCTGAAATAATCTCATTAAATGCCAGAGACTCAGTCTTTACACCCCTCTGTGGACAAAACTTATTTACAGTTATAGGCTTGACTTTTCCTCTAGTTCCAAGCAAATCCTAATATATAAAAAGCCAGGGTCCGTCACAACCTAAATGACTGGACAGATGACTACACAGCAGGTTCCATTGATCAGGAGATGGCTAACAGGGGAACCAGGGTCCCTCAGGCACTGATGAATCCATGGAAGCAGTGACTGGTGAGGTGAGCGGGCAGGTGGAAGGCAGACCCCTTGGTTCCTCCTCCTGGCCCTCAGACTCCAATCAATCGGTGGCGGAGGCAGGGTGGAACTGGGGACTGGTTCCCTTAGTAGTCTTGCAGGTTCAATCTCCAGAGGACAAGCCAGGTACCAATGGACCAGCACCACCGACATGATCCTGACAGTGCTGCCAGCCTCCTGGAACTTGGCCTTGGGCACTGCGGCCGCTTCCCCTCCCTAGATGCTCCACAAGGAAGAAAGGATACCTCCAGCAGTGCCAGGGGCAACCAGCAGTTACTGCTTTCCCTGTGCTTCCTCCAGGTCACTCAAGCCGGCCTCCGCCCACCCGACTCCAGATGAAGTGTGAGCCCTGCACACGGAAGGAGATGTGAGTAGATAGCACACAGGCAATTAAGTTCAAAAGATTGTGGACCAATCATGTCCCTCATTGGCCTGTTGGTTTGTTCCTCTCTAAGTATTTCCTCAACAACCTCACAAAAGGAGCAGATACTAATAGGAATAGTCCATTAAGGTTAATTAAAGCCATTACAATTAATTTTGTTTGGAGATTTATTGGGAAATTTGGGACTCCCATTGAGACCACTGATGCACATTGGGGAGTCACCCAGCAGAGCTGCTGGGGGCTGTGATGCAGTGGCTTCCCTCCCCGCCCCATGCTCTGCAGGCCTGGCACCATCTCTGAGGGGCTCCAGCACTCTCACTGCTCAGCTTATCATCACAGCTGCACCTCCAACCCCTTCAGGTTGTGAGAGGAGAATAAGAGGGTGTGAACCGTGAAGGCCAAACTGGAAGATGTTTTCACCAGAAGGCAGACCCAGCCGTCATTTCTATGATGTGGTTTGTGAACCATTAAATGCCCCCCCTTAAAATATATCCTCAGAGCATGCCCAGTGCCAGGGAGCCCGCGGGGAGAGGAGCCCTTAGATATGAGCATTCTGTGCGTTTGGGGGTCTCCTGAGGATGTACGTCCCCTGGTGGGTGAACCCCAGCCTTCAGGGAGGCCTCAGACCGTTGTTTGAACTTACAGCTCTCACAATGTGTGAAGGAAGGAAAACCAGCTGTGACATTTGTGTCCTGTCCCCAGGTGTTACAGGGCAACACCCAAACTAAACGTGTGGCATGGTGATGGCTCCTCAGCTGACTGAGGTGGGAGGGTGCCCTGCATCCCTGGGCCTCTGTGATCTCAGGAGTCCTCGCATGAGGCCGAGGGAGGCAGAAGGAGAACCTGAGGAAGTGTGATGAGCTCAGCTGCTATTGCTGAAGGAAGAGGCTGGATGTGGAGCCAGTGGTACTTCCAAGCCCCTGGGTAGAGACACACCTGCCACACCCAGTGCTGCCACTGTGTCCCCACTGACAGAACTGCAAGTCCATCAGCATGCACTGCTGTCAGCTCATATGTGTGCGGTCCTTCGTTACAGGAGGATGGAAACTAGCCCCTAGGGGGATGGGGTCAGAGGCTCTGTGGCCAATGAGTGAGCAAGTGGAAAGTAAGTGGTGGGGAGGGTGAGGCCAGCACTTCAGAAAGCGATGTGCCCTTAGGAATACACGGGGGGAGGGGGAGACACTGAGTGGTGCAGGAACATGGGAGCTGGGCAGGCAGACAGCGGTGCTGCATGAGAGGGGAGGTGGAGGCAGAGGGCAGCGGGGGCAATAAAATCCCCGTGGACTCAGCCAACACCAGGCCTGGGTCTCAAAGGTCCTGTGGTCAGAGTGGGGCAGCTTAGTGGACCCTCTGCTCCAGCTCTCACACTCTGCACAAGGCTGCAGCAAACTGGGAGCCTTCTGGCCCATGCTCAACGGGACACTGGCAGGATCCGTCCTGGGGACTGTCTGATTAGAGGCCCAGATGCATGCTGGCTATGGACAGAGACCCCCCACCCCCCCCACTGAGGTCCTAGAGGCCACCCCGGCTCCTTGCCACAGCTTCTCCAATCCCCAAGGGGGCCTCCCGCCGCGGCTGCCAAAATTGATCCAGGCAGGCTCCAGGGAACCGCAGGAGCCACATCCCAGCTCCCTGGCTGGGCTGTTAGGAGCAGCCACGGCCTCTACCACACTCAAGAGGAATCATTCACATGAGTCAGGACACCAGGAAGCAGGGCCACTGGGGTCTGCCCACCATGAACACCAGTCACCCTGGACCCCGTCACAGTGTTGCCTGGATCCTAAATGTTGGGACACGTGTGACTCCTGTCAACTGTTTGTCTGAGGAGAACGGGTCCATTCTCCATGGTCCCCATGGGCAGTTGTCAGATCTCCCAGGAGGCCTTGCAGAGGCCGACTTGCTGGCGGGGCCTATAGACTCAGATCTTTTTGTCAATGTGAAACGGTCCAAGTCTAGCATGTCAGACACAGATTCCACTGTAAGAAATGTACAAATGAACAAAAGAAAACAAACCTGAATGTCAGATATGCCAGTGTGGTGTCTGTCAGCAGTGTCTCCTCGGAAGGGTCCTCGGGGGTCGTTGTCAGAAATTCTGTCACCTGGGAACCCACAGAAAGACTTCTCAGGGCTAGAGAAAGTGCTGGAGATGTTCGCTTAATGACTGCATGGCAATATGTCTCCCAATTTCTTTAATAGAGGATGTCTTAGGCCTTACCAGCAGCCTCTGTTATGATGCATTTACATCATCCTATATAGTAAAAGCCTAATATGGTAAGTGTCCAATCATCCGGTCAGCCATTCAATCAATCAAAGCATAATCTACACTAATAAAAGAGAAAAATGCTAATTGACCGTACTTTTGCTATGCCCACAGCCAATCAGAGCGAGTATGCAAATTAACCCAACAAACATGGCAGTTAATTTGCATACACTGAGGGAGGGAGGAGTGAAGACTGAAGACAGCATAGAAGGAAGAGGGAAGGAAAGCAGAAAGCAAGGTGGCTGCGGGAGGGAAAGTGCAGGCAGGGCGGGCGGCGGCAGCGGCGGCGGCAGTGGGCAGTGAAAAAGTGCGGGGCGGCAGCGGAAGGGAAAGCACGGGGCAGCGGTGGTGGGAGGGAAAGCGCAGGGGGGGGCGGCAGCTGCAGGAGGGAAAGCGTGGGGTTGGGGGCAGAGAAGGCGGGAGGGAAGGGAAAGCACCAGGTGGCAGCGGGAGGGAAAGTGCGGGACAGCGGTGGTGGTGGGAGGGAAAGTGCAGGTTGAGCGGCGGCTGCAGGAGGGAAAGCGCAGAGGGTGGGGGTGCGGCAGCAATGGGAGTAAAAGCGTGGGGTGGGGGGTGGGGGTCAGAGGTGGCAGGGAAAGCACGGGGGGGGGCGCAGGAGAGGTGGCGGTGCGGGAGGGAAGCCCGCCGGAAGCCCTGTTCTTGCAGGAATCTTCCTGCAATGGGCCTCTAGTATTCTAATGATATGCTAAGGCTGCTCAACTGCTTGCTATAACATGCACTGACCACCAGGGGGAAGACATTCCAACTGGTAGGTTAGTTTGCTGCTGGGGTCCAGCCAATTGGGACTGAGCGAGATGGGCTGGACACGCCCTGGAACCCTCCCACGGACCCTCCCAAGCTTGCAAATCTCCTGCATCCTTCCCCAACCCCGATCTTGCGCCAGTGGGGTCTCTCGGCCTGGCCTGCATCCTCTTGCAATCCGGGGATGTCGGAGAGGCAGTTTCAGCCAGACAGCAGAATGACCGGTCACTATGACACGCACTGACCACCAGAGGGCAGATGCTCAACACAGGAACTACTCCCTGGTGGTCAGTGTGCTCCCACAGAGGGAGTACTGTTCAGCCAGAAGCTGGACTCACAGCTGGTGAGCATAGTGGCAGTAGTAGGAGCCTCTCCTGCCTCCATAGCAATGCTGTGGATGTCCGACTGACAGCTTTTGGACTAAGCCGTCAGTCAGTCATCCTCTGAAGGCTCCCAGACTGTGAGAGAGTACAGGCCGGGCTGTGGGACTCTTTCCCCCCCAATGTACTAATTTCATGCACCAGGCCTCTAGTATTTTATATTCCTCTTGGATGTTCCATAGCAATGATCTATGAGCACCTCAAACTCAGTATGCTCAAAATAAAATTTACTGTATATCATACTTCTCAAACCTGCTTTAATTCCATATTCATTATTTCAGTTCAAATGTTACTACCCATTCACACAAACAAGGAGTCTTAGTTAAATGTCTCATTCTTGCCACTCAATTTTATGTTCAGTTAGTACTCAGGCTTTTTAGGTTTTACCTCTATAAGAATTCTTAAATTGTTTTATTCATTTTGGCTATTTTTATAGTTCCCAGTTAACTTTACTTCAAGCTGACCTCCTCATCACCAAGCTCTCTTCCAAGTACCTTCTCACAATCTATCTCAGATGCATAGTCAAGGTCATTATTACCATGCACAAATTTTATCAAAAAATTTGTCCACTCAGAAAACATTTATGACTTCCTGATAAGGTTTAAATTTTCTCCTACGATTAGACCTTCCATAATTTTGTGTCTCTCACATTTTCTTGTCTTATCGACATTCCCCATCCTCATCCCTGAACCAGTCTTACAACCTATTTTCCAATATGCCTCCATTTCTCAAGTATGCCATGTCCATGTTTCTGGCTTTTTCTGATTGTATTTTTCATAGTGAGCTTTTATGAAACCTTGCCTAATTAGCTAGATAAAATAAATATCTATCCCTTCTGAATACCTTTAGAACTTTTCCAAGAAGCATGTATGGACCTATCTGACTCAGTACCGTACTCACTGCAATATACCTGTAGCCCCCATTTTAGATTTTAAACTGATGAGAAACAGCCTTGTTTATATTAAGGTTTTCTGCAATGCTTTTCATAGTGCTTTGTATATGGATACATTCAATAAATGTTTATCTTACTGAATTAAAGTCATTGTTAGTTCCTTAAAATATGTATTTGCTTTTCCATTGTTTTTATTCTAGTGATGCTATCCCCAGTTGAGACTCTAGTCACTGCTCACCTTCTTTACTACCTTTGTGGACTTTTAACTTTCAACCCATCTTCTTTATGTCTCCATTTGCATTATGTTATTCCCTGTTTCTAATCTCTAAGTGATCTTTCCAGGTCACTTGAATTCTCATCCCCACCTTCCCCAACCCAAACTGACTTCCTACTACCTCATAAATTGCACTCAGCATGTGAAATTCCCCCTAAATTCTATATATGCCATGCTACTGGTACCGTCCTACCTTTGCTCATCCTGTATTTCACCTAGAATATTCAATTTACACGGCATGCGATGTCTAGCTCAAATTTTACTTTTTCTCTGAGGCAGTTCCTCATTATCATTTTTCTATGCATGGCTATTGTACTTAAAACCAGTATCTGAGGGAATCAATCAATGGTTTTCTTATTGCTATAGATTGATTAGTTTTCTTTCTGCAACTTGACTCTATGAGTCCAAGTGCTATTATGCATATACATCTCTTTCCCTGCCAGCCCTTTTAACACAGTTATTTACATAATGCTTCCTGATTGATTAAAAATAATCAGGGATAGGGGCTCCATCCACTAATCAAATGGAACTATATAATGCACATAATCTTCCAGGAAATTGCAGGTAGTTAATGGCTTTTAGAAGGGCTGCCATGCTCTGGGCTGGGATGCTCAACCCAAGGCTCAAGTGGACATGATGGAGGACCAGAGAAGCAGCCTGCAGAACCTAACTCAATGAGATGGTTTATTGTGCCAAACTCACCTGTTGATCCCATCAACCTTATTTATAGTAAGCTAATTCTATTAGCTTCTTAAATCTATTTCAAGAGAGAGTGCATTGTACCCAGCAACCATCATTGAGTAATAGAGTTATGCTCTTTTTACATTAGGCTCCATTCCAGCCAGTCCACCAGAAAGAACATTTTGCATTAATGTTTTCATAGAAGTGTTCAGTTTTCACTTTTTAAAACTTTGTCTCTTTGGTCAATTATTTTGGGCTGCAAAAACCAAAAACAGGTGTGATATTTACCTGCTGATTTTTTAAGAGGGATGGGCAGAGCAACATAAAAGAACATTTATTTCTAGCTGTTAGGGGAGAATCAAGACTCATGATTCTGATTCTACAACGCTTATTAGCTGAAGGTAATAGAGAAGGAAAGGTGTCAGAAAGTTGTAATTGCTGCTTTTATGCTATTATGTAGAACATTGTGCCTTGGGGCTATTTAAAGAGTGGTAGATCCAAGATGGCAGCAGAGGAGGTGGAAGCTACACTCATTCCTCCCGGGACCAAACTGGTATTACAACTACAATAAAAAGCAATCAACCTGAATAATCAACTGAAGAGTAGCTGAAAGAGAAGTCTTATAACCAAGGAATTACAGAAGAAGCTACATTGAGACTGGTAGGAAGGCCAGGACGTGAAAAGTGCTGGCCTTTCTCCCACAAAACGTGGCTGAGATTCTGGAGGGACATCTCAGCTGCAAAGTTTCCCCTGAGAAGCACAGGGTCTCAAACCCAAGCTGGGCTCCCAGGTCTAGTGCACCAGATAACATTTGACTGTGAAAATCAGCAAGAATTCTGTCCATCAGGGAGAGGCAAGAGTCTGCTAGAGACACAGGCACCTCTTAAAGGGCCAATACACAAAATCTCATTGGCAGCCACTTACCCTGGGTTCTGACAAAGAGAGGGCAGAGTGAACTAGGGTTTATGGCTCTGGAGAGAGAGCTGAAGAGACAGATTCCCAGACCCCTCTCCCACAATGTAGCCACCATCTTTCTTGTGTAGATCACTCTCCTCTTTACAGCATCAGCCTGGAGGAATGCAATGGCCCAACTTCTGGACTCCCTGAGATCCACCCTGTGAAGCTTCTGACTGCTGAGGAGTCTGCTGCCTGGATGGAGGGTAGAAGTCTTGGCAGATCAGAGGATCTCTCTGAATGAGTTGTATGGCTTTGGAGTAGGAGGCCATTCACCCCACTTTACTGTGAAGCTGACTGGTGCCTCACACTCACAGGAGGTCTCATAGGCCAACTCTCTGAATTCTAGGTGGTTTCACTCTCTCAACACTTGATGGCTCTACTCTGCCCAGGTCTCAGCAGAATCCAGGACAGACTGGGTTGTGTGGCTCTGGGGTGGGAGCCACTCCTCCAACCTTCTCCTAAACCAGATGGGCACCTCCACCTATCCCGACTTCCAGTGGCCCTGCCCTGCTGAGATTGGGCTGCTGTCAGAATCTGGGAAGACTAAATTGTATGGCTCTAGGACAGGACATGTTTCCCTCACACGCTTAAGCACTGCAGAGCCTTCCTTCACATGGCTAAATATTGGTCTTTTGGGGCCTGATAAACTCTGGTGGCCTCACCCTGACAGCTACCTGAGACCCTCCCCACCCCACCGCAAAGGTGTGAGAGCACCCTACAGGTGGCAGCTAGATGTGGTATACCCTGGGACATTTAGACCCTGCACTGGCACCAAGATTGAACCCATATAGATCTGATGAGCACTGCTTGCCCCTATCTGGTGACTCAGTGAGAACTTTCCTCATGCAACTCGACTACTACCAGAGGCTCTTTCAGCGACTGAGGCGACCTGGCAGTCCACAGGCAAAGACAGGCGAAGGACATCTTGGGTCCATGGGAGCATTGCTGACAAGCCCCAGGGCACAGTGCTAAAACAAGTCACCCCTTCTGTGCATCTTGATTCTTCCTGCACACACCTAGGCCTAGCAGAGGAAGCCATAAACCAAGGATCATTTTGTAACTCCAAACAGGTAGCCCAGGGAATGTCACAGGCAGCGTCTGATATTCACCTGCACCAGAGTCCCGCCCAGGAGAC
Source organism: Ia io (assembly GCA_025583905.1). Lineage (NCBI taxonomy): Eukaryota > Metazoa > Chordata > Mammalia > Chiroptera > Vespertilionidae > Ia > Ia io. The sequence goes on from JAJQQW010000003.1 coordinate 54,080,344, forward strand.
CCCAGAACCAACTCACCCAGTGGCCAGCTTTAGACAGTCTCACAGGTGCCATATCCAAAGGGAAATCTCATCAGGCACCAGACTTGCTGAGGCGAATTCCGTTCCATGTGGTCAGCATGTACACAGCTCCTTGTACACTGGGGTCACGTTTGATCCTCAGAGTAAGCTAGCCTAATGGTCAAACCCACACACAAACGGGCTAAAAGCAATGAAAACTCAAGAACAACAGAAGGGCCCACATAGGCCACAGAAAGGACATTCCTGGAGCACCCAACACAGGTTATCAAGAAGACTGTGTCACGAGGTCCCCCAGAACATGTACTACATAAGGTTACCATATGACTGGGAGTAATAGCAGATCTACCCAATACATAGAAAGAAACACCAAGTGGCAGCCAAAATGTGGAGATAAAGAAACATGTAACAAATGAAAGAACAGGAGAAATATTTAGAAAAAGAGCTGAATGATCACACAACTGCACAACTACAGTCTGTGGTATGAAGGGAAAATATGGCAGCTTCATCCTCAAGTGGATTACTGAGAGAGGTGCCCTCAAGTGTCAGAGCTGAATCGAAGTATAAGTCACAGATAAAAAGCTAAAGGAAGAGAAGCAGAATATCTCTACAATGAGAGGAATAGGACCTATGTGGGGATTGACAAAGACTGATATGGCTAGATCCAAGAAAGAAAGGAAATGTGGTGGTACATGAGCAGGAGTAGGCAGGAACCAGAGCACACGTGGCCACAATAAAAGGACTAGGCTTCACCCTAAGAGGAGTGGCAAGCAGGAAATGTCAAGGACAGATCTTGCTATTAAAGATGATTATGGTTTCTTAGGATATATTGCCAGAAGTGGATTCACTGGGCCAAATGAGAATTCCATTTTTAATTTTAACAGGAAACTCCATACCATTTATCACAGGGGCTGCACCAGTCTGAACTCTCACCAACAATGTACAAGGATTCCCTTTTCCCACATTCTTCTCAACATTTGTCATTTGAGGATTTATTGATGATAGCCATTCTGACAAGTGTGAGGTGATATCTGACTGTGGTTTTAATTGGTATTTCTCTGATGATTAGTGACATTGAGCATCTTTTCATATGCCTATTGGCCACCTCTTTGTCCTCTTTGGAGAACAGTTTATTCAGGTCATTTGCCTGTTTTTTTTATTTTTGAATGGATTGTTTTATTGGTATTGAGCTCTGTATTAATTTTGGATACTAACCCCTTATCAGATGTATCATTGACATATGTTCTCCCATACAGTGGGTTGTCTTTTAATTTTTGTTGATGGTTACCTTTCCTGTGCAAAAACTTTTTACTTTTAGTCCCATTAGTTTATCTTTTATTCCCCTTGCACAAGGAGATATATCAGAAAAACATTGCTATGAGAAATATCCAAAATCTTAGTGCCTACATTTTCTTCTAGGATTTTTGTGGCTTAGAGTTTATCATTTAAGGCTTTTATTCATTTTTAGTTTATTCTTGTGTATGGTGTGAGAAGGCAGTTTAGTTTCAATTTTTTTGCAGTTTTCTGTCCAAGTTATATTCAATTTATTGAATAGACCATATTTACACCATTATATGTTCTTGCCTCGTTTGTCAAATATTAACTGATCATAAAGATGTGAGTTTATTTCTGGGCTCTCTATTTTGATTCATGGACTTATATGTCTGTTTTATGCAAGTGCAATGCTGTGTGATTACTATGGACTTGTAGTAGTATAGTTTGATATCAGGTAGTATGGTACCTCTTTCTCAAGTTGCTATGACTATTTGATATCTTTGTAGTTCCATGTACATTTCTGGAATATTTGTTCCAGATCTGTGAAGTACACCATTGGTATCTTCATGGGAATTGTGTTGAATCTATACTAATAAATTGCTTTGGGTAGTATGGACATTTTAATGATAATAATTATTCCAATCCATGAACACAGTATACGCTTCCATTTGTATGTATCTTCTTCAACTTCTTTCTTCAGTGTCTTATGATTTTTGAAGTACAGGTGCTTTCATGCTTTGTTAAATTTATTCCAGGTTAATTTATTTAGTTTGATTCCATTTTAAGTGTAATTATTTTCTTCTTTTCCCTTTCTGATAGTTAATTATTGGTGTATACAAATGCAACTGATTTCTGGGTATTTATTTTGGATCCTGCTACTTTACTAAATCCAGTTATCAGTACTAGCAGTTTTTGGTAGAATCTTTAGGGTTCCCTATATACAACATCATGCCATTTTCTCTATATACATGTTGACATCACATATATGTGGTCTAACTGATGGGGTCCTGTGTGTAGACAGTTTTTTCACCTGTCTCACATGAGAGGACCCCTGAGGTCTTTATCTGAGACGCCTGAACCCACGTTAGCAGCTGCTCAGAGTCCTTCACCCATGTGGGCCAGGATTGGTGGACCCCATCCCCTTTCTATGGACATTAGTCTTTTATCCCTTTCCCAGGTATTTCATCAGTGCTCTGACGGGTAGTCTCCAAATGCATCTCTGAACAATTGTGCAAGGATTTCTGTGTGGTAACCTCCTTGGATGAGCACTATCAGGTGCAGGTGTGCACCTGTGGAGCTTCGGCAGGTCCTGCACACTGTTTTCCAGAGGAGGGACCTTTCCCCTCACCCCAGGGGATCTGCTGGGGCCTCTGCTGCTTCACGTTGTCCCCAGGGCTGATTGCCATCAGACCAGAAGCCTGCCTGTCTGATGGTGACAGTATTCTCTTCCCAGTGTTGAGACACTGTGTGTGTCCCCATAGGGTTAGTCAGGCAACTCTGACATAACCTGGAGTGTGCACTGCCTCTGGTTGGAAGTACCTGTGTTTGACCTTTGTCCCAGTAGAGACACTGACTTTGGAGGGTTTTCTGCATCACAGGGATGTTAACACTTTCTCTGGGCTGTGAGAAATCCTTTCAGGCTGGTGGTTTCTTTCCAGATTACAGCATTTTTTCCTTTTTTTTTTGGACACTGGAAGAGCCATCCCCTGTCTGACTGGCTTCTGGCCCTAGGGTCACATTTGGCACGGAGGTCTCACGCAGACATCATAGATCAGGCACACACTAAAAGGGCTTCTGTTTCCTCTCCTTCTCCTTCTCCTCCTCCTCCCCCTCCTCCTCCTCCCCCTTCTCCTCCTCCTCCTCCTCCTTCTTCTTTTACCTTTGTTCTCTAGCTCAAATTTCCCTTTCAAATAGCAAAAATGCTATTTCAGATAAAAAAAAAAAGATGTGAACAAACACAAAACAACACCTATTGTAAGATTCCACTTGTATAAATTGTCTGGAATAGGTAAAGGGATAGAGAGAAAGCAGATCAGGGGTTTCCAGGGGCAGGAGGAGTGGGGAGTGATTACTGTTGGAGCAGGGTTTCCTTTTGCGGTCATGGAACATCCTGCAACCAGAGAGTGCTGATGCGTACACAGCGTCGTGAATGTACTTCATGATCAGGAATGGCACCATTTAAAACAGAACAATAACTTTATTATTTAAAAGGGATTATACAATGGATAAATGAAGAACAAAAAGAGAAAAAAATAAAATAATAAAAGCCAAACTCACCGAAACACCCAAAGTAATAAAAAGACCAAAAAAGAAAGTAAACCATGGAGAACATAAAAACAAAATAAAATAAGAAAAATAAAGAAAACAGAAATAACAGGGAGAGGGCATTTAACAAGCGGCCCTTGATAGGCACCTCTACAGGCAGATCCTCCTCTGAGGCAGGAAACAGCAAGGGTCCCAGGGAGGGTTCTTCTTCCAGCGCTGGTGGGGCCTCAGTTGTGTCTGGGGCCGGCCCTGGCTCCACAACTGCGTCTGGAGAGGCTGCTGGAGGTGGCACGGGCTCTGGAGGTGCACACGCCTCCAGCTCTGCCTCCAGCTCCTCAGGGTGGACTTTGGGTGTTACAGGAGGAGCCACATCTGCCCCCTGGGCTGGTGCTGGAGTGGTGAGAGGAGAGAAGGTCACCCACGTGCCAGAATTCCCTTGTGCCCCCAAAACACAGAGCACAGCTAGAGCCCAGGACCCATCACAGGACGCCCTCCCGCCCAACGTCCAGCAGGCGGGTGGTCTGAGCCAGTCTTTGCTCCTGGCCAGGCTCTGAGGGCTCCCTGTGTGTCTGGCAACAATCCCTCCCCATAAGCTCACAGGGACCTCCCCACCCATTCCACCCCCACCGCCCACCTTCTCACCCTTGGGCTCTGCTTCCTTGGGCTCCAGAAGGTCTTCAAGCCACGGGCCAAAGCATACGAGCCCCGAGTTGAAAAGTAACCTCCGCCTGTTGGGACTGAGCGGCTTCGAGGTTGGAGGCTGGTGGGGCCTGTGTGGCTCGGGTGGAGGAGTCCATCTCCCTGCACCCATGGGCCCCGGTTCCCCAGACCCCCAGGCGTCCACACGCACTTCAGGCCTGCTCTGGCCCTCAGTGGTGTGGCTCACGGGCCCCTCCCTGCTGGGCGTGGGGCGGGGGTCTTCATGGACCAGCTGCGGCTCCTCCTTGACCAGTTTCAGCCAATCGTTGGCCCGGGGGGAGCTCTGCAATGACAGTGATCTCAGCTGACTGGGAGGACTCAAGCCTGGCCCTGGTCACTGCTGCTTCTGCCCACTGGACCTTCTGCTCCCGGTTCAGGTCCAGCCCTGTGTCTACACACACATCCACCCAGGGGAAGTGAGACTCACCTCCAGGGCTCAGGATAGACCTCGGGCGGAGGGTGCCACCCACACTCCACATCCACCCAGCCAGCCTCAACCTGGGGTGTGAACATCACTGGTCCTGACCCCAAACCCAGCCTGTTCCTGTTCTGGACAGACCCTCCCCAGGTGAACACCCCCTTTACCCCCCACCCCCCAAACACACGGGGAGGGGACATGGGGCCGCTCAGGTGGGATCAGGGCGGTGGCCTGGCCCCAACAAACCTCCTGTGTTACCTCTGAGCGCCGCCGCCGGGAAAAGGGCCACAGGCGTCCTTGGCGCTGAGTCCGGGTCCGGATCCAGCGCGGCCACGACTGAACACACAGTTAGGAAGTGAGGTCACTGGCTGGGTCCCCCGGCCCAAGCACCTCCTCAGACATGAGCAGTGACCTCACTCCCTGACGATGGAGCCCAACAGAACCGGGAACCCGGTAACCAGGCAGCCACATTCTATAACTGCCCTTCCCTCTCACTCGGATACAGACCTCGGAGAGGACACCATGTTTTCGTGTTGTCTCCCCGTGTCCCGAGGCCGATGCCCCAAGAGAGGCAGCGATGAGAGTGTGTTCAGTCGTGGCCGCCGCTGGATCCGGACCCGGACTCAGCGCCAAGGACGCCTGTGGCCCTTTTCCCGGCGGCGGCGCTCAGAGGTAACACAGGAGGTTTGTTGGGGCCAGGCCACCGCCCGGATCCCACCTGAGCGGCCCCATGTCCCTCCCCGTGTGTTTGGGGGTGTGGGGTGGAGGGGTGTTCACCGGGGGAGGGTCTGTCCAGAACAGGAACAGGCTGGGTTTGGGGTCAGGACCAGTGATGTTCACACCCCAGGTCAAGGCTGGCTGGGTGGATGTGGAGTGTGGGTGGCACCCTCCGCCCGAGGTCTATCCTGAGCCCTGGAGGTGAGTCTCACTTCCCCTGGGTGGATGTGTGTGTAGACACAGGGCTGGACCTGAACCGGGAGCAGAAGGTCCAGTGGGCAGAAGCAGCAGTGACCAGGGCCAGGCTTGAGTCCTCCCAGTCAGCTGAGATCACTGTCATTGCAGAGCTCCACCCGGGCCAAGGAGAGGCCACAGCAGGTCAAGGAGGAGCCGCAGCTGGTCCATGAAGACCCCCGCCCCACGCCCAGCAGGGAGGGGCCGGTGAGCCACACCGCTGAGGGCCAGCGCAGGCCTGACGTGCGTGTGGCCACCTGGGGGTCTGGGGAACCGGGGCCCATGGGTGCAGGGAGATGGACTCCTCCACCCGAGCCACACAGGCCCCACCAGCCTCCGACCTCGAAGCCGCTCAGTCCCAACACACGGAGGTTACTTTTCAACTCGGGGCTCGTATGCTTTGGCCCGTGGCTTGAAGACCTTCTGGAGCCCAAGGAAGCAGAGCCCAAGGGTGAGAAGGTGGGCGGTGGGGGTGGAATGGGTGGGGAGGTCCCTGTGAGCTTATGGGGAGGGATTGTTGCCAGACACACAGGGAGCCCCCCAGAGCCTGGCCAGGAGCAAAGACTGGCCTCAGACCACCCGCCTGCTGGACGTTGGGCGGGAGGGCGTCCTGCGGAGGGTCCGGGGCTATAGCTGTGTTCTGTGTTTTGGGGGGCACAAGGGATTGCTGGCATGTGGGTGATCTTCTCTCCTCTCACCACTCTAGCACCAGCCCAGGGAGCAGACGTGGCTCCTCCTGTAACACCCAAAGTCCACCCTGAGGAGCTGGAGGCAGAGCTGGAGGCAGAGCTGGAGGCGTGTGCACCTCCAGAGCCCGTGCCACCTCCAGCAGCCTCTCTAGATGCAGCTGTGGAGCCAGGGCCGGCCCCAGACACAACTGAGGCCCCACCAGCGCTGGAAGAAGAACCCTCCCTGGGACCCTTGCTGGTTCCTGCCTCAGAGGAGGATCTGCCTGTGGAGGCGCCAACTCAAGGGCCGCTTGTTAAATGCCATCACCCTGTCCCAAGGGGAAAGCTTGTTTGCCCCCCACTCCTTGATATTTCCGTTTTCTTTATTGTTCTTATTTTGTTTTTATGTTCTCCATGGTGTACTTTCTTTTTTGATCTTTTTCTTGCTTTGGGCGTTTGGGTGAGTTTGGCTTTTATTATTTTCTTTTTTCTGTTTTTGTTCTTCATTTTTCCATTGTATAATCCCTATTAAATAATAAAGTTATTGTTCTGTTTTAAATGGTGCCATTCCTGATCATGAAGTACATTCACGAGGCTGAGCAAGCATCACCACTATCCTCCTAGAGGCAGTGCACACACCTGTACATCTCAGAGATGCCCTACCTCCCTAAAGGGGAGATATATACTGTGAACACTGGGGAGGGAGCACTGTCACCATTAGACTGACAGGCTTCTTGTCTAGTGGGGACCAGTCCTGGGGGACAAAGTGAGGCAGCAGGGGGCCAGCAGATTTTCTAGGGAGCAATGGGGAGTCCCCTCCTCTGGGAGAACAGTGCACAGGACCTGTCAAAGTCTTACAGGTGCACAACCTCCCCTAGCAGTGTTCACCCTAAGAGGTCACCTCAATGACATTCTTGCACAAATTTTCAAAGATGCGTTGTTGAACTAACCATCATGCAGTGATGAAATTGCAGGGAAGTTGAGAGGGTGTGGGCTCCACCAATCCTGGTGCACATGGAGGAGGGAAGCTCAGCTGCTGCTAAAGCCGGTGCTGGGGTCGCTACATGCTGACAAATTAAGAGCTCAGGGTTCCTCTCACATGAATTGAAAAGAAAATAATGAAATAGAGTTTGATATCCTAAAAGAAAATACTGACTTACCAGAAGAAGTGCCTCTAATTTCTGTCTATTTTTCTGAAAACCAAGAAGTTCATGTAAAAAAGATTATTTTTTTAATTGACTAAAGTTTTGCATGTGTCTAAAAACATTAATATTTTAACTCTTTCTTATTCTGTTTTGATTTAGTTGGATTTTAAGCCACAGTTCAAACCTAATTTTTTCCTTTATTTGATTGTTAGATCAAAACCTCTTTGTAAAAATATGTTTCAAAATATTTTGTGGAATATAAAAGAACACATCCTTTTTTTTTCTTTATTTATTAAGGTATTACATATGTGTCCTTATCTTCCCCATTCCCCCACTGCCACTCATGCCCTCATGCCCCTGATGTCTGTGTCCATTGGTTAGGCTTATATGAATGCATATAAGTCCTTTGATTGATCTGTCTACCTTACCTCCACCCTCCCCTACCTTCCCTCTGAGATTTGATGGTCTGATTGATGCTTCTCTGTCTCTGGATCTATTTTTGTTCATCAGTTTATGTTGTTCATTATATTCCACAAATGAGTTTGATCATGTGATATTTATCTATCTCTGATTGGCTTATTTTTCTTAGCGTAATGCTCTCCAGTTCCATCCATGCTGTTGAAAATGGTAAGAATTCCTTCTTTTTAGTATGGAGTTTCCTCAAATAACTATATATGGAACTCCCATTTGACCCAGTGATTCCACTTCTAGAAATATATCCCAATAAACTGGAAACACCAATCAGAAAGGATATATGCACTCCTATGTTCATAGCAGCACAATTTATCATAGCTAAGATTTGGAAACAGCTTAAGTGCCCATCAGCAGATGAGTGGATTAAAAAACTGTGGTACAACTACACAATGGAATAATACACTGCATTAACGAAAGAACACATCCTTCAAGTAAAAAATTATTTTTCTTACTTAACCAAAATGAAAAAGATATGTTAAAGAAATCATATTTTTAACAGTTTAATTTTTGCCTTGTTTCTGGTTTAAATGAAAGTTCTTTTAGCCATAAGAAAGCAGATACTGGATACTCCAAAGACAAGTGTGACATTTAAAATATTCAGAGCATATATTTGAAAATAATTGAATATGGTCAATAGAATTTTTTTCCCATGTGTACTTGTGGGAGAATGATATTCACCTGGCTGGGGTTTAACTTTTGCTCTATGCACTTTTAGAAGGATTTTTTTTCTTGTTCTTAATACGACTTTTGGTTTCTAAAAACCCCACCAATTCTCTCCTTTTATCAACAGGCAACTTATATATGTCTAGAGGCCTGGTTCATGAAAATCATGCACGGAGCGGGAGGGAGGGGTCCCTCTGCCCGGCCTGCACCCTCTCAATCCGGGACCCTCTCAATGGGGAATATATGACTGTCATTTTAGGCCTGAGTGGAATCAGGCCTAAGCCATCAGTCAGACATCCCTCTCACAATCTGGGTCCGCTGGCTCTTAAGTGTTCACCTGCCTGCTGATCCTCCGAACCACCTCTGCCTCGCCCCCCGCCCCCACCGTAGCTTTGTCCAGAGGGACATCTGGTCTAATTAACATGTTACCCTTTTATTAGTATAGATGGTTACTGAGCAGTGCATTCTGGGGAACATGGGAAAGTGGCCCTATGACTCAGAGACCAGGGACTCCACAAGAAGCTGTGAGGTCCGGTCTTACTCAGCAGAGGATGGGCCTTGAATCATGTGCAAGGCCTGGACTGTGTTTAGGTTTGAAGAGCCTCCCACCTCCAGGCTACACTTGCACTGTGGCCTCCCGCACACACCCTGACCCAGGTTCAAACCCACAACCTTTCAATGTATAGGACGAAGCTCCAACCAATGGAGCCACTGAGCCAGGGCAGTTATTCTTGGCTTTTATTTCTTTTCTTTTCTTTTTTTCTTTTCTTTGTTTACCCTTTTTATTAAATCTTTATTGTTGAAAGATTTACATAGGTCCCCTTTCCCCTCATTAACCTTTTCCAGACTACTACTCCCCCTGGCCCTCACCACCTCATTGTCTGTGTCCAGGGGTGATGCTTATATGCAATAAGGCCATTGGTTGATCTCTTTCCATCCACCCATCATCCCCCACCTTCCCTCTGAGGTACCACAGTCTGTTCTTGCATCTATGTCTCTAGGTCTATTTTTGTTCTTCAGTGTATTTGGCTCATTAGGTAATGCTCTGGTTGTGATCACTTGGGTTTTCTAAAGATGTGGTCATATCATGTACAAATCTTTTTTTTTCTTTTTCCAAATGTACTTGTGGACACATTGGGAATATAGATACCAGAAACAGAAGTCTGTGAATAAGTTTGGAATAGTATGCTTTCTCTTTTGTTACGTTGTGAACATCATCCTGTGCTCCTGCCGTGTTGAGAACACCTAGTACTGTGGCTGCAGGGAGGCTCTCATTGGCAACTCATCCACATAGAGCCATAGCCTCCCTCTCCATCAGCCACAGCTCCCAGGACAGACACATGCACTCCTCAGCATAGGTGGGTACACTTGGCCACCTCCTGCAGGCTTGCCCCCCTGTCATCACCTGGTGGGGCCCACCTTCTGCATATCACCCTCTTGTTCCTACTGCCAGACCTTTCCATGCACTTCCTCTCACCCAGCCCCCTCTTTCCTCCTGTCATGTCCGGAACCCCAGGTGCTGTCTCTGCAAGATCTGTGACACTCCCTACCGGACCATTTCATCTTATTCTTCCATGGCGCCCAGTGTTTCTTCCGCCTCGTTAACTTGGTTTGAATCTGAACGGAAATGGCTCCATCTTCTATTTCTTTTGTGTCCTTTCCACCCTAAGTTAATGCCATGTCCTTAGTATGTGGCTATGAGATGTCTCTGTGACTGAGCTGGGAAACCTTTTACGTTTTTCTTTCCTTTTCTTTCATCTCAGGTTAACTGAGCTCTGCAGTTTGTGTGGGACCGAGGGCTCTGGGAATACAATGCTGAGCCCTCTGAACTCTTTATTGTATTATTTGATTCCTGGGGTTGAATTAAACATGAAAATAGAAGAAAATATACCCTTAGATATACAATCTGAGTTATTACCCGGAGATTTCCGCGGGAGCTGACACTGAGGCATGAGACACATGTGTTTATTGGTCAGTTTCCTCACCTACGGAACGAAGGTTGAACCTGCCCCTCGGATTCTTTGGAGGTTGGATATGATGCATCCAGAGGAATTAACTGGCAGCTCGGAGAGTAAGATCGGAAGTCAACAGACACTTGTTACCTTTACCCGGACAGAGCTAGAAAAACACAACTCTTGTTATCATAACACCAGGAAGGTGCTATGCCTGTGGGAGGAGGTGCAGGGAACCAGGGCTGCCCCCTTGCTCCTGCCCCACCTTCCCTCCCTCCACCCCTGCACTGGCCCAGCATCCTGGCTCGGCCCCTCCCCCATCCCTCCATTGCAGAACCGCTCAATTCAGGCTCTGGCCCCATCCATCCCACAGGGAGGAGCATGCGCAGTTTCTTGCAGACCCAGAAGCTGCTGTGGAGTAGGGAGGTGGCGGTTTTTCCCAAGGAGGGTGTTTATGCTTTAAAGGTGATGCTCTCCATCCACCTCCCAGTAGTGAAGGCTGAGGGTCGCTGGAGGCACTGAAGTCCTTGTTGAAGTCTCCACTCCGGAACGTCTCAGAGCGGTTAGTCTGCATCCCAGAAGGCTGCACAGTAGAGGCACCAGGTTCCTTTCAGAAGAAACTGAGGATCGATCAGAGCCTGCTGGCTGTAGGGAGGGACCAGGAGGTCTGCCTTGCACCTGCTTGCCAGTCCCCAGTCACACTCTACTGCCACGCAGACCGGTTCCCCATGGTTCCCCATTGGCCAACCAGTGATGGGATCCTGCAGGCTTGGGGGAGTGACTGAGAGGTGGCCAATGCCACCTCATGGTGACCGGTTGTTTGGTTGTTGCGGTCGTTAGGGACACTGGCTTTTTATATATATAGATAATTGAATTTCAAATGGGGAGAAACCAACTCTTTTAATTATTTATAGAAATTTGGTTGTATAGTGTTTGGAAACTCATAAAAATGTCATGGCTGTTCATAGTTATTTTTATGACTATTCTCACTGTGAAATAGATATATAAAGTCCCTATTCTTTTAGCTGGGAAACTTTAAAACTTGTGGGCATGGTATAAGTGGGAATCTTTTTTATTGGTATTTCCAGTCTGTCAGCTCAGTGAATGTTTGGAGAGTGGGAAAATGTCCTTGTCTAGGTTGGTGGTAATATTGTTGGGGTTAGGATTAGGGACATTCATGAGGCAGCCAAGTCAGGTGACCAGAGAGACTGTATAGTAATGAGCCCCACAAGGCACTTTCTATATAATACACCCTACCTATACACAGACACAAATACAGAGAGGCAGACAAATGAAAAGACAAATAAATATGCCCCAAATGAAATAACAGGAGAAATCCCCAGGAAAAGAACTAAATGAAATGTAGGAAAATAGTCTACCAGATACAGAGTTCAAAACAATGGTTATAAAGGTGCTCAAGGAACTTAGGTATGAATGTATAAATTCAGTGTGAACTTAAACAAAGAGATAGAAAGCATAAAAAGCAACAACAAAGGAAACCATAAAAAAAAACAGTCAGAAATGAAGAATACAATATCTGAAATGAACTCACTAGAAGAAATCAAAAGCAGGTTAGATGAAACAGAAGATCAATTCACCAATTTGAGTACAAGATAACAGAAAACACCCAAGCAGGAGCTAAAACAGCAGGGGAGTAGGTAGAACTATATTCACCTCCTCGGGACCAAATTGGAATTATAACTAAAACAATAGAACAATCAACCAGAATAAGAAACTGAAGACTACCTGATCAGAAATCATAAAATGAAGGATTTACAGAAGATGAAGGATTTACAGAAGAAGCTACATCAAGATTGGTAGGAAAGGTGGAGACCTGAAAAGGGCTGGCTCCTCTCCCATGATTGGTGGCTATGATGCTGGAAGGGATATCTCTGCTGCAAAGGCTCGCCCTCAGGAGTATGAAGTCTCAAATATCTGCTAGGACCCCCAACCCAGAGCACCAGAGCCAGTAAGAGACACCCATATAACATCTGGCAGTGAAAATCAGTAGAGACTCTGTCTGCCAGAGAGAGACAGAAGTCTGCTAAACACACAGGCATACTCTTAAATGGTTAACACGCCAAGTCTTAGTCATAGTTACTCAACATGGGCTCCTGTGAAGGAAGGGCAGAATGGACTAGACTCGCATGTGGAAACTCTGGGCCTTGTGGCTCTGAGGAGAGAACTGAAGGGACAGTTGCCAGAATCTCTGTTCTAAGTTCCTCTCCCACACTCTAAATACCATCTTTCTTGGGTGGAACTCCCCCCTCCTTCTGGTATCAGTCTGGGGAAATGCAATAGCCCTACCATCTGGACTCCTTGTTGTCCCAACCTGCACAGCTCACACCCTACTGAGGAGTCAGCTGTCTGGTCAGGAGTGTACAGGCACAGGAAGACTCAGGGGTGTCAGTGACTGAGTTGTGTGGCTGAGAAGCAGGGTCCATTCCTTCCTCCTTCAACCAAGCATGACTGGCACTCTGCCTTATGGGACATATATTTATCCCACCATTTTGACTTCCAACAGCCCTGCCCAACTGAGCTCAGGCTCCTGGAAGAATCTGAGAAAAACTGAGTTGTGTGGCGCTAGGATGGTGGTCATTTTTGCCTTGCATGCTTGACAGGTACAGAGCCTTACCTTCATACAATAAAATCTTGGCCTGTTTGGGGCTGATAAATTCTGCTGGCCTTACCCTGACAACCCACTACAAAAGTATAAGCAGACACCCAGTGGGTGACAACTAGACTTGGTATACACTGAGAAATTTGCTGAATGGCCTCAGACCCAGCACTGGCACTGAGATTGAACCTTACCTCCACCTGGTGACTCAATGAGAACGTTCAATATCATGCAACTTGATTATTGCCAGAAGCTCTTTCAGTGACTGAGGTGACAGGCAGCCACAAGTGGAGGCAGGCGAAGGAGCATCTCTGGGTGTTCTGGGCCTTTTGTTGACCTGCTCCAGGATGCAGTGGTGGGGAAGCTGGCCTTGGTACATAACATGTTCCTTCCCATGCACACCCAGACCCAGTAGAGGCAGCCACAAATGATGGATCTCTTTGTAGCTTCAAACAGGTGGCCCATGGACAGTCACAGGCAGCATCTGACACTGACATACACCACTCTCTCCCAAGAGGCCCCAGAAATAACACACATAGTGGTCAATTTCAAACAACATCAGAGCAGGATCCAATTAGCTTCAGAAGCAGCATATCCAAAGGGAGATCTTGGAAGGTACCAGACCTGCTGAGTTGAATTCCATTCTGTGTGGTCAGGACCTGCACAGCAAGTCGTACACTGTGGTCATACAAGGTTGCTACTCAGAGGGTTGACCCCACACACAAACGGGCCAATAGCAATCAAGACTCAAATACAACAGAAGGGCTCACACTCAAATACAACAGAATGGTTCACAAGGGACATTCTTGAAGCACACAGCTTAGGTGATCAAGGAGACTGTGCCACTAGATCTCATGTACAGCATAGCCCAATTTATGAAGATTGGGAGACATAGTAGATTTACTTAATACATAGAAACAAACACATGGGCAACCAAAATGTGGAGACAAACAAACATACCACAAATGAAAGAACAGGATAAATTTCCAGAAAAAGAGCTATATGAAACAGACAGAAACAATTTACCAGATATAGAGTTCAAAACATGATAAAGACGCTCAAGGAACTTACTGAGAACAACAACAGCATGAAAAAGGACATAGAAGAACCAATCATAGCCAGGCTGGGTGTGTCTCAGTGGTTGAACATTAACCTATAAACCAGGAGATCACAGTTTGATTCCTGGGTTGTGGGCTCAATCCCCAGTGGGTGCCTGTAGGAGGCAGCCAATCAGTGATTCTGTTTCATCATTGGTGTTTCTATCTCTCTCTCTCTCTCCCTCCCTCTCTCTGAAATCAATGGAAACATTTTTAAAAAGTTAAAGAGAATACTTTCAAAGGAAAACAAACAAAAAGAGATGGATGCCGAAACCGGTTTGGCTCAGTGGATAGAGCGTCGGCCTGCGGACTAAAAGGTCCCAGGTTTGATTCTGGTCAAGGGCATGTACCTTGGTTGCGGGCACGTCCCCAGTAGGGGTTGTGCAAGAGGCAGCTGATCGATGTTTCTAACTTTCTATCTCTCTCTCTTCCTCTCTGTAAAAAATCAATAAAATATATTTAAAAAAAAAAGAGATGGAATCCATTGCCAGTTAACCCACCTTGCAAGAAATGTTAAAAGATCTTCAGAGAGAAGGAAAATATGGATATGTATATATTTGCTCATGTCCAACTGAAATAAATGACAGAAATGCTTCAAGAAACAGATGGGAGCCCTAACCAGTTTGGCTCAGTGGATAGTGTGTTGGCCTGCGGACTGAAGGGTGTCAGGTTCGATTCTGGTAAAGGGCATGTACCTTGGTTGCGGGCACATCCCCAGTAGGGAGTGTGCAGGAGGCAGCTGATCAATGTTTCTCTCTCATCTTTGTTTCTAACTCTCTATCCCTCTCCTTTCCTCTTTGTAAAAAGTCAATAAAATATACTAAAAAAAGAATAAGAAACAGATGGGATAATAATTTAGAAATATTTTGTTACTATTAGGTACTTATGCTACTCATAATGTGATATACTATTATTTGAAAGTGAGGTTGGATAGGTTGCAAATATGTATTGCAAACTCTAGAGCAGGCATCCTCAAACTACGGCCTGCGGGCCACATGCGGTTGTTTTTGCCGTTTTGTTTTTTTTACTTCAAAATAAGATATATGCAGTGTGCATAGGAATTTGTTCATAGTTTTTTTAAACTATAGTCCGGCCCTCCAATGGTCTGAGGGACAGTGAACTGGCCCCCTGTTTAAAAAGTTTGAGGACCCCTGCTCTAGAACAATCAGTAAAAAATAAAGAATAAACAGATAAGTAGAAATGGATTCTAAAATGTCCCAGATTCTGGTAATAGTAAATAATCCCTTTAGAAAAGACAATAAAGACCATAAAGGAAATGTTGGTAGTAATGAGTGAACGGATGAAACATCTTAAATTAATTATAAAATAGAGCCAAATGAAAAGTCCATAAACATAAAATACAAGTTTTTAAATGAAATATTTACTGAATGAGTTTAGCAGTGAATGGAATACAGCAGAAGAAAAGAGAGATCTCAGAGGCTGATCAAAAGACATTTCTTGGACTGAAGAACAGAAAGAAAAAAAAAATGAGTATGTCTTTGGTGACCTATGGGAAATATCAATGATCAAACATAACTGAAGTTGCAAAAATTGGAAAGTAAATTGTGGGAAAAGAATTTGAAGACAGAATTGCTAATTTTTTTTCTCAAAATTTGTTATAAAAAGATGAATTTAAGGACCCACACAACTCAGAGAATACTGATCCAGATATAGTCAAAGAAAAATAATATGTAGGTGTAGTATAGTCGAACTCTTGACAAACAAATATAAAGAGAATATTATGAAATCTTCTACATATTAAAGTCATGCAGTTTTAAGTGATGTCTTACATCTAATAAATTACATAGAGACCAGAGAACAATGGAGCAACATCTTTAAAGTGTTTGGGTGGGAAGGGGACTGTCAATCAAGATATCTGTATTCAACGAGCACATCTGTCAAAAAGCAAAAGCGAAATAGAGACATTTTTGGATTAATGAAATGTTTGAAAATTAATTTCTAACATACCCATAATGGTCTAACTCAGGAGAAATTACACCAAAACGAAATTTGGATTTGCAGGGAGAAATGATGAGTTCAGAAATGGTAACTATTCCTATTATATGCCTATTATTCACATATCAACATTGATCAACTTAAAGGACATTAAGTCAAGTAAGCCAAACAGAGAAGGATAAATATTGTATGAGCTCACATATATGTGGAATTTAAAAAGAAAACAGCTCAAACTCATAAGAACAGAATAGAATGGTGGTTGACAGTGACTGGGGATGAGGAAATGGGCAGATGTTGGTCAAAGGGTACAAACTTTCATTTAGAAGATAAGTTCTGGAGTTCAAATGTATGGCATGGTAACTGTAGTTATTAATACTTTTTATATACTTGAAATCTGTTGAGATAAAGATTTTGTGTTCTCACCACACACACACACACACACACACACACACACACACACACAGATAATTACATGACATCTGTATGAAGTGTTCATTGAATACAGATGTCTACATGGTGAATATATTAACTTGACTGTTGTAACCACTTTACCAAGTATATGTATAGCAAATCATCATGTTGTACACTAAGTCTATACAATTTTATTCTATTAATTATGGATCAATAAAGCTAGAAAAATAAAAACCCAAAGCAAGGACAATATGTGGGGAAATAGAAAATACTACTTTTCCTCCAACTAATTTCTTTAATAGATAACTAAATATTTAAAAATATAACATTGTGTTATGGAATTTAAATTTTTTGCAGAAGGAAAAATATATGGCAGCAACAGTGGAAGAACAGGGGTGGTAAATAAAATATACTTTTGATTAGCAAGGTTCTATATGACTCAGATTTTTTTTATTTTTATTGAGCTTAAGGGGTTTGCAGTGGTTACAAGATTATGCAGATTTCAGGTGTACCGTTCTATAATACATCATCTGTATATTGTATTTGTGTTCACTACCCCAAGTCAAGTCTTATTCTGTCACCATTTATCTCCCCTTTTCCCTGCTCCTCCTCTACCCACCCTCCCAGCCCCAGGCAATAACCACACTGTTGTCCTTGTCCATCAGTTTTTCCTCTTTTTTTTTTTTTCCTTTTTGCTCAACCCCTTCTCCCCCTCCACTCAACCTTTCAAACCTCCCCACACCCCATACAGCTATCAGCCTGCTCTCTACCTATAAGTCTGTTTCTGTTTTGCTAGTTAATTAATTTTGTTCATTAGATTCCACATATGAGTGAAATCATATGGTACTTGTCTTTCTCTGACTGGCTTATTTCACTTAGCATATTTTTCATAGAAACTTTTTGACTTTACTATTTGTTATCTGCTTAGTTTATCACTAAGTGTGCTTAATACAGAAGGCCAGGAGACATATGAAAACATGCTCAAAGTCACTAATCATCTGAGAGATGCAAATCAAAACACTTATCAGAATGGCTGTCATCAACAAATCAACAAACGACAAGTGCTGGAGAGGATGCGGAGAAAAAGGAACCCTCTTGCACTGCTGTGGAAATGCAGACTGGTGCAGCCACTGTGGAAAACAGTATAGCATTTCCTCAAAAAATTACAAATGGAACTGCCATTTGACCCAGTAATCCCACTTCTAGGAATATATCCCAAGAAAAAGAAACACCAATCAGTAAAGATATATGGACCTCTATATTTATAGCAGCACAATTTAAATAGCTAAGATTTGGAAACAGCCTAAATGCCCATCAGCAGATGAGTGGATTAGAAAAGTGTGGTACATCTACACAATGGAATACTTTGCTGCTGTAAAATAGAAGGAATTCTTACCATTTGCAACAGCATGGATGGAACTGGAGAGCATTATGCTAAGGGAAATAAGCGAGTCAGAGAAAGATAAATATCATATGATCTCACTCATTTGTGGAATATAATGAACATCATAAACTGATGAACAAAAATAGATACAGAGACAAAGAAACATTTAACAGACTGTCAAATTACAGCGGGAAGGCAGGGAAGGGTTAAAGGGGTGGGGGTAAGAGATTAATCAAAGGACCTGAATGCATGCATATAAGGATAACCAATGGACACAGACACTAGGGGAGAGGACATGAGGACATGTACCGGGCGGGGGTGGGGAGTGAGGGAGGAGATCAGTGGGGGAAAAGGAGACATATATACTACTATTTATAATACTTTAAACAATAAAAAAGGAATAGTTCATATTATTTACTTTTTATATGCTAAATGTTATCTGTTGAGAGGTAAGTTAAAATCTTTTCTAATGAGGTATTTTTGGATTTCTTATACTTTTACCATCATTTCCTCATGCGTTTGAGTATAATATTTTATGTGCATAAAAAGTTTACTTTTCATTTAATTCTGTTGAATTGGCAGTTTTATCATTACATAGTGACTTTTTTAGTGACTTTTTTGTTTCTTAATAATCTGCATTGCCTCAAAATTTCTTTTATCTTATGTATTGTTTTTATTGGAAAACTTTATTTTGTGCTCGTCCTAGAAAATAAAATTTGTTTATCACAGTGGCCACTGTGCTTTTTCTGGGAAAGAATATTAAACATTTTTATAAAAACAATGTAATATATATATTCCATCATACTTTAGTTTTCAGATATTTTTCACTGTTTTAATGACTACTATTTTCATTTTGGATATTCTTATTCCTGGATGCATTTGTTCCAATGCACATAGACATATTTTATTATTATTTGCTTTTTTTTTTAATATGTTTTCATTGATTTTTAGAGAGAGAGGAATGGGAAGGGAGAGAGATAGAAACATCCATGAGAGATAAACATCAATTGGATTACCTCCCTCTCACCCCCTACTGGGGATCAAGCTTGCAACCCAGGCATGTACCCTGACCCAAAATTGAACTGGTGACTTCCTGGTGCTTGGTTCCACCCTCAATCACAAGCTTCACTAGCTGGGCTACATAATATTTTAAATGAATATTAAGTTTCGTTTCTGTTTATGAAGCTTTGGTTCATTACTATTTTTAAATATATAAGTTAAGGGAATTGTTTTTCCTTTCTTATACTAGGGATACAATGTTATTCTGAATGTAAAATAAAACATGCAGATGATAGTTAATTATGTTTTGTAATATGTATAACATCTTGTTAATAAACATTAAATGAGCCCTGGTGGTGTGGCTCAGTGTTTGGGCATCAACCCTTGTATCAAAAAGGTTGATGGATGGATTCCTGGTCAAAGCACATGCACAAGTTTGCAGGCTCCATACCTCTTAGGGGGTGTGCAGGAGGCAAATTATTGATGTTCTGCTGTCACACCCATGTTTCTCTCTTTCTCTCTCTCTTTCTCTCTCTCTCTCTCTCTCTATCTATCTATCTCTTTCTCTCTCTCCCCCTCTTCCAATCTTTTTCTAAAAATCTTCAAAATAAATAAGTAAATAATGAACACTAGATGAAACTTTTGAGTTATGAAGTTTTTTTATGGCATGTACTCCTTTTAAGAAAATAATAATTGCCTGGATGGCATCACTCAGTGGTTGACCATCGACCTATGAACCAGTAGGTCATGGATTCAATTCCAGTTCAGGGCACATGCCAGGGTTGTGGACTAGATCCCCAGTGGGGGGCATGCCGGAGGCAGCCAATCAATGGTTCTCTCTCATTATTGATGTTTCATCTCTCTCTCAATCTCCTTTCCTCTCTGAAATCAATAACAATGTATTTTTTTAGAGAAAATTATTAAGAATAAATTACATTTGAAATTTATTATTATAAATTACATTTGAAATTATAATTAAAATTACCAAATTATCTAATTAATGTGGGCATAAACATTTTATTGCTTTCACAGTGTTGTCTGAGACCACTTTAGTTAGGCACCTCTTTTAGTGTGTGAACCTATATTCAGAACATTGTAAATAAGAAATAGAGTGAAATTCATTTAAATAAGAAATAGAGTGAAATTCAATTAAAACACAATTATTCACATATTTCAAGATAGTGTAATCCATGTGACTTTTATTTTATCATGTTTTACTTTGAAAATACCAAATCACCTGGTTTTTTTGTGAGACTGCTAAAAACCAATTGTATATACAAACCATAATTTGAGAAGCCCTTTTGAGTGTTTATAAAAGCATTGGCAAGAAGCTAATAGATTCCTGAAATTGAGCAGTCTTTAGCGTCATAAAGAAGTAATAGAATATGCCAAATTAAAGTTAAAGTCCTATCACTTTCTTTTCCCTAGGGAAGCAATGCTCAATTTATTTTCTTCAGAAAATAAAACAAGATGTATATTTTTCCTTCAAACATCTGATTTAAGGACAGGTGTGTGTTTTTTCAAAGCAAATGTTTAGCTATAGTCACTTCTGAAAATTATATTGATTTTATCTTATTCCAATGAAGATTCTTTTGGACATACACAGAACTGTCATCAATCTCATGGTCTTTAATAAAACAGTTGACATGAAATTATATTTCAGATTATGAAATAGTATTTATTTATTTACTATTTATTTATTTATTGGGGTGATATATATATATAAAAGCCTGTTCAACCATTCAACCATTCGACTGTTCAACTGGTAGCTATGACATGCACTGACCACCAGGGGAAAGATGCTCAATGCACAGGCATGGAAACATGGAACAGACTGATGAATCTCAGAGGGAAGGGAGGAGGGAGAAGGGTGGGAAGAGATTAACCAAATATCTTACATGCATACTAGAGGCCTAGCATGGGTCTATTGGCCTGGCCTGCAGAGATCAGGTTGATTCTGGCTCTCTGACATCCCCCAAGGGGTCCTGGATTGTAAGAGGGCTCAGGCCAGGCCAAGGGACCCCACCGGTGCACGAATCTGTGCACTGGGCCTCTAGTATGCATAGGAATTCTTTGATTAATCTCTCTCCACACTATCCCCTCACCTTTTAATGGAAACCAATCTCTTGATTTTAAGATTGTCCCTACTCTTTGATCTTCATGACAAAATTATGAAGGTTCATACAATTCTTAAATTTTTAAAAAATATATTTTATTAATTTTTACAGAGAAGAAGGGAGAGGGATAGAGTTAGAAACATCAATGAGAGAGAAATATCAATCAGCTGCCTCCTGCACACCCCCTACTGGGGATGTGCCCGCAACCAAGGTACATGCCCTTGACTGGAATCGAACTTGGGACCCTTCAGTCCTCAGGCCAATGCTGTAGCCACTGAGCCAAACCAGTCAGGGCAAATCTTAATTTTTTAAATATATTTAAAGTATTGTCTCCTCTAGCCCTTGCTGGGTAGCTGTTTGTTAGAGCATTGTCCCCATACACCAAAGTTGTGGGTTCAATCTCTGTCAGGGCATATATAAGAATCAACCAATGAATACATAAATAAGTGGATCAACTAATCATCTAATTGCAGAATAATAAATATGTGCATAAATGATTTTGTCATTAACATGTATATCACCATAGTGCATTCCATCCAACTTAAGACAGTGAGAGTTTTATTTTCTAGAATACAATTATCCCTTTGAATTACTAGGAAACTTGCCTCTCTTTGAGAAGGACAGTGACACAAAATGCAGGACACAATGGATATGTCCAGCTGGAGCAGTAAGGATTAGCCCTTTCAGGCATTCAGGTCTTGGGGCATCGGATGAGTGAGCATAACTTCTGCTAGATCACGCACTAACAATAATAGGTGTGCTGCCCCAGGAAAGATGGCAGCAGGTAAAGGGATTACTGCTTTCACTGGTGATATGAGCTTTTTGCCTTGGCTTAGCTTCTACTTGGTTTCTAGGAGAAAGCAACAGGCAGAGCTGCTTAAGGCACTCTCCATGGTTTTCCTTGCATGCCTGCCCCCTTCCCCAAATAACCTATGATCTCCCAAAGTAATAAACTCCTTTAGTCTAAAACTAATTTCATTTCACCTGATTTTTGTCCCTCACAGCAATGCAGGCTTTGTATTCTTTTTGCAATCATGTATTCGTTGGGATTTGCTAGCCATTACTTCTGTAACAACGAAATTTAGTATTTTATCACATAGGCTTATGTCATGCTTTGCTTATATATGTTCATTGTGGGTCTGCTGAGGTTTTGCTCTGTGTCATTTTACTCTGTAACAAGAAAAGATGAACAGTCTTTATATGAATCATAATCAATTGTCCTGACCGATGAAAAAAGAAAAAAGAAAGAAAAAAGGACCTTTGGTGGCTTTATTTAAAGATGCTGGTCTCAAAGTGATTATATATAGTATATAGTCATTAGCACTTTCAGTTCAATGCCCAGAACTTGATACAAGGTCAACAAACCAACAGGAAGAATAGAAAATATAAACCTATCTTATGCTTCAATCAAAGAAAAATAGAACATTTGTTAAATAGCACATTAAAAACCATAGATCTGCTATTATGAGATCTTGTCCTTAATACCATTCCTTACTTCTTATCATTTTCAAGAGTCATGCTCTTCCTATCAACAAAAAAAAAAAAAAAAAAAAAAAAATTCTGCCTCATGTAAGCCAAAAGATTTGGAATTTTTTTTTTTTCTTGTTGAAGACTTCAAGATATAGTTTTGAATTAAAAAAACAAACAAACAAACAAAAAACACAGGATAAATGATACTGACTGCTTTCTTAAAAATATTTTTTTCTCTGCTACAAATGATCACTTTGTAATGTGGATGGATTGAATCTGAGTGGGTGACATATACAAAAAGTGTGGAAAATAAATAACTAAAATTAATATGTCAAGATATTTTCTCACTGAATATGCAAAGACAATGCTCTGAAAAAAACTATATAATGAATTCATTGAACTCCTAGAGAGAGTGGCTGTAAAGACGTGAGAAAAGAAGAGGTAGAGGCAGACCCATGGATACAGAGAACAGATTGAGGGCTATAAGAAGGGAATGATTTGGGGACTAGATGAGAAGGGTGAAGGGCTTCAGTAAGGAAAAAATAGAAAGACTAATAGACACAGACAGCAATACAGTGATTGTCAGAGGAATGGGGGTGAGGGGTGAAGGTAGAAGAAGGAAAAGGGGAATAAATGGTCATGGAAGGAGACTTCACTTGGGGTGGTAAACACACAATACAATATACAGATGATGTAGTATAGATTTGCATACCTGGAACCTGTATATTTTTATAACCAATATCACCCCAATAAATTCTATAAAAATAAATCACAAAAACTTGGAAAAAATGAAAAAAGATGACTTACTGTGTAAACATATCAATAAAATAAAATCTTCAAACTAAACTCCAAAGCTTTCTAAGGCTAAGGGATGCCAGACAAATTAATGAGAAATGGTCGAGGTTAACAACATGGTTAGAGGCACAAATGATGTGCCATAAGGCATCAAATAATAAAAAAAAAACAAACCTAGTGATGCTTACACAAGGGATCTGAAGATACTGCCAGTTGCTCTTCCAAGTATCAAGTCTCATACAGTTTTAATTAAGAGTAGTTTGTTTTTCAAGTCAGAAAGTTACTTTGGAGCTGAAATTTGTATCAACTGGAAATCATATAATTCTGTTTTAATATTCATATCAGTACCCAGAGGTTTGAATGCATTCACTAGAATAAATAACCAACATTCAATATGAAGTATTTTTTTCTTCAGTTACTCATGTGGTTTTATATTCTACATTACATTTTTAATTAATATGGAATTAATTTTGATGTAAGTACAAAGCATACATCTATTGTTTTAGATTTTCTAAATTGGTATACAATTATTACAATGCACAACACGAGATGAGTTACAGAAATAAGATCCCTAGCAACTATGTGAAGGGGATCAGAGGTCACCACCAAAAGCCTGTCTTCTGGGAGAAATCAGTAGATTTTTTTAATTTGGACATTTTTAAGAAACAAAAGACTCAGGAAGAGCCTTTTGCTTCCCACTAACTGCTTAAAAGAATAAAATAGAAAAACCTGCTTAAAAATGAAACTGAATCCAAGGTCAGCTCCCTGCTTCAATGAAAGCCAATACTCATGAGACAGGTGCTGGTGATTGGAAAGAGGTTTATTTGAATTGCCAGAAATTCAAGAAGGTGGGGGACTCTTGTCCCAAAGCCCATCTTAGCATCTCAATGCAGACAGGAGTTTATATAGGAAGGGAGAGAGGAAGCAGAACAAAAAGATCAGAGGGAGGGGCTGTGGATGTGCAGGTAGCATCCTTGCTGGTCCAGATATGGATCTTTAATGTTGGCATACTGGAACTGGTTCGTGTTAGCCAAATCCTGCAGTTGAGTGATCTGCATCAACCGAAGTCATGGTCAAGGCCATTTTTTGTACAAACAGGAACTGAAACTGCTGATGACTGCTTATAAGTAAACTGTAAGTATGTGAGTTACTTTTATCAGTTTTCCGTTTTATGGTTAGTCAGAGTAGTATAAAGTTTTTTGTTTCCTTTAAATTCCCCACTGTCAATTCTTTCTTCACATGTATGGAACAATTGATGTCTTTTGAATCTTCTAGGGGGATAAAAAAAAAAAAAAAAAAAAAAAAAAAAACTTGAGCTTTTTGTAAAGCAAAATCTCATGAGTTAAAAGCAGATATATTTTTTAGAGGTGTGCCTGTTAGGCAGATACAATTTTTCTGGCACAGGAGGTTTAAAACAATGAAGACAAACTTTATAAAGAAAATAATGGATAAACCTAAATTAAGATCCCTGCTAATATGCACCTGAGTTCTTGATACAGTCATGAGAACAGACTCACAAACCAATCTCCGGTTCCTTTAAAGAGTGGAGTGTGATGGGCTACTGTTTACTAAAGCCAAGGAGCTTGTTTTCTGATCTTAGTGATGCTTGTCTCTACCTGAGATGAGGTATTGATATCATACATCTCCTTGTTATTCAACCTGTAGATTAATACAATTTGATTTTCTAAAACAACTTTAGAGAATGTAAAGATTTTTGCAGATTGGCAAACAGAGTTACAGTTTCATTGACTATAATTATTAATATTTTAGATAGGTTATGGAAATGTTGGTGAGTTGCCCCTCCCCACAATGGCAGGAGAGTATAACCAAAGAGATACTCACGCCATTGGGGATGTATCCTGGAAGAGCCTGAGCAACTCCAGTGAGTCGGTTGACCGAGCTAGTCCAGTAGCAGGTCTCATTTCCTGGATGGACTGAAAAAGGGGTAACTAATGATCCTGGAAAATATTGTCCAGGATCAGCCTTGTTCCATAAACAGTTATAGGCCCAGGGCAGTCCCAGTGAACCACATATGAACATTTAACCTCTTCGGGAACACTACATAACATGGTTAATGCTTGTTACGGCCATAGACCTCCTTAATAGCCTAGAGGCGGCATGTTGTTGGAGAACTTTCCTCTTCCTCTTCAGGCAGGGCCCTTTTTACTTGAGTGTGGTAGATCCACGGCTTTACCCCTGTAAACTTTAAAGAGGTGTGACTGGTACCTGTCCACTTTTTGGCCAGTTGATGTTCAGGTCTCTGATTTTTCCAGTTCTTCAAAGGTACTTTGTCTTCAGGTTGGAACAGGTTGGGCGTTTCCTCAGATGGATAACTAAATTCTTTCATAGATTTCTGGTGGGATTAATTCTCCTTCTGTTCATTCTGGACAAGCTAAGAACACTGGAAATGTAACACATGCTGTGATGGAACCTGAAGGCAGAGCTGTTGTTTTTCTGACAAAAAAAAAAGTTACCTGAGCATTCAGTTTGCATAACAAATACCGTTCCTGCAAGGATATTGCAAGTTTTGGCATATAGAGAAAAATGTGTGACGATTTAAAATCCCCTAATTGACACTCTAGGGGTTGGAGAAGGGCCTTTTGCTGCATCTGTCTGGTAACTTGCCCTACCTACATTGTTTCCTCACTTCTGTAAGTAATTCTTATATTTAAAACCGAATAAGTATCTCAAGTGTCAACTTAAAAGTCAGTTTTCTTCCCCAATGTCAATTGTATCCGGGGCTGCAGTGGGAAAATAATTATGGGTCAATAGGTGTCCAGAGGAGCCCCTGGGCCTCCTCGTTCATTATCTGAGTATGAGTAGGGCTTGCAACCCGGTGGAGACAAGCTGTGTTACAAATTCCAATATTATTAAGGGAAAAGGTTGAAGAATTCAGGATCCAGCCTGTTCATAAGTGAAAAATAAAATTTTGAAGATAATTCACTGATCTAGAGTCTCATGTCCATAACTATAGTATAGTCTATTGAGACACAATTTCTTCCCCTAAAATCACCCTCATTTTATCAGTGCCAAATCAAGACCAATCAAATTATTGCATTGAGTCTAGTTTCAATTTGGCCTGATTATTTGTTTACACAACAAGAATAGTAATTGATCATATAGGCTCTCTTGAAGCTGCTTTGCTGGAATATCATAAGGAATTTACAGATTGAACTTTAATGAGTCTTTCAGGACAAAGAAGTCTAGCCACAAAGTTGTCATCAGGCTCTAATACAATATCTACAGAATTGGGTGAGTTCCTCAAGTTCTCAAGGTTCCCCAAATATCGTAAGGTCCTTTCTTGCCATCTCTAAGGAAAGCAACCTTCACTCCTTTTCTGGAAAGACTGCCATACATGATATGAATAAGCAAGGTACCAGGGCATTTCTTCAAGGAGCTTTTATTAGCATTAAAGTCAATCTTTATTCCTTAAAGTTTTGCTGACCTCTATCATCTAGGCATGTCTCTCTCACTTGACATTCCAGTCAAAATCTTGGTTAATAAAATGGGCCATATGTGTCCTATTATAAAGAAATCAGATTCTTATGGATTTATTCAAGCAAACATATTGCCATGAAAACAATAATACTCACTCATACCCATTTCAGTATTCTTTTGTGCCGTAAATGCAGGGGTCAAAGGAAATATATAAATTAAAGTAGCTAAATATATTAGATGCACAGCTATAGTCAAGCAAATCCATGGAACTGAAGAATTCATTGTTTCAAATTTCCAGAACTTATAAGGAAATATTTTTGTTTCAGGTAGCCCAATCATTCAGGGAGGGGATTGTATGAATTTGGATTCCCATCATCAATCTAGCTCATCCTATGGATTCTTCTCACTGTAAAGATAACAATATCACAATTAAACTGGAGAAAATAATAATTCTCCAAAATAAAGTCAACCTTTAATTTGTGGTCCTAGAATAACTTGAATTATTTGATTGTATGTATAATGTTGAAAATGAAATTTTGAAATGTTTTCCTTAACACTTTTCTTTTTTTAGTTGTCAAATGCATACATCAAGTAATAGCAATGTGAAGACATGTTATTGCCTAAGCAGTGGTCGGCAAACTCATTAGTCAACAGAGCCAAATATCAACAGTACAACGATTGAAATTTCTTTTAAGAGCCAAATTTTTTAAACTTAAACTTTTTCTAACACCACTTATTCAAAATAGACTCGTCCAGGCCATGGTATTTTGTGGAAGAGCCACACTCAAGAGGCCCAAGAGCCGTTATGTGGCTCACGAGCCACAGTTTGCCAACCACGGGCCTAAGGTAAATGAGAAGGGATGGTAGACTGCTCCTATTAAATTCTGCTGAATCCTCAGACTTTCAAAAAGTGGAATACATAAAAGTCTTGGATTATTTGGACATTATTAATAAACTAGAGGCCCAGTGCACAAATTTGTGCATGGGTGGGGTCCCTCTGCCTGGCTGGTGATCAGGGACTATCAGGGCCAGCCAGCAGGGGGGAGCGATTGTGGGAGGTTGGCCAGCTGGCCAGGGGGAGGGACCATGGGAGGTTGGCTGGCCTGGGAGAGGGACTGTGGGAGGTTGGCCAGCTGTGGGAGGTTGACTGCGAGAGTGCACTAATGACCAGGGTGCAGCTCGTGGATTGAGCATCTGCCCCCTGGTGGTCAGTGTGTGTCATAACTACAGGCCGGTCATCTGATCTTCCAGTTGTCCAGTCGTAACAGTCATTTAGGCATATATATATATATATATATATATATATATATATATATATATATATATACACATATATATATATATACATATATATATATATATATATATATATATATATATATACACACACACACACACACACTATATATATATATATATATATATATATATATATATATATATATATATATATATATATATATTAAATAAGCTATATATGTTTATGTGGCAAATCATATAGGTTTCAGTTGTTAAAAGAGGGAAACCTGACTATAATTAGGCAAAATAGAAATACCAGATGAGAACGAATACTTGTAAGAATTTTAAATCCCTCTACTGCATTTCTCTATGCTTTATAGCAAAAATAGTAATAATCCTATGTAATAAAAGCCTAATATGCAAATCAACCGAACAGCAGAACCACCAGTAGAATGCCCAGTCACTATGATGTGCACTAACCACCAGGGGGCAGACGCTCAACACAGGAGCTTCCTCCAGCCTGCAGGCCCCAGGCAATCCAAGACTGGTGCCAGTGGGGGCCCCCTCATCGCCCCACCAGTGGCTCTGCAGATTGGACCTGATTGCTGGCAGGCCTTAGGACCCTACCCATGCACGAATTTTGTGCACCGGGCCTCTAGTGTTATATAACTGGGACAATGCTTAGTAGTTTTCTTACCAAACTGCATGGAATAATCACCTTGGACATTTTAAATTTATATTGTACTAGAGGCCCTATGCACGAAATTCTGCAAGGGGCTTGGCCCTCATAGCCCTGCTGCTTCAGCCCTCACAGCCCCGGCTGCCTCGCAGCCCTGTCCACTAGTCATTCCGGAAGGTTGTTCTGCCATCTGGTCTAATTAGCATATTAGCTCTTTATTATAAAGGATTTGCTCATATCTACTAAATCAAACTGGGAAGAAGGCATATAGGTAGAAATATGTGTTTTTAGAAGTAACTTAGGTAATTTTCATGAAGTCAGCCTACTGCCTTTATTCATATTAGCTCTTGAAAATATGTTTATTTAATTTTTTTGTGGCTAAAATGTAAAGAAATTTTCCTTTAGATGTTCTAATTAAATCTTCTAATAGGCATTTCATAATAGATTTGAGCTCATAGTTCTTTAATATACAGAATCTTATAACATTTGCAGTGGGTTATTTGAGCAATGCTACCAGATCATGTCAGCAAATTATCTTTACTGTTGAGTTTGATTGGGAGTCTCATTTAGGTATGGTTCAATAAAGAGATAGCCTAGAGAGTAAAGTATTGGCCTAGTTTATAATATGTCTTTGGTTTAATAATTGTCTTGACCTATTTCAGAAACAGAAATCATTGTACATATGAAAAGATAATTATTCTATGGGCTGATCTACACAAATTACTGATCTAAGGAATATATATCCTTGGGAAATATGACTAGGTAATTATAGCATTGGAATTCTACAGTACTCCCTTGATTTCTTTTCTTTGGTGTTCAGTCACCAAATACACAGTGGACTACAGGCAAAATTATTAATTACAAATTTTTATTAATGGAAAAACAAAAAGCAAGTAAGTATAGATCTCAAGTACTCTAATTCTCTAGAAGGTTGAATGTCTAGTCTGTTTATATTCCATAACACTCTTGGAAGATATTTATTAGACCATGGTTACACTGCACTATCAAGCAGGATATGAAAAATGAATAAAATGAACAAAATATATACAAAATTGTTATGAGAAAAAGTAAATATATCTACATAAATGATTAGATAATTATTCCATGTTTATATATTCAAAACCATCAAAATAAATAGGGCATTTCTCTTCAAATTATTATTTAACTTTAATGAAATTTTAATCCAATTCCAGCTGGGCTTTGAAGTAATTGACAAGTTAATTCTAAAATTCATATAGAAATGGATATAGCCATGATCTGTGGGGCAAGTTTAAAGAAAAATAAGAGAAAAACAAAGATGAAGGATTTACACTACCAGACAATTTTTAATACAAAAATAGAAAACTCACCAATGGAACAGATTTCAGAGTCCAGAATACATAGTAGAATTCCCTTAATACAAAACTTCTGCTTGGACTGAACAAAACATTTGGTGACTGTACTATAACCTAGAAAACTGACTACCATTTCTTTTTCCCCTCTTATTTCACAGTTCAATGCTGCATTACAGTATGAAATCTCCTCCCTTTTTCTGTTGCTCCCTCTGCCTTTCTCTTTCTTAGATGATTCCTTAAGAATTTCTTGCACTTCTAATTTTATCTTGACTTTTGCATCTCAGATGACCTGAATTGACACTGCAATCTAAAAAAACATGTGTGTGTATGTCTGTATTCACAAGGAAAATTATTAACACTTAAGGATGCTTCATATATGTCCTGAATCTGTAGAGTAAATGCACTACATTGAGTCAGATAAGCAGTTTTTGTCTCAATCATTGAGATTAAATATCATTAAAGATGATTCAAATTCATCAACCTGTGTTGAATACCATGATAGTTACTATTTTTGATATATATGTAATTAATGAAATATTTAACTTGATATTAAAAGCACTATAAGAAAGCCTTTTATAGATATACATTCTTCCTGTTAATTTTCAATATTATTTTCATAATCTCATTACCAATATATTTCATATTATTACCTAACTTACTTAAGAAAATTACCTCGCTCCATTTTATGGTATTGGGGACAAAAAAACAAAAGTATATATCTTTTCAATGGCATTCTATATATTCTATTAATAGGAATATAATATTTTGGTTATTCAGTGGTAATAATGTGTTTTCATTTGTTGATTAATAATCTCAAATATTTCATGGTTATAAAAAATGATAAATCTGAAAACTTCTAGAAGCACTTAAAAATACTGTATTTGGTCATAGAACATATAAAGCTTATTTATCTTCAATGAGTGTAAAGAGAGAATCTAATGTATTCTGTGTTTCAATTATATTGCTGAAAAATTATAAAACATTTTATATGTTTCAAGATATTCTCCCAAAGTGTATTAGTTTATATTGGGTCATAATAAATCACCGTAATTTAGTGTCTTAAAACAATGCAAATTTATTATCTCATAGTTTTGTTAAGTCTGAAGTCTGGTATGGGTCAATAGATTATCTGCTCAGGGTCTTATTGAACCAAAATCAAAATGTCAGGGCACTGGGCTAGTATCTGTAGGCTTTGGGGAACAATCTGCTTTTGAGCTTATTCACATTGTTGACAGAATCCAGTTCCTTACAGAAGCAGAACCTACATCTTATATTTTTATGGCTGTCAGTCAAATGTCTTCTTAGCATCTTCATGGCCACCTGCATCCCTTCTCAAGTGATCACCTTCATTTTCAAATCAGCAGGAGCATATTGGATCCTTTTCCTGCTTTGAATCTTTTGGACTTTTCTTACCAGTGCCAGGAAAGAAAAATATTGCTATTTTCAAACTCTCACATGATTAGGTGAGGTGTATAGGATCATTTCCTTATTTTTAAGGTCAGCTGTGCTATATAATAAACATGATCATGGGAGTGACTTGGCACATTCACAGGTTCCAGGGATCAGAACATGTTTTCTTGGGTATTAGGGGGATGGATAGGATTCTGCCTGTACTCAAAGATTACCTGTGAATTCATTATAATTATGACTTTACAATTATTTCAAATTAGTTTTTCTGAGCCACAAAGATTGAGGTAATTTGTATGGATTCTAGTCATTTGTAATGTAGTTAACTAGACCATGAAAGAGATCTTTGAAAATTTATTTCTCAAATAAATTTTATCCTTCCAACAATTGAGCTAACTAGACATAAAAGTGGGGAAAAAAAGCAGTGACAATGCTGGTACAATATTTTTGTGTTTTGTTTGTTTTTGTTAAAATATAGCATGGAGGAGTAGAAGGAAATAAAGATGCTGTCATATAATCCAAGCAGTAGATGCTCAATAATATCTTGGTCATGCAGATTTTATGACATAGCAGTTAATAGCTATATACTAAATGTTTGAATGCATGGATGATTATCCAAAAGAACATCTAAAAGATTATTTTTAGTCACCATTGGAATGATTAGTTATCATTGGGATAATTTGAAAGATTGTTTTTAGTCATCATTGGAATGATCTATTTTTCTAGACCTGCACTATCCAATACAGTAGCTCCATAATTTCATATGCTTATTGAGCATTTGAAATGTGAATGAAAAAGGAGTTAAATAACAAACCTGATAAACTTGGGAGACGGGCATGCATGCCAAGCTCAGGTAGGGAAAGTGAACACACCCAATGCTCTGATCATAAATTCCTCATTAAGCAAGTTATGGTGGGTGGTCAAGTCCCAGGCCTATATCTCCTTAGCAAAATGTTAATTTTTACTTTAATGGAGCCCTGTCCATTGTTATTATGCATCTAGGATAACATACCTTGGCATGTCAATAACTATCTTTCCCATACTCATTGGAGGAATAACCACATGACCACAAAATGTCTCACTGTTATCTTGTTACCTGCATACCATATCTATTGAGTGTTAACTTTCCTGTACCAACAATATAAAATAATATATATTTCTCCATTTTACTTTTCATGCAGTCCTACATATTTTGCCTCTTTGCTTTCCCCACCTTCTTAATCTACCACGAATAAATTTCATGTATTCCTTATGTTTTCTCTTTTGATTCTAAATGTATTAAAAAAAGAAAAACTGTCAAACTGCCATTCTCCAGAGCATTTTCTCAGTCCCTTGAGATCTTGCTTAGAGGCACATCTTCAGTTATTGGCTGAAATGAACTACTATAATTATTTTATATAAGTTTCGGCTATTTTTGGTTGACAGAAGTATGGCTATTACAAATTGAAATGTATCATAAAAGGAATATCTGATTTTGAAGTATTAATATGAAAAAAAGTAATATCCCATGAATAATTTTAAACTGATTATCTTTGAAATAGTATTTTGGATATTTGTGGTTAAATAAATTATAGCAGTAAAGATAAATTCTCCTGCATCTCTTAAATTATATTTAACACTAGAGGCCCAGTGCACAACATTCGTGCACTCGGGATGGGGGGGTGGGATGGGTTCCTCTGCCTGGCCTGCTCCCTTCAACAGTCTGGGAGCCCTTAGGAGATGTCTTGTTGATGGCTTAGTCCTGCTCCCCATGGAGAGTGGGCCTAAGCCGCATTCAGACATCCTTAGCGCTGCCATGGAGGCAAGAGAGGCTCCTGCCACCACTGCTGCGTTCGCCAGCTGTCAGGCCAGATTGTGGCTGAGTGGCGCTCCCCCGTGGGAGAGCACTGACCACCAGGAGGTAGCTCCTGTGTTGAGCGTCTTCCCTCTGATGGTCAGTACACGTCATAGCAACCAGTTGTTCTGGTCGATTTGCATATTACCCTTTTATTCCTTGAAAAATTTTAATTGCATATGTGTCTTACATCATGCATCTGTTGAACAGTGTTGCTTTAAAACAACACAGCGCCCTGGCTGGTGTGCTCAATGGTTAGAGTGCAGCTCTAACCCAGTCAAGGGCACATACTTTGGTTGCAGGCTCATTCCCTGGCCTGGGTCGGGGACACATGTGGGAGGCAACTAATTGATGTGCCTCTCTCACATCAATGTCTTTCTCTCCCTCTCCCTCTCTCTCTCTCTCTCTCTTTCTCTCTCTCTCTCTCTCTCCCCCCTCCCTCTCTCCCCATCTCTCTCCTTTTTTCCTCCACTTCACTCTCTCTAAAAATCAATGGAAAAATCATCGAATGAGGATTTTAAAAATAATAAAAATAAAAATAAGAACTGCTTTTTCTTTAGGATGCACTTTACTTATATCAATATATTTTCAAATTGTTTCTTTTCCTATTATCTGCAGATTACCTATAGATAAATATTTCACTCTTTACACATATACAGTCAACTTAAGTTGTTAAATAATGAAAATGAACAAAACTAAAATTAAAAATTGGAAAGGCTATTTCTTTACTATTAAAACTTAAAGAGAATAAGAGGCAATGCACACAGTATAAATCCCATTTTGCTCTTGTCCTTGTTTGTACTCCAGATTGCTTCACTGCTTGTTGAGTTTGTTTCTTCTCTCCTTCCAGGTCTAATAAACTGACCCCAGTATTCATCTTCTATTAATTCAAAAGAAGCTTTGTGCTTGGATCAGCTCTGCTTGACAAAGGGGAAAATGAGAAATGGGGCCATTGATATGCGAAGAAGGTCAAGATGGCTGGACTAAAGGGGAGCGGGTGGCTTTTGGCCAGTTACTTCCAACATGGCTCATTTAAAATGTGCACTTGTTTAAGTAAAACAAAATATTAATGAGTCTGCTGAAGAGAGCTTATAAATGCTGAAAAATTATAAAGGATGTGGTCTGAAGGGTATAAGAATAATTTTTCAATAAATTCTCTCTGACCATCCTGCTCAGGTATGATATGTAACCTCTTATTATTATGAATCTTTGTACTGCTTTAGTGGACTTAGTATGACCTTCCCTATAAGGAAAGAATGAAGTGATTTTTAAAAAATTCTTGGAAAGTTGCCTGTGTTTTTTAAAAGTAATAAAAAATGACCAAATGACTAAGCAAGTTTGAGCAGCATGCAAAGATTTTATGTAAAACTGCATTGGTAGACACATTGTATTTGGTTCTAAAGTGTAAGAACTAAATCGAATGTAGGTAGTTAAGTATAAAAAGGCTAATACTTGTATAAAAGGCTTTAATACTACATAAAAAAGAAAATGGTTTTCTTAATTTGTATAATAGTTTAGATTTTTTTTTTGTGTGTGTGTGTGTGTGTGTGTGTGTTTTAGTATTTATATGTACCAGCAACATACTTGAATAGAATTTTGCTATCTTTACTTCTCAAGTACACATTTTCACATAATTATTATTTGGAAAATGTTTGCATGGTAAAAATGGAATAAAAGTGTAAATTAATAATACTTGTATATATTATAGTGGCTGCAAACCAGGTCCATCTAAATAGAAGGCAGACAGTAAACTTGTATTTACATTATGTATGGTTTCCTTGAAAACAATATAATTTACATTCTCTTCTTCATGCCTCAAAAATTATATCCAGTAAGTCCTTCAGGAGATTTGTAATGCTACAGATTTATGAAGAAAAATGCATAATTTAAAAAACACTTGCATTGATAAGCAAGTGACATTTAAAATGAATAAAACATTTAACTTATTCTCTAAAAAAATGATATGGCACGTACTAATCAATAAAGATAAATATAAGAGCTGGGACATTACTTTTGAAAGAGAAAAGCAGTCATTTAATTAATATGCAGATTTGGTTCTTGAAAGAATAACAAGCTTGATACAATACTTCTTAGTCAAATTATAGAAAGGGAAAATAAATACACCAATCAGAATTTAGACACAAGTAATATATTAAAATTATAGAAGATAGGTTGATGAGCTCTGTGTTAATAAGTGTGAATATTTCATTACTATGTTGCAAGTGGAAGTAATTCAAAATGAAGTAAAGATAAATAAATATTTAAGTAAACAAATTGTGAGAAATATTTAGTAACTATTCAAAAACTAGAAAATTGCTCACTTCATATCCTTACATTTTTAAGGATATCTAATTATTGTACAATTTGCAATCTTTAATGACATAAAAACAGCAATAACTTTTTCAATCATTTAAAAGAAAAAGTAAGTAAATTTGATAGAAAAACATAAAAATAAACAACTAGAAATCACATTTATGCCTTCAGAGGCCAAAATTTCATTGTTACTAAATATAATCCAGATAATATAAGCAAATGTTATATTAAATATAATATTTAAAATAAAATAAACCACATCTTGTCTCATTCTTCTTCATATCTGTCAATTGCATAACATATATATATATGTGTGTGTATATATATATATATATATATGTAAAAATATATTAAGTTGAACAATGTCTTTATCTTTTCCTCCCTTATTCCTTCCTGCACAATGCACATGTGATGGTTGATGCTCTAGCAGCTATCTTGGATTATGAGGTGACCTTAAGTATA
Organism: Ia io; assembly: GCA_025583905.1. NCBI lineage: Eukaryota > Metazoa > Chordata > Mammalia > Chiroptera > Vespertilionidae > Ia > Ia io. Next base: position 54,116,421 of record JAJQQW010000003.1, read on the forward strand.
AAAACCACATGGCTCAGAATTGACTAAAAATTATTAGGGCCAATGCTCACTCAGCATAGACACATTAGTCTATTGTCTATAGTGTTGTGCCTGTTTAGTGGATCAAAAAAATTCCTGATTAAGCCATTATATTCAATATCAAAAATAATTCTACAGATAAATTATTCTGACATCTAGAATTTGCTTTCTCTTTTGAGCATGACATGAAGATATAATAAGGATAATTTAAAGCAGGTGTCTATAAAAGATGTAAAATGTGAAAAGGCTATGTAATTTAAGAACAAATATGTAGATATTAGATTTTTTATAAACAAAATATTTGGAAAAATGAGTTTAAATTTAATAAAAGTGTGGAAAAGAAGAGCATGAACTTTTGAACCATGATTTTTTAAAAAATGAAAGTTTAAAAAAGTAGCTATCGAGTGATCCAGCTTAGGGAGAGCTATTACCAACAACAATCAAGACTTAACTATACAAAGGAGGACCAAGATGGAGGGATAGGGCGGAAGCCTGATTGTTGCCTACCACAACAATTTTGAGACTACGACGGGAGAGCAGAGCAGATACCATCCAGAACCACCGGAGGGCTGGCTGAGCAGATGCTCTACAACTAGAATAAAAGAGAGGGGTACGCAGGATGATGCTGATGCTGGTGACCCAAAGATCACACTTTAAGAACTACAGCTCAGGCGACACAATGGCAGCCTGGAATGTGCTCGGTGCAGTTCCGCCGGCGGTCTCCGGCTGAGGGGACGGCTCCACTCACTGACGAGCACGGACAGACGAGCCCCTGAGAGACATGGGGTGGGAGACTCCATGCTTGCTGACCTCCGAGTCCTTCAAGAATCTCAACGCCCCGGAAGTGGCCAGGTGTGCACGCTTGGCGACCAGCCACCGCTGCAGACCCAAGGGCTGACGCAGCGACCCCGGACCAGCCCGCCACCACGCACCGGGCACACTGGAGCATCGCCGAGCCCGCAGCCCAACGAGTTCTGCGGCAGCCGCCCTGGAGATCTGAGAAAATGGCTGAAGGAATTGCTGAGAGGGAATTGACCAACAGGAATTGGGATCAAGAAGACGAAACCCTGCTGGGTCCCAGGTCCGGGTGAGGCCGCGCGCCCCTCGGTCCGGGTGAGGCTGGGAACTGGGTCGGGGTGGGGCTGGGTCCCGGATCCAGGCAAGGCCACATGCCCCTGTATCCGGGTAAGGCTGCACCCCCCTGGGTCCAGGTGAGGCTGGGTCCCGGGTCCGGATGGGGCTGCCCCCCTGGGTTCGGGTGAGGCCGTGCACCCCTGGATCCAGGTGAGGCCACGCGACCATGGGTCTGGGAGAGGCCACGCGCCCCTGGGTCTGGGAGAGGCCACGCGCCCCTGGGTCCGGGTGAGGCCATGTACCCCTGGGTCCGGGTGAAGTTGGATCCCGGGTCCGAGTGAGGCCGTGTGCCCCTGGATCCGGGTGAGGCTGGGTCCCGGACCTGGGTGAGGCCACGCGCCCCTGGGTCTGGGAGAGGCCACGCGCCCCTGGATCCAGGTGAAGCAGGATCCCGGGTCTGGGTGAGGCTGTGTGCCCCTGGATCCGGGTGAGGCTGGGTCCCGGGTCCGGGTGAGGCTGCGCGCACCTGGGTCCGGGTGAGGCCATGCGCCCCTGGGTCCAGGTGAAGCTGGATCCCGGGTCCGGGTGAGGCCATGCACCCCTGGATCCGGGTGAGGCTGGGTCCCGGGTCCGGGTGAGGCCATGCACCCCCTGGGTCCGGGTGAGGCCACGTGCCCCTGAGTCCGGGTGAAGCCGTGCCCCTGGGTCCAGCCGAGACCAAATCAGAGGGTGTCGGACCTGCATTACCACCATTTGTCCACCATCCAGAGCTGAGGGGTCAGTGCCAAAATGTACACAAAAGGAACTGGTGGACATTGAAATTGGGTCTCAAAAGAACTGTTGGTCCAGGAAGAAACTCACTACAGACTGATTCATTTGCCTGTCAGCATAACTATTATTGCTCATCTCACATTCAGTTCTTATATCTCTAGTGACACATGATCTCGCTCATCTAGGGGAAATGATGAACAACATAGACTGATGAACAAGAACAGAACCAGAAACAAGGAGGCATCGATCGGACTATCGGGCCTCAGAGGGAGGATAGGGGAGGTGGGGGGAGGGGGGAGAGATCAACCAAAGGACTTGTGTGCATGCATATGAGCCTAACCAATGGTTAAGTTCAACAGGGGGTTGGGGCATCCGTGGGGAGGGGTGTGGGATGGGAATGGGGGGATGAGGACAAATATGTGACACCTTAATCAAGAAAGAATTTAAAAACAAAAAAAGAAATAAACCTAAGGACTTAATTGGGAAGCAGGAAGTACAATCAGCGATAAGACTGCTTCCAAAAATCTCAGACAAACTTAGGCAATAGAAGTAAAATTATTAAAATAATAGAGACCCAGTGCACAAAATTCATGCACGGGGTGCGGGGGGAGGTGTCCCTCAGCCCAGCCTGCACCCTCTCCATTCTGGGAGCCCTCAGGAGTCAGACATGACTGCCGGTTTAGGCCCAAACCTGGTGGGATTGCACCTAAACTGGCAGTCGGCCATCCCTCTCACAATCTGGGACTGCTGGCTCCTAACTGCTCGATTGCCTGCCAGCCTGATCACCCCTTAACTGCTCCCCTGCAGGCCTGATCCATGCCTAACCACTCCCCTGCTGACCCTATCACCCCCAACTGCCCTCCCCTGCAGGCCTGGTCCCCCACAACTGCTGTTCCCTGCCAATCATCTTGTGGTGGCCATCTTGTGATGATGTGGGGGCAGCCATCTTGTGACGACATGGGGGTGGCTATCTTGTGATGATGCAAGGGCAAGGAGCCACCTAGGCTTTTATTAGTATAGATTACAATGATAATATTGTTTATTGCAACCTAAATGTATAAGCTACTTATAAAAAGAGTATCATCTATGCTCCCACAATTCTCATTTCTTTAGGTTGTTGTATAATGAATTAGCAGGTGTGCAACAATAACATTCCACAAGGATGTTACTATTCTGTAGATGTAGCATTAGTTCAAAACCAATTTTACAATACATTAATATTATGAAACATTCAGGAACAACTTCGACATAATTTTTTTTTAAAGTCTTAGCAATAAATACAAATCTTGAGGAAAATGACTGAAAATCTCTATAAGCTGCAGTCATATAAACTATGGCTTTAAGAACTATTATATTTTCCCCCAAAGTTTATGTAAACGGCGGTATTATTCGTGCAGAAGATGAAGTTGTGAAGCCATTTCTCTCCTATGTTAAAATATTGATTTGTGATGACAGATTCTAAATGTTGATGGAACTGGTCTTTATTGAAAGAAAATTCCCCCAAATGACCTACAAATCTAAAGTAGAAGTTGATGCTCTCCAGCTAAAGATGCAGGAGTTTGAATGACAGTGATGCCAGGCAAAACTGTCAGTGGAGATTTAATTGAACTATTTAAAATTAAGATTACTTATTGCTTTTGTTAGTGCTCCAGTTAAAATTCACATCGACTTACTTGTTTGTTGGTTGATTGATCGATTCGTTGAATTTAGGTGCATAAATTTTGTATCATATGATCCTAATCCTACTATTTCAATAAGTTCCTATTGTATTTATTCTGTGATTCTTCAAAATAGGACACTTTTTAGGAATGTGAATTAAAGCATAACATTGTAATATATTTCATTCAAAGTATCAAACATGAGTGTTTAGGGGCATAACAATCTTTAAACACACTTACAGTAATAATAAAATTGTGGGAGAGAAAAAAATGTTTAATTTGTTTGAAAGGAATAGTCAGAGCAATGTTACATGAAAATTCAACTGATGGTCAAGAGACAGATGTACTTATTTTATTTAAATAAGAAGCCTTGTCAAAATGGAAGAAGTGATTCCATTGTCCACAAAATAAAAAATTAAGACCTATATTTAGTCCTAATGTGGGATAATAAGGGATTCAACATATGAAAAGGGACATTTTGACAGATCAGTCTGAAGGACTAACTGAGTTTCTTTTCAAAGTTAATTTTATTCAAGTCTTTGGATTATATTAGTTTGTGAAGATATTATGAAGGGCACTCAACCAATAATAGTGGAAGTAGGACACATTCAAAATACCTGCTCCTTTAAGGTTAAATTAAATCTTTCTTGCCTATAGTAGGATTATACTTTAAAATAAATTACAGAAAACTTATCATGTTTTATAGACTCACTAGAGGCCCGGTGCATGAAATTCGTGCATGGGGGGTTGTCCCTCAGCCCAGCCTGCACCCTCTCCAATCTGGGACCCCTCGAGAGAAGTCTGACTGCTGGTTTAGGCCCAATCCTAACAGTCCAGGACAGCTGGCTCCCAACTGCTCGCCTGCCTGCCTTCATGATTGCCCCTTACCAATTCTGCCTGCCAGCCTGACCACCCTCTAACCACTCCCCTTCCAGCCTGATTGATGCCTAACTGCTCCCCTGTCAGCCTGATTTCCCCTAACTGCCCTCCCTGCAGTCCTGGTCTCTCCCACTGCCCTTCCCTGCTGGCCTGATCACCCACAACTATCCTCCCTTGCAGGCCTGGTCTCTCCCAACTGCCTTCCCCTGCTGGCCATCTTGTGGTGGCTATCTTGTGTCCACATGGGGGCAGCCACCTTTGACCACATGGGGGCAGCCATCTAGTGTGTTGGAGTGATGGTCAATCTGCGTATTACTCTTTTATTAGATAGGATAGAGTCCTGGTGCATGGGTGAGGGCCAGCTGGTTTGCCCTGAAGGGTGTCCCAGATCAGGGTGAGGATTCCCTTGGGGAATGCGGTGGCCTGGGCAAGGGGTCTGTGGTGGTTTTCAGGCTGGCCACGCCCCCCAGAGACCCAAGCACAAGCACTGGTATCTGGGATTTATTTATCTTCTATAATTGAAACTTTGTAGCCTTGAGCAGAGGCCAGGGCCAGCCAGGGCAGGCAGGAAGCTTGGCTTCCTTCATTGCCAGGGGCAACCCAAGCCTCCTGCTCTCTCCAGCTCTGTGGCTGCTGCCATTTTTGTTGGGATTTATTTATCTTCTATAATTGAAACTTTGTAGCCTTGAGCAGAGGCCAGGGTTGGCCAGGGTGGGTGGGAAGGTTGGCTTCCTCCATTACTGGGGGCAACCCAAGCCTCCTGCTTTCTCCAGCTCTGTGGCCACTGCCATATTTTTTGGGTTAATTTGCATATTTGCTCCTGATTGGCTTGTGGGCATGGCTTGTGGGCGTAGTGGAGGTATGGTCAATTTGCATGTTGCTCTTTTATTAGATAAGATTGCTCAGAAAAAAAACTGTTTACTTAAAAATCATAGAATTCACCAGCTCCAATTAAACAAAAGTGTTTATAGAAAAATATGGTATATTTTGAGAGAAAATAGTGTGCTTGTGCATTGTGTTTGTGTGTGTGTGTGTGTGTGTGTGTGTGTGTGTGTGTGTAGAGAATAGTGATGATTGGTGATCTCAGTAACAAGCAGAAATTTTATCTCTATGTCACATGCATATTATTGAAACATTTTCTATATATAATTAATAGGACAAAAGCTATTTAATTTATCACCAGTCATACAAATAGATAATGCCCCAAAAATAGACTGTATTTATTGTACTGTTTTCTCATATGCCTAATTATTTGATCAGTGAATTTTCTGGCAAACACAACAGCCAGAATACATTATTTAACAAAACTTAATATAATAGTGACCATATTCTCTAGGGCATACATCTATTTTACCAGTTCTCATATATCATATTGCTTAAGTAATGAATTTACACTTATAATTTGTTTTCCCATTTAACCTTAGAAATTCTACAAGGTAGAGACCTTCATTTTTTTCTAAGTTGTTAAAGACTTTAGGCATTATTTCCCTCAAGGATTGTAGTTCACATTATATCAAGTAAGGGGGTGATAAAAAAAAAATCTGAGAATTAGAACAATAGCTATCAGGATCACAGAAATTTCTCATAACACATTAGGGAATGGATTATAATCATGTGTTTGTGGAACATAAAGTATAAATATATATTTAAATTTAATAAAAATTATATTTAGTACAGTTTTCAGCTTTATAAAAATGTAAAGATCTTATAGTTTCCTATGCCCTCCCATCTAGTTTTCTTTAGTATTAATTTCTTACAGTAGTATTATCAATTTCTTGCAGTTAATAAGTCAACATTGATTTATTATTATCACTAAAGCTCATGCAATATTCAGATTTACTCAGTTTTCCTCTAGTGTCTTTTTCTGTACCAGGATCCCATCTAGGATACCTCATTACACTTAGTCATATGTGTTGTTAAGCTCAGCTACTGTGACTTTTTTTCACATGATTAAACTGGAGTTCTGGGGTATAAAGATTAAGATCACAGAGGGTACGTATTATTTTTATCAAATATTATGAAAAGTGCATTACATCAGTGTGACTTATCATTGTTGAATTTGACCACTTGGCCGGGAAAGTATTTGTCAGTTTTCTCCAATGTAAAGTCGCCTCCCCAGTTTCTGTCCTTTCTGCACTGGGAAGAAGTCACTATGTGAAGCTCATACCTAAGACGTGGAGGGAAAAATATCTACATAAATTACTTGGAATTCTTCTGCACAGATTTGTCTCTTCTCCAATTTATTGTTTATCATTTATTTATGTAAGGATAAATTCACACAGGTATTTATTTTATGATTTGGTATGTAAACCAATACTACTTTATTTTGGAGCTTAAGTTATTCTAGCTTTGAACAATTTTAGATGTCCGAAATCTAAATTCTGTTATTTCAATTGCCTGCTGTGTCTCTTTGCCTTCATTGTTACTAGTATGCTTATTCATTTTGAGCACTCTTTTTGTTCTTGCCACTATAAGGTATACAAAACTTGTAGTTGTAATTATTAGTAAAGTCTATATATTTTTCCCTTTCCTGAAATCGGCCATTTCTCCATGGAGCGATTTCTCTGGGATCCTTTTATCCTATCTAATAATCCTATCTAATAAAAGAGTAATATGCAAATTGACCATCACTCCAACACACACAATGGCTGCCCCCATGTGGTCAAAGATGGCTGCCCCCATGTGGACAAAATATGGCCACCACAAGATGGCCTGCAGGGGAGGGCAGTTGTGGGTGATCAGGCCAGCAAGGGAAGGCAGTTAGGGGCAATCAGGTTGTCAGGGGAGTGGTTAGGGGGTGATCAGGCTGGTAGGCAGAAGCGGTTAGTGGCAATCAGGAAGGCAAGCAAATGAGCAGTTGGGAGCCAGCATCAATCCTACCAGGATCGGGCCTAAACAGGCAGTCAGACATCCCTCAAGGGGTCCCAGATTGGAGAGGGTGCAGGCTGGGCTGAGGGACACACACCCCCCATGTACAAATTTCATGCACTGGGCCTCTAGTTAAAGAATAATATTAGAAATCGGAGTCTGGGTTCTAACTGTTTCTGGGATGCTGTTTCTTCCAGGACCTCACAGAAGACAATATAATGCAACATTTGTATATACTAGCTTATGTTTGTATAAACACTTCTACAAATATTTTTATACGTAATAATCTGCATCAATATTAAGCTGTGAGAGTTTATACTGATATATCTAACTCTAATACTAGTATATTACCTTAGGAATATTATCACTTAGTCTATCCTCTTACTTGTTTGCATTCCCTTTACTCCAATAGTGAGGAACTGGGCCCCTACTATCTGCCATCCATTTTTTTAACTGTCTACTTTCAGAATGCCTGATAGCAGCATCAGGATTGCTGCCCCATATCCATATAGGAAACTTTAAAACTGGAGCACAGTGCTTGTGTTCAGTGTATTTTTCCTTAGTCTTACAAATTCTCTTCATTTCTAAAGGTAATTAGCTCAGCAAATTCATTCATCTTCCACACCTCTAGTGACGTTTTGTTATATATTTGTAATTTAATTCATCTGTTTTCTTATAGTGTTCATCCCATCCTGGGATCACTTCTACTCCTAAAGATTTCAAGAAATATTAAGTATATCATTAGAAAATGTTCCTTTTCCATAGAAAACACTGGTTGAAACATGCCTTTAATGAATGCTTGCAAAAAGGCATCATATTTGTGCATCTACATGTGATGGTTAGTTTTATGTGTCAACTTAGCTTGACTACAGTCCTCAGTTATTCATTCAAAATTTGTAGTTGTAATTACTAGTAACGTCAAGTTATTTGACTTTAAGAAAGGGCCTGATTCAGGTTTGGCCTGATTTAATCAGATGAAAGGCCTTAAAATCAGAACACAAACTTCCCAGGAGAAGAAATGCCCATGGTGGTGGACTGCAGATTCAGTTCATGTTTGAGTTTTCCAATGTTTTCCTGATGGCCTGCTCTGAAGACTTAATACTTGTGTAGCCACTTTCACGATTGTATGACCCAATTCCTTGCAATTAATCTCCTACTAGTTTTACTTCTCAGGTTAACTAGGTAATACAGATTTGGGTACCAGAAGAGGACCTATAGAAAGAGAATGAAACTTTAGAATGAGTTTTCTTATTTTTTTTTTAATGGTTTCTCTAAAGGAATTATATTTAAATGAAATAAACCCTCCATTTATAGCAATAAAGAGAGCACTGCTGGTCTACATGATGATGGCTATAGAGACATTCAAAATATTGCCTTTGGACAATAAAGACCAAATACTTGTGGAAAGTGAAGCGTAAGGTGACAATGTCAAACATCTAAATTCTGTCAAGGCGTCATTGCCAGGACATGCAACCCTCATTACCTGCTTGAGAATGTTAGCACTTTGTTTTCTGAAGATTTTGCAATGGCCTCCTTTGAGATAGTAACATGGCAAGTTACTGTTGATTCTCCTTAAAACCTACCTACATTACCCTTTTTTTGCTCTAAATTTATAAATAGACTCAGTCCCAACAGGCCTCAAAGTGTGAGGGATAAAAAGTGACCCATACGGTAGTGTATTGTACAATAACAAAAAACAATACACAGTTTTTCTAATTTACATAGACAGAAATATAGGAATCTGTGTGAAATTAATCATGAGGGTATGGGATCATGGTGAAAGGAATCTAAAGTTAGATCCGGTCAAAGTTATTGATAGGAGCTCACTAAATGGAGATTCTGGATTTAATGTTGTAACTTAAAGTGTTAGACAGGGCCCTAACATGTCTGTTTGTTTGGTTTTTTAAATATATTGTCATTGATTTCAGACAGGAAAGGAGAGGAAGAGGTAGAGAGAGAGAGACAGAAATATCAATGATGAGAGAGAATCCTTGATTATCTGCCTCCTGCATATCGCACACTAGGTATAGAGCCTGCAACCAGGACATGTGCCCTGACCGTGAATTGAACCTTGACCTGGTTCATAGGTCAATGCTCAACCACTGAGCCACGCCAGCAGGGCTGGTGTTTTGATTTATACACAGATCCTATAGTAATCTCTACAATATGCAGTTGAAATGCCAGAATTACCTAGGCCTACTATACAGTAAGTATCCACAGGCTTAGGGAGATTGGAATAATAGAGGGGATTAACCATGTAAGAAATGCTTATCAAGCCTGAGTTAAGAGAACACATATTTCACTAGATAATGAAAAATAAAATATGAAGAGAGCTCCAGCATTGTGAGAGCTGTGACCACACTCTCTATTTGTCAAAAATTACAGTGCAAACCTCTCTCATTAAACTGGATTGCTAAATGCAATGGGGAGAATGGGGCCTTGAGGTGGCAAGGGCAAAGAGGCAGCATGTAATTACCAAAAATGAAGTAGATATGGTTAAAGTAATGGATAAGGAGTCAATGCTGTAATATGAATAGTCTGGCTTGCAGAGACCTATGACATTGCAGAGACCTACTTAATTACAGTATCCTTAGAAAATAAATAGCTTGGCAGTGTATTAGTTTTCTAGGGTTGCCATAAAAAACAAATAAACAAACAAAAATAAACTACAATGAACTGAAGGATCTCTTGGTTGCTTACAAGTTTTGGCAATTATGAATAATGCTGTTATAAACATCATGTTCAGGTTTCTGTGTGAACATGTTTTCAACTCCAATGAATAAAATATCAAGGAGCAGGAATGCTGAGTATGTTAAAAGTATGTAATTTTGTAAGAAAACACCAGTCTTCCAAAGTGGATTTGCCATTTTGCATTCCCACCAGCAACAAATAAAAGTTCCTATTGCTCCAATTCTTGTTAGTGTTCTGGATTTTTGGCCATTCTCATAGGTTCATGCAGGTATCTCTTTGTTATTTTAATTTGTGGTTTTCTGATTTTATTAATTCCTAGTCTATACTGGTTAATTTTGATTGCACATTATATTGAGCTAATGTCTGCAGTTAAACTGCCCTGTAATATGGTATAACTGTTCTTGTATTCATTCAGCAACTAATGTAATATTTAATGACTATTTGTTGAAAATGCTTTCTATTGATACTTCCCCCTGTACTAGGATTGTTGTAGTGAGGTATAGAGTCATGTCCACTGCCCCCCTAGAAGTTTTATTTTCAGGCTGGAGTAGACACCAAACAAAAACAATGAGAAAAACAGTACGGAAATAACATTTTCCTTAATGCATCATTAGGAGCTTACCTAGTTAGAAATGTCAAAATTAAAACTCTAAACTTACTGTCTTTAAGTCATTTATTCCAAAATGGAACCACTTGCTTATTATTTTTCTTCTTCTAAGATTATGTCCCTTCCCCTCCTTCTCAGATTTATTTCTAATACATAGAAGAATTTATTTCATTCTTGAATTTGTATTTTCTTCTAATTATCATGCCAAAGAATAATATGAATGATTGGTATTTTTTTGTTCATGATTACTAACATTTTCAACTTATATGCCAATTACCTTTGTCATTCCTTTAGGAAAGTAATCTACTCTCTTCTCCATATGTTTTTCACTTACCAAACTAATCTGTAGATGAAAAAACACACAACACACACCCACAGCTAAACAGAAATAAACAAAGTTACTCTTAAGTATATTTATAAAGCTTGGTGCAGTAAAATTATTTGGAAAAACACACATAATGTGACAATAATCTATACTAAAAAAGGGTAATATGCTAATTAGACCGGACATCTTCTGGACATCCATCCAGACGTACTTATGGACAAAGCCACAGTGTTGGGGGCTGAGGCAGAGGCAGTTAGGGGTGATCATGCTGGCAGGGGAGATCAATTAGGAGCAACCAGGCCGGCAGGGGAGGGCAGTTAGGGGCGACCATTCTGGCAGGGGAGGGCAGTTAGGGGCAGCCAGACCTGCAGGGGAGGGCAGTTAGGGGCAACCAGGCCTGCAGGGGAAGGCAGTTAGGGGTGACCAGGCTGGCAGGGGAGGGAAGTTAGGGATAAACAGGCTGGCAGGGGAGAGCAGTTAGGGGCGATCAGGCAGGCAGGCAGAGGCAGTTAGGGAAGATTAGGCAGGCAGGCAGAGGCAGTTAGGGAAGATCAGGCAGGCAGGGGGGCAGTTAGGGGCATCAGGCAGGCAGGCAGAGTGGTTAGAGGTGATCAAGCAGGCAGGCAGGTGAGCAGTTAGGAGCCAGCAGTCCCAGATTGGAGAGGGTACAGGCTGGGCTGAGGGACACCCCTCCCCCCGTGCATGAATTTCATGCACCAGGCCACTAGTAATGATGATAAGAAGAAGAACAAACCATTACATAGCATATTTAAAGGGTCTAAATCCTCTAATAGCTTTATATGCATAGACATTATATTTTCAGTTCTTATTGATGCATATATACAAATATTTGCATCATATTATATCATGTGGACATGTGAGTATAGAAATAAACTTCAAATTTTCACAATATGGATTAAGGTTAAGACAAAATGTAAATAAAGGGTGAATATTATGTGCATTTTAAAGTCTGAATTCAGATAAAAATTGTATTTATTTATTCATGGAAGGAATTCTAAAGAAAAAAAAGGCAGGTTTAGGGAATAAAGAGGGTCCATGGGGGAAGAATGCATATGTAAAGACAGAGGTATCTCTGGCCTGAGCAATTATAAGGCAGATCAAAAGCAGTCCGGACCTGAACAGCTTGGAAATGCCAAAATGCTTATCTTACTCGTACAAAGGATAGAAAAAGGCCACAAGATAAGGGGGGAGGAAGACATACATTCATAGAGGATAAAGAAAAATCACAGGATAATGGAAAGAAGGAAACATATTTTCACAGAGAATAGAGGAATGTTTCAAGATTAAGGGAAGAGGAAGAGGGGGGCACCACGTGGGCTTTGGCCTTTGAAAGTGATGCTATGTAACAAAATAACCAATGAGGAAAGCACGGGGGTCCTAAATTAATGAAAAGTTCAATTAGAAAGGGCTTAAATAAAGAACTGCAGCATATGTAAACCGAAGACAAAGGGACACGAGGCGTGATATTTTTATTTTTACGTTAGAGAGAGGGAGAGCAGGCTTTTCCCATTTGGGGGCGCCACCCCAGGGAGCCACCTTTGGGGACACCTCTACCCAGATGAAGTTTGTATATGCTTCCAATAAACTTCTACATTATTATTAAAGAAATCTGTTAGTACACAAATTTATTCTTCATTTTCATCAGACAAGAACCCATGAGAAGAAGTCTGTACTCCAAACCCCATGTTTCATTCAGGAATCAGAAACATTTAAAAGGAAACTTAGCTGTTCTTTTTGGCATTTTCCTAAGTTTTGATAAGAAGAGGATAAATGAGAATTGTTCAATTAAGATACTCTGAATTATATTGCATCTCAAAACTTTGGTTTATTTTACATAACGCCTTGATTTTAAAAATATAATTCTCAAGTTTTCTTAAAATAAGATTAATTATTTATCAAACTCTTAGGAAGTGCTGTTTTCTAATTCATTATTTTAATTTTTTATTATAGTAGTAAGTGTTCATTTGCTTATCTACAAACAAAAATAAGGTATTTTATCTAAAATGTTATTCAGTTCATTATGGGCAGCAATATAATTGAACTTCTTCCATTTTATCTGAATGTGTATTTTATAGTCTGGTACCAATTCAGGCATATTTTCATGTGTACTTTTTTCATCCAACATATCTTTAACAGACGCCTTATATTTGCTAGGGGAAATAGTATTATAAGCTGTTCCCAGCTTAAATATGCATTTTATTTTGTAAGATTTCTTACAAATGTGGACTAATAGTAAGCATCTTTTTGAAATTCAAAACACCTCCAAAGTTGATATAAATAATGAACTTTGCAAAGCAAACTCATTAAGAAGATCAGTTAACTTATAAGGACACACTCTAAAATAAAATCAAGCTCAGCACAGAACAGTGTTCAAAGTTGTGGTGCCCTGCTCTTTGATGTGCAGACTCTATGTTCTCACCAAATTAGCATCCTTTGTCTTTGAGCCTTTCTTTTCTCTGACCCATGAGGATGAAAAGAGAAGATAAGCATTTGAGAAAAAGAAACACAAAGGAGAGGGGCAGTGCAGTCAGCATGGCCTGGATAGTTTAGGTTTAGTGCTAATACAAGATGGAATGTTTTTTAAACTAGTCCTAACATTTTAGTTTTATGGCTTTTCCTCTCATTTTCCCCCTCATGAGTTGCCTTCTTTTACGGAAGACTTCATCATGTCTATTTGTCTGATAAACTTAAGTTTTCTATTCCTCTTAGAATATTTTGTTGGCCTGTATCATAAAACAATAGCAATTGTTCCCACTCTCATGATTAAATTCACCAAAAGGTCATTTGCCTAATGGAAGGCTGCATTATTATAGGATCTGGGATAGTACTGACTGGGGATAGTCTGTGGCCAGTTCAGCCCCTTTCTGTATTCTCATCACCAGGGCATTTCTCCTCTGCTCTACATATACCTACCACTCCCACCTGTAGTGTATAGATTGTAGATTCTCTGTAACCATCCTATTGTTTGGCTCTTGGTTTATCACAATTAAAGTTAATATGATATTAATTAGAGGCCAGGTGCATGAAATTCGTGCATGGGGGTGGTCGCTCAGCCCAACCTGCACCCTCTCCAATCCGGAAACCCTTGGGGGATGTCCACTGGCAGTTGGACATCCCTCTCACAATCTGGGACTTCTGGCTCCTAACCGCTCACCTGCCTGCCTGCCCTAACCACTCTGCCTGCCTGCCTGCTTGATCCCTCTAACTGTCTTCCCCTGCTGGCCTGGTTGCCTCTATTACCTTTTTTTTTTTTTTTAATATTTTCCCCTTCACACACAACTGCATTTGACTTCCTTATTGGCTTCTCCCTCTCACACAATCTCTCTCCTTTTATGTAACACTTTTTCCTACTGACTCATCCTTTATAAACTTTTCTTTCCTCCTTATTTCCTACTTCTGTTACATCATCCTTCTCCCCATCTTTCTCCTACCCTTCCTCCCTCCCCACATTCCTATCTTTACCCCTGCCCTCCCTCCCTTTTTCCTTTCTCCCCACCTTAATTTTTCTTCACTTCCTCCCTCGGACCTGCTTTGCTCCCTCCCCCATTTCTTCCTTCTTCCCATTCTCCTTTTAAGCTCTACCGGCTCCCCTTTTAAAACTTTTCTTCCCTCCCTCTTTCTCTCTCATCCTACCTTTCCCATACATTCTTCTCTACTCACTTCCACTCTTTTAATATCTATCTATCTACCTGCCTAATTATTCACTATCATTTACCTTTTTTCTTTTCCTAATCCTACTTTTAAAATCTGTCCCCAGTACACAACTATACTTGATTTTCATTATAACTCCTACAGTTCACTTATACATCCTCTTTCCTTCTTTAACTCTGCTCTCTACTGACTCCTTTATAAAGTTCTTCCCTCCCTCCCTCCCTCCCTCTCTCCCTCCTTCCCTTCTTAAAGCTTCCGTTTAGGGGGGCATTAACCCCCAGCCCAGGGCTCAGCCCCAGCCAGGTGTTCGCCACCCCTTCCCCGGCCTCCCCACTGTCGTCCTGCTCCCATTCCCTTCCCGGGACACCCGGTCCAGTAAGGGTGGCCAAGACCCATGTGGTCCAGGTGCTGCTGCTGCCTCGAAGCAGGAACGCATCCACCCTTCAGGCCTCAGACCATCCACCATTCCGTCCCAGGCCCATGGGTGCCTCCCCGCCAATGGCCCGCACTTTGGAGCCACCACCCTCTTCCCATGTCTGGGTGGAGCTCCCACTCCACCCCTCACTGGGCGCACCTGGTCCCCCCTCCCATGGTCGCCACCCTCTCCCACATGCAGCCCTGTGTTTCCTTCCCTTTTTCATTCCTGTGTCTTTTTCTTGTTCCCTGTCTGTATTTCTGCTTTTCCTTTTGGCCTGTCTGCATGCAGGCCTGCCTTCCTCTCCCTCTCTTCACTTTCCCCTCCTATCCTACCCCAGGCCTTGCAACTCCCTGAGCAGAGGGCAGGGATGCAGCCTGCTGATCCGGTCGTGACATGACACTGTAATGGATAATTTGCCTATTTCTCTATTATTAGCATAGATATCAGGCTCAGACTTGTTCAAATATAACTAAAATATTATCTGGGTCCTAGGAGCATGCTTAAAATGCAGGTACAGTAAAAATAAGATTGGGTACTGTTTTAAGGTATACCTTAGTTTTCAAAAAGGTGGCATGGACCAGCCAAGTTATTGAGTCGGGTGGTTTTCCTGAGCAGGATGCAAGGGTGATTTCTTTCCCAGGTCCTTGTCCAGGTGGATTCAAAGAATGAAGCCATGGACAAAAGGTGGTAGATGAAAAGGGTGGAAATTTATTGGAAGTAAATACAGACTCCCACATAGGGAGGGGGTCCAAAAGGGGATAGCTCACTCAGCTCCTTTTTCTTAAGGTTTATAAAGGCTGAAGTTCTTTGTTTCTTGGTGTTGCCTTCTAATTGGTAGAATATCAGCTTCAAAGCTTAAACCCCATGTGGTGTCCCCCTCATCCTCTTCCCCTTCAGTGGTAGAATTCTCTATCCCCTGTGAAAGTTTGTTTCCTCTTTCTCCACATACCCGGTGGCTTTTCTCTATCTTCTGTGAATGGACGTCTTACTTTCTCCTTATCCTGTGGCATCTTTTCTCTATCTTCTGTGAATGGACGTCTTCCTTTCTCCTTATCCTGTGGCATCTTTTGTTCTCTGTGAATGTATGCCTTTTGGCAGCTCCAAGCCCTCACCTATGCCTTCCTCCCCTATGGGACCCCTAATTTCTAAAACCCCCTAAACCTGCCTATTTTACCCCCTAAAACTCCTTTCAATATGCTGAGGAAATGTGATGTCTAGGACCATTCTAGCTGTTGAATTTTACTATCTAGTATTATGACCTTATCTTTTCATTATTAAAAAGTTCATTTTTTATAATGGTGTATTTGTTATAGTAAATTTTACATTGAAAATTGTGTAGACATTGTACCATACTTCAATATAACTATTTTTTTAATTTTGTTAGGTTCCTTACTCTTTTAAATTTTACACTAAAAATTCATTGTGTGTGTGTGTGTGTGTGTGTGTGTGTGTGTGTGTGTGTGTGTTAAATCTTATCAGTTACTTCAGAGTTACTACTTATAGATAATTTTACTACTGGGCATAACTTAAAAATAAACACCTGAATAATTTTATTATGTGTGAAAAAGTAGTTTATGTGCAATGTGCAGTTTGTCAAATCCATCTGTATTCCTTATAAGATTTCATCACTAAACTGCAGGTTTTATTCCATGTCTTCTAGGACAATCCATAGACACTATGACCCCTTGTTTGTAGATCACCATCAATGTATACAAACATAAGGTGGTTCAGAGAAGATAACTAATGATTTTACAATTGTCAATGTCTAGGAAGAATTTTCATAAAGAAACACATAGAAGATGGGGCCTGACACTGAGGAGCAGACAAGCTCAGATTCACCGAAGGTTCATATTTCTTCTTTAGTTTTGACTGTTCTCTGCATTCATCCCAACTTTTCATAATAGACATTGTGAAATGATCTTACAATGGCAGCACTTTCAGATTGTTCTTGAGGTTTTATTTTCCTATTGCAGCTTTCTGAGATATATCTTTTAAAGTATTCCAAGGATCTGAAAGTTCTTAACATTTTTCTATGAGCACATTCTCTTGAAAGAAGTACTGCATAAGATGCATGTTATGAATATCTCACTTGGTCCCTTGTCTACTTATTGTATTACTAGAGGCCCAATGCATGTGCAAGCATAGGCCTTCCTTCCCCCGGCTGCTGGCACCAGCTTTCCTCTGGCATCCGGGACCTGGACTTCCCTCCTCTGGCTGCAGACAGGCACCCGGGACCCAGGCTGGCTTCCCTTGGCCATCTGCAGGAACCCGGGACCTGGGCTGGCTTCCCTCTGGCCCCAGCTTTGTCAGGAAGGATGTCCAGAATGACGTCTGGAAGACGTCAGGTCTAATTAACATATTACCCTTTTATTATTATAGATTCCTTACACACACACATGCACTCACACTCACACACACACAAACATGGATGCATGTGCACATGAAGAAAATGTGTGTGAATTTGGTATGCTAATCTGAATGTATGAAAAGATTTTAATAATATAAAATCTAGAAGATACAATATAAAACATGATAACAAAGTTAGGTTTAAGTTTTTGGCATGGAAAGAATGCAATAACAACAGTCAAAACCACATTAAAAACAGTGAATGTACACTTGCAACATTAGTTACAAATAGTTAACATCAATAAGACATAATGTGCTTGTATAGATGTGGAGAAAATACTAGTAAACAAACTTCCAAGAAAAAGAAAGGAAAGACATAAACAGATAATTAACAAAGATGTATGAAAATTGCCTGTAAATAAATATAGGAAATATTTTAAACCTCACACATATAAATGAAGTAAAAATTAAAAGTACTTTAGCAACCATTTCTTATGTATTAGAGCAACCAAAAATATGTTTGACAACATATCAAGTTGGGAACCAGGCACTCTCTCATACATTGCTTTGAAAAATGCAAAATGTTTTAAGCTTATAAATATGACCACATCCAACAGAATTATAGATGTTTTAACCATTCAATTCAATCATCTACTACAATAAGAATATATATTTGCATAAGGTTAGTCATTGCAACGTTAATTGTAAAGGGTGCAAAGAAACAGAGCATAGAGAGCATGCTGAATTTTATGTTGAAAGAAAAGGGAAATGAAATAAAAAAAAAAAAAAAGAGAGAAAAAAGATGGCAACTGGCAAGAAGGCAGGGAGAGAGAGAGTGTGAGTGAGGAACCCATAGAGGAGAGTGTAGACGTGTAGACGTGTGTGGTGTGTGTGTATGAGCTAGGGTCAGTTAGATTCTGCAGGGCTTCCAAGGGGCTGCCTAACCGGGCAGTCCTAGACGGCGGAGCCCCGCGCACAAAGCGGACACTTCTCGGCGGCTGGTGCGGACGCGGAGACCACACCATCTTGAGAAACAGAGCTGCCTGAGACTCGGATCCTGGCTTCTGACACAAACCAGGACCCTGCAGCCACTGGGGACAGAGAACTGCTATCACAGCTTCAGAGGAAGAAACAACAAGAATCCAGACTTCCCGGCAGATTCCCGTGAGTCAAAGAGCCTATCCCCCTCCCCGCAGGTGCGCGCGGATAGCGCCAGAGTAACTAATAGACACGCCCCTCGCGCAAGCTGCAGAGCTTTGCACAGGGACGTGCTCCCCCTTAGGGAATTTGGCGCGCAGGACAGAAGCAGCTCACCTTTGGGGAAATCTGTCAGTGCGCACAGAGGGCTCCCCTTTGGGGAGTTGGGGGGAATTTGACTTGCGGGTCACAGCTCCCCTTCGGGGAATCTTAGAGCGTGCACAAAGGGGCTTCCCTTTGGGGAATTTGGCGCACAGGACGGATTCCGCCCCTCTTCGGGGATTCTGGGAGAGTGCACAAAGGCAGCTCACCTTCAGGGATTTGAGAGTGTGCTCCCTAGCCGGTTTGGCTCAGTAGAGAGAGCACACACAGGACGCAGCTCCACTTCAGGGAATTTGGCACGCCGGACACAGCTGCCTGGGATCCCTGACTCACAGCGCATTCACACTAAGAGCCAACGACCCCAATTGTTGGTGCATGCACACACAGGGACCCTGATTCTCAACGAGAAACTGCACAAGGCAACAGAGACTCTGACACTCGATTCTTGGTGCAGACACAGGGAAACTCTGACTCCTGGCACATGCTAAGGATCTCATTTTTGGCACATACCAACAGTGTGGTGCTGACAGGGCCCCTGATTCTAAGTGTGCACACGAGACCACACGGAACACTGGGGACACTGACCCTGGGCAAGTCTGGTTCCCACCAACCAAAGGCAGCCACACGTCCTAGTGTCAGAGTACTTCAGTGAAACTCGGGTGGAGCGAAGTCCCCACAGCGCATGGCCGAGGTCCACACAAATGGAAGCTTGAGCTTTCTGGTGATAGCCAGAATGGGGAAACGAAATAACTCACAGAGGACAGAAAATGTGGAGTCGCCAAGAAAGGAAATTAGTGAAACTGAAGCTTGCAACATGACCGAAAAGGAGTTCAGAGTAATGGTCATGGAATTTATACATCGGATGGATGAGAAAATCAACAACTTATGCAAGAATCAGGAAGAAATGAAAAGTGATATAGCTACAATCAAAAACACCATGGAAAGTTTCAACAGTAGACTACAAGAAGCAGAGGACCAAATTAGTGAGTTAGAAGATCAGGTACAGAAACAAGCTCAATCTGAACAGCAATTGGAGAAAAAAATTAAAAAGCAGGAGGAAAGCCTAAGGGAGCTTCGGGACAACATGAAGCGAAGTAACATGTGTATAATAGGGCTGCCAGAAGGACAAGAAGAGCAGCAGGGATTAGAAAATCTATTTGAAGAAATAATGACAGAAAACTTCACGGATATAGGAAAGATAAAAGTCACGCAAGTACAGAGAGTCCCAAGCAGGATCAACCCCAAAAGACCCACACCAAGACATGTCATAATCTCAATGGCAAATATAAATGATAAAGAGAGAATCTTAAAGGCAGCAAGGGAGAGACAGAGAGTTACCTACAAAGGAACACCCATCAGATTGTCAAATGATTACTCAACAGAAACACAACAAGCTAGAAGTGAATGAAAGGAGGTATACAAAGTGTTGCAAAGCATAGGACTGAATCCAAGAATACTATATCCAGCAAGACTATCAATCAAAATTGAAGGGGAAATCAGGAGCTTCGCAGACAAAAAAGGACTCAGGGAGTTTATCACCACCAAACCAGCAATGCAAGGGAATACTGTAAAAAGAAGAAATAAACAGGTAAGAAGGAATACAGACACAAAAATAGATATGACTACAAACAAATACCTTTCAGTAATAACTTTAAATGTAAACGGACTAAATGCTCCAATCAAAAGACATCGAGTGGCTGAATGGATAAAAAAGCATGACCCATATATATGCTGTCTACAAGAGACCCACCTCAGAACAAGAGACTCACACAGATTGAAAGTGAAGGGATGGAAAAATATCTTCCAGGCAAATGGAAATGAAAAAAAAGCTGGGGTAGCAATACTTATATCTGACAAATTAGACCTCAAAGTAAATGCCATAACAAGAGATAAGGAAGGCCACTTCATAATACTAAAGGGAGAAATCCAACAAGAAGAAATAATTCTGGTAAACATATACGCTCCCAATATAGGAGCACCCAAATACATAAAAAAACTCCTGGAGGATATCAAGGGAGAGATTAATAGCAATACAATCATAGTAGGAGATTTTAATACCCCACTATCACCATTGGACAAATCCTCTAAACAAAAAAAATCAGCAAAGAAACAGCAATCCTAAATGACTCACTAGACCAGATGGAATTAATTGACATCTTCAGAACATTTCACCCCAGAGCCACAGAATATACATTCTTCTCAAGTGCACATGGGTCATTTTCAAAGATAGACCATATGCTGGGTCACAGGCAAAGTCTCTTCAAATTCAAGAAGATAGAAATTATATCAAGCATCTTCTCAGATCACAGTGGCATAAAACTGGAAATCAACTACAATAAATACAATCCAAAGAAATCAAACACATGGAGACTAAACAGCATGCTATTAAACAAGGACTGGGTCACCAGAGAGATCAAGGAAGAAATAAAAAACATCATGGCAACAAATGACAATGAAAACACAACAATCCAAAATCTATGGGACACAGCGAAAGCAGTCTTGAGAGGGAAGTTCATAGCTCTACAAGCCTATTGCAAAAAACAAGAAACAATGGTAATAAATTACCTAACCCTACAACTCAAAGAGCTAGAAAAAGAGCAGCAAGAAAAGCCCAGTGTAACCAGAAGGAAGGAAATAACAAAGATCAGAGCGGAGATAAATGACATAGAGACCAAAGAAACAATACAAAAGATCAACAAAACCAAGAGCTGGTTCTTTGAAAAGATAAACAAGATTGATGGACCTCTAGCCAGGCTCACCAAGAAGCAAAGAGAGAGGACCCAAATAAACAAAATCAGAAATGAAAGAGGTGAAATAACAACAGACCCTGCTGAGATACAAAGGATTGTTACAAAATACTACGAACAGCTCTATTCCAACAAACTGGACAACCTGGAGGAAATGGACATATTCCTAGAAAAATACAACCTTCCAAAAATCAATCAAGAAGAATCTCAACAGCTCAATAGGCCAATAACTATGGACGAAATTGAAGAAGTCATCAAAAAGCTTCCGGCAAACAAAAGCCCGGGGCCTGACGGCTTCACAGGAGAGTTCTACCAAACATTCAAGGAAGAACTAAAACCTATCCTCCTCAGACTATTCCAAAAAATTCAAGAGGAAGGAACACTTCCAAGCTCCTTCTATGAAGCCAGCATCACCCTAATACCAAAACCAGATAAAGACAACACAATGAAAGAGAATTACAGACCAATATCCCTCATGAACATAGATGCCAAAATCCTCAACAAAATTCTAGCAAATCGGCTCCAGCAGTACATCAGAAAGATCATACACCATGACCAAGTAGGATTTATCCCAGGAATGCAAGGATGGTACAATATCTGCAAATCAATAAACGTGATATATCACATAAACAAATTGAGAGATAAAAATCACATAGTCATATCAATTGATGCAGAAAAAGCATTTGACAAAATCCAACACCCTTTCTTGATAAAAAGTCTCAACAAGGTGGGAATAGAAGGATCATACCTCAACATAATAAAAGCTATATATGATAAACCCACAGAAAACATCATACTCAATGGACAAAAGCTAAAACCATTTCCCCTAAGAACAGGAACAAGACAGGGATGCCCACTCTCACCACTCCTGTTTGACATAGTACTGGAAGTATTAGCTATTGCAATTAGACAAGAAGAAGAAATAAAAGGCATCCAAATTGGAAAAGAACAAGTAAAGCTGTCTTTATTTGCAGACGACATGATATTGTACATAAAAAACCCGAAAGACTCTGTCAAAAAACTAATAGACTTAATAAATGAATTCGGCAATGTAGCAGGATACAAAATTAATGCCAAGAAATCTATGGCCTTTCTCTACACCAATAGTGAACTTACAGACAGAGAGACTAAAAAGGCAATCCCATTTACCATCGCACCAAAAAAATTAAGATACCTAGGAATAAACTTAACTAAGGAGGTAAAAGACCTATACACGGAAAACTACAGGACACTGAAAAAAGAGATAGAGGAAGACGTAAACAGATGGAAGAACATACCATGTTCATGGATTGGTAGAATCAACATCATGAAAATGTCCATACTACCCAAAGCAATCTATAGATTCAATGCACTCCCCATTAAAATACCAACGGCATACTTCACAGACCTTGAAAGAACTCTCCAAAAATTCATCTGGAATAAAAAAAGACCCCGAATAGCCACAGCAATCCTGAGAAAGAAGAATAAAGTAGGAGGGATCTCAATACCAGATTTCAAGCTGTATTACAAAGCCACTATTCTCAAAACAGCCTGGTACTGGCAGAAGAACAGACATATAGATCAATGGAACAGAATAGAGAATCCAGATATTGATCCAAACCACTATGCTCAATTAATATTTGACAAAGGAGGCATGAACATACAATGGAATAAAGACAGTCTCTTCAATAAATGGTGTTGGGAAAATTGGACAGACACATGCAAAAAAATGAAACTAGATCACCAACTTACACCATACACAAAAATAAACTCAAAATGGATACAGGACTTAAACATAAGACGGGAAACCATAAAAATACTAGAGGAATCCACAGGCAGCAAAATCTCAGACATATGTCAAAAGAACTTCTTCACCGATACTGCCCCTAGGGCAATGGAAGCTAAAGAGAAAATAAACAAATGGGACTACATCAAAATAAAAAGCTTTTTTACAGCAAAAGAAACTATCAACAAAACAACAAGAAAGCCCACCACATGGGAGAACATATTTGCAAATGGCATCACTGATAAAGGTTTAATCTCCAACATCTACAGGCAGCTTATACAACTTAATAAAAGGAAGATAAATGATCCAATAAAAAAATGGGCAACGGACCTAAGTAGAATCTTTTCCAAAGAAGACAGAAGGAAGGCCAAGAGACACATGAAAACATGCTCAAGGTCACTAATTATCCGAGAGATTCAAATCAAAACAACAATGCGCTATCATCTCACACCTGTCAGAATGGCTATCATCAACAAATCAACAAACGACAAGTGTTGGCGAGGATGCGGAGAAAAAGGAACCCTCGTGCACTGCTGGTGGGAATGCAGACTGGTGCAGCCACTGTGGAGAACAGTATGGAGTTTCCTCAAAAAACTGAAAATGAAACTCCCATTTGACCCAGTAATCCCACTCCTGGGAATATATCCTAAGAAACTGGGAACACCAATAAGAAAGGAAATATGCACCCCTATGTTCATAGCAGCACAATTTACAATAGCTAAGATCTGGAAACAGCCTAGGTGCCCATCAGCAGATGACTGGATCAGAAAACTATGGTACATCTACACAATGGAATATTATGCTGCCATAAAAAAGAAGGAATTCTTACCATTTGCAGCAACCTGGATGGAATTGGAGAACATTATGTTAAGTGAAATAAGCCAGTCGATGAAAGAAAAATACCACATGATCTCACTCATTTATGGATAATAAAGAACATTAAAAACTTGAACAAAAAGATAGATACAGAGGCAGTAAAGCATCAAACAGTCTGTCAAATTACAGCAGGAAGGTTAGGGAGAGGTGGGGAAGATAAGAGATCAATCAAAGTACTTGTATGCATGCATATAAGCATAACCAATGGACGCAAAACTCTGGGGGGTGAGGGCATATATGGGAGTGGGGTGGGGGGGGCAATGGTAAGATATGTACACATATAATACCTTAATAAAAAAATTGGAAAAAAAAAAAGAAGGGAAATAAGAAAACATTAATTTGCCTCCATATTTTTGCAAAAGGAAATATGGTAAGGATAACTGAGAAACTTATAAAATTAGTTACCTATGGGGTAAGTTGTCAGAGTTGAAGGAATTGAGGGTGAGGTACAACTCTAAAATACTTTTCTACTATGTAATTTTTAATTTGGGGATTATGTTAAAGTTTTAATAAAAAAGTAATAAAAATAAAATAGAAATAATTAAAATCTTAACATAGATAGGTGCTATATTTAAAAATGTCTTTGTTGAAATCTTCAAGTAAAATTTATCTCTGAAAGACACTTGACTTTCATTTCAAGGTTTGGTATTTTTTGTTGTGTGAATTTTGATTTTTTAAATTGTTTAAATCCTGATGTACAGGCTAAATTTATAATATGCAAGGTCTATGATGGCTCAATTAAATAAAAACCTGGAAGTATTTGACTCAACAGCATTGTTACTAAGCAGACTAACTCTTCTGATCATGCTGATAAAAAAAAAATTGGGCCATATTTCATTGAAACACCCCGGTACACAAACACTACACAGGACAGTGATAGGTTTCAGAGCTCTATTAAAAGTGTTTGGTAAAGTATCATGTCATCTGTGAATAAGGATAGTTTTACTTGTTCTTTTCCAATTTGGATGCCTTTATTTCTTCTTCTTGTCTCATTGCTATGGCTAGCATTTCTAATACTGTGTCGAACAGGAGTGGTGAAAGTGGGCATCCCTGTCTTGTTCCTGTTATTAGAGGAAATGAGTTTAGTTTTTGCCCATTGAGTATGATGTTGGCTGTAGGTTTGTCATATAGGGCTTTTATTATGTTGAGGTATGATTCCTCTATTTCCACTTTGCTGAGAGTTTTTATCAAGAAAGGGTGTTGGATTTTGTCAAATGCTTTTACTGCATCAATTGATGTGATTATGTGATTTTTGTCTCTCAGTTTGTTTATGTGATGTATCACATTTATTGATTTGCGGATATTGTACCATACTTGCATCCCTGGTATAAATCCCACTTGGTCATGGTGTATGATCTTTCTAATGCATTGCTGAATCCGATTTGCTAGAATTTTGTTGAGGATTTTAGCATCTATGTTCATCAAGGATATTGGCCTGTAGTTCTCTTTTTTTGTGGTGTCTTTATCTGGTTTTGGGATTAGGGTAATGCTGGCTTCATAGAAAGAGCTTAGAAGTGTGCCTTCCTCTTGAATTTTTTTGGAAGAGTCTGAGGAGGATAAGTTTTAGTTATTATTTGAATGCTTGGTAGAACTCCCCTGTAAAGCTGTCCAGACCAGGGCTTTTGTTTGCTGGAAGATTGTTGGTCGCTGTTTCAATTTCTTCAGTAGGTATCAGCCTATTCAAGTTTTTTTATTCTTCCTTGTTGCGTCTTGGGAGCTTGTAATTTTCTAAGAATATGTCCATTTCATCTAGGTTGTCCATTTTGTTGGAATAGAGTTGTTCATAGTATTTTTTCACAATCATTTTTATTTTTGTGAGATCAGTTGTTACCTCACCTCTTTCATTTCTGATTTTGTTTATTTGGGTCCTCTCTCTCTGCTTCTTGGTGAGCCTGGCTAGAGGTTCATCAATCTTATTAATCCCTTCAAAGAACCAGCTCTTGGTTTTATTGATCTTATGTATTATTTTTTTGGCCTCTATGTTGTTTATCTCCACTCTGACCTTTATTATTCCTTCCTTCTGCTTACACTGGGCTTTTCTTGTTGCTCTCTTTCTAGCTCTTTGAGTTGTAGGGTTAGGTAATTTATTACCATTGTTTCTTGTTTTTTGCTGTAGGCTCATAGAGCTATGAACTTCCCTCTCAAGATTGCTTTCATTGTGTCCCATAGATTTTGGATTGTTTTGTTTTCATTGTCATTTGTTTCCATGAAGCTTTTTATTTCTTCTTTGATCTCTCTGGTAACCCAGTCATTGTTTAATAGCATGCTATTTAGTATCCAGGTGTTTGATTTTTTTATTGTTTTTATTGTAGTTGATTTCTAGTTTTATGCCATTGTGATCTGAAAAGATGCTTGATATGATTTCTATCTTCTTGAATTTGAAGAGACTTTTCCTGTGACCCAATATATGGTCTATCTTTGAAAATGATCCATGTGCACATGAGAAGAATGTATATTCTGTGACTTTGGGGTTAAATGTTCTGAAGATGTCAATTAATTCCATCTGATTTAGTGAGTCATTTAGGATTGATGTTTCTTTGCTGATTTTTTTGTTTAGAGGATTTGTCAAATGGTGATAGTGGGGTATTAAAGTCCCCTACTATGACTGTATTGCTGTCAATATCTTCCTTCTTATCCTCCAGAAGTTTTTTTTTATGTATTTGGGTGCTCCTGTATGGGGTGTGTATATGTTTACCAGTGTTATTTCTTCTTGTTGGATATCTCCCTTTAGTATTATGAAGTGGCCTTCCTTATCTGCTTTTATGTCCTTCACTTTGAGATATAATTTGTCAGATATAAGTATGCTACCTCAGCTTTTCTTTCATGTCTATTTGCCTGAAAAAAACTTTTTATATCCCTTCACCATACAAAACCCCAAAGACTCCATAAAAAAACTACTAGACCTAATAAATGAATTTGGCAATGTAGCAGGATACAAAATTAACACCCAGAAATGTATGGCCTTTTTGTACACCAATAATGAAATCACAGAAAGAGAAATGAAAAAAACAATCCCATTTACCATTGCACCAAAAAAATTAAGATACCTGAGAATAAACTTAACCAAGGACATAAAAGACCTGTACTCAGAAAACTACAGGACATTGAAAAAAAGAGATAGAGGAAGACATAAACAAATGGAAGAACATACCATGTTCATGGATTGGTAGAATCAACATCATTAAAATATCCATACTACCTAACCCAATCTATAGATTCAATGCAATACCTATTAAAATACCAATGGCATATTTCAAAGATCTAGAACCAACTCTACAAAAATTCATCTGGAATAAAAAAAGACCCCAAATAGCCACAGCTATCCTGAGAAAGAAGAACAAAGTTGTAGGAATCACAATACCAGACATCAAACTATATTACCAAGCCATGGTTCTCAAAACTGCCTGGTACTGGCACAAGAACAGACATACAGACCAATGGAACAGAATAGAGGACTCAGAAATGGACCCAAGCCATTATACTCAATTAATGTTTGACAATGGAGGTAAGATTATACAATGGAGTCAAAACAGCCTCTTTAATAAATGTTGCTGGGAAATTTGGTCAGATACATGCAAAAAAATGAAACTAGATCACCAACTTACACCATACACAAAAACAAACTCAAAATGGCTAAAGGACTTGCACTTAAGATGGGAAACCATAAAAATCCTACAAGACTCTATAGGCAGCAAAATTGCAGACATATGTCATAGAAATATCTTTACAGACACAGATCCTAGGGCAAGAGAGACTAAGGAAAAAATAAACAAAAGGGACTAGATCAAAATAAAAAGCTTCTGCAGAGCAAGAGAAACCATCAACAAAACAATAAGAAAGCCCATTGCATGGGAGAACATATTTGCCAATGTGATCTCTGATAAAGTTTTAATCTCCAAATTTACAAGGAAATCATATAACTTAACAAAAGGAAGATAAACAACCCAATCAAAAAATGGGCAAAGGACCTAAATAGACAGACACTTTTTGAAAGAGGACATTCAGAATGCCAAGAGACACATGAAAACATGCACAAAGTCACTAATTATCCGAGATGCAAATCAAAACAACAATGAGTTACCACCTCACATCTGTCAGAATGGCTATCATCAACAAATCAACAAACAACAAATGCTGGTGAGGATGCAGAGAAAAAGGAAACCTCCTGAACTGCTGGTGCGAATGCAGACTGGTGCAGCCACTGTGGAAGGCAGTATGGAGTCTCCTCAAAAATTTAAAAATGGAACTGCCATTTGACCTAGTAATACCACTTCTAAGTATATATCCCAAGAAACTAGAAACACCAATCTGAAGGGATATATGCACCCCTATGTTCACAGCAGCACAATTTACAATAGCTAAGATTTGGAAACAGCCTAAATGCCCATCAGCAGATGAGTGGATTAGAAAACTATGGCACATCTACACAATGGAATACTACGCTGCTATAAAAAAGAAGGAATTCTTACCATTTGCAAAGCAGGGATGGAACTGGAGAGCATTATGCTAAGTGAAATAAGCCAGGCAGTGAAATAAAAATACCACATGATCTCACTCATTTATGGAAAATAAAGAACATTATAACCTGATGAACAAAAAGATAGATACAGAGGCAGAGAAGCATTGAACAGACTGTCAAATTACAGCGGGAAGGTTGGGGAGTGTTGTGGGGGGGCGGTAAGAGATCAACCGAAGGACTTGTATGAATGCATATAAGCATAACCAATGGACACAAGAAACTGGGGGGGGGGGGCAGTGAGGGCACGTGCCTGGGGGTAGGGGAGGCTGGGGGAAGATTAGTGGGGGGAAAAAGGAGACATATGCACTACTATTTGTAATACTTTAAACAATAAAAGGTGTTTGGTAAAGTAAGTTGCTTGTCACTGTTTAAAACTTGAGAGTTTGCCTTCTGATTCTAAAAGTATGCTCAAACCTTTATTATATTTCCCACTTGCCTATCTTTGTAAATTGCCTAAATGTGTAACTGTTCTCATTTTTTTCCACTGCAAGGATAGCAGCAGAGGCATAAATCTTGTAATACTTGCAAACCTCATGTCAGCATTAAATATGATAAACGATGTTTCTGTATTTGAAAATGGCCTTGCAGAGACCAAGAAAGAACCAGAGGCAATTAAATACTTTTTTTTTTGTCGCTGCTAATGTAAGGCTTTATTTTTCCATATCTGAGTTTAATATGGGAATAAAAAGAAAGTGAGATGAACTAGATTCATGAAATCCTTAAGTAGTGGAAAGTGAAAAGTTCAACAAGCAACGAAAACTCAATGTTGAGGAAAAGAGAATATAGGACAATGAATGGTTATCTTCATATTAGCTCAGATGGATTAGAGTACATCATTAATAATACTGAGAGCGCGGGTTCACTTTTCACATGAGTTTTACTTTTTATGATAACAAAAGCTCTGTCTGTCCTCTTGGATCTTTCAAAACTGTATGTTGTTGTGTTTTTGTTTTGTTTTGTTTTAAGTCAGGTAGGCAATTTTGTGAGGGCCAATTAGCATTGCTTGAATACCTATCAAACTGAGCCATTCTGTTCTAAATGGCTGTATTCAGTAGGGGAACAAAGATCTAAATTATCATCCTTTTTTCAATTCACACAACTTAGAAAATGGTATGAATAAAATGCCAAGCTGCCAGAGCTAAGGAGAATGTTTTAGGCCCATGAGTTAGGAAATGCTCAGCAGATGTATATTTTCAGCTCAGCTACAACCTGAAAGTGATTCTTCCTAAGAGAAGAATGTGATTGTATACACCTATTCATTACTTAAAGACTTTAATTTGTGCAAATTGTCTCTGAAAAATCTGCCACTCAGAAAAAAAATTAAATATATTAAATAACAATTAATCCTAGTATATTTTCATAATTACAAGGAAGTTACAAAACAGAACAAAAATGCCTGTATACCCTTTACCCATATTAATTTCTTGCTCACTTGCTTATAAAGGGTGTCCCAATAATGTATACACACTTTAACAGGTGATAGCTCAATTTTGAAAATGAAATGTATTTTACACTTCTTTTTCTGAATAATATAACAGAAACTTGCAGATATTATATCCCATAATCTGTAAATACTTCAGTAAATGTTATGCAAAGGTTTAGTACAATCACAGACCTAGTCCTAAATCTATTTGAGAAGGGACCACACAGCAGTGTAAATTCCAGAAGGCATGTTTCATGATCAGCAAAGTAAGAGTCAACTACATTAGCATAACATTTGTCACATGGGGCTGATCACTTTGAAAGGAGACTATTACACATTGTAGCATTTTCCTTTCAAGATATTTTTAATGGGTAGTGAAGTTTAATGGTTCTACAAACTAAAATAATCCTGAGCACTTTACAAGACTATAGATAACTGCCAAGTCTGGCTCCATTATAACATTACTAGAGGCCCAGTGCATAAAATTCGTGCATGAGGAGGGGGGTGTCCCACAGCCCAGCCTTCACTCTCTCCAATCCGGGACCCCTGGGGGGATGTCCGACTGCCCCTTGCAATTTGGAATCACTGGGTCCCAGCTGCTCGCCTGCCTGGTCACCCCTGACTCCTCTGCCTGCCTGCCTGATTGCCCCTAACCACCTCTGCCTGCCTGCCTAATCACCCTAACTGCTCCCCTGCCAGCCTGATTGCCCCTACCCACCTCTGCCTCACTCCACACCCAGGACCCAGGATTGCCTCCTCCGGCTAGTCACAGGCATCTGAGACCCAGGCTTCCCTCCCTCTGGCCAGCCACAGGCACCCAGGACCCAGGCTGGCCATAGCTGCAGGGGACAATGGGTGGGTGGCTTCGCCCAAGCCACTGGCGCCCAGGACTGCAGGGCGTGCTGCTTGTCCCTCTCATGGGCTGCAGGCACAGGCACAGCTGCTGGTGTCTGGGACTGTGGGGCGGGAAGCTTGGGGCAGCTTGTCCCTCTCCTGGGCCGGAGCCTGGCTGGTCCCTGTTCCTCTCTTGCAGCTCATTTGTGTCTGGCTGGTCCCCATTCCTCTCTCCCCAGTGTTGAGTGTCTGAGCAGTTACAATTTGCGTGAGGCTGTGATTACAATTTGCATATTAGCTCTTTATTATATAAGATTGAAGCTGAAACCTCTTGTTAAATTCAGATCTGTAGTACACTCAATTTTTCTTTTTTTTTCTCAATGTTGTTTTCAAGTCAATGAAGCAGCTAACTAACTCTATGTAATTTCTTTTACTCCGAGTACTCAGACACTCAGATATATTTTTCAAGCAGAGTTCACTTAGTTATTCATACCACAACAGACTCTTGGATTCCTGTCATATTTAATGATTTATAACCAATTACCATTATTATTTTGATGCTCAAAATGTCCCATATTGGCCCAGGGAAATTCTTTAAGCTAGCTTTTGTGACTATTGCCATGGGCCAATTATCCTGTTAATTTTTATTTTCTGTACAAAACATATTCCAACCCCATCTTGTACTTACCCTCCCCTCACACTGGAACCTGTAATTCCTTCAAGGAATCCTGGTCTTTGGGCATTTGTCAAAAATGACTTTGGAAACAAAAATCTTGATCTTGATTTGTTCATTGATATTTTAATGTTGCTCTCTCCATGCACTATGATGGATAGAATGAGCAACACACACATACACACACACACACACACACACACACACATCTGTCTATCTATCTGTCATCTATCTATCTATCTATCTATCTATCTATCTATCTATCTATCTATCATCTATCTAGCTAATCTTCCAAAGGCAATGAGAAAACTGATTTCACTAATCCCATATTTGTAACTAACCTCCTTTTCAGACAAAGAGAAACCAGTCTCCCATTTTCCCCAATATGGTTACTATTTGATCTATTTCACAGAATGTAACCAAGCTCTGGCACTGAGTGTGGACACCCTTCTCTGTAGGTTTGGGTTCTGACAACTTTTGCTTGGGCTCTGCCACTCCATCACTTTCTCACCACCTCAATCTACTTGGGCTCTGATTACCCTGAAGTCACCTCTTCCTTCATGTAAATTTCCATCAACTCCAGTTTGAAAAAATGCAAGGACGCTTCTCTCCTCAAACTAACTGGATACTGACCGACACACCACTCCTTAACCTCCCATATGAAATCATCAGTTTGCATTACACTGCACCCATGCACTGATTCACTTCTCACCTTCTTCACACTTCCCACCCTGTAACTGCCACCCATCCTTGTACAGATGCCCTACTTAGCTGCTAACTGGTGTAACACCCATACGGATGGAATCATTATTAAACCATGTGCTTTAGTTTAAAAAATTACTTTTCCCAAAAACCTTAAAATCTACTGATGACTTAGTTAAACACTCTTCACAATTAAAATACTTCAGATTTCCTTACACCCTTTAAATTTTAAACATTTAAAAGAAAAATGATAAAACTGCTATTAAAAACCTGGTTGCTACTCAGACTGCATTAGTTACAAATGTTATAATATACGTGGGTATACTTTTGTTTTGTATATGGGTCTCAGGTACATAGAACTAAATTATTGCAATCCTCTGTTCATGTGACAATCACATTTAAATATTGCATCATCCTTTACATAGCTACATTGATTATCTTGTTTTCATTAGTCAGTAAGTAGCAGCAAGCTTGCCGTGAAATTTGACCTACTTACTTCATGTATGACATAATGCCCCAGAATTTCACTTGAGAAACCATCTTGATCTTACTATCACTGCCATATTGTTTTAAAGTATCCTATCTAATAAAGACGGAATATGCAAATTGACCGTAACTCCTCAACAAAGATAGTGGCACTCACAGCCAATAAGGAGGGAAGATGCAAATTGACGTGACAAGGTGAAAGGCGGAAGGCGGCTCTGGCTGGAGTGAAGGCAGGAAGGCGGCTCCTTTTGGAGCAAAGGCGGTACTGGCAGCCAGGAGAAGGAAGGCCTATTCTTGCTCAAATCTTCGTGCATCCGGCCTCTAGTCTATATATGTTACTTAAGGAACATATGCATACACAGATACAAATGCACACCAACACACAACCATTTGTTTTAAAATTAAGTAATAGTTATCACTCTCTAGGCACATTTCTGGGACTTAAATTGTGTTTTGTTTTGTTTTTTCAGTTACTATTACATTTCTATAATCTTATCTAATAAAGAGGAAATATGCTAATTGACCCTCATGCCATTGCAAAGATGGCAGCGCCCATAGCCAATAAGGAGGGAATATGCTAATTGACTGCCCCACCCACAAAGTTGGCTTTGCCCACAGCCACAAGATGGTGGTGCCCAGTCCCCTCAGCCCTGCCACACATCTGCCTCCAGAGTTCTCCAGTCCCTTCAGCCCCCCAGCCACCCAGGGCTGGCCGAGGCACAGGAAAGCCTTGGATGGCAGCTGCCCAGCCGCCCAGGGCCACCCAAGGCTCAGATAACCAGGGCCAGCCGAGGCTTGCACTACCAGAAGTGGCAGCAGCAGAGGTGTGATGGGGGCGTTGCCTTCCCCTGATCACCGGGTCACCTCCTGCCCCTAAGGGCTCCTGAACTGTGAGAGGGGGCAGGCTGGGCTGAGGGACCCCCTCCAGTGTATGAAATTTCATGTACTGTGCCTCTAGGTCATATGTAATTGTGTTTACCTTAATTCAATTATTTTGCAGCCATATCATATTCTGTTTTGCTCATAATGTATCCATTTTCCTATCAATAAAATTGAGTTTGTTTATTGAATTTGTTATTATAAAAGTCCTGCTATGGACATTCTTGGAAATTTACCCTGAAGTACATATGGTCAAGTTTCCTCTTGGTATATACTGGCAATTAGTAAAATTTATACATTATAGTGCATGCACTATTTTTCAGCTTTTAGAAATGGAGCCCCCTTACAGTCCCATCAGTAATGTATCATCTGGAGTCATATTCAGATTTTGTTATTTATATTAATTAATGGATATGAAATGTTTTCTATTATTTCATTCATAATGAAGTTTACAATTCTTTATCCCCCACCCCCCACTCAGGGCATTATCCTACCTAATAAAATAGTAATATGCTAATTGACCATACCTTCGCTATGCCCACAGCCAATCAGGGGGCTATGCAATTTAACTCAGCAAAGATGGCGGGGGAAGGGGGCATCACCCGCCACCAACAGGATCCAAGCCAAGATGGTGGACCGGGGCAGGCAGCGTGGGTTAGCACCTGCAGCCACCTGCCCAGGACCCCGATCATGGATCACAGATCATGGACCAGGGCAGGTGGTGTGGGTTAGCACCCTCAGCCACCTGCCCAGGTCCGTGATTGGGGCTTGGAGTCAGCCGCCGCCGGCGGTGGCTGACTCCAAGTCCCCATTGCGGACTGGGGCTGGTGGAGTGGGTTAGCACCCACAGCCACCTGACCAGGTCCCTGATCGGGGCTTGGAGTCTAGCATAACAAAAAGAATATTCAGCAAAAGCAGGAGACAAGGTTTCATAAGTTCTCCCCCAGTTTACCACTGTTCTCTTATACATTTTAATTATCCCAGACTTTGCCTGATGGGATTTGATTTGAATTATGCCTGATAGAGATTACATGGCATGAATTGTAGGCTCCTTCTTTCTTTTTGTGGTTGCCTGACTGAGAAAGGCCTTGGAATGAGAGAAGGCACTTTTATTTTATTTTTTCATTCTTTAGAGGCTGAGGAATTACAGTTATATGAAGAAGTTAGTGAGAGAATGAAAGTCTCATGCTGTATTTTTCTGTAAGTTTTATCATATGGACTATCAGAAACTTGGTGGGATCCTTTTCAAGAGGTGTTACAAAAATTATGTTGGAATTAACATTCAAGAATAAAAGGAGAGAAGTGAGTGGTGGGTAAAGGAAAGAAATTTCTCCTAGAAACCATATAGAAGCCACATAAACCTTCAGATTCTTACTCATGGTGCTTTGGAGGTATTAAAGCATAATTTTTTAAAAAGGTAAAATCATGGCTCATAATCTGTATAGATAAAAGGCTAAGTGACCGACATTCGTGCATCCATCTGACCAACTGGTACATATGACGCACACTGGAAATTTAAAAATAAACTTTGACTCGCACACTTGCCATACATATAAAGCTCTCGCTGGCGCTAATTTGAATGTTGCATTTGGTGGGAAAGTTCTTTTCAGAGGGGATTTTTGTGTCGCCATGCTATACGATTGGCCATAGTACAAACAAGTTTAAAGTACTATAGTGTTTGGGGATGTTTCAGACAGTTGTCTCTTAAAACAAATATGAGATCAGAGGATTCTGCTTGTAGTGAATGGTTAGTAAAACTTGGAGATGGCAAACTTGATAGCAGTTTTCATTTAGGAATGGATATTATTGAAATTCCCCATGAAATGATTTTTAATGGATCTATTATTGAAGCCACCTTTGGAAATAGTATATCTATAGATAATATTAAAAATATATCTAAACGTGCAATTCTTTGTCCAAAAAATGAGCACGTTCAAAAATTAAATGAAGAAATTTTGGATATACTTGATGGAGATTTTCACACCTATTTGAGAGATGATTCCATTGACTCAACAGATGATGCTGAAAAGGAAAATTTTCCCATTAAATTTCTTAATAGTATTACTCCTTTGGGAATGCTGTGTCATAAATTAAAATTGAAAGTCGGAGCAATCATCATGCTATTGAGAAATCTTAATAGTAAATGGGGTCTTTGTAATGGTACTAGATTTATTATCAAAAGATTGCTACCTAACATTATCGAAGCTGAAGTATTAACAGGATCTGCAGAGGGAGAGGTTGTTCTGATTCCAAGAATTGATTTGTCCCCATCTGACACTGGCCTCCCATTTAAATTAATTTGACGACAGTTTCCCGTGATGCCAGCATTTGCAATGACTATTAATAAATCACAAGGACAAACTCTACACAGAGTAGGAATATTCCTACCTGAACCCGTTTTCGCACATGGTCAGTTATATGTTGCTTTCTCTTGAGTTCGAAGAGGATGTGACGTTAAAGTTAAAGGTGTAAATACTTTATCTCAAGGGAAATTAGTCAAGCACTCTGAAAGTGTTTTCACTCTTAATGTGATATACAAGGAGATATTAGAATAAGTTTAATCACTTTATCAGTCATTATTTGCATCAATGTTGTTTTTATATTATGAGTTTGTTATTGTTGTTATATCATTTTGTTGTTTATTTATTAATAAATTATGTTATTTTCATATACATTGTACTCATTTCCTTTTATCTCTCACACTTTTATTATAGAGAAAAGGAAAATAGCAATATTAAAATATTTCCTCTAATTAATTCTCTTTCAATGTGCATGGATTTTGTGCACCGGGCCACTAGTTTTATCATAAGCAAGAGAGTTGGAGTTTTCTTATTAAATCAGCTGAAGCTTCAGGTATATATAATGAACCATTATTTAGAACCAGAGACAAAAATTCCATGTGTCTTTTTTTGCAATCTTTATATTCATAATCCAAGTGGAAAAGTCTCTTTTTATGTACTTGAATTTGAGGCTCTTAATTGTTTCCCAAAAAGATGTATATGTTGAGTGTCATGTCTTTATATTATATACTGTTGTTATTTAAAATTTCACCCTTATCTTATGAGCTTCTCATTTTATAGTAGATACAAGCCTAACATAAAACTGCTTTTTTGACTATGATCTGATTTACCTAAATATCTCATGGTCAATTTTGATTTCTCAAATTATCTTTATCATTATTCAACATTACTGATATGATCATTAAGTCCACATACTGTCTTTACTCATCTTATAGCTCGTAGGATGTTATAAAGGAAATTTGTACAAGGGGCTTCGCCCTCACAGCCCCGGCTTCATCTGGAAGGTCGTTCAGAAGGCTGTCCAATCTAATTAGCATATTATGCTTTTATTATATTATAGATTTGTAGCATAAACAGCTATTTTATGACTATCCAATTCAACACCATATAGATTAGGTAAGAAATAGATATATAAATAAGTGAAAAAAATATAAGATACAGAAATAAATTCATTAATATTGTGACATGGCCATGACAGATTTTTGACTCTTTATACTGACAGTATATATGTAATATTGGCTGTTCAGTATATTTCTTACTTTGATACTTTTTATCAGAATACCAGAGGTCCAATGCATGAAATTCGTGCACGGGTAGGGTCCCTAGCAGCTGCCAGCTGCCATCCATAGCCTCCCTTCCCACAGTTGGCCAGCCAGCCCCACCCCCTGGTCAAACTCCCAGTTGAACTCGTCAAACTCCCTGTCGAGAGGACAATTTGCATATTAAGCTGTTATTATATAGGATGTTTACAAATAATTATGTAAAATACTAATACTTTAGCATTAAACATATATAATTTATTAAAATATAATCCCATACAATAATAGGTTAATATGCAAATTGACCAAACGGCAGAATGACAAGTCGCTATGATGTGCAATGACCATCAGGGGGAAGACTCTCAATGCAGGAGCTGCCCCCTGGTGGTCAGTGCACTCCGTGGCAGTGCTAAGGATGTCCAACTGACGGCAGCCATCAGTTGGACATCCCCCAAGGTCTCCTGGACTGCGAGAGGGCACAAGCTGGGCTGAGGGATCCCCCCTGAGTGCAAGAATTTTGTCCACCAGGCCTCTAGTTTTAAAATAAAACTTACTGATATTTAACTTTTAGGCTTACTTTAAATTTCTAATATCAAACAATAATTTGACCTTATAAATCTTTTGATACACGAG
Source organism: Ia io (assembly GCA_025583905.1). Lineage (NCBI taxonomy): Eukaryota > Metazoa > Chordata > Mammalia > Chiroptera > Vespertilionidae > Ia > Ia io. The sequence goes on from JAJQQW010000003.1 coordinate 54,154,143, forward strand.
TTTTTTTTCCTGATAACAATAAAAATATCTACTAATATTAATAAGTAATGATGAGTTAGGTGTAAAGTACTTTCTTTTAGGAGGCTATTCTTCAAAATATTCAGTATTTTTAGATAGCATATAATAGTGTTTGTGCTAAGAGCAACAAAGACTTTTATATTGTGAGATTTAAAATTTGGCTCAATCTGTGGAATTTATTATGTCATGAGATGCAACATATCAAAATAAACTGTAGTTCTTTCTTTTCCTCTTCTCTTTCCCTTCCTAAACACTCAAATCCACAAACCAGTAGGTGGGGCCGAACAGGCAGGTGCTTGTGTGTTGGGTGAAAATTAAGCCTGCTCCACAATCTGAAATCAGAGACCAAGTAGAGTGAGGATGGTGTTCAAACAAAAAAGACAGCCCAGCAAGGGCTAGTGCCAGAACAAGATTAGCCAATAAATCACTCTTGAGCAAGGAAGATGGGGAGGTGGCTGCAGCTGCCTAGCCCAGAGTGTTGGGCTAGAGCAGATGAGAAGCCTCCCCTTTGTTGGGAAGATTATGTCTGACTCAGGATATAAAATGCAAGAGGAGTAAGGGATATTCACAGTTGACTGGTAGCTCAGACTAAGGAGTCAGTGCACAAGTGGAGGTAAGGAGAACATCATATTAAGGGAGTACATTCCATTATTTAGTTGTAGAGCCCAAATGTATGAAAAGAGAATGCCAGAAAGAAGTGGGTGGGAAATGAAAAAAACTAAAATAAATCCTATGTTGTTGAATACAAGTTGGAAGTATCATTGTAAACTCAGAGATTTCAACATATCAAGATGTAGAAATAAATGTGAATATGTACATATGCATATGTGTGTTTATATACTCCTCCCTCTGTCCCCTGCAATGTTCCTGGGAGTAGTAACACTCTAGTAACAATCAAAATGCCTAGTACCAAAATCTTACTTTCTATACTCTATTTTCCATTAAAATAATACAGGACTCCTTACAAAAATAACTCATTCTAGGACTGAGGCAAGGAAAGTACAAAATGAGACTGAGGTATTTTCTTGGCCAGAAAATAAAAAAGAAACCCCCCCGCAAAATGGTGAGTATATGCCAAAGGATACAGAAGTCAATTTAAAGAGATCCTCACTGTGAAAATGTGATGTCAAAATAGTATTAATGGGTTATACCCCATTATATAAGGAATTAATAAGTCTATACTAATATAAATTAGTGAAAAAATAGAAAGTTTGATAAAGTCTCAGAATATCAGCATCCCAAGTACTTTCATATACAAAAATAAAAGGGAAAAAAGAGTAACTTTTAAATGAATAATACTAGTAGGCGTCATTTAATCAAATGCTCAAAATTAAAATCAATAAACAAGTAATGAGACAAATTGGAATGGTGTACCCTTATAGGATTGGATGGGAAGGACAGAGATCCTCATCATTGTTATACCTGCCAAAAGTGTTTATCTGATTCTAATTATGATGAAATATCTGAGAATCCAAAAGTGAAGGGCATTATACAAAACAACTGGCTTTCAACATTCCCATGTGTCTAGGTCATGAAGGTTAAGGAAATACTGGGAACTATTCCAGATTAAATTAAACTAAAATGACATAGATACATGTGTGTAATTCAGGATTGTATTCCTTTCTCTTCATGGATATTACTAGAATAATTGAAGAAATTTGAGTGACTTCAGGATTAAATGGTAGTGATATATCCATATTAATCCTCCGTCTTCATGTTTAAATCATGGTAAGATTGTTAGTAAGAAGTATACACAAAAATGTTTGTGTGAATGATATGGCATCATGTCAGCAACTTATCTTAAGGTGATTCAGAAATAAAAAGGTTATTTGCAATGCAGTTGTCACAGTTATTAACTGAGATTGTTTAAAAAATTTTAATATAAAAATATACTTCAGTCACATCCACACACAAATTGCCTACTATAGTTTTTTAATTATTGTACATAATTGTATTTATTTTGCTCCTACAAGATAGGAGAAATTGTCCCTCAGATTCACTTTTCAAGGTAGTTTAGAAAACGATTTTCCCAAAGCACGTGTGTTTAATTTAATTAATATTTTATTATAATTACTTAATGCTTAATTATATAAAAATACTCATAGAGGCAAGTTATAACTGGATATATTTTCCCATCTTCTAATATTCACAAAAATTGAAGAACCTTTATCAAAGACTGTACAAAAATTATTGATTCAGGATTTAAATATAACAGTAAAATGGTATAAAGACATATAATGGTCAATTAAATAAAACCAAATAAAGAAAAAAATATTTGTAAGTTAATACCTTTGAAAATTAGATTTTTAACATACTGTATTTGTCATGTAACAAATGGTCTTCTAAATTCAGGAAGTCTACACATTGTCTGATATCTCCATTGGAAGGAAACATATATATGCATCTTTAAAATGTACAATTTTAGAAGACCTTTATGAATGAATTTTGTACATGGATTTTTTTTCCTACTCCCATGTGATAACAGCTGACAAATGTCAAGTTTACTAAATAACATAAAATTTGTAAATAAATAAAAGTCACTATTTACTAAAATAGTCATTCATTTTAATTAGTTAATGAAATTATAAATTTAATGCCTAAAGTATCAGATATTTGTCCTACAGGTTTGCACAGAAAGATGTGCTTTATTGCATTAAGAACTTAGTGACATAGCAGAGGAGAGAGGTATAATTTAATTTATGGGGAATTTTGTGAAAAATAAAATGCATATTAGTTTACCTCCAGATGTATTCATGTCCTCTTACAAAAATTTACATTTTGAAAAGAAAACAAGATGTACCTCTGTTCATTTTGCTTTTTATATATTTAAGTCCTAAAACTAATTTTGTCTTTTTTTTTTTAATTTTCTATATCCAAATCTGAGGCATAGGAAATTTTAAAAATTACCAAAAAAAAATGTATCACTTTAAAACATAGTCTCTGATAGGAAGAATTTTCCATGCGTATTATAATGTATTTTGAGTTGTGGGCATCAATTATAGTATAACAGCAGCCTAAAGGAATTTTAGTGTGTGTTTTATTCAATAGTTTATTGGCATACATTTTCATTTTCAACTCAGCATATAGACATAAATAAAACCATAGTTACATAACATGTGTGCCATTTCTGGATTTAGCTCAGATCCTTGAGAATGTTTTAGATTTTGATACTTTTTTTTCTAAATTACTCGTCTTCTCAGTATTTTTAGAAAGTCAAAATAGCTCTCATCCAGTGTTTTCGGGATGAACCTGTTGCACATTTTTATAAAAGAGCTCATGTAATTAAAGAAAGAGTGACAATGTGAATTTTCCTCATATAATAATCAATAAAGAACTTAAGTCAGTTTTAGAAAATTATCCATCACTAGAGGCCCGGTGCATGAAAATTCATGCACTGGATGGGGGGGTCCCTCAGCCCAGCCTGCCCCCTCTCACAGTCCGGGAACCCTCAGGGGTGGGAGGTGACCTGGCAATCAGGGAAAGGCGATGCCCTCATCACACCTCTGCTGCTGCTACTGCCACCAGTGCCAGCCTCTGCCGGCCATGGTTACCTGAGCTTTAGGGGCCCTGGGTGGCTGGGCAGCTGCCATCCAAGGCTTGCCTGCACCTAAAGCCCATCCTTAGCAGCTGAGCAGCTGCCATCCGAGGCTTGCCTGTGCCTCAGGCTGGCCCTGGGCGGCTGGGAGCTGAGGGAACTGGGGGAATAGAGGCAGGTGCATGGAGCAGCTGGACCTGCCTGGGGGCGGGCCCGGCAGTGCTGTGCACCTGCTGCCCTGGTGGGGTTGAGGGGACTGGGTGCTGCCATCTTATGGCTATGGGCACTGTCATCTTTGAGGACGTGGCAGTCAATTAGCATATTCCCTTCTTATTGGCTGTGGGCGCCACCATCTTTGTGAGGGTGTGATGGTCAATTAGCATATAACCTCTTTATTAGATAGGATGCTTGTGTCATTAATATTCCCCTGAATACTATAGTAAACATATATTGTAATATAATAGTATTATTCAAGATAGCATAATTTAAAATTCTCTATCTATAGTATATACAGGTTATCATAAATAATTATCCTCTTTCACTTCAAGAAAACATTCTCTTTCACTCTAAGTAACTAAAAAGTAAAATATAAATTATGAACCATGAGTATACCAATTTTGGTTTAAAATTTGCACTGTATAAAACACTGACTGTTACCCAGAAGAGAAAATTCAAATACATCACAAAGTTTTCCTTAGTAAAACTTGCAGGCATTATGTAGAAAATTTGCCAGCATTGCCATATTTTATAAAATGTTGCATAAAGTTGTGTTTTTTCATTTTAATTAGCATATGTAAATATGAATAATCTACCTTCAAGTCATATCAAGAATGTAACAAAAAATTATGCAAGCCTGGTTTAACACTACAGCAGACATCTGGACCATAAATAATTTTAAGAATAATATTTAAATATAAAATGATGTTATTTATTAAATAAAAATAAACACTGTGTGTAGAGAGAGAAAGGGATAGGGGATTGCAATGTTGATTCAAATAACTAATTTATAATATGTTATTTTTCAGAAAGTTAATACATAGAATTTAAAAAGAAACAAATAGACAGAAATTTCTAAATATATAAAACACAAAGCATTAACAAAAATAAGATCAATAGAATTAAATGAAGCAAATTGTTGATTTTAAATATTACAAATAGAAATCTTAAAAATCAGAATTTTTTTTTCAAATTTCTAAATAAATAACCTATGTGTTAGAATTCACACACACATACACATTCACACCCAAACAAGATGTTGAAAGAAAAGAAGGCTAAGGGAAGAAGATGGCTTTTGCACCTCCTGTTGAGGGGAAGGCCAGGCTGGGACATCTAGGCCACAGGAAGACCTGTACCACCACCACACTCACTCAGGTTAACTCAGAATACAAAGGATCTTAGGCTAAGCTGTGGGAAGCTTCCAGGGCTCATGACAAAAGACAGATATGGTGAGATCTGCCACTACTGAAGAGGCAACATCTGGGTCCAAAACCTGTGACTCACATTAGAAAAAAAAAAGCTAAAATAACTTGCCACCAAACTGAGTTAAATGTACACTTGCATTTTCTATACATTAAAATAACAAAATATTCTCCTTAAAATACAAATATACAATTGCACCAAATTCTTGTTACAAATGTCAAGGAAGACTATTGCAATAGGAACAAGAGATAGAACTCAATGCAATTGGAATCTATGGCCAAAGAGCAATATGAGGTAGTCAATGAATAGAAAATTGCTAAAGGAAATGATTAGATATTGGGTGTTAGGAAGACTTGTTAAACAAGCTTAACAGGATTACTAATAAATGTAGGGTCAGGATTTAGCTACCAAGTGTAAAGGACAAGGAACTTGATTTATATTAAAGGTAGAGGGAATTCTCAATAAAATGGCTCAGTCAGATTCTTTGCTAAAATTGGGCTCTGCAGGCAAAGAGTAAGCCAAGATTGAGACCCAGTCAAGAAGAGGGTTCTTGACTAAAATTTAACCAAAGAAAGAGTCCTTGTCATTCAATCTATGTGTGTGTGCGTGTGTGTGTGTGTGTGTGTTTGTGGGTTTTAAAATCCTCCTGTTAATGACAATATCAGTCTAGACTTATGGTTTTGAAGATTCAAAAAATATTATAGAGTAAAATGAAAAAAAAGAGGAAACATGAATGAAGAAAGGAAGGAAAGAAGGAAGGAAAAGAAGGAGGGAGGGAGGGAAGAAGAAAGGAAGGAAAAAACACAAGGAATGGGAAAAGAATAATGGTGGGGGAAAAAAGAAAATTATGAGGAGGGGAAAAATTGCAAGGGAAAAAATTAAGTAAAAGAAAACACACAATACTTCACAAAAAAGAAAAATTTCATTTTTGTTCTAGTTTGTTTTAGTTATCAATCTCTGTGTAATAAAACACCCACAGACAAATGGGCTTAAAAGAACAATGCTGTCATTTCCCATGATGCTGTGAGTTGACTGGTCACAACTGATTTAGCTGAGGTTACCCATGTGTTTGCATCAGTTGGGAGCTCAACTGGCACTGAGAAATCTAAGATTGCTTCTTATCCTTCAGATTCTCCATTAAGGTCCTCCAATCACTCAGAAACAAAGTGGAAGCTGCTAATACGCTAAAGATCTGAAATTGGAAGTGGCAGAATGTTGAATATCACTATTGACACAATCTATCAACCAAGGTAAGACAAAAGGCCAGTCCAATTTCAAAGGAAAATTAGACCCTAAAACTCAACCAGAAGTCATCTGCTTCCAAAGCTAAACCATTTACTAAAATTAATATCCTTTTATCATGAATTACATCTGCCCTTTTCAGTCCAAGCAAACATAGCTCATAAAACAATGTTCTACTTATCAAATTATAAAACTCTACTTTTACTTATCAAGTTATAAACCTCTCTTTTATAATAGTAATACGTTACTCAAAAACCATTGTGAAAAAGATCCCAGTATATTTTATACTGTAAACCAGAGAGCTATCCAAAAAAAATTATAAAAGTTTTGCAATTCATTTAACCTAATTATTAGGGTCCGAAAGTACTATATTCAATTTTATAGAGAAATAATCAGAAGATTTTAGAACAATATACTGGATTTGATTCTCATCTTAAGGATATGTTCCACTAGCAACACTGAATTTAATCTTTGTCCTAAGGTCATTCTTATTTTGAGGAAGGAACATTTGCTGGGAGATAAAACATGGAATAAGAATGTTATTTCCTAACCAAGCAATTCCTAAGATGAAAATATTTTCACTACATTCTGCTTGGAAATGAGCATTTTTCTTCTTCAATTCAATTATATTTTGTGATACCTTACTATCGGTAGGTATTAAAATATAGTTAGCACTTTATAAGTTCTGACCAGAAGTCATCTTTCCCAAATCCATAAGATGCCAAGTACATTCTATATCCCCTGTCTGTATCATAGTTTCACTAACTAGTTCCACTAATTCCTAAAAAAGTTTTCCCTTTCTCCAGCCTAAAAAATAATTTCCTTTCTGCTCTTTTAGTTTTGACTTAGTCTTCGGTTGTAGTTCTGGCCTCCAGGAAAGGCACAGAACTAATGATACATAATAGGTCTAGGCTTGAGTGATCCAGATGATCGCTTCTTCTGCACTCCATTGGTCAAGAGAAGCACAAGGCCAACCAAGGGTTAAGAGGGGCGGAACTAGACTATCTTTTGATATGACTTTCCATGCATATGAGTCTCTTTATTTGAAGAATATCAAATGGAAATTGAAATGATTTTATATGAATGTCCTCAAAATATGAAACCATAATAAAAATATAAATAGATTTAAGAAGACTAGCATTTTAATGATATAATATATTTAATAACACCATGATATAATAAACTATGAAGCAGATAAAAATTAGGAAAGTTTTTTTCTAGTGAAAGATAGAAAAAAAAAAAATACCACAATATGTGCCCTAAGTCACACACTGCAATAAAAATATACTTCAAAATGTACAAATGACATGACTGTGGTTGGATAATTCACAAAGAAAAAAAATAATAATGTTTAGGTATTCTATTTCAAATGATTACCTGATACCAAGTTACATGTCTTTGAGGCATTCAGATATTCGTAATTGTAGAAAATACTAAATATTACACAAAAACACTATTAGAATTAATAAATTTAATAAAGTTGCAGGATTCAAAAGCATCATGCAAAAATCAGTTGCATTTTTATACACTAACAGCAAACTATCCAAAAAAGAAATTGAGAAAACAATCCTGTTTACAATAGCATCAAAAATAATAGAATACATAGGAATAAAAGTAATCACTGAGGTGAAAAACTTGAACACTGAAAACTATAAATCATAGATTAAAAAAATTAAAAGAGAAAAAAGTAAATGGTAAAATTTCTTAGGACAAAAATGTTCGTGGATTGTAAGACTTAATATTGTTGAAGTGCCCATAGTAACTAAAGTGATTTACAGATTCAATGCAATAATTATTAAAATTCCAATAGCATTTTTTACAGAAGAAAAAAAAAATTCAGGTGGAATCACAATAAACCTCTATTAGCCAAAGCAATCCAGAGAAAAAAGTCAAACACAGATGGAAGGTATCACATTTCCTGATTTCAAAGGTATGACCATTAAAACAGTATGATACTGGCATAAAGACAGACATGAATGTAACAGAATATAGAGACAAGATATAATTCCATGCATAGATGTTCAGCTGATTTTCAACAATAAATCACAATAAACCACAATCTATTTATTGTTGATTTTCAACAATAAATCACAATAAATCTCTTTAACATTTGTTAAAAAGATTGTCTTTTCTTCATTGTGTGTTCTTGGAAAAAAGAACACACAATGAAGAAAAGACGATCTCTTTAACAAATGTTAAGAAAACTTGATATCCACATGTAAAAGAACAAAATTGAATCCTTATACTACAACATACAAAAAAGTCAATTCCAAATATATTAAGGATTTAATTACAGGACCTGAAACTGTAAAACCACAAGAAAAAATAGGGGGAAAAATTTCATGGCATTTGCTGTGGCAATGGTTTCTAGGCTAGGAAACCAAAAGCAAAGACAGCAAGAACAACAACAATTAGACAAGAGGGACTATATCAAATTTTTAAAAATCTGTTCAATAATGGAAACAACAGACAGAATGGAAGAAACTATGTGCAAGCCATATGTCTGATAATTATTAAAATTAATAGAATTCCTACAACTCAATAGCAAAAAATAAAATAACCCAATTGAAATATAGACAAAGGACTTAAATAAACATTTCTCCAAAGAAGACATACAAATGGACAACAGGTATATGAAAAAAATATTAAATATTATGATCATCAGGAAAATACAAATCAAAACCACAATGACATATCACCACACATCTGTTAGGACTGCTATTATCAAAAAGCAAAATATAAGTGTTAGTGAGAATGTGGAGGAATGAGAACCCTTGTACAAAATTGGTGGGAATGTAAAATGGTGCAGCCACTATAGAAAGCTATATGGAAGTTCCTAAAAATATTAAAAGTACAATTACTTTATGATATACAGAAATTCCATTTCTAGGTATGTTTCCAAATTAATTGAAATTTGGGTCTTAAATAGATACATGTACTTACTAGTATATGTTTATCACAGCATTGTTACAATAGCAAAAATATGAAAACAGCCTATGAATACAAGAAATATCCATGGATGGACAGTTTCCACATATAAATGAGATACTTATCTTTCTCTGATTGGCATATTTCTTTTACCATAATACTCTCCAGGGCCCTCCATTCTATCTCAAAGGGTAAGAGATCCTTCTTTTTCACTGTTGCATAGTATTCCCTGGTGTGTTTTGATAGTGAGAGATAGGACAGGTACTTCCAATGACCCAAGCAGTGCAGAAAAAACAAATCTCCCTCAAATATAATTGTTGTTGTGTAGAGTTCCAAATTAGGTACTTCAGGCTATTTATCAATATATCAGGAAGTAAAAGTCTATTATGAGCAATTTTAGCTAAACTTAGTGTGTGGTTTAATTTGTAAAATTATTTGAAACATTTCTCTTTCACATGAAATCTTCTGAGATTTGAATTTATAAAAACTGTTAAGGATAGTTATAAGTCAAAGTAATAGTGTACAGGAGCTTATTCCATTGTCTTAAAAAATGAAAGTGATATAATGATCACTTAGCAATAGCATTTATCCTGATAAAATTTTGCTGCATGCTGAGACAAATTATTTAAGTTTTATTGTCAATTTCTTATTTTATATAAGGACATACTGTTGCCTCACAAGATTGTTTCAACAAATTAAAAATAAATGCATTATGTAACCCTGTATATTGAAAAGACTTCCCTAATTTTTAGTAATATTTTCCCTAATAATCTCTTTAAAAATTCTAAAATGTTAATAATTTCACTCATTGGGAAATGTAAATTTTATATGCTATTCTTTCTTTGTCATTTACATTTTTCCCAATCACAGAAGTACTAACTGAATATATAAAACACATTTACCTTTCAGTATATCAGATGGCATTAAATAAATAAATAAATAAACAAACAAACCTATATAATAATTGGGGCATTTGCAGGTTAACAAATTGCTCGTTTAAACAGACATAATAATTTGTGCTTTTACCCCTAAAATACATCCCGTCATTTTTGAGACCATCTTTAAAAATACATTTGGCTTAGAGTTTTAGAGTTCTTCTAATCTACATTGAAATATTGCTTCACACCCGCTAGAATGGCTATCATCAATAAATCAACAAACAAGTGCTGCTGAGGATGTGGGGAAGAGGGAACCCTTGTGCACGGTTAAGAATACAGACTGGTGCAGTCACTCTAGGAAACAGAATGGAGTTTCCTTACAAAATTAAATATGAAACTTCCTTTTCACCCAGCTATCCCACTTTTAGGACTATAGTCTAACTATCCTGAAGCACCAATCAGAAAAAATATATGCAGCCCTGTGTTCATTGCAGCATTGTTTACAATACCAAGATCTAGAAACAGCCCAAGTGCCATTTGAACATTGGAATACTACTTGGCTCTGAAAAAGAAGGAAATCTTGCCCTTTGTGAGAGCATGGAAAGACCTGAAGAATATTATGCTAAGCAAAATAATGCAGTCAGAGAAAGACAAATATATAATCTCACTTATATGTGGAATCTACTGAACAAAATAAAATGAAGAATAAAATAGAAACAGAGGCATGGATATATGGAACAGACTGACAGCTGTCAGAGAGGAGGTAATAGGGGAGACTGGATTAAATAAAGTGAAGAGATTGGGCAAAAAAACATATATACATAACACTTAGACATAGACAACAGTGTGGTGATAGCCAGAGGGAAGGGGATTCAGGGCTAGATGGAGGTGGGCAAAAGGGGGGGATATGGGAGTTGGTAGAGACTTTGGGGCAGTAGGCACATTCTGCAATGTGCAAATGTTTTGTTGAGTTGTACTTTGGACATTGGTATTATGAACCAATGTCACCCCAATCAATCAATCAATCAATAGATGTGAAATAACACAAAAAAGCTTGTCGCTATATTAATATATTTAAGTAGACATTTACTAGAGAGTCCTTTCCTGCACCACCAAGTTTGTTAGGTTAAAAAGTTTACTATAGCCCTAGCCAGTTTTGCTTAGTGGTTAGAACGTTGGCCCTCAGTCTGAAGAGTCACAGTTTCAATTCTGGTCAAGGAAGGGCATGTACCTCAGTAACAGGCTCAATCCCTGGCCCTGGTCGGGGGGTGTGTGGGAGGCAACCAATTGAAGTATCTCTCTCACATGGATGTTTCTCTCTCTGTGTCTCTCCCCTTCTTTTCCATTCTCTATAAAAATCAATGGAAACAATCAACACTAAAAAAGTTTACTATATATGCTATATATTACTTGTTATATTGCAGATAGTTCAATAGCAGTCAGGTTGAGAAATTTAATGATATTGGCATGGATTTGCAGGAAAGTTGAAGATAGGTGGAATAATATACCATCTATTTAAAGCAGAGGAGAGAGAGAGAGAATATTTACAGGAATTTTCTAAACTCTTAAATATCACACACGATGTAAAATGTTAATACATTGTGATAAAATTAATTCAACTCTTTTGCATAACTTTATACTCTGTATATTTTGGCTATATATTATCTATAAACTGAAATTTTAAAATTATACTTTATTAGTAAATACATGTAGACGTATTGCCATATTATTTGACACGAGAAGTATTAAAAGATGAATCCTTACTACCAGCCTTAAGGTAGAATTGGTGCCATAAGTATCAAGTATTCTCTGGCACTGGCCCTAACTTTGGGAAGAAGAGAAAATTATATATATTGAGGTAAAACATTTTTTTAAACCTGCTTTAGTAACCTAATATAAACTAAGGATTCCCTTTTCCCCCACATACTTTTAAATTTATTTTGTAGTGACATATTTGAATTTATTTATTACAGCATAGTTTAATAATAATAGGGAGAAAATATTAGACTTAGGTCCTTTATACCTTCTATTGAAGTTTCTGAGAATGTTTATAGAGGCTTCTCTTTAGTTATATCTATAATACAATGCTATAAATATATGCAAAAGAAGTTTGATATAAATATGGATTAATGAAGACAAGGAATATAACAGGCAGAGATGATATGTTGAATGAACACTTGGAATATTTTACTTTTCCCCAATCTTATGTGTTACTGTAGATAAATTTACCAGTTTTATTACACCAGGTCACAGTATTTCTAACAATCCTATATAATAAAGAGGTAATATGCAAATTGACCCTCACACCCTTGAACAAGATGGCCGCCCCATGTGGTCTAAGATGGCACCACAAGATGGCTGGCAGGGGAGGGTAGTTATGGGTGATCAGGTCAGCAGGGGAGGGCAGTTGCAGGGGGACCAGGTCAGCAGGGGAGGGCAGTTGGGGGGACCAGGCCTGCAAGGGAGGAAAGTTAGGGGCAACCAGGCCAGCAGGGGAGGGCAGTTGGGGCAACCAGGTTGACAGGGGAGGGTAGTTGGGGGCAACTATGTCTGCCGGGGAGAGCAATTGGGCGGGACCAGGCAAGCAGGGGAGGCCAGTTAGGCATTGATCAGGCTGGCAGGGGAGTGGTTAGGGGGTGATCAGGCTGGCAGGCTGGTGAGTGGTTGGGACCCAACAGTCCCGGATTGTGAGAAGGATCCCAAATTGGAGAGGGTGCAGGCTGGGCTGAGGTACACGCCCCCCCCAGTATACGAATTTCGTGCACCAGGCCTCTAGTATAATATAGTGTAATGAACTCATTTGGAAATGAAGTTTGTGTAGGCAGTATTAGGAAGAAGTATTTCATGTCTTCTGGGTTTTTAACTACTGTTTTCTTTCATTGATTTATAGCATCAAGTCCCTGTATGATCTGATCATTTTGAATTCTGAAGTGTTTGAAAACAGCAAGCAACCTTGTAAGAGTTATTTAAAAACCTTCAAAAGTTCCTAGTTTTATTTTCGTAAATGTCAAAACTCCACAAGCTACATGTAGTCTTCACAAAGGGAATAGTACTATAACTTTGTTTTGTTCTGATGGGAAACATTTCTCATCTCTGTCAGATTTGAGTGAGTAACTTTATCAGAAAACCATGTCTGTTGGTTGTAGGCATGTTTATCACTTGACATATGAATCAGATTGTCTGTAGAAAAGTTGAAGATCAGCAGTGAAAATTCACTTTTAGGTCCCTGAAAGGCAACAGCCTTGGTGTCAGAATAAAAACCCATAGTAGGTACAGAAAACAGGGAGATGGATGGCTATGCTTAATTTAAATATTGCCATGGATTTGAATAAAAATTTAACAAGTTCCAAATAAAAAATACTGGACCTTCGTTTCCACAAAAAATTCCCAAGTTAAAACCACACCTAAGCAGGATTTTTTGAATTAAATACAATTTCTCTTCTGATATATCTTGGCTTTCTATGGTAAATAGAACATTACACAGAAAAAAGAAAACAATGGGTGGAACAAGGGCAAGAGACACACTGATATACTTTAATGATTTATGGGTAATCAAAAGGCTAGAATAAATAAAAAGCTTCTGTACAGAAACAACAAAACAACAAGAAAGCCCACTGCATGGGAGAACATATTTGCCAATGTTATCACTGATAAGAGTTTACTCTCCAACATTTACAGGGAACTCATACACCTTAACAAAAGGAAGATAAACAACCCAAACAAAATATGGGCAACAGACCTACATAGATACTTTTCAAAAGAGTACATAAGGAAGGCCAAGCGACATAGGAAAACATGCTCAAAGTCACTAATCATCCAAGAGATGCAAATCAAAACATCAATGCAGTGCCATCTCACTCCTGTCAGAATGGCTATCATCAACAAATCAACAAATGACAAGTGCTAGAGAGGATGCGGGGAAAAAGGAACGCTTGTGCACTGCTGGTGGGAATGCAGACTGGTGCAGTTACTGTGGAGAACACTATGGAGTTTCCTCAAAAAATAAAAAATGGAAGTTCCATTTGGCCCAGTGATTCCACTTCTAGAAATACTAGAGGCCCAGTGCATGAATTTGTGCATGGTTGATTCTAGACAGCCAGGTCCCAATCAGGGCAGATTGGGGCTGGGCCTGTTGGGAGGAGAAGACAACGAAAGGTTGGCCAGCTGGCCCACCCTAACCGGGGCCTAATCATGGCTGGGCTGGCAAGGGGGGAGGGGCTACAGGAGATTGCCGGAAGGCCCACCTCTGATTGGTGTGCAGGGGTGATCAGTGGTGGGTCCAGCCAGGAGAAGGGGTCATGGACAGTTGGCTGGCCGGCCTTGCACCTAATTGGAGTAAGGGGCCCCATCAGGGGCAGGGTGGGCCAGGGAAAGGGGTCATGAGCCAATGGGGTATGGGTCTGATTTGGGGCAGGACCGGCCAGGGAAAGGGCGCACAACCGGTTGGCCGGCCAGGCCCACCCCTAATTGGGATGAGGGTTTCAATTTGGTATGGAGCTGGGCAGGGGTAGGGGCTTCAGGAAGTTGGCAAGCCCTGCCCCCAAAAGGTTAAGGGGGACGATCAGGGGTGGGGCCGGCTGAGGTGAGGGGCTTTGGGCTGATCAAGGTGAGGGAGGCCCATCAAGGGGAGGGTTGGCCCGAGGGAGGGGGAGTGGGAGGTTGGCCAGCTGGCCCCATACCCGATCTGGCCAGTTTGCTGGCCACAGTAGTGACATAGTGACCAGTCATTCAGGTTGTTACAGCGTTCCGGTTCCTGACTTTTTATATATATAGATATCCCAAGCAACTGGAAACACCAATCAGAAAGGATATATGCACCCCTATGTTCATAACAGCACAATTTACCATAGCTAAGATTTGGCAACAGCTTAAGTGCCCATCAGCAGATGAGTGGATTAAAAAACTGTGGTACATTTACACAATGGAAATACTATGCTGCTGTAAAAAAAAAAAAAAAGGAATTCTTACCATTTGCAATAGCATGGATGGAACTGGACAGCATTATGTTAAGCGAAATAAGCCAGTCAGAGAAAGATAAATATCACATGATCTCACTCATTTGTGGAATATAATGAACAACATAAACTGATGAACAAAAACAGATTCAGAGACAGAGAAGCATCAATCAGACTGTCAAACCTCGGAGAGAAGGTAGGGGATGGTGGGGGTTAGGGGGAGAGCTCAACCAAAGGACTTGTATGCATGCATAAAAGCCTAACCAAGGGACACAAACACAGGGGGCTGAGGGCATGATTGGTGGAGTGGGGGGGACAATGAGGGGATAAGGTCACATATGTAATATCTTAATTAATGATGTGTTCTTTTATATTCCACAAAATAATTTGAAACCCAAATTTTTACAAAGAGGTTTTGACATAGAAAACAAATAAATGAATAAATTAGGTTTGAACTATGGCTTGAAACCCAACTAAATCAAAAAAGACTAAAAAAGTATTAAAAAATTAATGTTTTTTACATTAACTTCTTGATTATCAGAAAAATAGAAATTAGAGGCACTTCTTCTGGTAAGTCAATATTTTCTTTTTGGATATCAAATTCTATTTGATTACCTTCTTTACAATTCATGTGAGAGGAACCCTGAGCTCTTTGTCAGCATATAGAGACCTCTGCACTCACTTTACCAGCAGCTGAGCTTCCCTCCTCCATGTGGACCAGGGTTGGTGGAGCCCACACCCTCTCAAATTTCCTGCAATTTCATAATTGCATGATGGGTAGTCTCAAAAACACATCTTTGAAAATTTGTGCAAGAATGTCATTGAAGTGACTTCTTAGGATGAGCACTGCTAGGGGAGGTTGTGCACCTGTAAGACTTTGACAGGTCCTGCGCACTGTTCTCCCAGAGGAGGGGACTCCCCACTGCTCCCTAGAAAATCTGCTGCCATATCTGCTGCCTCACTTTGTCCCCAGGACCGGTCCCCACTAGACAAGAAGCCTGTCAGTCTAATGGTGACAGTGCTCTCTCCCCAGTGTTCACAGTGTATATCTCCCCTTTGGGGAGGTGTGGCATCTCTGAGATGCACAGGTGTGTGCACTGCCTCTAGGAGGATAGTGGTGATGCTTGCTCAGCCTCATGAATGTACTTCATGATCAGGAATGGCACCATTTAAAACAGAACAATAACTTTATTATTTAAAAGGGATTATACAATGGAAAAATGAAGAACAAAAACAGAAAAAAGAAAATAATAAAAGCCAAACTCACCCAAACGCCCAAAGTAAAAAAAAAGATCAAAAAAGAAAGTACACCATGGAGAACATAAAAACAAAATAAGAATAAAGAAAACGGAAATATCAAGGAGTGGGGGGCAAACGAGTTTTCCCCTTGGGACAGGGTGAGGGCATTCAACAAGCGGCCCTTGAGTTGGAGCCTCCACAGGCAGCTCCTCCTCTGAGGCAGGAACCAGCAAGGGTCCCCGGGAGGGTTCTTCTTCCAGCGCTGGTGAGGCCTCAGTTGTGTCTGGGGCCGGCCCTGGCTCCACAGCTGCATCTGGAGAGGCTGCTGGAGGTGGCACGGGCTCTGGAGGTGCACACGCCTCCAGCTCTGCCTCCAGCTCCTCAGGGTGGACTTTGGGTGTTACAGGAGGAGCCACGTCTGCCCCCTGGGCTGGTGCTGGAGTGGTGAGAGGAGAAAAGGTCACCCACGTGCCAGAATTCCCTTGTGCCCCCCAAACACAGAACACAGCTAGAGCCCAGGACCCACCACAGGACGCCCTCCCGCCCAAAGTCCAGCAGGCGGGTGGTCTGAGCCAGTCTTTGCTCCTGGCCAGGCTCTGGGGGGCTCCCTGTGTGTCTGGCAACAATCCCTCCCCATAAGCTCACAGGGACCTCCCCACCCATTCCACCCCCACCGCCCACCTTCTCACCCTTGGGCTCTGCCTCCTGGGGCTCCAGGGCTTCTGGCCTGGTGCGATGTCCGCAGGCGCAGCACTGCAGCCCCGAGTTGAAAAGCGCCTTCCGCCTGTTGGGACTGAGCGGCTTCGAGGTCGGAGGCTGGTGGGGCCTGTGTGGCTCGGGTGGAGGAGTCCTTCTCCCTGCACCCATGGGCCCCGGTTCCCCAGACCCCCAGGCGGCCACACGCACTTCAGGCCTGCTCTGGCCCTCAGCGGTGTGGCTCACCGGCCCCTCCCTGCTGGGCACATGGGGCGGGGGGTCTTCATGGACCAGCTGCGGCTGCTCCTTGACCAGCTTATGGCCAATCGTTGACCAGGGTGGAGCTCTGCAATGACAGTGATCTCAGCTGACTGGGAGGACTCAAGCCTGGCCCTGGTCACTGCTGCTTCTGCCCACTGGACCTTCTGCTCCCGGTTCGGGTCCAGCCCTGTGTCTACACACACATCCACCCAGGGGAAGTGAGACTCACCTCCAGGGCTCAGGATAGACCTCGGGCGGAGGGTGCCACCCACACTCCACATCCACCCAGCCAGCCTTGACCTGGGGTGTGAACATCACTGGTCCTGACCCCAAACCCAGCCTGTTCCTGTTCTGGACAGACCCTCCCCAGGTGAACACCCCTCCACTCCCACCCCCCAAACACACGGGGAGGGGACATGGGCTGCTCAGGTGGGGTCAGGGCGGTGGCCTGGCCCCAACAAACCTCCTGTGTTACCTCTGAGCGCCGCCGCCGGGAAAAGGGCCACAGGCGTCCTTGGCGCTGAGTCCGGGTCCGGATCCAGCGCAGCCACGACTGAACACACTCTCATCGCTGCCTCTCTTGGGGCATCGGCCTCGGGACACGGGGAGACAACACGAAAACATGGTGTCCTCTCCGAGGTCTGTATCCGAGTGAGAGGGAAGGGCAGTTATAGAATGTGGCTGCCTGGTTACCGGGTTCCAGGCTCTGTTGGTCTCCATCGTCAGGGAGTGAGGTCACTGGCTGGGTCCCCTGGCCCAAGCACCTCCTCAGACATGCCCAAATTTCCCCTTTTCACCGTGGGAGCCAGAATTAACACAGGGAGGAGGAGCAGCTAGTCAATGAAGACCTCTGCCCCATGTCAAGAAGGGAGGGGCTGGTGAGCCACACCACTGAGGGCCAGAGCAGGCCTGAAGTGAGTGTGGCCACCTGAGGTTCTGGGAACCAGGGCCCATGTGTGTTTGTTTCTTTGTTTTAGAGAGAGAGTGGTGGAGAGGGAAAAGGGGGGAGAGAGAGAGAAGCATTGATGTGAAAGAGACACATCAATTGTTTGCCTCTCTTATGAATTTTGACTAGGGCCTGGGATGCAGCCTTCAAGGGATGTATGTGCCCTTGATCAAGAGTCAAACCCATAACCTTTCGGTTCTCAGGGGGAAGCTTTAACCACTGAACAATACCAGCCAGGGCAACTAAGGCATATTCAATTGGGGAATTATTTTACCTGTAAAAGAATATCAGTTTAGCTCTATCTGGTTTGGCTCAGTGGATAGAGCGTCAGCCAGCAGACTCAAGGGTCCCAGGTTCGATTCCGGTCAAGGGCATGTACCTTGGTTGTGGGCACATCCCCAGTGCGGGGGGGGGGGGGGGGGGGGGGGGGGGGGGGGGGGGGGGGGGGGGGGGGGGGGGGGGGGGGAGGGGAGAGGGGTGCTGGAGGCAGCTGATCGATGTTTCTCTCTCATCGATGTTTCTAACTCTCTATCCCTCTCCCTTCCTCTCTGTAAAAAAATCAATAAAATATATTTTAAAAAAAGAATATCAGTTTATGAATTAATTTCCAGAATATAACTTAAAAATAAATGAATAAAAATGAATTATTATCATTTATCTTTAAACTTTTAGACCTCAAGTTTTATAATCACTATTGGAAAGAATGAGATATGATTGAC
Organism: Ia io; assembly: GCA_025583905.1. Lineage (NCBI taxonomy): Eukaryota > Metazoa > Chordata > Mammalia > Chiroptera > Vespertilionidae > Ia > Ia io. The sequence continues at coordinate 54,172,979 of JAJQQW010000003.1, forward strand.
TTGCTAATAAATCCACCCTTATACTAATATTTTAGTAATATCATTAACATTCTGAAATTGTCAACATTCTTCCATTCATTTAATTAGTATCTAGGTTTTTAAATTTATCTGTTTGATTAAAGATATTGAAACAGAAATTTTAGAGATAAAATAGGACAGGTTTAGGAAATTTTAGAAATTAAGGGGACTATGGAAGAAACACAGGGCTGCTGATGTATATTTCCATAGAATGAGGGAGCTGGGAACAGCAAAAGCTCTATATTTACAAAATAAAGAGAAGGAAGCCCTTCATCCAGAAGGAGAAGAAGAAAGCCCAAAGGGAAGAGGAAATCAATAGGGTAGGTGGGGTGAGAATGTCACCAGTCCATGTGAAGTCTGACCTTTGAGCCCAGGAGTTATTATACTGACCAGTCCTAGGGAATAGTGACCAATCAGAGGGGATATCAAGGCACCAGGATCTGCAGCCTTTATAAGCCATAGGGAAAGGGAACTCAGGGGGACCCTTTTCCCCTTCCCACGAGGGAGTCCATTCTGTGGGACTCTTCCCTCTCCCCACGTGGGAGTCTGTACTTGTTCTTCAATAAATCTCCAACTTTGCTATACCATCTTCTGTCCTTGGATTCATTCTTTGATTCCAGCAGACAAAGAATCTGGGTTTCAGTCCAAAAATTCCATTTCAATATACTCATTTTTTAACTAAAAAATTAAAAGATAATTGATATCTGCTTTTGTCTCTTAAAAATCTGGATGTGCAGAAAAACAAAGGCAATCTCCATCAATAAATAACTTTATGTTATTTTTGCAAAAATATAATTCCATTTAAAACAAGATGCTTATTGTTGACTAAACTAAAGAATCTGAAAGAATGTTAACATTCCCTGATTTGTAAACTAATGAGACAGAATGACATCTTGAGAGAGAAGACATGCATCAGAATCTCCTGGAAAGACTATTAAAAACATATTGTTGTATCCAACTTAAAGTTTCTGATACAATTGGTATGGGGTAAGTCTTTTCTAGCCAACTCCTAGTTGAAGGTGATTACATCCTTTAAAATAAACCAATAATAGAAAGTAAAACACTTTTCTGTGTTGTTGTTTTTTGTCTTTCTACTTAATTATTGAACCAAAGGTGGGGTTGTGTGAACCCCCAAATTTGTAGCCATGTCAGACAGAAGTGCAGGTAGCCTGGGCACCCCATTGCAGCTGGTGTCTGAAGTTAGGGCAGCTAGTGGGACTGATGTTAACCCTGGGTTCCTAGAGTCAGAATTAAATTGAATTAATGGGCACCAAGTTGGTGTCAGAGCATTGGAGAATTGATGTTGGAAAAGATACAAAAATATGTTTAGTGTCAGGGAGGAAAATCATGCAGGGATTAAATTATTATCCCTGATCAAGGAAGGCAAGGTGAGGAAAGTGGAACGCACATGAAAAAGAAATCCAATTTATCTAAAATGCTGTGAATAGTCATATATAGTCTTAGTCATATATGTTTATATATAAAAATTAGAATTGCTGCACCTAAATATTGCATTAAATATTGTAAATTAATAAACCTGTGCAGATTTCAAAATATACATTATGCAAACTTTTAAGATGATACATTACTGCAATAATAAAATGTCACATGCACTATAAAGAAATTATGAATAATTCATGGGAAGGGAAAAAGTAGAGAAATTAAACTGGGAGTCAGGATATACCACAAAATTCCATTTAACTGCATGCATTTCTCTCTAATATCTAATGAACCCCACAATTGTATCAAATTATCTAACGCTGAGTTATTGTCTTGCTGTGTTTGAAGATAATTTATTAATAATTTATCAATGCCCCCTATTTTTTTCATAGGATTTATTTATAATAATAGCTCTCATTTCACTTAGCTAGCATTTTGATGAAGTGAGTTCTGGCATCACACTCTCTTTAAAATTAGAAACAATGTGAATAAGCAATGTTGACAGTCCTGACTAGAATGGTGATACACGTTCTGGATCAGATCTGCAACCTTAGATGAAAAAAAGTTACTTTATACTTTAACTCCTGTCTTTAACTAGTCAGACAGACAAAGTGAAATGTTTGTTTTTGTTGTCTATAAGCCAAATATTAAAATTATCTAAAAATGAATAAATATTTTACATCAATTGTTATATATGTCTACAGCCATACAGTTCCCCCCTCCTCTCTGAAAACACTGTGCTAAATATTGAGCCTCATCACTTGAAAAAAAAAAAAGAGAAAGAGAATGCATTAGTCTTCTATTGTTCCTGTAACAATTTACTTCAAATTTAGTGGCTTAAACAATGCAAATTTATCATCTTACATTTCTGGTAGTCAGATGGCCTTGCATGGTTCTCTCTGGCTAAAATCAATAAGGGATTGCCTGGGCTGGGCTCCTTTCTGGAGGCTCAGGAGTAGCTTCTAGAGACCACACACATTCCTTACTCTTGGCCTTACTCCATTTTCAAGGCCAACAACATTTCTTCTTCTGACCCTTCTTCCTTCATCACATCTCTCTTTGTGACCTCAGTCAGGAAAGTTGCAAATTTACTGTCTCATGATTTCATTAGCTTACTTGGATAAAGAATAAGAATATCCTCATTTCAATAGCCTTAATCATATATGCAAGGCACTTTTTACCATATGTTTGTAAGGTAACAGGCACAGGATTATGGACATTAGAACATGAATATCTTTTTGAGTGTGGGATTATTGTGCCTAAGAAAAAGAGAAAAGGAGGGAAAGAGGGAGGGAGGGAGCTAGGGAGGGAGGGAGGGAGGGAGGGGTAAGAAAGAGAAAATAATTGGGACTAGTAGTATATATTATGGACTTAAAGCTAAACTTTTTTTAAATTATTTATTGATTAAGGCATCACATATTTGTCCTCATCCCCCCCCCCATTCCCACCCCAACCCCCCCCCCACTCATGCCCCCACCCACCTGTTGTCCATGAACACTGGTTAGGTTCATATGCAAGCACACAAGTCCTTTGGTTGATCTATCTCCCTTATCCCTACCCTCCCCTTAAAGAAAATTTCCCACAGCACACACACCCAAAAATTCAATTCATGTGAAACTTCCTTACTAATAAAAATTATTTATAGTATTATAAGTTTAAACAGAAGACTTTTAACTAATCTCTTTCTGTTGACAGAGATATATATACTAGTAATTACTAACCAGTTATAGTTTGTTTATTTATTTATTTTAAATTTATCTTTATTGTTGAAAGTATTACAGATGTCCCCTTTTTTCCCCATTGACCTCCTCCACCCCGCACATGCACCCCACCCGGCCTTCATTGCACTATTGTATGTGTCCATGAGTTATGCATATATGGATATAAATTCTTTGCTTAATTTATTCCTGCCCCTCTCCCCTTCCCTCTGAGACTCATCAGTCTTTCTATGCTCTAATGTCTCTGGATGTATTTTTATTTTGCTCATTAATGGGGAATAATGAAAAAACATTGATTTAAAGATTTAAAGAAACATTTATATTTATTTTCAGTATGTATATATTAACAATGTAAAGCTAATGAGAAAATCTAATTCAAATTAAGGTAATTCCTTCTTAGTAATTATTAGGAAGATCAAATATAACAACTCTGTAAGTGCAGTCCTTGGGTACAACTTTATGTATTTTCAAAAGAAATAAATGTATTCAAATTATTAGTTAAGCTCCATTTGTATTTTATGTTTCCATAAAGACAAATGTACCTAAATGTCACTGCTTAAAATGATAGAATGCACATTAAATTTATTAACATGCTACCACTTAATTAGCTTTTCTTAAGAGCCAATGGCATATATAAGACACTCAAAATAGGACATTAGGACATTACATGTTACATTCAAGAAATAATTTTGAGTTCATTTTAGTAATATATTATTTAGATACACACATATGATAATGATACCAAATTTTTGGACTGGAACCCAGATTCTTTGTCCACCAGAATCAAAGAATGAATCCATGGACAGAAAGTAGTATAGCAAAAATGGAGATTTATTGAAGAACTAGAAGCCCGGTGCACGAAATTCATGCACGGAGGGGGGTTGTCCCTCAGCCCAGTCTGTACCCTCTCCAATCTGGGACTCCTGGAGGGATGTCCAACTGCCCGTTTAGGCCCGATCCCACTAGGATCAGGCCTAAACGGGCAGTCGGACATCCCTCTAACAATCCAGGACTGCTGGCTCCCAACTGCTCGCCTGCCTGCCTTCCTGATTGCCCCTAACCGCTTCTGCCTGCCAGCATGATCACCCCCTAACCACTCTGCTGCCAGCCTGGTTGATACTGAACTGCTCCCCTGCCAGCCTGTTTGCCCCCAACTTCCCTCCTCTGTCGGCCTGGTCACCCCTACCTGCACTCTCCTGCAGGGTTGATCACCTCCAACTGCCCTCCCTTGCAAGCCTGGTCCCTCTCAACTGCCCTCCTTTGCAGGCCTGGTCCCTCACAACTGCCCTCCCTTGCAAGCCTGGTGCCTCCCAACTGCCCTCTCCTGTTGGCCATCTTATAGTGGCCATCTTGTGTCCACATGGGGGCAGGATCTTTGACCACATGGGGGCAGGCATATTGTGTGTTGGAGTGATGGTCAATATGCATATTACTCTTTTATTAGATAGGATAGAGGCCTGGTGCACGGGTGGGGGCCAGCTGGTTTGCCCTGAAGGGTGTCCCGGATCAGGTTGGGATTCCCTTGGGGCATGGGGTGGCCTGAGCGAGGGGCCTGTGGTTGTTTTCAGGCTGGCCACACCCCCTGGCGACCCAAGCGGAGGCCCTGGCATCTGGAATTTATTTTCCTTCTACAATTGAAACTTTGTAGCCTGGAGCGGAGCCAAGCCTGCTGCTCCCTCCAGGGCGGCAGCCATTTCTGTGGCAGTTAATTCACCTTCTACAATTTAAACTTTGTAGCCTTAAGCAGGTGAGCCTGGCCAGGGTGTGCGGAAAGTTTTGCTTCCCCTGTTGCCGCCAGCAACCCTGGCTTGCTCTCTCAAGCTCCGTTCTGCCACCATTTCTGTTTGAATTTGTTTACCTTCTATAATTGAAACTTTGTAGCTTGAGTGGAGGCTTAGGCCTGCAATGGCTATGGAAAGCTTGGCTTGCTCTGTTAGCTGGGAAACCTTGCTCTTTGTGGCTATAGCCATCTTGGTTGGGGTTAATTTGCATACTCGCCCTGATTGGCTGGTGGGCATGGCTTGGCTGGTGGGCGTGGCTTATGTAGCGGAGTGATCTTTAATTTGCATATTACCATTTTATTAGAGAGGGTAAGTACAGACTCCCACATAGAGAGGGGTAAGAGTCCCACAGAAAGGACTCCCAAGTAGGGAGGGGGAAAAGTCCCACTGAGTTCCTTTCCCTATGGCTTATAAAGGCCTAAACAGGCAGCCAGACATCCCTCTCACAATCCAGGACTACTGGCTCCCAAGCACTTGCTTCCCTGCCTGCTTGATTGCCCCTAACTGCTTCTGTCTGTCAGCCTGATCACCCCTTAACCACTTCCCTGCCAGCCTGATTGATGCCTAACTGCTCCCCTGCTGGCCTGATTGCCCCTAACTTCTCTCCCCTGCCAGCCTGGTCACCCCTACCTGCCCTCCCCTGCTGGTCTGCTCACCCCTAACTGTCCTCCCCTGCAGGCCTGGTTGCCCCTAACTGTCCTTCTCTGCAGGCCTGGTCACCCCCAGCTGCCCTCCCCTGCTGGCCTGATTGCCCCTAACTTCTCTCCCCTGCCAGCCTGGTCACCCCTACCTGCCCTCCCCTGCTGGTCTGCTCACCCCTAACTGTCCTCCCCTGCAGGCCTGATTGCCCCTAACTTCTCCCCCTGCCAGCCTGGTCACCCCTACCTGCCCTCCCCTGCTGGTCTGCTCACCCCTACCCCCCCCTGCAGGCCTGGTGCCCCTAACTGTCCTTCTCTGCAGGCCTGGTCACCCCTACCTGGCCTGGTCTTCCCCCCTAACTGTCCTCCCCTGCAGGCCTGGTTGCCCCTAACTGTCCTTCTCTGCAGGCCTGATCACCCACAACTGCCCTCCCCTGCCGGCCATCTTGTGGCAGCCATCTTGTGTCCACATGGGGGCAGCCGTATTTGACCACACAGGGGCGGCCATCTTGTGTGTTGGAGTGATGGTCAATTTGCATATTACCTCTTTATTATATAGGATAATAGTAGATGAAGTACAATAATATGTTAACATATGTAATGGGGTGTAGAAGGAGGCAGTTTTGGTGATCCTAGAAGTCAGGTAAGATAAAGCCTAAAAAGTGAGCCAAGGACAATAAACAAAAAACACCCTCAAGATCTCTTCTACATGTACCAGTTAATAATGGCGGATTTTTTAATAAATGAAAACACGATAATTTCAAGAGAATCATCAAAAATGCTTTATTCAAAGTATATTGATGTAAGCAGCACCCTTAGGTTCCTTAGTATAGCATTGCTCACACAGCTGTTTGCTAAAAATTCCTACTACTCATCTCCAGTTGCAGCCTATACAAATATGAAAAAAGAGTTTTAAGGAAAATTGTGGAATTGAGAATGCTGCATCCATGTCCTCCATTTTCTACGGAGAAACTCCTATTCACCCAAAAACCAAATAGAAGTATTCTTGTTTTGTGTCCCCAGGAGTGTGGGGCATAGAAGCATTTTCTTTACTCTTATCTTGAGTCTTAAGGTACGACTCTTAAAACTATCTTCCATAGAAGAAGACCTCTAACATATTACACAAACTAGATAATTTTTTTTTAGATGTTAACAGTATTTTCACAGGATATCCTCTGTGTCAGCAGAATAAATAGAGTAACTTTTTCAGAAAGAATTGCAGGTGTGGCTTTTGACCACTGAAGTAAATTATAACTTAATACAAGAAGCTATGGCATTTTAAAAGGGATTATAATGCCTCCAACTAAAAGATAGTGAGCACAATATAATCAAGACTTTGGACTGTCATGTACTATAAGCAGAAGCTGACCCAAATATACTTCGTCTGTAAATCTAGATTTTTCCCTATGGAAAACAAAGGATGGCTCATAAGGTAGAAACAGAATCCACAGGGTGAAGCCAAGATCTAAAGAGCATCGCTTTCTTGGAGGAGGAGTTAAGCCCTAATCAAAGAGTTGACAACACGTGTCCAGCTGGATTTCAGCATTTCAACCCACCAATGACTGTTACCTCCCCCTTCCCCAATGCCTTGTAAGTGTCTCTTACAATATTCTTTGACTGACTCACCATTGTATGTTGTGTGTTTGAAAGATAAGTACCTTGTATCTTTAGCTTTCAAGTTTTTAGAGAGAAATCATACCTGTGGAACTATACTGAAGAAGCCTCCTTTACACTTGGACTTGATTTATATGTGATTTCCTGAAATAGAAGGTAATAAACTTAGAGGAGACTTTGTAAGTCACAGTAAGAGGGTGAAATATGTAAATATTTGTGACCTGATAGCAGCCTATGTCAGATTACATATAACCACAATTCTTTAACATTCTTCCCATTGAGATGTGTTGTCTAATTTCCTTCCCCTTCTAGCTGTACTGGTTTGTGATTTATTTTAACTTTTTGGCATGGAAGAAGTGCTATTGTAAGAGTTTCTAACCTAGTCTTTAAAAAAAAATTACAACTTCTGCATTAGTCCTTTTCAGAGCCCTCAGTTTCCATGTAGACTCACAACTACTCACCTGGAGAGGCCACACTGAGAAACTCTCTGAGGCTACATGGAAAGGGGGAAGAGTCCATCCATTTCTAGCCTTCCAAGCATTTTGGCACAGTCCCATGCCACATGAGTGAAGCCATCGTGAGCACTGTAAGCCAGCTCAGCTTTCAGCTGAATATGCCCAATTTATACCAGTCAACAATAAATGAAACAGGAATTATCCAGCTGAGCCTTTCCTGGAATCCAGCCCTGCTCTATTGACTGACCCACAAAATGATGAGATATAATTAAAAATGTTTGTTACTTTAAGTCACTAAATTTGGGGAAAGATTACTATGCAACAATATAGAATTGAATATCTGGTAAATATCTTAGGTAAATATAGTACCAATTATCTTACAGAAACTCAATAAATGTTTTTGAATGAATAGTATTTGATCTTTATAACATTATCTTCAGTCACACTTGAAGAACTTGAAGTGCTGAGACAGAGGTCAGCAAACTAACCCCTCTGAGCTAATGTGGCCTGCAAAGACTAAAAGGTTTGCTATCTTGTCCTTTACAGAAAAAAATTGCTGATATTCAAATTATTCCGTCTTTGATGAGTAGAATCTCTTCAGATTAGTTTCTGACCTTTTGACATAAGCCAAATAATCTTTGATAGCTTCTTTGCTTTATAGTATAACAAAGTAATTTGTGTTCACTTTGTGTATAATCTGCCCCAAACCTGTAATCAGCCATATCTCCAAGGAGTGATTCTGATTCCTTTTAGTAGGAAGTGGATATTTAGAAACCATAATCTAGATACTATAGTCTCCTTGCTATTGAATTACACATTGTTTCTAGGTCACTCTTCTATTTCATTTTTTTAAAAATTATTGTTATTATTTTTAAAAAAATCTTTATTATTAAAAGTATTACATAGGTCCTCCCTTTTCTATCACCAACCTGTAAAGTATAGTTGATATTCAATCTTATATTAGTTTCAAGTATACAATATAGTGATTTGACATTTATATACCTTATGATATGAAAATCCCAATAAGTCTAGCATTAGAATGAAAACTAATAAAGAGAGAGAAAAAAAATTCTAAGAACTTAACTGCCTTTCCAATCTGAACCATAATTCAGACTAAACAAATAGCTGTTATAGGAAAGTCCTCTCAATAGAACTGCTGTTAATAAATGAAGATGAAATGACTGAATGAATATATTATCAATCAGTAAAAACTCTAAAGTAATAATGGATCTAGTAAATGATCATCAATGGCTATTGATATCACAAAAAGAGAGAGAACAGAATACTAAGTATAGCTGATGGAAGCACATGATGTTACCTATGAAATATTCTCATCCAAAACATCAAATTAAGTCCAAGCAAGCCTTCCAGATCTAATAACCACTTGACAGAAAATTTGGAGAGTAGAGGCATATGCTAAACAAGATTATAATCAGCATAACCCAGAATGTGGACAACTTTATACATCAAAGTTTCATCAAATAAATTATAAGGAAAACCAAGGGAGAGAAAGCTTACAGATTAAGAGAACTAAGAGAAATATCAACTAAATGGAATGTGTTAACCTGGTTTGGATACTGACTCACACAAATCATCTGGGGGAAAATAACACAATCAGTGAAATTTGAACACTTAGTAGATGTTTGATGATATGGAATCAAAGATATGCTTTTAAAGATATGTTTTTAAAATATGTTCTGTATGTTTTAAAGACATAGAAAATATTTGAATGTTTTGAAATATAACTAATGAACTGTATTTGGGATTCACAGGAAAATAATTCAGTGGGATGGGAAAGAGAACAAGATGGGGGTGTAGTGAAAAAAAGTGACCATAATTGACAATTGTTATAGCTAGAAAATGGGTACTTGAGTTTCCATGATACTATTTTCTCTACTTCTGTGTATGTTACAAATGTTCTGTCATAAAATGGAAAAAAACAAAACAGAAAATACAAAATTTTGCTGATATCCTGGTCTGAAAGATTAACTGGATCAGGGTTACTTACTTACATATTAAAATACAGAATCTCTTGGAGTTCCAGGAAAGATGGCAGCATTGATAAATGTGGTACTCGTGTCCTCCCACAGCTCAGAAGAAATATTGTTCATTGATGGGAGTAGCTTTATAACCAGTGGAGTTTAGGAGGGAAGGGTATGAAGTGATATCCTTGCTCAACAACAGGAATTCTTACCCTGGGCCTGTGTACACATTGAACTCGTAGCATTGACTTGAACCCTGGAATTAGGAGGAAATAAAACCCTGACTTGATATGCTGATTCTAAATATGCATGTACTCTATTCCATGCCCATGGGGTTATCTGGAAGAAACAGGGCTTGCTGATACCTAGAAGTAAGGTGATAAAAATGGACCTCTATACTAAAATTACAGGCCATTACACTACCTAAAGAGCTTGCAGTAGTACACTGAAAGGGCCACCAGAATGGAAACTCACAGGTGGTAAAAGGAAGTAGCCTTGAAGATGCCACAGCAGAAAGAGCAGCTCTACACAAAACAGTAATACAGCTGGCCCTAATTCCCAGCTTGACTTTAAATCTCTGCACCCCTAGCGTGGCTGGTTTTCTCAGTGGTTAGAGCATTGGCCCAAACACTGAAAGGTCAAGAATTTGATTCCTGCTCAAGGGATATACCTTGGTTGAAGGTTTGATCCAGAGGCCTGGTTGGGTGTCTGCAGGAAGCAATCAGTCTTTCTCATGTAGATGTTTCTCTTTCTTTCTCTCTCCACACCTTTCTTTTTGCCCCCTCCTCCCTCCCTTCTACACTATCTGAAAATCAATGGGGAAAAAAATATCCTGAAGTGAGGATTAAAAAATTAAAATTCAGTACTCTCCTGTGTATAACAAAAATGATCTGAAAATTGGCCAGGAATGGGGCTTTAAGTACATTCTACATTTAAGAGGTGGTAGATAAATTCATATTCAAAGATATTTGTTCCTCAAAGGCTAACTGGGAATATAGCAAAAGAAACCCACGATTCTATACATGATGGGAAGGAAGCACTATATGAATATCTACTTCAGATAATAGTGACTCTTGGTACGAGAAGAGTAATTAATAGTGTCATGGATATCTTCACCAATGTACAGAGAAAAATGCATATTCTAATCCTCTCATTCCACCTTTAGTCCGACAATCCAGGCTTGGGAATGTTGCCCAAAGAAAACTGGAAGGTAGACTTTACAGTAATGACCCCTGCTCCTGGAGGATTCAAGTACATATCAGTGCCGGTAGATTTCTTAACTGGATGGGCTGAACCCATTCCCAATGTGATCTGAAAGGAACAGTTAAGCTGTAAAGGCACTGCTAAGGAAAATAACACCTAACTTTGTGCTCCCCAGAATCTTGCAAAATGACAATGGGCAGGTTTTCACAGTGGCCATAATAAAGGAAGTATGTGGGCACTCCAAATTAGGTGGTCTTACATTCATGGAAACTGCAGTCCTTAGGAAAAATGAAATGATGTAATCAAAGCCAGGTTTCATAGGTTTCAAACTATGTCAGGAAACCCATGACACCTGGCTTAAATTACTATCAATTACCCTGACCTGGATCAGGACAGCATCTAAAGGAAATATATATAACTAGTGGCCCAGTGCATGGATTTGTGCACATTGAAAGGAAATTAATTAGAAGAAATATTTTAATATCGCTATTCACCCTTTCTCTATAATAGAAGTGCTAATCAAATTCACAATTGACAAAGTCAGATGGAAACACAAGCATGCGACTGGTGCCAGCGAGAGCTTTATATGTATCGCGTAGGCACGAGTCAACTTAGCCAGTTATATACGTAGAATAAACTTGCTTAATTAGACCTGCTTTCTGATGTAGCTAAACTTTTTCCAGCCCAGTGAAGCACCCCAACTTCTCTTTCAGGTAACTGTCAGCAACAGAGCAGTAAATATCAACACAAAGCAGATTATCATTGTAGATCATGCAGGGAGAGCAAAGGGTAAAATATTTAACTGCAGCAGTGTTTGGGCAGTGATAAAACCTGAAGTCATTTTCAAGGTCCACCATTTCTTACTTCTTTACAGCAGGGTCAAGTTTCTAAGCTTTCTAAATCTCCGTTTTCTGGCTAATGAAAAGAAAATAGGATTCCACCGAGTCTACTTTCTACCTACTCCAGGACTTCTGTGAGGATCAAATGAGATGAGGCATGGGAAAACACTTCACAAACATTTGGTTAAAGTGTGAAATGTTTGCACCTGGCTATAAAACAAGTCATGTTCCTGTGCTGATGAAACTGCAAGAAGGCTAGTCCTTGCTAGGGAGAGGAAGCCGGGCGTTGCTACATGATGTCATTACCCAGTGCTCACAGCCATTGTTTCAGGTTGGGCTGGGCTGTAGGCCTCATTTTGTGCCATGGGGTCTCGGCAGCATCAGCTGCAATTTGGTGGGCTGTTGCTCCGGGGTGGTGGCAGGGCCTGTGTCCCACTTGGGGGAAACCAAATGTTGCTTTGTGGTTGCCAGGTCCATGGTGCCAGTGCACATCACGGCAGCTCTTGCATTGCGCATATGCCCCTGGTTGTCGGTATGTGTCATAGTGACCGGTCAGATGGCTGGACACTTAACATATTAGCCTTTTATATATATAGATGTGTTTAAAAATGTATTTTATTGATTTTTTTTACAGAGAGGAAGGGAGAAGGATAGAGAGTTAGAAATACCAATGACAGAGAAACATCAATCAGCTGCCTCCTGCACACCTCCTACTGGGGGTGTGCCCACAACCAAGGTACATGCCCATGACCAGATTCGAACCTGGGACCTTTCAGTCTGTAGGCTGACACTCTATTCACTGAGCCAAACCAGTTAGGGCTATATATAGATGTGTGTTTTTTAATTTTTATTTTATTGTTTAAAGTATTACAAATAGTAGTACATATGTCTCCTTTTTTTCCCCATTGACCTTCCCGCAGCCTCCCCTAACCCTGGCACATGCTTTCATCCCCCTCCTCCCCGCCAGTGTCTTGTGTCCATTGGTTGTGCTTATATGCATGCATACAAGTCCTTTGTTGATCTCTTTCCCCCCCTCCCCAACACACCACAGCTTTCCCGCAGTAAGTTGACAGTCTGTTCGATGCTTCACTGCCTCTGTATCTATCTTTTTGTTCATCAGGTTATAATGTTCTTTATTTTCCATAAATGAGTGCGATCACGTGGTATTTTTCTTTCACTGCCTGGCTTATTTCACATAGCATAATGCTCTCCAGTTCCATCCATGCTGTTGCAAATGGTAAGAATTCCTTTCTTTTTTTTTTCTTTCTTTGCCTCCTTTATCTTTTAACTGTGTAGTTGGTCTTAAGTCTCTGTTTCTTTTTTTTCCATTTTTTTATTAAGGTATTATATGTGTACACATCTTACCATTGCCCCCCCACCCCACTCCCATACATGCCCTCACCCCCCAGAGTTTTGTGTACATTGGTTATGCTTATATGCATGCATACAAGTCCCTTCGGTTGATCTCTTATCTCCCCCACCTCTCCCTAACCTTCCCACTGTAATTTGACAGTCTATTTGATGTTTTACTGCCTCTGTATCTATCTTTTTGTTCATCAGTTTATAATGTTCTTTGTTATCCACAAATGAGTGAGATCATGTGGAATTTTTCTTTCATTGACTGGCTTATTTCACTTAGCATAATGTTCTCCAGTTCCATCCAGGTTGCTGCAAATGTTAAGAATTCCTTCTTTTTTATAGTAGAGTAGTATTCCATATATAGATGTGTTTATTGTTTTGTTATTTTTAGAGAGGAAGGGAGAGGGATAGAGAGAAACATCAGTGATGAGAGAGAATCATTGATTGGCTGCCTCCTGCATGCCCTCTACTAGGGATCAAGCCTACAACCCAGGTATGTACCCTGACTGAGAATCAAACTGGTGACTTCTTGGTTTCTGAGTTAATGCTCAACTGCTGAGCCACACCAGCTGGATTAAAGGAATTCTTTTTGAACTTATGAATGGTAGAAACTTTAAAGGCTCCTTTCAAATTTTAGGATGCCTGAACCCATTTATAGAATAGGTTGTTAAACATATTATACAATTAGGAAAGATGAATCAAAACTTAAATAAACGTGTTAATCTGATTTTATCCACACCAACATATACTAAACTACACCCATATAATACAGAGAACTGGGTATTTTTAAAAACCTGGAAATCAGGATCCTCACAAGATCAACTAAAACCAATTTGGACAGGACTTTATTTGGCATAATTAACAAATCATTCTTTCCTTAACCTACAAGATATATCTTCCTGGATACATCACTCTCACATGAAGCCAGCTATACCACCTAGTGAGAGCAGGGAACCAAATTCACTGTACTCCTGTGAACTCAAGCTACACTTCAAAAGTCAATATCAGTGATGACTTATAATAAGTCTGCCCTTACTCCTAACAGGGTTTTTATTTTTCTATATTCTGTTTCTTTATGCACTCTTGTTCTCAGGAATCCCAGAACCTAGGGGACCACAGGATTTTCATAAGTCAGGCAGCCAGAGAATTTCACTCCTCGAATTCAAAGACATATTCCATCCATGTTCAGCCTAAAGCTAATACAGAAGTATGACACATTCCCATTCCCTAAAAAATGAAGAGTGAAAAAACTCAGGGGGAAATTGTTGGAAAGGACAAGGGTTTCAAGATTTGGGTGGTTCTTACTAATATTATTCTTGCTAAATACTAAAATGTAGCACAGTACCTTGTAGATGCAGCTGCAACTGGATGAGGTTGACTGAAACCAAAGCTGGGTAAGTTTAGCTAACTACAAAGAAGAAATCAACACGTAATTAACCAAATAGTATTGATAAACTATGGCTAACCCTTCCTTCAGGGAGACAAAATTTTGAGTGTGAATCCCTTGTCTCCTTGTTGCAAGTAAATGAGGCTACCTTGTGGCAATCATGTCTCACTCTTGAATAGAGCATCTTGAAGGACGAACACCTTGAGGTTGATAACAATGAGTCAATTCCTCAAAACAAATCTCTCTCTCCTATATATATATATATATATATATATGTGTGTGTGTGTGTGTGTGTATACACACACACACACACATATATATATACATATATATATACACTTATATATGCATATATATATTATTTATTAGTGTATATATATATACACACACACACACACACACTAATAAAAGCCTTGGGGGTGATCAGGCTGGCAGACAAAAATCAATATTTATTTCACTTATTCACCTCTTTAAAATGTGCCTGAATACAACCCTATGGAAAGCAAAATTCCCTGTCTTTTATACCTCATACCTGTATTATTACTAAATTTACATCCTCATCATCTACACTCTACAAAGACACCATCTCTTTAATAGTAACTGTTTAATATTATCATTTTTATATCTCCAATATATAAAATGATAATATTAATATTGATACCCACTTAATCCACAAATACTCATTGAGAGAATGACACAATTTATAAGACATGATATGTTGGTACTTAAAGTGCATTAGTTTCTGATACATGGAATTCATAAAAGTATAGAATTAGACAAGATTTAAGGAGAAAAAAACTTTAGGTGATAAATATTAACATAATGTCCAATTTCAGTATTTATAATATTTAATACTAAAATTTTTATGATTTAATAGTCACCCTACCCTGTATGTGTATAATATGTCACTAAAAAAGATCTACTACTTACAGTACTGCTTATGGCAAACATCTTCTAGTTGTAATTTAAATGACAGTTGCAGATTCTACCACACCACTATAAACAAATGGTAATTACAAAATGAATGAAGCAGATTATTAGTACACCACCATGTAAACTGAGCATATCTATTATTTTATGAAATTAATTATTTAATGACGCAAATGAATTGCCTTCATGATAGAAACTAGATATTTGATTCAATATTTTGGAACAAAGAGGGTTGTGCAGTGGAAATCCTTGATTAGTAAGGATGGACTTGTTTCAGTGGTACCAGACAAAAATATTTACCATAAACAAGGTAACATCTGCTAAGAAAAAAGTAGGCAAACCTTACATAGCTCAAAAACAGAGTAACTACATCTTGACCACCATGAAAAATGCTGAAATGAACATAGAGCTGCATATATTTTTGAAATAATTCCTTTCAAAATTTTCAGGTAGATACACAGAAGAGGGTTTCTGGGTCATATGGGAAGGTTATTCTTAATTTTTGAGGAAAGGTGGGTAAGGGTAGTAAAGGATTAAGGGGATCAAACATATGATGATGGAAGATTTGACTTTGAGTGGTAGGCACACAATGTAATATACAGATTATGTTTCATAGAAATGTATACTTAATACCTATATAATTTTATTAACCAATGTCACCCCAATAAATTTTAAAAATTGATAAACCTAGAAAATTTTGAAAACAAAAAGATTAACCACAAGTTTGTTATTTTTTATTACAAACCAGACTGAAAAATGGCATGATTTTAATTGTGTGTGTGTGCATGAATGTGTGATTCTTACAATTTATTTCAAAACAAAATTATAATTTTGTCTTATCTATTAGGAAAAAACAGATAGATTTACTCTTCATTATTCACAAATATTAAAGATCAAATGAATAAATAACATATTTTAATTTTGTTTTATTACTCTCTTTATTAATAAAGTTGAAATGATATAAAATGTTTGCCATAATATGTTTATTAGACATAATTTTAAAAGCAAATCCTACATATATCTTGTGATTTTTCTCAGTTGAACATATTCAGACAAAATGCACTTTCTAAAATAAAAATTTACAAAAGGAGAACATTCACAAATATATTCATTTTGGATGTAGAAAAGCATATGGATGAGTAATACATATTTACTGTACAAAAGTTGTACAGTTCCTTATATCACATTCACTGTTCATCTTATAATAGCTCTGTTCTTTTCCTGTGATGTTATTAGTGAGTAAGAAATAAACAATGGGTGGGGTATAATTTAGTGGAACGTATGTCTGTTTATTGATACCAGTGAGACAGTTCCAAATGACTAGGATCAGCCCCTGTTCCTATTTCTATGCACAATTGTATATTACCACATTTAGCTACATATTGAAAACTAGAACATTTAATTTTTCTGTTTAGGTACACTTTCTCAATCCATGAGGCCTTTTTAAAACCTCATACTAATTATATTGTGTTTTATTGTAGTAAGCATTCCCCTGAAATCTAGAAACAAATTTAATACAAGGGAAGAATTAATATTTTCTCAAATAAATGCCTTCTAAATTAAATTCAAGCAAACTGATATTTCAACATCTGTTTGCAGAATATCAATGATCCAAAATGATTGACCAGGTAATATTACTGAATTTTTACTATTTTAATTTTTGAAAAAAAATATTGTATGTTTTAATTTTTTCTGATAGATTTAGAGATCTTATTTATAAAATTGTTCAATTCCCAACATGTATAGGCATAGAACTACTGAGCCCAATATTCCTTTTCTTTTTTGTAACATTTGCAGAACCTTAGCTCTCTGGCAGTACATGCAGCATTTACACTCAAACAAACTCTACCTTCAGATACCTGATAACTGTGCCTTTTAAACTGTATAATCATTAGTTTCACAGCTCTGCAGAGCATGGGGGATTTCATCAGAGTACTAAACGTTTTATCTCAAATAGAGATATCCATTTTAAGTGAAGTTATTGATTCAGAATAGTAAAGCCACATCTTCATCTGTAGTTAAGGGAAACATTTAGTTGCCTACGTAATTCTTATGAATTTCTGAAGGCAGATTTATTTTATTATTTCCATCATATATATGTTTATTTGACAGTGAAGCTAAAACTCCTTATTAAAATAGTTTAGCTGAAATATCAAGGTTCAAATGCAATTCTCACAAGAACAAGAAAACCAAGACTAATTGTCTGATTTTCATTTAGACAGTTAGTCAGAGAACACTGGGGAATCTTGCCTATTGGCCAAGACAGTGAGTTTCTTACACTGAGCCCACCAAAAGCTAGAAATATGAAAGGACAGGATCCAAGTTCAGGGAAAATTAGAAAGATGAATAGTGCACTAGAGCACAGCAAAACCTAACAAGATAATTGGATAGGAAAGAAAGCTCTCCCTCCCTATCCTTATAAGAAGGGCAGGCTTGAAAAGAAGAGAGATTGGTCTTTGAGGCAGAAGTCTGCCTTTCTCTGAGGTTTTGTGGTTCCTGAATAAAATCTGCTTCCTTTTGCACCAGAACCTACCTCATGAGTTTGGCTTTCTTGTGGCAGGCAGCCAAACCTCCGTTTTTTTGTTTGGTTATATAACAAAGGAAGCGACCATAATTTGGGATGTGATAATGAATAATAGTTGCAGGCAAGAAGTATATACATCCTTAAAAAGTGCCATCAGAAAGCACAAAGAGAAATTAGGAACATTAAAAAAAATTAAAAATTAAAGAATCAAGCTTATTTATCAGGAACCAGACATACCTAGCAGAGTTAGAGCAGTCTCATTCAGGCACATTGGCTGGAGAAGAATAAAGCCCACAAATCAAATCATCCCTTCAGAGGAGATAAACTGAAGGTCTTAAATACCTATGTGGTTCTGCCATCACCCACCTATTTCCCTTCTGTCAATAACGTTCAGAATAATCCTTGGATACTCAGACTAATTGCTTTCCCTAAGAGTCACTTCCGATGAACACTCTGAATATATAATGAACATATTTGGAAATGCCCTATTTTAATTTCTTCCATTTGATATAATGATAACTTTTTGAGCATTCAGCTAAAGAGAGAAAATGAAATTATTTGACTAAAGCAGAGTGTTCAGCCATTTCATTATGATGAAGCTAGAAATTATATATTTTATCTGGTACCTTCCTTTCAAAATTGTTATATATGTAAAGAGAAGGATTAACACATTTTAAATATTCTATATAATAAAGAGATAATATGCAAATTGACTGTCACACCCTCGCACAAGATGGCTGCCCCATGTGGTCACAGGATGGCCATCCCCATGTAGTCACAAGATGGCTGCCACAAGATGGCCGGCAGGGGAGGGCAGTTGTGGGCAATCAGGCCAGCAGGGGAGGACAGTTAGAGGCAACCAGGCTGGCAGGGGAGGCAGTTGGAGGCAATCGGGCCGGCAGAGGAACAGTTAGGCATCGATCAGACTGGCAAGGGAGTGGTTAGGGAGCAATCAGGCTGGCAGGTAGAAGCGGTTAGGGGCAATCAGGCAGGCAGGCAGGTGAGCGGTTGGGAGCCAGTGGTCCCGGATTGTTAGAAGGATGTCCGACTGCCAGTTTAGGCCCGAGAAGATGCCGGCTAGGCTGAGGGACAACCCCCCCCCCCAGTGCACAAATTTTGTGCACCAGGCCTCTAGTATATTAAATATTTAAGAATGCTAAAAATGTTCCTAAAATGACACACTTTATTTAATATATTTTAAAAGTATCTCATATGTTAAAAATTTGAAAACAAAATAAATGGGCATTAAGTAAAAAAAAATATTGCATAATTAAAGTAGTGCTATGACAAAAACTTGGTGATTATTCATCAATAATAATAACCTCATCTCCCTTGGAACACTATTAAAGTATATTTTCCATCCACTTGCATCTATTTTGGGCCATGTACCTGGGATGCCATTATATCAGGAGACTATGAGTAAAAAATGATGTGTGTTCCCTCCAGCTTGATGTGGTTAACAGTGTATGTGCCTTCTGCATTGACTTTGTCTTTCTTGCTGTCAGCCTGATGATGCATATGATACAGCTCCAAAATCCCAAATATTTGAGTACTGGGCCTGATGGAATTTTTTTGTCCCTGAAATACAGCTTGGAGCAAAGATCCTTACCTCCTGTTCCATTTGCTCCACCTAAACTGTGATGTAAGGGCAAAATAAACTTCATTCTGTATATCCTCTTGAGATGTTGGTTGTTACAACATTTACCTCAACATAATAAATATGATAAGTTTGGATGTTGCCAAAGAAACAAACAAAACCCAAAGTATATGCCATTCAGATAGTAGTTGTTTAGCATTTGGAGAAGGAAGTCACTTCAGAGGCTGGAAAGAAGCAGCTCTATGTTACTGAAGAGGCCCCGGAAAACTGCCTTCCAACACACTTGTCTTTTTGCGCTATTGGCAATTTTTTTCCAGTCAGCAAGAAAGTCTCGGAAAGCCTGCTGGGTGATGAGACACTTTTAGCCATTTCTCCAGTTGACATGGAGTGACTCAGAAGATATATGTATGAAGTTTTCCTCCTACACCAACCAACCAGCCTGTTAATTCCCAGGCAGCTGATTGAGACCATTTGAGACTGTCCAACCCCAGGTGAACCTACACAGATCACAAAATCTTTCCCGTCAACCCACAGCAGTGTGAGAATTAATACATGATACTTGTTTTAGGCCAGTGCATTTTAAGATGATTTGCCATGCAGCAAGAGCAAACAGGCACAAAATGTGATATGGAGAGAGAGGAGCTGTCTTAACAATAATTTAAAACTACTTGGCATTTGCTGGAACCATGTTGAGGATGGAAATGTGTCATGGAAACAGCAAAGAATGGGAAAATAATGCTCTAAATTTTAATAGTGCTGGAAAACAGTGAAAAGAAAAAACAACCAAAACAAAACAAAAAAGACAAAACAAAACAAAACAAAACAAAACAAAACAAAACACATGTGTGTTTGCTTTTTACCAGGTTGGAGAAACTACAATTATTGAAGTAGTGACATTACAATTAACAAATTGTTATCTGAAATAACATGGAAAATAGAAAATATATTTAATATACTTGAACATCCAACTAATTCAATCAGGCAAGATGTTACTAATGTCAATTGGATGGACCCCGTAGTCTGTGCTCAGGGAAGGGAAGAGACAGATGGCCTAACAAAGAAATTGTTTAGTTTGCAAGCCAGGATTTATTGGAAATAGAGAAGATACAGGTCTTGCTAAATAATATGTTCATCTTCAGTCTCCTCTGTTAATAAAGATCCACAAAGTAAAATGAAATTTGGAATAAAAAATAAAATCAAAGTTTTAGGTCTAAAGGTCCTTGTTAAGGCTTCTGAAAGATTTAAAGTAGGACCTAGTACTCATTCTCAGTTTAACAAAAAGAACTTCTAAGAATTTTAAAGTTGTGGTATCTCAGTTGCCTGATATGAAGACTAAAGTAGAGAGATACAATATGGATGAGCCTTTTGGAACATTGACTGGACCCAGGTCAGGTGTATAAGAAACCCAGGTGTATAAACTCTTAGTAATATTGTTCTGGTAAAGTCACTATCAGCTTGGAACAAAATGAAGACAAAAAATTACAAACAAAAAAGGGAAAAAATGGACTTTGGGCTTCCAATTTTCTACTATTGAGAAGTAGGTTGAGAAATCAAATATGAAATACTTCTAATGAAAAGATTTGTTTCTCCATAGAAGACCTGGGAACAATTGTTTGCCTGAAATTCAGAACTATCATGGGCCTGTGATTCTCAAGTTCTTATAATTCTTCTGAATCTTATGAATGGCATTGTTATTGCAATTATCCTATTCTTATTTCAAAGTTGTACACTACATACCATTTTGCAATGAATTACTTGACCATGTAGTTCACTGTTAATCTATCAAGAGAAAGCCACAATTTGCTAAGATTGACAAGCTCGTTGAGTCATTTTTGTTTACTTCCTATGTGTACAATTCTGTGAAATTTCCAAGCTTTTTGTTTATTGCAAGATTTCTCAAAAAAGAAATTCAAATTTTATTTTAGTGGTCTGAATAAAGTGAATTTGGGTCCATATCTGGAAATAACGGTTTAGTCCTTTTGGTTTAAATTAACAAGGAACACTTCAATATTTGTAACCTTTTCCAAATGAATGGTGTTGTCTTATCTTGTAATAAGTCTTTTATTCCGGAAACTATTTAAGAAGGAACATGATAATATCCTCAGAGGTGTATGTGACAATGAGAGAAGTAGATGACATGCAGGATGAAAAATAGAGCTCATATTGACTCCAAGGCATGATATGCTGAGAGTGTCTGCCTGGAAGGCTGTTGAGGAACACTGAGAAGCCCAATATATGATGTTCACAGGAAGAGTGCTATGACCCATAACCAATAATTTTCTTGGGGAAGGATAAAATGTGAATGACAGGCCATTTAAATAACTTTTAGATCTAATTCAAATTCTATAGTTATAGTAAGCAATCTCTTTTATAGGGACTAAAAGTATTCAAAATGCAGATTCCTCCACCATAAGATAAATTATTACAAATTATTTACAATTCTATTTCTCACTAAAAATATTACCATTTAAGTATACCTGAACAATATACTTGAAGAGCTAGTAGGAGTTGCTTCACAACTAATTTAACTTTTTATTGACTCTTTAAATTGATCCAAATAATCTATTGCAAAACTGTGGTTATTGCATCACGCTGATGCATTTTCCTTTGGAACAACGGTAACTTTAGTTCCAAAACCACAGCCTCTTTAGGAACGTAAGTGCACCTGAACTGAAAGCTTACTTTAGAAGTGCTTCATTGTAGACACACAAATTTGCTTGGCTTTCTCTTTTCAACAGCAAATTTCACTTGCAATATGAAGCTTTACAGAGAAAGTAAAACCTTGCCAATAGTAATGTTCTTTAGGCAAGAAATACTCCAGGAACTTCCTTCGTGGGAAAGGCTGCTGAACAAGTTCTGTCAACTTTCAAGACAACTTGGTGCTTAACCTCCTGGCAATTTCCGCCAGGCTATTCTGTTCACCTTGGTACAACACTGATAACTTAATTTTACAAACATAATTTAAACAGTCTTTGGACCAAGATCCTTTCTAATAATAAACAATAACCCACACTTACTAAATGTGCCTAAAGGACTGACATGAAATGGGATTCTCGTCTCTGACCCTTACATCTTGTAGTAAAGGATTTCTTGCTTAAAAAAATTAAAAACAAACAAACGGGTTTTATCTTATATGTTGAATGTAGTTATAAGAAGAAGAACTATTACAAGGAAGACGTTAATATTTTTGTGGAGTTTTCTAGATAATTAATATATTATAAATAAACATACTCATTTCATAATATTAAATCAGATTATAAAACACTACATAGTAGGAACCAGAATTACAAAACTAGAGATATTACAGACTAGAGGCCCGCCTCATGAATTGGTGGATGGGTGGGGTCCCTAGGCCTGGCTGACAATCAAGGCCGATCAGGGCCAGACCAATTGCGGCCTGCCGGCCATGGGGAGGGACAGGGGGAGGAACTGCAGGCTGATCTGGGCCTGCTGGCTAGGGGGAGGGATGGGGCGTGGGAGGTTGGCCACCGGCCCCAAGGAGGGAGCTGGCCTCAGCTCCCCTGGGAAAGGGACCGCATCAGCCACCACCCACCCCCAGTTCCCATTCCAGCCTGGACCTGAAGGCCCCAACGGAGTCGGGAGAGGAAGCGATGGCCGCCGGGCCGGGTGTGGAAGGAATGGACACTGGACACAATGTTGCCGGCCACGGGAGGAAGGCTGTGGGATCGCACTGATCACCAAGGAGCAGCTCCTGAATTGAGCGTCTTCCCCCTTGTGGTCAGTGCATGTCATAGCGACTGGTCAACTGGTCGTTCTGGTTGTTCTGGTCATTCAGTCGTAATGGTTGCTTAGACTTTTATATATATAGACTAGAGGCCTGGTGTGCGAAATTCGTGCAAGGGGTTGGGTGACCCTCAGCCCAGCCTGCACCCTCTCCAATATGGGACCCCTTGAGTTTTGTCTGACTGCCCACCAGGATTGGACCTAAACAGGCAGTCAGACATCCCTCTCACAATCCAGGACTGCTGGCTCCCAACTGCTCGCCTGCCTGCCTTCCTGATTGCCCCTAACCACTTCTGCCTGCTAGCCTGATCACCCCATAACCACTCCCCTGCCAGCCTGATTGATGCCTAACTGCTCCCCTGCCAGCCTGTTTTCCCCTAACTGCCCTCCCCTGCAGGCCTGGTCTCCCCCAACTGCCCTCCCCTGCTGGCCTGGTCACCCCTAACTGCCCTCCTCTGCCTGCCTGGTCGTCCCTAACTGCCCTCCTCTGCTGGGTTGATCGCCTCCAACTCCCTCCCTTGCAGGCCTGGTCCCTCTCAACTGCCTTCCCTTGCAGGCCTGGTCCCTCCCAACTGCCCTCCCCTGCTGTCCATCTTGTAGTGGTCATCTTGTGTCCACATGGGGGCAGCCACATTTGATCACATGGGGGCAGCCATCTAGTGTGTTGGAGTGATGGTCAATCCGCGTATTACTCTTTTATTTGATGGGATAGAGGCCAGGTGCACGGGTGGGGTTGGCAGGTTTGTCCTGAAGGGAGTCCCAGATCAGGGTGAGGGTTCCCTTGGGGTATGGGGCAATCTGGGCCAGGGGCTTGTGGTGGTTTGCAGGCAGGCCACGCCCCCCGGCAACCCAAGCAGAGGCTTTGGTATCTGGAATTTATTTATCTTCTACAATTGAAACTTTTAGCCTGGAGTGGAGGCCTAGGCTGGCCAGGGCTGCAGAAGCTTGGCTTCCTCGATAGCTGGCGGCAACCCTAGCCTCCTGCTCTCTCCAGCTCCATGGCTGCCACCATTTTTGTTGGGATTTATTTATCTTCTATCATTGAAACTTTATAGCCTGGAGTGGAGGCCTAGGCCGGCCAGGGCTGCAGAAGCTTGACTTCCTCCATCGCCGGGGGCAACCCTAGCCTCCTGCTCTCTCCAGCTCCGTGGCTGCCACCATTTTTGTTGGGATTTATTTATCTTCTATCATTGAAACTTTGTAGCATTGAGTGGAGGCCTAGGCCAGCAAGGGCAGGCGGAAAGCTTGGCTTCCTTCATTGCCGGGGAAACCCAAGCCTCCCTCCTGCTCTCCGTGGCCACAGCCATCTTGGTTGGGTTTATTTGCATATTCACTCCTGATTGGCTTTGTGGGCGTGGCTTTGGGGTGTAGCAGAGGTATGGTCAATTTGCATATTACTCTTTTATTAGATAGATTGTATTCAGAGTAATTAAGACATTATTTTGAGAAAGGCATTGCACTATGAACACAAATTATCACTATTAATCCTCAAAGTAAGCCTATGAGGTAAAAAGAAAACAACAATGTTATTTCAATTATGTAAATAAAATGAAGCACAGGGAAGTTGAGTAAACTTTCCATCATCACAATTTAGGTGGGGGAAAAGACTAGGATTAAAGTTCAGACAGATAATTCCTGAACCTATGCCACTATCTACTGTTCACAGTTGTCTATTTGTACATGGAAACCTATATGTCACTATATTATTTTGGAAGACTTCCTTAGTTTCTGGAATTAAAAGGTTTTCAGGATCTTACTGTACATTTCTTATCCCAGTCCTAAAATATCTCCAAAAAATCCCTGTTCCTTTTACTGGAAAATAGTATTAGAAACTAAGATAAAGGCTCTAGATGTGCTCATAGTTACTAGGATGTTTTTGTTTCTAGAATCTCTCATTTGAAAGAGCAAGCAAGGATTCCTGTGTATATATGCATATCTGTAAATATTTCTATATGCAACAATCTAAACTTATATTAGTAACCATGAGTGCTTACCAATAACTCCAACTCTATATTATTAATAAACTAGAGGCCCGGTGCACGAAATTCGTGCATGGAGGGGGGTTGTCCCTCAGCCCAGCCTGTACCCTCTCCAATCTGGGACCCCTTAAGGGATGTCCGACTGCCCGTTTAGGCCCTGGGATCGGGCCTAAATGGGCAGTTGGACATCCCTCTCACAATCCAGGACTGCTGGCTCCCAACTGCTTGCCTGCCTGCCTTCCTGATTGCCCCTAAACACTTCTGCCTGCCAGCCTGATCACCCCCTAACCACTCTTCTACCAGCCTGTTTGCCCCCAACTACCCTCCTCTGCCGGCCTGGTCACCCCTAACTGCCCTCTCCTGCAGGGTTGATCACCTCCAACTGCCCTCGCTTGCAGGCTTGGTCCCTCTCAACTGCCCTCCCTTGCAGGCCGGGTGCCTCCCAACTGCCCTCTCCTGCTGGCCATCTTGTGGTGGCCATCTTGTGTCCACATGGGGGCAGGATCTTTGACCACATGGGGGCAGCTATATTGTGTGTTGCAGTGATGATCAATCTGCATATTACTCTTTTATTAGATAGGATAGAGGCCTGGTACAGCAGTGGGGGCCAGCTAGTTTGCCCTGAAGGGCGATCAGGTGGGGGTTCAGGCGATCAGGTCCCGGATCAGGTGGGGGTTCCCTTGGGGTGTGGGATGGGCCTGTGGTGGTTTGCAGGCCAGCCACGCCCCCTGGCAACCCAAGCAGAGGCCCTGGTATCTGGAATTTATTTTCCTTCTACAATTGAAATTTTGTAGCCTGGACCGGAGCCAAGCATGGGGCTCCCTCCGAGGCCGGCAGCCATTTGTGTTGGGGTTATAATTGAAACTTTGTTGCCTTAAGCGGGTGGGCCTGGCCAGGGTGTGCGGAAAGCTTTGCTTCCCCTGTTGCCGGCGGCAACCCTGGCCTGCTCTCTCAAGCTCCATTCTGCCGCCATTTGTTTGAATTTGTTTACCTTCTATAATTGAAACTTTGTAGCTTGAGTGGAGGCTTAGGCCTGGCAAGGGCAGGCAGAAACCTTGGCTTCCTCTGTCACCTGGGAAACCTTGCTCTCTGTGGCTATAGCCATCTTGGTTTGGGTTAATTTGCATACTCGCTCTGATTGGATGGTGGGCATGGCTTGTGGGCGTGGCTTGTGGGTGTGTCGGAGGTATGGTCAATTTGCATATTTGTCTATTATTAGATAGGATGGATAATTCTAATTCCTTGCCTTGCTTATTAGTGTTTTTTTTAAATATACTTTTATTATTTTCAGATAGGAAGGGAGAGAGAGAGAGAAACATCAATGATGAAAGGGAATCATTGGTTGGCTGCCTCCTGCACACCTACTACTGGAGATTGAACCCACAACCTAAGCATGTGCCCTTGTCAGGAATGGAACCTAGGACCCTTCAGTCTGCAGGCCTATGCTGTATCCACTGTGCCAAACCAGCTAGGGAACCTTGCTTATTTGTAAACTCCTATTCCATCAGTAAGAAACTTGGTCTCCACCATCTGGCATATATTTACTTAATTGTTCAATTCCAGTATTGATGTATAGCAATACCAGACTTGTTAACATATTATAAACTCTACAAACTATTAAAGAGGGCATATACAGTTTATTTTGCCTTTAGTCTTATAAAACCCATTCATTTCCAAAGTAACTTAGGTCAGAACATTTTCCCCCATCCACTTCAGTGAAATAGTATTATAAATTTATAATGTAGCTAGATTTGTTTTGTCAAATTTTGTTAATATCCTGGGATTCCAAGAGCACCTGAATAATTTAATTTTATACATTATGATCTAATCTTTTTGCCTTAAACCTCCATAGATTTTGATAGAGATTCATATTTATCAAACATTTTGATACTATAAAGAATAGTTTTGCCAGTCTAAAATATCCTTTATATTTTACCGATTTACACCTGCTTTCCTCCCAAAACTCTTGACAATTACTAAACTTTGTGGCATTTCTATAGTTTTTCCTGTTTGAGGATGTCATATAATTGAACAAATCATATACAGGTTTATTTAGTCTGTCTACCTTCAGTTAGCAATATGTATTAAACATTCATACAGATATTTTTATTTCTTGATAGCTCATTTTTTCTTATTAAATAATATTGTATATATGTACCACAGTTTGTTTATCCAGTCACCTATTGAAGGACACTTTGGTTGTTTCCAGTTGTTGGAGATAATGAATTTAGCTGTGATAAAACAAAACAAAACTAAACTCATGCAGGTTTTGTGTGGACATGCATTTTCCATTCAGTTTGGATTGTAAGGTAAGACTGTTGAATTTTGTACAAAATTCCCCAAGTGTCTTCCAAATGTGGTCAATCCCTTGGCATTCCCACTAGTATTGAGTGAGAGTTACTTTTGTTCAACATCCTAGCCAGTATTTGGTATTATCATTTTATTTTGTATTATAGTCATTCTAATAAGTATGTTTTACTCATTGTTGTTTTATTTTACAACTAGAGGCCTGGTGCACAAATTCGTGCATGGGTGGGGTCCTTCGACCTGGCCGGCAATGGGGGCTGATCAGGGCCGTCTCACCTAGTCCTGATGGGGCCCGATTGGGGCCGGTCAGCTGAGGGGAGGACCATGGGAGGTTGGCTATGGGAGCGCACTGACCACCAGGGGAAGGTCCTGCATTGAGCATCTGCCCCCTGGTGTTACTGCTATGGGCCAGTCGTCCTGTTGTCTGGTTGTAATGGTCGTTTAGGCTTTTTTTTATATCTATTACCTAATGACAAAGAATGTTGAGCATCTTTTTATATGCTTATTTTTTACCAGTATATCTTGCTTTGTAATGTGCCTATTCAGATATTTTGTCCATTTTGAAATAGGATTTTTGTTTTCGCTTTTGTGGGGATTTTTTTTTTTTTTTGTAGCTTTCTTCAGAATTTTATCTTTGTCTCTTGTTTTAATATAATATTCCTATGTGTAGTTTTTGGCATTTATATTCCATGATGTCTGATTTCCTAAATTTCTTATAACTGTGTCATTAATTTTGAAAGTTTTTCCATTGTCACTCAAATATTCTTCATCTTCACTTTCTTCTTCTGGTATTCCAATTATGCCTATGTTACACACTTTTAGATAGAATCAGTTATTGGATATTCTGTCCTTTTGTTATTATATTTTTTCACTTTCAATTCAGTTCAGGATTTTTTTCCATCAGTCTACCTTCAAGTTCAGTATTCCCCACTCCCTGTCCCTAGTGCCAATATACTAATAAGATCATCAATAAAAGTCCCCATGAATGTTACAATGTATTTTATGTTCATCATAACCTTATGATTCTTTCCTAAAATAAAATACATTTGGATTATATTTATATGAATTTTGAGGTGTTAGATACAATTATGGTTTACAGAAGATCTTCCTAAAATATCTGGTAAAGCATAAAAAAGCAATCTAGTCTGAGATTGAAAATTTTTACATAATTAAATGAGACTGTAGTTGGGAAAAATATATCATCCACTTTGATTTCTGTTCCTATATCCATTTTTATAAATATATGTGAAGATTGTAAATAAAACAGTAGGAACTTGGCATTTCATAGTAATCTGAAGACAAAAGCTGTATTACATTCACACTATGTTAGTTTTTCAATCTTTTTAACAGAGCTCCCTTTTCAGTCATAACTGAAGTATAAGTGCATTTGAGAAAAGATATCCTTCTCCTTTTCAGTGCCACTGCCATTTGCCAGTGACTTAACATTCATTTTCAGACCACAGAATCAGTGTAAAGTGCATTAAAGGTGACATTTCGCACTGTCAGATATTTTCATGGGTCTAGGGGTCAAAAATAAATTTATTTACTAGGTTTCTTTCTCTTTTTCTTATGTCTGCAATATAGGTATTCCCAGTCTACGTCTATAGTATATTTACACACAAGCTGTGCAATTTCATTTACATTCATATTGAGTTCAGAAAGAAAATGCCAGGTATGCAACAGATTGTATTTAGAGCTCTCTATTTTACTGTCAGCATAAAGATTTACAAACATATCTCCTCACAAATATGCTATTGCATAATTCCATGCAGGGCAATAAGTTAGGTATTAGAAATTCTTAAAGCAGTCTTTGTGAAATATTATTTTCCCCTCTGGTATTCTATCATTTTACTACATGTGAGATATTAAAAAATGAAGAAATATTTTTTTCAAAGGAATATGGAGTGTAATAATTATATGCTTCAACTTTGTGTATAAGTTCTCTGCAATCTGGTCTGAATCCCTATTTTAACAGACAGATATATCTATCTAGCATTTATCTAATACAAATCATCATGATATTAAATATTTTGGATCGGTCATTAATGATAGAAAATTAATAGCATCCTTGATTTATCATAAGCATTATGTAATCCAACTGAAAACAGAGATATGAAGCATTCTATTCATTATATACACCAGTGGTTGGCAAACTCATTAGTCAACAGAGACAAACATCAGCAGTACAACGATTGAAATTTCTTTTGAGAGACAAATTTTTTAAACTTAAACTTCTTCTAATGACACTTCTTCAAAATAGACTCGCCCAGGCCGTGGTATCTTGTGTAAGAGCCACACTTAAGGGGCCAAACAGCCGCATGTGGCTTGCGAGCTGCAGTTTGCCAACCACGGATCTACACTAATAAAAGAGAAAGATGCAAATTGACCATACCTTCATGACACCCACCAGCCAATCAGGAGTGAGTATGCAAATTAACCCAACAAAGATGGCAGGTTAATTTGCATACACAGGCGCCGAATGGCTGGGGGCAGGATGCTTGCATCATCACCATGGCAACAAAGCAGGCATTCCGCACCGCCCCAGCCGCTCAGGGCCTCTGGGCAGCGTGGGAAGGTGGAAAGAAGGCTCCAGGTGGAGCGAAGGCAGAAAGGTGACTCCAGGCCAGAGCAAAGCTGGTGCCGGCAGCCAGGGGAAGGAAGGCCCATTCTTGCACCAATCTTCGTGCATCGGGCCTCTAGTAAGAATATATAATTTAAGTAATTAATATTGAATTGGTTCTCTGTGAAATAAGGGAGGGGAAGCAGTTAATTTTGGCAGAGGAATACCAAGCAAAGATTCAGTAGTTGACTCTTAAAGTGGGATTTAAAAATAGATAGAAGTTAGGGATATAGAGAAGGAACACAGCAGAGCAAGGCCAAAATCAAAGAAGTAGTGGCATTAAACTCTGTTATTATGTGTTCTCATTATAAAATTACTCTGGGTTGTCAACTGTGGCTATCTGTAAGAGGCATGAGATTTTGTACTGCATCAATTAATAGATAAATAAGAAAAACTTATGGTAGTCTGCATCAAATCTCCTCTGGGCTCATCCCATCACACATCTCCATAGTCACTAGAATGGAACTAAAATATTAAACACATGCACCATACAGAGCTACAATATTAAATTCACATGACATATCACACACACACACACACACACACACACACACACATGCACACAGAGATGCCTTTTTCTTAAATGTATTTTGCCAATCACTAAATTAAGTTGCATATATTCATTATCTTGTGGAATCCTCTTTAGAATTCTAGGTAGCCAGTATTTATATTTGCATTTTATTTTCAAGTTAGTTCTAACTCAAAAATCTTACATAACTTGCTCAAAGTGTATAATAATAGACAGCATCAAGATTTATTCCTATATGAGTCCAGGACCAATATTCTGCTTTGTACTGAATTAGGACAAGAGAGTTTCTGAAATTTAAACACAAAACACTCCTCAAAAACTTGATTAAATATACAGATCATCTCCCAACCAGCTTCATATATGATTAGCGCCTCTGGCTCTACTCTCTATTGATCATTTGGACTTACAAAATAATTCTTATACTCTCTGTGAAACAGTTCATTCATAAGTAGATTGGAGAGAAAATAGCCACTTTATTATTATTATGGGGATTAGACAAGATGTTAGGTTTAATATGCTTAAAATATTTCTTCATAGATACTAGGGACTCAACAAATGTAGAAACATTCTGCCCTAGCTGTTTTGGCTCAGTGAAGCGTATGCCCATGGACTAAAGGTCCCAGGTTTGATTCTGGCCAAGGGCACATGCCCAGGTTGTGGGCTCAATCCCGGGGCGTGCAGGGGCAGCCAATCAATGATTCTCTTTTTACAGAATTTACCAGGCGACCAAAAAATACACAGGAGTACTTGGAGATACAGGAAAAATCCATTTATTTTCGGATGTTTCGCATGTACTAGTAGAGTACCTCAGGGGAGACTGTTTCTCTCCAAATCCTGAGTTAAACCAATATGGAGGAAGCTCTGTTTTTATACTCTTTGATTTCTTTGTCCCACAAATATGGATGGGACTTCTGGACCTTTGAGGGCTTTGCAAAAACCCCCATGTGTTGGGATGGGGGACCACACTAAAGGCCTGGCCTGGTGCCAGCACTGATAACCCCCTCCGGGGTTGTATATTGTTCGTGGGTTTTGGCCTCTGTAAAATGGGAATACTTAGGTAAACTGGTCTTGCAAGACCAGATTGTGGAGAAAGGGGCAGTGTCTTAATTATAGGCTATCAAGAATGTACATTAGGTTACTGGAACAGATTCAGATTGCTAGTCCCCCAAAAATGTCTTATTTTCCTCATCATTCTCTCATCATTGATGTTTCTATCTCTCTATCTCTCTCCTTTCCTCTCTGAAATCAATATATATATATATATATATAATGTGTGTGTGTGTGTGTGTGTGTGTGTGTGTGTGTGTGTGTATATATAAAATGTATGTATACATATATTTAAAAAAGAAACATTCTTATTACAATTGTTTATTCTTGGTATCAATTTGTATCTCAGAATTTTGATATACAGGGGTGGGCAAAAATAGGTTTAACCTTGTGAGTATGCAAAACACAGGGTTTATTCTTGTATTATTATTTATTAATTAGTGTTTTATTTATTTGTATTATAACTGTAAAGCTCTTGGTCATTTAACTTTTTTTAAAATATAATTACACTATGTAATAAAACAGCAATATAATACAAAAAAACAACAACAACATGATGTGGAAAGTGTATGAAGCAACCCCTTACCTAATCTTGGTTCTGAAAACCTGTTAATAATATACAGACACCACAAATAGAGTCCCACTAACATTAGGTGCCATTGAAATTTTGAAGGAAGGGCCACATTCTTCTCTTAGAAGAGAAACTTTGGTACTTAAAGCATTCTCACCTACAGATTCACAAATTCTAACCAGCCTTTTAATCTCCAGTCTATCCTTAATCTATATATATCAAAGGCTAATATGCAAAGTGTCCCCTCGGGAGTTCGACCAGAGACTGGGAGTTCAATTGCTCTCTATGATGTGTTCTGACCACCAGGGGGCGCCATGGAATATGGTTGGTGACCAGCGGTGGCAGTGGGACACTGAGGGAATGAAGGAAGGAGGAGGCGGGGAAGTGGGGAGGTGGGGAGGCAGGGAACCTGATCTGCCCTGTTCGCCAGCCAGGCGTAGGGACCCTACCCAGGATGAATTTCGTGCACTGGGCCTCTAGTTCATCTATAAAAGAAATAATTTTTCTTAGGTATCATTGTGATGATGAAACGTGTGGTTTTCCTCTGGGCAGGATGCAAAGGTGGTTTCTTTCCCAGTTTCTTGTCCAGGTGAATTCGAAGAATGAAGCCACACGAAAAAGGAGGTATAGGAAAAGGTGGAAAATTATTGGAAACAAGTGCAGACTCCCACTTGGAGAGGAGTCCCAAGGGGTAGCCCACTAAGCTCCTTTTTCCTGAGGTTTATAAAGGCTGCAGTTCTTTGTGTCCTGATATCCCCTCTGATTGGTCACTTCAGCAGCTTCAAACCTCAAACCCCATGTGGGGCGCCCCTTTTTTTCTCCCCCTCTTGTGGTAGAATTCTCTATTCACTGTGAAAATCTGTTGTCCTCTTTCTCCCTTTTGTTTCTGTACTTCCTGTGGCTTTCTCCTGTCTTCTGTGAATGTGTGTCTTCCTTTTCCCTGAGGCTGTGGCACCTTTAGTTCTTGGTGAACCTATGACTTTTGCCAGCAGGCAACTGTGTCTCCCTCCCCCATGGACCCTCTTTATTTCTAAAACTTTGTAAACCTGCCTATTTTACCCATAAAAAGCCCTTTCAATGATACCACATGTATCACAGAAAACAGTGACTCACAACATTTATTGAATTAGGACAGGAGATTTCCTGGAATTTAAACCCAAACCATTTAAAAAATGTGAGACTTGGAGACTCAGAAAGTTTGTGACTTTCATTTATTCCATCATTCAACACTATGTCCACTCAGTATATAAACATGAGTTAATAGTGTTACCACTATTCACGAGCTCATATTTCATTTGGAGGCACTAATATGTAGTGTAGGTAAACCCATAATGAAAAGAGTATATATGATCACTGTTTAATAGAATCAACTTTTTCATCAGCTGGAGGGTATTTGTCCACTAGCTTATAACTTACTGCTTTTGAGACTACAATGTTTTACATCTTTGACTCTTAAATGTTATTATCTACTAGAGGCCCAGTGCACGAAATTCGTGCATGGGGGGTGGGGTGGGGGGGTGTCCCTCAGGCCAGCCTGCACCCTCTCCAATCTGGGAACCCTCGAGGGATGTCCGACTGCCCGTTCCTGGTGGGATCAGGCCTAAAAGGGCAGTCGGACATTCCTCTCACAATCCAGGAATGCTGGCTACCAACTGCTCACCTGCTGCCTTCCTGATTGCCCCTAACTGCTTCTACCAGCCAGCCTGATCACCTCATAACCACTCCCCTGCCAGCCTGATTGATGCCTAACTGCTCCCCTGCCAGTGTGTTTGCCCCTAACTGCCCTCCCCTTTAGGCCTGGTCACCCCTAACTGCCCTCTCCTGCAGGCCTGGTCCCTCCCAACTGCCCTACCCTGCTGGCCATCTTTTGCCGGCCATCTTGTGTCCACATGCGGGCAGGATCTTTGACCACATCGGGGCAGCCATCTTGTGTGTTGGAGTGATGGTCAATCTGCATATTACTCTTTTATTAGACAGGATAGAGGCCTGGTGCATGGGTGGGGGCCAGCTGGTTTGCCCTGAAGGGTATCCTGGATCAGGGTGGGGGTTCCCTTGGGGCATGGGGCGGCCTGGGTGAAGGGCCTGTGGTGGTTTGCAGGCCGGCCACACCCCCTGGCGACCCAAGCAGAGGCCCTGGTATCTGAGATTTATGTATCTTCTACAATTGAAACTTTGTAGCCTGGAGCGGAGCCAAGCCTCCTGCTCACTCCGTGCCTGGCAGCCATTTCTTTTGGGGTTTGTGTATCTTCTATAATTGAAACTTTGTAGCCTGGAACGGAGGCCTAGGCCAGCCAGGGCTGCAGAAGCTTTGCTTCCTCCATTGCCAGGGGCAACCCTAGCCTCCTGCTCTTTCCAGCTCAGTGGCTGCAGCCATTTTTGTTTACCTTCTATAATTGAAACTTTTTAGCCTTGAGTGGAGGCTTAGGCTGGCAACGGCAGGCAGAAAGCTTGGCTTCCTTTGTTACCGGGGAAACCCAAGCCTCCCTCCTGCTCTCTGTGGCTGTAGCCATCTTGGTTGGGTTTATTTGCATATTTTCTCCTGATTGGCTGATGGGTATGGCTTGTGGGTATAGCAGAGTTAGGTTCAATTTGCATATTACTCTTTTATTAGGTAGGATAAGATTAGGGTGAAATGTCTTTCATAAATAATATTAATACATGTTAGTTTATACAGTAGACCTCTTTTAAATGCAGTTTTGCTTTCTGCAGTTTCTGGAACCCATGGTCAACCATGGTTTGAAAATATTAAATGAAAGTTACAGAAATAAAAAAAAACACTGAGTTTGGACTTCTTTAACCCATTTTGATGTTATGGTATAATCACTGATGAAATACAGTTATATTCATCTGTCCATTGGTATATCTAGCTAGCCTGAAGAGGAACTTTTATGATTTTTACAGAAAACCTACGATAAAAACAAGTCATTTATGCTTTTACCTGTCTACTCACTAGTTTAATCACTGGCTGCTTCTAAAACCCATCTAACTGTAACCCAATTAAAGAAATCCAAACTCTGCCTTTTGCTTTCTGACAAGTTACTAGTTCATAAGATTTTAAGTTGTGCGCCCTACTGTGAAAATGCACTGCTTTGCTCTGGATACCCTCTCCGGAAAGGAGAAAGCTCCCAATTATGTAGAACACATTGCAGGGCTTCCTCGGACATTTCTGGCAGATTCTTCCATATCTACAGATCATCTGGTTTGTATAGCATCCCCATCTCCAAATATGGGATCTGAAATAAACACTACACTGACAGTCATCATAGATATATAAATTTTTAAAACTGTAAAGTAAATGTGGTCTCTACTCCTAGGTTTGTGGTGTGTTTATTTGTATTAATGTGTAGGTGAGGAATATTGACATGATGTTTATGGGGAGTGAATCTTGTGTGTGCCAGGGTGAGTACTGATAAATTATTAACAGGTTTTCATTTAGGGTCGAATCATGTGATGAATGGCTTAGTCAGAAAAACAAAGGAGCAAAGATGCAAGCTTTGCCAAGTGATGAGGAGAACAGGGTTTTATATTACTAGTATTTTTGCCAGATGTAAAATTTGCGCATGGCTTTTTGTTGTTGTTGTTGTTGCTTAGTAATTGGTAGAAGAGAAAACATGAGAGGAAAAAACAAAACAAACAAATCTCATCTTTGCTAACCAATCTTTTCAGAGGTACATATTTGGGGAGTAAAATATGACTGGCCTAACATGTTGAAAGATCCCATCCTTTATACTATTCACCCCCATCCTGCATTCCTCTGGTTGAATTGTAGTAATTCACAGTGATTTATAACAAACCAGTGATGTTATTCTATCATGCACTTTTCTCAAAGCACTTAATGACTTTAATAAATTTAGTTTACTTGCTAACTACACCATAGCCCTCTTAGTGATAGACCTCTATTGCATGACATTTTCCATTTGAGTTTGACATGTAGATTATTTTTAATTTCATGACAATTGACAGTCCTAGTAGCACAGCTAATTAGAAACTAACAAAATTGCAGTGTAAAAGGGAAAAATGGTGTTTGTGTTCAGTAAATATTTGAGAAAACATAATTTTAATACACAAAAAACATATTCAAGTTTATTGCTTCATTATTTATCACAGTTATTTTATTTCTGTGAGTTTACAATGTTATTTGATTTTACTGAAATACTTCTGCTGAGTATTATGGGATAAAAGATTAGAGAAAATTTCCTTTAGAATGTAAAATAGCAACTGTTTTGGATATACAATGGTGGTTAACTTAGTTTAATTAAGGAATTATTATGCCCTGTTTTGTCGTATTGTTGACATGAAAGGAACATGACCCATTGGTTGGTCTATAATAGCACTTAAGGAAGCTTTGAGAATTGGAGGCTATGGGAGGAAACTTAACAAGATGAAAATAGGAATATCACCATAAATTGATACTTTCCTCATAATTTTAAGATTTAAAGCCAAATACAATACAATACAATAACAACAACAACAAAAAAGAGGTGGAGAATGGTGAAAAAAAACACGTAAGCTTTTCACCTAAGGTTGCAATGTGTAAGAACTGACTTAAAAAACTTAAAAAAAATTCTTTTAAGATTCTTTAAGCTTCCTTAAAGAAGACAGAATCTCCATCCTTTGTCACTTCTCTCCTTGGAGGAGTGAGTTATCTGATTGGTGCAACGGGGAGACTGAGGATTGAACTATCTGATTGGTGAGACTAGGAGAAGGAACTGAGCATGTTTTGTTAGCTCAGCCTTTGCCAGTACAGTTCTCCTTGCTTAAAGATTTGTAGGAGGCTTGACTCTGTGGCCATAGGAGAAAAATGAGGTTTTGGGGTGAATAGTTATATTCAGGGGATTATTAGCAAATTTAGGCATAGGATAAGATCAAATCCTCTAAATCGCTTTATCAGAAATATATGATGTGCTAATATAAATCAGCTTAATTCCTGAATGTCTCTTGCAATTGTTCAATTCTGTCATGAAAAGAGAGCTATTATTTATTGATTTCCTAAAACTCTCAATAGCTTGCATAGGTTTTATCTAAAAGAGAACAGAATTTGATGAATAAATGAAATAATTATGCTTAGATAACGCCATCATAAAAGTTGAAGTGCTGACTCATACAGTGCCTTAGAACTGTGGTTTTAAAAATGTTTGGATCATTGACACTGTTGAAAGATTCATGAATATATTGGAATTTTCCCAAGAAAATGTGAGCTTCTGAATAAAATTAGTAATACAACTTCATGATTCATGGGCTCCAGATTAATAACCAGTCATTAGAAAAGATTCAAACTGAAGTTCAAGTCAACCTAAAAATTAATTTCTACATGATATTAAGCATTCAGTATACCTTTTGCAGTTAAAACGGCAATAAGTCTAACGAGATGCTTTATAATTCAGTAGAAGTTAAGTGACTAGAGAAATTAAATATTAAGCAAATAGTATAGCTGCTTAAAATTGGCATATTAAGACCAGAAGTAAGAAAATGGTTCATTTTTATTATTATTCCTCAAATATTATTTTAATTATATAATATATAGAAAAAGTCATCTAAGATATATAATAAAATAAAATTCATATAATAAAATAAAATAAAGAGATAATTTGATATTAAGACATCTGCTAGCCGAAACCAGTTTGGCTCAATGGATAGAGCATCGGCCTGCAGACTGAAGGGTTCCGGGTTCGATTCCGGTCAAGGGCATGTACCTTGGTTGCGGGCACTTCCTTGGTTGCAGGGTGTGCAGGAGGCAGCTGATGGATGTTTCTCTCTCATCGATGTTTCTAACTCTCTATCCCTCCCCCTTCCTCCCTGTAAAAAATCAATAAAATATATTTTAAAAAAAAGGAATGTGCTAATTGATAACCTAAATTTAATAAAAGCTATTTTTCTTATTTCCTTATATTCTATACCTCAAACTCATGCATATACTATAACACATTGTACTAATTCATACAAGTAATATTAAAAGTAGCATTATATAAAATTTTACATATAGTACAATAAAAATCTATAATAATAAAAGTGTAATATGCAAATCGACCAAATAACCTAACAGCAGAACAATCATCAAGATGACCTTCCAGACGACCATGCTATGACATGCAGGCCAGTCAAGGCAGGTGCAATGCGATTGGCTGAGGGGCCCTGCCATCACCCCATGATTGCCCTGCAGAGGGAGGCCCAGGCCACCTGCTGGTGGGGCGATCAATGGGGGACTAAGCAATTGCAGCGCCCTGGCCAGGTGGGTGGGGCTTCCCTCTGCTGGGTGATTGATCATGGAGCCCTGCAATAAATAGCCCCACAGAGGGAGGCCCAGGCCAGGCAAGCAATTGCACCCCATGCCTGTTGCCTGCAGAGGGAGGTGACCGGTGGCAGGGGAGGGGGGGCAGCACCGCACAGTTGCAAGCAGTAGCGGTGACGAGGGTGGGACCAGCTGCCAGCAGCCAGGGGAAAGAAAGCCCCTATAGGCCCTGATTGCTGGCCAAGCCTAGGGACCCTACCCAAGGGGTCCCGGATTGTGAGAGGGTACAGGCCAGGCTGAGGGACACCTCCCCCCCCCATGCATTTATTTTGTGCATCAGGCCTCTAGTATTATATAAAAGCAAATAAATATCTTAATAACTATATAGTCTGAAAATGGCTACAAAATTTATATGTGTGGTCTAATCCCTAGAACATAGAAAAGTTACTTTATTTGGAAAAAAATGTTCTGTGCAGATGAGATTCAGGTAAGGACTTTAAAATGGTTATCTCATCCTAGAATATCTGGGTGGGCTCTAAATGTCATCACAAATATCCTTACAACAGAGGCAGAGGGAGATTAGATCACAATACATCCAGAAAGGAAGCACTATGGAGGCAAGCATATGTTGGCCAAGGCATGCCAACAGCCACCAGAAGTTGACAGAGACGAGAAACAGTTTATCCCCTATATTCTCCAGAGGAAGAGTGGCCCTGCTGACACCCTGTTTTCAGACTTCTGGACTCTAGAGCTGTGACATAATATATTTCTGTCATTTTAAGCTATAATTTTATAGTCATTTTTTATGGAAGCTAATAGAAACTAATACAATAGGTAATATCAAGTAAACACCAACTCTTTTCTAGTCATGTCTTAGGACTTCCTTTACTTTTATTTAGTCATTAAGTCTTTATAAGAATAAGTAATATCTTACATTGTGATATGACTTATCTAATGCAAATATTGAATACACTCACATATGTTTACAAATAAATATATGAGCTATTATTCTAATTTTACAGACATGAAAACAACTGCAGAGAAAGTTATTCTTTTCCCAAGAACTATTAAATTGCAGAATTGATATTAAAGCCAAATTATCTGGCTCTGAATTCTATACTCTTAAGTACTATATAACATGATGCCTTTATGAGATTTATACTCAAAACCCTGGGAATTATTATTCTTTCTTTCTCCCATATTTCAGATAATGAAAAGGAGTCAAAAGAAGATTAATAAAATCCCCTACTGTAATTTGATACAGGCAGGATTTGAATCTATGCAGCTTGACAAGACAATCTGAGTTTTCAACCATTGTGCAATCCTGTCTCTCAAGTAGTTTTACTAGTATTTTTCCATGATATAGCTTCTAAGGGAGCAAATTATCTGAGATATTTATAAATTATGGCCACACTGAAAAATTACACAGGTATTCAGTAAACTCTGACTGAAAATTTGTCTAAAAATGTGCCTTATAATTTGCAAATATAACTTATAACCCTGGATTTTGCTCAATATTAGGTGAATATCATTCAAATTTCCATGCAAATTTGAATTTCACAATCAATTTTGAAATATGACAAAATAGTCTTAATAATCAGCTGGCATATTAATTCTAAATGCCCAAACAAAATCTGTTGTATTTAGGTAGCTCTTGCAGTTTCACACTAAATTCAAGGAATTATTAGAGAACACCACTTCAATTAAACTATTTGTAAATTTTAGAATATGTGTGCTATTATAGAATAAGATATTTGGAAGGTGCTATATAAATAAGTTTTCTGTTACTTTTGTGTGTTTTTTTTACAGTGACTCAGGAAGTAGCTGGGACTTACTTTCCATATATTTCTCTATATATTGTTAACAAAGCCCATCATTAACATCCTACATGCCTGTCACGTACACCTACACGTCCTCACACACATAGCAATTTTAGATATTTAGGGAAAATACAATTAAAGATATCAACTACACTTTTTCAATGCTAAAGGATCTTATTAAAATGATTTCAAATCAGTAACTTTATGTAAAAGCATTAACACACATGCTATGTATATTAATTCAAAGACTCACCTGATAATATCATATAAAATCCATTCTTCATGTTAATAGGTCTCTAGGCATGGGAAATTAGCTATTTTACGACAGTTACAATAAATAAGCTATTGTTTGGTTAGGCTACCGAAACAATTAGATTTTTGTCTTTTGTAAGATTTTGTATCTGTTAAATATTTTGTAAATAAAATAAATAATTTATCTGAGTCACTTCACGTTGTAAACTTGGAATTATATGCATCTAACTTTGCTATCAGTAATAGTTTTTAAGAGTTAAGTGTGCTGAGATGATAACTTTCTGTCTTCCTTAGCTATAGGATTTTTTTCTCGTATGTATGTATTTTAACTTTATGATTTCCCTTGTTCCACAACCTACAGAGAAGACCTTTCAGGGGCTAACATTAAATTCCATGTTTGACAATGAAGCTGTTTGAACATTTATTATGCCTTGGCATGCTCTCTTTTTTGGATATCTATTTTTTTCAAACTAACTTTATGTTTTCTCTTCCACATTTACAAATTCTATTTATTTTCTTAGTGATTGGCTTCTTCAACCTAATAGGCCTATTTTTTTTTCCCCTTCAGCTTTTGTTTATATGCCTTGTCTGTGTTTTTTTTTTGTGTGTTTTTTTTTTTCAGTAAACACAGAACCACTATTTAATGCAATGACATCCCCAAAACATTCTCAGCATGCTACTCCTTGAGGCCTTCACACCCCTGGCCTCTCAGAAACGCACACACTCATACACACCAATGAGGTGGACCCTGTTGCCCATTCTGTCTCATACCAAAGCTTTAAAACTGCTCATTTTATATTTATGCGTATTTGTATTTTTCAAATACCTTTATGGGAAATTCCCATTTGTCAAAATCTGTAAGGATATTTGTGATGACATTTAGAGCCACCCAGATATTCTGGGATGATATACCACAGCTATAACTTTCAGTGCTTTCTTAAATGTGCCTAGTGGGGCATAGAAATCTGTTGGCTGAATCAGAGTTATTTTTGGCCAATGGTGCTGAAGCACAGAAGCCTACCAACAACCTCAGGGTTACTAGATAAAATAAAGGTTGCCAATTAATTTTTAACTTCACATAAACAATGTACATGTTTTAGTATATATTGCTACTATTGCATAGGACACAGTTATACTAAAAATATTCTTTGTAAATCTGAAATTCCTTTTTTAATTAAATTTATTGGGGAGACATTGGTTAATAAAATTTCATAGTGTACAATTCTATAATACATCATCCATATATTGCATTATGTGAAATTCAAAATTAACTGGTTGTCCTGTGTTGTTTTTTTTTCTTTTCTAAATCTGGCAGCCTCAAGGGGTATAATGAAATACTGCCCCTTGTAGTATATAATGTATAATGTGAGACTTTGGTGTGCTATTCAAGTGTTATAGAACACAAAAGTGATGCTTGATGACATAATATGGTTCAGGAACAAGCCTTTTTCTTCAAAGGCAAGAAGATGTGCATATTGAACATGGATTTAATATTTTCCTTAAGATCCATAAAAAAGTAAAGTATTATATATTGAATAATGTGGCTTTAAGAGTCAGGTCATATCTGGAGTTAGTGACTGAGGCTGCTCAGTCTACTTCCTAGCTCAGGATGCTAAGACAGATTTTTCAGAATGGTTCTTTGAAGAAAGGACATTTCTCAGCATCCGACTATTATGTTACTGAGAAAACAGAGCCACAAAGAGATGAAGTAATATGAACAAAATTTATTCAGATAATGTGTGTTGGAGCTTCAATTTCGAACACAGATAGTCTGGCTCTAACGCTATTGCTTGAACCACTAGTCTCTAGTGTTGGTCTGCCTCTCAGCACAATGGGAGTATTCAAAGCTAATGTCATAGGATCCCAAATTAGATAAAGGTTTTACCCTCTGCTCAATCATCCAAGTTGCAAGCAACTAATCCACTCCCTACTCTTCCTCATGTGCACTGGTTT
Source organism: Ia io (assembly GCA_025583905.1). Classification (NCBI taxonomy): domain Eukaryota; kingdom Metazoa; phylum Chordata; class Mammalia; order Chiroptera; family Vespertilionidae; genus Ia; species Ia io. The sequence continues at coordinate 54,215,515 of JAJQQW010000003.1, forward strand.
TACTGGCTCTATTATTAAAAGACAAACAATACAAAAATCTACCCTCAAAAGCATCATTATATATATATTTTTAATTCCTGTTTTTCTTGCCTTTTTTGAAAGCTTTAAAACTCTCTTATTTGGAATCATAGAAAAAATATATTTCTGCCCTGCAACTCTTGATTTCATTCCAGTCTTCATAATGCTCCCAGAGAATTTATCTAAAACATAAACCTCATGGTGTTGCTTCTCACTACCTGAAATCTTATTTCTGTTTTCAGTCAGTACCTGGTCTATCAGGAAACTGACAAACATGTAGAATAAATTGGCTGGTATTGTGATTAAAAATTTGTTAAAGTAGTTCAGAAGCTGATGTTAAGTACTAATAAAAAGTAAACACAGAAATCAACAGCAAATAAATAACCTATTATAGCACTCTTTCAGCAGAATTTCAAAGATGCTAGTATTTCTGTTTGAACATTTCTTCTCTTTGCTTCAATAACTCTTATTTGTATATCAGTTCTTAGTTTTAGTAAGACTTTTTCTGGGAATTCTTCTTGATACACTAAGTCTAGATTAAGTTTTGCACAAAATATTACATATTGCTATGCATTTTAATTGCCTTTTTTAAAAAATACATTTTTTATTAATTTCAGAGAGGAAGGGAAAGGGAGAGAGAGAAACATCATTGATGAGAGAGAGCCATTGATTTGCTGCCCCCTGCACGTCCCCCACTGGGGATTGAGCCCGCAGCCTGGGCATGTGCTCTGACCAGGAATTGAACCATGATCTCCTAGTTCATAGGCCGATGCTCAACCACTAAGCAACACTAGCCGGACTACTTGCCTTTATTATTATTATGTATTGATAGATTCCTTTTTTTTTAGAGATAGAGAGAGAGAGAGAGAGAGAAAGAGGAAATTATACAGAAGGAGAGAGAGACATTGATTTGTTGCACAACTTACTTATGCATTTATTGGTGATTCCTGTATGTGCCCTGATCGAGAATCAAACCCACAACTGTAGTGTATTGAAATGATGCTCTAACCAACTGAGTTTACAAGCCAGGGCCTAATTTTTAGACTCAATATCCCTCACTAGATCTATGTAAAAATAATCCATTGTACTGAAGTGAGCTTGTTTCATTTTTATTTCTTAGTCTTGCATATAATCAGCTTTCACTGTGATGGATCCTGGGGGAGTAGAGTAGAAGGCATGAGTTGAAATATAGCTGTCACATTTGTATATATTAGTATTTATTAGAGTCAGTTACCTTGTTTGGGGGGAAGTTAAGCCTTTTGGGGGGCACCCCAAACCACTGCATGGTTTTTACTAGATAGTATTAATAATGTCTTTTGAAATCTCAATTTCTTTCATTTTTCAGGATCCACTGCTATTAATAATAATCTAACTAATAACAGCATCCCCAACCATCACATACAAATAAAAATTCTGAAAAGAAATAACTTCAAAATGCACAGACATGTTAGGAAAATGCAGAAATAGCAAAATAAAATTGAAGAAGCATAAAATTAGTATGGAAAGCCAGGTCTTAATCATTGAAAACTTGACAAGATTTAATTATTCATTGTAATATTATTAGATATTAAAAAGGAAACGGCTTATGTTTGTCATACAAAGTAAAAGACAAATAAAAACACATGAAAAAAGTGAATATTAAATCGGACAGCCAAATATAAACCTAATTTGGAAGAGAAAAGTGATAGGCTTGGGAGTGTGGAAGGAAGATGTAAATTAACCTGTCATTTTGGCTTTAACAATTTGGAGGGACAATATCATCTATTATAATTGATAACTACACCCTGACATTATTGGAGTGAAATGGATATTATATAGGAATCCATAAGAGTATTTATTTTAAAGTCTTTGAGTTTGTGTGGCATCATTTAACACTTAGGTATCCTTGAATGCAGTAGAACTTCAGTCCAGGTCCTCTGAGATGTGGCTTCATTTCAAGCCTCATGCCAATTTCTAACACTGTAAAAAAAAAAAGAAAATTGTGAAGGGACACTCCAAAAGACACAATCATAAAAAACAACATATCAAAAATCACACCTCTCTCTAAAGTATCAGATAAAGAGGTAATATGCAAATTGACCATCACCCCAACACACAAGATGGCCACCCCCATGTGGACACAAGATAGTAGCCACAAGAAGGCCAGCAGGGGAGGGCAGTTGGGGAGGACCAGGCCTGCAGGGAGAGCAGTTAGGGGTGATCAGGCTGGCAGGGGAGGGCAGTTAGGGGTGACCGGGCCAGTAGGGGAGGGCAGTTAGGGCCAACAAGGCCTACAGGGGAGGACAGTTGGGGTGACCAGGCCAGCAGGGGAAGGCAGTTAGGGGTGACCAGGCTGGCAAGGGAGGGCAGTTATAGGTGATTGGGGAGACTGAGCCACTGGCCCCTCTAGGTCACCTACCACACAAAGCCACTCCATCAACACAGGGAAGCAGCCAAATGCAGAGATAAATAAACATGTCACGAATGAAAGAAATTGAGGAAAGCAAACTACTGGACATAGAGTTCAAAACCACATTTATAAGGTTACTCAAGAATCTTCTAAAAACCACCAAGAAAATTGATGAGACCTACGAGGAGCTTAGTAAGACCTTCTTGGACCTTAATGAGAATGTCAAAAAAATGGAAAAGGACCAGTCAGAAATTAAGCATACACTGTCTGAAATAAAGAACATACAGAAATTCAACTCTAGATCAAAGGACCCCAAGAATCAAACCAAAGATCTGAAATATGAGGAAACAAAAAACACCCAACCAGAAAAACAACAAGAAAAAAGAATCCAAAAATATGAAGATAATGTAAGGAGCCTCTGGGACAACTTTAAGCATACCAACATCCGAATTATCGGGGTGCCAAAAGAAGAGAGAGAGCAAAATATTGAAAACCTATTAGAAGAAATAATGACAGAAAACTTTCCCTACCTGGTGAAAGAAATAGACTTACAAGTCCAGGAAGCACACAGAACCCCAAAACAAGAGGAATCCAAAGAGGACCACACCAAGACACATCATAATTAAAATGCAAAGGGCAAAAGACAAAGAGAGAATCTTAAAAGCAGCAAGAGAAAAACAGTTAGTTACCTACAAGGGAGTACCCATATGGCTGTCAGCTGATTTTTCAACAGAAACTATGCAGGCCAGAAGGGAGTGGCAAGAAATATTCAAAGTGATGAACAGCAAGAACCTACAACCAAGATTACTCTACCCAGCAAAGCTATCATTCAGAATTGAAGGGCAGATAAAGAGCTTCACAGACAAGAAAAAGCTAAAGGAGTTCATCACCACCAAACCAGGATTATATGAAATGCTGAAGGGTATTCTTTAAGAAGAAGAAGAAAAAGGTAAAGATAAAAATTATGAACAACAAGATGACAACAAATACATACCTACCAACAAGTGAATCTAAAAATCAAGTGAATAAAAAATCTGATGAACAGAATGGACTGATGAATGTAATAGAATCAGGGACATAGAAAGGGAGTGGACTGACAATTCTCAGGGAGAAGTGGGTGTGAGGGTGCGGGAAGAGATTGGACAAAAATCTTACACCTATGGATGAAGACAATGGCAAGAGGTAAGGGCATGGGGTGGAGTGGGGAATCAGGTGGAGGGGAGCTATGGGGGAAAAAAAAGAGAGGAACACCTGTAATAATCTGAATAATAAAGATTTATTTAAAATAAATAAATAAATAAAAGTTTCTAGGGAAAAGGAGGTATATCATATGTTATATAAGATCATTAAAATGGAACCAAATAGAACTTCATATATAAAAAATATAATAATAAAGATAGGTTTGGGGAACCTAATACATAAGTTAAATAAATGACAAAGGAACTGATAAACTGGAAGATATACATAAGCTAAATATCTGAAATATATTCCAGGAAGACAAAGACAGAAATTTAAAGGGCAGTAAATCATTGCAAAAATGAAATGAGAATGTCTAAATACATCTAACATGAGAGGCAATGTTAATCATAGAAATGTTTAAGAAAGACATACTGATTCAGAATCACAATTTATCTCAAGCAAAAAATATGTAGGTATAATAAATTATATATACTTCATATTAAAGAAATGGAGAAGGAGAGATTTGAAATAAATGAGATGGAAAGCTGACTAACCAACATGATGATGAATCCTATCATGGCCTCTTCAGAAGTTAACAATGGAATTGGAAAGACAGTATAATATGGTTTTAAAAAGGGATTTAAAAAATTGATGTTGGCCTAGATTGTATTTCTAGATAGTATCAATCTAGAATGGGACACCAGTAGAAAATTAAGAGGAATTACTATAACAAGTACTAAAATGTTCCTTTGGAAGAAAATGATCTCAAAAGAAAGGTCCAAGTTACAAGATATTATCTTTAAATAAAATTAGTAAAATTATGAGTAAATATGAGTTTAATTTGACTTTATAAAAATATGTAAAATCCATGAATGAGTATATAAGATATCAAAGATATTCAAGAATTCATAAGGGAAAGAATGATTGAAATTTGATTGCTTGAAATCACTATAGAAAAATACTCTTAAATCTAGGGTGTAAGTATAAATTTACTACACATGCTATATGGTTTAAAGTCAAAATGATTAAAATTGATTCAATTACTTCAGAGTCTTGAGAAAAGGAGAATTAGAAACTATCTTAACTGCCCTAGCTGGTTTGGCTCAGTGGATAGAGAGTCAGCCTGCAGACTGAAGGGTCCGAGTTTGATTCCAATCAAAGGCACATGCCTGGGTCACAAGCTTGATCCCCAGGGGGGGGCATGTAAGAGGCAGGCAACCAATGATTCTCTCTCATCATTGATGTTTCTCTCTGAAATCAATAAAAAAAAAATTTTAAAAAAAAAGAAACTACCTTAATCAAGTCAAAATTATGCAAAAAAAAGAGAAACTTGGTGGTCATAAATGAGGACACATAGCATAAGATAAAATAGTCAGCGATTTTATAACTATAGGAAAATATTTCAGCTATAAGTTGTTTAAAAAAGGCTCCTCATTAAACTAACATGTGGAGAACTGCATGGTGAATTAATAAGAAAAAAAAGCGAAATAAGACTAATAACAACAGCAACAATACTGCTGGCCTACTAATGGTCAAAAAGAGATAAATTAATTGAAGACTATCTTCTTACATGGGAAGAGTAAAGAGATGAACAAATTTGATTTTTTTAAAAATCCATGCCTATGTTCATAGCAACACTATTCACAATATCTAATATCTGGAAACAGCTTAAGTACCCATCAGTAGGTGATTAAATCAACAAGATATGATATCTATACTAATAAAAGGGTAATATGCTAATTAGGGTGTATGTCTTCTGGGCATCCAACCGGATGTCCATCTGGACAAAGCCACAATGGCTGCAAGGTCCAAGGCTCAGGCAGCCATGAGCTCAGGCAGCCACGATGCTTGGGGCTCAGGTATCCATGAGCCTTGGCGGCTACAGCCGGCAGTGGCAGCAGCAGCAGTTTGATGGGGGTGGTGCCTTCCCCTGATCACCCTGGTTGCCTCCCGCGGAGGGAGGCCAGACTGCAGCTTAGGCCCGCTCTCCTGTCAGTAAGAGTATTAAGGTCCTGGAGAGTATTATGCTAAGTAAAATAAGACAGTCAGAGAAAGACAAGTATCACATGACCTCACTTACATGTGGAATCTAATAAACAAAATAAACTTATGAACAAAATAGATCTAGAGACATGGAAACATGGAACAGACTGATAAATCTAAAAGGGAACAGGAAGCAAAGAAGGAACACAGGCATAAGGGATAAAAATGGTGACAAACAAGTACCTATCAATAATAACTTTGAATGTAAATGGATTAAATGCCCCAAGAAGAAGACTTAGGGTAGCTGAGTGGATAAGAAAACATAACCCATATATTGGCTGTCTATAGGAAACCCACCTCAGAACAAAGGACTCCCACAGACTGATGGTGAAGGGATGAATAAAGGTTTTTCAGGCAAATAGAAATGAAAAAAAGCTGGGGTAGCAATACTCATATCTAACAAATTAGACCTCAAAGTGAAGGCCATAACAAGAGATAAGGAAGGCCACTTCATAATACTAAAGGGAGCAATTCAACTCGAAGATATAACTCTGGTAAACATATATGCACCAAATACAGGAGCACCCAAATACATTAAAAAACAAACAAACAAACAAACAAACAAAAAACTTCTGGAGGATATCAAGGGAGAGATTGACAGCAATACAGTCACAGTAGGGGACTTTAATACCCCACTAACACCACTGGACAAATCCTCTAAACAAAAAATCAGCAAAGAAACATCAATCCTAAATGGCTCAATAGATCAGATGGAATTAATTGTAATCCAGAAAATTTCACCCCAAAGCCACAGAATATACATTCTTCTCAAGTGCACATGGATCATTTTCAAAGATAGACCACATATTGGGACAAAGGCAAAGTCTCTTCAAATTCAAGAACATAGAAATCATATCAAGCATCTTTTCAGATCACAATGGCATAAAACTAGAAATCAACTACAATAAAAACAATAAAAAAATAAAATACCTGGAGACTAAATAGCATGCTATTAAATAATGACTGGTTTACCAAAGAGATCAAAGAAGAAATAAAAAGCATCATGGCAACAAACAACAATGAAAACACAACAATCCAAAATCTATGGGACACAGTGAAAGCAGTCTTGAGAGGGAAGTTTGTAGCTCTACAGTCCTACTTCAAAACACAAGAAAAAATGGTAATAAATTATCTAACCCTAAAACTCAAAGAGTTAGAAAGAGAGCAACAAGAAAAGCCCAGCTTAGAGAGAAGGAAGGAAATAATAAAGATCAGAGTGGAGATGAACAACATAGAGACCAAAAAAAAAATAATACAAAAGATCAACAAAACCAAAAGCTGGTTCTTCGTAAAGGTAAACAAGATTGATGAACCTCTATCCAGGCTCTCCAAGAAGCAAAGAGAGAGGACCCAAATAAACAAAATCAGAAATGAAAGAGGTGAAGTAACAACCAATCCCACAGAAATACAAATGAAAAAATACTATGAACAACTCTATTCCAACAAAATGGACAACCTTGATGAAATGGACATACTCTTAAAAAGACAGAAACTCCCAAAACTCAATCAAGAAGAATAAAAAAACCTGAATAGGACGATAACTACCGAAGAAATTGAAACAGCAATCAACAATCTTCCTACAAAAGAAAGCCCTGGCACGGACAGCTTTACAGGGGAGTTCTAACAAGCATTCAAAGAATAACTAAAATCTATCCTCCTCAGATTCTTCCAAAAAATTCAAGAGGAAGGCACACTTCCAAGCTCTTCCTATGAAGCCAGAATCACCCTAATCCAAAAACCAGATAAAAACTCCATAAAGAAAGATAACTACAGGCCAATATCCTTGATGAACATAGATGCTAAAATCCTCAACAAAATTCTAGCAAATCCAATTCAGCAATACATTAGAAAGATCATATACCATGACCAAGTGGCATTTATTCCAGGGATGCAAGGATGGTACAATGTCTGCAAATCAATAAATGTGATACATCACATAAACATATTGAGAGATAAAAATCACATAATCATATCAATTGATGCAGAAAAAGCGTTTGACAAAATCCAACCCCTTTCTTGATAAAAACTCTCAGTAAAGTGGGAATAGAGGGATCATACCTCAACATAATAAAAGCCCTAAATGACAAACCTACATCATACTCAATGGACAAAACTAAACCCATTTTACGTAAGAACAGGAAAAAGACAAGATGCCCACTTTCACCATGCCTGTTCAACATAGTACTGGAAGTGCTAGCCATAGGGATCAGACAAGTAGAAGAAATAAAAGGTATCCAAATTTGAAAAGAAGAAGTAAAACTGTCCTTATTCGCAGATGACATGATACTATACATAGAAACCCCCAAAGACTCCATAAAAAAACTACTAGACATAATAAAAGAATTTGGCAATGTAGCAGGATACAAAATCAACACCCAGAAATCTATGGCCTTTTTATATACCAACTAGTAGCCCATTTGCAGGAAGAATCCTGCAAGTGGCTGCTGCGGCCACATGCACTGCCTCTGCCGCGCCCTTGTGGCCGCTGTGCCTGCACCCGAACGCAGCTGCTGCCCACCCTGCCCGGGCTTTTCCTCTGGCAGCCACCTTGCTTTCCGCTTTTCCTCCCTCTTCCTTCTAAGTTGTCTTCAGTCTTCACTCCTCCCTCCCTCAGTGTATGCAAATTAACCGCCATCTTTGTTGGATAATTTGCATACTCGCCCTGATTGGCTGGTGGGCGTGGCTTCGGCTGGTGGGCGTGGCTTGGGCGTAGTGAAGGTGCAGTCAATTTGCATGTTACTATTTTATTAGGTAGGATAATTAACTCACAGAAAGAGAAATGAAAAAAAAATCCCATTTTCCATTGCACCAAAAAAATTAAGATACCTAGGAATAAACTTAACTAAGAACATAAAGTACATATACGGGGAAAACTATAGGACATTGAAAAAAGAGATAGAGGAAGACATACCATCTTCATGGAAGAACATACCATGTTCATGGATTGGTAGAATAAACATCATTAAAATGTCCATATTACCCAAAGCAATCTACAAATTCAATGCAATCCTTATTAAAATACCAATGACATATTTCAAAGATCTAGAACAAACCCTCCAAAAATTCATCTGGAATAAAAAAAGACCCCAAATAGCCACAGCTATCCTGAGAAAGAAGAACAAAGTTGGAGGGATCACAATATCAGATATCAAGCTATATTACCAAGCCACGGTTCTCAAAACTGCCTGGTACTGGCACAAGAATAGATATATAGACCAATGGGACAGAACAGAGAACCCAGAAATCGACCCAAGCCATTATGCTCAATTAATATTTGACAAAGGAGGCAAGAGCATACAATGGAGTCAAAACAGTCTCTTTAATAAATGTTGCTGGGAAATTTGGTCAGATACATGCAAAACAAATGAAACTAGATCACCAAATTACACCATACACAAAAACAAACTCAAAATGGCTAAAGGACTTGAATGTATGACGGGAAATGATAAAAATCCTACAAGAATTCATAGACAGCAAAATAGCAGACATATGTTGAATCAATATCTTTATAGTCACAGCTCCTAGGGCAAGGGATACTAAGGAGAAAATAAACAAATGGGACTACATCAAAATAAAAAGCTTCTGCACAGCAAAAGAAACCATCAACAAAACAACAAGGAAGCCCACTGCATGGGAGAACATATTTGTCAATGATATTTCCAATAAAGGTTTAATCTCCAAAATTTACAGAGAACTCATATAACTTAACAAAAGGAAGATAAACAGCCCAATCAAAAAATGGGCAAAGGATCTAAATAGACACTTTTTGAAAGAGGACTTACAGAGGGCCCAGAGACATATGAAAACATGCTCAAAGTCACTAATCATCCAAGAGATGCAAATCAAAACAACAATGAGATACCATCTCACACCTGTCAGAATGGCTATCATCAACAAATCAACAAATGAGAAGTGATGGTGAGGATGTGGAGAAAAAGGAACCCACTTGCACTGCTGCTGGGAATGCAGACTGGTGCAGCTACTGTGGAAGACAGTATGGCGTTTCCTCAAAAAGTTGAGAATGGAACTCCTATTTGCCCCCGTAATCCCACTACTAGGACTATATCCCAAAAAATCAGAAACACCAGTCAGAAAGGATATATGCACCCCTATGTTCATAGCAGCACAATTTACAATAGCTAAGATTTGGAAACATCCTAAAAGTCCATTAGCAGATGAACGGATTAAAAACTGTGATACAGCTACACAATGGAATACTATGCTGCTATAAAAAGAAGGAACTTTTTCCATTTGCAACAGCATGGATGGAACTGGAGAGCATTATGCTAAGTGAAATAAGCCAGTCAGAGAAAGATAGATATCACATGATCTCACTCATATGTGGGATATAATGATCAACATAATTTGATGAACAAGAATAGATCCAGAGACAAATGGTAGGGGAGGAGGAGGTTAGAGATCAACCAAAGGACTTGTATGCATGCATATTAGCATAACCAATGGACACAGACACTGGGGTGGCGGGGGCTTGCCCGGGGTGGGAATGACTGAGAGGGGGGTCAATTGGGGAAAAGAAGACATATGTAAAACTTTAGACAATAAAAAAAAAAAAAACATGCAAAAAAAAAAAAAGAAAAAGAAAAGGGAAGGGGAGAGGGCGGGCGGAAGAGATTAACCAAAAAACTTATATGTATACTAGAGGCCCAGTGCACGGATTCATGCATGGGCAGGGTTCCGCGGCCTGGCCTGTCATCGAGGCCAGTTGGGGCCGCCCAGGGGGAGGGACTGCAGGAGGTTGGCCAGCCACAGGAGGTTGGCTGTGGGAGCGCACTGACCACCAGGGGCAGCTCTTGTATTGAGTGCCTGCCCCTTGGTGCTCAGTGTGTCCTCATAGCAACCGGGCAACCAGTCGTAACAGTTGCTTAGGCTTTTATATGTATATAGATAGATATGCATAACCCATGGACACAGTCAATAATGCTGTGAAGGTTTGGTGGGGGTGGGGAGACCGTGGGGTTGAAAGGGTCAGTGGAAGGGAACGGGGGTATATCTGAAATACTTTCAACAATAAAGATACCTTTTTTAAAATCCCAATCAGCAGTGAGGGCCTGGAACATGAAAGAATGTACAAGAGAAAGTGACAGACAGGAAAAAAGGCAAGAAGGATAGAGGAAGGAAGGAAGGAAGGAAGGAAGGAAGGAAGGAAGGAAGGAAGGAAGGAAGGAAGGAAGGAAGGAAGGAAGGGGGAGGAAGGGAGGGAGGGAGGGAGGGAGGGAGGGAGGGAGGGAGGGAGGGAGGGAGGGAGGGAGGGAGGGAGGGATGTCAGTAAAAGCAAAATCCAGGGAATTAATGGGAATGTGTTCTTCTTATAGATGGAGAGATTTATGTTGGAGAGTAGCTACTAAAAGTATAAAAGTATTAATCTGGAACAACATTCAAAGGGGAAAATAAAATTCTTAAAAAAATGAGGGCGAGATTAGTGGGGGGAAAAAACAAAAACACACATGTTCTTTGTTTTTATTTGGTGATTTCTTTTCAACCCTCTATCCCTGTGCTTACAAGGCTCACAATATCATATTAAATAAATTATTTTTAAAATAAAATAGAAGATGACTTCAACAGTTACTGAGGGGGACAAATAGTAGTTCCCTTACTAGAGCTGTGTGTATTACAATATTGGTGGCAGATCACTGTCTCTAAACTAATCCTGTATGTGTTTACAAGATCCATGGTTGTCAAAAGTGAATTATTGAATTTTACTTTTCTAAAATGATGAAAAGATTGTGTATTCTTATATTCTAGTTTTCTGTTATACTGTTAAAATTGGAAGGAATTAATCACTCCATAGTTCAGCAACTTATCAATTACAAGTCATAATAATAAAAGCATGTATGTGGCATCATTTATTAATTCTTCACACTTGGATTTGTCTTCAGATTTTCAAGACCCATAATATACAGTTGGATGTACTATAATGAATGGTGAAAAATAAATTTATCTTTGTTAATTATTTTTATTAGTCAATATTAAAAATTCCTAAGGAATACAAATTATTTAGCAATCTTAATTTTTGAATATTTTTTCTTGGGGATTATAACTTAAAATTATATTTTGATGATGTTCACATTGGCACAGGCCACAGAATTTCCATATTTGTTTCTCATGCATACTATTTCATTTTAACAATAAGTACTGCCTACATTAGAGATCCAAGTTTTTCATTCATTAGAAATCCATCAAAGCATTCATTTATGATTGGAAATAAAATTGCTGATATCCACTACTTGGGATACTAATTATTTTTTAAACCAGAGATGGAAAAGAAAAGACTGGGAAAGAATAAAGAAAGAAGACATATTTGAAATATCAGGATCCACTATATATATATTGCAGATCATTGTCTTCTAATTTTAATTTCATAAAATTGAACACAAGTGCATACAACATTTAAATATTTTATTGGGGTCAAAAATTTACTTTTTGTCTCTAAGTTTGGTTTGTTTTTCCACTAACATTACAATGTACATATCCAAATAGATTGTGCATAGTTACTCTAAAATTCTGGTCTGTGTTATAATACATTTTTAATTACTATTCTGTAAATTTTTAACTCCATTTCCTTTTTCATGAAAACTCATGGGCATTAATATATTTTTATGATGTCCTGGAATGATAAGAGCTATGCAAAAAAATTCAAATTAATACTAATAAATATTTGAGCATACTATTAAATAACATTAAAAGATACTACTTACAATTCTTTAAATACTCACTTGAGGATATGTTTTTATTGATTTTTAGAGAGGAGGGAGGGAGAGAGAGAGAGAGAGATAGAGAAACAGCAATGTGAAGGATAGGTTGTCTCTTAAACGTGTCCCGACACAGGATCAAACCCTCAACCTAGGTATGTGCCCTGATGGGGAATTGAACCTGCAACCCTTTGGATCATGCTCCATGAACTAAGCCACTTGGCACAGTAAAATATTCCATTTTTAAGTATAAAGATTAAATGAAAAATTGAGTGATTAAATATTCCTTATATATTTATAGACATTCCTGAGTATATAAAAAAAGAATTTAAATAAGAATCAGTGTTAGAATTGTGATATTTTAAATTCCCTAGAGTATGGCACTGGTGAATATAGAAAATAAACATTGTCTTAAAATCATAATTATTCACAGTTCAAGTGCTCACTAGCTCTTCAACTGCACATACTTCTTTAAATGTTCGCATTTAGTTTAGTTTTGTTTAATTCCTTTGTTCTTGCTTGTTTGGCATGAGTTACTGTTGGCTCTCTCTTTGCTTATGCTCTAAGAGCTCTTAGCCTTATTAAACCCTTTCCCACCATATGCCAGATTATCATCTCTAATGATATAATTAATTAAAGTGCAATTTACTTGTTGATTTCTCCAATGTGTTCCAAATACTCCACTGTCGTTTGATTTTTTTTTATTTTTTATTTTTTGCTTTGTAAATTAAAAATGTAATCCAGAGAATTGGTATAATGAATTATATTTGGATACATATCAGATAGCAGTCAACCAAGAGCTGTAGTAGTAATAATTATAACAGCAACATAGTATTAATAATTGAATTTCTTATAAGTTTTTCTACATGGAAAGTCTGTGAGATATCACTCTGATTTAAAATATGAGCAATAAAATATGTAAAGTTTGTGACTTTTTCATACATCATACGTCTAAAATTTGATAAAGTTTAGAATTGAAACTAGTCCTCTGGCTCAGTTAGTTTTCTTCCTACAAAACCACAGCTGCTAGCCAAGAAAACACTCCAAGGAAAGCTGCCATTAAACTGAGAGTGTCAATTTTATTTGTGTAGACTTTCAAAACTATGCTCACCACCCTCCAGCCCTCCATGAGTTTTCCTCTTTCCAGAGCGTGTATTATTTACTCATTGTATTACTCCCCAGCTAGCCACAATTTCTACTGAGGCTTCCCTTCAAATTTCCTATATTAATTGAAATAAATTATTTCTTCATACTGACAATCAAGCCATTTAATTAAACTTACACTGAAAGGAGAGAACTGGAGATGCTAGTGTATTACTTTAGGGAATAATCTATACTTAAAAAATGGCAAATCTAGCAAAAGTTGGAAATGGGGACATTAACAGTAAATTATTTGTTTAGAGAGTGCTTCTTTATAAATTTTCTTTAACTGGTGAGCCTTTAGTTACTTTGATAAAAAGTAGTATTTTCAAATGTATGTTTTATTAATGTTATATTTTGATTAAATGTAAGTTGAGTCTTTAAGAGTGGTAGGAGTTAAGCAAGTTATGCAGCATTTGTAAAGGTTTTTTGGAGAAAAGGTTTGGTTTGTGTCTCACAACTTAGATTATACTTTAGAAAAACTAAACATAATTATGTACTTTATATGACAGCTAAACATTAGGGGAAAAAATGAAGACAATTTGTTTTTACTTTAATAAAGATACCTAGTTCCTATCGTTTAGCTGGGGGGTAGGGACATAAGCATATATATATATATATACTAGAGGCCCAATGCACGAAAATCTGTGCAAGAGCAGGCCTTCCTTCCCCGAGCTGCTGGCACCAACTTCCCTCCGGCACCTGAGACCCGGGCTTTGCTCCAGCCAGCCACTGCAGGCAGGTGCCCGGGACCTGGGCTACTTCGCTCTGGCCCCAGCTTCATCTAGAAGGATGTCCAGAATGCTGTCCAGAAGGTTGTTTGGTCCAATTAGCACATTGCCCTTTTAATATGTGTGTTTGTTTGTTTGTTTGTTTGTTAATCTTCACCCAAAGATATTTTTCCATTGATTTTAGAGTGGAAGGGAGGGAGAAAGGAAAGGGGGGGTGACAGAGAAACATCACTGTAAGAGAGAAACATCCATTGGTTGCTCAGACCAGGGGGGAGGGAAGGGGGAGGATCAAACCTGCAACCCAGGTACATGCCGTTGACCAGGAATCAAACCTGTGACCCTTTAGGTGAGTGGGCCAATGCTCTAACCACTGTTCAACACCAGCCAAGGCATATATTTTTTAATGCTCCACAATTAATAGTAATACAACCAGGTTTAGACTTAAGAAATGGTATTTGATAACCAATGTGCTATATTTGATTTGATTTTCCTTCCACTTCCAATCCTAATATGTAAAAAGCCAGGGGCCGTCATAACCTAAATGACTGGACAGATGACCAAACAGCAGGCTGCTGGTGGGAGGGAGCTCTGGGCCCCGGCTGGGGTGCAGCAGCAGGAGGGAGCTCTGGGCCCCGGCTGGGGCACAGTGGAACTCTGGGTCTCGCGTGATTGGGGACATGGCTTGCTTTCAAACCAGACTCTGACAGGAGAGAGGAGGGAGCCCCATTCCTCACAGAATTAGCCATTGGTCAGCTTGCTATCAGCGGCCTGCCAACCAGGAATCCCATTCCTCTGCATCCCGGACCCTAAAATATTTCCTCTAATTAATTCCCTTTTAATGTGCACAAATTTTGTGCACCGGGCCACTAGTATATTATAAAACTACAGGCCCAGTGCATGAAATTCGTGTACTGGGGGATGGGGGTCCCTCAGTCCAGCCTGCACTCTCTTGCAATCTGGGACCGCTGGCTCCTAACCACTGGCCTGACTGCCTGCCTGATCACCCCTAGCCACTCTGCCTGCCTGCCTCATTGCTCCTAACCACTCACCTGCCTGCCTAATCACCCCTAACCACTCTGCTTGCCTGATCACCCCTAACCACTCTGCCTGCCTGCCTGATTGCCCCTAACTGCTCGCCTCCATGCCAGATCACCCATAACCTCCTCTGCCTTGGCCCCCGCTACTGTGGCTTCATCTGGAAAGACATCCAGAATGACGTCCGGGAGGTCATTTGGCTGTCCAGTCTAATTAGCATATTATGTTTTTACTAGAAGCCTGATGCACGAAGATTCATGCTAGAATGGGCTTTCCTTTCCCTGGCTGCTGGCACCGCCTTTCCACTCTGGCCCAGCCCCTTTCTGCTCAGGCCCCGGAGCCTCCTCTTTCTGCTCCGGGAGCCGTCTCTTTCAGCTCCAGGAGCTGCCTCTTTCCACTCTGGGAGCCACCTCTTTCTGCTCCATAAGCAGCCTCTTTCCTCTCCGGCCCTGCCTTCCCATGCTGCCCAGAGGCCCTGAGAGTCCAGGGGTGGGGCAGAACGCTTGCATTGTTGCCATGGCAACAACGCAAGCATCCTGCCCCTGTCACTCGGTGCCTGTGTATGCAAATTAACCACCATCTTTGTTGGGTTAGCAGTTGGGAGCCAGCAGTCCTGGATTGAAGATGGTGCAGGCTGGGCTGAGGGACACCTCGCCCCCCATGCATGAATTTCATGCATCGGGCCTCTAGTAGTTAATAACAATCTCTTTCATTCTTGTAATTGCCTAGTCTAGCTAATAATTATGTGGCCATGTTAGTTAAAAATAACTTGTTTTTTTCTATTATATTTAAAGCTAGAATATGTTGTATTATAGTTACTTATTATTTATTTACAAAAGTTATATTTAGAGCAACACTGAGTAGAAAGTATAGAGAGTTCCCCATTAGCTCCTGTCACCACACATGTCCAATTTCTTTCACTATACATATTCTGCACCAGAGTAATAAATTTATCAATGAGTGTACATTAACATATTATACATAAAGTCCATAGTCAAATTAGGTGTTGTACATTCTATAGGTTTCAAGAAATGTATAATGATGTATCTACAATTAAACTATTACATAACATAATTTCATTGACTTAAACTTCCTAAATTCTGTCAATGCAACTCTTAAATCCTAAAGACCACTGTCTCTACAATTTTGCCTTTTCCAGAATGTTATTTAGTTGAAATCAATCAGTATGTAGCATTTTCATATTGGCTTCTTTCACTTAGTAATATGAATTTAACCTTTTGCACTCGGATGTTGAGTGTGACTCGATACAGTTAGCATTAGAATAAAGGAATCGAGAAAAAAGCAAGTGAGTGCAAAGGGTTAAGTTTCCTCCATGTCTCTTCATGGTTTGATAGCCAGTTTCTTTTTAGCATTAAATAATATTCAATGTTCTATATATACCTCAGCTTTTTCCAATCACCCACTGAAGGACATTGTGGTTGCTTTCAAGTTTTGGCAATTATGAATAATGCTGCTTTAGTATTCATGTACAGTATTTGCTGTGAACATACATTTTTAATTCCTTTGGGTACATATCAAGAAGTGCAGTTGCTGATGCATATGATAAGAATATGTATAGTTTTGTAAGAAACTACCAAACTACAGTTCTGAGGTGCATAAGATGTTTCAGTCAACAATAAACCACACATTATGATGGTGGTCCCATCTGTATATATATATATATATAAAAACCCATGACCAAACTGTGGAATGACCAGAACGACCGGTCACTATGACGTGCACTGACCACCCTGATCGCCTGATCGGGGCCTGCCAGCCAACATCCCAGTCCTTCCCCCTGTCCAGGAGGGGGATCGCCTGATGGAGAACAGGGAACCGGGGTTGGGTGGCAGCAGATGTGGAGGCACCAGGCCAAGGCAGGTGGAATTGGGGGGCGGGGCTGGCTGGCAGCAGCCAGGGAAAGGAAGGCTCAGCTGGCAGCTGGCAGTCAGAGGAAGGAAAGCCCTGGCCGGCCCTGATCATCAGCCAGGCCTAGGGACACTACCAGTGCACAAATTTCATGCATTGGGCCTATAGTAAGATTAGAATGGAGCTGAAAAATTTTAATTGCCTAGTGACATTATAGCCATCCTCATGTTGTAGCACAATGCATTACTCATGTGTCTGTGGTGATGCTGGTGTAAACAAACCTACTGCACTGCCAGTTGTATAAAAGTATAGCACATATAGCCATGCTGGTGTTGCTCAGTGGTGAAAGTTTTGGCCCACATACCAAAGGATTCAATTCCCTGTCAAGGGTATGTGTCTGGGTTACAGGTTCAATCCTCTGCCCAGTCAGGGCTTTTGTGGGAGGCAACCAATCTATGTGTCTCACACATCAATGTTTCTCTCTTTCTCTCTCTCTCTCCCCCTCTCTTCTTCCTTCCCTTCCACTTTCTCTAAAAATCAATGGAAAAAAATATTCTTGGATGAAGATTAACAACAAAAAAAGTATAGAATATATAATTCTGTATGAAACAAATTACTTGATAATGATGATAAAGGGCCATGTTATTAGTTTATGTATGTACTATGCCATATTTTGTATCATTATTTTAGAGAGTACTCTTTCTACTTACAAGAAAAGTTTGCTATAAAACAGTATGCCATGTTATGCTGGCAGATGCCTAACAGATCCCATGTTTACCAGTTCTCTTGATTGCACGATTTCCTCTTGTGCTTGATTTTAACCTCATATTGTTTTGTTGATTATGACATCTAAGCATATAAAATCCACAGCTAATGTTGCCAGTAAGAGGCCATGTTGAGTGTTTAACCTGGAAACAAAATTAAAAGTGATTAAGGATTACGAAGGTGGTGAAAAATCAGTTGTGGTTATTGTTCCCAAGTTAGGCATGTCGAATTCCACCATAGCTACAAACTTGAAGAACAAGAACAAAGTGATGGAAGCTATTTAAGAATCCGCTTCACCAAATGAAACAAGACTAACACAACTTTGAGAAAGACCTATATCAAACATGGGAACACTTTTAATATCCTGGATTGAAGCCCAGACACAGAATTGCACTCCTCTAAGCACTGTGATGATCACATTCACATCAAGAAGTCCATTTGCAATGTTGAAAGAAATTCAGGACCCACTGCAATGTTGAATTTACTGCTAGCTCTGGTTCGTTTAAATGATTCAAGAATCATTATTCATTACAAATTGTGAAATTAAGTGGTGAGTTTGAGAGGTATGATGTGAAGGCAGGTGAAGAATTTTTAGAAACTCTATATAAGCTGATTATAAAGGAAATCACTAGTATGGGTGAAACTCCTCTCTTCTGGAATGGTTGTTTAAAAGGATTTTTATCCATTGGAGGTCAAGTCAATGCCAGGTTTCAAGATGTTAAAGGACAGTCTTGGTTAGGACCAAAGTTTCAGGTTACAAATTTTAACCCTTTTGTGCTCTGGCACAGTGAGAACCTCAGGGCTTTTAAGCATATTAATAAAAATATACTGCCTGTGTACAGGAACAATAAGAAGTTATGGACAACCCAGCTCATCTTGCAAGATGTCTTGCTGAATTGCTATGACAGTGAAGTGGAGAAATACTCTTTGGAGAATAACATAACTTTCCAGATTTTAATTATTGTTGATAACTCTTCTGTACATCCTCCTTTAATTGATGATCTTCATCCCAATATTAAAGTGTTGTTTCTCCTTCCAAATGCCATCTCTTTGATCCATCCAATGGGTCAAGGATTTTAAGGCCTACTACCTGAGAAGGACTTTTGCCTAGGCTTATTGCTGCAACTGAAGAAGATATTGAGAAGAGACTGATGCCATTCTGGAATGGTTACAATATTTATGACTGTATCACGAAACTTGCTTGAGCTTGGGGTGATGTCATCATGTGTATGAATGGTATGTGAAATAAGACACTCAGAAGGTTTGTCCACGGCTTCAAAGAATTTGCCAAGGATGAGGAAGTTGCAAAAATCAACAAGTCTGAGGTTGATATGGCAAAGAACTTTAACTTCCATGTGGATGAGAATGACAATGGGGAACACCTAGATGTGGTTCCTGAGGATCAACTAATGAGGAGTTGTTGGAACTGGGACAGGGATGCATAGCTGAAGAAGAGGCAAGAGAAAGTAAAACTGCAAGAGAAGAAAAAGAAGTATCCCCAATAAAATTCACAGTTAAGAGCTTAGTGGAAGCTATTGGAGATCTCAACAAGGGGTCTTTAGGGAGAAATAAGGAGGACATATGTAATACTTCCAACAGTAAAGATAAATAAATAAAAATAAATAAATAAATAAATAAATAAATAAATAAATAAATAGTAAACCTATTTTTTAAAAAAAGTTTGAAAATATGACCACAACCCTAAATGATTCTCATTAATAAAAAGAAATGTTCATGGTGCATTATTGGCTTATAAGCATATTTATTATGTAAAAAGAAACAAACCAATCAAACTGTCTTGGACATAATTCTGAAAAGAGTGACACCTCCTCAAGAAGAACCTCAGGCAGGTCCTTCAGGAGGTACTCCAGAAGAAGGCAGTGTTATCATAGGAGATAATGCTCCATGTATGTTATTGCCCTGAATGCCTTCCCCGAAGACAGTTATTGGTGACTCTGACTCTGTGTGACCTAGGCTAATGTGTGTGTTTGTGCCTTAGGTTTTAACAAAAAATTTTAAAAGTAAAAATAAATAAAAATTTAAGAATAGATAAAACTTCTAGAATAAAGATATAAGGAAAGAAAATATTGTTGTATAGCTGAACAATGTGTTCGTGTTTTAAGCTAAATGTTATACAAAAGACTCAAAAGGCTTAAAAATTAAAAACTTTAAAAAGTAAGAAAAGTTATTAAACTAAGAATAATTATTGAAGAAAATATATAAAATAAATTTAGTGTAGCCTAAATGTCCAGTTATAAAGTCTACAGTAGTATACAGTAATGTCTCCAGGTAACTGGTCCCTCTGGAATTTTTAGTGCTCAGCATTATCCATATTGAATCACTAACAATTCATCAATTTCTGCTCTAGTGGTGCTGTATCTGACTGTCTTTCTAATTCCTGGCGTAGTCCTTTGCTCTGGGACCTCAGTTATCTGAGGAAACTAAGAGTTTTTGATTTTTCAATTTGTTCAACTTTCTAATTGCTAGAACAGAGTGGTGACTTTTAAGCTCCTTGCATACTGGACCAGAAGATGTAAATCCTTGCATTATATTTAGATCTATCGATAAGTATAGATCCTACTTGTTCAGTAAAAATAATCTTTTATAAATATCATACTCTCAATATTCTTTTATTATGAATATAACAATTTCCCATCATTATGTTGGATTGCTGGTCAACATATAAGTAAATGATTATTGTTTAGTTATTCTATTTTTTGTGAAATTTTAGCCAACTTTTTTACTTTATTGATCCACATCTTCAGAGTAACTTTGTGTTGTTGTTGTTGTTTTAACTTAAATGCTTCAAATAATATTGATTAATGATGCAATGGTGACCAAAATTATTGAAAAATATTGGTAAATACATAAAAAATTTGTCATGATCCTTCATTCTTTATTTAATTTTTATTTTTTTATTGTTGGTAGTATTACAGATGTCCCCTCTTTTTTCTCTC
Organism: Ia io; assembly: GCA_025583905.1. Taxonomy (NCBI): domain Eukaryota; kingdom Metazoa; phylum Chordata; class Mammalia; order Chiroptera; family Vespertilionidae; genus Ia; species Ia io. Next base: position 54,236,351 of record JAJQQW010000003.1, read on the forward strand.
CCTTTTGCCCCCACTACTAGGTTCCTGCCCCAACCCAGGCCTTTACCACCTTGTTATCTGTGTTCATGGGCAATGCATATATGCATATAAGTTCTTTGGTTAATCTCTTCCCAACCCCCACCCTTCCCTCTAGATTCCTCAGACTGCTCCATGTTTCCATGCCTCTGGTTCTATTTTATTCATCAATTTATTGTGTTCATTAGATTCAGCATATAAGTGAGCTCATGTGATACTTGCCTTTCTCTGACTGGTTTATTTCACTTAGCATAATCATCTTCAGTTCCCTCCATGCATTACCACTATATCAGTGGGTTTGGTCAAGTTTGCTAGACATTGTTACTCTAGAGCTTTTTTTTTTTTTTTTTTTTTTTGAGGTAAGTCTAGACATGTGGATAATATTAGCGTTATAGCAGCAATATTAAGATGGCGCAGGAGAAGGAATAGTTGAGCACTCAGAGGAATCAGGAAAGAAACCTTTAATCAAAGAAGTGATGCTGGCTCAAGGGATTCAAAGATCCAAAGCCTGAACCCCTTATACCATGAGATTACTCCTTATATATATTTCTAACTTCCAGGCTTTTGCAGTCCTACCTAAGTAAGTTAGGATGGGGAAATAAGATTACAGTTAAAGGCCTGGCCTGGGTGATGCCAGTGACCTCCCCTCTGGCTAAGCTGTTAAAATTCTTGGTTTGTGGCCCTTGTAAACTGGGAGTATTTAGGAAAACATATTATTGCCTAAGGAAGGGACAGTGACTTAATTATAGGCTAACAAGAATGTCCAATAGGATACTGGTTAACTAGGTACAGAGTCACGTTGCTAAGCCCCCTCCGCGCCCCCCCAGGCTCTCCCCTATATTCTTTCACATTAAGAAATAATTTGTCATAAGTTTAATTTTCATTGTTTTAACAAATTTATAAAATGTTCTAGATGGAATTATGTACACTGTTCATATAAGCAAAAACATACAATACTCTCTGTAACACACAACCCTATTCTCTCTACTCCAAATAGAGAGCATATACTATGACATTGTTGAAATCTAGGATCTGGCATTTTCCATCTGTAACAATGTGAGATTTAATAAATCACTGAAGAGTGACCTTAAATTGCCCTCACAAAAGATATATTGACAACTTATTAAATGACAGAATTACCCTTAGTCTTCTTAATTAGATGGCAAATAGTTTGCAATTAAAGGCATTTATACAAACAATGCTGTAGAAAACCATTGGATTCACATACAATTATACAAAATAGAAGGCCAACAATAAAATAGGTGCTGGTCATTTAGCAGAGAGTATATCTTTGTTTTTGGGAGGGCTTATTATTTTGTTTGTTTGATATGTCGTATATTTGTTTATTTTTTTAATTTTTCTTTTCTCATCATAAAAATATGAGCAATGAAACTATGAAGACAAGTCATTTGAGTTTCATCCACTGTGAACTACAGTTCTCCAACCAGTATGCTATGCATCTTGATCCATTGAAGATGCTAAATAATCTGTTAAAGTACAGGTTTAATAAGCACCACAAAGAAATTTTATTTATGATTTCTCACTGTGAAATTTCAGAAATAATTAGTACCACTGAAACATTGTGAAACAGAATCAGACCTCTAATTACACTATGAATTATAAATGAGAATTATTAATGTATTCAAAAAGAGAATAAAACATTACTAAATCTCTAGGATAGTATTACTTATCTCCACTTATTCCCTTTAGAGCATTCCTTGATACCCAGGTAGAAACAGAACTACTGCCTGTAGCAATGCAGGCTCTCTCTTCTTATGCCCAACGCTCTTACAACTCCTTAATGTCTTTAATTACAGCAAATACCTATTTCTTCTGCCTGTAAGTTGTTTAATTTTGTTTTGTTTTGCATTATGCTGCCATTTCCCTCTATATTGCAGTGCTTCTCTGCTTCTGAAACTAGTAGGAAATTGTCCGTACTTCCTATGGCCAGCTCTTTGGGGGACAATTAACACAACAGGGATTTTGTCCTAAAAAGCACTTTTTTTTTGGTTGTTTTTCCATTTGTTCTTAGGGAGGAGACAGGGTAAATTATAAAAAATATTCTTTTGTCTTAAAATAAACTTATGTATGTCCATGTTATTATCAATTGTTACAGTGGCTAATCAACAGATATAATTTCTCCCAACACTCTAGCTTAACTGTATATCAGGAGGAATGTCCTCAAACTCTTCAAGTTTCATTAAACACAATAGAAAGGTCAAAGTAGTTGGAGCTTCTAACATCAAAAGAGGGAGGGAGGAGCAGGATAGAGGGGGTCAATTCAGGGAAAAGGGAACATCTATAATACTTTCAACAGTAAATGTATATTTTATTTTATTTTGTTTTTAATATATATATTTTATTTCAGAGAGGAAGGAAGAGAGAGAGAGATAGAAACATCAATGATGAGAGAAAATCATTGGCCGGCTGCCTCCTGCAAACACCACACTGGGGATTGAGCCCTCAACCTGGGTATGTGCCCTGACTGGGAATCAAATCATGACCTCCAGTTTCTTGGGCCAATGCTCAACCACGGAGCCATGCTGCTAGGTTAAAGACACATTAAAAAACAAGCATACTCACACACATACACACACACACACACACACACACACACACACACACACACACACACACACACACACAATAGATGATAGAGTAAGCCAACTGCAATTTTCTTGGTGTTATTGTAATGTATATGCCACAAAGTTTGTCCTGGCTCTCCTTTTGTTAAATGGAATTCTAATCTCCCAAACCCAACTACACTAATAAAAGAGAAAGATGCAAATTGACTGTATATGTGCAATGCCCACCAGCCTATCAGGAGTGAGTATGCAAATTAACCCAACAAAGATGGCGGGTTAATTTACATATGCAGGCATTGAGCAAAGACTGAAGACTGAAGACTGAAGATTGTAGACTGAAGAGGCTTGGCTTCTCCGCTGTGGCTGGAGCGAAGGCCTGGGTCCCGGTGCCAGAGGAAAACAGGTGCTGGCAGCCAGGGGAAGGAAGGCCTATTGCACAAATCTTCGTGCAATGAGCTCTAGTATTTAATATTTGGTAGAATCTGTAAAAGAAGGTAGGGTGCTTTGTAAAGAGAATAATGCTGGGAAAAGTAGAGGCCCCTGAAAAAAAAAAAGGAAGACCAAATATGAAGGCATTCACTTCATGAAAGAAGCTATAGGCATGAGTCTATGTAAGCTGAACAGGGCTGTTGTGGACAGGACATTGTGGACATAATTCACTTATAGGGTCACCAGGAGTCAGAGCCGACTCAATGGCACATGATACACATAAAGAATCTGTGTTACAGTTCCAATTGGTAGGAAATAATCAATTTGAAATAAAAGTTAACTGAAATAATTCCTATGATTACAAATATTCAGAATGTTTTCCTTTATTTGAGCAAATTGAAATAAAAAACAAAAGAAGAAAAACTCATAGTTAACAAAACCCAAGTAACTTGTGTGTGTGCACTTGTGTGCATTTCACAATAAGATATGTGTGATTATAATGGCTTAATTAATTGATTATTACAATACCTGATTTCTGATCTCAAGGATAATATTTTTAATATATTTTTATTGATTTCAGAGAGTAAGGGAGAGGAAGAGAGAGAGAGAAATATCAATGATGAGAGGGAATCATTGATTGGCTGCCTCCTGCAAGCTCCCTACTGGTAACTGAGGCCACAACCTGGGCATGTGCCCTTGACAGGAATGGAACCTGGGACACTTGATTCTGCAGGCTGATGCTCTATGCACTGAGCCAAACTGGCTAGGGCGCAAGGATAATATTTTATGAAAAATCAGAGACCATCAACCTAATAGAATATCACCAAGAAAATTTACTGATCAAGCAAAGAGAGAACAAACCTTAACATTCATACTTAAAATATTTAAAAATGTGGAAATTGAAGGAAGATATTTATCAGATTTAAGCTCAGTGAGTTTACTATATAATAGGTTTGCTTTGGTGAACAGAATGAGTCTTGGAGTCTTGATGAGCAACCCATAATTTTTATACAATAGCAATTTTAGTTAGCTCTCAGACTTATTTTCCTGGAGAAAGTACTTTTGTTTGGTATAACTAAATTAGTATTGTTCATTCTTATTATTTTATAGAAGGGCCACTATAAATTCTACACCACAGAAATTATGTTCTAGCAAAAAAACAGGAAAGTTAGTTTCTTCACACTATTTTTATCACAGAGACAGGAGAAACAGCCATTTAAGGCAAAAATAAAAAGCAAAAAACAGCAACAAACAATCAAAACAAAACTACCAAAAATACTTAGAAAAAAAGCAAACAAAGCTGCCAGTTTGTATGTGTGTGTATTTAGCTCTTAAAATTTTACTTCAAAAAAAGTTCATATTTTTAAAATTGTGGTCAAATACACATACACATTTCCATCTTTCTAATGTGTTTTTTGTTTGCTTGTTTTAAACCAAGTATGTCAAACTCAAAGGCTAACACAGGCCAAATAAACAAGGTTTAAGTTTATGTGGGCTACAAAAAAAAACAAAAGCTTCAATTTTCATAGAAACATAGGTTTATTTCAATAGAGACATGCTGAATACAAAGGGTTGAAATCAATGAGTAATTGTTAAAATAATAGAATATTTTACTTTATTTTTTTAAAAATATATTTTATTGATTTTATACAGAGAGGAGGGGAGAGGGAGAGAGAGTTAGAAACATCGATAAGAGAGAAACATCAATCAGCTGCCTCCTGCACATCCCCTACTGGGGATGTGCCCACAGCCAAGGTACATGCCCTTGACCAGAATCGAACCTGAGACCCTTGAGTCTGCAGGCCAATGCTCCATCCACTGAGCCAAACCAGCTAGGGCTAATAGAACATTTTAATAAAAATTAATATTTTTCTTGAACATTAACTTACCAGACACCTTATAACTGCACAAATTAATAAGCATAACATAAATACACCTATTTTTTTATTTTACAAAAGCAAAATATTTCCTTTTGTGCACACCAAACAAGTCAGTCCAAGACTAATGACATGGCCATCGGCTGCTAAAATAGTCGCTGCTAGTATTAGTGGAGAGAAATGGTGCGCCTGTGCGTAAGGCTCATAAGGGAAATGAATGCAACATGATTATAGTAATCAGTCATTAGCGAACGTTGTAGTTTGTTATTAATAATTACGTATAACAGCATATTGTAAGAATTAAGTTATAAAGTTTTTATTAAAACATTTCTTACATACCGTTATATTGGCTGGGCTGCAAAAATATTCATTGTGGGCCACATGTGGCCTGTGAGATGTGAGTTTGACATGCTTGTTTTAAACTGTTTAACTGCCCCCATGTAATGGTGAAATATTTTAATAAATACAGGAAAACTAACCGTTTCCATTGCTACTAATTCAGGAATTATAATACATGATAGCAACTACTAGTGGACTACTTACATCCTGAGAATAGAGGTAAAACTTATCTCACTCATCATTGAATACCCAGCAAATAGCAGAATGCCAGATACATATATAGAAGTCGACAATTTTTAAGTGAATAAATACCATATTTAAGTACCTTGTCTTCTGGTCATGAATTTATACATGATTTTCAACTCAGAAGTAATATTTTCGAGTCACATTATACACTGATTTTCACAATCATATATGCAGTAAGATCTGGCCATACATATATCTTAGTTTTAACATGGTAGAATTTTTATTTCTCAAAGTTGGTTTATGCTCTGTTTCTATATAGTCCATGATTTTGAGGAGCCTTAATAATTCTCCCTAAATTATTTCAGTACAGGTATGAAATTTATAATAATACTAGAGGCCCGATGCACAAAATTCATGCACAGGGAGGCGGGGGCCCTCAGCCCAGCCTGCACCCTCTCCAATCCAGGACCCCTTGGGGGATGTCCAACTGCGGGTTTAGGCCTGATCCTTGGCCCGATCCTTGGGATCAGGCCTAAACTGGCAGTCAGACATCCCTCTCACAATCCTGGACTGCTGGTTCCTAATCACTCACCTGCCTCCCTGCCTTCCTGGTCACCCCTTGCTTCTCCCCCTGCCGGCCTGGTTGCCTCATACAGCCTGCTGTTCAGTCACTAACTGCCCACTGCCGGCCAGGTTGTAGGCAGCCATCTTGTGAGGGTGTGAGGTTCAATTTGCATATTACCTCTTTATTATATAGGATAAATTCTAGGTAACTCATATAACCTATACCCCTTTTCATCATCTCCTAGAACGTAGAAAATGGGAAAAGCCTTAGTGTTTTCATTTGTACTACTATTCCTTCATAGAGTAAAGATAACTGCTGATTAATAAATGACTTTCAAGTCCACTACACATACTGACACACACACAACCACCATCATCACCATCCTTACCACACAGCTAATAGGCAATCAAAGTATGTTAATACTTAAAGTTAGTATAATTTAATAAAAAAAATTTTAAAATGGCTTAAACAAAATAGTATGCTATTCATATACTACAATGGAGTGAATATTTTTTGACAGGGAACTAATCTTAATGCAGTTATTCAGGACCAAGGTTCATTTTTAATGTGGTTCCAGCATCCTTAGGGTTAACTTGTTTCATTCCAGGAACTAAAGGTAAAAGAGTGCTGATGGAAATACTCCCTTCTTAAAATCCTTGGTCTTCTGTTTTGTTCTCTTTTAACTTCCTCCCTCCCTCTCTTGCCCTCCCACTTGCTTGTCTGTAATGAAGCAAGCTGTGATGTTCTGGGCTGCCATATGGAGAGCTCTTCCTGACAAGCAACTTAGAGTAGCCTCTTGCCAACATCCCAAGAGGAACTGAATCATGTCAACAGCCACAGGATTGGGTTTAAAAGCAAACTCTCCCCCCTGTCAAGCCTTGGGAAGACTGCTGCCTTGTGAGAGACTCAGAAACAGAAGATTCAGATAAGTCATACCCACATTTCTGTCTCACACAAACTGTGAGAAAATAATTATCTGTTGCTTTAAGTTTCTTAATTTGGGGGTAATTTGTCATGCATCAGGAAAAACAGGAAAGAGATACTTGGTGAACATCAACAATATTTACCATAGACATAGCCAATTTAGTACACTGGGAATTTAAAGAATATCTTAATATTACTAGTATTCAGGGTGAGATAATATACATATATAAATCGGTCTTGATTATATTATACTCTATGAAAATGAAGAAAGCATATAAGTTTTGAGACTAAGGTATATGACAATTTTTATTTATAAGTATACATTTTTATCCTATTCCTTTCATTAAATAATGCATTAGTTTTTTCTTCTATGTTACACATTTTAAAAATGTTGTTTTTGCTACTAAGATAACTTAGGTATTTACCCCTAAATTATATCATTTAGATATGTTGCTTTTCAACTTACTGTGAATGAAATCATGCTGAATGATTCAAGTCCTTCTCTCTTCTGCTAATATTATGTTTGAAAAGTATTCATCCATTGTTGTAGTTTGTCATTATATGATTTCTTTATATTATTCTATAAGTAGTATAATCATTCTATTTTTTTAAAATATGTTTTATATTGATTTTTAGAGAGAGAGGAAGACAGAGAGATAGAAACATTGATGAAAAATACCATCAGTCAGCTGACTCCTGCACACCACTTACTGGGGATCGAACTCACAACCTGTGTATGTGCCCTGACTGGGAATTGAACCAGTGACCTCCTGGGTCAATGCTTAATCACTGAGCCACACCAGTTGGGTTAACCATTCTACTTTGATGTAAATTTAGGTTGTCCCCATTTTAAGATATAATGTATTATGCTTGAACATTCTCATACATATAATATAAGGTACATATGTACAATTTATTTAGTGTATGTAACAAGAAATGAAATAATGATTCATAGGTACATGCATCCACAAAAATATTTATATAATGCTGAACTATTTGCCAAAGTGATGAGGTTAATTTGCATTTACACTAGCAATCTATGAGAATTTTGTTGTTCCAGATTTTCTAACACTTGGTTAACTCTTGCTACACAACAAATTACTCTAAAACATAGTATCTGAAAAAAAAAATATTTTATTATATACGATAACTCATGAGATTGACAGGTCTCAGCTGAGTATTTCTAATGAAAGTTATCCCAACAAGAACAGTCAGACTGTGACTGAGGTGTCATTTTGAAGGCTGCCTCTCTTCATCCATTTGGGTGGTTGTAGACTGGGTGACATAAACAATAGAGATTTATTCTGAAATGTTTTGGAGGTTGGGAAGTCCAAGATCAAGGTACTGGCTGGTTAAGTATCAGGTAAGGGCCTGCTTCCTGCTTTCTAGATGGCCATCATTTCACTTCTGATGATCTTCACACATAAGAAGGGGTGTGGAACCTCTTTGGGATCTCTTTCAGAATGGCACAAGTCCTATTTACAAAGGCCCACCCTCATGACTAGTCACCTCCCAGAGGACCCACCTTCAAATACTATCACACTAGGGAATAGGTTTCAACATACGAATTTTGGGGGGACACAAGCATTCCGTCCATAGCAGTGTCTTCACTCAATTATCTGGTAATGGATGCTGAATTTCTGTTGGGCTCACACCTGGGCCTGTCAGACAGAACATGTACAAATGACCTCTAAATGTTTCTTGGACTTTCTTGCAACATGGTTTTTGGGTCCTAAAAGTGAGTACCCATGAGCACAAGATAGAAAATATATCATCTTTTACAAAATAACCTTGGAATTCACATAGCATACTCTTCATAACTGTCTTAGCCCTACCCCAATTAAAGGTCAAGAAACACATATATACACTTTTCAATGACTGGGATATCACATTATGCTGTAGGACAGGCACATAGAATGGCAAATCTTATTACAGTCATTTTGAAAAAACACACAAAGCCATTTATGTTTTTGCTTTCAATATAGAACAATCAGTACTTTTATGTTTGTGTGGTGATACCTTATTTTGGTTTTAATTTGGATTACCCAGATTACTTATTATGCTCCAAACATTTTATTAAACAGATATATAAATATTTCTAGTAGAGAAAATTGTTTTAGCTTTTTTGCAAAAAAAATCTTAAGATTATGAAGACATTCATAAAAAGTTTTGTAACAGCTTCATTTGTAGGATAATTATAAATTCAACACAGAATACATATTGCCCATGAAGCACTTAAGAGTAAGTTATCACATGAGATACTGCCATCCCTGGATACTTAAGAACAAATGGCATTCTTCTAGATAACCTAATGGCTTAAATCATAAAGTGACATTGCTATATCACTGACATCTATTTAGAGCCCATTCACATTTTATTATATCTATATCTATTTTATTAACAACTGGTTAAATTCTCCCAAAATAATTTAGACTTTGAGATTGAACTGATTTCAAATATAAATTTTGGAATAATTATAAAATTATAAGTTTTTCTCTAATCTACAATGTCTAATAACTTTTTCTGCAACCCATTAATAGCAATGAAGATACTGTTCAATTTTTACTAAATTATTCTTGCTATGATTTACATCTACAAAGTCTGGTATATGAAAAGAAATAGCACTGTTGTCAAAAATGTTAAGTAACTGGTATTTTTATATACTGCTCTTGGTATGTAATTGGACAACATATTTGGACAATATATTTGGTGGTTTTGACTAAGGCTGAAATATGCTCTTACTCAATGGTGCCACACTTAGGTGTATATCCCCTAAATTTTGTCTATATGTTTGCAAAAAAAAAAGACATGTACAAAAATATGAAGAGCCTCGCTATTTATAATTGCCTCAAATAGGAAGCAAAACTGATAACCTTCAATTTTAGAATGGATAAAGTGTGGGGTAATACATAGCACTGAGAATGAACAAAGTACTACATAAGTAATAACATAGATTAATTTCATAAACTCAATATTGAGAAAAAATACTGATAAAAATAGATTATATTGTAGGTTTATATTTTTAAAAAGGCAGAATCTATCATTTTAGAAGTCAGGGTAACAGTGTTGCCTAAAAATGAAATTACTAACTTAAAAGAAATAAGGGAGAAATTTAGAATTCTAGTAATTTTGAGTTTCTTGATTTTCATATTGTTTCTTTGGAAGCATCTAACTTATATTTTGAGCTATATATTTTTCTCTGAGTATGTTAATCCTCAATAAAATTAAACAATAAATTAGGCTATAAAATGTAACTATATGCAAAATAATTCTAGATTTAAAATATAAAAAATCAGAAAAACATTTAAAATTATAACATAAATTGTGAGATGTTTGTGGGTTAGCAGAAGATAATGAATTGTCCCAATATTTATCTAGAGATATGTTATCTCAATAAAATTCCCAACAATTTTGTTTTTTCTAATCTTTATAAAATGTGAAATACCAAAATTATCGTATACAGAAATGAAAACCCAAGATACTCTTGAAGAAAAAGAACATGTTCTGAGGACTTGGTCTAGCAGATAAAATGAAGTATTAAGCCAACAGAAAATTATAGACCAGTAGACCAATAGGGCAAATATAAAAGATCAGACACAATCTCACACGTATGGTGTTGGGAAACATAATGAAAACTAAAATCTCCTCCCAACTTAAAAAACCTCTCCACAAAATGGAAGGGGAAATAGTATTTTAAAATAAGCATTAAAACAGAATGTGATGTGCATCATAGGCAATCCACTGGACATACCAAAGGCAGAAAAAATCTCATCATTTTAATAACCAAACAGAATACAACTCACTTGTAATGGTTAATTTTATATGTCAACATGACTGGGCCACAGAGTGCCAAGATATTTGGTCAAACACAATTCTGGTTGTGTCTGTGAGGGTGTTTCTGGATGAGATTAATATTCGAATTAGAAGACTACGTAAAGCAGAAAGTCCTCCCTACTGCGGGTGGGCCTCATCTAATCAACTGAAGGTCTGAAGAGAACTAAAATATCTGATCATTGCAATTACTCTTGTGCTAGTGCATAACTGGTTTGTGTGTGTTTGCTTTTATCCTGCCTTTTGCAAGAAACATGGTTCTTCCTGGATGTAGTGCCTACTGTCCTTCAGATTGGGATTTTACCATCAGTTCTCCTTAGTCTTCAATTTGATGACTGCAGACCTTGAGACCATCAGCCTCCAAAATTGCATAAACCAGTTACTTATGTAATGATTGCATTTTTCTGGAGAACCCTGACCATTATATTCATGTTCTCAAGATAAACAATAACTAGTCCTAAATTAGATCTTGTAAGTACCATTTATCATGCATAACTCCTAAATTCACTTAGTGTTTGGGTGTGTGTGTGTGCGTGCGTGTGTGTGTGTGCGTGGGTGTGTGTGTGTGTGTGTGTGTGTGTGTGTGTGTGTGTGTGTGTGGGGGGGGGGGGGAGGGGCATTTGTATCAGTGCATTGGCTTTATCCAAAAGAAAATAAATGTCTTGCTCTTTCCGTCTGTCTCCGGCACTACAGTGAAAGGGCTGCCTCTAGGTCTGCCTACCAGCAGTGGATGGTCCTAAGGAACAGTTTCCTGATCAAGAGGAGCAAGCAGAGGTATGGCACCAAACCACAACTCCTTCCATTACAACAGGTTGATTCACCACAGACAGTGGGCACTGAGCAGCTGGCCCATAGTAAAGGTGTGGTGGTTGTCATGATGCAGAGATCCAACCAGGGAAACCCTGCCTCCTCCTCTGTGCTAAAAAGAAAGCAGGGGCCACCATCAAGAATACCAAGGCCACCCTGAGCAGCATCCTGCAGGAGCAAGTACCGCCCAGATCTGCAGGGCCAGCTCCATCCTGAGAAGCCAGAAGCTCTGTATAGTGAAGAGGAAGCACTACCTCCCCACCTCCCCACCAAGAACTCTGGAGAACTTCCCTCCCCACCTCCAGAGCAATAAAGGTGTTTTGTGTTGCTTACATGTTTAAATAGTTAAGAATTTAACTATTATTTGGTAGTTCCTTAGGAAACATTATCCAATATAAGCCTACAGAGTAGCTTAACTCTTATGCCTGATAATCTAAATTTTTCTTTGTGTCTTCCTTTCCTAGTCCAATATATGTCTCCTGAGTTTCACTCAATCACATGCCATCACATTTATAAATATTTATTTGGGTCCTTTATTATATGATATTTATTTAAGCCTCTTATCTGACTTTTATTTTCCCAGACACGAAATGCAGACATATTATCATCTGGTATCAAAATATTCAAGTACACATTGAACTTCTAGTGTTTAATATATATAACTCTAATGATTTTAAATCTGGGGGGCAAAGTCACCTTATGGACTATTCTTTGCACTGGATCTATATCAATATAGATATGTATGTATATATATGTATATGTGTATGTATGTGTATATGTATATATATGTACATGTGTACATATATGTATATATGCACATATATACATATGTGTATATATGCATATATACATATATGCATATATACATATATGTATATATGTACATATATACATATATATACCAATATAATAGTTAACAAAATCTTAAAGTAGCCATTTGCCTTTGTTTATCTATCTGTATTAGAAATAGACTGAACTTGCAATCCACAGTTCATATCATGATATTAAACTTGACTTTTGCAGTCCCCATCTGCAGTTGCCATGTTTCTTTTGCCTATTTAGATGGTTTTCTTCTCCATAACATCCCTTCCAATCAAACCAGTTACCAACACATTTTTGTGTAAGATTTAAGGCCTGAGTACACAAATAGATATTAATTACTTTTAGTTTGTTGTTATCAAAAATTATTGATAAAGATTATTAATTTCAATAATCCGATTGTTAGATTTATAGGTCTAGGGTTTCTTCTATTGTGCTTGGGTTCTAGAACCCAGAGCATCTTTGTTTTATTTTTCACAAAAATAAATGATCTGTATTCCACCTGGCAAAGGACAAAGGGCAATCCCTGTTTTCCTTGTCCATCTGTTTTTATCTATGTGCATGGTTCTAAATTGATATAAATTCTAAAAAATCTCAAAAACAATGTATGAATTATTTCCATTCTCATCAATATCCTGTTCCACATAAAAAGTCAACTCTCCCTCTCAATTTTTCTGCATCAAAATATGTCTTTTAACAGCTTTCCTCTGATATTTTTTCTGTAATTTTCTTTTTCTTTGTTTTGATTATGTTACTTCATCTCAGTGGGGGTGGGGAAATAAAAGGTATGTTAAGGTAGTCAATCTATAATCCCTAAGTAAGAATACCCATATCCGAACCTTAATGCCGCATCACCAGAGAGACCTTGAGATTCTAAGACACAGCTAGTAATATTGAACATCTTTTACAAATAAAACATTTGACTTTTAAAATCCTTTCTGTTATTATACTTCTAGAACTCATATTTTGAGTTCTATAATATTATCTTTTTAACCTAAAAGTAATGAGACTAATTCTTCTCCTCAGTTTCAAGTATCACTGATTTACTCATTTAAGAAAACTATGTCCTGGGAAATTTCCTTGTGATGCACTGGGCAGAGAAAAAAATTTTTAAATAATATTTTGAATTTAAATATGTGAATTCTTATTTTGTAAGTATATTTTTAATCATATTGCATGACTACATGTACACATACAATAAAGTTTTACACAAACTCAGATGTTATACTCCCATAGCACATTGAGCAGATATTTCTTTAGATATTTTCCCTCTCACTCCATTGTCATAAAAAAGAATAGAGCAAAAGAAGATCTTAAAAAATGAGCAAACGCTTCATGTCAAACCAAAGGTTAAGAGAATCTTTCATTAGGACATCAGATAAGATTTCTAATTTTTTTACTTCGTAATTTAGAATTTCTTTGACAAGATTTGACTTTTGAAGTGCAGTTTTAGTCATAGTTTTAGAAGAGTATTATGCCATAAAAGATCTTCAGTACAGATAATAGAAAGCTCTCCCTTTTCATTCTTCTTTAAAATGTCAATGTGAATTTAACATATTTTATATACTCTCAGATCAGAAGAGTATCTTAATGTAACTTCTCAGTTCTAAGGATTCCTTCAACTCTGTAATATATTATCTCAGAAATACCTTGTCTTCAGAAATGTACTTTAATTAGTTCTCTTTTACAAAGGGCCCATCACTGGCATGAATATTGTTAAATGATACACTGGTGCTCACCAAGACTTAATGTGACACTTTCTTGACTTAATTAAGAGAGTAAACTATAATATTTATAAGGGTTAAAATAACATAATCTTTGGTTATTTCAATGTAATTAAATGAGCAAATTATAAGTGTATATAAGTAATTTATACTGTAGTATGGACTCTTCTCTCTTTTTGTACAGTGTTTTGAACTTGGTATAATATCAGTTAGGAAAGTGGTAAAAGCCCTTCAAAAAATCTTTAACAAAACAATGACTTAGAAGTCTCAATAATGTGATGGCAGGCTATTTTGCTTCTTTGAATTAAAAGACCATCATAAGATTTGCCATCACCGGTGGTGTACCCATTTTATTAGGACAACTTATTTAAGTCATTAGTCAGAAATGAACTAGGTTGCAACTATAGACTCACTAAGGTATAGCCAAGTAATAAATAAATAAATTTGAAATTAAAACATTAATTCTCCATTTTTCATAGTGAATCTTAATGATATATTTAGACATTGTAACAAGTAATTTTATAAAATAATTACCTAAATCCTGACTGATAAATAATTAAGATATCAAGATATTACTTTCCAGACACTTGGAAACATTGTCCTTTTTAATTGGATTTATTGGGCTGACATTGGTTAATATAGGTTTTAGGTATACAACTCTACAATATATTATCTGTATACTGTGTTGTGTGTTTACCACCTCAAGTCAAGTCTCTTTCCATCACCATTTATCCTCCCTCTACCCTCTTCTACCTCCCTCCATTGCCCCCTCCCTTCTCTCTGGCAATCACTATACTATGGTCTGTGTCCATGAGTCTTTCTTATATTGTTGGATTTTCAGGAATCCTTGAAGGGACAACAAGAATTCAAATCAGCCAACACTGCTGTCTTCACTCTTAGTGTTCAGTCAGTAAATCGGACACATCAGGTACTAGAAAAAAAAAAAAAGTGGTATAAATAATTGGTTACAAAGGAGTTGGAAAGGGACCAAAAGGGAAAAAAAAAAATGAGGAACCAACAAACTACTGCAGCAAGCAGCTGCTATCCCTATGATTGATGGAAAGAACAAAAGAGAAAATGGGGATTGAAAGCATCTGGAAGATACGAAGGCAAACATGGAGCTAGGTCCTGGGCTTTGCTAGAGATTGAACGCTTGTGTCCCTTGGAAATTCAGATGTGGAACCCTAACCCCAATGTAATGGTATTTGGAGGTGGTGCCTTTGGGAGGTGATTAGCTGGTGAAAGTGGAGCCCTCATGAAGGGGATCCCTGCCCTTATAAAAAGAGACCCTGGAGAGCTCCTGACCCACCCACCATGTGAGAACACTGCCAGAAAACTCTATGAACCAGGAAGTGCGCCCCTCCCCAGACACTGACTCTGCCAGCACCTTGATCTTGGAGTTCCCAAACTTTAGAACTGTGAGAAGCAAATGTCTGTTGTTCATGATCCATTCAGCCTATGTTATTCTGTGACAGCAGTCCTAAGGGACCAGAAAGGCTTTGAGAAACAGGTGTGTCCCATCTACTTGGGGAATCTCAAAATAGATAGATGTGGGAGTGCAGGTTTGGGGAGGAATGAAAGTCCTCAGAGGCTAGAACCACTGCTACTGTGAAGTGCTGATGCTGGGGGGATGCTCCCAGGAATGGCAAGCAAACCAAAATGAAGAACCCCTTCCTCTGATTTATAGTATTTCTCTAGTGCCTGCTATGGATATAACCTAAAGAAGCAAGCGGGGCAAGGGGAGGGGGCGGGGGGGGGGAGAGTCTGTAACATGTATTTAGAGTCTCTTTCCTAGTTTCAAAAATCTCATTATAGATGGGTAGACCAACAACTGAGAGACTGCAAGAGAGTAACTAAAAACCTGTACAATTACCATTTTAATGTTTCCAGATCTGGGTACCAGTGTAATTTTTTCTTAACATGCTTTCTTGTTCTCTTCTGGATGGCTATATTTGCTGAGATTTGGAAGAAGTAGATTTAAACTCTGAAGGGAAAGGACTTTATTTTTCTTAAACAATATTCAGAAATTTTGGAGCACCTGATATGTCTGTATTCATACACAGATTAATAGGAGAAATTGGTCAAACCCTTTGTGCTTCAGGTACTGTATTAACAGCTTAGCATGGCCTGAGTAACTTCATTTTATGACCAAGCTTTTTCAAGACTCATGTATACTTCAGACAAGTGATTTCCTACCTATAAAATGTTTGCAAATACCCAAAGATAAATAACATTTCTGCAAATATTTCTATGTTATAAGGAGAATTTAGTGTCCAATGAAAATACAGTTTGAGTCCTAAATTTTGCCTAAAACACTACTATAAGCTGGGTATTTGAGGATATTATCTTGAGAAGCACAATGCCAACTATTCTATTAGTGGTGAAGATTCATTTTGGTCCTGGTTTTTATAGTTGTTATCTTTCAGTAAAGTGATGAAGCATCACAAACAAGATGCTACATGATAGAAATGCGGTATCTTCCCTATATATGGATTTTTCTCTCTGGCAAGTATTTTTTAAATTTAAACTAGCATGACAATATAGCAAAGAGCACAAATATGCCAAAGATGTTAAAAATAGTATGTATGAAGTCAAATAAATGTCTGGTATAATTAGAGATGCTGCATTGGCATCCTCAGTCATCGGAGTTTATCATTTACTCTTCTCAGATTAAAAAATATTTTTTAAAGTTAATGTCCATATTGGGATATAAATAATTCCTTCAATTCTGAGAGTTAAACATCACAGTGTATTTATAATAAATATTATTAATAATTATTAACATTTAAATGTTCATAACTAAATTCATTTTAATATTTTCCCCTCATTTGTAGTATATCTGCACCATACTTCCATTAGCTCTTCACTACCAAAATACCAGAAGGCTTAAAATTATACAAAATGATTAATACATTATTTTTTAAGCTCTTTGTTTATGTTGTTGACATCATTCAGTACAGGTACTTCCTCTGTCTCTCTGGCATTTGTCTTATTAATTCTCTGCAACTTATCTCACTCAATTCCTTCTCTGAGCAGGGAATAACAGTGGTCAAGAACAACATAGGCTGTGGACTTAGATGTCCAAGTTGGGATCCATGTATCATATTTTAGCCTCTCTTGATTCTGTTCCTTATTTATTTAATGGGAATAATAATGACACCTACTACATGTGATAGCTATAGTATTTTAAAAGATAAATATGTATTATGTACTTAGAACATTGATTGGAACATAGTAAATGCCAATACCAACACTGTTAGCTATCAACAGCCGTGTAAATGTTGATATGTTCTAAGACTCTTTCATAGACTTTTTTCCTTTCCATTTCTATATACTCTTACAAAGCCATCTCTTTTTCACCCCGGGTTTTAATTGCTATTTTTTCTATTAAAAACTCCTTAAATCTATAAGTTCAGTTCTAACTCTTTAATGTATTCCAATTCAAAATATTTATTTTTACTCAATCTTTCTACCTAAATCCAACATGTAAATCCTTTACTCACAATTTTCCCTTTAAATATATTCCTTTTCTCCTGCCACTTTACATGGTATTGAGTTCCATCAAGTTGGTTAAGCAAGAAGTCTGCTTGCCATTTTAACTCCTTTTTCTCCAACTCCTCACATCCATTTAATCACACATCCTTCCCATTTAAAATGCTAAAATAATGTTTTATCTATTTTCCCAAATTCTCTGATTTCATATTAATTTCCACAAATTTTTCAAATAAACAGCTACAATAATTTGCATATTTAAAGTTGCTCTCTTACAAAATAATCATCCAAAGAGACCTTTGTAACATAATAATCTGATAAAGTTATTCTCCTACCTAAAATGTATCAATATCCTGCCATAACACTTAGACTAAAATCAATGCCTGCACATCTCATAAATCATTGATTTCCCTTCCTCTTCCACACCATGTTCCAGCAATTCTAAATATGTTAAATCACCCTAGTGGACAATGGGATATTGCATTTCTTTAGATGACTGTTAAATATATGACTGGTATTCATCCTCATTAAGATACAGTGTTTGTGGGAGCCTGAAACTCCTCTAACCAATATAGCAGAAATGATCATAGATTTCTTCTAAAGCTTAGCCAGAAAAGAATACATTTCTTACAGCATCTACCTCTTTTTATTTCTCTCATTTCTCTCTCTCTCTCTCTCTCTCGATGATCACCTATAGAACTTCTAGAACATAGCTGCCATGCTGCGAGGAAGCCCAAATAATCCATGTAGAGAGAAAACATGGACTGTCCCACATGGAGAGAAACTGAGGTCCAAAGTCAATAGCCAGCATCAACTGCCATACATATAAGTCAGATTTCCCTGACCCAAATACCTGTGAGTATAATAAATTGTTGTTTATGACACTGAATTTTACTGTAATTTTGTCATGCAGCCATAGAAACAGGAATATGTCATGTTATATCTGGTCCACAGAGATTGCTTCTTTTTCTTAAAATATTTTCCCATTTTGTATTAGCAGTATATATATATATATTTTTTTTTCTTTTTTTTAAATGTAACCAGCCCAGCTATTGTGGCTCAGTGGTTGAGCATCAACCCAGGAACCAAGAGGTCGCCGGTTTGATTCCTGGTCAGGGCACATGCTTGGGCTGCGGGCTTGATCCCCAGTGGGGGCAGTGCAGAAAGCAGCCAATCAATGACTTACTCTCTCATCAATGTTTCTATCTCTCTTCCTCTCTTTTCCTCTCTCTCTAAAAAATCAATAAAATAATTTTTAAAAATGTAACTAATTTCAAAGCCAAGCTTTTTTATTGTCTACTATTTAGTTGCCAATTATAATCATTTAAGTTGTTTTAGTGTCAATATGTTTGTATAGATGGCTGAGATATAGGCTAAACATATAGTATACAAACATGCACATACATCTATCATTACACAAAATATTAAATACATAACTGACCTTATTAAAATCTGGAATAATCTAGAAATCATGAGTCTAGATTGTAAAACAAGTCTGTCCATCTCTGTTGAGTGACAGGTGATAAAATTGAAATTCTTACAAGGTCAGGTCTTAGTGAGAGATGTATGTATTTAATAGCATCTGTGATTTAATTTGAAAAAGTAAATTGGTATTTTAAGCTATAAATACTACTTCAAAAATCCATGAGAAAAATGGAGGTAAAATAGTCAAATCCACAATTATAATGAGAGATTTTAAAACATTCTTTTAGAAATTAAAAAGAAAAACAGAGCAAAAGTTAGTAAACATACTGAAACTTTAGACAACATAATTAACAAATATAGGCTAACAGACAAGTGTAGAATTCTGCTCCTAAGCATTGAGTAGTATATTTTGTTTTCAAATATATAGCAAAAAATTATAAAATACTTGGTCGTAAAGCAAATATCCACAACAACAACAACAAAAAAAATAACTGAAATTGTGAAGGGGGTGGTCTTTGAACGTAATTCAATTAAGCCTGGCATTATAAACAAATAAACAAAAACCTCTCTGTATGTTTTTAAATTAAGAATCATACTTCAACATAAACCAAATGTTAAAGGAGAAATAGAAACCCAATGGATGCTTAAAAGAAGGGTAAGAAAAATAAAAGAAGAAAATTAAAATAGAAAATGAAGAAAATAAATTTTAAAATGACATAACAGAATAGCATTTAAAAAAAAAATAACTGTGATCCCTGGTAATGCATAAAATTTTTTGAGACACTTGTATTATGAAAATAAGAGCTATGTATTGGGACTGAAAAAAAAAAAAGAAATACTAAATTCTTACTGCAATTTTAAGTGCCTATACTAAAATATTCCTATAATGAAAAAATGTTTGCCCTTCAAATCATATCCTAAATTTTGGATCACAAATACAGAAAACAATGTATATGTTGAAGAGGATAAAGGCAATATGAGGGTAGAGGGAGGTGGAGATTGAAACCATCTAGAATATTTAGCAAAGAGTGAATGTCTTAAAGATTTTATAATAAGTAAGCAGATGTTCAGAGCAGAACCTTGCTGGGGGTACGGGGAAGAATCAGTGGCACTTTGGGAGTTAGAGAAGTACTGATTATAAACTGAATAAGCAGGTGTAGAAAGATATATTTGGAATATTAATTTGTGATAGGTTTATTCTTTGATAAATCAAGCTATTTCTACATACTCCTCCACTACCATTCCCTCAGACTACGCCATTTGTATGTCAGAACATGGAGCCTCCCATTTTCCTGGGGACCAGTTGCCAGGAACTCCACTTTAAAAAAATATATTTTATTGATTTTTTTTACAGAGAGGAAGGGAGAGGGATAGAGAATTAGAAATATCGATGAGAGAGAAACATCAGTCAGCCTCCTGCATACTCCTTACTGGGGATGTGCCTGCAACCAAGGTACATTCCTTTGACCAGAATCAAACCTGGGACCCTTGAGTCCGCAGGCCGACTCTCTATCCACTGAGCCAAACCGGTTAGGGCAGGAACTCCATTTTTAATTTTTAAATTAAGATAATCTATAATTGCTAGTGTGAGATAGTGTAGTATATTTTAAACATTGGTCAAACAGATAAGATATTTTAAATAAAGTGTTAAGGCCAATTGTCTAGCTGCTTCCCACCCATAGTGGGCAGTTAAATATCCATTTGAACATGGAACTGATGTGTATAAGTGAGGATTTAGACAGCTGAAAGTGAGAAGCTGTTTCAAATGCTAGACCACTGTCCCTGATTCTGAAGCAGAGTCCCAGAGGAGAAAAAGTCAGAAAGTAAAGGACATATGAGCTGGTCCTACAAGAAGTTTGGGAATGTATCAGAGCAGAGACTACTTTCCCATTTTCCAATTTCCGTTTCAGTTAGTCAGCCCCCTAAATAAGTCTTATATTATCAGACTTGAGGTGTGTTGGCAAATTTAGTCATGAATTTAAAGTTCAGACTTTTCCTAAAACCTATGTTGTGCAAAGACCAGAGTGACCTGGAAGTAAGCTCATGAAATAATGAACACATGAATAAGTCCAAAATATACATGCCAGAAAGAAAGAATATAAATTAAAAAGATGGAGTGGAGGGTGTGGAGGGTGTGGAGGGAAAAAAACAAAGGGGACTTCTATAATACTTTCAACAATAAAAAAAGGTGGCAGTATGTTTAAATAAGCCATTTCTCCATGTATCTATAGGTGACAATAAACTGCCTAAAAAAATGAAAGTTACATGATAAAGCCAGTACAAGATACCCTTTGTAGAAAGGTGAAAAGTCAATCTAGCACTGATATCCATTGGGTAGATATCCATTAACAAAAATTTTCTCTATAGGCAGCAGAAACTTGAACTTTCAAAGTATTGACTCACAAGAGTCAGTAGTGAAGAAAGTCTAAAAGAATTTTGAATCTGTAACTGTTTTAACAAACCTAAATCAATGAAAGCATTTATTGGAATGGAGAGAGAGAAGATAAAAAGAGAAATAAATATTAAGTTGTCTGCACCAGGTAGAGAAGGGCTCACAGAAGTGTCTGTCATAGCTTTTTTGAAAAAATATATATTTTTATTGATTTCAGAGAAGGAAGAGGGAGAGAGAGAGAGAGAGATAAAAACATCAATGATGAGAATCATTGATTGGCTTCCTCCTGCATGCCCCCACTGGGGATCGAGCCTGCAACCTGAGCATGTGCCCTTGACCGGAATCGAACCAAGGACCCTTCAGTCTGCAGGCTGACGCTCTATCCACTGAGCCAAACTAGCTAGAGCTGTCATAGCTTTTAACTCATCAAACAACTGAGCCTTGTACATTTCTATAATACACATAAATATGTTTCAATTATTCTTTTCCAAAGAAGAACATACCTTTCAGAGACAATGGATCGACCCCTTGGTTGTAGAACCCTTTAATATGGGTGACTGGGTTATTCCTCCATATGTGTCTAATTGAGAGCTCACAGAGAGGGTCAGCTGAGATTGATATGGAATGATTAGTTTTTTAAAGCAAGGTGGGGTAGGAGTGGGAGGGGAAGTAAGTGAGAAAAAGAGGAAGAATAGAAGCAGGAATTCTGGCTGCAAAAATGAGACAAACTCAGCTGAAGGCCAACAAGAATACAGAGTTCAGCAAGCATAGTGATTTAGAGAGAGATCTAAAGAGTTGTGAGAACTTCTTTAAAGGAGTGAAATGAGGACAGGATTTTGAAAGTGTGAAACAGAAATAGGGTTTCCGGTTAGGGAAACTGGTCTGTTTACTAATAGGCAGAAAAACTATTTCTAACCTACTGAGTGACTAATAAGGACATTCCTTCCTCACAAAGCACACTAGTACTTAGGATTAAAGATAATTTGGAGGCACGTTTCCATTCTCTTTGCCCTGTAAGGTTATACTTAGGAGCTACTGCCCAGTTAAAGTCTCAGAATCTCAGGTGACTTCCAAGTCAACGGTAAAAGAAAGATAATTAACCCCCAAAACCCTAGTGATGGTTTTAACAAAGTTTTACACCACCTTGTAAATGTCCTCAGTGACTCCAGATGAATAGCAGCATAGCTTTACAAATAATTCAAGGGCCACCTTGAATTATTTAAGGTGAAGTGAGGGTGATTCTAATCAAAAGTGTCTTACATTTAAATTCGAAGTTTAAAGACATAATTATGTCTCTATTTTGCTCATTATCTTTGTTTAATATGGATTCATTGTAAACAGATGGTGATTTCTTAACATTTAATATATTATATTTCAAAACATGTATGCCGTACAGTGAAATGCAGACCTTGTGAAGTCCTTAATCACCTCAGAAATATTTCAAAGTCTCATTCCCTAATAGATACCTAAATTCAAATTAAAATGGAAGTTTGAAGGTTTGCAGTATTTAGAAATAGAGTTGATTGTAACATATACTAGGTGTACCAGTAAATAATGCAGATTATTTTCAATAGGTGGAGTTACACATATGTTGATACATATGCGATATGATATGTATGCTATTTTGTTGTATTGACAGCAAGCTTCAAAACTTCATATGTCAAATTTGCTGAAGGTCATAACATCATAGATATTTTTAAGCTTAAAAATGTTGAATTTCATTACAAAAAAAAGAGCATTTGCAGGAAGTTTTAATTCATTACTCTCTTTTGAAGAAGAAGTTATCTTATACTTCGGGAAGCTTAAGGTGAATATGCTCTATCTCAAGATATTTGTGAATGATGGTTTAAACACTTTAAAAGTGATGATTTCAATATGAAAGACAAAGAATGACCAGGTCAACCAGATAAGTTTGAAGACCAACAATTACAAGCATGTCTGAGGAGGTTCTTGGGCCAGGGGACCCAGCCAGTGACCTCACTCCCTGACGATGGAGCCCAACAGAGCCTGGAACCCGGTAACCAGGCAGCCACATTCTATAACTGCCCTTCCCTCTCACTCGGATACAGACCTTGGAGAGGACACCATGTTTTCGTGTTGTCTCCCCGTGTCCCGAGGCCGATGCCCCAAGAGAGGCAGCGATGAGAGTGTGTTCAGTCGTGGCCGCCGCTGGATCCGGACCCGGACTCAGCGCCAAGGACGCCTGTGGCCCTTTTCCCGGCGGCGGCGCTCAGAGGTAACACAGGAGGTTTGTTGGGGCCAGGCCACCGCCCTGATCCCACCTGAGCAGCCCCATGTCCCCTCCCCGTGTGTTTGGGGGGTGGGGGTGGAGGGGTGTTCACCTGGGGAGGGTCTGTCCAGAACAGGAACAGGCTGGGTTTGGGGTCAGGACCAGTGATGTTCACACCCCAGGTCAAGTCTGGCTGGGTGGATGTGGAGTGTGGGTGGCACCCTCCGCCCGAGGTCCACCCTGAGCCCTGGAGGTGAGTCTCACTTCCCCTGGGTGGATGTGTGTGTAGACACAGGGCTGGACCCGAACCGGGAGCAGAAGGTCCAGTGGGCAGAAGCAGCAGTGACCAGGGCCAGGCTTGAGTCCTCCCAGTCAGCTGAGATCACTGTCATTGCAGAGCTCCACCCGGGCCAAGGAGAGGCCACAGCTGGTCATGGAGGAGCCGCAGCTGGTCCATGAAGACCCCCGCCCCACGCCCAGCAGGGAGGGGCCGGTGAGCCACACCGCTGAGGGCCAGAGCAGGCCTGAAGTGCGTGTGGCCGCCTGGGGGTCTGGGGAACCAGGGCCCATGGGTGCAGGGAGATGGACTCCTCCACCCGAGCCACACAGGCCCCACCAGCCTCCAACCTCGAAGCCGCTCAGTCCCAACAGGCGGAAGGCACTTTTCAGCTCGGGGCTGCAGTGCTGCGCCTGCGGACATCGCACCAGGCCAGAAGCCCTGGAGCCCCAGGAGGCAGAGCCCAAGGGTGAGAAGAAGGTGGGCGGTGGGGGTGGAATGGGTGGGGAGGTCCCTGTGAGCTTATGGGGAGGGATTATTGCCAGACACACAGGGAGCCACCCAGAGCCTGGCCAGGAGCAAAGACTGGCTCAGACCACCCGCCTGCTGGACTTTGGGCGGGAGAGCGTCCTGTGGTGGGTCCGGGGCTCTAGCTGTGTTCTGTGTTTGGGGGCACAAGGGATTACTGGCACGTGGGTGACCTTTTTTCCTCTCACCACTCCAGCACCAGCCCAGGGGGCAGATGTGGCTCCTCCTGTAACACCCAAAGTCCACCCTGAGGAGCTGGAGGCAGAGCTGGAGGCGTGTGCACCTCCAGAGCCCGGTGCCACCTCCAGCAGCCTCTCCAGCTGCAGCTGTGGAGCCAGGGCCGGCCCCAGACACAACTGAGGCCTCACCAGCGCTGGAAGAAGAGCCCTCCATGGGACCCTTGATGGTTCCTGCCTCAGAGGAGGAGCTGCCTGTGGAGGCTCCAACTCAAGGGCCGCTTGTTGAATGTGCACAACCTGTCCCAAAGGGAAAGCTTGTTTGCCCCCCACTCCTTGATATTTCAGTTTTCTTTATTGTTCTTATTTTGTTTTTATGTTCTCCATGGCGTACTTTCTTTTTTGATCTTCTTTTACTTTGGGCGTTTGGGTGAGTTTGGCTTTTATTATTTTCTTTTTTCTATTTTCTTCATTTTTCCATTGTATAATCCCTATTAAATAATAAAGTTATTGTTCTGTTTTAAATGGTGCCATTCCTGATCATGAAGTACATTCAAAAGGCTGAGCAAGCATCACCACTATCCTCCTAGAAGCAGTGCACACACTTGTACATCTCAGAAATGCCCCACCTCCCCAAAGGGGAGATACACACTGTGAACCCTGAGGAGAGAGCACTGTCACCATTAGACTGACAGGCTTCTTGTCTAGTGGGGACCGGTCCTGGGGACAAAGTGAGGCAGCAGGGGGGCCAGCAAATTTTCTAGGGAGCAGTGGGGCGTCCCCTCTTCTGGGAGAACAGTGTGCAGGACCTGACAAAGTCTTACAGGTGCACAACCTCCCCTAGCAGTGCTCACCCTAAGAGGTTATCTCAATGACATTCTTGCACAAATTTTCAAAGATGTGTTTTGAACAACCCATCATGCAATGATGAAATTTCAAGGGATTTGAGAGGGAATGGGCTCTACCAACCCTGGTCCACATGGATGAGGGAAGCTGAGCTGCTGATAAAGTGAGTGCAGAGGTCTCTATATGCTGACAAATAAAGACCTTAGGATTCCTCTCATATGAATTGAAAAGAAGATAATGAAATAGAATTTTATATTCAAAAAGAAAATATTGACTTACTGGAAGAAGTACCTCTAATTTCTGAATATTTTTTCTGATAATCAAGAAGTTCATGTAAAAAAACATTAATTTTTTAAATTCATTCTTAGTCTTTCTGTTTTGATTTAGTTGGGTTTCAAGCCATAGTTCAAACCTAAAGTATTTATTTATTTGATTGCTAAGTCAAAACCTCTTTGTAAAAATATGTTTCAAAATATTTTGTGGAATATAAAAGAACACTGTCCTTTTTTTTTCTTTATTGATTAAGATATTACATATGTGAACTTATCCCTCCATTGTCCCCCTCCATCCCCCACTCATGCCCTCACGCCCCTGATGTCTGTATCCATTGGTTAGGCTTATATGCATGCATACAAGTCCTTTGGTTGATCTCTCCCCCTTACTCCCACCTTCCCCTACCTTCCCTCTGAGGTTTGACAGTCTGATTGATGCTTCTCTGTCTCTGGATCTATTTTTATTCATCGGTTTATGTTGTTCATTACATTCCTCAAATGAGTGAGAGCATGTGATATTTATCTTTCTCTGACTGGCTTATTTTGCTTAGCATAATGCTCTCCAGTTCCATCCATGGTAAGCATTCCTTCTTTTTAGTATGGAGTTTCCTCAAAAAACTATAAATGGTACTCCCAGTTGACCCAGTAATCCCACTTCTGGGAATATATCCCAAGAAACTAGAAACACCAATCAGAAAGGATATATGCACCCCTATGTTCATAGCAGCACAATTTACCATAGCTAAGATTTGGAAGCAGCCTAAGTGCCCATCTGCAGATGAGTGGATTAAAAAACTGTGGTATATCTACACAAGGGAATACTACACTGTGGTAAAAAAAGAACTCATCCTTTAATAAAAAAATTATTTTTCTTACTTAACCAAAATGAAAAGGCTATGTTAAAGAAGTCACATATTTAACAGTTTAATTTTTGCTTAGTTTCTGGTTTAAATGAAAGTTCTTTTAGCCATAAGAAAGCAGATATTGCCTACTCCAAAGACAAGTGTGGCATTTGAACTATTCAGAGCATATATTTGAAAATAATTGAATATGGTCAATAGAATTTTTTCCCCCATGTGTACTTGTGGGAGAATGATATTCACCTGGTTGGGGTTCAACTTCTGTTCTATGCACTCTTAGATGGAATTTTTTTTCTTGGTTCTTAATATGACCTTTGGTTTCTAAAAACCCACCAATTCTCTCCTTTTATCAACAGGCAACTTATACAGTATATGATAATTGAATTTAAAATGGAGGAAAACCAACTCTTTTATTTATAGAAATTTGGTTGTATGGTGTTTGGAAACTCATAAAAATATTATGGCTGTTCATAATTATGACTATTCTCACAAAATAAAATCCCTATGATTTTATCCAGGAAACTTTAAAACCTGTGGGCATGGTGTAAGTGGGAACTTTATTTCTGGATATTTCCAGTCTATCATCTCATTGAATGTTTGGAGAGTGAGAAAATGTCATTGTCTAGGTTGGTGGTAATATTGTTGGGATTAGGACTAGGGACATTCATGAGGTAGCTGGTCAGGTGACCAGGAAGACTGTTTTAATGAGCCCCACAAGGCACTTACTATATAATACACCCTACCTAATACACAGACACAAATACAGAGAGGCAGACAAATGAAAAGACAAATAAATATGCCCCAAATGAAATAACAGGAGAAATCCCCAGAAAAAGAACTAAATGAAATGTAGGAAAACAGTCTACCAGATATAGAGTTCCAAACAATGGTTATAAAGGTGCTCAGGGAACTTAGGGGATGAATGTATAAATTCAGTATGAACTTAAACAACGAGATAGCAAGCATAAAAAACAACAACAAAGGTACAATAAAAAAAACAAAACAGTCAGAGATGAAGAACACAATATCTGAAATGAACACACTAGAAGAAATCAACAGCAGGTTAGATGAAACAGAAGATCAAATCACCAATTTGAGCACAAGATAACAGAAAACACCCAAGCAGGAGCTAAAATGTCAGGGGAGTAGGTGGAAACTATATTCACCTCCTCTTGGAACCAAACTGGAATTATAACTAAAACAATAAAACAATCAACCAGAATAAGCAACTGAAGACTACCTGATCAGAAGTCATAAAATGAAGGATTTATGGAAGATGAAGGATGTACTGAAGAAGCCACATCAAGACTGGTAGGAAAGGTGGAGATGTGAAAAAGCCTGACTCTTCTCCCATGATTGATGGCTATGATCCTGGAAGGGATATCTCAGCTGCAATATTAAAAGTGTAATATGTTAATTAGACTGAACATCCTTCCGGACAACCTTCTGGACAAAGCCTGGGCTTCCAACGTAGCCTGGGTCCCGGGTGCCAGAGGGAAGCCAGTGCTGGCAGCAGGGGGAAGGAAGGCCTACTCATGCACGAATTCTGTGCATCAGGCCTCTAGTACATTATGATAGAGTATTAAAATCTCTCCCATCCATCCTTATGACATTTTGGTCATTCATTTCTATTATACATACATATAGTATAACCGTCAAAACCAGTGTTACTATCTTAGTGTAGACTGCTATAATACAATTCCATAGATTAGGTGGCTTAAACAACAAACATTTATTTCTCACAGTTCTGGAGGCTGAAAAGTCCAAGGTCAGAAGATTAGATATCTAATAGGAGCCCCCTTAGCCACCTTCTTGCCATAGCATCATGGCTGAAAGATTTCTTGTCTCCTTGTTTTACAAGAGCATTTATGCCACTGTGAGGGCCCCATTCTCATTACTTCATCTAGTCCTGATTACCTCACAAAAGCCCCAACTCTAAATACAATCACATTGGGAATTAGTGCTTCAACATATTAATTTGTGGTGACATAAACATTCAGCACTTATCTGTTACTATGGTTTATTTAAACAGTTACATATTAGAGCAAGAATAAGAACAGTACCATATGTTATATTGCCTTCATTTATTCCTTCTCTTACACTCTTCCTTTATTCATGTAGATTTACCTTTCTGACCTAAATCTCCTTCCTCTACCTGAAGAGCTTTCTTCCTGAGGATATCTGCATCCCTTGGCTCTTGAAGGCCTTCCTCTGTCTTCATTGACAAGTTGAATCTCTCTCCTGGGTTCTCACCTCAGGGAAAAGTTCTCTGCTTTTAGGAACCTGTGTTTAATAAGGGCCTACATGGATAATCTCTCCATCTGAAGGTCCTTAATCATGTCTTCAATGTCCCTTATATCCCTGTAAGTTATATTCACAAGTGATTGTAGACATCTTTGGGGTGCCATTACTATACTACTTGTAAGAATTTAGGTAAACAGATAAATTATAGAAATATTCTTGTTGCTGAAAAGATTTATCATTGAAAGATAATGTAAGAATCCTCAGAAGATATATAAAAAGTATAAAAAATATTTTTCATGAACTGTACAATTTGTTTATCCAAGATAACTTAATGAGATTTTATACATACCTACAAACAATTAAAACAAATAATTTATAAACTATTTGTGTTTGAATAAAGAACTGTTTAGAGTTTCAAAGACACATTTTACCAATGTAGTAATAATTGATCAATATATACAGTACTAGAGGCCCGGTGCATGATATTCGTGTATGGGGGTGTGTGTCCCTCAGCTCAGCCTGTACCCTCTCCAATCTGAGACCCCTCGAGGGATGTCTGAGTAGGATTGGGCCTAAACAGGCAGTCGGACATCCCTCTCACAATCCAGGACTGCTGGCTCCCAACTGCTTGCCTGCTTGCCAGCCTGATCACCCCCTAACCACTCCCCTGCCAGCCTGATTGATGCCTAACTGCTCCCCTTCCAGCCTGATTGCCCCTAACTGCCCTCCACTGCAGACCTGCTCACCCCTAACTGCCCTACCCTGCTGGCCTGGTCCCCCCCAACTGCTCTCCCCTGCAGGCCTGGGTCCCTCCTACTGCCTTCCCTGCAGGCCCAGTTGTCCCCAACTTCCATCCTCTGCTGGCCTGGTCTCTCCTAACTGCTCTTCCCTGCAGGTTTGATCGCCCACAACTGCCCTTCCTTTCAGGCCTTGTCCCTCCCAACTGCCCTTCTCTGCTGGCCATCTTGTGGTGGTCATCTTGTGTCTACATGGGGGAAGCCATCTTTGACCACATGGGGGAAGCCATCTAGTGTGTTGGAGTGATGGTTAATTTGCATGTTACTCTTTTATTAGATGGAATAGAGGCCTGGTGCATGAGTGGGGCCGTCTGGTTTGCCCTGAAGGGTGTCCTGGATCAGAGTGGGGGTTCCCTTGGGGCATGGGGCAGCCTGGTCAAGGGGCCTGTGGTGGTTTGCAGGCCAGCCATGTCCCCTGGTGACTCAAGTGGAGGCCCTGGTATCTGGAATTTATTTATCTTCTATAATTGAAACTTTGTAGCCTTGTGTGGAGGACAGGCCAGGGTGGGCTAGAAGCTTTGCTTCCTCCATCACCAGGGGCAACCCAAGCCTCCTGCTTGCTCCAGCTTCATGGCCGCTGCCATATTTGTTTTGTTAATTTGCATACTCGCTCCTGATTGGCTGGTGGATGTGGTTTGTGGGCATTGCGGGGGTATGGTTAATTTGCATCTTTCTCTTTTATTAGATAGGATAATAGCAACATAAAAAATGTACCTTGTAGCAAATAAAATTTTAAAAGTTCAAGACTGTTTCTAGTGTTATTTAGAGTAGCAACAGAGAAGCAAACTAAATAGAATAATATAACTTATGTATGATGAATTTAATACATTAATCATGCCAATTCTGACCAAATTTTGGTGCAGAATTTATACAATTTTGTTCAATACCACTAGGTAAAATAAATAGGGAGGAGAGCCTGGAGGGAAATGTCTTCCATATAAATGAATAATAATAATAAATGTAAAAGAAATAATTAAATTACAAAATCATCATTTTTCTGCCATCAAGGTTGATTTAGCAAAGACTTATCCATGAATGCTAAATGTTTCAGTGAAAGCTTTATGATAAACAAGATATTTTTATAGTTCAAAATATGTCTTCAAAATCATTTTTTATAATCATAACTTTAGAAAGGAAAAACCTGGTTGACAGGATATTTACATAATTAATGTAATTAAAGATTACATCACCAATAATGAAACAAACGTACATCATGTATCTTCTAATATAATGCACAGAGAATGGCACAGCATACTTTTTCAGGGGAGGAGGAAATGTAACCTACTATTTGCTTATAAGGCAGAGTTAAGAGGTATTTAGTGCAAGTGTTAATGATAGCAAAAAATATGTTTTACTCTGGTTTGTAATAATAAAAAGTGATAAGTGTGATAGTAAACCATCTAGGCTAAATTCAGATGATGTCTCTGAGTAATATTACACATCAAGGATGTATAAGATAGAGGTGGAGATTTCAGGAGGTAGGGATTTAATGAGGTTGTAAAATGTTCATTATCTGATAGAATAATTTATCCCAAACTTGCAGATAAAGAAGAAACTTAATTTCATGTGAGAATTTCTAATCAAACTAATTATTAGCAATGGATATTTTAAGAAAAGTAGCTCTTTAAAAATTGTGTCAAAAAATTGTGTTCACCCGTTTTCAGTTCTGTTCCATTGGTCTGTGTGTCTGTTTTTCTGTCAATGCCATGTTGTTTTTGTTATTGTTGCTTTCTAGTATAATTTGAAGTCAGAGAACTTTTTAAAATTATAATTCTCCTCATGAGTGTGACATATATGACCAAGAAAATGTTGCTAAGTAGAATAAAGGAATAAAGTTGAAGGCTGTACACTAACTGATTTCAAGACATACTCTAAATCTATACTCATCAGACAAGTGTGGTATTTGCAAAAAGTAGAAACATGTAACAAAACAAGTAACAAAACAAAACATGACCCACATACATTAAGATGAATTGATTTTATAAACATACCATACATATCTATGGGAAAGTGGTCTTAAAAATAAAATATATAGAAAAAAATACTATAAACCCTAACTCGTATCACACAGATTATATCAAATTTTATATCAAAACTAGAGGCCTGGTGCACAAAACTGGAAATAAAAAAAAGTCTGGAAGAAAAAAAAAAGGAGAAAATATTTGTTATCTTGGGGTAAGCTAATTTTTTTAGATAGAACACAAAAAAAGCAACTATCAAAAAGAGAAGAATGATAAGTCTAATTTAACTAGCATTTCAACATTCTGCCCTTCAAAAGGCTTTGTTAAAAAATAGAGATGAATCATAGGCAGGAGAAAACATGAATATTATAAATATCTAGCAAATATTTAACAGGCAATATTAAGAACTTAAAACTCAATTATTGAAATATAATACAATTAAAAAAGTAAACATGTCACAAAATAAAGAAAAATGAGTAGATAATAAGCTTATGGAAAGTTTATCAACATCTTTAGTCATCAAGGACATGCAAAATAAAACTAATTGCATGCCACTTTTCATCCATTAGAACAACTAATATTTAAAATACCCTTAATACTAAATTTTCCAAAAAAGCTGAGCAACTGGATCTCCACCACATTGTCTAATGTTATATAAATTCACACAACCACTTATGAAAATATTGGCATTTTGTTACAAAATTAAATTTATTAACATATTACCAAGCAAATCCAATCCCTATATTTTACCCAATCTACACCCATAATTAACTATATACTAAAGGCCTGGTGCACAAAATCTGTGCACTCAGTGGGAGGGGGTCCCCCACCCTGGCCTGTGCCCTGTCACAGAGCAGGAGCCCCGCGATTGATTGCCCCAAAGAGGTAGGCCCTGCCCACCCACCTGGGGCTCCTCAATGAATTGCCCCAAAGAGGTAGGCCAGAGCCAGGGTTCCTGCCTCTGCGCCATGTGGAGCTGAGAGGCAGGACCCCTAGGACCCCCAGGCAGGCCTTACCATGCGGAGCTGAGGGACCCCCAGGCAGGCCTCGCTGTGTGGAGCCAGGAAACCTCCAGGCAGGCATCGCCAGACATCCAGGCAGGCCTCACTCATAGAGCCGGGGGACCCCTAGGCAGGCCTCACTGGATCCCCAGGCAGGTCTCACCAGATCCCCAGGCAGGCCTCACTTGTAGAGCCGGGGGACCCGCCTCCTCCCAGCTCCGCATAGCTGGGAGGAGGCGAGACTACCAGGCAGGCTCTGTGCTATGCACACAGCATCAAGCCCAGCCCTGCCCACCTGCAAACGCCTGCTGTGCACACAGCCATCTTGTGAAGGTGTGAGGGCATCACAGCATGACGAAAACTTAGGCTTTTATTAGAAAGGATACATGTTCATAGGGACTTTATTCATAATAGCCAGAAAGTAGAAAAAGAACAAGAGTCTATACACATTTGAATAAACATCCTCATATATAAAAATCCAGAGGCTGTCACGACCTAAACAACCAGATGGACAAACCAAACAGCAGGCTGCTGGTGGGAGGGAGCTTCCTCCTGGTCCTGGCCTGGGCACGGTGGCAGTGGGAGGGAGCTCTGGGCCCTGGCTGGGGTGTGACAGAACTCTGGACCTCATGCGATTGGGGGGCGTGGCAGGCCTTCAAACTGGACCCTGACTGGAGGGAGGAGGGAACCCCATTCCTCACAGAATCAGCCATTGGACAGCTTGCTGTTAGTGACCCGCCAGCCAGGAATCCCATTCACCTGCACCCAGGACCCTGACAGGAGGGAGGAGGGAGTCTCATTTTTCGCAGGAGAGGTTGTTCGGAATCCAATAATTGATTTGTCCCCATCTGACACTGGCCTCCCATTTAAATTAATTTGAAGATAGTTTCCTGTGATGCCAGCATTTGTTATGACTATTAATAAATCACAAGGACAAACTCTACACAGAGTAGGAATATTCCTACCTGAACCTTTTCGCACATGGTTAGTTATATGTTGCTTTCTCTCGAGTTCAAAGAGCCTGTGATGTTAAAGTTAAAGTTAAAGTTGTAAATACTTCATCACAAGGGAAATTAGTCAAGCACTGTGAAAGTGTTTTTACTCTTAGTGTGCATTAGAATAAGTTTATTCAATTAGAGATTAGAGATATTAGAATAAGTTTAATCAATTTATCAGTCATTGTATCAGTGTTGTTTTTACATCATGTTTTTGTTGTTTTTATATCATGTTTTTGTTGTTATATCATGTTGTGATTGTTTATTTATTAATAAATTTATATATTATTTTCATATACATTTTACTAATTTTCTTTCATCTCTGATACTTCTATTATAGAGGGCAAATAGCAATATTAAAATATTTCCTCTAATTAATTCCCTTTTAATGTGCATGAATTTTGTGCACCGGCCCACAAGTGTTTGATATAATCTTACAGAAAAACAGTATTCAACAATAAAAAGAATGAAGTCTATCTGCTTGTTACAGTATAGATGAATATGAAAAAATATTTGATTAGTGGAAGAAGCAACACACAAAAGAGTATATGCTCTATTTTTCCATTCATATAAAGTTCTGGAAAAGATAAACATATCATATATAAACATAAACATATAATTTGAAGGTTTGCTGGGATGGTAGTGGTGAGGGATTTATAACTAAAGCGATTACTTCAGATAAAAACCCAGAAGTGAAATTGATGGTTTCTTCTTAGTCTCTTATTATAGCTTCTGTTTTAAAGTCTATTTTGATCTGGTATAAGTATTGCTAACCCACCTTTTTGTTTGTTTCCATTTTAATTAAATATATTTTTTATCCCTTTACTTTTAGTCCGTGTGTCTCTTTCAATCTGAAGTGAGTCTCTTGTATACTGCATATGTAAAGGTGTTATTGTTGTTGTTTTTTAATTTTTCAGCCAATGTATGTCTTTTGATTGAAGCATTTATATTTAAAGTAATTATTATAAATATGTATCTTTTTCTATTTTATTATCTACATATTTTATCTTTTTGTTTTCTTCTTTTTCTTAAAAATGGCCCTTCAATCTTTCTTGAGATGCTAGTTTGTTGGTGATAAACTCTTTTAGATTTTTATATTTGTGTTTAACCTTATACATTTTAATCATAATGTGTCTTGGTGTGAGCCTCCTTGGATTCATCTTGTTTGGGATTCAGTGTGCTTCCTAGACTTGTATGTCTATTTGCTTCACCATGTTAGGGAAGTTTTCTGTCATTATTTTTTCAAATATGTTTTCAATTATTTGCTCTCTCCTCTCTCTGGTGTCCCTATTATGCAAATGTTGGAACACTTGAAGTTGTTCCAGAGGATCCTTATACTATCTTCAAGTCTTTTGGATTCTTTTGTAGTTTTTGGTAGTTTGATTAGTTGTATTCTGCTTCCTTAACTTCCAAATTGCTGATTTGATCCTTGTTATATCTATTCTGCTGTTGGTTCCCTATAAGGTATTCTTCATTTCAGTTAGTGTATTCTTCATTTCTGACTAGTTCTTTTTTATGGTTTCCATGTCCTTTTTATGCTGTTGAAGTTCTCACTAAGTTCAATGAGCATCTTCACAACCATGATTTGAACTCTGTATGTGTTAGTCTGTTTGCCTCCATTTCACTGACATTTTTTCTATTAGATTTCTCCTGTTCTTTCATTTGGGATAAGTTTACTAGTAATTGTGTCCTCATTTTGGCACTTCATTTCCTGTGTTGGTTTCTATATATTAGGTAAAGCTGCTACACCTTCCGGTTTTAGTAGAATGTCCTTATGCAATAGGTGTCCTATAGGTCTCAGTGGCAGTCAAGTCCTCTAGGGTATGCCCCTCAGTGTAGGCTGTGCATACCATTATGTTGTAGTTGAATTATGATTGCTGTTGGCATCAGTGGGAGGGATTGACCCTGGAGCCAATCAGCTGCAAGGGTGGCTGGAACTATAGTGGAGGAGCTGCTATATATATATATATATGCAGGGGCCAACTTCACAGAGTTGGACTCGCTTCAGTGGGACTTTGGTGTTTGCTAAGGTCATCCCTGAGTGAATCACCTGTGGAGGTGGTTCTATAACACTTTGATATGGTCTGAAGCTGTTCACCCAAAGCACTGTATCTGAGGCCTCCCAGGAAGTGCAGGGCTAAGATCAACTACTACCTGTTTCTTACACTGAGCCACCTGCCGTGAGTTACAGAGTGAATTGCAGACAGCTGCTACTTGTGCAGAGCTCAAAGGTGTCCAGGAGAGAACAAGCTGCAAACCAAGGCTGGCTGCTGCTAGTGCTAGACCTGTGGCCACTTAGCAACAGGTACAGGGTATGCAGAGGTCTGTTGCTACTTGTTTGAGAGATTTTAGGAAAGTCCAAAGCAGGAGCCAAGACAGGCTGTTTGCATGGAGGAGCCACTGGAAATGGCTTGGAGGGTACTGCAAGTTGGGTGGGATGATGTCTCACCAGGGTGGGAGACAATGTTGTAGCTGTGTGATTTTAAATAAGTTTTTACCTGTTTGGTTTAGGAATCTGAAAGCTGTGGCTAAGAAGAGTGTTGGTAGAGTAAGGGCAATAAAAGTCCTTGGTAATTCTTATGATGATTCCATTTGGACATGTACCTAATATCTAACATTTTGAATATCACCGGAAACACAAACTTGAGTGAAATAAGGATAAGTAAATGTAAATTAAATAGTTTGTTAAAAAATAAAAAGTGGCTTAGTTTCAAATATGTACTGGTGTTGTGCTTTGATATGTGAATAGCACATGCTAAACTAAAACTTGTATTCATATTCATTGCAATGCCTTCATCAATGTATAGTGCATTATTGGTTCCCTTTTTAATTTCTTTTAACAAAAATATCTTCATAAAAGCCTGATGCTTTACTGCTTAATTTCAGCAATTAAAAATAATTTCTTTATAAATTTAATGTCTAAATTAACATACTACTTCTACTTATAAGTTTTCCAATAGGCACAGAAAAAATTTCTATTTTTTATTATAGAAATCATCGGATAGGAATTAAATTATCAAATTAGACTGACATTAAATTAATGATTGAGTGTCACTTTTATCCTTTTTAAAAAAATGTATTTATTATCCCAATTAGCAATAGTTACATTTATTTCTAGAATATGAAGTGTTTAAGTATTTAAAATATTTTTAAAAGTATAGCACTATACTTATTTCAAATGACTGAGATTTGAGGTTTTGTATAATTATATTGTCAGACTATTATAAATAATATTTCCTAGTTTATATCCATAATAAACATAGCGATCTTGAAAGAGCTATAAACATTTTATTATTAACAGGCATATTACCAGTCTGAGAAAAGTGTGAAATCTCCATATAGTTACATATATACTATTTTAATAGGACTTTAATATGTTATTAATATTTCTTACGATATCTTAAATTAAAAGGGTAAAGGTTTGAATCCAAAGCAAAGAACTAAAATAAAAACATGTTCAGGAAAGACATAGGAAACTTACTTGCTACTATTCTTCAACTCTTTATATTTCCAAAGTGAAACTGCTCTTAAATTCAACACCTTGAAATTTGAGTACTTCTAAATACATAAATGCATAAAAAATAAAGAAAACCAACTAACCAAACAAAAAGAAATCTGTCATAGAGATCATACAATGTCATCTTAAAGTACAATAATATAAAGAAAACTAGAGGCCTGGTGCATGAAATTTGTGCACAGTTAGGGTCCGTAGGCCTGGCCGGCTATCAAGGCCAATCAGGGCCTTCTAGATGCCAGCCAGGGCCTTCCTTTTTTCCACACAACCCCCTGGTGGTCAGTGCATGTCATAGTCAGTGCATGTCATAGTGAGCAATTGAAATCCCAGTCTCTTGGTTGAACTCCTGAGGGAACAATTTGCATATTACTCTTTTATTAGATAGTACTATAGGCCCATTGCAGGAAGATTCCTGCAAGAACAGGGCTTCCGGCAGGCTTCCCTCCCGCCACCGCCACCTTTCCCACCCCCCCGTGCTTTCCCTGCCGCCTCTGCCCCCCACCCTCCACCCCACACTTTTCCTCCTGCCGCTGCTGTCCCCCCACCCTCTGCGCTTTCCCTCTCGCAGCTGCCACCCCCCTTGCGCTTTCCCTCCCACAGCACCGCTGCCCCGCACTTTCCCTCCCGCTACCACCTGGTGCTTTCCCTTTCCTCCCACCGTCTCTGCCCCCCACACTTTCCCTCCCGCAGCTGCCGCCCCCCGCTGCGCTTTCCCTCCTGCCACCGCTGCCCCGTGCTTTCCCTTCCAATGCCACCCCACACTTTTCTGCTGCCTGCTGCTGCTGCTGCTGATGCCCGCTGCCTGCCGCCACCCACCGCTGCCCACCCTGCCCGCGCTTTCCCTTCCGCAGCCACCTTGCTTTTGCTTTCCCTCCCTTTCCCTTCTATGCTGTCTTCAGTCTTCACTCCTCCCTCCCTCAGTGTATGCAAATTAACTGCCATCTTTGTTGGGTTAATTTTCATACTTGCTCTGATTGGCTGTGGGTGTAGTGAAGGTACGGTCAATTAGCATTTTTCTCTTTTATTAGTGTAGATAGTTGTCAGGTCAGTGTTACCTGATATGAAAGATACAATGCCACACAGTAAGTATGCTGGAGTGGAAATTAGAACCAAAGACTTTATGACTGTAATTATGATTTTGCAGCTTATTTTCTATGTGAACTTTGTCTAAGGCTTTGGTAGGACCATATCTAATTTTAACATTCAAGTAGATCAAAGATCTTTGGTAAGATAATGGGACATTAAAATAAGACAATCAATTCTCATATCTTGATTTACCTTAATGAGAGAAAAGTTTTCAGGAAAATTAGTTAGATAAAATTCTTCAGTGACTGCTCAAGTAAATTCACATTTTAACCCCATTAAAATGTTCTTATCTTTTGGTACATTCTCTCAATTTATTGGTAAATGGGATAGAAGCATACAAGCAGGAAAGAATTTTCTCATCACTGCTAAGGTTAATAAAATTATAAGTAGGAATAAAAATATTTTAAGATAACACATTGAGACAGGAGAATTTGGCTTCAGAAGATTTAAAATAACATTAAATTAGTAAATATTGAGGATTTACTATATGATATGCACATTGTTAGGTACCTAGATAGTTATGGTACATACATTAGTAAATCTTTAAAGTTCTATAAATTAGGTTCTATTTTTATCCTCATCTTATGAAAACTTAAAGAAGTTATTTACTAATAAATTTCCTGTTATTATTGTCATCAGAACCTAACACATTATAGGAACTGTGTTATCTGACTAGATTACTACAATATTCATATGTTAATAAGGGGAAGAATTTGCATGTATCATTATAACAATTGATAGGGGGTGTTTTAATTTTTTTTTAGCTCATTAGGACTAAGAAAGAAAGAAGTGTTCCAATGAACACGTACATTCACTCCACATATAAATGCCCAGCATAGGATCAATCCTAATATAAAAATGGGATTTTGTTTTGGCTTTATAATATACTTAATATGATTTCTTAATACCTAACTTTAAAACATTTTATGTAACATTATATTGAGTATTTACAATATAAGAGGCCAAAACTCTTTGTAGCAAAATAATGATATTCCAAAACTTGTTACCACAATATAAGGTATAACAGCTACACACTAAACCTTGAGACCTGAAGCTCCCACAGATTTAAAATGAGTAAATAAATAGTGAACGAACTCAACATTTGAGTAAAATTAGGATAGCCTCTATTCTATGAATAGGGTTCACACTCTCTCTCTTCCTTTTTTCTCTCATCGTGGACCCCATATTATTAATAAGTATGCTTCTATCTTTTGCTAGTCTTGTTAGTCTACAGATAACAGCATGCATTCTGGCTTATCAAACCTTAATATAACTTGATAATTTTACATGTTGTATAAAAGTGAAAGAAATTGAAATATATTAATTTTATTCATCTCTCTTGACTTGTTACTATGACCTATATTTTAATTATATTGCTATTTTACACAGTTGATTTACTCTTTTCAATGCTCTTCCTCTCAGCATTTCCACATTCCAATATTGTATAACAATACAAAAAAACTAAGCGAGTCCATCAAAGGATGAATTGATAAAGAAGATGGGATTTTATTCACACACACATAGATTTTTCTGTCTGAAAAATCACGTGAACAGCTTTAAAAACAGGCCAAGTGCCCTGGTCAGTTTGACTCAGTGGTTAAAGTATTGGCCTGCAGACCCAAGGGTCATGGGTTTGATTCCCTGTCAAAGGCATGTGTCTCGGTTGCAGGCTCCATCCCTGGCCATAGTTTGGACATGCGTAGGAGGCAACCAATCCATGTCTTTTATATATCTCTCTCTATTTCTCCTCCCACCCCTCTACTCTCTCTAAAGAAATCAATGGAAAATATCCTCAGGTGAGGATTAAAAAAATAAATAAAAATAAAAACAGGCCAACTTTCACCCTCCTGGTGAAGTGATAACCACCCTGTTGCATATATTTGTCCCTATAGCAAAATCTTGTACCTCTTTCTCTCTCTCTTCCCCCGCCCCCCTTTCTCTTTTGTTTATATAAGCAAGGGGTGGTGAACTATTTTCTGCCAAGGGCCATTTGGATATTTATATATTTGTAGCATCATTTGCAGGCCATACAAAATTATCAACTTAAAAATTAGCCTGTTATATTTGGTCAAACATTTAATTAACTCATCCCTAGTTCCTTGGCAGGGACAGACAAAATGATTTCATGGGCCTTTTACAGTCCGTGGACCATACATTTTCCACCCCTCATATAAGCAATGAAAATCTGCTCATAATAGGAGGAAATAACAACAGCTTACCAAATACCCTTTAATATGTCTCTATACTTCTCTTGAGTGTTTTCTCCCTAATATTTTATTTTATAAACAATTTGTTATTTTTAATGTTCCCTATTTTTAAGAAAAGGTAAAATAATGATTGCATATTACCAATTTCATTATTATCATCTGTAAACCAAGAACATGGATTACGTACGTGCCCATTAGATGATATTTCGAATACATCTTTTTACAAAAAAGATAAACAAATGGCCAATATTCACATGAAAAGATGTTCAACATGACCTGTCATCAGGGAAATGCAGATCACAACCCCCATTGTTAGCATAGCTAACCCATCAGAACAACAACTATCTTATGATCCAGTCATTCCACATCTGGATACATATCCAAAAGAATTGAAGTCAGGTTATCAAAGACATATTTGCACCCAAATGTTTATTGCAGCATTATTCATAATAACCAACACATTAAAAAAAAAAGTAAATGTGTCCATCAAAGGATGAACTGATAAAGAAGATGGAATTTTATTCACACACAGAGTAGAATATTATCCTATCTAATAAAGAGGGAATATGCTAATTGACCCTCACGCCATCACAAAGATGGCGGTGCCCACAGCCACAAGATGGCGGCACCCAGTCCCCTAAGCACTGCCGGGGCGGCTGGCGTGCAGCAAGGCCAGGACCACCCCCAGGCGGGCCTGGCCACTCCACGCACCTGCCTCTGGAGTCCTCCAGTCCCCTCAGCCCCCCAGCCACCCAGGGCTGGCCTGAGGCACAGGCAAGCCTTAGATGGTGGCTGCCCAACTGCCCAGAGTTGCCCAAGGCTCAGGTAACCAGGGCCAGCTGAGGCTT
Organism: Ia io; assembly: GCA_025583905.1. Lineage (NCBI taxonomy): Eukaryota > Metazoa > Chordata > Mammalia > Chiroptera > Vespertilionidae > Ia > Ia io. The sequence goes on from JAJQQW010000003.1 coordinate 54,277,603, forward strand.
GCTCTGTGGGCAGTGGCAGCATCAGAGGTGTGATGGGGCATCACCTTCTGATTGTCAGGTCACCTCCCGCCCCTGAGGGCTCCTGGACTGTATAATAAAAGCCTAGTATGCAAATCTACTGAACGGCGGAATGACCAGTGGAACAACCAGTCACTATGTTGCTCAAGACCACCAGGGGGTAGATGCTTAATGCAGGAGCTGCCCCCAACCCACGGCCCTAAGCCAGCCAAGGCGGGTGCCAGCGGGGGCCCCCCAATCACCCCACTGGTTGCCCTACAGAAGGAGGTGACTGGCAGCAGTGGTGAGGGATGGGGCCAGCAAGGGGGTGGTGGCAGGCCAGCAAAGGCGGTGCCAGCGGGGGCATCCTGGTTACCCTGCTGGTCACCCCACAGATTGGCGCTGATCTCTGGCCAAGCTTGGGGACCCTACCCATGTATGAATTTCCTGCATTGGGCCTCTAGTTCAGCCATAAAAAGAAAGGAAAAATGCCTTTTGTGACAACAGGGATGAACCTTGAGGACACTATGCTAAGTGAAGTACATCTGATAGTAATACATTACGTATATGTGGAATCAAAAAAAACACCAACAAACTCATAGAAACAAAATTCACTGGTAGTTGTTGGGGGGGTGCAAAATGGGGGGGAATATTGTCAAAGGTGCAAACTTCTAGTTATAAGAAAATTAAGTTCTGAGGATGTACTGTACAGCATGGTGACTATAATAAACAATACTGTATTGTATATTTGGAAGTTGCTAAGAGTAAATCTTAATTTTCATAACAAGAATATATACTTTAATCTATGTAAAGTACGCATAAACATAAATTTAACATGGCAATCATTTCACAATCCTATCTAATAAAAGAGTAATATGCAAATTGACCGTACCTCCGCTACACCAACAAGCCACGCCCACCAGCCACGCCCACCAGCCAATCAGGAGCGAATATGCAAATAACCCAACCAAGATGGCTGCGGCCACAGAGAGCAGGAGGGAGGCTTGAGTTTCCCTGGCAATGGAGGAAGCCAAGCTTTCTGCCTGCCCTTGCTGGCCCAGACCTCCATTCAATGCTAAAAAGTTTCAATGATAGAAGATAAATAAATCCCAACAAAAATGACGGCAGCCATGGAGCTGGAGAGAGCAGGAGGCTTGAGTTGCCCCCGGAGATGGAGGAAGCCAAGCTTTCCATCTGCCCTGGTGGGCCCAGGCCTCCACTCCAGGCTACAAAGTTTCAATTATAGAAGATAAATAAATCCCAACAAAAATGGCTGTGGCCATGGAGCAAGCAGGAGGCTTGGCTCCACTCAAGGCTACAAAGTTTCAATTATAGAAGATAAATAAATCCCAGATACCAGGGCCTCCACTTGGGTCGCCGGAGGCCGTGGCCGGCCTCCAAACCACCACAGGCTCCTCCCCTAGGCCACCCCACACCCCAAAGCAACCTCCACCCTGATCCGGGACACCCTGCAGGGCAAACCAGCTGGCCCCCACCCATGCACTAGGCAACTATCCTATCTAATCAAAGAATAATATGCAAATTGACCATCACTCCAACACACAAGATGGCTGCCTTGTTGTGGTCAAAGATGACTGCCCCCATGTGGACACAAGATGGCCACCAGAAGATGGCCAGCAGGGGAGGGCAGTTGGGAGGGACCAGGCCTGCAAGGGAGGGCAGTTGGGGGCGATCAAGCCTGCAGGGAAGGGCAGTTGGGAGGGACCCAAGCCTACAGGGGAGAGCAGTTGGGGGGGACCACGCCTGCAGGGGAGGGAAGTTAGGGGTGACCAGGCCTGCAGGGGAGGGCAGTTAGGGGCAAACAGACTGGCAGGGGAGAAGTTAGGCATCAATCAGGCTGGCAGGGGAATGGTTAGGGGGTGATCCAGCTGGCAGGCAGAAGCTGTTAGGGGCAATCAGGAAGGCACGCTGGTGAGCAGTTGGGAGCCAGAAGTCCTGGATTGTGAGTCCCAGTAGGATCGGTCCTAAACGGGCAGTCGGACATCCCTCTAGGGGTCCCAGATTGGAGAGGGTGCAGGCTGGGCTGAGGGACAGCGCTGCCTCCCATGCATGAATTTCATATACATATATACATATATAAAATCATTAAACTTAACATAACATCATATCTTAACTAGTGTCCTGGTGCACAAAATTCATGCACATTAAAAAGAAATTAATTAGAGGAAATATTTTAATACTGCTATTTGCCCTTTCTCTATAATAGAAGTGTCAGTGATGAAGAAAATTAGTAACATGTATATGAAAATCTAACTCCTGCCAGAGTCTGGGGTGTAACATGGGACCCAGGATCAAGTCCCTGCCCACCCATGTGTGCCTCAAAATCTCGCAAGACCCAGACCCGGCCAGCCCCACTCCCGTCAAGCCCTGCAGGGTGGGGGGGTGCAGCCTAGGTCCCCTGGCCTGGCCCTGGTGGGAGGCGCAGCCTCAGGTCCCCCATGCTGGCTTCAGGTCCCCCAGCCCTGGTGCCAGAGTGGGGGGCACAGCCTAAGGTCCCCTGGCCTGGCCTCAGGTTCCCGGGACCTGACACTAGTGCACGAGATGTGGCCTCAGGTCCCCAGGCCCCAGCCCTAGTTCAAGGCTGTGAGGGCGTGATGGCCATTTGCATATTAGCTCTTTATTATATACTAGAGGCCCATGTAGGAAGATTAGTGCAATAGGCCTTCTTTCCCCTGGTTACTGGCACTAGTTTTCCTCAAGCACCTGGGACCCAGGCCTTTGCTCCAGCCGCAGCAGAGAAGCCAAGCCTCTTTAGTCTTCAGTCTTCGCTCGGGCCAGAGCCTTCAGTCTTTGCTCCATGCCTGCATATGCAAATTAACCCTCCATCTTTGTTGGGTTAATTTGCATACTCACTTGATTGGCTGGTAGGTGTTGTGGAGGTACGGTCAATTTTCATATTTCTCTTTTATTAGTGTAGAGAATATGACTAGAAAGAAAATGTGGTATATACATGCAATGGAATGTTATTCAGCCTTAAAAAAAAAAAAGCACAATGCTGCCTAATGCAAAACTATGAATTAAGCTAGAGGACAGTTTACTAAATGAAGCAAGGAAGTCACAGATGGACAAATACTACTTGATTTCACTTATATAAATTATTTAAAATAGTCAAACTCATAGAGACACAGAGGCAAATGGGGGAGAAAAAAATAGGGAGTTCTATTCAACTTAAAGTATCAGCTGTGCATGATGAGTAAGTTCTAGAGATCTGCTGTGCAATGTTGTGCCTGTATTTAACACTGTATTGTGTACTGACATATTCGTATTCTCATGTTAAGTGTTCTTACTGCAAAAAATGAAACATCATCTAATAATTGAATATTTCCATGTTAGTCTATTGGTCATTGCCTTATTTCAAAGATATACTATCCAAAGTGAATTTCTTTTTTAAAAAAATTTTGGCAAAATGCTAGCATTTTTTTTGGACAGTATAATAATAATAAAAGTTTTGGGCAATACTAATAAACAAAACTCTTTTTTATTTAATTTGTTGGAGTTACACTTGTTAATGAAACCATATAGTTTAAGTATACCACTCAATAACACATCATCTGTATACTGATACTGCGTTGCTCACTCACCAATAAGGTAAAGTCACTTTCCACCACCATTTATCCATCCTTTGCCCTCTTCCACTTCCCCAACCCTTTGGCAGTCACCATATTGTTGTCAGTGTCTGTGTATTGTGTTGTTGTTTTTTCTTAATGCCTTTGCCTTTTTCACCCAGCCCTCCAACCCCCTTCCCTCTGACAGATATCTGTCTGTTTTCTGTATCTAGGATTCTGTTTTTATTTTGTTTGTTAGATTATTTTGTTCATTAGGTTCCACATATTATTGAAATCATATGGTATTTGTCTGTGTCTCATTGGCTTATTTCACTTAGCATAATAATCTCCAGGTCCACCCATGCTGTGGCAAAAGGTAAGATTTCCTCTTTTTTGTGGCCAAGTAATATTCCATTGTGCAAATATACCATAGCTTTTTTTTAAAATATTTTATTGATTTTTTACAGAGAGGAAGGGAGAAGGATAGAGAGTTAGAAACATTGATGAGAGAGAAACATCGATCAGCTGCCTCCTGCACACCCCCCACTGGGGATATGCCCGCAACCAAGGTACATGCCCTTGACCGGAATCGAACCTGGGACCCTTTAATCTGCAGGCTGGCACTCTATCCACTGAGCCAAAACCGGCCAGGGCTACCATAGCTTTTTATCAACTCATCTACTGATGGTACTTCTGGGCATCCTTAATTTTCCCAAATAATTTTCCTGAAGAATTCCTTCTATGTTACAAAAGGCAACAATGAAACACAGGCATTTCCATTATATATATAGAGAGAGTAAACTTTCAACACACATAGTGCCCCTAAAGTGTTCATAACTGCACCTCTCCCCTCTTATCTTCCAGAAGTGCATGGGAATAGTGGTTTTGTTATTAAGACTTTTTTAGCTCTATTCTCAAAGCCCTCACTAAAGGCAAAAACTGCTGCTTACCATAAGAAAAACATGCTATATTTCCACCAGTAATATAGGGGTAATCCAACTTTTCACATACTCACTAACACTTACTTACTATTTTATTTTTATTAAATTATACCATCCTAATGGGTGTGAAGTGGTATCTCATTATGGTTTTGGTTTGCATTGGCTTAATGACTAATATGATTGAGCATCTTTCCATGTACTTACTTGTTCAAAGTTTGTATATATCTTATCAGTCTGTTCCATGCTTCTATGTCTCTGGATGTATTTTTTCTTTATTTTTTTTAATTAGATTTCACATATAAGTGAGATCATGTGATACTTGTTTTTCTCTGGCTGGCTTATTTCACTTAACATAATACTCTCCAGATCCCTTCATTCTGTCTTGAAGGGTAAGAGATCCTCCTTTTTTTTTTTTACAGCTGCATAGTATTGCATGGTGTAAATGTACCACAGCTTTTTTATCCACTCAACTATTGATGGGCACTTAGGCTGTTTCCAGATCTTAACTATTGCAAATTGTGCTGCTATGAACATAGTGATGCATATATGCTTTCTGATTGGTGTTTTGAGTACCTTAGGATATATTCCTAGAAGTAGGATCACTGGGTCAAATGGTAGTTCCATATTTAATTTTTTGAGGAAACACCATACTATTTTCCATAGTGGATATACTGGTCTGCATTCCCATAAGCAGTTTATTAAGGTTCCCTTTGTCCAAGTCCTCACTAGCACTTGTCATTTGTTGATTTGTTGATAATAGTCATTCTGACAAATGTGGGGTGATACCTCATTGTCATTTTAATTTGTATATCTGATGATTAGTGACTTTGATAATTTTTTCATATGCCTCTGGGCCATCTGAATGTCCACTTTGGAGAATTGTGTATTTAAGTATTTTGTTCATATTTGATGGAGTTGTTCAATCTTTTTATTGTTGAGTTTTAAAAGCTCATTATGTATTCTTAGTGGATACATAATTTGCATTGTTTATGTTGTCCTTTTTCTTTCTTGGTAATGTCCTTGATATACAAATGTCTTTCATTTTGATGAAACCCAATTTCTGTATTTTTTCTCTTTTGCCTATGTTTTTTATGTCATATGTAATTCATTGCCAAAAGCAGGTCATGAATATTTACCCCCGTGTCTTCTCTAAAAATTTTAGAACTTTCAGTACAATTTTGAATAGCAGGAGTTTAATAGCATTCTTTTTCATAATGTTTGTGGGCAAGCTTTCAGGCTTTTTCCATTGAATATGCTCTTAGCTTTTAGTTTTTCATAAATAACTTTATCATGTTAAACAGCTTACCTATATTCCTAGTTTTCTGATTGTTTTTATCATGAAATGGTGTTGGGTTTTGTCAAATGCTTTTTCTGTATCAATTGAGATAATTATGTGTTTTTCTTCTTCCCATCACACAGTGGTATATTATGTGTTAATGTAGTTATTTTCTCCTGCACTTTATTTTGAGATAAAGTTATCTCATGACTTTTCTGATGAAATTTTTAAAATATTATGATAATTTATATCAAAAAAGTTTTCTAACAATGAGTGGATCAATTTATATAAAAATATGATTTTTTTGCCCAGCTGGAATGGCTCAGTGATTGAGCTTCCACCTATAAACCAGGAGATCATGGTTCAATTCCTGGTCAAGGTATATGTCCGGGCCAAGTCATAAACTCCTAAATAAATATAGTCTATTATCATAATTTGGTGAATTCCATACTTGTCTCTACTCACTGTGATATTTATTTGTAACCTAAATATAATTATTCACTGGGTTTTGGTAGTCATTTGCACACATACATAGAGCACAAAAAGATTTTAATCACTTAATGCACGAGTGCCCACCGAGATTGAACAAGGCCATGCTCTGCTTTCTGGTTTCCACTTTTATATAGAGATGCTAAAAAATTGGAGAGTGTATGCAGCAGTGTGGCTTAGTGCAAAAGCTTTGGTTTAGGGCAGAAGCACAGGATTTAAAAAACAACTCTGGCACCTGTTAGTGGTGTGATATCAAGCAAGTCACTTACTTCTGAATCATGTTTCTCTGTTTAAAAAAGAAAACAGGCTATACAGTTATGAGTTGTTTTTATGATTTTAGATTATAATTATGAGGCATGCATATATCCATATATGTACTTATTTTCCGGGAGCAACAGTTCAATATTTGTAATTTAGTGTTCATGGTGATTTTATAGAACACCAGAGGCCCAGTGCATGGATTCGTGCACCAGTGGGGTCCCTAGGCCTGGCCTGCGGGGATCGGGCTGAGACTGGCTCTCTGACATTCCCTGAGGGATCCCGGATTGCGAGAGGGTGCAGGCCAGGCCAAGGGACCCCACCAGTGCACTATTGGGGCAAGGGAGGGACATGGTAGGTTGGCCAGCCAGGGAGAGATCATGGGAGGGATCCAGGGCATATCTGGCCTGTCTCAGTCCCCATCAGCCAGACCCCAGCAGCAAGCTAACCTACCAGTCGACTGCCCCCTGTGGTCAGTGCACATCATAGCGAACGGTTGAGTGGCCTTAGCATATTATTAGCATATTACACTTTGGTTGGTTGAACGGACAACCAGATGATCAGACACGTAGCATATTAAGCTTTTGTTATATAGGATAACTACTAAACTTAAGAATCCAATATCTTTATTTAGTGCATATTTAGTGAATGAATGACGGCTGCATACTGGATTGATAACTCTTGTAGAAGGGTTTTGAAATTCAATACAACTTGAAGAAACATTTAACATTAGCGGGTTCGGGTACTATACTTATGGTAGAGAACAAATGACATTGTTGAGACATGACAATAGAGAATATAAAACATAAATCCTAGCTTTGGGGGATAATGAGTATATATTACCTTGATTGTGGTAATAATTTTACAGTTTTAGACATAAATCAAAACATAAAATTGTATACTTAATTTACAGTTCAAAGACACTTTATAAAAAGTAATCATAAGTCAAAAGAAAAGTAGAAAAACAATTGGCAGATGGGAGATAGAATAGAAGCAAGAAGAAATTAATTTCAAGTATCTGGTTGACAATAGCAATTCAAAGCTAAGAGCATTTATAATGATGAATTACACCCCTTTCTTCTAGTGCTCACATAAAGAGCTTCTACCTCACTGCCCAGGATGGAGAAACACTAATGATGTTTTTTGGTACCACTCACCAATCTGCTTACTCAGAGATTCTTCACAAAAGAGAAGTGTCAGATTTCACTGATGAAACCGATAAGAATATGATGTCAACTTGTCCGCATTTCTATGTGTTCGTGGGTTTACTTTTGTTGTGGTGGTTTGTTTTCTGCCATCATATAGTGAGGTGATTTCAACAGGTTATCTCCTTTATGAAAGACCTTTCAGCTTCTAATTTTCTCAGATATGCATAGCTAGGAAATAAATGTGATTAAACTTCCAATCCTAGGTTTGGTAAGGACCTAGGAAGCTATACCATTTACTCTAATATAGAACTCAATGGGCATAAAGATGTGAAAAATTGGCCCCAAATGTCACACTGTACCTCCATTAACTGTGATTGGAAAATATCTCCTGGACTGTAAAATGCAAGTTAACTGGGATAACTGCCAAACTGAACTAGATCACTCACACCAAAATAGCGCTCCCTTTTTTTAAAGTAGAGAATTTTTTTTCTTAATGGCCCAATGTGGTTGCTTTCCTTTTCTATCCCTCCCTTCTCTCCTTACTGACATAGCTCCAAGTTTGTTTGAAAATTCGTCATCAGTGGCCATGTGTTCGGAGAGCGAGACCTCTAGCTTCAAGGGTACAACATAATTTGTTCAGGGATATCCATGATTATCTTATCCCCATGCTATGTTTTGTTTGTTCCAGTGGAAATGACCCAATTCCGGCTGATAAGAACTGAAAAAAAATTCTTCTGGGAAGGTTCTGGGAGATAGCTTATTACCCTGCTAATAAAAAGTACTACACACCAAGAATATTCCTCTTCTCTTTTTGGATATTTTTATATTTTCACTTTTTATGCTGAGAATAAACATGGTACAATACTATAAACCTAATCTATGAATTTTTTGAGGATTGCCCAGAACATTGATGAAAAAATCCATTGCAGAGATGATGATATGCCTCTAAAACACCCTCCTGGAATTGATCCTATTTCCATACAACTTGTTATTTGAGATAATGACCATTTTTATTGGCTAAGCTACTTTTTAGTTGGTTTTAAATAATTTTAAATTTTTACAATTGTAACTGATATAACCGTGCTGCTGGATGAGTCTCCTGGTGTGATGTTGTTTAAGTATCTGCAGCTAAATAATTGACATATCATCATTATCTAAAAATCATTTTATCTGTATGCAGGCATGCATAGCTAATGCTGAAAAATAAAAAAAGGGAAGTAACTATAAATGAGCAATGTGTATCTGAATCAGCATACAAAACATACATACAGACAAATGTTAAAAAAATCAGAAATAGAAAAGTTAAATAACATCTTTAAAATTATCTATAAAATATACTACAGGATAACAATCTATAAGTTAATGTAGTGGAAAATTATTCAAACCTACACAGTAGAATTGGGAAAACAATAATTTGAACTCTTTTATTTGGAATGACTTTAATTGGTAAAGATTATTTAAATTACTGAAGAAAACAGGGTACTGTTAAACTAATAATCCTATATAATAAAACCCTAATATGCAAATTGACTGAACAGCAGAATGACCTGTGGCTGTGACGCACACTGACCACCTGTCAGGGGCAGCTCCTGCATTGAGAGGGAGGTGACCAGCAGTGGTGATCAGAAGGCAGGTCTGGCCAGGAGGCAGTGCCAGGCCTCCAGCCAAGGCGGGTGCCAGCAGGTGACCCCTGATCACCCCGCCTGCTAGTTGCCCCACAGATGTCCCTGATCGTTGGCCTGGGCTAGAGACCTTACCCTATATATTGGGAACAATCTCTTTGATTTAAAAATTAAAACCTGGCAAGGCTACTCTAACACTGAAAAAACAGGATGATGCAGCAATGACATGCATGGACGCTGGCTTGCACTTTTTGTGGTCAGCCCTGATTCTGACACATAACTGTGACAAAGCCAATTACTTAACTTCTCTCTGCTTCAGTTTTTCCACCCATAAGATGGGGAAAATGGTACTACTGCCTCAGAAGGATCATGTCATGTACTATTTTCTATAATCAGGGCAAAAAAATGTAGCTGCCCATACAACAGCAAGATGCCTTTCACCTGTATGAAAAGTATGGTCACTGGTGCGTGCAGTGTCCCAGATTGTGAGAGGGATGTCTGACTGCCACTTTAGGCCTGACATCCCCTGACGGGTCCCCTATTGTGAGAGGGTGTAGCCTGGGCTGAGGGACCACCCGCTCCCCATGCACAGATTCCATGCACTGGGCCTCTAGTTATAGATATGAAGCAATCATATTTTCTAAATCAAATAAAAATATGTTAATTATTTTATTTATCTATTTGAAATATGTATTTTTCCCCAATGTCTAATTCATCTACTTTTGGGGTTCATAAAAAATGACACATGAGAACACAAATTTGATTTTACACATGTTTTTTAAATTAAAATTGTGAGGGCCTGGGAATTCTTGAATGTGTTGTGGGCACCAAATAAAATCTCAGAATATAAAGCTGAATATATAAACCCAGGCCCCAAATTTATATTCTGAAAAGAAAAAAGGAAGAGTAATAGGAAAAAAAGACATGTTTTTATCTCAATGAACTTAATTTTTAAATTAGGTTTCTAGATATTTTGACTTAGGAACTGTATCTATCTCTTCATTCATATGTTTTAATTCATCTTTCTTTTCTTAAATCTCTGAATTCCTTTCAAATTGAAGATTTTTTTTTATTAAAAAGGTAAACCAACTTTCCTCCTTCTTTTTGTTTTTTAGTAGATAGGTTATATAAAGATATGTAAGCTATATAAAAAGAATAATAATTATTTATAACCCAGATCACATATTCCTGTGTAGGATTATTTTGATATTAAAATATTTGACACATTATGTAATTTATTCTATGGTGATATTTCTTAATTAGTTAATTGGCTTATGTGACCTCTAATCTTAATCTGTATGCCTTTTGAATCTGATTCATAAATATTTTATCAAATCCATTAACATTTAAGCCTTTTTGTAATTACAGCTCTTAATGATTAATTTTCCCTCTTTTCAGGTAGGATTTTGTTTTCAATATTTTCTTCCTCAGTTCATATAAGGAAAGAAATGGGCTGCTAGTTAGTATTCCTTTCTAAATTTAATTGGAAAATTAAACTGGTAGAACTTTGATCTTCATATTTTCCTACTTCTATCACATTATTTGTTAGAGGGAAAGAAGTTAATAATTTGTCCGAACACCCAGATAATTACACACATATAACACACAGACATACACACACACACACCATTCTCTCAGAAATATTTCTGGACAACCTTCCACTCCTAGTCATGTTCCCTATTTCATAATTTCTACTGATTATAGTGCTACTTCTTAGAGGTTAAATACATTATTCCATGATGCAAAGCATGTTTATTTCAGGCATCTTAAAAACTCAATTCTTGCCCTAGCTGGTTTAGCTCAGTGGATATAGTGTGGGCCTATGGACTGAAGAGTACCGGGTTCAATTCTGATCAAGGGCACATGCCTGGGTTGCAGGCTCGACCCCCATGAGGGGTAGTGCAGGAGGCAGCCAATCAATGATTCTCTCTCATCATTGATATTTCTATCTCCTTCTCCTTCTCCCTTCCTCTCTGAAATCAATAAAATATATTTTAAAAACAAACAAACAAACAAAAGCAATTCTCCCACTATGACACCAAATGCACAGAAAACAAAAGAAAAAAATAGATTAGTGGTACTACATCAATACTCCTGCACAGCAAATAAAATAATTAATGCAGTGAAAAGGCAACTTATGGATTGAGAAAAATATTCAATAGCCATGTATATGATAAGAAGCTAAAATTCAAAATATATTAAAAACCACCTGACACTCAATTGCAAAAAAAAACAAACCCAGAAACAACAACAACAATAAACACATTTAAAAAATGAACAAAGGACTTGAATACACATTTCTCCAAAGAAATATACAAATGGCCAATAGGTATACAAAAAGTTGCTCAATGTCATTAATCATCGGGAAAATTAAAAAAAAAAATTACAATGAGATATCACCTCACACCTTCTAGGATGACTATTGTAAAACAACAACAACATAAGATAACAAGTGTTGTAGAGAATGTCCAGAAGTTGAAACTTTTGTACACTGTTAGTGGGAATGCAAAATCATACAGCTGCTATGGAAAACAGTGGTATGAAGCTTCCTCAACAAATTTAACAAGTAGATCTGCTCAAGATGGTGGCATAGGTAAATGTGGTACTTGATTCCTCCCACAACCCCATCAAAATTACAAAACACCATCCTTCAGAACTGCCTGAAATTTATCAGAACAGCAATCCTGTAACTAAGAATCTAACAAAGAAGCCACATTGGGACTGGTAGGAGGGGCGGAGACACTGAACAGGCTTTCCCAACACTCAAGTGAGATGGATAAAAATTAGGAGGGATATATCAGCTGTGGAGGTCCCCCTGAAAGAGCAAGGGGTCCCAACCCCACACTGGGCTCCCAGCCCAGGGTTTCAATGCCAAGAAGAAAAGTCCACATGATTTTGGCTGTGAAAACCTGCAGAGATTGTGGCTGAGTGAGACAAAAGGCTGCTGGAGTCCCAGGTTTTTCAGGGTCTGCACTGAATTACTCGGGCTCACTTGCTCTGAGCTCCAGCTCTGGGGCAGCAGCTTGAAAGGCACTAGGGACATTCCCTGAGGGACTAAATTGTCTGGCATCAGGGCAAAAGTTGGAGGGGCCACTTTCTCCCAGGCAGAGGTGCTGGCAGAGGCCATTGTTCCTTTGCTGAGCTCTTTCCCAGAGAGCCAGCAAACAGGCACCATATCTGAGTCTCCGCGAACCTGGCTAATACTCTAGCCTCACCCTGGTGGTTCTCTGAGACCGCATCCCACCCAACTTGTGAGGCCCACACAAGCCATTTCCAGTTGCTTTTCCATATAAACAACCTATCTAGCGTCATGCTTTGGACTTTCCTAAAAGCTCTTATAAAAAGAGCATCTGGCCTCAACCCCATACTTCTGGCTGGAACAGAGAAATGTATTCCCGTATACTCGTAAGGCAATAGACTGGCACAGGCTGTTTGGGCTCTGCTTCTCTTGGTGAGAATATGATCCAGGCTCAAGGCTCATTCTTTCTTCTTCTTTTTTTTTAAAAAAAATTTTTTATTGATTTCAGAGAGAAAGGGAGAGGGAGAGAGAGATAGAAACATCAATGATGAGAGGGAATCATTGATCAGCTGCCCCCTGCATACCCCACACCGGGGATTGAGCCCACAACCTGGGCATGTGCCCTGACCAAGAATTGAACCATGACCTCCTGGTTCATAGGATGATGCTCAACCACTGAGCCAAGCCAGCTGGGCTCAAGGTTCATTCTTATGTGGCTAAGTGTAATGCCAAAAGATGTGTATGTGAGACTTTCTTTCCCAACATAATATAATTAAAATTTTACCTACAAGTTATGTTTACAATTTTTATCTTCCTCCTAAACTAACTGGATATCATGCCCTGTTATTTGCTATTTTAACATCAATATATTTGCTATTTCCTTATTTCAGTTATGACTGCAGTAAATAAGTGTATTGTGCAAGATCAATTATTCACTATCATTCAACTGTGTATTTGTAATAGCCTTATAATTGGCTAAATGTATTCCATTCTACTTCTACATAAATTGTACACATTTTAATCAGAATGAGCTTTATAAAATAAAAAGTTCATATTGCCAATTGACCTAATCATTTTTTAGTTTACTCATGAAACTAAGAATATATATTCCCAGGCATTGTTCAATGTCTTCAACCCGTTCCTCCACTATCAATCCCTGTCTATCAGACACTGGAAATTGATAATCATCTGGTTTACTGCTAGGATATCTGTAATTCTCAATATTATCCCAAGTGATTTTGATAATCTCACAGCTTGAGAAACAGCTGTTCTAGACAAGATCAGTTCCTGAAACCCTTTATGAACCCTCTCTCCTGGTTCCTGCATTTATAATACCTTTCTTTTATAAATATACATACATTTAAAAACAGTTTAAATCTTAACTTATTCCAAATGCTTTTAAAATAAAGCCCTCACTTAAAATCAATCTTAATTTTTTTATCTTTATATTTTGTTTATCCTATATAATAAAAGGCTAATATGCAAACAGACCAAAAGGCAGAACAACCGGTCGCTATGACATGTGCTGACTACCAGGGGGCGTGTGCAAAACGTGGCGGGTGCTGGCTGCAGGTGGAGCAGGTGAGCAGGGCCGCCAGACCAAAGTGGGGTGCCAGTTGCTGTCATCAGGGTGAGCCTCTGGTGGTTACTGAAAATTCTTTGCTCCTGTGCGCCATGGTCCTCCCCAGCTCTCTCCTGCTGCTGGCGCCGACCCCACTTGTACCCACAGCCAGCACTGGAGCTGCCGCTCGCATCCACTCCCAGTGCCCAGCACCGGTCCCAATCACTCAGCGCCATCAGCAGGTGCAAGCAGCAGCTCCACTGAGGGTCTCTCCACCTCCCCCTGCTCCTGAGGGGTGATCCGGGCATCAACTGCTACTCGTACCCACTACTAGTGCTGGCCCCAATCGCTCCGTGCCATCAGCAGGTGGGAGCGGGCCGGCTCCATTAGCAGTTGGGAGTGGCGGCAGCAGGAGCAAGACTGCCAGTGGACAGGGGACTGGTGCTGTGGTGGGAGGGGATGGGCAGGGCTGTGGAGGATGGACGGAGACCCACCCCTGTGCTTACCGCAACCTTGTGGCCCACAGTTCCTTTCAAGGTGCACGAATTCGTACACTGGGTCCCTAGTAATTATATATTAAAGCTTATCCGTTTGTCAAATAATATACTATAATTTATAGGTATGTTATACTGCTACACAAATTATTTGCATGGTAGAGCATTTTTTCTTATGTTTTTTGCTAATTTTTCATTGTAACTTCTGTTTTATTTTACATTTAATGTTAGTTTAAGACATTAATTACACAACATATAAAATTTTATTTGTGTTGATATGTTTTTCTACTTTGTACCTCATATACTGTGCAAAAAATAAATAAAAAGATTCAGGACTATCTTTCATATTTGTTCACAAATACGTTTCTATAGAATAACCACACTTTTATTCTTTTAATAATTAATTATATAAATGACCACTAAAGAACATTATCAACTTGATTTGGTAGATGATCTAGATTATTTTCTAAGCTCTTTAGAAAATTTGGGAATTTTATTATTTCAAATGACAGAGAACCAAAAAAGAAAAATCTAATATCATGTGAAACGAATTTCCTTTTTCTGATTATGCATATTTCTGGAATGAGAGCAGTGGTTATGTAATCAAGGATATTAACAGAACATCCAAACCAACAAAATTGTTGTTCTGAATAACAACCTATTATTAAAAGTTAATAATATTTACTATATTTAATTACAGTTGTTTATTCAGTGAAGCCATGATATATTAGTAAGATGAAATATTTTAAATACTTATATATTTACAGGTATTGAGTAGAAAGTTGAGTGAAATATTGCAGAAAGCCAATTTTATAAAAACTAAAATAGATTTGATTATCTGTAAAACCACATTTTGTCTTGTTGGCCAGATAAGAGCTAGACATTTATTGTGTGTTTTCCATGTGCCAGATACTAATCAGCTTGAATCTTATAACCAAAGCATCTAGCTTTGCTTGCTTATCAAATGCACTGCAGAGAACAATGCCATGTTATTCATTTTTTTCAGGGAGAGCTATTATTTCACCACTTCTTAGTTAACTTGCATTTTACTCTTAGGGATGGTATGCAGGGACAGGGGTGGAGATAGTCATGTCAAATTCTACACATTATTTGTTATGTATGCTGAGAATTTATAACTAAAATTAAACAAAATAACAAAAAACTAAATAAAAATAATTACTGCTAATACCTTCAATGTTATATTATTTCGCAACCAGATATTACTTTATGCTACATTTATTTCTAGGTTTATTCTAGAATATGCTGAGCATACAGCCACAATAAAACCCCACATTTTCTAACCATAAAACCCATCCCTCTACAGTCGAAACATTGAACGTCACTAGTTTAGTACTCAGACAAATGGACCCAAAATTCAGTCATCCTTCTGTATCCAATCCCTTCTTCTGTCTCCATTCAGTAGTTGCCCAAATACTATAAATTCTGCCCCCTTCTTTATTTCTTACATCTGTCTCTTTATTTTTTTCTTCCACTGTCCCATTTTAACTCATAACCAGGTCTCATTTGAACAAATCTGCACTTTTATCCACTTGTCATGGGTTCTTCAAGCTATTGCTCAAATATGTTTTCTCTGCCTCATGTCTAGTCATATAAATCAGTTGCACTGTACTATCACCAATTTCTGTTCTCTTATTGAATATAGAAACCAAGTGTGGGTATGAAACATGAAGTCCCACCTGACTCTCTAAGCTCCTTTTATAGAAATATCTGTAATTCTGTGTTCCATTCTGATTTTTCCCAAGATTTCTATTAGTTGAAACCCTAGTTAAGTCAAAGCTTAATTCAAATGCCTTTTCATCCTGTAAAATATTTGTGGTTGCCTTCTCCTTGACAGATTGACTCGTAAAACATTTGGAATCCCTCATCCACTGATTAAATTCTATACTGCTATTTAGTTGCCTGTTTTATGTCTCCTACATAACCGTATGGGCATTGGGGACTAAGGTTGGTTCCAATTAGTCTTTGTATTTTATATAAAAGGTAGTGAAGCCTTCTATAAAGAAAGAAAAAAAATGTGGATAATAACTGTTTTGGAACTATTCAATAAAGTGCTGTGTATCTCTAACCTAGTCCCTCTGGACAAGAGGATTGAGATTAAAAATGTTTGATCCACTTGGTTCCAATATCACTCTTTATCAATGCTTAATTTTTTTTTTTAACAATTGTGACTTTAGAAGGACAAAAATGGTATTATAGATTGTAATCCCCCCTCTCTCCTCCCTATTTGCAAGTAACAATTTTATTATTTAGTTACGTCATAAGTATATGTGCTTATAGCAAAACAATACTTTATATGACTAAAATGCAGGGCTATAATTGACTCCTACTCCTTCCTAAGATTGGTATTAATACACTCTTTATAATTTCTTTTTAAGCATAGTTGATATGTTATATTAGTATTAGGTGCACAATATAGTAATTTAACATTTATATACCTCACAAAAGTTATCACCACAATAATTCTAGTAATAGTCTGTCACTGTGCATAGTTATTGCAATATTATTGACTCTGCTTCCTTTGCTGTGCATTACATCCCATGACTTACTTACTTTGCAATTGGAAGTTTGTATCGCTAAATCCCTTTCCTGTTTTCTGCCTCTTTTAATTCCCAAATATTCAGGACTTTGTTATGCTTGTCCTTACTGATTCATGTCTCCTTTTGCTACTTTGTTTATACAATATTTTCTGCTTTATTTTCTGGCTCTAGACTTTATTTAATTTAAGCCAGTTTGATTATTCTTTGGAATAACAAAATTTATATGCTGAATAGAGAAAACTCTTGTCTTTAATGGAAATTATTAAAATCCAATCCTTTTTTTAAATCAACTTATTTTTATTGATTTGAAACAGAGAGAGAGAGAGAGAGAGAGAAGAGAAAAGATAGATGTGAAATAGAAACATGATCAGTTGTCTCCTGCACTCGCCCAAATTGGTGCACCTGCAACCTGGGCTAAATCCAATCCTTGAAGCACCGTACAAGTCATCTTCTGCTCCTCCAAACCCAAGTATTGTACTGACACTGTTATTGTTGCACATGTTCATACAGGCTAAAAACAAACAAAGAATTCGCAAATCAGATATTTTTAGGCTAAATAAAGCCTCTATTGGTTTTCTTTGAAGGAAAAAATAAAATGACCTGTACATATAAAAACCAAAGTGTTATTTCTGTAGTTGTGAAGAAAAGTATTTAGTAGGCCCATATGAATTTAGAGATAAGGAGGTTTTGTTATGCCTGGCCGGTGTGCACAGTGGTTGAGCATGAAACATATACCAAGAGGTCACAGATTTGATTCCCCGTCAGGGCACATGCCCAGTTTTGGGCTCAATCCCCAGTAGGGGGCATGCAGGAGGTACCTGATTGATGTTTCTCTCTCATTAATGTTTCTATCTCTCCCTCTCCCTTTCTTTCTCTCTAACACACACGCACACACACACACACACACACACACACACACACACATTTAAAAAAAATAAAGGTTCGCTAATCAGTTTTGCCTGAAAGACTGCCCCATTTCCCAAAAGCCCTACCTTGTAAAGTTGCTTTCTTTCTCTTCCTTCAAATGTCAACATGCTAATGTACAGCTGGGGGGTAAAAAATAAATCACCTGCTTAAACACAATGCTGCTTCGCTGTAGTAGGTGAGTAACCTAAGAGCCATTCATCTAATCATATTTGTATCTGAATTTCACCCAAGTCATATTTTAAAATCTCAGCAGATCTTGTGGAGGAAAATACTAATTTTTAACTCTTAAGTAATTGTTAATTACTAACCAGTTATTACAAGTCAAGAGACTAAGATTCAAGAACATCACCTAATGGCAGTCATTCCAATTAATTACTTTATTAACCACCTGTTGATTTGTTACTAATTCAACTCACATCCAGTCTTGAAGTCTATCTCAAGTCAACCATTAAGTTACAATGACTTAGTATATTTAGAGTTCACTAAGTTTTTTTTAAAAATGTTGTTATAATACATCAAATCACATTTTTTCCTTTGGCAATTTATATATTCCTATCTAAATATTATGGATACAGATTTTTTTATATTCTGACCACCTTCAAATTGATTAATCTCAGCCTATTTTTTTGTATCTTAAGATATTACTAGACCACTAGAGAGTGGCTTAAAATTTACACTTATTTCTCAAAACATGATACTCTATCCTCTCTATCCTGTAAAATAACTGACTCCCATACATACAAATTTTGTAATAAATCCAATTTTCTAGAAATTATTCATATTCTGTTAGAAATGTACGATGATATTACTTGAATAGCATAATAAAAGACTTAATAATTATTTAGCTTTCATTTAATTGAATAGAAAATTTAATAAATTAAACATGCAGCATTTCAGTATTTTAGAATTTATATATATGTAAAGGAACCCCACCCCTTTTTGTTCTTTAAACCTTTTACAGAGATCAAGTTAACCTCCACATTCAGTTGCTCTGTTTTTGTATAGAAATATTCTCTCTACTCCTCCCTCTTAGCTCCCCAAGTCGTTTAGGAAATGTTCTTCCAGGTTACAGAAAAACATTTGTAACAACGAATGACAGTAGGTAAAGCCTTCATTAAGTTCATCTTATTTCTGTGGAAACATGAAGAATCCCATGGAAAGCATTCTTTGTCCTTCCCACTCCATGTCAAGTTCTTGTTCTCATGTGAAAATGGGATGAGGAGCATGAATAAGGGTTTCAGACATGGTACCATTCAAGAACCTAACTTTAGCCTTGCTGACTGAAGATGCAGTGCAACCTAGACTGTACCCACTGTTATTTTACTGAGTGCTATGTATGGCTTCTGCTTCTAGAGTGCATAGAAAATGTCATTAAATATATTCATCAGCTGGAATATTGTAAGTATGAATACATGTGCTTATATAATAATGCTGTAGAAGGTGATTTCATGTATTAACCATGTAGGAAAATCTAGCCTGGAATTTCAAATATATTCAACTCATTAAACTGCGAACTGATCTTTTAGCAACCTTATACTTAAATGATTACTTTTAAACCTAGGAGAGAGTCTCTATCCTAAAGACCAATACTGGGAGAGGCTCAGGAATAAAGGTCATATATATATATATATATACATACATATATATACACTTACATATATATATGTATATATATACATATATATATATATCATAAAAGGGAAAATGGATTAACAGTAAAGCCATTTGAGATGCAACTTGATTAATTTTGGAAGCAATTTGAAAAATATCTAATTTATGTCCAAATTGACTTCTATTAAACTTGTGTATTTCTTCATTCAGAGTTTAGGAAATCATTGGTACCAATAATTACAATTAAAAAAAAAACCTCCAACCACACGTTTGTGTTTAAAAATTACATTTGATTTAGGTATTTAAATTTATATTAAAAACCTGAAATCTACCTATACTTATTAAACTCACTGTTAAAAATAAATATTTCAAACATGACTAAAAATATTTTCTTCCAGAATTTCATAGTATGTTGGATTTACAATCATAGCAATACTTATAGTAGTATCTTGCAAGTGACCTTGCACATTTGTCCAAAGGAGCAAGAGAAATAAATTTTAGGAGTGATATTTAAGCAATGTATCAGTCAAGTAAGAGTGAATAAAAAAATTAAAATAAAAATCCAGGAAAACCTGTAAAATGGACAATGATATAAAAAAATCCATTAGAGATGATATGGGAATTTTAAATTATTTAATGTGGCTTCAATACAGGGATGATGTACATATGAGTGTACGTATGTAAGTATGTATATACATAATATATGTGCATATATCTTATTTATATTTTTCTAGGAGTTAAAAAAAAGATGAAAGTAAATAGGCAACCTTTGTCACTAACTTTATAGGCTGCTCAAAGGAGGATGGGTTTTATCTGTCTGTAGCTAATGGTAAGTAAGCCTTTTGAGAGTTTTGTGAAGGGAAGCATCTTGATCAGATGAATATTTAAAAATGATCATTTGCCATCCTGTGGAAAATAGCTTAGAGAATAATGGGTTTAGAAAGGATAGCAGGGAGATGAATCTGATTATGGGAGTCTAAGTGGGAAAGGATGAGAGGATGATATCTTGGTTCTGAAGACAAGTTTTAATTTTACTATTGACAGCCAAGCAACAGAGTGGCAGGTAATATTTTGGTATATTAAACTGATATATTCATATGAATTTGTTATTTAAAATTCATGCTCAATAAACACTTCTTAGACATTGAACTAAAATGCTAGATAAATTCAACGATACTGCACTTTCCAATAAAATTTGCAAGAATAATTTTTGCAAAATATTACTTTCTAATAAACAATTGTTTGTTTACTATTCTTTAAAACTCTCCCTCTTATACTTAGACTTCAGTTAACAGTAAGCATTTAGAGCCCTAGCTGGTTTGACTCAGTGGATAGAGTTTCAGCCTGCAGACTAAAGGGTCCCAGGTTCGATTCAGGTCAAGGGCACATGCCCCGGTTGCAGGCTGGGTCCCCATTGGGGTTCATTCAGGAGGCAGCTGATCAGTGATTCTATCTCATCATTGATGTTCCTATCTGTCTCCCTCTCCCTTCCTCTCTGAAATCAATAAACATATATTTTAAAAAAACATAAAAATGTAGGCACTTAGATAATTAAAATTGCACATGAAATATCTGGTCTCTTTTCTACTTCTTTTTCTTCTTCCCATGTCACAAAATAGGAGCAAATATTTCCAATTCTATTTTTGGCACATTTCTTAGTCTGTCTTGGGCTGCTGGAACAAAATACTGTAAAGCAGATACAAGTCTGAAATCAGAGTGCCTGCATGATTCAGTTCTGGTGAGGACCTACTTCCTGGCTGGTAGACAGGGACTTTCTCACTCTATTCTCATATGGCCCAGAGAGAACTCTGGTCTCTCATCCACTTACAAGGGCACCAATCTCATCATGAAGGACCCACTCACCTGATTTCATCCAAATCCAATTACCTTCTAAAGGTTCCGCCTCTAAACACCACATTTCGGATTAGTGCCTCAAAAATGAATTTGGAGAGTACACGGACATTCAATCTATGGCAGTATGTATAATTATGAGCTGAAGCACACAGATGTATTAAAATTATTGGCAATTTCAAATTATTTATTTATGAAGACAGATAAAATATATACACTGTACAAATATATATATTTCCTCTTTTAATTCCTTCTGCTACTCTTCTCAATACCGTTAGCTATTATAACTCATCAATTTGCTGTACATCTTTTCATAAAATTGCCAGTTTTTACAAATAAAGTATACATACAATAAACTAAAATTGAATCTTTATCCTTGCACATAGTACTAGATAATGGTATATTTTATACTGAGTTGAAATACAGAAAACAGTTGAGAAAATACTTGGTCAAATAATGTAAGCTAGTCATTCTTGGCATTTTTGTTTACAACACATGATCGTGTCCTTGTTACACTTTTTACTTTTCCTGTGATCTTTACCTGATACTCATTCTTTCCATAGCTGCCAGCTTCCTTGCCACAAAAGAGGAAAGAGCACTTGGTGAAATTTAAAAACATTCATGCTGAGGTCACACCAATTGTATGACGTGTTAGTTGACTAGGCTCTGGTCATATTGGCCTTCTCTCTGGTCCTCCAACATGTTCAGGGCCTTTGTATTTTTATAATGGCTTTTTTTTTTTTTTCTCTCTATGTAAGTTTCATGAGATTCTGGAGCTTATTTTGAATTGTTTACTCTTGTATCTACTGCCTAGTTCAACACCGGATCATTTTAAATTCTCACATTTATTTTTTAAATACATGACTGTAGATTTTAAATTCATGAATGTAGATTGATTGGGTTCAACACTCAACAAAATCTCTCACACTTTCTAATGCTATGCACAATCTACTGAGGTGCTCAATTCTTAGAAATTCTCATAAGAATTTGGTTTCTTATCTACAGGGAAGTTAAACATTCAAGAAGGAACTTTTAAATAATCAAAGCATTGCCTATGGCTATTCTGTTTTAACTTTCTGTCTTTGATGTGCCAGTCAACTAATGTGGTATATTTCTCTTCCCCCAAGCTAGTCTTGAAATATTTTTCTTTCTTGCTTTTTTAAAACATTTACTACTGATTGCATCATTTTGCCAAAATGGGATATATATGTCTTACTAAGGGTCAATCAGACATCAAGTTCAGCTATTTTAAGCGAAGGTGCATCAGGATGATTCTTACTGGAATAGGGAAAGGATGGTTGAGTCTTTGAAGACTACCTATCATTTTCCTCTCTGAAACACTCTAACCTTTGGAAAGAAGGAAATATATAAGTAGTCAATGTACTGTATACTTACATTAAATTCTTTGATGTAAATTTTATTAATACATACAGAGAAACATAATGTTGTGTGAATATGTTTATATATGCATAGGTATGTAAACGGACATTCATATAAATACACAAGTGGAAACAGTGCATGCTTTCTATCTTTATTATTTTTAAAGAATATTTTATTTTACCTGGTACCTTTGTGGCGTATCTGAATGCAGGCAGCTTGAAATTACTTGCTTAAAGCTATAGTAATATATTTATAGAAGATTACTCAAATGTTTTTATTCATCCTGAAAGATGTATCTGCAGGGAAAAACTTATCTTTTTAATTCCACACATACTTAAGCCTCTAAATTTTGTTCTTGCCAGCAGAGATTTCCTGTCAAACACATAATTTCATGTTTGGTCTCAACCTGTTAATGGCTTATATCACATTTAAGATATATTAGGCAAGCTGAGCTCAATTTACTTAAATCTGTAGACTTATGCATTGAATGGACATTAAGGGAATGGTGGTTCTGATAATTTCTAATGGTTAAGTTAAAGGTGACAACAATGTATTGGTATAAAACTTTATTTTAATAAAGTTATATTTACTTCACTTTAAGTGGGAATGATTTTCCTGATTATTTACAAATTTATGAATAGACATTTAATAAAACAAAATTATTCCTCAACCTTAAAAGATAGTAGTTCTTATGGACATATTTATTTTAAATTATTTTAGAGAGGATAGATTGAGTACAACAGAATTTATATATATTTTATTCTTTTAAATTTTATCTTTACACATTTAAGCAAATAATTATTTTAAAAATATATCAGTTGATATTCAGCTCATCTGGGTTATCTTAAGCATAATGTTAAGATAGAAAATTACTTATATTCTTGTCATGCTTGTGATACATTAATCTAGTATTTAGGAACTTGCTAAACAACTTTATTAGGCAAGTTTTAGATTTTTAAAAAGTTTTCTTATGCAGACAATTATTTCCTTTGTTAATTACAAAAGACAGATTTTTCCATTTCAAGTATTTTATCTTTTATTTTCTCCACCTCCACTAATTTAACTTGTTAGTGTATCATTAGAATACCCAACAGAAAGTGTTGGTAAGGGTCCTTGACACAAATTTAGTTTTAAATAGAAGACAGGTAAAGTTTTATCATTTCATTTTCTGTTATGTTTTCATAATGTTAATAGGTTTAATAAACTTTCAAATTTGATTAAAAAAAGTGTTGGTTTTATTCAAATTTTGTCCTCAACAGTATTCATCTTTCTAGTCAAAGACTACTCATAAAAACTGCCATCTTGACCAAATTTTAGCCATACTTCTCTGAGCTCTTTTCTCAACTAGCCCTCATTTTTGGGCTTTAATGTCTGTCTTTGAAGAAACCAGTTTTTGCAATAATCCTCTTATCCTTGATGCATGATTACTTTCCATATCTAATCAAACTCTTCATTCTCTATCCTTCATATTGATCACTCCAGCCCATTCTCAGCAAGAATTCTGTTTAGTCAGTCTAGCAAGAATTATTCCTTCCTTTGATATCTCCATGTGTCCTCTTAGCAATTTTATAGTCAGAAAAACCTTCCACCCCCAACCCCTCCCACCAGCATCCTCTTTCGCTATAAATCTCTACTTGTTCTTATGGTAGTCAGAGTTGAGCCTGATTTCTCTCACCTAATACTATAGTTTTGATACCTTTTTCAATACTCCTGATAAAGGCTTCCTTACCCCTTTTACAGGTGTCAGGGTAATTTTTCCTTTAAGCATTGTTCCATGAGTCAGATATGATCAGATTTATCCCTGGACCCCAGGACCGGTCATCTGGAACCCAAGAGAGCACACTTTTGAAGCTTTTGTCTTCACTTCTCAATGATTGATTAGGAATCCGTTTCTGAGTTGAACTCCTGAGCTAGTGCTGTAGTCAACTGATGCAATGTAAAGGTGGATTTTTATTCTTAGTCAAAATTAAATCCCTGAGTATACTCTAGAACCTACTTTAGGATCCCAAGCCAACAGAGGCTAAATTGCAATCTAAGGTTTTCTGTTTCTAAGGAGCAGAGGCTGAATTAAGAGTCTTGGGATTCTCTGTTCATAAGACACAGAAACTGGCTGAGAATTCCAAGCTTCTTTGTTTATAAGGTACTACTTTTATTGGAGCTGGCAATTGTGTTAATGTCTTGTACTTAGAGTGGTAGGTATGTATGTGTTTGTGTGCATGTGAGATTTGATAATAATAATGAAATTATGTATTTTTAACTATAGGTAGCATATTATATAACCACTAGAGGCCTGGTGGAAAAAATTCGTGCATAGGGGAAGGTGTGTCCCTCAGCCCAGCCTGCACCCTATCCAATCTGGGACCCCTCAAGGGATGTCCGACTGCCCATTTAGGCCCAATTCTGGTGGGATTGGGCCTAAATGGGCAGTTGGACATCACTCTCACAATCCAGAACTGCTGGCTCCCAACCGCTTGCCTGCCTGCCTGCCTGATTGCCCCCTAACCACTCCCCTGCCAGCCTGATTGACAACGAACTGCTCCCCTGCCAGCCCAATTGCCTTAACTGCCCTCCCTTTCCAGCCTTGTCACCCCCAACTGGCCTCCCCTGCAGGCCTGGCCCCCCCAACTGCCCTCTCCTGTAGGCCTGGTCGCTCCCAACTGCCCTCCCCTGCAGGCCTGGTTGCCCCTAACTGTCACCCCTAATTGCCCTCCCTTGCCAGCCTGGTCGCCCCTAACTACCATCCCCTGATGGCCTGGTTGTCCCCAACTACCCTCCCCTGCTTGCCTGGTCTCCCCCAACTGCCCTCCCCTGCAGGCCTGGTCCC
This sequence comes from Ia io, assembly GCA_025583905.1. Classification (NCBI taxonomy): domain Eukaryota; kingdom Metazoa; phylum Chordata; class Mammalia; order Chiroptera; family Vespertilionidae; genus Ia; species Ia io. Next base: position 54,303,125 of record JAJQQW010000003.1, read on the forward strand.
CCCAACTGCTCTCCCCTGCAGGCCTGGGTCCCTCACAACTGTCCGCTCCTGCAGGCCTCATCACCCCCAACTGCCTTCCCCTGCCAGCCATCTTGTGGTGGCCATCTTGTTTCCACATGGGGCGGCCATCTTTGACCACATTGGGGTGGCCATCTTGTGTTGGAGTGATGGTCAATTTGCATATTACCTCCTTATTATATAGGAGGAGGATCTTGATTTGAACCCAAGGTATTGTAACAAATATATTTTTTTTTTCATTCATTCAGTTACATTCTCTCTCTCCCTACCTCTGTTGCCCTGTACAATTTTAGTCAAACATCCCTCACATCTTCTCCTTTGATTTTAATATATAAAATAAGGTGCAAAACTGACATTATCCAGAGAATTTTTTCAATCCCTTAAGAATTTGCTTCCAGGCAATTGTAGTCAGTTTGGCTCAAATACACTCATAAAAATTCTTACAGGTTTAAACCTTTCTTACATTGACATTTGCAAACATTTTGAAAAGGTAGATTTGTGTTTCCAATTAAGTTCATTTGGATTTACACACACCTATTTTCTGATGTACAAAAAAGATAATGCTAAATATAAAATACGACCTTTTCGATGAATAGGTGAGATAACCCAAACCACATGCATCCCACTCCCCTGAAGGAATATTTAAAAAATGCTAAGCTTATTGAAAATTTAAATAGCCTGATCTAGTTTTCATCTTTTTTCTCTTTTCATGCCAACTCTTTAATCAAAGTGCTGAAGAGCAATGAAATGGACAAAGGCAGGAAGCCAGAGAGAAGGAGATAATAAAGAGCCAAATAAGCAACCTTTAAATAACGGAGTTGATTGATTGATGCAACCTATTTAGACAATTATCTTAATAGCTCTGTTTGTTAAAATTTCCTGGTGGTCTTGCCAGATACTCCAAAATAGCTGTGATTCAGAAACAATGTAAGTAGCGTTTATGTGCCGAAGATGGAAAGTCAGACAATTTTGATTTTAAGAAAGGCCCCATAAATTCCAATATGTGCAACCTCTCCCAGGGTAAAGTCCAAGTCATACTGATGTATAGATCTAATGTGGCCACACATGTAAACTCTTGCCACAGTACCCAGTCTTAGTCGATAAGCAATCACTGAATTAATTCACTAATATACAATAGCTGCCATTAATGTTTTAGAAAGCCACTCAGGAAGAAATCAGAGTAGACCACATATACTGAAGGTCAAGGTAATGGTAGAAAACAGTTAATGTCATCTAGTCAAAAACCTATTCAATTTTGCAGAAAAAGGCTTAGAGATTGAATACTTGGTCCATATAACTGACAAATACAGCCAAATTAATTGAACAGACTATTCCACCAGCCTAGGTTTTTCATGATGTTTTCTATTTAAAATAACAACATCTATCTATATAATAGAGGAATATGCAAATTAGCCAGGACACCATAACATCACTACTGAACAGCAGGGACCTCAGGCTGCATGCCCCGCCCCAGCGCTGGGCTGGGGGACCTCAGGCTGCACCCCCCGCCTGGTGGGGCTTGATAGGGGACCTCTGGCTGCACTCCCCGCCCTGGTGCCAGAACGGGAGACCTCAGGCCCCAGCCCCTGCACCTGGATGGGAGACCTCAGGCTGCGCTCCTGCCCAGTGGGGCTTGATGGGGGAACCTCAGGTGTGTCCCCTGCCCTGGCGCTGGGCTGGAGGACCTCAGGCCGTGTCCCCCATCCAGCAGTGCTTAACTGGAACCTCAGGCCGTGCCCTCTGCACCGTTGCTGGGCCTGGAGACCACAGGCCGCACCCCCTGCCTCAGTGCCAGGCCAGGGAACCTCAGGCTGCACCCCTTCCCAGTGGGGCTTGACGGGGGACCTCAGGCTGTGCCCCTAGCCCAGCAGGGCTTGATGGGGACCTTAGGCCACACCCCCCACCCCAGCGCTGGGCTGGGGGACCTGAGGCTGTGGCCCCCACCAGGAGGGGCTTGACAGGGGTGGGGCCTGCCAGGTCTGGGTCTCCTGCATTTTCGAAGCACGTGTGGGTGGTGGGCAGGGAGTTGACTCTAGGTCCCGCAGCGAGCCCAGACTCTAACAGGAGGGAGATTTTCATTTAGATTTTACTAATTTTCTTTCATCTCTGACACTTCTATTATAGAGAAAAGGCAAATAGCAATATTAAAATATTTCCTCTAATTCCCTTTCAATGTGCACAAATTTCATCCACCGGGGCACTAGTATATTGAATAATATAGAGTTATAGGATTAATGTACACAGCCAAAAATTGAGCAATAAACTAATTTAACAGGGACAAGAATGTGAACATATATTACATTTATACCTTTGTAATGATTCCCCCTATCTTATAAATCAAAGTTATTCATCAAGCAAATGTTTATCTTACAAACAGGTTTTATGCTAAGGCACACAAATATATACCAGAATTGAGAGACAGCATAATGCCTTCTTTGAAAAAGAAATGTATACGTAGCAATGGCAGGACTAAAAGAGAAATAAATGTTAGCCTTAGGTGGATAAGCAAAATCTCCCTTTAGGATAGAGCTCATCAAGTTTCTTCTGATAATGGTCAGATAGGAAATATTTTAGGTTTTATAATGCAGAGAGTATGTATCAGAATTACTCCATTCTGTTGTTGTAGCAGCACTTAAGAAGCCGTAGGCACTCTGTTTTAAAAACAAAGTCAGGAAGGGGGGGTGTGGGGGGAGAAGTGCGTTACTCCTCTTTAAAACATTTTTTAAAAAGTAGGCCTGATTTGGCCTGAGTGTAATACTTTACTGACCCTGCTCAAGGGGAAGTTACTAGAAGAATAAATTAAATATTTGAAGAACACTTAAAATTGGAAAATGATATAACTAAATTGTTTAAACTTTGTTCACATATGTGTTTGAAGTTAATGAAAAAATTAAATACATTTAAGTACAGAAGAAAATAGGATTTCATTTCAGACCATTGTTTAGTAATTTGGGCTCAGTTGCCCTTTTAAAACATGAATAAAAACATGGTTTAATAAAACCTTCAAAACAAACTCTGTGATTTAGTGTATAGTGAGAATTCTAATAAAATTTTGTGACCAAAGACCTAGACCTTTCTGGGTCTCTGATCCTGCACGAGGGACTAGGCTGTTGTGCATTTTAAATTCTGTCTACCTGATGAACTGGATTCCTTGTGAAACAGGAATTTTGGGGGTGAAAAAGGAGAGATTTAGAACATTTTAGAAATTTTGGAAATTAAGGAGAGCATGGAGGGAGCACAGTGCTGCAGAGCAGCAGAAGGTACATTTCCATAGAATGGGGGAGCTAGGAACAGCAAAAAGTCTATATTTACAAAATAAAGGGAAGTGATACCTAATTTTTGGACTGGAATCCGGATTCTTTGTCTGACGGAATCAAAGAATGAATCTATGGACAGAAAGTGGTATAGCAAAGGTGGAGATTTATTGAAGAACAAGTACAGAGTCTGGAGTGAGGAGAGAAAAGAGTCCCAGGGAACTGACTCCCATGTGAGGAGGGGGAGAAGGGTCCCCCTGAGTCCCTCTTTCTTACAGCTTATAAAGGCTGCAGATTCTGGTGCCTTGATATTCCCTCTGATTGGTCACTCCTGGGCTCAAAGGTTGAACCTCACATGGGACATGTGAGGTTCTCCCCCCTCCTTCCTTATTGTTTTCCTATTCCCTTTGGGCTTTCTTCCTCTCCTTCTGAATGAAGGGCTTCCTTATCTTTATTTTGTAAATATAGACTTTTCTTGGCTACTTCCAGTTCCCTTGTCTTATGTAAATACTAGTGGCCCGGTGCACAAAATTCATGCATGGAGGTGTGTGTTCCTCAGCCTGGCCTGCACCCTCTCTAATCTGGGACCCCTCGAAGGATGTCCTGCTGCCAGTTTACAGGGATTGGGCCTCAACTGGCAGTCGGACATCCCTCTCACAACTGGGACTGCTGGCTCCAGCTGCTCACCTAACTGCCTGCCTGGCTGATTGCTCCTAACCACTCTGCCTGCCAGCCTGCTCACCCCCAACTGCTCCCCTGCTTGCCTGCTCACTCCAAACTGCCCCCCATTGTCCTGATCACCTCCAACTAACCCCCACTGACAGCCTGCTCACACCCAACTGGACCCCATGCTGGTCTGCTTACCCCCAACAACCCAGCCCCCCACAAGCCCAGTCACCCACAACTACCATCCCATCCTGGCCTGATCACCCCCCAGTGACCCAAGCTCCAAGCCCCTCCTTTTTTCTTTTTTCTTTTTTCAGTGCCTCCTTGAGTGGAGGCCAGGGCCAGCTGGAAGCAGGTATCTGGGATTTATTTCACTTCTATAATTGAAACTTTGTAGCCTTGAGCAGAGGCCAGGGCCAGCCAGGGCGGGTGGGAAGCTTGGCTTCCTCCATCGCCAGGGTCAACCCAAGCCTCCCGCTGGCTCCAGCTCCATGGCAGCCACCATCTTCGTTGGGTTAATTTGCATACTTGCTCCTGACTGGCTGGTGGGGATTACTTGTGGGCGTAGCAGAGGTTCGGTCAATTTGCATGTTTCTCTGTTATTAGTGTAGATACCTGTTGCTGCCCCCTTGTCTTATAGAAATGTAACTGCACCTGGCTTCTTTGTGTTATGAAAATGTACCTTCTCCCAGTCTGCATCCCCGCGCTTTTCCAATTCTAAAAAATCCCTAAGCCTGCCTATGTCCCCTAAAATTCCTGATTCATTAGGAAGCCCTTCATCCAGAAGGAGAGGATAAAAGCCCAAAGAGAATAGAAAAACAATAAGGAAGGAGTGGGGGAGAACTTCACATGTCCCATGTGAGGTTCCACCTTTGAGTTCAGGAGTCACTATGGTAACCAGTCCAACTAGTGACCAATCAAAGGGGATATCAGGCACCAGGATCTGCAGCCTTTATAAGCCATAGGGAAAAGGAACTCAGTGGGACACTTTCCCCCTCCCCATGTGGGAGTCTTACTTATTCTTCAATAAATCTCCACCTTTTCTATACCACTTTTTGTCCGTGGATTCATTCTTCAATTCCGGTGGACAAAGAATCCGGGTTCCAGTCCAAAAATTCAGTTTCACTTGCACTGTTCTTTTCACCACAAAAAAATTACTTTACTAGTTTATTTTGTAGGCTCCCAGGGTAACTGAGGCTTGGCCCCATGCTTTGTGACCCCCTTCCCCTGCTGACCATGTTGAATCGGAATTTTTGGACTGGAACCTGGATTCTTTGTCCACCAGAGTCGAAGAATGAATCCACGAACAGAGAGTAGTATAGAAAAGGTGGAAATTTATTGAAGAACAAGTACAGACTCCAAAGTGAGGAGAGGGTAAGAGTCCCACAGAATGGACTCCCAAGTAGGGAGGGGAAAGAGTCCCACTGGGTTCCCTTTCCTTATGGCTTATAAAGGCTGCAGATCCTGGTGCCTTGATCTCCCCTCCTGATTGGTCACTATTCCCTTAGACTGGTTACTACAGTAACTCCTGAACTCAAAGGTCAAACACCATATGGGGCGTGTGATGCCCTCCTTCCTCGTTGTTCTTTTCCTTCTGGCTTTCTTCCTTCTTTTTTATTTTGTAAATAGAGACCTTTTTGGCTACTTCCAGCTCCCTTGTCCTAGGCAAATGCAACTATTGCTGCTCCCTGCACCTGGCTTCCTTGTGTTATGAAGATGTACCTTCTCCCAATCTGTAGCCTTGTGCTTTTCCATGGACCCCAATTCTAAAAATTCCCTAAACCTGACTATATCCCCCTAAAATTCCTGTTTCAGTGTTTCATTACTCCAACTGTTGGCTGTATCACATGACTCTGCCTGCGGACCATGCATCAACAAAAATTACCCGTTGTTCTTTTTGAAACACCGCTGACTGACCACTGGGTCAGCCAACCCTCGAGAGTCCAGCTGCCCACCAATCAGAAAGCATTTCCCTAGCAAACCCGTCCCTTGGGTCATCACCTCCTTGCAACTCCCGCCTTTAAAGCCTTAGCTTTGCATGTCCCACCTCAATACAAGTCTTTGGTTTTTGCCAGAGGCTGCATTCGCTGCTTTGCAAGTCATATCAGAATAAAAGTCTCTCTTAATTCCTCAGAAGAGTCCTGTGGAACTTTCGTTTATAACAGAAACTTGTAACGTTCCCTTTTAGTTCTCTGAGTGGCATCAACTGTTTGAGTCAGTCAGATGCATAAATAAATATACATCAACTCATAAACAGGTAGAAGATGGAAGTTCCAAGACAAAATTAATTACCCTAATGTTGAGTGAACATGCCAAATGAAGTTTTTGTGCCAGGTAGCAACTTTAACAGATAAAACCAAAACAAATACATGTTTAGATTTCTGCTTACACGCAGACACATTTACACCATTCTGTGGTGCAAGGATAAAAGTCTTGGCTTATATTAGGTGATAATAAACTAATCTAATTAAGTATTGCATGCTAATTGTATTTAAGTGATAATGAGCAACACCTTACAAATAAGAAAAAATCATTGTAAGGAAGAATACTCCCTTGGGAAGGCTAAGTGTTCAGAGTAATGCTGTCTAATCATATCTAATAAAAGAGTAATATGCAAACTGACTGTCACTCCAACACACAAGATGGCTGCCCCCATGTGGACACAAGATGGCCATCACAAGATGGACAGCAGGGAAGGGCAGTTGGGAGGGAACAGGCCTGCAAGGGAAGGCAGATGGGGGAGATCAAGCCTTCAGGGGAGGGCAGTTAGGGGTGACCAGGCTGGCGGAGGAGGGAAGTTGGGGGCGACTGGGCCTGCAGGGAAGGGCAGTTGGGGGAGACCAGGCCTGCAGGGGAGGGCAGTTGGGGGGGACCCGGCCTGCAGGGGAGGGCAGTTAGGGGCAATCAGGCTGGCAGGGGAGTGGTTAGGGGGTGATCAGGCTGGCAGGCAGAAGTGGTTAGGGGCAATCAGAAAGACAGGCAGGCGAGCAGTTGGGAGCCAGCAGTCCTGGATTATAGGATCGGGCCTAAATAGGCAGTCAGACATCCCTCAAGGGGTCCCAGATTGAAGAGGGTGCAGGCTGGGCTGAGGGACACACACCCCCGTGCACAAATTTCGTGCACCGGGCCTCTAGTAGAAATATAATAAAAGACACATTAACAATTTTAAATTTTAAAGTAACCACATTTTTATAAAATAAATAGGAAAAAGACAGAAAGATGCAGCATAAAAACAACAACAGTAAAGCCCTGGCCAGTGTTCCTCAGTTGGTTGAAGTGTCAGCCCATGCACCAAAAGTTTACAGGTTTGATCCCATGTTGGGGCATGTGTGGGAGGCAGCCAATCTAATGTTTCTCTCTCACATCGATGCTTCTCTCTCTCTTTCCCTTCCCTTCTCTCTAAAACGAATGAAAATATATCCTGGGGTAAGGATTGAAAAACAAACAAACAAACAAGTAAATTATCTCAATTATTTTCTATTTATTATATGCTAAAATAATATTTTTGATATATGTGTTAAATATAACACATTATTAATATTAATATTTTGCTTCTTTTTACTATTTGGATTACCTACATGTCATGTTCTCAACATCCATGCATTGCTAATGATTACTGCTTTAAACAGTAAAGGCTTAAAGTCCAGCCCCACATCTTATTGAAGCAGGAATTTTAGGGGGACATAGGTAGGCTTAGGGATTTTTTAGAATTGGTATCCACGAGAAAAGTGTGGGGTTGCAGACTGGGAGAAGGTACATTTCCATAACACAAAAGCCAGGTGCAGTCACATCTCCATAAGACAAGGGAACTGGAAGTAGGCAGGAAAGGTCTATATTTACAAAATAAAGAGAAGGAAACCCTTCATTCAGATGGAAAAGAAGAAAGCCCAGAGGAAAGGAGGAGGGAGAACCTCACATGTCGAAGGGGAATAGTGACCAATCAGAGGGGATATCAGGCACCAGGATCTGCAGCCTTTATAAGCCATGGGGAAAGGAACCCAGTGGGCCCTTCCCCCATCCCTACTTGGGAGTCCATTCTGTGGGACTCTTCTCCCCTCCCTACGTGGGAGTCTGTACATGTTCTTCAATAAATCTGTACCTTTGCTGTCCGTAGATTCATTCTTCGATTTCGGCAGACAAAGAATCCAGGTTCCAGTCCAAAAATTCGATATCATTATCAGGTAAATTAACTTGATCAAGTTGTGCAAATTCCCTATGACAAATTTATTTTCTTGATATGAACATAAACATAGTAACTATTTTGTCACATGTATGTGAAGATAAAATATTATCAATATAAAATGCTTATACTAAAGAATGTTAGCTAATATTCTCATTGTTATTGGCAATAGCATTTATCTGCTATGATTCATACCTGGAAAAAGTATAACTTCCAAAACATACCATCTCTGACTTTTATTTAATGTGAGATTAATTCTATATATCAACTTAGCAAGGCTATGGTACACAGTTGTTTGTACCAGTTTAGATGTTGCTGTGAAAGTATTATTTTAGATGTGATCAACATTTAAATAAGTAGACTTTGAGGAAAGCCAATTGCCACCCATAATGTAGGTGGGCCTGCCCTAATCAGTTGAAAGTCTTGAGAAAAGACAGGTTTTCAAAAAAGTAATTCTGCCTCCAGGTTGCCTTAGGACTCAAGACTGCAACATCAGCTCTTGCTGGAATTTCTAATCAGCTGGTTGTTGGCTTGTCCTGCAGATTTTGAATTTGCCAGCTGACATTCATAACAAATTTTAACAGAGAGATTGTCATGGGAAATCCAAGATTAATTTTTACTTTATCTTTAAGTAAGCTTTAAATTCTTTGGTAATGTTCAGTCTTTCAACATTTTTTTTTTCATATCAATTTTCTTCCACTTCTTAATCTGTTGCAACTTTGCAAGGATAGCTAACATCATATGGCATTAAAGTAGATATTTAATAAAATAACTATCCTCAATTGTAAGTTTTTGACTTACTCAACTCACAATGTCGACTGCTGTCCTAGATTACTCCATTGCTAAGATATCTATAGGTGGTAAAATCCAGGAACTTAGTTTTGAGCATGAAGGAAACTTAAGAAATATTCCTCAGTTAGATGTCCATCCCATCCTCACAATCACTATGTTCAATTACTTCAACTTTATTTGTGGTGTCAAAGAAAAATTTGCACCTGACAAATTTAAATAGGCAGGAAGACTTGTTCAAGGCTCTTGCAACAGGGACAGGAGAACAGACCTCAGCCTGGACTCAACCCCATTGAAACAAAGGGCAGGGAATTTTTTAGTGCCAGATGAGCTCCTGGAAAACTAATAGAAAATGTTGGGGAGAGGGTGACCAACACAATGTGTTAAGCACATTGAGTTCTTCCTGAGTCGACCAGTACAATAACTCACTTTTTTGGCTGTTAGTTGAATGCCATGGGACCAAGTGGCCAAGAGACCAGCTCAGCTTTGATTTTACGGGTCCATTGTCATGGCATTTAACAACAGTATTCCTCACCTCTGAGTTCTAAAACAGCAGAACCCAAAATGTTTCCTTAGTGGATCACTAAATAAAATGATGATAGCAAGAGGGTTTTTAGAGAGCCCTAACCAGTTTGGCTCGGTGGATAGAGCGTCGGCCTGCGGACTGAAAGGTCCCAGGTTCGATTCCAGTCAAGGGCATGTACCTTGGTTGCGGGCACATCCCCGATAGGAGGTGTGGAGGAGGCAGCTGATCGATGTTTCTCTCTCATCGATGTTTCTAACTCTCTATCCCTCTCCCTTCCTCTCTGTAAAAAATCAATAAAATATATTTTTTTAAAAAGAGGATTTTTAGAGACAGGAGAGGCAGTTGCGGGGGAAGGGGTCCATGGGAGAGGAATGCAGACGTGATGAGCAGAAACAGCTCTAAGCCACCTGATTATTTATCATACATACGGAGAGGACAGAAGAATGTTACAAGATAAGGGGAAGAAGAGAAGGGGAAGCATTGAAACTGATACCATGCAGGGAAAAGGGGGAAAGTGGCCAATTAGGAAAGGCATGGGGGCATCAAATAAGGAAGGGTCCAATTAGAAAGTGGCATGAACAGACAAAGAAGCTGCCAGCATTTATAAACTTTGAGACAAAGAAACTCACTGGTTCTCCCATTTTTGAGGACCCCCTCCCCAGGGGGCTATTCATTTGGGAACACCTCCCCACATAGGAGTTAGTGTGCACTTACAATAAATTTCCACACTTTTGCTTAAAATCCATTGTCTGTGAAATTTATTCTTCAAAGTTTGTGAGACAAGAACCCAGATCCAGCTTGCTGTTTGGCGTATCAATGGGAGAACTCCAATTTTCACCTCTTGATTCCTAGATGATTAATTCTGGCATTTGGAGAAACAACATCTTGTACCAGTCACTAATTCAGTGCAAATTTTTCCCTAAAGATCAATATTCCAACTGCAATGTGCCACTGAGCTTGCAATGTAAGTTACTGTTCAACAGAACATTCTAACATTTTATCAGGCTTCCTATACTTCAGAATGGTGGGGTGCAAGGTTCAACAGTGAATTCCATGAGAATGAGCCCAATGTCATGCTTCATTACTTTAAAATTAGTAATGCTGTTGTGTGAAATACTGTGAGGGTAGAAACTTATTATGTCTACAGATGGTGATATTAGAAGAAGCATTGCAGGCAGGCAGGAAATGAAAATGCATATACAGATTAAGTATTCATTCCAGGAAGACTAAAACATTGTTCTATTTTTAAGGGAAGTTTGCAAATATATTCAATTTGACTCCAGAGAGTGACCAGGGTACTGAGGTATGGTGCCATATTAAGGACTCAATGTTTGTCTCTGCTATGAATAGGCTGGGAAAACAGCAGTTGCTATCTACCTATTTATATATCTATATATATCTATCTATATCTATATCTATATCTATATCTATATCTATATCTATATCTATATCTATATCTATAAATATATGCAAATTGTTTCCTCGGAAGTTCAACGGGGAGACCGGGAGTTCTATCACTTACTATGATGTGCGCTGACCACCAGGGAGTGGTGTGGAATGAAGGAAGGCCCAGGCCGGCAGCCAAAAGGCCCTGAACTTCTCTGATGGGCCCTGATTGCCAGCCAGGCTTAGGGACCCTATCCGTGCATGAATTTTATGCACCAGGCTTCTAGTTATCAGATAAACCTGGATATTTCAAGGTCCATGTTGCTAACATAGTACATGACTTCCTTAGTCACATCCCTGCTTCCATAGGCACAGTTTTACTATTTGCAGAAGCTGTTTGTGAAAGAACAGGTTATTAAAATCCTTCTCTTCTGAGGCTGTTCAGTCTTAAGCCTTTATAGGGTAAACAAATACCTTAATCATTTAAACCAATTAACAAAACTACTTAAACAAATACCTAAATTACTTAAACAAATTAAGTAATTCTTTGAGGCCATTGAAAGATGTCAATCCACATACCTCTTCTTCAGTCCTTCCTGTCACTGTTCTAATTAATTATTCTAAGCTCCTGACAATACAACCAAACCATTAGCTTTAGTCTATCAATAGGGCATATCTCAGTCTTCTCATCTTTCAGGCAAAATAAACAGCCAGATATTCAGCCCCTAAGAGAATTTCCCCTCTCCTGTTCTGAGGGCTACCCCTGAGTGCTAGAGCTGTCTATTTTATGCCAGTAAATCATGCAGAACTTTATATTTAACAACCCTAATTATTTTATTCCTCTGGTCATAATAATCTCAAGAGGGTACTGGTATGGAATGAGAAATGGAAATCAATGGGAAAGAAGCAGGAAGTTCTTATTCTTAGCCTCTTGTTCATGCAAATGACTTGTTCCCTCTGGATGTGCTTAAGGCTTATGGTAATGGAATACTGCTTTGTATGTCAAACCTTCTGGTGTTGAGGATAAGAGAAGTTCCAGTTCATGCTGTGGTCCATGTTTCTATTATGGCTCAGTAGCAAGCCCAAAGGCGTTTTTCAGAGGGCAACTTTTGATTTGCTATGGATGACATATATTTACTCCAAAACCCCTGAAGTTCTATACTGGATTCACTCAGAGTGATCTGCTAAAGGCGCCATATACCAACCTTATCTGATTCATACATTCCAAGAACCATTTGTCTCCTTAGTCTTATGGCCCAAGTAGCAAAGCCGCTTGCATAATAGAACACCAACCTGATTCAGATCCTTCTCTCGCTCCCACTCCACTCAACACTGTATTTCAGTGAGGTGGGTGTCAGCTCCAAAGCCCGAAAAAGCCCACTGGGGATTTACCCTTTCTTAGAGGTAGATGGTGCCAGAGGCAGCAGTGCTTCAACCTGTCACAGAAATGCTGCACACTCAGAGAGTTTATGGAGGCGGGAGCTCTGAATTTCTATGACATTTATTTGCCACCTAATAGCACATATGTATCTAATCAATAAAAAGGATTGTTTGTATTCTTGCTCACCAGCTCCAATCAATTTCATGGACCAGCATCATGTCCTATGTGATTGAGAGGACATCAAGGTCCTATACAATCTATCATGAGTGAGGACCAGACAGTAAATATAGCTTTGAGGTAGGAAAGTGGGGTTTATGATTGGACCTGCCAGGTAAGCTTTCTTTGCTGGTCTTTGCTAAAAGGTTTAGATCGGTAGCTGAATATAAGGTACCATGGGGTGGTATTTAAAAAAGTGAGTTGTTTCAGTAAGTACAGAGAAAAAGACTTGATTTTCCTACCATATTAAATACAGCATGGGGCAAAAGTAGGTTTACAGTTGTGAGTTCCTGAAACAGAGTTTACTCTTGTATCATTATTTATTAACTAGAGGCCCGGTGCACAAAATTCGTGCACAGGGGTGTGTGTCCTTTAGTCCAGCCTGCACCCTCTCTAATCTGGGACCCCTCGAGAAATGTCCAACTGCCGGTGGGATCGGGCCTGAACTGGCAGTCGGACATCCCTCTCACAATCCAGGACTGCTGGCTCCAAAATGCTCACCTGCCTGCCTTCTGGATTTTCCCTAACCGCTTCTGCCTACCAGCTTGATCACCTCCTAACCACTCCCCTGCCAGCCTGATTGATGCCTAACTGCTCCCCTGCCAGCCTGTTTGCCCCTGACTACCCTCCCCTGTAGGTCTGGTCACCACTAACTGCCCTCCCCTGCAGGCCTGGTCACCTTAACTGCCCTCCCCTGCAGGCCTGGTCCCCCCCTACTGCTCTCCCCTGCAGGCCTGGGTCCTCCCCAACTGCCCTTCCCTGCAGGCCCGGTCACCCACAACTTCCCTCCTCTGCCGGCTTGGTCACCCCTAACTGCCCTCCCCTGCAGGCTTGATCGCCCCCAACTGCCCTCCCTTGCAGGCCTGGTCTCTCCCAACTGCTCTCCTCTGCTGGCCATCTTGTGGTGGCCATCTTGTGTCCACATGGGGGTAGCCATCTTGTGTGTTGGAGTGATGGTCAATTTGCATATTACTCTTTTATTAGTTAGGATAGAGGCCTGGTGAATGAGTGGGAGTCAGATGGTTTGCCCTGCAGGGTGTCCTGGATCATGGTGGGGGTTCCCTTGGGGCATGGGGCGGCCTGGGCGAGGGGCTTGTGGTGGTTTGCAGGCTGGTCATGCCCCCCGGGGACCCCAGTGGAGGTCCTGGTATCTGGGATTTATTTATCTTCTATAATTGAAACTTTGTGGCCTTGAGCGGAGCCAAGCCTCCTGCTTGATCCGTGCCGCAGCCATTTTTGTTGGGATTTATTTATCTTCTATAATTGAAACTTTGTAGCCTTAAGCAAAGGCCAAGGCAGGCCAGGGCAGGCAGAAAGCTTGGCTTCCTCCATCGCCGGGGGCAACTCAAGCCTCCTGCTCTCTCCAGCTCCGTGGCTGCCACCATTTTTGTTGGGATTTATTTATCTTTATAATTGAAACTTTGTAGCCTTGAGTGGAAACCTGGGCCTTGCCAGGGTGTGCGAAAAGCTTGGCTTCCTCCATTGCTGAGGAAACCCAAGGCTCCTGCTCACTCCGTGGCCACAACCATCTTGGTTGGGTTAATTTGCATACTTGCTCCTGATTGGCTGGTGGATGTGGCTTGTGGGTGTAGCGGAGTGATGGTTAATTTGCATTTTACTCTTTTATTAGATAGGATTATTGAAGTATTTTCGATATGAACAACTGTAAGCCTACTTTTGTCCCACCCTATATATCAAAATACATTGAGATCATCCACTGTCCATATGCTTTTTGGCTCTTTCTCACTGAAAGCATGGGAGCAGACAAATGTTTGTAAAAGTCAGATGTATTCGTTTATATTCTATTTTCTTCATTATATGTTGCATATGTGTGCAGATGAGGAGGATCAAGTGGGCCACAAATAAACCTCTCAATCATATGGAAATGGAGCCAACATACAAAGAGGTCTTTACATACTTGTGGTCTATAGTTTGCATAACACCACTTAACACCCAGGTATCATCCTCCTCCCCTTCCTCCTGCTCATCACCATGAATCACCAATTGTAGAAACCAAGAAAATATCCCTGAAGTGAAATTACAGCACTGATACAGGTTTCCTTAACTTCTTACACATCAGTTAAATAGAAATTGTTACCATTATCACTGAAGTATGTGGCACAGTAAAGTAGAAATTTTAAAATACAAGAGAAATAAAAAGAGGAGGGAAGTGAAAGGAAAGAACATATTCATTTGGAAGTTCCAAATAATATAAATTTAATGTGGATACTATACCTTTATGTGATCATTTATTTCTTCATGAAGCACAGATTAGTGAGCACTATGTATCAGAACATATTCCAAACTCTGAAAATACAGATGTAAAAAAATATAATAGTATTCCATATCTTATGAACTGGAGTGAGAACACACACAAGTGCACACATACAGGTAATTTCATAAACAAGATAATTTCATGTTGTATATAGTGAAATGAGAAACTATTGGATACAATAATGTGATAGGAAGTGACTGGGATTATATGAAATTGGCATGCCCAGGAAGACTTCTGAGAGCAGAGATGTGGAAAGGACCAGTCATAAAGAAATGTCCTGAGAAGCAAGAATAAATTACAGTGGCAGGAAATTAGCATGGAGTGCTAGAAAGCTGAGAAGGCTGGTACGCCTTGACTTTATCTGGTGGGACTGAGCCTGTCATATGATCTAAGAGATAGGCGGGAGCTATAAATGTAGTGCCCTATAGGTCACCTATAGGTCACTGAAGGCAGTTTGAATTTTATTTTGTATGTGAAGGGAAGCTACTGTAAGGTTTTAAACAGTCAAAAAATCTTATCCCATATTTTATATAAAATATATTTTTAATTTAAAGGAAATCAATTTTTATTAAGTAAGCACTGAAACCCACTTTGAGAATTCTTATTTTTAACTTTTCCACAGGTGATCTTGTCTCAGCAAGATCTAGCATTCACACATCAGATTATCACCAATCAAATAGGTGTGGAGATTTTCCTGTGAAATGTTTATTTTTTATCACAAGTTACTTACGTGCAGTTTCGTACCTTGAACCCAGTCTTTATTTATCTTAGAAAGTATTATCATTATATTACATAATCAGCAATTATTTTGATAATTATTTCTTAAGTTTGATGGCTAAATATAATACTAAAAGCTAAAATAATTGATTCTAATGAAACTAGAATTTATGGTATTCAATATATACTTAATTTAATACAGAATATTTTGTCTTTACTGATAAAAGGGCATTGTGTTTGTTTGTTTGTTTGTTTTTTGCCTATTAGATTGTATTTATTCTCTTTTTTAACTTTATTTTTATTGCTGATACTATTACAGCTTACTATTCACTAGCCAGTTAATACTCAGTCACAGTAACAATATATAATGATACTAGTGAAACACACCTCAATTTCTATACAATGAATATAGGATAAAGTCATACAATGTCGATATTTTATTTCCAGGTAGATGTTTTGAGATTTCCAATTGAAAATCTAATTCTGAAACTAGAGTGGATTATTAGGATGATATAATTAGATGAAATTACATGTGTATTCACATCTACCTATCTTTAATCTAATTATACAATAATAAGATATACTCATGATGTATTTTTATTTATCAGTCATGTGGATGTCAGAGAGAAAGTATTTTGTATACATGACTGCTTTCAAACCTTAAATTAGGTTCATATCCTACCTTCGACTGACAGATTGAATTTAGCACATCTATTTGGTCTCATTTGAGTTTTAGTACTGTAAGCGATTTTTTTTCCCCAGCTGATTTAGATGCAAAAAGCTAAGTAAGCTAAGGATCTGGATAATAAATAACTCTAAATCAAGCCAATGTTGACCATTCAAAATACATCTATCTGGAGATCTCCTCTATTAAGACAGTCTTCAAAATCACCTTATCCTTTTAATTCTCTTATCATAGTGATTTTTTTAAATTTTATTTTTTATTGATTTCAGAGAGGAAAGGGGAGGGAGAGAGAGCTAGAAACATCAATGATGAAGAGAATCATTGATCGACTGCCTCCTGCATGCCCCCTACTGAGGATCAAGCTTGAAACCTGGGCATGTTTCCTTGACCAGAATCAAACCCGGGACCCCTCAGTCCGCAGGCCAAGGCTCTATCCATGGAGCCAAACCAGCTAGAGCTACAGTGATTTTTTTTTAAGTTTAATAAAAAAGGCAGCAAGTATAAAACTAATGAATTACAACTATTTGAAGAATTATAGTAGCTTGATTTACTTAACTTATTGTTCTTTGACAAGTTGATCTGTAAATGATTAATGATATAGCACTTCTGAATGATGCTTTCAGCTATGGAAATTTTAATTTAAGAAAATATTTTAAAATTAGTAGTAGTGATATCTGAGTAATTTCACTGGATTTTAGATTATTGATATGGTTTTAGAAAGGCATTACTTAACAATAAAGAAAAATGATAGAACAATATCTATTCTAGCCCTGTCAAAATGATAGAGTTGAATTTTATAGAACACTAGAGGCCCAGTACACGAAATTCATGCATTGGAGTGGGGGATGCCCCTCAGCCCAGCCTGTGCCCTCTCGCAGTCTGGGACCGCTTGGGGAATGTCCAAGGGGATCGGGCCTAAGCCAGCAGTTAGACATCCCTCTCTCAGTCTGGGGCTCTCTCAGTTCGGGACCCCTCGCTCCTTACCGCCCGCCTGCAGTGGAGGTGGGAAAGGGTCCCACCACCATCTCTGCACTCATCAGCCATGAGCCCAGCTTCTGGCTGAGCAGTGCTCCCCCTGTGGGAGCACACTGACCACCAGGGGGCAGCTCCTGCATTGAGCATCTTCCCTTGGTGGTCAGTGAGCAGCATAGCAACTGGTCGTTCTGCTGTTCAGTCGATTTGCATATTAAGGTTTTATTATAAAGAATATCATTCAATAGTATTTATGAATTTGATAGTAGTACTTTTTTGTTTTCAAGATAGTATACATACGCTTATCTTTTTTTAAATATGTATTTTTATTGATTTCAATGAAGAAGGGAGAGGGAGAGAGAGACAGAAACATCAATGATGAGAGAAAATCATTGACTGGCTGCCTCTGGCAGGCCCCCCACTAGGGATTGAGCCTGCAACCTGGGCATGTGCCCTGACCAGGAATCGAACTGTGACCTCCTGGTTCATAGGTTGATGCTAAACCACTGAGCAACACCAGCCGGGCCATATGTTTCTTTTTAAAATGAGCAGAAACAACAAGTTTAGTTTAGTGATTACATTAATTATTCAATTAGATTAACCCTCTGTAAAAAATATAAAGATTAGCCCTCTGTTAATGTTTGTAAATGCCATCATTCTAATGTGCTACATTGTTTACCTAGATACAATTTTCTATCATGTAGAATAGTGACATTCTCTTTGCACATATCTAGCAGGATAGTATTTCAGTACTGTCACCTACTTATTACCTCCTACACATTCCTTATGTGAGTGCCTTCCCATTCCATATTTTTATGCCATACAGTGCCTCTACTATTGGTGATATAGCAGTAAACAAAACAGATAATGTATTTGTTTTTACACTGTAAAAGCTGACAGGTGAACTTCATTCTCACAGGTGGGTATTGCAAGATGGAATAACAAAGGAAGCATCTCAACATTTTTCAGAAAATGAGAGCTCTAAAATTATACTGATGTGGCAGTGCATCATCATCCTGTAGAGACAGAACATACTCCCACAGAAAATTTAGTTCTGATGTCTGAACTACACTGATGATGCCACCATACACACATACCAAGAGGATAGGAACAACATATCCTATCATCATAGTTACATTATGACACTTTGTGAGGAAAGCAGGATGGCTCCAAGGCAGGTTTGAAAATGTTTTGAAAGACCAAGGAGAGGAGAAGGATTAGGAATTTTCCTTAGGAATTTTATGATAGTTAGGGATTTGATGTTCTCACTGGCATCAAAGGAAAGAGAATCTGAGCTTTCTTAACAGTTTGTCCATATATGCAGCAGAATGGAGGAGAAAGGAATGAGGCTTGAAAGCTATCAACAGCCAAACATTAGAAAATGGAGACAAACTATTACATGTTGTGAGTCACTGAACCTTCATAGATTCGTTTTCATCTCTCATGCTCTGAAATACACATAACTTTATAGACAACGCCCCCTCCCCCACAATGCATGTGCCACTTCTTGTTCATCCAGTGCAGTTAACAATGTCATCCAAAACAAGGTGATGTTTATAGACTGTCCATGTGATCTATCTATGTCCCTTCTGACTATAATTATGGTAGAATAGGAGATTGAACATAACCCTAGGGTAGGACTATAAATGTACTCTTATTTAGCAAACATAAATTTTAAATTATCCAATCCTCACCTCTGAGGGGATAGAAAATAAAGAATTTGACAAATCAAAGACTGTATATATTGTATTAGAGGTCCTATTAATCTGCTTTATCAAGTATACCCAGTTGTATAATATTTGTACTTGAGGCTTCTACTTGGTCAAATTTGTAGTAGTGTACCATTATTGTCTAGTACATGCTAAATTTTGTAGGGGTTAGAGTGATGAATTACATATACATATATATATCCTACCTAATAAAATGGTAATATGCAAATTACCATCACTCCGCTACACCCACGATTGGGCCAACGGGAGGTGCAGGGGGCGGGACTTGGGGTGGCTGGGGTAGCTGATTGGGCCAGCATCTGCGCCACGGCTGTGCTGCAGAACAGAAGGGGCCTCTGGGGCAGCAAGTTCACGTCCCACCACGGACCATCAAAAGCGGGGGAGCTGGGTGCCTGTCTGCTCCGGCACCAGGACTTTCAGAAGCCTCCGCCACGCCAGAGGTTTCTGAAAGGCCTGGTGCACCAGCAGACAGGCACCCAGCTCCCCCGTGATCGAAAGCGAAAGCATGGGAGCTGGGTGCCTGTCTGCTCCGGCACCAGGCCTTTCGGAAGCCTCCGCCACGCCGGAGGTTTCTGAAAGGCCTGGTGCACCAGCAGACAGGCACCCAGCTCCCCCGCGATTGAAAGCAAAAGCATGTAGGGGACCCTACATGTGCATGATTCAATCATGCACTGGGCCTCTAGTATATATATAAAAGCCTAAGCGACCATTCGACCGGTAGCTATGATGCACACTGACTACCAAGGGGAAGATGATCAACGCACAGGCATGGAAACATGGAACAGACTTATGAATCTCAGAGGGAAGCGGGGAGGGGGAGGGTGGAAAGAGATTAACCAAAGATCTTATATGCATACTAGAGGCCCGGTGCACAGATTCGTGCACCAGTGGGGTCCATAGGCCTAGCCTGTGGGAATCGGGCCAAAACTGGCAGTCTGACATCTCCCAAGGGGTCCCAGATTGTGAGAGGTTTGCAGGCCAAGCCGAGGGACCCCACTGGTGCACAAATCCATGCACCAGGCCTCTAGTAGAGAAATAAGAGGACCACTAACCCTTGATATTTTAGGTTATTTATGATAGATACTAAAATCTGCCCCATTTCTGGAATATGATTGTTTTATTTTATGGTTTCCTTTTTCCTATAATAGTCATGAAGGGGACCAGTTCAGAAGTTGTGTGTGTGCTGTGAAGAGGGGTGCAGTTGGAAAATGTTGTCAACTAACAAGAATATTCATTCTTATCATTTACTAGAGGCTCCGTGCACGGAATTTGTACATGAGGGGGGTGTCCCTCAGCCCAGCCTGCACCCTCTCCAATCTGGGACCCCTCGAGGGATGTCTGACGGCCTGTTTAGGCCCGATCCCAGTAGGATCGGGCCTAAATGGGCAGTAGGACATCCCTCTCACAATCCAGGACTGCTGGTTCCCAACTGCTCACCTGCCTGCCTGCCTGATTGCCCTTAACCGCTCTGCCTGCCAGCCTGATCACCCCCTAAGCACTCCTCTGCCAGCCTGATCGATGCCTAACTGCTCCCATGCCAGCCCAATTGCCCCTAACTGCCCTCCTTTGCCAGCCTGGTTGCCTTTAACTGCCCTTCCCTGCAGGCCTTGTTGCCCCCAACTGCCCTCCCTTGCAGGCCTGGTCCCTCCCAACTGCCCATCCCTACAGACCTGGTTCCCCCCAGCTGTCCTCCCCTGCAGGCCTGGTTCCCCCCAACTGCCCTCCCCTGCTGGCCATCTTGTGGCAGCCATCTTGTGTCCACATGGGGGCCGCCATCTTTGACCACATGGGGGTGGCCATCTTTTGTGTTGGAGTGATGGTCAATTTGCATATTACTCTTGTTTTATGAGATAGGATTCAGATGTTTTGTAATGGAAATACTTGGTCTGCAAATTTATTTATTTCTTAATCCCATTATTTTCCTATTCCAACAGTGATCAAGATCGTATTTTGAGTCTAATGGTCCTTAACACATCTGGATATTCTCCTATCCCTAGTATATGGTTACTCAAATAAATGACTCCAGGTCTTTTTGAGATTGATATGATGTTTTAGGTTTGTTCTTTCTGGAGTTCTGATTTTTCCTATAGTCATTAGGTTCCCAATGTGAATATTGACTAAACTTCAGAAATTGGCAAAGGATTATTATATTAAGCCTCCATTTCTTTTGATTCTATAGATTGAGCATCCTTGATAGCTACCAATCTATGTTGACCCCAAGAAGGCCATGTTCAATTGATCATTTGCATAACACTCTGATGTGTTAGCCAAATTGGCTGCCTCTCTTCATTTATTTTGTAATTGTATCTGCCTTACTCCTGACAGTTAAGCACTGCCTCCTGTTCTCCATTTTTTCAAAATTCTATTATCCACTATGATGTAAATGGCCTTATATTTATCACAGCATCTCCTACCATCAACCCTTTTCTACAGAGGAAAGCAACCAAGTGACACTATCAATAGTATTAGCATCACTTTCATTGTATTTTTTGTTGTTTTGATAGATAGTATCATTCAAAGTCCCCCTAAAGAACACAATGGGGAGTAGAATCACATTCTAGCATGTCCATTTTTTGGATATTTTCGGTTCCTCTTTTCACAAACTTCCTTAATCATTCTGGATTCTACTTTTCTAGTATAGCCCATTACATTACTCAAGCTTCCAAAGTATCCTGGCAACGATCAATACCATCTCCTCAGTTTCTTACTAGGATGTTAAATCTTGTATTTTGGAAATATGCTCACATATGGATAAATTGTTTGTCATAAAACTTTATATTGTATCTCTTTTGATACAGTACCTCAAAATCTAGCCCCACAGTTCATTAAGTATATAAATTCTCTCCAAGCACATGAAAGATATAGTTTCCTTTTTTCCTTAGGAGACATAACACTTTTCCTGCTAAGATATTTTGTGACTAATTCTAGTTATGGGACTGATGAGAAGAAAAGAAACTGAATGCAAATATTGAACAATATCTAAATAGCCCTATTACCGTTATAATTAAACTAGGGGCCCGTTGCAGGAATATTTCCTGCAAGACTTCTGGCGGCAGGCTTCCCTCCTGCCCCCCCACCTCTCACGCTGCGGCGGGCGGGCGGGGCGGGGCAGGCCGAACGGGTGGGGCGCCTCCCAGCCCACCTCGCCCCGCACTCCGGACCCTCTGCGCCCGCTGACCCTCTGCAGCCGCCTCTGATCACCCCGACCCGCCACGCACGCTGCCACCGCCTCCTCAGCCCCGCGCGCTGCTGCTGTGCGCCCCACCCACCCGCCCACCCGCCCTCCCCACCACGCGCCACCCGCCTTGCCACGCCCCACCCGTAGCCACCACCGCCTCCAAGGCCACCGCTGCCTCGCACACCACCCGCCATGCCCCATCTGCCGCCTCCACTGTGTGCTCCGCCCACCGCTGCCGCTGCTACCGCTGTGGCTGCATCACCGCGCTCACACTGCCTACCACCGCCTCAGAGGCCACCATGGCCGCGTGCTCCACAACTGCGCCACCGCCCACCCGTGCAGCCACCATGCTTTCTGCTTTCTTCACTCCTCCCTCCCTCAGCATATGCAAATTAACCACCATCTTGTTCGCTCTGATTGGCTGTGGGCATAGCAAAGGTACGGTCAATTTGCATATTACTGTTTTATTAGATAGGATCCTGGTCCAATTCCTTATCATTTACTATCCTCCAGCTACAAGATATTAGAAGCTCTCTCTATGCTCTCAAAGGAATACCTGTACTTTAGCTTTAAATTTCAGATGATATATCTGCAGAATCTCCAGAAAAGAAATAATAAACATTTTTTTAAAACATGGGATGGACTTAATCATTCAGTAGAAAAAGTAGAAGGGGAAGTGCTTAGCACAGCAGAAATATGATTGTTTTCCCTCAACAACAGCACAAATGTATGCAAAAATAATCTTCAGAATACAATGAATTAATCAGACAACCTACAAAGTATGAAAAGAATCCAAATATACTATATCATTTTTGTCAACAAAAGACTGCATATACAAAGTGAACCCAATCTTTTTAGAGGAGCAAAGGAATCAAATCACACTGATCCACAGAGAAAACACTAGCACGTGACATAATTTTACAGTGACAGTGTGCACTTTAGTAAATATTTGCTAATTATTTTTAGTGATTAGCATAATGTTACCAGCAAAGCTTAAATATAGCCATTTCATAATTAATATAACTAAGCTAAACTTAAAATGTTGCCAGCTTGATAATTTAAAATTATAATGAAATTTGACAGGAATCGAGAGAGAAAACAGAGAAAGAAAAACAATGGAGAGAGGAATAGGGTGGTTAACATATCTGTTCTATGTAGTGAGAAGCCCATGAAGCATACATAGTTTAAAGCAGATGAAATAAGAAATGGATATTCATGGAATTATTGATTAAAACTTAAAGAAAATTGGGAGAACTACTTGATATTAGGAGTGTAGGTAAGGATTATATCAATAAAAAATCCCTCATTGATAACAAACAATTAATTTATTAAGTATATAAATTAGTAAATAGCAATTTAGAAATTAGCAGTATGAATATATTACTTAGTTAAATAGAAGAAACTAGTATATCTTAAATCACAATGTGGGAAATTAAACTGGAGACAGAAATGCTATTTTTCTTTTTTTGTAATAAACTCTGTGTATTGTATTATTTTTACAATGTGTATGCATTATTAAATACAAGAGAAAGGATTATAATACCTATCAAAATTGTTTTAAAATGCCACAAATTTGATACACAATTGAGAATTTGCCTTAAGGAAATTAATTATTTATTAAGGATAATAAAAATGTTATATGCATGAAAATTTTATTACAGTGTATGTACAATATTGTAGTGTGAAAACAACCAATAGTGAAGGGATAATATTTGTAAGTATTAAAATAAACTATGATGAAGACTGAAAGAATCTGAACCTATGATTATATGGTATGTTAAAAAAATATAACTGCATGTATTCTATTATAATTATGGATTTAGAAAAAAATAGTGTAAAAAGAAAAAAATGCTGCTAAGATGAGTTAGTGGTTAATGCATGTTGTTATTGTTCTATTTCTTATTGTTCTTTGGTTTTCTAAAACATTCAAGGAGTAAGCACTTTAAAGGGCAAACTCTAATGACATAATCAGGTTGGAAAACATAGATGAGAAACTAAAGATCAAGGACAGGGACCATGCTTGGGGTAGAAAATTAGAATTATTCCAAGTGAAAAGGTTGAAAGACATAAATGACCCAAGAATTACGGAAGATCATGAATATGATGAAAAACCAAACCAGTATGTACCCTCATGATTCCGTCAATCACCAAGTTAAGAAATAGAGTAAATACCCTCAGCCCTGAAATAAGAAACAAACCTTTGCAAAACAGTAGCCCCACTAACAAGCTTTTCATGCTAGGCAAGGCCACAAGTGCCTGAAAGTGACAGTAACTTCTAATTCTACTTGAAAACTAGGCAGCTCCATCTCAGGGTCTTTGCAGGCCAGGTGAAGTGCAAGTTGAGCTAACCTGCATCAACAGCCCAGGAAGTTCAATTGTGTACCTATCCCTACTTGCTGGTGACCATGACTTGTGATACACCCATTATTTTTTTGTTTTTACTTTTTCCATTGAATATGTAGCAAAATAACATAAAAGGTGCAATAAAAATAAAACACATAGTTGCATGCATACACCCAACAAGGATGAAGAGATAGGAAGTTATCAATGAAGACAATCACTGATAGTAGAATATCGTGAAACAAATTACACACTTCCTTCCTGAAAATCTGAAATAGAAGTGGGAACTTGATCTCTTTCCCACACAGGTAGTTGACTGCATATTCCTGCAAGTCAGCCATTTCCTCCTCATTTCCACTTTACAGAAACAAATAATCATTCTTCCACAAAAACAATAACAAAAAACACAAAAAATAACACTTTAAAATTTTCTCTTGCTTTTCTCATAATATTGACTATCTATGATGAATTAAGGACTAATTTAGACGGCTTAGTTTTAGAAATATTTCCAAGATTTACTTTTATTTTGTTAAATTTAAATCTTCTTAGTGTTGTCATTGGAAGTAGGATTCTTGGGTGCCACTGGAATAAGGATTTCTGGAGGCCCTCAGGGGAAGATGAGATATTGTAGAAAGCTTTATTTCTGTGCAATTACACCCCTGAATTTTCAAGGTCACATTTCCTTTTGTCCACCAAGGAAGAAGTCCCATATTGCCTTCAGCAAGGCTAAGATCAAAGCCATGTCCAGAGCTGCCGTTCCATGTCGGGAGAAGTGTCCTGTCCAGCATCAGGCTAACTAGTCCATGTTTCCCACTGCAGTTCATCAGTCCATTGTGTGTGGGGTCTGCAGGACCACATGACTATGGAGGAAACATGGCAGGAGCAAAGCTAAAGGAACCAGAGAGCCAAGAGCCAAGAGAGCAAACTCCTTTGTCTAGGGGATTATGTATTCCCAAATTGTTGTGGGCTTGTAGTGGCCCTGCATCAACAGCCAATGATCTCTGTTTCCAAGATTGACTGACAGGCACCTTCCCTCTGTCAATCCAACTTTACTGCACAAGCATCTAATCTCCCCTCTGTTGGACCCCTTCCCCCGGTGATCTGTGGGAATGGGCTGATACTTCCCTGGGGAGTATCACAGAAGAGTAAAACTGCAGCTTCTTGGTGAAGCTGCCCAAATGGCCATGCTTATATCTGGCCCCCCACTTTGCTCCTTTTTTTCTTATGAATAGCCAGCTAATTACAATGTCATCATTAATACCCAGGGACCTGATCAAACTGAACTATTAACTTGATTTTGAAGAAGGAAAGAGAAATTATAGAATTTAACTGCAAACAGGTTGCATTTTCATTACAATGGGCAACACTTTAACTAAGAAATACAAATAACCTTGAGGACAAATAGAAAGGCATAATATCTCCACCTCTTGTAAGGTCTGGGTTTCAAGTTAGCACTAGGAAGGCTTTAAAATTCTCAAGTGCTTTGCTCTACCACTGAGAACTGCTGCCTCGTTGGTGATAAAGGTGATTTGATAAAATAAATTAACTGTTTATAGTCAATACATGAAAGGGTAATTTTACTTGCACTTTACAAGAAACTAACATTCATAATCTATAAATAAAATTTTCAAAGAAAGACAATTCATGGCTCATAATGAATATTACTGTCAACTTAAAGCATTGACTTCTCTTTTTCAAAATATTACTTTTACCAATTATCACCTACAAACTACTTCAGGCATTTTTCACAGATCCTGCCTCACCAACAGTTTTGGTTTATCATTTATCTGCTGGATAGGTGATAGACACAAAACACCCTACCACCACACTTCTGCCAATTATTCAATTATTAAAAATTTCCAATCTCTCAAACGATGAGGAATCTTTCCCTTTCTAAATCTGTTATCATGTCATTCTCTTCCAAATGCAGGTTCTACTCTTTTCCTTTTCTCATGCCAACAAGCAATTTGAATGAGAGATATATCATAAATATGTGTTCTCTTCTCTGTATCTAGTCTGTTTCTGTATTGTTTGTTTATATATATTGTTCTTTAGATTCCACATATAAGTGAAATCATATAATATTTATCTTTCTCTGACTGGCTTAGTTTACTTAGCATATTACCCTCTAGGTCCATCCATGCTATCTCGAATGTCAAGATTTTATTCTTTTTATGGATAAGTAATATTCCATTGTATATATGTACCACAGCTTTTTCTATCCACTTGTCTATTGATAGGCACTGATAGTTGCCAGAAGGGAGGGGTTTGAACGACTGGTAAAAGAGATGAAGGGATCAAGAAGTAAGATTTGTGTCCAGCCAGTGTGGCACAGTGATTGAGCATTGACCATGAACCAGGAGGTCATGGTTCGATTCCAACTGGGCACATGCCCAGGTTGTGGGCTCGAACCCCAGTAAGAGGTGTGCAGGAGGCAGTCTATTGGTGATTCTCCCTTATCATTTATGTTTCATTTTTAATATGTTTTATTTTAATTTTTTAATTAAACTTCTTTATTGATTAAGGTATTACATGCATATCCTTATCCTCCCATTATCCCTCCAACCCCCCCAACTCATGCCCTCAACCACCCCCCGTTGTCTATGTCCATTGGTTAGGCTTATATGCATGCATATAAGTCCTTTGGTTGATCTCTCCCCTTTACCCCCACCCTCTCCTACCTTCCCTCTGAGGTTTGATGGTCTGATCGATGCTTCTCTGTCTCTGGATCTGTTTTTGTTCATCAGTTTATGTTGTTCATTATATTCCATAAATGAGTGAGATCATGTGATATTTATCTTTCTCTTGCTGGCTTATTTCACTTAGCATAATTCTCTCCAGTTCCATCCATACTGTTGCAAATGGTAAGAATTCCTTCTTTTTTATTGCAGCATAGTATTCCATTGTGTAGATGTACCACAGTTTTTTAATCCACTCATCTGCTGATGGGCACTTAGGCACTTTCCAAATCTTAGCTATGGTGAATTGTGCTGCTATGAACATAGGGGTACATATATCCTTGCTGATTGGTATTTCTGGTTTCTTGGGATATAGTCCTAGGAGTGGGATTACTGGGTCAAATGGGAGTTTCATTTTTAACTTTTTGAGGAAACTCCATACTGTCTTCCACAGTGGCTGCACCAGTCTGCATTCCCACCAGAAGTGCAGGAGGGTTCCTTTTTCTCCACATCCTCACCAGCACTTGTTGGTTGATTTGTTACTCTCTCCCTCTCCCTTCCTCTCTGAAATCAATAAAAACACATTTAAAAAAATAATTAAGATTTGGTACTTACAAAATAGTCATGGAGATGTAAAGTACAGCCTAGGCATATAGTCAACAATATTATAATAACAGTGTATGGTATTATATGAGAATATTAAGAGGAACACTCTGTAAAATATATGGTTATCTGATCACTATGCTATACACTGAAACTAATACAAAATAATATTGAATATAAATTGTAACAGATAAATAAATAAATAAATACCCTTTTTTTTTTTTATTCTGCACAATAGGAAAAAAAATTAGATTTGGGCTTCCAGAGTTAAACAAATTTATTTACAAAAAACAACAACAAAAACAACAATGTTGAAAATGATTATTTCAGATCACCATCCATAAGATCAAAAAGTAAAAACAGAGTATAACAAAAGATCATTTGTAGCACATGAATCTGTACGTTTATCAGCATCTTTCTGCTTAGATACACAGTAAATTATTCACCACAAATTGTATGAAACCTGTTAGTGTGCACATTCAGTCAGAACTTAAGAAAAAAAAATACTGTCAAAATAATCTCTTTTTTCCCTAAGACAGAGTGACAGGAGAGATCAAAGAAGTGCAGTAGACAGACATAATCTATCTTAACTTTAGAAAGGCTTCTGATTCTGTCCTGTAAACCATAATATTAAACACCAGAAAAAATATGACCTTGAAGACAAAAATATTGAGGAGGCTAAACAACTCTTTGTAGGTTTTTAGAGGATTATGTCATCTGAGTAGAGGGAATAAAAGGTGCTTTTAGCAAGTGCTTCTTGGCTCAGTTTTTATTTATTACTGTCATTTACCATTTCTTTCAGAAAAACAAATGTCTTTGTTATTCACTTGGAAATCTGGAGACAGGTAATTGTCCAATCTGTCATTAGCCATTTTATCTTTGTTCCGTTTACCTCATTTAAACACACCCATATCATACTCTTTCCTTTTATAGCCATTCTTCCCCCCTCTCCCACATTGTTTACCTCCTTTTAAACCATAGTAAAGAATATAACACATTGTTATTCATTAAATTCTTTAAAGTGTTTCATTGTGCAGTTTGCAAATAATAAATGTAACTGATTTCAAAAAATCTCTCATCTTAAGAATCATATGGATCATATTTACAATTCAGCTTTGAGACTCCCTCCCAGAGGTTACTGATTCAGAGTCTGAGTTGCATCCTGGGATTGCATACTTACCAACAGTACCTTATTGCAGAGAGCACCTGGGAAGGCACATGAGCTGATTGTCAGCTGAGTCCAGTGGTGTTGGCAGAGCCACGTCCTGGAAACATACAGTGCCAGAGGCAGGTGTGTTGTCAGCCTGACCCATAGCTCAGGTGCCAGGGGGTGGGTTTCATCCAAGGTCAGCCAGGCGCCAGGAATGGACACAATTATGTGGGCTCAGCCAGGAGTGACAATTACAAAGAAGCCATAAGAATGGAGAATTGCAGCTTGATCTTTAACCATGGTTTCACATAATTTCCTTTGTCTTAATTTTTAGTAAAACTTCCTGATATTACACTGTATATAATAAATGCACTGCACCAGTCTCTCCATCAGAGGGCAGTTGTCTCACCTGGTCCCAGCTTTCCCTACTGTCTCTTTCTTTTTCTCAATCCCTAGTCACCCCTACTCAGGACTCGTCATCTGCTCTCTAGCCATGCTGGTTGCGGTAAAGAGAGAAATACTAATACCTAATAACTAGGTATGTTTGGAAAACACAGACTTAAATAACTTAATCTAATACGTCCTACAAGTTATCAAATCAAGATGCAAATAGAAATAGGATATAAGATTAGCAATTGATGCTTTATTGATCCTTTTCACTAAAGTAGTTGAAATTCAATTTACAACATGATCTGCATCTGGGTTATGATGACTAAACCATAACTTTTAAGCAATATTTACATAAGAGCATGACATCATCAAAATTTGCACATTTTTAAAAAATCTTAATATAGTATTCAAAGAGTTGGCATTAGTTAACATTTTGATATAAAATGAGAGCCTGTCATAGATGTTATCTATCACAGAATTTTTTGGCAAGTGATTTAAAGGTTGTTTCAAAGTTACGAATAAGTGTACAAAGAAGGAAGACTCAATTCTTGTTAGAATATTCTTGGTAAGCATTTTTGTGTCTAAAACATCCTCAAAACCATGCTAAATGATTCATTTATATAAGCTCTCCCATCTTTGATCTGAAATTGTAATCTCTATGAAGTTTAAGAAAAAGAGGGAAAATACACAATACATGTGTCATCTACATATACTAAATATGAAGATTTGGTAGAAAACAGCACCCTGGATTGACTGACTACAGGCTGTGAGATGGTATCCAAGTTCTTGCTACAGCAAGACACTAACAGGCTGACTATTGGGGATGATTTTAACCTGGGCTCATTTTCAAATTACACTGGGCTGGAATCAGTCTCTTCATTAGAGGACTCTGGCTCCTTTCTACTTCTCCCCCACCCTCTCTTTACTTCCTACATTAACTTTTGCTAGCAAGGATTGAAAGTGAAAAACATAATTTTGTCTCTAACCTCCCCACAATCTTCAATAGCTAGATACTGCTGACACAAGAAGAATTAAACTTTTCTTCATTGAATGTTCATGGCATGACCTCTGCCCATATGTTAAAATCTTTCTTGGCTCTTTACTAATTCAAACTTCATGTTTGAATAACTCTAAAAAAATTATAATTCCCTGACATACCTGACTTTCATAACCTTATGCCTACATGAAGCATGTCTGGGATGCCTTTTCTGTGTTTCTCCTCAAGGCATATGCTTGATCATCATTCAAGTCTCATCTTTATATTAATTTATAAGCTTTCTGTCATGCACAGCTCAAACATAAATATTACCAACTATATTAAATTTATTTTTCCATGTAATAGTATCAGTCTTTGCTGTACTTGTTCCAAAAACAGCTGTAGATGTATCATGATTCTTCATTAAAACAATAATATAATTGGTAATTAAGGCCTTGGACTCGTTATAGAATGCAACAGTTGGACATGACTTTAAATTCATTTTAACAAAGCTTCATTCCATTATACACAGTGTATATGAATACACTGCCTGGGGTTGCTTTGGGACTGAACCTCTGACCTAAATTGTTCAAATAGTTCAGATGTTGCAATTCAGTGCTCTTCTAAGATCTCTGCTTTTTCTAAAATGTGAGAAAACCAGAATGATTAAATCTTAACTCAGAATCATCTGTGAGAAACCTCAGCTTAACATTCTGACCAACAACAGACAAACATTAAAATATTCTGCTGTTATCTATGTTTTTCTGATTTTAAAGAAAAGCTAATACATGTTTAAAGAAAACAACCTGTACTAATGTAAGATTTTTTGTATCTACTAAAAAAAATCCATAGTTGTTCTAATTGTCCCACCCAAAAAAGCCTCAAATTCTAGTAGAGAAGAGTAATGCAGGTAGAATCTAATGTCACCATTGTATGCGCTGTATAATGGCCAAATATTTGCAAAAAGTGCAAAAAGCAATGTCTAAATTCATGTTGCTGAGCCTCTACTCAGGATTATTTAATATCCTGGCAGGAAGGAGGATAAGTCTGTAGAGTTCAACATGTCAAACAAGAACCTTTCACCTCAGGCTGAGTATGTCTACATAAGCATTATTAATAAATGTGAAAACAACTTCATATGTCATTTGCTAATAAAGTCTGTGACTATTCACATCCACGTGGAAAGCTTTCAATAAACTACAGAATCTGACTCTGATCGTCAAAGCTCTAAAATAGTGTATCTTTATACTATATCGCCTTTTAATAAGTCTGTTTCTGTGGATGTGATGTCAACACAATCTCTGGGATCTCTGTTCACTCATATTTGTTAGATTATACATATTTATTTATTTATGGAAGGGGTCCTTATAAAGAGCTCTGAAGGATCTGATATTTTTACCTTATTTCATGATTTAGTTATTGCTTCATGGCCAGAAAAGATTATAAAGAAGGTTAATATTATAGGAAACATGAAATAACATTCCCCATATTACCTTATTTTATAGATGCTGGCAGAATAGAAGATACTCCCCTACCAACACCTTCCCCTTCACATGCTATCTCAGCCGAGAAGGAAGAGCTACCTGGATACAACTAATTTGTAGCTTTTCATTATAGGTATCTGACTGCATTATTGGAGTTGCTCTATGAATCTGAGGGCATAATATAACTTTAGTCCCAAGTCTACTGGAACACAGAGAAGAAACAATTAGTTCATGTTCATAAATTGAGCTATTCTAGCAATAAGAATCAAGAGACAGTTTTTTCAAAATCTATCCGTAACAGGTAATTAATAAAGGGAACTGAGAGTCTAAAAGTATGTAAGAACATGCAGGAAGATACCAATTAGATGACTCTGAGTATCTTTAGAAATCAACTTAAGTCCCTTCTTAACCAGTAGTGGAGGGGTGATGAGGCGGGGAGACGGAAGCTGCAGCTGAGTGTCTGAAGGCCAGGGACACTGCCTGGGACCTTAGATGCTTCTCTAGAGCATGAGCTCAGGCAACTAGTTCTCTGAGAGGGAGTGGGAGGGGGCGTTAACCTTCTCATCTCGGACTTCACCATCAGGACCAGAATGGCAACAACCTTTAGGAAGACTGCATTCAAAACATATGATATCCTAAAGGTGGCATTTTAGCAATTCATAAGTTTCTAGCTCCAGTTGGTGATGCTCAGAACCTGACCTAATCAACAATTTAAAGTTATATCCAACTAAATCCCTACATAGGCATCTGTGCTAGCTTAACCAGTATGTGTGGAATTACTTCCGGATTATGTTTTCTTATGCATGGCTTACATCTAAAAGCTATTATATAAGAATTCTCTACACAGAAGTATTCTGATCAACTCTCAGCCGTTATAAATCCCACACAGTTGGGAGAGAAAATGGATGTTGTACAAAAGATTCAAATGACAACAGCTGCAGAGAAGCTGTGCATCTGGCACATTCTGACTCTTGTTATAACCACGCCACGCGAGTGACAATTGCTTTCCTTAATCCTGTGATTGTGTTCTGTACAATTTGAATCATTCTCCATAAATTCTAGACCTCCTACAGACATCTATGCCCCAAATATCATCTGTCATTGCATTACATCATGGCAGCAGTATGCCACAGCAATATAAATTGGTATTTTATGTGCTACTTCTGTATGCACTTAATACTGATAAAAAGAAAATTACTCATAACAGTAATAGGGCGAGACAGACCAAAAAGAATTATTGGAGGTATAGCAGCTACATTCAATTTTATAAGTAGCAATATCCTCCCTTGTTAGTTTCAATTCAACCAATATTTATCATGGCCTACATTGTGAGAAAAAGCAAAAGGGTAATCTCCGTATTAGAGACTAAGGTTAAACATGCAACATTTAAATAGAATTCAGACAGTACCTCTGTGATATTTGGTGCAAATATTAAGTTTTATAGATGTTCTGAAATGATATAACTAAGGGTATTTTTAAGGTAACTTCACTTGCCTGTATGGTGGGACTATCTTTGCCCATCAAAATAGCTACTATCATTGAGCATGGACTGTTTACCTGACTCTACATATTAACTCATTTCATTTGTCTGACTACTGTGAGAGTCATTTAGTATTTATTATTAGACCATCAATTCACAGATAAAATCATAGAATTTGAGGAGATTAAATACGTCTCATTATTCCTTGAACTAAATGTACCCAGGACTCAAGACCAGGACTCTCTGACTCCAGAGTTCATTTTCTTAAGTTCTCACCATCCTGCCTAATCAGGTGTTAATGTGCACAGTACGGCATTTTTTCAACTTTATTAAGATATAGTTGACACATAACATTGTGTAACTGTAAGGTGTGCAATGTGTTGACTTGATACACTTATATATTGCAATATTATTACCATCATAGTGTCAGCTAACACCTCCATTACATCACATAATTACCATTTCATTTTTGTGCTGTAAAAATTTAAGATCAATGCTCTTAGGAACTTTCAAGTACATAGTGCAATATTGTTGTCTATACTCACAATGCTGTGATTAAGATCCCCAGACCCTACAATTGGAAGTCTTTACCCTTTGACCAAATCTCCCCATTTTCTCCACTGCCAACTCCTGATAACCACCATTTTACTTTCTGAGTTCAGCTTTCTCAAAGTATGCTTTTTTCTTTAATTTCTCTATATCATAGACAGATTTGCAACTCAGAAGACATCTGCAGTATCTGGAGAAAGTTTTGGTTTTTATGACTGATGGAGGAGCTGTTACTGGCAGCTCCAGCTGGAGAGGCCACAGATGCTGATAATCTTCCTACACTGTATAGGAGAGATCCCTGCATCAAAGAATTATCCTTCCCAAAATATCAACAGTGCTAAGGAGACCTTGATTAAGTAACTCTTTGTTGTAGAGAGCTATCTTGTGCACCATAGTTTGGTAATCTGAACCCTGGTCTCTACACATTAGATTGCATTAGTTTTCATTAGTATTCCCTTCTCCAGTTATGACAACCAAAAATATCTGCAGATATTAACAAATATCCTCTCATGAAAGACAAGGAGTTTATGTCCTTGCTGGAGATCCACTGTGCTATAATAATTTGCTTACAATCGAGTGAGGAAGACAGAGAAATAGCCTTGCCAGAGTCATGATATTTCATGGAGTTAAAACACAGAAACAAACAAGGTTTTATTGAGAGACAGAGGAACAGGAAATTACTACCTAGGTGAGGTCATGGATCTCACTATGACGTGACTGAAATGGGTTTTCAGGATAATGGTGGTCATAGAGAAAAAGGAAAGTCATTCGATTGAAAGGGATAAGCTTGTCCAAATTCACAGCAGTACATAGAATAATGTTGCAAAAGCAGGAAGTGAGAACATGTTGATGTGGCTCATAAGTAGGTTGAGAGAAAAAGTGTGATGGTTAATTTTATGTGTCAACTTGATTGGACCACAGGGTACTGAGGCACTTGGCCTAACATTGTGTTGGGTTTGTCTGGGAGGGTGTTTCTTGAAAAGATTAATATTTGAATCAGTAGATTGGTCCAGCAGATTGGCCTCTCTAATGTGGATGGGCTTCATTCAATCAACTGAAGACCTGAATAGAACAAAAAGGCTGAGTAAGAGGAAACGTCTTTTACCTGATTACTTGAGCAGCGGCATTGCTCTATTCTGGGCTTTGAATTCCTACTAAAGCATTGGATTTTCTTGTGTGTTTAGCCTGCTGGTTTTCAGAATTGTGTTTGCATCATCAGCTCTCCTGGCTTGGAAACATTCAGATTCAGACTGTTAATACGCATTGGCTGTCAGCCATAATAACATAACCATGTGAGCCAATTCCTTATAATAATAAATATCTTTAAATCAATCTCTCTCTCCCTCCCTCTATCTCTCTCTCTCTCTCCACACACACACACACACACACACAGATATGGTTGATCCTTGAACAACACAGGGTTAGGGGTTCCAAACCCCTAGAATAGTTGAAAATCTGCATATAACTTTTGACTCCCCGAAAAGTGACTACTAATAGCCTACAATTGACTGGAATACTTACCAATAATATACACAAGCTATTAGCATATTTTAAAAATATATTTTATTGATTTTTTACAGAGAGGAAGGGAGAGGGACAGAGAGTTAGAAACATCGATGAGAGAGAAACATCGATCAACTGCCTCCTGCACACTCCCTACTGGGGATGTGCCCTCAACCAAGGTACATGCCCTTGGCTGGAATCAAACCTGGGACCCTTGAGTCCACAGGCCGACACTCTATCCATTGAGCCAAAACGGTTAGGGCACCATATTTTTAATGTTATATGCATGTATTATATTACTGTATTCGTATAATCAAGTAAGCTAATTAAAATAAAATGTTTTATTATGGGGATCATAATAAAGAGAAAATACATTTAGTGTATTTATTTAAATAAATCTATGTATAAGTGGACCTATTCAGTTCAAAAGTATATTGTTCAAGTGTCAACTGTGTAGATAGACAGACAGATTAGATATTTAGAAATCTAGATAGACAAATATCTGTGTATATGTATTTGTGTATACACACATCCTACTGATTTTATTTCTCTGGAGAATCATAACTAATAAAGCAAGTGAGAGGTGATCCAGAAGAGAGGACAGATGGGAAAGTGAGGCTGGTGTCAGAATAATCAAAGCCTGTGTAATGAGTTGAGACATTTTAAATAAAATCCAGAAGAACAAAAAAAAATAAGTTAACACTAAATTTTGATGTTTATCTTTCATGTGTTGTTTGCCAAAATGAGGGATGCCAATATCAGGTTATATATGCTTGTTGATAAGTTTATTGATTTGAGGAAAGGGTTTTGTTGACAGTGTGGAGTACAGCCAGCTTGGGATAGGCTGGGGGCTGAATGAAAGGTTCTATTGCTATCGACCAGGCAAGAGTTGATAATAATGAGTGCAGGTGGATGTTTAGGCAGAGGGAACAACACATAGGGGGGCATGATAAAGAGAAACAAAGAGAAATATTGTGGACACAACAACTCCTCCCCAATGAACAATGAATCATATTATTTACTCATTTTTATAATTATTTTTATTTTTTAAATAGAGCTGACATACAATATTTTATTAGTTTCAGGTATAGAACCCAATGATTAACTTACTAAATGATCATCTGATAAATCTATTACCCATCTGACATCATACATGGTTATTACAATATTATTGTTATCGTTATTTAAATATGTATATAATTGATTTCAGAGAGGGGAATGGAGAGGGAGAGAGAGACAGAAACATTGATGAGAGAGAAACATTGACTGACTGCATCCTACATGCCCCCTACTGGGAATTGAGCCTGTAACCCAGGCATGTGACCTGACCTGGAATCAAACCAATGACCTCCTAGTATATGGGATGATGCTCAACCAACTGAGTCACATTGGCTGGAAAATTATTATAATACTAGAGGCCCAGTGCATGAAATTCATGCAAGGGAGGGCAGTCCCTCAGCCCAGCCTGCACCCTCTCCAATCCAGGACCCCTCAGGACTTCCAGTTTAGCTGGCAGTAGGACATACTTCTCGCAATTCAGGAATGCTGGCTTCTAACCGCTTACCTGCCTGCCTGCCTGCTCACCCCTAACCACTCTGCCTATCTGCCTGATGGCCCCTAACTGCCTCTGCCTTGGCCCCCCATACCTGGGACCCAGGCTTTCCTCCTCTGGCTGGCCACAGGCACCCGGGACCCAGTCTTCCCTCCCTCTGGCCAGCCACAGGCGCCTGGGACTGCAGGCAGCTTCATCTGGGCCAGCCGCAGGTGCCCAAGACTGGGAGCAGCTTCACCCAGG
This sequence comes from Ia io, assembly GCA_025583905.1. NCBI lineage: Eukaryota > Metazoa > Chordata > Mammalia > Chiroptera > Vespertilionidae > Ia > Ia io. The sequence continues at coordinate 54,340,046 of JAJQQW010000003.1, forward strand.
CTGGCTGCAGCCACAGGCACCCAGGACTGAAGGCAGCTTTGTCTGGGCAGCCGCAGGCGCCTGGGACCCTGGGCAGCTTTGCCCGGGCCCGGCTATGTCAGGAAGGACGTCCGGAAGGTTGTCCATAAGAAGTCTGGTCTAATTAGCATATTACCCTTTTATTAGTATAGATTATTGACTATATTCCCTATACTGTACTTGAGATCCTATGACTATTCTATAAATAACAATTTGTACTTCTTAACACTTTGCACTCGCTTGCTTTTTTCTTGATTCCTTTATTATAATGCTAACCGTGTCGAGTCACACTCGACATCCGAGTGCAAAAGGTTAAACCCTTTACTTTTTTCATCCATTCCCCCAACACCTCTCCCATCTGGCAACCATCAAAATGTTCTCTGTATCTATGCGTCTGTTTCTATTCTTCTTATTCATTTATTTTGTTTTTTAGATTCCAAATGTAAGTGAAATCATTTGACATTTGTCTTCCTTTGTCTGACTTATTTCACTCAGCACAATACTCTCTAGGTCCATCCATGTTGTTGCAAATGGCAATATTTCATTCTTTTTTACAGCTAAGTCATATTCTATTGTATATATGCACAACTTATTTATTAATTAATCTATTGATGGACACTTAGGGTGCTTCCATATCTTGGCTATTATAAAATGCTGCAATGAACATATAGATTTATGTCTTTTCAACTTAGTGTTTTGGGTATCTTTGGGTAAGTATCCAAAAGTGGAATGGCTCGGTCCTTCTTTGTCTCTTATTATATAACCTTTTTTTTTTTAGTCTAGTTTGTCTGCTAGGAGTATTGCTATTTCATCTTTTTTTTTTTTTTTTTTCTATTTCTGTTTTCATGCAGTATCATTTCCCATCCTTTATTTTCAGTCTCTGTGTGTCTTTTGATATGAAATGAGTCTCTTGTAGATAGTGACGTAAGGCTCTTGTTTTCTTATCCATTCAAATCGGGACAAAAAAAATAAAAAATAATTTAAAAAATGAATATAGTATAAGTTGCCTCTAGGACAACTTTAAGCATACCAACATTTGCATCATGAAGGTGCCACAAGGAGAAGAGAGAGAGCAAGGCATTAAAAACCTACAAAAAGATAATGACAAAAAACTTCCCTAACCTGGTGAAGGAAATAAACATACAAGTCTAGGAAGTGCAGACAATCTCAAACAAAATGAACCTCAAAAGGCCCACTCCCAAACAAATCATAAATCAAATGGCAAAGGTTAAAAGAAATAAGAGAATCTTAAAAGCAATAAGGGAAAATCAGTTAGTTATCTATAAGAGAGCTCCCATAAAACTATCAGCTGATTTCTCAATAGAAAATTTTCACCCCATAAGAGATTGTCAAGAAATATTCAAAGTGATGAAAAGCAATGACCTATAACCAAGATTACTCTACTCACAAAACTATCATTTAGAAGTGAAGGGAAGATAAAGAGCTTCACAGACAATAAAAAGTTAAAGGAGTTCATCACCACCAAACCAATAGTAGAAGAATTGTTAAAGGGTCTTCTTCAAGAAAAATCCTATATAATAAAAGGGTAATATGCAAATAGACTGAGCGGCAGAACGCCGAACAACCAATCAAATATGCTAATGATATGCTAAGGCTACTCAACTGTTTGCTATGATGTGCACTGACCACAAGGGGGCAAACAGTCAACTGGTAGACCAGTCACTATGACGAGCACTGACCACCAGGGGACAGATGCTCCGACCAGTAGGTAAGCTTGCTGTTGGGGCTGGCTGATCAGGACTGAGAGAGATGGGCCGGACATGCCCTGGAGCCCTCCTTGGCCTGATTGTGCACTGGTGGGGTTCCTCAGCCTGGCCTGAACCCTCTCACAATCCGCCACCCCTCAGGGGATGTCAGAGAGCAGGTTTCAGCCTGATCCCTCAGGCCACTCTCCTTGGGAGGGCGCCAGACGCAGGGCTTATGGCTGGTGGGCAGTGCTGTGGCAGTGGGAGCCTCTCCCAACCAGGGACTGATTGGGAGTGAGCCCATGGCAGGCACAGTGGGGCTGGGATTAGCAGGAGTGGCAGGTAGGAGCTGCAGGTGGCATTGGACTGTGGGTTTCAGCCTGATCCTTGCAGGCCACCCAGATGGATCTGATCTGTGCATGAATTCATGCACCAGGCCTCTAGTATAAAAATAAAATACAATGCATACCTATCAATAATTAGTTTAAATGCAAATGAATTAAATGCTCCAATCAAAACACATATGGAGACTGAGTGGATCATATTATTTCCTCTTTGCCTTACAATTTGGATTTTTGATTAAATGAAATCATGTTTCTATTCCTTTTCATTTTCCCAAGAGTAAGGATAAATTCAAAAATTTAACAATATGTCTATTGTATTCATTTGAATACTTCCAGAGAGTTTCTAAACCATCTAATTAACAAATTATATAAATGCATTAAAAAAAATCATCCTCCCACTTTTTTTCTGTTTATATAATGAGTTTTAATAAGCTCACCTACCCCCTCTCCCCCAATTAAATGCACAGGTTGTTTCTTACATAGAGAAATTGACTACAATTAATTTAAGTATTTAGAAAAGCACTTATGGGAGCATCAGATTTTTCTCCTGAAAACAAATAAATTGTGGTACTTTGATAAGTAGACATATTATTAGGCCCATTTTATCTAGATTTCTTTCCATTAACAGCCTAACACATGTCTAAGCAGAACACAAACACAGTCAGCAAGTGAGCAATAAGGTTTTCTTTTTCTCTATTTTATCTGAGTTAACTGAGTGAGTCCAATAAAACCTTTGAGGCAATCATTCCTGAATTATTATATGCTCCCAACTACACTCTAGGGACACATACACTGACAGAAATACAGGTTGCTAGGGAGTACTTAACTTAATTGGACCAATGTTAGAGCCAACATTGAGCTTTCCTATGACAGAGATTGTTTTGGCAATTCAGAAAATCTAAGATTTTCACTAACGGGTAAGTAAATAATTCTTTGAATCACGTCCCTAATAGTCCTTAGGATGGCTCTGTTAGAGTATGTAGTTAGCTAGATATGAGCAAGGCAAGGAAAGGATGTACAGGATTATGCTTGAATAAAACAGAGGGGAGGGTGTTAAAAACAATCATATAAGTTAGACAAAAAACAGGAAGGAAGAAATACAGTTAAAGCGATTCATAGCACCAAAAGGGCAAATATTACAAGTGCACCAGTTAAGCAGGCCAACAGAATTCTAGGAAGCCCACCAGCTAAAAAACCAATAGTACAAAAGGATTAAGTCAGAACGTGGGAGGGGCAAGAATAAAGATTAAAAACCAGAAGCTAGGCCCATTTGGGGCACTCAAACCTTCCTTGAGCTGCTGGTTGGAGTGTCTCTCAGATGTACCTTTACTTTTATTTATCCATACATATAAAAAGCCAGGGCTGTGATGACCAGAACGACCAAATGACCAGTCTTGCTCTCACAGCGGGGCGGGGCCACGGAGGCTGAAGAGCCTCACAGGGGCGGGGGCTGTGAGCATGGAGCTTTGTGGGGTGGCTGAGGCAGAGGAGTGTCATGGGGCAGAGGCAGCAGAGCTGAGACAGAGGAGCGGAGCGGGGGCTGTGATCGTGGAAACTTCGTGGGGCTGCTGAGGTGGAGGAGCATCATGGCACAGGGGCAGGCTGAGGCCGAGGAGCATCATGGGGTGGGGGCAGCGAGTGTGGAGAAGCAGGACGGGGGCTATGAGCGTGGACCTTCACGGGGCAGAGGCCATGGAGGTGGAGGAGCAACACTGGGTGGCAGATATGGCCCTGATTGCAGCTAGGCCAAGGGACCCTATTTTGCGCGCTGGGCCTCCAGTCTATAATAAAGTGTAATATGCTAATTAGACCAGACAGCTGAACGACCTTCCAGATGTCATTCTGGACATCCTTCCAATGAAGCCATGGTGGCAGGGCCGAGGCAGAGGTGGTTGGGGTGATCAGGCAGGCAGGTGATTGGTTAGGGGTGATCAGGCAGGCAGGCAGAGGGGTTAGGGGCCATCAGGCAGGCAGGCAGAAGAGCAGTTAGGAGGCAGTGGTGCCGGATTGCAAGAGGGATGTCCGACTGCCAGTTTAGGCTCAATCCCACAGGGATCCCTCCGGGATTGAGCCTAAACTGGCAGTTGGACACACCCCAAGGGGTCTGGGATTGCAAGAGGGTGCAGTCCGGGCTGAGGGACCCTCCCCCACCCTCGTGCATTGAATTTTGTTCACCAGGCCTCTCACTGAGGATTGAGCGCAAAAACCAGGCATGTGCCCTGACCAGAAATCAAACCATGACCTCCTGGTTCATATGTCAATGCTCAACCATGGAGCTACCCGGGCCAGGCTTACATTCACTTTTAAATAAAACTTTGAAGCTTGCTTCAACTTTCCAATATTCATGTTGAAATCCTTGAAATCCTTCCTCCTAAAAGTAAGAACCTGAGCTTGCTGATCCCCAGGCAAAACTGGAAATTAAAAGTCTGTTTTAGCAGTTCTCACCTAGCTACCTATCAAACTCCTCTTGGTAGAAAAGACTTGAAATGCTCTATTTACATAAGTTCATGATCAGTGTTCAGTGTATTGCTTCTTTAAGTATAATGTCTTTTAAACTTATTTGTTGTGATAAAATAAAAGATTTTGTTTATTTTAAAAGACTCATGGTTTTAAAAGCAGATCAATTGAACATGTAGTTAGCATGGACATCTTTTATCCTTCCCTGTTATCCCAGCTTCTGGTCTGTCTTTAGGCATTCCACAAAACAGCAGTTTATCATTTAAGGCAAAGGTGGAAAGTGATAGAATGCTGTCAGAGAAAAGAAAGAGAAGGTGTTAACATTGCAGAGCTCTTAGTGCTTCTGGGAAGTTAGGTGGAAACCCCAACTTTGGCCCTCCTGCCTTTACTACATTCATCTTCCGCTTTGCAGATGTCACCAAAGTTGAGATTTATGCTTTATTTCTGGACTGATGCAGTGACCCTATTTCATAGAGTAAGCATAGTATGTTACTGAAATATTTAGTTTTCATTTTATGATTTTTCTGGAGTTACAGATTCTCATAAATCACATTTATAAAGGCAGGTTACATATGAAAAACAAACATACCTATATTTTTCTTCCTAAAATCACCCAAGGGTATAAATGTTTAATAAGTGTATAACAAGATAAATAACTTATTCTAATATACAGTACAACCTGAGGAAAAAAAAAAAGGGTTATTTGAGAACCAAATATCAAAACATTAAAGGCTGATGCATGGCCTGTCTCTGACCAAGGAGAAGAAAATATCCTCTTACAATGAACCAAAGTTTTACATCTTTTCATCTTTTTACAAAGCTGAGGTATCAAATAAAGTTCAATCATGAAATGCAAAAGGAATTAATGAATTTCCCTTTTATAGGGGACCTGGGACCTTCAACACTGCCCTATTCCCCAGGCTAAACTATTTTAAATATTTAGCTAATTTAAATGCTAATGCCATTATCCAATGAAAAGAAACCAAAGCTCCTTTGACAAAGAGTTGACTCTAGGACAGGGACAAGAAATATAAAAGATGAGCCTTGAACATTATGTGGTGCCAGGAACAAAAAAAGTATTAACCTTTTGCACTCGGATGTCGAGTGTGATTCGACACGGTTAGCATTAGAATAAAGGAATCGAGAAAAAAGCAAGCGAGTGCAAAGGGTTAAAAAAAAGAAAAAGGACTATATCAATGAGACTCACAGAGGTTAACTGAAAAGCTCCCAATGTCCAAATTAAAAAAAAAAAAAAAAAAAAAAGCAATGAGATAAATTACATATTATTGGATTATAGTCTTCAATATAAAATAAATGTCTATAAGGCCATTAAGATATAAATTAGATTAAATAAAAAAGAATGAATTGTAAATAACATATAATCTTACCTTGCAGAAAATTTCAAAAAAAATGGTGTATTTTGTTTTAATTTCTTTATTGATTAAGGTATTACATATGTGTCCTTATCTCCCCAATAACCCCCCCATCTCCCCCACTCATGCCCTCATCCCCCTGTTGTCTGTGTCCATTGGTTAGGCCTATATGCATGCATACAAGCCCTTTGGTTGATCTCTCCCCCTTACCCCCACCCTCCCCTACCTTCCCTCTAAGGTTTGACAGTCTGATAATTCCCCTTCAAGGAGTTGGAGTGTAGACCTGTACTCCTTAAGTGAAGGCTGCACATAGTGACATCCTTCCAAAGAGGGCAGTATAGAAACAGGGAGAAAAAGAATAACTTTACAGTGGAGAAATATGACACGTACCTCAGTCAGGTGACCGCATTTAATATGAACAGTGATAAGTTATATTGATGCATGTACCATTGATATGATGTGATGAGAATGGCACTTTCTTACCAAAACTCATAGCACCAGTCAAATCATGAGTAAAACATCAGACCAATTTTAATTGAAAGAGATTCAACAAAAATATCTGACCAGTACTCTGCAAACTATCCAGGCTATCAAAAACACATAAGTTCTGAGAAATTGACACAGTCAACTGGAAACTAAAGTAGCATTATGATACTACTAGAGGCCCAGTGCACGGAATTTGTGCACCCTCTTGCAGTCTGGGAGCCCTCGAGGATGTCCGACTGCCACAGAGGTGGGAGAGGTTTCTGCCACCACTGCTGCACTTGCCAGTCATGAGCTTGGTTTCTGGATGAGCAGGGCTCCCTCTGTGGGAGCACACTGATCACCAGGGGGCAGCTCCTGTGTTGAGCATCTGCCCTCGGGTGGTCAATGTGCATCATAGTGGCCAGTTGTTCTGCTGTTAGGTCGATTTGCATATTAGCCTTTTATTATATAGGATGTGGTACCCTGTAGAATTGTGGCCCTAGAAAAGGACGTTAGGTACACAATAAGGACATCTGAATAAATTGTGAACTTTACTTAATAATAGTGCATTAATGTTAGTTCATTCATTGTAACAAATGTACTTTAATAATATAACAAAGGTACATGCTAATACAAGGAAAACTGGTGTGAGGTATTTGAGAACTAAGGACTATCTTTGCAATTTTTTTTCTGAAAATCTAATATTTTTCTAAAATATAAGTTAATTGAAAATTTAAATGCAACTAAAATTTCAGTTTCTCTATCATAATAACCACAGTTCAACTGTTCAATATCCACTTGTGGCTGTGGTGATTTTCTTAGACATCACAGACATAGAACGCATTCTTCATTGCACAATTGCACAAAGTTCTTTGATGGTCTTATTCAAGATTGTTTTTCAGCTTCTTCACTCTTTTCACTAATCCAACCTCTATATAAGGTTTAAAGTTCTAGATCTAGGAATGGAAATCCTATAGCAGATGACTGGTCTTTCTTTGCTCTCTCCACATTTCAAATATTCCCATTTAATAGTCTTATTTAAAAATTTAAAAGATTTCATTTTTATTGTGCCAACATTTTTTAAAGGTATTAGGAGTCCAACAAATATTATAAAGAAAAAATCACAAAATCCAATTAAATATCTTTTCATTTGTTTCTTACACATTTGAAAATATTGTACATTTCCAAACATTAGACATCATTTGGGAATTTTTTCATTGTCAAGGAACTGCAAATAGTCATTCAGTGTATTTTGTACAAAAATTTTCATTCTGATTACAATAGTGCTCATCATATTTATTATTGGAACACATTTCCTATATCATCTTGAAATAAAATCTGGATCTATATATATATATATAACATAAAAAAATAAACAGAACAATCCTAATGTTTACAATCCATATGCCATACTCTTAGTGTAACTGAAATGCAGAGCAACTACAGTTTCTGAATATGTATTCTTTGGAGGAAAACATATTTTTATCCTTAAGACAGATACAAATAAATGAGAGAAAAAAAACACTGCAGAAGTTTATAGATTCATTTACTACATTTCTAAATTAGTGTAAATCATAAGACTATTTTAGTTTATAATAAATAATGAAAAAATAATTTCCCTTCTCTGTAGAAAATACAGAAGTCTCCATTAAAATATTATTGGTAGTGATATGCTGCTCAGTGATATTATGACTTATTTTCAATATAACATTTTCTTTAAGAATTATTCCAAAACTTTATTTTGTTTCACATAAGTTCACATTGTCATAGAGAAGCTCTCTAAGAATTCCAAGAGTACATACTGTGGTGTATCCACAAAATTATAGCAATTGAGTCTGAAATTTACCAACCATCATTTCCATATATTTAAATAAACTTCTCAGTAAAATACTGAGATTTTCATAGTTTATTTAAATCTTTTGACTCATAATCTATAAAATTTAGTACATCACCACAATTTCACATGTAGCCATTTTATATTTGTTCTGAGCCCCCATATTTGCTGAACAACATAGGAAAATTATATATCTCAGTAATTAATGATTAATCTTAATTGGATTATCACTGATACCTAAAATATGTACCTGCCTGGTAAACTTGAGGGGCTTGTTTTATATAGGTGTAGGATTTACTGAAGAGTTTCCTAGAGGAAAAAAACAAAACAAAACAAAAACTTAATCTAAAGAGAAAAAACAACAAAAGAACTGAACACATATAATTTGCTCCAGTAACAATGTCCCAGACCGCACAGAGAATAAAAGTCTTCACATAAAGTGTTGTCTATCCTTCAGGAATGATCACAGCCTGCCTCCATAGGAATATTAAGAGATCCTAGAGAAAACAAAACAAAACAAACCATACATTAAATGAGAAATAACCATTTCATGTCCATTAAAACTGTTAGAGTTACAAAACAATTCAGTAAGTTTTAAGTATACAAAATCAATATGCAAAAATCTGATGTGTTTCTAGACACTAATAATTAACTATCAGAAAAATAAATTAAGGAAACAACTTTACTTACTAATGCATCAGAGAATCAAAAATCTTAAGAATAAATTTAACCAAGAGGGTGACAGACCTGCTCTCTGAAAACACTGATGAAATAAATTGAAGACAACTAAATGGAAAGATATCCCATGCTTATGGATTGTAAGAATCAATATTGTTAAAATGTCCACACTACCAAAAGCAATCTACAGATTCAATGTAATCCCTATAAAAATTTCAATGGCAATTTTCAAAGAAATAAGTAAAATAACCCTAAAATTTGTATGGAACCACCCACAAAAAAACCAAATAGCTAAAGCAATCTTGAGAAAGCAGAACAAAGCAGGAGGCCCCATGGTCCCTGATATTAAATTGTATTACCAAACTGTAGTCATTCAAACAGTATGATAGTGGCATAAAAATAAAGAGAACAGTAAGACAGAAGAGAGAGCCCAGAAATAAACCCTGCATGTGGGGAAGCACGGGACTTGGTTGGAATGTCTGTAAGGCAGAGTCTCTGAAAGGTCGGAGGCCTCTGAGGGGACCTTGCCAAAAGTGGCAAGCCCCTACCTTGACTTTCCAAACTAGTCCGATCCCCCAAGGGTGTTTTGCTAGAATCTATGTTTAGTCTCTAAAGACCTGACCTTCAAGAAGCACATACTTTCTCAAGGATGCTGACCCTGCTGATTATATCTAGAGGTTAATTTGAGTTCAAGCTGTTGTTACACTAAAAAGCCAATGAGGCAGGCCAACAAGACTACTTTTTTTAAAAAATATATATATTTTATTGATTTTTACAGACAGGAAGGGAGAGGGATAGAAAGTTAGAAACATCAATGAGAGAGAAACATCGATCAGCTGCCTCCTGCACACCCCCCACTGGGGATGTGCCCGCAACCAAGGTACATGCCCTTAACTGGAATCAAACCTGGGACCCTTGAGTCCGCAGGCCGACGCTCTATCCACTGAGCCAAACCAGCTAGAGCAAGACTACTTTTACTTCTAAAGTAAAACAGTCCCTTAGCCTCTCTTTCACAGAAACCCGTTTTGGAGTATTCTGTTCATCTGTTGCTCAGGGTCTGCTGGTCAGCCCTGGCACCTGCATATGTTATCAATTAATTTGAGATAAAGGGGCCAACAATATACAATGGTGTCACTTCAATAAATGGTGTGGGAAAACCTGGGCAGCCACATGCAAAAAATAAAAATAAATAAACTCAACCACTATCTTATACCACAATCAAAGATTAACTCTCAACAAATTAAAGACTTGAACATAAGACTTGAAAGCATACACTCCTAGAAGAAGAGACAGGACATAGTGATGATTTTTTTTGAATCTCAGACCAAAAGCAAAAGCAAAAAAAGCAAAAATGAATAAGTGGTAAAGCTTTAGTACAGCAAAGAAAATAATCAATAAAATGAAAAGGTAATCTTCAGATTGAGAGAAAATATATGTAAATCATGTACCTGATAAAAGGTTAGTATTTAAAATGTATAAGTAACTTATATAATTCAGAAGATCTGAATATAAATTTTTCCAAAGAAAATATATACAAGGTCAGCAATTACATGGAATGATGCTCAACATCATTAATTATCAGGAAAATTCAAATCAAAACCACAATGAGATAATACCTCACACTTATGAGTATGACTATGATAAAAAAGACAAGAAATAACTGTTGGTGAGGATGTGGAGAAAAGAAAATCAATGTATACTATTGTTGGAGGTTCCTCAAAACATTTTAAAACATAGAACTATCTTATGATTTCAATTCTACATCTAATTATTTATCTGGAGGAAACAAAAATACTAATTCAAAAAGACATGCACCTCCCATGTTCACTGAAGTGTTATTTACAATAGCCAAGATATGGAAAAGAAATTTAAGTGCCCATTGGTGGATGAATGGATTAAAAAAAATTGTGCTGGGTTATTCAGCCATATAAAAGAATAAAATCTTGCAATTTACAACAATATGGATGTACCTCAAGGACATTATGCTACGTGAACTAGTACCATCAGATCTTTCGTATATAGAGAATCTAAAAAAAATTTATATGATTTTCTGTTGAAAGATATATTTTAAACAAATATAAAAAATGGTAAGATATTTTGTAGGGGCACAATTGTAATGGTTACAATATTGTAATTTCTTTTTGTATATTTGCAGTATTGGACGAGGAAGAGATAGAAGGATGGGTTGAATGCCATCCTGATAATTACAGGAGTAGAGAAAATTATCTAGACAGATCATCAAACATCTGTCAAAGTGAAAAGATCTCTCGATAATTGAAAAATATATAGCACCAGATATTTTAAGTTCTTTGAGAGTTAAGGGAAACAGACTATTGAGATGAACCATAAAAATTCCAGAAGAAGGAAATTGACATTTATCGATGGTTCTTATGTGGTTGATATTATCTCGCACAACATCATATTCAGTACTCAAAATATCCCGGTGAGGTATGTAATACATAGCTTTGAGATAATACAGATGAGCAAATCAGAGCTCAGAGAAGTTGCCAGGGTAAGTACATGGAGGAATCAAACTTTTAGTCCATGTCTTCTTGATTCAAACTAGACGGAGTGGCACTGTGTGCTTCCCAAGGAGGAGGGAGCACAAAATTGCAGAGGCTGGAGGATATAGCATTTCTCTTTCTTTTTTTTAATTATGCCAGTTTGTTTGTTTATATTTTTAGTTAACCTTCACCCGAGGATATTGTTTTCTATTGATTTTTATAGAGAATGGAAGGGAAGGGGGGAGAGAGAGAGAGAGAGAGAGAGAGAGAGAGAGAGAGAGAGAGAGACATGGATGTGAGAGAAACACATGGATTGGTTGCCTTCTGTCGGGAAGGTAGGTGTCCTTGATCAGAATTGAACCTGGGACCCTTCAGTTCACAGAGCCAAACTGGTGAGGGATGCATTTACAGTAGGTAACTGAGAGATTCACAGAATTCAAGCAGTGTCATGAATGAATTCTCATAAATTACTCTGACTGTATATCAGAAATTTTAAGACACATAAAGTCACACAATGGTTAAGCTATTTTCTCTTGATTAGAACATTGGTTGCAATGTTTGAAATATAATTCTGTTCTTGTTTTGTGTTTTATTTTGTTTTTTTGTTTTTTTACTTTATTTTTACACTATTACAGATGTTCTCATTTCTCTCCTTTGCCCACCCTCCACCCAACCCTGACCCCCAACCTTTTCTTTCTGGCCATTACAACACTGTTATTTATTTTTAAGAACAAATATTTATTAATTGACCACAAAGGCATGGGTTTATATCTGGCTCTCTGTTCTGTTCCGTTAATCTATATGCTTGTTCTTATGCCAGGACCAGGCTGTTTGATTACAATGGTTAGTAACTGTTGCTCGAGCTCTATTTCATTTTCTGTCTCCTCAGTTAGGTAGTTATTGTAATTGAATTGGATCACAAAAGATCATGCATGCAACAAATATGCATTTTCCCAACATTTTCATCACCTTGCCAGAGCTTATCATTTCCATATAGACAGATACAAAGTGCATTATTGCATAATCTCTTCTATATGTTAAACCAAAACATACTTAATATGTGTACTATAGTTCAGATTACTTTCCAGGAAGCATTAATTATACTCTAGGGGGTTGTCTATGTGTGATTGTTATTTTTCTTTGTCCCTAAAGTGAGGGTGATTATAAGCAGAATTCACACACAATGGACCATATTGATAAATTGTTTATCTCCTGAGAAGTGAGAGTGCAGATCTACACTTCGCTACCAATCCACTTCTGTGGTTTTAATCCTGAACTTCTTTCTAAAGCAGCCAGAATTACTTTATTTCCCTGTTTATTTCATAGCTGTTTCTTATTACTAATTATGGCATATATGGTGGGAGACAAAAATGGAAAGCAGTGGTTTTTTAAAACTGAGTATATGCATATATTATAAGAAAAAAAAACTAAACTCAGTATATTCTGAAGGTTATATTTTGCTCATTCTCAGGAAAGAGAAAGTTACAAATAACATTAGAATATTTATAACAGACTACATGTATCCATGTAGGAAGACCAAGTGCTGAGATCAAAGAACCCTGCACAGATGTGCACAGCTACAGCAAATGTGCATTAGTAAATGTTCAAATTCAGAACAAAGTGTGTATACATCAATCTGTCCTAAAGCTTCAGTTTTAAAAGGAGAAATACTGAAAAGTTAGAAAATGTGAGGAAGCAAGAACAATCTGTAGATGTTCACAAGATAAAATACACCTGTAATATTCAAAATATATCAACAGATCATCAAGGACAACAGACTATGAAAAATGTATTCAACTTCAAACAATGATAACTAAACATATAATACCAAACATTCTTCAAAAAAATCACTACAGGTAGAAATTCAATAGCAAACTGAATTCAGATAACAGGTGTCCCATTCTAAATGCCAACTTTAAGTCTCCCATGTGATTTTTTTTTAAAAAAAGAGCAAAAGTTTATTAACAACATCCACACTGTAGAGGCATTTGTAATTCACATGCTGGGTAATTTGGGAAAATATGTTAAGTTATGAGCCAGAGAAGATGAGAATTAAAACAAACTAATAAGACTGGGGAAAAGAAAGCCAAATAGAAAAAAAAAAAAAAACATGCTCAAAGGGTAACACATGAAAAGTACTAACAGCCCCCTGAAGATATATGAACATAAACTAGAAGAAAAGATGGGGTGTTTGGCAGTTGAAAACATATCTCAATGCTACTGTTAGAGCAACAGAGTTAATAGGAATGAGTAACGCATTATTTGTCTCACGGTATGCTGTAGTAGTTAACAATCTTAAAATCTTATGGCTTAGTATTACAAAAGTTTATTCCTTTCTCATGTTATAAGTTTATCATATTGGCAGCTTGTATATCTCATTATAGTTATTCAGGGATCCCAGCTAATAGTAGCTTTACCTTAACATTTGCTTCCAATATCACCTTGGCAGAGGAAATAATATGTGAGAAATTATTCTAGGGTTTTGAAAAACGCCAACTGAAATGATACATATCTCTTCTCACATTTCACTGACCAAAGTGTTACTCCTGTCCTCTATTTTACCCCCTATGCTATTCCATTTTTTTCTGTGTTCTACCATAATCTGGAATTATTTTTCCAAGTAAACTTGTAGAGCAGACACTATAGCAACATTTGTTGCCCCTAAGAATTGGGTCAGGCTATTTTAAGACATATTTTAGGGTCTACATTAATAAGTTTGAGTGTTGCCTGAAGAAAGAATTTCTAAACAGCATGGAGAATGGTGATGCAGGTGGGGTGGATATCACATTTTGAAAAAGAAAAAAAAAGAGTGTCTAACCTTTAATGATATCTCAACAATGCCATTCTCTTTCCCGTCTCTACTTGTTCTACATTCTCTGGGAAAGAGACAGATATGAATCAAGATAGAAACTTTCTCCATGGTAATTTTCATTAAAGCTTTTGCAGGAAGGAGTTAAGGGATGAATGTTTTTTTTTTTTTTTTTCCATAAGACTTAAAAACCCTGTGTGTATTACTAGATGACTTTCTCCTTTTCTCAATTTTTTCCTCCTTTGCTCTGAAATGCTTTCAAGAAAATGGAATCTTACCAACCAAAAGTAGCTTCCTCTTCCATTTGTGAAGGCTGCATGGTCATAGGATGGGACACGGGGTAAAAGAGCTTTAGAGAGATCACTTAGGATGATTCCAGTACAGACATAAGATGTTTTTAAAACTTCTTGATATTCTACATCTTTAAGGTGGTAGGATCAAAGTAGAACTTTCATGTGGATACATACTTTCCATTCACTGATTTTATTTTTCTCAGAACAAATAACCCAAATAACCTTAGAAGCCTAACCGGGTGTGCTAGTTTGTTTAGGCTGTTATAACAAAGCACCATAGGCTGGGTAGCTTATAACAAACAAACATTTATTTACCCCAGTTCTGTACAGCGGAAAGTTCAGGATCAAGGCACAGGCAGATTTACTGTCTGCGAAGAGCCCACTTCTTGGTTCCTTAGACAGCCATCTTTTCTCGATATCTTCACTTTGAGAAAGGGGAAGGGAGCTCTCCAGGTTCTCTTTTATAAGGGCACTGTTTCCATTCTTAAGGACTCTGTCCTCATAACCTATCACTTCCAAAGACCTTATCTCCTGTTAGTATCACATTGGATTTAGAAATTAACATATGAATTTTGGGGAAACTGAAATGTTCTGTCTATAGCAACTGGCAAGCCAAATTATGGCTTAGGACTCAAGAAGCTCTTCAGCTGGAAGAACTGCAGAATTGAGGGAATACCACTAAGACTCCTTATTTTTTCTTCATCCTTATCAAATGTGTTACCAGCCTTGGTCATTTCTAGCTCCCTTGATATTTATCAACCTATTTGAATCATACCTACTTCTTTGTTAAGACATTCTCATGCCAAATTTGTGAATGACAATTCCAGGTTTTAAGATTCTACCATATTCATCTTTAATATACCTTTTAATTGTTTTTTTGAAATATATTGATTTCATAGAAGAAGGGAGAGGGGAAAGAGAGATGAAAGAGATTGAAACATCGATGATGAGACGGAATCATTGAGGGGCTACCTCCTGCACATCCCCTACTGGGGACTGAGTCCAAAACCCAGGCATGTGCCCCAACAGGGAGTCAAATTGTGACCTCCTGGTTCATAGGTCAATGTTCAACCTCTGAGCCACACTGATTGGGCCCCTTTTATTGCTTTTTAATTTAATGGTCTGTGCTATACTTATTCTACTTTGTCTCTTCTGTTCTTAAAATGAATCACCTATTTTAATTTCTCTACCAAAGAGTTTTCTTTCATTTCCTAGGTAGGTAGCTCTCTACCACATTATTAATCAACTGTTTTTACAGATTTTCTTTTCATATCTTTCTATAGCAACCTGTGATTCTATCTCTTTTAGGCTTATATCTAGCTCTTTTTCCTAGTTCAATTATTTTTTCAAAATATTTTTTATTGATTTCAGAGAGGTAGGGAGAGGGAGAGAGAGAAAAAAAAAAAAATCAATGATGAGAGAGAATCATTGACCAGCTGCCTCCTGCACGCCCCACACTAGGGAATGAGCTAAAAACCTGGGCATGTGCCCTGACCAGGAATCAAACTATGACCTCCTGGTTCATAGGTTGATACTCAACCACTGAGTGACACTGGCTGAGCAATACTGCATTTTTGTTGTATTTTATTTTTGTTTGTTTGTTTTTTATTTTTAGGCATTTAAATCATTCTGATAGTACTACTTTTATCTTAATGAGTGCTTTTTGAATTTTTGCATGGACATATTTTTAATTAAACTTATATGAAACTAGAAACCTAGTGCACAAATTTGTGCACAGGTGGGGTTCCTCGGCCTGGCTGGGGAATGGGGCAGATCAGGGCCGGCTGGCGGGTGGAAGACACTGTGGGAGGTTGGCTGTGGGAGTGCACTGACCACCAGGGGGCAGCTCCTGCAGTGAACATCTGCTCCCTGGTTGGTCAGTGCACATCATAGCTACTGGCCGGTCGCCTGGTCGCCGGTCATACTGGTCGCTTAGGCTTTTATATATAGAGAGAGTACATTTACATGAATACCACATTCTATAATGAATAAACCCATAATGCATGGTTTACTGTGAAACACTGAAAGAAATTAGTCATCTATAAATATAAACTCTTTTTTATGCATTTAGATGAAAAGATACTATTAGTCTACTTGCTCTTTCATTTATTCTTCTCTAAACCACTTTATTCATATATTTACTTATTTGTCCAGCAATCATTCCTTGACTTCTCATGATGCTAAGTGCTAAATACAGTAAAATGTTATGTCATGTTAGCATTTCAGAATTACTAAAGTTTAAATTTAGACACTATTTAGAGAACAGTATTATGTAAGTATGATCAGAAAATGGGTTTTAGGAGATGAAATAAGTGATTAAAAAGTAGTTACAGTCCATAATAGAAATGTTTTAAATTTCTCAGTAATGAGCTTAACTATTATTCTAATAGTATTTTAACACTGAATTATTTCCATGATTATATCTGAACTTTAATAAAAAATATCTCTGGTAGCTCTGTGAAAATGGACTTAAGAGGATAAAATCAGAGACAGGGAGTCATTTTTAATTAACCATGATAGAAATTATGAGCTCCTGGACAAAGGAGAAGTAGAAATGATTCAAATAGGTTGATAAATATCAAGGGAGCTAGAAATGACCAGGGCTAGTAACACATTTGATAAGGATAAAGAAAAGATACGGAGTTTTAATGGTGTTCCCTAAATTCTGCAGTTCTTCAAACTGAAGAGCTTATTGAGTCTTTAGTGAAAAGGAGGAAGAGAGAAAGAGACCTGAAATGCACACAATTCAGCCTGTGAGAGTATGTTAAGACTTCTGTATGTGTATCTAGGTATATGTATGTTATTGTATGTGTTAGTCCTGGAGCTAAAACAGCTACATAAAGGGCACCTCTTCCCCCCTGTCCAAAGGCTAGGGATGGGGGCATGTTTGTGGCTCACTGAGTGGGAGAAATGTTACTGGAATGTTTCTGACAATAAACTCGCTGCAGTTTTGTGGGAAGCCATCCACAAGGAGGATTGTCACCCTCAGAATGCACTACAAAGTGGACTGAGAGAGAACCAGGAGAGGCCATTTACAAGGAGGGGCCTCACGTGTGGCATTCTACTGTGCAGCCATTAGACAGGGTCTTGGGGCACTGCAGAACACCGAGGACTTCTGGAGAATCGACACTTCGCATGAGCCAGGATAGAAGAAGCACACTAGGCAGTAGCCTAGCACTAAGGAAGCATCACCCAGCATACCAACCACAGAATTAACTGTACTATGGGATACTAGCAGTGGAAGAAGCTTTGCCCTGAAGCAGACTTGTGATGGAGATGGAATGGAGAGAGAAGAGAAAAACCCTTTATCCTCCAGTATATTTTTAGTACCCTCTACTGACAAGATTAATACAGAAAAATACTGGCAGTACTTACCTAGAAAGAGCTGGGTCTGTGATCAGGTAACTGAAAAAGTTCGGTGTGTTCAGACTGTGGTGAATACACTATCACAGAGCAGGTAAAGATGGGTATATTTGGATCTGAGGAGTAATAAATTGAAAGGTGGAATTTTATACCTTCATATTTTCACTTAAAAAGATACAGCTAACCTTCTTACAAATTAAGTTCTTACCTTCTCATAAATAGTTGATATATGTAATTCTGACACTTGTTTGAAGAGATATAGATTGTTTCTTTCTCTCTCGACTTCCTTCCTTCCTTCCTTCCTTCCTTCCTTCCTTCCTTCCTTCCTTCCTTCCTTCGTTCCAGTCTTCAGAATATCTTTCCATGCATTCTTCTGAGATACTGTGTTACAAATTCCAGGCTCTCCAATACATGACTCCACGCATTTGACTTTGAATATCTTATTTATTTGCATATCTTCCTTATTGATGCAAGTTTTCATGTGGAATACATAATAAGTCAATTTTTAGGTGTTAGTGAACAACAATTAAAGACCCCTATGGAGCTCAACTATTTGGTAACAAGAAACACAAAGTTTAGCCTCATAGATAAATTAATTTTAAGGAAAATCAGAAGGCATACAAAGGAGAATAGTAGAGTGGGCTTTGCTTTAATAGATCAGGAGAAGCCATCAACCAAGTAAAAGTTGATAGAGGGGCCCTTTCAGACAAAGAAAAATATATAACCAAATATTCCAATTTGGAAAGAGCTGGGTCTGTGGTCAGGTAACTAAAAAGTCAGTGTGTTTCAGACTGTGGTAAGTAATGAGTAGTCACACAATGGTGTTGCAGAGCTGATGAGGAGCAATGAATAGCCATAGAAGATTACTTTTGTCTAAAAACTCTATTCTGGGCCATTTTCATTGACATGATTTGTTTAAACTAGCTTAACCACCACAAACCTGCTTAATGAGAGATTCTATAAGTTCCTTGATTTAGATGAAATCTACATATATAGATACATTCATTAGGCTAAACTAGAATCCTAGAAAACCTGGGGCAGTTAATTTAACGTAAAGAAAAGTTTTATAGTAGCCATCATTCAGAATTTGGGCTGCAACCCAGTTTGTTTGTTTGTTTGCTTGTTTTCAAAGTCTATACTCTTTTTTCTGTATTTCATTTATGAAACAAGATTTGCAAATAAAATAGTATGATTTTTTATAAATGCACCAATGTTTTCATTTAAGAAGGGACAAGAAGGGGAAAGAGAGGATACAGATAAACTTGGAAGTACACAGATAGGTGCAGAGAGGAACTATCCCATGTATTCATAGACTACAGTCAGTCCTTGAAAATTAAAGATTGAGCCGAAACCGTTTTGGCTCAGTGGATAGAGCGTCAGCCTGCGGACTCAAGGGTCCCGGGTTCGATTCCGGTCAAGGGCATGTACCTTGGTTGCGGGCACATCCCCAGTAGGGGGTGTGCAGGAGGCAGCTGATAGATGTTTCGCTCTCATCGATGTTTCTGACTCTCTATCCCTCTCTCTTCCTCTCTGTAAAAAATCAATAAAATATATTTAAAAAATAAATAATAAAATAAAAAAAATGAAAATTAAAGATTGAGTCCATTCACAGTATACAAGGTTCTCTTAAACAGAATTACAAAACTTATTTCAGCCCTCATTTATTTAAAGTGATGATGACACTATCTACTTATTAAGGCCTTTGTGAGAATTATAAAACTTCTTCCCAACTTTCAATTTAGTGCACACCAAAACCATATTATATTTATGTTTCAATGGGTAAAACACATAAACCTGGTCAATTCCTTCAAGTTCCAGTCACCCTAAAGGCTTAAAATAACATTACACAGAATACTTACTACTTTCTGTAATACTTTCATTGGGAAAGCATTCTTTAGATAAAGAATATACAAGTCATGTGGCTTGAAAAACAGTAAGTTACCAGTGAATACTAGCTATTATTGTGGATGATTTTTCTCTTTGATTAAGTAGGTCAAAATTTTCTGCTTCAAGTTACTGTTTGGGATACTATAAAAGATTACACAGTAAAGTGAAGAATCTTTCTCCTTTGCTGCCATAAGAGGACACAGGAAGAAGTCAACTGTCTGCAAACAATAAAAAGGACCCTTGGCAGAACCTGATCATGCTGACATCTCAATCTGAAATTTACAGCCTCCATGAATAAGAAAAAAATACATTGTTGCTGTTGTTGAAGCCACCTAATCCATGTATTTTTTATAGCAGTCTAAGCTGACTAACATGACCAATAAATTATTGACATATTCTTCAGATATACTGTATATTTTAAAATATTATGTTATGTAAATATTACTTATTCAGAATAATATTTTAATATAATGTCATGTGAAAAAATAAACAAATATAACCTTTTGTATAATTCCTGTATATTCAAAATTTTATTTAAATGATGGTTAGTCTAACACATATATAGACAATGATATTTATCTATAAGTATCAAGAAAAAAGTTGCTAATGCAGACAATGCTAGTTATTTTTATCATAAAATATGGGAAACGAGCAAAGGAGGTTATATTTATCTACATAATAAAAGGAGAAAATATAAACCCCAGGAAAGAAATTAAACAAGGATTTCTTACAGAACTAACTTGAGAAGCAAAAGAGACCAAACAATTAGCAAGATGAATGGTGGCTATCTGGCATGCTGTATGTCAAGGAATTAGCTAAGCTTCTTGTTTGACTTTAAAGAAGGAGGACTATAATGATAGGTCAAGAAGAAATAGTCATAGAATTTGTTAATGAGAGTGCCATTACTCTCATGTAGGGAACATAAGAATTTAAGTTCCTAGGAATATTTAAAAAAATAATTAAAAACATTCTTAACTTTCATACTCCTTGGAATTATGGAATTATACAAAATTATAATTATCCCAAAGAAATAGAAAAGCCCAAATGATGAGCTAAATAAAAAAAAATATTCATTAAATATTCAAAATCTATTTATTTATTGCATTTTGAAAAACTTATTTTTTATTGCTGAGAATATATAAAAGATGTGTGCTCACAAACACACATAGAAGCCTAAGATTTTGACTTAAACAGTGTGTTTGGAATAATTTACACAGTCTAAAAATATCAGAGAAATAATGTAAGTAATTAAATGATATGGTACTTTCCTATATGGGTGAAAAGATTGGAAAAATATTAATACAGTGGCTATGGTAGCTCATATCTGTCATTAAGCAGAAAATTCTCACCAGAATACCACTTTAAATTAACTATCAATTACTAAAGCCTCAGAAGCAAACACTGCAAAAAATCATAGGAATATGCACCAGGAGGCTAGGATTCAATTGGGAAGTATTAAATACAACTAAATTATTAATACATATGTTTTAGAAGTCATACATTTAATCAGTCAAAAACATAATTACAGTGCCTTGCACTTAACATTATAATGAACCAGTGCACGAATTTGTGCATGGGTGGGGTTGCTAGGCCCTGGCCAGCGATCGAGGCCTATTGGGGGGCTGGTTGGCTGGGGAGGAGAGACTCTGGGAGGTTGGCCTGCCGGCCCCCCCAATAGGGGCCCAGGGGGAGGGACCGTGGGAGGTTGGCCAGCTGGAGGCAGGGGCCATGGAAGGTTGTCTGTGAGAGCACACTGACCACCAGGGGGCAGCTCCTGCATTGAACGTCTGCCTACTGGTGGTCAGTGCACGTCATAGCAACTGGTTGACCCCTAGTTCTGGTCATTCTGGTCGTTCGGTCCTAAAGGTGGTTTAGGTTTTTATATACATAGACTAGTGGCCCGGTGCATGAAATTCGTGCATGGGGAGGGAGTGGTCCCTCAGCCTGGCCTGCATCCTCTCCAATCTGGAACCCCTGTGGGATCGGGCCTAAACCTGCCGTTGGACAAACCCCTTACAATGTGGGACTGGCTCCTAACCGCTCACCTGCCTGCCTGCTTGATCTCCCTTAACCACTCTGCCTGCTGGCCTGTTTGCCCCCAACTACACCCCCCCTGCCAGCCTGATCACCCCCAACTGCCCTCCCCTCCTGGTCTGATCACCCTGGTCTGATCTGCCTCAGCCCCGCCACCATGGCTTTGTCCAGAAGGACATCTGGAAGGTCTCATGGTCTAATTAGCATATTACCCTTTTATTAATATAGATAGGATATGACATACTGCCATAACTATAACATATCTACCAGTATTACTCTATGAGAATACATACTTCATCCAATAGGAAGGCATCTAATACATTACATTGTATATGTTGTAAGTAGTAGGAAATACTGTATTCGTAGCAATAATATATACCCTGTGACTTCCCTTCCTGATTTGGGAATGGTTCCCCAGTTCTTTTGACGTTTCCTGGCCCCTAATGTATTTTTTTTTGTCATTCAGTGTAACTTTATTTACTGTTTATTGCACGTGATTTGAGGTCTTTAATTTCTAACCACCAAAGATTCAAAGGATTATTTTTTCCATGAAATTTAACATTAACATTAGTGAATTTGTATATTCATGTGTTTTTATTGTAAACATCTGAATTATTCACATGGTCATAGATCCTGAACTCATAAGCGTGGACCATGCACAGGCTGGCAGCAAGCCAGGAAGCCACTCTGCAAGCAAACAGATACTTTGTATAAGGAGAAAAGTCATAGCATAACATTTAATGCCCAACCTGAGTCACCTCAGAATGTTATATATATTGACTTCTTAATTCATATATTATTGGGAACTCAACTGCTTGGTTGGTGGCGGGGTTGACCTGGTTTTGGGAGGATTATTCCTGAAATAATTAAGGAAAGAAGGGCTCAATCTTTCTTCTTGGTTGCTTGCTCCTCCCCAGCACCTTCATCTTTCTTCTTGTCCTCAGTTTCTTGGGCATTTTCTCCTTCACCTTCACCTCCTTCTTCCTCCTTTGCATCCTCAAATTCTTCCTTTGCACCTTCTTCCTCTTCCTCTCCTTCCTCTTCCTCAGCCTCTTCCTTCTCCTTCTCCTCCTCTTCAGCTTCTCCTTCAGAAGGGGGTTAATCCTTAGCTTCCTTGGATTTTGCAGCCTCAGTGGTCTCCTCCACCTCGATCTGCTCCTCCTGGATGTGGCTGGTGTATTAAGAAGGGAAGGAGTGAGCAGACATCAAGTAGGAGCTGGTCTGTAAACCACCGTAGGCAGATCACGAAAGACCTGGGAACTCTGGGAGTAGCCACTGGCTATGCTTCCCATGCTGGTGAAACTGAGCTGGTCTCCTCACCTTCCAAGAGTTTCCTGTAAGCTGCAATGTCAATATCCAAAACTATCTTCACATTGAAGAGGTCCTGGTATTCTTTTAAATATCTTGCCATTTCACTCTTTGTGGTTCTCAACTCATTTTCTAATTTGTTGACTGTGTCCTGCATAGCACTAAAGTCAGAGTTCTGTTTATCCTCCAGCTCTTGCAGCTGCTTTCTCAGTGCTTTGTTCATGCCCCAGCTTGCTTCAGTCTCCAGGGTCTTGGCCTTGAGCAGTTGCTGGCCCGCACCACGTAGGTGCTCTTGGCAGCGCTCTCTGTCAGCATGGTGAAGCGGCTCTTGTACCATTCTTTGGCATTCTGCATGTTCTTGGCAGCCAGCTTCTCATACTGGGTGCAGATGTCCTTGAGCATAGTGAAGAGATCGGACTTGGAGAACACGTCCATTTCCACGGAGATCTGAGCATACTGGACATGCACCTTCTTCAGAAAGGCGATTTTGTCCATCAGGCTTTCGATGCACTTTTCCAGCTCAGTGCTGGCAAGAGCCGCCTCATCTTCATCTTTGCTCACCTCCATCAGCCAGCCCTCTGCATCCTCATGGTTCAGCACCTCTTCCTGGTAGCTCGCCTGCAGGTTGTTCCCAGCCACTTCAGAGCCCGGGTGCCTCCTAACTGCCCACTTCCCTCTCCTCTCCAGGGACAGGGAAGGGCACAGGCATCGCATTTTCATTAAAATGTTCAACCCTGGCCTGCTCCACCGGTGTCCTTAGGTGGCCCCGGGGCAGACAGTGATCCCGGAGACCCTGGCCACCCCCGCCTACGGAGCCCGCAGGCAAAGTCAGGCACTGACCATGCTACCTGCCCAGTCCCGATTGCACCCTGGACCCCGCGGGTGACATCAGGTGCTATCCATGCCGCCTGCCCGGTCCTGATCGCTGCCTGGACCCCGCGGGCAGTGTCAGGCGCTGTCCATGACGCCTGCCTGGTCCCAATAGCTCCCTGGATCCCACAGACAGCATCAGGCGCTGCCTGCTGGAACTGCCTAGTCCAGATCGCCGCCTGCACCCAGCGGGTGATGTCAGGCGCTATCCATGCTGCCTGCCAGGTCCCGATCGTCCCCTGGACCCCACAGACAGTGTCAGGCGGTGTCCATGCCACCTGCCCGGTCCCGATCGCCGCCTGGACCCCGTGGGTAGTATCAGCCGCTGTCCATGCCGCCTGCCCGGTCCGATCTCCCCCTGGACCCCGCGGGTAGCATCAGGTGCTGTCCATGCTGCCCGTCTGGTCCCGATAACACCCTGGACCCCACGGGCAGCGTCAGGTGCTGTCCATGCCACTTGCCAGGTCCTGATCTCCCCCTGGACCCCGTGAGCAATGTCAGGCGCTGCCCGCTGAAACTGCCCGGTCCCGATTGAAGACTGGACTCCGCGGGCGACATCAGGCGCCATCTGCCCAGCCAGCCCAGTCCCGATCGCCGCCTGGACCCCGCGGGTGACATCAGGCACTGCCCATGCTGCCTGCCTGGTCCTAATGGCACCCTAGACCCCGCGGGGCAGCGTCAGGCGCTGTCCATGCTGCCTGCCCAGTCTCCATCGCTGCCTGGACCCCACAGGTGATGTCAGGCGCTGTCCATGCCACTTGCCAGGTCCCCATCGCCCCCTGGACCCCCGAGCAGCAACAGGCAATGCCTGCTGGAACTGCCCAGTCCCGATCACCACCTGGACCCCGTGGGTGACATCAGGCGCTGTCCATGCCACCTGCCCTACCGGATCGCCCCCTGGACCACGCAGACAGATGCCATGCTTAGTCCCGATGGCTTCCCAGTCCCGCGGGTGATGTCGGGAGCTGTCCACTGGGCCTGCCCAGTCCGATTACCGCCTGGACCCGCGGACAGCATCAGGTGCTGCCTGCCGAGTCTGCCCGATCACTATCATGGCCTGGACCTTGTGGGTGACATCAGGCGCTGCCCACCAGGCCTGCCAGGTCCATGGCGG
Source organism: Ia io (assembly GCA_025583905.1). NCBI lineage: Eukaryota > Metazoa > Chordata > Mammalia > Chiroptera > Vespertilionidae > Ia > Ia io. The sequence continues at coordinate 54,365,103 of JAJQQW010000003.1, forward strand.
CCTGGACCGTTCGGGCTAAGTCAGGCAGCACTGGCTTGCCTCCCTTCTCGGCCCACCCGCCCACTTGCCTCCCTTCTCCGCTGTCCAGCCTGCTTACTTCTTCACAGCTTCGCTTCTTTCTATGCTGTCTTGATATGCAAATTAACCGCCATCTTAGTTGGGTTGATTTGCATAGTCGCCCTGATTGGCTAGTGGGCGTGGCTTGGGCATAGCAAAGGTGCGGTCAATTTGCATGTTACTCTATTATTAGGTAGGATTACTTAACAAATGTTAAACCCAAAGTACTCATTTCAATATATAATCAATACAAAAATTATAGACTTTATATATATTTTATGTAACAACATAAAATACATATAATGTCTATATTATAATTTATTATGTCTTAAAAGAAAACATCTATCAAGTAGAAGAAAGAGTACTATACAGATAAAGAGCAGAAATCAACAAAATGGAACAGGCAAAAATAAAGAACATGGAGCTGGCTGCCACATATAATTCAGAACACTCAGTTAACTCTAGATTTTAGATAAAGCATGTTTTTTAGCATGCCATAAATAGTATATGGATCCAGAAGCATAAAAATACAAAATACATAAGGATGCATACAAAAATATCCATTGTTGATCTGAATTTGAATCTAATTGGTTGCTTGTATTATTTGTTAAATCTGACAACTCTAAGATAAAACAACATTGATAGCTTGTTCTTGGAAAAGCTCAATAAAATTGATAAACCTCATGCTATATTGGTCAAGAAAACAAAATACAAGTGATAAGTAATCATTTTAGCAATTATAGAGGGATATCATTCAAGATATTTCAGGTATTAAAATGATACAAAGGAAACATTATAAATAACTTAATGGCCATTATATAAAATAAAGAAATTACTTGGAAGTTACAGAGGACGCCCCACCAATAACACATTGGTTCAGAATTGGTTCAGAATTAATTATATTTGTTTACTTTCATATTAAATTGAAAGAAGTAATATTAAAAGTCTGTCCTATTTGAGGCCTTGCTCCTATGTCATTTTAAATGCCATATGGGCCTTACCTAATGTCTAGAAAGGTACTCTCCTAGAGATATTTTGCAATAGTTTTCTCTGCTTGCGGTTTGAGTAGTGTTGCTTGATAGATTTTAGAAAAATTTTCTCACTTATATATTTTTCTTTCCTTTGTGGATAATACTTTCTATTCCTTTTCTCTCACCTCAATCAGATATTAAGTGTTAGCATGAAGCCAAAAAAGTGAATGATTAACTTTAATCAGAAATTGAGTAAGCTTCAATATTAACTTGCACATATCAACTAAAAATATTTGCAATGAGTTATAACAATACCCAAGCCCTGTGCCCACAGCCTGCCTTATATGATTTCTTTATTTTTTTTCCCATTTATTGGGAGTGACATTAGTTAATAAAACTATACAGGTTTCAGGTGTACAATTCCATAATACATCATCTGTATATTGTATTGTGTGCTCACCACCCCAAGTTAAGTCTTCTGTTACAGGATAGTGAGAAGCTAGGAAAATTCCTCAGCAAGTGGAATAGGGAAACTGAGACAGGCCAATTAAACCAGGCCAAACAGTATGGGGAGCTTGCAGCCAGCTTGTAAATAATAAGCTATCATTTTCCCCAAAACAAGGACACTTGAGAGCATATGGCTAAATACCTTCACTCACTAAAGAATGCAGGAAAGGCGGGGTAATCTTAATGCCCCTTTTCTCTCTAACCAGAGAATACATCACTACATAGCATAAATCACCCTGGAACTGCTAAGGCAGGTGGGGGTAAGGGGTTAGGAAAGAAGGAGGAGCCTGTCTCACTAAACAAAGAAGTTAGCCATTTGGGAAAGGAGAGGGGAGGAAGGGGGAGTATTTCACTCCCTAAACAGAAATCTCAGGGCTTGTCAAGATAAAATTGCCAGGTACCTCTCATGAATTCTAGGAAAGCCATAACAAAGTCAAAGGGGAACCTTAAGAGTTAATCTGTACCAAGATATTCAGCAGAGGAATTTTAAAACCTATAAAGAGAATGGTATAGAACCCCTGAAACCTCCAGCAGACTCGCTTCTCAGACTAGCTGGGAAGTCCATCTGCACTTTAGGGGTGGACGGGTGTGGTTTAATAGATTTATTTGTTTGCCTTGCTTCTTTGATAAATTTACTTGCTTTATTTTATTTATTTAATAAATGTGCTTTATTACATCCCACTTATCTGAATTCATTCCTATGAGACTGACAAGAACCTAGTAGGGGACAGCCCTCTCCTGGTGTCTGTGTGGTGTCTGTAACACTTACCTCATCATTTCTGTCCCCCCATACCTACTTCTGCCAACTCCCACCCCGCTTCTCCTCTCATAATCACCTTGCCATTGTCTGTATCTAGGAGCTGTTGTTTTATTTTTGGCACATGATTTCTAAAGAAGCTCTGCAAATTATATTTGTGTGTCTAAGCTTTTCTGGCTCTGTTGTAAATAGTCTTTTCTGTTTTATTATTTATATTGAAAATACTTTTGATTTAGTTCATAATCTTCCTGCAGAAGATACATTGTATAGCTGTGCTTCTTTATACATTATACATAACAATAAGCAAAATTTATAGCAGTGTAAGCGAAAGAGTAGTTAGCTTTACTGCAATCGACAAAATTCAGCAAATTCAGCAAAAGCCTTGAAACTCTAGTGGGAACATTTTCAAGGGCTGCATATGTGTTAAAACAACCCCTTCAAATATGTGCGCATACATTTTTTTTTTCCTTCAAGAAAAAAAGCGAATGGTGTAGTAAATTGAAAGTGGCCAGTAGAAACACATGGTGCTCTCTGTCTTTCAGTAATGGTGTTTAGTATGGCAGCTTCAAGCCTAGGCTCTTGCATGGGATTGGTTAAAGGAAAACATGACTAATTTGGTTGGGTATATAGCTGTCATACAAGGAAAGCCTTAAATAACGGAAGAGTGTGACAATAGCCTTATGTTCCCCGCAGCTTTAGCCAGGTTTCTTCCTGCCTCTAAGCCCCTGACCTTCCTTTTCTCAGAACATTTACTTTAGAAAACTCACAATTGTAAATTCTTTCTATGCTCTTTTGAGATGTTAAACTGCCTCTTGCCAGTTCCACAAACCAGGGGGATATCTTTTTGCAAGGATCTGAAAGCCATCCATTTGAAATAGAATCATCAAGAAAGATAGAGCCTCTATCGCCTACTGACTGAGTGAGGGTAGGAGCCAAACTTAAATAACTACCAATTAGCCAACACAGATGGCCTAAGCACATTAAACAACCTCCCGCTGCCTAATATCCTTTAGTACTTTTGCATCAGCTCATTCAAGGGTTTAAAAATCTTCCTGCCTTTTGTGTCAGTGGAGTTGAGTTCAATCTCTGTATTATTGAAATATTGTTGACCCCTACTGCAATAGTCTTGAGTAAAGTGTTGATTGCCTATTTAACTCCATCCAGAGCAATTTTTCTTTAACAGGTCTTTGTGTAAAATCACTATGTGCCTTAATCTCTGGGGAGTCCATTTTTTATAAAACCTTAACTTCGGGAATGGTCTAGTCAGACTATATTTCAGTGTAATAATCTGGGCATTTCCTAATTGCCTAAGCAATTACTAATGATTAGGATTTTTTTTTTTTCATTTAGATACTTTATTTTCAACTGCTACAGCCAATCATTTCTTCACTTTTATTTTCTGACCTAGAAAAACAACAAAGGCATCTATAGAAGAGAGCACTTGTATTCTGCACATCATTCCACATGTAACAATTGCCCTGTGTTTCCTTCTTGGCAAATATCCTATATAATAAAACCCTAATATGCAAATTGACCAAACGGCAGAACGACCAGTTGCTATAACATCCACTGACCACCAGGGGACAGACACTCAATGCAGGAGCTGCCTCCTGGTGGTCAGTGAGCTCCTATAGGGGGAGCGCCGCTCAGCCAGAAGCCGGGCTCACGGCTGGCAAGTGCAGCAGCGGTGGCAGCCTCTAGTATATGATAAGAGCTAAACTTTTGTCAACTCTCACAACACAAGCCCCATTCAAATGTCCTTGGTCTTTTTTGCTTTTAAAAGAAGAATTCTCCAAAAATAATGTAATGTAGTTCCATTAGGGTTTTAGATCTCATACTTATTTTGAGTCATATATCACAAGGGAAATCATATGGAAGCTATAAAATCCATTCTCTGAAAAATGTACCTATACATAGCCAATTGAAAATTTGTTTACATTTCAGAGGGTTGATGGAACCCCTGGGCTGGGACATATTACTCAACACAGCTGTGCTTCCAACAGCAAATCGTCTCCACCCAGAATTAATGAAATGGTGAGTGCAGCTACTCTCTGCCCCGACATTGCTCCTTGTCCCCATTGCTGTTAACTGATTCATATTCCTCAACTATATATCTAAAGATGATATTTCCATACTGATTTGGTTAGACTATGTACAACTCCTCCCATAAAGTCAGAGACACTTAACTATAATAGTGTCTTTCCCAAGCAATAAGTTTTTCAACCAAAAGTCAGTTAAATTACACTTGAGCATATTTGTAACAACATGGATGGACCTTGAAAGTATTATGCTAAGTGAAATAAGTCAGTCAGAAAAAGCTAAGAACCATATGATTTCACTCATATGCAGCATACAGAACTGAAACTTGTGAACACAAACAGCAGTGTGGTGGTTGCCGGTGGGAAGGGGGTGGTTGCCGGAGGGAACGGAGTGGGGAGAGAAGGTGGTCCTCATATATGGTGACAGGAGAAGATTTGACTTTGGGTGATGGACACACAGTGCAATATATAGATCTTATAATACATAAACTCAGATCTGAAACCTATATGATCATGTTGGCCAATGTCACACCAATAAATTTAATTTTTTTATAAAGTACCTTGTCCAGGAAATATAATAGTAATGTACTTGCTGTTGTTGATCACTTCAATAAGAATTTCTGTTGGAACTATTGCTCTACAAATTTGTCACCAAATTTCTATCTATTTTAGCTGAGTTCATTCTCAAATGGTTGCTAAGTATTTTCTAATAGCTTTGCCATGATTATCTTCTCCTCTGTGCCATTTTTACTCATATTCACTACCTTTTAAAGAATCTGCCTTATGTTGATTTATTTCTATCACTAGTATACTATTATTCTATTGATAATAACTAATTTGTATTAATCTTCTCCATTTGATAACATACTATCAACATTACAAAAGGTCCCCACCAAAGTCCCCGAAATTGCATGGCCCACAGTTTCTTTTCCTTATCATCAAACCTATTAGGGAGTTTGCAAAGTTCTTGCTTAAGTGTTATAGTTCAGCCTAGTTAATCTTGGGCCAAGTGTTCACCTTTTTGTCTACAGCTTCCTTTATTAGAAATTTGAGACAGAACTGGTTATCAGCATTGTGACAACATATTTTTCTTATCCCTGAACTCAGAGAATGTTTGTTTAGTGACACCATTGGTTCAGAATTGACATCCACCTTTTCTTCCTTATTCTTGTTTTATGTTAGTTCATATCTTTGCAGTTTAAAAATATCTCTCACATCATGTTTCCTGAAAATTATTTTTAAAACTCCATAGCCTGCTTGGCCAGTGTTGCTCAGTTGGTTTAGCACTGTCCCATGCACCAGGAGGTCACCAGTTTGATTCCGGTCAGGGCATATGGCCTGGGCTGGGGGCTCAATCCTGAGTAAGGGCATGCAGGAGGCAGTTGATCAATGTTTCTCTCTCATCAATGTTTCTATCTTTCTCTCCCTCTCCCTGAAATAATATAAAAACGTTAAAAAAAAAAAAAAAAAAAAAAAACCTTCCATAGCTCAATTGACTTAAGTGGGCAATTTTATCGGACTCCTTGCCTGCATCATACTAAAAAATCCAGTTATGTTATTTTAAAACTAGAGGCCGGTGCACTGGTGGGGTCCCTCGGCCTGGCCTGTGGGGATGAGTGGACCTCTGCACCACCACAGCCTGGCTTTACCCACCAGCTCATCGGGCTCCAGTCCTCTGTCCACGTCAATCCTGCACAGCACGAAGTAGTATGCGAAGCAGTAGGCAGCCAGGGAGGATCCTAAGCCGGGCTGGGCACCATGCTGCTCCTGTTCATCCCGCTGCACTGCACCTGCCACTACTTGGACACACAGGGGGAGTGTCCACAGGAGAGGCTCGTGCTACCACAGCTGCGCTTGCCAGCCGTCAGCCTGGCGTCTGGTGCCTGTCAGCTGAGCGGTGCTCCCGCTGTGGGAGCACACTGACCACCAGGGGGCAGCTCCTGTGTTGAGTGTCTGTCCCCTGGTGGTCAGTGCATGTCATAGCTACCAGCCGGTCATCCAGTCATCTGGTTACTTAGGCTTCCTATGTAATAAAAGCCTAGTATGCTAAGTGTCTGGTCGACCGGTTGGCTGTTCAACCAATCAAAGCATAATATGCTAATGATATGCAAAAGGCTGCTCAACCACTCACTGACTACCAGGGAGTAGACGCTCTGACCGGTAAGTTAGCTTGCTCCTGGGGCTCAGCTGATCAGGACTGAGTGAGATGGGCCGGACATGCCTTAGAACACCCTCCTGCGGTGGCCCCTCCCTAGCTGGCCAACCTTTCGTGTTCCTCCCAGGCCCTGATCATTCAGCAGTGGGGTCCCTTGGCCTGGCCTGTGCCCTCTTGCAATCTGGGACCCCCTGTGGGATGTCAGAGAGCCAGTTTCATCCCAATCCCGCAGGCCAAGCTGAGGGGCCCCACGAATTCGTGCACTGGGCCTCTAGTTTATGTATATAGATAGAGAAATTAACATAAACTTTTCTTTTTATTTTATACCCCAGGAATTTAATACAAAGTTATCACCATAATTTTAGATATTTTATAATATTTGTAGGCTTAAATAATCATAAACCATACTGCATTTTCTACTAGCTCCTTAATAAAAAGCATAGGAAAGATTCACAAATTCCATAAATCCAAAACAGCTTTTATTTTTCTCTACTGAGAAGGATGGACTTTAAGATGACTCTCATCATCTCTGTCTCTTGGTGTTTACACTCTTCCCTTGAGTGTGGGAAAGCACGTGACATGCTTTAATCAATGGAATATGACAGCAGTGATGGGATGCATGTGATACCTCTACATTACAGAAGCTTGCTAAGACTGCGTTATCAACCTGGCAAGCAGGTCCCTGCCCTTGCTCCTGCTCCACTCTCTTGCTCTCGCTATTTCTGGGGCTTTTGCCTTTCTCTTCCTGTCTCCTTTCATTACTGGCTTTGAAGTAGCAAATTGCCATGTGTCTTAAGAGGAAATAAATTCTGCCAATAACTCAAGAGAACTCAGAGGTAGATTTTTTAACAGCCAAGACACCAAATGAGAATGCAACCAGGCTAATGCCTTGATTGCAGCCTTCTAAGTACTGAAAGAGGTAATCAAGGTAAGTCTTGCCTGGACTCCTGAACTATAGAAACTTTGAAATAGTAAATATCTGTTGTTTTAAGCTGCTAGGTTTATGGTAATTTATTACAAAGCAATAGAAAATAAATACATATAAAAATGCTACTGTTTTGTTGTTATTCTATTTTACTTAATAACACCATACATTCACTTGTGTAGACTAAAAACGTCACCCTAAATTTTTTATTTTCCCTTATCACTAACACCTAGTCATTCTATAAACAATATTTATTGCATCTCAGTGAGATCATGCCTTGACCACCAATCAAATAATATAATATTCCTATAAACTAGAAAATTTCCTTATATATTTTTCTATTCACTTATACCACCATAATCCTAGAAAAACAATAAGATTTAAAAATATCATCAACTGAGGATATTTTTCCATTGCTTTTAGATAGAGTGAAAGGGAAGGAGGGGGGAAAAGAGGGGAGGGTAAGATAAAGAGAGAGAGAAACATAGATGTGAAAAACATACATTAACAGGCTGGGAAATGAACCTGCAACCCAGGTATATGCCCTTGCCTGGGAATCGAACCCTTCTGGCATCCATATGATGTGGATGTTGTTATACTTGATTTTATCTCAGAGGTTTCTCAGACTTTCCTCATTTCTTCTCATTCTCTTTTCTTTTTGACACTCTACTTGGATGTATATTTTTTTGCTCTCTGATTCGCTGATTTGATTGACTCTCTGCAGTTAACCTGCGGTTGATTCCTTCTGGTGTATTCTTCATTTCAGATGTATTATTCATTTCTGACTGGTTCTTTTTTATGTTTTCTGTCATTTTAATGTTTACTGTATCTTTATTAGGTTCTCACTGAGATCATCCATTCTTCCCCTAAGGTCCTTAAGAATCCTGATTATCATTCTTTTAAACTCTGCCTCCAGGATTTGTTTGCTTCCATTTCATCCATTTCATTTAATTATTTTTCTGGTGATTTCTCTTGTTCTTTTGTTTGTCTCCCCATTTTGTCTCTGTGTATTAGGCAGACTTGTTATGACTGCCAAAATTTTTATGATGGCTTTAAGATGAAGGGGTCTTGTTGGGCTCAGTCACAGTCACACTATCTTCCAGATCACCTGAGATTCGTGCTTCAGAAATCTTTCTTGTGGGTTATGTGCACTCCCTGTTGTAGCTGAGTCTTGAATGCTGTTGGCCCTTTCCTGGGTGGTGTTAACATTTCAGGCTGGGTAACTATAAGGGTAAACCTCAATTACCGTGTTTGAGACATTGTGCAGAGTCTGCTCCTCAAGGTGGACATGTTGCTAGCAGGGTCTGGTGCCTGCTAAATCCCCCTTTGGGTATGCCACCTGTGGGGATAGTTGGGTTGAGCTCTGGTGTGGTGTAAAGCTCACCATGGTTTGTATTGTTTCTGGGTCCACTTAGGAGGGGTTCAAGTACAGGTGCTGTCAGATGTTGTGTGTAACCAGCCTTAGGCTACCTGTCTGGAGCTACCACATGTTCACTGTTTGTGTCTACTGGACCTGGGTGTGCATGCGAGGGGCCAATCTGTGTAAAAGCATTGGCTTCCTCCAGCTCAGAGTTGGGGGCATATCTGTAAAGGACCAAGACTCCCTGAGGTCCATCCTTGCCTATCAGCTACTCTGCTTCCCCCTGAGGTCACCTGATCTTCCTCTAGAGCAGTGGTCGGCAAACTCATTAGTCAACAGAGCCAAATATCAACAGTACAATGACTGAAATTTCTTTTGAGAGACAAATTTTTTAAACTTAAACTTCTTCTAACACCAATTCTTCAAAATAGACTTGCCCAGGCTGTGGTATTTTGTGGAAGAGCCACACTCAAGGGGCCAAAGAGCTGCATGTGGCTCGCGAGCCACAGTTTGCCGACCACGGCTCTAGAGCATTCTGAAGAATGACTGTGGGATGAGCCCAGGCTAGCTGCGACCCACAGCCCCTTCCACAGATTGAGAGCTTGTTAGGGTGGGGCAACTGGAGTCAGGAGGACAGGGGTAGTGGGGCCCATACTTGGGGAGCTCACTGCAGGTTTAGTTTGGGTGGAGTCAGTGGTCCCCTCTGCAGGAGCAAGATCAGCTGTCCTGGGCTTAGGAGGATAGATCAAAAGAGTCCCAGACTCCAGGAAGGGGCTAAGCACTTTGACCTGGTCCCAGACAATAGCCTCTGAGGGTCTCACATTTTGACTGTCTCCACTATGAGCCTCTCTCCCTCTCCCCCACAGAATTGTGCCCAGTGGTGGCATCCAGGATTGTAAGGGCTGATCCAAACAGTATCCCATTGGGAGTGGTGCCACAAGCCTGCAGGAGGGGGTGGGCACTTTTTCCTTTTCCCGGAGTAGACTGGGCTGAACTTGCAAAGGAGATTGTATGTGCCACCCTGCAAATGTAGCCACACAGCCCAGCATTCGCCCCTCTCCCCTGGACAGAAGCTTCCCAGGGGAGACAGTCTGAAAATCCCAGCTCTGTGCAGTTCTCTGATCCTCCTGTGCCCCTGTACTAAGCAGGATGGGGGCAAAGGTCCCGGCTCTGCTCCAGACTCTGATCTCTCTGCATGGCTGGACTCAGCAGATGGGGAAAAAGTCCCAGCTCTGCACAGCTTCCTTGCAACACTGAACTCGGCCGGATGGGGAAGGCTAAGTGATTCAACAGTGGGGGAAGGGCGCTGGCTGTGCACTTGAGGTGGGGGAGTCGAGCCCCTTATCCCAAGCCAACGCAGTTTAGTCACTGTCAGAGTCTCTGGCAAAAGCCTTCCCAGGAAAAAACGGGTTCCTTAAAGTCACTGCTGGGTGCAGCCAGCAGACCTCTCCACAAGACCTGGGAATTGGCAGCATGGCCCTGCCAGCAGAGTCTAAAGTGAACTCCCCAGACTGGCACTGTAGCAAGCAGAGAGCTCTTTTCTCGTAGGGTGCAGTTTGATTCTCCCAGGTGGACTGCAGCCTCTCTCCGTTTTCTCTGGGTTGGGGATCCCTGCATGGGGGTGAGACCTCATGCTCCTAGGGAGAGGGAATTTTGCCCCTGAGATATCCCTTTGTCTTTTTAGCAGCTACCCCACCTGAGTGCAGGGGCTCTCCCTTTCTGGACTCTGCTCTTCTTACCAGGCTGTGTGTGGCTTCTTGTGTAAATCCTTGGTTTTAATATTTCAGTTCTGCTAGTCTTCAGTTGGCTCTTCAGGTTGAGTGCTCTGTAATTTAGCTGTAAATCCGGGTTGGGGCAGGAAGCAGTGCAGGCAGCTTCCACCTACTCTGCAGCCATCCTGAAATCTCTGGAATTCTATGCTATATACTCTTTTGTGCCTGGTTTTTTTCACTTAGTATTTTTCTAGAATCACCCATATTTGTACATGCAGCTTATTTTCGTTCCTCATTCACTCATTGATGAATTTTGTGTTTTCACAGTTTTTGACTTATATAGATACTAAGTTTCTTTGACCATTCATGCATTTGCTTTTTGGTTGACATGTCTTATTATTACTCTTGACACCGTATCTAGGAATAAAATGGATGAATCATCGTTTATATGTATGTTTAGCATTATAAAAAACTGACAAAATGTCTTCCAAAAATGGTGTCATATTTTGCACAATAATCAGAAATAATAAAAGGGCCAGTTATAATTGATCATTGTCAGAACTTGAGGCTGTTCTTTGATTTGAGTTTAACCATTATGGTCAGTACACTGACTTGTTATACAGAGATTTTTATTTTGACAGTCCTATATAAACTCTTAGTAAATGTGCCGCGACCTTTGTGGCGAGGTTCAGGATCTGAAGGAGGGGCTGACGCACAAATGAAAATGCTATAAAAGAAATATGAATTTAGAAGGCATGGGGTGGGCCAGGTGAGGCCTCTTTCTTGAAGAGACACCCAGAGGCTGGGTTCCATCTGCTTTTTATTCAGTTTTAGATATACATCTTGCCCTCTAGCAATGCATAAAGGCATACCAAAGGTAAAGTATGGTAAACAGTAAAAGGATTATCAGGTTAGGGAATTTCCTTGAGCCACCACTATCTCAACATGAACAATAGGTGCTTAGCATCAGCCCTGGTAATGCCCAATGTCCATCGGCCTTCCACATTCCTTGGTGTACTCTCATGACAGTATTGGCAACTGGTGGCTTCCCCCATAAATCTACATTTCATATCTTTATAAGCCTCCTTCCTGCTAATCAAATGTATTAATCATGGTCTAACCACACAGTCTACACACAACTTGAATATTGTTTTATTTATGTCTTTGCTTGATTTCTTTTTAACTTTCCATATAATGGTCTAATTTCTCATCTTCCTGCCAAATTTGATAAATGAATTATCAAACAGTTATTCATGTCTCTTGGGAATTCTTCTTTTGTCAACTAAGTAAAAATAAAAAAAAATTAAAAAATCTCTATCATAGTCTTAAAGCAGTAATTTTTTTTTTTGAAGTTGATTTCACAGATGAAGGAAAGAAGGAGAGGTAGAAATATCAATGATGTGAGCGAATCTTCAATTGGCTGCCTCCTGCATGTCTCCCACTGGGGATCGAGCCCACAATCCTGGCATATGTCCTGACCGGGGATCGAACCCTGACCTCCTGATTCATAGGTCTATGCTTAACCACTGAGCCATGCCATCCTGGCTAAAGCACTAATTTTTAAAGTATCAGTCCAAGATCAACTGCATAAGACTTGGGTCCATGTTGGAAATCCCAATTATCTAGGCCCCACACTTTACCTATTAAATGAGAAACTCTGAGGATGGGGCCACTAATCAAACTATATTTTAGCAATTGCTTCAGGTAATTCTGATGCCTGTTAAAGTTTGAGAGCCTTGCTTCTATTTTATAAAGTTACTTCTTGATATTTTGTATGGCAGTTTATACATCTGTTTTATTCAATAGACTGATATCATTGAAGCTCAAGACTACAAGTTATTCATTTTTGTACCTCTCATAACACCAAGGACCAGACTGTTATAGCATAGAAAATCAATGACTGCTTGCTGAATTAAATTGTACTGAAAAGAGAAACAATTCTTTTTTTTTTCTTTTTTATCAACTGGGTACCAAATAAATGATGTTTTTGTTTTAAAATACCTGTTCCTTGCTTCAGTTTTACTCTTAGTCCCTCAAAATAAACACAATCAGGAATATCAAAAGATATGGTGTTGCCTGGCTGTGGTGGCTCAGTGGTTGAGCATTGGCCTATGAACCTGGAGGTCATGGTTCAGTTCCTGAATAGGGCACATGCCCGGGCTGTGGGCTCGATCCCCAGTGTGGGGAGTGCAGGAGGCAGCAATCAATAATTCTTTCTCATCTTTGATGTTTCTCTCTTTCTCTCTCTCTCTCTCTCTCTCTCTCTCTCTCTCTCTCTCTCTCTCTCTCTCTCTCTCCTTCCTCTCTAAAATAATAAAAAACAATTAAAAAGATATGGTGCTGATTTTAAATATTTAACTGATTCATATATACAGAGAAACAAAAATTTTCTCTTTCCTTAACTCATTATATCATTTTTGGAAGAGATGGCACCTATATTCAGAAACAGGAGGAATTATTTAAAATGAGTTTACCTTCTGAGAAACAATTTTATGAGTTTTTCTTTTGTAGGTAATTGCTACCTCCTTCCTCCTTGGAATTAATTCTAGGGTTAATCAGGGGAGGGTAGTAAACCATAAAGGGGGTCAAATATATGGTGACAGAAGGAGAGTTTACTTAGGGTGATAAACACATGATGCAATATACAGATAATTCATTATAGAATTATACACTTAAAAACTATATAATTGTATTAACTAATCTTATTAACCAATAAGTAAATTCAAAAATAGAAATGCACTTTCACAGAGGAGCTGCACAAGCCAGTGTACTGTGGATGTGCAAGACGGTGGGGAGGCAAAGCTGAAGTTGTAGCTCAATCAGCCGACACCCACAAAAATGATGTGGAGGCCCAAGCAGGCTGGTCCCCAGCCAGGAGAGGCCATGGGCCATGACTTCGCCTCGAGCCAGCAAGTCCAGCCCAGACACCTGGTCCTCCCCTGCAGTCCTCCCTGGAGCCACCCTGGCCCTGCAGGTGTCCACGCCAGGTTTTGAATGTGAGAAGTCCGACTGAGCAAAGGTGGGCCAACCAGACTCAGAAGCCAGGCCCCACATGGTCTAACATGGAGAAGGGGATGATGGGAAGGGGCAAGCCCACTTCTTGTATCCAGTTCACTCTGGTGAACTGTGTATCCATGTTTTTATTCACAATTGGAAAAACAAACAGAATGCAAGAATAAAAAATTACTTTGGGGGAAAAGGAAAGAAATATATATATATGTATATATACTCAAATGCAAATATATGTGTGTTTATATAGAAACGAGAGGCCCAGTGCATGAAATTGTGCATGGCTAGGGTCCCTAGGCCTGGCCGGCAATCAGGGTCTATTGGGGCCTTCTGGCTACTGACTGAGGCCTTCCTTCCCTGGCTGCCGGCTACCGGCCAGGGGCTTCCTTCATTTTGTGCCACCCCCTGGTGGTCAGCACACGTCATAGCAAACGATCAAACTCCTGGTCTCCCGGTCAAACGACCAAGGGGACACTTTGCATATTAGCCTTCTATATATATAGATAGTTGATTATACTTTCATTTTAGATAAAATGTACATTGAACCTTTTTGTCATAAACCCTGTGTACCAAGCAGTGAAAAATTAGTCAAGGACTCTGCCTTTTAAATGCTTCCATAAGAGCTGAAAAAGCAGTCACTGAGAAGATGATTATATGAAGTGCTATTAGTTTATATGATAGAGAAACAGTATGTTGTAAGAGCTCTAAGAAGAGTCATATAAAACAGGTCCAAAATGTCAGGATAGTGAGACATAAAACCTTATATCTCCTTTTCACAGACCACTACAACCTACTTTTACCTAAGGGTGTCCTTACTATGGCTGTCCTGTTGTCTTGGAAACTACTTCCCTTGTACTTTTTAGTTCTCCCTTAGTTCATACAAGTCTATGTGCAGACATCCATCTCATTAGAGTAGTTTTCCTGGCTACATTATCTACCCATGATTATTCATCTTATCCTAGTTTATTTTTCTTCACAAAACATGATGCCACTTACTGTTTTGTGTGCATTTGTGTGAGGCCCAGTAGAATGTGAATTCTATCTATCTTCACTCATGTATTTAAACATAGTATGTACAATAAATTTTTGCTCAAAACAATTTTGTTGAACAGATAAATGTGTGTATATATATTATTTAGAATTTGAAATGTGAGTATTAACCTGAAGTGAAGGAAGGGGGAAGTGAATCTTAGGCAGACAAAAAGCTTGAGCCCATAGCTATGCATTGAAAAGGTTTTGGTTCTATCCCTAGTCAGGGCACTTTTAGTAGACATCAGATTGATGTTCCTCTCTAAAGAAAAAAATCAGTTAAAAAATAGCTTTACATTTTAGAATATGTGATACATTTAAGCAACTGAACAATGTTGAGTAGTAAATGTGAAGCTAGGGATGGGGGCAAGAGGAGAGCAGAAATAATATTTGGATATTAAATCAGGCAGAATTAATTGGAAGGGAAAAGACTGGGTCAGATAGGCCAGTTGGGGGATGTGTGGTAAGCCTGATGACAAATTATGGTACCTTGCACTCAGAGATGTGGTAAGGTGAATTTGTACATATAATAATGTTCACGAAGTAGAATTATAAACTTTTAAATGAATTTGATGCTGAGGTAAGGAAAAATAATCAGATCAATAATATAATTTAAGTTTCTTGTTTGGAAAATGGTGTTATACAGAAGAGAAGAAACAAGGCCTATGGTGGGGATTGTGAATAATGATTGCTATTTTGAGTCTGAAGTGCCTGTGAAATATCTAGTTGGGCATGTCCAGTAAGAAATTTGCAATATGCATCTGAAGATTGGGTGAGACTTAGGAACTGAAGATAGACATTTGAAAACCTGTAAGTTATAACCAATTTTATAGAAATGGACGAGATAAATCAGAGAGAATGTGGAATAAAGTGGCACTTAAAATAGGCTCTATAGTATGAGTGAAGTTTAATCTTGTCATTGAATGAAGAATGCCACCTTATTCATGGGAACTATATCTGATGAATTCTATTTTTTGTAATATTGGTATTACCCTTTATAGTTATGTGATATGCACTAGCTTCACTCATCAAACTTTTCCTTTCATCATAATACATTCATATATAACCCATAGATATTTAATATAGACTCATTATTAAAATTTATGTGACTTAAGACAGGCATACTTTTATTATTTGTAAAATGAAAATAATTTATTTGGGAGGTGAGAGGGACAGCAGTATGGGAGTGGAGAAGTTAGTAAGGAGAGGAGCTACAGTTAATAATGGTTTACTATCCATCCTCTTACCATTGAGTGTCTGGAATTTAATTTCAAGAGGAACGTTCTGGAAATGGTGTAAAGCACATTCAAATGATCCTATCTTAAGGGAACTATTGTATGTGCATAAAAACTCCCATCACATTAGCTAAGAGATGTTTTTGGAGACATTGATTTCTTAGCATTATTACCTGTCTCCACTGCGTGTGGGTAAAAGACTTACTTATGGCTTTGGAGAAAACCTCCAGGCAAAGCGATACTGATGCTGGCATAGCACAAACATCATAGGCCTAAACCATCTGGATGGGGCACTGAAGGACTACTGATTGTTTTAGACTGTTCCAGTGTTTTCTTATTTATAAGTAAAACCATTCCACTCTCCTATCACAAATATTTTTAGATAGAATTCATTTGATTCTTTCAAAATTAATTTATATTCAGCATTTATTCATAAATACCAATATTATGATTTTCTTATTGAATTCAAGCATCCAATAGTGACTATGCAAAACACTCTTCGGAATGCATATTACCCCTTAAGACACAGTTTAAATAATAGTGAAAAAATTTTAATGTCAAATCTAGGTTAATTGTTCTAAAGAATACTCGTTTTATAGCCATAACCATATTAAGTGACTTTTCTCTGAATTGATTCATATATAAATTTCCTTATACTTGAAATTGTTTTGACTATTTTTAAATGAGTAAAATGAAATAGAATTTAGAATGAAAGTGCTGTGTCCAAAGTTGCTTTATTAAGAGTGTGCTCCATGAGCCTAATTTCCAATCCTTAAAATCTTCCACAGATTTGAGTAATCATAATTACAGATATTAAATGCAATTTCACCTAATTACATAAAAGAGATCTCATATAATGTCCCTATACTTTATATTTAAACTAGAGGCCTGGTGCATAGATTCGTGTGTCGGTTCCGTCCCTCAGCCTGGCCTGCACCCTCTTGCAATCCAGGACCCCTCAGGGGATGTAGTAGTGCACAAAGCGGCAGGTGGCAGGGGAGGAGCCTGAGCCCAGGCCGGGTGCTGCACTGCTCTGGCTCATCCTGGCCCTGTTGCGCCTGCCGCCGCCGCCACCAGGTAAGCTCGCTGAGTGGCACTCCTGGTGTGAGAGCACACTGACCACCAGGGGGCAGCTCCTGTGTTGAGCGTTTGACCCCTGGTGGTCAGTGCATGTCTTAGCAATGGTCGTTCGGTCACTCGGTCGCTTAGGCTTTTATATATATAGATTATGCTGCTATGTTGGTTTATTCTATTTTTAGCATACATTTTATTTTATTTTATTATATTTAGTTTATGTTTCCTATAATGCATTGTGCTTTCTGTAACATATTGAACAACATGGTTTGTTTTCTTTATTTTGTTTTATTTTATTTAATCAACCCAATTTTATATATGAAATACAAAAAAATGGTGAAAATAAATATTTAAACAGCAATTAGTTAATAACCATTTTTTAAAATCTACAAATCAATATGGTACTAATCATTTTACATGTTATATCCTTTAAGGTATATTTCTACATAGGAACTATGCATTTAAACATAGCCCTGGAAAAGATCATCTCCTAAAATATGAGTTATTTTTATGTATATTATTTTACCTAATATACAATAAGATTTTCTAAAACATTTGTTAAAGTATTTGTACTTGGAGTCTGTAGAGCTATATGATTCATAAAAGAAGAGTATTAAGTTTATTAATTTTTCTGTATAAAACCAATAATTTGCTAAGGGATAATTAATTTATGTAATTGATTTCAGAGAGAGGAAGGGAGACAGAGAGGGGAATAGAAACATCAAAGATAAGAATCATTAATTGCGTTTGCTTTTAATTTCTTAGTAAAAAGAATATTATCAAAACCAATGTTAAGAAGCTTTTTTCCTTCTAGGAGTTTTATAGTTTTTGTCTAACATGCATGTCTTTAATCTAAATTGAGTTGGTTTTGTGTATGGTGTAAAATAAGGGTCCAATTTAATTCTTTTACATGTTTTTCCAACATTATTTATGGAAGAGCCTATCCTTTTCTCAGTGAGTTATCACCATGGATTCATTTCTCATTGATATATTGATAAACTAAAATTCAATTTGCACATCTCTGATGCCTACTGAAAGTCACACCCATATTTCAAAATTGTCATTATATATCTATATATGATACCTCTTAAGAATCACATTATCAATGTAAACAAAACTGAACTTATCATTTTCCCACAAAATTCACTTTCTCTCTTAAACCTTAGTTCATGAGATGACACCTTAATTAAACCAGTTTTCCATGATAGTGTTTCAGATGTAGAAGTCATTCTCAGCTAAGAATGATTCTCATGTAAACCCATCATCTGATTAAAATACACACACACACACACACACACACACACACACACACACACATACACTAGAGGCCCAGTGCACAAATTTGTGTACCAGTGAGGTCTCTCAGCCTGGCCTGTGGGATCAGGCTTAAACCAACTCTCCAACATCCTCTGAGGGGTCCCGGATTGCGAGAAGGTGCAAGTCAGGCCAAGGGACCCCACAAGTGCACCATTGGGGCTGGGAGAGGAATGTGGGAGATTGGCCAGCTGGGGAGGCACTGCAGGAGGGTTCCAGGGTGTGTCTGGCCCATCTCGCTCAGTCCCGATTGGCTGGACCCCAGCAGCAAGGTAACCTACCGGTTAGAACGTCTGCCCCCTGGCAGTCAGTGCACATCATAGTGACTGGTCGACTGGTCAACTGTCTGCCCCCTGGTGGTCATTATACATCATAGCAAGTGGTTGAGCAGCCTTAGCATATCATTAGCATATTACGCTTTGATTGGTTGAACAGACAACTGGACAACCGGACACTTAGCATATTAGGCTTTTATTATATAGGATATTTATATATGTAAAGTTTATTTTATTCTAGTTTTCAATACCTTTGAAAACATTTAAAAATGAATTTTTATTGTTGAAAGTGTTACAGATGTCCCCTTTGTTTTGCTTTTTCTCCCCATTGACTCCCTCCAAACCATACCTGCCCCTCCCAGGCCTTCACCACACTATTGTGTGTGTCCATGGGCTATGCATATCTCTATAAATAAAAGGCTAAGTGACCAACCGTCCATCTGTCCAATCATCTGACTGACCAACCAGCCAGTACATATGATGTGCACTGGAAATTTAAAAATAAACATTGACTCATGCATGTATAATACATATAAAGCTCTCACTGGCACCAATCACACACGGGTGTTTTGATCTGTCATTGTTAATTGTGAATTTTGTTGACACTTCTATTATAGAGAAAGGGTGAATAGAGATATTAAAATATTTCTTCTAATTAATTTCCTTTCAATGTGCACAAATCCATGCACTGGGCTACTAGTATGCATATAAGTTTCCCAGTCAATCTCTCCCCACCTCTGTCCCTGCCTACTCTCTGAAATTCTTCAGTCTGTTCCATGATTTTATGCCTCTGGATCTATTTTGTTCATCAGTTTATTTTATTCATTAGATTCCACATATGAATAAAAATTTTTTTATAAATACTGTTTATACTTGAATTTAAAATGATGTTATTTTAATTGTTATAACAGGAGTATTCATTTTTGACATGGCAGTGAAAATGTTTTTTGGAAATTGACATCTGCTCACATTTTTCTTAACACTGCTTAAAACCCTGCAATTGCTTTCAAGTAAAAGTCAAATATTTAACCTGAGTTAAGCATATGATAGAAATGCCCTTTTAAACTCTCATGTATCAAAAATTTGTCTCAGACTTAAACATTGAAGGCAGTCACATTTTTCTATATTATCTATTTCTTCATCCTCAGGCCCAGTTCAGTTTGTTTTCAATAAATTCATGAATAAAATAAACAAATGAGTGATTGAACATTGTCTTTCAGATTACAGCCTTCTTAACATTGCGATTATGTTAAGAGACACTTTACTTTGTTAAACGTGTGAACTTGTAAAGTGTATATTTCAGTCTCAACTTCGCCGTTAACTTATCTTCTACCTTCAGAAAGTTATTCAACAGAAAATCACATTGGTTCACTGCCATGATATTTCAGTAGAATTGAACTTGGGAACTAGAAGAATAAACATTCCAGGTGTATTAGTAAGACATAGGAATGCAAGAGGGAGGAGACACACATAGGTGAAATAATTACAAAAGGGAGTTAGAAACAAAAGAGGACAAAGTAAGAAAGTCTGGCATGTTCACACTGAGGCTGTGCCAATAGATGACCATTTGCCTCAGGAAACTGGCCATAGTTCAAACTATATATTTTAATATCTAACAGTGTCTCCAGGTAAACATTTGGTCTATGAGCTGAATATCATGCGGCCACTGCTACTCAGAGAAAATCCTGAGGCCTCCATGTTCCACTACTGTTTACAAATGATACTGCTTGCCAGAGGAAAAAGTCAGTAATTCCCTTACGGGATGCACCATCATTATGCCAAATTCAGGCGTGGGATGAGGCTTTGCCAAGTTCTTCTCCATCTACTTTTATGACCCATTGCACAGTCAAAAAGAGCCATGAAGATAGTCAGACCTTTAGTCTTCTGTTTATTATCTTCCTGTATGAATCCAACTAGAAGAGGTTTTGAGGGCTTTTGCATTGTGAATTGGAGAAAAATATTTCTACTGTGAATTTCTCATATTTTATTGGAAATAAAGTTACATAATATGTAGGTAAGTAGAAATTAATTTACACTTTACTACACTTGTAAGTATCAACAACATACCTTGGCAAATATAAATCATTTGAAAGTCATTACGATAAATTATACTAATTTAGTTGAAAAAACCCTTGTGTTGAAAAAAATGAAAAGAAATACACAAATTTAGTTATATCAAATTCTCAGTTTAAACTTGGCAATATTTTCTTTAAAAGTGTGAATTACCAATTCCACTAATTTTCCACCATTGCTAAATAATTTTTAAAATGTAACAGAAAAAAATAGCCAACTTTACACACTGGTTGGAGTTTTACATACACAGAAAGTGTTGTAGAGGAAACACACAGATGGAAATGGCAGGCGTAGCCATCCTCCTTGGCTTACTTTGTGATAATCATGGGATAATTTATAAACCAAATGATGTCAAGAATGGTGAAAGGGCCCAGCCAGCATGGCTCAATGGTTGAGCATTGACCTATGAACCAGGAGGTCACAGGTTCGATTCCTGATCAGGGAACATGCCCAGGTTACAGGCTCGATCCCCGGTGTGGGATGTGCGGGAGGCAGCTTATCAATGATTCCATCTCATCATTGATGTTTCTATCTCTCTCTCCGTCTTCCTTCTCTGAAATCAAGAAAAAAAAAAAAAGAAAAAAAGAATGATGAAAGGTCTGAGACTTGTCCCCCTTGCAAACTAGCAATTAGACTGCCATAGTTTTATGTTTGCTGTCAGAAAATGTGAGACACCCATAACACAGAAAAATAAATTTATTATTCAGGTACAGCAAAAAAGCATGAACTTCATAATCACATAACTTCCTCTTATCCCCCACCCATGTGATGTGTTATTTATATCTATATTTATATATCTATCAAGCTCTATAAATAATACTATTAATGAATCTTAATATATAGGAAATCTTATAATTCAAGTTTTCTATATTTAATGTGTAGAATTCAAAATGATGGAAATTGGGTGGGCTTATTTTAGCATACCCTTAATGCTTTCTCTGATATGGCTTACTGCTGTGGAGTTAGTTATTAAAAAAAAAAAAAAAAGTACTCAAGTTGCTTTTAAAGGCAATTTTTTCTCTGTATGCTCTTTTGACAAAAAATGGGAGAGAAAGCAATTTAAAACCTTTTAAATGTTGCATCTATTGCAATATGTAGTTGGCATTTACTGTTAAGAATAGCATCAAATCCTGTATCAGGTCAGCTAGTACCTTTTCATTTAGTTCAAAATGACCTTACAGAATGGAGAACAGTACTGTGCAGAGTCACATACACTAATTTAGCTTTTAAAATGCTGTCTACATATTGTATTTAAGTTTTCTATGGTGGAATGCCAGTTGTATACCACTAAATTAATATGATTGCTGCCAAAATATTTATCAGAATTTTCTTTGTATATTAATGAGAAAAAGAATATGTTATAATTTGTTTCTGGGATAAATAAACTTTTCATTACTGTGCAATATATCTCTCACGTCCTCACAGCTTTATACACAATGTATTTGTACCTATCACGCTATTTTTGTTTCTAAAAGTGATTCTGTTAAGAAAACATTTTAAACTTTTTTTAAAATCTAGCAACCTTTTGATGATATTGTATAGTTCAATTATTAATACTTCTCAGGGAAGAAAAATAATATAATTCAGAGGGGAAAATATTATATCGTATGTAAGTATCCTTCACTGTAGTTCTTTTAAAATTTTAAATATAATATATTTTCTTATCTTAGATGTCCAGATCTGATTCTCTTGTATGTGTGTGCCTTAATATCAGTAACTATGGCAACAAGATTTAAAATGCTGTGTTTAGTATAAGTAAAGGGAAAATGGAGAACATAAAACCCTTAAAGAAGATATCAATCCTTGAGTCACAAAAATAATTTTCTGAATTGTGCTGTCCCTTATGTATCTTGAGTGTCACAAATAAGTATTGTTTAGATTATATTATTTTTTAAATTAGTTTGTTTAGAATATTCTACACTTTTTACTGTCCTTTATATTTTGTGTTATCCTTTTGTGTGATAGCTGGCATTAGTTATAGACATAATCATATGCCATTTCCTGAATACTATTATGAATAGTTCTTTGGAACCACTTCCTAGTAGAACAAACATAACTGAAGAATATCATATTAAAATAATCAAAAGTTGTCCTAAGAACATAAAGCAAATGAATAAGCATGTATTCAAGAAAATCTAAATGTCAAGAAGAAAAAGAAGAGACTGTACCGACTTGAGCCATGGTCGGCTCCCCGCCTTCATGCTGAACCTTTCTTTGTTCAACATGAGAGAAGATCCACTCTGGGCAGCTGTAGCCAGAAAGGGGGAGAAGGAGACTCTCTGTCCACCACCTCCTAGTTGAGGGCTACAGAATCTCTCCAGCAGTAGAGTATTTCTCATCACAAGTTCCTTGTTGCTTAAGCAAACCTAAGCGAAGAGGGCTCTATTCTTCAGCCCAGAACCAGTGCAAAAACTTGCCACTGGCCTGGCTGTGTGGCTCAGTTGGTTGAGCATCGTCCCATGCACCAGGAGGTCACAGATTCGATTCTCAGTCAGGGCACATGCCTGGGTTACGGACTCAGTCCCCAGTATGGGGTGTGCAGGAGGCAGTTGATTGATGTTTGTGTCTCTTTCTCCCTCTCCCTTCTTCCCTCTGAAGTCAATAAAAACGTGTGCTATTTGTTTTAAACCTGCCATCATAGTCCCTGTTAGAAAGGCTGGGAATACTTCTCCAATATTCCTCACCCCAGCTCACTTATAGGGTGGAGGTGCCACACGAGAATGATCAAGCTGAGACCAAGAATAACACTCCAGGTGTGTTATTGTTAGAAAAGCTGGCAAGTGTCCTAACTTCTTCTACAGAGCAGTGGCGCAGACATTTTTCCCAGTGCAAGACTTAGGCCATAGAACAGAGGACGTCAAACTTCTCCCCAAAGCGACTGACTTTATTTTGAACAGAGTGAAAGGAAGTTTTAGACTAGGGCGTTCTCATAAACAAGAGACAATGAGCTAAGCTGTAGATCAACTTAGTTTACCAGAGACACCAAGATAAAGACAGCTAAGATGTTCCTTCCCAGAGTCAGAAAACAAACAAGCAAACACAAAACTCTCAAAGTTGGCTTTAAAAACTAGGTCTGCAAAGGAACCCAAGTGGAGTTGGATCAGATTGTGCAATAATTTATGTTCTATAACATTGTCAAAAACAATAGAAAATTCTGCCAGCAATGAGAGGAGCCTAACCTCTGGGTGTGATGCCAACACAGGCAAAGAGTTTAAAAGAGATGGGGCAAAGAGACTTGCAAACAGAGCTCAGCAAAACCACTATCAACACAAGGGACCTAGAGGAAGCAAACACCACAAAAATATCTCAGCCAATTCACCAAACAAATGAGCAAGTAAACAATAGCAAAAGCAGCAAATTCCTTACAAGAAATATTAAGGGAAACTTTCCAGGCCCATAACAGTAAACACAGGGAAAGTCAAATCTACACCAAACAATGAACACCAGTAAAGGTAATTATGTAATTCAAAATACAACATAAATGCACAATGTTTTTTCTTTCCTTTCTTAGCTGATTTAAAAAGCAATTATGTATACTAATTTGTATATAATTATACTAGGGGCCCAGTGCATGAATTTGTGTACCTTAAAAGGAACTGTGGGCCTCGAGGCTGCGGTGGGCACAGAGGTGGGCCTTGGCCCATCCTCCATGCCCCCACCTGGCCCCTCCTGCCATGGCCCCTGGTCCCCTGTCTGCTGGCAGCCCTGCTCCCACCTCCACCGCTCCCACACGCTGATGGCACCAGCCCCCACTCACACCCGCTCATGGCGCAGAGCAATCAGGGCCAGCGCCAGCATTGGTGCGAGCAGTGGCTTTGGCTCTGGCTGCAGGTGAGAGCAGGGGCTACTGCCAGCAGTGGGTGTGAGCAGGGCCGTTGCCTGAAGCAGGTGCGAGAGGGTGCTGCCGGCCGTGATCGCCCCTCAGGAGCAGGGGGTGGTGGAGAAGCCCTGATGGGAGATCTGGGTCAGCAGCCGCTACTCATATCTGCTGACGGTGCCAAGCAATCGGGGCTGGTTCCAGATGCTGGCAGCAGGTGCGAGTGCCCAGTGGGACTGCAGTGCGTGGGAGCAAAGAATTTTCAGTAACCACTAGAGGCTCACTTCGATGACAGTGATAGGTGCCCCACCTTGGTCTGGCGCCTGCACTCACCTGCTCTACCATCCAGCCATGGCCAACGCCTGGCATGTTCCACACCCTGCTGCCTGCTGCTAACACCCGCCGTGTTCCGTGTGCACCCCTGATGGTCAGGGCAAGTCATAGCATCTGGTTGTTCAGTTGTTCTGTTGTTTGGTTGTTCCGCTGTTTGGTCTATTTTCATATTAGGGTTTTATATACACTGAGTGACCAGATTATTATGATCTCTGAATGCATAATAATCTCACTACTCAGTGTATATCCTATATAATAAAAGGCTAATATTCAAATTGTCCCCTCGACCAGGAGTTCGACCAGCAGGCAGTCTGGCCAACCGCCCAAGTTCCCTCCCCCTGGCCAGGCTGACCAGACCCCACCCATGCATGAATTCATGCATCAATCAGCTGCCTCCTGCACACCCCATTAAGTTTCCCTTAATATTTCTTGTAAGGAATTTGCTGCTTTTGCTATATATATGTGTATATATATATATATATATATATATATATATATATATATATATATGTGTGTGTGTGTGTGTGTATGTATACACACACACACACACACAAACTGAGTGGCGAGATTATTATGCATTCAGAGATCATAATAATCTGGCCACTGAGTGTATATAGATTGTTGAATCTATATCAAATAGGAATATAACATAAATGACAACAATAGCACAAAAGAAGCAAAGCTGTATTAGAATATGAAAATGATACCAAATGGTAACACAAAGCCACATAAATAAAATTTGAAAGATGAGATGGAGGAAAAAAGGGGACATCCGTAATACCTACAACAATAAAGATACATTTAAAAAATGATTCCTAAGTGTTATCGATGAAGTTGGTGGGTGTTGGGGTCCTTTCCCCCACTGGCTGCTGTTGGGGTGGAGTTCTTATGATATCTCACAAAAAAAAATAATTTTCTGAGACTTGCACAGGAGAACAAGTGATTTTCATTTGTGTGTAGTTAACCTCCTGGGTTTCCAAAGTTCCATTTCCCTTAGTCCAGTCACAGAAGTGTAGCTGGGGTTTCAGTAGAGCTAGAAGCAAAGCCAGTGGCCAGTTTCCTTTCCACGTTGGAGGCAGGTCTAGTTCAGATCAGGCAAATTGCAGTCCATTAGTCTCTTGCGTGTGGGCCACACGGGCTAATGAGGGAGAGCGCGCCCCAAGTGATAAGAGTCTCAAGAGTCTTGAAAACAGAAGAGCACAAGAGAGCACATTTCTTTGTTCAGGGGATTAAAATTCCAGGGCCACCTTGCCCTAGGGCCTCTTCACAACCTTGCTGTTTCACAGACATGCTGCTTCATCACTGAGCTGTAATAATATTGAGCTGTTCCACAGCTGTGCTGCATCACAATTGAGCTGTTTCACACTGAAAAAGGTTTCGTCTTCACCACACCCCAAATTGGAGATTCCTGTTGGTGTTGAATTGCCACCAACAACCATCAGTTGCAGTTATTTTTAAAATAATGAAGAACAAGAACACTCTGAGTCCTTACTATGTTTCAAATATTGTCACAAGGTTTAACATTAATTCATTCAATCTTTACAACAATCTTACATGTCAGTACTTTTATAAATGAGGAACCTGAGGGATACTGGAGCTCTCATACACACTCATGGTCACAAAATTAGCAGCTGGTAGACATCAAATTTGAATTCAGAAGGTCTGGTTTCAAAACCCAGGATCGAATTAAGTAGTCCTTGTTTTCTCAATAAATAGTCAAATTACTTTAAGATATTATTACATTTCTCCAGGCCTTCTTGGTCTATTAGAGGGCAGGGTTGTATCATCTAAGTACTTTTTTTAAGCCAGATAGCTTATTTTTTACCACGTCAAACTAATTCATCTAGGTGGTTTCTTTTTTTATAAGTATCCAACTGCATTAAACTACACAATTTTTCCATTTAATTCTGCAATATAATTTGACTGACTGCACATATCGTCATAATTAACAGTAACAAATGTGTGTTGAATACCTACTATCCTCAAAGCATGGATATGTTTTTGAAACAAAAGGTACCAAATTTTGCTAGGAAATGGAACCCAGTGTATCCCAATAAAGCCATAGATTTATTTATAAATAAAATATTTGGGAAGCATTACATGTCTACATCAAGGAGGTTATTTCTGAATTAGTTATCAAAGAAAATAAGAATTTAAATTGTAACTTCTTTTCACTAGTTAGAAATATATATATCTGATCCCATGCAATCAGTATTCCACGCTCCACAAAAAGACTTATGAGAAAATAATGCATTGTCAGTTTTGGATGAGACTGAGGTATGCTGTGACTTTTTTCATAAAAGCACTCAGTCATGTAATAGAATTGTTACTTCTTATTCTAGCATTAAATAACTTTTTTTTGATGGATGGCAGAACCAACTTAGAAGAAAATATTAGACTTCATTAAGAAGATGAGATAGAATTAAATCAACTTAATGATTTCACAGTATCTCATTACTTCATACTATCCTTTTATAATTATACTAGAGGCCCGGTGCATGAAAATCATGCATGGGTGTGGTCCCTAGGCCTGGCTGGAGATCAAAGTGCAAGTGTCTGGCATGGAAGGGCAGGTCCCAGCTGACCTCTGGGTCTTGGGCAGCGCCTGGACCCCTAGGCCTCCGCATGCCCCCTCCGCATGAGTCATGGTGCCTGAGTCCCCATGGAGAGATATGCTGAGCACGGCTGGATGCCATGGGCCGGGGCGCAGTGTGGGCCTCTGTGCTGTCCAGCAGCACCGAACGGAAGCTGGGTGGGCAGCATGCTCTCTCCTGGCGGGCCTCACAGACTGGCTCCTGCATGAACCCACAGGGAGCCCGAGTGGCCCCTACAGTCCCAGCAGCTGCGGCCCGGCTCACCTGGAAGAGGCCATGCGGTGTGGGGAGGATACGTCACAGGTGCCTGGCACCTGAGTGCAAGGGTTTCCCTGGTGCGTGAGCCCTGGTGTCCCAGCGGAGGGTAGCAGGGAGAGTGAAAGCAAGCTCAGTGGACACCTGAGCATTCTCACCACACCTATGTCCCCATCACCCCTGGCCCCAGGTGGCTGGTGAGAGGTCACAGAATGTTGCCTACATCTGCCATGTTCTGCGCCACCCATGGTGATCAGTGCACATCATAGCTAGTGGTAGAACTCCCAGTCAAACTCCCAATCGAGGGGACAATTTGCATATTAGGCTTTTATTATATAGGATACATGCAAGAAATATTATAATATATGTAGAATAGATGTTAGATTTCAGATCATTTAAAAAAAATTAAATTTGCCAAAGTCATATTTAAATTTTAAATGAAAAAATTCTAAAATTATGTGTTTTACAAATTAATTAGATAACTTATTTTAAAAGTGATGTTTTAATTTTTGGATTACATTGTTAATAAGTTTTACAGAATAAGTTTTACTTTATCAGGGAACATACTTTCATGAAACATCAACATTAGTGGATGTGAATTAATTTTCAAAAAGCTGCATTTGCCAGTTGTTAACAAATATTGATAAATTAACATACCGTATTTTCTGGCATATAAGACAACTGGGCGTATAGAAGATTTTCCTGGGTTAAAAAGTCGTCTTATATGCTGGAAAATATGGTATTTGAACTGCAAAAAGAAGTTATAAATTTACTAAGAACAACAACAAAAGCAAATAAAACAACTTATTAAAAACTATTTTTCTATGGCTGAGATAATATAATTAATATATTAAATTTTTTGTAAAACTTACCTAAATAGAGTTGTCTTTGAAGAATCACAAATATTCAGAAGTGTGTAGCAATATGAGTTTACATTAAATCTAAGGAAGTATAATCCTATCTAATAAAAGAGTAATATGCAAATTGACCATACATCCAATACACCCACAAGCCACCCCCACCAGCCAATCATGAGCAAGTATGCAAATTAACACAACCAAGATGGCTACAGCCACAGAGCGAGCAGGAGGCATGGGTTTTCCCGGCAATGGAGGAAGCCAAGTTTCCTGCACACCGTGGCCAGCCCAGGCCTCCGCTCAAGACTACAAAGTATCAATTATAGAAGATAAATAAACCCCAACAAAAATGGCTGCGGTCACAGAGTGAGCAGGAGGCTTGGGTTTCCCCGGTGATGGAGGAAGCCAAGTTCCTGGCCTGCCCTGGTCTCTGCTCAAGGCTACAAAGTTTCAATTGTAGAAGATAAATAAATCCCAGATACCAGGGCCTCCGCTTGGGTCGCTAGTGGGTGTGACCAGCCTGCAAACCACCACAGGACCCTCACCCAGGCCACCCCACAACCCAAGGGAACCCCCACCCTGATCCAGGACACCCGTCACGGCAAACCAGGTGGCCCCCACACCTGCACGAGGCCTCTATCCTATCTAATAAAAGAGTAATATGCAAACTGACCATCACTCCAATGGACAAGATGGCTGCCCCTATGTGGTCAAAAATGGCTGCCCCCATGTGGACACAAGCTGGCCCCCACAAGATGGCCAGCAGGGGAGGGCAGTTTGGAGGGATCAGGCATGCAGGGGAGGGTTGTTGGGAGGGACCAGGCTTGCAAGGTAGGGCAGTTGGGGGCAATCAAGCCTGCAGGGGAGAGCAGTTAGGGGTGACCAGGCCTGCAGGGGAGGGCAGTTAGGGGCAATCAGGCTGGCAGGGGAGCAGTTAGGCATCAATCAGGCTGGCAGGGGAGTGGTTAGGGGGTGATCAGGCTGGCAGGCAGAAGCAGTTAGGGGCAATCAGGAAGGCAGGCAGGTAAGCAGTTGGGAGCAGTTAGTGAAAGGGATGTCCAACTGTCCGTTTAGGCCCGATCCTACCGGGAGGTAGGACATCCCTCGAGGGGTCCCAGATTGGAGAGGGTGCAGGCTGGGCTGAGGGACACACACACCAGTGCATGAATTTTGTGCACCGGGCCTCTAGTATTACATAAAAGCAGACTGTGTTACGTTAATGATACATATTTTAAACCCTGAGCAAGCACACATGCATACACACACACAAAATAAAATAGTAAAATTTGATTAAGTAAGACACTATTAAATACCCCTGAATTAAAAAATAGTGATAAAAAGAAAAATTTTAAAAATCAAAACAGCATCTTATCAAAATTTGGAAGATGTAGCTAAAACAATGTTTAAAAGAAAATATATTTTGAAGATGTTTTTGATTGTTTGTTTTTTAGAAAACAGTAATTTCTGAAGTTTACTATCTAAATTTTCGCCTAAAAATGCTAGTAAAGAATTTCAAATCAAATTCAAAACATGTAGGGAGAAGGATGTAATAAGATAAAAATAGCAAACAATAAAATAGAAAATAGACATCAAATAATCAAAATCTGGTTTTATGAAACATTCCATAAAATTGATGAACATCTACCTACACTGATTATGAGATAGAGAAAATATACCCATAACAAATATCATGCATAAAGCTGAGCACATGATTACAGATACAAAAAAGTCATTTTAGGAGAAAAAGGAAATACAATCAATTTTGTATAATACATTCAACTCAGAAATAAATTGTAGTGTTTTTTTGAAAGATACAAACTACTAAAACTGACCTTAAAAGAAATAAAATATCTCAATAAACCAAGTATTAAATAAAATAAATTTATATTTAAATACCTTTCCAACAAATAAACTATTGACTCAAATGTCTTTCTAATAAACTTTTTAAAAATTTAGAGAAAAACAAATATCAATAATACTAGAGGCCCGGTGCACGAAATTCGTGCATGGGGGTGTGTGTCCAGTCAGCCCAGCCTGCACCCTCTCCATTCTGGGACACCTCAAGGGATGTCCAACTGCCCGATCTCAGTAGGATCGGGCCTAAATGGACAGTCGGACATCCCTCTCACAATCCAGGACTGCTGGCTCCCAACTGCTCACCTGCCTGCCTTCCTGATTGCCCCTAATTGCTTTTGCCTGCCAGCCTTATCACCCCCTAACCACTCCCCTGCCAGCCTGATTGATTCCTAACCGCTCCCCTGCCAGCTTGGTTGCCCCCAACTGCCCTCCCCTGATGGCTTGGTCACCTCCACCTGCCCTCCCCTGCCGGCTTGGTTGCCCCCCACTGCCCTCCATGCAGGCTTGGTCACCCCCAACTGCCCTCCCCTGCAGGCCTGATCTCCCCCAACTGCCCTTCCCTGCAGGCCTGGTCCATCCCAACTGCCTTCCCCAGTTGGCCTGATCACCCACAACTGCCCTCCACTGCCAGCCATCTTATGATGGCCATCTTGTGTCCACATGGGGGCTGCCATCTTTGGCCAAATGGGGGTGGCCATCATGTGTGTTGGAGTGATGGTTAATTTGCATATTACTCTTTTATTAGATAAGATACACATATATACATTTACATGTATATACCTACATATGTATACTTACATATATACATATACATATCTACACTAATAAAAGAATAAAGTGCTAATTGACCGTACCTTCACGATGCCCACCAGCCAATCAGGAGTGAGTATACAAGTTAACCCAACAAAGATGGCGGGTTAATTTGCATACACAGGTGCCGAGCAGTGTGCTGTACCATCCCAGCTGCTCTGGGCCTCTGGGCAGCGTGGGAAGTTGGAAAGGCAGCTCCGGGCCAGAGTGAAGGTGGTACTGGCAGCCAGGGGAAGGAAGGCCCCTTCTTGCACAAATCTGTGCATCGGGCCTCTAGTATACATATATGTACTTATATGTATATAGGCAAAGAGAATTTAAAAATATATTTAAAATAATTTCAATAAAACATTTTAACCCTTTGCACTCACTTGCTTTTTTCTCGATTCCTTTATTCTAATGCTAACCATGTTGAGTCACACTCGACATCTGAGTGCAAAAGATTAAAAACATTTTATAACATCACTAGAGGCCTGGTGCACAAAATTCGTGCACAGAGGGGGGTTGTCCCTCAGCCCAGCCTGTACCCTCTCCAATATGGGACCTCTCACAATCCAGGACTGCTGGCTCCCAACTGCTTGCCTGCCTGCCTTCCTGATTGCCCCTAACCGCTTCTGCCTGCCAGCCTGATCACCCCCTAACCACTTTGCTGCCAGCCTGTTTGCCCCCAACTTCCCTCCTCTGCCGGCCTTGTCACCCCTAACTGCCCTCTCCTGCAGGGTTGATCACCTCCAACTGCCCTCCCTTGCAGGCCTAGTCCTTCTCAACTGCCCTCCCTTGCAAGCCTGGTCCCTCACAACTGCCCTCCCTTGCAGGCTGGGTGCCTCCCAACTGCCCTCTCCTGCTGGCCATCTTGTGGTGACCATCTTATGTCCACATGGGGGCAGGATCTTTGACCACATGGGGGCAGCTAATTGTGTGTTGCAGTGATGATCAATCTGTATATTACTCTTTTATTAGATAGGATAGAGGCCTGGTACAGGGGTGGGGGCCAGCTGGTTTGCCCTGAAAGGTGTCCCGGATCAGGATGGGGGTTCCCTTGGGGTGTGGGATGGCCTAAGCGAGGGGCCTGTGGTGGTTTGCAGGCCGGCCACGCCCCCTGGCAACCCAAGCAGAGGCCCTGGTATCTGGAATTTATTTTCCTTCTACAATTGAAACTTTGTAGCCTGGAGCAGAGCCAAGCCTGGGGCTCCCTCCGAGGCTGGCAGCCATTTGTGTTGGGTTTATAATTGAAACTTTGTTGCCTTAAACGGGTGGGCCCAGCCAGGGTGTGCGGAAAGCTTTGCTTCCCCTGTTGCCAGCAACAACCCTGGCCTGCTCTCTCAAGCTCTGTTCTGCCGCCATTTGTTTGAATTTGTTTACCTTCTATAATTGAAACTTTGTAGCTTGGGTGGAGGCTTAGGCCTGGCAATTGCAGGCGGAAAGCTTGGCTTCCTCTGTTACCTAGGAAACCTTGCTCTCTGTGGCTGTAGCCATCTTGGTTTGGGTTAATTTTATGCTCGCTCTGATTGGATGGTGGGCGTGGCGTGTGGTCGTGTCTTGTGGGTGTGTCGAGGTATGGTCAATTTGCATATTTGTCTATTATTAGGTAGGATGACTACATGACATTTATTTCAATAATAAATCATTGTTTAAGCATTTAAAATTATATCAATATAAAGCTCTGGCCAGTATGGCTCAAGTGGTTTAGCATCCTCCCATGGACTGCAGTGTTGCCTGTTTGATTCACAGTTAGGGCACATGCCCAGATTTTGGGCTTCATCCCTGGTTCAGGGTGTGCAGAGGGCATTCAAGATGGATGTTTCCCTCTCATATTGCTGTTTCTCCCGCTCTCTCTCTCTCTCTATTTCCTTTCCCCTCTCTCTAAAAATCAATTACAAAATCTTAAAACCATAAAATTCTATTAAAATAATCTATAATAATAAAAACATAATTGGACCAGACATCCTTCCAGACGACCTTCAGGATGAAGCTGGGGCAGCGAAGGAAGACCGGGTCCCGGGTGCCTGCCTGTGTCTGGAAGGAAGCCATTGCTGGTAGCTGGGGGAAGGAAGGCCTACTCTTGCATGATTTTCATGCATCAGGCCTCTAGCTCACTAATAAATAGGACAAACAGAAAAATAATATTATCAGAACTGAAAACCATTTGAATAAATTTACCACTTATTCATTTTGAAAAGTCTCACACAATTAATAATAAAAGGAAATTTCTCAATCCAACAATGAATATCAAAAAAAAAAAAAAGAAAGAGAGGAAGGGAGAAAAGGGAGGAGGAGGGGAAGGAGGTGGGGTTGGAGGGTGGGACAAGAAGGAAGGAAGGAAAATTTGGTACAAGGCTATTCTCTGACCATTCCTACTCAAGATTAGTTAGAGGCCTTTCCTAGAACAACAGACAATCAAATAAATAAAGCACACACTTAACAAAAAGTAAGACATAAACATTTTTTTCCTCTATATAGCATTATTGTGTAAAATTAAAATTCTGAGTAGTCTATAAATTATGGAATTAATAACAGAAGTCAGTTATAATTTTTTTTATTCTAGAAAATAACTATTGGAAACAATTGGGAAACTGAATAAAAAGAATTAATTCAAAATAGCATCCCAGAATATTAAATACACAGGGATGAGTTTTTAACAAAATGTATGCATGGCCTCTTCACTGGTAACTACAAATCATGACTATGAAACATTTAAAAGGTCCTAAATTAATATTTGGAAAGATATGAATTATTCATAGTTTGGCCATGTTGATATTGTTAAGATGCCAATCCAAAGCAAATTGTTGAATGAATTCAACATAACCCCAATTAAAATCCAATTAGACTTCTTTATTTTTGTGAAAATGTGCAAGGTGATTCAAAAATACATATGAAATTGCAAAGAACTTGGAATAGACAAAACGATTTAGAAAAAAAAAGACATGGAGGATTTTTCTTTATGATTAAACCCTATGATAAAGCTACAGTAATTAAGACATTTTGATCTGGCTTGAGGATATACATGTAGATTAATAGGATATATTAGAGTGTCCACAGATGGAGTCAAAATGTATAAATGAAATTGAACTGTAATTCAATGAAAGGCATGGTTAATTTTTTCAACCATACTGATGGAACAACTTGATATCCCCATGAGTGGTGGATTTTGTTACCTAACATTGTTAACAAAAGTTTAATTGTAGGTTTATAGACCTGAAAACTAGAAGTTAAATATATGATATGTCTTAATTAAAACATAAGAGAAAATCTTTGGGATCCTGAGATAGGCAAAACACATGACTGGTTGGTAAAAAAAAATAAATAAAAAAAATTTTAAAAATAAATAAATAAAATGGGCTTGGACAAAATTAAAATTCTCTGCTTTTTGTAAATGCTATTACAAATGAAAAGGAAAGTACACACTGGAGCAGAATATTTGCATTACTGATATCTAGCTAATTACTTGTATCTGTAATATATAAGCAACTCTTACAGCTCTATAATAAGAAGACAAACCACCCAATTAAAATTTGGCAAAGGAACGTTCACCAAAGAACATATGTTAACTGTAAGTCAGTACTGGAATACTGCCTACCATAATTAGTCATTAGGGAAATGCAAAAATTAAAACCACAATTAGTTACTGCTGCATACTTCCAGGATAGCTAAAAAAAAAAAAAAAAAAAGGAAAGAAACACAAGTGTTGGTAAGCATATAGATTAATATAAACTCTCATAGATTGCTGATGGAAATCTAAAATGGTCTGACCATTTTGAAAAACATTTTGGCAATTTTTAAAATAAAATTAAACATACCATAAGTTTAGCAGTTCTACTTTTGAATACTTACCTAAGATAAATAAACATATTCTTTAAAATATTTATACACATTTTTATTGCAGGTTTATTCATAATAGCCCAAACTAGAAACAACAAAAATCTCTACCAAGAGGGGAATGGTTAAGCAAATTTTGATTTACCCATATAATATAGTAACACTAAAAATAATGATTTATTGATCACAACATAAGTTATGATTCTCAAAGTCATTATGCTAAATGACAGAAAACAAATACAAAATGATACATACTGTATCTTTCTATTTATTTGGTACACTTAAAAAGTCAAATCTTGTTTATTGTGACACAAAGCTAATTTTGACATGGGTGGTGTAAGAATGATAATCACCCAGGGTAACAAACTATGATCTGTATCTTGATTGTTACATCATTTAAAATGCATCCCTTTAAAATGTATAGATCACTGGTCTGTACATTTTAAAGGGATGCATTGTAACATATTATAATTAATAGAAATATTCATTTCAATAAAAAACAATTAGGCAAATGAGAAAGAAAAGTTTGTGAAATTCTAAGTCTATTTTTTTTCTGAGCTCCATCAACAGTGGTTTCTCCAAATAATCAGTAAGTTCTTTCTAGATTATCCAAAGGATCTACTTTGCCAAATAGAACAGTTTTTATTTTTAGGTTGCATCAAGAATAGGCATGCTACCTTAATTTTCTTCCGTGTACCTTTAGTCCCGCTGCCTTATTCTCTGCAGGAGTCAGAAGATAAACTAACAAGCAAATAAAACAAAGTTAAAAACATTTAAGAGAAAAAGAAAGAATTTACAACACTGTGGCCTAAGAAAAGTGTAACAAATTTGTTGAGGGGACCCTGTATTGACAAGGAAAGAATACAATTTGCTTTATGTGCACTCCATGAGCCAGTTTTTTTCCCTTACCACTAGAAGGAGTTCCAAAATCTTGTCCCTGCTCATAAGTAATGGAATGACTTCCCTGAGTTTGAGTTCCAATCACTGGGTTATTTAAGCAATTGCAGTGACCACCTGCAGGGTCCCAATCACAGCTAATCAAAACCTTTTCCCCTTTCAGCTCAAACCGGAAAGCCTGCACTGAACAATGGAACGTGAGGAAAGAAACTGGACTGGTCTAGAGAATTCCACTCTGTTTTTCTCCAACATAATGTATTTGTCCTCTCCTTCATGAGCTGCCCCTGGTCTTTCGAGATATGGAACAAAAAGAGCAGAGGCTTAAGTACAGAAAATGTCTTTGTGAAAACACACATGTGATGATTCCTTTTGAGTTGCATCTTAACTATTCTTACTCCCATAGAAGACTCTTGTGGATTTCTCAAATGTCTCACACTTAGGCCTCCCAGCTCCAATTTGATATGGGCGATGCCTCTCATCCAGCTGAGAGTTTAAGATTCCTCACTCAACTTCTGGATATCCAGTGGTCCACTTTCTGGGAGTCACAAACCCGCTTTTGTCTGATGTTTTAATAAGATCCAAAGAAACTTCAGTTGTATGCTTTTATAGTCCTTAGTTTTGCCCAGCCAGAGATGGGGGGATAGGTTAAGTGTTACCTACTAAGCCTTCATGGGTCACTTCTGTCAGCCTTCTACCTGTAGAGTTTTAAAGCAATGCTCACTAAAACTGCAGGGCTCATATAAATTTTCCAGTGCGGCCCTTACCGTTTCCTCATTTGGTTGACAGTAAAGAGAAAGCAGCTGTATTAATTAGGATCATACAGAAAAAAAAGAACAAATAGTATATAGATAGATATAGATTATAGATATAGATCTAGATTATATAAATAGATATAGATCTAGATTATATAAATAGATATAGATGATATATATAGAGATATAGTGATTATATATATATATATATAAATAGATATAGATAGATATAGATGTAGATGTAGAGGTAGAGGTAGAGAAAGAGAGAGAGAGTTATATAGAAAGAGATTTATGAAAAGGACTTGAACATGCAGTTATGGAGGCTGAGCAGTGCCATGGTCTCACTGCTAGATGGAGGCCCAGGAAATCCAGTGATGTAGATTCAGTTTAACACTAAGACCTGAGAACCAGGATAACCAATTATGTCAATCTTGAACCGAGGGCAAGGCCCAAGTGTGCTGAAATCTGAGGGAAGCAGAAGATGGACATCCTAGCTCAAGCAGAGAGAGTAAATTCTTCCTACCTCTTCCTTTTTTATTTTATTTTTCCTATTGAGGCCCTAACAGATTAGATGATGCCCACCTGCATTGGTGAAGGTGATCTTCTTCATTCGTCTACTTGTCCAAATGATAATCTATCTGGAAACGCCTTCACAGACCACCGGGAAATATTTTTGTATCAGCTATCTGGACATACCTTAGGCCAGTCAAGTAGACATATTCTACTATAAACCATCATAGAACCCCTACATACCTTTCCCATCAAGGTGGGAGAAAAAGAGATGTTGAGGATAGTGAAAATATTACTTAAAAAGAACATACATATATTTGGTCAATTAATTTATGACAAAGGAGCCACGAATATACAAAGGTGGAAAAGATTGTCTCTTTAATAAATGGTGTTGGGAAAACTGGATAGCCAAATCCAAAAGAATAAAACTGGATCACTGTCTTACACCATACATAAAATCAACTCAAAATGGATTAAAGGATTAAAGACTTGAATGTTAAGACTTGAAAACATAAACTCCATGAGGAAACCATAGGGGTCAAGCTCCTTGATTTTTTTTTTTTATTATTATTATTTGACACCAAAATCAAAGCAACAAAAGCAAAAATAAACAAGTCGACTACTTCAAACTACAAAATTTGCACAACAAAAGAAACCATCTACAATGTTAAAGGTAGTTATAAAATGAGTGAAAATACTTGCATTCATATATCTGACAAGAGGTTAATATCCAAATATAGAAAATATTTGTACAATTCCATAACAAAGAAAACAAAATAAAAACAATCCCACTAAAATATAGGCAGAGGAACTGAGTAGACATATTTCCAAAGAAGACATGCAAATGTCCAACAGGTACATGAAGAGATGCTCAACATCACTAATCATCAGGGAAATGCAACTACAGTGAGATATCTCCCCACACTGTTATAACAGCTGTCATTAAAAACACAAGATAATAACAAGTGTTGACCAAGATAGGGGAAGGGAATCCTTGAGCACTGTTAGAATGTAAATTGGTGCAACCACTATGGAAAATAGTATGAGGTTTCTAAAAAAATTAAAAATAGTGCTACCATATGATACAGCAATTCCACTTCAGGACATATATCTAAAGGAAACAAAATCACTATTTCGGGAAGTTATCTGCACTTGCATGTTCATTGCAGCGTTATTTCAAAACCCAAAACATGGACACATCCTAAGTGTCGAGTGTCATACGATGGATAAATGAATAAAGAAAATGTGAGATATATTAAAATGGATATATATAATGGAATATTCTTAAGCCATATAAAAGAAAAACTTG
Organism: Ia io; assembly: GCA_025583905.1. NCBI lineage: Eukaryota > Metazoa > Chordata > Mammalia > Chiroptera > Vespertilionidae > Ia > Ia io. Next base: position 54,403,402 of record JAJQQW010000003.1, read on the forward strand.
CCATTTGCAAAAGCATGTAAGATCTTGAGGGCAATATGCTAAGTGAAATGTCAGACAGAAAAAGAAAAATCCCTTATGATCTCTCTTAAATGTGGAATCTTAAAAAAAATTATAGAAACAGAGAACAGACTAGTAGATGCCAAAGGCAGGGGTGAGGAGGTAGGGGTACAAATTCCCATTTATAATATAAATTACTTATTGGGATATAATCTACATCATGGTGACTATAGTTAACAATACCATTTTGTATATTTAACAATTGTTGAGAGTAGTTCTTAACATTTCTTATCCCAAGAAAACTGAATTGTAACTCTGTGAGGTAATAGTTGTTAACTAACCTTATTGTGGTAATCATTTGCAATATAAATCATTGTGTTGTATACCTTAAACTAATACAATATTAAATGGCAGTTACATCAAAATAAAACTGGGGTGAAAAAAAGCCTCTTAAGAGGAAAAAATATATTAAAAAAAGAAAAAAAAAAAAACACAAAACCAGTTTTTCTCATTCTTCTTTGTAAAGCCTCACTTGGTCAGCTAGCACCTGTCTTTGGAACTAATGGTATACTTACTTTATTCTTCTTTGCAACTTTTGATATCTTACATGAAAGAGAGAACATAAGAGCCCATTTCAGTAGTTCCATTTTTGGAGACAGTGCCTCATAAAAAAGTTTATGATCACATCACTCAGGTCATTCAGAATATAGGACCTTTTGTTATAGAACTAGTCGTAGATGCATATCATAACCAGCTATTATCATTTAAAAACGGTGACTGTGTTCTGAACATATAAATTGTTTCAATTTGGGGCATATTAGGCAAGTAAATAATGTATTATCCTGAAACACATAGCAACATTATAATAAGATTGATGCAAAAATTACTATCAAAGCAATAGAATGATAGTAAGTTTATTGTTGTTCCTTTAATTTAAGTAATTTAAAATATAATAATCACTCTCAAATAACTTCTATTTGAATAATAGATTTTAGCAACCTCTGCCCAGGACATCTCATGCTATCCGGTGTCCCTTGGGGGCTGTTAGGGTACTTTACAGATGAATAAATTGCCTTAAAGGTGTGAAATTACTTGTCTCAAGCTATAAAGTTACTTAGTGGAAGAAGCGGGCCTAGATCTCAACCCTAACAGCAATTTGTCCAATTTCCTATGCACTAGATTACAGATACATAGTTTAATTATCTCATTTAAAAAAATAAACACTTGAAATAGAAAAAAAATTACAAATGCAAATCAAGAGGCCATTACTTTTTCAGATACTAGAAAGAAGGTGGGACTGAAATTTACAATATGAAATTTTAATGGATGTTATATGACCTGGAAGTAATTAACAATTCAACTATTTAGTGAGGAAGAAAAAGGTATTTGGTCACTTAAAAAGCTATGAATTTTATTAAGATATGCATAATTTAGAACTGTAAAAAGTCATTGAGGTTAAAAATTACAGGTACGCCCTAGCTGGTTTGGCTCCGTGGATAGACCATCCGCCTGCAGGCTGAAGGGTCTCAGGTTCGATTCTGGTCAAGGACACATGCCAGGGTTGTGGGCTCGATCTCCATTTGAGGTGTGCAGGAGGCAGCCAATCAGTGATTCTCTCATCATTGATGTTTCCATCTCTCTCTCCCTCTCCCTTCATCTATGAAATCAATAAAAATATATATATATTTTAAAATTGCAGTTACTATTGTTAATGTTCTTTTCTCCAGTTAATATTTTGAGATATTATTCTTCCAATTTTAAAATGGCACATATTTCAGTTTTTATTTAAAAAGTGCTCTTGATTTGTAAATCTCTTAAAATCTAATTTCAAATGAGTTTATTATTTCTTCACTTGTCAATTCATAAAAGAAATGTTATATTAGTTTCTCCACAACACAGCATAATCTTAAGTAATAAAATTTGCATTAATAAGGAAAGCACTGTAGGAGTTCTTTTTTTAAAAAAATATATTTTTATTGATTTTAGAGAGGAAGGGAGAGGGAGAGAGAGATTGAAACAGCAATGATGAGAAAGAATCATTGATCGTCTGCCTCCTGTGTGCTCCCTACTGGGGATTGAGCCTGAAAACCGACATCCTAGTTCGTACGTCAACACTCAACCACTGAGCAACACTGGCCAGGCTGTAGTATTTCTTATATGGAATTAAAAAAATGTTTGTTGCCCTAACCGGTTTGGCTCAGTGGATAGACCGTTGGCCTGCACACTGAAGGATCCCAGGTTCGATTACAGTCAAGGGCATGTACCTTGGTTGTGGGAACATCCCCACCCAGTAGGGGGTGTGCAGGAGGCAGCCAATCAATGTTTTTCTCTCATCGATGTTACTAACTCTCTATCCCTCTCCCTTCCTCTCTGTAAAAAAATCAATAAAATATATTTAAAAATAAATAAATAAAATACATGTTTGTTGTGCCATTTTTAAATGACATAAAATGGCAATAATTAAACAATATAGGCTTTGTCATATATTATGATTAAAGAAATAATAATCATTCATGTTCACAGAAGCCAAATAGCATAGAATATATTGTGTTTAGACAATTATATTTGTTTTGTAGTGTTCCCATAATAAAATACTATAGACTGGGTGACTTAAACACATAAATTTATATTCTCGCAGTTCTATCGAGTGGAAGTCCAGGATCAAGGTGTTGGCATATTTGTTGTCTCCTGTGTCCTGTCTCCTAGGCCTGCAGACAGCAGCGTTCTTGCCATGTCTGTACATAGCCTTTCCTCTGTGCATGTGCATGTGCCTACCTGGTCCCCTTCCTCCTGTATGAACCAGTTCTATTGGTTAGGCCCCATCCTTGAGGCCTCATTTAACCTAACTACCTCTTTAAAGGCCCAGTCTCCAAATACAGTAACATTTGAGATACTAGGCACTAGCACTTCAATGTATAAATTTTGGAAGCACACAATTCAGTTTCTAATAAGAGTACACTTTAGCATCTATTAGACTGTCCTCACTCTAGGTTGTAATATACTCAGATTTTCATTATAATCCCAACATGAATCAAAAGGTGCTTATTGTCAAATTAATTGATTTAATTAAAATGTGTTTATCAAAACCTTTATTAAACATGCATTTGGTGCCTATCTCAATGTTATGCTATTAATTATCATGAGAGTATAAATCATAGATTACCTCCAGTGAACAAGTTTCCTAAATAATGATAAATATATGTGAATATATATATATATATATATTTGAGGAAAAATTGATAATATTGTTTTACTGTCTAGAAAATTCAAAGGAGATAAAGATGAGCAGAATCAAGGGCTATTTGTAAAAATAAATCATGTCAAATATGATCATTACACTATACTTTAAATCTAATATATTGTTTGGCTTAAGAAGACTAAGATCCATGATAAAAGTGAGGCATTCCATATTATACAGTCTAATACTGCTAAAAAGTTTATGGTGGAAGAGATAGAATGTATATTACTGAAGAAATGTAGAATTAAACTATAGGAAAGTTACTGCGAAGCAAAAGATTAGGGAGGGTTGGATTACACATAATTAATTACTTGAAATTCATTGAGGTTCCAAAGGACTCAGCACAGCGAAAAGGAGAATCAAGATGTGGGTCTCTATACTAATTCTTGGTAGTAGCTTCAGTCTTGACTGAAATGAATATTGAAATTTGTAAGACTGAGAACCAGAATAAAATATTATCTTATGCAAATGTACATGGTTGTATTTTCTTTTCTTTTTTTTTTTAATATATTTTATTGATTTTTACAGAGAGGAAGAGAGAGGGATAGAGAGTCAGAAACATTGATGAGAGAGAAACATCGATCAGCTGCCTCCTGCACACCCCCCACTGGGGATGTGCCCGCAACCAAGGTACATGCCCTTGACGGGAATCGAACCTGGGACCCCTGAGTCCGCAGGCCGACGCTCTATCCACTGAGCCAAACCGGTTTCGGCTGAGTTATTTATTCTTTTGTTTTTGTAATATTTACTACTGTTTTCACAAATAAAATATTCAATATCTCCATTTGTTTGTAACCTGCAGTTTTATATTATTATATACTAGAGGCCCGATGCATGAAATTCGTGCAAGAGTAGGCCTTTGCAGCTGCAGCAGCTGCCTCGATCCCTCCCTTGCAGCCGTGGCAGCTGCCTCGATCCTGCGGCTGCAGACCCGGCTTCATCCAGAAGGTTGTCTGGAAGGATGTCTGGACGGTCATTCTGCTGTTTGGCCGTTCAGTCTATTTGCATATTACACTTTTATTATTATAGATAGGTAATATAGTCTATCTGATGTTTTTAATAGCTTGAGGATTTTTGTGGCCAAGTTATGTGTTCACTTTTTGTACTATTCCAGATCATGAGTAATAAATCATTTCCCTTCTAAACATGGTAAATATTAACCCACTGATTCTATGCACCCAATGTTGTTCTTAAGAAGGCCAATTCATGCCCAGCTGGTGTGGCTCAGTGGTTGAACATCAACCATAAACCAAGAGGTTACCGGTTTGATTCCAGTCAGGGCACATGCCCTGGTTGGGCTGTTTCTCTCTCATCCATGTTTCAATTTCTCTATCCTTTTCCCTTCCTCTCTCTCTAAAACCAATAAAATAAAATATTAAAACAAAAGAAGGTCTTGCCTTAGCCAGTTTTGCTCAGTGGATAGAGCATCAGCCCATGATTGCAGGGTCCCAGGTTTGATTCTGGTCAAGGGCACATACCTCAGTTTCAGGCTTGATCCCCAGCCCCAGTATGGGGCACATGTGGGAGGCAACCAATCAATGTGTCCCTCACATTAAAGTTTCTTTCTCTCTGTCTCTCCCCCTCTCTTCCACTCTCTCTAAAAATCAATGAAAAAAATATCCTTGAGTGAGGATTAACAAACAAACAAAAGGCCAATTCTTAATTTTTCACAAATTCCTTTTCATTTCTAGCAGCCTTCAGAACTGTCTCTTGATGCCTTAAAATTTTATTATACTAAGTCTGTATTTAAATTTTCTTCTTTTAGATTCTATTAGACTCTAGGTAGCCTTTTAAGCTGATGTTTATATATTTTTTAGATTAATTTTGGAGGAATCTATGTTTTCATTTTTTTAATATTGCTGCCAGAATATCAATCAAGTATGAAGATAACATAAATATCTATTTTTAGATTTTTAAAGATTTGCATGAGTATCATCCTTTGGTTTCTTTTGGCAAATTCTCCTTATAATACTCCATGATTTAAAAAAATAATAATAAATTAAGGTATGGAAAATCTGGCTCTCAGAAAACAGATTACCAACACTCAGAGGAGAAGGAAATGAAATCTGAGAGAGTAAAAGTTAAGCTAAGCTGCAAGCTTAGAAATCAAAGGAACAAATCAGAGTAGAAATCCATAGAATACAGGCTATAAAAATAATGTTGCAAGGAGAAAATGAATTCTATGTAACTACTAGTATTATACAAAATTTGGGTGAGATTAGTTCAGATATTAATTCCATTACTATTCTTATTCTGTATCTCTTCACAGGCAATATTCTTTCCACCCAAGCTTTCTGTTTCTCCCAGTAGGTTTAGAAAAGAAAACTAACATAAACCCTATTTAATTAAAACTTGTACCTCCCTTTCAGCCAACAGAATCCCTTGTTCTTCATGTGAGAATAAAAAGGATCCAAAATTATTAGCATCCAACACACACATTAGATACTCAGATATTTTTAATGGTTAATTCAGGAAATGATTTATATCAATGTTTTTTAGTGTTTTCAATGTAGATCATTGACACCCAATACTCATGTATTTTTTATGTAATATAAGTACATATTAATTAACATGATTATTGAAATTTTACAGACCACAGACTTCAAGATATGATGCTACTTAAGCATAATTTTGTAATGAATAAATGGATGCGAATATATAAATATCAGATTCTCATTCTCAGGGAATTATACTCAACTATATCTATTATTATAAGTATTGGGCTTTTATTTCACAGAATTATAATCTCTGTAGCCTCATCTTTTTTATAGGTCAAGAAAAAATCATGAAGGTAGAATATTGACTTTTAGAAGATAATACTTTCTTTAATATACAATTGAAAGCAAGTCTTTTGGAAATTGTCTAGCTTCTTTTTACTTTTAGTTTTGTTCTCTTTGAAATTTTTTACACTTTATTCTTAAGGCCATAATTGGGGTGAAAAGTTAAGATCTGAGAAAATTTCTGGTGGTGTCTTTTTTATTTCTGATATTTTGTAGTTAACTGAAATAAATGACATAAAATTCAGGGGAAGATGTCTATGTCATGGTTCCAAGGCTTTCGAACTTTCTTCTCTGCATTTCTCACTAAGGCTTAATATAAGAGCATTTAGGAGGATAGTCAAAAGATAGTTCTTTATTGGTATGCTGCATCTAACAAGCCAAGCTAATTCTTATTTTGGCTTAGACTTTGCCTATATAAAGACACAGGATTAAAAATCTAATTTATGTGGAAATAAAATGTATATCCCTTTACAATTATATATGTTTATATACATGCATATGTATCTTAAGTATACATATTTTATATAATAAAGTAGGATATGCTTAAATATTTATGCATTTCTGCTATACCATGAAAATTTATGAAACATGTTGCTCATTTAACAGGGAATGATCGATTCTAGACCTTTAAAGTTGAAGGCATGTAGTCTTTTCTTAGCTGCCCATGTTAATATCTACTGATTCATTTATGGACTATGCTGACCAACAAGCAAAACACACAGTTAGGAACATGATCCTTAAAATTATTTTTCACTTCTCTTCTGATTTTGGATTAGATTGTATACATTTCACATTTTCTTATATTTTTTGGGAGGGAGGGGCAAAATCAGTAAAAATACTCTAATATATTTGTTTCTTTTTGCTTAAACTGGTAATGATAAAATTATACGAACAAGTACAATTAAAAAACACGCTACTTATTCTGACTTAGGAGGCAATATGGGACAATAGAATGAATGGCTGTAAGTTCTGGGGACAGATATCTATGTACAAATCCCAGCTTCACCACTTTCCAGGCCTGACCTTACCCATGTAACTAACTTTTCTATTCCTCAATATCCTCAACAGTAAAGCAGAAATAATAATACCTACCTCACAGAGATAAGGTTAGGTAAATAAATTCATTTCTATAAAGCATGTTGCAAAGTGCTTCTTTTTTATATACAAACTAGAGGCCCAGTGCATGAAATTCATGCACTTGGGGAGGGTCCCTCAGCCTGGCCTGCACCCTCTCACAGTCCAGGAGCCCTCGGGGAATGTCTGACTGACATCTTAGGCCCGCTCCCTGTGGGAAGAGGGCCTAAGCCATCAGTCAGATATCTTTAGTGCTGCTGCAGAGGCGGGAAAGGCTCCCACCACTGCTGCTGCACTCACCAGCTGTGAGCCCTGCTTCTGACTGAGTAGTGCTCTCCCTGTGAAAGCGCACTGACCACCAGGGGGCAGCTCCTGCATTGAGCATCTGCCCTCTGGTGGTCAGTGTGAGTCATAGCGACCGGTCGTTCCACCGTTCGGTCAATTTGCATATTAGCCTTTTATTATATAGGATATAAAATTTTCAATAATATAAGCCTATTATTTGGTCCTAAGTATATGAAAGCATTTTAGTCAAGGTTATCTTTCTAGGTAAAATTTAGCTAAATTAATTAGATAAATACATGTATGTATATACTATAGGTCAAAGTATTTGAAGGCACATAGAGTGACAAATAGCTTTGGAAGTAAGTGAAGCAAGAGTTTTTAGGCTTGGGGAATGTGGATGGAATGCATTGCACCTGAGATTTCACTATTATCTGCTCCTGCAGCTACTGTGCAAGAACCGAGGGCTGCTGCAGTGTCAGTATCACCAACTCTTGGGGACTTATAACAACACAACTCCTGAATAATTTCTCTTAACTATCCACTTTTTACTCCACTAAGTTTCACAGATTCAGAATGGAGCATCTGATTTGCTGAGGTAATGAGTCTAAGATTTAACAGCCAGGGTATTGGGAAAGATACTGTTCTTTTCAGTTTTGCAAGAGATAAAAAAATATATATATATTATTTGTAAGAAAATGCTAGAGGTATAGATATACATGTCTAGATTCCTTTTGAGGCATCAAGAGTAGAGAAGCCCTAGCAGTTTGGCTGAGTGGATATAGAATTGGCCTTCAGACTGAAGGGTCCTGGGTTGTATTATGGTCAAGGGCACATACCTAGGTTGCAGGGTCTATCCCTGGCCCTGGTTGGGGCACATTCAAGAGGCAACCAATGTATGTGTCTCTCTCAAATCGATGTTTCTGTCTCTGTGTCTCTCCTCCTCCCTTCCACTGTCTCTAAAAATCAATGGAAAAAAATATCCTCAGGTAAGGTTAACAAATAACCAAAAGAATAGAGAAAATAATGTGTGGGAACCACACCAGAGGCGCCTGATAGTCAAGGCCAATTAAAGTACAGAGGAGGCCTTGTTGTCAATAATCCAGACTGTTTAAGGCCACTCTGTGCCTAGGCTGAGATACCATGCGATCTCACGGTTCGCTGTGCCCTTCTATAACCCATATAAATGATGTCACTATTGGAACGAGGCCTTCTTTGTCTAAGGAATATATACATGTTATTTGACCAGCTGAGCGAGAGAAGAGCTCAGATGAAGCGGGAAATATGGAGCCGGTGAATCTCCGGGGCAGCGTGCGGCTGCTCAGATAATAGTTGAGGGTACAGAGACTAATGCTGTTTTGTGGGAAAGATGTATGTTAACCAGCTGGTGTATGGCTGCCTGCCTGTGTGGACTTTGCTGTGAAGGACTGTTGTGTCACTGGCTTCTGCAATAAAGACTCATGCTTATATACCGACAACTTCACATGGCTTCTCCGTCTAAGACCCGATGTCCTAGAAGGTCCAGCCCCATGTAGAGGGGCTTGGACCCGACACCTGAAACTAGTGAGCAGAGGATTAAGAAAGAACATGGACTAAGTTCCCAACAGTTAGTACAGTGGGCAGGGTTTGAGAAGGAACCTGCCCTGGCATAGTCGGGAAGAATTCAGAACATATGGACTCAGAGCAACTCAGAGCAGCAGAGCTCCGGCAGTGATCTTGCTGTCTCTGACATAATTCTCCCTGGGACAAGAATACTTTTATATGAAATAAGTCTAGGCTGATAAAATTTATAGGTGTCTAGAGGAAATGGATTGAAAAAGTATTATATGCAAGAAAGAGGATAATCAAAGCAAGCAGTAGATGTAAACTATGCTGTTTATGCATAAATTTTGAATGCAGTTATTTCCACTGTGTGTGTGTGTGTGTGTGTGTGTCAAGGATGTTGTTGAGCATGAAGCGCTAGTTTGTAAGACCAGAAAATAATGAGTTTTTTTGTGCAAACAAAACAAAAGACATTTAGACTTTAGTCTAGAATATTAAAAAGTTGTTGAAGATTTTACTGATGACACAAATCAAAATATTTGACTTTTATTAGGACCTCAGTTAGTAAACTGGAGAACAGATTTAGGCACAGAAGGCTCTAAGAATATTCTAGGAGCCCTAGCCAGTTTGGTTCAGTGGATAGAGTGTCAGCTTATGGACTGAAGGGTCCCAGGTTTGATTCTGGTCAAGGGCACATACCTTGGTTGCAAACTCCTCCCGGCCTGGGCCCTGGTCGGGGTGCGTGCAGGAGGAAACCAATCAATGTGTTTCTATCATATCAACATTTCTGTCTGTCTTTCCCTCCCTCTTCCACTCTCTCTAAAAATCAATGGAAGAATGTCCTCAGGTGGGGATTAAAAAAAATAATAATATTCTAGGAAATAAATGACATGCATCTATACAAAGGCAGTAAATGTGACATTTAAAGAAAAAATAGTAAACTATTTTGAGATTTTTTTCAATAAGACTTTAATAAGCAGTATATGCCTACTTTCAGAGAATCAAATGCATTCATAGGTTTGAGATTTAGAATACTATTGTGACTCAACAAGAGAGAAATAGGAAAGAAAGCATGATTGCAGTTTGGAACATTTGGAGTTTAGTTATCTATTTGGATAAGAAATTTGCATATGCAGGCCTGGAAAGGAGAAGTTACTTTTTCCTAGAAATATATATGTATAAACCAATAACATTTAAGAGATTATCATAATTCTCCCATTGATTAAGTGCTTTAAGTCTTGTGGCAGGTGAACCCAGAGGATGCTGTCCTCACAGGTGGACTTCCTTCCTGAGCCAGCTACCCCTCGCTCAATGCATAGAAAAAGAAGTGTTGAGAACGGTTTGTGGTTGAGGGCAGGAACAAATGGGCTTGTCCAACTGTGCATTTGACCTCTAGATGAATCACTATTTTTACAATCATCAAATACCTACTACCTAAAAATACAAATTCAGAGTAATCCAATATTCTTATTTCATTCATTATCTCCCATATCTATATACCAATTATTTTACTTCTATGATCAAAACATATTCAGAAGTCTGATACTTCTGATATTTCCACTAGAAATGCTGATTTTACAGAATCATAATCCTTTGTCATGTAGCATCCTAACTAGTCAGCCTACAAACACTCCTGCCAGTTGTTCTTTCCTCCTCTGGCAAGATAATTCAGATCATGCTTCTTCCATTTTTAAAATCTCTCAGCAGCTTTCAATCATATCTAAAGTAAAAGCTGATCTCCTTATCAAGTTCTGTACCTATCATCTATTATATATCATCTATCTATCTATCTATCTATCTATCTATCTATCTATCTATCTGTCATCTATCTATCATCATCTATCACCTACCTACCTACTTTTTAATTTATTTTGGTTGTCTACCTGCTATCTATTTCTACAGCATTGTCCCATAACTCTTTCCTCCTTGTTAACTACAGTTCAGCCACATTCGCCTTTCTGTCCTTCAAGTATTTGATCCCTTCCTGTCTCAGTATCTCTAAGCTTGCTGATTGTTTTCTTCCTGAAATTATATTCCCATATATTGATATGGGTCACTATTTCTCATCCAGCTGATCTCTGTTCGAAGGTCTCTTTCTTGAGAAGTCTCTTCACATCTTCTTCCAAAACAGTCCCATCCCATTCCATGTATTTACTTCCTATTTTTTTATCCTGATTGTTTTCTCCACTGTAAATCACTATATGAAATATTATGTATGTATATATTTACTGAAAATGTGCATTACACTCATCTTGCATGTCTCACTGATGAATCACCAAAATACACAGCAATGTTTGGCACATAATAGGGACATATTTAGTAATTACTAAGTTAATGCATTAACACAATCACATATGATTGGGTAGAAGCTGAAGCAGTGACTATGGCTGCACATTATTTGACATTAAACATATTTAGATCGTTATTTGAGTATTTTTGTGATATATTTGAAACAGTAACTAGAGAGTAACAAGTGCAGAGTGTGTGGGTATTATGTCTTAGTTCTCTTCCAGACCTGATTCCTTGATTACTCAATCTTCCCTGTGGGCTTGCTTAGTATATTGTGCATTCTATCTGCTTACATTTTATTTCTTCTCTCCAGGAATCCTAATAATACAGAATGAATTATAATAAATTCCTAATGAATGCATAAATAATAAATTATAACCAATAAATAAATTTGCAGTTGATGAAATAATATAGACATAGCCTCCATTTATATTTATCAATTGTTTCTGAGTGGCTTATATTACATTAAACAATAAAGAACAAATAAAAAATACACCTAAATCTATTTTATACTATTATTGAAACGGCTACTTATATTTTAAAAGGGAGGTTGGAATTGGATTAGGAAAATAAAATGAAATAAGTTTAGGAATATAAAATGGAATAAGGTTAGGAATATAAAATGATGTGAGATATCAGGGAGAAAGATCAACAAAGAATCTGTGATTGTCCTCTACTTATTGCTGCCTAAGGTGAGATGAAATTTTCTAAACTTGATATGTGGGCCTTCATGAGGAAGCAGTTTGTTTGCTTGATGTTTAATATTTAGGAATATAATTAATTCAAAGTGTTGATAAATGTGTTATGAAATGATAAAAATACACATTTTGATTGTAGAAAAATTTGGAAAAATGTTTTTGCAGAAGGAAGAAATAAAAACTACTAACCACGAACCTCATTATTTGAATGTGCATTTCAAAGTATTGTACAATCTAATTTCAGATTGGTAAACCCTGTAAGAATACAAATTCTCAGGTAAAAACCTAGGAGAAATACTCTAAACAGTTATAGGACATTCAATAGAGCTATCAGGTAAAGGACTGCACAGTGCATTAATATTTTTGCCTTCTGTGAAGCAGAATATTCTCACACCAAATTCTATTCTCAGCTCTCATTTTGAAGTTGTTTGTTCATTGAACAATCTGTCCCTTCATGGGTAACTGGCCTAAAGATTAAGTTGACTCATCTAACCATTCTCTCTTCCACTTTCTGGTACATGGCATTAGGGTGGAGAGTTAGCCATCTCTCTCTGTCTCTCGCTTGTGCCAATGACACCCTTTCTGGTGAGAGGCTTGTAACACATAGAGGCTATGTAATCTTGGCCACCTTCGTGCTAAATTTAGGAAATTATCATGCTGCTTTTTGCAGTCCATCTGATTCTATTCTTCAGCTATTTTCTCTTTATTCCAGTTACTTGTTCCTGCAGTAATTTATGTACATATTGTACATATTCTCTGAGAGTCCAGGAAAAGGAGATAAGAAAAAAATAGTAATTCATGTTTTCCTTTAGTTTTCCCACACAGTTCAGTTATTTTTCCACAATTTACTTAACTTTCGCAACTTGATATAAAACCTTGAAGACTTCACCATCTATTGGTTCCCTATGAAGGCTCCTGTGTTACATAAAAGTTATAAAAATGTGTAAGCTTTTCTCTTGCTAAGCTCTGTTATTTACTTTAATTGTTAGGTCCATTGAAAAATTTTAAGGTGGTAGAAGTAAAAGTTTTAAGTCCCCTACAAGGCATTATTCTTCTTCTCAATGAAGGAAACAGGAGTTATAAAGCTTAGAACATTTCATTAAGAACTTTATATGATATTTGGGGAGACAAAGCAAAATGTGATATGTTATCAAGTATAATGTATATACTGTAAGAGTATTGTTAAATATAAAGGATTATTAAATGTAAAAAATATGATGGGTTTGTACATTTTGAAGCTACATAACATTAGAATGACAGACATAGAAACAATGAGTAAGTCTGGAAGAGGGGAACAGTGTAAGAAAATGACAACAGCATGAGTTGAAATTGTTGTGAAGGAAGCAGATCTTTACTCTCTAATAAACAGTAGTATTTGATTTAACAGATAATCAACAAGAGAAGGGGATAGTTTTTAAGTAAGGCTATATCATAAATCTAGGAGTGGCTTAAGAAAACATGTTTGGTAAAACTGAGAAAGTTTGAGAGCTATTCAGAAGAGAATTTATATAGGGAGATATGAACAAATATATTCTATAACTAACATTTATTATGTGTGCCAGGTACAGTGCTAAACCATATTTAGCCCCAATTTATCATTACATACCACTTGGGATTCATATGACCATTTAGTAAATATTAATAGTAGAACACGGAGGCTCTGAGACATTAGTTAGCTTATCAATTTAAATTGTTAATAACAGACCTAAGATTCAATTTAACTTTTTCTAACTGAAAAGCTAGTAACTATTTCTACTAAAGTATGTTATTAATAGACAATCATATTTCCTTAAAATGTTTATCATTTAGTACATGTAATTCTTGATAGTTTAGTATAAGAATATTAAAACATATTTTAACAGACTGATCATTCAGTTTCTCTGATTTTAGCAAAGCAGTATTTAAATCCCTAAAGTGGTTAGGTCATAGGAACCTTGTAAGCAACTGCACATTTAATGCATCTCATTTGTCTTGAATGTGGTTAGTCAGCATCCTGACCTTCTATTCACAGGGTGGGTAATTGACTAAGTGAGTTGAGAAAACCATTTGTTTGACCTCTGTGGGAGGGAGTTCCATCAATCTTCTGGCACCAGAAGGAACAAAGTTGTGATTAAATAACCACAACCTCCAACTGCCCTGAACACATTTCTCTCACTTCACATGCTCCAGTTTCCTTCCAATATGCCTGCTCCTGGCCAGGCACATCCTGTTCTCCCCTCCAGCCACAACTCAATCCTGCAACAGACGCCACCACCCTCACAGCCCGATCTGGCGCAGAACCCAATAGCTGCTTTCCTTCTGGCACAAAAACCGCCTTTTCATTCCAACCTCACTCCCTTTCTATGCCTAGTTTTTGCTTTTATCTTGGTATCCTTCCAAATGTCCATTCCAATCCTTTTTCCTATTCTGATTTATGTTGTCCTCAATTCTTTTCTGATTCTAAAACCATAATCCTCTCTTTCTCTTTCCTTTTTTCCTCTCATTTTTTTTCTTTCCTTTAATTATCTATTACTAGAGGCCCAGTGTATGAAATTTGTGCATGGGGGGGGGGCGTGTCCCTCAGCCCAGCCTGCACCATCTCCAATCTGGGACCCCTAGGGGGATGTCCGACTGCCTGTGGGATCGGGCCTAAACCGTCAGTGGGACATCCCTCTCACAATCCGGGACTGTTGGCTCCCAACCGCTCGCCTGCCGGCCTGCCTTATTGCCCCTAACTGCTTCTGCCTGCCAGCCTGATCACACCCTAACCACTCCCCTGGCACCTTGATCGATGCCTAATTGCTCCCCTGCTGGCCCGATCACCCCCAGGTGCCCTCCCCTGCCAGTCTGATTGCCCCCAACTGCCCTCCCCTGCAGGCCTGGTCGCTCCCAACTGCCCACCCCTGCTGGCCTGGTCGCCCCCAACTGCCCTGCCCAGCTGGCCTGGTCACCCCTAACTGCCCTTCCCTGCTGGCCTGATTGCCCCTAACTTTCCTCCCCTGCTGGCCCGGTCACCCCCAACTACCCTCCCCTGCTGGTCATCTTGTGGTGGCCATCTTGTGACCACATGGGGAAGCCATCTCATGTGAGGGTGTGATGGTCAATTTGCACACTACCTCTTTATTATATAGAATTACCTGTTTTGTGTTTATTTATTCTTTGCTTGGATTGAAACATTTAAAGTTACTAAGGAATAAAACCTAGTGCAACATTTGTTGATAGTATATTTGCAGGTCATATAAAATAACTACTTTTTTGGTATTTTTATAAGATGTGTATTAGCAGATTACAGCTTCTCAGTATAGAACCTAAAAGACAAAAACAAAAAACAACAACCATGGCCGAAACCGGTTTGGCTCAGTGGATAGAGCGTCAGCCTGCGGACTCAAGGGTCCCGGGTTCGATTCCGGTCAAGGGCATGTACCTTGGTTGCGGGCACATCCCCAGTAGGGGGTGTGCAAGAGGCAGCTGATCGGTGTTTCTCTCTCATCGATGTTTCTGACTCTCTATCCCTCTCTCTTCCTCTCTGTAAAAAATCAATAAAATATATTTAAAAAAAAAAAAATAACAAAAAAACAACAACCATGAAAATGCATTAGATTATGTGAAATTTGGTATGTAAATTTAAAATATAAAAAGCATGTGGTAATGTAAGTTATATCGTAAGTCAGAATTTTAAAAATATATGTAGAATTTAAGGTGTAAAAATTAAGAAATCAGCAATAAAAAATGGAGTCAGGAAGCCCAGAAGGGGACCTCTCACATAGATACCACTCATTGTTAGCCCACATAACTAATAGGAGAGGGGGAGGTTAGAATTACAGTAAACTCTGTATCTGCAGGTTCCAATCCACATCTAAAAGCTGTTTATTTTTATTATTTTCTCCCTATGGTCCTTAATCATCTATCCACATGGGACTTAGTCTTACTGACTTGATATACCCCAGTTTTCTGATCTCTTTTGCACTCTTGCAGCATACACATTTTATTTATTTATTTATTTATTTACTTACTTATTTACTTATTTATAGTGACAGTGAGGAGACAGAGAGAGAGATAAACATGTGAGACATGTTAATTGGTTGTTTCCTGAATATTCCCCAACTGGGAACCAAACTTAAAACCTAGGCATGTGTCCTGACCGGGGATTGACCTGTGACCTTCTGGTACACAGGATGATGCTCTTACCAACTGAGCTGCACCAGCCAGGGCCAACATATACATTTTAATTCTTCTATCCCTAAAGTCTATTTCTCAAATGGCTCTGAGCATAATTTTTCCTTTGCTCAATATATTTTTTCACTCAGAGTTGTAAGCATTTTTGTTATGGTTTTATTTTTGAATATGAATATGGGTAAATAAGTAAAATTATATATTTTAGGTATAACATAGTCTATAAAACACCTGAATACTATGTATACAAACACATGTGAATATGGTTAGATTGACATATTTATATAGTGCCTCAGTGGTTGAGCATTAACCTATGAACCAGGAGGTCATGGTTTGATTCCTGGTCAGGGCACATGCCCAGGTTGCAGGCTGTTCCCCAGTAGGGGTCATGCAGTAGGCAGCTGATCAATGATTCTCATCATTGATGTTTCTATTTCTCTCTCCTCCTTTCCTCTCTGAAAGCCATAAAAATATATATATTTTTTGGTGCGGGGGAGGACCGAAGAAAAACAGACAAACAGAAATTAGACCTTAAGTAGAAAGAAAGAATAGAAATGGAGATTACAAGGAAAATAAATATTTTTATGGTGAGGGAACATGGTGAGCATATGGTAATGATAGATTTCAAGGTGTTAAATATGGATATATGGAGTGTGTTTTGGAGGGAGATGCAATGAAAGAAGAAAATTTATCATAATATTCTAATTCAGGTGTTCAATTACAGGTCTATAACTCAATTTCATTGTGTAATACTCTTGGTTGAATTACATCTTTAAATTATGTAATTAAACTAATGTTTCTGTGGTTTAACCTCAGCTACCTTTGTCCTTCCATAACTCCTTGTTCTCCTTCATTTAAAGTCAAGCACTCTCTGAAAGCTCCTATTTTCAAAGGAGTAATTAAAGCATAGTGGAAAATTTGAAAGCACTTGTTAAATAAAATATAGATACATTTTCATGCTATAAATGTTTTACTAGGTAGAGAAGAAGCTCAAGTAATTGATATAATCTTTTAAGAATTGATATATTTGGTTATTTTTGGATAACAATCTAAAATATTTATATCAGCAATCAAAGTGGGCTATATTTCTCAGCTATCTCAAATGCTATTATATTTGGACAATTTTAAACAAATATTAAATAACATTTTTATTGGTACATAATTTGCCTAACACATAGTCAAATGGCAAGATAATAAATAAGGATAATTATAAACATACTGACTGAAGTAAAATTGAGATTTAAAGATAATAAATATCGTTGCTTCTCTTCCATATGTAATTTGATACCAATTAGTCATATGCAGCTGCTAAAGAATATATTACTCCCAACCCACAGCTTATCAACAAGAACTGTGTGAACTGGCTTCACACTTTTCAAGTCTGACTGCTAAATTATAAACAAAAATTCTGCTATTTGTTATAGACAGTGGTTTTCAAACATAATTAAAAGATGAGAACACTTTATTTTTGTCAATTTAATTCTTCCTGGTTAAGCCCAATATATATAATACATAAAAAAGGGCCATTAATGGGTCACAGGGATTAAGAAGAGGAGAGAACGGTTCAACGAACATATTTCATTGCAAAAAACACACACAAAAACAGCGAAACCCCAAAACATTTCATTAAATACCTCTAAAATTTCAAGTTGTATCTCAGGATTTTTATAGTCCCTCTCTCCCTTTGAAAAAAGGGTCAACTTATCAATAACCTGAAAGCCTCAGCGATTTACCCAGTAAATCTACATAAATCACATGAGATAGAATGGATCATAGAACCCAAACTTGCATAAGGTATCTCCTTAATAAACTATAAAAAAATAATCAAAGGGGCTATTCCTTTGCCCATCCATATTAATAATATCTGCCTTTTCTTAACAATGATATCAACAAGTAATTGATATAATCTGTCAAAATTGATATATTTATTTTTGGATAACAATCTAAAATACTTATCCCTGAAACACAATTAGCTGTTAAAATTAACTCAAGAAAGGGAAAACAGCTCGGCCAGGTCCTCCTGGACCTATGAACCAGAAGGTCACGGTTCAATTCTTAGTCAGGGCACATGCGTGGGTTGTGGGCTCGATTCCAATCCCCAGTGTGGGGTGTGTAGGAGGCAGGTGGTCAATGATTCTCTCTCATCACTGGTGTTTCCATCTCTCTCTCCCCCTTTTTCTCTGAAATAAATAGAAATGTATTCTAAAAAAATAAAGGAAAAACAGTGTCTCCTGTTAGAAACTATGGAATTGCCCTTAGAGATAAGCCCCAAAGCTGAACTGTTTGGCCCATTTTGAAATTTCCTCATTCTTCTCATATTTTATTTTAAAAGTTTCATACATATATATAAGTGAAAATAAATCTAATTTCCTATTTTGTGGCCAGGATACTTAAACCTGCAAAAACATAGAAGAAAGGCCCCCCCCTCTACCTATTCTTTTTCCATTGATAGAGAAAAATACTTGGAAGTAAAGATCACTATTGAAGAACAAGTGACCTTTGGGTACTTATCTAGGATTACTTTATTTCTTATTTTTATAAGCATATTTTTAAAATATTCTATTTTAAAATTATAAAGTTTTTATTTAAGGGATAAACATAAAATTTCTATAATTTTATTAAGCATGGTGTTTGGATTTCCAGTATTTGTTAATGAAGGAATTCCGCGAAAATAATCTAAACATTGAATGTTTTCCAAACACTTACGCTTATAAGGAATGAATAAACCATATTGTTATGATTTCTTCCATTTAGAGAGGATAGGAGTGGAAGTAAATGCACTCTTAAAAAATAAAGACCTTTGAATCCAACTTGCTAAAGGTAAAATAATATTTTTATCTTTATATAATATACACACTAAAATTATTGGAGTAAAAAAATATGAATTTATGTCAGTGATTTTTCTGAATTATCCTAATATTTTTGGTAATTGAACATCTATCTAGAATTAAGGAAAGTTTAAAATATATCTTGCAGATTAGATGTTAAAATATATGTAATCATTCCAGAATATAGGAATTCTACCTATTGCTTGACCATGGGAAAACGTTACTTAATGTGTCTGATTCTGCTTTTTTATTCATAAAATAAAAATACTAGTATCTTAAAATACACAATTCTTCAGAGTTAAAGATACACATTGCACATTCTCTACTTTCTTTTTATCTATTCACTACAAATGATAGTGAAATAACTTCTGTCAAAACACTGTGTTGAAATCATTCTTGTTAATTTCATCAAAACCCTCCACATTTTGAAAGCCAAATTCTCTTTCTAATAGTTCTTTTTTTTTTTTTTTTTTATTGTTGACAGTATTACAGATGTCCCCTCTTTTCCTCTCCCGTTCCCCTCCCTCCACCAAATCCCAGTTCCACCCCAGGCCTTCAGCACACTATTGTCTATGTTCATGGGCTATGCATACATGCATATAGATTATTTGGTTAATCTTCTCCCATCTTCTCCAAACCCCTCCCCTCTAAGATATGTCAGTCTGTTCCACAGATCCATGCTTCTGGACCTATTTTGTCCTTCAGTTTATTTTGTGAGATCATATTTGTCTTTCTCTGACTGGATTATTTTGCTTAGCATAATACTCTCCAGGTCCATCCATGCTGTTGCAAAGGGTAAGAGAGAGCTTTTTTTATTTTTTTTTTTTTTAATGTCTATGTTGTGTAAATGTACCACAGCTTTTTTTTTTAACTTTTGGCAAAATTTGCCACTGTCGTACCTACCCCAATACTTTTTGTAAATTGTGTCTTTTTTTTGTTTCAAGAAAATGCTGTCATCCTAGCTGGTTTGTCTCAGTGGATAGTGTCGGTCTGAGAACTGAAGGGTCCTGAGTTTGATTCCAGTTACGGGCACTTACCTAGGTTGCAGGCTTCAACCCTGGCTCTGGTCTCTCCCCCTGCCTTCCACTCTCTCTGAAAATACTATCCTCAGGCGAGGATTAACAACAACAACAACAAAATTTTAAAACATGCTATGTCTGCATTGGTACTCTAGATTCTTAACTGCTCCCCTTACATTTCATTTATAATCTTTCATATACCCATTTCATAATGGTGGTGTTGCCAAAATTGCCTTTATATATTTTCTTCTTTTTTACCATACTACGTATTTTTCAGAGGTATCAACTGCCAGACTTTTATCCAAGAATTACATAGTATTGTGGATGAAATTTTTCTGTCTATTCTAGAGTGTGTCAATCACAAACTCATTGATGCTATTTTCTATTTCCATCTATCTCAAATTCAACATATTTTAGAATGATTGATCTTCCTTCAAACCTGCAATTTCTCAAATTTTAATCTTAATGTATGACACCATTTTTTACAGGCACATTATTTTCAAAAGTGCTCTTTCATTAACCTATATTTTAAATTTATTTTTACTTTTTTTTTTTTAAACCAGTTCTTGAAAGCAGGTTGGAATTTATGGCTTTTTTTCCAGGAAATGCCTATGTGTGTATCTTTTCATGGTTAATCTGCTACAGGGTTACAATTTTTCTTATAAATCCTTATTGCATTTGTAGTCTGGGAGAAAAAGTAGCCCTTATGTGGATCCAAGTGCAACATTAATCCCAGGAAGCACCAATCTCTGTAATAGAAGAAATGGAAAGGCATTGAGTTAAGGCTAAATCCTCAGTTTCCTGTTTTTTGTTGTTGTTGTAGTTTTCAGTATGTGTAATCTATTACCTAATCTCCATTATCTCTGGTAATATTGTAGTAACAGTGCACACAATGTGATTTCTGAAAGAATTCAATTATTTTGATTTTCTAACCAATACTACTCATTTCATTTATGTTCTGCTCTATCCCCAATAAAGCACTTACTAGCCATATCTAAGAAGAGCTAATACATATTGAAAGACTATTGTTGTGGGGTCGAACCCTGGAGTCAAAAATAAGACCACCGGAGGCTGCTAATTGATTTAAAAAAGCAGGCAAGGATTTATTGAACTGGCCAGGATGGCCGCGAGGGCACCACACACAGGTGGCCACCCTCACGACCGTGCCATCCTAGGTGTAGGCAGTCCTTTTAAAGGTCTAAACCACAAGAATTTCCCTTTGTTCTAAATTCTAAATACATTGGAATGTGGATCTATCTTGCGAAAGCAGATTGTACAAAAGCAGGACTGAGCAGGGTTAATAATCTCTAAAGGTAGTCAACTCCTGGAGCCACTGAGTCAGTGGGAATCAATCTTCTGTGGTTCTGGTCCACACGCACAGGAAAATAACCTTTGTGAGTTTCCAGGTCTCAATCTGGAGCAGAGGTAACTACCCTATTGTTTAAGCAAGTAAGTGAGTGCAGAAGCCAGAATAGCAGGGTTAAAATTTAAACGCAGTTTTTACCTACGTATAGTTGCTACCATATTTCACTATTATGTGCTATACAATTTTCTAAGTACTTTATGTAGTATTTATTTAATCCTCACAAAGACCCTATAAAATAGTTACGTTAATATCTACTGGATATTAACTGAACATTAAAGACTTAAAGTAGCTTGATGGAATAAAATTTTGTCAGCAACAGCTTTAAACCTCCAATTGTGTATAGCAGTATGATTATTTAATCTTGATCTCTGAGTTACTTTGCCACTTTTATATGATAAACTTCATTTTTGTGTGTGTCATGGATATTATATTGACTAATGAATATAAGATTACAAACTATAAATGCCGTAATACTATTATGCTACTTATGGATATTTCCAAACATTTAAAAATATCTCTCTAAATTAAATTATATAAATGTATTAATATTTAATAATTGTTAAAAATCAAGGTAATAAATCTAATGATCTCTAAAATTATTAAAATGCATTGTTTGTTATTTTATGTAAATATAAGATATTCCCCCAAAATATATTTCACACTTTTTTTTTTAAAGTGACAAATCTAATAATGTCAATTTTTTTAAAATATATTTTATTGATTTTTTACAGAGAGGAAGAGAGAGGGATAGAGAGTCAGAAACATCGATCAGCTGCCTCTTGCACACCCCCTACTGGGGATGTGCCCACAACCAAGGTACATGCCCTTGACCGGAATCGAACCCGGGACCCTTGAGTCTGCAGGCCGACGCTCTATCCACTGAGCCAAACCGGTTTCGGCCACACTTTTAATTTGAGACATAACTATTTGTTCTTAGGTACTCATAAATATAAGATGCCCCCAAAATGTATATATACTTTGAGTAATTATTAATTCCAAAGAAAGAAACATTGAAATCATTAATTATTCAAAGTTTATATACATTTTAGGGAACACCCTGTCTTTATTCTACCTTTATGAGTCATATCAAAATTTTTTCCTGCTTCTTTACATATTATAATGATTCAACACTGTCAATTTATTAAATTATTTATTAAAATGTATTTTATATAATCTTTTATAGCCAGATTGGGCTTTTAATAACAAAGATAATCCCTAACTAAATTTCACAAATAAAAAACATGTTTCTATATTAATAAAAACAACCAAATGAAACTTGAATATATGATTACAAATAAATCATAAAGAGGAAAGTTAGCCTGGAGAATCTTAGAAAAGTTAAGAAAATATACAGAAAAAAATTGCATATACATGGAGGAATTTAAATTGTTTGTATACAAGGCAAGATTTTTCCTAACCATAATAATATTCTACCATATTGATATACTTTTTTAAATCAGAACTGACCAGAAAAGAAAAAAAGTGATGTCAAAGTCATTCTTGTGATCAAAATCAAAATATATTGTTGGAAAACTTATTCTAGTAGCATCATTTAATGAGGAATGACTTTGTGTCAGGTACAGTGCTACAGACTTAACATATAATTTTCAACATACAATATATTTCCAAAGTGAGATAAGTGGTAATGTGCATATTTTATTTCTCTATTGAGGAAATCAATTATCAGATCTAACCTTACAAGATTACAATAAGCTAAACATTTGGAGGGACCTAAAATGCAGTTCTGTCTGACACCAAACTTTTTGAGCTTTTCCTCTATTGACAATATTTGTTACCTAGGGCTTTCATTAAAAGTGATAGGTAAATATTGTTATAACATCCTGTGAGAAAAACTCACTAATTAGCAATTCAGTACTGTGAAAACTGCTGGACTTTGTAGTTTTTTTGCCACTTAAAAAAAAAACACACCTTCTTTTGTCTTTATTAAGCAAACTGCATAAATCTTCACATTTTGCAAAAAAAAAAATACAGTTTAAATATCAAAAAGCCATCAGATTAAATCAAACAAAAATTAATCATATTTTTTACTGGGAAATCCAATGGAGTAATAGAACCTGTTCTAGTGGCCAAAAATGCCTTGTGGCTTCTAAGAAGCAAGTAAAACACATTTATTGTTTTTACATTTACTAGTTAACAGAATAATTAGCATGATTCAGGGGATTTATCTCACCTACAATGAAGGTATAATTTTCATACATTAGAAGATTCACTACTACTTGCTGGTCTTACCACTGAACAACTCAGAGAGCTTTACAGTTTCTAAGGTACTTAGCATTATAAAAGCTTCATTAAATGTTCATTAAAATGGTGCAGCTGTATTAAACTATTTTTATCACACCTCTTATAATATAGAAAGTTAATTTTATGACTTGGAAGTTAAACATTCCATTTTTTTCTCATAATATTATATTAGTAACCCTTAAACCTACAGTTATTCTTTCTTTCCTTCTCTCAAATAAACCAAATCTTTGAAAGCCTTAATTCTGGTCACTCCCTCATGACCTCCATTTATTGTTATCCAGTATTTTAGTTCTGCTTTTACTTAAAATTTTATTATTACCACTTTCATTGTTTTAGGCATTTATGTTTTGCTTTAATTTTTCTAAATAATTGCCATTATCTTTTGTAACCCTTCTCATTTGCTGCTCAGTTTTCTAGATTTAAATTTTTTTCTTGAAATACAAACTGTATAGTCTCCTCTATCAAAGGCATCTATGTTGTAAATTATCTTACTTTTTTAACCTAAAAAATGCCTTGCTTTTTTCTTTTTTTTTTATTTAATATATTTTATTGATTTTTTACAGAGAGGAAGGGAGGAGGGATAGAGAGTCAGAAACATCGATGAGAGAGAAACATTGATCAGCTGCCTCCTGCACACCCCCCACCGGGGATGCGCCTGCAACCAAGGTACATGCCCTTGACCGGAATCGAACCTGGGACCCCTCAGTCCACAGGCCGACGCTCTATCCACTGAGCCAAACCGGTTTCGGCTGCTTTTTTCTTTTTATTTAGTGTGGGTTCATGAGTTAGGTGAATAAAGCCATTTCTGTTGCAAAATTTTCTCTCAGCATTTTGAGGCTATTACTCATTTTGAGGCTTTTTACAGTTGAAACATCATCTTTCAGTCTACTAAATCTTACTTTCCTTTCATATTTATTTTAAAATATTCTATTTTCATCAGGGTTATGTTTCTTTATTTCTGCTGGGATTAGTTGGGATTCCAAAATCTGCGTTTACTTTTTAAATCAGTTCTGTAAAAAATCTTGGTCATTAGCATTTATTGCTTCCCTCATTATTATTTTCTGTTATCTCTTGGAACTTGTATGCTCAATAGTTTTCATGTATTCCCATGTTTCTTACTCTCTCCTACATTATTTTCCATGTCTTTCTTACTCTGAGCTAGTTGCTATATCTATATCTGTATTTATATCTGTAGCTATATCTATATCATCTATATCTAATCTATATCATCTATATGTACACTGAGTGGCCAGATTATTATGATCTCTGAACACATCATAATCTGGCCACTCAGTGTATATCCTATATAATAAAAGGCTAATATGCAAATTGTCCCCTCGACCAGGAGTTCAACCAGCAGGCAGGCCGGCCAACCACCCATGTCCCCTCCCTCTGGCCAGGCTGGCCGGACCCCACCCATGCACGAATTCATGCACCAGGCCTCTAATATATATATACTGAGTGGCCGGATTATTATGTGTTCAGAGATCATAATAATCTGGCCACTCAGTGTATATCTAGCTATGTCTTCTTTTTCTAGATACCTATGAACATATATGTAAATAAAATATATACCCAGTACACAAATTTTATAAGTGGCTGTGATAATTTGTTTTATACCCTTCACTCAGCTTATATTTAACTAGAGGCCCAGTGCATGACATTGCAGTCTGGGACCCTTCAGGGGATGTTCGACTGCCAGCTTAGGCCCACTCTCTTAGGGAGTGGACCTAAGCCGGCAGTCGGACATCCCCCAAGGATTCCTTAGTGCTGCCATGGAGGTGGGAGAGGTTCCCGCCACCTGCACTGTGCTTGCCAGCTGTGAGCCTGGCTTCTGGCTGAGCAGCGCTCCCCCTGTGGGAGTGCATTGACCACCAGGGGACAGCTCCTGTATTGAGCATCTGTCCCCTGTTGGTTAGTGTGCATCATAGCAACCAGTCATTCCACTGTTTGGTCAATTTGCATATTAGGGTTTTATTATATAAGATTATATTGACATTCCATCAAATTGCTATTATTTTTTATTGGATCTCTCATCTATATCTAGACAAGTTTGATATTACTTTGTTCATTTGACATTCTATCTCTTTATTTATTTAGTCATGGTAAACATGCTTGCATTCTTTTATACTGTAATTTTGATAATTAAGTTTCCTCTAAGTCTACCCTTGCCACTTACTATTTCTGCTATTCACATGATAAACAATTTATTTTCTTTTGTGTATAGTAATTTAGGATTAGCAGTTCATATTCAATGGATCCTTATTTGTGGAAGTCATTATTTTCTGAGGGTGTATTTCTTAATAGATATTTTACTCTCAAATTATGTTTGAATATCTAAGTGTTATAAACAAGGGTTGACATCAACATAATTTGTTGGTTGTGCATACTTGAATCATTCATCTTTTAAAATTCAAACCTCAAAACCACCTAAAGTCAAAATAGGGCATATTCATTCTACTGATTCATTGTTTTTTAACATAGATAGACTTTCCAGTTTCTCAGATTGAACGTAAGTGGATTTTTGTGATTCTCACTTCCATAATTTTTGTCTGTCTACATATACTTGTTAAATAACAGGTTCTTTGGTTACAAATATTGTCAAATATAAGGCAAATATATATATTTCTGGTTTATCTCTTTAATATTTGGATCATGGAAATTTATTTGAAACACTTGTGATTTTAGTTTTTTATTAAACAACTAGAGGCCTGATGCACGAATTTCGTGCAAGAATAGGCCTTCCTTCCCTCGGCTGCCGGTATCGGCTTCCCTCTGGCACTTGGGACCCAGGCTTCCCTCTGGTCGCTGACACCCGGGACCTGGGCTTCCCTCGCAGCCCTGGCTTTGTCCAGAAGGGTCATCCAGAAGGATGTCTGGTCTAATTAGCATAGTACACTTTTATTATTATAGAAATCTTTATCATTACAACATGATTTTTGAAAGAGATTTTCAGAAAAATTACTCTACAAAATTCTTAAACTTGACTTCACAAACTTGATAACCTTTTATGAACATGAATTCCTCTCTTTGGAGGCTAGCTTCATGAGAGATTATGGAAATACAAAGTGTGGTTAAAGGATGGGTAACTTAATGTCCATGCCATATAATGACTCACAACATCTGACACAGTGGTTGAGATAAATATCATTTATCTTCATATATATTCATGTACTTAGATTCATATAAATATATCAATATACCTTGAGTACATATGATTATATTTTCTACATTTGAATCTTGGTTTCACACACACACACACACACACACACACACACACACACACACAGAAGGAGATATTAATAAATGGATAGCATTCTCTATGAACAAAATTCAATTTTTATGGACCCACTGCACACTGTCAGTTGCTTTAGTTATTGCTGCTTTAAAAAAATACAAGTGTTACCTAACATATATTTTATTTTACCTTGTCAAAAACTCATTTATTTAAAGTAGACATTAAATTCAGGCTAATCTATAGATTTGTTTATATATATATATATATATATATATATATATATATATATATATATATATATATATATATATATATATTTGAAAGTTGCTGAGAGAGTACATTTAAATGTTCTATAGTTTAAGCTTTATTTGAGAAGAGAAAATGCATATATTATGAGTAAGTGACAAAATTATATTGATATTAATTAAATTAAAGAAATAGTATATTACTATGCTGATGTAAGAGTTTAATGTGGGAACAATTTAAAATTCTTTAGCTTCTGGTTATTTGGTAACTATAAATGTCACAATAAAATGGTCCAGCATCAGGAATCACCTCTGAGTGAAGGATTAAATAAAGTTATTTAATCAGAGTGACAGGATGGCATGGCTGTTTGTGTCAGCCCATTGGTGAGTAGATACTCATTTCTCTTCCACCTAAGGAATAAATGTTATCATGATGTCAAAAACTGGTAGCTCATTTGTATATCCTGTTGTGTTATCAGAATATATTTCACCAGTTTAATCATTTTGCTCATGGGCTAGGTTGTACTAGTACTTCTAACTGTGAGATTAAAAAATGAATTTTACTCACACAATAACATGAATAGCATTAGAAAGTAATATTTTGGTAAGAGAAATCTGCCATTGTTACTGTTAACTTGTTTTTTTCTAAACATTCACAAATATGCTTATAATATTTAATATTGTATACTTTATAGTATATTCAATAAGTAGGTGGAACACAGTCTGATATAGAAAGAAACAAGATTTGTTAAACTTAAGGGAATGAGAGAACAGGATACTCACTAGAGACTGAGAAAAGATGAATACGGGCCCCAAACTGACTCTCTGACAAAATAATAGTAATAAAATGATCTACACAAAGTAATAATGGTAATATCTAGCAAAAATAATTTCTTCTTCAACCTTAGCAAATGATTTGAGAGTTTCAAGGGTGTTGAAATACTATACTAATGAGTTAAGCATCATTTTGTGTGGGAATGGTGAATCCCTGAGAGGTAGAAGGGTATTAGCATAAACTCCAGGAATTTGTAGCTCTGAAAATACCCTCTAAAGAGTTTCTCAAAGCACTGTAAGGTAAATTATGGGTACTCATAAATCTTAAAATATCGCATTAGTACAATAGAAGGTTTGCCAGTTTATGTATATAAATAGATAGATGCTAGAGAGACAGACAGAAAAAATAAAAAAGGATAGTTGCTGATAAAACAGTGAATAATACAAAAATGTATCTGTCACGTATGAGCTAAGCTCAGCAAGATACTACACAGGCAAATTGGTTAACATAATTGTGAACAAATAATCAAATTACATGAGAAAATTAATCTCATTATTAAATATCATAAACATCTATTATTATTGACATATGAACTTTTAAAGGTATAATAATCATTTGTTGTATTAGTCAATTACCCCATCTTACACACAGTTAAACTGAATTACAGAAAATTAAAATCATATAGATGACTTGGAAAATAAGCCGCACAAAGCATATAATGCTTTAGTCTTATTCACAATCTACTATTACTTACTGAGTGACCTGTGAGGCCCTGTTTACTTGTAAGATTAGAATATTTCTATTACTCCTGATGGTTTACTTGTAAGATTAGAATATTTCTATTACTCCTGATGGTTCCTATGTGTCCAAGAGCACTAGGAAAAGCTTTATCAGAGACAAGATTTAAAAGATAAACATAAAGCTTTTATTTCAATTCATTCCAAATGGTAGAAATTACAAGCTCCATTTCAGAAATAATAAATACACATTAATAATATTTGAAAAGATAAAAAAATAGACAAACTTTTATCTAGACTGACCAAGAAAAAAAAAGAAAAGGGCTCAAATAAATAAAATTATAAATGGAAGTGGAGACATTATAACTGCCACCAAACAAATACAAAGAATCATAAGAGAGTACTATAATCAATTACATGCCAAGAAATTGGACAACCTCGAAAAAATGAATAAAATCTTAGAAATACACAACCTGCCAATATTGAATCATGAAGAAATAGAAAATCTGAACAGACTGATTACTAGTAAGGCAATTAAATCAATAATCTAAAACTTCCCAATAAACGAAAGTCCAGGACAAGATAGCTTACTTGGTGAATTCCACCAAACATATAAAGAATTAATACCAATGATTTTCAAACTCTTTCAAAAAATAAAAAGGGAACACTTCCATACCAATTTTGCAAGGCCAGTATTCCCCTTATATCAAAACCAGGCCAGGGCACTAAATAAAAGAAAATTACAGGCCAATATCCCTTAAGAATATTAAAGAATTTAGGACAAAGTATCTGAATATTTACTTCAAAATAAATTAATGGGCCTGGCATGTAGTTATCATCATCAACATATGAAGCTGGTTGTAGTAATTTCTATCAAGAAAAACATAGCAGAAACCATACTTGACATGGAAGGTGACCACATTAGTACTTGACCCTTGACACACCATTTATGATACAAAAGCTTGTGATAAACAAGTTGACTTAGTGCCCTCATTTATAAAACATGTTAATATTAAAAAGTCAGAATTAACTGTTAAAAAACTCTTTTTAAATAATCAAGAAAAACACCCTAACCGGTTTAACTCAGTGGATAGAGCGTCAGCCTGCGGACTGAAAGGTCCCAGGTTCAATTCCGGTCAAGGGCATGTATGTTGGTTGCGGGCACATCCCCAGTGAGAGGTGTGCAGGAAGCAGCTGATCGATGTTTCTCTCTCTCATTGATGTTTCTAGCTCTCTATTCCTCTCCTTTCCTCTCTGTAAAAAAATCAATAAAATATATTTTTAAAAAAAGATGTGGATGCAAATATCCTCAACAAAACATTAGCAAAACAAATTAGACAGTTCATTAAAAGAACCATGCACCAGGACCCAGTGATATTTATTACAGAGATGCAAGATACAATATCCACAAATAGATCAATGTGTTACACCACATTAACAAAACAGGAAAAAATATTATGATCATCTCAATAGATGCAAAAAAATAATTTGACAAAATTCAACATCTGTTTATTATAAAAATTTGTCAACAACCTTGGTATAGTATGGATGTACCTAACCATAATGAAATCCACATATGACAAGCCCACAGCTAAGATCATACTCAATGGTAACAAGCTGAAAATTTATTCTCTGAGATAAGGAACTAGACAAGGATGCCCAGTCTCACCACTTTTATCCAACATATTTTATTTTAATAGATAACATGTAACTGTATTCTTTAGTACAATAAAATAACTGCTAAAAATGAATAAGTGTTCAGGATCTAATATATATCATAGTTGATAGCACTGTATTGCATAGTTGAAATTTAAAAATAGATTAGAACTTAAATGTTCTCACAAAAAAAGAGATATGTGAGGTGTTAGATGTGTTAATTAACTGGATAGAAGAAATTCTTTCACAGTATATATGTATCAGATCATCATGATGTACTCTTTAAATATCTTACAACTTTATTTGTTAATTGTACCTTAATATGCTTCCAAAATATTGTAAGTTAAAACCATTATTAAGTTTCTGCATATCCAGTTTCCAATCCCAATTCTTAGCCATCATAAAATGAATATTAAGCAGGTAGTATGTGCAGTGAATTTTACACACTAAAGGCAGACGAACCAATCCTGTCTGTGCCAGGAAGAATTTTTAATCCATTAACAGAGCTAAAATTCATTCCAATTAAATTTCTAGAGAATACATTTTTACTAAAGAAAGTATGTCTAAATTGAGTTTTACTCTGCATCCTCGCCAACACTTGTTGTTTGTTGATCTGTTGATGATAGCCATTCTGACAGGTGTGAGATGGTACCGCATTGTTGTTTTGATTTGCATCTCTCGGATAATTAGTGACGTTGAGCATGTTTTCATGTGTCTCTTGGCCTTCCTTCTGTCTTCTTTTGAAAAGATTCTATTTAAGTCCGTTGCCCATTTTATTATTGGATCATTTATCTTCCTTTTATTAAGTTGTATAAGCTGCCTGTAGATGTTGGAGATTAAACCTTTATCAGTGATACCATTTGCAAATATGTTCTCCCATGCAGTGGGCTTTCTTGTTGTTTTGTTGAGGATGCGGAGAAAAAGGAACCCTCGTGCATTGCTGGTGGGAATACAGACTGGTGCAGCCACTGTGGAGAACAGTATGGAGTTTCCTCAAAAAACTGAAAATGGAATTCCCATTTGACGCAGTAATCCCACTCTTAGGAATATATCCTAAGAAACTGGGAACACCAATAAGAAAGGAAATATGCACTCCTATGTTCATAGCAGCACAATTTACAATAGCTAAGATCTGGAAACAGCCTAGGTGCCCATCAGCAGATGACTGGATCAGAAAACTATGGTACATCTACACAACGGAATATTATGCTGCCATAAAAAAGAAGGAATTCTTACCATTTGCAGCAACCTGGATGGAATTGGAGAACATTATGCTGAGTGAAATAAGCCAGTCAATGAAAGAAAAATACCACATGATCTCACTCATTTATGGATAATAAAGAACATTATAAACTTGAACAAAAAGATAGATACAGAGGCAGTAAAGCATCAAACAGTCTGTCAAATTACAGCAGGAAGGTTATGGAGAGGTGGGGAAGATAAGAGATCAATCAAAGGACTTGTATGCATGCATATAAACATAACCAATGGACACAAAACTCTGGGGGGTGAGGGCATATATGGGAGTGGGGTGGGGGGGGCAATGGTAAGATATGCACACATATAATACCTTAAAAAAAAATTAAAAAAAAATAAAGAGTTAAAAAAAATAAAAAAAATAAATAAATGAATTGAGTTTTAGAGAACTATTGAGTAGCCATTAAGGTAATCGGAGGAATAAACTATTGGTGCCTCCTATGACATAAATATTAAGTGCATATTAAAGAAGGGAGGGAGCTAAATTAACAGAAGAGGAAGAAAAATGTTTCAATTAGTGGGACTGTCATATGTTAAGGTCTGAAATGAAATATACAGTAATTTCATAAAATGGTTACAAAGACAGTAACTCCATAATTGGTGATCTTTGAAAATAAAGCTAATGAATTTCTGTTTATACTTATATATCAAGTCTTGGTTATTCTATACAAATATAGATGTACATTATATTTTAAATATCAACTTAAGCATTTATACTTACTAGAGTTTGAGTTTTCTAAGCACCAGAATCTTAAAACAGTATTTAATCTGTTCAGTTTAATCTAGGTGTTTTGTGATTTCTTTCATTCCTTTTTACTTATTTTTCAGTTTCCATTAAGAAATCTATAGTGTTTACCAAGTCAATTTAAAATTTCACTGTCCTACTTGTTTTTGTTCACTACACATGAAATATGTATTGAGCAATTGCTATTTGTCAAAACCTATGGTAGGCATTTTATGATCCATTAGTTAACAAAACAGGCAAAAGTCCATGACTTTGTGGAGCATATGCCATAGTGGAAAGAGACAAGTAATAAACTGTACATGGTGTAAGTGAGCAAGTGAGAGTGACAAGTGCTATGTAACAAAGTGAGTTTCAACAGGGAGGCCCGGGGCTTTCATTTGTAGCAGAGTGTTCAGGATTGACTATACATCTGCAGTCTCTTTGGGGATGTTTGATTTGCTAAATAGTTTTGAAAGTAAGTTATATTTTCATTAATTGTGTTAGAATTCTTTATTGCCCTCTAGTTCATTTTACAAAATATTGATATTTATAGAAAATAGATATTTTTAGAAAATAGTGTGTAAATGCTAACGTTCTTTTAAAAATTGTTCTTTTTACTGTGCTCAGTAAAGAGTTTATAAATTAGATAATTTTTCCAAATGATATATTTTTAAAACTCCAATTATTTATTTACTAGAAGCTCAGTGCACAAAATACTTTTTTTTTTAAATATATTTTATTGATTTTTTACAGAGAGGAAGAGAGAGGGATAGAGAGTTAGAAACATCGATCAGCTGCCTCTTGCACACCCCCTACTGGGGATGTGCCCGCAACCAAGGTACATGCCCTTGACCGGAATCGAACCTGGGACCCTTGAGTCTGAAGGTCGACACTCTATCCACTGAGCCAAACCGGTTTTGGCTCAGTGCACAAAATTCTTACACTGGAGGGAGTGGGGGTCCCTCAGCCCGGCCTATGCCCTCTTGCCATCCAGGACCCCTCAGGGGATGTCCGACTGCCGGCTTAGGCCCACTCTCCATGAGGAGCAGGCCTAAGCCAGCAGTTGGACATCCCTCTCACAGTCTGAGACCCTTAGGTCCTTATCACCCACCTGCTCACTGCTTCTTACCATTCGGCTCGCTGCTCTTTAGTGATGCCACGGAGGAGGGAGAGGCTCCTGCCACTGCCGCTGTGCTTGCCAGCCATGAGCCCAGCTTCTGGCTGAGCGGCGCTCCCCCTGTGGGAGCGCACTGACCACCAGGGGGCAGTTCCTGCATTGAGTGTCTCCCCACTGGTGGTCAGTGCGCATCATAGTGACCGGTCATTCTGGTTGTCCCACTGTAACGGTTGTTTAGGCTTTTATTATATAGACTAGTGGCCCGGTGCATGAAATTTGTGCATGAGGGGGAGGTGTCCCTCAGCACGGCCTGCACCCTCTCCAATCTGGGACCCCTTGGGATGTCTGACTGTCTTCAGGGATCGGGCCTAAACTAGCAGTTGAACATCCCTCTCATAATCCGGGACCGCTGGCTCCTAACCACTTGCCTGCCTGCCTGCCTGATTGCCCCAAACCACTTCTGCTTGCCAACCTGATCACCCCTAACTGCTCCCCTGCTGGCTTGATTGCCCCTAACCACCCCTGTCTCGGCCCCACACCTGGGACCCAGAATTCCCTCCACCAGCTGTCCACAGGCACTCGTGACCCAGGTTTCCCTCCCTCTGGCTGGCCACAGGTACCCAGGACCTGGGCCGGCTTTGCCTAGGCTGGCTGCAGCCGCAGAGGATGGTGGGCACGTGGCTTTACCCAGGCCGCAGGTGCTAGCACAGGACCTCAGGGCAGGCGGCTTCTCTGGCTGCCTGCGGGCCAGGACCGTGGGGTGGGTGGCTTCTCTGTCTCCCAGGCTGCAGCCAGCCGCAGGTGCTAGTTCTGGGGATCGCTGGCAAATGGCTTTGCCTGGGCCCAGCTTTGTCAGAAAGGACGTGTGGATGCTTGTCTGGAAGACATCCAGTCTAATTAGCATATTACCCTTTTATTAGAATAGGTAGAGGCCTGGTGCATGGGTGGGGGCTGGCTGGTCTGCCCTGAAGGGGGTCCCAGATCAGGGTGGGGGGCTCTCTGCTGGGGGAATAGCCAGCCTGGGTGAGGGGCTGATGGCTGTTTGCAGGTTGGCCACGTCCCCTTTGGGGTTAGGGTCCCCGCTGGGGGGCATGGCTTGCCTGGATGAGGGGCTGAGGGCCATTTGTAGGTGGTTTGCAGGCTGGCCAAGCCCTGGCTTCATCTGGAAGGATGTCAGGAAGGTCTCCAGAAGGTCTCCCGGTCTAATTAGTATATTACTCTTTTATTAGTATAGATTCTTAACTATCTATAGGACTTATTCTAAATGTCGGAAAAACAAAACATTCTAATATTTTACTTCCTAAGGATATGTTTAGAGAGAAGAAGGAAGAGAGAGATAAAAATATCAATGTGAGAGAGAAACCATTAATCAACCTCCTGCACTCACCCTGACTCGGGTCAGAACCTGCAACCTAGGCTTGTGCCCTGACCAGAAATCAAACTCAACCAACTGAGCCATTCTTTACAGGGCTCCATAATATTTTTTTATTCATCATTTCCCCTTATTCATCAATGGCATGCTTACTTTTATATAAAGAGAAATTGGGGACAGCATCATGCTGTTGACTTTATGGAGCCTACAAAAACCTTAATGTCTAAAAATTAATAATTATTCAGCCATGGCCAGGTGGCTCAGTCTGTTAGAGCATCATCCTGATACATGAAGGATGTGGGTTCCATCTCTGGTTAGGACACATACCAGAAGCAACCCATGAATGCATAAATAAGTGGAACAACACCTCTCTCTCTTTCTCTCTCTCTCTCTCTCTCTCTCTCTCTCTCTCTCTGAAAATCAATTTAAAAATAACATTGACTCTTTTTATGGTATCCAGAATTAACAATGTTGTTTTTTTTTGGTGTGTGTGTGTGTGTGTGTTGGTCTATTTGTGTTTTTATTTTGATACGTGTTTATTTTCTTAACAGGGGACTTGGGATGTCTACAGTCTGAT
Organism: Ia io; assembly: GCA_025583905.1. Lineage (NCBI taxonomy): Eukaryota > Metazoa > Chordata > Mammalia > Chiroptera > Vespertilionidae > Ia > Ia io. Next base: position 54,438,627 of record JAJQQW010000003.1, read on the forward strand.
AATTCCCTCAGATTTTGCTACTTTTTTTTCCCTTAAGAGTGAATTCATAGTTGCCTTTTAAATTTTTGTTTTTTGTTGTTGTTGTTTAAATAAGCTTCTCATCAGGGCTAATACACCAGGTTCTTTGCCCTGAGTTCGGGGGAGGGGGGAGGGGCTATTACTTATATTGATATCAATGCTTTAAATAAATAAAACATAGGTATAAGATTTTTTAGGAAAATTATTCTTCTTTCTAATTATACCCCACACATCACAATGTTCTTCATTACAACCTGCAATCCCTATTGTTCCTCTCCTCTATAGCCAAAATCATAAGTATCTTTTCTCTCTCTTACTTTGACCTTCTGAACTTCATTCAGAAAGCCCCATGTGGTTAGATTAGGCGGACCTGCAAAATCCATCATATTCTTCTATTCAGTTTATTGGTAACCTTAGTTCCAGCTGTAATCTTAATTTTCTCTAGGTAAAATCTGTTTTCTTATCTTTTTTAGCATCTAGAGGCTACCTTGCATTCTTTGGTCTGTGGCTCCTTCTATATTCAAAGCCAGCAATGGTGTGTCAAGCTCTTATATCCCCTTACACTTTATCAGTCAGCTTCTGTCTTTATATCTCTTTCTCTTCTTCTCTTCTTCTGACTTTCTCCTCTACTTTCAAGGACCTTTCTATTTATATTGGATCCACCTGGAATATCCAGGATAATCTCCCCATTTTAAGGTCAACTGAATAGCTATGTTAATTCCACCTGCAACTGTAATTCCTCTTCGGCATCTCACCAATTTATCCATAGGTTCTAAGGATTAGGTAGGGACTCTTTTTTTTGGTGTGGGAAGAGAGTGGCATTATTCTGTATACTCCATTATTGTTACCAAACATGAGACATGTAAATATTTCTTAAGAACAACATTTTTCAAAATTGTAATAAAAATGTTTTTTAAATGATTTTCTTTCTGATATATGCCCTTTTACAGCATTCTTGACATATGGTTATCTTGAGGAAAACACATTGAATCATGTAAATACTATTTTGATAAAATCTAAATTCACATGATAAATTTTACAAAATCTTTCTCCTACCTCTACTTTGAGTTTGTGTCTCCCTACTTTATTTCCTCTTGCATTATTTTTTGTTCTTTTTTTTAAAATTTCTTTATTGATTAAGGTATCACATATTTGTCCTCATCCCCCTTTTTTGTTCTTTTCAAACTATTTTAAATACTTATTTGAGTATATCTATATTATCATTAATCCATAAATATATTCCAAAGCAATCTTCATTGTTTATAAAAATGTAAAATATAGAATGTCTGAACTATTTTTCTAGTAGAAATATCTAAAACTCTTCAATGTGTAGAGACACCACATCAGCAAACAGCCAGAGGTGGTCCAGCTTATGTAGATTTCTAGGCTACGTTACATGTGATTCTGCCAACTTGGTCCAAGTAGATTAAACTAGAGGTGGTTCCCTCCCCATGTCATTGGTACTTAATGTGCTTAGTGTCACTGATGAGGAAAGGAAAAAAAAAAACCAACACTTTGCTTAAAGGTTTGCCTATGTATAGTAGTGATTACTCAGGCAAATTTTTCATGGGTTATATTTAATTGATAAACATAGATAGGGACAGAGACTAGTTTGATAAAAAGTTGGAGCAGACAATCGGTGATAAAGAAAAAAAGCTATCAGAAGGGGATAGAATGCTTAGGATACCCCTAAATCAATATGCTAAAGTAAAAACTTGCTACATATCCTCTGAATCCCTCTTCATTTTAGTAATCTAAAATGTTTAGTAATCATATGTTTCTTCTTCTTAAGAACAAAAAGAGTTGAATTTAATAATTTCTATTAAAGGACAAATATTAAAACATTCAGCCTAGCCAGATGGATCCATTGTTTGAGTGTAGTCCACAAGGTTGCTAGTTCGATTCCAGGTCAGGGCACATACCTGGGTTGTGGGTTCCATACCCAGTTGGGGCACATACGGAATGCAACCAATCCATGCCTCTCTCTCTTTCTCTCTCTTCCTTCCTTGGTCAGGATTAAAAAGAAAATAAAGCATTCACAGTATGGGGGCAGGAACTTTATAATCAGAAATTTGAAGAAATGATTTTTAAAATGTTCACAACTAAGCAAGATCGTTATTTCACTAAATTTTAATGAATATTTACAATGTGCAAATCTGTTTTCTGGAAGTGTTCATGTACATCAAGGTTATTCTTTACATTAGATAAGCTATAAACATATATCTCACAGTTTCTCACTTTTAAGTAATTTGTCTAATATATATTTACAGGTATATAGAGCCAAAATTTGGATATAATTTGTTTATTTCTATTTCAATATTGTTAATTTTTAAAGATATTGTACATATTTTTTTCACCAAAGGGGAGAAGCAAAATAAGAACAACAAAATCATAGGAAAAAAGTGAGAGGTTTCTTAAATTTGTAATATCCCATAAATAATCATATGTATAAGAAAGTAAGTGATAGGGGAAAATACCTTTAAATTCTCTAATGAGTATCTTTTTTATTCAGTATCAGAAAATAAATGAATTATAAAATTGTGCTTTTTTTTAAATAGGACTATGCTAAAAATATCTAGTAATTAAGGAAATATTCAAGAAAGTAACTCTTTGATTAAACTTATTTTAATTCTAATAGCACTTAAAAAGATTAATGTGGATTTTTATTCTATATTCAAGGAATAAAGCCTAAATTCTCTCATTGTCTATATCTGGACAAGATCTATCTCACTCGTTGAACTTCAAAAACCAAGGACCCTATCCAGTGAGAGATAATTGGAAAATGTAAATAAATGTATACCATATAGTTACTTAACTAGCATCTCAAATGTAATATTTCCAATGTGCGGTTTATTATATTGCTTTCTGAATCTGTTCTTTTTTTTCTGGTATGTCTTACTTAGGTAGCTTTATTCACCAATGATCCAAGGTATAAATCTCTATGAAAGTAATTATAATGGTTGCCATTATCCTATCTAATAAAAAAGTAATATGCAAATTGACCATCACTCCAACACACAAGATGGCTGCCCCCATGTGGTCAAAGATGGCTGCCCTCATGTGGACACAAGATGGCCAGCAGGGGATGGCAGTTGGGAGGGACCAGGCCTGCAAGGAAGGGCAGTTGTGGCGATCAGGCCAGCAGGGGAGGGCAGTTGGGAGGGACCAGGCCTGCAAGAGAGGTTAGTTGGGGGCAATCAAGCCTGCAGGGGGGGGCAGTTAGGGTGACCAGGCCAGCAGAGGAGGGAAGTTGGGGGCGACCGGGCCTGCAGGGAAGGGCAGTTGCGGGGGACCCAATCCTGTAGAGGAGAGCAGTTGGGGGGGACCAGGCCTGTAGGGGAGGGCAGTTAGGGGTGACCAGACCTTCAGGGCAGAGCTGTTAGGGGTGACCAGTCCTGTAGGGGAGGGCAGTTAGGGGCAATCAGGCTGGCAGGGGAGCAGTTAGGCATCAATCAGACTGGCAGGGGAGTGTTAGGGTGTGATCAGGCTGGCAGGCAGAAGCAGTTAGGGGCAATCAGAAAGGAAGGCAGGCAAGCAGTTGGGAGCAAGTAGTCCTGGATTGTGAGAGGGATGTCCCAGATTGGACAGGGTGCAGGCTGGGCTGAGGGACACATATCCCTCGTGCATGAATTTCATGCACCGGGCCTCTAGTCTTATTAATAAACCCAAATCAATGTCATTAACATTTTAAAATATGTTTTCTTAAATCATTTCTACTAGCTCAGATATTTATCATTTCTTCCCTGGCTGAATGCAATATAATCTACTCAATAGTTTTCTATCTTATGTTCTGATCCTGTACAAGCTCATCATTTTCAATCAATGCTATAATTTATAGAATAAAATTCAATATTATTGCATGGAATTCAAAATCCTGTATGTTTTTGTTTCTATTCTCCTCTCCAGACACTTTTTTACTTCATAATTTATTTTTTAAAAAGTGTCTTTGATTATTGAAAGTCAGTTTTCTTCATATTATATACCTTGCTATATCTTTACTTAAATATATAGTAGTACTAGAGGTACAATGCATGAAATGTGTGCATGGTTAGGGTACGTAGGCCTGGCTGGCGATCAGAGTTGATCTGTGGTGACCTGTGGGGAGATCATGGGGCCCCGCTGGCACCTGCCTTGGCTGGCCTTGGGCCTGCAGGCTGGGGGCAGCTCCTGCGTTGAGCGGCCACCCCCTGGTGGTCAGTGTGCATCATAGCGACCAGTCATTCCATTGGTCTTTCCGACATTTGGTCGATTTGCATATTAGGCTTTTATTTATTATATATGATTATTAATTTTAAATTATTTATTTTCATATATATCTCTGACAACAGACTTCTTAAGCCATCTCAGTCTATAAGCCATGTCTCATTTATCTTTTCTTTTGGTCCACACCTAACACAATGCCTGTCACATAGTAAATGGACAAAGTTTCCCTGAGTGGCAAGCATTTTACCTCTTGAAATGTTTTCAAAATAAACACAAGTAGCTTACTTGGTATTTTAGTCATGGTTTTCCAGAGAAACAGAACCTGGGTGGGGAGGGGAGAGGAGGGAGGTATTGGGGAAAGGACAGAGAGAGATTTTAAGGAATTGGTTTATGTGATTGTGGAGGCCGGTAAATCCAAAATCTGCAAGGTAGGCTAGCAGGATTGAGACCCCTGGAAGGGTTGCAGTATGAGTCTGAAGCAGACTTTTCACAGCATTCCTTTTCTCTTAGGGAAACATCACTCGTATTCTTAAAATTTCAACTCTTTGGATGAGGCCCACCCACATTATGGGGGATAATCTGCTTTAATCAAAGGCTCTTGATGTAAATGTTAAATTCATGTAAAAGTATATCTTCACAGCAACATCCAGACATTTTGGCCAAATACCAATGTACCGTGGCTTAGCCAAGTTAACATAAAATTAACCATCTCAATTGGTTAGCACAGGGTACAATTAAGAACAGAAAGCATAGACTAGGTCATACCACAGACAAATTCCTTGTTTCACTTTCACAGATTAACCCACTACCACAAACCATGGAGGCAAGGATATGCAATTTAAATAGATAAATACATGATTTGGGGGCCAGGACATGATTATACAAGTAGTTTAGAATAGGTAAACTGCCACTATAGAATTACAAAGAATAATGTACAATTCAGACAAGATGATTCTGCAAGTTACCTTAATACATAAACAAGTAGTTACATAGCATTTTATAATGTCTAAATCATTTGTTGTAAATAGTGTTTCAATTAAGGCTGCTAACACAAGATGCAGGATTTGTGAAAACCTTATGAGGATGGATTAAATATCATGAGATAGATAAAGCAACAATGTTTTGCAAAGGATAACTTACTGAAGTATATGACTCCAAAACCCACTGAAATAATATTCAGTTATGAATTAATGGACTTTTTGGTTATTCCTATTGCAGTTTTAGGTAAGTCAACATGTTAAGAAGTGTTGAGTAGCCTACCACTAAATTTTTGTTGAAAATTTGTCTGAAGTTACTTAACATACTACCACGTATTTAGTAAACATTTGACATATTTTGTATATTTGTAGGGAATTTAGATATTTGTCACTTTGAGAACATTTTTCACATCAATCTCTCGATATATCACAATTAGAGAAAGCATTTGTTACCACAAAATAGTATCTCCTCTTTCCCTGAGAAAGCCTTTAAGCTTTTGGTTGCCATGCCATTATTGCTGTCCTATAATTTTGTCAGAGAATGACAAAACAGGAACACTGAAAAAAGAAACAAACCAACAGATTTGGCAGACAATGAATATGGTGTTTTACATAATGTAGATGGCATTCCATTATCACAAAATGGTTTAACTGCTTGGTCTCTTTACGTGCATTTACCTTGAACTCTGTTATATACAAATAACATTACAATTGCTTATATCAGTATGCATTTTCTTATATCCATAAATAGTCCTGCAGAAATAGTCTCCTAAATTAAATGCACATGGCCATTTATATATGTACTATTTGTGTGAATTCAAATAATCTTTAATGAATTTTGGCTAATTATACTTTCTAGCTAATTAAGGTTTTATAGTAATAGCTATTTTTCTGTTGCAAATGTTGTTGCCTCAACTCGCTTCAAGGTTCTATGCTTTAGAAGTTTTTATAAAAATGTGTTGCTTGGGAATAAAACAGAATCATAGTGTTACTTATTTTTACATGATCATATTTCAACTGGATTTAAAATGGTTTACAAAATTACACATTATGGAAACAATAAACAAAAATAAAATTTCTTAGGTCAATAAATGAAGGTAAAAGGAAAATTAAGTTGTAAAATTAGATAAAGTCAGCAAAGAATTTAACCCACAAAAATGCACTTTTTGTGGTTTTCCTCCAGGTGGTGGATAATCTTGACTTTTTCAGAATCCATATGTAGGAGGGATGACTCACACAGTGCTCTACATGTGGAAAATATTTAGTAACTGCAATGAACATGAATTAATTTTTTAAATATTTCTCTATTGATTTATACACATACAGATGTAGGTTGAACTTTAGAAAAGACAATGACAATCTTAACAAATAATCTATTTTAATATATGAATAAATTATTATCATATACCTAGAATGACTTTCCCCAAAAAGAATAGCTATATTGCCTCACTGTTTATATTCCAGGATGGAACCCAAATAATATTTTATACAAAACAATAAGCCATATAAAGGTGATGCGAACTTTAATCTATTTCTGGCCTGTTAGTGAGTTTATATTTATAACAACATAGCTGTCCTTTCTAGAGTCATTGCAAATGTGGGTAGTGATCATTTGACTCTGCATAATTTAAATTCATGTGTTTTACTCATTACTTTCAAGAAGTTTCCTGTTGGAAATGAAAGAGCAAAGGGAGTAAAGTGTGAAAAGAGATTCCACAATAACAAAAAGAAGATCTTGAGAAAAACCTAAAACATGAGAACTGAGTTGTGTGGCAGAGAATATGACATAGGTAGTCTCCTCATTCACATGGCAAAATGTAATGGGCATATCAAACCCTTATTTTTCTTTCTCAATTAAAAATATATTTTCAGATGTACTTTTAAGAAACCACATCTTCTTCCTCCTATCCTTAATTTAAAAAATAATCAGAAAACAAGACCCTGTATAACTATTATAAAATTAACTAGAGGCCTGGTGCACAAAAATCCATGCACGGCGGAGGGGAGGGGGGGTGGTTCCCTCAGCCTGGCCTGCGCCCTCATGCAGACCAGAAGCCCTTGGGGGATGTCTGACTGTTGGATTAGGCCCGCTCCCCGCACAGTCTGGCCTCCCTCTGTGGGAGGTGACAGGCAGGGCAATCGGGGTCAGCGCTAGCCAGTAAGCAATCTTCCCTGCCCCCGATTGCCCCTCCAACATGGCTGATCGCTGCTGCCCCCTAATTGCCATTCCCTCCCTCTGCTGCTGGCACCCACCTTGGCTGGCCTGGCACCACCTGCTTGCCGGCCCCGCCCCCACCCCCCCCCAACCGGTACTTCCACCATTCGGTCTATTTGCATATTAGGCTTTTATTATACAGGATACTAATTTCTTATAAGAAAAATTAGATCATAGCCCAAATTTTCTTTAATTTTTTACCATATTCTGAAGGGAGTTATTTTGAAATGATAATAAGAGAGACAAAATGCTTAAGACTTAATAAGACTAATTAACAATATATTTGATGGATAAATAAAATGTTATCTGGGTTGCAAGTTCTCTCTGAGAGAAAGTTCAAAATTATTTGCTACCTTTGTAAATCGTATGAACTAAAATTGAATTTGTATATTAAATGTATCAAGAAGGAAGTGTGAGCTCCAACTTTGGATAAATATAAAGGTGGGATTATCTATAATTGTGGTTTTGGTTTAAATATAGTAAACTGAATCAAGTTCTTACCATTAGGTTGGTGAGTTCATGCAGGACTCATAGATACCTTACAGAGGGGTGAATTAAAAACAGCCTGGGTTTATTGGTCAAGTCGAGTGTCCTCTTCTGCAAAGAGGGGTCATTTATATGCAACAAAAATAGCACATGTTTAATATTTGGTTCAAACTGGGCTATAGACCCAGGGGTGGGGTAATTTCTAATTCACCACCCCAGAACCTTTCTCTCATATGCACAAAGACCAATGCTAGCTGCGATCTAAGCTTAAATGTAAGTAGCCTTGGACATCTGGCAAAATGTGCATATTTTTTATCTCTCACATACCTTACAAGACTTAAACTTTTCCAGTTCTTGAGAAAAATCCATAAGCTCCATTGTATACCCATAGGGAATGAATTTTATCCATAGACTTTATTTTCAAATGCAAAGAAGAGGGCTGTTTTAGGAGAGAGATCTGCATGAATCCAAGTTTTCAAGAGGATTAGCAAACAGCCTGAGAACTGCCACAAATGGAAACACTCCAGGCACTTATTTGCTAGTATACAGGTTACCTAAACCTGCTCTGGAACTTTCAAGTTTTAAGCAGGCCCTTGGAACAGCACAGATACAAGTATGCAAACTTAAGGCTGAGCCTGGAGAAGACCTGATACTAGTAAAAGTTTGGGGGCAAACAAGTGCGCATTTACTGATACTAGATGTTTCCTTCACGGTTGAATTTCATTTAGATTTCAAATCTGTGTTATGGCTCTCTGTCATTGACTGTACGAGTAAGGATTTAAGGTGAGTGAAAGACACTGGCTTCAGATGTATAAAATATTTTTAGAGTACTCTTAGTTTATAGAAAAAATACTCTGATTGTAGCTGTGGCTATTGATAAACATTATCGAAAGTTGCTGAACTGGTTGATATTCCTTTTTTTATGAGTTTGTTAACTTAAGTTTGAGCAGAACTTTAAAAATAATGAAGTACATGAGTATTTTTAATGAAATAAATAGCCTCTGAATAAATTTAATTATGTAATTACATACACAGTGTACATTGTATAATAACATATAATATAGTGTAATTGACTATCTATTTATTAAACTTTAATATTGCTAAGTAGATGGTTACCAGAAGATAGTTATTACATCTTAACAAATCAGTAAGGGATAATAAAAATTTTGTAAATAACATAGCAAATATATTTTTAAAAATTGTGATGGACTTTTTAAATATAAATTATGCATATAGCTTGAGTTCTCTGTGTTATGATAGCATACATCCATTCTTTAATACACTCATGTTGAAATGCATGTAAAAGAGATCATAACCTATTCCCTAGCTTATAGTATAGTATCATAGGATTTAAAAAAAAATACAAAACAGAGATATAAATCATATTGTAGAGGTTAGGCAAAATAAAATAACTGTGGTTATTTATGGACTAATGAGTTACTGGGGTGAACTAGATCTTAAAACTTTCTAAAAACAACTAATTGCCCTAAATGAGTTAAATCTAATTAAAACCAAACACATGCTGCTAAAATTTTTACCAATTAATATATCAAGTCATGAGTACTAGCTGGGTGAATCAGTTGGTTGGAGTGTTGTCCCATATGCCAAAATGGTTTCAGGTTCAATCCCCTGTCAGGGAACATGCCTAGGTTATAGGTTTGATCCCCAGTCTGGATGGATATAGGAGACAACCAATCTATGTTTCTCTCTCACATCCACATCTCTCTCTCTCTTTCTTCTTTCTCTAAAATCAATAAATATTTAAATTTCCAGTGAGATTTAAATATATATATATTAAGCCATGAAAGGAAAGTACAGCCACTGCTAAAAATAAATGACAACTGATTGCATTATTACACCTTTTTAAAAAATATGTAAATGCTTATTTAAAACACTGGATAAAATCAATAAAAATCTCTAAAATGTGCCTTTTATATTACACTAGAGGCCTGGTGCATGAAAATCATGCATGGAGTGGGGGTTCCCTCAGCCCAGCCTGCACCCTCTCTAATTGGATATCGCAATCTGGAACTGCTGGATCCTAACAGCTCACCTGCCTGCCTGCCTGATTGCCCCTAACTGCCTTTGCCTAACTGCCCTTCCCTGCTGGCCTAATCTAGCCCCCAATGGCCCTCCCCTGCCAGCCTGATCTCACTGCCAATTGCCCTCCCCTCCTGGCCTGGTTGCTCCCAACTGCCTTCCCCTGCAGGCCTGATCTCACCCCCAACTTCCTTCCTCTGCTGGCAAATTTGGTTCTGATTGGTCAGTTTCTATCAAAAGCTCCGCCTATTAGGCAGCCATTGGCTCCCCAAAGCACCCAGATTTGGTTCTGATTGGTTGGTGTCTATGCCAGTCAGTGTCAGAAGCTCCTCCTGCTAGGCAGCTATTGGTTCTTCACAGCACCCACATTTGGTTCTGATTGGTCTCTTCCTATGCCAGTCAGTGTCTCTGGGCCTATCAACGGGGCCTGATCAGAAAGGCAGGGCCGATCAGCAGCCCTGGTGGAGGCCTGGAGAGAAATGGAGGTGTGGCTGCTGGCCAGACTGGGAGAGAAAGAGAGAGGCAAGTGCTGATCAAAAGCTGCCACAGAGGCAACAGATCAGTCCCTGCTTCTCTCTTTAGTCCTCTCTCTGGCCCTGATCACAGCCCCCTCAGCAGTCAGTGGTGGGGCACTGCCCCTTCAGCAGAAGCAGTCAGCGCTGGGATGGTTGCGCTGACTGCAGGACTGACTTCTGGTTGGTCAAGCCTTGGTCATTACTGGTCATTACGACCCGAGGTTTTTATATATTAGGATAATTATTTAGACACTAGTAGCCCATTTGCAGGAAGAATCCTGCAAGCGGCTGCTGTGGCCGAGTGCGCTGCCGCTGCTGCCTCCGTTGCAGCCACCGCGCCTGCACCTGCGCGCCGCTGCTGCCCGCCCCACTCTGCCCCACTCCGCCCCGCCTGGGCTTTCCCACTGGCAGCCACCTTGCTTTCCGCTTTTCCTCCCTCTTCCTTCTCAGTTGTCTTCAGTCTTCACTCCTCCCTCCCTCAGCATATGCAAATTAACTGCCATCTTTGTTGGGTAATTTGCATACTCACCCTGATTGGCCAGTGGGCATGGTTTTGGCTGGTGGGCATGGCTTGGGCATAGCGAAGGTGTGGTCAATTTGCATATTACTATTTTATTAGGTAGGATTTTTAAATGCAAATCAGTATTTTATGTCAGCTCATGTATGATAACCACATCTAAATTCCTTCGTATTAAATATAATTAAATTATTTTCCTGAAGAATAGCCATTTGTAATTTAATTAGATCAGTGAATTAAAATGCTTACAAGCAACTTTTACTTCTTATTTTGTTAATATTAGTATGCACATTTTGTCAAATGTTGGCTATATTTTGGGAAGTAAATCAAGATATATCTGAGTATTTTTATTAGCTGGAAAGTCTTTTAAGGCCTTATTTAAATGCCCTTACACATGACAAAATTTCCTTTTTCTCTAGTAAATAAAGGTAAATTAAAACAATGAGGTATTTTTCAACAATAAAATTCAGAAAAAAATTAATATCCAATTATAGCAAGTGAGTAGAAAAGGCATGTTAAGGTAGTGATGGGAATGTATGTTGCTGCAGTCATTTTGGATAATTATTTTGTCTGGATCTATTGGTAATATTAGCTTAATTTTTTATTACTGTATTTGTGTTAAAGTAGAAGTCTGTAGGCTATGTCTTAGAAAAAGTCATAATTAAATAAATTTTGTTTCATTCTTAATATAAAAAATATATCTGGCAGCTCTATTTATAAACATGGAAGATTCTTCAGGATAGAATGTTAATAAGATGATAAAAGTTAAAATATAATATACATTGAGATAATGATATTTAATTGACTTTCATTTAACATTTCGCTGATTAATAGACACTCTACTTTCACTCTTTAAAACTTTTCTGCTGATGCTCAGAGCACAGAAACCACTGGAGGTTTTCAAGTTACTCTCTACTAAGTAGCACTGGGTGTAGTTTTCTTCCTAAGAGATGGGATGTATGGTTGGTGTGGCAGACAGAATAATACCTCCAAAGAGTCCACCTTTTAATCCCTAGACTCTTGGAATATATTATGTGATGTGAAGAACTGTGCAGATTTGTTCAGGATTTTGAGATGTGAAATCATCCTGTATTTTTCAGTTGGGTACAATCTATTCACAAAGTCCCTTAAAAAATGGAGCTCAATGGGTCAGAGTGAAAGAGGTAAGAGCTAATAAACAAAGGTCAGAAAGTATACCAGATGCTGAGCTACTTAGCTTTGGTCATGGAGGATGTCACCAGAAAGCATTCAGAAGCCTTTAGAAGCTAGAAGGTGTTAGGAAATGTTCTTCCCTAGAGCTTCCAGAAGGAGCACAACTCTGCTGAGACCTTGGACTTCTGACCTCTAGAACTGTAAGATAATTAATGTGTGTTTTTTAGGCCACTGTTTGTTGTAATTTGGACCAGCAGCAATAAGAAAATAATAGTTCCCTTGGTACTGAAACTCATTAATGTTAGTTTATTTTACAGCTTTAATTGTATTGTTACATTAAACACTGCATAAACCAGTAAAATGCATGTGCAAAGAGAATTGCAGTTTTCATGCTTTTGACGGCCTTAATATATTTTGAATTAGGATTGGGCAGGGAAATTATATAACTGTGCAAAATTCATAATAATCTGGACGAATCCTGATTTCAGAATGTTTTAAAACAATTTAAGGGAAAAGGTATGAAAAAAACACTATGTAACTAAAAGAATGGAATAGGCAATTGGTGAAGGTGGGTGAGAAAATGTTGAAAAATTATGACTTTCCCCTGGCCAGTGTGCCTCAGTGGATTGAGTGTTGTCCCATGCACCAAGAGGTCACCAGTTCGATTCCTGGTCAGGGCACATACCTGGCTCAATCCCCAGTAGGAAGCATGCCGGAGGCAGCCCATCAATGTTTCTGTCTCATGGATATTTCTAGCTCTCTCTCCCTTTCTCTGTCTCTAAAAAATCAATAAAAACATATTTAAAAATAAATGACTTTCTAGGTGGCAGAAAACACTGCAAAATGATACAACTAAAAACTGTCTGACTCCTACTTAAGGCAATTGAAGGAGGAACTCATTGGTAAAACACCTTGGAATGGCTTAGAATGTTTGCATAGGGCTACAATTAATAAAATCAAATTTTAAAAAAGCCCTGACTCTTTATCAAATTATTCATGAATAAATATAAATAAATGATGAAGACTTCAATGCCAATTATTAACCATAATTATTTGCTGTAACTTGCTATTGACAATAAATAATTAGTAACTCAATGAATGCTATATAAATAATAAAGTAAATTGATGAGTTTATAAATCAGTTTACATTCCCAGCTATTGGATTATTCATAATAGGGCTTCAGAATTAGAACATAAGTTAGGTATGAAAGTGCAGTTATAGAAGTCATTTAAGATGATTACTTCAACAAATATTTATTGAGCATCTGTGATGAGCTAGGCACTATTCTAGACACTGGAGAGAAAGAGCAGGTGGGGATAAACAATAAATTACTATTCATTATAAATAAGTAAACTATTCATTATAAGAGAAAGCCATGAAAATGTTATGGAAGAGAAAATAATTATCATGTAAGGCAATGGAAAATACATGATTAAGAATGCTACAATTTATTAAAAATTATTATTAGTGACTTTGGGAGACATTGATGGTTGATTAAGATTTGAAAGTTCTTTTTCGATTGATTTTTCTCAATGAGGCAGAAATAAATACCACTGAGTGAAAGTGAAATTTTGGGAGAAATTGTAAGATGTCTTAGGATAGCACAAGTGTGTGGACTGGGGGATAGTTTCATGATCACTCTGGTCTATTAAAAACCTATTTGGTAGAAACATTGGCATGGATACACTGAACAGACTGACAGCTTTCAGAATAAAGAGGGGAGGGGGACTGGATGAAAGAAGGTGAGTAGATTAGCCAAGAAAAAAAAAAAAGATCTACATAACATGTAGACACAGATAACAGTGTAGGAAGAGGGGTGTTGGATAGGTGGAGATGGGCAAAAGTGGGGGACATGTGGACAAATATAGACTGCTTTTGTGATGGGCACAAGATGCAGTGTGCAGATGATGTTTTATTGAGTTGTACACTTGAAACCTGTATGGTTTTGGGAACAATATTTCATCAAATAAGGGTGGATTTAAGTATTTAGCTCTGATGGAACATGTGGAAAATATTCATTTGAATACTGACTGCATTTCAACATCAAGCTTTTTTTTTTGCTTTGAGATGTGGAGATAAAAAAAAATAAATATAATTACCTTTGAAGTCACTGATTTCAGTGATCTGAAGTGGTAAAATGGAAAAGAACAATTATTTTAAAAGTGGATGCAAAAGCCTAATAACTTTTAATCATAAAAATAAAAATCATCTTCCTCTCTAGAAAATCAATCTGCTGGATTTTAAACACTAAACTCCTGAGGAGGTAGACAACTTTCTACAAACTGGGAGCATTTAATCTAGTTTGTTATTTTTGCCTTTATTATGAGGCAATTTATATACTAATCCACTGTTGCTTCTCTTACTGATGTATGTATTTCAGAAACCTTTGTCCTCTTGAGACAAGGCTCCCTCTACTTTGTTTCCTTTATTCTCATGCCTCTTAAATCTGAACTGTGTCCACTCATCTCTCATGCCATATTCAAGTGTCATTACTAAACCTAAAAAAAGTTCTTCATTGCTGTTAGCCTAGCTGGAGAGCATGTTTTCCTTCTGTAGTACCCGGGTTTTCACTCTGTAAGTGGCTTTATCTTTAATATAGTTGAAGTGTGTTTTAACAAAAATAGCCTTGATATAGATTTTTGTTTAAAATTTCCTCACAAAATTTACATATTGATTAAAGCTATAATATAGCAAACAAATATCAAGTCTATTAGATAAACAAGTATAAGAATAGTTAGTTTATACTACAACTAGAGACCCAGTGCACGAAATTCATGCACTCTAGGGGGGATCCCTCAGCCTGGCCTGCACCTTCTCACAGCCTGGGAGCCCTGTGATTGATCGAGCCAAAGAGGTAAGCCCTACCCACCCAACTGGGGCTCCGCGATGGATCTCCCCCTCAGAGGGAGGCCCCACCTACCCGCTACAGCCTGCCGCTTGGTGGCCTGGACCTCCCTCTTTGGGGAGATCATGGAGCCCTCTGATTGACAGATTGCCCCACCAGCCAGTGGCCTGAGCTTCCCTCTGCAGGGCGCTCATGGGGCAATAGCGGGGGCCCCGCCCCCGACCAATTGCATGGCACCCACCTTGGCTGGCCTGGCACCAGTGCTTGTCATAGCATGGTGGTCCGGAAGGTCATCTGGATGGTGGTTCTGCTGTTTGGTCATTCAGTCAATTTGCATATTATGCTTTTATTATTATAGATTCTTTATTAAGTTGTTCTTTGATGTTTTCCAGGATTATAGAGTGTGCATAGGGATAAAACAAAGCATAGAAAACCTAATATTTTTTCAGGTAAAATTCGATATGTAAATATTCACAAATCTATGAATGAAGATGATTAATTGCAATATTTTCCCAAAATTGTTCTATAAAAGTAAATATAATTTTGGGTGATCAGCAAAATTACATAATGCATTCATGGATCTGAGTTTTATATTGGTTATCCCTGTAATGTCTATTTCCATAGGAGAACCAAAACATACTCAGTGTTAGAAATTCAGGTAAGATTTGGTATCCAAAACACAGCATTTTCATGTGCTATGAATGCAAGGAAAGTAGGTTGCTTTTCTTTTGGAAATTAAGCTATAGTTTAGTTACCTGTGTAATAATACCCTAGAAATGCTAATATAAGATTTTTCTGATAAATGTTCATGTCACATTAGACTTAGGACTTGATGCCTAAATAAATTATTTAATTCAAGAAATATTAATCAAGTGTCTACTTTGTGCTAGGCACTCTTCTAATGGTTGGGAACAAAAGTCCCGATTATGGGGAGCTTTTTATTTGATTGTTTGTTTTACTCTAAGTGAGCCATCCTTTGTTTTTTGCTTTCTTTCTAAGATAGATTTTATCTATGGCACAAACTTTTGATAAGTGTCTATTCAAATGAAGTAGAATAATATTTATCGGTGCATAAAGTAAACAGAACAAATATTCTTTATTTAAGTAATAAAATTAGAATTTTATAAAGATACATTTTAGTTTCATGATTATTGGCTACCTACTTTTCCATGTTAATAAAATTGTGTAACTCTCTGCTATTTTAATGTTACTATCAGTTCACTTTAATGAACTATATATACAATGAATGTAGAGATGAAATAGATAAGTCCATACCTTGACAAAATTACACTTGGGAAGTTAAAAAGAAGTATAAAAGATCTAACCTTTTATTATGTACTTGATGCTATAGACTCTGTATAAATCTTCACCAGTGTTACCAAACTTAGTGATTATGAGAGCCTTATGAGTGAGGTTTCAAATTTGTTAAATAATTTGTCTATGGTCATAATTAGTGGGTTCTGTTGTGGTTTGATGAAGGAACAGCTTCAGATCATGTTTAGCTGATTTTCAAAACTTGTCTCTTTTTCCTCCTAAATGGTGTTTTCATTGTCTGTTTATAACAATGAACTATATATATATTATGGAGTTTCAAATGATTTTAATTACGTTTTTGTAATGTTAAAACATTATATATTAAGTAGCACATTATGATAGGGATATTATTAATAAAAGTAGATATATTTATTTGAAATTTAGTTTATACTAGTATATGCGAGTTATTTTCTATTTAGTTACACCGACAATATCTGATACTCATTTGTATTTATGGATACTTGCAGCGAGCCAATTACCATATAATCTCATGAATATGTTAGAAATCCCTACCTAAACTCTGAAATACAATTATTAATTTGAAGTAGAGCAATTACAATGTTTTTATAACACGTTCCTGAGAACAATAGTTAATAATAGTAATGATATGTCTTAATTGAATAAAAAATATTTTGTGCGAAAATAAACTTGTGGAATTATGAGATAAACAGGTTAACTGCAGTACTCTCCAGGTGCTGCATTTTGCTAATATTCATATGGTAGTCCAAGGAAACCATATAAAATAATGTGCTCTCTAAATTTATACTACATAACATTTTCTCCCATGATACATAAAAAAATCTAGATTTAATTGAATATATTTTGGGAAATATTTCTTTACACATTAATATGACATCACTGGTCAACTGATCAAATAAAGGGCTAATATTTGGAAGATTACTGTAATAATTCAGGGGGAGTTTATGAGGTTATTTCTTGAAGAAATGAGTAGGAAGCATAACACAGTGACAAGTTGTAAAATACAGGTTATGGAGGCAATTAATTATACTTAGAGACAGACCAAAACATACGTAAATATAAAAATAATAATACCTATTGAGATAGAAAAATAGGACTAGGTAGGCAGTCAGTATTAGAGACCATGTGGAGGTAGGAGGAAAGGAAGTCAGGCATGGAGGCAAACAAAGGACCTAGAACTACCTAGACAGGAACCTGGCTGGGCAGGGTAAACTTGACCCTTGACCTGGTCAGGCAGGAACAGTGATGTCACCTTGGATCTGAAGTGGCAGTCCTCAACCAGGTACTCCAACAGAGAACTTGAACTGATATAATTGGATATTGCAGGAATTTCTTAAAGTGACCAATCAGAAGCTAGCAGAGTATATGAATATCCCCTACACAAAGAGCTTAAGTGGTAACCCATTTTGGGCTTCCTTCTCTTGCAGCAGGAAGTCCAGCTATCCCTTCCAAGCTTTGTTTTCCCCCCAGGAAATTTTGTTTTCTTCCCACCATTTTTTCCGTGAATCCATTCTTCAGTTTTATGAGACAAAGAGCTCGGATCCGACCATATTTTGGGTTTGATTTTTCATATTTCGGTTATCACTATCATTAATTGACAATTTACATGCCTTCCTCTTCTGTCTGTATTTTCCATGGGTTGACTTATTTAATCATTATTCCATAACTTCATTTACAGATGAAGTCTCTAAGCAAAGAGGTTCAATATTTTACCTGAGATAACTCAGCTAATAAGGATCATGCCAGAATTATAACCAAAGTCTAGGTTCTGGCTCATGTTCTTAAACCCTGTACTACACAGGAATTGATCTGATTTTTCTTAAACTTAATATATGCTCAAATAGTTCTTTCAATAATGCAATAAAAAAGAGTGTACATAAGGAAGACATTGAGAAACCAGCAGTCAGACATCCCTCTCACAATCCGGGACCACTGGCTCCTAACTGCTCACTTGCCTGCCTGTATGATTGCCCCTAACTGCCCCCCCCCTGCTGGCCTGGTCATCCCTCACTGCCCCCCTCTGCTGAACTGGTTGCTCCCAACTGCCCACCCTGCCGGCCTGGTCGCCCCATGCAGCCTGATGCTCAGTCACTTGGTTGTCCCCAACTTCCCCCGCTGCAGGTCTGGTCACCCTACACAGCCAGGTGTTTGGTCATTTGGTTGCCCCTCACTAACCCCCTTGCTGGCCTAGTCACCCCATGCAGCTGTTTGGTTATCTGTTCAGTTGCGATGGTCGCTTAGGCTTTTATTATTATAGATGTTAGATTTACCCAATTTTCTATATTACAAAAATGAATCATACATTTTTTGCTTTGGTTTCTGAGTATTTCCCACAATATTATATTTGTAAGTTATATTTACATTTTTTGTACAGATGTAGATCAATCTTTGTCATAGCTGTATAGTATTTCATTGTATAAACATACCACAAATTACTTATCATTGTAATGATGGACATTTGGTGCCATTATGAACAGTGCTGATAAGAAGTTTATGAAACACGTGCTTGGGAGAAAATATGTATTCATATTGGTGGGTATATACCTAGTATTCTTAGGAGTAGAATGTTAAGTCACAGAGCATACTCATTTCCCATTTTAGTATATGTAGCCCAAAATTCTGCAAACATGAATATACCAATACTATATATAAGAGTTTGGTTGTGACACACTCACCAGGACTTAATGTATCTAACATTTGTAATCCATTATTTTATATATGATGATAAAATGTTTGGGTTTAATTTGCATGTTAATAATGGCTAATGATATTGCCCAACTTTTCAATGTTTATTGGTTGTTTAGATATAACTATTGTGCAGTGTTCTTTTTAGTTTTCTAATACTAGTCTGTTTTTAACAATGGGTTTGAAAACCTGATATTGAAAAACAGATTTGATTATAACAAAGTTGTAAACATCTGTGGAATTTTTTAGCAAGTCCAGGTTGGGTAGAAAATATTCACTTACAACATAATAATTTCAAGACACAATTTAATGTTGATAAGATAATAAAATTATAAAATACACCTTTCAAGTGTAAAATTCTATAATACATCATCTGTATAGTGTATTGTGTGTTCACCACACAAAATCAAGTCTCTTTCTGTCACCATTTATCCGCTTTTATCCTCTTCCCTACTCTCCTTCCCACCCTGGTAATCACCATGCTGTTGTCCATGTCTGTGAGAAAGCTATATAACTTAATTAACCAATGTCACTCCAAGAAATTTAATAAAAATAAAAATATATATAAAAATATATACTTGTCAAATAAACGCCTGTGTTTTCTTTAAATTTATTTATATTATTATTGGAAGTTTATACATTGTGACCATCTTCATCTATTTTCCCCAGACCACCACCTCTGACCTCTCTGGCAATCACCAATCTGTTCTCTGTTTCTGTGAATTCAGAGCTATTTTAATGCGTGGAGGTGGATGATGGGAGTACCATCAACTGTGTTCAGACACATTCTTGGGAGAAAAGTAACAACTTTGCGATTCCAAATTTTTAAATTGAGCACAATAACAACAATAATTATTATTTCTAGTTGAAATGGTCTTCAACAGTAATATTTTTGGCATTTAGAAGCATAATATACCTCAGAGAATATAATACCTGATCAAAAATAGTAAAATTTAATGAGCTGTATAGAAAGGCTAGTGTTTGCGTATATACGTTAGCATGCCCAGATATATTCAGATGTCATACCTTGTAATGAAATGGTGTGTGTGTGTGTGTGTATGTGTAAGTGATTATGCAAGTTACAGAGTTATGCAAAATGTGCCAGTTTAATAAATTCTGGAGCTTCAGGAATGAAGAAAGGGGCCTAAATGCCCAGATGTTTTTTAAATGTTTTTATTGATTTCAGAAAAGAAGAGAGATGGGGGGAGAGTAAGAAGGAAGCATCAATGATGAGAATCATTGATCAGCTGCCTCCTGCATGCCTCCTATTGGGGATCGAGCCTGCAAATCTGGCATATTCCCTAACTAGGAATCGAACCGTGACTTCCTGCTTCATAGGTTGATGCTCAACCACTGAGTCACACTGGCCAAGCAATGTCAAGAATTTTGTTTACACTATGATGATGTAGAAATGTTTTTGACCATGAAAGGATTTAAAATTTTTAAGTAAGCTCAGATTAATATATCTATATCAACATGTATTTCTATATAGTTATATCTATATATCTCTATCTCTATCTCTATCTATCTCTGTGACTATGTCTATCTATCTATCTATCTATCTATCATCTATCTATCTATCTATCTATCTATCTATCTATCTATCTATCTATCTATCATCTATCTAATTTCCCATATCATCCCCTTTGGTAATAATCAACTTGTTCCTTACATGTATGGGTCTGTTTCTGTTTTGGTTTGTTTATTCATTTATTTATATTTTATTGCACATACAAATGAGATCATGTGGTATTTGTCTTTCTCTGACTTATTTCATTTAGCATAAAACCTCACAGATCCATCCATGTTGCTACAAATGGCAAAATTTTATTCTTTTTATTGCTGAATAATATCCCATTGGTGTGTGTGTGTGTGTGTGTGTGTGTGTGTGTGTGTGTGTGTGTGTATTATATCTTCTTTATCCATTCATCTATTTGTGGACATCTGTGTTGCTTCTATATCTTAGCTATTACTAGTAATGTTGAAATTAACATAGGGATATATATATATATATATATATACATATGTGTGTATATATATATATATATATATATATATATATATATATATATATATATATTTAAATTAATATTTTTGTTTTCTTTGGATAAATACCCAAAAGCTGAATTGCTGGGCTGCATGACAACTCTATTTTTGAGGAATCTCTATACCATTTTCCATAGTGGTTGCACTAATTTACATTCCCACCAACAGTATCCAAGAGTTCCATTTTCTCCACATCCTCACCAGCACTTATTTATCAATCTATATATATAAAAAGCCAGCGACCGTAATGCCATAACGACCAGAACGACTGGTCGCTAAAATGCCCACTGCAGCCAGCAAACTGGTCCAATCAGAGGATCAGAGGGTGGGGCCAGCTGGCCAACCTCCTGTAGCCCTTCCTCCCACCTGGTCCCAACCCAATCAGGGGCAGGGCTGGCCAGCCAATCACCTGTGGCCTCTCCCCATGCTGGCCCCACCCACTATTGGCCCCCACCCCCCCGATTGGCCCATGGCTCCTCCCCCACCCTGTTGGCCCCCACCCCCTGATTGGCCCACAGCTCCTCCCCCAACCCAGCTCTACCCCCTATTAGCCCCCGCACTCTGATCAGGGGCAGGGCCAGCCAGCCAACAATCCACGGCCCCTCCCCCAAGCCATTGGTCCCTTATCGGCCCCCCTATGTGGGTATGGGGCCGGCCAACTCACCACCCACAAACCCTCTCCATGGCCAGCCCCAACCCAGATCAGGCCCCCACCCCAATCGCGAGGTGGGGTCCACAGGCAAATTGCCCGCAGCACCTCCCCTGAGCCAACTGGCCCTGAGCATGCCTGATGGGGGCTGGCCAGCCAGACCCCACCCATGCACGAATTCATGCACTGGGCCTCTAGTTTGTTAATAAAAGCCATTTTGACAGATATCAGGTGATAGATATCTCATTGCTGTTCTAATTTTAAGTTTTCTGATGATTTGTGATGTTGAGCATCTTTTCATATGTCTTTTGTCTATCCATATGTCTTTTTCAGAGAAATATCTACTCAAATTCTCTGCCCATTTTTAAATTTCTTTGTTTGGAATTTTTGGTGTTAAATTGTATGAGTTTCTTATATATTTTGGATAATAACCTCTTATCTGATGTATCATTGGTGAATATTTTCTTCCATTCAGTAGGTTGTATTTTTATTTTATTGATGGTTTCCTTTGCTGTGCAAAAACTTTTTAGTTTGATGTAGTCTCATTTGATTATTTTTTATTTCCCTTGTCCAAGGAAATCAGAAAAAAATGTTACTAAGAGAAATGCTAGATATTTTACTGTCTATGTTTTCTTTTAGGATTTTTATGGTTTCAGGTCTAACATTTAAGTCTTTAACCCATTTTGAGTTTATTTGTCTATATGGCATAAGAAGTGGTCAATTTAATGTCTTTAATGTAACTGTTCAGTTTTGCCAACACCACTTATTGAAGAGGCTGCCTTTATTTCATTGTATTTTTTTTTTTCCTCCTCTGTTGTAGACTAATGGATCATATAAGTGAGGAGTTATTTCTGGGTTTTTTATTGCATTCCATTGAGCTATACACTGAGTGGCCAGATTATTATGACCACCTGACATTTGTAGGCAAATTAACCGTACACTGCATTGTATGGGATATGGAAGCCAAAGTTCTGTTCGAACACCTTTGCTGTCTGCAGTTACCAAGATAAAACGTCTTAAATTCGTACAGGAACACAAGGATTAGACAGTCAAGCATTGGAAAAAAGTCATGAGTTCCAGTGAATCACGTTTCCAGTTGAATCATGCAGATGGCAGAGTGAGAATTTCACGGAAACAGCATGAAAGCATGCACCCCACATGCATGAGTACAAACCTTCAAGCTGGTGGGGGCAGTGTTATGGTTTGGGGAATGTTTTCCTGGCATGATTTGTGCCTTTAATTCGTGTGGAACAACATGTGAATAGCACAACATACCTAAGTATCGTTGCTGATCAAGTTCATCCTATCATGTTGATGGCGTATCCCAATGGAGATGGCTTCTTCCAACAAGACAATGCACCATGCCACGGTGCTCGTATTGTGCAGGAGTGGTTTCAAGAACATGAGGGAGACTTTACCTTGCTTAGGTGGCCCCCACAATCACCAGATCTCAATCCAATTGAGCATTTGTAGGACGCAATTAAAAGAGCCATCAGGCAGCTGGTTCCACAACCATGAAATCTCACAGAACTGGACAGTGCTATTCATCAGGCATGGTGTCAGATTCCTTGCATCAACTTTCAACGTCTCGTGGAGTCAATGCCAAGAAGAATCGCTGCAGTATTTAAGGCAAAAGGTGGCCCAACAAAGTACTGATGGGATGGTTATAATAATCTGGCCACTCAGTGTATATTAGTTTATATACCAGCACCATAGTGTTTGATTATTGTAGATTTATAGTATAGTTTCATATAAGGACATCATATCTACAATTTTGTAGCCTTTTTAAATAGTGTTTAGCATCCACAGATAAAATTGTGTAATGCTTCAGCATCCTTTTCTCCCACTATTTTTATAATTTCTGTGGCAAAGCCCTTGGGGAATACCTTCTACTTATGGTGGCCATTTGATTTGTTGTTCAAACTGGAATATTCTGATACTAAAAAGAGTTGCTATTAATAACAATCACATCAAGACAACAGGAATAACCTGGCATACTCTCTGATATGCCTACCAGCCTCAACCTTGCATCCGTTCTATGTGAATCAAACCCTAAATCCTGCCAACTTTTCCATTTGTCTCTAATAACCCACTAGTTTTCATGCAGCATTTTTACTACAGGGGTGTCAATGTAGGCCCTGTTCCTAATGAATTCATTCTCAATTCTAAACCCACAGCTTCTTAAAGCCTTATAATTCCTTGTACCTAAGAACATTGAGATGCCAAGGTTCCCTGGTGATATCAGTGCACCAGATTACTATTTGAAAATTTGCAAGGTCTCTACTTCCCTGGTCCCCACCTAGAGAGTAGAATCAGTCACTATTCTTCCCATCTCTGCCCATGTAGTATCTTTTCTGATATAACACAAATCCCCTTATTTGACCTGGAGAGTATGTATGGAGAAAATGGGGTTCACATACAAACCCATCTCTCTCTCTCTCTCCTTCTCTCTCTTTCTCTCTCTCATTTTTACTTCTCACTCCTCAAATATCACAAGATCTGAAACAGACTCAATCTTACTCTACCAAAAACAATCATAACATATGAAACATAGCTAATGCCTACCTCTTTAGCCCATGAAATAATATTTTTATATGCTTTCTTTAGGTTCCTTCTTAACATCCTAATGGGAATGGTCATAGAAAATCAGAAAATGCATAACAATCTTATTAGCATGATATCCGCCCACAATGGAACTTTTCATATTAAACATGAATATTCTCTCGCTATTCTATGTACACCCCTCTATAATACATCTTAATTTCCACATTTTAAAAATAATTTACCATCCCTTCACAAGGTGAAAATTTTAGGTAGATTCAGCAAAAATTAAAACAATCTTTTTTAATAATCTTATATCAATAAGAATATATAACCTCTGAACATTTCCAGAAAGTAAACAAGATCCTAATTTAAATTACAGATAAAATGCTTACAGAAAGGAATATAATTTTCATATTTCCATTATTATTCCATATTTTGCAACATTTCACAAAATTCTTTCTATAATTTATGAGTGTTTTCTTAACATGAAAATGAATATAATTTCCTAACATAAAAATATTTTCAAATACACTTTCTAGTATATGAAAAGGATATAAATTCTATAATTTTACAAATTATTGTTCTTTACTGCATGATTTTAAAAGACTCAGATTCTAGTTGAATCCATTTTTAAAATAAGAGTGAATACAGCACTAACCACTCTAGTTTGCAATCTTACTAAGAAATGTTCTCATTGGAGACAATAGGTAGCTTAAATGACATTGAAGTAACTTATAAAACTATTGCTTTTCAAATTAACCTTTTTTGAAAGTAGCAAATTATATTCAATTTTCCACAGAAATAAATAAATAATATTCATAGCAGCAGCCATTATCATCAGTAGTGGGAGATCAAAATATTTAAAATATTTATACATCTTTACAATTTTAAGCTCTTCTGAGTAAATTAAATTTATTTAATGATTACACAATAAATATTGATAATTCTGAAAGTTATGATTCTGTATATTTTGTTTAAGATGGCATTTAAAAAGGAATATTCAGAATAAGACTTTTATTGAAAACTAGAGGCCTGGTGCACAAAATTGGTGCACGGGGGGGGTGGTCCCTCAGCCCGGCCTTCACCCTCTCCAATCAGGGATCCCTCGGACATTCCCCTCGCAATCTGGGATCTCTGGCTCCTAACCGCTCACCTGTCTGCCTGCGTGATTGCCCGCTAACTGCCCTCTGCCAGCCTGGTCACCCCCCAACTGCCCCCTGCCTTCCTGGTCGCTCCCCAACTGCCCCCCGTTGGCCTGCCTGGTCACCCCCCAACTGCCTCCCTGTTGGCTTGGTTGCCCCCTAACTGTCCAGAAAGGAAGTCAGACACACGGTCTAATTAGCATATTACCCTTTTATTAGTATAGATAATTTATGTGGGTTTTTTTGTAATATGCCACACTTGCTAAACCCCTGTATCACTACTCTGATAGTACTCTGATATGTACCTTGCCATTTGATTAATTTGGAAAATGTCATATAGACAGGTGTTGGAGAAATATTGATGCTCTTTAACTTCAAACAAAATACCTGCCTTTAATTTATTGAATATATTCATCAAATTAGTCCTTTCACACCCTTCCCTATGACTTCTTTATCTTCTCTGAGGTCATTGAGGAGCATTAGCAGTACCAGAAAAGTCATTGGTTCCTCAGAAGACCTTTACTACATTATTCATCTTGGAAAACATTTTGAGTATATTTTAACAGTAAAGACTCAGGTTCAAATCCTGACTCCACATTTACTAATTGTAAGTCATTGGGCAAGTTACTTAATATCTCCAATCTTTAGTAACCCAGGTCCAATATTAGTTCTCATATTGTGAAATTTCAAACATTAGCATTTATAACCTGGCGTAAATATAGTCAGGTTATATATTAGTTAATAATTTCCACATTTATCTTAATGTCTAGCTTGGTGACTTTCATGGCTCATATCAGGAATATTCTCATATTCAACAATTTAGATTGATATTATTATTTTTTATTATTTTTCCATATGGAACATATTTGGACATTTTATTTTTCTAATACATATATATTTCCACTAAGGCAAAGCATGTAGTCAAATTTTGAAGACTATGTATCCTCATTAAGATAGCAAAAATATCGATTCTCTTGATATCCAGGAAATTAAACTGAAAAGAAAAAAAAAGAATCAAGCTATATGCCTTTAAAAAATGATTCAAGGGTAAAATATAACTAAAGTCACCACCCCAAAAATTGACCATGAGGTTATGGATACTTTTAATTTATTTTTTTCAAAGGTAATATAGAAATTATGACACTAGCTATATTTGAAGATTACCAATCCATACTAATAAAAGGGTAATATGCAAATTGGTCACGATGTCCTCACAGTAACAACCAAACAGCAGGCTGCGTGGGGTGACCAGGCTGGCAGGAGGGTTAGTGAGGGATGACCAAATGATTGAGCAGCAGGCTGCGAGGGGTAACCAGTTCAGAAGAGGCAGGATGTGAGGGGCAACCAGGCTGGCAAGGGGTGGAAGTTGGGGGCAACCAGGCTGGCAGGGGGCAGTTAGGGGCAATCAGGGAGTCAGGCAGGTGAGCAGTTAGGAGCCAGCGGTCCCGGATTGTGAGAGGAATGTCCGACTGCCGGTTTCGGCCCAATCACCAAGGGGGTCCCAGATTGGAGAGAGTGCAGACTGGGCTGAGGGGACCCCCACCCCCTGTGCACAAATTTCGTGCACTGGGCCTCTAGTTTTATTATAAAAATGAAATGTCTGAATGTAATTATCCTACAATGAAAACTGTAAAGCAAATGGATAAAAGATGGTATTTTTTATATGACTAAGAATGTGTATTTAGGTATTTAGACTAGAGTCCTATCTAATAAAAGAGTAATATGCAAATTGACCATCACTCCAACACACAAGATGGCTGCCCCCATGTAGTCAAAAATGGCTGCCCCCATGTGGACACAAGATGGCCACAACAAGATGGCCAGCAGGGGAGGGCAGTTGGGAGGGACCAGGCCTGCAAGGGAGGGCAGTTGGGAGTTATCAAGCCTGCAGGGGGCAGGGCCCAGGCCTTAGGGGTTAGGGTGACCAGGCCTGCAAGGGAGGGCAGGGGTGAAGTTGGGGACCAAGCAAACAGGCTGGCAGCAGTTAGGCATCAATCAGGCTTGCAGTGGTTAGGGGGTTAGGGTGCAGGCTGGCAGGCAGAAGCGGGGAGCCAGCAGTTAGGGGATGTCAATCAGGAAGGGCAGTTGTGGGGGGACCCAGGGGACCACACCCCCATGCAGGGTGCCTCTAGCAGTTAGGGTGACCAGGCCTGCAAGGGCCAGGGCAGTTAGGGTGACCAGGCCCCCAGTCAGGAAGCCAAAGGGCAGTTAAGGGTTTCAATTATAGACCAAAATGCCTGCATGGGCAGGAGGGCAGTTAAAAGGGTAGAAGATAATCAGGCTGGCAGGGGAGGGGTTAGGCCCCTCGCCCAGGCATCAATCCCAGGGGAACTTGCAGGGGAATTTTTAGGGGATTGACCATGATCAGGCACAATATGGCTGCCCCCATGGCAGGCCCCCATGAAGCGGGAGGGCACTTGGGGGCTAGGGGCAATCAGGGGAGCAGTTAGGCATCAATCAGGCTGGCAGGGGGTGATCAGGCTGGCAGAAAGCAGTTGAGAGCCAGCAGTCCTGGATTATGAGAGGGATATCCGACTGTCCATTTAGGCAGTTGGACATCCCTCGAGGGGTTCCAGATTGGAAAGGGTGCAGGCTGCCAAAACTGGTTTGGCTCAGTGGATAGAGCGTCAGCCTGTGGACTGAAGGGTCCCGGGTTCGATTCCGGTCGAGGGCATGTACCTTGGTTGCGGGCACATCCCCAGTATAGGGGGTGTGCAGGAGGCAGCTGATCGGTGTTTCTCTCTCATCGATGTTTCTAACTCTCTATCTCTCTCTCTTCCACTCTATAAAAAATCAATAAAATATATTTAAAAAAAAAAAAAAAAGGGTGCAGGCTGAGCTGAGGGACAACTCCCCCTGTGCACGAATTTCATGCACCAGGCCTCTCGTACATATATACTGAGTGGCCAGATTATTATGATCTCTGAACGCATAATAATCTGGCCACTCAGTGTACATCCTATATAATAAAAGGCTAATATGCAAATTGTCCTCTCAACCAGGAGTTTGACCAGCAGGCAGGCCGGCCAACTGCCATGTCCCCTCCCCGTGGCCAGGCTGACTGGACCCCACACATGCATGAATTCATGCACTGGGCCTCTAATATATATATATATATATATATATATATATATATATACACACTGAGTGTCAAGATTATTATGTGTTCAGAGATCATAATAATCTGGCCACTCAGTGCATATATCTTGCTTTTTCAATTCCCTTTCTTTTAAATTCCTAAGTCAAAAAGTTATCAAGAGATCATATTTTCCAAATTTACATATATTACTGAAACATGAGAAATATGATTAGAAACCAGAGTATGTACAACATTTTCATAGGTAGAGCATGATGATAAAATGGCTCTTCTTTTGAGCTCAGTAATTTACCTTCTAATATGAATATAATGTAAGTTAAGAGACAATATTTGTGGAGTTACTGTTGACAAGTAACTTCTGGATTTTTGTCTTATTTTCTTAACAACAAAAATATTACGTTTTCTAGTAACATCACAAAATACTCATATTAAAGAATGAAATGACTTTATGATTTTCTATCACTATAATGCAGATATTATATTATATCTGTTTTAATCTAGAAAATCTTCAGTGATTATTATTTCCTTTGTAACTACCTAAATGTATATGTGTTGGAGCAATTAATTCTAAATTATGTTTGTTAGTAAGTTTCTTACAAAAATTATATTGGTGATTAATCCTCTACAATTAGGAAAATTTATTCACCTCTTGTGTGACATTGATCAGCGATGTCTTTTAAAATATGAATAACATATTTGCTTCTGTCATTTCATTAAGTTTGAGACAATTTATATTTTGTGGATGAATACAGGATGGAGCAAAAGTAGGTTACATTTGTTTGTATGGAAAACAATACAATAATTTAAATATAATAATACAAGAATAATCTTTGTGTTTCGTGTACTCTGTAAATATCTAAACATAATTTATCTTGATAGGTGAGGTGACTGATGCAAATGCAAGCACCTAATAATCAAATATTTCACATTTTTAAATGTAATGAAATAAAAAGTAATTTGTTTTTCTGCATGTGTTTTTATAATATCTTATGAAACCAATTAGATGCAGGACCTTGAGATTGCCTTGTTGCAATTTTTAAATAGGTGTTGTGGGTTTTGAAGTGAGGAAATATTTTTATATCTCTAGATAAATGAGATCCTTTACTTGAAAGTCAATTTGTATCTTGTTTTCATAGAGTAGGAACTATGGAAGATGAGACACATGCTTTTGTGATTTTGCGGACAAAAGTTTAAAAAAATAACTTATTGACATTTTGGCTGGATTAAAATATTTGAAGAATTTTGTGAGGAAAGTAAGGTTGAATCTGCTTATTGAGAAGGAGGAATTGGGTCCTGGGTTTGGGTGAGGCCGCGCCCCTGGGTCTGAGTGAGGCCACACACCCCTGGGTCTGGGTGAAGCTGGATCCCAGGTCCGGGTGAGGCCATGTGCCCCTGGATCTGGGTGAGGCTGGGTCCCGGGTCCGGGTGAGGCTGCATGCCCCTGGGTCCGGGCGAGGCCGCCCGCCCCTGGGTCTGGGTGAGGCTGGGTCCTAGGTCCGGGTGAGGCCACGCGCCTGTGTCCAGGTGAGGCCACGCGCCCCTGGGTCCAGGTGAGGCCATGCGCCCCTGGGTCCGGGTATAGCTGAATCCCGGATCTGGGTGAGGCTGTGCACCGTTGGATCCTGGTGAGGCTGGGTCCCAGGTCTGGGTGAGGCCACGCCCCTGGGTCCAGGAGAGGCCACGTGCCCCTGGGTCTGGGTGAGGCTGGATCCCGGGACCAGGTGAGGCCACGCGCCCCTGAGTCCAGGTGAAGCTGCACCCCTGGGTCTGGGCAAGACCAAACCAGAGGGAGTTGGACCTCCATTACCACCATTGGTCCACCACCCAGAGCTGAAAAGTCAGTACCGACATGTACACATAAGGAATTGGTGGACACTGAAAATGGGTCTCAAAAGAACTGTTGGTCCAGAAAGAAACTTACTACAGACTGATTCATTTGCCTGTCAGCATAACTATTATTGCTCGTCTCACATTCGGTTCTTATAAGTATATTTCTAGTAACACATGATCTCACTCATCTAGGGGAAATGATGAACAACATAGACTGATGAACAAGAACACACCCAGAAACAAGGAGGCATCGATCGGACTGTCGGGCCTCAGAGGGAGGGTGGGGGAGGGTGGGGGTAGCGGGGAGAGATCAACCAAAGGACTTGTGTGCATGCATACAAGCCTAACCAATGGTTAAGGACAACAGGGGGGTGGGGTGGGGGATGGGAATGGGGGGATGAGGACAAATATGTGACACCTTAATCAATAAAGAAAAAAAAATGTAAAAAAATAAAAATAAAAATAAATAAATAAATAAAAGAAGGAGGAATTAGGGCTAGCATGTGGAGATAAAAGAAGCAGTTGGTTTGCAAGTGATGAAGAATTTCCAATAATTAAAAGTAGGCAGAGACCTTATGCTCATTATTCCTGAAATATATAATTTCTCTGTCTTGTGTCAGAGTTTGTACCAAAGAGACTTGAAGAAAACTCCTGCTCATATGATTCTGTTAATAGCATCAGGAACACTAGAGATAAGGAAGGGTGTCTTAGGAATGAGAGAGGGTCCCAGCACAATCAGGGAACTCCAGGTTCGTGGTGCACTTTGAAACACCATGAAGATTTGTTTAGATGCTCTGATAGTGATGTGTGGAGTTTGGGGAGCGGATTCTCCCTATGGGTTCTTGTCCTATGAAGTTTGAAGAATAAACTCACAGACTAAAAGGCTTCTTTAGTAAAAATGTGGAAGTTTATTGGAAGTATATACAAACTCTCCCTGGGGAAGGGTCCCCCAAGCGGACCCTCTGGGGAGGGTTCCTCAAATTGGAAAACCCTGGTCTCTCATTCTCTAAAGTGGGGGAAAAACATCTAAATCTAATTCTGAGCCTCTTTGTTTCTGGTTTATATATGCTGGTAGCTCTTTGTCTGAACATGACTCTTGCTAATTGGACCCTTCCTTAATTTATGACCCTTGTGTTTTCTTTATTGGTCATTCTGCTGTAGAGTATCAGTTTCAAAGGTCAAAGTCCACCTAGTGCCCTCCTCTTTTTCTCCCCCTTATCTTGCAACATTCCTCTATCCTCTGTGAATATATGCCATTCTCTTATAACATTTCTCTATCCTCTGTAAAAGTAAAATAAGCATTCTGGTGGCTATAGGCCCTCACCTATACATTCCTCTCCCATGGACCCCTCTTTTCCCTAAAACTGCCTGTCTTGTCTCTAAAATTCTTTCCAATAGTGTGACTTAAGAAAACTGGTTGATTGCAGCAACATTTGCCAAATTTAATATTCAATCTAGACAGGACATGTTTCATTGCATTTGCTTGGAAGGCTAATGGGTGTATCTGTAATTATGCTAAAGTGGAAGCACAAAATGGTACATTAAAGACAAAAATGTTAATTGAGGCATTTATCATCATCATATCATCATCATCATCATCATCATCAGGCCTGAAATGTGTTTTTTTCTTTCACACCTGACTACACAAGGAAGAGTAAAATTAAATGAAAACCAAAGTATTTTGGGGATAGATGTCTCTGATTATTTCATTTCAAATTTGACTTAAGGAATGTCCTAGAAGTCATAGTCAAGATTCTCTGAGATCAGATAGGAAACTTTTGTTTGGAGATTTTAACTGGGGAGACAGATAGATCCTCTTTTACCTGAGGTGATCATATCAAATTAAATACTTTATTTTTATGAGAGAAGCAGATGGAGTGGTGACATCAGAAGAGGCAGTTAGCCAACCAGATCAGCTGAAACAGTGTATCAGATGTCTCAGCTAACTTGTCCTCAGATCACATATGTCAACGGGCATCTCCATCATTTTATCTGTTGGGCTCACCACTACTTCTGGCAAATTAAACCAAATGTTTTCACTCTCTCCGTGTATTCATTTTGAACCAATGTAACAATTGGCAAAGATAACCGGGATAGATTCCACAGGGTCCCATTATAGAAGTATCATTAAATGAAAATAATTAAATACTTTCAGTAGCATGCTATTTTACTCACTTACTTGACTGCTGATATATTAGAAACTGAGTGCTAAAGTAATTGTAAACATATTTCATATGAAATGGTTTATTTGGAGCCATGAACTAACTAATTCAATTTAAAAAGTTTATTTCAAATATGTATTTTCTTTGCACAGGGCCCATTTGTCATATTGCACTGTGATTCTGTAAAAGAGAGGTAATGAATATCTTGAATCTCAAGGACCGTTATACATGGTTTATTTCTTTCTGCCTAAAGGTCTAAAGTGCGTATGTTAAAGTGTGAGTTGTAATAATGCCAATAAATTAAAATTGCCTACAATACTAATATTTAAAACAAACCAAAATATTATAGCAAGAAGGAAAATAAATGAGAGTCTATTATTAGAAAACAAGTGAGCATATGTATATATATACACACACTATGCATATATAATTCACACATAGTACATTTGTGTAATGGGAGCTTCATTAAATTTAAGTGTTCAATAAGTGATGATATTGATGTCAAAGATCTTAAAAATTATTGTTACTTCATTACTGTTTCAGATAAGAAATTGAATTTAATACTTGTCTAGGAACAGGCAGGTGAGAAAAATTGAAGAGGGGAAATGTAATTAGGCTTATTAAGAAGAAAATGCTAATTAGAATTATGTGCCACATAATGATGTTTAGGTTAACAATGAACCTCATTTAGATATTGGTCCCATAAGATTATAATGGAGCTGAATTTCCTATAAGAAATTGAAGGATATAAAGAGAATAATTATTTTTCCTCTGATGGGAGCAGTATATGTGGGGCTCGGAAAAAGATCTCCATTACTTACAGCACCTCAATTTTGAGTGTGCAAATTACATTCCAAACAGTTAGCTACGGACCTATTTCAACACAGAAGAGCCTGCCCCCCTGTGCTACATAGTCAGAGGGTGCTACAGATCTAGCTTGATGGTCTTCAAAGAACAATATATAAATTGCTTCTTGAGGCTGCAAGGTTCTGTACAAGGACACAAATATTAAATACCACTGCCATTTTATTAAAAGCTTTCTTTAGTAGTATGGAGCCAGTTTGTTCCTCCACGTTGAAAATATTTTTCTGGTTGTAATTATGTAAAGCACAGGTCAGTTTTGTTTCTTCCATCAGTTCAATGCCAGAGAGAGCCCTTTGTGCCATATAGGGTCAATGGAACAAAAAACAAATTACCAAAGTTAAAATATTGAGCCCTTAGTTCTATACCATCTCCATGTTACAAACTCTGTTTTTAAAGAATACCACCAAGTTCCTTAATCTGACTACTGCTCCAACATGCAGTAGTCAAAATCATATTGCCATAATAGCCCCTTATGTTCCTTTATCTCTTCTTCTTGATTTTTATTTCTACTAGTTCTCAGGCCACCTTTTATTCCCTCCTGACAGTCACTATTATGGTAACCATGCTTTACCCAGCCAGTGTCTTCTTGATATTTCCAATCACCGGCCCACCTCCCTGTTCATGGAGAAGCATTGACAGCTAGGATGCTCTATATCGGATCCTGTCAGAAGGAAGCAAGAGGAGGGCTTGTGGGACAGTGTTTAGAAAGTCTACAGTGGTGTACAGTATTATCCTAGATCTTTATATTCACTCTCTGACTCACCCAGAGCAACTGCCAATCCCGCATGCTTTATTCATGGTAAATGCCCTAAAAAGATATGACTTTTTATTTTTAATACTGTATTTTAAGTGTACCTTTTTTTTTTGTTTAGATATGTCTAGGTTCACAAATACTTACCATTGTAGAATTGCCTACAGTATTTAGTGCAGTCACATGCTGTACAAGTTTGTGGCTAGGTGTGTAGTAGTCTATGCCATCTCAGTTTGTGTAGCCCCCTGTGATGATACCACATTGACAAAATCACCTAACAATTCATTTCAAAGAGTGTATTCCTGTCATTAAATAATGTATGAATCTACCCATGATGCTTAGACCAGAACATAATTCTTATGATGCTGATCTCTGTCAGTTTTTCAGTTTTGTACCATGTAAATTTTAAGGGCACCCTACAGATTAAATATGAATTGTCTCACCAGACATCATAAGTTTCCTCTAATTGTATTAAACATATTATGTGACCTTGAATTTCCCCAATCATGGACTAGAGGGTCAGATATGAATACATACTAGATTTAAATCTGTGATTAAGACTTCTCTATGCTTGCTTCATTTTCATGATCTCGATCTTTAGGTTT
This sequence comes from Ia io, assembly GCA_025583905.1. Lineage (NCBI taxonomy): Eukaryota > Metazoa > Chordata > Mammalia > Chiroptera > Vespertilionidae > Ia > Ia io. The sequence continues at coordinate 54,473,264 of JAJQQW010000003.1, forward strand.
TATTACACCAATATTTTTCAGGATGGCATTCAGTCCAAATCTAAAAATTCTGACACTTATTCCAGGGATGCTTTTTCTTCCTGTCTTTTTTTACAGCTTTATGGGGACAAGAGTGTAACACCAGAAAGAGAAGAACAAGGAGAATAAGTGAGCCGTAGTAGGAGAAAAAAGGCCGATAAGGATGATAAGAGTGATACCATCTTATTCCCTAGGTCCGTGGTTGGCAAACTGCGGCTCGCGAGCCACATGCGGCTCTTTGGGCCCTTGAGTGTGGCTCTTCCACAAAATACCATGGCCTGGGCGAGTCTATTTTGAAGAAGTGGTGTTAGAAGAAGTTTAAGTTTAAAAAATTTGGTTCTCAAAAGAAAGTTCAATCCTTGTACTGTTGATATTTGGCTCTGTTGACTGAGTTTGCCGACCACTGCCCTAGGTGGACATCTGCTTAGACAATGGTTTGATGATTTATCTCAGTGCCTGCATTAGAAGTATAAATGACAACTACCACCATCACCTAAAAAAATATTATAGTAAGCAAAATAAGCCAGTCAGGGAAAGACAAGTATCACATGATCTCACGCATGTGTGGAAAATAATGAACAAAATAAACTGACGAACAAAATTGATGCAGAGGCATGGAAGCATGGAACAGACTGACGAATCTCAGGGGGAAGAGGGAGGGGGAGCAGGAAGAGGATAATCTAAGAATTTGTATACATATATGCATAACCCATGGGCACAAATAATAGTGCAGTGAAGACCTGGAGTGGGAGCGGAAGCAGGGTGGAGGGGTTTAATGGGGGAATAAAGGGAATAGCTGTAATACTTTCTGCAGTAAAGATCAAATATATATATTTATTGCCATGCTTTTTATGTCAATATTTGCTGGACTTGAGCAGCCCTACTCATATTCACTCAAAAGAACTGCTTAGTATCTGAAGAGATCAGAGGAATAAGTGAGTGTAGGTTAGAGTCTGAGAAGAAGGAGATGGATAAGAATATCAAAGGACATGCATAGAGTGCAGAAAACTAAGCACAGTAACACCAATGAGCTGCCTAAAGAACAAATGGTCTCCTTATGAGAGATCAGCTTTTGAGCACCAACCACTCCAAATAAATTGATGACCTATCCCTCTTCGCATGAGAAAACTACAAACACACAAAATCATTAAATGACAAAGTAGGTAAAGGATCACATATTATTCTGCTGTTTAGACTCAGACAATTAAGTTTTGGAGAGGGAACCATAATGCTTCAAACAAGACAATAGCATTGTGGTTCCCAACTCTGGCATGCAAGATCCCAGCTGAAGTCTTCACAGAGGAATGAAAGAAGGAAGTGACATTTGAACGAAAATGGCAATTGAATATTAGGCTGGAGCAAGTTTGACAAACATAGAATGACTTGCAAGATACAGAATCTGTTCAAGGTACCTTGAGGAGATTGGACAGGGAGATTCACCATGGCACGTATAGAAACAGTGATGAAAAGAAAACCAAAATTGTTCTAGGTATAATTCACTTAGTTGAAACTGCTAAAACAAAACACAGGCATAAACACATAATTTGAAATCAATTAAACATCAGAAAATGGTCTCACAATGTCACACTTCCTCATAGAGACATTCAAGTAAACCTCACGTATAGAGAGCCTACGTAATGATTCATTTGATCCAAAAACCTTGGGAGATAACATTAAGTAAAAAAAGACAAGAGAAAATACGAAGGAACTGTCATAGACCAGAGGAGTCATGATTACTAAATAAAGTGTGTTTTACTAGATTGGATATGTGGAGCAAAAGAGGACATTAATGGAAAATCTGGTTGAAATCTGAGTCAAGTCTAGAATTTAATTAACAGCAATATACCAATGTTTGTTTCTTATTTTTTATTATACTCAGTGGCATGCAAGATGTCAGTGGCATGGGGGAATGAGTAAGTGTACCAAAAATCTGTATTACGTCTGTGACTTTTTTTCCCCACATCTTCTTTTTTCTTTATTAATTAAGGTATTACATATGTGTCCTTATCCCCCCATCTTCCCTCCCCACCCCACTCCTGTTCATGCCCTCACCCCCCTGGTGTCTGTGTCCATTGGTTATGCTTATATGCATGCATACAAGTCCTTTCCTTTGGTTGATCTCTCCCCCTTACATCCTCCTTCCCCTATCTTCCCTCTGAGGTTTGAGCATTATGCTAAGCTAAATAATTCAGTCAGAGAAAGAAAAAATCATATGATCTCACTCATTTGTGGATTATAATGAACAACATAAACTGATAAAAAAAAAAAGCACAGATCCAGAGAGAGAGAAACATCAATCAGATGCTCAAATCTGTGACTTTTTATAAATATAAAATTATTTAAAAATTTTTATATTTATTTTTTTAATTTAAAAAATGAGTAAAGGGAAAATATAGAGAAAAGGAAATAAAGTCAATGGACAGACAATATCATGACAGAATTCAGGAAAAACAAACACAACTGTATAAATTGTTTATAATGACAATAATAAAAAATAAAACAAGTTATTTTAAAAGATACCATCTTTTTCTGCTTGTCATCAGACAAATAAAAACTTAGGAACACATTACAAATTTTTGGACCAGTACTTTTGGAAAGGATCAAGCTCATTAAAAACAAATAAAATCTGAACTGAGGAGCCTACAGAGACATAATAACTAACTGTAATATTGTATTCCATAGAGTAGGAACTAGGATAGTAAACAATACATTTGGTAAAAACTTAAGATATAATACTGGACCAGTTAATAATAATTTATTGATACTGAAATGTTTAGTAGTTCTGACAAATTATTACAATAATGTATGATATTGAGTAGGAAAAATTAAAAAAAATAGTTTTTTGTATTTGTATATACAGATTTCTAGTGGTAGAGACCAAAGACACACATAAATGCACACACACACTACCACATGCATATGAAACATAGCAGTTGAAAAATAATTGGAAGGCCATAGCCAGTGTGGCTCAGTTGATTAAGCATCCCATGCACCAAATGGTCACCAGTTAGATTCCCAGTCAGGACACATGCCCAGGTTGTGGGCTTGGTCCCCAATAGGGGGCGTGTAGGAGATAGTCGATTGATGCTTCTCTCTCTCCCTTTTCCGTCCTCTCTCTCTAAAGTCAATGAAACCATGTTATTAAAACAGAAAAATAACTGGAGGGAATAAACTTAAAAATATAAATTGTTAACCTATTTATCTCTGGAGGATCAAAGTATCTGTTACTGTTATTCTTTTATAATATTTTCTAAGTGATGTGCAATGACCTGTTGTTATTATTATTGAACTACTAGAGGCCTGGTGCTCGAGATTCGTGCAGTGAAGGGGGGTGTCCCTCAGCCCAGCCTGCGCCCTCTTGCAGTCCAGAACCCCTCAGGGGATGTCCTCCTGCTGGATTAGGCCCAATCACCTGCAGTCAGACATCCCTCTCGCAGTTCGGGGCTCTCCCAGTCTGGAACCCCTCTCTCCTTACCGCCCACCTGCAGTGGGGGCAGGAAAGGCTACTGCCACTGCTGCTGCACTCACCAGCCGTGAGCCTGGATTCTGGCTAAGTGGCGCTCCCCCTGTGGGAGCCCACTGACCACCAGGGGTAGCTCCTGCATTGAGCCTCTGCCCCCTAATGGTCAGTGCATGTCATAGCAACCGGTCGTTCCACCATTTGGTAGATTTGCATATTATGCTTTTATAGGATTAGTAATATAATTCAGGGTTTCCTGCTACCCAAAAGTAGAACATTCCGATGAAATCTTTCATGAGCTGAAGTAGTATAAAGCAAAGAAACAATTACCTTAGTACACATCCTGTTAATGAATACACAAATGAATCTGGAAAAAGGACAGATGCTCACAGACACAGTTCAAAGCTATGGCAGCTTGCTTCTGAAATGCTGAGTGTAGTTCCCAAGGAAGGAGCTTGGCGGTGCCATTCTCTCTGCTCTGGGTGCATGCTGTCCCTAAAACAGCTTGCTGCAAAACAAATGCTCAACGCTATTTTTGCTTTTTGACTTTTTTGTAAAAGCAAAAAAATTCTCTTTGAATTTCTTTCAGTTAGTGAATACATGTACTAATGTAAGTCTTTAGTAAAGGTGGAGTGGCATAATGTGAACTTTCAAAAAGCGAGGCACACCTGTACTATAATATTTCTAGGAGCTAAGTTAAAACAGAAGGGAGAAATAAAACAAAAACCTGTTAGATCTTTATATGGTCAAGTGATAGCCATTATCAAATAGTTTATTTTAAACTAGTGCCTTAGCCTTGGCTGGTGTGGTTCAGTTGGTCCTGTGTCGTCCCTTACAGCACAAAGTTGCTGGTTCGAGTCCCGGTTGCAGGCATGTGGATTGTTCTAAACTTAATCAAGTGGTAGCCCAACACCACATTTTGTGATGCATGAGGTATCTTAGTTGTCAGAGCTCAACAGAGCCTCTGGCACTTGATATTTCAGTCCCTTAACCGTTAAAAAGTTTTTTCTTTTCTATTCTTTTTTTTCCTTTTCTTTTCTTTTTCTCAGGTTCCAACAGTCAGTAGTAACAAGAACAACTGACTTTATATGATGACATTTTCTGTCCACAGTAACTATCCTTCCTATCTCAGGGCTTTATTAGCCTTTTTGATTTCTGTGATAATATGGTCCACCAGAAACTTGATCTGTTATTCATTCAAAATATATTCCACATTGTCAATGACACTCTTTGGATCTGTTAAGCAACTACTCTAAATGAACCATCAAAAAAGAAACTGCCTGATGGTAAGATGTAAATGACATGAAAATTAAGGGACCTATCACATTTATGAATGTTTTAGGTATTCGTTCATATGAGGCAGGAGAGGGTATCCCCTTTAAGACAAAGATGCATGTGTATCTCATACCACTAAGAAAGAAACACAGAGCTTGGTGAGCCTCTTTTAAATGTCACAGGAAACACCTAGGCCATTAAGGTATATTACTCAAAACAATCAATGAGTGACTCAAAAGTGCTTATTTTGCAGCTCCAGAGTGTGGTTAAAGCTACCCTTCTGTATGAGCTATCTGACACAGCTGATAAAATGGTAGTATAACACTAGTATAGTGGTTAAAGTGTCTAGGAAGGTTCAGTAGGATTTTATACCATAGGTCTTGCCTTCTACAACAGAGGACTAGTCATAATTTGAAAGGCATCTTTTGGTGTTCTAGTCACCCTAGAAGAGACCAAGAGCCTATTGACTAGGACTTCACAGGATTTTATTATTATATGAGCCACCCATCATTATATGACTGTTGTCATATCAATGGGTCAACTGGATATGTAGGCTGAGGAGCAATCTAGCATATGACTGAATTGGAACATTCAGGATCAACCAAAGCAGGTTCAGAGGGCATCCTATATAGTAAAAGCCTAATATGCTAAGTGTCCAGTCGTCCGGTTGTTTAACCAATCAAAACGTAATATGCTAATGATATGATAAGGCCACTCAACCGCTCGTTATGACATGTACTGACCACCAGGGGCAGACAGTCAACTGGTCGAACAGTTGCTAGGAGTGCACTGACCACCAGGGGGGCAGATTCTCTGACCAGTAGGTTAGCTTGCTGCTGAGGTCTGGCTGACCGAGACTGAGCAAGATGGGCCGGACATGCCCTGGAACCCTCCTGTGGTCCCTCTCCAGCTGGCCAACCTCCTGTTTCCCTCCCCTGCCCCAATTTTGGGTGGGTGGGTGGGAAGTAATCAACCAAAGACCATCCTATATAATAAAAGGCTAATGTGCAAATCGACTGAATGGAGGAATGACCAGTAGCTATGATGCACACTGACCACCAGGGGCAGATGCTCATTGAAGGAGTTGCCCCCTGGTGGTCAGTGTGCTCCCACAGGGGGAGAGCCGCTCAGCCAGAAGCCTGGCCCATGGCGGGCTAGCACAGCCTTGGTGGCAGAAGCCTCTCCCACCTCTGCGACAGCACTAAGGATGTCTGACTGACATGGGGAACGGGCCTAAGCCAGCAGTCAGACATACCCCGAGGGCTCCCGGACTGCAAGAGAGTACAGTCTGGGCTGACGACCCCCCAAGTGCACAAATTTTGTGCACCGAGCCTCTAGTAAAATATAATGACAGGTAGTCCAAATTGCTATGTCCTCCACTTCTATTGAGCTCAAGTCTCTCTTTCATCTTGTAATCACATGTACTCATACTGGGTCTTCTCTAATGAATTGTCAGAAAAGATGAAACATAAGCAAAGGCCTGCTACACAAATGGGCTAGCAAACTATGTTGACATTACATAGGTTGAAGGAAAATCCTTCCAATACCCAATAATGAAGGGAAATCCTCCCAATATTTGTTTTAAATGGAGAGAAAACCAGCCAAAAACATTCTCAAGGACAGAGAAGATGGCTGAGTTGGTTGGTCAGAGATCTAAAAGATGCTAGGTCATGATTTCACATTCCAATGTTTTGGGGACAAAGCATATAGATGAGCATATGGGAGTAGACACAACGATTGCAGATCGCTATGTCCCATGCTAAGGTCCAGCAGAAAACATTCATTGCTGCGGAGACACAACCATCAGGTAGAAGGATGATTTTTTTTGGTATGTAAGCCATCTAGAGCCTTTGTTTGAACTTCTATGGTATGTTGTATTATTTTTTTATTGACTTTGAATATTTTTTCTAATTTTCTTTGTGATGTCTTTTTGATGACATATTATTTTGAAATATGTTCTTCAATTACACATAGTTAAATGTTTCCAGGATAATTTTAATAATTGCAAACATAGTTAATTCTGCTACTATCAGATACCATAATATGCATAATTATAATTCTTTTAAATTTGTTTACATTTATTTTTTAGCCCATCATATGGTCTGCATTGATGATTATACCATATTTGCTTGAAAAGAAATGTATTCAACAGATGTTTAGAATTGTATACTCCAAATAAATGAGGGCAAGGCAGTTAATATCAGACAAAGAATGCATTTACTAATTTTAAGTCTAGTTTGCTATCAATCACTGACATAGAAGTCTAAAATTGTTAATATGATTTTAGAGTTTCATTTCTTAATTAAGTTAAGTCTTGGTTCATTTAGGTTCATTTTTTTGTTATTGTGTAAAATACATGCTTCTAATTGAAGTGTTAAATTTTAAAAATGACCCATTTCTCATTATGAAAGGGCTCCTTGATTTCTGGTAGATTCTCTCTTGAAGTCTTTCTTATCCAATATTAATGTAACCACTCGAGTTTTCTTCAATTTACTCTATGCATGTATATCTTTTTTCCATTTATTACTTTTTAAACCATCTGTGTCTTTTACTTATCTCTTTAAATGGCATTAAACTGGATCTTTCTTTTGTATCAATTTAAAATAAAATGATTGAGTTAGGGTAAGAACACAACATGACACCTACCTTTCAACAAAGTTGTAAGTGTACAATACATTATTGTTAACTATAGGTATAGTTTTGTAGAACAGATCTCAGTATTACCAACAATATATGAGCGTTCCATTTACTCTACATCATAGCAAATATTAGGTTAGTAAATAAGCTTAACTTCAGCCCACTTAATAAGTATGTAGTGCTATTTCACTGTTGTTTTAATTGATTCCCTAAGGATTCATGATGAGAATTTTTTTCAGGTTTGTTTTTTTACCCTCTACATATTTTTTGATAAAATGTCTGTTCATATATTTGCCTACTCTCCTTTGAAATTTGGCTATTTCCTTTTCTTTAACAAACAGCACAGTGAAACGCAAAGATATATGTTGGAATTTTACTTATTCTCACCCATTCTTGAATACATGTATGACATTTTGCTTTATGGGATAACTATTTTCAATACTGAAAGAATATTTTCTTTTTTTAATTTTGTACTATGTACAATATAATGGATACACACACAATCTACTTTTAAGATTAATTTGCATTATTAACATATTCTCCATATGTTTCTTAGGTCCAGACATAGTATAATAATACTATAAAGCCTTGCTTTTTAATGTAAAAAAAAAAAAGAAAAGAAAAGAAGATGAGGCATAGGCACAGTGCTTGCCTTGAAGGCGCTCACAATCAGGTAAGGAAGACAGACATGGAAATGATTCCAACAAAGATGGGGGTGGGGCTGGAGGAACAGCAGCTATCAGAGGGTCAGAGGAGGGGACCATTATCCTGCCCTGCCCCATATTCTTTTAAATATCTTAATATTTATTTAGTTGGCCTATGTGAAAACAAGCAGAAATCTTATGATTGTCTCTGACCTTCCATGTGAGCTTATTCATCTTGCTTACTGAAACTTTATAGTCATTCATTAGTTTAACTCTCCATTTCCCCACCCCTCCAGCCCCTGGCAACCACCATTCCGCTCTTTGATTCTATATTGTCAGGATTAATTATAATATTTAGTTAATGAATAAGATAGTTACAATTTGCATAGATTTATGTCTACCTGTTTATAATCCATTTTCTGATTTTCTACCATCTGCTGTTTGTTTCACTGTTTTCTTTATCAATTTCCTTTGGGCCTTTTTTTAAGATATTTTTACATTTCTGTTTTATTTACCTGTTGGTGTTTTTCCTGTACCTATTTGTTTTAGTTTAATGTTTGTTCCAGGTATTACGATATGCTTAACTAAGTTCTACAGTCCACTTAGAATTAATATATCACTTAAATATAGACAGTTTATAATCTATTTCGTAACCTTCTGACTTTTCCTCTGCTAAAGTAGTCATGTGCTTTTTTTAAAAAACATGTTTTTATTGATTTTTTTAGACAGAGAGGAAGGGAAAGGGATAGAGAAATAGAAACATTGATGAGCAGGAAGCCTTGATCAGCTGCCTCCTGCACACCCACACTGGGGAGCGTGCAGTCTGGGCTGAGGGACACTCTGACCACGAATTGAACCTGCAAACTCTTGGTTCATGAGTCAATTCATAACCACTGAGTCACACTGGCCAGGCTCATGTGCATTTTTCAAATATCACAAGACAGTATTATAAATATGCTTAAAGTTCATATTTTAAAGAAATTAAGAATATCAGTTTTATGTTTACCTGGATATTTATTATCAGGGAAATATTCTCACATTTCTATGTCTTGTGAGCAATGCAACAGATTGGACTGTTTTTCCAGACTATCATTTCAGGGTTGTTTGCATAGAGAAAAGCCTTGAGTGGTTAACATACACACACAAATATACATATATGTATATTCTAAATTCCATGTAAAATTAATGTTGAGATAAGAGAATATTGATATTCTATAGATTTCTTCTTATGGAGTAGCTATTAAGGAATACACAGAACATAATTATGTCATTTTGTTGATTGAACCATTTGTGAATATTATTTGATTCAAATACAGGTAAATTACATTCCTATAACAAACACTTCAAAGTTTAATGAGCTTTAAATATATTCAAATATCTTGAGTTTCTTTTAGTATCTCAGCCAAAAAAGTAATGGTAAAATTTTAACTTAACCATACATCATTTAATTTTTACCCTAAATCTTTTAATAATGTCAATGCATTCCTAGGAATCCCTACATTTCTAGCAGTTTCTGAAGACCACATTTATCAAGTAAAGGACATCAGACTTTTCTGTTGCCATCTATGGCAAGCAGTGGGCTGAAGCTGATAGAAGTTAGTAGTCCTATTTCTGTGAGCTTCTTGCAGCGTGTTCTCAGTGTTGGATACTTATAGTGCTGACATTTCCAAAGAACAGATGGTGCAGAGGAAGTCCTCAGACGTCACCAGAGGGCGGTTTTCAAGTCTTTGTCACAGGTTTAGAGAGCTAGAACTCGAAAGAGATAAAACTTTTTCACTTAGCCTTCTATTTGCAATTCGAAATTAGTTAACTTCCAATACACTTAAATAACAAAGATTCCACCCAAATTAGTATAATAGTTACACCTTATTACACCTTATGTTTTCTCTGATTTGGGAAAAATACTGGATCTTTAAATCTTTGCATCTACGTTGGAGATATTTTGTAGAGGAAGGTTTACATTTTCTACCATGGAAAGGCATTGCTGTAACTGCCTATCTTAAGCTTGGTACTATAATGCTTTTCACTGTTAATATTAATGTATCTATTATGTTTTATTATAATTACTAGAGGCCCAATGAATGAAAATTTGTGCACTCATGGAGTGGGGGGTGCCTCAGCCCAACCTGCGCCCTCTCACAGTATGGGAGTCCTCAGGGGATGTCCAACTGATGGCTTAGGCCCTCTCCTGGAGCAGGCCTAAGCTGCAGTCTGGCCTTCCCTCTGCGGGAGGCAACTGGGTGGGCCAATCAGGGGACAGCACCAGCTGCAAGCAGCAGTCCCAGCCCCCTCCCATCGCCCCCTCAGCTGCAGCTGGTCTCCGTTACCCCCTCTCTCCCCATCGCCATCCCCTCTCTCTGCCCACCGGCATGGGCCTTAGCTGGCCTGGTGCTGCCTACTCACTGGCCCCACCCTTCACTGACTGGTCATTCCGCTGTTCAGTTGATTTGCATATTATGCTTTTATTATATAGGATTGATAATGCATTTTTATCAGAATTAAGAATTTTCAGTTTTTCAGTTTTGTATAGACCACTTTGCCTAGTTTATTGTTGGGCATATGGATAGTGCAAAATACATGTTCACTGAATATTTTATGAATGAATATTTGATCAATTATGAAACTAAAATTGTTATATGTTAAAGAGAAAAAGAAAGTGTTATTTTTTTTTAGTTTAAACTAAAAAAAACACACACCAAACTAATCAAACAAAAAACACACCTAGAAAGCAGAAGAATAGTTGAAATGTTCTATTTCTGTTATCATGTGGTTAGTCTCTCATTAATTAAAGAAAATTACAAACTTAGTTTATAATTAAATGAAAGAACATGTCCAGATAATAGAAAATAGTTTATATCATCTTATATAGTTTCATATGAAACACATATTTCTATTTTTAAAAGCTGCACATATCTTTAATAAATTTCACTTCCAAATCAATACTTTCAAAGATAAATAAACAGAGTTAACAGACAACTTTTTCAGTATTTTCACAGTAGCATTTATTTTTTCCCCATACATTTGGGGATAACTTTCCACATATTTGTAAGATGCATATCATTTAAAGAAGTATATATACTATAAATTATCTATAAAAGAGTAATAAATCACAAGTTAATTTTTAATGTAAACAGGAAAAAATATTCTAAATCGTTAGTAATAACTTTAACATTAATGAACCATTTATTTTATATATTAGTGTTAAAATAATGTAGAACTGTATTGTTCTGATAATTATTTCTCCACTAATAAATAATAGTCAAACTAATCAAAAATATATTAACTCTACTTTTTCACTCTTTAATTATTAAAAGATAATGACAGATACATAACAACTATAATTTAAATCATACAGTAAATGAAAGAATCATTATATGAAGTTCAACCTTTCAGATATAATCATATTTGACATTTTGATGAGCATTATTCTACATATACATTCACTAAATGTATATATTTGCATAATATGCTTTTGCATATGCAGTTTTTTTATAACTAGGATACTGTCATGAAGGTTTGTCTCTCTATATGTATCCTATCTAATAAAAGAGAAACATGCAAATTGACCGTATCTTCGCTACACCCACAAGCCATGCCCACCAGCCAATCATGGCGAGTATGCAAATTAACCCAACCAAGATGGTGGTTAATTTGCATATCCAGGCATAGAGCGAAGACTGAAGACAGCGTAGAAAGAAGCCAAGGGCTGCAGAAGGGAGGGAAGCTGCAGAGAAGCAAGCAAGCAGGGCTGGGGAGAAGGGAGGGAAGCAGGTGGGGCAGGGGAGAAGGGAGGGAAGCAGGCGGGGCAGCAGAGACCTCAGCAGGAAGCCCTATTGCAGGAATCTTCTTGCAATGGGCCTCTAGTATATTTATAAATACATAAACAAATATTTTAAATATTATCTAATCATGTTCTAGTATTTATTAACTGAGGGAGTGGTTTGTATACATTATAATTTATATCACCAGTATTCTCTTGTTGAGTATTTAAGATGTCTTCAAATTTTAGTACTATAATAAAACTAGAGAACCGGTGCATGAAAATTCATGCACTGGAGGGGGTCCCTCAGCCCTGCTTGCCTTCTCTCACAGTCCGGGAGCCCACAGGGGCAGGAGGCGACCCAGCAATCAGGGGAAGGCAAATCCCACATCATATCTCTGTTGCTGCCACTTTCGGCAGCACAAGCCTCAGCTGGCCCTGGTTACCTGAGCCTCGGGTTACCATCGGAGGCTTGCCTGTGCCTTGTGCCATCCCTGGGCGACTGGGCAGATGCCATCTGAGGCTTGTCTGCACCTTGGGCTGACCCTGGATAGCTGGGGGGCTGAGGGGACTGGGGGACTCTGGAGGCAAGTACAGGGCAAGACTGGACAGGCCCGGCCTTGCTGTGCACCTGCTGCCCTGGCGGGGCTGAGGGGATTGGACGCCACCCCTCTTGTGGCTGTGGGCACTGCCATCTTTGAGGGTGTGGCAGTCAATTAGCATATTCCCTCCTTATTGGCTATGGGCGCTGCCATCTTTGCAACAGCATGAGGGTCAATTAGCATATTCCCTCTTTATTAGAAAGGATATTTGGAGAAATTATTTTCTCATAAATATTTTTTCCTATCTGTAGGACAAATCCTTAGAAGAATAATTATTGGATCAAATGTAGTAGATACTTTATATTTGAGAATTAAAACTAACATCCAAAAAGTTTGCATAAAACCATGTTCTAACAACAGTAGTGAGATTCTGTTGGCTATTGATTTTCATTCTGAAAGCAAAATATACCAATTTACTAAAGCTTTACTTTTGCTCTTCAGTAAATTTTTCTTCCAGCATAAATTTTGGATGTCCCTTGCATTATTTATTCTAATATAATTTATATTGTTGTTGTCTATTTTAAAATATATTTCCAGTTGTGTATTATTATTTCAGAAAACATATGTTTTAATTACCATTAATTGTCATTTACCTAATATTTTAATTTTTAGCTCAGGGCTTTCAAGTAAAAAATCTCATTTGCAGACAATTATAATTATGTATTTTCTTCCCTCTATTTTAGTATGCATACTTATTTGATTCACTGTTTAATTGCACTGGCTAGACCTGTGAAAATAATGTTAAAAGTCCAAATATCTATTTGTTCTCTATTTTTTCTTATAAAATTTTGTATTTTTAAAATTTATTTTAGGACATAAATTATTCACTTATTTGTAATGTTCTTTGCCCTAAAGAAAATTCTCTTCTGAAATTCAGAATTCTTGAGTCAGGAATCATTAAATAAGATTTGAATACAAGAATACAGTATTGTCAATAGGCTCACATTTTAAGATAATACCATATTGATATATTAAAAATAGTATAAACAGAAATCTTGCAAGGAAAGAAGGGAGAGAACATCCTTTCATTAAAATAATGTCTCATCACATTTGCTATTATTAGGGAAGATTGAGCCTGATGGACTAAATTGTACTTTGCTTTCTGACTATACTTGTAAGAGCTATTTGACCTTTCTGTAACAGAACTCATGCTTATAAATTAGATATACTTAAATATATCTAATTTGCTATGTTTCAGAAAAAATGGTAAAGAATGTTGAAAATATGGATAATGAGATGGGTGAGTTATACAAGGCTTAGATAGGACCATGAGATTAACAGTTATCAATAAACCACTAAATAGCTTGTAAATTCTCTCTTGGTATAAGAAAGGTTAATAAACTCAGATTTAAAAGTACTAAAAGGGACAATCTAAGTAATTACTTTGTGAAACTTACTTCAATCCTAGGTAATGGTCTAGAAAATATAATAAGGTAATTGATCTTTTGAAAGAAGGAACTGATGAATTGAATGAAAAGTTGTCAGCACATGTTTCTGAGACACAATTGCAAACTAATGAAATAAATAAATTTTAATAAAGTGAATGGTAAAGTTGACAAAGACAATGTGCCATGTGTGAAGTAACAAGGTTAATAGCATATACATGATGTTCTATTGCCTGCTTCTTTTAACAAACAATGCATCATGAGCATCATTCAAAATGGCTTACTATCAATGAAATTATGAGAAAGTATCTTACTTGCAATATACTAATTCCATCATAAGTTTCCTTGCCTGTATTTTTTTCCTTTGGATAGTTTCATTTATATATTTTCTTATTTTATCATAAGCTTTCTGAAAGTCTTAACCCCTGGTCTATGTATTTCACAGCACTGTTAATAAAACTCCCTTTTGCCACATATATTACTTTTACAAAATACAAGGTACTGTGCATTTTATTACCCCTTTATAAAGGAAATAGTTCTTTTTTCCCCCCTTTCTGTCTATATACAAGACCTCTGTCAGAATTTACTGCTACCTGTGAAAGAGTTTTGCTTAACTGATGGGATGGGTAGCTTGTGGTTCACTCCACCTCTTTTAGTTTACATTAGGACAAGCCTTTGCATAACAAACAAATAAGCAAACAGAAATGCCTAATTATAAATTTTAAGTAGCATAATTATTCAAAAAATAAGTACTTAAAGGAAAATATAAAGATAGTGCCATTGAATTATAAGCGAACAGTTATCTTTCAAAATTTCAATCCTTAGAGTTATTACTTTGATTTAAGCTTTTCTTCTCTCCAATCATTACTATGTCATTATCTCATAGCTCCTTAAATAGCCATGAGTTTTTGTGTAAAATTTATGTTAAGCCTTCTAAAGAAGAATACACTCAATTCTGTAGTCATGCATTCATTCATTTAACAAAATAATAAAAGAAAAAAGCTTATATGTGCCAATCACTGTTCTTAGGTGATATAGCAGAAAGGAACATGAAATTCTTGCCATTGTGGAACTTACATTCTAATTGGGAGAGATAGTCAATAAACTAACAAACAAACAGTATACTTTCAGGAAGTAGTAATATGGCCAAATAAGAAGATGAAGAATGATAGGTGATAGGGTAATTTTTAGAAGGATATCCCAGGAATGCAGCGGCATTTGAGCAGATACTGAATGACATGGAACTAAGTTAGAAGATATTTCATTCCTGGCATAGAAATCAGAAAGAAAAAAATTAATACTATGGTTATAAGTTTGTTATTAATGAAGAAGAGCAAAATTTCTTCCTAAAATGACCTAGGAGTAATATGGTAGGAAATGATTTAGAGGAAAGGCTTTGTGCAGTTAATAAAGGTTCATTGTTTTTGTTCTGTTTTATCTTTTTTTTAGTGACAGAAATAGCATGATTTTTGTTTTGATGTAATTAAAAGAAGGTGTAATAATGGTGTGTTTTTGAATATGGTTTACAACTGTTCTACTACCAATAATATGAGGTAAGTGGACGGTAAGTAATAGAGAATAATGACTACCTTTTAGAATTATATTACCATAGTCCAGGTGAAATAATTTTGGATACATTGTGAAGGCATGTCTGAGAAGATATTTGGATGTGGTGTGTAGCTGAAGGATAAAGCTCAAGGTCAAAATTCACAACAAAATTTTATTTGTGCAATGGTGCTGATTTAAGTGACTTTTACTGAGGAGGGTGCCACTTGGACAAGAATCAGTAGGTGGGTAATCAACAAATATTTGTTTATATAAAGTTTGAAATTTTTTTTAGACCATCAATCAATGATTTTGAGTAGGCACCCAAAGATAAATTAAAATAAAGATGCATATCCTATCTAATAAAGAGGGAATATGCTAATTGACCTTCATGCCATCACAAAGATGGCAATGCCCACAGCCAATAAGGAGTGAATATGCTAATTGATGCCCCATCCTCAAAGATGGTGACACCCACAGCCAATAAGGAGTGAATATGCTAATTGACTGCCCCACCCTCAAAGATGGTAGCACCCATAGCCAATAAGGAGGGAATATGCTAATTGACTGCCCCATCCTCAAAGATGGCGGTGCCCACAGCCAATAAGGAGGGAATATGCAAATTGACCACCACACCCTCAAAGATAGCGGGGCTCACAGCCACAAGATGGCAGCAGCCAATCCCCTCAGCCCTCCAGCTGCCAAGGCACAGGCAAGCCTCAGATGGCAGCTGCCCAGCCACCCAGGGCCTCCTGAGGCTCAGGTAACCAGGGCTGGCAGAGGCTTGCGCTGCCGGCAGTGGCATCAGCAGAGGTGTGATGGGGTGTCACCTTCCCCTGATCACCAGGTTGCCTCCCACCCCTGAGGGCTCACGGACTGTGAGAGGGGGCAGGCCGGGCTGAGGGACCCCCTCTCCAGTGCATGAATTTTCATGCACCAGTCCTCTAGTGTAGATATAATTATGGTCATTAGGGAAGCAGTAAGCCCTGAAGATGAGCCATTCAAGCCATATGCATATAGGAATCATGGAAGCACACGTTTGTACAGATCCACTGATAATTGCTAAGTGAATAATTATGTGCGCTGACCAGTTTGGCTTAGTTGGTTGGGCGTGTCCGGTGCACCGGAGAGGTTGCCAGTTCAATTCCCAGTCACAGTACATGCTTGGGTTGCAGGCTCGGTTCCAGGTAGGAGGCATGCAGGAGGCAGCTGATCTATGTTTTGCTTTTACATCAATATTTCTCTCTCTCTTGCTCTAAAAATCAACAAAAATATTTTTTAAATAATAATAATCTGCACTTTTATGGGATATAAATTTCTTACATTTCTAACTAGAAAATAACTATGTGTGCTATTAATGTGATAATCAGTTCTGTGGAAAATTCTGTGATAACCCTATGTAAACAGGCTAACATTTGTCAAAAATTTGGACATGTCTATTTTACCAAACTATAGATTATCAGAGGCTAGAAATCATGCTTGCTAGTCTGCTTATGAACATGAAATCTGGCTTGAAGAACTATTTCAACTGTTAGTGGTGAGGGAGAATTATTTACTCCCTTATCAGATTTCCACTTTTACTGGGATGAATTTAAACCACTGACAAGATGCTCTGTGAACACTGAACAGTTCTTCCACTGCAATACTCTCCACATTTGTACACTACTAGAGGCTTGGTGCATGAAATTCAAGGAAGGGGGTGTTCCTCAGCCCAGCCTGCAATGACGCCAGTGTCCCTCATGCCCCGGCTGGCCTCTGGCCAGAGACCCGTCCGCCTGCCCTCTCTCCCTCCATGGGCTGGGGCATGCGGGACGCTGGGGCTCGTCGCCTGGGGAATATTGCCAGTGTCCAGCGTCCCGGCCACTATGGGCGCCACCATCTTTGTGACGGAGTGATGGTTAATTTGCATATTACCCTTTTATTAGATAAGATGCTTTTTGGTCTTCTGTAGTTTCCATTTCAAGTCTAGTGACTTCCTTGGAAAGGCCCTGTGGGCCTGTTAAATGAGACTTCAAATACCTTATTTGTTTCTTTGATCTTTACCATAAGAGTCATAGTTTTTGTTGTCTCTCTTATTAATGAACCAATTACATTCTATGGGGTACAAAGCAGTGTAAGCAGCTGTCTTCAAATCTTTTTCAGGATAGCGTTTTATTTGAGTAAGGGAATTAGATTAGTCACAAGCTAATGAAAAATTAATATATTTTATATTGACATTTGAGTGACTACTTTCCATTCATATATAAAGTATATGTGTCTATAAAAGGTGGGATTTGTTTATAATTTAAGTTGTCTACTAACCTTAAGGATAATGAGGTAAAGACATGTGGAACTTATAATTTCTAATTGCGATAGCTTGAACATAAGTATGGCCTAAATTCTCAAAGAAACTCCTTCAGTATTTCTTTGAGTGTGAAATAAGTGTCAGTATTTTAACTAATCCCCTCTACAAATGACAAGTATATCCCATTAGCAGAATAACTAAAATTTGTTACAAAGCTATGAGAGAAGTTTGGTTAGAATTTTGTTTTAAATAATTCACCACATAAATATGTTTTCAAATTATCTAAATGTAAATACTGAATTTTATTGGATTTTGTGGCACTTTTTTAGGATATAATTGGTCACATTTTGAAACTTTTATGATTATATATTATTTAATGTGGCCCCCTAAAGTAAAGGGAAAACTTCTTTTATATTTAATAAAGTGATCACATATATATTGTTAAAAACCCAAATAATTTAAATTATTTCTAGCATTTTACCTATACACAAAATAATTTATTAAACTATTTCCATATAAAAACTATATTATAATACATTTATTAAATTAAATACATTTATCATTTGTATAGACTATTTTTTTTATTTTGAAGAAGAAAATACATTTATTTTATCAAAGCACATTTATGTTTCTCCATTTTTTTTTGTGATAGAGGTTAATAAATTAACCTTTTTTATATCAGGCAATGGACATTAGGCAACTTAAATTTCAGTGTGACTTGCCTCCTTGTTTTATGTCTTGTTAATATGGTATTGTACATCTAAAAATATTTTATTTTTCTAACATGGCTTCTAAGATAGGCTATTTTCACATACCTTGATTCTAACCATATGGATTTACCATGGCAAATCCTTTTAACATTTTCTAACAATATCTTAAGTTGTGGAGCATAACAAAAATTTACTGCTAGAGAAATGCTAACTTTCTGGCATGAGTATATAATAAGGATTTTTCATTTCTGTGACTTCCTTAAGTGTGGTTATAATAGTTTAATTCATTTGAATGATGACAGACTTAAAATCCAGTAAAATCGTTTTCTTCTCAAAGAAACTCTAAAAAGTTCTCTTTCTAATTCTTTTTGCCTATGTAATTCTAGACTTTAGATTTTTGGTTGTTTTTTTTTTACCAAAAGCAATGCCTCATGAGATGCCAAAAATAACATTTGTTCAGATTATGTTGATAGTGGACTAACTCAATATTAAAATACTAAGAAATTTTATAATTATAAGAATGTGGCTTATAGAGGAATCAAAGTACAAAATAAAATGACAGGCTCAAAATGAAGATTTCTTATAGGAATATTTTGTAATGGAATATGGATTGTATAATTATCCTATGATTCAAGTTATATCCTGCAAAGCATAAATCCGTGCTTGTAAAGCAGTGCTTTGGCATGTATTTGATGTAATATAGGCATAGTCTATTCCAATATACATGAGCAATTAAGAGATATCCTACATAATCAATAAGCTTGAGACATTTTAAATATTCATTGTACATTAAACCAAGTTACTTCTTGACCACACATATCTTGTATTAACTTATAAATTCAGATATTCTCACAAATGAATACGCATTTACTGGCAAACATGTGCAATAAAGTAGATGAATTTCAAAATGGTAAATATTGATTATTATTAGATAATTATAAAACATTGAATTATATTTATCTAACTTCAAATAACCCTATTCCTTGAATATTAAGAAAGCAATTGATGACACATTAATGACTTTTAGCTTAAATAATCAAAATGAAATCATTTTCATATTCCAGGAATGCAAATTGTTGATATAAGAAAATGTTCTAATTTCTTTAAAATTAACTTTCTCAATAAAATTATTAAATTCTTCAAAAAAATAACCATGAGATTTTTAAATATCTAATAATGGCAAGCTAAGTTGCTTGGGTCAATAAAAACAAAATAAATGTATTAAATCTAAAATAGCATATGCTTAAAATCATTAATAATTTTAAAAAGAGAAAATCTGGGTCAAATATTACACAAAACCTGTAGTAAGAGAAGGAAAGAAGAAAACATAATTAAAACCACTTTTTATCATCACAGCCTTTATCCATTCTCTAGTTCACTCTACATTGCTTTCCTGCTTGAAACAGACCACAAAAGACATAGATCACAGCTCAGGGTTTCGCCACTTTCACCTGTCTTGAATTGGGATCCCAGTAACTAAATCCATCAATTAAAAGAGAACAAGTGCTGAGAAATCAGGAAGGGCACAAAATGGAAAAGAAGGGAAAAATGAAATTTAAAGGAAAAGCCATCTTGGAGAGTTTATGGTCATAGACTTGACCTTTTATTGTGTATGCATTCTGAATATGTTCAGCCTGGCTGAGTCGGGGATCTTTACATTTAAATTCAGTGTGAGACTTTCTCAAATCTATGGTACCAGAAAGGAAGGAAATGGATATCTGGAAGGAAAGGATGAGTGTCTTAAACTTCAGGGAACACTAATTATTGATCAAGGTCAATGAACACAAGCTGTGAAATACTACAAAGCACACAAGGGCATAAGAAATGCTGAACCTGAGTAAGTCAACAGGACTACATCTAGCAGGCATTCATAGTCTACAGATAATATATTTATATGTCATATTTAAAACCTATATTCAACCTGTTTAAAAAATATTTTTAAAAAACATATTGGAAACTAAAAAGTGGTAAAGCATATTTTTCAAAAATAACCAGACAGGCAACTATAAACTTAAACTTCCAGCCTTGTTGGAGAAAATGGTACCAGACTTTTTCATCTAATTTTTAAGCAGAAAGGAAACTGAAAATATCTGTTTGGGATATTGGGAAGCCTACAGCATATGACCATAATTCCTGCGTGAAGGAAAACAAACAAGGTGAACCCTAATACAACCTCAAGAGTCTTTGTGAAGAGGCTTTCTAAATATGGTATAAAGGTGGGTGACCTGAAGAACAGTCACTGTGGTGAGCTGAAGAACAAGAAATCACATTTCATGGCAGCTGAAGCAGCTGTGACTTGTAGGGGGGAAAACGACAAAAGGGGTGGTATACTGAGAAATGTTTACATATATATTCATGCCATACTTTTTAGACTGTTGTTAGATACCAATATTCACATGTATACAGTGAAAACACAAAGGATTGATAAACAAATTTCAGATGCTATGCAGAGCTGAGAGACATATGAGTTTCCACCACCCAAATAGAGATATAGTTCAACATACTGTGTATTCAGTTAGAGCCACCTAAAAAAATGAGGACTTGATAGTGGGTCTCAAATTATTCTTAAGAAAAGGCTACACTAGATCCATCAAACAAAAATTAAAAAGAAGCCTCAAAAAATTCAGGTTTTTCCCAGCAGGTGTGGCTCAGTGGTTGAAAGTCAACCTATGAACCAGGAGATTCCTGTTTGATTCCCGGTCAGGGCATATGCCTGGATTGTGGGCTCGATCCCCAGTGTGGGACGTGCAGGAGGCAGCCAATCAATGATTCTATCTAATCATTGATGTTTCTCTCTCTCTCTCTCTCTCTCTCTCTCTCTCTCTCTCTCTCTCTCTCTCTCTCTTCTCTCCCTCTCTCCTTTCCTCTCTCAAATGAATAAAAATATATTAAAAAAAGATTCAAGTTTTATCTGTAACTTAACTTTCCAAATAATAATAATATTCTTGGAATGAAGAAAACAAAATATAGATTATTAACTCTAAAATACACAATGTCAAACATCCAAAAAAACAAAAACAAAACACCAAACTTCACTAGTAGAAGAAAAAGGTCAAATGATAGAAAGAATAAATAAGTTAATTAATTAATTAATTAAGCAAGGTACAAAAAATGATAGACATGACAGATTAGCAGACAACTGCTATAAAACAGCTACTGTAAATAAGACCAATGTTTTAAGGGAAAACATGATTATAATGAGTAGAGAGATGGAATCTTAACAACAGAATTTCTGACATTAAATATTCACCAGATAGATATATGAGAAATTCAAATAATGTACAAGAAAGTATCAGTGAACTTAAGCCATAGTGATAGACAGTTATCTAACAAGATTTAGAAAAACATAGACTGTTTCCAAATCTTGGTAAATTGTGCTGCTATGAACATAGGGGTGCATATATTCTTTCTGATTGGTGTTTCTAGTTTCTTGGGATATATTCCTAGAAGTGGGATCACTGGGTTAAATGGGAGTTCCATTTTTAGTTTTTTGAGGAAATGCCATACTGTTCTCCACAGTGGCTGCACCAGTCTGCATTCCCACAAGCAGTGCACGAGGGTTCCTTTTTCTCCTCATCCTCCCCAGAACTTGTCATTTGTTGATTTGTTGATGGTAGCCATTCTGACAGGTGTGAGATGGTACCGCATTGTCGTTTTGATTTGCATCTCTCGGATGATTAGTGACTTTGAGCATGTTTTCTTATGTCTCTTGGCCTTCCTTATGTCTTCTTTTGAAAAGTATCTATTAAGTCCATTGATCATTTTTTGATTGGGTTGTTTATCTTCCTTTTGTTAAGTTGTATGAGTTCCCTGTAAATGTTGAAGATTAAACCCTTATCGGTGATAACATTGGCAAATATGTTCTCCCATGCAGTGGGCACTCTTGATGTTTTGTTGATGGTTTATTTTGCTGTGCAGAAGCTTTTTATTTTGATGTAGTCCGATTTGTTTATTTTCTCTTTAGTTTCCATTGCCTAGGAGCTGTATTCATGAAGAAATTGCTTCAGCATATGTCTGAGATTTTGCTGCTTATGGATTCCTCTAATATTATTTTTGATAAATAATATGTATAATCAATTTTGAAGCTTACATGAGACCTAAAAAAATCTAGAAAGATAAAATTCACCGAACTATCTAAAAAAAAATGAAAAATCTGACATATATATGCCCTTTTAAAAATTAAATTATTTTATAAATAATTTATAATTATATATTTTATATACAATACAGAATTTTACTATAACTTATTTTATTTATATTTTATTCTAAAATGTAATGTATATTCTTTAATTTATAAATTATTTATGTGAACATTTTAAAAATTATAAATAATTCATAGTTAAATTAAATAAATGTATTTTAAATATACACAGTCTGTATTTAAAAATATATCATTTGAATTATATTTTTAAGCTTTATTCTCAGAACATGTAATTTTGTATGTGGGAAATCCATAGACATCTAAATATAAATGATAATATTAATAAAGAATATTGTAAACTACTGGATATGAAATTGTTATACAAAATTGACTTGCATTTTTATATTCTAGGAACAAATAAAAAATTTAGATAGATAAAATTTAGAATAACATCAGAACTATGAACTCTCTATGTATAAATGTAAATAATGATGTACATTTACCAATGATATAATTTAAATAGTATTTCTATGGAAAATATAAAATTATATTAGATATGATAAAAGGATTAAATTAATGTATTTTGAATAGCATATTCATGATTTAACACTAGATATTTCCTAGTTACTACAAATTAGTAAATATCTTTATTAAATCTAAACCACTGTCCAAAAATTTTTGCAGTATTGGCAAGCTTTCGCTAATGTATATGTTGAGTGCAAGGTTATTTCAAAGTTAAAGTTTAAAAAAGCCTATCACTTTATTAGCTGCTCACTGTACTTAGTTTTTTTAAAAGATTAATATTACCTAAAACACCATTGACTTACAATTTATAACTATTTCTCAGATTAATCACAATCCACAATTTAAGAACAAAAACCTCTTATTAAATGCAAAGCATTGTACAATTCTTGTAAAAATCTAATTTGAAGGTATTGGAGATACAGATACTGTCAACAGAGTACACAATATTTAATTATTTAAAGTCACTTGATTAATTTTCCCTACTTTTTACCCCCTTATGATGTATTTTGAAGGAAAAAGTAATAACAACAATGGAAGTAAATACAATGTGTTGAGCTAGAACGGTAGAAATCAGGATATCCAGGAGAGACATTAAGTTTTAACCAGAGTAATAGAAAATTTTAATAAAGGAAAAGAGAAATGTTATTTACATTGCTAGTAAGAAAGGACACTTCTTGGTTTTGAATGTGGGGTAGAGGAAGAAACATCATCAGTAATTCCTGTAGTTTATTAAAATTAAACTAGCCATCTTTCCTCTCTCGGCAACATTTAGAGAAAGTAGGAGGTACTGTAAAGAACTCATGTTATAGAAGCTTTGAACAGACTGTCCAATCTATGAGGAAAGGCATGGGGGTGAAGGGGTAAGAGATCAACCAAAGGACGTGTATGCATGCATATGAGCATAACCAACAGACACAGATCGGGGAGGAGGGGAGGTCATGTGCTGGGGGTTGGGGGCGGCCGGAGAGAGGTCAATGGGGGAAAAAGGAGACTTATGTAATACATTAAACAATAAAGAATTTAAATTAAAAATAATAATAAAATAAATTTTAAAAAGAGCTCATGTTTACATATTATTTCTGCCTATTCAATAGTTATTTCATTTTATCTGTAAACAAATTTCTTCAGATAGTTTACAGCAGCATGTAGTTAGAAAAACCTATTTGATGATTTATTGAGCAGATCAAGAAAAGTGGTTCTCAGCTGCATACATCAAGATTGCATGGTATATCTAGCTTCTGCAGCATGTATCTTTATGATATAATGCCATTTGTGTTGTCGTTTTTCTACTTTATTTAAATATCTAGGTAATCTATTCAATAGCAAAAACTGTTGTCAATCATGGATGACAAAATCAGCATTTTGTTATCTGATAATATATAGTCTGAGGTAAGCAAATATGGCTGACATCTACATTATTACCATACCACTTTGTATACCAAATATAAATTTTGACATTGTGAAATGGCTTATTTTAATAGACTGAGTAAAGTACAAAGCATTTTTATTTTGTGAGTGTCACCTTCAAGAAACTCTTGGAATTTTTCACTTTTATGTACTTTGAGTCTTGCATTGAAGGTTATGATATGACATAAACCTCTTTGACTACAATCTAATTCAAGTTTACATTAAGTATATATCCCAGCTATATAGCACCATGGAGTATGTGACAATTTTTCTTATGTAAACAAGATTTTGTCAAATATCGACACACAAAATGCAGATGTAAATTTATCTGATGTCTATGGATACTATCCTCTGCTTCAGTGTATAGTCATTTTTTTTCTTCTTTGTGTTTTCTTTGGATAGCTTCATAGTTGTGTGACTATCAGTCACAGAATTGAGGGAAAAATGTGGACTCGGATATCTGGGTTCAAAGCTTTGCCATTTCTCTATTTTATTATGTTTAATGTTTGTGCTGAAATCTAACAAACATACAGAAAATTGCGCAATTAGTGTTCAGCTCACTAAATTTACAAAGGCCCAGTGTAGCCAGCACCCAGATTAGTAAACAAAACACTGCTAGCAACACCTTGCTCTCCCCCTTCTCCCCTCAGCCATTAAACATTCCGTAAAGGGGATCATCACTGACTTGCAACATCATGGACTAGTCTTGCCTGGTTTTATATTTTATTTAGAATATCATATATTACTAATCATTTGTACCTGGCTTCTTTAACTCAAACCAACACTATATTTGGGAGATTTATCCATATTGAATGTAGATTAAATTGTTCCTTCTCACTGCTGTATATTTTATTGTTTGACTATGAGACAGTTTATTTACCTATTTTAATGTTGATGGATATTAGGACATTTTTCAATCTTTGACTTTTATTAGAATTGCTATGTGCATTTTTGTACATACTATTGTTGAATATTTAAACACTTCTATAGGTTGTCTGCTAGGGACAGGAATTCCAAGATTATAGAAAATGCATATATTCAGTGTCAGGATCTACTGCCAAACAATTTCCCAAGGTGTTTGTACCAATTTGCACTCCCACTGGTAGTATATAAGAGTTCTATTAGGTTGACATATTGGTAAACAGTTGACATTTTCAGTCTTAATTTTTGTTCTGGGTGGAACAGTAATTGTAATTCACTGTACTTAAATTTATAGGGCTGGGCAAAAGTACATTTACAGTTATGAGTACAGAAAGCATAGAGTTCATTCCTATATTATTATTTATTCTTGTAATGTATACTTTTCCATACAAGAACTGCAAACCTGCTTTTTCCCACCACACACACACATACACACACACACACACACACACACACACACACACACTCTCATTATATGTGGGCTGCTGGCACATCTGGAAGTTTTAAGAATTCATTCCAGGCTCATTCAGATTGTTCTCAAAAGGCCTTCCTTTACAGCTGCATGACTGAGGGTTCTGGCTTCTGCTTACTGTCTCCTGAAAGCTTTGCTCAAGGCTTAAAGGCCTACTGCAGTTTCTTGCCCTGTGGGCTTCCTCAGCATGGCTGCAATGTCTATCAATCTGGCAAGAATTATTTACTCCACACAGTTTAGACAGTGTTTTATACAACATAACAAAACCTTGGAAGTGACATCTCAACGCCATTGTCCTGTAGTGCAATCTAATCACAGGAGTAACATCCCTTCTGCTTTACTATATTCTATCAGTTACAAGCAAGTTATAGCCCCGCATATAAGGGAGAAGGGTCACACAGAGCCATGGACCTCAGGAAGTGGAATAATCATTGGGGGGATACCTTAGCATCTGTCCACAAAAAATCTTGAGGAAATAAAAGGGCAAACCCCAGACAGTAAGAATAAATTTGCAATTATTTTCATGAGGAGTTTATATCCAGGGTACATAAATAACCCTCCTATAAATGTATAACAAAAAAACAACAGAGATCCTAAGAATGCAATGGACAAAAGACTAGAACAGAGACATCACAAAAAGGAAAATTGAATAGAATATAAATATATGAAAGTTACTCAACATATCACATATATGGAAGTGAAATTACAATAACAATGAAAATCCAATAACCAGAAAGGCTGAAATAATTGGTTGTAAGACTATGAAATAATAAGAATACTTAAATTCTGCCAATGGCAGTAAAAATTTGTGTAACTACTTTGAGTCCAGGTAACTGATCATAACAACAGTAATTTGTATGTTAAGTGCATTAAAAATCATATGTAGATATGTTTTGGGTATATTATTGCCCTATTAGAATGGAAACTAGTCAAATAGTCTTCATTGGTAATATAGATAAATGTATTGAATTATATTTATGAATATAATTTTAAATAATATTGAAAATAAGTGAAATATTGCTATATGCAACAACATAGTATTAATTAAGACATGCCTGAAGCAGAAAAGTACACATTAGATTATTCCAGTCACAAAAAAGTACAAAAGGATGAAAATTAATCCATGGAAGTACAATTAACAATTAATTTTATAGAAGAACTTGGTTACACTTCTATAGTCTTGCTGTTATTTTATTAATTTGTATGATGATTATATAGTTGTATTAACTTTTTGATAATGTATTGAGCTTCTCACATAAGATTTATGTACCTTTTTAATGTTTGTTATACTTTAAAATTATTTTTAAAACTGTAATTCAAAATTACGACCTCAAAGTGTTTAAATTTTATTTCAAGTTATATAACTAAATTGTATTTAAAGAAAAAAACCTTTCAGGAATATAATTACTTATTTGTTGACATTTTAAATGTGTTAATGGAGGCAGCATCTGTTTAATTTATAGAAGTAACATTTATATTATTTGAATAAATAGGTCCATGGGTTAATTTATAAAATATATTGGTATCTTTTCAAAAGCATTCTAAACTATCTCACTATGTAAAAGTTATTAGTATTTATTTATTTTTCCAGGAAGTCAATGTTATTACCTTATATGCCCCTTTTAGGTACATAAATTATACCTAAAGGAGGTTTTGAAGACAAAAGTACAATTAAAATAATTTTAGTAGCAAAGAGTGTTAAAAAGTAGTGAAACTTCCTGGAACTGATGTAGAATGAGTAAGTGTGTTCATTTTACTTTGCCTCAGAAATTAAATTGAATAGTTACTTTAAAAATTAATGCCGAGAAAATTGACAGTTAAAATATTATAAAAGTTTTTCTATCAGATTGCAATATAAATATTTCAGCAGAAATATGAAAATGTGTTGTATAACATGTCATAACTGCAAAAGGTAGTAATATAATGCATTGTTTTTAATATGCCAGAGTTTTAAATTAAGATGTATATGATTTTTTTTTAAATATATTATTTCCTTCAGAAATTTAAAAAGACAAGCGGAAAAACCAGTTAATTTAATTTCAAAATGAACATGTATTGAATAATGATTTACCTTATACCTTATATAATCCTGAAGTAATCCTCATGAACACTCTGAATTAGATGCTATTGTTCACTGAAGTAATTGTCATGGCAACTCTATGAATTAGATGTTATTGTCCTCATTAGATATAGAAATTGAGGCTTAAACGAATTAAATAACTTGCCCCAAGTTAAACAATTTGGGAATAGAACTGTTCTGTGAATCCTGACACTAAATCAGTAATCTTAATCATTCTACAGTTTATTTAGCTGGTAGACATCTTTGATTATATATGTCTTCTTCACATCCTGTTTTAGACTTGTGAGAGATTCTGAGATGTACAAGAAATTCTTAAAATAAGATTTGCTGTTCTTAAATATTGTATATAAATTAATTACTCTAATGTAGGGCAAAAAGTATTATACATAAAATTAGCCATACACATGGCTATATGAAGACAGATAATTTCAACTGACTGGTTTATGTGACTCCAGATCTTAAACCAAATTCCAAGCCCTAATTGTTATTGTCAACATTAGATGAGGTAAAGAGGGTTGGAAGTGTTTAAGGTTTAGCTTGGAAAGGTAGAGATTTAGAATTGATAAATACTTATTTTTGACATAGTAATTATGAAAGCATGGTGAAATTATTAGTTGATTCAGAGAAGAGTATGTTAGGCAGAATAATGGTCTCTCTCATCATTACCAAAAGATGTTCATACCCTAATTCTCAAAACTTCTGAATACCTTACATGGCCAAAGCTACTATAGATGTGATCAAGGTTATGGATTTTGAGATGAGGATATTATCTTGGACTAGAGGCCTGGTGCACAAAATTCATGCATGAGGGTGGGTGTTCCTCAGCCCAGCCTGCACCCTCTCCAATCTGGGACCCTTTGCAGGGATCAGGCCTAAACTGGCAGTTGGACATCCCTCTCACAATCCAGTACTGCTGGCTCCTAACCACTCACCTGTCTGCCTGCCTGCCTGCCTGCCTGCCTGCCTGCCTGCCTGCCTGATTGCCCCTATCCACTCTGCCTGCCAACCTAATAGCCCCCTAACTGCTCCCCTGCTGACATGATAGTCCCCAACTGCCCTCCCTTGACAGCCTGATTGCCTTCAAATGCTATTTCCTGCCAGCCGATCAACCCCAACTGCCTTCCCCTGTCAGGCTGAGGGGAATGGGGGACTCCAGCTGGATGAGGCAGAGCTGAGGGGAACTGGGTGAGGCGGGGCAGAGGGACTGGGGGATGAAGGCTGGATGAGGTGGGGCTGAGGGGACTGGGTGCCACCATCTTGTGGCTGTGGGCACCGCCATCTAGTGAGAGTGTGATGGTCAATTAGCATATTCCATCTTTATTAGATAGGATTATCTGGGGGAGTGGCCCAATATAATTACATGAGTCCTTAAAACTAGAAAATATTTTTCCAACTCTAGCCTAGAGATGTAATGATGTAAAAAGGGTCAAACAAGTGGGTGCATGAGAAAGATTTGACACCTCATTGTTTACTCTGATTTATAGGTGCTTTGTAAGAGGAATGCAGAGAGGTTTATAGGGAATGTGGGTAGTCTGCATCTGACAGCCAGCAAAGAAAAAGGGATTTGGTACTACCACCACATAAAACTGGATTCTGTCAATACATGAATAAGCTTGAAATTGGTCTTTCTTCTAGAGCCTCCAGAAAATAATGCATTGCTACCAACCCCTTAATTCAATACTGTCAGAATTCTATCCATGTCAGACATCCAATCTACAGAACTGTAAAGTAATAAATTTGTGTCGTTTTATGATGCTATGTTTGGGCAATTTGTTATTGCAGCAATAGAAAACTACTACATTGGGTAATACAGTTTCCCAGCCATTAAGGTCAGTACAGAATAGTACAAGTTCATCAGGACATATAAAGAATTGTGATGTGGAAAAGTTGTACTGGCTATATGTAGGTGAATGGCAGATAGGTTTAAAATTCTCCCAAAGGAAAAGGAAAGAAAGCAGGAAAAGAATTCCACCATTCATTCAAATAGCAATCCCAATTATATATTTTGAATGCAACAACACTGGACTAAAAAGAGAAGATTTCAGAAGCAATACACAGTAAGATGAGATGCATTTTACACCATATCATAGGTAATATTTTGGTTAATAATTTAGTTCATTGTTATATTCATATGTTAATATTTAACAAATACATTTTACTATTTAGAATATAAAAACATTACAACTAAGATTTCAATCCCCTTTTAACTACCAGTCATTATCTTTTTGTAAGTTTAAAATCAAGATGTGTGTGTATGTGCTTCTCTCTGTTACATATCTATACTAATAAAAGGGTAATATTCTAGTTAGACCAGACATCTTCCGGACACCTTCCGGATGTACTTCCGGACAAAGCAGGGGCTGAGGCAGAGGTGGTTAGGGGCAATCAGGCTGGCAGGAGAGAGCAGTTAGGGGGCGATCAGGCTGGCAGGCAGGCAGGCAAGCAGCTAGGAGCCAGCAGTCCTATATTGTGAGAATGTGCAGTCCAGGCTGAGGAACAACGCCTCCCCGCCCCCCCCACCCGGTGCACAAATTTCGTGCACCAGGCCTCTTACATTGTATGTGTATTCATTAAATTTCCCAAAAGTAAAGAAAACATACTTTTGGGTACCATTTTACATGAGTGGTATCATAATTTGAAGATAATTTGGTAAATTGATTTATTTTCAATATATGCCTAATATATACATAAGAGTACATGTAGTTCATCAATCATTTAAAATGATTTCTAGTATATTATGCTAAAATATATTAAAATGTTCTACCACCTAATGATATATATTGAGGTTTACAATTTATCTTTTAACACAAATGTAGGTATTGGATTATATCAATTGACTAAATCAGTGGTCGGCAAACGCTCTCGAGCCACATGCAGCTCTTTGGCCCCTTGAGTTTTTAGCAAAGGCCAGCTTAGGAGTACCCTAATTAAGTTAATAACAATGCACCTACCTATGTAGTTTAAGTTTAAAAAATTTGGCTCTCAAAAGAAATTTCAATTGTTGTACTGTTGATATTTGGCCCTGTTGACTAATGAATGAGTTTGCCGACCACTGGACTAAGTTAATGAAGAAAAACAAATTGAAGTATTGAAAAATATTACAAATATTACTAAATTCTCATATTTTACTCAGCACTATCTAGTAATATCTTATTTTACCAAACACCTTGGGAATTTACTTACCATTCATCCAATGTGTTAAACATTAATAAGAGATAATAGACTGGAGTAATACAAGTTGTCAAAATTCTCAGGAGTTTCCCAGTTCAAGTGATAAGACGTTATGAGAGAAATACTTCTAAGATTTAGAGATTGTGTTCTTCACTAATCACTCTTTCTCAATGGCATCAGAAAACCTACATGGAAGGAAATAGATATTATAAGATTGTCCCCTCCTCTTCAACTATTCCTTCACCTCAACTCCACATTTCCACAGTCTAAATCCTTCATGAATTAATTTTTCTCTTCATTTCATAAATCTGAGTTAAGAAAATACTCCCTCAGGGAAAGGCATGTGTTATAAAATTCAGCAACTGACTTTGGTGTTCTATTTGAAATGTGGCCTTTAATAACTGGTTAGGGAGAACAAGTTATGACTGATATGGAAAGAGTTACATTATTATAACTGATTTATTGATTCAATAAGTGCCTCTATATAATTGCCATAAATAGCATTCGTTACCATTAATTGGAGATTATTTTTAGGTTCATATGAATTATTCAAGAAAGAATTCTGGTGTTGGGTTAAGAACAAATAAAGCACTGTAATTTCAGACCTTATTTCTTAATTGATTTATGAAAAGTAATGTTGAACTTGGCACATACAGTAAAAATCCAAATGTTAATTAATCTAAAGATAATTTCATATATCTCAGAAGATGTTTCTATTAAAAATAAGGGGCAAATCTAAAATCAGAATAAGACAAACAAATGCATTGTCTCCACAAAATCCTTACCATGAATAATTGGAAGAAAGTTTTTAGGCATATATTCAATGGGGGTATCACTGGGCTATCAAATTAATAGATGCTGAAGATAATTTAATATGTTCACAAATTGTTCATGGGCTTATATAGGGAGATTTTTGAAAAAAAGATTTTAGAAGTATGATTATCCAAGAATGACTTATAACTTGTAAGCATGTACAAACAGGTGAAGAGACAGTAGAGTCAAAAGCATTAACCAATCAACTTGAATATATAGAATACTGAAAAATGATGATTTAAGAATTATTTCCAATTTCCCCAGAGAAAGTATATTATTGCCATTTATATTGAAATGTTGTATATAAGTAAATAGTGAAGGCCTCTATGTTATGAACTTATTTAATAAATTAATTAAGACTTAAGTATAGATTTTGAGAAAAATAATTAATATAGAAATAAGCTACATTATATTGCAATTATCTATCTCATGTGTTTCACTTTGTTTTAATAAAAAAGTAACCATAGTTTAAGAATTAAAATTAAATCAACGCTATTTCTCTAGAACTCCTTGATGTGTATTGTCTATTTCCCAGTGAAATTACTTTAGATTAAATTTTGGTCTATTGTTAAACTTCCAAAAAGGAAAGAAAACTAAGGAAAAATCACTAACGCTATTTTTCTGACAAAATTTCTCCATAAGTAAATTAGAGGTCACTTTTTTTAATGTGTTATTAGCACTTCAATTAAGGATCTTTTCAGTTGGAATCACCATATTAAATTCATTCATTTTCAAGCTGAAGAATGCACAGAAAAATGAATAAAATGTACATTCAAAATAAATAATTCCATCAACTATATGAAAGTACCAATATACTATGGTGATTTTTATAACAAAATTTCTGCTAAATGTTTTGAGATTATGCTTGCCTTTTCTTTTCTTCTACTTGTATAACTGTTCAATTCATTCTGTCAGCAAGTTAACAGAAATCAAATGGACAAGAACCTGATGTTCTGAAGAAAGCATTTAGAAAGAGACTAGAGGTTTTGCTGCCTCAGCTGAGAGGTGTGTCTTTACCTTTTTACAGTGATCTGTTACCGCATTTGGACTGTCAAGATAGTGGTAGAAGCCAGGAACATCTTTACCATCTGTGCTTGGCATCCACTTTATAAAGTGACTGCCAAAGGAGAAACAGCTTCTTTTAGTACACACCTCTGTGCCATTTTCCCTACCTTTTAACACTCCATGAGCTTACAGTACAGATGACTTGGCAGCAGTGTAGTGGGCCAGTTGAAAATAGGAGGATTGGGCAAAATTTAGTAAATCCACATGTTAGAGGAAACATTTGCTCTCTGGATACTTCTGGCATGATCCATTTGCTAAACTTTATAGTTTACCTAAATCTTATACTGTGTTTGACAAGAAGTTTCTCTTCTCAAATGCCATGAATAAAATGCATGCATAAAAAGGAATTTAAAGCCTAAGTCAGAACAAATAAATCTCAAATATTCTAAATTCAACAATTTCCATAAATATGGGTAATGGGTGGGAGGGGCTGATGTCACAATACTAGTTTGCTTTATTGGATAATTTTGTAGTGTTTTACAATTTAGACATTGCATATGAAAATAGTGAACAAAAGGAAAAAAAACAACAACTAGATAAACACTGAGATAAAGGAGACCATCAAATGAAAAAGCCTGCAGTCAACATTTTATTTTTCAGTTAGGATGTGTATATAATACATACTAATATGCTAATATGTAAGCATATTAATATATTAATGCCCACTGTGCTCAGGTCATTCTGTCTCATGTCAGTGATTCAAATACTCATTGTAAGCTCCAACAAGTCCATGAATTTTGTGATAACAGCAGCCTTCTGTATGAAATTATGACTGAAACAAAATTTAGTTATTTTGTACCTATTTGAGTTCTGATTAAATAATTTTTAATTAATGCACATCAGTTAATAACTTCCCCAATATCTTACAAACTTTTAAGGGAAATATACATATGAATAAGCTTAATTAACACAAGCAACTTTTGAAAGTTATTATGAAAATCACAAAAGCTTTCTATTACATTTTCAAAAGGTAAAATTCATATATATTAGTGGTAATAAAGAAGTAGTGTTTTAGATAGAATTAAAGACAGTATATGAAAAAGACAATAGGAAATACTGAAGAGTATCTTGTGAGCTGAAGGAATTAGAAGCCTAAGTAATAGTAACTAGCTGGATTTGACTCCATATAGTTAGAGGAATAGCAGGAAATAACACAGGGCAGCTGATGTAATTTTATACATTATCCTCAGATCTGGCTTAGGGATTGTATTTAATTAGGTAAGAAAAGAAGGGAGATAATAAATCAATATATTAAACAGAGAAGTAAAGTATATCAGAAGCACTTAAGCCATATACATGCATGTGTAAGGTAATCTGAGTAAAAATACTGAATACTGGCAGACTGATTACCAGAGATGAAGGCAATGGTAATGAGGGCTTGCACTAAACTAGTGGCTCTCGGAATAAGATGGATTCTAGAGATGTTCCGTTTTGTAACTGAGTCCTCTTGAGGTCTGTCTTTGCCTATCAATATCTCTCAATACAACACCAAAATCCAAATTGTTTTTGAGTGAACAAAACAAAATTCTCTTTAAGCATCTCATTTTCTCTCCTGTATTTCACTGCACATATTTCTTCTCTTATCTCTCTTAACTTTCTTCACTCTTGTCAGGTCACTTGTTTCAGAAGGAAAAATATTTATCTGGAACATAAAGCAAACTGTTTTAAATGTACACAACTTTTGGGAAATAATGCTTTTACAATTCTCTCTCTTTTGTGTCATGACAAGAAATTTCCACCTCTAATTTCCGACACTGAAATTTTGCTAACTTAACTTCTACATTGACAATTATAGACAGGCCAGTCAGGACAGATAAGTATATAAAGGAAATCTGTGGCAGGTATAACAATTTGATTGTCTGTATTACTCCACCCCAATATCTAATGAATAAGCTACAAAGCTTATTGATTGTGATGCCAAAGTTTCTTATTAGTTGTATCTTATGATTCATATACAGTTATCAGCAGAGTTCAGGGTACATATTAAGTACTTAATAATTATTGGCTATATAATCATTTGCATTCCATCTGCTATTGTTAGTGTCAATCCTCTTGTCTAGGTTTTTCCAAATATGAAACTATATAACTCTATGGTCTTTCTCCTTCAATTTATTTGGTCCAATAATACTGGAGCGATAAGTGGATGGAATTGTCAGAGAAAGTACAGCTATATGCAAGAGAGAGAGAGAGAGAAGTAAAGAAAAGAGTGAATATTTGTAAACACCTAGATTTGAGTAAAAAGAATGAAGCAAACTAGAATGAGTGTTATAATCAAAGATAAGCCAGAAAAGCACAATGATTAAGAGAGTTGGAATAAAAAGAGGAAATTGTTACAAAATGTGCTCCAAACGCGGACTAGAAAATCAATATTTCATTTGGTCCTTCTTTTACTGTTTTGGGGAGGTGTGAGACCAGGTTTCTATGAATAAGTTCAGATAATTGAGAAGTAAACAATTGATTGCCATTGCTTTTTGAAGAGTTTTGGAAACTGAGATAAAGGGAACACAAACAAAGATGTGAGCTCCAAGTCACATGATTTTAAACACACAGAACTTGCATGACTACTTGTAAGCAAGTAATAAAAGGGACTGATCTAAACATAGGTAGGCTTTTAAATTGCAGTCTTTAAGGTATTTCTTACCTTAATACGGTATAATTCTATGCAATGAGAAGATGTTAGCATTTTTAAGGTGTAGAAAGTTCAAAGGTGGTGATGTTTCCCTGAGAAAAGAAATTTGCCCCATACCCAGAATCTCCCCTCAGACCCAGAAGATGTCAGCAGCACCCCCAACTCCAGAGTGGTTCGGAAGATGAGGTTGGAGTTTGGTCTCCTGTGGGGACAGATATGTCTGGCTCTGTCTATCCAGCCCTGGGTGTCACAGCTGTAACAGGAGGCTGGGGAAGAGGCTATGTGGAAAGGCAGGAGGCCCTCCTGCTGCGTCTCAAGGCTTCTAGAGTTTGTGTGAGGGGGAGGTTCTCCCAAGCTTGTTTTACCCACATACCTCTGAGGGTCTGTCACCTCCTCTGACAAAGGGTCTACTATATCCTTTGTCTGACATGCAGCACTCAAAGATAAAATATATAAAAAACACCTCTCTGGGATGGAGAAACTGCCTGGAGTCTTGAATGTGGGAAGGGAGCTAGCTATAGGACGAGGCACAGGGGGAGAGTTTCCAGGTGTGGAATCAGCACATACAGTGACCCTGAGCTTGGTGTGTTGGATATACATGAAATCCAATGCACTATATAGTCATAGTAAAGGAGAAAGTGGTAGCAGATTGGTGCAACAATGATTGGACTATTGAAGAGAAGAGATGGAAAATGTCTACAAGGGTGGAAATACCTGATGATAAAATGCTGGAAAAGCCAAGTTGACATAGATCAGACTAACCTTTTGCCTAAAAAGATATGAGGAACATTTAATTATCTAATGTAGGAATGTTTTGGAAGTACAGATCAGAAATTTTAAAGATCGGTGTTCATAG
The DNA here is from genome assembly GCA_025583905.1 of Ia io. Lineage (NCBI taxonomy): Eukaryota > Metazoa > Chordata > Mammalia > Chiroptera > Vespertilionidae > Ia > Ia io. The sequence continues at coordinate 54,509,664 of JAJQQW010000003.1, forward strand.
CAAAAGTAATATAGGAAGCATTCTTCTTAGAAAAAGGCACACAAAGGAAACACAATAAGAAATAAAAAGTTATAGATTCCCAATCACCAATTATAAAGCATTGGTACATTATACATTTTAAATTAAATTTATTGGGGTAACATTGGTTAATAAATTATATAAGTTTCAAGTGTAAAATTCTATATACATATATCATTTGTATGTTGCAAAGTCATTTATTAAGCATTTCCACCTATGAAATTAAGTATGGGGTACTGGGACTATGAATAACAAAATAATGTGATTCTGCCACTGGTAGTTCATACCGGGTAAGAGATAGCACAATCAGGATTCCCACAAGTTTGTAGTAGATACCATGAACATAAATTGAAAAATATGTTCAATAAGTCATAATCATATAAATAAATATCTTTGTTTCATTATCTTCCATTAATAACAAAATCTTTACTGTGTGCACTCTTGAAATTTGCATTAATAACAATTGAAGAGTAATGCATAACCGTGAATTGGCCTCAGGCCTATAATTTGCTCTGTTGGCATGCCTAGAAACTGGTAATGCAAAAGGAATCATAAACATTATCTTGAATTAATGCACCTGCTTGCTGTTTATATGTAATTATTGAGTTCAGTTCCTTCACTCAGATCTATTAAAATATGTAGAAACATAAGGAGTTTCCTTAGATCCTCAACATCTATATGTGCACTGACAATAAACAGTAATGTATAGGTAGATAAATACAACTGATTCTGAAACCTGAAGTCTTAAAAGAAAATTGAGCAGCAAGCTTTGTCAACTAAGATAAAGTGATAATAAATGTTAAATTTTTGTGCAAAGATATGTTACTACTTATTCTGGGCTGGTTCAGTAATACATTATTATCCAACCACCTTCTAAAGCCTCCTAATTAATTTGTTTAATTATTTATTGTGCAATAGAGATGTTGATATTTCTATATAAATTAAACATTGTAATTTTAGTTTCCACTGTTCATTTTACTAAATTATTTACATATTTAAAACATTGGTAATGGCCCTACAATGTGTGCACATTTCCAACTAATTATACCCCAAATAATCTTTTCCTAATATTTTACCTGTTGCCAGATTCCTCCTCAACATCTGTTTGTCTAAAACTATAAAGGTATAAAAACATATATCAAACTCACTAAAAGGCAATCAATCTGTTGCCAAAGTCCCAAATCATTAACTCCAGAATTTTCTTCCGTGCTTTAATATTTCCAATTTTCAGTTGGACACAAACATATTTGTATCATGAGGCACTTCAAATTTGTCATGTACAGAGTTGGATTAAATGACCCATTTAACAAATTAAATACAAACTATATAAAAATAAACAATTGGAATTACATCAAACTAAAAAGCTTCTGCACAGCAAAAGAAACCACCAACAAGATGAAAAGGGAACCCACTGTATAGGATAATATATTCACCAATGATACATCTGATAAGGGGTTAATTCCAAAATATACAAAGAACTCATACAACTAAAGACTAGGAAGAACAATCCTCTCTAATAAAAGAGTAATATGCAAATTAACCATCACTTCATGATAAAGATGGCGGCACCCACAGCCAATAAGGAAGGAATATGCAAATTGATGTGACAAAGATGGCAGCACTGGCTAGAGCCATGGAGCCCGCCGGAGAGGGCAGAAGGAGAGGCGGGTGGGAGGCGGAGGTTGGACTTCCTTGGATGCCCCAGCTGGCTCCATGGCCACCCCCCAGACAAAGCCATAGTGGCAGGGCTGAGGCAGAGGCAGTTAGGGGTTATCAGGGCAGGAGGGGAGGGCAGTTGGGGGTGATCAGGCCAGCGGTAGGGGAAGTTGGGGGCAAGCAGCCTGGCAGGGGGCCAGTTGGGGGCAAGCAGGCTGGCAGGGGGGCAGTTGGGGGAGAGCAGGCTGGCAGGAGGGGGACAGTAGGTGGCGAGCATACCAGTAGGGGGGGGCAGTTGGGGGTGAGCAGGCTGGCAGGGGGGCAGTTGGGGGTGATCAGGCTGGTGGGAGCAGTTGGGGGCAATCAGGCCAGCAAGGGGGGGGGGTAGATGGGGGTGAGAAGGCCAGCGGGGGACAGTTAGGGGCAAGCAGGCTGGCAGGCAGAGTGCTTAGGGGCAGTCAGGCAGGCAGGCAGGTGAGCAGTTAGGCGCCAACAGTCCCGGATTGCGTGAGGGATGTCCAATTGGAGAGGGTGCAGGCTGGGCTGAGGGACACCCCCTCCCATGCACAAATTTTGTGCACTGTGCCACTAGTCCAATTAATAAATGGGCAAACAGCCTGAATAGGCATTTCTCCAAAAAGGACGTACAGATGGCCGAGAGCCATATGAAAACCGTCCTCAACGTCACTAATGATCAGAGAGATGCAAATTCAAGCCACAAAGTGTCGCCTCTCACCTGCCAGAGTGGCCACCACCAATAAACAACAACTACAGGCACTGGGAAGGCTGCAGAGCAAGGGAGCCCTCCGGCACTGCAGGTGGGAATGCAGACTGGGCAGCCGCTGGAGAACAGTGTGGAGCGTGCTCAAGAATTAAAAATGGACAGCCCTTTGACCCAGCAGCCCCACTTCTTGAGGATATATACTAAGAATCCTGAAACACCAAACAGAAAGAATCTGTGCACCCCTATGTTCATAGCAGCACAATTCACCATAGCTAAGATCTGGAAACAGCCCAAGTGCCCATCAGCAGATGAGTGGATACAATTGTTGTGGTACATTTACACAATAAATTGCTATGCAGCTGTAGAAGAGAAGGATCTCTTACCATTTGAGACCACGTGGATGAAACAGAGACTATTATTATAGGCAGAATAAGCCAGTTAGAGAAAGGTAAGTATCACATGATCTTTCTTATATGTGGAATCTAATAAATAATATAGACTGAGGAACAAAATGGTACGGGGGTATGGATTCGTGGAACAGAAGGTCAGATCTCAGAGGCTGTGGAAAACCATGGCCAGTGTGGTTTTCAGGTTCAAAGGCTTGAAGAAAGAGCTGACGCACAAATTAAAACACAGGACAAGCAATATTAATTTGGAACTATAGGGGGGAAGCCAGGGAAAGCTTAACTGTAGTAGTCAAGTTTCACTGAGTCTTTGTTCCTTTTATTTACTAGAGTTCACTGAGTCTGCTTTTATTTACTAGAATACACAATTGCCTTTTAGGAATGCAAACAGACATATCAATTGTAATGTTTAGTAAACAGTAAGATTATCAGGTTTGGGGGAATTTGCTTTAGGATACTGAGTCAGCAATAGGTAATAAAATGCAAATATTCATCCTGTGAATATCAAAGAGCTCAAATTCAGCCTTCTGACAGGACTTCTCACATTTATATTAATTAGTGTTGATCTTGGTTCTCAGCAAGAGGGGAGGAGTGTGGGTGAAACAGGAAGAGATTAACCAAAGAATGTACATGCAAACACATATACATACATAGCCCATGGATATAGACAATAGTGTGGTGAAGGCCTGAGGTGAGGAGGGAGCTGGGTGAAAGAGGGCAAATGGGGGGATAGTGGAGGACATCTGTAATGCCATCAACAATAAATCAATTAATTAATTTTAATTAATTAATTAATTAATTAATTAATTTTTAAAAATTTTTGATTTCAGGCTTGGGTTTCAGCAGACACATTTACTCTATAAAATAATATATAGGTCTCTATACCATATTCAATTTACTTACATAATTAATTAAGCTTGTACCTACCCTGGAATATGTTCTAAGAGTTTTATTTATCTCAGCATGTGATGGTCCTCATTTTAAGATCACTTAAATTATTCCATTTGATTTTATTAGTCATGTATTATTACCTTGATCTGGTAGCTTTACATATTGAAACTAAGAAAATGAAATAATTTCCTGATAGTTACAAAGAAGGTATACAGCAAAGAAAATTATTATCTCACATATGTTTGACACCAAAGTCCATCCTTTAAAACCTACATCATACTTGAAAACAGAATGAGTATTAGTCACATGACACACACAGATATGTTTTATCTTTGACCACTTTCAAATTCATGAATCAAATCTGCAGTGCCTAACAAATGCTGAGAGCTTTTAAAATGTCTTTAGTAATCAATATTTGTGATCATAATCAAATTCTGTATCAAATTAAAGATTAAAATAAAATTTAATATAAGTAAAATAAATTTTATCTAACTCAAAAACACAATTAATAAAGTGTGCTGAAATTTTAGTGGAGATGGTTTCCTTTACATTATTTAGTAAAGGTTAGGGGATTATTTTACTTTAACCATACTCCACCATGAGGAACTAAATTTCTCTGAGAACATATAGAGCTATTTCAACTTAAGAAATAACTATCCTACAGAGCCACAACTTAGAGATTTACAAGTTTAAACAATAAAAAATAATAAGCTGGCTAAATTACCCAGTGGAGAAAACGTCTTCAAAATTTATGAACACATCACCTATAAAAGCACAATGTTACTTTTAAAATACTTTAAAGTCCCTCCATTGTGCTCAAAGAGTTACAATCAAGAAACTATTAAACTCTCCGAATCTGTTGATACCACATTGTTGAATGAATGAATCATGGATAATTTCCTGCAAAGTAATAAAAGATGATCCCAATTTCCATACAGGGAAACATTTATTAGAACATGTAGCCTTTTATACAGCCATGATTAATTACCTGAATAATTTATATTTAATAAAATTTCAAATTTACTTATACTATTTATATATTAATTCATTTTGTGAATTGATGAGGAGATATTTAAAGATATCTTAAGCCCTGACCGGTTTGGCTCAGTGGATAAAGCATCAGCCTGAGGACTGAAAGGTCCCAGGTTCAATTCTGGTCAAGGGCATGTACCTTGGTTGTGGGCACATCCCCAGTAGGGGGTGTGCAGGAGGCAGCTAATCAATGTTTCTCTCTCATCGATGTTTCTAACTCTCTATCCCTCTCCCTCCCTCTCTCTCTAAAATAATAATAATAATAAAAACATATTTAAAAATAAATAAAATAAAGATATCTTAAATTAGATATTATTCTAATTATCTATCACTGTATAAGCAATCATCCTAAAATGTAATGGTTTAAAGGGACAACATTTGTCTTACTCATGAATACACAGTTGGAAAAAACACAGAAGACATGGCTCCTCATTTCTCCATTGTGCAAAAGCTGGTTGCCTCAAAGGCCAACAATTGTAGTCAGCTGAAAGCCTGACTATAGAGTCAATGCTAACTCTCAGCAGGGATACTAGTGGAGGCTCTTACCAGAACACCTTTATGTGAGGAAGTCCAGGCAACACTGGGAAACCACATAAAGGTGTTAATTCACAGTCAACCCAAATAGCAGTCAAAGAAATCAAATCCACTTGGATTTAAAGAATCAGGGATAGCACAAAATGGAGAGTAGTTTGGACTGCCATGCTGTCGTGGACAAAAAGACTGAAGAAACTACCAAACTATAAACAATGGATATGTTTTACGTAAAGGAAAGTGTTATTCAGAGCACAAATAAAAAGTCCGGAGGGTTGAACCAAGAACTGGGGAAAATCTTTCCCCAGTGGGCCAATGCCCTGATGAAATAAGGAACACATGTGTGCAATGGGATTCCAAAATTGGTGTGGGTCACTGATTGTTGTGGTATCTCCTCCGTGAGGAGTGTATCTAGAGAAGTTTTTATGGGTTAATTCCACCAGTGTATGTTCTTGTGTGTTTGCAGAAATAGATGTGTCTTTACAACACACATCTCTCAAGGGAGAAAGATGGTACTAAATGACCTGCACTGAGAAGCCAGAGTTTTGTGTTGAGAAGACGCATTCACACCTGGATCTGACTTAAAAAACAAGGTCCTTAAACCTCTAAGCTAAGGCAAATGATGTCATAGGGCAAGATTTTAATGGGTTTGTAGAGAGTGTATTTTGCATGGAGCCAGAATGTGAATTTTTTGTTATGAGAGAAGGAACTGTGCAAGTTCACATTTCAGAAATGACTGCAAGAATAGTTTCAATAGCACATGCTCTTCCTGGCCCTGCCACTTTTCTGTGAAGAGATGGAATTTATATTCTCTCCTTTTGAATCTGGTTGAGCTTTTGTAAGTTCTTTGAGGAATAGAATGTAGTAGAAATAATATGTGACCTTCTATGCAAGGCCATACAAAGTGATACAGGATAGAGATGTCTACTTCATTCAGATACAAGGATAGAGATGTCTGTATTGGATGACTAAGAGGATTTACCACTGGCAAACGCACCCAGAGTTTTCCTATGCAGCTAAGTGATTAATTGGCATGGAAAATGGTTTCCTGACTTATTAAACACTGAGCTGGGACCCTGGAAATACCTCAAATTTGTGACAAAATAAGAAGCTTGGATCATAAAAATAGAAGGACCATAAAGGACACATTTCTGTGTATGCCGACAAATAGTGCATGAAAAAATGCACTATACTTCACACCTTGGAGATGTCAGTTTCAGAGAGAACATTGTTGCAAGCAAGGCCACTCCTATTCCTACCTTCACATAACCAATCTGGTCTCCAAGGTGATATAATCTGGCATAGAAAAACACATACACCAAAAAAAGAATACACTAATACATAAATAAATAAACAGAGCATAATTATGGTTTAAATTACTGCATAGTTAAGGAAAAAAATCCACAGCCCACATTTATTTATAATATTTAGAGTTGAGACAATGTTTTTTATATTAACTAACTAGGGGCCCGGTGCACGAAATTCGTGCACTGGGGGATCAGGGGTCCCTCAGCCCAACCTGGCCCCTCTCATATACTGGGAGCCCTCAGAGGATGTCCTACTGACGGCTTAGGCCTGCACCCCATGGGGAGTGGGCCTAAGCCGCAGTCTGGCCTCCCTTTGTGGGAGGCAACCAGGCTGATCAGGGGAAGGCACCAGCCCCATCACCCCCCGCTGCAGCCACTGCCAGTAACTATAGCCACCAAGGTGTTTTCATCAACACAAACTCCAGTCCCTTCACCAAGAAAAAATGACAACTTTCTTTAGGCATTTTCAAGATGTGTCTTTCATAGGATATGCATTTCTTTCTTTATTTTTTATCCTCATCTGAGGATATGTTTCCATTGACTTTTAGAGAATGTGGAAGAGAAAGGGAAATACAGAGAGAAACATCAAAGTGAGAGGAACACTTTGATTGGTTGCCTCCTGCATGAGCCCTGACCTGGGCCCCGGCCAGAGAGGAGCCTGCAACCTAGGTACATGCCCTTGATCAGATCAAACCCAGACCCTGCTGTCTGCAGGCTGAGGCATTATCCACTGAGTCAAACTGGCTAGGGTAGGATATGACATATCTTAGCCCTCCAGCAGCGGACCTTCATTTTTTTCTCCAGAAGTGTGGTGGAAAAACCCTAGATCACCTTTTTGGATTCTTATTACCCAAGTTACTAAAAATATTACCAGTGGCATACAGGAAGCTTAGCCAATGTGCAGTCAGAAAAGGTGTTTCCTCTATAGTTCACACCAATGGAGGGCTGGGCCCTGCCCAGGCCTAAAGCCTCTGGCCAAAGCTTTAGGCCTGGGCAGGCCCCTCCAGCTCCCTCTGATCACTGGCTCAGCCCCTTCCCAGGGCTGCCAAGACGGAAAGCCTCTTGGCAGGAGGAGACCCCCAGCTCCCTACAATCAATCGCAGGGGGTCCACTCCTGCCCAGGCCAAAAGCAGACCCCCCAGCTCCCTGCCCAGGTTATTGATCGCAGGGGGTCCACTCTTGCACCAGGCCGAAGCAACCCCCAGCTCCCTGCGATCAATTGCAGGGGGTCTGCTCCGGCAACAGGCCAAAAGCTTCCACTGGAGGCTTTCATCCTGGGGCTGGAGTGGACACCCAGCTCCCTGCAATCCATCACAGGGGGTCCGCTCATGCACCAGGCCGAAGCAACCCCCAGCTCCCTGCAATTGATTGTGGGGGTCTGCTCCAGCACCAGTCCAAAAGCCTACAGCGGACGCTTTCGGACTGGTGCCAGAGCGGACCCCAGGTCCCTGCGATCCGTCACAGGGGGTCCGCTCAGGGCGCCTATGTATGCAAATTAACTGCCATCTTGGTTTGGTTAATTTGCATACTCACCCTGATTGGCTGGTGGGCGTGGCTTGGGCGTAGCGAAGGTGTGGTCAATTTGCATATTACACTTTTATTAGGTAGGATGATTGCTAAAACAAAGAAATATGATCAAGTGAAAACATTTATAATATTCATATTAAAACTACCAGAAAAAAAAACCCTCTATAAGGAATCATAAATTTCTGAGAAGAAAAAAAAAAAAATGCTGTTCTTACTCTTTCCCTCCACACACACACAAGTGTATGTTCTACAAAACTCAACTGATTTTTTGGTAGGCTCAACATTAACGTAGTATATTAAATAGAAGGAAAATTTCAAAACCCAGGCAATTTTGACATAGTGTTTAAAGTGATTTAAAACAAAGATTTTAGAAGTGGGTTGAAAGGTCACTTTATGAGGGTCTCATCTTTTCAAAATGGGAAGCCTCCTAAAAAGTCCCATGGTGAAATGGCTCTACAAGGACATTGCATTTGGTGATAACACATAACCATGCAATAATTTATTTCGTTCATTCAGCATTAATTGTGGATATGAAATATTCAGAAATTTATGCTGATAATAAAAATATATAACCATAAGTTAGAAATGTGCCATCTTTTAAAGATGGTCCTTGGCATGCAGGAGACAAGTAGAAAAAATTACAATACTTTGTCATATGAGTTAGTATGAAAATATGACAAGATTGTTGTTGGACCTGAGACTAAGTACTAATTCTGGACTGAGGGAAAGGTATTTTACAAAGTGATCACTAAATTACTGTAGTCTATGTGTTTAACTTGGGATTTTTGCAGTTTAGATCATTCATTATTATATTGGTCATTAGTGTGTTTTTTTTTCATATTCATTATACCTGTCCTATGTTTTAAAAATTTGGTTTTTAAATTTTATTCTCCTTATTAAAGATTCCACATACAATAACAAAATATTATAACACAAAACAAATATTATTCCATTCACCTCTTTCATTAACTCATAATTGATTTCATTCAATATCTCAGGATACAAAGGTGATTGGGACAAGCCTTGAGCTGTATGACAAAGAAGGAGTGGAAAGAGACACTTGGTGTGTAATGAAAAATTTTACAATGTTTGTAATATATGCGTTGAGTCTTGAAGATGAGTAAAAATTTGCCAAATGACAAATGTAGAGAGAGTCTCTGTTCCAGGAAAGTAAAGCTGTACAACAACATGAAAAATTATGTTTTCACCATAACTACATTTTTCTTATTTATGACAATGCTTTGACAAAGGATTTTCTGCAATAACTCATGATATTCTGGGATACAGACATACCCTATTAGCAAAGCTATTATTCTCATCTGTCTACACTGTGTTATGTTAACACTTTAAAGAATACTTAATTAAGTTTAATCTATCTAAAAAACAAATTTTAATGGTAATCTTTCAAAACAGTGTATTTATTTAATTGCTTCAAGGTGGATCCGTGGCTTTCTGCAATGATAACACAATAAAGCAAATCTACTCTGTTGAATACATGGCACTAAATGAAGTATTTAAAGACCCATGGGCTGTTGTTGCTTATGTGAGTTGTCTAGATGTCAGCAAAATAACCCTCTTGGGTTCCATTATTTTAAATACATCATGGAATATAAGATCATGCATAATGAAAGCTAATAGAATCCCTTGTTAATAAAAACAAAATATATTAAAATGAAACAATGATAAATGATGATGACAGAGGCACAAGGGCACTAAAATACATGCTTACAAGTATAGGGAACTGTTAAAAAATGACAAAGTACAGAAATGTTTCTTAGCTGTGCTATTAAAATTCTGCTGGGCAGAGAATATTCCAAGAACCATTATTAGAAATAATAGATAATATTTTCTACATATTTTGCTTGGATTCAGAATTAACTAAATTATTAACATATTGGATGACATGCTTTTAAATTTAGAAGAAAATGTTGTACATCCTGAAGTAATAATAACTCTGCATTTTTAAGTATTTTTTAATAGTGCCTACTATGGAAAATTCTTTTTCTCTGCCTTATTATTCAAAACCAGTACTTTATCATTCAATAACATATTTTTCTTCCAAATGAGTTATATTTTTTTTAAATAAGAGATTCAATTTTGTGGAAGAAGGCAAAGGATTTTGGTCCTGTTTATTGATCCAATTTTTTATGGAGTAAACATCTAAGTTACTTTCTTTTCCTCTTTAACTTGCCAAGCTAAACATTTAAAGTATACATGAAATAATTACTGGAAAAGGTTTGCAACAAAGTTTTCCTTAAAATAATGATTAAAATTAAGAATACACTATGTGTCTTCATTTTGTGTTACATGTTTCAATTGATTCAACAGGTTAGTCCCAGCGTTTCCTAATGTACCAGACTTTATCATTTTTCAGCTTCTGTTTTTAAGTCATCTACTCTTTTTTTTTAAATTTTTTTTATTTATTTATTTATGAATATATTTTATTGATTTTTTACAGAGAGGAAGAGAGAGGGATAGAGAGCTAGAAACATCGATGAGAGAGAAACATCGATCAGCCGCCTCTTGCACACCCCCCACTGGGGATGTGCCCGCAACCAAGGTACATGCCCTTGACCGGAATCGAACCTGGGACCTTTCAGGCCGCAGGCTGACGCTCTATCCACTGAGCCAAACCTGTTTCGGCAAGTCATCTACTCTTTTATATATCATCCAATAACCACTCATGGTATTTCTCTCACATAGAATGCTAAGTGCCCAAACGACCAGTAGCTCTGATGCTCATGGACCACCAGGGGGCAGACACTCAATGCAGGAGCTGCCTTGATGTGCACTGCCCATTTAAAACCAAACAGCACCATGGACCTGGCACCCACAAACCAATACTCAGCTTCCCCTAAGTGAGACACAGGCCCTGACACAACCCTGGAGCAATACCCCACGAAATTGCAGCCAGTGCTGCCAAGACCCCATAGCGCAAAATACGGCCCACAGACCAGCCCAGCCTGGAAACAGTTGCTGTGGACACCGGGTAATGACATCACATGGCAAGTCCCGGCTTCCTCTCCCTAGTGACTAGCCTCCTTGAAGTTTCTTCAGCCCAAGAACACAACTTGCTTTATAGCCAGGTGCAAACATTTTACACTTTAAATGTTTGTGAAGCGTTTTCCCATGCCTCATCTCATTTGATCCTCACAGCAGTCCTGGAGTAGGTAGATAGGAGACTCGATGGAATCCTATTTTCTTTTCATTAGCCGGAAAATGGAGATTTAGAAAGATTAGAAACTTGACCCGACTGAAAAGAAGTAAGAAATGGTGGAACTTAAAAATGACTTCAAGTTTTCTCACTGCACAAAATATAGTCAAACACTGCTACAGTTAAATATTTTACCCTTTGTTCTCCCTGCATGATCTATAATAATAATTTGTATTATGTTGATACTTACTGCTGTGTTGCTGACAATTACCTGCAATAAAACTTGGGGTGCTTCACTGAGCTGGAAAAAGTTTAACTACTAGGTCTACCAGTTAATAATGCAAATTTTTTTTCAGTAGATGGAGTTACACATATGTTGATATATATGCGATTTGATATGTATGCTATTTTGTTGTATTGACAACAAGTTTCAAAACTTCATATGTCAAATTTTCTGAAGGTGTTAACATCATAGATATTTTTACACTTAAAAATGTCGAATTTTGTGCCAAAAAATAAAGAGCATTTGCAGGAAGTTTTAATTCATTACTTTATTTTGAAGAAAAGTGCTGCTGAATACTTCGGGAAGCTTATGGTGAACATGCTCCATCTCAAGATACTTGTGAATGCTGGTTTAAGTGCTTTAAAAGTGATGATTTTGATGTGAAGGACAAAGAATGTCCAGGTCAACTGCAAAAGTTTGAGGATCAACAATTACAAGCATTATTGGATGAAGATGCATGTCAAACTCAAAAACAATTTGCTCCTTCAGATTACCACTTGTTTGGAACAATGGCACACACACTTTCTGAGCAGCACTTCAAAATGTACGAAGAAGTGCAAAATTGGGTCTCTGAATGGTTTGCCTCAAAATAAAAACAAAATAAAAAAGTTCTATTGGTACAGTATCCACAAATTACCAGAAAGATGGGGACAATGTGTAGCTAGCGATGGACATTACTTTGAATAAAGCACTTTTTATGTTTCTCCTGAAATTATTGTGTTTTCTTTGGATTATAAAATCCACATTATTAACCAGTTAACAGTTAATCTGCATTTTTAACCGGTTAAAAATTAATCCGTATTATTAACCGGTTAATAGTTAATCTGAGTTATTAACCAGTTAACAGTTAATTTGCATTATTAACCAGTTAATAATTAATCCACATTATTAACCAGTTAATAGTTACTTTGCATTAATAATGCGGATTTTATAATCAAAGAAAACACGATAATTTTAAGAGAAATATCAAAAGTGCTTTATTCAAAGTAATGCCCATTGCTAGCAACACATTGTCCCCATCTTTCTGGTAATTTGTGGGTACCGTCCCAATAGAACTCTTGTTTTGAGGCAAACTATTCAGAGACCCAATTTTCCACTTCTTCGTACATTTTGAAGTGCTGCTCAGAATGCGCATGTGCCATCGATCCAAACAAGTGGTAATCTGAAGGAGCAAGGTCTGATGAATAAGTCGGGTGGGTTAATACTTCCCAGGCAAGATCTTTTAACATGTCTTTAACTGGTTTTGAAGTGTGTGGAAGAAAAATCTTGTGTTTCTTGGTGTTCTTGAATGTTCTACAAATTCTTGGCAATGGAAACTGTCAAGCTATAATAAAAATAGAAAACATCTTCCCATCTATCACCTGGAACTATTTGTTTACCCTTCAGGTTGTAAAAAACTAAGGACCATGCCCTACACTCCCCAAAAAGAACTTGCTTACATTATAGAAATAAAGAAAGGATTTTCTCCATACACATCCAGAGAGGAGAGGGACAGATATGCCCACAGCAACCCCTATGTAAGTCTGATTCTTCAAATTTTGAGGTTGTACTCTGTGTAAGAACCTACTATATGTGTAGACATCTGGCCTTCACTGTGTCAGTCTGTGGAAAATTAGAATGTGGGAAAATTCTACTAGTATTCTGTCTGCTTTCTTTGCTTTGTGTAATAAACTAGAGGCCCAGTGCATGAATTCATGCTGGGGTGGGGCCCCTCAGCCTGGCTGGCAATCAGGGCTGATTGAGGCCAGCTGGCTGGGGGAGGAACCATGGGAAGTTGGCTATTGAAGCACATAGTCCACCAGGTGGCAGCTCCTGCATTGAGCATCTGCCCCCTGCTGGTCAGTGCACATCATAGCTACCGGCCGGTCTTCTGGTCCTCTGATCATCTGATCCTAATGGTCACTTAGGCTTTTATATATATACTAGAGGCCCGGTGCAGGCATTCGTGCACAGGTGGGTCCAGCTGGTCTGCCCTGACTGGGGTGGGGGGATGATTGGGGGTGGCGACGGCCCCACCCCCTGGTCCAACTCCCAGTTGAACTCCTGGTTGAGGGTACAATTTGTATATTAGCCTTTTTATTATGTAGGATATAGATGCCTGCTTTTTAACAGAAACACCAGATCTCTATATGAAAGAGATGATTTATTGTTCACAGTCAAAATTAGCTAATGTGTGTATGTAGATGTGTGAATATAGGTGTTTATGTCTGTGTATGTATAAATATATTAGTACATATAAATTTATGAATGTCAATGCCATTCAGGCCAACACCAAGGTAAATATCAGTATGTATTATTATTTTTGGGTTCTTTAAAATTACATTCTAAAACTAAGCATTACATAAAGCATTCCCAGATAAATAAGTTTATATTCCTTGGAAATGTTCTCTTTTAAAACTTTTCATAAGAATGATGTAATTATATAAAACTATATAATTTACCTATTATTTATTTAATTACAGCTCCCCATTTTAAATTCAAATAAACTTGATTATATTGATTACTTACCATATACTGCAAAAACCTACAGTAAAAACTGGAAAAATTGTTAAGTAATCTACAAAGAAAATCAATTGATAATTATTCCAGATTGAGCCTAATTTCTTCGTTGCATTTTATTTAGTATGTATAATGCCTTCATACACAAACTTCTATTCTTCTTAATGTGACATTAGTTTTACAAAACTTGTAATATTCTTATAAAACTGAGTTCAGCATTCGTTATTTTCTTGAAACAATTCTAATTATAATTAAGGCTTTAATATATTATTAGCATACAATTACTTTTTGCATCTTTCTAAATTATTTTGCTTATATTCACTTGTTAAGGTCAACCTGATTATTGCAGGGATTTTTTTTTTAATTGAAGTCATTAAAATGAGTAAATAATAATGGTTATTAAATTTCAAGAACCCATTTTGCTTAGTGTACAAAAACTGTATTGTATGGCATCACTATTTAATATTTCTTAACAAATTATTTTATAAACTAAAATAGGCAGTGACAAAGCTATTTAATAAGTTAAATGATCTTCAAGAATTCTCATTACAGCCCTAACCAGTTTGGCTCAGTGGATAGAGTGTTGGCCTGCAGACTCAAGGGTCCCAGGTTCAATTCTGGTCAAGAGCATGTATCTTGGTTGTGGGCACATACTCAGTAGGGAGTATGCAGGTGGCAGCTGATCGATGTTTCTCTCTCATCAATGTTTCTAACTCTCTATTCCTCTCTGTAAAAAAAAAAAAAATAAATAAATAAAATATATTTTTTATAAAGAATTCTCATTATATTTATCTACAAAGTCAATGATTGACATAAAAAAATAAGTTACCACATCCAATTTTTCGAAAACAATTTAATATAAAACTTATTGCTGAAAACAGGTTAGCAGTTTCTTAAAAAGTTAAGCATGTAACTACCACATGCCATAGCAATAGCACTTGGTTTTATACCAGAAACATAAACATTTATGTTCACAAAATACCTGTGCATGAGTATGCATAGCAGTTTTATTCATTAAAGCCAAAAACTGTAATCTTTCCTGATGTCTTTCAATAGTTGAATGACTAAACAAATTGTGGTACATCCACATAATGAAGTACTACTCATCAATAAAGGAGAAACTGTTAATATGCACACCAATATGTATGACTCTCCTGGGAATTATGCTAAATTTAAAAAGTAAATCCTAAGAAAATATATATACTGTATAATTTTTTCACATAACAGTTTTGAAATTATCCTATCTAATAAAAGAGTAATATGCAGATTGACCATCACTCCAACACACAAGATGGCTGCCCCATGTGGTCAAAGATCCTGCCCCAATGTGGACATAAGATGGCCGCCACATGATGGCCAGCAGGGGAGGGCAGTTGGGAGGGACCAGACCTGCAAGGGAGGGCAGTTGGGAGCGATCAAGCCTGCAGGGGAGGGCAGTTAGGGGTGACCTGGCTGACAGAGGAGGGAAGTTGGAGGTGACTGGGCCTATAGGGAAGGGCAATTAGGGGGGAACCAGTCCTGCAGGAGAGAGCAGTTGAGGGGGACCAGGCCTGCAGGGGATGGCAGTTAGGGGTGACCAGGCCTGCAGGGGAGGGCAGTTAGGGGTAAACAGGCTGGAAGGGGAGTGGTTAGGGGGTGATCAGGCTGGCAGGCAGAAGTGGTTAGGGGCAATCAGGAGGGCAGGCAGGTGAGCAGTTGGGAGCCAGCAGTCTTGGATTGTGAGAGGAATGTCTGACTGCCCGTTTAGGCCCGATCCCACCAAGATCGGGCCTAAACGGGCAGTGAGACATCCCTTAAGGGGTCCCAGATTGGAGAGGGTACAGGCTGGGCTGAGGGACACACCCCCCCATGCATGAATTTTGTGCACCAGGCCTCTAGTCTATAATAATAAAAGCATAATATGCAAATCAACCAAAGGACTGAACAGCAGAACAACGGTCCAGACGACCACGCTATGACATGCACTGGTGCCAGGCCAGCCAAGATGGGTGCGATGTGATTGGTCAGGGGTCAGGGGGTCCTGCCATCACCCCTCAATTGCCCCACAGAGGGAGGCCCAGGCTACCCTCTGCCCGGGGATTGATCTCAGAGCCCCAGCCAGGTAGGCAGGGTCTCCCTGTGCATGGCGATCGATCACAGAGTCCCAAGATGAATCACCCTGCAGAGGGAGGCCCAGGCCAGCCAAACAATCACATCCCATGCCTGTCACCCACAGAAGGAGGCAACTGGTGGCGGGGTGGAGGGGGTGCAGTGCCACACAGATAGCAAGCAGTGGCAGCGGCAGGGGCGAGGCCAGCTGCTGGCAGCGGGGGAAGGAAAGCCCTGATAGGCCCTGATTGCTGGCAAGGCCTAGGGACACTACCCAAGGGGTCCCAGATTTTGAGAGGGTACAGACTGGGCTGAGGAACACCCCTGCATCCCACCCCACCCTGCATGAATTTTGTGCACCAGGCCTCTAGTAGAATAAATACAAGACTAAGGAATTATTGTTAATGTATTAGAAAAGCATAATATATTGTTAAGAATTTTCTAAATATATTAACACTCTCATGTAATTTTGAATTAGTGTAAGTGTAGCTGTGATATAGTACATAGTTTTGAGAGTAATTGCATCAATAAAAGCACAATAGTGGTCATCACCCCTATACTCAAGAGATTTATGTCTTAGAAAATCTATATTAATTTACAATAACTCATATTTCCTAGTTTTTTTTATTTAGTAATCTTTTTATCATGCCAATAACTCAATATCAGAAAATATTCTCAATTATGATTGTGAAATTAAATTATTTTCCTTTTCTACTTCTGTCCTGGTGATTGATACTTCCTTATAAAAGAGACCTTCCCTAAATGCTTCCCAAGGGCAGGTGGGAAACAGGTTGCTCTTCTTGCTTACACAATTTCCCATTGAGTATGAGATTAGTAGAAACATCCCAAATTATTTTGCATGATTGTCAGTGGGACTTCATCACAAACAAACTGCTATGATGATAGGAAATTACCAGTTTTGGAGATTCCCAGAATAGTTATATCTTTTCTAATTTAATTTTAACAGTGTTAGATTCCTGATCTCAAATGTGTAGTCCTGATTTTAATTAAATTACTTCTGATGGTATCATATGTTTGCAGATGAAACAGATATGTTTATTACTCTTAAATCTTGATGCTAACACACTAAATAAAAAACTTAGTTCTCAAAAAAGATTAGAACAAGAAAATTAGTGCTGAGTGTTGACAAATCAGATTAGATTTGGGAATGGTCTCCAGTGATTCAGTAGTCTTTGTTATTTTGTTATATTAAGGAGAACTTGGTAATTAAAGATAAAAACAAATTATTGCCATTTCTCCCATCAAGTGGTAGAATATATTTTCACTTCCCTTGAACTTGGGCTGGCCCTGTGATTTCCTTTGACTGAGGGAATTTGGTAGAAGTGATACTGCTTAACCTCTGAGGTGGGGGCTTCAGAAATCAGCAACTGCATGGAGGGACCACAGGGAGAACAAAGATTCTGGTCAACTGCTCTCAGTTCCAAGCCAATAGCTAGCATCACCAGCCATCCGTGTGCAAAAGTCATTTTCAACATTCCAGCACATTTGAACCTTCAGATGACTGCAGCCTCATTAGACCTCCCATGAAGCAGAAGAACTGCCCAGCTGTGCCCAATTAACCTACAGAATCATTTACTAGTAACAAATGATTCTTGTTTTTACCTAGTAAATTTTAGGTTATGCCACAACTGATAACTGAAACCAAGAAAAATAGATAAAATAGATTTTTTAAAACCCAATAGCTCCTTTTACCTAATTAGAGATGTACTTGGTCAATTCGGATCATAGAGTTTCATAATATACAAAAGGTAGGGAAAACCTAGATTACAAAATAAGCAGTGTAGCCTCTCATAAGAAATCAGTGAGACACTTTTTCAGGTGATATGAGAACAAAGGAAAGATAAAGGTAGAAGAAGGCAAGAAAAGGGATATTTTTTGAAACACCCAAATAAGTTTAACTGCTGGTGCTCCTTTTCCCTTATATCCTGCCTAAGGGAAATAGAATGGCACTAATGTAGAGAGATTTATACACAAAATGGAAATGGTATTGTTGTTGTGCATAAGAGCAATGCCCCCAGGGGAGTATGAGAGAAGCTATAAGGGCAGATGAACAAGCCTGGGGTCAGGCAATGGATGCCACAGAAAGTGAATCTCATCATGAAGAACTCTGGTTGGGAGAGCAGCAGATGCTGGTACATGTACAGAAGGTGTTTGGAACCATTATCACCAGCAGATTCAATTAGGACAGAGATTAAAGTTTAGAGAAGCAAGGATGACAAGGTATCACATCAATGTTAGAAGGAACTAGACAAAGAGTGCGAACAACAAGAGTTTCTTTTCTCAAAATTCTTACTTTGGGGAGGCATATAGGCATCCTTTATACACAAATTATACCAAGTAGTGGATCTCTAAAAGACTGTTAATTAGATTCACTAGTATACTAAACTGATTTTAAAGACATTCTATTGACTCGACAGAGATATGGATGTCTTATTTCAGTGTTGTCCACACCTGCTGTGTATTGGATAATGCATAAGAAATTAAACCCAAAATAACGTAACTGTGATGCAGTATTTGATTGCCATAAACACAGATGGATCACTGATAGCTCCTGTGCCTGGATCCAAGTCTAATGGCAGAAAAGGAAGAGAGCTTCTGATATCAGTCCTTTTCAAGTTGTGTTTGACACTCACCATGGGTTGCGTTGATCATTAAAATAGAAAAGCACCTAGGAAGACACCCTCAAACTTTGATCACTCTATGGTGATATAGCTTATTCATACACCTTTGAACTACTTGTCAGTTAGTTTATAATGTCAGAGCAAAATCAATTTAATCCAATAGGGGTTACCATTCTCTGTGATTTGAAAGTGGGTACATTTTTTAAGATATTGTTGAATTGTACTTTTATTTCTTGGGATTAAATACTCCATACAACTGAATAAATTGGAATATCTTTAATAATTTAAAGAAAATTAAAATATGCTACATTTTTTAAACATTTGATTTGTTCTTTGATTTTACATTCTATAATATAAACAAGAAAATAAATTACCTTAATGCAAAATTCCTTTTAAATTTTGCAAACTATATATTGGACTACTAAACCACACATGCATAAAGTGAGATTTTAGAAGGGCAGTAAAAACACATCTGCTATGGAAAGACAACTACCAAAGAGCTATATGCTATATAATCTATTCCCAGACTCCACACAGGGCAGAAACAATCAAGTTCTGATCAGTCAGAGAGGAGAGATTTTGTAGGTATGGGAAAATTTCAGTGGGGATCTGAGAGAGCTCAGATGTAAATACTGATACTAATTGGGCTTAAATGTTAGGCTATTCCAGAGTTGGCGAATCTATGACACGCGTGTCAGCACTGACACACGTAGCCATTTCTGATGACACGCGGCCGCTGAGGCGGCCGCATGCCGAGGATGAAACATTTGCTGCTCCTGAGGATGAAACATTTGTGACTAGAGTCTTAGACTCCAAGACTCTAGTTGCAAATGTTTCATCCTCCCCTATTAGACACTCTGTGCCGGAGGTCTGTAGGCCAAAACAACAGAAGTCTGGCACAGAGTGTCTAGTTATGGGACTTCCGGTTAAGCCGGGATCTTTGCCCTCACTTCCGCCGGCAGAGCAGGGAGCAGCAGAACGCAGTGGGGGACGCATCTCTGGGGCCCCTGCCATTACCAGTAACCAAATAACAGTTAACCACAGTAACCATTATCTACTGTTCTGGGGTGTCATGGATTTCTAATCCATCATTACTGAGATAAGTGAGGGGGAGGCTGGGAGAGGCGAGGGTTTGTGGCGTGCTATGGGTGCCGTTTCCCGCCATTAGAAATAGCGGCAGTCATTTTAATTCACATAAGGAACACCATCTTGCTCCATAGTGCAGATTCCATTTCACCACTATTACTGCTGTGCATCCTTATTAACCCCTATTTCTGCTTATTAACCCTGCCCTTTCCTAAAAGACAGTTATATGCACCATTTTGTGGTTAGTTAGGCTAGTTAACCCCTAATTGCCTGCAGGCCTAACAAGCTATCTATAATTCTATCTTCTATCACTGCCCCCTTGATGGAGAACCCAAAAAATAAAAATCTAAGGTTAAGTAAAGGAAGTGGTAGTAGCAGTGGCCGACCCTTTCAAGACACATGGACCGAGATGTATGGCTTTATAGAAAAAAATGGCAGATCATTTTGCGTTCTATGTACTGAAATGGTAGTAAGCAGAATGTGGAATATAAATAGACATTTTGAAACTAATCATTCCCAGCTCTTGGAAAAAAGTGAGGATGAAAGGAAGGAATACATTTCCAGGCAGCTACACCTTTATAAGAGCCAATCTAATTCCATCCTTACATTTATGAAAGGCTCTACAAATTTAACATCTGCCCAGTTTGAGCATTGCTCACTCTATAGCTCAGCATGGAAAAGCGCTCAGTGAGGGAGAATTTATTAAAGAAACTCTCCTAAGATGTGCACCAGTTCTATTTCACGATATGCAGAATAAAGATGCAATTATTAAGAGCATATCTGAGTTACCACTCAGTAGAAATATCATAAAAGACCGCATAATGAGACTGAACACAAACGTACAACATCAATTAAAGAGAGACATAAGGAAGTGTAAATATTTTTCGATCTCTCTTGATGAAACTACTGATGTCACATCACATGCTCAGTTGGCCATTATTGGTCGATATTCTGATGGTCTCACAATGAGAGAAAAGTTGATAAAATTAGTATCAGTGTCAACAAGTAAATCAGGAAGCAAAATATGTAAGGTTGTTATACAAACATTTTGTGACCTAAGCATTGATATCTCTAAAGTTGTGTCAGTGATGACACATGGGGCACCAAATATGGTGGGGAAAAAGTCGGATTTGTCAAATTGTTTACAGAAGCTATTGGACATCCGATTGTGCCTTTTCATTGTATTATCCATCAGGAGGCTTTATGTGCCAAGGCAGGATTCACCGACTTAAACGACTTAATGTCAGTTGTTACAAAAATAGTTAATAGCTGCTCGCCCCCTTCACAAGTGAGAATTTTTGGCACTCTTACTGGAGGTTGATTCCACCTACAGTGGACCGCTGAAGTACAATAATGTAAGATGGCTGAGCTGAGGCAAAGTTCTTGAGTGCTTTGTGGAGTGCTTTGAAGAAATTAAGGTATTTCTTGATGATAAGGATCTGGGAAACTTTCCTCAGCTTAATGATGATAAGTGGGTCAACACCCTGATGTTTTTTACAGATCTCTCTGTTCATATTAATGAACTGAACTTAAAGTTACAAGGTTTTGACAAAAGTATTGATGTCATGTTTGGATACATAAAAGCTTTTGAAAGTAAAGTTAAAATTTTCAAGTGAGATGTAGAAACTAAAACTTATAAGTATTTTCCTCAAGTAACAAAGTATTTTGAGAAGGCCAGTGCAGCTGTACAAAATGAAACTCTTGCATTTGAAGTACCAGCATGTTTTAGACTCGTTATTTGACCAGTTTAGTGATAGATTTAGTCAATTTAGAAGTCTAGAACAGACCATGAAAATAATTAAGTATCCTGATGTAGTAGTCTACAGTAGTTTGGAATTAAATGGTTTCCAATGGATGCAAATTGATGATTTGGAGATGTAACTTGCAGAATTTCAAGACAGTATCTGGGCTCAGGTGTTTGTCGACTTGAGGTCAAAGCTTGAGAATCTGGAAAGGTGCCGCTTGGAGAATCAAGAGGAGTGCCACTACGAACAGGAAATTTGGAGTGCCTGGTACTGACTACCAGACACTTTTAGCACCCTGAAAAATATAGCAATGGCTTTACTCACAATTTTTCCCTCTACATACTTTTGTGAGGCCTTATTCTCGGCGTTAAATAATATCAAAACCAACAAAAGAAACAGATTGACAGATGAAGTTAGTAGCGCTTGCTTGGGCCTGAAGTGTACAAAATACCTACCTTCAATTGAAGATTTAGCCAATGAAATTCAGCAACAAAAAAGTCACTAATAGGCAGGTTAGTTAAAGAATTCCCCCTCCCCCTCACTTATCTTAGTTCAGGGCACCCCACACAAGCTAAATAATATCAAGACCAACAAAAGAAACCGACTGACAGATGAACAAAGAAGTCACTAAGCAGGTAAGTTAAATATTTAGTTTTTGGTTTATTAAATACAATTATATATAACGATTATACATTTATGTTATTTAAACTATAAATATCACGATATAATGTTTTTTCCTCAAAGCGACACACTACCCAAGTTATGCTCAGTTTTTTGGCGAAGTTTGACACACCAACCTCAAAAGGTTGCCCATCACTGGGCTATTCTATAGTGTCTTTAGAGTTTTCTACTTTTAAGAGAATCTCATTTTCTTCTTCCTTTCCTATTTTGTTGCCTTTTATTTCTTTATCAGAAATAATAAGGATACAAATTTAACATTCAAAAATCAACTGTGTATATACTAGCAATTCAAATAAGGAAAAATCCCTTTTATAATAGCATCAAATACAATAGTATATTTAGGAATAAATTTAACCAAGTAGGTGAAAGACTTGTAAATGAAGACTACAAAACATTCATGAAAGAAATTAATGAAAACACAAATGTATGGAAAGAAATCTTGTATTCAAGGATTGAAAGATTTAGCATTGTCAAGATACAACATCCATCTATGTTTAAAACACTCAATAAAATGAGTACAGAAGAAAAGCACCTCAACATAATAACAACCACCTATGAGAATAGTGGCTTACTTGTCTTATAGTGACATTTCTTGCTTTATATGAAGAGTACAGAATAGGGGGTAGCTCTGATCTTGGCTTTTCTACCCTGGTGTGAGATTTCCACCCTGAGCTGAGGTGAGAGGACAATTGGCACTTCTTTACTGATGACTTATAAAACCTGCATTAGAGCTTCCACTTCAAAAGTGGGGATGTTAGGTCTGATCAAATAATTGAATCAATACCCCTCCACTGGGAAATGACCTTGAGACCACTTCACAACCTACATTCCCTTTGCTGTAGACTACATTCCACTTGCTAAGACTGTTATCCTTCCCCTCCGGACTTCCTGGGACCCAGACCCACCTAGAGAATTCTCGACCCAGAAAAAGCCCACCCAGAGTCCTTTAAAATCTCTGACTGCCATCTCTGGGTGCTGGCACCATTTTGGGGTTCAGCCCATCTGGTATTCCAGATGACCTAATCCTACCTAATAATAGACAAATATGCAAATTGACTGTACCTTCACTATGCCCGCGATTGGCCAGGAGGCGCGGAGAGGCGGGACTCCGGGTGGCCGGGGTGGCCAATTGGGCTGGCGGGTCGCTGAGCTTGTGTCGCCAGTGGCAGCGCGAGCTCAGCATCTGCTCCATGGCTGTGCTGCAGCACAGAAGGGGCCTTTGGGGCAGCGAGTTTACGTCCTACCGTGGACCATCAAAAGCGGGGGAGCTGGGTGCCTGTCCGCTCAGGCACCAGGCCTTTCAGAAGCCTTCGCCACTCTGGAGGCTTCTGAAAGGCCTGGTGCACCAGCGGACAGGCACCCAGCTCCCCCGTGATCGAAAGCGAAAGCGTGTAGGGGACCCTACACGTGCATGATTCAATCATGCACTGGGCCTCTAGTAAATTCATAATTCTTTATCCCTTTTGGCCTCGTGCACTCCTCCTTTGGCAACCCTAACAGTGGGCTGGGTGGAGAAAGTGAGCCCTAGAACTCTTGACTATTCTTACCTGCAATGGAGGTTCTGAAACTCAAAACTGGAGATTGATGAGAAATTTTGGTGGCCTGGCTGATTTATGGAGATAGTATCACCATAGATAGAGTGAGACCTGGATGGATAGCAAGCCTTTTTCTTTCTGCCTGCACTGACTCTGAGTAGAGGTTTAACCTTCAGCACTATGAAGGAAGGGAACAGGCCTTGGCACAAAAGATATAGACACTGGTTGACTTCATCCAAATTTAGGAGATTTTTCCTGAATAAACATTTCTTCATTTGGTTTATGGCCATAAGGCATTTTTCAGACTTTAACTTGTTTTTATTATATGGGACATGTAGTAATGGTTGTTTCAGTGGAGAGAGATCCCATGCAGTGTCATGACAATAACTAGAAGTTATTATCTAAAATAAAATAGTTTAAAGATGTCAATAGCATCTACCTCCTTAAAGCAGAAGATTTATGCAGACTAACAAACTGATACTAAAATGTATGTGTAAAATCATAATGAAAATAACTGAAGTCATAAAATAAAAACTTGTAGAAATAAAAGAAGTTGAACAGTGTCATTATTCAATTTCAAAATGTGCAGTGAAGTTCCAGTACTCAAGATATTGGTAGTATGTTTTGGACATAAGCATAGAAGTGGATAAAGGGTCCAGAAATAGACCCCTAATATATGGTCTGAGAATTCAGGGCCATGCCAAGGTAAGTGTTTTCAACAGTCACTAGAACAAATTGCTTTTCATATGGAAAAATGAATATCAATATTATCTCACATAAAATATAAAAAGTAATTTTAAATCGTTCATAGATTTAAATACACATGCTAAAATTATATACCTTCTAAGAAGACTAAATACAAGAAGATTTTAGGTACATTGATGGAAGCAAAGATATGTGACAAGACACACATAAACAAAAGAAACGTCTGCTCTTTGAAAGGCACTCAAGAAAATATAAAGGCACATTATGTATTTGGCTTATTAGCTCCTTCTGACTGAGTTATAGGATTTCCAATTGTGGGGAGGACACTTTCCTCTACCCTCAAGGTTCTTTTGGCTGGTTTAATAATCAAATAAACATGAGATGTAAGCAAGAGAAAATAACCAAATTTAATAAATTCTTATGTTTGGGAACTTTGCATACATGAGAGAGAGACTCTACATGTGCAAGAGGGTATAAGATAGAAAGGCGAAATGGGTATATGTGACATTCTGAACTAGGAACTAGGCAAGGCACCTTGGAACTTCAGAAGGTCATCATAGGGACAGAACATGCTTAGTAATTAGTAGTGTGTCCTAAACTATAGATAGGTAAAAAGATTATCTTTGATAATTGCTTATTATAGTGAGGCTACTAATTCAATTATTTTAGGTAGTTTGGGTGGGGGCAGAAGTTTATCTTGAGGCCACAGCTAAAGTTGCCTTTGATTCAGATTATTTTCCTGAGCTGGATGCAAGGGTAGTTTATTTCCAGGGTCCTTGTCCAGATGGATTCAAAGAATGAAACCATGAACAAAAGGTGTTAGGTGAAAAGGGTGGAAATTTGTTGGAAGCAAATACAGACTCCCAAGTAGGGAGGGGGCCCAAAGGGGTACCCCCCAAATCCCCTCTTTCTAAGGTTTATAAATGCTGTAGTTCTTTGTCTCTACACGTCCTTCTAATTGGATTCCTTCCCCACTTTATGATCCTATGCTCTTCTAATTGGTCACTCTTTTTGCAGACTATCATCTTCAAAGCCCAAAACCCACGTGGCCCACCCCCCTTTTTCTCTCCCCCTTATCTTGTACCATTTCTCTATCTCCTGTGAAAATCTGTTTTCCTCTTTTACCCATTTGTCTACATTTGTCTATCCTCTGTGAAAGTTTGTTTTCTTTTTTCTCCATACTCTGTGACTTTTCCTTATCTTCTGTGAATGGATGTCTTCCTCTCCCCTTATCCTGTGACACCTTTTTTATTCTCTGTGAATGTATGCCTTCTGGCAGCTCCAAGCCCTCACCTATGCATTCCTCCACCATGGACCCTCTTTATTCCTAAGACCCCCTAAACCTGCCTATTTTATCCCTAAAATTTCTTTCACCTTTAGCTCAAAACAATCTGCATGCTACAGAGGCACATCTTGGGGTGACTCATTTTGAACCCCTATACCATATATTCTGTAATTAAGTATTTTTTCAATTATATGTATTATCAATACTTTCTCATAGTCTGTGTGATAAATTATTTGAGATGGTACATCTACTTTAAAAATTAGAATTTGTTCTTCAAAGGCACTCTTAAATGTACTTGTATCCAAAATATATCAAGAATCCTTGAACTCAGGACAGACTAAAGAAAATACTGAAATAGGGACTGTACATCTTGAATGTAGATGTTTATAATTAATAGCCGCAAACTGGGGAAAGCAAAACCAAATATCCATCTATTAGAGAATGAAGAGATAAATTTCCACACATTTATAATATGTAATACTACTAAACAATAAAAGAAAACAAAAGATGGATACATTCAAAAATGGATGTATCTTAATTGCCTTATGTGGAGTCAAAGAATCCTTATTATAACTTAGTACATTCTGCTTTATTCCATTTATATGGAATTTGAGAAAATCAAAGTTTTCTACAATGACAGAGAACAGATCTGTGGCTGCCTGGGGCAGAAGATGTGGGAAATTGATAGCAAAAGGGACATTTTGCTGTGACTGGAATATTTATCTTCATTGTTATGACAGTGTTAATCTAAAAATAAAGGGACAAAGTAAGAGGCAATAAGCATTTTTTTTTTTTGAGATCTAAAGAATAGCTATTCAGGAATTACTAATTCAGACAGATGCCCAAATAGTGTTCCAATTAAGAGTTGAAGGCAAGATATATTTATGAGAAAGAGGAGGGAAATGATTACATGAATAGAAGGAAGGAATTTGTGCTAGTATGCCAAGAAAGGATTTTCTATAGTTGCAAATAAGCTAAGTTATTCTTTAGCTATCCATGGTCATGTTAATTACAAAGAATGTTCATAATTAGGCCTTATTTGGAGGTCTGTTCTCCCCTTAGCTTTACAGACAGTTGTTTGGAATACAATGGTGCTTTGGCTAAGTCCAGAGGTTATTTTAGTTAGTTCAAAGATTCCAAAGGTTTGAGGAGTACCATGCAAGGCAATTCCTCTGGCATGATTGCCCAAGCTCTCTTGTAAAATGGCTCCCTTAATGCCAACATTTCACAGTGGTTAAATGTTATTTGTCAAATGAATTTGTCAGAACACATAGCACTCTACAATTAAAATGAGTGCATTTTATGTTACGTAAATTATATATCCATGATGATGATTTATATAGAGAAATAAAAAAGTGAAAATAACAAAAAATGTTGCTTATAGAATCAGTCAGTGAGAAGACAGCAGTCATTGAATGTTTAACCATGTAAACATGAAAAGTTATTTTTGTACTGAAGGGGATAAGACTATTAAAGAACTAAATCAAAGATAATACATTTGAAGATCTAATTGGCTTTATTAAGCCATTCATGATCTAGCATGTAGACAGGCTCTTTAGAGGTTGTGCAAAATAGAAAGTTTTTATAGGCAGAAGGGTGTTGCAGAGGAGTAATTAGTAAAAGAAAAGAAAGGATTTGTAGCCCAGGTCATTTAGTATTGATCAGTAAATTCCAGACTACTTGATATAAAACTCCACTCCTGGGAGAGGCTGAAACAATACTTAATGTTTCTAAGTTTTAGTTTGGGATGTGGCTTAGCAAAAGTACGTAACTCTATTTGGCCTTCTTGATTGTTTTCTTTTGTTTTGTAACAAGAAGAAAATATAGTATTCTAATTGAGTGAAAAGAATGATACCAGACTCCTTTTTATTTTTGAAACTCATTCTGGTAGTTTATTCAATCAAATGATCCCATTATTTAAAAAATGTGATAAAATATACAATAATCTTTTAAAATATAAAAAGCAACTAAAAGAACATAGATACATTTCTTCTTGTATTCAAAATAATAGATGCTTACTTAAAAAGCTAATTTTAAAGATACATAAGCTTGGGAATAATTAACTTTGTCTTAAATGGAAACACTAACTTTAAGAGGATTTTTTCAGTGATCTCCACAGCTGTCTTCCCCGCACTGAATACATAAATATCAATCTGGTACTGTGGCATATACCTACAACAGCATTAACATAGTGCTTTCTGACTAGCAATGTTATTCATGATCTTTTGCAATTAGTTGTGCTTAAAATGAAGACAGCTGTTAAAGTGGAATCTTTTAGCATCTACATATATTATTAAATTTGCTTTAAAATGGCAATAAAACTGTGATTTCCAAAGTAAAAGAGCTTCTTAAGAAAACAAATATACAAAAAACAGGCACATATTGTGCACTTTCTCTTAATCACACATTTTGCTAAGTATATTATAGTAAATCACCTGTAATCTCCATAACAACACTTCAAGTCAGATGTTTTCTGCATTTCAGAGAGGAGAAAACTGGTGTCAAAGTGAAGTGCTTTTTTCCCCCAGTTTTTTTGTTTGTTTGTTTTTATGATTTTAGAGAGAGAGGAAGAGAGAAACATCAATCAGCTGCCTCCTGCAGGCCACCTGCTGAGGATTGAGCCTAGCATGTGCCCTGACCTGGAATTGCACCAGTGAAATGTTGGTTCATGGGTTGACGCTCAACCACTGATCCACACAGGCAGGCTGTTGTTTTTTTTCTAGTTTTAAACAGTTAGTAGTTGCCAAGTCAAGAACATATCCTTAGGTCAGTCTGACTCCAAATGTGTGAAATACACAGCATCCCATCATCCTTACTGCTTCTTTTTTGATGAATGCCTAAGTGCTTAAAACTAGAAACTATGAATAGGAAAACAAGAATTTAAGTAAAGTAAGGATGCTACATTACTGGGAAAAAAAGAAGATATTTATAAAATTGTGAAGCCTACCAAAACCTATTATTATCTTCCAATATTCCTCTAAAAACAAAGACAAAATACAATTTAAAAAAACTAATAAATTATTGTATTTTTAAATTTCAGTTGACATACAATATTATATTTATTTCAGGTGTACAACATAGTGATGAGACATTTAGACAACTTACAAAGTTATCACCCCAATATGTCTAGTACCCATTTAAAATTATACATATTTTTTACAATATTATTGACTATATCCCTATGCTGTAGTTTATATTCCTGCAATGTTTTTATGACTGGCACTTTGCACATCTTAATCCCTTCACCTTTTTCATCCATGCTCCCAAGCCCTCTCCCATCTGGCAGCCATCAAATTTTTTGTATCTATGAGTTTATTTCTGTTGTGTTTGCTTGTTTATTTTGAATTTTTAGATTCCACATGTAAGTGAAATCGTATTATATTTGTCTTTTTCTCTCTGACTTATTTCAATTAGCATCATACCCTCTAGGCCCATACATGTTGTCCCAAATGGATTTTCCACTTTTTATGGCTGAATAATGTTCCATTGTACTTGTGTAACACATCTTGTTTATCCATTGTATGGCGATGAACATTTAGTTTTCTTTCATATCTTGGCTATTGTAAATAATGCCTCAATGAAGATGAGAATGCATATATCTTTCGGAATTACTGTTTTAGGTTTCTTTGGATAAATACCCAGAAGTAGAATTGCTGTGGCCTTGTCTCTTGTTATAGTGTCTGTTTAAAAGCTTATTTTGTCTGATAAAAATATTGCTTTTTATGTGTGCATGGGGGATGGGGAGGCAGGGTGTCCATTTTCATGAAATATCTTTTTTCTATCCCTTTACTTTCAGAATCTGTATCTTTTGATCTGAGAATTGGATCTCTTGTAGGCATCATATAAATAGGTCTTATTTTTCTTTTCAATTCAGCCATCCTATGACTTTGGATTGGAGCATTTAATCCATTTTCATCTAGATAAAGTCTTGATAAGTATTTAGTTATTGCTATGTTATTATACATATTTTGTTTTGCCCTTTATTTTTATCAAAGAAGTCTGTTTATCATTTCTTTTAATACTGGTTTGGTGGTGATGAACTCCATTAGCTTTTTCTTGTCTGGAAAATGATTTAAAATTTTGAGTTGAGTATTGATGAATGAAAAAATCAATGTGTCTACTGGCTAAGTGAAGGGAAAATTAATCATATTTTTCAAATGTCTAAGAAGTGAGGATTAGAGGGAAATAATAAACTGAAGACAGCAAGATCCACTAAGAAAAGTTTCATATTAGAAGAAAGAGCTAGGTAATAAATAGTCTTGAAGCAAATATCCTTGCTAAATAAAATATTTTACTCCCTGATAAAAGTATATGATAGAATTAAAGAATACGATTTGAAATTACTCATGTTTAAGTTAAGAACTGGATTACAAGAAAGAAGAATTTCAAACATGGAAATTAATACCAAGGTTAGATATTAAATTTATTATTAGTATATTTTTGGAGATCAGATTTGTGCTACAGTTTGAAATCTTTTAGTTTGGCTACTGTACCCATTAGTTATAACCCACTTAATAAAATTTACAAATATTTGGGAAATAGTCCATATCACTATTAATAAAATAAAATATATTTTAAATGGCTTTAGAAATAACCGCAAAAACCTTCCTAATATTGACTCCAGAATAATTCACAAAGCTTAAATTGTCATACAAATGTGGCTATTACAAATTCAAATACATTCAATTCCAAATGCAAAGTCATTTCATCCTGTTAATAGTCATTGTATAAATACCATTCCTCCTATTTTCTAACTCAGTGGGAAATATACTGGTTTTTCTATGTAAAGTATACCTAAGATCCTATATTAATTTCTAGAATTTTACTGTCCTGAAGTAGGAAATACTAGTTAAAATGTCAAATATTATTTTAGATTTAAACAATATTACCTTTAAGCTGTCACTAACATGTTATAGAGGGATAAGACTATTCAAATGTAAGGACTAAATTTATCTATTAGACAAACATTTATAATTTTTGGCATGACAAAACATAGTAATGTTTTCCTAGATATTAATGACTTTTTGTATATCTATTAGGAAATAATAGTATCACAAATTGAACAATGTTTTAAGTTGTCAAACTTTCTTTCATCAGAGATTAGTCTTAAAAGCATTAATCCACAAATTATTTACTGTACAAATGTGGATTTTTAAACCTCCTTTAGTAATTGTGAAAATCCACTAAATCATACTCTGAAGTTGTCATCCTATGCTTGCAATAATGAATTGTGAAAGCATTTAAAAAATAACTGAAGAATATTTTCTTTATTTTTTAATGGAACATATGTAAAAAAGGGGAAGTGTCCTGTGGTTTGATATGACAACATATAGGATTAACTGGTTCAAGTGGCCTGACCCTCTAATAACTAGTTAATTTGCAAATGTCCTTAGGCTACTTTCTGTCTTAGGAAATTAGATAATTAAAAAAACAAAACAAAACAAAGAAAAAACCACAAAATATATATTTATAATAATAGATTCCCCTCATCTATAATTGCACCATATCCATAGAATTCTAGATGCAAGGATGACTACTTTCCTGTTTCTTTCCAATTGTGCTCTTTGGTCAATAGTAATGTTTAACAACTTTTCAATGAAAACTAAAGTAACATTAAATTCACTTCAATAAACACCAAAAATAAGACACAATAGGCTTAAAGAAAAATGAAAATATCAAGAAGGAAATATCACAATGGAACACAAACTTTTAAATTAGTTATTTGATATGGAGATGATTATAGGAGAATAATTAGAAGAGAAAAGACAATGATTTATAAAGACTTGAGTGAAGGGTAATGAGAAGTAATTATCCATCAGTGTCCTTGCCAGGCTCAAAATCTCTGCTACCTGAAATCCCAAGATAACATTTCACACCCAGCTATTCCTTGACATCACCAAAACCATCCTCTTCCAATCCCAACCCATTGTTATTTCTCAATTAGACAAAGCAAGTAGCCCCCATCTTATCTACCTGAATCAATTCAGTATTCTCCTCAACATTTTCTCTAGTTTGTTAAGTTATCTTTCCTCTTCATCTAGATTGAAAGATACACATCCACATTATTTGATATATGGCCTCAACTTTCCTGTCCTCCTTGACTTGGTTAATTTCCCCTAAAATAAGTTTCATTGTACTATGAGCTTTTCTGATGTAGAACTGTTATATTGGTTCTTAGTTAGTATTACTCTCCCTTACTAGGCTATAATGGCAATAATAAAAAGGATCAGCTGTAGGCTCAACTCTGGACAACCAGTGGGCATGATTTCTACTCTTACTGAGTTTATGGTCAGGAAATATAGTAACTAGATCAGGGATATATATGTAATATATATATATATATATATATATATATATATATATATATATACATACATACATACATGTGTGTGTATATATATGTATATATGTATATATATATATATATATACACACACACATGTGTATATATACACATATACATATATAAAATTAATTTTAAAAATGTATACCAATGAATTATCCCAAACTGAAATATAGTCTCATTTATATATAACTTAAACATTTTAACTCACACAGAAGGAAATGCAAAAATATGTGGTGGCCTGAGATGTGGTGGCAATTCCTACTAAAAATTCTAGTAGCCACAATATGAAGTAAAAAAATCACTAGCTGGCAAGTGGCAGTAAATGTAGTCTGTTGAAAACAGTATTGATTCTAGAGTAATATGGAGAAAAGGTACCTCAGGAATAACATGGTGACTACCTAATAAGATGGCTATGGAAAAAACAGATGCCAAAATATCAAGAGAAGAAAGCACTGACATTGATGTTGCCCATGTCCAACTATCACTTAGCTTTATGACAAATAAGAGTGTTTGGCTGCAATGAAGTAATCTTTGTCAATTCCATTCTTTAGTCTATAAATGACCAGCAATAACCAGGATGACAGCACTTAGCAATTCCTTTAGAAAGAAAGGAGGAAAAAATAAATTAGAATTAAACAGTATATGTGTATAGGGGAACCATATTAGAAGAATGGGTTATTCACACCTTCTTAACTGCATTTCTTCAAGGTAATGGTCTCAAACAATAAAAGGTAAAATATTTCTTATGGAGGTGAAATTTCACATAGATTTGTATCTAAATTTCAAAGTATACATCAAACATAGTATGTATATTTTCTCCCACAAGAAATCCGTAGACCCATCAAATATCACACTGCATTTATTTTCTCAATACCAGTCATTGAAGATCTCTACACCTAAACTGGCCACTTGATGGATAGCAGAGTGAATATAGCATAGAAAATATAAACACTATTAAAATGATAAACTTAGGAAAGTGGCTAATATTTTGCATAGATATCAAGGGAAATACATTATAAAGATGATCTCAGATTTCTCCCTATATGACTAGAGAATAGGATCCTATTAAATATATCAAACAGATTATCACATGAGATTTGGATAGGTATAACTAGAATTTAGGAGATATTCTAAGGATGATGATTAATATTTAGAACTGAAAATATTAGGAAGAGATGCTCTGAGATAAAAATCAACAATGTGGAAATGTGTGATATTGCCTTAAATATAGTAATAAATGGCCATGGGACACAACCAGACACAGAACTGAAATAATTATGTTGGAAGAAGAAAATAGGGAGAAAAGTCTAGAAGTTTATTAGCCAAATAACAGGGAGATAAGGAAAGGTTAAAACACAGAGAGAAAGAGAGAGGACAATTATTAGCTGGAAGTGGAAATTAGCAGCTGGAAGGAATATTATACAGAGTTCAAAAGGTTACAGAAGATGAGAGTTCAATTGATTTCTGATTACTAGAAAATAGGATACCAAGTCAAGTTTATACTATGTATTTTGAATAGAAGCTTCCTGATGACAATTTACTATCTATCTTACAAAAATTGCTCTCAAGATAATTGTAGTCGACACTGGGGGATAATATTAAGTAATATGGAAATGGGTGATGAGCTTAAGGTAAGTGGCTTATTGTTCATATATGTTTTGGACCAACCCTTGCTCGCTTTTGGTTTAATATTCTAGCACAGAAATGTTTTTAACCACAGAAGTGTTACCCCAGCCAATATTCGCAAACCTATGATCTAAACAAATGTGGACGTGGACTAATAAAAGCGTGTTTTGAATGCTCTGTTGAACTAGCACAAGCAGACCTCAGTTGTCATCATTTATAGTGTTGTTCCCAGAAGCAATAACGTTTTCAAGCATCGTATTGGCAGTGAGACTCACGCAATCAAAAAAAAAAAAAAAAAAAATCACTCGACACAAAATACATAGATTAAATGACAACTTCATCCAGTATAGCTCAGCGGTTTAAATTCCTAATATAAATTGCTTTAAAAGACAGTTGGTTCATTTTAGGCATAGTTCACATGTTACTTTATCAAATATTTGCATCTTTAACCAATGTTAAATGTGACCAAGATTTGCTAGGCAAAAGTATAAGTATTTTATGCTGAGGCTCATCAGCTTTCTCTTTAATCCAGTAAACTAGATAGGAGTTGTTAATTTACTAATTGGAAAGGATGATAAATTTGTTCACAAGGGGAGACTTGGAATTAAGTGGGACAAGAAAAAAGGCAAAGGTTTAAACAGATATAACAATGTTAAAAGTTCAATACTATATTGTGCAAAGTAGTGGAAATATTGAAAGTGGACATAAAAATTAGGTGAACATAATGGTCCAGGCAGATAATGGTATAATGCTTCATGCTCTCTTGGGACCTAATTATGAGCTATTCTCAATAGTGCACCTCAAATATTGACAGACAGGCTGTTTATATTTGGTTCTTAATTAAAGGCTCTCCCCTCAAGCCCTTAAAAAGGTTTATCAGAGACATCTTTCTACACTAACAAGCATACTGTGAAGTCACATGTAGGGAAGCAAAAATAAATGAAGAAAATTTAGTTTAAATATCTTCATAGATTGGAAAAGAAAAAACAGTTCTATAGCTTTCAAGGAAATAATCTTTTCATTTATCTGTCTAGGTTTCCAGTCACAATTTAAAAACATTTCCCATATTGCACATAAAAATCAATCAAATGCTTAAACTCCCAGAACTGCATCTATGGCATTAACTTTTATCAGCAATCACAATCCTGGGATAAACCTTATGAAAACAGTTTCCCTCCTCAGGTTCTTTGAATGTTTTTAATTCAATTTCCATGTAGAAATTACTAAATATCTTAAATTTATTTGGCACATGAATATAAATAGGAAATGAATAATTTTCTAACTGTATCAGGTTCATTCTAGCAATAATATGATATCTCAGGAGTGTTTTATGAAAGGAAGGGAGTAACACCAACTACTTGGGTGAAATATTGTATAGTACCTTGACTTCATCAGGGATTAAATGGCAAGGTTTGGAATATCAACAATGGAAATAAATTACAGTATGTTTGAGCCTCAAACAAGTTGTTACTTTCCGTAAGTAGCTTTACTATGGACATTTTTGGTTTGTCATTTAACTTTCATTCAAGCAACAGATAATATATTTATATCCTCATTTTATGTAGGCCAGAATTTGAACAATCTATCCCACTGCTCTAATATTTTGAGCTAGCCCTAACTGGAGAAAAGATTCTCGCAAAAGTATGACTCAGCAAAACAGTCATTCTCCTTGGTTTCTTCTAAATTTATTAAGCATTCCTGGATTGATTTGAAAGAATTCTGATTGTTTTCATGGCTGCTTTGGCCCCTTGAGTGTGGCTCTTCCACAAAATACCACGTGCGGGTGGTTTTCGGCCTGGGCGAGTCTATTTTGAAGAAGTGGCGTTAGAAGAAGTGGGGATGTTGGTCGCATGTGGCTCGCGAGTCACAGTTTGCCGACTACTGTACTAGTCTAACTAGGGTGTAAATTTTAGCAATTTTTTAATATATTCTTCATCTTCTGATACTTTTGTTTGAGTCTCTTTTGTTTTTGAGTGTTTAATTACTAAGTTACTCATAAGAGGTTGCATCACTCCAAAACAGCTATTTTTTTATTTGAGCATATCTTAGCAGGGTTACTTTGTTCCTTTAAAAATCACAAAATATTTTAAACATTATGAAAATATTATACTATATAATAGCTATGAAACATACATGTTTTCTCAGGATATGGGTAAGTATTGATAAGGATGCTCAATATATAGATTATTTTGATCTAGTCATTAGAAGACTATATAGCATTTCTTAGCATGGAAAAATGGCACATTACAGCCATATCTTTCCAGTATTAACGTCTACATTTCAGGTGTTTGTTAAATTCTATCCAAATTATTATGTGTTCTAAAGAAAAAATAAAATCCAGAGCTATGTACTACAGAATAATTAAATCATTTCAAATAGCAAAGCTCTTTACTCTTCATTGTAAATGTATTTCCACGGCTGTTTTACTGTGCTGACATTTGGTTGAAATGGGACCACTGGGATCCAAACATACTCCCAAATGTAAAATTTTCCTTTTAATGTTAATGTGTTTTTCAGCCTTTCCTTATCATTTCATACTGGAAATGAAAAGCAAAGGCCAAATGTTCTTGCTTTTTCTGCCAAGAGGACTTGATTTTAAGAATTTAATTCTCTGAATGTGTATTATTCTTCGAATACAAAGATAGAATTAGAATTATAGAAACAAAATTATAAAAGGCCTTTGAGAAGTCATCAAACTTATCTGCCTATTGCAAGTAATTCGACCACTTCACCAATCTGGCACATATTACCTACATTCTTTTTTTGATTTAAAGATATATTTTATTTTATGTTTAAATATTTTTATTGATTTCAGAGAGGAAGGGAGAGGGAGAGAGAGATAGAAACATCAATGATGAGAGAAAATCATGGATTGGCTGCCTCCTATACAACCCCGACTGAGGAGTGAGCCAGCAATCTGGGCATTAAACCGTGACCTCCTGGTTCAGAGGTCAATTTCCAACCACTGAGCCATGCTGGCCAGGCATATCTACATTTTTTTTTTTCTTTTTTTGATTTTTTGCAGAGAAGAAGAGAGAGGGATAGAGAGTTAGAAACATCGATGAGAGAGAAACATCGATCAGCTGCCTCTTGCACATCCCCTACTGGAGATGTGCCCGCAACCAAGGTACATGCCCTTGACCGGAATCGAACCCGGGACCCTTGAGTCCGCAGGCCGACGCTCTATCCACTGAGCCAAACCGGTTTCGGCCATATCTACATTTTTTTAAAGAATACATCTTCAGGGAAGAATATTACATATGCAAACAAAATCCTTAAGAACAATCCCTTAGAAATGTCTGTTCCCTTTTTAAACCACTCTAAACTACTGTCTGGTAAAATGTTTTCACCAAAATTCACTTTCAAAACAAAACAACAACAACAAAAATAATCAGCAGAAAGCAAAATTATAAAAGATGAAATAATCACAAACCAGTTTCTCTCTTCCTTTTCCTCTCCTTCTTCTCCATCCCTCCTCTCTCTCACATGTAAGTTTTTCCTAAATTTATTCCTCTGATATTTTCCCCTTTCCTTTATCTTTTATGCTCTTCTCCACACACACACACACACACACACACACACACACACACACACACACACACACACAAGCACACTGAACCTAATAGCTCTAGGTCATTCTCAGTCTTTATAGCTAATATGGTTATGCTTACTGCAGAATGTCCACTTATAAAAGACACCTGGCATCAAGAAACAAAGGACTTGCCAAAACCGGTTTGGCTCAGTGGATAGAGGGTCGGCCTGTGGACTGAAAGGCCCCAGGTTCGATTCCGGTCAAGGGCATGTACCTTGGTTGTGGGCACATCCCCAGTGGAGGGTGTGTAGGAGGCAGCTGATCGATGTTTCTAACTCTCTGTCCCTCTCCCTTCCTCTCTGTAAAAAATCAATAAAATATATTTTAAAAACAATAGAAATTATTTTTAAAAAAATAAACAAAGGACTTCTCTTTATTTTTTATTTTTTTTATTTTAGCTGGTTTTATTATTGGTTTAAAATTCTCTACAAAGTGACCTATTGCCTACATAGACCCTGGCCTCTTCCAAACACCTCCTTGAAAGGCCACTGGATTCTGCCTGTACTTTTTGGGCAAGAATAGTTCCTAGGTGGTGCTGTACACTTCTCACTGCATCATAGCACAAGGCATAGGGGAGGGTTTGTAATTTTTTGTCATCAAGTAGGCAGGTGTCACAGATAACATATCAGAAGAAATGATAGAATTGAAAAAAATCACTATTTGGCAGCCCCCAATGAAATAATGACTCTAAGCTGCTATTCATTTCTTTTGTACATGTTAGTACCTGGCACTTTTCTCAAGTTGGCTTTGAAGAGTAGCATTGTATAAGGGTGATGGTCAGTTTGTTTTTAACCATAAAATGCAAGTGTACTTTATTGCTTTCTCTGTTGATAATTCAGTATCATCATTCTTGGTTAATTCTGAATCAATTACACTAAAATCAAGAAAATAAGTGAATGAAGTATGACTTAAAATATAAATTGTGTGTTGGTGTGTATTTAATTTACCAAGTTGTTAGAATTGCCAGAGTTAAAAAGGGAGACATAAACAAGACAAATGCATGAATGTTTTGATTGAACAATTATCATCAAATAGCGTACAAAGTATGTCCAGAAAATTGATATGTGATACCATCTATCTATATATATAAAAGCCCAGCGAACAGAATGGCAGAACGAACAGAACAACTGGAAAGACTGGTGGGTATGACAGGCACTGTGGCAGCCAACCAGCCTGAACTGGGCCCCAATCGGCCCGCAACAACTCTATGGGCCTTCATCAGGGGAGGCCAGCTGGACCCCACCTGTGCATGAATTCATGTACCAGGCCTCTATTAGTGAAATAATAATTCAAATGCTTGGGAAGAACCAAAATGGCGGCATAGATAACACCTATACTTTCTCCTTCCACAACCACATCAATATTACAACTAAAAGGCAGAACAACTACCACCCAGAACTGCGGGAAAGCTGGTTGAGTGGAAGTTCCACAACCAGAGAGGTGAAGAAAGTGCATTGAGACTGGTAAGAGGTGCGGAGGCGTGGAAAGTGTTGGCAACTGCATGTGCTGCTCTTTTAAGCAGGAGAGAGATACAAGCTCCCGCTTGCTCTGAACTCCAGTTCCGGGCAAGACTCTGGGGGACCCAGACACATATGGGGAGAAACTGGACTGCCTGGCATTGGGACAGGAATGTGAGGGCGGCTTTCTCTCAGAGGTGCTCACAGCGACCGCTGTTCCTGCATGGGGATGCGGGACGCAGAGACCCGGGGACCTCTCTGGTGCAGGGCTGACTGGCAGCCATTGCTGTTTGCTCCACCCTGGTGATTCCCAGAGACCCCGCCCCACCCAATTTACAACCCCACCCAAGCTGTGCTCATCAGCTTTTGCATATGAATAGCCTTTCCTTTCTCCTCCCAAAACCTGTCAAACTGCAGCTGTGTCAGAGAGCCCCAGAGCTTCCAAAAGAAGGCCTAAGGCCCAGCAGCAGCAGTGGCCTTGCCTCACAGCTGGACCTTATCTGGGCACTTCCAAACACCATACAAAGAGGAGGAATATGCAAATGTCTCTGTAGCTCCTGCTGGGCAGCCCCAGACAGTGACTGACTTTGCACCTCCTTGGAGATCCAAGAGCCAGTGTACCCAGTGGTCAGTGTGAGACCAAAACGAATTATAACTCTTTACAGCCATAAGAGACACACTCAAGGGGCAGACTCAGTGAGCAACAAAGCCCCACTGAAGCAAGTCCTGCCCCATAAGGGTGTCTCCTGCACAACAGATCTTCCAGTATAGACACAGCTGGTCATCACAGCCAATTGGCCTGGAGGTCAATTCCTCCCAGTGATACCAACAGCAATCAAGGCTTAACTACAACAAGACTGTGCAAACAGCCCACAAACGGGTGCACCAAGAGTGTCCACCTCAGGTGACTGGGGAGGTTGAGCCACTAGGCCCTATAGGACACCAACCACACAAAATCTATCAACTCAAGAAGATTTAGCAGCTACCCAATACATAGATACAAACACAGGGAAGAAGCCAAAATGTGGAGACAAAGAAACAGGTCACAAATGACAGAAATGGAGGAAAGCAAAATACTGGCTATAGAGTTCAAAACCATGGTTATAAGGTTACTCAAGAATCTTCTAGAAACCTCTGATAAATTTAGTGAGACCTTCAAGGATATGAAAAAGGACCAATTAGAAATTAAGCATACACTGACTGAAATAAAAAATATTATACAGAGACCCAACACCAGACTAGAGGAACGCAAGAATCAAGTCAAATATTTGAAATACGAAGAAGCAAAAAACACCCAACCTGAAAAGCAAAGCCAAAAAATAATCCAAAAATATGAAGATAGTGAAAGTAGCCTCTGGGACAACGTCAAGCGTACCAACACCCAAATTATGGGGTGCCAGAAGAAGAGAGAGAGCAAGATACTGAAAACCTATTTGAAGAAATAATGACAGAAAACATCCCCTACCTGGTGAAAAAAAATGGACTTACAAGTCCAGGAAGTGCAGAGAACCCCAAACAAGAGGAATCCAAAGAGGACCACACCAAAACACATCATAATTAAAATGCCAAGAGCAAAAGACAAAGAGAGAATCTTAAAAGCAGCAAGAGAAAACAGTTAGTTACCTACAAGGGAGTACCCATACGACTGTCAGCTGATTTCTCAACAGAAACTATGCAGGCCAGAAAGGAGTGGCAAGAAATATACAAAGTGATGAATAGCAAGAACCTACAACCAAGATTACTCTACCCAGCAAAGCTATCATTTAGAATTGAAGGTCAGATAAAGAGCTTCACAGACAAGAAAAAGCTAAAGGAGCTCATCACCACCAAACCAGTATTATATGAAAAATGCTAAAGGGTTGTCTCTAAGAAGAGGAAGAAGAAGAAAAAGGTAAAGATAAAAAATTATGAACAACAAAGTGACAACAAATACATATCTATCAACAATTGAATCTAAAAATCAAATGAATAAAAAACTTGATGAACAGAACAAACTGGTGAATGTAATAGAATCAGGGGCATGAAAAGGGATCAGACTGACAATTCTCGGTGGGGAAGGGGTTGTGGAGGGTGTGGGAAGAGATTGGACAAAGAGCTTACACCTATGGATGAGATCAGTGGGGGGCCTGGAGTGGGGTGGGAACTGGGTGGAGGGGAGTTATGGGGGGGGGGGGAAGAAGAACAACTGTAATAATCTGAACAATAAAGATTAAAAAAGTAATTCAAATGCTTAAAGAATCTATATATATATAAAACCATAATATGCAAATAGACCAAACAGCACGATAGAATAAACGGTCACTATGATTTGCGCTGACCACCAGGGGGCATGCACAGAACATGGAGGGCATCAGCTGCAGGGGGCAGAGCACAGAACATGGTTGGCCTCAGCTGTGGCAGGATGGTGGAGCAGGTGAGCAGGGGCACCAGTCGCTGTCATCGGGATGAGGCTCTGGTGGTCACTGAAAATTCTTTGCTCCCACTTGCCACGGTCCTGCCCGGTGCTCACACCTGCTGCTGGCACCGGCCCGACATGCACCCACTGCCAATACCCAGTGCCAGCCCCAATCGCTCAGCACCATCAGCGGGTGGGAGCAGCAGCTGCCAGCCACAATCACTCCTCAGGGCTTCTCCACTTCCCCATGCTCCTGAGGGGCAATTGGGGCACCAGCCGCCACTTGCACCCACTGCTGGCACCGGCCCCAAATGCTCTTTGCCATCAGAGGGTGCCAGTGGGGCCAGCGCCATCAGTGTGTGGGAGCGGCAGCAGTGGGAGTGGGGCTGCCAGCAGAGAGGGGACCAGGGGCCATAGTAGGAGGGGCTGAGACCTGCCCCTGTGCCCCACCGCAGCCTTGCAGCCCACAGTTCCTTTCAAGGTGCACAAATTCGTGCACTGGGCCCCTAGTATTTATATAATGAACAGTAAAGTTACTTATTTTTATACCTCTTTCTTTACCTTCCCTATGTTTAATTTTAAACAATGATTTGTATTTTGCCAATATTATAACATGACTTTTTTTGAGGGTAAAGATTAAATTTACCAATTAGAAATTTGAATCATATATTTCCTAGAAGAATGGTAACATTATTAGAAGAATGTACATTTGCATTGACTTGAATAAATT
Organism: Ia io; assembly: GCA_025583905.1. NCBI lineage: Eukaryota > Metazoa > Chordata > Mammalia > Chiroptera > Vespertilionidae > Ia > Ia io. The sequence goes on from JAJQQW010000003.1 coordinate 54,551,603, forward strand.
TTTCTCTTTAAAAAATGTTACAAAGGGGAAAATATGTAACAAGAAAAAAGGATATAGTTATTTCTGTGCCATGTTGTCTGAAATGTGATTTGCAGGTCCATGGGGCAATTTATTCAATCTAAGCAAAAAGTGCTATTAATAGTTTAGGAAATAAACTATTTTGCTTATTTTTGCCATTGCTCATGGTTTACTTATTTAGTTAATTCATCAAAACTATTTTTAAAATTGTCCACCTTCTTTTCTATAAGTTCATTTTCTAAAATATTGTGAATGCACAAGCAAAAGTATTTTCCATTTCTTATAAAATAAAAATGTATGTACTCCTTACAAAGTTTGTGCTTTTTCCAGTTAAGATACCGTAATTATCTTAGTAATAACTGTACTCATGGGCAATAACTCCAAAGAGAATACAACATAATGTGACATTTTCATATTTTTAAAGCATGTGAACTTTTAATGTCAGAATGCATTTTGCTTAGGATATAATATTCTACTTTCTATGAAACTCAAAAATACTTGGCATATATATCTAATAGATTATTTTTCTTGGGTTAGTAATATCATTTGTCAGGTAAAATGAATTAAAAAAATAATTAAATTCTATTTTTAGGAAAATAAGTTGCATAGTACATGGAGCAGTGACAGATCTGCCCCACTACAGTGGGGGTAGGTGGACGGTACCACTTTTTATTTACTACTAGAGGCCCAGTGCGTGAAATTTGTGCATGGGTAGGGTCCCTAGCAGCTGCCATCTGCGGCCGAGGCCTCCCTTCCCCAGCTGCTGGCTGCCATCTGGGACCTTCCTTCCTTCCGTATCATCCCCTGGTGGTCAGCACACGTCATAACGAGTGATCGAACTCCCAGTTGGTCAAACTCCCAAGGGGACACTTTGCATATTAGGCTTTTATATATATTGATTGCTCTTTCGGACTTTCATCACACTCATATTAATGGGTTAAGTATAGGAGGGAAGTCACGTGAAAAAATTGAGCAGCCAATAGTCTGAATCTTCTCACTAAGGAAATATGCCTGGTTGTGTACCACTCTTGTTTTCACTACCGCTGCCCATTTTCTAATTCTGCCTCCAGCCTCTGTAGATAGTGAGGCTGCCCTTGCCTCAGCTAACTTAGCTTGACTCCATGGGTTATCTTGGGTAGTAAGTAGCTTGACCCAGTGGCACTTGTCCCAGCTTCTCATATTCACACTGTAGGATAGAAAGGTGACTGTGTCATTCTCAGAATAAGCTCTTTGGGACATTTTAATTTCTTATCTGAACCAAGTCACGCTCTTTTACCGTGACTTGGGGAACAAGAGGCTAGACACTGCCTTTCAAGGAGCAAGCTGCGGATATGGGGGCTTCTTTCTTCCTACTGTCTGCTCTGTCCCATCAGATCCTGAGCAGCTGGGCCTGTGTCCTCACAGATTCTTTCTCCCCTATGTTTTTGCACCAAACTCTAGATGCTGCATCTGTGGTGCCTTTTCTCTAAATCTCTACCTCTCCCTTTTCTTCTACCAGCTGTTTTATTTGATATTGCTTATGGGCTATTTATATGAGCAGAAGAACTGAAATTAAGTCTATATTTTCAAAATAAAATAAAAATTGAATAAAGTGTTGCCCTTTTTTGTGAGGATAAAAGCTTAGTTATTATAAATTATAAAGCTTTCTTTATGTAATTAATTTTTATAATTGTTGCTCAGGGTCAATCTACTATAATTTTGCTCAATTTGACATTTTCATTCACAAAGTCTTGGTATATGCGTGCCTTCTTTTAATCTTTTAATGTCTAGTTCAAGACCTACTCTTTTCATGCTTCTTCAGCCTACATTAATTTTCCCTTTTTCTAGTCTCATAGCCCTTGCTGATTACTTTTGTGTTATTGTCTTTCAATATATGTTGTAATTAGCTAACAATCTAAGGTAATCATCATTGAAAACCAAGGCAATCTGAGATATAATAAAATTTCATTTTATGTTTTCTTTCATTTTGCTTGATTTTTAGTCTTCTATTTCTTTTATAATTTATTGCTAAATGTTAAGGCTTACTGTCATGAGCTTTTAATTAGGAAACTTCCCCAAAGCTAGTATTAGTCAACACTAGAACACATGGTGCTTCTTGAACTTTGGCATCAAAAGAAATTAATACTTTACCCTGAATGACATCTCTAATAATCATCAGGCGGAAAATTTCCAGTTTTATTGCTCTGTGTGTCAATTGTGGCAACGAATTCTAAGTCATGGTCACCTCAGGTTATACGTCTTCCCTTTTATTCTTTAGAACAACACATTAAGCAACTCAATTTAAATTATGTGTCATTTTAATTGGAACTAGAGAGCAATTAATTTTTGTGGGCAAAATTGCAAGTACATTTTTTTAACTTATGAGAAGAAATTTGTCAAGAGAAGTCTATAGCTTCATATAAATTACAATTGTTGCTATCAATTGGTCTTTGTTTGCATTAGCTTATCAACTACTTCAACTATGGCTAAAGGTAAGCTAGGAAATTCAGAGGGAATGCAGGAGAGGGTGGAATGGGGGAGAGATCAACCAATGAACTCATGAGCCTATGTGCATACCCATGGACACAGAAGGAAGGATGGTGAGGGCTAGCGGGAGGGGGAAAGGAGGGTTGGAGAGGGCAATGGAGGAAAAAGGAGAAATATGTAATACTTTCAACCATAAAGATTTATTTTTAAAAGAAAGGTGTTTTGTCACTTAGAGTCAAGACTAGTGCAAGTTCCAAATCAAAAAAATAGTTTTTCCTCATTTTATAGAAAATTATAAAATGTTCCTGTTATATTTTTCTCACTTTAGCACCAATTTTCCCAAATATATGTTAATGAAAACTATGTTTGTAAATAAATTTTGTTGAAAAATAAAATCTAATTGAGTAAATTTAATGATCTCATTAGCTTTATTCACTGATTGATGAATAGGGAAGCATCTCACCTAGCAATAGAAAAGATGCTCTGAAGATCTGTACAGAATGGAAGACTTTTATAGAAGGAAAGGAATTATACAAGGAGAGTAGACTGTTACAGCAAAGAGCGTATGTTCACCTTTCTCTGGGGGAAGGCAGTGATCTATCAGGAAGATTACTTCCCTAGTGCTGACCAGGTAATTCCAGATTAACCGGTGAAAAGTCACATTCCCAGCAGAGGCTGAAACTGCAATTAGGTTATGTAATAAGTTGGTTTACTGATGTGGGCCTTAGCATAGGAGACTCTGTTTGGGGCCTATTTTTAACCTTTTGCACTTGGATGTCGAGTGTGACTCGACACGGTTAGCATCAGTAGCAGGAATCGAGAAAAAAGCAAGCGAGTGCAAAGGGTTAAAAATATATTTTATTGATTTCAGAGAGGAAGGGAGAGGGAGAGAGAGATAGAAACAACAATGATGAGAAAGAATCATTGATTGGCTGCCTCCTGCACACCCTACACTGGGAATCGAGCCTGTAACCCAGGCATATGCCCTGACTGGGAATCAAACCATGATCTCCTGGTTCATAGGTCAATGCTCAACCACTGAGCCATGCCAACTGGTCAGGGGGCCTATGTTTTAAACACTATATATTTGTTTGTATATACTTATAAATATTATAATTACATAAATATTATAGTTTATAAATAGCACTAAATGATTAATATCTCAGAAATAAATGACAGTAAAAAAATTGCTTAAGCTGAATGTATATTATCTCCCTTCATACACAAAATTAGATAATTTCCTAGTTCCATGTAAACTATAATTCAAAGTAAATTTTTATAAAAGTACTAGAGGCCCTGTGCATGAAATTCTTGCACAGAGGGGGGTTGTCCCTCAGCCCAGCCTGTACCCTCTCCAATCTGGGACCCCTCGAGGGATGTCCGACTGCCCCTTTTGGCCTGATCCTGGGGAACGGGCAGTCGGACATCCCTCTCACAATCCAGGACTGCTGGCTCCCAACTGCTTGCCTGCCTGCCTTCCTGATTGCCCCTAACCACTTCTGCCTGCCAGCCTGATCACCCCCTAACCACTCTGCTGCCAGCCTGTTTGCCCTCAACTTCCTTCCTCTGCCGGCCTGGTCACCCCTAACTGCCCTCTCCTGCAGGGTTGATCACCTCCAACTGCCCTCCTTTGCAGGCCTGGTCCTTCTCAACTGCCCTCCCTTGTAGGCCGGGTGCCTCCCAACTGCCCTCTCCTGCTGGCCATCTTGTGGTGGCCATCTTGTGTCCACATGGGGGCAGGATCTTTGACCACATGGGGGTAGCTATATTGTGTGTTGCAGTGATGATCAATCTGCATATTACTCTTTCATTAGATAGGATAGAGGCCTGGTACAGGGGTGGGGGCCACCTGGTTTGCCCTGAAGAGTGTCCCTGATCAGGGTGGGGTTCCCTTGGGGCGTGCGGCAGCCTGAGCGAGGGGCCTGTGGTGTTTTGCAGGCTGGCCGTGCCCCCGATGACCCAAGCGGAGGCCCTGATATCTGGAATTTATTTTCCTTCTACAATTGAAACTTTGTAGCCTGGATCGGAGCCAAGCCTGGGGCTCCCTCCGCAGCCAGCAGCCATTTCTGTTGGAGTTATAATTGAAACTTTTTTGCCTTAAGCGGGTGGGCCCGGCCAGGGTGTGCGGAAAGCTTTGCTTCCCCTGTTGCCAGGGACAACCCTGGCCTGCTCTCTCAAGCTCCATTCTGCCGCCATTCCTGTTTGAATTTGTTTACCTTCTATAATTGAAACTTTGTTGCTTGAGTGGAGGCTTAGGCCTGGCAATGGCAGGTGGAAATCTTGGCTTCCTCTGTCACCTAGGAAACCTTGCTCTCTGTGGCTGTAGCCATCTTGGTTGGGTTAATTTGCATACTCGCTCTGATTGGATAGTGGGTGTGGCTTGTGGGCGTGGCTTGTGGGTGTGTCAGAGGTGTGGTCAATTTGCATATTTGTCTATTATTAGGTAGGATAGGTATCTTCTTCCTTCTTCCTGTCTTTCTCTCCCTCCCCCTTCTCTTGCTCTCTTGTACTCTCTTTCTCTATTTCCCCTCAAAATATAAAATGAAAAACTTCTGAATTATTGAATTTTAATGGTAATATGGAGAAATACCCATAGTTAATCAAATAAAGTTTTCTAAAGGAAACATGAAATAAAATAGCACAGAAATGTAATAGAAAAGAACGAACAAGAAAATTCCAGACATATTTGATAATGTTAAGATAAGTTTGATTCAATATTGAATATGCACATATGAAAAAGAGAGTTTGTGACTTTGTTATGCTGGTTGCAAATGGGCACAACGGTGGATGACTCATTATAGAGTAATACCATATACATATTATTGAGAGGCCAGAGTTAGAAAATGCTTCAATTCTGTCTTCAATGCTCAGTTATATTTCTAATGAAGCCTTTTACATTGCTATTTTAATTAGTTATTATGTTAAAGCCTTTGCACTCACTTGTTTTTTTCTCGATTCCTTTATTCTAATTCTAACCGTGTCAAGTCACACTCGACATCCGAGTGCAAAAGGTTAAGAAAATATGTGTTTTATAAGTAGTTTATGTTATTTATATTTAATTATAATTATAACTATTGTGGTTCAGTAAAAACGTTTTAAGGCATATGATTTAATTTATTTACTTCAAAACAATGTATTGAAAGTCTTCCACTTATTCATTCAATGAATATATACTAACTACCATCTTTGTGTAAAGTATTTGTATGGGTTAGCAGTTAATACAAATTTTTGGCCCCATCTTTCCTAGCAGAATGAACAGATATTTAATAATAAACAGTTTAAATGTTGTTTATAAGTGTGGTGTGGTATTTAATAGAGAAGTTTAGTATATAGTAAAATAATGAATAATAGATATCTGAAGTTTTCTTAAAGGTCAGTAAAAATTTCCCTGAACAACAGTTGTTTATATTGAGAGCTCAAAAATGCATGAGGATTAATTTAATTTTATGTTTTATTTTATTTTATTTTATTTTATTTTATTTTATTTTATTTTATTTTATTTATTTTATATTTGTTAATCCTCATCTGAAGTTAACTTTTTCCATTGATTTTTAGAGGGAGTGGAAAGGAGGGAGAGGGAGGAGGAGAGAGAGACAGATACATGGATTAATTGCCTCTCACAAGGTCCACGATAAGGGCTGGGATGGGACCTGTAATCCAGGTAAGTGCTCTTGACTGGAAATTTTGCTCTAATCACTTAGCAACACTGCCAGGGTTAGGGTTAATATTAAAATGATAGGGATAAATTGGGGCAGGGAGGTGGTTGCATGCAAAATATTTTAGGAAGAAGAAATGTGAGGAGCAAAATTCTTGAGAATAAAAATACTCCATTACAGGAGTTGACAGAAAGTTAATATGGTGATTGCATGCTTATACATTCCTGACACATTGAAACAGGAATGGACTAGAGAGACAGAAACAAATTATTCTGGGTATTATAAGCTACATTCATAATTTATCTTTTCATGTTAAAACAATGATTGGAAAATATGAGAAGGTTTCATATTTGTCAGAATTATTTTTTAGGCAACTGACTTAAGTATACCTCACACTAGACTATGCATAAAGGGGAATTCATTAATTCACATTAATAAAAAATCTATGATTCATATATATCACCGTGAAAGACTGAATATAGAAATGGACAATAGCCAGACAATATATAAAAATAAAACTCTGACCCAAAAACCTGCAGCTAGCTTCCCAGGAAACCAACTCATTATCAACAGCAACAAGCCCAGGAAGCCAGCTTGCTATAAATCAGACTTGTAGGGAGCCAGATTGCTATCTCTACCACAGTCCAGGAAGCCAAACCATAACTCCTATAACCATCAGCCCAAAATGGCCAGCACTTGATGAATCACTGGCAGCGTCCCTATTTTCCCCCCACTTCTAATTTAATATATATTTTTATTGATTTCAGAGAGGAAGGGAGAGGGAGAGAGAGATAGAAAAATAATGATGAGAGAGAATCATTGATCGTCTGTCTCCTGCATGCCCTCTACTGGGGATCAATCCAGCAACCCGAACATGTGCTCTGGCCAGGAATCAAACAATGACCTCCTGGTTCATAGGATGATGCTCAACACTGAGCCACACCAGCTGGGCTCCACTTCCAATTGAGAACCAACCAGAAAGCCAATTACATAAGATGCCTCACTTCTACTTAGCTCATTGACAGCTTCTCTGTGCCAACAACCTCCAGTTAGGACATACCTGAGACCTTCCTTTTTATCCACTATAAAGCTTTCCCACTCCTATACCTGCCTTGGGGTCTTTGCCAAAACTCAAGTGATGGTGCCTGATTTCCTTGCTATAGCAAGTCTGAATGAATTGCCTTTGCCTATTCTCATTTGGTTGGTCTTTGTTTATTAAGTTGGTCTTTGTTTATTTCCACAACTGGATTCAGGGACTCGCAGAGCCATCAGTAAACTGGATCTCTTCTTCTTGTTCTCTCCACATTTTCACGTTCTAGTCAACTTTCTTTTATTTTTATTTTCGTTCACTAGACAAAGATGTCCATAAGCAAGTTAAGGCTAAGATCATTTTATAGATAGAAATCACAGATAAAAACTAAATACTTCTATACAGAAAGATCCAGGGTAATCAAAGTCTCATCTTAACTGCAGGTTCATTTCTGAACCAATAATTGTTTCTAAGAGGGTGATTTGTGAATGGGGTTAATAAGAGTATTTGTGTGTAGGATTACCATATCTAGGGGGAATAAAGAATGCCTAGTTTTATTTGAATTTTAGGGATTCAACAAGTACTTTTTAAAAATATATAAGCATGATCCCTGAAACAATATATGAAAAATATTTTATGTATACCTCAAATTCAAATTTACTATCCTATATAATAAAAGGCCAGCGACCATAACAGCATAATGACTGGAGCAACGGATCGACCAGTCGCTATGAGGTACCTTGACCACCTCTCATTCTCTGCTCCCAGGCCACAGGCTCAGATAGCTGGATGGCCAATGTGGAACCATGGGAAACTGGGGTGAGTGGTGGTGGGGCAGGACTGGGGACTGGTGAGTGGGCAGAATGCCGACCTCTTGGTCCCTCTCCCCGGCCCACAAGCTCAGATCGATCACCTGGCCAACAGGGAACCAGGGTGGGTGGAGGTGGCAGGATGGGACTGGGGTCTGGTTAACGAGCAGAAGATGGCCCTGATTACAGGCTAGGCCTAGGGACCCTACCCTTGCACGATTTCATGCACTGGATCTCTATTATATATATAATGGCAACCCTACTCATCTACACTAATAAAAGAGAAACATGCAAATTAACCATCACTCTGCTACACCCACAAGCCACACCCACCAGCCAATCAGGAGTGAGTATGCAAATTAATCCAACCAAGATGGTGGCCGGCCATGGAATTGGAGCAAGCAGGAGGCTTGGGTTGCCCTGGCGATGGAGGAAGCCAAGCTTCCTGCCCACCCTGGCTGTCCCTGGCCTCCACTCAAGGCTACAAAGTTTCAATTATAGAAGATAAATAATCCTAAATACTTGCTTCCAGCTGGCCCTGGCCTCTGCTCAAAGAGGTGCTGAAAAAAAAAAAAGAAAAAGAAAAAAATAAGGGGCTGGGACCTTGGGTCACCGGGGGGTGATCAGGCCAGGATGGGATGGCAGGGGACATTGGGGTTAAGCAGACCAGCAGGGGGGCCAGTTGGGGGTGAGCAGGCCAGCAGGCAGAGTGGTTAGGGGCAATCAGGCAGGCAGGCAGGTAGGTGAGCAGCTGGAGCCAGTAGTCCCGGATTGTGAGAGGGATGTCTGATTGCCTGTTCAGGCCCGATCCCTGTAAACCAGCCGTAGGACATCCTTCGAAGGGTCCCAGATTGGAGAGGGTGCAGGCCTGGCTGAGGAACAGCTCCTCCCCCTGTGCACGAATTCCATGCACCAGGCCACTAGTAAGACATAAAAGGCAAAGCCATCATAATCCATGTAATAGGCTATGAGGTTGTGCAGGGACAAATCCAGAAAGAAAATATGCTAAGCAAAAAAGTAATAGATACCATTACAATTTTTAAACAAGAGAATATGTTCCAATTTTAAATTTGAAAGAATAAGCCTTGTTGCTGAGAAACTAGAAGGAATAGGCGAGAATGTAGAATATTAATGGGGAATCTATTGCAGCAATTGAGATTAAATGTAGGTGCTTTCAATTGGAATGATGGCACAGGGATGAGGACAAATATATAAGTGGGGCAGTAGAATCAAAAGAGCTTAGTGATTGTTACTTCTTAATTAAAATGAGCACATTTAGTAATATTACAATTAAATTGTAAGAATCTAAGGGAACTTAACAAGTGACTAGATGCAAGGTCACTATGCAAATCAATTTTTTTCTAAAGAAACTATAAACAATTCAAAGGTGAAATTTAAAACTATAACACTTAGAATAATATTATAATCATCACATGATTAAAAATAAAGAAAAGTTGATTAATATTTCTTCCATAGTAAGACATAAAGCTTTTGAGAGTAAACAATGACTACCTTAATAATGCAGGCATACAACCCATTTGTTGATTAGCGGCAACACTATTATAAAGTTCATTTCTGCCCCTCAAATTTTATATATAATTATGATGCAACTCTAATAAAAAATTGTAGCTGTTTTTGTGAAAATGTACAAGTCATTTCTAAAAGGAATATGGGCATAGAAGATCCACAGATAGCTAAGACAATCTTGAAAAAGTACATAGTGGTGGAATATACTCTGCTGGACTTTAAGACATACTTTAAATTGAAGTAGTTCAGAGAATTGGTATTGACACCAGGATAAACAAATAGGTTACACAGAATAGAGTCCTAAAGCAGAACCATGTACATATAACTACATTATTTAAAACAAGATAGCCTTACAGAACACAGTCAGGGTTATTCTTTTCAATATAGAGTTTTAGTTCAATGCTAGTTCAATAAAGGACTGAATATCCATATGAAAAGCATAAAAAAAACTTAACTTTGCTTTACCACAAAATCAAAAACTGTAAGCTGGGCATAGATTTATATGTGACACAAAAAAGAAGTAAAATGTATAGGCAATAATATATGAATATATAGTAATTGGATTCATGTTAAGAAAGATACTTAAGTAGGATACAAAAATACTAAACATGAGAAATTGAAAATGTTTGATGTATTAAAATTAAGAAAATATTTAAATCAAAAGTTACCATTAGGAGAATGCAAAGATAAGTTATAAAATGAGAGAAGCTATTTGAAACACATATAACCAACAAGAGACTTATGTCTAATATATATTTTAATCATTTCCTATTGAAAACAATTTCTAAATACAAGGCAGAGAGTCAATGGAAAATGGACAAGAGACTTTAGCAATCACTCTACAAAACATAACATCTTAGTGGCCAATAAAATATGAAAAGATAACCACTCTCATTTGTTATCAATGAAAAAACTTTAGTCACTGAGATACCCATATGAATAGATCAATTCAAAAAAGTTATAATGTTGGCAAGAATTAGAAATAAGTGACATTCTCAAGCACAGATAGTGGGAGTATACATTGACACAATGTCAACAGAAGCATTCAATGTTGCTTACTAGGATTGAAAATGCAGGTAAATTTTTTAAGACCTAGTAATTTCACTCTTATTTATAATAAAATAAAAACCCATGTAAGATTCCAAGAAAATCTATTTGTTAATATACTTATAGAAGTTTTATTTATAATAATCCAAAATGTGGAATAAGTAGAATGTTCATCATAGGAAAGTTGCCACTAAATTTTGTATATTCATCTAATGTGTATGTGTATATATACTGAGTGGCCAGATTATTATGCGTTCAGAGATCATAATAATCTGGCCACTCAGTGTATATTCCTATATTTCATTGTATACACTAAAAAAGAGGAAATAACTATAAATAGACACACACATATACATCTCATAGCTAAACTGAGTTAAATAAACCAAACATGCAAACATGTTTGTATATTTCAGTTACATAAATTAAATTTTAAAAAGACCAGATTAAGTGATGATACTAGAATTTAGGATAGTGAGAAATAAGGACCAAGTTATTTATTTTCTCATTTCAGTGATCTATTGCTATATAATAAACACAGTGGCTCAAAGAAGCTTCTAATTTTTCTCTATTTTGGGTGTCAGAAGCTTAGGAATGACCTAACAATGTGGTTCTGGTATTTTGTACCATGTGGCTAATATTGGAAAATCTCCTTTCCAGATCTTCCCTTCACCCAGTTTTCCTTGTCCATCCACACTCTTATTTCTTATTATGTCTCATTTTCAGGTGTTTTTTTATATAGCTTTGACTTTTCATAATATGCTTGTCTCATGGTAGTCAAACTTTTTACATGGTCGCTGGCTTCCAAGAAGAATTCATCAAAAAGATAAGAAGCATAAGCTATAACTTTCATGCCCTGGGTCCAGAAGCTGACACCAGTATAATTTCTGCTGTTATATTTGTCACATAAATAATAGAGATCTCCCAAAATGAAAGAGCTGAGATATTTAATGGAAATAGAAAACAAATAAATTGTAATTCTCTCAGAAGAAGAATCTAAGGTTATGGAACTAAAAGCAATAGATTAGTAAAATTGAATTTAGGATATTTTTAAAAATTGAAAAACAGATATGAAAGAGCAGAAAGCAAAAACTAAGAAAATTAATAAAAACTTATTAGGATGGCTAAATTTTAAAACAAAAAAAACTTTGAGTAATGTGTTGAAAAATATGTTAAATAGACTCTTCGTGTCATGGTGCAAGGACTATGAATTATTATAGGCACTTTGTAAACCCATTTGGCAGTGACTATTAAAGATCAACACATATATATATATATATATATATATATATATATATATATATATATATATATATATATACCTTACAACTCAAAATTCTCTTGAAGACATATATCTAAGACAAATACATAAAAATGTGCGGTGCACCAATAGACCTGTATTTAAAAAAATAAAAGGGCCCTGACCAGTTTGGCTCAGTGGATAGAGCATCGGCCTGCGGACTCAAGGGTCCTAGGTTCGATTCCGGTCAAGAGGATGTACCTTGGTTGCAGGGACATCCCCAGTAGGGGGTGTGCAGGAGACAGCTGATCCATGTTTCTCTCTCATCGATGTCTCTGACTCTCTCTCCCTCTCCCTTCCTCTCTGTAAAAGATCAATAAAATATATTTTAAAAATAAATAAATAAAAGGATGTTCAACGCAATATTCATAAAGCTTTGAAGTGGAAACATTCAAATCCCTATTGTCAAAAATTTAAAAATAACAAAATGAAAGCCACTAGATCAATAAAATAAGTATTTAGTAAGAGTTTATTGTGCATATAAGAGCCGTTTGTGAACTGGGAGCTTTCAAACTGAAGCCAACATGAAGCTCAGAGGCAGGACATTACATGCTGGCTAATTATAAAGTGCAAATGAGGAAGTTGTTTAATCTTTACAGTGATTGTCTATTACAATGGGGGGTTCCCAGACAGCAGGGGATTAGTTAAAAGTGATTATCTTATACGACTTTTTAAGAAGATGACTTAAGTTCATTTTATTATTATCAGAGGCATTTACAATAATAACCTAAGCTAAGTTTTACTTATGTGAATAAAATAAGCTAGATTTAGTTTTGCTTATGTGATATAAATGGTTTTGTCTGTTCAGGGAATTCTGAAATCTGGTCTCCATTTTTAATTTAATTTTAATGCTGTCACCAGTAGAACAACTTAACACAATAACTAAGGTATATTCCTATAATTAAATGTGCATCTGAAATATAAAAGAACATCACAGATGAATCTCACAACATAATATTGCCTGAATAAAGTCAGACACAAAAAGGAACATATTGAAATTACTACATTCATAAAACATTCAAAATAGGATAGTCATTAGTACTGCAGGGAGGTAATGACAGAAAAAGGACAAGGGTGAATAAAAGTAGGTACATGTTTTTTAATTTTGTAAAAGTTCTTTGAACAGTATACTCAAGCTCTGTTCACTTTATAACCTTTATGCTATACTTAAATAGCATAAAACTTCAGAACATATGATTTCTCTACTAGGTATGCAAGTGTCTTGTAATACAGTTTTCATTATTCTTTTTTTAATTTTTTTTTAATTTTATTGATTTTTTACAGAGAGGAAGAGAGAGGGATAGAGAGTTAGAAACATCGATGAGAGAGAAACATCGATCAGCTGCCTCTTGCACACCCCCTACTGGGGATGTGCCCGCAACCAAGGTACATGCCCTTGACCGGAATCGAACCTGGGACCCTTGAGTCCGCAGGCTGACGCTCTATCCACTGAGCCAAACCGGTTTCGGCCAGTTTTCATTATTCTTGATATATCAGTGAGACAATTTGTGTGAGATGATTTTCAGGAAGACTATTTTATAGAAGGAGGGTAAAGGCATGAAGGTTAGTTAGTAAAATGGTAAGAAATAAAATCAGAAAATGGTCAGTTAAACTTACGTTATAATTATGTAATAGTGAAGAAACTTATGCAAATTAAACATAGCCAATAAAGAGATCCCATACATAATTTAGTAAACTACACATTTAGCAAAGGATAGGCAGGAAAATTGGAGGGCTTTTTGTCCCATTCATCACCTAAAATATAAGTACATGTTAAGAGACTCCTATTTTCTTGCAAGTATGCTATATGCTAGAGAAAGAACAATTTTTAAAATAGGCTTTAGTTGATCTCTCTGATCTGGCTATCCCAATGTCCTATCTTAATAATTCCACTTCTTTCTCAGTACCCTATTTTCTTAGTCTTTATCTCCCTGAACATCACAATGGTCCTATCTTGGGTAAAGAAACACTTTTATAACACCCATCATTTGAAGACTTGTTTTTTCTCCTCTGATAAAAATATTTTCTCCTTTACTAACTTGTACCCCTTCTCTATATTTTCTTTAGGGAAAACATGTCTCCCATTTCTAAAACACTCCTGCAATAAATGAATAATACATGGATCTGGGTGTATAATCTCTAATGAAACCACACTTCAGCTAATCCTGCTGGGCTCTGACAGAGACTACCTAAATTCCCATTAGCATAGGCTGGTTCCCTAAGTCTGAAGATACTGGACAACTATCAATTTGTTTACTCTCCAACCTGTTCACTCATTATCTAGTTCTCTTCTATAAGTAGACTCAGTCCTTCAAAGTAAAGATAAGAGAGCAGGGAGGTCCTTATGAATCAAAGGTTACTTAGATTACTCTGAACTCCATATTGTGCATTGAGAGAGAGAGAGAGCATCCATGTCTTCCCAACTTTGCATTTCTAAAATAATGTATAAGAACCGTAAGTGAGAAAATCTGGTCCCCAATACAAGGTTACACTGACTAAAGCCTTCCCATTCGGAGAAGCAAGCGGGCCAGACTTGGAAGATCTCCTTTGACCCTCAGGTTCTAGTCAGCACATTTACAAACATAAGTCATATTCCTCCTCTATAGGATAGCATCTTTTTATGTGGAAAACTCCACCCAACCTTTTTTTAATCTTCCTCTGAAGGTAGAGTTAACTAAGTCATATAAAGACTTGCTCAAATGACAGTTTCTTTTATGTGCATGAAGATTTTCTCATTGTAATTTCAATACCACCAAGGGAGGTTCCTCTTACCAAGACAATGAGAATTGGAATATGGCAGCCATGGCCCAGGTTTTCAGACAGGAATAACACAAGGATCTAAGCAACCCACACCTTTGTAGTTAAAACAGCCCAAACTACTCCATGCCTGATCTCTCCCCACCCTTGTCTTTTTCTGTCTGGTTTATCTACAATGTTTTGTCTAAAAAAAAGTTCCTTTAAATCGTCTGTTCTCATTAAGCAGACATGATGCCTTTCCATCTTCTTATTGCCTTTCTATTTCTCATTTACAAATAGTACTCTTTCAGCAACAATTTTATATCATAACCTATTTCTATATTACAATTAATTTAAGATGGATTTTATATATTGAACAGGTAAAAACCAAATTTGTCTTTTATAATCAAATATTATTTTAGTTATTATTAATATTTATTCAGTGGTTCAAAAGAACACATTCAAATTGAATAAAAATATATTAAGCTGAATAAAACAAATTCAGTCAACTAGATACAGAGCTCTGGCTCACATTCACTTTGTGTTTATATCTATAATTGTGATATACATTTTTAAATAATAGTTTTACTTATCATTTTAACTGTACAGTAGGAGAAAGTGTGCTTTAATTAAATATACATTACTAGAGGCTTAGTTCATGGATTCGTACACTGGTGGGGTCTCTCGGCCTGGCCTGCGCCCTCAGGGGACATTGGACTGTGGGATTTGGGCCGATTCCTGCAGGCCAGGCCAGACCTCTAGTAAGATCTTTGGTTAATCTCTTCCAGCCCTCCCCCCTACCCGCTTTCCTGAGAGTCATCAGTCTGTGCATGAGCACCTGCCCCCTGGTGGTCAGTGCGCATCGTAGCTACAGGTAGAATGGTAGAATGGTGAGTTAGGCTTTTATGTATATAGATACCAGTAATGCTGGCCAGGTTGAAAGTTACTCCTAAGGTTGACAGCTATAGAAAACAGTTTGTACGTGACAAGACAATGAGAGAAATAAGCATTCTCTTTGAAACAAATTCGTAAAATAATAAAAAATAATGATCACAGTGGCTTGTACCAACAACATGAATTTTAGGGCGATGCCGTACAGATCTGGCACCCTAGAGCTCTCTCTTTTTATTTTTTTTAATATATTTTAATTGATTTTTACAGAGAGGAAGGGAGAGGGACAGAGAGCTAGAAACATCGATGAGAGAGAGACATCGACCAGCTGCCTCCTGCACACCCCCCACCGGGGATGTGCCCGCAACCAAGGCACATGTCCTTGACCAGAATCGAACCTGGGACCCTTCAGTCCGCAGGCCGGCGCTCTGTCCACTGAGCCACACCGGCTTCGGCCTAGGGCTCTCTTCACACCCTAAAGAAAATGAGCGTTTACACCATTCACGGGTTGTACTGAATTTTCAACAAGGTCAATTGTACAATTACCCCTTAGGTAGGATAACTGTCCTGGGGTGCAGAGCTTTAACACCATCATTAAAGTTGTTTGAAAAAGGAAGAGAGAATTAAAAAACAAGACTCTTTTTTTCTTCCCCCTTTGGAGCAAAGTCTCTCATTATATCGAGCAAATGCCATTCAGTAACTAAAAAATGGAAGGGAGGACCCTCCAAGCACTATTTGAGCAAGCTGACCAACACACATTACAGTTTTCAAAATGAAGTTTATATTACTGTGTGTTACAAAACCCAGGGAGGCAGTGTCAAAATGACATTGATTTCTTTACTTGCTTTGCAATTATACCCCTTCCAGGTGTTATGGGTTGCCTGGCATTTGGCTTTTTTTTTCCTTTGTAGGTGTTAAAATCTGAAAAGAGCACATTGGTGTTTTGTCCTCACTCATCATGGCACCTGCATCACCAAACTCTCCACAATAAGTGGATTCAGAAAACAGTGACCAACTGCCTCTTTGCAAAAAATTAGCAGCATCTTCAATCATCTGATGGGCTCTCTCTATACGATCCAAATCGTCCTTATGGAGAAATTCTGCAACCATTTCTGCACCAAACGTGAAGGACGCTCCTCTGTCATTTTCATCCCAGCCTAAGACATCTTTATTGGTGTCCGACCACAAAGAATACCTTGATCAGGTCCATCAGTTCTTTGCATAATTCTCTGAATCTGCTCCATAAATTGACGATCTGGTGATAAACCTCCAGGACAGCAAAGTATTTTCTCATCCACAATGGCTGCTAGCAGTAAAATGTTAAAGCAGTCTATGAAAGTTTTCCATGGTTTAATGTTATATCTTCTTTTACATTCATCATACAATCCATACATTCTGTTGATGCTGGCACAGTCATGGTTTCCTCTGAGAAGAAAAAAAACCCTCAGGATATTTGATTCTGTTAGCCAGTAAGAGGCAGATAGTCTCCAGTGACCGCCTCTCCCTGTCCACATAGTCCCCAAGAAATAGTAGTTGTTTTCTGATGGGAAACCACCGTACCCAAAAAGTCGAAGCAAATCATAGCATTGCCCATGAATAGCACCACATATTTGGAGTGGTGCTTCGAGTTCTGGTAGGGCAGGCTGACTGAGAAAGATCTCTCTGGACTTTAAGCACAGTCCTTGATTTCATTCTCCTGTAGCCAGACATTCTTGTTGTGTCCTATTGAGTTGCTGTTAAATCTTCCTGACTTGTAGTTGTGTCTCAGAATGATCTTGTTTTGAGCAGAGCCTTCTATGGTCCCTAAAAAGTCTATTTTCCCTTAGTGTCCAAGAGAAGGAGGCCTGCCTTTGGTTTCTTTGGTCCTTAAGGACCTTCCAACTGAAGAGAAGGAATTTTTATTTATACTCTTTTTGTGTTCTTTGTGAAACATGTTGAATATTGAAATGTGTGTTTTTTTCTTAATACAACATATTTTGTGCCAGTGAAGCTAAACTAGCCACCACTGTCTGTGCAAAGTCTTGTAGTTATTTTGTTCCCGAATGCAGTTCTTGTTCTTGGTTACTTCTTCGACTGTTCTTAAAACAAGTCCCAAGGTGGTAGGGATTTCTTACAGGCCCATAAATATTTCTCTCTAAAAATCAGATTTTTCAGAACTTAACATTGCTTTGAGAACATATGTTTATCAAAGACAAACTCACCAATGTCAGATAAAAGAACTAATGAGTTAACAATAATGAGCAAATGTGCCACTGTTACTGCTTATCCTTTATTTACTCGTAGTGTCTAGTCTTCATCCATGGTTGTAACAAGGATCATGCTATTAAACAAAAGAAGAGTACAGAAGTGATGCCTAACCTACATCCCAAACAAAATAGAGAGAAAATTTTTAAAAACTTTATCTTGCCTGTCTGGTATGAGTAAGTGGTTGATATCAACCTATGAACCTGTAGGCCACAGTTTGATTCCTGGTCAGGGCACATTCCCTTGGGGAGCAGGTTTGGTCCCAGTAGGGGGCATGCAGGAGGCAGCTGATCAATAATTCTCTTGCGTCATTGATGTCTCTGACTCTCTCCCTATCACTTCCTCTGGGAAATCAATGAAAATATATTTTAACAAATTTTATCTTCACTTTCCAGCAGCAAGGAATGAAGGAATGAATGAATGAATGAAATGAAGATACATAAGCTATTCTAATGGGTTACATTCTGCAGAAGTCTGCTTATTGCATTAATTTAGATGTATTCTGTCTCTCAAATGTTTCACTAAATATACAGCCACGTTGAGTTAATTGTCTATTTTTCCTCATATGTTCATAAATTGGAAAAGGCAGGTAATATTAATTGAAAGAAAGAGGAAAATGAGAAAAGAATATTTAGCCTTTTAAAATTTACTATTGTTTTATTATTTATTTCCAAAAAATAATATTAGTTTGAAAATTATTGCCAATCCATAATTATTATACAAGTTTATGCCTTCCATTACAGAGCCTCAAAAATACAAAAATAGCTCAAAGTAGAAATAAAAGGTCCCAACAATATAAAGATTTGATATTAAGGAAAAACTTGACATAGGCAGTAATAAGAGTAGAAAGGAAAGGAAAGAATAGGAAAGAAAAGAAACAAGGATCTTTCTCAGTCAGCCTGCCCTACTAGAACTCAAAGCACCACTCCAAATATGTGGTGATATTCAAGGAAAGGAAAGAATAGAAAAGAAAAGGAAAGAAAAGAAAAGAAAAGAAAAGAAAAGAAAAGAAAAGAAAAGAAAAGAAAAGAAAAGAAAAGAAAAGAAAAGAGAAAATAAAAGAAAACAAGTGGAAAGAAGAGGAGAGAAAAGAAAAAGAAAAGAAAAGCAAAGGAAAGAAAAGAAAAGAAAAGAAAAGAGAAGAAAAGAAAAGAAAAGAAAAGAAAAGAAAAGAAAAGAAAAGAAAAGAAAAGAAAAGAAAAGAAAAGAAAAGAAAAGAAAAAGAAAAGCACATTGAGAAATCTGGACCATGTCCTTCACACTGCAATATTCATGCTTTAGGATATATGATCACCTATAGCATTAATAGAAAAGGTTAATTATGGGGAAAAATCAAGTCTATGTCTTTATCTGAGATTGTGGTGGAGATTATGTGAGAGGAGAATTATAGAACTTTCTTAACAGAATAACTCATAGTAAGTTGTCATAAGTTATGGTCTAAGACAGTGATGGCGAACCTATGACACACGTGTCAGCACTGACACGCATAGCCATTTCTGATGACACGAGGCCGCTGAGGCGGCCGCATGCTGAGGATGAAACATTTGCTGCTCCTGAGGATGAAACATTTGCGACTAGAGTCTGGGAGTCATCCTCCCCTATTAGACACTCTGTGCCGGAGGTCTGTAGGCCAAAACAACAGAAGTCTGGCACAGAGTGTCTAGTTCTGGGACTACCGGTTAAGCCGGGATCTTTGCCCTCACTTCCGCCAGCAGAGCAGGGAGCAGCAGAATGCAGTGGGGACGCATCTCTGGGGCGCCTGCCATTACCAGTAACCAAATAACAGTTAACCACAGCAACCATTATCTACTGTTCTGGGGTGTCATGGATTTCTAATCCATCATTACTGAGATAAGTGAGGGGGAGGCTGGGAGAGGCGAGGGTTTGTGGCGTGCTATGGGTGCTGTTTCCCGCCATTAGAAATAGCGGCAGCCATTCTAATTCACATAAGGAACACCATCTTGCTCCATAGTGCAGACTCCTTTTCACCACTATTACTGCTGTGCATCCTTATTAACCCCTATTTCTGCTTATTAACCCTGCCCTTTCCTAAAAGACAGTTATATGCACCATTTTGTGGTTAGTTAGGCTAGTTAACCCCTAATTGCCTGCAGGCCTAACAAGCTATCTATAATTCTATCATCTGTCACTGCCCCCTGATGGAGACCCCAAAAAATAAAAAACTAAGGTTAAGTAAAGGAAGTGGTAGTAGCAGTGGCCGACCCTTTCAAGACACATGGACCAAGTCGTATGGCTTTATAGAAAAAAATGGCAGACCATTTTGCGTTCTATATACTGAAACGGTAGTAAGCAGAACGTGGAATATAAATAGGCATTTTGAAACTAATCATTCCCAGCTCTTGGAAAAAAGTGAGGATGAAAGGAAGGAATACATTTCCAGGCAGCTACACCTTTATAAGAGCCAATCTAATTCCATCCTTACATTTATGAAAGGCTCTACAAATTTAACATCTGCAAGTTTGAGCATTGCTCACTCTATAGCTCAGCATGGAAAAGCGCTCAATTAGGGAGAATTTATTAAAGAAACTCTCCTAAGATGTGCACCAGTTCTATTTCACGATATGCAGAATAAAGATGCAATTATTAAGGGAATATCTGAGTTACCACTCAGTAGAAATATCATAAAAGACCGCATAATGAGACTGAACACAAACGTACAACATCAATTAAAGAGAGACATAAGGAAGTGTAAATATTTTTCGATCTCTCTTGATGAAACTACTGATGTCACATCACATGCTCAGTTGGCCATTATTGGTCGATATTCTGATGGTCTCACAATGAGAGAAGAGTTGATAAAATTAGTATCAGTGTCAACAAGTAAATCAGGAAGCGAAATATGTAAGGTTGTTATACAAACATTTCGTGACCTAAGTGTTGATATCTCTAAAGTTGTGTCAGTGACTACAGATGGGGCACCCAATATGGTGGGGAAAAAAGTCAGATTTGTCAAATTGTTTCCAGATGCTATTGGATATCCGATTATGCCTTTTTATTGTATTATCCATCAGGAGGCTTTATGTGCCAAGGCAGGATTCACCGACTTAAACGACTTAATGTCAGTTGTTACAAAAATAGTTAATAGCTGCTCGCCCCCTTCACAAGTGAGAATTTTTGGCACTCTTACTGGAGGTTGACTGCTGATGTACAATAATGTAAGATGGCTGAGCCGAGGCAAAGTTGTTGAGCGCTTTGTGGTGTGCTTTGAAGAAATTAAGGTATTTCTTGACGATAAGGATCTGGGAAACTTTCCTCAGCTTAATGATGATAAGTCGGTCAACACCCTGATGTTTTTTACAGATCTCTCTGTTCATATTAATGAACTGTACTTAAAGTTACAAGGTTTTGGCAAAAGTATTGATGTTATGTTTGTATACATTAAAGCTTTTGAAAGTAAAGTTAAAATTTTCAAGTGAGATGTAGAAACTAAAACTTATAAGTATTTTCCTCGAGTAACAAAGTATTTGGAGAAGGCCAGTGCAGCTGTACAAAATGAAATGGAACTCTTGCATATGAAGTACCAGCATGTTTTAGACTCGTTACTTGATCAGTTTAGTGATAGATTTAGTCAATTTAGAAGTCTAGAACAGACCATGAAAATAATTAAGTATCCTGATGTAGTAGTCTACAGTAGTTTGGAATTAAATGGTTTCCAATGGATGCAAATTGATGATTTGGAGATGCAACTTGCAGAATTTCAAGACAGTCTCTGGGCTCAGGTGTTTGTCGACTTGAGGTCAAAGCTTGAGAATCTGGAAAGGTGCCGCTTGGAGAATCAAGAGGAGTGCCACTACGAACAGGAAATTTAGAGTGCCTGGTACAGACTATCAGACACTTTTAGCACCCTGAAATATATAGCAGTGGCTTTACTCTCAATTTTTCCCTCTACATACTTTTGTGAGGCCTTATTCTCAGCGTTAAATAATATCAAAACCAACAAAAGAAACAGATTGACAGATGAAGTTAGTAGCGCTTGCTTGGGCCTGAAGTGTACAAAATACCAACCTTCAATTGAAGATTTAGCCAATGAAATTCAGCAACAAAAAAATCACTAATAGGCAGGTTAGTTAAAGAATTCCCCCTCCCCCTCACTTATCTTTGTTCGGGGCACCCCACACAAGCTAAATAATATCAAGACCAACAAAAGAAACCGACTGACGGATGAACAAAGAAGTCACTAAGCAGGTAAGTTAAATATTTAGTTTTTGGTTTATTAAATACAATTATATATAACAATTATACATTTATGTTATTTAAACTATAAATATCGCGAAATAATGTTTTTTCCTCAAAGTGACACACTACCCGAGTTATGCTCAGTTTTTTGGCGAAATTTGACACACCACGCTCAAAAGGTTGCCCATCACCGGTCTAAGAAAACAAAATGTAGTGCTAATAGGTAATAAGAAAGCCATTTCTGAGTTTTGTTTACTATGCATCCTTACTTTTTCGAAAGAGTTTAGTGTTTGAAGATTCCAAGTAGGGAATGAAATAAATTTTATTACAGCGGATTGAAAAAAGAAAAGGTGTAGAAACTGGAGTATCCCAGGAGGACCTCAGAAATGAACTAGTTACTTTGTAATCTTACAGATCAAGTGTTATGTGAGATCATATCAGATGTATCAGCCTCTTTAAAAAGCCACTTTGCATTTTCTCTTTAATCCTCATCCTAACGCTCTGTAAGCACCTGATTTTGCTTCTTAGGCACATTTCTAGAGGTTTATATTTAATGAAAGATATTTTCTCTTGATGGGATTTATCTTAGAAGTGATATGTGCACAAAGAAGATTTATTCTTTGGATACCTTACCTGTGATTTCTAGGTCAGAGATTTTAAGATAGGGTATAATAAAGCATTTCTTGGACAGATACCAGAGGAAAAAGTATTATAGCCCTAACCGGTTTGGCTAAGTGGATAGAGTGTCAGCCTGTGGACTGAAAGGCCCCAGGTTCAATTCTGGTCAAGGGCATGTACCTTGGTTGCAGGCACATCCCCAGTATGAGGTGTGCAGGAGGCAGCTGATCGATGTTTCTCTCTCATCAATGTTTCTAAAATTGGAAAATGACATAGATTGAAATGACTCAACATGTGAGAAATGTAGAAGTTTAAGTTCATGTGCTGTAATACAAAAGTTTTATCTCTGCTATATCTGAGATTTTGGAGAAACAATTGAGAAAAAAGTAAATAGCAGCTCTCATTTAAATAGTAAGTTATCTTGTTATAGACACATTATCACCATGAGAAGTTTTTATCTCCAGATTTTTTTGTAAGGTACAATGGATGTGTGCACAATTTTTTTTTTTTTTTTGAAATGTGAGGAAAAAAGGTGCTTTCATGATTGTCAGGTCCCCTTTCACTGACCTTCCTTATATTCCCTTTTCCATTTAGCTTTTGTAGTTTTGGGCAAACAAATAAAAATAAAAAGGCTAGAATGTTGCAAATGGACAGAAGGCATTAAATTTTTCTTTTGGCTCTTACAACCTATATGACCTTGGAAAGTTTTACTTAAACTCTGTGAGCCATAGACTCTTCATCTATTCATACAAAGATACTTAGAATGTGTTAATGTGGGTTAGCTCTGATAAATGGACGCACACACACACACACACACACACACACACACACACACACAGTACAAGGTCAGTGATACATACTTAATTACATTTAGGTATGTGTAATCTCTGAGCCCACTACTAATATGTGTATACTTCCCAAACCTTGATTTTCAGATGCTTATAGACATTCAAAACTGGTTTCAACATATATCCTATCTAATAAAATAGAAACATGCAAATTGACTGTACCTCCATCATGGCCACAAGCCAATCAGGAGTGAGTATGCAAATTAACCCAACCAAGATGGCTGTGGCCACGGAGCTAGCAGGAGGCTTGGGTTGTCCCCAGCAATGGAGAAAGCTAAGCTTCCTGCCTGCCCTGGCTGGCCCTGGCCTCTGCTCAAGGCTACAAAGTTTCAATTATAGAAGATAAATAAATCCCAGATACCTGCTTCCAGCCGGCCCTGGCCTCTGCTCAAAGAGGCACTGAAAAAAAAAAAAGAAAAAAAAAGAGGGGCTGGGAGCTTGGGTTGCTGGGGGCTATGGCCAGCCTGCAAACAGCCATCAGCCCCTCACCCAGGCTGGCCAGGCACCCCAGCGGGACCCCCACCCTGATCCAGGACACCTTTCAGGGCAAACCAGCCAGTCCCCATCCATGCACCAGGCCTCTATCTATACTAATAAAAGGGTAATATGCTAATTAGACTGGGAGACCTTCCAGGAGACCTTCTGGATGTTCTTCTGGACAAAGCCATAGTGGCAGGGCTGAGGTAGAGATGGATAGAGGCCAACAGGGGAGGGCAGTTGTGGGTGATCAGGCTGGTGGAGGGTGGGGCCATTGGGATAAGCAGGCCAGTGGGGAGGGAAAGTGGGGGTGAGCAGTCCAGCAGGGGAGGCAGTTGGGGGTGAGCACATTGCCACGGGGGGCAGTTGGGGGTGATCAGGCTGGTGAGGGGGGGGGCATTTGGGGGCAAGCAGGCTGGCAGGCAGAGTGGTTTGGGGCAATCAGGCAGGCAGGCAAGCAGGTGAGCGGTTAGGAGCCATCAGTCCCGGATTGTGAAAGGGTTGTCCGACTGCTGGTTTAGGCCCTATCCCTGTAAACCTGTAAACCGGCAGTTGGACATCCTTCAAGGGGTCCCAGATTGGAGAGGGTGCAGTCCGGGCTGAGGAACACCCCCCCACCCCCGCCCCGTGCATGAATTTTGTGCACCAGGCCACTAGTGATATATAAAAGCAATTATATTTAGTGGAAACTATATCTATGTATTGAAAGCTAAACATGAGTATACATTTTTAATTATCATTACCAGGAGTCTGTTTGATTATCTCAATTTAATTTTAATGTGCGGAATGTTCCTAAGAAATGGATTTTGAAACACAGTGTGCTGTTTTGAGTAAATTCTGCTTGCCCAGTATTAAATAGACTGCACTGGCGTTAGGTATTTTCACCATCCCTTTGACATTACTGTTCCCAAAGTGATAAGTAGGTACTACAGAGATATGAAAGAAGAAAAAAAGGTGTTTTTTTTGTTTGTTTGTTTGTTTGTTTGTTTTACTTAGGAATAAACTTAACCAAGGAGGTCAAAGACTCGGAAACTACAATACATTGAAAAAAGAGATAAAGGAAGATATAAACAAGTGGAAGAATATACCGCATTCATGGATTGGTAGAATTAACATCATTAAAATATCCATATTAGTCAAAGCAATCTATAGATTCAATGCAACCCTTATTAAAATACCAATGGTTTTTAAATATTTTGTTTTATATACTTTTAAATAAAAGTTTCTAGTTTTGTGACAAAGTAAGGTAAAATGCCAAATGATACCTATTCTTGATATCATAAACTTCTAAAATAGCTAATTTTGAAGCAGCTTAAATTTTGAGTTTTATAGCTAGTAAATAATTAGCAAAGTATTGGATATGATATTTATTTTATATATTCCCTTTGAAAATGAACATTCCCTGAAGTGTCACAAGATAATTATCAGTCACTTATTAAAAATTTTCTCAAATGAGGATTTATTTTTTGTTTAGGTAACTGAATGTATTTCCATTATTTTTATTGCAATAAGAATTATTTTTTTAAAATAGATGCCACTAAATAATTTAGTAATTTTAATTTATTCACAATGAATTAATTTTCATCATGAATCTTTCAGACTAGAAATAAAATTATTATACTTTAGAAAAATGCCATATATGCTCATTCCTGAAAGTAATTATTGGATGACTTTTTGTCTTTTATTAATACTAACACATTAATGAGACTCAAAAATGATTAATATGAATCTAAATATACTCTGTTTATATTCAATTTTTACTTTTTTCTCAAATCAGTACATTAATCAACTGACAAGTAAATACCATTAATTATTATACATAAGAGAAAAGATATACAGTAGATCTGTACATAAAATATATATTGATATATACAATAAAATTCAGAGATGTATGCATATAGTATATATATTTAATACTAGAGGGCCAGTGCACTGATTCGTGCATATTGAAAGGAAATTAATTAGAAGGTGGCCGGCGGAGTGGGACTGGGCGAGACAGGCAGGACATACCCTGGAGTCAACCTCCCGCAGTCCCTCCTCAGCCAGTCACACCTGGGGCAGACCCAGGGCTCAAAGGGCATCTGCGGAGTGAGTGGGGTCCCTCTGGCAGGTGGGGATCATCAGCCTGGCCTGCAAGGAGTGGGCCAAAACTGGTAGTCTGACATCCCCCAAGGGGTCCTGGAGTGCAAGAGGGCACTCTGCAAAGTTGCTGTCACTCGGCAGCTCCTGCATTAAGCGTCTGCCCCCTGGTGGTCAGTGCACATCATACCTACTGGCCGGTTGGCTGCTTGGCAATTCACTGGTTGCTTAACCTATTATATATATAGATTATGTATAAAAGTTATGTATATATTGCATGTACATACATGAAACCGTTCAGCCATTCTTACTTCCTACCCACAATATTGCTTTTATTTGGATACTAGAGGCCTGGTGCATGGAATTCATGCAAGGGGGGGGTGACCCTAAGCCTGACCTGCGTCCTCTCACAATCTGGGACCCCTCAGGGGATATCAGGCCTAAACTGGCAGTCAGACATCCCTCTCTCAATCCAGGATGCTGCATGCACCAGTGACCATACTTTTCATACAGGTGAAAGGCATCTTGCTGCTTATGGGCAGTTACATTTTTTGCCCTGATTATGAAAAGTAGTACATAACATGATCCTTCTGAGGCAGTAGTACCATTTTCCCTATCTTATGGGTGGAAAAACTGAAGCAAAGAGAAGTTAAGTAATTGGCTTTGTCACACAGTTATAAGTGCCAGAATCAGGGCTGACCACAAAAAGTGCAAGCCAGAGTCCATGCATGTCATTGTTTTTTTCCTGTTAGAGTAGCCTTGCCAGATTTTAATTTTTAAATCTAAGGGACTGTTCCCAATATATAGGGTAGGGTCCCTAGGGCTGGCTGGTGATTAGGGCCATCTGTGGAGCGACTGGTAGGTGGGGTGATCAGGGGGCCCCACTGGCACCCATCTTGGCTGGTGTCCTGGCACCGCCTGATGGCCGGCCCTGCCCCCCGATCGCCGCCGCCAGTCGCCTCCCTCTTGGGAGGCAGACGCTCAACACTGGAGCTGCCTCCAGTTGGGGGCAGCTCCTTCATTGAGCATCTGACCCCTGGTGGTCAGTGCACATCATAGCGACTGGTCATTCCACCGTTTGTTCTGCTGTTAGGTTGATTTGCATATTATGGTTTTATTATATAGGATGGCAAATAATATATCATGCTTAAGCATATTTTCTTCATAGCTTAACATTATCATTTTCTTGGAGTTCAATAATTTCAAGTCTAATGTAATCAACATTTTATAATACTTCTCAGTTTATATTGGAGCATTGTGTATGACAAGATAAATTTTTCATGCACAATTCTATCTTAAACATGTTATCACACTTATTGTGGGATGTGTTGATACATTATATATTTTAACATTGTACCTGTGTTTATTGAAAAAACAGCTATGTACTTTTAGGTATATTTGTCCAAATAATAATATGCAATGATTTATGAAAGCTAACTCTAAAAATTTGGGTTTTATTATGCATATAGAAAATGAATAGCTAAATGTTATTAATATGAGCTTTTCTGTGAGAAATGATAATCATGTATATTCTTCAAAATTTTTGTTTGCAGAGACTGAGAAAAAGTCCACTCTCAAATACTTTATGCTTATTGTTCTTTTTTGAGTACATTTGTATCATCTTTAAAATAATTCACATGACCTTTTGAAAATGAAGAAGCAGATTGACTGAAGATACCAGAATTTTATGTGCTAATATGAGACTCTTAGAGCCATTGTCTAGATTAAGGATAAAGTAATATAAGATGACAATACATTTTTGTGATTGATGGAAAGAAAAGTAATCAGAGGCACTTTTAAAATATTATTTTTCTTATCTCTGATGCAGAAAATGGCCTAATCTATCTAATGACAAGTTCAATTAGAGTAATCTGTTTGACCTTCAGAAGTATTCCTAAAGTCAACCTCACAGGATATGTAGCAAATAATATACCTTGGTGTGAAATGACCTTGGAAAAATAATAATTATATTAATTAGTATTATTATAAATAAGTAATATATATAATTTAAAACTCAGTATATACATAAAAAGTCAAAAGATAAATGTTCAAGTTTTGTTGTAATAGATCTGACAATGTTTTTGCATTTATACAATACAAAGAACAG
Source organism: Ia io (assembly GCA_025583905.1). Classification (NCBI taxonomy): domain Eukaryota; kingdom Metazoa; phylum Chordata; class Mammalia; order Chiroptera; family Vespertilionidae; genus Ia; species Ia io. The sequence continues at coordinate 54,579,650 of JAJQQW010000003.1, forward strand.
TTAAATGTTGATAAGAAAAAATAACTAAATTCCGAAGATAATTGGGCAAGATATATGCAGAGGAATTTTATTGTAAAACCAACCAAATAGTCAACACAAACATTGAATCATATCAAATTTACAGATAATTATGAATACATATAATAGCAGCAATGATATATTACTTAGTATTAATAAGACTAACATGTTATAATTAATAATAGTTAATGTTAATAAGACTAACATGTTATAATATACATCTACATAATATCTATTTTTTTGGCAATAGTTGGGATAAAGGATAGTCTTACACATTGGTGAGTGAAGTGTGAAGCGTTTGTAGCTATTTTAGAAGGCAATGTGGAAAACGTATTATATTTCAAAATATAATCAATCTAATTTAAGAGAATGTAAAATGTAGCAATTTTTTTAACCAGAATACATACATAGTAGAATTCATTTAAACATTTTTTCATTAAAGCAAAAATATAATCAATATAGGAAAAGCTGATAAAGTATGCTATATATATTCTGTGGACTATTCTGTAATCATTAAGCAGACAGATTTACTATTAATCATTATTAATAGGACACAGAACTAATTTCATAATGTACTGCTGAATGACAAAAAGCAGGCTTTAGAAAATTGTGTATTACATCTTATTTTTGGAAAAGTTAAGGGAATGTCTAACAAATGTGTCTTCATATTTACCTAAGAACATAGCAAAACTTTGTTTATGAACACTGAATTCTATTGAGATTACAGATAGACTTGCCATATTACTTTATTCCTGATATGAAAGGGAAGAGGCAGAGAGAGAAAGTTTCTAGTCTATCTGTGGCCCCCTTTTACATACCATATAATCTTTACTTGCTCCTGTAAGGTGTTACTACTTTTCATAAATAGCATTCATTGGCTCTTTTGGAAGCTTGACCCTTATTGTATTCCTGGAGAGGTTAAAAGAGAAAACTATTGTGATCCCAAAGCTTACTTATAGCAGACTTTTTATGTAATAGGAAATGAAATTAGCCTTGAAGCTTACTTATTTAGATTTTCAGAGTACATGTTTAAGTATTTTAGTTTAAATCATTTATGTATTTGAGCTTAAGCCCTCTAAAATGCTGTCAACAACAACAGGAAGAACTAATTGTATTATTAGCTATGTGACCCATTAGAAAATAGTTGTTGACTAAAATTTTATTAATATTATTAAGTTGACTTGTCAATTGACTTTGTCAGGTGGTCACTACATATTCAATTGGTGGAAATAATATCACTGATTTGGACTGAAAATAGTTGAAAGAAAAAGGTATTTATATATAGCATCAAAGCTAAAGTGAAATGTGTAGACAGGGTGAAGTGTCCTTGATATGATTTACAGTGTTAAAACTATTTTATGTAGGGTGTACTAAAAACAAGCATTGATGTGAAAAATGATAGGATAGTATTATATGCTAATATTCCTATAATTGTGCATTCCCAAGTAATTGATTACATTTATGTCTCTTTGTTAGCTATGGAATAGAAATAATAATTTTGATCCCCACTTATCTATTTGACACAAGAAATATCTCTATAATTATATATTTACTAGAGGCTCAGTGCACAAAATTCGTGTTGGGGAGAGGTCCCTCAGCCTGGCCTGCACCCTCTCCAATCCAGGACCCACAGGGATTGGGCCTAAACTGGCAGTCAGACATCCCTCTCCCAATCCTGGACCACTGGCTCTTAACCACTCACCTGCCTGCCTGCCTAATGCCCCTAACTGTTCCCCTGCCTGCCTGATCACCCCTAGCCACCTCTGTCTGCCTGCCTGGTTGCCCCTAATGGCCCTCCCCTACCAGCTTGGTCACACCCAATGTACATATGGCTGGGGTCCCTCAACCTGGCCCCTGCCCTCTCACAGTCCAGGATCCCTTGGGGGATGTCCTCAGGGGAGTGAGCCTAGGCCAGCTGTCAGACATCCTTAGCTCTGCTATGGAGGCTGGAGAGGCTCCCGCCACCACTGCTGCACTTGCCAGTCATGAGCCCAGCTCAGGGCTTCTGGCTGAGCGGCGCTCCCCCTGTGGGAGCGCACTGACCATCAGGGGCAGCTCCTGCATTGAGCATCTGCCCCTGGTGATCAGTGTGCATCATAGCAACTGGTTGTTCCACTATTTGGTCAATTTGCATATTAACCTTTTATTATATAGGATAGTCCTTGTAGTTAATTAGTTGAAAATATCACAAAATATAGAATGTTTTATATAATATGGTATGAGGCTTTTATTTTTTAGAAATTGTGAACAGAAACCTAAATATAAACATCTTATAGTAAACAACAAACCTAAATAGATGCTACATATGTTATAGAAAGTACATATTTTACTTGAAATTAGAATTTATTTTCTCATTTTATGAAGTAGTGGGAATACAAAAAACATCGTGAATACATAATTGCAAAAGAGCCGATCATCCATTTTATTAAAATAGTATTTTTAAATATTACCACCTAATAAAATGAATTTTTATCTGAACAGTATCAAACTATGAAAAAGAATGGAGTATTTTTCTATTGTAATTTATTTTCGCCACAATCTTATTCAATCTGTAAATGCCAATTTCTAATCAGCATAACTATGGTATGATTTTAACAAGTCAAGGTTAAACCAATACAAAGGGGTTGCCAGAGAAAACAACATACAAGTGACATGGCTTTATGCTTTGTGTCCATCAAGAATGTACGAACTTGATTCACTGAATCCCAATGGGACAAATTAACACTATTTCTTGAACCACACAATTATCTGAAATCAAATTTCCAACCGTGCCAGATAGCGTAACTTTGCTTTTAGAAATATTATTTTTACATAATATCAAAGATTTGATTATTGTCAATAAATATCCTATCTAATAAAGAGGGAATATGCTAATTGACTCTCGCACCATTGCAAAGATGGTGGTGCCCACAGCCAATAAGGAGGGGATATGCTAATTTACTGCCCCACCCTCAAAGATGGTGGTGCCCACAGCCAATAAGGAGGGGATATGCTAATTTACTGCCACACCCTCAAAGATGGCAGTGTCCACAGCCACAAGATGGCGGCACCCAGTCCCCTCAGCCCTGCTGGGGCAGCAGGTGCATGGCAAGGCCGGGCCCACCCCCAGGCAAACCCGGCCACTCTGCACACCTGCCTCCAGAGTCTCACAGTCCCCTCAGCCCCTCAGGCACCCAGGGCCGGCCCAAGGCACAGGCAAGCCTCGGATGGTGGCTTCCCAGCCACCCAGGGCTTCCCGAGGTGCAAGCAAGCCTCAGATGGCAGCTACCCAGCCACCCAGGGCCACCTGAGGCTCAGGTAACCAGGGCCAGCCCAGGCTTGTGCTGCCAGCAGTGGCAGCAGCAGAGGTATGATGGAGCGTTGCCTTCCCCTAATCACCGGGTCACCTCCTGCCCCTGAGGGCTCCTGGACTGTGAGAGGGGGCAGGCCGGGCTGAAGAACTCCCCTCCAGTGCATGAATTTTTATGCACCGAGCCTCTTGTCTCATAATAATATTTAATTAATTTGAGTACATGCATCCTTTGTATTGTGCAGATAGGATTGCATTAAACAATTTAATAGTAAAATTACAAGATATTAGAAGATGACTTCAGAAATTATATTCTAGCATATCTGTAGCTTCCCATGGTGTTAGACACAGTGAAGAAACCTATGAATATTTATTAGTTATTTGAATGATATATCAGTTTCAATGTGAAAATTGATGTATGACCTAATATAAAGCCTTAGTTCTTTATATCTTTTTTTTTAAACTTGGCTATTTTACCTTTAATTTTATATCTTTAATTTTACTTGTTTTGATAAAAAATAACTATTATAAAAATACATTATTTTATTCTTACTTTGAGTAAATACTGAGTTTAACTTTTCCACATATGTTGTTTTTGTTTCCTCATGGGTTAAGTCAAACAATACTTCCAATTCAATACTTCTGTGATATCTCCTTTGAAATAGAAAGATAGCAAGAAAATAACCATAGGTCAGACAGAGAATAATGTATTGATTTCATTTTTATTTTCCTGTGAAGAACCTATTTTTCTGGGACTGAAAAAAATAAATGGAGAAACTATTCTTTCTTTATAGAGATTTTGTGTTTAAAATAGAGTTAAACATAGATGGAACCATTAGCAATGTTAATTTGATTTTTATTTATTAATATTTCCTAGACATATGAATCTTATCTAAGCCCCTCTCTTAAAATATTAAACAAATATTAAGGTATTTATTCTAGGTTTAAAAGACACTTGGGTGAAATAAAAGTTATCTTTTATAAATGTACTTTGGTGGAACTGATAGTGCCTACATATGCTTATGTGTTTGTTAAGTGGAGATAATATTGAGTTAAACTATTTTTATCACCATAACAGATAAAAAAGGCTTTTAGTACACTATAGACAGACAAAATGAAATGCATGTCAGAAAATAATAAAGGAAGCATGTGTGAGAGCGATCACAGCTGCTATAGGAGAGAAAGGAATTAATCACAGGAAAATGACAGTGAGGAGACACCAATGCCTCCTAACTGTACTTAGATTCTGAACTCATGCAGGATGACAAAGACACAATACATTCTATTAAAAAACATGGACATAATTGTGATAGTAATATATGTGTTGTAGTTATACTAATGCAAATAACACAGTAGTAGCTTAGTACATTGGATGAAACATTAGTTCAGTAACTTACATTCTTGAATGGGCAAGGACAGTAAATATGTGACTTTGTAGTTTATTTGTAACATGGTCATCTAATTCCCCTAGAAAAAATGACTTAATCACTTGTATTTTAGAAATACATAGGGGCAGATGTGAAAAATAAGAAGGATCTCCTACCTTTTGTGACAGCATGGATAGACTTGGAGAGTGTTATGCAGAGTGAAACAAGCCAGTCAGAGAAAGACAAATACAACATGGTCTCACTTATATGTGGAATCTAATGAACAAAATAAACTGATCAACAAAATAGAAACATCCCTAACTGGTTTAGTTCAGTGGATAGAGCGTCGGCCTGCGGACTGAAAGGTCCCAGGTTTGATTCCGGTTACGGGCATGTACCTTGGTTGCAGGCACATTCCCGGTAGGAGGTGTGCAGGAGGCGGCTGATCGATGTTTCTCTCTCATCGATGTTTCTGACTCTCTGTCCCGCTCCCTTTCTCTCCGTAAAAAATCAATAAAATATATTTTTGAGAAAAAAAAAAGAAACAGAGGCATGAATACATCGAACAGACTGACAGCTGTCAGAAGGGGGACTGGATGAAAGGAGGTGAACGAATTAGCCAAGGAACATATATGCAAAACCCATAGACACAGACAACAGTGTGGCAATGGGCAGAGGAAAGGGGTGGTGGTGGCGATGGCTGGGTGGAGGTGGGCAAAGGTGGGGTGTAATGGGGACATCTGTAATAGTGTAAATAATAAAAATTTAAAAAAAAAAAAGAAATGCATATGGGCTCTCTCTTCTTCCACCTATAGCACTTAATGCATTTTTCAAAATCTACAAAATTTTTAATTAAGATGTAAAAGGGTGGGCCAATTATACATCTTAATTAAGATGTTAAAGGGGAGGTACATTTTTCTATTTTAATGCTGACTAAGGGGTATAAATGTATTCAATGCAAAAGCAATTAATCATACAAAGAGCAGATTAGAATAATGTGAACTAATTTTTGACACTTATTGCTGGTCTTTGATAGATCAAGCATTAGAAGAAAGGCCTAAGCCTTTATTTTACTTTTGTCTGTATAAAAATCATGGGTGTGCAGGAACATTTAAAGTCACTTCATAACTGTTAAATTAGTGACAGAAACTTTAAAAAAACCTCAGGCTTAAAGGAAGCAAGGGATTGAGAAAATATCCTTCAATTCTCTATAAATTATCTGGAAATTATGCCACAGAAGTATTAATTTTTAAAATTTTTTATCTAGTTTCTATGTCTAACACTTTAATATTATTTTCAAAAGTAAGCCTTCAGTTGCTTCCATGTCTTAACAACCGTGAATAATGCTTCAGTGAACATAGTGTTGCATATATCTTTGTGAATAAATGTTTTCAAATTTTGGGGCAGGTAACTAGAATAGGGCTTGCTTGGTCATATGATAACTCTATTCTTAATTTTTTGGGAGCCCCAATACTGTTTTCCATAATGGCTGTACCAGTTAACATTCCCTCCAACAGTGAATAAGAGTTCTTTTTTCTCCACAACTTCTCCAGCATTTATTACTTGTCTTGTTGATAAGAGCCATTCTAACAGGTGTAAGGTGGTATCTCAGTTTAGTGTGATGTAGTACTTATGGTGCAATACTACCTAACCACAAGAAAAGGTGAAATGTTGCCATTTGCAACAACATGGATAGATTAAGTATAGTAGTCTAAGCAAAAAAAGTCAGACAGAAAAAAGTAAAGAACCATATGATTTCACTCATAAGTGGGATATAAAATTGAAAGCAACTGAATGAACAAATATGAAAAACAAACAAAAAGTCAGAGACACAGATAGCAGTATAGTGGTTACCAGAGAGAAGGAGGTGGAGAAGGTAGTAGAGGGTAGAGGGTGTCAAATACATGGTGACAGAAGATTTGACTTTGGGTGGTGGTCAGACATGTAATAAATAGAAAATGTATCATAGAATTGTACACTTGAAACATATAATCTTATTACATAATGTCACGTCAATAAATTTAATTTAATAAAAAGAAAAATTATTAATAAATAAAATTGTTTTGAATAAGGAAAAAAAGTTACATTATACATAAGATATCACCATTTATCTTCCTATGAGGGGGCTGTCAAGTGGTTCCATATATATTACCTATATAAATAGCTCATTTTTATAAAACATAAAAATTTATTGAATATTTTCATAATAATATAGTAGACAAAGGGGATACCAGTGTTTAGAAGACATGAGTAGGGAGAATCATTTTTCTTCTTTTCTTCCTTCCTTTATCCCTATCTTCCTTCTATTTATTTCCTTACTTTTTATTTTTTATTTATTTACCTTCCTTTAGACAAATAAAACCAAAAAAAAGACTAAGGAAAAAATGAGGCAGGCTAATTTTATCATATCTGTTAATGGACTTTCTGTTTAATAATGATGTGATAAAGATAAATGGAACACTTGAGCATCTTTAAACATTCTGGAAGGTAGAATTTAAATAGAAAGTAAATCATAGTTATATATAATTCTACCTTTTACACTATGGAGGCAAATATATTGTTTTAAATTGCCAGATAATTCCTTACTGACTAAAGAAATGGAAATAAATGTGTGAAATCAGATAAATCAAGTTTAGTGGTATAGTGGTATGATTGCTAAGGGGTGCTTAGTTTCTTTTTGAGGTGATAAAAAATGTTCTACAATTGAAGTGGTAGTTGTACAAATCTTTCAAAATACTGAAAATGATTAAAGTGTATATTTCAAGGGGCTATTTTTATGGTATGTGAATTTTATCTCAATCTGTTAAAAAACATACTGCATTTTTATTACAAATCTACAATAATGAAAATATGTAATAACTGCTAACAGCAACTCTCATGGAAATGCAAAAACCAATGAGTTATTATACTCATTGTAGTCTGTACTATAGATCTCTTCATCCACTTTGGAAAACCTTTGAATATAAGCATATTTTTATGGGTCAGCAATTCCACTTCTAGGTATATAACTAGAGAACCACATACACATATCTCTAGAATTTTAGAATACATTTATTCAAGACATTGATGACAGAAAGTTTCATAACATCTATAAAGGAGAAACAACACATATGTTCAGAAATATTAGAATAAATTAATAAATTGGGAAATATTTATAGTGGTTAAATATGTTATAACATAATTAATGAACAATAGCTACAATAGCTGCATGTAACACAGATGAATCTTAAAAACATATAATTGGGTGAGAAAGGCATTTTGCAAAGTTATGCATACAATGTGATTTTATTTATATAATATCCATCAAGAAGCAACACCCAACTTAATTGTATTGTTTTAGGATGTGTGTGTGTATATACACACACACACACATCCCAAAACAATACAATACACACACACACACACACACACACACACACACACACACACACACACACATCCAAAAACAAAAATACAGCATATATATACTGGAAGTCCAGTGCATGAAATTTGTGCACGGGATGGGGGGGTGGGTGTCCCTCAGCCCAGACTGAACCCTCTCCATTCTGGGGCCCCTCAGAGGATGTCCAACTGTCCCTGTGGGATCGGGCCTAAACCAGCAGTCAGATATCCCTCTCACAATCCAGGACTGCTGGCTCCCAACCTCTTGCCTGCCTACCAGCCTAATTGCCCCTAACTACTTCTGCCTGCCAGCCTGATCGCCCCCTAACCACATGCCTGCCTGCCAGCCTGATCAAGGCCTAACTGATCCCCTGCCAGCCCAATGCCCCCAATTGCCCTCCCTTGCTAGCCTGGTCACCCCCAACTGCCCTCTCCTGCTGGCCTGGTTGCCCCCAACTGCCCTCCCCTGCAGGCCTGGTCACCCCTAACTGCCCTCCCTTCAGGCCTGGACCCCCCCACTGCCCACACTGCTTGCCTAGTTGCCCCCAACTTCCCTCCCCTGTAGGCCTGTTCACCCACAACTGTCCTTCCCTGCCGGCCATCTTGTGACCACATGGGGACAGCCATCTTGTACGAAGGTGTGATGGTCAATTTGCATATCACCTCTTTATTATGTAAGATATCTATATCTATATCTATATCTATATCTATATCTATATCTATCTATCTATATATATATATATATATATACTTTAAAGCATTAAGATAATCTTTACCTGTGGGTGAGAGTTGAAAAGCTTTTGGTAAACAAACTGAACACTGAAGAAATCTGGATACTGTCTGTGCTTTATTTTTTTATTTGGGAGGAGGTTACAGTGTTGTGTGATTTATAATTATCCTATCTAATAAAAGAGTAATATGCAAATTGACCATACCTTAGCTATGCCCACAAGCCACGCCCACCAGCCAATCAGGAGCAAGTAGGCAAATTAACCCAACCAGATGGCTGCGGTCATGGAGCGAGCAGGAGGCTTGGGTTTCGCTGGCAATGGAGGAAGCCAAGTTTTCCGCCTGCCCTGGCGGGCCCAGGCCTCCTCTCAAGGCTACACATTTTCAATTATAGAAGATAAATAAATGGCTGTGTCCACGGAGCAAGCAGGAGGCTTGGGTTTCCCCAGTGATGGAGGAAGCCAATCTTCCTGGCCTGCCCTGGCCTCGGATCAAGGCTACAAAGTTTCAATTATAGACGATAAATAAATCCCAGATACCAGGGCCTCCACTTGGGTCACCAGGGGGTGTGGCCAGCTTGCAAACCACCACAGGCCCCTTGCCCAGGCCACCCCACACCCCAAGGGAACCCCCACCCTGATCCTGGATACCCTTCAGGGCAAATCAGCTGGCCCCCACCCGTGCACCAGGCCTCTATACTATCTAATAAAAGAGTAATATGCAAATTGACCATCACTCCAACACACAAGATGGCTGCCCCATGTGGACACAAGATGGCCACCACAAGATGGCCAGCAGGGAGGGCAGTTGGGCGGGACCAGGCCTGCAAGGGAGGGTAGTTGTGGGCGATCAGGCCAGCAGAATAGGACAATTGGGGGTGACCAGGCCTGAAAGGTAGGGCAGTTAGGGGCGATCAAGCCTGCAGGGTAGGGAAGTTGGGGAGGACCCAGGCCTATAGGGAAGATCAGTTGTGGGGGGACCCAAGCCTGCAGGGGAGGGCAGTTGGGGATAACCAGGCCTGCAGGAGAGGGCAGTCAGGGGCAATCAGGCTGGCAGGGGAGAAGTTAGGCATCAATCAGGCTGGCAGGGCAAGTGGTTTGAGGGTGATCAGGCTGGCAGGCAGAAGTGGTTAGGGGCAATCAGGAAGGCAGGCAGGCAAGCAGTTGGGAGCCAGCAGTCCTGGATTGTGAGAAGGATGTCCGACTGCCCGTTTAGGCTGATCCTACTGGGCTCAGGCCTAAATGGGCAGTCGGACATCCCTCGAGGGGTCCCAGATTGGAGAGGGTGCAGGCTGGGCTGAGGGACACATACCCCCATGCATGAATTTCATGCACTGGGCCTCTAGTAATTTATAATTATACTTATTTTAATATTAATTAAATTGATTATATAAATTAAATTAATTAAATTGATTATTTATATTTAATATGTCCTTCTTAATGAATAAATAAATGTGATGCTTATTATAATTCACTAGACAAAAATTGAGAAAATAAGTTATTCCAAGCATAAAGAGAATATTTTTCCCGATACAAAAAAAAAAAAAAAGTGACAAAAAGACTGATACGAAATGGAGAATAGGATTTGATTTGGTCTTAGCATGAGGTAAATGTGAGAGAGAAGGGTGTGAAATGGGTTGTGACCAGAAATGAAGCAGAGCCACGGGTGCCTTGTAAAGCCTTTTAAAACAGTCTGAGCAATTTAGAGCTACTGGATGCTTTTAAAATGAATGGAAAGAGACATTCAGATCAAAATTGTGTTTTTGTTCACTCTGACTAAAAGGTAGTCTGGCAAACAAAAGCAATGAGAAGAGAGGAAGGAAAGCATATTCAGATGCTCTTGCTAAACTTCAGTAGCTGACAGAGGCAGTAAAGCCAAAGACAAAAGAGATATTTATACACATAAACTAGAGGGAGTGGTAAACATTTGAGTGTGAAAGACAGTGAAGAGTCTATACTGGCATCAAGATTTCCAACTTGGTACACTAGGATTTAGGCCTGATTGTCCATGATCATGACCAAGGATCCTGGGAAGGCAACATAAGCTTTTCCTTCCCTGAAGAGGAAATTTTTCCAGCTCCTCTAAGGAAGCCTTAGCATGCTATCCAGACACAGAAGTCCGAAACGCCGTGCTTCTTTCATGTCTCATTATCCACTAGCCAAGTTCTCCCAATTCCCATTTACATGTTTTATTTCCCCTTTTACTTCATAGCAATTATCAGCTTATAACATCTTATATGATTACTTTTCATTTATTGTTTTTCTTTCTTTACTATAATATAAGATCATTTAGCATAAGGATATATGCCTGCTCATTGGGGATATGTTTTTATTGATTTTTTAGAGAGAGAGGAAAGGGGGGAAAGAGAGATAGTGAGAGAGAGAGAGAGAGGGAGAGAGAGAGAGAGAGACATGGATGTAAGAGAGTAACATCTTTTGGTTGCATCCTGACCAGGGACTGAACCTGCAACCTAGGTATGTGCCCTAACTGGGAATTGAACCTGCAACCTTTTGGTGAAGGGGATGATGTTTCACCCAATCGAGTCACCTGGTCAGGGCCAGAATTTCTATTTTTTATCATTTCTATTTCTTTAGTAATACTCTCTATTTATTGAGATATGATTATTTATAATTCAGAATTCGGTAAGACATGTATTCCCTTACTTTTTTAGACATGGTTTCCTTCAGCTCTTTGAACATATTTAAAATAGCTAATTTCAAGTTTTTGCGAAGTACATGCAACAGCTGTGATTCCTCAGGAACAGTTTCGTTCCTCTTGATTTTTTTCCCTGGTGTCCAGGCCATACTTTCTTATTTCTTTCATGCCTTTTACTTTTTGGAAAACTTGCCATTTTGAATATTATCACGTGGATACCCTCAAAATCAGATTCTCACTCTCCACGTTTTAGTTATTGTTTATTTGTTTAGTGATTTTTTTTAACTAATTTTTTAAAGTGTATACTTTTTGAAACAAGAGAAATCTTGCTTCCATTTGTTTAAAGCCATTTATTAATGGAAAAGAAATTATCTTAAATATTTGGAATAAAAATATCTCCCAATCTTTTCAGAGTGGCTCCTTGTGTACTATGCCTTCAACACATAGCCAGACAGATTACAGCTCTGCTCTGTCCTTCAATTCTTGCTTTCACATAGCTTCAAGGTCAGCGAGAGTAACGATATTAGGGCTTCCTCAGGTCTGTCCTGAGGATGCTCACAGTCCTGACCTTATAAATGCCCAAGGATTTGTCAAAGCTTTTTAAATCCTTTATTCTCTAAAACATCTCATTTCCCAGCCTTTCCTCTCAAGTTTTTGTTTCATGTATTGTTTGCTTCAACTTGTATCCAATGCCTCACATAGAACTAACTAAAACATTTACCTATGCAGTATGTCCCGAAATAACATTGTTTCATTTAGCACCATTTTGTTATAACTTTGATGAGTTATTGTTGGAACATAACTCTTGTTTATATCCATTAGCCTATGGCACAATTGGTTTTGTTATATGTCACTTTGCTTATAGTCGCAGAGCCTATTAATGATGTTAAGTGATAATTTACTGTGTGTGTTTTCTTCAAACATTCCCTGAGTAGCAGCTTTAGGACTGGGTTTGTCTAGTTTGGCAAGATAAAGGCAATCCTTCTGAGCCAGTCTTTCAGGGAGCCACCGGACAGAACAAATAATGACAAGTCTTTGAAAATGAGGTTCATTGTGTCCCTTCCTGTTCTGCTACCAGCAATGCAGGCTGTTCCTTTAAAGGTCACCAGTGAGCTGGAGAGTGGGAAATGGGACTGTGGTGAGCTAAAAATACTGCAAAACTTGCTTTTTCTTCCCTCAAGTTTCCAGAGTTTTGCAACTTGATATTTACAGCTTTTGCCAGTTTCCACCCCCTCACCCCCCATTCTTTTCATGGCGGGGATATTTTGAGTTTCTTACTCTGCTGTTTTCACTGATATCAGTTAATATAAGTATTATCTCAACTTTATAGAAGACAAAGCCAGATCTGGTAACATTTCTGCAGTCAGCCAAATTAACATGAAAAGTAGACACTTCCTGTTTCTTACTTGCAACCCACACCCTGAGAGGTAGAACTTACAAGTTTGCTTTATTATTTCAATATTTTTAAAATGTTAGACTCCATACATACTAGCCTTTAAATATTAGAATGAAACAGCTTTCAGTATTCAGGCAATTATTCATTTTTAGTTTTCAAAGATATAATTGCTATAAATCTTTGCTAAAATAAATAAAGCTATAAGAATAGACGTTACTTTCTTATATCAATGTTACATATTTATTTGAACTCTTTTCCAAACTCCAGCCAATATTTACAGTGAAACATGATTATTTTAAAAGTATCTGTCAGATTACAACTTGATTATATCATCCTCAAGGACTTTTAGAAGCTAAAAAATGAAAAAAACATGAAATATGAAGAGATGTGTTAAATCAATGAAGATTGTAATTTTTTTTGAACATGACAATTTTTTATTTGTTGTCCACTAGATGCAATGCATGTCAGTGAGATTTAGAATAGTTGAGATTTTTGTTTTGTAAAATAGGAGATGCTTATGTATAAAGAAAAACTGAGGAAGGAGCCGGCATAAAGTCTTGGACAGTAATTTATTCTGTAACACATCGATTTTAAGACACAATGTATAACATATACAGAAATTGAGAATTTGAAAATTGATTCATTTAAATCTGACTATAGTTATGGGTCACTTAGAAAGCCTTCTTGTACACACTCCACAATTACTGCTGTTCTTTTCATCACCTCTTAGATGACCTAACGGCCAAAAAAAAGACTGGATATATTTTGCTTTGGAAGTAAAGACAAAAGGTTAATCTAGACAGTAAGGAAAAATTACATGCTTAAAGTCTGGTGTGTTAGTTTTCCCAGACAAGGAAAAATTATCACCTGGTAAGAGGCTGACAACTGGAATCACTTTCTGTAATGCTGTTTCTCAACTATCCAGCCTAAATCATGATCTCTGTCTATCAAAATATGAAAAATAATTTCCTTTCTCAAACTCAAAATACTCAACTCAGAAGTGGGATGTCAGACCTCAAAATGTAATTTAGCAATATCATTATTTCATCAGTAATTATATACTTCTTTGATTCTTACTTTAATTTTAAACTTTTGAAAATATTCATCTTCTCTCAGTAGGACATTAATAGGCCAGGAAAAGAACTTTTAGATTGTATAATGTGACAATGCAGTCTACATAAAAAGATAAAATTGGAACTCTAGTGTATTGAAGAAAATATTCACATCTAAGAACTTTTTTATGCTATTATTGAAATAATATATTTGGCATCACTATTTGAATATAAGAGAGATTGTGGTTGTAATAAAGGATATCAAGATTAAAGTCCTTATTGAATTTGGTAGAGATTATCTGACTATCATGGGTTGAATTTCATCCCCCAAAAAGACATGTTGAGTTTCTATCCCCTGGTAACCATGAAGATGATCTTATTTGGAAATAGTGATTTTTCAGATTGAATCAAGTTAAGATAATATCATACTGGATTAGGATGGACCCTAATTCCAATGACTAGTGTCCTTACAAAGAAAGAGAAATTTCAAAACACAGGGACACAAAGAGACCCACAGAGAAGAAGGTATTATGAAGACAGTGGCGGAAATTGGAGTTATGCTGCCACAAACCAAGGAATACCAAGAATTGTCAGCACCCACCAGAAACTCCAAGAGACAAGGAAGATTTTTTCCCCTACAGCTTTTGGAATGAGCACAGCCCTGCCTTCATCTTGATTCCAGACTTCAAGCTTCCAGAATTGAGAGAATAAATTTATTCTGTAAGTCACTCAATTTGTAGTAATTTATTCTGGCAGCTCTTGAAATTTATACCTTGACTATTTATTAAATCTGTACTTTTATTTGGGGGCATGCAGTTGGACTAAATTTTTAGGCTTTCTTGGTTTTAGCCACACGATCAAGTTATAGCCAATGAAATATGACAGATATAGTAAATATCATTACCTGACCAAACAAATACCTTTTTATAATCAATTTTCCAGGTTTTTTGTTGTTCTGGCTTGATAGACTTCCAGGGCAATCTTGTGAGACATTTATTGGAGATAGTAGGTCCTCTATCAGCTTCAGCCTTTCAGAGTTTCCATTATGGTGGAATAACATTTTTTTTCACAAAATAAAATACAAATTTTGTTATATAAATAATTAAAATATAATTATTTAGTCACTGAAAATTTAATTGTACACTAAATACCCCAAAAATCTTATTAATAGAATATTTTTAAAATTTTAAAAAGGTGTTTGAGAAGATGGCAACAGTGATAGGAACATAGTTTTTCATTCTGTGATAATTTTTACATTAAAAAAGACCAAACAACTAAATCTCCTGGGCAAAATTTAAAAGAACACTGAAATTGATAGATGTCCTTATGAATGACAATAGCAGTTAGTGAGAATGAGCTACCGACAACCATAAGATCTACATGGTGTCTGCCACGTTGCTTGCACATGCCTATTGCTTGCACATGCCTCAGAGTTGATTTAATGCCCAGCTGTCACTGTCTTCAAATTCATTATTCTTTTCATTTTTGCAACAAGCCCCACAGATTGTGTCCTGGCTTCAACATCTGTTGAAGGAGAAACAGTACTATACAGATCTGAGATAAGACCTCAAAAATAAACAACCAATATTTATGAGGAAAGTATCTTGGATTGACTGGAGTAGAGCAGCTGAAACAGGCAGGGGTTTTATCCTAAATAATAGTGGCAATGGGACTATGGTAACAAGGCCTGAAGTGGCTCTATCTATCTAGTTGTGATGAGTGTTTCAACCTTACCAGTAGAGGTTCCATTCTGTGACATGACTAAATATTAGCAAGAAACCTCTGGGAGTGGAATCAAATTGAGTAGGACAGGGACAACACAGATAGAAAACAAAGAATGCTCTAGACCAGTGGTTCTCAACTTTTCTAATGTCACAACCCTTTAATACAGTTCCTCATATTGTGGTGACCCCCAACCATAAAATTATTTTCATTGCTACTTCAAAACTGTAATTTTGCTACAAATAATGAATCGTAATGTAAATATCTGTGTTTTCCGATGGTCTTAGGCGACCCTGCTAGCGGTTCTCAACCTGTGGGTTGCGACCCACAGGTTGAGAACCGCTGCTGTAGAGTCTAAAACCATCGGAAAACACAGATGATATTTATTTACATTACGATTCATTAACAGTATGAAAATGTAACCTAGTATTTCAAAAACAAAGACTCCCTTTTTGTTGAATATTGTTTCTAAATATAATTTTAAGTTGCTTCATAACATGTCAATAATTTTTATATTGTTGCAAGTTTAGATTATAATTGTTCATAATTGTAAATAATTCAAAAACATTAATAAAACTAAAATACATTTACAAAATGCAAAACAAAACATAAAAACAACTTGAATCAGAATTAGAATAACTCAGTATTAGTTAAGAAAATATCCTATATAATAAAAGCCCAGTGACCAAAATGGCAGAATGACCAAAGACCAGAATGACTGCAGTCCATCACCCTGGCTGGCCCCGCCAACCAGTGAGAGCCCCCATCCCAATCCAGGGCCCCCATCAGGGCAGGCTGGCTGGACCCCACCCATGCACGAGGCCTCTATCCTATATAATAAGAGGATAATATGCAAATTGACCCTAATGGCAGAACAACCAGAATCACCACTGGACCAGCCACTATGAGGAGCACTGACCACCTCTTGGTCCCTCCTGCCCTAGCCAGCAGGCTCTGATTGCCCGATGGCAAACAGGAAACCAAGGGTGGGTTGTGGGGGATGTGGGCAGTGCCAGGCCAAGGGCCCTGCCATGTTAGTCATCCCACACACAGAGTGTGACCCGCAACGGGGGCGGGGCTGATGAGTGGGTGGGAATGGCCAACTTCTTGGTCCCTTCTCCCACCCTGCAGGATCCAATCACCTGATGGTGAACGGGGAACCGGGGGGGCGGGGATGGCATTGAGGGGCAGGGTCCCTCAGCCCAGCCTACACCCTCTTGCAGTTTGGGAGCCCCACGATCGATCGCCCCACAGAAGGAGGCCCTGCCCTACCGCTGCAGCCTGCTAGTCAGTGGCCTGGGCCTCCCTCTGCAGGCCAATCGATCGCAGAGCCCCCATCGATCACCCAGCAGAGGGTGGCCTGGACCTCCCTCTTTGGGGTAATCACAGAGCGCCCCCCTTCCATTGATGGTCCCGCCAGCCGGTGACCTAGGCCTCCCTCTGCGAGGTCATTGTGGGGCGATGGCGGGGCCCCCAACCAATTGCATCACAACTGCATTGGCTGGCCTGGAGCCAGTGTGTGCCATAGCATGGTCATCTGTATGGTCATCCGTTTGGTTGATTTGCATATTACACTTTTATTATTATAGAATTTTAAATGACTTTGTCATCATTCAAAGTGATAGCAAATCAATGTAATGAACACTAATACATAGAGTAAAAGGCAAGTGTTTGTCCTGACTTTCCTCTATGAACTGTACCAAATAACACATGGAAACAAATAGTAAATGAGAGGAAGTATCTCTTTAAAATGCCAACGAATAAATTAAAAAGTAATTATAGAATTGAAATAACACCCCAGTAAATAGGGTAAACGGATGTAAACTAAATATATTGCTATATCTTGTTAAGCATCAATGGATTATAGCATCACAAATTAGAGACAATCAGATATAATTTGACTCTTGCAGTCCTACCATATTACAATATAGTCAAGCTTGAGTATTGCCAAGGAAATGAAACCTAAGACCAATCCTATCTCTGAATTCAGGTTCCAATTTGTATGAAATACAGAGGGCAAAGAAGCAGTGAATTCACCAATATATGCAATTAGAAAATACAGAGGTGGAGAACAGTACAATTCAAATGTCCCAAATTTATTCAGGGACTTCTTCTGTAATTAAAAAATCATCATAAAACTGAGTAAATAAGCCACTTTGTAGCAAAGACATTTGTCTTCTGTATAAAACATCTGAAGTAGGTGTTGTCTACTTTATAAAACATCTGAAGTAGGTGTTAAATTGCTAATGCAATTTATCTTTGTGAAGATGGAATTATAGACAACTATCATTCTCCAGAAATTATTTGAATTCCATTTTTAAGTATTCCATATCAGAGTGCTTTTATAATGTGTATTAACAATAACTAAATCAACAATAAAACATATTTCCCTGAATATTTATATATACATATAACCAAATAAATGCTTGGAGATTCAAATTTTGATCGATTATATTAGTGAAAGTTACTTAGTGTTAAAAATCAGTCTGTCAGCATGTGGTAGATCTGCTGAATTAAACCAAATTTTCCACCTAAACAGGTTAATTAGTGCTCATTAGCAAACTCATCCATTTTGCTGTTCTCTGGCAGCTGTATGACTCTTCTGAATATTAGACAGATGTTACCTTCTAGCACTGCTGAAAACTCCCCACAGAAGAGTCTCCTCTCAGTCCCTTTTCAGTGTATCTCCTGCCTCCTTTGGGATAATACCTGGCTACAATTTTTAAAGTTTATAAAAAGATAATAATGTAATAATAATTATAAGTAATCTGCATTTTATAAATCACATTTTCCAATTACTTCCTTTTGTTATTCTCAACTACTTTTAAATGCCTTATTGTATTATTTTATGTTTAAGGCCGAGAAGCATTATTGTTCACCCAAGGTCATATAATTAGATGGTGAGGCCTGTAGCTTCAATGCAGGACTTCTGAATGCAATTGTGTATCATTGACACGCACACGCGCGCACACACACACACACACACAGACACACACACACACGCAAACCTAAGTCTTCTGAGTGCAGCTCAGTATTATTTATGTTTGCAAAATACTGGAGTGTGTATTGGAGAGTCAATTTTAGTATATAGGCATGATTCAAGTTGGTTGAGAATATGTATCAAGCTCTGTTCAAAATTCTGTGACTAGAATAGCCAAATTACAACATTTCTACTCTCATGCAGTATACAGTCCTTGGACAGAAATGTGAGAATGCATTTATTTTTCATATTGTTATACACAGATTTTCTTTTGTTTCCTTGAAACTATACTATTAAACCTATATTAAAGAGTAGAGTCTGAGCACAGGTACTAGAATAAAAAATGCCAAGCTTCCTCTTAACACTCTTCTTTATTGGAAGTATGATGATTTTGACTAAGTTATATAACTTTTGAGTCTTATTTTCCTTATCACCAGAATAAATTACACAAAAAATATAAAGCTCTTAGTGCAGTGCTTCCCATGGGTAAGTGCCTCATAACTATTTGCTACTAATTTATATCAATCAAGAGACTAAATTTAAGTACTTATTCAGCACTTTCTTGGTATCATTTAAGGAGATATAGTGTTCTGAGGATACTCCATCACCTCAGAAAATTCAAAGTGACAAATAGAAGGACCTAAAAAAACAATAAAAGATTCATTATATGAGTGAGCATTAATTAGAAGGTAATTTTTCCAGTTGGATTTTGAAAGGCCAAAGAAAGAAGTTTCAATATTGTTGTTTCTGTGCCCTTTGTATATTTTCATATCCTGACATCTATTTACCACCCATTGTAAATAATTAGTATACCCAAATGTCTGTTAAAAACTTTTGTATATACTTAACATATATTTCTCCCTAGATAAATGGTTAAAGTCAAATAAATCAATGGAATCCACAGCATCTATATATATAAAATCCTAATATGTAATTACCGAACAGTGGAACAACCAAACAACCAAACAACTGGTCGCTATGATGTGCACTGACCACCAGGGGCACGTGCGGAACATGGCAGGCATCCGCAGCAGGTGGCAGAGCATGGAACATGGCGGGCATTGGCTGCTGTAGGATGGTGGAGCAGGAGAGCAGGGGCGCCAGACCAAGGCAGGGCACCGGTCACTGTCATCAGAGCAAGCCTCTGGTGGTTACTGAAAATTCTTTGCTTTTGCGTGCCGTGGTCCTGCCCGGCGCTCACACCCGCTGCCAGCATTGAAGCCACTGCTCGCACCTGATCACTTGGCGCCGTCAATGGGAGTGAGCAGCGGCTACTTGCCCCGATCGCCCCTGAGGGCTTCTCCACCTCCCCCTGCTCCTAAGGAGCAATCCGGGCAGCACCCGTGGCTCATACCCACTGTTGGTGTTTGGCGCAGGTCCCTATTGCTCAGCGCTGTCAGCGGATATGAGTGGGGCCAGCGCCGTCAGCGTGTGGGAGCGGTGGCAGGAGTGGGGCTGCTGGCAGATAGGGGACCAGGGGCTGTGGTGGGAGGGGCTGTGCGGGGGCGTGGAGGAGGGGCCGACACCCACCCCTGTGCCCACCACAGCCTCATGGCCCACAGTTCCTTTTAAGGTGCAATGGGCCCCTTGTTAATTGACAAATGTACACTTCATACTGAATGAGGCAATTAGCCTACTATTTTGTTTAATAAAATGTTGAACTAGAATAATCAGAATTCTAGTACATAAACTTTTCTTGAGAGGGGAAAATCTTAAAATTATGAAGATACCAATTCTTTCCAAGTAAATTGATAAGTATCTTAAAACTTGCTTATGGGAGGCAACAGTGATTTTCAACCTTTTTCAGCTCATTGCACATAAAATTTTGCAGCGCACCAAAAAATAATTTTTTACCAACCTGACAAAAAATAGTTTTAATTTTGATTCATTCACACCAGACTTCTATTGTTATGTTGGCTGTTGTCATTTTCTTTATTTGACAATCTAAGGGAAAAGAGGTCAGTGCCCTAAATAGTCAGGTACTGCACGTTTTAAAAATTCTTGTGACACACCAATGTGCCTGCTGAGTGACATGGGTTGAAAATCACTAATAGGCAATTTTACAATTTGTACTTTTTGCAATGCATTCTCAATGTTAAGAATTTAGTCTTAACATAAGAAGTTAATTGAGTCTGGAAGTAAATATACATATACTTTATTAAGTATATAATTCAGAATAGTTTATAATAGATAAATATATAAGAACATGAATTAGCTATTGTTACAAGATAAAAGATATGCTATTATGAAAGATATATGATAGTATGCCATATTTGGGGAAAAACAAAGTATGTTATGCATATTGATGGAAGGGTATCTATCTACCTATTTATCTATCAATCTATCTATAATGTGTCTACCTACCTATATGCATATGCATCCACTTACATATGTATATGTAGATAGATATATGTATCTAGATATTTAAAATAATAAAAATGAATATACCAAAGTGTTAACTCCTTTTTGTTAACACATGGGGTATTTATTTATTTGTTTAAATATGTTTTTATTGATTTCAAGAGAGAGGCAGGGAGAAGGATAGAGAATGATTGCCAACTCTTTAAATGGTAAGTGATCCCCACAAAACAGAAACATCGATTGGCTATTTCCCGCAGGCTCCCCACCAGGGATCAAGCCCACAACCCAGGCATGTGCCCTGACCGGGAATCAAACCAGCAACCTCTTGGTTCATGGGTCAATGCTCAACCACTGAACCACAATGGCCAGGCAACACATGAGGTATTTAAAAAGTATTTTACTGTAATTTTCAAGTTATTTACTGTTATTGGATATTGCTTCTGATTTCTATGTATTTTTGTATTGAAATTTACTTATGCCATTGACATGTCCATTACTCCCAAAGCCCCTACCCATTTACTTATTTGTATACTTCCTTCATGTGAGGGGCAGCAGCTGACAGAGTGTGTGAATCTGTTTTGATTTCAGATTCCATTGCATTTCAACAGAACACAGATATTCATGAATATGGACACTCCATGAGGGAAGGGATTTTGATTGTTTTGGTAAGTACGATTACTGACAGGAGAGTCCCTGACACCATATACATATTCAGCAAATATTTCTAGTTAATGAATTAAGCAATTAGCAGAATTGACAAATATGTTCATTGTTCCTGCCTTGAGAGTAGAACCAACTATTTTTTCAACTCTAGTCAAGAGTTAAAAATCAATGCCTATCCATTAGTGAATAAATTGATTTTATGACATCCATTTGAGTGAATAAAGATTCATCTGTTTAAAGATGTAATTCTGGACTTAGAGTGCTAAGTCTAAAGAGTGACTAAGCCTGAGGATTTTAAATGATTGCCAGCCTTTTAAAAGGTGGAAGATCCCCACAAAGCGTCAGATATAACACATTCCCAAAGTAAATGCCCTAAAAAAGTTGAGTCTTATCTCGGGGAAAAAGGAGAATTATGTTCATTAGGAAAGTGGTGTAGAAGCTTTAAAAAAAAATGGAATGCCTGTGTACTTAAACATTTCCCCCATTCCCTAGATTTCTGATATTACTCTCAAAAATAACATGTCTTTGCCCAATCCTCTGCTCTGAAAATGATTGGCTATCAATATCAATTGATGATTTTTGGAGCCACTATTGTTAGCTTTAGTTTTCTCCATTAATTTTTATGGTTACTCTCACTCTACTCACCTCTTTGTAAATTAGTTATTTGTAATTATCCTTATTTAATCATGCTATATGTATCCAGTTAAGATTGTGATTGATATAATAATTGATATTAAAAAGAGCCCCGGAGACAATGAACTCATTTTTATTGGGTTGTTCAAATATGCAAGGCAAACACATGTTCAAGCCATAATACTGGAACAAACAGGATTAATCCATAGTATAAGAGGTCTTGAAATTGCTCAATTTATCATCAGTGGTATCTTGGGATGAATTATTGATAGAAAGCAGAATATTTAGAGAACAAGTTCTTATAGAATTTAGTTACTATGGCAACTAAGGTGATTGTAAAGAGAGAATCACCTGATTTCTTCTTACTGTCTTAGAGAGCAAACACAGTGAAAGAAAACTTTAGTTATTGATATATAATTAAAATATGCATAGAAATCAGAGTTATTTATAGAAGCTTCAAAAGAGTATCTCAGCTTCAATAATAACAGGGCAAAACCCTTAAGTTGAGAAACAAGTTAGAAAACCTTGCACAATTGCAGCACCAATTAAATGTACTATCTATTTCTCCAGGCATTTTGTGAGAAAGTCTTCACTTTGGTGGAGAAGTAGGAACCCAAGAGAAGAGATGGGAATTTGAGGGAAGACCTGGATGAATTTAAGAACCTTGAAGCTTCTCACTTTCCTGAATTTCTTTTGTCCCCTACCCCTCTCTATCCAGAAATCTAATCCTTGCAGACAAGCATTTCAATGGTTGTCTTAAAAAACTGAGGCTAATTAATCTTACATACACCTACATTCCCTTTCATTGTACTCAAGATCCTGATGACAGTCAAACCCAACAAAGCCCTGATGCAGAAGTACAAATCCTGATCCATGAGAAAATCACCATGACATTGAAAGAATTACAAGATTTCTACAATTTGTATTGGCTTAAGGCTGGGAACAGTTATTGAAATGATGCTAGTCTGCTCAGTGGATAGTGTCGGCCTGTGGACTGAAGGGTCCCAGGTTTGATTCCAGTCAAGGGCACATACCTGGGTTGTGGTGCTTGATCCCCAGTAGGGGGCTTGCGGGAGGCAGCTGATCAATGATTCTCTCTCATCATTGATGTTTCTACCTCTCTCCATCTCCCTTCCTCTCTGAAACCAATAAATACAAAAATATTTTTTAAAAAATAAATTATGCTAGTTTGATGGCCCAAAGGAGACATACAAAGCCTTGATTTGGTAAAATATACTGAAAAGGGGATGAAGGGGGAACTCATCATTTGATATGTTAATTTGATTGACAGGAAGTAATATTATTCTACCAGATGGGCTATCCAAAGCCAGATTCAATAATGACATTAGCAAATAACATAAACATGCTGGAATTCTCTTGTGATATCAAAAAGAATGGAGTATGCAGAAATGAGAATATGGGATTGTGAAATGGAACTATTGAGTGTACATTGCTCAGCTGCCCTTTAGAATAATTTCCAGCAGGGCCTTCCATTACCAAATTTTGTAAGGGTGCCTCCGTAGTCTTTAAGGAGCTCTATATATTGGAGATTACTGAAGGTACTAATACCACAGACACTGGCAGACTGATATCATGAACCTGAGATATAGAGGTCAATTGGCAATAATTAACCATCAGGGACAGCATGAGTGCAATTACTGAATTAAACTAATAAGCATAAAGTTAATTATGTGTTTTAAGCTCAAGGATTTGGGACAATGGTTAAATAATCTCAGGGTTCCTAGAAATTAAACAGAAGTTAACTTTGAAAAGTACTGTTTGACATTTATAGCAAGAACAACTCTAGGTCTGCTGAGATGTGATGAGAAAACTAACTCGTGCACAGTAATGGTTAGTCTAATAACCTTTTAAGAATTGTTATATATAGACTCTGAATGTTAGCTGACCTTTTGTCAGTCTAAAAGCTGCTATAGATTCTCACTCAGTGTAAAGATTTGTGGCAATTAACTTATACTTGAATTCTTAATCTTAGCCCAACTAGTATCAGTGGGATTACGGCTTCCTCCTCAAATTATTTCTCCAATTCTGAAATGAATAGTCAAATCCTACCTAATAAAACAGTATTATGCAAATTGACCATACCTTTGCTATGCCCAAGCCACGCCCACCAGCCACTCCCACCAGCCAAACCATGCCCACCATCCAATCAGAGCGAGAATGCAAATAAACCTGACCAAGATGGCGGTTAATTTGCATACATAGGCGCCCTGAGCTGACCCCCTGTGACGGATTGCAGGGAGCTGGGGTCTGCTCTGGCACCAGACCGTAAGCCTCTGCCGGAGGCTTTTGGTCTGGAGCTGGAGCGGACACCCAGCTCCCGGCTTTCGATGGATGGTGGGCGTGGCAGACACCCAGCTCCTCGCTCTGATTGGATGGTGGGTGTAGCGAGCGGACCCCCTGCCATTGAAAGCGGGGCCAGCTCCGCTGCCATCAAAAGCCGGGAACTGGGTGTCCGCTCCAGCTTCAGGCCAAGAGCCCCCACCAGGGGCTTTTGGCCGGGTGCCTGAGAGGACCCCCTGCCATCGATTGCAGGGAACTGGGGGTTTCTTTGGCCTGGTACACCAGCGGACCCCCTGCGATTGATCACCTGGGCAGGGAGCTTAGGGTCTGCTTTCGGCCTGGGCAGGAACGGACCCACTGTGATTGATTGTAGGGAGCTGGGGGTCCGCTCCTGCCCAAGAGGCTTTCAGTCTGGGCAGGCCTGGGCAGGGGTTGAGCCGGTGATCAGAGGGAGCTGGAGAGGCCTGCCCAGGCCTAAAGCTTCGGCCAGAGGCTTTAGGCCTGGGAAGGGCCCACCCCTCCATTCGTGTGAACTATAGAGGAAACACCTTTTCTGACAGCTCATTGGCTAAGCTTCCTGTATGCCACTGGTAATATTCTTAGTAACTTGGGTAATAAGAATCCAAAAAGGTGATCTAGGGTTTTTCCACCACACTTCTGGAGAAAAAAATGAAGGTCCGCTGCTGGAAGGCTAAGAAATGTCATATCCTGCCCTAGCCAGTTTGACTCAGTGGATAATGCCTCAGCCTGCAGACAGCAGGGTCTGGGTTTGATTCTGATCAAAGGCAGGTACCTAGGTTGCAGGCTCCTCCCTGGCCGGGGCCCAGATCAGGGCTCATGCAGGAGGCAACCAATCAAAGTATTTCTCTCTGTCTTTCCCTTTCTCTTCCATATTCTCTAAAAGTCAATGGAAACATACCCTCAGGTGAGGATAAAAAATAAAGAAAGAAATCCATATCCTATGAAAGACACATCTTGAAAATGCCTAAAGAAAGTTGTCATTTTTTCTTGGTGAAGGGACTGGAGTCCGTGTTGATGAAAACACCTTGGTGGCTGCGGTGACTAGCAGTGGCTGCAGCAGTGGGGTGATGGGGCTGGTGCCTTCCCCTGACCAGCCCGGTTGCCTCCCACAAAGGGAGGCCAGACTGCGGCTTAGGTACGCTCTCTATGGGGCGCGGGCCTAAGCCGTCAGTAGGACATCCCCTGAGGGCTCCCAGTATGTGAGAGGGGGCAGGTTGGGCTGAGGGAGCCCCGACCCCCAGTGCACGAATTTCATGCACTGGGCCCCTAGTCTTATATGTTTGTTACATGGCTGAATTGCCATTTTGGCTTCTTAAACCATGGAATGAGAAACATTATGTTAAAAAAGCGCAAATGAAAACCACTGCATTTGAGTTTACCTTTTCTTCAGGCAAGATAGTAAACCAAAAACAATACTACATTTGTGGGGAAATTGCAGAGGTCATCATCCCAATTGAAGTCTTCAAAGATGCATGCCTGTTGATTTACTATAACATATCTCCTTTTAACTTAAATATTTGGCTAATGAAGAGTCCATTGCTTAAAGTAAATATCAGAAGGTTATCAGAGATCTAAGGTTAGCCCATATTCAAGGGATACAGAAAAAGACTCATTTTAGTGATGAAAGGAGCTATATATAAATAGCATCACAATGCTTAGATATGTACATACAGGGAAAAGTAGAGTATTGTGAACATTTTTTACTTTAACATGGAACACAATGTTTGTAACCAAAGGATATTAAATGCTGTACATCATACTACTTTCTTTCCCAATAGTATTGTTCAAAATAAAACTTAAGAAATCTAATAAGGGCAAGAACACAAGGAATTTGATTCTGAATACAGGTGATGGTCACATGATCAGCTAAAGTAGATGTTACAGTCAAAATGTTAGAAGATGTTAAGGGAAAATTTCTCAGTAGAGTAGAAAAAGGCAGAGATGATGGATAATTAGGCAGGCCAGCATGAGGGGTAGAAAAATTTCAGGAATTATATTCTATATTTCTTAGTATTTTGATCCCCGTTTTATTCCACAATCTTATACAAAACTCTTGTGTTAACATTTAATTTTCAGGTAGGTATTTGGCCACTTAATGTTAATATGGTTGTGTTGGAATTTGGTGCCTCCTCTGAGTTAGGGACAGGTTTAATATAGAAAAATACAAGAGATGATCCTAAATATTTATATAGTAGAGTGGACTGAATATCTTCCTATGGTCCCTGAAGATCCATTCTTCCCCTATTCCACCTTGCTTTTTGTTCTAAGATTCTAAGAAGTGTGGGCAAAGTTAACTCTCTGGTTTCTTATTTATTTTAGCCACAAGGAGCCTTGGTAGTAGATCAGAGGGATGGAGGAAAGTGAACTCATTTTTCTTGTCATCCTGTATACAAATCACTTCTTCTAGGCCCTGGTAGTCATTTACTATCCACCCTATTCAGCACTGTGCAGGGCATACAAGCTCATTGACTTTTAATATACAATCAAACTCGAGGATATATTCACCCAGGAACATTCTATAGATTTTTGCACAAACTCAAAATGGCAGTGATGTTTTTCAGCATATATTTTGGTATAATTTCCAAAATACTTGTATTATTGTGGGTATTTTATTTTAAAATTCTCAAATTGTAAATTTTTATCAATGAAATTAAATAGTTGAAGTAGGGAAAATAAGGACAGCATGCAAGATGTCTGACTACTGCCATGTCTGCTATTCCTAGATTTTCAGTGGTATGTTGCATATATACACTGAGTGGCCAGATTATTATGACCACCTGATGTTTGTAGGCAAATTAGCCATACACTGCATCGAATGGAATATGAAAGCCGAAGGCCTGTTCGAACACCTTTGCTGTCTACAGTTACCAAGATAAAACGTCTCCAATTCGCACAGGAACACAAGGATTGGACAGTCAAACATTGGAAAAAAGTCATGTGATCCAATGAATCATGTTTCCAGTTGCATCATACAGATGGCAGAGTGAGAATTTGGTCGGAAACAGCATGAAAGCATGCACCCCACATGCATGAGTACAACCCTTCAAGCTGGTGGGGTCAGTGTTATGGTTTGGGGCATGTTTTCCTGGCATGATTTGGGCCCTTTAATTCGTGTGGAACAATGTCTAAATAGCACAACATACCTAAGTATCGTTGCTGATCAAGTTAATCCTATCATGTTGATGGCGTATCCCAATGGAGATGGCTTCTTCCAACAAGACAATGCACCATGCCACAGTGCTTGTATTGTGCAAGAGTGGTTTCAAGAACATGAGGGAGACTTTACCTTGCTTAGCTGGCTCCCACAATCACCAGATCTCAATCCAATTGAGCATTTGTGGGACGGAGTTAAAAGAGCCATCAGGCAGCTGGTTCCACAACCATCAAATCTCACAGAACTGGACAGTGCTATTCATCAGGCATGGTGTCAGATTCCTCGCATCACCTTTCAACATCTCATGGAGTCAATGTCAAGAAGAATCGCCGCAGTATTGAAGGCAAAAGGTGGCCCAACGAAGTACTGATGGGGTGGTCATAATAATATGGCCACTCAGTGTATACTATATACATGGCGATTGGTAGAATTGTATTTACTTCCTTGCTTCTGGTTTCATATTTTTAAAGAGGTGTTTATAGACCACCATCTTTCTCAGGTCTGGCCACATGCTCTGACTTGCATCAATTTTAATTTATTCTTCCTGTTGGCTCAGAAGGGATGCAGTTCTTCCATCTAACTGTACCTCTACAAATAGGAGAGTTCTACACACACCTCAGAGGGCTCCGTCCTAGAGGTTCACAGTCAGCATTTAGAGGAAGGGGTGATGTGTGGTAATGGCTTATGTGCAGTGGGTATGTTTTCAGGAAACAAGCGATTAAGAGATCCTGGAACAATTAGCAAACGTCAGAGGTTGGTAGGCGTAAGCAGAAATACATTGTAGAACTGCTAATGAAGCAGAAATGGTTTTATGCCCCCCAAAATACTAACATTTAAATACTGAAAATAGCATGTTAGAACATAAAGGCTGAGCTACTGTAATTCTTATTTGTAATATAAAGAATACTAATGCTCCATCATATGGTAATTAAAGTTTCACTACAATGTGTTTAAAGGTTGAAAATGTTTTGGAAATATTGAATTCTATATCCCCTTTCTTGGTAAGTCAAAATTTACATTAGCATGCCTAAAGTCTCAGAGAAAATTTTGAAGTAAAATAAGTTTAAAATCACAGAAATCCTCTGAAACACAAAATGTAAACATTTATTTTATGGATGTGGAACTGTGAGAAACATCTTGTTTTTTTGCAAGTGTTATTTAATGTATACTCATCTGAGATAACTCTATATGTAATATAATAAGGGAAATGTTATAGGTGAGATTATTATAACAGATCACATACAAACCAGCTCTGGTCAGAGGCAGGGTGTCTAATCTTTTAATACTATTTTCTCCATAACCAACAATGTAAAATAGTCTGAGATAAAGAAACTCACTGCCTCTACTCAAAAAGGCATGCAGAAACATGAGGGAAATATGGCTGCAACTCAGTCAAATGAATGCCAATGATTTTAGCTTACTCACTGCTCCATACGGTCAAAGCTCATCTAAATTTACACAGAGAGTAGGGGGATGAGGGCATGTGTTGGGGGCGGGAGTGGGCGGGGATGGGTCAATGCAGGGAAATGGAGACAGTTTCAACAATTCAAAATAGACAGATTGGTTTTGTGTTATAACTGAGGTATTTTATTTGCATTACATTTGAACTAAGATTTTTTTATTTCACTTGAAGGAGCAAATTTATGATTAAGTATGTAGACTCATGGTTATGCATTTCATTATTCTGTTCAATAATAAAATATAGGGTGTTCCAAAAATGTATACACACATTTTGAATAATTATAAAGGCAGTTATTATTAAAATACATTTCTTTTTCAAAAATTAGCTATCAGCTGTTACAGTGAGAATACATTTTTTTTTGATATCCTGTATATTATCATTCAATGAAAAAAATAAGAACTTATTTTTTCTTAAAGGTTTTCAATTCCCTTTTTAAAAATTTATATATTTTTTGCATTTCAATTTAAATTTACATCTTCACATTGTTTTTTCTTTTTAATTTTTATGTGCTATAAAGAAAATTACATATGCCTGTAATTCAAGAGTTTGGAGTAAA
Organism: Ia io; assembly: GCA_025583905.1. Lineage (NCBI taxonomy): Eukaryota > Metazoa > Chordata > Mammalia > Chiroptera > Vespertilionidae > Ia > Ia io. Next base: position 54,609,390 of record JAJQQW010000003.1, read on the forward strand.
ATATGAAAAAACAATACAGAAAGCATCTTCAGAATTTGATTTCTGTTCTATATGAGTAAATACTAGTTTTCTTTCTACCTTTCCTTCCCTCCCACATTTTTTGTTTCCTTCTTTTCTTTCTTCTTTCTCTCTTTTTTTCAAGATATATATATTTCTTATATATATATATATATATATATATATATAATTTATAACATATTATATCATAGATGTGTTATTTGTAATATAATATATTATGTAATGTATCATATATATTGAATGATATATTTTTTCTATTTTTAATATAGGATATGGGTAGAATTAAATGCATAGTCTTATGTAGGGCTTATGCCTTAATATGATTAAACAAATGTTTGAAGGGAGTAAAACTCATGTAGCATTTAATTTCATGAATATATGAACTGCATTCATGGATTTATTGATAAAGGTATTATTGTCATTAGAAAGATTTGCTTATATAATGTCAACATATTGACTACTTTGAAGTTATAAATAACTATGATGAAAGTTATTATATTTTTTCTACACAAAATTTTCTCAATAATATATTTGTGTACAATACTATGTGTAATATATTTAGTGTATAAATTAAAAATAAAGCGTTTAGAGTATAAATATATGTGGTTTAATATTTTTATACAGTTCCAGAATATGTTACTTTAAATACTTGACTGACACACTATATTATGAGAGCCTTAAAAGCTAAGAGATTCAGTTAAGAGTTATTCACAAAACTCATTTTAATAAAAATGTTCATTTAATAATATGCTGACAAAAATTAAATCATAAAAAAAGAGCTGGCCATAAAACAGCTTTGATAGAAAATTTCACTCCAAGGAAAACATTCCCATATGTTTCATTAAATTTGCAGCTGTTAACATTTCTCTGCTTCCATAATTTAGCTATAAAAAGGTCATACGTATAAAAAGGTTATGTATGTATGTGTAGCTGAACTGCAGTGAAGGTGGTCATTTCCTGTCAGCTTTATGCAACTTTACTGTTTTAAGCATGTGGATGCATGCAGTGTAATATATGAGATCGATTCTTTTTAAAACAACACAGTAAAATAATACAAAAGTTATTGTTATATGGGAAAATAAACATTTTTATCTACAATTAAAATGAAGTCACTTAAGGATCACTAGAAGTCAGCAGAGTAGTATATTTGTTCTAGTTGTTTTATTTGAAGTAAAACAATAAAACAGGCTTGTTTCCCAAAGAATTTCTAATTAAGGTTTTTCACAGACACAGCAAACTTTTCCAGATTGATACAGATTGGTGAACCTTTGCCTTAAATATTAAGCAGGTGGTATTTCTTCTGTATTTTCTATGGGGACAAATTCTGATGTATGGCATGAATAAAAGAAAGGAATTGTGACATATGGCTCTTAACATTAAATATTTAACCAGGCATTTATATTTCAGTAAAGTTAATAATTATTATTACTGATAATAATTATTATTTATTCAGATAACAGGATGACTAGGTGAAAGGGGCCAATTGTTGTCACCTAATTCTTGCAGTTACAATGGATATGGTTACTGTAATAGATTATCGATTCAGAGGAATGAAAAAAAAATCCTCTGATGTATTGAGATGATTAGTGTTGGCTAACTGATCCGTGGTGTCTGAAAAACTAAAGTAGAATGCAAATCTAAAAAAAACTTATTTGATCTTCATAAGCAGAAAATCTCCAGGTCTAATGAAAAGGAGTCTCACTTAATTTATCAAAACATTGAGTCACAACCCTGAATTCCCAGACACATCAGTTCATAGACCCAAAGACTCTTGACTGAAGGGAAGGCTGTGTCTCCGTGAGAAAAAGGACCTTCTACACTGCCAACACTTTATACTATCTTCCTCTCAGGATTTCAAAAATGTATCCACAGCCATTTTCCAAGGTTTTACCTTACACTGGCACATTGGGGAAGGGAAAATAATCAGCCTTTTGAGGATTTCTGGGCTTGGACATTGAACTGACCCTAGTTATGGATATTCAGATGAGGTTAAGGGTCCACAAGTCAGAAAGGGGCCTTGTGGAGATAAGGTAATCAATATAATTTTAACTTGGGTCTCTCTCACACTGAAAAATTATTCCTCAGGACCTACCTATGGTATTTCTGCAGTTACAAAATGCCTGCCTGAAATAAACATCCTTCACATGGATGTTTATCATCTGAGCCATGGAAGAAAGGCTTTATGCAGGGCCAGGACTAGAGTAAGGCAAATTAAGAGGCCAAGAGCACAGTATTTAAGGAGAAATATGTGTCATTCTTAAAATTTGTCTCTAGGTGTCTTGCTTGCCTCACTGTAGTCCCAACAGGTGAGGATAAATGAAAGCCATTAGAACTGCTTCTACTCAGGAAATAGGTAAACCAAAAGTAACATAAGTTTATCAGAAGGGTTATGGAGATTGTCACATCAAGAATTTGGTAGAGGCGGAAGTGATGATTCCTATCACATTCTGAATCAACTTACCTATGTTGGCCTTTGCAGAAGACAACTGGGTCTTAGAAGATGACAGTGCCTTATTGTAAACTTGACCAGGTGGTGACTCCAATTGAAGTGACTGTTCTTGGTATGATTTCATTGTCAGAGCAAATCATTGTATATCATGACACTTGCTTATTGATCTGGGGAATACATTTTCTCTATATCTCTTTTAAAAAGCCACCAGAGCAATTCACTTTCAGCTGGCAAGGCCAGCAGTATGCTTTCACCGTCGTACCTTAGCAGTGTATCAGTTCTCCAGCTCTAGGTTATAGTCTAGTATGCAGATATTTTGAACACCTTTCCTTTTGCAGAATAACATTCTGGTCCATTACTTTTATAATATTAACCTGATTTGACTGGGTGAGCCCAAAGCAAATATTCTATATATGTTTTTAAAACAATTGTGTGCCAAAGGGTGGGAAACAAATTCCAGAAAAAAATGTATTACATACGGTAGGTCCTCAGGTTCCGTTGGAGATCTGTTCTTATGGCGCAACATAATGCAATTTTTGCGTTAAATCGGAACCCGCCTACATAAGCACCTACGTCACCGACATGGAGAACATACACAGTACTAATGAAGTGAAACACTAAAAAAAATTAAAAGATAACAATTTCCTGACCTTTACTTGTGGTAAATAAATAAGAAAAAACATAAAGCACATATGTACATACGTCAAAATGACAGAACTTTTTTTTTTTATAAATAAATAGGAGATGGAGACGTAACCAGGAAACGACATACATACGTCAAGTCCAACATAACCTGAGGACTGCCTGTATTTAGTTTCTATATATAATCAAATTTCCATTTCTTCTTGTAGCATTTGTTAAATTATGTTTATTAGTATATTTCCTACATATTTTAAAATTACTGATACAAAGTAGTTCATAATTAATCTTTGATCCTTTTAATATCTATAAAATTATCACTTTCATTGCTCTTAAATCTTCCTTCATTTAGTTCATTTTCAATCTTAGGGAATATATGCAATATGTAGGTAGACAGTTATATGATTTAATCACTTTAATAATGCCATTCACTATATTTTAATTCCATGATTGCTGTTGGAAAGTTAAATGTCAGTCTTAATGTTGTTCCTTTGTAAGCAATGAAACTTTTACTCTGGCACCTTTCAGCATTTTATCTTGGCTTTGGTTTTCAGTAATTATACTGCAACATCCCAATGAGATTTTCTTTATATTTATCTTACCTGTGGAGTGGGGGTCATAACACTTTTGGTATCTCTGATTTAAGATAGTTCATCAGTTTTGAAAACTCTTCAGTTATTTTCCCAATTACTATTTCTGCCCCCATTCTCTTTATTTCTTCTTTTGGAAATCCAACAGACACATAATAGAGCTTTGCTCCATGTTTTATATACACCTCTTTTAAAGACTTTCCACTTTCCCCCCGCCTTGCTTTATTCTAGCTACCTATTTTCCAATCAATTAGTACTCTCTTTAGCAATTTAACATATTTTATTAATGTATTTCAGTCATGTTATTTTTAATTTCTAGAATTTATAGGATTTTTCATTGTATTTATTTTTAACCTTTCATTCTCTGTTTCTGGTAAAATTTTATTCTGTTGTTACAAAAGTTTGTCATAGTTATTTAAAAGTCCATATCTGATAACTTTTAGAACTGGGTCCTACAAGCCTCTGGTTGTATTGCCTAACTGGTAGATACTGATCCCTGGAAGTTTTTCATGGAACACCAGATATTATCCATGAGAAATTACAGAAGCTCTAGATTTCTCTTCTTTATGGTAACACTGACCCTATGCTTTAACAAGCATACAAGATGGGCAAAAGTAGATTTACAGTTGTGAGTACAGGAAACACAGAATTGATTCTTGTATATATATGTACATATATATATATATATATATATATATATATATATATATATATATATATGTACATATATATATATATATATATATATATATATATATAAAAAGAGGTAATATGCAAATTAGCCAGGACGCCGTAACAGTCATGACCACTCAGGAGGAGGCTGCGCGCACAGGTGGGCAGGAGGGGACTGCTGCACGGTGAGGCAAGCCACAGATGGTGCAGGCCCAGAGAGCAGGGTGGAGCAGGACACGCAGAAGCAGGCCCACAGAAAGCAGGGAGCAGGCCCACAGCTGGCCGTGGTGGCATCAGCAAGTAGGCCCACACAGAGCAGAGAACAGACCCTGTCCACAGACAACAGGGTCTGCCAGCCAGGGCATGCCAGCAGTCCTGCCTCTGCGCGTGAGCTGCAGAGGAAACACCTTTTCTGACAGCTCATTGGCTAAGCTCCCAGTATGCCACTCGCGGTGTTCTTGATAACTTGCCTAATAAGAATCCAAGAAGGTGATCTAGGGTTTTTCCACCACACTCCTGGGGGAAAAAATGAAGATCTGATGCTGGAGGGGCTAAGAAATGTCATATCCTGCCCTAGCCGGTTTGGCTCAGTGGATAGAGCCTCAACCTGCTGACTGCAGGGTCCGGGTTCGATTCTGGTCAAGGGCATGTACCTAGGTTGTAGGCTCCTCCCTGGCAGGGGCCCAGGTCAAGGCTCATGCAGGAGGCAACCAATCGAAGTGTCCCTCTCACATTGATGTTTCTCTTTGTCTTTCCCTATCTCTTCCACACTCTCTAAAAATCAGTGGAAAAATATCCTAGGTGAGGATAAAAAAAAGAAAGAAATGTCACATCCTATGAAAGAGACCTCTTGAAAATGCCTAAAGAAAGTTGTCATTTTTTCATGGTGAAGGGACTGGAGTCCGCGTTGATGAAAACACCTTGGTGGCTACAGCGGCCAGCAGTAGCATCAGCAGCAGGGTGATGGGGGCGGCAACTTCCCCTGATCAGCCTGGTCGCCTCCTGCAGAGGGGGTTAGAGAGGGTGCAGGTTGGGCTGAGGGACAACCCCCCCCCCCCCCGTGCACGAATTTCATGAATTGGGCCTCAAGTTATAATATATTAATTGTTGTATTATTTTCCTTACAAACCACTGTTAAACTAATTTTGCCCCACTCTTTATATAATAATATTTAGATATCCTCAATTCAGAAATTAGTTCTCAATGTGTTTCAAAAATTTTTAAGAACATGTTTTTTGATTGGCCTCCACAGGTGTGATGTAAACCTTTACGAGCCTCAACAGGCAATTTATGCTGTTCACCATTGCCCTTCCTTTCAGAGGTTCCTATGTTCTAATTCTCTCTCTCCAGCAATTTCAGACTTCCAACAACTCCACTACATTTTTATAAATTTCTTAGCCAATCTTCCTGGAAGATTAAAGATGCAGAAATGTTCACACATTAAAGAGGCAAAGAATGAACAGTTCATTACTACGCACCAATTTTTTTTCTCTCTAGAATATTAGTTTATGAATTCCTTGATGACTACTGGTTCATAGTCCATTTTGTTACCCTTTATTATTTCATGAGTCTTTCTTGTCATCCTGTGATAAAATGGTACAGATTTTACCCAATAAAAAAAATTATAAAATTATGAATTAATGTAATGGAGTGGGGAAGAGGTTGAAAAATGAAACTAAGAGAAAATAGTTGAATTTTTTGAGAGGTTCATGCTTAATTATGTGTCCTTGTTACAACAGCATATGAAAACATCTCAGTTATGCTAGTCACTTAAAATTAAAATTTGGTGATGCTAAGTTTCTCTTGTTATTTACAATATCTTTGCAATGAAGTTCTATCACTCGTTGAAGTACTCTTTTCAGCTTTCAGGACACAGATAGCATTCAAAATATTTTACTGACAATATTAAAGCAAAAAGTGATCACCAGTACCATATTAATGATTGGCAGGACAATTTACATTTCAAGTTGGAAATCTATTTGAAAAACAGAAACATAGAAAACATTTTTATTATATAAGTATGAGTGAGTCTTACAAGTGCTAGCTCAGTTAGGTAACCTAAAGCTTATTTTAGATTCCTTTTCAGTATTGTGTTGTCTTGACATATTTTTTAATCTTATTCTTGGAACCCAGAAATCAGCTTCAAAAATGTACAGAAAGAAGCAGACAGAAATGCTGAACTTTGTACTGAAGATGCTTTTGATATCCAAGTCATTTCCTGGGTCCAGGAAACAGTGCTATCTATAATTAAAGAATGCTGCCCATCACTTTCTCGGACCTAAACAAGATTTCAGAATTAAATTCAGAAAGATACATTTTAAAAATGATCTGCTATGTTTTGTGGGACAGTTAACAATATTATATTGGTGAAACCTTTCACCAGTAGGTCCAAAGCATCAAAAGCAGCCACCTCAATGCCCCACATTGAGTTCACCCTTAAAAACAAATGCAAACCAAACAAAAAACAAAACAAAAACTCATTCATTTGATCTGTATTCTCCAGCCCAACTTGTAGAATTGACAGATTATTATATATTTTTTTGTAGAATATTTGTACATATCCTTTAAGAGAATTTAAGAGTAATCATGGTAGGAAAACAAAACAATACTGGTGAGATAAATAACCAAAAACCCCTACAAACGCCTGTACTAGGGATTTGTTTTTCCCTTTCTGCTTAGTAAGTTATCTGTAAAAAAGAAAAGAGACAGGGAACATATTTTGTATATGTTAGTTATTACTCATACTCTATTTTCTACCAATATTTATTGAAATGTTGCTGACATAGCACATTATTATCCAACATACTTATTTGGTGCACATTCTATATAATTCCAAGCACTATGGATTTTTATTCATCATAGGATCTACTAAAAATTATTGTTACTATATTATTATTATTGCATTATTGTCATTTCTGGTATAATTGCCCATGCTTCAAGAAGTCAATATGCTTCTTGAAAGTCAAAGCTTTATTTCATTTTATCTTCATTAGTGTATTGTATAGTGTATGTTACCTAGTGAGAATACAATACCTTTTTAAAAGATATATGCTTTCTTTGAGAGAGAGAGAGGGAAACAGTGATGCAGGAGAGAAATATCCATGGGCTACCTCCTTCATGCCCCCTACTGGGTATCAAGGCCACAACTCAAGCGTGTGACCTGACCAAGAATCAAACTGGTGATGATTTGATTCAAAGGACAAGACTAAACCAACTGAGCCACACTAGCCATGGCTCAATAACTTTTCTAGAATTGAATAGTAAAATACCAAACTATATTTAAAACCTAGTTAGCAATTTGCATCTAGATTATAAAAATACACCAGAAGAGATAGTAAATTAGTACATGTCTGTGTTGCTCTGACAATGGAATTCATCATCATATTAAATATTGTTTAAATAAAAACAATAAGAAAAAATGAGGGTTTTTTTTTACTTTAAAATATTTTTGCAACTACTGTATTTAAATATATGATAACATCTTTTTTAATTAAAATTATAACTTTTTTATACTTAATATTTTCATAGTTTAGTTCCCAGAAGAGCACAAAAATCTATTTAAACAAGAGAAAATACATACATATATATATATGTATACATATATATATATATATATATATGTATACATATATATATATGAACTTAATGGAATTATGGTTAGATAATGTCTGTATGGTACACTTTGGTAAATAATTTTAAGTGTGCATTATGCCTCAGTATAGATGAATATTGCACATGCTCCATGTGTATGTTAAAATTTATTTATTTTCTAATTGATTGGTGTAAGCTTGATATTTGTACTTTAGAGCACACTTGCTTAAATTTGTCATCAACATTTTCTACAAAATTATTACTGTTTTCATTAATAGCCTGTTCAACAGAGATGCCATTGGTAAAATGAGGCAACCTCAGAGTCAGGATACTACAGCTAAATGCATGATTTTTAAAAATCTTGCTAATTACAACTAACAGGCAAAATCTTGATTTTAGTGACAATTTTTTATTTGCTGTTTTTATTAGTTTTATTGTGCTATATTTTATATACAATATAATATGTACAATTTATTGTAGGTCAATTTTTTTCTCAGTAAAGATGTTTAAAAGAGAAAACAAACTACTTCTTTTTTCCAGTCAGAAGATTTTTACTATTCATTCTTTCACTTAATGTATAGTACTTCACATATGTCATTTTTGGAATCTAGGATTTCCCTTTCATTGTTATGATCTAAGTAATGCATATCTATAGATTTTTAAAAAGATGTCCTATTAAACTTCAATAATTATGCTCTAATAGTTACATGTACATTTCTAGGCATAAGGTATACAGCAAATAAATAAGTGTAAGGAATCCTGCCCTATAAAGAGCTTAATTATTGTAGAGTTTTCAACAAGTAAGAAAGTGAACATGTGCCGAAACCGGTTTGGCTCAGTGGATAGAGCGTCGGCCTGCAGACTCAAGGGTCCCGGGTTCGATTCCGGTCGAGGGCATGTACCTTTGTTGCGGGCACATCCCCAGTAGGGGGTGTGCAAAAGGCATCTGATCGATGTTTCTCTTTCATCGATGTTTCTAACTCTCTATCCCTCTTCCTTCCTCTCTGTAAAAAATCAATAAAAATAAAAAAAAGAAAGTGAACATGCAACATAATTTTAGATCAATATAGCGTTTTCAATTTAAAATTAGGCTGAATATGATAAAATATAATGGCCGTGAGGGGATCAATATTAAATAATATTATCAAGAAACACTTGCCTGAAGAGGTGACATTAAAAACCAAAATAGAAAAAAGAAAAGGGCCAGGTAAAATTTTAACATTTGATGTCTTTGTTTCTCAAATTCTCCTATAAATTTTGAGTAACTCCCACTCCTCAATTCCATTGCTTCCGGAAATCTTCAGGTCCAGTTTCTCTGTGGCTCTTCATTCCCACAGATTCTCCCATTGTTTTGCAGGGTTTAATTTTTATCATTCCTTCATTACATATATTGTCTCTACTTCCCTACCTGAACTCTGATGGATACTTTGATGACTGCATAGAAAAACGTGACACTTGTGGAGGTATGAATTTTGCAGTAGGGTTTTTACAAGCTGAACTGTCTGTTGCAGCGCCAGTGACAAATGTCTTCATGTCTTCCACACCCATCTTTCTATCTACAGCTGTTCTAACTAAAGGTAAATCCCATGGCAATTGTCAGAAAATCCCTGGTTCATATCTTATATAATAAAAACCTAATATGCAAATTGTCCCATCGCTATGATGTGCACTGACCACCAGGGGGCTGCGCGGAACACCGTGGACTTCAGCAATGCAGAGCTGGCAGCGGGCAGCAGTGGAGGCGCTGCCGCCCAGATGGGCCCTGCCAAGAGCGGGACTGCTGCGAAATGGTGGAGCAGATGAGCGGGCAACGCCAGGCCAAGGTGGGTGTGAGTGGGGACCGATTGCCCCGCCAATCGCCCCCCAGACAGCGACCAGCAGTGGTGTTGGGGAGTGGGGCCGCCACCTGGCTCCCAGGAACTGAGGGAGCCGAGTGGGGGGCCCAGCCCCATTGATCGCCCTGTAGGCAGGATGGCAGAGCAGATGAGGGGGCAGCACCAGGCCACGGTGGGGTGCCAGGCAGGAGTGCAGGGCTGGGAGGCTGGGGGTGTGAGCTGGAGCCCGATCCCCACAGGCCACCCCAGGGATCCCACCCAGGCCTCTAGTGTAAAATAAAAAGTTAAGGCAGTTATTTATAAGTTGAGTGTGATAGGCAGAAAAATTGAATGAAATTAGAAATTCTTCTTCTCTTTCCTACAATACCTAGCACACAAGGTGAGAGTAAAAGAAAACTTTTCAGAAATGAAGACTACTCATCTTACAAAACAACTACCTCCATAAAATAAAGAGGAAATGAGTCCTAGGTGAGTTTGTTAGAGGTTGAGAGTGTTAGAGGATGGGAGAGGAAGAAACTTAGAACACTGTTTGAGTAACCTCTGACTGTCTCTGCTTCTTTTAAACTTGCAAACAAATGTGAGGATGGAAAGGACATCAAACTAAATTACATATCCAATGTGCTTTCAGTGCAGTTTAGTTTCATACATATTTTATTTAATCTACAGACTCCCTTATCAAGAAAAGTGGCATGCTAATCCTTATACATAAATGAAGAAACTGCATATAAAAATAATGTTAAAAATTTAAAGTGGCTTAATCTTAAGAAAGGAATTTACCAAGGAAAACACAACAGGGAGGTCATATACTAATCTCCATATTAACTAAGCAGTCCTCAACAAAATAAATTGAGGACTCAATCATTGGTATATTTTCTCAAGTTTCTATCTAACAGTATTTTTAGATTTATATTTAATAATGCGTTTTTAATATAAAGGTGGAATATTTTTTGCTCTGTTTGTTTCATAAGTAAGTTTTGCTCAAAATCAAGTTTTTCAGAGTAGGTCTTGATAAAATGTATTAATAGAAAATTATTTTGAAAACTTGAAAGGGAGATGAACAAGAAACATATTTCGGGTCACATTTAAGACCCAGATGGCTTAAAGATAAATTGTCCTCTATGCATTTATTAAATATTCACATGCTAGCAATACATAAAAACAAAATTATTTTTTTGTGCTAGCAAGAATAATGCATGGACCCACATAATAGCTTGAGATACAGAATAGTTTCTTTGTGACAGTAATTTCAGAACTTTATGATTCATTGATTTCATTAAAGGTTAATAGAATAAAGCTTAGGACTCAGTACAATAGATACATTCTGAGGTTTTCAAAGAGCATTGCCACCAGTTAAGATAAAGGCACAGAGCATGCTGAGATCAATCTCAACTGCTCTGGCACAAAATCAACAACAGGACACAAGTTCTATCAGTGCAAGTGTCCTTTCATGCCAGGAAAGTGAAATTCTGAAGGTTAATCATCCTCTTATCCAGCACCTTTTATGGAAACACACACCAAATCAAATATGCCTCCTTTAATATTGTAATGTTCTCTAATTTTTTCAATAAAAGCAAAACCAAAGTTTATATTATTCCATTGTACTTTCTGTACTGAGGCAATGTCTCTGCCAGCCAAAGGGCCCAACTGGGTCACATGGAGATGGTATGCACAGCTGAAGAACGGACCGTGTTTGGTTCCTGCTAGTTTGTTCCACTCAACATCTCTCTGACCCCATTCCGATTTTCCTTTTCATCCTTGTTGCTCATATGTTCCATACAGGTCATTAGTCATTTCCAAAGGTGTTTTGTCTGTGGGCAGAGTGAAGGGTAAAGGGAAGTAATTTGGTTCTTCCATAAATCTCATTTAATATAAGGAAATACTCGTGCATAGAATATGTATTAGCAAAATATTGCAATTTTACAGTTGGAGTCACTGCTGACATTCATAAGCAGATACCTTCCTCTGTAGGTAAAAAAAAAAAGAAAAGAATGCATATATGCTACAGAGTTGCTAAATATTGTTGATCAGGATGTAGCAATGTGTTCTTACACTTATAGCTTAGGGAAGCTTTGTAAATCTGCAAGCCAACCTTCCCTGTATGTGAAAAAAAGTGTCATTACAAAATCAATTTTATTAAAACGCTAGAGCTGCAGGATCACATAAACTGGGGTACATGAAGAAATCATCTCAACACCAGATGTGTCACTTGTTTGATGTGGGACCACAGTCAGTTTGCAGAACTAATTTGAAATTTAAACATGTAATATTAGTGAGTTTAAATAACTTCACACAGAAAATGGTCTGAGCAGGATCTGAAACCAAAGGCTTATTCCATTAGGTCATACTTGCCTCCTAGAAAGTCACAGAGAAATTTGGTCATGGCATGAAAGAGTGGTGTGTGTGTGTGCGCGTGTGTGCGTGTGTGTGTGTGTGCGTGTGTGTGCTTTCCAATATGTGTTCATGGCAGAGTTTACAAGAATTTAGGCTTGTTTTTCTCTGTTATTTATTTCTCTGTTCACATGCACGGCACTTCAGCACATCCCCACAGAGCTGTTCTGAGTGTAGAACTGAGCCATAGGAATCTTTGATTATGTAAATGAAACAGCCCATCTAAACAGCTCCATGTAGAGAGAAAACAGCAAAGGAGTACATCCAGACGTGAATTCAGCTAGTAAAGCCCATAAGGAGATCCACTTATAATTTGCTCTCATAGGAAGAAGAGCAATCTTTCATCGGCTGTGGAATATCATGGTTTTGCTGTGAGTTTTGCTCACTTTCATACTTAACTGTTATGTGTGTGTGTGTGTGCACGCGCGTGTGCAGGAATGATGCTTGTATGTACTTTGTGTGCATGTGCCACATGGCCATTGGAGCTTACAAAGCTATGTATATTTTCCTTTTTAATAATATAAGAAAGGAAAGAAGAAAATTTAGGTAGTCTCATTAAACACTTTTGTTTAATTAGATATATACTGTAGGTCTTTGTAGTCTGAACATCTTATCAATCACTGCACATTTTATAATACAGAAACTACAGCAGCATATATTTCTACTCAACAGTTCTTTCCAATGTGATACTATAGCTAAAGTAGCCAAATACTTTTCTCTAGGATAAATATATGTAAAATGTCTTGAATTATGTATGGTAATACTATAAACATATGACTTGCATGCATTGATTTTTCACATTGCATATCTAATCAGTATGTTATAATAAAAGCAAAGTTAAATGCAGAATATGACTAATATAGTTAAAAGTTTCAGATGCATTATCATAGATAATTATTCCAAAACTAGCAAAATAACATTACAAATGTGTGTCAAAATTATATTTTTGATCAGGTAAACCATAATAATGAATCAAAGTATCCAAAAAGTTAGTCAATTTTACTTCCATTTTTTAAAATATATTTTATTGATTTTTTTTACAGAGAGGCAGGGAGAGGGATAGAGTTAGAAACATCAATGAGAGAGAAACATCGATCAGCTGCCTCCTGCACACCCACTACTGGATATGTGCCCACAACCAAGGTACATGCCCTTGACCGGGATTGAACCTGGGATCCTTCAGTCCACAGGCCAATGCTCTATGCACTGAGCCAAACCGGTTAGGGCTACTTCCATTTTTAATATCACTATGGAAAAGTGCTAAGAGTGGTGCATTAAAAATAGAATCACCAAATGGATGTGACTTGTATTCTGTTTTCATTTCATTTTGTTGCTACCATTTCAGTCTCATTCTCTCTTCTTTTTCCTTTAAAATTAAAATGTTATGTTTTAGAAGTACTGATATCTTTTCCATCTTTACTTTTTTCTCCAAACTGTTGTCTTATAAAATATTTTAAGACACAATGCATCTTGAAGAGAAGAAAAACAACTCACATCTGTCTACCATATTCTATTCCATTTAACCACTATTAATCTACCATGAACATAAACATTTCTTCTAGAAATTCTGGGGCCAAACAGCTGTTCATTTCATGCTTCCTTTACCACATAAAATAATATGAATTATCACAAAACTGAATCATTTCCTGGACTTTGTTTTTCATGTAAATCATAATGCTTTAATTGCAGGACTTATGTAACATTTAGATACACTTTTAATAGCCACTATGTTTTTCTACCTTAAAAAAGCAAACAAAATGAGTAAGACAAGTAAAAAAAGTGTTTACATGAAGGTGCACATATTTTAATTTCCCCTCCTCCATTCAAAGGGCTTTATTCACAGAGGAGGAAGCTCAGTGAAATTGATTTTGTTGTTGTTGTTTTTAATGTTCTCTATTTGGGCCTAAGAATGTGTCCTTTGAATACACAGAAGAAACAAATACTTCTCTATAAAAAATGAATGTATATACATTATCATATTTCCTAGAGTGAGAGATACAAATATAGCTATTTCCTTGAGAGATTAGAAGAAACACATACAATTTCCAAGAAAATTCCTGAGTAACTATAACATATCATTAAACTGTAAATGAGCATGAAGATAAGCACTAGAGTTCTAGAACAGAAAAACCAATATGAGATGGAGTGTATAAAAAAGGAATGGCTTATGTCTTTTTTTTCTTTTTCTTTTTTTTAAATATATTTTATTGATTTTTTTTACAGAGAGGAAGGGAGAAGGACAGAGAGTTAAAAACATCGATGTGCCCACAACCAAGGTACATGCCCTTGACCGAAATTGAACCTGGACCCTTCAGTCTGCAAGCTGGTGCTCTATCCACTGAGCCAAACCGGTAAGGGCTATCTTATTTTTTTAATACTCCTCACCTGAGGATATTTTTACCATTGGATTTTTTTTTTTTTGAGAGAGAGAGTGTAAGGGGGGGAGAAGAAAGAGAAAGAGAGAGAGAGCGAGAGAGAGAGAAACATCCATGTGAAGAGACACATCTATCTGTTGCCTCTGCATGTGCCCCTACCCACCTGAAACAAGTCTGCAACCCAGGTACCTCTACTTGACGGGCAATTGAACACATGACCCTTTGGTATGTGGGCCCATGCTCTACCACTGAGCCACATAGGTTAGGGCTCTTGCTATAGATTTTAAATAAAGTATTCCATTCTTGTTTTCTTTTTTATTTCCCCTGAACTTACTAACTCCTTTACCCAATGCTTTTTAAAGTTATGACATATTTAGATAACAATGTAGTGTGAGAATCATAAAGGTAGATATTTTTTATTAAAATTATTGGGGTGACATTGGTCAACATAAACATATAGATTGCTAGATATTATTTAAAAAGGATTCCACATGTTCAATGGAGTATAATTTTGCTAATTAAGATTGAATAAAACATTAAACAAAGTTTCCTGAATAGAAGTAAATGAATTCTTCGATATTTGCAGGATGCATTCTACAACAAATAAAAATCTACTTCATTTTAACATCTTACCACTTTTAAATAAAATTGAAATAAAGGAGGAATTTTAGTTATAGGTCCTCAGAGTACAATTCTTTAAAATTTCATAATCAGATAACAGGCATAAAGCAACTGTCATAACATGATGTCTGTATTTTGTTGATGGTTATTGAACAGAATTATGAATCAAAGATGCTATTTTCTTTTAAATATAGCATCCTAAACATTTAGTGAATACAAAAAACCTAATCCATTCACTTTATATAATGTAATGGTTCCTCAGGTGTACAGGGATTGAAGCGGTGAAGCAGTTGTTCTTGTCAACATAATGAAACCACATGGTATTTAAGTGCTCACTCAGGTAGTTCACCTCGCTGAAAGCGCAACAGAACAAATAGCAGCAGCAGCTCTCATCCTGGAGATAAACACTCTGTGTGTTGGCACCATTACAAAGGCAGTAGGATATTGCTTCTTCACTGTCTCAATATACTAAGAAATATGTCCTTTATGGAATTCATCAAGAGAGTTAGATTAGCATCACCATGCGCACTTCAAAGCTGAAGATGTATAATGGGACATAAAATGCTTTAATTTTCCCTGATCTATAAAATAAATGGTTGCCAATATTTTTGCTTACTATAGTAATGTATGTAGACATTTTTTCACAAGTTTCACTTGAATCTGCTTTTGATAAGTAATACTAGCATAATTATTACATGCTTTCTCTCCCTCTACCTAAAAAGCAAAAAAGTCTATTCGCTTTACACCCAGAGACACAAACTGTATAATTTATAAAAATTCCGATTAATTTCTGTCTAGTAATACCCTTAAATAGTCTGTACTTGCTGTGTCTCCTCTTCAATGCAACAATCACTCCTCAAATCATACCAATAATCCATCTGTCCCAGAACCCCAAACGATTTATCTGCTAAAGATCTATAAAGAAATTATTTTATCAAATGAGTGATTACATTTCTTTTTTTATTATGATAAATATTAGGGGGACCAATCTGTAAATTATATAATTATCTAACCACTATGCTGTGCAACTGAAACTAATACAGAATACTATTTAATGTGAACTATAATGGGAAAAAAGATGGAAAATTGTATGTTATATGTTTTTCATCATCATATTACTTTTATCTTACTTGAATTTGCAATTATATTTAAAACAGTTGACTTTTACCTTCTCATAACTGTTTCCACTCCTTATTTCAAAAAACATATTTGGCCATTTCTATTGTATTAATGACAAATTCCATACACACTTTGCCAAGGCCGGTTTTATTTTATTTTTTTAAATTATCCCATAAAATTCTATAGTGTAAATTGCTAATTCTTGGTTACCTCTTTTTCTTCACAATTTTTTTCATGTTACTAGTTAAGTGGTATTAATTCCTTGGTTTTTATCTCCTTGGGGATTCAAATTCTATAATTGTACTAAGTGGTCTTAAGTCAACTATTTATTTGTTAGATCTTTTGTCTAATTGGTTGTCAAACTCCATAGGTTACATTGTAATAGTATTTCCTCTCCTGCGTCCCACAATGTCTGGTGTTTTTTCTCTGCTTTCACCCACCTGCACCAACTAGAAACCAATTGATCATACTTGGATTTGTTATTCTTGACTTTCCTTAGAGTAGATTGTTTCTTTCTTCATAACACCATTCATTTAGATCCTTATTGTAACTCACTTAGATTATGAGAATAGCCTCTCTCATTTCTCTCCATTTCCTTTCATCTCTAAGGCATCCCCCACAAAGCTTTATAAATTACAGTCTGCCCATGTCTTTAATGTTGCTCATCAGAGCCTATCCAATAAACACTGAACATTTTGTCATAATATACCAGAAGATTTATCATTTGGCATTGTGTAACCATGATCATTCTGCCACTCACCTCTAGTAATTCTGAATGAGGTACATTTCCATGATATAGCTATGCTGAGTCATGCTTTCCATACTTGTTTACTAGCTGAATCTTTACTTTCTTCTCTTCATAAGGCAGATCAAGGATAACCTACTCAGGGAAGAGTTTTTTAAGGTTCCTCATCAGATTGACCACGACATCTTGTATTCGAACACCATACTGCATATATTCTTAGTTATCACACTATATTACAATTTTTTAGATGGATGTATGCTTAATCAGTTAGACTTTTTCAACTTAAGGGTAAATAAGCCTTCATCATCTCTGTATTCCCACTGCTTAGTATATAATTGATGAAATAATTGCTACTTGGCCTTTTGGCTAAGATCAAGTGTATTGATTAAATAAGAGAAAAAGTGTCCTAAATGTTATAGTTACAAGTACATGGACATATGAAATGCTTTAAAGATATTTACCAGTATATTTCAATGAAAAGTAGTGGATAGACTTAACAGCATATCACAGGAAATAAAATAAAAATAAAGTAAAATAATAATTGTGCTTTTCTTAGGAAAATAAAATATACACAAATAGTTTGACTTATAACAATATGATTAATAATATAAATCAAATACAAGTTATAAGATATATACATATAATTTATATTATAAATCATTTATATTTTTTCGAGGGAATTATCCAGTTAAAAGCAGAATAAATTAGTGAGTGAAAGGATGTTTATGTTTTTATATGTTTTACTAGTTAAAATTATGAGTAATTTCAGAATGATGGAAAAGGGGAAATAGTGAAAATAGATGTAATAGACACAAAAAAGTTGTCTACCAAATGTATGCATTTACTTAACTTCCAGATAAAATAATTTTTATCCAATTGAAGTAATGCAATTTAAAATATTTTCTCATTATTTCATATAAAACTTTTTGCTGTCACATTCCAATAGAGGCATCTCTAGTAAGATATTCATTTTCACATAGAAAGAAGAAAAGGAAAAAATGAACTCTGTGTAAAGAAATATTTTCCTATTGTTTTGAACTATTTCCCCCCTAATTCTATAAACTTAGATGCATCTAACAATTAATAGATGCTGAATAGATGCTTTAAAGATTCTTTAAATTATGAAAATAAAATGTCCAAAATTACATTTTTTCTTAAATATAAAGACAATTTCAGATCTCTGAAGAAGAAAGTAAACAGTTCTAAAGAGATGAAATGTTGCATTTTTCAAATATTTTCTGTTAAAGTCAAATACAAATGTGAAATGTGAAACAAATACTAATCAGGGCACTCTGGTTTATCAAATTTACTGATCTCTTTAAATGTCGTTTCTTTATATTGCTATTTTTAGATCTGCGATATAATAACCACGTTTTACTTTTAGTGTGATAATTAAGACATGATCTAAGCACTTACCTCATAATAAATGCTAATCATTTATCTGTATCCTTCATCACAATTTTGAAATCCTTAAGAGAAAATAGATGTAGTTCACATAACCTTTCTAGAAGTAAAGGGGCACCATTCCTAATTGTTCTCTTCGCTCAGAATTCTTCCTTTTTCAGCGTTCCATTTGTGGCATTTATCTTCTTCAATGCTCTGTAGATTATTAGGCGAAACCTCTTCCCTAAATCTACATATCTGTTTCTATACAAATGAATTAAAATTAAAGATTTTGAAAGCTACATAAATATGAACATTGTATTTCAATAATAGAGTTTAAAAAAATTTAACCCTCTCATTCTTACAAAATAATTTTTAATATCTGTATTTATTCTTACTATCTTGAATGCAAATGTATTTTCTGGAGCAGATATCAGAGATTTTGTTACTTAAAACAATAATACATTGGTTCCTCTTTGCCTTGATTATTCCCCATCTGGGATGATTCAGTGACACCAGATGTCACCCTTCAGGCACTGATAGCTATAATATAGAAAAGGAATTTCTATTATACAATGATAGAGAATAGATTGTCCCCTTCCCTCCCAAGAAAGGGACAGGAACCTAATTTCCTTAATGTAATCATGTCTTCCTGGAGTAGGAAAGGTGAAAAACCATGGTATATAAATAAATGTCTCCATAGGAAGTGTTAATTCCCAGGAGTTTATCCCCTTTGAAATATAAATATAGGGTGTCCCCAAAAATGAATACACACACTTTTAATGATTATAAAGGCTCTGTTTACTAAAATAAATTTCATTTTTAAAATTGAGCTATCAGCTGTTAAAGTGTATATAGTTGTTTTTTTCTTTGGGGGGGGAGGGGAGCACCCTGTATATACTTACTACCTAAAGTAAACCTCTCCTGAAGGTCTCTCAATATCTAATCATCATCCATAACATTTTAGGCTTGTCCTTGGACTCAAGTCACATCTTTTCTCAGAAAGCACTGACCTTGTGGAAATATAAAAGCATTTTCTCTAGACCCCAAAACTCTACTCTTCTCCAAATTGGATCAGCTTGTACTTATGCCAAATGTGTCTCCTGTTGAAAATGCACTGGCCCCCTAATATGAAAGCAAAAATAAATTAGAAAAGACAACATGGGGACCAAAATCTCAGGATGTCAGAATTCTCCAAAATGTTCAGAGAGCAAAGGAACAAGACATCTTAGTCTCAAAGCTACTCATAATCTTATAAATGCTAGAAGAACAAAAGTATTATTTAATAGTATTTAACAAGTTTTGTATATTATAACAAACTAAAGGCCCGTTGCAGAAAGATTCCTGCAAGAACAGGGCTTCCTTGGGCCTGTTCCTGCAAAAATGGGGCTTCCTGCGGCCGGAGCAAAGCTTCCCTCCCTTCTCCGATGCCATGCTTGCTTCTCTGCAGCTTCGCTCCCTTCTACAGCACTTGGCTTCCTTCTACGCTGTCTTCAGTAGTTGCTCTGCGCCTGCATATGCAAATTAACCTCCATCTTTGTTGGGTTAATTTGCATACTTACTCTGATTGGCTGGTGGGCATAGCGGAGGGATGGTCAGTTTGCATGTTTCTCTTTTATTAGTGTAGATATTAGAATTCTTACTCTTGTGTGTTCATAATTGGAGGAAGAAAATAAGAAAAAAAATGGTACATCGTCTCTCACATTGTAGGTCTTTTTCATTATTTCTGTTTGTTTCAACTGATACAGGCAACATTGCTTCTCGTTATATGGTGAGTTTTGATCACTTATTTTGGTCTTTTTAAATTAGCTAGAGGGAGAATGAGTCATCATGTCCTGAGAAGTCAATAAAATACAATATTGTGGTAGAATGGTAGAAGTAAGAGTAAGTATGAAAGCAACAGAACGAAAAGAGAGAGAGAGACAGAAATGTAGAGAAGAGAGAATATTATGTAACTACCAAATAATAGTTGGATACTAATTTAATTTAATGGCCTTTAATTAGTGATTATGTGGTCCATAACATTACAGGCCAAAATGTTGAGTGTTAGAATATTTGAATTTTTCTCTACTACTTCCAGTTAGAGAGCAAAATAAATGTGGTTGCAATCTAATATTTTTCTCTTATTTTTTTTTCTTGGAGTATTGAAAAAAGCTTCTGGGGAATAATAAAATAAATTGGGACCTAGAAAAATAAGACTGCTATATTCTGCTTCTTACATGAATGAATAGAATATAGACTGAGTACCACTTTTTGTGAATATTATTATGTACAACAATTTAGTGGAATTAACAGGCACTCAATGTACTTCACATCACCTAGGAAGCAAATGTACAGCCCAGATATGCTAACAAAGGATACACTACCAACAAAGCTCTGCTTTCCCATCTCCACTTAGAATATCAAGAAAAATATCTAAAATATAAAGCATAGCAAACAATAGCTTTTAATAAAAGTTAAGTGATTAAAATAGTTGGGGATTTAAGAAACATTCCTACCATATCAGCAAATTAGAGGTCTGGAAGAAGATGTGCAAATATGAGTGAGATGAAAAGAAACTTGATGCAAATATGTTACATGAGAAAAGAAATGATCAGGGAAGAGGGGCGAGGAAGCGGTAGAGAAATATGCAATTTTGGATTCAAAGAACATAACAATCATACAGGAATGTCTCACAATTTGTTTAAATTACAATGTGGAATCAAAGATAGGATCTCAAAGATGAGAAGTAAAACTACAGAATAATATGAAAATAAATAGTAAAACAAAACAAAATGCATTCATGAATAAAGAGTGTCGTGCCGGGATTAAATAATTAGGAAGCAAAGTGCTTCCTCCCCCACTGGGACCCCTCTATCTATTGTTAAATGTGAAACAAATAAAAAATATTAAAGTTGCTATAGCTCTACAGTCCTTTTGTAGTCAGAAGGGAAAGGCCAAGAGACCTAGTGTCACAAACCTTGGAGTCCTCACCTCCTGACCTTCTGGGAAAATGCTAGCAATTGTCTATCATCTTGTCATGTGAGAAAGTAAAATCTGTAAGATAAAAGTCTGTTAAAGTTGCTGCTACTTGCACATGTTTTTCTTATATATCCAGTCATTCACCCTCCGATGTGTCTTTTGATGTTAATCAATTCATTGAGTATCATA
This sequence comes from Ia io, assembly GCA_025583905.1. Lineage (NCBI taxonomy): Eukaryota > Metazoa > Chordata > Mammalia > Chiroptera > Vespertilionidae > Ia > Ia io. Next base: position 54,630,965 of record JAJQQW010000003.1, read on the forward strand.
TAAGTGATATTGAATTGCTTTGTCGTTTCACACACCCAACATAAATAACAAGATTTTACATCCAATAAAATTTATCAATATTACCCACATAGATTTCAAGTTAGGTGAAGATTCATTGCTCAATCTTGAAACAAGCAAGCAACTTAATTTTTAAATCGGTCAAGGGGGTTATTCTTTTTGTGTGTGTCATCTGGTTGTACTATTCCAGTAATTACACCAAATTTCTTTTTCACTTCAGAGGCCAGCTAAATTAAAGCTCACTGAAATAATATGCAATGCATGTGGGTAATTAAAGATGTAATTTGAAGTTATTTTTAAAAAGTCTTAAGGCAGAACTCCAAAGAGAAAAGCAGCAGAGGTCTTGGCCATTTGTTATCTACTAATTAAACTTTTTAAGAAAAAGAGGTGGACCTTAATAAAGTAATACTATCATGGGGTTAAATATTGCCAGTGGAATTTCCCTTGTCATATACATCTAAAAAATTAAACACCTTTTTCTTCAAGCTACTTTATGAAAAGAATAAAATATCTGAGCAATTTTCCTTGACATTGCTACACTAAGAACTTAAAAGTGCTCAGAAATGTAATACTCTAATATTGTCAGAGTTGATTTGTATACTCAAAGTAGTACAAGACTTGATTCTTCCAAGAAATTCACCCATGGTAAGAATTGAAAATAGGTGATTCCTGGTTTATTTGACTCACGTTGTGGTAGATTCTGAGAGAACACTGTATAAATGTACATGTGAAGACATATCCTCCTGCACTTTTTCTTTGGACATGATGAGAGAAAACGTCCGTCCTACTTTTCCCCACCAAATCAATGTGAACAAATAAGTAAGACAATGCGACAATGCTCATTATAGAACTTTGTCACTGAAGCTTTAATTCAAATGAAACACTAAGAAGGTGGGGCACACTCATGGGAATTTCAATTGATTTCAAGAACTACATAGCAGTGTACTCATGAAAAACATAACTTCTCATTTTAGAATCTAGGGAGTTATATATGATGTTTATATTCCAAAAAATGTGTCACTGATAATTCAAATTTCAAAGCCCCAGCTATAACTTGAATCATTAACAGCCCCCCAAAAAGGTAAAAGAAAAAAAAATCTGAAAAATTAAAATCTCTAGGTTCATATTTTAGAGGTGCTTTTACAATTAATTCTTTTAAAGTTTTATATTTTCTCTCACTTTCTTGTTAAATTTATTGTAGTGACATTGGTTAATAAAATGATATAGATTTGAGGTGTACAATTCCATAATACATCATCTGTATATTGTATTGTGTGTTCACCACTCCAAATCAAGTCTCTTATTTTATAATTCTTAACAGAATTATTTTAAATAAATAAAGCAAGTCCACATAACAAATGTAACTATGTTTGTTTGTTTTTCATCCATGTTAAAATTTGTCGACATAGACATCAAAAGAAAAAATCTTGTGATTTCTTGAATCAGAATCTGAGGGTATCACAAAGTCCCACTGGTGCCCTAACCGGTTTGGCTCAGTGGATAGAGTGTCAGCCTGTGGACTGAAGGGTCTCAGCTTCGATTCCGGTCAAGGGCATGTACCTTAGTTGTGGGCACATCCCCAGTAGGGGGTGTGCAGGAGGCAGCTGATCAATGTTTCTCTCTCATCGATGTTTCTAACTCTCTACCCCTCTCCCTTCCCCTCTTAAAAAGTCAATAAAATATATTTTTTAAAAACAAAAAAAACAACAAAAAAGTCCCACTGGTTTTCTCATGTGATGTATATTTTTCATTTAACACATTTCTTAAAATGGGTCACTAGCAAAGCCACAATTGTTAGAAATATAAAAATTAATGTATTGTGGTTATATAATTTAGTAATAAAAATACTATGGCTTGTGAAATACTATACAGCAGTAAAAAAGAGAAGGATCTCTTATCCTTTGCAACAGCATGGAGGGGCCTGAAGAGTATTATGCTAAACAAAATAAGCCATTCAGAATAAGATAAGTATCACATGATCTTACTCATATGTGGAATTGAATGAACAAAATAAACTGATGGACAAAATAGATAGAGACATAGAAGCAATAGACTGTTGAACCTCAGAGAGAAGGCAGATGTGAGTGGGTGGGAAGAGATCAACTAAAGAACTTCTATACATATATGCATAGCCCATGGACACAGACAATGGGGTGGTGAAGGCCTGGGGTGGATAGCGGGGGCAGGCTAAAAAGGGTTAATGGGGGGGAGGGGACATATGTAATAATTTCAACACTAAAGATAAAAAAATACTATGGCTTGAATTACCATAACGGATATTTGGTGTTTTCAAGAACAGAAGAGACATCCAAAAATAACATTTGGATAGTGGACAATTAAATGAGGAGTAAAAATGGAAAAGTTAAGAGTATGCTTTTATGAGACAGATATTACAGATATGTTGGTGCTCCCAGTAAAAATGCTCAGTTTAATGTCATGCACCTACTTAAATGACTCCAAATATAAATAAGCATGGGGCAAAATAAGTTTACTGTTTTGATTACATTGCTTTAACACTGATATGAGAATCGTGGTAAAATAAAATGAAAATCATAATAATTAATTATGAATAAAATCCCATGCTCCTCATTTGGTTTAGCTACTTTACATTGCCAATGTTCTACTTTTTACAAAAGGCATTGAGATCTTACATACTTTGAGCTTATTTTTTCCCATATCATTCAATGTTTATTTTGTATTTTTAATTCTAGAATTGAAATTGTACCAGTTTTTCTTATAAACAGGGGACTGCTCACTTACTATGGCAAAGGGCATTTATGTACATGTCATGATGAGCACACCAGAAGGAAAAGGCAAACCAACACATTTCATTCTTGGCTCACCAGAATAAAGGCTAACTTTATACTGTATAAAATTGGAAAACGTCATAGTGTGGAAGAGAATAACACAGTATAAATGTTGAGCCATTTCTAAGAAGCAGAAATAATATTGTCAACAATTGCACAAATTGCAAATAACTTTTAGAAGAGGAGAATGGCTGGAAATAACTGTTGTTATACATTTGGCAACAGAGAGAATTAAAAAAATATACAAAAACACATGCTGAAGAAGTAAAATGATGTAGAGTTCTGATGCTGAATGATATCACAAGAAAAAAATGTCTGGCTAATTTAAAATAATGCTAGAGCTTAAAATATATGTTGCCTATAAAATGAATTTCTTTATAACAAAATAATCCTTGACTAAAACTTTCACTTAAATTTTTATTTTTATTTTCCACATATATATTGTGTAGGTTTTACATAGCATATATTTGTTTTGGTTTTATATTTCTATAAGAGCTATAATGACACAATAAAACATTGTGTCCAAACAGGTTTTTTTTAAAAAAACACATGTCTATAAAGGAATAAAAATTATTCCTAGGAACTGTCATCCATATTAAAAATGAGCCCTACGAATTTGGCAAGCATAATCCTATCTAATAAAAGAGTAATATGCAAATTAACCATCACTCCGCTACACTCACAAGCCATGCCCACAAGCCACGCCCATCAACCAATCAGGAGAGAATATGCAAATAAACCCAACCAAGATGGCTATGGCCACAGAGAGCAGGAGGGAGCTTGGGTTTCCTCAGCAGTGGAAGAAGCCAAGCTTTCTGCTTGCCGGCCTGGGCCTCCACTCATGGCTACAAAGTTTCAATGATAGATCCAAACAGAAATGGCAACAGCCACGGAGCTGGAAAGAGCAGGAGGCTAGGATTGCCCCGGTGATGGAGGAAGCCAAGCTTTCTGCCTGCTGTGGCAGGCCTAGGCCTCCACTCAAGGCTACAAAGTTTCAATTATAGAAGATACATAAATCCCAACAGAAATGACTGCCGCCACAGAGCAAGCAGAAGGCTTGGCTCCGCTCCAGGCTACAAAGTTTCAATTGTAGAAGATAAATAAACCCCAGATACCAGGGCCTCTGCTTGGGTTGCCAGGGGGCGTGGCCAGCCTGCAAACCACCACAGGCCCCTTGCCCACGTCGCCCCACACCCCAAGGGAACCCCCACCTGATCTGGGACACCCTTCAGGGCAAACCAGCCGGCCCCTACCCATGCACCTCTATTCTATCTAATAAAATAGTAATATGCATATTGACCATCACTCCAACACACAATATGGCTTCCCCCATATGGTCAAAGATCCTGCCCCCATGTGGAAACAAGATGGCCACCACAAGATGTCCTGCAAGGAAGGGCAGTTGTAGGCGATCAGGCCAGCAGGGGAGGGCAGTTGGGAGGGACCAGGTCTGCAAGGGAGGACAGTTGGGGGAGATCAAGTCTACAGGGGAGGGCAGTTGGGAGGGACCCAGGCCTGCAAGGGAGAGCAGTTGGGGGGGACCAGGACTGCAGGGGAGGGCAGTTAGGGGTGAGCAGGCCTGCAGGGGAGGGCAGTTAGGTATCAATCAGGCTGGCAGGGGAGCAGTTAGGCATCAATCAGGCTGGCCGCGGAGTGGTTAGGGAGTGATCAGGCTGGCAGGCAGAATCGGCTGGGGGCAATCAGGAAGGCAAGCAGGCGAGCAGTTGGGAGCCAGCAGTCCTGTATTGTGAGAGCTATGTCCGACTGCCTGTTTAGGCCCAATCCTACCGGAATCGGGCCTAAATGGGCAGTCAGACATCCCTCGAGGGGTCCCAGATTGGAGAGGGTGCAGGCTGGGCTAAGGGACACACACCCTCCCCCCCCCCCGTGCACGAATTTCGTGCACCGGGCCGCTAGAAAATAATATAATATCAATATTTATGACTTAAAATATTTTTAAAAAATTAAAATAGTGTTTCAGGATACAAAAAAATTTACATGTATTTTAATACTTTACCTTTAAGAGAAACGTGTATATCCTATCTAATAAAAGAGTAATATGCAAAGTGACCATCACTCCAAGACAGATGGCTGCCCCAATGTGGTCAAAGATGGCTGTCCCCATGTGGACACAAGATGGCCACCACAAGATGGCTGGCAAGGGAGGGCAGTTAGGAGCAGTTGGGGGTGACCAGGCCAGCAAGGGAGGGCAGTTGGGGGGGACCCAGGCTTGCAGGGGATGGCAGTTGTGGGCAATCAGACAAGCAGGGAGGGAACTTGGGGGGACCCAGGCCTGCAGGGGAGGGCAGATTGGGGGACCAGGCCTGCAGCGGTGGGCAGTTTGGGGGACCAGGCCTATAGGGGAGGGCAGTTTGGGGCACCAGGCCTGCAGGGGAGGACAGTTTGGGGGGACCCAGGCCTGCAGGAGAGGGCAGTACGGGGGGATCAGGCCAGCAGAGAAGGGCAGTTGGGGGAGACCAGGTCAGCAGGGGAGGGCAGTTGGGGGAGACCAGGTCAGCAGGGGACGGAAGTTGGGGGTGACCAGGCTGGCAGAGGAGGGCAATAGGGAGGGAGCAGGCCTGCAGGGAAGGGCAGTTGTGGGCGATCAGGCCAGCAGGGAGGGCAGTTAAGGGTGACCGGACCAGCAGAGGAGGGCAGTTGGGGGAGGCCAGGCCAGCAGGGAAGGGTAGTTTTGGGGGGACCAGGCCTGGAAGGGAGGACAATTGGGGGGACCCAGACCTGAAGGGAAGTGCAGTTGTGGGGGACCAGGCCTACAAAGAAGGGCAGTTGGTGGGGGCCAGGCCTGCAGAGGAGAGCAGTTAGGGGTGACCAGGCCAGCAGGGGTGGGCAGTTAGGGGTGACGGGGCTAGCAGGGGAGGGCAGCTGGGGGCAACCAGTCATGCAGGATAGGACAGTTAGGGGCCACCAGAATGGCAGGGGAGGCAGTTAGGGGTGACCAGGCCAGCAGGGGAGGGCAGTTAGGGGCAATCGGGCCAGCCAGGGAGCAGTTAGGTGTTGATCAGGCTGGCAGTGGAGTGGTTAGGGGCAATCAGGCAGGCAGGCAGAAGTGGTTAGGGGCAATCAGGCAGAGGCAGGTGAGCGTTTGGGAGCCAACAGTCCTGGATTGTGAGAGGGATGTCCGACCACCCATTTAGGGATGTCTGACCACCTGTTTAGCTCAGTGGGATCGATCCCAGTGGGATCGGGCCCAAACGGGCGGTCGGACATCCCTCAAGGGGTCCCAGATTGGAGAGGGTGCAGGCTGGCCTGAGGGACACACACCCCCTCCCCGTGCACGAATTTCGTGCACCGGGCCTCTAGTATTTTACAATACACACTAGAGGCCCGGTGCACGAAATTCGTGCACGGAGGGGGGTTGTCCCTCAGCCTAGCCTGTACCTTCTCCAATCTGGGATCCCTCTCACAATCCAGAACTGCTGGCTCCCAACTGCTTGCCTGCCTGTCTTCCTGATTGCCCCTAACCGCTTCTGCCTGCCAGCCTGATCACCCCCTAACCACTCCGCTGCCAGCCTGGTGGATGCTTAACTGCTCCCCTGACATTCTGGTGGCCCCTAACTGTCCCTCCGAGGCCGGCAGCCATTTGTGTTGGGGTTATAATTGAAACTTTGTTGCCTTAAGCAGGTGGGCCTGGCCAGGGTGTGCAGAAAGCTTTGCTTCCCCTGTTGCCGGCGGCAACCCTGGTCTGCTCTCTCAAGCTCCATTCTGCCACCATTTGTTTGAATTTGTTTACCTTCTATAATTGAAACTTTGTAGCTTGAGTGGATGCTTAGGCCTGGCCAGGGCAGGTGGAAAGCTGGGCTTCCTCTGTTACCTAGGAAACCTTGCTCTCTGTGGCTGTAGCCATCTTGGTTTGGGTTAATTTGCATACTAGCTCTGATTGGATGATGGGCGTTGCTTGTGGGCGTGGCTTGTGGGTGTGTCGGAGGTATGGTCAATTTGCATATTTGTCTATTATTAGATAGGATTTACTTATAATGACATATTTCAAAGCCTCTCTTATGATGATATTTTCTGTGACTAAGGAGGGTAATTTGACCCATGTTTATAGTTAAAATCTTTAATATTATGCCTTTATGTTAAAATAAAGACCATATACTTTTAAATATATTAAATTACTGCTGTGCCTCAGAAATGGTAAGAAAAAAATTAAAGAAAATGTAATTAGAAAAACACATTTGAGTCCATATATTTGATTTTCAATTTTGGCTGATGTATTTTCTTCAAAATAAATGATTTTCCGTTATTCTTAGAGTTGATCTCAAAACATATTTCCTCACAGGATATGCCTAATATATTTTTAATAATTGGCCAGATAAATGAGTTGACAGATTTTACTAGGTTTTCACATTAAATATCACAGCAGAAAACAAATAACATTTTTATTAAGATGTTTCTCTCTGTGTGTCTCTCCCCCTCCCTTCCATTCTCTCTAATAATCAATGTAAAAAATATCCTTGAGTGAGGATTAACAAAAAAATTAAAAAAAATTAAATTAAATTAAAACTATTTTTCTCAATTTTTCCCTCCACATTTTACTATGAGAAGCAAGCTTAAGGCAAATGACACTTTCAACACTTGACTTAGAAATCTCCTTAAGTAGATAAATCAGTCATTAAGTGCATATATTTATTTTCATGTTTTCAAAGGCGATAAAGTCCCTGTCACTCCACAAAATGACCCCTTCCTCCCTTTTTTAATAATATTCTTTTTCAGCTTCCACTGACAATGTTCTCAAATTCCAGACTTCAACTAACATTATTTAAGACAATTCAGGATTTGCCTCATTGATTAGTGAACTGCGTCCAGCACGGTCAGTGGTAAAACTGAGGGTGGGTGTGTGTGAAAAATTAAAGAAAACAGTCAAGAGAATACAGTTAGGGCCAGGTGGGACACTGTTCTTGGATAGAGAGACAGTACCACAGCCTGCAAGCCGAGTCTTTATTTTATAGTCAGATCCCATGAGGCTAAGCAAGGACATGTTCAAGATGTTTACAATGTTCTCGGGAGTTTCAGATCTACTTAATTACATGCACCTAAGAACTCTATCAAACTTTGTTTTGGCAGCACTTGCTGTACCTCCCACAGCCCACATCACTCAGCCACCTGGGACCATAGGTTCAGACCATAAGGTTAAGCTTACAACCATAGCCTTTGGCTATAATTGTGCTGGGAGGGCTTTGTCCTCCAAGTTGGGACCTGAATGTGGCTTTGCCACAAGAGGACTGTGCCCTTTCATTAGTCCAAGTCTTGAACCTGTCCAAACACTGTAGCCACTTTCCACAGGTAGTCCCAGAGCAAGTCACAATTTTTAAGTATTTGACACTTGAATTTGCAAAGGCAATGAAAAGAAAGGGAGGGCCTCTACAATGTATATCTATTGCAGAATGTATAAAAGTTTTTTAAATAAATAATAAAACAAATGCCTAATAAAAAAATTGGCTTAAAACTTTACCAGTTACTTTAATAAAAAACACAAAATAGCCTATCAGCACATGAAAAGTGTTCTATCTAAATCAGTAGACATACCACTATCTTCACATTAAAATGACTAAATGAAATTACTGCTAGTACCAAACGTTTGACCAGAGAGATAAGGAAATCCTATATAATAAAAGCCTATTATGCAAATAAACTGAATGGCAGAACAACCGCTCGCTATGATGCGCACTGACCACCAGGTGGCAGATGCTCAACGCAGGAGCTGCCTCTTGGTGGTCAGTGCACTCCAACAGGGAGAACACCACTTAGCCAGAAGCCAGGCTCACAGCTGGCAAGCGCAGAGACAGTGGTGGGAGCCTCTCCTGCCTCCGTGGCAGCACTAAGGATGTCCAACTCCTGGCTTAGGCCCTCTCCCCGCCGTCAGTCAGACATCCCCTGAGGACTCCCCGACTGCAAGAGGGCTCAGGCCAGGCTGAGGCACACCCCCCCCAACACACACACACACACAATGCACGAATTTTGTGCACTGGGCCTCTAATTATAATTGACTGTTTGTGGTAATGCAACAAAGTCCAAATACTTTGTGAAACAGTTTAGCAGTTTCTTTAAAAGTTAAACTACATCTATAATGAGATCTAGACCCAGATAATGTCTCAGGAGAAATTAAAACATGTCTACACAATGAGATCAAAAGTAATATTCAGAGTACCTTTACTCACAGAAGTTAAAACTGGAAATAGCTCTAGAATTCATCATAAGTAAATGGATAAACATAAATTGATATATCAATATATTAGAATATACAAAGCAATAAAAAGTAGTAAACTGCTGATAGAAGTAAAAAACAGAATGTCTCTGAAACACAGAATGTCTGATACAAACAAGTAGACATTAAAGAATTGGTGCCTGGGGTACCAATTAATTTTAAAAGTGATGGAAATGTTCTTAGTCTTGATTGTGGTGGTGGATTCAAAATACATAGAATTTTGTACTCCAACTGAGGCAGTTTAGTAGGCAAATTCCATTTCATTAAAGATTGATAGACAGTTTCTAGAAAAGTAACAGTTATTAATAAGGAATGTATAGAAATAACATTGAAAGAATCAACAAATAATATTAAAGGGGCTAAATTTTTGGAAAATAATCATATAACAATCATAAACTGAACACTAAACTTTAATTCAGAAATTTAGATTATACAGAATTATATAAGCTCAAGAGATAAATTAGTTAAAATGTTAATTGTTTCTAAATTGAGAACAATATTTCTAAACACAATACAGGAAAAGAAGAAAGAAAAGAATGTAAATTTGACACAATGTTTTAAATCACAAAAAGTAATAAAAATATATAACCACCCATATGGAAAAAGCAGGCAAACATTATAGCAAAAAAATTACAGAAATATACTATATAGCCAATAATTATTAAAACACTTTATTGAAATGTAATAAAATTAAAATATATTTGTCAAAAAATATCTGCTTTATATCAGAAGGCAAGAGTTCTCTTCTCATAATGGACCTTAAATATTTATTTTTGTATTTGATTAGTCAGCAGGAAAAAATTATATTTATACTTATTTTTAAAAGACTAAAAAAATATATGCTTAGAGTAGAAAAAAATTAATGTATTGCTTATTTCCCATGTTATGATTTACAAATATTTGCTTGTTTGTATCAGTTTATTCTAAAATTAATTATAAATAAAATTAGAAAAATACCATAATAGTTAAGCTAAACACCTTATATTTGCAATTTTATAAATGACTTAAATTTTAAAATTAAGTATTTTAAATTGTGATTTAAAAATTCTGAAGACTCAGAGACTACTAATTGTGATGGGTATCCAAAGGTACAGCTATACTAATTGATTATAGCCTGCATTCATTCAGATTGGTCAATTTTTAACGTTCATCCCCTGTTAATTTATTAATCCATCACCTCTGGAACCTACTTCTATAGAGAATGTTGCAAATGAACACAGTAGCATCTCTGTCTTCCCAAAAATTATTTCTTCTTTTATTCTGAGAATACAATTCAAAACAATGACTATCATTCTACTATTATACCCCAAGAATTATTTACTATTTTCATGTTGTCTGAGTTCAGGTTATTGTAATAAATACTATATAGGGAGCATCTTAAACAATAGAAATTAATTTCTCACAGTTCTGGAGGCTGAAGGTCTGAGAGCAGGTTAGGTTTTATTAGATTCTGCTGAGAACCCTATTAATAATTTGTAGACAGGTGTCTTCTCTATGCACACATGGTGGAGAGGCGAGAGGGAAGCAAGCACTCTCCTGTCTCTTCTTATAAGGGCACTATTCTTATTTATAAGGGTTCCTCCCTCATGTCCTAATTACTTCTCAAAAGTAATTAGGCTGTTACCACCTCCAAATACCATCTTTTGGGGGAACAGTCTTCAACAATTGTTTCAGAGGACACAAACATTCATAACACACTAGAAGCCTGATGCATGAAGATTCATACAAGAATGGGCCTTCCTTTCCCTGGCTGCCTGCATTGCCTTTCCGCTCTGGCCCCCAGAGCCGCCTCTCTCCGTTCCAGTCCCTGGAGCCGCCTCTCCCCGCTCTGGCTTCTGCTCCGGTCCCGCCTTCCCATGACGCCCAGAGGCCCTGAGCGGCTGGGGCTGTACGGAATGCCTGCATTGTCGCCATGGTGACGATGCAAGTGTCCTGCCCCCAGCCGCTCGACGCCTGCATATGCAAATTAACCCGCTATCTTTGTTGGGTTAATTTGCATACTCACTCCTGATTGCCTGGTGGGTGTCGCGAAGGTACGGTCAATTTGCATCTTTCTCTTTTATTAGTGTAGATGTCAGGTCCACACGTGTGTCTAAAAGAATGTATTCAACATTGCGCTTGATTCATTTATACAGTGTTAGGTAGGCACTTGGGTATGCACTATGGTACCCAATCTGACAGGTGTCCTGTAATCATGGGGAAGTGTTTGCTGTGGAAGTGTGGGCCTTTATGGTGTTCTTTTGATTTTTTATAGCCTTGATTCCAGAAAAAAAACAACAAAAAGCAAGAGGAAAGATATTTCGTTTGATATATTCAGAAGGATTTCTGTGTACTTATATTCATATACATAAAAAGTTACTTAACCTAGCCATAAATATGGTTTGTTTGTTTTTTTAAATCATATTAGTAGTAATAATGAATTAAGATGCCAGGAAAAGTATATATTTTTATATATGCTATAAAAGCTATCTCTGTATGAGAATGTCACACTGAAGAAATGTTGGAACTAAAATTCACTTATGGTTCCTAAATTAACAGGTAAAAATAAGCCATAAATTGCTAGAAAAAGTGGTGTAGTTTGTCTCTTAAAATTGATATAATTTCTAAGCAGTGTTGTACTTTCTTCCAGGAATCCAACAGTGAAAATATTAACATATATAATGTAAAGAAGTTTAAATATTTAAAAGTCAACTGATTTTGATAGTTTTGAAGTAAATATTTAAAAATAATTTAATGTTTAGATTTTCCCAATAAATTTACAAGAAAATATATACAGATTTTTATACCTTTAAATTTAAGAAATAAAACAGGCTAGGCCATTTCCCATCTGAATGTATTTTGCTCTTCTTTATTTTTTCACTTCCCCTTTGTATATAGGTAAAATATCTAACTATAGCCCTCATTTCTAGCTTCAAGTTTATAAAACAGTCATCAAGAATAGTCATGTACATTTTTCACAGCTAAATAACAGAAAAGTGTAATTGTCTAAATTAGACATTTTCACATTATTAAAAAAAATAAATAAGCACTTAGAGAACATGAAAAACTGCTTTCTCAATCTCGATCAATATTAACTCAGGATTTAACACCTGCCTGATATTGTACAGGTTTGCAAATCTGGTGTTATCTGACTTTATAGATCAAGCCAGGACTTTCTGTAGCTGACAAGGCTTTAATTAGGTTTAGTTTCATGGCCATGTGCCTATAACTCAAATGTGTTTCACTTTAAAAATTATACCACTAAGATATTGGCACAACTTCAAGTTCATTTCCCTGCAGTCACTGGAGAGATGTAACCCAGAAACAGCCAGGGTGTTTATAATCTCAAATAAAAGTGCATAATAGCATAGGTTGAATATCCACATGAAAATAGTGATTTAAATATTATTTTACATAGTAAATGTAAATCAGAGGAAGTGCACATTCAGCAAATGTCAAAAGAGCTTTGACTTCAGCAAGTATTAAAAGAAACAGTAAACATCTATGAATGCTACTAGATGTGATAAGCACGAAAGAAGAAAATATCCAGTTATTTGAATTAAATTAACATATTAGCTTTTATTTCTCCACATGACAATCATTAAAACGATTGTTGTAATGCTAAAACATTTTAAAAAACTGAATACAAAATAAACCTATATATTTAGAAATATGTGATTGGAATGCCCACATAGATCAAAGCACCGAAGTAGGTCTATCAGTGAAAATATTTCAATGCAAAGAATAAAAAAGGCCGTTTATTAAAAACTAGAGGCCTGGTGCACAAAATTCGTGCATGGGGGTGTGTGTCCCTCAGCCCAGCCTGCACCCTCTCCAATCTGGGACCCCTTGAGGGACATCCCTCTCACAATGCAGGGCTGCTGGCTCCCAACCACTCACCTGCCTGCCTGCCTGCCTGATTGCCCCTAACCGATTCTGCCTGCCAGCCTGATCACCCCCTAACCACTACGCTGCCAGCCTGATTGATGCCTAACTGCTCCCCTGCCAGCCTGTTTGCCCCCAACTTCCCTCCTCTGCCAGCCTGGTCACCCCTAACTGCCCTCTCCTGCAGGATTGATCTCCTCCAACTGCCCTCCCTTGCAGGCCTGGTCCCTCTCAACTGCCCTCCCTTGCAGGCCTGGTGCCTCCTAACTGCCCTCCCCTGCTGGCCATCTTGTGGTGGCCATCTTGTGTCCACATGGGGGCAGGATCTTTGACCACATGGGGGCAGCCATATTGTGTATTGGAGTGATGGTCAATCTGCATATTACTCTTTTATTAGATAGGATAGAGGCCTGGTGCACGGGTGGGGGCCAGCTGGTTTGCCCTGAAGGGTGTCCCGGATCATGGTGGAGGTTCCCTTGGGGCGTGGGGCGGCCTGGGCGAGGGGCCTGTGGTGGTTTGCAGGGCAACCACGCCCCCTGGCGACCCAAGCAGAGACCCTGGTATCTGGGGTTTATTTATCTTCTACAATTGAAACTTTGTAGCTAGAGTGGAGCCAAGCCTCCTGCTCGCTCCATGGCCGGCAGTCATTTCTGTTGGGGTTTGTGTATATCTTCTATAATTGAAACTTTGTAGCCTGAAGCGGAGGCCTGGGCTGGCCAGGGTGTGCGGATAGCTTTGCTTCTTCCATTGCCGGGGCAACCCTAGCCTCCTGCTCTTTCCAGCTCTGTGGTTGCTGCCATTTCTGTTTGGATTTGTTTACCTTCTGTAATTGAAACTTTGTAGCCTTGAGTGGAGGCTTAGGCCGGCAAGGGCAGGCAGAAAGCTTGGCTTCCTCCATTGCCTGGGAAACCCAAGTCTCCCTCCTGCTCCCTGTGGCCGTAACCATCTTGGTTGGGTTTATTTGCATACTCACTCCTGATTGGCTGTTGGGTGTGGCTTGTGGGTGTAGTGGAGGTATGGTCAATTTGCATATTACTCTTTTATTAGGTAGGATTATTATAATTTGCACTAGAAGCCCGGTACACAAAATTTGTGCACGGGGGCGGGGGGTGTCCCTCAGCCCAGCCTGCACTCTTTCCAATCTGGGACCCCTCGAGGGACATCCCTCTCACAATGCAGGACTGCTGGCTCCCAACCACTCGCCTGCCTGCCTGCCTGATTGCCCCTAACCGCTTCTGTCTGCCAGCCTGATTACCCCCTAACCACTCCCCTGCCAGCCTGACCGACACCTAACTGCTCCCTTGCTGTCCCGATTGCCCCTAACTGCCCTCCCCTGCCAGCCTGGTCACCCCTAACTGCCCTCCCTTGCCAGCCTGGTCACCCCTAACTGCCCTCCCCTGCCAGCTGGTCGCCCCCAACTGCCCTCCCCTGAAGGCCTGATCTCCCACAACTTCCCTCCCCTGTTGGCCGTCTTGTGGTGGCCATCTTGTGTCCACATGGGGGTGGCCATCTTGTGTGTTGGAGTGACAGTCAATTTGCTTATTATCTCTTTATTATATAGGGTTTTTACAGAAAAGGAAAACAAGGCACAGAGGTCAGACTTGTCCATGCCACAGGACTAATAAATAGTCAACCTGAGGTTTTAAGCCAGGCAGACAATTTCTAGTGACTATGCTCTCATAATTTAAATATAATGCATTTTTATTTTGTTACAACTCCCAATGGCCTTTAAAAATATCAAATCTTTTAAATATTGAGCACTGATATAGAAATTAAAAGTAAAGGGAGAGTTATTCATTTGAGTACTACTATGACCATTTCTCAAACAAAATAACTGAAAGAAGATGATTAATTCTGTAGAAACCAGTGATTTATTTTTTCGAGATTTTTGGGCAGCAATACATCATTTAAAGTCAAATATCTATGGGTTATGAAGACCTCACTTTAAAAGAAACATGAAATTTATAATTTTTAAAAAGTATATATAAAGTAAGTTCCATGTTCTATGAAAGTCTCAGCTTCCACTATTTCAAGGTCAACAGAATGTTCATCAAAATTGTTCATCAAAATTTTTTTTAAATTTTTAATGTATCAATTTTCTTCCCCAATAAGCTAAATGCAAAAGAAATATGAGCAAATTTGTGTAAGGAAGTGTAGTAAATATCCCCATCAACATAAAAATTGGATAAGCCACATGCTGAAATCACATTAAAAAGAAAATTGAGGAGTAAATCCATAGGAAGGTTGTACTATACACAGATGGCAGGGATGGACCTGATTGCTTGCCAGCCAGTACCTGTTCTGGAATATATAAAGCTACAGCTCCAGAATATCTTTACTGTATTAAGTGTTTGCTGGTGACAGCCAAAATCTATGGGTTTCCCTCTTAAAAGAAAATAACACCAAATACTGCCAGATTTGGAAGTGGTAATTGAACAATACAGTGAAAGTATAGACATATTTTTCTTAAAATGAAATCTATTAATATTTGTAAAAAGCTAAAAGATTTATAATTAAAATGAGCTGTAAAAGCTGGTGCTTTAGGTTGATGGACAATAGCCCAGAATAGGGTATAACATGAAAACAGAAGTTTTCTTCCCACTGTTAATTATAATCTATGAACTGGTTCCCTTAGGTTCAAGGTACAGAAACTCAGTCAATAGTGTGTTGGGCCCAGATGGTTGAATGATTGACTGGCTACCATCTTTGTGCCAGATTGGCTCATTTACCTACTTTTGTATCCAGGTCTATTTGAACTGGAAAATTGTATATGAGAAAAAAGATTATATCACAACATGAAAAATCAACTATTTTTAATATCCAAAAAGGGTTACACTAAAAAATTTGAGAACAGCTTTTTAATCTAAATAATTAATAGAATATACTTTATATCTTACAGATTTTAAACCATAGGGCATTATGACAAAAGACTAATATGTTTATATTTTAAACTAAGTTCTAATGATTAATCTACATAATAACAAAAAATATATTTCTGTGATTTTCTTTATTAAAATTTTATATTTAAAGAAATTCAGAACACTTAAAAGCAAGTTCAAATACTTTTGTTTTGGAGTGATTTATTTTATCCATGTAACTTAGGTAAACTTAATGATAAAAATGATAATGATTATAAAAGAATACTGAGTTTTATGAACAATTAATGGAATATTATGACTCATTTTCTAGTAACAATAATATAGCAATCATTTGGTGTCCAAAGCTTTTTCTATTTATGACTCTATAATTTATTAGAAGCATGACCACTGACTATGGAGTTATCTTACATGAGCCTTGACTCATTTGAAATATTTAAATACAGATAATAGGTTGATTTATATCAATATGTTACTTTATAGGGCATCATATATTATATATCTTATATAATAAAAGCCTAATATGCAAATCGACCAAACGGTGGAACAACTGGTCACTATGATGTGCACTGACCATCAGAGGACAGACGCTCAATGCAGGAGCTGCCCTCAGCCCGCAGGCCCCAGGCCAGCCAAAGCTGGTGCGAGTAGGGGACCCTGATCTCCCTGCCAGTAGCCCCACAGAGAGAGGTGACCGGCAGTGGCAGTGGGGGACGGGACCAGCAAGCGGACGATGGCAGGTTGGCCAAGGTGGGTGCCAGTAGGGGCCCCCCGATCTTCCTGTTAGTCACCCCACAGATTGGCCCTGATTGCTGGTCAGGGGCTAGGGACCCTACCTGTGCACAAATTTTGTGCACCGGACCTCTGGTTATGCACCGGGCCTCTAGTTATTCATATAAAATTGCATCTCTTTTTTATCCATAGGCTGAGAATTGGCCTTTTAATTCATTCATTTATGTATCTACCCTTTGTTTACTGCATGTAATCTGAATATTGCATATGTTCTAAAATTTTCATTAAAATAATTCTTTTGTTGCTGTTTTGACTATTTTTCCCTTTTGGTGTCATTGCATAATTTTGTAATTATGATTTGAAATTTATCTCTCAAAAAATGTCCTTTTAGCTTGCATTTTTCAAATATTCTTAATTTAATTTCTGCTATGAGGATATTTATGGTGCTGCATAGAACAACTGAAACATAGACTAAGAGACTTGTTGGTCTAAAATGTAGTCTCATTTATTTTTTCAGACTGCATGGTGTAAAAAGGAAAAAGGAGAATTTGGTATCTCTAGTAAGCATTTGTCCATTATGTGGTAATAGTAACGTTTAACCACATTTTAAAAAATGTTATAACTAGTGAGGTCAGCAGGGTGTTAAAGTCCCCTACTATGATTGTATTGCTGTTGATTTTTCCTTTTAAGTTCTCCAGAAGATTTTATTATGTATTTGGTTGCTCCTATATTGGGTGCATATATATTTATCAGGGTTATATCCTCTTGTTGTATTTTCATATTATAAAATGGCCTTCATTGTCTCTAGTTATGGCCTTCATTCTGAATTCTATTTTGTCAGATATGAGTATTGCTACCCCAGCTGTTTTTCATATCCATTTGCATGGAAAGTGAAGGGATGGAAAAAATTTATATGGAATCAAGAAAGACCCCGAATAGCCACAGCAATCCTGAGAAAGAAGAACAAAGTTGGAGGCATCAGAAGATCAGATATCAAGCTATACTACAAAGCCACTGTAATCAAAACAGCCTGGTAGTGGCACAAGAAGAGGCATATAGATCAATGGAACAGAATAGAAACCCCAGAAATTGACCCAAGCCATTACACTCAATATTTGATAAAGGAGGCAAGAACATACAATGGAGTAATATATACTACATTATAGCATATATATACATGTATATATTGCTTATATATATTATTTTTCAATTACAGTTTATATTCAACTATTGGCCCAGTGCACGGATTCATGCACATTGAAAGGAAATTAATTAGAAGAAATATTTTAATATCGCTATTCACCCTTTCTCTATAATAGAAGTGTCAGAGATTAAAGAAAACTAGTAAAATGTATATGAAATAATATATAAATTGATTAATAAATAAACAAGAACAACGTGATATAACAACAAAGACATGATATAAAAACAGCATTGATAAAACAATGACTGATAAATTGATTAAACTTATTTTAATATCTCCCTGTATACCAATTTAAGAGTAAAAACACTTTCAGAACGCTTGACTAATTTCCCTTGTGAAGTATTTACAACTTTAACTTTAACGTCACATGCTTTTCGAACTCGAGAGAAAGCAACATATAACTGACCATGTGCGAAAATGGGTTCAGGTAGGAATATTTCTATTCTGTCTAGAGTTTGTCCTTGTGATTTATTAATAGTCATCGCAAATGCTGGCATCACGGGAAACTGTCTTTGAATTAATTTAAATGGGATGCCAGTGTCAGATGTGGACAAATCATTTCTTGGAATCAGAACAACCTCTCTTTCCACAGATCATATTAATACTTCAGCTTTGATTATGTTAGGTGCAATCTTGTGTTAATAAATCTAGTATGATTACAAAGACCACATTTACTATTAAGATTTCTCAGTAGCATGATGATTGCACCTACTTTCAATTTTGATCTATGACAGGGCATTCCCGAAGGAGTAATGCTATTAAGAAATTCGATGGGAAAATTTTCCTTTTCGGCATCATCCATTGAATCGATGGAATCATCACTCAAATAAGTGTGAAAATCTCCATCGAGTATATCCAAAATTTCTTCATTTAATTTATGAACATCCTCATTTTTAGGACAAAGAAACGATCGACAATGACAGATTGAAACACATGCGTGCATTTGGTGCCAGCAAGAGCTTTATATGTATCGCGCATGTGCGAGTCAACGTTTATTTTTAAATTGCCAGTGCACGTCACATGTACCAGCCACTCGGTCAGTCAGACGGTTGGATGGATGTACAGTCAGTCACTTAGCCTTTTATATATATATAGATTAGTTTATGCTAGTTTCAGGTATATAGCATAGTGGTTACATAATCATATACTTTACAAATTTTTTGCTCCCCCTGATATTTCCAGTACTTACTTGGCACCATACATTGTTATTGACTATAATACTTTGTTGTACTTTACATCCCCTTGACAATTTTGTAACTACCAATTGGTACTTCTTAATCACTCCAACTTTTTTCACCCAGTTTACCAACCACCCTCCCCTCTGGCAACTCTCAGTCTGTTCTCTGTATCTATGACTATGTTTGTTTTATGTGTTTGTTTATAATATTCTTTAGATCACACATTTCAGTGAAATCATATGGTATTTGTCTTTCTCTGACTGACTTATTTCACTTAACATAATATCCTCTAGGTCTATCCATGATGTCACTAATGGTAAGATTTCTTTTTTTTTTTTTTTGTGGCCAATTAATATTCCATTGTATATATGTAACATCACTTTTTCATTCACATGTCTATCTATGGGCACTTAAGTTGCTTCCATATCTTTACTATTGTAAATAATGCTGCAATGAACATAGGGGTGCATATATTCTTTCGAATTAGAGTTTGGGGTTTATTTGGATATATACTCAGAAATGAAATAAATGAGTGATAAGGCAGTTTTATTTTGAAAATTGTAAAGACTTCACATACTGCTTTAAAAAGTGGCTGCACTGATCTGCATTCCCACTAACAGTGCATAAGTTTCTTTTTATCAGCATTTTCCCCAACACTTGTTGTTTGGGGATTTAATGATGATAGCCATTCTGACAGGTGTGAGGTGATATCTCAGTGTGGTTTAAATTTGCATCTCTCTGATGATTAGTAATACTGAACATCTTTTGATATGACTATTGGCCATCCATATGTCCTCTTTAGAGAAGTGCCTATTCAAGTCCTTTACCTATTTTTAATTATTTTGTTTGGTTTGGTTTGGTTTTGCTTTGGTTTTGGTGTTAAGTCATGAGTTTTTCATAAATTTTGATTATTAACTACTTATCATATGTATCATTAGCAAATATGTTCTCCCATTCAGTGGGTTGTCTTTTCATTTTGTTGATGTATCCTTTGCAGTGCAAAAACTTCTCTGTTTGATGTAGTCCCATTTGTTTATTCTTTCTTTTGTTTCTCTGGCTTGAGTAGATATATCAGAAAAAATATTGTTAAGAGAAATGTCAGAGATTTTTACTGCCTATGTTTTTTTGATTTTTTCTTCTAGGAGATTTATGGCTTCCAGTCTTACACTTAAGCCTTTAATCCATTTTGAGTTTATTGTTGTATATGGTGCAAAAAGGTGATCTAGTTTCATTTTTTTTACATGTCTGTGTCCAATTTTCCCAACACCATTTATTGAATAGACTCTGTTTCTCCATTGTATGTTCTCTCATCCTTTGTCAAATATTAATTGGCCATGTAGGCATGGGTTTATCTCTGGGGTCTCTTTTCTGTTCTATCTATCTATATGTATGTTTTCATGCCAGCACCATCCACTCTCTTTTGATTACTATAACTTTGTACTTATAGGAACATTTAGAAACTGAGCTTAAATTTATTTATTGAAAAGCTGATATGAATTGGCAATTGTTCCCTTATTAAAACATTAAAACAAATTTTATTTTAAAATTCTCAGTAATATATCTCAACAAGATGAATTGAATTAGATGCATTATGCTGGTATATCTTATTTATTTTTAAACAGTTGTAAAAGTAATTTGGCTTTCTTTTCACCTGCCTCCTTTTGCTTCTTTTTAAAACAAAAATTGAAATTATTAAAATACACTCTAATAAGACAAATTATTTTTATAAACCACTTAGTTTGATCTGTAGAAGTAAAATACATCTTTGAAATCTAATCTAAACATTTTTCATGCCATGTTTAATGTCATCACTTGAACAATTCATTTCATGAATGCATATCATTTCTAATTAATAACTACATGTAGCAAAAGGATTTGGTTCTTTGCAATTCTGAGTTCTGCTAGATAATCAATTATTTTAAATGGGTTGAAGCTCAATTAAATAAATTTAATTAAAATTAGATTAACCCTTTTCACAACCCATTATCCAAATTAGATTAAGTGAAGGGCAAAAGAAACTTTAAAATCATATGTAAGAATGGGGATATTTGAATGCTGCATTTAAGGAGATTGCATTATTAACAATTAAAAACATGAAGTTAAAATTAAAAGACAGTCAAACTATTAATGTATCACTCTTCAGAAATTCAGAGCTTTATAGACATTATTATTAGAGATAATGCCAAAATGTTTATTTCAATTTAAGCCTCTGCCAACAGTTTCACTGAGACCTCTTAATTCACTACTGGACAAACTTTCATGTTTTATACTACAGTATTTAATTGAATAATGGTACACTAAGGAAGTATTTTTGTAGATTGTTGGTCCCTGTTTAGAAGGAATAATTTCTGGTTTTAAGATTACTTAACTCAAAGGTTTATTTTTGTGTTAAAGCAAATAATTGATACCGAATTTTTGGACGGGAACCCGTATTCTTTGTCCGCCGGAATCGAAGAATGAACCTACGGACAGAAAGTGGTATAGCAAAGGTGGAAATTTATTGAAGAACAAGTACAGACTCCCAGGTGAGGAGAGGGAAAGAGGCCCACAGAACTGACTCCCATGTAGGGAGGGGGAAGAGTCCCACTGGGTCCATGTCCCTATGGCTTATATAAGCTGCAGATCCCAGTGCCTGATATCCCCTCTGATTGGTCAATATCCTCCTTCAAGCTGGTTACTATAGTAACTCTGGGGCTCAAAGGTTGAACCTCACATGGGACATGTGAGGTTCTCCCCCCTTCTTCCTTATTGTTTTCCTATTCCCTCTGGGCTTTCTTCTTCTCCTTCTGAATGAAGGGCTTCCTTCTCTTTATTTTGTAAATATAGACCTTTCTCGGCTACTTCCAGTTCCCTTGTCTTATGGAGATGTAACTGTACCTGGCTTCCTTGTGTTATGGAAATGTACCTTCTCCCAGTCTGTGGCCCTGTGTTTTTTCCATGGACCCCAATTCTAAAAAATCCCTAAGCCTGTCTATGTTCCCCCAAAATTCCTGCTTCATAATGTTGTTACTGTATTAAGATAATGCTGTATTGCTACATACAATAAACTGGATGGGCATTTTACATTTTCTTGTATAATTATATCTACAATCACACCCAATTTGTTGGTAGAGGTAAAATATATAATTTATAGAAAAACTTGTTAAATAGAAAAGAGGTGCATAGGAAAAAAGTCAAATCAAGTAACCTATATTTGAATACATATCAATTAACAATACCAGTTATGTTTAAATTCTGAATATTATATATAATTCCTATTTTATGAAATATAGGCAAAAATACTTAATGAATATTATATTTGGGATTGGCTCTTTTAGGGTAATTTTTGAAACAGAATTTTTTGACTGGAACCGGATTCTTTGTCTGCCAGAATCGAAGAATGAATGCAAGGACAGAAAGTGGTATAGCAAAGGTGGAGATTTACTGAAGAACAAATACAGACTCCTGCATGAGGAGAGGGAAAGAGTCCCACAGAATGGACTCTCAAGTAGAGAGGGGGAAAGAATTCCACTGAGTTCCTTTCCCCCATGGCTTATAAAGGCTGTAGATCCTGGTGCCTTGATATCCCCTCTGATTGGTCACTATTCCTTTAGACCTGGGCTCAAAGGTCAAATCTCACATGGGACATGTGAAGTTCTCCCCACCTCCTTCCTTATTTTTTTCCTATTCCCTTTGGGCTTTCTTCTCCTTCTGGATGAAGGACTTCCTTCTCTTTATTTTGTAAATATAAACCTTTTGCTGTTCCCAGCTCCCTCATTCTATGGAAATGTACCTCTTGTAACTTTTCAGCTTCCCTATTCTATGGAAATATACCTTCTGCTGCTCTACAGCCTTGTGCTTCCTCCATGATCCCCTTAATTTCCAAAATTTCTAAAATTTCCTAAACCTGTCCTATTTTACTCCTAAAATTCCTGTTTCATTTTCATATTAAGCAATAATGTCAAACTTATTTAAAATGGACTAACAAACAAAAAATCTTATTTTTGTATATATAATTCTATATAACAAAATGCTAATATGCAAATTGACCAAACAGCGGAATGACCGGTTGCAATGATGCACACTGACCAACAGGGGGCAGACGCTCAATGCAGGAGCTGTCCCCTGGTGTTCAATTCACTCCCACAGGGGGAGCGCCGCTCAGCTAAATTCAGGCTCTCCCACCTTCGAGGCAGTGCTAGGGGAGCGGGCCTAAGCTATCAGTTGGACATCCCCGAGGGCTCCCAGACTGTGAGAGGGTGCAGGTGGGCTTAGGGACCCCCGCCCCCGATTGCACAAATTTCATGCACCGGCCCTCTAGTCTATATTATAATCTCTTCACAAGGGTGTATTAGATAATCACTTCTTTTTAATAAATATTATTCAGAAATATTTAGGATTTGATAAATAATTTCTTTAGGGAAGCCAAGATCAACATAGTCATACAAAATATGATGCAAAAGTTTATGCTTATTTACCTTGAAGCAATGCACACACATAACATAACTCAAACAATAAATACAAATTGGGAAAATGAGAAAAGTAGATTACCTCTTTCTTAGCTATAGACGTCACCTAGAGGCAAAAATTGGACCATGTATATGAACCTGTGAGGAAAATAGGAAAAACCTATAAAATCCCAGGGTCTGACATTTATTGTAAAGGTAAAGACAATTACAGGACAATATGTCTACTTGAGGACTGTAGAGAACTAGAAATTACATGTCTGTTCTAAAGTAATAGATGTCCAGATAGCAAGACTCACATGGCTAATGATGATGTCTGATTCTAGTTTTGCAGCTTTCTTTTTTACATCTCAAAATATATCATATAGTTTGAATCAATTTAATACATATTTGTTAAATATTTATTCTGTGCTAGTATTATTTTGAGAGTTGAGGGAATTGCATTGAAATAATCTTACCAAGTCTCTTTTCTTCTCAATTCTCAATCTAGAAAAAATACCAAAACAAAACACAATCAGAGGAACATATATTTGGCATAGGCATATTTAAAATAAAGCAGAAATGTGAAAACTATATAAAAATTGAAATACTAGCCCTATATTAATCAGAGTGGTTTACCATTTAAAAATACATTGGACACTTTCTTGATAAAAACTCTCAGCAAAGTGGAAATAGAGGGATCATACTTCAGCATAATAAAAACCTTATATGACAAACCTACAACCAACATCATACTCAATGGGCAAAAACTAAAACCATTTCCCCTAAGAACAGGAACAAGACAGGGATGCCACTCAAGTTTGACATAGTACTGAAAGTGCTAGCCATAGCGATCAGACAAGAAGAAATAAAAAGCCTCCAAATTGGAAAAGAAGAAGTAAAACTGTCATTATTCGCAGATGACATGAATTTGTATATAGGACACCCTAAAGACACCATCAAAAAACTACTAGAATTAATAAATGAATTTGGCAATGTACCATGACACAAAATTAATACCTAGAAATCTATGGCTATTTTATATACCAACTAGAGGCCCAATGCACAAAATTTGTGCATGGGAGGGGGTGTCCCTCAGCCCACCCTGCACCCTCTCCAATCTGGGACCACAGGGGTCAGGCCTAAACCAGCAGTCAGACATCCCTCTCAATATTTGGGACTGTTGGATCCTAACCGCTCACCTGCCTGCCTGCCTGATTGGCCCCTAACTGCTCCCCTGCCAGCACAATCACCCCCAACTGCCCTCCCTTGCTGGCCCAATGGCCCACAACTGCCCTCCCCTGCCAACCCGATTGCCCTCAACTGCCCTCTCCTGCCGACCCGATCGCTCCCAACTCCCCTCACCTGCTGGCCTGATCGCCCTCGACTGCCCTCCCCTGATGGCCTGATCGCCCTCAATTGCCCTCCCCTGCCGACCCAATCACCCACAACTGCCCTCCCCTGAAGGCCTGGTCTCCCCCAACTGACCTCCCCTGCTGGTCTGCTCACCTCCCAACTGCCCTCCCCTGCTGGCCTGATGGCCCCCAAATGCCATCCCTTGCCAGCCATCTTGTGGCGGCCATACTGTAGCGGCCATCTGGTGACGATGTAGCATGAGGGCATCACGTGATGTCACCTAGGCTTTTATTATATAGGATAATGAACTCACAGAAAGAGAAACAAACAAAAAAACAAAAAAATCCCATTTTCCATTGCACCAAAAAAATTAAGATAACTAGGAATAAACTTAACTAAGGAGGTAAAAGACCTATACTTGGAAAACTACAGAACATTGAAAAAAGAGATAGAGGAAGACATAAACAAATGGAAGAATATACTGTTTATGGATAGGTAGAATCAACATCATTAAAATGTCCATACTACCCAAAGCAATTTATAGATTTAATGCAATCCCCATTAAAATACCAATGGCATATTTCACAGATCTAGAACAAACTCTCCAAAAATTCATCTGGAATGAAAAAAGACTCCGAATTGCCACAGCAATCTTGAGAAAGAAGAACAAAGTTGGAGGGATTACAATACCAAATATCAAGCTATATTACAAAGCCACTGTTCTCAAAACTGCCTGGTACTGTCACAAGAACAAACATATAGACCAATGGAACAGAACAGAGAACCCAGAAATCGACCCAAGCAATTATGCTCAATTAATATTTGACAAAGGAGGCAAAAACATACAATGGAGTCAAAACAGTCTTCAATAAATGGTATTAGGAAAATTGGACAGATACATGCAAAAAAATGAAACTAGACCACTAACTTACACCTTACACAAAAATAAACTCAAAATGGATAAAGAACTTAAATGTAAGATGGGAAACATAAAAATCTTAGAAGAATTTATAGGCAGGAAAATATCAGACATATTTCAAAGCATTATGTTTATCGATACAACTCCTACAGCAATGGAAACTAAGGAGAAAATAAACAAATGGGACTACATCAAAATAAAAAGCTTCTGCTCAGCAAAAGAAACCATGAGCAAAACAAGAAGAAAGCCCACTGCGTGGGAAAACATATTTGCCAATGTTATCTCCGATAAGGTTTAATCTCCAAGTTTTACAGGGAACTCATATAACTTAACAAAAGGAAGATAAACAATTCAACCAAAAAATGGTCAAAGGACTTAAATAGACAGTTTTTGAAAGTGGACACACAGAAGGCAAAGAAACATGAAAATATACTCAAAGTGACTAATCATCTGAGAAATGCAAATCAAAATGACCATAAGCTATCATCTCACAGCTGTCAGAATGGCTATCATCAACATATTAACAAACAACATATCCTCACCTGTGCTGGTGAGGATGTGAGAAAAAGGAATCCTCATGCACTGCTGGTGGGAATGCAGACTGGTGCAGCCACTGTGAGAACAGTATGGGGTTCCCTCAAAAATTAAAAATGGAACTCCCATTTGACCCAGTAATCCCACTTCCAGGAATATATCCCAAGAAATCAGAAACACCAATCAGAAAGGATCTATGCACCCCTAGGTTCATAGCAGCACAATGTACAATAGCTAAGATTTGGAAACAGCCCAAGTGCCCATCAGCAGATGAGTGGATTAAAAAATGGTGGTACATCTACACAATGGAATACTACGCTGCTGTAAAAAAGAAAGAACACTTACCATTCACAACAGCATTGATGGACCTGGAGAGCATTATGCTAAGTGAAATAAACCAGTCAGAGAAAGATAAATGTCACATGATCTCACTCTTTTGTGGAATATAATGAACAATATAAACTGATGAACAAAAATAGATCCAGAGCCCGAAAAGCATTGAACAGACTGTCAAACTTCAGAGAAACGGCAGGGGGGTGGGTTGGGTGAGAGATCAACCACCTTGTATGCGTGCATATTAGCATAACCAATAGACACACACACTAGGGGGGTGAGGTCATGTGCTATGGTGTGGGGGTGGCTGGGGAGAGGCCAATGGGGGGAAAAGGAGACATATGTAATACTGTATGTAATACTTTAAACAATAAGGAATTTAAAAAATAAATAAAAAATACATTGGACAACCAGTAATAAAATATTGATGCCAAATTGGAATTGGTAAAAAATAATATTATTCTTCTCACAAAGGAGAATTACGGAAGTAAACATTTTGGGTCTGGTTCAAGAATGCGTTGCCATCCAAAAGCTATTCTCCCTTCAACTCACTCTCTTCCCTGCTCATTTCCTAATTTAGTCATAAAATCTGTAGAGTTCCCCAAAGCTGAAATTACGAGTGACATTAAGCAGTGATAGGAATGTCATTTCTCCTGGACATAGCGCTGGCTTCTGACTTTTCTTTGGGGCGGGGGGGAGGGAGAGTTGTTCCTCGAGTTACAAAAGGAGCTGCTCCCCGATGAAACCACAGCAAAGCCCATCTGTGAATCAGATCCTTCCACAGACTTAAAGCTTTGTTACTCATCTGTAAATGTCAACCAAGAGCCATAGTTGACTAGATATTTGGGGAAAGCATTCAATATGGGGGGAAAGGGCATTTTTAAAGGTAAGTGGAAACAGAGACAATCACAGAGAGCAAAAGAAAACTTTTTATGAAGTGTATTTAATACACTCAGTCACAGAAGATAATATTGCACCAATGAAACAGGAAAATATTAAAGATCATATCAGCCAGAGAACATAAAAGAACTTTTAGAAATTGTGCATAGCAAACATAGAGATAATGGGCTAACAGAGAAAAAGATATGAGTTTCCAAGGATTACTGGAGGATGTCTAATTATTAAATAACAAGATATGAAGAAGAGATAAAATGGGAAGCAGAAGAGAAAATTATCAAAGTAGTGGTACAGGATAATTTCCTAGAAGGGACGTCTCCATTATTGAAGGACAAGTACAAGGAAGTAAAAAAGAAAATAGATTTGTAGGAAGGCATAATATCAGGGCACTTTAGGTCAACAGGGAAAAATGGATATTCTTAAATTTCCCAATAGAAAAAGTTGATATAAAAGTCATCAATGTTCAAATGATATTGGGCTTTTAAATAATAGTACTGTAATTTACAAGAAAAGAGATCAATACCTTTAAAATCTGAGAAAAAATTTTTCACTTTTATATGTAGGCACAATTAAATGATCAAATAAAAGAATATAATAAAGTTATTTTCAGATGTGCAAAGATTTAAAGATCAATATCTCTTGACCATTACTCAGGAAACTGATAGCAAATATATTCTATTAATATAATGATGTTCATGAGTAAAATGGGATCCTACATAAAATAAGATGACTGATTAATGCACTTATTGAGAGTTAAATTGATCAGTGTGGGAAGCCTTAGAGATTTATAAAACTAAAAAAAAAAGCCCAAATATTAAGTTCAAGTGAAGCAAGACTTTGGATGATAAAGAAAATATAATTACATAGAAGAATATTTACATTGTTCTAATAAAATCCTTGATGATTAATTTAACCAAACACTACAACATAACAATATTAGAAAGATGGGTTCACAGATAGGCAGAAAAAAAGAGATATGAAAGATGAGTATATTATTGTAACATAAATTAAGAACTGAGATTTAGTAGCATATTTTTGAAAAATCTCACCAAGTATATGTTTTTATTGAATTGAGAGAGAGAGAGAGAGAGAGAGAGAGAGAGAGAGAGAGAGAGAGAGAGATGGATAGGCTGCCTCCAGCATGCGCTCCTGATCAGGAATTAAACCTGTGACCCTTCAGTCCACTGGACAACACTCCAACCACACTGGCCAAGGCATAAATATGAAGTAAATCCTTTCAGAGCTACAAATAAAAACTATTTTTGTTTTTTTCTATGAATGATTCTGAAGGCAGGACAAGGTAGAGGCAGAAAATTTTATTTTTCTCTTATATGTTTTGTAGCATGTTTTTACCTTTTAAAGACAAAAAAATAATTAACTACATAAGCAGATAAATAAAATTAGTGTGATAAACAAAATGGTTTTTAAAAAAGCAATTAAAAACAACAGTATAGAAAGGAAAAAGAAAGCATATTCTTATCCAGAGGGTCAACAGTATATAGTAGAGTTAAAATTCCTGGGTTCAAATTAATATATCTCCACCAAGATATCTGACCTTTGACAAGTTACCCAATGTTTCTGTGATTTAATTTCTACATCCATAAAATTAGAATAGCAATCATATGATCAGGTTCTCATGGTTGCTATGAGGGTTGAATGTAGCATTACTGATACATTTTGTATTGTTAATTTATGCTTAATAAACATTCACTTTACATATCTTTTCTACTTGTGATAATAAAAGGCTACATGAAAGTGTAATAGCTTTCAATATTTTATGTAAATTAAATATTTTAAATTCAGTATTATTAACTTGCCTTTCAAATGTTTCTACCTGTGATCTTTGTCTATTTCTCTATAACTTTACCAAAATGAGATATTTCCAAAATTTAAACTTAAAAATGTATTATTTTGAAACTGATTCCTTTTAAACAAATGTATTTTCCTGTATTTACAAATGTCTATGGGTGTCTTATTTTAGTTTATGGAGATTTGTGTGTCATACAAATATTTTGTTCACTTTTTCCATTTTAATTAGTATGTTTTCTTTCTCCATTTTAATTAGTATGTCTTCTACTTACTGATCTGTAAAA
Organism: Ia io; assembly: GCA_025583905.1. Taxonomy (NCBI): domain Eukaryota; kingdom Metazoa; phylum Chordata; class Mammalia; order Chiroptera; family Vespertilionidae; genus Ia; species Ia io. The sequence continues at coordinate 54,660,426 of JAJQQW010000003.1, forward strand.
GTACTTTGTACATTAAGAAATTTAAACTGTCAATTATATACAAAACTAGAGGCCCAGTGCAAAAAAGCGTGCATGGGTAGGGTCCCTAGGCCTGGCTGGCGATCAGGGTCGATCAGGGCCTTCCGGCTGCCAGCCGGGGCCTTCCTTTGTTCCTTGCCACCCGTGGTGGTCAGTGCACATCATAGCAAGTGGTCAAACTCTTGAGGGGACAATTTGCATATTAACCTTTTATTATATAGGATATTTTATGTATTTAAAAATCAACAGTATCTTCATTAGAAGTTTCAGGTTACCTATAACTCTTGAAAATATTTTATCTACTGCTACAACATGTATGATTTATGATTATCATAATTAACATATGATTCATTTGAATCTTATAGGGTAGAAGGACACATAATAAAAATAGGATCCCAGTTGTTTAATAGCTACTTACTATAAAGAAGAGATTTTCTTACAGACCCTGGGAAACTGAAGAACGAGTTACAAGGAGAACAGACCCTGCAGTAAGGAAGTCCAGGACCCAGATCAAGGACAGATCTGAAGGGAGACAGTTTCTGAGCTAATCTTTGCAGTGCTCCGGGCTGACCTTTGTAAGGCAATGAAAGAAGGCAGACTATGAAACTCGCTAACTTTAGATTTTTTTCCCTGCCCAGAAACTCGTATATAATCAGCCAATTGGAGAGGGGGGTCATAGCAGAATTTCAAGGATTACCAACTGCTCTCCCCATACTGCCCATATTTTTGGAATAAATGGTCATATATGATTCTCTGCTTAATTTGGCTCAAGTAGTGATGGGGCCTTGGGCCGGTTGTGTCCCTATCAAATCTACTTTGGTATAAGAATAGCTAGAACCTAGTTATTTTTTAACCTAATGCTTATACATATTTTAAATTTCTCCACTGATTTTAAACTTTTCTTTCATTCTAGACTACTAGTGGCCCTGCACACGAATCCGTGCATGAATAGCTGACTTCCGCTTGCCTCAGCGAGCTGCCCCTCCCACTGTCACTCATAGATCTCCACCACACGTAGCTTGCTGCCCTGCCCTCCTGCTGATCAGTCATTACGTGTCATGGCATAAAAACCATTTGCATATTACCTCTTTATTATATAGGATATAAAATATAATTTAATTTTCTGGACTGCTTTATAAACCATCCTATCTAATAAAGAGGGAATAGGTTAATTGAACCTCACACCATCGCAAAGATGGAGGTGCCCACAGCCAATAAGGAGGGAATATGCTAATTGACTGCCCCGCCCTCAAAGATGGCACCACCCACAGCCACAAGATGGCAGTGCCCAGTCCTCTCAGCCACACCGGGGTGGCAGGTGCACAGCAAGGCCAGGCCCACCCCTAGGTGGGCCCGGCTGCTCTGTGCTCCTGCCTCTGGAGTCCCCCAGTCCCCTTAGATCCCCAGCCATCCAGGGCTGGCCTGAGGCACAGGCAAGCCTTGGATGGCGGCTGCCCAGCCGTCCAGGGCCGCCCGAGGCTCAGGTAACCAGGGCCGGCTGAGGCTTGCGCTGCTGGCAGTGGCAGCAGCAGAGGTGTAATGGGGTGTTGCCTTCCCCTGATCGCCAGGTCACCTCCCACCCCTGAGGGCTCCCAGACTTTGAGAAGGGGCAGGCGGGGCTGAGGGACCCCCCCCTCCAGTGCATGAATTTTCATACACCAGGCCTCTAGTAGCTATTATGTTTATGGTTGTACTAAAATTGGATTGGGGTGTAGAAAACAAGCTGATTAATCTCTTCCTGTCTCCCTCAAATAAACTAAAATAATAATAATTTTCACATTATGTAATAATTATACTTATAATTACATTGAGCTCAGAGGTAAATATAAAATTATTGGGGGAAAAATAGATATATATACTCAAAAGCAAAATGATAAAACAAGCTGTAAAAAGAATTTAATAAAAAACAGTTGAAAATGTTTGACTATATAACCAGGAAGAAAAAAGAATATAAAGGAATACCGATGAGACATTAAACATAGAAAGGAAATGTAATAAGATAAAAGCCAATACAGTAGTCCCCCTTTATTTGTGGTTGTGCTTTCTCCATGGTTTCAGTTATTCATAGTCAACAGAGATACGAAAATATTAAATTGAAAATTCCAAAAATAAACTATTGGTAAATTATAAATATCTGTGTAGTATGATGAATTCTTATGTCTCTGTCCAGCTCTGTCCTAGTGTCCTGCTTGGATGTGACTTATCCCTTTGTCCAGCATCTCCATGCTGTGTACACTTCCTGCCTGTTAGTCAGCGTGGTTATCACATCAGCTATCATGATTTTGCAGTCCTTGTGTTCAAGTACCCATTATATTCCTTCCGTATGTGCCCTGACTGGGAATTGAACCCCTAGCTTTTTGGTTTATGGGATAACGCTCCAACCAACTGAGCTATGAGGTCAGGGTTCAAGTTTTTCTACTGCAGAAGATTAGTTGCAGAGAAAGTTTAAGAAAAACTGTTTCAAATCTACTAGTGAAATAATATATTTCTTAGAAAAGGATATTATCATCAAGGGAGATGTGAAGAAGGAAAACCATTTGAGGAACAGCCAATCTAAGTATTAAGAGGAAAAAATCTAGTTAGGCTCTTGGGTTTTCAATCTACCCAACACATATTTCTCTTGCTATCATGAATGTGGCAGCCTCTTAGAAACTGCTGCTCTTGAATTATTTAAATAATACAACTTACTTTACTTGGATTATATGCTACTTAGGCATTCTCCAGATCATTTGCCTTCACATGTCATAGCCTACAGGGAAAGAGCATTCACAAATCTATACAAGTATTCAGTCTACTCTACAACTATATTTCACACAATAAATTAAACCATAACAACAGTTTTTATATCCATTTTTATGAGCTTTGTTACCATGGGATAGCATGCTTGAGTCTAATTAACTCTGAGATACTGCAAGTTTGTGTTTTTGAACTTGGAAGGTCAAATCTTGAGCTTTGGTGAATTCAATGAGTTAGATGTTATCTTTTGAAGCTTTCTGTCACTAAACCAGTTCAGTTGAACTATGACAGCCTGCTGACCTTTTATTTCCTACAAACCTTAAAGTGGGTGAAAATATACTCATCAGGAAAAATTATAGATCAGAGACTGGTGGCATATGGCCATGCTTCTGAAAACTGTATAGACTTTGTTTATAAAACATGGAAATGTAGCAAATAAGCATATCATTATGAATAACAATGATAAGCAAAGTTTAGCAGGGCAGAAAAAGAAGGAATATGGTAGTGAACTATAAAGTCAATAAATTTGTTTAGAACATTGAGTTCAGGAAGGAGAAAAAGAAGGAAAGGCGAAATTGAATTTTTGAGTATGGTTAGTTTATGGAGTACAGCACTAAGAAAATTGTATTCTCTACAGCTATCCTGCAATATTGCCAAGTGTAATAGAGTAGAAAAGATCAAAATAGATATACCTTCCAAAGATATGTTTTTATTCAAAAATGGCCACTAAAATCATTTGTAATTATATAGGGAGAGATTGAAAAATAAGGAAATTATTTTTTATTATGTTATGTGATAAAAAACAACAACAAAAACACACAAATGTTGGTGAAGACATAAAGAAAAGAGAATCCTCTTGAACTGTTGGTGGGAATGCAGATTGGAATAACCACTGTGGAAATCAGTGTGGAGTTTCCTCAAAAAAATAAAAATTGAACTGCCTTATGACCCAGCAATTCCACTTCAGGGAATATATCTGAAACCCGGAAACAATGATTCAAAAGATTATATACACTCCTATGTTCATTGCAGTATTACTTATAATAGCCAAGATTTGGAAGCAGCTCAAATACCCAGGAACAGATGAGTAGATGGAAAATCTGTGGTACATTTGCAAAGTGGAATACTACTCTGCTGTAAAAAAAAAAAAAAAAAAGAAGGAAATCTTATCTTTTGAGGTAGCACAAATGGACCTAGAAATTTTTATGTTAATAAAAAGAAGCCAGTCAGAGAAAAACAAATACCATATGATTTACTTATATGTGTAATCGAATGAACAAAATAAACAAACAAAACAGAAGCAGGCTGCCCTGGCCGGTTTGGCTCAGTGGATGGAGTGTCGGCCTAGGGATTCAAGGGTCCCGGCTTCAATTCTGGTCAGGGGCATGTACCTTGTTTTTGGGCATATCCCCAGTGGGGGGTGTGTGGGAGCCAACTGATTGATGTTTCTCTCTCATCAATGTTTCTGACTCTTTCTCCCTCTCCCTTCCTCTCTGTAAAAAATCAATAAAATATATTTTAAAAAATAGAAGCAGGCTCATAGATACATAGAACAGATTGATAGCTGTCAGAAGGGAAGGAGTTTGGGGGACTGGGTGAAAAAGTTGAAGGGATTAAGTAAAAATAAAAACACTACAACCAACAACAAAACAGACACAGAGAACAGTATGGTGATTGCCAGAGGGAAAGGGGAGTGGGGGAGGAAATTGTAGAGGGCAAAGGATAAATGGTAGCAGAAAGAGACTTCGCTTTGGGTGATGATTGCCTGATGCTGTATGCAGATGATGTGTTATAGAAATGTAAACTTGAAACCTGTTTTATTAAGCAATGTCACTCCAATAAATTCAATTGAAAATGTTATTTGAAGTTGTATTTATTTGTATCATCTCTTTGAAGTCATAGAAATGGAGTCTCAGTGAATAACATAGTGATTACATTGAAGTTATCCCACTCTAGTAAATAGTTTAAATGTAAATTAATGACATATTCCAGCTCATATGTTTGTCATGAGCATTTGTTTCACTTAAACCTATAGTTTTTATTATTTTCTATCTTCAGTTATCATCATCAAGGATCTAATAAGGATGAAGATTGCATTAATTTTTGTATTTGTTGCAATGAATATAACTATCCCAAACATTATTTGTCTAAAAACCTGTTCAAAATAACTGTTGACATAATCACTGAAAGCCTTAATTATCATTATCAGACATTTTAATAGCTGAAAATTATATTTGTCCTTGAATAGATGATCTTGACCATGGCATGGGTTTAATCAGTGGGCCTCTAGTAATCACATCTCTTCTGTTAGAGACCTCAATGAAGCAGGTTTTTGTCTAAACTAGAGGCCCGATGCATGAAATTCATGCAAGAGTAGGCCTTCCTTCCCCTGGCTGCTGGCACCAGCTTCCCTCTGGTACCCAAGACCCAGGCTTCCCTGCAGCTGCTGGCAGGCATTTGGGACCTGGGCTTCCCTTGTAGCCCCAGCTTCGATCTGAAGGTCATCCAGAAGGACATCCGATCTAATTAGCATATTACACTTTTATTATTATAGATGATAGTGAAATTTATAGTCTAAGACTATATCTTGAGTCTAAGAAAGGTAGGAATAATTTTTATTTAAGTTTTTGTAATCCTTACCTGAAGATATATTTTTTATTGATTTTAGAGGAAGAAGAAGGGAGAGAGAGATAGAGAGGTAAGAGAGAACATGGATCAGCAACCTCCCATAGCTTCTCAGACGGGTGATTGAACCCACAACCTATGTATGTGCCCTGACCAGTAATTTAGCCTATGGTACAACCTTTTGGTGTATAGAACAACACTCCAACTAACTTAGCCACCCAACCTAGCCAGAACAGGAATAATTATAAATTAACACTTTTCCTATCTCTCTATATAAAAGCCTAAGCAACCAAACAACTGAATGACTGAACAACCTGTTGACCAGTCTCTATGACGTGCACTGACCACCAGGGGGCAGATGTTCAATGCAGGAGCTGCCTCCTGGTGGTCAGTGCACTCCCACAGCCAACCTCCCGTGGCCTCTCACCCTCACTGGCCAATCCTCCACAGCCCCTCCCCCCAGGTAACCTCACACAACCCAGATCAGCTCTGATCACCAGCCAGGCCGAGAGACCCTACCCATGAATGAATTTGTGCACCAGGCCTCTAGTTAATAAATAAGTGGAAAGATATTATTTTCTTTATTCTTCCTCCCAGATGACTTTGAAAATTAAACTCATAAATAAAGTGAGGAGGAGAAAAAAGATCACATTTTCTACAAAATCCCAAATCAACTCATGTGGAATATGTGATTGAACTTTCTGTTTTCTGTAATGGAAAGATTAATAAAATCATTCCTCATTACTAAGACATGTCAATCCTTTAATACATTTAACTTTTCTATAATATGTTTCTGTTTGACTCGATTGACCTTGTAGCAAATGTCCTCTGCATACCAATTATGGATTTAGTAATGTTACTGTAATCTTTGCTCATTTTTTAATGATAAAATGAAAACTATTTCTTTATAATAGCATGCATATTCTGAGATAAATATCATTCATAAACATTGCTGTAAACATTTAGATATAATTATATTTTCTTAACAGGTCAATGAATTGTTTCCCAAGTGAAATTAAATTCTTAACAGTGCTGTACTTGTAAAGCTGCGATGCCACCAAGGGTGTCGCTAGTCAGTATGGGGTATGCTACAATTAGAGAGAAAAGAAAAGGCTTGAATAAAGATAATTGGATTTTAAGCGTTTTTACAAAGTCTACTAATAATTATTTTCTAATATTTCAACAAATCATTATTGCACTTATATAAATAAAATTTGTATTTGAGCCTGGCCGGCGTGGCTCAGTGGTTGAGCGTTGACCTATGAACCAGGAGATTCCTGGTCAGGGCACATGCCAGGGTTGCTGGCTTGATCCCTACTGTGGGGCATGCAGGAGGCAACCAAACAATGATTCTCTCTCATTATTGATGTTTTTTATCTCTCCCTCTCCCTTCATCTCTGAAATCAATGAAAATATATTTTTAAAAATAAAATAAAATTTGTGTTTGATGTTTTAATCATTGATTTTTGTAATGTTTAAACAGAACAGGGTAGAAGAAAGAATTAAGAAAAAACATGGATTAAATTATTTGTAGACATAAGTGATGTGAATATTTGCATATGTATTTATCATAGAGGGAAATATGCACCCATGTGTGCATTATAGAGTCCATATATTATATATCTATTTGAATAATTTTGCTATAATAGTAATTTTACTTTTCCAAATTTAATTTTTCCTATTTAGTCTTAGACTCTCAATCCTTAAGTTACGAAGACTTTGCATGTTTTGATTCATTATTTTGGACTCATTTTCCTCTTCCTTAGTGAATCATTTATTCTCTATATTAATTCCTTCTTCTATATTTGACATTTGTCATTAAAATATTGATGATTTATCTACTCTATCCTTGAATAATTGCAGCATTGTTTAAGTGCCCTTAGAATAAAATCTCTCCACTGAAAATAAACTTTCATTTTTTAAAATCTGTGAGTTTATGAGTTACATATTAAATTACTTTTAAAATATTTAATTTGAACATGTTGACAAATAAAGTTTACTTGAGGGACTGCAACTTTAAAACTTATATATAGGTAGAATTTCTACTTTTATAAGCACTTATAAATACAGTTTATTTAAACATTTCCATGTGCTTATAAACATATGGTTAATAGGTATTTTTCAGGTTTTATGTCTCCTATCAAATCCTCTCTTTTCTTACAAAAGAGAAAATAAGGTCCTGAAAGGAGTATTAATGAATCTTCATAGAAATTGGTAGTTACAAAATAATTATGGGGATGCAAAGTACAGAATAAGGTATATAGACAATGATATTGTGGACGAAAGGGGCCACATGCTGACCTGACAAGCTCAGGGGAGGCCTGCATAGCAGTCTTGAAAACTCAGAGACCTAAATTAACCACAAAGGACGGTCTGAAATTAAACTTTAACTAAACGCAGTTATGGTGGGCAGTTATGTCCTAGGCCAGTAACTTCACTGACAAGGTCAACCTTTACCTTAACTGCGCCTATCTGTCTTTTTGCATCTATGATAACATACCCTTGAAATGTCTGGGTAACTTGTAACTTCCCTTTTTCTCGAGTCCCTGGGGCACAACCAAATGTGGTGGGCACCAGGACAGATGCCACAAATTCCTTCATTATCATGTTAATTGTTCCTGCACCCACCTAAGTATGTGTCCATCATTTTACTTTCTATCCAATCCCAGGGGTTCCCCGCCCCCCCCCTCTCTGCCCCACTTGCTTTATCCCACCTTCTTAATCTATCACCAATGAATTTCATGTAACCCACCTATGTCCCTCCTTTGATTGCAATGTATAAATACAAATGTAAACCGTCATTCTCCCGAGCATTATCTCAATTCCTTGAGGTTCTGCTTCCTGGCATATGTCGACAGTTTGGCTCAAATAAACTCACAAAAATTCTTTACAGGTTTCAATGTTTTTTTACATAAACATTACTATGAAATAACTATGGATGGTGCCAGGTGGGTACTGAAAATATTGGGGGAACACTTTATAAAGTATAGGATTGTCTAATCACTCTGCTGTACACCTATAGCCAATACAAAATAATAATGGAGTTAAACTGAAAAAGAAAAGAAAGTAAACTGTAATTTAAAAACAAAATTATTTAAAAATTATCTGATTCCTCACTGTTTGCCTTGGGAAAATGATATCCTCTCAGATAAATGCCAGCTTTGTTCTTAAAGCTCTCTAGGGAAGAAGTCTTCTGTCAGTAACCTATTTCTGACAAAAAGTTCCCCATGTCAAAATTACAAGTCCTCTATTTCCCATTTTGATATTCTAATGTTATACTAGTAAAAATTACATTGGATGAAGTCATAAGATCATGATAGTAATGCTAATTTCTAATACCGTTTTGACTAGTGACTTCTTATTCTCTTTTTCTTTTGGCAATAAACTTCTACTTCAGTTTACAAATTACCTGATTGCTTCAAAACACAATGAACTTAAAGTGTCCATTGCCAGATGTTGTGTGAATTTGGTCATTTATAAAGTTTTAGATTACTTATTTTTTATTAATATACTAGAAGCCCGGTGCACGAAATTCGTGCACGGCGGGAGGTTGTCCCTCAGCCCAGCCTGTACCCTCTCCAATCTGGGATCCGTGGAGGGCAGTCGGACATCCCTCTCACAATCCAGGACTGCTGGCTCCCAACTGCTTGCCTGCCTGCCTTCCTGATTGCCCCTAACCGCTTCTGCCTGCCAGCCTGATCACCCCCTAACCACTACGCTGCCAGCCTGGTTGGTGCTTAATTGCTCCCCTGCCAGCCTGTTTGCCCCCAAAATCCCTCCTCTGCCAGCCTGGTCACCACTAACTGCCCTCTCCTGCAGGGTTGATCACCTCCAACTGCCCTCCCTTGCAAGCCTGGTCCCTCACAACTGCCCTCCCTTGCAGGCCTGGTCCCTCACAACTGCCCTCCCTTGCAGGCCGGGTGCCTCCCAACTGCCCTCTCATGCTGGCCATCTTGTAGTGGCCATCTTGTGTCCACATGGGGGCAGGATCTTTGACCACATGGGGGCAGACATATTGTGTGTTGGAGTGATGGTCAATCTGTATATTACTCTTTTATTAGATAGGATAGAGGCCTGGTGCACGAGTGGGGGCCAGCTGGTTTGCCCTGAAGGGTGTCCCAGATCAGGGTGGGGTTCCCTTGGGAGTGGGGCAGCCTGAGTGAAGGGCCTGTGGTGGTTTGCAGGCTGGCCACACCCCCTGGCGACCCAAGCAGAGGCCCTGGTATCTGGAATTTATTTTCCTTCTACAATTGAAACTTTGTAGCCTGGAGCGGAGCCAAGCCTGCTGCTCCCTCGGGGCGGCAGCCATTTCTGTGGCAGTTAATTCACCTTCTACAATTGAAACTTTGTAGCCTTAAGCAGAGGCCTGAGCCTGGCCAGGGTGTGCAGAAAGCTTTGCTTCCCCTGTTGCCGCCAGCAACTCTGGCCTGCTCTCTCAAGCTCCATTCTGCCGCCATTTGTTTGAATTTGTTTACCTTTAATAATTGAAACTTTGTAGCTTGAGTGGAGGCTTAGGCCTGGCCAGGGCTGGCGGAAAGCTTGGCTTCCTCTGTTACCTAGGAAACCTTGCTCTCTGTGGCTATGGAGCCATCTTGGTTTGGGTTAATTTGCATACTAGCTCTGATTGGCTGGTGGGCGTGGCTTGGCTGGTGGGCATGGCTTATGTAGCGGATTGATGGTTAATTTGCATATTACCATTTTATTAGAGAGGATTGCTTGCTTATGTTCCCTGGCCATTATGCTTTCTCAATTAAGCTATTATAAGCATTTTGGTTTCATAATTTATACTTACATTGATTACAAATCATTAATATCTGTGACTTAAAACTTTCAATGAATCAATAAAACTAGTAATATGTATGTGTTTTGCCCAAGAAAGGAATATGGCCTGTGGCCAAACACTTGCAAAATATTCTTTAAAAAGGGATGATTCATTTTTCCTGATTATTTAGTTCTTTATTCATTGATTTAGATCACCCAATGTTAAATTATTTGCTGTATATCATTATAGTAAAAATATTATGAGTGACTATAAAAATGGAACTGCTGTTTTACCCAGCAATCCAACTCTGGGAATATATCCTAACAATCATGAAACACCAATCAGAAAGAATATATGCGACCCTATGTTCATAGTAGCACAATTTACAATAGCTAAGATCTGGAAATAGCCCAAGTGCCAATCAGTAGCTGAGTGGATAAAAAAAAAAAAATAGTACATTTACAAAATGAAAGACTATGCAACTGTTAAAATGAAGAATCTCTTACCCTTTGAGCCAGCATGGAGGGACCTGGAGAGTATTATGCTAAGTGAAGTAAGCCAATCAGAGAAAGACAAATATCACATGATCACATTCCACTTATATGGGGAATGTAATGAACAAAAATAAACTGACAAATAGGTCCAGAGATATGGAAGCTTGGAACAGGCTGGCAGATATCAGAGGGAAGGGGCAGGGGAGAAATTAAACAAAGAACTTACATGCCTATATGCATAGCCTATGGACACAGACAATAGTGACGTGAAGGCCTGGGGTAGGGTGGGAGCTGGGTGAAGGAGAGCAAAGTGGGAAAATTGGGGGACATCTGTAATACTCCCAACAATAAAAATAAATTTAAAAAAATGTATACATATTTATAAATAATATACAATATATTTTTACTGATATTATATAACTCATTTAAAGTTATACTTTTGAAATTTTCTTTCACTCTTCCAAATGAATTCCTTCTTAAAAATCTATTCAACAGATATGTGTGGAATGGCTATTATGTAACACTGTGATATGCTCTTTATGTGATAGAAACATAGCAGTAGAATATTTGGGTAACAAATATAGTAAGAAGATTTTTAAATATAAAATAAGGACTTGATAAAAATTGTATTTGAAGCATGAAATTCGTCCTGATAGGATTGGGCCTAAACGGGCAGTCAGACATCCTTCTCAAAATCCAGGACTGCTGGCTCCCAACGGCTTGCCTGCCTGCCTTCCTGATTGCCCCTAACCGTTTCTGCCTGACAGCCTGGTCACCCCCTAACCACTCCCCTGCCAGCCTGATTGCCCCTAACTGTCCTCCCCTGCCAGCCTGGTCACCCCTAACTGCCCTCTCCTGCAGGCCTGGTGCCCCCAACTGCCCTCCCCTGCAGGCCTGGGTCCCCCCCAAATGCCCTTCCCTGCAGGCCTGGTTGCCCCCAACTTCCTTCCTCTGCTGGCCTGGTCACCCCTAACTGCCCTCCCCTGAAGGATTGATCACCCCCAACTGCCCTCCCTTACAGGACTGGTCCCCCCAGCTGCTCTCCCCTCCTGGCCTGATCACCCACAACTGCCCTCCCTTGCAGGCCTGGTCCCTCCCAACTGCCCTCCCCTGCTGGCCATCTTGTGGTGGCCATCTTCTGTTCACATGGGGGTAGCCATCTTTGACCACATGGGGGCAATCATCTTGTGTGTTGGAGTGATGGTGAATTTGCATATTACTCTTTTATTAGATAGGGTTAGATAGGATAGAGGCCTGGTGCACGGGTTGGGGCCAGCTGGTTTGCCCTGAAGAGTGTCCAGGATCAGGGTGGGGGTTCCCTTGGGGTGTGGGGAAGCCTGGGTGAGGTGCCTGTGGTGGTTTGCAGGCCGACCATGCCCCCTGGCAACCCAAGCAGAAGCCCTGGTATCTGGGATTTATTTATCTTCTATAATTGAAACTTTGTAGCCTTGAGTGGAGGCCAGGGCAGGCCAGGGTGGGCAGAAAGCTTGGCTTCCTCCATCGCGGGAGGCAACCCAAGCCTCCTGCTCTCTCCAGCTCTGTGTCTGCTGCCATATTTGTTGGGTTAATTTGCATACTCACTCCTGATTTGTTGGTGGGCGTGGCTTGTGGGCATAGTGGAGGTATGGTCAATTTGCATGTTTCTCTTTTATTAGATAGGATACCCATCTTTTCCTCTAACTGTAGACATCTTGTAAGTCATAGAAATATTTCAATCGTAGTTATACTATCATAGTCAAGCAAATAGTAGATTTTCAATAAATATTAGTTGTAAAAATAAATTAATTAATGAGTTCATAAGTGTGAAAAACAATATATTTTATAGTCTCATAGGCTGAAAGATTTTTGTTGTTTACTCCTGTAAAAAAAAGTGACATTGATATTTTTCCTATTTTTATACTATGGAGGATTTTCCTAGATGAGATTATACTTGTCTGAATTCCCACATGTGAATAAAACAATAGGCTGCTTGAATTTAAAACACCAAGGTAATTAGCATTTCATTTGCCCAGGGAGGAAATAAAGGTCCTAGTTGACTCACTGCAACACTGATTTGGCACTCTCCTTGTCTCAGGAGTTAATAACAGAAGAGCACAGATTATTAAAGTGCTCTCTACTCTGATTCTTCAATTCTTTAACATTTATTTTACATTAATCCTAAAATATGGCTTCTTTCTTAAATATCCAATGAAAGTTCTGTCTTGATAAATTGTGTATGTCAGAATTCTTAATTAGGAAAAAAGCAGAGCACACCTAGCTAATTTTACAAAATGAATTTTTAAGGATATCAGATAGGTCAATTAATCTCTAGGGAGACAGCAAATTGCACTTTGAAACCCTGGAGACTCCACAGACAGAATCAATGCTCAAACCTAACTGGAACACTGTTCCATGAAGATCACAATGACCCACAATTGAGCATTGACTCTCTGCCTCACAACACTGGGATTGGATTTGGCACCACTTCTGCTTCTGAAGGCCAAACCCACCTCTTCTAATCTCACATGGAAATGGAGTCTGAATACAACTTGCCTCTTCACCTTGCTTGCCTTCATATTGAAGTGTTAAGGAAGCTAATCTGCTTCCTGGAGACCATATCAGGTACCTAATCCCTAACTGCAGGCCAAGCTATGAGTGCTAATTTCCTATGGCTGCTATTAAAATGGTACCACAAATTTAACGGCCATAAACATAATACATTCATTATTTTACTAGTGGCCCAGTGCACAAAATTCATACATGGGTCGGGGGGTCCCTCAGCCCAGCCTGCACCCTCTCTAAACTGGGACCCCTCATGGGATATCTGACTGCCCATTTAGGCCCAATCCCTAAACCGGCAGTCGGACATCCCTTTCACAATCAGGGACTGCTGGCTCCTAACTGCTCACCTGCCTGCCTGCCTCATCGCCCCTAACCACTCTGCCTGCCAGCCTGCTTGCCCCCAACTGCCCCCCCACCAGCCTTCTCACCCCCAACTGCACCCCTGACAGCCTGCTCACCCCCAACTGCGCCCCCTATCAGCCTGATTGTGCCCCACTGCCAGCCTGCTTGCCCCCAACTGGCCCCCCCTGCGGGCCTGATCACCCCGAACTGCCCTCCCCTCATGGCCTGATTTCCCCTAACCACCTCTGCCTCGGCCCTGATACCATGGCTTTGTCCTGAAGGTATGTACAGAAGGTCTCCTGGTCTAATTAGCATATTACCCTTTTATTAGTATAGATAATTCTGGAGGTTAGAAGTCAAGATCGGTAATATTGGGCAAAAATTAAAATGGTTGTAGAGCTCCATTCCTTTCGTATTGATACGGAATCTTTGGACTGGAACCTGGATCCTTTGTCCACCGGAATTGAAGAATGTATCCACGGACAGAAAGTGGTATAGCAAAGGTGGAGACTTATTGAAGAAAAAGTATAGACTCCCATGTGGGGAGAGGGAAGTGTCCCACAGAATGGACTCCCAAGTAGGGAGGGGGAAAAGGTCCCGCTGAGTTCCTGTTTTCATGGTTTACTATAAAGGCTGCAGTTCCCTGTGTCCAGATATCCCCTCTGATTGGTCAGTATTCCCCTACGAATTGGTTATTATAGTGATTCCTGAGGCCCTCCTCCCTCATAGTCCTTCCATTCCTCTGGGCTTTCTTCTTTTCCATCTGAATGAAGGGCTTCCTTCTCTTTATTTTGGCTACTTCCAGTTCCCTTGTCTTATGGAAATATATCTGTTGCTGCTTCCTTGTCTTATGTAAATGCCACTCTTGCTGCTCCCTTGTGTTATGGAAATGTAACTGCACCTGACTTCCTTGTGTTATAGAAATGTACCTTCTCCCAGTCTGAAGCCCTGTGTTTTTCCATGGATCCCAATTCTAAAAAATCCCTAAGCCTGCCTATATTCCCCTTAAATTCCTGTTTCAGTATGTTTTGTAACCAGGAATCCATGTCCTTGCCTTTTCCAGCTTCTTAACAGCACCCTTATTACTTGGCACATGGCACTCTTCATCCATCTTCACATCCAGCTGGTTGGGCCTAAACCTACTTATATATCTCTCTGGTCCTTTTTCTAATTTCCTCTTCTATTTTAAAATATATTGTGATTATACTGGGTCCACCTGGATAATCCAGGCTGATATGCCTGTTTTTAAGGTCAGATGATTAGCAATTTTAATTTCATCTCTAAACTTAATTACATTTTGTCATGTAATCTAACATATTCACAGTTTACAATGATTAGGATTTTAACATTTATGAGTAGCCATTATTATGCTTACCACAGTCCACCTTTGTGAAACCAAAGATTTTTATATATATACTAAGTGGCCCAATTATTATGATCTCTGAATGCATAATAATCTGGTTACTCAGTGTATATCCTATATAATCCTATATAATAAAAGGCTAGCCCTGACCGGTTTGGCTCAGTGGATAGAGCTTCGGCCTTCGGACTGAAGGGTCCCAGGTTCGATTCCAGTCAAGGGCATGTACCTTGGTTGCAGGCACATCCCCAGTAGGGGGTGTGCAAGAGGCAGCTGATCGATGTTTCTCTCTCATCGATGTTTCTAACTCTCTATCCCTCTTCCTTCCTCTCTGTAAAAAATCAATAAAATATATTTTTTTAAAAAAAGGCTAATATGAAAATTGTCCCCTTGACCAGGAGTTTGACCAGCAGGCAGGCCGGCCAACAGCCCATGTCCCCTCCCCCTGGCCAGGCTGGCCTGACCCCACCCACACACGAACTCATGCACTCACTGAGTGGCCAGATTATTATGTGTTCAGAGATCATAATAATCTGGCCACTCAGTGTATATTCCTATTGTTCCCTATGTCTCAACTCATTATAGTATCAATGTTTAAAATCGCATTAGTTTAAATGTTATAACCTATAGCATCTTCATTGGGGATAGCTAAGTCCCTGTGTCTAAATAATGGAGAATCCAATTTCTCTACATATTTTATCCTGTGAAACTCAGAAAAGTTACCCAGTAGCAAAATACAATGGTGGGATAGGCATACGATAACTTGCAGAAAATCTCATTCAAAATGGGAGAAAATAAAAGGAAAATTTTCAAAATAATTTCAAAATTCAGTCAGGCCAACTCCACTTGGTTTCAAGGGAAGGAAATAAACCTCTTTGACTCTTGACTTTATCCTTTAATCATTCTTTCTTTCTGCTCAATGTTACCATGTGCTCACAACCTGTTTCTTGCATGCAGAATTTTAGGGGTCCAACAACATTTTTTATTTTGTCTTCTTTCAGTTCCCTTTAATGCAAGCTGTGGGTGTTTCTGCTAATACAATAATTTCAAGAACCTTGCGAATCTTCTTAGTATGCTATTTTATGTTTCACTTGTTATATAATGCTTATATGTATTATATATGTATGTATGCCTTATGTATAAATTCATGTGTATTATTAGAAAAAAGGCTTCTTCAGAAATCATTCTGGATAATTGCAACTCTAATTTTGATTCTGTTGTGATGACTTATGGGTTCTATGAATTGTTATTTAATTTTTCAAAGATTCAACCACATACTCAATTACTTTTTTCTATACTTTCCTGACAGGGAGTCTCTTAATGTTATCATCTTTTATAATCAAGTTGTGCTAAAAATTTCCAAATCACAATTCTGGTTTCTTTTTGTTTAAAAGTTCTTCCTACAATTCATTTCATTTATCCAAAATTTTATTATAAAATCAGGAAGAAAATAGTTGAGATGCTTCACACATTATGGGTGAATTTCCTCAACTAAATATTCAATTTCAAAGTTTATAAGTTCTGCTTTCCAAATAACCACAAAACACAATTCTATCAAGCTCTCTGCTGTTCATAGGGATCCCCTTTCCTTCAATTTCCTCTAATATATTTCTCATTTCCTTCTGTGTTCTCTATAGCAGCACCTTTAACCTTCATGTTTCAACTAACCATCTCTTCACAATTATTCAGATGTTTGGAAATATGCGTTAGGTTTTCTTTATCATGCTTTCTCTGAATACTCCCTAGAAGAACCATTGAGATTGATATTTCTAATAACAGTTTCTTAAAGACAACCTAGGTTTTTTCTATCATGCACTTAAAGTTGCTTCCATCCTCTGCTCATCCCTAGTTACAGAAAAAGCATTTTACAAAATTTAAAATTATTTCATGATAAAAACTCTCAATAAACTGATCATAGAAATAACATACCTCAATATAATAAAGGAGTTATATGACAAGTTTACATCTAACCTCATACTCAGTGGTGAAAAGCTTGGAGTTTTCCTCTAAGATCAGGGTGAAGACAAAGATTCCCACTCTCACAATTTTTGTTCAGAACAGTACTGGAATTTCTAGTCAGAGCAGTTAAATAATAAATACATACATACAGACATACACAATAAGAAAGGAATATATGAAATTATCTCTGTTTGCATGTTATATTGAAATTCAGCGAGTCCAATAGAAGACACCATAGCCAGAGTATCAAATTTTGGAGCTTTTATTTCAAAGTCAATGGCAACAGGACCACAAAGGGCTATCGCCACTCCAAACCTCGCAGTCCAGAAATGAAGTTAGGGGTGAGTGTAGGGAGCGGTTATAGGGTTAAGCCTGGGACTGACCTGCTGGCAAAGTCACAAACAAGTCCCAGCTTGGAGGACACAGCCCTCTAAGCATAATTAGGCTTGATCTTGTGACTGCTCCCTAGATCTTTCCTGGGTAGCTAATGGGCTGTGGGAGGGGCAGCAAGTGCTGCCAAAACAAGTGAAACTTACAAGAACATTGTAAATTACCTTGTTTTCCCCTGACTATAAACAAAGCATCAGCTTTGCAGTATGGATCTATTCTGTGGCCTCAGCAAGCCACAGAAGATCCACCTAGACCCAGCTTATTCTCTTGTCTGTCTTTTTCTTCATCCTTCACCAGCCCTCCCTCAGGCTTGCCGAACCCTTGGCTATGCTGGCGCGGCACAGGTAAGCTTATAAAGGCAAAAAGAGGAAAAAAAAAACCTCTAGGATTGGTGCTGCGAGACCCCATCTCAAGGCCTGGCCTGGCTCCAGCCCTGACAACTCTGTCTGGAAGTATTATAGTTTATGGCTTTTCCAATATGGTAACAATGCTTAAGCAAACAGGTCCTGCAAGATAGGTGATTTAAGAGGGAGCAATGACCAGTCCATAGACTGATAAGAATGTACACCAGATTTCTGTCACAGGTTCAGATTTCCAGCCCTCCCCCCCTTTATTTTCCCATTATTCAAGCAAACATATTTGCAGAAGCTAGAAATGGCATAGTTACTTATCTGGTTTAGTTATATCCTGGAATTAACAGGTCAATGGACCATCTGTGCCTGAAAGGTAGTCCTAACAGAATTTATGGGAATAAAATGGAATGCCTATGGTTCAGATAGAGGGCAAGGAGACAGAACGGAGTCAGTTCTTTCAAGGTCCATTTTTCAGCAGATGACATGATATTATATCTAGAAAATTCTACAGATGCCACACAGACAAAAAGAACAACAACAAAAAAAACTGTTAGAGGTAATTAATGATTTCCATATAGTTTACTGATAGAAAATCAATATATAAAATATAATTTACATTTTCATAAACTAAAACTGATCACTAAGAAATTTAATAATTGTATGGAACCGTAAAAGGCCCTAAATAACCAAATAATGTTGAGGAAGAACAAAACTGCAGATAACACACTTCCGGATTTCAAACTATATTACAGATCTACGCTAATCACAACAGTGTTATACTGGCATAAGAAACAGACACATAGATCAATAGGACAGAGTATAGACTCAAGAAATTAATTGTTGACAAAGGAGCCAAGAATAAAATATGGGGGAATGATCATATGGGCAAACTGGATAGCCACATATGAAAGAATGAAGAGGAACTCCTATCTTACACCATACACAAAAATTCAACTCAAAATGGACGAAAGCCTTGAATATTAGACCTAAAAACATAACATTTCTGCAAGAAATGATGGTGTGTTTAAACATAAGTTTTTTTATATTGGTTTTGGAAATGAATTTTTGGATTTTCACCCAAAGCAAAGGCAATAAAAACAGATATAAACAAGTGGGATTGCATGAAACTAAAAAAGCTGTACAGCAAAGGGAATCCTATCTAATAATAGACAAATATGCAAATTGACCATACCTCCGACACACCCACAAACCACGCCCACCATCCAATCAGAGCGAGTATGCAAATTAACCCAAACCAAGATGGCTACAGCCACAGAGAGTAAGGTTTCCTAGGTAACAGAGGAAGCCAAGCTTTCCGTCTGCCCTTGCCAGGCCTAAGCCTCCACTCAAGCTACAAAGTTTCAATTATAGAAGGTAAGCAAATTCAAACAAATGGCAGCAGAATGGAGCTTGAGAGAGCAGGCCAGGGTTGCCGCCGGCAACAGGGGAAGCAAAGCTTTCCGCACACCCTGGCCGGGCCCACCCGCTTAAGGCAACAAAGTTTCAATTATAACCCCAACACAAATGGCTGCCGGCAGAGGGAGCCCCAGGCTTGGCTCCACTCCAGGCTACAAAGTTTCAATTGTAGAAGGAAAATAAATTCCAGATACCAGGGCCTCCGCTTGCGTTGCCAGGGGGCATGGCCGGCCTGCAAACCACCACAGGCCCCTCGCTCAGGCCGCCCCACACCCCAAGGGAACCCCGGGACGCCCTTCAGGGCAAACCAGCTGGCCCCCACCCTGTACCAGGCCTCTATCCTATCTAATAAAAGAGTAATATGCAGATTGATCATCACTGCAACACACAATATAGCTGCCCCCATGTGGTCAAAGATCCTGCCCCATGTGGACACAAGATGGCCACTACAAGATGGCCAGCAGGAGAGGGCAGTTGGGAGGCACCCAGCCCGCAAGGGAGGGCAGTTGAGAGGGACCAAGCCTGCAAGGGAGGGCAGTTGGAGGTGATCAACCCTGCAGGAGAGGGCAGTTAGGGGTGACCAGGCCAGCAGAGGAGGGAGTTGGGGGCAAACAGGCTGGCAGGAGAGTGGTTAGGGGGTGATCAGGCTGGCAGGCAGAATCGGTTATGGGCAATCAGGAAGGCAGGCAGGCAAGCAATTGGGAGCCAGCAGTCCTGGATTGTGAGAGGGATGTCCGACTGCCCGTAAACGGGCAGTTGGACATCCCTCGAGGGGGTACAGGTTGGGCTGAGGGACAACCCCCCTCCGTGCACGAATTTTGTGCACCGGGCCTCTAGTCATCTATATAATGAAAGGGCAACCTACAAAATGGGAAAAATATTTTCAAATTATGTATCTGATAAAGTGTAAATATCCAAAATATATAAAGAACTCATACAAACAAAACAACAATAAAGCAACAACATCTTGACTATTTCATAAAAATGGGCACAGGAACTAAACTTCTTTTTCCAAAGAAGACATACAAATGGCCAATAAATATGTGAAAAGATGTTCAACATGACTATCATCAGAGAAATGCAAATCAAAACCACAATGAACTATCACCTCACTACTATTTGAATGGTTGTCATAAAAAAGAAAAGAGTAAGTAGGATCAGTCCTAAACGGGCCGTCGGACATCCCTCTCACAATCCAGGACTGCTGGCTCCCAACTGCTTGCCTGCCTGCCATTCTGATTGTCCCTAACCATATCTGCTGCCAGCCTGATCACCCCCTAACCACTCTCCTGACAGCCTGATTGATGCCTAACTGCTCCCCTGCCAGCCTGTTTGCCCCTAACTTCCCTCTCCTACAGGCCTGGTCACCCCTAACTGCCCTCCCCTGCAGGCCCGGTCACCCCCAACTTCCCTCCTCTGCCAGCCTGGTCACCCCTAACTGCCCTCCCCTGAAGGATTGATTGCCCCCAACTGCCCTCCCTTGCAGACCTGGTCCCTCCCAACTGCCCTCCCCTGCTGGCCATCTTGTGGTGGCCATCTTGTTTCCACATGGGGTCAGTCATCTTTGATCACCTGGGGGTAGCCATATTGTGTGTTGGAGTGATGGTCAATTTGCATATTATTCTTTTGTTAAATAGGAGGATTAGCTAGGATAGAGGCCTGGTGCACGGGTGGGGGTGGCTTGTTTGCCCTGAAGGGTGTCCCAGATCAGGGTGGAGGTTCCCTAGGGGTGTGGGGCGGCCTGGGTAAGGGGCCTGTGTTGGTTTGCAGGCTGGCCATGCCCTGGTAACCCAAGCGGAGGCCGTGGTATCTGGGATTTATTTATCTTCTATAATTGAAACTTTGTAGCCTTAAGCAGAGGCCAAGGCATGCCAGGGCAGGTGGAAAGCTTGGCTTCCTCCATTGCTGGGGAAACCTAAGCCTCCTGCTCTGTCTGTGGCTGCAGCCATTTTGGTTGTGTTAATTTGTATATTCGCTCCTGATTTGCTGGTGGGCGTGGCTCATGGGTATATTGGAGGTATGGTCAATTTTCATATTACTCTTTTATTTGACAGGATTGACTCAGACCACAGATTACCTAGGACAATACCTATAGTTGACTGATTATACAATTTAATGACATATACAAAATACCTTCATAGCAACTCAGATTACAGTTTGGATAATTGGGAGTTGTAGCCTTCTAGAGTTGATACATCTAACTGACAATGATACTGGAAAGCAAGTTTTCTGGTTTCTACCGTGTGTACCCAGCACTCAGAAGAAGACTCTTAAGCACAGGAAAGATATGCTGACTGATCAGAAGACATTATATATGACCTCCACACATATTCATCATTCACATGATTGTTTTTTTTCAGTTACAGTTTACATTCAATGCTACTTTGTATTAGCTTCAGGTATACAACATAGTGGTTAGACAATTATATAGCTTACAAAGTGCCCCCCCCCCCAAGTATTTCCAGTACCCAGCTAACATCATACATAGTTATTGCAATATTATTGACCATATTTCTTATGATGTGCTTTACATCCTCATGACTATTGTGCAGCAACCAATTCTTTACATATTTTCTTTCATACTGTCAATGGCACATTCTTCCCTTGCTGGTGATACCGTTTTTGTTTTTTGTTTTTTACAACAAATTAACTTCATATTTTCTTTTTAATTTTACTTTATTTCTACTTCCTTTTCATTTTGTTACTTTTTATTTATTTTTTTTTTCATTTTGTTACTTTTTAATCTTACTCAATTCCTTCCTCCTTTTCCCACCAGTATACTAGTATATTTAAAATGTTATCTCCTTATCAAAGTTTAAGTCCTGGGATGCCACATTTCTTCTCCTTTTTCTTTCTTAACCCTTTACACTCGCTTGCTTTTTTCTCAATTCCTTTATTCTACTCAGGATTTAATTTTTTAAATACCCCATATTTTACAAAGCATGGCAGTAGAATAAAAAACTGGAGTTTCTTTTCATACAAACTTATTTATTTAGATTTTTTTATATTTCAAATTATTGATACATTCAAAGAGTAATTTTAATCTCGACATCCGAGTGCAAAAGGTTAAATCACACAACAGGGGTCTCAAATCCAATTTCTGTGGTGGACTGTAAGAGTCCATGTGGTATTTGAGTTTTATAACTTTAGAATCAATTGAATTAAATATCACACAAATGACCTCTGCATATCAAGATGGAAACAGTCACAGTAGATGAGGCACTAATACTGGAGTCCTGCCAACTAAACTTAGGTTTAATTTGAGAAGATACAAGCTTGAATCAAGGCAGAAGAAAAAATATTTGATATTATCTTATTCTTCAATATAAACATATCTGTTATTGAGAAAGTGATTGGGATCAATGTAACAATTTATAAAATAATTATATCTTTCTTTGAAGACAAAATATTATTATTTGTAAACATTGTCACATATCTATATTAGGCTCATATGTTTCTTCATGAGCATAAATGTAACTACATTGAATAATTTGTGTTAAGTAGCTTATATATGTTCAGCTTTGCTATTCACAAGGTCAAAGGTGATATAGTTTTCTTTATTCTTTTTTGAAACCAAGCATATATAATTTTTAATATCTATTCTGGTGGTGAACTTTGGAGAAATAGATAAGAAATTACTATTCTCTGGAAAGGATGTAAAATGAATAAAAATTATTTAGGTGAACTGCTTCTACTATTGAATCCGATGAGATTCTACCACTGAATCTTAAATTGTATTTTATGAAGCCTGAACTTCCTAATTTAAAAGAACAGAAATTATATTCAGGGATTTAAAGTATTGTTTTCAAATCCCTAAGCAGAATTGCAGTTCTGGTGGGAATATGCAGGTAATCATATAGAATATTAAGGGGGATAATAACCACAGTACCAGCAATCTCACAGCCTGCATTGTTAAAACAACTAGAATCAGGGAAAAGAAAATCCACAGGCAACATATTGTGTTTAAATGTTGCCAAAAGCAGACGTCCACTGCAACCCCTGAGGTAGGTACATGGGAATATATCACAGAAGTAAACACGGTCTCTACACTAGAGGCCTAGAAATTGGAAGCTCAGAAATCACTAGAGAGACATGTATATCCAACCCAATGGGATGAAAAATAAATATAAAATCCCAAAGAACTTTGGGTTCCATTAGAGTGAGATTAATGAAATGATTGGGGTGAAATTACATAGTAGCTGGATGGATGTTTCCAATCTAATCTGGTGCAGTTAGTTTTTGAGGTAATGTGATGGTGATTCACCACTCTGGTTTAAATACCAATGGGGAAAGTTTCAGAATCTAATTATTCCATGAATATTTTCAGTGAGTTAATATCCATGCCATATTTCCAAACTGGGGGAAACTAAGGGAGGGAAATATTGGTATTATGGCTGCACACCTTCTAGTTCCCACCTTGAGATTGGGATGACTGTCTTTGCTCCATGGATTGTCAATGGGTTCACCATATCTAACTTCTCTCTTACCTGAGAGATATCAATTGCTGGTCCATGTTCCATTTAGAATAGGATTGCCCACAAAACAGCCATTAATCTCTCATAACATTTACCATTCTGACTTCTACAAAGAGGGGGTCCAACCAGAAGATATTCATTGTAATTAGAACTAATTTGAAATGCAGCAGAATTTCTGGAGAAGCAAAGTAAGAACACTTTGAAAATAGGATGAGGGTTATTTCCCCAAAGTATCAGATTTGAAAAGTTTGAGCAATGGTTTTTCTCTAAATAAAGGCGTATATGGTAAGACAAAGACAGTGAGATGTAAGAAAGCCAGAACAATTGCTACAATATTCATTTCAGATGATCTCTGGGAGCCAGAGGTGCTATGTTTTTCAGCCTGTTGAAGAAACAAACAAAAATCGTTAACTCGGGAAGCTAGGAAAGCCACTCTGGATGATTCCTATCACGGTTACCCAGGGATCTACCACTAATAGTCCATGAAAATGTATTGGCTACAAACATGACTAGCAAAAAAAACAACAAAGTCCACCTCTAACCAGCAATGCAATGGGAAAGGGGTGAAAAAGATAGCTCCTTTGTTACATAGTTAATGAAAAAGAAAAATTGTACATCAAAACTATATGTTGATACAAACCATAACTGAATCAAAACATGTAATGTCAAATGATAGTCTATATATACTAGAATAAAGCATGGATGAATATCTTCAAAACCTTGCAGTAGAAAGGCTTTCCTGATGTGATATAATCCAGAAGCCATAAAATTACAGATTAATAAATCAGTAACAGCTACAGAAATACTGTACACAAAAGGGAAATACCACTGAACAATAATGGCCCAGGTGCAATACGAGGGGATGGCACTTCTTGCAGGTGCATTGACAAAAGGAACGGCTGGTCCTTCTCAGCTGCTGTTGCCATTCTCAGAGAGGGAGGAGTGGCACAGGCCTGGGTGGGGCTCTGGGAGGAGGTAGATGATGGAGTGTGACAAGAATATGGGAAAGTTGCCCTATCCGGTTTGGCTCAGTGGATAGAACATTGTCGGTCTGCTGACTGAAAGGTCCCAGGTTCGATTTCGGTCAAGGACATGTACCTTGGTTGTGGGCACATCCACAGTGGGAGGTGTGCAGGAGGCAGCTGATTGATGTTTCTCTCTCATCGGTGTTTCTAACTATCCCTCCCTCTCCCTTCCTCTCTGTAAAAAATCAATAACATATATTTTTTAAAAAAGAATATGGGAAACTGGAAATTCTAGAAGCTCATCATGGGCTTGGAGGAGGTCCTTGGCAAAGGCACCAGAACATATGGTTAATCATTTCACACAATCTCAGAGGCAAAATGTTAGTAGATAAGTTCGGAACTGCATTTACATGAAAAGACTAAACAACTTTTCATCCCTGCAAGCTATGTCTCAGATCCAACACAGATTCGTATTCTGTAACAAATAATGCCCAAATTCATATCTTACAAAAGATATTGATATGTAAATGGCTTCTAAACAATGGAGTATAGAAATTCCAAAAGCCCTGTAAAAATAGGCTAAAGATATGAATAAAAATTCAAAGAAAAAGACATCTAAGTGGCTCTTAATCATATGAAAAGATGCTCAAACCGGCTTCTAATAAGAAAATAAATAAAAAAACTTGAAACATTATTTTTTAGTTATTTGATTTATAAAAGTCTAAAAACTTGACAGTGTGTCCTTGAATGCATTTGAAGAAATACATACTTTCATTCACTGATAATAAAAATGCAAAATACTACCATAATGAAGGGAAATTTGCCAATATCTTGCAAATTTGCCATCTGACCTAGCAATTTCACTTCTAAGAATCTATACCAAACATATTGTGCAAAATGAGGGCACAAGGCTATTCACTGAATCAATACCTATAATAGCAACGGATGTTAAAGTATCCAAATGTTCATCAATAGGCAGCTGTTGGGTTAAATCATAGTACTAGTATATCCACAAACGCTGTGACTTTTTGTTGCTGCTCAAGGAAGTAAAATTTATAAAGATGAACTTGGTGAAGCAGGAATTGAGGAGTTGTAACCTCCATAGTGATCAATGATGAATGAAAGAGAAAAATACCTAAGCTTCCAAGATATCTTTCTTTCTTTACATATACATACACCTATTTATGATTATAACTAGTCCCTGACACTTTAAACTCCCAAATGAAACAGATGTTAAATCCAGATTGATTTTATAAGTAATTTTTGGAGGTTGGTTTTGTATTTCAGCACAAAGATGTACTCAATAATATGTATATAATTTACAGCATAACATTCAAAATAGTATGAGTTGGGTATTTTTTTCACAGAAAAGTTTAGAAAATCAGGCTTTTAACAGAAAAGTTTAGAAAATCAGGCTTTTCTTCATTCCTCCCGGTCAACCAATGATAGATGTCTAGCTCAATTCTATACTTTTTGACTACTAGATGTCTGTCTTTCCACTATCATATTAAAAGAGAATACCCTTTTTTTTTTGCCAAAATACTACCCACAAATAAATCAAAATTCTTTTTCTAAGTTTTTATTCAAAATAACTGAATACAGCTTCTGTTTATTCAAAATTGCTAACAATAACAGAAAATCACTATCAATAATTTATATCAATAAAAAGGCTCCATGCATCTTGTCATGAAAATAAATTTAGTTATTTGCTATGTTTTAAGTTTAAAATATTTAAATGTATGTACCATATTATATCTTTCATAGATTATTATTCATAATTGACCCTCCCCTTCCTTGTAAGAGACTTGAGAAGATACATCGCTTATGGAGACATGTTGACTTTTTAGAAGCCTTGAAGGTAGAGTGTAATTTCCTATTCTAATCACTAGACTGACCATGTGACTAGTTTTGGCCAATGTGAGCAAACATAGTTACTCAATGTCCAAGCAGACACTATATGTATTACATGTCTACACTTACTCTTATTCTTCCATTTTACTGTAGAATGCTCAGGTACTATACAGGTAATATTACTTTTCCTGTGTTCTGGAATAAAGAGACATGTCAATTATACCTGAAATGCAGCAAATCTATGGTGTGAAACAATCTAAGCCTGAAGCCTAGCAACTGCCTGAAGCAAAGCTGTAGCCAACCCACAGATACATACTGTGTGAGTGATAATTAAATTCTCATTTTAAGAGATTGTAATTGTAGGATTCTTTACTATTGTAGCATTCCATTAAAAAAACACCATCAAATACTATTTATTATTTTTTTTCCAATGCTTTCATTTGAGTCTTATTTTGTCATAATAATGAACATGTACATATTCTAATGTGTAATTTTGTATATTTGTCTTACATTTTGCTAATGTACTCCATACATTCAATAAGTATTTTTAAAATTAATTTCTAATATAATATATAGTCATTGTGCACTTTCTGGTTGCAGCTTTCTACTCTTTAAAATTCTATTATTTGGGAAAAATAATCATAATAGTTTTATGTGCTGGAAGAAATGAGGTAGTGCTGAATAATGAATAAAATTCAACTATTTAACAAATTTAATTAAATATACCTACCACCATACAAGGCTTGAGTTTATACAATTTACTAATGTTCCTAAAGAAACAATGAGTCAGTAAGAAAAAGATGCTGGTATGATGTGGATTTATAGAAGAACAGGTTAACCAAAGTAAATATATTTTCCATCTCTGCCCAAAGAGAAAGAACAATGTAGCTGATGGCTGCTTAGTATTTTATTCAGTAGCTCAGTTCATGTTTGTTGAATTGAGCTCATTCTGTCATTTTAGCTCAAAATCATTAAACATTTCATTAATCTATCTTATCTGCCAATGACTCTGATTATCATGCACACAAAGCCAACTTTATAAAATAATTTGAATTTCATGTACATCTACCTAGAGGGGGAGAATTCAGTATATCTGCAGACATGTGTATGGTTGCCCCTATGTCAGTAAATGAATGTTTTGTTTTAAAGAAAACACAATGAAATTGACCTTAGTTAATATGGATTTCTTTTCCTCTCTGAGATGGAGCTGTTCTCTAGTAGTTAATTCTGAACCCAATACATTCAATAATTCATTTATTCCAGGGGCTATGTAATGAGTATGGAACAAAGTTATGAACAAAACATAAAAATATCGTCCATGTGGAAGTTGTAAATTTACCTAAGCAATGCCAGCTCTGAATTTACTTGGAGATAGCCTATTGGCCTTCTCTTTTAGGCATATCTTTACAATATCCATCTGTTACAATTCCCATCTGTTTTGTCAGTGGGAATATGTTTTCAGTCATCCAAATCATACCATGCAGGGAAGCCTGTTGGAATCAATGAATAAGAATTTCCCAGAAATCCAGTGATTTAAAGTTTGAATCCCCAATGAGTCAGGGATTATCATAAACATGTGTTCCGTACATAGACAAGTTAGTTCAGTTATTTCCCACAATATTTACTCCCATATTTCTGACTTTATACTACTTGATCTCAAAATAGGAAAATGATAGCATAAAGTGTCCACACATACCTGATAATCTGCACTTTGGATTTTAGTTATTGTTGTTGTCTTTGTTTGTTTCTCATTCTCATAAAGATCCTTGGAAACACCTAACAGAAAACATTCATTATTCTACAAGTACTTACTGAGCACCCATTGTAGGTATGTACTATGTATATCCTATCATGTATCCAAATTATGCAGGAGCTATTGAAGACACTGATGTCAAAAAATTAAGTTGAGAAACAAAATGGGCTGGACTACAATGAAGTTTAAAAAAAATGGGTTTTAGAATTGGACAGAGCTATCTGGAATTCTGATTATGACACATTTAAATGTTTTTGCAAATTTGTAAGGCACATCAGCTTTCCAAGTTTTGATTTTCTTATTCAAAGATGGGATGCAATAACTTGTAATTCTGAGAATTAGGATTTTAAAATGTATCTAGAATCTTGTGACAAAATAACAGCTTAATAATTTCAGAAAGCTCTTACTATTGGAAGAAGAAAAGTCTCTGCTCTTTATTGTAAGACTGACAAAAGCAGTGAGTATGCTTTATGTGTGTGTACATAAGACATTTAAATAACAAAGTGAGGAAACCCAAGACACTCCATTAAGTAACACAAAAGTTCAGGACAAACATAAAATGAAATAAAACGAGGAAGTTAATTGAAACTTCCCAGAAATACAATTTTATAACATGGGAGGACATGTCATTCAGATGAAATAATATTCATAAGTAACTGTTGGTTCCAGTTCTAATAAAATGGTAATTTTATAGTGCTCTGCATTAGGAAATAATGTGAAAAGTTAAACAGGGATTCCTTTCTTAATGGTCTCATTGGATAATAACCTATAGGTTCTCTGCTTTGGTCAGATGGCATTAGGGGTAACTGCTGATGTTTAAGTGTGGAAGGACTTGACAGAATGATGACTTCAGAACAAAATATACACCCACATCTTTGTCCAGAATATCCCTACTGGTGGAAAGATTTACTTTGCTCCTTCTGGATGTCTCTCAGCTTCCCTAGAGGTTATGTCTGCAGGCCTGTATAAACTACATATATAAAAGTCTAAGCGACCATTACAGCTGAATGATCAGACCAACTGGAATGACCAGAATGACTGGTTGACCAGTCGCTATCATGTACACTGACCACCAGGGGGCAGATGCTCAAGGCAGGAGCTGCCACAGCAGGAGTGCCGCTCAGCCAGAAGCTGGGCTCAGCTGGGCTCAAGGCTGATGAGCGCAGCTTGGGCGACGGGAGCCTCTCCCTCCTTCGCAGCAGTGCTACAGAGCAGCGAGCAGTGATGGTGGCAGGCTTAGCAGGGCCAGGGTGAGCAGGAGTGGTGTGTTGCATGGTGCCTGGCCCCAGCTCTGGCTCCTCCCCAGCCGCCTGCCACTTAGTGCACAGCTACATCCCTCATACTCCATAAGCCTGTAGCTACAATCTCCGGAGAACGGTTGAAGCACAGGCACTAGGAGTAACCAGGACGAGCTTGATGCTGGGCTCCTGGAACTCTGCCTCAGGCATTGAGATAAAATCTCATCCCTTACTGATTGCCCCAGAGCTACAGAGGAAGGCAGCAATATAACCTTGTGGCCACTGACAATCCATTAAGTAACACAAAAGTTACTTAAAAGTTAGAGAGATGGATCTGAAGAGTGGGGGTGTGGGCAAAAGAGCATCCCGGTCCCCCAAGATCCCCAACTTTGTATTGTTCACCTCGGAGCATCTCTTATATGGCTCTGAGTGGTGGAAAGCGTACAGCATGGCCCAAGGCATCCACCGAGGACCTCCCAGCCAGCAAGGCACGACCCTAACCGCAGAAGGGACATTTGGAAATATTTTTCAGGAAGCTGCGGGGAGGAGGACAGATTCCCCACAGGATTTCCCGGAGGCTCGTGGGGACGTGGAAACTCCTGATTTCCTTTCAATGTGCACGAATCTGTGCCCTGGGCCACCAGTTCATAGAATAAAGATTTGAAGGAAAATATGAGGCAGGGAGTGATAAAAGACATCTGGAATACTTAAATTCTTCCCTAATATTTGTATCTTCAAGTATTTAAATACCTCCATCTAATCAAATATGCTTCTTTTCTCCTTGAAATAGCACTCTGAGTCTAGTAAGACAAGTATCTTTTGGTGTTTTATAGTTTACAGCAAGTAAACCCAGCTTTACACGTTTTATCCTGGGAAGAATGGGGCTAAGAACCTAGATCTCCTGCTGCAGAAGGTTAAGGCCTCTCTCAGCAGGTGGAAATTAACTGCCTTGCTCCTAAAGAAGAGGCTCCCAGGAGAGTGGCTGAAATTCTGGCCCCTAAAAAACCAATTCCCACATCCTATTTTCACTTTACAGGGAGGCAGATTCTCTTAGGCCAAGGTCAGCATATTGTTCACATTTTAAAACTGTCCTGATTGTTATTATAACAGCAAAGTATCTTGTGACTGAACTACTAGTGTTCTTGCCAATAGAGCAATATTTTGATCCAAAAATTAAATAAATGTTATTTTTCTATAGTTGTACTTACTTCTTCTTCTTCTCCCCACTCCTCCTCCTTTACTTCCTCCTTCTCCTCCTTTTCTTTCTTCTTTTATTACCTCCAAAAAGTAAACCCACGGATTCTATTGCAAACACAGTCTAGAAAATAAAAATTGATATTTAAGAGACTTAAATAAATGTCACTGACAACCAAAACAAATTGTGTGTGTGTATGTGGGGGGGGGCACAAAACAAACATTAAATTGTAAGTTCACTAAAATATATCATTTTTGAACTCTTATCATTTAAATATGTTTGTGGGAGAAATTCTTAAACGCATTGTATGTTTTCTTTTGATTACTTGGTAACTTTTTTCCTTTTAATGATTTAAAAGAAAAATTCAGAATATAAAAAATGGATTTGGGAAGATCATCTTTGCTCAGCATAGGAAAGGATGTTAAATTTTTTCACTCCTCTGTAATAATTGGATTAAGCAAAAAATCATATTTTTATTTAAAACCAGCAGATGCAAGGAAATATAAGAGAAATAAACTTCAATTGATGAACACTTCCCAGATTAAGCAAGGATGGAATGCTTTCATTCTTGAAGCCAGTAGCTAAGTTTGGGAACTAGACTAGCAAATGAGCAAGCCTAGCGCCCGGCGCTCGCGTATGCGCACGCACACACACTCACACACACAGAAGACGGTGTATGCTAAGAAGACAATAACCTGCCAAACTTTTGATAATTGGATAGGCTGTCATATTTGATTCTGGAGGAGAACCAGTGAGTACATTATACTGTCACAATAGATCAGTTCTCTCTAATAACTTTGTTGAGTAAGGAGAGTTAGAGAGCTCAACTGGAAATAAAAAAGAAATGTGTGCTATATAAGGAGATTAAATGTCTATATATTATACACACACAATGTATACAATGTTTTCAGGTCTTTGTTTAAGTTGGTTCTGTTGAACTGTTGTATTACAATATGGGAAGTTGTCCTGTATTTTTATTTCTTTAGGGAGAATTGCATAAAATTTTATTTCTTTTTGATGTTTCAATGAGTTCACTAGAGAAGACATCAGTATCTGGAGTTCTTTTATGAAATAAATATAATTGAAGCTTCACATTGCTTCAACAGACTTGGGATTATTAATATTTTCCCTTTGCAGTGTGATAGTTTTGGTTTAGTGTTTTAAAAAATAATTTGTAGGAAATAACTAAATAAAATGCAACCTACAAAATAGTATAGATATTATATACAAATTATGGGATCATTATGTTGTATGAAACTAATATAATGTTAGATATCAATTATGTCTCAATAAAAAATTAAAAAGTAAATGTTGATAGATTTTAATATATTAAAGTTTAAACTTTATTAGGTAAGATATATAATAAACAAAGAAAAATAACATATTTGAAAAATACTACTGTAGGAAATATCACTCCTGATATATCTACACTAATAAAAGAGTAAGATGCAAATTGACCACACCTTCACAACGCCCACCATCCAATCAGGAGTGAGTATGCAAATTAACCCAACAAACATGGCAATGATGCAGGCGTTCCGCACCATCCCAGTCACTCTGGGCCTCTGGGCAGCGTGGGAAGGCAGCAAGGCGGCTCTAGTAATTTAATAATATATTGGTGCTTGCATTGATGACAGTTCAAGCAATAAAGCTGGTGTGTACTGGTTTCCTTTTGACTGTTGAGTTAACGTCATTTTTGCCATAATATCTCCTCAAACATATGGCACTCATGAGGTACCAACATCATGGCTGGAATTAATAATGACTGTCATTCAAAAATACAGTAATCGGCACTCCATTTTTTTGTCCATGTTCATAGCAGAGGGTATTACATACCTTTGCAATAATTCAAGAGAAAATTCACCTTTAAAGACTGTATAGCTTTTCAATAGCAATAAACATTCTTTTAGAAAAAGGACTTCTCCGTGAACAACACTGACATATTTTTATCATGCTTACCAGTTGAGAAAGAGTATCACATACATCTTATTTAGATCTAACACTGCTGCAAGGCAGACAAGCTAAATATTATTATCGCCATGCTGCTAATGGGGAAAGTGACAGCAAGACATATTGTTTATCAGCCATTTATTTTCCAGCATAGCTCCAAGTAACATTGAGGATTATGGTTAAACAAAAAACAAACAAACATGATTTCTTTCTTCCAGGGAGATCATCACAAATAGCATCAACACAAGTTTCAATGCATTTCAGAAGTATGCTATAACAGTGAAAGGATTCTTACAGAATCAGTTAAATCATAAATTGATCTAGGCCAGCGGTTCTCAACCTGTGGGTCATGACCCCTTTGGGGGTCGAACGACCCTTTCACAGGGATCACCTAAGACATCCTGCATATCATATATTTACATTATGATTCATAACAGTAGCAAAATTACAGTTATGAAGTAGCAACAAAAATAATTTTATGGTTGGGGGTCATTACAACATGAGGGACTGTATTAAAGGGTCGTGGCATTAAGAAGGTTGAGAACCACTGATCTAGGCTAAAGTGAAGAGGATAGAAATAGAGAAATGAGAACAGTTTCCAGCAAGAGCAATAAGTTAAGCAAAAGTCTTGAGGTGTAAAATTGCTGAGTACATTCTATAAATGGAGAAATCATTATAATAATGACAAAAATATAGAGCTGAATAGGCTCAATAGTAAATAAAATGCTGAATGCCTTAAAATGTATTGAGTGTAATTGGAAGTTTTTGAACAATGGCATAATAAGGTCAGATTTATAATTTGGGAAGATCATTCTAGTAAGTAAGGTGCAAATTTTGAATAGTAAAAGATTACAGATTAGAAAACAAATAGGAGATCTAAAATAATCCAGGCAAGATATTTGAGGGACTGAAAATAGACACTGGCAGTAGGAATTTGAAGGTGATAAATTATACTAAAAGATATTACAAAAGCAGAAATATAGGATTTCCTGAATTATTGGCCAGAAAAGGATAAAAGAGAGGGTGTTGTTATTACAGTGATATTGAGGAAGAAAAGTAGAAGAGGAAGTTAGAACTGTAATTTAAGAAGAAAGTATTTTATATTATGAAGACTTTAGTTTTAATTTTTATTACAGAAAAGACACATTCAGAGGTATTGATTTAAAAATGAAAACACTTTGCATTATGGTTAAAAACACTTTGGCTGTCTGTCATATTCAGAACAGACCATGGAAGATAAAAGTAAAACCAAGGTGACATATTATGAGGCATTATGGTAATTAAGGGGAAAAAGAACAGTGGCTAAGACCAGATGGTATCATTGGAGAGGGTGAGATGGAGTTGTATTCAAGATATCTTTTAAATGTAGGAGCAGTGTTTAATGAAAGAGTAGGTATAAGGTGTGAGATAAAGAGGAGATTTAAAAATGATTCCAAAGTTCTTCATCTGAGCAATTTGACAGAATTACCAACAATGTAATGGGATAATCTGAGTATGGGACAGAGTTGGAATAAGTGAAATATCAGGTTTACAGTTTTGGGCTTCTCAGTTTTTCTACTACTTGAGTTTGTCAAATTTAAGATGTTTAGTAGATATTCAAGTGGAGATCTCCAACATGTATACAAACATGAAGAGGATTATTTTTGGGTTGAGACATAAATTGGAATTATAGGCAATTTTAAAAATGTGAGATGGAATGAGACCAAAAGAATGGGGAAAAGGACCATGAACAGAAATCTGGGACACTGAGTGAAACATCCAAGGAGATTAAAAAGGAACAGCTGGTGAGAAAAACTGAGAAAGCAGCATTTCTTAGAAGTCAAGTAAATGAAGTAGGCCAAAGGGAAGTGAACTGTCAAGTGAGATGAGGGATAAACATTGATCATTAAATTTAGCAATAGCACAATCAACACTGACCTCTATGAGAGCAGGGTCAGCAGATTGTTGGGGGCAAAGACACCTGAAAGAGCTGCTCACAATAGAATATTAAAAAGTAACTGAAAGAATAAGAACAGAATTTGAAGAGTTTTGCAGTAAAAGCAAAAAAAGTGGGACCTTGTTTGGTGTCTTACTTGGCATCTAGAGAAAAGATTTGTTTTTTTGTTTGTTTGTTTGTTTTAACTTTTATGTTGAAAGCATTACATATGTCCCCTTTTTCCCCAATGACCCCTTCTATTGTGCCTTCCAAAGAAGTCGAAGCAGTACAAAGTCATTGATAAGGCATTGTAAGCAGGGGTTAGGGAAATCTCCACTAGCTTCAACAACTCTGAAAAGCACAGAAACTGTAGGAATCAGGGGGCTGTCAATTATCTGGTCTGTGTGAAGCACTGATGTGACTGATGCTAGCTCAACCTAGCACTGATCAACCTAGCACAAATTCATGCAGTCCTAAAGGCCTCAGGCAACAGTGACTTTCTCTTATATCCCAACTTCAAAAGCATGTAAGTAGCTTTCAGTATCAGATTTTAAACAGAAATTCTTCCTGAAAAGATTCTGTGAAATGTATATTTAAGAATTTCATTCCTTATGATATAAGAGAGTCTACCTAAAGGGGAAAATAGTGAATCACTGATTCCCTTGAATATTGGCCCACATGGGATAATGAGAGAAAAACTTATTTTTTGTCTAAGTTTGAAATTTTGGAAATTTTATAAAGATGAGAAAAATCCCAAACTTTTTTACAAAAGAATGTCACAATAAATATAGGTTCAATAAAGGAACTTTTTGAACTATAAGAAAAGGACAATATGATATGATTTTTTTTCTATTTTTACAAATTTATTTCAGCATAGGTTCTTTTTTTTTAATAAATCTTTATTTTTCAGATTATTACAATCGTTCCTCTTCCCCCCCCCCATAGCTCCCCTCCACCCAGTTCTCACCCACCCTCTGCCCTTAAACACCCCCCACTGTCCTCATCCATAGGTGTACAATTTTTGTCCAGTCTCTTCCCACACCCCCCACACCCCTTTCCCCCTGAGAATTGTCAGTCCACTCCCTTTCTATGCCCCTGATTCTATTATATTCACCAGTTTATTCTGTTACTTAGATTTTTTATTCACTTGATTTTTAGATTCACTTGTTGATAGCTATGTATTTGTTGTTCATAATTTTTATCTTTACCTTTTTCTTCTTCTTCCTCTTCTTAAAGAATACCTTTCAGCATTTCATATAATACTGGTTTGGCGGTGATGAACTCCTTTAGCTTTCTCTTATCTGTGAAGCTCTTTATATGACCTTCAATTCTGAATGATAGCTTTGCTGGGTAGAGTAATCTTGGTTGTAGATTCTTGCTATTCATCACTTTGAATATTTCTTGCCACTCCCGTCTGGCCTGTATAATTTCTGTTGAGAAATCAGCATAGGTTCTTAAATCTACTCTGAGATTTAAATTAATTATAGTGATTTTTTTTTGATACTGTAGAGTTATTGGTGATTTCCACTTAACCTGTTGTATCCATACTTAATTCCAGTGTTTGAGTGATGAATTCTTTCATATGTTTTATCTTACACAATTTTTATGTCAAATTTTTTGCATTGCCAGGAAAGACATATTATAAATGTCACCAAATAAAATTGTAAAGTTGGGCTTTTGTTTATGCATATAATAGAAATACATTTTTGTTTATATATAAGCATAATATCTGTGTTATTTTCTAGGTAAATATTTGAATATAGGTAGAAAATAAAATATTTTTATTAGCAATATAAGGTGTATTATTATTATTTCTTATGTTTTTTCCCTGTCATATTTACTCTTCTCATACTCTATTTGGCCATTTACTTTCTGACGTTGACAATTTTTTTCTCTATATTTTTTATCCTCTATCTTCTCATCCCATATATTTGTATTAAACAGTCAACTAGATTAGAGTTTTGATCTAATTTGTTTATAGAAGAGTCTGATTTCTATTTTATATTCCAACAATGTATAACAAAAAGCGAAGATATATTAAGTCAATATATAGAATTTTCTGGTTGACTAAAATTGTCTAAATTACTTGCTTTATTGGTAGTGATTAAAGTATTAATTTATACTACTTAATAATTCCAGATTTTATTTGAAAGTTCCAGAGAAATAATTAAAATAAGAGGAAATATATAGCTAAATATTAATTGGAGAATACTGGATTCAAATAATTCACAATTTTTAGTAGCTCAGCATATTGAAGGCATTGTAAGTAAGTAAATAAATAAATATTAAAGAAATTATGTCCAGTATATCTGCTCTTCATTATATTCTAATGAAAATTTTTGAGGCTGGCAGGAAATTGTACAGGATATAATGGATACCTATTCAGCTGTATAAAATATAACCTATATTTTAATGCCTAGTTTTCTGTCAATACTCTTATTTAAAATTGCCTTATTGTAAGTATTGAAATCAGGTAAGGCAAAACCTCCACCCTGTAGCTCTCAATTTATTTAGGTCTTTTTTAGGTTACCTTGGCAAGATTTTTCCAGATTTTAGTATTAGGTTCTGCACATTTTTCATTAAATTTATTCTTTTTTAAAAAAAAATTATCTTGATTGATGAAAGTATTATAAATGTCACTTTTTCCCTCATTGACGCCCCCCACCCTGCTCACTCCCCTCCCCCTGGCTTCACTGCACTATTGTCTGTGCCCATGGGTTATGCATATATGTTCTTTGGTTAATCTCCCACCACTCATTCCCCAACCCTGGCCTTCCCTCTGAGATTCATCAGTCTATTCCATGCTTTTATGTCTCTGGATCTATTTTGTTCATCAGTTTATTTTATTCATCAGATTCCACATCTAAATAGAGATCATGGGACACTTGTCTTTC
Source organism: Ia io (assembly GCA_025583905.1). Taxonomy (NCBI): domain Eukaryota; kingdom Metazoa; phylum Chordata; class Mammalia; order Chiroptera; family Vespertilionidae; genus Ia; species Ia io. The sequence goes on from JAJQQW010000003.1 coordinate 54,697,658, forward strand.
TCTCACTGGTTTATTTTGCTTATCATAATACTCTCCAGGTCCCTCCATGCTATCTCAAAGGGTAAGAGATCCTTCCTTTTTATAGCTGCATAGTATTCCATTTTGTAAATGTACCACAGCTTCTTATTCACGCATCTACTAATGGACACTTGGGCTGTTTCCAGATCTTAGCTATTGTAAATACTGCTGCTATGAATATAGGGGTGCATATATTCTTTGTGATTGGTGTTTCAGGATTCTTAGAATATATTCCTAGAAGTGGGATCACTGGGTCAAATGGCAGTTCCATTTTTAATTTTTTGAGGAAACTCCACAGTTTTCCATAGTGGTTGTACCAGTCTGCATTCCCACCAACAGTGTACAAAGGTTCCTTTTTCTCTATATCCTCACCACCACTTGTTGTTTGTTGATTTATTGATGGGAGCCATTCTGGTAGGTATGAGTTGGTACCTCATTGTTGTTTTAATTTCCATATCTCTGATGATTAGTGATATTGAGCATTTTTTAATAATATTTCTTGGCCATTTGTATGTCCTCTTTGGAGAAGTATCTATTCAGGTCTTCTGCCCATTTTTTAATTGGATTGTTTCTCTTCCTTTTGTTGAGTTGACATTTTTCATTACATTTATTCTTTACTTTTAAAAAAAAGTTATTGTAAATGGAGACTTGTTTTATTTTCTTTTTACATCTGATTATCTATTTCATATCAGATATGAGTGTAGGTCTCTTTCATTCTTGACATTGTTAATATGTTTATTTTCTTTTTGAAAACCAATATAACTATATTTTTATTTATTTCCTCACTTTTTTTGAAAATCAGATTTAGTTTTATTGATTTTTATCCCCTTTGGTCTATCTGTTTCATTTGATTAATGTCTGCATTTATCTTTATTATTTAATTTTATCTCCTTTGTGACTATTATCTTATTTTTCTAGCTAATGTTCTCTTTTTTGTAACATAAACATTTAGAGCTATATATTTTTATGCAAGCTTTGCTCTTATGTCCTTTAACAACTTGATATGTGTTTTTTTTATTATCACTTGTTCAAAAAATTTTTGATGATGTTTTTCTTGATGCATACTTTGTTTAGAAATGCTGGTATTTCTTTAAATATTTTATTTTTGTTGATTTACAAACTAATGTATTGTGGACAGAGCTCTTTCTTTACAGACTTATATATTCTTTTTCTATATTAGTTTTTTCTTCGTGTTTAAAATTTATTATTGACTCTATTGCAAATGTCCCCCATCCCCTCCTTTACCAAACTCCACCCAGCCCCTACCCCTCTCCCACTGGCCATCAACACACTGTCGGTATCCACAAACATTCTTTAGTCTATTAATACTTGTTTCATAACTGGCATATATTCTATTTTGGTGCTAGTGCAATGTGTGCTCAAAAATGTAAATTTGTAAAGTCTGCGGTTTCTGGGTTTGGTGTTCTATAAATATCAGGTAGGTAGGGTGATTGATAGTACCATTCAGCTTTTCTATAACCAAAATGAATTTTTTGTTAAGTTGCTGTATCAATTATCTAGAGAGTATATGATTTAGACTTGTCTATATCTTCTGTTAGCACTGTATTTACTCAATATAATTTAAATCTCTGTTATTAATACAAATACATTTATAACAATTATAATTTACTAAAAAATGAAGCATTAATCATAATTAGTGCCATTTTTTCCTTAAATATGAGTTTTGGTTTTGGTCAGATACTATTATAGCCAGGCCTGAATGCTTATGTTTCCTGTGAGAATATAATCTTTTACAACTTATTGTATTTATTTATTTTCATCATTACATGTTAAGTGGATTTCTTATAAGCAGTACATAATTGGGTCTTCCTTTTCTTAAGTAGTCTAACGATGCCTTTTAATTAGATAGCTTAATATATTTAATATAAAGTAGGTATTGATATGGTTATTTTAGGATCTATAGTACTAGAGGGATTACAAGGAGTCAATAGAGAAAAAAGGAGACATCTGCAATACTTTCAACAATAAAGATAAAACAAACAAATAAATAAATAAATTTTTCATTTTGGTATTTTTATTGTTAGTCTATAGAAATATAATTAATTTTCCATGTTAATTTTATATGCTTACTTTTTTATTGTTGAAACAGGTTTGTGTGTATGTGTGTGTAGACTATGATTTTCAAAAGATAATCATGTTATTTGTGAACAAAAATAATTTAACTTTTTCATTTCATTAGATGTCTTTTATTTAGTTTTCATGCCTAATCCTAATTTCTCTGGCTATTCCTTCAAGTATAATATTGAATTTTTGTTTGTATTTTTTAATACAAATTCACAAATTAAAATGTATTGAGGAGGAAACTGGTCTTGCAAGGCGTGTCAGGCCATAAAAACTGTGAACAATACGCTGTCCTGGGGAAGGGGGGAAGGGTCACTATTGCTGGCCCCAGGTCAGATCATCGGATATGGCCTGGGGACCCCCAACACCTAGGGGCCTTCCTATAAACCCACGAAAGGGGGCAGAACCATATCTGCAAGACAAAGACCCCAGAAGGCTATAAAAAGTGAAGCCCTCTGTGTGTTTCTTCACTCTGATTTGGAAATTATTCCCGGAGTCCACTAGTGTTAATAAACGGGGTCCCTCCCTTTCTCTAGGAAGCCTGCTTGGTATTTCTTTGGTCTTCTGCAACATTTGGTTCCCTGAACCAGGAAGCTAACTGTGTTTGGTTCTTGCCTCTGGTAAGTGCACAGGGTTTGGGGCCCGGGGCATGGGACAGGCCTCCGGAAGGCACGCCGCTGATTTTAGCATAATTGAACTGGTGGCGGGGGGAGCTCCAGGCACTCCCGGACCTCAGCCCAGGACCTGGCTGGCATATGGAGAAAGTGGACGGACACCTTTGGACCTATCGACAGAATCGGTAAGGTAGGGGCCCCAGTCAGTCAGGCCCACTCCAAGTGAGTGGAAGGGGGAGCCTGATCACCTCCCCGGAAGTCATAAATTTCTCAATTTATTTAGGTCTTTTTTAGGTTACCTTGGCAATATTTTTCCAGATTTTAGTATTAGGTTCTGCACATTTTTCATTAAATTTATTCTTCTTTTAAAAAATTTATCTTGATTGGTGAAAGTATTATAAATGTCACTTTTTCCCTCATTGACTCCCTCCACCCTGCTCATCCCCCTCCCCCTGGCTTCACTGCATTGTTTATATTTTTTATACAAAAAATTGTATAATTTTTTACAATTATACAATTGTAAAGACAGCCCACCTGGGCCTCATTGACACCCCACTGTCATCACCAGATGAGGTACTGTTCATGGATGGGAGCAGTTCTGTCCAGGGAGGAATCAGGTATGCGGTGGGCGGTGGTGGTTGCTTTGGACCGAAACATCTGATCTCAGGCGCTCGCCCGCAGGACTTCGGCACAGAAGGTAAATCAGTCCTCAGGTAAATCAGGAATGAGGACTCTGCAAGTGAGTGAATTCAGATTCACTTAAGGACTTATGGGTTCACTCTTCTGTTTGTTTGTGTGTGGGACTAGCCAATTTGCTACCGAGAAGGGGGGCTGGATGCAGTCTTAACTCCTCCGGTGGGTTCTCACAAAGATGTTGGTCGAGAATTCTGTTCTGGGGCATGGGTGCTGGGAGTGCCCCCATGCCTATCTGGGGAGTAGGGTATTATCTGCTCAGCTCCAGTCTGGGCTAGTCTACTGAGAGAGTGTGAGTACGGATGTTTGTCTGTCTTGGCATAATTATCTGCTGATTAACTGGTCTGTGTGAAAGCAAAAGCTACTTTGATTTTCTGTTCACTCATCTGGTTAACATGTTTGATTTGCTGAAGGCTGAACCCGTGATGGTCTGCAAAAGTCTCAAGCAGAGCTGTTGAGTTAGTTTCCTCAGAGACGTTTGCGACGTTTGCTCTCTATCACGGGAGGAATCAACCCACTTAGTAAAAATTTCTGTCTATGTTTGTGTACTAGGGACTTTGGTTTACTCTGTGATTTTGCTGTGTTAGGTTGAAATTTTGGAATTCTGGGGTAGATTTAAGGGTATTGGTGGCTTTTCTTGTCTGACTGGGACTTTCAGGGGCGGGGCTCACAGCTCCGCAGGGCAGAGAGATTTTACGGGCCCTGCCCCCTGCCTATGTTGAATTAAGGATCTTTTCTTTCAGGAGACCCTCCAGGCTTTTAGTAAAATTTCCCTGTACCCTTGTCATCCTCTGCCTTCTTTTCCAGGCCGACTAAGAGTCATTTTCCTCCACAGGTCGGAGCCCAGCCTCCGGGAGGGAGGGCTACTACAGTGATGGCCTGTACTTTTCTCTGAAACTCTGCTGTTTCTATTTCTCCCCTCTGTAGGAATTGTCTTTCTCTTCCTCACAATAGGAAATAATGCAGGCCAGTGTCATTTGGCTTGCTGGTTAAAATAAGGCAATGGGCCCTGGAATCTGTAAATGTGGCCGTGAATGAAGCTGGTCAAATGTACTGAAAGGGTTCGGTACCTGTTGCTGCTAGCAGAGGAGGGACTGATATCCCCTTCCAGTGCACTCCCTTGGGAGAGGCCTGATCGCTGCTCTGCCACAGGGGATGGGTACGAAGGCAGGGGCCTGGTACCCAACCCCCTGACACAGGAGCGCTTTGTAATATGCAGGGCTATTTCTAACTGCAACTCTGGCTGTTTTGGACTGGCAGCTTATGGCAGGACCCTGTAACTAGTAAACAGGGTTAACAAAAAGGCAAAGGAAAGGCACTCTCCCTGGACTCAGGAGGGAGCCTTCAGGACTTTGAGATTCTCCATGAGAGGAGAAGTCTGACTGAAGGAATGGCTGAGACCCCGTTGGGTTGGGAGGACCGGAGGCTGCATATTGAACTTGTAGACTGCAGTTTGCTAGGCAGAGGTCCAAGCCCAGTTGTATAGGGGTTAAGCTACCTATGTACAGTGAAGCAACTTTCTCCTGTGCCAGAATACATTTTGGGGAATTGGACAGACTGTGTTTGTGGCTGGAAAGAGGAACCAGCCGCCACGCACAGCCCTGACAGTGGCCTGCAGAAAACTGTATAATAGACTTAGATGATACCTGCGTCTTCATGGACATGGCTCCAGAGAGACAAGGATGTTGTGACTCTTACTATTCTAATTGCTACAGTTTGTCTCTGCCAGGTCACAAGCCCACCTCCTTCTGTGCCCAGGCCTCATCGTCCTTCTGACAGACAGCAAGGATCTCTTGGATCTGAGAGAAACTTCTGACCCATCTCAGCATGGAAGTAATTACAGAATAGAATTTCAACTCCCATTTTCCCTGAAGGAGTTCAGAGCCAGGATCCTTGAGGTAATATATAAGGCAGTGAGACAGACATGAGCAGAGCAAAGATGATGGGCCAACTGGCACTACCAGATGTGTTTGTGAGACAAGGGGCATAGCCAAAGGGGTCCTCGCCCAGAGTCTTGGGTCTTGGAAAAGACCAGTGGCCTACTGGTCCAAGAGACTTGACCCTGTTGCATCCGGTTAGCCTGCATGCCTCTGGGCAGGAGCAGCCACAGCTATGCGGTTGAGGTTTTGCTTGGGAGCACACCGGAGCGCTGGATATCAAATGCTCAAGTCATCCAGTTTCAGGCTCTTCTGCTACCAGCCTCCTTCCTGATGATGACCCTGAGGAACCTCTACATAACTGTTTAGAGGTCGACGGCTTTGTAAAGACAGCCCACCTGGCCCCACTGACACCCCACTGGCATCACCAGATGAGGTACTATTCATGGACGGGAGCAGTTCTGTTCAGGAAGGAATCAGGTATGCGGGGGCAGTGGTAGTAGCTTTGGATTGAACGATCTGATCTCAGGCACTTGCCCACAGGACTTCGGCACAGAAGGCCGAGTTGATTGCCCTTATTCAGGCTCTCTGGTGGGCAAGAGAAGAATCAGTGACAATTTGTGCTGATGGAGGGTATGCGATTGCAACAGCTCACCTGCAGAGTGCTATTGCAGTGTTTGGGGACTCCACAGAGGCAAGAGGGAACCGGGCCGCAGACGAAGCTGCCCGGAAGGCTGCCCTGGAAACCAGTGGGGCCTCTACAGATTCTGGTGGGTAAAGGCTGAAATCCATAACTAATTTTTACTCAAGTTCTTACAGGCTTTACAGTCTACCCAGAAAGCAATCCAGAAGCACGGCCGAGACGTTCTGCTTGTACCAACTTCTGATCCGATCCATCCCTTCCAACCTGGTGACTCTGTTTGGGTAAAGACCACCCAGGGACTGACTCCTACCTGGAGGGGACCACATACCGTCATCCTGACCACCCCCACTGCTCTCAAGGTTGCAGGACTGAACACCTGGATACCAGAAACACCCCCTAAGGATTCGTTGCTCCACAAGGCTAAAAGAAGCCTGTGGGACAAGGGGGGCAGAAATGAGGAGGAAACTGGACTTGCAGAACTTGTTATCTCAATGCAGAGGCCATGGAGCTGTGAACAATGCACTGCCCAGCGGGGGTGGGGGAAAGGTTGTTATGCTAGTGCCAGGACGGACCATCGGATGTGGCCTGACACCTGGGGGCCTTCCTGCAGGGCCACGAAGGGGGCAGGGGGCATATCTGCAAGACAAAGACCCCAGCGGGATATATACAGACAGGCTCTCTGCATGTTTCTTCACTCTGATTTGGAAATTATTCCCAGAGTCCACTAGTGTTAATAAAAGGGGTCCCTCCCTTTCTCTAGGAAGCTTGGTATTTCTTTGGTCTTCTGTAACACCCCAAAATTCCTGCTTCACTGATAACAGATTTTTAGGCCATGGTAACAATTTCAGTGCCGTGGAGATTCACTGAAGGGTGCCAACATGGGAATAACACATTTATATGTGTTCTTAAATAATTTTGAGTTAGCTATTAAAAATCCAAATTTTAGAAATCATTATCTGGGAGGTCAGTGTAAGCAGTGGCTTATTTATGAAAATAATGAAATCTAAATTGAGATAGAAATAATGCATAAGAGCTAGTCCAAAAAGTTACTCTTTAGCCTAACATCTAGACTCATGGTGAACAAATTTCTCTGTTCTTTTCAGGCTTATCTCCGAATAGTCTACTTTCAGGTCTCTCTATTCTATCAACATTGATTTATTTATATTCTTCTTTCAGAATGAATGGCTGTATGATATATCTACCCATGTTTAATTTGCCATTACAATGAAAATATTAATAAATCATTCACTGAGATGGGTTGATACTAGTTATGCATTTTATATGTATTAACAATTTCTACTTAATGTAAAATAGAATGAAATTACTTCATTCCCTCCTTAAAACAACAAATTCTAATATTTTATATATAGTATGTAAATATGTCAATTTTCTATATTTTAGATTGTAAAATGAAATTACAGGACATGAATTTGTTTTTCAAATATTATTAGTACATTTTAAAATTTAATTGTTATATTGTAGAATTCAAAGTAAAACATCTTTTTGTGTGTGTGTGCATATCTGTCTTCAAATGCTTATGTCTTGGAGTCCATGCACCTCATTTTCCTTTGTTAATGTTAATCCTGAATACTTATTGAAACAGGAATTTTTAGGGGTGTAAAAGACAGGTTTAGGAAATGTTAGAAATTTTAGCAATAAAGGGGACCATGGAGGAAGCACAGGGCTGCAGAGCAGCAGAAGGTCTATTTCCATAGAATGGGGGAGCTGAAAAGCTGCAACAGGTACATTTCCATAGAATGAGGGAGCTGGGAACAGCAGAAGGTCTATATTTACAAAATAAAGGGAAGGAAACCCCTCATTCAAAGGGAGAAGAAGAAAGCCAAAATAGGAAAACAATAAGGAAGGAGAGGGGAGAGCTCAGAAGTTACTATAGTGACCAGTCTAAGGGAATAGTGACCAATCAGAGGGGATATCAAGGCACAAAGATCTGCAGCCTTTATAAACAGTAGGAAAACGAGACTCAGTGGGACTCTTTCCCTGTCCCCAGGTGGGAATCTGTGCTGTGAGGTTCTTTCCCCTTCCCCACGTGGGAGTCTGTACTTGTTCTTCAATAAAATTTCCACCTTTGCTGTACCACCTTCCGGCCATGGATTCATTCTTCGACTCTGTCAGGCAAAGAATCCAGGGAACCATCCTGCCCAGGGGAACACCGCGTGTTCCAGTCCAAAAAATTCTGTTTCATTATCATATGAGATTACAAATAAACTAAGTTTGTTAAATTAAGTAGGAAATAAATACATCAAAATACACAAGTTAAATAGTGTTGGAATATAATTATTTAGTGATTGAGGTGGTAAGCACCATCTCTATTTTGCTGACAAATGTCTAGCATCCTATTTTAACCAAAGGACAATGTAACTAATTTCAGTAAACTAAAGGCTAGTCAATTTATAGTGGAATAAAAAGGTTGAGAATTTCTTCAGTTTCTCAGTCTCCAGTCATCCTTTATGCAGTGGCTATATCATCAATTCATTCTTAATGCTTTTGCATTTCTAAGAATTCTAGATTATTTAATAAATTTTCAGTTTTGTTTTTCAGAATCCTCTGGGTTGTCGTTTAATTTGTTAAACATATCAAATACAGTTATTTCAAAGTTCTTATTTGATGATTCTCATTACTGAATCAAAATATCTGAATATTGTTCATCTGTTTATGTTGTGTACTTGTGCTTTTGTTTTTAGTCAATTCTTATGCATTGGCATGTATGTTTATTTTGTGTGTTTTTTCTTTTTCTGATTCAATATCACACTCAAATGCATAACTATAAGAAACATTTTTGAACTCAGAATACTATTTCTATCTCCAAGAAGGATTTAGTTGTCCTCTGCTAAACAACTAAAGTGGGTGTATGTGTTGGAGGTGGTGGTGGTCGGGTGGAGTATGCAGAACACCTTAAACCAATCAGGATATAAATGTTTAAATATAGGTTTCAGGCTTTGGGCTAGCTGTTAGATCTTCAGTTCATTCTTGTAACTTGTTCCAGGGTGAATTCCTTGGACTCTCTTTTTTTTTGGTATGTACTGAAACGAGTGTTCTCTATGTAGCCTCAAGAACTTATAAAAATCTCTGCTTTTCGTCACTCTGCTACCACTTTCCAGTTTGGAAATGCCTTGAGGTGAAAACAGTACTAGATAGTACTAAACAGTACATCTTTGAACTTCTTTCTAGCCTCTTGCCACACAAGTCCTTTTGTCTCTAGTATTCCCTAAAAAATTTTATAAACTACTTTTTTATTTTTTTTTTTTTTACTTTTTCAGTGGGAAATTTATTCTGAAAAAAAAAAATTCCCAAATCAGAAAGTTATAACTATAAATCTTAAACATAAACATTTTAGATAATTCTAGCTCCATTGTAAAAATTACATCTCACAAATTTCATCTGGTTTGGGAGATTGGAAAGTCTGAGATGTCTGTGCTTTCTCTATGTGTTTTTGGCTCATATCAAATGGAATTAATTACAAGCAGACCCATAGGAAGCCCACAAATTGGTTAAAATAATTTTGTTGGATACAGACTTGAGTTTTAATCCAAGATTTCTGGGCTTAGAAGGTCCTGTGTTATCTGGCCTCTGCACATTTCTAGGCTTCTATTCCTGAAATTCTCTACCTGGACTCCATCACCATTGGCTTCCTTACTGGTCCTCAAACATGCCACGGCCACTCTTGTTCTGGGAGTCCTTGACCACAAAGTTTCCTATAGTTGGACTGCTCTCCCTTCAGATCTTCATGTGTCTGGAACTTTCTTGTCCTTCCACTTTCTAATCAGTAGAATATATTATGCCCACTATTTGAACTATATGAACATAGCCTTCTCCTCTCTATTTAAAGTAGTCAACTCCTGACTAGTTAATCACTATTGTGTTATCCTATTACTGTTTTTGAAGTACTAATCATAGTCTTAAATTAGTTATATACTGCTTAATATATAATTAAGTTTAATTAATGTGTAATTAAGTTTGCACATGACTATGGGGTGATATTTAAGAATGAAAGGTATCTGTTTTATTAATATATTTTTATTGATTTCAGAGAGGAAGGGAGAGGGAGAGAGAGATAGAATCATTAATGATGAGAGATAATCATTGATTGGCTGCCTCCTGCACACTCCTACTGGGGATCAAGCCTGCAACCCAGGTACATACCCTGACTGGGAATTGAACCTGTGACCTCTTGGTTCCTAGGTAGATACTCAATTGCTGAGCCACACCCAGCTGGGCTGAAAGGTATCTTGACTAGGATATCCCACAATCTTGAAACCCCATTGACATAAACTAGATGAGTCTAATACTGATGATAAAATGGATTAATAAGGAACTCCTCGTTAACAAATTAGGGATGGAAAAATCTTCTTGAACTTTATGAAAACATGAAAAAAGAATTATTATTTTATTAAAATAGCATTAGAGTGATTTTACATCTATATATATAAAACCCTAAGTGACCAGTCAACCGTTTGAACAGTCAACCATTTGACAGGTTGCTATGATGCACACTGACCACCAGAAGGCAGATGCTTAATGCAGGAGCTACCCCCGATGGTCAATGAGCTCCCACAGCGGGAGCACTGCTCAGCTGACAGGCACCAGATACCGGGCTCATGGCTGGTGAGCGCAGCTGCAGTGGCTCGAGCTTCTCCCGCCTCTGCCACAGTGCTACCTAGCAGAGGCAGCGGCAGATGCAGCAGGGCTGAGTGGGAGCATGGGCTCAGGCTCCTCCCCAGCTGCCTGACCGCTTCGCACACTATTACATCCCTCAGGGGATGTCAGACTGCTGGTTTCAGCCCGATCCCCACAGGTAGTCCGACATCCCCTGAGGGGTCCCATATTGTGAGAAGGCGCAGGCCAGGCTGAGGGACCCCACTGGTGCACGAATCCGTGCACTGGGCCTCTAGTTTCACTATGATCATGGTGGGTCTTCATGAAGAGAGAATATGTTATTCACTTTAGTTATTAACACTTATTAAGGAAAGTTTTTATATCTAATGATGATTAATGAAAATGAGATGAATAAATATGGTGAAGTTTTCTATTTACTTAAAAAAAGGAGTTTTGTTGGTAAAGAGCACTAACCTCCAGCAGAACTAAAGAGGACTAGATTTTATTCAGATGTTAAAGAGGTCTCTTGGACTCTAACTTTCTATGGAGGATAAAAAAAATCAACCTGAGAAAGCTAATCTTTCTATGTAGGTTTTTTAATTTTTTTTTTTTTTAAATAAGGAATCAATGAGGGCAGTGAACAAGGAATTCCCCAGAGGTCTGCAACACTAAATCAACTTGCACTCTAGTTTGCTGATATATTTTTATTCAAAAGGTGGAATAATGTAAATATAAATTAAAATCATCATTGTGGTTCTAAGTATATGGTGCTTCAGATTTCGCAAGATGGAGTATCCGAATGTTTGTCAAAATTGAGTCATTAATCTCAGTGCCATAGCATTTCTCTGTAACACTTATGATCAGTCAATGTAAAATTTTTCTGTTGAATGTTAAGGTTAAAATTAAACACTCTTTATGTCTAGTTCAGCTACAGAGCACTCTAGTTAAATATATCTGTTGATTTTAATTTTTTACTTAGTTTAATACTTAATTGTTCAATTAGTCTTGTCTTTGATACCCAAAGATTGGAGAATTATAGGCATGACAGAAGTCGTCTAAAAATTATTTTGGGGAAAAATATCCTAAAGGGATAAATCAAGATTTATTTATTTCTGTATGTTTTAATTCAGTAAACCAAGCATATACTACTTTTTGTTTTAATTTATCTTTATTCTTGAAAGATTCCTTTAAATCATACATTGGGAACTCTCCCAGGAACCAGAAATTAGATGTATTAATGCAATACTTCTTACTCTTAGGATAGATTAACCTGACAATGTATGGCCTAGACGTATCCATGATGACTGCCATTTGCCTCTCATTCCCCCCATAATAAATGAATATCTATTGTGGTTATTCTGTCTCTGTCTTATCATTGTATCTTGAGTGTTCTGGGTGACAGATCAATTGTCTTTTTAAATTGTAGGTCCCCAGGTCAAAAAATGATGCATCTGAACAATTTCATCTGTACTGATGTATATCGTAATATTCTGGCTTTTGAACCTGATGCCATGATTTGATTTGTCTTTAGAGACTCTTGAAATAAACTGAATGCGCTTTGCAAGTGTGAAAGGCATGAATTTGGAGGGCATCAAACAGAACATGGTAAATTGGTTTCTAAAATAGTCCCCTTCTTTGTATCCTATGCTCCATGCAATATGACTTTATATGTCTATTAAATGGTATCTATTTCCCACTGGAAATGAATCTCAGATGGCCTTGTGATTTGTTTTGACTAGTGTGATCAGTCAGAGTGGTAGAATATCAATGAATTATGTAAGTCTAGGCCTTAAAAGTTTATTTTATCCTCTGGAATATATACTGTGCCTTGAGAACAAGAGTTGCTGGCCAACAGCCAGCCAAATTCCACACACAGAGTGATGCCATTATAAATCAGCCAGCCTGCAGTGTTCTTGCCAGCTTAACCCTAATGCATGAGTAAGCACAGCTGAAGCTAGATGAACCACTACAACCATAAGATTAGCTTATTAGGCTTATATGCTTGTTAGCAATAATAAATGCTTACTTTTAGAGCCACCAGTTTTTGGGTGGTTTCTTATGCAGCAATCTATACTAATAAAAGCATAATATGCTAATTAGACTGGATAGCCAAACTACCTTCCAGACATCATTCCAGACGTCCTTCCGGACTAAGCTGTGGTGGCGGGGGCCGAGGCAGAGGTGGTTAGGGGATATCAGGCAGGCAGTGGAGCAGTTAGGGTTGATCAGGAAGGCAGGCAGAGGCAGTTAGGGGTGATCAGACAGGCAGGCAGAGGTGGTTAGGGGTGATCAGGCAGGCAGATGAGTGGTTAGGGGCAATCAGGCAGGCAGGCAGGCCAGAGGTTAGGAGCCAACAGTCCCAGATTACCAGAGGGTGCAGGCCAGGCTGAGGGACCCCCCGTCCCATGCACAAATTTCATGCACCAGGCCTCTAGTAAGTACATAATACACCTTTGTCATATGATTATTTTCTCAGAGCTTTAAAATATAATTATTTCATACGTTTGAGATGTATATATCATTCAGCTTCTGTCTATGAAAATATTTAATTGCCACACATGAAAACGTGTTGGACATTTCTTTTAGATTAAAAAATCAACTTCAGATGTAATATCTGATTAATAAATGTTTGTTCTTTTTTTCCCCAAATCTTCTTATTTATAAGTTCTTAAATTTTAGGACATGATCTCATATGACTTTATGTGAGTAACATTACCATTAGTTACCTGTTCTTTTCTGCATATAGATATTTTTCTTTATATACCTCACAAACTTTAAAAAATCTATGTGTCAACCATATTTGTGCAACTTTTTATAAAATATATTTTTATTAATTTCAGAGAGGAAGGAAGAGGGAGAGAGAGATAGAAACATCAATGATGAGAGAGAATCATTGATTGATTGTCACCTGCATGCCCCACACTGGGGATCAAGCCTGCAACCCAGGCATGTGCCCTGACTGGGAATCAAAAAGTGACCTTCTGGTTCATAGGTCAATGCTTCACCACTGAATCACACTGTCAGGCTATTTGTGCATCTTATATGCAAGTTTAGATTAAAATTCTATCACATAGTTAATGACATCCCTGATTAAATACAATCTTTTCTTGTTAGCCATCTGTTGCTTTTTACATTTTTGGCAGTTAATTTTATATATAACTATCTGCATATGGATATTCTTATTATATATTCCTGATCAGTCACTTCAGTTTGTCCCATTGCCTTTTTCTTTTTCCCCTAGATGAGTGAGATCATGTGCTATTAGAAATACACTTATAAGAACTGAAAATGAGACAACCATTGCCTTTTTCTTAAAACACAAGCTGTATACAATTCATCATCATGGAGCAAAGCCTGACTCATGAAAAGTAAATGGTAGCCATGCTTTCTAAATGCAATTTCATACATAGCTACCTGTATACAGTTCTCTCTTATTTTATGTCACTTAAATTTTTTAAAGTAATTTCCAAAAGTTGTGATTTAATTTATCAATTTATCAATTTTTACATTCTATAATATGTTAGTTATCATGCTGTGCTATTTGGAACCTACAAAATGATTGATATAATGAATATTATAGACAGATGCTGAGAGATGAGTTTGCAATATTCCCCTGTAGGGGAGCACAGGAGACTTGGTTGGAAAGCGTATAAGGAGGAAATTTTGAAAAGGGGAGTTGGTTGAAGGCAACCCATCCCTGTTTCTCCGAATTCTGACTTAGGGAAGTTGGCTGAAGGCAACCACCCCTAATTGTTCCTTTACCTTTCCAAACAAATCTGTGTATGTGTGGACTCTTGGGTGTTGACTGGAATCTTTATGCTTAATCTTTAGGTGTCCTTGTTTAAAGGACACTGCAGAAACATGTGCCCTCCCAAGATTACTTACCCTACTGATTGTATCTAAAATAAATTTTATCCTAAACTGCTATTACAATAAAAGCCTGAAGAGGCAGGCAAAAGAGGCTGTCTGGTACCTATAGCCAGGCAGTCCCTTAGCCCTCTCTTTCACAGCAATCCTGTGTCAGAGTAATCATTCATCTGACGCTCAGGGTCTGCTGGTCAGCGCTGGCAATCCCCCACTTCCATCACTTCAAAGTAGTTTAGTTCAAACTGAAAAATGTAAAATATCTCTCTTTCTCTCGTGTGCGTGCACACAGGCGTGCACACACACCACACATAAACACACACACTATACATACATACACACACAAACACACATACACACTAAAACACATGCACAATATGATAGGAACTTCCTGGCCAGACACCCACCCACCCACCGTGACTTTCAGCGAGATTGAGATTCAGATGTCCTGCGAGGTAAAGGCCAAGCCCAGTGTCTTCAGGCCGCCCCTGTACCTTTTGCCATCGCCCACACCCAACCTCGAAATCAAGTTCACCAAGGTAAGTGTCTGGGGAGGACCTGCCTTCACAAGATATCCTAGACCCTTTCTTACTTCCTCTGCTGGTCCCCGGAGCAGTTTCCACTCTGGAGTCTAGTCTCTGTGCAGGTAGGACTTGCCTCGCTGTATTCACCCGTCTCTCCAAACATTGGGAAGAGGTTTGTTCTGTGCCCTCCCATCTCTTATGAAAACAAAAAGAATTGTTAGTATTTCGGTCTGCTCAGGTTTTCACTTTTTAACACACAGAGACTTCCAAGCCCCTTACATGCTGAAGTGGAAGTTTGCTAATTCACTGTGCAGTTTCTTCTCATGTAGCTCTCTCAACAATGTTGTGTATCTCCTTGTTCTGTTCTAAGTTTGCTTCTCTCTTTACTCTGCCCAGCATTGGCCATGCCTCCTGAAAGCAACCAGCGCTCTCTCCCTGCTTTTGGAGTAACACCTGGCCTCTATTCAACTGCTAATGTAGAGATGAAAGTATATTGTATTCAAAGGAAACAAATAACTATGCTACAAATTCTGATACTAGAGCAGTGACCTTTGAAATAAACCAAATGTGTAAATCATAAAGTGGTATTCTTTCTGTTGGCATTAAAAAAAAAAAATCTAACCTATAGGTTCTTCGGGCTACTGAATTGTTTATACTTCTTACAATTACTGTTAATGTGGAGCACGTGCCGTAGTGTTACCAAACGACACAAGTGAACATATTTTGTGCAATTTCTCCATTTCTCCATGACCCTTTAAGTATAAAATCTGCTTGAACTCTTATGAAACTTGTTATGAAATAATAACCTCTAACTTTGAGCTAGAATTTGTCTACAAAGCAATATTATTTATAACATCTCCCAAATAATTTAAGATGTTAAATTGTGAAAACTAGGCTGCTCTACTGCTAAAAATCCTATTATATGTATAGTATATAGTTTTATTTTATAACTGTTCAGAATAATGTTCTGCTTTTTCATATTTTGTAATTGCTTATATTTACATATGTCAGATTTGCATGTTAATAGTGTTATCAAATTTTAATATGGTATAAAGTTGGTGATATGTAGAATGTAGTACAGCTTTTTCAAAATAAGAAATGATCTTTAAAGCCAGAATTCTATAGAGATATGAAGTACAAAGTGGGAGAATGAATTGTACTTCATTTTCATCAAATATTTTGAAGTCATGAGACTCTACAACTCAGTAAAGCCTATTATATAATTCATTGCAGGGCCTATGAAATTCAGTAAGAACATCAGTATGGCAGGTGATTTAAACTCACTGCACAGTTGTTTCTGAAGGGTCAAGTCCATGTCTCATATTAAACTTGAATAGATCATCACAAGACCAAAAGTTTTTTGGAAGTTAATGTATGCTAAATTCATATACAATCAAAGTTGCTGCAAAAAATACAAAAATTAGAAATATTTTATTTTAGGAAGCAAGGTAATATTACTCTCTTCTTTACATATGTATGCTTTATTCTCTATAATCAAACAACTATAGATATTTCAATCTTTTTTTTCTTGAACTAGATTGACTGTTAGTTCACATTTTGGAGTACATACATTTATTTCATTTTGATATAATCTTTTCATGCCTGACTGTTCAATGTGCAGTTGTCATACAGATCAACACTTATACAAAAGTTCAGTCAGAAATATAAACCATACTATAAAGAAAGCATAAACATATGGTGAAACAAATAATACATTGAAACTTTATAAAAGAAAAATATAAACAAAACCGAATTACTGGTTGCAAAAATTTACATACTAAAATATGTAAATGTGAAATGGAGTTATTGGGGAGGTTTAGTTTAATTAAGAACCACTATAATCAGCTATTTGAAGCATTATATTATATTTGGCAAGTATCACTTCAGTCTCAAAAATTATTTAATTTGATTTTTTATTTTTGAGCTTATATAACTACTTTGGATTTCTAGTTATAATCCTTAGAAAAACTGTAAATTTTAATTACTAGATTCATTAGTTAGTATCTTCAAGTACTAATTCGTCAACTCTTTATTGAGCACCACTCTTGCAAAAAAGCACTGGGTGAAGATGTGGGAAGACATTACTGTATCCTAAACAATTCCATACAGAAGTAGATTGTTACACCACAGACAGAGTAACATAAATTGTGGAGAGTGCCCTCAAGAGTTGCAGGCTGTGACTGAATAATTAGCTGTGAGATCAAGTTCATGGAGTGCTGCAGAGGTTTAGTTGAATTTTTGCTGGGGTGGGGATTCAGGGAAAGCTCTTTAAAGGTGCCCATGAACTGAGTCTTAATTATGACCATGACTATAGTTTGGCCAAGACTTACTTGCATTTCACTACTTGAAGGTACTATGTACAGATAAAAGTTCAATAATAATTACTATGTCTATTGTAACAAGTTTGGTTATGTATTAGAAAATTCTAATATTCATTGAATATGAGATACATTTTATTTGCCATTAGAATATTAGACATTTTCAAAAAAAGATGCCATTTTTCATGCATTAAAGTATAGGACACATTAGAATAGATACTATTGTAATAGAAAGAACTTTGTACAGATAACTTAGTTAAAACTATCATTTCAAGATGGTATGGAATGAGACTAATAAAGATGGTGGTTTGGGCTTTCATAAAAAAGTTAAAACAAAACAAAAATGAATGCATGTGATCAGAGTAAACACATGCTTTATGAATATGTAAGTATATATTATAATAAATTAAAGTTTGGATTTCTAACTTCTGGTATAATATTAAATATAACACCTACAGGTGGAAACTCATACATTTCAAGGTTTACCTAATTATTTTAATTGGCTTTTGCAAAGGTAGTTGTGAAATAATATTACTTTTTTTTACATTATTTTTTCATATTGTCTGTTTCCTGCATATAGTTAGAATGAAAGAATTTCTAAGTTTAGTTTAAACCTTTCCTTAGAAAATTTAGCTTTTTACAAATGTAATGGACTCCTTTTTAAGTATACATATATTAAAATATAAAAATGTTAGTCATTTTGTTTTTAAAAAATGAATTTGTTAAAAGTTCATGATAAAGTTCAGTAATATTCTAAAATTATCATCCTATATAATAATCCTATATAATAAAAGGGTAATATGCAAATTGACCCTAACAACAGAATGACCAGAATGACTGCTGGACCAGTCACTATGAGGCAAACTGATCACCTCTTGGTCCCTTTCTCCAGCTGGCAGGCTCCGATTGCCTGATGGCCACCCATGGTAGGGACAGGGCCAACGAGTGGGTGGGAACAGCCAACCTCTTGGTCCCTTCTCCTGGCCGTCAGGCACTGATCACCTGATGGCAAATGGGAAACTGGGTGTGGGTGGTGGCGAGGGGCGGGGCTGGCTGCAGGCAGCTGGGGAAGATGGCCCTGATTGCAGGCCAGGCCTAGGGACCGTACCTGTGCACGATTTTCGTGTGCTGGGCCTCTAGTGTTTTATAATAGGAAAAGACTATCTATGTTGGCAAATTATTTTTTAAAACTCCAGGAAGCCTAAGAAGTCTGCTTTTTAAAAATCACTCATCTGTAGTTTTATTAAATAACTGGTGCACAAATTCATGCATGGGTGGGGTCCCTAGGGGGCTTGGAGGGGGTGGACCAGGACACAATCAGCCCTCTGGGCAGGTGGTGGGATGCCCTTGCCAGCCCAGGATCCAGATCTGTCCCATTGACATTTGCACAGTTTGTTGGGAGCCACCTGGCAGCCGCTTTTATATTGTTTCTTCCATGCAGAGCTTCTAGGGAGGGGAAGCGGCCACGGTGCCTGAGGCCAAATTCAGGAGGTCAGCGGAGCCGTTGAGATCATGCTGGAGACACTGGTCCCTCAGTGCCTGGCCCATTCTCCAGAGATTGGACCTGCAGGACTACTGAGAGAGTGAGTGGCTGCCTCCAGGCTGGTGGGCCACCACGATGGGTTGGTCAGCTGAGCGGCGCTCTTGCTGTGGGAGTGCACTGACCACCAGGGGACAACTCCTGCATTGAGCATCTGCCCCTTGGTGGTCAGTGTGCATTATAGCAACTGGTTGACTGGTCGTTCTGGTTTTTCCGGTCATTCCAGTCACTTGGTCATAAAAGTCTCTTAGGCTTTTATATACACTGAGTGGCCAGATTTTTATGATCTCTGAACACATAATAATCTGGCCACTCAGTATATGTGTGTGTGTGTGTATATATATATATATATATATATATTTTAGAGGCCCAGTACATGAATTTGTGCATGGGCGGGGTCCAGCCAGCCTGGCCAGGGGGAGGAAACATGGGCAGTTGGCTGGCCTGCCTGCTGGTTGAACTCCTGGTCAAGGGGACAATTTGCATATTAGCCTTTTATTATATAGGATATACACTGAGTGGCCCGATTATTATGCATTCAGAAATCATAATAATCGGGCCACTCAGTGTATATAGATAAGCTAAGTAGGTAGGGTAGTTGACATATTTAAAAAATATATATATTTTATTGATTTTTTTACAGAGAGGAAGGGAGAGGGATAGAGAGTTAGAAACAACAATGAGAGAGAAACATTGATCAGCTGCCTCCTGCACATCCCCTACTGGGGATGTGCCTGCAACCAAGGTACATGCCCTTGACTGGAATTGAACCCGGGACCCTTCAGTCTGCAGGCCGATGCTCTATCCACTGAGCCAAACTGGTAAGGGCGACATATTTTTATATGTTCTTAAATAACAAAAAAATTTAAAATATCTCTCACTTCATTTAGCTATATTTTATGTTCATCAAAAAATAAGGGTATATTATATGCAGGGTGTTCCCCAAAGAATGTATACACATCTTAACAGCTCATAGCTCAATAGATGTTTCTTTCTTTTCAGATTTAACCCATCAGAATTAATAATTATCCAAAGTGTGTATACATTTTGGGGGGACACCCTATATATGTTTGATTTCTAGAACATCCATCAACTTTTTTAACTAATTCAAAATGTCAAATTAATGTAATAAATTTAACAAACAGGATTAACTAGTTAAATGAATTAATTATATAGAAAGTATATTTTTCAATGTAAATTAAATTTGTTCTATATTAGACTACTTTTTACGTTCAATATAGAACATTCCTGTATCTTTCAAGTCTCTATATGACACACTACAAAAATGAGTTGAAAATATACATTAACAAGATATAATTTTAAATACTGTAACTTTCATAAATTATGTATGGAAAATATTGTTTTTTATTTTTTATTTTTTCCTTTTAAATGACCACGTAGAGGATTTGTGTTAATTAGTATGGGTTATCAGTTTTTGAGCAGAGTCCAAAATTGATGTCATTGTTATTTCTTTTGGGTATGACAGATTATGAATGGTCAAATAAACAGAAAACTTTGGCCCCATCCCATAAAACTAAAGTAATTAAGTCTCCTTTCATAACACAGTGCCAATCAATCTGAAATTTCAAAGAAAGGTTCTAATGAAATTATATATTAAGCTCTCTCAGTTTTCCTGTGTGTGCGTGGTGGGGAGTTTTCATTGCTAGTCATATGCTTCAGTTTGTCCCTTTCTGTCTCTTGTGAAGATGTGGAGTGATTGAGGAAATAACCTGATTTTGTTCTATGCCCAAAATTTAAATGCCTGGCTAATATTATATGCATATCTATAACACATGTAAGTTATAAAAAAATAAAAACAAGGATAATTCAAAAGTCGATAACTGTTTGATATTTTTAGGCATTTACACGATAACAAAATCATGTGTACATCATATCATTAGTTATATTTAACGAAAATGGTAAGGATAAGTGTAATATTCAATTTGCATCATTTATATTATATATGGCTATGCATGTAATTATGATATGTCAGTTTATGCCTTTGGTTTCCTAACTAGCTAGAATCTTCTTTCCATAGATTAGTTATTATTTAAAAATAATCTGGATTGAGTTCTTCTTGCTTCCACAGCGGAGCATAACAGACCTCTTTATAATTACAGTGTTAAATTATATAAAAATTCGAAATTGCTTTGCCTTCCAACTTTAAAAAGGGAATTGAAAAACCATAAAAGTTAATGATTCAGAGTAACCCAATAAATATTGTCAAATGAGGACTATAATTCATAGCTTTTTGTTCCATGATCAAATACCAGTTTATTATACAACATTGCCTTTTTATAGGAAACAGGTATAGAAGAATGTAGACATCTTTAATTAAGAGTGGAGGGGTTCATTTGATGGAGGAATATATGGCAATAATGTATGACAATAATTTAAATGCCTGGCTAATATTATATGCATATCTATAACACCTAGTTCTTAGGTGAACAGGTCTATTCATATACATATAACTTGTTTTGAAAATTTTTAACAGTCTTATTGAGGTACAATTAATATACAGTCAGCTGCACATGTTTAAAGTGAACAGCTTGGTAGAACCTGGCACATGTATTCATCTATTAAAAACACCACATTTAAGATAATAACTCCCCCAGTTTCCTTTTGCTCTTTTACATTCACATCCTCCCATCTCTCTTTGCCTTTCTTCTATTCCCAGACATCCACTGATCTGATTTCTGTTACTGTACATTAGCTTATATTTCCTATAATGTGATATAAATGGAATAATACAGTATGCATGATTTGGGGGCTGGGATGCTTGCTTCTGTCACTCAGCAAAGTATGCGGAGATTCACATATGTTGCATCATTTGTTCATTTTGTTACAGAATTTATCAGGTGACCGAAAAATATGCAGGAGTACCCGAGATACAGGAAAAACCCATTTATTTTCAGATGTTTTAGCATGTACTAGTACAGTGACTCAGGGGAGACTGTTTCTCTCCAAATCCTGAGCCCCCTAATATGGAGGAAGCTCTCCCTTTATAACCTTTTGGTTTCTTTGTCCCCCAAATATGGATGGACTTCTGGATCTTTCGCGGGCTTTGCAAAAAGTCCTGAGTGTTGGGATGGGGACTGTAAGACCACACCTAAAGGCCTGGCCTGGCACCAGCACTGATAACCTCCTCCGGGGGTTGTGTATTCATGGTTTATGGCCTCTGAAAATGGGAGTTCTTAGGTGAACAGGTCTTGCAAGACCAGATAATTAAGGAAGGGGCAGTGACTAGACTATAGGCTAACAGGAATGTGCATTCAGGCTGCTAGCACAGATTCAGATTGCTAGCACCCCAAAGATGTCTTATTTTCCCCATCAATTTCTTTTTTTTTTTCTGAAAGTGTTCCATTGTAAGGATATATATATATATATATATATATATATATATATATATATATATATATGCAGTGTTCATCTGTTTCCAAGTTGATACATATTTGTGGTGTTTCCCATTGTTTACTAAAATATTTTTAATAAAATATTCTTGTTCTGACATATATTTTTCTTTATCCTTGGAGTAGGAGTAATATTACAGGTGTATGTCTACCTTAAAGAAATGTTTTCTGAGGTGATTATCTCATTTTATATTCTGACCAACGGTGTATGATGATTGCAGTTGCTAATATTAACCAACATTTTGTTTCATATTCTATCTTTTTTTTTTCTTATTAGCCATTCTGAAAGGTAGGTAGTAGTATTTTGTTTGAATTTGGATATTCCTAATAACTAATAATGTAGAGAATAATTTTATTTACTTATTAGTTCCATGTAGCTTTTTAGGTAAAATGTCTGTTCAAATCTTTTGTCCATTTCTTAAAAAGAATTCTTTCTTTCCCCTTATTATTGAGCTGTGAGAGTTTTTCATTTTCTTATTAAAATCTGGATTCTCATACCATATCAGTTATATTATTTACAAATAATTTTTCCAATTTTCCCTGTCTTTTCATTTTCAAAGAAGAATCTTTTAAAGAACAGAAGTTATGAATTTTAATGAAATATAATTTACTGTAGGCTTTTTAATGATTGCATTTTTACTGTCATATCTAGAAACCTAAGTTTGCAATGGTTTTAAAAATATATTCTAGAGTTTGAGATTTTCCATTTGGTCTATGATTTATTTTGACTCAGTTATTGTATATGGTGTGGTAATTTTCTTAATGTTTAGTAGCATTTATTAGTGAAACCATCTGGGCTGGATGTTTTCTTCTTGGGAAAGTTTTAAACAATAAATTTAATTTATTTAATAGATACCAAACTATTTATTTTTTCAATTTACTAGAGGCCCGATGCATGAAGATTCGTGCAAAAATGGGCCCTCCTTCCCCTGGCTGCAGGCATTGCCTTCTCTCTGGCCAGAGCTGCCTTTCCGCCTTCCCACGCTGCCCTGAGTGGCTGGGGCGGTGCAGAATGCCTGCGTCCTGCCCCTGGCCGCTCAGTGCCTGCATATGCAAATTAGCCCACCATCTTTGTTGGGTTAATTTGTATACTCACTCCTGATTGGCTGGTGCGTGTCACAAAGGTATGATCAATTTACATCTTTCTCTTTTATTAGTGTAGATGCTTGAATACATTTTTTTGTTTTTGTTTTTCAAGGGCTTTATCCATTGTATCTAAATTACTAAATGTACTCTTATACAGTTGTCTATAACATTCCCATATTGTTTTGAAATCTGTAAAACTGTAGTGACTTAAACTGTATATATTTTATGCTATTGGTACTTTATGTTTCTTCTCTTTTAGCCTTACTTATTTTGAATATGATTTATTAATTTCGTTGATATTTTAAAATCCTGTACCTTCCCCTGGGCATGTGAATGACCTTCTAATTTTACTCTTATATACAGTTGCTTTTGAATGTCCTAGTTTTTAATATCTGGCTTCTGAACGGGAAAAAGAGAAAAGTGAAGGGCAAGGGAAATTACACTGACCTTTACTGGTAAATCTCCTGGAAATCACCGCCTTGTGTGCACTGGTGAAGTTGGAAACAGTAAACAGTGATCAGAGTACAGATACCTAATATCTAGAGGACAGAGCCATCTTTGCATTAATAACACGAACAGCCTTAGGGCAGGGAGGTGGGAGATAGAAAACAGAACCAAAAACTAAAATTGATATAAATTAACCACAATTTATACCCTAAGCCAGTGGTAGGCAAACCCATTAGTCAACAGAGCAGAAAACCATGGCTCATGAGCCACAGTTTGCCGACCACTGCCCTAAGCCAAGCATGTCAAACTCGAGGCCTGCAGGCCGCATGCCTCATGCCTCATGCCTCATTTAAATAAATCAGGCATGTGGCCCCTAAGCCTTCCCCTAACATTTGCAAGCCTTCATGTACCCCAGATTCCAAAATAGATACATCAGATAGATTATTCCAGTGCAATTGTTTCCATGAGCAGACATATTACTGATGATTCCTATTCTGCCATCTCCCCAGGATCATCCTGCTATGTTAGTCTATGTTAATGAAGTTTTTCCCCCCAAAAAACTTTAGAATCACGTATGATGAGATTCAAATTCTGATTCTAAGTACAATGACTATGAACAAGATTCTTAAATTCTTTGAACTCTATTTTTTAACCTATAAAATGGAGTTATTATGTATCTGAAACACATGTATTGGATTCAAATTTTTAATTTATATAAGATAGTTGAGTAGTGTTTGGCATATAGTAGTCACTAAATTAATAGTAGTTTTTATTATAAGGTTATTTTTATACATTCAAAACACCTTAAATTTTGTATACCTAAGGCATTTATAAAATACTTGAGCAAAATCAAGGAAAATATAAATATAGAAGAGTGACATGAAAGGGAATTGAAAAGGAAAATATAAAAACTATTTTAGAACATTACAAAAATAAACCATAATATATATTTCTAGTCTTGATTAAGTTCTTTACAAGTGTAAAGGAAAATGAATTCCACTGTACATAGGTTAATTAGAAAATATCTTTCATACTTTTATACCACCATACTTATAATCTAATTATACCTTGCATACAATTATAAAAAAGTCAGTTTTAAGGGACTACATAAGTATTATATTTATAATGACAGTGTTGAAATGTCTTTAAATATTGGACTTTTTTTTATAGAACTTACCTTTTTCACTGGTTTAATATATAGATGATATTGAAGTCTATACAGAATTTTATAAACCATCAGCAGAAAATCTGGGAGAAATTTGCTTGAATAGTATTTCACTAATTTGTTGCCCTCACAGATAACTTGAGATAAATCATGGAAAACGCTTTGTCTTACTCATATTAACATAGAAGGAACAATACAGTGTATTACTTTTTCTCTGATTTTGAAACATGATGCAATTGAAAGGAAATAAGTAGATAATATTTTTAGACGATTCTTGAATACCATATATTGGGTCTGCTGTTACTTTATTAGGTTTTCATTACCAGTCATTATTATAATTTGCTTTGACTATAATATACTTCATACATCTGAGCAAATAAACCATGGTTAAAAGTATAAGGATAAAATTATATATTATTTTAAAAATGATTATAAACAAAAGAAATGGGATGTATCATATTGAATTATATCATTTATTTCCTCAAAATAATAGGAACATTTTTTTATACTAAGTAATTAATAAGCAAATTTTAGCTATCTCATATCATATTGATAACTGGAACGGTGAGCTGAGGTGTTTTCCCAGGGTTGTGTCTCATGACTCTAAAGAATGAGCTCTGTGGACCAGGAAATTTAATAAGAAAAAGTGTGCAAAATTTATTACAAGCAGATTCAGACTCCCCACAAGGGGAGGGGGACCCAATAGTGGGCTGCCTGGTAAAGGCTTGTGGTCCAGGGGTATGTATTTGCTACAAGCCTGCTCTGTGTCTACCTGGGTCATCACCTGACTGATTCCCTCAGTTGTTCTTGCCCAGCAACAGTCCTGAACTTTCCCTGTTTCTATGTGTTTCTTCCTCTGTTCCTATACTGAACTTTCCCTGTTTCTATGTGTTTTCTGTTCCTATCCTGAATTTTCCCTGTTTCTATATGTTCTTCCTCTGTTCCTATACTGAACTTTCCCTGTTTCTATGTGTTCTTCCTCTGTTCCTATGCTGAACTTTCCCTGTTTCTATGTGTTCTTCCTCTGTTCCTATGCTGAACTTTCCCTGTTTCTATGTGTTCTGTCTCTGTTCCTATGCTGAACTTTCCTTGTTTCTATGCATTCCTACACCTTGTTGCTGCAGGCCCTCCCTTGTTTTCCCACGCCTCCCACTTTGAGTCCAGAAGCATTTTATTATTTCTGCTTGGTTGGTTCCTGTGGTTAAGCTGCTCAAACTTCTGTGTCTGCCCCTGCCTATGTTCCACCTGCCTTTGTTTTCCACTGGACCCCTGTCCTATCTGCCTGCATTTTAAGCTAACTCCTCTCAATATTTGTTAATAAGGACATAAAGGAAGTAAACATTAATAAGATTTCCATGATCAAAAGGAAAACACAATATATTATTGAAAGAGTGTGAAATAAGCATATATCACTAATGATTTTTAACTTTTAAGGAAAAAGTGCTCTCTGATCTCTGATTTTAAATGTACGTAAGTAAAAAATAATATTTTTTTGAAATTTGTCTCTTCTAGAAGAACCATTATAAAATAAAAACCTTTTAATTTTGTTGTTGTTATTTGTTTTTTGGTTAGATTAGGAGTGAAAGATATAGAAATTTCTATCCCTTTCCCCTCCCCACCATCATTTTTATTTTTGTTTTTGTTTAGATAAATTATGTCAGCATGCTTTCAAGATTACTTATTATTTACCTGGGTGAATCTCATCTGTTCTTAGCCCATTCTTTGCAAGAATACTTCATTTTTTATACTATCCTTTTTGCCAGCATTTGTTTGTTCTACATATGTCACTTTTCTGCTGAAATTTATTATTTGTTCACCTGTATTATTCACTTTTCCCACTTCATTTTAACACATTCTTATAATAGCTTTATTCAATTTCCTATCTGAAAATTTCAACAGGTAAGTCTTCCTTGAGTTTTTTTCTATTGACTATTTCCTCTGTTGTAGACAGTTTATAAACACTTGCTTTTATGTGCATCATATATTTTATTATATACTGGACATTTTATATGAAATCCAAATAGATGTTCAAGTAAATAATATTTACCCCAGGAAATGACACATTCTTTCAACTGTTAAACAAATTGAATGAAGAACTGAGGCAACATAATATTTCACAAAATCGGGTATGGGATGTTGTTGCATCCTTAGTTATTTTCAGTTCAGCATTGACTTCAAATATTTTGAGGGGGGGGATGGGTCATGACTCCCCCTACAGGAAAGTACACAGAATTCTTTAAGTTTATAGCCAGTTTCCCAGATTTCTGAAACATTTGAATATTTCTTATTTCCTTTTTATTTTTCAGATTTACTTATTGCTCTTTTTTTTTTTCCCCCAAAGACAGAAGGACCTACTAGAGATATTCTTTTTTTGTGTTACTATCAGAAATCTGTCTCTTAATCACCTTAGTTATTATCTTACAAGACACTAAGGAGCCACAGATAGCTATTGTTTCCTACTTTCTTCTGGCTTTTTCTGCTTTACAGACTATTTGCCAGATTTTTCTGGCACTAGGAAATTTTCTTTGCTCTCCATTCCAACCCCCAGTTACCTGGTATATGCACTCTGTGAGATCTCTCTTTCCTGCCCCCCTCCTTCACCCGACCCCAGCCTTCATAGTGCTGCTTCAACTCTGCTCAGTGAATGGCTGACATGTCCCAACTTTTAGCAATCCTATGCTATTTCCAGACTGGGTTAAGGAAGGCACTAAATACTTCTCAAATCTCTGTTCTCAGCCTTCTGTGTACCAACCCATATACTTGCTGATGACATATAAGTCTTATATTACCATTAAGAGTTTATTAAACATTTTTCCAGTTTCTCTTTAAGGCATTAATGATGGTTTTATCTTTTTATTTCCATTATAACTGAGATGAATCTATTCTTTAATGATGGGCTTGTGTCTTGCTATAATTTAGTATTTTTATGTTTGTAGGAATTTTTAAGAAGTGATTTTGTTTGCTAATCAAGTTTTTTGTTATCTCTAGGTTTGAAGCAACAGTGCCTTGTAACATTTTCATTTAATGAGAATTGAAAGTCCTAGGCTTTCAATGATATCTCTATTTTCATAAATTAGTAAATTAAAATGATTTATGGGAAAACAAAAATGTATTACATTTTTTAATTAATGGATTTATACTAAAGTCAAACACTGTATCAACATACATTATATTTATGTATCTTGAGACCATTCATTTCTATTTGCTCAGTTTATATTGTGAGCTTTTCTTCATTAGTGACTATAAATTATATTTCTAGCTGTTTTATAGAAATCCTCACAATGTTAAGCATATAATACAAAACTATTGAAAACATTGAGCAGTAACGCTAGAATACTAACTTCATAACAATTTTCATCATTCAAGATAATTTATTATGTTGATGTTGGATTTATTCCAAATGTTTTCCTTTTCTATTTTTTTAAGGTAATATACATCAGTATTATGTCTCAGTTAATCAATATTCATCTCTTATCACAAACCCAATTTTGAAATTGCCTCTAGACCTATCTTGATATGAAGTCAAAATTTTGTTGCAGGAAACATCTGGTTATTTTTCTTAAATTTATTTGTACCCATTAATTAATGGTAGTAATTTTCTCTCTGATATAAACAGGAACCATATTCAATTCTCTGGGCTAGGGACAAGCTGTTCTTCCTTTTCTAAATCAAGAACATTCTTCTGATTTATGAAATGATTTTGGAGACTTGTGGTATGAGATCTCTAACGAAACAGATTATGACCATGTGGCAAGCTTATTTAGCTAAGAAAGTCAGCATAAAGTTGTATTAAATCTAATTTTTCAATTGATCAGAAGAAACTTAGAATTTCCTATTATAGTTTAATGTCCCCACCACTTATATATTTGTATGGGTAGACTACTTTGAGAATAAAATGGGAGGGAAATAGTGTGTGTGCCACGTGGCTTACTGTGTTGACATCTATGTTTCTCTTTTGTATTTGAGGTAAAGTTAGGATAAATTGTACTGGTTTGTTATTTATTTTATTACATAATTTGAAATAAACATGTATCTATTTTGTTTTTTAAATATATTTATTTATTTAAGAGAGGAAGGGAGAGAGAGAGAGATAAAAACATCAATGATGAGAGAGAATCATTGATTGGCTGCCTCTTGCATTCCAACCAGGGATCCAGCCACAACCGGGGCATGTGTTCTTGACTGGAATTGCACCTGGGACCCTTCAGTCCACAGGCTGATGCTCTATTCACTGAGCCAAACTGGTTAGGGAAACATGTATCTATTTTGAATAAACTGCTTTCAAAAATACTTAGATTTACACATGCATGATTTATACAGATTACTGCCGAGAAATCATTACAAAAGTTATAATTATTTATATTTACAAATGACCTCAAAGTTTACATTTTGTTGACTTTAATACCCTATATAATAAAACCCTAATATGCAAATCAACTGGACAGCAGAGCGACCAGTGGAACAACCAGTCGCTATTATGCTCACTGACCACCAGGGGGCAGATGTTGAGCATCTGCCCCCAAGAGGAAGGCAACTGGTGGCAGCAATCAGGGGGGGTGGGGCAAGCCAGCAGGCGGCACCAGGCTGCCCGCCAAGGCAGGTGCCAGCAGGACCCTCCCGATTGCCCTGCCCACTGGTCACACCACAGAGGGAGGTGACTGGCGGTGGCGGCAGGGGCAGGGTTTGGGGGTCAGCCAGCAGGTAGCTCCAGGCCTCCAGCCAAGGTGGGTGCCAGTGGGCTCCTCTGATCACCCTGCCTGCCAGTTGCTCCACCGATGGCCCTGATTGCCGGCCAGACCTAGGGACCCTACCCTATACGTTGGGAACAGTCTCTTAGATTTAAAAATTAAAACCTACTCTAACACTGAAAAAACACAATGATGCAGTGATAACACGTATGGACTCTGGCTTGCACATTTTGTGGTCAGCCCTGATTCTGACACTTATTACTGTGTGACAAAGCCAATTATTTAACTTCTCTCTGCTTCAGTTTTTTCCACCCAGAAGATGGGGAAAATGGTACTACTGCCTCAGAAGGATCATGTTATGTACTACTTTATAGTCAGGGCAAAAAAATGTAGCTGCTCACACAACAGCAAGATGCCTTTCACTTGTATGAAAAGTATGGTCACTGGTGCATGCAGTGTCCCAGATCATGGGAGGGATGTCCGATGGCTAGTTTTGGGCCGACATCCCCCAAGGCATCCCAGATTGCGAGAGGACACAGGCCGGGCTGGGGGAGCCCATCCCCCGTGCACACATTTTGTGCACTGGGCCTCTAATATAATACATAAAACTGTTCATAAAATAAAACTAATAGAATGGAGAAAAGTATTGATTCATTTGCTTTTAAAATTGTAGGAACGTATTTTTAGAAAGCTGAAGAATTCCCACAGCAGAAACACTTTTTTTACTCTTTTAATATTTTTTTTCTACTAGAAATTCAAGTGCTAATGCTGTCAACTTCAAAATCAAGGTTAAATTTGATACAATTTGCCATGAATTTACTACTAACTTTAAAATAGTTTAAGGAAGGAGTATATAGCTGATGACTGCAATCTACAATTCAATTGATATTTGCAACATTTCTTTTATTGTGCACTTAGCTGTTCAACTTGCTATGTGGTCATTTATCATCTATTTCCAGCTTTCGAGGCCAAAGTGATAATTTATAATTTTATGTGCTTCAAAATTTCACTAGACTATAACTTTTTTTTAAGACAGTTACAAGAAGTAAAACTTAATTTTCTTAATTACATTTTTTGGAAAAGCCTATATAAATGAAATAATTTTGTCTGATTCCTTTCATATGAATTTAATTTATTTCATCATATACAAAACGATAGTTATTACTGAAAATTTTAAAAAAAAATATATTTCCCTTTAAATTATCAGGTTTTTTTGTTGTTCTTGTAACAAGAATGCAAGTTTCTCAAGGACAAAAATGATTGATAAGGCAAAAATGGTAATCATTAGAATTGTAATCATTCTAAATAAAAAGACATAGTCTTTTATTTTAAACTAGAGGCATGATGCACAAAATTCATGCAAGAATAGGCTTTCCTTCCTCCGACTTCTGGCACCGGCTTCCCTCTGGCACCCGGGACCCGGGCTTCCTTTGCAGCCCTGGCTTCGTCCAGAAGGCTGTCGGGAAGGATGTCCTGTCTAATTAGCATATGATGCTTTTATTATTATAAATTTTCTGAGAATTAAGATATATAACATTGCTTAGCTTTTTTATGAATGATACAACTGGATGAAAAGTTCTATGGAAAAATATGATTAGAGAGTGACATCAGCAAGATGGGTAAATAAGACGTAACCTCACTCATATACCTCAAGAACAACAAGTTAGTATCCAACCAGAGACAGAAGTGCCTTGTGGAAGTAATGGAATCGAGCCCCATGTGTCAATGGACCTGGGAAGAGTTTTGCATACACATGCATCATGACCTTGGTCCTGGCCATGGACCTTAAAGTGGCCCACGAATGGGCTCCAGCCCTCTTGGCTGCATGGCAAGATTCCTTGGAGACCACTGACTTTTACAGTCACCCATGGGCAAGAGCCTTTGTGGAAGTCTAGTGATCCTGCCAACACGTTGGTGGAGCAAAAATTCTGAAATGGGACTCATTGGAGAGAGTAAGAAGAAAAGCTTGACCTCACCTATGTCACCTAATCACCAAGGCAACACAGCACAGTTCCAAGAGAACCCTTTGGCCCTATTATTTCTCCCATGGGGGAAACTGAGAGCATGTGAGTGTCCAGCTGAGCAGGACACTGCCAATGGGACCCATTTCTGTCTCACCCCATCCAGAATATTGAGTCATGAGTGTAAGACTTGGGGTTGGTGAGCAGCTGGGTGAACCAGCAGCCAGGGCCTGGAAGGAAAAGTTTCAAGGGCATCCAGATCCGAATAACTGCACCAGTGTCTTCATTAGGAGGCCTGCTGCAGATGAGCTGCTGGGATACCTAACCTGCCCCTAGCACTCCCGAATGTCTCCACGACACATTTCCACACCCCACATCCAGCTGGCTGTGTGCACTCACAATGGAGGTGAAAGCAAGATTTGGCTAATGGCTAGTGAACATGTGCCGAAAGCCAGCCTGACTCTGTAGACCAGGAGAGAACACAAACTTGAGCATTCAGCACTGCCCTTGGCAAAGCAAAAAGGAGGCTGTCACACCCAGTCTAGTTTATTGTAGGATTGTTAGAGGGCACATGAGTATAAGAATCCTGCCACAAGAAAGAGCAAGAAGTATGAAGCAGACCTATCCAGAGAGGGTCTGAGAAAGCACCAGAATTGCTAGCAGAAGAAAGAAAGATATTTCTCCTCTGGAATTAGACAGCAGAAACTGGAGAAGGTTACTGCTACCTTCAATGCAAAGACAGTAACACAAAATTTCAAGGAACATGAAACATTAAGGAAACATGACACCATAAAAGATCAAAATGTTCTTCAAGTAAATGACTTCAAAGACATGGTGTTCTGTAATTTACTCCATAAAGAATTTAAAATAGTTGTTTTAAGGAGACTCATTGAGCTATAAGAAAGCACAGATAGACACATCACCAAAATCAATCCCACTTCTGGTTATATGTATATCCAAAGGAAATAAATCCTAATCTTTAAGAGATATCTGCACTCCTAAATTCATTGCAGCATTATTTATAATAGTCAAGATATGGATACAATTTAAATGTTCTTTGACAAATGAGTGGATAAGGAAGAGATATTTAACAATGGGATATTATTCAGCCATGAGAAAGAAGTAAATCTTGCCATTTTGTGGCAACATGGATGGATCTCAAGAATGTTATGCTAAGTGAAGTCATACAGAGGAAGACAAATATTATATGACTAGTAGCCCGGTGCACAGATTCGTGCACTGGGGGTGGGGGTCCCTCAGCCCTGCCTGCACCCTCTTGCAGTCTGTGGCCCCTCAGGGATCGGGCCTAAGCCAGTAGTCAGACATTCCTCTCGCAATCTGGGGCTCTAGTAGTCCGGGACTCCTTGCTCCTTACCATCTGCCTGCAGTGGAGGTGGGAGAGGCTCCCTCCTGCCACCGCCAGACCACTCACCATCCATGAGACCAACTTCTGGCTGAGTGGCACTCCCACTGTGGAAGCGCACTGACCACCAGGAGGCAGCTCATACATTGAGCATCTGCCCCCTGGCGGTCAGTGCACGTCATAGCAAATGGTCGTTCCGACGTTTGGTCAATTTGCATATTAGGGTTTTATCATATAGGATATCATTCATATGTGGAATTTAAAAAAGATTAATTTATAGAAACTGAGAGTACTGTTGTGGTCTCCAGGGGCTGGGTGATTTGGGAAATTAGGAGACATTTGTCAAAGGTACAAGCTGCAGTTATAAGATAAACTAGAGGCCTAGTGCATGAAATCGTGCATAGATAGGGTCCCTAGGCCTAGCCTGCAATCAGGGCCATCTTCCACCCGCTCGCCAGTCCCCAGTCCTGCCCCGCTACCACCCACTCGGTTCCCCATTTGCCATCCTGTGATTGGAGCATGCAGGTTGGGGGAGGGACCAAGAGGTCGGCTGTTCCTCCCACTTGCCAGTCCCCAGTCCTGCCCCACCACCACCCACCCAGTTTCCTGTGGTTCCCTGTTAGTCATGTTATGATCGGAGCCTGCGGGCTGGGGGTAGGGACCGAGAGGTGGTCAATGCACCTCATAGAGACTGGTCAAGTGGTTGTTCTGGTCATTATGCCATTATGGTCACTGGGCTTTTATTATATAGGATAAGTTCTTGGAATCTAAGATACAGCATACTGACTAGGGTTAATAGTTCTGTATTATATACTTGAAAGTTACCAAGAGAGAAAAATTTAAATGTTTCACCACACACAAAAAAAAAACAATTATGTGAAGTGACAGAGGTGTTAACTAACCACATTTTGGTAATTAATTTGAAATATTAAGTGAATGAATTTATTACTTTGTACACTTTAAACTTACATAATGTTAAATATTAATCATATCTTATTAGAGACAGAAAAAATACAAAATTTTTAAAACATTATAATGTGATAAGTGAAAAAATAGAACACTATGAATATTCTTTCCTGTACTGAAAATATTTTATGTATATATCTGTATATATACACATAT
Organism: Ia io; assembly: GCA_025583905.1. Lineage (NCBI taxonomy): Eukaryota > Metazoa > Chordata > Mammalia > Chiroptera > Vespertilionidae > Ia > Ia io. Next base: position 54,731,687 of record JAJQQW010000003.1, read on the forward strand.
ATAATTAGTAAAATAATAGAATTAAATACTTTGAATAAACAGTATTTGTTGAATTACCTAGAGAGAAAATTAATAAGAAATGTCAAATTGTACCAATTTTAGAGGTTAGGCATGCCATTAAAATGTATCTATGCACTGTGAGAGTCCCTTCATGGAATATTTCAGAATAGAAAACTCCAGAAGTCAATCCAGGCAACAACAAAAAAAAACTATGAGCTCTCAAGAACCATGAAAATCAATATTATAGAACTCTGAAGTATAGCTGAACATTTAAAGCATTGAGAGGTATGCTCAATTAAAATGGATGGTAAATTTTGAGGTAATTTGGCATTTGCATAGAAGCATCCATCTCTCTTCCTCCAGCCCCATTGGAGGCAGTTGTGGGAAAAGTGGACTGAATTTCTGGTTTCTGTTCCTAGTGTGTCTTGCTGGTGCCCGTTGGGCAATAAGATCTTTATTCCCCAAGAATTGAACATGTCTTTTAATTTTCCTCTTGGTTCACTGAGGGTTCAGTGTGAGGTCTGGCTATTGTTCTTGGGCTGAAATGACTTCCTGAGTTGGGTCTACAGAACCCATTTATTTATTTATTTTTTATTTTCTTACTGGATTCAAATGTTCAAGGAAATCTGTCAGGTCACTAGCTGACTGCAGAGATAACAAACCCTCAGAAATTTCAAGCCAAGTAAGTGGAACTGCTTAAAGGCAAGATATAAGTTTTATTTGAACATGCCTGGCAGTGGGAACTGTGTCACTTCTTCACTTTTCTTTAACTTCTAAATGTTTGTCCATGGTCTCTGGATCTTAATTAGATACCCTCTGAATTCCACATCTCTCATTTCTTGTTTTATACCCTAATCATTAAGTCAATTTAAAACATGCCAGTGTTGAGGCAATTTCTAATTCCTTTCATCTATAAATTGTATGGAATTTTTAAAATGTCTGTTTGACTCTAAAAACAAGGTTATCCTTATAATCTATATTCCTTAATTTTTTTCTATTATACTACTTTAATCCGATAGTTAATTTGTTTTACAAACTTGGTCATAGCTCATTTTTTATGAGTGTTATAAGTCTTCAATCATGTGGTTAGTTATCTGATGACAGTGTTTATCTATGGTAACATATTTCTAAAGTAAAGAAGAGTGTAATTTTATGAAAATAAAGGCCGTAGCTAAGTTCAAATATCTATAAAATAACAGGTATCTTGTAAACAGATACCTATATAATGCCAAAGTACTAGGCATTGAATGGAAGAAGAGAATGCAGATGTCATCTGTTATGCATCTTTGACTCAATCTGATTTTGTTGTTGTTTTTTATCTTCCTCAATTTTATCCTATTAGCTACTTAACTTTAGAGGTTGAGACTCAGCTGGCACAGTTCCTGTCTCTGGCTCTGAAACAACAGGGATGAATATTGAGTGGGAGCAGTGGGCTCAGAGAATCTTTCCGTCCTGCTAAGGCAGGCGTGGAGAAAGGACCAGATGTGAATTTGGTGTGCATGGCAGAAGATACCGAGGAACTATCTACATGGAATGAAATATCATCCACATTAATGCAAATGCTATGAGTTTTATGTAGCTCAAATAAAAATGAAATTCTGAGATTTCTGAAAAGTTTAGGATGAGTTGATATTATGTCTCCTGTTTATGAACCTAAATTTCAAACTCTAGTATAATTTTCATGCCTTTAACTATGAAACATTTATTATTCTTTAAATAGTACTTGCCCCCTGTAAGGCATATAAAGAATATATTATATTTAATTATGTTTATAATTTTAAAAGAGCATAAAAACACAAATTGAGAGAACTGTACTCTTTCAAGACTAGAAAAGAGGTATCTGGATGGATTGGAATTTCTCTCCCAAGTAAATACGATGCATAGTTCATACACTCATTATATCTATTTCTTTTCTAAGTAAATTTACAAAGCCATGGTCAGCTAATGCTGGCACAGTACTTGGTTTCATAGGGAGAGAAGGCTAGATTCTAGGGGTAACTGCCTTTCCTGTTTATTAAAAAATAACTTGGGCATTATATTGGATAGACTCATACTGTTACAGGAGATGAAGTATGGGCCATATGTATCATCCATTTGTGAAACCACTTTTCAGATTTGCTTTTCCTATGCCCTGAAAAATAGATGTGAATAGAAGATATATTTTTATAAGAAACATTATTCAAAGATATTAAACTGGATAGATTTCATCAAGTTGCTAAGTCTTAGTATTTAATACTGTCTATTAAGTTAGTATACTTTAATAATCTCAGAAATTTGAGAATACCAATTGAAAATTGAAAATGTATTGATCTAGAGAGGAGGTGAAACAGTCTCTTACATTATTTTACTTTCTGATTCACCTAACCATCTAGAACACAGGCAGTGACAGATAGGCATTAAGAGATATGAACTCCTTAAAGAATAATGACAGAATCATGAGTTCGAGAAAAAAGCTCAGGGAAAAAGAACAAACCTCTGCCTGTGTTGGTCTCAGCATTGCACCTCCTTGGTAGTATAGTGTTAGCTTGTGGGGGAAAGGACCATAGAAACACATACTTGTAGGTGAAATTCAACAACCAATACACTGGTGATTAGGCTTTTAGGTTTCTCTCTTATAAAAAACTAGAGGCTTGGTGCCCAAAATTCATGCACGAGGGGTGTGTGTCCCTCAGCCCAGCCTGCACCCTCTCCAATCTGGGATCCCTCTCACAATCCAGGACTGCTGGCTCCCAACTGCTCGCCTGCCTGCCGTCCTGATTGATTATTGACTAATTACTTTCTTATTGCCCCTAACCACTTCTGCCTGCCAGCCTGATCACCCCCTAACCACTCCCCTGCCAGCCTGTTTGCCCCTAACTGCTCCCCTGCCAGCCTGTGTGCCCCTAACTGCCCTCCCCTGCAGGCCTGGTCACCCCTAACTGTCCTCCCCTGCAGGCCTGGTCACCTCTAACTGCCCTCCCTGCAGGCCTGGTCCCCCCCAACTGCTCTCCCCTGCAGGTCTGGGTCCCCCACCCCCAACAGCTCTTCCCTGCAGGCACGGTTGCCCCAACTTCCCTCCTCTACAGGCCTAGTCACCCCTAACTGGCCTCCCTGCTGGACTGGTCCCCCCCAACTGCTTTCCCCTGCAGGCCTGGGTCCCCACCAACAGCCCTTCCCTGCAGGCATGGTTGCCCCCAACTTCCCTCCTCTGCAGGCCTGGTCACCCCTAACTTCCTTCCCCTGCAGACTTGATCGCCCCCAACTGCCCTCCCTTGCAGGCCTGGTCCCTCCCAACTGCCCTCCCTTGCTGGCCTGATCGCCCACAACTGTCCTCCCTTGCAGACCTGGTCCCTCCCAACTGCCCTCCCCTGCTGGCCATCTTGTGGCGGCCATCTTATGTCCACATGGGGTCAGTCATCTTTGACCACATGGGGGCAGCCATCTTGCATGTTGGAGTGATGGTCAATTTGCATATTATTCTTTTACTAGAGGCCCGGTGCACGAAATTCGTGCATGGAGGGGGGTTGTCCCTCAACCCAACCTGTACCCTCTCCAATATGGGACCCCTCAAGGGATGTCCGACTGCCCTCTCACAATCCAGGACTGCTGGCTCCCAACTGCTTGCCTGCCTGCCTTCCTGATTGCCCCTAACTGCTTCTGCCTGACAGCCTGATCACCCCCTAACCACTCTGCTGCCAGCCTGTTTGCCCCCAACTTCCCTCCTCTGCTGGCCTGGTCACCCCTAACTGCCCTCTCTTGCAGAGTTGATCACCTCCAACTGCCCTCCCTTTCAGGCCTGGTCCCTCTCAACTTCCCTCCCTTGCAGGCCAGGTGCCTCCCAACTGCCCTCTCCCGCTGGCCATCTTGTGGTGGCCATCCTGTGTCCACATGGGGGCAGGATCTTTGACCACACGGGGGCAGCTATATTGTGTGTTTCAGTGATGAGCAATCTGCATATTACTCTTTTATTAGATAGGATAGAGGCCTGGTGCACTGGTGGGGCCCAGCTGGTTTGCCCTGAAGGGTGTCCTGGATCAGGTGGGGGTTCCCTTGGGGCATGGGGCGGCCTGAGTGAGAGGCCTGTGGTGGTTTGCAGACTGGCCACGCCCCCTGGCAACCCAAGCTGAGGCCCTGGTATCTGGAATTTATTTTCCTTCTACAATTGAAACTTTGTAGCCTGGAGCGGAGCCAAGCCTGGGGCTCCCTCTGAGGCCGGCAACCATTTCTGTTGGGGTTATAATTGAAACTTTGTTGCCTTAAGCGGGTGGTCCTGGCCAGGGTGTGCGAAAAACTTTGCTTCCCCTGTTGCCGGCGGCAACCCTGGCCTGCTCTCTCAAGCTCCATTCTGCCGCCATTTGTTTGAATTTGTTTACCTTCTATAATTGAAACTTTGTAGCTTGAGTGGAGGCTTAGGCCTGGCAAGGGCAGGCGGAATGCTTGGCTTCCTCTGTTATCTAGGAAACCTTGCTCTCTGTGGCTGTAGCCATCTTGGTTTGGGTTAATTTGCATACTCGCTCTGATTGGATGGTGGGCATGGCTTGTGGGTGTGTCAAGAGGTATGGTCAATTTGCATATTTGTCTATTATTAGGTAGGATTAGATAGGAGGATGAGATTAGCCTATCCTTCTCCATCTATATTCTAGAGTGCATTGAAAAGGCTAACAATAGGTTCTAGTATAAGAGGATTTTTAAAAGTCACTTTCAAGAAGATGTTAATAATTACATACTTTAACTTGCTTTTGCAATGAACTTACTGAAAATCTATACTAAAGCATAGTGATATTAATATAGCACATATTGCATTAAGGCTGAGCCTTATTTCCCTTAAATTCGCATGTAATGCCATGGTGCATATTTGCTATACTCAAAAATGTGTCATAATTGGTTATGTCCCAGGAACTCTGGACTCCCAAAAACAGTGTGATAGAAATAAGAAAGTAATTAGTCAATAATCACTCTGCTGTCTTTTTCTATGTAGTTTTTGAACACAATACTATATTCCAGGAAACCTAAAAATAAGGATTAATTTGTGCTTAATTGATAACAATGCCTGGTGTAGCCAATTTACATCAAATAAATGTGCTTTCAAATAACTTTTTCATTTAAAGCTGAAGTTAAAATGTGATCAAAAAGATGAGTAGACAAAAATGCATGTGGATATATTGGTTTCTTTGTATGTGGTGTGCACAAACCAAGTTAGTTTCCATTTAATGCATCTTGGTATTGATTACTTTGTGCTAGGAAAGCATACTCTATTATGTACTACGTATGGAAATAATCCCTGCCTTAAATTGTACAGTGTGAACATTCAGAACTATCCAAGCAACACAATTCAGACATATGCAGGTTAGCAAGCTGACTGATGAAAAAGCTGGCACTGAACTCTTAGTTAGGTTTCTGAGTCAGCACCAAGGGCACACGCACAGACAGGATGATCTTTTCTCTGTGACATATCAATGAACTTTCAATAAAAGAAAACTAATAGATGTCCAGTGTTAAACACTAAAACTAAATAACAAATCTATCATCTATCTATCTATCTATCTATCTATCTATCTATCTATCTATACTGAGTGCCAGATTATTATAACCACCTAACGTTTTTAGGCAAATTAGCCATACACTGCATCTTATGGGATATGGAAGCCGAAGGCCTGTTCGAACACCTTTGCTGTCTACAGTTACCAAGATAAAACGTCTCCAATTCGCACAGGAACACAAGGATTGGACAGTCGAGCATTGGAAAAAAGTCATGTGGTCCGATGAATCACGTTTCCAGTTGCATCATGCAGATGGCAGAGTGAGAATTTGGCAGAAACAGCATGAAAACATGCACCCCACATGCATGAGTACAACCTTTCAAGCTGATGGGGGCAGTGTTATGGTTTTGGGCATGTTTTCCTGGCATGATTTGGGCCCTTTAATTCGTGTGGAACAATGTCTGAATAGCACAACATACTTAAGTATCGTTGCTGATCAAGTTCATCCTATCATGTTGATGGCGTATCCCAATGGAGATGGCTTCTTCCAACAAGACAATGCGCCATGCCACGGTGCTCGTATTGTGCAGGAGTGGTTTCAAGAACATGAGGGAGACTTTACCTTGCTTAGGTGGCCCCTACAATCACCAGATCTCAATCCAATTGAGCATTTGTGGGACAAAGTTAAAAGAGCCATCAGGCAGCTGGTTCCAGAACCATGAAATCTCACAGAACTGGACAGTGCTATTCATCAGGCATGGTGTCAGATTCCTTGCATCACCTTTCAACATCTTGTGGAGTCAATGCCAAGAAGAATCTCCACAGTATTGAAGGCAAAAGGTGGCCCAACGAAGTACTGATGGGGTGGTAATAATATAATAATCTGGCCACTCAGTATGTGTATATATATATGTGTATATATATATATATATATATATATATATATATATATATATATATATATGCCTAAGCTACTGTTATGGCAGAATGACCAGACACTATGACGTGCACTGAGCAGGCAGGCAGGTGAGCGGTTAGGGGCGAGTCGTCCAGGATTGCTTGAGGGATGTCCGACTGTCAGATGTCTGACTGTAAGGATCAGGCTCAAAGCAGCAGTTGGACATCCCTGAGGTGTCCTGGATTGTGAGAGGGCGCAGGCTGGGCTGAGGGACCCCCCATCCCCATGTACAAATTCCGTGCACTGGGCCTCTAATAGTTAAATATTAACATTCTTATGCTTATCATGGTTGATTTTTATAGAAAAATAAAAAAAGTTTCTAGTTCTCTCTCTCTCTCTCTTTTTCTCTCTCTCTCTCTTTAAGAAACTGGGATTTTGGGATTACTGAAATATTCTAATGACATTGTCTCCTTTTATACTCATATTCTGTTTTGTTTTGTTTTTCTGGCAAATTTCTTGGTGGGAAACTTCAACATAAAAATGGGCATTGTTGCCCTGGCTGGTGTGGCGCACTTGACTGGATTGTTGTCCTGTACACCAAAGGTGGTGGGTTAGATTCCTGGTCAGAGCACATATCCAGGTTTCTGGTTTGATCCCAGGTTGGGGTGCACGTGAGACTGATCAATGTTTCTCTCTCTTCTCTTATCTCTCTCTCTTTCTCTCTTTCTTTCTCTTTCCCTCTCTCTCTTCATCTCCCTTTCTCTCTCCTTCTTCCTCTCTCTCCCTTCCTCTCTATAAAAATCAATAAAAAATAAAAAGTAATTCTGATAAGGAAATAAAGCAGTTTTTAAAAATATGCATTGGTGAGTGAGTTAGAGGGATTTCAAATAAGAGTGAATGAACCAAATAAACTGATGATCAAAAACAGACCCAGAGTCATAGAAGCATGGACAGACTGTTGAACCTCAGAGGGAAGGCAGGGGAGGTTGGGTGGAAGAGATCAACCAAGGAATTTGTATGCATATATCCATGACCCGTGGACACAGACAATGGGATGATGAGGGGCTGGGGTGAAGAGATGTCAGGAGCAGGCTGGAAGAGGTTTATGGGGGATGGGGGGGGGGGAAAGGAGGACCTATGCAATACTTTCAACAACAAAGATTTTTTAATCAAAAAAAGAGTAAATGAAATAAACTTTTAAAAGTATGTTTTATTTATTCAAAGGAGACTTCATTTATTTAACAAATTTCAAAAAACTTGATTGTATAAAGACATTTTTAACAGTAAAGTTCATATACATCTGAATTAATCTAAAATATAAAGTATTTTAATAATTGCCATTAAGTTTAATAATAAGAAAAAAACCTGATTTATTAATAATATGTGGAACATATTTATATATAGAAGGATTATATGCTGGAACCCTTATTCCAACAACTCAAGATACAGTATGAACAGACCCATCTATAATAATAAAAACATAATATGCTAATTAGATTGGACTTCCTTCTGGATGTCCTTCTGGACGAAGCCGGGGCTGCTAGGGAGGGTCCTGGGTGCCAGAGGGAAGTTGGTGCCGGCAGCCGGGGAAAGGAAAGCCTACTCTTACACGAATTTCATACATCAGGCCTCTAGTTTTAATATAAAGGTATAAACAATTTAAAGATGAAAGATGCTGAATAAATTTGTACTGTGTAAATGTATACCTGGTATTTTACATGGATATACCAAGAATATGAATCGTTTCATGCTGATATCAGCAGTAGACATGCTTACTTAAAATTTAGGATTTATTTTTATACAGATACCATGAAATATATGTAATAGTTTTATATGCATATATTTTATATGGTATGTGTAGAATGATTTTGTTTCTGATTTTATAGATAAAAATCTATAACCTAGCTGAGGATCTAACTTTTATTGAGTCTTTTTATTTTATTTTATTTTATTTTTCTAAACTTTGTAAGAAAATATAGCCCATTTTTCAAATAATAAACCTATCCAAATTTGATATCTTGGTGCTCTCTCTTTTTTTATAAGAAAGATTTTTAAATGGTACTGAAAATAATACAACTAATCATAAAATAATTACTTATGAAATTGACTTGAAGTGCAAATGAGATTTAGACAAGGCGATATTTAAAAGAATGATCATTTAAACTCTGCTACAGAGTAATAAAATTGTTTCATAATACTTTAACAAAAATTATAAAAGAAAGACAAAGTCAACAGCATTCATATTAGAAATAGCTATTAGTATAGTTCAAGAGATACCAAATTATATATATATCTAAGCATAAGCTGTTAAAAACTAATTCTTGACTGATTAACTGAAATCCTACTTAAACTTCAAATAGCAGCAATATATTTCTGAGAAGTAATGAAGTTATCCTCTATTCAAAAAATGCATGCTTGCCCCATCTCCAAAGAATAACAGTTCAAAATCTGGTTAGCTCCTCTGTCCAGAATCAAGTCAGGATCTCTACATCCTCTTGTTCTGTCGTGTTTACTACATATTGCTTTGTCAGTCTCTAACATGTAAACAAGATTGTTAATCACCAGCAGACCTATGTACTAAAGTAATGGAATGGGGAAAATAGATGAGTTAAAATATTTAACAAAGAAAGAACAAAATATGTGTAGTTGTAAAGTTTTGGTTCAGAAAATGTTACAGGCATTTTCTGCATTATACACTCTAAATCTTTATTTTTCCCCTTCAATTTGTGTATTTTAGTATGTGTTTTATAGTTGGTACTATAGCCGGTCATTCTGCTTTAGGAAAATGAATCCTGAGTACTCTTACTTCTAAGTGGTTGTTAAGGATATGAGCCTGAATTACTGAATTAGCTACCTTGCAGTTTCATGATCTAGTTAAATGAACCATGAACCATGGTAGAATCATTACTTCTTTGAAAAAAATAAAAAAAACATAGAGAGTAGAGTCTAGGTTGAAGAACGAAAATTCTATGAATGGATCAGGAATTGTATTAGAAAGAGTTAAAATTTACATATCTGCCCCTGATTTTCTACATCCACACAAATTTACCTTTGAAAAAAAGTAATTTTACTTTTGAAAAAAGAATATAACCATAAAATTTTTGTTGTTTTTCAGGAAAGTCATTTACTCCAAGCTTTTCAAGTTATCTCATAGAAGTTATCGAAATTTAATGTGTATGTTTGTGTGTATGGGGGGAAGGGGTGGATATGATAAGACTAGTGAATATGTAAACATTAGTTGATTTCCTTCTTTTGTTGTACATTGATTGAGTTTCTAGACTGCATTAGGTTCTTACTTTCTCATATATTTTTTTTTCTTTTTACATAGAAGTCTGTTATATACACATTTGCTGGACAGAGTGTTAATACATGCCTGTTTCCTAGCATCAAAGGAGTCGGGTGTAAGTTTATGGACTCTAACTTGTATATTCAGACCTGTTAAAGTGATAAGGGTGTCCTCTAAAGACACTGGTTGAAGAGAGAGAAAGAGAGGGGGGGATAGCTAACTTATTATTTTATAGATAACAGAATAAAGACAAGGACTCTTATTGAAAGACAGATTTTCTGATAGTACCTTGGACAGTGTGCTCAGTTGTTGGAATATCCCCTAGTACACAAAAATGTTAGCAGGTTCCATTCCAGGGAGGCAATCAACCAATGATTCTATCTCACATTTCTCTCTCTCTTTCTCTCTCTCTCTCTCCCTCCCTCCCTCGCACTCTCTGCCTCTCTCCGTGCTCCCTTTCTCTCTTTTCCTCTCCCTTTCCTTTTCCCTCTCCCCCTCTCCCTTCCTCTCTCTAAAATCAATTAAAATTACATGAAATCAAATTGATCTGGACTTCATAAAATGTGCTAATGTTGACTCTATTTTTATCTTGACCAAAACTATTATAAAAGTTTTATATATATATATATATATATATATATATAAAACTAGAGGCCCAGTGCATGAAATTTGTGCACGGGGGGGGGGGGGGGGGGTGGTGTCCACCAGCCCAGCCTACACCCTCTCTAATCTGGGACCCCTTGGGGGATATCTGACTGTGGGATTGGGCCTAAACGGACAGTTGGACATCCCTCTCACAATCCAGGACTGCTGGCTCCCAACCACTTGCCTGCCTGCCTGCCTGATTGCCCCTAACCACTAATGCATGCCAGCCTTATCACCCCTTAACCACTCCCCTGCCAGCCTGATGGATGCCTAACTGCTCCCCTGTTGTCCTGATTGCCCCTAATTGCCCTCCCCTGCAGGCCTGATTGCCCACAACTGCCCTCCCCTGCAGTCCTGGTCACCCCCAACTGCCCTCCCCTGCTGGCCTGATCACCCACAACTGCCCTCCCCTGCCGGCCATCTTGTGGTGGCCATCTTGTGTCCACATAAGGGCGGTCATCTTTGACCACATGGGGGCAGCCATCTTGTGTGTTGGAGTGATGGTCAATTTGCATATTACCTCTTTATTATATAGGATAGTAGATATTGTATATCATACTTATCCATATTTGTTATTTTCTATTTTATTTTTCTACAGTGTTATTTTCACAATAGGCATAATGTAAATGTTTTAAAGTTATTTTGCTATATAAGACAGCAAAGAGGTTTTTAAAAATATATAAGATTACATTCAGTGTCAAGGGAAATGCAAAACATAGGAAATTGATGGGAAAGTGGTTTATTGATTTATTTTTGCCAAAAACTAGTCTGTTTATATGTTATAAACCATAATAAATATAGCAACTTGTATTTTATTTTGTTTATATTTGTTTTCATGAATTATTTTTTTCCCCCTCTCCAAAAACTTCAAGAAAAAATAAATAAAACTTTCCATTCTCAATTGTATGACTGAATGAAGACAGGAACCATGAAGCCTCAGCGACCATAAGCCATACTCCTGAGAGCCTTTGTTCACTGGACTTTCATCATAGATGTCAGCATTCTCACTGTTATCTCGCCTGAAGCAGCATCAGATTCACAGGGAAACAAGCCATTTGATTCCTATTACTTTTTGAGTCTCCCCTTCCTCTGACAAAACAAGAGCCATATTCTGGTTCAGAGCTCTAGAAATTGATGCTACTGGAATAGGTGTTTTTCTAACAAAAGCTAGGCACAAAACCATTGTGAATTCCTTATGTTGGGATTAGAAAGGAAGCAGTTTGTGTCTATCTTGACTTTGTTATTGAAATAGTGTTTTGAACATATCGTTCTCCTCTCCTGCAGTTCAAACCTCTCCAGATAAAGGCAAGAACAAACTAAAGTCTTGCCTTAGCACCTGTGTTCCACTATGGTAAGAAAGCTACTCTAGAACTGGGAATACTAAAACAGATACCTATATGTCCTTCTGTGTCTTTCTACTGCATGTATTTTTCTCTTCCAGTCCAAAACATGCCACTTTACATGTTTTAATTCATTCATTCACTATATTGAATTTATTGGTGTGACACTGGTTCACAAAACTATACAGGCTTCAAGTGTACAACTCAATAAAACATCATCTGCATACCATCACCCCAACCAAAGTCTATTTCCTTCCTAATGTAAAAACATAGTACTGTATTGTTATAGCAAAACCATTTTTTATTCTCTACTTTCTCTGCCTTTGGGAGAGATTTCTATCATGGATGTTTTCATGGGAAATGCAGATTTCTATGGGGAGCATTCACTATCTGTGTTCTCCAGGATGGGAGGTAACCTGGGATCATTAGGTTAACCACACTTTGGTGGTGGTTTAGAAGAGGTCACCAACTCTACTTCTCTATAGAACTTGTATACCCCCAAAACCAGTCAAAATTATATCCCATGAAGAGACTATTTCTTTGATACAATTACTGTAAGCTGGCTTTATTATTTTCCTGCAACTCCCCTTAAAATGGCACCTTTATTTGCTTATATCCAGTGGAGATAAGGCTTTCACTATTATTGCCCTAGATTTATCAAAGTTTAATTAAAGCCTACAATGTACCAGGTAATGTGCAACATATTGGGATTAAAAATTAGACAAAATTAAAATACAGTCTCTGTCCTCATAGGGCTGGTGTGTATTAGGAGATACAGAAAATCAAATAAGCTATTATTTATCAATAAATAAATGTTATGGTGGAAAGATAAGCTTTATTTGTCCCTTAAAAGTGCTGATCTTAATGCACAAAATAACTGACTTTAAACTTTACCTTTACCTATATTGGTGCTTGCTTTCTCTAAATTCATCCTGGTTTGTTTGGGTATCTTCCTACATCATACATTTCTCACTAACTTTATGGTGCATTCAGTCAATTCAAATCACAGATTTACTTCACAAAAAATTGATTACTTATTATTTCATCAGACTTCAAACAGGATTTATATTACCACTACACTGATCTTTGCCCCATCTTATTTGACTGTACTTTTCAATAGATTGTTTTGTTTACATATTGAGAAAAACAATATAGGCAATAAATAGGAAGAATTTCATTAATCTGCATCTTTCTGGGGAAAGTTGTGAGTAATACAGTTTATCAATGTCACAGGGCAAAAATAGAGAAGACAAGTGAAGAGAGAATTTAAATTAATATGAAAACAAAGATATAAAGTAGAAAAAAATCAAAGTTTAAAATAGATTAGAAATAATTTGGATTTTTTAAAATTGAATTTAAGAGTGATTTATAGCCAGCTTCTTATGCCACTCCATGGACATGAGTGTAACTAAATTCAAGCCTGAAAGCTGATGAGAATCAAGAAACTAATTAAAAAACAAAACATTTAAAAGAATGCAATATGGACACATCTAAATAGGAGAGGCAAGCAATTAATAATTTTAATAACAAAAGGAAGACTAGCAAAGGGGAAAGTCAATTAGATGTCAAATAAGTTAAATTTTAAAAAACTTAAACAGAAGCCAAGTTCTAATCATGTTGCAGGCAAGTCATTGGCTTTTAAAATATGTCCTTGAAAAATATTCAGACTTTTTGCCCACTTATTTCTGACATGCAACGTGGGAAAGTTTTTTTTTTAATTCTTTGTCAACTTCTGAAACATTAAAATACCTTTCTCACTGAAATGTAAGCTCTAATAGAGCAGAGATTCTTCTGCCTCATTCATAGCTGTAGCCAATGATTTTTTGCAATAGTTTATGACACACTGTAGGCACTAATATACAGTTTTAGAATTAATGTTGAAAGAATTTGTGGCAAAATAATTCATTGAAATATTAATATATGTTTTATTCTCAGTGCTTCAAATAATTAGAAGTCTAGTGATAAAGGAAGTAGAAGTAAAATTTGTTTTAGCTTCATATTCCACTTCCTGTTTCCAACACAAAGGAAAAGTGTGGTGTTATTCATGGCAAATTGGGCATTCCTTGTCCTGAAGGTATTATTAAGTGGTTTTTGGGTTTTTTTTGCATAAAACCTAAGAATGTGGAGGGAGAGTAATAATAAGGAAGAAGCTGTAGGCCTCAAAGACTAAGGAATCATGAAAATTTGGAGCAACTTCTCTCAAGACAAGAAAGTTTCAATCAAGACAAGAAAGGACATAGGAAGTAGGATGTGACTAGAAGCACAGATTTTTGCCTGTATCTCAGTAAGTACCTTCATGAATTAACAGAATCCCATTAAGAAGTGGATCTGGGGTTCCCATTAACTAAACAGTAAATCCAAGGAGCCCAAACTCTCAGCCCTAGCAAACAGAAATTCCCATCAATCTGATCATATGACTCAAGTAGAATTATTACTATTATTTTGTTAATCCTCACTTGAGGATACTTTTTCCATTGATTTTTTTTTTAATTTAAAAGATGTTAATTTATTATTACACCCTGACTGATGATATATTCTTTTTTTTATTGTCTAAAGATTTACATATGTCTTCTTTTTCCCCAATTGACTTCCCCCTCCCCCAGCCATTCCCATCCCGGGCAAGCCCCTACCGCCCCAGTGTCTGTATCCATTGGTTATGCTAATATGCATGCATACAAGTCCTGATCTCTAAACCCCCTCCCCTGCCATTTGTCTCTGGATCTATTCTTGTTCATCAAATTATGTTGGTCATTATATCCCACATATGAGTGTGATCATGTGATATTTATCTTTCTCCGACTAGCTTATTTCGATTAGCATGATGCTTTCCAGTTCCATCCATGCTGTTGCAAATGGTAAAAGTTCTTTCTTTTTTATAGTGGCATAGTATTCCATTGTGTAGATGTACCACGGTTTTTAATCCACTCATCTGCTGATGGGCACTCAGGTTGTTTCCAAATCTTAGCTATTGTAAATTGTGCTGCTATAAACATAGGGGTGCATATATCCTTTTTGATTGGTGTTTCTGGTTTCTTTGGATATCTTCCTAGAAGTGGGATTACTAGGTCAAATGGGAGTTCCATTTTTAACTTTTTCAGGAAACTCCATACTGTTTTCCACAGTGGCTGCACCAGTCTGCATTCCCACCAGCAGTGCAGGAGGGTTCCTTTTTCTCCACATCCTCACCAGCACTTGTCGTTTGTTGATTTGTTAATGATAGCCATTCTGACAAGTGTGAGATGGTATCTCATTGTTGTTTTGATTTGCATCTCTCAGATGATTAGGGACTTTGAACATGTTTTCATATGTGTCTTGGCCCTTTGTATGTCCTGTTTCAAAAAGTGTCTATTTAGATCCTTTGCCTATTTTTTGATTGAATCATTTATCTTCCTTTTGTTAAGTTGTATGAATTCTCTGTAAATTTTGGAGATTAAACCCTTATCTGAAATATCATTGGCAAATATGTTTTCCCACGCAGTGTGCTTTCTTGTTATTTTGTTTATGGTTTCTTTTGCTGTGCAGAAGCTTTTCATTTAGTCCCATTTGTTTATTTCTCCTTAGTCTCCATTGCCCTAGGAGCTGTGTCGGTAAAGATATTGCTACTACATATGTCTGATATTTTGCTGCCTATGGAGTCTTGTAGGATTTTTATGGTTTCCCGTCTTACATCTAAGTCCTTTAGCCATTTTGAGTTTGTTTTTGTGTATGGTGTAAGTTAGTGGTCTAGTTTCATTTTTTTGCATGTATCTGTCTAATTTTCCCAACACCATTTATTGAAGAGACTGTCCTGACCTGACTCCATTGTATGCTCTTGCCTCCTTTGTCAAATATTAATTGAGCATAATGTGTTGGGTCAATTTCTGGGTTTTCTGTTCTGTTCCATTGATCTATATGTCTGTTCTCGTGCCAGTACCAGGCAGTTTTGAGAACTGTAGCTTGGTAATATAGCTTGATATCTGGTATTGTGATCCCTCCAACTTTGTTCTTCTTTCTCAGGATTGTTGCAACTATTTGGGGTCTTTTTTAATTCCATATAAATATTTGGAGACTTTTTCCTAGATCTGTGAAATATGCCTTTGGTATTTTAATGTGGATTGCATTAAATCTATAGATTGCTTTGGGTAGTATGAATATTTTAATGATTTTGATTCTACCAATCCATGAACGTGGTATATTCTTCCATTTGTTCATGTCTTCCTCAATTTCTTTTTACAATGTCCTGTAGTTTTCCAAGTACAGTTCTTCTATCTCCTTAGTTAAATTAATTCCTAGGTATCTTAATTTTTGTTGTTGTTGTTGCAGTGGTAAATGGGATGGTTCTTTTTTAGTTTCTCTTTCTGTGGTTCTTTTTTAGTTTCTCTTTCTGTGAGTGCATTTATATACCTATTTCTAGGTATATAAAATAGCCATAGGTTTTTGGGTATTAATTTTGCATCCTGCTACATTGCCAAATTCATTTATTAAGTCTAGTATATTTTTGTAAGAGTCTTTAGGGTTTTCTATGTACAATATCATGTCATCTGCAAATAATGACAGCTTTACTTATTCTTTTCCAATTTGGATGCCTTTTATTTTTTCTTCTTGTCTGATCGCTATGGCTAGCACTTCCAGTGCTAGGGTTGAACAGGAGTGGTGAGAGTGGGCATCCCTGTCTTGTTCCTGTTCTTAGGGGAAATGGTTTTAGTTTTTCCACATTGATTAGGATGTTGGCTGTAGGTTTGTCATATAAGGCTTTTATTATGTTCAGGTATGATCCCTCCATTCCCACTTTGCTGAGAGTTTTTATCAAGGAAACATGTTGGATATTGTCAAATGCTTTTTCTGCATCAATTGATATGATTATGTGATTTTTGTCTCTCAATTTGTTTATGTGATGTATCACGTTTATTGATTTGCGAATATTTTACCATACTCGCATCCCCGGAATAAATCCCACTTGGTCATGGTGTATGATGATCTTTCTAATATAATGCTGAATACGATTTGCTAGAATTTTGTTGAGGATTTTAGTATCTATGTTCATCAGGGATAAAAAAATGTAGAAACTTCACTGACTTCATTGATTAGGTTAATTCTCATTATTATATGAACTTATTGTACTCTATCTCTAAAGCTGTTATGAATTAATAATTTGTTTATTTGTGTGATCTCCACTGTTATAGTAGCAAGCCTTATGAAAAGAGATGCCATGCTTCTTTATTTCACCTTCTCAGCTGTGGGGGATGTCCCACCCAACGTCCTTATAAGGCCTGATAAATCATTTGGTCTGGCCCTGCCAAGGCATTACCGGTGAGTTAATTAAATGTTTGACCAAATATAGCAGGCTAATTTTTAAGTTGATTATTTTGTATGCCCCACAATGATGTTATAAATATCCAAATGGCCCTTGGGAAAAAAAAAAGTTCCCCAAACCTGGTAGACCATAGAAATTCCATAATAAGAGCTGAAGGAACAAATGTCCACCATAATGTACATTCAAGCCTGCTAAGAATCATATATGAGGACAATTAATTCCTCTCAGACATTTTGTAAAGAAACCCATGCTGCATATATGGATTACATATAATGATAGGATTACCAAGTTCAGATAAAGTAGCACAGAAAAACATAATTCAGGAAATGTCTTTCACAGGAAAGACAGTTGGTAAATTTCATACTGCTAATTATCTTCAAAAGTGCATTAGGTTCTTCCAATGAGGGAGTGATATATGTGCCTTAGATATGCTTTCTCTCTTGGTGGCATAGCACTTTAAGAAATGTATCTTTATTGTTGAAAATATTACAGATGTTCCTTTTTGCCCACCCTTGATCCCCTCTACCCTCTACCCTGCACCCAGCCCCATCCCTCCAGGCCATCACCACACTATTGTCTGTGTCCATGGGTTATGCATATGTGCATGTATGTTCTTTGGTTACTCTATTCCTGTGCCCTCCCCCCCCCCCCCCTTCCCCATTTCCCTCTGAGATTCATCAGTCTGTTCAATGATTCTATGTCTCTGGATCTATTTTGTTTGTCAGTTTATTTTGTTCATTAGATTATACATATAAGTGAGATCATGTGATATTTGTCTTTTTCTGATTGGCTTATTTGACTTATCATAATACTTATTCTCCAGGTCCCTCCTGCATGTCTCAAAGGGTAAAATATCCTTCTTTTTTACAGCTGCATAGTATTCCATGGTGTAAAATGTACCACAGCTCTTTTATCCACTCATCTTCTGATGGGCACTTGGGGCTATTTCCAGATCTTAGCTTATAGTGTGTATACTTTTTATACCACTTTATATTATAACACATTACATTATATTTTGTCACTGAAAAAAGTATTGCACATTTTATGTAGAGTTTTGTATGGTTGCCACATGACATTGGTTTAAAAATATGTTTACATTAAAAAATAAATGCACCCATCAAAAAGAGATTAACTGTGTACTGAATGTGATCTAGATAAAAGAAACAATTCAGTTGAGTTGATCAACTTGATGTCCTTTGACATTTTTATTTTAGTTCCCTTCTTTTGAAAAAGTGTCCTATTTTTCAGTTTTTAAGGCATGGGGAAATTTTTTTTTTATCACTTCTCATTGTAAACTTAAGGGAGGAAAATGAATGACTCAAAGATATACATGATGAAATAATTTGGTATTTTCATATATTATTTAACAATTTTATAGTTATGTTTTGACACTTTCATATTGAAATAAAGTTGTAAGCATACATTTTTAATATACTATATTGTTCATAGATTACATCACTATACTATCTTCAGTTCTTATCACATTCCTCAAGCAAACATATACTGAACAAAGTAACTTGGAAAATGGTTTCTTTGCAAGAAACCAGGTCATGAAACTTTACTGTTCTTTAACGGATTATTTTAGCTCTACTGTAACCAAAGCCCTGTGGAAGTTTTATAGAATGCTCATTAGAATCTTTCCTGCACTTTCACATTTCTTGCAAAATGAGAAAAGAAACTCAAATACCTACCTCTAAAGTCATAATTAGGACTTTGATTTCTTGTAGAGGAATATTCAGGGTGAAGCAAATGTAGGTTTACAGTTGTGAGTACATGAAACAGTTTTTCTTAAAATATTACTTATTATTATATTATTTTCCGTATGAACAAGGGTAAATCTATTTTTGCCTCACCCTGTATTTTTACTTGATACCAATAACACTCACAACTATTTTTTCTGTCTAGGCTACTAATACCTAAAAGAAAGCTAGAAATTCATCAAAGAAGCTATTCTTTGATGGTACTTCATAAGAGTTCTGGGGCATTTCTTTATCCCTTTTTGTGGTGGAGGTAGTGCATTCCCATTCCCCAAGAATCAAATAAAGAAGGCTCAAAATGAGCTCATTTGGAAAGATGGAAGGTTCTTGCAAGAGTATGGACTTGCATCCTACCACCCAGATGCAAACAAAGTTTCCTTCTGTACTCTGATATGAATATCAGAGTGTTACAAAGGAGCATGCCCTGTGTCCTCCTGCAGTTTGTATGCTAGAAAAGAGACTACTTTTTGCTTTAAAAGGTATAGTTGATAGGCTAGCTGGAACAGCTGGCAATGACATGGCTGAAAGAGATGTTGCCAAACTGCCTTTCTCTGCATACAAGACAAGAATGTTTATTATGATGGGGAGGGTAACTGGGGCTAAAATGCCTTGAAAAAACTGTACTAAGACATCTAGAGCAGCGAATGACTGGTGGTTATAGGAATTCTGCCTCAGTTTGCACAGCCCACTCAGAAATGATGCTATAAAGAAAGCTTGAGTGTGGCAGGGAGTATACTCTAAAACCAGAGATACAGCCCATGAAAAAGCTCGCATTTTGAGGCTAGAAATGGCAATGGTCTTTGAGCAACCAAAAGATAACTACAAAGAGCATTAAGTCAAAGCCTTTTTCTCTTTTTATGTCTTAGTCACAATCATCTAATTCTGGGAAGCCAAAAAGTAAATGGAAATTTAAAAACAAAAAAGACATTATCCTCTTTCACTTCATAGGTGCTCAGACTGTCAGGCTGTGATTGAGTCTGAACTGAAGGTGAGAAAGAGGTTTTGAGCTGTATTTGAATAAGAAATTTTAATTAGTCTAAACATTTAAAATGTGTATCTGAAAAATGTCAAAAAAATATAGGTCATTACCTGAAATGCTCTCTAATTTAAAAAAAAAAAGTCATCTGAGGGAATTCATCCAAAAGCCATAGAAGAGAGAGAGATTGGAGCAATTTCCTATTTGCAATAGAACAGAGTCAGTGTTTTCAGCTGTTACTTACCTTGAGAAAGTGAATATGTTTATGTGTGCAATTCTGTGAGCTATAGCCCATTAAAGGATCATGCAACCCCTTCTGCCTTTCTGATGGCAGCTTTATTATTTCTCTGTAAATAGGTAGAACTTAAAAAAAAAAATCAAAAATATTTCCCTATGTAAATTGCCACCTTTCTCCTATCTTAAATGATGTGAATCTTTTGATGAGTGTTGTTTTTTCTTTCATCGCTTGGAAGTGCATGAAGCAGGGAGTAGTGGAGGAATAGTGTTTTTCTAGAGTTTAGGAAATCATCATGTGGAAAGTAGGTTGATATTCTCTTAGTTTACTCCTGTCAGCAAAATTTTTGAAAGCATTTTATTTGTTACTTATACATTGAGTTTGAAGGAAGATTTTATATATTACTCTGGAATCTTGGTTTTAAATCACAACCAAGAAAAATGGTTAAAGGGAAATAAAATCTTATTAACTCATGTAATCGAAAAGTTCATGAAATCATATTGCTTCTGACATATCTGATTCCAGATGTTTAAATAATGGTCATATAAATCGTTTATCTCCCACTCTATATCTGAGGGAGAGAGATATCATCATCATTCTTGATCAAATAGATTTATGACAAAAGCTGCTGTTCATCAATATGGAAAATATCACAAGCTAGAAATTTGGAGAACTTAGAAATACACTCAGGCCTTTTCAATCTTTATATTATTTTATGTTGCTCTTCACTGAAAACATATAAATATATAGAAATATATACCTACTCTAATGAATGATGAGCATAAAGAATTTAAAAATTAACATTTATGCAATTTTATACTTTCTTATGTTTTCCTTCCTATAAGGATTTAATACAATCTGAATCTTAGTTAAAAAAAAAAAATGAAAGAGAGCATGTTTGAATCCTTCTGTCAATTACCACTGTAAAAAATGTAAAACATTTTTTAATCTATAGGACTCAACTATTTTATTCTACCATGTCATAAGCATCCATTAATGAAAGTATTAAAAAATGAAACCAGGACATAGTCAAGGCAATCTTTTGGGGAAATTGGAAAGAAAATATTAAATACTTGTACTAATAATTAATTTTTCTCTATTATAGATGAAATAATCTTATTATAGACTAGAGGTGGGGGGGTGTCCCTCAGCCCAGCCTGCACCATCTCCAATCTGGGACCCCTCGAGGGATTTCCAACTGCCCATTTAGGCCCAATCCACCGGGCAGTTGGACATCCCTCTCACAATCAGGACTGCTGGCTCCCAACTGCTCGTCTGCTTGCCTGCCTGATTGCCCCTAAATGCTTCTACCTGCCAGCCTGATCACCCCCTAACCACTCCCCTGCCAGCCTGATAGATGCCTAACTGCCCTCCCCTGCCAGCCTGGTCCCCCACAAATGCCCTCCCCTGTAGGCCTGGTCACCCCCAACTGTCCTCCCTTGCAGGCCTTGTCCCTCCCAACTGCCCTTCCCAGCAGGCCTGGTCCCCCGCAACGGTCCTCCCTTTCAGGCCTGGTCACCCCTAACTGCCGTCCCCTGCTGACCTGATTGCCCACAACTGCCATCTTGTGTCCATGGGGGCAACCATCTTGTGTGTTGGAGTGATGGTCAATTTGCATATTACCTCTTTATTATATAGGATAACCATAGATAAGTACTTAAAATAAACATAAAAATCATCACTGGCTCTAACTCACTTTTCATGTCAGACTGTCATGTGTCATAAGTAAGATGAAATATGTATGATATTTTTATGGACAAACAGGAATTCCATGAAGAAGGGGTTCACATTATTACTCTCACTCATTCTTTGACTTCAGTTTATTGCAGTATGCTGCAATGTGCATGTGCCCAGAAATGTAGGTTTAAAGATTTTAAACTATCTAGTTTTATTTTCCATTTTCAAGCAAGTCAGTTGCATAGTTCTATTAATCAGCCAGTTTCTACTAGTTATTTAAATCACTCAAGGCTCTTTTCTGGTTACGTGCTGTGTTTGTTTTGTTCTTGTTTTCCTTCACCCTGATCCCCTTTCCTTCTCCTCTCTCCTCCTCAAACTGTTCCCCTGCCTGAACAATGTAAATCCTTAAATGTGGATATAGTCTTGTATCCTTGGATATCGTCTTGTGTATTGTACAGCATTATTGTACTTTTAATTTCTACTTATATTTCCATAGATAATTATTTTTCATTGCTTCTAAATAAATACTTATTATTTAAAACTTTAGCATCCAGTGCATTTTACATATCAATTTCTTCCCTTATTGACATCTTAGTTTTGTTCAAATCCATGATATCAATCAATTTATTTATATACTAGAGTGTGGTGCACAAAATTTGTGCACGGGGCCAGGGGGTCCCTCAGCCCGGACTGTGCCCTCTTGCAATCCAGGATCCCTTGCAGGATGTCCGACTGCCAGTTTAGGACCGATCCCCGTGCAATCCAGGACACTGCATGCACCAGTGACTATATTTTCATACAGGTGAAAGGCATCTTGCTGTTGTATGGGCAGCTACATTTTTTTCCCCTGATTATAAAAAGTAGTACATAACATGATCCTTCTGAGGCAGTAGTACCATTATCCTCATCTTATGGGTGAAAAAAATTAAGCAGAGAGAAGTTAAGTTATAGGCTTTGTCACAAAGTTGTAAGTGTCAGAATCAGGGCTGACCACAAAATGTGCAAGCCAGAGTCCATGCATCTCATCACTGCATCATCCTGTTTTTTCAGCGTTGGAGTAGCCTTGTCAGGTTTTAATTTTTAAATCTAAAAGTGTTTCCAATATATAGGGTAGGGTCCCTAGGCCTGGCCGGTGATCAGGGCTGATCTTTGGGGGTGACTGGCAGGCAGGGCAATCCAGGTGCCCCTGCTGGAAGCCGCCTTAGCTGGCAGCCTGGCACCATCCACTGGCCCTGACCCTGATCACTGCCACCAGTCACCTCCCTCTCTAGCAGGGGGGGGGTGGGGGCAGACATTCAATGTAGGAGCTGCCCCCGACCGGTCAGTGTACGTCATAGCAACCGGGTGTTCCACTGTTAGGTCAATTTGCATATTAGGGTTTTATTATATAGGATAGATTATATACATGAAAATTAAATGTCTTTGATAATCATCTTCATATATTTTGTTTATGGTTGTCCATAAGGATTTCTAAAAGATTTGCAACAATGCCCAGAGTGGGATTTCTGGATCATAGGGCATATGAGACACTTAGTTTCACTAAGAAGACCAAAATGTTTCCTATAAATGCTACACCTGGCCATACTTCCATCAGCCAGGCATGATACTTCTAGATCACCTTATACTCACTAACTTTATCTCTTTTTTTGGCCATTCTTATGTACATAAATATATTTCACTAGTTATTTGAATTTAAGATAACTAGTAAGTTTGAGAATCTCTTCATTCTGTTTAAGTGAATTTTGTGTGTGTGCCTCTGCTCATTTTATACTCTTTTTTTAATTCTTAGGACTTTATTATCTACTAGAGGCCTGGTGCACGAAATTCGTGCATGGGGGGGGGTGTCCCTCAATCCAGCCTGCACCCTCTCCAATCTGGGACCCCTTGAGGGATGTCAGACCCACTGGGATCGGGCCTAAACGGGTGGTTGGACATCCCTCTCACAATCCAGGACTGCTGGCTCTAAACCGCTCGCCTGCCTCTGCCTGATTGCCCTAACCACTTCTGCCTGCCATCCTGATCACCCCCTACCCACTCCACTGCCAGCCTGATCGACACCTAACTGCTCCCTGGCTGGCCCGATTGCCCCCAACTGCCCTCCCCTGCTGGCCTGGTCACCCCTAACAGCCCTCCCCTGCAGGCCTGGTCGCCCCCAACTGCCCTCACCTGCAGGCCTGGTCACCCCCAAATGTCCTCCCCTGCAGGCCTAGTCACCCCCAAATGCCCTCCCCTGCAGGCCTGGTCCCCCACAACTGCCCTCTCCTGCAGGCCTGTGTCCCCCCTAACTTCCCTCCCTGCTGGCCTGATCGCCCACAACTGCCTTCCCCTGAAGCCTGGTCCCTCCCAACTGCTATCCCCTGCTGGCCTGGTCCCCTCCAACTGCCTTCCCTTGCAGGCCTGGGTTCCCCCCCCAACTGCCCTCCCCTGCAGGCCTGGTCCTCCACAATTTCCCTCCCCTGCAGGCCTGGTCCTCCCCAACTGTCTCCCCTGCAGGCCTGGGACCTCCCAACTGCCCTCCTTTGCTGGCCCGGTCACCCCTAAATGCCCTGCCCTGCAAGCCTGATTGCCCACAACTGCCCTCCCCTGCAGGCCTGGTCGCCCCCAACTGTCCTCCCCTGCAGTCCTGGTTGCTCCCAACTGCCCTCCCCTGCAGGTCTAGTCCCCCCAAACTGTCTTCCCTGCAGGCCTGGGATGCCCCCCCCAACTGTCCTCCCCTGCTGGCCTGGTCACCCCTAACTGCCCTCCCTGCTGGCCTGATCACCCACATCTGCCTTTCCCTGAAGCCTGGTCCCTCCCAACTGCCCTCCCCTGCAGGCCTGATTGCCCACAAATGCCCTCCCCTGCAGGCCTGGTCCACCCCAACTGTCCTCCACTGCAAGCTTGGTCCCCCTCAACTGCCCTCCCCTGCAGGCCTGGTCCTCCCTAACTGTCCTCCACTGAAAACCTGGTCCCCCTCAACTGTCCTCCACTGCAGGCCTGGTCCCGCCCAACTTCCCTCCACTGAAGGCTTGGTCCCCCCCAACTGCCCTCCTTTGAAGGCCTGTTCCCCCCACAACTGCCCTCCCCTGCAGGCCTGGTTCCCCCACAACTGTTCTCCCCTGCAGGCCTGGTCGTCCCCAACTCTTCTTCACTGCAGGCCTGGTCCCCTCCAACTGCCCTCCTCTGCAGGCTTGGTCCCCCACAACTGCTTTCCCCTGCAGGCCTGGTCCGCCCCAACTGCCCTCCCCTGCAGGCCTGGTCCCCCCACAACTGCTTTCCCCTGCAGGCCTGGTCACCCCCAACTGCCCACAACTTCCCTCCCCTGCCAGCCATCTTGTGGCAGCCATCTTGTGTTTACATGGGGGCAACCATCTGTAGCCACATGGGGGCGGCCATCTTGTGTCTTGGTGTGATGGTCAATTTGCACATTATTCTTTTATTAGATAGGATTCTAGGAAGTAATTGCTAGTCTGTTTTAGGAATTTAAAACTTTTCATGTCTTTTTGTTGTTTCTGTGTTCTTCATTGAATTAAATTCATACCTTTGATAATAAAATATCCACCAAATTTTTTTGCTCTAATTCGTGTTCAATTGGGGCTTTTTTAAGAAAACAAATGCTTTTTCTGCACCTATTGAGATAACCATATGAAATTCATGTATATCCTTTAAAACTAGAATATTGAATAGATTAATGATGAAATATTAAAAAAACTGTACTCCTGGAATAATCATCTTTATGATTTACTACACACACACACACACACACACACACACACACACACACACACACCTGTGTGTGATATTTTGTTATTGATGTTGATCAATAAATAGATAGAAAAATAGAAATATATTTGTATTGTCTTTGCCTGATTTCAAAATCAAGGTAATACTGGCTTCTAAAAATGAGTCAGTAAATGTTCTCTTTTTCTCAATAGTCTTTATGTATTTGATTAAATTCACCAGTGATGATCATGGCTTGGCGTATTCTTTGTGAGGATATTCTCCATTTTGAATTTAATTTTTAAATAAATGTAGGAATAAGGTATAGGATTTAAAGTAATTTAATTGATATAGTGTTTTTTGTTTTTCTATCTGTCTAATGAGGTCTGTTGATTTACTTAAAGTAATTATGGCTCTGCTATTAGGCACACCACCATTTATGATAGTTATTTCTTCTTTATCAATGGATTCACTTAACTTTCTTTTTGTCACTGGTAATGCTACTTGTCTTAGAATCTACATTGGCTGATAATACTATTGCTCTATCTGCTTTTTAGTGAAGAATGTTTGAATGATATAGCTCTTTCCATTTATCTGCTTTTAACATGTTTGTTATTCTATATACAAACTGGGTCTCCTGTAGATAACATTTAGCTTTTTATTAGGCATAAATCTTCCTTGTTGTATTGAAATGTTTAGTACACTATGTTTTTCATGTTTGGGAGAAGCTATTGATATGGTAGTGTTCAAGTCTACAATCTTGCTCTTTGTTGTGTACAGTCTTAGTTATTTTACTCTTCCTTTCATGACTCATTTTGCATGAATCAAGTATTTATTTTAGAATTCTATTTTATTTACTTTCTTGGATTTTAGTTTTGCCTTTCTTCATATATTTTTGACTGCTCTAGGCATTAGAATATTTACGAGAAGCTTTTTTTTTTTCCTATTGGCCTCTGTGCTTTTATAATCAGATGAGAGATGAACATGAAAATGTGATACCTTTGACTTGATAAGGTAATCAAATAATGGTATCATGCCAAAGCTGTTATGAGCTAGTCCAGAACTAAAAATAAATTTGACAAGAATTAACCTTGAACTAAGTAGAATAATTATAAAGTAGGTCTCTGTAATGATGATGCATTGGAATTTTCCTATCTTGGTCTAACAAACTGATTTTCCCAGGGAGTCTAATAATAAATAAATTATTGTCATTAAAATTACATGAACCTGGGTTGAGAATGTGTCTCTGTGGTAACCTTAGAGGCAGACTTTAATAACTTCATTTTTCTTCATTATATTAAAGCCTAAAAAGTCAAAAAGTAACCATGATTTCTATGAATACAGGTGTAAAGTCAAATTGGTTTATGAAAAATTAGTTCTATTTTTAAAAAATAAATTATCATTATAATTTTGATGTCTCATAATGTATACTATACATTTATTTGGCACCTTTTATTTGCACTCTTTTTTTTCTAGGCTTCTCAAAATGCAAGAAAATGGTTTAATTTGATGTCTTGGATATTCTGATGCAGTGTCTAAAATCTTACACTATACTCTGTGATTTAATAGAACTCTTCTCTAGTTTTGCTTCATATCATGATCTGTAGGCAAAGTGAAGTGAAAATTTTAGGAACAGGACTTCTAGTGAATCTATAGTCATCCAGCCCCTCTGAAATGTATATTAAAATAATGTGACTTGAATCTCAATTGAATATATAAGAACTTTGAATTTAAATGATTCTTTTCCCATTTAAGAATTAATATTGATTTTAATAACTTCAAATTTAATGCAACCCACACACTCTCACATTGTTCATTAACACCCTAACACATATTTCCTGTGCTAAATTCAATATTTCAGACATCAACTGATGATGGATATTATGAGCTGTCAGTGATGCCCTAACATCTTTTGTTCCTGACAAAACTGTTCAGGCCTCAATAGATCAGGCAGAACGGACAGTGATTTTGGTGTGCAGAAAACCTGGCTAGTAACAGTGTGTTAATTAAGCACCTCTATGCTGACCATAACCCATGTCCTATGGAAATTTAGGTAGTCCATCTATGTAAAGCAGAACATCCAAGTTTAATGGTCCAGAGCATCTAAGAAACATTGAATATTCAGATCCAAATTCTAATTCATACAGATGTGATTTCAATAGGAAAGGGTGAAAGCACTGAAATTTGAATTTTTATCAAATGTATTTCAGGCCTGGCTGGTGTGGCTCAGTGGTTGACCATCGACCTATGAATCAGGAGGTTATGGTTTGATTCCTGGTCAAGGCATATGCCCGGGTTGTGGGTTTAATCCCCAGTGTGGGGTGTGCAGGAGGCAGTCCAGGCTCCTTATCCTCTTATAATACTTTCAAATGCATATTTAGAAAATATAGCATCAATGGAATTAAAGGACTGAATGACATGGGCAAAAGTTTCTGGTCCTGAAGTTCTTAAAAGAATCTTAAGAACATCTTAATATTAAGAATATTAAGAACATTATTTTAAATAGTCTCAGTGGTGGAAGATAATCATAGCTTACTAACGTAGATTTTACTTTGAACCAGACGTTGTGTTACATGCTTTAATTTTCACTGTTTTGTAACATTTTCTAGAAAAATACTCTTTGGGGAGAATAGCTAGGATGCCCCCAAGAAATGCTGAGGAAATCAGTTTCAAATGATCACTATATTAGCAAAATATTTAATATTACAAATCTATAATATAATATAATCACATATTTTTTTAATTGGCATTTAAATTATTTAACACCTAAACCTTCAAGTAAGTTAACATTCTGAGACATCAATGACATTTATATTATGGCTTCCCAAATATAAGTTGTTCATTATCACTGACTTCCTGAATGACTACCCCATAGCCCTAAGATTAATTCCCCAAATTTCTCTATCCTTCAGAATCATCCTAAAGTGTCAGTATAATTATTCCACTTAATGCATGAGAAAGATAAGCCTTCCGAAAACAAATAATTTCCTAAAGTCACATCCAACTAGTGCTTGTAAAATCCATTATTTGGACAAAGGTCTGTTTAACTGTACAACCATAGTCTTCCCACTATATTTCTTGTCCTATGAAATGGAAACTTGATTTAGAAATAATAAAAAATATGTAAGTAGGGTAGGAGATTGATCTGATAATACTGTTTAATATGGCAAAACTATAAAGAGTACAGCTGCATTTATTGCTCAATAAATAGCAAATATTTTAAGTAAATATTATACCTTTACTGTCTACATTGTTCCCAATACTCTACTAGAAGCCAGAGATAGTAAGATACAGTATTTAATTTCCAAAGAGTAAATAAGCAATCCAATGATAAGTGTTAGGCATGTCCAGTATAGGGTAAAAATCTATACCCTACATATTGAAACTAACCAAATTAAAAGTATAGTCAAAGCCCACTTTTATGAGTGGATGAAATTCCCTATAAATGTATTATGTTTAGTTAGCTAGCTGTGTCTTAACAGCTGTGTCTTAACTTGACCTCAAAATGTATTTACATATATATATATATATATATATATATATATATATGTGTGTGTGTGTGTGTGTGTGTGTATCCTAATAATAGAGTAATATGCAAATTAGGTGTCACTCCATGACAAAATGGCGGCCCCCTTATCCACAAGATGGCGGCGCCCAGTCCCCTCAGCCCCGCTGCTGGAGTGTCTGGCATGTCCCACCAGCAAACAGAGCAAGAGAGCAGGGCATGGTTGCTTCCTTAGTGCTGCGGTAGCGGGAAGCTGCCTGGCCCTGCACACACAGAGCCGGTGGAGGAGCAGGGCCTGGAGTCTTCCTATTGGTCGCCGCAGCGATCGGGAAGCCGCCAGACCCTGCGCACACGGAGCCGGCGGAGGAGCAGGGCATGGCGTCTTCCTGATGGTCGCCAAGGCGATCAGGAAGACTCCAGTGCCAGCAGAGCAGGGCATGGCAGCTTCCTGATCTCGGCAGCAGGGAATCCGGCAAGCCCTGCAAAGCTGGGCATGGCAGCTTCCTTAGTGGGGCAGTGACAGGGAAGTCCCCAGACATGGCAGACAGAGCCCAGACAACAGGGCATGGGGGCTTCCATAGTGTGTCCATGTCTGGGAAGCCCCCAGGCCCAGCAGACAGAGCACACTGCAGGGCATTGGGGCTTCCTTCACATGGCACATGGCGACAGCAGGCAGAGAGCGACAGCAGGGCATGGGGGCTTCATCTCCATGGCTGCAGGGAAACCTCCAGGCCCTGCAGAGAGCAGAGAACCATGGGGAGTGTGCCTAAGCCATCAGTAGGATATCCTCTGAGAACTCCTGGATTGTAGAGGGTGCAGGTTGGGCTGAGGGACCCCCGTGCATGAATTTCGTGCACCGGGGCTCTAGTATATATATATATGTATATATATTTTTTAAGATTATATATATAATCTTAAAATGAAATGTGAGTTCATAAATTCTCCTATTAAAGATGAAATCTTTCCTAACCCTGGAATATAGGTGGCTTTCAAACTAGCTTTGGCCAATGTGACAATAGCAAACATGAAGCAAGGAGGCTTAAAAATTATGTATTGGGCTTATTGTCTGGCTGCTTATGGACCTCTGATGCTATGTGAACAAGCCCAGAGAAGCCAGCTAGAGAACACATGAGAGAGTCCTCATCTATCCCAGCCTTCCCAGACAAGACATCATAAACCAGACAGCCCAAGATACTACCATCTAGCTAACAGCAGATGTATGAGTGATGAAGCCTAGATAAGAATAACTGCCCACCTGGGACAAGCCCAAATTGCTGACCTGCAAAATCATGAGTGAAATAAATGGTTGTTAAGTGTTACATTTTGGGGTAGTTGGTTACATAGGAGTAGATATCCTATATAGTTGAAAAATAGAGATGCAGCCCCCTCAGCATGCAGGTATTGACCATAACAAAGAAGGTTAACTGGAGACTGGAGGAAAAAAGTTGAGGATCATTTTTATGTGTGATCATTGAGAGTAAAAGAAAGAGAAGTTCAGATAGATCCTGCCTAATAAATGTTATTATCCACCTGAAATGGGAGGTTGAGTCTTCTGAGAATTAGGTGGTAAGTTAGTAAGCTAGATGACAGTGATACATGTTCAAAATATACTTTGTAGAAAAGGGAGAGGTGACAAGTGATTCTTGAAAATGTATAATATCCTACTGAATTTGGAGAATATGAAACTGTTGGAAATTGTTTATAGATTAAGAAGAGTTATTCCCTGGAAGTTATTGCAGTTTTGAAGTCCCAGAGAAACTTAAAGGTAGACATGTAGTGTATAGCTAGCAGAATCTAGGTATTTTATTTCAGCAAATATTATACCCTCAAGCAATTGAATTTAATCAAACACTGAGTCCAAATTTGGCTCAGAAAAAGAACTTTTAAAATGATTTCATGAACTGAAATCTAAGCTCCTATAAATTCTTTCCTGACTACAGCCATCAAATCACCCACAGACAAATGGGGAGAAATTTTGAGGATATATTATTATTTGAGATTATTCTTAAGGTGATTCTGAATTGTTATGTTTCAACAGCTTTAATCTATATTATTATAAATAGAGCAGGATTAGACACATAACCAAACACAATAATTCACATATAATGTTCTAGTAGACATTTTAAATAAGCGTTATTGACCGTCAAACATACTTACATGATTATTCAGTGAATAATATGGATCTCTTATCATTAATATGAATATTACAAATGTTTTTAGCATTAAATAGGAAAATGTATAAATATCTGTCTACTCTACCTTAAGAATCAGCTAACTACTCTTCTCCCACAGTATATGAATAAAGGTTTCCTGTATTTCAGACCTCCCTTTAATTATAATGTAGGGTATGTAAAGTTCTTTAATGGTATAACCCATCATTTATTTTATTCCTCCACACTCTTTCTTTGTTTTTCCCTCCCTCCCTTCATTCCTTCTACAACTTTAATTTAATTCTTCTATGTCTCTACAAGGGATCTTTTGCCAATAGTTCAGGTGTAATTATATCATGTGGCACCTATATCTTAAGTCCGTCTCTGTCACTCTATAACACTTTATTCCGTTTTATGCCCTTAATGAAAATTAAATTAGTTTATATTTTTGTCAATTAACATTTTGCACAGTGTAAACACTGTATGGGTTCTCTATTACTATTATTAGTACATATATTAGTACCTGATATTAACTTTAATTAGTTTCTTTGGTATTTATTAATTACCTTACAAAATAAAATAAGAGCCTGATGAGTTCAGGGATCTTCTCTGTATTATTCATTACTGTGCCTAGCATATATTAGATGCTCAGTCTTGAAGGACTAAATGCTACAGAAGTACTCACAGGCTTTTGAAAAAATAAATAAATATAGAAATGTAGTAAATTTTAAGATGGAAGTATTTTTGGAGAACAGAAGAAGAGATGATGGTGTTTCTTATTTGGGGAAGGGAGATAAGCAAAACATTTTCCAGGAATTGACTTCTGAGTTAAATCTCCAAAAGAGAAAATGTTTGTATAACATATACATATTTGTAATTCATGACCTAACTTTGGATGATATTCCAAAAAGCAGATTTCTAAGAGTGTTTTGGGCAATAAGAGTATTATTATAATAAATGTAAAGGCTCTAAATATTCAGTTAAACAAAAACCTACATTCTACTGCATATGATATAGCTTTCTAGTCATAGAATATCTATGTGAGTTGATAAAATAATAATGTAGTAATTATTTTCT
This sequence comes from Ia io, assembly GCA_025583905.1. Classification (NCBI taxonomy): domain Eukaryota; kingdom Metazoa; phylum Chordata; class Mammalia; order Chiroptera; family Vespertilionidae; genus Ia; species Ia io. Next base: position 54,763,684 of record JAJQQW010000003.1, read on the forward strand.
TAATAATTACTATGTCTCAAATATTTACTAAGTTCTTTGCATATGTTATGGAATGTAATCTTTACAACAACCTTCAATTGTATAGAAGAAAAATATTTTTAATACTTCTGGTTGCTGTTTCTCAAGCTTGGCATTTTGTCAAGTCAGGGTCATTTTATTTGTTGTTGCATCTACCAAGAATGCTATTCTTCCAGATAATCTTATAGATGGCTCCCTTACTTTATTCGTCTTGGCTCAGATATGACTCTTTTAGAAGGCTTTTCTAATTACCCCATCCCTAACTACATGCTCATTGGTATATATTACCAGAACTCATCATTAGCTGATAATCTATAATAATAAAAGCATAATATGCTAATTAGAGCAGATGTCCTTCTGGACGTCTTTCTAGACCACCTTCTGGAGGAAGTCAAGGCTGTGAAGGAAGCCTGGGTCCCAGATGTCTGTCGGCGGCCAGAGGGAAGCCCAGGTCACTGGTGCCAAAGGGAAGGCAGTGCCAGCAGCCGGGGGAAGGAAGACCTACTCTTGCATGAATTTCATGCATTGAGCCTCTCATATACTATAATATGCATGAAGGTTGAAACTTTCCTTGTCTTTTTCAACTCTATTCCTTAGCAGCTTAGATCAGCGATCACCAAATAGTAGATGCTTAATAAATATTGGTTGAATGATTGAGTGAAATAAATTAGTAAAACAGATGGAATTTGAACTCAGAATGTTTGGTTTTTTATGTTTCTCTTAGGTACCTATTATTGAAAATATTTAGCATAATCAATAAATAATCTACCAACCTACTTATGTCTTTACTCATATTCTTCACATTTCTCTTTTACATGGACTTCATATTCCCTCTGTCAATAATTATGCTCTGACTATCAGATTCTTATTATTCTCATGGACTTTTTTATATAGTTATTATCTCTAGCATCATCAAATAGAACTTTCTCTCTATTGACCATTACAACCAGCATGCAAACATGCTCCAGCATCTAAGTTAAAAAGCCTTTAGTGGTTCATCTTATGCCAGTTATCTAGCCATTTGTCTGATTTCCTTCAAGGCAAGAATTTTCTTCATAACTCATCCAAATCTAGAATGGAATCTTATCAAATCCACTTAAATGCCAAAACAGAGGTCACTAACAATCTTTCTGCTGCCAAATAAATTATTTCACTGTCTTCTTTTTTTAGGCATTATATCTTCAGGTATTTCTCTCAGGCAACCACAGTTTCTTTCTTAAAACACCTTAGTGTTTTGGCTACTATGACACAACATTTTTTTTCTTTTATCTAAATGACCACACTACTAGTATGTCAATATCCATAATCTTCTCTACAGCATGGCTCAGTCATGGGCTTCTTCACTATTTCCCATGTAGGTTTTTTCTCTAGGCCATCTCAATCATTCCTAAAACTCTACATATTGTTCATAAGTCAATTTCTCTCATAGTAATATTTGTGGTATTAACCTGTCTGGATTTATGCATTCACCTTACTGCCTGAGATATTGAATATTTATAAATATGTAAAACTAAACACACTAAAAAATAATTATCAATCTTAAGCAAAAATTTGATTTTCCCTCATCTATTACAGTCAATGGCACCACCAACCACTCTGTATCTCAAGTTAAAAACTAGTAATACTCCTGATTTCCTTTTATGTGCTCAGGCCCCAAAATGAATCCATCAGAAATTCCTGAACTTTTTTCCAAAACATACCGTATTTTCCAGAGTATAAGACAACTGGGGGTATAGAAGATTTTCCTGGGTTAAAAAGTCATCTTATACACCGGAAAATACGGCACTCTAATATCTTCCTATTTTCTCTTTTCATTGGTAAAACTTCTAGTATTAATTAACCACATCATAGTATATTTTTTTCTGGTTATTTCATTTCAGATATCTAAATTTTCTAGTTCAAGTTGTTCTCATTTGTTTTTAAAAAGGATTAGTTAATTTTACCTACAAAATACACATAATTTACAGTTAAAGAATATCTCTCAGGCCTCAATGGCAGGAAGAAATGTAAGGTCCCACCAGGATTGTAACCAGGAAGTAAAATGTTCAAAATCAAGGTCCCTCTTTGCTTCTCCATTCTGGATATCAGAGTCCTTCTTCTATCCCTATGCTGACCATAATGCATTGATTCTATGTGAACACAGCCCTCAAACCCCAGGTTTATATCATCTTAAAAATCCAATGCCTTTATCAAACTATTTGAAGTATCTAAAACCAGTTTTTCAAATTTCAGAAAAAAGCATAATCTGATTGGCTTCTCTTAAGTCAAATGTTCGCCAAGCCTCTTGGCTATAGCCAAGGGATAGAATCATCTTAACACTCAGCATGGAGTGAGGGAGTATATTCTCTGAAAATGAAATGTTGACAATCTCTCAAAAGGCATAGAGATAACAAAGAAAAATTTTAAATGGTATCTTAAACACTGAGACATTCAGTATAATATAAGAGAGGAAAAAATTACAAGAATGCAAATTAAAGGTGAGAGTCATCCAGAGGTCAGAAACGTCAAGGCAAATCTTAAAGCTGTAATTGAGTTAAAACCAGATTAAAGATTTCTTGAAGGAAAAAGGGCGGGGGGGGTGGTAAAGAGGGTAGAGGGGGAATATATGGTGATAGGAGACTTGACTTGGGGTGGTGCACACATAATATAATATACAGATGATATATTATAGAGTTGTATACCTGAAAACTATATACTTTTATTCACCAATGTCACCACAACAAGTTAAATAAAACAGAAAACAATAAACTAGATCAAAGGTAGCCTCATTTCTGAGTATTGCTGAAAATTAAGATGGCACCATTTGGGTGGGTTAAAGAAGGCTAATAATTGAATCCTATTGATAAGGCCAAATAATGGTATCAATACCTAATGTTACTCTATGTGGGGCATTCCACTTATATACTCATTAATTGTCACAGATTACTGACATTAAAAACAGATACAGCGAGCCTGTTCCTGGTTTGTTTAGAAACTGGAACCAAAAGACAAAGAAGTAGAAGAGCAGTACTCTCCCTAACAGAGCTGGCAGCAATTCACAGCCACAACATGTACCTGAACAGAGGCCAGACTCAAGTGAAAACTAGATAGGGGGAAATAATTGACAACATAACACCTTAAAAACACCATATGGGGAAAAGTATTTAAAAATAATTTTTGTTCATCCTGCATTTATAATTGACCTTTATTTTATTTTTAATATGTTTTTTAGAGAGAGAGGAAGGAATAGGGAGATATAGAAACATCTATCAGCTGCCTTCTACATGCCCCCTACTGGGGATTGAGCCCACACCTGGGGCATGTGCCCTGACCTAGAATAGAACCAGCCACCTCTTGGGATATGGGACGATGCTCAACCAACTGAACCACACCAGGCAGAGCATATAATTGTCCTTTAAAGTTTTTTAAATATATTTTTATTGATTTCAGAGAGGAAGGGAGAGATAGAAACATCAATGATGGGAAAGAATCATTGATTGGCTGCTTCTTGATCCTGCAACCTGGGCATGTGCCTCAACTGGGAATCTAAGCATGACCTCCTGGTTTATAGGTTGATGCCTAACCACTGAACTATGCAGATCAGGCCATTCAGCTTTAATTTTTGATAAAGGATCTATAGATAGTGAAAACAACCAAGATATCAATAGATTTTCTCTTTTTAAATGGTCAGAACAAATTTTTATTTAAAGATGGAACATTCTCCAATATGTGAGAAACATTAAACTTGTGGTGAAATTGGGGCCTTTATTTGGAAAAAAAAATATCAGAGGCAGAGCAAAATGTAAAAAGTTTTTGTTTGTTTGTTTGTTTTGTCTTGTTTTGTTTTTTTACAAATAGGACCTATTGTGGACTTGGCACAATAAAAAAAAAGAGGGTTCTTTTGACAAGGGAGTAGCCTATAGCAGGCTTACTTAGATAAATAAAGACTGGGAAAGACGATAATGAGGCTAACATTGTAGGGAAAGTTCAGTAAGATTTAAAAAGAGCATCACAATTTTTTTTTTTAAATCAAAACTGTTTTGTGGAGGAGAGTCAAGAAGTTCGGCTAAGGTGCACACAAAAAGATCAAATGAAATAAGTTCAAAAATAACAAAATTATTTATCTTCCAATCCAATCAAAAAATGGGCAAAGGACCTGAATAGACACTTTTAAAAAGAGAACATACAGAAGGCCAAGAAACATATGAAAACACGCTCAAAGTTACTAATCATCTCTCAGATGCAAATCAAAACAACAGAATGGCTATCATCAACAAATCAAAAATGACAAGTGCTGTCAAAGATGTGGAGGAAAAGGAACAAAGGAACCCTCATGCACTGCTGGTGGGAATAAAGACTGGTGCAGCCACTGTGGGAAACAGTATGGAGTTTCCTCAAAAAGTTAAAAATGGAACTCCCATTTAATCCCATTTCTAGGAATATACTCCAAGAAATCAGAAACATCAATCAGAAAGGATATATGCATCCCCATGTTCATAGCAGCACACTTTACAATAGCTAAGATTTGGGAACAGCCTAAGTGCCCATCAGCAGATGAGTGGATTAAAAAACTGTGGTACATTTACACAATGGAATACTATGCTGCTAAAAAAAGAAGGAACTTTTACCATTTGCAACAGCATGGATGGACCTGGAGAGCATTATGCTAATTGAAATAAGCCAGTTGGAGAAAGATAAATATCACATGATCTCACTCATATGTGGGATATAATGAACAACATAAACTGATGAACAAAAATAGATCCAGAGACAAAGAAACACCAAACAGACCGTCCAACCTCAGAGGGAGTCAGGGAAAGGAGTATGCGCGCGCACACGTGTGTGTGTGTGTGTGTGTGTGTGTGTGTGTGTGTGTGTGTGTGTGGGGGGGGGGTGGGTGGGGTAAGAATCAATCAAAAGACTTGTATGCATGCATATTAGCATAACCAATGGACATAGACACTGGGGTGGTGGGGGCTTATCCTGGGAGATGGGAGTGGCCAGGGAGGGGTCAATCAGGAAAAAAGAGACTTATGTAATACTTTAAACACTAATAATAAATAAATAAATAACAAAATGAAAATATCAGAAGACAAAATAAAATGTTTTTCTTAAAGATAATTATATTTTTTTCTTTTGAAGAGGACAAAAAATTATATATGCGAGAACAAAAATACAAAAGAAACAAAAAATAAGCCAAATAAAATTCTCTCTTAGTCAAGAGTGAGAACTATAATTAAAGAAAGTGAATATTTTATTTTAAAACTACTCAAAAAAAAGTCCAAAGAAAAAAGAAAGGTTACAAAAAGAAAAGTGATGAAAAAAAAATTCAATCAACACAGAAGCTCAATCAGCTGAAATTCATTTTTAAGGTAATTAACTTAATATAATATTCATTATAATTATTGTATTACATTAAAAATTCAATTTAAATTAAAACTTTTTAGATAAATAAAACAATAAAATGCATTTTTATTTTTTAATTTTTGGTTAAAGTGATAAGAAAAAATTATAGAAACAAATCTTTAAAATCTATTTTAAGAAAATAATATTAATGTATTAAACATTCTTTTAAAGATGTAACAAATACAACACAAAACAAATCAAAGAACCTCAAAGGGTAATATTTAGAGTGATAAAACAGGAATTGATGAACTAAAAGCATAAATTAAGTTTCTGAAAATAAATTTATTCTTAAAGAAACACACCAAAATTCAGTCTTTTATGATGTTCTAAACATTTCTAATTTTATTCATCACTAACGTTCCCATTGCTGGAAAAATCCTGCAATAGGGTTTCCTGCTGCACTCTACCCCGGCCCCGCCTCCGCTCCTCCCTTCTCCTCCCCCCAGCTTGCTTGCTTCTCCACAGCTTTGCTCCCTTCTGCAGCTCTTGGCTTCTTTCTATGCTGTCTTGATATGCAAATTAGCCGCCATCTTTGTTGGGGTAATTTGCATACTCGTCCTGATTGGTTGGTGGGCGTGGCTTGGCTGGTGGGCATAGTGAAGGTGCGGTCAATTTGCATATTTGTCTATTATTAGGTAGGATGGTTTTCCAATTGATATATTATTTCTTATTTGCCTTTAACTGCTCTGATTAAGGAGTATTGTTTCATATAGAAATGACCTATCAGTCCATGAAAAGACATGGAGGAAATTTAGATGCATAATGAAAAAAGCCAATCTGAAAATGTTACATATTGTATGACTCCAACTGTTTGACATTCTCGACAAGGCAAAACTATGGAAATAGCAAAGAGATCAGTGGTTGCCAGAGATTAAGGATGATAGAGGGATGAGCATATGGAGCGTAGAGGGGTTTTTAGGTCAGAGAAATTACTCTATATCATAGTATGATGATGGATGCTTGTCATTATACATCTGTTCAAACCCATAGAATATATACAACCAAGAGTGAACCCTAATGTAAACTATGTACTCTGCCTGACAATAATAGTTCACGAATTTTAACAAATGTACCGTCCTATTGGGAGATGCTAATAATGGGAGAGCCAAAGCATGTGTAAGTGCAAAGGGTATATGAGAAATCTATGTACCTTCTCAGTTTTAATTTTAACCTAAAATTACTCTACAAAATAGTCTATTTTAAAACGATAGCAGTTACAAAAGCTATGTGATCTTAATTAATTAAAAGTATCAGCTTTTTATTTTTAAGATAGTTATATTTCCTATTAATACATGAAAATAATACTTCTGTAAATAAAGCATGAAGTACTCACTCAATATTAACTTATAAATTTTGTCATTTTATTATTCTTTATCAAGTACAATCCAATTCTGTCTAAAGGAATTCATATAAAGGGAGAAGCTATCTATCATACTAGTTGAAATCAGAGATTTTCTAGATCAACCAATATTCATATGCTTTTTGAGAATTTATTATGAAAACCTAAAGAGTTGATGGATGTCCCTTCTATAATGATAGATTAATTTTGAAATTTGAATTTAAATTTTTCTTAATAATTAACCAAGGCTCTCATATTATTAAAAATGTTAGCTTTGGAATTGGTAAAAGGTTGACAATATAATTATGAACACACAAAAATATAAAAAAGGGTTTTTTGGAGAGAAAAAAAGTGCATAAATTGTACAAGACTATAAACTTTAATCTGTTTATATGAGATTTTTCTCTTGCAAGTGGCGGGGGGAGCCTGTTCTGACAATAACTTCTTATCTGGCATAATTGTTAATTCTGGGAATTAAATCAGAGCATAACATTTTGGCACATATAAAGGTATGCTGAAATGGCATCATGGCCTGAAAAATGTGGCTCATCATAGGTTATTGAAAATCATATCATAGCTAGGAAATATGGCCTCCTCCTGTATAGTTAGAAATTAAATCAGAGCATAACAACCTGGCATATCCAAGAGTGATTTGGAACAACTTTAAGTATCTGGAATGTCATCAGTGCCCAAAACTTGATATTGCACCAGAATCACAAGTTTCAAAATATGTTCTCTGATAACTTCTATAAATGCCTTTGCCATTTTATGATTCTAAAATTCTAGATAATTTCATATTCTCTATGAAAATCTTAATTAATTTATCCATCCACTAGGATACATTTTAAAGTGAAAGCAGTAAAAAATTGGGACTGTTATGAGCAAGATTTTTAGTATGCTAAACCAAGCTTTATATTTAGGTTTGATAGGAGGGCAGAGCATCAAAGGACAGAAATCCAATTTAATATTAGAGTAACTAGCTTGAACACAAAGGAGTGATTTATTGGCTTGCAATAGCCACCAACTTATCTCTCCTCCTAACAAAAAGAGTAGGGGGTAGCGGTAGCCCTGGTTCCTAGTATCAATTTGCATTCCGGAAGCAGACTCTGTTTCTGTTTGTCTGACAACACATATACTCATACTAGGAGGCCCACCAGTTCTATCTACAAGGCCATTTGGATTCATTTCCTTAGAGCCTATAAAGTTGAGAGGAAACAGCTAATTATTTCAGACAAAAATTCTTTTTGGTCTAATTATGACTAAGAGAATGGGATAATTATTTTGATGCTGTCTTGGCCACATGCCCATTCCTGTAGTATGAGTGCAGAGTATATTATAGAAAGATGTATGGATGAGGGTGAGGGTAGACAAAAAAAATAAAAATTATTTCTTTAAAAATAATATTCCATGATTTAGGTAAATCATTTCTCCTGGTTCAAGAGAAGTTTTTTTGTGTGTTTTTTTTTTCCTAACATAATTTTAAGAAATAGTTTTTTTAATTTATTTATCTTTATTGTTGAAAGTATTAAAGATGTCACCTTTGTTTTTATTTGTTTGCTTTTTCCCCATTGACCCCTCCTCGCCACACCCACCCCTCCCAAGCCTTCCCTACCCTATCGCCTGTGGACATGGGCTATGCATATATGCATATAAGTTCCCCAGTTAATCTGCCCCTCCTATCCCTACCTTCCCTCAGTCTGTTCGTGGGTCTATGTTTCTGGATCTATTTTATCCATCAGTGTATTTGTTCATTAGATTCCACATATGAATGAGATTATGGTATACTTATCTTTCTCTGACTGGCTTATTTCACTTAGCATAATACTCTAGGTTCATCCATGCAGTTGCAAATGGTAAGAGTTCCTTCTTTTTTACAGCTGCATATTATTTCGTTGTGTAAATGTACCACAGCTTTTGTATCCACTCCTCTGCTGATGGGCACTTGGGCTGTTTCCAAATTTTAGCTATTGTAAATTGTGCTTCTATGAACATAGGGGTGCATACATTCTTTCTGACTGGTGTTTTTGGATTCTTTGAATATATTCCTAGAAGTGGTATCACTGGGTCAAATGGGAGTTCCATTTTTAATTTTTTCAGGAAACTCCATACTGTTTTCCACAGTGGCTGAATAGTTGTTTTAATGATCAAAAATAAAAAGTACATTTTTCTCTCTGTTTTGTTACTCAAAATATGATTTAAATATTTGTTTAAAAATAAAAAATGAAAATTTTAAGACTATTGCATGCAATTCTTATATTCTACTCTTTTCATTTTTTTTTTTTATTCTGAGATGATATAAAGCATATTGCAAAATATACTAGGGAGTTTGATAAACACTTCTCCCAGATTTCCCCATTAAGTTACCATGTATTCTTAGTTTCTCCAATCTGTGACAATTCCTCAGTCTCTGTTTGCTTGCTTATTTTTCATAACATTAACATATTTGAAAACTATCCATCAGTTATTTTGCAGAAGGTGGATCTTGCCTAAAGCAATTACTTTTGATGTGACATTGAAAACAGTAACTTTCTATTTCCAACATTCATTCTACATTTATTAATTGGAATTCTCTGTAAGGAAGAGTTGTCTCTTATTTACTTCTGTTGTTTGTGTATCACCATGGACTTATAAATATGTATTAGTTTCTTTTGGTCATACCCTCACGCTATGCTATATATTTTGTTCAAGTTGTTTCTTCTTTGCTTCCCTAGCACTGAAATCAACTAGCTATCCAAAGAACTCTGGTTCTTCTCAGTGGGAAAATGCTATTTAGAAACCAAGATATGGGTGTTAGGTGTCATCATTGCCCCTGTATTTTCACTGCTTCTAGTACATCTTAATGAATAGAGCTAAGAAATATATACATATACATAAACCCATGAAAATCCACACATTTCTATTTCTGTATCTGCCTCTGGGTGTGTGTGTAAAACCAAAATGCTCATGATGTGATGAAGATGTAGTAGTATATATATATATATATATATATATATATATATATGCACATATACCTGTGTATATATTTATGTATATGTATATATAGATATATATATTTGTATACTATATGTACATATATCTAATTATATGTGTGCATAAACCTCTGTGCATATATGTAAATATACAGATATAATTTGTCTATATACATGTAGATAGATAACTGTATGTCTGTGTGCTTATATGTTCTTTCATGGAAATACAATCTTCTTTAAAATATATTTTTATTGATTTCAGAGAGGAAGGGAGAGGGAGAGAGAGATTAAAACATCAATGAGAGAGGATCATTGATTGGCTGCCTCCTGCACGCCCCCTACTTGGGATCAAGACTGCAATCTGGGCATGTGCCCTTGACCGGAATCGAACCCAGAACCCTTCAGTCCTCAGGCTGATGCTCTATCCACTGAGCCAAACCAGCTAGGACTAAAAATACAATCTTATAGCTAATCAATTATTGGAATAAAATAAAGGCCTTGTGTCTAAAAAACTTTCAGCCACTACATTTCGATCCCATTCCAAGGCTTGCTAAGTTTTTATGTTAATCTAATATAACTCAATAATAAAATCATAAAAACTTATTTAAAAGCCATTTTATTCATGAAGCAAATTAAATTTTCACTCAATACATGCTTGTTTTGGAGCTATACATAATAAAATATGTACTTGGAATGTAAAATTATGTATATCATTGCATTTGATTTTAGCAGTTGCTACAGATTGCTATGATTTTTCACAGTATCAACTGTGAAGAATGGATTTTTCTATTGTCTATTTTAAACTATAAATGCTATATTCATATAATACCTCACTTAAAGTTTAAAAAAATATTTGTTATCACACAGAGGACAAAAATGGGAATTGGAAAATAATATCCATCTAGTAAATATGACAGAAAATTGTATGATTTTATATCGTGGGCATTTTCAGAATTAAGCTGATAAATATGCACTCAGAATGGAAAACACAATAGTAATTGTTAAGCTGCTATGTACAGGAATGACCTTCTCTGTAGGTATTTCTTCAATGTAAAATATTATCTTAATTTTAATTTTTAAACGTTTTTATTGATTTGAGAAAAGGGGGAGAGGGAATGGGAGAGTGAAACATAGATTGGCCTGCCTCCTGCACATCCACCAACTGGGGATCAAGCCCCAGCCCAGGCATGTGTTCTGACTGGGAATCAAACTGGCAGCCTCTATGTGCATGGGACAATGTTCAACCAACTGAGCCACATCAGCCTGGGTTCATCAGTGTAACCATATGTACTTCAGTTTTTACTTTGTGGAAATGGTTTTCTATTAATTTGAAATGTGATATATTTAATGCATACTTTTTAAGGAACTTATCTTTTAAAAGTATTATCTAGATGTCCTGTCCATGTAGGTTTTAAGTAATTATAATTTCTGGGTAGAATAGTCAGGAAGTCATGAATATTGGGCATCTAGGGCAGGTGTTTTGCTTATATAATTATTATTTCTGTTGAAATGGCTTCTATAGAGACTCATATGATATTGTACATATGTCATCAGTTCACTCGACAAGCATTAATGCAAAAACTTAGGTCTAGGTTAAGATTTGTAATTAGTCATGAAATTCTGCTTTTTTTGAATTCCTAGGAAAAGGTGAAAATGTGATCAGTTGTGGCCAAAAAGAATTATAAATTTTATTTTGAATAGTTTTAGCAATAATAATTCCAGCCAATAATTTCAGTTTTAAAAATATAGAAGATATTCTTACAATACATTAAATTATCAAAAAACAAGCATTTCTTTAATTTTGCCAATAATATATACATGTAATATTCATTGTAATTCAAAATTTTTCAAAATCTTAAGCTGAAAGAAACTTTAACTTAGAAGCAATCATGTGTGATAAAATTCATGAAGCAAAAACAGCTTTGACAGAATAAGATTCAGACACCTGAGCATAAATAATAAAAATCAAGTTATTAACAAAAAGTACAATAGCCCACCCTTATTCAAAGTTTCTTTCTAGGATTTCAGATACCTGAGTCAACCAATGTTCAAAAATACTGAATGGAAAATTTCAGAAATAAACAATTCAGACATTTTAAATTGTGCGTTCTTCTGAGTGGAATGATGAAATCTTATGCCATCCCACTTTGTCCAGACCAGGACATAATTGTTCTATTTTATTATTAGTTATTTTTGTTAATCTTTTATTGTGCCCAGTTTATAAATTAAAATAAACTTTAGCATAGGTATGTATGCATAGGAAAAAATAAAGTATATCTAGGGCTCAATACTATTGGTGGTTTTAGTCATGCAAACAAGCTTTGTTGCCATTAAATTCTAAAAATACAAATACTGCAATCTGTATAATTAGCTATATTTTATGCAACACTTAAAGGTAAATAATGAAATATTTCATTGTAATGGATAATATTAATTTTTGAAAAAAATTTAATATAAATTACCTAAAAATCCAGTTTTTACATGACCAAAATTGTCTGTTTGAATATATACAATAAAGCAAGCACACCTCTTTAATCAAATATACGTTAAATAAAGTATATATGCGGTTTTATCAAGTTTATTACATATAGATGTCAGTATGTTAACAATATTTGAGTCCTAGTGTTCCTGTAAAACATAAGTTAAATATGTTTATAAGAAAGTTTAATATTGTTATATACTGAAATTCTTATATCTTAATTTAATTTTTTTTCAAAAGTTGAACATATTTTTCTTTAAGCATTTGTACTCAAGCAAATTATTAGATACTTGAAACCGATACTTAAATGTACATTCAGTTATTTAGTAAACACAAGTATGTGTTAGGTACATGGAATTGATAAAAAATTATCACAATCTTGCTCAGTGTCTGTGGGTATTAATAAATATTGATAAATTGTGCAGTGTTATAAAAATATCTATATTCAAATTTCTTTAGAATCACAGAAGAGAAAAAGTTTATTTTCTTAACCACATAGTAAAAGGCATGGTGTGTAGAAGAAATCACAGATGAAAAATTGATAGTGATTCTCAAAGGAGTTTAATTCTAGGAAATGTTTGATAATCATTTTAATTATGAGGCAACAATGTAACATGAACATGAATTTATGAAATTTCATGGTAGAATAATATCTTTTTTATGATATGTTTATTGATTTTTATAGAGAGGAAGAGAGAAACATCGAGGTGAAAGAAACACTGATCTGTTGTCTCCCATGAGCATCACAATAGGGGTTCGAACCCGCAACCTAGGTATGTCCCCTGATGAGGAATCACAACCTTTTTGGTGTATGGGACAATGCTCCAAACAATTAATATTTAAAGTAATATCTTTAAAAATTAAACTAAAAATTCTGGTCTGATAACATGACTACATCTGAAAAATAATATTTTCTTTGCGTACCATATTTGGAAAGAGAATATGCATCCCGAACATCATTCACTGTTGATAAGTCATAATTATGAATGATTTATAATCAAGGAAAGTGCACTGGGTTTCCAATATTTTATATTTTCATTATTATTCTGGATAACAACTAACTAATACAGAGTTCTGTTTATACTTTTAGTACACACACATGTCTCCTCCTATAACTTCCTCTCATAACTATCACAAAAATTTTCTTTCTCCTCCAGTACTAGAACTTTAAAGCAAAGACTTAGTATTCTTAGTTGTTCTGGTAAGATAAATATTTCTTGAGATACAAAAACTACCTTCTTAAGACCTGATATTTTATATTAATATGCTATATTATCAATTACTTTACATTTTGCTTAAAATACAAGGCCTATATTGCAACTCAAGGAAATAACGAGCTGAGCTCTTCATTTTATTATGAATATCATGATTATTATCTTTAGCATTATTGTATTCACCAACATTTAAGAGGTGTGGGGTAACAATACACAAAATGTTATGTCAGAATTCTCACTATTAAATCCCACCTTAAGTTTTTTCTATTTTGTTTGGTTTGATTTTTTATTGAGTTTCCACTATAATTCTTAAATTAGTGTTTAGAATATTTAAGAATATCAGTAATAAGTGAAAATGAGTAGTTTATAACATTGGTTAGTTTCTACTCAAAATTAGACAGTGTTCAATAAGAGGGAATGTTAGTGTATATGTTCTTATCATTCAAAAATATAATTTATATAGAATTTATATAGAATATAGTGATCAGTGTTCAAATATATAATTACATATGCAGATTCAAAGCCAAACAACTCGAATACAAGCAAAAGTTATTTAGAAAGTCACAGAGGTAGAACAAGTTAGTGTGGAAGAAGTGGGCCAGCTAGGCTGTGTTGACTCAGGAGCTTAGGAGAATGAAAGTCAACGAAAATGCATCTGAAGAAGAAGAGGGGGAAAGGCACAGGCGTGCTCCAGAGAGCGTGCACCTGGGAAAAGAAAGTGGTGGAGGACAGACGCAGGCATGAGAGAGAGAGGAGAGAGTGAGATAGATACCTGAGTCCTCTGTCTTATGGGGTTTTATCTGTTCTCTAAAGGCAGGGATTTTAGGGGAGGTCTCAGGGGAGGATCTCAATAGAATATTCAACTGATTTCCAGGTGTGTCCTTTGAGGGTCTTGGTCTCTTTGATTTGTCGGTATCAAGGCAGGAAGGTCATTGCAACTGGTCCTGATGTAAACCATGACCTTGCCTCACCTGCCCTTGCTGATTTTCTGGGCCTGGACCTGAAACACAATTGAGTCCTAGAACTTCTCTTTAATTTGACTAAAACTCTGTCTCTATGGTTAACGGACCTTAGGCTTTTTTCCTAAGATTATTTGATGTGGGTCAGAACCTCATTGTCTTGAGGGCATAATGCTCAAGGAAGTGATCCTGAAAGGGCTTGCATGGGAGCTGTATGACACTTTCCTCTGGCCCGATTGTTCCTTCTCTGAGGGGGTCTACCACATGTTTAGAGACATGCTAGGGGAAGAAAGCTCAGGAGAGTGTCTGTACCACATGGCCAGCTATGTGAAAGGCCAGGAGCTCTAAATCACATAACCAGTGATATGCTAGGAGAGGAAGAGGTTACACTAAGGGTGAGGTCCCATACTATACTATTTGCACTTTCAGTTTTGCTGGTTGCTAGGCACCCAAGGATTTCTACCTGGTGACTTTCTGTACCTGGCCTACTCTGGTGGTGTCTGTCAAACTGCCCGCTATATTACAGAAGTAAAAATAATTCACTTACTTCATTTATTTTATTTGCAGACCAGTCATTTATACTGAGATGACCAGGTAATTCAGTTAAAGAGATTATTTGATTTTCACTAAATTTATCAGTTGTATAGTTAATTTGATTTCAATTTATTGTATAAAGAATCAAGAAAGTTCTTACATGTATAATACAATATTGTTATATCAGATGACTTCAATATTTAAAACTTAGTTATGCTTAACCTTATTTTCTTCCTATTCTTATTGTTATCTTTGCCATTTATATTTGCTTGTGATGCTGAGTATCCTAGATTTGATATTAGATTTTGATATTAGATTTTTGTGATGCTGAGCTACCCTAGATTTGATATTAGATTTTGAAAGGCAAGTTTATGGAAATTAGAATTTTACATTTTCTTCACTGAGAATGAAGTGAAATATATATATATATGTATATAGTTGTTTTCAACCTGAATAAGTAGGTAAGTTGTGACTATTTTAAAAGCACCTTTTTAATATAATTACACTGATGCACGTTAGACATGTAGTTTTAGATTTAGCATGTGTTTTTCTTTTTTTTATTTTAAATTACATTAAATGGCATTTTTTTTTCTTTAAAAACATTGTTAGTCTTGTCCTATTGCAAGGAACTTTAGGGATAAAATAGGCAGGTTTAGGGAGTCTTAGGAATAAAGATGGTCCATGGGGGAGGAATGCATAGGTGAGGTTTTGGAGCCTCCAGAAGGCATCCATTCACAGGCAATAAAGAAAAGTCACAGCGTATGGAGAAAAAGGAAACATTCCTTCACAGAGGATAGAGAAATGTCAACAGATGCTGAAAGGAGGAAAACTTATGTTCACAGGAGAAATGGAATGTTGCAAAATAAGGGGGAGAGAAAAAGGGGGACACCACATGTGTTTTGGACTTTGAAGTTGATATTCTGCAAAAAGACTGACAAATTAGAAAAGCACATGGTCATAAAATGGGGAAGGGGTCCAATTGGAAGGGAGCATGAAGAGACAAAGAACTATAGCATTTATAAGCCTTAGAAAAAAGGGGCTTAGTGGGTTATCCCTTTGGGAACCCCTCCCTACATGGGAGTCTGTATTTGCTTCCAATATAGATAGATATAGATAGATCTAGGTATAGATGATATAGATTAGATATAGATATAGATATATCTGGAAAGAACTATAAAATGACAGCAAACATACAAAATGAAAAGAGGTTTTTGGATCCCCATACTTTTACAACACAAAGCACTGTGAGAAGCCTACTCATTTGCAAACTTAGTTTTCTTATGAGCAAGCACCGATAACAGACCCAATATTCATAGATACAAATTACCAAAGTATAGGAATGAGCCCTAATCAAGAAACTGGCAGCATGTGACATTGGACAACAAATAGATATTGATGGCTGTGTGCTTGCCATTTTTCACTTTTGAATGGGATGTCTAGAGGTGTTATCCTATCCCTGTGACATAATTTAATGTTTTAGAATGGAGATGGGGAGCAGTAATTTGTCTCTTTAGTTCCCATATCTTCTAAATACAAAGACTGGTATAAAAAGAAGTGTACCAGAGGAACTCATGCTTGCCTGGACCTGAGTTAGAAAGTGACTCTGGACTTTAAGCTGATTAAATAAGAAGATGAAACTTTGAGGGACTGAGAAAAAGGAATGAGTGTGTATTGCATATGAGTAGGATGTGAATTGTTGTGGCTAGAGGGCAAATGGTGGAAATTATATTTTCAAAAGATAAATGTAATAATATACCCTGACCCACATGGTCTTCTACAATGTGACATCGTCATTGTTCCTTCAATAATTCCCTTCCACGTGTATCTGGATTAGTCTATGACTCTCTTGTAACCTAGAGAATGTGACAGAGATAAAGGTAAATGTTCTGAGGCTATGTCATAAATGGCAATGCAACTTGTGCTTGGTGAACTGGGACAATTGCTTTGGAACTGTCCAAAGAGAACGACCTACTTCACCAGGGCCACCATGCTGTGAAAACTCCCATATTAACCCATACAGAGACACCATGTTCAGAGGTCCTGAGAATGTATGAGAAGACCAACAGTTCTCATAAATGCAGAATTATCATCTTGATCATCTTTTGTTTAATATTACTTATAGTAATTTTACTTCTTTTATCACATGCTGCCTAATACAACCAGTAATGTAATTTCTCATAGAACATCAAAAATTCAGATATATAAATTTAATTTTTTCTTCATGGAGACTAACAGAATTTTCTATTCATTTACCAGAGTATTTATTGAGCATGTGTCCTGTTCCTATTTTTATCTATGCTGGATATAAATCTCTGTGCCTTTATGGAGTTTACAATCCATTTCAGGAAATTGGCAATAAACAATCAAATATTAAAGGTGTGCATGGAAGGTTTCTCGATGGTATCATTTGAAGAAAGTAAATGACATAATTATTTTAATGCTTGAGTAGGAGGTTTCCAGAAGAAATAAAAGAAATTAAACCTCTGAGTTTTGAGTCTACTTAGCATATTCAAGGATTAACATGGAGACAAAAACTTGAATAAAGATAAGAGATGTAGTATGGGTCAGATCTCACCAGTTAATATAGCAAAGGCTTTATATTTTCTTTAAAATCTGAGAAAGTCCATTGAGGTTTTATATAGGATGTTAACAAGAACTGATGTTTCAAACAAGAATTGTTGAAAAGGTGAAGAGGCAAGAGATAAGAGAATAAATAGATTATGTAGGACTATCCCAAGTAGGTGTTAAGGGCTTGCTTGGACCAGAATAGTAGTCAGAAATGGTTAAAATCTTTTAACATTGTTTTCTCACACCTTGGATATGCCGGACAAGCCAAAATACATAGTCTAAATTAACTCCAAGGTTTGGGGCATCATAAGTAACAGAAAGGGCAGGTCTGGGGGAAGATGAATGAATAAATGATGAGAACTGAGATGTGAACATTGAGAATGGAAAGGTTTTAAGGGGGAAAAAATTAAGAGTTTGGTTTTTAGTATGGTATGCCTGAGATGTCTACTATACTAATATCAAGCAAACAGTTGGATATTTACGTTTGGATTTCTGGCATTTCTGGAAGAAGTCTGGTTTGGAGATATTAAAAAAAAATGTATTGTTGAACTTTTAAGTGCAACTGAAGTTCACTGTTGTGGTATGTTTTACCAGAAATAAAAGGAAGATAAGTTTCTAGGACTGTGCTTTGTAGAACTCAATGACTTGAAGTAGGAGAAGGGAAGTACATCCATTAAAATAGTCTGAAAAGGGGCAGCAAGCTAAGGAAGAAAAAAAAGTATCAAGAAATTGTGATTTCCCAGAATCTAGATCAAGCACGTCAAACTCAAAGGCTAACACGGGCCAAATAAACAAGGTTTAAATTTATGTGGACCACAAAAAAACAAAAGCTTCAATTTTCATAGAAATGTAGGTTTATTTCGATAGAGACATGCTAAATACAAAGGGCTAAAATAAATGAGTAATCATTAACATAAAATAATAGATTTTTTAATAAAAATTAATATTTTTTCTTGAACATTAACTTACCAGACACCGAATAACTGCACAAATTAATAAGCATAACACAAATAAACCTATCTTTTTTGTTCTTCAAAATGGAAATATTTCCTGTTGCACACATCAAACAAGTCTGTCCAAGACCAATGACTTGACAATCGGCTGCTAAAATATTCGCTTCTAGTGTTAGTGGAGAGAACTGGTATGCCTTTGTATAAGGCATGTAAGGGAAATGAATACAACACAAATATCGTAATCAGTCATTAGCGAACATTGTAGTTCCTTATTAATAATTAGGTATAACAGGATATTGTAAAAATTAAGTTAAGATATTTTTATTAAAACATTTCTCACATACTGTTATATTAGCTGGGCTGCAAAAATATTCGTTGTGGGCCACATGCGGCCCATGGGCCACAAGTTTGACATGTTTGATCTAGATGAATAAAGTGTTTCGAGTAGGAAGTTGTGATCAATTGTATCAAAAATCAACAAAGGTAAAATTGAAGACCATTTATCATGACAATATAAATTATGTCAGTAACCATAATGGCAATCTTTTCAGTAGAGGCATGGATACATACAACTTTTTGAAGAATATTCAAGAAATAGTAATAAATGAAGTGGGTCTAATAATATATACACATGACACTTCTGAGTATTTTATATATGATCATCAAAGAAATGGATAGTAGATCTTTTAAATAAAGAAGAGTTTTTGCAATAGCTTTTCATTTTGATAAAAATGTCCCAGCAGAGATGAACATTAGTGCCACAATAGAAGAAAGGAATAATTTCCAGAATCGTGTTTAAGTAGAAATCCATTGTATCAGAGAAGAGATTGCTGTATATAGAAACTGTTGAACCAAGAGGGAAGACAGATTCTGTGGTTATATGTGGAGATAGTTTTAGAGGGAAATTGGAAGTCTCTTCTAATTGATTCCATTTTCTTGATTAACTAAAAGATGGAGAAAAGGCTCAGGGAAGAAGAAGATGTGAAAGATACACTCTGCAAGTGAGTTAATGAATTCACAAGGGAAATATAGTAGGTTAGATAACAGAGATGCTTCTTATTTAAAATATGTGGTTAAAACGTTAGGGTGAATCCAGTTAGCATGGCTCTGTGAATTCTTTCAGCTTTGAGAAACTACTCTGCTGAAGGAATGAAGTAGTCAGAGTTGAATTTAAATAGGATTAGGTTTTTGCTGGGTAGCCTAGGGAGAAAATAAGGCAAGGGAATTGGTATATATAATGGATTAATTCTCTTGCTGGATCATGGACTCAGTTGTATTAGGAAGCAATGAGAACATCAGGTTGTGAGTTACAGAAATTAAAAAGGTGTCAACCTCATAGGTTTGAAGATGGTGGGGTTGAAAAATTTTACCAATATAATAGAACATTTAATACCTGGATTTGTTTTTTATGTAATTACTAGAGGCCTGGTGCACAGATTCGTGCACCGGTGAGGTCCCTTGGCCTGGCCTGAGGGGATCGGGATGAAGCTGGCAGTCCAACATCCCCGGAGGCATCCTGGTTTGCAAGAGGGTGCAGGCCAGGCCAAGGGACCCCACCGGTGCATGATCGGGGCCAGGAAGGGACTGCAGGAGGGTTCCAGGGCAGTCTGGCCCGTCTCACCCAGTCCCGAATGGCTGGACCTCAGCAGCAAGCTAACCTACTGGTTGGAGCATCTGCCCCTCGTGGTCAGTGTACATCATAGCGACTGGTTGAAAGGTCAAAAACTTAGCATATTAGGCTTTTATTATATAGGATTGGTTAGGAAAAGAATGTGAGATACTACCATAGTGGTGTATGACTGAGGCAAAGTGTAGGACAAGATTTCTCAAAAAAAAAACCAAAACACACACACACACACACACAAAAAAAAAACACAAACAAACAAAACCTGAGACTTTTACCTGAAACTGAAGCCATTCTAATATATTCCAATTTTGAATTTTTCAAGTTTATATTTATCAAATGTTCTAAGATTAATCAACAGCAAAGGATAGAATCTTTAGTAGAATATATTTGATTATATACTAAGGTAAATACCAGAGATAAAAAAGAAGTATAAGACCCTTTTTTCAAAGGAATTTTTATTCTTTTGGGAAAGATATTAAAATAAAGATGCAGGAGAAATGGTGAAGGAGGAGGATGAAGAGGAAGTTGCTGACTTGGCATTTTAAAAATCAATTTGTAATGACCAACTTTTCTGTTGCATAATAATTTAATTTTGGTGTATATTTGTAGTTTACTCATATCTGAGTATCTATTCTTGAAATAATACTACTGACAAAAAGTGAAAAAAATTTAAATAGTAGTCATTAACAAAAAGCTAATCATGTAATACACATTTTAATACATTTTTCAAGATATTTCAATAGAATGTGTTACAATGTCATAGTTAATTCTAGTTTGTTGTCTTTTTATGGTTCAGTGTCAATCCATTAATTTCTTTTTTTAATTTTATTATATTGATAATTTTTATTATTGACAGTTGAAGAACAATGTTTGTACATTTTTGGTTATAGCACACAGTTTTGTCTTAGATATAAGAATTTCCATTGCAACTTTCAGAATATTGACTTTTATATTTTTATTTTTTAAATTTATCTTTATTGTTGAAAGTATTGCAGATGTCCTCTTTTCTTCCCCTGCCCCAGGAGTTCACCACTATTGTCTGTCTCCTTGGCTCATGCATATATGCATACAAGTTCTTCGGTTAATCACTTTTCACCTAAATATTGACTTTTAATGTTGTTTCCAAAAAAGGTTATTGTAAGCAATGTCTATATATATGTAATATAGATTAAAACATTTTATATTAATTCAAAATAACAAGGTACATTTTGAACAAATGTAACAAAATTAAATATGTATTAACCAAAGGAAAAAGCACATGATTTCTTATCCATAATATGGTTTCTATTTTTTACTACTGTGAAAAAGAAAGTTGTCTCAATTACCTGGATTTTTTAATCATTATTTTTCACCTGAGGTATATATGACTGATATTCAGGCCTTTCTTTTTCTTTGCAGATGATTACGTTTTTAAAAACTTATAACCTTTATGATATTCCCCAAATCCAACTTTCCACCTCCCTTTATATGCTCAAGAGACATTTATTGAGCAGCTTTGAGGAATATAATACATATTTAAAATAACATCAAATTTAAAAGGCATTGCTCTTTTGTAGTATACTGTATTTTGAAGTCTAAATCAATATCCAATGGGCGAAAAATAACATCTTCCATTCATTCCAATATGTGCAATTGTCAAGGAGAAAGAAACAAAAACCTTATCATCCTATCTAATAATAGAGTAACATGTAAATTATCATCACTCCCCTATGCCCACGATTGGGCAGCGGGAGGCTGGGGGGCGGGACTCAGGGTGGCCTATCCGGCCATTGAAAGGCATGGATCCGCTGCCGCTGAGGGGGGCTACCCTGCTGTTGAGAGGTGCAGGGGGCAGGACTCCCGCTCCCTGTGCCTCTCAATGGCCAGATCCGCGGCCACTGAGGGGGCCTGCCACAGACACCCAGCTGCGCGTCTCAACGGCAGGGTAGCCAGGTGTCCGCGGCACCTCTCAATGGCAGGGTAGCCAGGTGTCCGCGGCAGCCCCCCTCAGCGGCCGTGGACCATCAAAAGCGGGGGAGCTGGGTGCCTGTCTGCTCCAGCACCAGTGGACAGGCACCCAGCTCCACCACGAAAAGTGAAAGCGTGTAGGGGACCCTACACGTGCATGATTCAATCATGCACTGGGCCTCTAGTTAATTAATAATGCTATTTTGAAGTTACCTTTTTTTCATTTTTTATTAATCCTCACCCGCAGATATTTTTCCATTGATTTTTAGAGAGAATGGAAGAGAGAGGGAAAGACAGAGAAAAATATCCATGTGAGAGAAACATCGATTGGTTGCCTCCTACATGAGCCCCAACCAGGGCCTAGGCTGGGGAGGAGCCTGCAACCATTGTATGTACCCTTGACCGGAATCTAACCTGGGACCCTTTGGTCACAGGCTGATGCTCTATCCAGTGAGCCAACCCATCTGGGGCTGAAGTTACCTTTTTCTATGTCAGTAAATACAACATTAATGTACGGTGAATATAAGAGTTTTTTTTTTTTTTATTTCATAAATGAAATTTGACCAAATTTATCTCAGAAAAGAAAATCTCACATCTTGAAGTATGTATAATGCTCTCCAATAGAATTTTCTCTATATCCACTGTCTAAGAAAATAGCCACTAGGTACATGTGGCTACTGAGAACTTCAAGTGGAACTAGTACAACTGAGGAACTCAATTATTTTATTTTAATTAATTTAGTTTTAATTTACATAACTATATGTGCCTATTGGTTATTACATGGGACAGTACCGACTAAACTTGGTGATATGGAGAATGAGGGAGGAAGTGTAGTCCGGTATGAGTATAAATTCTCTGGTTACAACCTACTTGTTTTTGTTTATTTATTTATTTTTTGCGATGTAAACCACATATTCTTCTTAGTTTAGAGACTTTGCATCTGTACTTCCTTCTACCCATATGTTCCCATGGATTTTCTCTTTGGTGGCTCCTTTTCATCTTTAATATTTAAGCTTAAATGCCACCTCCTTTGAAAGGCCTTTCATATATCTCAGTCACTAACTTAATGAAATATCCTTCCTAACCACTAATTACTCTGTTTCCCTATCCTAGCATAGAGTTATTTCCTATTTTGATTTAACTTATTATACCCTAATGAGGTTGCTGATTCATGTGTGTCTCAACCAATAGAACATTAGGTTTAAGAGGGCACAGATGATGGCTGTCTAATTCATCTTTATTTCTACTACCTCCCATAATGCCTGTTATTTTGGCAGGTACTCATAAATATTTGTTGAATAAATGTGGATTACTTTCTAATTTATCTCATCAAAACTATATTTTCTCTCTTCCTTTAAATATATTATTTTAGATATTTTCTTAATAAAATATCTTAGTTCTGACCCAAAATTCTCAGTTACCAAAATAAATAAAAACTACATTCAAGGTTTCTTTCTTGTGCTACATTCTATTTACAGTCTCTTTCTATGACAGCAAAATTCTTTCTCCCATTCTCTCCTAAACCCATTTCTATTTGGCTTTGCCTCTCACGCTTCTGCCAAACTGTTTTATCAACATTGTAATCAAACTCCAAGCCAAGGAAGATTTAGTGTGAATTTTATTTTGCATAAGGCCCAAGGCTCTTCACTTTTGTGGGTCACTTCTATCTGTCTAATTAGGAGGGATCCTAGTTTAAATGTTTAACTAAATTTTAAAAAAGTAAAATATCTTATCTCAAATAGTTACTACCAGTGACTCTTACCCTTTGATATTTCTCCATCATACTTCTTGAGTTACAGGATAATGGTTTGGGGCATTTTGGGAATCCAGCCAAGGGCAAATTGATTTGGAGGCACATAGAATTTTTGGAGGCACATAGAATTTTTTTAGCCAAAACCGGTTTGGCTCAGTGGACAGAGCGTCAGCCTGCGGAGTGAAGGGTCCCAGGTTCGATTCCGGTCAAGGGCACATACCTTGGCTGCGGGCACATCCCCAGTAGGAGGTGTGCAGGAGGCAGCTGATCGATGTTTCTAACTCTCTATTCCTCTCCCTTCCTCTCTGTAAAAAGTCAATAAAATATACTTTAAAAAATTAAAAAAAAGAATTTTGGTTTAATAGAATATATTAATCTTGTTTATAAGGACTTCTGCATGCATTTGATAATTTCTGGCCAAAGTGGTATATGAATACCTTCCAGGAATACTTTCTCACTCACTATGCTAAATTTACCTGGAATTGTGACATAAAGTTGCAGGTGAATAGAGCCTAAGCTTCGGGTATCTGGAAGTATGTATGCAACATAAGAGACAAAAGTCCTTAAATATACAGTGCCAGACGCGACACTGAAAACTTTATCCAGTCATCAGATCTGCATAATTGCAAGCAATGCTTTAGTTCTAATCAATGCCTAATCAAAATAAATGTTCTTACCTGTCAGAAACATAATTGATAATTCAGTACAAACAAGTATATGTACACTGTACTTTCCTTTGCCTATATGAATTGTGAAAAGCAAATTAATCAGAAATCACATGTTTATAGGCAGTAAATACATTTGTGTGTAAGGTAAAATATTAATGAATCCCACATATTGGATTGAATCTGAGCATATTTGACACATCATATCCTGAGGCATTTGGTGGTTTTACTCTTGCAGTAAAATTGATTGAAGAAATAAGTATTCCAGGAACAAAACTAAATATTTACCCATAACTTAATGCACATTGTGTAATAATAGTTTAATTGAAAATTAAATTACTCAATAGAGTCTGGTGACAATTTATTTGTTGCTTTGTTTTAAATTATTATTCAAAACGATTGGTCCTATATGACTAATAAGGAAAATGAAAGTAAAGAAGACTGATAAAAACTTCAGTTGTCAAAACTTATTATATTTCCACAGAATACCTATGAATTCTATTATCAAAATTCATAAAATAAACTTTTATAAGTAATAAAAATAAAGACTAACCAATTAGAAAAAAGATTGTCATTAATTTTTCTTCAGATTCTACTGCAAATCCTTAACATATAAAGAAGTGAACAGAGTATATGAAGCCCAAAGTGTACAGGGAAATATAGATTTAATGTCAGGCAATTACTTAAGTAAAACATTATATTATTTTTCTCTGGATTTTGTAGTATTTGTGGTATGTCCCACCTCTCTAAAAAAAAGCATTTAATCTGATATAAACTCTTTTGTCACTCTAAATAAACACATAATGCTGTACCTAATTTTAAATGCAAAGACTTACATTGTTAAAAAATATGAACTTTAAGGCCCCAACTCTGGAAGTGACTCTGGCTCTGTAGAGATACAACCAATGATCAATCCTGTCCTCATAGAAGCATTTGTTCTTTCTCCTGAATGTACTTTTGTCATTTGACTTCATGGCACAACACTCTTATGGTTTTCTTCCTACCATACTATTATGACTTTTTTTTTATATTTATACCCACTGCCTTGGAGATTCTGTCCCAGGCCAGGGCTGGATCAATGCCGTCAAAGTGCAACACAGTCGATATTTGAAACACCCAAAGTTTCACTACAAGCTAGACCTCTCCAGGAACTCCAGACTTCTTTATTCAATTTCCTACTCTATATTTCTATGTAGGTATCTACTAGGCATCACAAATATAATATGCCCCAAATTGATCTTTCCTGCAAAACTCACCCTATAGACATCAAATCTCAGTAAATGTAACTAACCCATTATTAACTATATCTTTCCTTGCATCATTGCATTATTTGTGATTGTTTTTGCTTTATCTCACATACATCAGTCATTCTTTTTCAGAAAACTGCATTTCACTTTCTGTGCTTGGAATACACTTCTTCCAAATATACAGATCTCTCAATATCTCACAAAATTCAGGTCTTTATTCAAATGCCACCTTCTCAATGAATCCTTCAAATTTTAACATCCTAGCCCAGTGATGGGCAACCTTTTGAGCTTGGTGTGTCAAACTTCGCCAAAAAACTGAGCAGAACTCGAGTAGTGTGTCACTTTGAGGAAAAAATATTATTTTGCGATATTTATAGTTTAAATAACATAAATGTATAATTGTTATATATAATTGTATTTAATAAACCTCAGCAGCCGCCTGTCATCAGAAATGGCTACGCGTGTCAGTGCTGACATGCGTGTCATAGGTTCGCCATCACTGTCCTAGCCTAACAGTAGTAAATACATTTTCGTTCCCCATAATATATTATGTGGTACATTTATTTTGTTATTATGCTATTTGTGTGTGTGTGTGTATGTGTGTGTGTGTGTGTATATATATATATATATATACACTAGAGGCCCGGTGCATGAAATTCATGCACAGGGGGTCCCTCAGCCCGACCTGTACCATCTCCAATCCGAGAGCCCTCAGGGCATGTCCTGCTGATGGCTTAGGCCCGCTCCCTGTGGTTCTCTGCTTTCTGAGGGGCTTGCCTGCTACACACCATAGCGATGGGCAAGCAAGCCCTGCTGGGTGCTGCCTGCAGCTGCGCTTGTCTGCTCCCGGGTCACCATGGCAACAGCCAAGCAGGCCCTGCTGGGTGCTGCCTGCAAGCCCACTTGCCTGTTGTGGGTCACCGGCAGCTACCGCCAAGCAGGCCCTGCTGTCTGCTGTCAAGCTGCGCCACTGGACCCACCCCCAGGCCCACCCTGAGGTTGCCTGTCCAGCCCTGCCTGGCTCCCTGGCCCCGCAGCAGCTGCGGCCACTGGGGTCTGGCCCTGCCTCCCTCTTTGGCCCTTAAAGCAGCCTCAGCAGCTGCTGACCAGGCCATCCCCCAGTGCAGGTGCATGGAGGCGGGTCCAGGCGCCGCTGCCGCCGCCGCCACCCCAGACCCGCGAACGCTGATGGGGGCGGGTCCAGGCGCCGCCACCGCCGCCTCCGTCCCCAGAGAGACCCCACCCCCACCGCCGCCGCCACCCCTCAGTGTTTGTGGGTCCAGGGGTGGCGGCGCCCGGACCCGTCCCCATCAGTGTTCGTGGGCCTGGGGGCGCCAACCACCGCCACCACCGCTCTGACCCTTGAACGCTGAGGGGTCTCTCCAGGGGTGGCGGCGGCGGCGGCAGCGGTGGTGGCAGGGTCTCTCCAGGGGCGGTGGCAGCGGCACCCGGACCCACCCCCATCAGCATTCGCGGGTCCCAGCGCACCACCACCACCGCCATCACTCCAACCTGCGAACGCTGAGGGGTCTCCCCTCAGCGGCAACGGATCCGGCCATTGAGAGGCGCAGGGGGCGGGACTCACGAGTCCCGTCCCCTATGCCTCTCAATGGCTGGATAGGCCACCCCGAGTCCTGCCCCCCAGCCTCCCACTGCCCAATCGTGGGCGTAGCGGAGTGATCGTTATTTGCATATTACTCTATTATTAGATAGGGTGTGTGTGTGTGTGTGTGTGTGTGTTTTCCATTGACATCTAGAAAGAGTGGAAGGAAGAGGAAGGGAGTGGGGGAGAGAGAGAGGAGAGAGAGAGAAACATCAATGTGACAGAGACACATTGATTGGTTCCTGCATGCACCCTGACCAGGGCCAGGGGTTGGACCTGCAACTCAGGTAATTACCCTTGAGGAGAATCCAACCTGTGACCCTCTGGTGTGTAGGCCCACATGCTAACCAATGAGTAAGGCTGGCCAGAGCATTTTTTGATGGGTTTTAATGACAAATTTTGCCTTACACGTATAACACCTTGAACAAATAATTTTTGACTGGGTATCAAACTTAAACTATTTTTCTCTCACTTAGTCCCTTAAAGTCATTTTTGTAATGTACCCTTATTTTAAATGTTTCTTAATTTTCAAATAAAATTACATGAATCATTGTAAATAATATATATACTAATAATAGAGGAATATGCAAATTTCCCAGGACATCGTCACAGTAAGAGTAACGACCATATAGCAGGCTGAATGGGGCAACAAAGCTGGCTGGGGGGTTAGTGAGGGATGACCAAACGAATGAACAGCAGGCTGCGTGGGGCGACCAGGCCAGCAGGGGCGGGGGGGGGGGCAGTTGGAGGTGACCAGGCTGGCAGGGGGGGTAGTAAGGGGCGACCAGGCTGGTAGGGGGGGTAGTAAGGGGCAACCAGGCCAGTGGGGGGGCAGTTAGGGGTGACCAGGCCAGTGGGGGGGCAGTTGGGGGTGACCAGGCCAGCAGGGTGGGGCAGTTAGAGGTGACCAGGCAGGCAGGCAGGTGAGCAATTAGGAGCCAGCAGTCCAGGATTGTGAGAGGTATGTCCGACTGCTGGCAGTCGGACATCCTCCTCGGGGTCCCAGATTGGAAAGGGTGCAGGCTGGGCTGAGGGGACCCCTCCCATGCACGAATTTCATGCAATAGGCCTCTAGTATATCATATTTACCTATCTGATGTAATGTTGACATTTTTTTCATACTACATTTAAAAAAATGTTTTTTATTTTTTTTAGAAAGAGAGGAAGGGAGAGGGATAGAGAGATGGAAACATCATGGAAAAGAAACATCATCAATCCTCCTACACATTACTTACTGAGTTTTGAGCCTGCAGTCCTGGCATGTGCTGTGACAGGGGATCAAACTGATGACCTCTTGTTTCCTGGGCCGATGCTTAACTGCTGAGCCACACCTGCTGGGATGTTGAAATATTTTCTAAGATGATATCTTCATAATTCTTCATTATGAAGTGACCCTGGCATCCACATAAAGTCCTAGTGTCTCGGTATAAAACTTAGACACTTACACTCTCATTATTCCTGAAAGACTACCTGAATGGTTGTATACCTAGAGTTAATTCAGAATTTGAAATCTTATTTCTTATTTTAATGGTTGATATTTAAAATAGTTCTTTGGGAATTCCAGAGAAAACTTAAAATTGATTTCCCACTTTATTGATTTCCCACACCCTTATAATATTCTTAAGATATATACTTAGGGTTGTATCCATACATACTTTGATATAACAATATACTCATTTCTCTAGACAAGGTATTCCCAAAGGCAAGCACTTTGTTTCATAATTTTTCCATTTGAAAGATTTCCTTATGTTTTATTCTAAAATGTATTTCCCTAATATATACCTTTAAAATGATGATTTAACTAATTAACTATGCAATTGGCATTACCCTACAAAACCCATTTTAAAAATAAATCCATCTAATGTTCACATTGCTTTTAAGTAATATATTTTTATCTGCATTTTTTCAGAAATTCAATACAACTTTTATTTTGAAAATGTACTTTATGTGAAATGACCAGGAAAGAAAGAATAAATGATTGAAAAAAGTAAGATTCTGTGGGGGACAAAAACATAATGTACATTAACATTTACATTTTAATGACATGTATTAATTAATAATCTTATTATTAATGATAGTATATTAATATAGACCAATGATTATTATAATCAGTAACATAATTATTAACTGTAATAAATTACATTGATAATTAATTATTAATTAACAACCATTGGATATTATGGTTATATAAATATTATAATATGAACATAATAATTGATTGCTAAAAATATTGTATTTTAAATTAGAATACATTATCTTTATTTGTATCTACTTATCCAGTTTTGGAATGAAGTTAAGGGATTTTTACCCTTTTTCTGTTTTTTCAGCGACTTGTGTAAGATAATAGTATTAACCCTCAAAGTACCTTTCATCAAAATCCCGGTAAAACACATCTATAATATTGGCTGAGCCTGGATACTTTTATTTTATATATTTTAATTGATTTAAGAGAGAAAGGTAGAGGGAGAGAGAGATAGAAACATCAATGATGAGAGAGAATCATTGATCGGCTGCCTCCCACACACCCCCCCAATTGGGGATCAAGCCCACAACCCAGGCACGTGCCCCTGACCGAAAGTGAACCTGGGCCCCTTCAATATGCAGGCCGACATTCTATCCACTCAGCCAAACTGGGTAGGGCCTGGATACTTTTGATTACTATTTCAATTTCTCTAATGTTTATGAGACTATTAATTTTTTTTAATTTTTTTCTTTACTAATTTAAGCATTTTGTGCTTTTCAATAAGTTCATACATCTTGCATAATATTTAAATTTATTTGGATATTGATATTAATATTTTTTACCATGTTTTAATCTGTTATGACTGATTATTTTAACCCCCCCTTATTCTGCTTTTTAAAATTTGAAACACCTCTTTTTTTCTTGACTAGTCTTTTTAGAGATTTTTTTTGGATTCATAATATATTTCAAAGAACAATCTTTCAGGGTTTTTGTTTTGTTTTGATTTTTGTTTTTTTAATCCTCACCTCAGATACTTTCAGAGAGCGGAAGGCAGGGGAGACAGAGAGGGAGAGGTAGAGAGATGTGAGAGAAAACATCCATCAGTTGCTGCCCATAAATGCCCCAACAGGGGATCAAACACTCAACCTAGGTATGTGCCCTGACCGGGAATTGAACCTGAAAGCTTTCAATGTATGGAATTTCATGCCTACCATCTGAGCCACCTGGCCAGGCCCCAGCTTTCAGCTTTATTATCTTTTTGTTGCTATTTATTTCACTCCTATATAACAATATATTGTTGCATTTCTTTCTGCCTTTCTCTTTACTTTTATCAACTTTTGATGTGATGTAAACATTTTAGTTTATTTATTTATTTATTTATTTAACTTTAAATAAATATATTTAAAGTTATTTCCTTTGTGGTATTGCTTTATCTGTGTATACAAGTTATCTATTGATGTTAACAAATTAACCACTTAATGGCTTGAACAACAAACATCTGAGAGTTCCTATGTATCATAAACACTGTGTGGGTTAGTGGGCTCAACATCAAGAAATTGAAGTCAAGGGCCACACTATCTTCTAAAGTTCTAAAGCAGTGGTTCTCAACCTTCCTAATGCCGGGACCCTTTAGTACAGTTCCTCATGTTGTGGTGACCCCCAACCATAAAATTATTTTCGTTGCTACTTCATAACCGTAATTTTGCTACTGTTAATGAATCGTAATGTAAATATCTGTGTTTTCCGATGGTCTTAGGCGACCCTGCTAACTGTTCTCAACCTGTGGGTCACGACCCACAGGTTGAGAACCGCTGCTGTAGAGCCTAAGACCATCTGAAAACACAGATATTTACATTACGATTCATAACAGTAGCAAAATTACGGTTATAAAGTAGCTACAAAAATAATTTTATGGTTGGGGGTCACCACAACATGAGGAACTGTATTAAAGGGCCCTGGCATTAGGAAGGTTGAGAACCACTGAAGGCATTACTGGAAAGGATCTGCTTCTAAGCCCCAGACCTTAGTTATTGACAGGATTCTTAGACAGTGACTTCAATTCCTTGTTACCTGGCCAAATTATAGTGCAATTTACAATGTGGTAGTTTCTTCAGTAGAGTAACCCATCAAGAGAGGGCAGGTAAGATGGAAGCCATTGTCTCTTTTCATCTTAATCTCAAAAAATAATATCACCCTTTCCATATTTTAGTATTAAAAAGTTAAGTTATCGGGACTAATTCACACTAAAGAACAGATTGTTACACAGAGTCATGAATACTAGGAGGTGGGAGTCATTAAGAGCCTTTGTTGAAGTGAATACCACACCCTGTTTTATTGATTTTGACATGTATTCTTCAACTGGCATTCAACCCTATTAATAGGTCTAAAGATTATTTTTCTAAATATCAAGGATTATTTGTTTATATATTTTATTTTAAACTCTAGATATATAGAATTATTAACTGCCTATCACTTATTTATTTTTCCTCCACTTCTTAATTTATAGTCCAAGAAATCCAACCTTAAAATTGTTTGTAGTTCTTATTCCCCATTTTTTTGTCCCTCTCTCATTCAGCTGTGCCTACTTATGTCCATTATATTGATTAATTATGTTTTACTCATTTAGTTTATAGATTTATAAACTATAACACTTCTTGTAAAATACAGCACTAGTATGTCTAAAGTACAGCAATGACATTAAATAACTCTTTATAATCTCTAAACATAGAACCATTTGAAAGACAAACCCTTACAAAATGCTTCAATATGTTTAAATTGCCATGTGTTAAAGTTACTGGAATACTTTACTTTTTAATCTTTAAGTCTGTAATTGAATAAAAGAGCAGTTTAGAATATATTTATTATTGGAAAAATAATACATAGATAATTTCAGATGTAGTCTTAGAACCTAAATAAAAAGCAGGGAGAAAACATGAGACTTTGGTACATGAGTTCAGGAACATTTTTGCCAGTTTCTGTGAGTTTTAGGATAAATGTATTTCTATTCTGAAGATTCCGCTAACATTTTATGTAATGAAGAGAATTTTCTAGTCATCTAGTAATAGAGAGAAAATACATGTTTAACAATTTCTCTAATTTTTCTTGAAATGTATTTGTATTGCTATATCATTAAGAATGAAAAGGAGTTTGGTATATTAAATACTGATTTCTTATGACAATTTGTGGTATTTAAATTTAAATGCAGGGAACAATTCTCTAAAATCAAGCAATAAAATAATGTTCTCTTCATTTGTAAATTAGGTTGGGATTGACTCAATTTGGACTGAAGGCTAGACTAACCCACACAAAAGTTGGATTTAGAAATGATTCAATTCAGGTGGCCAAAATTGTGAGGCCTAATTGAAAATATGTATTCAAAAACATTACTTTGGGATTTCTTAAATACTCTCTGCACATTCAATTTATAAGAAATTTTTAAATATCAATGAACTTGTTAAAAAGTATTATTTTAAATTTTTCTAAAATCCAAGAAAAATTATGTGGATTTTGAAGAAATAAACACGCTAGATTTCTAGTTAATGATAGTAAATCAAGCATTTGTTATTATCTTCCTTTAGGAGATTTTATTAGTAGGAAGAGTAAAGATAGTAGAAGGGAAGTTATTACCACACAATTTTATTAAAAACTAGAGGTCCAGTGCATGGATTCATGCACCAGTGGGGTCCCTCAGCATGGCTTGCAGTGATCGGGCTAAAACAGGCAGTCCAATGCCACCTGCCATTCCTGCCTGCCACTCCCACTCATCCTGTCCCTGCTGCGCCTGCTGCAGGCTCGTGCCCAGTCAGTCCTGATTGCATCTGGCGCCCATGGGTCAGCTGAGCGGCACTCCCGCTGTGGGCATGCACTGACTAGCAGGGGGCAGGTCCTGCATTGAGCGTCTGCCCCTTGGTAGCCAGTGCATGTCATAGCAACTGGTTGGCTGGTTGTTCAGTCGTTCAGTCACTTAGGCTTTTATATATAGAGATGAACTCTTTATTTTGAAAAATTATAAATTCACATGCAGTTGTGAGAAATAGTGCAGAGAGATTTGGTGTATCTTTTACCCAGTTTCTTTTCCAATGAGAACATTGTGTAAAACTGTAGATTACAGTATCACAAACTTCCCTTTGCATCAAGGATTTCTCATATTTCATATTATACCCACCTTTTCCCCACCTCTAAACCTTAGTTAATTCCTGTCAACCACTAACCTGTTTCCCTTGTCAATACTTTTATCATTTCAAGAATGTTATATAAATATAATCATATAGCATCCACCTTGGGTTTGTCTATTTAGAGCATACTGACCAGGAAATTTATCCCAGTTGTTACATGTATCTGTGTTCCATTCCTTTTAGTTATTGAGTAAGTAGTCCATGTTATGGAATGGTCACAATTTTATTTTTTTTTAAATACTCATTTGTTGTATATTCCTGTTTGGAGGTAATATAAATAAAGCTTCTAAAACATCCATGTATATAGTTCTCTGTTTATTTGTGTGTGTGTGTGTGTGTGTGTGTGTGTGTGTGTGTGTGTGTGTGTACACATACATTAATTATCATTTCTCTGCAACTTTACTCTTTTTTTGACTTTTAATAGGGACTTCTTAATTGGGTTGCTTACAGAACAACTAATTTTAATTTTATTCATCATATGTGTAGTGTTAACTATAGGGACTCTTTACTCATATCCATTGATTTGTGTTTACATGTTTAGCATAGCAAAAAACAAAACAAAACGCATTTGGGCATATCTGTGTGGATCTATTACTGATTTCTAATATTTATTGATCTATATATCTATCCCCCACCAATATACACAGTTTTGATTAAAGTAACTTTATTATAAATTTTTAAATTGGGTGTACATATTCTTCTCCCTTTATTCTCTTTCACAATTGTTTTTACTATTCTAATTCATTCACATTTTTATATAAATCATAGAATAAT
Source organism: Ia io (assembly GCA_025583905.1). Lineage (NCBI taxonomy): Eukaryota > Metazoa > Chordata > Mammalia > Chiroptera > Vespertilionidae > Ia > Ia io. Next base: position 54,797,856 of record JAJQQW010000003.1, read on the forward strand.
ATTTTGTATATATACAAAATAATTTTCTGAGATTTTGATAGAAATCATGTTAATCCTGTATATTAACACTGGGAGAATTTTTATCTTTACTATGTTGGCAATCCCAATCCACAAACATAGTATGTCTCTCTAGTTATTTTTATTTTTTTACTTCTTTATCAGCATTGTACAGTTTTCAGCATAGTAGTACTATAAACATATTGTTAACTTTACACATAACTATTTCATTATTTTTGTGTGATAGTAAGTTTTATTTCTAAGGTAGTTGTCCACATATTCATTGATTGTATATAGAAAAAAATGTTTTAAATGTGTATTTTGTATCCAAAAACCTTGCTCAACTCATTTCTTAGTTCTAGGAAGATTTTCTTGTTTCTTTTCCCCCTAGGTTCCTTGGGCTCTTCTATGTAGACAATCGTGTGATCTGAGAATAAACAGTTTTATTTCTTCTTGACCTTTATGCCTTTTCATTTCTTGGTTTTTTATTGCTCACTAGTAGTTTTTTTCTGCTTCTTTGGGTTTATTTCACTCTTTTTTATTAAGTTATTGAGGACGATGCTTAGATTAATTTGATGCTTTCTATTTTATTGTATATACTTAGCTTTACCAAATTTTACTTTAAACTTTCAGCTATGCCATACAGATTTTGATATGTTGTTATATAATAATTATTATTCGGTTAACTATTTTTTGGATTTTAAATTTTTTTAAGTTCTCCTTGTGACTACTTTTTTGAATAATAGATTATTTATGATTATGTTGGGTAACTTCAAAGTGTTTTTAAATTCTTTTGTTATTTTTCTATTATGGATTTCTAGTTTATTTTCATTGAACTCAAAGAACGTACTGCATATGTTCTTAATTTTTTATATTTATTGAGATTTGTTTCTGTCCCAGAATATGGTCTATTGGCACATATATCTTTTTGCAAGCACTTGTAAAGAATATGTAGTCATCTATTAGTGGATTACAGTAATTGTGTTGATTAGATACTATTGGTTGTTGGTGGTAAGTTCTATGCCTGTGCTTCTCTTCTGTTCACTTTTTCTATACACTGTTGGGACCGTGCTCACAGTCACCAAGTATCATGTTGAATTTGTCTATCCCCGCTCCCCCCAGTTTTATCCGTTTTGGATTTACATAGTTTACTGCTCTCTTTTGTGTATATACAATTGTGATGGTTATTTCTTCTTCTTAGTGAATTGACCCATTTATCATTATGTAAGGTCCCTGCCTTTGGTAATTTGCTCTTCTCTGATGTTTACTTTACCTGATATAAATATAGACATACCTGTTTTCCTTTGATTTATATTTGCATAATATATATTTTCTATTATTGTACCTTCAACCTCTCTATATTGTTTATAATGGAACTGAATTTCTTGTAGAAAGAATATAGTTTTGCAATGTTTTTTCATCCATTCTGACATCTTTGTCAGGTAATTGGTGTATGCTACTCAGTCTATGGTATTCTGTTGTAGAATCCTGAAAAGACAAAGACAGAGTCACAGATTTCTGATGCTCCTCCCCCCCACTCTTTGTTCACATTACATAATTTATAATGTTTCATCTGCCCTCTTTAACTATGCTTTCCTCTTTATATGAAATTTTGCTATTGAGATCATCATCTGAGCATTGTTAAATTCAATAATTTTCATTTGTTTTTTTTTATATTTTCATTTTATTTTATTTTTGCTTTTTATTTTCATTTTTTTTGCTAAAACTTTGTATTTACTCAGTTTAATATCATCTTGGTTCTTGGTATGACAAGTGGTTTTCTATGGAAATTTGGACAACTTTTATTATGTCCTGATATTCTGGATGTTATTTAAAAACTAGAGGCCTGGTGCATGAAATTCATACACGGTGGGGGGGGGGTCCCTCAGCCCAGCCTGCACCCTCTCCAATCTGGGACTCCTCGAGGGATGTCCAACTGCCCGTTTAGGCCTGATCCCGGTAGGATTGGGCCTAAACGGGCAGTCGGACATCCCTCTCACAATCCAGAACTGCTGGCTCCTAACTGCTTGCCTGCCTGCCTTCCTGATTGCCCCTAACTGCTTCTGCCTGCCAGCCTGATCACCCCCTAACTGCTCCCCTGCCAGCCTGTTTGCCCCTAACTGCCCTCCCCTGCAGGCCTGGTCACCCCTTACTGCCCTCCCCTGCAGGCCTGTTCCCTCCAACTGCTCTCCCCTGCAGGCCTGGGTCCCCCCCCCCCCCCCCCTGCCTTTCCCTGCAGGCCCAATCACCCCCAACTTCCCTCCTCTGCCGGCTTGGTCACCCCTAATTGACCTCCCCTGCAGGCTTGATCGTTCCCAACTGCCCTCCCCTGCTGGCCTAATCGCCCACAAGTGCCCTCCCTTGCTGGCCTGGTCCCTCCCAACTGCCCTCCCCTGCTGACCATCTTGTGATGGCCATCTTGTGTCCACATGGGGGCAGGATCTCTGACCACATGGGGGCAGCCATTTTGTGTGTTGAAGTTATGGTCAGTCTACATATTACGCTTTCATTAGATAGGATAGAGGCCTGGTGCATGGGTGGGGCCAGCTGGTTTGCCCTGAAGGGTGTCCCAGATCAGGGTGGGGGTTCCCTTGGGGCGTGGGACGGCCTGAGCGAGGGGCCTGTGGTGGTTTGCAGTCCAGCCATGCCCCCTGGCGACCCAAGCAGAGGCCCTGGTATCTGGGATTTATTTATCTTCTACAATTGAAACTTTGTAGCCTGGAGCGGAGCCAAGCCTTCTGCTTGCTCAGTGGCAGCAGCCATTTCTGTTGGGATTTATTTATCTTCTATAATTGAAACTTTGTAGCATTGAGTGGAGGCCTAGGCCAGCCAGGGCTGCAGAACCTTGGCTTCCTCCATTGCTGGGGGCAACCCTAGCCTCCTGCTCTCTCCAGCTCCATGGCTGCCACCATTTTTGTTGGGATTTATCTTCTATAATTGAAACTTTGTAGCATTGAGTGGAGGCCTAGGCCAGAAAGGGCAGGCGGAAAGCTTGGCTTCCTCCATTGCCAGAGAAACCCAAGCCTCCCTCCTGCTCTCCATGGCCACAGCCATCTTGGTTGGGTTTATTTGCATACTCACTCCTGATTGGCTGGTGGGTGTGGCTTGTGGGTGTAGCAGAGGTACAGTCAATTTGCATATTACTCTTTTATTAGATAGGATCTCTGTTTTACCTGGTTTTTGGAAGTTTAGGTTTTCAACATGTTCTTGACCCAGGGGCTGGGATGGGTGGGGTGGAGTGGAGGAGGGTGTCAGGGGTGGGGTCTCATTACCTCTTACCAACACTTGCAGTGGGAATTCAGTTCATCACATGGTTTTCACTGACTTGATAGTCAGGGTGGCCTCCTTATTGCTGGCTTATGGTGAAAGCCTTGACTCTCCACCAGGCTTCCTCTGATCCTATTCCCAAAGCAGGTGGAATGATAACCTCACACTGGTAGGTGAGTATGGAAATCCAGGGCTCCATGTGTTTTTTACAAACACTATAAGACAGAGATGGGATTTCATTACCTGCCAACAGAGAAGAAAACCCTGGCTTCCTACATATCCTTTTCTGACACCACCCTGGAAGAAGGAGGATGTGTTGAAATACCTCTTATGGACTTCTGAGAATGTAAATCTGTTTACCCTACTTGGCTTTGGCTAGCATGGGTAATTGTTTGTCCACACAAACCATTTCTGTGCTGCTTGACTAGACTAAAGCAGTTATTGTTTAAAAGTTTTCTGTACTAATAGGCTACCTTTTACTATCCATTTGGCTATAAAGTTGATTTTGTTGACATAGTCAATTTCTCATTTGGTAAATTATTCTTCAAAATTAGAATTATTTTAATTCTCTGCACAATTTCAATATTACTTCTTGAGGTTGGGATGGGGGTGTGGATTCTGATGTTGGTTTGCTGGTACTTACAAGTTTATAGTACATTGAAAGAAAACAATTATTTAAATATGCAGACTCTCTCTTTTGGATGAGCATCAATGGGAAAAGAGAAATTCTTCAATACACACAGATGGAAAATATCCAGCCTTATATCTATCTATATCTATATCTATATCTATATCTATATCTATATCTATATCTATCTAACTATTTATATATCTATCTATCTATCTATTTATCTATCTATCTATCTATCTAGATATAGATATAAACATAGTTCATTTACTTCATTTACCTTTGTTTGGATATATTCAGATTATTTCTGCCTTTTGTATGTTGTAAATAATGCTTTTTATTTTTCAGAGAGAAGAAGGAAGAGGGAGGGAAAGATAGAAACATCAATGATGATAGGAAATCATTGATCAACTGCTTCCCATATGCCCACTACTCGGGATTGAACCTGCAACCCAGCCATGTGCCCTGACCTGGAATGAAACTGTGAACTCCTGGATCATGGGTCGATACTCAACTACTGAGCTACACCAGCTGGGCTTATGAACATTTTTGTTCATAATGTTGAACATTCTTTGCGCATTGCTGTGGTATTTTCTTAATACAAATGCTCTGATAAACCAGGAGTATAATAATATTTTAAATATAGCTGTGAAATTGTTGACCAATTACTACAATTTTAATTTTTCAAAGGAGATGAAATGCCCTAAAACTATCTAATTTAAAATGCCAAAGCCGAATACGATGAAACCAAATGCAGCAGTTGTGTAATGGTTGAAGTTTTCAAGATCCTTCCTTAATTGTGATAACTTGGAACAAATCAGGGAGTCTTGAAGTGAACAACAGTCTAGTCACAAGCTTCTTAAGAGCACTAAATCAACGTGCAGGGATACTTGCTGAGCAGGACTCTCAAATCCTAGACTGTTTAGTAAACAGATGGTGATCCTAAAATGACTGTTTTTATCTCCCTAATATTTACTAGAATGGTTATCTTTGATAATGTGAATATTATAATTAGGATTTTTATTTTAAAACAAAAAATGTGTACATAATGTATAATTACAGATTTAATATCATTAATTCAATTTTCCTAATTAAAATAAGATTGCTGTTTTATTTTACCTTTACTATAATTGTGAAATACTGGTATTTGGAGATTCCTTGATCTATACTATAAATGCTTTATTGTAAACAGCAATAGGCATTTGATCATTTGATGGTTGTAGCTCACTGAAGTGCAATATAGGGTCAAGTATTCTAAAGAGAAGCATAGCATGAGGGATTCCCTCTGCAGATGAGTCTAACATGAGATCATACCTTACAGAAAATGCTGTCCTAACAAATAGTGTAAGTACCTGGCATTTTCAGTCTTTTTATGACTACAAATATTAAGTTTTGAGATATGCCTAGATCCTTGTTAGAGAAAGTATATAATCATCTATACTAATAAAAGGGTAATATGCAAATTGGTAAGGATGCCCTCACAATAATGACTGAACAGCAGGCTGTGTGGGGTGACAAGGCCAGTAGGGGGGGCAGTGAGGGGCAACCAGGCAAGCAGGGGAGGCAGTTGGTGGCAACCAGGCTAGCAGGGGGGCAGTTGGGGGTGACAAGGCTGGCAGGGGGGGCAGTGAGGGGCAACCAGGCCAGCAGAGGGATCAGTTGGGGTTGACTAGGCTGGCAGGGGGGCAGTGAGGGGCAACCAGCCTGTGGGGGGGCAATTGGGGGCAACCAGGCTGGTGGTGGTGGGCAGTTAGGGGCAACTAGGCCAGCGACGGGGGCAGTTGGGGGCAACCAAGCTGGCAGGCAGAGGCGGTTAGGGGTGATCAGGCTGGCGGGGGGGGGTGGCAGTTAGGGGCGATCAGGCAGGCAGGCAGGTGAGCAGTTAGGAGCCAGCAGTCCCGGACTGTGAGAGGGTGCAGGCTGGGCTGAGGGAACCCCTCCTCCATGCACAAATTTTGTGCACCGGGCCTCTAGTTTGTTATAATAGGAGTCCCTGTTTTGTGTCTAGAAGTTTCTTATCCCCAGAAAAGTAGCTCTTTGAAAACAACTAATAAGAATGATGGAGGGTATGAGATTTTACCTTAATGCAACCTTACAATTTAGCTGGCCACAGTTTTATAGATGTTAGTAGAAGACTGGTGACTGGGGGGTCAAGGGCACCATGCCAGATAGAGTGAACATTATGTTAGCATTTGCTTCCTCTTGTTCTCCATTCCCAAGGTGGGAGATGCAGAGGAGGGCCTAGGTGGATACTGCCTATATAGTGGGTGTGTCATAGGTGAGGAACCCTGGGTTAAGGAAACCCTAATCTTATAAGTGGATAACTGCCAAATCTGTCCAACCTTTACTTGAAAGGACATATTAACTTTATCAACCAGGTTAGGAAACATATTTGCCTTCCATCCTAAGAGATACTATGTCTAACTTCCAAGGCCTTTTACTATACAAATATTCTTTAAAAAGCAGTCCAGAATAGACATATCAGTGCTTTATCACAAAATATATAGATACAGAGAATCAAGAATTTTTTATAATAACCATATACAATAATTACATATAATACCAGTCTAATCAGTTACTTTCAAGACTCACAAAACTATCAAAATTTGATCATTAATAATTTATTTTCATTATATAAACCAAAGGCCACATTTAATAAGTTAGGCCAAGTAAAAGAATCAGAATAGAGCAATCTTTACTAATTAAGGTTATAAATGTTCACTTCAGTAATGAATTAGATTGTGAGACCTTCAAGGTAAAAAATTGACTTTAATTACTATGTAATCCATTAAAGTAAAATTCTATACCTCTTTCTTATTAGCTGCTAGGAGCAAGTATCTCTTATTCTCAAATTCTCAGCATCAATCACTTTGGATAAATGCCTCCCTCTACAATGTGTGACTCTGGTAGACTGCCAATCACCAGACCCATAAGAGGCCAAAAGCTTAGAACAGTAACTGACTCAGAGCAAGAACCACCTAAGATTTTTTATATTAATAAAATTAAACCAAATAAGTCTATATGATGTCATGCTGAATAAAATATTGTTGATTTATACCAAACCTTATTCTCTCTAAATTTTTATAGATAATTTTTTATTAATATTCACAGTTTAAAAATATAAAAAACATGACAAATATCTAAAATTAATTTTATATTCTATCCTCAACCACTCAGGCTCCTCCATTATAGGCCAACAATATTATTAAAGTTTTTATCCTCTGGTAAAATTTTAAATATAATAACAACTTTATACACACACACACACACACACATATATATAAGAAAAACCATAAACATTATTCTGATCTTGTTGTTTTGCACTTATATATGCACCTAGGAGATTATTTTATATTCAATACAAATGGAGATTTCTTATTTTGTTGTATAGCCCTATGTCATGACCTTTTATTTAATACTAGAGGTCTGATGCACAAAGATTCATGCCAGAATGGGCCTTTCTTCCCCTGGCTTCCGGCACTGCCTTTCCTCTGGCCGGAGCCACCTTTCCGCTCCAGCCCAGAGACACCTTTCCCGCCTTCCCACGCTGCCCAGAGGCCCGGAGCTGCTGGGGTGGTGTGGAAAGCCTGTGTCATCACCATGGCGATGATGCAAGCGTCCTGCCCCGCCCCCGGCCACTTGTGCCTGTGTATGCAAATTAACTCACCATCTTCATTGGTTTAATTTGTATACTCACTCCTGATTGGCTGGTCAATTAGCATGTTACTCTTTTATTAGGTAGATTTCATTAAATAAGTTTTCTACTGATGGGCATTAAAATAATTTTCATTATTTTGTAATCATAAATAAATTATAAAGATAAATCAGCAAATAATTCTTATCTGTGTGAAGGCTATATAATCAATTTTTGGAAATGTAATTTCTTGATCAAAGTGTTTGGCTTTTTGGGGGAGGGGGATGGAGGGATACACAAGTTACCATAGATGTTATGTATAGATTTATATTATTTAAAATTTATCCAAGAATGACTGTTTCCCTATACCCTCACCAACAAAGCCTGTTTTAATATGTTATTTGCCAATCTGAAAAGTAAATGGGATAGTAATGCATTTCTATTTTGCATTTCTCCTACTGTGAATGAAATTAATCATATTATTTTACATAGTTAAGAAATGTTTGTACCTTGGATTATTATTTATACTAGAGGCCCGATGCATGAAAATTCATGCAAGAGTAGGCCTTCCTTCCCCCAGCTGCCAGCACCAGCTTTCCTCAGGCACCCGGGACCCAAGCTTCCTCCTCTAGCCGCTGGCAGGCAAGTGGGACCCGAAACCCTGGGTGGCTTTGCCTGAGCCCCAGCTTTGTCAGGAAGGACATCCAGAATGATGTCCAGAAGATGTCTGGTCTATCTGGTCTAATTAGCATATTACCCTTTTATTAGTATAGATACCACTTTTTAACAAATTTCTACTTTTCTTTCTTTCAATTTCGAAAAGCTCTTTGTATATTGGAGAATTTAATCATCTGTCCTTAATATGAGTTGCAAGTATTTCCTTTTATTTATTTACTAGCGGCCCAGTGCATGAATTCGTGCACGGGGGGGATTTGGCCAGCCCGCCCCAATAGGGGCTGATGGAGGCCAGGCTGGCAGAGGGGGGTCCATGGGAAGTCATCTGGCTCCTCTCCCAATCAGGGTGGGAGGCCAATCGGGGGCAGGGCCAGCCAGGAGGAGGAGCTGTGAGCAGCGGTCTGACCCCACCCCTGATGGGGGGGTGATTGGGGGTGGGGCCTTCCTGGGGGAGGGGCCACAGGCAGTTGGGGGGGCCAATGGGGTTCCAATCGGGCTGGTTGTCCATTGCAGTGCGCATCATAGAGACTGGTCATTCTGGTCATTCTGGTCGTTCCAATCACTTGGCATATATATATTTATTTATTTATTTATTTATTTATTTATTTTCATTTGCTTTCTGTATTACTTTGCTAGGGCTATTGTAACAATATCAAAAACTGGGTGACTCAAAACAACCAAAATTTACTTTTTTGCAGTTCTGTAGGCTAGAATTCTAAAATTAAGGTTTATGCAGTGTCATGCTCCCTCTGAAATCTGTATGAGGATTGATTCTTCCTTGCCTCTTTATAGCTTTTTGTGGTTTGCTGGATGTCTTTTGTCATGTTGGTTTGTAGATGCATTACCTCAATTTCCCATTTCACATGACATTCTTTCTGTGGGTCTTCAGATTGTCCTCCCTCTGTGATGTTAACAAACATTTAAGCAAGAAATAATATCAGTTCTACCCAAAATCTTCCAAAACATCAAGGGGAGGGAAACAGCCCACTCATTTTTAAGGCCAGTATCCCTTGCTTTTGAATCAGTGGCACTGTAAGGAAAGACAACTAAAGCTTAATATAACTCAAGAACGCGGATATAACATCCCTAATTAAATGTCAAGAAATAACATTCAGAAATATTTTTAAAAGGATAATACATCATGATTGAGTGCGGTTTATTTCAGAAATTCAATGTTTAGTTAACATTCAAGTAACTCACCCTCACACCTATTTTTAAGGCTTGCATATTTTTATGTCTCCTACTTTCCTTGAAAATGCAGTGTGCAGTTTCATTCCTTATACTTGGTTTGTATGACTTTTAGATAATGTTCCATAAGTTAAGGATGGGGTTCTAAAGATATTTTACCAAGTTTATTTAGTGTATTAATTAAATTAGTTTTTTAAAGTAGCTATCCATCATATATACTCCAATATATATGATGGTGTTAATTGGACACCAGCATGGTTGATGTTACAGTTTCCATTTCCTTTTCCTATCATTATTCTAGAATTGTTTCAAAGATTTATTGGTTTATAAACCTACCTATTCAGATTTTCTACTAAGGGCATTTTATGGTTACATCGTAATAGAGATATATTGAAAAAACAAAACAAATATACACTGAGTGGCCAGATTATTATGATCTCTGAATGCATAATAATCTGGCCACTCAGTGTATATCCTATATAATAAAAGGCTAATATGCAAATTGTCCCTTTACCAGGAGTTCAAGCAGCAGGCAGGCTGGCCAACCGCCCATGTCCCCTCCCCCTGGTCATGGTGGCTGAATTCATGCACCGGGCCTCATATATATATATACACACACACTGAGTGGCCAGATTACTATGTGTTCAGAGATCATAATAATCTGGCCACTCAATGTATATATACCATGCCACTTGTAATAGACTGATAGGCTGAACAATGGGCCCCCAAAGATATCCATGTACCAATTTCCATGTGAATATGTTACCTCACATAGTAAAATGGACTTTACAGGGGAAATTAAGTTTGAAATTTTGAAATGGGACAATTACCCCAAACTATCCATATGGGTTCAATACAATCACACTATCCTTCCAAGAGAAAGGCAAACATATCAAAAGCAAAGGAGATAGGGCAATAAAAGCAGGGACTGGACTGGTACACTTAGAAGGAAAAGGAAGGGGCCATGACTGAGAAATGCAGGTGCCATCTAGAAGCTGGAAAAGAGAAGAAACAAATCCCACCCCCCCTCCCCTCCCCCCTCCCCCACCCGAACCCTCTGAAGGAAACATAACACTGCTTACACCTTGATTGTCTTCTGATATCCAGAGCTGTGACAGAATCAATCCGTGCAGTTTTGAGCTACTAAGCTGGTTGTAATTATAGCAGCGATAGTAAACTAATACATTATTTACGATATAAAATATGAAATATAAATACACTTAAAATAACATGCATATGCATCTCTAATCTTATTTTTCTCCTTCTTCCTCATAAACACTAAAGCACTGTCTTTGTTTAGAACTGTGTTGTTTTCATAATTTCTATAAATGTACCATATTCATGTATGGCCCAATTATTCTCTTCTTTCACAATAACAGTGTGGTAACTCCACAAATAGTTGCCCAGCTAGACTGTATTTTCCTAGTTCTTTTGTTCTAAAGTGTTGCTTGTGACTGAGCTCTCACAAATAGCATATGTACAGAACTGATGGATTCTGTTTCTGTGTCTGAGCATTGAGACATTAGGCAGATGATTGTTCACGTTCTGCTTTCTCCCTTTTCATCTACAGCACAGACACGCTGGTGAGCAAAATTTACATGTGTAGTTATTCTGCGTGTTACATGGATTTAGTGAAAAATAGATGTTCACCCTTCCCTGGGTTTTCATGGTAAGGAATCACACTTGGTAGAAAAGGAGTGGGACACTGAAGTATGAGATAGAGACATCTGAGTAGATTCTGATGAAACAGAGATTATAACCACAAATCTACTGAAATTATGTGACTAAGGGAGGAAGCTCCTCCAAACATATGTGAGGGAAACTGTTTTGGCCTACAATGGTGATGCTGATTCTCCCTAGGATATATTCTAACATCACCTGGTTCCTCTGTGTCCATGAATTAAGTTGGATACCCAATATCTTAGTCCATCTGGGCTGCTGTTACAAAGTACTGTAGACTGTGTGGTTTACAAACAACAGAGACTTACTTCTCAGAGTTCTGGAGGTTGGTAGTTCAAGACCAGGGTGCCAGAAAATTTGGGTTTTAGCTGAGGGTCCTCTTTTGGGTTGCAAGTTGCCTTTTTTTCAATGTGTCTTCACAGGATTGAAGGGGCAAGAGAGGGCTCTGGAGTCTCTTCCGCAAAGGCCCTAGTCTCATTCATAAGGGCTCTGCCCTTGTGACCAATGTAGTCCATCTGGCAATTATAAGGAAAGAACATGGTGATGATAAGTACAGACTGAAGAATGGCAAGCTCTCACCAGACTGTCAGCAGGGAGTACACATGGGATTATATACTAAAGGCTTTATACCAAGGAGTAGAAACACAAGGCTCAGTAGGATTGTTGTATTTATATAGAAGTGGTCACAAGGGATTAGAATTTTAATATCTTGGCTGAAGCTCAGGGGAATACATTTTAATAATCTGCTAAAGACAAATTGAACTTGGACTCAATGATGGTTTATAGTAATGAGCTTGAAATGTCAGCTTCTCCCTGGCATAAAATAGACAATAGATGGTGCTCTAGAGTGAGGAGAACGTAGGAATGAATATATTATGTAGGACCTGCTTAGGCATCTTCTAAAAATGCTCCTAAAAGAACTTCTCACCAGTTGTTAGACTAACAGATTAGTGAGGAGAATGCAATATTATTTTGTATTTATTCTATACCTGTTTTAATCCCCTGAGCAATCAATTACAACATTAATAAACAAAATGTGTATCTGAAATAAAAATAGAAAAGATAAAGTAGAACATGAAACATAATTGATCTAACAGAAGGAAAAAATAACAACAGATAGATGGAACAAATAAAAATAAACAAAATGGAAATAATAATCTTAATAATATTTATAATATATTAAATTTAAATGAACTAAGTCTTGAATTACAGTGGGAGACATGATGCTTCATATGCTCATCCTGTGGAAAGAGACCCAACACTATGACTTTAGTGACAATATTTCCTATATCTAGGCATCCTGTTCTGACCCCTTTACTGAGTTACTCAAAGACTGTCACTCTTGAGTGTGACCTGGAAACAATAAAGGGAGTCTGTAGAAAATACTGGTTGTGATGAAAGATATTTGGCCTTTTGTTCCTCACAATGTAGCACCGTAAAACCATGGAATAGGGGTGTCTTTGCCAAAAATATGTTGTATGGAACTCAGGTAGGCTCCAGAAATAATTACAGTGAAGGTCTGGGTTTTAGGTTTGAGGTCTGAACTTCTTCTGGTGATAATTAGTATCCATTGGAAATGTAGACCCTGGAACTATTTTCTTCCAGCCCAAACATATCACTGGGTACTTGACTTCCCCTGCTGCTAGGGACTTCATGGATGTTGAAAACATCTATAAGTCTGGACAAAATATATGGTTCAGTTGTCTTCAGGCATTGTGCAAAGAGGAGTAAGCATCTCTGGTTCTTAAGAAAAAGAAAACAGCCCTGACTGGTTTGGCTCAGTGGATAGAGCGTTGGCCTGCGGACTGAAGGGTCCCAGGTTCGATTCCAGTCAAGGGCATGTACCTTGGTTGCAGGCACATACCCAGTAGGGAGTGTGCAGGAGGCAGCTGATCGATGTTTCTCTCTCATCGATGTTTCTAACTCTCTATCTCTCTCCCTTCCTCTCTGTAAAAAATCAATAAAAAAAAATATAGGGAAAAAAAAGTATTTAAAAAGAAAAAGAAAACAAATAAAGTAAGCCAAACGTACATTCCAGCCTTTGGCTTGAGGAAGCTGAGGTGTGAGTAAAGAATGGTCTTGCTCCACTGAGGAGGGTGGGGTTGTGGGCTGATCAGGTTCTGAAATGTGTTGGTAAAAGAGAAGAGAAATGGAAGCTGTGCAGGTGGGCAGGAGCAAGAGGACAGGGTCTGAATGGCGATGTACCTAGTTCTATGGTCAACGGTTAGAATGTGTTTGTCCAATAGTGGTGATAGTGACATAGACAAACCTAGATGGAATTGTAAAGATATTTAAATTATCTCTCAGTAATTCCTGAAGCACTAGATCAAGAATAAGCAGGAATGTAGATTTGAACATTTTCAATCAACTGGACCTAACTTATTTTCATAGTACAATATGCATAACAGCTACAGATTATACATTATTTCAAGTGTACATAGATGATTCACCAGGTATGACCACATAATGGGTCAGGAAATAAATCTTGAAATTTTTAATAAACTTGCAATCTTACCAAATATGTATATTAACTTAGATTCTTATCCTACAGGAGTGAAGGATGCTGTGCTGACAACACATAGTAAGAAATTACATTATTCATATGGTTTGTAAGATGGGAAGGTAAGCATAAATTGGGTAACAAAAAAAAAAGGACCTAAATGAAAAATATAGGCTTTACCATAATTGCAGAAAAGGAGCATTAAGAAGTATGTTGTGGTATTTTTTTGTGTTTTTCATTTGCATTTCTCTTATTTCTAGTAAAGTTCAGCAACATTTTTATGATTTTTAGTAATCCATTTTTTTCTTATAATGATTGCCAATTGCGTAATTGCATACTGGATATTTATTCTACTTTTTAGTATGTAGGAAAGTTTACATATTTTACTTCATTAGAATTTCTCCATAATTAATATTAGTGTTCTATTAGTATTGTAGGATGACTCTTGGTGTATGGAAATATTAAATTTCAGTGTAGGTGCATGTATAATATTTTCCTTTATATTTTTCTATTTTGTGTCTTTTTAAAGAAATTCTAAGCTACTTCAATATAATAAACATATTATCCTATATTCTGGGCAATAAGTTTTAAAGTTTTGCTTTTTAATTATAAATATTTGCTACATAGTATGTGTGTGTGTGTGTGTGTGTGCATTTGTGTGTGTTTGTGTATGATGTAAGGTAGTTCATCATTTCCTACAAATTGTAATGTTAGAGGTGTGAATTTTAAAGCCACTGTACATGTTGGGCACAGTAGTATTTTAAACAATTATTGTGGTTGTTATTTTAAATATTATTTTTGTAGATACCTAATAATGAATAATTGCTTAAATTGAGGCTGTTATGGTTTTTCTAATGATTCACATTCATATTCTGAGTAGTTTCCTTAACTTGCATTTGAATTTGGTTGGTTCTTATACATTTATCTGTTCCTCTCATATGTGGTGATAGTAAAAATTCTCTGATTACAGGTTCAAATGTATGATATCTTGACCTAAAAATGGGAGAACAGAACATGGAGAAAAGAGGGCCACTTACCTGTGGACAGAAACATGCATGGAACATACAATTCTGTGTGTGTATGTAATGATCACAAGACCTTTGGAAAGAATATTTAGAGTAGAATGTCTATATATTAGTGAATGTAAGTAATTTGTACACAAGATAAAATTGTATAGATATATTTTTTAAACTAAGAATATAACAAAACTAGGCTATCTAGGTCATTTCAGGTAGATTTCAGTTAGTAACTTGGAAGGTGTGTATTTATATCACTTTTTGGAAACTTTATATAACATTTTTCAATATAAATACTTTTCTAAGAATACTGCATTGTGATAGTGTTTATAACTCAATAATGGAGAAGGACTACTAATTCTACTATTTATGAAAATTTGCTGCAAAAGTAAATTTAGAAATAATATATTTCAACCCTTCAGTATAGTCCCAAAATTAGCCCTCAACATTTTGGAGATAGAGCAAAATCGAAGATAAATCCAGTATTGGGATCAAATGAAATAGTTAACAATGCCTGAAATGAAAGATAAAATTACACTTTGGGTGTGGGGGGCTGAGAAGAGTCACATTGGATTGAAAAAGCTAAATTTAGATGAGAATGAAATTGCTAGGTCGTTGACCCAGAAGAACTGAACACTAAATATATTATTTCATTCACAATAGAGAAACATGTGGTTAAAAGAATTGCAGCTCAATTGTCCTCCTCCATAAAAACTATTTCCAAAAGTAGAAATTGAAACTGCCTGATTATTTGTAATAAAAGATGTGAAGACAAAAGGATTAGCAAAGAAAAAGGATTAGACATTAGTTCAAAGTCAATGGAAGGCATACATGAAGAGGAGCCCTTTAATGCAGCATAAATATCACTTTTTCATGTTATTACTAGTGACTATTATTGCTCACATGCATTGAGTATTTACTTTGTGTCAGGTAGTATGTTAAATTTTTACATAGGTTCATTTCAATTAATTGAAAAACACATACACACCCCAATTGATCAGGTGGTGTTGATGAATTCAATATATCAACAAAGTTAACTGAAGCTTAAAGAGGGTCATTTACTTTGACAGTGTCATATTGTAAGAGAGTAATGAATTCTGAATTCAGGTCCAGGCAGAGTGACTAGTATCTCACTCAAGGGACTGACTTAATCATGACATATTTTTGAAACTTCTTTTTTCGAAGGAATCATTATGGCAATATATATATATATATATATATATATATATATATATATATATATATATATGCATATTCCATGGACAAAAAATAAACTTTTCAAAGACTATTAAATACTGACTCTGAGCTAACACTAATTCTTAAGAACCCTAAATTACCACTTTGAACTGCCAATGTGAATGAGAGTTTATGGATGCTAGGTAATAAAAAATGTTATAACAGAATTCACCTCATGTTAGAAGCAGTCAAATTAAAAAAAAACAGCAACAATACTATGGTTATTTTTCCAACTCTTAGCATTACTTAGGAATTCAAGTGGCCAAATCCCTTGTTGGCTTCTACCCTATGGCATAGGCCTATGGTAAATGAATATTCCAAATGGAAAGTTTTAGAGCTCCAACTTACTATAGAAATAATAAGTCAAAATTAAATGCTGAATCTCTGGAGATATAAAAATTTATTTTTCAGTGAAGTTTTCAAAGATTCTTGAGATTATTCCTATTGCATGTTTTATATAATTTTTCAGTTTTATGAAAGGAAAAGACTGAAATGTATTGTAGAATATGGTAGATTAATACAAATAATATTGATGTCTCATATTTTGTTTGCTGGCCCAAATTAAATCACTTGGTTTGAGTCCATTGATTATATTAATAAATGTCTTTTAAGATGGGGTTTCTAAGGATAGAGTGTGTGATGAAAGAATCAGAAGTCATGATAAATATACACCTTTATTGGATAGTGTAGGGGAGGAAATTTTTTTTTCCCCACCCTTCTGAGTTGTTAGCTGAGACCACTGTTATAAGACACAGATTGATGAGGAAAAGAAACAGAAGTTTATTTGCATGTATACATCACATATATACATGGGAGATACCTAGGGAAAATGAGTAACTTCTGAGATGGCTTAGATTTTAGACTTAAATAACATCTTAATAGAGAATGGGAGGGGGGATTTAGGCTTCCTGTGGAAGAGTACGTGAATTTTAGAAAAGATGAATGATCCCTTAGAAGAAAAGATGGGGGTTATGACAGTTTGTGACAAAGTTTCTCTAGGTGTGCTGTATGGAGACTTCTAGTCTCCTCTCTTGTGATGAGTCAATCTTTTCTAGGTGACGAAACTACTTGAGAGAGGTTTTAGGGTCTGTCTTTAGGCAGATAAAGGTAATTAAGAGAAAACTTCTCCCTCCATTCACTGTTTTTAAAGTATCCACAGCTCAAAATAATCAATATACCAGAGCAGCATATTTTGGATAGCATGTCCTAACTCCTATCATCACAATTTAGGGTGGCATATTCCACAAAACTCTAATAAGTATAAGTAGAGAATTAGTTATAAGGGTGAAAGAAGGAATTTGAGGAAATAGAGGCTTCACTGGAGCATGGCAGGTTTCTAGATGTGGTCAAACACTATATAAAATAAGATCAATGAAATTCCACTGAGTTGTCCCTTCAACTCACTGGTAAGATTTGTGCTCCTGAGTAGAAGTAGTAGGAGTAGTAGGTTATGGCAAATTGAGAGTCACTAAAGACAACTGAAACATTTAGATAAAACACTAAGATAAGATCATTAAAAGTCACCAATAACTATTCATGCATAAAGAATTAGATGGACTAAAATTTCAAAGAGACAATGCTTGTCCAAAGTGAAAAGTGTCTGAAAATTGCAGATATTTTTTCCCAGGAGATTTATGATTAGGGTGTATGACTAAGGATTGAGGTTTGGCACAAGCAGAGATCCTGCTGGCATAGTTACTAGCAAATCTTCTACTGATTATGCAGGGCTAGCGTGAAAAAAAAGAAAAAAGAAAAAAAGAAGAGTTTTGAGAATTCTCCAATGCATGGTGGTTTTCCCTACAAGATATTTGCTGAAGTTTGGCTCAAAGGAGGTTAGGAGTTGGGTTGAAATCTTCTCTAAAGTAGCCTGTAATCTTCCACATCTGAAGGGATTTAAGGACAAGTAACTGTAAAGGACAAGGATCTGAAAGTAAAACAAAGACAAATTGAAAGTCAGAGAGGAAAGATCTAATTGACAATGAAGATCTATAGCCACTTTTCCACCCAGGTTCCCTTGCAGCTAGATTTATAAACTTTAGACTTGGACCTTCTGAGGGACCCAAGAACACAACAAAGTTTTAGTATTTACACAGGACTGGAATGATGAAGCTGACATGTGGGGCTAGTTTCTCCCTTATGGAATTTGCAAAATTTGAAGACAAATTAGGCAAAAAGCTAAATGGTTCTAAAATCTCTGAAAAGCAGAAATAAATCTCCCTTAGCTATTCAGGTCTTAGTAGATAAGAACTCACCAGACTCTCCATTGAAAGTCTTGTGGAAATACACAGTAGTAAATGTGACAATCTAGAATAAACTAAACCTTACAAAAATTGCAGTCCAGCATCCACCCAAGTCAACCCCTGATTAGAATTAAAAATAGGTTACCTCTTTATCCTAAAGAAAGAACAAACTATGTCCTTTAGAAAACAATACCATCTACAATGGGGACTTTTCAGTTATTTAATGGACAGAATGTGTTTTTTCAGCATATTTTCATTTTACACCTTAGAACTTTATAGTTGAATATGTAGGGTCTTATTAGGCTGGGCATAATACAGAAAATTCAAATTATAAGCCTGGGGGAAGGGGAAATCAATTGGGGGACTACAATATTGGTGATCTCCATTATTTTGAAGGAATATCTTGACTATTCCAGAATCCTATATAATAAAGAAGTAATATGCAAATTTACTGTCACACCCTCATACAAGATGGCTGCCCCCATATGGTCACAAGATGGCCACCACAAAATGGCAGGCAGGGGAGGTCAGTTGTGGGCAATAAGGCCAGCAGGGGAGGGCAGTTGGGGGGGACAAGGCCAGCAGGAGAGGGCAGTTGGGGGTGATTGGGCCAGCAGGGGAGGGCAGTTGGGGGTAATCGGGCCAGCAGGGGAGCAGTTAGGTGTCGATCAGGCTGGCAGGGGAGTGGATAGGGGATGATCAGGCTGGCAGGCAGAAACAGTTAGGGGCAATCAGGCAGGCAAGCAGGTGAGCGGTTGGGAACCAACAGTCCCGGATTGTGAGAGGGATGTCCGACTGCCAGTTTAGGCCCGATCCCTGTGAGATCTGGCCTAAACCGGCAGTTGGACATCCCCTGATAGGTCCCAGATTGGAGAGGGTGCAGGCTGGGCTGAGGGATACCCCACAGGGCCTCTAATTGGTTGATAAATATTTTGTGCACCAGGCTTCTAGTTGGTTGATAAAAATTTTGATCTTTGCCCCCTGTAGCTGGTCTTCCAAAACTTATTATAAGTTTGCTATGTGATATTAATAATCCAATGGAGTTTATTTGGTGGACAATATTAGGGCAAACAGGACAGTCTAGTACAGTGGTTCTCAACCTTCCTCATGCCACGACCCTTTAATACAGTTCCTCGTGTTGTGGTGACCCCCAACCACAAAATTATTTTTGTTGCTACTTCATAACTGTAATTTTGCTACTGTTATGAATCATAATGTAAATATCTGTGTTTTCTGATGGTCTTAGGCAACCCCTGTGAAAAGGTCGTTTGACCCCCAAAGGGGTTGCAACCCACAGGTTGAGAACCGCTGGTCTAGTATTTAGATAGAAGAGACTTGTAGAGGGTTGAAGTGTGCCATCATTATAAGGACATAGATTATTATCAAAAGAGGGTAGAATAGTAATTCAAAATCAAATTTTGTATTCTACATTTGGCTTTCCAGATACATTATAGACTTAGGGGAGGATTAAAAGGAATGTCTTAGTTTTTTAAGGTTGCTCTTTAGGTTTGAGAACAGTTTCATGAGACATGGCCTATCAGAGATAGTCAAATCTGATAGGAAATAAAATTTTCTGTGGATTTTAAGGGTTTTAATGGGCCATAATTGCCAATCAGATTTATTTTATTTTAGTCTGAGTCCTGAGTAGAGTATAGCCTCTTTGCCTAAGACTTCTTGTAAGACACTGTTGGTTTAACTTTTGAAGTATATCCAGGGCTTTGCACAAAATAAGCTGCAGTATGTAATGTTGTAAATGACCGTGGTACTTTTTGGAAGCAAGACTCCATTTATCAACTCCCTAATCTAAAGGATATGTTTATGAAGACCTGAAGAAACCCAGAAATTTGAAATAATGAATGTCAGTGGCTGTTGATGAGAATTATAGACATGGTAAAACGTGGACTCCCCAAACTTCCAGTTTGTGATGATTAAAATGGAACAGCTCTGATGAGAAAGTCTGGCAAGTAGTAAAGACATACTTCTCCCTCAAAGTTTGGCAAGGCTTCTTGCCAGCAATTTGAAAAGGCTGTGAGTTTATAGACTTGGCCAGTTTGCCTGGCAAGGTACCCAGAGGTCTTCCTAGAACTCTAACTGGAAGACTAGGGCATTTCATTCCACCTACAAATCAGAGAGACAGAAACTAATCCTCACAGACAGAGAGATGATGTCCAAATGGTCCTTGCTGCAGGGAGACTCTAAAAATGGATTTCTGGTTAGAGAAGGATAACTTACATCTCCTGCTCCTCTTTTAAAAGCAAAAATGGGAAATATATCACACACTTGCTGTGAGCTCAAAGCTGAGAGGTTGCTGTGCTGGTATTGCTAAGTGGAATAAGAGAGCAGTGTTGGGGGCTAAAATCTCATTTTTTACCTCCCTAGAACCACAACCATCAATACTTCAAATCCAAGTCCACCTACCTCCCTTCTTTACAGATGTCATAGGTCTAGACTAAAGCTCCCTTCCACACCCTAAGGAGGCATATAACCTATGCTTATATTGTGATAAAATTTATGAGGATGAAACATGAGACAGAAGTAAAACCATAAATATTATACTTTTGTCTAAAGGTAATATCTGGTCAAGGAAAAATTATAATAACAGTATTTAAGCTTCTGTATATTAAAATATGAAAAACTGCATTGTCCAATTTTACCATGAAGAACAGAAAATATTACCCTTAGGATAAAATTGATAGAATTGAAATTAGAATAACAAATGATTGGCGATATAATCTAGTCAAAAGTTTATCACACTCTTTTTATTTAAATTATATTTACATTTTATCTCAAAATCCATTTATTCAAGAAGTATTAATTCACAGTTAATTATTTAACCACAATTATTTAGTAACTGTGCATTAACTTAATATTAATTGCCATAGATATGGATATACCCTTCCTTTATAAAATGTGGGAGTAGGGCTAAACTGAGGACCACAATTTTATTTGGTAAATATAATTACATAAGACTATGGTAGTTATGCAAGCTTGAGTGAAACCTTGAGTTTGTTTTAGTGATTGGCTTAATGAACCAAAGCTGGACATTAATATGCCATGATTGAAGTACTTACATCAAGAGCTTGATTCCTGGGTGGAAATAATCTTATTTTATTATCTTCTTACAAACTTAAGTATTTGAGAGCATTTAAAACCTTACATAGATGGTGTAAGGTTTTAAATGCATTTGTTTCCTTGACAATTAAAAATTGATGTTTACTTAGCTCTATTTGAAGAGATATGTTTGGTTGTTTTTTCTTGAAATAGTGTCTAAATCAACAAATAACTTACACCTGTAGTTTTATAAAAACTACCACTTCTTTATTTGTCTCTAAGTACAAACATAATTAAGTAATAATATTTATAGTACTTCAATATAAATTCTTTTCATGTTTAATGTTTTCAACAATGTTGAAAAAGAGGTGATATACCCATTTCACATCTGTCAAAAAAATAGAGGTTAATTAACTTGACCGTGGTTAAGCAGATGGTACACAGCTGGCATTTGAAACCTAGATCCCAATAGTCCTGATCATGGTAAACCTGTGATGCTGCCTCTCTGGCTTGGGTAATTATTATTCAAATGATGAGAACTACTTAGTTTTTTGCCTGCAAATGTTTTAAAAATGGTAGGACATGAAAATTTTGGAATGAAATAAATAACTTCAAATCTTACTTTCAATAAATTGCTTATATAAACAATGTAGAAATTTCACAAAGTCTAACCTCATTAGAAAGCTCATTCCCAATGAATGCTTTTGTATCTCTAATACTAATTACAGTATTGTGAAACTAGTTCAAAGAAGGAAGCAGATCCATAGCTATCAGCAAACTGTGCTAGATTTTTTTATTTTTATTTTTTACCCCATGCAAAGTACAATAGGAATTATGGTTTGGATAATGACGTTGCTCCCTATCACGATATAAGGGAAGTTTTTAAGAAACTATATGGGCAATTCAAAATGCGGGTCAGGTAGTGAAAGGAATGGAAGGATCGGGGGAGTAGAGGGCACTAACATGAAGGTTGTTGGTACAAGAGGATGTTGATGGGAGATGAAGAAAATAAGAATGAAGGAGGAGAAAAACGTAAATCTTCAGTGTCTTAAGGCTGGAGGTGCTTCAATTTGAAGGCTACATAAAATCACCTGTCATTTCCTATCACATTTATTGTGATTTTCACATTCAAAGTAATTCAAAGTATTTTTTACTTTGGAGCAGTGTTTTCCAAACCTAGTTTGGATATAATCTGAGAGGCTAATGCTAAAAAATGCTGATGCCTAGGCACTGCTTCTGGACATAACAATACAGCCCTTTTTAGGATTGGACAGAGCAGTCCCTTCCTGATTTTAATTGGAAATCAATTCCACAGAGCATTTTAATTTTTTTCTGCTAGTCTGTGAAGTTTAAACTGTGCATTTACTACTACGAGGACAATAAATGCAGTTATTTTATTATCCTACTAGAGGCTTGGTGCATGAATTCATGCACAGGTGGGTTCCCTCGGCCTGGCCAGTGATCAGGACCCATCAGGGCCATCTCGCTCAGTCCCAATCGGGTCAATCGGGGCCAGCCAGCTGGCGGGGGGAGGGACTGCAGGAGGTTGGCCACTGCAGTAGGTTGGCTGTGGGAGCGCACTGACCACCAGTAGGCAGCTTCTGAGTTGAGCATCTGCCCCCTGGTGGTCAGTGTGCATCATAGTGACTGGTTGACAGGTCTTTCAGTTGTTTGGTCGCTTAGGCTTTTATATATATATACTAGAGGCCCAGTGCATGAAGATTCATGCACTCGGGGGCATCCCTCAGCCCAACCACCCTCTCACAATCCGGGACCCCTTTGCTGGGGGGTTTGCTGGAAGGGGCTGTCTGCCTACCTGGAAGGGGCTGTCTGCCTACCTGATTGCCCCTAACCGCTTGCCTACCTGCCTGATCACCCCTAACAGCTTGCTTGGGGGCGGAGCCAGCCCAGTGAGGGTCTGTCTGCCTACCTGATCACCCCTACCTCTGGTCTGCCTATCTGATCTCCCCTAACCATTTGCCTGCCTACCTGATCACCCCTGACCACTGGTCTGCCTGCCTGATTGCCCCTCACCACTTGCTTGGGGGCGGGGCCAGCACTGACTTCCAGTTGGTCAGCCTCTGGTTGTCGCAGGAGCTGACCACCAGTTGCCTGCCATCCGTCGCAGGCTCCCCACTGGTGCCCAAGGCTGGAAAAGCCTACTGCGGAGGCTTTCCCAGCCTTGGGCTTGGCTGCACTCCATCGTCCTGGCGATGGATCTCCTGGTGCCCAGGGCCGGAAAAGCCTCTGGCAGGATGGTTTCCTGGTGGGCATGGCTGGTGGGCGTGGCTTGTGGGTGTAGCGAAGGTATGGTCAATTTGCATATTACTCTATTATTAGGTAGGATAAGATATTTTACTCCATGGTTAATTCCAGAACCAAATCCAACCTATATTATAGAATTAGACCATATTTGACACACTATTTACAGGTCAGCATTAGATAGCAACACTTGCATATTTAAATCCTAATCACTTTAGATTGAAATAAATTTTCCAAATTTGGTAAATAATATTGATTGACTAACATCAACCATTTACCCTTTCTTATTTTGCTAACAGGACCATAATTTCATTAGTGACACAATGGTAATGTACTCTGGGGAGGTAGAAGTTGCATTTGATTAATGAATAAATAAATTATGTAACAATTTATGATAATCCTATTTTCTTTTACCAGTGATTTGTTTAAAGTGTGCACCTAACCAATTTCTGATCAAAAGGATATAAATGGGAATATTTCAGGTTTTCTGAAAAAGATTTTCCTCCATGATCAAAAGCTGGGGCTATATGATAACCCTATTCTAAATTTTTTTTAAAGAACCTTCAAACTGTTTTCCATAGTGACTCTATCAGTTTACCCGAAAAATTTGAACACATTTATTCACACAGATATATGTACCCCTATGTTCATTGCAGCATTATGCACAGTGGCCAAGACATGGAAACAACTGAAATGTCCCTCAATAGATGATTGGAGAAAGAAGGTACAGTGCATATGTACAGTGGAATACTACTCAGCCATAAGAAGAAAAATGAAATACTGTCATTTGCGACAATATGGATGGACCTTGAGAATATCATGCTAAGAAAAATAAGTCAGAAAATGTTAGGAACCATATGATTTCACTCATATGTGGTATATAAAACTGAAAGTAACAAATGAACAGACAAGAAAAAATCAATAGCTCATAGAGACAACAGTATGGTAGTTACCAGAATTAAAGGATCAGAGGGGTAATAAAGGGTAAAGGGGGGCAAATGTAAGGTGGCAGAAGATGATTTGACTTTGGGTGGTGGGCACACAGTGCAATATACAGATCTTATATCATCTAAATGTACACTTGAAACCTATATAATCTCCTTAATCGATGTCACCTCAATAAATTTAATTTAAAAATTTTTAAAGATAGGAAGCCCTGCTCTAGTGAGTATCAAAATCTACACTAATAAAAGAGAAACATGCAAATTAACCATCAATCTGCTACATCCACAATCCATTCCCACCAGCCAATCAGGAGCAAGTATGCAAATTAACCCAACCAAGATGGTGGCCGGCCACGGAGCTGGAGCAAGCAGGAGGCTTGGGTTGCCCCCAGTGATGAAGGAAGCCAAGCTTCCCGCCCTGTCCGGCCCTGGCCTCCGCTCAAGTCTACAAAGTTTCAATTATAGGAGATAAATAAATCCCAGATACTTGCTTCCAGCCTGCCCTGGCCTCCGCTCAAGGAGACGCTAAAAACAAAAAAAAAAAAGATAAAGAAAAAAAGGAGAGGCTGGGACCTTGGGTCACCAGGGGGTGATCAGGCCAGGATGGGATGGCAGGAGCCGTTGGGGGTAAGCAGACCAGCAGGGGCGCCAGTTGGGGGTAAGCAGGCCGTTAGTGGGGGTCAGTTGAAGGTGATCAGTACAGCGGGGGGGGGGGGCAGTTAGGAGTGAGCAGGCCAGCAGGGGGGCAGTTGAGGGTGAGCAGGCCGGCAGGCAGAGTGGTTAGGGGCAATCAGGCAGGCAGGCAGGCAGGTGAGAGGCTGGAGCCAGCAGTCCTGGATTGTGAGAGGGATGTCTGACTACTGGTTTAGGCCTGATCCCTGTAAACTGGCAGTAGGACATCCTTTGAGGGGTCCTAGATTGGAGAGGGTGCAGGCTGGGCTGAGAAACACCCCTTCCCCCGATGCATGAATTTCGTGCACTGGGCCACTAGTTTATTATAAAGCCATATTTTTTAAGACAGTGACAAAAAAGAATATACAAATAATACCTGGGAATCTCTGAGAGTCTCCTTTACTACTTTTGGATAGTTTTATGACTTTTTTGATGCTTGGAGTTTGTGATGTTTGAAAATACTGTCACTATCTTAAAAGCAGAGGAGAGGATGTGGCCAAGTAATGGAGGCCCAAGGAAGAAATATGAAAGAAGACATGGTCCTAGGGGACTTCACACAGCCTATGATCCAGCCCTGCTTCTGCCTATTTCTGAAATTCTTATCACGAGAAATCACGTGTTCATTTTTCAGGTTACTTTCAGCCAAATATTACTTCATTGCTATTCATATGTGCACTTCCCTTCCTAGCAATAATTTTTATTTAATTCCTCTCCAGAATTTTGAAGTTTCAAGGTACTGCTCACTTCACTCCTTACCACATGAGTCTCTGACTTAGAGCTGCAGTATTATCCTTCTTACAACATGTTTCTCTCAAGGGTTTCAAACTCTTTCAACTGATCGTTTCAGCAAGGCTTACTTAAATTTTCTTTAAGGTGACTATATTTATAAAAATAAGAAACCTGGTGTTTTCCATATGCATGATTAAAATGCACAGCAGACCAATGTGCATTTATTAAAAACAGCAAGAACTGCAGCGTGGAAGAGAAAGGCCAACAGTAGAGAGAACCACAAAATTAAAATTACAACATACCCAAGCTGTGCTGTCAAAATTCAGTGGGTTTTGTCTCTTGACTCCAGTGTGGAAATGTGAGGAGGCTAAGGTGAAAAATATTATATCTGGGGTCTGGAGACTGAAAAATACAAAGTAATTCGTGGCTACAGGACATTAGTTGAATTCAGTGGGGCCTGTATGCAAGATGCTGGGGTTGGCAAGTAAGGAAGAAGAGAGTTGATTAAGAAGATCCATCATCCCTGTGCCCATGGCGTTCACTGTCTTGGGGAGAAAAGCATGGGTGCAGTGGGTAAAATTTAACTGGAAATATAGCCAACTCTGACATAGTATTAGCCTTGCTACAAATCTGTATCCTGGCATTAGGAAGCTGTGAGACCTTGTCAAAGATAATTCATTTCAGGGCTTCAGCTGCATTCCAAATTAGAGAAAATAAGGATACCTAGAAATAGGGATATGGAGAAGCTTAAATGTAACAATACATGAAACCGCTTACCATAGAAACGATATGGTCCTGGCCCATGATAAGTATGCATTTAATGTTCTATATTTAAAATAACAAAACCTAAAAATACAAGCATTTTTATCCAGAGCTATATATAAAGAAGGAGAATAGCTATTTGGGTATCAGAAATGACTGAATAATTGATAATTAAGCTTTAAAGAGAATAATACAACAATCTATGATTTGGTTATATTGCTTAGTTCAGTAAAGAGAAAATGCACAACCAGAAATAAAAAGGACACTAAGTCATTGTACTTTATATAAAGTTCTAGTGGCCTGATGCACGAAATTCATGCACGGACGGAGGGAGGTGTCCCTCAGCCCAGCCTGCACCCTCTCCAATCTGGGACCCTTTGGGGGATGTCCGACTGCCAATTTAGGCCCGATCCCAGTCAGATATCCCCCTCGCAATCTGCGACTGCTGGCTCCTAACTGCTCACCTGCCTGCCTGCCTGATCGCCCCTAACCACTCTGCCTGCAGGCCACCAACTGGACCAACCTGCCAGCCTGATCGCCCCCAACTGCCCCCCTGCCAGCCTGCTCACACCCAACTGGCCCCCCCGTCAGCCTAATTGCCCCCAACTGCCACCCCCCCCACCGGCCTGATCACTCCCAACTGCCCTCCCCTGTCCCTAACTGCCTCTCCCTCAGCCCCGCAACCATGGCTTTGTCCAGAAGGATGTCTGGAAGGTCTCCTGACCTAATTAGCATATTACCATTTTATTAGCATAGATATTACAAGGAGTTAAAAGACTTGGGCTATTTTTATCTATACCAGAATATTTCCCATTTTTTCATATAGCAAAATATTTACAGATATTACTCTGAAATCAATAATTGATTTTGCTCCCCAGGTAACATTTGGTAATATCTGAAGACATTTTTGATTGTCACAAGTGGCCAGAGATTGCCACTGAATCTAGTGGGTAGAGGCCTGAAATGCTGCAAAACATGCTACAATGTACAGGATAGCCTCCTCACTATACCTAGGAAAGAATTATTTGGTTCCAAATATCAGTAGTGCCTAGTTTACTAGTAAGAATCCCATGTTAAATTATTTCTTTTAAAAAAATGTGTTCCTGTGGGGTATGTGTGTCTGTGTGTGTGTGTTATACAAGAATAAAGGCATTCAACAAATAGGTAAATATTCTAACAGGAACCAATGGAAAGGAGGAGAAAACAGGATCCTTGATAATCAGCAAATATAGTTGTACTACAAAGCCTATTATTTAAACTACAAAATTCACTGGATTTAAATGCCTAATTCAGAACGAAGATCTAGAGTTTGATGCTCCTAAATCAAAGCCCAGTCCCTGGGATCAGCTCTCAAATATTGGTATCAGATCTAGTTATTTTTGTTTTATTGGGGCTATGATAGACACATTCAACTTTTAAAAATACTTTCTGAAATGGCAGTGGGGGTGGTTTTTCATTTTATTTTTTGTTGTAGTATATTGACAGAACAACTGTTTCAATTTTGTTATATATATTTCTATAGACTTTCAGATTCCTGATGAGATAGAAATACATTTATGAATATTTTAAATAGTCAGTGTTGGATTTATAGGTTACATGACATCAATATATCATTTTACAAATAACAAAACCTCTTCTTTTTTTGTTAATATATATATTTTTATTGATGTCAGAGAGGCAGGGAGAGGTAGAAAGAGATAGAAACATCAATGATGAGAGAGAATCATTGATCAGCTGCTTCCTGCATGCCCCTTAATGGGGATGGAACCCTCAACCCAGGCATGTGCCCTTGACCAGAATTGAACCTGGGACCCTTCAGTCCATAGGCCAGCGCTCTGTCCACTGAGCCAAACCGGCTAGGACCAAAACCTCTTCTTTATGTGCTTCCTCCCGATATAATATAATAAAATATTTGTGCTAACTTTTTAGAGCTTACACATTGACTGTATTTGCTATTATGACCACTCTGAAAAAATGTATTTTCTTTGTGGGTGTGCAAGTTCTAACACGGAAACAAAATAAATCACAAAAAGTAATATTACCTTGACCTTCCTTTAAAATATATATTTGTAAGGTATATTGTTTCAAATAGTACAATAGAGGAAGAGTGTCTATACTTCACAGTTAGACCCAGTCTTACTAATTCAAGCTGCTTGTCCTGTTGTAAAAGAATGAAAGCACAAGGCCTGCCCTGACTGGTTTGGCTCAGTGGATAGAGCTTCGGCCTGTGGACTGAATGGTCCCGGGTTCGATTCCAGTCAAGGGCATGTACCTTGGTTGCGGGCACATCCCCAGTGGGGGGTGTGCAGAAGGCAGCTGATCGATGTTTCTCCCTCATTGATGTTTCTAACTCTCTATCCCTCTCCCTTCCTCTCTGTAAAAAATCAATAAAATATATATATATATATATATATATAAAAAGAAAGCACAAGGCCTACCCTGAAGTCCTCTGCATTCTTCTCTTGAAACAGAGCAAAGAACTATAGGACCAGTGCTGATGACCACACAGCCCCTTCTTGAGCCTGTGTTCCTCACTGACTCCCAGGGGCTGCAGTCTGCTGTGTCTGTGGGAAATTGGATATAGGAATCAATGCAGAATTCCTTTCTTCTTCTGCCACCAAAGATTGGAAAACATGAAGAGCCACAGGAGCACAACCATGAGGGCAAACTTGAATGCCCACGGATTTGGATAGCCATTAAACTCACTGATAATGAGCTCTTCATCCCTGGAAGCATTCAAATATAGAATAATATGGATGGATGTCGTGGAAGGGAATCAAGCATTGCATGAGTGTGGAAAGAATAGAAAATGTCAAGGATTTTGTCTATGCCCAACATTTTAAATCAGCATTTTAGGCTGTATACTTTCCACATTGTATTAGGGAAAAATATCACCAGGAGAAATCTATAGGAATAGAGGGGGGAAAAAATATAAAGCCTTTTATTTTATAAAACCAGAGGCCTGGTGCACGAAATTTGTGCACTTGCGGGGGTTCCCTCAGCCCAGCCTGCGCCCTCTCATAGTCCACGAGCACTCGGGAGATATCCGACTGACGGCTTAGGCCCGCTTCCTAGGGAGCGGGCCTAAGCTGTCAGTTGGGCATCCTTATCACTGCTGCAGAGGCAGGAGAGGCTCCCACCACCGGCACTTCGTTCGCCAGCCATGAGCCCTGCTTCTGGCTGAGTGGCACTTCCCCTGTGGGAGTGCACTGACCACCAGGGGGCAGCTCCTGCATTGAGCATCTGCCCCTGGTGGTCAGTGTGCATCATAGAGACTGATCGTTCCACCGTTTGGTTGATTTGCATATTAGCCTTTTATTATATAGGGCTAAAGGCCTGGTGCACAAAATTCGTGCATGAGGAGTGGGTCCCTCAGCCTGGCCTGCACCCTCTCGCAATCTGGGACTCCTTGGGGGATGTCCAACTGTCAGTTTAGGCCTGATCCCAATCCCTGTAGGATCAAGCTTAAACTGGCAGTCGGACATCCCTCTTGCAATCCGGGACCACTGGCTCCTAACCACTTGCCTGCTTGCATGATCACCCCTAACTGTTTGCCTGCCTGCCTCATCACACCTAACCACTCTGCCTGACTGTCTGATCACCCCTAACTGCTCGCCTGTCTGTCTGATCGCTCCTAACCGCCTCTGCCTTGGCCCCTGCCATGGTGGCTTCATCCAAAAGGACGCCCAGAATGGCATCCAGAAGGTCATTTGGCTGTCCGATCTAATTAGCATATTACACTTTTATTATAATAGACTAGAGGCCCGGTGCATGAAATTCATGCACAGGGGTCCCTCAGCCCAACCTGCACCCTCTACAATCCAGGAGCTCTCAGGGATGTCCTACTGATGGCTTAGGCCCACTTCCCATGGTTCTCCGCTCTCTGAGGGGCCTGGAGGTTGCCCTGCAGCCATGGAGATGAAGCCCCCATGCCCTGCTGTCTGCTCTCTGCCTGCTGCTGCCATTCACCAAGCAAAGGAAGCCCCAATGCCCTGCAGTGTGCTCTGTCTGCCAGGCCTGGGGGCTTCGCTGACAAGGACACACTAAGGAAGGCCCCAAGCCTAGCTGTCTGGGCTCTGTCTGCTGGGCCTGGGGGTGTTCCTGCCGCCTCTGCTCTAAGGAAGCTGCCATGCCCTGCTCTCCAAGCTCCGTTTGCAGGGCCTGGGGCTTCCCCGCTGCTGCAGAAGCCTCCAAGCCCTGATGTCTGGACTCTGTTTGCAGGGCCTGGGGCTTCCCCTCTGCCGCGCTAAGGAAGCCGCCATGCCCTGCTCTCCAGGCTCTGTTTGTTGGTCGGACAGGCCAGGCACTCCAGTAGTGGGGCTGAGGAGACTGGGCGTCACCATCTTGTGGCTATGGGGGCCACCATTTTTGTCGTGGAGTGATGGTTGATTTGCATATTACTCTATTATTAGATAGATTAGTGGTTAATGTGAATTTCTACAATGTTACATTACATATTCACCTGATTTCTTTTTAAATATTAATAATGAGAAAAATTATAAATGGATATAAAACTGTTTATATTACTTTCTGTTGTTTTGAAATTTGTTCCTTTTGGTAATAAGAATAATAGCTTCCAAAAGATATCCATGCCTTAATCCCTGAAATGTGTCAATATGTTTTTTTACATGTAAAATGGTAAGGTAGCAGATAAAATTAAAATTGATAATCAGGTGACCTTGAGATGGGGAGATTGCCCTGTATTATCTGAGTGGGTCCAATATAACCATAAGGGCCATTAAATGTGGGAGAGGAAAACAAAAGTTCAAAATGATGCATGTGAGAAAGATTCCATCAGCTCTTGCTAGCTTTGAAGATGAAATAAGTCAACAAGCTAAGGAATGTGGGCAGCTTCTGGAAACTGAAAAGGCAAGAAAACACATCTCCTAGAGAGCTTCCAGAAAGAAATGCAGCATGATGACACCTTGTTTGTAGCCAATGTGACCAAATCACTGACTTCTGACCCTCCAGAACTATGAGATAATTGAAATGTGTCAATATCGGATAGTAAGTTCATGTTTATGTGTTCTAGTAGAAATACAAAACTAATGCAATGCCAAATAAAATATCTCAACCCAGTTTTTTCTCTCTGGCTATCTTTAGGGTTGCAAGTAAAATAAATTCAAACTAGCTTATGTAGAACCTCAGAAAGGACAAATTTGGGGGGCTCAGGGATGAATGGAATCATGGATTCAAATACCTTCAAGATATTTTTCTCTTCATCTCTAGTGTAAGGTGACCAGATGTCCCGCTTTTGGCGGGACAGTCCCGATTTTTAACAATTTGTCCCGCGTCCTGCGGTGTTTTAAAAAAGTCCCAATTTTTGGAAAGAATGCATGGCAAGCTAGGGAACGGCATGAGAACGGGAAGGGAATATACGGTTTTCGGCGGTCATGTGGCTATTTAGCCAGGATGTGAGTTTTATATTATTTTTGTTAAGTTTATAATGTTAAACTTTAATAATAACAAATAATTGTTGAGAACTGATTATTGAGAACTGCTTATCAAAGTTCGCATTGTTGATCAGTTGTTAGAATTTGACCACCATTGTTTGGACTTAATGAACAATGACATTTTTGGGGATTGGCAACGATGAAAACATTTTGTAACTGTCTCTCAGACGATACACATTGTACTGCGTGCTAGTAAGCTAGTTAAACAAGTGATGTCATTACAAATCAGCTATTCAGATAATTTAGGTAAGTAATTTATTTATTTATTTCATAAATACATAAATTTTCTTGAATTTAGCAGACAGTACTCATATTATTTATATTTTATAGTGGCGGCAAAAAGTCTAGCGCTGGCCTTGAAAGTGACACTTATGACTTACGTTACGGCAAATTCATGACCTTTTAAACAACGACAGCAATCTACTAAAATATTAACTCAAATGAGAAATATGCCAAAGAATAAAATACTATACATAATTTTTTATTTATTATATTTGTAAATTGTACTTATGTTGAAATTTTAAAAAATATATTACAATACTATTTTTGCATTCTATGAAAATTTTTGTTGCTCCATATAGACCAAATTTTTAATCAAGAACCCCTCCACCCCCCCTCCGGTCAATGGTGTCCCGCTTTACCAATGTTAAAATCTGGTCACCTTACTCCAGTGTCTACTTCTCAGTGTGTTGTTTTGATTATCTCAGGTAGCCTTCTTTCTATACCCAGAAACATGGTCAGAGGAAGCAGGCAGATGGGACACAAAACATTTTAGCTACATCTCCAAATATAATTTACAACTGAAAAAAATAAATTTAAAAATTCTACATAAGAGCCCAACTGGCCCATACGGTCTCTTGTTGAACTAAGTGGTCAGATAATGTGAGTATCATTTTTCAAGGCCTCCAATAGAACAACAAGGATAGAGTGAGGTAAACCCTAAAAGAATGTTGTTGTTTATAATAACAAGGATAATAACAAAGGGAAATGGTGCTGCTTGCAGGTAAAAGTAGAATTTATAACACGAGGGTTCATAAGTTCTTTATATACAGAATGAAATCCAGATCAATACTGTCATCCAAATTGTACAGTAATAAAAAAAAAAACACACCACTGATTATATAAACTTCTAGAAATAGAAAATAAATATATATGTTAGTTCCAGACACTCTAATTGTCTTCAAAAATTGATTTAAGTGTTGGAGGAAATGGAGGTAATTGAAAAGTCAGGTTTTAACACTTTGAGCTTTAGGCTATTATGGGTTTTGTCTTTTAAAGTGCTACAGGGAATGAGTAGCTAGCTCTTTGGAAACATTAAGTTACCTAGGTTTAGTGCCATCCGATACAGGGATGATTGCAAAGAAGCAAATGTAATTTGAAGATGCTAATGTGCTTCATTCTATTTCTTTGCCAAAATGAATTTCATTAGATTTATATTTGCTTACCTTCAGTTTTATGTTTTATTTTTTATTGTGTGAACTGTTCCTATGATTGGGGTCTTCTGAAGAGTCTACTTGTACATTTAAGAGTTTTATTTTTTGAGATCTTATTTTGAAGTGATATTCTCCCCACTTGGCAGCCTTCTACTTATCTGTCAAATAGCCCCCGGGGTGTGATGTCTTTTTAGTGCATGAAGGTTTACCTTGAAGATAGGTACAAAAAGACAATTTTTCTTACTGGAATTTTAAGGTTTCTTTTTAAGGTTCTTTGGCATTTCATTCTTACCTTATTCAACTTTGAACTACAAAGAGAAATATAGAAATCCAATTTTTTTACTGAGTATTTACATAAACCTTTCTATAAAATTATTTCAACCCCTTTCAAAAATATGATAAACTGCAATCCCATCTTCCGAATTCTGAAAATGCTTACTGCTCCAGATATAAAATAGCTCTCTTCAGAAATTCAGATGTGTTTTACATAGAATTATTCTTGAGAAGCAAATATCATATGTCTTTGACACATATCATTTTTTATGACCTATAAGTATATACTCATCCTGTTCATTTTCAGAAATAAATATATGGCTTTCTTATTTATAATACTACATTTAATTTTTAAGTTTGACTTATAATTTTATTCTATTCATTTTAAATATACTTTATTATTGAAAGTATTACAGATGTCCCCTTATCCCCCCCATTGACCTGCTCTACGCCTGCTCCAGCCACTCCCCAGGTCTTCACAGCTCTACTGTCCATAGGTTATGCATATATGCATATAAATTCTTTGGTTCATCTCTTCGTGCCCCACTTCCCTCTGATTTATCATTTTATATTAGCTCTTCTAAATCCATGAAATATTAGTTTTACATGTTTGAAGCTCTTTTTTGTTATAAAATTCATAATTACATTCATAATTAAAATGATAAAACAATATCAGCTTTAAAAAACTTAGCATACTTTCTAATAATCAACACATCCCTAATATAATCACAATATAGAGTCTAAATATATTTTGGACTCTTTTAAAAGATAGTATATGCTTTAACATTGGTGTACTACCACATTTAAATCCCTGAGCTTTGCTCAGAGTTTGAGAACTAACTTGACGCCTCTGTAGTAAGAAAAGTATGAGAGCTTTCTTTGCTTTATTACAATTATAAAGGAGTATACATTAGATATAACTAAGAACATTTGCTATACAGAAATTATATTATATAGTGTTATTTTATGGGCACGTAGGAAATATTTACTCAAAATCAAATAAAGTCTCTCTTCCACAGACTCCTCACCTGGGCATACTATTCATGAACTAGAGAGCAGTACATTTTGAATTGCAGGGATTGTGTATGTAGTGAACTGAATACTCGGTCCTCAGTAATAAATGAGATGGGCATGTACTAAAGTATATTTTATCTATGCAATGGTAAAATCCAAAGTCCTGATAACTAGGAAAGACATTTAAGTTACCCTCCTTTTAGAAACTTCAAATCAAAAGCTAGGAACTTTCCTTCAGTTTTCAGATTTAAGGAAATTAATATATCCAGAACCCCAATGACTAAAGGAAAATTTGAATTTGTTAAGCAGTAGTTATCAAAGTATAGACCCTTGTCCAGCAGCAGCAGCATCACCTGGGGACTTATTATAAATGCAAATACATTGGGGTATATTACAGACCAAATATGTCAGAAACTCAGATTTGGAGCTAAGAAATCTGTCCTTTAAAAAGGTTTCCAGATGATCCTGATTCATGATACAGTTTAAGAACCACTATTCTTAAGAAAGAACTTACAACACTTACATGATATATTCAATGATCACTAAAGGGAACTGTGCCCATTTATTAGGGGGACTGTGTACTAGAAAACAAATATACTCATATTTTGTATATTTTTTTGATAGTCATTCTAAATGGTCCTTACTCCTTGGGCAGCCAAAATGTCAAGTTTGGTCTTATCTCATAGAAGTTCATATAAGACTGCCAACATTATCTGAAGTTACCTCTTGAATTCTTGAAGGAAACGTTGAAATAGTCACATTTCTCAAAGGGCATAATCTTGGCTTCCTGACTCATGAAGTGAGGGCTATTATTGCTGAAAGAGCAAAGTTTAACCCCTAGGATTATCCATCCATATCAAAAGAGTAAATCAAAGCAATTCCACATTCTTAGAAAATTTCAGGCAATGCCTTCAAAGACTTGAGAGACACAGAAATGATGTTCTTATTAAATAGCCCTTTCCATTATCTGTTTTGTGAAAAACCAAATGGATATTGCAGTCAGATAGTACCTGCAATTGCAGTTGAGGACAGAGATGCAGGATCTTTGATAAAGTAAATCAGTATATTCCCCTGGCACCTGGTAACTATTGGGATCTGGAAAATTCGTTCTATTTGTGCCAGTCAAAAATATATATATATATCACAGACAGTGACAGCGTCAGAAATCCAACTTAATACTTATTCCCCAGGACTAGTTTAACTCTGCATCTATGTAGCATTATATAATCTTGGACCTTGATTATTTAGACATCCCATATTAAATGACACTACTATATTAATGATGTGACATTGGATCTGGTGAACAGGATGTACTAGGTGCCCTAGAAGCCCAAGTTAGATAGATGTGTGTGCTGGAACTAAAGTGCAGGAGGAAACCATGAGAAATATTCAGGAACCTGTCACTTTAGTGCATTTTCTAGGGTTTCAATGGTGGAGAATATTGAGCATTCTTTCTCAATAGAAAAGAAAAGATGCTTTACTTTGTGCTGCATACCACTAGGAAAGTGGTACAATATTTGTTTTGGATTTTGGAAGCAACTCATGCTGTAGTTAGGTCTGCTGTTCTGACCATTTGCTGTGTAACTTTTATTAGGAATCTTAGTAAATTGATAGGCAAACCCCTTCTTTTTTTTCCTTTTTTTTTTTCCTGAGACCTGGTGCAAAAGAAGGCTCTGCAATAGTGACAGTCACAGTAATGGACTGTCTTACAAAAGAGAGAAAGAGAAAGAGAGAGAGAGAGAGAGAGAGAGAGAGAGAGAGAGAGAGAGAGAGAGACAGAGACAGAGAGACAGAGACAGAGAGAGAAAGAGAGAGAGAAGTGCCATTTTGTCTTTATGGCATTACAAATTCAATGTTGTTCAAAGTGCCAAAATACTATAGGTCATTTTTGGACAGCACCAAAGGAGAATCACAGCACAACCTATCTAATAAAAGAGTAATATGCAAATTGATCGTCACTCCAAGACACAAGATGGCTGCCCCCATGTGGACACAAGATGGCCACCACAAGATGGCCTGCAGGGGAGGGCAGTTGTGGGAAGTTAGGGGTGACCAGGCCAGCAGAGGAGGGCAGTTGGGGGTGACCAGGTCAGCAGAGGAGAGCAGTTGGGGGGGAAGGCCTGCAGGGGAGAGCATTTAGGGGGGACCAGGCCTGCAGGGGAAGGCAATTGAGGGGGAACAAGGCCTGCAGGGGAGGACAGATGGGGGGGGACCCAGGCCTGCAAGGGAGGGCAGTTGGGGGGGACCAGGCCTGCAGGGGAGGGCAGTTGGGAGCCAGCAGTCCTGTATTGTGAGAGGGATGTCCGACCGCCCGTTTAGGCCCGATCAGGCCTAAACGGGCGGTCGGACATCCCTCAAGGGGTCCCAGATTGGAGAAGGTGCCGGCTGAGCTGAGGGACACCCCCCCACCCCATGCACGAATTTCATGCACCAGGCCTCTAAGTACTGTATAATAAAGAAAAGCCTAGCCTTTTTCTACTGATAGCCATTCTTCTTTTCAGAAGCAGATGGCCTAAAAAGATAGTGCAATGGCCAACAAAATACTCAGTTATTATTTCATAAAGGGAAAAATACACTCTGGTTTTGAATTCTCATATCTAAATGTACCAGTAACCAAACTATCATAATGTTCTCATGAAGGCAGACTACACAATTCAAGAAACTGTGGAGCAGAAACGGCAGTGGCCCCTCTCACAGTCTTGCCATTGTAAATAATAATCACCTGAACTTTGTACTGTGCTGTTCAAGATATACAGGGGTGGGCAAAAGTAGGTTTACAGTTGTGAGTGCATGAAACATAGTTTATTCTTATATTATTATTTATTTTTGTGCTAGAGGCCCAGTGCATGAAAATTCATGCACTGGAGAGGCATCCTCATGCCTCCTCTCACTGTCTGGGAGCCCTCAGGGGCAGGGAGGCGACCTGGTGATCAGGGGAAGGTGACGACCCCATCACACCTCTGCTGCTGCCACTGCCAGAAGTGCAAGCCTCAACCAGCCCTGGTTATCTGAGCCTTGGGTGGCCCTGGGAATCTGGGGTGCTGAAGGGACTGGGGGACTCTGGAGGCAGGCAGGCCCGGCCTTGCCACCTGCCTGCTGCACTGGTGGGGCTGAGGGAAGTGGGCACAGCTATCTTGTGGCTGTGGGTGCCATGATCTTTGAGGGCGTAACAGTCAATTAGTATATTCCCTCCTTATTGGCTGTGGGTGCTACCATCTTTGAGGACGGGACAGTAAATTAGCATATTTCATCCTTATTGGCTGTGGGTGCTGCCATCTTTGAGGGTGTGGCAGTCAACTAGCATATTCCCTCCTTATTGGCTGTGGGTGCCACCATCTTTGCAACAGCGTGCGGGCCAATTAGTATATTCCCTCTTTATTAGATAGGATTGTATATATATATATATTTTTTTTTTTCATACAAATAACTGTAAACATACTTTTGCTTATCCCTGTATAGATTCTCAAGAAAGGAATCTATTCCACAATGGTCCTATTAAGCATGAGGTTGAAAAGGTCTCCTAGGCAATTGGGGCACTTTTGTGTCACTGGAGAAAATACATTAAGAAGGGCATTTCTTTTCTGGCTATGGTGATTGGTCTCTAATCCCAATGATAACTATCTAAGATGGCTACATGACCAGTAAGAAAAATAAGACTGTGTCTTCTATACATAAATTTATTATGTAGCTACATATATTAACCAATTTTCAGTATTTTTCTCCTTTTCCATTCTATTACTTTGGATGAGGAATGTTGGAAATGATTAAGTGACTTACAAGTTCAGAGATTATGAAAATAAAAGGAGCCACATCTGAACCTCATGGGGAAAATTATCACATGGAGCTCTTAAACTTGTGATTATTGCAATGACTAAAGGAGCTTTATGCTCTCATTGCAGGGCGGGGGGTGAGGAGGGAAGAAAGGAGAGAGGGAACAAGGGTGTCTTTTTTTATATGAGAGATAGTTGACCCATGTTAGGTGAAAGCATATTGTTG
This sequence comes from Ia io, assembly GCA_025583905.1. NCBI lineage: Eukaryota > Metazoa > Chordata > Mammalia > Chiroptera > Vespertilionidae > Ia > Ia io. Next base: position 54,836,506 of record JAJQQW010000003.1, read on the forward strand.
TTAAACATGGGTAAAATGGTGAGAATGGATGCCAAAAAGTAAGAGAGGAGGACTGTTCTATTGTTAATTTTCTCTCTCCTCTACATTGGGCAACGCTAGAGGGGTTTACATATTTTATTTCCCAGTCTCCAGTGTCAGCAAGATATTGAAAATCAAAGTACCTGGGTGTTTTGCTTCTTTTCATTGACATAGGCCTGGGATGCAGGAACACCATTAACTCTGTTTACCTCTCAGGAAGAGGCAAAGGTAGAAGCCTCTTGTTTTTCAGTTCTGGGTTATCTCTTCAGCCCTTTCAGAAGCCTTCAGATTCTCCACTGCCTACATAATGAAATAATTCCTTCTATTATAATTTTTGAAAGTGTTTCCTCTTTTTCTATCCAGATGACTCCTCATAGAGATCTTGAGACTTGCTGTCCATCGGAAAGCAACAGCTTCAGGTGAGGTCAATACAGGTTTTTCAGATGAGAGGCTAACCTACTCAGAAAGATACAAACCTTAAGATGGATTTGGGGATCACTATGTGTTCATGGAGTAGGCTTCTTTGCCCTACATGTGACTACTACATTCTGATGATAGTAAGGGGTTTATGTACTCCTTCTGGCCAGGATAAGATATAATACATTATTCTTTGACATTCAAAATTGAATTTTTATAAAAATACAATGTATAAACTATTATATATATATATATATATATATATATATATATATATATATATATATATATATATATATATATATATATATATATATATATATATATATATATATATATATATGCACTAGAGGTCTGGTGCATGGATTCATGCACCGGTGGGGTCCCTCAGCCTGGCCTGCACCCTCTCGCAATCCAGGACCCCCGGGGAAGGTCAGAGTGCAGGTTTGGCCTGATCCCTGAAGGCCAGGCTGAGGGACCCCACCAGGCATGAATCCATGCACCAGGCCTCTGGTATGCATATAAGATCTTTGGTTAATCTGTTCCCACCCTCCCCCCTCCCCCCTTCCCTCTGAGATTCATCAGTCTGTTCCATGTTTCCAATCCTGTGTGTTGAGCATCTGCTCCCTGGTGTTCAGTGTGTGTCATAGCTACCAGTTGACCAGTCTCCTCTTAGGCATATTCTGTTTTATGTATGTTTTAATACATTGTTATATCTATTATATATATGTATATATATTTTAAACCTTTTTATTTTTACTTTTATTTATTTACTAGAGGCCCAATGCATGAAATTTGTACTAGAGTAGGCCTTCCTTCCCCCGGCTGCTGGCACTGGCTTCCCTCTGGCACCCGGGACCCGGGCTTCCTTCACAGCACCAGCTTTTTCAGGAAGGAAGTCTGGTCTAATTAGCATATTACTCTTTTATTATTATAGATTGATATTAGTGAGAGAGCGAAGGAGAAAGAGAGAGAAACTTTAATTTGTTGTTCCACTTATTTATGCATTCATTGTTTGCTTTGCATATGTGGAAACTTTAGTATATTGGGACGATGCTCTAACCAATGGAGCTACCCAACCAGGGCTGAAATCTTTTAAAAATGTATCTGATAGTATTTTTGTCCTTTTGTCTTTTAGAAAAAGAACTCAACCTTCTCTCATTGTAATTGAAACATATTCATATTTTGATTATTGTCATATCTCTTACATGTAAGGTATACTAATTTGCTAGACTTTCCATAGCAAAGTACCACAGACTGGGTAACAAATAAAAATAATTATTTTCTCACAGTTCTGCAGACTAGAAGTCTGAGATCAAGGTGTCAGAAAAGTTGCTTCCTTCTGAGAACTATGAGGGAAGGATATGTTCAAGGACTCTCCTTGGCTTGATAGACACAGCCATCTTCTTCCTCTGTCTTCACATAGTCTTCCAAGTGTGTCTGTGTTTTCTATGTCCAAATTTCCTCTTCTTATAAGGACACTAATCATATTAGATTAAGAACCATCCTATTGACCTCATTTTACCTTAACCACATCTTTAAAAATGTTATGGCCAAAATATAGTCACTTTATGGGATACTGGGGGTTAGGAGTTAATACATGAATTTGAGGAGAAAAGGTTCAGCCCACAACAAATTGAGCCAGTATTTATTCTCCAGAATGCTACCACTTCTATAGCAAAGGCACATCCAAGGACTATATTATCTAGCCCACCACCTTTTGTCCCTATATGTGGCCTCATTAACAGCCCTTGGCAAAGAAATGGGACCAGAAGTAATGTTTGTCACTAATGCACAAGGTTTTTAAGAATTATCTGTCCCTTCTCTGTTACCTGGATAATTTTTTTTAAATATATCTTTATTGATTTCAGAGAGGAATGGAGAGAGAAAGAGAAATAGAAACATCAATGATGAGAGAGAATCATTGGTTGGCTACCTCCTGCACATCCCCTACTGGGATCAAGCCCACAACCCAGGCCTGTGCCCTTGACTGGAATTGAACCTGGGACCCTTCAGTCTGCAGGCTGACGCTCTATACACTGAGCCAAACCAGATAGGGCTACCTCAATAATTTGAATGAAGAGGATTTGGCCCTAAACTAGAGGATTTGGAGCCAGAGAATAGAAAGAGCTGGAGTATATTACTCATTGCGTGTAGAAAAATCATTTAATCCACAGTCAGATATGCTGGCATTGAAATATTAAACCTATAAAACTGACTTGTAGTCTGTTATAACTCTAATCTGTTTGGTCTTTAACTTCAGATAGTTTTAACCTTATTAATTCATAAGTAGGCAGAGGAAGTGGGGTGTTGCCATTGCTTAGAGGCCAATTGCAGATGATTAGATAATAGTAACTGCAGGTTAAAAATTTGAAGATCTACATATATTATGTAGGGGCAAAATATTGAGAAACCATTTACTATCTGTAATAATTCAGAAGACAAAGCCTGTCTTACTTAAGTCTGTAACTCTAGGGAAGTGGTTCTGAAACAAGGATTGGATCTCACCCTTGTGGGTTCTTACTTCATGAAGTTTGAAGAATAAAATTCATGGACTAAAAGAACTTGTTATAAAAGCGTGTACATTTTTTAGAAGCAAATACAAACTTCCATGTAAGGAGGGGTTCCCCCTGGGTGTAACCCACTAAGCTCCCTTTTTTCTAAGGCTTATAAATGTTATAGTTTTTTATTTCTTCTTGCTCCCTTCTAATTAGACCCCTTCCCCATTTTCTGACCCTGTGCTTTTCCAATTGGTCACTCTTTTGTAGAATATCAGCTTCAAAGTCCAAAACCAACGTGTGCCCTCCTTTTCTCTCCCCCTTATCTTGCAACAATTCTCTATCCTCTGTGAAAGTATGTTCCCTTTTTCTCCACACTCTGTGACTCTTTATCCTCTGTGAATGTATGCCTTCCTCTCCCCTTATCCTGTGGCACTTTTCTATTCTCTGAATGGATGCCTTTTGGAAGCCCCAAGCCCGCACCTATGCATTCCTCCCCCATGGACCCTCTTTATTCCTAAAACTCCCTAAACCTGCCTATTTTGTCCCTAGAATTCCTTTCAGTTAGAAAAGGTGAGATAATTTGTTAGTTTTTACTTAATGTTTTAGCAAGGTGTTAAAAAAGAAGAAAATGCAAGAACTGACTTATTTCAGAGCAGAGGTTGAAAGAACAGAGGTGAGAAATTTTTGGTCACACATGTTTGGAAAAGGCAAAAGCTTTTAGATCCTAAATAGTAAGAGATAATAAAGATAAGGAATTTTCATGGCAGAGGCACATTAAGATGTCTGTTATAGAGGGAATTTCAGCCTTCTGGCAACTATTGTAGTAGGGAAGTTTCCTTCCCACCTAAGCTAATTGTTTCAAGAGACATAAGGTGTGTGTGGGGGGGGGGGGGGGGGGGGGGGGGGGGGGCGGAGCGGGGGGGAGCCAGTCTTAAAAATGTTAACTAGGAAAGAACTTTGTTGTTCTTACTGTTCTGTAACTGACTAGTAGCAAATGATCAGAATTCTACTAAGCTCTATAAGAATATGTTGCTAAGAAAAAAGAAAGAAAAGAAGCTGCATCTAAATAACTGGTAGTTCTAAGACAACAGACAACAGCAGGGCTTTAAATCTCTGCACCAGAAGGAAGCACCCATCTCCCAAAGAGGAGGTACTTCTCAGAGCCCACTTCAGATGTAATCATGGAGGGAACTGTGACATGAGGAAACTCCCAAAGGTTAAAACCCGCTGCCAACAGAGAATGCCAGAATCCTGAGTCTATTCAGGAAAATACCTCCTCTTACAGCAGTACCTCCCTGCTAACCAGAAAGAGCCACATTGGACATTGTTATGTATAACAAGTACCTTCGATTATGTTAATGTACTAACATGCAAAGGATCACTAGAGTAGCTATCTCAGTCTTCAATGTGAATTTTGTGTGTGTGACTAATGATGGCTTTAGATAACGTAAATATAAAGAGAGAAAACCAAGGGAAAACATAGGTAAACCTGTTTTTCTTCAGGGTTTGTATAGTCACAACAGAGGAAATTCATTCTTATCACCTCAGTATAGTTTTGATTGAACCGTAGTGTATCTAGCTGATAACTAGAGCTGAAGTAATAGCCATCTACTTTATGTCTTTGAGTCTGGTGGCCATAAAAGCCAAAGTTCTCTGTGCAAAAATGTAAGCAGATTAGAGTTAGGAATGGGATAATTGTTTCATATATACATATCTGATTGATTTTAGGGAGAGACAAGGAGAGAGAGAGAGAGAACACAGATTTATTGTTCCGCTTTGGTGTCTAGCTTTGCACACTTCTGGAAGGCAAACAGTCATAGTAATAACAAAAGAATTCAGTGTTGACATATTAGAAAAGCAGACTCGCTCTTTAGTTTTTTCCAGTTACTTTTATTCTTCAGTTAATCATGATATATGAGATTATCTTCAATATTTCCTTCCCAATGTTTATGATTCCTTACATTGCTTTTTGCAGCTGATCTGTAGTCCCCATAAGTCATAGAATCTAAATTATAATAATAATAATAATCATAAGAAGAAGAATTGTAACATGACTATAGGAGTCTGAAGTCTCAAAGTCTTGCTTCTACCTGCAATGCAGGAAGTCAACCTTATTTGATTCCCTTTAATTATTTATGGGATGCCTCAGTATTTTTCTGACCTGTTACCTTAAAACAGTTGTCTTCTTCCATTTGAGGACCTGACTACCCTTTCCTCTATTTCTTTTATCGTTACCCGAGTAACATACAAACTTTACAGGATACTTTTCCTCTATAGGACGTTGATAATTATGCTGCAACTGATGAGCTGTAATCCTTGCAGTAATGCAGTACTACTGTGTGGTTGGAGAGATTCTGTGTACAGAAACTTGATCGGATCCACAGAGAGAAGGAGACTTTCACAATAATCAATGCAATTGCTACGTTTCCCAAAAGAGAACCCAATACCTCTCTGCATGTGTTCCCAATACAGAGACTTTAGAGGAATATTTCTTTATTTCCCCAACAAGCTGACCCTTAATAACAACAAAAAAATAATACTTTATTTTCTTTGCCTTGATAATATTTCAAAATATTGGTTCACTCATATGTGTGTGTGTGTGTGTGTGTGTGTTACCCCTGTGTCATAGATCTATGTGTAGTAAATTATATTTTTTTATTTCAAATGTAAAAACATTAAGGCTAGTGACATTGAATGACTTACTTACACTAATTGTCTGATTTTTGGCAGAAAGAAAATCAAACCCCAGGGCATCTGTAACCATGTTTGCAAGTCTGTGTATTCAGACATCTTACTTTTAAAAAAGCTTTTGAGGCAATGACTATAAAAAGCAAATTTAAATTAAGACTTCTTTTAGTGGTCTTCCTTCTCAGCATTAATGCAGTTAAATGTAATATTAAATGGTTGTCTTTTTTTCTGCAAGTAAGAGAATGCTATTAGAATGAGTCCAGTATTAATCTCTATTCAAAGGGTATTTTCAAAAAGCCATTCATAAAAGAGAGAAATTCTCCAGAGCTTAGGTTGACACATGAAAAAAAAAAAAAAAAAAGATTGAAGTAGAAATTGCTTAAATGAAAGAGATTTAGGTTTTTACAACATGACATAGTTTTGACTGTCTTTTTATTGTGTGTGAACATAAAAGTTTATTATAATAGAACTTAAGTATTTTTATTTACTATTAGTAAATATAGCCAAATTGTAATCAGTATCTTAAAATTCATTATATACCTAAAATGTGTTTGAAGGCTGGAATTGATATGCTTGTTTATACTAAAGAATTTAGCTATCCATTATTTAATTTTGAACAAACTAAATTTAAGTATAGCTCTGAGTACTATACTTAATGCTGCTAACATTCTGCCTTCTCACATAAACTCATCACCAATGATGAAACTCACTTAAATTTAGAGAATCTTATAATACAATAAATTCTTAGTCTCTCCTAGGCACAATCAATTCACCTTGTTAATGTTTTCTAACAACAACAGTAAAATTCAATAAGGTTTTATTTTACTTTCTGCAAACTAAAGGCAGATGCCTCTTTAAATTTTATTTGTAGATGTTAAAACAGCAACCATAAAATTATAAATTAGATGTAAAATATATAAATTAAAATGTACAATTTAAACATAATTAGTAAGCCACAGCTCTTGGGGTAGAATTTAAACTTCATAATTTTAGAAAGAAAGAAAGTGAAAAACTGCCTGGCCAGTGTTGCTTAGTGGTTGAGCATCATCCCATGAACCAGAAGGTCAGGGTTTGATTCCTGATCAGGTTACATGCTCAGGTTGTGGCCACAGTCCTCAGGAGGGAGAGTGCAGGAGGCAGCTGATCAATGATTCTCTTTCATCATTGATGTTTTCTTCTCTCTCTATCTCTCTGAAATCAATATGAAAAACAAAAAGGTTACTATGGATATGTGTATGTGCCATAGGTAGATGTGCAGTATTCTTAAGCATTCTACCCAGAAGCTATTTTGGATATCTATATATATATAAAAGCCTAAGCAACCGTTACGATGGAACGACCGGAATGACCGGTTGCTATGCCATGCACTGAACAGGCAGGCAGGAGAGTGGTTAGAAGTGAGCGGTCCCAGATTGTGAGAGGGTGCAGGCTAGACTGAGGGACAGACCCCCTGTGCACAAATATCATGCACCGGGCATCTAGTATTTAAATAACAACTTCTACTTTCAATGAGGGACCACAAAAATTGCTGTAAAGTGTAACCTTTTAACTTTCAGTGAAAATATATTGAAGAGGATGTTTCATATGTTTACAATAGTGATGGGAAGCTATATTTGTTAATCCTATATAATAAAAGCCTAATATGCTAAGTGTCCGGTCGACTGGTCAGCCATTCAACCAATCAAAGCATAATATGCTAATGATATGCTCAGGCCGTTCAACCACTCACTATGACATGCACTGACCACCAGGGGGTAGATGCTCCGACCGGTAGGTTAGCTTGCTGCTGGGGTCCAGCTGATTGGGACTGAATGAGATAGGCCGGACATGCCCTGGAGCCCTCCTGCAGTCCCTCCCTGGCTGGCCAACCTCCATGTCTCTCCCCGGCCCCAATTGTGCACCAGTGGAGTCCCTCAGCCTGGCCTACACCCTCTCGCAATCCGGGATCCCTCAGGGATGTTGGAGATGTGGTTTTGGCCTAATCCCACAAGGCGAGCACTGCTCAGCCAGAAGCCTGCCTCAGGGCTGGTGAGCACAGTGGTGGTGGAGGGAGCCTCTCCTGCATCCATGGCAGCACTAAGGATGTCTGACTGCAGGGAGCGGGTCGAAGCCATCAGTCAGACTCAAGGGCTCCCAGACTGTGAGAGGGTGCAGGCTGGGCCAAGGGACCCACCCCCCGAGTGCTTGAATTTTCTGCTCCGGGGCTCTAGTGTCTATATAATGCAAAGGGAGTTACAAGGCAAAGTTCATTTCAGCAAAGTTCATTTCTACCTTCTATTAAAGTACTTTGAGTAGCTGGCTTTTCAACCATCATCTAAGCTTTCTAAGACATGGTCTTCATCTCAGTGCCTGCCTTCAGGTCTTGCACAATATAAAGGTTTAATAAGTAGCTAAGGAATGCATGAAGTTACTGTCCCAAAATAAATCTATTTTGCATATAATTAATGGCATAGGAAAGGATTCAGATAGGGATTTCCACTTGGAAAATATACTAGCTATTTATGAGGTCTGACACAGGGAAGAGAATAAGGACAACATCCCCAGGATGCTGCCACCGTTTTTTATTTTCAATATTTTCTTCGAAGGATTAAAGCCAGTGAATGTTGACTTTGCCTGTAAGATGTGTTTACAGTCTCCTTGTCTGGAAGGACTTGCCTCCATCTGAACTTGTGCAATATAAGAATTATTACATTTGGAGGAGGAGATGGGAGCATGAACTGCCTGTATAAAACACAAGACTTCATATTTTTAGTTTTGATTTTATTGATGAGAAATAGAGTTAAAACATAATATGATATGTAAGGAAAAACTTCTTTATGATCTTTTATGTATTTAGTCAAATATGAAATAAACTAAATAAAAAGTTCAAGCAATGCAGCATAGAGGAATATTAGGAACAGGGACTCTAAAGCTCAAATTCCTGGTTTTAAATCTTGCCTTTGCCACTTGCTAGCTCTATGCCCTTGGATAATTTGTGTAAACTTTGTCTGCCTCAGTTTCCTCATATGCAAAACATAAATAATATAAATTAAGTGCAAATATATGTAAGCACATTTAATTATAAGCTGAAAATCTTGAAAGAACCATGGACTCTATAATATTTTAAGAATAAATTATTCATGGCCTAGTAAGTTGCATTTATTAAACCCCAGGTATACTGTAGTGAATTAATTACAATTAAGACCTGCATCTATGTGGACCTATGAGGTATAGAATATATCCAACATGTTAAAATTATATTTCATATGTTGTATAAGAATATTATTGTATATTCTTTCAAACTCAGATGAATGTCCTCTTAATTCAGGAAAAGCAGTTCCATTTTCAATATGGCATTTACAGAAAGTACAGACTTCTCTTGTTTTGATGACACAGTGTTTTATTAGTGTTTCTTTTCTCAATCAGAAATTCTGCTCCCTCATGTTTGGCTCACTTCTTACCTTTCTTTACACCTCAATTTAAAAATATTTCAAAGAGACCTTTCTTATACCACATCCAGAGCAGCTGTGACCCCTTGCTTTTCTGTAAGTGGTTTTAAAAACATTAAGTCATTTTATGCATTTGACTGCTAACTTGTTTTTTGCTTTTTCCACTATTCATATTTATGTGTTAAATATACCATCTCTTCAGACATCATGCTAATATAAGGAAATGGAGATGGATGTAGATGTATTCGTTTGCTAGGACTACTATAAAAATTACCATAAACAGCCCTAGCCAGTTTGTTTGGCTCAGTGGATAGAGCATCAGCCCTTGGACTGAAGAGTTGCAGGTTTGATTCCAGTCAAGGGGCTCGATCCCTGGCCCAGTAGGGCCGTGTGTAGGAGACAACCAATTTGTATGTCTCTCTCTCTCTCTCTCTCCCTCCCTTCCACTCTCTCTAAAAATCAATAGAAAAAAAATATCCTCTGGTGATGAGTAACAAAACAACAACAACAACAACAACAAAAGTACCACAAACTGGTTAGCTTAAACAACATAAATTTATTGTCTCATCATTCTGGAGGCTGTAAGTCCAAGGTCAAGGTGTTATCCCAGTTGATTCCTTTTGTGGGAAATAAAGGAGAATCTGCTCCCTGTCTGTCTCTGAACTCCTGGTGGTTTGCTTGGAAAATTGGCATCACTTGGCTTAGAGATGCATCATTCCAATCTCTGCCTTAATGCTCTCATGGCATTCGCCTTCTGTGCATGTCTGTCGCTTCACATTCCCAGTTTTTATAATGACACCAGTCGTGTTGGATTAAAGGCCCTCCCTGCTCCAGTTTAACCTCATCTTAATTTATTACCTGAGCAAGGACCCCGTTTTCAAATAAATTTACATTCTGAGCAATTGGGGGTTAGACTTGACCATATGAATTTTTAGGGGACCCAATTTAACCCATAACACACTACATGATTCCATTACTGATATTTAAACATAAAACATCCAGATTGTTTTTATCTGATAACGGGATGCTTGCTGTAGAATGAAAGAATGCTAATCAGTCATCTTAGTATTTGACTTATGTGTTGCCCATAAAAACCTGAATTTATTCAACATGGCTTATTTTATGAACACATATACCTGTGTAACACATATTTGTATTTTCCACCCCCCCCTTTCCTACTCTGTCTACATAAAGAAGATGCTTCTCATTGTTGGTATACATCTTCTATCAGAATATCCTTTAAGTTTTCACAAGTAATGCGTCTTATTTACAATCTTCTTACACTACCAACACTGTTTTAAAATTCTGTGCCTCCAGTTTTTAACTTTATTCTCCCTTATTCTTCCCAAAGTCATATATTGATAAGTAAATGTAATCACCAAGAAGAAGGATGGCCTTGATGTGACACAGTCATTGATTTGAATATGTCAGAGAAGCCACCTTTTAAAAATATAGATTTTTTTTCAAAGAAAGAATCCAGTTATCTGAATTTAATACCAAAGAAAATGTCTGCCTAATTTGTTGAAAAGGAAAACAAAAGTACTGAAATCGTTTGAGTGTACCTAGAAACCAGCTAATGAGAAAAGGTTTCAGAAATTTGCAGTATTCTCTCTTTCAGAAGAAATAGGCTCTCATCCCTTGCTTATGTTTTGAACTCAATGTAACATGCAACTGTGTTATATTTTTCCAGCTATACTGAATATGTTTGAAGTTAACTGTCACGGCTTTGTTAAAGACAGTTAGAATCTGTGTTTGTATTAATATTTAGGTTCATCACTTAATTTTTTTCTTTTTTAATATCTTAGGGAAAGTTAATACATCAACATCAACTTTCTTAAGGGAGAATAATGACAGGTTATGTAGTAGTTTACTTTTAAGTCTTCAACCCTTTTTAGGTTTCAATCCCTATTTTATAAGTGTACCCAATGAGGTCAACAACCATCAGGAAGAGAACAGAAATGTCAGCATGGGCAAAAATCTGACAATTTGCTCATTATTCACTGTCAAGACAGGCTTATGGACTTTTAATGATAATTTCTAATGAGAAAGCCCCCTAAATTGAGAACAAAATAATTAGAGTAAATGTTACTGGTCTAAGTGACAGAGTGATATATTTCATCCTGATGACTTTATGATTTTATGAAATAACATATATATATTTTAAAATAACTCATTTGCAATAATGTCTATAACCCTGGGAATTACTAGCTTTCATAACTTTGCTTATTTATGTCACTAATTTCTAGATCAAGTTTAGTCACTCATTTCTTTCTTTCAGAGCTAAAGATAGAATGTTGTTTGAATATTAGAAACCCACATCGAAAACAGATGCTGTTTATTAAATCTGCTTATTTTTTCAATTTTCTGCTGCTCTTCAACTCTGTATAACCTTTCACTTTCCCCTGCTGATTCACTAATGTGCCGGGGTCACACCTGTCCTTAAGAAGGTGTGGGAGGGAGTGGGTTGGAATTTGAGAGAAACACCTGGGTGAACTTTGCTGTAAAGGATTTTTACATATTGCTGAGTCTTTTCACTTGCTTCCCCAATGCCCTTTCTGTTGACAGCAGCAACATGCCTCTCGCTGCCCCATGGGTCAGGATTCTTCCTTACAGGCAAAATAACAGCCAGCAGCTCTATTCAAAAAAGAAGACGGAGCAGTTTTTGCTTTCAATGAACAGCTCAACGTGGGAGGACAAACATAAGTCAGGGGTTTTGGCATAAAATTCTAAATAAACATTGGGAAATAATGTGTGTGCTACTAGAAGAAGAAATATCAAACTTTATTCTTAGTGCCTGAAACATTGTAACCTTCAGCAACTCATTTATACTATTAGGACTCATTATCTTTATAAATAAAATAAGGATGTTAGACTAGATGAAGTGTAAAGTTGTATCCAACTCCCTCCGTCTTTTGCGTGTTTTTTTAAGATGACATTGCAGTATGTATGGTCAGTTATTAGCTTCCAGGTGATTCCTCTTGGGTGCTTCATACTTCCTTCATTAAAGCACAATTTTATTTTCTTTACCATTAAAACTCTATTGTTTTTGCCGTTGGAGACATTGGAAGAAGCATGGAATAATAATATTACAGAATTGGAAGGAAGAAGTTGACAAAATAAAGAAGTAGTGATGACTTGATTAAACTTGAGTAAGTGGATCCTGAGGAGCCAGAATGCTCTGTGCCCACCCCACCCTCGTGATGGTGCCATCTCCCTAATGCCTACCTTACACTGCCTGACAATTTTCTCTCTTCTCTGGTCATCAACCTGACATTGTATCAATGAGCTATGCACCTTAGTTACCAAAACTGAAATATATCCTAAAACTAGTTTAATACTGACAAGCGGAGAATGTTTAAAATAACTGTTTGCTTGACTTTAAGGAATGTTTACCATAAAGAATAAAAATAGTGGTTCTACCACCAGCTAACATTTGCCATGCGTGTAAAACGTGCCATGTACTGGGCTATATCTATCATTTCACTGAAAACCCACAAAATTGTATGGAGTAGAAGTAATTGTCCCCATTTTACGGATGGCTCAACCAAGGATTAGCATGTTTATATAGCTTTCCAATCACTCCAGAGAGCTAATAAATAATAGAGATGGGATTTTAATTTAAAAAAATCTAATTTTAAATACCATGTTCTGCTATGAAATATTAAGATTTTCAGATTGCAAAAGTTTATGAAACCACAATCAATTTGGACACTATCACTTTTCAAGTTATATTTAATCCCATGAATTTCAATTCTGCAATGTAAGCCCAACATTATAAAACAAGTATTTTGCACATCATTACAAATCTTTCTGAAAACAATTTAATTGATGCCCATATTAGTTTTCTATTGCTGCTGTAACAAATTGCCACAGATTTTGTGGCTTAAAACAAGACTACTTTGTTATCGTGTAATTCTGAGAGTCACAAGTCCAATGCTGGAGTTACAGTGGAGGTCTTGGCTGGGCTACACTTCTTCCTGGAGGCTCCTTCATCTTCAAATGCAGCAGCAATGGTTAAGTTCTTCTCATATCCCAGTCCCCTGATCGAAAGTGCTGCTTCCCTCTTTTGTTACAGAAAACTGAAGAAGAACAAAGCAATACTTAGAGAGATGGAGTTACATTCATTATGCGCGGGTCCAGAGGAAATGTCTCTCAAATTCTGGGCCCCAACATGCAGGAATTCTCTCTATTTATATGTTTTTACCTTCTTTGTCTCCCAAATATGGAGTGTTTCCGGCCCCCTTTGCAAATTCTTAAAGAGCCCGTGTGTGCTGGGGCCTTGAGACCTCAACCAAAGGCCGGGCCTGGCGCCAGCACTGAAAACCTCATCCGGGGAAGGTTCAATGGCCCCTCTGAAGTGGGAGTAGTCTTAGCAAGCAAGAATTTACAGAAGCCAATTAGCAGGGTTAAAATTTCAAACAGCAGTTTTCATACAAGATGGATGCTTCACTTTCATTTTTAAGTGCACGTTGTGTGTACATTGAGTGCATCTGCATGTGATTCAGGATACTCTTCCTATTTTCAGGGTCATCTTATTAGCAACCTTAGTTCCAGCTGCAACATGAATTCCCTTTGCCATGTAACCATTATATGTACAGGCTTGCGTGATTAGGACCCAGACAACTTTGGAAGTGTTGGGGGTGGGGGGTCCATGCTGCCTTCAACAATGTCTAATATACTTTAAAACAATATATATGTATGTAAAATGCCTCTCACACAAAGATGTCTATTCCCTAATTGCTATGTGTAAGTCTATTATATTATGTGGAAAAAGGGAGTTTGCAAATGTGATTAAGGTTGAGGGCCTTTAGAGAAAGTATGCTGAAAGATTCAGCTGGGCCCAATCTAATCCCATGAACCTTTCAAAGCAGAGAGGTTTGTTCAGATAAAGTCAGAGAGATTCAAGCAGCAGGAGGGACTTGACCCACCTTCGAAGGAGAGCACTGTGGGCAGACGCTCAGAACAAAGACCAAATCCATGTCTGACAGCCAGCCAAAAATGGGGGCTACAGTTCTACCACAATAAGGAACTGAATGTGGCCAGCCCCCGGGCTGAGCTGGGAAATGGATTCCTCTGCAGAGCCTCCCTTAAGGTATGCGTTCCTGCCAACATTTCCTTTTCATGATTATGAGCAGCTTAGCCAAAGGACTGGGGTAAGCAAAGGGACATCTGACCTACAGAACTATGAGATAATAAATGTGTGTGCTTTTAAGCCACTCAGTTTGAGGTAACTTCAGCCAATGTATTAAAATAATTAAAACTGCTTTTCCACTAATGAGATTGACAAAACTAAAAAAAAAAAAAAAAAAAGTTTAATCTTGTGTAGGGTTCATAAGTGTGCTTTGATAAACAATTTGTGAGAGTAGTAATTTTAGTGACTCTTTGGAAGCAATTTGACATTATGTGTGGAAATTAAAATTCACATGCCATTTGATTTGTTACTTTATTCATATAAATTTACCCTATAGATATACTCACATCTGAAGCAAAAACATGTGCAAGAATGTGTGTCCATTTTAGAACTGTTTGTATAAGAAGAGTAGTAGAGAGAGCTTCATTTCTGTTTAACTTAATATGGTACATCTGTGAAATGAAATGCCGCACAGAAATGTTCATGATGAAGTTGATCTAGATTTGTTTTATAGGTACTATTGTCATTTATAAGAAGTACATATTCAGATATCCAACATATATTTCTGATACATATTTGATCTTTGCCTATGGTTCCTGGGTCACAGCTCCCCAGGAACCTGGGAGTTTTCTGAGGCATAAAACAATGGAAGCATAGCACTTTTTTATATTTGGTTTCTTGCCTTCAAGTCTTGATGTTCCTTTAGAACCATGAATATGAAATGGATGCCTTGTTATTTATAACAATCCCTTTCCACCACAACTGGGTTTATGTTAATGAGGTAACTAGGGAAGTTCCTAAGGATGGGGGCTGATTAGCAGGGAACCCACCATGACTACAGGGTTGGAACTTTCCATCCCATTCCCTGATTTCTGGGGAGGAGAGACAAGAGATAGAGATTAAATCAATGGCTGTGCCAGTGATTTAATTTATCATGCCTGTAATGAAGCGTCCTTAAAAGTCCAATTGAGCAGGTTTCAGAGAGCCTCTGGGTGGGAAATTAGGGGAAAGGGCAAGGCATTTCTGCACCCTTTCCCCATACCTTGCCCTATGCATCTCTTCTCTGAGTTACGTCCTTTCATAATAGATCCATAGTCCAGTAAGTGAGAGGTTTTCTCAGAATTCTGTGAGCCACTCTAGTAAAACCCATGGAGGCTGTTGCTGAAACCTTCAATCTATAACTGGTTGGTCAGAAAAATGGGTGATAATCTGGGTTTGTGACTGGCATCTGAAGTGTTCGGGGACGGGGTGGGCAGGTGGAAGTTTTGTGAAATGGAGCCCTTAAATTTGTGGGATCTGATTTATCTCCTGGTAGATAGCGTCAGATTTGAATTGAAGTGTAGGTCACCCAGCTGGTGTTGGAGAATTGCTTGGTATGGTGTGTGGGCCCCGCCTCCCCTGCTCCCACCAACACACACACACACACACACACACACACACACACACACACACACACACACACACACTTTAGAACTGGGTGCAGAATGTTTCATCTTATAAAACAGTCCCAGGATGCATTTTCAGGTGCAATAATGAAGGTGATGAAGGGTACTGAATCATGGTCACATTTGTTTAAGGGCCTATATCATGTACCGCAATGCATAGAAATGTTCTAACTCCATAGTAAAAATTGGTCAAATTGAATGTTTCTGGGAAGGATGTCATAGGAACTGGGAATATAAGTGAAGGGGGAGACTTAATTTTTACTATAAATATTTTATACTATTTCAATATTAATATGTGCCTGTATCACTTGTCAAAGTAGTTCTAATCCAAGTTGTTGTTGTTTTTTTCTGGCTTATAAGAAAACAGTTCCCTCAGAAATTTTGTAACAATTCCCATTCTCTGAGAAATTTGTCTGTTTTCCTGGAATAAGTCTTCTGGAATGTGGATATCTGATCCCATTCACCTCCCTCCCCTGTGCCATATTATAAACACACCTGAGTACATACATGGGCCTTTACATATCCAAAGTTTTACTTCTACAAAAATTCAAAGTATAAAACACCCACACAATATTTAGTATTTGGTCAATAAGGATCTAGGATGCGGGAGAGACATCAATAGCACATTCTACGTGGTAATTAATAATTTTAATGTGTCAAGGACTAGGATGGGGCAGTAAATGGAGCATGTTGAAAAGCAAAGTGATGATGGGAGGTTTTCATGATAGAAGGACATTAAAGTCTTTCTAATATATTTTAATTTGAGTGGTATCAAATTAAATTAAAACATGCTATGAACTATTAGACTAAATGGGGTATGCATTGAATTGCCTGCTAAGAGTTAAAAGGTTAAATTTTTTAAATTAATTTTTATTTGTTTTCTATATTTTCTATAATAAAGATGTAATTTATTGTCAGAGAAATATATTTTTAAACATGTCTATAGTCAGGTAATGACAGTCCAATACTCTCTGTTCACCATTATTCATCTTGGTAGAGATAACAAAGTCTGAACCAGGGCTTTCTCCATCATTCAGAGATCGTTAACATGGATGAACTATTGATCGTGTTTTCCACTGTGGTTTCATAGTCCTATGTTTTAAATGTTGCATAACTTTTTTCTATATTTCTTCATGGGCATCTTAGTTGGAAGTTGCTAGATGTTCGTCAGTTGTTGCTAACTGCCTTCTTCTCTGAAATGAGTCTTCCTAATTCAAAACAAGAAAATTAACTTATGCTTTTGAAACAGGTACAGAATGTAGCCCATTTAAAAATAGAGGATGCTCTGTAATAAAAGAGAATTAATAATGAGATAATGTTTATCTTACCTCAAATGTCCACTATTGGTTCCAGAAGGTATCATAGTTAGTTGGAATCTATCAGCTTATATTTCTCTCCTATAATAATAACTCAGACATTTACTTAACTCCATATTTTGTGAACAAGTAAAAATATTAGTTTAAATGCATAGACCTATAACAAGGAATGAATAGTGTGTATGTATTTATCTGAAAGGTTAACTGAGCATGAAAACTAAAAATTGGGTGGAATGACATTAACATGCAATTATACTTTACCAACACTCATGGGAAGCATTTAGCTAAAGGATGTCTTTGTTGTTGTTGTTCTGGTCCATCAAAATTCTCTTCATGCTTTGTTTTGGTTTTATTGATTTTGTGTTCTTGCACAACACTAATGAGATCTGAAATGTCCTTTCTTTATAGGAGTGTTCCTATTATACTTCTATTAAAATTCTAGATTTCTCCATCTACAATTGGTTAAAATTTACTTTGAGTTTTACATCTTCAGGAATTATTCCCTTAGGAGGTTAAGCTTCCCGCCAAGATGTGCTGTAGAACCCCTGCCTCCAGTTATGCATTAGCAGAGAAAGATTCCCTCATTACGTAGCCCTGAAGCTTCCTGTATATCTATGCTTTTTTTTTCTTTTTTTTTTTGCTATTGGCTTCATATCCTACATGAATTTTGGTTCTAGAAATGGCCTTGAAAGGTCTTCTCTTTTTGTAAGGAATAGTAACTGTTAAAAATGAATTCCACCCTTTTGCTGAAATATGTTGAATGTGACCCTTATTTGGAACACTCTCAAACTTATTGACTAAATGCTACAGCTTTAAATTAAAAACTGTGTGTTTTATTAGGCTGCTATTTAAGGTTTTGCCTGTTATATACTGTGTAGCACCAGAAAAAGCTATTCATAACTTAGACCTCATTGATTGGATATTTATTGGAACAGTTTTTGACAGATGACAGGAAAGTGTTTTGGTGCACTAAAATCAGTACCTTCTTAAAATGTTTAGATACATGGGAATGTCTTAAGAGACACTGGATAGAGCGTCAGCCTGTGGACTGAAGGGTCCGGAGTTCAATTCTGGTCCAGGGCATGTACCAGGGTTGTATGCTCCTCCCTGACCCTGGTCGGGGCATGTACAGGAGGTAGCCAATCGATGTGTTTCTCTCACATCAATGTTTCCCTTTGTCTTTCCCTCTCTCTTCCACTCTCTCTAAAAATCAATGGAAAAATATCCTTAGGTGAGGATAAAAATTAAAAATAAATAAATTAAACATAAAATTTCTCTTGAAATATGAGCATACATTGGTAAAAACGGACAATGGGTAATTACACTGAGCCAGCAAACTTGGGGAGTGAAGGATGGTTTTACCTTGACTTTTCATTGTGTGCATATCCTATCTGATAAAAGAGTAATATGCAAAATGACCATCACTCCAACACACAAGATAGCTGCCCCCATGTGGACACAAGATGGCCACCACAAGATGGCCTGCAGGGGAGGGTAGTTGTGGGCAGTTAGGGGTGACCAGGCCAGCAGAGGAGGGAAGTTGGGGGAGACCAGGCCAGCAAGGGAGGGCAGTTGGGGGGGACCCAGGCCTGCAGGGGAGGGCAGTTATGGGCAGTCAGGCAAGCAGGGAGAGCAGTTAGGGGTGACCAGGCCGGCAGAGGAGGGCAGTTGAGGGAGACCAGGTCAGCAGGGGAGGGAAGTTGGGGGGGCAGGCCTGAAGGAGAGAGCAGTTGGGAGGGACCAGGCCTGCAGGGGAGGGCAGTTGGGGGGGACCAGGCCTGCAGGGGAGGGCAGTTGGGGGGGACCAGGCTCTGCAGAAGAGGACAGTTGGGGTTGATCAGGCCAGCAGGGAGGGCAGTTGGAGGTGACTGGGCTGGCAGAAGAGGGAAGGTGGGGGAGATCAGGCCAGCAGGGAGGGGCGACCGAGCCAGCAGGGGAGGGCAGTTAGGGGCAATTGGGCTGTCCGGGGAGCAGTTAGGCATCGATCAGGCTGGCAGAGGAGTAGTTAGGGGTGATCATGCTGGCAGGCAGAAGTGCTTAGGGGCAATCAGGCAGGCAGGGATCCACCAGGATCGGGCCTAAATGGGCGGTTGGACATCCCTTGATGGGTCCCAGATTGGAGAGGGTGCAGGCTGGGCTGAGGGACCACCCCCCTTGTGCACAAATTTGTGCACTGGGCCTCTAGAATATCATAATGAATTAATTATCATACCACTAGAGGCCCGGTGCACAAAATTGGTGCATGGTGGTGTGTGTCCCTCAGCCCAAACTGCACCCTCTCCAATCTGGGATCCCTCTCACAATCCAGGACTACTGGCTCCCAACTGCTCCCCTGCCTGCCTTCCTGATTGCCCCTAACCACTTCTGCCTGCCAGTCTGATCACCCCCTAACCACTCCCCTGCCAGTCTGATTGCCCCTAACTGCCCTCCGCTGCAGGTCTGGTTGTCCCTAACTGCCCTCCTGTGCAGGCTTGATCACCCCCAACTGCCCTCCCTTGCAGGCCTGGTCCCTCCCAACTGCCCTCCCCTGTTGGCCTCATCACCTACAACTGCCCTCCTCTGCTGGCCTGATCCCTCCCAACTGCCCTCCCCTGCAGGCCATCTTGTGGTGGCCATCTTGTGTCCACATGGGGACAGCCATCTTTGACCACATGGGGGCAGCTATCTTGTGTGTTGGAGTGATGGTCAATTTGCATATTACTCTTTTATTAGATAGGATAGAGGCCTGGTGCATGGGTGGGGGCCAGCTGGTTTGCCTTGAAGGGTGTCCTGGATCAGTGTGGGGGTTCCCTTGGGGTGTGGGGCAGCCTGGGCGAGGGGTCTGTGGTGGTTTGCAGGCTGGCCATGCCCCTGGCGACCCAAGCGGAGGCCCTGGTACCTGGGATTTATTTATCTCCTATAATTGAAACTTTGTAGCCTTGAGTGGAGGCCTGGGCCGGCCAGGGTGTGCAGGAAGCTTGGTTTCCTCCATTGCTGGGGAAACCCAAGCCTCCTGTTCACTCCATGGCTGCCGCCATATTTGTTGGATTAATTTGCATACTCGTTCCTGATTGGCTGGTGGGTGTGGCTTGTGGGTGTAGTGGAGGTATGGTCAATTTGCATATTACTCTTTTATTAGATAGGATAGGTAGAGTGCTTAGCCAAGTGGTTGGAGGATTATATACATGTGATGGTAACCTTTAGGTTGAAATTAATGCAAATTTCAAACAGTGACATAAATGTCCCAAACTGCAGGATGATCAGAGAAATACGCTTCAATCATGGTAAGCTGTGGGCAGGGATCTTAGCAACAGAGGCCATGGATGCCTCATACATAATGAGCTGTTATGAATATGGGTAGAGTCCTTTGCTTCCTGTAGGCAGAAAATGCAGATGTTCAATGGAGATGTGGAAGTGGCTCTCCTCAGAGGAGTTCCCTAGCACATAATAAGCTCTATGACTTCCAGGTGAATAATGCCCACTTCAGTGAAATTTAAGAAATTGCCCCTTGAGATAAACTTTCGCTAAAATAAGAAGCCTTGGGAGTTTTTTCTCCTGACTGCCCAAAACGAGAAAAGAGTTATAAAATTCACCTCTGGTGAATTGATCTGAAGTGAATTTTGTAACTCTTCCTGAGTATGAAAATAACAGGCCATTGAAAAGATGACAGCAAGGAGTAATAGAGGGTTATAGGTTTATCTCGGGGAGAATCGCTTAAGTAGTAATGTTCTGTGAGGAGCTCTGATCTTTTGGTGCCCAGACAAAAAATGCACAAATATATTCACCAAAAAATATTAATCCCAAAATACCCCCATGATGTATTGGTCAGAAGAGCTTCTTGAGAGCAGGTGTGGAAATTTGGAAATGAAACTGGATGAGGCAAAGCTTGAATGTGGCTATTGTGTACAAAACCACAACTGTCAAGAAGTTTCCTTGTTTTAATTTTTTAGTATTTGTAATAACGTGCACTTTTATATTCTGTTTTCTCAAAGACAGTTTTCATGGACCATCAGATTAGGGATGGAGCCCAGAGAGAAATATTCAGTCACAGCTTAATGTGGGTCTAGGGAAACCTTTAAAATTTGACATGTGGAAATGTTTGTATTATAGCTTGGATTTTCTAGAAGCAGATACTAAAGTGGCTTTGGGATATAAACTATTTATTATGGAATGGCACCTATGAAGGAAAGGAGGGGGAAGAAGGATTGAGCAGAGGAAGAAGTCAAATAGTGATGTAGTTCGATCACGAGAGAGCCCTGCTCCGCAGACCTGCCCCAGGTTGGGCCAGAAATGGCCGGGCCTCTATATCCTGCCTTTCTCAGTGGGTATATGTTAGCTTCCCTCCTCTGCCACTGTTTCTGCAAACAAGGGCGAGACCTTAGGCAAAGAGGCGCTCTGCAGCTGAGCTGGCCCTGAAGGAGCTGAAACTGGAGACTTTCTGTGGATTGCACGTGAGCAGCTGGGCATCTCCACTTTCCTTGGTGGCTGATCTGAGTGGCACATCTCCACGTCCACCACTCTTCATTGTCTTTGCAGTTTTTCATTTATTTTATTATGTAAATATATGAATTTTTAACTCATGCTGTTCCAAAGGGGACTAGGCATTCTTGTATCCCCTAAACATATTTGAAAGAATAACAGAACTTACTATGTAGAAAAAAAAATCTATAATTATAGAATTTTGATAGATAATCCTGGCCCAGAAAAATTTTTAAAAAAGTATTGTAGACTTGAAATCTGCCTTTATTAAATAATTCTGTGTGTTATGGTTCGTATTTCAATAAATGATTTCTTTAAATAGTTATATCTTGAGGGCTTATTACTCAAAATGAAGGCCTGATTCTCTGGGAAAAAAATAGAAGTCTTCTCTTAATAAACCAAAGTTTACACCTAACATTTCTAATTGTATATGCCTACTTTAGCATATATCTCTAACTTAGCATATACAATTTAATTTAAAAGGAAGAAAGACCATTGCTGTGATGTTGATAGCTTTTTCCTTGGCTGACAGCTTTTTCCTTGGCTTTCTTCAATCACAGTTTTGACATTCCCTTGACCATTCCAAACCTCAGTGAGACCCTTTAGTTGGGCGTTTTACAGGAGTAGGCAAGCATGAAATTAATTTTCCAAAGTGCAGTGGCTTACAGATGCCAGAAGCTCATAACTCAGTACCACTGTGAAATCCCTGGATTAGTTTTTAGCTTCTAGGTTGTTTTTGTTGTTGTTGTTACTGCTCTTATGGTTTAAATGGGCGAATTCCTTCAATTTTTGTTGTATAGAAAAATACATTACACATTTTTAGAACAACGGAGCTGCTTTCCATTAATATGTGTGTATGTTCTAATTTTCTGGCTATAATCTTCCTGGTAAGGTATAGTTATACAGCAAGACAATAGTTCTGTAATGTTACTAGGAGATAATTTCCTTGCACATTGCACTTAAAATCGCGCCAGTCCTTTTATCCTGATCCTGTAAGCGGTAGTGGTATGCTCAGTTGAGAGTTCCAAAGCTGGAGGCTCTACCCTGAGGAGTGGAAATTCTGACCTCTGTACCGCCATGGAGGACATCCACACGAAGGTTCCTCGTGTACAGATACGCCTAAGGGGGTGATTATATTAAAATGTGTAAATTTTAGTAATGTCATCATTTAAAATACAACTTTTACTGTGTGTGTATTGACCTAAATATAGTACAATTTTCAGCTCTCGCAAAATGACTCTTACTGGTTTCAGGTTTCTGCCACTGTGTGAAAGGACACAAACAAAATAGGTAAAGCGAGGAGCATTCTCCCATTTCCCAAAAGTTCTCGTTACTTCACGTTTGTGAAAGACCCACGTTATCACAGCAGCGGCCTTTTTGGTATAAGTGAAAATCATCCTTGGCTTGCTTTCAGTTAACAAAAACGGGTACTGTTGTATGTTTTCACAAAAGCCAAGTGGCATAATATGAACTTTATAAAAGCTTGAGATTATCTGTATTTTATTTTTAAAGGTTATTATCTTTTTTTATTTTTTTAGATATTTATTGTTGAAAGTATTACATATGTCCCCTCCCCTCCCCCCATTGGCCCTCCAGCCCCCTTCCCCACCCCAGTCCTCATCAATCATTTAGAGTAGTGTTTGTAGTGTGTGTGTGTGTGTGTGTGTGTGTGTGTGTGTGTGTGTCTTAGAAGACTCTCCAGTGGTTTTTGGCAATAATGGCTGATTTGGAGATTATTAGTCAAGCTTCTGATTATGATTCTCTTTCCCATCTTGATTTACACACCATCAGCTTTGAAATGTTGACATTTTGTATAATGTATTATATTCTTATGGCTACAAATTAGATACTTAAACCAAATTGGGAATACTAGAGTCTCTGAAGTAAGAATTTACAATGAATCCCCTTCCACTCTTTTATAAGCACTAATAGCTTTCTTTGTTACTGTGGAAATTTATGGAGCATCAGAGATAAATGACAATCCAGTCAAAGTTGATCTCTCAAAAGGACCCATTCTATATTCATTTCTCTGGTACCTTAGTATGTAATTAGGATGTTCATACTTATAGTTGCAAGAATCTTTTATTCTAAGATTGGTGGAATAAAATAGAAGATACAAGTGGAAGCCCTAATACTATATCCCGCTACTCAGGTCACATTAAAAAGATCAGAAGTGTTATTACACCATTAATGATGACCCGTTATCCTTATAGATTTTTAGAATGCAGTATTAATGGTCTCTATCATATCCCATTTTCCAAGAAAAAGAACAAGTTATTACACCTCCAGCTGCTACAATGAAAGAGGTACAGCACTTGCAGACTTCTTGGATTCTGAAGTCTGCATAAATCACACGAGAAGATGGCTCCAAATTATTAACTTATATGTTGAAAATGTGTTTGGAATGGGGGACATACAAGGAAGCGTTTTTCAGCAGATTCAAGCTATGATATTTGTAGCACTACCAATTCGACCACATGGCTCAGGAGCTCTGAGGTGGCTAAAGATGCCCACATAGATAGGATTGCTTTGCTGTGTGTCTTGCAAGCCTGGACTTCTCCTAATACTGAATCATAGTTGTGATAAATTTGTTCATGTTTATTAATAAAGTCCATGCCATGAGCAGCAGGAAACTATTCCTCATGTGAAAAGCAAATCCTGACAAGCTCAATCCCAGTAGAGATTGAATACCTAAGCATGGGGCAAAAATTAACTCTGTAGCTTGAACCACCCATCATAAGCTGAATATGGCAGACCTGTTAAGTCAAAGGCTTGGCTGAAAAAAAAAAATCAATTCATTATACAGATGAAACTGTACATACATATTTAGTCCTGAGATCATCCAGAGGACACAAGTTAGTTTAACAAAAGATGGCCTGTAAACCCATGCCATTAGCCTATGTTATATCCCTTTATTTTTTATGTTTTTAATGTTTTTTTGAGAGAGGAAGAGAGAGGGATAGAGAGATAGAAACAGTGATGAGAGGGAAATATCATAAATCAGCTGCCTCCTGCATGCCCCCTGCTGGGGATTGAACCTATAACCTGGACACAAACCCTGACTGAGAATAAAACAAGTGACCTCTTGGCTCATGGGTCAATGCTCAACCACTGAACCACACTGGCCAGGCTGTACCCCTTCCTTAGATCATATGATGACCCTGTTTTATGCATGACCAGATGATTGAAAGAGAAGAAAAATAGAAAGGCCTGCTCATGGATACCTTTGTTCAGTGCTATAGTACAAAGGGAAAATAGTCCACTACTGCTCAAAACATCACTTAGAGGAGGCCCTGCAAGCCCATGTTGAGGAGGACTTTTCCCAGTAGACAGAGCTCTGAGCCATACACCTGAACATCAACTTGGCATGGAGTGAGAGAAGCCTGAGGGAACTCCTGAGGTGTTGACTGTCTTGGCTCATTGTTCAGAGGCAAGGAAGGATGACTAGGGGATGATTAGAGACCAAGTAGCCTGGCATGGAAGCATGTGGAGGGTCCTATAGAAGTGAGCACAGAGATGTGTTATCTCACAGATGAAACCCTAAAAGCCATCCAGGAGAGCTCAGTCTCCCACTGTCCTCAGTATCCAAGTAGCTGGGGAAAAAATGGATTAATAATGCTATAGCCACCATGGGAATAGGAATTTTACATGAGCTAATGGGAAAGGCTTTTTCTCAGCAAGGCTTCTCTAGCTTTTACTTCTGCTTAAACTTTCAAATACTTGGTGACAAGCTACTTGTGTTAAGCATATTTCTTACTGGGGTCGGGATTCATTTTGACTTGGATTAACACATTTTCTGGTTTTGACTTTGCCTTTCTGGCCTGCAGTTCTTACCATAGCACCAATATCCAAGGGCTTATAGAGTGACTTATCATCAGATGGTCCCACATTGCCTTTTACAAAGAAAACCTTTCATTGGCAATGAGGTCCAATCGTTATATCCTAGAAGCTATCAGCACTAGAGAATATACCAGCTTGGGAAAGGCACTCTGCCATTTGGGTTGATGTACTTCAAGTTTGTCATTGTACCTTGGTGTGCCCTTATGAGGGCTAACATTTCCAGGGTCTAAAGAATAGGTGTAGCAGTAGCCCCTATCACCATAAACTCTAGTTACCCAACTGGTCAACTTATAATTCCCATCTGCAACAATAAGATTTACTGTGCTAGAATCCCTGGTTTCCAAAGAGGATACTTCTACCAGGAAACACAATAACATTTCATCTAGACATAAAATTATGGCTGCCACCTGAGTCTTTCTCCCTCCATCCCTCTGTCCCTCCCTCATCCCCCTCCTTTTTTCTCTCCCCCCCTCCCACCTTCCTTTCTTTTCATGAATTGCAAGTAGTACACTGAAGAAGAATCAATGCCAGCATGGACTGAATTGAATGCTGGCCCTTATAGAGCTGTGCAGTGTAGCAGGTGATGTCAATTTCCCATCCCTATCCTCCATCCCGCCCCTACCACTTCAGTCTACACAGGTATAATTTCCAGCTGGACTCACCTGCATTTCATCATTGAGGGTGTTTCCACGCTTCCAGAGACTGCTTTGCCACTTTGAATCCACTTTCCAACCACTATGGCATGCGGATTGTGCTGAGAGCTTGAAAACACCTAGGAGCAGCTCTAAATCAAGGATGACCGAGTGCAAGTGTGAGTTGAGGAAATGGAATATCCCACTTTCTTGCCACTCAGGGGAGAGAATTTGGTATCAGATGTCATAGGCTGGCTTCTAGTCTCCCCAGTGGAATTAAGCTTAAATTGTTAAGTTGAGAATGCTCACTTTACAGGGGGCCTTCTCTGGTTTCACTTTTTTTTACTCCTCCCAATATCATCTTTGCCTTCTAAGTAAACTGCTAACATCAAGATGTCTGTCTCCAATTCTGATTCTTAAATAATTCTGTTTAGATATCACCCTCTCTAGTATCCAGCTTGGATGAAGCTTTCAGTTTCAGGCTTTGTTATTATTTATGCTGGTTGCTGCTGAGACATCCATATTCCTTTCTAATTTCTGGTCGCTTGCTTTAACATATCCCCCAATGCTTCCCCTTTTCCACCCCAAAGGTCCTTCCAATTTTACTGACTCTTGTGCCCATCCACACCCACTCTAAACCATATGGAAAACCATTTTAGCAAGCTTGGGATCACAGGGTCGTTGTGGAATGGCTTAATCCTGATTATTTATGAACCGTTCTGTCTCTAATATATGTAGAATTTTCTGTCTATCAAAAAAACTTGAAGCCTGGAAATATGGTACCAGTTTCCCTCTAATTTCATACACTCGAACTGAATTTCAATTCTCACCCCCCTCTTCATACCAGAATTTTGTTGCTAATAATTTTCCTCTAATTCTGGTCTAGACAGAGTGTTTATTTTCTAACCTTTAAAGTAGAAAAGGATAGTCAAGTATATTTCAAATTTAAGACTTCTTGGTATCTTTTAATGATTAAAGCTAGTAAATAAATTATTTACTTTCTCATTGCAACTCTGTGGTAGCTCCTTCATCCAGCAGGGAAAGCATGGTCTGCCTAAGAAGAGAGAAATAAATAGAGGAAAGCACACATGGACACACACACACACATACACACACACACACACACACACACACACACACACCTATACAAACATAATAGCTTATATTTATAAATGTTATTCCGCCTATATGTACAATTAAAGTAGCCTTAACAAGAGAATGACCATGACACTTGTGGGTGAAAATCATGAAAGATTAAATATTAGCATACTTTTTGGTTAGAAAGGGCGCATAGGGTATGCTTTTGTTTAATTTTTTCATTAAGTTATAGTTGACATAGAATATTCATTTCAGGCATATAACATAGTGATTCAACATTCAAATGCCTTACAAATGGTCACCATGTTAAGTTGAGTAACCATCTGTCACCATACGAAGTTATTACAACATTATGGGCTATGTTCCTGACACTGTACTTTATATCCCTGTGACTTATTTATTTTATAACTGAAAGTTTATACCTCTTAATCCCTTTCACCTATTTTGACTCTCTCTCCACCCTCTTCTCCTCTGGCAAACAACAGTTTGTTCTCTATATCTATCATTCTGTTTCTGTCATTTGTTGTGTTTTTTGAATTTCACTTAGTGAAATTATATAGTATTTGTCTTTCTCAGTCTGACTTATTTAACTTAGCATAATACCCTCTAAGTCCATTCACATTGTTGTAAATGGCAAGATTTTGTTCTTTCATATGATTAATATTCCATTATATTCTTTATCCACTTATCTGTAATGGACACTTAGGTTGCTTCTATATCTTATCTATCTATATATATAAAAGGCTAATATGCTAAGTGTCTGACCATCCAACTGGTCACTATGATGCACACTGACCCCCAGGGGGCAAATGCTCAATGCAGGAGCTGCCGAGCTGCAGTGACTTGGCAGCAGCGATTCTCAGGTGATGCACCCCAAAACCAGAGAGGAGGGAGCCCAATTCCTTGCAGATCCACACGATCCTACCTTCAACCATGGGTTATGTTGTTGCTAGGGCTCTGTCGGGCCCGGATCTGGTTTACTGCACACTTGGCGTTTGTGTTCCACACCCTTTACAACAGCTACTTTGCAGAGTGCCCTCTTGCACTCAGGTATGTTGGAGAGCCGATTTTGGCCTGATCCCCGCAGGCCAGGCTGAGGGACCCCACCTGTCGAGGGACTCCACTCACTCCCCAGATGCCAGGGAGGGACCAGGCGAGGTTGGCTTCAGGGCGTGTCCATCCCATCTCGCCCAGTCCCACCCTGTCGGCCACCTTCTAATTAATTTCCTTTCAATGTGCATGAATCCGTGCACTGGGCCACTAGTTGTAAATAATGCTGCAATGAACATAGGCCTGTATGTACCTTTTCCAATTAGTGTTTAGTTTTCTTCAGATAAATACACAGAAATAGAATTGATAATACAATTTTTACTTTGTGGGGTGGATTCTGTACTGTTGTACACAGTGGCTGCACTAAATAACAGTCCTACTAACAGTGCACAAGGGTTCTATCTCCTCCAGATCCTAGCAATACTTGTGTTTGTTTTTTGTTTTTTATTTTTGTGGGGGGGGGGGGATAGGGGTAGGGAGAATAGCCATTTGGAAGGTATGAGGTGATATCTCATTGTGGTTTTGATTTACAGTTCCATGATGGTTAGTGATGTTGAGCATGTTAAGCATCTGCTTGTTTTCTTTGGAAAATTTAGTTCCTTTGCCCATTTTTTAACTTAAATACTTATTTATATTGTGTAATATGTTTTTTTTTAATATATTTTGGATATTAACTCCTTATCAAATATTATCATTTGCAAATATCTTCTCCCATTTAGTGCATTGCCTTTTCATTTTGTTAGTAGTTTCTTTCACTACACAAAATCTTTTTAGTTTCATGTAGCCCCATTTGTCTAGAGCAGTGGTCGGCAAACTCATTAGTCAACAGAACCAAATATCAACAGTACAACGATTGAAATTTCTTTTGAGAGCCAAATTTTTTAAACTTAAACTTCTTCTAACACCACTTCTTCAAAACAGACTCACCCAGGCCGTGGTATTTTGTGAAAGAGCCACACTCAAGGGGTCAAAGAGCCGCATGTGGCTCGCGAGCCGCAGTTTGCCGACCACGGGTCTAGAGCAAAGAAAAGTTTCAGCAAATCTTTATCATGTGACATGAAAGGAGAATGTATTTATATGTGTGTATTGGGAAGAAGTATCATGAAGCTGTGGATGATGTACTAAAAATGTTTCCACATAGTCATAGAAGTTTAATCAGATGCTAATGTTAACTTAGTTTTTCCAAATGACTTTGACACAATTTATTTAAAATATACATTTTATGTAATTGCCTTTGTGGAAAATGTATCCCTAATAATTTATACTTATTGCCTCTGCAAATATTAGTGCATTAATTTCCTTCAGGATGTTTACCTCTTACTTTTCTATATATGAATATATTATTATTATTACAGCAATTATAGGATATATAATAGTGCATAAGATGTAAAATGTAATTAGATATATAAAATATAACTAAGTAATTAGATATGTATATATAATTATACTTGATATAATTAATCAACATATTTAATATCTGATTATTATATATTATAGATTCCTGATTAATTTATTTAGTAAAGGAGAAAAATTTCTTCAATTGCTTGTATTTTCTTTAAGCAACATCCCAACTGGTTTATTGTGCATGACAGTTAACAAACTGTAACTAACTCAAGTCTAATCTCCAAATGTGCTAGTGTCTCCATTCCTGTCAATCCCCTGAATTTATAACACCAGCTGTCCAAAAGGACAGGTTAATGATTGTTGCTGAAATAAACCATATTCTGTCACAACTGAATGCTTCTGCTGCTTTAGGTGAAGAGGGATATAGGATTTGAAAATGGTGGTAACCCATTGTATTGCATAAATCTTGCCTTCCAACATCCGTCAGAGGAAAACACAGACCCAAAAGGGAATATTTGAGATATCAAGGATGATTTCTGCATAAATGTTTCCTAGTGTTGTAAATGGAAAAATGTATGTTAGTGCTTTATTTTATTTCAGACACTAATTAATTGGGTCATATGCAGTAGTTTAACAATAAGAACAATTTCTATACCAATGTTTTTCTTCCATAATTCTAGATTTGAAAATTAATTTACCCATTTTATTAGTATTTCCTTGGTAAAGCAAAATATAAAAAAAGGACATGGATCAATGGAAACAGACTAGAAAGCCCAGAAATAAACATACATATATACAGTACATTAATTTACAACAAAGGAGCTGAGAATATACAATGGGGACAGGACAATCTCTTCAATAAATGGTGTGGGGAAAACTAGACAGACACATGTATAAGAATGAAACCATACACAAAAATTCAAAATGGAGCAAATATTTGAACCTAATACCTGAAACCATAAAATTCCTAGAGGAGAACATAGGCAGTAATTATTTTAACATAGGCCTTGGTAATGATTTTTTGGACTTGACACCAAAAACAAAGGTAAAAAAAGCAAAAATAAACAAGTGAGATTACATAAAACTAAAGAGCTCTGCACAGACAAGAAATGATCAACAAAAACAAAACAGGCAATCTATTAAATGGGAGAATATAAATGCAAATGATGTATTTAATAAGTAATATCCAAATATATATAAAGAACTCATACAACTGCCATAACCAGTTTGGCTCAGTGGATAGAGTGTCGGCCTGCGGACTGAAAGGTCCCAGTTTCGATTCCGGTCAAGGGCATGTACCTTGGTTGCGTGCACATCCCCAGTAGAAGGTGTGCAGGAGGCAGCTGATCGATGTTTCTCTCTCATCGATGTTTCTAACTCTCTATCCCTCTCCCTTCCTCTCTGTAAAAAAAATCAATCAATAAAAAAATAATAATTTGGGATTCCACTCAGACACTCCCTCATTTAAAGAACTCATACAACTCAATATAAAAGAAAAAAACACAAAAACAGGCGGGAATTGGCTGTTGGCAGCGTTGTGGTTAAGCTCCTGTGTGGTAGTGTGTCAGTGGCAGCTACAGCAAGAGTTTTGAGCGAGCGATGTCTCACGCTATTTTGCTGGTACAGCCTACCAAGAGAACAGAAGGCAGAACTTACTATATGCTGACTATGAATCAGTGAATGAATGCATGGAAGGCGTTTGTAAAATGTATGAAGAACATCTGAAGAGAATGAATCCCAACAGCCCCTCTATCACATATGATATCAGCCAGTTGTTTAATTTTATTGATAATCTGGCAGACCTCAGCTGTCTTGTTTACTGAGCTGATAGCCAGACATACCAGCCTTATAACAAAGATTGGTTTAAAGAGAAGATCTACGTGCTCCTTAGTTGACAGGCCAAACAGGCTGTAAAATAGTTGTGTTGGCAGCATTTGGGGGTTAGGGGTGGGCTTGGAACACAGGTGTGTACAGCTATCTGTAGTGGAAGTTTTGTATTATAGTAATCCTATTTCCATTTTGGTACACTCTAGCCAGGATTGAATGTATTGGATGAAATGTGAGGATCTGGTTCAATCTGAACTTCCATCACCCCCTTTCCCTCTCTCTTTTTTTTTCTTAAACATTGTTGTGATGACTTAGAAGAAAGTTTTTTGTTTTTTTTTGTCAGTTAGTGCTGATTCCAATCCTTCATATCTGCTTTATAACATTCACTCTACTAGCCCTTCTTCAAGTTAGGGTAGGAGGTAGTGACACAGTTTAATTATGTATTAAGATAAAGTCTTAGTGAAAAACAAATGTTCTTTAGTTAAAAAAACAAAACATACAAACACCTACAATTAATCCAATTAAAGAATGGGCAGAGTAATTCAGTAGACATTGTCCAAAGAAGGCATACAAATGGCCAACTGACACATGAAAAGATGCTTAATATCACTAATAACCACAGAAATGAAAATCAAAACCACAGTGAGATATCACCTCACACCTGTAATAATGGCTATTACCAAAAACACAAAGGTAACAAATGTTGTCGAGGATGTGGAAAAAAGGGAACCCTGTGCATTGTTGGTGGGAATGTAAATTGGTGCATCTGCCATGGAAAACTGTATGGAGGTTCCTCAAAAAAACTTAAAATAGAACTACTGCCCTAGCTGATTTGGCTCAGTGGATAGAGCTTCGGCCTGCAGACTGAAGGGTCCTGGACTTTATTTCGGTCAAGGGCACATGCCCAAGTTTCAGGCTTGATCCCCAGTGTGTGTGTGTGTGTGTGTGTGTGTGTGTGTGTGTGGAGCGGGGGTGGGGGTGGGGGCGGACAGATATGCAGGAGGCAGCCAATCAATGATTCTCTCTCATCATTGATGTTTCTCTCTCTCCCTTCCTCTCTGAAGTCAATAAAAAATATATTAAAAAAAGTAAAACGACCATGCTATCTAGCAATTCCATTTCTGGATAATTATTTGGAGATAATTATCTGAAAAAAAGGAAAACCACTACCTTAAAATGATAAGTGTAACCATGTATCCATGTGCATTTCAACATTATCTATGATAGCCAAGATATGGAGGCAAACTAAGTGCCTATCATCAGTGGGTGAATGCATATATGTATATACTAGAGGCCCATTGCACGAAGAGATTCGTGCAATAGGCCTTCCTTCCCTTGGCTTCCAGCACCGGTTTTCCTCTGGCGCCTGGGACCCAGGCCTTCGCTCCAGCCAGAGTCTGCCTTCTTCGTTTTGCTGCAAACTCCAGCCAGAGTCTGCAGTCTTTGTCTTCGCTGTGGCCAGAGTGCCGCTCCTGTAGATCCCTTCGCCCCTGCCCTCCTTCTCATAGCAGGCGTCCTTCCCTGCCCGGCCACTCCGCACCTGGAGCAGCTGGGCTGCCGCTATCTTTCTACTTCTAATTTGCATATTCCCTCCTGATTGGCTGGTGGGCATAGCGAAGTGATAGTTAATTTGCATGTTTCTCTTATTAGTGTAGGTAATATGTGTATAATGTATATATGTATATAATATATGTGTGCAAGTATGTGGTATGTATGTGTATGATAAATGTATGCATATATATATTATAAGTGTGTATAATATGTGTGTATATGTTATATGTGTGTATGATATATATGCATGTAAATATTATATATGTGTATAATATATGTATATATGTATGATACATGCATGTGTATAATATATGTAATGGGTTATTATTCAGACATAAAAACGAATGAAATCTTGCCATTTGTGATAAATGAATGGACCTTGAGAGCATTATGCTAAGTGAAATAAAGTCAGAAAGAGAAAGCCAAGTACTTTACGGTTTCATTTATATGTGGAATCTAAAGGAAAACAACATGAAAAAAAAAGCTCATAGATACTGAGAAGAGATTTGTTGTTGTCAGAGACTGGCAGGGATGGTAGGCTGTGGGTGGGCGAAAAGGGTAAAAAGGCTTAAAAAAATACAAACCTCCAATTATAAAATAAATTAGTTATGAGGTATTAATGTACAGCATAATGGCTATAGTTAACACTATATTGTACATATGAAAGCTACTAAGAGAGTAAATCTTAAACATTTTGTGGTGGTTTTTTCACAATACATACACATTTTAAATTATGTTGTACCCCTGAAACCTTATATTATGTAATATAAGGTTGTAAATCAATTATATCTAAATTGAAAAACCACCTCCAATGATTTTCCATTTAAAAATGAAAATATTTTATGAACCCTGTATGGCTTTGGAAAGCGATGTCACCCTAATAAATTCAATAAAAATAATAGACTATTTTAAATAAGGAAACAAAAAGAATTGCTGCCTCTTTTTTAAAAAAGAAAAAGAAGAGACAATAGGAAAAAGCTTTATTATATGTTTATATAATACTAGAGGCCCAGTGCACAAAATTCGTGCACAGGGGTGGGGTCCCTCAGCCCAGCCTGCACCCTCTCGAAATCCAGGACCACTGGCTCTAATCACTCACTGCCTGCCTGATTGCTCCTAACCACTCGCCTGCCTGCTTGATTTCTCCCCTAAAACTCAAGCTTCTTCTTTTTTTATTTTTAATATTTATATTTCTTCTTTATTTTTTATTTTAAAATTCAAGCTTCTTGAGGACATGAAGCATTTAACATTATTCCATACTAGAACAAAATTCGTGCACAGAGGGGGGTTGTCCCTCAGCCCAGCCTGTACCCTCTCCAATCTGGGACTCCTGGAGGGATGTCCGACTGCCCGTTTAGGCCCGATCCTAGATCGGGCCTAAACGGGCAGTCGGACATCCCTCTCACAATCCAGGACTGCTGGCTCCCAACTGCTTGCCTGCCTGCCTTCCTGATTGCCCCTAACCGCTTCTGCCTGCCAGCCTGATCACCCCCTAACCACTCCATTGCCAGCCTGGTTGATGCTGAACTGCTCCCCTGCCAGCCTGTTTGCCCCCAACTTCCCTCTTCTGCCGGCCTGGTCACCCCTAACTGCCCTCTCCTGCAGGGTTGATCACCTCCAACTGCCCTCCCTTGCAAGCCTGGTCCCTCTCAACTGCCCTCCCTTGCAGGCCTGGTCCCTCACAACTGCCCTCCCTTGCAGGCCGGGTGCCTCCCAACTGCCCTCTCCTGTTGGCCATCTTGTGGTGGCCATCTTGTGTCCACATGGGGCAGGATCTTTGACCACATGGGGGCAGCCATATTGTGTGTTGGATTGATGATCAATCTGCATATTACTCTTTTATTGGATAGGATAGAGGCCTGGTGCAGGAGTGGGGGCCAGCTGGTTTGCCTTGAAGGGTGTCCCGGATCAGGGTAGGGGTTCTCTTGGGGCGTGGGGCGGCCTGGGCAAGGGGCCTGTGGTGGTTTGCAGGCCGGCCACACACCCTGGCGACCCAAGCGGAGGCCCTGGTATCTGGAATTTATTTTCCTTCTACAATTGAAACTTTGTAGCCTGGAGCGGAGCCAAGCCTTCTGCTCCCTCCGGGGTGGCAGACATTTCTGTGGCAGTTAATTCACCTTCTACAACTGAAACTTTGTAGCCTTAAGCAGGTGGGCCCGGCCAGGGTGTGCGGAAAGCTTTGCTTCCCCTGTTGCCGCTGGCAACCCTGGCTTGCTCTCTCAAGCTCCGTTCTGCCGCCATTTGTTTGAATTTGTTTACCTTCTATAATTGAAACTTTGTAGCTTGAGTGGAGGCTTAGGCCTGCAATGGCTATGGAAAACTTGGCTTGCTCTGTTACCTGGGAAACCTTGCTCTCTGTGGCTGTAGCCATCTTGGCTGGGGTTAATTTGCATACGCGCCCTGATTGGCTGGTGGGTGTGGCTTGGCTGGTGGGCATGGCTTATGTAGCGGAGTGATGGTTAATTTGCATATTACCATTTTATTAGAGAGGATTCCTTACAGAGAGCTAAACATGGTAAACACAGCAAATACTTAATACTTATTGGCTTCTATACAAACACTTTCCAACCACAAATGTTTTATTTTTATTTTTTTAATTAAGAAATATTTTCCAAGTTTTATTCATTAAATTAATCCGAACAGCAACAATAGATATACAGAGCCACATATAAATAACAAACCAGGAATGAAACAAAATATTCCAGAGACATCTTGAACAATTTTAAAGGAATACACACCAGGCTAAAAACCTACAGCTAAATCATGGTTACACAACAGTTTACATTTATTTCTGCATTTTCTCAATAATTCTTCCTTATATTTGACTTTCTCTTTTCCAACTTGTCAAGATTTGGCTTTGTGTTCAAGAATTTTTTTTCCAATCTTTGTCCCGTTTTAGCCTGATGATAACCACCTTGCTGAAGTGAATGCCCACGTGGACAGTTGTGCTATTAGCCTTCTTACACTGCACCCGCTCGATGTAGATGACATATTTTTTTCTGTACACCTGTACTACCTTTCCGACTTGCTGACCTTTGTAGTGTCCTTGAACCACCTGGACCTCATCATCCTTGTGGATGGGCATGGAGCGGACATTGTACTTCTGCTGCAGCTCCTTAGAGAGCAGGGAAGACATGGTTTCACAGTGGCTCATGCGAGGGGGCATTGAAGTGGTGTTTGTGGTCCGAGGTCATGAAGGGGTTGAACTTCATGGTGACCGTCTGGCCGCAGAACTGCTCCCCAACCAGGAAAGTAGAGTGCTCAGGTTTCAGGCATCAGGTGCTATAAGCAGGATTTAAATCCCAATTAAACTCTAAATCTGAGCTCTTAACAGTCTGGACAAACTGCCCTTCACTATCTCCAAAGTTTCTTATTCGTCACTATCCCATTTTCCTCCGCTTCAAACCAAGGTAACAAACGAAACCTTTAATTCTGATCTTCCTCGCTGCAAGGGAACAGCAAACCTTAATCGATATAATTTCCCGCCAGAAGTCAGTCCAAATACTGCGAGATGGGGACTATAGGGCTGACTATGTACATGCGCAATAACAGGTTCATATTCTAGTGGTAGGTGCCCAGGTGTCCTCCACAATCCCACAATCCTCTGGTCACATATTTCTGGTTTTTCTAGCGCCTCTTTAAGTGGTGTTTCCTTCAGTCGTGTTGCAACGTCCAGAGCCTTTAGTTGGAGAGAATTTTTCTGTTCTTTGGAGTTGATAGCTGTTTACTATTTGGAATCAGTGAAGTTTCGGGAGTACTGCCGCTGCCATGAACATGTCAGTCCCAAGCGCACTCATGAAACAACCGCCCATTCAGTCCACTGCTGGTGCTGTCCCGGTTTGCAATGATAAAGATACTGTGCTGAGCTGTTTTTCAATTGGATCTTCTCTTCCTTCCCCAGCATACTCTAAACCTACTTCGGGCCAACCACCCCAACCTTGCAGACCCTTAAGACCTTCCCCCCACTATTTCTTCAACTTTCCCCCATCAAACTCGCACCCTATTGCATTGTCTAGTGGTGCTCCTAACCGCTCCCTGGGGGCCGGCCAGCCTGGGCGAGGGGCCATGATGTTCTGGTCTCTGGTCATTCTAGTCATTACAGCATTATGGTAGCTGGCTTTTTATATATATAGATAGTAGAAGTCATAAAAGTCATAAATGAAAATGGTCAAGACTTTATCAAGGTACGTGCAAGAGAATATCAAGGAGTAAATATACCAGCTAACTAGCTAATGTCTACACTGAGTGGCCAGATTATTATGATCTCTGAATGCATAATAACCTGGCCACTCAGTGTATATCCTATATAATAAAAGGATAATATGCAAATTGTCCCCTCAACCAGAAATTTGACCAGCAGGCAGGCCAGCCAACCGCCCATGTCCCCTTCCCCTGGCCAGGCTGGCTGGACCCCACCCATGCACGAATTCATGCACCGGGCCTCTAATATATATATATATATATATATTGAGTGGCCAGATTATTATGAGTTCAGAGATCATAATAATCTGGCCACTCAGTGTATGGAGAGGTTTTCATGTGCCAAACCTGTTGCCAAACACAGTAAGGTTATTTTTAGTTCTTTAAAGATGAACAAAACAGCAACAAAATGAGTATCAGTTAAATACTGCTCCTATTTTACAGATTGGTTCATGGAAGATGAAACAGCAAGTTAGAGGTTCCATTGTTCTTTAAATCCAGATTTTTCTAAATCCAGAGTCTGGACTATAAATCACTGTTTATTGTGTCACTGAAGAAATGCACAAAACCACAGATTATTTTGTGTGTTGTACTTTGTGCAGCAAATGATAGAATCTCTCTTTGTGATGAATGTGAATGCATATTCAATAGGCTTGTACCCTTAGGTACTACCACAGTTAGGCTACAGGGCCTTCCAGAAGCCAATCATAATACATTCTCAGAGCGCATCTGCCAGACTGTGGTTCCAGAAATATTGGCAAATAAGTCTAAACTCCACAAAGATCATTCTGGTTCTCATCTTAAATGGAAGACAGGGTGTTTTCACCATGGAGGGTGTTGAAAACTCTGTAATGACTTGTTGTATCTACCCCCTCTGGTGAATGCATCTCCTTTTTGTTTGTTGTTTTTTAATCTGTACTTTATTGTTTTATTTTATTTTGTATCTTTATTGTTGGAAGTATTACAGATGTCCCTTTTTTCCCCATTGATCCCCTCCACCCCGGCCCCACCCCTCCCAGGCCTTCATCACACTACTATCTGTGTCCATGGGCTATATTATGCATATAAGTTCTTTGAATAATCTTCTCCTCACCCACCCAGACACACCCCATCTTCCCTCTGAAATTCATCAGTCTGTTCCATGCTTCTTTGTCTCTGGATTTATTATTTAAATACCGTATTTTCCAGTGTATAAGACGACTTTTTAACCCAGGAAAATCTTCTCAAACTTTAGGGGTCATCTTATACGCCGGGTGTCATCTTATAGGGCAGGTATATCCCAAACTCTATATTTTAACTGGAAAAGTTGGGGGTCGTCTTATACACCCAATTGTCTTATATGCCAGAAAATACAGTATATTTTATTGTTGATAGTATTATAGATGTCTCCCACTCTCCCCCACCACATTATCCCCCCTCCTTCCAGCCTTTACCCACCCCTTCCAGGTCTTCACTACCCTATAGCCCATGTCCATCGGCTATGCATATCCTATATAATAAAAGCCTAATATTCAAATCGAATGCATGGTGGAACAACCGGTCGCTATGATGTGCACTGACCACCAGGGGGCCGACACTCAATGCAGGAGCTTCCCCCTGGTGGTCAGTGCACCAGAAGCTGGGCTCACGGCATCCCCTGAGGGCTCCTGGACTGCAAGAGGGTGCAGACTGGGCTGAGGGACCCCCACCCCCGAGTGCACAAATTTTGTGCACTGGGCCTCTAGTAAGTATATAAGTTCTTTGGTTTATCTCTTCTCATCTCTGGATCTATTTTATCATTTTATTTTGTTCATCATATTCCACATATAAGTGATGAATCTCTATTTGAAGTTCACTGTTATTAAATTCAGTGGGCATGGTGTTTCTGAAACTATGAAGCTAATTACTATCAACCAGTATAAGTAAGGCTCTCCTAAGGATTCTCCCTCACTTTATAGGAAAGTATTTAGTTCTCTCAACCAACTCACCCATTTACTACTTTAAAAATACTATTGAAGAATTTCTTGATCTGTTTTGCCAGGCTTTGTGTCAGCAACTGAGGATGGGGAAATGAACAAAGTTGTGCTATTCCCATTTTCTGGTGTATATTCGAAAGGAGAGAAGACCGGTAGGGACTGAGATTGAAGAAATAGTGAATACCTATGGTAAAGATTTGGATTTCATTAGAGCTATGAAGGAAAGCCATTAGAAGCTTTTGAGCAGAGAAGAGATCAAACTTAGCATATGTTTAAAGGGATCATTCTGACCACTTATATGTGTGGCAAATAGTCGCATACCCCTGTTCATATTTTGTAGCCATAGATAACAGCTCAGTTGCTCCCAAGAACCCTTCTGTACTGCTATTATATTACTGCTTATTATGTGAACAAAGCTTCAAGATTATTACCCTTACATTGCAGTCTTTAAGAACCCTGAAATACAGCACTGTTAAAAGGAACTGATATCTGGGGACTTTGTTATCAAGAAAGACAGGCATAGCTTAGTCCAGAGCTTATTTGCAATTCTAAAAAGGGAGGTTATCTATTTTATGATACTGCAGAATATTTCCAGTGGTAATTTTGGAGAGAAGTGTCATTAAAGGAGACATGATAAATCTGAATCCAAAGAAGTGGAATTTTTTTAGGTTTCTCTTTTTGGGGGGGATAATTTAACAGGCTTCTCCACTGCCTATATTATATGCTACCGTATTTCCTCTTCAGAGTTCAATGACTGTTATATTATAGATGTCTAATAAGTATTTTTTTTTAAAACTATTGTTGAGCCCTGGCCAGGTGGCTCAGTTAGTTGGAGTGGCACATCCTATCTTCCCTCTGAAATTCATCCCATATCCCAAAAGGTTACAGGTTCAATCCAAGGTCGTGGTGCATACAGGAAGCAACTGATAGATGTTTCTCTCACATCGATGTCTCTCTCTCCCTCTCTCTCTCTCCCTTCCTCTCTAGCTAAAAATTAATAAAAACATTTTTTGGGTGAGGATTAAAAAAAAAAACAACAACTAATGTTCAACATGTTTTCTATAAGTATATACTAAATGCTTATGATAAGTCTTAAGGATGATATGTATTTAGAGAAGACATGCTTTCTGTCTTCAAGGAGTTTACAGTCTAATGTGGTTGAAAAGATTAAGCATGGGACTAGTAACATGATTTAAATAAGAATTGGCATTTACTGGATGTTTTCTGTGTGCCAGGCACTCTGATGTGTGCTGTTTGTATATTTTATTTGATAATCCTTGCAACAGACATATGAGGATAGTAATGTCATTATATCTCCATTATGCAAAAAAACAGGGAAATTAATCTTAGAGAGTTTACATAATTTGATTAAAATCTCAAGACTGAGAAATAAATCCAGACAGTCTGACTTGCCTTATTAACCATTAAGTAATAATTGTCTCTGAGGAGTCTGTGGTGTCAGGCTCTAACTGTGATTAGCCTTTAGAAAAGAGGAAGTTTATGGAAGAGGTGGGCCTATACAACAATATATAAAGACAAAAAACCTACCCAGAGGTGTGCTAGCACTGCTGAAGTTGAAACAACAAAAAAAAATGTGAAGCATGTGGAAGATAAT
Organism: Ia io; assembly: GCA_025583905.1. NCBI lineage: Eukaryota > Metazoa > Chordata > Mammalia > Chiroptera > Vespertilionidae > Ia > Ia io. Next base: position 54,877,020 of record JAJQQW010000003.1, read on the forward strand.
ATAAAATGGCAATTAAAGATTTAAACTTAGTTGTTTTGGTATATTTGGTAAATGTTCTTTCACAGCTATAATTAAGCTTTCAGTCTCTAATTCTGATTTTTTCAAATCAGAGTTGTGGTTTATATGTCTTTTATAATTTACCTATTTATTTTACCTGACATAGTATTATAGATTCATCTCTTTTTAAGATGTCAATTTTTGCAAAAAGACATTGAATACCAGGAAATTGGAGAATTTTCAAATTTGCATAACCCACCAGGAGAAGTGTGCTTGTGGGGAGGGGTGGTGGAGAAGGGAGGAAGGTGAGGAGAAGAAAGGTAAGGGAGGAAAGAGAATTAGAGAGAGAGACAAAACAGCAGAAGTTGGAGACTAGGAAGGTGAGGAGAACTAAATTCTCACATTTTTCCTGGCTGGTGTGCCTCAGTGGTTGAATGTCAACCCATGAACCACAAGATCACCAGATCAATTCCTAACCAGGGCTCATGCCCGGGCTACGGGTTGTGGGCACCTGGGCTCAACCCCAGGAGGGGGTGTGTGCAGAAGGCAGCCAATCAATGTTTCTCTTATAGATGTTTCTATCTCTCTATCCCTCTCCCTTCATCTCTTTCTAAAATAAATTGTGGAGCGCGGCTACAGTGTTTAAACAGGTTCAAGCCTCTGACTAATGAGAGGGCACAGTCTTCTCATTGCCATGTGCAAGTCCCAGCTTGGAGGGCGGAGTCCTCACAGCACAATTATAGCCAACAGCTATAGTTATAAGCTTGAACTGATGGTCCAAACACATGGCACCACGTGCCTGAGTGTTGTGGGCTTGATAGAGTTCAGGTGCATGTAATTGAGTAGGATCAAAACCCATGAGAATGTTGTAAACATCTTGACCACGCCCTTACTTTGCCTTATGGCATCTGGCTATAAAACGAAGACAGGGCTTGGCTTGTAGTCCATGGCGCTGTTGCTAGCTCTCCATCAGAGAGGTTCTCCATCAGAGAGGCTCTCCATCAGAGAGGACAGTGACCCACCCAGACCCAGCTTTCTTCTCTTGTCTGTCTTTTCTAACTCCTTCACTGTCCCCTCTCAGGGTCACAGAACCTGGCTGAGCTGGTGCAGTACATAAGGCGCCCTGGAACTGAGTATGCCATGGCCATGCCAGCTCACCACAATAAATAATTTATCTTTTATTTCTTTTTAAAATATGTTTTTATCACATTTCTATGCCATTATCAAAGGAAAATATATTCACCACCAGCATACATTATGTGAATTTGTATTATCTGTTTAAAGTAGAGATGATTCTGTCTCAATCTGTTTTTACAGCATAGTATATTGCCACATAGGTGTGAAAAAAAAATATATGTATGTATATACAATTATTTCTACACCTGTGGCTCAAGCTTCTTCTCATTGTATGCCACCAGGGAGGCTTGTCTCCTTGCTGCCTATTTCTCCCTTCCTCTCTCTCTCTCTCTCTCTCTCTCTCTCTCTCTCTCTCTCTCTCTCTCTCTCTCTCTCTCTCCTCTCACTCTCTTCCAATCTCCTACTGAGCAAGAAGAATAAACCCAATATATTGCATGCTGTGAAGATTTTAAATGACAAGATAAATGTCAAGGAAGTATACCAGTCCCGGCAGGGTACTTCCAGATCTTAAGGTTTAAATGCTTTTTAGCCTTTAGATGCAAGTGACTACTTATCTCTGATTGACCTGTGTTCTTTAGTCTTGTTGTTTTTCAATAGTTTTTTTTCTTAGCAAGCACTTTACATTTGGTTCTAAAAATGCATATGATCTTAGTGCATGTCCTCTTTTTAACAGAAGTTCCTTTTTCATCTTGAAGCTGGACTTACAGAAAAGGAATCATTGATACGAGCCAGCCTACTGATAGCCATTTGTGAGTGAAATTAGTTCTTATTACTGCTGACATTTACACTAACCTTAATTTGTTATTTTTCTAAAAGTTATTATGTAAGTTACGAGTTATGTTTCTGCACAAAGGTGAAGTACAACGTGGCTCATTTTTTCGTATAAAAGCACCCAGAGGTGAGCAATTGACAGTGGACTTCGCAGCTCCACGCAACCAACTAACTTCTAGGCGGCTCCTGTCTTTCTCCCCTGTGACCCATAATGGAGGATTTCCATCTGAAAGCTGAAGGGTGGCTTCTACACATCCATCTATAATACAGACTTTCCAGAAAGGAGAAAAGAGAAAAGGGGGAAAATTAAAAAAAAAAAAGGCCCATTTCAGAGTGCCTGTCCCATATTTTATTTAGGGACTTTCTTAACAGAACCACTGAAAATCGTAACATCTATCTCAATTTCCAGAATTAACTATATAGCATACCAATCTGCAAGAGAAACTTGAAAAATGTAATATTTTAATGGACATATAACTCTGAATAAAATTAGGAATGTTTCATTATAAAGGGAAAATATTGTTGGCAGCTACTTAGTCCCTCACATAACCTTCTATCCTTAATTTGGGGTCTGATTGTCTAAGTTGAAAATGACTTTAGATGTAAGTTAAACTAACTCCCTAATATGAAGAAATGAGGCCATTTACTTGTTAACATTTAATAAGCACTAACTTATGTGACAATGCACTGAGGACTTTATATGCAGTATCTTACTTTATGTCCTTACTATGTCTGTGAAAATGGCATAACTACTTACTAGTACTAGGTGTGACTTAGGCTTGACTTTAAGTGTCTTAATAAGTCTCCACACTGGATCCTGGGGATACTAAATATGGAATAGTCACCAGACTTTAAGCCCCATGTAAGGATTGTGCATTCCCAATATACATCATATCAAATATAGTGTTTGATGCATGAGAGGTACTGAATAATTTTTTACTAGAAGGTCACATTGCTGGCATGGTTTGAAGCAGTTAGATCTAACTTCAGAGGCTGGACTTTGAATCATACTGCACTACCTTATTTTTATTTTTTTGTCACATGTTTTGCCTTTTTATTTACCTACTAGAGGCCAAGTGCATGATTAAATCATGCACGTTTAGGGTGCCCTAGGCCTAACCTGCCATCCAGGCCATATCCACTGCCCCACAAAGCCTAGCACGCTCCGCGGACACTGCTGGCAGCCTGATCCCCACTTTTGATGGCAGGGGGTCCGCTGGTGCCGGAGCGGACACACAGCTCCCTGCTTTCAATCGCAGGGGAGCTGGGTGTCCGCTGGTGCACCAGGCCTTTCAAAAGCCTCCGGTGGAGGCTTTTGGCCTGGTGCCGGAGCGGACAGACACCCAGCTCCCCCGCTTTCATTTTCAATCGCGGGGGAGCTGGGTGTCGGTCCACTGGTACACCAGGCCTTTCAAAAGCCTCCAGCGGGGGCTTTTGGCCTGGTGCCAGAGCAGACAGACACCCAGCTTCCCCACTTTCGCTTTCGATCGCGGGGAGCTGGGTGTCTGTCCGCTGGTGCACCAGGCCTTTCAAAAGCCTCCAGCAGAAGCTTTTGGCCTGGTGCCGGAGTGAACAGACACCCAGCTCCCCCGCTTTCGCTTTCGATCGCGGGGAGCTGGGTGTCTGTCCGCTGGTGCTGGAGCGGACACCCAACTCCCCACTTTTGATGGTCGGCAGCGGGATGTGGGCTCGCTGCCCCAGAGGCCCCTTCTGTGTCACAGCACAGCCATGGCGCAGACACTGAGCTCGCGCCGCCACTGGCGACGCGAGCTCAGCATCCCGCCAGCCCAATCAGCCACCCTGGCCACCCCGAGTCCCGCCCCCCCGCACCTCCTGGCCAATCATGGGCATAGCGAAGGTACAGTCAATTTGCATATTACTCTATTATTAGGTAGGATTACTTTGCCTTTTTCCATAGTACTATTTTTCTCTTCCAAATAGTTTGTTTGAAGACCCCATGGAATTACAATCTTTTTTATTGAAACTGACAGAAAACCAATTCAAATAAGCTTAGGAATGCATTGTATGAATACTGGGGATTGTCAAGGAATCCAAAGATATAAAGATAATTGGACCTCAGGAACAACTCGAAACCACCCCATAGAGTCAGCACTTTCTGATTCATATGTCTGTTTCTGTCTTTGCATTTAAGGAGTACTCTTACTGTGCATTCTGCCATTTTATGCTTTTCCAAATCAGGAAACATCACACTTTCAGGAACCAAAATAGAAATGTTGTGTCTTCAGCAATTAGAAACAGTGTTGTGATTACACTTCTAAAATTCCTAGAGAAGAACTCTGAGTGGCTGAGACTGGGTCAAGTGCCTGCTTTTGGTGACTATATAGAGAGGAAGGGAACTGTGATGATCAGCTTTTTTTTTTTTTTAATATATGTTTTATTGATTTTCCACAGAGAGGAAGGGAGAGGGATAGAGAGCTAGAAACATCGATGAGAGAGAAACATCAACCAGTTGCCTCCTGCACACCCCCCACCGGGGATGTGCCCGCAACCAATGTACATGCCCTTGACCGGAATCGAACCTGGGACCTTTCAGTCCGCAGACCGACGCTCTATCCACTGAGCCAAACCGGTTTTGGCTGATGATCAGCTTTATGTGTCCATTTTCCTAGACTATAATTCCCAGTTATTCAGTTAAACAATAATTTAAGTGTTGCTGTGAAGATATTTAGTAGTGTGATTAAAGTTCATAATCAGGTGACATTAAGTTAGGGAGAGATTATCCAAGATACACTGAATAGGCCTGGGGTAGTTTGACTGAAAAGCCACTAATGATTCTCCTTTAAAACTTATACTCAATGCTTCCTGACCTACAATTATACTCAGGTCCTAACAGGCCTCAAAGAATGAGGTACAAATTATAACCCATAAGGCTATGTACTATACACTAAATGCATTCTATAATTTTCCTCATTTATGCTGACATAAATCTGGCATATATGTGTGGGAATGGCTTTTAAAGTTAGGAGATTATGGTTGAAGAAAAATAAAGTTGAAGCAAATTGATTTTTTTTGGGGGGGAGGGGGATCACTAAGCAAAGTTTCTGCATTCAGTGTTTTAGCGAAAGATTAGAAATGGCTCTAAAAATTTGCTAATTTTAGGGATGAAACTCCAAGGTATCATACACTAGAACTGCCTTGTCATACTATAGATATAGAGGGAAAGTAGCTAAAGGCTTAAGGAGATTAGAACCTTAGAATAAATTTGTCATGTTAGAATATTATTAAAAAAATAACTGCATACCCACCCCAGATTGTCTAGAGGACACATCATTCACTTAAAAAAAACAAACACAAAACTGAGAAATAAACTTATGAGGAGAGCCTCAGGTTTTTTGTTTTGTTTTGTTTTGTTTTGTTTTAAATCTCTGTGGTTCTTTTCAGTAGGTTGTAAATCACAGTAGGAGCTGGTACTATTTAACTGGAACCCTAATGCACTGGGGTTAATGTGATCTCAGAATAGCACAGCCAATCTGGTGGCATTTCATTGGCAGAAACAAGGTGGAGATATTGAGCTTAACAGACAATGAAGCCAAAGCAGAAGAATCTGACCCAGAGAGGCATGGTGATGGTTAGTTGAATATGGTACCCTTAAAAATAAAATAAAAGGAAAGGCTACTCAATTTTTACTTGATCTGTATAAGCAAAAGAGTTCTAGGTCAAGTACACAGAAGTATAACTTGAGTCATTGAAACACTGAGTCATAGTCCCTCAATCAATTCCCAAACTGTAGGCAGTTTACAGACCTAGAACTCCTCCAGCAGAAGAGCCAAAGAAGTGTACTGTTAGTCTCCCGCCTACCTTTTCCAATGACTTATGGTACTTACCAGGATGAAAGGGAATAATACTTTTGGGAGATTACCAGTCACTATCTTTGAATTAAAATTAATATGTGGAGACACAAAACATCATATTTTCTACCATTCAGAGTAGAGACTTATGAGGGTCAGATAATCAATGAAGTTTGAGCTCAGATCTATCCAGTTGTTTATTAAACATATTCTGTGAATACTTACCCAGTTCTAGTAGTATAATTGCAATAGATATACTTAGCAACAGGCCTAATTTCTAGTTCCCCAAACTATGGAGTAAGGTATATTATCATGGGAAAGACCAAGCAAAAGCCACTAGAACTGCCTTTACCTAGGAAAAGAGTTAACTGAAAGCAACACCACATTCCTGGAGGGACTGCAGGGATTGACATAATTAATGACTTGAAAGATGCAATGTTGTGATTCTAACCATCCTCATTCAACTCGTCTATTTGACCTGTGTTGGAAAAAGATATGGGAGAATAACAGAAAATTATCATAAGCTTAACCAGGTGGTGACATTAGTTGTAGTTGTAGTTCCACAGTGGTTTCATTGCTCTACCACATCAGCATATCCCTAAATTTGACATGCAGTTATTAATCTGGCAAATGTTCTTTTCTGAATATCTGTTAGTAAGGACCACCAGTAGCACCCTTCCACTGCCCTACTTGCATGACATACAGCTCTCCAGCCCTGAATCATAATTTACTCCACAGTAACTTTGATTGCCTTTCTCTTCCATCAGATGTCATGCTAGTCCATTATACTAATACTAGGGGCCCAATGCACGAATTCATGCACCTTGAAAGGAACTGTGGGCTACGAGGCTGCGGTGGGCACAGGGGCGGGTGTTGGCCCATCCTCCACACCCCTGCCCAGCCCCTCTTGCTGTGGCCCCCGGTCCCCTGTCTGCTGGCAGCCCCACTCCCGCTGTCGCCACTCCCACGTGCTGATGGCACAGGCCCCACTCACACCCAGTGACGGCGTGGAGTGATTGGGGCTGGTGCCAGCAGCAGGTGTGAGCGGGGCCAGCGCTGTCAGTGGATGCAAGTGGTGGCTGCTGCCCCGATTACCCCTTAGGACCAGGGGGAGGTGGAGAAGCCCTCAGGGGCAATCGGTGACAGTGCCGAGCAATTGGGACCAGTGCCAGGAGCCGGCAGCAGGTGGGAGTGGGGCCGGTGCCAGCAGTGGGTGTGAGTGGCAGCTCCGTTGCCCCCAGCGGGTGTGAGCAGAAGCTCCGGTGCTGGCTGTGGGTGTGAGAGGGGCTGTTGCCAGCAGCAGGTGTGAGTGCTCAGGGGGACCATGGTGTGCAGGAGTAAAGAATTTTCAATAACTACCAGAGGCTTGCACTGATGACAGCGACCGGCACCCCGCCTTGGTCTGGCACCCCCACTCACCTGTTCCACCATCCCGCTGCAGCTGATGCCTGCTATGTTCCACGCTCTGCCACTTGCTGCTGACACCCACCATGTTCCGCACATGCCCCCTGGTGGTCAGCACATGTCATAGAGACCAGTTATTTGGTTGTTGGGTTGTTCTGCCATTCGGTCTATTTGCATATTAGGGTTTTATATATATAGATTATGCTGATTAGATCTGGTGAATAGGGAGAAGTAACTATGCTTGATACATTAATGAGACATCTATGTGTCAGACAGTGGGAAAGGAAAAAAAATTCAGGAACCTGTTATCTTAGTTATATTTCTCAGCGTTCTGTTGATATGAGGTATATTAAACTATCTCTTCCAAAGTAAATGATAACAAGCTGCATCTGGTTTCTCCTACAATAAGAGAAGTGCAACACATTATGGGTCTCCAAGGACTATGGAGACAACATATTCCTAAATTATTTATGCTACTGTAACTCATTTACCAAGTGACCAAAAAAGGTGTTTGTTTTGACTGAGGCCCAGCATTAAAGAAGGCTCTGCAACAATCTATACTGCCATGCAAGTTGCTCTACTACATAGGCCATCTGATCCAACAAATCTAATGGTACTGAAAGTTGGAGGTCTCGGCAGGGTTCTCTATGTAATCACACATAGCATGAACCTTAGGTTTTTGGAACAAAGCCCTGACATTTTCTATAGATAACTAATCTCAATTTGAGAAATGGATTTTGGCTTACTATTGGGCCTTAGTAGACACACTGGATGCTTATCTATGGTTCACCTAGTTACTAAGCATCCTTAAATGTCCCATGTAAATTCTCACAAAATGGTGACTTCAGCAGAAAAACATTTTAATCAAATGTATAGGATTACCCATTCTGTGCATACCAGTCAGCCTTTTTCTGCAGCAACCCTTCTCAGTGATCAATGGGTTCATGAACAAAGTAGTTATGGTGGTAGATATACAGTATATAGCTATAGCAATCATAAATTATGTAGTGTTTGACCCTTCCGGCAATATATTTGGATATGCCAGTGGTCGGCAAACTCATTAGTCAACAGAGCCAAATATCAACAGTACAACGATTGAAATTTATTTTGAGAGCCAAACTTCTTCTAATGCCACTTCTTCAAAATAGACTTGCCCAGGCCATGGTATTTTGTGGAAGAGCCACACTCAAGGGGCCAAAGAGCTGCATGTGGCTCATGAGCCACAGTTTGGTGACCACAGGGATATGCCAAGCAGTAGTACCCCACCATCAGTAGAAGTGGTATATATGTGATCAAGCTTGACTCTTGAACAGTAAACTGAAGAAGAGAAATGATTCTATCATGGATGATTTTGCATGTTATCTAGGCACCCAATAGTGAACAGATGTAGTACTACAGCCCCTTTCTAGGACATCCCTGAAGGACAGTGGTGGGGGGGCAATCCTTCCTTCTGGCAGAACTTTGATAAGTACACTTGAATACTGCCTAGAGGGAAAATGACCAGAAGCACTAGTCTATAGCAATTGTTTATAGGATTTGGTTGCATGGTCATGACTGCGAAAATTGGGGACAAGGTCTGGGAAAGGAGCATGTGTGTAGACTTTTATGAATGGGCAAAGAATGTGAAGATACTTACATCCCATATGAATACATGAAATGGTGACCTCATAAGAAGATTTTAAAAATCAAGTTAATAGGAGTATCCATTTTTTTCAATACAAGTCAACCTCTTTCTCTAGCCACTTTGACATTGCCCAATGAACTCATGAATAGGCTGGCCATAGTGACAGGAATGGAAGTTATGCATAGGCTTGGCAACAAAAATGTCTACTTATCAAGGCCATTTTCTTTACAACTACTGTTTACTAGACTCTCTGCCAGAAGCAGAGAATAAAACTAGATCTTCTAGAATAAAATTGGATCCCCAAGTTGATCAGCTAGCTACATGGTGGTAGACTGATTAATTGAACAGTTTCCATCAAGGTTTAAGCAGCACTTTATTGCTACTAGAATAGACACACTGAATATGAATTTACCTTTCCTGCACTCAATACTTCTGCCAAAAATACCACCCATGGACTTAAATAATGCCTTATCAACCATCATGGTAGTCCATGCAGTATTGTGTCTGATCAAGGAATTCATTTGATAGCAAATAAAGTATAGTAATGGGCCCACGTTCTAGAAATTCACTGGTCTTACTATGTTTGCATCATCCTGGAATGAATAGTGACATAGTCTTCCGAAGACTCAGTTTTAGTGCCAAGATGGCTATACCTTAAGATACCTAGGCAATGTCACCAAGAAGACTGTATATGATCTAAATTAACATCCACTGTGTGGTACAGTTTCTTCCATGGCTAGCATTCATTGATCCAGGAATCCAGGACTAGAAAATGGAGTGGTCCTACTCACTGTTACACCAACTAATCTACTAGCAAAACTTTTATGCCCCATCCCTATGATCTGGCCACTTTGGACTTTGCATATCTCTGAATTAACGTTAAGTGTTAATACTGTCTCAGTTGATTGATCTTAATTACCAAAAGGAAATTGGGTTGTTAATACACAATGGGAATGAGGGAAGAGCATGTCTGGAATATAGTAAGTTCTCATGTAACATCATTGATAGGTTCTGTGATTTTAAGGAAAATCAGATATAACAAAACCAATTTTAATATAGGCTAATTGATATAAACAAGAGTTAAGTTCCTAAGGCATCACATCAGTGTTATAACAAAATAAAGTTGGAACAAAATCACGTTATTTGAGAACTTGCTGTACAGTATATTTCTGAGAGTGTCTTTTAGTATTGTCCTGTGATTAAAGTCAGCAAAATAATTGCAATTATGACATTCAGACAACACTGCTAATGGTCCAGATGCTTGAGGAATGAAATTTTGGGTACTCTACCAGGCAAAGAACCATGAGCAGCTGAGATTCCTTTTGAAAACAAAGGGCAAAAGGAATTGGTAATGGAATAAAGTAGTTATAAATACAAGCTATTGCATGTGTGCCAAGGTGACAGGGGCAGACAGTGACTGTTCTCTGTACTAACTTGCTAGGCTATTGCCCTCAGTGGTTCAGTCAAACATTAATCTAGGTGTCGTAGTAAAGGCATTTTGTAAGTATAATTAAATTCCACAGTTAATTGACTTTATGTAAGTGAGATTATCTTAATTAACCTGGGTGGGCCTGGTGCAGTTCCCTGAAAGACCTTAAGAGCAGAGCTGGGGTTTTCTTAAGAAGTAATTCCAGCTGTGGACAGTACCTTCAGTTTGTGCCTGAGAGATTAAACCCGCCCTTTCAATGGCATGCCCTATGGATTTGAGGAATTTCCTTGCCAGCCCCCATAAGCCCCTTTAGATATATTTATAAAATATGTATATTTATATATTTATGAAGATAAGTATTTATAAATCTTTAAGATAAAAGGAAATTACTTATAGCCCCCTTAAGATATATTTCCTCCAGGCCTGTTTCTCTAGTAGTATTCTGGCCAAAACAAAGACAGAGCTATATTTTACATGTTAATTGCTGCAGTGGGAACCAAGGCATGGAAAGGAACAGGGAACAATTTGAGATGTTGAGTGAATGGAGTAGAGTGGGTGGGTGATGGGTTAGTGTGGAGGAAAGTGAAAAAGATGACCTAGTGAATTATCTATTGGTCTTGACTATGATCTCTGTGCTGAGCCTGCAGTCAACATCTATGATGCTTTATATTGTGTAGAAAATTCTGCCTAAGAGGTCTGATCTTTTCACTATATTTGCATATATTTGTCCATTTTTTTTCTACATGATTTCCAAATTGTCCACATCGTTTAATTTAGCAGAGTGAGGATAATGCTCAAAATTTATTTTTTTCGTTTACCTGGTATTTCACTCATTCTTACAATCTCAAAGTTTTGAGTTATTTCCAACTGATCAGTTAAAATGAAATCACAGTCTCTATAAACATATACGGATATATTCTAGAGAATTATGTTATTAAAAAATAAGTTGTGAATATATGTCCTTTCAAATCTACATTGTCTGTGTTTTTTACTTTGGGCATGAAACATGTATTATAACCATTCACCCATAATTTTCTAAGCTTTTTATTCCTTATGTATTTCTTTTTTCTTTACTTATGCTGGAGCAAAATTGCTGCTGAATTATCCATTAACTTTTCTCAGCCATTGCACCTCCTTAAAAAAAAAAAAAAAGTCCTTGCTAGCTCAAGGCAAAATGAGCATAGATTGGCAATGTTTTGGGAAGCTCCATTACATAACAAAGAGAGAAAGAAAATTAGACTTAAAGAAAATTAAAGCACTATCAAAACAAGGTCTTTGGCAGGAATGTTTCTGCTGAAGTTAATGTGTTCTTCTGAAAAAAACAAAATGAGTTTGCTATACTGATGAAGCTTTTTCTTATAATTAAACATCAAGAAAACAATTAGAATATATTATATTTGTTTTAAGGATATATCTTTAGGAAAATGACTGGAAAAAATGCATGAGGCAAAATAAAACAGCATAAAGGAAGGGGTGAAGTAAGGACGAAAAAGAAAACCTTAAATTATACATATAAGTAGAAAGTACTAGAAGAAAAATGTTCTTGAAATAATAATGATACCATTGTGATAACCTGGTTATTATTTAACAGGAAAAGAGTGAAAGGGAAGACCAAAAGATATAGACATGTCATTTATACAGCTTTGCCAAAAGTGCTGCATTTAACATTCTAGAAGTCTATCCTCCTTTTACCTCCTCGCACCCCCAGCTGATTGATGGGGGAGGGACTAGACAAAGGCAGTTTAGGTGAATGCCCAGTAAGGCTTGAGTGACTTGGGAGACTAATTGTCTGTCCATCACACCTGGAAACAAGTACTTGTCTAGGATGTGTGTGCCTATTTCAAGCACACAAAATCTAAATCGATAAAGTTCCAAACAAAGGAAGTTCTTCCCTTCTCTTTCTCACATGCCCTGGGCCCTCTTGAGACTCTTGTTACAGGGGTACGCTCCCTTGTGCCCCCCCATGGTGCACTGCCATATTGGACTCCACACATGGACTGATGAACTTTAACTTGGCCTGAATGCTGAACCACATCCAGCTACAACATGGAACAGAGACTCTGGATGCTGGCCCTCTCTGGTTCTGCTGAACTCCCAGCTGCCTGACTTTCAGGACTGGCTTGGGGGAGATGGGACATTGCAACCCTAGGAATGTAACTCTATGCAAATAAAGCCTTCTTCCACATTCCATCCTCCTGAGGGGGCTTCTGAAAATGCTTCTTTCAGCAGCACCCCAAGAACCTGGCTCTCCCAAAGACAGGGGAGGTTCATTCACCAGCAACAGTAATATCCAATCTATGGCAACTCATTGCATGATTCAGTCTGTCTCATAATAGACTATTGGATTTCCAGGAATCATTTTGAATGTAATCTTCTCAAACAGCAATTTTGCCTTTTGAAAAACTAATTTCAAATACAATAGGATGCCTTTGCAGTGTGTCAACAATAACAGCAGATAACAAAAGAAAGAAAAGTCGGGAGGGGTATGGGGGAAGGCAGGGAGAGAGGGGAGATAAAGGAAGGAATCCACAAAACCTAGGTATTTAGGCCAATTGTTTGGTTTTTTTCTTTAATTCATATTTTCTCTCCTTATGAGTTTTACAATTTTGATACACTCTTGTGCCATCTATTTTCTATGTTTATTCTTAATAAACAATGGCTTTTAAAAGATTCATGGAAAGATTTTGAAGTTTATATTTAGATCCATGATCATATTCATATCTTTGGATTTATTAATATCTCTCTTAGAAATATTAAAGAAATATTAAAGACTTAAAAATATATACCCATTAAGCTAGCTATTACTATAGGCTTATTTTTCATAGGGAACATTTTAAGAAAAGTGTCTAGGAGTCAGGGAACAGTTAGTAAATTGTAATACATAAGTCAGGAGAGTAGTATGCCCTTATCTAAATGATGATTATAAACACTATATAAGAAAATGTTCATGGTAAATTGAGTAAAAAATTCAGAAAACAAAATAAACCCTCATATTAGTTATAATTATTAAAAAGGCCATATGCCCAGGGGAATGAATATAATGGGCCATGAAGAACTTAAAGCAATAGTTGTGTTTGAGTAATGAAATAGTTGGTAATATTTCTAAAAGTATATTTTATGCAATAAAAAATAAAATTTAGCCATTTTAAAAAATAACTAATTGTTGGAAATGGTATTTTTTGAAGGACATTTAGTATTCCAGAGCTCTCTTTCTGTGTGCCTACTTCTCTTTACTTTAGTCACATAGGTTTATCTTTTGGCTCACTTGTCAATTGTTACTGTTTTGATTTTTTAATTATACTTAGTCTCAAAATTTGATTCATTACAGACTTCAGTTCTCATTCTGTAACAAAAATGTCTTTAGTTTGAAAGAATATTGTAAAGGAAGGAAGAAAATGGCTGCAAGTACGGAAAGAAAGAGAAAGTGAGATAAAGGGAAAAGATAATGAAATGATGCAGGCTCTTGAAGACACACAATTAAACTAAGATGGACATGGTCCCTTCCCAAAATAAAATTTTGATTCAATAGGGTTAGATAGACATAAAGATAATCACATGCATACTCCCTTATCCTATATAATAAAGAGGCAATATGCAAATTGACCATCACTCCAACACACAAGATGGCCACCCCATGTGATCAAAGATGGCCACCACAAGATGGCCAGCAGGGGAGAGCAGTTGGGAGGGACCAGGCCTGCAGGAGAGGACAGTTGGGGGGAACCAGACCTGCAGGAGAGGACAGTTGGGGGGGACCAGGCCTGCAGGAGAGGGCAGTTGGGGGTGACCAGGCTTGCAGGGGAGGGCAGTTGTGGGGGACCAGGCCTGCAGGGGAGGGCAGTTGGGGGGAACCAGGCCTGCAGGGGAGGGCAGTTGGGGGGACCAGGCCTGCAGGGGAGGGCAGTTGCAGGGGACCAGGCCTGCAGGGGAGGGCAGTTGCAGGGGACCAGGCCTGCAGGGGAGGGCAGTTGGGTGGGACCAAAACAGCAGGGGAGGGCATTAGGGGGTGACCAGGCCTGCAGGGGAGGACAGTTAGGGGCAACCAGGATGGCAGGGGAGTGGTTAGGGGTGATCAGGCCTGCAGGGGAGGGTATTTGGGGGTGACCAGGCCTGCAGGGGAGGACAGTTAGGGGCAACCAGGATGGCAGGGGAGTGGTTAGGGGTGATCAGGCCTGCAGGGGAGGGCAGTTGGGGGCAATCAGGCTGGCAGGGGAGCAGTTAGGCATTGATCAGGCTGGCAGGGGAGTGGTTAGGGGGTGATCAGGCTGGCCAGCAGAAGCAGTTAGGGGCAATTAGGTAGGCAGGCAGGCAAACGGTTGGGAGCCAGCAGTCCTGGGTTGTGAGAGGGATGTCCAACTGCCCTCGAGGGGTTCCACAGTAGAGAGAGTGCAGGCTGGGCTGAGGAACACACCCCATCCCTGTCCCCGTGCACGAATTTCGTGCACTGGGCCTCTAGTTTTAGATAAGCACCATGAAAAACTAAGATAAGGAGAGTGCACACATATAAATACACACATGCACACACATTCACAGATACCAAGGGGACATAATTTGGAGGAGTTCAGAGAAGTCCTCCACTAATATTTGACATTTAAGATAATTTATAAAAGACTTTTGGAAATTGTCCAAGGTGAAGGGTGGGAAGTGATTGTAAAGGCTAAAGGAAACTTCTTGTGTGCCAGATATATAAAAATAGAAAAAAAGGTGATGAAATGAAGTTCCTTAGCAAGCTTAGCAAGTAGGAGAAATTCAAACACTGTGACTGTGGCTAGGGCATAGGAGTAAGGGACAGTGCAGTGTTCTAAGATAAGGTCAGATATGTATGCATGATTTTATGCCATGGTAAGATATTTCACCCAAAAGTAAGGAAGGCCAATGAAATACTTTATGCAGGGAAACCACAGCTAAAACAGACATATAAGAAGGATGGATGCCTTGTGGAGAATTATTGCAAGAGTGAGTGTGTACACATTACCTAGAAAGAGACAAAGCAAGAAATCATGGTGGCTTAGACTAGGTGCTGCAATGAGACAAAGACATTTCATTTTGAATAAATATTTCTGAGCTAGAATCCACTGGTGAAAGACTTAGGTGAAAACAAAGGAATTCAAACCAAGACTTAGAATCTTTAACATGGAAATTTTGGTTAATAAATACAGGGTGCCCTAAAAAATGTACACTCATTTTGAATGATTGTAAAATCAGTGTTTATTAACATACAGTTCATTTTTCAAATTTAAAAGAATCTACAGAAATATATATATATATATATCAAGAATCATTTCATTGGGGATTTGTGTGCCCTCAATTCCTTGATTGTTGCCGGTTTTGTACCATAAACTTTATCTTTTATGTATACCCATTAAAAGTCTAGAGGCACTTTAGGATAAATTTTCTTTGTTCAAAGCTTAGTCTGGCTTCAGCCATTATTTCAAATCAGTTAAACCTGAAAAGGCATAAAAATTAAGTGAGTTATCAGATGTTAAAATGTGTAATGTATTTTTTTGGGGACACACTATACAAATCAAGGAAGGAAACTGCTGAGAAGGGGCAGGAATACAGAATTATTTTAAAGGCATTCATGAAGAAGGCAGTTTCAATTATGTGTAACCCAGGGACTTCTGCCGACTTCCTTCTGAAAGGGTGTCCCCAAGTAACTTGAGAGTGCTGTCAAGTTTGGCTTTCCCTTCTGTACAAAATGATAGAGGCCAATTTTCCAGAACAGTGGGTGTCTTCACAGCCTCCTCCTGCCACAGGGACTCCTCACAAAAGTCTCCTCAGGGGAATCTATGGCCCTTACTTCTGCAGAGGTAGAAAAGGAGTATAGGATGCAACAGACTGTTATTTCCTTTGTTATTCTGTCCCAGTTAGCTTTGATGAGAATCGTGTTCCAGAGTGCAAAGTGCTGCTTGGAAGACCCAGGGAAATCTCAAAATGGAGTTAAAGCAGAGAAAGTACTAAGATTAATGTTCCGGTTAACTTGGATTTGACTTTCACAGCACAGGAGAAAACCCCTCAGACCGCAGTGTTAGGATGGTGTGTGACGACCCGGGGGCTTTCTCTACAGCAGAGCTGATTCCCCTGGCTGCACAGCCACTCTTCTGTAGACCTTCTCCTTCTCATTTTTCAATCCTACAGCCTCCCTCCCTCCCTCAAAACAGAGTATCTCTTTTGGACTGTCTTCTGCCCTTTCCTTCAGTCTTTAAATAGAAGATGGGCTCTAGTCCATGAGTAAAACCCAGCAAAGCTCCCTTTCTAGCATGTTATCTTTACTGTAAAGAAATTGTGGCTTGTAATTTTTCTTACTGCAATTTCTACTCAGAAGCATGACCCTAAAAATTAGCAGTTCCACTTAGAGAAAATGCATGCTATAATCAAACGTTTGACATACTTTTCTGAATGAACACTCCCTAGCACCCTCCTTATTCTTCAGCTTTATTGAGATATAATTGATAGATAAAATTTAAGATATTTAAAGGTGATTATTTGATACACATGTGAAATGATTTCTCCCATCAAATTAATACATCTATAATTTACATATTAATTTTTTTGAGGAGGTTGAGAACATTTAAGTTCTACTCTCAGAAAGTTTTTATTTTGTTAATCCTCACCCAAGGATATTTTTTTCCATTTCACCCAGGCAAGGGCTGGGGGGGTGGGGTCAAACCTACAATCAAGGTATGTGACCTTAACTTAACCTGGAATCAAACCTGTGACCCTTTGATGCATAGGCCAATGCTATAACCATTTAGCAACACTGTCCAGGGCTCTCTTGGCAATTTTCAATTACACAATAGTGTTATCAAAGGTAGTCACCATGCTATATAGTAAATCCTTTTAAAATTCACTTGCTGTCATTTAGAGCTGAGGAGAATTATGTTATTTTCTGCTACTTTAGGATCTGAAGACATACAAACAATTGAAAACATTTAATAAATCTTTTGTTGGTGTTCTTGGTGTCTCATCTGATTCCCTTTATTAAAATTAAAGAAGATTAACAAAAGTTTACTCTGTTGAGTTCTTGATAATCTTGGATATCATGATATATTAAATGCAATAAAGAATAATATGTTTTCATTGACTAAAAATTTCTGTTAAAATGGCCTGTGATTAGTTGGCAGCAGGGTGGGATAGATGCTAGAGTAGAGTGAATTAAGAGTTAATGAGAGGTGGGCAGGTCGAAAGAGGGATTATAGTCAGCACACATCACATGTGGCTATGAAGAGGGAAAACAGAAAAATTGTTGGAAGTCTCAGTTCTAAAACCATTTTTAATTTTAAGATAGACATCACTAGATTATATATAAATGAAGAAAAGAAGAATGAAATTCAGAGAGAGAGAGAGAGAGAGAGAGAGAGAGAGAGTGACATAGAAACATAGAAACATAATCAATAGACCAGAGAAACTGGAAATAAAATTTGTGGGAGGGGATGGAATTCAGGGCTTAAATGAAAGATGACTTGCTAGGAACAGGGATACAATCTTGACTAAAATATGTATGAAATTAGCCCTGGCAGGGTGGCTCAGTTGATTGGAGCATTGTCCTGTACACCAAAGGTTCAGAGCACATGCCTAAATTGCAGGATCAATTCCCGGACGGGGCATGTACAAAGGCAACTGATGTGTTTCCCTCTCACCTTTCTCTCTCTTTCTCTCTCTCTTCTTTCTCTCCCCCCCCTACATCTACCTTCCTCCCTCTCTAAAATCAATAAAAGCATATTCTCGGGTGAGGTTTAAAAAATTAAAATATGAATGAAATTAAAGTTGGCAGGTGCTGCAGAAGCAGGTTTAGGTCATGTGTACCAGAAATGGGAAAAACAATTTTATTTTATGTATTTACTAGAGGCCTGGTGCACAAAATTGTGTATGGGAGGGGGGTGTATGTGTCCCTCAGCCCAGCCTGCACCCTCTCCAATCTGGGACATCCCTCTCACAATCCAGGACTGCTAGCTACCAACCGCTCACCTGCCTGCCTGCCTGATCACCCCCTAACCACTCCCCTGCCAGCCTAATCGATGCCTAACTGCTCCCCTGCTGGCCCGGTCACCCCTAACTGCCCTCCCCTGCCAGCCTGGTTGCCCCTAACTGCTCTCCCCTACTGGCCTGGTCATCCCCAACTGCCCTCCGCTGCAGGCCTGGTTCCTCCCAACTGCCCTCCCCTGCTGGCCTGACTGCCCACAACTGCCCTCCCCTGCTGGTCATCTTGTGACGGCCATCTTGTGTCCACATAGGGGTGGCCATCTTGTGTGTTGGAGTGATGGTCAATTTGCATATTACCCTTTTATTAGATAGGATTTTTTTTATTGAAACATGATGTCAAGTGCTCAGAATGGACTTAATTAGAAAAAGATAAAGTATTATTCAAGAAAGGTAATTAGAAAAGTACAAGAGAATACTATAATGGACTGAATGTTTATGTCCACTTAAACTTAATGTTGAAATCTAATGCTCAGGTGATTAGGCAATGAAGTCAGAACCCTCATTAATGGAATTAATGCCCTAATAAAAAAAGATCCTTAATAGAAAGTCCATTTCTTAATGTCAGGAAACTCTTTTCCTAAATTCATATTCTTAATACAGAACACTGGGCTTAAGTGCTCAAGAAATGCTTATTCAACAAAAATGAATGCAATTGCAATACCTAAATCAGAAATTCATAAACAATTTTATCCTTGCTTCCATATTTAAAATCTACTTATTGCCAAATATTTGACTGAACATAATTTTATGTCCTGCTTATTTTGAAATTTGCAATGCACATAGATATATTAGAAAATAAAAATATTCTCTTCTAATTCTTATTCATGAACATAGCTATAAAATACTAGGGGCCCGGTGCACGAATTCATGCACAAATGGGGTCACTCTGGGTGGCCTGTGGGGATTGGGTCCCAGCTTGCGCCCCCAGGCTCATAGCCCCAGCACACACACCCAGCCTGGCAGCCCTGCAGCCCCACCTGACACCCCACCATGGCCTGTCTCCGCCCCCTCACCTGCTCCACCACCCCACCTGTGGGGTGATTGATTGGGGCCAGGCCCCCCACCCAGCTCCCTCAGCACCTAGGAGCTGGCCAGCGGCCCTGCCCCCTGCCGCTACTGGTCACCATCTGCAGGATGATTGTCAGGGCCCTCAGCCCCCACTCGTACCTGCCTTGGCCTGGCGCCGCCCGCTCACCTGCTGCACCATTCTGCCGTGGTCCTGCTCTTGTCGGGGCCCATCGGGGCCGGCAGTGTCTCCACTGCCGTGTGCTGCCAGCACTGTGTCTCCGACACCCACCATATTTCACGTCGCCCCCTGGTGATCACATATCATGGCGCGTGGTCGAACGCCTGGTCGAACGACCACCCAAGGGTACAATTTGCATATTAGGCTTTTATTATATAGGATTATGAACAATGTAGCAATTGCTACCATATTATCAGCCTCACCTACAATGTAAAACTATTATAATGAATCTAAAATATATATGAATTTATTTAAACCTTGTTATAAAAATGCAAAATACTTTTCCTAATTCTGATAAGAAGTATATGTTTCTATTTTGGGTGGAATTTGTGTTCCAGAAAAGCAAGTATGACAGTGGCTTTGTCTGCTGAATGTAACTTGTGTAAATAATATTGATGTTCTCACCTTCTCTAAAGTTAGTGTAGAAACTCTGTATTTTTTCATTTTATTTTATGGTTCCCTTTTAAAATATATAGATGGTGATGATGACTGGGGGATATTGATAAACAGAAATGTGTTGGAAGGCAGAAGAAAACAATGACTGGAATCAGCCTTTATATTCAGGTGACTTTTAATGAAATCTCTACTTACCTCTACCATTGAGACCCAATGTGTTTATTCTCTTCCTGCTTTTAATTTTATTGCTTTCTATATAAAAGTATTGTTTTAAAGGCATATTCTAAATTTTGATGAGAGCAATTCTTAATTATTCTACCTGGTTTTAGTCTTCTTAAAAATGAAAAATTTGACTGTTGGTGATCTATAAGGATCATTTTTCAGCAAAAATAATTTTAGGCAATCAGATAATGGAAGTTATGTATCTCTTCCTTCTAGCAGACTTTATAGCTTTAACATTAACAGAAGGAAGGAGACTGTAGCTGCAACCCTCAGGCTAACAGTCACTGTCTTTTTAGGTCATGATCTGGCCGTTCAGAAGGATAATCTGAGAATGGCTCTTGGGCTACTCCTGGATATGGCTGAAGGATGTTGATAAAAGTTGATACTGTAGTTGATATGATATATCCTCTTGCCGGAGAATTTTTGGACTGCTTGCAGAAGTTAAATGAGAGTATTTTTCAGAATGTTCATTACAAGTAATTTCAATAATTAGAGAATGGAGAGGTATTTGTGGTAGTCCCTGGACGTTTTAATCATCTGCTCTGAGTATAAATACAGATGTACATCCAAAGGATAGTGGGATTATACATTTAGGTGTTTTAAAAAATTATAGTATGGTGCAATATTTTAATTTATTGCATTTTCCTAATGAAATTCATTTATACTAATTTTGGCTTCTTATTTTTGTCCTCAAACCATATAACATTATGATTATTACCTATAACATAAGAATTGTTTGAGGAAATTTTTATTTCAATTTATTTTAGGTTAAGGTAATTTTTAAGTAAATTTCAGAATATTTGAGAGTACATCAAACTCTTCAGTATATTGAACACAGTTGTGACAAAGCTTTACAAATCCTATTTTTACTTGAAATTACAAAAGATTTTACACTTTTAGTTATAAAATGGTAGATAAAAATGACAATATCAAAATTTTAAAGGTAAGACAATGTGTATATGTTTTGTCAAAATCTTCACTATTATAATGAGGAGATTTGCAGGAGGAGGAAGGTTATGATTTGAGTTTGTTTTCTTGTGTGATTCTTATGAGAGATTTTAACTTACTTTGGAAAAGTAAGTTCTTTTTTAAAGAAGAAAAGAAAAAGAACGTCCTATAAATATTTTCTAAAATATTTCTTCTCAAAGATTTAGATCTAAACACTCACTACTATGAACTATATTTTTTAAAAATCAGAGTAATCTTATGAAATAACAAAAAAAAATGTTTTTTTCCCAACATCTTTATTTAAAGCCAGGCATTTGTTGAAATAATAGCTGCTCATATTGAGAATAATTTATTAGGAGACAAAAGCATCAGATATTAGAATGTGTTGTGAATTTTACATAAATTATTTGTGATTTTTTATTAGTATGCTTAAAATATTATTTATATTTTCCAGAAAAATACATAGAGAAAAATGTTTAAATATTTGCCCATTATCACATGGCTGCAAGATATTAAAGAGCTGAGATTTTAATCCCTGAATGTTGAACTTCCAGGTCAATTCCACTACAAATATAATTTTTCTTGGCTCTGAATGGAACCTTTCTGATTGAGTAGTTTATAAATAATATTTAACCAAATAATTAATTTGTTACATAATTTTTGTAGAAAACATAAAAATACAGTGAGTTAATGTCACCTGGAATCATAAAAATCCCTGCTTTAGTCTATTACCTCAATCTGTATTCTGTACGGTATGATGTGTTTATGGGAACATGTATAAATGTGTCTCTGTGCATCTGTGACCTAATTATATAACTAAAAATGTATTCTGTTTCTTCCTTTATTGTGATATCATTGACTTGTGTTCAAATGTAATAGAAGATATTTCCATTTATAAACCTATTCTAAATTCTTCTATAAAAGAAAGCAGTTCTTAAGTTTGAACTTTCATTAGTTGAGTTTTGTGAAATTGAAGGGTATGAAGTCTATTATCAAAATTAGGAAATCAATTATTTACTTGCAATTATTTTTCTCCTTGTTCTTTAGTAAACTGGTTCTTAACTTCACCTGATATAATTTATCAGATTTTCATTAAAAAAGCATTTTTAAATATTATTAATAACTAGAGGCCCAGAGCACAGATTTGTGTACTGGTGGGGGTCCCTTGGCCTGGCCTGTGGGGATCGGGCTGAAACTGTCTCTCCCACATCCCCTGAGGGGTCCCAGATTGCAAGAGGGCTCAGGCCCTGAGGGACCCCACACTGGGCCTCTAGTATGCATATAAAATATTTGGTTAATCTCTTTCCCCCTCTGACCTCCCCGCTTCCCTCTGAGACTCATCAGTCTGTTCCATGTTTCCATGCCTGTGGTCTCTGCTCCTGTGTTGACCATCTGCTCCCTGGTGGTCAGTGTGCATCATAGCTAATGGCTGGTAGGCCAGTCAGCCAGTCAGTCAGTTGCTTAGGCTTTTATATATATATATATACTAGTGGCCTGGTGCACAAAATTGTGCATGGGAGGTGTCCCTCAGCCTGGCCTGCACCCTCTCCAATCTGGGATGTCTGACTGCTGGTATTGGGCCTAAACTGGCAGTCAGACATCCCTCTCACAATCCAGGACTGCTGGCTCCTAACTTCTCACCTGCCTGGCTGCCTGATCACCCCTAACCACTCTCCCTGCTGGCCTGCTTGCCCCCAACTGCACCCCCTGCCAGTCTTCTCTCCCCCAAATGCCCCCCTGCTGGCCTGCTTTCCCCTAACTGCCCCCCTTCTGCCAGCCTGATAACCCCCAACTGTCCCCCCTGACAGCCTGTTCACCCCTAACTGCCCACCCCTTGCTGGCCTGATTGCCCCTAATCACCTCTGCCTCGGCCCTGCCACCATGGCTTTGTCTGGAAGGACATCCAGAAGGTCTCCTGGTCTAATTAGCATATTGTCCTTTTATTAGTATAGAAATTATTTTTAATGGCATGTGGGTTTCTCTTCTGAGAACAGTTTGTCATTGGTTTGATCAGAATAATACCTTATATAATAGCTATTCAATTTGTCAAAAAATAAGTTAATGTTGGTCTCATTTTCCTTCATATGCCAAAATTGAGTATAGATATATTGCAAGAAAAACTTATCTGCTTAGAAAGAATATAAATATGAAGTAAAAGTATTCTATATTAAGTACTTCATAAAATTTGATTATTGGTTGTGAACTTTTTCTGTGTGCTCTGTGAATTTAAAATTAACTTGCATATAAATATCAAGTATACTTTGACAAGACCATGTAGATTATGCCTTACAGCTAAAGTCTGTAATCTCCATATAGTGAAACTGGAAAGGTGAGACTATTTAATGTTTCACAATTTATACAAAAAGAAACTGAATCTTAGCTTCCCATTTGGCCTTGACAAGTAATATGGTGATAATAATAAGTCACACTGTAATCTGACATCACCTTCAGTTCCTACTTTGCCTTCTAGTTTGCTACCAGTTTTATAACTACTGGTACATAAAGCTTCTATTCATACCCTGCCTCTATTATTACCAAAACTGATCCACATCTCTATTCACTCACCAAAGAAAATCTGTCCTATATATAATAGCAATGCAGTTAATGAAGTAATCAGTTTAAATATTGTACTCTAATGGTGTACATTGTAGAGACTTTTGCAGGCACTCTGGCTTTTAGGAGACAATTTCGAATGTAATTTCTGAAGTGCACTGTTATTTAGAATGAATTGCATGACAAATTTAATGCATTTGATATTTCTCCTTGACATTAGTACTATACATACCTTTTTGCTCACATTTTTTGGTATTGAAAAAACTTCTTCCTCTCTTCTTATGTGGAGTAGCAGACTGACACTTTGAAAAGAAACTGTGTTGGGTTGGGGCAGGGCTGGATAGTAAGAGGAAACCCATATGGTGTAGCCTCAGATCTTTCACTTGGAGTAGTTTCTAACACCAACTGAAAGTGCTTATGGGAACATCTAATGCATTTTGTGAACTAGTTCCATGCAACACGTTTTGTTTAATTTATTCAAACTACTAGAGGTCTGATGCACAAAAGTTGTGCACTCAGGGTTCCTCAGCCCGACCTGCACCCTCTCACAGTACAGGAGACTTTGGGGGATGTCTGACTGACGGCTTAGGCCTGCTCTCCATGAGAAGTGGGCTTAAGCTGGCAGTCAGACATCCTTTGCACTGCCGCAGAGGCAGGAGAGGTTCCCACCACTGCTACTGAGCTCACCAGCCATGAGCCTGGCTTCTGGCTGAGCAGCACTCCTGAGCATCTGCTCCCTGGTGGTCAGTGCATGTCATAGTGACTGCTCATTCCACCGTTTGGTCAATTTGCATATTAGCCTTTTATTATACAGGATATGTAATAATCTATTAATCTCAAAATTTGTTCTACAGGGGGAAGAAAGGCAGTTTGTGTTATACCTATATGTCAGTGAGAAGTTTGAACATTTTTGCAATTACGGAAAACTTGGTCATAAAATTTTAAGAACTATGGGAGAAAGAAAACAGACTTTGGACTCAGTTCTTAATTCTACATATTAGTGGTTGTATGTCCTCTGGTAGGTCACTTAACCTTATGAATTTTAGATTACTCAATATATAAAATAGACATTATTACAACACTCAGTTCATTTAGGTGAAGTAAAGTTTGCATAGTTGAAATATCTGGAGTGTTAACCAGGGACAGAATTATTACTTACCCTTCCTCTTAAATTTCAGGAAACCTGAAATGGGCCAATGTTATAATTAATGTCTTTTTAGTATATGTGTGTGCCCGTATGCAGCTAGAGAGATGTCCGAAACATAGTGGGTGCTTAGAAATAGTTTCCATTTTTGGTTAACAGGGCTAATAATTAGTTGATACATATCTGGACAGTGGCTAAACATGAAATTTGAAGCAGTCCAGTAAGGAAGGAAGAAATGCTTTATGACAGACATTGTTTAGAATTGTTGGCACAGGGTGATGATAAAATGTATACCACTTTTATTCTATTTCATTTTTGTCTATAAATTCTCTATAGAGGAACCACCCTATCCAACCACCCTTATTGCATTCCCTTTGTAAACATTGTTGACTGAACTGGCTGTTTTGGCTATTGCCTAATCATAATTAGTCTCTTTCCATATCTCCATGGTGTCTGTTTCTGATAGTTCATGCTGATAACAGCCCCAAGGTGAAATTTGTTAATATCATTCCTAGATATGAAGAAACTTGACATTTAAAGAATTATAAGGATATTGAGGAATCCAGTTGATTTCCATACATCTCCTAAATCTTTTAAGATGCTATATTTCTGATTTGATTGGCTGTATGTAATATAACTACATTATTAAGAATCATGGGATTAAAAGAGTCTTATGGAAGGCCTTGATTTTTCAAACACAAAGAATAATCCTTACCATGTTTAACTTTTACCAATATCCAGACTGTTAAACATATTTTAAAAAGGGGTCTTTAGGCACAGGATAAAAATTACTTTGATATTATAGCATAGACCTTTATTTCAGCTACTTCAAAGTTGCTGTCTTCCATTTCTTCTCCAAAATTCTCAAATTCCTTGGTTCTTTTTTTCTAGTACTGCACCTCCTATTCACTATTTAACCCACTAGTTTCCATTCTCAGCACACAGCTAAAAATGCTATTATTTATGAAGGTCACCAAGGAGTTCATAACTCCCCAATTTAATGAACTTTACTTCATTTTGTATTATTGAAATACTATTCAATTTATTCCTAAGTTTCTTCATTCTTATTTTTACTATATTTTTATGAGCACATTTATCTCTTTCCACATTCTATATATTTGTTTTACAGAATTCCCTAACCCATTGCTCTTCTTACTTCACAAACTCATTTATTTTTGTGTCATCAGTGACCTTGTATATGTTGATTCCCAAATCTGTTAGTTTAAGACTAGACTTTGAGGACAACACTTGAGGTAGATATTTGTATATACTATAATCATACGTTTGTTTTTTATTCCCACCTCTCCACCTAGATATTCTACAGTTATATCAAAATAAACTCTAAAACTGAATCAGTTGTGTGTATGCTTTAAATATTTTTGTATTATGAGTTTCTATTACTACTATCAATTTATCTTCCAACCCTAAGATACTGGTTGATATTTTGAATCATCCTTTACTTAATTTAATGAGTGATCTATTTATAAGTTTCCTTAATTTTCATTTCTGTTTTAGCTTCTCAAGTTCAAGACTTTCCTCTCCATAATCTATAATAATAAAAGCACAATTTGCTAATTAGACCAGATGTCCTTCTGAATGACCTTCCAGACAAAGCCACGGTGGGCGGGGGCCAAAGCAGAGGCAGCCGCTGTGGTGGGCAAGGGCCAAGGCAGCCATGGTGGTGGTGGGGGCTCATCCTCTTGCATGAATTTTGTGCATCAGGCCTCTAGTCTATACATATAAAAGGCTAATATGCTAAGTGTCCATAGCAACACCTGGCTTCCTCTCCCTAGCAACTAGCCTCCTTGGAGTTTCTTTAGCCCAGGAACATGACTTGCTTTACAGCCAGGTGGAAACATTTTACACTGTAACTAAATGTCTGTGAAGCATTTTCCCATGCCTCATCTCATTTGATCCTCACAGAAGTCCTGGAGTAGGTAGATAGGAGACTCAGTGGAATCCTATTTTCTTTTCATTAGCTGGAAAACGGAGATTTAGAAAGCTTAGAAACTTGACCCAACTGAAAAGAAGTAAGAAATGGTGGACCTTGAAAATGACTTAAAGTTTTCTCACTGCACAGAATATAGTCAAACACTGCTGCAGTTAAATATTAAAACCTGTGTTCTCCCTGCATGATCTACAATAACAATTGGTTTCGTGTTGATATTTACTGCTGTTTTCTGACAATTACCTGAAAGAGAAGTTGGGGTGCTTCACTGGGCTGGAAAAAGTTTAGCTAAATCAGAAAGCAAGTCTAATTAAGCAAGTATATATATTTATATAAAGCTCTCACTGGCACCCATTGCACATGTGTGTTTCAATCTGTCATTGTCGATCATGAATTTGGTTGACACCTACTATACAGAAAGGGCGAATAGCGATATTAAAATATTTCTTCTAATTAATTTCCTTTCAATGTGCATGAATCCGTGCACCAGGCCACAAGTTGGATATAATTATTGTAGAAATATCCTAAGTGGTTCTTCTGATTTTGATCTTATCTTACTATACCAATACTCTAGAGAGTCAACATAAAGTGCTATAATGCATATATAATTGTGTTATTTTGCATTGTGTAGCCTGTCTAAAAATATAACATCACACTGTCACATTTCTATTTTTCTGTTTTGCCTAGGGCTTACTCCATTGGCTAGTTTAAAACACACACACACACACACACACACACACACACACACACACACAAATGCAAAATCAAATCCTGTAAACTGAGTCCAAGGAGTCAGTGGCTTTATTGGATTCAGCTCATAACACTTGAAACTATGATCATCCATCAGTCAAGCTCCATTCTGTGCCTCCATGGCTGCTTTTATTAACACACAACATTATTATTGCAATCAGGTGATGTTTCTATGATGTTCTCCCTTACATGTTGTTATGACCATTAAATATTGCTGATAGAGTTTCAACATAGTTTCTTGGACCAAAAAGGAGTTCTCTCTACCCAGTATTACTCTAAATCATGATATCTGATACCACCAAAATTTTTGTTTCCAATGAAATAATGTTTGAGTATACAGTAACACACACACACACACACACACACACACACACACACACACACACACACACACACACACTTTTCCCCAAACATATGTTCATAGTGGTTAGGCTGTTTTGTTTAAAAATAATTCTGGTATAAGACTTGCTTTTGCAATAACAAGATATTTTCAATGATAATCAAGGCCCAAGTATTAACCCATTCCATTATGATTGTTTCTTAACTCCAAAAAACCTTGTTCTTTTAACCTACCAAATGTCTTCTCTCTGGGCTCAAAAATCAATGTTAGATATTCCAATAACATTGATCTTCTCAAAGTAAGGAATAAGAAACTTGATTCACTTGTGTTTTTTTTCTCAGAAAGGAAGGACACTATCTTACCCCTGCTAAAAATGTTTTTTCTTTTTTATTTGTTTTTAAAGATATTTTTATTGACTTTTAGAGAGACAGAAAGGCAGAGGGAGAGAGAGAGAGAAGGAGAGAGAGAGAGAGACATCTATGTGAGAGTGAACTACCAGGGATGCAGCCCGCAACCTGGGCAGGTGCCCTGACTGGGAATCAAACCAGCAACCTATCAGTGTATGGAACAATGCCCAACCAATTGAGCCACACTGTCCAGGGCTCATTTCCCTTTTAATACTAGTGCCCACTGCCCAAATTCATGCACATTAAGAGGAAATTAATTAGAAGAAATATTTTAATATTGCTATTTGCCCTTTCTCTATAATAGAGGTGTCAAACAAATTCATGATCGACAATGACAGATGGAAACACACGTGTGAGATTGGTGCCAGTGAGAGCTTTATATGTATCATGCATGCATGAGTCAACTTAGCCTTTTATAGCTATAGAATAAACTTGCTTAATTTGACCTGCTTTCTGATTTAGCTAAACTTTTCCAGCCCAGTGAAGCATCCCAACTTCTCTTTCAGGTAATTGTCAGCAACACAGCAGTAAATATTAACATGAAGCAGATTGTTATTATAGATAACACAAGGAGAACAAAGGGTAAAATATTTAACTGCAGCAGTGTTTGACTATATTCTGCACAGTGAGAAAACCTGAAGTCATTTTCAAGGTCCACCATTTCTTACTTCTTTTCAGTTGGGTCAAGTTTCTAAGCTTTCTAAATCTCCGTTTTCCAGCTAATGAAAAGAAAATAGGATTCTACTAAGTCTCTTATCTACATACTCCAGGACTTCTGTGAGGATCAAATGAGATGAGGCATGGGAAAATGCTTCACAGACATTTGGTTACAGTGTAAAATGTTTCCACCTGGCTATAAAGCAAGTCATGTTCCTGGGCTGAAGAAACTCCAAGGAGGCTAGTTGTTAGGGAGAAGCAGCCAAGCATTGCTAGGTGACATCATTACCCGGATGGGTATATTAGCTTAGCATATTAGCCATATAAATATTATGTTTTATACATCAGTAAATGCCATGCAAAATCAAATGTAATTCCCAAGGTTTGTGTATATTCTATATATAAATATAGCATTCTTATTAACAGATTATTTTAGGTTATTTATGGTAAAATGTTTTCTTTATTAATAGATTTTATAGATGAATCTTTTTTTTGTTAATATTCCTTTAGAATTAATTCCCTTTCCTGGAATTACTTTAAGAATATTTTCAAGTTTTTTATAAACATGCTTAGTTATTTTCTATAAATTTGTCAAATTTTATAGTCATTTCAACAGTATATAGGAGTGCCTCTTTCTCGTGTTTAATAGGACTACTTTAGCATTCTTAAAAAAAAAATATTTTATGATTTTTTACAGAAAGGAAGGGAGAGGGATAGAGAGTTAGAAACATCAATGAGAGAGAAACATAAATCAGCTGCCTCCTGCTCACCCCCTACTGCGGATGTGCCTGCAACCAAGGTACATGCCCTTGACTGGAATAGAACCTGGGACCCTTCAGTCCGCAGGCCAATGCTCTATCCACTGAGCCAAACCAGTTAGGGCTGCTTTAGCATTTTTAATGATAAGAAAGTATCTCACATTTTAATTTCATGGATTTTTAAAGTAATCACATCTGGTTCTTTTTCCCCACATATATGTGTGTGCTATTTAGAAGGTCCCATTAGATGTCGCAATGAACTGACATAACATTGTTAGTTTTTACTGTTTGGCAAATCCCATCCTCCTTAATCTGGCCCCTAAGGTCACTTATTATTAAGACTTCTGATGTCCAAATAACACCACTGTTGTTATGTGCCAACGGAGTGATTTTTCTAACTGCTCCTCTTGAAGATGCTGATGTTCACTAAAATTTGCATTTCCTGCCACACTTAAAAGCATCTTGTTATGTTCTATGAAAATATCAGGAAAGCAATCCTATTTCCTTGTAAACAAGTTTTATTTTCTTATATACTGCCATCATTCTGTCTACCTCTAAGATATTTTCCTCATAATAGTCTCTTTTGTTCTGATTCTGTTAACTCTAAGAATGAGCACTTTAGTTGTTCACTCATGAAAAGTGACACCCAGCAACCTTTATTCATGCCATTCAGAAATGTTGAAACCATCTAAATTCCCACCAAATCAGCTAATATTTACTCCCTGTTATGCAAGGAACTCCCCCCATCCCTCCAGGTAATTGTGGCTCCTATCACATACCATGGGCCAATTACCTAAATATACCAGAAATCAGATGTACTGTGGAATACTTTAAGTCATTGAAGTTATCTATTTTTATACTTAGACCAGAGTATAGGAGAACTGAAAGTAAAGAAAGAGTTATTTCATTCCATGGTAATTTTTTTTTTTTTATTCAGGGGTTTTACTTAAGTCCATGATGTCCACGGTCCAACCGAATTTATGTGAAACATTCTTTTTGAATTGCATATTTTTTCCTAGCTATTGCAGAAGCTGTGAGAGAGAGCTCTGTAACTCAGAATTATGTTTAATAATAAAACTGCATGACTTCAGCCTTCAGTAGGTCGTCTACATTTCTAGTTATGACAGAAGCTTTGTGAGAGAAAGGTATTATGTAGGCCAAGGGCTTATAGAAAAATTTTAGTTTGTGTGTGTTTGTTTTTTGTTTGTTTTGCTTTTTTTAAAGTCCTGGTTCTTTTATGCAGTGATAAAGTAAGAGAAAGTGATTTGGGGTTTTTCAGTAAAAAAAGATAATGCTGAGGGCAAAGTGTTCTCTGTTTAATATTACCCAGCAATTCTTAATTGAAAAGTTTTATCTTTTTTGAAAACAGTAGGGAAATAAGTTGGATTGACCTTT
The DNA here is from genome assembly GCA_025583905.1 of Ia io. Classification (NCBI taxonomy): domain Eukaryota; kingdom Metazoa; phylum Chordata; class Mammalia; order Chiroptera; family Vespertilionidae; genus Ia; species Ia io. Next base: position 54,907,938 of record JAJQQW010000003.1, read on the forward strand.
CTGATGAGTACATTATTGAAAATATTTATCATCTGATGTTCTTTTTTTTCCCCCTATCCACTTCTCACTGACCTTTATGGAATAATTCCGAATTAGATTTGAATTTCCTTTGGCCTTTGTGATATTTACTATTGAAATACCATTTGCTTTGTGGGTCATTTTAAGGAGGTTCCTTTATGCACATAGCATTACTATAAATGAAGCAGAGACACTTCATGAGGTCTTTCTTCTCTGCATTTTATATCCTCTTAACCAGTGTTTCCTTTCCACATGTATACTTTAATTCCGGAATATACTGTTTTTTATTATAAACAAAGAATATCTTAATGGTTTTAGTAGGACAATTAATGATTTGATTATTTAATAGATGGTGAAGATAAGCTAATGCAGATAAGATATAAGTTTAATGAGCAAAAGCTTAGATATTTTCAAGTAACATTATTTTTCAATTCTGTGCAATGTAATTTAACAAAGATATTTTGAACACCTAGTGTTTATAATGCCCTGTGGTAGGTATAGGAGATATAGAGAAAAAAAGCAGCCCTAGATAGTTTGGCTCAATGGATAGAGCATCGGCCTGTGTACTCAAGGGTCACGGGTTCGATTCTGGTGAAGAGCACATGCCCAGGTTACGGGCTCGATCCCCAGTAGGTGGTGTGCAGGAGGCAGCATTCAATGATTCTCTCTCATCATTGATGTTTCTATCTCTCTCTCTCCCTCTCCCTTCCTCTCTGAAGTCAATAAAAATATATTTTAAAAAAAGGCAGCCACTTCACAATTGCAATATTCATAAAGTTTAGAGACTAGCAACGTAGACTATGTTGCTGTAGTGTCACCTATGTGTTTCCCAGTCATGTACCAATGAGATAGGCTGGTGATCTAATATAGATAGACAGCTTTGTCCCTCTCAGTTGTTCTCAACCTTTCTAATGCCGCGACCCTTTAATACAGTTCCTCATGTTGTGGTGACCCCCAACCATAAAATTATTTTCGTTGCTACTTCATAACTGTAATTTTGCTACTGTTATGAATCATAATGTAAATATCTGTGTTTTCCGATGGTCTTAGGCTCTACAGCAGCGGTTCTCAACCTTTCTAATTCGTGACCCACAGGTTGAGAACCGCTGCTGTAGAGCCTAAGACCATCAGAAAACACAGATATTTACATTATGATTCATTAACAGTAGCAAAATTATAGTTATGAAGTAGCAACGAAAATAATTTTATGGTTGGGGGTCACCACAAGATGAGGAACTGTATTAAAGGGTTGCGGCATTAGAAAGGTTGAGAACCACTGCTAGATCATCCAGGGATTGGGGTTCTTATGTCTCTTTTCTCCTCTCCCTCATCTGTTGCCATTATGTGCACAGTTAAATTTGGTTACCAGAACCAAGTCCAAGGCCCAAACCATGGAAGGAGAAAAAAGGAGAGCCAAAGCCCAGTTTTTGTTGTTGTTTTTAGGGACAGATGTAAACTTCAAACAATTGGCAATGATTTAATTACACAATCACATCTACAAAGGGATGGAAACGGATTCTGTCTGTGCAGCCATGTACTAAATTAAAACTTAGTACAAATAATGAAAGAAAGAAGGTAAGATTGGAAAATGAGAAATTACTAGCAGTATGAATGTGCTTTTACAAAAATAAAATATTAACTCCTGTAAAGTGCTAGAGTAGAGAAGGGTAAATATCGGAGCATGATGTGGGTTGTTGTGAATGTTTCATGTGTGCTTTTGAACTTGGTGTTAATGTTGGTTTGAACTTCAGTATATACAGATGGAAATAAAGGGTTCTGAAGATGGGAGTCAATATGGCATAAGGTGTAGGGATGAGAATGTGTGTGTGAAATACTAGGGAAAGAGAGTAATCTGGCTTAAGAAGTGGAATGAAGTTTTGAGATTTTTAACACAAAGGTTTTACACATAATACAGGGATTCAATGTGTATTCTTTAGAGGTATAATATTGGAGTAATACATCTATAAAAGGAAGATAACAGTAGAATCATTTAGAATGCCAAAAAATACTTATGGTGACAGATAACCAAGATCTGAAGCACTAATGCTGGAAAGCAGATTTGAAGTGTTGAATTGTGTTTTTATTTTCTATTCACTAATAAAAAGATTTTAAATAATGTAATGTAATCCTGGGAATGTCTATAATTAGTAACACTTTAAGTTATTAATTAATATGATTCTATCCTGATTGCTTTGTTTTAAATATCTACAAAAATATTTTCAGATATGCCAATAAAAAGATAACCTATGTTACACTAGAGTTAATTTTTTTATTTTACTTTAATTTGACTTAAAGTGATTAATGTATTCAGTTTCCCGGGAATTCTTCCAGTGTTATTATTCATGATATTTGTGGTAGTCAGCACGTAAAGAAATAAAATAAGATACAATTTTAAACATATAGCAAAGACCAATGACTTGGCTTCAAAATGTTATGCTTATTCCATAGAAATTTACAATCAGATAAAGAAGCCCATCATTACATATTCCTAAAATATTGACTCAGAATGCCAATAAGGATTCCACAGTAGTGATTTTGAAAGTATATGTTAAGTACTATAAGAAAAACAGTAGCTAATTTGCTAATTTCCGTTTGTTTTTCTCTACATTTTTCAGGATGAAAGATATATTTTTTTAATTTTCCTCTATTATCATGGATGGATGTGAGGGGGAAAATCATGACATTGTTGAAAAAACTTTAATAAACCTGTTCCTGTCCTAATTTGATTACTTTCAAGCTGTGTCTTTGTGTTCCTGTTATCTACTGTATCATTATAAACCGCCCCAAAATGTAGTGGCTTAGAACCAAAACAATAATTTGTCTTGCTCACAAATCTACAATTTGAGATTGGTGGGGAGGGGGTAGTTCATCTCTGTTCAGTGTTATCAGCTCAACTGGATCAAGTTTAGCTGAAGGATCCATCTGAAAGTGGCTGGCAAACTAATGCCAGCTATTAACTGGTGGTCTCAGTTCTTGTCCATGTGGGCCTCTCTTCATGGATTGCTTGGGCATTTTTCCAAGAGCAAATATTCTAAGAGTGGAGGCCAATCTCTGATGAACTAGGCCAGGAAACTGATATAGCATTACTTCTGCCAAAGCTATTGGCCAAAGTTGTCTTAGAGGCAAAACTGATCAAAAAGAGGATACCCAGTGGAGTCCTGGTAAACTCCCCCCCAAAACCAAGCACTGATTTGTAGCATTGACCAATTTCTTTGGTGTAAATATTCTCACTGTGGCAGAATTACAGCTACAGACATTACATCAGTTAACAGAGTTGAAAAGAGATGAGAAAAGTGTATTCTTAATAGCTAGTAAAAGCAGGTTCCAAAACACGTCTTCATATACCCAACCTGTCAAAGGCAGCTCTTGTGTGGCCACCTTTAAACTGCCACACATTGGGAATCTCAGTGAAATATATAAATCTGGAGATTTATTTAGATACAAATAGCATTCCTACTTTTGAGACAATATATAATTTTTAGAAATGTCTATAAATATCGTATACTCTTTTCACCAGTATGTGAGCTATAACAATTAAAATAGTTTCACAAGGTTTATTATATAGTTTTAGAATTAAAATATTAGATAGTAAAGTAACGTCATATTATCTGGAAGGAAGCTGTTCCACATTCAATTTCCAAGTATTTACAATTACAACCTATCTTTGTCCTTAAATCTGCAAACCAATGTAGAAACCTTTTCTATCTTACAAATAAAAAAGAGTTCACACAATTTCACTGAGATTCCCAAAGTGTGGCTGGTTAAAGGTGACCACACGAGATCTGCCTTTGACAGGTTGGGTATATGAAGTCATGTTTTGAAACCTGCTTTTACTAGCTATTAAGAATACACTTTTCTCATCTCTTTTCAACTCTGTTAACGGATGTAATGTCTGTAGCTTTAATTCTGCCACAGTGAAAATTCTGCTGGCACCGGCTTCCCTCGGAGCTCTGGCTTGGTCCAGAATGTTGTCCGGTCTAATTAGCATATTATGCTTTTATTATTATAGATATTGGGTAGAGGAGGCCCAGAATCAGATCTCTTAATTTGCTTAGTAATGTTCCTTCTACTCAAATGCATTAAAAAAACTGGTTTTGTGATCTCAAAGAATATGCCAGGGCAATGAGAAACAGTCTTAGTATGATATTTTTACAAAAAGGAAAACTTTTTTCTATAGATTGATAATTTTCTAAATCATATTTAGTGTGTTTGAATAAAAGTTGACCCAGTTTCACAAACAGCACTTTGTTTTGAAGTTAAGAAAATATTTAAAAGCAGATTACTTCATCAGTATATGCCATGTGCATTTTAAACCCACAAGTACATAGCAACACTTTTTAAAAATTTATCTTTATTGTTGAAGGTATTACAGATGTCCCCCTTTTTTCCCTCTCATTGACCTCTTCCACCCCACCTCCAACCCCTCCCCAGGCATTCCTCATAGGCTATGCATATATGCATATAAATTCATTGGTTAATCTCTCCCCTTACCCCCTCCCTGCTTCCCTCTGAAATAAGAATCCTATTAAATATTTCAAAAATTATAATATTCTCATATTTATTTCTGAGCTTTTAAGACAAATCTCTTTTATGAATTATATTTCATAAATATATTCCTAATACTCATAATCATTGATTTTAGTCAAGATCTTTATGTTGTTACTGATTTTAATTCTCTCTTCATCCCATAAAGTGTTTTATAAACTACTTGCAAAAAACCTTGCCTAAATTTTAAAGAATGAATTACTATGCTTTTATATTCTTTGCTATCCTCCTGTCTATGCAGTAAGTGTTCTACTATTTAATTGTTCTTTTTAAATTGTAAAACTCTCTGTTATAGGATATAACGTAAGAGGACATTCATTGAAAAAAATGTCAGAATTTCATTTAGAGGTATAAGTCTAAAAGTAAAAAAAAAAATACAAAAATGCTTAGTGATTGAGACAATAGTTTCTTATTGAATTGATTTTATATTAATTTAATTCCTAGAAAATTTATTTAAATATATACATTTTCTCTTCTATAAGTAATAATTTCAGGAAAATGTAGTATTTCATATAATTTCTGCTAAACACTTTTCTTCTAGTACTTTTCCTAACTAGTTTGAGATGAAAAAATGTCACAAAACAAATAAGAATGAATGAAACTTACGTGTGTGTATAGCCATGAATTGATCTCAAAAACACAATTTAATGACAAAAACATGCTTCACCATAATATATAGTATACAGTTGAGCAGGTGTTGAATAATAACTGTTTTATTATAACATTGATGAGAAACAAAATTGCTTCCTGGGTGGGGGGGGGGGCACTGTCTATGTGAAGTTTGCATGGTCTTCCCATGTCTGTGTGGGTTTTCTCCAGGTCCTCCAATTTCATGTGTAAATTGTCCCAGTCTGAGTGAAAGTATGGGGTTGGCTTTGGCCACTGATGACACTGAACTCAAATAACCAGTTAGAAATCATTATCTTTCATCTTTCTTAAATGTACATACAACTCATTTATGTAAATATGTAATATAAGAAGTGTTTTAGATCTTTATTTAGAAGTTTTATAATGTTTTTATGACCAGAAATATGCTGTGGGAATTTAACTCTTGTTTGTTTCAGTTAGCCTATGTGAAAGTTTTAAGTCCCAGTTTTAAAGTCCCAGTTTTCAAGAACCAATCCACAAAGTAAGGACTAACTTATATTTTCTATACAAATAACACAATATTTAAATATCATTATTGAATGCATATTTCTTTGATTCATCCCAAAACTAATGGTCTTGCCACATTAGTGGACAAAGAACTGTTTAAGAACCTGGAGAGTCAAAATTCCTGCCTTCCTGGTGTGTAGTCTAGTGATAGGAGGCAGTAAACAAGCAAGCATTACCCATATTACAGGCACTTTATTATCTTTTTAAAATGTTTTATTGATTTTTAAGAGGGAGAGGGAGAAAACCATTCATGTGAGAGAGAAACATTGATTGGCTTCCCCCCCTCCTGACCCCCCATATACAGGGGATCAAACCTGCAACCTTGGGCATGTGATCTGACTGGGAGTCGAACCAGCAACTTTTCAGTGCAAAGGATGACACTCAACCAACTGAACCACACCAATCAAGGCAATATATGCACTTTAGGCTGATAACTACAGTGGAGAAAACAAAGATGGGAGTATAGAGGGACAGTTTGTGTTGAGGGTGGGGAATATCACTGCATTTTTTAAAAGGGGGTCTCCTTGGGAAGGTATAATTGGGCAAATACATAGGAGGAGTGAAACCCTGAGCCATGCAGATATCTGAAGGAAGAGTATTCCCATCATAGGGAGTAAATGCAATGGACCTGAGAAGGGAATATGCCTGTTGTCATGGAGGAAAAGCAAAAGGGAAGGGACCCAGCCCATGAACCACGAGGTCAGGGTTTGATTCGCAGTCAGGCCACATGCCCGGATTGCAGGCTCGATCTCCAGTGTGGGAGATGCAGGAAACAGCCAATCAGTGATTCTCTCTCATTGATATTTCTATCAAATGATTTATTATGAACTATTCCCAGAAGAACATCATAAACCAGTGGTGTATATAATCAAGGAAGGAAAGGGAAGGAGCAAAACAAGACTATAATTTCAGCCTGAGTCCTAGACTCAGTCTGATCCTGCAGAGGAGTCCTGGAGTACAAATCACCTGACTCCAATATACCTGGTTTTTTATATCTCAGCACAAGCCAGTTCTCAAGCCTAAAGGACTGTAAGTTCCCAGAGACTCAGATCTCTGAGGGCAAACTGGCTGCAGCTGCTTAGGACAGTTTTCAGAAGAGTCCATCCTGTTCTGTTAGAAGTAGAGAGTGGAAGGGCGCAGAATCAAAGACAGGGGACAGTGCATCTGAGGAAAGTACCCAAAATATAGCTACAGGGCTAAAGATTGCAGAGCATATTGTCAATGTTGTGAAGGCTGAGGGAGTAGATATACTGTATTACCTTTGACCTATTTTGGTGACTTGGACCAGAGTGGTAACAATGGAGGAATTGAGAAATGTTTGGATTCAGGTTAATTTTGATTTTGAAGCAAACAAGATTACTACATACATTTTTGAAAAATGAGATGGGGATAAAGGCAGCAACAAAAAACAGTCAAGGAGAATTTCAAAGGATTTGAAATGATCAACTTAAAACAAGGAGTTTGTAAAAACAAATATAACAGAGGAATAATTTTTTTAGGGGGGCACAATCATATCAATAGCTCAGTTTTTGATACTTTAATTTAGAAATACCTATTAGCCATTCAAGTGATAATGTCAATAGGTGTTTTGATAAGTGGGTCAAGTATGGGGAGAGATTCTGCCAGAGATATAAATTTGGAACTCTTCATGGTATAGAAATATACTTAGAGTATGAGACAATGAAATTCCTGAGAAAGTACATATAAGCCAAAAATATTTTAAGGCTAGATAGCTGGAGTACTCCAAGATCTATATAAGAGAACATGAGGAGAAAGAAACAAAGGAAATTCAGAAACAGGGGGTCAGTGAGGTAGGTGCCAAATCAAGGAAGATACTTGGAAGCCAAAGAAGAAAGTGCGTCTGAGCATTTGTACAGTGGGTAGAGCGTTGTCCCAACATGCCAAGGGTGTGTTTTTTATCTCTGGGCGGGCATTTGCAACAATCAACCAATGAATGCATAAGTGGAACAACAAATTGATGTTTCTCTCTCCCTCCCTCCCTACATTTCTCTCTAAAATTCAATAAATTAAAAACAATAATTAAAACAATAAAATGTTTCTAGAAAGAGAGTGACTGTGTGAGATGCTATGTTTCCAGATGACAATGAAGAATTGAATATTATATTTGGCAACTTAGAAATCACTGGTGGTCTTGACACTTGACTAACATATTTTGATGTCATTGTGGTGGCAAAAGCCTGGCTGGAGTGGATTTGAGGTGAAAGGGAAGAAGTAAGATAAGAGGAAGCAAAATGAAGCATATACAGTTATGAAGTTTTGTTGCGATAGAAGAGAAGCAGAAACAAATTAATGGGGAGAAGCCTTATGGTTTTGTTATTTAATACAATAAGAAGGTGGTTTTGTACTATACTGTACTGTAAGTATTGATGCAGTAGCAAGGCAGAAATAAGAGAAGGAGTATTTCTGGAGCAATGACTTGAAACAGCACTGAGGATGGGGAATTGAATGTGTAACTGAAAGTGTTGAATCTAGAAATGAATCTGGTGGTTTATTAATGAAAGAACATGAACACATTTAGGGAAAAATGTAGGAGCTTGTGGGTATTCTCTTTATTCTTCTATTCTGTCAGTAAAATATAAGTAGGAGTAGTAACTGGGAATGTTGAAGAAAATATAAAATAGTCATCTTTCACAATGGAGAATGGATGGATTCTAGAAAAATTATGTGATTGTGAAATAGCAGTGAGTGTTCAATTTAAATTATTAATCAGGAATATAAATTGGAAGGTTTCATCAAGATGCTTTTTCTTTAGCCATATTCAATAAATTAGATTTGGGACCAGGGTTCTAGTGTGGAAAAAGTAAGAGAGTTGAAAGGGAATGAGGGTATTTGCAACAAAATGACCACAACAATTGATAATGCAATTTAGTCAGTTTATGGGGGAAGAAAAAGATATAGGGTTATCATCCTCTCTAATAAAAAGGTAATATGCAAATTAACCATCACTCTGCTACACAAGCCACGCCTACCAGCCAAGCCACGCCCACCATCCAATCAGGGTGAGTATGCAAATTAACCCCAGCCAAGATGGCTACCATTGGGTTTCACTGGCAACAGAAGAAGCCAAGCTTTCCACACACTCTGGCAGACCCAGGCCTCCACTCAAGGATACAAAGTTTCAATTATAGAAATGGCAGCAGCCATGGATTAGCAGGAGGCTTGGCTCCGCTCCAGGCTACAAAATTTCAATTGTAGAAGGTAAATAAATTCCAGATACCAGGGCCTCTGCTTGGGTCACCAGGGGTGTGGCTGGCCTGCAAACCACCATAGGCCCCTCGCCCAGGCCTCTCCACACCCCAAGGGAACCCCACCCTGATCCAGGACACCCTTCAGGGCAAACCAGCTGGCCCCCACCCATGCACCAGGCCTCTATCCTATCTAATAAAAGAGTAATATGCAGATTGACCATCACTCCAACACACAAGATCAAGATAGCTGTCCCTATGTGGTCAAAGATCCTGCCCCCATATGGACACAACATGGCCAGCAGGGGAGGGCAGTTGGAGGCAATCAACCCTGCAGGGGATGGCAGTTAGGGGTGACCAGGCTGGCAGAGGAAGGAAGTTGGGGGCAAACAGGCTGGCAGGGGAGCAGTTAGACATCAATCAGGCTGGCATGGGAGTGATCAGGGGGTGATCAGGCTGGCAGATAGAAGCAATTTAGGGACAATCAGGAAGGCAGGCAGGCGAGCAGTTGGGAGCCAGCAGTCCTGGATTGTGAGAGGGATGTCCGACTGCCCGTTTAGGCCCTATCCCACCGGGTCGGGCCTAAACGGGCAGTCAGGCATCCCTCGAGGGGTCCCAGATTGGAGAGGGTGCAGGCTGGGCTGAGGGACACCCGCCCCCTCCGTGCACGAATTTCATGCACCGGGCCTCTAGTGAAACTATAAAAAGATGAAAGTGTTAATTGGTTGTAGATTATGATGGGTTAAAAAACTGTTGTAATTGAAGTAATACAGTTAGTGAGTTGGAAAAGAAATGTTAATAAGATAGAGACGTATTTGAAATTGCAATTAGTTTAAGGAAGAGGTGGCTGTTAATGATCATCCAAAGATCTAGAGAACTGCCTGGATGGCATGGCTCTGCAGTTGAATGTCAACCTAGGAACTGAGAGGTTATGGTTCAATTCCTGGTCTGAGCATATTGCTCAGGTTGTGGGCTCGATCCCCAATATGGGGTGTGCAGGAAGCAGCCGATCAATAATTCTCTCATCATTGATGTTTCTCTCTCTCCCTTTCTCTCTGAAATCAAAAAAATTATATATTAAAAAAAAAAGATCAAGAGAACTAACTTGTGGTCATGTTTCTAAAGTAGAGTATAAGATGGTTGGACATGTGAGCAGATAAAGAAAGAGGCAATATATAAATACAAAACAACAAAAATTGTCTGTTTTTATACATTGCTGGATATCAAATGACTAGATCATTTTCAACCCGATATTAGGCACTAGAGGAATATTAAGTAAATGAATGAATGATAAAGTATGTTAACATGCTGACTTTAAATAGATTTGATAATTTCCTGTTTAATTTTGTAGCAATATCTTAATCAGTTCTGGCTGCCATAACAAAAGAACCATAGACTGGGTAGCTTATAAACAAGACAAATTTATTTCTCATAATTCTGGAGACTGAAAGTCCAAGATCAGGGTGACAGCGTGGTCAGAGGAGGGTCTTCAGAATTCTTGTATCATCACATGGTAGAAGGGGCAAAGAAGCTCTCTCGGGCATCTTTTATAAGGTCATTAATCTCATTCATAAAGACTCCACCTTCATGATTTAATTATGTCCCAAAGCTCCCCACTTCCTAATACTATCACATTGGACACAGGATTTCAACATATGAATTTTGGGAGGAAACAAAGATTCAGACCATAAAAAGTGGGAAGCAAAGTAATAAAACTGGGCTGTTAAAATTTTATCAGTTGTTTCCTTACTCATTTAGTGGGTTGTCAGTTGTTCTTATTATAGATAGATTTATGCTTTACTATTCTCTAAACATTTTTTATATATTTTTCATTTCTAAAAGTGTAGCTGAAATTTAAAACCATAAAGAAAATAGAATCCCTATACTGGCTGGGGTGATTGATTGTGATTATAAAAGAAATTGTGATGCTACTAGAAAATATGTTGTAAAGAGAAGAATGGCTTTGGGGGCTCCTATGGCTACTGCAATGCCCTGTGACTAATGTCCAGGGGAAATCACATCTACTCAATACAGTCAGTATGTCTAATAACCCTGATACTTTGTGAATAAAATATTTGTTCATTCAACCAGGCAAGAAAGCAGAACCAGTGAGGCAATAGCTGAGAGCAAAGGGCATGCAAAATGGTAATGGAAAATACCAATTATGTCCTCATTGTTAATTGCTGAGTTGAGTGTTTTGCCCTTACGGATGTATTTGTGTATAATTTATGCATTTTCTTCCCCTCTAATATTATCTTATCAACAAACATAAAATGTGCTGATAGTAGTTAACCTGATATCTAATATTTAGGTTACAGAACAATAAAAAGTCTGACTCATCCAAATAGGAATGACTATCAAAGACAAATCCAAGGACTTTGTAAATATATTTTTAGGAAAATTGTTAGTGTGTTTTCAGTTGTAGAAGGGACAGTTGAATCATGTTAGGTGGAAGCATGATTTGAAACTTATGTGTGGTTAAAAAGAAATGACTGTGGATTATAAAATGGCAAGAGATGAATCTTGATAGCTTTCTACGGTGTCAACCTAGCCAAGCTGGAACAATGTTTCCCAAAATTCTTTCTCTTGAATGTCTGGGCTAAAGTTGGCCATAAGAAAAAGTAATGGTTAAGATTTAGAAGGTGAAAGTGAACAATAGCTAAATGAAGCAATTGCAAAATCAGATATAATTACAGCTCATGCATTGTCTTCAATCTGCTGACTCACCTTGTTGGTGTGAATCAGCAACTGGGCTTCCAGCTCCTCCACCTTCTGCCATATTTCCTTCTCCAACTCTTCTGATTCCTGAGCCAGGTGTGTGTTTATCACCAGCCTCTTCGGTAAGTCAACCGAATCATTGAAGTTGGACAGTTGGAGGTGCTGAGAAACTAATATGTTTTCCAGTTCATGTTCATAGGTTTCAATTCATTTCCCACAAGTTTGTTTGCCCTTGCTCTCCCTCACACTATTTCCATATATCCTTTTATAAAATGTATCTTTATTGTTGAATATATTACAGATGTCCCCTTTTTCCCCCATTGACCTCCATTCACCCGTTCCACACCACCAGGCCTTCACCACACTATTGCCTGAGTCCATGAGTTATGTATATAATTTCTTTGGTTAAATTATTAGCACGTCTAAAGAACAAACTTTCTGTTTTTGTTTTTATTTTCAACTAGAGGCCCAGTGCACAAAATTCATGCACTGGTACATGCACTGGTAGGGTCCCTAGCTGCTGCCGGCTGCTGTCTGGGGTCCCTCCTTTCCACCGGCTGGCCCTGGCCCCTGGTCAAACTCCCAGACCAACTCCCGGTAGAGGGGACAATTTTCATACTATGCTTTTATTATATAGGATTAGCAGATACCCAACTACTATTTTTGCAGGATTTGTACAGGCCCCTAACTATCTACTACTACTTTAATATTAACTGTATACATCTTGTATGCTGAGCTGGTAAAATAGATTGTAAATTACACATTAAATATTTTATCTGCTTTTATAACCACAAGGTGCAAAACTATATACATCAGTCATCCCATTGTACACAGGTACACAGGTACCCTATGTGTACCTGTGTACACTGAATTCATATTTCATGATAATGTCTAAGCATTTGACTCTGACATAAAGATCATAGCTCCCATTCCCTTTTGTCCAAATTGGAAATTAGCTTAAATTTTCACATATAGAATTAATATGACCTTGTTTCCTATTATGTAGTTTTATTTCAATCTTAGTATTTATTTTGTATTCTTTAACAATGTATTCTTTATAAGAATAAAGCCAAATTAAAACTGGAAACAATTTATAAATAAAGTATGATGATGCCTAGGATTTGCCTCAAAATAATGTGAGGGAAGAAGAAAGGAGTATAGATAAATATGAGCCACAGTTTGGTAAATGTTGAAGGTTCTTCATGAGGTGATTATTAGAAGGCCACCTTGATATCTGATCACCAGAAAGAACACCCACATGATTAATGGTAGACACTTTGAGTTTGCCCAAATTCCAGAGACAGGAGGGTGGCTGGAAATTCAGTTCCAATACATGGCCAGTGATTTAATCAGTTATGCTTCTCTGATGAAATCCCAATACTCTGTACACCTAAGCCTAGTGGACCTTCCTGGTTGGTGCACACACCGATGTTCTCGGAGAGTGACACACCATGAGGAGAGGGCACAAGGGCTGTGTATTCCCTCCCAGAGTACACCCTATGTGTACCTGTGTCAGACATTGCAGTTACAACACTTTCCTGTGTTCTTCAAATCATTCTAGCAAATTATCAAACCTGAGGGGATTGATCATGAGAACCCTCAAATGTGTGGCCAGTTGGTTAGAAGTAGGAAAATCTTGAGGCATGCCCTGCCTCGCTCCCAAGGCTTGTAGATGGCATTTCAAATGACAGTAGTCCTGTGGGCTCTGTGCTAGTTCCCAGTAGTTAGTGTTAGACTGTAATAAACATATTAATTGCCTTTTGAATAAAGCTTATATTTATTTTGACAAATTATCCGTTTTTGATATTTTTTCATAGTTTATATTTTTCATTGCTTTTATTTCTCCCATATCTGATCCTACTCTCTAATTCAAATTGGTTTTATAGAAACACCAAAAGACTATGTCCCTAAACACAGTGTTTATATTTATGCTAGTGCTCACAGCACCCCTTTTGTTTAGAATGTCCTTCTTATAGCACATAGATATCCTCTAGTTATGATTGACTGATTCTTTTATACTCAGGGTGCCTTCTTAACTACCATCTACCAACTCACACCCACCTCAAAACCCCACACACTGCTAACAATGTTAGAGTAAGTTACCTTGTTTTAGTATATTCATCAAACCTTGTGTGTATTTCTGCCATTATACTTGAACATCATTTCATGGTGCTCATGTAACTGTTTGCCACACATGCTGCTAGCTCTACAAGAAAGTTTTCATCTTTGTTTTTTTTTTATTCTCTGAACCTAGCTCAAGGGTTGTAGCAAAGTATGTGTGATATTTGTTGTGAGAATTATTTGAACAAAGTGAATACTTCTATATATGTCTTGCATAATGTACTTCTGTTTGTTTCTGGATCTAGGTTTACTACATTATGCGTGTTTTAGTCTATGGAAGTTAGTTATTTTTGTAACTTTAAGTAAAACAGAGTTTTTGTTAGATGAGTTTTGTTTGATTTTTTTTGGGGGGGTTACTTTTCCTTCAAATTTTCTTCATATTTGAATTAATCTATATTCCAGTTGTTTTGTGCATGAGTGAACACTACAATTGTGTGTTTTTCTTCTCTCAACTTGTTTTTATGCATTTTCATAGAAATATTTTAATGACATTGTAATTTTGACATCTGAGATCTAAATAATAAATACATAATTCAATGTTGACACTATTTGTTACAGATTTATGGTTAGATCTTTATGTAAAGCATGAAACACAAGTTATCCTTTCTGAAGATTAAGCTATGGTTATACAAATGTCACATTGATCACTCAAGATTATGAACTGTTGAGTAGTGAAATCTTAATTATTCTATTAGAATGTATCTTTATTACATTAATTACTTATTTTTCCCTCTACAGTATATGGGGAACAGGTAAATTTTGGCCCAACAAACAGTAAGGAAGCCTGTGTCTCTATAATGTCATCTATGTAGATGATGAGTAAAACTTTCAGTGACTCCAAATGCATTACCTATGTGCAGTTAGAAAACTGAAGCTGGAAATTTACTTCTATTATTTTCCTTTAAATTGCAACTGAAATTATGTAGCTTTCTGACTCCCTCATAAAATGGTTAAAAAGTAATAATCAGAATCTGCTAGGAATAAAATGGCTGTTACTGGAATATAAGTAACTTTGTCATCGAAAACATTTCAAATCTTGTATACAGAGGATGGGAAATGATGCATTTATATCTATATATACCATTTATTTTGTGCTAAGTTATTTCTTTGCAATTATGTAGACATGGGTTGAATTTGTTTATAATTGAGATTCTCCTTTCCATCCAGGTTACTTTGTCCATTTGTAAGCTCTTTAGAGGTAGAAATTACTATGTTATTTTAACTTTTTTTATCTTGAAAGAGCCTTACAGTACTATTAGAAAGGAAGTAAAAGTCAAACCTTTCAATTGCAGTAGAAATAAAATATTAAAAAAAGTCCTGCTCAGGACCCTTCATAAATGTTATCATTCAATGATATTTCTGAACAAATGACCATATATCAGGGATGAAAACTATTCCATATTACTGAACATTGCCTGGAAATTAGCACCAGATCCATGCATCTGTTTCCACATTTGCCATTCTATATTTCAATTTTGTTATATTTATAGTTATCTACTTCTTCTACAATATTCTAGAAAAGTCCATCCCATTTCTCTGATTTTAAAGGCCCATCTATCTTTAAAATTTTGAGCTCAAGTAGCACCTCTTTATTGATTGCACTGGCTTAAAATTAATTTCCCTTCTCTTTAGTGCGAATGCACAGCACATCACAATTTAGTGCTTTATTGCCACCTAACATTAATCTTTGTAAATTGTACCTACCCAGTTAGATAAAAAAGCTCTTCCAAGTCACCAGAAGATCTTATTTTTCTGTCCTATTTCCCTATTTTGACAAACAAATATAGTACCAAACATTGAGTGGATATTCTATACATACATGATTAACTGATTTAATACAATGACTGAACTTTCTATTCAATGTCACCTTCCAAGAAACCTTCCAAAGTTAAAAGAAAGCCTTGGGCTAAAATATTTAAATGATTTGAATAATAATGAATTTTCTCTTGAGATTCTAGGCTTATTGATTCATATTTGAGTTAAATAGTTGAGTATATGTGAATATATCAATTTAATATGTAGAGAGAGACAAAAGGCAGAGTCAGAGACAAACAATGTCAAATCTTTCCACCATAAAAAGTATTAGCTCTGGAGCAAAAATGCCAAGATTCTTATCTCAGCTCTTTCATATATTAGCTTTTTTATCTTGGGCAAATAACCTAACTTCTGTACCTTAATGTCTTCATCCATAAAATTTTGATAACTTGTAACAACTTCACACTTTTTTTAGTGGAAAATAAAAAGTGAAATAGAAATTAAATTAAATATTCAAATATCCAGTAAACGTGTGTGTGTGTGCGTGTATATATATATATATATATATATATATATATATATATATATATAGTCAATATAGGGTAGGTTGTGAGCTCTATACATATATACAGACTGTCTATAACTTCATATTGTGATCACCACAGTATTGTGTCATTCTCAGACATTCTTTCAAAATTAGTTGAGAGGTTGTTTTGGTGATCAAATTACAGAAGATATCAAGTCAACCTCTGGGAAATAATTCACTCTCATGGAAAGGCAGTTATAGTATTTAGTATGAGCTGGTAAAAACCCTTAGGGTCAGGAAACTGGTCATTTGAGTACCAAAGAGCATGGTCATTTAGCTCACCTTCTGACTGAGGCTTCAGGGACTGATAACCTGAGTCCTATGGAAACAATATCACTAAAATATATGTTTGACATTTAGAGGAAAAGGCAACCTGGCCCTGTTGTTTTGTTTAAGGGATGGTAATGAGGATTTTTGTTGCCAAATGGTGACATGGATAAGACCACTTAAGATACACCCTGATTGAGAAACAGCTGGCAAGGCTATATGTACAACAGGTAACTGAGAAAAATGGTACTTTAGTGGTTTGGGAGTGAGTGGCTAGCATTTTTGTTAATACTTGCAGCATCCTATCACCAGTAAATAGCAGGAGTTACACCAGGAAACAAATGGAGACAAAGAAATGTAGGCACCAAAAAACAATTAATTAAATATTATGTGACTACAAATTTGAAATGGCAGAGCAGACATAAAATATAAGCTTTCCTTCTGATCCACTGTTCTTTGCATTGTACTTGACTGCCATCTTTACCTATGTTTTTATATCTTGTTCATCAAAGTCCTTTGAAAGATACTTTAAAAATACATAATACTGAATCATTAAAAATTTGATTCATTATGTTGATAGTAAGTTCAGAAAGCCATAGTTCTTTAAGTCTTCCTTCTGAATCTAAGACAAGGAGCTTTGGAAGCCACTGACTTAGACTATCCTATATAATAAAAGCCTAATATGCTAAGTGTCCAATCGACCATTCAACCAATCAAAGCGTAATATGCTAATGATATGCTAAGGCCGCTCAACTGCTCGCTATGATGTGCACTGATCACCAGGGGCAGACAGTTAAGCGGTCGACTAGTCACTATAACATGCACTGACCACCAGGGGCAGCCACTCTGACAGGTAGATTAGTTTGCTGCTGGGGTCTAGCTGATCGGGACTGAGTGAGATGGGCCGGACACGCCCTGGAGCCCTTCTGCGGCCCCTCCTCGGCTGGCCAACCTCCTGCATCTCTCTCCAGCCTCAATTATGCACTGGTGGGGTCCCTCGGCCTGGCCTGTGCCCTCTCATAATCCAGGACCCCTCGGGGGATGTCGGAGGGCCGGTTTCAGCCCTATCCTGCAGACCAGGCTGAGGGACCCCACTGGTGCATGAATTCATGCACCGGGCCTCTAGTAAAAGATACTTTTCAAACTTCTAGTATTCATCCAGCTTTGGAATCAGCTAGCCTAGGTAAGCATCCTAGTTCAGCCATATAATATGTTGTCTGGTCTGGGACAACTTTTCAGAACCGCATAACATTCTTTGATTAGAACTACTTAGCAGCAGTGTTGTTAAGATTACAGATAATGTGATATATGGCATGTCATAGGCACTCAATAAATCTTTTATAAGATCAATAATGTTGGTCTAATAAAAAGAGCCCCAGGATGTTATATGTTCATTTAAAAGCCTTTTAATATCAGTTAATATTAGTAACTGTGTATTATACATTTAAAATTACTTATTTTCTTAACATTTTATTAAAATAAGAATAGGTACATATTACCTACACATTATATCAATATGAAGGAATTAAGCAAAAACAACTCATAGACACAGACAACAGTATGGTGATTGCCGGAGGGGAAGGTGGCTGGGAAAAGTAGAAGATAGAAGGGGGGTGAATGGAAGTGGATTTGACTTGGGGTAGTGAAAACACAATATGATATATAAATAATGTATTATAAAATTTACAACTGAAACCTATAATTTTATTAACCAATACTATCCCAATAAAAAGAAAAAAAGCACACACAAAAAATATATATCAAAATTAATACAATTTTACTTAAAAAGCACACACACAAAAATATATCAAAATTAATACAATTTTACTGAATTGAAATGTTTTCTATATGGGTTATAAAATAAATTAAATGAATAAAAACAGTTTTCATAGTCAAACTAGTTTGTTGAATTACATACCAAGAAAGTATCGCTATTTACTATTTTAATTCTAAGAGTAGTCTCTTATATAGTGATTTTTACAATCATCTGATTGTTTTGTTTGGTTTGTTAGTTAGTTGTGTTTGTTTATATTACTACTTAGAAAATTAATTCCAAGTATATTGAGGATTAGATATGTTAAATATTTGAGTTGGCTAATTTATTTTCCAAGTCTTTAAGATTTCCTGACTCAGCATAGTACTATTTACTTTTTCTTTGTTGTAAAAATTAGCCAAAATTTGAAAACAATTTGAAAACTCATCTTTCAAAATATTATGAAAAATATACTATATTTATGCCATTTAGGGGTTAATTATTTTTAAAAGTTAAATAGAATATAATACTTTATCCAGTTCTATATCTTTCTATAAAACAACATAAAGATAAAAGTAGTAGATGCTCATGATATTGGAGCTTTCTTTTTTGAAGGTATTTATGGAAACCTATGCTATGCCTTGTATACAGGGGTGGGCAAAGTAGGTTTATAGTTGTAATACAATAAATAATACAATAATTAATAAATAATATTACAAGAATAAAGTGTTTTGTGAACTCACAAATATAAACTTACTTTTAACACCACTGTACTTTTATCACACACTATGCATGTTTGCCAAAACCTTCCCTATCGATGGTATACATTTAACTGCATCACCATTGCGATCATTTATACCATTCATAGATGTTTAAAAGGTAGCATTTTTGTTGTTTTATATATATATATATATATATATATATATATATATATATATATATATATATATATATATATAGTATAAGCATGTATATTTTAATATAGAAGACATTAAATATAGAAATAATGACATATGTATTTTAATGTTATTTCTGAAGATAAAATAAACAATTTTATTTCTTCCAAATCTTAGCTAACAGTTTTTTTTTTAAAATATATTTTATTGATTTTTTACAGAGAGGAAGGGAGAGGGACAGAGAGTCAGAAACATCGATGAGAGAGAAACATCGATCAGCTGCCTCCTGCACACCCCGCACTGGGGATGTTCCCACAACCAAGGTACATGTCCTTGACCGGAATCGAACCTGGGACCCTTCAGTCCACAGGCCGACACTCTATCCACTGAGCCAAACCGGCTTTGGCTTAGCTAACAGTTTTAAAGAAAAAATATTTGCTAAAGAGATTTCAATTCTTCAGTCCTAGTTATAATGTTCCTGGCCAAGATATAAAATGTAATCTGTATTACTGTTCAGGATTCTGAGAGTTGGCAGATACTTTCCTAATATTGCATCATCCATTCTCTTACAAAGACTTCAGGATACAGTAAATAACATATTTGAGAGGTACCATTAAATTTCTATTGTATCAAATAGCAAAAAAGTAAATGTAATAACAAGAGATATGCTGAATATGCTTACATTCAAATTACGTAAGGATAAAAATATATTTCTGATCATGAATAGGAACATAAAAGGGAAAAGAACACAAATTAGATATAATCCCTATATTCAAGGCACCTTCAATCAAATGGAGAAGCTAGTATATAGTTTAACAGAAAGAAGACTAAATTATTGTACTACATGTACAAATAAGTCAATCATAAAGAGCTGAAATTATCCATTTGGGTAAGGAATTAGAAGAAATCGATTAAAAGATTTGACTTCAACCTTACAACATTATAGGTTTTGAGTAGGTAGAGAAAGGGGAAAGAATAGAAGTTTTATAAAATGGCACAAATTTTTGGAAGTGCCATATATCCATCATTTTAGAGAATGACAAATTGGTATTTGGTTAAAGTATAAGACAGGTTTGCAGATATAAATAAGAAAGTGATTGCAGGGGTGGTGGTAGGTGGGTGGAGTGAAAGAGGGCATAGAGGGGATAAATGTTGATGAAGAAAATACAATATATTTTTAAACTATAAAAATTTACTGAAAAATATCTAAACAAATGGAAAGATATTCTTTCTGTTCTCTAAATAAGAACACTTAATACTTTACCAATATTAATTATCTCCAAATTATACATTTAAAAGAAATCCCAATAAAATGGGCCTTGATAAGCTAATTCTCAAATTCATCTGTAATAGAATCTTCAGAAATATATTTTAAAAGAAAATGAAAAAAACTGATTTATTAATAGTTGAAATAATTGAAACAGGGTAGTACTGACAGAAAAATAAAATAATAGAATAGAATAGAGAGTCCAGAAACCAATTAATATATATCAGATTTTAATGTAATAAAATTTTTTATAAAGATGGAATGTTGCAGTGATATAATCCAGAAGGCCATGTATATAAATAAAGAAGTTTGTTTTTTTTAATAGATGCTAAATAGCTGTGAAAACAATGGTTCAATATAAACTGTGTCATAGGATAACAAGTAGCCACAATATTAGTAATCCTATATAATAAAAAGCTAATATGCAAATTGTCTCCTCGGCAGTTAGATCGACCAGGAGTTCGACCACTCACTATGACATACGCTGACCACCAGGGGGCAGCGTAGGATGAAGGAAGGCCCCAGCAGGTAGCCAGAAGGCCCCGATTGGCCCTGATCACTGGCCAGGCCTAGGGACCCTACCTGTGCATGAATTTTGTGCACCAGGCCTCTAGTATATAAATATAGAAAGAGATTGGATTTTGAGTGAACATTTAGACAGCTACTAGGCAATGGTTTATACATCATAAATGGGTAATGTAGTAGTGTGGAAATCAGGAAATATTACAAAATCCCTTATACACTCTTTAAGAGTTAAAGGAAATAGGTGAGTAAAGTTTCTAATCTTAGAAATTGAGAGTGTGTGAAAATTCAAAATAAAATACTAACTTATATAAAATAAAAATCAATTTAAGAATTCTATTCCTGGGCCCGGGTGAGGCCATGTGCCCCTGGGTCCGGGAGAGGGCACACGCCCCTGGGTCCGGATGAGGCTGGTTCCCGGTCCCAGGTGAGGCCGTGCGCCCCTGGGTCCGGGAGAGGCCACACACCCCTGGGTCTTGGTGAGGCCACGCGCTCCTGGGTCCAGGTGTAGCTGGATCTGGGTCCGGGTGAGGCCGTGTGCCCCTGGATCCAGGTGAGGCTGGGTCCCGGGTCCGGGTGAGGCCGCACGCCCCTGGGTCTGGGTGAAGCTGGATCCCGGGTCTGGGTGAGGCCGTGCGCTCCTGGATCCAGGTGAGGCTGAGTCCCGGGTCTGGGTGAGGCCGCCCCTCTGGGTCCGGGAGAGGCCATGCGCCCCTGGGTCCGGGTGAAGCTGTATTCCGGGTCCGGGTGAGGCCATGCGGCCCTGGATCTGGGTGAGGCTGGGTCCTGGGTCCGGGTGAGACCGCGCCCCTGGGTCCAGGAGAAGCCACACGCCCCTGGGTCCGGATGAGGCTGGGTACCGGGCCCGGGTGAGGCCGCACGCCCCCGGGTCCAGGTGAGGCTGCGCGCCCCTGGGCCCGGGGGAGGCCACGCGCCCCTGGGTCAGGGTGAGGCTGGAGCCCAGGTCCAGGTGAGGCGGCGCATCCCTGAGTCCGGGTGAAGCCGTGCCCCTGGGTCCGGGTGAGACCAAACCAGAGGGAGTCGGACCTGAATTACCACCATTTGTCCACCATCCAGAGCTGAAAAGTCAGTGCCGACATGTACACATAAAGAACTGGTGGACATTGAAATTGGGTCTCAAAAGAACTGTTGGTCCAGAAAGTAACTCACTACAGACTGATTCATTTGCCTGTCAGCATAACTATTATTGCTCGTCTAACATTCAGTTCTTATAAGTATATTTCTAGTAACACATGATCTTACTCATCTAGGGGAAATGATGAACAACATAGACTGATGAACAAGAACAGACCCAGAAACAAGGAGGCATTGATTGGACTGTCGGGCCTCAGAAGGAGGGTAGGGGGAGGTGGGAGTAGGGGGAAGAGATCAACCAAAGGACTTGTGTGCATGTATACGAGCCTAACCAATGGTGAAGGACAACAGGGGGGTGGGGGCATCCGTGGGGAGGGGTGTGGGATGGGAATGGGGGGATGAGGACAAATATGTGACACCTTAATCAATAAAGAAATTTAAAAAACAAAACAAAAACAAAAACAAAAAAATCATCTCATACACACAAAATAAAAATATTTAATGCTTCACCCCATTACTGAAGGAGAATAAGTGAAATAAACCTGACTAAAAATTCTCTCTAAAAAAAAAAAATTCTATAAAAATGATTTTTTTCTAACTATTAACAGCTGCTTTTTAAAGTATTTTACTTTGTGAGTGTTTTTATAAGTCAGAAACTATATATTTTAACATACTAGAGACCTAAGCACAATAATGAATGATTATATTTAATGAAAATCTAAACAAATGGAAAGATAACCTATCTGAGTGATTATATTTAATCACTCTTTATTGTGCTTAGATCTCTAGTATGTTAAAATATATAGTTTCTGACTTATATTTCTAGTATTGCACAAATACTACTCTCACTGTTAAATCTCAAATACGAGTGTCACATTCCCCCATCATAAAATTTATTAATTCTCAGGTGTAATAATACATAACACAATTCTGTTTATGTTTGGCAATACTTTCATTCTAGTGTGCATTTAGTAGTTATTGTTTTAAGCCATTACTAACAGAAAATAAGGAGTTATGTATAATACTAGAGGCCTGGTGCATGAAATTCGTGCATGGGTAGTGTCGCTAGGCCTGGCCAGCAATCAGGGCTGATCGGGGCCTTCCTTCATTCTGTGCCACCCCTGGTGATCACTGCACATCATAGTGAGTGGTCGAACTCCTGAGGGGACAATTTGCATATTAGCCTTTTATTATATAGGAGGATTTGTTGTAGGTACCTACAAATATTTTAAAATTTGTAAAAAATTCATTATACATATTAGATGCAAACAAGTAGAAACACTTTCTATGCTTGGTTAATTATTCATGAGAATAAGAACAATGCATAGAGAATCCTCTACTTCAATTATATTTAATTAGTGGCCCAGTGCACAAAATTCGTGCACGGGGGGAGGGGTGTTTCTCAGCCCAGCCTGCACCCTCTCCAATCTGGAACCCCTCAAAGGATGTCCTACTGCTGGTTTACAGGGAACGGGCCTAAACCAACAGTCGGACATCCCTCTCACAATCCGGGACTGCTGGCTCCTAACCACTCACCTGCCTGCCTGCCTGATTGCCCCTAACCACTCTGCCTGTCAGCCTGCTCGCCCCCAACTGATCCCCGCCGCTGGCCTGCTTGCCCCCAAATGCGCCCCTCGCCAGCCTGATCACCCCCAACTGACCCCCACTGATGTCCTGCTCGCCCCCAACTGGCCCCCCTGCTGGTCTGCTCACCCTCCGCTGGCCTGATCACCCCCAACAGCCCTCCCCCACTGGCCTGATCACCCACAACTGCCATCCCATCCTGGTCTGATCACCCACAACTGCCCTCCCCTCTTGGCCTCTAACCACCTCTACCTTGGCCCCACCACCATGGCTTTATCCAGAAGAACATTTGGAAGGTCTCCTGGAAGGTCTCCCAGTCTAATTAGCATATTACCCTTTTATTAGTATAGATAGAGGTCTGGTGCATGGGTGGGGGCTGGCTGGTTTGCCCTGAACGGTGTCCCAGATCAGGGTGGGGGTTCCCTTGGGGCATGGGGCAGCCTGGGCGAGGGACATATGGTGGTTTGCAGGCCGGCCAAGCCCCCATGGGGTGAAGGTCCCCACTGGGGGGATGTGGCCAGCCTGGGTGAGGGGCTGAGGGCTGTTTTCAGGCTGGCCATACCCCTTAGCAGGGATCCTCACCCCATGGGGGCATGGCTAGCCTGGGTGAGGGGCTGAGGGCTGTTTTCAGGCTGGCCAGGCCCCCCAGTGGTGACTCTTACTCCATGGGGGCGTGGCCAGCCTGGGTGAGGGACTGAGGGCTGTTTTCTGGCTGGCCACACCCGCTTCAGAGAGGGGGTCCCTGCTGGGGTGCCTGGCCAGCCTGGGTAAGGGGCTGAGGGCCGTTTTCAGGCTGGCCACACCCCCCGGTGACCCAGGCTCCCAGCCCCTCCTTTTTTTTTTCTCCAGCCCTGTATCCACCAAGCCAAACCAGCTAGGGCACAGATTATTTTTTAGATAATTCAACAGTTGTCTATTGACTATGCCTACCTTTCTTCCAGTTTTTAATCTCAGTTAAGTATAATAATATCACTTTTACATGATGAAGAGTAAATTTAACTTGAATGTGGGGGCACTGATTTTAATCAACTGTAAAAGTTAGACCTTTCTCTGTTGCCTTTCTATTTAACCCTAATTAAGAACCAAGGTGAGACACACTTGCTGGGCCCTCCCATCAAGATGGCGGCATAAGTAAATTCTGTGCTCACCTCCTCCCATGACCACAACAAAAATTACAACTAAATTACCTAACAAACAATCATTGAGAACCACCTGAAAATTGGCTAAATAGAATTCCTATCATTGGGTATATAAAGAAGAAGCCATGTTGAGACTTGTATGAGTGGTGCAGATGTGAGCTAGGCAGGTCCCACATCCACAGTTTGGTGATTAAGAATTGAGAGACTATCTAGACTGCAGAAGTTGCCCCTGATAAGTGAGGAGTCTCCAGCCCATGGCATCAACATGGGGAAGAGAATTCCCCACGGTATCTAGCTGTGAAAAAAAGGCTATGGGAGACTGAGAGCTGTAGGTCTTAATAGGCCAGCACTCACATGCTCTAAAAGTGCCAGGGACATAGGGGAAGGAATTACATTACTAGCTTCAGGGCAAGGGTTAGTACAACTGTCTGAGGGGATGGGATCACTGGGAGGCACCATTGTTCCTTTGCAGCGCTCCCCTACCCAGCTGGCCCAGTGCACATGGTGACAAAATCCGAGCCCTTCATTTGTCCTGCCTTAGCAATCCCTTAGGCCCTGCCTACCCAATTTGACCACCTGGCCACAGTCTCTTCAATGCTTCTCCACACAAGCAGCCTCCCTAGGTTAGTGCTGCGGACTTTCCCAACATCTTTCAAAGGTCCACAAACTCCAAACAAGCAGCGGCCAGCCTCTTTGCACCTTGTAGCTCTTGCTTAAGCCCATCACAAGTCTCAACTGGTGGCCCCAGACCTGGCATAAGCAGCAGCCAGTTTGGGCCTGGATAGCTTCAGCTAAGTGGCTACAAGCCTGGCCCAAAAGGTGGCTGGCCTCAGCTCACACTGTGGTGCCCACCAAAGAGTCCCAAGTCTGGCACAAGCAGCAACTAGCCTCAGTTTGCAGTGTAACCCCTCTCAAGTGCCTCCAAGCCCAGTGCAAGTGGCAACTAGCCACAGATCACTTTGTCCTGTCTACATGTCCCAGTCAGAGAAAACGTGGTGACTGAACCTAGCCTGCTCTGGAGCCCCTCCCAAGAGGCTCCAGATCCAACGCACATAGTGAGCAGCTTCAGAGCACACCAGAACACCACACAATCAGACCTACAGTGGACACACCTGAATGACACCAGAGCCCAGTTAAAGCAATTCCCACTACATTCAACTCCTGCATTATATTCATCTGCTGTAGCCACAGCCAGCCTGATGGTCAACTCCACACACTGAGGTTTCAGCAGCAATTGAGGCCCAACTAAAACAGGAGGCACACAAAATCCATACAGGGGACATCCCGGGAGCACCCGGCTCAGATGACTAGGGAGACGATGCCACAGGGCACTTTCTACATAAGGCCACCCAGCCAAGACCAGGAGATGTACTGTAGCCAATCTACCTAATACACAGGGAGTCAGAAAAAGAGGAGACAAAGACACATGCATTTCAGTACCACGTGATATCAAGCCATACTACAAGGCTATCGTAGTCAGTACAGCATGGTATGGCAATAGATCAATAGAACAGAATAGAGAACCCAGAAACACACCCACACCTTTGTGGTTAGTTAATCTATGACAAAGAATGCAAAAATATAAACTGGAATAAAGACAGTCTCTTCAATAAATGGTATTGAGAAAACTGAAAAGATACATGCAAAAGAGCAGACTAGACCATCTCTAAAAACATACATAAAATAAACACAACATGGTTTAAAAGCTTCAATGTAAGACCAGAAATCAAAACAAATTCAGTAATTTCTTTGACATTACTCTTAGCAATAATTTTTGGATATGTCTCGAGGCAAACAGATGAAATATGAAACAAATGGAACTACCTCAAACTGAGAAGTTTGCACAAATAACCAGCTGAATTGGAAAAGACGTTTGCCAATGATACAACCATTAGGGGTTAATATCCAAGATATAGAAGGCACTCAGACAACAACACCAAATAAAACAATCCAATTAAAAATATACTGAGGACATGACATTTTTCCAAAAAGGACATACAGATTTCCAATAGACATGAAAGTATGTTCAACATCAGTATTTACCAGGGAAATGAAAATTCAAACCACTTTGATATATCACCTACCACCTGTCACAATGGCTATCATTAATAAATCAACAAACAAGTTTTGACAAGGATGTGGAGAAAAGGGAGCTCTGTGCCCTGTTGGTAGGATTGCAAGTTGATGCTGTCACTGTGGAAAATAGTAAAAAAAAAACTACCATATGATAACAATTTCACTTTGGGGCATTTACCTAAAAAACAACCTAAAACACTAATTTGAAAGGATATATGCACCCCTGTGTCCCTTATAGCATTATTTGCAATAGCCAAGATATGGAAGCAGAAAGCAACATAAGTATTATTCTATACATATATACAGTGGGATTATTACTCATCCATGAAATCTTACCATTTTTGAAAACATGAATGGACCTAGAGGGTATGATGCTGAGTGAAATAAGACAGAGAAAGAAAAATATCATATGATTTCACTTATATGTGGAAAGTAAAGAACAAAATGAACAAATGAAACAGAAACAAACTTATAGATACAAAAACCAAATTGATAGCCCTGGTTTGGAAGGGGGTTGGGAGATAAGTGGAAAAGGGATTAAAAATTAAAAATTGACAGTTATAAAAATAGTCATGGTTATCTAAATCACAGCATAGGGATTGTAGTCAATAATATTGTAATAACTATGTATGGTGTCAAATGGATACTAAATTTGTTGGAGTGAACACTTGGTAAGGTATATAAATGTGTAATCTCTATGCTGTACATCTGAAACTAATATAATAGTGTATGTCAACTGTAATTTATATAATACTAGAGGCCTGGTGCACAAAATTCCTGTGCAGGTACGGTCCCTAGGCCTGGCCTGTGATCGGGGCCATCTCCCCTCAGCCGCCCCCGCCCCCACCGCCACCCAGCCCCAGTTACCCGTTTGCCATTGGGCGATCAGAGCCTGACAGCCAGGAGAAGGGACTGAGAGGTTAGCCGTTCCCACCTGCTCGCCAGCCCTGGCCCTGCCATAGGTCTCTCTCTGTGTGGGGGGCGAATGGCTGGGTTCCCACCTGCTCGCCAGCCCCGGCCCTGCCATAGGTCTCTCTCTGTGTGGGGGCCTTAGCCTGGCACCACCCACATCCCCTGCCACCCACCCCCAGTTCCCCATTCACCATTGGACGATCAGAGCCTGCCAGCTGGGGAAAGAGACCTAGAGGTGGTCAGTGCACCTCATAGTGACTGGTTGAGTGGTCATTCTGGTAGTTCTGCCATTACGGTCAATTTGCACATTACTCTTTTATTATATAGGATAGAGGCCTGATGGACTAGTGGGGGCCAGCCGGCCTGCCCTGATGGGGGCCACAGATCAGGGTAGGGGTCCCCGCTGGGGGGCGAGGCCAGCCAGGGCATGGTCGTTCTGGTTGTTCCACCATTTTGGTTGCTGGGCTTTTATTATATAGGATTGTATGTCAACTATAACTTAAAAATACTTTTTTTTTTAAAGGAAGGTAATTTTGACCTTCCTACAACATAGATGAACCTTGAGGACCTCATACTCAGGTTAATAAGCCAAATAGTATATGTTTCCACTTATATGAACTACCTAGAGTAATCAAACTCAGAGACATAACATAGAATTCTGCTTGCCTGTAGTTGAGTAGGTAGAGAGTTACTGTTTAATGTATATAGAGTTTCTAGTTTTTCTGAAAGAAAAGACTCCCAGAGGTGAATGGTGTTGATGTTTTCACAACAGTGTGAAGGTACTTAATACCACTGATGTTAAATTTTAAGTTATATATATTTTACCACAATAACACATTTTATTAAAAAATCTGAATAGCACAATTCCTACACTAGTAACTCTAATTGAGCCGACAAGAAATTCACATTTCAAGGTCTTCATAGTTTTATCTTCTCAACCGTAGTAATCAATTTGTAGAAGGCCAATATGAACCAGGTTACCAATACAAGTGTACAAGTATATTTCAGTATGTTTTCTTCTTTTCTGGATATTTATTCTTGACTGTCATCAGTATTAGCTTGCATGATTTAAAAACATTTAACATAAATTAGAGTCCTGAAAAGCAGTTGTGCATTCTAAAATATGGCTACTTGAAACTTTATAGAGAAGAATTCAAGTACCTACTATGCTCTTATGTGGCTTGATGATTTATCTTTGATGCATATCTTCTACACTAATAAAAGAGAAACTTGCAAATTGACTGTACCTCCACTATGCCCACAAGCCACGCCCTCCAGCCAATCAGGGGCAAGTATGCAAATTAACCCAACCAAGATGCCTGTGGCCATGGAGTGAGCAGAAGGCTTGGGTTTCCCTGGAAATGGAGGAAGCTAAGCTTCCCGCCCACTCTGGCTGGCCCTGGCCTCCGTTCAAGGCTTCAAAGTTTCAATTATAGAAGATAAATAAATCCCAGATACCAGGCCCTCCGCTTGGGTCGCCAGGGGGGTGTGGCCAGCCTGCAAACCACCACAGGCCCCTCACCCAGGCCACCCCATGCCCCAAGGGAACCCCCACCCTGATCTGGGACACCCTTCAGGGCAAACCAGCTGGCCCCCACCTGTGCACCAGGCCTCTAGCCTATCTAATAAAAGAGTAATATGCAAATTGACTGTCACTCCAACACATAAGATGGCTGCCCCCGTGTGGACACAAGATGGCCACCACAAGATGGTCAGCAGGGAAGGGCAGTTGGGAGGGACCAGGCCTGCAAGGGAGGGCAGTTGTGGGTGATCAGGCCAGTAGGGGAGGGCAGTTGAGGGCGATCAAGCCTGCAGGGGAGAGGCAGTTAGGGGTGACCAGGCCAGCAGAGGAGGGAAATTGTGGGTGACCAGGCCTGCAGGGAAGGGCAGTTGGGGGGGACCCAGGCCTGCAGGGGAGGGCAGTTAGGGGTGACCAGGCCTGTAGGGGAGGGCAGTTAGGGGCAATCAGGCTGGCAGGGGAGCAGTTAGGCATCAATCAGGCTGGCAGGGGAGTGGTTAGGGGGTGATCAGGCTGGCAGGCAGAAGCAGTTAGGGGCAATCAGGAAGGCAGGCAGGTGAGCAGCTGGGAGCCAGCAGTCCTGGATTGTGAGAGGGATGCCAGATTGGAGAGGGTGCAGGCTGGGCTGAGGGACACACCTCTCTGTGCACGAATTTCATGCACTGGGCCTCTAGTCATTTATATAAATTTAGAAATAGATTTATCTATTAAATTTCTGAAGGAAGTAAAAGCAGCTCATCACTTTTCTTCTGCTTAAAAGTGTTAGATCTACATTAAGATAATTTTCCATTTATCTTGGGCCTTTTTAAATTGTATTCTAAGGTGAGAACAATGAATTACCTGACAGGAAAAAGATTTTACCTGCACTGCCAACCTTTCAGTGCATGATGAAAGGACCTTATGTAGTTTTTATGCAGCACATAATGGCTGCTGGCAGGCAACTGTGACAGACAAGGGCCAGACATCACTTTTATTTCAGAGATCACACAAATAGCTAGTGAATCAGGGAAAGAGATGAAGTGAAGGATAAGAACTTCAACTTACTTCATTTAGAAGGCCCTTGGTTTACATTTGCCTCTCTGCCTTTGAAAAAAAAACTGCAGCCTTGCAAAACAAAACAAAAAAAAAACAAAAACAAATGTTCCAGAAGGTGAAACAATTCAAAAGATTACTTGAACCAGTAAGAATTGTGTTGCAAAATTAATATACTTACCATGTAAAGTGGGTTTGGGATAAATCTTAAAAAATGTGGCTAAATGAAATAAATCAGATAAAAGGCCACATATCATAATTTCCTTTATAAGAAATACCCAGAATAGAAAAACCGGTCAAGACATAAAGTAGATTAATGGCTTCCAGTAATTGGGGGTAAATCATTAGGTATAGGCTGTCAATGAGTTCTTTTGGAGGTCATGGAAGTTTTCTAGAATTAAATAATGATGGCAGTTGTACAACTTTAGTAAAGCCAAATGAATTGGACACTTAAAATACTGAATATGATGATATGTGAATTACATATGTGAATCAGATACATTATGAAGATGTTAGAAGCTCAAAAATCTGGATGAAAGAAAATATAAATGCAACCAAATACTAAATAGTCTAAGATTCAGTGCAATTCCTATTAAAATACCATGTTTCACAGAGCTAGAACAAATGCTCCAAAAATTTATATGGAATCAAAAAAGACCCAAAATAGCTATAGCAATTTTGAGAAAGAAAAACAAAGTTGGAGGAATCACAATACCAGATTTCAAGTTATACTATAGAGCCCCCGTAATCAAAACAGCCTGGTACAGGCACAAGAACAGACATATAGAACAATGGAACAGAACAGAGAACCCAGAAATCAACCCAAGCCATCATGTTCAATTAATATTTACAAATGAGTCAAGAGCATGCAATGGAGTCAAGAGAATCTCTTCAATAAATGGTGTTAGGAAAATTGGACAGCACCATACAAAAAAAAAAAAATGAAAGTAGACCACCAACTTACACCATACACAAAAATAAACTCAAAGTAGATTAAAGACTTAAATGTAAGTTGTGAAACCATAAAATCCTAGAAGAAACCATAGGCAGCAAAATCTCATACATCTCACATAGCAATATGTTTACAGATACATGTGCTAAGGCAAAGAAACTAAGGAGAAAATAAACAAATGGGACTACATCCAAATAAAAAAGCTTCTGCACAGCAAAAGAAACAATCAACAAAATGAAAAGAGAGCCCACTGTATGGGAGAAGATATTTGACAATGATACATCTCATAAAGCGTTAATATCCAAAATATATAAGGAACTCATACAACTTAACAAAAGGAAGACAAACAATCCAATTTAAAAAATGGACAAAGGACCTAATTAGACACTTCTCCAAAGAGGACATACAATGGCCAAGAGACATATGAAAAAATGATGGAAGTCACTAATCATCTGAGAGATGCAAATCAAAACAACAATGAGGTACCATCTCACACCTGTTAGAATGGCTACCATCAACATATCAACAAATGACAAGTGCTGGTGAGGATGTGCAGAAAAGGGAAGCTCTAGTACACTGCTGGTGGGAATGCAGACTGGTGCAACCATTATGGAAAACAGTATGGAGTTTCCTCAAAAATATTAAATATGGATCTGCCATTTGACCCAGTGATCCCATTCCAGAAATATATTCTAAGAAACTTGAAGCACCAATCAGAAAGAATATATGCACCCCCATGTTCATAGCAGCACAATTTACAATAGCTAAGATCTGGAAACAGCCCAAGTGCCCATCAGTAGATAAGTGGGTAAAAATGTTGTGGTACATTATACTGTGGTACATGGAATACTATGCAGCAGTAAAACATAAGGATCTCTTACCCTTTGAGACAGCATGGAGGTTCCTGGAGAGTATCATGCTAAGTGAAATAAGTCAGTCAGAGAAATACAAGTATCACATGATCGCACTCACATGTGGAATCTAAGTAACAAAATAAACTGATGAACGGAGTAGATCCTGAGACATGGAAGCATGGAACAGAGTACAGAAACTCAGAGGGAAGGAGGGGGAGGTGGGTGAAGGGGAGGTAATCAACCAAAGACCTTGAATGTATATATGCATAACTCATGGACACAGACAATAGGGTGTTGAAAGCCTGGGGCAGGGAGGGGATAGGGAGACTGGGGCTGGCTGGAGAGGGTCAATGGGGAAAAAGGAGGATATACGTAATACTTTCAACAATAAAGAAAAAAAAAAAAGCACATATTCTAAAGCTAATTATATTCAGTCACTTGACATACCCTTAAAATAGAATGTAAAGAAAAACATTTCAGACAATAGGCAAGGCACGAAGTCCTAGAGTTTTCAAATGTCTTTCTATTTATAGTGAGAATAAGATTTGAAATATGGAGTCCCTAACTCTTAGAGGAGAAGTACTGAAGGATTTGCCTTCATAAGACACATACAAAATATCCATCAAGAGCCTAAAACATCAAAAAGCAAAGTGAACAAAGTTCAATATGTATTTCTGTGATTTATTCTAATCTTACATTCTAATATGGATATATACTTCAGTGTCTTAAGAATTCTGAAGTGGAAAATTCTATGAATAAAAGAGTCTAGCTTGCTTGCTTCTATCCCTATCTCTCTTTTGGAGACCTGTAGTCTAAGAAGCTTTGTTTTAATAAAATGGACATTAAAATTGCTTTTAACAAAGTAAAACCATTAAGTTTATATACCAACGTTATAACAACTTAGATGTTCTGTGGTTAAATATAATGCTTATTGAAAAGCAATTGTGTTTATGGCTTACTCAAAACTTAATTTTCCCCCCACACACATTCAAATGCAGCTGAAAGCACAATAAAATTCTGGCAGTGTAAGGATTCTGGCCAGAAATGTATATTACTCATACAAATTGCTGCATTATATATTTCTCAGTAGAAAATTCAAACAAAGCATTTTATTTTCCACACCTGCATTATACACAAGTTGAATTGCACATGAAAATAAAAATTTTACATTTTTATATGCAGTTACTTATTTTTATTTGTTAAGCTATCTCTTTAACAACTTAAAGTGGAGATTTGATTCATTATCATGCAGTTTACATTTTAAAACTAATAGTGAAAGATCTAAAGGGAACAAACAGTAAAGGAGAGTAACAAAAAGAATAGGACTTTTTATTTTTATTTTACCTGGAACATAGGGAAATGGTTTTAGGTACCATTTTAATGAGCCTACATTAGAAACCAGATTTTGCTTATTCACAGTTTCAACCAATTCTCTCATCACACGTACAACTCATCATCAAAAAAAAATTCAATGAAAGAGCCTAACTATAAAGAAACTTCCCCAAAGTCACAAGTTTAATAATGTTAATGTATGTTAATAGAGTAATATTTAATGAGATTAGAACATGTCAGTTTGAATAAATTCTACCATACCATCAACTGATTTTAACACACATATGAAAAATAAGAAGCATACATCATGTAAACTATCAAAAGTCTTAGTTGCCACCTAAAACATATGCTGTAAAATTTGGTATTAAAAATGTATTTATGAAATATTTTATAATGAGTCTATTGATTGACATGTACTTAAATTATCTAATTGGTAAAAAGAAATATGTTCAAGTCGTGTATTTTCTACAAAGTTGTTGCAATGCACAATAAGAAGTACTCTAGCATAGTGACACAAAACAGCATGAAACACCACCGATGGAACATATTTACACAGAGGTGTAACATTAAAGCCATTTATTTTAGATGAGGTATAGTTATAGGCCATGTTGTTACCATAATTTCTTGTGAAAGGGGCAATATTGTAGTGTAAGATTCCATGCCTTAATGAGAATGATGGTAGAGTTATAAAGAATGAATTCATCAAATCAAATTAAAAGGAAAAATGGCATCTTTTCCCAAAATGAGATTTATTATTTTGCAAATACACTTCTGTTTGGAAGCACAGACTGGTTATATCTGTAGGTTCTAGGTATCTGTGTATCTGTGTATATTGACATCAAGTGGGCATTTAATGTGAAATAAGTCCTGGCATTTCTCACTAAATTAATTTTGGTATACTAAAATGAATAAATTTTATTATTTTTTATATTTAGTATACTAAAATTAAGTATACTATAATAAAATTACATTTATATAATTCTCTCAGCTGCTCACTTAAGCATAAATTTGTAAAAATACTTTGTATGTATAGGCTTAGAAGTTAATATTTAAATATGCAAATTTCAAATTCATATATATATATATATATATATATATATATATATATATATATAAAATTAGATACTATTTATATGTAATTTTTTAATTTCCACTTTGGAGCCATACTGACGTATTTTAAATATACCTAGGTGTAATATATTAGTATTTTATAATTTCAATTAAAATATTTTTTTTTTTTGCTTTTTGTATCTCCTACTCAGTTAGTTTTATCTATTTATTATTGTAGAACTACAAATGTACCTCAAATGAAAAGGTTATTTTGCTACTGGCACTATGTTTTTTAAATATTTGATATTTTCTTTTCCATTTACTTTCGTAGAAAATTTCATTTAAACACTATGAAATTGACCTCTAACATTGAACACAATGTTCCTGACTTGCTCTTTACAGACTGGCTTCAAGAAAATCCCCCATCATTTAGCTCCCGTTCAGTTGTTAATGGAAACCAAGAGTGAGATATGACTTCTCTGTGTAACATGATTTCAATAATAGGAATTTTATAGTTCAGGAATACTAATCTTTAAATTTATACACATTCTGTAGTAAACGGCACAATGTGTTGTTTACTATTTTCATTTGAGTAGTGCATGCTTCCCTTGAGATGCATGGCATCATGGGTGCTCAGAGGATTGTTTTATAAGAGGAAGATGGGTTTGATGGAAGCTGGATAGAGAGTCACCGTTATAGGAAACTTCCTAACCACAGATATTGACAATGCGGCTATTGATAGATCTGTGTTGTCATAACTGCCATTTCACTTCTTTAGTATAATTAAAGCAAATCAAAATAAGAATGTACTATATAAATTATTAATAGCTTATCCACTAACTTAGTTAATTGTCATTAGCTACCTATGTTCAGTTAACTCTGCAAAGTGCTCATTTCATTACA
Organism: Ia io; assembly: GCA_025583905.1. Classification (NCBI taxonomy): domain Eukaryota; kingdom Metazoa; phylum Chordata; class Mammalia; order Chiroptera; family Vespertilionidae; genus Ia; species Ia io. Next base: position 54,943,195 of record JAJQQW010000003.1, read on the forward strand.
TCTAGAATCATCAACAATTTAAGATAATTCCTAACACTAAGTTAACATTTTTTTTTCCTCCTAACTAGACATATAAATACTTGAAAATGATAGATGTTAGAAGAGATCATTTATTAAACATTTCCCATCATTGGTGTTAAGATTGGGGGGGGTTTATGACATTAAAGGCAAAACAAATACTTATTTAAATTTATATTCTTTAAATATAATTTGGTAATATATAACCTTTCTAAACTCTTTGAGTATTTATTTACTGAGAACTGTTAATGGTTTGTAGATGTTATATAAGCATAGTACTTAATCATAAGTTGATTTCTCATTCACTATCTATTTTGGTTATTTAAAACCTTACTCAGCTTCTAGTCAATTTCGTCATATTTGTATACATGTACTTATTATGGACCATAAGTTACTGCAGAATGTAGTTGAAACTGATGTTTTGGTATACATCTATATCTATATCTATATATCTATATCTATATCTATATCTATATCTATATCTATATCTATATCTATATCTATATCTATATCTATATCATCTCCTAATAATAAAAGCCCAGGGTTGTAACTTGTAATGACTGATCTCGACCGAAGGCTGACCAGCTGGAAGTCAGTGCTGGGTTGCCATGGCGACCTTCACAGCCGCTGCCACTTGCTGTGGGCTGGACTGGTCTGCTCCCCCCAGTCCATAGGACACTGATGAGCTGCAGCTGGTGGAAAGCAGTGAGCCCAGGCTGAGCCACCCTGCAATCATGGGGCGAAGAGCCCAGGCCAAGCCACCCCGCGATCACAGGGAGAACTGGCCAGGCCAAGCTGCCCTGCGATCATGAGGCGAACAGGCCAGGACAAACCTGGCGAAGAAGCCACTCCGCTGACCAACCTGCGCTAGGGACCTGTTCGGGCGCGTACCATGGAGTCCAGAGCCTCTAGCCTGCAGCCACGGGAAGTCTCCCTCTCCCCAGAGTTAGGAGCACCAGCCCAGGCCTGGTCCTGACTGCGGGGGTGAGTTCCTGCAGGCTGGAGTTTGATCCCCACACATTAGCAGTAGGAGACCAGTGCCTTTGTTATTGCTGTGTGTCTGGGTCTTAATTGGACAAATGCCCAGCATTCCCGGTCACCAGCTTAGCAAAAAATCTTTTAGGAGGAGAATTCTGATGGGGGTTTCCTCAAATTCCCTCAGCCCTTACTCACCCCTCTGTAAAGGGACAGAATAAGTGAGGCCCTTAAATAAAAATCAGAGGTCTCCAGCAACAGTGGGCCTTTCTCATCACAGTCATTTGGACTGGATGGCCTTTGAGTAGTTATGTAGGCACCATGACAGAGAAACACAAGCTCAAGTCATGTTCTCTGCCCTTAAAAAACTCACAATCTTATTAGAGTGAGTGAACGATAAAAGCACAGTAATAACATCAGAAGAAGAACAGAGGCAATTGCTATGATGATTTTCCAATAATTAGTACAAAGAGTATGTGCTGTGAATTAAATAAAAAAAATATGTGCGGAAGTAGCTGCTTCATGAGTATGGCATCTCTTCCTATTTTAAAGGAAGCTGAGTTCCGTGTGAACTGTGTACTACGCTATGATATCTGAGGCACAGGACAAGGGAGGCCCTAAGTGTACTATGCTTTGATATTTGAGTCATTCTTTATTGTTCAATGTGATTTATTTCTATATGCCTCAGTTTTGTAATAGTTAAATTACTAGAATAATACAACTTGCTATAAAATATTACTAGAAGATCAAATGATCAGGTGACATTTATTGTTATTTTCTATAAATGAACACAATCTCTGGTATGCTAAAGTGATAGGTATTATAGAAATACTAGTGGCTCTGTGCATGAAATTCATGCACGGCGGGGGGGTGTCCCTCAACCCGGCCTGCATCCTCTCCAATCTGGGACCCCTGTGGGATCAGGCCTAAACTGGCAGTTGAACAACCCCTTCGCAATCCGGTACTGCTGGCTCCTAACTGCTCACCTGCCTGCCTGCTTGATTGCCCCTAACCACTCTGCCTGCTGGCCTGCTTGCCCCCAACTGCACCCCCCTGCCAGCCTGCTCACCCCCAACTGGTCCCCTCTGCCGGCCTGCTCGCCCCCAACTCCCCCCCACTCCGCTAGCCTGATCACCCCCAACTGCCCTCCCCTCCTGGCCTGATCACCTCTAACTGCCTCTGCCTCGGCCCTGCCACCATGGCTTTGTCCGGAAGGACATCTGGAAGGTCTCATAGTCTAATTAGCATATTACCCTTTTATTAATATAGATAGGATATGACATACTGCCATAACTGTAACATATCTACCAGTATTACTCTATGAGAATACGTACTTCATATACATTACATTGTATATGTTGTAAGTAGTAGGAAATACTGTATTCATAGCAATAATATACACCCTGTGACTTCCCTTCCTGATTTGGGAATGGTTCCCCAGTTCTTTTGACGTTTCCTGGCCCCTAATGTACTTTTTTTTTTGTCATTCAGTGTAACTTTATTTACTGTTTATTGCACATGATTTGAAGTCTTTAATTTCTAACCACCAAAGATTCAAAGGACTATTTTTTCCATGAAGTATAACATTAACATTAGTGAATTCATGTATTCATATATTTTTAGTGTAAACATCTGAATTATTCACATTGTCATAGATCCTGAACTCATAAGTGTAGACCAGTGGTCGGCAAACTCATTAGTCAACAGAGCCAAATATCAACAGTACAATGATTGAAATTTCTTTTGAGAGCCAAATTTTTTAAACTTAAACTTATTCTAACGCCATTACTTCAAAATAGACTCGCCCAGGCCGTGGTATTTTGTGGAAGAGCCACACTCAAGGGGCCAAAGAGCTGCATGTGGCTCACAAGCTGCAGTTCGCCAACCACTGGCATAGACCATGCACAGGCTGGCAGGAAGCCACTCTACAAGCAAACAGATACTCTGCATCAGGAGAAAAGTCATAGCACAACATTTAATGTCCAACCTGAGTCACCTCAGAATGTTATATATATTGACTTCTTAATTCATATAGTATCAGGAACTCAACTGCTTGGTTGCTGATGGGGTTGACCTGGTTTTGGGAGGATTATTCCTGAAATAATTAAGGAAAGGGGGGCTCAATCTTTCTTCTTGGTTGCTTGCTCCTCCCCAGCACCTTCATCTTTCTTATCGTCCTCAGCTTCTTTGGCATCTTCTCCTTCACCTTCACCTCCATCTTCCTCCTTTGTGTCCTCAAATTCTTCCTTGGAACCTTCTTCCTCTTCCTCTCCTTCCTCTTCCTCTGCCTCTTCCTTCTCCTTCTCCTCCTCTTCAGCTTCTTCTTCAGAAGGGGGTTCATCCTTAGCTTCCTCAGCTTTTTTAGCCTCAATGGTCTCCTTCACCTTGATCTGCTCCTCCTGGACTTGGCTGGTGTATTAAGAAGGGAAGGAGCGAGTGGACATCAAGTAGGAGCTAGTCTGTAAACCACCTTAGGCAGATCGACCAAAGACCTGCTAGATAAGAAAAAGGTGTAGGGGTCCTGAATTGCAGAGGGTGCAGGTGGGGCTGAGGGACCCCCACCTCCGTGCACGAATTTTGTGCACTGGGACTCTAATATATATATATATATATATATATCAAAAACCATTTAATATGAATCAATTACTGTTTTTGTAAAATTATGTATAAATCTCACACCAAAAGTATCTGCAACTAACCAAGCCATAAACAAAAGAGAACCAGCTGTATGATTTCATTTAGATAAAACTCAAAAAGAAGTGAAACTAATCTCTAGTCCTGGAAGATATGCTAATGGCTAATTATTAGAACTCCGTATGAAGATGCTTCTATGGAACTGGTAATGTTCTATTTTTTTTAATAACAATGTAGTTATACATGTGTGAAAATCATCAGTGATATATGCATTTATGTATATTAAACTTAATTTTAAAATACTTAATAAAAGTATTGGAAGCAGAGTGTTATGTCTTCCAAAAATAGGTACAATGTAATTTTTAAACTTCTTTGTAAAAGATATAAAAATATATTGTTATATGTTATGAAAACACTTGATCAAAGTATAAAACATGAATTTTACTGCACAAAACATAAATAATACCTTGTTACTATTATTAAAATAAAATTTATGAAGAATTGAAAGAATTTTTTTAAACTTTTAAGTAAAATAGATACTAAACATTTAGTAACATATAATAAAATAGGGGAAATAAATACCAAAAATGGTCAAAAGTTATCATCCTTGTATTGAATAGAGATGGATGATTTTTCTTTTCTACCTTATGCTTTTTTGATCTTTAATTTTTTTTTAATTAACATGTCTTATTATAACTTAAAAATCATGTCATAAAAATGATCATTTCCATTTACCTTATGATTCTAAGACTGATTTTATTCTGTGAAAAAATCTTACAGAAAAAAGTAATGCTTTCTTTTACCATGGTATTATTTATAATAAAATAATTTGATGAACCACTAAGGAATTCATTATATGCGTTTAAAAATATATTTATTATGATTATAATATATTTTATATAGGATTTATAACATAGTACCATGAGCTAAAATGGTCTTAACCACTGTAATTCTTGTTCCAACAAACTCTTTACTGCTGGGATGTGCCCAGAAAGGATATCTTGTATTAAATGAATAGTTTAAGTGCACACTATGTACTTCTTATTGAGAAGCATTCATTAAATATCAACTATCATATGGTGATGGTCTGTAATAGCTCATGTTAGAATATGTGTTCAATGTTCCGTAATGAAGGCACATAATTAAGCTGTGTTTTCAAATTATGGATATAAATGTAAATACATTCCAAGTCTCAAGCATGAAAATAGTAGAGATTAAAGTGTCCTTTGTATTATTTAATGCAATAGACTCCAAGCCACTTGGAGTTACTGCTTTTTTACAAGGTAAGAAATTCCTGCATCTCATTTCTGTCATAAAGAAATGGAGCCTTGGAAAGTTATTTCTTGTGTGAATGAGCTAACAGTGCCCTTGAACTGGGTGTCTCTTGACTCCCTAATAGACATGAGATTGGTCCTAATTCTGTTTTCCATATCTTCTTTGATATAACAAGTAGAGTCATAAAATTGCCATCCAGACGGCATTGGTGTGGAGTCTTGGTGAACTGGCTACAGTTTCTACAACAGAACATTCAAGGTATGGGCATTCATTCATTCATTCATTCATTTTTTCATCAGCAAAATCTCATGTTTGAATAAAGTACAGGGGAGAAGGAGAATCTTTGATTACTACACCCCATTGTATAGGTATCTATTGATAATAGCTCATAGAGAGGATGAAACAAATAAGTAGTAATTACTAGTTATGCAAACAGATTTTTTTTCTATTCACTGATGAAAGTATCTGGGTTGAATACTTGGTTAGATGACAGAGCACAGTGGCCATGCATAAAATATGTAACCCCAGTTCCCCAGCCTTTTAATACAAAGGGGTATGGTTTTGTCAAGAGGATTTGAAACACTACTTCTAAAGCAGTGAATCTCAACTCTTCTTTCTTTTTTAAAGAAAAAAATTAGAGGCATGCCTAAGGGAAATGAAGTCATTGTTATTGAGGATGAAGCCAGGCATTGCTACGAATGTTAAAATCTCAGAAGCCCTGCTAGAGCAATGGTTTTCAATGTGCTGCCACTAGGGTAGCAGCCTAGATGTCACCTAGGAACTTGTAAGAAATACAAAATCAAGTTCCACTGACTCCATCAAAAACTCTGGAGTTGGGAACCAGTAACCAGTGTGTTAGCAAGCACTGGAGGTGAGTTTAATCCATGGTAAAGTTTGTGAACTGCGAGTGTAGACTAGAACATAAAGGAGTCACTCGTGAATTTAATGGGAATATCAGATTTAAACTTACCACAGCAGTAAAGAGAAGTAAGTAATTGGCTAGAAAATTGTTAAATTCATTGTAAAAATTCTGACTAGGAAAATTATGTCTAGATATAAATATAAATAGGAACAGATTCTTATAGGACCCTCCCCTATTTATAAAGGTCTACCACACTGCTATGATTAATCTAGTGTAGAAAAAAGAGAAACAACTATGTTAAATTATTGTTTTAAATGAATGGGATGCTTTTTATGTTATTTAAGCTTTTCTGCGGTCACTACATAATTTTATTCTCAACTTGAAGCAAGTGATCCAGAAATCTCACATACACCCTTTATGGACAGGATAGGAGACTGAGGCTTAAAGTGAAATAAATTCAGGACTAAATAGAACCAGAACTTTTGACTTTGAATCTGATTTTCTTATGTATTTTCTTTTTTAGAAAAAGTGGAAGGAAAGACAAATCTTTGCTTGACAGGCATAACCACTCATGAATTGTGTGTGTGTCTGTGTGTGCCATTAGATTCCCCACAATTACAGAAAAAGGAAACCATGCTTTTACACGAAGCTCAGAGCTATAATTAAAACAATCATATCCAAGATCTCTAAAAAGATTCTGAATAGGTTGCAGATTGCTTAGAAACAGAACATAATCAAGCAAATCCAAAGAGGATTTAATAGACAGAATCTTCTCCTCTTAATTATATGCACTGATTCAATAGTCTAAATAAAGAGGGTTCATTTTGTTTTTAGCAGACCAACACTCATTATTTTGCCATTTGTCATAAATATTTATCTTAAAATGCGTATGTGACCAACCTTATAACTCCACTCTCTGTAAACTATCTGCTCTGAATTTCCCTTTAAGAACTACATCAAAATGGTCATTCAAAGCCCAGTAGTTTTCCTGATTTTATGAGAGTGGGTGATATAGACTACTCCCTCAATTACACCCCCTTAACCTCCAACAAAATAAATTTAATTGGTAGGAATAGAGTATATGCCAGGATAGAAAGCAACTTGACAGCATAGATAATGCACTATTGAAATATTACCTTATATATGTTACATGTTTGATTTTTTTAAAATTTAACTTCAGTTCACATAAATGTATATGGAATATTCATGACAAAAAAGAAATTAAATTTTATTTAACTGGGTATCTACTGTATGCCAGCCCCATGCTAGGTCCTAGAAACTCAGTGGTGAATAACAAAGATATTGCCTTCTTGGGAAAGACAGACAATTAACAAATAATTTTAAATGCAATAAATATTAAGAATGTGAAAGTAAAAAGGACTATGTATCTACTAACATAGACAACAGAAAGTTATGTTCTCCCAGAGCAAGTTGCAATGAAGCTGAGACCTAAACATGAGTCTGATAAGTAAATGAGGTGGTTATGGAGGAGATATTTCAGTAAAAAACAAGAGCATGTTCAAAAGCAGATAAAATTACTTCTCAGAACAGAGAAGAAAGCAGGAGTGAGATGTACGGGATGTAGCGCTAAAAGTGCTGAAGCAGAAAGTAGAAGCTGTTTCCATGGTCAGGAAGGCCAGATACAGGCCTTTACCCAAAGGTCTATGGGAAAGCAACAAAGGATATTAATCACCATATACACATTATAAAATAAATGATCACTCAGGATGCTGTGGGTAAAATACATTGAAGGAAGGCTAGATCAAGGAGTTAGTAAGACAGTGACCTATGTTTGTGTATGATAGAGGTATTAGTGATTGAGCTCAGTAGACAAGTTCAGGAAAGGCCTATTAAATTGTGAAATAGAAAGGTCTTGATGATTAACTAGTTATTACATTATTTATTAGTGTGTTAGGAAACAGAATAATCAAAAATGCATCTCTGGTGTGTGGCTTGAGAAAGGTGGTATTATAAGATGTAATAATAACTGCAGTAGGAACTCTGGTGGAGAAGCAGATTTGTGGTGAAGTGCGCAATAATACAGTTGGATATGTACTGAAATTGAGGTGCCTGTGGTGAGCAAATACATAGAGATGTCAATTTTAAAGTTGTATAATCATTCCAGTTCTTAGAAAAGAGGTTTTAGTATGGTCATTTGCATTTAGAAGTTGATGGTGACAGAAGTAATTTCAGTGAACAAAATCTTATTAGAAATAATATAAGTAAACAGAAAAGTCAACCTGTTAGGGCAGTGGTCAGCAAACTCATTAGTCAACAGAGCCAAATATCAACAGTACAACGATTAAAATTTCTTTTGAGAGCCAAATTTTTTAAACTTAAACTTCTAACACCACTTCTTCAAAATAGACTTGCACAGGCCGTGGTATTTTTTGGAAGAGCCACACTCAAGGGGCCAAAGAGCCACATGTGGCTCGCGAGCCGTAGTTTGCTGACCACTGTGTTAGGGCCCTAAGACATCTACCATTTAAGGGGAAAAATTAGCAAAGGATACTCAGGAGAAATAGCACTTAAAGACTGTTGGAATTATGGTATCAAAGGTTATGTCAAAGAAGAGGCAATGTAGCCGGGTAAATTAGTTCTAAGAGATGAAATAATTCTTTCAATTATCTGTTGGCTTAACTGACATGGACGACATCATGGATGATAGTGACCTTATCTATTGATCAGTGAGATTAAGTTGAGAGGAATGAAAATTGAAAAATTAAAAACAAATTTAAAAATTATTCATAAAATTTTACTGTGAAGGAAAAGTTACATAGGGAGTAGAGGAAAATAGTACAGCATGAAAAAACAGTTTATTTTAGACTAAAAGAGAGATAGGATGGAGACAACTAGGAGAAAGGTAAGAAGAAAAGTCATCTGAAGATACAGGAGAGAGAGTGGACATAATTAAGGTTCCCAGAGTAGTGACTTAGGAGAGAATCGAGGCCATGGGTAGAAGTACACTGGACAAGGGTATTTACACTGACCAGAAGCTGAAAGAAGTGAGAAGGTAAGAAAAAGAAAGTGAGAAGAGGAAAAAGAGAATGTTAAAATGTATTTTTGAAAAGGAAAAAATACCCATTGTTGTCTGTGTCTATGAGTTTTTTCTCTTTTTTGCTCAGTCCCTCTACTCATCCATAAATTCACCACACTGACCCTCCTACCTGATAGCTGTCAGTCTGATATGAGTTTGTCTCTATTTTGCTTGTTAGTTCATTTTGTTCATTAGAGTCCATATGTGTGTGAAATCATCTGTACGTGTCTTTCTCTGACTGGCTTATTATTACTTAGCATATGGTTTTCCAGGTCCCTCCATGTTGTCACAGAAGGTAAGATTTCCTTCTTTTTTTATGACTGCATAGTATTCCATTGTGTAAATGTACCATGGATTTTTTTATCCACTCATTTCCTTAAGAGCTGCTTCCAAATTTTGGCTAGCTTATATAATAAAAGGTTAATATGCAAATAGACCGAACAGTGGAACAAACGGAATAACGGAACTGGAATAACCAAACAACCAATCATTATGGCATGCGCTGACCACCAGGGGGCGTGTGTGGAACATGGCAGGCATCGACCACGGCAGGATGGTGGAGCAGATGAGTGGGGGTGCCAGACCAAGGTGGGGCATGGGTTGCTGTCATCAGGGCAAGCCTCTGGTGGTTACTGAAAATTCTTTGCTCCCGGCCCTGCTCACACCTGCTGTCAGCGCCGGAACTGCTGCTTGTACACGCTGCCAGTGCCCGACACTGGTCCCAATCACCTGATGCTGTCAGCAGGTGCGAGTGGCTTCTCCACCTCCCCCTGCTCCTGAGGGGTGATTGGGGCAGCAGCCACCACTTGCACCCTCTGATGGTGCCAGCCCTAATCATTCCAGGCTGTCAGCGGGTGCAAGCGGGGCCAGCACCAACAGCGTGGGGACACGGAAGATGGTCCAAGACCTGCCCCTGTTGCCACCGCAGCATCGAGGACCACAGTTCCGTTCAAGGTGCACAAATTCATGCACTGGGCCCCTAGTTATAAATAATGCTTCAATGAGCATAGGGGTGCATATATTATTTTGAATTAGTGTGTCAGGTTTCTTTAGATAAATTCCCAGAAGTGTAAGCAGTGGGTGCATCTAAAACCTGTAATTTTTGTTAACAGTGTCACCCCAGTAAATTAAAGAGGGAAAAATAAATTTAAAAATTAAGAATTAAAAAGTTAAAGAAAAAGAAACAATATATACATTAAAAATGTTTAATAGGGTTAATAGAATAGAAGAGTTCGGTGGGATGGGAATGAAAATGAGAAATATCAGAGCTTGAAGAAAAAGAATTAATTATAGGCCCTGGGGAAAGAGGGAAATGAGACAATATGGGAGAGTCAGCCTTAAGGAATCCGGAAGTTATGACAGTAATACATGTGATGCAGGTAATTTAATGACTCAACTATGCAAGGAAGAGTTGTGCATGTGTTCCTCATTTTACATATTATAAGCCAATCTGTAATTGCAACTTTAAGCTTTAAACCTGATCTCGGAGAAACATGTTTTTTATTCCTTGCTTTTCCTCTTTTCTCTCCTTTCCACCCGCTTACGATGTTTACTTTGTATCCTTTGTAAAGCTAGGACTAGTTTTGATCTACAACATCTTCAGTTTGCTATTTTATTTCTACTTATCAAAATAGCCCTTAAGTCATAATTTTGATAGAATTGAAAATGCATTTATTGACATAGTTAATATCATACATTTGCAATTGTTTTCATTGTATTTAGAAATATATCTTTGCATTTAGAAATATATATTTTGATCAGAGTCACAAACAAGATATTGAAGAGAGCTATGGAGCATACTAGTTTATTATCTTCCATCTGCACAACTACAGACATGTTGTGTTGCATGGTAGATGTACTTTGGAACCAAAGAAACCTGTGCTTAAAAATTAGCTTTATAAAAGTGGGCAAATTATTTAAATTCTTAAGCCTCCGTGACTGAAAAGTAAAGATAATGCCTATTTTAAAAATAATTATATATCTTACAACAGTACTCAATAAATGTTAAATTTTTCTAAACAAGATATTTTGAGCCAGAATTTTGTTGTTATTATCAGTTATTTAATACTAGTTGTTGAGAATGTAAATATTAAATTTAGAAGAATGCATCACCAAAACATAGCTGTTAATTATTATTATTAATTATTAATTAATAAAGCAGGCTCACTACATTCAATGTCAGAGTATAATAGCAAACATCTGGGTCATTCTGAAGACATCATTGTTTAATTAAATTTAATTCCTTTCAATACATTTTCAAAAATTAAATAAGCCTTAGTAAAAGAGGGGGTGCCATGATATTCCTGAGTATCTGGTCTGTGCACTATGCTAAATGTGCAATTTATACCCATCATCTAAATCAGGAACAACCACCATTGCAAGCCACATAGAAGTGACTGAAACCTCTAGGGTTTGAACTATTCTTCAAGGTCACTCACCTTGGGCTTATTGGAAATAAGCATGAGTCCAAGGTCTAAATGCATATACTTCCTACATTTCATAACATCATAGATCAAGAAAAGAAATTCCACAATGACTATCAATTCAGAAGAAGATTCAACAAGAATGTCCTACCAGGAACTTGAGAGATAACCTTTCAGGGAAATTAGCATGCTAAGTTACTTTGCCTATTGACAAGTCATAAAGTCTCTGTTGTCCAAATCCTTAAGGCATTTGTGAATGGTTTTTATTACATCAGTAGAAAATACGTTTATCTACATGCCTGAAAAAGTACAATCTATCTTTTCCTTGGAACTTATATTGATGAGGAAGTTGCGTATTGTGGTGATTACTCACCACTATCTTCTGTGGGAATTGAACTCTGATAATCTAAGCTGTGGAATGCATATTCTATAGAAGACTCAGAAACATAAAGCCCTAATTTACCAGTCCCAAAATTAATGCTCTACAGGAAATCAGTTACTACTGGCTGTTACTAAATTTCTTGTAATACTAAAATCCCAGTATTGAAGATATATTATGTTCCAGATGGTACTTAGTCATCACTAGCTAGTTACAAAACCCCTTTATATATTAGGCCAATGTAGAACGTTTCTGACATGACAGACATAGGTGAGTGAAGGTTCCATCCATTACTGTCTCTCTAGAAACTGTCAAAATAATAAAATACAATGGCCATCTAAGTTATTCTGTGACCTATTTGCTTTAGGCAAGAAAAACATATAAAACTCACTACACATATTTTATATGTAACAGTACCAAAATAGCAGGATAGAGTACATTGGAAAATTCTATGTACTTGTCCTCTTGTTTGGGACTGTTCTACATAATGCATGGCAGAAGCAGGTGTTTGCAAGATATAAGTTCAAACACATGCAGAAATGCAAAAATTTATACAGGTGCTAAATAATTAAATAGTTACATTTGGCATGCAGTACTTAGAACAGTAGCACAGATAAGTTTGCAACATTAAAGGCTTTTTGGACTCTGAAATTCTATTCTGGCACTCAGATTGTTGATGGTATGTCAGTTTGGGAACAGGAAAGAGATGACAGTCCTGGTGATTTGGGGAGTGCACACCCCCGCTGTTTCTCATCTGCTCAGAGGAAATCATAATATTGCACCGAAGTTGAGTGTTAAATTCTTCAGTTCATTTGCATTCACCTCTCCCTTGAGGCCTATTGTCCTCTCTTTTTTTATATGCACATGATTATTTTATTCCCTCAGAATTACACTAAAAACAAAGCTTAAGTTTAAGAGATAATTGTGTTTTAAAGAGAGGTGAAGAGACTGACTCTAGATGTTTTGCCAGCCTGACATTTAGTTAACCAAAAGGACTTATGGTATTAGAATCATTGCATATTGTAGCATACATGAAACACCATTTAAAAATTATATTTGTGCCGAAACCGGTTTGGCTCAGTGGATAGAGCGTCGGTCTGCAGACTGAAAGGTCCCAGGTTCGATTCCGGTCAAGGGCATGTACATTGGTTGCGGGCACATCCCCGGTGGGGGGTGTGCAGGAGGCAGCTGGTCGATGTATCTCTCTCATCGATGTTTCTAGCTCTCTATCCCTCTCCCTTCCTCTCTGTGAAAAATCAATAAAATATATTTTAAAAAGAAAATTATATTTGTGTGTATTTTTATAAGGACAGATAATCCAATGATACTTGTCAGCTTATGGTATGCTAGTGGCCCGGTGCACAAAATTCATGTACATTGAAAGGGAATTAGAGGAAATACTTTAATATTGATATTTGCCCTTTCTCTATAATAGAAGTGTCAGAGATGAAAGAAAATTAGTAAAATATATATGAAAATAATATATAAATTTATTAATAAACAATAGCAACATGATATAACAATAAAAACCACATTGATACAAACAATAACTCATAAAATAATTAAACTTATTCTAATATCTCCCTGTATACCACATTAAGAGTGAAAACACTTTCAGAGTGCTTGACTAATTTCCCTTGTGATGAAGTATTTACAACTTTAACTTTAACATCACATGTTCTTTGAACTTGAGAGAAAGCAACATATAACTGACCATGTCTGAAAATGGGTTCAGGTAGGAATATTCCTACTCTGTCTAGAATTTGTCCTTGTGATGTACTAATAATCATCACAAATACTGACATCACGGGAAACTGTCTTTGAATTAATTTAAATGGGAGGCCAGTGTCAGATGGGGACAAATCCATTCTTGGAATCAGAACAACCTCACCTTCTACAGACCCTATTAATACTTCAGCTTCAATAATGTTAGGTCGCAATCTTTTGATAATAAATCTAGTACCATTACAAAGACCCATTTACTATTAAGATTTATCAGTAGCATGATGATTGCACCCACTTTCAATTTTAATTTATGACATGGCATTCCCGAAGGAGTAATACTATTAAGAAATTTGATGGGAAAATTTTCCTTTTCAGCATCATCTGCTGAATCAATGGAATCATCACTCAAATATGTGTGAAAGTCTCCATCGAGTATATCCAAAATTTCTTCATTTAATTTTTGAATGTGCTCATTTTTTTGGACAAAGAATCACATGTTTAGATATATTTTAATATGATCTATAGATATAGTATTTCCAAAGGTAGCTTCAATAATAGATCCATTACAAATAATTTCATAGGGGATTTCAATAATATCCATTCCTAAATGAAAACTGCTATCAAGTTTGCCATCTCCAAGTTTTACTAACCATTCACTATAAGCAGAATCCTCTGATCTCATATTTGTCTTAAGAGACAACTTTCTGAAATATCCCCAAACATTACAGTACTTTAAACTCATTTCTACTATGGCTGATCTCATAGCATGTGGCACAATACTGAGACATTGTCAAAAATCCCCTTTGAGAAGGAGAGCTTTCCCACAAATGCAACATTGAAATTCATAAATTCATAATTTCTCTTAGTAATCTGTCTATGGCGTTTATAGCATGACTGGATGCCATGGTGCATTCATCAATGATGAGAAGTTTGGTCTTTCTAATGGCTTTAGCAACTTCACTCTTTATATCGAGTCTAGAAATTGACGTTACATTTAATGGAATTGGTAACTTATATTGGGAATGAAAGGTTCTTCCACCGAGAAGTAAATTTGCAGCAATTCCTATAGATGCTGTGGGTAAAACAGTACCACCACAACCTCAGATATAATGTATTAAAACTTTATGAAGATATGTTTTCCACTACTGCCTGGAACTACCAAGAAAAAGCATTTGGGGTGTACAGTTTGATCTTCGATGGCAGAAGTTCATCATTCAGAGAATTTATCAAAACCTGTGCCTGTTGTTGCTCATATGATTCATTACATGTATTTGTATTCATTAATAAAGGATAATCCAAAGTCTGAAATGTGAACATTTCATTCCATCCAATGTGAATACCTCTTGAATTTCGTTAAGGGCATGCATTTCATAGTTCACACAGGCACCTTCTCTTTGGTGTAATTTCCAACAAAAATCTTCAATAAAATGAGATTTATTCTCATCCCATAATTTGTCTACAGCAGAAGGACATCCAAACACACATATGTATGCAAAAAGGTGCCGTAGTTGTTTGGGCATATTAAGGATGATCGCATTGTCAATTGTATCTTTTCAGTTAGTGTCATCAAGTAATAATCATAGGTGTTTAGCAGCTTCACGAAACGTATCATAAGTTACACCTCCTACAGTTCGCAGATCCTGAAAGCTTATCGCACCTTTTACATGCAGAAGCAAAAGTCTAAGGTAATATCATTATGGTTCTCTAAAGCTCACAGTGAACAGTCTACCTAATACTTTATTCCCACCCTTTCGGCGTTTTGTCCACAAAGAGTTATTAAACACATAATGCCGTGGAATCTCCCAATAATAATAATTACGCGTGTCGGAATCTTCTCTATTCAATAAGAACCAAGCCATCAAAGTAGAGTTATGCCTTTTAGCCCTATCTATAATTTCAGCAACATCATCAATATGAAAATGCAAATTTTGTTCATTTGGCAAATGAATAGCTAATCTTGTGATTGCATGAGATTGGTCATGCATTCGCATTCCAAAAAGTCTCCAAACAGCCTCAGGAGCGCTCACATACCTGGAGTCAATGAGGTCCTGTATTTCGTCATGATTGATAATATTTTTATCATAAATTTGACTATTTGCACAATTGTGCCCTTTATAGATGTATTTAAATAAATATTTGACACCTTTTATCAATGGGCAGACTTCAATGTTTATATGACAGTTATACTTAAGACACAAATGGGGGTTATAAGGGACAATCCTAGTGTTATCGACAACTTTATTTCCAATAGACATGGTGCTACCAGATCTTCATTTGTATTTGGGATATTCATCAATATTTCCAATGATCGCATTTTGAAATTTTCATATATCCCTTTGAACATTTTCCATTTTCCATGCATAGATTATTTGGATTTAATTCTACATGGTCCATGTACCATATTTGATTTTACAATTTGAAAATGTCGAGCCAAAACCGGTTTGGCTCAGTGGATAGAGCGTCGGGCCTACGGACTGAGGGGTCCCAGGTTCGATTCCGATCAAGGGCATGTACCTTGGTTGCGGGCACATCCCCAGTGAGGGATGTGCAGGAGGCAGCTGATCGATGTTTCTCTCTCATCGATATTTCTAACTCTCTATCCCTCTCCCTTCCTCTCTGTAAAAATATCAATAAAATATATTAAAAAAAAAAAAAAGAAAATGTCGAGAACACTGGTCTTCATCTGGAATTTCTGCCTTAACTATATGGTCAATGTCATCTTCTGTTCGTAATTTGGACTCACTATCTAATATCAATAATATGTGAGCATGAGGCAGTCCACCTTTCTGAAATTCAATGACATACATTTTATCTATTACTTTGCCAAATAAATGGAACTTACACATATCATTTAAAAGAGCATTCAGCTTAATATTAAAAACTCTGGCTACCAAGTCAGGTCTGTTTTCAACTTTTTGCCAGTGTTGTAAATTGTTTGTAATATCCACCCACTTTGGGTTGCATGTCATGGTTATGAATAAATCGGGCTTGCCCTACTTCGTTACAATTACCATAGCATCCTGATATCACTGCTGCATATTTCTGGGACTACCCTCAAAAGATGTTGGAAGTATTACCATTTTCCAATTGGCACATTGTCATTTTCAGATTTAGATGTGAGATAATCCATCAAACCACTATATTTTTCAACTCTCAACTTAGATTGGTTTGCTTTAATGAAATTTATCCAATTGGCTTCCATTTTTTAATATGAATCGACAATATACTGTTGAGTTAATTTTCCTGCATTTAAAATAGGATTGAACATATCCCAGATGGAGAGATGAAATCCATAATACTGCATTTGTGTGACTCGTGTCCTTACATTTCATCTAGTATCATTGTCAATTACACTGTCATCTCTAAGTCTTAATGCAATATCCACTCCCCAGCCTTTTCACCATGTGGAAAAAGAATAGGATATGTCATTGCATCTAATGTAGGAAACAGGATACTGATTTGCTTCATTTTAGTGGCATTCAGATTATTGGGATCTGGTTTACAATGAATGAGCAAGTCCCTTTCAAAAGAGGCTCTCCATCTTCGTTTCTGAATATGATGGCAACCTTGGTTACACGGGGAGAATTATATTTGCCCCTGATCACTGTTACGATCATATTTAATCGCCAATGTTACTTCCATGGGAGCAATACCTTTTGCTGCTGCTTCAGATCGGGCTTCCTTTTCTACCTCATGTAGCATCTTGCATGATTTTGTTAATTTGTTTATTTCATGCATGAGGTTGTTGATGTTGATCATGAGTCGTTCTGAGCAACCTTGGTTTTCTGGCATTGCTAATATTTTACGCATTGCTTTGGCCGTATCTAAAATATAATTGAGCAAACTTCCAAGAAACACCAACCAAAGGATATAAAGTTCCAGTATGATGATAAACTTGTCTATGTATTCTAAAACAGTATGGCCCATATCCTGATGGTGATGCAATATTTGCACCCATTGTAGCAAAATAACTATTTA
This sequence comes from Ia io, assembly GCA_025583905.1. Taxonomy (NCBI): domain Eukaryota; kingdom Metazoa; phylum Chordata; class Mammalia; order Chiroptera; family Vespertilionidae; genus Ia; species Ia io. The sequence continues at coordinate 54,960,501 of JAJQQW010000003.1, forward strand.
TCAAACAAATATTTTCCATGAAATTTGTACTGTCAGAATCTTCATTTTTCATTAATTTTTTAAAATATGCCAGGTATTCTGGAAAATGTATATAATTTGGACAAACTTTACCTTGCTATGACACTGAGTAAATTTTCAATCAGATGGATTTTCATCAGAGAAATTTAGTTATAGGCAAAATTGACATGTAACAGTTATTTCACCACAACTATGTTCGATAATTGCATCCTCATTTACTTCATTTTTGCTGTGAAGGCAGTTTCTACCAGTTTTGGCAGTAGTTGTCAATGGCTGTTCTTCAGACATATTCTGTCGACAATGCTGGCTTCTTTCAGCTTCGGAGGTACGTTGTGCCAATAGTTGGTCTTCAGACATATTCTGTCATCGACACAGGCCAGGGGAGGGATGGGCAGAATCAGGCTCCCTCCTCCCTCCCGTCAAGGTCAGGAGGCGGGGGGCAAATGGGGACGGGGCTGGTGGGGGAAGGGTCCTATCTGGGCTTTCCTTCCCCCAGCTGACAGCAGCTGGCCCCACCCCCGAGGTTGCCACTGCTTGCCATCTGTGGCACTGCCCCCACTCTACCACCGGTCACCTCCCTCTGTGGGTGAAAGGTGTGGGGTGCCATCGCTTGGCTGGCCTGGGCCTCCCTCTGTGGGGAGATAGCTGGCTGGTGGCCTGGGCCTCCCTCCGTTGGGCAATGGTTCACAGGGCCCCAGATCTATGCCCCACAGAGGGAGGCCCTGACCACCCGGCTGGGGCTCTGTGATGGGCCCTCACAGCTGTGGTGGCTTGCCTCGGCCCTCGCAGCCCGGGCTTCGTCCTGAAGGTGGTCCAGAAGGACGTCCAGAATGATGTCTGGAAGGCTGTTTGCTAGTCTAATTAGCATATTATGCTTTTATTATTACAGACTAGAGGCCTGGTGCATAAAATTCGTGCATGAGGGGGGGGCGTCCCTCAGCCCAGCCTGCACCCTCTCCAATATGGGACCCCTTGAAGGATGTCTGACCACCTGTTTAGGCCTGATTCCACTGGGATCGGGCCTAAACGGGTGGTTGGATATCCCTCTCACAGTCCAGGACTGCTGGCTCCCAATTGCCCTCCCCTGCAGGCCTGGTCCCCCACAACTGTCCTCCCCTGCTGGCATAGTCCCCCCCAACTGCCCTCACCTGCAGGCCTGGTCTCCCCCAACTGCTCTCCCCTGCAGTCCTGGGTCCCCCACAACTGCCCTCCCCTGCAGGCCTGGGTCCCCCCCAACTGCCCTCCCTTGCTGGCCTGGTCTCCCCCAACTGCCCTCCTCTGCTGGCCTGGTCACCCCCAACTGCTCTCCTCTGCTGGCCTGGTCACCTCTAACTTCCCACAACTGCCCTCCCCTGCAGGCCATCTTGTGGTGGCCATCTTGTGTCGACATGAGGGCAGCCATCTTTGACCACATGGGGGTGGCCATCTTGTGTCTTGGTGTGATGGTCAATTTGCATATTACTCTTTTATTAGATAGGATAGTAACTCTTCATTCCTCTACAATTTCAAATAGCAACCACAGTAGCCAGATCTATTGCCATCTTTCTACTAGTGTGGGCTACACTGTGAATTTCATGGTTTTACTAACAGAGGCTGAGATAGGAACATTGGGTTGTGTCATGTATTAAAGCATTCTGAGTTTCGTCACAACACAGCACTTTCTTTTATCACTCCTTCAGACCACTACCTACTGCTATTCAGCTCTGCTTGCAGCTATTATATACAAGTACAGAGATTGGGTGTATTTGTTGCTGAACAACTGCCACCCTCATAAAATAATGTGTAAAAAAGCAGTTTCTAAGGAAGCAGTATGTTGGTAATGTGAGTGAAGGAAACATCCTGTGTATCTTTAAATGTCAATACGAATCTGTGCAGGTGTTTGGGGGTGGAGGGCATCTTAGAATTCTCTTGTAAGTCAGGCTCATTTGCCTCTTTGAATGATCTATACATTTTGTGTTCACTCCTTTTCAGGTTTTATGTCTAAAAGTATATGATTAGCTAAGAACTATGCTGCATACCTGAAGCTATAACAAAATAATAGTGACTATAAACAGTAATTGAAAACAATTTTTTAATCAGAAACATAAAAATAAATAACATGTGTTGGTTATTTGTTTTCCCACTAAACTCCTACACAAAAGGAATTCTCATGATTTAAAATTATAAACCAAAAATAGATAATTACTTTTTAGAGAACTTCTCAAATCCTAAAAAAAAAAATCACTTAAGGTAGTAAATTTCCTCCCACACAGGCCTTTTTCCCCCTCTTTTGTTTCCCAGTTTGAGCAATATTAAATTGTGCTATACTTTTTCAAAAATTTCCATAAGACTGTTTTGGTTATGTCCCACTGTTGTTTTGAGCATGGTGCTGCTTGTTAGGTATATGCAAGAACTATATCTGATTACACATTTACAGAACACACAACAGCACCAGCGAAAAGTCATAAACTTTTTGTAAGCAGACAAATGTTCAATTGTAATGTGTGGTCTTACTCTATACTTTTTAAAATTTTTAATTTTTTTTCAATTATAGTTTAAATTCAATGTTATATTGTATTAGTTTTAGGTGTACAGCATAGTAGTTAGACAATCATATACTTTACAAAGTGTCCCCTTGATATTTCCAGTACCAACCTGGTAGTGTACATAGTTACTATGTTATTATTCACTACATTCCCTATGCTGCACTTTATATCTAATGATACTTTTTTTTTTCTTTTTAAATATATTTTATTGATTTTTTTACAGAGAGGAAGAGAGAGGGATAGAGAGTTAGAAACATCGATGAGAGAGAAACATCCATCAGCTGCCTCTTGCACACCCCCTACTGGGGATGTGCCCGCAACCAAGGTACATGCCCTTGACCGGAATCGAACCTGGGACCCTTGAGTCCGCAGGCCGACGCTCTATCCACTGAGCCAAACCGGTTTCGGCTAATGATACTCTTTGACAATGGTGTGTTGATTGCATAAGTGAGGGAATGCTCCTTATTAGAAGTCTCTACTAATAGATATTTTAGCACAGAAGGCACATACCTTGTTTCTTCATCATTTACATACAAATATAAAATAATCGTAACAAATTCAGTAAGTTTGTGGACTATGTAAGTTTTTCTAATGGGAAATGGAAAGAATTCATTTCTCTACATAACAAAAGCTCCTAATTTCTTTTCTTCTTTCATGGTACCGCTGAGTACAGTCTTAGAGGTAACTGGGACTTAGATCAAATTAATCTCATAGACCCTTTGACATTTGTCTACTGATACCCTTTATTGAGAAGACAAGACCTGTGAAATTTTATCCATTCGTGTAATCATCATATATATTGAAAATCTATTTTGTTCCAGGCACAGTGATAGCTACTGGTGGTCCAGAGATGAATAAAACATATATGCTTCTTGCCTCATGGAATTTGGTGTGTGTTGCCTGAGGAGTGTTCATAGAATCCCCCCCCGCCCTTGACCCGCCTCCAAGGAAGTAAACTCTCCATGATTCTAACAGAGCCTTCTAATCTCCTTGCTCAAAACGCCTTACATTCCAAAGAGACTTTTCACTGTAATATATTTTTACAACAAATAGAGTCTATTTTAAAGCAATAGGAAGTGTGATATTGGAAAATATCTTTTTTATTATTTATTCTTATCATATTATATTTAACTGAGAACACTGAGTGTAAGAGTGCAAGTATATGTATCAAAGTAAGGAAAATGCACAATTAACCTTGTAGTCATTGAAAACCCCTGACTTAATTTTTCAAGATTGATTTGTAATGTAACAATCAACCATAAGGAAAACTTTTCTAGATATTTTTAAGCCTCATTTTCTCTTTTTGACAGCAAATGCTAGTGGCATTTTTACCCTAGCTTGACTATGAACTGATATCAGTTCAAATAGAAGTCTTATTCCAGTCCCCCCTGAAATCACCTAGTACTAAAGTTATCCTATCTTTATTTAAAAATCTTAAATTGTACCATTTTCATCAGCAGCATATTGCCCAGAAACAGTTTTCACAGCAGTCCTTTTTACCACATATCAATCCATATGATTAGTTCTGCCAAATACTCAAAAGAAATAAAAGAGCAAAAATGACAGACCTCCCAGGTATAACTTTGTAGTTCAAATGATTTGAAATCTCTGTATTAGCAATCATTGTAGCCCTAGGAATATTTAGAGAAAAGTAACCGTAGCCTTAGAGCTAAATTTTTTTTTTAATTTTAAAGAAAAATATACTTTTAGTTTTGTGACTACACTTTTGTATAGCAAGTTAAATATATGGTGATGAGCTGCTGAACTTCAATTTCTAGTAATGTAGGTAATAATACATAGAAGATTACACATAAAACAATTATAAGCAAAAATATATAAGAAAACTGTCCCAATCTCATACTGTTTTCAATACTCACTTTCATTAAATATAACTTCTCTGTAATTTCTATAATAAAATGAGAGTTTTCTAACTTGTAAAGATAAATTATTTCCATATATAAAACAATGTTTCTATAGCTAACTGTTTTAGATAATTATTTTACACTAGAGGTCCAGTGCATATGGGATTCCCTTAGCCTGGCCTACAGGATTGGGCCAAAACCAGCTCTCTGACATCCCCCGAGGGGCCCGGGATTGAGAGAGGGCACAGGCTAGGCTGAGGCAGAGCCAGGGAGGGACATGGGAGGTTGGCCAGCTGGGGAGGGACTGCGGGAGAGCTCCAGGACATGTCTGGCCCTTCTCGCTCAGTCCCAATCGGCCAGATCCCAGCAGCAAGCTAACCTACTAGTCAGAGCAGATGCCTCCTGGTGGTCAGTGCACATTATAGCAAGTGGTTGAGTGGCCTTAACATATCATTAGCATATTATGCTTTAATTGGTTGAACGGACAACTGACGACCGGACACTTAGCATATTAGGCTTTTATTATATAGGATTTCTTTCAGTTGTCTTCATTCTACCATGGTACTAATAATTAATAATGCTGAGGTACTTTAGTAACATAATACTTTGCCATTTTTATCTGTACTTTATTTTTAGTACAGGTAAACAGTTTTTAGTATAACTGCAGATAACAATTTTTAGTATAACTTCAAATTTAAGGCTTAAATGTAGTCTAACACTGGAATATGTATTGATCTTAGATGAAGCCATGAGGAACAATTAACCCAGGGATCTTCCTGAAGAGAACACTATAACTTGTGCAACATGATGTGATAGGAGAACAAATGAACAGGGAGAGTCTTTGGTATTTATTGTCACAAAGGAGATTCTTCATTAAAGCTTTTAGAAATCCTCTATATTTATATACATTTACTGGGGATGCATACACTATATGGATATACTACACCATGAAGAAAGATATCTACACCTGATGAAGAGAAATGTATATTGTATTAAGATCCTGGACATGAGACTCAGTTCCCTCCTGGGGAGAGTGCAGTGAGCATTTTTGAAAGTGTATATGAAAAGGGAGAAAATACAGATGTCAGGTGGCCAAAGTGGTCAACAATAGAAGATACTAAACTCTGCAGACATTCATTCCTTCTCCAACTTCCACCTTCACTTTAATGTAGATGTTGGTTGAGCTATGAATAGTCTAAAATGCTAATGAACATCTCATCTCCCTTGCTATTTTTGCTCCAGAAACCTCAGACTAAGTCAATCAGTACATATTATTTTCAGAGTGCAAGAACTTAGTACAATAAACACAGATAAGAGTTAATCATTGACTTCTGATAAAAGTTTTCCACTGTTTTTTAATCCTCAGTGGAGAATATGTTTTTATTGATTTGTATTGATTTTGAGAGAGAGATTGGTTGCCTCCTGTATGCTCCCTGACTGGGGATCGAACCCACAACTGTTTTTGGTATAGGAGACGGTGTTCCAACCAACTGAGCCACCCAGCCAGGGCAAAACTATCCCACTTTTTAAAATTTAGGCCACAGTCATCCTTTGCCTGCAGAATAAAATTGTTATTGCTTCCAGGAATCTATAATGACTATCAAAGGATGACCAAGTGGAGCTATAGAAAAATATGCACAAATTGTTATATTATTGTGCCATTAAATTGTCATATGTTGGGGTGGGAGGAGAGGACAGGCTATAAGGAGTCAATGGGAGAACAAAGGGGGACATATGTGATACTTTCAAAAATAAGGATTAAAAAATTGTCAGACCTTGAATTCTATGCTAGCAGTAGCCTTCCTGTTATATGATAAAATAAATACATGTTAATATTGTTCAAAGTAATGTGTGTTGGATTTTCTGCACCTTGCAGATGAAATCATTGGAAATAAAACACTGTCTCTACTTTTGATTGAATGTTAGCTTGATCTTGATTCAATAATTAAATATCTACTATCTCAGTAAAGACTACTGTGGCTGCAAATAAAAGTGTCTTAAGTGGGATATATGTTTGTTTTCCTCTTGTATAAACACAATCTAGAGATAAGTGGTCCAGGGCTGGTTATTGCTCTGTTCTATCAACTCCCAGAGAACCCAGGACTTTCCTGTTCAGAACTCTGCCATGGTCTCAAAGGTTTGCCTCCAACTTCATGTCCCAAACTAGAGCATCCCAAAAAGTTTCAAAGCGGAGCAGATGAAAAGAAGGCCGAAACAGGTCTGCCAGCTCTTTCTTAAGGAAGGTTTCTAGAAGCTTCCAGATAATATTTCTGTCTATAGTCTATCTGACTCCAACTTATCCACACATTCACACCTGGATTTCTAGAAAGCCATGTATATTCTGAATTGGTATGTATAATTTTGGAAAAATGGAGATCTAGATATTGAGGACAACTAACAATCTCTGTCATCACCACTATGTTTCAGAAATTGTGTTAGCTACTGGATAGTAACAATATTCATAATTTATAATAATATATGACAAGTATATTACCAATTGATAGTATAGCCATGAAATTTATTGTATAAACCAAAACAATTTTAAGTGTGAAAGGAGACACCAATAAAATTAAGCTGAGAAAAATCGATATAAATTGCAACTGCTTATATAAATTATATGTATAGGGAATATCATTTAGGTATCAGAGCCCTTTATGTACTTTTTCTACTTATTTAAAACATGTTATATTTGTTGTGTAATTTTTCCTAACAACTCTATACCCCTGGTGTTTTAAACTTTAGAATCTAACAAAGTATCTTTTATTAATAACTAAATGTCATAGGAAAATTGATTATTTTAGATATTTGGGGACATTTTGAAAGCTGTAAATGAATGTCTCTATACATTTTATTCTGTATGATTATACTTTGAGAGTTTCTATGTTTCTTTTTTAAGCATTTCTTTTTCCTCTATGATTAAGCTGTCAATTATCAATCTTGATTTTGGTCACTGTGGTTTTAAGAATCATTTAAACACCCCCACATAGAATTGTTGTTCCAAAGTTGTTTACTTTGGGCTAAACAAAGAGATAAAAGAACTTGTTATAAGTGTGCATAAAGTAAAATGTCAAGATATATCCAACAGAATACAGAATATGGATTGCAAGGCATTAAACGTTAGACAGTTATTTCAGGTTATCTAGATACCAGTATGATTAATTTCTTGAATTTTCAATATTTTGTCAAGAGAGCTCAGATTACTAGAGGGGTATGTGCATATAAAATATAAAAATATACTCATTTACTATGCATTATATCACATTCACTCATTTGTATGGCAAAATGAGTTTTAGACAAATTGCTAATTCTCTCATCATTGCCTTCCTGTTATATATCAAGTTACTATGTTTGCCACAGTCTAGTCAAGGAAAGATAAATCAATCCATATTGTTCAAGCAGGCTGAATGGTTACACAGCGGCAGAGGGCTCAAAGATCACAAAAAGATGACAGAGGTTGAAGAAAGAAAAAGGAATAAGAGAAAATAAAAAGAAATCTAATGCTCTGGGCTGAAGGCCACCAGCCTGCATCAGGTACTGCACGGAAAAGGCTAGAGCAGTAGCTCTGGACACACCAACGATGTCATCAGCATTGAAACAATCACAGAAGTGCTCAAGCCCAATAACATCCTTACTGCCATCGCTGCTCTAAATAACACGAGCAGCTGCCAATAACTGCCAGAACCAGAAAGCTCCTCGCTTCCTGCCACCTCTGATCCACCAGCAATGCTTCCTATTGGCAGAAGCTATTAGAAAGCCAGGTGGCAAGACATGGGAGAGATGTACTTTGTAAATTCCCAACATTCTATCCGGCAGAACACAAGGGGACATAAATGGAGGCCAAGATTAAACAGGCAAAAGACAATAATGAAGACCAAAATTTGAGCCTGAGAAGATTAATTATATAAACAGAAAATGAGAATTGATCTTATTGTCTCTAGAATGTGTCTATGAAGTTTGCTCCTTACTCTCATGACTTGTATAGGTCCTCATGCCTTGAAATTTTACAGAAACTCAGGGAGAATCTCTTATTGCTAGATTCAATTTGGGTTTCACTTAAAAATAATTTCATTTTAAAGTAATGAAATTATTTTGCTGCATTTAGGATTGTTCTTATTGGAGTAAACACATTTTCCTTTATATACTATATTAAGATGTACACATTAGTCAGTATAGCCTAGGATTTATTGTGCTAACAATCAGCACCAAAATCTCAAATGACACACACATAAAGGTTTATATATTACTATTCCATATTATATTCCTACTAGAGGCCTGTTACACGAAGATTCGTGCAATAGGCTTTCCTTCCGCTGGCTGCTAGCACCAGCTTTCCTCCAGTACCCGGGACCCAGGCCTTCGCTTTGGCCACAGGGGAGAAGCCAAGCCTCTTCAGTCTTCAGTCTTCGGTCTTCAGTCTTCGCTCAGGCCGGAGCCTTCAGTCTTTGCTTGGTGCCTGTGTATGCAAATTAACCCACCATCTTTGTTGGGTTAATTTGCATACTCACTCCTGATTGACTGGGGTGTCGCAGAGGTACGGTCAATTTGCATATTTCTCTTTTATTAGTGTATAAGCTTAGGTATCTATATACAGACTCTGTCAGCCCCACATATGGCAAATCAGTTATCTGGGCTGCTTAGATCTCAACATTCCTCTTCTACCTCCAAAAAGGTTTTCTCATATTTTGCAGCAGGTTGTAATGCAAGTGGAAAATTTTACATAGGCTTTCCCATGCTTGGAAGTTATATGCCATTTAGAGTCACAAATCATAGGCCCCAATGAAATGTAAGGAGGCTGAGAAAATGGGGAGATGGGTCCTGTTTCTTTCACATTTATTATTTGTCAAACATTACAAGGGCTAGGACCATAAAGAAAGAATTAAATATATCATCTGATTAAATGTTCTTGAAGAGGAGACTATGTAAGATACCATAGTTAGGAAAGACGTCCCTGAAAATCTGATATTTGAGCTCACATCTCTATGGGATGTGTTTTTTGTTGTTGTTGTTGTTGTTTTGTTTGTTTTTTGACACACTCTTCACTAGAGAGTCTAGCCCAGATTTGGGAATTAGATGTTGAATTATGGATTTTTTTATCCAAGTGATATGCCAATAGTTTTTGTCAGAAGAACTCAAAGTTATTATTATATTGCCTTCTAGAACATAAACTAGAAAAAATTCACCAGCTTATATACAGAAATAATTTATTTCTTAATTTTGTATAATATATTCTCAAATATTCTTTTTCTACATGATATGGCTATCAAAGGGTCAAAGGCAATTCAGTGGTAAAAGGACAGTCTACTCAATAAATTGGGACAACTAGATATCCATGTATCTAAAAAGATTAATCTAGACAGGCCTTATATATTTCACAAAAATTAACTAAAAATGAACCATAGGGTTAATGTAAAATGATACTAAAGCTTCTAGTAATTACATTAGGACTGGGGTCTCTTAAAATAAATCTGGGCTCATAGAAGAAAATTTCTAAGGGCTGAAAAACATAGAATTCAATATATTTAAAGGGCTTGCCAAGTACTAAGAAGTAAGAATGGGAAATGGCCCACAGGACAAACATCAGTAAAACTCTTGAACTGTAAGGAAAAGGGGAAATCTGAATAGCTTTTAGAAATAAAACAAATTGCCTACAAAGGCATAAAAATAAGAGTGGTGTCACCTTTCTCAATATCAAAACTAAATTATGTTAAAAACGTTTTAGAACAAGTTGAAAAACAATCTTAATGCATAAGGCCTTGTTTTTTTTTTTGTTTTTTTTTTATCAGGCATTCTGTGTGGAATAAAGCCGTAGTAATTCAAACACTACATTGCTGATAGAAGGGAACCTGTCTTGGAATTTAGAATTCTATATCCAAACCAAACAAATGTTGAAAATGGGAGGACAAAAATAAACCTGTGAGAATAGAAGACTCAAGGTTATCTCCCATGCATGATCTCTAGAAAATTACTAAAGAATAAAATCAATGTATCAAAATTCTTAAAATTGTTACATTATTTAATATAGTAGTAAGTATTGATATTAATGAAATAGTCAAATATATGCACAAAAGGAATATATAGATATTTAACATACAATTTATAAAGTAATCATACCAATATCTAATAATAATAGTTAACATTAATTGACTTCTTATCCTAGCTTGTGTTGCCTTTTAAAGATTTTTTTTAGTCCGCCCTCATAATTATGTGAGATAGGTATTATATCTATTATATACCTACTTTATGTATGAGTAAACCGAAGTTTGTTGTGTTTAATTAGGAGAACTAGAATTCAAACATGAGTAGTCTGATGCCAGTGTTCTCTTAATTAATGTGTGATAATTAGTTTGTTTAAAATAAGTAATAATATTGAATACCTATAATACCTAATAATATGGATAATATCATATCAATAATAATCATAAGGAAGGTCTCATAGATGACATTATAAAGTATTCTAGATTTTAAAAATTAAATGATGATACTGAAAAGCAATGAGTTATTCACTAATATTTTATATTAATACAATCTATTACATATTTATGCATAATATATTTAACAAATGTGTACAAATGCAGAAGTGGGGAAAAGAAAAAATCTAAAAGAACTTGAGCATTTATGTGAAAATAACTGAGTTGTATAAGACTAAACTAGAATATATCTTTAGAAAGGTAATTATTTTTTTGTTGCTTAATATATATTGAATGCTTCTGTTTTTCTGAAAAAGTGAAAATAATGCTTTATTGCACATGCAAAAGTAAATTTGAGACTCAATTATGATGCTGTGACAATTGCTACTAATTTTTTATTCTCCAATTTCTAGTATAGCCCTTATAGCTTTTATCCCATTCTATCCCTTCTTCCAACCTCTTGATATTACCTTCACCTCTATCCCATTCCTCCAGGGCACAACTTAGCAATAGGTTAGAGTTTGCAAATAGAAGTCAAAAGGATACTGCTCTTTGGATAATTGGTAACTTCACCTAAGAAGAGTCTTGTGTTTTTAGAATGAGAAAGAGAGAAACATCAACAGAAGGCAGAGGGCTTGGGACATGACATCTAAAGGCAGGATTAATAGATAATCTTGTCATATCAACAGCTTTATCTTTTGATGATTCTTTTGTGTCCTTTTCTCCAGAAACTGCCTTTTCACAAAGTCTCTAAATTGAAAGGTTAGGTACTGGTTCTTTGTCTTTCTCATGTGTGTCAATGAGAAGTTCCCAAAATTTAGGGTCCGTTAGAATCATGAAAGATGTCCATCAAAAATATACAATTATCTAGGCCCTTCTGTAGAATCTGATTCAGAACATCTAATTCCAGTAGTTACATATGTATTTAACAATCTCTCCAGGAGATTCTGGCCAATTTTTGCTCCATAATCAATTAGAATTTTTTAGCTATTTTTTATAAAGATAATATTTTGTCTCATTAAATACTAAATGCTTCAGCTTGTTATTGAGTGGCATATGTATTTAGTACTTCAAAATTAATCATTCAATTGTTCATTCAGCCATCCATCAACCCTTCCATTCATTAAACTAACAAGTATTAAAATCTTCTTATAGGGTAGTGAAGGCCTGGAGTGGGCTAGAAGGGGTTAATGAGGAGGGGGGGAGTATTGTTGTAATACTTTCAACAATAAATATTTAATTTAAAAAAATCTCATTATGTTCTAGGCATTAAAGTTGGTTCTAGAAATATAGCCAAAAGTAAGGCAAGGTTCTTGAACATAAAGAACTCTGTAGTAGATTTTATTGTATTTTCTAAAATCTACTGGTCACATTTATGAGGCATTACTTCAGTTCTTCTTTCTATGTGATGAATACAACAGTCCTTCTCTCAGAGACATCAGGATTGGCTATAGGATTTTTTCTGACCAAGGAAATATAGGAAAAATGACGTATCACATTCAACCAGAAGTTTTAAGAGCTGTTATATTTTTTTGACATTGACTATTCTGCCCTCTGTCACAAAACAAGTATACTACAGATACAAGCTGCTCCTTCAGCCTCGACCCTTAAATAAGACAGAGAACAGAGCCACAGTGGAAAGCATATGAACAATAGAAATGTATTCCTCATAGTTCTGGGAGCTAGAAAGTCCATGCTCAGGGCACTGGCATGGTCAAATGTTCTGGGTCCTCTTGTGCATGCCTGGAACCTTCTGTGTCCTCACATGTTGAAGGTCAATATCAGTTTTTAACAGAATAAAAACAGCAAAAGCTAACTATAGCAAATTTATATTTTAGAAGTCAAGATAGCATATTGATAAGGGTTATAAGACAGGCTCATGAAAAATACTGTGGAATTAGATATGAGGGAATTATTTTTGGCTCTAAGATGGGGATGGTGGAGGCATGAGATAAGGACAGTTGCTAATAAAAGTATTACAAAGGATGCTGTATTTAATGTAGCATTGAAATAAGCATCATTTATGTTAATTTAATTTTTTCCTCTTGTAGGCTGTATCAGTCAATATATCACAAATAGTGTTTCCTTTCTTTTCTCTTTTATACTGTATACTAGAGGCCCAGTACACAAAATTTGTGCACGGGGGGGGGGGGGGGGTGGTTTCCCTGCACCCTCTCCAATCCGAGACCCCTCAAAGGATGTCCGACTGCCCATTTAGGCCCGATTCAGTCAGACATCCCTCTCACAACCTTGGACCACTGGTTCCTAACCCCTCCACCTGCATGCCTTCCTGATTGCCCCTAACTGCCCCCCCTGCCAGACTGATCACCCCTAACCACCTCTGCCTGCTGGCCTGGTCGCCACCAACTGCCGCCCCCCTGCCGGCCTGGTCACCCCTCAATGTCCCCCTCTGCTAGCCTGGTTGCCCCTCACTGCCCCTCCTGCTGGCCTGGTCACCCCCAACTGCCCTCCCTGCTGACCTGGTCACCCCAACTGCCCCCCCTGCCAGCCTGGTTGCCCCCAACTTCCCCCCCTGCTAGCCTGGTCGCCCCACACAGCCTGCTGTTCAGTCGTTTGGTTGTCCCTCACTAACCCCCCCTGCCGGCCTGGTCGCCCCATGCAGCCTGCTGTTCAATCATTTAGGTTGCCCCTCACTAACTCCCCTGCCGGCCTGGCCGCCCCATTAAGCCTGCTGTTCGGTCGTTACTGTGAGGGCATCCTGACCAATTTGCATATTACCCTTTTATTAGTATAGATGCCTTATCTTCTTCCTGAAGTAAATTATATCTCATTTAGTATGTGTTTATGAAAATCTTGTCCAATTTTGTCTTAAACCTAGAATTTCCAAACCATCACAAATGTAATTGTTGTTTTCTGTTACTTTCTTTTTGCATTACAATGCCGATATTTCTATAATTCAATTCATTTTCTGTTTTGCTTAGCTTTATTTTCTTAATATTTCTAGGTTCCCTCTTCCTATATATTTTATGTTTTAGGAATATAGGAACCAAATGTTAGGCCTAGCTATCTCATGACCTCACAGTAAATGTAGAACAATGCTGCTGGTTTCTAAGAGTTGATTATAACATCTTGCCCCTTCCCTTCTACTGCTTTCATCAGCAAAAGAACAGTACTGATGTAGCCCAGGGTTTGGCAAACTTTTTCTGTAAAATGCCAAAAAGTAAATCAGTCTCTGCAGGCCAAAGAGTCTCTGTGCATAGACTGAACCCTGCCACTGAAGCACAAAAGCAGCCACAGGTAACAGACAAATGACTAAATACAGTTGTGTTCCAAAAAATATTTTTATAGACACAAATTTGAATTGCACACAGTTTTCACATGGCATGAAATGTTATTCCTTTTTTTCTTTTTACTCTTCAATCTTTTAAAAAAATATTTTTACCTTATGAATTGCAAACAACACACAGCGGGCCTTAGTTTGCTGACTCGAGATATAGCTAGTTCAAATTCAAGGACATTTACTGAGCTATGATGCTAAAGTGGAACTTTCTATGTAATAATGGATGGAGAATAAAGTCCTGTTAACATTTTGTAGATACCCCTTTGATGAGAGTTTAGTTAAGCAATTCCATACTTCGGCTGTCTCAGCATCCATTTTGTGTGGCCATGTGGCCTGCAGGGACCTTCAACTGACACTAGCTGTCTCATATAAGCACATGCCCTAGACAGCAGCCTGCAAAGTAACAATGTACTGATAGGACTTGTCCAAGAGCTCTCGTGAACAAGTCTCGTCTGTCTCGTGCCTAATGTACCTCTTAGATAAGAATCCTGTGGAACCTACCAAAATCCTCTCCTTTGGTTTGAATTGACCAATCTGGCCCTAGACCTGGAACCTCAAAGACTCCACCTATCCTATGTAATAAAGGGTAACATGCAAATTAACCATCACTCCGTCACAAAGATGGCGGTGCCCATAGCCACAAGGTGGCGGCGCCCAGTCTTCTCAGCCCCGCTGGAGTCCCCCAGTCCCGGAGGGGCAACCGATAAGAGCAGGCAGTGTGAGCGGCCTGGCGGAATGCTGGCCTCTTCGCTGCAGCAACGAGGCAAGCATTCCACCCCAGCCTCGGATGGGCCTCTGGGCCGTGGAGATCCTCTGGGCAGCGGGCGCGGAGCAGCCAGACCCTGCAGAGAGCTATTGGCCCACAGATTCGTGCACAGGGCTACTAGTATATACTAATAAAGGCATGTGCCCTAGTTCCACGTCTCTCACTGCCTGCACTCGGTGTTGACCTCCCACTGTGACCTCTCACAGTACGCACTGTACTTCCTCTAAGACCTGTGAGAAATAAAGTTCTCTATTCCAGTGTCTCCTATGGCCTGTTCTTGAACAACAGCTCACAGTCTGGCATGCTGTATGCCACTTAATAACTTCATTTAACAAAGTCATAACAGCCTCACCTGGTTCTATAGAGCTTTTGGGAAACTTCTCTTCAGAGATTAATATTTCTCCCAATGGCTTGTATTTAAGAAAATTGTTCCACTTGGACCAATTCCATCCACTAGAGGACTACACGGGGGTTTGCAGAAATCTCCATTTAGTAATTGTGATCATTTACTGATATGATTATTTCATAGTTCATCAAAAACACTCACTGAAATTAGTGCAGGCTGCCTGGAGATTTAAAAGTTTTTAACGATAGTTTCTGACCAAAGAGCCACATTCATATCAACATACCTTACAATATTTTCCTTTTTTGTTTATCCTCACCTGAGAATATTTTTTTCCATTGATTTTTAGAGAGGGTAGAAGGGAGGAGGAGAGAGAAACATCAATGTGAGAGAGACACATCAATAATTGTTGCGCCCTCCCCCTCCCCCCGCCCACACACACACAACTGAGGTATGTGCCCTTGACCGGAATCAAACCTGGGACCCTCCAGACACTCTAACCACTAAGCCAAATCAGCTAGGGTCCTTACAATATTTTCAATTGACTAACCTATATAATTTCTGCTATACCTGCAGGATATTCAGACATATATTTTTAGCCTCTTAAGGCATATGAAAAAGTTTCACATTATAATTCATGGTGAAATGGAGACATTTATGTGAATTATAATACAGTTGCTTTTTTAAAATAACTATATGAATGTTGAGTAACAAATTGTTTCAAACTGGGGATAGGAGGTATTGGGAGCTGTCTTAAGTGGCATGTTACCAAGTCGTGTCTTTGGTCCTATTATCTTCAACATTTTTGTTAATGTGTTTGATAAATATATTCTGGTTGTTAATGACACAGATCAGCCAGAACAGGGAGAGAAATAATTCATACTTGCATATTGCCTTTCTAATAAGTTGAATAAGAAGAAAATAAATGTTCATCTATCAAAATAAAACAAAAAACATGCATACACTTAAACATGCCCATATACCTACAATACACATAAATACACTTTACACAGACTATGCTCCCGAGTTAGTTATCCAAGGCTATAAATCATAATGAAAATGAGTTTTCCCTTTTGACAAAATAGATGTAGCCAGAGTCCCTAAAAGATGAAGGCAGCTACCTATAGCACACCATCTAAACAAGATAGGGTTAAGTTAGGCTCCAAAGAGTCAACGTGGGGTATGATTCTTATCATTTACACATGGGACTTTAATTGACATTTTGGGGAAACTTAAATTATTAATGTTCTGTTGTTAATAAAATGTATAGAAGTCTTGAACAAAAGTCTGCATCAGCAAGGCCATACCTTCTTAGAGGGAGAAACCACAGTGCCCAACGGACTCAAAAAATCTCTCTCCTCCAGCTTTCTCAAAACATTTTTTTCTACATTAACTCACTGGATTTCAAAAATTCCTGATAGGGATTATTGAATAAAATAGACAACCAAAAACCTAGCCATGATAAAAGGAAATTCTGTGTTCAGACTTAAACCCAACAATAAAAACAGAGAACTGGTTGGAAGGCAGGGGTCACTTTGGTTTAATAAGGGAGAATCTTCATCTCAAATAGATATGATTTATTTTAATGTTTGCTAGTTCACTATCCATCTACAATAGTAAATAATTGTACAGTACTTCACTTTAATTGGAATTGCTACAGAGTAATGCAAAAACCAAGTTAACATACTGTAAGAGGAGTACAGAAATATGGTTTAGAAAAGTAAATATAATAACCATCTTCAAATACTTGATGGGCTTATAGGTGAAAAAAGGCAGATTTATCTCATTTGTAAATTATAGAGAGTTGCTTTTCTTTATCAACCTAAGCAAGAAAACTGACTGGAATTAGAACAATTCATTAACAGAAATAAACTATATCACAAGAGAAACACAAAGTGACTTGTTCAAATGAAGTTTAGAAAAAAATCTTCAAAAGATTATGTAGAAAGGATTAAAGTGACACAATTAAGTCTCAAACACATGCCCAAAACTGGTCACAAGAAATAGGTTATGTCACTGTGAACTCCACAAGAAATGTCTAACATCCTTGTGCAATGGAAAAGTGCCTAGGCAGTAGATTCATATTAGCCACATTATGGTCTAACTTCACCAATACCCAGCCCATCGATGTCTTCACCTAATTCATAAAGACATGAAAAATTAACCTTATAGGTAGACACAAGCTCATCTGTGCCTGTGGTTCTTGACTCATTAGAATTACCTGGGGGGATTTTATAACTAATATATGCCTAGTGCCCTCTACCTCCAGATATTTTGATGTAACTGTTTGAGTGAGTCCTTCATCATTCTTTCTTTCAAAGCTTCCAGATGATTATACCAGCATCCAAGGCTGAGTCATTGAAAAGGTCTATATTCATAATAGTGGGAATGTATACCAATGTCAGTCCTACTGGGTAGATTACATACAGTTGACAATATTCTTTGGAAGAGAAAAAAATCCTCTCATTTATTTATATATGAAATAAACGCTGAGTCATTTTGCTAAGGCTGAGAATAAAAGGCAGGCTAAAGTAGCTCACTATCTACCGGATAAAATAAAAAGGAACATTCAACTATAAGATAGTGTGACTATAAATGGCAGATATGAAAGTGGAATGATGAAGGTGTATGGTGCAAATGATAACCTGAAAAGGACACATCTTGAAATGTTGGTTTGGATTAGAATATTGGTAAAATAATAGGATAGAGGGGTGAACAGAGATGGGCTTGGAAAAGAACATCCTATATACTCAGGCTTTTGAGTCTTATCCTAGAACAGGGGTGGGGTGCGTCCAGCCCACAGGCCTCTAAGGTCTGCAAAATCATTTGGTCTGGCCCTGCCAAGGCAACCACAGGTGGGACTCAAAATTCAATAAATGCTTTTTTCATAGCAACATAAATTTATATTAAGTGAATGATATAATAAATAGCTAAATGGCCCTTGGCAGAAAAAAGGTTCCCCACCCCTGTCCTAGAACAAAAATGAGAAGATATTTGAGGTAAGAAGAGAAGCTCATTCCTCCTGTCTTTTCCCACTCATTCCTCTTTTTTTTATCAACCATAGACATATAGAAGCATTTTTAAATCATCCTTTGGCATGAACTAGATATTCTTTAAACAGTTCAGCACATACAAATTAGAAAGTCCCTTCTTAGTCCATGTCTCAAGGGAGAATACAATCCTGTGTTCCTTGTCTAAAATGGCCCAGAACTGGAGGCTGAGATTAAATGAAGATATGCAATGGTATTTAGAAACAGAAAATATGGAAATTTGGACAATCATGGCCTCAAAACAGATTGTTTGAATTATGAAATTCCTCAAAGAAAAAAAGAGTCAATGAGCAATTTATTAAGAGTTTAGTTATGCCCAGCTGGGTGTGGCTCAGTGATTGAGCATCGACCTATGAACCAGGAGGTCACAGTTTGATTCCCAGTCAGGGCACATGGTCAGGGCGCATACTTGGCTTGCGAGCTCGATCCTCAGTTGGGGGCATGCAGGAGGCAGCCAATCAATGATCCTCTCTCATTATTGATGTTTCTATCTCTCTCTCTCTCTCCCTCTCCCTTCCTCTCTAAAATCAATAAAAAAAAATATATTTTTTAAAAAAGAGTTTAGTTATTTTAAGACATCAATTTATAGGCATTGTCTAAGTATCTATTTATACTTGTATTTTAATAAGAATTATTACTCAGACTGTCAAACTTCAGAAGGAAGGTAGGGGAGGGTGGGGGTAAAGGGAAGAGATCAACCAAAAGACTTGTATGCATGCATATAAGCCTAACCAGTGGACACAGACAACAGGGGGTTGAAGGCATGCGGGGGGAGGGGTTGGGAAGGTAATGGGGGGGATGAGGACAAATATATAATACCTCAATCAAAGAAATTAAAATAAAAAAGAAAACAAAAGAATTATTACTATTAAATATTAAACCTATTATTATATTAGAGCTAATGATTGTTTGGTGCTTCCTGCATACTATTCACCATTATATTCATTTCATATTATTAACTGATGAACAAAGAAAATTGTACATTGTAAATAAAATTTAAAAAATAAATTATGTATCTACTAGATTAAGCATAAGTATCAGAATACATTAAAATTACAGTGGATAATACAGGAAATACTAAATATAATACACATACATAATTCTGTTAAGGATGGTTTAAAAATAAGCTTAGAAATAGGCCACATGGTACATTCTAATGAGGTCATGGTCTCAATTCAAGCTTGTAAAATACATATGATATAGTTTTAATCTTTGGCATCCCCTTTCCCTATGTGTGTGAGAATGTGCACGTGAATAGCAGTGATTTGTTAAGATTATGCAGGCATATGGCATGAAGCTAGACTTCTTGGCATGTTTTGGTGGAATGACTTTAGTGATTTTTGAGTTTTAAGTGAGCAAAAAAAGAATACTTGTTAACTTTGTAAAACATTTGGATTTTCATAACTCTATATAATCCAAAATAACAGCAGTTATACACGTTATACTTGGCAACCTTAACATTCTTATTTCAAACTAAAAGAAGCTTATGTTATGAAGTCTATGGAAATGTAAGCATCTGCCACCTATTTTCAACACAGGCAGGAGAAGGATTTAGACTACATTTCACTAAATTATTCAAATCTTTGCAGATACTCTAGTTTGTTTAGCAGTGTAGCTAAAATGATATATGAGCTAATAACTTTTAAATTAATATATTTGTTTACTCTTATATTAGTTTGATCCTATCAGTTCTAAAAGTGTTAGTTGCATGTTATCCCATATGTTTTGAAACGTTTTTATTCAGTTTTTGGTAGCTATAATAAGAAAAATGTTGGTGATATGCTCTTTGTTACTCTGGTGGTATAAAATACATGCTATAGTTTTAAAAATTTTAATATAAAGACCTTAGTGGATAATCATTGAGAAGCCACACTGTTAATGACTTCTGAAGAAGAAAAACAAAAACAAAGAAAAAATGCAAAGTTGCTTTTCTTAATCCTGAAAATCTATTCTAAAAGCTTTGAGATCATGTATTTAAATTTGTAGATCCTGTATAGTATAAAAGGCATTCTACTTTTATACCATTGGTGGGAATATAAATTGGTGCGACCACTGTGAAAAATAGTGTGGAAAGTCCACCAAAATTACAACTATAAATCCCAATCCAGCAGTTCCATATCTGAGTATTTATTTGAAGGAAATGAAAACACTAACTCAAAAAAATATATGCACAATCCAAGCATGAGTGGGGTCCGGCAAACCCGGCCCCAATCGGCGGATTGGGGTCAGACCTGTTGGGAGGAGAAGATGGCAGGAGGTTGGCCAGCCAGCCAGCCCCAATCGGGACAATCAGGGCCAGGCCGGCTGGGGGAGGGGCTGCAGGCAATTGGATGGCAGGCCCCCTCCCTCAATTGGGGGGTGATTGGGGGCAGGGAAAGCCATGGGGAGGTACTATGGGCAGTGAGCCGGCCGGCCCCACCCCTGAATGGGGTGTGGGGGGGCCGATCGGTGGCCAGCAGCCTGGGGGAGGGGCCATGGGTGGTTGGCCCCTGATCAGAGTGGGGGCACTGATTGGGGGTGGAGCTGGCTGGAGGGAGGGGCTGCAGGCTGATCGGGGTGGTGGGGGCCCATTGGGGGTGGGGCCAGCCAGCAGGAGGGGCTGCAGGAGGTTGGCTGGCTGGCCCTGCTCCCTATTGGGGTAGGGGGGGGGCAATCAGGAGGTAGGGCCAGCCAGGGGGAGGGACTGCGGGCCGATCAGAGTGGTGGGGGCCCACTGGGGCGAATCCGGCTGAGGGGAGGGGCTGCAGGAAGTTGGCCAGCCCCACTCCCTATTGGGGTGGGGGGAGTTATCAGGTGCAGGGCTGGCTGATAGGGGGTGGGGCTGGCCTGAGGGAAGGGCTGCAGGGGGGCTGGCCAGCCACCCCAACCACTGTTCACTAGCTGCAGTGGGTGTCATAGCAACCAGTTGTTCTGGTCTTTGTGGTGTTCTGGTCGCTGGTTTTTTATATAGATAGTCAAGACATACAAGCATGTCTAAGTATCAATTGATGGCTAAATGGATAAAGAAAATGTAATATATATATATCATATCACACACATATACACACACAATTTAGAATAGTATTCACCCATACAAAATAAGGACACCTTGCTGTTTATGACAACATAAATGAACCTTGCAGTTATTATGTTAAGTGAAATAAGTTAAACAGAGTAAGCAAATATCAGGTGATCCCATTTACATATGGAGTCTTAAAAAAATCTGAACTCACAGAGAAAATAGATTGGGGCAGGAGAGGAGGGTGGGTAAAATGAGTAAAGGGGGTTAACAAGGTACAAACTACCAGTAATAAAATAAATATGGGATGTAATGTAAAGCATATTGACTATCCTATATAATAAAAGCCTAACATGCTAAGTGTCTGGCTGTCATTCAACCATTTGACCAGTCGCTATGATGCGCACTGACCACCAGGGAGCAGATGTTCCACCCAATAGGTTAGCTTGCTGCTGGGGTCCGGCCGATCAGGACTGGGTGAGATGGCCTGACATGCTCTGGAGCCCTCACGCAGTCCCTCCCTGGCCAGCCAATCTCCCATGGTCCCTCCCTGGCCTCTAAAATATTTCTTCTAATTAATTTCCTTTCAATTTACATGAATCCATGCACTGGGCCTTTAGTAGTTAATACTATATTGCATATCTGAAAGTTGCCAAGAGAGTACATCTTAAATGTTTTCATCACAAGAAAGGATATTTGTATTTATTAACTATACTTATTGTGGTGATCCTTTTGGAATAGATTTTTTTTTTTTTAAAGCATAGGTCAAACATCAAAGTAACTCCTTAAAACCTATGGTTAACATTGGGTTTCAACTATAAATGTGCTTTGAAATTTTTACTGCATGGCCTTGTTATAACACAGTCTGACTCACATAAGGATGGCAATAATCACAGGAGATGTTTCTCTCAGTTATAACTATTATATAATTACAAGTGGAGAATTTCAACACAATCAGGTGACATAAGAATGTTTTATCTTCTTTTCCCTTGACCAATTCATACAGAATGTTGTATGTTTCTATTTGTTCAAGGTGAGGGGTGGACTTAACATCTGTGATATATATTGTGTGTTTTTATGGAAAAAAAATCCAGGAAATAATATATTTTAAATTTCCATTATAGTTAGAAAAAAATGTTTTGTGTGTATGTGTTTCTACATGTCTCTAGATACATATGTATAAATTCATATATACACATATGTTCATTATATATAAATATTAGAGGCCCAATGCATGAAAATTCATGTACTGAAGGGGGGGGTCCCTCAGCCCGGCTTGCCCCCTCTCACAGTCCAGGAGCCCTCAGGGGTGGGAGGCGACACGGTGATCAGGGGAAGGAAATGCCCCCATCACACCTCTGCTGCTGCCACTGCTGGCAGCACGAGCCTCGGCAGGCCCTGGTTACCTGAGCCTTGGGCGGTCCTGGGTGGCTGGGCAGCTACCATCCAAGGCTTGCCTGCACCTTGGGCATTGGCTGGGCAGCCACCATCTGAGGCTTGCCTGCACCTCAGGCATTGGCTGGGCAGTCACCATCTGAGGCTTGCCTGTGCCTGGGGCTGGCCCTGGGCTGCTGGGGGGCTGAGGGGACTGGGGGAATCTGGAGGCAGGTGTGCAGAGCGGCTGGGCCCACCTGGGGGTGGGCCCAGTTGTGCTGTGCCTGCTGCCCCGGTGGGGCTGAGGGGACTGGGTGCCACCATCTTTGAAGGCGTGGCAGTCAATTAGCATATTTCCTCCTTATTGGCTGTGGGTGCTGCCATTGTGTGAAGGTGTGAAGGTCAATTAGCATATTCCCTCTTTATTAGATAGGATATATGCAGTGTTCTATAATTTGAGTTATTTCAAGCCTATATCTTTTTAAAGAATCATCACTATTGAATATTTACATAAACATTTTCAAATTCTTATTCTGTTGCATATTATACACTAGAGGCCCGATGCACGAAGATTCGTGCAAGAATGGGCCTTCCTTCCCCTTGCTGCCAACACCGCCTTCACTCTGCCTGAGCTGCTTTTCTGTCCCTGCCCGGAACCGCCTTTCTGCCTTCCCACGCTGCCCAGAGGCCCGGAGCAGCTGGGGCGGTGCGGAACACCTGTGTCATCGCCATGGCGACAACACAAGCGTCCCACCCCGCCCCTGGCTGCTCAGCACCTGCATATTCAAATTAACCTGCCATTTTTGGTGGGTTAATTTGCATACTCACTCCTGATTGGCTGGTGGGCATTGCGAAGGTACAGTCAATTTGCTTCTTACTCTTTTATTAGTATAGATGGTTATTCAGTCTTAAGCTTAAGGAATTATTATTTATCAGAAGTCTATCAGTTTCTAAGAAATGAGGTAGTTCTAAACCCAGTGAAATCTGATCAAAGCATGGCCAGCTATGTGATCAGATACCAGAAATAAAGGTTCTGGGTTTTATTCCCAACACTATAACTCTGACCATGTCAGATTACTTTATTTTTCAGTTAATGACTTAATTTAAAGTCTATATGGCAGTCAGATTAGTTAGAGCTGGAAGAGTTTTTAAAACAGGTCACATTTTAGCATAAAAATTAAAACTTTTTAACATAGGTAGTGACTTAGTTTGGTTTATAGTATGGTAGGGGAAAACCTTTCCTGATTAAGTTGACAACTGAAGTTGAGATTTTTGTGAGAGAGAATTGCTGTTTATGACAACTCTATGTTTAAAACATTGGTGGTCCATTAATTAGCCTCCCATCCTGGCTATTGATGAAAAGAATATAAAATGCATGCTAGTATTCATGATGGTGCAATTTGAAGCCGATGAAGTCAATGCAAATGTCATGTATGGGATTTTTCAGGGAGAGAGGAGGAGATGGGGATAGTGACAGAGTGTTCCTCTATGAAAGACGTGTTTGTGCAGGCTGTTAAAAAGAACTACTTGTTGCTGTGCTCAGCTGGCACAAATCCACAAATTTTAGACCTCACATGTTCTTAGCATCCCTTTGTTTGGTATACTATACTGTATTTTTAGTGATTATAAAGATTCCTAACATCCTTCAAGCATGCAAAAACACAGCAATGCTGTTATTTTTGTTACTATTCCACTCCAACAGAGTTAAATCAAATTCCATTACACTTAAGGGCACGTGAATTACTGTAGATACTAGCATGAAATCAAGAGATAGCTTTTGCACTGATCAACTTTTTTTTTGTAGAAGTGGATTTTTGTTTATGATAATATGCACATTATCCATTAGACTCTTTTCTCTATAATACCTTTTCAAAGTACAATGTGGCAATGCTTTACATTTAATAACACAGTAAAATTTGAGAAGTATTTTTAAAACTATAATTTAAAAAATACTGTTTTACTCAGAAACAGATATTAAGCAAATCTTTATGCACCCTTAATTTAGCTCTACAGTAATGCAGAATCAGTGTTGGTTTAATAAGAAATATGTGTATGTGTGTGTGTGTGTGTGTGTGTGTGTAGTTTTAGAAAAATATGATGACTGTGGTATAAAGGAAGAAAACAATCTATTTAATAGTTTTACCATAATGTAATGCACTAATTTTTTTAAGGGAATATGATTTCACCAGGTTTTAACTTAAAATGTTGATATTCCTGGACAGTAGAACAGACAAGAAATGTAAATTTTAAAAATCAGATACGAATTAATGTTAGAAGTACATATTAGAGGTTAAGCCAGACATTAAACCTTTTGTAAAAAGCTAATTTTAAGCTGGTTATAGTAAAATTTTTAAAAAAATACACTGAAATATTTTATCAGTTAAATACTAGTCGGTTATAAATTCTTAAGGAATTATTGAGCTAGATACAAATTTTGGGAATGCACTGATCATTTTACTTTATGATTTTAAATTAAGTAAAATGCTAAAATTACAGAAATGGTTACATTTTTAAAGGCCTTGGATTTATAATGCCCCAAATAAAATTAAATAAGTTGACCCCTACATACAATAGCTCTTTAACACCTTATATCAAAGAATCAGTAACTAATAACATAAACATATTAAATGAGACATTTTCATTTGGAAAAAAATATATATATATATATAAACTATTATTAAATTATTGAATAACATTGATATAATATTGCAATGAGAGACCAAATAGTTCTTTTTAAGTTTAATCAAATACTATGGAAATGGCGAAGTGATGCATATAGAAAACTACAAAATTTTCATTTTATATTAAGTCTTTCCCTCAAGATATTCAAACTGTGTGCATGGCCAGCTTTGCGTAGTAGGAAGAGCCTCAGCCAGAGCACTGGGGCATTGCAGGTTCCATGCCCAGCCTGGAAAGGGCGCCTTCGGGAAGCAACCAAAGGATACCTCTCTCACACACCAGTGTTTTTCTTTCTTTCTTTCTCTCTCGCTCCCTCTAAAAATCAATGGAAAAAATATCCTTGGGTGAGCATTAACAAAAAATTAAATAATAAAAACATGCAGGGTCAATGGGTTAAAAAAGGGGACATCTGTACTACTTTTAACAATGAAGATAAATTCTGAAAAATACCCAGTGAGTCTTGAAAATAAACTTCAGCATGTGGTAGAATCATCAGGAAAGCCTGTTAAGATGTGATCTACTGTATATATCTATACATAAACCTAATATACAAATAGACCGAATGGCGAAACTACTGAACAACCGGTCGCTATGATGTGCGCTGACCACCAGGGGGCGTGCGCAAACCATGGGCGTCAGCAGCAGGTGGCAGAGCATGGAACATGGTGGGCATTGTCCACAGTGGGATGGTGGAACAGGTGAGTGGGGGCGCCAGTCACTGTCATTGGGTGAGCCTCTGGTGGTTACTGAAAATTCTTTGCTCCTCTGTGCCGCAGTCCCACTGGGTGTTTGCACCTGCTGCTGGCGCCAGCCCCTCGTACCTGCTGCCGGCACCGGAGCCGCTGCTTGCACCTGCTGGCGGTCCCGATTGCTTGGCCCTGTCAGCAGGTGTGAGTGGCGGTTGCCTGCCCTGATAGCCCCTGAGGGCTTCTCCACCTCCCCCTGCTCCTGAGGGGTGATTGGGGCAGCAGCCCCCACTCTTACCTGCTGCCGGCACCCGGTGCTGGTCCTGATCACTCAGTATAGTCAGCAGGTACGAGCAGGCCCGGCGCCCTTAGCCTGTGGGGGCTGCCGGCAGGCAGGGGACCAGGGGCTGAAGAAGGAGGGGCCATGTGGGGGCATGGAGGATGGGCCGAGACTCACCCTTGTGCCCACCACAGCCTCACAGCCCACAGTTCCTTTCAAGGTGCACGAATCCCTGCACTGGGCCCCTAGTAATATATATTAATTACAGCGATGACAAAGGATATCCTGCCGCTTCCACCACATGGATGGAACTTGAGCATATTATGCTAAGTGAGATAATTTAGAAAGAGTAAGAAAATATTGTATGATGACACATATGTGGGATCTATAAAAGACAAACTCATAAAAATTTAAAGTCAAATGATGGTTTTCAGGGGCTGGGGTCTGGGCAATACAACAAATGTCAGTTAAGGGTATGAACTTGCAACGAGTAGCAAAATAAGCCCTAGAGATGTAATGTACAGTATAGTGAATATAGACAATATAGTATTGTAATCATCAAAGTTGCTAAGAGACCAGAACTTAATTCCAAGCACTAAAAAGAAAATATAATTATATAATATGTTAGGGGTGCAGATTATTACTACAATTGCAATTATATTACAACATATAAAATTTAAAAACTGACACCTTAAATTTGTAAAAGGTTATTTGTTAAATATATTTTAATTAAAACACATAGAAACACACACACACATCATTATGCCCCTCTTCCAACTTTCTGATTCAGTGACCCTAGGGTTGGGGCCTGAGCATTTGCATTTTTAACAAGATGCCAAGTAATGCTAAGGCTGCTGGTATAAATGCTGCACTTTGAAAAACACTAGACTAACAAAAAACAAAATATAGGAGATGCTGGCACATAGGATGGGCAAACATGCAAAGGAAAATTAAATTGTCATTATTTTTAAGAATCTGATTGTAGTTCAGTTTTTACTAGTTTGTTAAACAGTGTGGACCAAATGAGGTACAAATATTCAGTGACTTTATCCCTCATCCAATCATGGGCAGATTCCATAATTTTATGGTCCTTGTCAGATAGAAAAAAATG
Source organism: Ia io (assembly GCA_025583905.1). NCBI lineage: Eukaryota > Metazoa > Chordata > Mammalia > Chiroptera > Vespertilionidae > Ia > Ia io. The sequence continues at coordinate 54,987,901 of JAJQQW010000003.1, forward strand.
CAGACAAGTTCAATCAATTTTATTACTGTAATCGCCTATCTAATTCAATGCTTACATTCCAAACTTCTCTGCCCAAGTCAGGCTTGACTCAGAGCCCTCCCTAGTAACATGTATGCTATAGGTGTTACGGTTTGCTTTTCTGCTGCTTCTTATCTCTGTTGGATCCATCTCTCCTTACCTGGGTCAGGATAGGAACAAAAGAAATAGAAAGAAACAAGTGTCTCCTTTGGCTGCATTTTTCTTTCTCCCTTATCTAGGTGATGTTCTTATAACAAAAGTCTGAAGATTATCTCACTGCAGACCTGGGTAAACCTACTGACAAGAGATACCCAAAAGAGGGTGATTCCTCTAGCTTTCTCCAACCCTTCTTCAGCTACCACCCCACAGTCTTTTGTTTATTTGTCAGTAATCATCCTTCCTGATTGAGATACCTACAGCATGTCTCACATTAAATGTCCAGGTACTATGCATACAATAGAAACCTCCGGCAACCTTGTCATGTCAGGCTGTGGTTATGTTTGCTGCTCCACCTTGCCCCTTCTTCCTGCCCAAGACTGTCATGTCCATCCCCTCCCCACTCCTGCTTAAATAAGCACATGGAGCTGATAGGTTGATGAAGGAGCACCGCAATAACGAGATGAGGGTAACCCTAAATCTCCATGAGTGATTTTGTTGGAAACGTTTGTACTTGGCTTAAAATGGAGGGTTCAGAAACTGGATTAGAACTGGAGTAGCAGAACGCTCCCCCCCTCTTCCTAAACGCTGAAGTGGTGTCTGGCCCCCAATTTTGGATCCCACTAGCCCAGTGGTCGGCAAACTCATTAGTCAACGGAGCCAAATATCAACAGTACAACGATTGAAATTTCTTTTGAGAGCCAAATTTTTTAAACTTAAACTTCTTCTAACGCCACTTCTTCAAAATAGACTCGCCCAGGCCATGGTATTTTGTGGAAGAGCCACACTCAAGGGGCCAAAGAACCGCATGTGGCTCGCCAGCCGCAGTTTGCCGACCACAGCACTAGCCAATTTCAAGAAACAAAGTGCAACTGAGCATTCTGTTACGTTATTAAAAGAACACGATGAAATTTTAGCCTCGGAGCCATGTTGAAAACAAAAGCATGAACATCGAATTCAGTTTCCCAGAAAGTTTTGATAGGGGAGATAGAGGATTTCACAATGGTTTAAATTAGTCATCTGTTGAGGTCATGTTAAAATTCAGGTAGAAGCTAAAAGAATATTCAATGGTGGGAGTAGTCTGTTTACATAATGGTGACATTGAGTAACTTTCCTCAGCATAGCTATCTGTGGGATAGAAAGAAGCAAATTATTTTAAATAGATATTATAGAGGCAGCCTGGTAGTGGCTGGTGTAATTGAATTTGTAGGGAGAAATGCCAGGCTCTAGGTATAATTGGAGTCTGACTATTCAATGATGGCCTCTTTCTGGTATTCTCAAACCCAAGTTCTTCCAATTACAAGCTGCAAGGGAATCATCAAGCTATTTAACTACCCATCTCATTTTCTAATATGTGAAATGGGAATAAGTCTTTCCTAGGACTGGTGTGATAATTAGGCAAGATAATATCTATTAAGTACTTGCATAGTTTCAATATGAGCATTATTAGTACAGTCCAGGAGGATCTAGTGAAAGTCAATTAAGTAAATTATTAAAATATAAGGCCTGAATTTTAAAATGATGGGAAACTTTCAGAGGTAAAGATCAGGGACCTACGTCTCAAAATTAGCATGCATAAGAATCAAGTGGAAGGGCTACTAAATCGCAGCTACCTTCATGGCTAGGGCTAAGCCAACAATTAGATTATATCAAAACTACTCTGGATTATCTTTTAAAGCACACTTTGAAAAAATGTGGGAGAGGTGTTGATGTTGGTTAGTGAAATATACTGAAAGAATGGAACAAAAACATGAAAAGGGACTAGAAATGAGTATTATCAAAAATTTTGGCATTAGCCACAGATCCATTACAATTCAAAATTGAAGTGCACCATCCCATGTACTTGTTATTCCATACGTTTGTTTTGAATTATTTCATCCATGTTCTTCCACTGTTGGTATTATATAGTCTGAAGCTGCCATATATACTGTATCTTGTTTTTGTCATAGATTGCAAAAAGTTTATGCTCTCTAGACAGGGAACCAAGTCATATTTTAGTAATAAAAAGTATTTTCTATGTCCCAATCACTTTCTTTTAAGAAAAACAAACTCATTAATTAGAGCTCAGCTATGATGTTCTATTTTTTTAAATGTAACAAAATTCACTTCTACCAGCTGTGTAAAGGATGATAATCATTGTTGGTTATTTTGAACACATCCACTTTATCAAAGTTTGGTAAAAAATATTCTAATTATTAATACAATCAAACAATTTCAGGCAGAGTATTTGCTTCTCGTTGATTTAAGTCAGCATTTGATCCTAATTTATTTGTGCCTGACATTGTAAATGAAACAAGTGACTTCAGTAAAATTTAATTCCTACATACACAGGAATTAAATTGCACCTGGATAGATAATTTTAAGAGAGAAATTATCAGTTTCCCTGTTGTTTGTAAACTTTCCATCTTAAGGTAAACTACATTCCTGACAAAATCATTGTAAGAACTAATATTTGTTTAGTACTTACTGTGCTAAGTCAGATATTCTGAAAGGCCTGAAATTTTACTCTATGTGCAAGCAGCCAGTTAGCTTTGTAGACTTCTATATTCATGTACCGACAGAAGAATACAAGACCACTGGGTCACAAACATAGACAATTTCTTATTTACTGCAAAACGAGTGACCAGAGCAATACCATCCAGGGGCTCACTATGGCCCAGTTCCCACAGGATACGCCAAGAAGACCTATCACCACAGGAGAGGAGCTCTGAATTTTAGAAAATACTGACCTTTATCAGAGCTATTTGTGACCTTCCCATCCTCTCTTCTGCAGAAGTTCAGATTGCTCATTACTGTGGAATGTAAGCAATTTGCTCCATGGGATAGAAGGATGCCATCTCGAGGATATTACCCAATCATGTAAGCAAATGTTTGAAGTAAGGGGAAGGAGTAAGCTTTGCCTTCAATATCCTAGGATGACTGCAAATATTTCCAGAGGGATATTCTATTTCTAACTTCCAATTCCAGTTGGTATTCAAACATGCTCTTTGCACACAAGTCAAGATGCCACATGGAAACATAAGGAATCCATGCAGAACTGTATTCTAACCGTGTGCAGCATCAGCTTAATACATGCTTTCTGTTTTTACCTACCAGGATGGTAGGCCCCCTCCCCCCATTTTATAGGTAAAGAAACCAAGAACAAATTAAGTAGTTGTCACAAGATCACAGATTAAAACAATCCTCATTTCAGCTTTATGCTTTGTGTTCTTTTAGCAGCTACAGCACCTGTTGCAGGCTGAATTTGTCCCCCTGAAATTCAAATGTTGATATTCCAAACCCCATTACTTCATAATGTAACCAAATTTGAAGATGAGGTTTTTCCAGAGATGATTAAACTAAAATGAGGTCTTCAGGGGTGGCCCTGATCCAATCTGACTGGTGGCCTTGTAAACAGAGGAGTTTATGACACACAAAGAAACAGCAGGATGCATGCCCACAGAGGGAAGACCATGTGAGGACACATCAAGAATGTAGCTTTCTGCAAGCCAAAGGGAGAGGCCTCAGGAGAAACCAGCACTGCTGACACCTTCTTGGCCAGCCCCAAGAAATGTGAGAAAATAAATTTTTGTCTAAGCCATCCAGTCTGTGGTTCGTTAATGGCATGCATATCAAAATAACATACCACCTTAGCATCAGTTAGCTGGTTCTTCTGACACAAATACTGTTTAGAGATGGAAGTACAGGACATGTCAGGTAAGAAAAAGTGCTTACATTGTGCAGAACTTCAACAGGTCAAACTCAAGCATGTCACTACGTTCAAGATTAGGCTTTCTGCTTTAATGTTCCCGAAGAGTCATATTATCAGAGCCCAAGGATGATTTAGCCCAAGACCATGACCTTGATAAAGAATACAATGATAATTTTTGACTAGCAATAGGAAGTAGAGACTTTCTAACCACCAGTGCCTTGGACACTGTGACTACAGCCCAGGCAGTTTTCTACTACCCCAGACCTTCATTACTTTCTGCAATCCCTCCCTGAGAGTGCATGCAGAAAATCTATAAAATCAATTGAGATTTTTGCTAACTCCTCCCAGAAAGGCTCAAGCAAGCAGTGCCTACCTCATACAATTAAAAGGTGGTCTTACCCCAGAACAATTAAATAATGATTTCCAGGTGGAACATAAAGAATGGTATAGACCCGTGGTCGGCAAACTGTGGCTTGCAAGCCACATGCGGCTCTTTGGCCCCTTGAGTGTGGCTCTTCCACAAAATACCACGGCCTGGGCGAGTCTATTTTGAAGAAGTGGCGTTAGAAGAAGTTTAAGTTTAAAAAAATTTGGCTCTCAAAAGAAATTTTAATCGTTGTACTGTTGACGTTTGGCTCTGTTGACTAATGAGTTTGCCAACCACTGGTATAGGCTAAGGCCTCCCTAACTGATTGTAATGTGAAGCAAGAATTGAGATCACTAGGCTAGAGTCTCCCTGCCCACCTTTATCTCTTGTAAGTAAAGTGTTTCCCAAAGAGGCCGCCGCTCCTCCAGTACCTGGTGGTATTCACATCATCAGTCTGTGCCTCTGATCAAGAACTCACTCTGAACTATTATCAATCCAGGCCTGGTTGTCTTTTACTCTTCAGGGAATTATTACATTTTGAAAATTCTGTTTCAGGTTTGGCAGGAAGATATATACTAACTGAGGTGCTTATCTAACATGTTCCCAAATCACCATTAGACTTGGGAATGACAGTGCCCATAAAAGAGATTATAAGAAGAAGAATTGGGGAATACTGAATTTTTAAATTAAAAAAAAAAAACAAAAAACAACTTCCATAAAGCTGTAAAACCTATACAATAAAAGGCTAATATGCAAATTGACCCAACAGCGGAATGACTGGTCGCTATGATGTGCACTGACCTCCAGGGCGCAGACACTCAACGTAGGAGCTGCCCCCTGGTGGCCAGTGCACTCTCACTCAGCCAGAAGCCCTTAGCAGGGCTCACAGCTGGCGAGCGCAGTGGTGATGGCGGGAGCCTCTCCCACCTCCACAGCAGCGCTAAGGATATCCGACTGCTGGCGTAGGCCCGCTCCCCATGGAGAACAGGCTTAAGCTGGCAGTCAGACATCCCCGAGGGCTCCTGGACTGCGAGAGGGTGCAGGCCAGGCTGAGGCCCCCCACAAGTGCACAAATTTCATGCACCAGGCCTCTAGTGGAAATATAAAGGAAATTGAATCTCTGTTCCCAGACCTTACACTACTCTGAACTATAAAAAATGAGGGCATGTGAGGATAGGGAGTCAGAACAAAGTAGATATGATATTTAGATTATAATTTTCTGGGAATATTTTTGTTTTGTTTTATTTTGTTTTTAGATGTAGTCTTTCAGATTTGAGTGTTGTGGAATGTACAACTCTAATGACACTTAGAGAAATTATTTTAAAGAAGACCAGTGTTGCAACTTCAAGTTAAAGCTTACTCCTTGGTCATCACACTAGCATTGCATGTCACATACTAGAGGATGAAAATATAATTTCTAAAATTCCTGCAGTGTAGGACTATAATAGAACTATATACTTCCACCCTGGCTGGTGTGCTCAGTGGTTAGAGCATTGGCCCAGACTGAAGGGTCTCAGGTTTGATTCCTGGTCAAGGGCATGTACTTGGGTTGCAGGTTTGCTCCCATGCCCTGGTCGGGGTCCCTGCTGTAGGCAACCAATCGGTGTATCTCTCTCACATAGATATTTCTTTCTCTTCTCTCTCTCTCTCTCTTTCTCTCTTCCTCTCCCCCCTCCCCGCCCACTCTCTATAGGAATCAATGGGAAAAAATATCCTCAGGTGAGGATTATAAAAATAATTTTTAAAAAAGAAATATATAATCTCACTTGCTCATATCTAGATTTGGCACAGAAATTAACTATGGGGAGATACACCAACAGGACTGTTTACAGGGGCTTTCACTGTCAGATAGAAGGGACATAGCACAGAAGGTATAAAAGGGAACCATCAAAACTGGGATCTAATGAGGGAAAAAGGGAAACTCAGTGGATATTTTTTAGAGGATTTTTAAAACTCTATGAAGGGTGAAGGAATGACACTTTAATTTAAATGAGAAGTACCTGAAAAAATAATTCAGAAGTTAGTAAGCAGAAAGAATTTAAATTACATTTTATTTTTATTAGAAAAAAAATCTAACGAACTTCTAGTTATGGAGTAGTAAAAAGGTCAGGAAATTCTCCCCAAAAGCAAATGTATATGTGAACAGCACTGTCCCAGATATCCATTTCAAGATATTGGAAAGATGAAATAACAAAGAACCTCAGATAACAACAGTGGGACTCCAGCCCTGATTGTTAGGGCTGTTCCCATACCCCTACCTCATCTCAGTCAACGTGGAAGTTCTTCCAGTGCTGTCTGTGAAAGCTAGAAGCTTCTCTGGCATGGATACTGCCTTAATTTGTTTCAGAGGGAAGGAAATCCAACCCCAATGATATTACTAGTAAAAATAACAAGTACAATTGCAAACAAATCCAGTTTAAGGTAGCAATTATGACTGAGTGAGTGGAAGTCCACTGGCCCATCGGTTTTACCAGAGAGATTTTGGAAAGAAGAAAGTCATAGAATTTGATAAGCTCTCCCATATTCCTAGCATCATGAGTAGCTATTTGTACAAGGAGGGGAGACCCTAAAGGGCCCAAGATCTCCAAGCAACTATGGTTGAACAGGAAACTATGCCCATGCACATGAAAGACTGGAGGGGGTCTGGTGGAAAGACTTAAAATCTGCCTGAACTTCAGAAATACTCTCCAATCAGGTACAAAACTCCACTGTAAGCGAGTGGAAGCCATACTGATTTAAGGTTTGAGCACACACTTTTCCAATCATCAGCTGTCTACTAATCTCTGCAGACACAGCTATAATCATTAAGAACTGAGGCTAAAAAATAAAACTAGAATGAAAACAACTGAACTGAAGAATCAGTAAATGCAAACTGCAGAGGAGAGAGAGCCCTCAGATTAAGTCCAAGAAAGTTACTGTATAAAACAAACAAACAAATAAAAAAAAAAAAACTAACAGTTAGCAATGGCAACACTACTTCTCAGTTAGAAAAAAAGAATGGGAATTCCAAAATGCTACAATATGTTGTGTAAAATGCACAGTTTCCAACACAACAAAATTGAGACATATAAAGAAATAAAAGAGTGTGAACTTTACTCAGGAAAACTATTAGTTAATAGAAACTGTCTCTGATGAACCCAGATATTGGATTTTGTAGACAATGATTTTAAAACAGCTATTATATCTAGGTCCAAAGAATCAAAGGAAACAATGCTTAAAGAATTATAGATAAACATAAATATGTTTCGGCAAAAAGGTAATCTTAGTAAACAATAGAAATTCTAAAAATATACTAAACTAGGAGCCCTGCGTGCGATTCGAAATTGTGCGGCTCCGCCCACCCTCGAGTCACAGGTCCGGCTTTGCCTCGTTCCCTGGGCCCTGCAGCAGCCGCGGCCGCTGCTGGTCTGGCCCTGCCTCCCTCTCTGGCCCTTGAAGCAGCCACAGCCGCTGTGCTGCTGATCAGGCCCTCCCCCAGTGCAGGCGCGTGGAGGCCCCTGCTGCCCCATCCCCAACACTGCACACGCAACCTCCTTCTGTCCGGTCAACCCATTACGGCATCCCGGTTAATTAGCATATTTCTCTATAATATAAATATATAGATGGAAATTCTAATGTAAAAAGTAAAAACAATCTAAATGAAATATTTTGTTGATAGACTTAACAGCAGGTTTGAGATAACAGAAAAAAAACATACAACACAAATCAGTGAACCTAAATATAGATCAATAGAAAGTACATAATCTGAAGAACAAAAAGAAAAAAAAAAGATGAAAGAAAAATAAACAGAACCTCTGAGACCTGGAGGACAACATCATGTAGACCAACACAGATGCATTGGCAAGCACTGAGGCAGAGGAGAGAGAAAGGGACAGGGAAACAATGAAGGATGATGGCACACAACTCCCCAAATTAGATTTTTAAAAATGACATCAAAGAACAAAGAGATCCACACTTGGATACAGAACAGACAAATTGTTGAAAGCCAAAAACAAAGACAAAAATCTTGAAAGGAGCAAGAAAAACATAATTCACTGTGTACAGAGCAGCAACAATATCTGAGTTTTTATCAACTATATCTGAGTTTTTATCAAAACCACTGGAGGCTAAAACCTATAGGATGGTATGTTTTGTGTGTGTGAGTGTGTGTGTGTGTGTGTGTATGTGTGTGTGTTCTATCTCTCAAAAAAAGGTGAAATGAAAGTATTCCTAGATAAACAAAAACTGTGACAAATCATTGCTAGTATACATGTCATTCAAAATGTAGTACGTACAAGAAATAACTAGGATGAAGGAAATTACAACAGATGTTAATACAAATACCCAGGAAGAAATCAAGAGCACTGAAAGTGATAAATAAGTGTAAATTGTTTATGAATATACCTTTCTTTTCTTCTATTTCTTTAAAAGAGCATGGCTCTATAAGGCAATAATTATAACACTTGTTTTTCAAGTTATCAAATATATAAATGTAATATATATGAAAAGAGAGTTCAGTATGGAATTATCTTAAAGTTGCTCTATTTAATAGGAATTAAGCCAGTAGTTATTGGGAGACAATTCCCCATAGGCCTCCCTTATTTCCATATATCTGGTCAGCAGAGACATTTCTGCTCATCCGTTTGAGGATATTTGTATAGTGGACAGCCATGGAAGATAGAGATAGTGTCTTCCCACAGGAGCAAAGCACAAACAAGCTACTGTCCTGTATATAAGATCCTGGTAAGCTAACCTTAGCGTTTCCTTCCTGTAATAAAACTCAGTGTGTGTGCAAGTACCACTTGGCGCTTTTCAGTCTGCTCTGTGGAAACTAGGCCTCAGAGAACCAGGGCATGAAAATGCTAATCTGCTGGCTTCTAACGTTACTGTGAGTAATAATGTCCTTTGCTTCTGATCCATAGTCATATATCTCCTGTCAGTATCCATGAGACTGTGGAAGGCTATTTGCTATTGAAACAAGGGTGAAGTCCTTAAACTTTTACAATTTTTAAAATTAACTTGAAGTAGATTGTGACAAGGCAAAATTGATATTGTAATCCTCACAACAAAGAAAAAATATATATGTAGATTGTTTAAAAAAATCACCTGGGGAATGAAAATGAACATTAAAAAATAGTTAACAAAGTCCAGTAGTAAGAGGAACAGAGGCAGCAAAAAAAATATGAAAAATATAAATAGATGATAGATAGACAGACAGCAACGTTGTAGACAGAAATGCAAACATATTGATAGTTAAATGTGCTTTGACTATTCATCCAATCAAAATGGAGGGTGAAAAAGCAAGATTTAATGCATACTGTCCAAAAGAAACACAATTAGATCAAAGACCAATAGTTGAAAGTAAAACGAAGAATGTAGATACACATGCAATAGAATGATCACACACACACAAAATAGAAGGAGCAATATTGATCTAGTACATAATAGAATTTAAAACAAGAAGTATTACCAGAGACAGATAAAATTTAATAAAGATAAAATGGTCCATACATCCAAATAAAATGGTTATAAAACATATACGCATCTTAGAATGTGTCTCAGAATACATGGAACAAAAACTTAGAGCTGAAAGGATATATAGACAATTCAGAAATTGTGGTTGGATTATTTTGTGCCACATCCTAAATAATTACGAAAACATCTAGACAAATGTCAGCACAGATACAGAATATTTGAATAAGACCACTAACCAGCTTGACCTGTTCCTTGTAGAATACAGCACAGAACAAAAACAGAGCACATATTCATCTCAAGTGCCTATAAAATATTCTCCAGGATAAGTCATGTTATGTTACAAATAAGACAACTCAAATAGGATGAGGCAATTTAGAGTATATTTTTGAAATATAATAGAATTAAGTTATAAACAATAAAACAGTACTGGGAAATCTTTGAATATTGGGGAATGAATTAGCAATTTTAAATAAGCCTACAGTTGAAAAAATATCAAGGAAAATTAGAAAATATTTTTAACTAAATGACAACAAAAACTAAATATGTCAAAATATATTGGCTCCTATTAAATAGTACTTAGATATATATAACTTTGTGTATCTATTAGAATAAGAGAAAAATCTTTATTCACTAATATAAACTTCACTGCTAAGAAAATTGCCAAAAGGGGGCGGGAGGGGTAATAAAACTGATTCAAACAGAAAAAAATGAAATAATAACCAGCTAAGGAGAATACAGAAAATAAAATAATAGTATCACTAAAACTAAAAGATGACTGTGAAAAGATCACAAAAATTGACAAGCCATTATGTTAGACTTAATAAGATTAAAGAGAGAAAACATAAATTATCAAAAATGAAAAGTTGAAAAAGTCATTAATGAGGCTCATACATAATAATGTAATAATAATGAAAAGTATTTCAAGAAAATATTATGAGCTATTTTATGCCAGCAAATCAGACAACTTAAGTGAAATTGGCCAATTATTATAAAGACAACAATTACGAAAACCAACTGAAGAAGAAACAGAAAATCTGAATATATCTAGTCCTGGTAGAGAAATTGAATTAATAATTTTTAAAAATATGTGATGGAGAAAAATTCTAGGTCCTTATAAATTCACTGGTTTTATGAAATATTTAAGGAAGAAATAATACCAAACTTATACAGACGCATGGAAAACTATGAAAACTGCATTGCTGAGATATTGAAACCAGACAGAGATATCATAAGAAAAGGAAACTATAGACATCACCTGAACAAGATGCAAAAATTACTGACAACACAACAGCAAACTAAATTCCACAACATATACATATAAAAAGTATTATATATCAAGACCAACTGGAATTTTCCCCGGAATGCATGGTTTGTTCATCATTTAAAAATCAGTTAACGTAATATACCACAATAATAGAATAGAGGGTAAAAAAGAAATAATCACATCATACCTATAGAAAAAGTGTTAGCAAGAGCAAAGACATCCTACTTAATAATAGACAAATATGCAAATTGACCTTACCTTCGCTATGCCCACAATTGGCCAGGAGGCGCGGGGGGGGGGGCGGGACTCGGGGTGGCCGGGGTAGCTGATTGGGCCAGTGGGACACTGAGCTTGCGTCACCAGCGGCGGCGCGAGCTCAGCGTCTGCGCCATGGCTGTGCTGCGGCACAGAAGGGGCCACTGGGGCAGCGAGCTCACGTCCCGCCACGGACCATCAAAAGCGGGGGAGCTGGGTGCCTGTCCACTCTGGCACCAGGCCTTTCAGAAGCCTCCGGCATGGCAGAGGCTTCTGAAAGGCCTGGTGCACCAGCGGACAGGCACTCAGCTCCCCCGCGATCGAAAGTGAAAGCGTGGGAGCTGGGTGCCTGTCTGCTCAGGCACCAGGCCTTTCAGAAGCTGTTGCCACGCCGGAGGCTTCTGAAAGGTCTGGTGCACCAGTGGACAGGCACCCAGCTCTCCCGTGATTGAAAGCGAAAGCATGTAGGGGACCCTACACGTGCATGATTTAATCATGTACTGGGCCTCTAGTTAGTGATAAAAATACAAGTAAAGGGGAATATAATCATCTATTAGAAATCATTTATAAAAAACATGTGTCTAATAATGTATTTAATGGCGAAGGGCAATGTTTTTCCCCGAAATAAGAACAAGGCAATCATGCTTACTCTTGTTACATCAACAAACAACAAGTGCTGGTGAGGATGTGGAGAAAAGTGAACCCTAATACACTGCTGGTGGGAATTCAGACTGGTGTAGCCACTGTATGAGTTCCCTCAAAAAATTAAAAATGGAACTGCCTTTTGACTCAGAGATGCCACTTCTGAGAATACATCTTAAGAATCCCAAAACACCAATCAGAAATCATATATGTAACCCATATGTTCACAGCAGCATTATTTACAACTAGAGGCCCAGTGCACAAATTTGTGCACCAGTGGGGTCCCTCAGCCTGGCTGCTGGATCAGGCAGAAACCGGCTCTCCAACACCCCCGAGGGGTCCCAGATTGTGAGAGTGTGCAGGCCAGGCTGAGGGACCTCACCGGTGCTTGATCAGGGCCAGGGAGGGACACGGGAGGTTGGCCAGCTGGGCAGGGATCATGGGATGGCTCCAGGGCATGTCCAGCCCATCTCGCTCAGTCCGAATCAGCCCGACCCCAGCAGCAAGATAACCTACTGGTCAGAGTGTCTGCTTCCTGGTGGTCAGTGCATGTCATAGCTAGTGGTTGAGCAGCCTTAGCATATCATTAGCATATTATGCGTTGATTGTTTGAATGGATGACTGGACAACCGGACACTTAGCATATTAGGCTTTTATTATATAGGACTAGAAGCCCGGTGCACGAAATTCGTGCACGGAGGGGTGTTGTCCCTCAACCCAGCCTGTACCCACTCCAATCTGGGACTCCTGGAGGGATGTCCGACTGCCCGTTTAGGCCCGATCCCTGGTGGGATCGGGCCTAAACGGGCAGTCGGACATCCTTCTCACAATCCAGGACTGCTGGCTTCCAACTGCTCACCTGCCTGCCTTCCTGATTGCCCCTAACCGCTTCTGCCTGCCAGCCTGATCACCCCCTAACCACTCTGCTGCCAGCCTGTTTGCCCCCAACTTCCCTCCTCTGCTGGCCTGGTCACCCCTAACTGCCCTCTCCTGCAGGGTTGATCACCTCCAACTTTCCTCCCTTGCAGGCCTGGTCCTTCTCAACTGCCCTCCCTTGTAGGCTGGGTGCCTCCCAACTGCCTTCTCCTGCTGGCCATCTTGTGGTGGCCATCTTGTGTTCACATGGGGGCAGGATCTTTGACCACATGGGGGCAGACATATTGTGTGTTGGAGTGATGGTCAATCTGCATATTACTCTTTTATTAGATAGGATAGAGGCCTGGTACAGGGGTGGGGGCCAGCTGGTTTGCCCTGAAGGGTGTCCCGGATCAGGTGGGGGTTCCCTTGGGGCGTGGGGCGGCCTGAGCGAGGGGCCTGTGGTGGTTTGCAGGCCGGCCACGCCCCTGGCAACCCAAGCAGAGGCCCTGGTATCTGGAATTTATTTTCCTTCTACAATTGAAACTTTGTAGCCTGGAGCGGAGCCAAGCCTTCTATTCCCTCCCGGGCGGCAGCCATTTCTGTGGCAGTTAATTCACCTTCTACAATTGAAACTTTGTAGCCTTAAGCGGGTGAGCCCTGCCAGGGTGTGCAGAAAGCTTTGCTTCCCCTGTTGCCGCTGGCAACCCTGGCTCGCTCTCTCAAGCTCCATTCTGCCGCCATTTGTTTGAATTTGTTTACCTTCAAGAATTGAAACTTTGTAGCTTGAGTGGAAGCTTAGGCCTGCAACAGCTATGGAAAGCTTGGCTTGCTCTGTTAGCTGGGAAACCTTGCTCTCTGTGGCTGTAGCCATCTTGGCTGGGGTTAATTTGCATACTCGCCCTGATTGGCTGGTGGGTGTGGCTTCGCTGGTGGGCGTGGCTTGTGTAGCAGAGTGATGGTTAATTTGCATATTATCATTTTATTAGAGAGGATAGCCAAGATCAGGAAAGAGCCTAAGTGTCCATCTGTAGATGAGTGGATAAAAAAGCTTTGGTACACTTACACAGTGAAATACTATGCAGTTGTAAAAAGGAACTTTTATATTTTGCAACAGCATAGATAGACCTGGAGATTAGTATACTAAGTGAAATAAGCCTGTCAGAGAAAGACAAATACCGCTGAGACCGGTTTGGCTCAGTGGATAGAACGTCAGCCTGTGGACTGAAAGGTCCCAGGTTTGATTCCGGTCAAGGGCATGTACCTTGGTTGCGGGCACAATCCCAGTAGGGGGTGTGCAGGAGGCAGCTGGTCGATGTTTCTCTCTCATCGATGTTTCTAACTCTCTATCTCTCTCCCTTCCTCTCTGTAAAAAATCAATAAAATATATTTAAAAAAATAAAAAATTAAAAAAAAGAAAGACAAATACCATATGATCTCATTTATATGTGGAATCTAATGAACAAAATACACTGATGAACAAAATAGAAACAGAGTTACTGATACATTGTACTGACTAACAGATGTCAGAGGGAAGGTGGGTTTTGCAGATGGGATGAAAGAAGGTAAAGAGAATAGCCAAAGAACATGTATGCATAATCCATGGACACAGACAACAATGTGGTGAGGGCCAGAGGGAGAGGAAGGTGGGGTCTGGGTGGAGTGGGGCAAAGGCGGGGGGATAGAAGGGGACATTTGTAATAATGTCAACAATAAAAATAAAGTATAATTTTATAAAGGTAATGGACATTTTAGCCTGAATAATAAAACTTAGTAAAAGATACCCAGGTTAGAAGTCTCTATTTGCAGAAACACAATTCTGTCTGTAGAAAATTTTAAGGACCCTACTAATACATTATTAGAATTAAGAACTATATTTAGAGTCAACAATAAATATAATGAAAAGAAAAGAACTTTAGAAAATTAGCATGATACAAAATCAGTAAAATAAATTGATATGTATATTAGTAACAAAAATCTAAAAATAAAATTAAGAAAAAAATTGTATTTACACTGGCATATAAAAGAATAAAATGCTATTGAACAAATTTAAAAAGAAAACAGAATTTATATACTTAAAAATGTAAACATACCTGAGAAAAATAGAATATAAAAAATGAAGAGATATTTCATTATCTTAGTTTGAAAAACTAAATTGATCTTCTCCCCAAATTAATCTTTCATTTTATTGCAAACCCTACAGAAATCCCAGAATTTTTTCTTTTGCAAAATTGACAAACAATCCAAAAATTTACATTTAAATGCAATAACCTTGTATATTAATTTAAAATGTTTAAATATAAGACCAGTTTTACTATAAATCTACATCAATAACATAGGATGATATGACAGAAGGATAGATGCAGATATCAATCAAAATAAATTGTGAGTTTAAAAATAAACCATTATATTTATGACTATTTCAACAAAGATGCCATGATAATATATTTGGCAAGTGATAGTCTTTTCAACTAATTGTGCTAGAAAATTGAGTATCTATTTGCAGGAAAATATATTCAGATACCATCTCACATCATAACAAGAATAAAAACTCAAAATGGATTAGGTGTTTAAATGTAAGTGCTAAATTTATAAACATTTTTAGAAGAAAACAAGGGAAAAAAGTCTATTTGACTTTGGATTAGGCAGAGTTCTTAGATATAAAAACAAAATCACAATTTATCCAAGAAAAAAATCATAAAGTGAACTAGATCAAAATTAAAACTTTTGCTCTTCAAAAGGCATTATGAATTTCAGAAGGAGACAAGCTACATATTGAGACAATACATCTGCAAATTATATATCTGATTATAATGTTTTCAGAATACATGAAGAAACCTACAACTCAATTCTAAGGAAACAAATTTAAAAAAATAAAAACACCTTAGTAGACATTTCACCAGAGAATATATGTGTGAGCCTAATAAATATATCTTCAAGGAAATGCAAATAACATCAAAATAACAATGAAATATTACTATATACCACTAGACTATGATTATCAATAAGTTATGATATCAGTAGATTTGCATAGATGTGATGAAACTGGTACCCTTAGGCATTGTTGATAGAAATTTAAAGTTATACAAATTAAATGTCAAATAAGCAAATAAATAGTACGCTCAGTTAAAAAGGCCAGACATAAGAGTCCAGATCCCAACTATAGGAATTTTTGAAAAAGTCAAATCTATAAAGACTTCAAGTGAATTGGTGGTTGACTGGTGCTAGGTACAACAATAGTGATTGACTGCCAATCTGCACGAAGACAGTTTTGGGGTGATAAATGCTATCTAAAATCAGATTGCGTTAGTTGCAAAACTATATTTACTAAATATCATTGAACAGTATACTTACAATTGGTGAATTTTATGGCACTCAATAAAGTGATCTGGGATAAAAAGATATAACTAAGCTTAAGACTGCATCTTAAGCTTAGTTACAAAAAAAAATTTTAATAATATTTTAGATTCATGTGATTAAAATTAGCTAAGTGGCATCACTAAAACTACCACACTACGCCTCATATCCTTTGGTACTACTCAAGATGCAATTCCCTTTGGTAATAATCATCTCTTGGTAATCTTTTCCCCCATAGGTCTCATTACTTCCCTTTCCCTAACACAACTCCCACCGCCCCAATCTCAGCCAAATCTTTTCATGATTCAATAGGAAGTCACGGTTCTGAGTATAGACTTCTTTACTGAGAGATCTTGACTCTCCTTGCCTTCATTGAAAATGGACTTTCCCCTGAAGGTTCTATCTTCTATCTATCCCTGTAAAGTAAAGGAATCTCTTACTCCCAAACCCCAGGTATTCCTTGCTCCCTGCCACATTCACATGATTACTTCTATGTTTTATACAAACTTCTTTCAGGCTTATCTAAGCTGTCATAATTCACCCTTATTTTATTTTAAAAAAATGATCCCTGCACACTTTTCCTACCTTTGTCAATAATGATATTAACTACAACATTTACTTGGAGTTTCCATTTCACCAATTATGTGAACTCATTAGACCTCTATTTGTTGATTCTTATTTTTTTCTCTATCATCAGCTCTCTTCCACAATCAGTTTAGGCCCCATTTCCATTGTTTCAGCCACTGACTTGTCATTAAGCTATAGTCCCCCTGTGCCTTGTTCTTTTTTTATTTTTACTTTTTTATTATTGTGGGTTTTTTTTTTTATTTAAATTCTTTATTGTTTAAAGTATTACATGAGTCTTCTTTTTCCCCATTGGCTCTCCCTGGCCGCTCCCACTCTCGAGCACATCCCTCACCCTCCTACTGTCTGTGTCCATTAGCTTGTTCTTTAATCACTCCACTCTCTCCACCCCCAGCAAACCCCAAACTTGAATTAGAGCAAATGACTGGCTTCACATTTATTACCAGACAAAAATAACTCAGTTTTACAGATTTGTGCCAGCATATATCCTTTGTTTCTAATATTATCTGGGCTCTCCATTACTGAACAATTTTTTTTTCAAGATTTTGACAAATCCATTCTCCAGAGAAATTATTTCAAACATTACCTTCCATTGTCCTTATTCTCAGCAGAAAATCATTCCTTCAAATTCATAGAGCAAACAGTAATGCTCAACTTTCTGCCAATAATGTTCAAAGTTATCATCTTTCCTACTTAGTAAAAGGAGTTACCCTTTATAGCAAGAATCATCATATTCTTTTCTCCTCTTTCTCTGCTGATAAACCTTTGTTTGTACTCTGTCTTCAAATCCTATTTTTTTTCCCTTGGATCCATTCACTGACTACTTGAACATACTTGATTTTTCCTTCTCATGAACATACCATCCCAGGGTCTCATGTCCTCCTGCAGCTATATAACCCCATCTATCTTCTTTCCTAAACAAACTCCTTGGATTTAATAGAATTAACTGTCACGGTGTCCCATCTATGACACAACTCCTGGCTGTACTGAAAAATCTCCAGTCTAATTGCTCTGAAACTGCAGTTATTTTGGTAAAAGAAATATTAAGTATTCCCATACAAAGTAAAAGATATTTAATCCTATTGACCATTTATCTTCATGCAATCCATTCCCCTGATTCCTTTCTTCATCTGCGACCACTTTTATTTTCCAGATATTTACTCTCTTCCTAAGCAGCAGAAAGACCCACTTCTGACTTATATGTAAAAATTATGAATTGGGATGTACTTACCTTGGCATCTTATTCTCTAACTTATTTATGGATATTTATTTATTATTCCTCATATTTGAATATTGCAGAGAAGATGTGTCCCTCCAAGCCAAAGCTAACTCCTGTCTCTTTGCTGTGGGTACTACTCGTCAATTATATTCACTTTCCTTTTAATCCTCCAACTAGTGGGGATTAATTAGAGGAAATATTGTAATATTGCTATTTGCCCTTTCTCTATAATAGAAGTGTCAGAGATGAAAGAAAATTAGTAAAGTGTATATGAAAATCTTCCTCCTGTCAGAGTCTGGGGCGCACCGCGGGGCCAAGAGTCGAGTCCCCGCTTACCTGCAGTGCCTCAAAATCACACAAGACTCAGACCCGGCTGATCTCATCCCTGTCAAGCCCTGCTGGGCGGGGGGCTCAGCCTCAGGTCCCCCAGCACACCCTCAGGTCCCCTGGCCCAGCGCCAGGATGGGGGGTGTAGCCTGAGGTCCCTCAGGCTGGCGCCAGGGCAGGCGGCATGGCCTGAGATCCCCCATCAAGCCCTGCCGGGTGGGGGGGCGCAGCCTGAGGTCCCCCAGCCCAGGGAAGAGAGTGCGCCTTGAGGTCCCCCATCAAGCCCCACGGGGGTGGGGGGCGCAGCCTGAGGTTTGCCGGCCTGGGGTGGGGGGAGCAGCCTGAGGTCCCCGGGCCCAGCACCAGGGTGGGGGGCACACCTTGAGGTCCCCCATCAAGCCCCGCTGGGCAAGGGGCACGGCCTGAGGTCCCATCAAGCCCCACCAGGTGGGGGCACGGTCTTAGGTCCCCCGGCCCAGTGCTGGGGCACGGGGCACAGCCTCAGGTTCCCTGGTGCCAGGGTGGGGGGCATGGCCTGAGGTCCCTCAGCCCGGGGTGGGGGGCGCCACCTGAAGTCCCCCAGCCTGATGCCAGGGTGGGGGCGTGGCCTGAGGTCCCCTGTCAAGCCCCACTGGGCTGGGGGTGCAGGCTTAGGTCCCCTACCCCGGCCCAGCGCCAGGCAGCCTCAGGTCCCTGCTGATTGCTCCTTAAGGCTTATTACAGGAACTTGGCCTCCACTCTGGGTGCCGCCATCTTGTGTTATGAAAACCCCGCCTCGGCTGTGGGTGCTTCCATCTTTGTGATGGTGTGATGGTCAATTTGCATATTCCCTCTTTATTATTGGGACTATCATCCTATGTTATAGTCTCATCCCATTTTAGAAAGCCCCCCTCTGCCTTGAAAACCCCTTTATCAGACACCTACCATATTTTTTTTCTCCTTTATAGTCATGTTTTTCAAAACATATTTAAATTGCTGTGTTCATTCTTCAAGTTTTGTTTACATCTTAGAATTACAAAAGTTTTATTTTCTGTCTTATCTCTTCACCAAACATGCATTCACTGTGGGTTATTAAACTTGAGAATTCAATAGCCACTGGAGGCTAGGTCTTGAATGTTCCTTTCCCTTGAATGTGGTTAATAGCACTTTCTAATGCTCTCCTTTTGTTTAGAGCTATTTCTCAGTCTTCTTGACACATTTTCTCTATCTTAACGACTCTTCATATATTAGTTATCTCAGGGGTATGCTTTCAATACTCTTTTCCTACCTCCTTATCTAGCCTCTACAGTACATATCACCCATGTCGATGGCTTTAAATGCATCATTCATTGCTGATTCCTCACAAATTAATGATATAATACTGGTGCTACATTTATGACCCATATTTACATGTGTCTGTTGAATATAATTACTGAATATCCTGTAGTAAAGTCATTTCAAATTTAGTATGTCTTAAGTTACTGTTTGTCCCTAAAACATGTGCTTAATATTGCCCCAATCTTATTTAAAGCACATAACAAATCTTCAGTGATTCTTGATTTTTACTAGTTATTTACTTTTTAATATATAATATGCATTATGCAACAGTTACAATGGTAATTCCTATAGCGTGGTGATGAAAAATATACATATATCACATATGTATTATATATAACATATAAATTGATACGTTATACACAATATGTATAGTATACACTGTATGGCACTACTTTATTGTTTATTTCATTTGTAAAACTCAGTCTATATTACTCAAATGCTTATATTCTTTTCTCTTTAACACTCTGTCTCTCCCCGTTATTGCAACGTTTTAAGGAATGGTAACATATAACTGAAAGTTCTAATTTTAGAACATGATGTAGAATCAGTAGATTTCCACAGGATAACTTTACTTTAATAAGATTGAGACACTTTTATTTTGCGTTAGAAATAGCTAATACATGATGATGTACCACGTTCATGTTTTTATTTTATTACCTGGTTTTAAAACTCAGTTCAGTTTACTGAAATTCAGTTAGTAGTGACATCTTATATATATGAAATGGGGTGGGATTGTAGCACACCTTAGATTTTTATGAAGGAAAGAAGGCTTTTTATAA
The DNA here is from genome assembly GCA_025583905.1 of Ia io. Taxonomy (NCBI): domain Eukaryota; kingdom Metazoa; phylum Chordata; class Mammalia; order Chiroptera; family Vespertilionidae; genus Ia; species Ia io. The sequence goes on from JAJQQW010000003.1 coordinate 55,008,187, forward strand.
TTATGTCTATTTAGGACCTAATGACTATGCCTCATAAAAATTAATTTAGAAGCAAATCCTATCAAGGTAACTGGTGTTAAGATATTTTGTGATTATAATAGTAATTGCATAATCAGTAAATGACAGAAATCTACTGTGGCTTAAATCCAGTACTCTTTGTTTTGTGAGGTAAGAGGAGGAACTCAGAGACTTCTGATGACATTTTATATCTATAACCCATAAATAGAATTTGTATTGCCTAAGGCTGTTGAGAGTCTGCAGAAATATATAGAAATTATGGTCTTTAAATCAGCGAGTTGCAATTTGGGCTTTAACTGTATGCTCTTTTACATTTTTATTCACATACTGTCATTATTGAATATTGACTTCTATATATGCTGGAAATCAAAGGCTCTTACTTTGGGTTCTTAAGCATTGCATTACAAATAGCTCACAAAAATGCCGTGTAGCTATATCTGTCTACTTTATGCTAACAAATGACACTAGCTTTGCAGAATTTAGTATGGTTTTACATTATAGTTGGTTTCCTATTGCAAACAAAAAAATATATATTTTACAGTGCCAGAAAATCCTACAAATTATGCTTGATGTAATGCTTAATCTGATGTGAATATGCAAAGTTAGAAAACTTATCAGGAATAGATTCATATAATTGTGCAAACAAGAAACTAAGAATCTTCTCAGCTACCTAAGACTTGATGTTCTTTTGGTGGTATTTACATATACTTCTCACTTTAAAAAGCAAAAACGACTAACATGTCTGCCACCATGGAATATTTTAAATACAATTATGTCCTATAGCTACATGACATTCACATACTACCCAACAAACCCCATATTCGTCCCCCCATATCTATGTACCCTACATATACCCCTAAAATGTTCCCCCTTGCCAGCATAGATTTACCAGTAATTGTGCTAAACTGGCTGAAAAAAAAGACCAAAACCAAAATCTTCAAAGTATCCTGAATAAGTAATATTAGATAAGTCACGGTATATAATAAATAAAATACATATCCAAATTTTGAATGTCATATTGCCAATTAAAATATTTTAGTTATTGATTCAAGTACCTGTTGTAAATTGTGCAATTATTTAAACCACCTTATTTGCACAAGATTATTATGAGAGAACATGTTTATGGTTTTAAGTAGAACAAACTTTGCATTTCCACAGAGCATATATTTGATACAGTTAAAGATTTAAATTGAGTAATATATTTAAAAGGAAACTCTAAACAATTTAGCTAACCTATTAATAAATTAAATGTACTTACTTGAAAAACTAAACCTTAATTCATTAGTTATTTGTCTTTGAATATTACTATTCCTTGAACAGATCAACTTCAAAACACCTTTCATGTTCAAATTATTGGTTGAATATTGTTACCTCCAAATACCCACTTGATTTCCCTTTCCTTTCTTTATTGTTTTATATTCTCTCCTTGCTTTGAACAATAATCAAGCTCTCATTATGCTTTGAGAGAGCCTGGAAAACACATGAGGCAATGATTTAAACCTTCCTCTTTCCCTTCACCCTTGTAATAGATGTATGAAACTTAATACCCCACCCCCCCCACAGCTTTCAAGTTCAGTTGTTTCTACCTCAAAAAATCCACCTTCTTACTTACATAGACATTTTCTTAGACCTTCCATTAAACTTCTGTCCAGATCTCAATATTATATTTTAAGCCATGAAGACTGGACCTGCTAATGACAAATATGTACCTAAATTAACATATCATTTGATCCATACTTTATCTCTATCCAGACAATTAATCTGTTCCAGATATGCAGAACAAGTTAGCTCTATATTAAATCACATTATATTCCAAAGAGTGGCTAATCTGATGTAATACTGTGTGGTCTCAAAATATTTCATCCTTGACTCACTAGAATCCTCAGGCCTTATGATTCATTTATAATTGTTGTTAATGATTATTCTTAAATGATATTTCTTCTGCGATGGACTGCACATTATTTCAAGACAGAAGGCTATTGGTTTGTTCATCATTTTATCTTTGATAGCTACCATGCTTAATGAACTAAAGTAAATAAGAATAATGACTGCAACATTAAAACATGGGAAAACAGAGCCCTTTGGGGGGAAAAATGTTTTAAATAAACTAAAACAGATTCCCCATGAATTAACTTTCAAAAACAAAAGTACAAAGATATTGTCATGTTCTTCCTGTACTTGGTTTTAGGCATTGCAAATTATAATAATACTAGAGGACTGGTGCACAAATTTGTGCATGAGTGGGGTCCATCTGGCCCACCCCAATGGAGTTCCATCAGCAAAGCCGGCCTTGGGGAGGGGCCGTGGGCAGTTGGCTGGACAGCCCGCCCCCAATTGGTGAGGGGCAATTGGGGGCCAGGCCAGCTGGTGGTGCTGATCGGGGCCTGAATCAGGCTGGTTGGCTGCTGCAGTGCATATCATAGCCTCCAGTCTTTCTAGTCATTCTGGTCATTCTGCCATTCCAGTCGCTGGGCTTTTATATATTTTGATTAAAATCATCAACCTAAGAAAATATTTATAAATTATCCTCAGTTAATTCTTAATTATTTTTATAACAGCAATTCTCAAAATATTAAGGTAAAAAATGTGTATCACACATAATAGATGTTTTTCCCTTTACATTTAGTTATTATCTACCTTATTAATATTCTAAGTGACGAATTTTGTAAAAAATTTAAAAGATATGGTAGACCATGACATTAGTTGTAAAGTTCTTTAAAGGCAAAATATTATCTTATTGAAAAATAGTATCAGTTTAATCAGGTGTTTTTTCTTTCTCCCTTCAGAAAAAAAACACACAAAACAAACAAACAAAAAAAAAAACACCTGTTAAAGAAATTAAACAAGGAGGTAGCTCTAATGAATGGGTAGTTTATGTAAACAAAACAAAACCTCAGCCAGAGTCAGTGCACTCAAATACAAGAAAATGAAATTTAGGAACAACCATTGATAAATAGCCTACAAAATGTTTTCCCAAATAAGGCAACTACTTAAGTTGTAGCTCAATGCCCTTGTTTTGCCTCCATGACTTCCGTACAAAAACTTTCCCTTTGCCTTCTGTCTGTGGAGTACTCCTGATCATCTTTGGTTTGGCACTGCCCAATTCCAAATGATATATGCTCAACTAAACTCTTTTTTTTTAATTTCTTTATTGATTAATGTGTTACATATGTGTCCTTATTCCCCCATAACCCACCCACTCCCCCTGACTCATGCCCTCACCCCCCTGTTGTCTGTGTCCATTGGTTAGGCTTATATGCATGCATACAAGTCCTTTGGTTGATCTCTCCCCCTTACCCCCACCCTCCCCTACCTTCCCTCTGAGATTTAATGGTCTGATCGATGTTTCTCTGTCTCTGGATTTATTTTTGTTCATCAGTTTATGTTGTTCATTATATTCCATAAATGAGTGAGATCATGTGATATTTATCTTTCTCTGAATAAACTCTTAAAAAAGTATAGCATTCTCAGTTTCCCTTTTAATACGCCTAAAATTTCTGATCAAGCTATTTATTCAGTATTTCTTTTTCTTCAAAGTCTCTCAATAATTATAATCTAATAATTATATTCCTTTACATCTGAGAAATTTTATTTTAACAGTGTTAAAATACATAAATTCAAAATGCATACTCTTATCCCAGCTTCATACCAGTTTAATCCCTGAATTCTAAAGAGATCAGTCAGGGTGATTCATATACTGCTATCTACTAGGACTGATAATTATTATTTAAGTATCTGGCACCAAAACAGGCCTCTGAAAATCTCTGATTAGACTATTTATCTATTAATTTATTTTCAGAAAAAGCTAAACTTTTATTTAGCACACAAGTTCTCAATATCCCCAAACCACCTTAGGAAAAACTTCAGGTTTAACTACAACAACAAAGCTTAGCTTGACAGACTAGAGACAGATGTAAAGAAGCTTGAGCAGTTCCACACCATGTAATTAATAGAAGGAAAGTCAGAAGCAAACAAACAAACTGAGTTTTCATCCATCAAATTAATAACATGATCAGAAAGAGTACTGTACTATTGTCAAGATCCTTTGGCCTGATGACACAAAATTCATGCCAGCATTTTTGGTTAATAATGTTGCTAAGATTTGTATATTTGTGTATTATAATGTATTTGTATTATTCCATTATATTACATAATTCATGTATTTATCATATATATTACATAATTCATATATTTATCATATATATTATATAATTCATTATATAATTATACTAGAGGCCCGATGCACAAAATTTGTGCAAGAGTAGGCCTTCCTTCCCCCAGCTGCCGGCACTGGCTTCCCTCTGGCACCCAGGACCTGGGCTTCCCTCACAGCCCTGGCTTTGTCTGGAAGGTCCTCTGGAAGGATGTCCAGAAGGATGTCTGGTCTAATTAGCATATTACGCTTTTATTGTTATAGATATTATATAATTCATATTATACCAGTGGTCGGCCAACTCATTAGTCAACAGAGCCAAATATCAACAGTACAACGATTGAAATTTCTTTTGAGAGCCGGAAACCGATTTCTGCGCATGGGCCACGAAGTTTCAGTCGCACTGTATGTGCACGCCCGCACGTGGTATTTTGTGGAAGAGCCACACTAAAGGGGCCAAAGAGTCGCATGTGGCTTGCGAGCTGCGGTTTGCCGACCACTGTATTATACAAAATTCACTTAACACTTAGAGAATATTTCCTATGTACCATGTCCTATGCTAACTTCTGGAGATGCAGAAGAGGTAGTCATAGCCTACCTCTGTTTAAAAGCTGTAAAAAAGGACTGGCCTTCAGTTCTAGTCCATAAACCTCTGATATAATGTCTTTTTATAAAATGATTAGAATAGATAGACATAAAGGCAAGTTTTGAAGTTTCATTTTACTCTCCTAGCCCTTCATACACAAATTTGAAATATGCAAAACTGATGAGAAAATGGCTCATTTTCAAATGCTGATTTTGTATAATGTTCTCTCATCACATTGTTTAGTTAAACTAAAACTAGTTTTAAAGTCATATTTAATTGATTTGTGTAACTGTGTAGTAATTTAAGTTCCTAAATAACTTTATTTTTATGGGTATATAAATTAACAAAAAGTTATAATTTACATAAAAACGATCTGGCATTAAATTTACAAAAAGCAACATTGAAGAATAAACGTCAATATAGCACTGCCTTCAAAATTCCAATGGAAGTATATTTTTAACCTAAAGTTTAATCAACTGTAAACATAAAGTAAAACCTTCTTCAAAGATGCAATTTCTAAAAGAAAATCCTCCTACAGAGTATTTTCAGGGACTAATGGTGAATGTCATCTGACAAAACAGGCAGGAAAACAAGAAAGAAGATATAAAACCAGAGTTGGGAGAACAATTTCCTTTAGGAATTTTTGAAGATTATGAGAAAAGAAAGTACTAAAAATTAGATCTAACCAATAAGGCCTCAATGAACTCTTCAGAAAGAAGGATTTCAGAGAAATACCTCTATCTTCTGACTGAAATTAACATTTTACCTGATTTCATTCTCTGTATTGAGATTTTAATTATTTTGTGCTTTTTTTAGATTAATTCAAATAGAAAAAAAAGGAAACCAAAAATTTAGATTACAAACCCTCACATTAATGTTATAGAAGAGACAAACTATAACCATATCACACTAAAAATCTTACATAGATATTAAAATTAAGCCTTGAATAATTATCAAAAAAAGTATATAATATACAGAGATGATGGGACAACAAGTAGTGTGTCTGGGGGTGAGGGTGAGGGGAATTATGTATTAAGTTGACTTCATGCTAATTTTCCATAATAAAAATCAATGATTATGTCTATAATGGAAAGATCAGGAAGTAACAGAGTAGGTTTTTGTTTTGTGTGTGTATGTATGTAAAGTGGAAATGAATAAAATATAAAATTGCAGCAGTCAACTTTAGCATGAAGTGGGGTAGGCGTATGACTGCAATTTTTATAAGCATTATAGTATGTGTCCTTAATAACATGATGTTTCAATTGATAAGATACAAAATGGGTTAAAATAAAGCAAACAACTTTATTTTTTAACTAGAGGCCTGGTGCATGAAAGTCATGCATGGGGGGAGGGGGAGGGAAGTGTCCCTCAGCCCAGCCTGCACCCTCTCAAATCTGGGACCCCTTGCGGGATGTCTGATTGCCCCTAACAGTTTCTGCCTGCCAGCCTGATCACCCCCTAACAACTCCCCTGCCAGCCTGGTCACCCCCAACTGCCCTCCACTGCCGGCCTGGTCACCCCTAACTGTCCTCCCCTGCAGGCCTGGTTGCCCCCAACTGCCCTCCCCTGCCAGCTCGATTGCCCCTAACTGCCCTCCCCTGCCAGCCTGGTCATCCCTAACTTCCTTCCCCTGCTGGCCTGGCCACCCCTAACTGTCCTCTCCTGCAGGCCTGGTCACCCCCAACTGCCCTCCCCTGCAGGCCTGGTCACCCCCAACTGCCCTCCACTGCTTGCCTGGTCACCCCCAACTGCCCTCCCCTGCAGGTCTGGGTCCCCCCCAACTGTCTTCCCCTGTAGGCCTGGGTCCCAACCCCCAATTGTCCTCCCCTGCAGGTCTGGTCACCCCCAACTGCCCTCCACTACAGGCCTGGTCCCCCCCTACTGCCCTCCCTTGCAGGCCCGGTCACCCCCCAACTGTCTTCCCTTGCAGGCCCGGTCACCCCTAACTGCCGTCCCCTGCTGGCCTGATCGCCCACAATTGCCCTCCCTTGCTGGCCATCTTGTGGCAGCCATCTTGTGTCCACATGGGAGTGACCATTTTTGACCACATGGGGGTGGCCATCTTGTGTGTTGGAGTGACGGTCAATTTGCATATTACCTCTTTATTACATAGGATTTTTTGAGAAAAGTATGATAGAACATTCTTATTGGTAAAAGCTTCCAGGTAAACATAATGAAATACTGTGTTCTTGGGAGATATGTTTATTATAATTTATGTCATATGATAATTCATCAGAAGTAGAAGAAAATGGTCTGAGTTTTCAAGCTAATATAGACAATACTCAGTTATTGTGGAAGAAATTAAATCCTATAAAAACATTATAATAAAGATACCAGCTTGATCAGAGATAAAGTTGGTGGTTTGCAGGTTGGGCAAAGGGAGAAACTTCTGCATATTTCCTAAGTTTGTTGCACTGAATGTCACTTACTCTTTGTGTTTCGGCAAAACTCTTGGGGGTATATGTGGAGGATAGAGGATGGGAATAAAGGGGAATGGAAAGATAATTCTTCAACTGGCAAATATGCAGAAGTGGAAGTGGAAAAATCCATGTGGTTTATTTTCTCTTAGAAACTTAAGTGAATGAATACGGAGTGACAATTGAATAACATTTCTGTTTTATACCAATCAAAATTAAAAAATAAGTATTTGAAATATAATTTTCTAAGAATATGATATGTGTTCTTAAATGCATAATTTCTTCCTTTATACTCTTTTCATGTGTAAGCAACAATATACTCCATAGTCTCTAATTTACCTCCTGATAAAATACTAGAAACATAAAATGTTACATTAAATTTTTCAGCTTTTATAACACATTTGATTAAAAGTAACAGATTCAAGTACTTGTTACTTTGCCTTTTAAGTAGGTCTAGGGGGAAAAAACTCATTACAAATCTCACTGGAAATAAACTGTTGAAATCTGTTACAGACTTCTGCCACCCATGCAATTGTGCATATGACATGGCAATGAAAACAAATGAGAGAATAAAGTATAACCTGGCAGTCTTGCAAAAACTGGGAGCTGCAATGTGCCATAAGTATGTCATAATAACTTTTCCCAATTTATATAATAGCAGCTTATAATGTAGTGTCCCCAGTTTACTTCCCATAGCCAAAACTGCAAATCTAAAGTATAATTTTCCTAATTAAAAAAAATAAAATAAGGACCAAGGCTCCATAAACTTAAATAGTGTTCTCAAGATCACAGGATTTATGATGTTAAGTATCCTAACATCAAGGTAGTGGTCAAATAATTACACATAGACTTTATTTTAATAGAAGCAATGTTTATGGCAAAACAGATTTGCATATCTGACCAAGTAAATCGTATCTGAAATGCTTATTCTAAAAAAATTGGGGGGTCTTCCTGTGAAATAAAAATCATCACTTAATTTTGTGTGTCATATTTTTTTTTCATGTAAAATTTGCTTAATAAAACATTATCACTGTTTCAATATGTCAGGTAATTATTATACATTTGGACCTTCAATAACTGTCACATTAGCTGATTCAGTGTGAAACCTAAGCCACACATAAGAATCAGGAGGCAAACACATACTGTTCTTTACAATGGGTGTGCTACTTTTAGTCTCAGGATTTTAAGGGATGTATCTAGAATATAAATAAAAGGACTATAGTGGAGTCACTACTGTCATCCTGAAGTGGTAAGATGACATATAAATAAGACACCTGTCAAACTAAAATTTCACATTCTGTGATATAACTTCAAGCTTTAAAATCAAGGAAGTGTTTGTTGTTGTTTTTTACTTCTAAAGAAGCAAACAAACAGAGATGTGTATAGTAGTTCACAAAAGAGGCAATATTTTGAGTGATATGTCATTGTTTAATACAGTTCCCTTGACAAAATAATCTTAAAAATATAGAAATATTAAATGTGACATAATGAAAACCATAATGTTTAAAATGCAAAACAAAGCAGAGGCCAAATCCTCTCTGAAAAATCAAATGATTTATAAAGATTTGGAAATTTTAATATAAATAATATCATTCTTAATATAAACAATTAATATAATTAAAGCAATGTTATATTATTGAAAATGCAACCAAATATTTCAATACACTAGAATAGAGAGCCCAGACAGACCCATATATATTATATATTCCCATACTTATTTAGAAGTTGATAAAATATGACTATCCTAAAACAAAACCCTAGTTTATCTGAAAATCTACTTCCAATATTCCAACAAGTTAATATAAACTGTATTCAATTTAAAATGTATTGAATAAATTTGGAAAATTTAAGAGTTCAAATATGAAGCTAACTTTCTCCTTTGTGCATTAGAAAAACCTAAATTTTACATGTTGGAATGCACGCACAAGGTTAACACTGCCTAGATGTATAGTACTTATTTGGGGGAATACTAAATATATATGATATGGATTTTTTAGCTACATTTGTAGGATGATTTTATAATAGCAGCTAATAATGTAGTGTCCCCAGTTTATTTCCCATAGCCAAAACTGCAAATCTAAAGTATAATTTTCCTAATTAAAAAAAATAAAATAAGGACCAAGGCTCCATAAACTTAGTTTTCTCAAGATCACAGGATTTATGATGTTAAGTATCCTAACATCAAGTAGTGGTCAAACAAATAATTACACATATACTTAAGACAAATAGCCTACCAAGGTACATAAAACATATGTTTGTTTTACATGAAATATGGGGAAGTGAGATATAGCCATGATGGAAAACAGAATCAATGCACCCTTCATAATGTGAAATCTAGAATTGCTAAAGCCCAACAGGAGCCTCTGTGGAAGAGAAGGAAGTCTGGGTTCCCCCCTGACTTTAGAAGTCTCTGTGGAGCTCCGTCTTGGGTTGATTGTAATTCAGGAAGCCCACTGTGCTTGTGAATGTCATCAAATAAAATCATCCCCGTCCTTTTAGATGTAGCATGTCCTTGAACATTTGTCTGTGGTGCTATAGCCAAAGACAATTATGTGGAATCTTTCTGGGTTGTCTAAGAAAATCCTAGAAAAGTGTCAAATAGCTTGCTTCTGAAGTATAAATTCTGATGAATTGAAAATGACTGCTTGAGACAGTATGTCAAGAAGAAATCTTTAGTTAATTCTCTACACAGCTAGAAAAAATGCACTTATCAATTAGGCCACATTCATGCTGTTTACTTGCCAACTCTGAGTTGTATTACTCTGAAACTGAGAATTCCTTAGAGGCCTTAATAGTTGGCTGGGTAGTATCACAAAAGCACAGTCATGGGTAACATAAGCCAAACCAATATTTTCCTCATCTCTGAATTTCAATTATACAATAGTTTTACCATTTATAGTTTAATGAAAGTAAGAATATTAGACTTCTGTTATTATGCAAATACTACTTGGAATGTTTAATATAGGAAGGCATTGGAGTTATCTTTATACCAAAATACGCTTTGCGTAAGATTTAGTCACACTCTTAGCAGATTCCAGCGATAATAAGAACACAGATTTCTTTGCTCTACATGCTATTCTGAGGAGAGATAAGGTTGGCATGAGGTAGACAGTACAGTAAAGAGCTGGGGAGTGCTGCGGGGAAAAGAGAGGAAATAGTGGAGGAAAAGAGAAAGTGAAAATCATCTGCAAGTCTAAGTCAAAAGGAAAGTTTCCCTAATATTTGGGCCAACATCAGTGAAGCTCACCATCCCATGAAACTCTTCTTAACATGATCAACTAGCTTTTTATACTATTGGATCACAATCTTCTAACATTCCTACTTTTATATCTCTAGCACGTCTCCTCTTCTATCTCATTTTCTGTTTTCCTCTTCTTGCTCCCCTTCTTTTTATGCATGGATTATCACTTAAATCACTCTTTAGAAAAACTCTCCATTTATTAATACTCTCTTCATTTGGCCTTTTGCTCTTTATTCATCCAACAAAATCCCCACTCTAGTTTGACAGAATTGTCGTTAATGATACTAGTGCAGACTGGAGCAAGGTAAGTTTCTCATATATTGTGGATAATAAATATGGGTAGATCTCCATTCTGTTTCTGCAACAACTCTGGTATAATTAGTGAAAAAGTGAAAGACATTCTTTTGACTATGAGTGAAGTTAGCATCCTTTTGTATATCTGCTGGCAACTTTATGTCTTTTGGGGAAAAGTGTCTGTGCAGGTCCTTGAACCATTTTTAATGGAAGTTTGTTTTTGTATGAATTTCTTATATATTGGATATTAGTTACTCTGTCTCTAATGACAGCCCAGATCCCACTCCTGCTCCGCAATAACTCCTCCATTTCTTAACCTTTAATTTGGGCATCTCTTTCCTTCAATCTTTGCCACCTTTTTCTTCACAGAAAATAAGAAGTCCATCAGATGAGTACTCACTCAAATTTCTGCTACCCAACCCACAAACCTACCAATTTCTAGAAACCTGATTAGGGTTTTCTGTGACATCAATGCTGACTAGTGAGGTAAACAATGAAAGGAAGGAGGGTGGTCTTGGGTCCTCTGAAACAGCCTATCTTGACAGTGTTGTCACAGTTGTGACTGTGGCTGTGTCCCAGGCAGACAGTTGATGCTGGGTGCATTTTGCCTTTTTTAATAAACCACTTCAGATCCAAAACTATCCTGACAACCTAACATTCTCACCTCTTCGTTATGAGCGCAAGGGACAGGAAGGGCTGTAATTAGGGTCCAGGATGCACAAAACTTAATCAATGGCTTCTCTTATCTTTGCTACAGACTCATTAAAATCTCATTCCTAATACCCACAGGGACCAAAACAGTTCCATGCAATACACTGAACAGTTACTGTTTGAATGGAGTACAAATTGAAAACAAATTAATCTGACCACAATCTAATGTAAGTAATCATTATTATAGGTTCTCCTCTAAGTGTTTCAGACACTAATATGAATGTGAAAAAAGTACATGTAACTTTTAACAATTCTGAAATTAGAAATATGAAATTATTTTAACCACCGTTATGAACATTTGCTCTCAAATAAATTGTGTGTAAAGTACAGTATAGTTTTTCCATAAATGTTAAATTTAAGCACTTCCCGTTGGATCTAAAATTTTAGTTACAAAAGGTTTACTTTACATAAAGTACATTTTTTTTTCACATCTTTCATAAATAGATATTCTCACAGAGATAGGTGGGTTATACTTTCACTTTCCTCTATTCCATTAATCTAAGTTATTTTTAAAGTATATATAATTGAATGGCTGGGTAGATAATAGAGTGAAATAAAATTATTCAAAAGTAAATTGTTTGACTTTCTATATATCACTAATATCATTACTTATGACAGTCATTTCCTACTTTGCAGAACAATAGCATGTAAATATATACAAAGTGTCTGCCAGTGTGTAAAAGTTGTTCCTAAGGAAAAAAAAATGTAAAATATAAATTTAAAAATTTTAATACATATATGTAGGTTTTATCTGCAATTAATTTTTATTTCTAGAAAGAAAAAATCCTCATAATTGCTAGATTCATTATGTCTGCTTTAATTATGCAAAATATTATTGCAGTCACACTTTGACAATCTTCACCTCTATCATCTATTACATATATATAATACCAAAACTTTTCTCAACTACTGGCTAATTTTATGGACTCAGGCCTGACATACTGGCTGCTCACTTGGACTTCTAAGCAGACTAAATTACCCTTCACTAAATTAATTCCTGGAACTTAATTCTACAATATGACCTTAAATTATGACCTAATTCCTTATTTATAGAAAGGAATATAGTATACTACAGAAATTTCAATGTTTATTCGTAGATGCTACACATATTTTGACCCAATTCCTCCTTCTTTTCTGCAAAACAGCTCTGAGCCTCAGGGATGTTCTTGAAACTAAAAAAACTTAGCTTATGTGTATTCCTAAGTATGTGGTATATAAACTCATAAGAATCACAAAGCACCAAAAAACACATGTTACTAGAATAGCTTATATATCAACTGACTTAATTCTTTGCTGCTATTTAAATCATTTCAGATTTCTGACAAAAACACAGTAGTCTCATCTTCCACCGTCATCTGATTTTAGAAGAGGTAAGAGGAATGGAAGAACAAAAAAGGGAGAAATAAAGAGTTTGGTGATTTAAAACTACAATATTAAAAGAGCAAAAGATACCTATGCATTTCATTACTTTAAATAATAGTAAAGTGTCAATATTTAATGGGTTTTACATACAATGAACTAATTTTTCTGTTAGTATGGAATACATGGTTATCATTATTTATATTAAAAATATTATCAAAATAACCACAGAATAAACACAGATCCAGATACTTTTGTAGGCTGGGTGTTAATCACAAACAAGAATCAACTTAGGGATACTAGTACAGAAAACAAGCAAGCTCACAGACAACAGTAGTTAGAAAAGCCCAAGGACATGCAGGGACTAGACAGAAAAGGAACTGAAACTTTAGCTCAGCTTCTAATGCTCTTCCTATTTAATTTCTTTTTATGGAAACCAGTGATTATGAGAAGGCTCTCAATTAGGATTATGTGCTATATCAGAATCTGGTGGTATTAAAGCAATTGGATAAATGCAGAAATCTGAATTTAGGAAGAGTTTTTGTAAATTCCATTTTTAGATCTCAAAAATATCTTTTGTTGCAGCATTATTGAATGCCTCCAATTTTTACATTATATTTTATGTGATGGTGTGTCAACCAGGTTTCTCCAGGGAAACCAGACCAATGGAATTGTTCTATTATATGTTATATATATTTTCATGTGTAAAGAGATTTATTTTAAGAAATTGGCTCACATAACCCTTGGAACTGGCAAGTCTGAAATTTATAGGTCAGTCCACCAGGAAGGAAACTCAAGCAGAGTGGACGCTGCAGTCCTGAGCAGCATTCTTTCTTCTTAGGGACACATCAGGTTTTGCTATTAAGGTCTTTCAGGTAACTGCATGAGGTGCACCCATATGATTGAGGGAAACCCCCTATTCTTAATCTTAACTGATTGTGTAGCTGCAAACTACATCTATCTTCACAGCAGTTCCTGAATTAGTGTTTGATTAAATAGCTGGGCACTATAGCCTTTATAACTTCAGAAAGAAAACCAACCATCACAGCAGTTATGTATGTATGAGGCACAACAGCATATATCATATTAATAGACACATGTGCTATGTTCTATTGCTTATGATGTTTAGTAGAAAGTATTTTAAGGTATTTGGATTTTTTATGGCATCACTATTGTATAACAGAATCTTATAAATATACTAGAGGCCCGATGCATGAAATTTGTGCATGGGGGTGGGGGTGTCCCTCAGCCCAGCCTGCACCCTCTCCAATCTCCAATCTGTGACCCCTCGAGGGATGTCTGACTGCTTGAATCCAGGTCTGCTGGATCCCAACCATTCTCCTGCCTGCCTGCCTGCCTGGTTGCCCCTAACCACTTCTGCCTGACAGCTTGATCACCCTCTAACCACTCCCCTTCCAGCCTGATCACCCCCTAACCACTCCCCTGCCAGCCTGATCGATGCCCAACTGCTCCCCTGCAGGCCTGGTCCCCCCAACTGCCCTCCCCTGTGACCTGGGTCCCCCCCAACTGTCCTCCCCTGCAGGCTTGGTTGCCCCCAACTGCCCTCCCCTGCAGGCCTGGTCCCTCCCAACTGCCCTACCCTGCAGGCCTGATTGCCCACAACTACCCTCCCCTGCCAGCCATCTTGTGGTGGCCATCTTGTGTCTACATGAGAGCAGCCATCTTTGGCCACATGGGGGCGGCCATCTTGTGTGTTGGAGTGATGGTCAATTTGCATATTACCTCTTTATTATATAGGAATAGAGGCCCAGTGCATGGGGGGAGGGGGTCCCTTCAGCCCAGCCTGCACCCTCTCCAATCCAGGACCCCTTGGGGGATGTCTGACTGCTTGTTTAGGCCCGATCAGGCCTAAACCGGCAGTTGGACAGCCCTCTCACAATCTGGGACTGCTGGCTCCTAACTGTTCAACTGCCTGCTTGCTTGATCACCCCTAACTTCCCCCCCTGCTGGCCTGGTTGCCCATCACTAAACCCCCTTCTGGCCTTGTCACCCCATGCAGCCTGCTGTTCGGTTGTTACTGTGAGGGCGTCATGACCAATTTGCATATTACCCTTTTATTAGTATACATGGGATGAGCTTAAAGACACCATTAAAATTTAACATTTTAAAGTATAAGCTAAGTACTCTCATTACTAAGACATCTGAAATAAAATTTATCACTCAGTATATCTATATTTTTGTCTTATTAACTACTCTATTTAAAATGGTAAACATACAATGCAATATACAGATGAGGTATTTACAACTCTACACTTAAAACATAAATTTTATTAACCGTCACCCCAATAAATTTTATTTAAAATTTTAAAAAAATAATGATTTTGGTAACTACAAATCATATAATGTTTAAATGACTTAATATCTAGCAACTAACTTTTTTCCTGAACATAGTTTCAAATTAGGAACTTTTTCTTTCATTACAAAATATATTTAATATTTTTTACTTTGAAGATTCAGACCTTACTATCTTTAGATAACTATCACATTATATTACTTGCAGATATTTCAAATTCATGTTATAACAATTAAATCACATCAGAATGATGTACCTTGTCTTTACTGGTCTGTTTTGCCTTTATCATACTTTTTTTTATTTGTTGCCTATACTAGAACTACAACCAAAACTCTATTTTGATTATCTTTTATAATTATTTTCAAAAACATGACATTTTGTGTTAGACAAAATACTGGTATTACTATTATTGTTGTTGTTGTTACTGCAATTTATAAGTCCAATGAACAAGAATCTATTCAAGACCAAATTAATGTCATGAATGACAAAATATGACATTTGTTACCTTTTTCAGGTCATGAACATGCATAGAATGCCTAATGTGGCTACATAATTACAATCAGCTGAAGAGTATAGCATTCTCTACAATTTGCAATTGCATTATTTCAGTTAATAAGGACTACCTGTTATTCCAATATTTCAAGAAATATGCATTTTATTTCAGTTTTATATTTGTATCCAATTTATTGGGGTGACAGTGGTTAATAAAATTATAGAGGTTTAAATTGTACAATTCTATAATATATCATCTGTATATTGTAGTCTGCATTTTAAATCTTTTGGTCAATTATGTCTTTATCTCCCATTGTTTTCACGTCCAGACATCTTCATATTTTAAATGAACAGTTTAAAATGTTATGTAAGTTGTTTGTTGGCATAGTCACAGAAGGAATTGAGAGACTTATCTGCATTCTTTTTTCAATTTACCTTTTCATCAGAGCCTACAGGGGGAATTAAGAGATGACTTTGGGATCTAGGCAACTAGATAGAGACCATGAAAATAAAATCAGTTTGAAATTGCAGTGGCAAGGTTGTGTGCTTTTAGCAATAATCAGGAGCAAACAAACAAAAAGCAGCAAGACAGTTGCTATAAGAAATAAGGAGGATGCAGAAAGGTTTCCGCTGTTATCTATCCAGAAATGGTAACAGTTCATTGATTTTCATTTGGGCATCTAAATGAGTAAAGAGGATTTTGAAAAAATAATTTTCCCCATCTGCAAATGGTTTTCCTGTCTGGAATGAGGTCAGGAAATAACATTTTTACAAAAGTCAGGTCAACTGAGCAGCTTCACTGCTAAGAGCACCAACTTTGAAGAGGTTGAGGTCTGAGCCCGTCTGGGAAGGGAGGCTTCATAAGGAGACCTGACTCTGCTTCCCAGGTTTTCTACATCAAACCCTTTAGATGGGTCAGCACAACAAATTGGATACCAGTCAGCTTCCCTTTTCTACTCACATGCAATTTTGAATATTAGTTTTCCCTAATTCCACATTTGAATAGATATTGAAATAAATTGTACCCATGCTCATATTAAAAATTAAAACTGAAACTTATGAACACAAACAGCAGAGTGGTGGTTGCCAGAGGGAAGGGAGTGGGAGGAGAAGGGGGTCCTAATATGACGTGACAGGAGAAGATTTGACTCTGGGTGGTGGCCACATGGTGCAATATACAGATCTTGTAACATAGAAACCCACACCTAAAACCTATAGGTTCATATTGACCAAGTTCACCTCAATCAATTTAATAAATAAAATTTAAAAAACAGGTATGTGTGTGGATGTTTTTCTTTCATTTTTCATATTACTATTAGAATTTATACACAATGTTAATGTCCTGAATACATTTCAAACTTTAAAGCACTTAACATTGACTCTTTCAGTGGAAACAATTCTCTGGTAGAAATTTCCATTCTGCTATATTACTTTTCTATCAATGTGTTAACAAATTACGACATTTATTAGCTTAAAATAACACATGGAATAACTAACCTCTGTAGTATGGAAATTCAATTGAGCTCACCACATTTCGGTGCCAGCCAGGCTTTGTTGCTTTCAGGAAGCTCTAGGCATGAGGGAGCTTCCAAACTCATTCTGGTTGTGGAGGCATTAGCTCCTGGGACTGAGGTCTGCGTCCTTGCGGCTTCTTAGCTGTTCCTAGAGGTTGCTTCATGTATTCTTAAACTTTCCAAGTGTATCCAATACCTCTGTGCACCCCACCAATGGTGGTTGGACTCCCTTCCCCTCAGACTTCCAATCTCTCCAACCTCCCTTCTCCTGCATCTCGGCCTTTTTCTTCCTCTAGCAGCTAGACTCGGAGTCTAGCTGGAGACACGTCTCTGCTTTTCAAGACTTGTCTGATAAGATTGGGCCCACCTGGATAATTCAGGATCCTCTCATTATTTAAAGGTCCATACTTTTATATCAGCAGAGTTATTTTTGCCATGCAACCGAACATTCTTATGTTTGGGGCCTGATGAGCTCAATTGGTTTACCTTAGCATTTGTTTATTTGTCATATTTTCCAAAATATGAATGTGTTGTTTACCATTATCTAATATAGCTATTCTAAAGTGAAGAAACATTTTTATGTTGTTTCTATTTTCACTAGAGACAAAGTTATGTTTTAATTGTAAAAAAGAAAGAAACAAACTTAAACTAGATTTTAAAGAAGTCCCTGAAGTCTACCCAAATAATATCATTTTAGATATTAATGTAAGACAATAAATGAACTAAATATTAAAGTGAAAGACACTTTCCACTTTTTCATTTTGATTTCCTGAGGAAAAAATATTATATGATCTTAAATTCCTTGATGTTCTGTCCCTTTTAAATCCTCAATGCTAAGACCTTAAATTGATGCTGACTGAAGTCAATGAGTGTGTGCTGGAATATTCTTTAGATAATTAATATTCTGATTGGGCATTGTACTTAAATATTCAGTTCCTATTTCCCATTTATTCCTTCAGAGAACATAATCTTCTTAAGCCAGAAAAAGGACGTTGTAACTTGTACCTTTCAACATGTGTTTTCCCCTTTGCCACTTAAATATTATTTGTAGTCCTATTTTACACAGTATAAGTATGACAATGAAAAACTGCTGGACTGGAAAAAAATTGCAGGACTGGTAATCACTCTAAGCATGTTCCTTGAAAATAGCATTGATCAGTCCTAGAGGTACTTATTTATAAACAACTCTTCAAGTTTATATTTTATTAAAGTTTATTATTTCCTGAAATATCTATATAATCTAAGTGACCATTAAAGCAGAACGCCAGTCGGACATCCCTCGAGGGGTCCCGGACTGCGAGAGGGTGCAGGCTGGGCTGAGGAAACACCCGCCCCGCCCCCGCAACATGAATTTCATGCACCGGGCATCTAGAATGAAATAAAAAGTAAAAAAAGCTTTTATGTTTCAGATTTTTTTCTTGATTTTATTCCACTTTTATCTCATCTTCAAACTATATAAATTAGTTAAACATATGGAAACTTTCCACAGTTTTAAAAGCACAAGATTCTTCTTAATGAATGCTGACGATTATTGAGTTCATTGATGAGGTAGAAACTCAACTGGTACAACAGTACCTCATATCTGATGTTAACAGTAAGAAACCATGTGCCTCTATTTTTGGATTTAATTTCTTTGCAGTTTGTCCTTTAGTACTCAGGATATTTCTAGATGATGGATATTCTAAGAGGAAGGCAATATCAAGCTGCAAACATGCCTGAACACACTGTGGTAATTTATGGCCTGCTTGCTTGGTGCTAATGTAATGAGCTACATCATATTTGAGGTTCTGAAGATAAAGAAACTGTCATTTCAGCATTTTGACATGTAATGCTATTAGGAAAATAAGCCATTTTCAGAAGGATTAAAGCCATGCACGTTTTCCTATGTTATTATATATAAATATAAGTGGTATTAGACTAACCGTGTAATAAATTATTTTTAGCAAATTACCATTTAAAATGATAATAAAATATTTATAAAAATCAAGAGCTAAGTGAGCATTGATATTTTATGTGTTCTCTACCCATAATATATGGAATAGCTTTAAAACCAAGCAATTTATAGTAAAGTATTAATAATATCTGAAAATTGTATATATTCTTATACATATATTCACATGTGTATGTACAGGGACACAATGAATAGATCACATTTGAATTATTTTTCTTAAAAAGAATAGAAATATAAGCTAGGAAAGCATATTAAGTTAAATAGGAAATTATGTTTCAGAAGAATAGCCATCTTCTCTGATGGAATTATATGTACATACATTTGCCTT
This sequence comes from Ia io, assembly GCA_025583905.1. Classification (NCBI taxonomy): domain Eukaryota; kingdom Metazoa; phylum Chordata; class Mammalia; order Chiroptera; family Vespertilionidae; genus Ia; species Ia io. Next base: position 55,027,565 of record JAJQQW010000003.1, read on the forward strand.
TGTAAATCTGTCAAATATTATAAAAGCTTTATCATGCTTTCTACAGCTCAACCTGCAATGATGAAAATCCATTCCTTATCTTCCCAAGTATAAAACTTTATGTATGTCTCACACCAATTGACATTTTTCTAGTACCCGATTAAAATTTTAATCACCAGTAAAAAAAAACATGATGCAACAATTTTTTTCAGTTACTTGAATATTTAAACATCTCATTTTTTTCATATTTAAGCATCTCATGCTAATCTCAATTGACACATCATTGTCTTAGTAAAAGATTGATTTCTGTTAAAACAACTCAGTTATATTACTGAAAAGTTTGAGATAAATAGAATTTATCCTTTATTACTTTTTCGAAAGACTACAACATTAATTCAAATACAACTGCTGCCTGAAAGTCCACTCATTTCAGAGTGCCAGAGACCACAAATACAAAAAAACACACACAGCAGGCATTTGTTTAATGTGTAGTAAAGGCTTGTTTTTTGTATACATTTTTATAGTGGGTTGTGTGAAAAGATTAATGAAAAAGTCCACATTAACATTACAATTTGACTTTATTTATTAATGCATGTTTTCTCATAGCTTTTGCTATCTAAAGGTATTCCTAGAGATAATATTTAGGCTTCAGTTGTATTTCAGCACCAGGTCCAGAAAAGCGGTAAAACAAGGTGGGAGAAGAAGGACCAGTTGCAATGACCAGTGATCCCCTGCTCTGGCGCTGACCAATCAGTAAAGATCATGACTCTGAAAGGCCACACCTGGAAAGCTAATGAATATTTTGCTGAAACTCTCCCCTGAGACTTCACCTAAAATTCCCAACCTGCAAGAAAGATAAAACCCTCAAGACAAAGGGCCCAGAACCTGCTTTCCCTCTGGGGAGCACACCCACACCTTTCCCTTTCCCCTCTTCTTCCCCACAGGCACACACATTGAAGTGGAAAATAAGACATCTGCGGGGGGCGGGAGGGGGGGGCTAGCTATATGAATCTGTGCCAGTAACCTGCATTCTGACACACACTTTTGCTAATTGATAGTTAACTCCATTCTAATCTGTGATGCCTGTCCTGCCTTGCAGAACCTGTTTCCCAGAATACTCCCATTTTACAGAGGCCATAAACCATAAATCATATACAACCCCCAGAGGGGCTGGCGCCAGTGCTGGCAAGCCACTGGCTGTGATCTCACTTCCCCCATCCCAACTTATAGGGGGGCTGCAAAGCCCACGAAAAGTTCGAAGCCTGATCCATATTTGGGGGACAAAGGAACTAAGGGTATAAAGGGAAAGCTTCGTCCATATTCATCGCTCAGGATTTGGAGACTGACGCCCCTGAGTCTCGGCACTAGTGCAATCTGCAATAAAGTCTACTTTTCTGAATATCCTCTTGAGTGCCTGGCTGCAACAATATCTTAATAATATTGAAGAAAGCAAAATCAACAAAATGTTAATGCTCTACCAAAACGAATATTACTGATACAGCTGGTAAACTGAAAAACCTATGCAATAATATTTTGTAATGTATTATCTTTTTGTTGTCTCAGATGTTTTACAAATTTCTCAATGTCTACCCAGGGGTTATGTTATCTCTCATTGCAGTAGTTTTCCCTTAGGAAAAACAACATTTCTGCAATAGAACAGTGACATCATACACAATTAAATGTAGCGAATTGAAATTATCTTTTTTTTTTTCTTTTGAAAATGCCTGGGGGACTTAAGTCCATAGGGTACAGCTATGAAAGTGACATTAGACCAAGAAACTGGAACTAATACTCAAGCTTCCAAACCAATTCAGAGGATAACAGAGGCAGATAAAAATGTAACTCGCTCTAGTACCAAGATATAGTTCAGGGAAGAGTCGTCTAGTAATTAGTGCTGGTCTGCTCTGGTAATTTCTGTGAATTTTCCAGATAAGGCAGGGACTTGAGTTCAGTAGCAAATTCTCTTCTCTCCTTAGAATGTAAAGTCAAGTCAGTGTCAGATTACACTGGTGATGGTAATTAAGTTTTCAATGACTATCTCTATCTCTGGCATTTTGCTAATCTTTCAACATATATATAATGTCATAATCAAGTTTCAAACTCATTGTTTTTATATAAAATTAGGAGTGTATTGCTGTGTCTCTTGAAGTTTAATCACACTCTTTAGTTTTATATTTACTTTATTTCATGATAATAACAATCATTGAGCATCTTTCATGTTTCTGGCATGATATCAGTGTCAACATTCATAAAATGTACAATCACTTCCTTCAGAAAGTTTATTTTTTCCAGGGGAAAAAAAGTAAAACTTTTCCCTTAGATCTCTCTTCACCTTACATTTCTAGTCTTGTGAGGCATCCAGTTCTACTCATATGGACAATATTTTAATGTAATTATTATTAAAATTCTTAATCTTCTTCTTCTTCTTCTTCTTCTTCTTCTTCTTATTATTATTATTATTATTATTATTATTATTACTAGAGGCCCGGTGCACAAAATTCATGCATGGGGAGGGGGTGACCCTCAGCCCAGCCTGCACCCTCTCCAATCTAGGACCCCTCCTCTGCCAGCCCAATCACCCCCAACTGCCCTCTATGCCAGCCCAGTCACCCCTAAGTGCCCTCCCCTGCAGGCCTGATTGCCCACAACTGCCCTCTCCTGCTGGCCATCTTGTGGTGGCCATCTTGTGTCCACATGGGGGTGGCCATCTTTGACCACATGGGGGTGGCCATCTTGTGTGTTGAAGTGATGGTCAATTTGCATATTACCTCTTTAATATATAGGATTATTAAAGACTCCCAACAAGGGTATGGTTAAACCAGCACTCTAATACACTGCTAGTGCAATATAAGTATAATAATTATTTATGGACAACTTGTAGAAAGCTTTATTAAAATGGTAAATACTGCTTCACTGATGTGACTGCGGTTGAGCTTTGAACCCATGAACCTGGAGGTCAAGGCTCGATTTCATGTCAGGGCACATTGGGTTGCAGGCTCAGTCCCCAGTAGGGGGTGTGCAGGAGGCAGCTGATCAATGATTCTCTCTCATCATTGATGTTTCCATCTCTCGCTCCTCTTTTCTGCTCTCTGAAATAAATAAAAACATATCTTAAAAAATGAAAAACGTCAATCTCATAAATCCAGCCATTCTACTTACAGACTTTTTCTATAAAGTGTATATATACTTCCTAATGTGAGAAACATAAAATTATTTACTATAGTATTTCCTTATAACAGAAAATTTGAAAATATTATCAATTTCCCTAAATTGCACATCAAATAAATTACAGTGTGTGTGACTATATTTATCTTTACACACACACACACACACACACACTCACATATACATACATACAAAGTGTAATATCATCACATTAACAACATTAGGATCATCTTTTATATATTATTGGGGAATATTCTTCTTAAGTGCAAGATGTAGAACCATATATGTGGTATGCAGCCATATATGGCTGATTAAAAAGGGGTCATTTGAAGAATACATATACAGATCTGCTTAAATATCTATAGATACACAAGGGATGCAGAATATGTGTTGTAATTTTAACCCCTTAGAGGTGAATTAGCTGTCTATTAGACAGGAAGAGAAAGAGAAGTTCTTACTTTATATTCTCTAAGCCTTTGATAGTTGAATTACAGGAATGTTTTATCTTAATAACAACCAAAAACAATAAAAAAAACTTATAACTTAAAAATAGCTTATCTTCCTTCTTTCTATATGAGTCTCTCTTAAGTTTCTCATTTGATTAATACTTGTTTCCCCCAAAAAGATTCTGGGGCAATTGGAATGCTAATTTCATTAGTTTAAAATGTAGAACTTGGACCTCCAACTGATAGGCTCACATAATTAAGATTCAATGTAACTGAAACTAAGGCATTTATTATACTTCAATATAATAAATAGCTTAACCTAAGAAACTTTGCATGTTACCACCATTTAGAATTTTTTTTAAATTGACATTTAAAGATAATTAAATAATACCTAGTTCTAAAAACATAAGAGAAAATCACAACCAGTTTTATTTTCTTGTAGCCACCAAAAAGAATTCCTAAATAAAAGGCTGAGCTTTTTAGTATGTGGATAGGTCATTGCTTTAAAGTTAGTTATTTTCTCCAAATAATTATTTTAAGAAAGTTTGAATATTTTGATTATCTGGCTAGAACTTGAACTTTGAATTTATTTTAGGAATAGCTGGAAACCTCTACATGATATTTTAAGGACAGGAATAAAACTTATAGAAATAAAAGAATTAACATCCTGCTGTTAGAAAATTTTTAATAGTTTAAGTAGGTAAACATATAAATTACAGAGTATATATATATATATATATATATATATATATATATATATATATTTATATATATATAATTGAATATATATACATACATGTATATGCAACTGAAATTATTACCCACCAGTAGTAAAAGTAGTTGCAGAAAGCATCACAGTGCTTTCATTTTTGGTAGTAAGTCATCGCATTCATTTATTCATAAATATTAATAAACCCCTATTGTTATATATCAGTGGTCTAGAAATAAACTAAGCAAACAAATTCATGTCTCCATGCAGTTTACAATCTGGTAGTAAAATAATGACAATAATAATATCAATAAATCAATCAATCATATATATTATGAGGTAAATATATCTATGAAAAATACACAAGGTAAAGAGATGGTAAGAGGTGGTTCAATTTTTAATAAGGTGGTCAGTGTTGACCTCACTAGAAGGAACATTGAAAACAGCAAGGAAGAAAGCCTTGCATCTATTTAGCAAAAGACTGTTCTATGCAGAGGTAAAAGCCACACAAAGTTATAACTTCATGTCTGAACTGTTTGAAGAACAGAAATGGAGCCAATATGGCCCAAATAAAGTGAGCAAAAAATATGACTTGGAGATGAGATCAGAGCAGTGCATAGATGGTAGTGGGGGGTGGGGTGGATAGGGCATTCCATCTTCTAATTTGAAATAAAGCGGGGAGTACTGTAGAGTTGTGAGGAATTACAGCATCTAACACACATATTAAGAGACTCTCTTCCTAGGCTAATTTTCAGATGGAGGTGGGGAAATTTGCAGATTAAATTCCCCCAGAAACTCAGCCCCTGAGAAGGACATTTGCATGCAGGAAGTCTATTGAGGAGCAATGTCAAGAACAACATCTGTGAGGACTGAGAAATGTAGGTTTGGGGAGAAAACTAATTTCAAATGCTATTAGCATCAAATGATGCCAGGTTGTTATGAAACTGGGACATCCCTGATGAACTGGTTCTAATATGTGGTGCAAGTCACCACCAGAGAGGAGGCATAGTCTCAGGAAAGGAAGTTACCTCTGGCTGAGGAAACAGCCAAGGGCGAGATTCAACTATGACCTGTCAACAAGCAACGTTTCCAGCAGATGTGGACATGAATGTACTTATTCTGAAGGAGAAACCCAGGCACTTCACAACAGTACCCACTATAGTGCACAGGGATGAACCATGCAGAGGAGATTAAGGCTATCAAAGTGATCCAGAAAAGAGATTATAGTAAGTTGGACCAGTATGGTGGAAGAGAAAATGTGATTCTAGATATATTTTGAAAGTAGAGTTACCAATATCATCTGAGAGACTTAATGTGAAGTGTGAGAAAAAGAGTTAAAATGACTCCAAGGTTTTTAAACTGTGCAATGTAAAGAAAAGAATATCCATTAACTGATATGGGAAACAAAGATGAAAGTAGAACAGGCAAGAGGGAGAAAGTGAAGAGTTCAATCTTATGCATGATTTGAGGATTGCTATACTAGGTGTACCAGTTAATAATGCGGATTTTTTTCAATAGATGGAGTTACACATATGTTGATATATATGCAATTTGATATGTATGCTATTTTGTTGTATTGACAGCAAGCTTCAAAACTTATATCAAATTTGCTGAAGGTGTTAACATCATAGATAGTTTTACGCTTAAAAATGTCGAAGTTTGTGCCAGAAAAAGAGAGAATTTGCGGGAAGTTTTAATTCATTACTTTATTTTGAAGAAAAAGTTATCATATACTTCGTGAAGCTTATGGTGAACATGCTCCATCTCAAGATATTTGTGAATGCTGGTTTAGACGCTTTAAAAGTGATGATTTCGATGTGAAAGACAAAGAACGTCCGGGTCAACCAAAAAAGTTTGAAGACCAACAATTACAAGCATTATTGGATGAAGATGCCTGTCAAACTCAAAAACAACTTGCAGAAAGATTAAACGTTGCTCAGCAAATGATTTCCGATCATTTATAAGCAATGGGAAAGATTTTAAAAGAAGGAAAATGGGTGCCACATCAACTGAATGAAAGACAAATGGAAAACCAAAAAGTCATCAGTAAAATGTTGCTTCGACGGCACGAAAGGAAGTCTTTTTTGCATCGACTTGTGACTGGCGATGAAAAGTGGATTTATTTTGAGAATCCCAAATGCACAAAATCATGGGTTGATCCAGGTCAACCATCAACGTTGACTGCAAGGCCAAATCGCTTCAGAAAGAAGAGAACGCTCTGCGTTTGGTGGGATCAGGTAGGTGTGGTGTGTTATGAGCTTCTAAAACCAGGTGAAACCATTAATAGTGATCACTACTGACAACAAATAATCAATTTTAACCACGCTTTGATTGTGAAATGACCAGAATGGGCCAAAAGACACGACAAAGTAATTTTGCTTCATGATGACGCACCATCACACATTTCAAAGCCAGTTAAAGACACGTTAAAAGATCTTGCCTGAGAAGTATTAACCCACCCGCTGTATTCACCAGACCTTTCTCCTTCAGATTACCTCTTGTTCCGACCGATGGCACGTACACTTTCTGAGCAACACTTCAAAACATACGAATAAGTGGAAAATTGGGTCTCTGAATGGTTTGCCTCAAAACAAGAAAACTTCTCTTGGGATGGTATCCACAAATTACCTGAAAGATGGGGGAAATGTGTAGCTAGCGATGGACATTACTTTGAATAAAGCACTTCAGATGTTTCTCTTGAAATTATCATAGTTTCTTTGATTACAAAATCTGCCATTATTAACTGGTACACCTAGAAAAATATCCATGTGGAAACTTCTTGAAAACTGGCCAATGATTTCCTTCAGACACCTATATTAGGTATATAATTTGTAAACATTAACATATAAATGACATTTAACATCAGAGGACCAGATAAGATAAAGTGACTATAAGTAAAGGAGACAGGGTGGATTAATTTAATCCAAATTTAAAGGTCAGAACAGCCCAGTCAGCATGGCTCAATGGTTGAGCATGGACCTATGAATGAGGAGGTTATGGTTCAAGTCCCGGTCAGGGTATAAGCCCAGGTTGCAGACTCCATCCCCAGTGTGGGGCATGCAGGAGGCAGCTGATCAAGAATTCTCTTCCACCATTGATGTTTCTATCTCTCCCTCTTGCTTCCTCTCTGAAATCGATAAAAATATATTTTCAAAGAAAGGTCAGAACAGAAATGAAGAAAGGACAAGAGCGTAAAAAGAAAATTAAAAAACAGTGAGGTGAGAATAAACCAGCATAAAATTGCTTCCAAAAAGCTGATTGAAGAAAACGGTTTGAGGAGGAGTGATTAATAGGTCAAATGCTTCTGAAATGCTAAATGAAAAGCAGATTGAGAATTGGGGATGACTTCACAATGTGGATGTCACTTGTGTCCTTGACAGGAGGAGTCTCATTAATAAATATGGAGCTAAAATTTGATTGGAGTGAGCCAAAGAGAGAGAGAAAATAATTGAAAGGAATGGATGACAGTAGAGGAGGAAGGAACCATTACAGTAACTAGTGAGATAAATGGGGACATAAGGGTTGTGGGTTTATTTTTAAGATGAAAAGAAGTATAGATATATTTATGCTAATGAAATTATCTAAAGAAAAAAATGTATGATGCGATATAGAGTTAATTTTTGCTGGAGATATGACCTTGAGTAAGCCAGAGGTGCTGGGATCTAATGTAGAAACACATGAGTGTATGTGTGGAAGTAGAGATAATCACCTTAGGATTGAAGGTCAACAGTCTATTGCAGCAGGAGAGATGGCAGAGTATATATAGTGTATCCAAGAAATGTATACACACACTTTGAATAATTATAAAGACAGTTTTTATTAAAATATATTTCACTTTCAAAATTGAGCTATCAGTTGTTAAAGTATGCATACATTTTTGTGACATCCTGTATTATTAAAGATACTAGAGACCCGGTGCATGAAACTTGTGCATCAGGGTGTGTGTCCTTCAGCCCAGCCTGCACCCTCTCCAATCTGGGACCCCTCGAGGGATGTCCGACTGCCCGTTTAGGCCTGATCCCGGGATCAGGCCTAAACGGGCAGTCAGACATCCCTCTCACAATCCAGGACTGCTGGCTCCCAACTGCTCGCCTGCCTGCCTTTCTGATTGCCCCTAACTGCTTCTGCCTGCCAGCCTGATCACCCCCTAACCACTCCCCTGCCAGCCTGATTGATGCCTAACTGCTCCCCTGCCAGCCTGATAGCCCCTAACTGCCCCCCACTGTAGGCCTGGTCACCCCTAACTACCCTTCCCTGCAGGCCTGTTCACCCCTAACTGCCCTCCCTGGCAGGCCTGGTACCCCCCAACTGCTCTCCCCTGCAGGCCTGGGTCCCCCCCAACTGCTCTTCCCTACAGGCCCAGTTGCCCCAACTTCCCTCCTCTGCCAGCCTTGTCACCCCCAACTGCCCTCCCTTGCAGACCTGGTCCCTCCCCTGCTGGCCATCTTGTGGTGGCCATCTTGTGTCCACATGGGGGCAGCCATCTTGTGTGTTTGAAGTGATGGTCAATTTGCATATTACTCTTTTATTAGATAGGATAATATGGTCATTAATATGGGGGATATATTGACATTCCCAGTGAAATATTTAAGGTTATTTACTGAGATTGACTTTGGGAAAACAGGTATTTAGATATTACTCAAACCTCACAATTTTTTTTTTCCTGTCACCTATAGGTACAACATGCACAAATTTCATCTTCAAGAAAATCATTTTCTTGCTCATATTTTCCTGTTCACTTTTTTTTAAATCAGAGGAAAAGTCAGTGGTACTGACTTCTTCACTTTAATTCTGCACTTGCCTTTCAAATGTGCCATTAAAAGGACAATGTTAAAAATTGCTGAGTGACTTTCTCATTCTTCCCAATATAATAGAAACATCAGCATGAATTTCCCCAGCTCAAAATAATAAAACCTGTCATTTTTTAAATGGTTCAGTTGAGTATTCTCATAAGTTCAACATTTTATATTTACACATATGGAATGATATCCCAAAAGGTTATTAAACAAAGAAATGGCTGATTCAGAATTTAAAACCAGGTCAAGAGGTTGGTTCCACAAAACTCTAGTGAAAATAAATAATAGTATTTAGTAATACTTTGTGTTTAATTTTGTTAGTAAAACACAAACATTCATTTTAAATTGTTTTGAATTGTGGTCTAAAATTGAAATGGACATGTTCTGAGCTATCCTTACCTACTAGTATATGAATTCATAATATACATTTTTCAAATTTTGTTTTGATTTTAATAAGCTTTGAATGTTTTCTATGAGTTTTCAAAATGAACCTGATGACATAACAATGATTAATTGTAGGATTGGAAAATTCTAGTTACTACACAGCTCATTCTGTCACCTAGATATTTCAGTAAGACCTGGAAAAATGTAGGCCAGTTTTCTCGAACTATCTCCATTTTTCATTTTCCTTCCTCTGTGTGTTTTTTTGTGTGTTTATGATGTGTGTGTGTGTGCTCACACATTCATGTTTGTTTGTCTGAGAGTTTGAAGCAGAAAACAATGAATAAAAAAACATGGAACAGACCGTCAAACTTCAGAGGGAAGACAAGGGAGGGTGGGAGGGGGAGGGTAAAAGATCAATCAAAGGATGTGTACGCATGCATATAAGCATAACCAATAGAAACAGATAGTAGAGGGGCGAGGGCATATGCTGGGGGGTGGGAGCAGCTAGGGAGAGGTCAATGGGGGGGGGTAAAAGGAGACTTATGTAATACTTTCAACAATAAAGAATGTAAATAAATAAATAACAACGAAAAAACTATAGCCTCTAAGTAGGCCAAAAATACTATGCAAAACTAAAGCAACATGTAAAAAGGATTCCAACTGTACCCACCTTTCAGTAATAGTTATGTCCTTTCTGGCTCATAGGATTAATTATATATTCTTGCCATGCTCTCTAAACACTTCAGTAAAATAAAATGTCATATTTCTCTAAGAACAAAAGATAATCCAAGATGCATTGTTTATTAATGAGTTAAATCATAAATTTAAAGTTTTGCAAAGCATAAAGATAGAATAATGGCAGTTTTAAATTTTTAAGGACACATGTAAGTAAAGGAAATAGATCAACTGTATTAAAATGGTTACCTGTGATTGGGGAGATAAATGGGAGTAAGCAATGGGATATTATCAAATGATTCTATCTATCTATCTATCATCTATCTATCTATCTATCTAACTTTGCATTATACACATAGAAATGAAGGTGAAGATAATGGCTTGGATAGGACCAAAATAAAAGTGAACCTGGTAAGAGTCATACTATGAAATCAGCCCTCAGCATTTAAGATAAAAAGAAAGTGTTATAATAGTGTTAATTTGTGATATAATAGTATTAATGATAATATTAAGTCAAACTATATGAAAGTGTTGTATTCATAAGTAAAATAGTCAGATACTTGCAAGTACATGTTATTTAAACTTCTCCCAGTAATAATAAGTCATGTTTACTGGGATATCATATATAGAACTTTCATGCCATTCTTACAAAAACAATATGCTGTTATCAGGAATTATTGATAGTAGAGATTATCAAATTAATGCTCAGAGAAGTTAAATTGCCAAAAGTTAGAGAGCTATTAAACCAAAAACTATGTTTTTTGAGTCCTAGTCTCATGTGCTTCTTAGTATAAACCTTATGAACATGGTCATGGGCCTACTAGTATTTTCTACCCTTGGTTCAGCCAATTATTGTGAGAATTCTTAGGTTTTAATGTCTTTTTCTATAAAATGAAAAGGTTAGATTATCTGACCTGATTCGTAACTCATAAAATCTGTCAAAGATCTCCAATTCTATTTTTGTCATTTTAATTAAGTTATCATTGTTATTATTATTATTGCATTTAGTCTGGGAATATGAATGTATTTCATCACTCATTACCTTGCTAAGTAGCCAAATGGGTCACTGAGATAGGCTAATCAATCCTTCGTCTCTCCTACTGTTCAATATAAATATTTCTGCAAAGATCTGTTTAGGCAGACAACAAACGGGGTCAACCACGAGTAAACTCTGACACGGCTACTGTTTTCTTTATCAAATGATTTTGTTCAATAATGGCTAGCAGTGACATTCATACATCTTTTGGTAAAGACTTTGATTTTTTAAGTAAAGTTTTATGCAGAATCTAATATCAATCAGAGTTGTATATGGGTATGTTCTTGTTAAGGTAGCACAGAATGTGGACACAGACACCAAGGGGGTGAGGGGATGAGTGGGGAGACAATGGGGGAATAAGGATACATACGTAATGCCTTAATCAATAAAGAAAAAAGAAAAGGTAGCACAGGATGAACCTGAGCTATGGATCCTGTTTATTTATAAATATAAAAGTCTCCAAAATCTTGAGGTCCCAGGAAATCCATCTTCACAACCGCAGTTCACTATTTGTACAAACTGTTGCTTTGTGCCTATAAGAACACTAACTAAATCTCTCATTGTATTTCCTTAAAATTTCAGGACTCAGTGTATTGTTTCCAAACTGGCTCTATATTTTATCATTTGTAAAGAAAGCTTTATAAAAACATAGACTCCTTCCACATGAATGTTCTGTGATGTTGTAAATTGAGTCTGATTAGACAAATGCCAAACAAATATATAGTGCATAGGACACTCATTTAGCACATTTGATTCTCTGAAAATATATTGTAAAAATATGTTTGAAACAAAATATTAGTTGATTACCATGGAGATTTCTATGTATAGACATCAAAGAGTTTCAAGTTTCTGTGTGAGATTTGTGACTACCACATATGTTGGGCCCTTCTTGCAGTGAACACTCACACCGGAAAGGAAACATGGAAAGAAATCCTCCACTTATTATCCATTATTGCAGCTGTATATCCTGAGGGATACAAAAACCCTCAGCACTGAATATAAAGAAGAGAATCTTTTCACAGGCAAAAACCACTTGTCATTTACTCAAAGCATATAAGAGATTCAATGTTAATTATGTTTTCAATAAACTGCTTTATATTGTTAAGAAATGTTTCTTCTTATTCTGAGAGTGTTTTTCCTAGCATCTTTCAACGTGTTGGATCATGTAAGTCAATCTAGCGCCTCTGTATCATATAAAGAACCAATTCAGGAAGAATATTAAATTAGAAAAGATAAAACTATAAAAAGGAACATTTTAATATATTTTTCATTGAATGGAAAACACTCTGGTCCTCTTACAGCACAACCTCTTTCTCTCATTTTGAAACTTTTACTGTGTTAGGAGCTGAACAATCATAGGCACCTGGCACTATTCTATCACATCCAATTTCACAAACATTGTGTTTTTTCATGGCAACATGTTCATTTAAAATGGCATACTTTTTTTTCTATAAACGCCAGATATTAAACACATTAAACTTTGTGTGCCATACAGTGTCTATTGCAACTACTTCACTCTGCCAGTGTAGCACACCAAAGCAGTCATAGGCAAGATGCAGACATATGGGTATGGCTTTATTTCAATCAAACTTTTATCAAAGAGATGGACTGCAGGACAGATTTTGTCCACAGAACATAGTTTAATGCCTCCTATTAGAGAGAATCATTTAATATCTGTTTTATGTCATTCCTTTATTAATTTATCTATTCATTCAGAGATGCAGAAAGTGGAAAAGAGCAAAACATGATTAAAGAAAGAGTGATGTGCAGTCTAAATAAATGCTGTAGTATAAATTGTGTGGTATAGTTTATCATGGATCTGCAACCTGTAAGAGACTGAAGGGAATACATTTACAGAAATGAAATGTACCTATTGTAATTTTACATCCATAGAAATGGATTGAAAACATCAGTGTAACATCAGTCAGTCTTTTCCTCGTGGTTCTCTCTATCTAGCATTGTATGAGGGAAATGGCTCCTTTCTAGATTAATGAAAATCTATGGGGAAAACAAAGGCAATGTCCCTTGGTAGTGCCAAGTGGATTCCAGGGTAGCATATTATATTTACTCCCTGTTCTCTATTAGCAGTGTTTAGAATCTGGCAATCACTTCATTTCCCTGGCCCGCAACTTTCTCACCTATGAAGGAAATAGACTGGTTTAGAGGATATCTAAATTCCCTCCAATTTAAAAATTACATTAAATGATATCAGATGGAATGTGTGGTGGGTGGGTCAGTGCAAAAAGATCAACCAAAGAACTTGTATGCAAATATGCATAATGCATGGACACAGACAATAGTGTGGTGAAGGCCTGGGGTGGCGGGGGAGGCTAGAAGGGATCAATGGGCGAAAGTGGGAGACATATGTAATACTTTCAACAATAAAGATTTTAAAAATAAAATAAAATTATATTAAATGGTTAAGTGGCAACCCAGTTCTCATCTGATATAATCAGAGAGCACACTGGAAATTTGTTGTCCCTTTTTGTTTTCGCAATAGCAAATCTCATATTGCATTTTTGCCTCATGTCTAGTGCTGCCATTTCACTGATCGTAAACTGGCTAATCATTTCCATTATTATAATGTTTCTATTTTTCTGTTGTCAATGAAAAAACATAAATGATTAAACTTGACTTCTCCATTAAGTAAAATACAGTTTTAAATAATAAAACCTGAAAAATTTTCCTCTCAAAATATACTCCAGAAATAAAAATTACTTTTTTCTTTAGTTTTTCTCTTTGTTGAACTACTTTTTGAATCTTTGGAAGAACATCAACAAAGGAGGCAGTCCTTGAAGCAAAACAATTGACAAATAGCTCCTCTAAGCAGCTGACAAAGGCCCTGTTGTGCCACTGCACAGCAGTTGGAAAGTTTAATGAAGGAGAGAAGTGAAGAGCCAAATAATTGACTTTTTAAGAACCTAATCCCTTGAAAATTATGAGGAACTTGTGGCATCATATGCTGCATGCATAACAGGTTAACTTTATTAACCTATTACTGACTAAAACTAATTTCTTAATATGCAGAAAAATATTCAGACTTTAAAGTATAGGGAATACACTTGCTCAACTTTACAAGGGCAGCTTTTAACAAAAGTATGTGTGTGGGGAGGGAGGGGGAGAGATAAAAATAACAAGAGGGTATATAAGACAATTACCTGTACATTCGTAAGAGCACTTTTCTTTGTCATGTCTTCAACTAATTGTAAAAATAAACATTACAGACACCCACAAACTAATTTTTTTATCCTCACCTGAGGATACGTTTTTACTGATTTTTAGAGAGAGAGAAAGGGGGAGAGGGAGAGGGAGGGAAAGAGAGAGAGAGAGACAGAGAGACATTGGTGTGAGAGAAACTTCAATCAGTTGCCTCCCGTATGCACCCTGAAAGGGAATCAAATCTGCAGGCAATCTAGGTATGTGCCCTGACCAGGAATCAAACCCACTAACTTTTGGTGAGTGGGACGACAATCCAACCAACTGAGCCACCTGGCCAGGGCTACAAACTACACTTTTTAACATAGTAATTTTTTTTTTTATAACCTAATGAGAAACCTTATCAAATTTAGCTGTGTTGTGACAAAAAATATAAGTTATGTTCATATATTTCTTGTAGAAGAAAAGGGGCTATAAATAGAATGAACTCAAACAAGAAGAAAACTAGAATGAAAACACTAATATTCTCTACTTTCAAATACTGAGATGATAGACATGAGCCAAGAGGTATGTGAGGAAATTGAAGATTGCTTTTAGACATGATTGATGATGCTGAAAGAGTTCCAAAACTGGCTGTAGAAAGCCTTGCTTCAAATTTTGGTTCTGTACCTTATCAAATACTCAACTTTATAAAAGTTGTTGAACCTTGTATTACCTGTGGAGTTGGATTAACCATCTGTCCCTCATATTTAACAGTTACTGTGAAGTTCAAAAGATCATGTGTATGTAAGAGTTTTTTAAAAAATTGCAAAATGCTCTAAAATTGGAATCAGGTTCATCAACAAATGTAGAAAAAGAGAAATAAAAAAAGTCTTGAGAATTGCACTTCTTGTTAATCCTGGTTTGCCTCTAATTAACCAGGTGACTTTGGGTGAGTCACTCCCTCTGGATCTTAGATATCTGGGTGTGAAATAAGAGAGATGGTCTCTATGCCCACTTTGGTTCAAACTTCTACTATTCATATGATAAAACATTTTTCAGGGTCTAGTTTCTCTTGTCAACATATCTTCTTCCTGAGTGAACTCATCTACTCCAGAATCAACTGACCTATTTATATTATCATTTATTCTTAAACTATAATCTTTGACTACTATGTTATAGGCTATTGAGCTCCAATCTATATCTCTAGCTGTTTTTTTCCTCAAACATCAGAAATCTTCCCCTGCATATTTTAGAAATACATCATCTGAACACAAACAACAGTGTGGTGGTTGCTAGGAGGAAGGGGGTAGGGGATAAGAGGTGAAGGAGGACTAATACATGGTGATGGAAGATGATTTCACATTGGGTGGTGGGCATACAGTGCAATATACATATCTTGTAAAGAAATTCACACCTGAAACCTATAAGATTCTATTAACCAATGCCACCCCAATCTACACTAATAAAAGAGTAAGATGCAAATTGATCGTACTTTCACGATGCCCACTAGCCAATCAGGAGTGAGTATGCAAATTAATCCACCACAAGATGGTGGGTTAATTTGCATACACATGTGCCGAGCGGCCAGCGGTGGGGTGGGACGCAGGCCCACTCTGGGCCTCTGGGCAGCATGGGAAGGCGAAAATGACGCTCTGGCTGGAGCAAAAGGTGGTGCCAGCAGCCAGGGTAAGGAAGGCCCATTCTTGCACAAATCTTCGTGCATTGGACCTCTAGTAAATTTAATAAAAAAGAAATACATCAAATACTAAACATGAAAATTACTATTAATTACAATTAAATTACTATCCACCCCATCTCAAATGTTCTTCCTTTGCAATTACCCACTCAGTTGGTGGCACTAAAAGCCATTTTAGTAACTTGGTTTTAAAAAAAGAATAGAGAGAAAAAAGAGAGAATTAATTTTGACACTTCCTTTTCTGTCATTCTCTAAACCAATACATTACAAGTCCTATAAACTTAGTTTTTAACTATTTTATTTGGTCTACTCAGGCTACATGGTAATTCATTCTATAAATGGGGGTTTAGATTGTTTACCATGTTATAACATGCAAAAATCATTATAGTGAATATGTACCATTACATGTTAAGAAAGCAAAATGTGTATTTATATATGAATTTATGCACACACAATATATGTATACATTGCACATATTAGTGCTTTATTTTATAGAAGGTGAAACTTTCACTTTAAAAATATCAGACTTTCCCTCTCATTCACTATTATTTCAATACAGAGACTTATAGTGTCTCTTCTGTGTCACCATGACAATTTCTTAACTGTTGCTAATGCCTACAAGCTTTTGGTCTTTAAATCTACTTTCAACATTTCCAGTCAAGTGTTTAACTTAAAACGGAAGTGAAAACATGCTGGTGCTCTGCTTAAATGCATTAACCTCTTTCAGACTTCCACAGGATAAAGCCAAGGTGCACAGATTGATTACTTACAAACCCTCCATGATCTCACCATGCTCCTGCACTCGGCAGTAGTAGTCACTCTCATCTCTCCTGCTACGACCTCACTCAAAATTCAATTATATCACTCATTTACACTGACTGGGGAAGAGGGTACATTCACATATGTCTACAATGCTTTCCCTGCATTTCATGACTTCATTACTTCCATTTATCCTCTATGACTTAGTTCAGATGTAACATTCACAAGGAGGGTATTCATAAAGGCTAAGACTGGGTTACTTAAGCTGTTTATGCATCCTTCATTTCTAAAGTCGTATCATCGCTCAGCATCTCATTTTAATGTTTTCAAAATGCAGGGACTATAATATTGAGCCTAATCCTTAGCATGCTATAAAACATGGGTAATAGCCTACTGAAATTAATAGATTTTAGATATTCAAGATTAATAAAACTTAGAAAACCTATACCTTGTTAGTTATCTGAAGAAAATTCTAAACTATCAATTTTCCTAGGTTCAATGTTAATATCTTTGAGTGGCACCTGGTAACCTTCTAAGCCCTCTTTATTATCTCTCTCTAAACTCCCAAACCAAGCCCCTTAGCCCATTAACTGTGTTCACCCCACTTCGGCACTACAAAGCCACAACCATGACCAGGACTACTGGTGAGAATCTAAGCTTTTAAAAGGCAAAAGATGACGCCTTTACATTTGTATTCATTTCAACCTTAACACAGGTTACTTTTACTGAAGATGAAATGCCCATAATGGGAATAAGAAAATAAGAATGAACTCTTCAGATTAAACCTATAGGTTCTTTGAAAAGCAGACCAGAGCATATGCTTATATGATAATAGGAAAAACTATTGAATGTATTAAATAGAGCAATAAATTATTAGTCAATAAAAATATAAATTTTAAAAACTTAAAAGAGTAAAGTCTTATCAAAATTTAGCATTGCTCTTGAATGTAACTATCTAAGAAGAAGGATCCTTTGCTGTGAATTTCCACATTCATGTATCATTATACTTTTCAACCATTTTTGTTATTGTGATCTCATGTTCACAAATCTTCAAAAATAACTAATAACCAGTATAGCTTGGGCACCAACCATTGAGTGCTCCACTCAATCTGAATGCAACCAGCTATAGACAACAGCTATGGTGACACTCATAAATACTGGCTGGACATTGGCTTTGTTACTTTACTAAAGTTTCCTAGTGCTTCTGTAACAAAGTACCATAAATTAGGTGACTCAAAACAAAGCAAACAAAATAATTCTCTCACAGTCCAGAGAGATTAGACATCTGAAATCAAGATGTTGTCTCAGTTTGAGCCCTCTGAGACCTTGCAGAATCTTTGTTCACTTCTTCCTAGCTTCTGGTGGTGGCTTTCAGTCCTGTTGTTCCTAGTTTTGAAGCTGCATCACTACATTTCTGCCTTTCTCCTCGTGTGTGTGTCTCACCTCTTCTTATAAAAACAACAGTCATGTTGAACTAAGGGCCTACTCTACTCCTTCCTGTATGACTTCATCTTAAATTACATCTGCATAGACCCTATCTATATATATAAAAGGCTAAGTGACCGACTGTCGGTCCGTCCGACCATCCAACTGGCCGGTACATATGGCACGCACTGCCAATTTAAAAATAAATGTTGACTCACACATGCATGATACATATAAAGCTCTCACTGGTGCCAATCGCATGCATGTTTCAATTTTATAATACCATATTATATATATTATTTTGACATGTAATTTTTTTGCAGTAACGTAATTACTGCACAAATATTTCTTCTAATTAATTTCCTTTCAAAGTGCACGAATCCATGTTCTGGACCACTAGTTTCCAAATAAAATCACATACAGATACTAGGGATAAAGACTTTAGTATAACTTTTAGAGGGACAAAATTCACCCATAACAATAACATAAAAACTGTCTTCTTTCAATGCCATCTCAGGTATAACTTACTCCTTATAATGTGTTATCACTTGGAATTCCATAATTATTACTAAAA
This sequence comes from Ia io, assembly GCA_025583905.1. Taxonomy (NCBI): domain Eukaryota; kingdom Metazoa; phylum Chordata; class Mammalia; order Chiroptera; family Vespertilionidae; genus Ia; species Ia io. The sequence continues at coordinate 55,046,347 of JAJQQW010000003.1, forward strand.
ACATGTCTGTGAGTTACTTTAAAAACTGGAAAATTTTCTGAGAAAAGCACCAATACAATCAAGTCATTCAGTATGGGTAGCCAAGTTCAAAGACAGACCTTGGATCTTGGAATGTTCTCCCAGGTAATAAATGTCCAGTTGAGAGGCCTTTCAGTGGATGGAGAACGTTTGTTAAATTTATAAACTATATTCACTGTAGAGTTGCAAATATTTAATACACATTTATTGAACAAAACAAATAGGAGAAAAAAGTTATCAATAAAAAAGTTCTTCAGCCCTGGCCTGGTGGCTCAATTAGTTGTTGTCCCATACACCAGAAAATTGTGCGTCGGAGCACATAACTAGGTTGTGGGTTGATCCCTGGTTTAGGGCACATATGGGAGGCAACTGATTTATGTATCTCTCATATCGATATTTCTCTCTTTCTCTCCCCCTTCCTCTCTCTAAAAAAAGAAAACAACTTCTTTATATTATGAGACTGCTGTGCTATCTACTACTCTAAAGAGGAAGTAATATGACATTATAATTTTGGGGATGCAGCTATCATGGTACTAAGAGGAAAGTTTATAGAATGACAGGCTTATCTCAAAAAAGAAAAAGAAAGAAAGAAAAGAAAAAACACACAAATAATCTAACATTGCACATTAACAAAATAGAATTAGAAGAACAAATGAATCCCAAAGTCAGTAGAAGGAAAAAAAAAAATTAGAGCATAATTCTAGCCAATTTGGTTCAGTAGAAAGAGTGTCGGCCTGTGGACTGAAGGGTCCCAGATTCAATTCTGGTCGAGGGCACATGTCTGGATTGCAGGCTCCAGCCCCACTGGGGGACATGCAGGAGGCAGCCAATCAGTGATTCTCTCTCATCATTGATGTTTCTATCTCTCTCTCCCCCTCTTCCTCTTTGAAATCAATAAAAAATTGATATTTTTTAAAAAATTAGAGCATAATTAAATGAAATAGAGAACAAAAAAACAATAGAAAAAATTTAATGCAACAAAGAGCTGGTTCTTTGAAAAAATAAAATTGTAAAACCTCTAATTATAATCACTAAGGAAAATAAATAAAATCAGAAATGAAAGAGAAGTTCCTGCAGATACCCCAGAAAGAATTGTACATTAATACTATGAAAGCTATATGCCACCAAATTAGGTAACCTAGAAGAAATGCACAAATTCTTAAAAATATAGAACGTTTGTAGATTGAACCTTGAAGAATGGAAAAACCTTAAATAGACTTTAAATAGGTTGAGACAGTCATCATAAATAGTAAAGAAACTGAAACAGTAATCATAAACTTCCCCAAAACCAAAAGTCTAGGACCACATGGCTTGCTTCACTGGTGAATTCTACTTAACATTCAAAGAACCTTTAATACCTATCCTTCACAAATCTTCCAAAACATTGAAGAAAAGGGAATACTTCCTAAACGTTTTCATCAGGCTAACATTACCCTGATACCAAAACCTGGCAAGGATGACACAAAAAAGGAAAATTACAAGCCAACATCTCTAATGAACATAGATACAAAATAATGGCAAATCAAATACAGCAATACATTGAAAAAGATAGCATACTGTGACCAAGTGGAGTATATTCCACATTAACAAAATAAAACATATAAATCATATAATTATATCAATAAATGCAGAAAAGGTATTTGACAAAATATTATATTTATTTATTATTTAAACAATTAATAAAATGGTTATAGAGGAAAGGACCTCAACATAATTAAGGCCATATAGGACAAACCCTCAGTTAATAACATATTTAATGGTGGAAAACTGAAAACTTTTTCTGTAAGTTCAGGAATAAGACAAAGATGCCCACTCTCACCACTGCTTTTCAATATGGTACTGGGATTCCTAGACACTGCATTCAGGCAAGAATAAAAAACAAAAGACATCCCATTGAGAATGAAGAAGTAAAATTGTCATTTTTTGTAGTTGACATGATTCTATACATAGAAAATTATAAAGGCTCCACCAAAGGACTATTGAAAACATAAACAATTACACTAAAGCATATAAAATCAATGTGCAAAGTACATAGTTCCTACATACTAACAATGAAATAGCAGGGGGAAAAAACAAACAATTCCATTCACAATTGCAATAAGAAAGATAAAATACAGAGGAATAATCTTAACAAAGGAAGTGAAGGACCTGTACACTGAAAACGACGTGACATAATTGAAAGGAATTAAAGAAGACACACACAAAAAATATGAAAAAACAATATTCCATGTTTATGGATGGGAAGAATCAACATTGTTAAAATTGTTATATTACCTAAAGCAATATACAGATTTAATGCACTCCCCACTGAAATCTCAATGGCATTTTTCAAAGAAATAGAACAAAAAATCATCAACTTTATATGGAACTGCAAAAGCCCCGAATAACCAAGGAAATCCTGACGAGAGGGAAGGAGGGACAAAAACAAAAGAAACCAAAGCCAGAGTTATCACACACCTTGACTTCAAATTATAGTATAAAGCTACAATATCAAAACAGGATGGTACTGGCAGAAAAATAGGCACAGAGATCAATGACACAGAATTGAGAACCCAGAGACAATAGAAATAAACCCACACGATATATGGGCTACTAATTTTCAACAAAGGGGCTGAAACCATACAATGGAGAATGGAAAGCCTCTTCAATAAATGGTGTTGGGATCATTGGAAAGCCGCATGCAAAAAAACAAAAACAAAAAACAAAAAAACTAGACTGCTATCTGATACCACATAAAAATTAACCCAAAATGGATTAGAATGTGCATATATATATAAGGGCTGAAACAATCAAATACATAGAAGAAAACAGATACTAAACTTTGGGACCTTGGTCTCAGAGAGGTTTTTTTGTGAGCTTGACCCCAAAGGCAAGGGAAGTAAAAGCAAATATAAATGAATGGGACTACATCAAGCGAAAAGCTTCTGCACAGTAAAATAAATGGCCAACAAAACAAAAAGGCAACGAACTGAATGGAAGAAGATATTTGCAAATCATACCTCCCTTCGATAAGGACTAATATCTAATATACACTGAGTGGCCAGATTATTATGATCTCTGAACGCATAATAATATCGCCACCCAGTGTACTTCTCTTGAGTACCTCATTTATTTGATATCAAAGATACTATAAATCATGCACCTGATCAGTTTTCCCCTTTGCACTGGCTGATGGAAAGCTCAGGGCAAATAGGTGGTTGATCTCCAGCAAAAGTCTAGAATACTTTTGGTACCCATTTGAGATACAAATACACTGAGTGGCCAGATTATTATCCGTTCAGAGATCATAATAATCTGGCCACTCAGTGTATAAGAAACTCATACAAAAACAATCTATCCCATTAAAAATGGTCCAAGGACCTGAACAGATACTTTTCCCAAAAAGACATACTAGTTAGTACAAATGGCCAACAGATATACAAAAAGATGCTAAACTTTACTAACCTTGGGAGCTTTATTCATAGTCATAAGTATGTCCTTCATTTTTTCACTAATTAAGCCACTGAGTTGTAGCAAAAACAGAATGGAGATCTACCCATAATTTCCACAATATATGAGTTCTTTATTTTTGTTACATACTGTATCAAATGTATTCAGTTAACAGGGACAAAGGCATAAGAACAAGAGGCAGAGTCACCTGGAATGCCTTTTCAGACTACACTTTGATTTGGATTCTGAGAGCACCAACCCTTCTACTACCATGCCTCCCATATAAGTCACACCTTGGGGAACCACTATTTCTGATGGTAGTTGGTGATAGTCTTAGTTACATTTGAATAAAAAAAAAAAAAGAAAATTGAAGAATTACCAATCTCCAGAAAGATGACTCGGTGTATTAGAGTGAAGGAATGAAATACATCAGTCATGTTAGTATAGTTGCTTTTGTGTCTGGGGTAAAAATGATTTTTTCACCAATGCATAGAGAACTATCAAGGTTAAGAATAAACATATGCAAATTTATGAAATACACAACAAAATTAACAAACAAAACCCCCAAATCTACTAAGCATTATATGAACGCCACACATGGTGGAGTAGGAAGCTCCGGGTTTAATATGATTTGGCTCTGGGCAGGCCTTTTTTATTTGGTCCCAGCTTTGCTTTTGCTGGACCATCTTAACCCAGCCATTCACTAGAAGTAACACATTGCGGTAAACTTTTGAATATTTCAATGTGTTTGCATTGGGAAGAAGCTTCAAACACTGAGCAACTATTTAAGAGATTTATAAGAATACTTTTTGTTCAGCAGAAACAAAACATAAAAACAACCCTATGGTCCTGTTATTATTGGAGGATAACACTGATTTGTCAGCTGAGCTACTTGCAGCATTAGAAAGTGATGGTCCTACTCATCAGGAAAAACAATAGCAGTCTTTTCTAAAAATATTAGAGGAAACAGTTCTGGAAGCCAATGTTTTTTTGTAAAAAGGAATAAACTCATTGCAGGCATCCTTCATAAAACAAGCTTTGTAGAGAAAATAACTTTGCCAGAATATAGCAACATTAACTGGTACAAAATAACTGTTAAAATCTACTTCAAGTGTTTCAACAATATTAGCGAGGAAATCACAGTAATATGCGCAATATTTTCATTCCCAAAGAGCTTCAATGTTAAAAGCATTCTATATTCCAAATGTAAAAAGCTATACCTTGTATTAATTAACCTAAATATTCCTTGTCAGGATTGGTATCATAGCATTGAGGACTGCCAGAACCATAATTGTGTGTGAGTCCTGAATCTTTGCCAGTTCTGGATGTAGTCTCATTAACATATTCATAAGTCAAAGCCTTGTGCAGGTGCCAAAATGCTGCAAAATGTTTTGTGAGTATTTGTTGCAGTAATAGAGGCAAGTAGTAAATTACCCTTAAAAATCCCATTATATAAGATAAAACATAGAATGTAATGCTACAAAATAACTGCAAACACCAAATGAAGCAAAACCTTTTTTTGAGCAATGTAAATAACAGGGATCCAGAGCAGGGGAAATAAAATAGAGCTTTTCTTACATTAGATTGCTTAGAAATATGTTTTAATTTTGTTAAGTGATATGCCAACATTTTCTGGAGAAGATAATATTCCTGTTATTTTCATGAGAAAAACTAGATTTCAGAAATTACAATTTCTACTAAGATTGTATTAAATATTTTATTTCTTAAATACCTTATTTCCACTAGATAAAATATTAAAATACTAGGGGCCCAGTGCACGAATTCGTGTACCTTGAAAGGAACTGTGGGCCACGAGGTTGCAGTGGGCACAGGGGCAGGTCTCAGCCCAAGCTCCATGCCCTTGCTGGCCCCCTCCTGCTGTGGTCCCTGGTTCCCTGTCTGCTGGCAGCCCTGCTCCCGCCACCGCAGCTTCCACATGCTGATGGCACCGGCCCCACTAGCACCCACTGATGGCGTGGAGCAATTGGGGCTGGTGCCAGCAGCTAGTGTGTGTGGAGGCTGCTGCCCCGATCGCCCCTGAGGGCTTCTCCACCTCCCCTTGCTCCTGAGGGCCAGTTTTGACCAGCATCTGCTGCTTGCACCTGCTGACGATGCCATGTGATTGAGGCCAGTGCCAGGCATCAGCAGCAGGTGCGAGCGGCAGCTCTGGCACTGGCAGCAGGTGCATATGCTGGGCAGGACCATGGATGTGGAAGCAAAGAATTTTCAGTAATCACCAGAAGCTTCCTGATGACACTGACCAGTGCCCCACCTTGGTCTGGTGCCCCCACTCACTTGCTCAACCATCCCTCCAAGGCTGATGCCCGCCATGTTCCATGTGAGCCCCCTGGTGGACAGCACATGTCATAGCAACTGGTTGTTTGGTTGTTCAGTTGTTTGCTTGTTCTGCCATTCGGTCTATTTGCATATTAGGGTTTTATATATATAGATGGTTCTTAGAAATACTGTCTAATATTCAATCCCCCTTCAACCCTTCAAGTGCACAAACACACACACACACACACACAACACACACACACACACACATCATAGGCTTTGTTAATGGAAAAGACTGATTAGTAAAAAATGTTATTCCTTTATCCATTTACTTCAGAAAAGATCTGGTCACATTAAAAGAAAATCATGGTATTGCAAGTTGCCTGTAAGGTTTTAGATCCATTACATCTTGCTGGATTCTAAAAGAAAAGTTTTACCCCACACAAGCACACACAAACACACACAAATGCACACACATGTATTTCCTGTTCTTTTCATTTACAGTCAGTCTCTTAGTTACCCTTACTAAAACCTAAGTAATTTTTTTTGTTGCTGTTACTGTTGTTTTACAGAATAAACCTATACAAAGTGACATCAGTCAGCTAGGTTAACTCTAACATTTGAGTCAGAAAATATAGCAGTGTTATAATATTTCTATAATAAATATATATAATTAAATTTGCATCTTGAGCAATTACATACATTTGTGTCTGTGTTGATGTGTTTAAGATATTTATATAATATTAAATATATGTGAACATGTATGTATAATCTTAAATGTATATATATCCATAACCTATCATCTATAGATATTTAGATATATCAAACATATTTATTGACACACAAACATATAAGTGATGTCATTTAGATTTTTATACTATATGAAATTAATTTCCCAGCTGAGGGTTATTATTAAAAAACTAGAGGCCCAGTGCATGATTGAACCATGCACGTGTAGGGTCCCCTACACCCTTTCGCTTTCGATCGCAGTGGAGCTGGGTGCCTGTCTGCTGGTGCACCAGGCCTTTCAGAAGCCTCCAGCTCGGCGGAGGCTTCTGAAAGGCCTGGTGCTGGAGCAGACAGGCACCCAGCTTCCCCGCTTTTGATGGTCCGCGGCGGGACGTGAGCTCGCTGCCCCAGAGGCCCCTTCTGTTCCGCAGCACAGCCATGGCGCAGACGCTGGGGTCGCACCGCTACTGGCGACGCGAGCTCAGCGTCCTGCCGGCCCAATCGGCTACCCCAGCCACCCTGAGTCCCGCCCCCTGCGCCTCCCTCTGGCCCAATCGTGGGCATAGCGGAGTGATGGTAATTTACATATTACCATTTTATTAGGTAGGATAATCCTATATAATAAAACCCTAATAGGCAAATCAACCGAACAGCAGAACAACCAGTTGCTATGATGCACACTGACCACCAGGGGGCAGACGCTCAATGCAGGTGCTGCCCCCTGGTGGTCAGTGTGCTCCCATAGGGGGAGCGCTGCTCAGCCAGAAGCCGGGCTCATGGCTGGTGAGAGCAGCGGAGGTGGCAGGAGCCTTTCCCACCTCCACAGCAGTCGGACATCCCTCAAGGTGTCCTGGACTTTGAGAGGGTGCAGGCTGGGCTGAGGGCATGAATTTCATGCACTGGGCCTCTAGTACTTATATAAAACAAGAAAATGGAATTAAATGCATACTAATCATAATTGAAAACATTATGATTTTTAATATTTTAATGAAGTTAACTATACATTTTAATTTTTAATTAGAATTTGTATAACCTGCAAAGAGTTTAGAAAATAAAAGGAAAAATATCAACATTGCAATCAACATTCTTCCCATTTTTCTTATAATACATAGGCATATCATCACTTTATTTTTGTGATCTTTTACTTAGTTCAGTTCATTTCAACTAACATCTTTTATGTACCTTCTGAAGTGTGAAACACTTAAAAAATATTTTTATTGATTTCAGAGAGGAAGGAAGAGGGAGAAAGAGATAGAAACATCAATGATGAGAGAGAATCATTGGTAGGCTGCTCATGCACATCCCCTAATGGGGATCCAGCATATGCCCTGACTGGGAATCTAACCATAACCTCTTCCTGGCTCATAGGTCAAAGAGCCAGGCCAGTTAGGCGCAAAACACCTTTAAATGCCAAGGGGATAAAACATGAAGAAAACACAATCTCTAAAGGAGCTCACAGTTAATGAAAAAGAGAAAAATAGTGAAGATAAAAATAATACAGCACATGCTATGATAGAGTCATGCCCAATTATAAAAATGATCTTAATTTGAAACGTTATTTTAGAAGGTCAAAACTTCAGGCAGACAAGAATGATCAGGCTAATTTGATCTTTCCATCTTCCTCAAGGTTGAGTCATAGGACTACAGCAGAGTACAGATAGACAAGGGAACATCTATAATAATAAAAGCATAACATGCTAATTAGACCGGACATCCTTCCGGATGTCCTTCTGGATGACCTTCTGAACAAAGCCGGGGATGCGAGGGAAGCCCAGGTCCAGAGGGAAGCTGGTGCCAGCAGCTGGAGAAGGAAGGCCTACTTTTGCACGAAATTCATGCATCAGGCCTCTAGTCTTAACATAAATGTTATTAGCAGCTGTGGATTTTCCACTGGCAATTAGCCAACTAGGTGTGACAGACAGGAGGACTTGTGAACTGCAAAGTGCACAATCTTAAGAACTGGAATTGGTTATTCTCAGATAACTGAAACACTAATGAAAAATGATCCCTGTTGGTAAGTACTGGAAGATTTGAAAACCGACAGGATATTTTCCTCATTAATCTAAGTACATTTGGCTGCCCATTGTTTGCTGCATTCTTAGAATGAAAGCAAAATATTAGCAAGATTAGCAATATTCTGACTCTTGGAATAGTCTCTTTACATCTTCTTCTGATATCAGAAACATCCATCATACAATCCATACCTCATACTCATCAATTTCAGATTTGTTTCAAATGACAAAAGTAAATAAAATTCTTATCTTATAACTGACTCATCTTTTCATTGAACAGATGAGCCCCCCACACATGCACACACAAAACTAACACAACCACTATACAGGTTTAATACAAAATAATGAAAAGAAGTGGTCACATGGTCACTGACTATATAATCAACATGATCTGTTTACTGGTCAATAGGTACTACATAGAATGTAAAAATCCAATTGGGTATAGAAGTTTGCTTATTTCTTTATCAAATGAATTATTTTTTTGATTTTGTATAAGTCTGGTGTCAGAATTTTATAAATGAGACTCAGAGTAAAGCTAACAACCTGAATCTAAACACTTTTGTCTATTTAAAAAAATAGGCATTTTTTTCTTTGAAAAAAAAAATTCGGATGAACAGTTTTTTATCAGAACTTAGATGAAAAAGTAAACGCTTCTTTTAATACTATGCTTATTTCCTTGGATGGTTATAATTTTATTCTGTGTCTTGGTGGTCATTTTAACAGGCAATATCAAGGTAAGTCTACCAAAAGAGCTATCATTTATACATTAGAATACAATTTAAATCTGAGATGCAAAAGTTTATTTTTGGTTTAAAAATTGTCTAAAGCACATAGATAAAGTTTTTCTTCAATTAATTATGTCTTGTCTTGACCTTTTAAACAGACTCAAAATCACATAAACATATTTTAAGATTCATCTTTTTCTATGTCCTTTTCTTGCTTATGAAAATTCATTTTTAAATTGGTAATTTAACATTATCTATTCTTTCTGTGTTTGGGAGAAAATAATCTTTTAATTTTTACCTTAGAAAACAGAACATTAATTCAAGATCCTCCCTATTAAATATATTAACATAGTCCACAACATTTCTTTATTAGTAATATAAATGCAAAACATGAATTTGCCACATCTCATTGATTCTCTCTTATTTCTCTTGACCTCTATGTGTTTCAGTATCTGCTGCCACAAGTCAAAAATTCCTAAAGCAAAACTTTTTTTTTTAATATATTTTATTGATTTATTACAGTGAGGAAGAGAGAGGGATAGAGAGTTAGAAACATCTATGAGAGAGAAACATCAACCAGCTGCCTCTTGCACACCCCCTACTGGGGATGTGCCCGCAACCAAGGTATATGCCCTTGACCGGAATTGAACCTGGGACCCTTGAGTCCGCAGGCCGACGCTCTATCCACTGAGCCAAACCGGTTTCGGCCCTAAAGCAAAACTTTTATGCAAGAGTAAAATAAAACGAACATAAATAGGATGCACTATATTTTCTACAGAGAACACACATATTTCTCTGATTAGAGATTTGTACCAGATAAGTATTATTAAAAATTTCCCCTAAAATGTCAGAACTAAATTACTGTACAACATTTAGATTTCTTCCTGAACTGTGTGCTACCCTTCAGTGGTAAAATCTGGTTTGACAGGCTGTTAGGACACTCAAGCTTTCTTCTTAGGATTTGGAGTAAAGGTGACACTGATTGAGGGTATCGCCCTGCAGAGATCCGCACCTAAATATTCACTTAAGTATCTTGTTTTGTCTTCATGATGGAGGTAAGTCCTATTTTTTAAAATAGTAGTTTTCATTAAAACATCGGTAAAAATGTCCATATAATAAATATTGAAAACCATTGGAAATTAGACTCTAATTTAAAACAAAAGAAAAGCCTTAGCTAGTTTTGCTCAGTGGATAGAGCATCATCCTGTGTACTGAAGGGTCCCAGGTTTGATTCTGGTCAGGGGCACATGCCTGGGTTGCAGGCTCCATCTCCAGTAGGGGGCATGCAGGAGGCAGCTGATCAATTATTCTCTCTCATCATTGATGTTTCTCTCTCTCTCTTCCTCTCCCTTCCTCTCTGAAATAAAAAATATATTAAAAAAAAATAATAAATAAATAAATAAAACAAAAGAAAATATTGGCAGTTGATGAGAGGCAAATGACTATCTTCCACTGTTACCTCTATCTATACTAATAAAAGGGTAATATGCTAATTAGACCGAACAACTTCCAGACAACTTTCCAGACATCCTTTCGGACAAAGCCATGGTGGCAGGGCTGAGGCAGAGGCAGTTAGGGGCGATCAGGCTGGCAGGGGAGAGCAGTTAGGATGATCAGGCTGGCAGGGGAGAGCAGTTAGGGGGATCAGGCCATCAGGGTAGAGCAGTTAGGGAGATCAGGCCAGCAGGCAAGTGAGCGGTTAGGAGCCAGCGGTCCCAGAATGCAAGAGGGTACAGGCTGGGCTGAGGGAACCACCCCCCCATGCATGAATTTCATGTACCGGGCCACTAGTTATATATAATAGGTTATATATGATATGTATGTATGCGTTCATCATATATGAATGAATTTGCTTTCATCTCACAGTTATAACCAGAATTAAAAGATAAGAGAGCATCATATTAAGAAGGTGGTGGATATACAATAATGCAATTACAATTAAATTATTACAATGTTGTGATAATAATTGGAAAGTATTATAAATGAGGGTAGAAATTACTTACTGTTATCTACTTCCTATGTACCAAGAACTACACAGATTACTTTGCAATCTGTGCATCATTTGTTTAATCAGCAATATAATGAAATAATGATTTTTTTTTTCAATTCTTAAGAACTTTAAAAATTGAAATATAGATTTTGACCATCGATGGTTGAATCCTAACTGAATCACTCCAAAGGTCACTTTATTTTTTCATTTGACTTGAAAGCTAAGTAGGCCTAGAATATTCACAAAAGTCTTGGCACAAAAGTTGATGTATGAAACGATGTGTCATCCAAGCCTTGAGGATAAGTAGGATTTTGCCAGATGGTTAGGGTGTTGAAGGACATTCCAGGTCATGGGAACAGCTTATGAAAAGAAAGTGAGTAGTACACTTGTGAATCAGTAAATTCTGTGGAGTTCTAGCTGTGGTCTGAAGTGTATTTGAGAAGTGCTGTTATGTAAGGACTTCATGAGGAATGCCATAGGTGATTGAAATATTTGTTTTGTTATAAGAATGAGAGTGGAGGATATTTTTTAAATTCATAATGAATAAAAATCAAGGTAAGGGAGAGTCAAGTGGTAGTAATACCAATTAATACTAAAATAAGCTGGAATTGGGGCAGCAACAGAAAAGAAAAGATAAAGTGGCACAGACATTAAAACATGTTTCTTTCACCACAGATAGTTGAGAAGCACTGATCTCCAAGATTTTTCCCTGACTGGGTGTGGGTACTGAAGAATATAAAAGATTGAAGATGCTGAGGTTCCTGTTTGTGGGGCTACATGAATCTTGTCTTCATTATCACAATATGAATCTAAAAGGATGTGGAAGATAAAATAATTAAATCAGCTTGAGCAATGCTTAGTGATTATTATGTAAAATGGAAAGTAAAGTGAGAAGTGAAAAAATAGACCTTGAAGAACATAAATGTTAAACTGTGAGCAAAAGGGGAGAAACTGTCAAAAGAGACTAAGAAGCCCTGGCCTGGTTACTCAGCTGGTAGAGCATCGTCCTGATACACCAAGGTTGCAGATTCAACCCCCATCAGGACACATACAATAATCAACCAATGAATGCATAAATAAGTGATGCAACAAATCTTCTCTCTCTCTCTCTCTCTCTCTCTCTCTCTCTCTCTCTCTCTCTCTCCCCCCTCCCTCCCCCTCTCTCTCTGAAAACACATACACACAAAAATCAATTTTTAAAAAGACACTAAGAAAACAGAAGAAGAAACAAGGAGAAATGTCCTTCAAGTGAAGGATAGAGTCTGAGAAGAATGCAAATGAAAGAGTCATTATAAAGAACTAGAGGCCCAGTGCACGAATTCGTGCACAGGAAAGGTCCCTAGGCCTGGCCGGTGATCAGAGCCAATCTGTGGGACAACTGGCGGAGCGATCTGGGGGACCCTGCTGGCACCCACCTTGGCCAACCTGGCCCCACCTCCTGCTGCCACTGCTGGTCACCTCCCTCTGCGAGGTGACCGGTGGGGTGGTCAGGGGGCCCCTGCAGGCACCTGCCTTGGTTGGCCTGGGGCCTGCGGGTTGAGGGCAGCTCAGGCATTGAGCATCTGACCCTGGGTGGTCAGTGCATGTCACAGTGGAGTTTTAGCTGTGGTCTGAAGCGTATTTGAGAACTACACCGGCAGTTCTGTCGGTCATTCTGCCATTTGGTCGATTTGCATATTAGGCTTTTATTATAAAGGATGAGAAAGGGAGAGGACCAGGGACAAATATGGCATGCCCTTATAAATAATCCAGATGAAGTTAGAGAGTATTAGTTCCTTGGGTATTCACCCTTAGAAACAGGCCAAATAGGTTTTATTTGCGCTTGAGGATAGTTACCTTGATCATGAAATACTGAGTTAAAGATTAACCAGACTAGCACAGCTGCTGATGAGAAAGGTCACATCTTTCTGTTATTTTCTACTTGATTAATAATCAAAATGAATCAACAAGATATCAGTAGTCCATATTCACATGATTTTTATGACATCCATTGATATTCATGAAAAAATTGCTATATATCACCCTGCCAGCATGGCTCAGTGGTGGAACATCAACCTATGAACCAGGAGTTCACATTTTGATTCCCTCTCAGGGCTCATGCCTGGGTTGTGGGCTCAATCCCCAATGGGGGCATGCAAGAGGCAGCCCATCAGTGAGTTTCTTTCATCACTGATGTTTCTATCTCTCTCTCCCTCTCCCTTCCTCTCTTAAATCAATAAAAATACATTTTAAAATTGCTATATATCAATTCATTTTAGATGTAAGAGACCTCTTAGTTTTAACTCATCTGGTATGACTTCTCACCATGGCTTGCTCCTATGTCTTTCTGACCTTATCAACTTACATACCCCCCATACTGACCAGCACATTTGGCTTCTTGCTTTTCCACTCTCCCGTCTTAGGTTATTTCCTAAAATATTCTTCACACACAGTGAGCCTCACTGGCTTCTTCTCTTTATCTTTCATATCTCTGCTCAAATGTCACTTTCATTGGGAGACCTATGAGCATTCTGACTGGTGTAGCACCATACCTGAATACACTCACACCTCACCTATATCATATTCTATCATCTTATTCAATTTTATTAGCTTATATAAAACTCTGAAATTATGTTATATGAGACCAAACTTGTTATTATGTTTTGTTTTGTTTTTAGGCATGAAAGCTAATTCCATGAAGGCAGGGTGTTTGAACGTGGTCTTCACACTAATATCTGCATCCCTATAATAATGCCTCACAAATACTATGAATCAAAAAATTTGATAAGAAATAACTGAATGGATTGAGGGAACAGTGCTTTCCTGAGAATGTGCATTTGCTCTGTCTGTGGTGTCAGCTTAATTCTAAAAGTAATAATGAAAGAAAGAGACAGAAGAGGAAAAGGAGAAAATATGGGGAGGAAGAGGAACATTTGCTTACAGATTGCTATTTCAAGCACATCTTTTGGAATCATTCTATACATATACTGAGAATAATCATCTTCAATATACTAATCTGCAAAAGTTTAAGGAGACAATTAGGCTAAAAGTGGGCATATAATTGTCAGTTCAATTTGCATTTTATGCACTTCAATATTTAATTTTTCTTTTTATAAATAATGGTGAAAAGTTTAATAGAAACAAAGAAGTTATAAAATGTTTAAATAAAAGCTACCTATAAATATGTATTTTGAAAATTTAACATTATTGACTACTTATAAGAGAATTAAAATGAATTACTTTGCAATTTAAATTTACTATATTTTACTAAATTTTAATCACCTCTTTGGAAAAAATGCTAGAGAAAGTACAAAGCATCTTCATCAAATAAACTCTTATGTGTTTATTAATACAGATTTTTTTCTTAAATGTTATTCATTTATTTCCTTGGATGTAGATATTTATGATGAGAATAAAGTTTGACTCAATAAGATAAAATAATATAAACTCTTACTGATTTGCCATGATATAATGGGATTTACTTTTCTTATTCATTTTATTGTCCCCATAAAGCAAATATTCTACATGAAAAAAATAATGCAACTCTTTTCACACGTTTGTTGAGACCTATTTCAATGATAGGTACAAGTTCAACAACCTTGAGCTTTCTGGATGGAATGGCAGAAGTAAAGCATATAAATTCTGGTAAGTTCCTAAAATTTGTAGAAGAGCATGTAACTATGCAGTTTTTTCTAATCTGATGACTGGAATGCTTGGACCAAACTAAGGTCACATTGACCTCAGGAGTATTAGAGAAGAAAATAGCCTTTGAAAAAAGACCACAACATATTTTCTATAAAAGAGATGAGTATTTAATTCAATACTAATTTTGCATAGATTGCATATGGAATAACATTCTCCGTGTTAGAAGAAGAAAAGTAAAATTTATTTTTTCTAATGTTTTAAATTCAGTTTAGCTCCGACCTACTAATAGCATAATGTGAAGTATCTTGTATTTTCTACTTTTCTTTACCACAAGTTTGTTTTGTTTTTTTGTTTTTAATTTTGCTTTGGTTTTGTTTCTATAAATCTCACTTTGTGCCCTAAAATAAAATTATTTCTGTTTTAAATATGTCATACACTAAATGGGTCACAGTAACTAATATATATTATTGACCCAGGATAATAGGCACTACAGTTAAACTTCAAGTTTGCTGGTCCAAATGAAGGGAATATTCACTACTACTACATAGCTGAAATCTATGAGGTTGGAGGTAGGAAGATTAAATAAACAGGCTTATAATTTAATTAATAGATTAGTTTAAATTTTTAAAACATATGCAGTGTATATTTTATACTATATAAATGTAGAGTTAAGAGTTCTAAAGAAGATGTTTAAAATGTTTAAAAGTAAAACCACAAAAAGGCATATAACAATAAATAAATTTTAAATTACAATACAATATTAATTTAAATTACAAATTATAATATATTCGATATTTCTTTGAAACAAGATATTGTTAACAACACTAACATGTTGGCATTAGACGTAAAATTGTGGAATTGAAATAATCTCAAAGAGCTCTTGTGTATTTGCAATATAACCTCAAATATACATAAAGCTTTTACAAGGACTACATAATTCATTTCATTTGATCATTGCAAGGACACTGCTAATTAAGACATATTTTTGGATGGTGAAGGAGTGTTCAGAATTAAAACCTGGGAAAAAGTGACTTTTTATCATTATTTTATTTGTATCATCATTCATGTATTGAACAGTTATAAATGATGTATTATTATGCACAGGGTATCCCCAAAAATGTATACACACTTTAAAAGCTGTTAGCTCAATTAATGTTTCTTTCTTTTCAGATTTAACCCATTGGAATTAATAATTATTCAAAATGTGTAAACATTTTTGGGACACCCTTTATACTATGTTGAACATGACAAATTTTACATACAATTTTAGTTCTTACATAAATTAACACACTTCAATTTTAAAAATTAATATTGTGATGGTATGTTATAAAGAAAAGGCAGTTAATGAGTATTTATCATAAGGAAATTCAGAATAGTCTAAGTCAGCAAAGGCTAGCTACCCTTATGAAATGACTATGTTTATTCTATGCATGATGCCTTGGATTTCCAACAGGTTTTCCAATTTTAGGTTTTGTGTTTCATTGCATGCCAAGATTTTCAAGCCATCAGTTCTAATTTTGGCTTCAGAAAATGATGAGGTTCTTGTTATCTTTATATTAAAAAGAAATCTCAGTGTAGGACTATCTCAGAGCACATCACCTCATTTGTATATAGGCCCACCTACCTTTGACTAAATAAACTGTTCTTCTAATAAAAGGACTATTTGAAATATGAAGATTTAAAAATAAGGTTAAATTACATGCAATCTGCTGAGGTACAAGAATTTCCAGCAGAGAAAAATTCAAACTGTTTCACTGTTGCTAAACACTAAGATGTGTATAAGAGTAAAGTGGAGGTTTGAAATGGAACAGTAGGAATGGGTCCACATTGTATATATTTCAATAAAGGTACAAGTTCAAAATATACTGGAGAGTCCTCTGACATTCTATACATATGAACTAAGCAAGGCATATCCAATCAGATAAAATGTGTACATAGGGCAAATTTGGATTCTAATCCTAGTTCTACAATTTCCTAATTGAGTAATTTAATATCACTAACCTTCAGATTCTTTATCTATTATATATATTTCTTAAAACATCTCAATCCCCATGTAATTTCTCAAACTACATTGGTCAGAGTATCTAAATGTGCAACTCCACAAGCATCAAAACTAAGCATCATAATGTTTAACTATTCGGCACTTGTGGCATCTCTATGAAACCCCTTTAAAACTATCAGTTGCTGACAGGTGCATTCGCAGAGGACAATTCCCTACTTCCAATGTGTAAGAGAAATTTCCTCAGCAGTTTTTTTTTTTTTTTTTTTTTTTTTTTTTTTTTTTGCTAATGAGCCTGTGAGCAAAACTGGGGCTTTGTAATAAATATGACAAGCTCAGGAGGTGGTCCACATGGCAAGCCTGGCAGGCAAGCTCAGTTACTGAAAGTGACCACACAGGCTGGTCTGATCATAAATTCCTAACTTGGCAGGTCACGGTGGGTAGTCCCAGGCCTATAGCTTCCTTAGCAAAGGTCAATCTTTACCTTAAGTGAACCTTGTTCATTGTTCTTATGCATCTAGGATAACATATCTTTGAAATGGTAAGAGTAATTTTCTTTTCCAGACCTCTGGAAGTCATAACCACCAGCACCAGAATATAACAGAGAATGAATACACTACACTTATATAAAGCTACCCATATTAATCTTAGTAAATGTTAAACCCAGCCTTTTACTCTAACCTGATATTATTCTCTTGAAGCTAGGGCTTACATGTTGAAAGCTTCTTTTCTAAGTGCGTTTTGCTAGAATCACTAGTTTCAATTCCTATGTGAACCCAAGGAGCAGCATGACCTTCAAGGCCCTGGCTAACATCAACCCCTGAGACACAGGAATTCAACTAGATGGCCAACTCATGGATGCTGACCATGAGAGTCCATGTTAGGACTAGCAAAGATACTGCCTGAATGTCCACAGCCCCTCACGCTGCTCGCTTTGTTCTGCTTTCCCTTTCCATCCTTATAAAAACCTCTGCCTGCACTGAGATCTTAAGATAGTTTTTTAAATATATTTTTTATTGATTTCCGAGAGGAAGAAAGTGGGAGAGAGAGAATTATCAATGATGAGAGACAATCATTGATCAGCTGCCTCCTGCACATCCCCCACAAGGGATCCAGCCCACAACTCAGGCATGTGTCCTGAGCTTGAATCAGACCGTGACCTCCTGGTTCATAGGTCAACACTCAACCATTGACCCATACTGGTTGGGCAAGATAGGTTTTTGAGGACTTGGAAAAGTTCCCCATCTTTTCAAGATGCTGGCACTCAAATAAACCTCTTTTCTTTTTCACCAGCTCCTGTCCCATGAGTTTGGCTTTCATTGGGTTATAAGAGCACAAGACCACGAAATTGCTCATTGTTATTTTATTGCCTACATACCACTTCTATGTGGTATTAAATGATAACTATTTTCAACCAACCAAAATAAAATAATATGTATCACTCTAATTTACTTTTAATCCAATCCTAAATACTTCCCCACTTTGCTTTCTCCTGCCTCCTTAGTCTACCACCAATGGATTTCACATACCTTCCTTAAATTCTCTGCTTTGATTCTAAATGCAGGGAAAAAGAAAACCTGCAAAAATGCCATTCTCCAGAGCATTTTCTCAATTTTTTGAGATCTTCCTTCTGATCATATCCTCAAAATTTTGGCTCAAATAAACATTTTTCTAGAGATTTGAACATTCTGTCATTGACAAACCATATTTACTGATGACTAATTTCAAAGGAATGAGGCTATTATAAATATCAAATGAATTAGTGTGGTGAACATCTGAAAATGATTGATAAAAATGGAGAACAAATAAAGTATATTATATTGGTCTCTAGCCTATTACATTGGATGCCCTATCTCAAAAAACAGGTAAAATATAATAATGTACACATGGAAAATAAAAGGTACTTCCATATGTTTATATTTTCATTGGGGTCTGAAAAAGAGCATATAAAGAGAGCAGCATAAGGAACCAAATTAAAATGACATGGGGTCAAAATAGAATCTGGGAACTCTTCATATTCTTGCATATATCCGCCAATGTATTCTTGTATATATGCTTAACAAATTTTAAGTGATTTTAGAAATGTACCTTACTCACTTCTATAGGTGATCATTTTATGGGCTAATAGATTTTATTGTCTAGAAAGTAACTTTGAAACATACTCAATTGTTCTATCTGTAATTTAAAGCACTAGTTTCTAGTTTGTTAGTTTGTCCTACATGATGCATCTGAGCAGAGACTGTGTCTTATGCCCCAATTTAGTGAGCACAGAGTAAACTCTTGTTATTATTTAAGTTAAAGGAGGTATATTTGATATTATTTAATGAAATCTTTAAAAATTAAAAAAAAAAAAAACACGAAAACTTACAAAGAGGCTTCTCTGGATTCCAACAGCAGCTGCTTTTGCAGGTTCTGTTGCTATATCCTTTCCAATTATACAAAAAACATCCTTTTCAATCTATGTCAGATTCTCCAGTCTGCCCTAGGAATTTTCAGGCATCATAAAACTCTGCTGGAGCACTTAACATTCTGCTTCAATTTCTCCTTAAAGCCCATACTTGGTTTACTTTGAAATCTTTGAATGCTCCAGTGGCTTTGATGCCCTTATGTCACTATCCATCACCACTCCAGACCCTGCCCAGGGCAGAGTCATTGCAGTAAGTATCATTTGTATGTAGATGGAATAGATGCCTTCCATGCTCCTTCATTCATGACTCCACTTTTCAATGAGTGTGGAATATTGCTTTTAGGAACTAATGATAAACTGTTTAATTAACCTTATGAAATATCTGTCTTAAATATCTACTTTGAGATTATATTTCATAATCATACAATTTATTGTATATTAACACTTCTCTGAAGAACATGAATCTGAGACTGTATCTGACTGAGAACACAATCACCAATCAAATGTCTGCATAGTTGACTTAAATAGGAACTTTCTACTGCACATTTGATAAACCTGTCTGGGCTGCTTACATTTTTGATATAAAGGAATTTTAAGACAGGACAGGCAGTTTTAGGGAAAAGGGGGTTCCATGGAAGAGGAACGTACATTTGTGATGGGTTCCAATGCTTATCTTACTTTCACAGAGAATAGAGAATTGTCACAAGATACAAGGAAGAGAGAATCATAATTTCACAGAGGATAGAGAAATGTCACAAGATACGGGGAGAGGAAGAAGTGGGCACCACGTGGGCTTTGGACTTTGAAACTGATACTCTGACCAATTAGGAAAGCATAGGGGTCATAAATTAAGGAAGGAGTCCAATTAAAAAGGGTCATGAAGACACAAACTGCTGCAGCCTTTATAAACCCAGAGACAAAGAGACTCGGGAGGTTTTTGGTTTGATTATTTTTCCCATTAGAGAGAGAAAGAACAGGTTTTTCCCACTTGGGGACCCCTGCACACGCAAAGTTTGTATATGCTTCCAATAAACTTCCACATTTTTTACTAAAGAAGCCTTTAGTTCAAGTGTTTATTCTTCAAATTTCATAGGGTGAGAACCCAAAAAGGGGAGATTCTGTGCCCCAAACTCCACATGTCAAAATTATGTTCCAATGTTTTCTAGTTAAAAGTCAATGATGATGGTTGGAGTAGTGAATACACAATATAGAGATGATGTATTACAGAATTGTATACCTGAAACGTATATAATTTCATTAACCAATGTCACCCCAATAAGTTCAGTTTTTAAAAAGGAAATGATGATGGTGACTAAGCTAAAAACTGGATCCAGGGCATGTTGTGCTGTCTGAGGCACATGGTTCTGAATAAGTAAACACACTGGACAGCTTAGTTTGTGATTATCCAGATGCCCTTTTTTTGAGTTGGTCCCAAGTAAGAAGAATCGTAGGTACTTATACTGAAACTAGAGGCCCAGTGCACAAAATTCGTGCACGGGGGCGGGGGGGGCGGTGTCCCTCAGCCCAGCCTGCACCTTCTCCAATCTGGGAACCCTTGGGGGATGTAGGACTGCTGGCTCCTAACCACTCCCCTGGCTGTCTGCCTGCCTGATTGCCCCTAACTGCTTCTGCCTGCCAGCCTGATCACCCCCTAAATGCTCCCCTTGCTGGCCTGATTAACACCTAACTACCCTCCCCTGCTGGCCTGGTCTCACCCCCAACTGCCCTCCCCTGCTGGCCTAATGGCCCCCAACTGCCCTCCCTGGCTGGCCTGATCTCACCCCCAACTGCCCTTCCCTGCAGGCCTGATCTCGCCCTCAACTGCCCTCCTCTGCCAGCCAATTTGTTTCTGATTGGTCAGTTTCTATGCCAGTCAGTGTCAAAAGCTCTGCCTCCTAGGCAGCCATTGGCTCCTCACATTTCACCCAGATTTGGTTCTGATTGGTTGGTTTCTATGCCAGTCAGCATCTCTGGGCCTATCAACAGGGCCTAATCAGAAAGGCGGGCTGATCAGCAGCCCCGGTGGAGGCCTGGAGAGAAATGGAGGTGTGACTGCTGGCCAGGCCCAGAGCAAAAGAGAGAGGCAAGCTGCCACAGAGGCTACAGATCAGACCCTGCTTCTGTCTTCAGGCCTCTCTCCAGACCTGATTTGCAGCCCCCTCAGCAGTCAGTGCTGGGTCACCCTGCCTGCAGCCATAGCAGTCAGTGCTGTGTCGCCACAGCAACCCAGCCCTGACTGCAGGACTGATTTCTGGTTGGTCGAGCCTCCGGTTGTGATGGACCCAGGGTTTTTATATATTTGGATTGTCCAGTTTACTTAACTAAATGGGTGCATGGCACTACAATTAATAATGTTTCCTGATAGAATAAGGACTGAAACTTAATACAAAGCAGGACTGCAAAATTACCTCCTCCTGGGCAGTGTTAAAGTATATCTATTCCTCCATTCAGTCTCTCAAAAAATGACACCTGAAAAGACTTAGTCATGATTAGCTTCTAATATTGACCATGTTTATGGACCTCTTTCATTCCTAAAATTTTCTGTTGTTGTTGTTTTTTCATCTATTTTGGAATACATAATCACCTCATTTATTTTCTCCTTTTGTGGGTCAGGTTGGAAGTGAAGCATATACTCACTGAATAATTACAGACTGGCTGCCTTGCAGAGCTTTCAACTGCACATGTTTTTTATACTTTCTTTTTTTTATATATATTTTTTCATGCAGCTAGGCTGAGTATGGAACTCAGAGTGAAACTGCAATCTGCCTGCTCCCAGCCCTGACCCTGACCCTGACCCTGATCCTGATGCAAGGCTGGAGAAGGGCCCAGTGCCAGGTCCTGCTGTACCCACCCACCATGGTCCAGCTCAGGCACCCTCCTCCTCCTCCTTCTCCTCATCTCCTCCACCTTCTCTTCCTCCTCCCAGCCCATGGTCACTTCTTCTCCAGCTACTCCAGCAGTGGGTTGCCTTCTGAGTCGGGGTCTTAATGCTGTCGGTCCTGACGATGCAGGTGGGGCATTGCTGGTTGAGCATCAGGATGAGCTGCTGCCGCTCCTGCTTCAGCTTCTCCATTTGGGTTTTCAGCTCCACACTCATGAGCTCCAGCCACTCAGATTTCCACTGCAAACACTCCTTCTGCTCCTTCTTCTTGTTCTGGCATGGGGCTGCTCCCACTTTGTTCTTTTCCCAGTGCCTTTTCCTCTGATGCTCTTCTTCATCTAGCTCACTATTTGCAGGTTGAGGCCTCTCGCCCAGTTTCACTTCAAGGAAGTGCAAAGGGGCTATCATGGCCCCAATGTTGTAGATGTCAGTGTATTTCAGCTCCTCTGCAGTCAGGGCTGAGATGGGGAGTATGGTCAGGGAGCTGAGCCCTGGCAGAGAGCCCACAGTCATGGAAGGGTCTGGGATCTACCCAGGCATCATAGCAGGAGGAGTGGCAGTCCAGCCCTGCAAGAGCCCCAGGAGGAGGCTGCGACCTTGAGGCCTGGGCCAGGCTGCAGGCGCCATGCCCGCTCAGGAGCTGCTGTGGCACCAGCCCTGCCCTGCAGCATCCACCACTGCCAGCACCTCCTGTCACAGCTGCCCAGCATCCCTCCCGCAGGCTGTAGCCTGGGTCTCCCTCTTTGAGGCAATTGATTGCAGGGCTCTGCCGCCTGCCTGCCTCATCACCCCTAACCACTCGCCTGCCTACCTGATCACCCCTAACTCCTCACCTGCCTACTTGATCACCCCTAATCACTTGTCTGCCTACCTGATTGCCCCTAACTGTTCGCCTGGCTACCTGATCTCCCCTAACCACTCTGCCTACTTGATTACCCCTAACCACTTGCTGGGGGGCTGGGCCAGCCCAGGGAAGGGCTGTGGTGGTTCTGGTCTCTGGTCATTCTGGTCATTACACCATTATGGTCCCTGGGCTTTTATTATATAGGATTTCTTAATTTTCTCTTGTATATACTTTTAAGTCTTTCCTATTTCTGTAAAGTCCTCCCACATTCAGTATTTATATTTACTACTAGATCTTCAATATTTATTAATCAAACTGCAGGCCCAGTGCACAAAATTCGTGCACGGGTAGGGTCCCTAGGCCTGGCCAGTGATCAGGGCTGATCAGGTTCCCCTGCCTCCCCGCCTCCCTTCCTCCTCCTTCCCTCGATCCCTCAGCACCTGCTGCCGCCACTGGTTGCCCACCATGTTCCACACTGCCCCCTGGTGGTCAGCGCACATCATAGTGAGTGATCGAACTCCTGTTCTCCCGAGAGGACACTTTGCATATTAGTCTTTTATATAGATAGATGATGTCCTTTACTATAGAGCTTTCTAAAGCTATAACATCATATTAACAACATAGTGGGCATTTTGAAATATCACTCTTTCTCTTATTCCTCAATATATGAATTTATTAGTTGCCATAAACTCCACTACCATACAATTGTTTTGTTTTTTTCCCAGTGATTGAATCAGATATCTCAGACTGTCAAGAGACTTTAAAAGTGTTTTCTATCAGGACTTGCGTTTGTAAGTTTTACAGTAAAAACAAGAGGATTTTTGTAAAAAATGATTTTTAAAATATATCAGTAGTTGAAAAATAGCTCATAACACCTTGCTCAGCCACACCCCCACGGGAAACAGCAGTGACAGAAATTAAGCACATATAGTTCAATATTTTCAGCACATATAGTTCAATAACTACTTTACTAAGAAATTAATAAAAAATAAGATAAATATGCATCAACAATGAAGCAAAGTTAGAAAGAGCCTAAATTCTCAGGAATTATGACTAATTATACTATGAATCTATGAAATCGAGTATTATGTAACTGAAAAATATTTTCAAATAATTTTATGTTATTTCAAAAGGGGCAAAACTGTAAATACAGCCTGTCTCAATGTGTAAATATATATATATATATATATATATATCTATCTACAAACACACACACACACGTATCAAAGAACTTCAGAAAGACGAGTACTAAAGGGTTAAAAATGAATAGATCTAAGTAGTAAGATTTAGAGGTTTATAAATCATCTTTATAAGTTTGTATGTTTCCAAAATTTCTACAGGCATATGCTATGCTAATAATTAAAAAACAAACCTATCTTTAGAAACGGAAAAAATATATATCTTTTTTTGTAAAGAATAAAGATCTATCAGTCAGGCCTTCTCAATATCTGTTCTCATGTGGGAGATAGTAATTTTTAAAATACTACTATTTGCACAAGTAACTGTAGCAGAGGTATATACTCTAGCCTCCCTTATTCCAAAATCACTCCCTGGGAATGAACTAAACAATAAGGGAGATTCCTGAACTCTTACAAAGAGTCGGGTGCCATTTAGTGAGCTGAATGCTTCCCAGAAGCCCTAGATCAGGGCTGCACGGGGGCCATCAACTCCACAGGCATCTACTAAGTGGCCTCCTTCAGCACACTTCACACACCCAGGAAACTTCTCCCTCAGCACACTTCACACACCCAGGAAACTTCTCCAACAGCAACCGGTTAGACTACGTTGTCTAGCCTTGGAGCAATTCTCCTGACTTCAGTAGCAAAAGTAAAGGAACAAAGAAAGTACCTTTCTTTTTGTACTCAGTTGGTAAAATAAGTCTCAAAGAGCGTAATCTGAACCACTTTACCCCTCATATATTGCCTTAATATACACTTCATTTTTTTAATGGTAGTACTGATCCTAAAATTATAAAATCTCAGGCTTTACATTATACATCTCTCATATTTTAAGTCCACAAGAATCACATGCAAATATTTTTTAATGAGTTTCCTATATTTCACTCTGAGAAATTCTGATTTGGTGGTAGGACTCTATATTATAAATAACATCTCAGGTATAACTGGGATTAAAGGGGTCCATGGAACACTTTTGGTGGGCTTGAAGAATGAGTTTCATTCCTGTAAAATATTTTGACAACACAGTTAACAAATGCCATTTGCAAAGAGGGCAGAAAGTAACAATCATTAACAAGGTTAAGTGTACATATATATCATTAAATATCTATTTTGCACCTCTAGGTGACTTCCATATCCTATTTCATGTCCACATCACTCCACTTTAAGAAAATAAAATTGTAAAACAAACCAAAGAGATAAAAAATAAACAGAAACCAAATCACCCAAGTAGATCAAGTCTATACAGACACCATTAATAGCTTCAACAAACCTCACATATTAAATGATTTTACAGAAGGGATCAAAAAGCTGAATTGTTTTGTAACATGTTCTAAAGTAAAGAAAAATGACCCATTAGGCACAGTGATTAGGGCCCACACTACTTTCAAAAGATCATGAGGTGTTATAATTTCTTTCTTTTGAACTTGGGAGAAGATTTAAACTTTTAAGTAAAAGAAAGTGGTTTAATATATATCATTAATCTATTTAATATTTACACCAATAAAATTATATATAAAACTAGAGGCTCAGTGCATAAAATTCATGCACTTAGGGGAGTCCCTCAACCTGGCTTGAGCCCTCTCGCAGTCTGGGAGCCCTTAGAGGATGTCTGAATGCTGCGGAGATGGGAGAGGCTCCTGCTACCACTGTTGCACTTGCCAGCCATGAGCCTGGCTTCTGGCTGAGCAGTACTCCCCCTGTGGGAGTGTACTGACCACCAGGAGGCAGCTACTGCATTGAGCATCTGCCTCCTGGTGGTCAATGCGCATCATAGTGCCTAGTCTATTCGGCTGTTGGGCCCAAACTGACTCTCTGATATCCCCCAAGGGTAAGGTGACCAGGTTTTAACATTGGTAAAGCGGGACACCATTGAGGGGGGGTGGAGTTTAAAATATATTTTATTGATTTTTTTACAGAGAGGAAGAGAGAGGGATAGAGTTAGAAACATCGATGAGAGAGAAACATCGATCAGCTGCCTCTTGCACACCCCCTACTGAGATGTGCCCACAACCAAGTTACATGCCCTTGACCAGAATCGAACCCGGGACCCTTGAGTCCGCAGACCGACGCTCTATCCACTGAGCCAAACCGGTTTCGGCCTGGGGGGGGTTCTTGATTAAAAATTTGGTCTATATTGTAATCGCTTTTGGTTTTTTTAATAAAAGGAAATTCACTTCTTAGATCATCATTGAATTTGCATCCTCTTTTCTTACTCATTATGTCAAAAATCTAAAAAAAAAATAATTTAAAATTATATTATAAATTATTATATACATATTGCTTAAAAACACAGTAAGTAGGTACATAATTACATGAACATATTTTATTGTTAGTTTATAAATTAAATTAATTTGATTGTTATAAAGTAACTATATTTTAAAAATTATTTTAATCCTATATTTCTTTCTTTTTTAAAATATTTTATTGATTTTTTAGAGAGAGGAAGAGAGAGGGATAGAGAGTTAGAAACATCGATCAGCTGCCTCCTGCACACCCCCTACTGGGGATGTGCCCGCAACCAAGGTACATGCCCTTGACCGGAATCGAACCTGGGACCTTCGAGTCTGCAGGCCGACGCTCTATCCACTGAGCCAAACCAGTTTCGGCCCTATATTTCTTTCCAAATAGTAACAATACTAACTTGTATTATTTTTCCTCTGAATTTGCCGTAATGTAAGTCGTAAGTGTCACTTTCAAGGCTGGTGCTAGACTTTTGCCGCCACTATGAAATATAAATAATACGAGTACTGTCTGCTAAATTCAAGAAAATTTATGTATTTATGAAATAAATAAATAAATTACTTACCTAAATTATCTGAATAGCTGATTTGTAATGACATCACTTGTTTAACTAGCTTACTAGCACGCAGTACGATGTGTATCGTCTGAGAGACAGTTACAAAATGTTTTCATTGTTGCCAATCCCAAAAAATGCCATTGTTCATTAAGTCCAAACAATGGTGGTCGAATTCTAACAACTGATCAACAATGCTAACTTTGATAAGCAGTTCTCAATAATCAGTTCTCAACAATTATTTGTTATTATTAAAGTTTAACATTATAAAATTAACAAAAATAATATAAAACTCATATCCTGGCTAAATAGCCACATGGCTGCCGAAAACTGTATATTCCCTTCCTGTTCTCCCGCCGTTCCCTAGCTTGTCGTGCATTCTTTCCAAAAATCGGGACTTTTTTAAAACACCGCGGGACGTGGGACAAATTGTTAAAAATCGGGACTGTCCCGCCAGAAGCAGGACATCTGGTCACCTTACCCAAGGGGTCCCTGATTGTGAGAGGGCACAGGCCAGGCCAAGGGACCCCACTTGTGCACAATCGGAGGTTGTGCCAACCTGGGACAGACCACGGAGGGCTCCATGGCTGCCTGGCCCATCTCGCTCAGTCCCAATCAGCTGGACCTCAGCAGCAAGCTAACCTACTGGTCAGAGTGTCTGCCCACTGGTGGTCAGTGCTCATCATAGCAACTGGTTGACCGGTCAACTGTCTGCTCCCTGATGGTCAGTGCATGTCATAGTGAGCAGTTGAGTGGCCTTAGCATATCATTTGCATATTATGTTTGATTGGTTGAATGGCCAACAGGATGACTGGACACTTAGCATATTAGGCTTTTTTTATATAAGATATTTTAATATATAGCATCAATCTACTTGTCATTACACCATCTAAATATATATATGTAATTATGTAATTATATAATATAGTAGAGGTCCGGTGCACGGAGGGAGGGTGTCCCTCAGCCCAGCCTGTACCCTCTCCAATCTGGGATCCCTCTCACAATCCAGGACTGCTGGCTTCCAACTGCTCACCTGCCTGCCTTCCTGATTGCCCCTAACCACTTCTGCCTGCCAGCCTGATCACCCCTAACCACTCCGCTGCCAGCTGATTGATGCCTAACTGCTCCCCTGTCAGCCTGTTTGCCCCCAACTTCCTTCCTCTGCTGGCCTGGTCACCTCTAACTGCCCTCCCCTGCATGGTTGATTGCCTCCAACTGCCCTCCCTTGCAGGCCTGGTGCCTCCCAATTGCCCTCCCCTGCTGGCCATCTTGTGGTGGCCATCTTGTGTCCACATGGGGGCAGGATCTTTGACCACATGGGGGTAGCCATATTGTGTGTTGGAGTGGTAATCAATCTGCATATTACTCTTTTATTAGATAGGATAGAGGCCTGGTGCAGGGGTGGGGGCCAGCTGATTTGCCCTGAAGGGTGTCCCGGATCAGGACGGGGGTTCCCTTGGGGTGTAGGGCAGCCTGAGCAAGGGGCCTGTGGTGGTTTGCAGGCCAGCCACGGCCCCTGGCAACCCAAGCGGAGGCCCTGGTATCTGGAATTTATTTACCTTCTACAATTGAAACTTTGTAGCCTGGAGCGGAGCCAAGCCTCCTGCTCACTCCGTGGCTGGCAGCCATTTCTGTTGGGATTAATTCACCTTCTATAATTGAAACTTTGTAGCCTGGAGTGGAGGCCTAGGCCAGCCAGGGCAGGTGGAAAGCTTGGCTTCCTCCATTGCCGGGGGCAACCCTGGCCTGCTCTCTCCAGCTCTGTGGCTGCTGCCATTTCTGTTTGGATTTGTTTACCTTCTATAATTGAAACTTTGTAGCTTGAGTGGAGGCTTAGGCCTGCAAGGGCAGGCAGAAAGCTTGGCTTCCTCCATTGCCTGGGAAACCTTGCTCTCTGTGGCTGTAGCCATCTTGGTTGGGTTTATTTGCATATCTGCTCCTGATTGGCTGGTGGGTGTGGCTTGTGGACGTGGCTTGTGGGTGTAGCGGAGTTAGGGTCAATTTGCATATTACTCTTTTATTAGGTAGGATAATATAATATATAATTATATAATATGTATTATATATATATAATTTAATGTAGAAGGCAGAATGTGAGGGCAACAGTGCTTAAGGTTAGCAAAAGTCTTAAAGCAGATCTGATCCAAAGTTGTCTCTCATGATTGTCCTGCTTCCTAAATTGATTTAGGCTAGACTGATAACTGTTCTTTTCTTCTTTCTTCACCTTTACCATTGAAAATGACTGTGAAGCTAGTTATTACTTACATTTCTCACTAAATAATTTGTCAAATTATGAGGAGAAAAAAATATGAGTTTCAAACAAACCCACTACATTCCAAAGACATCTCCAGGAAATGCTTCATGGCTGACTGATATGAATAAAAACTGTTAAAGAATCCACCGCCAGATGGAAACTGCTTGGGAAGTGCACACTTAGCTTGTAACATGTAAGCAAGCAAGTTATTATTTATCTCCTGTATTTGATGAATTATGTTCTTAATCATTTTAGATCTTTCTTAGTATGAATTCTGCTCTATGAATTCCATTACAGACAAATTTGAATAAAATACCAACTTTTTGAGCATTCATTTTGTTTGTTCAACTTCCTTGTCAAGAAAATGAAAGAGGCATTTGAGGAAAGTTTACTTGTTTCTCCCCCAAGAAGTTCATAAATCAGGTTTGTCTCATTCTGAACAGGCTATATATCATTTTTAAATTTTATATACTTCTGGCCAATGAATTTTATTTTTCAGAATCTAGGTCAAAGTACTCTTTGAAAACAACTAAAACTCTGAATTACAAAACATATTCACCAACAAGAAATACATAATGAAGATATTCATAAACAACCAGAAATGCAATAAAAGGGATATGCCTAAATTAATAATGATGGCAGTGATCAAATAAATTATGCATTTGCATATTAATATTTTTTTTCATTCTATATATTTGCATTTTTGCCTGGAAGGAATTTGGAACAATGACAGAACAGATATTTGTTATACTTAGGTTCTGAGTAAATTGGTTGGGGACTGAAGCAACTGAAGTGTCTGGTGCCAAGATTTCTCTCCTGGTTCCTTTTTATCTTCTATGAGAATTAATGAAGCCTTAAAGCTAGCAATGAACGTGGAAAAAGAAGTCAACATAGTTAGTAGGTCATTTATTATGTAGTAATAATAAATTGCAATTTTGATAATTATCAACAAATGACATAATTGTTGTATAGCCATAAACAAATTATAGATGAAAATAGCCAAAAAAAAAAAAACTAAGCTTGTATATACAGTGTGATTACAACCATATTTTTTAAATCCAAATTATCTATAAAAAGAATTATTATTTTAATATAAAAAGTATCTTTAGGTAACTATTTAGAAAACTTCTTATTCCTATTGTCATATATTTACCAAATTTATATATAATGGGAAGTTTTAATGTAAGAAATAGAACTAACATCAAAATAGTGATGTGAGCATTGAGAAAGGTAAAATATAAATATACTAGAGGCCCAGTGCATGAATTCCTGCACGGGTGGGGTCCCTTGGCCTGGCCAGCGATCAGGGCCAATCAGGGCCGGCCAGCTGCAGGGCGGGACCACAGGAGGTTGGCTGACTGCAAGAGGTTGGCTTTGGGAATGCACTGACCACCAGGGGGCAGGTCCTGTATTGAGCGTCTGCCCCCTGGTGGTCAGTGCACATCATAGCTACTGGTCGGTCATCTGGTTGTCCGGTTGTCCGGTCATAATGGTCGCTTAGGCTTTTATATGTATAGATAATAAAGTAGATTATATTTTATTATTAAATTAACTAGAGGCCTGGCACACAAAATTCATGCATGAGTACGGTCCCTAAGCCTGGGCTGCGATCAGGGCCATCTTCCCCAGCTGCCTGCAGCCGGCCCAGCCCCCCACCACCACCCACCCCTGGTTCCCCCTTCACCATCGGGTTATTGGTGCCTGCTGGCTGGGGACAGGGACCAAGAGGTGGTCAGTATACCTCATAGTGACTGGTCCAGCAGTTGTTCTGGTTGTTCTACCATTAGGGTCAATTTGCATATTACCCTTTTATTATATAGGATAATAATGTAAACATTTGAGTTGTTTTAAAGTCTATCCATGGGATATGTAAAAGCCATAATTAATTAAAAATTAGTGTATGTTAAAATAAAATTGGTCATTTCCAGTGGTATAATCCTACTTCATTACTTATTTTAAATTTTATATTTTTGTCTCCTTTATGAAAATTTATCTCATGGTGGTTTCTTTTAGTCTTCACATTCTTCTCCACTGCTTCAAATACCTAGCTTTCTCTTACTAAGTAACCTCACCATCCTGACAGACAACTAATTCACTTCTTGCCAATCCTCTGCTCCTGAAAGCCTCTCAACCATACATCTTTGTCTGCACTTCTAAATAGCCAAGGCCAGTTGAATGACACCAGTATAAATGTGTGTTAAATAACTTATTTGGGACTTCACAGGGCCTGTCCCAAACTCTCAATACCCTTGTGAATCATTCTTCTAATACAATCCATAATCTTAACCTACTTTCTTTACACTCCCAATCTTTTCTGGGTTCCCTATCCTCTGCAATTTTCCATTATCAATGTATTCAAAATTCCAACATAATTTTTCCCTTTACATTTGGATCCCTTCTTATAATCTCTATAGCTTTACCTTTCCTTTTCCTTACTCCCACCTTCCTTACTTCCTTTCTTCCTCTGACAAAATGCTAATTAGAAAAATAACTCAATTTTTAAATTTGTTTCTACATAATTATTAATTACCCCTAGTGCCATCTGCCTGTATCTTTCTTGATAATTCTATAGATGTGTTTATTGTCTGCAATTCTTACTCATTATGTTAAATCTCTCTTTCTTTATCTTTTACTGTACCCTTAAAGATCTTTGTGGTCTCTAACATTCTTTTTCTGCTTGCATGAAGAAATAGTCTACTGGGTATGTCAAACTTATTATATTTACAATTATATTAAAATTATGTTCATCATGTCTCTTCTCCATTCACCCCATAGCCAGCTACTATTTGTAATCTTCACTGTCTTTGTTAATGTCTCTCCTCAGAATCAAGGGCCTGGGCATTGCTGACTTCTTCTTCTCCATTAACATATGCAATAATTTTCTAAGTCCAGCAGATTCTACCCCAACAATACTTCTAGCATATGTTTATAGGCTTTTTTGACCTCTTAAAATCAGCATCAATATTCTTATGAACTGAGAACCAAGATGGCAGCATAGGAAATCACCAGTACTTGCTGCCTCCCGCAACCACATCAAAATTACAACTAAAATGCAGAGCAGCCATCATTCAGAACTGACTAAAAGCTGGGTGAATGGAAGTCCTACAACTAGAGAAATAAAGAATGTATATCAAGACTAGTAGGAGGGGCAGCAGCTATGGGGGATTGATGGACATATGGGGAGGAAATGGTTTGTCTGGCATGGAGGCAGGAACTCAGGAGCAGCTTTCTCCCTGACAGGGGTGGCCACAGGGGTCCTTGTTCCTTTTCTGGGACCTCCCCTGTCACAGGGCTGACTGGCAGCCATACCTGAGTTTCTATTAGCATGGTCCATACTCTTCCCTCTGCCCTGAGAACCGACCCCATCCAATTTTCAGTCTCACATAAGCTGTTTGCAGAAGCTTTTCCATATAAATGGCTTGTTCTGGCTCATGCTTCAGACATTTTTAAAATCTCTCAAACAAGCTGCAGCTGGCCTCAGCATGCCCCCAAATCTATCAATAAGAGACCCAAGACCCAGCACTAGCACCACCCTGCCTTGCTTCACAGCTGGGCCTCGCCTGAGCACTTCTAAGCCCAAAACAAATAGCAGCCATCTGAAGATCTCTCTGTAGCTTCTGCCGGGTGGGCCCAGGCAGTGGCTGACTTTGTACCTCCTGGGAAGCCCCAGAGCCAGTGCAGTAATACTTTTTCAAAATAAAAAGTTTAGTGCAGAAAAAAAAAAAAATAGAGGTCTATGCCATTACCTCTAATACCCAGTTATTATTCCAATAGTAAGAATTGAGATGTAGGGGGAAATAATTATCTTTCTAAACACTGATTTCTACAATACTACATTAGGAGACTGAGTTAGTAAACTTTATTGCACTTATCTAACTTATTAGTGTCCAGTTATTCTGCCGCTGGTAAAAATTAAATAGAGTATGGAAACAGAAATCTTTATGTTATACCTACAAATTGAATATGCACCAACCACATAATGAGGTAATGTAAAGAAAACGAAATAAGAATAAATCCTTACAAACCATTGGGTATGACTTTCTTTCACCACTGTAACTCCATCCCCCACCCTCAGTCTTGGAAGAAGTGCTATCATGAAGACGTTTGGAGAGGAACTAATATTATTTTCTAGGCTGATCTATTCAAGTGGGGCCTAAAGGAAAGATCCAAGCTAAAAGACTCCATTAGATATTCCCTTGGAGAATAATATGGTCATTCTTGAAATGCTGCAAAGGCAATAACAATACTAAATCTGATTTAAAGCAAACAATTAAGTTAGAATTATTCAGTTCCAAGAAGTGGCTAAGGAAATATAGTCTATAAATGTAAAAGCTTGTTACTAACAAATCATGCCTTTATATCACTAGTGTCTAACCTAGAAAGCTATAGCTTTAGTAAACTTATGAACCTATGTCTTTACTGCTTTTTCTTACTTAACCCTATGACTGAGACTGAGCACCAAATAAAAGTCTGACCATAAGTGGTTGTGTATCAAATTACTATACAATTTAAACTAATCAATTTATGGAACACATGAGATAAGAATGATGCAATTCTATTAATTGAACAAATATAGAAACCTCAGGAAATACTTTACCAAATTTTTCCACATCACAATTTTTCTGGGTATTGGAAAAAATGTGCATTCAACATTTGTTGGCCTGGAATAATGTACTGCACATATTCTTTATGAAATGAACTTATTTAACTTGAATTTCTGTTTGATACATTCAAACTCTAATCTTGCAGTGGCTTTTTTAGTTGCACAACGATATATTGAGACTAATTTGGGACATTTCTGATGTTAAATATTATATTATATTGTAATAATAAGGGCTAACCCCTGTGTTTGGGTTTCTGATTTGGAAAACACGGCCACTATATTGATCACTCTTAGATGGAGATGGGAATTAAAGTGGTTATTTTAGAATAAAAGTTCTTAACATAAAAGAGAGAGAGAAAAAGATTCAGATGGGTCTTGGGTAGAGAGGTCTCCTCAGAGATTGAAGAAAAAACAGCATTAGTATTTTAGTAAAGTAAACAAGAAAATAGAATATATTTGGAGATTTGTATTCTTTATATCATCAAGCAAATATAGAAACCATTCACTTTCCAAAGTTAGTTATTCTGTCACTGGTGAAAATTAAACAGGATATGGAAACAGAAATCTTTATATTATACTAATTCTAATATCACTAGCTTTTAAAGCATACATATGTTCTTTGGCAAGAAATTCATCCCAGTTTGTCCCAGCCTTTTTCAACTTTTGCATCCTTGGAAATTTCTCAGTCCAGGACAAAAAAAAAAAGAGGGTACATATTAAATTGGGAATCACTTGTTTCACAGTTTGGC
Source organism: Ia io (assembly GCA_025583905.1). Lineage (NCBI taxonomy): Eukaryota > Metazoa > Chordata > Mammalia > Chiroptera > Vespertilionidae > Ia > Ia io. The sequence goes on from JAJQQW010000003.1 coordinate 55,080,860, forward strand.
AGTTCCACAAAAAAAATTAAGAATAGTTACCATATGACCCAGCAGTTCATTTTCTGGGTATCTACCTGAAAAACTTAAAAAAAAACAACAGCTATTATTTGCAAAGATATATGCACCCCTATGATCATTGAAGCATTATTCATGGTGGCTAAGACATGGAAACAACCAAAGTGTCCTTTGTAGATGATTGGTTAAAGAAGATAAGATAAAGACAGTATATATTGCTACTCAGCCATAAAAAAGATGAAATACTGCGACTTGTGACACCACTGATGGACCTTGAGAATATTATGTTAAGCAAAATAAGTCAGTCAGAGAAAGCTGAGAACGAGGTGATTTCACTCATTTATTGAAATATAAAACTGAAACTCATAGACACAAAGATATGGTGTTTACTAGAGGGAAGAGTGAAGAGGGTGGGAGATTAGTAAAGGGTAAAGGGAGCCAAATATATGATGACAGAAGATGATTTAACTTTGGGTGGTGGGCACACAGTATATCTTAGAACTATGTACTTGAAACCTATATAATCTTATTAACCAACTAGAGGCTTGGTGCATGAAATTCATGCACTGGAGGGGTGTCCCTCAGCCCAGCCTGCACCCTCTCCAATCTGGGACCCCTCAGGGGATGTCCAACTGACGGTTTAGGCCCGATCCCACAGGAATCGGGCCTAAACCGGCAGTAGGACATCCCTCTCATAATCCAGGACTGCTGGCTCCTAACCACTCACCTGCCTGCCTGCCAGATTGCCCCTAATCACTTCTGCCTGCCAGCCTGATGGCCTCTTTACTGCTCCCCTGCTGGCCTGATTGATGCCTAACTGCTCCCCTGCCGGCCCGATCACCCCCAACTGCCCTCCCCTGCTGGCCTGGTTGCCCCCAACTGCCCTCCCCTGCTAGCCTGATCACCCACAACTGCCCTCCCCTGCTGGCCATCTTGTGGCAGCCATCTTGTGGTGGCCATCTTGTGATGACGTGGGTGTGGCCATCTTGTGGCAGCCATCTTGTGATGACATGGTGGTGGCCATCTTGTGATAATGTGGGGGCAGCCATCTTGTGACAAAGGTCATCTTGTGGTGGCCATCTTGTGACAACGTGGTGGCAGCTATCTTGTGATGACGTGAGGGTGCGAGGGCCACCTAGGCTTTTATAGATGTCACCTCAATAAATTTAATTTTTTCACCCTAGCTGGTTTTTATCAGTGGATAGAGCATCAGCCTGCAGACTGAAGGGTCTGGGGTTTGATTCAGGACAGGGGCACATCCCTGGGTTGCGGGTGTGATCCCCAGTAGGGGGTGTGCAGGAGGCAGCTGATCGGTGATTCTCTCTCATCGTTGATGTTTCTATCGCTCTCTCTCCCTTCCTCTCTGAGATCAATAAAAATATATTTAAAAAAATAAAATAAATTTAATTAAAAAAAATAATCACTTGTTTTAAACAATCAAAAGCAGGTATACCTTGGCTATTAATATAATAAAGAGGTCAAAATATATACTGATTCACATTGGTAAAATACAGAAATGCCACTTTTAATTAGGGAGGCTTATAAATTTACTCTTCTTACCTGGATATGCTCACATTTTGCTATATCCCTACAGAACTATAGTTTAAAACTAAGTCAATTTTAGCCTTAATCTCTGTAACTCCTTTATTTCCTTTTCTCTATTCCATTAGTTAAAAACAAATTTTCACAAATTTTGATTTCACCAGGCACTCTATTATAAAAACAATAGAGTGGTCACATTTTAATACCCAATCAAAGCATATGATGCCTTCCAATACTATACTGCCTTTTGTCTAATTTGCATTAACTCTAGTTATATACAAAGAACACTGTGACTAAGGATGCTATCTTCCACCAGAGAAGCTTACTTCTTATCATTATTTACTATTTATTTACTTCCACTATTACTATAATATTTCTATGTTCTGAAATCAGTATCTTCCCCAAATTATATCACATGACTCTAAACAATCTTTAAACATCAACTCTTATATTAGGAATGGCTAGGTCATCTATAACCACTTCACCAATAAGTATATTTATCAAATAAATAAATAAATAAATAAATACACTCCATTCTTACCATTATGGCAAGATAAACTGTTTTCTAAGAAAAAGTTGCTTTTTAAAATTTCTGAAACTTTGCAATAATTTGGAAGTCTGTGAAGAGTAAAACAGTGGTAGCTAATGAAAATCATGGGAAAATTTAAGCCAATAAAAAGATAGGATTCCAAACTTGAGTTCTATCTAATGCATACGTAGGTCGTGATTTACCTAATTAGGTACTTATTTAAATATCTCTATTAGATCATAACAAATTAGAAGGATTCTGAATTCTATACAATTCAATGTTCAGGTGTACACTTAATTTAACCAATACATGTGTATTTTCCTCTTTAGCAATGGTTTTGAAACAAATGGTAATACATTACTAAAGTACAAAAATTAATTCCTTATTTGTTCTTGTATCTGAAACATGTTAAAATATCTTTATTTTTCTATATAATGTTTTATTTTTAATATAAAGTAATTAAAATTAAATATTTAGACCTATAATATTATAAAGTACTAATTAGTTCACGAAACCATAAAACCTAAACTCATTTATATAAATGAGTTCCTTTTCAAAAATCACACAAAATATAATGTGATCTCATCCAATTTTACTTAAAACATTTAAACTATATACTCACAAACACTAATACACACAAATGAAAAATAATGTCTTCCTCCTTTCAAAACATTTTGATAACTGAGCCCACAGGCAGCAGAGGTGTTTAAATCTTTTAAAACTTTAAAATAAATATCTCAAATTACATAGCCATTAACAGCCAATAAAAATCAACTACCTTATAATAGTAAGATTTCTGATATATGTGTGTATATGCATATATATATATAGAGGCCCACTAGAGGCCCACTGCACAAATTTGTGCATGGGTGGGATCCCTAGGCCTGGCCTATGGGGATTGGGCCAAAACTGGCAGTCCAATGCTGCCTGCCACTCCTGCCTGCCAGGAGGGATCACTCATCTGAGCGGTACTCCCGCTATGGGAGAGTCTGCCCCATGGTGGTCAGTATGTGTCATAGTGACCGATCGGCCATTCGACTGGTCGTTCGGTCACTTAGGCATTTATATATATAGATATGTCTTATGTTTTTAAAATAAAGTAACATCACTAAGAACATTTTTTAAATGGAATTAACAGTATTCTGTTCATACCTTATATTAGAAATTGTGTTATCATCACAGAAATCTGTATGTGTAAATATTATACTCTGAAATTGGCTTCAGTTGTTATCAAAGATATTATTTTTAAGAGATTGTTGGCCACAGTGTTTATTTTCTAGTTGTGTGTAGCAAACAATGGTTAGGTTATGAAGATCAGATGTCTGAAAACAGAACAACATATTATGATGTGTATATACATGTTTGGGATAGTATACTGTAACACTTACTGTAATTTAGAATAACCATTTTGGTTTCTAGTTTTTCTTTAGCAATCTCATAATTCCCTTTAGTGTATAATCATTCAGATTGTTCACATGTTAACCTATTTAGAAAATAACTAACATTTTGTTTAACATGTTTAAACATTTGTTTATTTGTCTCTGTGACAAAGGGGCAAAATATCATGAAATACAAAATCAGCAAGATATTTTTTTCCCAGACAGGGACTCATTTAAGATTTTCTAACACGAGTGGGAAATTCCCTGGATGACAGGTTTCTTCTGTTGCTCCTGTAGCTAACATATTTTAGGAAAAGTGAAAGTAGGTCAAGTTATTTTACAAAATACTAACCCTGTTATATCTTCTCTGTGGTAATCTTACCTAGACATTCATTTTTGTGACTCTGACAAACTTTTCTACATATGTCATTTCAGTTTTTAAGTTTAATCTAAAGTTACGATCAGTTGAGTCATATGAAAACATGTGCTATTTTAACCTTACTGGTGAATACATTAATGCATCTAATTTTTCTTTTGACAGATTTAGAGAAAATAGAAATGTGTAATGTGATAGTAAAAAAATTATATTATATTCACATTTATTAGCCTGAGACAATTACCACATGATATGAGTCATGGGGAAGTTTTAAAAAATGTCATTATCCTTAAAATCAGTCATAGCATCTGTAAAAATTCATTTGATTCTATTTTGATATTATAAGGGCAATAAGAAATTTAATGAGGTAACTCACAAAAGAAAAAATACAAATGAATTCTGGAACACTGAAAAATAACCTGGAATGCTAAAAAAATAAAGGGAACTACCATGGGTAAAGAAAATCAGTGGACTATATGAAGACAGTTACATTGTCCTATGAAAGAACATTGAGAAATCTGAAAAGACAAATATTGATGTTTAAAGAAGGAAATCTTAATGCTCTATATCAGGAAGAAAACTCTTAAGAAAATTAATAGGTTGACATTTTAAAATATATTTACAAATTATACAATTATATGCAATTGTTGCAGAAATCAATCTATAAAGTTTATTTGATGATATAAATTATGCCTTAATAATAGAGAAAATAAAAACAAGGTTTTTTGCTAGTTCATAAGGTCCTTGAGCATAGGACAATGGTATGATCTCCAGTTCCTAGAGCAGTTTCTATTGAATAAACAAATAAATTAATTTTTAAAAATACCATAACTTGCCTATTAAAACTATTTCAAAAACCAATTTTTAAATTCATATTTTTAATACAGAAGGGATATTTTTGCAAAGAATCAATAACATTTAAAAATGGTAGAGATTTAGGTTCACTCATTAAACTTTAGAAAAGACCTTAATATAACATGTCTAGATCCTTGCTAGTAATTCTATAGTCACTGATCTATGTATTTTTGCACTAGGTCATTATTATCACGTCTTGCCTGCTTCCAAAGAAAATACGATAGCTTAGAATAATTCACCCACTTGAAATACATTATTTAAGCAATTATTACTATGAAAGAATTAAATCAGAATTGTAATATTTCAGAAGCACATTTCTGCCACTTCAGTAAGATTGAGATTTTCTCTCTGCCTCACCTTTCTACCTGCCACATAATGAGAACACAGATTCTCCAAGTATAAACCACCAATATCGACTCCTGTGTCTAACAGAATGTGATAGAAGGGTGAGAATAATACTGTAAGTTACAGGAGCAAAAAAGTAGTATAAACTATGGCCATCTGCCAATGCTACCCTCTTCTCCCAAGGACTGAAACTCCAATTTTAGTCACCTGCTTTTTTATCCATCTGCCAAACCGAGGAGCACTTGTGAAAGGGCTGTGGCTGTAATAAGATTAATTTCAAACTAGAAGCTCAGAAAGAATCAAGTGTTTTGAGTGGCTTATAATCAATTTCTCTACAACTTAAAGATGGAGAAGTTGGTTTAGGACTGGTCTCTAACGTATCTTCCAAACTTATAAATATAATTGAATCTTACAATACAACTGAAAAAATATTAGGCAAATTTCTATTTAGCATAGTTTGTGGTCCACAAGGAAACAACCCAAAATGCAAAAATGCTGAGCTCAAAGAAAAATCCAGTTTAATTGAGGAAAACAATTGTTGATGAGGAAAATAAAAAACAAATTAAACTTGCTGTATTTTTCAGAGTTCAAAATATTTTCTTATATAAATATAAAAATATATAAAAGGATATAAGGCTTTGCTTATTTAGATATTATTTTTTTAATATATTTTTTATTGATTTTTCACAGAGAGGAAGGGAGAGGGATAGAGAGTTAGAAACATCGATGAGAGAGAAACATCAATCAGCTGCTTCCTGCACACCCCCTACTGGGGATGTTCCCTCAACCAAGGTACATGCCCTTGACCAGAATCGAACCTCGTGAGTTACAAACAAAAAAATAGAATTTTTTTGTTTGTAACTCGCCTCATGACCTAAAATTCCTGAATCAATCATAATTTTAGTTTTTCTACTGTCATCAAAGGTAATCCATAATAGAAATAAGTCCCTAGTGCTAGCTGATATATAAGATTTTTTTATTGCTCTTTTAGGATAAGAAGTTTACTTACATTTATATGCTTTGGAAAGATCCTTGAATTCTGCTTTTATGATATTTATCTCTCTTCAAAAAACAAACATAGGCTGTCTTCATCTTGAAACAAATACAGATGTTTCTTTAAATGTGCAAGAAATATGCTAAGTCTCTTTAGAATTATTTTGAGAAACACTGTCGATTTACTTATTATCTTTTAGTACTGAACAACTTTTTCCTTAAAATTAATAAAGATATCCTGTGTTTTCCCTTTTATTCAAGGAATTTCCCAATTGTGGTTGAGGGACAATTTTGATGGGTGATGTCCTATTTGTAATCTTTTTGAGAATCAGATTTCAGTCAATGAAGAACTTCAAAAAGATCACTATGACCTGTAAGTGAAATCAATGTGACCATCTACAGCTGCTGCTCTGTGTGTCTTACTAGTGCTTGTCAATTATCCTGCATATAAGCCTTGGAAAGAGAGTGGGTGCAGAAGGCAATTTATTCAGTGACCTACAGGTGGGCAAGGGAGAATAGACTTTCTCTTTTCCTTTCTGTTTACAATGTTCTCTATAAATGTCACAACTGATTTCTGATTTAAAAAAAAACTATCAGAGGAAAGTTATTTCTGATTTAAAATATATTAAAGTTAAAAAATACTTATTCACTATGGAAAGTAAATTAGCTTTATTTCCATTTTACCATTAAGTCTTTAATATTGAGAAAACTCAGATGACCCTTTAGTAGTTAGAAATCAAATGATTGACTGAAACAGAGGATTAATTTTTAACTCCTAGGCCTATGTGTCAAAATCTTAACCTGTCATTTGTAGCACACATAATATATTTTTATCAAATAACTAGAGGCCTGGTGCATGACAATTCATGCACTGGAGCGGGGGTCCCTCGGCCTGGCCTGCCCCCCTCACAGTCCAGGAGCCCTCAGGGGCAGGAGGCAACCTGGTGCTCAGGGGAAGGCAACACCCCTTCACACCTCTGCTCCTGCCACTGCCAGCAGTGCAAGCCTCAGCCGGCCCTGGTTACCTGAGCCTTCGGTGGCCCTGAACAACTAGGCAGCTGCTATCTGAGGCTTGCCTGTGCTTTGGGCCATCCCTGGGCAGCTGGGGGGCTGAGGGGACTGCGGGACTCCAGAGGCAGGCGCTGAGCCTTGCCACACGCCTGCCACCCCAGTGAGGTTGAGGGGACTGGATGCTGCCATCTTCTGGCTGTGGGCACTGCCATCTTTGAGGGCGGGACAGTCAATTAGCCTATTCCTTCCTTATTGGCTGTGGGTGCTGCCATATTTGAGGGTGGGGCAGTCAATTAGCATATTCTCTCCTTATTGGCTGTGGGTGCCACCATCTTTGCGACAGCATGAGGGTGAATTAGCATATTCCCTCTTTATTAGATAGGAGGATATATATCCAGCCAACAATTAACAGTCTTAGAAATGCCTGGAAAATATAGTATCCAAGACCTTTGCCTTTATTTCAATTCAACCAGCCACTTTTATTATGAGGGTGTATTCTAGCTCAGAAATCATAGCATCCTCCATTTTGACCACAAACTGTTTCTTCAGTCTTTTCAAAAGCTCATTTCTGCCAAATCTGCTCTTTAAATTCTTAGAGACCACCATTGTCATAATTATTCTAGCTTGTTCCTGTCAATTAGAATGATTCTTCCTCCCTTTCCTTGCTAGTTTGGACCCAGTTATTTACCTATTGAATAATTTTATATTCTTATAATCTAAAGCATTTTCATTATTATGCTTCCAGCAAACCCATATCTGAGTCAGTATCATGTGTGTCCTTTCATTTAATTACATAATCATGGCTTAAAACATATATATGCGTACATACACACACACACACACACACACACACACACACAATAACCCTCTGTTAATTGGCAACATTACAAAATCATTGTTTCCTAACTCAGCTACAGCCTCTGATGTGCATGAAATATTTCCATCAGTACTTTCTATCTTTATTCATTCAAAGAAGTTAATTGTAAACATTGTATTGGTGAGGAATAGTTATCCATAAATTCTTGTCTCCAAAAACTATAGCTCACATACAGCCACATTGTCCATATTTTCTCATCCTTTAAAGAGTAAACTATGTTTTATTCCTTAAACCCCTTCTTTTTCAGATCTTATTCAATTTGTCATCACATCCAGTTTAGATACCTTCAGTCTATCTCTCTATCTCTCTTTTCAATCCAATATACATATACTGTATACTCAGGTTTATTCCATTCTGAACAAATGATTTTCCATTACTTTTATTTTATCCTCCAGCTGCGTCAAATACCTTCTTACCCAATTTGCACAAATGATTTATATTTACAAACATCACTATAGCCATTCAACACCTCCCATTTACTCATCAAGGTATTTGTCTTTCTTCCCCCCGAAAAAACCTCTTTTCACTGAGTTTAGCATACTGTTAATTAACAAATGAAGTGGACATTTACCTACAGCACATCTGCTGAGCTAACATTTAAACTTCCTTCAAATCTTACTCATTTATTTTCATGATGAGTCTGGTCTTACACCTTTTTTTTTTTTTATCAGTTTTTAAATAACAATTCTGGCCAGTGTTCTATTCTATTATCACTGTTCTTTTCAATCTACACCTGCTTCCATGTTGTCTTCATTTCTTCATGGTGATAATTTCTTTTGCATATCCTGTAAGTCTTAAATCTGCAACTCAAACCTCTCCCATATCTTCAGTCTTTATATCAAAATGCATGCAGTAGCCAATGCAGAGTTGGCATAAATGAACGCATCTTTCCCAGAAACCAGTGATACTTTCTTTGTCCAAATTAATGACATCGTAATCCATCAAGTAAATCAAACTGGAACCCTGGGAGTAATTCTTAATTCTTCCTTTTATTCAACAATCTAATATCAAGTCCAGACAACTTGACCACTTAGCCTATGAACATATCCCTTCTCTATATATTGACACCCTACTCTGCTCCTTGGTAATAACTGAAGACTCCATAAACAAATTGGTAGCTTAAAAGCTATGTATTACTCAGGCATTTTTCTTTCCCAGCACATTAATATTGATAATATACAGAGATAGATAGATAGATAGATATAGAAAAGCAGAAGGATTGCTACTTAATGCTTCATGTGTAATTGAATGTAGTACAAAATGCTTCTAGTTCCCTGATATCCATTTTACTTTTTCTCCATAATAATAAAATGTTTGGTGAGCAATGGCCACTCAGAATAAAAAACACTTTTCACAGTCTTCATTGCATTTAGGCATCCTATCTAATAAAGAGGAAATGTGCTAAGTGACCATCACACCCTTACAAAGATGACAGTGCCCACAGCCACAAGATGGCGGCACCTAGTCCCCTCAGCCCTGTCAGGATGGCAGGCATGCAGCACCGTGGCCCCAGGCAGGTCTGGCCGCTCCACGTGCCTGCCTCCGGAGTCCCCTAGTCCCCTCAGCCCCCCAGCCACCCAGGGCCAGCCCGAGGCACAGGCAATTTCAGATGGTGGCTGCCCAGCCAACTCCCAAGGTGCAGGCAAGCCTCGGATGGTGGCTGCCCTGTCACCCAGGGCTGCCCGAAGCTCAGGTAACCAGGGCTGGCTGAGGCTTGCACTGCTGGCAATGGCAGCAGCAGTGGTGTGATGAGGGCAACACCTTCCCCTGATTGCCGGGTCGCCTCCTGCCCCTGAGGGCTCCTGGACTGTGAGAGGGGGCAGGCCTGGCTGAGGTTCCCCCCCCTCCAGTGCATGGATTTTCATGTACTGGGCCTCTAATGTTAACATAATATAGAATCCTATGGCAGTCTCTGGTAACCTTACCTAAATGGCAACACTCTCTTTCCCCAACACCTTGGTCAATTTCTCTGCTGCCTAGAAAGTTGAACCAAAACAGCAAGGATTATAGCCCTGGGATGACAGAGAATTAGACAGAATCTGGCTCCCTATAGTTTTGGTAGAATGGAATTGACATCCTAGCCTAAGCTCTCATTTTTTCCAGACTAATCTGAGAGCAATAAATGATTTCATTATTGCTTAGACAATTATTTTAGGATGTCCTGTTATTTGCAGCTGAACCTAATTCTAATCAGCTTTTGGCTATTTTTGAAAGACTAGAAAATCTGGCAATTCTATGCCACGTTTCCCCATGGCAACGACTGGCTGGAGCAGACAGCTTTAGTGACAAAGATTCTCTATTGTTTCCCACTTTGTGCTTGTTTCTTTAACAATTTATTTTATTTGCATTTGAATATCGAAACCACTGAAGCACAAGATACAATCCAAATTCCTTAACATTCCAGATTTGTGATGATTTTGTACCTAATCATCTTCTGGAATCTTCTTTTTTCTATTAATTTATTCTCCCCCTAAACAAACTCTTTGTATTTCCCTAGTTACATCAGTCACTTTCTAACCCTCTTTCTTGGTTTACTAATTATCAGCTGCTGCCTAGAAAGACCTTATATGCTCCTCATGGCAAACCGCACACTTGCTAAGGTGGCCTGTGATGATCAGCCTTCGATGTTCCTTCTTACAGGAAACCTTGCCATCCCACTAGGTTGCATTACAAGTCCCTCCTCCACACTTGCAATTCCCTAAACATATTCATTACTATCTTATTTTAAAATAAATTTCTGCTAAAGTATCTACTAACCAACAATATTCTAAATAAAAATGCTTAAGAAAAATGTGGGATGTTATTTTTCAAATGCAGGTTACTAGAACTTCAGAGATTGTGAATCCATAAGTTGAAGACAGTGCCCAGGGATCTGCACTTGAAACAAGCACCTCTGCTGGTTTTCACACAGGTAACAGGACAACCACGTTTGGTAGGAATGCCTTTAGAATGTGTGAGGTCCCTGATAGTCTGGGCTGTCACCTAGCACACTGCCTTTTGCTCAATAAATGCTTGTTAAACACAAGAATCTTTCAGCCCTTGGGAGAAGCAGGAATCCTTGCAGGTCATGAGGTCATTTTAATAAAATGCAGCTAAAGTATATAAAGCTGTAAGGCATCATCTCATACCTTGGCTCAGTCTGGCAAATGATCAGTATAGAAGTTGGTTAGCATCATTTAAACTTAAAAAAAATGTGTGTGTGTTTAGTACTTTGTGTTTCCAACTTTTGTACACAGAGTTCTATCTAAGCAGTAGTGCAGATGTATTTATTTACTTGGAGATAGTACTTATTTGCTCATAATTCAAGTTAAATATCTATGAATATGTGTGAGTTGGCAGTATAGCACTCTGTAAGTGCTGGCCACAAAATAATTCTTTTGACTAACCATATACACTATTTTCAAAATAATGTGTATGTTTCATTTTGCTTCGGCTTTCCAAATGTAAAACTATTGTTTTTCAGTTAGTAATGAAACATGTTCTAACTTGACAGGGATTTAAATTGATTAATAAAATGGTAAGTGGCTATCTTAACATTCCTGATTTCTGATGCCTCATCATCTTAGACGTTCTTCTCACTGTTCTAATTTATTACAATCATATAGAAAATTGTCTGTCTCAGTTTATAACCCAGAGATTTGGGAGTATTCAAGAATATTTTTAAAATTAAATTTAAACAGGTACATATAATTATTCACTACAGGCATACCTTACATGAAAAGCATAAGATAAATTCATATCTATTAATAAATTTTTTTCAGTTCATGTGGAAAATGCTTAGTTTTTCTATTTTTGATATGTGGCTAATTTTTAAAAATCTATCAAACATTAATATTTGTTCCTAAATAATCATCTTGAGTTGAGACCCAGACCTACAGTTACAGTACATACTGCTGAATGGGGGAAGAGTTTGCCATCCAAAATGCCTCTTTGGATTATTGATTATTTTAAACTGGTTATGGCTAATAAACTGGTTATGGCTACTCCCTAAAATAGTTTAAACAGTGGACCTGCTCTGTGATGGGAGCTATCCTCATAGGTAACTATATTTCAATTTGAATGAGGTGTGACAGTCAGGGAGGAACCTAGAAAGGCCCCTTTGACCAAAGTCCTCTCTCTGTCACATTGCTAAAAATAGCCCAGCAAAGATGGGGGTTTTTTTGTTTGTTTGTTTGTTTGTTTTTTACCAAACATTTGCTTTTCCTTGTCCATCTGAATTGCCTTCCTCCCCTTTGAAACCAGGACTCCCTCCTCTTTCTCATTATTTTAAGATGTCATATAAGCCCCATCTGTCCAATTTGTCCTCAGGCCTCATATTGTTATGAAACCACCATACCGTACATATGTCATTTAATTTTTTATTCTCTCTTGTTAATATGTCTTATGTCATTTCAATTTAATAAACAACCAGAAGAAGTAAATGGGGAAAGGGACAATTTTCTCCTCCGCCACATTGCCATTCTGAGGAACAATCATTTTTCACCCATGGATCAAGCTGCTATCTGTTCCTTTTACAACACTTGACATTCACAGGGCCTTGCTGTAACTTTTTATTATTATTTTTGTTCGTCACTTTTTGTCCATGTCTTTGCCAGACTCCAATATATACTCTAAACCACATATGCACTTGGATTTTCATTTTCTTTCTTAATAGACCTTGAAATTTCCTTCTTAATGTCAACAATTAGTCAAACTGAGGGTTCCCATTAACTGTGCAGGTTTCCTGACTAATGTTTCAGGGTGATATATTTTAACCCTTGGCACATTTTTAGAGTACCATGGTAAGATTCTTCAATTTGGCACTGTGGTCTCTTAAACAATAATATTTCATTCTCTGAGCTGGTTTTCAATATAAGGCAGCTATATTAGAAATTGTTTACCTCTTCACACAAATTTAGAGTATGATTTTAGTATTGGCTTAAAATAATCATAATTTATTATATTATTACTCTTATGATAAAATATATAAAGCCGTATTCTGAAAAAAAAAATCTCTAGTCTTCCAATTAATTGTAAACAATAGATAATCATGAAAATGCATAAGAAATATTTTTCAAGCTATTTTATAATTCAGAAATATAATACAAAACTAATTCATCCTTAATATAAGTGAAGCACAGATCAAACAGTTTACTGGCTACACTAAATCAAAAGAACAAATAATCTTTGAAAATGAGTCACACATTCATTAATACACAAAAGAAAATCTAACAGTTAAGTATTTATGCCATAATTTTAGGCTGCTGAAATCATGCGATTCATACTCATCTGTAGTCCCATAGAATCAAATAGCCCAATTAACAAAATGTCTTCATGCATCTAAGTAACAGAGATCCATTTTTCCTCTTCATAATCAGTAGATTAATAGTCTTAAGCCTTCCTTAGTTCAACTATGGTCTCCTGTCATTTTTACCCTGCCCCCAGAACATACATATGAAAAGCAAAATTTATCTCTGCAGCAGCACTCAATTGCACAGCCAGGGTCAAAATTACATTTAATTTTGTCTCAAGTAGTGTCAGTCTTATTGCATCACAGGAGTGGAAAGAAGCACTGTGTTCACAACACAAAAACAATAGAGGTCTATTATTTATTTCCTATCAAATCATTTTATCCCTAGAAAATACATTAGGGAATTTCTTCACCTCTTTTCCAGGGGAGTAGTGAGCAAATAGTGGGTGAATTTCTCTCTCAAATGTGACTTTGTTTCTTTTTTTTTTGCCAAAACATTTATGGGTTAGGTAGAAGTTATTTTTCAGTAAATCAACGGGTTTTTGATGTCACTACATATGGGTTAAATAATTTAGCAAAAATATCAGATATTCTTGTTACGTATTTGCTTGAAATTTTAAGAAAATTGTGAATCGCAGAGGTTGTTTGTTTTGTTTCGTTTTGTTTTGTTTTCTGTCTAATAAGGAAATACTTCAGTACAGTGGTCATGGAAAATATACACCCAATCTCAGCTTTAGTTGCTGATATGAATTCATCAAAATGTATTAAGGCTGTGTTTAAAGCATAAAGATATATCTTTTTACAAATGTTCCTTCAATCAACAAACATTAATCATATATTATTCTCCAAATAAGGTAGAAAAAAGATACATAAGACATGAGCCCTGCTGAGAAAGAACTTAAAACAACAACAGAATCTAAATGTTGCGTTTTTTCTACCAGTGAGTAATATCTATGTATTCCTATGTTAACATAGGTATACATTATTTTGACTTCTTTTTTATTGATTTTTAGGGAAAGAGGAAGGGAGAGCGAGAAAAAGAAACATGGATGTGAGAGCAAAACATGGAATGGCTGCCTCCTGCATGCCCCCTACCAGGGATGGCATGTTCTCTGACTGGGAATTGAACCGGCAACCTTTCTGCGTACAGTACAATTCCCAACCAAATGAGTCACACCAGCCAGGGCAGGTATGAATTATTTTGAAAGAAAGTGGGAGGTGGAATCCTTCAACAAGTAGAATTTGCTTACTGATTTTACAAAAGAGTAGCAAATAAGAACAAACTAACCTTTTGTTTCATTAAGTATGGCTCTAAATGGTAAGTTCAGATGGAAAATCAATCAGCATTTTAATACACCAAATTAGAGGAAATAAACTTGCTTTATAAAGTTGGGTAAGAAAGTCACCCAGTTACATACTTAAGGAGCTGCATACTAATTAGTTATAGACTCTTAGTTTTTTATTAGTAATATTTTATTTGTTAGGTTTATGGAGTCTATACAGGAAAAAAACAATCCATCAAATAGAAGTGGGATTGGGGTAACTTTGAATTGTACACAGTTTTAAAATAAACTCTATTGTGACCAATTAATCTTATTCCCATGAAATTGGGCTATATGGGTAGATACTTCAAAAATAGATTAATAGAGAAAATTTGTTTGATGGAGTGTTCCATTTTCTTGAAATGGGAGCTATTTTGAACTACTAGGTCATGAAGTAATAACCTATCCTGTGCTTCAACAGATGGCACAATTGAAGGAAGGCCAAGCTCTTTGTTGTAAATGACACACAACTGGACTTAGATGAGCCTGAAAGCCACAGGAAATAGATGCAATGACTTCTCTTTTTGTTTTACTATTACTATTATTAGTATTATTATGTCTCTGAATGATTAGTTCCCTTTCAGAAGTAATTGGCTCTAAGCCTATTATTTTGGACCACCATGAATTCAGTTTTCTAAGATGGGAACTTGGTTTTGTTTTGCCCCCCTTCCTAAATTAGATACATCAGGCATTTATCTGTTCTGTGCCCTGCAAGTTTCTAAATAAGTGTTCTGGAAAAACAAACACAGATATACAAAGTCTGGTGAGTTATAGGAAGGTAGTGGCTTTTGAAATCAATAACAGTGGGAAAACATTATATACTAGAGGCCCAGTGCGTGAATTCATGCAACAGTGGGGTCCTTTGGCCTCACCTGCGGGATCGGGCCAAAACCTGCTCTCTGACATCCCCCAAGGGGTCCCAGATTGGGAGAGGGTGCAGGCCAGGCCAAAGGACCCCACCAGTGCATGATCAGGGCCAGGGGGAGACACAGGAGGTTGCCCAGCCAGGGAAGGACCACGGGAGGGCTCCAGGATGTGTCTGACCCATCTAGCTCAGACCCAAGCAGCAAGCTAACTTACCGGTTGGAGCATCTGCCCCCTGGTGGTCAGTACACATCATAGCAAGCGGTTGAGTGGCCTTAGCATATCATTAGCATATTAGACTTTAATTGGTTGAACAGCCAACCAATTGACTGAGCACTTAGCATATTAGGCTTTTATTATATAGGATTACACTTTAATTGGTTGAACTGCCAACTGAACGACTGGACACTTAGCATATTAGGCTTTTATAATATAGGATCATACATTTTTCTCAAAGATTCAGAGTATTTCCTAAAATCAGTTAAGTCCTATATTAAGAACTGTTACGTTGTTTGATGCTGTGTTTCTCCAATTTTCAAATCAAGAAATCATTTTTGTATGTTACAGTTTTATATGTCTTGGGCCTTTGAATAATGGACTACAGTTCCATAAATAGCAGTGTCAAGAAACAGTATGTTGGGAGTAGTTTGTGGGAGGAAAGCATGTTTCCTATCCTGAGCAAATAGATGTATTCTGACATGTAAGCCTGCTTCACTTTTGGCATTGGAAGGCAAAATGAATTGCCTTCCAGAATGATATCATTATTATTAGTGTTCTCACCATAGCAACACCATTATATTACAGATCCATTTATAGATAGGTGCTATGCCAAGCAAAATAGAACTATGGTCCCCGGTATACAACTAATATGGAGTCTTCAAAGGCAAATATAATAGTTGCTCCAATTCTATAATTGATTTTGGTGGAGAATTTGCCTACTTTAGGCAGTAGTCTGAATTCCTTTTACAATTTTATTGGATATCCTGAAACCAGCAAAAAGACAAAATGCCCCTTTCCCATTTTCTGAGATGATGGAGAAGCAATCCTTCTGATTTCTGCATTTAAAAAAAATTACATGTGTAATTTGAAGAACTAAGAAACATTACTCCTGCCAAACATCTCTTTGACATGCTAGCATTAAAAATGATTTGGTAACCACACTGCTATTAAAATGTTTTTAAAAATGTTTTTATTGCAGAGAGAGGAGGCATTTTCTTAAGAGATTTGATAGTATACCTGCTTGAGATGCCTGTTCCAAATTTCTGGAGAGGGAGGGAGAGATAGAAACATCAATGATGAGAGAGAATCATCAATCAGCTGGGGATCAAATCTGAAACCCGGGCATGTGTCCTGACCTGGAATCAAACCATGATCTCCTGGTCCATAGGTGGACGCTCAACCACTAAGCAACACCTGCCTGGCTTAAAATTGTTTGTGTATCTCATCTCTTGCAAAAAAAACAAGAGAAAAAATGTATTAAACCATTTTGTCATTTCTTGGTGCTATTTACATGTGTTCTTTTTTTCCCACTTCTCTTCTGTAGATTAGCAAAAAGCAGCTAAAAAGTGAAGATTTAAATGAAACTTGGAAAGTGGAGGCACAAAAGGAAGAAAAATGAAATTTTAGTGTCTCTCTGATCCGACTTTGCATGTTGGCTCTGCCACTGAGCAGTGCACTGGGAGTTGCATTCTAATCCTCAGATTATTTGTAAAATAGTGATGTAAATAAATGACCTACCATATATAATTGCTCTGAGTATTATGTAAAATTATTTATGCAATAGGGAACCACGAATAATAGCTAGTGCTTTCTGAAAGTTCACAATGTATCAAAACCTTTTTAACACATTTAATATTCAGGACATTGCTATAAGGTAGGCACTATCATTGTCATTTGCATTTTACAAGTGAGAAAATGAAGGAGCTTAAAAGGTTAATAACTTTATCAAATTCACACAGCTAGCAGGAGCTAGAAGTAGAATTGATACAGTCTAATTCTAGAGATGGGACTCTTAACCACTTCAGTAATTCTTGATCAAACATCATTAGTTTATTGTCAGTTCTCTTCAATCACTATTTTACCCATGGCCTACTTTATACATATTTTTATATAATTATATTCTGATACAATCCCTGGCATACAATATCTGTACACTGAATGCAAAAAATTTAGACAACTATCCTGTATAATTTTAAAAATTCTGTATAATTTGGATAAAGCAAAATATTTTGTGATATTTTAATGAATATATAATAAACATATTATTTGCACTTTATTAGAGGAATTTAATCTAGTTTAGGGAAGGGCAAACTACCTCCCATAAGCCAGATATAATCCTGCTGCCAGTTTTTATGTTGCCTGTGGACTAAGAATAGTTTTTATATTTTCAAATGCTTGAAAAGTAATAAAGAAAAAATATTTGGTGACATATTAAAATTATATCATATTCAAATTTCAGTGTCTATAAAATTTTAAATTTTATCAATAGAAATTTTTAGAAATTTATTTTCTCTCTTGTTTTATACATGTGATCTACATAATATATATGTGCATATCTACATATTACCCTAGATTTTCCATCTTAGTACACAAAGTCAAAAATCCTATCTAATAAAGCAGAAATATGCTAATTGATCCTCACGCCGTCGCAAAGATGGCAGCGCCCACAGCCAATAAGGAGGGAACATGCTAATTGACTGCCCCACCCTCAAAGATGGCGGCGCTCACAGCCACAAGTTGGCGGCACCCAGTCCCCTCAGCCCACTGGGGTGGCAGGTGCACGGCAAGGACACTCTGCACGCCTACCTCCGGAGTCCCCCAATCCCCTCAGTCCCCCAGCTGCCCAGGGCTGGTCCAAGATGCAGGCAAGCCTCAGATGGCAGCTGTCCAGCTGCCCACGGCCGGCCCGAGGCACAGGCAAGCCTCGGATGGCAGCTGCCAAAGCACCCAGGTCCACCCCAAGGTGCAGGCAAGCCTCAAATGGCAGCTGCCCAGCCGCCCAGCGCTGCCTGAGGCTCAGATAACCAGGGCCTGCTGAGGCTTGTGCTGCCGGCAGTGGCAGCAGCAGAGGTGTGATGGGGCATCTCCTTCCCCTGATCGCCGGGTCACCTCCTGCCCCTGAGGGCTCCCGGACTGTGAGAGGGGGCAGGCCGGGCTGAGGGTCCCCCTGTCCAGTGCATGAATTTTCATGCACCGGGCCTCTAGTGTGTATTATAACAGAGAAAATGTTTCCTGACCACTTGATTCTATCTAGTTCAACAGTATCATCATAGGTGTGAAAATTGGGACTCACCAGCACTAAGAGCCTTACCTAGGATCAGAGCTAGAGAAGAACCCAGTCAGAATTTAAGGCCGTCTGACCACAGGCTCAATGTTTTGGACCCCATTTATGATTCCAAAGACTGAACTCAGTAGCACCATGAGGCTGTGTTGTGAGGCACTAATAGAGCTCTCCATGGCTTTTAATTTTCCTTTTAAAAATAAACTGAGTATTTACAACAGGGCATTACACATATGCAGAAAGAATTAAGCCACTCAGAGCTTATGAAAAGGTAAGACTATCCTAGTACAATGTCCAAAATGAATATTTGAATTGCAGCAGGACTAAAATAAAATGAAAAGTAATCACAATTTACTTAGAAGATTAACTTCAATTACACTTGCATTGTTAGGGATTAGAGACTGTGATGGTGAGCTGAATGATGTGGATAAAATGGTTGGTTATATGAAGAAAACATGAAATCTTTGTTATTGTGCTGTCTACACAAAGGTTGGACTAAATACCACATGTGGCCTAGTTTTTTTGAGATTACCAGATCACAGAGTTGCCTACAAGCCAGGGTGAAATAAAAGCTTCCAAAAAAGTGCCCCCTTTGAATAACTACCAAATAAAAATCACCTGATTCTCATTCTTGTCTTACTGATTCCTAAAGTTAATCTTTCTTTGCCAGAAATCTTTCTACTTGTCTAAAAAATAAAGTTAAGTGTCTTTTGTCACTGGTAATGAATATGACTTATTTCCCTCTCATGCAGAAATATTCTTACTAAAGCAAAAAACCTAAGCATTTCAATTTTAAGTTTACGTTTGCACCTTTATGTCACAAGCTCCTTTTATTATCTTTTTCCACACGGTTATTGTCTATTTCCAATTGATTTGTAACAATAAATATTTTGCTAGGTTTTACATGGTTTTCTGGTTTGAGGGAAAATGTATACATATTACACATGTTTCATACCTTTCCTGTATGATTTCTTTCTAAAATCCAGTTTATATTCAATTGTCAATAAGTCTGCCCTGAAGGTAGAGTGTAACAGTAAAATGCAACTTTAGGCATAGTTTTTATTTCTATAAAAATGGAGCCATCAATAAAAGACTAATGATGAACCCCAAGTCTATATATTCCTCCCTAGACTCTCTCTGAGCTCCATATTTCCATGTCTAACAGCCCACCCAGAATATGTATACAGGCATCTCAAAGTTAACATGCTCAAACTCTAACCAGAACCTAAAACCTGCTTCCTCTAGCCTTTTCTTCTGTACACACACACACACACACACACACACACACACACACACACACACACACAACTATTTATCCTTTCCTTTACTCCCACCTCTGCTCTAATACAGAGTTCTTTGGGACACTAAACATTTACCATCCAGCCTCCTTCTGTCCGCTGCTACCACTACTGCCCAAGACACCATCATGTCCTTCCCAAACTTTGCAATAGCAGCTCCTTGCCTTCTATTTTTGCCCCCTATAATTGACTTTCAAAACTAAGTCAAAATAACTACTTAAATATACTATTTGGATCATATCACTTGGCTGCATAAAACTCTGTTATACTTGAACTAACATCTAAATTCCATGGTATGGCTTATAAGGCATTATCTGGCTATTCTCTACCTCTTCAACTTCATCTCTGCCTTTGGTCAAATATCAGCTAATCTTGCCTTCTTTTTAATCATTTTTATTCGTTTCCTTTATATTGAATGTTAACAAAATAATACAGATTTCAGGTGCACAACTCTGCCACACATTTTCTATACACTGTATTGTGTGTTCACCAAACCAAGTCAAGTCTCTGTCTATCACAATTTCTAATCCTTAAACAGCCATGCACAACTTTTAATCAGGATGTTTTGTCCTTGCTAATTTATTTTCCATGACTCCTCTTTCTCCTAATATTCAAATAATTGTCTCATCATTTTTCACTCGGTTCATGGAATATCTCCTCAGAGAGGACTTCTATGACCACCCTAAATAAGAAATACCATCACCCCCTTCCACTTTATTTTATCCATAGCTCTTCATTATACAAGTTTATTTTAACCATTATTTTTGTTTATTTTTTCTTTAATCCCAGACAGAACGTAAATTTAGATGAGGAGAGATCTAGTCTGTTCTCTTTGGCTTTTGAACCTCTGCATAGATGCCTGGCATATAGTAGCTGATCAATAAATATGTTTACATTGATTACAAAATAAAATTTTCATTATTCCCAGGTTTTTTTTTTTTCTTCTTTTGTTGTTGTTCTTGTTTTCTGATTTTGGCTTAAGTTGTATCTCCCTAACAATACTATGTTGCCTCCTTGAAATACCTGGAGGTAAGTGGTACATATATCACTGATAATTGTATTACTCTTGAAGAATACAATATAAAGTTTGTAGTAAAAATATTTCTCAATCATTGTCTAATAGCCAACATATCCAGGGACTGAAATTTCTTTTCTTGAAATATGTCATAGTGGTTTAAGATGTTAGGAACTAAATGAAACATATTTATAAAATAGAACAATTCTATTTCCAGTCTGTGTATCTGATTACTCGCCAATTGTGTAAATTGAGCTTGCAGAAATGTTAATTTTATAGGCACCCTATTAGTAATCCATGTGAAAAGGCTAAAAAATATTATAAAAAACTGGCATAGATAGTTTGGGGCTAGCTATAAGTTATGTCATGCTTATGCAAATGTTAAAAAAAGTGCTCTGACCTGACTTTCTTCTTAATTTAATGTTATAAATTTAAGTAAAAGAGTAACACGATATTCCATGTAATTCATTTCTTGGGGATTATTGCTGTTTTCAGCTGTTGGTTTCTTGGCTTCAAGTCTTACTTTTCATAATATTATACCTTAAGATGCAATACCCTTCTGGAATACTCTGCTTCTTATGTCTTAATGTTTAACATACAAAATACCATCTGTAACATGAAATCTGGTTGTTGGAGAGCTGACCATTTGGGTGAAAAATACAAATGTCATCCAAAGTTTTGCTGAAAAGTTAAAAAAAATGTAACATTTTCTGACTAAAAACAAACTAATAAGGTTAAACTCTCTCATTAAAATATTGAGACACTGAAAAACATTTAGTCATTTAGGAAATAGGGATAAACCACATTAAGCTCTTTAATAATTTCATTCCCTTTAAATTCAACTGATGATGGGTAACATCAAATTAGACTAATTATTTAGGAATTTTGAAATGTTTACTAACATACATTTTCAACTCGATAATGACAAAGCCACAGTCAGCCATTTGTTATATGACACCAAAACAAATCCAGTGCTAAATATATCCAAGTAAATAAAGTTAACTGAACTTACACTGTATCAAATTAGCTACAAATATTATCTAACTGAATAGGAATTAGCAAATAATTATTATGTGACATACTTTAACGTATTATATAACAAAATTTTAGATATAATAATTTAGTCATGTAGAATTTCTTGTAATTATATAAAATAATGACCTGGATTTCAATAAATATAAATACCTGGATTAAAACAGGTAGATTTTACTGTGGTGTGTAGAAAATGGCATTATTTCAAATTAATTTACTATTTTGTAACCTTGTTATTTTATGGAAGTAGCAAAATGTTCTACGTATGTACACATAATACTATTTAAATCATATTATTATCTCAATAATGAGTATTATTTTCTCATATCATGCAGTTTGAAAATGTTAAAAATATATTGATTTTAAAAAGAAAAGTGCACAATAAATATCACAAAATCTGGTAAGAGTCATTATATTATATGGTAATAGTGACCCTTTTCTGCTCATCCCCTGTTTGTGAGAGACAGAAAGTGCTTCATTGAAAACACTATGGATTGACCATTTATTATCTATATTTGAAGCAATTCTCATGTTTCACTATGTATTGACTTTTTCTATTGATAGACTGCAGCTGGACATGTTTCCTTCCTGTAATTTTCTTCCAAGGAAAGAAATGGAGTTAGAGTAAATGGAATAAAGTATAGAACTGACACAATGCATGGTTTGCTTACTGCTTTCTGCTTGTTAAACCTTTGTACTTATGCATCTGGAACAAAATAGTTAGTAATTGAATATTAGGTTTTACTAAACAAGCAATAGCTTTGGGATTATTAGCTTTACAGTAAAATTGACAAAGTATATAATAATATATTAATGTTTCTATAATCTATTTTATATATAATATAAACACCTAAATTTCTAGAGACAACTCTTTTGAAATTCTTATGATATTATATAACATAGTTTATTCAGTGTTATTAACTCATATTGGATTTCTCAAATAACTAAAATTGGAAAATTATCATTCACCTGTTAAGATACAAACTGGTTTGATTGGTTCATTTTAGAAGGATTAGTCAGAAAACTCTTACTGACATTAAAATTAGACATTTTCCCTATTTTACAAAGAAAATTGAACCCAGTAAAGGATTTAAAGCGCTTCTTTCATTTTACATCACTGTTTTAAAATTTTAAACTATTTGTATAATAGTTAGTAAAAATGATCGACAACTGCAATTTTCCAAATGGCCAAAAACATCACATACTTAAAAGAAAGAAACACAAAATTATAGTGGCAGCCTTTAAAAACTGCCAGTGATATACTACTTTATAATTACAATGATGTATATATCTCATCTTTGCAGGTCATAAACTTCTTGAGATTAGAACTGCCTTATTTTCTTTTCCTAAGAGAATGTCTACAATATTTTTCATGTAGTAATTGCCAATTGAACATTTATGTTCTAAAGTCTTCAAAATTCTGTGAAATTTTAGATAATTCTTCTCCAGTAATCTTTGTGCAAAGTTCAAGCAGGAAATATAATTATATTTCAAGTATGTAATGTAATATATATTTAGCAATTAAATGAAAGGAGAAGAGTAATTAATTAGACAAAAGTGAGGTCTCAGTCAATAAAGTGAAATTGCCAGGCAATTGAGGCCAACGGGTTATCCTGGGTTTCAGTACCTAAGATGATTTCTTCAGTGGTCCATTTCATTATAAAATTATAGTTGTTAAACACTTAATTTGTTATTATGTT
Organism: Ia io; assembly: GCA_025583905.1. Classification (NCBI taxonomy): domain Eukaryota; kingdom Metazoa; phylum Chordata; class Mammalia; order Chiroptera; family Vespertilionidae; genus Ia; species Ia io. Next base: position 55,104,514 of record JAJQQW010000003.1, read on the forward strand.
AACTATCTAACTTTTTCTGAAACCCAACCATATTTCAATAGGCCACAATAGAGTCAATTTTGGTTCAGTTTTCAAAATTGTCTTGGCTGTAATATGTGCTTTCCTAAAGCTATTTAGTGGCCTTTCTTTAAGTTTCAATGCCAAGAATTTCTTGCCACATGTCCTGTTTCTTTTAATGATAAGAGTTTTGGCAACTTTATAGATAAAAGAAAATGCCATGGGATTATATGAAAGTTATTTATTTTATCCTTTTTTTAATGGATCAAGGCCACATTGAAGCAGATCATATAACAAAAATCTTGAGTATTTATTTACTGATTCTGTTGATATTATACAGAGTTCATCTTTTAAAAACTAAATATGTTGCATTTGGAATAGACCGCAATAGAGAGAAAATGGACCAAAAGTTAATGCATGCCAAAATTAAATTTTTAGCACATTTTATATTTCCATTTTCTTCAAATAAGCACACAAATAAAAATGGTATTCATAAATAAGCTAGCAAAAAAGCAAAATTGGAAAACACTCTACTTAATATTCTGCAAACACATTGAAAACACACACTTCTGTGTTCACCCTTACAGATTCATCCGTCTCTTTGTGCATACCAAAAAACATTTATTAGTAACCTAGAAAAAGCGATATTGACAAACTGTCCTTGGAATCACCAATATAATTTTAATACTTTCTAAAATGCCTGACAATTCTAATTATATCTTCTATAAATACTGTTAAGAAAAATAATCATGTTATGTTGATGTTAAATAAACTATTCCAGCTTCCTCTTAGGTAAACATGTAAAAATGGGTAAATGATAAATTTCTATGGCAACAACTTAAATTTTAAGATATTCTTAGTTACAGCAGCCATCACAGAATCTACTACTTTCTTTAAAGAATGGAACTAAACAAAATATCTCTTTCTTTTCTCCTTTTCCACCTGGCACAACTACAATCTCCTTTACTTTGATAAATTAAAGGATGATATAACTGGAAACAAGGTATCTCAACAAAAGCAAATGACAACTACAGTTATGTGAGCATTTTATGTAAAAATAAACAAAAACAAGAAGCTAAACACATCTAAATGATAATTATATGGTGAGACCATATGTATTATGCATCCTTCAAACCACATATAAGCATATATAAAAGTTTATATACGTAACTCTGATCAAGATACTTATCAAAATAAATAAAACACTCTCAAAATAATATATGTTCTTTTATATGTGCCATTGGACATCTTTTCTACATAAATTTTAACAAGTATTATTATATATTAAATATTTGATGACCCTAATATTTTAGAATCAATGTATAGATAGTTTAGATTTAATCATATGAATCTTTATAATTCTTAAATTCATATAGCATATTCATCTTTTTTTCTTATTTGTAAGTCTTCTTACACACTCTTGGAGAACATCTCTTCTAAATGTAGGATGACTATCTTTTGTTACAAGACATACTGGATATATAAAGGGCCACCAATACATACTCAAATAAGAAGACACAACCTAGGTTCTTTATTTGGAATATTATATTTTAAAAAGTCATCAGGTAAATATGAATGACTATTCATAGAATGAGGTGTTGAAGTTTAAATCCAGCTCCACTATTTAACAGTTATGAATTGAGTTATTGCTTATTCTTCTTTAGCTTCATTATTCTCATTGGTATAATGGAAATAGCAATATTTTATTAAACTATTTTGTGCTTGGGATAGTTAAATTAAATCATTATGTAAACCAATGAGTACCACATGCCTGGTACTCAATGACCACTCAAAGCTAATATTTTAAGAATAATTTTAACCCTTTAACCTTATCTTTAATATTATAATTTTTAAAATTAGTATGAAGAAAGGCTCTTGCCCCAGTGCACCCTGTGAGAAGGTTCTAGTTCTATGAGAAGTTCTAGTTTCATGACTTATATTAATTATGTATCAGTTTTAAAAATTACTATCATGCCTCACTAGGTATTTTTAGTTAAGTGTCACTTTCCACCAGAGACTTAGAACATCTGCCATCTTTTCTTTGTCTTCTTAAGGTCATAATACGGTCAAATACCTGGCTCTTCCCTTTCTCCAAATTTTCCATCACAAATAAATCTGTCCATTGCTCACCAGAAACCCAGTTGTACTTCCCATGAAAGGAATTAAGGCCTTCATATGAATAATAAATAAAAAGCAACTTATAATATTTGTAGGTTACAATTTCACCACTATGAAATGTAGTCCACAAACAAAAGAATCAAGAGAGAAAATGATGAATGGCCTTAGGAATAGTCATGGTTTATAATAAAGATTTTTATTTAAAAAGCATTAAAATAAATAATACATACTCCAGAACATCACTGTCACTGTTCTGGGAAATTACTTCTCTTTAGAATATGAGTTCTAGAAGGCCAATCTTCTTACAACTGCTCTGGGGGCTTTCATTTGCTCCTTTACAATCTACATAGATATATTTTTTTCTTGATCTGTGGTCTGCAGTCTTTTAACACTTCTCAATGGTGGATATGTGGTGGAATGCAGACCCCATCAATATGTGTAGTTTTGTTTGCTTTTTGTCCCTTAACTGCTGATAAAGCAGACCACTTGGAAATCCCAGAGGAACAAAATTAAGGCCAGAGTTACATTGGCTCCTAAAATTCAAATAGTTCAATGTTGTTTTTTGTTAATTACTGAGTCACAACCAGAAATCCAAATGATGGGATAAAAACACTTCTTTAGGATAATGATTGATTTCCATAAAGATAAGTGTTTTAACAAATTTCAATATGCAGTTGCTGGGGCGGGCAGGGTGGGTGGGCATTAATTAGTTTTACTGTTTTCAGCAGATGTTGAATTCAAAATGCCAGCAGCATCTCAAATGCCAGTCATTAAGGCTGTCTTGCATTGAAGAATGCTGACCAATGAAATCTCCACTCTGTTTAATGAGACCGATCTAGGCAGAGTCAATTAAATCAAATCTTTACTAACATCCTCAGTATATCTGCAGTGTGTGCAGCAGCAGAAAAGCAGCAGGAGGGATTTCCAGTGTTAATAAAGGGATCCACTGCCGCATAAGGGAAGGGGAAAAGAGGGAGGGCGCTGTTGGGGGAAGACCTTACTTAATCCACAGGAAAATCTGGAAAAGTCGGGGCGGGGATAGAGGGGGAAGGGACGGGAACTACTAAAAGGTAAAAGCTAAGTAAAAGGATTAGAGAAAGAGCTTTAAAGCAGCTCTGGAAGGGATCCACCCCCACCCTTCCCCCTCCCCTGTCCCTTCCACCGCAAATCCAGTTTACCAGTTGCAAATATGAAGCTGGAAAAATGTAAGGACCAAGAGTTGAAAACATTTTCACTTTAATACTGAAAAAATATGCCATTATAAAATCCTTGAATAGAATTAGTAAGTTTCACGTGCTTCCTCGGTTCTTTTTCCTACTTTGTAAGTAAGATTTACACCAGCACAGAATTGCTACCATAGGATCGCAGCCTAAGCACTAGAGTGACATTAATTGGTCATGCTTAACTGCCTCAAAATCTTTTCTTTTTTCTTAGTTTTAATAATTACACCGATACTATAATAGAAACCATGGGTACTTATTTTACATTCAGATGGAAGGCCTTATTGGAAATGTATAGAAAAATATCCCCCCTTCAAAACAAAAAAATAAAACCGAAACAAACATCACCATCAGAATAAAAGGACGAACCCAAAACAACCCAGGAAAACGCCTCTCAACAAAATACATTTTTAACTCAGAAAATGGACTGATGACGAATCATGCAAATGTCTTAAATAAAACCTTAACATTTTTTTTTTCCACAGTAAACATACTCTCTGAACTGCCTACCGATCACAAATAATGGCGAAATGGCACTTCTGATTATACTGTACTTGTGTATAGAAAGTTTGATACGATGGGACTTATCAGGGAAGAGGGTGGGTGCTGTGAACTGACGCTCTCTCCAGTCGCCGGGGAGGGCAGCGTCCCTGGAGCGCGTGGATTCCATGCGAGCCATGCAGCACTTTTTGTGTTTTTTTTTTTTTCTCAGAAGTCAAAGTTATTTATTTACAATACATTCATGCCTTCGTGCAACTGCCCATCCCTGCGTCGCCAACGGGGAACGATCACGCCCCCTCCTCGCGGGGCTAATCCACGGGGGAAAAATAGATATCTATCTCTCTATATAGATGTGGGTATGTGTATATATGTACAGGACCACGACAGCCATCCCCCACCAGTTCCTCCGCTGAGGGCCCGGGCACTGTGGGTCTTTGAGCAGGGCCCCTGCTGGGCTTTGTCTAAAGGGGCTCTCGGCTGGGCTGGCAGCAAAGAGCGATTTGGCAGCGCTCTCCCAGCCACAGTCTGCTCTTTGTTTCCAGGAGGGAGCTCAGGAGACAGACCCTCTCCGTGGAGCGAGTTCACAGTTATTTATTTACTTATGTCCATCAAGCCTCGGGGCGCACTGGACTTGGGTCTGGGCTTCAATGACCCCTGGGATGTTGGCCAGGGGAGGGAGCATCGCCTCCCCCCTCCCCTGCTCCCACCGGCGTTGGGGTCTTAGTCTGAGAGCGAGTGGGAGCCACAGTCATACACTCTGTGCGCCCCATCCGCGCTGTAAGGCCCGTTGTGCCAGTAGGAAGAGTCACAGACTGTCTGTAGGGAATTGATTTCGGACGCAGAGGAGTTGGCATCTCTCCTCTTGGACCGCTTGCGATTCCTCAGGATAAACACGAGCATGCCCACCACGGTGAAGGCGGAGGTGACGAACACCAGCAGCAGTCCCGGGACCAGCACGGAGATGGACACCCTGCTGGTGTCCAGGTAGGAGTTGGAGTGCGTCCCGGTCTCCGCCAACCCGGTGCTGTTTTTACTGTGCGAAGTGAGCGTGGGCGAGACCCTCGCGTACAGCTGCGGGCAGATCTCGTCGTTGGAGAGGAGCATGACATCCTTCCGAAAGAAGTTCACCGGCGTCTCGCACTTGAGGTCGCTCATCAGCACTTCGGAACCCAGGCGCTCTGCCCATTGCTTGAAAGGCACGATGGTGCAGGAGCACTCCCACGGGTTCCCGTGCAGGTCGATCTGGATGATGGAAGTTAACTGGTCCAGCACCCCTGCCACCGGGAGGTACATGAAGTAATTATTGTGCAGGCTGAGCTTCGAGAGCGAGACCCCGGCGAACACGTCCACGGGGAGGGACCTCAGCAAGTTGTTGTTGAGAATGAGGATCCTCAGTTTGGGCATGGCGTGGAAGGTGCCCGGGAGGACGAGCTGGATCGCGTTGTACTCCACGTTCAAGTACTCGAGGTTTTGCAGCCCCGCAAATTTCTCCCGGGACAGTGTGTCCAGGTAGTTGCTATCCATATACAGCCACCGGAGGTCCAAAAGGTTCTTAAAAGTATTGTTTTCTACAGTGGCGATGTTATTGTTGCCCAGGTCCAACAGAATGAGATTCTTGTAATCCACAAAGTGCGACTTGCGGATGCTGTGGATCTTGTTATCTCGCAGGAAAAGCTCCTGCACGTTGGAGAGCTTGGGCTTCAAATCAGCCAAGCTGCTCACGTTCCGGTTGTTGCAGTTCATCTTTAAGCCGGACCCCGGGACTTGGTCGCAGCTGCAGCCCCCAGGGCAGGGCAAGCCATTGGCTGGGGGTTTGTTTCGGGCGCTGCCCGTCGCTATCGCTGCCGTGGGTCTGATTTTGATCTGCCAGTTGCCTGGGATCTTTGTACCTCCGTTCGGAGCAGAGCCTGGGGTGGCATGATCCTCTTGCCCATTTGTCTTGAAAGGAGTTGGCAGGGGGCCAGGAGCGAAGGTCTCTTCTTGGGCAGGGGGCGCCGGAAGACTAGAATCCACTCTGTTTTTCAAAGGACACAAGTCCTGTTCGGTGGTTTCATTGAGGTCTTTACCCTGCAGTCTGGTGGGGGCTTCGCAGACCACTCGGCCGATGAGGGCATTTTTGGGAATGTTTTCGAGCCATTCTTTCAGGGAGAGCAGATCGCAGGTGCAGTCCCACGGGTTATCCTCTAGCAGGATCTCAGCAATGCCAGGGATTTGCTCCAAGACCTCCTCATAGGGCAGCGTCTTCAGCCTGTTTCCCCGGAGGTCGAGGTGGGTGATGGGCACGTACTGGAACACGTTGGCAGGTAGGGTGCTGATGAGATTGTCGTTTAAAATGAGCACCTCCAGCTTGTTCAAGTCTTGGAAGGCCCCCGGGTCTATATCCCGTAACAAATTAAAATCAGCCTGGAGGTATTCCAGATCGTCCAGCCCCAGAAAAGTCTGCTTCCGAAAAGACTTGATCTTGTTGTTGTTGATATGCAGCCTTTTCACCAGCTGCAGCCCCAGAAAAGCCCCAGGAACGATTTCATGCAAGCCATTGTTTTCCATGTGCAAACTAACCGCATTATAGAAGTTAGCAAACTCATTAGGGAAAAGTCGAGTGAGGGAATTGCCATGCAGAAATAGATGGTAAAACTGGGAAGTCGGGGCTGTGAAACGCTGCAGACTTGTAAAGCCCTTTTTTTCACAGTCTACGTGGAGGTCCCCTTCTATCTCATTGCAGGAACAGATCTTCTCTTTGCAAACGTCCCCTGTAACGTTTCCAGCGGCAAAACAAAGAGACGTCTCCAGCAACAGAATCCAAAGCAGCATTTTTAAAGCGAGCAATTCATCCCGATCTCATCACAAAGTAACAGCGACCATCCTGCTCGCCACAGACACAATTCAAGTTCATTTAGTGCTCCAATGTCCGAACCCAGGGAAGGAGAAGAAAAGGGTTTGGGGGGGTGGGGGTGGATTCCTTCCTCCCTAACCCCCCCGCACTGCAACAACCCAGGCGCCAGTCAATAATTATACCCACAAACTATCCAGGCACGTAGTGCAAGGCAAGCGGAAAAAAAAAAAAAAAAAAGTAGAAAAATAACCCCACTCTCCCTAAACCTTAAAAAAAAAAAAAAAGAGGTTAAATATATACGTATAAATTAAAAATGCACACTTAACAGAATCCCATCTAGTGGTCTTCACTAATGAAAGGGAACAATGCTAGCAATTAGAAGCAAGTGCATGTTAGAGAAACAAGCAGAGGGTTTGCAGCGTAGTACAGGCGCACTGCCTGTGCATGGCTGTGCGTCGGACTGACCTTGCCTCTGATACAAAGCAGGGGTTTTCGGCGGCTTCTGATGGTGAGGCTGCTGATGGAGTTCTTGCTGTAGCTGTGGGTTGCGGAGAAGTCCCCCCCCAAGGTGCTGTCCAGTCCCCCCGGTGCTGAAATCACTCTCGACCGAAACACTCACGCTGCTGAACCAATGGCGCTGGAAAATTTCCGCAATCGCTGCGTTTTGTGGCTGTCCATCCTTTTCGTTTCCTTCCCTTCGGGTCCTCTTTAGCCTTTTTCCCCCCACCCCTGGGCTCTGGATCTCGGTTACAAGCTCGTTTCTTGTTCTCCTTCTCTTGCTTCTGCTCTTTCGGAATTACGTGGAGGGGGCGGAGGGCGGGGGGCGAGTTGTCTGAGGGAGGAAGAGAGCGCGAGAATGGGGAGGGGAGAAAGAAGAGAGTTGCTAAGAAGCTCTGCTCGTTCCAGCCTGGTGCACTCTGAAAGATCTGACACCCTCTGCTGATCTGCAGTAGCAAAAATCCATCTGGTGAGGGAATGCTGAAGGAAAAAAAAATCAATCCACGTACAGGGCAAGCGTTAAAAATGTGGGCATTAAAGGCTGTCGATCCACGTAGACGCTTTTATTTTAAATGGATTATTTAATTATTTTTGCTTGCTGGAAACTTTACCCTTTCCTTTCCTTAATGACCTCGCAGCACCCACTAGCTCCAGTGTTTGGAAAAGAGTGCTTTTAAAACATTTATTTCCCAATGGCTTGAATAAAATTAGTGTCAGGGTGTCAAGCGAACAGTAATTTGAGGTAATTATACTGCACGCCATTTTCATCGGTGCTTTAAATGCGTTTCTTCCGTCACTGCAGTACAGTGTGTTTTATGCTACTTGAGGTCTTTGAAACCTTTTTTTATTTGGTATGTGGAAAGTGACTATTGGAAACATATATTCATATCACATATATTTTATATAATAGCATAATTGGGTATGGGCTTTTTGTTGCAAGGTATATAATTTAAGCACATTCTTTTCTTTTTAAAACTTGATATAGAATTTTTAGTCAATTTGGTCATTGAGAGTTAGAGGTTTCTCTGATTTTTCTTAAATGTGATTTGTCTGCAGGGTGAAAATACAATGCTCACTAACGTCTTTGATTCCAGATCTGAAAGATTTCACTGAGAACCGGAAAAGGAGGGAGGGGGCAGGGAAAAATCCCAGTTTGATACCTGAGTGCTCTTAAAAATCCACTGGCAGACAGCATGCACAGGCCACCCACACAACTCCCCCCGCCCCCCCTCCCCCACACACACTCATACACTCTCACAGTCACTGGCTCACAAAGTTTCCACATCCGTTCCGACGGATTAAAAAATGCATACAAGTAAATAACCAGTTGCATTTTGAGAGGAGATAGCAATCTGTGGTCTATAGCAATCTGTTGTCTCTAAGGCTTGGGGTGGGGGGATTCTATCTCCGGGTAGCAGGCAGTGGCTCCCTTGCTTATGACGGTGGGGTCACCGAGCTGAGGGAGAGCAATTCACAGGCTTTTCCGAGGGAAAGGGGATTGCCAGGTCCCTCAAACTTTGAAGGAGCTTATAAAAACCAAGTTCTACAAACATCTGTGACAGGAGAGAATGAGAAAGTGCTGCTTCTCAGAAGGCTATTTTGCTGACTTTTCTAATAAGAATCGACACCTTTTCCCTCACTGCATTCCAAAAAGTGTGTGCATCATTTTAGGATTTGAATTTAAAGGACTTTTTTTTTTTTTTTAAATGTTGTTTGGTTCTTTCTTCAATCAAAACAGAGATCATATGTTTACATCAGTTTCCCTTTTAATTAGGTTTTACAGGAGTTGGACAGCTGTTACAAGCTTGCTAATCTGCTTAAAGATCAAATATTCAAGGATGTGTGCATTTTTAAAAGACTAGGGAATGAAAGATTTTGGGCCCGGTTTGGGTTCTTGGTTCAAAAGCTGATTCTCAAAGGGGGTTCATATCTATATGTAATATTTTCATATAATCAAATGCTGTGTTGTCATCTTCTGGTGAAATTCAGTGGGGGTGTAGATAAAGACACAGGTTGATATGGGAAGTGTGTGTGTGTGTGTGTGTGTGTGTGAGAGAGAGAGAGAGAGAGAGAGAGAGAGAGAGAGAGACCTTTTTCAGGCAGCCTATTCAATTGCTAAAACAATTCCATTCTTATTTAATTTAACCCATTACTGTATGTAGAAAGAAGAAAAAAATCATAATCAATTTGAAATGATTTCACTTACAAAATGTGATGCAGTTGAGAACTGCAAATGTGAAGGAGGAATTAGTTAAACTGAAGAAAAATATATTTATATTTTATTTTTTGTAATTGTACTCAGGCCTGAAACTTTTTGTCCCCAGAAACCAAACTGAGAAAGGAGGGTGCTTCATGCAGTGTCTGTGATTGATAGGAGGAAAGACTTGAAGAAGAGACAGAAAAAATGCTGGCTGCTTAGGAAGAAAAATATTGATGGTAATCATCTAAAATCACACTTTTAAAATTAATTGGTTACTTGTTTATTCCACTTGCTAAATAAATACTTGATGTGAAAAGACCCAAATAACATATTTAAGTTGATTTTAAGTGAACAGAATTGATGTAACAAACAATTGGTATTCAGATTTTACCCTCCTCCCTCACCCATTAAACTCTGTATCTTCCTCATAACTGATTGCTCTTTCCTCTCAAAGCATCAATCACATTAGTATACTGAACATTTACAGTCAGGATTTTCCTATTTAGATATTTTACAATTTTTCCCACCCTCCCCTCCTCAAATAGTTTGTTATCTCTGCACTGTAAGAAAGAAGTGTGGTAGTGCTCAAATGAGGAACCACATCTCAGAAGAAAGTATGAAAGGTATATCACCTATATAAAGATAACCACTGCAAAACTGCAAGCAAAGAATAGAGACAAGCACATATCCTTCTACTGAAAATCTACCCTCACTAATGAGCTAAGATATGGGAATAATTTTCATATTAAATACAGGGTGTCCCCAAAACTGTATATATACTTAATAATAGCTGATTCTATTATATTTTATAAATTAAATGTATTTTAACAAGCACTGCCTTTATAATTATTCAAAGTGTGTATACATTTTTGGGGGGACACCTGTATGTTTTAGGGAAATAAAGTGGTCTAGAAAAGCATACGCACCACTTCAAAGGCTAACTCTTGCAATACACATAACAGTAAATTTATTTAAAGGAAATTTAAAAATATGGGAATGTGTACATGATCTAAACATTTCTAATGCCTTAGGGGAGCATTTCTTAGGCATGAACTCTTCTTAAAAGGGTTCTACTATATCTATTTGAGCTCAAGTGAACTATTTCAATTGCTTTGCCTCTCTTAACAGGTGATCTCAGGAGCCAGAAATAAAGGATACTACACATGATGAGAATTGATATTTACTCAGGGCTGTAGTTTCATTTCTGGGCTGTGGCCAGAAGGATTTCATTTGTACCATTAAATGTTAGAATTTTATTATTCAGCCTCAAAGAGGTACATCTCTCATGTAACAAAAGTTAAATGTACACATCACAAAATCACTAAGATTAAAAAAGCAGTTATCAGTTAATTATCTACATTTTCCCAAATAGCATCAAATTCTCTGATGTTTCCATATGTGTACCACATATTTATGATGGAAGAGTAGACTATACAGCAATCATTTAATATATTTTCACTCTTCAGTTTATTTAATCTTCACAATGATTTTATAAAGTATTTTTTAAGATTTTTAGTAATACTAGTAATACTATTTATTTAAGAAAAACAAAATTATATATAGAAATCCCATTTTAGTCTTCCCTCAGCCACACCCTTTTTTTTTCCAGATTGTAGATTAAAAAATAATACACCACCCAGGCCAGGTAGCTCAGTTGGTTGGATCATCATTCAGTGCACCAAAAAGGTTACCAGTTTGATTCCTGGTCAGGGTTCATACCTCGGTTGGGGTTCCATCTCCCATCCCAGTGCATCAGGGAGGCAACCAATCAATGTTTCTCTCACATTGATGTCTCTCTCTCTCTCTCTTTCTCTCTCTCTCTCTCTCTCTCTCTCTCTCTCTCTCTCTCTCTCTTTCTCTCTCTCTCAAATCAGTAAACATATCCTCAGATAAATAATAATAATAATAGTAATACACCTATAATAACTGATTGGTGTATAGTAAAATTGATATTGCTATTCTATCTTATATATCAAGAAATTGAAACTGAGAAATATTGAGTATCAGAAGGAAACAAAGCTACAAACTTATGAGCTAAACTTTTGCTCTCATTCCAAAGTCCCTAATTATTATAAAAATGCAATGTTACTACTTTAGTTATGCTCTTTGTGGGTTAGTTTCCTAATAGTAAATTAAGTCATTGGAGTTCATGGATCTTTTGGTTCCTTCTAACTATTTTTCTCTGAATTCAAAATTTTTCAAAACTAATTTCGGAAAAGGCCCAGACAGTATCTGTCCCCTCTACATTTTCAATTAGAATTTAGGATTTTTTTTTTTTAAATCCTCACTCAAGGATATTTTTTCCATTGATCTTTTTAGAGAGAGTGGAGAGGAGGGGAGAGAGAAACAATGATGATTTGAGGGAGACACATTGATTGGTTGCCTCCTGTTTGCACCTGACCAGGGCAGGGTTCAAGCCTGCAACCGAGGTATGTGCCCTTGACCTTGACCGGGAATTGAACCTGCAACCCTTTTGTCCAAGGCTCTAACCATTGAGAAAAACCAGCCAGGGCTGGACTTAGGATGTTTTGCTAATGTATTTGCCTACTCACTAGAGTTTGAATCCAATAATAAATGTAATAACCACTGAAGAATAGAATTCACTAGTTCTGAGTTTAATCCACTAATATTGGCTCTTAGGTTTTACAGGATAAATGGGTTGTTGGAAGTCTTCCTTTTGTGATAACAATTATAAACTAAGAGATGGGGGCATAAATCAATTACACGTATAATGTGCTTAGAATGTAAGATCTCCCCTTCATATTTATTCTTTGTAGATAGTAAATAATATTCTAGGAATTGGGTGGCAAGCTAATTATCACATTGTATGACTTCTGAAGGCAAAACAATAAAATATTTTTAAATATTTTATAGTAAATTGTTTTTCAAAATATAGCCATTTTATTTATCATCAAATAAACAGTAAACCCAGAAAAACACATCAACATACTTTTACGTTTTCACTTTGTGCCATGAAGTAACATATTTCATGTTTTTATCAATTTAAATTTATATCATTGTGGGTTATATGTTTGGCCATGTTAAAATGGAACTGGTTTTCTCATACTCTCTTTTGTCTAATAAAGCTTATATGAATAACTATTTTGGGCTATTGGAGAAAACATTGATCAAAAATATAAGTTTATATGTAAGAAAATCCTAATTTATACCTTTTTAAATTTAACATAAAGCAGGCAACCAAAATTTTGCCTGAAAGGACTACTATAAGATATATCTGTGCTCTACTATATTGTAGTATACTAGCCTACATTGAAATTTGTAGAATTGTTTTCTATATTAATTGGTGCTTAAGTATATACCATTAAGGATTTATTCTACTTTTCATTACATAACCTATAAGATCTTGATAATGAGAGAGAGACATATAGAAAATAATCACTTAGATAAAAAGCTCTTTTTGTTTTCTACAAAGAATGTATTATATATTTAAGATAAATAAATACATACTACTTGCATAGATTTTGAAAAACACTGAAAAAAACAGCAAAAAAATTAAAATCCAATGAATTTCAAAACCCAGAAATTATTAGTGTAAACATAAAAATATACATTTTATAATGTGCTTTTGCTTTTCATATGTATTTGTAAAATACTTCTAAGTTTTTAAACATCTATTGCTATTAGAGACTGAATTCTTCTACATGACATAAAATAATCCATTGAACTAATTCTACATTTTTGGATATGTAATTCTTACTAAAAATTTTGCTATCATAAATAATGCTGTAAAGAACAACCTTGTACATAAATCACTGAGAACATTATTATTTATCTTCTTGTTACAGAGTCCTAGAAATAGAATTGCCAGGTCAAAGTGTAAAAAAAAAAAAAATTTAAGACTTTTGATAAAAATTTGACAAATTACCTACTCAAAATTTTTGCCAATTTTTATTCTACAAGCAATAGATGAACTTTTCCATTTTCCTAAAACCTGGCCAACACTATTTTCATTTAAAACATTTTCCACTCAGTTTAGTACTTTTAAAGTGAAGCCAATGCTTATCCACTTGTTTGAACAAACTAATTTTAATTTATAATTACTTGTTGACTACATTGTTTTCCTTCTTCAGTCCTATTCTACTTTTAAGATATTATTTTACCTTAAAATCATGTATTTGAATTCTCTCCAGACCAAACTATGCCTTTCACTCTCTTTTACCTTAATGTGTTCAGTTGTTCAGTGGAATAACTACTAAGTGTGTGTGTGTGTGTGTGTGTGTGTGTGTGTGTGTGTGTGTGTGTGTGTTTAATTACTTGTTTGAAGCAATGGTTCCACACTAGAGTGTAACATTCTTGAGGGCAGTGATAAAATCATTTTATCTTTTTATATCTGTCACCTAGCAGCATACTGATCATAAAATATGGTGTGACATGTATACTTCAAGAGTGAAATAATTCAGTGTGGAGTTAGTAATAAAGTGAGTGGAACAGAACACAAGAGTTAGAAGGTTCAGAGACAGGATAAATTCACAAACTAGGGACTTGGGAAAGTGGTGCATTCTATGAATTATTTAGGTAGACTTTTAGGTTTCATGTTCAATGCATTATGTGCACTCGATATATTTTCTCCTGTATTGTCATGCATATATACATACTATATACATATATATAGTATGTATGTATGAAATTTTCTTTTTTTCTCTAGAAAATGAGTTCCTCTAACCTACATTTTGTGTGTCCCATAAGAATTAGTACATTACCATTTATTGATAGACAACAAATAAATGTGTGATGATGCTTAAGATAGGGACACACTGCTACTTTTGCAAGAGAAAGTGGATTATGAAATGAACAATTGTGATATAAAAGACTAAAATTCATGAAAGTGTAAAGACTCAGTGAGTTAACTCTTTACATTATTGATTAGAATTTTAAAATCTCTAAAAACAAAAATAAAATTTGTTAATCTGTTGGTCATTTCAGGGCTATGGAAAAATTATAGAGAGGCTGAATTATCTTTCTTCCTCCTTTTCCTTTTGTAAAGATCTCTTCTTTATTTATTTCTCTCTCTGTTTCACTAGTTATTGAAATGAGATTTAGGGACAAAATAGGCAGGTTGAGGGAGTTATATGAATGAGAAGGGTCCATAATAGAGGAATACATAGGTGGAGACTTGAAGATGCCAGGGTGCTTATCTTACTTATACAGAGGATAGAGAAATGCCACAGGAAAAGGGGATCCAGGCAGATGGAAACATTTCTGGCCTGAGAAATTAAAACAGCCAGAAACCAAGGACAGACAGGGGTATCTCTGGCCTGAGCAAGTAAAGTGGCCATAAGTTAGGCCAAAAGCAGCCCTGACCTGAGTAGCTGGGAGGCTATAAGATAAGGCTTTCTCTGCCAGCACAACTGGGAAAAAACCATAAGATAAATCAAAAGTGACTCCAACCAGTAAGGTAAGAGGGAGAGAAAGTGGGGGCACCATGTGGGCTTTGAGCTTTGAAACGAATACCACATAGCAGAATAACCAATGAGGAAAGCAGAGGGGTCCCAAATTAAGGAAAGGGGTCAATAAGAAAAGGTCAGATTCAAACAAAGAACTGCAGCATATATAAACTGGAGACAAAGGGACATGAGGGAGGGATTTTTAAATTTTTTTCCATTAGAGAGAGAGAGCAGGATTTTCCCAGTGGAAGGTTGAGGGCTCCCTTTGGGGTCCCCTCTGGGAACATCCCTGACTAGATGGAGTTTGTATCTGCTTCCAATAAACTTCTATTTTTTATTTATTTTTTTTTTTTATAAAAGAAGCCCTTTTGTCCATGAGTTTATTCTTCAAACTTCATGAGAACAAGAACCCATGGGAAGAGAAGTTTGCACCCTGAACCCCACATTTCATTGTTATTTTCTTTATCATCTACCTTACTATATCTTCCTTGGGGCTTATTGTAGGCCCAAAGTTGACCATCTTTTTTATGTGAATGCTCATATGATGTCAAGATGATGCATCATTTAAAAATGTATAGTACTCTTATTCTGTTTCAGCAGTGTTAAAAATATTAAAATCATTTACTTATTCATCTTTGCCACACGCAGGTGCATGCAAGCCATACGCAAATACTCATACACAGCAAGCATCATATATCATATAATGCTTACAGTGTTGCAAGACACCAGAATGCAAAGATGTAAGATGCACAATGATATAATTTGCATTTTTACTCTTGATTCTGGAATATGCAATGCCTTGATCTATGTGGAATAAATCTGTAAAGGTAGAGTCACATACACTCTTTGCAGGCCAAGTGGAAAAATGAATTTAACAGAGGTGGATGGCATTTTGTGATGGCTAAGTCTCATCATGCAGAATGATAGTGTCTAATAAGCTGATGACAAAGGTCAGCACCATCTTTCTTTTTTTAATCTTTATTATTGAAAGTATTATATAGGTCCTCCTTTCCGCCCCCCCCATAAACCTCTTCCATCTCTTTTAGATTTCTGCACATGTAACTGATTTCAATTTCTATATCGTGAAAAATGAAAATCCTATAGGGCATTTTGAATTGCCCAAGGAAAACAAGTAAATATCTTTTATTAAAGTAGAAAACATTTTATTTTCTAATTCATTGGAATTGCCAATTCTTACATTTATGGTAACTACTAGAGGCTTGGTGCATGAAATTCGTGCACGGAGGGGGGTTGTCCCTCAGCCCAGCCTATACCCTCTCCAATCTGGGACCCCTCGAGGGATGTCTGACTGCCCGTAAATGGGCAGTCAGACATCCCTCTTACAATCCAGGACTGCTGGCTCCCAACTACTTGCCTGCCTGCCTTCCTGATTGCACCTAACCGCTTCTGCCTGCCAGCCTGATCACCCCCTAACCACTCTGCTGCCAACCTGTTTGCCCCCAACTTCCCTCCTCTGCCAGCCTGGTCACCCCTAACTGCCCTCTCCTGCAGGGTTGATCACCTCCAACTGCCCTCCCTTACAGGCTTGGTCCCTCTCAACTGCCCTCTCCTGCTGGCCATCTTGTGTCCACATCGGGGGCAGGATCTTTGACCACATAAGGGGACAGCTATATTGTGTGTTGCAGTGATGATCAATCTGCATATTACTCTTTTATTAGGTAGGATAGAGGCCTGGTACAGGGGTGGGAGCCAGCTGGTTTGCCCTGAAGGGCGTCCCGGATCAGGTGGGGGTTCCCTTGGGGTGTGGGGCGGCCTGAGCAAGGGGCCTGTGGTGGTTTGCAGGCCGGCCATGCCCCCTGGCAACTCAAGCAGAGGCCCTGGTATCTGAAAGTTATTTTCCTTCTACAATTGAAACTTTGTAGCCTGGAGCGAAGCCAAGCCTGGGGCTCCCTCCGCTGGCAGCCATTTCTGTTGGGATTATAATTGAAACTTTGTTGCCTTAAGCAGGTGGGCCCGGCCAGGGTGTGCGGAAAGCTTTGCTTCCCCTGTTGCCAGGCGGCAACCCTGGCCTGCTCTCTCAAGCTCCATTCTGCCGCCATTTGTTTGAATTTGTTTACCTTCTATAATTGAAACTTTGTAGCTTGAGTGGAGGCGTAGGCCTGGCCAGGGCAGGCAGAAAGCTTGGCTTCCTCTGTTACCTAGGAAACCTTACTCTCTGTGGCTGTAGCCATCTTGGTTTGAGTTAATTTGCATACTCGCTCTGATTGGATGGTGGGCATGGCTTGTGGGCGTGGCTTGTGGGTGTGTCAGAGGTATGATCAATTTGCATATTTGTCTGTTATTAGATAGGATTAGGCCATGAAAAAGCATTATCTCATATGAGTAGTTAGCTAAAACAGTGAAAATATCATGGGCTTTGGCATCAAACTTAGGAAATCATAGTTTGTTGTACACTGTACTCTGGGGAAATTTTATGCCATTCCTAATACTGGTCAATTTCTCATCTTTTAAGCCTCCTTTGGAAATCAACCACAAATACTATCATAAAAGATTAAAAAAAAAGACATCCATTTTCCTAAATCTCATGGTGGCTAGGGTAAATTGTATGACTTAGCCTGGCCAACTAGATTCACATGTCTGGATTTTGAAATTAGACCTAGGGTAAATGTGGAAAAACGAATGGGTGAATTACTCCAGGTGGTGGTAGCAAGGACAACAGAGAGGAGCATGGAGCACAGTTGTGACGGGGGACTTGTGCTCATAATCCAGGGCTGAAAGTGGAGCTGTTGCAAGCTGTTTTGCCACTGGCCAGAGTATCATCAGCTATATTCTTAGCAGAGGAGTGCTGTGGCATGACTTCAAACAATTCTGATTATGGGTCCAATTTCATTTTTTTGTACAGGTATCCAGCCTGGTTCCCTGGTCTTTCCAGAGTCTTTGGGACCTACCCAGTTTCCTTTCTCTAAATGCCTTTTCTGCTTGAATAAATCAGGAACCCTGATCTGAAATGTGAGAAAGGTGACCGTACATTCTTGATTTCCCAGGAAAACTCTTGTTTACGCTAGTTGTTCAGGCACACGGTTTCAATTTCAAAGTTGTTCCCAGTTTATATAATATATCAATCTAACAAATAAGCCATTTCTCCCTTTTTGACTTGGGAATTAAGATACTCAGGGTGATTAGCAATTGAATGCCTCCCTACCACAGGGTTTATTTTTGAAGTTGACTTCACA
Source organism: Ia io (assembly GCA_025583905.1). Classification (NCBI taxonomy): domain Eukaryota; kingdom Metazoa; phylum Chordata; class Mammalia; order Chiroptera; family Vespertilionidae; genus Ia; species Ia io. The sequence goes on from JAJQQW010000003.1 coordinate 55,122,480, forward strand.
ATAGTATTATTCAAAATGTTATTTTGCCTGGGAAACTGAAGGAAACAAAAGATAACTAATATACCCAAAAGAACTGCTTCTCTAATAAAAATTACCACCATTTCTAAAAAATCTACCATTTTTAATGCTACCTTATAAAGAAAATTATACAAAAAGTAGGTAATGTTTGGCTACTTCTGAGACAATGATGGCTCAAGATTTCACACTAGTATAGTAAATACGCAACAGAACACAAATTCAAATTTTGTAATTATATCTGAAAACCAACCCTGCCACTTTAAAGGTGGCATTACAAAATAAGAATTTATGCAAGTAGATCAGTTCAGTTTTAACTTTGACGCTCTCTAGTCACATATTTAATTGCATTAGCTCCAGGAGCATCCCGGTAAGTAAGCTGATGTTGGCAGGTTAGGTTGCATGGCTTGTATATTTCCCTTGAGAGAAATGTGTTACCATTTCTGATACTATTTGTGTTCTGACAGCGAGGCTAACTAGCTACACTCCTGTTTCTTCTTGGACAAGCACCTCCATTATAGCCATTTATTTCTTTGAAAATGTAACAAGGTACATGTGCTTATATTAAAAGTACAACATTTATATTCAGTTCCCAGTTATTTTAAACTGAGGTTCACGTCTTAATCATAATGAGTTATCCTTTTCCTGGAACATTTTGCTTCATTCAAAGCCTTTCTTCTTTTAATAGCTACCATGAAGCCTAGCATGTGATCTCATACCTAGTAGCTGATTTACATAAGTTAATAAACAATTATATATATACACACACACACACATGCATACATACACATGCAGGTCTACATGCAAGTGTATGTATAAGTATATACTGAAATGAGGTTTTCTATTTCAATTTGGTTGTTTCCCATTACTATGACTTTTGGAAAAATGTCTAGTTTCTTTATTCTCATTTGTTTTCAATAAAATTAGAATAATAACATTTTCAAGAACGTAAGATTATTATACATAATATAAACAATTTCTATATTTTACCTATGTCTTCATAATATTACCTGCCTGCCTTATTTTTCACTTGCCCTTCCTCCTTTCTATATGGCCCAACTTGAAACTGTTCCACCCCTCTTCCCCCCCCCCAAAAAAAAAGCAAACAACAAAACATTGGCCTAGAAAATCTCTCTGCATAAAATATTTCAAATATAATGAAAACTGTCATATAAAATGTTGTAAAGAAAATGTACTAGTTTAATGACCATGTTAAAAAGAATTGTTTAAAAGGATGCTATATGTGAATTCTAAAATGCATGTATCTCTGTTTTTGCTAATAAAGTTTTATTGTATAACAGATTTTAATTAAAAGCAAAAGTTTATTTTTCAGTTACTTTATAAAATGCTTTTCTGTACACAAGAATTAATTTTTACATATCATTTTTAAATGAACTCAATGCTTAAATCTATTTGAATTTAGTTTAACTTGTCAGCTTATTTGTAATGTTTATGAATTTCACTGCATTGAACTATTTGTAAGCATACAACTTGCATAAAAATAATTGTCATTGAGGAATATTGCTACAATACATTGAAAATGTTGTTCTGATTTAAAAACTAAGTAGAAACAATAATTACAACAAATATGCAATAAAAGTGTTCTTATGCATTATTTAATGCTTCTCAACTTTAGGAGTACCATGTTGTTGTTTTTTTTAATATATTTTATTGATTTCTTACAGAGAGGAAGGGAGAGGGATAGAGAGTTAAAAACATCAATGAGAGAGAAACATCTATCTGATGCCTCCTGCACAGCCCCTACTGGGGATGTGCCTGCAACCAAGGTACATGCCTTTGACTGGAATGAAACCTGGGACTCTTCAGTCCGCAGGCTGACGCTCTATCCACTGAGCCAAACCGGTTACGGATGGAGTACCATGTTTGAGGAGATGTGCTATTTAGTATACTCGTCCACGCTTCTTTTACTAATTAAATTTGAAAATATCGTATTAATAATTCTCAAATATTTTATCCCTTCTGAAATTAAAACTTAATTATTTAATTAAAATATTAAAAACAGTAACTTTGGACATAGTTTTAATCCTTTGCTTACTTCTTCTAAAGTAATCTAAGTAGTAACATATTTGAAATTTTCATAATTGTAATTGTTCTCAGTTTTCTCATATTAAAAAAAAAAAACCATTAGATAACTCTGTAGAAGGTGATTGTTTTCTGCAGTACTGTAACTATTTTATTTGAATTTACCAGTTTAACCAAGTTTTATCTTTTGCTTCACCAATTATAACAAGGAAACCAAGTTAATGGTTTCAAACCCTAACTGTCTGGTTTATACCATTGTTTCTCAAACCTTTAACTATTTTCATTATTTTTTACCACCCCAGCATCCTTTTTAGACTTTTTTCTTAATTCTCCACCCATAAAATTTTCATACCAGAGATATACTGTATATTACATATAGGGTGTTCCCCCAAAATGTATATACACTTTTAATAATTATTAATCCCAATGGGTTAAATCTGAAAAGAAAGAAACATCAATTGTGCTATCAGAAAAAAAAAGTATGTATACACTTTCTTGGAACACCCTGTATACACTGTGCCCCTTTGAGGGTCCTTAAATCATTGCAATATCTAATATTCTGCCAATCCAAACCAATTTTTCTCCTTGTAGGTGATATCACCCTATTGAAAATGTATGGTCTATTCCCATTGATTTTACCCACTAGTTTAGTAACAGATTTATGATTCATTGTATTGCTGAAGGAAGATAATGACATAATCGTTGCAGGCACATAAACTATGTCCATTGCATTAGAAGATAGCATATAACACAGTCTCTAAAATTATCTTAAAAAATGAAGATCAAATGTCATAAATCTCATTTCCAGAAATAATACTTAAACATCTACAAACATGTCAGTCAAAAGCCGTGTTGAAATTGCTCTTCCAATCTAGGTTAAAAAGAGAGATCTTTTTTTTTTTTTTTTTTTCATTTTAGACTCATTACAACCAGTATCAGCACACATGTGTCTGGGAAATAGTTTGCTGCACTGCATTCACTCTGCTGTCAATCTCAATTGTCCATTGCCAGGTGTGCACATTTGGCCATTCTCAAGTGCTCTAGAGCTGGACTTCCTCCCTCACCAATGGAGTAAAGAGGAGGAGAGCAAAGCAGTACAAGAGTAAATAGCCTTGTTTTAAAATCTATTTCAAATGATACCAAATAAAACACAAAACCATGGGCTGCTAGCAATAGACTATGTACATAAATACCCAGAGCTTCCATTTTGCATAATAAAATTAAAATATGAATATATATTACTATTATTTAGTAAATAGTAATTAAATCATTTTGCTTTACATGTTTAAGATGTTTAAATATTTAACGACTCAAAACTATAAATAAATTAGAAGCTTTTATTAATATGGTATCAAGTTTCTGATCTTTGGCTCTAGATTATTGGCATTGTATTCCATGTGAGATCATGCCACTGCCTTTTCCAAAGGTTCCTGGACATAGCACACAATTGGCATTATCTATGTAAATATCAGATCTCCGATTTTGATCACGATAGAAGCATTTTGCTTCATGAAAATCAAAATCCAATGACACACTACAGAATCAAAGGCAGCTTCACCAAAATTTTAGTAATTCTCTCAGGATAACACATCTATTCAGATTTGAGTTTTCACACATTAGCTACATCTTCCCAGTGGATCTGTTATTGAATGAAATAATTGCTGCAGTTCAGAGCCCAGAAAGAGTAAACATACTTCTAATGCATGTTTTAAATTCCCCATGTGTGTATATCAAATATGATAATGTGGAAGAGCTTGCTGTATTCCAAAGTGCCATGAAAATGGGAGCTACATTGGCTGGGTTTTCAACTCTTTGAAAAACGGGATTGTGTCATGTTTATCTTTGCATTTCCAGCATCTGGCAGGGGGCCTGGCACAGTGCAGCTGCATAGAATTAAGCAATTAATTAATAGCATGTTGGTTCTGCAAAGGGTTTGTGGTAGTTTACAGCAAGTATATACAATAAAATAACAAAATATAAATCTAAATATGTTTTAACAAATTGGAAAAGGCCATCAGGATTCAACCTGCAGACCGTAAGTTCCTCAGAGTCATTTTAATTTGGTTACACATTTACTTCAGAGCATTATGATATCCAAGACAACATGAGTAATATATGCTTTTTCTAGTTTATAAAGGCATACTTACAGGTAAAGTATATTCCATTTATGCAAAATTACCCATGAGATGTCTTAGGAATTCTGTGATGTTTTCTCCTTCCACACTCTGCCAGTAAGAAGAGCATAATAAAAAAATATGTTTATATATGTAATTGATCTTGACAGCTGTCCTTTTAACTAAAAAAAATAAAACTTCCAATAGTCTATGTCAATTTATAAATAGATGTACTGGACACAGGGTGTCTTTTCATATCCTTTAGTGGGTGGCCAAATTCTGAGAGTAAGTGCTATGTTGGGAATCTTACCTAATAATAGACAAACATGTAAATTGACCATACCTCCGCTATGCCCACAGCCAATCAGGAGTGCATATGCAAATTAACCCAACAAAGATGGTGGGTTAATTTTCATATGCCGGCACAGAGTGGCCAGGAGGGGCGGGACACCTGCTATGAGGAGGAGGGGGCTGGCAGAGGGAGCTACAGGAGCGGTGCTCTGGAAGGGAGCAAGGACTTGCAGGCTCCCAGGCGGCTAAGAGCAAGGACTTGCAGGCTCCTGGGCGGCTGGGAGTGAAGCCAGGGGAAGGAAGGCCTATTCTTGCACGGATATTGTGCAATGGGCCTCTAGTTACTTCATAATATTGGGAGGAAACTATGGCTTCCTTAAGAAAACCAAATTTTTTCAGAAGTATTGAATTTAAGTGGACATTTTCAATGTAGGTTTTACTTAAGAAAACATTGAGAAATATCAATATTATGGATGATGTTTCTCTTGAGAGAACAAACAGGAATGAGTTTTTAAGGCTATTCTTGAAATGAATATATTTTGGTGAAATTGCATCACTGAACTAAAATAATTTGATAGGGTGCCAAGACTGAATAATCTACATACAAACTCCTTGGTTGTGTGGCCAAACCCATGTCTACATCTTAATTGTCTGGGAAGATAAATGGCCTCCATATGCTTCATAAACTCCTTCCAAAGTTAAGAATGTAAAAAAAATGCTGATATCTGTTAGTACAACAAATGATGGTAAAGTTTAATTATTTCTAGAGTTAGGTGAAAAACCATGCTGATGCCTTCAAAAATAATCCAGGAGTGGGCAAAGGTAGGTATACAGTTGTTCATGTGGAAAATAATGTAATAATTACTAAATAATAATACAAGAATAAACTTCCTGCACACACAACTGTAAACCTACTTTTGCCTATCATTGTAGTTTAGAGGCAATATTAACTACTTACTTATATAAAACAATGTTTTGATGTGGACCATTGGTATTTCTTATTGTATATGTTAAATATATATATTTATATATGAATAAAGGAAAGGAGTAATAAGAGAAAGACAAATGGAGTTTTTCTACTATTAGTCAAATACTGACCACCATTATTTCTTTTATTCTTAAAGATTTTAAAATATTTGCATGTATTAGAAAATAGAAAAGGAGGATATGAGTGAAAGATAAAAGTAGTAGTTTTCAGTGTTACCCAATATTGAGCTGTAATGTATAAAACAATATAAAAATTAAAGTTAAGTGTGCTAAAAAGTTATAGAAAATATGCCAAAAGCAACTCAAAGAGGTGGAGGACCATTTAGATCCCAAAGGATACTAATTAATTCTCAAATATTAATTTATTTACTACATTTTCAGTTCCCCAAAATGAAAGATGCACAACTTACTTTAAGCTCCAGTTGTGCAAAAATATCTGCTCTGACCATTTCATGTCTATACCCTGAGCCAGGATTAAGAGAGGTGACGGACACATAAGGGCACTGTAAATCGCTTTAGTTACATAGGTGACCATATTTTTACCTGCTTTTCACTGTTTGTAAAATATTTTACATGAATAGTTATGTGAAGTTGCTGAGCAAAACCCAGATGCTCACCTAGAAACTTTATCAGATTTTCCAAATCAATGTCTTTTATCACATACAATTGCTGGTTGCTGAGACTATGATGAAAACATAGTCCCTATAGTTAACAATAAGGTATAGTGCACTTAAAAATTTCTTAAGAGGGTAGATTTTATATTATGTTCTTACCCCTACCCCAATAAAAAAGAGAGGGACAGTAAAATTGTGGAGGTAATGTATATCACCCTGTTTTTCTGATTGTGGTGATGGTAACATAGGTACATATGCCCAAACTCATCATGTTGTACGCATTCATTATGTTCAGTTTTTTGTATACCTATTATACCTCAATATAGATGGGGGGCATGTTAGAGGATGATACGAATCAAATTTGAGACCCATAGAAAGCTTGCAAATGCAGGTTTTTAAAAAAGTGTTTGTTGTCCAATGAATGCAAGTGTAAACATACTAGAATCCACATGACATATTTATATACCTGTTTCATGATAACCCAGTTCATATGAACATGCATTTTTCTATCTCCTGTTATAAACTGTAAAGTGTTTGGATTTATTTGCATATCTATGTATATATGTAAATGTATGCATGTGTATGCGTGTGTGTCTGTGTATCTGAGCTCTCACAGTAGTAATATAGTGGTAAAATAGTATGAATGGCAAGAATAATGTTTCTTCATTAATTATTCCTTGGCAGTTGTAGTTTCACACAGATACATATCACAGGCATAGTTCATTTTATTGCACTTTGATTTATTGCAACTTGTAGATGCTGTGTTTTTTGCTAAGTCAACCTGCATCAAGACTATCAACATAATTTCCCAACAACATTCACTTACTTCATGCCTGTGTCACAATTTGGTAATTTTCTCAATATTTTAAACTTTTAAAATTATTATTATATGCGTTATGGTGATCTGTGTTCAGTGATGTTACAATTATAATTGTTTTGAGGTACCATGAACCACACTCATCTAAGATGACGAACTTCATAGATAAACTAGAGGCCCGGTGCATGAAATTCGTGCACGGAGGGGGTTGTCCCTCAGCCCAGCCTGTACTCTCTCCAATCTGGGACCACTCAACAATCCAGGAATGCTGGCTCCCAACTGCTTGCCTGCCTGCCTTCCTGATTGCCCCTAACCACTTCTGCCTGCCAGCCTGATCACCCCCTAACCACTCTGCTGCCAGCCTTTTTGCCCCCAACTTCCCTCCTCTGCTGGCCTGGTCACCCCTAACTGCCCTCTCCTACAGGGTTGATCACCTCCAACTGCCCTCCCTTGCAGGCTTGGTCCCTCTCAACTGCCCTCCCTTGCAGGCCGGGTGCCTCCCAACTGCCCTCTCCTGCTGGCCATCTTGTGGTGGCCATCTTGTGTCCACATGGGGGCAGGATCTTTGACCACATAGGGGCAGCTATATTGTGTGTTGCAGTGATGATCAATCTGCATATTACTCTTTTATGAGATAGGATAGAGGCCTGGTACAGGGGTGGGGGCCAGCTGGTTTGCCCTGAAGGGCATCCTGGATCAGGTGGGGGTTCCCTTGGGGTGTGGGGCAGCCTGAGCGAGGGGCCTGTGGTGGTTTGCAGGCTGGCCACTCCCCCTGGCAACTCAAGCAGAGGCCCTAGTATCTGGAATTTATTTTCCTTCTACAATTGAAACTTTGTAGCCTGGAGTGGAGCCAAGCCTGGGGCTCCCTCCGCTGGCAGCCATTTGTGTTGGGGTTATAATTGAAACTTTGTTTCCTTAAGCGGGTGGGCCCGGCCAGGGTGTGCGGAAAGCTTTGTTTTCCCTGTTGCCGGCGGCAACCCTGGCCTGCTCTCTCAAGCTCCATTCTGCCACCATTTGTTTGAATTTGTTTACCTTCTATAATTGAGACTTTGTAGCTTGAGTGGAGGCGTAGGCCTGGCCAGGGCAGGCAGAAAGCTTGGCTTCCTCTGTTACCTAGGAAACCTTACTCTCTGTGGCTGTAGCCATCTTGGTTTGGGTTAATTTGCATACTCGCTCTGATTGGCTTGTGGGCGTGGCTTGTGGGTGTGTCAGAGGTATGGTCAATTTGTATATTTGTCTATTATTAGATAGGATATGTGTTCCTACTGCTCCAACAACCAGCCACTTCCTGGTCTCTCTCCCTCTCTTTTTGGCTTTCTATTTTCTGAGACACAACAATATTGAAATTGGGCCAACTAATAACCCTACAATATTATCTAAATGTGCAAATGAAAGGAAGCGTTGTAGGTGTCTCATTTTAAAACAAAGCTGGAAATGATTAAACTTAGTGAGGCAGGTATGTTGAAAGCTGAGATAAGCCAAAAGCTGGACACTTGTGCCAAATAGTTAGCTGAGTTGTGAATGAAAAGAAAAAGTTTTTGAAGAAAATTAAAAATGCTACTCTAGTGAGTATACAAATGATAAAGTGAAACAGCCTATTGCTGATATGGATAAAGTTTAGTTATCTGGATACATCAAACCAGCCACAACATTCCCTTAAGCCAATGACAATCCAGAACAAGACTCTAACTCTATTTAATTTTATGAATGCTGAGAGAGGTGAAGAAGCTTCAGAAGGAACATTTGAAGCTAGAAGAGGTTGGTTCATGAGGCTTAAGGAAAGAAGCCATCTTTATAATATAAAATGCAAGGTGAATCAACAAGTGCTAATATAGAATCTGTAGCAAGTGATCCAGAAGATTTAGCTAACATAATTAAGGAAGGTGCGTGGCTAAACTGAAGAATTTGTCAATGTAGACAAAATAGCCTTATAGTGGAAAAAGATGCCATCTAGGATTTTCATAATGAGAGAGAAAAAGTCAATACCTGCCTTCAAAGCTTCAAAGGACAGGCTGACTCTCTTATTAGGGGCTAATGCAGCTGATGATTTTAAGTTGAAACCAATACTCATTTATCATTCTAAAATTCTGAGAGGCTTTAAGAATTATGCTAAATCTACTCTGTTGTGCTCTATAAATGGAACAGCAAAGCCTGGATGAAAGCCCACTGTTGAGACTGACTGCTCAGAAAAAAAAAATATTACTTTAAAAATATTATTGCTGCCCTAGCTGGTTTGGCTTAGTGGATTGAGCATCGGCCTGTTGACTAAAGGGTGCTAAGTTTGATTCCGGTCAAGGGCACATGCCAGGGTTTCGAACTCAATCCCCAGTAGGGGGTGTGCAGGAGGCAGCCAATCAATGGTTCTCTATCATCATTGATGTTTCTCTCTCTCTCTCCCTCTCTTTTCCTCTCTGAAATCAATAAAAATAAATAAAAAGAGTTTTTAAAAAATATCATTGCTATTGACAATGAACCTGGTCACCCAACAGCTCTGATAGAGATGGAGAATGAAATTAATGTTTTCATGCCTAACAGAACATCCATTCTGTAGCCCATGGTTTAAGTTGCAATTTTGACTTTCAATCCTTACTATTTAACAAATACATTTTGTAAGGCTATTGCTGCCGTAGATAGTGATTCCTCTAATGGATCTGGTCAAATTAACTGGAAACCTTCTGGAAATGATTCACTATTCTAGATGTGCTCAAGAACATTTGTAATTCATGGCAAGAGGTCAAAATGTCAATATTTACAGGAATATAAAAGAAGTTGAGTCCAACCCTGATGGATGACGTTGAGAGGTTCAAGACTTCAGTGGGGGAAGTAACTGCATTTGTGATAGAAACAGCAAGAGAACTAAAATTAGACATGTTGCCTAAAGATATAATCGAATGGTTGCAATCTCTTGATAAATCTCTAACAGACAAGGAGGTTAAGAAAGTGGTTTCTTGCCCAGCTGGTGTGGCTCAGTGGTTGAGCATCCAACTATGAACCAGGAGGTCAAAGCTCAATTCCCCAACAGGGCATATGCCCAGATTGTGGGCTTAATCCCCAGTATGGGTTGTGCAGGAGGCAGCCAATCAATGATTCTCTCTCATCATTGATGTTTCCATCTGTCTCTCCCTCTTCCTTCCTCTCCGAAATCAATACAATATATATTATTAAAAAAAAAAAGTGGTTTCTTAAGATGGAATCTACTCTTGGTGAAGGCTGTTGAATGACAAGGGATTGAGAATATTCCATAAACTTGGTTGATAAAGCAGCAGCAGGGTTTGAGAGATATGACTTCAATTTTGAAAGCTGTCTTGTGCATAAAATGCTGTTAAATAATATAATGTACTACACAGCAATTTTTTGTGAAAGGAAGATTCAATTGATATGGCAAACTTCACTGTTGTCTTATTTTAAGACATTGCTGCAGCCATCCCAACCTTCAGCAACCACCACTCTAATCAGTCAGCAGCCATCAACATTGAGACAAGACCCTAAACACACACACACACACACACACACACACACACACACACACACACACACACACACACAAAGATTATGGCTTGCTTAAGGCTCTGGTGATAGTTAGCACTGTTTATTAATAAAGTGTTTTTAATTAAGATATGTACATTTTTTAGAGATAATGCTGTTGAACACTTAATAGGCTACAGTATAGTGTAAACATAACTTTTATGTGCACTGGGATAAAAAAAAAAGTGTGACTTTATTGCAATATTTGCTTTATTGCAGTTGTCTGGAATCAAACCTGAAATTATCTCTTAAATATGTCTGTACCGTTTAATAAATATGCTACTTCAAACTAGAGACTTTGTCATTGGATAAAGACATTTGATACCTTTGGAGTACTATCACAGTGAGAAACTTAAAAACAAAAGAAAGGCCATCCAAGAAAATTAAAGGGAGAGTGAGCCCTGGAAAGTATATTCACTGAAGCCTTTTAATTCTGATTTAATGCATATCAAATTGCCTTCTGGCTATTATATGTCTTTCTCAGACATTCTCTATATGAAATGTGAATAAGTAGCAAATATTCAAGACAAAAATTTCAAATAAGTAAATTAGTGACAATTACTACTTAAAATTAACGCTGAATCATTTAACTTTATCTTTGCTACTCATTTGGCTATAAACTATAAATTTTCTTGTATCAGATTTGTTTTAAACCCAAGTCTGGAAAAAAAAAGGAAGAAAATAAAAGATTTATTTTATTTCAAATTTTATTTTTATTTAGTGGTATAACATATCTAAGCCTAATTTTATCACTTAGGCTATATATACTTTGAAATAGAACTATGCTTTACACACATTCTTAGTGGGTTCTCAGTAAATATTTATTCTTTGATTTTGCATAATAATAATAAAAGCAACATCTGATTTTTAATTCTATGTGTCAAATGAGAGGTGATTAAAACCACTGCTAATTCATTTTTCCTTTAGTGGATCAGAATATAGAACTAATATGTCATTTCTGAGCTTCAGCATCTAAAAGTTTGTATTTGTGGTCTGTTGGATACTTCTGTTTCTGGATCTACTTTTGTTCTTCAGTTTATGTTGTTCATATTCCACAAATGAGTGATATCATGATATTTATCTTTCTCTGACTGACTTATCTCACTTAGCATAATACTCTCCAGGTCCATCCATGCTGTTGCAAATAGAAAGAGCTCTTTCTTTTTTACAGCAGCGTAGTATTCCATTGTGTAGATGTACTGTCAAACCTCAGAGGGAAGGCAGGGGAGGGTGGGAGTGGTGGGGGTAAGTTATCAACCAAAGGATTTGTATGCATGCAGAGAAGCATAACCATTGAAGACTCTATGGGGAGTAGAATCATCCCAGGAGAGGTCAATGGGGGAAAAAGAAGACATATGTAATACTTTCAACAATAAAAAATTTAAATTTAAAAAAGCTTATATTTAAGTTTTAAATTATAGTATCAATCAAACATATGGAAATTGCTTCTTAAAACAAAAGTAGGAAGATAGCAGGAGAGATGTGTGCTCTGAGCTAATTAGTGTACAATAGAATATTTTCAGTTCTGGGAGATATTTTCACAAAATGATTCTACTGTTGATGTAATGGAAGCATAGAGTGTCTTACTGAAGAAACTGAATAATTTAAGATTCCGTTTCAGCTTCTTAGAGCCCTTCCTATTTTTGTCAGACTAAAAACTCTAGAAAAACACACTTGAATTTGTATAGCTTTTTCGGTGCCTTCCTGTACATCCTACCTTCAGCTCTTTGCTACTGCTATTTCAATCCTACTGTCTTGGAAAGTATAGTTGTTTTGAATACTTTCTTTGAGACTGAAGATCTGTGCTTGGTATTTTGTAGTAACTTGTAGTTTGCATAGAACAGTACCTTTTTTTTTTTTTTTTTCCCCAAACCAGGCTGAATGTTTTGCTGCCATCACCAGGACACCACAGCATATGCAACTCTTCATTTCATTAAAAAGATTTTTGAATATTTTACTAAAATTATTTATATCCTTCTCTGATGTACATATAAAATCTTACTGGAAGCCTTATTATACATCTAATATATTTATTCATTCCTTTGCTCAATCATTCATTTAATTTTAAAACTAAGGCACCAACAGTATCAAACAAAGCCAACTGAAAATTAGCAGAAAATACTAGTAATAAAAACATTCTGATAAGAGAAATATTTGTTTAGTAGTAATTTATGATTACAAAAATTAAAAAGTAGAAGCTTATTTTGTGCAGCCCAATATAATAATGCATCAGGTACAATTAAATTAGAGAATATACAACAGACACTTATTTTAGCAGCAATACCATAATTATAGATCCATCCTTTGTATAAAATGATAATTATTTAAATACAAGGAAAAACATCCCCTTGTCAGATGAAAAAAAAATCTCATTTGGAGGCTAAAGCATGTCTCTAATTAAAAAGCCAGGGAGAGCGCTAACCGGTTTGGCTCAGTAACCGGATAGAGCGTCAGCCTGTGGACTGAGGGGTCCCAGGTTCGATTCCGGTCAAGGGCATGTACCTTGTTTGCGGGCACATCCCCAGTAGGGGGTGTGCAGGAGGCAGCTGGTCAATGTTTCTTTATCATTGATGTTTCTAACTCTCTCTCCCTCTCCCTTCCTCTCTGTAAAAAAATCAATAAAAAATATATATTAAAAAATATATAAAAAGCCAGGGAGAAATCATACGGTTCTTAACTTTTTCTGTCTGACTTATTTTGCTTAACATGATATTCTCAAGAAACTTATGATTTCATTTATATGTGGGATATAAAACTGAAAACAACAAATGAACAAACAATAAAATCTCAGACATAGACAATAGTATGGTGGTTACCGGAAAGAATGGAGGTCGGGAGGTAGTAAAGGGTAAAGTAGGTCAAATATATGGTGACGAAGATTTGACTTTAGGTGATAGGTACACAATGCAATGAACAAATCATGTAACACAGTAATGTACACTTGAAATCTATTAGCCGATGTAGCCACAATAAATTAATTTTTAAAAGCCAGGGATAGGGTTGAAGCAGTCACATAAATCTACAGTGTACTTCACTCCACTGTAGGCATTCAAAATGTAAAGGGATATAACTTACTATCTAAATACTTTTCCTCAAAGGCCTACTTTTCTTGTCTTACAAATTAGTGATCATGAATAATTTCTTAACTTTTTATCTTTCATTTTTATATGAAAATTATACTGTTTTCTGAGCCACTTGATATTTAGATGGCTTATTACTCTAGATAGATCTGTATTTGTGAGTTGTCATTAGTTGTAGAATTCTTGAAGAAAAAAAAATCTCAGAACATTGAGGGCATTATGCTAAGTGAGATAACTCAGAGAAAGATAAATACTATATGATATCACTCATATGTGGAATCTAAAACAAACTGACTCAGAAACAGAGAAGAATGGTGGTTACCAGGGCTGGAGGAACAGGGGGAAGATGGGACAGTGAGGAGATGTTGGTCAAAGGGTACAAACTTGCAGTTACAAAATGAATAAGCTCTGGAGATCTAATGTATGGTTTAGTGCTTATAGTCAACAATACTGTGTTATATATTTCAAAGTTTCTGAGACCAGATTGTAAAAGTTCTCACCACAAAAAATAAATGATAATTATATGATGTGTTAGAAGTGTTAACTACCACTATGCTGGCAATCATATTGCAATATATAAGTTTATCAAATCAACACTGCGTATACCTTGAACTTATACAAGTAGATCTCAATAAAAATGTAAGCATAAAATGCAACAACAAAAAAGGATAAATATATCACAAATTGATATCCTATGTTTACTGCAGCATTTTTCATGGAAGCAAAGACATGGAAACAACCTAAATGTCTGTCATCAGATGAATGGTTAAAGAAAATGCAGTAAAAAAAATATAGTAAATATAAAAATATAATTTAGTCTTAAAAGAGAAGAAAAGCCTACATGGAACAACATGGATGAATCTGGAAGATATTTTGCTGAGTGAAATAATTCAGGCCCCAAAAAACAAATGCGGCATGATCTCACTTGTATGAGGATTTAAAATAAAGTCAAATAGAGTAATAGAAAGTATACTGGTGGTTACCAGGGGCTGGGTGGTGGGAGAAAAGGAGAGATGTTTATCAAAGAGTACAAACATTCAGTTAAAAGGCAAGTTCTGGAGATCTAATGTACAGCATGGTAACGGCAGTTAAGAAGAATGTATACTTGAAATTTGCTAAGAGGATAAATCTGTTCTCACCACAAACATACACACACACTCATACACACACACGGATGTGAGGTGATGGATCTGTTAATTAGCTTCATTGTGGTTTAATCATTTTATACTATATACATATACCAAAACAGCATACTGTACAGTATAAATATGTAAGATTTGTATTTGTCTATTATACTGCAATCAAATGGGGGGGAGTAAAAGTATAATAAATAGTGTTATTTCAGAATTTTGCAGAGCTATAGAAAATAAAAATATACTTTGAAATATATATTGTTGAATAGAGTTCAAAATATTATATTGTATAAACTGTGTATAATGTGTTTATGGGTATTTGTTTTATTCTTCATTTTAACATGTATCTATATCTGTTTCTTTTATTTATCAATTTTTAATTTATCTTAATTGTTAAAAGTATTATAGCTATTCCCTTTGTCCTCCCATTGACCCCTCCTCACACTCTCACCATTCCCCTCCCCCCACAGGTCTTCACAGCACTATTATCTGTATCCATGGGTTAGGCATAAGCATAGAAGTTCTTTGGTTATCTCTCCTGTCATCACCTCTCCCCTCCCCTCTAAGATTCATCAGTCTATCTGTTTATTTTTTTTCTTGCTTAATGCTCAAGAAAAATATATCCTACTTCTCTTTACAATTTTTTTCCTTATTGTCAACTTTTTGCTCTCCTTATTTTCTCTGTTGCATCTTTGTTATTTAATACACTAATTTTTCCTCACAGATTAAGTAGTTTCACCTTTTTGGGATTTATTTAGTGTTCTTTTTCAGACTTAAGATAGGCATTTTGCTTACTATTTTCATTCTCTTCTAATATAAATATTAAATCCATATTTTTTAATATATCCACTCCATGGTTCCAATATGTAGTATACTGATAGACTTCGATTTTTATGTTATGTAAAGTTCATTGGTAAACATTTCAAAGTACATTTTAAGAGTTCCACATATACACTCTTGGTTTTGAAAATGATTTCTAATAGTATTTGTGGTTAATTCATATCAGGCTCACACTCATAATTTAAAAGTGTTAAATTTGTTTTCAAATCTTTAACTGTTTAAGAAAAATGTGTTTTCTATAAATGTTGGATTTTGTACACCGATGTTCAGATATTGCACATTCTATAATTTTATCTAATTGAACATACAAATAATTTGATGCAGCCATATTAATGGTAGATTTTTCAAAATCTCATTAAATTAGATTATTTTTTGCTTATATGTTTGTCTGGTTTACTATACATTAATCTATACTTGATATTAATAGGAATAATCCTATTTTCTCTTAGTACCTGATTGACATTTATTTAATGTAATCATTTACTCTCATCTTTTCTGTGTGTTTGTTTTTTTTAATATATTTGTTATGGCTTTTGTAAACTGGGTGCATCAGCCAATTTTCATATTTTAAGTGGCAAATATATTGTTTTCATTCATCATCATCCTCTAATATTTGAATTTATTTCTATCTATATGTTTCCTGTTTTCATTTGCCCTTCTTTTCACATTCCTTTCATTTTTAATTGTCTTATTTTGATGTATTTTTCTCTTATTCCAACTCTTCTATCTACTATTTTGTAATTTATGCACTATATATTTATACTTTTTTTTTTCATTTTTATTGATTTCAGAAAGGAAAGGAGACAGAGTGAGAGATAGAAACATCAATGAGGAGAGAGAATCATTGATAAGCTGCCTCTTGCACACTCCCCACAGGGGATTGAGCCTGCAACCTGGGCATGTGCCCTGACCAGGAATCAAACCAGAAACTGTTGGTTTATAGGTCAATGCTCAGCCACTGAACCACACTGGCTGGGCTATATCTGTACTTTTAATGGTTATGCAAGGAACTTTACCATGTATACTTAAGTCAATGAGGTAAAAAATCTAAACTTTAAAAAAAAATTATCTTCATTGGTAACAATGCAAAAGTTTTAGAACATTTTAATCACTCTTATCATATCCCATCCTTTTATAGTTCACTTTAATAAGATAATTTTCATGGGGGCATAGGCGACCAAGGAGACAGAACTAAACCTCACATCACCCTGCTTGGCCCCGGAGGATGGCTCGTTAGCCAGAGACGGGTAAGATTCCTCAGGGAAGGAACAACCTAAGACAGGCACAGTCGCATAGGGGCCATCAGGAGAGGACTTGGGGGTCAACAGAGGTGGGGCACAGACCTTCACCCCCCCAAGTTTGCAGGAGCCTGAACCCTCACCCCTGCTGAAGGAGATCTCCTGCCCCCATGGCTGCTCAGCTTCACATGCCCAGCTCAAATCGGGACCCAGGTAACAGAGACTTGGCCGACAGCAGATGCCCTCTCACTGCAACAAGACTTGATGGAGATGTCTTGCACCCATGATCCGGGGAACTGGGGTCTATGATATCTAAATCCAGCCTAGCACCAGGAATGCTCAGGGCCTACTCAAGAAGGCAAATAATCCTCTCCACTAATAATTACAGGGTAAAACAAGATGGTTGTTAGAGTATTACATTTGACAGTAAAATAGTAGTCAAGTTTTCAGACTAATTTAAATTGGCCAATCAAAATAAGCAAATACTCTAGAAAAATCAATTGTACTGGACAAAAAAGCTGTTCCTAAAATGTTAACTAAAATTTTTATTGGTAGTTCATCTCATGGTAAAATTGTAACATATAATGAACCTAAAGCAGTCACATTTTAGTGCAAAAAAGTAAAATTTAAAAGCTATCAAGATTACAGCATAACATTTCCAAAAGCCTCCCAATGTTTAAACCAAAAAAGGGGGGATAGTAGAAGAATATCATGTAAGGAAAAATATCCTGGAAATAAATTACATCTAGAAAATTTTTACTTTAGAAAATTAACTTTCATTTGTAATGCTAACAGCAAGACACCCAGGTAAAACATACATGGTGTCAAAACAAGTCAAAGGAAAATCGTTTGGGCAAAAAATGAAAAAGGATCGCAAGTGAAATTTATAGAAAATATTCCTTTATTAACTTTTGGTTGAGAATATGTTTGTATATTTTCAGAAAACAACTCCGAAACCATGTGGATTCCTGCAACAGAGAGGAATTGACAGGAGTGCTCCAGCCATGAAGTCAGAAGAGAAACAGTCCAGAGATGGAAGATGTGGACCATGCCTTGCCATACTAGCAGTCAGCAGATGTGCGTCACTGCAGATTGCCCAGGACCAAACCAGAGAGGGTCGGACCTGCATTACCACCATTTGTCCACCATCCAGAACTGAAATATCATTGTTGTTATGAACACATAAACAACTGTTGGACATAGAAACCAGGACTCAAAAGAACTGTTGGCCCAGAAAGAAACTCACTATAGACTGATTCATTTGCCTCTCAGCATAACTATTATTGCTTGTCTCATTTCGGTTCCTATAAGTGTATTCCTAGTATCACATGAGCTCACTCATCTTGGGGAAAAGATGAACAACATAGACTGAAGAACAAGAACAGCATTGATCAGACTGTCAGGCCTCAGAGGGAAGGTAGGGGAGGGTGGGGACAAGGGAGATAGATCAACCAAAGGACTTGTGTGCTTGCATATGAGCCTAACCAGTGATCACGGACAACAGGGGGAGGGGACATGCGTGTGGGGGGGAGGTTGGGAAGGGAATGGGGGGGGGTTGATGACAAATATGTGATACCTTAATCAATAAAGTAATTTTAAAAAAAAGATAGTTTTCATTTGACTTCCTTTCATTTCCTTGATTTACTCATGTGTGTACAATTCTTGTTTATATTCTTTCCTTTACTTCAGTTCTTCCTTCTGTGATAATTTTCTGGTAGACCTATCACATTGTAACTGATTTGAACTCAAGTCATTGCATTGCTTATGATAACTGTGACTTAAAATATAACACTCATTAATTCATACATAAATTATTTTTCTAGGGAAGAGTTTAGAATCCACTCTTTATCTTTCAGAGTCTTTTGTCATTTACTCTTTTGGGCACTTGCCAAGCCTACACAGCCTAGACACTTGTCTTTCAGAAAAATTTCTATTACTTTTATTTTCTGTGCTCTAGTTCTCTAGAGGTCAAATTTAATTGTGCTGTTTATTGGATCACCCATGAATTGATTTTCCCTCATTTTATTCATTTATAAAATTACTTTGGTATGTATCTTGATTTTTCTAAGGGGTTGATTATTTTTATTTAATTTTAGAAATAATATTTATTATTTTTAAAAGCTTCTTACTTTTTATTTGCATTTTACATAATTATTGCTTGCATTGTGAATGGAATATTTAAGTGAAGAACAGTTATTTTAAAATTATACTCTTTTTCTCAATCTGTTTTATGTAGAACATTGTTTCTCAATTGGACATGATTTAGATTCCTTGGGACACTGGCAGTGTGTAAAGGAATTTTTGGTTATCACGACTAGGTAGGCTTCTACTATGCATCATGTCTAAAATGCTAATAATGTCATGGTTGGGACACCCTGCTCTCTATTCACTTTAAAATCTCAGTCTCTGATTGCTCTACTGATTTTGGGATGTCCTTTCATGTTTAAAAATGAGATAATAAAAAGCATCTTTGAAACTTAAGGTTCTGTGTGATTTTAATGGTGGGCTTTGGGTTCTGTCATTGTATGGTTACAATAAAAAATAAAAAAATAAAACTTAGACTTGGCATTTAATAGCTTCAGAGAAGAACTAGAGGCCCAGTGCATGAAATTTGTGCATGGGGGAGGGGGAGATGGGGTGCCTCAGCCCTGCCTGCATCCTCTCTCAATCTGGGACCCCTCAAGGGATGTTGGGCCTAAACCAGCAGTTGAACATCCCTCTCACAATCTGGGACACTGCATGCACCAGTGACCATACTTTTCATACAGGTGAAAGGCATCTTGCTGTTGTATGGGCAGCTACCTATTTTTGCCCTGATTATAAAAGTAGTACATAACATGATCCTTCTGAGGCAGTAGTACCATATTCCCCATCTTATGGATGAAGAAACTGAAGCAGAGAGAAGTTAAGTAATTGGCTTTGTCACACAGTTATAAGTGTCAGAATCAGGGTTGACAACAAAATGTGCAAGCCAGAGTTCATGCAGGTCATCGCTGCATCATCCTGTTTTTTCAGTGTTGGAGCAGCCTTGCCAGGTTTTAATTTTTAAATCTAAGAGACTGGACTTTAAAATCTACGGCTCTGGAAGATGGCGGCGGAATTGAATGGCTGATCTGTTGCCTCGCATGGCAGTTTCGGAAATACAACTAAAAGATGGACTGGTGAGCGCGGTGACTCCTGCTCGCGTCTCCCCAGGCCGGGCAGCTGCTCCTCTCAGTCAGCACCTCAGTTGGGGCCATGAGCTCGTGGGCAGCCGCGGCAGCTGCTATGGCGGCGGCCGCGGACTCGGCGCAGTGGCTCTCGGTGAAAGAAGAGACCATCTTTCTGCAGGACGGGCCCATCCGCGTCACCGACCTGGCCGAGCTGCCCAGTGAGATCCTCGGGGCCCCGGAGGCTGCCGACACTGACTTGGAGGATTTTTAGGATTTCAAGTCCTTTAGCCATTTTGAGAGAGGAGAACCAAGAAGGCGGCAAAGTTAAACAAATGAACTGCGCCGCGCACAGCAATTTCAAAAATACAACTGGAGGACAGAGCGTCTGCCACCCAGAACCACAGGAGAGCTGGCTGAATGGTGGATTTACAGCTAAGAGAGAAGAGGACAGAGCGAAATCGGAAGGGATAAGGTACGGAGGCGCGTGGATCGGACTGGTGGAGGGGGAAGTGTCGTGCGGCTTTTTTTTCCAACCCTAGGGGAGATTAGCTCCCCATCACCCTGAAATCCAGCTTCTGGGGACTCGTGGGAGACCCAGACGCCTGCGGGGAGAGGCTGGACTCTCGGCCTTCATGTCAGAGAGTGGGAGTAATTTCCTTGCGGAGGTGCGCCCAGCAATCAGTGTTTGCTGCGCTGAAGTGCGGAACAAGGGGGCTTAGAAACATGGAAAGCAGAAAAAGCAGACTTGCAGCCATTGCAGTTCGCCACGCCATGGCCTGGTGGCGCCCTGAGACCCGCCCCGCATGTTTTGCAGACCCGCCCTGCACGTTTTGCAGGCCCACCTGGCTCCAAGCAGCGGTTTTTGCATGTGGGTGGCCTGCCCTGTGGCAGCTTGACCAGATGAACTGCGGTTCTAGTCGGACTGCTCCAGGGCCGCTTAGACAGGAGGAGGAAACTGCAGTTTTTACTGTAACTCCTGCTGAGTGGCCTCAGACAGTAGCTGACCTGCGCCCCATTGGAGACCCAGAAACGAGGGCATCTAGTGGTCAGTGTGAGATGACACCAGATTTCAACCACTCGCATAAGGGACACATTCAAGAGGCAGACTCAGTGAGCGCCAAAGCCTTGCTGCAACAAGATCCGGCCCATAAACGTGTCTCCTGCACAGCAACTCTTCCTTTATAGACACAGAGGGTCCTCACGGACAATTGGCCAGGAGGACAATTCCTCCCAGTGACACCAACAACAATCAAGACTTAACTATACAAAGGAGGACCAAGATGGAGGCATAGGGCGGAAGCCTGATTGTTGCCTACCACAACAATTTTGAGACTATGAGAGAAGAGCAGAGCAGACACCATCCAGAACCACCGGAGGGCTGGCTGAGCAGATGCTCTACAACTAGAATAAAAGAGAGGGTTACTCGGGATGATGCTGATGCTGGTGACCCAAAGATCACACTTTAAGAACTACGGCTCAGGCGACACAATGGCAGCCTGGAACATGCTCGGCGCAGTTCCCCCGGCGGTCTCCGGCTGAGGGGATGGCTCCACTCGCTGCCGAGCACGGACAGACGAGCCCCTGAGAGACATGGGGTGGGAGACTCCACGCTTGCTGACCTCCGAGTCCTTCAAGAATCTCAACGCCCCGGAAGTGGCCAAGCGCGCACGCTCGGCGACTGGCCACCGCTGCAGACCCAAGGGCCGATGCAGCGACCCCGGACCAGCCCGCCACCGCGCACCGGGCACACCGGAGCTTCGCCAAGCCCGCAGCCGAACGAGTTCTGCGGCAGCCACCCTGGAGCTCTGAGAAAATGGCCGAAGGAATTGCTGAGAGGGAATTGACCAACAGGAATTGGGATCAAGAAGACGAAACCCCGCTGGGTCCCGGGTCCGGGTGAGGCCACGCGCCCCTGGGTCCGGGTGAGGCCACGTGCTCCTGGGTCCGGGTGAAGCTGTATCCCGGGCCCGGGTGAGGCTGTGTGCCCCTGGATCCGGGAGAGGCTGGGTCCCGGGTCCAGGTGAGGCCTCGCGCACCTGGGTCCGGGTGAGGCCATGCGCCCCTGGGTCCGGGTGAGGCCACGCGCCCCTGGGTCCGGGTGAAGCTGGATCCCAGGTCCGTGTGAGGCCATACGCCCCTGGGTCCGGGAGAGGCTGGGTCCCGGGTCCGGGCGAGGCTGCGTGCCCCTGGGCTCGGGTGTGGTCACACACCCCTGGGTCTAGGTGAGGCCTCATGCCCCTGGGTCCGGGTGAGGCCGTGCGCCCCTGGATCCGGATGAGGCCACACGACCATGGGTCTGGGAGAGGCCACGCACCCCTGGGTCCGGGTGAGGCCACGCGCCCCTGGGTCTGGGAGAGGCCACGCGCCCCTGGGTCCGGGTGAAGCTGGATCCCGGGTCTGGGTGAGGCCGTGCGCCCCTGGGTCCAGGTGAGGCCATGCGCCCCTGGGTCCGGGTGAAGCTGGATCCCGGGTCTGGGTGAGGCCGTGCGCCCCTGGGTCCGGGTGAGGCCGCGCGCCCCCTGGGCCCAGGTGAGGCCACGTGCCCCTGAGTCCGGGTGAAGCTGGATCCCGGGTCTGGGTGAGGCCGTGCGCCCCTGGGTCCTGGTGAAGCTGGACCCCAGGTCCGGGTGAGGCCGTGCGCCCCTGGGTCCGGGTGAGGCCGCGCGCCCCTGGGTCTGGGAGAGGCCACGTGCCCCTGGGTCCGGGTGGGGCCACGCGCCCCTGGGTCCGGGAGAGGCCGCGCGCCCCTGGGTCCGGGTGAGGCCACGCGCCCCCCGGGTGAAGCTGTATCCTGGGCCCAGGTGAGGCCGTGTGCCCCTGGATCCAGGAGAGGCTGGGTCCCGGGTCCGGGTGAGGCCCCTGGGTCCGGGTGGCCCACGCGCCCCTGGGTCTGGGAGAGGCCACGCGCCCCTGGGTCCGGGGGAGGCCACACGCCCCTGGGTCCAGGTGAAGCTGGATCCCAGGTCCGGGTGAGGCCATACGCCCCTGGGTCCGGGAGAGGCTGGGTCCCGGGTCTGGGCGAGGCTGCGTGCCGCTGGGCTCGGGTGTGGTCACACACCCCTGGGTCTAGGTGAGGCCTCATGCCCCTGGGTCCGGGTGAGGCCGCGCGCCCCTGGATCCGGGTGAGGCTGGGTCCCGGGTCCGGGTGAGGCCGTGTGCACCCGGGTCCAGGTGAGTCCACGTGCCCCCTGGGTCCAGGTGAGGCCACGCGCCCCTGGGTCCGGGTGAAGCTGGATCATCCCGGGTCCGGGTGAGGCCGTGTGCCCCTGGATCCAGGTGAGGCTGGGTCCTGGGTCTGGGTGAGGCCGCACGCACCCGGGTCCAGGTGAGGCCATGCGCACCCTGGGCCCAGGTGAAGCCACGTGCCCCTGAGTCCGGGTGAAGCCATGCCCCTGGGTCCGGCCAAGACCCAAACAGAGGGTGTTGGACCTGCATTACCACCATTTGTCCACCATCCAGAGCTGAGGGGTCAGTACTGACATGTACACATAAGGAACTGGTGGACATTGATATTGGGTCTCAAAAGAACTGTTGGTCCAGAAATAAACTCACTACAGACTGATTAATTTGCCTGTCAGCATAACTATTATTGCTCGTCTCACATTCAGTTCTTATAAGTATATCTCTAGTGACACATGATCTTGCTCATCTAGGGGAAATGATGAACAACATAGACTGATGAACAAGAACAGAACCAGAAACAAGGAGGCATCTATCGGACTATCGGGCCTCAGAGGGAAGATAGGGGAGGGTGGGGGGAGGGAGGGAGATCAACCAAAGGACTTGTGTGCATGCATATGAGCCTAACCAATGGTTAAGTTCAACAGGGGGTTGGGGCATCCATGGGAAGGGGTGTGGGATGGGAATGGGGGGATGAGGACAAATATGTGACACCTTAATCAATAAAGAAATTAAAAAAAAAATAAAAAAAATAAATAAATCTAAGAGACTGTTACCAATATATACTAGTAGGGTCCCAAGTCCTGGCCAGTGATCAGGGCAATCTGTAGGGTGACCAGTGGGCAGGGTGATCTGGGGCCCCTCCTGGCACCCGCCTTGGCTGGCAGCCTGGCGCCACCTGCTGGCTGGCCCCACCCTCTGATTGCTGCCACTGGTCACCTCCCTCTGGTGGGGGCAGACACTCAATGCAGAAGTTACCCCCAACTGTTGAGCATCTGCACTCTGTGGTCAGTGAGCATCATAGTGACTGGTTGTTCCACTGGTCATTTCACCATTCGGTTGATTTGCATATTAGGTCTTTATTACATAGAATGCTTTAATTATTTGCCTGAGTGCCTTTATGAGATGTTACAAGAAAAGAGGTCATAAATATTTATGGCTCATATACAGGGTGAGGTAAAAGTAGGTTCATATGGAAAATAATACAATAATTAATAAATAATAAAATAAGAATAAACTCTGTTTCACATACTCACAATTGTAGACCTACTTTTGCCCCACCCTGTACAGAATAAATGTGATTAATCCTCTTATTTGGAACCATATATCAATCTCACTCTATATCAAATGAAGGATTTTCAAGTTTTAACTTTCCTGGGGGTTCTGCTATGACAAGTCTTTGCTATTTACAGCCTTCCCTCTGTACTATAAGTCCTAGCTATTGCTAGCACATTTAATCACTTATCACTTCTTTTTGTGCTCTGTTTACATTATTTAGAATATTCTTTCTGTTATTCTTGTATTACAAGACACTACTGACAAATAATATCACTGTTTACATCACTATCCCATATCTAATTGGCTAATACCAATTGTATAATACATATATATAGGTATATACACTGAGTGGCCAGATTATTATGATCTCTGAACGCATAGTAATCTGGCCACTCAGTGTGTGTGTGTGTGTGTGTGTGTGTGTGTATATACTAGAGGCCCAGTGCATGAAAATTCATGCACTGGAGGGGGGGGGGTCACTCAGCCCAGCCTGCCGCCTCTCACAGTCTGGGAGCCCTCAGGGGCAGGAGTTGACCCGGCGATCAGGGGAAGGCGACGCCCCATCACACCTTTGCTGCTGCCACTGCCGGGAGCACAAACCTCAGCTGGCCCTGGTTATCTATGCCTTGGGCCAGCCCTGGGCAGCTGGGCAGCCGCCATCTGAGGCTTATCTGCACCTCGGGCCAGCCCTGGGTGGCTGGGCAGCTGCCATCCAAGGCTTTCCTGTGCTTCACATCAGCCCTGGGTGGCTGGGGGGCTGAGGGAACTGGGGGACACCGGAGGCAGGTGTGCAAGCCTGCCGTCCCAGCGGGGCTGAGGGGACTGGGCGACTCCATCTTTGAGGGCATGGCAATCAATTAGCATATTCCCTCTTTATTAGATAGGATTAGAGTCCCAGTGCATGAATTCATGCATGGGTGGGGTCTGGCCAGCCTGGCCAGGGGGAGGGGACATGGGCGGTCGGCCAGCCTGCCTGCTGGTCAAACTCCTGGTCAAGGGGATAATTTTCATATTAGCCTTTTATTATATAGGATATACACTGAGTGGCCAGATTATTATGCGTTCAGAGATCATAGTAATCTGGCCACTCAGTGTAGATATAGATATAGATATAGATATAGATATAGATATAGATATAGATATAGATATAGATATAGATATAGATATAGACACACAAATATATTTTAATTGATTTTTAGAGAAAGAGGAAGGGAGAAGGAGAAATATCAATGCTCACATCCATCCACTGCCTCCTGCATGTCTGCTACTGGAGCTGGCAACCTAGGTATGTGCCCTGACTGAGAATAGAACCAGCAACTTGAACAGGGCTGCACTTTTATCCCTAAAAGCTATGACATATGATATATGTAATATATATACCATATATATCCATATGTACATATATATGGTATATATGTGTGTATATATATATGGGTATATATTGTGTATATGTTATAAATGTATGTGCATATATAATGTTTAAGGATATACATAGAAATTGTAAGGAGATATATGAGTATATATCCCCTTAACTCTAAAACGCAAATATATTGAGAACTAAAGATGAATTTTTGTTATGCCAAAAAATTCAAATGTGTTTTTAATGGCACAAAAATTAATGACCCCAGAACCACAAAAATCTAAATAATTTTAAGATTTCTCATGAAGAAAGATTATTTCTAATTTACTTTTATGGCTCTTTTCATTTGGATCTTATTTTATATTTTAAACACACTTAATTGATTTCTTTGTTACAAATTAAATTTCAAATGACAAAACTAATAGAATCCTATTTTCATGATTAATTTACACTGTTTGTAGACACTAAAGTTTTTAATAATATATGTAAAACTGCAGCATACAAACAAGATTCTTCACATTCTAAAAGTTATTGAAATATACAGAAGGAAAAATAACAGGCAAAATAATCACTTCAAAATATCTATGATGACAAAATAATTGCTTTTAAAAACCCAAACATGTAACTAGCAATATAATAATTTACATTACCTTCTTGGAAATTGTGATTTGGTTGATTCTTTAGAAATTTTTTAACTTCCTTCATGAAATCATACATAAACCAGCTCTTTAATTTCTACATACTCTGATTATACTTCTACAATATACAGAAAGGAGGCATAAACATAAAATATTATTCTCTATTCTTAAATCACCATTTTATTCAAAATCATCTTATTTTAAGTCAACTACTTATATGACATTCAGACACCTTTTACCATTTATTTATCACAAGAAGTTGTGAGGTTTATAAAACTTTCTCATTTTAGATTTCAATAAATTAGGGAATAAAAAATAAGTAACTGTGAAATTCACATAGCTTTCAGAGTACAAAGTTAATATACAAAAGTTAATTACTTTCCTATATAACAGCAATTTAAAATTTGAAAAACAACAACAATACTTTCACATTAGCACCCTCCAAAATGAAATAGTAACCTATCTAATATATATATAATCTATATGTTAAAAATTAAAAAAACTGTGATGAGAGGAATCAAATGAGAATTAAATAAATTGAAAAGATATTTTGTGTTCAAGGATAGGAAGACTCAATATTATCAATATGTAGGCTCTTTCCAAATTGGTCTATAAATTCAATGAAATTCCAATCAAATACTCAGCAAATTATTTTATGAACATTGACAATCTGACTCTAAAGTTTATATTGAGCAGCAAAAGACCCAGAGTAGCTAACACATAAAGATGGAGGAGAATAAAGTTGGAGGACTGATTCTACCCAATTTTAATACTTACTATATGTCCATTGGCCATCTGTATATCTTCTCTTCAGAAAAATGCAAATTAAAACAACAAGGAGATATCACCTCACACCTGTTAGAATGTCTATCATCAATAGATCAACAAACAATAAATGTTGGCAAGGATGTGGAGAAATGTGAACCCTTGTGCATTGTAGGTTGGAATGCAGACTGGTGTAGCCACTGTAGAACGCAGTAGGGAGTTATGTCAAAAAATTAAAAATGGAACTGCCTTATAACCTGGCAATTCCACTTCTGGGAATTTATCCAAAGAAACCCAAACCACTAATTTAAAGGAATACATGCACCCCTATGTTTATTGTAGAGGTATTTACAATAGCCAAAATTTGGAAGCAGCCCAAGTGTCCATAAGTACATGAATGGATAAAACAGCTATGGCACATTTACACAATGGAATACTACTTGGCAGTAAAAGCAAGAACACTTTACCCTTGTGACAGCATGATAGATCTGGATAACATTATGCTAAGTGAAATAAGCCAGTCAGAGAAAGACAAGTACCATATGATTTCACTCATATGTGGAATCTAATGAACAAACTGAACTATAAAGAGCAGGGAATCAGTTCTAGGTGTGTGTGGGCCTTTGGGGAGTGAAGGCGTTGATTAAAAAAGAAAAAATAAATAAGAGAAATAACTCAAGGACATGAACAAAAGTGTGATTACAGGGCACAGGGAGGTAGAAGACGGTACAGGGGAGATAAATGGTGCTGGGAAAATAAAAAATAAATAAAAGTACTTCTTAAAAAAATAAGACTTATTATAAAGATACAGTAATCTAGAAAGTGTGATATTGGTGAAAGAATAGACTAATATAGTAGAATAGAAATCCTAGAAATAGGCCCATATAAATTTAGTTAACTGATCTTCAACAAAGGAGAAAAGACAATATAATGTAGCATAGTCTTTTCACAAGTGGTGCTGAAACAACTATACATCCACATGTAAAAATGAATACAGACGCAGACTTTACATCTTTCAAAAACGTTAACTCAAAGTGAATCATAGACCTAAATATAAAACTCCTACCTGTAAAACTCTTAGAATATAACAAAGGAGAAAATCTAGATGGCCTTGGGTATGGCAATGACTTTTTAGATTTCAAATGATAAAACTAATAGAAAACCACAGAGAAAGCACAATCAATGAAATAAAATGTTGATAAGCCAGATTTTATTAAAATTAAAAACTTGAACTCTGTGACTGTTAGGGAATGGGAAGACTAGCCATATACTGGGAGAAAATATTTTCAAGACACATATGATAAAGGGCTATTATCTAAAATATGCCATGAATTCTTAAAACTCAAAAATATAAAAGCATAGAATTCAATTAAAAAAAAAGAAGACTAAAAGAGATGAACAGAGGGCAACAAGCATTTAGGAAGATGCTCCACATTATATGTAATGAGGAAAATGGGAATTAAAACAATGAGATACCACTATACACCTATTGCCAAAACTTGAAACACTGACAACACCAAATGCTGATAAGGATGTGGAGCAACAGGAACTCTCATTCACTGTTGTTGGGAACGCAACATGGGACAGTCACTTGGGAAGACAATTTTGTGATTTCTTACAAAACTAAACATACTTTTTACTATAGGATCCAGCAATCATGTCCCTTTGTGTTTACTCCAAAAAGCCAAAGACTTATGTAGACAGAAAGATTAAATCTTTTAAATAAATCAAACAGAATGAATTATAGGAATTTTTTATGGGAAGTTATACTATTTTAAGCCTAGTCTGAACACTTGTGCACTGTAGGTGGGAATGCAGACTGGTGAAGCCACTGTAGAAAGCTGTATGAACCCTATACAAATTTAAATCAATCCAAAGTGAATAATAAAAGGCCTATTTCTATCCAAAGACTTTTGGGCAGAAAACCAAAAATTACAGATATTTAGATATTTAGAGCAGCTTTATTCATAATTGCCAAACCTGAAAACAGTCAAGGTGTCTTTTAGTTTGGTGAATGGATAAACTTCAGTATACCCACACAATGAAATATTTATTATTCAGTGCCAAAATGAAATGAGCTTCCAACCCATGAAAGAAAATAAAACATTATTTACATATTTGTAAGCAAAAGAAGGCAATGTGAAGTCTACAGTGATTATATTTGGAAAAAGTAAAACTATGGAGATAGTATAAAGATCAACAGTTGCTAGAGGCTGGGAAGACAGGATAGATGAATAGACAGAGCACAGAAAAATTTTAGGGCAATAAAAAAATTTTGCATTATACTAAAATGATGGATAAAGGTGATCACACTTTCTCCAAAATGGCAGAATGTAAAACACCAAGAGTACACCTTATGGTAAAATATAGAATTTGAGTGATTATGATGTGTCAATGTTGAATCATTAACTGTAACAAATGTACTGTCTGGTGAGGGATATTGATGAGTGAGGCCATGCATATGTTAGGGTAGCGGGTATATAGGAAATGTCTGTACCTTCCTCTCTAATTGCTCTCAACCTAAAACTGATCTAAAGATTAAATCTTTTAAATAAATGAAACAGAATGAATTATAGGAATTTTTTATGGGAAGGAATACTATTTTAAACCTAGTCTGAACACTATACAAATTTAAATCAATCCAAAGTGAATAATAAAAGGCCTATTTCTACCCAAAGACTTTTGGGCAGAAAACCAGAAATTACAGTAATGTGCTATCAGGGTCATAGATTAAGTTAAATGAAGCAAAGTGTGATGACATGAATAAATATATCATCATTGAACTTAAATTCAAATAATTTGTAAAATAAGAGGAAAGACAGACTCAAATACAAATGGTGCTATTATTTTGCAAACAGTTTACTTTGTTATATTTAAAATGTATGTTTAAAAATAACTTAAATTGATCACTAACCATGATAAATTTATGAAAAGTATTTATTTTAAAATATAAATGTATAAAAAATATGTACATTTGGAAGTATCCTGTTGACTTTTGTTCCATTATGAGATATACAAAATCTTGATCTATGTCTTTTTCTAGGAATTAAAAGGTTGCCTGTGCTGAAAATTCCACTCCACCATTTATTAGCTGTGTAATATAGGACATGTTAATTAACCTCTGTATGTCTTAAGAACTTTATTATAAGTGAGAAAAACAATAATACTTATTTCATAGGGTTATTATAAAGAATCATGGAGTTACTACTTGACAAGTGATTAAGTATATAAAACAGAACTTGGGACATAGACAAAACAAAGGTTAACTATGATGATGAGAATGAGGATGAGGATGATATAGAAATCAATTATGGTTTGAGTTTTTATTTTATTTATATATTCACAATAGAAGAAATCCCCACCTAACCAGCATAGAGCCCTAACCAGCAGAGAGCATAGATATTTAATGAAGTGTCTAATGTCACCTAGATTTAGAATTGTACATCATTTTGCTTTATCTCACAAAGACATTTTTTTCTTTTAGTTAAATTTATAGGGGTGACATTGGTTAATAAAATTATATAGGTTTCAAGTATACAATTTTATGATACATCATCTGTATATTGTATTGTGTGCCCACCAACAAAAGTTAAATATTTTATTACTACATATTTGACCCTTTTACCCCCCACCATACTACTTTGACAATAACCATACTGCTGTCTGTATTTATGATTTTTTTGTTTTTGTTCTTGTTTATTCATTTGTTGCTTTCAGTTTTATATTCCAAATATGAGCAAAATTACATAATGGTGGGTTGTGTTTTTTTTTACTTTTTCTATCTTATATATTTTGCCTATCATGATATTCTCAAGAACCATCCATGTTATTGGAAATTTCTTTATCTTTTTTATGGCTGACTAGTATTCCATTGACTATATGTACCATTCCTCTTTACCATCATCTATCAAAGGATACTTCAGTTGTTTCTATGTCTTGGCCACTGGAATAAATGTCTACCCAAGAGAGCTAGGTGCTTCAGCCCAAATTCTCAACTCAGGACTATTTTGATGAGAATTCCATAGGATTTTTGTTATTTCACTGTCACACTGATTAATAGGAAGAGGGGAGAGTAATAACTGGAGGTTGTAAAGGTATTTCTATTTTTCATTTTTCTATCATCTTCTCCATAGAAAATAATTTTTGCTTTACTTGTTCCTTAAAACACGTTTTAATATGAAAAAAAAAAAAAAAAAAAAAATAGGAAAGGAGTAACATTTACTTTTTGTATTTTGTACTTGACTCAGACCATAATCTCTAAGCATGAGAGCCTATCTCCAGGGATGAATTCTATCCCAGGATAGGTATACTCTGACAAAATCAAATTTTCTCAGTCACTCTGTTACTCAATCTCTTCAGATGAGCTGAAGATGAATTTCATTTCATGTTACCATACATTATTGTCAAGAGTTAGTGATATATAAATGAGGTTCTTATCTACTATCTCAATGGACAGATATCATATGGCTATGACAGGGACCTGATTTTTACTCATGGAATATATTTGTCACTGGATTCTCCAGTACCAAGCATTATATATATATAAAAAAAAAATTCTCACTAGTTAGTCTTGCACTTTTAGATTGTGTCTTTCTCTTAGAATCCAATATAATGTAATATTCATTTGGTTCAATTCACCAGCTATCATCTGGGTTCCCTCTGGATAAGATAATTAAGTCATCCACTCAAGCAATGAACACAGTATTGTCAATCTTTTTTGAATCAATAATACGTTCAGTTATCATATGTCTTTGTTTCTATAGCTAGTGAGTTCCTAAATACATGTATCACTTACATTTAGGGTTATTCTACTAGATGTTGGAGTTAGATAAATATAATGGATCACCATTATTATTAAATTATAAGTTAAAATAATAAAATATTGCTTATACTAACCCATGCTACAAATTATCATGGTACTTATTAGACATTGTTAACAGTTCATTAGAGTTCTAATGAAAAGAAGTAACTAATTGAATTTTGATATTTAACACTGTAATATGGGAATGAGATGAAAGGGCTCATTATGAAAAGACATATATTCATTGTGTTTATGTCTTAAATATCAAATATTAAAATTCAGTTTTCATATTTCTAACTAGTATTAATTTTGAAGCTTTAAAAAATGATAAATATTTCCCATTGTGTTTATTTTATTTTATTGTTTAAAGTATTACAAATAGTAGTACATATGTCTCCTTTTTTTTCCTCATTGACCTTCCCCTGGCCTCCCTTACCCCCCAGCACATGCACTCACCCCACCCCTCCAGTGTCTTGGGTTCATTGGTTATGCTTATATGCATGCATACAAGTCCTTCAGTTGATCTCTTACCCACCCCCACAACACTTCCCAGCCTTCCCGCTGTAATTTGACAGTCTGTTCGATGCTTCTCTGCCTCTGTATCTATCTTTTTGTTCATCAGGTTATAATGTTCTTTATTTTCCATAAATGAGTGATGTCATGTGGTATTTTTCTTTCACTGCCTGGCTTATTTCACTTAGCATAATGCTCTCCAGTTCCATCTATGCTGCTGCAAATGGTAAGAATTCCATCTTTTTTATAGCAGCATAGTATTCCATTGTGTAGATGTACAATAGTTTTCTAATCCACTCATCTGCTGATGGGCATTTAGGCTGTTTCCAAATCTTAGCTATTGTAAATTGTGCTTCTATGAACA
Source organism: Ia io (assembly GCA_025583905.1). Lineage (NCBI taxonomy): Eukaryota > Metazoa > Chordata > Mammalia > Chiroptera > Vespertilionidae > Ia > Ia io. The sequence continues at coordinate 55,155,228 of JAJQQW010000003.1, forward strand.
CACGGGTGCATATATCCTTTCTGATTGGTGTTTCTGTTTTCTTGGGATATAGTCCTAGAAGTGGGATCACTGGGTCAAATGGCAGTTCCATTTTTAAATTTTTGAGGAAATGCCATACTGTTTTCCACAATGGCTGCACCAATCTGAATTCCCACAAGAAGTGCATGAGGGTTCCTTTTTCTCCGCATCCTCTCCAGCACTTCTCATTTGTTGATTTGTTGATAATAGCCATTCTGACAGATGTGATGTGGTACCTCATTGTTGTTTTGATTTGCATCTCTTGGATGATTAGTGACTTTGAGCATGTTTTCATGTGTCTCTTGGCTTTCTGAATGTCCTCTTTCAAAAATGTCTATTGTGATTTCATTTTTTAATCATTGGGAATCTGCTAACTGTTTTGGATTGCACTTCAAATTTATTCTTCAGTGATTCAATAAGCTTATTTCTTTTAAAGTAAAAATGGAAACAATGCAACTAGAAATTTAAATCAACAACACATGAGGCTGTTTTCCTTCCTGATGGGTTATATTGACAGTTTTCATCTGTGCTACTTATATGCCATAGAAAATAATGCCCACTTATGTTGAGATGACTTTTCCAGTAATATAAAATATTTAGAGCACTTAAAAACATGAAGGCAATAAATTTATCCCATCAATCATGTGCAAAAAATTATACAATTTCCTTAAAGAAGAGTCCTTTGGTTGCCATTCATTACTCATGAGGGCTAATTTTAGACATCATTTCTATGAGATATTTTAGATGTCATTTGTGTTGGTAGCACAGTAAAAGCAGCAAATTAGAAGTCTTTCTGTGTATGTATATGTGTGTGTAGAGTTGTGAGTGTATCAAAGGTTAGGAGATATAGCAAGACATTGTTAAGGGCAAAAAAAATTGTAAGAGGATACAGCTAGTGCAAAGGCCCTAAGGTCAGATCTCACTCATGTCTTAAAATAGAGTAGTAGGAAGTGAGGTAAGAGCATTAATGAGGAACCAAGTTATGTAAGGGCTTGTAGGCTAATATAAGAATCAATAGGAACTATTGGAGCAATTTGAGCAGAGAAATGACATGATTTGAGTTAAATGATACAAGGATCATTTTAGTTTCTGTGACAACATACTGCAGTGGGCATGGGAAAAATTGGTAAATCAGATAACAGATATTAAAGCAAGCTAGATGATACAGGATATTTGTGTGGGCCAGAGTAGTATCAGTAAGTTGTATTAGTGATATAAATAGGTAGATACTGACAATTATAAAATTAGAGCCAACTGATGTTGCCCATAAATATACTGAGTCATTACAAGAAGTTAAGTTATATTTAGCACATGATATTTAAAAGGCAGGACAAAGCAACTCATTTAACACATCCAAATAAATTTTATGGTGCTATCAATCATAAAAAATTTAAAATAAAATATTAAAACATGAAAATAAAAGGCAAGAACTTGTATAATCCATTTTGCGAAGGTTTCCATTAAAATGATAAAACTGTTTAATTTTTAAGGGTAGTTTTCTATTCTGGGGGAAAATCACTTGCATGGATTAGCACATTATCAGACATTATAAGAAAAGTGAATTTCAAATAAAACAATAACCCTAATAATGAGCTCCTGGAATACAGCCACCCTGGTGGTTAATTTCAGGTGTCAACTTGACTAGACCTCAAGGTACTCAGGTATTTGATCAAACATTATGTCTGAGTGTGACTTTGAGGATGTTTGAGTGAAATAAGCATTCAATCGGACTCCGTAGGGCAGTTTACCCTCTTCAATGTGGTGCACAGCATGCAATCCCTTGAGAACCTAAATAGAAAAAAATATGCAACGGAAGATTTTGTCCTTTTCTGTGTGATTGCATGAGTGGCAACATTAATTTCCAGCCTTCCTGGTTTTAAGGCCTTAAGACTCAGACTGAATCACACCACTGGCTTCCTGGGATTCCACCTCACAGAAGGTGATCATGGGACTTCTCAGCCTTTATAACCATTTGAGTGTAAGTTAGTTCCTTATAATGAGGAGACAGAGGGAAGCTAGGTAGTCAGAAATTGGGACCATCGTCGGGGGAGGAAATAGAACCCGAAAACCCAGCTGGGCAGAGTTCCTAACACATTGCAGGTGGATCACGAGCATTCTTGTGTTTTCATATTATGCAGTGTTTTACATAAATTAAAGGCACGCCTTAAAATTAAATGCCCACTGCATTTTGAAGTTATTTATTACATGTTCTTACAAGCTAATATCTTTTTAAAGTATGATACTTTGTAAAACTTTTTTTTTGTACTCATTCAATAGAAACTTATCTGGCCACTGGGTAAAGCTAGCAATAAAACTACTGGTGCACAATGTGCTAAGACAACCCAGCTGGGCAGGGAAGGGAGGGTACATGCAGGAAACAAACTTTAAAATGGATGTTGCTAAAACAGGTAGCTTGCAGATAACCAATCATAAGATAGTAAGGCTTATAAACTAATCCCGAGGATGTTGCTTAGCAGAATTCTTTGAAAAGACCCATCAGGAGATAGCAGAGCTGTCTCCACCCCCACTTAAAAAGACACCCACATCCTCTGGCCCTCCCTCTTCTCCCCTGCAGGCAATTGGTTCCTGTGGGGGAACACACCCCTGTGCTCATGTGGCTTAAGGGCCAATAGACTTTTAACACCAGACTATAACATGAAAAGGAAGCTCTGGACATTGGCCTGTTCCTAAAAACCCAGCTACACCTTTTCCAGGACTGACTTCTCTCAAAAAACTTCGGTTCCACTAACCATTTGGTTCCGTGACTTTATCAATTTCACGAGACAAGGGACTTGGACTTAAAAATCCCACATTTTGGTTTCATTAATAAATATGTCTCTTTCCCTCTCCTCTCTCTTCTTCCTCTCTCTCTCTCTCTCTTTCTTCATATATACATATTCTATTGGTCCTATTTCTCTAGAGAACTCTACCTAAGATAGCAGTTTTCCCTGCAATAAAGTCACATTTTTAATTTTACAACTGTTTCTGTAAATTCTTCTTTTTTTAAATATTTTTATTGATTTTTTACAGAGAGGAAGGGAGAGAGGGAGGAGAGTTAGAAACATTGATGAGAGAGAAATATTGATTCAGCTGCCTCCTGCACACTCCCTACCAGGGATGTGCCCACAACCAAGGTACATGCCCTTGACCGGAATTGAACCTGGGACCCTTCAGTCCGCAGTCCGGCGCTCTATCCACTGAGCCAAACCAGTTAGGGCTGTTTTTGTAAATTCTAATAGCACCATTGTTCATAAACTTCACTGATGTAGAATAATCACAAAAAGAATGTCTGGAGAAAATTCTTAAAAGTCACTCTGAAGCAAAAGTACAACTTACAGACAGGGAGATTACTGGCAACAGTAAAAAAGGAAGTGTAGCATTGGACTGAAAAAAGGGAGATATAGTTGGAGGCTAATGCATAATCTATATTATGAATAATGAAGGAATAAATTAACTCAGTATTGCTAGTATTGATAGTAACCAAATTTTATTTGACTATGGGATCTAATACTTCTTTTCAAAGCTATTGTTGAAACATTTGTTATACAAAAATAAATTATTCTGTTTCATATATTTTGAGGAGTTGAGTGATATATTATAGTAATAATATTTGAAAATTATAAAATCCATAGTTATATAGAAACATGGGGTTATCAGATACCCAAAAGGCAAATAACTAAAAAATCAGTAGGAAATGGTCACTCTGGGTCCAACACCATGCTGGGTCCTGTGGGAGAATATGCAAATAACTATGAACCATCACTTTCAGTATCCAGAGTTCAGAAACATACACATAAAATGGGATAAAACAAAGTTACATATCAACACAATGAGAGATTATGGTTATAAAGATTCAATAGGGCAGGTAGATTATGGGAAATCGTTTCTATAGTTTCAAAAATGATCTTGGTGCCCAAACTACCAAATATACATTTTATCCAAACCTGATTTCTAAATGCCAACTCTTCATTGCCAGTTCATACTGGCATTATCCCAAACTCCAATATTCTAAAATGAATTTATTAATTTCTCTCTGAAAGTGCTCCTTTCCTATTAGTAGTTCTGTTAGTGAAATTCTTTACTTGCTTTTCTTACAGGTTAGAAATATTAAAGTCACTTTTACTTCATGCATTTCTTTCCTACTCACTATATCCAATCAACTGATATATTCTGTCAATTACATTTGCAAAATTCTCTGCCTTTCTCCCCAAGTTTCCTTTTGTTAATATCTTGGTTCAGATTTTCATCGCCTGTTTTATCTGTTGAAATATCAACCCAAATAATCTCCGGGTCTCTGGAGACTAATCTTTTTAATCTATTCTTCACACTGCCATCTGAATTATCTTACAAAAGGTAAAATTCTGTCATTTTCCTTTTCAAAAACCTTTGGTTCAGTATTATTTACAAAATACCATTCAAATTCTTTAGCATAATATTCAAAGACCTCCATTACTTGAATTTAAATTACCTTTCTATTTTCATCACTTGAAACCAAATTATCTTCCTTTTTTTTTTTACCACTTTATCACTTGCATCATTTTTTTCTGCAACTCATGAGTTAATCATGCCAGTTGACTCACTACACTTCAAATATATTTTAAATCATCCATTATTTGTGCCTTTTTTCATATGATTACCTTGGACAGATATTACTTCAAATTCATTTATTTTAACTAAAAAAACAAGAAAAAATAATATTTGATAGACTTAACTTTAAAGAAAAAAGAATTTATGGATTTCAAAACTTTTAAAATAAGTTTTTTTGTTGTGTTTTGTGTGTTTTAAATCAGCATTTCTAGGGATTTATGTCTGTGGCCCTACCCATTAAAGATTTTTGTTAAAATTTTTACTTAAGTAAAGCATACATATAGAAAAGTGCGCAGATCATAACTATAAAGTATAATGAATTTGATCTTGTAAACACATTCATGTATGCAAGAACCAGATAAATAGAACACTGACAACAACCAGACTCCATTACCCCCATTCCTCTCCAAGACTATAGTTTACCTGAGATAAGAACTAACCTAACTTCTACAACCATACACAACTTGCTTGTTCTCTTCCCACCCCCTCGCTCCCTCTCCCTGTTATTTTAGATAATTGGAATTATACAGCATTGCTTTTTTGTGTGACTGTCTTAGTTTACTCAAAATTTTATTTGTGAAATTAAACCATGTTATCACATTCTATCTAATAAAGAGGTAATATGCAAATTGACCATCACTCCAATGCACAAGATGGCTGCCCCCATGTAGTCAAAGATGGCCACCCCCATGTGGACACAAGATGGCCACCACAAGATGGCCGGCAGGGGAGGGCAGTTGGGAGGGACCAGGCCTACAGGGGAGGGCAGTTGGTGGGGAGCAGGCCTGTAGGGGAGGACAGTTGGGGGGGACAAGGCCTGCAGGGGAGGGCAGTTGGGAGGGACAAGGCCTGGAGGGGAGGGCAGTTGGGGGTGACCAGGCCAGCAGGGGAGGGAAGTTGGGGGCAATCAGGCTGGCAGGGGAGCAGTTAGGCATCAACCAGGCTGGCAGGGGAGTGGTTGGGGGTGATCAGGCTGGTAGGCAGAAGTGGTTAGGGGCAATCAGGCAGGAAGGTAGGCGAGCGGTTGGGAGCCAGCAATCCTGGATTGTGAGAGGGATGTCTGACTGCCCATTTAGGCCCTAAATAGGCAGTTGGACATCCCTCGAGGGGTCCCAGATTGGAGAGGGTGCAAGCTGGGCTGAGGGACACCCCCCACCCATGCACGAATTTCATGCACCAGGCCTCTAGTATAATTATAGTCTGTTTATTCTCACTGCTGTATATTTTATTCATTCATTGATTAAATATGATATAGCATAATTATTCATTCCAATATTGAGAAATATTTGTGTCATTTAAAATACTTAGCTATTTTTAATAATTTCATAAAAGTTTTATATGTAAATTTAGTGAACTTTGGGACTCATTTCTATATAGTATATAGTGACTAGCACAATTGTTAGTTCAAGGTAAGAGTATATTTAGTTTTAAAGTCTGCTAAACAGTTTGCCAAAATATTTATACCAATTTATCTTCTCACAAGCAACCTATAAAAGTTTGAGTTGCAACCCATATTTACTAGTACTTTACATTTTAGCTTTGCTTATCTGTTGTATTCTATTAAGTATGCAGTGGTGTCAAATTTATGTTTTAACTTTAGATTTTTCTTTTCCCTGGTAACTAATGAAATTGAGCACATTTTCTGATGTAGATTGGCCACTTAAATATCTTCTGCTATGAAGTGCTTGTTTAAATCTTTCCTCATTTTCTCTTATCTTGGGTAACCTTTTCCTTAGTTATTTAGAAGAATTGTTCACATATTCATTTAGGAGAGTTCTTTATACATTGTAAAGTTTATAGCAGATTTATGTGTTGCTAATGCCCTCTACCAGAATGTGGGTTGCCTTTTAACTTTTTTACTGAAATATTTGATAAAATGTAACTTCTCACTGTCTTATCATTAATGTAGTAAAATTTACCAGTTTTCCTTTGATTATTGACTTTGTATCCCTTCAAAAAATATTTGTTTACTCCATAATTATAAATATATTCTTATATTCTACCTTCTGGAAACTTTATTATTTTATTTTTATTTTTTAATAATATATTTTTATTGACTTTTTACAGAGAGGAAGGGAGAGGGATAGAGAGTTAGAAACATTGGTGAGAGAGAAACATCAATCAGCTGCCTCCTGCACACCCCCTACTGGGGATGTGCCTGCAACAAGGTACATGCACTTGACTGGAATTGAACCTGGGACCCTTCAGTCCGCAGGCTGACGCTCTATCCGCTGAGCCAAACTGGTTAGGGCTATTATTTTATTTTTTTGTGTAAATCTATAATCCACCTAAAATTGTTTTGTTTGTGGAAAGATTGAAATTCATACTTTAAAAAAATTAATATTGAAGGGACAAAGCCTCATTGATTGGAAATGTATTCATTCCCAACTGTACTGTAGTATCAAATTTTCCATAAATGATTTTATTGTAAATTAAATATTTTTTGAGCTTTGTATTCTGTTCCAATGATGAAGAATTTGCAAATTATGTTATATGCATTGTATGCACTATAAGGTCCTAGGCAAATAATGAGAATTAAGTGCTCAACATTTCTTTGGTAAATTACTTATTTTGTCTAATAAATAGAATCTTCTTTCTATTTTTCATCTAGTATATTTGTCTTATATCTAAACATTCATCTTGATCCTTCTGTCATATAAATCCAGCCTAACTAAGTTACCTCTATTTATTCACTAATATGCACTAGAGGCTCAGGGCATGAAATTCATGCATGAGTAGGGTCCCTAGGCCTGGCCGGCAATCAGGGCCAATCAGGGCCTTCTTTCCCCCAGCTGCCAGCTGCTAGCCGGGGCCTTCCTTCATTCCACACTGCCCCCTGGTGGTCATCACATGTCATAGCAAGTAGTCAAACTCCCAGTTGGTCAAACTCCAGAAGGGACAATTTGCATATTAGCCTTTTATTATATAGGATTACACTAGTTTGCTCAGTAGTCTTTTTCCAACATGTGAATGTTTAATCCTAATTGTTTAGGCCTATTTTCAAGTAATCCCTCCTCAGCTCAAATTTTGACATCACATATAACTGTAAATTTAAGGTGTACAAAATAGTGATTATGTTACATATATATATGTATATATATATGTATATGTATATGTAATATCATATATTACATATTATTAGGTGAATTTACACATCCTTCATTTCACATAGTTACATTTGTGTGCATGTGTGTGTGTACTAAGAACTTTTAAGATCTACTTTCTAGCAACTTTCAAATATGCAATAGCTTTCTATCTATAGTTACCCTGCTAAACATTATATGCCCAGAAAATATTTATCACTAGAAGTTTGTGCCCTTTGTCATCTTTCAACCATTTTCCACACCTGCACCCCCTGCCCCTGGCAACCACCAGTTTGTTCTCTGTTCCTGTGTGTTTGGGTGATTTTTGGATTTCCTATATGAGTGAGATAGTACAGTATTGTCTTTCTGTTTGACATATTTCACTTAACATAAGCATAATGTCCTTAAGTTTCATCTATATTATTGCAAACAGTGGGACTTCCTTCTTTTTTTTTTTTATGGTTTATCCATTAATTCACAGAGGTTGTTTCCTTGTTTTGGCTAATATAAAAAATGCTGCAATAAACATAGGGGTTCATCTTTCCTTTTGATATAGTGATTTCATTTTCTTTGAGTATATACCCAGAAGTAGAATTGCTGGCTCATATGATAGTTCTATTTTTAATATTTTGAGGACCCTCCATATTGCATTTTATAGTGGATCTATAACTTTACATTTCCACCAATAAACCACAAGAATTTCTTCCCTCCACATTCATGCCAGCTCTTGTTATCTCTTACCTTTTTTTATAATAGCCATTCTAGCAAGCATGAGATGATATCTCATCATGGTTTTGATTTACATTTCCATGATCATTAGTGATGTTGAGCACCTTTCCATGTATATTTTCATTTGAATGTTTTCTTTGGAAAAATGTGTATTCAAGTTCTTTGCCCTATTTCTAATTGGATTATTATTATTATGGTTATTATTATTGTTATTTTGCTATTGAGTTGTATGTGTTTCTTACATATTTTGAATGTTAACTTCTTATAGGGTATGTTATTTGCATATATTTTCTTTCATTTTGCATGTTGCCTTTTTATGTTTTGAATTGCTATTTTTGCTATGCAGAAGCTTTTTAGTTCAATGTACTTCCACTTGTTTATTTCTGCTATGGTTGCTTGTGCTTTTGGTGCCATAGACATAAAATTATTGCCAAGATTAATGTTTTCATACAAGAGATTTATGGTTTCAGTTCTTACATTTAAGTCTTGAATCTATTTTGACTTAAATTTTGTGAGTGGATACTATTTCTTTTTTTTGTTTTTAACCAATACCAGATACTACATTTTGAGCTTTTAAAATGGAAATACCTCTTTTAAAATGTTGTCTTTTTACTTTGGTTGCATAACTTTTAAATTTAAAGAAAAGATTTACAATGTTATCTATGCTAATAATAGAAGAATATGCAAATTGTCCGGGACGCCGTCACAGTAACAGTAATGACCAAACAGCAGGCTGCGTGGTGCAACCAGGCTGGCAGGGGGAGCAGTTGGAAGTGACCAGGCCAGTAGGGGGGGACAGTGAGGGGTAACCAGGCTGGAAGTGGGGGGCAGTAAGGGGCAACCGGGCTGGCCAGGGGGGCCATTATGGGCAACCAGGCCAGCGAGAGGGGGCAGTTGGGGGCAGCCAGGCCATCAGGGGCAGCAGTTAGGGGTGATCAGGCTGGCAGGCAGGTGAGCAATTAGGAGCCAGCAGTCCCAGATTGTGAGAGGGATGTCCGACTACCAGATTGTGAGAGGGATGTCCAACTGCCAGATTGTGAGAGGGATGTCCAACTGCCAGTTTAGGCCTGATCTCCTGGACCAAGCCTAAACTGGCAGTTGGAAATCCCCCAAGGGGCCCCGGATTGGAAAGGGTGCAGGCTGGGCTGAGGGTACCCCTCCCCACGTGCAAATTTCATGCACCAGGCCTCTAGTAATATAATAGACTTGGAAAAAGTATGCCATTTAAACAGACAATTTAAAAATAAAGATTAGTATATAATAAATAGTTGTGGGCTTTAGAACTATTTAGTCTTCAGTTTCTAAATCATACTGATCACTGTCCTTGATTTTTATTCTTCCATTTTCCACTTTAATTTGTTGTTAATAATAATATACTATAAAATATAGTAGAATATAAAAATATAACAACCCCAAATTTCTAATTCCAAAACTTACTTAATATGAGGTCTGCCAAACTGCAGATCCCAAAAAAAGCTCTCTGAACTTCCAAGTGAGTAAAGTAAGAGTCTTGCAGTAGACAAAAAAAAAAAAAATTCTTTATTAATTATCTACTTTAATACTGTATTTTCTGGTGTATAAGACGACTTTTTAACCCAGGAAAATCTTCTCAAAAGCCAGGGTTTTATATGCTGGAAAATACGGTACCTATATTCCCCCCCCCCCCCCCCCCCCCCCCCCCCCCCCGCAAGCTGCTGGCCCAGTGCTGGAGCTGAAAGTGAGTACCGTATTTTCCGGCGTATAAAACCCTGGCTTTTGAGAAGATTTTCCTGGGTTAAAAAGTCATCTTATACGTTGGAAAATACGGTATTTAGAAATGAGACAGAAGTCTTGCCTCCTTAAATTTTAACAAGGATATTATTCACAGAATGATTTTATTTTATGGATTATAAAGACTGCTTCTTGATACCTAATGTCTACCTCTCAACTTAGAATATAGTGACAATTTTAGATATTTTATAGGTGTTATATTGGTAGATTCCATCATTGAAAACAAAACCATGAGATATTTCATTTCACATCAATTTTCTCAAAATGGCTCACTATTCATGGATCCACTCCAATCAATGCTACTCAAATACTTCAAATTTCTAGATGCTGTTTTTTTATGGGCATCCAGATTTCAAATGGCGGGCTTTAAGCATCTCTTTGAACATAGTTTAAAGTAGCTACTGTCAGTATAGTTAGTTTTAGAAATTGTTTATTTCTTATGAGATTCACTCTTAGAACATAGAGTTTGTGATTCATTTTTAATTCATATTTATATATTTATTAAATTATAGAGAACATTTTGGAACTAAGTATCACATTCATGATTGTATTATTTCTGGTAAAGGTGAAAAGGGAGACACAAGAAGCTTCAACTGTTTCTTTTCTTTTTTTTTTTTTCAATTAAAAAAGTAAATCTAAAATAAATAGGAAAGATGTTGAGATTTGATAAAGCTGAGTAGCAAGTACATGGGTATTTATTATATATTTAAAATGTCACAATTTAAAGAAAATTTTTTACTCCAACACTCAAGTTTTATTATTAAAAAAAAAGAGAGAAACGCATTTTGACATGTTAGTTCAGCTATCTGTGAACTAATTTTCTGTGACAACTGGGTGTTTTATGGTCATTTGCACAATACTATGTTATTTTAATACTAAAGGCCCTATGCATGACATTCTTGCACTGGGGCGGGGGGTCCCTCAGCCCGTCCTGCATCCTCTTGCAGTCCTGGACCTCTCGGGGGATGTAGCAGGGCACCAAGGAGCCCGAATCAGGATGGGCGCTGTGCCGCTCGTGCTCATCCTGGCAGCTGTGCCTGCTGCTGCTCGGTAGTGCTGCTGTGGAGTCAGGAGAGACTCCCGCCGTGGCAGCTGTGCTAGCCAGATGTGAGTCCGGCTTCTGGTTGAGCAGCACTCCTCCTGTGGGAGTGCATTGACCACCAGGGAGCAGCTCCTGCACTGAGCGTCTGCCCCCTAGTGGTCAGTGAGCATCATAGCAATGGGTCATTATCCAACTGCAGCCCTCTCTAGCCTTCCTGTCATACTTAATAAAGGGGAGGGGAAAGCTAAGAAAGCAGGTCCATTAAAATACTCAGGATGTATATATATAAAAGCCTAAGCTACCAAACGACCGGACGACTGGTCGACCAGTTTCTATGATGCGCACTGACCACCAGGGGGCAGATGCTCAACCCAGGAGCTGTCCCCTGGTGATCAGTGCACTCCCACAGCCAACCTCCTGTGGCCATCAGGCCAACCTCCTGTGGCCCTTCCCCCTGGCCGGTCGGCCCCCCGGATTGGCCCCGATCGCTGGTCAGGCCAATGGATCCCACCCGTGCACAAATTTGTGCACTGGGCCTCTAGTTAATAATAAAACTATAGAACGCATTTTCTTACCCCCACTCATACATGTACCTTATTACCATATCAATATGACTCCAGTCTAATCACAGTAGATTTTAGTTGAATGATCTGTAAGCATGGAATCTATTGTTTCCAAAAGAACATAGGACACTAGAGGACGTTGAAGCCGCTGGCATCTACAGATGCAAATATTACAAATAAGTCAGCTTATAGCAAGATTAACATAAAGGCTTACACTAAAAAATATTTAACTCTGTTCCTATTGTCTGGCTTTCATCACACATTATAATGCATGTTAAAAGGCAAGAAAAACACATTGTGAAGAGAAAAAGTAAGCATCAATCCATATTCAGATATGACAGGCTTTAGAATCACCCTATAGCAATTTAAAATAACTGCATAAGGTTTTAATAAAAAAAGAAAAAAAAGAAAAGATGAGAGAACATATGGGAAATGTAAATAGAGAGATGGAAACTTAAAAAAATAACAAAAAATAAATGGTAGGGGAAAACCTCTAACAAAAATAAAGAACACCTTTGATGGGCTCATCAGTAGACTAGACAGAATCAGTGAGCTTGAACATATGCCAATAGAAACTTACAAAACTGAAATTGAAAGAGAAAAATAATGGGAAAAGTAGCCCCCCATAAACACAAAATAATATCCAAGAACTGTGAGACAATTCCAAAAGACATAACTTGTCCATATTTAAAATAACAGGAGAAGAAAAAGAGAGCAAAGCAGAAGAATATTTGAAGTAACAATGGCTGAGAATTTTCCAAAATTAATAACAAACACCAAACCACAGGTCCAAAAAATCAGTGAATTCTATGTAGTGTAATAGCCAAAAAACTCTACCTAGGTATGAAATGTTCAGGCTGTAGAAAGCCAAAGACAAACAGAAAATCCTGAAAGAAGTCAGACAAATTAAGAATGGAATATTTTCTGAAGCATACTAGATAAAATTTGCCAAGCAAAGCTAAATTATAAACTTTTAAAATTCCACCTGAATATTATATAGCTGTTCAAAATTTAGCATTTTTCTAACCAAATTATGATCTTTTACAATCTAGCTTGAGAAATACATAAATACATTTTATTAAGAATGCTACAATATGTTTATAGAGTATCCAGTAGACTTTTAACAAAAATTATAAGGGGCTTATCTGAGTGAAGGTGCTATGATACAAGAAAGATCATCCCATTTTTAAAAGTCAGATGTACAAATTCCACCATTTTGAAAGGTTTCAGAGTCCTGGCCTTTAAGTGAATCACAATAAAAAGTGAATCCGCCTCCAATTGCTGTAGAAAGCATGGAAGAATTTGGGTCATAGAAAATAGGTTTTACTCTGCTCTTAGAACCCATCCTACCTAATAAAATGGTAATATGTAAATTACCATCACTCCGCTACGCCCATGATTGGGCCAGAGGGAGGCGCAGGGGGCGGGACTCGGGGTGGCCGGGGTAGCCGATTGGGCCGGCAGGACGCTAAGCTCGCGTCGTCAGTGGCAGCGCAAGCTCAGCGTCTGAGCCATGGCTGTGCTGCGGAACAGAAGGGGCCTCTGGGGCAGTGAGCTCACGTCCCGCCACAGACCATCAAAAGTGGGGGAGCTGGGTGCCTGTCTGCTCCGGCACCAGGCCTTTCAGAAGCCTCTGCCATGCCAGAGGCTTCCGAAAGGCCCTGGTGCACCAGCGGACAGGCACCCAGCTCCCCCGCGATCGAAAGTGAAAGCGTGTAGGGGACCCTACACGATGTCTTTTCAAAGGGCAAAAAAGAGCAGCTTATAAGGATTAAAAGATTCTCACATAATGAAAGACTATCTTGAAAGTGAAATCAACACTCAGTATCCAGAGAAATCTTAGACAAGCCTTTCATTTATTATACTGCTGGACCATTCAACACCAGTGCCAATCCTATGCCTGGGGCATGCAAATTCATAAAACTAATAATTATATATTTAAGCAAATTTTTAAAAGTACACATAACTGTGTTTAGAATTAGTCAAACATTAAGAACACTAGACATAAAATGAAAAATGCATTCTTTTAAAAGTATAAAGCTTTGAAATTCAGTCAAAGATTTGTATCTCTTAGAAACTCTAGAACCTTTTTTGTGTTAATGAGGACAATCAGAAAGAGCGATGGGACTCATTTGCTGAGAAGAATCAAAGATATACATACAACCTTTTTCAAAGAATTCCTGTCTGAAATCTTTCTGCCAAAGAAAACTAAGAGCATCAGATCTTATTTTCAATGAATTTTAATATGTTAATTACAGTCATTAAGGATGACAAAACTTAGAATCCCACACTTTGTCAGAGCTGAAAGCTAGTGAAGCAAAAATTTAGTATTTACTAATTTGGCCTTAAAACATCCTAACTTTTAGATTTAAATATAATAAACTACAGACAGTTGCAAGAATGTCTTTGCTGTTGGCAGCTAATTAATTTTTTACTCTTTTCTTTTAAAAGTAAAAATAAATAACTGTTTAAAACTTTAATGTAGAGTGCATACCTTTATTGTTAGCTTACAAGAGATTTCACTCAATTAAAAGCTTTACATTTTCAAGTTTTTACAAAAGATTTTCAACTGGCATCAATTATGCCAGTCTTCAATTAGGGAAGCCTTTTAACCTTACCAGCAGATGCTAAAATTCTCTCAATCCTGTTTTCTCTTTCTTGGTACATCACACTTCTCATTAATCATGTAGGTATTTAGGTTCAAGCTGCAGGAATGTGAGTGAAGTAATGAATGCCACTTCCATGTTTGGATGTAAAATGCTCTGCATGAGAGTTCATATTCTCTTTCTTCACTTGACCTGCCCGATCCAGTGGAAGATTCTGAAGAGAATACAAGAGGATGGTGCAGCTACAACATCGAAAACTCCAGGGTCCCTAAGTCATTGTTTAGTGGTGAACTGTCCAGAGAGACCCTTGACTGCATTGGACTCTTGTGTCAATGAAAAATACACTTCTGTTATATCCTGCCCCTATAATGTGGGGGCTGTGTCATTAACTACCTTTGATCTAACTAATAAAACCATTTTAACACATTACCTGATGAATCAGGTAAAATATATGATGCTACTGGTTAAAACAAGATTCAACTCTCATTCTGCCGCTAGTTATGTGCAAGTCACATAACTTTGAGTTCTAGTGTCATTATTAGAGAAATTTGGATAATAAAGCTTTATATGGACAATGAAACTACCAGTAGACCAGTTTAATTCTTGAGAAGCCTGTTTAGTAGTTCTAAGAACTTGAGATTATAAATTTTGTTGTTTATATTGACAAAATTTATGAAAATAATTGTTTTAAAATCCACTACAAGCTCAACACATTGTGAGATGTATTGGTAAGAGAATTGTATGCTGTTTCTATTATTAAGTATTATTCTACAAAGTAATATTAACTACTATATTTTCATGGTATTAACCCATGAAATAATTTACTATAAAATGAAAGAAGTTGGAAATATTAAACTGCTAAATATGCTTAGAGGACATTCATTTGAACATTATTTTAAACATCACAATGTTCTTGTGAGTATAACAATAAGAAAAGACACAGATGGAGAAGTTTTATATACGTTATGACTGGCAAGATGGATAGGTTGAAGGTTGTTGGGATTAAAAAGGAAAAACACATTAGTAAGGAAATGCAGTGAGCATATTCTGATTTCAGAAGTTATTGTTTTCACAGTCATCAAGACATGTGAACAACTGAAGTGTCATTCAATAGGTGACTGGATAAAGATGTAGTACATATACCAGGTTGTATAGCTAAATTATTTATTTTTTTAGGCATTAACAGACCATGTCCCAAATCTATCACCTGTTTCTGTATGGTCTGCAAACTGAGAATGATGTTTTCATTTGCAAATAATTGAAAATCAAAACTTGAAAAGTATTTCATGAAACTTGCAACTCATTTTAAAATTAAATGTCAGTATCCATATATGAGGTTTTATTAGGAAAATCCAACTCATTTGTTTTTGCATTTTTGTAGTGGTTTTCATGCTGCAAACAGAATTGAATGGTTGCTATAGAGACAGTATGGCCTGCAATGCCAAAAATATTTACTACCTGGCCTTTTGCAAACAAGTTTACCAAGCCTTGCTTTATTTTTTCCCTATTCTACTCACTTTGGTAATTTGTAAAATATAATAGATAATATGAAAAGTGTTCTACAAATGCTCAGAGATAACAGAACATTTTAAGAAATCAGTGTTTTCCACTTTTTGTGTAGTCTTTTGGAAAGAACCTAATCTTTGAAATCAGTCAGACATCAGATTGAATCTGGGATCCTTCATTTACTACCGGTTTGGTTTTATACAAGTCAGTTCACTTGTGTGAATTACTTTTTCTCTACTAAAATATGGGTAATTCCTCACAGAGTTGTAAGGATTAAATGATATGATATATGTTAAGGCCATACGTACAGAGTCATTGTTAATTGTAAAACTGGCAAATATCTATTTATTCTCAAAATTTCAATTAAAAATCTTTTTAATGGAGCCTTCCCTGACTTCAAAAGATTTAGTTCCTTTTTTAAATCAATGGCTTCACTGAGTTTTATATCAATCCCCATTATGAGAATTTTCTTATTGCATTTTAATTGTCATTATATAACCATTCTACACTGAGACAAATCCTTTTGAGGACAATGCCCTTGAAAAATATAAAAGTAACAATAATTAGTGGGAATGGCGAGGGTATTCCTTAAGGAGAAGAAGCAAAAGTCATACAAATAATTGGTCAGTGAGAAGGACACCAGGATTTTGATCCCCGGGCTGTCAGTATCTATTGTGGTTATAGAAGTGATCCCGGAAGAAGAGTGGGGATCAAAGTTTCCAAAGACTTTAAGTCAAAAGTTGTCATGCTATGTTACTATTTCTGACATTCAGGCAAATATTGAAGTTACCCAGGATACGGGGATTATGTAAGGATGTAGAGGAAGACTGGGATTAAGTGCCTGTAGCCAGCCTCAGTAATTGTGAGAGTGATGTGGAAGTTAGCAGAGGTCTAAAAAGGGCAGGGCTAACTTGTTCCCTATCTATATCATTGTCACCACCCATTATAGTCCATAAATACCCATCTATCTTCCTACTGCTCATTCTGAAAAAAATGGTGCAAATGAGCCAGGTATGTGTGCCAAAGGATATGAAGAGTGAGCTAGGAAGCAATTTTTGCATGAAGCCAGAAAAGCAGGAATTCCACGCTCGCTTCTAGAGATATTTTCCTAATTAAGCAATTCTGGTAATGTTGCTTGCATTTTTGAAAAAAACCTTTCTTGGCCTTTTGTAGCCTAAAAATAAAGCTCATGCTCAGAGCACTTCCCAGTCTCATTCTCTACCTGGTCGAATTTTATCTTTCTGTGTCCAACCTCTCTTCTTCCAAACACAATGTGCTCTACTTAATGAAATCGCCTCATCACTCCTCACCTTTTCTTTCATGTCTATGCTGCTTGCTCTCCCTGAAATTGTCCTCTTCCCAGACTCACATGATAAACTCCTATTCAGATTCATGAGTCAGCTCAAATGCTTATTTCTTGCCGAATTCTTCTGTGGATATCCTCGCTCAGTGTTTTCTTAGAATTTGGTTTATAACTCTGCTCACCATATTTTATTTACAATAATTTGTTCACACCTGCCTCTCGTTTTATTGTGAACTCTCTAAGGGAGAGTGTCATATTTTATTCAGCTTTGTCTCTTCAACATTAAGCATAGAACCTGGCACATAGTTCACATCAATACCGGCTGATTATTCAAAAAAGGAAATTATGCAGTTTTTTGTAAAATGATAAAGTTTTAATATAAGCACTCTGCTTAACCAAATAGGCATTTATAAAAGTGGAGTTGTTATAGTTGCATATCCCCTTGTTTTATGCCCTTTTGACTTATCTAACCTAGCTTTTTTTCTTTTTTATTGGTTGTTGGTTCCATATTATTTTTTTATCATATGTTAGCAATAGCTTTGAAAGAAAAAAATGAGGTATATAAACTTATATCCACAGATACACATACACATGTCAGTATTCATTTAGTATTTTTATCCCTGCTCTTTTCAGAATCATTTAGACTGCAAAACTTAATATCCTTTAAGAAACTGCTAGTGGGAGAGAGACAATCGTTCCTTCCTTAACTTCATAAATAAATCTTTTTCATTCATGAAATAACTAGCCTGACTTATTTTAAGCCATTTTCAGATGAAGCTGCAGCATCACATTATTGTTATTTTTTATTACCTTGCATTTAGTGTAAACATCTGGTCAGACTGTTATGAATGTAATTATTAACATTCATTGTACTAGAAAGGAAATTATTGCATATCAAAAGAGTATGCTGAATAAAGAAATCTAAATTTAGAAATGCTTTCAGTTGGCTTATCTTGTAGCACAATAATATTTTTCATGAATAAAATATTCTAGGGAAGTGAAATGTTAAAAGACCATACATTTTTTCATTTTGTTTTCATTTTAAACAAGTCTTTCTATTTTTAGTGAAACTACAACCTATGGTGACAAAAATACATTTTCCTGTTTATATTTTAAAACCATTGAAAATTTGTCTAAATGGGCATCTAAAACTTTATCAAAATTGAGGCAATAATGAAAAGTGGTTACAAATATGTCTTGTAAACTCTAGTCTTATGTCTTCACTTACAAAATGTATGCTCTTGAAAACTTTCTAACTTTCTGAAAGTGAGCCCTATTTATTTTTAAAACTGGGCTTACTTATATTATCTCCATTTCAATGTTGTTGCTTCATAGGTTATGGTGAAACACATGGCCAGTATAGATCAGGCAAGCAATGTAAATGAGTAAAATGAAAAGCTTGAAATACAATGGGGAGAGGTGAGATCTGTGGCCAGTCTTATTTAAAGGATTTAAAGTTTAAATTTTAATTTAAAAAGTTATTTATTATTATTGTTGTTGTTGTTATTATTTTATCCATTATTCCATCACTTGATCTAGAATAAACTAGTAATGTTGCATTTTTTTTATATTGACTGTGTTGTGCTATAATGTATTTTGGCTTATTATGATTACCAGAACTTAAGTTAAATAAGGACATGTTGGGTTAAAAATTCAAAGAAAGTTAATATTTTCCAAATTTTCTCATAATGCAAATACATATACAAAGCAACAAAATTATTTCAATGACCATCTTTATACCATTATTCAAATAAAAGTAAAATAACAGATTCACATATGATTGTATAATGTACATTAGAAATTCTAAAATGAAATTTAAATGTCAGGCTATGCAAAGGTAAAATATGTAACAACCTAAATGTTTTGAATTGATAAAAAATTATTAATATTTAATGAAATATTTATATTGTTCAAAATAAACATATATTTAAATGATTTGTCATATGCATCTATGGAGAGGTAATTATAAACAAGAGCTATAGGACATCTCAGAGACACTGGTAATACAACATCAGTAATAGGTTCAACCACACATAGTTCACAAAATTGGCAACTGTTATCAACCAGTTGAAATGAGAGTCAGTGAAGAAAATTGAGAACTAGCTGAGAGCTGTCTCAGGTACATGTTGATAAAAGAGGTCCCTTTCAAAAACACCAAGGGGCTCATAACTTGGGTATTCCATAGGGAGCTATCATTGTCTTAAAAGACCATTGAGCCTAATGAAAAAACTACAGATTTTAAGATTCTAATTTATAATACTGTCATTTTATTATTCCTCTGGATAATAGTTTTTTCCTCTGGTTTAATGAAGGAATAAACTTTTATATAAACTATGAAGCCAGTAGAATTGGATAGAAAGTGTTGTTCCTAATTTATAACCACTTATCTAATATTTTAAGATATAATGTGGAAAACATGTTCAATAAATAAGTGGAAGAGATAAAAGTTGTAGAGTTATTTGGGGAAAGTGGAACCAGGATTTGCCTGTTAAAGTAAAGTAACTGCGCTGGCATTTTTTCAGTGAGCCAAACTGATTTCAGTTTTAGGTCAGAGATTTATTTCCATTTTTGTCCTTAATCTAGACTGATATATCTATCTCCATCTATCTCTATCTCTATCTCTAATCATCTATCTATCTATTTATCTATCATATATCATCTATCTACTTTTTAGAAATTAGGGAGAGAATCAAACTATGTCAACCCATACTAAAACATTATATGCTAGTGATAGAAAGATACCTCTGCCAGTGTTCAAGTACATGGGTGACATAGAAAATGTCTGACTGTTGAAGATATCATACTGATAATAGCAGAGAGTAATTAGCCAACTTTATGTAGGATTTTCTTTAAATATAAAATAAGCATATACTTTTAAGAATAGAGATTTTATAGAAGCAACTTATGTATGTTTCCACAATTTCACATATTCCATGACACTCCCTACAAAAACATTAGTAAATAATAAGTTGTAATGATAAATTCCCCTGCATAAAAATGATTATTTAATATTTTTAAATTATTAAAATACCTCATTTTGAGTAGTTAACATTTTAGGTATTATTATAAGCCATTAATGAAATGAGTGACATAATAACAATTAGCTGAGCACAATATGTACCATAATAAAGGCATATATAAAATCTGATGAAGGCATAGTGGAAAATTTGGCTTCCTCTTATGGAAAGATTACTAAACATCATAAAACAGAAGAGACACTTAGGAAATTGAATTATGATTAGTGGTTTCCCACTGAATAGGGTAAGAGGAGCATATCCTACCTTAAGGAAACAGAATACGCCAAGGTAAGAAGGTGGAAAAAACGCAGTATGAGAGGGAGACTCTGAGTACTTCTTTTTCATTCTAAGGAGAGATGAGCAGAGATCAGATCATGAGAATATGTTATGCAGTGCTAATAAATTGATATTTCTGGTTAGCAACAGGAACTAGAAATATTTTTGAATAAAGAATGCGTAAAGAAAAAGAATATGAATGACATAAGCAAGTCAGGATCAGAAAGCTTTGTAGACAAAATGATACTTCAGAAATATCTATCTTATTCCTTCCTGAATGTCCATTAAAAATAAGTAGCCTATCTAATAAAAGAGAAACATGCAAATTGACCATACCTCCACCACGCCCACAAGCCACACCCACCAGCAAATTAGGAGCACATATGCAAATTAACCCAACAAAGATGGTGGTTAATTTGCATATGCAGGCACCGAGCGGCCTGGGTCCTGGGAACATCCTCGGGACCCAGGCCACTTCTAGCCTGTAGGCCCGCACTTAGTCCCTGAGTGGCAGGGGTCCCAGAACATCCCCAGCCATTCCAGGACTATGGGTACAGCAGCCAAGTGGCTGGGGGCGGCGTGGGACCATCCCCACATCGTAATGGCAACGCGGGGATGTTCCTGCCCCACCCCCAGCCGTTTGCGCATGCTCTAGCGCCAAGTGGCAGTTTTGGTCCATGCCCCCATCCCAGCAGGGAGCTGGCTGCTAGCCTCTGGAGCTTGTGGAGACCCTGGTGGCCACTGCCATGTGTGGCCCAGTGGTCCCTGTATGCCCCCCAGCCCAGCGCCCACGATAAGGGGGCTGGCTGCTGGCCTCTGGGGCGTGTGGAGACCCCGGCAGCCACCGCTGCACAAGGCCCAGGAGTCCCCGCATGCCCCCCAGCCCAGTGCCCACAACAGGGGGTCTGGCTGCCAGTCTCTGGGGTGTGCCACCACCTGGTGGCAGGGACAGCCCCCTAGCCCAGTGGATACTATGCAGGGGCTGCATGAGCAGCAGAGGAAACACCATTTTAAAAATATATATATTTTATTGATTTTTTTTACAGAGAAGAGGGGAGAGGGATAGACAGTTGGAAACATCAATGAGAGAGAAACATTGATTAGCTGCCTCCTGCACACTCTCCATTGGGGATGTGCCTCCAACCAAGGTACATGCCCTTAACAGGAATCAAACCTGGGACCCTTCAATCTGCAGGCCCACGGTCTGTCCACTGAGCCAAACCAGTTCCAGCGTATACACCTTTTCTGATCTCTCATTGGCTAAGCTCCTGTACGCCACCACTTGCAGTGTTCTTGGTAACTTGAGTTATAAGAATCCAAGAAGGTGATCTAGGGTTTTTCCACCTCACTCCTGGAGGAAAAAACGAAGGTCCACTCCTGGAGGGACTAAAAAATGTCATATCCTGCCCTAGCTGGTTTGGCTCAGTGGATAGAGCCTCGGCCTGCTGACCACAGGGTCTGGGTTTGATTCTGATCAAGGGCATGTACCTAGGTTACAGGCTCCTCCCTGGCTGGGGCCAAGGTCAGGGCTCATGCAGGAGGCAACCAATCAAAGTGTCCCTCTCACACTGATGTTTCTTTCTGTCTCTCCCTCTCTCTTCCACACTCTCTAAAAATCAATGGAAACATATCATCAGGTGAGGATGAAAGAAAGAAAGAAAGAAAGAAAGAAAGAAAGAAAGAAAGAAAGAAAGAAAGAAAGAAAGAAAGAAAGAAAGTAATGTCATATCCTATGAAAGACACATCTTGAAAATGCCTAAAGAAAGTTGTCATTTTTTCACAGTGAAGGGACTAGAGTCCGTATTGATGAAAACACCTTGGCAGTTGCAGTGGCTGGCAGTGGCTGCAGCAGTGGGGTAATGGGGCTGGAGCCTTCCCTTGATCAGCCCGGCCACCTCCCACAGAGGGTGGCCAGATTGCAGCTGAGGCCCGCTCCCCCATGGGAAACGGGCCTCAGCCGTCAGTAGGACATCTCCTGAGGGCTCCCAGTCTGTGAGAGGGGGCAGGCTGGGCTGAGGGAACCCCTCCACCGTGCACCAATTTCATGCACCTGGTCACTAGTAAAATATATAAAGAGAAAAAAGTCATCATAACAGAAAGTTAGGGATATATATCTTATATTCCACAAAATTTCAGAGAACTTAATTAACTAAGCAGACCAATATTTAGACAGAAGCTGAGACATGAAAATAAAACAAATTACTCTGAGGATATTAATATATTAAGGAACTTAGGTGAATAAATAAGCAAAATGCATAAGTTCAGTGACCTGGGAAACAGAGACCTATACGGAAGCAATGATGTGGACAATCAACATGTGGCATTTCTGTACAAAAATATTATCTGTGTGCAGCATACTAATAAGTTTCAGGCTTACTGCTGTTAAAACAAAATAAACACAATAAAAATTAACCCAATAAATGTTTTATTTTTTCTTATTTCACATTAATATTTGGTAGGAGTGAGAAGAATGTGTGTATTCTGTTCCCACATCGTTATACCTGACAAGAATCGTGTAACCAAACTATTAAGAATTCCTACAAATTAATAAGAAAAAGACAAACAATTCAAGTTAGTGAGAATATTAAAAAAAAAAAATGTGAACAGGCCTTTCACAAAAAGAGGGTATTCAAATATGTAATAAGCAAAAAGCAGAAGGAAAGGTATTTAATGCCATTGCTTATCAGAAAAATGCAAATTAAAACCACAGAGGTATATGCCTTGGCCAGTGTTGCTCTGTGTTTAGAATGCTGGTTTGCACCCAAGGGTCTTGGGTTCAATTACCAGTCAAGGGCATGTATCTGGGTTGTAGGTTCTATCCTGGGACCTGGTGGGAGCAAGGTTAGGAGGCAACCAATCGATATGTCTTTCTCACCTCTCTCTCTCTCTCTCTCTCTCTCTCTCTCTCTCTCTCTCTCTCTCCCCCTCCTTCCACTCTCTCTAATAACCAATAGAAAAAATATCCTCAGGTAAAGATTAACAACAACAAAACCACACAGGTACCCTACTACACAACCATGAGAAGGCTAAAAATTAAAATAAAAAAATATATCAAGTTGGTGAGAATGTGGAGAAATGGGAACCCTATTACTTTGTGGGTGTGGTTATAAAGTATACAACACTTTAAATAACTCTTGCAGTATTTACTAAAAACTGAACATACCACAGCCAAGAGGAACGAATGGAAATGACTTCTATTTTGTTATTAATTTGATTTTACAGCTTACTATGGGCACATAATCTCATTTGTTTCCTTCTATAAACTTGATGCCCTGCTTTTTCCATTGAGGAAATAGAAATTTAGAAAAGTTAAATACAGTATAGCCATTAAGATCATATGTTTTGAAATCAGATTAATACAGGCTTAAAATTAGACTTTGTCATCTGATAACCAGTTATCATTGGGCAATTTACTTTGCCTCTCTCTACCCCAGGTATACCATTAATAAACTAGAGATCGTGAGGGTTCACAGGGATATTTTGGCAATTATATAATGTAATGCAAGCAAAACACTACCAATATCCTGAAAATAAGTAATCTATACTAATAATAGAGGAATATGCAAATTGTCTGGGATGCTATCACATAATGACCAATAAGGACGGGGGCAGGGCTGTGGTGGAGAACTCTCAGAACACCTGCGCCGGGGGTCTGAAGGGCACAGAGAGGAAGGGAGAGCAGATAGGCAGTTAGGGGGATCAGGCCAGGAGGGGAGGGCAGTTAGGGGGATCAGGCCAACAGAGGGGAGCAGTTAGGCAGTTAGGGGGATCAGACCAGGAGGGGAGAGCAGTTAGGGGCATCAGGCAGGCAGATAGGTGCGCAGTTAGGAGCCAGTGGTTCTGGATTGTGAGAGGGATCCCAGATTGGACAGGGTGCAGGCTGGGCTGAGGGGACCCTCCCCCCACCATGCATGAATTTCATGTACTGGGCCTCTAGTATAATGATAATTACTGTCCTACAAATGTTAAAGTATCCAGGAATGAATTTAAGAGTAATTTTAGACTCTATGAAAACTTTACATCATAACATAAAAGAAGGCTTGAGTAAATGAAGATAAACACTGATAATAATTAAAATTAGGAATAAGATTGTCTTCACAGCTTATATTAACTACTTGGTATATTTATTTCTATGTACAACACAAAACATTTATAAAAAATGAATTTTTCTATCATACACTTCAACATAGTCACCAACAGTGTAGAGATAAAACTACCTTTTTACTCGTAGCCTAAAAGGCATAATAGGGGTTAAGGAGTATAAATTGACTTTACTGAATCTCATCAATAGAGGTTGGCCTGAGTGGCCAGGGATCAGCTGTGCTAGCAGGTCTCTGTCCTCCATGATAATTACAGCCATAATAATGTCACTTATCTCTCCTTTACATTTTGGACTTCCATATAAGATTTTGTTTGAAGAAAATATTCACTATTACTATTCACTATTTATCTTCTGTGTGTTTTATTTCCTCACAGAATAGGACCTATACTTCCCTAAGATTCTTCTGAGACCAGAATCTGGTTATTAGCCTGGAGATAATGATGAGAACTATATCTCTGCAATTTCTGTATTCCATATAGTACCCAAATTAAGAAATATACCTTTAGCTGAATTTCATTATAAATCATAATATATTTCTTTTTTGAAATAATTTAGAAAGGCATTCAGGACTAACAAGTATCCCAGATCATATCTGTCAGAATTTTGCAAAACAATAAAATCAAACTATTCCAAATTAAATAAGTAACTTAAGTATTTATTGCATTTGATGTTTTATAGAAAGAATTACTTAATTAAATCCCTTAATAACAATGATTTTTTAAAATGTTATATAGGACTCAGGTAAATGTATAGGATTTGGTGAAAAAAAACTGGGTGTAACCTAAAAGAAGTCAGTTTGAGGGGTCATAATGAAAATAAATCTCCACACATCAAGTAGATTGCAAATAGAACATGTAGTTCAATCCTCATTTCCACTAACTCACTTGAAATGCCCTTTACCCCAATATTTTCAAAAGTTAGTGTAAGTTTAATTTCTATCACTTTCCTCTTCAGTATATAGGAAAAAATTAAGGCAACCATTTATTATAAAATACATTTCCAAGTATTTTAAATGACTCATAGCACACCCTTTTGCAAAGCAAAAACAGCAAGCTAAGCCTAGCAGGTTCCAGTACATAAATCATCATGATAGCAATAACAAGGGGGTGTGATGATGTTGACTCTCTTATGCAGAAAGTACTGGTGTAGCTCAGCATGGTGTGCAGAGTTTCGGATTAATCGCATCAGTTTTATAGTACCTTAAATGATGCATTCTATTAAAAATATTATTATTGTTCAGGCCATTTTCCTTCATAAAATCCTGCTCTTTTCGCTACCATAAAACCTTGATTAAATTAAATTCCATAGGTGTGATTATTTGATTACAAGAGGTTCAAGGGAAGGAATCCTTATTAAAAGCCTTAAAAAATATAATTGTGTCACACTTTCTTTAAAAAAACACACAGTATGAATGGCATATTTTATAGTTCTTTGATGACCATATGCTTTTTCACCTGCATCACCATTTGGAAAATTCATTCTCATTGAATAGAAGAGTACCTGGTAATTGGTAGAAGCAAAGGAGATTGTCCCAAGTCTAACCAAATCTCCCAGCACCAAAAAAAAAAAAAAAAAATGGTTTTACTTTTTTCTCCTAAAAGTATAGCCCAGAAAAAAAGTTCTAAAAGTTTTGATACCTTTAATTTTCTTATTGAAAGGAAATTATATGAGTGCACAGATTTTATATATATACACACCTATTTGCTTGACAGTTTATCAGTTTGTATATTTAATTTTATATTTATGATCATCATTCCTTTATCAGTTATCTGCATAGGGCTCTATTGCCTGTATAGATGCTTCAGAAAAATGTAAGAAAAAGTCCATGTTCTCTAAGTAGAACATGCTGCATTTCTTAGGAATCACTTTGTCTCTTTGATAGGAACAGATATATACTTGCCTTCTTCTCCCTGTTTAACAGCATACATCTAAGACAAAATACAAATTATGAAATCATCCCCATCTATGCTTTTTCCTCATTCTCATGAAAATTACCACCTATATAACTGTTACCTCCTTCTTGAGCAAACTTCTGCCGGTCTTGTTTCTTTCCAATTAATTCTCCAAAATGCTGCTAGAATGATTACTCTAAAATGAAAATCTGTTTATGCCATTCTCCTATTTAAAACATTCTGTAACCTTTCTCTTTACTTCTACTTCCCAGACACATGCGAAACTTAACGAATCAGTTTTATGAGAGGCAGTGTAGTGTTATGCAGTGTTTTTCAACCTGTGCTTTATGATCTAATATTAGTGGATCATGAAATAAATTTAGTGGGTCATGTGACTTATACTTTTAATAAAATTTAATAGGCTAGGCTAAAGTAGAATAGAGAAAAAAAATACACTAGTACTAAACTAGTGGCATATGAAGGCCTTAAAGAACAATGCTGAACTACAAGGAGGTACGTAAAGACAAGATGGAGAGTATTCTGTATTATCTGGAATCTGACTTTCAGCAGGAGGCAATGATTGGATGGGATATTTTATCTCTCAGAAGCAGTGAATTTGTTCTATGTATATGGAAAAAAATGAAATTCATATTTGATGATGTTTCATTTTTCTATTGCAATATAGCAGGCTATCTCTAAATGTTGTGGCTTAAAAACAATTGGTTATTTGTTATTATTCTATTGGTTGAGCATGCTGTTCTGTTCTATATGGTGTCAACTGAATCATGGATTCAGTTGCATTCAGGTAACTTCTCATATATCTGGGCCCTTGAAGTTAACTGCAGGCTATGGCACCGCATGTTCTCTGCCTCCTCATGGTGTCTCATTTTCCATGACCTCTCTCTCTGGATGAATGAACTGGACAGCCTTACAGCCTTTTAAAGAGTATAAGCAAAGAATCACTTCCTCCATATTCTACAATTTAAAGCAAACACCAAGGCCAGTCTAGATGCAAAGGTTTTCATGCCACTGTAATACAGAGTAGAGCAAGAAAGCACTGCAAATGGATCTGAGAGCAAACAAAATGGTCAATATAACATGTAAGAGGTTAAGAATATAAGCAAGCACTGTATAGTATTGGCTAAAATATTTCCACTGCCCTCTATTTTAACCAGTAGCTCTGAATATTTTTAGAGGCTTAAAAATGTTACCCACCCATTAGGAACTCACATTGAATTATGGACACAGCACTGAAGGAGTGTATCTCTCCTATTATACAGTAAGTTTCTTATTAGTAAATCCTGTTTTATTCATTGGCATACCTCTAGGCATATTACTGAGAAATCATAGTCCTTTAATAAATGTTTTGATATTAAACCAATGGACAGTCTATTTTCTGAAACATTTCTGTCCCTGACCATAGTTAGGCAGTTAGCAACTCCTTTCAGGTGAGCTAACAGTTTTTGCCTCATTCTCCTCCAACAGTTTTTGCCTCATTCACTCCTATATTATTAAAATAAAATATCCTATATAATAAAAGCCTAATATGCTAAGTGGTCATTCAGTCAGCAGTTCAACCAATCAAAGCATAGTATGCTAATGATATGCTAAGGACACTCAACCACTCGCTATGATGTGCACTGACCACCAGGGGGCAGACACTCAACTGGTCAACCAGTAGCTATGGCACACACTGACCACCAGGGGGCAGATGCTCCGACCAGTAGGTGAGCTTGCTGCTGGGATCCAGATGATCAGGACTGAGCGAGATGGGCCGGACATGCCCTGGAGTCCTCCTGCGGTCCCTTTGCGGCTGGCCAACCTCCCGCATCCCTCCCCAGCCCCAATCGTGCACTGGTGGGGTCCCTCAGCCTGGCCTGTACCCTCTCACGATCTGGGACCCCTTGGGGGATGTCAGAGAGCTGGTTTCAGCCCCATCCTGCAGGCGAGGCCGAGGGACCCCACTGGTGCACGAATCCGTGCACTGGGCCTCTAGAATAAATATAACAAGCTATAAAAAGAAATTATGTAAAATGACACCCCTTTTACCTACAGGATACTCTGATATGAATCCATTATCTGGTTTTAACCTAATTTCCCAGCTTCATGTTTTCCCTCTGTTCAAGTACACACAGTCTGTTCCAGCACACTCAGCTCAGCATGCCTTTTAATGCACTTATAATCCCCTCTCACTAATATCCCTAGAATATCTTTCCAGTGTTACTCTGAAAGCTGACTAATGGAGACTAGCTCTCTCTCAAGATTCAATCAACCACTTTGGTGAAGTCTTTTTCAATTCTGACGGAAGAAATTGTCAAGTTTGTCAAATGTAATTACTTCCATTAGAGCTCTGTATCAGTTACATATATTTCATTATCAGTGGTTCTACATCCGAACTGCACATCAGAAACACCTAGAGATTTTAAAAAGCTTGAAGCTTAGACCATAGCCATTCCAACTCTATCAGAATTCTGGGCACTGGGAGTGGAACCCATACATAAGTAGTCTATGTCTTCTCAGGTAATACCAATATCAAGTTTGAAGAGCACTGTACTACACTATGAACTCTTTAAGGGCAGTCTGTGGAACCACTTAAAAACATGCTATTTCTATGGGCCTTAATACTAAAAACAGTTTCTAAGACATAGTAGATGCTCAAAAGTATTGCTTAAATAAAATGGAGAATGCAAACATACACACAAGTATAACATTTCTGGATTAGTTCTAGAATTGAATTACAAAAGGAGAGAAATGCTAACATTGCTAACTTAAATGAATCATTTTCAATCCTCTTTTAGTATATGAATATGTATGCATGAAAAAAATAACAGTCTGGCTACCAACTGATTATATTCACTGATTAAGCTGAGAAAAATTCTCACATTTTCATAGGAATAAAAATATAGAAGGGCTGTAGGTGAACTATATACTGGTATGAAAACATTCATTTAAATGATTTACAAACTATTTCATGTTCTGAAATCACTGATTTACCATGGTCTAGTATGATATGTAATATTCAAATATTTAAATTTGTCATGATTCAAATCAAAGTTGGTTGAGTTTAAGGTTTCCAGAAAATTAACAACAAATAATACAGACATTTGGTGTGTTTTTCCTTGTCAACAGAGTATTTCAATAAATACTTATTTTAAAGAAATGTCTTGACTAAGTCAAATGTATGATTTTACTTTTTTTCCCAATTGGGAATTTTATCTGAAATTTTATCTACTGAGTTCTTAACCATCCAAAATAATAATGCATTTTAATTTAAAAATGGAGAAAAATAGATTAATAGATTGGTGCTTTTTTATGAGTGTTTGAATTATGTACTCAGAAAAAGAAAATGGAGAATATTGGCAAAAACAACCTCGATATAAGGGCTTTAACAATTAAAAAAATATCATTGAAAAGAGCACATTTAAAAATATGTGTTTTAAGCTAGAGAAAAAGATGATGATTGTTGCCCAGAGAGATGAGCATAATCCCATGCACCAAAAGATGGCCAGTTAAATTCCTGGTAAGAGCACATACCTGGGTTGTGGGTTTGATCCCTCTGGGAATGTACAATCTCTCACACATTGATGTTTCTCACTTTTCCTCACTGTAAGAGTGTCCTGAGAGGAAGATTTTAAAAAAAAAAAGAAAAATAAAAGACTGTCAATTTTGAGTTCAGGCTTAGAGGCAATAATATTTTTCAAATGATTAGATGTATAAAAAATAAAAATGTATATTATAGCCATGGCCAGACAGACCTGATTATTATCATAGAAACACTCTCTCACCATTCTTTATTGATGGGTTAAAGAAGAGGTGATATTAACCCTTTGCACTCACTTGCTTTTTTTCTCGATTCCTTTATTCTAATGCTAACCGTGTTGAGTCACACTCGACATCCGTGTGCAAAAGGTTAAAGCACAAATATAGTGTAAATCTAAATGGTGGATGGATTTTTTAAAAAAGATAAAGGCAAACCAAATGCTATCATTTAAAAGGATTAACTTTATTTTTGTGCATTAAAATAAAATATACATTTGAATGATAACTAATATTTTTATAGTAATTGAAAATTCAGTGGAGTACCTGAGACTGCCACCTGGAGACATAAGGAGTTGAGTCAAAATTAAAGATATATCAAACAACATGTATTGTTTCTATGCCAAACTTATAGAAAGTAAATAGAAAAAGCTTAATTGTTAAAGGCTCTAGCTAAGCAGAGCATACAGACAGCCCTATCAGACAATTCAGTAAAAAAGGTATATTCTGTGTGCGTGTGTGTGTGTGTTTAAGATACATGTATCATAATTTCACAAGAATAGACTATAATTAAGAAGTTTGTAGGGGAATGATAGCAAACTTAAAATTCTGATTATGGCAGGGTTTGGAAACAGATTTATTTTGGTACAAAGAATCATTGAAATATTAGCTCCTTCTCAACTCATTTATCTTCTTGAGTTCTTTGGTAAGATTCAAATTTTCCTGTGTCATTTCCTTTACTGAAATCAGAAAATAAGTTTTGATTAAAGGGCTCTATAGCTGCCTCTGGCTCTTACCTACAGTTTCTACATCATTCTCTCTCTCTCTCTCTCTCTCTCTCTCTCTCTCTCTCTCTCACTTGATGTCCTTACTATGATAATTCATTCTCCTTTTTTCAATAAGAAATACCAATGTTCTTTGTCCTGGGTATGGTCTGGAATGTGAGTATCTGATTGTCTTTTTCTCTCTAAAAAACCTTGCATGTTAATGGTATGATGGACTAAAGATCTCTCTGCTTTTCCTGTGAAAAGAGCCCCCTATAATTATATTGTATCTCTTGAAGACCATTTCCATTCCCAGAAACCTTATCTTTGTATTAGCTTCGATCTTCAGAAATAAGCTCCATGATTCAGTGATCTGTTGCCCCACTTTATTCTATATTATATCCAAAGGCCTCTTGTAGAAGAGCTCTGTTGGTGAGTCCAGGACTGTCCGTTATAATAATTCATGGCTCTCTATAAAAGAAAAGTGTAAATAACTTCAACTTCTCTCTGAAGAAAAAATACTACCCACCTGAAAGATATTTGGATCTGGCCCTTCTGCTGCACTCTTCCTTGGCTCAGAACAAACTCTCATATTCTTTAAGAATGTCCTTCCAGAGTTTGAAGTAAAGATCTCATCAGTCCTAGCTGTTGGCATCTCAACTCCAGAATTTAACAAAGTTGGGACAAGCTTCAGATTCCTTGTTGCTTGATTCTTTATGTGTATTGCCTCCCAGAAACACCTCTGGCAATTTCATATTTTCCAATGGTAGATAGGAAAATTCAAGTCTGATATCAATAAAAAATACCAGGGAAAGGGAAGATTGTCATTCACATTTAACCTGATTTGATCACAGTTTGAAAATATATGTGTATATTCATATATTGAGTAACTGATTTTTAATTATTTATTAAAAATTTCAAAATTGTGTCATATCATGGAAAGTACAAAAATATAATGTAGACCCAGTGGCTGACTATAAGTAGCTTATATTCCAGCAGGAATTCTAATGAATACAGGACAATCAGAGAATGTGTCTGTACATTCTACCTACTAACTGGATTTTGGAATAATATGTACAGAATGTTTAGTGCACATATTGATCAAATTGACATGTTTTCAAAGAGGGATTAAGACATAAAAGAATTTAATACTTTGTTGAACCTGGAAAAATACTATTTAGTCACAAATAGAGCATAAAATGATTAAATAAAACATCTTAATTCCCAGAGTAAAATGGTAATATATATTAATAAATGGTTATTTTGAATGGAAACATAACATTTCTAATTGTGCTTTTTTCCTAATTTATTTTGTGATTTTTCATTTAAAGTATGTTGCATTAAAATGAATTCTGTGCGTGTCCTATGTGATAGTTCCCTGTTAACCAGAATATTTGAATAAACAAATAGACTATTTTCCAGTGAGAATAATGGTTTTAATTCATAGAGTACATGCTCTTCTGAGCACCATATTTATATGCTCATGCAATTCTCACTTGACTTGTGAGGCAGCTGAGAGTAGTAAGATTAACAAACTTCTACAAGGTCACATAGGTCATAAGAGTCACCAATTTTGTCCTGATTTACACAAACTTTTACTTAGTTACCCTAAATCTTCTTTAAAAGATAAGCAGACATTTTTTTTCACACAATTGTCCATGCCAATATTTCTTATATTTCTAACTACTTTGAGCTAACACTAAGTTTTTCTTACTGAATGCTATTTTTAAGTATGTAGTCCAGTTCTATTACTGTCAGGATTTTCTGCCAAAATAGCATAACTCCATTAGCCCTGCTCCTTAAATCTATTTTTTTTTTCTTTTCTCCTAAGTGGCTGTTCCTACTCTAGTGACCCAGAACCTTTTATATCACAATTCAAAATCAGTGCCAAATATGACCTAAGAATAGCAGACTAATGCCAAATAGTTTTTAACCATAAATATACAGAGACACAAAGACATTTTTAAATATAAATAATTTTGTTATATATTGTTTTCTCCTTTTTGGCTGCATAATCCAGTTATATATTTCAAGAAAAGTTTGAATTTGTATGTTTCAATATCAGGAAAAATCCTGCCATCATTATAGAAAATTCTTCCAAGTAATTAAAATATAAATTTACCTACTTATTTTATCTTTCTAAAGATCAACATCAAGCATCTCTAGTATTGTAACCTATAGGTTTTCTACTTTTTCTTATTGGTTCTGCAGACAGATATGTAACAATTTATTTTTAATGGCATCTTTTAAAAAACGAATGAATTGGCACAAACCATGAAAATCAGAAATAGCACATTTAACTGCTAAAGTCATTCTGTGAATTTATCAGTAAGATACACTCTGCGCCAGCATTAATCTACCCACAAGAACAGAGTTAACATTTGTAGATACCCAGACGAGGAATCACAAATGTCAAGGTTTCCTCGTATGGGCCTTGTCTTTGGCTACATTGTAATTTGTAAAATTAAATTGTCAAAACATGCTTTTATATAAACAAAAACATACAAATGGTAAAATATTATTCATTCTTACATTTTACACATTTATTTTATGTTAAATTTGCTTTGAAATATTACAAAAATATTATACTTAGTATGTTGAATATATTTTCCAAACATGTCCCTAGTATTATGATGAATTGTACACTACAGTATTATACAACTCTCTGTCTCCCCTGTTTAAAATTGCTTACCTAAAATTATTCTCCAAAAGATTAAATTGTCTTTTTCTTAAATTGTCAGAAACACTTTGCAATAAAAATAACAGGCCTTTCTGCAATTGAGATATAAAATGTTGAACTATGACACAATAAACTTTGTATTTTAGATATGGAAATCGAGGAGTGATTCTTCCTAAGAAGAATTATTCTGCTCTAATAAACAGTTTAAATGCCTCTTGGTAGTGATAACAAGTGAGAAGTTGAAATGACAATGGTGGTAAATTATTGAGGAAAGCTGTCATATATGCAAGAAGAATCATCGTACAACAGGGTATCATGGAGAACCATTCACTAAGTGAAAACAATATTTTCTGCACAATAATTTGGCAAATGAATGATATATTAAAGTAATTTACAAATGAAGAACTGAAAAATGTGATTGTTAAAATTTATGAAGGTCATTTCATTTCCTTAATTAATGGTCTTTTCCCTATGCTTATAAACTTTTCAGTAAAGTATAAATAACTATAATTTTCAAATCTAAGGAGATATATAGAAGCTAGTTTACTATAATGAGTTCCTCATCAAATTTCTCCCTATGTTAGGCTTTTTTTTGCAATTTAAAATGAGTTAATCTTTATTTAAATAAAAATATGTGGCTTTATTTATAATTATTTCCCCAAACTCTCATGTTATGATGGTGGAGTGACTTTTAGAGGAGGTGTACTGCTTGTATGCTTAGACTTTTTTGCTAAATCCAACCATGGTTGTAAAATGAAAGACATTTTTTATTATGAATGCCTATTTTTCTTGATATTGTTTTGCTCTTTCTAAAATTCAGAAAGTATGAGCACTCAGAATCTAGAATAGCTCTAAGAATATAATGATGATTTATTGCACAAGTATTATGTGGTTATGTGGGAACTGTAAATACATAATTTATCTCGATTATTTTCTAAACATATCCATTACATCAGAGATGCACAAATTAAGTCCTGTGAAAGGTAACATTGTCACACAGCATGTTCAACTTGGAGCCAGATTTTCTACCCAAGTTGTCTCATTCTACGATTCCAGGGTCATCTCTGAATGAAGCTTTTCTGATGGTAAATGTTGCTCAGTTTTAAGATTATGCATCTCTTTTGATGTTTCTAATCATGAAAGACTATTAATTCCAGCTTCTGTAGTTAATATCAGCCTCAGGTGCTAAAAACAAAGGTAGTAATTTTGATAATGAACTCAGAAAAGATTAGCAATCAGTCTTTTTCATATACAGACACCCACTAAAGCATCTTTGCTTCTTTATTTAAAACTTATTGATAAATAATGGTTTTCCTTCCAAAACAATTACCTTATGAGGTGGTCTTTAGCAAATAGTATATAAATAATTCATTACCCTATTTCTTTTTGTATTCAGATTCCTCTGACTCACTTAGTACTCCTCTGCATCCAAGTCTTAATTCTCTTTCCCTGTTTTGTCTACTTAGAGTTGCTAGCAAGCAAGCAATTGTTAATACAGTCGCCTGAGGGCCTAGTGAGAGAATTGCAATGTTTGCATTTTTCTTTGTCTTTTTTATTTCAGACGCTCAGAGAGAAAGCATTGCAGTAATTTCTATAATATGAGCATAAGTTATGCCATCTTATCATCTACTCAATGTTTTGTGGCCATATAGCCCTACCCTTTAATGTATAATAATAAAAGGGTAATATGCTAATTAGACCAGAAGTCTTCTGGACGTCATTCCAGATGTCCTTCCTGATGAAGCTGGGGCCGGGGGGGGGGGGGGGGGGGGGGGGGGGGGGGTGAGGAGGGAAGCCAGCCCAGGTCCTGGGTGCCAGAGGAAAGCCGGTGCCGGCAGCAGGGGAAGGAAGGCCTACTCTTGCACAAATTTTCGTTCATCTGTCCTCTAGTTTATTTTATAAAATGACAAGCTCTACTTTAAAGAGAGGGATTTTCTTGTTTACAAGTAAGTGTAAAGATAGGTATATAGTATGAGAAAGAAGTAAAGGAGAGAGAGATGAAGGATGCAGAATTATATGTTGGTCTTGAGTGAAAGGAAGAAGCAGAAGATTGACATGTGGTGTTATTTAGATGAACCATAGTGTGTTGTGTATCTAAAACGTAAAATTTAGTGTTAATCCTCATACATATAATAAGAATTAATATTTTAATCATAGTAACTTAAAATGGACAAACACCCAAATAGTGAAAAAAAGAGGGAGCTATTGTGACTAAAATGGGAGGTGAACAAGGAAGTCTATATATTTGAGTAGAATTTGAAAACAGTGCTGATCAGTTTAGATTCCTGAAGCCCTCAGCAACCAAATAGTAAGAGGGAAGGGGTTGAGATTTCACTAACCGAGGAGTTGGAAAACTCCAGCCTCAGGCCAATTCTAGTCCACAGCTTGCTTTGGTACTTCCTAGGATTATTTTTATATTTTGAAATGTTTTAAAAAATAAGAGAATAATATTTTTGACTAATGAAAAGTATATAAAATTCAGAGTTCAGGCTTCATAAATAAAGTTTTTAATTTTGGCAATATAAAATATAAAATATGTAGAAATGTATCTTTCCTCTTTTTATGTAAGTACCTAAATAATATCCTTCATTATGTCATTTGGTTAGCAAAGCCTAAAATATTTACTAATTGGCCCTTTACACACAGAAAAGTTTTCCAACCTCTGGCTTAACTCAACAGACCCATTCTGGAACTAGATACTACTCCTAAAATCATATTGTCACTAGCCAATTGGGGTGCTAGACCAAATAGATTCTTGATCCAAAGAAAAAATAATATATATAACATATTTTATATAATGTATTGTAATTTATTATGTGAGTTATATATCCATATGGATTTATATGAATATCAGTATGTACTCATATTATAGTGAAGTTATTTTAAACCTGATATATTTTTCATTAAAGTACTAGAGGCCCGTTGCATGAAGATTCATGCAATAGGCCTTCCTTCCCCTGGCTGCCAGCACCGGTTTTCCTCTGGCATCCGGGACCCAGGCCTTTGCTCTGGCCGGAGGCTTCAGTCTTTGCTCCAGCCAGAGAGCCGCTCCTGTAGCTCCCTCCACCCCCCGCCTTCCCCCTCAAAGCAGGCATCCTGCCCCGCTCGGCCACTCTGTGCTTGCATGCGTGCTGCCCAGAGACCCAAAGCAGCTGGGGGGCAGGGCTGCCACCATATTTGTCGGGTTAATTTGCATAATCACTCCTGATTGGCTGGTGGGCATCATGAAGTGATGGTCAATTTGCATATTTCTCTTTTATTAGTGAAGATAAAAAATAGGAACACTTTGGGAGAAGATAGGATATTATATCATTACAATGAGATTTTACCCCATATCTATTTGGGAGGAGGAAAATATAAAATATAAAAATATAAAAACTAATTTGTTTCATAACAGCCTAGCAGCAATAAAATACAATTTTTAAATTACACCTTTTGTTTTTTATTTTTTTATTTTTTATAATTTTAATTTAATTTTTCATTGAATTTCTTGGGGGTGAATTTTGGTTAATAAAATTATATAGGTTTCAGATGTACAATTCTATAATACATCATTTCTATATTGTACTGTGCATTCACCACACAAAGTTGTTGTCTCCTTCCATCACAATTCATCCCCCTTAAATATCCTCTTCTTTCTCCCCTCACACCCCTTTCCTCTTGAAATCACCACTCCTTTGACTCTATAAGGTTCTTTTCTTTCTTTCTTTCTTTCTTTTTCTTCTTAATCTCTTCCCCCTTTTCACCCAGCCCTGCTACACCTTCCTCTGTTTTGACTGTTTTCAGTATGTTCTTTATCTATGAATCTGTTCCTATTTTATTTGTTAGTTTATTTTGTTTATTAGATTTCACATATGAGTGAGGTCACATGGTACTAGTCT
The DNA here is from genome assembly GCA_025583905.1 of Ia io. NCBI lineage: Eukaryota > Metazoa > Chordata > Mammalia > Chiroptera > Vespertilionidae > Ia > Ia io. Next base: position 55,192,803 of record JAJQQW010000003.1, read on the forward strand.
TTCTCTGACTGGCTTATTTCACTTAGCATAATGGTCTCCAGGTCCATCCATGCTGTCACAAAGAGTAAGATTCACTTCTTTTTTTTATGGCCAAATAGTATTCCATTGTGTAAATATACCTCAGTTTTTTTATCCACCCATCTACTGATGGGCACTTGGGCTATGTCCAAATCTTGGCTACTATAAATAACACTGAAATTCTGAACATAGGTGTATATATGTAGGGTATCCCAAAAATGAGTTCACACACTTTGAATAATTATAAAGGCAGTGTTTACTAAAATACATTTCATTTTCAAAATTGAGCTATTAGCTGTTAAAGCATCTATACATTTTTGGGGGACACCCTATATTCTTTCAAATTAGCATTTTGGGTTTCTTTAGATATATTCACAGAGGTGGAAACACTGGGTCATAAGGCAGTTCCATTTTAAATTTTTTTCTCCCTAAATATTTTCTTGATTTCAGAGAGGAAGGGAGAGGGAGAGAGTGATAGAAACATCAATGATAAGAGAGAATCATCAATCGGCTGCCTCCTGCACATCCCTCACTGGGGACCAAGCCCACAACCTGGGCATGTGCCTCAATCGGGAACCAAATCCTGACCCCCTGGACAAAAAGTTGACTCCCAACCACTGACCCACACCAGCTAGACCCATTTTTGATTTTTTGAGGAAACTCAATACTATTTTCTTTGATTGTTAATTGTTTTTTAAAAATTGCTGAGAGAGAGAGAGAGAGAGAGAGAGAGAGAGAGGAGGGAGGAGGAGAGAGGGAGAGAGAGAAAGAAATATCAACTTGTTGTTTCACTTATTTATACATTCATTGCCTGATACTTTTATGTGCACTGATCAGGGATTGAATCCACAAACTTGAGTTTTGGGATAATGCTCCATCCAACTAAACTACCTGGCCGGGGCCTCGGTACTCTTTTCCATAGTGATTGTACCAAAATGCATGTCCACCAACAGTGCACCAGGTAGTTTCTCCACATCTTTGCCAACACTTGGTTGATTTATCGATATTAGCCATTCTGAATGTATGAGGTGATTTCTCTGATGATAAGTGACTTTGAGCATCTTTTCACAATCCTATTGGCCATCTGTATGTCCTCTTTGGAGAAGTGTCTATTCAGGACTATTGTCCATTTTTTAATTGGGTTTTTTTTTTGTGTGTGTGTGTGTGTTGACTTTCATAAGTTCTTTTTAAGTTTTGGATTTTTGGATATTAAACCCTTATCAGATGTATCATTGGCAAATATGTTCTCCCATTCAGTGAGAGCAGCAAGTGATCCATAGTTTGTGGTTTCCTCTGCTGGGTGTGGGTGTGCATGGGAAGGATCGAGCTAGGCATCAAGGTTGGCTTTTACCAGCATTTGGCCAGGGGCAGGTCAGCAAAAGATCCAAAGCACCCTGAGGCCTGCCTCTGCCTGCCTCCACCTGTTGGCTGCTTGTTAGGCTCAAGCACTGAAAGAGCCTCTTGTAGGAGTTGAGTTGCATGGGGTGTATTCTCAGTGAGTCACCAAGTAGGGGCATGTGATGTTTATCAGGTTGATAAATGTTCAAACTCTGGGCCAGTGCTGGGTTTAAAACCACTCAGAAAAAGTTCCTGGGTATATCAAGTCTAGCTGTCTTCCTCTGGGTGCTCACACACCTTTGTATTGTGGCGGTTTCTCAGGGTTTATCAGGCCAGCAGAGTTTGTCAGGCCCATACAGACCAATATTTGGCCTCATGAAGTGGGGACTCTACTCTAGTTGGGCATGCTAAGAAAAAATGGGCCCAGTCCTAAAGCCACAAAACTCAGTTTGTCCCAGATTATGCCTAGAGGAAATGAAGCTCAGTAAGGTGTGGCCATAGGGAGTCAGGAGGATGGGGATAGTGGATCTCTCGTGATTGGGACGTGTCAGTCAGGCTTCTGGGAAAGGGGGTGGGAGGAATGTGGCCCTTGCCCTAGAAACAAAAAACTTACTCTGACCTATGTTTTGCTCCAACCTTGACAAGGTGCCACTAGGAGTCAGTAGGGCTGCTGGAAGTCCTGTGCGTAGGGCCAGTGGATCTTCTGTGAGGGGGAAGTGCCAGTCAGGTTCATAGGGTAGTAGGGGGTGGGGTGGCTCCCACCTCAAAGCCACACAACTCAGTCACTGTCAACCCCTGAGTCTGTCCGGACCTCTACACCCTGGCCAAGACAGCTGACTCCTCAGCAGGGTATAAACTCTACAGGATGGGGTGAAAGGGAGTCCAGAGGGTGGAGCTATTGCTTCCTCCAGGCTGTTTACACGATAGTAATGATCCATCTAAGAAAGATGGATCTGTGGTATGGGAGAATGACTCACATAGGGATCTTGGTGACAGTCTGTTCAGCTTTCTCCCTAGAGCCACAAACACCAGACTCTCTTCACATAACTCTAGTGTTCTTCACCCAGGGTGAGTGACTGTGAACAAAATTTTGTGCATTGGTCCTTTAAGAGTGTGCCTATGTCTCTAATGGACTAATGTCTCTCCCTGGCAGACAGAACTCACACTGTTTTTCACAGCCTGATGTTATGTAGGTGCCTCTTCCTGGCTCTGATGCACTGGGCTGGAGAGTCCAGCTTGGAGCTGAGAACCCACACTTCTCCTACCTTTTGCTTTAGCTGAGTTGAATACCCTGCAGCTGAGATATCCCTCCAGAACCTCAATCTCTACTCATTGGAGTGGGGCCAGCCCTTTTCACATCTCCACCCTTCCTACCAGTCTCAATTTGGCTTCTTCTGTAAATCTTTGGGCATAAGACATCTCTTCAGCTAGTTTTCAGTTGGTTATTCAGGATAATTGATCTATAACTTAGTGTTATTCTAGTTTGGTCCAGAGAGGAGATGAATGTAGCTTTCACCTACTCTGTCACAAATTTGGATCTTACACTTTTAGCCCCCTCCCTTTCTTTTTTTTTTTTTTTTTTTTATTTCAGAGAGGAAAGGAGAGGGAGAGAGAGATAAAAATGTCAATGATGGGAGAGAACCAGTGATTGGCTGCCTTCTGCAGGCCTCCCACTGGAGATTGAGCCTACAACCTGGGTATGTGCCTGACTGGGAATTGAACCATTGCCTCCTGGTTCATAGGTTGATGCTCAACCACTGAGCCATGCTGGCTGGGCTACTTTTTGCCTTTTACAGAGCAAGTTAACAGGATGAGAACTGTTTCTCAACTGGTTTCATAAATATAAAAAAGAAAAATATAGGATCTCTGCAATTTAGATTATAAACTGGAGAAAACAAGGATTTAAAATATGGCCAATGCATTTATAAAGAGAAGGAAGGACACATTACTCAAATATTTTTAACTTAAAAATGACTTTGTAAATTGCAGTTTAACATCTACTCTTTAAAAAAAAAAAAAAAAATATATATATATATATATATATATATATTATTGATTTTTTACAGAGAGGAAGAGAGAGAAAGTTAGAAACATTGATGAGAGAAAAACATCAATCAGCTGCCTCCTGCACATCCCCTACACCAAGGTACATGCCCTTGACCAGAACCGAACCTGGGACCCTTGAGTCCTCAGGCCGCTGCTCATCCACTGAGCCAAACTGGTTAGGGCTACTCTTTAATTGTGAGAAACTGACTTTGACCTCAAAGACAAGGCTTTATCATTAAGGGAAGATTCGTTTGTCCTGGTGACCAGATAAAATGTCCCTTCATATCTCTATTTAAGCAGCATATTTGAGATTTTCATTACTTACACATACACATTTAAAAATAAATGTTACTATAAAATTATAATGAAAGTAATTGATTCTCAAAATGCTAAAAGATAAAAAAAACAAGCAAACTAAAATCAATATTTTAATTTTGCATTATAAAAAGCATTTCTTCAAAATAATCTATTACAAATGTTTTGGGTTAATCTTATCTCCCTAATTGTTTTAGTATTCTGAGCTTTGACTTCAGGGTCTTTTTGTGTCACAAAGACAAGGTTGGCAAACAAAGGCAAATAAGAGTACCCAAAGTTTATACTGGTCACAATGTATTGTTTTCTATTACATTTAAAATTAATTTTAGTTATTAAATCACAGTATGTTTCCTTATAAAAAGATAAAGCATTACAAATATGGCTAAAGGAATCTGGGTCTATCAGTCTAACGAGTTGGGCTGAAATACCCCAAGGATGTCATCAGAATTCTACTAGTAAGTATCTCTTTTGCTACTTCTGCTTTCTCTACTGTTTGCCTCTGCTTAACTTCATTCTCATAGGCTCTCTGGTGGCAAATGGTCCATGGTAGTTTCATGGATTTTGAAATGTAAGACCATAGCACCATTCCTAATAGTTGCAACAACAAAAAAAATCAAGAGGAAGGTTCTAATTATTTTCACTGTCTATGTGTCTATTCCTGAACCACTGATCATGGGTATGGGTGAGTTACCAAATTTGGTAACTCACCCAGCCCATGATCTCATAACCACATGGCAAAAGAGTCCTTCCCAATTTCTTCTTCTGGACCAATGGTTTCTTAATATACACACATATGCCGACAACGAAGAATTTTGCTATTTGTATTGAGTTGTGACATTTTTTGAATTTTATATAATGTGCATGCAGAAACATTTTGTCCAGGAAATAGGACCTTAAACAAATCCAGAGGAGGTGTTACTGGGGAAATGACAAAAATTGTCTGCCAACCTTGAAAAACTCTCTGCAAAGACAGAAAAAAAATAAAACAATCCTATTATTGAATAAGCAGAATGTGATGCATATTACAGGCAATCCACTAAGAGACTGGAAAATTAGAAAGAAATCTCACCCTTTTATATAGCCAAGCAGACACAACCCATTCATTACACACATGTTCTCAAATAATTAGCAACTAGTTCTCCAATAAGAGGATTCACAGCATCATTTGTCATACATATTCATCTTAGATTCACTTGGTAATTGGGATAGCTATCTGAATTTGTTAATTGTCTTTATACAAAGGGAAAATAATGTTCTTATAACTAAATGACAAGAGGTGGTTTTATAATTTGGAGGGAGAGGCCCATCTAAGCTACTTCCCCAGCCTTCCGCAGAATCTTCAAGGCAGGGGCAGTATCTTCCTTGATGATTACATTTCTGAGCTGGTTACTGGGTTCTTGAAAAAGACATCTCTGGGTCCTGTCCAGAGGATTGTTTAGCTCTTAAAAAAATATTTACATACATTGCAATGAGAGAAATCACTCAACATCACAGTTCTCTAAAGCAATCGCTCTAAGGAAAAAAGGAATTATCTGTATTTTCAATTAAGAAAATAAGAGGAAAACTAAACCTTTAATATTTAGTTTGCATTTGCCCTGGCAAGTTAAGTTTTGAAAAAGAAAAAAAAAGTGGACTGATATTGGATAAAAAGAGAGTATTTTTGTGGGGGCAAGTGTAATAAGTGCATGATTTTTTTGGTGGAGCAGTGTGAGGTGTTGAATGGAAAGCAAGGGTCATAATTACATAGAAGGCAACATCTTAAAGCTGAACACTTTGGAGCACAAAGATCCCCATGAGCATGAGTAATTACAGAAAATTGAGTATGTAGTGTCTATAAGAGAAAGTTATTTATCATATTTCTCCCACAGGGAAATATGATAAATAGTACTTTTGTAATTGACACTTAGATATTATAGCTTAATATTGCTCTTCAGAGACATGCTAATTCCCGGGCTCAGTTCTCTGTAGGCATTTCTGATAGAAGCCCAGAGCCCCACCAGTGTTCTACTTGAGGCATGCACTACCATATACTCTAGAGATGCTCACAGTATTTTCTAGGAATTTCAGCATTGGAGTTTTCCACATTCCTCTTCTGTATACACACTTCATGAAATTTGATGAATTCTCTCACAAATTGTTGACTAGCATCACCCTTGTGACCCAGTAACTATCTACTCTACATTAGTAGTAGTTTCTTTGTTTCTGTATCTTAACGTTTCATTTTAGTGCAATTTTAAGTAAATAGAAAGGCAAATATATATGCTTAAAATGTGTTCAATCTTCACCATGAGCCAAAAATGTGTTATTATCCCTAATTTTAATGCTTTATGTTGTAACTTAAAGAGAGCTTTCCCTCCGGATTTTCTGATGTTTGTGGTTAAGTTTTGTCTTAGTGTATGTCAAATAAAAAGTGCACTGGATAAAATTAGACACACAAGGGAGAGTTTATCCAAGCCTAGTGCAACAGGAGAGAAAGGCCAGAACAGAATCTGAACACAACCCAGCTAAAGCAAAAGGTAGGAGAGCTTTTAAGAACTAGGGGAGGGAGGGAGGGAGGGAGGCCCCCTGTTTGCTAATGGGCTTTAGCCAAAAAGAAAAGTAAACTTTCTTCTATCTTCATGACAGAAGGTATTTTTACAAAATGGATTAAATGCTCCCAAGCAGTGAGCCTGCCATCCTCCCACAGACACTGGGAAATAGGGAAGCTACATTCCTTGAAATTTATATTTCAAAAAGATGCCTCCCAGGTGCTTGAAAAATACAGTCCCAAGTTACAACACTGACAAGAGTGTTTTGTTTTACAAAAATTTACATATCTAAGGGGCAGAAAAAGAATTGATAATTACAAGTTTTCTAAAGTAAATGCTTTAAGAAAAGGGGTCAAGCTTTAGAAAGCAGCCTGTCTAAAGTTTTGTCAGGCTGAGTGAAACACTAAAACCATTTTGGTCAAGTGTATTAGATTTCATTAACTTTACTCGTAGATTAGGTCAGTATTTAATGATTAAAGAAAACATTTAGTAAAGACTAAGTCTAAAGACTAAGACATCCTTCCCAGTTTATTGCACTTGTTTCAACCTGGGTAGTCATTTCACTTACACCACTCAAGAGTGCAGTTCACAAAACTAAGTAGTATTTTCTTTAAAAGTTGGCTGGTCTTCTCAATTTAATTTTGTTCTGTATTACAGAAATGTCCTTGAAATAAACAAGAGTATGTGCAGCATTTTCTATGGGCAGTATTTTCTGGACTACCATGAGTCATTGTTATTGACAAGATCTAGTAAATTATAATAGGATGCATATTTAATATCAATCAGAATTCAAATATTGAGAATTAGTAAGCAAATATACAATAGGAGATAATTATCATGTGTAATTTTAAATATTTAGTGGAATGTTGAGACAGTCATTTATGTAATTTAAATCATTTAAATATTTAATTGGCACAGGAGATTAATTTTTAAAAATAAAATTAAATATACAATTGACAAATTATTTAAAGGTTTAGATTTGGATCGATGTTTAACTTCTGATTTAGAGGAGTGTTCTCCAAAGCTCTTTTTTTGTTTTGTTTTTTTTTTAATACTAGAGGCCCGTTGCACAATATTTGTGCAAGAATAGCCCTTCTTTCCCCTGGCTTCACTCCCAGCCACCCAGGAGCCGGCACGTCCCTGCTCCTGGACCGTCAAGGAGCCAGCAAGTCCTTGCTTCTGTTTGGAGCACTGCTCCTGTAGCTCCCTCCACCACCACCCTTCCCCTCATAGCAGGTGTCCCTCCTGGCAGCTCTGCACCTGCATATGCAAATTTACCTCCATTTTTGTTGGATTAATTTGCATACTCACTCTGATTGGCTGTGGGCATAGCGGATGATGGTTAATTTGCATGTTTCTCTTTTATTAGGTAAGATGACTTCCCTTTCATGCATGTGGTTGACTGGTTGACGAATAACAATAATAATTAGAATTTTTAGAGTTTCAGTAGCTATAATTCATGGAAGTTCTAACTCATGCCTCTGATGTTAAATAAGTAATAACTCGCCCGATCTTCAGAAAGATGGCGACCGGCAAGAAGGTAGGGAGAGAGAGAGTGTGAGTGAGGAACCCATAGAGGAGAGTGTAGACGTATAGACGTGTGTGGTGTGTGTGTGTGTATGAGCTAGGGTCAGTTAGATTCTGCAGGTCTTCCAAGGGGCTGCCTAACCAGGCAGTCCTAGACGGTGGAGCCCCGCGCACAAAGCGGACACTTCTCGGCAGCTGGTGCGGATGCGGAGACCACACCATCTTGAGAAACAGAGCTGCCTGAGACTCAGATCCTGGCTTCTGACACAAACCAGGACCCTGCAGCCACTGGGGACAGAGAACTGCTATCACAGCTTCAGAGGAAGAAACAACAAGAATCCAGACTTCCCGGCAGATTCCCATGAGTCAAAGAGCCTATCCGCCTCCCCGCAGGCACACGCGGATAGCGCCAGAGTAACTGATAGACACGCCCCTCGCGCAAGCTGCAGAGCTTTGCTCAGGGACGCGCTCTGCCTTAGGGAATTTGGCGCGCAGGACAGAAGCAGCTCACCTTCGGGGAAATCTGTCAGTGCACACAGAGGGCTCCCCTTTGGGGAATTGGGGGGAATTTGGCTTGCGGGTCACAGCTACCCTTCGGGGAATCTTAGAGCGTGCACAAAAGGGCTTCCCTTTGGGGAATTTGGCGCACAGGACGGACTCCGCCCCTCTTCGGGGATTCTGGGAGAGTGCACAAAGGCAGCTCACCTTCAGGGATTTGAGAGTGTGCGCCCTAGCCAGTTTGGCTCAGTAGTGAGAGCACACACAGGACGCAGCTCCACATCAGGGAATTTGGCACGCCGGACACAGCTGCCTGGGATCCCTGACTCACAGCTCATTCACACTAAGAGCCAACGACCCCAATTGTTGGTGCATGCACACACAGGGACCCTGATTCTCAACGAGAAACCGCACAAGGCAACAGAGACTCTGACACTCGATTCTTGGTGCAGATACAGGGAAACTCTGACTCCTGGCACATGCTAAGGATCTCATTTTCGGCACATACCAACAGTGTGGTGCTGACAGGGCCCCTGATTCTAAGTGTGCACACGAGACCACACGGAACACTGGGACACTGACCCTGGGCAAGTCTGGTTACCACCAACCAAAGGCAGCCACACGTCCTAGGGTCAGAGCACTTCAGTGAAACTCAGGTGGAGCGAAGTCCCCACAGCGCACGGCCGAGGTGCACAAAAACAGAAACTTGAGCTTTCTGGTGATAGCCAGAATGGGGAAACGAAATAACTCACAGAGGAAAGAAAATGTGGAGTCGCCAAGAAAGGAAATTAGTGAAACTGAAGCTTGCAACATGACCGAAAAGGAGTTCAGAGTAATGGTCGTGGAATTTATACATCGGATGGATGAGAAAATCAACAACTTATGCAAGAATCAGGAAGAAATGAAAAGTGATATAGCTACAATCAAAAACACCATGGAAAGTTTCAACAGTAGACTACAAGAAGCAGAGGACCGAATTAGTGAGTTAGAAGATCAGGTACAGAAACAAGCTCAATCTGAACAGCAATTGGAGAAAAAAATTAAAAAGCAGGAGGAAAGCCTAAGGGAGCTTCGGGACAACATGAAACGAAGTAACATGCGTATAATAGGGCTGCCAGAAGGACAAGAAGAGCAGCAGGGATTAGAAAATCTATTTGAAGAAATAATGACAGAAAACTTCCCGGATATGGGAAAGATAAAAGTTACGCAAGTACAGAGAGTCCCAAGCAGGATCAACCCCAAAAGACCCACACCAAGACATGTCATAATCTCAATGGCAAATATAAATGATAAAGAGAGAATCTTAAAGGCAGCAAGAGAGAGACAGAGAGTTACCTACAAAGAACACCCATCAGATTGTCAAATGATTACTCAACAGAAACACAACAAGCTAGAAGTGAATGGAAGGAGGTATACAAAGTGTTGCAAAGCAAAGGACTGAATCCAAGAATACTATATCCAGCAAGACTATCAATCAAAATTGAAGGGGTAATCAGGAGCTTCGCAGACAAAAAAAGACTCAGGGAGTTTATCACCACCAAACCAGCAATGCAAGAATTCCTAAAGGGAATACTGTAAAAAGAAGAAATAAACAGGTAAGAAGGAATACAGACACAAAAATAGATATGACTACAAACAAATACCTTTCAGTAATAACTTTAAATGTCAACGGACTACATGCTCCAATCAAAAGACATCGAGTGGCTGAATGGATAAAAAAGCATGACCCATATATATGCTGTCTACAAGAGACCCACCTCAGAACAAGAGACTCACACAGATTGAAAGTGAAGGGATGGAAAAATATCTTCCAGGCAAATGGAAATGAAAAAAAAGCTGGGGTAGCAATACTTATATCTGACAAATTAGACCTCAAAGTAAATGCCATAACAAGAGATAAGGAAGGCCACTTCATAATACTAAAGGGAGAAATCCAACAAGAAGAAATAATTCTGGTAAACATATACGCTCCCAATATAGGAGCACCCAAATACATAAAAAAAAAAACTCCTGGAGGATATCAAGGGAGAGATTAATAGCAATACAATCATAGTAGGAGACTTTAATACCCCACTATCACCATTGGACAAATCCTCTAAACAAAAAATCAGCAAAGAAACAACAATCCTAAATGACTCACTAGACCAGATGGAATTAATTGACATCTTCAGAACATTTCACCCCAGAGCCACAGAATATACATTCTTCTCAAGTGCACATGGGTCATTTTCAAAGATAGACCATATGCTGGGTCACAGGAAAAGTCTCTTCAAATTCAAGAAGATAGAAATTATATCAAGCATCTTCTCAGATCACAGTGGCATAAAACTGGAAATCAACTACAATAAATACAATCCAAAGAAATCAAACACATGGAGACTAAACAGCATGCTATTAAACAAGGACTGGGTCACCAGAGAGATCAAGGAAGAAATAAAAAACATCATGGCAACAAATGACAATGAAAACACAACAATCCAAAATCTATGGGACACAGCGAAAGCAGTCTTGAGAGAGGGAAGTTCATAGCTCTACAAGCCTATTGCAAAAAACAAGAAACAATGGTAATAAATTACCTAACCCTACAACTCAAAGAGCTAGAAAAAGAGCAGCAAGAAAAGCCCAGTGTAACCAGAAGGAAGGAAATAACAAAGATCAGAGCGGAGATAAATGACATACAGACCAAAGAAACAATACAAAAGATCAACAAAACCAAGAGCTGGTTCTTTGAAAAGATAAACGAGATTGATGGACCTCTAGCCAGGCTCACCAAGAAGCAAAGAGAGAGGACCCAAATAATCAAAATCAGAAATGAAAGAGGTGAAATAACAACAGACCCCGCTGAGATACAAAGGATTGTTACAAAATACTACGAACAGCTCTATTCCAACAAACTGGACAACCTGGAGGAAATGGACATATTCCTAGAAAAATACAACCTTCCAAAAATCAATCAAGAAGAATCTCAACAGCTCAATAGGCCAATAACTGTGGACGAAATTGAAGAAGTCATCAAAAAGCTTCTGGCAAACAAAAGCCCGGGGCCTGACGGCTTCACAGGAGAGTTTTACCAAACATTCAAGGAAGAACTAAAACCTATCCTCCTCAGACTATTCCAAAAAATTCAAGAGGAAGGAACACTTCCAAGCTCCTTCTATGAAGCCAGCATCACCCTAATACCAAAACCAGATAAAGACAACACAATGAAAGAGAATTACAGACCAATATCCCTCATGAACATAGATGCCAAAATCCTCAACAAAATTCTAGCAAATCGGCTCCAGCAGTACATCAGAAAGATCATACACCATGACCAAGTAGGATTTATCCGAGGAATGCAATGATGGTACAATATCCGCAAATCAATTAACGTGATACATCACATAAACAAACTGAGAGATAAAAATCACATAGTCATATCAATTGATGCAGAAAAAGCATTTGACAAAATCCAACACCCTTTCTTGATAAAAACTCTCAACAAGGTGGAAATAGAAGGCTCATACCTCAACATAATAAAAGCTATATATGATAAACCCACAGCAAACATCATACTCAATGGACAAAAGCTAAAAACATTTCCCCTAAGAACAGGAACAAGACAGGGATGCCCACTCACACCACTCCTGTTTGACATAGTACTGGAAGTATTAGCTATTGCAATTAGACAAGAAGAAGAAATAAAAGGCATCCAAATTGAAAAAGAACAAGTAAAGCTGTCTTTATTTGCAGACGACATGATATTGTACATAAAAAATCCGAAAGACTCCGTCAAAAAACTAATAGACTTAATAAATGAATTCGGCAATGTAGCAGGATACAAAATTAATGCCAAGAAATCTATGGCCTTTCTATACACCAATAGTGAACTTACAGACAGAGAGACTAAAAAGGCAATCCCATTTACCATCGCACCAAAAAAATTAAGATACCTAGGAATAAACTTAACTAAGGAGGTAAAAGACCTATACACGGAAAACTACAGGACACTGATAAAAGAGATAGAGGAAGACGTAAACAGATGGAAGAACATACCATGTTCATGGATTGGTAGAATCAACATCATTAAAATGTCCATACTACTCAAAGCAATCTATAGATTCAATGCACTCCCCATTAAAATACCAACAGCATATTTCACAGACCTTGAAAGAACTCTCCAAAAATTCATCTGGAATAAAAAAAGACCCCGAATAGCCACAGCAATCCTGAGAAAGAAGAATAAAGTAGGAGGGATCTCAATACCAGATTTCAAGTTGTATTACAAAGCCACTATTCTCAAAACAGCCTGGTACTGGCACAAGAACAGACATATAGATCAATGGAACAGAATAGAGAATCCAGATATTGATCCTTCCCAAGGAAGGAATGGACTTTGTCCAAAGTTACATAACTCACTGGGAATACATTACTATGATAAGGAAAGAAAAAGCAAGCTAAAAAACAAAAACCAGATAAACTGCAATTACTTTTGAAAAAAATAACCCAAAATATATTAAATTAGCTGAGAGGCAAATTTCACTCTACTCTTTGATAATCCTTTAGAATATTACTTTCTCTGAATTTTAATGAGTTTAATTTTTGTATGTCACCTAATATATTATGCAAGGCTTCACAAATTCCCTTTTTCCTGGTCTCATGTACTTTTTGTTGTAAAGGAACCAAGAGGATAGGGGAAAATGATGGTATGTTTTTAGGGTTGTTTGAAGGACTCAGAGGAAAGCAACTAGCCAAGTGCAGTCAATGTTAGTTGAGTCTCAATGGTTGGATTTAATGTTCTAAGCTCTTGAATTTTGAATTAGATAGTAAAATATACCAAAGCAAATACTATGGAAAGCTTTCACCTTTGCTCCTCATCAACTCTGATGAAAATATAGAGTGGACTGAGCAGAAGATTTCTGAAAAGACTGCAATGAAAATACCTTCCTACATAAGGCTATATTTGATCCTGGGTCCTTGACACAAACTTACATTACTTATCATATATGAGAGGCTTGACTTTTAAGCTCCTAGAAGGCAGGAGCTCTGTTATACTGCTCCATATCTCCTATATTAGACACAAGGAAAAACAAAGTAGGTACTCATTAAATGACTATGGAATTACTATTTTAACAGAGGCCTCAGTTTTCTTATAACAAATCACAGCACTGAGTTCCATTGGAAAATTTTATAGTTCAGATAATTTAAAAAGCTTTTGGAAAGGTGAAGGAAGGATTGGAAGCATAATGAAGAATTTGAATTAAGTTCAAATGATTAGTACCCAAGGAAGGTAGACATTGGTTGTGATTAAACAGAAGCATTTTGACTGGCTCTTGAAAAAAAGGGGTAATTTTCAGACCATATCTTTCTTATTTGCATAGTTATTATACAGTCAAGTGTTTCTTAATAATGCAATTTCTCTCTTCATGGGACATGTGGCAATGTCTGAAGACATTACTTTTGTTGTCATAAATTGGGGGTGGGCAGGGGTATATACAGAGTCCAAGGATCCTGGACAATATCATGTCGTCTGCAAATAAAGACAGCTTTACTTGTTCTTTTCCAATTTGGATGCCTTTTATTTCTTCTTCTTGTCTAATTGCAATAGCTAATACTTCCAGTACTATGTCAAACAGGAGTGGTGAGAGTGGGCATCCCTGTCTTGTTCCTGTTCTTAGGGGAAATGTTTTTAGCTTTTGTCCATTGAGTATGATGTTTGCTGTGGGTTTATCATATATAGCTTTTATTATGTTGAGGTATGAGCCTTCTATTCCCACCTTGTTGAGAGTTTTTATCAAGAAAGGGTGTTGGATTTTGTCAAATGCTTTTTCTGCATCAATTGATATGACTATGTGATTTTTATCTCTCAGTTTGTTTATGTGATGTATCACGTTAGTCTCTTCAATAAATGGTGTTGGGAAAATTGGACAGACACATGCAAAAAAATGAAGCTAGATCACCAACTTACACCATACACAAAAATAAACTCAAAATGGATACAGGACTTAAACATAAGATGGGAAACCATAAAAATACTAGAGGAATCCACAGGCAGCAAAATCTCAGACATATGTCAAAAGAACTTCTTCACTGATACTGCCCCTAGGGCAATAGAAGCTAAAGAGAAAATAAACAAATGGGACTACATCAAAATAAAAGGCTTTTTTACAGCAAAAGAAACTATCAACAAAACAACAAGAAAGCCCACTGCATGGGAGAATATATTTGCAAATGGCATCACTGATAAAGGTTTAATCTCCAACATCTACAGGCAGCTTATACAACTTAATAAAAGGAAGATAAATGATCCAATAAAAAAATGGGCAACAGACCTAAATAGAATCTTTTCCAAAGAAGACAGAAGGAAGGCCAAGAGACACATGGAAACATGCTCAACGTCACTAATTATCCGAGAGATGCAAATCAAAACAACAATGCGCTATCATCTCACACCTATCAGAATGGCTATCATCAACAAATCAACAAATGACAAGTGTTGGCGAGGATGCGGAGAAAAAGGAACCCTCGTGCACTGCTGGTGGGAATGCAGACTGGTGCAGCCACTGTGGAGAACAGTATGGAGTTTCCTCAAAAAAACTGAAAATGGAACTCCCATTTGACCCAGTAATCCCACTCCTAGGAATATATCCTAAGAAACTGGGAACACCAATAAGAAAGGAAATATGCACCCCTATGTTCATAGCAGCACAATTTACAATAGCTAAGATCTGGAAACAGCCTAGGTGCCCATCAGCAGATGACTGGATCAGAAAACTATGGTACATCTACACAATGGAATATTATGCTGCCATAAAAAAGAAGGAATTCTTACCATTTGCAGCAACCTGGATGGAATTGGAGAACATTATGTTAAGTGAAATAAGCCAGTCAATGAAAGAAAAATACCACATGATCTCACTCATTTATGGATAATAAAGAACATTAAAAACTTGAACAAAAAGGTAGATACAGAGGCAGTAAAGCATCAAACAGTCTGTCAAATTACAGCAGGAAGGTTAGGGAGAGGTGGGGAAGATAAGAGATCAATCAAAGGACTTGTATGCATGCATATAAGCATAACCAATGGATGCAAAACTCTGAGGTGTGAGGGCATATATGGGAGTGGGGTGGGGGGGGCAATGGTAAGATATGTACACATATAATACCTTAATAAAAAAATTGGAAAAAATAAATAAATAAATAAGTAATAACTCATTCATAAGTATAAAATACAGTTACTGAAAAATATTTACTCTTGAGTGTATTATTGACTTTAATTATTTTAACTGTTTTTGTGGCAAAGACCTATTTTTTTGTGGTGAATTTAAATGGATATAGGCATCAAATAAATTAACATTATCTCAAAATAAAACAACTAAACTTTTTAAGTTGTCAAATGGTGTTGAAACTGAAGTTTGAAGTAACCATCATCTTATCCAAAATACTAGAGGCCCAGTGCATGAATTTGTGCACTGGAGGGGTCCGGCTGGCCCTGATTGGGGTGGGGGGGTGGACTGGGGGGGGCAGCTATGGGGAGAGGCTGTGGGCAGTGGACTGGCCAGCCCCACCCCCAAAAGTGGTGTGGGGGAGCCAATTAGGGGTCAGCGGTCAGGGGAGGGGCTGTGGGAGGTTGATCAGCCAGCCCCACCCTCGATTGGTGTGGGGGGCCAATTGGGGGCCATTGGCCAGGGGGAAAGGCCATGGGTGGTTGGCCAGCTGGCCCTGCCCTTGATTGGAGTAGGAGGGGTTGATTGGGGGCAGAACTGACTGGGGGGAGGGGCCATGGTCCAATGGGGTGTTGGGGGCCCATTGGGGTGGGGCCGGCCAGGAGTGGGAGCCAAAGGCAGTTGGCTGGTTCGTCCTGCCCCTGATCAAGGTGGAGGGGCCGATCTGGGGTGGGTCCGGGTGGGGGGAGGGTCTGCAGGAGGTTAGCTGGCCAGTCCTGCCCCCTATTGGGGTGGGGGGCAACATGGGCGGGGCTGGCTGGGGGGAGGGCTGCGGGCCAATTGGGGTGGTGGGGGCCCATCGGGAGTGGGGCTGGCGGGGAGAAGGGCCACGGGGGTGGGCTGGCCAGCTACCCTGTCCTCAATCAGGGTGAAAGAGGCCAATCGGGGTGGGGCTGGCTGGGGGAAGATGCTGCAGGAGGTTGGCTGGCCAGTTCCACCCCGCATCGGGCTGGTTCGCTGGCCACAGTGGGTATCATAGAGACCGGTCATTCTGGTCGTTATGGTGTCCCAGTCGCTGACTTTTTATATATATAGATACTTGGTCTCCCTTCCACTCTGCTTGGAGGACTGAAAAAATGGAGTTGGAGGGAGAGAGTTTCAGGAACTCGTTTGCTCCATTCTTTTGAGATCAGGAGGATTATATATAATCTTTATCTCATAGATAGTCTTATCCAGTCTTATGTCTTCTCTTTAAGTGACATTTTTACTAGCACACACACAAAAACACCCCAAAAACCTAGAAACTGAACAAAAAAATTGAAAGATCCAGTTTATGAGCATGCCCACATGTTAATCTGTCAGTGAATAGAAATTATACATGTTGTCATGACAACTTCACAGGATTGTACTAATTGTATTTGCTAATATAAAGAAAAACTTCTTGAACTATAGGCACTGTCTAAATGTAATACATTGCTATTAAGATTAAATTTACTAAACATAAACTCCTGAAATTAGAAGCTTTATACTAATCTCTTATGCTTACAAATGTATGTTTATCAACTCTAATGTATGAAAACCAAGCTACAGACTACAATAATTATATATCAACTGACTACTGATAATCTTGCTAGGTCACTAGAAGTTGATTCACAGTTTATTGAGACCTTGCCTTCACAGGGAGCTTCATCTCCTCTCTTATCAATATCAATTCTTGTTTGTGGACCATTTGGATACCTGAGCATGGTTATTCCCACTCTCCTGTGGGCTATTCCTACCAAGTTACACTGAGGAAAATGAGGAAGTGATGGTCAAAAGGATATATTCATGTGACTCTAGGAAGTGACCGTGAAGCAGTAATTTGATCATTTTAAGGTAAATGGACATTTAGTGATATTTACCAGCAAATAAAATATTTGAGAAGCAAAGAAGTTCCTTCCAAGATTTCAAGGATAATTTTGGCTTTGTTTCAAATATTTCAAAACACAGATTTTGAGCTATTTATTATTTTGACATCTATCACATAATCAATTGAGTAGTAAAGAAAGCATGGGTATGGTTGGCAGAATAATATCACAAAAATGTCCATGACCTAAACTCTGAAACCTGTAAATATGTTACATTACATGGCAAAAGAGATTTTTCAGGTATAATTAAGTTTACAAACCTTAAAATAGAGAAATTGCCCTGGATTGTCTCAGCAGGTTTAAAATAAACACATAGTCATTAAAAGTACATAACCTTCATTCGCAAGCAGACGAGAGAAGGGGTTGAACCAAAGGTTTCAATACTCTGTTGCTGGCTCTGAGATGAAGGAGTCTTAATGCAAGACAGAAGAGAGGCCTCTGTGAGCTAAGAACAGCTGCAAACGATGAGATGATAGCCATCTGGGAAACAGAAACTTAAGTCCCACAACTGCAAGCAACTGGAGTTTTCCAACTACTTGAGTGAATCTAGAAGTGGGTTCCCTCCCAAACCCTCCAGTAATAAGGTGGCCTTACTAACAACTTCATTTTAGCCCCGTGATACCTGTGTTTAACTTCTGGTTCAAGCTCTTTAAGATAAGACATTTGTGTTGTTTTAAGCTGCTCCATTTTTTTGGAGATTGCTAGACCAGCAAAAGAAAAGTAAGACAATGATACAAGTTTCACAAAGAAAATAGGTCATTGCTTTGGATGCATACTCGTTTATCCAATCAATTGAAAGACATAGAAGAGTCATGTACTGCACAGTACTGTGGCTTGGTATTGGAACCAGAGGAATAAGAAACGTATGCTAATTTCCCCACATATACAGAATTGGAGTATAGATTAAGTATGATGTCAATAATTAGTGGCAAAAGTATTTACCTGTTCAAAAATGCACTTTAGTCTCACAAATTAGTAATGTAAATGTGAAAAAAGAGGTAGGAAAGGGGGAATAAGGAAGAGAAGAAAAAAAGAGACAAAAAGTGAGATACTTGAAGACCATGGTATCTGTATGTGAGAGGCATTAATTTACTGTGCAACACTGGGGATGCAATGAATCACATTCCTTGTTTGTCTTAAGCAAACAAATATGTGACTTAAAAAAACAAGTTCCAGCATGAATGATACTATGTGTTCATAATTATCATGGGATTATCTTCATTTATTTTCTTAAAGTTTATGTTTATATTTTTTTAGAGGGGATCAGGTGAACTTTTGTGAATATATGTACATATAAATTATATATAAAATTCCTAGAGGCAGGTGCCTTTCAGTGAACTTTGAAAAATAATACCTCTGAAATTTTTATCTTATATAATTTAAACTATTAAATGATTTTATTTTTTGCTTATTAAAAAAGTTCTCATTTGCGTTTATATAAACTGGAAAACATTGGGATTTAATAAAAAAGAAGAAAAAACCTCCTCTCACACCACTTTAATCCACATGCATTATTATCTTTTTTGTTGTTGTTGTTGGCCCCTTCCCTTCTCCTCCAACAGCTTATCATTTTCAGTATTTGAATACGATTTTTTTGCTATTTTAATTAGTTACTAATAACAGAAAGAAAGATAATTCTTAGTTTATTCTCATTCTTAATGCCCTTTAATTATTAACAATAGCTATGTTTAAGTGTAATTAGCCCATTGAATGGTTGCATGCTTTTTGTTCTATTCTCTACTGTAAAGATGTTTGCCATCCCAAATGGGTTTTTTATTCCCTACAGCAATACTTGTTTAGAGATTGTGAAGCATAAAGCCATAATAATAATATAATTATTATCATGACTTCTCTCCAGATACCAGTAATACATAACTTATCCTCCAATATTTTCTTTTGCAGCTTTTCACATTTGAATTTTTAGCGAAAAGTAGGCAAAAATAGATACAGCAATTTCTAAATACAAACACTTCATTATATATAAATTTTTGCTTTGCAAACTCAGTCTATAAAGCCTACTATTAACCTCTGACATTTTAAAAGTCCTATTATTTTGTTAATAATATCTTGTGAAAAAAATAAAAACATGATTGAGTTTTACTACATACAAAGTAAAATGAATTGTGTTGATGTTTCCTCAAAGGGTAGGAGTTAGAATGGTTGAGGAGTTGGGGTGGAATTCCTGGCAAGGGAAGTGCAATGAATGTTATAAATTCTAATAAAACATATTATGTCTCTATGTAAATGTCTCCCTTATTGCAGAATCTCCAAGTTCACCCAAGATTCCCCCTCCCATATTATTTGCTGCTGAAGATTGGTTATAAATTGTAAGGGTAGTAAGGGTAATCGTGATGCTAGACATTTTCTGGGTGGAGGACATCTTTAACTTTGTCTTGAGTCATTAACATTGTTTTACTATAAAATAAGCTGTGTCTCAAAGCAATAATTGATTCAACAATTTGGGGTGGGATAGAATAAAAGTTTCTTTATCTTTTAAGTTTCTTAACTCTATAAAAAAAGTTGGATATACTTAACAGGTCAACACACTTAAGCACAAAAGACAAGTAACCAGCAATATAGCACTTTGAGTATAATGAAATATACCTGATATTTAAATGATATTAAAAAACCTGAAATTACTTTTTAACATAGATTCAAATAACCTTTACAATCATACCAGGAACAGAAGAACACTGTCTCTAAAAGATTTATGATCTATTGGAACATATATGTAGGTTAACAGATGACCATTTTATAATAGAAATGGTCATTGAGAGCTTTCAGAGCATTTAGGAGGAAGTAAGTGCAAGTAAATTTGGAGTTACAAAGTCTTCAGGAAGTGGATAGGTAGGCCAATAAAGAGGATGTGGAGAGAGACAAATGGTGCTGGTTTTAGAAGTTTAATGTGCAAGATAAAAGTAAAGAGAAAGCATAGAGAGTTCAGGAAATTAAAATATTTTAGTATATGAGGAGTTCAAAGAATAGAGAACTAATTCTATATTCCACATAGTATATTAATCATTTAAAAATCATAATATCTGTGAAGTGAGATATTTGGGAACAACTTTTTTATTTTTTATTTACTGACTTGAGAGAGAACAAGAGAGAGAAACATTGATTTGTTGTTTTACTTATTTATGCCCACCTCGGTTGCTTATTGTATGTGCCATAACTGGAGATCAAACCCACAACCTTGGCATATCGGGACAACACTCTAACCAACTGAGCTACCCGGCCAAGATTGTGATCAACATATTTTTAATGGATTTATTGCACTGGCTCCCTTTAAATATTGGCTTTCTTCACATAAGTATTTAAGGTGACTTGGTCAATGCCATTTAGCATATACTCTCATTTCTTACTCTGGATGCTATAAATCTAAAACTAACATTTTCATTTGAGCCTTGGGTGACAGAAATGAAACAGAGGCAATCCTCTTGATATTTTAGCGATTTTTTTCTGTAAAACAAGAGTGTGGAGTTAGTGTTCTCTGAAGCAGTTCTCCAAACTATTATGTCTAGGTTTGGAGTGTTAAGAGGTGATTGTGTCAATTAGTGGGCCAGTCAGTGTCCAGTGTCTATCACTAGCATGTGTGTGTGAAGACACACTTGTGGCTGTCGTGGCTGTGGCTTTCTAGTCCCAGCTTACCAAAAAGTAGAGAGAGGGTATGATTTGGAACACATGAAATCAAACAGCAATTTCCTAATAACTTGGATACTGACTGGATTGATATTATAGTTCCTTTGGAAAGAAGAGTCTTTCCTGAGGGTCTGAGAAATTTTTGCTTTGAAAACTCAATCTATAAAGCATATCATAATTATTATCATGACTTCTCTCCAGATACCAGTAGTATATAACTTATCTTCCAATATTTTCTTCTGCAGCTTTTCACATTAGAATTTTTAGCAAAAAGTAGGCAAAAATAGATATAGCAATTCCTAAATGCAAAAAAAATATTCTTTTATCATTCACTTTGGCCCTTCTAACAGTTTCATAAGCATGTCATCCTTTATATTAAAATATTCTATTCTTAAAACATTTTTCAGCAGTTTATGTTTCCTACATTACATTACTATGAACCAAGACCTAGGAGAAAATTTCTTGGCAAAAATATTAGCACACACCAGTTCAAATTAAGATCAATAACAGAGACAAACAAAAGACATTTAAAATGGTTTGACCTGCAGAAAATATTGGTTTGAACTATGAATCTGAAAGCTTGTTTATAGAAGCAAATCATTTTATTATAGTTGCTCCATTTTTGTATTTTCCTTCTTTCTTTGAGAGTGGGTATGCCAGACTGACACTAGAGACCTGGTGCATGAAATTTGTTCACTGGGGGGGAGGGGTAAGGGTGTCCCTCAGCTCAGCCTGCACCCTCTCCAATCTCAGACATCCCTCTTCCAATCTGGGACTGCTGGCTCCTAACTGCTCACCTGCCTGCCTGCCTGATCGCTCCTAACCACTCCCCTGCCAGCCTGATTGATGCCTAACTTCTCTCCTTCCAGCCTGATCGCCCACAACTGCCCTCCCCTGCAGGCCTGGTCACCCCCAACTGCCCTCCCCTGCTGGCCCAATCACCCCCAACTGCCCTCCCTTGCTGACCTGATTGTCCCCAATGCCCTCCCCTGTAGGACATCTTGTGACGGCTATCTTGTGGTGGCCATCTTGTAATGATGTGGGGGCATCTTGTGATGACATGGGGACAGTCATTTTGTGATGACGTGAGGGAGCGAGGGCGCGAGGGCCACCTAGGCTTTTATTAGTATAGATAGGGTATAATGCCTAAAAGCTTCAACTTCCAGAATATAAAATTAGAACTTAAATAAAATTAATTCCAATTTATTTATGTCTGACTCGACAGTGTATTTCATAGTGACAGCAGAGATACAGATAAAAGGGAGATCCTGCTTTAACAAATAGAAAGCAATAGGTGAACTAGGCCAATATTTCAATTGTTGATACATAAAATGATATTTAACTATACTTCAGGTAATCCCTATAACCATCCACACACTAGATATTGTATATTTTCAGGCATATTTCTATACAGGTATCTAGGGAATTTAATTGAAGTGCTCAATTCCCTGAAGGAATATGTAGTTGAGATATAGGATAATGTTGACAATTTATGCAGATCTGTTAGAGGAAATTAACCTGCACTATGCAGCATGTGCCATGACTAGTACGGTAGAAAGCAGCTCGATCAAAATGAATGATGTCAGATGCCCTGTAGGCACCAGAGTGAAAGCAGGTTCTCTCTTGGAGCAGAGCCTCCCACTGCTAGCAAGCAGGTAAAGATGTCTTTAGCTTAAGCATTGGTACAATATCTCAAGAAGAGAACAAAAAGCTACCAGTTAACAACTTTCAAGTAGGAAGAAGTGTGCAATAGCAGGATATAATTACTTTTAGTGAGAGAAAGAAGCAGCTAAAAACCTGTTGTTTCTAAAAAAATTGTGAAACAGAGTATGCGGCAAGTCATTGACCTCTTATCTATGCCTTTATCCAAGGAGAAATAAATATTACTGTTGCAATAAGGTCACAGTAGTTCTGTTTTCCTTCATTTAACAAGCAAATTTATCTTCTGTGTGTAATGCCCTGTGTGATGTAATGTAATAGAGACAAAGTGACTAGAATATATAAAAAGATGAGAATCACCTTAAGTGAAGTTCATACAATACTAGTGTCTGACATTATGGGCACAAATATTAAACAAGGAAAAATTGTACAGGGAAAAATGTATAAAGTATGTGCTATGAAGACACTGGAAATTGTGAAGTGATATTGCACAGAACCCTAGGGAATTTCAATATGAAGAGTTTATAAAAAGAGAAGTAAAAAATACAGAGTAGCACAAGGGGAACCTGGAAGTACAAAACTCAAGAGCAAAGAAATGTTTACAGGAGTGGTAGGTCAACAGTAGTAATACTGCATTTCTGTAATGTGCAATGTGTAGGTAGAAAGGAGAACACTGGATTTGGCAACTTGGAGGTCATTGACGGCTTTGACTGAATTGTTTTGATAGGTAAAAGATTTAGCATCTAATGATTCTCTTTTCTCAGTCATGTGTGACATAAGCTCATCAGCTGAGATGGCAGAAGAGGGTAGGATAATAGGTATTTGAAAGAAGAAGAAACAATTTTTTCAGAAATTAAAAAATGAGTATACTTTTGGAATAGTAGAATAACCATATAGTGTTGAAAGCGTATTTGAATTTTGAGATGTTGAATGGTAAGTAAGACTAGAGGGTTTGCTTGAATGTGATTTAGCTGCTTGGTCAAAGGCCCTGGGAAGGGATGTCTTGAGTTTGTGTGGGAGGAAAACATTTCTGCTCTACCATCTTAAGGTCTCCAGCTAGACCTAAGAATTAAACTGACACAAGACAGATTAAAAGGAGAAAAGCATGCAAAAATTTATGCCCTAGCAAACTTACCATAGCAGGAAGCCTTTATACATTTTAGGCAAAGAAACAGTAAATTTGTGAAGGGGTTTGGGCTAGGAGTAGTAGTAATAAATGGAGCAGAAATAACTAGGAAAATAAGTGTTAGTTTAACAAGGATTTTTGTATAGATTACCGGGCCCCAAATTCCTTGGCCTTGGTAATAAGAATGTCTCCCTACCTCTGGGCACAGGGAGGGTACTGTTTTCTTTCTTTTTTAAAAAAATATATTTTATTGTTGTTTTTTTTTTTTTTTTTTTTTTTTTTTTTTACAGAGAGGAAGGGAGAGGGTCAGAGAGTCAGAAACATTGATAAAAGAGAAACATCGATCAGCCACCTCCTGCACACCTCCTACTGGGGATGTGCTCGCAGCCAAGGTACATGCCCTTGACTAGAATTGAACCTGGGACCTTTCAATCCATAGGCTGATGCTCTATCCACTGAGCCAAACCATTTAGGGCAGGAGGGTACTATTTTCATGGGAGTTTTATCTTCTGCTTTGAGAAAAAAGAAAAAAAAAAAAAGAATGGTTGGAGTGTCCTTAAGTGCCTTTAATTCAAAGTAATCAGAATGCCAAAGAGGCATATTTTGGAGTGACATGTTCTTGTTTCCTTTAAGTCCATTCAGAATTTGGATTTTAGAAGGCAAACATAGAGGCAGAAGGATGAGGAGAAGGTAGGGTATGGATTCAAGAAAATTTATCCAGGATTAATATACAAATGCCCCACTGTCTCTAAGCTACTCAGTAAAGAAGGTAAAGTGAGGAAATGGATAATGGACTATGAACAAATGATAGGATTAATGGATGGGGGAATGTAATGTAAAAGAAGTGGTAGAAAAGTTTAACTGAAAGTACTTAAAAATACAAACTAAAAGGTAAGGTGTTTCTGTTTATTTGTTTGTTTGTTTAAGACCAGGGTTTTGTTTTTTTTTAATTTTAAATTGTGAAGATGAGGTCATGTTTTTGATAATTATAATTGTCTATAGTATTGCTATAAGAGAAGATAGGTGGAGGACATTTGGCAAAAATTTTATTAGAGAGAAGAAAGAGGAGACACAACAGTTAAGTGTTGTCTCGAAAAACCATGTGCATATTGATGTTGCTAGGAATTATAACAGCACTTGTGGAAAATTAAAATTTTGAGTCAAGAGTTAACTTTTCATTGAATCAGGTTGGCACATCA
Organism: Ia io; assembly: GCA_025583905.1. NCBI lineage: Eukaryota > Metazoa > Chordata > Mammalia > Chiroptera > Vespertilionidae > Ia > Ia io. The sequence continues at coordinate 55,217,748 of JAJQQW010000003.1, forward strand.
TCGGAACAGAAGATGAGTAGGTGGTTTATCTGAGTGGTACTATAACAAAGAAACAAAAACACTTTTTAGCTTTGGAAAGTAGAAAGGACTTGATCATTTAAGAGTTATAATAGTAAAAGATGACAGCTATTTGTTTCCTGTGGAATTGTGATATGGATTAAAATGAAATAAACACCACCAGAGTGAGATGGTCACAAAGGAAGTGGAGAATTATGGGTACACTCAAGTTTATTTAAGGGCAAAGAGGTAGAGATAAAGCCAACATTCTAGAAAGTTTCAGGATGCCAGAAATTTTTCTTATCATTCTTGTTAAGTTCTAAAGAACAAAGGATCATAATTTAGGAGGAAGGAATTGGGAACTGGGTCAGATTAGGGGAGGCAGAGAAAAGTTGTGAGATGGTCATAATGGATGCTGAGGCATAGGGAAACAGGAATATGCAGCTTTGTGGCATTGGCCCTATTCTTCGTTGAAGCTGGGAGGTCAACTCTGGATCCATGGATGGTAATGACTTGCTCTATATAATAGCGACACCCAGGAGAGTTGTACACACAGACTTGACTCATGTGACTTCCCCTTCAAGTGATATGGAGTTGTCTGACAAAGAGGAGCTAGTCTTACTCTCTTGTCAATTATTAAATTACTTGTCAATTATGGAATTCATGCACTGTGGGGGGGTGGGGAGGAGGCCCTCAGCCCAGCCTATGCCCTTTTGCAGTCCGGGTCCCTCTTCCAGTCCAGAACCCTTCGGGGGATGTCCGGCTGCCTAAACTGACAGTCGAACATCCCCTGAGGGAGGTAACAGTGTGCCAAGCGGCTTGCAGCCAGGGAGGAGCCTGAATTGGAGCTGGGCACCACTTGTGCTCATCTCAGCCTGCTGTACCTGCTGCGCTCGCCAGATGTGAGCTCGGCTTCTGGCTGAGCAGTGCTCCACCTGTGGGAATGTACTGACTACCAGGGGGCAGCTCTACATTGAGTGTCTGCCCCCTGGTGGTCAGTGTGCATCATAGCGACCGGTCTTTCTGGTTGTTCTGCCATAATGATCACTTAGGCTTTTATTACATAGGCTAGAGACTCGGTGCATGAATTCATACACCAGTGAAGTCCCTTGGCCTGACCTATGGGATTGGGCCTAAATTGGTTCTTCAACATCCCTTGGGGTCCCAGATTGTGAGAGGGTGCAGGCCAGGCCGAGGGACCCCACTGGTGCACAATCGGGGCCGGAGAGGGATATGGGAGGTTGGCCAGCTGGAGAGAGACCACGATAGGGCTCAAGGGCATGTCCAGCCCTTCTTGCTCAGTCCCAATCGGCCAGACCCTAGCAGTAAGGTAACCTACTGGTTGGAGTGTCTGCCCCCTCGTGGTCAGTGCTCATCATAGCGAGCGGTTGAGTGGCCTTAGCATATCGTTAGCATATTATGCTTTGATTGGTTGAATGGCCAACTGGTTGACCGGACACTTAGCATATTTGGCTTTTATTATATAGTATACCAGTCATCCTTTTGTTTTACACTTGCTTCATCTTCTCCAGACAGTATAGAATTTCTTTAGGAAATACTTATTTATCTTTCTGCTTTGCATTTTGTCTACTCTTCTAGAATTATGCAAACTAAAAAATTGTACTGATGTAGGTAATAAGCATGAGATAGTTAAAATGTTTCTCTATTTAAAGGGTGACTTGAATTTTTAAGTCCAAGTTACCCATGAACAGATTTTACGGAAGCACCCACTTCTACTGGGGAACTGAGTGAGAAAGGTGAAGAGATTAAAAGGTACAAATTTGTAGGCACAAAATAGTCATGAGGATGTAAAGTATGTAGGTTTTTAAAACAAACAATGGTCTCTAGAATGCCTCTCCTAATTCAATGCTTCACACTTCATTTAGTTGATTCTTTTGGCATTTATCTCCATATTTTAAGTTATTCAATTACATTTTGACATTTGGCTTTTAAAAATCACCTGTTATGTGGAGATAATTTATACTTTGAGATACATTTTCTGATAAGTTAAAATTTTAGAAATAACAAAAATGCCTACTTTATAGTTAAATATATTTTTGTAGTTCTTCTATTTTTAAAATTTTATTTTTCCATTACAGTTTACATTCAATATTATTTTCTATTAGTTTTATGTGTATACCATAGTGGTTAGACAATGCTATACTTCACAAGTTGTTCCCCTGATATTTCTATTACCAATCTGACACCATATAAAGTTGTTACAATAGTTTTTACTATATTCCCTGTGTTGTACTTTACATCCTCATAACTATTTTGTAACTACCAATTCGTACTTCTTAATCCCTTCACTTTTTTCAACCAGTTCCCCCAAATCCCCTCCCCTCTGGCAACCTTCAGTCGGTTCTCTGTATCTATGAGTCCGTTTCTATTTTGTTTGTTCATTTACTTTTATTTTTTATAAAAATATAAACACACACACACTCCCTCCCTCACACATACACAAACTCACACTCACATACCCTCAGGATAACATTAATCCCAGGACAATTTATGCTGACATTTGGACTTTTGAATAAATAATTTTTCAATGGTCTTGATCTAAGATGCATGGAGGTGAGGTAATAGTTTGAAGCCACATGTCTATTTCAAAAGTGAATTTTCACTAAATGTCACAGTGCAGTTCTCTGCTGTTTTTCTAATTTGAGTATATTAGTTCCCAGAAGGACAATATGTTTATGGAAAACTATATCCAGTGACTCAAAGGTAATGTTGTGCTGGCCTTGAACCTGAAAGATCTCTATTTTGCTGCAAATTCCCCTTTGTAATTTAAATGCAACCAAGTGTGCATAGCAGTCAAAGAAGTAGATTTTTGTGCAGAAATTGTCTAATTTACTTGGTTGGAAGCTTATGCATAAGTAGTTACAGCATTTTGCATGTGGGAAATAAAAATACTCTGGGGTTCTAAACAATCACATTTCAGGTGAAAAAATATGTAACATTCTGCTTTCAAAGCAAGGGTTACAGTTGTGTGTATATGTGTGTTATACTGTAAGAGTATTATGCATGACCTATGCTTTCAGTTTTTTGTTATTTTTAAAAATATATATTTCTATAAAAATAGTGTACCTTATAATCAGAGATAGTACAAGAATATTTTCTGAATAATTGGCTGATAAATATATGGATATTTTATAAGAAAGGATCCAGTAGGTTTTGGATATTTGGATGTGAGACTCAGAGGTGAGAACAGTTTTGTAAATACAGACTTTGGAAACATTGCACACATAATAATACTTTATTTTGCATGGGGCCACTCAACGATGTCAGTTAAAATAAAAAGAGAAAAGGCCAAGAAGAGAGTCTGGAAGAATACTGCCATTTCATAAGTGGGGCTGCACAGAGAACTCATTTAAGACACTGATAAAGAGCAGTACAAATGTAAGCGAGAGCCTAGGAAAAGTTGTTATTTGAAGAATATGGGGGGGAGTATCAGATGCCACATAGAAGCTGATTAAATCTAAACTGAAGTATATTGTGTATACTGGTTTGCCATTTAAATAAGACATTGGAAAACTTAAAAAATTAAGTAGATTGGTGGAGTCAGAGTTGGGTTTTGGGGTGCTGAGAAGAGAAGAGGAACAGGATCAAGACAATGCATCTGGGTAACCACTTATTAAGAAGCCTCAGTGTAAAGGAAATAGGAAAATAAGTTGAGCGGAGTAATATGCCAACAAGCAAAAATACAATTGAAAGTGACCTGAGAAAAACAGAATTTAATCACTTGGCATTTTGCCCCAAATTAGTTAAGCACAGGCTAATTTGAAGAATGCCAGCTAAAGCAGCTAAGGGATCAGAGACTGAATCCCCAAAGTATGAATGTTAAAAGTTCCCTTTCATATATTATTTCATTAAATTTAGTGGAGTGACACTGGTTAATAAAATTATGTAGGTTTCAAATATACAATCCTACAATACATCATCTGTATATTGAACTGTGCTTTCACCACTCAGAGGCAAGTCTCCTTCCATCACCATGATTTTGATGCCCTTTTTACCTTTCATATTTTAGCAAAGCCAGTAGACTACCAGTGACTGGAGGACACCCTAATTGGGGACACTTTGAAGATAATATATGTAAATGAAATCTAACTTTTCCTAAGGTAGTGGTTCTATAACATTAGCATTTTTAGGCATCACCCGGAAGATGTCTTAAACACAGATTTCCAGGTTCCACCACCAAGAGTTTCTGATACAGTGGTAGAGAGGGGGGACTGCTATTTTGTATTTTCAATCAACTCCGAGGTAATGCTGACACTGTTAGTCCTGAGGCTGTACAGAAAATCCTTGTTCTAAGGGGTATTTAAGTGTCTTAATTTAGCAAGTAGCTGAGATATGAAACTAGCATGGTAAAAACAGTAGCAAAACAGATCGCAGAGTGTGAAGAATAGTAGGACAATGTATGCATTGGGGAATAACATAGATATTTTTATTTTTGTTCATGCAAACTTTCCTTTATTTTCTCTAAAATTGATATAAACAGCCTCATGAGCCACTGTCCTCTAGACAGTGAGAGATAAATGAATTTTAATTCTATCTGACAAGATAATTCAGTCTTTTCAGGTTAATTTTCAGTCTCTTTAGGTAAAAATTCTAGGTTTCTTAAATTGCATGCTTCCCTCCAATGATCCTTTCTAAATAATTTCTCCTTGTCTCGTGTTCATTTAAACAGTTTATGAAGCTCATCATCACTGGGTGTACGTGATGTACTCAGAGATACTTTTGGTCTCTGATGTGAAATATCTAGGGACGGCCTGTCCTTGGGCGTTCACCTTGCATCTGATTCTGAAGCTTGACTAACATAACATTTGTTCACCTTTTTTGAGGACCCTCATTTTTGTTGGGCTCTGTGGTTCTCTCTGGCTAATCAGCCTCATCACAGCTGTCTACGGTCTGAGATTTCTTTGAGTTTTGTCTTATTGCCCATTTAGACTATGTTTCTGTTCACTCAACTCTCACCTTTGTTCTCAAATTAGATATTTTCTGCATCACTCTCCAGGCTGTATGGAACTTCTGAATTTCCTCCATGATATAAGAAAAGAAGTTGCTTGAGTTAAACTTATGTGACAGTTCAGGGTAAGGCAGAAGAATTTCTTTTGGGAGGTCTATCTCAAAGTGCCTACCTCCCCTACCACTCTTTCTTCCGTGCCTAAGCCTCTAATACAGAGATGGTGGACTGGGAGTTTTATATTTCATCTCCATTTTCTCGTCTGGCAACTTTGTTTTGTGATATTTTGCAATGTGGTAACAAATCAGAACAATAATTTTATCTCAAAATTTCTATTGTAAAGTCTGTTGTAGTGCTGCATAATTTAGATATCCTTTTTGAATATCAGAAATTATAATTCTCTTTGTCAGCTTGCTAGAACAATCCTTATCCTTTTCCAATGCTCTCAACCCACCACGTGGCTGATGGCTGTCTTTAGATTGGTTAGATGTAAATCGTGCATATGCAAAGACAAGAAAAATAACATATTTTACCTATTATCCTATCATCTAAATAAGAGATGTCTATTATAACTGGAAGGCATAAAATATTAACATTCTTTCTCCATATCTGTACAATGAGAAGTTAAGTCTCTAATTAAAACAATATAAAATATATTTTGCTTCCAGCAGTTTAATAATAAGAGAGGCAAAAGTCAGGGGAATTATATTGAGTATTTAACACTTTTTTTTCTACCAAAGCTATTTAGTTTGTGCCCAGAGGTTTATCCTATTACATATGTATTAATGCATCATGCTTCTAATAAAATCAGATGTACTCTTAAGCTATGAATCTTAAGCTTGAGGTCCCTCACTTGTATGTGGTCTTATGAGTGTATGTAGCAACATGTTCCTCTGGTTATATGTTAATGTAAAATTTGCAAAGGTGATATATTTTTGTATTCTGTTTGAAAAATCCATTATGCTAGCTTAAAAATGGCTTCAGTTCCTATGCTGATTTCCAGGGTGAGGTGGATGTTAACTTTTCTCTCTTTCAATCTGAGCTGGTCTTACTAAGTAGCTTGACCAATGGGATGTACAGCCAGTCCCATTCTGGGACTGCAGGAGCTGGGTAATGAGAAGCTTTACGGTTTTCACCTGAGCCTCTCTGAATATTTATTCAGTGGGAATCCAGCCACCACATAGTATGTCTAACTCCCTGAGATCACCAAGCTCTATGGAAACTCAATCTAGCCACTTGAAGAGGCTACAAGGAGAGTATTCTGGCTATTCATCAGCTGTTCCAGTCATACCAACCCTGGCACCAGACATGTGAGTGAAGAAGCCCTGGTGGACATTCCAGCCCCAGTATACATCATGCAAAACACCAAGTCCCTAGGTATCTGGCCAAGCAGAGCTGGTCTAGCCATCTCCAGTCATCCAGGCCACTTTAAGCATCATGGAACAGAGATGGGCCTTCTCTGTTTTGTCTAGAGCAGTGGTTCTCAACCTTTTTAATGCCGTGACACTTTAATACAGTTCCTCATGTTGTGGTGACCACCAACCATAAAATTATTTTCATTGCTACTTCATAACTGTCATTTTGCTACTGTTATGAATCGTAATGTAAATATCTGTGTTTTCCGATGGTCTTAGGCGACCCAGCTAGCTGTTCTCAACCTGTGGGTCGCGACTGTAGTCTAGCGTTAAATAATACTGGTCATGTTAAAACCAAAAACAGATTTGTGGAGTGCATAAAGGGTATTTCTGGGTGATGATGAAAGTATTTTTTTAGGTTGGTTTGGTTAAATGTGTGTACTCTTGGTCGGACGGTACATTAAACTGTATGTTTTATGCACTTTTTTTCTCTGTATGTTGTATTAAATAAAATGTTCAATAAGCATTTTGTATGGTTTGCTCTATGCAACATGGTTAATTTTTTTAAAAATATAAAAAGACAAAATGAAAAGTAAAAGCATTCTCTCTGTGTAATATTTCTATCCCTCTCCCACATCAACATTCTATTTAAATATAATGTTTTTTTAAAACTGCTGTGGCTGCTTGCACAAAGAGGACATTTTTTAACTGTCTCATATATCACAGGTATCCCACAGTTTCCCAAAGTTTGTGTTATGTCACTTCCCTCTTACAAAAGACTTACAATTCAACAGTAACTGCTTTTTTCTTATAAAAGCAAAAACCCCCTTTGGATTTCCTTCGGTTAGGAAAATGGGTACTAATATAGGTCTTTGTAAAAGTGAAGGGATATAACAAAAACTTTCGGAAAGCCAGGTGCAAATTTTGCTTCCCGCCATTTTTTGCTTACTGAAGGTTTCATTGGAATGCTACACTTTCTGATAACCTGTGTCTACTTATCCAGCTATAAATCTAATATCTATGTAACAACCTATTTACCCACCAATTTTGTTTACAAATAATGGGTGAGAATGTATCCATTGTTTTGCATCATGCTTTTTAAATGTTTGCTTATTTAAATATATTGATAATCTTTCCACAACCAAGCCATTTTTATAATAAATGTTCATCACATCAATATAATTCATCAGTTCTTTGTTGACAGTCACTTTGGTTGATTCCAGGTTTTGTTCCTTACAAACAATAACACACCACATTTAACCTGAATTAAGCAATTAAGCCTATGAAGACATACACAACCAACAATATTTGGCTTGTCCAATTAACTGTTTTAAAAATGGTTTTTATTTCTGCTGTGGATTGTATGATTGTCTCCCATTCCAAAATTTATGTATTGAAACCCTAATTCCTCTGTAATGGTACTGGGAGATGGGACCCATAGAAGATTATTAGGTTAATAGGGTGAAGCCTTTATAAATGGGATTCATGCCCTTAAAGTGCAGGCCAAAGAGCTATCTAGCTCTCTTTCAGCAATGTGAGGACATAGCAAGAATATGGCTTTTGTCTGTATGCCGGTAACAGGGCCTTCATCACGAACCCAACTATACTAACATCCAGATCTGGGACTTTCAGTCTCCAAAAACGTGCAAAATACCTATTTGTATAAGCCCATCAGTCTATGATAATTTGTTAGAACAGACCAAACTCTGACTATTTCCATTCTTAAAATGGGATATCCAAAATCTCTTGCAATTTTTAACTTTTTTATTATTTATTTTTTAACAATTTTTATTTTTTGATTTGCAAATGAGTTGTTTGTAGTTTATTTATTGATTTATATAAACTCTGCCTTAAATTAATAACAGAATTTTCACTGCGATATTTTTCTCAGTTTGTTGTATTCTGATGAATTATTTTTATGTAGAATTTTAAATGTTTACATAGGCAAGTGCATATATATTTCATTTATGAGTTCTGAGGTGTGGTGTACATTCTTTTTAGAAAAGTCCCTCAAATTCGGTGAGCTAGGAGAACGTTGTTGAATCCTGTCCTAGGGCTCAGATTTGTTGCCCAAATTACAATTATTTCTTATTTAGAGAAAACAAATAAAAACTAAAGCAAACTGAAGTTATTAAACTATAACTCTTTTTTTCTATAGCTGTCTACCCTAAGCCTTGATATTTAAATCCTCAGAGGTATTTATGCAAGATATAACAAAAAGCATATAACACTCTGCAGAATTATAGCTTTATCTCTCTTCAGAAATAATAGGCAAGCTTAATATACTGAGATTAAAAAAGGCTACCTTTAAGAGTCATACTTTAAAAAAAATGTTGCAAATAGATGTAAGTAATCTTTGACTCATAATCAGATAATTAAAAAAAGGGACAATATTTTTAAATTGGGGGGCAGGGGGGTGCATAACTGTTCAGATACTTTATACCAAAAAAGGATTCTCACTTTCACCGTACTGTGAAAACAACAAAATAATATCTAATGTATATGCATTTTTATTATGATTAAAAATAAGTCTCTTTGTTGAAAAATCCTCTGACAGATATTTGTCACTGTATGTTTTAAGGATTGTGTCACTATAAAAATAAGCCAAGCTTTAACCAGGAACTGGAGAAAAAGAAGGAACTCTCTCTCCTTTTCTTGGAAAACATTTCCTAATAAAAAGTGCTTTAATAAAATCTACTCTAATAACTTTTATGATCTAATTTTCACTAATAAAACTTGATCATGTGGACATTATTTTTGTAATAAAGGGTAAATACAGCTTACACACACACACACACCTACACACACACATACACAACCTGTTTCAAGTAAGAGTCACTTTCACGTTGTCACTAACTTGAAATGCTTTTTTGTAGACTGAATTTAATGCATATTCTGGTGTTATTTCGGAAATCATGTCCATACCTTTGATCTATATGCTTTGATGACAGTAATAAATTGTGGTAATTATTGCAGGTTGCTTCTTTTAATATCTAAGACTATTTTACCTCCTTATACTTTTTTAAAATATGTTTTTCTGAATAGTTTCCCTATTTATTTTATCAGTGAAATCTGAGTTTCATTTTATTAGGTAAACCTCTCACTTTGTCCTGCTGCTATTTTAATTGGACTTTAATTAAATTTATAACTTAATTTAAGAGAATTTTATATCTTTACAGTTTGTACTTCTTATCCAGAAACACATTAGGTTTTTCATTGATCTTAATTTTTGAAAGTCTTTCAGTAGATGTTACTTTTGTTTTCTCTTGCTCCTCTTTATCTCCCTCTCATATTTCTGTATACATAAATATGAAGTTTGAGACATAGATATAAATCCTATAATTTTATATGTACTTTGGTTAGTACTATAAACAAGTTTGTTTTCTGTTATATATCTCAAGCTATTCTTATTTACAAAAAGGAGAAAATGTTTTTACATAAATTTTTATAACATATTGTAGTAAATCTTTTTTATTTTATGAGTTTCTTCAATGATTCTCATATATTTTGCTGGCATGTAATAAAATAACCTTCAATATTTTCTTTCTAGCTTATAATTTAAACTGATATTTTAACTTTGTCTAATCAAATTGGCTATACTGCTAAAATAAGTAAAATTACTGGGTCAGAGGACATGATAATGTCAACATACTATTTTTGAAAGTAGTTGCACAGATTAACAATCTAAGCAGCAATGAATAAGTCATCATCACAAAACTGGTATTGACTTTTTAAAATTTGTTAATTAGTATATGTGAAACTGTAAAACAAAGGTATTTAAATTTTTGTTTTGCACATTACTCTGAAGAGAGATCATATTTTTTTTTTTTGAGAGAATATATTTTTATCTTTATAGTGGTCATTTTTCTCTCTCCTCCCTGTGAAATTCCTGTACATTATATTTACCTAGTTTTCTTTTGAGCTTTTTTCTCCCACTTGTTGAATTATAGAGCTTCTTTATATGTCCTTCATGGTAATATCTTCCTTATTACCTAAGGGACAAACATATTTTGATAAACAAATGTACTTTATATTTTAGGTAGTAGAATTTTAAGTTTCATTTTTATTTTGTATTTGATATCTTAAAATGCAGTCACATTTAATTCATAAATGTGTTTATGAGATTATCTCCTAAAAACTTTATAGATTTATCTTTATATTTAGGCCATTAAACATTTAGAACTGCTTTTGTTTATGGGATGACTTCAAGGTCATTTTTTTCTTCTTTTCTTGCCTCCCTTTCTTCTTTCTCTTTCTTATTTTCTCTTTTGATATGGATAATCAATTATCTCAGCATCATTTATTCAAATATTCCTCTTTTGGACCATGATCTGTCAATCTACTACTATCTTACAATTAGTGTGCATTTATAATTGTGTCTGTTTATGGGGCATCTATGCCATATCCTCTTATTAATTTTTATTTCATTCAAATCTGTTTTATAAGTCTCATTTTATTACTAACATTTTCCATCTGTGCCTTCTCATTTTCTCCTTAATCAATCTGTCTAAAGTAAGTCAATTTTTTTATGTTTTATAATTAGCAACTTTGGGATTCTTTTTTCAGTCTCTCTCTCTTTTCTATATCAATAAGCTTTGCTCTGATCTTTACTATTCTCTTCTTCCATTGGCTTTATTTGGTTGTTTTATAACTTCTTGAAATTTATATTTAGCTCATTATTTAAAATTTTTTCTTCTTTTGCAATATGAGTTCACTCTAAGTGCTATTTTCAGTACATCTATCAGTCAATTTGTTAGGCATTATTTTATTCATTTGAGGTTATTCTCTTCCATTGGCTTCCTGTCCCAAGTTGGAAATTAAATGCTTACCCCTCCTGCCCACTAGAATTCTTCTGATGATGAAATAGACACTTCTGAAAGTGTCAGAAACAATAAACTAAAACCTTTCCCATTCCTGTGTGTAGTCAATATGTTTTATTTGGGTATGTTATACAAAATATATATATACACATAATTACATCCTACCTAATAATAGACAAATATGCAAATTGACCATACCTCCGACACACCCACAAGCCATGCCCACAGGCCACGCCCACCATCCAATCAGAGCAAGCATGCAAATTAACCCAAACCAAGATGGCTACAGCCTCAGAGAGCAAGGTTTCCTAGGTAACAGAAGAAGCCAAGCTTTCCACCTGCCCTGGCCAGGCCTAAGCCTCGACTCAAGCTACAAAGTTTCAATTATAGAAGGTAAACAAATTCAAACAAATGGCGGCAGAATGGAGCTTGAGAGAGCAGGCCAGGGTTGCCGCCGGCAACAGGAGAAGCAAAGCTTTCCGCACACCCTGGCCGGGCCCACCCGCTTAAGGCAACAAAGTTCCAATTATAATCCCAACAGAAATGGCTGCCGGCCTCGGAGGGAGCCCCAGGCTTGGTTCTGCTCCAGGCTGCAAAGTTTCAATTGTAGAAGGAAAATAACTTTCAGATACCAGGGCCTCAGCTTGGGTTGCCAGGGGGCGTGGCCAGCCTGCTAACCACCACAGGCCCCTCGCTCAGGCCGCCCCACACCCCAAGGGAACCCCCACCTGATCCAAGACACCCTTCAGGGCAAACCAGCTGGCCCCCACCCCTGTACCAGGCCTCTATCCTATCTAATAAAAGAATAATATGCAGATTGATCATCACTGAAACACACAATATAGCTGCCATGTGGTCAAAGATCCTGCCCCCATGTGGACACAAGATGGCCACCATAAGATGGCCAGCAGGAGAGGGCAGTTGGGAGGCACCCGGCCTGCAAGGGAGGGCAGTTTAGAAGGACCAGGCCTGCAAGGGAGGGCAGTTGAGAGGGACCAAGCCTGCAAGGGAGGGCAGTTGGAGGTGATCAACCCTGCAGGAGAGGGCAGTTAGGGGTGACCAGGCCGGCAGAGGAGGGAAGTTGGGGGCAAACAGGCTGGCAGCAGAGTGGTTAGGGGGTGATCAGGCTGGCAGGCAGAAGTGGTTAGGGGCAATCAGGAAGGCCGGTAGGCAAGCAGTTGGGAGCCAGCAGTCTTGGATTGTGAGAGGGATGTCCTACTGCCCGTTTAGGCCCGATCCCGCTGGATTGGGCCTAAACGGGCAGTCGGACATCCCTTGAGGGGTCCCATATTGGCGAGGGTACAGGCTGGGCTGAGGGACAACCCCCCTCCATGCACGAATTTCATGCACCGGGCCTCTAGTATATGTATAAATATATATAATGTATGTGAAACAAAAAAGTTAGGTTAAAAATTAAAAATGTATTATGTATGTATATGATGTGCATAGAATATAATATATAATAGTAAATATTATCCTATATAATAAAAGCCTAGGTGGTGTGACATGTGATGTCATCACAAGATGGCCACCACAAGATGGCCAGCAGGAGAGGGCAGTTGTGGATGATCAGGCCAGCAGGGAAGGGCAGTTGGGGATTATCAGGCCGGCAGGGGAGGGCAGTTGGGGGTGAACAGGCCAGCAGGGGAGGACAGTTGGGGGCTACCAGGCCTGCAGGGGAGGGTAGTTGGGGGTGATCAGGTAGGCAGGGGAGCAGTTAGGCATCAATCAGACCAGCTGGGGAGCAGTTAGGGGGCGATCAGGCTGGCAGGCAGAAGCAGTTAGGGGCAATTAGGCATGCAGGCAGGCGAGCAGTTAGGAGCCAGCATTCTTGGATTGTGAGAGGGTGCAGGCCGGCCTGAGGGACACCCCCCCCCCAGTGCACGCATTTTGTGCACCAGACCTCTAGTATTATGTATAATAATATATATCCACATGTTTTTAAATTATTTTTAATGAAATCTTTGTTTGTTTTCCCATTTTTAGGCTTAGAGTAAAAAGATTTTGAGATTTGAATTGAAACTGTTATCTCCAATCAGAATTTTGCACTATGATTTTTAGAATTTATTTATTCTTAATTGCTTAATTTTGCCTTAAATTACTATCTTATGTGTCATCTAATTCAGGGCAGGAATTATTTTGTATATTTTACCTGTATCCTTCAAATCACCTAGTACAATGTAAGACCCAATGCAAGACCCTAAAGAAAAAAAAAAAGTATTTTAATATATTCTTATTTCAGAGAGAGAGAGAGAAAGGGAGAGGGAGAGAGAAACATTGATTATTTGCCTCCTTGACATACCCAAACAGGGCATAGAACCTCCAACTTGGGCATGTGCCCTGATGGGGAATTGAACCGATGACCTTTTGGTGCACAGAATGATGCTCAACCAACTGAGCCACACTGGTCAGGGCTCCAGAGAAAATTTTTATTGATTTGTTTTCTTTCTCTAAGAACATAAAACAGTGAGGTTTAAAAAATACATATACAAGAAAATTGTCATGTATATGTAAAACAGTGAAGTTATTGTCCATAGTGTGATTGTTTTCAGATTGCAGTAAAACATTCACTCTAATGAATATAGTACAGATTTTAATTGCAAAATGTATTTTTTCAATAAAGAAAAAAGATGATCATGATATGCCTGTCCTTCAGTATTTTTAAGCAGACTTTCTGAGCACTAAACATCATCTTATACCTCAGGCTGTAAGTGATTGATGTGTTTCCATTCTAGGTATGTCAGGAGTCAAAGTAATGTTTTACTTTACTTTTATATCCAAGGTGTAATTTTTACAAATCTTAAACATGCTTTGGAAAGTTTCAAACTAGTTTTGAAGCGCTATTTAATGAATTGCGAACAAACCTCTGCAGTAAATTGTTTTTATACATAGCAGAGTCACTGTGTATACATGCACTTTAAAGCTTAGTTATAAAATATTACCAGTAATGGAACTTGCATTATTTAAACTAATTTTTAACATGTTGTCATCATTAAAAAAATCCCAGCAATGTCTTTTTCCTCAATACAAAGTAGCAATGTCTTTTTCCTTTTAATACAAAGTAGCAATGTTGAAGATGGAAGCTCCTTTGTCAGCCTTAGTTATAACATGAGGATATCATTAGGACAACAGGTGAACATTGATAGACATTTGATACAGTGAAAAAAAAAAGCCTTTACTGTTGTATCACCATTACAATTCTTGGGTTGTTAGTTATTGCTACGAGATTATTTATTTTCTTTAAATAATCATTATAAAGTTATAAATTTTTGTTAAATTTATCTCAAGATGTTTTAACTCCTGATGTGTTACAGTCATTCAAACAGAGAATACTAGTATACTTTTAAGTGATGCTCAAATTCATTTATTTATCCATGCACTTATTCATTAAAAAATATCTATTGTAGTTCTGCTCCATGAATGGCAGTGTACTTATATGATAGTACATCAGGAAGCAAGAAAGGCAATGTCTTCATCCAGCTTATAACCTTGGATACCTCAAAAATAGTTACAAATATTACGAGTGTAATAATGACTAAGTATTCTGAAAGATGTGTTTTGAGAACCTATTTTAGACCTAAAGAATAGGAATGAGCTTCTTAAGAAAAATGAAAGAATAAGGACTTCTGAAAAAATATCACCTCCATAAAAGTAATGACAACACTGGCAAAAATTGTGAGAATTAAGTTATTCATAAATCTGGAAATTAAGCAAAGTCTTGCAAAAATATGAGAAGCATTTTTCCAAGAAAAGGAGCTGAAACTTGTTAAAAAAAAATAAAAAATGAACAAGCTTATATTATTTTACTTGTCTTATTCCCACCCCTCTGTCTCCAGAGCCACAGTGGCCTTTAAAAACCAACAGCTTGCCATCATGATAAAAACTAGATGGCTGGCAGACCCTGGGAAGGGAAGAATGCCCTTAGAGATTATTTAAACCCCATTTACAGATAGTTGTCATTGTTTTATTTGTTTGTTAGTTCCGAGAAATTACAGTTTGTTAGGCTGTCTAAATTTGACCTGACTCAGAACTTTGCAATGTGAGCAGAGTTTTTCCTTGGAGGTCTTTTTTGAAAATGTAGAGGTAATTGATTAATATCACCATAATCTGAGTTGGGTGGAACAAACCAAAAGTTTAAAAAGAAGAGCTGGGTATGAAGTATCCGTAAGGGCCTTTAAAATCTTCCTGGGATACTAGACTATGTTCATGTGTAGCATTCTGCAGGTGCTCAAGTAAGATCTGAGAAGACCTTGGGATCTTAACTTCGGCAAACTTTGAGATGTTGTGCAAGTAGAAAGTGTAGATTAACGCAGTTAAAAACACCTGGCTGAGTTTTGAAAGCATGCCATAACATGTATGCAGAGTCCCTTGGCTATGACTGGTTCCAGGCCATTTGAATAAAATTATGTCTAATTATTAGCAACCAATGAGCTACAAGTCACAAATTTCAGTGGCCACACATGAAAAATAGTAAACTTTATGGAATTTAGTTTAAAAAAAAAACTAACTAAACAAGCAAGTTATAATAATAGCATACAGCCGTCATAAGAAACTACAGAAAATAGCAAACTAAACCCAAAGCAAGTGACAGAAAATCAATAATATTTTAGCAGAAATAAATAAAATAAAAAACAAAACAATAGAAAAAATAAAGCCAAAAGTTGATTCTTGAAAAGATAAAACTGGCCAAGAAAATAAAAGAGAAAACTCAAGTTACTAATATCAGGAAAGAGAAGACATTACTACCTGCATTACAGAAATAAAAATGATCATTGCATGGCAACAAATTTGATGATCTAGATGAAACTCACTAAATTCAGGAAAGAGTCAAACTACTAAAATGATTTAATCAATAGAAAATTGGAATAAATAAGAAGTAGTAATTAGAAACATTCTCACAATGAAAATCTCAGAGCCAGATGGCTTTCCTACTGAATTCTACCAAATATTCAAAAAAATTAAAAATTACATCAATATTTTGCAAACTCTTCCCCAAAATAGAAGAAGAGATGGGAAGATTTCCAGTTCGCTCTATAGAGCCAATATAATATTTAAAGAAATGAAAAGACATCTCATGTTCATGAATTCAACAGCAGTGTTGTTAAGATGGCAATGATCCATAAAAGTATAGCTTAAAAATATCCCTATCAAATTACCAGCTGCCTTTGTTGTAGAAACTGAAAATTCTATGCTACCCATTTTTTCTGTTTCTTAGCTTTATTAAAGTATGATTGACAAAAATGTTACACTAGTATATTTAGGTTGTATAATATGATAATTTAATATATGCACATATTATAAAATGACAAATAACTTCTAATGGAAATTCAAGGAACCAAGAGTAACCCAATGATTCTTGTAGAAGAACAATATAGGCGGACTCTAGACTTACTAAAAAACCAAAATAATCAATAATCTGTGGTCCTGGCATAAGGAAAAATATGTAGAACAATTATATAGAATTGAGAGACCAATAAAACTAACTAAACAAGCAAGTTATAATAATAGCATACAGCCGTCATAAGAAACTACAGAAAATAGCAAACTAAACCCAAAGCAAGTGACAGAAAATCAATAATATTTTATTATTGATTTTATGCCAATAAAATCATTTATGCCAATAGATTTTCCATGAGGATGACAAATATATTTAGTAGGGAAAGAATCGTATATTTTATAAAGAGTGGTGGAATAACTGGGTTCACATGTCCAGTTGGACATGAATTCATAGCATATACAACAACACAAAATGAATCATAAGCATGAATCCAAGAGTTAAAAGCATAAAACTCTTAGAAGAAAGCATATAAGTTAATCTTTTGACTTTGGTTTAAGATATGGTTTCTTAAATGTAACACCAAAAGTACAAGTGAAAAGGAAAAATGTAATTTGAACATTATTAAAGTTAGAAACTTCTGACTTCAAAGGACACCATTAAGAAAAGAAGATAACCTAGAATATAGGAGAAAATATTTGCAAATAATATATCTGATAAGAGTATAGTATTAATAATATGTAAAAAATTCATACAACTCAACAATCTATATACTGTATATAAAAGCCCGAGCAACTGAGCAACTGAACGACTGCTTGAACAGTTGCTATGACGTGCACTAACCACCAGGGGACAGACGCAATGCACAGGATCAGGCTCCCTCCTGTCTGGATCAGGCCTGTACTGATGGGGCCGAAACTAGCTATCCGACATTCCCCGAGAGAATGCAGGCCAGACCGAGGGAACCCACTGGTGCATGAATCCATGCACCGGGCCTCTAATCCTATCTAACAAAGAGGTAATATGCAAATTGACCATCACTCCAACACATAAGTTGGCTGCCCCCATAAGGTCAAAGATGGCTGCCCCGCCGAAACCGGTTTGGCTCTGTGGATAGAGCGTCGGCCTGCGGACTCAAGGGTCCCAGGTTCGATTCCGGTCAAGGGCATGTACCTTGGTTGCGGGCACATCCCCAGTAGGGGGTGTGCAAGAGGCAGCTGATCGATGTTTCTAACTCTCTATCCCTCTCTCTTCCACTCTGTAAAAAATCAATAAAATATATTTAAAAAAAAAAAAAAAAAAAAGATGGCTGCCCCATGTGAACATAAGATGGCTTCCACAAGATGGCCAGCAGGGGAGGGCAGTTGCAGGGGACCAGGCCTGCAAGGGAGGGCAGTTGTGGGGGACCCAGGCCTGTAGGGGAAGGCAGTTGGGGGTGATCAAGCCTGCAAGGGAGGGCAGTTAGGGGTGACCAGGCTGGCAAGGAAGGGAAGTTAAGGGTGACCAGACCAGCAGGGAGGGCAGTTAGGGGCAATCAGGCCAGCAGGGAAGCAGTTAGGCGTCAATCAGGCTGGCAGGGGAGTGGTTAGGGGGTGATCAGGCTGGCAGGCAGGCGAAGGGTTGGGAGCCAGCAGTCCTGGATTGTGAGAGAGATGTCCAACTGCCTAATTAGGGGAAAGCATGCAGGCTGGGTTGAGGGACAACCCCTCCATGCATGAATTTCGTGCACCTGGCATCTAGTCTACACTAATAAAAGAGTAAGATGCAAATTGACCGTACCTTCGCGATACACACCAGCCAATCAGGAGTGAGTATGCAAATTAACCCAACAAAGATGGTGGGTTAATTTGCATACACAGGCACCAAGCAGATGGGGGCATTCCACACTGCCCCAGCTGCTCCGGGCCTCTGGGCATCATGGGAAGGCAGAAAGGTGGCTCCGGGGCCTTAGCAGAAAGGCAGCTCTGAGGCTGGAGTGGAAAGGTGGTGCCGGCAGCCAGGGAAGGAAGGCCCACTCTTACATGACTATTCGTGCATCGGGCCTCTAGTATAAAGATAAAAAGAAACTATTTAAAAATGGACAAATATTTTAAATATCTATTTCCCCAGAGATGATATACAAGTAGACAGTAAGCCACATCACACCCACTAGGGTGAATTTAACAGTGAAATCTAATAACAAAACAAAAACAGATGCATAGACACAGAGACCAAAGGGATGATTATCAGAAGGGAATAAGTTGGGGGATGGGTGAAAAGGGGAAGGAGAGCATAGGCAATAATATTGTAATACATTTACACGGTGACAGATGGCTACTAGAATTAGTGGGGTGACCACATTGTGAGGTATAATAATGTTGAATCACTATATTATACACCTGAAACTAATATAACCAATATAAAACTGCATACTAACTGTACAGAAATTTTTTAAAAATACATTTTTATAAAAGAAAAATCAGCTACTAACAAGTGTAAGTGAAGTTGTGGACAAATTGGAATCCTCATATTGCTATTGGAATTGTAAAAGGATGAGGCTGTTTTATAAAATAGTTTGGCTGTTCCTTTAAAAGTTAAACATAGTGTTACCATATGATCTAGCAATTTCACTTCAGGTACATGCCAAAAGAATTGAAAATACACTAACACTTGTGTAAGAATGCTATAACATCACTATTCAAAACAGGTAAAAAGAGAAAATATCCGAATGTCTATCAACTGATAAACAGATAAAGTGTACTATATTCATACAAGAATATATTATTCAGGCATAAAAAGGAATCATGTTCTCATATTTGCAACTATATGGATGACCTTGAAAACATACAGTCAGTGATTCTCTCTCATTATTGATGTTTCTAAATAGAGTCAGACCATATGTCCCAGCAACCCCTCTTCTGGATACCTACCTAAAAAATTGGAAAACATTTACTCACAAAGATATATGTATTGCAGCATCATTCATATTGGCTAAGACATGGAAAAAACCAAAATGTTCTTTAATAGATGATTGGAAAAAGAAAATGTGGTAGATACAAAGCAGAACAAAGTAGGTTTACAATTGTTCATATGGAAAATAACATAATACTTAATAAATAATAATACTAGAAAAAACTTTGTTTTGTGTACTTAAAACTGTAAACCTATTTTTCCCCCACCCTGTATATGTATACAATGGAATACTACTCAGCCATAAGAAAAGATGAAATACTGCCATTTGTGACAACATGGATGGATCTTGAGTATATGTTAAGTGAAATAAGTCAGACAGAAAAAGTTAAAAATGATGTGATTTCACTGATATGTGGGATATAATACTGAACAAATGGACAAACAAGAAAAACAAACTAAAATGCATAGTCACAGACAACAATAGCCTATCAAATAAAAGAGTAATATGCAAATTGACCGTACCTCAGCTATACCCACAAGCCACACCCACCAGCCAATCAGGAGCGAGTATGAAAATTAACTCAACCAAAATGGCTGTAGCCATGGAGCGAGCAGGAAGCTTGGGTTTCCCCGGCAATAAAGGAAGCCAAGCTTCCTGTACACCATGGCCAGCCCAGGCCTCCGCTGAAGGCTACAAACTTTCAATTATAGAAGATAAATAAATCCCAGATCCCAGGGCTTCCCCTTGGGTCACTGGGGTGTGTGGCCGGCCTTTAAAACACCACAGACCCCTTGCCCAGGCCGCCCCACACCCCAAGGGAACCCCCATCCTGATCCAGGACACCCTTCAGGGCAAACCAGCTGGCCCCCACCTGTGCACCAGGCCTCTATCCTATCTAATAAAAGAGTAATATGCAAATTGACCATCACTCCAACACACAAGATGACTGCCCCCATGTGGACACAAGATGGCCACCACAAGATGGCCAGCAGGGGAGGGCAGTTGGGAGGGACCAGGTCTGCAAGGGAGGGCAGTTGGGGACGATCAACCCTGCAGGGGGGGGCAGTTAGGGGTGACCAGGCCTGCAGGGGAGGGCAGTTAGGGGCAATCAGGCTTGCAGGGGAGCAGTTAGGCATCAATCAGGCTGGCAGGGGAGTGGTTAGGGGGTTATCAGACTGGCAGGCAGAAGCAGTTAGGGGCAATCAGGAAGGCAGGCAGGTGAGCAGTTGGGAGCCAGCAGTCCTGGATTGTGAGAGGGATGTCCGACAGCCCGTTTAGTCCCGATCCTCCCAGGATCAGGCCTAAACGGGCCGTCAGACATCCCTCGAAGGGTCCCAGATTGGAGAGGGTGCAGGCTGGGTTGAGGGATAACCCCCCCATGCACGAATTTCATGCACCGGGCTTCTAGTGATGGTTATAAGAGGGAATGGAATGGGAGGATGTTAAATGGTAAAAGGGGTCAAATATAGGGTGACAGAAATGACTTTGGGTGGTGGGCACACAATGCAATATACAGATAATGACTTACAGAATTGTATACTTGAGACTTATGTAACCTTATTAACCAGTGTCACCCCAATAAATTAAAGCAATGATTAAGAAATAATTTTAACAGCACCCAAAAAGCATACTATTAGTACAATCATGCTGTATCTATTGTTTCTTACATTAAGCAGAATAATTTTTATTTTCACAATTTTTTTCAGTTAAAACATTAAACAGAATTTCCTCAGTAACTATCCTGTGAGTAGCATTGTGACTGACTGTTGCCTGAGTAAACGCATAAATATGGAGTAGTAGTCAAAAACTGAAGCTTACGAAGGACTCTCGGATATTCTAGGTTGAGTATCAGCCTGCCCTATTAAAATGAATTTTAGAGATAAAACAGACAGGTTTAGGGAATAAAAAGGGTCCATGGTAAAGGAATACATAGGTGAGGTGAAGGCTTTGAGCCACCAGAAGGCATCCATTCACAGAGAATAGAAAAATGTCACAGGATAAGGAGGGAGGAAGACATACATTCACAGAGGATAAAGAAAAGTCACAGGGGCCCTAGCTGGTTTGGCTCAGTGGTAGAGTGTGGGCTTGTGGACTGAAGGGTCCCAGAAAGTCACAGGGGATCAGAAAAAAGCAAACATTTTCACCGAGGATAGAGGAATGTTGCAAGATAAGGTGAGAGAAAATGGGGTACCAAGTGGGCTTTGGATTTTGAAACTGATACCATGTAGCAGAATGACCAATGAGGCAAGGACAGGGGTCCTAAATTAAGGAAGGTCCAATTAGAAAGGGTCAGGGTAGACAAAGAGCTACAGAATATATAAACCGGAGACAAAGAGACAGGAGAGAGACTTTTTTAGATTGATTTTTTTTTTTTCCCATTAGAGAGAGAAAGAGTAGGCTTTTCCCATTTGGGGGCCTGGAGTTTGTATATGCTTCCAATAAACTTCTACATTTTTATTAAATAAATGTTAGTCCATGAGTTTATTCTTCATTTTCATTGGACAAGAACCCACAAGAAGAAGTCTGCACCCCAAACTTCACATTTCACTATTACTAGCTCTGTAAAATTGTGCTAGTTACTTAATACTTTTATGTGAATTAGGTGGTAATGGGGATGCTATAAAATCAAATATGAACAATTCATGTAAATATATAAAACAGTACTAAGCACACAGTAAATACTAGATAAAACTGATCTATGATAATGGTGATAAAGAAGAAACATGTTCGTTTCCTTTTTTTAATATATTTTATTCATTTTTTACAGAGAGGAAGGGAGAGGGAGAGAGAGTTAGAAACATAGAAACATCGATGAGAGAGAAACATCAATCAGCTGCCTCCTGCACACCCCCTACTGGGGATGTGCCTGTAACCAAGGTACATGCCCTTGACCGGAATCAAACCTGGGACCCTTGAGTTCGCAGGTCAACACTCTATCCACTGAGCCAAACGGGTCAGGGCCATTTTTATTTACTTTAACCAAGACTTTGTGACCATTGAAATTATGAGAGCATAAAGTTTCAATTTTTTGTTCTAAACTAGAAGGAGTATCTATTATGATAAGGGGAATTCATTTTTGAAAGATGCTTTCCATTTCATTAACATAATGTTTTTCAACTTCAGGTTTTCAATCACCTCTTGTGATATTTTCTGTGGAATTTATGTATGGTGATTCATAAATTGAAAATACTTGTTAAAGCCTACATCAGACAGGTGCCAGCTACTAGTAGAAGTATATAAAATTTAGCATCCTAGGTAATGAAAATATCATTAATATTCATGACCCATCAAAAGAATCAAGCTCAGTTTTTCCAGTCACATAATTTACCAGTTTCTCTATCAAATCATATATTTCAGTCACACCAACCTTTCCATTCATTACAAGGCATTGGTAATATTATTACAAAATATAAGGGCAACTAGCAATGTACATGTAGTCACTGATTATTGTAAATAGCATGAAATACATATTTAGAAGACAGACTTTTTGTTATCATAAGATCTATATTTAATCTATGTGCATGTGTATGTATTATACCTATTATGGAAATACTCAGGATCTTTGAGAATATTGTCAATAAAACATGAAAGAATGTCCCTATTATCTTATACTGCACAGTCTCTGAAGCCAAAGTTAAGAGATTAGCACTACTGTTCAAATGCTAGTCAAAAGGGTCCCTTTTATCTTTTACTGAATTCCAAGATAGCAGGGAAAAGGCACAGTCAGACTTCAAGAGGCGGTGAATTTCACAACCTTGGATATACAATGTATTTTTTAGGCGATTATAAAATAAGGCAATAATTTGTTGAGCTCTAAAGGAAAACAACATATTGCCAAGGCAACCAAATGGATCTGTTATTTAAAGTCTACTTGAATGCTTTAAAAATAGGTAACAGAAAGTAAATATTTGAACTGGATATGGGACTACAATTATCATGTGGACCTATTCCACATCTTTAATATTATATTAATAGCCTTTTAAATTTTTACTGAGGTGATTTTTTTTATATACACGTTTTCCTTTTATGAAGAATTTATATGCAGAAAAATAGTTATGCAAGTATGCTTATTAATAGCCCATAATATTCAAAGGTGTACCTTATGCTAAATAGGAAGGGAGAGACAAAAGGAGAGGGAAGTTAGAGGGGGAGAGGAAAAAAGAAGAAAAAAGGAAGGGAGATGGAGAAAGATAAAGCATATATACTTCCAAACTTGGATCTGTGAATCATTTCATGTTTTAAATACTAAAAAAAGATAGAGACAAAGTGATATTGATTAAAACAAAGATAATAAATTTCATGAAATAAACAAAAATATTAAAAACCAAATTAATGAAGACTAAGAATAAACTTAGTCTAGTTTCAATATATGACCTGAAAGTTTAAAATAGGATGTGATTGCACCAAAAAGAAAAAAAAGAAAAATGCTATCACTGATAGTTCCAATGTCAAGGGATGTTGACAAATGTACAGCTATCTCACACTAAATTAAAATACACTAAGGAAATGACTTCACATTCAACATAACTTGATACATGGAACATTTGAATGAACTCCCATGTGAAGTTCACTATATTCCACTTTTTCAAAAATAATATTAGCTGTATGGTGCAAGTAATCATTGATACTTACCAAAAATTGCCAGTGCCGGAAAACATGGCCTTTAAGACTTTCAAATGGTTTCCACAAAGTTGATATGAGTATTAAATATTGTCTATCTTCCTTCATATTTAAAATGCATTTATTCAACAAATATTGAGTATTTGATACCTGCAAGGTACTGTGCTTGGATCTCTAGGGAATACAAAGATTGATAAAATGTGATGCTCAAACTCAAGAAATTTACAACAGAGTTTGAAAGAATAAATAGGCCCAAATAAATATCACACAGAGCAATGTATAATTATGATATAAATGGGACATAGAAAGTTTTCTTGACTTTCTAAGAAAGTAGAAATGATCTTTGAGAGAAGCAGTTAGGATCTTGAGATGACATTTCTAGATATACTAAGCCAATGGTACTTACAGAAGTTTTTGTTTAAGCAATGCTGTTACATGATCAATGTGCATAAAATGTCAGGCAGGCATGTGAAGGATGAAGTGGAGTTGTCAAACATGTGAAATGATTAGCCAGCTGCTTTAATTGCAAGTTTTGTTTTATCCATTTTAAATGAATATTTATTATATTTCGAATGTTTCTCATTCATGCGAAAAGAAACAAAAGTATTTCTCAAAGATGTCCATAGTTTAGAGTATGTATAATTGCTCCAGAAGCAACCAAGTCAGGTAAGTTTAAGCATTTATCATATGTAATGTAATGAAACCATGTAATGGATCAAAAGAGTGTTTCAATGAGAAATTTGGCGAGTTCCTATTTTAATAGAAAATACAAATTATGCAATTCAAGCTAGAAAAGTTTTGGCCTGGAAGGAGAAAACAATTTTGAGTACAGCACAGAATTATTTATCACTGGTATATAGCTCACGGCCCAGCCCACTGTAAACTCACAACTGAGTAGTCTAGACGGTTGGAAGTATTAATAAAACCTGACCAAAACATCAGTGAATGTCAATCATTTTTTATAATGTGATAAAATAACTACTCCACCACTATAGCAACCAACCCTACTGTGGCCCAATTTTGCAATTTTCTTTTATGATAACTGGTAAATTTTAATATCACTTAAGTCAGTTTCGGGTATTTTTCTGTTACTTTCAATTAAAAAAACCTCCTATCTGTTGCAAGCAATAAAAATTATTATCAGGCCATATGGCCATGTAAAATAAAGCTATCATTAACAAAACTTGGAAGATGTGGCAAAAATACCTATTTAGAAATGTGATCATTTCAATATTTTTGGTTCTAAATTGATGATGGGGATGTCTCTCTCACTGAAAGAACATAATGTCAATGATTTTGACTTACACATTACTAAATGTATATCTCACAATAAATTAGACATAAGCAATTTAAAATAAAGTAAATATTGAGCAAGGATGAACAAAATATTAAAAATAAATGAAAAGAAAAAGAAAAAAACAGCATGGCTCAGAAGTAAACAGTGTTTACAGTTTTAATAATAACCAAATGGTGATTTAACTAAAAATAGAGATATAGTAAGGAAGTGGATATGACAATGAAATATATTTTAAAATTTTATGTTAATGTTAAAGTCTCAAATTTATCAATTGAGAAAATCAGTATAAATACATTATCTGGAAATGTGAAAGTAATAAAAGATTTTGGAGAAACATATTGGAGTAAGGTTGGATGTATAAGGCATCTATTTTTTCTTTTTTATAAAGGGCTAGTTTTTTTGATATTTTTAATGATGCTCAAATATTGAAAGCTAAAGTCTAGTAATAAGGCACAAATAGAGTGTATGTTTTCTATCTATTGTGCGTGCAGTTTTTTTTTATCTAAATAAGAAGACATTCATAAATATCGCTGAATATTTTCTTATTTTAGTAAGGTCTTACTCCTCTTTGGCTAAATCTTTGTAAAAATAAACCATTTAAATGGCTATTTAAAAATTATCTTTATTTTTTAAGTATTACAAATGTCTCTTTTTTTCCCTTCATTTACCCTCTCCACCCTGCACACCTCCCCCCAGGCCTACCACACTATTGTCTGTATCCATGAGTTATGCATATATGTATATTATTAAACATTTACTATGTCCAGACTTTATAGTGGATCCTAAGACTATGAATATAGTGGAATATATTTCCTAGAATTGACATTTCATATTCTCCTGGATGAAATAGATATATAAATTGTTATAATTAATTTTATTGTGTGTTAATAGATGAAAAAATGCTAAAATAGAATTACACCAAGATGTAAGTTCCAAGAGGCAGAAGATGAATTTTGACTCCTAAGAAAGAGAATCTAGAACTTTTAGAGAACTGTAAAGCCTAGAATAACAGGAGGAAATGATACTTTTGAAGAAGAGTAGAGATAAATGTGGAGGGATCCTCAGAGGAAGCAACATAAAGAGATACTACTAAAGTATTTTAATTAGAAGAGGAAAATTATTAATTATAGCTTTCTTGTGTGAGCCATAGCTGTCCATATCTTACCTTAATTCCTATTTATATGTGTTGGATTTTTACTTCTCTTTAACTATACTCATATGTAAATTGAAGTGGTTATTTTTCTCTATTTGGGTAGTTGCAACTATTTTGTTGATGTCATTTTAGGTGCTCCTTTTCACCTTTCTGAAACTGCACAGAACTGCTCTCTTTCATGAACATCGCACCTAATTTTCTCCAAGTACATGCTAAACCATCATTGCTTTGAAATGCTTCTGATTTGAATATTTATTTGGAAGTAGTTTAGACATCCCTTACTGAGAGTTCACACAGTCACACACACACATGCACACACACAATTGCAGCCTTATTACTACCAAAGTGAATGTTAATTATAAAGAAATGTGATGACTCTTTATAAAATAAGGAAACAAAGTGCAATCTCTATTGATTGCATCGAAGCATTTCACAGTGTTGAATCTCAATAAGCCAATTAATAGTATGAGTAAGTGTTATAAATGATTTCAACTGATAGATTAACCACAGGCAGATGAAAAGATAATAACATAATTAACCTTAAGTGTATAAACAGCTTTTTAAAATGTGGAAGGCACTCATTGTTGTTTTCCAAAATGACCATTTGCCCTTCTGTAATGGGGGGTCATATTAAGATTCCCCTTGGGATTTATTTATTTATTTATTTATTTATTTATTTATTTATTTAATCTATTTTTATTGTTTTCAGAGAGGAAAGGAGAGGGAGAGAGAGATAGAAACATCAATGATAAGAGAGAATCATTCATCGACTGCCTCCTGCACACACCCCGCTGCGGATCAAGCCCGCAACCCAGGCATGTGCCCTTGACCGGAATCAAACCCAGAACCCTGAAGTCTGCAGGCTGATGTTCTATCCACTGAGCCAAACCAGCTAGGGCATTTATTTTTTCGAATAATAGTCATTGATATTTACCATCCAGTGCATAAAGTTGCATCTATATAACAAACCCAAACAGTTTTAAATTTAAAAAAGAAGAGACTCAACTTTGTTCCTGTTTAAAAATATTCTTTGAGCACAAATCAACTCTAAGTCTCATCAGCTATATTAAGTTAATCAAAACACCAGAAAACTTTTGTCTTGGTAATTTTTTTGCTAAAATGGATTAAGATTGACAAAGATAATAAAGACCTATAGAAATAACAGGAACAGAAATAACAATAAAGGGATGTTCTGCTAAATTTTCTTCAAGGAGTTCTCTCTTTTTATGGATTATAATTCTTATAAGTTGTTTTTTACAGTGATTATTTTGGCAAGAGGATGATACACAAACTAGGAAACCATGGAAAAACACTGACAGAGAAACAGAAAGGCCAAATCATCTGCTTGATCTTCAGGTTGGAAAGACCCTATGCCTATGAAAGAGGAAGGGGGTTTGGAGGGCAGAGTCACTGGAGTTTCATAAATAGAAATGGAGAAAACTCCATTGTCATGTCATAATTTTGAGATATAGGGACAAAAAAGTAAGATTACACTCTGGGGAGAGATTGCTTAGTTCATCCGGAATTTCTTTTCCCACTGTGATAGAACAATGTTCCTACACAAATGGGTGGGAAGCCAAGCACATGCCTATGAAAAAACAAAAGCTGCTAGACACTAAGACATATTTTTCTGGCCATGGCTATATCCCCATCATTAAAGAGCACTGTCAAAATTCGCAAGGTAATGCACATTTTGGGAGTCTGGGGGTATTCCAATTCCAATACTATAAGCAGAAGACCTAGGAAGGAAGTCTAGCTATTATTTAAATAGAATATATTTTGAGAATAATACTAGTATCTCAAAATCATGGTTTACAAGGCAATATCAAAGTATAATCAGTGAACTCTTAAGTTCCCCAATTTCTCCTAAGTGACTGAATTGAATTGTTAAACTGGAGCATCTAGCCCCCCCAGAATAAAGTTCAAACTATTTTTCTGGTGGCATCTAGGAAAAGGTAACAAAAAGCTAAGAATTACACAACCACATTACTATATTTTGGGATGATTTCCAAGTATTTTTTATATAAATAATTTTAAGTAATTAATCCTCGTACCAAATGAGGCATAGAGAGAGTTAAAAAAAAATCAACCTGGCCAGCATGGTTCAGTGATTGAGTGTTGACCTATGAACCAGGAGGTCATGGTTTGATTCTTGGTCAGGGCACAAGTCCGGGTTGCGGGCTCAATCCCCAGTGTGGGTGTTCAGGAGGCAGCAGATCAAAGGCAGCAGATCAATGATTCTCTCTCATCATTGATGTTTCTATCTATCTCTCCCTCTCACTTCCTTTCTAAAATCAGTAAAACAAAATTCTCTACGCTAGTAATTGTAGGATTGAGCTGTGTTTTGTTTCAGATGTCTTTTTTGTCTCCACTTATCCAAATAAATGAGTGTTGTGAACCCTTGTCAACCCTGATATAGAATAGAATTTTCTCAAGGGAGAGAAAATCTTGGCTCATGAATGTCTCCAGCTGCTTAATGGGAACCTAGATGAGTTCCATCAACTTAATTGCTTCCAGAATTAGAGGTTAGTTTTCCAGAGCAGTTTAGGAATTATCTCTGAAGCTTTCTCTAAAGGTATTAAAAGTAAAATATCATGGGAAATATTAAAGATGGGTTAGCTACACATTTTCTAGTTCTTCAGAGAAAGTGTTTCAATGGGAATGGAGAGGGGGGAATAATTCCATAAAGCAATGTATTTTTATTTCTAAAATATTAGTGCAAATGCGAGCTAGCTGGTATAATTTATATTTAGAAAGACTATACTAATGAGCTGGAAAAAATGTAAACAAATATAAAAACAAATTAAACAAATATAAATTATAACGTGTAAATAATTATTATTTGAATAATAGGTGGAATACATTCTTTCCTGGTATTTTGCTGGAACAGCTTCATATGATTGACTTCATGGGCTCATTCTCTTTTGAGCGGAGGGATCAGAGGTGCACAGATCTAGATGCACATCCTTTCACATTCAGGACGCAGGTTCAATTCCTAAAGCTTAATATTTACAATGGTGCAAGGGTTTGTGAGCTCATAATCCTCTTTTTGTAGCTAAGAAAATATCTTATTCTAATAGAAAACTAGGCTTACTTGAATATTTGTCAGTTATGAACAGAAAGGACAGGCTCAAGCAACGTAAGTAATTCATCAAGAGGGGAAAGTAAGTTGTGGGTCCTATTATAATTTTTCTCCTGCAGCTTCACTTATAATCTATCTCTGGGAAGCAGTGGCACACATAATATTGATTTGCACTCCAGCAGCTCATCCTCACAGCATTTCATAGCAGATAATGCTTCAAGTGACTAGGAAACTCTCACGTGAAAAGGCTTTCCTAAATCTTATCTTGTTTCCCCTATTTTAAAGTGTAGGTATGCTACATTAACTCACAAGAGTGCTTTTTTTCATGTTCTCCTAACAATTTAGAGACACCTTATTTTTCAATTAAGTGCTGTGTTTATCTTCTTTTTAAGTTCTATTTACTCTTATCTAAAACATTACCTTGCTTAAACTACATTGCTCTTTGCTTGATTAAGTTTTAAGTTAGGACTGAAGTGCCATGATGTAGGAGACAATTGTCAGCAGAACCTTGCTGCAGAGTACATAATTAGGCCATTGAAGGCATACTTTATCTCTTCAAGGCAACCTTATGCCAAGCACTGCTCCTGAAATCATGAAAACATTGGCCATCTCCTATAACAGAAAAATTACTGAGGGAACAAGTGGAGGAGTATCATCTATGCTATAAAAGCAATTTACTTCCATTGTGAGCCTCAAAAAAGATTTATATCTAACTCATATGTCCAAAAATTCATTTGAAAATCACTTATAGAAACTATAAGTGCAGTAATGTAAACTTGAAATAGATGAATGAGTACGTTAAACAAATTCTTGAGTGCAAGAGAAGTAATCGGATGAACAGCTCAAAATAAAACTCTTTGGATTATCACTTTAACTGATGAGTACCTGAAGACACATGAGGGACAATTACACAGGAACAACCTTATGGATTTTCTAGTTTAGAGGGAAAGCAGGTCCTCAAGTAGTATTGTTTCATTCAACATAACTTTGTTATAATATTGATGCATGACTTAGGAACCTAACTGTTGTTTCTGCCAATTAGCCTATGGTGAAAGTGGTTTCCTTATATGTCATATGTCAGTTCTCCTAAAGATGCAAAACCTGACTGGCCCGTGTTGCTCAGTGGCAGAGCATTGGCCCATGCACCAAAAAGCAGGTACTTGGGTTGCATGTTGGTCCCCAGCCCCTCTCTGGGCCTGTGTGGGAAGCAACCAATGGATGTGTTTCTCTCACATCACTGTTTCTCTCTCTCACTCCCTTCCACTCTCTTTAAAAATCAATGGAAAAAATATCCTCAGTTGAGGATTAACAATAAATAAATAAATAAGTAAATAAACAAATAAATAAATAAATCTATAATAATAAAAGCATAATATGCTAATTAGACCGCACAGCCAAATGACCTTCCCGATGACCTTCTGGGCTTCGAGGGCCGAGCCCCTTACACGCATTTCATGCATCGGACCTCTAGTAAATAAATAAATATGCAAAATCTATCAATGGCATTAAGTGAGGACTTATTGCATATTATTGTATGAATAATCATAACATAATATGATAAGTTCAATATTAGTGCTATTGCTAAAACAACAAAGAGGAAGGCATTACTAGCCTCCGAGTATGGAATTAGATGGAAAAGAAAAAGGATCTTGAATTATAAGTACAATTTTAAAAGGTAAGGAATGGGCAAGGGAGTCACAGCAATATCATCATGTTGAAAAATGGCATAGGAACACTTGGGCATATGGTTTTTAGGAAACACTGAAAAGTCTGTTGCTGTTAAAAAAATATTGGTTGGGGAAGAGATAAGTAGATCAAAGTCATATTTATTTTAATACTTTAATTGATTTCAAAGAGGAAGGGAGAGGGAGAGAGAGATAGAGAAAAAAGCATTGATTGGCCTCCTGCACATACCCCAACCAGGGACTGAGCCTGCAACCCAGGCAAGTGCCTTGACTGGGAATTGAATCATGACCTCCTGGTTCATAGGCCAATGTTCAACCATTGAACCATACCAGCTGGGCAAGGTCATATTTTGAATAGCCTTATTTATACACAATGTTAGGAAATTCACACAGTTAAGCTAATAAACCTTTCGTATTAAAAAACAAACAAACAACTGTACTAAATGCAGAATGGAACTCCAGATTCCAGAGTTAGAAGTCCTTTCTTTCCTAGTCCATAATAGCTGTGTCAGTTCCAACTCATGTCCAGATTTAAAGCTCAAGGATATTTATTTTCTGAAGTTTTTATTTACATCACACAGTCTCAGAGACCTGTGTTATAGGTGCTTCCTTCAGAAATGGCTCAACTGAGGGACATTTTGAGGCTGAAAACATAAATATATACTTCTTTCTCTTTTTTTGTTTTAAAAGCAGCAGGATTTTTTTCTTAAGCCCAAGACCATATTTTCTTAAATGTGCCAGATTTTTTTTTTTTAAATAAACTGTAAGGAAAAGCTATTTTTGATGGGGAGAGAGAAGTTGCTTACTCACATACATTTTGTTATTACCAACTTTCCAAAGTGTGCTAGTAAGTGAGTGTTATGCATATGGTCCAGTCCCAGAAAATACCTGACACATACATTTTCTTCTCAATTATAACTGAAAATAAGTTGGCTGTGACTGTTCAGGGTCGTTAATTACCCCCTTCAATGCAAGGATCTGTCTAAGATACTGGAGTCTTTTGCCTGTTCTCTTACATTTTTATTTATCTTTTGACTTCGGGACATGCAAAGCATTACTGCACAGCTGCTAAGCACACTAGCCTCAGAAACAGAGTGGATTGTGAGATTAAACACCAGGAGATGGTTTAGGTTTTTCAAATTTGCATGGCTAATGTAAACAGCCCCCAGATCTCATCAGTGAAAGTTGGAGGGGACCTGGTGGGTGGGCTTTCTTCTCCCTGCTGGGAAAAGCATTGGTTAGCCCTTGAGGAAAACAAAACAAAACAAAATAAAACAAAAAGTTGCATCATGCCCTAGTCGGTTTGGCTCAGCTGATAGAGCTTCGGACTGTGGACTGAAGGGTCTTGGGTTCGATTCTGGTCAAGGGCACATATCTTGGTTGCAGTCTCCTACCTGGCCAGACCCTGGTTGGGGCACATGCAAGAGGCAACCAATAGATGTTGCCTCTCACATCAATGTTTCTCTCTGTCTTTCCCTCTCTTCCACTCCCTAAAAATCAATGGGAAAATATCCTTGGGTGAGGATTAACAACAACAACAAAAAGCTGCATCATAAAATTACACCATGAGCAAACTGACATCTTAAGACTTACTTATTCTTTGATGCATGACTTTACTAGGATGGTAATCTCCTTATTATCTTAAATCACAATCCCTGTGATTATAAGCATTATTTTTAAATTTTCATAAATGGAAAAATATTTTCTTACCTGACAAAAATTATATTTC
The DNA here is from genome assembly GCA_025583905.1 of Ia io. NCBI lineage: Eukaryota > Metazoa > Chordata > Mammalia > Chiroptera > Vespertilionidae > Ia > Ia io. Next base: position 55,250,620 of record JAJQQW010000003.1, read on the forward strand.
TACTAGAGGCCCAGTGCAGGAAATTTGTTCACTGGGCGGGGAGGGGCACGGGGAGGGAGGTGTTCCTCAGCCCAGCCTGCACCCTCTCCAATCTGGGACCCCTCGGGGGATGTCCGACTTCCTGTATAGGGCCGATCCCACCTAAACAGGCAGTCAGACATCCCTTTCACAATCCGGGACTGCTGGCTCCCAACTGCTCGCCTACCTGCCTGCCTGATTGCCCCTAACCGTTTCACCCTGCCAGCCTGATCACCCCCTAACCACTCCCCTGCCAGCCTGATTGACGCCTAACTGCTCCCCTGCCAGCCCAATCATTCCCAACTGCCCACCCCTGACAGCCCGGTCACCCCTAAATACCCTCCCCTGCATATTCCCTCTTTATTAGATAGGGTTTTTTCTTTAACATATTGGACAGCCCAAACTGGTTTGGCTTAGTGGATGGAGCGTTGGCCTGCAGACTCAAGGATCCCAGATTCAATTCCAGTCAAGGGCATGTACCTTGGTTGGGGGCACATACCCAGTGGGGAGTGTACAGGAGGCAGCTGATCGATGTTTCTTTCTCATAGATGTTTCTAGCTCTCTATCCCTTTCCCTTCCTCTCTGTAAAAAATCAATGAAATATATTTTAAGAAAAAGAAATATTTAAGATTCCTCCATATCTGCCTGGCTGGTGTGACTTAGTGGTTGAGACCCCAGGCTGCCACTGGGAGGGGTTCGGCTCCATGGGGGTGTGGGTGCCTCCCAGGCTGAGACCCCAAGCTGCAGGTTTGTGTGTGTGGGATCACTCCATGGGGAGTGAATTTGTTTTTGTTTTTTATAAAGGGTCAGGAGGGCCTCTGGACAGCATTCCACCAGGCCGCTTACTCTGCTGGCTTTCAGCAGCAACCCTCCCTGAGACTGGGGGACTCCGGCGCGCCTGAGAGGACTGGGTGCAACCATCTTGTGGCTATGGGCACCGCCATTGTGTTGCGGAGTGATGGTTAATTTGCATATTACTCTTTATTAGATAAGATTTAATTTATATTGTGTTGATACAGTTTTTTATCCTTTTTATGTTAGAAACAAGAAGAATAATCTAGCTTTCTATTCCCTGATATTAAAGAGACACTGGATTCTTGATATCATCTATATATATAAAAAGCCAGTGACTGGAATGCCATAATGTCCAGAACGACTGGTTGATGCCCACTGCAGCCAGTGAACCAGCCCAATTGGGGGGCGCGGCCTGCGGCCAACCTTCTGGGCCCCTCCCACTGGCCAGCCCCACCCCTGATTGGCTTCTCCCACCCTGATTGAGGGCAGGGCGGCTGGCCAACATCCCCTCAGCCCTACCCCCTGACCAACCCTGTCCCTGATCAGACTGCCCCACCCCAATTGGCCTGCAGCCCCTCCCCCTGACTGGCCCCACCCTTGATCAACCCCCACCCCAATAGGGGTCGGGGCCAGCTGGACAATCTCTTGCAGCACTTCCTCCTGGCCTGCCCCACCCCCGATGAGACCTCACCACCCCGATCAGCCTGCAGCGCCTCCCCCTGGCTGGCCCTGTCCCTGATCACCTCCCCTACACTAATAGGGGTGGGCCAACCTGCCAACCTCCTGCAGCCCGTCTCCCCGGCTGGCCCCACCCCCGATGGCCCCACCACCCTGATCAGCCCTCGGCCCCTCCCCCCATTCATCTCCACCCCTGATCAGCCCCCACACTTTGATCAGGGGCAGGACTGGCAGCCAACCACCCATGGCCCCTCCCCCAGGCTGCTGGCCCCCGATTGGCCCTCCACCCCATTTGGGGGTGGGGTCAGCCAGCCCACCACCCACAGCCCCTCCCCACAGCTGGCCTCATCCCCTGATCAGCCCCCACCACCTGGATCAGTCTGTGGCCCCTTCACCCAGCCAGCTCTGTTCCCGATCAGCCCTCCCATACCAATCAGGGGTGGGGATGGCTAACCAACCTCCCATGGCCCCTCCCCCAGGCTGCTGACCCCCAATCAGTCCCCCACCCCAATCAGGGACAGGGCCCACCGGCCAATCGCCCTTGGCCGCTTCCCCCAGCTGTCCCGGCCCTGATTGGGCCCCGATTGGGGCAGGCTGGCTGGCCAACCTCCTGCATTCTTTTCCTCCTAACAGGCCCAGCCACAATCCGCCCTGATTGGGGCTGGGCTGGCCGGACCCCACCCATGCACAAATTCATGCACTGGGCCTGTAGTCTTTTATAATGTAATTTCCATCCATTCCTTTTCCCTTTTTTCATTTACAATCTGCAGTATACTCTTACCAGATACATGTGTTTTTGCAATAGCCATAAAAATGACCTCCTTAACTGGGGATAACTGTGTTATAATTCTTTCTGCATGCTTTTGCAATATTAATTCCCTAATCAGTGAAAGCTGAGCCCTTGAAGACTTCTGCAGGATGATGCCCCTGTCTCTAAGACAGTGCTAACATAAATGATATGTTTATCCTTCCATTATCTTTTTTTTTTACCATTTAAAAATATTTTTCAGCTCCAGTTGATATACATTATTATATTTTTCAGGTGTACACCACAGTGATTAGAGATTTATATAACTTACTATCCTGATAAATCTCACATCCATGATACCTTATCAGACTGTTATTACTATATTCCCTATGCTGTACTTAACATTCTTTCATTATTTTTAAATGATTAGATGTTACTATCCCAATTAAAGTCATATTGAGTAAAATTTTAAATGGTATCCATTGTTCTCAAATTCCCATTTCAATCTAATGGAAAGAATCTCAGAGGTCATTTAAACTGATACTATCATTTGAATATGAGCAAAGAGAAGTTCAGAGATATTGGGTACATTTGTGTTTCATTATTGACCTTCCATATTATCTCAAGTACTGTTCAATGACCTACTAATACAAAGAAGAATTTAACTCCAACCTTATGATCTGAGTGATTAATAATGTGGGAGAAAGTGCTGTAAATATATAGGCGAGGTTAAAGGTTCTCGGAGTGTGGTTCTTTGAGCAGCAGCATCTACTAGGACTTTATTAGAAATCAATATTCTGGGATACTCTTTCCAGAACTACTGACTCAGAAACTCTCAAGGGGAGGAAGGCCAGCAATATGAGTTGAGTAAGTCTTTTAGGTGACTCTGATGTAGAAGAACATTTGTGAAATTCTGGCTAATGGCAATATATAAATTCTGTTTTAGTTTAATTGCTAGCATAAATGTTATAGTTAACTAACAATGTTGACCTGTTGCTGTCAGGTAGAATATTAAAATACATGGCACTGCCTCAGGAAATTTTCACCCCCCAATAATAATATCAAAAGATAAAAAATATTGTCTTACAAATAAAAGTAAATAAGAATAGTATTGCCACCACCAGTCTTCTAGAATTATCATATCAAAAGACTGTTAGTCTCATCTACACCCCCCAACATCTCTTCCTGCACTATTCACTGGATTATTTGGAAGCAAATCATGAAAGGAGTTAAAGGGAATGTCATTATTTTCAGACTAGAGGCCTGATGCATGAAATTCGTGCACTGTGGGGAGGGGGAGTTGTCCCTCAGCCCAGCCTACACCCCCTCTCCAATCTGGGACCCTTCAGGGGATGTCTGGCTGCCCTGTGGGATTGGGCCTAAAGTGTCAGTCAGACATCTCTATCACAATCCGGGACTGCTGGCTCCCAACTGCTAGCCTGGCTGCCAGTCTGATTGCCCCCTAATCACTCCCTTGTTAGCCTGATGACACCTAACTGCTCCCCTGCCAGCCTGGTCACCTCCAACTGCCCTCCCCTGCTGGCCTGGTTGCCCCCAACTGCTCTCTCCTACTGGCCATCTTGTGGTGGCCATCTTGTGACCACATGGGGTGGCCATCTTGTGTGAGGATGTGATGGTCAATTTGCATATTACCTCTTTACTATATAGGATGGAAATCTAGAACAAAATTAGTCTCTAATATTAATGCCTATGGTTTTCCTAAGTAGCTGGGAAAAATTTTGGACTCTGTTCTGGTCTTATCCATATCTATTCTGTCTTTTTTTTTTTTTTTTTTTTTTTTTTCATTTTTTGTCCTCCAGTGAAACCATGTCCCAGACATTCTACACTGGGATGATTCTGTTTTCTGCTTCTGTTCCAACTAGCTTTCAGTTAAGATGGTAGCACATATTTGTTTATTTGCTAAGAAAACTTTCTTCTCTAAGATTTTCTTCACAAGTTTTATAGCCAATTACTTATATATTAGCTTCATCATCATTGTATTAGCATTCTTTATGTGCCAGGTACTAGTTTTAGCTCTCACAATATATAACTTAGTTATTTCTCACAGTAATTCTTTACTGTATAAACCTACCCCACCCATTTTTTTTCCGAGAAAGATGGTGAAGCACATTGAAGTTATGTAATTTACCAATGACTACACGGTAGTACACCTGGGATTATGACCCACTCAGTTTAGCTCTAGAGTTTGAGACTGTGGATATAACCATTATACAATGTTCTCATCATCATATTGTTTTTCTTTTAATTTCATTCAGGAGGCCCTCTAATCTCTAACCCTATGATTTTTCATTTTCCTTATTATGAGTTTAATCATTCTCAATGAACATTTTCAATGGTCTGTGCACAGACTTGTGTTAGAGCTCATTCAGTTGTGTTAATGATTGAGTGCAGTGAACTCTGCCAGGGATAGTGATATTGATGAGGTAGATTTTGAACTGGGTCTTAAAGGACTGCATGAGATGTTCAGGGAAAGTTGTGAAGACAAAGCATACTGGTAATTGGACAGACACAAGCAAAATCACAAGCTCATACACTATCCTGTCATACACAGGAGTTGTGATAAGCTGAGTATAGCCAGCCAAATTGTAGTGACTGTGGGCAGCAGTGGGAAAAGTCCAAGAGTAATTTATTTCAAGGCACAGAGTTAGATATAGTTGAGCAGTACTTAGATTTTACTTAGCCTGTATTTCTCTTGTTTTTAATTTCTTTACAGACAGAAACATTTCCCTCACTACCTTGTACAGAGGAGTAGTGTTAAGGGAAGGTTAAGAGCATTCGGTCCAAAAATAATTAGACCTGAGTGTATAATTCTTTTTCTTTTCCACTTAAAATCTATGTGACTTTGGATCATTTCTTAATATTCATTTGCATTGTGGGGAAATTAACCTCACTTATTATTAATAAAGATCAATGCTTTCAATTCTAGGTGACTAAAACACTACTGGAACTTTCACAGAACAGAGAAGATAGAGAACACCTTTAAATAAGTAAATAGGGCAAGTTATTTGATGATTTTTTTTTATCACTTTTTACTTAATATCCCTTGAAGTTATTTTTTAGTCTTCTTTTGGAAATAGGACCTAGTGCAAATTTATGGGGGGGCGGGGAACATTTTCTGACAAAGTGTAAATAGATTCAGATCATGCAATAAATTACTAAAACACTACAATAAAGGGATTCATATTACTACTTTGTATACTCTCTAAGGCAGTTCTGTTCTACCTCTGCTTTCTACACACTCTTCAAATCCTTTTAACCTAAACATCCCATTTTTCTTACTAGCCTATTCAACTGGCAACTTGAATCTCAAAGTCCTTAACGTCCCATCTTAAACCATGCCACAACTGGCTGAGACACTAAGTGACCAGCAAGCAATAGTGTCCCTAATAAAGTATTCCAAAATATTTTTCAATTAAATATACAGGGGTAACAATCCTTTCTAATAAAAGAGTAATATGCAAATTGACCAAACCTCTGCCACGCCCACAAGCCAAGCCCACAAGCCAACCAGGAGCGAATATGCAAATAAACCCCAACCGAGATGGCTGCGGCCACAGAGAGCAGGAGGGAGGCTTGGGTTTCCCCAGCAATGGAGGAAGCCAAGCTTTCCACCTGCCCTGGCTGGCCCAGGCTTCCACTCAAGGCTACAAAGTTTCGATGATAGAAGATAAATAAATCCAAACAAAAATGGCTGCAGCCATGGAGCAAGCAGGAGGCTTGACTCCACTCCAGGCTACAAATTTTCAATTATAGAAGATAAATAAATCCCAACAAAAATGGCTGCGGCCATGGAGCGAGCAGGAGGCTTGGCTCCACTCAAGGCTACAAAGTTTCAATTATAGAAGATAAATAAATTCCATATACCAGGGCCTCCACTTGGGTCACCAGGGGGCATGGCCAGCCTGAAAACCACCATAGGCTCCTCGCCCAGGCCACCCCACCCTGATCTGGGACACCCTTCAGGGCAAACCAGCTGACTCCCACCCATGCACCAGGCCTCTATCCTATCTAATCCTATCTAATAAAAGAGTAATATGCAGATTGACCATTACTCCAACACACAAGATGGCTGCCCCCATGTGGACACAAGATGGCCACCACAAGATGGCCAGCAGAGGTGGGCAGTTGGGAGGGACCAGGTCTGCAAGGTTGGGCAGTTGTGGGCGATCAGGCCAGCAGAGGAGGGCAGTTAGGGGTGACCAGGACTGCAGGGGTGGGCAGTTAGGGGCAAACAGGCTGGCAGGGGAGCAGTTAGGCATCAATCAGGCTGGCAGGGAAGTGGTTAGGGGCAATCAGGAAGGCAGTCAGGTGAGCAGTTGGAAGGCAGGCAGGCGAGCAGTTGGGAGCCAGCAGTCTTGGATTGTGAGAGGGATGTCCGACTGCCCGTTTAGGCCCAATCAGGCAGTCGGACATCCCTCGAGGGGTCCCAGATTGGAGAGGGTGCAGGTTGGGCTGAGGGACACCTCTCCACCCCCCCGTGCATGAATTTCATGCATCGGACCTCTAGTGTTTAATAACATTATATAAATTGCAGATGTACAATCTTATAATACCACATTTATATACTCTATTGATTGCTCATCACCCTAAGTTTAAACTCTTCCCAAAACACATTTTTAAAGTAAGCACCTACATTTGGTTCTTGAAAGAAGAGTGTTAATAATATTAGTTTAGAAGAAATGAAGAAAGAGAAACTGATTTCAGCAGGTGTTGAAGTATATCAAATGTGTATCATGAATCATGAGATGACACCATAGCAAGGATTGGCCCATCTTAATTAGAATCAACCTCCTAATATAATAATGCCTCACACTTTCAGGGCACAATCTTATATTTTGTGCATTTATTGAATTTTAAATTTTATTATATTTTATATTTTCTTGAGCAGGTGAAATTTCCTTGAAGGTTTGATATGGTATATTTTCTTTTTCATCTTATATGACATATAGTTTATTAACTAATACAACAATCAGTTAAGTGAAGACAGCTCTTTGTACTGATTTAAATACCTATTTATATTGTGATTAAAAAACACAGAACAGGTGAATTTATCTAAGGGCACTGACCTATTAAACTCTCCTTATTTGGTATGTAATTTCATAAATGTATGTCATAGCACACTAATGACAGATTATGAAAAGAGTTGCAAAATATGCCTTCAAGCAGGAGCTTTGTGTGAAAAAAAAATAAACTGTGTAATTGAAAGTTTTCTAAGAGTACAGTCTTAAAGTGGTTATATTTTAAAATAATTATGTAAACATAATTAAGTTTCTTCAAAACATTAATTTACTTGATGTACTTAATTGCCTTCTATTATATTTTTTAAATTTACTTTTGAGTTCAATATTGTTTATCTACAATTAAGTAGAAAAAAATAAGTTTACTCAGCCCATCTGTTTTTATCTAATAGCACAATTAGACAAGTTCATTGCCCTGAATATTTTCAAGGTAATAAAATGTAAAAGATAATAATAATATGTTAACATATCATTTAAATGTTATAGCACATTCATGTAATACATGTAATATATGTATTACTATGAAACAAATACTCTAAGTGTGACTTGGACTACAATTTTGTATAGCAATTTGCTTAATTTGTTCTTCTATCCTTGATATTAGTTGATAATTATACTTTCAGTTATTAAACCAGTATTTATTCAATTTAGATAATAGACTTTAATATACCATTGTTATACTTGTTTCTAAATAAGGAATATAATCTTGTGATTATTATCCTAAAAATTAAATGTTACCTCTACGTGATTATTCTAGAATGCTTAAAGTCTGAATCACTTCAAATATTTCCTTCAAGGACTTGAAAAACTGAATCTGAATCATAAGGCCATACTTTTTTACCTGTAGCATTAATTAATGTGAGAATGTCAACTTCAGCTATCCTCTGCTGAGACTGATCTACATTTTGATTTTGACCCATTAAATAATTGTGGGGCTGTTGTTTTAATTGATTTTAATATTTATCTAAAAGGATATTAATATAACTGATGAGCTTGATGAAGCTTTGAAGTAAAAATCTGTTTAAAACCATAGATATAAAATATCTCTTTGTTCTTAGTTGAAATAAATAATCAGAAATCCAAAGACAAAGAAAGCAAAAGAGTACTTCTGTTATTAAATACCTAACTAATCATGAAATACTAATCATGAAGCTCAATCTTTTTATTTTACAGTGAAGAATTCATCAAATTCCCCAAACTCAGCCTTTACCTGGTTGCCATATGGAAGCCATGTCTCAAACATGTTGTCTAGGGTGGTTTATACAATACCATGTACTGTGCCATAACAAAATAGTCCTAAAACTCACTGAAAAATTTTATATCAAATTTGTTTTCAACATCTAAGTGTGAGGTGAAACTTGTGCGTACTATTATCATTTTGAAATCACCTAGGAATTTCATTCAAAATCTACTTTGCCTTACAAAATGAGAGCAGCAAAAGTACAGAAGTATTTTCCTTCCATGCATTTTTCAATAAGAAAGCTTAGAGAACAGAGTCTGGGGGAGTTCTTGTTAGAATGGATACAATATTATCCTATACTAGAGTCCTGGTACATAAAAGTAGTGCACTCGGTGTGGGGGGTGGGGTCTCTCAGCCCAGCCTGTGCCCTCGGGGGCAGTCGGATCATCCTTAGCATTGCCATGGAGGCTGGAGAGTCTCCCACCATGGCTACTGCGCTTGCCAGCTTTGAGCCCTGCTTCTGGCTGAGTGGTGCTCCCCCTGTGAGAGTGCACTGACCACCAGGGGTCAGCTCCTGCATTGAATGTCTGCCTCCTGGTGTCAGTGCACGTCATAGCAACTGGTTGTTCTGCCGTTTGGTTGATTTGCATATTAGCCTTTTATTATATAGTATAATAATAAAAGGCTAATATTCAAATTGTCCCCTTGACTGGGAGTTTGACCAGGGGGTGGGGCCAGCCAGACCCCACCCATGCATAAATTTGTGCACCGGGCCTCTAGTTTTGTTAGAATTATAAAATGATTTCTGTACATCTAGTGAGAAAAATATTGCCTTTGAGATTACATAGTTGTATACTATGTTCTCTGACACTACATACTAACATACAGACCAAACAACACATGAATTTTGATTATTAGTATACAGTACACTTAGAGGCGGAAACTGGTATTATATAAGAAAACTGGACATCAAGATAATAGGAAGAACTTTTCCACTACAAAGTTTAGAGATATGTAACCAAGAATAATTAATAGAGGGAGTATGAAAGAATTTAGGAATATATTCAATGATAGACAAGATCTCAGTGTTTCTGATTTTCCCACAAAGTTGAAACACTGGACTACATAGACTCTTATTCCTACTGAAATCTTCTTGTTCTCAATCCTATTGAAGTTCAGTTTTCAAAAAGAACACTTCCTTTTCCCTGATTATCACATCAGAGCAAGTAGGAGCTGACATAGTAGGGCTGGTTATCCATTTGAAGAGTTTGCCCCCAACTGGGCTCTTTACAGTTTAATGGGAAAGGTAGGGAAGCAATTAGAAACTAGTTCTTCCAACACCAGCGATGTATCTTGGAGCCCGCTGTGCTGTCTAAAAATATTTCCCATGCATGGCAATTAAAAAAACCATTGGGAGCCTATTGCCAGTGAGTCAGAAGAGACCTGTTAAAGAAGGTGGGTAGGATGTGGCTTAAGTGTGTCATGGGGAAGCTACAGTCATGGGAAGTGGAAACAAATGGGGGAAAATGTCAAGATCAGAATAAAACTCACTCTCAAAAAACAGTTTAACAAATATAAATAACAATTAACCTATATTATTGACTAAAACTATATCCGTATTACCTCCAAGTCACTATACTCACAAATTAATCTGTTTTTTCACTGTTGTATTCATGTTGAGAAAAGAGTCTTATGTTATTTTATTTACTGCTCATTCAAGCACAACCCTCACACTCCACCCTATATTTCTCATTGTACTCCATAACATTAAGTCTCTTTCCGAAGAGAATGGTTAATGTGGAAATAAAAGTGAATCCTGGTGCTTAAATGTCATTAGAGTGTTTGTAAAACTCTGTATGCTACATTTGCTACACATAAATGAGGTACATATGTTAATGATGTTAAATCAGACTAATTTTGTTAGATACTTCTCTGAAATAGTAGAAAACTTACAATATGGGCACATTTTAATGGAAGCTATTTTTTAGGTTTAATAAAATATTTATTAAGGTAGTAACACAAGATGAATCATACAAGAGCTCAGTAAAGACAAAAACAAACAAAAAGAGAGTGTTGGGAATGGCAATTAATGCTGCCAATTAAAAAATATGTAAATAATTTTACTACCCAAAAGTGATTTGAAAAACCATTTGAATCTGAGCATGAACATGGTTGTAGTAATCTTTTTGAACTGTATACTAAAGTGATAGGTAACTAGTATTCTATTCCTCAGAGGAGGCGAGTCCTAGATCCCAGATGGCAAAAAGCCTGGAACCCCTGCCCACTGAGTTCTTAGACCCTTAAGTCCTTTGTAGAAACAGTAAGGAGATAATCAGCATTTTAGATTATGTGGGATTGTGTTGCTCAAACAAAAGAACTTCAAAATGGTGTTAAGACAAATAGGCATTTATTTTTCACTCTTATAACAGTCCAATATGATGTTCCTAGTGGCAAGGCAGTTTTGTTCAATAGACTAAGTTAGGGCTCCAGACTATTTCATCTTAGAGTTTGCTATCCCCTAGGATTTGTGGGTCTTGTAACTGGAAGAAGAGGAACAACAGAAGTTCCATCACTGCTACTCACATGTTTTTGGTGAAACTAGACACATAGCCACAGCAGGAGACCAGGTGGAATAGAATTGCTCAGATACCCGCGCTGGGCACCAACACGCCACTCAGAATTCCACACTAGTTACCAAAACCTTGCTCTTGAGAATTCTTTCTGCCCCTGGTATGTATAACAAAGGAACTGAATAAAAATAAGTGATCATAAATGCCTTGGACTGTTAGAGTTTAAGAAGCAATGTGGGTTCTATAAGAACTAGTTACAGTTTTAAGATAATTTAATGATAAATTATATAACAAAGGGAACCAAAAATTAATATTTTATTTCCAAATTTTCTTTGACACAGTCCCACAGAATAAAGTAACAACAAATTAAAGCTTCAAGTAACATAATAAGTTAGAAATATTCTAGTACCAATCTTTCAAATCAAACTAAATGTGTCATCTTGGATAAATCACTACATATTTCTGATTCTACAGTTTAAATCTAACAAATGCTAGAGGGTTAAATTAGCTCATATCTAAACTTTTGAGTATTTTTATTTTATAATTGAGAAAATGGTTTATCATTGATATAAAAATGTAACTAACAATTAATTGTTTTTCACTGTAAAAGAGCCTGGGAGATTTGTATATAATCAAAGCCAAGATTTAGTCTGCAATCATGTGCCAGTCATTATTCCAAATGCTTTATTTTTATTTATTTACACATCACAATAGCTCTAGTATTATTATCTTCATTTTACATATACACACATTTATGTATGATGTCGAAGGTGTTCAGAACAGGCCTTACCAAGATGTGCTATTTTAGTGAATTATTTTGAGCTGAATGGTAATCAAGACATTTTGGGCTCATGAGAAACATTTACCTCTCCCTTAAAGAATTTAAATTTGGGGCCTTGCCCATAATAAGAGTTCTCACCAGAAATAATTTATTATGATCTATCTATAGGGCAGATAAAACATCTAATTTCTGAAAAACTACTGTTCTCATTAATCTGCATATGACCCTCCTCCCTTCTGAAGCCTCAGGTGCTTTATCTTATCCTTAGCTCAGAACTTTATGTTACCTTTGTGCCTCTGAATCTTTCATGTATTGTGGGGGAGGGGTGTCTCTGAATCTCATGTATGTAGGGTTCCCACATGTGCATATGTAATTAAATGTGGTTATTTGATCTTATAAATCTGTCTCCTGTTGATTTAAGTATTGAGTCACCTGGAATAACCTAAAAAGGTAGTAGAAAATCTCTTCCTCCTGCTATGACAGGAGTCTAAAGACATTGTATCCTGTTTCCTGAGGACATTATCCTAAATTGCAGGTGTTCCAATAAATCAAGATAATCTTGACCACCATATAAAAAAATTTAGAAGCAAAACCATACATCATTTTCCATATATAAAATCACAGTGATAGTGAAATGATAATGCTTAGTTTAGGAAAAAAGCATTGCATCAAATTATTTTATATAGAGCAGGTAATTAGAAAAGATCTAAGGAAAACACACTAAATGGTTGAAAGTTAAGAAGTGGCATAAGTGTGTATGAAGTATATTTTATTTTATTTTAAATTTCTTTATTAATGAAGGTATTACATGTGTCCTTATTCCCCCATTACCCCCCACCCCCCATTCATGCCCCCACGCCCCTGTTGTCTGTGTCCATTGATTAGGCCAGTGATGGGCAACCTTTTGAGCTTGGTGTGTCAAACTTTGCCAAAAAACTGAGCATAACTAGGGTAGTGTGTCACTTTGAGGAAAAAACATTATTTCTCGATATTTATAGTTTAAATAACATAAATGTATAATTGTTATATATAATTGATTTAATAAACCAAAAACTAAATATTTAACTTACCTGCTTAGTGACTTCTTTGTTCATCCGTCAGTCGGTTTCTTTTGTTGGTCTTGATATTATTTAGCTTGTGTGGGGTGCCGTGAACTAAGATAAGTGAGGGGGAGGGGGAATTCTTTAACTAACCTGCCTATCAGTGACTTTTTTGTTGCTGAATTTCATTGGCTAAATCTTCAATTGAAGGTTGGTATTTTGTACACTTCAGGCCCAAGCAAGTGCTACTAACTTCATCTGTCAATCTGTTTCTTTTGTTGGTTTTTGATATATTATTTAATGCTGAGAATAAGGCCTCACAAAAGTATGTAGAGGGAAAAATTGTGAGTATAGCCATTGCTATATTTTTCAGGGTGCTAAAAGTGTCTGGTAGTCGGTTCCAGGCACTCCAAATTTCCTGTTCGTAGTGGCACTCCTCTTGATTTTCCAAGCGGCACCTTTCCAGATTCTCAAGCTTTGACCTCAAGTCGACAAACACCTGAGCCCAGATACTGTCTTGAAATTCTGCAAGTTGCATCTCCAAATCATCAATTTGCACCCATTGGAAACCATTTAATTCCAAACTACTGTAGACTACTACCTCAGGATACTTAATTATTTTCATGGTCTGTTCTAGACTTCTAAATTGACTAAATCTATCACTAAACTGGTCAAGTAACGAGTCTAAAACATGCTGGTAGTTCATATGCAAGAGTTCCATTTCATTTTGTACAGCTGCACTGGCCTTCTCAAAATTCTTTGTTACTCGAGGAAAATACTTATAAGTTTTAGTTTCTACATCTCGCTTGAAAATTTTAACTTTACTTTCAAAAGCTTTTATGTATCCAAACATAACGTCAATACTTTCGCCAAAACCTTGTAACTTTAAGTTCAGTTCATTAATGTGAACAGAGAGATCTGTAAAAAAAAATCAGGGTGTTGACCCACTTATCATCATTAAGCTGAGGAAAGTTTCCCAGATCCTTATCGTCAAGAAATACCTTAATTTCTTCAAAGCACTCCACAAAGCGCTCAAGAACTTTGCCTCAGCTCAGCCATCTTACATTATTGTACATAAGCAGTCCACTGTAGGTGGAATCAACCTCCAATAAAAGGGCCGAAAATTCTCGCTTGTGAAGGGGGCGAGTAGCTATTAAATTAACTATTTTTGTAACAACTGACATTAAGTCATTTAAGTCGGTGAATCCTGCCTTGGCACATAAAGCCTCCTGATGGATAATACAATGAAAAGGCAAAATCGGATGTCCAATAGCTTCTGTAAACAATTTGACAAATCTGACTTTTCCCCCCACCATATTTGGTGCCCCATCTGTCGTCACCGACACAACTTTAGAGATATCAATGCTTAGGTCACGAAATGTTTATATAACAACCTTACATATTTTGCTTCCTGATTTACTTGTTGACACTGATACTAACTTTATCAACTCTTCTCTCATTGTGAGACCATCAGAATATCGACCAATAATGGCCAACTGAGCATGTGCTATGACATCAGTAGTTTCATCAAGATATCGAAAAATATTTACATTTCCTTATGTCTCTCTTTAATTGATGTTGTACGTTTGTGTTCAGTCTCATTATTCAGTCTTTTATGATATTTCTACTGAGTGGTAACTGAGATATTCTCTTAATAATTGCATCTTTATTCTGCATATCGTGAAATAGAACTGGTGCACATCTTAGGAGAGTTTCTTTAATAAATTCTCCCTCACTGAGCGCTTTTCCATGCTGAGCTATAGAGTGAGCAATGCTCAAACTTGCAGATGTTAAATTTGTAGAGCCTTTCATAAATTTAAAGATGGAATTAGATTGGCTCTTATAAAGGTGTAGCTGCCTGGAATTGTATTCCTTCCTTTCATCCTCACTTTTTTCCAAGAGCTGGGAATGATTAGTTTCAAAATGCCTATTTATATTCCATGTTCTGCTTACTACTGTTTCAGTACATAGAACGCAAAATGATCTGCCATTTTTTTCTATAAAGCCATACATCTCGGTCCATGTCTCTTGAAAAGGTCGGCCACTGCTACTACTACTTCCTTTACTTAACCTTAGTTTTTTATTTTTTGGGTTCTCCATCAGGGGGGCAGTGACAGAAGATAGAATTATAGATAGCTTGTTAGGCCTGCAAGCAATTAGGGGTTAACTAGCTTAACTAACCACAAAATTGTGCATATAACTGTCTTTTAGGAAAGGGCAGGGTTAATAAGCAGAAATAGGGGTTAATAAGGATGCACAACAGTAATAGTGGTGAAATGGAGTCTGCACTATGGAGCAAGATGGTGTTCCTTATGTGAATTAAAATGTCTGCCACTATTTCTAATGGCGGGAAATGGCACCCATAGCACGCCACAAACCCTTGCCTCTCCCAGCCTCCCCCTCACTTATCTCAGTAATGATGGATTAGAAATCCATGACACCCCAGAACAGTAGATAATGGTTGCTGTGGTTAACTGTTATTTGGCTACTGGTAATGGCAGGGCCCCCAGAGATGCATCCACTGCTGCGTTCCACTGCTCCCTGCTCTGCCGGTGGAAGTGAGGGCAAAGATCCTGGCTTAACCGGAAGTCCCAGAACTAGACGCTCTGTGCTGGACTTCTGTTGTTTTGGCCTACAGACCTCCGGCACAGAGTGTCTAATAGGGGAGGATGAAACATTTGCGACTAGAATCTTGGCTAACTCCAAGACTCTAGTTGCAAATGTTTCATCCTCAGGAGCAGCAAATGTTTCATCCTCGGCATGCGGCCACCTCAGCGGCCACGTGTCATCAGAAATGGCTACGCGTGTCAGTGCTGGGACGCGTGTCATAGGTTCACTATCACTGGTTTAGGCTTATATGCATGCATATAAATCCTTTGGTTGATCTCTCCCATTTAACCCCATCATCCCCTACCTTTCCTGAGGTTTGACATTCTGATTGATGTTTCTCTGTCTCTGGATCTGTTTTTGTTCATCAGTTTATGCTGTTCATTATATTCCACAAATGAGCGAGATCATGTGATATTTATCTTTCTCTGTCTGGCTTATTTCACTTAGCATAATGCTCTCCATCATTTCAATAAATATTTAAATTTATGTTTTTCTAGAACTGTTTTGAAATATTCTTTAAAAGCATTAAGATAAAATATTTTATTATAACCTCTCATTTTTATATTCTATATAGTCTAGCCCTCATAAAATATTTTCTCTAATTTTATTTATTGTGCTATTCCTTAAAGAGTGTGAATAATGACTTGTCAATTTATCCTCACCAACCACATATAAGAACCCCTAAATTTACACACTCAAAAACACAATACCCAGAAAATATTTAGATATTTACCACTCATACTAAGAAAAAATACTTTTTAGAAAATTTTGCATTGTATGTATTTGTACTTGACATTGTTCATCTTTTCATATGCTAATAAGACATTTGTATTTTCCTTTCTGTGCATTCTAGTGTGAATTTGCCATTTTCTTATACTTCTTTTATAATTGGCACATTACAGATATTTATGATTAAAGAAAAAATCTTTTTTTATTACATATATTGTTAATATTATTAAACATTTTTATTACACTTACATTTTGTGATGTTTGTCCAGGCAATATTACTTATTACTTTGAAGGAAAAAATATTATTATCCTTTACTAGTTCAGGGATTTGTATATTTGTGTGAATTATCCATATTCCTGGCATTTATCTTGGGAAGGTCCATTATCTTAATACACAATTCAATTTTTTTTTCTAGCCCAATCATTCTTTTTGTGTCTCTACTGATCATCATCTATATATTTACTAATTTGTATCATATTACTACCATATCACTGATTTAGTTTTTCCATCTCATTGGTTTGTTTTGTCTTGTCACAAAGGCAATTTTAATTCTGCTATTGGGTTTTGTTTGTTTATTTGTTAATCCTCACCTGCGGATATATTTTTTCCATTGCTTTCAAAGAGAGTGGAAGGGAGAAAGGAGGAGGAGGAGGAAGAGGAGGAGGAGATAGAGAGAGAGAGAGAGAGAGAGAGAGAGAGAGAGAGAGAGAGAAACAACTACGCATAAGAGACATGTCAACTAGTTGCCTCCCAAGAGAACCCACAACCCAGGTTTGTGCCCTTGACTGGCCACAGCACTCTACATCAATGTTAACTTCAAAGTCTTCAAGGAAACAGGACTCAGGACCAATCTACAGTTCAGATCTAATGCTAACCCCTTACTCTCAGCCCTCCACTTACTCTCAATGCCAAACTCCACTCTCCCTCCAAGTCCTTTGAGATCTCCATGTTTCCTTTCTTTGAGGGGATTTTTAACTAGATACATTGCTTTCCCCAAAAAAAATTGTACTTCACTTTTTATAGGATAAGAAAATAATGGGTGTTATGAAGGTAAACAATAGAATATTCCATACAAATTCAACAAACATTTAGTCATTCACCACTTAAGGACGGGGATACGTTTTGAAAAAATGTTTCATTATGTGATTTCATCATTAGGCACATATCATAGGGTATACTAACTCAAATATAGATTATATAGCCTACAACACACCCATTATGGCATAGCCTATTGCAAACCTGTACAGTATGTTAATGTATAAAACATAAAACATTATTAAATCAAGCACAAGATGTAATCAAGATATTTCATTCTCAGATCAATGGGGCTGTTTCTGCATAAAATAGTATATGGCATACATTTTTACAGCAATCTTTTTCTTTTATAAGTAGAAAAATTATACTATAAGAATTACCAAAGTATATCATAGTAGATATATAATCCAGTAATTAATGATTTATTATATTTATCAAGTATTATGTATTGTATATAATTGTCTGTACTATACTTTTATATAATTGACAACACAGTAGGTTTCCTTAGACCAGCATCACCACAAACACATGAGTAATGAATGCATTGAGCTACAAAGTTATAAGAGCTGTGTTATGACATCACTAGGTGATAGGAATTTTCAGCTCCATTATAATGTTATAGGACCACGGTCATATAAGTGATCTGTCAGTAACTGAAACGTCATTGCACTTTTTATTTATTATGATAATGAGAGGGTTAACTTGAAATGCAGGCAGATAAGGCCTGGGTCCAGTGGAAAACAAAGGCAGGTGGAACATAGGCAGGGGCAGACACAGCAGTTTGAGCAGCCTAACCACAGGAACCAACCAAACAGAAATAATAAAATGTTTCTGGACTCAAAGCGGGAGGCATGGGAAAACAAGGGAGGGCCTGCAGCAACAAGGTGTAGGAACACATAGAAACAGAGAAAGTTCAGCATAGGAACAGAGACAGAACACATAGAAACAGGGAAAGTTCAGCATGGGAACAGAGACAGAACACGTAGAAACAGGGAAAGTTCAGCGTAGGAACAGAGGAAGAACACATAGAAACAGGGAAAGTTCAGCATAGGAACAGAGGAAGAACACATAGAAACAGGGCAAGTTCAGGTCCGTTGCTGGGCAAGAACTGAGGGAATCAGTCAGGTGACGGCCCAGGTAGACAGAGAGCAGGCTTGTGGCAAATACATAGCCCTGGACCACAAGGTTTTAATGGGCAGCCTATTATTGCCCCCTCCCCGTGAGGGGACTCTGAATCTGCTTGTAATACATTTCCCACACTTTTGCTTACATTTTCTGGTCCACGGAGCTCATTCTTCAGCGTTGTGAGACACGACCCTGTGAAAAACACCTTGGCTCACCATTCTGGTCATCAATAATGCTGCTGTGAAATTTGTTTACAAGTTTTTGCATAAATGTTTTAAATTATTTTGGTTATATATGTCTAATTTTCTTTATAGAGCCCTTAACAAATTAATCACAATTATTTTAAATTCCCTATGTGATAATTACAAAACCTGTGTCATATCTGTTTCTGATCTTTGTTCTGTCTCTTCAGGCTATATTTTTACTTGTCTTTAAGCATACCTTGTTGTTGTTTTTTGTGTTTTTTTGTATTAGGTAATAGGGACGGAGGTAAATGGTTTTATAGTGTAAGGTTTCACATGAATCTGAGTAGAAATTGGGTTTTGTCTCATGTTTACTGGATCTATAGATGTCAGAGGCTTTTATTTTCTCTCATGTTCTTATTTGTGTGTCCCCATTGTCTTTTATTCCCCCCTAAAAGCTCCTACTTAAGTTGCATGTGCATCTAGCTGTTCTTGCAGCTGTAATCAGCTGTTATTACACTTCAGGTCTGTTGATGTGGTGGTCACATGCAGAGGAAACTGAAGTGTTTTTATCTTTTCTTACTGTTTACAAATTTTCTTAGGGTTATAAATTTGTCATTTAATAGGCCTGTGTCCCTGGGATGTGATCTTTCCAAGGATTTCTCAGCTGTCTCCCCTCCCTTTCATGAAATAGATGTCTAAAAGATGCTAGTGTTGGGTTAGTCTACTTCCCCCAAGTTGGATAAAACCATGGTAAATTCTCTTCCCTGCTGAGATTGCCTTCCTTATGGGAACACTTCTGCATGTGTTTCAATGTGGTAAGGTATCTCTTCCTCCTGTCAACACCCTTACATATCCCTTCCTCCTGAGGGTGTTTGCCTGACACTTCACTGCAACAACATAATGGGGTTCTAGCGATTTTATCTGTGATGATATCAACGATTGAAACAGAAACTTGAACAGTAAATGTCCAGATGCATTGCAATTAAGAAATGTAATAACTACTTCTTTATTTAGACTATCCACCAACATCTGTTTTTACCTCTACATTAGCCACTTTGCTGTCAATTGAAAAAATAAGCACATTCAAGTGTGAGATTGATAACTGGACAGGGAATTATCTCATTACACCTGACATTGCAGATCCAGTGGATGATTGGCAATGATAGTTTCTTATATTCTGAATTTCTGTTTCCTCAGCGTTAGATATATTTTGAAATATAGAGAAAAAGCATATTTCTTTTAAAGGGTATGCTTTGTGCTAATTACTTACTCTTACAGTAGAAGAAACAATCTGAATAATTTTGTTGTAGAGAAAGGATAAAGGATATAAATAAATAAATATCATGCAACCTTCAGTCCTATAAGTTATTCTGTATTATGCATATGATGTGCCGATGTTATATAAAATAAAAACAAATAATTTTGTAAAATAATTTTACAATTAAAGTGATTGACAAAGATTTTTTTAATATTTATATACTGAGGAACCTTAGACATAAATTAAAATATGTTTTGTATAGTATGCCTTGAAAATATTTTTTTTGCTGGTTTTCCAAAGCTGTAACATAGTAAATTAGCCATGGACCTCCATCAACTCACACTTCATTTTTTAGTATAATGTACTAGCAGCCTAACTTTTTAGACCTGAAAAGTATTAGATTTACTAGAAAAAGAATAATATACAAAAGGAAAGTGTCTATACTAGACACTTGTTCAAAATACTTGAGATTACTAAGCTTGCTGATTAAACTAGTTTATGATTGTTTAGAGTGCAGAATCACAAATTTTAATGTAAAAATCACAAATACCCTTACTTAAAGTATAAATCTAAGGTACTTTACTTAAAATACAAACATGTGCACACATTATTTTGTTTATTATTGTGTCTTATAACTACATTTTATAATATCTTTCTAAAATATATT
Source organism: Ia io (assembly GCA_025583905.1). NCBI lineage: Eukaryota > Metazoa > Chordata > Mammalia > Chiroptera > Vespertilionidae > Ia > Ia io. The sequence goes on from JAJQQW010000003.1 coordinate 55,271,079, forward strand.
TATTTTTTCTAATGATATCTCTGTTATTCATATTAATATATTGTAGTTAAAATAACAAGTACAGGTGTCATAAACAAGTTTGGTATAAAACAAATGATTATTTTTGATAACCATATATAACATTTGATAGCTACATAAATATATGCTAGATATTTATCTACTGATCATGAACATTTAGCAGTGTATTCTTAAAGGAGTTAGAGTTTGTATGGTTAAACTACTGGTTCTGTTCAATGGTTAAATGAAATGTAAAGAGAAATTTTACTTTAATAAGTGTCATTGAGCAGTTATCATTTTGCAGAACTTATTGGAGATTAAAAACTCTTTGCATTACTACACATAGACCAAACAGACACATATATAGGGATGTGTATACTGTATAGTGTGTGGAGTACCTAGTTATTTTTTAAGAAAGAGAAGAAATCAAATTTCTTGCATAATAACTGTATTTTGATATAATAATCATGATTAAATTAATGTTCTGAAGATGTGTATCATATAAGAGCTCTTTCATGATTTAAGTTCAATTGCTCTCAATGAAAGTTTTAAAAAACACACACTGACTAGTCAAAATCATTTCTCTTATCTGCACTTTTTAGTTGCTCCATGATAATTTGGGTCCTATACTTGCACAAATAATTAAGTACATTATCAAAAAAGATCTTTTTTAGTAAAATGAATTTCTGCCTAAGCCTGCTAAATTTAAATACATTGATGCTTCATGATTAAAACATTAAAAATGTAAGATTAACACATTTCATACAAAGTCAAGGCCGTAATTTGGTACACTCTATCAAATGGTAAGGAAATAATTAAATGATGTGGCTTCTTTTCTTATAATTACAGACTAGTGGCCCGGTACACGAAATTCGTGCAAGGGGGGGGTGTCCCTCAGCCCAGCTTGCACCCTTTCCAATCTGGCACCCCTTGAGGGATTTCAGACAACCGGGCTGATCAAGGGAAGGCACCAGCCCCATTACCCTGCTGCTGCAGCCACTGCCAGTCACTACAGCCACCAAGGTGTTTTCATCAACACGGACTCTAGTCCCTTCACTGTGAAAATATGACAACTTTCTTTAGGCATTTTCAAGATATATCTTTCATAGGATATAACATTTCTTTTTTTTTTTTTTTTTTTTATCCTCATCTGAGGCTATGTTCCCATTGATTTTTAGAGAGTGTGGAAGAGAGAGGGAGAGACAGAGAAAAACATCAATGTGAGAGGGACACTTTGATTGGTTGCCTCCTGCATGAGCCCTGACCATGGACGCCAGGCTGGGGGGCATGCAGGGACCCCTGGGCCGCACGCAGTGGTGGATACTGGGGTCTCCACACACCCTAGAGGCTAGCAGCCAGCCCCCCATCATGGGCGCCAGGCTGGGGGCATGGACCCAAACTGCTTCTTGGTGCTGGAGCATTCCCAAGCAGCTGGGGGCACTATGGTGACACGGGGATGTTCCCGCCCTGCCCCGACCCCCAGCCCCTTGGCGCCTGCACCTATAAGCTCGAAGTGGCCAGGGGGCATTCTGGGACCTCTGCTGCTCAGGACCTAATCGTGGGCCTACAGGCTAGGAGCGGCCTGGGTCCAGCGGATGTTTCCAGGACCCAGGCCGCTCAGCGCATGCATATGCAAATTAACCACCATCTTTGTTTGAGTTAATTTGCATATTCACTCTCATTGGCTGTGGGCGTAGTGAAGGTATGGTCAATTTGCATGTTTCCTTTTTATTAGTGTAAATGTCCACCACCTCTCCATTTAATCCTGAAAGGCTTATCAGGAGTTCTTTGCTCTGGGAGCCAAAGATTCTCTCTTATAATTAAATAAAGTAGATTTGTTGAGACTGGGTTCTTTCTAACTTCATTTTCACAGTTTGAACAATTTGGAATTATACAATATGGGAGAGCAGAATTAGGGCACAACTGAAACACTCAGAGAGTCCTGCTAAAACAACATATTACCTGGATTTATGCAAGTGGTCTGCTGCCAAAGCAGGAAAGTCTTTCCCATTAGTAAGCATACATTTTTAAAATTCTTTATTGTTGACTAGAGGCTAAGTGCATGGATTCGGCATCAGTGGGGTCCTTCTGCCTGGACTGTGTGATCGGGCCTAAACCAGCAGTCAACATCCCACTCGCAATCCGGGACTGCTGGCTCCTAATCTCTCGCCTGCCTGCCTGCCTGATCACCCCTAATCACTATCCTGCTTGCCTGATTGCCCCTAACTGCTCGCCTGCCTACCTTATTGCTCCTAACTGCCTCTGCCTTGGCCCCCGCACCCAGAACTCAGGCTTTCCTCCTCTGGCCAGCCACAGGCAACCAGGAACTAGGCTTGCCACCCTCTGGCCGACTGCAGACACCTGGGACCTGGGCTGGCTTCACCTGGGCCCCAGCTTTGTCAGGAAGGATGTCCGGAATGACATCCGGTCTAGTTAGCATATTACCCTTTTATTATTATAGATAGATAGTATTACAGAGGTCCCCTTTGTTGTTTTTTTGTTTTTTGTTTTTTCCCCATTGAGTCTCTCTACCCTGCACCTGCTCCTCCCAGGCCTTTACCACACTATTATCTGTGTCAATGGGCTATACATATATCATATAAGTTTCCTGGTTAATCTTCCCCTACCTCCCTTTTCCCCACCACCTTCCTTCCTCTCCTCCCCTCTGAAATTTATCTATCTGTTCCATGGTTCCATGTCTCTGGATCTACTTTGTTCATCACTTTATTTTGTTCATTAGATTCCACATATGAGTGAGATCCTGTGATACTAACCTTCCTCTGACTGGCTTATTTTGCTGGCATAATACTCCACAGGTCTATCCATACTGTTGCAAATGGTAAGTGTTTTTCTTTTTCACTGCCACATAGTATTCCATTGCATAAATGTACCAGAGATTTTTATTCACTCGTCTGCTGATGGGCACTTGAGCTGTTTCCAAATCTTAGCTACTGTAAATTGTGCTGCTATGAATATAGGGGTGCTTATATTTTTTCTAATTGGTGTTTTGGATTTCTTAGGATATATTTATAGAAGTGGGATCACTTGGTCAAATGAGAGAGTATGAGAAAATTTGGGTGACAAGATGAATTATATCACTTAAAAAATCCTAAGACTTTGTCCTTTTTTTTAACCTTATAATACCTATGATTTTTAGGTTTTTAAAAAGTGATTCTTATATTCTCTATAGAAGATATAGAACCTGTATTACTCTGACCAGCATTGGACCCTTAACAAAATGATGCAGGTACGATACATTCTAGAGCACTAGGATCAAAAAACCAGTTAACATTTTATTAACCCTGTCTGACTCATCCTGTAAAACTAAGACATCTAATAATTCAAATTAAAAAAAAAGGACACTAGTGTCTAGTCCATTTAGACACAGTTCTCTGGAAGTAGAAATTTCAGAGTATCAATATAAAATGGTTTATAAAAATTAATTAACCTTGCCCAATTTAGAGTAATAGTTAAAGCTTAACATAGTTTAAATGAATAAAAACGCAGCAAAAAGGGAATAGATAACAAAACAAGTGAAGTACTCATAGAAGGATTAAATTTTCAATGAGTGATGCCAATTGTTCTGGTATGATCAATAGTAGTATTTTTCCATTCTCAAAAGGGTCCTGAATTAAACACAAATTGTAAATTTTATGCACTTCGATAAAAGATAACGATATGAAAAAAACAGAAGATGGCGGCCAGAAGGACAGCAGTGAGGAAGTGAGGTCACTGCTCATGTCTGAGGAGGTGCTTGGGCCGGGGGACCCAGCCAGTGACCTCACTCCCTGACGATGGAGCCCAACAGAGCCTGGAACCCGGTAACCAGGCAGCCACATTCTATAACTGCCCTTCCCTCTCACTCGGATACAGACCTTGGAGAGGACACCATGTTTTAGTGTTGTCTCCCCGTGTCCCGAGGCCGATGCCCCAAGAGAGGCAGCGATGAGAGTGTGTTCAGTCGTGGCCGCCGCTGGATCCGGACCCGGACTCAGCGCCAAGGACGCCTGTGGCCCTTTTCCCGGCGGCGGCGCTCAGAGGTAACACAGGAGGTTTGTTGGGGCCAGGCCACCGCCCTGACCCCACCTGAGCAGCCCATGTCCCCTCCCCGTGCGTTTGGGGGGTGGGGGGGTGGAGGGGTGTTCACCTGGGGAGGGTCTGTCCAGAACAGGAACAGGCTGGGTTTGGGGTCAGGACCAGTGATGTTCACACCCCAGGTCAAGGCTGGCTGGGTGGATGTGGAGTGTGGGTGGCACCCTCCGCCCGAGGTCTATCCTGAGCCCTGGAGGTGAGTCTCACTTCCCCTGGGTGGATGTGTGTGTAGACATAGGGCTGGACCCGAACCGGGAGCAGAAGGTCCAGTGGGCAGAAGCAGCAGTGACCAGGGCCAGGCTTGAGTCCTCCCAGTCAGCTGAGATCACTGTCATTGCAGAGCTCCACCCGGGCCAAGGAGAGGCCACAGCTGGTCAAGGAGGAGCCGCAGCTGGTCCATGAAGACCCCTGCCCCACGCCCAGCAGGGAGGGGCCGGTGAGCCACACCGCTGAGGGCCAGAGCAGGCCTGAAGTGCGTGTGGCCGCCTGGGGGTCTGGGGAACCGGGGCCCATGGGTGCAGGGAGATGGACGCCTCCACCCGAGCCACACAGGCCCCACCAGCCTCCAACCTCGAAGCCGCTCAGTCCCAACAGGCGGAAGGCGCTTTGCAACTCGGGGCTGCAGTGCTGCGCCTGCGGACATCGCACCAGGCCAGAAGCCCTGGAGCCCCAGGAGGCAGAGCCCAAGGGTGAGAAGGTGGGCGGTGGGGGTGGAATGGGTGGGGAGGTCCCTGTGAGCTTATGGGGAGGGATTGTTGCCAGACACACAGGGAGCCCCCCAGAGCCTGGCCAGGAGCAAAGACTGGCTCAGACCACCCACCTGCTGGACTTTGGGCGGGAGGGCGTCCTGTGGTGGGTCCTGGGCTCTAGCTGTGTTCTGTGTTTGGGGGGCACAAGGGAATTTCGGCACGTGGGTGACCTTCTCACCTCTCACCACTCCAGCACCAGCCCAGGGGGCACACGTGGCTCCTCCTGTAACACCCAAAGTCCACCCTGAGGAGCTGGAGGCGTGTGCACCTCCAGAGCCCATGCCTCCTCCAGCAGCCTCTCCAGATGCAGCTGTGGAGCCAGGGCCGGCCCCAGACACAACTGAGGCCCCACCAGCGCTGGAAGAAGAACCCTCCCGGGGACCCTTGCCGGTTCCTGCCTCAGAGGAGGAGCTGCCTGTGGAGGCTCCAACTCAAGGGCCGCTTGTTAAATGCCGTCATCCTGTCCCAAGGGGAAAACTCGTTTGCCCCCCACTCCTTGATATTTCCGTTTTCTTTTTTGTTCTTATTTTGTTTTTATGTTCTCCATGGCGTACTTTCTTTTTTGATCTTTTTTTTACTTTGGGCGTTTGGGTCAGTTTGGCTTTTATTATTTTCTTTTTTCTGTTTTTGTTCTTCATTTTTCCATTGTATAATCCCTTTTAAATAATAAAGTTATTGTTCTGTTTTAAATGGTGCCATTCCCGATCATGAAGTACATTCACGATGCTGAGCAAGCATTACCACTATCCTCCTAGAGGCAGTGCGCACACCAGTCCATCTTAGAGATGCCCCACCTCCCCAAAGGGAACTATACACTGTGAACCCTGGGGAGAGAGCACTTTCTCCATGAGACTGACAGGCTTCTTGTCTAGTGGGGACTGGTCCAGGGGACAAACTGAGGCAGCAGAGGCGCCAGCAGATTTTCTAGGGAGCAGTGGGGAGTCCCCTCCTCTGGGAGAACAGTGTGCAGGACCTGTCAACTTTTTACAGGTGCACAACCTCCCCTAGCAGTGCTCATCCTAAGAGGTCACCTCAATGACATTCTTGCACAAATTTTCAAAGATGTGTTTTTGAACCACCTATCATGCAATGATGAAATTGCAGGGAATCTGAGAGGGGATGGGGTCCACCTAGCCTGGTCCACATGGAGGAGGGAAGCTCAGCTGCTGTTAAAATGAGTGCAGGGGTCTCTACATGCTGACAAATTAAGAGCTCAGGTTTCCTCTCACATGAATTGAAAAGAAAATAATGAAATAGAATTTGATATCCTAAAAGAAAATATTGACTTACCGGAAGAAGTGCCTCTAATTTCTGACTATTTTTCCGATAACCAAGAAGTTCATGTAAAAAAACATTAATTTTTTTAATTGTCTAAAGTTTTGCATATATCTCAAAACATTACTTTTTTAATTCTTTCTTAGTCTTTCTGTTTTGGTTTAGTTGGATTTCAAGCCATAGTTAAAGCTATAGTTAAAACCTAATTTATTCATTTATTTGATTGTCAAAATATGTGTTTCAAAATGTTTTGTGGAATATAAATGCACCCATTCTTTTTTTTTCTTTATTGATTAAGGTATTACATATGTGACCTTATACCCCCATTGCCCCCCTGCCCCCAACCCCACTCATGCCCTGAACCCTTGGTGTCTCTGGCCATTGGTTAGGCTTATATGAATGCATACAAGTCATTTGGTTGATCTCTTCCCCTTACCCCACCCTCCTCTACCTTCCCTCTGAAGTTTGACGGACTGATCAATACTTTTCTGTCTCTGGATCTGTTTTTGTTCATTATATTCCACAAATGAATGAGATCATGCGATATTCAACTTTCACTGACCGGCTTATTTTGCTTAGCATAATGATCTCCAGTTCTATCCGTGCTGTTGCAAATGGTAAGAATTCCTTCTTTTTAGTATGGAGTTTCCTCAAAACTAAAAATGGAACTCTCATTTGACCCAGTGATCCCACTTTTAGGAATATATCCCAAGAAACTGGAAACACCAATCAGAAAGGATATATGGACCCTTATGTTGATAGTAGCACAACTCACTATAGCTAATATTTGGAAACAGCCTAAATTCCCGTCAGCAGATGAGTGGATTAAAAAACTGTGGTACATCTACACATTGGAATACTACGCTGAGTTAAAAAACAAAACAAAAACACATCCTTAAAGTAAAAAAATTATTTTTCTTACTTAACCAAAATGAAAAGGATATGTTAAAGAAGTCACATTTTTAACAGATTAATTTTTGCTTAGTTTCTGGTTTAAATGAAAGTTATTTTAGCCATGTGAAAGCAGACCCTGGCCACTCCAAAGATAAGTATGACATTTAAACTATACAGAGCATATATTTGAAAATAATTGAATATGGTCAATAGGTTTTTTTTCCCCATGTGTACTTGTGGGAGAATGATATTCACCTGGCTGGGGTTCAACTTCTGTTCTATGAACTCTTAGGATTTTTTTTTTTCATGCCCTTACCCCCCTGTTGTCTATGTCCATTGGTTAGGCTTATATACATGCATACAAGTCCTTTGGTTGATCTCTCCCTCTTACCCCCACCCTCCCCTACCTTCCCTTAGGTTTGACGTTCTGATCGATGTTTCTCTGTCTGTGGATCTGTTTTTGTTCATCAGTTTATGTTGTTCATGATTTTCCATAAATGAGTGAGATCATGTGATATTTATCTTTCTCTGCCTGGCTTATTTCACTTAACATAATGCTCTCCAGCTCCATCCATGTTGTTGTAAATGGTAAGAATTACTTCTTTTTTACTGCAGCGTAGTATTGCATTGTGTAGATGTACCACAGTTTTTTTTAAAAATTACCACTCAGATCTGGAAAGGTGAAAGCAATGTGATATTGAAAGGAATTTTAGAGACAGGACAGGTAGTGTTAGGGAATAAAGAGGGTCCATGGGAGAGGAATGCATATATGAAGGGCAGAAATAACTCCAAGATCCCAAAATGCTTATCTTACTTGTACAGAGGTTAGAGAAATACCACTGGATAAGGGAAGAGGAAGGCATACATGTACAGAATATTCGTAGAGGATAGAGGAATGTTACAAGATAAGGGAGAGAGAAGGAGGGGCACCAAGTGGGCTTTGGACTTTGAAACTGATACTATGTAACAGAGTGACCAATGAGGAAAGTAAGGGGGTCCTAAATTAAGGAAGGGCCCTATCAGAAAGGGTCATGTTCAGACAAAGAACTGCAGCATATATAAACTGGAGACAAAGGAACATAAGACAGAATTCGGATTTTGGATTTTAGACTTTTTTCCCATTAGAGAGAGAGAGAGAGAGAGAGAGAGAGAGAGAGAGAGAGAGAGCAGGCTTTTCCCATTTGAGACACCCATGCCCAGATGGAATTTGTATATGTTTCCAATAAACTTCCATATTATTTTCGGAAGAAATGTTTTAGTCCATGAGTTTATTCTTCAAACATTGTAGGGCAAGTACCCATGGGAAGAAGAATCTGCACCCTGAATCCCACATTTTAATATGACTAGAATCTGTAAAATGTGAAGACATTTGTTAGGTAAATCAGTGTATTCTCTTCCAATTCTAATTCCTAGACACAGAATTTAACATAGGTCAACTATGTTTTCCTGTAAATTAAAAACAAAATTAAAAATTAAATTAAAAGGCATTTAAGCTATATATGAATGCAAAATATATAATTTATTTTTAAATTGGTATTAGCATTTTTTGTTTCATACACATTCAATTTATTCATTTAACTACTCACTCAAAATATATTCAGAAAATATTGCAAATGTTTAATGTCTAATATGCATAACATTACAATAAAATGAATCCTTCATTTCAGTCATGAGATAAATACTCAAATACCTCTAATAAATAAAAAAATAAATAATAATTAAGGATGGCATAGACAACTGCCAGCTACATTTGTGACAGATGAGGAAAATTATTTTTTATTTTTTACTATAGGTCCCAGAGAAATCTACAGGGAAAATATGCCTTCTGTGCTAGGTCTCCACAATAGTACTCTGGTAACTCTGAGGATAGTTTTCTACCATGAGAGATTTAAGTGACAGATGTCTTGGAAAGATGATGTTCTGTATTTACTGAGTTTTTGTGTCAGTGAGAAAATCCAGGTGATGATGCTGATCAATTAATTGGAAAAATGAATCTAAAGCTCATTAGGCCAGTTTTTTTTTTTTTAATATATTTTATTGATTTTTTACAGAGAGGAAGGGAGAGGGATAGAGAGTTAGAAACATCGATGAGAGAGAAACATCGATCAGCTGCCTCTTGCACACCCCCTACTGGGGATGTGCCCGCAACCAAGGTACACGCCCTTGACCGGAATCGAACCTGGGACCTTTCAGTCCGCAGGCCGATGCTCTATCCACTGAGCCAAACCGGTTTCGGCTAGGCCAGTTTTAGTTAGACATTTGGAAGCCATCCGCATAATAGACATGAAATTTTGGGACTGGTTAGACTGCTCCAAAGAGAAATATATAAAGGACCTAGGGATAGATGTATATAGAATAGCAATATATACTGTTAAAAAAATAAATTAAAGAAATCTCTTTAGAACAGCATTCAGGAAGGCAGCTGGCTTACTTGGAGATGACCGGTCAATATTGTTAGATGCCATACATTAAAAAGCTTATTTATTTTATTCACTATCTAGACAAAAAAGACTTCCATTAGAATGGCTGACTGCATTACAAAATGAGAGAAACAAACATATTCTGCTTTACAAAATTCTACTGACACTTTCTGGTATCTTTGTCCTAAAGTAGTCTATTTTGGGAAAAATGGAAAATTTTCAGATGTTGTTGAAAGGTTAATGGGCAGGCTAAACAGCCATCTCAGATGGTGGATAAAAAAATTAAATTTATTTAAGGAAAGGGGCTGGGGGATGGAATATCCAAAGGAAAGGGCTGCCTTAGCCGATTTGGCTCAGTGGATAGAGCGTCGGCCTGAGGACTGAAGGTACCTGGGTTTGATTCTAGTCAAGGGCATACGCCAGGTTGTAGGCTTGATCCCCAGTAGGGGGTGTGCAGGAGGCAGCCGATCAATGATTCCTTCTCATCATTAATGTTTCTATCTCTCTCCTTCTCCCTTCCTCTCTGAAATCAATAAAAATATATTAAACAACAACAACAAAAACAAAGGGAAGGACTGCACAGCACCAAGCCAAGGGGATATTGGGTCAAGGAGCTGAAGTTTCATCCTTATATGCAATTTTGTTGTCCGTAAGACTGGAGGCTGAGATGGTGGCCTTAAAATGGGGATGGAATGCCAATGTGCGATCAGGTGTTTTTAGGAGTATTAATTCCTTATATGTTCTGATTCCTGGTGTCCAGCAAATCTTCCTGGTCTTTTTCCTCCTGTGGCGGGAAGCTTACAAATGACTGTTAAGGATTAAATTGCCAGATATCCTAATAATTGTGTCTTTATAAATGCTAAACATTTAATAGCAGAGACTTTTTTTCTTATTAATAGTATTCCTAAGGTATTTTCCTTACCTCCAATATTATCTACAAAATTTCAGCTGCTATAACTTAATACTTATGAATAGATTTTACTTCCTTTCCTGTATCTTGAAGCATTTTGCTATATTTTCTACTCACCTTTTCTGCTTTTTCTGTGTTTACACATAAACTGGATTTTACTTTATATTTTTTTCTGTGGTGTGATAATGGAATGTTTAAATGTGCTTTATGTGCTTTTTTTTTTAACAAGAGGATGATAATTTTCCAATTGACATGTAAGTTGAAAACAGACATACACTTAAGATATTATAATTCTTGTTAAACTTATTTCTTCCTCCTAAGAACAGAGTTTTCATTCATTTATTAATTTAATACCAAACATAATAGAGACCACTCATATTTTTAAAAAGCAGAACTATAAAAAATGTCCAAAAGAGGAAATAATCAGAGCAGATAGCAGTACAGAGACACAGAGGGAAAAAGAAGATAAATTTAAGTAATCTAAAGTATTGGATTAAAATTAATATTAGAATCTGGTTATTAGATGCATTTACTGACTTTCATAAGAAAAATTTGAGAAAAATTATGAATGGAAAAATATGGTATCAGTAGGACAGCATATGAGAAGTAAAAGTAGGGAGGCATTTAAATCCACATAAGGTTTTGTAAGGGAGGAAAAATAATTTTCCCTCTACCCTTCTGAGTTCTAGACTTAGATCTCTGTAATAAAATATAGAATAACAAGAAAAAGAATCCCAAAAGCTTATTAATATGGGTCCCTTATATACATATGAGAAATAGCTATGGAAGAATGAGCATCTCTCAAAAGAGGTTTAGAACTCTGGCTTAAAAAACTATCTTTCCTAGATTGGAACTTTCAAACCTATCTACACCCTGACGTTTAGGCAGAAGAGTGGGGCTGGAGATTGAGTTTTTTAACACCTATGGTCAATGACTCCATCACTCATGCACATGTAATGAAACCTCCATAAAAATTCTTAATGACGGGGTTTGGAGTCTCTGGATTAGCAAATTCAACCATGTACTAGGAGGGTGACACACTCCAACTCTTACAGGGACAGAGCTCCTTCGCTCAGATTCTCCAGTCTTCAAGCTGTGTATGTCTTCATCTGGCTGTTCATTTATATTCTTTATAATATTCTTTATAATAAACTAGTAAATGTAAACACACACACACACACACAAGCAACAATAAAATAACAACACAAAACATCTTCCTCTAAAGGCAGAAGAGAGTAGGAGGTGGAGACCAGGTATGAGGTGGTTACCAGAGAAAACCTTGGTAAGATTTGTTATGCAGATTTAAATCGGTGCCTTCTCCTTTGATATGATTCTCTTGTGAATTAGAGTCATTTTTCTCTTGTTGGTACAAAGAGGGAGCTACCCTTACAAATGAACTTTTCCTTTAGATATGTAAATTTTTCTTACACAAGGGTAACTTTTAGTCTGTTTTCAGAGCTTCTCTAGTGCCTGCTGTTTCTCAAAATAATCAGCTCAAAATAATCCGTATGCTAAAGAGGCATATTTTGGGTGGCACTTTCTTCTACACTACAGTTTCTAAATACATAATCAATATTAATTGTTTCATCACATTGCAAAAGTGTTTTTTTTAGCTTTTAGTATTAGCTTTCAACTAATTCTATATTCAGTTTAATTATATTGATATAATGCAAATTGCATGGAAATACATACCATCAAAATGTCTGAAAAGAATGTTTTTCTAAGTAAATTTTATTATTAAATCACTTTTTTATTGTTATTAGAAATATTCATTTTCCATTAAATATCCTGGATGTGTCAGCCTCCACATCATGCCTCTGTTCTCATGATATTCACAGTGGGGTTTCCAAGACACCTAATTCTTCCCTGACCAGGTATTATCAATTAAACTAATTACAGATGTGTTTTCATGTCTTAGAGCCTCTTTCTCCATATATATAGCAAAGAAGAAATGCATGCAATGGACTGAATGTTTGTGGCCCCACCCCCGAATTCATATGATGAAATCATTAATGTGATATTACTTTTGAGATGTAATTGTTTCATTAGATTGGATCCCTCAAAATGGGGTTATGCCCTGGCTGGGTAACTCCTCCTGTACATGTTGCAGGTTTGATTCCCAGTCAGGGCACATACCTAAGCTAGTTCAATCCCCATTTGGGGCATTTGGGAAGGCAATCCATCAATACTTCTCTCTCATACTGATATGGGATTTTGGACTGGAACACATAGTGTTCTCCTGGGCAGGATGGTTCCCCAGATTCTTTGTCTGTCAGAGTCAAAGAATGAATCCACGGATGGATGGAAGATGGTATAGCAAAGGTGGAAATTTATTCAAGAACAAGTACAGATTCCCATGTGGGGAGGGGGAAAGAGTCCCACCAAGTTCCTGTTTCCACATTTTATAAAGTCTGCAAGTCCCTGTGTCCTGATATCTCCTCCGATTGGTCAATATTCCCTTTTGAATTGGTTACTATAGAAACTCCTGAGCTTCAAAGGTCAAGCCTCACCTGGGATGTGTGAGGCCCTCCTTCTTCATTGTTCTCCTATTCTCTCTGGGCTTTCTTCCTCCTTGTTTATTTTGTAAATATAGACCTTTTGCTACTCCCAGTTTCCTTATCTTATGGAAATAGAATGTTGCCTCTCCCTTTTCTTATGGAAATGTAACTGTGCCTGGCTCCTTTGTGCATGGAAAGGTAACCTCTGCATTGTAGCTCTGTATTTTTTCCATGGACCCTCAATTCTAAAAATTCCTTAAACCTGCCTATTTCACCCCTAAAATTCCTATTTCAATATTGAGATTTCCCTCTCTCTCTACCCTCCTTTCTTTCTCTAAAAATCAATAAAAACACATCTTCAGGTGAGTATTTAAAAATGGCATTAGTGTCCTTATAAAAGGATGCCAAAAGAGCTCTCTTGCCTGCTTTCCATCACATCCTATATTAAGGTGACCAGATTTTAACATTGGTAAAGCGGGACACCATTGACGGGGGGTGTGTGGGGGTGGGAGGGTTCTTTTTTTTAAAAAATATATTTTATTGATTTTTTACAGAGAGGAAGAAAGAGGGATAGAGAGTTAGAAACATCGATGAGAGAGAAACATCCATCAGCTGCCTCTTGCACACTCCCTACTGGGGATGTGCCCGCAACCAAGGTACATGCCCTTGACCAGAATCGAACCTGGGACCCTTGAGTCCGAAGGCCGACACTCTATCCACTGAACCAAACCGGTTTCGGCCCCAGGGGGGGTGGGGGTGCGGGGGGGGCAGTTATGGATTAAAACTTTGGTCTATATTGTAATCGCTTTTGGTTTTTTTAATAAAAGGAAATTCACTTCTTAGATCATCGTTGAATTTGCATCCTCTTTTCTTACTCATTATGTTAAAAATCTAAAAAAATAATTTAAAATTATATTATAAATTGTTATATATATATTGCTTAAAAACACAGTAAGTAGGTACATAATTACATGAACATATTTTATTGTTAGTTTATAAATTAAATTAATTTGATTGTTATAAAGTAACTATATTTTAAAAATTATTTTAATCCTATATTTCTTTCTAAATAATAACAATACTAACTTGTATTATTTTTCCTCTGAATTTGCCATAACGTAAGTGTCACTTTCAAGGAAGGCGCTAGACTTTTTGCCGCCACTATAAAATATAAATAATATGAGTACTGTCTGCTAAATTCAAGAAAATTTATGTATTTATGAAATAAATAAATAAATCACTTACCTAAATTATCTGAATAGCTGATTTGTAATGACATCACTTGTTTAACTAGCTCACTAGCACGCAATACGATGTGTATCATCTGAGAGACAGTTACAAAATGTTTTCATCGTTGCCAATCCCAAAAAATGCCGTTGTTCATTAATTCCAAACAATGGTGGTCGAATTCTAACAACTGATCAACAATGCGAACTTTGATAAGCAGTTCTCGATAATCAGTTCTCAACAATTATTTGTTATTATTAAAGTTTAACATTATAAAATTAACAAAAATAATATAAAACTCATATCCTGGCTAAATAGCCACATGGCCGCCGAAAACCGTATATTCTCTTCCCGTTCTCCCGCCGTTCCCTAGCTTGTCGTGTATTCTTTCCAAAAATTGGGACTTTTTTAAAACACCGTGGGACGTGGGACAAATTGTTAAAAATCGGGACTGTCCCGCCAAAAGTGGGACATCTGGTCACCTTATCCTATATAATAAAAGTCTAATATGCAAATGCACGAAATGGTGGAAGGACCGGTTGTTATGATGCGCACTGACCACCAGGGGCCAGACACTCAATGCAGGAGCTGCCCCCTAGTGGTCCGTGTGCTCCCACAGGGGAGCGCTGCTCACTGGGCTCATGGCTGGTGAGCACAGCGGCGGTGGCAGGAGCCTCTCCCGCCTCCTTGGCAGCACTAAGGATTTCTGACTGCTGGCTTAGGCCCACTCCCCACAGAGTTGGACATCCCCCAAGGGCTCCTGGACTGCAAGAGGGCGCAGGCCAGGCTGAGGGATTCCCCCCAGCCTGAGTGCACAAATTTTGTGCACCAGGCCTCTAGTAAGGATATAATTAGAAGTGGGCAGTTTGTAACTGAGGAAAGGTTTTTCACTAGAATCTGACCATGTTATCATTGATCTTCTACTTCCCATCCTCCAGGCCTGTGAGAAATACATATCTGTTTTTCATAAGCCACTTGGTCTATGAGTGTTATAGCAGTCTGAACTGACTATGGCAATAGAACCCTTTCAATTCTAGCTATATAGCTTTTTTTATTAAGCGTATCTTTTTGAATGTGTCACCTGACATTCTGCGAGGGAGTCGGGTGCTGGGTCAGTCAGTTTCTGGGAATTTACATGTTCCTAGTTTCTGAACATGTAAATTGCACCAAATTCTGAATACACCTTTGAGTTGGGAGGAGATCTTGTTGCTAATATGGTTCATTCCAGAAGGGTCATAGTGTCTGTGGTGGCAAATTCAGTATCTGCCTTCTGGTTGGGAGGGGTCTTGTCTGAAATATGGTCCAAACATAGTTTGGCCACCACCCCTTGTTCCCTCTTCTACTTGTGGTGACAGTTTTCATGATAATAATGGTATAATGAGCTTTGGGGTTGTTCTTGGATCAAGTTTTCCTTTACCTTGGATTGATCTGGTTTTAACCAGTTTTGTTGTTGACTTCTGCGACTACTGCAGGAGCTTTCCCTTTGATCAGGGGTGGAGGCGAGGGCACTGGTGAAAGGACCCAGTGGCTAATCAGCCTGTGATGCCCACTCCTACTTCTTCATGCCATTGTTGAGAGTTTTCCCTAATTTCTCTCTATTCTATCTCAAGACCAATAGGAATGGAAAGGTTTTCTCCTAAGGCATCTTCAGTTTTTTCCTCTGCCTTCTCTCTATTTTACTCCTCAATTTTCTTTTAACATCTCTATGGGATAATGGCTGGGAGAAGGCATGTGGGAGCCTCTACCTGAACCCCTTCTGCCTTTGTATTTTCTTCTACCTACTGAACTCCAAATCTGTGTATCCTGGGGCTTCAATCTAAAGCAGTGAAACCTCAACCTAGTCGGTTTGGTTCAGTGGATAGTGTCACCCTGAGGACCAAACGGTCCTGGGTTCAATTCCTGTCAAGGGCACATAGCCCGGTTGCAGGCTCATCTTTGGCTCGGGCTCTTGCAAGGTTCATGCAGGAGGCAACTAAACGATGTGTTTCTCTCACATCAATATTTCTTTCTGTCTATCCCTCTCTCTAAAAATCAATAGAAAAATATCCTCAGGTGAGGAATAAAAAATAAAAATAAAGCAGTGAAATCTAACTATGCATCTGACTGAGGAATCTCTTACTCCCACTTCCTGATTTTACTATATACCAAATGCTTGAGTGATTAATATAAACTCATAATGTTTTTGGAAAAAGACAAACTTTGCATGCGTTTCCTAATTCATACTTCAGTTTTTCATTACTAAATGGGGGTGATGAACTTGTGGGTATACAATGTTAAATTAAAAGATCTATCAAAAGCAGTGAAAAAGTTTAAAATGACATCATTTATAAAACTAGATAATAAATCCACTACAAAAAAGAAAGGAAAATGGATTGTTAGTTTGAGAATCAAATAAACTTAAGAAATTAAGTGAAATATTTATTTTTTGATAGGTTAATAAGCACAAATAAGGTTATAACTTGTTGGAGGACACATAATTAAGAGAGCCTGGATAAGAATTTGGGTAACTTTGCCCAACGGTGTTGGTCTTTCTACTCATTTTAACTTACATAATATATTTATATTTCATATTTCCTGAGGAAGAGCAGGAAGGTTTATTATCAATGAACAGGCTACTTAGCAACAACTGAACTGCCACATGTTTAAATACAGAAGTATAGTTTAGAAATAATATTTCCCTTATATATTTCTATTCAGTTTGGGCCAGAGAGAAGACACTGCATGTCTTTTTGTTTTCTTCTTAATCCTCACTGAGGATATGTTTTCATTGATTTTAGAGAGAGAGGAAGGGAAGAGAGAGAAACATCAATCAGTTGCCTTCATGATAAACTCAACTGAGGATTGAAACTGAAACCTAGGCAAGTGCCCTAACTGGAATCAAATCCGCGACCTTTTGGTACAGGAGGACAGCTCTCCAATGAACTGAACAACCAGGGCAAGACTGCTCGTCCTTACATGAACCTTCTCAGTGATTGCAAATAGAGAGCATCTGGAAAATTTTCATTTCTGAACTTGAGTGCAATTTTAGAACTCTATACCACAAAGGAAAGGAATACTGACTAAAACTGGATATGTTTAGCTGTGAATCTCAAAACTGTATACTTAACAAAAATTTGGTGGTTCAGATTTATATTTTATTAAGAAATAAAACACAATGTTCTCCAGAATTTGGCCTTATTATTGTTGTCCATATGGTCAGCTTTCCCCTCTGCGTTCCCCATATTATTACTAAAGTTTGAATAAATATTTTTATCATTGTCTTTTTAAATAATAGTGTTTTTCTTCAAAAAATGTATGTACATAAAATGCAATAGTTTATATTAATCTAAAGGGTTATTCACTTTCAGAAATGTTTATAAATAAAAATATATTTACCATACATTTTATTTTGTAATCTGCATTTATTCCACCAACATATCATGTATTCTCTTCCTATTGTTTAAAATACTATATCATATTTTTAATAGTCATGGAATTATATCATGTTAATATGCTATAATTGATTTAACCAATCCTAATAACAAATAAAAATAGTATGTCCTATATTTACATTCAAATATTAATATAATAAATATGCTTGAACAATGAAATGATTGTATGCATGTTTTGCATATTTCTTTATCATTTGTAATTCACTCTATTGTGGCAGAATATATTTTTCAGATAGTCTTCTTCCCATGTGACTCAACTTCTCCCGTTAAGAGGTAGGTCTCATATTTCCTACACTTGAATCTAGTTGAGGATCTATCTTTTCTGACCAAAGAAATACGATAGCAGGGATGTGATTTTTAAGGCTATGTTATAAAATTGACAAAGCTTCTGCCTGGATGGCTCTTCCTGCACATGTGCCTTTGAAACCCTGACCTGGCACATAAGAAGTCTTGCTACTGTGACACTACTAAACTGGAGAGCCTATTTAGCTAGAAACAGAGAGTGATACCTGGGAATCCACAGCTGTTCTATCTCCCACTCTTCCAATCTTTACATTCTAGGTACTGGACATATGAATGAAGGAAACCTTTGATGACCAAGCCACAACAATCTCCTGAGATACCCCAAGTTAGAACCACTCAGATGAGCCACACCTACCTCCTGACCCATTTCGGATTATTCCTATTCTAAGATACCACATTTTGGAGTGAGCAGAAGATAACTAATATATATATGCTTTGTGACTTTCAATTATTTGCCTATAATATCTGTTGCCAATATTTTTTTCCAGTTTGTCTTTTGCTTTAAAGTTATGTACCCATTTATAAAAAATAATTATTTTCTTTTAAAATTCTAGTGCCATATTATACTTAAATTGAATTACTATAAGATATTTAAAAAAAAAACACAAAAAAAACAAAACAATAAAAACCTCTCCTAGCCCAGCTGGTGTGACTCAGTGTTTGAGCATTGGCCTAGGAACCTAGTCAGGGCACATGTCCAAGTTGTGGGTTCCATCCTCAGTGGGGGGCATGCAGGAGGCAGCTGATAATGTTTCTCTCTCATTATTGATGTTTATCTCTCTCTTTCCCTCTCACTTCCACTCTGAAATCAATAAAAATATTTTTTTAAAAAAGCTCTCCTAGACTTTCTTCTTATAATAGCTCATAGTTTTCTTTTAGGTTACATAATAACATAATTGAATTGAGTGTGTGTGTGTGTGTGTGTGTGTGTGTGTGTGTGTGTGTGTGTGCGCTTCATTGATCTAAGTTTATTTTTTTCTACAACTTTTTAGTTAGCTACTATCAACTTTCACCCCCAACTAAGTTGAAATCCCTGTGTTGCTCCCTATTCAGTAATCTTGAAAATGACAGAAACCTATTAGATAATAAATACATATTAGTTCAAATAATTTAAAATATTTTAAATCTCCATACACATTTATCTAATTTTAGAAAATGCTGTCATTTTATTATTCCTTTATCTATGGCTGCACAGTAGCATATTTTAAAGATTATTAGTGTTTATGGTATAGCTATACATATGGCAAGACAACCATGTTCCTCCTCACTGCTTTTATTTTATAAATCATACTTTATTACCTAATACACATCTCTTTTTTTATGAAATCAGGATCAACTTCTCCTAATACAGAAAAAAATCAATTTGAGGTGTTCATTGAATTTGCACTAATTTCATAGGTTAATCTGTAGTAGAAATTGCAGCTTTAAAATAGTCTTCCCATCTAAGATCAAAGGAAGTTAATAAAAAAAATACAGTGAAATAAGAGTTGGAACTTATTAACTGTCTTGTCATCATTACTCTGTGTTATTGTCCAACGGTGTTAAAGCAGATGGTACTAAAATAGATCAAAGATGAAAATTGCCATTAGTATGATTACGTGGATGGCTACTAAGAATTCGTGTGTCTTGTTCTTATAGGTCTGGTTCCTACAATAAAATAACTTTATTTGCATTATCAGTGCTACTAAGAAAATTTATTAATCTATAATAATAATTCTTTTTAAAAATGCAATAAATACACAGGATTATTTTGAATGTGAATGATAAACAATATTAGAAAATCAGGAAACATCTAATAGTTTTAAATAACCATTGAGGTGAAATGCAATGTGCAAAGTTCAATATAGCTAATACATTTTATGTGATACAGCACACATATTTCATATCCAATAACATAAAATATGTCCCAGGTAAGTAGATCAATATTCTCATATCAGAAATGTACCATAGAAACAATGAGGCTTGATTTTCTTTTTTTTTTATTAGAGAAATGCATTTGTTTTGAATGTGTAACCCTCCTCGTCCATTGGGTGAATACCTATCTGCTACACTTAGGCATCATGTCATTGCTCAGCCTTCCTAAGAGCCCCTACTTCAGGCAGGGTTTATCACTCCAATTAAGTGTTTTCGAGCAGCTATTAGATTGCTTATATTGTGGTTTTATATAATGCTTAAGAGTTCAAACATTGAAATCAGTTAGCCTAGGGCTTAGTACTTAATTCATTAATCCCTAGTTCCTTAACTTTGACAAAGTCACCTAATTATTCTGCGCTCAGAATTTTAAGCTCCAAGATATGTCACATTAGCTGCTGCAGATGTTTTGGTTGAGATAATATATGCAACATATTTAGCTGGATACTTAAAAGATAAAAATGTTCAATAAATAATAAATATTAGAAGGTAGCTAACAACAGGTGATGAAAATGTTAATGATGAGTGAAACTTGGTTAGAAATTCAATAAGCCGAATTTCTTGGA
This sequence comes from Ia io, assembly GCA_025583905.1. Lineage (NCBI taxonomy): Eukaryota > Metazoa > Chordata > Mammalia > Chiroptera > Vespertilionidae > Ia > Ia io. The sequence continues at coordinate 55,291,352 of JAJQQW010000003.1, forward strand.
GACTGGAATTGTGTTTTAAGTATTGTGTACAATGACCACTATATAATAGATGCACAATTAATGTTTGTTAAGTGACAAAAAATATGTGTAGTTAAGAAACATAAATTAAGGGAGATAGTTAAAGTGATAATTTTGTATGACTATTTTCTAGGAAAAATAAATATATTAACCTCTGACATGTAGAGTGCAAATCTGAAAATTCTCTTTATGTTTTAGAAGAACTCTAAATCAATCTTCTATTGTGCAAGAAAAATTTCTCCCAGCCTGGTCCATTAAGATCATCACAAACCAGTTAAATTATAATCTTGAAAGTATCCATAAACAGTAAAGCCTAAAAAGACTCCTGAGAATGACCATGACATTATTGGGGCAGGGGGAATGGGGGGAGAAAGAGGATTATTAATATAACTCTGGTTCTATGAGTTAATATTGTCAAGTAAGGATATATCATCCCCAGAGCAGTTCCTCTATTTGGGGCTAAACACATATATCCTGGCACTCTTAACATCAGTAATTTATTGTTCTATATTATTCATCATTGTCCTTAGACAATGAATAAGAGCTCAATGAAGTTTGTGTTTGTAGCTATTTATTTTCTTATAAAGATTAACAATTGGCTTGTGTAGTTGACTGAAAATACATTCAGTTAGTATTTACATTTTATTTCACACTCTGTATTTTTATATTCCTACTAGAGGCCTGGTGCACGAAATTCGTGCACTGTGGGGAGGGGGGGGACCCTCGTCCCAGCCTGCGCCCTCTCGCAGTCTGGGAGCCCCATAACTGATTGCCCCGCAGAGAAAGGACCCACCCACCCACCACAGCGCCGCTGGCAGGTAGCCTGGGCCTCTCTTTTCGGGGCGATCATAGAGTTCCCCCCAATCGATTGCCCCGCTGGCCAGTGGCCTGCACCTCCTTCTGTGGGGTGATTGATCGCAGAGCCCGCAGATAAATCACCCTGCAGAGGGTGGCCTGGGACTCCCTGTTTGGGGTGATCGTGGAGCTCCCCTGATTGATCGCCCCACTGGTCGGTGGCCTGGGCATCCCTCTGTGGGGCGATCATGGGCCCCTCCCCCCCAACCAATCGCATTGCACCCGCCTTGGCTGGCCTGGCGCCAGTGAATGTTATAGTGTGGTCGTCAGGACGGTTGTTCTGCTGTTCAGCCGTTCGGTCGATTTCATATTATGCTTTTATTATTATAGATACTTTCATGCTTACTGTGCCATTCACCATAAATAATCAGGCCAAGTTGATTAAAACTATACTTAATTTGCAAAATTAATCTTAATTACGATTATCTTTGATAGAAATTAGAGTAATTTTATGGAGAAAAATTGTTTAGAGTCTGATGTTGTTAATTATCCAGCACCCCTCTGTTTCAGGAGGGTAAAAGGCATTCTATCACGAGAGATAGGGCATTTAGGGCCAAGAATCCTATATAAACAATTCTTATTACTTCTGAAGCAGAAATTTTAGGGGAACACAGGTAGGCTTAGGGATTTTTTAGAATTGGTGTCCATGAGAATAGCATGGGGCTGCAGACTGGGAGAAGGTCCATTTCCATAACACAAAAGCCAGGTGCAGTCACATTTCCATAAGACAAGGAAGCCAGGTGCAGTCACATCTCCATAAGACAAGGGAACTGGAAGTAGGCAGGAAAGGTCTATATTTACAAAATAAAGAGAAGGAAACCCTTCATTCAGATGGAAAAGAAGAAAGCCCAGGGGGAAGGAGGAGGGAGAACCTCGCATGTCAAAGGGGAATAGTGACCAATCAGAGGGGATATGGGGCACCAAGATCTGCAGCCTATATAAGCCATGGGGAAAGGAACCCAGTAGGACTCTTTTCCCTCCCTACATGGGAGTCTGTACTTGTTCTTCAATAAATCTCCACCTTTGCTATACCACTTTTCTGTCCGTGGATTCATTCTTCGATTCAGGTGGACAAAGAATCCGGGTTCCAGTCCAAAAATTCACTTCTTTACTCATTTACCACCACAGGCCCAGTATACTAACTGTATCTGAAATTCTTCCAGTTTCCTCCAATATGTGAGTATACAACTCTCCAAACTAACATTTCTAATTTTCTCCCTCCTGTGACTTGGAATGACTAAGAACAAAAACTTCTCATTTCCCAGAAGCTCTGCAAACTGAATGTGAGCTGCTGGATATAAACTTCAAAGAAATTGCCTCCATAACTCAAGTGTAGACAATCTGCATGCTTGTTGCATGAGCTACTCAGAAAGTTTACGTGAACACCCGATGAACACCTGAGACATTCAAACTGCAAAAGCTGTCTCAACCATAACATTTAGAAATCTTGATTGGCTATTGTGGGTGCAATTCTTCCATGGAACCATGAGAAAAACATTTTGGGGAGTCACACATAGAAGGATTGAGAAACAGTGGCAAGATTTATTGGAGTGAAAACAAAGACTGTCTTATCCATGACCAGGTGGCTCAGCTGTGTCTCACCGAGGAAGCCTCTGGGGCCACAGACCCACACCTGTGCCTATCATGCCTCAGAGGGCCAAGACCCAGAGATGCAGAACTTCTCTGGGTCTCATTTCCTTATCTGTACATCTGTTGCCAAGGTCCAGTGGCATCAGGACTGGTGCTGCCTTTGGGCCTGAGCTTAGGCCCATGTGGTTGGCAGGCTCACAGGGCTGCTATAGAGAGGGCAAGAACAAGTGAGCTCAAAGCTGTTGTTAAGCATTGATTATATCTCCTCGTGTTTGGGAAGAGTAAGCTTTTTTCTATCTAACCAAGCTTCTTCCTAATGTCTGTAGTCTTATGCTAGACCCTCATCTATCCAATCCCTTTCCTGGATCATCCAAGGTTTTGTTCCCTTAATCTAAGTCTTCCCTCCGATTTTCCCAGGCTAGACTCCTCCACTTTATGTCACCATTTTGACTCTTACTGCACGTACCTCATAGTTCTGCTTCATGATCTGGTGTCTACTCTACATGTGGCCACCAAAGGAATTTCCCTTTAATGTTTCTCTCCAACCCCTTAATCTGGGGAAACAGACCGATTGTTTCCTGAGGAGATCAGAAAACTGATCCTTTCTCCCTACTTACGGAATAAAGGGATGTTAATCTCTTTGGTGAGGCAATGAGGCTATCCCCTGGAGTGTCTGAAAGCTGTAGCTTCCTAGTCAATCAGTTTAACTCCCTTCTCTTTTGTTAATAACTAACTAGCTGCCTATGCTGATATGACTGCCACCCAGGTTCAGAAACTGGTGTACAATTTACTCTAATTATTAACATTTTTCTTTTGTTTCTATACAAATACCTGATTTCTTGAAAAATGCAGGCCTAACTTTGGGAGTCCAGTGGCATATCACCACTTCCTAAAATGGGACACAACTGTTTAAATCAGGGGTCCTCAAACTTTTTAAACAGGGGGCTAGTTCACTGTCCCTCAGACCATTGGAGGGCTGGACTATAGTTTAAAAAAAACTATGAACAAATTCCTATGAACACTGCACATATCTTATTTTGAAGTAAAAAACCAAAATGGCAAAAACACCCGCATGTGGCCCGCGGGCTGTAGTTTGAGGACTCCTGGTTTAAATAAACCAACTTATTTTCAACACTAAGATATTAATTCAGTGAAATAATGGAGCAATCTACCAACTCAGCTTCTGGATTATGAAACTTCTTAAAGTTTCTAAGGGAACAGAATATGCCACCCTAACACTTTGGCATATTGATTATTTTGAATTCAAGTTACTTAAGAAACAGCTACTGCAAAGACACCTCTGACCTTCCCTGGTCACCTAAAAGCAGAAAATAAAGCTGTCTTGCAAAAGGCACCCTCTGTTTCGGGAGGGTAAAAGGCATTCTATCACCAGAGATAGGGGATTTAGGGCCAAGAATCCTATATAAACAATTCTTGTTACTTCTACTCATTTATCACAAGCCCAAACCCCTTAGTCTTGTCAGTTTTTCACAACTGCATTGTTTATTTTTCTAAAAGTATAAAGTCTTTCTGTTTTGATCACTTATTTGAATTTCATATTTTTATGAGGTGTGCATACATATGAAATTGAGTTTTTCTCCTGTTAATCAGTATTATGTCAATTTAATTACTGGATCAACCACAGAACCTATAATTGAAGAAGGGAGAAAACTTCCTCCCCTACACTATCATGATGTTTATTTTGGAATGATTGAAAAATGAAGGAAAAAGGCAAATCTTGCCCTGATGCTGTTGCAGAAGACCAAGAAAACCAAGGACGCTTCTGAGAAAAAAAGGAGGGACACTGTTTAATACGCCAGCGGACTTAGGGAACAGCCTTCCAAATCTGAGTGAAGGAACATGTATGGGGCCCTCCCTTATATCTCCCTCCCTGTGCTCTTTGTCCCACAAGCATGGATCATACTTCCAGTCCTTTTCTTGGGCCTTGCAAGAAGGCCCCCAGGTGTTGGGGGTCTCCAGGCTGTATCTGGTGGTCTGGCCTGGCGTCAGAGTTAGGAGCCTTCCCTCTGGCCAGTGCACTGTCCACAGCCCAATGGCCTCTGTAACCGGTTCTGTAAGACCAGTATCTGGGAAAGAGGCAGTGACATAATTATAGGTAATCAGGAATGTACACTGAGCTTGCTGGCTTGGATTCAAATCACTAGCCTCAAATATCAGGGTTACATTGGAATTAGCCCTTTTAGCCTCCTCACTGGTGTGGCTCAGTTGATTGGATGTCATGCTGTGCAACAAAAGGTTGTCAGGGTACATGCCCAAGTTTCAGGCTCAATCTCCAGTAGCTGACCAATATTTCTCTCTCCCTTTCCCTTCCCCTCTCTCTAAAAAGCAATTATACACACACACACACACACACACACACACACACATTATATACTATATTAAATGCTTTCTTCTTCTTTCTTAATCCTCACCAGAGGATATTTTTTTCCATTGGTTTTTAGAGGAGTAGAGACAGAGAGAAACATCAGTGTGAGAGAGACACGTCATTTGGTTGCCTCCAGCACTCACCCTGTCCTAGTCACCAACTGAAATATGTGCCCTTGACCAGAATTGAACCCAAGACACTTCAGTCCATGGGCCGACGCTTTAACTACTGATCCAAAACTGGCTATGGCTTAAATGCTTTCTTAAATGGACAAAGTTTATAAAGAGTCAAAGCTAATGTCAGTAGCATTTTAATATTATAAGTATAAAGGTCTAATTCAAACTATAGTAAATGCTGAGCAAATAAATATTGGTCTGAAGCTGTATTTCATGACATATTTCAAATTATTTAAAAGGCATCTTAAAGTTGTAGTCTCTGCTTCAGGAGATATCTATTATACCTAAAATACTGCATCTGCTTTCGAGGTATTTATAGGTTTGTGCAGAGCCAAGTGTTACTCATATAAAGTGGCTAGAGGCTGACACAAAAACATATAAGAGAGTCCTTAATTAAATACATGAAACTGTCAATGTGTGTTGTCTACATAAAATATGCTATGGGCAAAAGAAAGAGATTAATGGGGATAAAAGGAGAATCAAATTACACGGGATAAAAGCAATAAAGCATAATCCAAGAACAAACAGTGTTTCTGCTAAATGGATAATAAAAATCAACTACAGTCAAATTCTCAACATATATTTTCTCGATCTATAGGAACTTTCAGAATCACATAGATAGAAACAAAAAGTATTCCTTATATTTACCAGCCATATTATCCTGAGGAAATTACTTAACAGTCTTGAGTTTGTTTTCTCACTTGTGAAATTGCTATAATCATACCTACTACCTAACAACACATTGAAAATTGATCGTCAAGTGTCCAACATAGGCCATCACACATTGAGAGTGCTCAGTAAACACATCTCCCATTTCCTCCATGTGTTTCCCCTACAGATAATAGTGATTTACCTGGCTTGGTAGATATACTGAGCTGGAAGATTGAAGAGGGGCTGTGCATTTTAAAGTAAAGCTGGGGAGAGCTCCTTTATCAAATGAAAGTAAGAAGAAAATAGTTTACAACGTAAATACTATATCATATTGAATTAAAACGGAAATAAAATGCAGGTATTTGAGTTTCACACATTTCATACTGTTATACAGAAACTAAGACCCTTTTTCGCCTCTGGGAGTTAATGGCCATGAAGTAGATACATAGCTTTTCATGTGATTTCTCACCTGGACTGAATTAATTTCATGCAAATTGATGCAAGCTTTAGGTTCTTCCTGGTAAAAGTCATATTATAAGAACCCTTGTTTATTAAATTATTTTTAAATCATATTGAATTTATTGGGGTGATATTGGTTAATAAAATCATACAGATTTCAGGCATATACTTCTATAATACATGATCTGTATATTATATAGTGTGCTCACCACCCAAAGTCAAGTCTCTCTATCACCAATTTTCTCCCCTTTACCCTCTTCTACCTCCCCTCACCTCCTTTCCCTCTGGTAATCACCATATTGTTGTCTATGTCTATGAGATTTTTTTTTCCATAATCCTTTTGACTTCTTTACCAAGCTCCCAAACCCACTCCCCTCTAACAGCTATCAGTGTGTTTTCTGTACCTATGAGTCTGTTTCTATTTTATTTTGATTTTGTTCATTAGATTCCACATAGAAGTGAAATCATATGATATTTGTCTTTCTCTGACTGGTTTATTTCACTTAGCATAATACTCTTCAGGTCCATTCATTCTGTCACAAATGTAAGATTTTTCTTCTTTTTTATGGCTGGGTAGTATTCCATTGTGTAAATGGAATACCACAACATTTTTAGCCACTCATCTACTGATGGGTACTTAGGCTGCTTCCAACTCTTGACTACTGTAAATAACACTGCAATGAACATAGGGGTGCATACATTCTTTCGAATCAGGGTTTAAGGTTTCTTCAGATATATTCCCACTTGAAATCTTTTTTGCCTACATCTTACACACTTAAAAAGTGGTATTCTGATGCTCTTTTTTAGGAACACTTGAAATTGATGTATTGTTATAGAAAAATTTTCCAGGAAGTTGGTCCTCATTCAATCACATATACAGTACACTGTAGTGTGGGGGCCCTGACCAGTGTACGCGGGAGGTTAAAGGACTACTCGCCATATGCATGGTTGCAGGCAATGAGCTGTATTACTATGTTAAAGGCCCCTTTGCCCTACACATGTGCGAGGGCAATGACTCAGCAGTAGCACTATATGTACTGCACAAGCACACCCTTATATAGTCTACTTATGTTAACATAGCATAGATGTCACTAATTGGCATGAAGCCTCTTTTGTTTGAGCGTGTACATAAGGTGCCACTGATCAGGCTGCTTTGTTTGTAATAAAACATGTCCCATCTACCTACGGCCACTCCTGTGATCTTCCAATTTCTGGCATCCAGAGGGGTCAAGTCCCTGGCTGAGGAACTTGCACCCAACATAGTTTATACCACTTTCAATATAAATAACAGAAGAAATAACCACAAATAGAAAATTTTCAGTATTATTTACATTTATCTTGAGGAACCATTCTTAAAACATTGCCCTCATATTATTTCCAAGGTGTTCTATCAATTTGGATCTTATTCTTTCTGAACATGAATTTAACATGTTAATATGTACATTTTTAAAGAAGTATATTTTACAGATACAATTTTTTAAAAATGGATCTTAAAACATTTTCCAATAACTAAAAATAATGTTGGCTAAAGCAAATAAATTCTAAAAACAATGAGTGCTAAGTAAATCCATGTTAAATATTGAGATCTACCTGCAGAAGTCATTTTAGACTATTCACAAGTATTGTCTCTCCTTTCAGAAGAGGGTAGTTTCCTGCCCCCAACTGAACTCAGCTGTGAGTAGGAGTGATGAGTGCCAATTTTGATTGATGTTCTGAGAGCAAATGTGCTGTTTTCATGTATTGTTTTCCCTCTACCCGAATCCCTGGCCACATTCCACATGTGGCTGTTCCAGCGGTCTCTGCCTGTTGTAACTATGACAATGACTCAGAGCATAGTTGCTGGCTGTCAGCATTCCATGGACTTAGAGTATGAAAAAGAATTAAATGTTTGATTTTGAGGCCACTGAGGTGTTAAGGGTTGTTTGTTACTGCAGAGTAATCCTGCCTATCTGTATAGGCTAGGCCTTTTCTAAACAAAAATGATGTTTTAAATTACATAATGTAGAATATACAATCTAACACAACCATAGCTGTGCTATTCTGACAACTATATTTAGGGTTGAGTTTCTATTTTCAAGTTTACCATGAGAAGATAAAGAAGATTAAAGAGACAATGGCATACTTTCTTAGAACATTTGTAACATAAATGCCCTGGAAATTTATTCCTGAATATAGGTAAGTATAGCTTGAAAATAAATGAAGACAATATAAAAAGGCTACTTAATATTATTTGCCAATTACTGCTATTCCTTATACAGATTTGTTTATCTATACTGGATTTTTGTTGGTTTTTGAGAATATAAACTTGTAAGAATAACGTTTAGTATTAGCCTGTTTTCAAAAGTCAACATCTTGAAATTGTATTATATTTAATTAGTTGTAAGCATAATTTGAAATATTAAGCAACCAAAATATACCATGCTTTGAAAAAAATATATGAAACAAATTTTGCAACATATACAACTATTTATTATTCTGAGTAGCTAGTATTTCCTGTATTTCTTGTTCAAAACCTGAGGAATTTGTGCAATGTTTATTATTGGTTCATTACTAAAACATTTCTCAGCTTATTTTTATGCGGAACCAGATTTGGTAATGACTGTCTCACATTTTTATATCTAAAACCACTAATAAAATTAGAATACATTTTAGGTTATCTCTTTAATTTTATGCCACAAACAACATTTTTCTTTGGATTAATTTGAAGTACATTCTTCAAAGGTAATAGTATATTTACAAAAAAAATAGTTCAATCTGGGGTATGGTATGTCATCTAATTAATTAATTAAACAAATATTTATTGAGCTTTTACTAGGTACCATTCAGGGTGCTAGTCATCAGGGGAGACAGAAAAGATTAAATCCTCAAATTATTATAGTTTATATTTTTAGAGCATCCAATATCACCCTTTAAATTTTTTCTTCATTTTATGTTTCCATATCACTATATATTTTGCATACTGTTTCTGGTAAATATTCTCAAACACATTTTAATTAAATAGATGAGTGACTGAATGAATAAAGAAATGAATGGAGTAAGCCTCGAGGAGCATATACGTAGTCTAGTGTGAGACAAACAGTAAGAAAAATAGTACAGTATGATACAATAGCTGATATACAATTACCAGCTTCCCAGACTGAAGGAGATGGAAACTAATCCTGCCAAGGGAATCAGGGCAGGACACGATGACTTCAATAAAATTGAACATCTCTTCTCCAAACCTGCAATTATTACCATTGTTAACCAAAATATGATCTTAAACTTTGAAAGCAATATTATGCTGTTGCATTTTTTGACCTGACTTCCACCAAAAGGATACTCTAAAAATAGTCTTAACACAAATTTTATTATAAAGTAGAATAATGGGTTCAGAATGCCATTGGTCCATGTGATCTCATGGAATGATTTATGGTGTCACTAAGAGATTTTTGAAAACACTAAGGGATGATAAATGCTCTTTTCATAAGAGAAGGAAATCAGTATTAATCACTAAAACATATCCTTATACTTAAAAAAAAAACATTCTTGACTGAAATGTTAGACCATGCATCTATGATAAGAACTAATATTCTTTTTGGAGAGTTGGAAAAATTTGCAAAGCATGGGTCAGAAAATAGGATATATGAATTTGGTAAGATAATATTAGGTGCTAAGTATGGCAATGGCATAAACATTATTGCATACATTTACATTGTGAGCTTACAATGAAATAAATGCAAAAATCTATGAAACAATAACTGATTTCTATTGTATTTTGCATTGTTTTTTATATTGATGTAATTTGCCACTGAGATTAATTGTGTTATGTTTGTTCTGATCCCCTTTGCCTCATTTCATTGAAATGGGAACTCAACTTGAGTTCAAAATATTAGTGCATAATTTCTCATAGAGTCTTCCTTGGACTATGGGCATCAAAATAATTTAGAGAACTTGTTTAAAAAGAGAATTTACTGACACTTAAGATTTTCATAAAACAAAACAACACAACACAAAACAAACAAAGAAATAGAGCTCAGAAATCTATATTGTTTTTATTAAAGTACTAGAGGCCCAGTGCACAAAATTCATGCACTTGGGTGGGGGGGTCCCTCAGACTGGCTTGCACCCTCTCACAGTATGGGAGCCTTCGAGGGATGGCCAACTGATGGCTTAGGCCTGCTCCCCTAAGCTGGCAGTCAGACATCTTTAGCGCTGCTGCAGAGGTGGGAGAAGCTCTCACCACTGTCGCTGCATTTGCCAGCTGTTTGCCTGGCTTCTGGCTGAGCGGCGCTCCTGCATTGAGTGTCTGCCCCCTGATGGTCAGTGTACATCATAGTGAGCAGTTGAACAGCCTTAGCATATCATTAGTATATTACGTTTTGATTGGTTGACCGGACACTTAGCATATTAGGCTCTTATTATATAGGATAGCTTACATTCAATATTATATTAGTCTCAAGTTTACAACATAGTGATTCAACATATATAGACCTAAAGATGTGATCACCACAAAAAGTCTGGTAACCAGCTGTTACCATATAAAATTATGATATTATTGACTATATTCCTGATGCTGTATATTATACCCCTGTAAGTTATTTATAACTTGAAGTTTGTATTATATATTTTTAACAATAAGTCCAGATGACTTTAGCACAACCAAGTGTAAATACTACTTTAATAAGCCAGTAAATTTATCTTTATTGATTCATGTACTATATTTTAAAAATCATTGTCTTCTTATGATATGATTTCAGGTAAAAAAACATCTCCTCATTAAATTTTGTCTTGGTGTCCCAGTCATTACAGATCATACACGTCTATTATAATGAAATTCTAAAGTGTTTGTTAACATCACATATACAAGAACACAGAGTATAATTGAATGTTAATATCCTACCTTTACCACTGATCCTGCAACCCAGGTATGTGCCCTGACCCAAAATCTAACTCACAGCCTTTTGGTGCACAGAGGATGATGCTACAACCAACTGAGCCATCCATCCAGGGCTAACCTTCTTAAAAAATATATGTGATCTATTTCTCTAAATAATTCAGTAGTACCCACAGAATCTAGCTCAGCACTTGATAGTGTAGGTACTTAGTAAAATTAAAATCTTAATTAAAATCTCCTCAATCAAATAACCATCAAGATACATGTGTGGGACATATAATCAAATGATCAAACTGGGTCAATTCTGAATAAAATGCTTTCTTTATGAATCATAAGATTTTGAAGTTGTCTTGATGGTGGGTATTCTAGGAGAATTCTTCCTTAAAACAAAAGCCTACATTTACTTATGAATATTTTTAAGTTAAATGGTCTTTCTGTATTTTTCGTCTTTAGAAGAGATTTTTCTGTAGAAAAATGATACTAATTTAAAAAAGTGAAAGCAATTTCTTAAACTGTTTTCATAATGAAGTGTCTCTATTTTTAAAACTCCAGGGAACAACTGTCCTATAGGTATTAGGATAACAAGTTGACCAGACGAGTTGTTCTTTTTATGTTGTTATTACTTTTCAACTATTTTAAATATTTTAGAAGACTTCATTCTCCTGTTGCTTATATCTTAAGAAAATTCATTTTATGGAAAAATTCTTTTTGTTACATTTTCTTAGAGGCAAAACAATGGCTTTTTGAACTGTTTATGTTTTAGTGAGAAATTTATTTCTTCTTGTTGTCTGCCTATTATATAGCAGGATATTGCACTATATCTCAGATATATGGGTATAAGAGTGACAAGTTGTTTTAGCAGATGTTTCTAGCTTACTTTTACAAGGCCATGGAATATTGTACCAGTATGTTATAAAATCATAACCTGTATTCTCTTTTCATTGCCAAAGACTTTGAACAGGTCCTACAAGTTCATTGTAAATTTTATGTAGTTTAAGGTGAACCAGAGGGACTTTAACAATGAATTCAGGACTTTTTATATAAGCCTTTTTTCATTATGACACAGTAGCTGATGCAGCTCACCATAAAGAAAAACCAACTTGCATCTAACACTTTGAAATTTATGTAAAAATTTGATCCTCCATCTACACATAAAATTTTAAAAATGAGAATGATCTATTATTTCATATGTTTTTCTTATTTATGGTAAGTATATGTATACTTACGGAAAAATAAATGTTGCTATAAAATAGTTCTCTATCACATTTTACTTGAACTCAGTTTTACCGTAGCAACAAAGCATATTGCCAACTTTTTAGCTTAAAATTTAAATAAATAAATTAGTAAAAATAGTCAGAGGAATAAAATATAAGACATAAACTAAACATAGCATATTGTGTGAACATATCAATTTTTGCTACTTTGGACAATATCAGTAAACTGGTCATAAAGTGTGCCAAGAAAATGGGAGAGAGCAGAGAACATAAGGTGAATGATTTAAGCCCACTTTGGGAGGTAGAAAGTGGATGGACAGATGATTTTTAAATAGAAAGCTAAAATATGTCAGTTTATTGAGCAAAGAAGTGAATTAATTTTCAGCCAGATTGACAGATCCAGAATTGCCTAATGGAGAGAATTTCTAAAGATGAGAGTGAGGTATGAGACTAAAAACAAAAGAATATTAAAAACATGAATAAGAAGTTAAAACCCAATAAACCCTCCACATACCAGAGAAATCAGGTAGATATGATAGGTACATCTCCCCAAGAAGTAAGCAGCAAACTTATTCTTTGAGAAAAAATTAAGGGTCTTTCTTGGAACATCAGACAGAGCATCCTATTAAAAACAAGAGCCAATGACAATTAGACAAATTTACAATACTGAACCATAAAAGCCTCAATCTCTTTCATGTAGGTAAGGCCAAAGACCAAGGGCACATTGGCATATTCCTTCTATCCTTTCACTCATTGTATTAGGATGTACTTCTCTGAAGATAATACATAGGCCTAGATAAAATCCTTGCTATGTTATGTGGGAGTTATTGTCAAAAAGTAAATAAGATCTTCCCCAATTTCTCACTTAAAACAAAGATCTCAGGCTGTTTTTAAGGCCACATTTTGTTTGTTTGTTTTTGTTTTGCTAATCCTCATCTGAGGATTTTTTAAAATTAATTTTTAAAGAGAGTGAAAGGGAGGGGGAGAGACGGAAAGAGAAACATCGATGTGAGAGAGAAGCATCCAATGGCTGCCTCCCACATGAGCCCCACCTGCAACTGAGGTATGTGCCCTTGACCAGAATTGAACCTGGGATCCTACAGTCCCCAGGCTGATGCTCTATCTACTGAGCCAAATCAGCTAGGACTAAGGCCACATTCTTAATTATGAATAGACAGCTGTCATCACATAGCTTTGAGAAAATAATTTTGCATAAATGAGATAAACCAAAACCAAGAAACTTTTAAAAGAAATATAGAGAAAACAGGCAATAGAGACTAGAAAAAAAAATAAACCAATATAGTTAATATCCCCAGAAATATCAGAAAGTCCATTAAATTCATAAAAATAAGTACAAGGTGCATTAAAAAGGGGACATTTCATAAACAGAAAATACACTTGGAAGTAAGAAAAATATAATAACCACAGTAGAACATTCCTTTAGAGATAAAGTTAAGGATTTCTTCAGTGAGTAGAATGACTAGATAAAGAAGAGAAAAAGTAAGAATGAAGATGAGAAGTTTATGCAATAAATCTAGGTTCAATACCCAAAATGTTGGGGAGGGGGGTAAGTGGGAAGTGGGTGAGAGGAAAATAAGTTAGCTATCAGAGCAATGGTGCAAGGAGATTCTTAGATGAATGACATTTCTCACTCAAATAATGCATCTAGTTTTCATGACATGTAGTAAGAATTAACCCACTTGAAGTACACCAATGAAAAATTCCAGACCACTGAGATTAACCAGGTGACTCATATAAATATGGGCTCCCCTGTTTCGAATGGCTCATAGCAGGATTAAAGGGCCCATACACTTTCTTTCACCACTTCCTCAGCATCTTGGACCTTAATAGTATAGACTGCCTATCTGACTGATTAGCTCTTTCTAAGAAACTTCAATCATATCTCATTTTCTTGTGTACCTGGTATCCAGGGTAATTACCAGCTTATATGCCAGAATTTAGGCTCATTTACATACTGTTCAATATATCTCCTGACATGAATTCAGCACTTCCTAACCCTGTCAACACAAGGTTTTCTTTGATGTTTGCTTGAACTAATAATCTGTTATCAAAATCCATTGAAGCTTTCTGCAAAAAATAAAGCCTTAAATGGAGGATGAAGGTGCTATTTTCTCTCTCTTATTATATGTGTAATGAAGAGAAGTTGTATGAGGCCTTTGAATAACTTTTCATTACCACTTGTATATCACAGTTTCATGCTTCTCCCTGAAAAACTCAGCATCTGTGTTGCATATGTTTTTACCTTTATGCTTCAACCTTCCTGGTCACTATTCTTAATCAATGAAGTATTTCAACAGCCTGCTCACTGTTACTTATCTTCCAATATTCTCATTGTTCTTGATTTAAATATTTCTGCCCTCCACATTTTCAATGGTCTTGCCATCCATTCCACTTCAGCCATCTACTACCATATTCCTAGTCACTGTCATTGCTAATAACTATTACACATCTAAAGCCTCAATTTAAACACCCGACATTTGGGCTAAAAGAAGAAAACTGAAGGCTGATTTTAAACCTTCCTTTAATTATGTGAAGAATTCTCTCAAGAATATAATAACTAATCTTTTAAAATCATCGATGAGACTGTTTGGCACAATTTTGAAAAGATACTTAGAAGTTGAGTGACTTGGAACAACAAAAAATGTAGGCTTTGAAACCGAATATTTTTAGCATAGATTTTATTTAGTTTAATGCACAAATGCACAAAAACCTTTTCATTTAATGACTGCTTGATTTCTAAGAAGACATCAAGTAGATGTTCTGTGGTTTAGAAAAAACAGGATTGCCATTGCTATTGCAGATTGAGACAAAACTGAATAAGAAGACAATAAATCATGCTGTACTTGAACAAATTATATGCTTGCATTCAATTTTTAAAATTCCCAAGAAAGAGAAATAGGATGTTTCAGTTTGTTACAATGGGATTTATTCATCATATTCAACTACACACCTTAGAGAGCTGGAGTTAAATTATATAAATCTTGATGGAATTGTTTTAAGAGAAAATCTCAATATTGAGACCCTGATTATATTCAGAAAATTGTTTCTATTTAGACTGCCAAAATTGTGCAGCCTCTGTTGTGTTATTCTTTGTATGCTTAATCCTTGACTTAAATTAGTGTTAATTTAACGTTTATCCATTACATTTAGAAATACAATTAAGTGCTATCCTGAAAATAAATACCTAATGCTTTATTCTGAAGAATGTTCATGCTCACAGGTACATGAAAACAGGGGCTGTTAATTTGTAAATTGAAGTGCCATTTCCTCATAACTACGACAACCTACATATCGTTTTAATGAAAAAACGCCAGTATAAAGCTTACTAAGAATAAAACATGATGTAAATAAAAACACATTTTTACATTATATATTTTAATTGGTAGCCTGCAGAGCTATGATAACTGATTTTTGTCATTTAAGAAGTTGCTATCCTCGACAGGTGTTGCTCAGTTAGTTGAGGGTTGTCCCAGGCACCAAGAGGTTACATTTTGGATTCCTGGTCAGGGCACATGCCGGAGTTGTGGGCTTGATCCCCAGTAGGATAAAAAAAAATCCTTATTTTATTAAAGCAGCAGGAGGCCGAGTGATGTTTCTCTCTCACCAATGTTTCTATCTCTTCCTCTTCCTTCCTCTCTCTCAAAAACCAATAAAAACATATTTTAAAAAGAAGTTGCTATAAATGACTCTGTAAAGTTTGTATTATTTAAGTCTTTATTACTTGCTATGATATCGTGTGGGTATATCACTTATCAAATTGTAAGTTTTTGTGTGCTATCTCAGGTTAAAATGAAAGCATTAGTCAAAGCTTATATGGATTTTATTATGATCAATGTGTTTGAGCTTTAGATAAATGTGGCACAAAAAATCCTTATTTTATTAAATCAACATGATAAAGAAAATAATGAAAATAAACTTTTATACGGGTTTTTCCTTCCATTAAATGAACACATTTTAACTTAAGAAAAATAAGAGTTAATACTTGATTACAAAAATTATAGTAAATATTCAAATTTAACGTTACATATCTTAAATTAGCTGATAACTTTGCAGTATGATGTATCATGTACTATTAGAAATTATAAAAAGAGTGACTCAAATTCAATTCCTGCTTCTTTAAGCAAATACTGATTGTTTCATAGTTATTTTTGTAGTTTAGTTTTCATCAGTATTGGAAGAAAATTAAATATAGGTATCTTTTGAAAATGATGGCAAAATGTACTCAAGTCAATTAAATATGCTGTTATAAAATACCTTTTTTTCTATAATCTGGAGTAGACATTATCAAATATTATTTTTGGCATACTTTTTTGAAGACCCATTGTGTTAATATTTAGAAATTGTTGCTCATGTTGGCTCAAAGAGCAATTATATTTCTGAATAGGCCCCTAACAGATTTCACATCCATGATAAAGCCAGCAGCATATTTATCCATCTTCATAATCAAGTGTAAGCTAATAGCTGATGGGTGTGCTTATGCATGCATAAATGATGCTTTAATCCCTTGCATCTGTTCATATTAATAATGATAATTCTTAAACAGTGATTTTCATCTTTAAAAGTGTTACAAATGCCAACTAATTAATTAATCCCTTAAGTGCTTAATTGCATATGGATAATTAAACACAGTCTATGCTAGCAAAGCTTATAGGGCAAAAATTAAAAGGGAAATCAAACTGAGCTTATTTTCTAGCCAATGGGTTGAGAATGCAATTTTTATACATTTGAGTAGAAACATCCTCTCTAGTCTCATTTTTGAAAATACCCTTTGCAGAAAAGCATTTCCACAATATTATATAATTACTCCTATTTTTAAGAATTACAAAGAACATTAGTATATTAGAGCTGCTGAGAAATACATATATATGTATACTGTTTTTTATTTAGTATATACATATACTATTTTAGTATATATGCATATTATTATTATTATTTATGTGTGTGAATCACAAAAGATACTTGGTCTTTGAATCTCTTTTTTATAAAACTCAGCTATATCCCTGGGATGAGTTTTGCTGGGAAAGGCTTTTAGAAATGATGCAATTTGTTTTATGATACCTCTCAAGGACGCAGAAGATTATTAGAGTTATGATTCTTTTTTATAATTTGGTTTTATGGCCTTTAGTATTCAAAAGAATTCTCAAGTGTTCTTTCTTCAAAATGGTTCCGAATATCATTTCAGAAATAATATGAGGAAATTTATGAAATCAAAACACATACTGTCATTGACCTATAATAATGTTTCAACACTACAACACTAAATTGTCTGCTACCAGTGTTTCTAAATGAAGACAGGTTTTGGCATATTAGTTGGGATATTTATTCATTGTGAAGGATTTCATTACACTGTACAGTAGGTTTAATATCCTTGACCCTGTTCCCAACTTCTTTCTTGCTTTCATACTTGAATATAGACTGCCAACTATTATTTAATAATTGTTAGCATGTCTTGTCTCCTCAATGTGTCTATGTATCTAGGACTCATGTCTCATAAACATCTGGCAGCCTGAATAGTTTGATGCATACAGTATTTACTCACTAAAGAGTACTGATTATTGATACATAGTATTTACATATTTTCTAGACAACTAAGGGTACAGCTACCACTTTTTTGTCACATCATTTTGTAAAGGTATATATATATATTGGGACAAGAACATCTACTTCAAAATCAAAACATTATTATTAACCAGAGATAAAATCAACTTTAATTTTGTAAATATGGGGATTTCAGAGATATGGGACCTAAAGAATGAGCAAAGCAAGCAGCTTTTATAGTTTTTTGGTTAAAAAAATATTGTGAGCCCAGTAAGTGTAGCTCAGTGGTGAGCATGGACCTATGAACCAGGAGGTCACAGTTCAATTCAGGGCACATGCCCGGGTTGTGGGCTTGATCTCCAGGAGGGGGGTACAGGGGACAGCAGATCAATGATTCCCATTATTGATGTTGCTATCTCTCTCCCTCTCTAGAATCAGTAAAAAATACTTTTTAAAGTTGTGAGAATTTGACAGAACAAAGAAACTTAAGCTTTGATGTTTAATTAGTGAGGGATCTAAGCAGAATTTGGGCTTGTGATGGTCAATTATTAAAGAAGTAATAGAATTTGTGTCAACAAACTGAGTTTCCTATCTCTGTTGTTAAGGATATCTCTCTATATCCTGTTGCAAGAAGTGTACTTTTTATGTGGAAGATTTATTTCCTGTTTTCAGAGGGACAAAGAAGAACCATAGTGTCCTTCTTGCACCAGCTATTTCTTATGAAAATTTAATTATAAATAATCAACATGTCAAAGTAGCAAATTTCCTTGACAAGGGGTACATACTTAATGTGGGATTGAGACTGTGTTCTATAAGACACAATTTTCCTTACCTTTTTTATACACTCATTCGGTCTTTCCTACCAATTTTTTAAATATTAGTATGAGTTATTTCTTATTGTGCTTATTTTTTCTATATTAATCATGATAAAAACCTTTACATTTTTAGCTGTATATGTGAATAACTTTAGTACAAAAATTCATGATGAACAAATGATCTACTGGTATGTTATCAATGACCTCTTAGAAAATTGTCCTTTTTTCATGAACATAATAAAAAAAGACTATTACTGCCTGGAAATATATCGTATCATTTTCTCTATAACAATAATTTATATAAATTAAGTTTGTTAAATATTCAAACTCAACAGTGACCAAGAAATTTTGAAAAAAGTGGTCAGAATGATTGGGGTCATCAGTCAATTCAAATCAACTGAGTTGAAGAATAAAACCAGATTAAAAAATTCTGTGATAGTAAAGTGTGTAAAGGAGTTTCTAATCTCATGATATATAATTTGGAAAAGTAGTTAAGGATGCAAAAGGCCGGCTTTGAGAGTACTGCTTATCTGTACTCTTTGTAATGTACTGTCTAATTTTCCGCTATTAAATCAGTTGCTTTATGGTATGGCAATGCCAACATTTGGGAGACATTAACTACCTGGGGTTTGATGATTTGGAGCAAGAGTGTAAATAATTTATTCTAAACCTATCTGTGATTGAAACATATTGAGTATTAAGAAAAACAAAAACAACAACAAAACAAACAAGCAAAAAACTTCTTTAGACTGATCAGGCAATTAAGGACGGATTTAATTTTTCTAAAGTGGAACATCATGACATGACAATATGGTAAAGATCAATGGGAAAAGAGAAGAGGTATAGCTATTTGGTCCAGAAATTTCCAGAAACTGTCTGGTATTCTATCAGTATGGCTGTACATTCTATTTTTTCAGCAGTAAATTGGAACTAACAATAAAATCTACTTCATAGGATTACTGTGAAAATGAATTAAGATAATATATGTAAATTATTTTAATTAGTAAGGACTACATTAAGTGCCTTATTAAAATAAGTTATCAATAAATAGAGGCCCGGTGCCATGACAATTTGTGCACTCGGGTCCCTCAGCCCAGCCTGTGCCTTCTTGTAGTCCGGGACTCCTCGGGGGATGACCAACTGATAGCTTAGGCCCACTTCCTGGGGGATCAGGCCTAAGCTGGCAGTCAAACATCCCTCTGGTAGCCCGGGATCCCTCAGGGGATGTCCGACTAACAGGGAGCAGGCCTAAGCCATTAGTCAGACATCCTTAGCCCTGCTGCAGAGGCAGGAGAGGATCCTGCCACCACCACTGCGCTGGCCAGCCATGAGCCAGCTTCTGGCTGAGCAGTGCTCCCCTTCCAGAAGCGCACTAACCACCAGGGGGCAGCTCCTGCGTTGAACATCTTGCCCCCTGGTGGTCAATGTGTGTCACAGCGAACGGTTGTTCCCAGTCATTCTGCCCTTAGGGTCAAATTGCATATTACCCTTTTATTATATAGGATATTATTATGCACAGTTATAGAATGAAACTTGCGAGGGGGTTTTGCTAGCCAAAGGATCTTTTCTATCTTCCATAAATCTTCTGTAGATGAGAAATTATGACATTGTAACCCACTCTGTGTGTTAAATAAATCACTATTTAAAATTAAAAATACCTATTTGGAAAAAAAGATATCAACTTCTTTAATATAACTTCATGGGAAAGGTATATTTAAACTCTTTCTCAATTGATGGTAATTCAGAGCATTTTTTTGAGTTTAAAAGTTTGAGACATTAATAAAGCTGTGCAAATTACAGTCTAATATTTTGGAAAATGTTGGCAATCTACTGTCACTGGTTAAATAGAAGAAGGCTAGAAAGGACAGAAATCATTAAAAATAAATCTAAAATGTTTCAGGGAAAAATTAAAATATGGCTATTTTTAAGACCCATATAATGCACTAGAGATAGGAGTAGCAACGGTCAAAGATTAAACAGAATTTTGTTTCTCCCTATACATTTCTCCCTTAACTCTGAGACTTTAAAGCAGAAGAAGAAAAATATACATAAATTTAGGAGGAACTTTGTTGTGCGAATAAATTTCCTTAAGGCAATATCCTTTTTAAAATGTATTTTAAAAATTCCTTAATGTAGGAAAACGGTTTACTTAAATGGCACATGTACCCACAATTTTGCACATGCATTTTATAGGTACGAATACTATATGTACATACAAGATAACCTTATTTATAAACTTTAAAACTGGCAAATATTTAACATGAAAGTGCACATATTCTAGGTTCCACAGGTGAGTTAGTAAATACTGTGTATTAGTGATTTAGCACAATAAGAACATCATAATATTAATGATGATATGTTGACACCTCACTCAGATATATTTTAAGATGAAATAAAATTAACATTTTTATACATATAAAAGGATATTCATTTAATAAAAATATTGATATTAATATAATTATAATACCAAAAACAAAATGCTGGAAATAATATTAAATTTATTTTTAACACAAAATATAGCTAAAATAATCATTATTGTACTAGAGGCCTGGTTTACAAAATTCATGCACTGGGGCGGGGGAGGTCCCTCAGCTTGGCCTGTGCCCTCGTGCAGTCCGGGGCTCTTACAGTTCAGGACCCTTCCAGCTTCTGGCTGAGCAGCACTCTCACTATGGGAGCACACTGACCACCACGGGGCAGCTCCTGCATTGAGCATCTGCTCCTGGTGGTCAGTGAGCATCCTAGTGACCGGTTGTTCCACTGGTTGTTCTGCCCTTTGGTAAATTTGCATATTAGGTTTTTATTATATAGAATGTTATTGGGAAGTTTTAAATTAGGTGGTATATAAATGCCTTATAGCATTCTCTCCATCTTCCTGGAGTAATCTAATGGTCCATAGGAATTTTCCTTTCCCTTTACATGCTGGGAAATTGCAACCTTAAGGAAAATAAAAGCTTTCTCAATTTGAATTGCTTTCAGAGCCCTGCCATTTTGCTAATTACTCTACCATGCTCCTCTCTCTGACATTTTGTCAGTTTTACTCAGGTAATGGTTGCATATATTATTGAAAATTTAGTTCTGAAAGTCTAATCTGATACATTTACATAACTGTTGATTGCAAATCAAGTCTCTGAGGAGGAGGTAGAATGGCAAACTAAGCAGCTAAATCTTATCTCAGCCATCCTTCTTGTAATAATTCCTTAACATAGGAAACAGTAAATAGTAATTGCCTACTTGAACTATCCTATATAATAAAGAGTTAATATGCTAATGGTCATGATGCCTTCACGCAGTAACGACTGTTCAGCAGGAGGCTGCGTGCGCGGTGGGGGTGGAGCTGCCGCCTTGCTCCGGAGACAGGGCGGAAATGGGGAGGCACCCAGAGGAGGCGGGACCATCCCGTGGCTGGGAGGGCGGGGGTGAGAGCCCAGAGTGCCCCCCTCACCAGTCCTAAGCCACCCACCGCTCCCACTCAGAGTGCCTTGCCACTCACCTGCCAGGGAAAGGAGTGCAGCGTGCACACCACCAGGAAGCAGCACTCAAAACTACAGCAGGCTCTAGGCTTCCATGCTCTCCTCTGGCGCCATGACAGGGTGGAGCCGCCGCATTGCTCTGGAGAAGGGGCGGAACCAGCAAGGCACCTGAAGGAGGCAGGACCAGCCTGAGGTGACTCACTGGACTGAAGGTGGGGCTTGAAGCAGCCAGAGAAGGCCAGAGGGGTCGGTGGCCCGGCCAGGCGCAATGGAGCTCTGGGTGGAGAGGTTAGGGTATCAAGGCGGGGCGGGTGTGTGATGTGTGTGTGGGTGGGTGGGTGGGGCCAGACAATTTCACATGCTGGGCCTCTAGTTTAATCATATTTAATTCATTAGGTTCATTATTAAACTGTGGCGTTATGACATTTCTCTGGAATGAGCTACTTCTATTGCATTCTTGAAAAAGCTACATCCAAAATGTCAATAAACCTGTTGGTACAGATTTCTATTAGATTTTTTCCAAAGCCTGTAGGTCTCTTAGATACACATTTTTAATAGTAAAGTTAATTTTAAGAACAGATTTTATATTGATAAGCTTTTAAATATTGCTTATGTAAAATAATACTGAACAAAAACTACATTGTGGTTTATCTAGTTTAATATATATGTGATTATTTAGCAGAGTAAAAGAAAGCAGAAGCATAAGTAATTAAAATTTTCCATATTTCTTTGTGTTTGATGCTTTTTTTCTTTCCTAAATTTGCATGGATTAATGGTCAAAGTAGATTAACAAGTGAGTCTATTAGAGTGATAAGGTTTTATGCGACGCTCATTTCAGATTTTGCAAAATTCCCTGCTAAAATGAATTTGAGAGTGAGACAGGGATGTCAGATCAAAATGACATCTAAGTCTTTCTTTCTTAAATTGCAGACAAAGAGAGATTAGCCTTTCCTCTCCCAGTCCTAACTGCAAATGGCAAAGTTAGAGCAAAGGGCAAAGAGAACTGAACAGGCCCTCAGAAGCTAGTCCTGCCTAAGTTTCATCTTCCAGGCCTGAGCATGAAAGACCAACACAGCCACAGATCCTCAGTAGAGATTGCTCACTGCTTTCAGACCTAATGTTTCTGCTCCCAAATTAAGTGGTGGTATCAACCAACAGTTGCTGGATCCACAGAAGAGACCAATTATTTCATTTCTCATTCCATAGGAAGCACTAGGTGTAAGGAAGTAGATGGAAGTAACACCCTCTTTAGAACAAGGAATGGCAAGATTAGCTTCTTAAAATATGTTTACAATTTTATTTTCTATTTTATTTATTTATTAAAATAAATACCCAAAGAAAATGTAGGAGAATGTCAATGATTTCTGAGGGTTTATTTACTTATTTATTTTGACAACTAAAACAAAACTATAAGTCAATAGTGTTTTCTATCATTGAAGAAGAAGATATTCCATCATAACCTAGAGAGCAGTGATAACCCAGATTGTTATATTTAGTACAGAGTTTAAATATTGTCAAAATTAAATTGTTATAATTAAACTGTATTATTTCACAACTTCCTATTCAAAGCTGTCACCTAAGTGCACTGCATGTCAGTTCAGGTAACCATGGAAAAAGTAAAATTAAGAGCTAATTTAAAAAGTCACTTACAAATATAGACAATTGGAAATCTGTTCATTAAAATGCTTCAGAGGGATTCTTGAATGGAATCAGATGAAGGTATAATTGCAATAAGGCCAGGCAAATAAGAACAACATAACAGTATGTGCTGGTGTGTGAATATTAGCAACAAGGAGGTTTAGTAGTAATTAACAGTGTTCTTTCCAAATTATGAAAGGTTTAACCTTATATGTTACACATTCCTTTAAGGAAAATCATAGAAGGTACGACCACCATTTTTATGAAGAAGAAGAGGAAAAGGTTTTCTTTGGAAATTCACACCATTTATAGTCAAGAGGGACTTTGACATTAGAAAGCACTAGATTTGAACCCTACCACTTTACAAACTGTGTTGCTTTGTACAAGTTACCTAATTACATTTAAAATAAATAAAAAAACTTGGGTCACATGGGATAGTCAGTCTTTTCTCATTTTTTTTTATCAGCTGAGAGATATTAGCTAAATTATTTCTGAGTGTTAATTTTCTCATCTGATAATTGGGATAACACGTATTTACCATACAACAATCATCTATATATATAAAAAGCCAGTGACAGGAACACCGTAATGACCAGAATGACCGGTCACTATGATGCCCACTGTGGCCAGCGAACTGGCCCAATCCAGGGGTGGGGCTGGTGGCCAATCTCCTGTAGCCCCTCCCCCTGGCCGGTCCCACCCCAGATTGACTCCCCCTCCCTGATCAGGGGCAGGGACACTGACCAACTGCCTGTGGCCCCTTCCCCGAGCCGGCCCTGCCCCCAATGGGCCCCCACCACCCCAATCAGGAGTGGGGCTCACCAGCCAACTGCCCTCGGCCCCTCCCACCAGCCAGCCTGACCACGATCAGGACCCAATAGGGGCGGGCCAGCTGGCCAACCTCCCACTATTTCCTCCTCCCGACAGGCCCGTCCCTGATCCGCCCCAATTGGGGCTGGGCCGGCTGGACCCAACCCATGCACGAATTCATGCACTGGGCCACTAGTATCTGATAAAATTAGTCAAATTTCAGGGATGTTGTGAAAATAAATGTGATTAAATATGTAAAATACATTATTCTATGATTTAATGGATATTGTTAATCTCTCTCTATCCCCATTAATTATTTTCCTTAAGACAAAAAAAGGGAAAATATTAAAATTTTTGTGATGATGGTATCATAAAACCCAAGAAAACAGTATTTTCACATATGGCTGATGGGCATGTAATTCTTACAATTGGAAAAGCAATATGACAATTCTATTCCTTTGTATATTCCCCAGTGATTTCAAAACATGTTAACACAAAATCTTGAACATGAATGTTCATAAGATTACTATGTATAATAGTTGAAAGTGCAAACACTTCAAATGCCCATCAAGTTATGAGCAGATAGATAAACAAAAGTGGTGCATCAATACAGTGGTATATTATTCAGACACGAAAAGGAATAGTACTGATACTTGCTATACTGTAGGTGAATCTTGAAACCTTATAATAAGTGAAAGAAGCCAGATGCAAAAGACCACATATTATATCATGTCATTTTTATGAAATGTCTAGAAGACAAATCTAAATCTATAGAAACAAGAAGTAGGCTACTGGTTGCCAGGGCCTTCAGGGAGGAGGAATGGGGAGTGATTGCTAATGGACATGGGGCTTCTTTGGGGGCTGAAGAAAATATCTGAAATTAAACAGTGATGATGATCGCACAATTTTGTGACTATTCTAAAAAATCATTGAATTGATACTTTGAAAGGGTGAATTACTCTTACCTGTGAACCTATCTTATAGAAATAAATTATCATCAAGTGAAAAAAAAAAAAAAAGGAGTGAGATATTTGTCATGGCAAGTAGTTGATAACAACATGTATGACTGTCAAAAACCTTTCAAATATATTTTAAAAATAAAATAACAAAATTGTTAGTGTGCTTATTCTCTATCATGTGCTGGCTAAGCACTTTGCATGTATTGTCTTTTCATTAATCTTATCACTTTTTTTTTTTTGGTAGATACTCATTAATTTCTTCATTGTATAGAAGAGATTACTAAAGCATAAGAGACAAGGATATGCCAAAAGTGACATTTTTGTATTCTAGATCTCAGTCTACTTCCACAGTGTGAAAAATGAAGTCCTGCCATGCAGAGTAAGTGGGTTCTGTGCGTATTGTTTGTAGGGATGTCCAGGCTAACATACTGGGAAGCAATAGAGCATTGCAATTAAAATCATGGGTTCTGAAGCCATAGAGCCTTAGTTTATATCCCAACTTTGACATGAACTGGCTCAGTCATTGGGCAAAGTATTAATTTCACTGTGCCTGAGTTTTCTTCATAATCAATGACATGGGGATAATAATACCTAAGTCATAGGGTTGTTTTTATTATTAAATGAAATAATTGAAGTGCTTAGCAAAAATTGGAATATAGTAGGCCCTAAGTGAGGGGTAGTTGTATATGTCAATTTGGCTAGGTGATGGTATACAGACATTTAGTTAAATATTATTCTGGATGTTTCTCTGAAGGTATTTTTTAGGTAAGATTAGCATTTAAATCAGTTGACTTTGAGTAAGCAGATTACTAGATTATCTCCCATAATGTGGGTGACTCTCATCTAATTAGTCAAAGGTCTTAATAGTAGGAAGATTGACTTAGCTGGAGAAATATGAAATTCTGCAATAGACTGCCATTAGATCAAACTGTAACTCTTACTTGGGTCTCCAGCTAATTGGCCAACCTTGTAAATTTTGAATTAATAACCCTAAATATGAACGAATGCCTTAAAATAACTCTTTCTCTCTTTAAACACATACACATGCACACACCCACCCACTCTATTGATTCTGTTACTCTGAAGAACTCTGAATAATACACCCTAATAAAGTTCTTTCTTATTAAGAACGAAAAATGCAAATTGCCAAAATATGGTTTATAATCTCATTTTTCTTAAGAAAAAGTTTGTGTTTATACATATACGTTTTTCTTATACTTAGAGAAAAATGTAGAGATGAATATGGAATTGAATTGTAGAGAAGTAGACTTGGACTTCATATTTTTATACATTAGTGTGGCCTAGTTTCATTCATTAAGCATATGTGGCTTTTGTAGTTTGAAAGGAAATTTCAATAAAATATTTAGACATTTTTAAAAAGATTTAAAAACCAACAAAGAAACGACAATAATCACAAACAAAGCATCTGGAAAGCATCATTATAATCCCTACAATGTGAATTTGGAGGTACAGTTACCCAGTTGGGAAATGAAATTAACAGTTGCTAGGCAAAAGGAAGGGCATAGTTGTGTCATGGTCCAAACATGGACATAAAACGAATTTAATACTAAAAGCCTTTTTTTCTTTTTTGTCTTAGCTTGTTTCCCAAATACTATTTGAATTTTGAATGATTTTTGAAAGTTCTTTGGAGTTTCTTAATGTATAGAATAGTGTCTAAATTGAAACTGACAGTCGGAATGCCTATTTGACCTGTCTGTATGAGTGAATTCAACAACTAAATAAAATCACTTCAGCTAATGTTTTTATTTTTATAACATTTATTTTATTGAGATTTGCACAATCTTTCTAAAATGCATTTCTAATAAGGTGGTAATATTTCTAAGAAATAAATGATTTTTCCTTTAGGTTTGGAAGGTCTCTATTTTTTTGCCTTAGTCCATATCTAAAGAGTAATTTCTAGTGCAAGTCTTGCTAAAAGTCATATAGCAAATTGATAGCAAAGCCACAAATAGAACCTAGTAATTCTTTTTTTCAGGTCCAGACTTTAATCATTGAACCAGACGAGTTGCCACTTTCTCTGACTGATTACTCTTAGCATTTAATCCTTCTTCCAAGATTCCCATTTATAGAGGTGACATAACTCAACATTTCTGCATGGCTCACATGTCAGACAAAGGCAAGTGTGGGATTAATTTGAGGAGGATAACAATAATTACAAAACTAAAATGGTTTTGGAGATTAAACCCAAAATATGCTTGATATTTTCCAATGGAAAACTGCCAAGAAAATGACAAAAATGTTCAGTCTGTCACTGCAACAATCCTGTACCTCACTTATTCTATCAAATGCACAGAGTGGTTGGGAAATAGATGGCAAGAGTTTATTTACCAAAGATGCTGATGCATAAAGACATATTCGAGAATACATTTCTATCAGCCTGAGGGCTAATGCCCTGAAACCTGCATGGGCTAACCATTCTATATTCTGAAATGAGTACCCTATTCCTCATGGAATAGCATAGGAAGTGCAATAGCCAGTAACACACAACACAGTGGCCAACACGCATATCAGGGTGCTCTGAATATTCTGAAGGGAGTGAGCATAACTTCTTCTTCCTGAATTGAAATTAGGGATGGCTGTTGCTTCTTATTCACAAGATTAGGGCTTGATGCTATTCATTTCCCCCCCATAAACAACAAGTGGAGCTGCATAAAATGCTATTAAGGAGAAGTACTTTTCAAATTGAGTGATTTCTTGTTTGTAATAGAGGTGAGAAAAGATAGAAGCAGATTCTTTTCTTTCTTTTTCTTAAAATAATTTACTCTGCATTCATCCATCCTACTTAATAGCTCAGAAAATTAAAACACTGGTCTGAATATTCACAGTAAAACAACTAATGTCTGATTAAATCTCTAATAAATTGAAATTGGGAAAGAGATCCAATATCGTCCAGATATTAAACTGCATTTTACTTATTTTTAGAAACACTCTCATAATATAGTGTCTGTGTGTAGTTATATGTGTGTGTGCACTCTATTTTTCTACTATGTTCTAGTCTAGAAGATAAAATGTATATGAGCAGATAATAGTTGCAGACTCTTAAGTATATGAATTGGAAACAATTCATGTGAATACATATCTTGTGAGGGTCAATTCCTATGTCACTGATCTGATCACTGTTGTTTTATGTAAAGATAATTAGGAACAAATCCGTGTAAATTCCACCTTTGAAAGAGATTCTGCTTAAGTGCAGTATCCAAAATGGATATCATAATTGTACTAGTTTCCATAGTTATCCTTAGTAATATCAAAAAGATTTCTATCACAAAGCTCTAGTAAACTTAAAAAAAAAAAGATTGAAATCACATGGAGGTATATATATATATATATATATATATATATATATATATATATATATATGTATATACAGTGTAAATAATTTAAGTAGGTTTAATATTTCAAATATTTCATAAGTATCTATATAACAAATTCCTGAACCTCTTAGCCAATTTTATTTTATTTGTGGAAATGTCTATGAAACTACCAATCATTTTCTTCCTTTGAATCCTCTTCTGCATCTCACGATGCAATTCATGGTGATTTCATGTTATTTCAAATCCCACTCATTGTTACATTTAAATGGTCATATTCCTGTTTTTTGCTTTGTTTAAAAACTAATATGTATTCCTTAAATACCATATTCTAGGTTCCACTGTCAATCCTGTTTTATGCATGACATTTAATAAAGTCCTGTCCTCAGAGAGTCTACCTTTCTTTTAGAGTTTGGTGGGGAAGATCAAAAGGCTTTTTGTTTTGTTTTGTTTTTGTTTGTTTGTTTGTTTTTACAAAATCTGTTCTTGATGCTGATGCATATCAAAATAACAAAGAGAAGTAGATAGTTTAATAAATACATTTTGAATTTAGAAAAATGAGTTAGGCCTTCAGAATAAACATCAAAGTCAAGCTCTAGAGCTACTAAATTTATAGGTATAGAAGATAAGAGGCCAGTAAAGGGGATGGCATTGGGAGGCAGGAGTAAAATGTGTTCCACAGCCAAGGAAAGTTAATACAGGAAGACAGGAGTAATGAGCTGTATAGAATATCGCTAAAGTCCAATACCTTAAAGGCTTAGAATTAGCCATTGGATTTGACTTAGTAAAGGGGTTATGAAGTTGGTAAAAACTGTTTCAATGAAGGAGTGAAGAGAAAGCCTTATTATTGTAAATGGAGGAATAAAAAAGACAAGGATGTGATGAAACATATAAACAATTTTTTCATTCAGTTTTGCAATAAAGAGAAGAGAGAAATGGAAAAATAATTGAAGAGCTACTTAAAGTCAAGACTTTTGCTTTTTTTAAATTGCTGAATGCTATAATTAAGAACTGCTGTCAGCACACACAAAAGTGAAAATAATAAATATCCTGCTCTCAGAGAACTCTGTATATATGCAAAATTATTTGCATTATTCACATTAATGTCACATAAAAAGAGATGATTAGTTTTGATAGAACTGGACTGGGAGTTTTTCTTTTGTTGGCCTCTATAATTTTTTATCTTCAATTATTTAGAAGACAATGTAGAAAATGCAGAAAAGCAATTACTCATGGAAGTTTGAACAATACATATTTAAAATATAATTTTAACTTTATTATATATTACTCAAGTAAATACAGTAATACAACAGTTTTCACATTAGCACTTATTCTGTAATTCTTTAAAGTATTATGAATTCCCTTTTATTATCCATGATTGTGGGGTAGGTAAAGGGCTTTTATGTTATTCTCTATTCCATTCTATTCTAGAAAAAAATTCCTCAGAGAATAAGTAGAGTTTGCAACCTTAAGGGGAATTTATTAGGTATATTAAGAGAAAAATGCAGTGAAATTTATGTACATAAATGCATTTCATTTAACTAACATTTGTTATAATTGCTTTTAAACAGAAACATAAAACTTTTTACAATTTTGTCTACATAAAGATATAGTTTTATTTTAATATTATTTTATAAAACTTTGTCAGTGAATACCTGATTATATTTTTTCATCATAAAGTATGAGATTCAGAGCCTAATTCAGGCCAGAGGAACAAGAAAAATGTGCTGGCTTATTTATGATTAACATGGACCATTATATCTTTCAGATGGACTTTAGCTTTTTTTGTTTGTTTGTTTTTAGCAATTCCATTACTGAGGTATTTTTTCAACAAAGTTAATAATTACTTTTTATAGTCTTCCACATAGTATTTTAAGGGAAAGCATTCATTACGATATATTGAATATAAGTCAGTCACTGTATGTTTTCTGAGTGATTTCCAGAAAATTTTAAGTTCTGTATGCAAGAGAGATTTTTCAGCCTTAAAAGACTTTTGTTTGGATGCTTCCTATGATGTTACAATGAGATGGGGATAATGTAATTTCTGGACTAGTAACATCACCAGCATCTATGAAGTTGTTAGAGATATAAATTCTCAAGTTCCTCACAAGCCTAATAAATCAGAAATTCTAGTGGCAAGAACCAGGAATTTGTCATGTCTCAAGCCCTTCAGGTCATTCTAATGCATGCTAAACTTTGAGATACTTTGCACAAAGGGAAACCATAATATAATTAAATAAGATAAAATATTGTAAAGCTATTTTCAAAAATATGAACTGCATTAAGATTTACTGTTTTGGGTCCTGGCCAGGTAGCTCATTTGGTTAGAGCATCCTCTGGATATGCCAAGGATATGGGTCCAATCCCTGGTCAGGGCACATACAAGAAGCAACTAACAAATAAATGGAACAACAAATATTTCTCTCTCTTTCTCTCTCTCTCTCTCTCTCTCTCTCTCTCTCTCTCTCTCTCTCTATATCTATCTCCCTTTCTCTCCAAAAAATTTAAAAAATACCCCCTTTTTAGGCCTGGGTCACCCCCAACTTCCCTTCCCTGCAGGCCTGGTCACCCCCTACTTCCTTCCTCTGCCAGCCTGGTCACCCCTAACTGCCCTCCCCTGCAGGCTTGATCACCCCCAACTGCCCTCCCTTGCAGGCTTGGTCCCTCACAACTGCCCTCCCCTGCTGGCCATCTTGTGGCAGTCATCTTGTGTCCACATGGGGGCAGGATCTTTGACCACATAGGGGTAGTCATCTTGTGTGTTGGAGTGATGGTCAATTTGCATATTACTCTTTTATTAGATAAGATAGAGGCCTGGTGCATGGGTGGGGGCCAGCTGGTTTGCCCTGAAGGGTGGCCAGGATCAGGGTGGGGGTTCCCTTGGGGCGTGCGGTGGCCTGGGCGAGGGACCTGTGGTGGTTTGCAGGCCAGCCATGACCCCTAGCCACCCAAGTGGAGGCCCTGGGATCTGGGATTTATTTATCTTCTACAATTGAAACTTTGTAGCCTGAGTGGAGGCCAGGGCAGGCCAGGAAGTTTGTCTTCCTCCATTGCGAGGGAAACCCAAGCCTCCTGCTCTCTCCGTGGCCGCAGCCATTTTTGTTGGGATTCATTTATCTTCTATAATTGAAACTTTGTAGCCTTGAGTGAAGGCCAGGGCTGGCCAGAGCAGGTGGAAAGCTTGGCTTCCTCCATCGCCAGGGAAACCCAAGCCTCCTGCTTGCTCAGTGTCTGGCCACCAGCTTGGGTGAGTTAATTTGCATACTTGC
Organism: Ia io; assembly: GCA_025583905.1. NCBI lineage: Eukaryota > Metazoa > Chordata > Mammalia > Chiroptera > Vespertilionidae > Ia > Ia io. The sequence goes on from JAJQQW010000003.1 coordinate 55,323,429, forward strand.
TCCTGATTGGCTGGTGGGAGTGGCTTGTGGTGTAGCAGAGTGATGGTTGATTTGCATGTTTCTCTTTTATTAGTGTAGATACCCAAAATATTACAATCTGTGTTCATCACAGTGAAATAGGTATATTTTTTATTTTTTGTTTTTGTTTTTCTTTTTTTTTTTTTCAAAATATATTTTATTGATTTTTTACAGAGAGGAAGAGAGAGGGATAGAGAGTTAGAAACATCTATGAGAGAGAAACATTGATCAGCTGCCTCTTGCACACCCCCTACTGGGGATGTGCCCGCAACCAAGGTACATGCCCTTGACCGGAATCGAACCTGGGACCCTTGAGTCCGCAGGCTGACGCTCTCCACTGAGCCAAACCGGTTTCGGCTATTTTTTGTTTTTCTACTCAGCTGTTTTCTGTGACACACACTAAACACTGGAAGCTAGGATCCAGGCTCAAAACTTAATTAAAAGTTCTCTGATCTTACTTCTTGTAAGTTATATGCTAACTTTGGAAGTCTGAGGAGTTTCAGAGGTAGAATGTAAGGCCATGCCTGTTACCATTAGGATGCAGTCTCCTTTGTCTCTTTAACAATTTTACTCTGAAGACAATGGAATATAGCAAGAGTATACTTTGGTACTTACCTAATGGAAAGTAACAAAAATGGAAAAAGTAACATTGTTTGATGTTACAGGAGCTTCTCCATATAGAAGGATCCTGAAACACAGTTTAGAATTAGCATACTGAGGCCTTCAATAGGACAGCTCTTCCTCTTTGCTATTGTTTAGAGTGTGGAAGGAGTTTTGGTGGTAATAGGATCCACAACTTTAAGTGAATAAGCCTAACACACTAGTCAAGAAATAGTACGAAAAGGAAGCATCACTAATGTTAAGTGTACTACTAGAATTAATGGAAAATAATTCAGCTGAGAAGACTTTGTCAACGAGCAAATGACACATATCTACTTGACGGTTCAAAAAAATAACTGAAACATATTTTTACTTATCTGGAGTTCTTTCTGTAGCAAATGGATTACTATTAAGGGAAAACTAGTATTACAAATAATATAGCCTCATTTTTGTTCCCATACTGATATGGTCCACATGTATTAAATTTACAGAAAGTCCAGGTAGTCACCAGGCATTGTTAAATTGCAGTGGGATTGTGTCCCAAACCTAGTAATACCATTGTAATTTTCTAGTTACTAATAATAGGAAAGGTGCAAAGGGAAGGCCAGACATCATAGGCATGTCATTTGGGCAGCTTCACCAGGAAGTTGCAACTTTGCACCCCCTGGGAACCACCAGGCCATTCCCTGTAAAACACTGGGGCAGGCTATTCTCTGCAAAAGGAAAGATAAATGCATGCCCAGGATAGTTCAGTTGACATAACAGGGAAAGTAGGTGCCTATCAGTCAAGCCTGGGGAACCATGGATTGGCCAGGATAGGTGTGGCCACTGCAAGCACAGGAAAACTTGGGGACACATAAGCTCCTAACCAAAGGAGTTCTCTTTCTTATTGCTCTCTGCTCTTGTGCTCTTGGTGCACTCTTGGTTTCCTTGCATTCGCCCATTTTTCTTTCATAGCCATGTGGCATGCAGACCCCACATGCAATGGAGTGATGAACTGCAGGGGGAAACACAAGCTAAGCTCGCCTGATACTGGATTAGACCCAGCTCCAACCTGGCAAGGAAGCTCTGGACACTGGCTCTGGTATTAGCGCTACTGATGCCCCAGCTACATTTCCTCTATGACTGGACTAAGAGAAATGGGACTTTGGAAACTCAGGGGTGTAATTCCATACAAAAATAAAATCATTCTCCAGCGTGAGTCTCAGAAAATTTGTTTTCTTAGTATATTGCAAGAATTCCACCCCCAGCAGCTACAGGGGGAGAGAAGGCCCTGTCCCCTCCTTTAACAATAGTATAGTTTCCAGGATAATACTGACTAGTTCTTACTGTTAATGATATATATGATTAGACTTAAATGCAACCTTTGAACAGTCATTCAACTATGGCTTGACACCCCCCTCCCTGAATTAAATATATTATTTTATCATAAGGTATTACTTTTCCATTATCTGACTCTTCTCTTTGTTTTCCCTTTTAATATTAAAAGTATAAAAACACCCCCCTTTAATTTTGTAACCATTTACTCTCATAGTATCTATGTAGAAGAGAGGTGATATGGAGCTAAGCTGACCACCTTGGATGTTTGGGTGTGCCATAAGGAAAGAGTTTCTGTTGCCTACAACTAAGGATTTAAGAGACAGGAATTCCTCAAGGAGAATGTTAAGACTCAAATGTGGAGAAAACAACTTTTTTCTTTTCTTTTAAGGCAAGAGAGACCTGAGGAAGATATGAGATTCAAAATAAGGAACTGAGGGCCTCAAGGGCTGGACCAGACAAGATCTAGCTCTGTGAGACTGAAAAGCTCAGGGATGTGGTGTGTGTACATACAGAAACAATAGGTAACCAATCCATTAAATGTTTCTTCCAAATAGCAACATTGAAGAAGGCCCTCACAGGTAAAAAGAATAGTAACAATAATTTAGGTCTTGTGACTAATAGTACACTACCTTTCAGAAACAAAACTGTACATGTTATGAGAATTTCTATCACCTCACAGAGATAGATACATCCTAGCTTTAGAGATCTAGCCACACATATTTAATCCACTAAGATCTATTAAGTGAAAACAGCAGTAGCATATAGATAGTATTGTAGAAAGTTGACCTGCCTCTATAGATTAAGTCATGTATTTCCACACAATATCTAATGTTCAACATTAACTGTGAATGTAGAAGCAGATTGTTATTATTTTATAAAGACTTGTCTAAAATATTTATGATATGTTCCTTGGCCATGTTTTAAAACTATCATAAGCTACAGAGGCTAGAGATGAAATTATTATTCCTAATAAGTTTAAATTTCTGAAGATTGTACCTCCCCCAAAATGTGGCATTATATACTTGATTTGCATACTTTTTTTTTGTTGCTAAATGCATTAATATGCTTGCTAAAATGTCTTTCTTGTCTTTTCACACTTCATGATTTCATGCCAAATTAAATGCACTTTATAAAATAAATGATGAAACCATGCCTATCAAGGATGAACAGTGTCATTGAATATATATTTTACTTGTTTATTTTGTATGTCAAAGGGTAATTATTCTAATGTTATTGTAATTTCAAATAATAAAGCCATATATTGATAAGTCAGATACGAGTGACTAAGAATCACATTAACTAATCAATTACATTAGCTAGTTATCATTAAGCCAAATAGCTCGCAGAATGCTGACAAAGCTTAATATCAAGTAGTTGTCATAGACATCAACTCAATAAACCAATTTATTTTTAAGCTGTAGATAAACTGTTGATTTCAAAACCTACCTCATTGGATTCACCTTTGTAAATGTTGGAAACTAATGCCATAAAATTAAGGAGATGAACATGAATATTAAAGAAAAATATTACTAATAACTTTGTAAAATAGATCATAAATTTGAAAGGAAGGGAAAATGTCTATATCTTTCTGTACAGAACAGCAAAATATTACTATAAATGCCTAAAGGTTTATATTTACTAGCATTCTGAGAAAAACAACCTTTTTAGGAATAAAAGTCAAAATTTCTACACAGTAGATGTCTAAAGAAACAACACTTCTTCATGGGAAACTAGAAATAACAGTATTTTTCGAATATACTCCTTCAGGGTATATTTCCCATTTAACCATATTCCATCTCTAACTTTACTCTTCATGTTACTCCTATCCAGTCAAAGTTCCCTCATCAAATTTGCTATTTTCAAGGTCAAAACTTCTACTTTCCCAAACTCATTGGACACTTTACTTTAGCCATCTTAATCAGGTTCTAAACAACATCTGATACACTTGATCACTCTCTATTCAATGCCCCACATATGCATATATACATATATTTATAGACATATGCATATGCATAATATTTACATTGAATGAAATGCATGCAGTTATTCAGAGTTATTTACAGAATATGGCATAATATTGATACCTCAATGCTTTTAAAACATTTAGTAAATATATATACTATTTAAGATAAGTAGCTATATAATTTTACTAACACATTTTTTCTAAACTTTTCTAAAAAGATATGTTTATATTAAGTACTATTTCAACATGAAGGCAAAAAGAAAAATAGGTTTAGCTTCTTTAAGCCTAAATGTGGGTGTATGTGTATATATGTGATAAAGTGATAAAATTGCAGTTACCGAATTTTCTATTTTTATGTTGTGTATATGTTTCAGAATATAATTTTTTTCAAAAAGTTCCAAAAAATAAGTTTGTACTAAAAATCCTGAAATGTAAAGTGCTGCTAGAGAGGATTTCAAAACCCTGGAGTCTAAGCAAGGCCCCTATGATGGTATCGAAAATTATTCTTGGATTCTATAATCCAGAAAATATTCATATATGAAGTTTTATGCTCTATTTTCTTAAGTGTGGGAGAGAATAATAGTTTGTTGCTCTTAGCCAAATATAAATTGTTTCATTCCTTCATTTCTCCTGTAATTCAGTCAGAATTGTTGCTTTTGTGTTTTCTGATACCAGTATTTTGAATCCTAAGAAGACCTCAGTCTCCTTGGGACCCTGGACCTTCACTCATTAAGATTTGCAGCAGAGGATGTGGGGTAGATGGGGTCAATAGGGAAAAAGGGGATATCTGTAATACTTACCATAATAAATATAAATTTAAAAAATATCTGCAGTAATTTCTCACAAAGATACCTTTCCCTGAGACTTGTCAAGTCTCTTTTACTAAAAAAAGAGTTAAGTATTATCTTAGCCCTACTTTATCCATTTTCCTACTCTAAATAGCATTTATAATTCACTTCTATTTATTTCATGAAGGCAGTAACCAATATTGAATCACAAAACTCAATTAAATAAGCAGGGATTATTTATGGCAGGTTAGTATTCACTTAGGTCATAAATCAGAATCATGGGTCCTAATTCCAATATAACTCCTATTTATCTGTATAAACTTTTTTGAGCTATTTAAACTGGCATTAATGTACTGATATTAAAAACAAATAAAACTAAGTTAGCTTTTTAACTCTGATAGTTTTTGAGCTAATCAATAATTATAGTATATGTAAATAATATTGTATGTTATTTCCTTTTAAGATATTCTCAACAGTTAAAAGCATTCTAAAAATCATTCACAGCATTTCAAGCATATGCTCCCTTTGAAAATAATTAAGGCATTTGTCTGTTTTTGAAAATTTTTGAGGATAGTGAAAGAAAATAATTTGCTGTTTATATAATCCTAGAATTTGGTAAAAAAAAATCCATCTGTGCTTTGTAAGTCAGTTTGGTATTTATGCTTATGGTTGTTTTTACCAGGAAGTATCAGGATTAATCGTTCACAAAACATAAATGATTTTCTCCCCTTCTAAGCTGCTGTCCAAATGATCTAAAGCCAGGATGTAATTTTTTTTCTTTCTCTTCAATAGCGAATGGATTTTATGGTTATGGTAAAAATGTTTGAATTTCTTTCAAAGATTCCAAATCATTTTATATTTGTTTGAAAATAGTGAATACCTAAACTTCAATATTTTAAAATCTTCAAGATAACAAAAAATAAACAGTAAATTAAACATATTTTTAACCAAGTAGACAAATATGGCAAGTTAAATCTGTGTAATGACGAAATTACTACCTCAATTAGAATCTACAGAAAGCAATGATTTTAATTTTTTAACTTGTATATTAAAGTGAGTTATCTAGACTTAAATTTAATTCATACATCTCTAATCAAACTGTTCCACTAAGATAAATTATTTAATATTATGGAATAATTTGTTTGTTTAATAACTATTATAGTTGGATATTATCTTAGACATTGAAAAAATAGGGAGATATTCCTCAAATTTACTAAAAAGTCTTAATGTCAATTTAGCAATATGGTTCCTACCTCAACTATTTCAGATCACTAAACATCACTAGCCTGCTCTTCAGAAGTCTCCTTATTCACATAAAACACAATCATTTTTGTTGCCTGTTAACTTTTTTATCCTATGGCATTCTTCCTCTTTTTTTAATACTATTTTTGGAACATGCTCATGCAGTATCAAAAACAGAAGTAAATACTAATTAGAAGTATTCCTGCTTTGTCTGGTTCATTAAATCAAACACCCATTCACTCATTCATTTAAATATTCTTTCAAGTATTCATTTTATAAACATTTAACATATAGTGTCTCCATGCCAGAAATAATTCCAAATGAATAACACACATACCTATACCTATCAATCACTGATTTTGGAAGCTCTAAGCTCATCTCAGATTTCAAGTGAGCTAAGACTGATTCTGAAGAGAAAGTAAGATCCGATATCCATTATTGTCATGTGCTTTGTAACTGTTGTTGCTGGGGTAAATCCCACTACCTGTGAATATATCAGGTCAAACAGCTTTCATTAAAATTCTGCCTTGTGAAATTTACATAAGTTAGTATTTTTTTTAAGTTGCATGTGCATTGTATAATTCTATATTAGGATTGAAATCAAATTCTATTCAGCAAGAGCTGGTGTCCAGTGTAGCTGAGCAATCTAATATTCTCTCTCCAATTGCATTAGTAATACATATTAAGAGAAAAAAAAATGATGGAAAGATCCATAATGCTGATATTCTAAAATATTCCAAATATTCCAAAACTATTCATGTATACATTTGTGTCTGGTCCAAATTTTATGGCTCATGAAGGCTTGGAAGTTGCCATCAGTTAAAAAAATATATATATATTTTTTAATTTTTAGGTTTTTTTTTTTACTTTAACACTCAGTAGCCAACCATGTGGCTTGTGTGTTAGTTCTTTCTCGGTGCTATCCTCAGTTTCTGAGTTGTTGGTTTTTTTCTCTCTCTTTTGCTTCTCATGAACTATCAGCTGAGATGAGACACTAAACATAATATATCAGGAGGATATTTGTGTTCAGAAAGAGGCTCTGATTATGAACTTAGGTTCCACTGTTTAAAAAGCTCAATTAGAATTTAATTTATGTCATATTGACCAATTTCAAACAAATTAAAATTCTAAATGCAATTTATAAGATGTCAGAGTTCTGTCATGATTTTATGTCAAGAAGAAAATTTGTAACCAAAGAAAGATTACTTCTTAAAGAATTTCTATGAGAATAAAAAAATAGCAAATGTGACATGTTTGGCATAGTTTTTGCACAGAAAGTGCTTTGTTCGCCCATTTTACTTTCCTAGGTTTATCGAATAATTATCTAATTTTATTAATAAATTTGGCTATGAATACTTTAACATTCCTTCCCTTATAATACTTACTATATTTTCTATATTATAGAAGAGGAAGTCTTCTGAGATTTGAGTTAGGTAGAGAGATGTTGACCTAAAAACACTTCTTTCTGACCAGAATAACCAGCAAAAATAAATTTATAGTTATAAAAACCACAGAATCTTCATTCATGATATATACATAGGATTCAGAAGTGGTAGGCAAGCTTGAAAGGATAAATTAGGTTCAGATTAAAAATGTCCTTGTATCTGAATCTAATGAACTAAATTTATCCTTATAATGCCTTTTTCCAAACAGAATTTCCCCCCTTGCTATTTCTAAATAGAAGTAGTACTCTTAAAATTAATTTTTATCAAATCTTTCAGGTTGTACACATGTATGCTTTATATATTGCTAAAATCAAATGCTTATTGTACAAGGTGCTGAAAATCTTCAATCTGGTTTTATTTTTACAGGGGTCTATTGCTCCTTCAACAAAGGATGTTGTACATTTAAACTTCCAGGACTCTATAACTAGCATCATTCTCATATAGTCAATAGAAATAAAATAAAATAAAATAAAATAAAATAGGAAAAAAAACACAGATTTGTGCATTTTACTCCTAATCACAAGCACAATTTTTTTTTTAATTATTTGCTTCTTTGGTAGCCAGTTTATCATTCTTTCCTGCTCCTGCCCCCCCCCCCCAAAAAAAAAAAAAAACAACAACTGACATACAATTTGATTTCTTAATAAGTAGATAAATAAGTTATTTAAAAATGTCTCTTGATGGAATATTTTGTTTCCTTAAAAAACAGTCCCAAAAGTTGTTTTCTAAAGAGAACTGTGGAATTATTGTGGGACGTTGAGAGCCATTATAATATTAACATGTTTTATGTCTCTGTAACTATATTTTATGTATTATGTCACTTAATTTTCAATGTAACCACTCAGAGTAAAGAGGTTTTCTCCAATTTTATAGATAATTGACAAATAACATTATATAAGTTTAATGCGTGCAACTTGTTGATTTGATACACTTATACGTTGCAAAACGATTACTACCATATAGTTAGCTAACACCTCTATCACTTCACACAATTACCATTTCTTTTTGTGATGGAAACATTTGCGATCTACTCTCTTAGCAACGTTCAAGGATATAATACTACATTATTAGCTATAATCAGGATGTTGTGCATTAAATCCCCAGAATTTATTTATCTTATAACTGGCAGTTTATATTCTTTGACTAACATCTCCCCTTTTCTCCCACCCTCCAGGTCCAGATAATCACCATTATACTTTCTGTTTCTGAGTTTTGCTTTTTTAGATTCTACATATAAGTGATATCATGCAGTATTTGTTGTTTACTGTCTGACTTATGTGATTTACTATAATGACCTCAAGTTTTATCCATGTAGTGGCAAGCAGCAGGATGTTCTATTTCATGCCTGTGAATAATGCTGCAATGAATATGGGAGTGCAGATATTTCTTTAAGATCCTATTTTCATTTCTTTTGGCTACAAGCCTAGAAGAGAGATTACTGGATTATATAGTAGTTCTATTTTTAATGAACCTCCATGTTGTTTCCATAGTGGGCATGTCAATTTACATTCCCCCCATCAGGTTAAATGGTTCCCTTTTTTCCACAACCTTGCCAACACTTGTTATCTCTTGTCTTTTTTTCATTATAGCCATCCTAACAAGTATTTGGTGATATTTCATTGTAGTTTTGATTTGCATTTCCCTCAATAGTAGTATTGAGCACCTTTTCATTTATCTGTTGGCCAGTTGCATATCTTTTCTGGAAAAAATATATATTCAGTTCTGCTGCCCATTTTTAACCAGATTTTTTGCTCTTGAGTTGTATGACTTAAATATTTTAAATATAAGCAGTTCTCAGATATATGATATGCAAATATTTACCCCAATTTCAGAGGTTGCTTTTTCATTTTGTTGATGATTTCCTTTTCTGTGCAGAAACTTTTAATTTGATGCAATTCCATTTGTTTAGTTTTATTTTTGTTGCCTTTGCTTCAGTGTCAAGCCTAATAAGTTATTGCTAAGACCCACTACAAGGGCTTACTGTCTATTTTATTTTTTTGTTTTTTTTTTCTACCAGTTTTTATTTTTTTTTATTTTTTTTTTTCTAGCAGTTTTATGGTTTCAGGTCTTATGTTCTAGTCTTTAATCCATTTTGAGTTAATGTTTAGTGTGGTGTAAGACAAAAGTATATTTTTTTTCATGTGGCTGTCCAACTTTCCCAACCTCATTTATTGAATATATGATCCCTTCCCCAATGTACATTCTTAGGTTTCTTGTGATAAATTAATTGATCATAAATATTGAAAGTTTCATAGGGATTGCATTGAATATGTAGGTCAATTTGGGTAGTATGGACATTTTCACAACATTAATTCATCCAGTCCATGAGTACAGAATGTCTTTACATTTATTTGTGTATTCTATTTATCTTATCAATCAATGTCTTACAATTTTTAATGTACAAAGCGTTCACTTTTTGATTACTTTTATTTCTAGGTATTTTATTTTCTTCAATGCAATTTTAAGTGAGAATCTTTTCTTAATCTCTTTTTTGATAGTTTGCAGTTAATATATAAAAATGCATAGAAATGCAACTGACTTTTTATTTTTATACCTGTAATTTTCTTTACTTTCTTGATTTTATTTTTTTATGTAGTCTTTAGAGTGTTCTTTATATAACATTATGTCATTCACAAATGGTAACAGTTTTACTTTTTCCTCTCTCTCTCGCTCTCTCTCTCCCTCTCTCTCTTTCTAATTATTAGAATAAACTTTCATTTTTCTTATTTTCACAAGGACATTTTTGCAAACAAAAGTCTAACTGCTCAGGACATATTGGCTCAAATGTAGAATTCTATATTCTGTTTTGCCACAATTATCCCTGCATGCAAGGCTAATGTGAGTGTAATTAGGCCATATGAGGAATTTGATGACAGTGTAATAAAAAAAGTCATTGTGTGACTAATAACCATAAACAATCCTCAAACTTTCAGTATAATGGAATTAAGAAAATAACTGTTAAACCCTCCATTTATCTGAGCAATGATAGTGGTGCACTAAAAAATTTAATTTAAAAAAGCCACATTGCAATGTTCAGGCAATGAAAGCATTAATTATACAAAATTTTTAAAATATGCAAATTATTTTGGAATGATGCAATTATACAGTACATTTTTATAGTATACATTAAAGAAGAAATAAAATTTGTATGTAAAATGTGGCTTTCTTAAATTATAGAAACAGATATTTACTTCTTGTTATTGACTCCTGAAAGTCATTTCTGCTTGAGTAAAGACAGACAATACACATCCATAAAGAAGACCATCTAATACTTAAAATGTGTGTGCATAAGTGTGTGTGTTTGTGAAATGAAAAAATTATTATCCATAAATGCATTCGGGTTATAATTAAAGAATGCAAGATCACAAATAAATATAAGTCCCTGCCAACATGCTAGGCTATTGAGTACACACAGGGATGTGATTTGGTGACTTTTTAGAAAACTAGTGAAAAATCTCTTGAAATCTATAGTAAAGAAAAATTACTTATAACCATGATATTTTAATCTGTGTAGGGAACATCAAATATTAAAATGGGAAAGATCTTGTAATCCATTTTATTCACTTTCTTATCTATAATCAATTCATTAAAGATAAAACATTTTTCTGAATTTATTTTTTCTAATTTAAAAATTCAAGGCTGTAGGCTCAACAAACTCAAATATTTTATAACTCAGAATTAATGGAAAGCCCAAGTCCATCATTCTATAATCTGAATCTCCTCTTTTATTTACTCTGCTTTTTCTAAAGGATAAAGCTATTCACTTCCATGATGAAAATATTACTAAAGTTATTTAAAGGTTATAATAAGTTTTACCTTCAGCCTTCAGTTGTTTCAGTTTTAAAATAGCAACAACAGAGAAAAGTACTTTCTTGGCTTTTCTTTTTTGAACTTCCTATCTAATAATAGACAAATATGCAAATTGACCACACCCTGACAGGCCCACAAGCCACGCCCACAAGCCATGCCCACCATCCAATCAGAGCGAGTATGCAAATTAACCCAAACCAAGATGGCTACAGCCACAGAGAGCAAGGTTTCCCAGGTAACAGAGGAAGCCAAGCTTTCTGCCTGCCCTGGCCAGGCCTAAGCCTCCACTCAAGCTACAAAGTTTCAATTATAGAAGGTAAACAAATTCAAATAAATGGCGGCAGAATGGAGCTTGAGAGAGCAGGTCAGGGTTGCCGCCGGCAACAGGGCAAGCAAAGCTTTCCACACACCCTGGCCAGGCCCACCCACTTAAGGCAACAAAGTTTCAATTATAACCCCAACACAAATGGCTGCCTGTGGAGGGAGCCCCAGGCTTGGCTCCGCTCCAGGCTACAAAGTTTCAATTGTAGAAGGAAAATAAATTCCAGATACCAGGGCCTCCGCTTGCATTGCCAGGGGGTGTGGCCTGCCTGCAAACCACCACAGGCCCCTCGCTCAGGCCACCCCACACCCCAAGGGAACCCCCACCTGATCCAGGACACCCTTCAGGGCAAACCAGCTGGCCCCCACCCCTGTACCAGGCCTCTATCCTATCTCATAAAAGAGTAATATGCAGATTGATCATCACTGCAACACACAATATAGCTGCCCCCATGTGGTCAAAGATCCTGCCCCCATGTGGACACAAGATGGACACCACAAGATGGCCAGCAGGGTAGGGCAGTTGGGAGGCACCCGGCCTGCAAGGGAGGGCAGTTGATAGGGACCAAGCCTGCAAGGGAGGGCAGTTGGAGGTGATCAACCCTGCAGGAGAGGGCAGTTAGGGGTGACCAGGCTGGCAGAGGAGGGAAGTTGGGGGCAAACAGGCTGGCAGCAGAGTGGTTAGGGGGTGATCAGGCTGGCAGGCAGAAGCGATTAGGGGCAATCAGGAAGGCAGGCAGGCAAGCAGTTGGGAGCCAGCAGTCCTGGATTGTGAGAGGGATGTCCGACTGCCCGTTTAGGCCCGATCCCGGTGGGATCGGGCCTAAACGGGCAGTCAGGCATCCCTCGAGGGGTCCCATATTGGAGAGGGTACAGGCTGGGCTGAGGGACAACCCCCCTCCATGCACTAATTTCGTGCACTGGGCCTCTAGTATATTTATAAACTTCAAACCTTTAGAAACTGCCAGTGGCACTGTTCAATAGAAATAAGAGTCCGCTGAAAGACATCTCTTACATTGTAAATTAAAACATTCTTTTTCTGCATGGAAATAAAGTTTATGGAAAATATCTCAAGATTCCATATATTATTAAGTTCTTTTCTATCTCAGAGGTTGGTGGCACTATGTAATACATTTATTTTTATGATTTCCAGACACAAGAATTTGCATGCAATGAGATAATAATCCTATATAATAAAAGCCTAATATGCTAAGTGTTCGGTCATCCATTCAACCACTCAAAGTGTAATATGTTAATGATATGCTAAGGCCACTCAACCGCTCACTATGATATGCACTGACCACCAGGGGGCAGACAGTTGACTGGTCGATCAGTTGCTATGATGTGCACTGGCCAGCAGGGGGCAGACACTCTGACTGATAGGTTAGCTTGCTGCTGGGGTCCGGCTGATCGGGATTGAGCAAGATGGGTCAGACACACCCTAGAGCCTTCCTGTGGTACCTCTCTGGCTGGCCAACCTCCTGTGTCCCTCCACAACCCAAATTGTGCACCAGTGGGGTCCCTCGACCTGGCCTGTGCCCTCTTGCAATCCAGGATCCCTCAAGGGATGTCAGAGAGCTGGTTTTGGCCCAACCCTGCAGGCCAGGCTGAGGGACCCCACTGTAGACCAGCAGTCGCCAACCAGTGGTTCGCAGACCATTGGTGGTCCGTGAGGTCTGAAAGGTTGATGACCCCTTCTCTAGTCTATCCTCTCAAATAAAAGAGTAATATGCAAATTAACCATCACTCTGCTACATAAGCTACGCCCACCAGCTAAGCCATGCCCACCAGCCAATCAGGGCGAGTATGCAAATTAACCCCAACCAAGATGGCTACCAGAAGGGAGGCTTGGGTTTCCCGGCAACAGAGGAAGCCAAGCTTTCCACACAGGCCTCTACTCAAGGATACAAAGTTTCAATTATAGAAGGTAAGCAAATCCAAACAGAAATGGTGGCAACCTCGGATCGAGCAGGAGGCTTGGCTCCGCTCCAGGCTACAAAGTTTTAATTGTAGAAGGTAAATAAATTCCAGATACCAGGGCCTCTGCTTGGGTTGCCAGGGGCGTGGCTGGCCTGAAAACCACCACAGGCCCCTCGCCCAGGCCTTTCCATGCCCCAAGGGAAACCCCACCCTGATCCAGGACACCCTTCAGGGCAAACCAGCTGGCCCCCACCCCTGTACCAGGCCTCTATCCTATCTAATAAAAGAGTAATATGCAGATTGACCATCACTCCAACACACAAGATGGCTGCCCCCATGTGGTCAAAGATCCTGCCCCCATGTGGACACAAGATGGCCACCACAAGGTGGCCAGCAGGGTAGGGCAGTTGGGAGGGACCAGGCCTGCAAGGGAAGGCAGTTGAGAGGGACCAGGCCTGCAAGGGAGGGCAGTTGGAGGCGATCAACCCTGCAGAGGAGGGCAATTAGGGGTGACCAGGCCGGCAGAGGAGGGAAGTTGGGGGAAACAGGCTGGCAGGGGAGCAGTTAGACATCAATCAGGCTAGCATGGGAGTGGTTAGGGGGTGATCAGGCTGGCAGGCAGAAGCAGTAAGGGGCAATCAGGAAGGCAGGCAGGCGAGCAGTTGGGAGCCAGCAGTCCTGGATTGTCAGAGGGAAGTCCAGTGGGATAGGGCCTAAATGGGCAATCGGACATCCCTCAAGGGGTCCCAGATTGGAGAGGGTGCAAGCTGGCTGAGGAACACCCCCCCCCCGCCCCCGTGCACAAATTTCGTGCACCTGGCCTCTAGTCCTATATAATAAAATGTCACACCATAAGTGTAATGACTGGAACGACCACTCGAACAATCATTATGAGGTTGGGGGCCTGCGTGGGAAACCGGGTTGCTGGCGGCAGCAGCGGAGACCATGGACTGGCAAGAGGGCAGAAAATGGCCCTGATCGCAGGCTAGGCCTAGGGACCCTACACACACACGATTTTGTGTACTGGGCCTCTAGTACATATATAAAAACCTAAGTGACCATTATGACCAAATGACTGGAATAACCAGTTGACCAATTGCTATGATATGCACTGACCAGCAGGGAGCAGATGCACAATGCAGGAGCTGCTCCCTGATGTTCAGTGCACTCCCACAGCCAACCTCCTATGGCCTGCCAACCTCCCACAGCCCCTCCCCACAGCCGGCCAACTTCCTGCGGTCCCTCCCACATATCGCAATCCAGGACTTTCAGGGGATGTCAGACTGCCAGTTTTGGCCAGATTCCTGCAGGCCTGGCCGAGGGACCACACCGGTGCACCAATTCGTGTACCAGGCCTATAGTATGTATATAAGATTATTGCTTAATCTCTTCCCACCCTTCCCGCTTCCTTCTGAGATTCATCAGTCTATTCCATGTTTCCATGCCTGTGCATTGAGTGTCTGCCCCCTGGTGGTCAGTGCGTGTCATAGCTACCAGTCGAAGGGTCAAAAGGTCAGTCAAACAGTTGCTTAGGCTTATATATATATATACTAGTGTTCCCATTGCAGGAAAAATCCTGCTATAGGGTTTCCTGCTGCACTCTACCCCCCCCCCGCCTGCTCTCCTCCCTTCTCCCCCACCCTGCCTTCTTCGCCAGCCTGCCTGCTCTCCTTCCTTCTCCCCCGGCCCCGCCTCCACTCCTCCCTTCTCCTCCCCCCGGCTTACTTGCTTCTCCGCAGCTTTGCTCCCTTCTGCAGTTCTTGGCTTCTTTCTATGCAGCCTTGATATGCAAATTAGCTGCCATCTTGGTTGGGGTAATTTGCATACTCGTCCTGATTGGTTGGTGGGCATGGCTTGGCTGGTGGGTGTGGTTTGGGCATAGCGAAGGTGCAGTCAATTTGCATATTTGTCTATTATTAGGTAGGATATATACTAGTAGCCCTGTGCATGAATCTGTGTGCCAGTAGCTCTCTGCCTTCTGCCCCACCCTCCTATAGCCACCCTCCCCCTTCCCTTCTCATAGCTTGCTTCCCTGCCCTCTCCTGTAGCTCTCTGCCACTTGTAGTTTGCTGCCCCACCCTCCTGCAGATCCATGATCGGGTCATTATGCAGTCAGTCGATATGCCTCATGGTGTAATGGATAATTAGCATATTTCTCTCTTATTATATAGGATAGATAAAAATATGTATATATTTTAATATTAAATTGCATAATAAATAGTATGTCTTTATGCAAATTAAATATTATTATTTTCCATAATCTTATTATAACAATTATTATTCTTATTATTCTTATCCCCTCTCCTTGAGGTAATCACTATCTATTGCTTAAAATTAATTTTTATAACTTATTCGTACACAAAAACACACACACGACATTTAATGTATACTTGTTTTTAGAATAAGTATTATTTTTAACATATAGCATATTTATCAAAATAGAAAAAAAAATTTTAAAAACTTTTCTATTATGCATGTAGAAGCTGTGAAGACCTGGCTTTCCAGTTATAATACTATAAAATATTTCATAAAAAGTAATATGAGCTAAAATAAGAAACATTAAATTCTCATGCACTATTTTCAGAAAAAAAGATAAGCTCCTAAAAGGAATATCTAATTAGCTCCTAACTGAGTCCTCACACAGATCCTTCAATGGGTTGCTATCACACAACACATATATTTAATATTCAAACAACTCCTGGCCTGGGCTGGCTGCCATCTCTCTCTAACATCAGTGCACTCTCTTGAGCCTACTAAGCCTCTGTTCCTTTAGAAAGTTCATCCTTTCTCTGTCTATGAAACTTTGCCAGATATTTTTATGGCTGGATCCCTCATTTTATATGTCTCGGCTTAAATATCACTTCCTTAGAGAGGCGTTCTCTGAAGAACATGTCAAAGATTCCAGCCCCTGTTATTTTCTTTTCTACTGCTTGGCTTTTGGCTTTTGGTCAAATTTGTTCACACCTCACGCGTATGAAAGCATAAGTTTATGTTCTGTTTATTCAGCGGGAGTTTAAGTTCTATGAGGCAGGGAAGTTGTGTGTCTTTTCTAGGGGGTGACCAAATGTTCTGGTTTGATTGAAATTAGGGGTTTCTCAGTATGTGGGACTTTTCAGACTATAAGAGGACGGTCCCTGGAAAACTAGGATGTTTAGTCATCTTGGTTGTTTATTGTTGTTTCCTTTTCACCTGGAATAATAAAGGCAAATAGTGCCGCTTAGTAACTATTGATTGAATGAATGAATCAGTGAGTTTGCATTTTTTAACTTCAATTTCAAAAATTATGTTTTTTTAATTTTATTAAGTTTTGTAATATTAGAGCTGGATTTTTGGTGTTAGCTTTTGTTTTGGATGCTTGGACATTTTCTATAAGTCCTGTGAAACAAGCTCGGACCACAGGGGAAAAAAGTAATAATAAATAACTGTTTGCAGGAGCTACCTGGTGTATAGTGCAGTGCCCTTAAAATAATCTCCACTTTTATACTAGCTAACTCCTATTCATTGTTGGCCCTCAGCTTAAACTCGATTTGCCATGAAAAGCCTTTTTCTGATTCATTAGGACCTGCTGTCATACACTAATAACACCTGCACTTCTTTGGGTAATGCTTTCCTCCATGGCTGTCTGTTGGAAGCTGCCCATTGCCTTCACTAGCAGAGAGGTGTGGACAAGGAACCCGGAAGGCTGGTTAACCTTGAAGGCTCTGAAAGGTCAGAGCCAAGCACACACTGTCTAGTTGAGACAAAGGGAGCTGAAACAACTTCTACCTTTTAGTCTTATATAAATCCTTACTGATGGGCTATCATTGGAATTACCTGCCTAAGGACTATGGGTGTATCCCAAAACCTGAATAAAAGGTATCACTAGGCCGGAGCAAAGTGGGAGTCCTTCCTCTTGAGCTGGGCTCCCGCCTGGCCCCCAATATTTCCAAATTAATATTTTCTAGTCTCTTTCATTTACGTGTGGCCTCCTCCAGAGTCCGAACCCTGAACCCCCGGGACGTCGGGGGGGACACTCACACCTGTCTTCCATCTTAGCCTTGGCATTGAATCCAAGGACCATGTCTCTCTTGTTCACTGCTGATTCGCTGACATCAAACACAACCCAGTACCTCCCTTTCTGAGTTCCCTCCATCCTTTGAATTAAGAAGTAGAACAATTTTCCTGGTTACATAATACAGATGTAATGTTGCCAATATGTACAAAATAATACATACGTATGCACAAATGCATGTGTCAGATGTGCTAAATACTTAAAACAACTTTTGTACTCCTACACATGCTACAATAAACGCCTCTCTCTTGGAAAGCTTAAGTAGCTCTTTATTTATTTATTTATTTATTATTTATTTATTTATTTATTTATTTATTTATTTATTTATTTTTGCATCCAAGGAGATCTAGCTAAAGACAGGAGGAGAGAAAGGCACATTGGGAACACTGGGAAGAGAGGTGCAGTGGGTATTGAGAACATACCTGGAGACTGTAGTCAGGGGGAGGTTTGGGCAATTAATATCTATAAAGACTATAAATCCTTGTGAATTTATCTGAATTGCCAGGCAAACATGAAAATAATTCAGATTGGAGATTTTTCCAGACTGGATGAGAATAGAGACAAGGCATAGTAACTCTTCAAAAACTGTATCAATAAATTATATAAATATAGTCATTTATACTAAAAAAAAGTTTTAAGTATATTTTGGGATCTGTTATTGTTGTCTTATTCCCCATGGATTTAAAACAAATTAATAATCCTTGCTTAATGTCATTTCACTCAGTTGCAACAAGTAAAAACATAAACTGCTCTGCACCAGAGGACACAGAATCTCCTGGGGGCCACAAACCTTTTTTTGTCCTTCACCCTGTGAGGATTGAACCCTCACGGGGTTAGAAATGATACTGAGGTGCAGGGCCTGGATGGAGCCACCTGAAAACTGCAAGGACAGCTCTCTCTTGACTCCACTAGAAACTGCTTTTCACCGTGGCCACCTGTCCCCAAACAACCTCCCTCCTTCCCTCCCCATACATCTCAGCCGCTTTCACTACGTGGCTGAAAACACAAATCACTGTGGCACCTCTCCTGATTAACCTCGACTCACTCTGATTGCTTTTTCTGTTCACTTCACTTCAGAACTTGCGTGGAGGCTATGTATGTTAATTTGCTCTCAGTTATTTGCTGCTTTTTAAAGGTTGTTAAATCTTTTTAACCTCCCACTAAACTGTCAACTGTTTGAAGGCAGGTACCTTGGACTTGATTTTGATTTTATGCCCTCTCCCAAAACTTAGTAGAGTGTTCTGCCCAAATGAGCACTAAAAAACTAAATTAAGGCAGCCGGAGACAGATCCAGCTCCTCAGAAAAGTAATGCTACTGCGAAAAAGAGACACGCGTGTTCTGAAAAACTCCAAACTACAGGAAGGCAATTTCCACGACTAAACCATTTTCCAAACTATGTCTAAATTTAGAATTGAGAAATGACCTGCCACTATGGAATATAATATTCACTCAAACACTTGCAGAGTTTTGTTTTTTTATCACCAATTTTTGATGTACCTTCAATAAAATGGATCTCTGTTACATGTCTGGATTGATGGGTTTTGACACATGTGCATATACTTGTATCAACTTCTCCACTGCAATCAAGATATAGAATAGTTTCATCACCCGCCAAATTTTCCTCCTGCCCCTTCTCACTGCCCGAGATGACAAGTGGCCTGATTAACAGTTAAATGAAAACTGACTTTACTAAAATAGAATTGACTTACCTGAGTTTTAAATCATGGATACATTTTTATTTGCTAATTGGACTGTGATCTTAATTTGAATCCTCAAAACCAAAGAAAGTAAAGAATTATGACATATTTTCAGAAGAACCTAGGGAAGAAGTGGCAGTGTCTCCAAATCTGAACATTTATTCATTTTCACAGTATGCAATTAGTTCCTTAGTTTTCTCCCCAAACTCAACTATGGTAAACTGGTCTTTTATGCATTCTATGAAAAAATAATAGTAATGGATAGCAATAATAAAAGAGTATGTTTGCCTTTAATAAAAATTTTATACATAATTGATGTATTAATATATTATTGATTTTCACTACAATAACAATTCATTTATAAAACCTATTATAATTATTTTTAATCTAGTTCTATGAAAGAATTCAGGCATGCATAAACATGAGTTGAAATTTGTTTTTTATACTGGATGGTGGCCATTAAGTTTGTCTTTATTTCTCCCTTTTTTCTGATTCAGAGGCATTTAAAATATTTTATTGAAATTATACACAATGTAAGAAAATAAGAAAACTATACATAAACTCTCTGAGGAAAATTATACTTTATTTCTGAAAAATTAAGCTTAAGATGTCACATTGTTCCACAAGCTTATGTAACATATGTTTGAATATTAAAAAAATGATATTTCATAAAGTTTATATTCCTTGAAGGTCCTTGCTATGAAAAGCTATGCCTGCTTATATTACTCTGATAAATTTTGTACTTTATTAGGATTCAATCTTTGTGCTTGGCAATGTGTTGTAGCATATATTATATGTAGAACTGAGAAAAAATATTTTGCATGTAGCCATGACACTTTGAATATATTAAAAGATACACATTAATCATATTGGTTTCCTGGCTGTTTCAGTAAATTGACTTATAAATTGCTATGAATCTGTTTATTCTGTTCAAAACATTTCAGGTAAAAAAAAATTAATAAACAAAAAAGGGTAGGAAATAGCAGTTGGTCAACTTTTTTGTTAAATAACTTTCTTAAAAGGACATGACATTTTGGAAGTATATCTAAAAGGATTTAAATGTTTCTCATGAATAATTTTACAATTCCAAAGAAGCTGGTTTCATGATAGGAGAACTGCTCATTTCTGTTTGTAATCTGGTCTTTGAACGGTACTCAGAACTTAGCTCATTCCAGAGGCAGTTTAGATGGCTTGCCCTGTGGTCCCTAGCATGTATATTCCCTGACAGATTTTTGTAGGGTAATGTAATTCATTACTTTTGCTTTTGCTATTTATTCATACACTCTTTCTTTACTCAGGTCCTAGATCTCATGCTCTCTAAAATATGAGATGAAGAATATAACAAATACCATTCCAAAGTTATCTTAAAAGTATCAGTTTCTTGTACATATAAGCCAAGGTTTTCATACACACCCACACACACACACACATACACACATATTCTAATTGTGTTACCAATTTCTATATTCTCATAAATTTAAACAATGATTCATATGACACAAAGAGAGAATTTTTTTATTATATACTATGGACAAAGTGCTTAATATTCAATTTAATTTAATCTTAAACATAATCCTGTGAAAATCAGTATTATGACTAGTTTTAGAAGAAACAAAGAATACTGAAAAAGTTCAAATATAATTTTGCCAAATCCATATAATTAATAGAAGAAAAGCAATTTAATCTAAGAGAGCGATTTTAAGTGTCTCTACATACACTCCTGAGGAAAAAAAGATTGATGTTACATTCTGGTCATTTCTATTCTGAGCTCTACTAGTATGCTCCTTTTGCCTCTATTTGTCACATGGCTATAACACCCATCCACAGTGTTCTCAAGCAGTTTATTTAGCCTCTTTGTTTTTTGATTCTTCCATAAAAAGGGGGAATAACAACCATATGACTCCTGTAACTTTTAAGTAAAAAGAACTTAGAAACCTGCCTGGGAAATACTGTGCTCAACATTGAAAAATCATTATAGTATTATTTCAATAGCAGTAGTGTTACTATTAATAAGAGTAATAGTGGGAGAAGGAGGACAGGTGGAGGGTGATATTATGTTGTTCATTGTCTCTTTTGCATTGGGAATTTCGAAAAGTAAAGTATAGAGGGTCATGCATGCCTCGTTTAACTATGGGGATACACTCTAATGTGCATCATTAGGCAATTTTATTATGAGATCATCATAGAGACCATTTACACAAACCTAGATGGTGTAGCCTACTACACATCTAGGCTATGTGGTATAACCTACTGGTTTTAGGCTACAAAACCTGTACAGCATGTTACTGTAGTAAATGCTGTAGGTAGTTGTAACAAATGGTATTTGTGTATCTAAACATATTTAGACATAAAAAAGGTATAGAAAAATATGCTATAAAAGATAAAAAATTGTAAACATTTATAGGGCACATCTCATGAATGAAGCTTGCAGGACTGAAAGTTACTCTGGGTGAATCAGTGAATGGGAAGGTCTAGTAGAATACTGGACACTATTGTAGATTTTATAAACTCTATGCACTTAGGCTCCAGTAAATTTATAAAAATATGTTTAGTTTCTAATAATAAATTAAACAGCTTACTATAACATTTTTACTCTATATAAACTTTAAAAAAATTATAACTTTAGCCTCTTTTGTAATAACACTTAGCCTAAAACACAAACACATTATACAGCTATACAAAAAATATCTTCTTTATATCCTTATTCTATGAGCTTTTTCCTATTTTCAAAACTTTTATTTAAAAAAAGTTAATATTTTTGTTAAAAACTAAGACATAAAATACGTATTAGCCAAGGCCTACAGAAGGCCAGAATCATCAATACCACTGTTTCCACCTCCATGTCTTATCTTCAGAGGCAATAATAGGTGTGGAGCTGCCTTCTTCTCTAATAACAAAGCCTTCTGGAATACCTCCTGAAAGACCTGCCGGAGGCTCTTCTTGAGTATGGGTCACTCTTTTCAGAAATATGTACTTGGTAGCTTGTTTTTTTGTTTGTTTTTGTTTTGTTTTGTTTTGTTTTTTAACCATAGGGTATCTTGTAAGCAGATGATACACCACGAGTGTTCCTCTCTATTAATTAAAACCTTTCAGTATTGGGGTTCATGTTTTCAAACGTTTACATAACTTTGAAATATGCAAAAGCTTCTGCTAGACCATTCACTGAATTTTTTGGGTGGGCTTTCTTGTTCGTTTTCTTCTCCCGACAGCATTCTTTTCTCTTGTCTCATTTTTAGCTATGTGTTCCTGCTCCAGTTCTAACTTATTCCTTATTAGTCAATTCCTCAGGAACCATCTCCAGGAGCTCCTAATCATCATTCTCATCAATAGCCAGTTTAAAATTGTAACCATTTTAACGACAGCCTTGCTGATTTTGCAATCTCCTCTTCCTTGGAAAATCTCCTCATCCTTTGAAGTCATGCAGGGACTTCTAGAGTGTTTTTTTTTCAAATGTCATCCATACACTCCTTGATAAAAATCGCAAGTGCAAGTGTGGTACTTGATACAATCACAGATGTTGTAATCTTTCCAGAATTGCATTGGTGTCTTCTCAGTGTCTTTCTTAGGTGTAGCAATAGGATGGGTAAAGGTCTTCCTCAGTTAGCTGGCCTTAAAATCGCTATAAATCCTTCATGCTTTGGCTCAACGAAGAGGTGGTGTTTGAATGGAGAAACAACATTTTTATATTGAGATGAAAAATCACCAATAGAAGAGGGATGTCCGGGAGCATTACCAACAATAAACAAAATCTTGGAAAGTATGTTTTTCTCTAACTAGTACTTCTCCATTTCACTGCATAGCAATTCAGAAGGGCATTATTACTACTGTAGCACACAGGCAGTATTTGCTTATTAATATGCTTGAAGGCCCTGGAATGAGAATGTCATATCACGAAGAGTTTCATTTTTATCCTGTAACATTGTCCCCAAGCAAGACAGTTATCCTGTCCTTAAAAGCCTTGCAACCTGGCATTGGGTTGACCTCCCTATAGATAAAAGTCCTTGCAGGCATCTTTGCCAGGAGAGTGAGGCTTCATCCATGCTGAATATTTGCTCTGACAAGTAATTTTCCTCCACAATAAGCTTATCTAGAGTTGCAAAAAATTCTTCAGCTGCTTTCACAAGAGAACTCAGACACTCACCATTCACTTTCACACTATGTAATAAATAATGATTCTTAAACTGTTTAAACCACCCAGAGCTGGCAGTAACTCCAACATAGTAGTCAGGTCCAGCTTCTTTTTAACATCATTTTTCCCCCTTTGGACAAAATAATCCAAGTTAAAAAAATGCTTGTCAATACAGCACATAAACAAACTGAGAGACAAAAATCACATAATCATATCAATCAATGCAGAAAAGCCATTTGACAAAATCCAACACCCTTTCTTGATAAAAACTCAGCAAAGTGGGAATAGAGGGATCATACCTCAACATAATAAAAGCCATATATTACAAACCCACAGCCAACATCATACTTAATGTGCAAAAACTAAACTCATTTCCCCTGAGAACGGGAACAAGACAGGGATGCCTTTCACCACTCCTGTTCAATATAGTACTGGAAGTGCTAGCCATAGCGATCAGACAATAAGAAGAAATAAAAGGCATCCAAATTGAAAAGAAGTAAAACTGTTCTTATTCACAGATGACATGATACTATACATAGAAAATCCCAAAGATTCCATCGAAAACCTACTAGACCTAATAAATGAATTCAGCAATGTAGCAGGATGCAAAATTAACACCCAGAAATCTATGACCTTTTTATACACCAATAATGAACTCACAGAAAGAGAAATGGAAAACAAAACAAAACACCACAATCCCATTTACATTGCACCAAAAAAATTTAAGATACCAAAGAATAAACTTAACTAAGGAGGTAAAAGACCTGTACTCGGAAAACTACGGGACATTGAAAAAAAAGAGATAGAGGAATACATAAACAAATGGAAGAACATACCATATTCATGGATTAGTAGAATCTATATCATTAAAATGTCCATACTACCCAAAGCAATCTACAGATTTAATGCAATTCCCATTAAAATATCAATGGCATACTTCAAAGATCTACAACAAACTCTCCAAAAATTTACCTGGAATAAAAAAAGACCCCGAATAGCCACAACAATTCTGAGAAAGAGGAACAAAGTTGGAGGGATCACAATACCAGATATCAAGCTATATTACCAAGCCACAGTTCTCAAGACTTCCTAGTACTGGCACAAGAACAGACATATAGACCAATGGAACAGAACAGAGAACCCAGAAATTGACACAAGCAATTACGCTCAATTAATGTTTGACAAAGAAGGCAAGAGCATGCAATGGCGTCAAGACAGTCTCTTCAATAAACGGCTCTGGGAAATTTGGTCAGATACATGCAAAAAAATGAAACTAGATCACCAACTTACACCATACACAAAACAAACTCAAAATGGCTAAAGGATTTAAATGTAGGACGGAAAATCATAAAAATCTTACAAGACTCCAAGGGCACCAAAATAGCAGACATATGTCGTGGCAATATCTTTACCAATACAGCTCCTAGGGCAATGGAGACTAAGGAGAAAATAAACAAGTGGGACTACATCAAAATAAAAAGCTTCTGCACAGCAAAAGAAACCATCAACAAAACATTGGAAAATATGGGAGAACATATTTGCCAATGATATTTCTGATAAGGGTTTAATCTCCAAAATTTACAGAGAACTCATACAACTTAACAAAAGGAAGATAAATGATCCAATCAAAAAATGTGCAAAGGACCTAAATAGACACTTTTCGAAAGAGTACATACAGAAGGCCGAGAGATACATAAAAACATGCTCAAAATCACGAATCATCCGAGAGATGCAAATCAAAACAACAATGAGATACCATCTCATACCTGTCAGAATGGCTATCATCAACAAATCAACAAAACAACAAGTGCTGGTGAGGATGCAGAGAAAAAGGAAACCTCGTGTACTCCTGGTGGGAATACAGACTGGTGCAGCCACTGTGGAAGACAGTATGGATTTTCCTCAAAAACTTAAAAATGGAACTCCCATTTGACCCAGTAATCTCACTTCTAGGACTATATCCCAAGAAACCAGAAACACCAATCAGAAAGGATATATGCACCCCTCTATTCATAGCAGCATAATTTACAATAGCTAAGATTTGGAAACAACCTAAGTGCCCATCAGCAGGTGAGTGGATTAGAAAACTGTGGTACACATATACAATGGAATAGTACGCTGCTATAAAAAAGAAGGAACTTTTACCATTTGCAACAGCATGGGTGGACTGGAGAGCATTATGCTAAGTGAAAAAGCCAGTCAGAGAAAGATAAATATCATATGATCTCACTCATATGTGGGATATAATTATCAACATAATTTGATGAATAAGAATAGATCCAGAGACAAATGGCAGGGGAGGAGGGTTAGAGAGCTACCAAAGGACTGTGTGCATGCATATTAGCATAACCAATGGACACAGACACTGGGGCGGTGGGGGCTTGCCCGGGGTGGGAATGGCTGTGTGTGTGTGTGTGGGGGGGGGTGGATCAAGTGGGGAAAAAGGAGACATATGTAAAACTTTAGACAATCTATATAAATAAAAATGTAAATGTTCGTTTGTTCAAAATCTTAAATCTCCGAAAGTTCTTCACCGATTGCTTTGAAATTTTGACACAACGTTGCATTCGAATACACGCGTGTTTGTATATATGTTATAGCTACTATTATATAGGTGTCACTCCTGTGACAGGTAAAAACATGCTTTTTTTGGAAAACAGCACCATCTATTGGACGTAAAAGCAACACACGCTATACTAAACCGCTAGCCCAGTGGTCCTGCCTTTGTCTACAGTGTGGTTTGGGGGGGACCAGGCCTGTAGTGGAGGGCAGTTAGGGGGGAGACCAGGCCTGCAGTGGAGGGCATTTGGGGGGGACCAGGCCTGCAGTGGAGGACAGTTGAGGGGCACCCAGGCCTGCAGTGGAGGGCAGTTGTGGAGGACCAGGTCTGCAGGGGAGGGCAGTTGGGGGGACCAGGACTGCAGGGTAGGGCAGTTGAGTGGGACCAGGCCTGTAGGGGAGGGCAGTTAGGGGTGACCGGGCCAGCAGAGGAGGGCAATTTGGGGAGACCACGTCAGCAGGAGAGGGAAGTTTGGGGGGACCAGGACTGCAGGGGAGGGCAGTTGGGGGTACCAGGCCTGCAGAGGATGGCAGTTGTGGGGGGACCAGGCCAGCATGGGAAGGCAGTTTGAGGGGACCAGGCCTGCAGGGGAGGGCAGTTGGGAGCCAGCAGTCCTGGATTGTTAGAGGGATGTCCGACCGCCCGTTTAGACCCGATCCCACTGGGATATACACTGAGTGGCCAGATTATTATGCATTCAGCACTTCTCTGGGCTCCTGCAGCAACAGGCTGAGCCACAGCAATATATATTAGCAGTTTTTGGTAGAATATTTAGGGTTCCCTGTATACAGTATACAGCATCATGCCATTTTCTCTATATACATGTTGACATCACATATATGTGGTCTAACTGATGGGGTCCTGGATGTAGACAGTTTTTTCACCTGTCTCACATGAGAGGACCCCTGAGGTCTTTATCTGAGACGCCTGAACCCACGTTAACAGCTGCTCAGCTTCCTTCACCCATGTGGGCCAGGATTGGTGGAGTCTGTCCCCTTTCTATGGACATTAGTCTTTTACCCCTTTCCCAGGTATTTCATCAGTGCTCTGACTGGTAGTCTCCAAATACATCTCTGAACAATTGTGCGAGGATTTCTGTGCGGTAACCTCCTTGGATGAGCACTATCAGGTGCAGGCGTGCACCTGTGGAGCTTTGGCAGGTCCTGCACACTGTTTTCCCAGAGGAGGGGCCTTTCCCTTCACCCCAGGGGATCTGCTGGGGCCTCTGCTGCTTCACTTTATCCCCAGGGATGATTGCCATCAGACCAGAAGCCTGCCTGTCTGATGGTGACAGTACTCTCTCCCCAGTGTTGAGATACTGTGTGTGTCCCCATAGGGTCAGGCAACTCTGACATAACCTGGAGTGTGCACTGCCTCTGGTTGGAGGTACCTGTGTTTGCCCTTTGTCCCAGTAGAAACACTGACTTTAGAGGGTTTTCT
Source organism: Ia io (assembly GCA_025583905.1). Classification (NCBI taxonomy): domain Eukaryota; kingdom Metazoa; phylum Chordata; class Mammalia; order Chiroptera; family Vespertilionidae; genus Ia; species Ia io. Next base: position 55,350,734 of record JAJQQW010000003.1, read on the forward strand.
GCATCACAGTGATGTTAACACTTTCTCTGGGCTGTGAGAAATGCTTTCCAGCTGGGGTTTCTTTCCAGATTACAGCATTTTTTCCCTTTTTTTTTTCTGACACAGGAAGAGCCAGCCCCTGTCTGACTGGCTTCTGGCCCTAGGGTCACATTTGGCACAGAGGTCTCACGCAGAGATCATAGATCAGGCACACACTTACTAAAAGGGTTCCTCCTCCTCCTCCTCCTCCTCCTCCTCCTCCTCCTCCTCCTCCTCCTCCTCCTTCTTCTTCTTCTTCTTCTTCTACCTTTGATCTCTAGCTCAGATTTTTCTTTCAAATAACAAAAATGCAATTTCAGATTAAAAAAAAAGATGTGAACAAACACAAAACGACACTATTATAAGATTCCACTTGTATAAATTGTCTGGAATAGGTAAAGGGATAGAGAGAAAGCAAATCAGGGGTTACCAGGGGCAGGAGGAGTGGGGAGTGATTACTGTTGGAGAAGGGTTTCCTTTTGCGGTCATGGAACATCCTGAAGCCAGACAGTGCTGATGCGTACACAGCGTCGTGAATGTAATTCATGATCAGGAATGGCACCATTTAAAACAGAACAATAACTTTATTATTTAAAAGGGATTATATAATGGAAAAATGAAGAACAAAAACAGAAAAAAAGAAAATAATAAAAGCCAAACTCACCAAAACCCCCAAAGTAATAAAAAGATCAAAAAAGAAAGTACGCCATGGAGAACATAAAAACAAAATAAGAACAAAAAAGAAAACGGAAATATCAAGGAGTGGGGGGAAAACGAGTTTTCCCCTTGGGACAGGGTGATGGCACTCAACAAGCGGCCCTTGAGTTGGCGCCTCCACAGGCAGCTCCTCCTCTGAGGCAGGAACCAGCAAGGGTCCCCGGGAGGGTTCTTCTTCCAGCGCTGGTGGGGCCTCAGTTGTGTCTGGGGCCGGCCCTGGCTCCACAGCTGCAGCTGGAGAGGCTGCTGGAGGTGGCACGGGCTCTGGAGGTGCGCATGCCTCCAGCTCGGCCTCCAGCTCCTCAACATGGACTTTGGGTGTTACAGGAGGAGCCGCGTCTGCCCCCTGGACTGGTGCTGGAGTGGTGAGAGGAGAGAAGGTCACCCACGTGCCAGAATTCCCTTGTGCCCCCCAAACACAGAACACAGCTAGAGCCCAGGACCCACCACAGGACGCCCTCCGGCCCAAAGTCCAGCAGGCGGGTGGTCTGAGCCAGTCTTTGCTCCTGGCCAGGCTCTGGGGGGCTCCCTGTGTGTCTGGCAACAATCCCTCCCCATAAGCTCACAGGGACCGCCCCACCCATTCCACCCCCACCGCCCACCTTCTCACCCTTGGGCTCTGCCTCCTGGGGCTCCAGGGCTTCTGGCCTGGTGCGATGTCCGCAGGCGCAGCACTGCAGCCCCGAGTTGAAAAGTAACCTCCGCCTGTTGGGACGGAGCGGCTTCGAGGTCGGAGGCTGGTGGGGCCTGTGTGGCTCGGGTGGAGGAGTCCATCTCCCTGCACCCATGGGCCCCGGTTCCCCAGACCCCCAGGCGGCCACACGCACTTCAGGCCTGCGCTGGCCCTCAGCGGTGTGGCTCACCGGCCCCTCCCTGCTGGGCGTGGGGCAGGGGTCTTCATGGACCAGCTTCGGCGCCTCCTTGACCAGCTGTGGCCTCTCCTTGGCCCGGGTGGAGCTCTGCAATGACAGTGATCTCAGCTGACTGGGAGGACTCAAGCCTGGCCCTGGTCACTGCTGCTTCTGCCCACTGGACCTTCTGCTCCTGGATCGGGTCCAGCCCTGTGTCTACACACACATCCACCCAGGGGAAGTGAGACTCACCTCCAGGGCTCAGGGTGGACCTCGGGCGGAGGGTGCCACCCACACTCCACATCCACCCAGCCAGCCTTGACCTGGGGTGTGAACATCACTGGTCCTGACCCCAAACCCAGCCTGTTCCTGTTCTGGACAGACCCTCCCCAGGTGAACACCCCCCCACCCCCACCCCCCAAACACACGGGGAGGGGACATGGGGCCGCTCAGGTGGGATCAGGGCGGTGGCCTGGCCCCAACAAACCTCCTGTGTTACCTCTGAGCGCCGCCGCCGGGAAAAGGGCCACAGGCGTCCTTGGCGCTGAGTCCGGGTCCGGATCCAGCGGCGGCCACGACTGAACACACTCTCATCGCTGCCTCTCTTGGGGCATCGGCCTCGGGACACGGGGAGACAACACGAAAACATGGTGTCCTCTCCAAGGTCTGTATCCGAGTGAGAGGGAAGGGCAGTTATAGAATGTGGCTGCCTGGTTCCCGGGTTCCAGGCTCTGTTGGGCTCCATCGTCAGGGAGTGAGGTCACTGGCTGGGTCCCCTGGCCCAAGCACCTCCTCAGACATGAGCAGTGACCTCACTCCCTGACGATGGAGCCCAACAGAACCGGGAACCCGGTAACCAGGCAGCCACATTCTATAACTGCCCTTCCCTCTCACTCGGATACAGACCTTGGAGAGGACACCATGTTTTCGTGTTGTCTCCCCGTGTCCCGAGGCCGATGCCCCAAGAGAGGCAGCGATGAGAGTGTGTTCAGTCGTGGCCGCCGCTGGATCCGGACCCGGACTCAGCGCCAAGGACGCCTGTGGCCCTTTTCCCGGCGGCGCTCAGAGGTAACACAGGAGGTTTGTTGGGGCCAGGCCACCGCCCGGATCCCACCTGAGCAGCCCCATGTCCCCTCCCCGTGTGTTTGGGGGGTGGGGGTGGAGGGGTGTTCACCTGGGGAGGGTCTGTCCAGAACAGGAACAGGCTGGGTTTGGGGTCAGGACCAGTGATGTTCACACCCCAGGTCAAGGCTGGCTGGGTGGATGTGGAGTGTGGGTGGCACCCTCCGCCCGAGGTCTATCCTGAGCCCTGGAGGTGAGTCTCACTTCCCCTGGGTGGATGTGTGTGTAGACACAGGGCTGGACCCGAACTGGGAGCAGAAGGTTCAGTGGGCAGAAGCAGCAGTGACCAGGGCCAGGCTTGAGTCCTCCCAGTCAGCTGAGATCACTGTCATTGCAGAGCTCCACCCGGGCCAAGGAGAGACCACAGCAGGTCAAGGAGGAGCCGCAGCTGGTCCATGAAGACCCCCGCCCCACGCCCAGCAGGGAGGGGCCGGTGAGCCACACCGCTGAGGGCCAGCGCAGGCCTGAAGTGCGTGTGGCCGCCTGGGGGTCTGGGGAACCGGGGCCCATGGGTGCAGGGAGATGGACTCCTCCACCCCGAGCCACACAGGCCCCACCAGCCTCCGACCTCGAAGCCGCTCCGTCCCAACAGGCGGAGGTTACTTTTCAACTCGGGGCTGCAGTGCTGCGCCTGCGGACATCGCACCAGGCCAGAAGCCCTGGAGCCCCAGGAGGCAGAGCCCAAGGGTGAGAAGGTGGGCGGTGGGGGTGGAATGGGTGGGGCGGTCCCTGTGAGCTTATGGGGAGGGATTGTTGCCAGACACACAGGGAGCCACCCAGAGCCTGGCCAGGAGCAAAGACTGGCTCAGACCACCCGCCTGCTGGACTTTGGGCGGGAGGGCGTCCTGCGGAGGGTCCGGGGCTATAGCTGTGTTCTGTGTTTGGGGGGCACAAGGGAATTCTGGCACGTGAGTGACCTTCTCTCCTCTCACCACTCCAGCACCAGCCCAGGGGACAGACGCAGCTCCCCCTGTAACACCCAAAGTCCATGCTGAGGAGCTGGAGGCTCCAGAGCCCGTGCCACCTCCAGCAGCCTCTCCAGCTGCAGCTGTGGAGCCAGGGCCGGCCCCAGACACAACTGAGGCCCCACCAGCGCTGGAAGAAGAACCCTCCCCGGGACCCTTGCTGGTTCCTGCTTCAGCGGAGGAGTTGCCTGTGGAGGCGCCAACTCAAGGGCCGCTTGTTGAGTGCCATCACCCTGTCCCAAGGGGAAAACTCGTTTTCCCCCCACTCCTTGATATTTCCGTTTTCTTTTTTGTTCTTATTTTGTTTTTATGTTCTCCATGGCGTACTTTCTTTTTTGATCTTTTTATTACTTTGGGGGTTTTGGTGAGTTTGGCTTTTATTATTTTCTTTTTTCTGTTTTTGTTCTTCGTTTTTCCATTGTATAATCCCTTTTAAATAATAAAGTTATTGTTCTGTTTTAAATGGTGCCATTCCTGATCATGAAGTACATTAACGAGGCTGAGCAAGCATCACCACTATCCTCCTAGAGGCAGTGCACACATCAGTCCATCTCAGAGATGCCCCACCTCCCCAAAGGGGAGATATACATTGTGAACCCTGGGGAGAGAGCAGTGTCACCACTAGACTGACAGGCTTCTTGTCTAGTGGGGACCGGTCCTGGGGACAAAGTGAGGCAACAGAGGTACCAGCAGATTTTCTAGGGAGCAATGGGGAGTCCCCTCCTCTGGGAGAACAGTGTGCAGGACCTGTCAAAGTCTAACAGGTACACAACCTCCCCTAGCAGTGCTCACCCTAAGAGGTCACCTCAATGACATTCTTGCACAAATTTTTAAAGATGTGTTTTTGAACTACCCATCAATGCAATGATGAAATTGCAGGGAAGTTGAGAGGGCATTGGCTCCACCAATCCTGGTGCACATGAAGGAGGGAAGCTCAGCTGCTGCTAAAGCCGGTGCAGGGGTCTCTACATGCTGACAAATTAAGAGCTCAGAGTTCCTCTCACATGAATTGAAAAGAAAATAATGAAATAGAGTTTGATATACTAAAAGAAAATAATGACTTACCAGAAGAAGTGCCTGTAATTTCTGACTATTTTTCTGAAAACCAAGAAGTTCATGTAAAAAAGATTATCTTTTAATTGACTAAAGTTTTACATGTGTTTAAAAACATTAACATTTTAACTCTTCCTTAATCTTTCTGTTTTGATTTAGTTGGATTTTAAACCACAGTTCAAACCTAATTTTTTCATTTGTTTGATTGTTAAGTCAAAACCTCTTCGTAAAAATATATTTCAAAATATGTTGTGGAATATAAAAGAACACATCCTTTTTTTTTTCTTTATTGATTAAGGTATTATATACGTGTCCTTATTTTCCCCATCCCCCCCACCGCCACTCATGCCCTCATGCCCCTGATGTCTGTGTCCATAGGTTAGGTTTATATGAATGCATATAAGTCTTTGATTGATCTGTCCCTCTGACCCCCACACTCCCCTACCTTCCCTCTGAGATTTGATGGTCTGATTGATGCTTCTCTGTCTCTGGATCTATTTTTGTTCATCAGTTTATGTTGTTCATTATATTCCACAAATTAGTTAGATCATGTGATATTTTTCTATCTCTGATTGGCTTATTTTGCTTAGCATAATGCTCTCCAGTTCCATCCATGCTGTTGCAAATGGTAAGAATTCCTTCTTTTTAGTATGGAGTTTCCTCAAATAACTAAATATGGAACTCCCATTTGACCCAGTGATTCCACTTCTAGAAATATATCCCAAGAAACTGGAAACACCAATAAGAAAGGATATATGCACTCCTATGTTCATAGCAGCACAATTTACCATAGCTAAGATTTGGAAACAGCTTAAGTGCCCATCAGCAGATGTGTGGATTAAAAAACTGTGGTACATCTACACAATGGAATATTACACTGCAGTTAAAAAAAGAACACATCCTTAAAGTAAAAAATTATTTTTCTTACTTAACCAAAATAAAAAAGATATGTTAAAGAAGTCACATTTTTAATAGTTTAATTTTTGCCTAGTAAATAAAATTAAAAAAAGAAAGAAATGCTTGTTGTATTTCCTCTGTGCTTTCTCTGTGTTCCCTCTATGGCCCTCCTGTTGAGTCAAGATATTTTAAATTTATTCATTTAGAGCATGTAAGCTCTATTTATAACTTATTCCTAAGTCAATCTAAAATTAAGTGTTGTTCTTTGAACTATGGAAACTCTACTGATACCTTAAAAATGACAGACTTAAGAATGCCTTCCTCAGGAATCCGTCTATAATTACTACTGACCAAGCTCAAAAAATGACAGCAAGGCAGGGTCTGAATAGTTGTGATAATAAAATTTCTGATAAATGAGGAGTGAAGTGACCTTGACAGGGCACATTAAATCTTCATTAAAGTGTCTGAGTTATTTAATGCTTAATGCTTTAGAATTGTGGAGTTGATATATAGAAAATAACAAAATATATTTCAAAAGTTATTACTTAACATTTCTAAATTATTTTAAAAGTGAGAGGTATATTTACTTAAAAAATTGACATGTGCAAGAAATAATTTTATAAATAAACAAAATAGTCTAACACTTTAAAATCTCCATTAATTAGTATATGAAAGATAGCTCATAAGAGATAGAGTGTATTCTTTATCAAAATCTCTATTTTGAAGGACTGTTTTCTTATATATAAATTCAAAACCCTTATGGCGGAGGATTATTTTGATCATGAATTAATTTTAGTTTAAATAACATTTTTAATTTTCTATTAAATTTTCTATTATATAAACACTGGTTTGATCAGCATATCAAGTTATACCCTGACCACAAAGTGTTTGGTATCCAGTACAATGTACAATGGAGGGTCAATATTATCTATTATCAGTCCACTTTCTCTCCCCAAACAACAGAAACACACACACACACACACACACACACACACACACACACACACACACCCCCCCAGACATCCCAGGATCCCAGGGACAATTTGTACCTGCAATAGACAAATGCAAACTCCACAGGGGCTGACAGATACCATGGCAGTAAACTTAAAACAGAAATCTGTGTTTTTTAATTTCTAAATTAGGCACTTACAAATGGTTTCCCTTTAAAATTGAAACATTTTTCTTGAAAATTTTGAGAGTTTTGTAGTTTAGTATAATAGCTGAACTTATTGAAAAGAAGGCTTCAGGCAACAGATGGGTGTTATATATGTTTCTAGCAGAAGGTTATGCCTTAATTTTGTACCATAAGGAATTGGACTTTCCAAGAGACAGCAGTGAGAGTAAAGTTCACAGGTTTGAATAAACACATCTGAGTAAAAATAACCAATGTGAGTAGCAAAAAATGTAATGTTAGTAATGGGCACATTTGTATAGCCAAATTTAGTATTAAATTTCAGAGAACTTGAACATCACGTAAATCACGAATTCGGCAAAATATATTGTGTTTACTGTTTATGCACACATTTGGTGACCCTGGAGCAGCAACATTCATAAGCCACACACAGTCCCTGTCATCATGGAGTATACACTATAGTAGAAAGTAAGTGAGATACAATTGTGATGAGCCAGATTTAGGGTTGAGGAAAGAAGATACAGTTAAACATAAATTTGAACTTCAGATAAGCAATAAAAATATCTTAGTGTAATATGCTTCATGTAATACTATGAACATATTTTATTAAACACTATTCATTATCTGTCTAAAATTAAGTTTAACTAAGCAACCTGTTGAAAGGGTATATTTAGAATGAGGGTCAAGGTACAGGGGTAGAGTTGAAATGGGGCAATTACTGGTTATAACCAGAGAAAACCACACATGAAGGGACTGGAAAACTAAGATAATGATGTCTTGAGTGATAAGAAAAGCAGTCCAGGGAGAGGATGAGGAGGGAGAGTAGGTAGCAATTGGATAGGAACTCAGCAGCTTAGATGCATTTTATTTAAGGATCTCATCATGTTAATACCTTTATTCTGGTGTGAGAGATAGAGATTGAGAGGAGATGATGAATCTAAAGTATTTAGAATGGACAGAACATGATGATTGGGTGAATAAGGGTATAAAGAAGAAGGTATGAAGAATGAAGAATGATCACACAAGTTCAGATTTAGAAAAGCTAGGTGAAAAAGAATGCTATTCCCAGCAAATTAAGTACTAAAAAAGATACTCAATTAAGTACTAAAACAAGATACTAAACTAAATTAAAATTTAAAACTATTTCATTTGTGTTACCTATAGAACATTGAAGTGGGAAGAAAGATGTAAAATTTGGAATATATTTTTTAAATTACATACAAATGATGACAAAAGAAACAGTGTTTCAGCAAGGAGACTTCGGTCATTTTACCTACTTGAGAAATAAAGTAAAATGAGGACTGAACATAGTCTGAGGTGGTCATTAGAGTATCACACACATATTTTTAGAAATATGATGTTGGAGTCCATATTTGAGCAGAATGAGGAGGTTAGAAAATAAAAACAGCCGGTATCAGTGTCTCCCCTGAGAAAACTGGATGAAACAGAGATGTAAAATATATAATGGTAGCTGGAGAGACTCCCATGCTTGCTCTAATCCTCTCCTCCCTGCCCCCCACTTTTAGTTGAGAGACATTTGAAATTGTTTAAAATACTTTTAAAGAATAGAAATGCAATAATAGAACAAATGGTAAAATCTGGGACTGAGAACACCAGTGGAAAGATAGAGAAGGAGGATCTCTTCTATTGTAACTGTTGGAAAGAGCAAAGGCTAGAAGCTTACATTTACGTTTGAATTTGGATACATATACTGAATACTTTCAACTTTTGTATTCAATTGTTATTGCTATGAAAACTGAGTGTTTGAAATGGTTGTCCTTGAATATACTGCACAAAGCAGGATGTGAAGAGAGAGGGCTGATGGTTTGCATTACAGAATTTGTTCTTCTTATGACAAGAATATAGGCATATATATATATATATATATATATATATACATATATATATATATGTATATATATATATATATATATATATAAAATAGGAAAGGAAAATGGAAGGATTACTAAAACTGAGAGTTGTAAGAGCATCTACTTTTGGCTGTGGTTCTTGACAATATCTATGCAACTTTATTGAGTCACTTCACTTTTGAACTTATCATATCTATAAAATAAGTTGTTCTATAACTAAAATTCTATCAGCAGAAGTGGATAATTGTAGAAAACAAGATAAAAACATGAAGGCTAGACTAAGTGGTTGGCAGCAAATAAGTGGAATAAGATATAAAGGTAAATATATGTATGTGTGCATTTATTTATATGGTTATAAAATAAAAATAATGCAACTGACACTGTATTTGAAAATCTAAGATCACAATTTGATTCTTGGATAATTAACCACAATAACTTCAATTTCCTCATCTACAAAATGGAGATAACAAAGATATCTCATAAAATATGGTGAGGAATAAGTAAAAATATATAAATAAAAACTATCACATTAGGAAAAATAATTAGCAGTCTTTTTATTGGGGATTGGATATTAGTAAAAGAAGGGGCAACCAATAAGAAGGAACTATATGATGTTAGAATGGGTCCAGCCATGGTGAGCCATCCTCTTTATCCTTCTACTAGAGGCCTTGTGCACAAAATTCATGCACAGGAGGGGGATCCCTTGAACCCAGCCTGCACTCTCTCCAATCCAGGACATCCCTCTCACAATCCGGGACTGCTGGCTCCTAACTACTCACCTGCCTGCCTGCCTGATTGCCCCTAACTGTCCCCCCTGCAAACGTGATCACCCCTACCTGCCTCTGCCTGCCAGCCTGATCATCCCTAACTGCCTCCCTTGCTGGCCTGGTCACCTGCCAGCCTGGTTGCCCCAAACTGACCTTCCCACCAGCCAGGTCGCCCCTAACTGCCCCCCTGCTGGCCTTGTCGTCCCACACAGTCTGCTGTTTGGTCATTACTGTGACAGTGTCCTGGACAATTTGCATATTCCTCTATTTTTAGTATAGATTGTGGTTCTGTAATTATGTTCTACTCCTTAGATTTAGCCAAACCTTGGAATCTATCTCTTCAATCATTTCAGAATTTCTCCAAGTCACATTCCAAGTTTCCCTTCACTCAATGTAATATTTTCCTTCCTAAACTTTAACGCTGTACTCCCATTAAACTTTTTACTGACCTCTCCTCTTCGCTTCTCATTCTTGGTTATTTTCATGTATTGCTAAATATACTTACCCATGTTGAAAGCACTGTATTTGGTTATCCTTATCACACAACAAGAACCTAGTACAATGCTAAAGGCGATCCTGAGGTGCTCTTTTAGGGAAAAAATGGATTTGGCAGCTTCAAATCAGAAGAGAATGAGAATCTTCAATTTTAATAAACTCTCCAAAAATTTTATATATATGCTAAAGGTTAAAATCACTCATTCAAGTGTTATTAATAATCATTAAATAAATCAATAAATTGTACCTCTACAGTAATTTGTATATATAAAATTTCAAGTGAAAATATTTAAAGGTAAATTGAGTTAATTGTCATTTATGATTATTTATAGTTGATAAACTAGTATTATTGTAATATGGATTAAAAAGAAAAAGTTGAGACTGGAAGAAAAGTCAGGGAAAGCATGATTTTATGAATAAAAGTATACTGTCCAAGTGATGTTCAAAAGAGTTACATGAAGGATTATTGTAGGGAAAACAGGTGATGTCTGACAACAAATCGATTTCTATGTTCCCACAGTATCAGTAGTTTAACATTTTATATACTGCACACATTATTAGTCAACTTTCTTAGGGAATGATCTACTTCTCTAAATAAACAATGTAACAATTGAATGACAATCTTTGAATTTAAGGTGAAAACAACCTTGTTTTCCATAATTCATTATTTCTACTAAGAAAAGTTTAGATCTGAATAATACTGGACCAACCCACTTCACAGATATATAAAGTTAAGTTACAGAAGTTAAGTAATTCAAGAAAATTGCATAGTTAGTTATTTTCAATTTTTTATAAATCTTACAACACTTTACAAATCTGTGTTTAACTACTAAATAAATTCTCTAGAGACAATAAGAATAGACAAAGAATATAGAGTAATAAATAAAAACAGAGTCAGAAAAACCAAAAAAGAATAGCTTTTCAAGAGAGAGACAATAATTGAGTGAGAACTGAATTTGAAAGCTCAGGGAGAGAATAATTAGTACAGATGGTCTGGGACTATATGCAGATCACTGATGATTTGTGAAAATGGCATTTTTGTAGAGCATGGGAATAATGAAGCAGATTTAAAACTGATGGTGAAAAAATTGATGCAATAGCTCTGAACATGTGGTTGTAATATCTGGACATTAAAGGGGAGTAAGGGAAAGGAGGGAAGGTAAAGTACAGTGAACACCTTTTTTAATTGTCTTTTTTTCTTTTTATTGAATTTACTGAGGCGACAGTGGTTAACAAAATTATATAGATTTCAGGTACATAATTCCACAACACATCATCTGTACTCTGTATTGTGTTTTCACCACCCCAAGTCAAGTCTCTGATCATCATCATTTATCCGCCATACCCTTCTCACCCTCCCCCAGCACCCTCTCCCCCGGGCAATCATTACACTGTTGTCCATGTCCATGATTTTTTTCTCTTTTATTCCTTTTTTGCTCAATGTCTCCACATACCCCATGCCACGCCCCGCCCCCCACAGCTGTCATTCTGATCTCTCTACTTGTCAGTGACTGAGCTTAGTTCTTTATTCTATGTACTATATGAACAACTTTATTTTAGGTATTATTATATTCATTCTAGGAAAAAAGTCCTAGCTTAGAGGTCTATAGTAGTGGTTCAGAACAGTGTGGAAAACAAGTGTTATGGCATGGATTACAAATCTGGAAAGATTCTGGGTGATAGAATCAAGACATGGAAGATGTATGCATGTTTGAAGGCAGGGATGAATGCACCCTAAAGAGGAATATACTAGAGACTGAGGGTATAAAAGTCTAGAGAGAATAGGAATCCCAGAGTAATGGGATGGATAAACTTTATAGAAAGGGCAGTGCACTAAATTTGTAAATATAAAGTCAGTTATAGTAAAGATGCACTATGAATTACCTTTCTTTTTAATTTTTGTAAAGGGCCTAGGTTTCGGAGATTCTCCTTCAGAAGAAATATCAAGTTGGGACCCCCAGGTTACAACCCTAATGACCATAGACACATACACATATTCATTGGATTTATTACCATATGCTCTGTGCCATAACCTACAGATTTTATATACTAGAAAGAAGATTCTTAAGAAAGTACATATTCTTCAAATGAAAAGGAAATTCAGCAGCATTAATATTTACCCCTTTTGTTTGTGGGAAATTATTTGACCTACCTCTGCCTAAATAAGCTGCATAAGCTCTTTGGTAAGAGGACACTTGACACTATGTAATTGTGACCGATTACTTTTATACTGATTCCCCAGCTTGCTAGCTAATTTTTTAAAGATAATGTGAACAGTCATTAATATATTTTATTTTTAACATTTTTAACTGAACCTGCATGAGAGACTCAAAAGAGAATAGATGAAGTTTTCAGTGCCTCACAAAGAAACATTATATAGTGAATACATAATAATATAAGAAGGAATTTTAACAGCCTATCAAGCATTTGTATTCATTAAAGAGAGCTTTCATAATCAGACCCAATCAGACCCTGATTACACAGCAATTTAGCCGTATCTGCACAAGCAATTTTATCCGTTATACCCATATTCTCTGTGTTCACTGATTGTTTGGGTTACTGGTCAAAATAAAATTGGAAAAATAAAATATTCTTTGGTTAAGATTTGATTTAAGATTTTGTAGATTATAAACACGCTCTTTTATGCCTGATGATTGTAAACCTTACAATGTCTCATAGAATGAAAGGAACAAAATAAGTGTGTGCCGGACATCTCACCCAGTTTGATGTGTTGATCTCGGATCTGAGATTTCATATCAGTATCTCACACTTGTTCCTGTGGATTATTTTATTTTACTTCCAGTCTCTGTCTTGCTTATTTATCTGTACATGTTGAGCACTCTTCATTTCTACCATAAAGTTCTTAACTCAAGCCATTCAGAACTACCCTTTAAAAAAGCATCAAATCATTTAGAATAAAGTGTTTCCTGAACTGGTAAATATGACTGCTGAGGAAAAGAATAAATAAAAGGGAGAATGGAACAGGTGAAGAGACACAGCAATGACCATAGAAGTTTATAAAACTTTCCATTTATCTAATCTAACATGTGATGAAATTACACGGAATACACACACACACACACACACACACACACACACACACACGCACGCACACATGTACTTTAACTATGAGGAAATATAAGTAAGATTGGTGAATGGTATCAATGCCAATATCCTGGTTTTAACATTATACTATACGAGCCGCCCATTGAAGGAATACTCCTGCAAGAATAGGGCTTCCTGCAGCCTGAGCGAAGCTCCCACCCATCTCCGCTGCCTCCCTCCCACTCGTCTCCTCTGCCTCGCTCCCACCCATCTCCTCTGCCTCACTCCCTCCCACCCGTCTCCTCTGCCTCACTCCCTCCCACCATCTCCTCTGCCTCGCTCCCTCCCACCCATCTCCTCTGCCTCGCTCCCTCCCACCGTCTCCTCTGCCTTGCTCCCTCCCACCTATCTCCTCTGCCTCGCTCCCACCCATCTCCGCTGCCTCCCTCCCACCCGTCTCCGCTGCCTCGCTCCCTCCCGTCTCCGCTGCCGCTCCCTCCCACCCGTCTCCTCTGCCTCGCTCCCTCCCTTATCTGCTGCCTCGCTCACTCCCTTCTCCCCCGCCCCGCCTGCTTCCCTCTTTTCTCCGCCGACCCACTTGCTTACTTCTCTGCAGCTTTGCTCCCTTCTGCAGTGGTGGCTTCCTTCTCCACTGTCTTCAGTCTTCGCTCTGCGCCTGGATATGCAAGTTAACTGCCATCTTGGTTGGGTTAATTTGCATATCGCTCTTGATTGGCTGGTGGGCATGGCTGGCAGGCGTGGCTTGTGGGTGTGGTGGAGTGATGGTTAATTTGCATATTATTGCTTTATTAGATAGGATATTTACAAGATGTTACCTCTGTGGGGAAATTGTAAAAATATGTGATATTTCTCTTTAGTTCTTACAATTTCATGCAAATTTAACATTATCTAAAAATTAAAAAGTTTAATTTAAAAAGTCACATTTACTTTCTTCACATTCAAATGTTCTCAATAAATTTCACAATGAATATGTCACCATAACAGCTCTGTAGGAGCACTTCAGAAATGAAGAAATTGAACCAAGCAGGTGAAGTGATTGCAACATGCATAATGTCTAAGATATTTGTCTAACAGTACTAGCAAAAAGGCTAAGACATAGTCTGCAAGAATAGCACACACTATCTAATAATTATTAACTATATGAGATATAATTCTATTTCTGGAGTAAATTTACTTTTGTATATTAGTAAATACTTACTGAATAGCTACCATGTTCTAAGGTATTTTTAAATGCCTATCATTTTTCTAGCTGTCCTGGATTTAGCAATTTACAAATAAGAAATTATTTATTTCTTATAGATTTTATGTATAAGTCTAGTGTTATTGCTTATTATTATATGTTATAGATGAAAAATTATGGCATTGAGAGTTTAAGTAAGTGGCAGAGGTAGAATTAACCAGTCTGCTTCATTATCTCCCAATTTCAACAAAAGAATGAAAAATAAGGAGTGGCAAAGGGAATTCTACTACTAATAAAGAATGCCAACACTATAAGATTATGAATCATGATAATTATGCATAATTGTCTAATAAAAATTAGCAAAGACCTTGATATGAAAACCAGAGAATTGTGGATAGTTTCAATAAGCTACCTACCAGTACCCCTATGATGGAAAAAGACCAGGATGGAAAGAAGCCAGGATGAAAAGCATAACAGCAATATAAATACAAAAATCAGTTGTATTCAAGTTAGAAATTCCTTTATATAAAGTGTAAAAACACTAGCATAGTTGTTACTTTTTGGAAAATCTACCATTATCCCTAAATTTAATTTATTACCACCTCTATTCTATAAAGCTAAAAGTAGCAACTTGGCCTACTATTCATTTTTAAATGAAGGCAAATCACCATGAATTATACCTAATGCAATGGTTCTGCAAATTTTCAAATGTTAGGATCCCTTTTGATTGTAAAGACATTTTAAACATTTTGTGTTTATATTGCTGTTATGCTTTTCATCCTGGCTTCTTTCCATCCTGGTCTTTTTCCATCATAAGGGTACTGGTATGTAGCTTATTGAAACTATCCACAATCCTCTGATTTTCATATCAAGGTCTTTGCTAATTTTTATTAGACAATTATGCATAATTATCATGATTCATAATCTTATAGTGTTGGCATTCTTTATTCATAATAGAATTCCCTTTGCCACTCCTTAATTTTCATTCTTTTGTTGAAATTGGGAGATAATGATTTCCCTTCATTTAAAAATGAATGGTAGACCAGGTTGCTACTTTTAGCTTTATAGAATAGAGGTGGTAATAAATTAAATTTAGGGAAAATGGTAGATTTTCCAAAAAGTAACAACTATGCTAGTGTTTTTACACTTTATATAAAAAGGAATTTCTAACTTGAATACAACTTTTCACATATAAAGTTATGAAACCAATACAATAATGCTGTTACTTCCCATTCAGGCATCTGTAGTTTCAACATTTGGGTACTACCTTTAAGGATTTTAAGGAAATTTGATGTAGATAATTTAGGAGTTCTCTGGGATGTCCTCAACCTGGAGTCAGAAATAAAATAGGCAAATTATTATTTATATGTAAGCATTATGCCACAATGATACAACAAATGTTTTGACCTTTCCTTGTCCATATAATATTAAAAATATTGTATTGCTATTTGGCATCTTTTATTCAATTTTGCATTATTTTAGGCAAAACTATTTTAGTTGCAAGTGAGATACTTTCAGTTTGAATTAGGTTAGGTAGTGGGGGATAAATATCTAGTTACAGAACAAAATTGACCAGAGTAGCAAATGCCATCTAAATCTTTACTGTGTCTATTTTCTCTTTTATGCATATTGGTTTTGGATTTTAATGCACCAAATTTGGTGCAAGTCTGTATGTTTGCCAGAAACTCCTGAGCCCTGGTAACTGGGTCAGATTCTCTTCAGGATAGCCAAAGAATTGGGAATTATGCTTGACCACCACCACTCAATTACATGGTTTGGTGAAGAGGAAAAGGCAGTTCTCCAAATGAAAGAGCTATTATAAGAGGAAAAATGTTCTGTAGACATAAATGATTGGGTATTGTGTCCTTAAACACTTCTGTAAAATAGCAGTATTCTCATGCCAGTAGCTGCATTGTGATTTTTTTTTACCTTTATTCTCTTATACTCATGAAAGAAGGATGAAAAGAGGAAGAAACACACACACACACACACACACACACACACACACAGAGACTTCTTTTTAAAATATATGTTTTTATTTATTGTAGAGAGGAAAGAAGAGGGAGAGATAGGAACATCAACAATGAGAGAGAATCATTGATAAGCTGCCTCCTCACATCCCCTATTGGAGAATGAACCCACACTCTGGGCATGTGTCCTGATTGGGAATCTAACCATGACATCCTGATCGACAATCAACCACTGAGCCACTCTGGCAGGGCCACACCGCAAACTTGTTAATCTCTATTGCCAGTCCTCATATTCCCCAACTTTTAACTTGGGAGAAATCCATGGCTTAGTCTCTAGATCTTGTCTTTGCTATCTTTACTCATTCCTTAGATGAGTTCATCCATTCCCTTGATTTTAAGTACTGTCTATACACACATGGCAACCAAATTTGTATATCTAACCTGAGCTCTTCCCTGAACTTCAGTTTTATATCCAAACTGCTGTTCAAATTTAATAAGACCAAAACTGATAGACTGATTTCCATCACCTCTTTAGTCTTCCAGCTCTCAGGAATGTCAAATTGAACCTCAAAGTATTCAAGTATTATTTCTCTCATAGCCCATGTCCAATTCAAATGAAAATCCATTCCACTTTAGCTTTGAAATATATCTGTTTATGTATTCAATCCCTGCACCTGCGTCTACAGAGACAAATGATTCTCACCTGGGGATAATTGTGATTCCCAAGGATATTGAACATTGAATGAAGATATGTTTGGTTGTTAAAACCATGGTGTGCTACTTGCATGCAGTGAATAGAGGTCAGGCATTCTGATAAACATCCGACAAAACACAGGATGGTTGCTCACAATGAGAATTTTTTCCATCCAAAATGACAACAGAACTAGGGTTGAGAAACCCTGACCTGCACCAAGCTCACTTTACTCTCCTTGTTATTTTGTTCAAATATCTTCTTAAGTGATCTTTACATTTCCTCCCTAGCTATCCACCAACAGTCAAGTAACCACATAGTAACAAAAGGATCTGTTGAAAATATTCAGCAGATAAAAATCACTGCTCTTCTTATAGCCATCACAGACAAACCATGGTTCCCATCATTACATTCTACTGGTGTCCGCTCAAGTGTTATTTTTTTTATATTGTATATAAAATTTTTCTGAGGTATAAAAAGTAAGACATTAATCCAGCACTATTTATTTTATCCCAACAGTATTTTCTTTTAAAAATATTTTTATTGTTTAAAGTATTACATATAGAGTTACATATGTCTCCTTTTTTCCCCCATTGATCTTTCCCTGGCCACCCCACCCCCACCACCACACATGCCCTCACCCCGCTAGTGTCTGTGTCCATTGGTTATGCTTATATGCATGCATACAAGTCATTTTGTTGATCTCTTACCCCCCCCCTACTTTGCCTTCCCTCTGAAGTTTGATGATCTGTTCGATGCTTCTCTGTGTCTGGATCTATTTATGTTCATCAGTTTATGTTGTTTATTATATCTACAAATGAGTAAGTTCATGTGATATTTGTTTTATTGCACAAATCTTTCTTGTCCAACCAAGCAAAACTAGCACATACTCCCAATACCATTCTGTTTCCATAACCCAATATTTTTCTTAGCATTTACTAGATGTATTAACATTTACCCATTAATTGTCTAATATTTTAGACTAGAATTTAATTTCCATGAGATAAGGAATTTTTCCCCACACACAGTTCTAGTCACTAGCACTGTGTATAGTATATGAATCCAGGACTTTGTGTTGAATTTAAGGGAAATCACATACATAATTGTTTATTCATATATTAAAAGAATAGCTTTGAGATACTGTTGACCACTTTTAATTTTAAAATTCTCTCTTGTTTCCGATCACAAAACATATTTCATAATTATTTTCTTTTCTCTCTAAAAATTGAATTTCTATGTATTTTTATTCCTTCTTTTCTATCCACCCTTTCTGTAATTGCTAATATTCCTTGAGAGTCTGTATTTGGCAATTTTTAAAAATTGAATTTATTGATGTGACATTGGTTAACAAAACTATACAAGTTTCAAGTGTACAACTCAATACAACATCATCTGCACACTGCATTATGCACTCATCACCCCAAGAAAAGTCTCTTTTCATCCTTATTTTTCCCTAATTTGCCCACCTCCACCAGACATCACACCCTTTCCCTAAGGCCATCACCACACTGTTTTCTGTGACTATGTGTTATGCATACATGTGGGGTTTTTTTTGGCTAATCTCTTCAACTTCTTTCATCCAGTACCTCCATTCCCCTCCCCTCTGACAACTGTCAGTCCTATTTTGTTCATCAGTTTATCTTGTTCATTAGATTCCATATATAAGTGGGATCATATAATACTTGTCTTTCTCTGACTGGCTTATTTCATTTAGCATAACAGTATCTAGGTCCGTCCATGCTGTCGTAAAAAGTAAGATTTCCTTGTTTTATGGCCAAGTAGTATTCCATTGTATAAATGTACCATCGTTTTTTTATCCACTCATCTGATGGGCACTTGGGCTGTTTCTAGAACGTGGCTATTGAAAATAAAGCTGTAATGAACATAGGGGTGCATATATTCTTTTGAATTAGTGTTTCAAGATTCTTATGATATATTCCAGAAGTGGAATCACCAAGTCAGAAGGCAGTTCCATTTTTAATTTTTTGAAGAAACTCCATATTGTTTTCCACAGTGGCTATACCAGTCTTCATTCCCACCAACAGTGCAGGAAGTTTCCCTTTTCTTCACATTATCACCAGCAATTCTTTTTTCATTGATTTATTGGTGATAGTCATTCTGGCAGGTGTGAGGTGATATCTCATTGTGGTTTTAATTTGCATCTCTCTGATGAGTAGTGATGTTGAACATCTTTTCATATGACTATTGGCCACCTATATGTCCTCTTTGGAGAAGTATTTATTCAAGTCCTTTGCCTATTTTTTGAGTTGTTTGTCTTCTTGGTATTGAGTTTTGTAAGTTCTTTATATATTGGAAATTAACCCTTATCAGATGTATCATTGGCAAATATGCTATCCCATACAGTGCGTTCCCTTTTTGTTTGTTGATAGTTTCTCTTGCTGTGCAAAAGATTTTTTTTGGTTGATGTAGTTCCATTTATTTATTTATTTTCTTTTTTTCCCTTGCCTAAAATATATATCAGCAAAAATATTGCTACATGAGATGTCTGAGATTTTTCTGCCTATGTTTTCTTATAGGATTTTTATGTTTTTATGACTTACATTTAAGTCTTATATCCATTTTAAGTTTATTCTTGTATATGGTGTAAGTTGATGGTCTAGTTTTATTTATTTATTTATTTATTTATTTTGCATGTACCTGTCCAATTTTCCCAGCACCATTTATTGAAGACTAGAGGCCTGGTGCATAGATCCCCCGAGGGGCCCCAGATTGCGAGAGGGCACAGGCCAAACAGATGGACTGCACCAGTGCATGATCGGGGCCGGGGAGGGAGGGCTCCAGGGTGTGTCAGGCCCATCTCACCCAGTCCCAATAGTCGGACCCCAGCAGCAAGCTAACCTACTGGTCATACCATCTGTCCCCTGGTGGTCAGTGCATGTCATAGCGACTGGTTGAATGGTCGAATGGTTGGACACTTAACGTATTAGGCTTTTAGTGTATAGTATGCTACTGTAGGTAGCTAGTTATTGATAAATAGGAAGAAAGCAAGGGAAGTCAGACATTGTTGAGCATATTCAGCTGAGAAGCACAGGTCTATTTGCTTCACAGGAAGCTACAGCTTCATACTCCCCACCAGGGAACCATTAGTCCATTCCCCGAGGATTACTGGTGGAAGGGATAAAACAATGGGGAAGGTAACACATACACAAAAATGTCAAAATGGCCAGGGGGAGGTATTTCACCATAGAGGATTGTCCTCTAACCTGGGGAAAAGAATGTTTGCTTGAGGGTAGATCCCAATAGAAGGCCCTAAAATCTTGGGAAGTTAATTGGATATTTTGTAAAAGCTTCCTGTTAAAACCTCAGAACAAAGCTTTCTTTCTTGCTCAGTGACCAGCACTCGCCTGTGCTTTTGTGCTTCTCTCTTCAGAGCCATGTTGCCTTAGTCAGCCGCATGGCCCACCAGCCCTGGGCTTCAAACGCAGGCTCCAGGGGAGCCTGAATACCACAGCACAGCCATGGATTGCAGCCCAGAACACAAGCAAAGCTAGCCAAATGCTGAACTGAAACTAAGTTTTAATGTAGCACAGGATCTCTGGACTCTGTTTCTAGCCCTGAATTGCCATGGCAGGATGGACAGAGGTGGCACATTGGGAAACTCCTTTAATTTTGCTTCCTGAATAAATATTACCACCAGATCCCATCCTCCCTTGTAGGATCTCTTAAAATGCTCTTTCTCATGGCACCACAAGATCCCCACTTCCACTGGCAACAAAGGGACTGTCTTTCCTCCATTGTGGGCTCTTCCTTTCTTTCTCAAACATTAATTAATCATAAAGGTGTGGGTTTATTTCTGGGCTCTCTGTTCTGTTCCATTGATCTATGTGCTTATTCTTATGCCAGAACTGGGCTGTTTTTATTATAATGGGTTTGCAGTATATTTTGATATCAGTTATTCTGATTCCTCCAACTTTGTTCTTCCTTCTCAAGACTGATGAGGTTATTCATCCTATATAATAAAGAGGTAATATGCAAATTGACCGTCACTCAAACACATGAGATGGCCTCCCCCATGTTGTCAAAGATGTCCGTCCCCATGTGGACACAGGATTGCCACCACAAGATGGCTGGCAAGGGAGGGCAGTTGTGGGCAATCAGGCCAGGAGGGGAGGGAAGTTTGGGGGGGACCAGGCCTGCAGGGGAGGGCAATTGGGGGTACCAGGCCAGCAGGCAAGGCAGTTAGGGGCAATCGGGCTGGCAGGGGAGGACAGTTAGGGATGATCAGACTGGCAAAGGAGGGAAGTTAGGGGTGACCAGGATGGCAGGGGAGGGCAGATAGGGGCAATTAGGACAGAAGGGGAACAGTTAGGCGTCAATCAGGCTGGCAGGCAGAAGCAGATAGGGGCAATCAGGCAGGCAGGCAGGAGAGCAGTTGGGAGCCAGCAGTCCTGGACTATAAGAGGTATGTCTGACTGCCCGTTTAGGCCTGATCACAGTCGGACATCCCTCGAGGGGTCCCAGATTGGAGAGGGTGCAGGCTGGGCTGAGGGACACCCCCCTCCCCACCGTGCACAAATTTCATGCACTGGGCCTCTAGTTCCATATAAATTTTTGGAACATTTGTTCTAGATCTGTGAAATATGCCATTGGTATTTTAATAGGAATTGCTTTAAATCTATAGATTACTTTAGGTAGTATGGACATTTTAATGATGTTTATTATTTCAGTCTATGAACACAATGTATGCTTCCACTTATTTGTATCTTTCTCAATTTCTTTCTTCAATGTCCTATAATTTTCCAAGTACAGGTCTTTTACCTTCTTAGTTAAATTTATTCCTAGGTACCTTTTTTTTTTTCTTGTTGCAATAGGAAGTGGGATTTTTTTCTTCATTTCTCTTTCTGATAGTTCCTTTACTGGTGTATAAAAATGCCACCAATTCATAAATATTAATTTTGTATCCTGTTATTTTGCTGAATTCATTGATTAGATCTAATAGTTTTTGATGGAGTCTTTAGGGTTTTCTAACTTTCTACTGTATTCAACCTCAGAATCACTATGACACTGACAACTTAATCTCAATTTTACTTCTCTGTTGGCATCGGACATATCCATATAGAAAAGTCGCTAGCCTCCTTTAACTCAACATGGTCCACCCACATTGCACAGCAATTTTTCATGTCAGATACTATAACTCTGTTCTTGATTTTCATTAACATTATCACCCTGCCTCTTAAAATAGTAAATTGCAATGTATGGTTTTTAAAAATATCTTCTTATCATTTTTCTTTTTTTCTGAGTTAGTTAAAAAAATTTATCACATCTACTAAAGGTAGTTGAATAATTTGGTTTAGCCTCTTGATATATACTTTAATGCCTTAGTTCTAGACCCCATTCTTCTTTGCTTGAAATTTAACTTTCTGTTGGGTTCTATATCAAAGATTTCAGTGTGTTTTGCATATTGCTTCCAGAATTACATTGCCTAAAAGTGCTGATAATCTCATTCCTGTAATGCAGATTGACTGGTGTATTAAGTTAACCTTCTTTAGTTTAGTCTAACAGCTCCATCACAAAACGATTCACATCCACCTTTGCAGTTTCATCTTCAGATTCTCTTCTAACCAGTCCCTACAATTTTACCACACACACTATGTCCTTTATTACCTTTATCTTTTTACATTTTCTCTCCTGTCTTGGATATCCTATTATCTACTTCACCTGGAAAACCCCTAATTATCTTTTAAGATGCAGGTCAACAGTTAGTTTGTTGCCCTGGTCAGTGTTTCTCAGTGGTTAGAGTGTAAGCCCGAGAACCTAAGGGTCACAGGTTCAAACCTGGGCAAGGGCACCTAACTGGTTGCAGGTTCAATCTTCGAGGCATGTTCAGGAGGCAACCAATGGATCCTTCCTTCCCTCCCTCTCACTCTCTACCAAAAAGCAATGGAAAAAATATCCTTGGGTAAGGATTAATAATAACAATAAAAAAGTCAGTTTGTTAAGATCTCTATAATCATGTTTACCACTTTTTGCTTTAATGTATTACCTTATTTCTCCTCTACAGAATTGTCAACTCCTAGAAGTGCTCTTTTTTTCTCCAGGAACTAACAGAGTTACTAGAACATGGCAAAAACAAAGTAACAGTTAAAGTAGAAAGAAAGCACCAATGAATCACAGATTACCTATTATTCTTTCCTATGGGTGGATATCATCAACCCCATTTTATATATGAAAAGAAAAAAAAAATAGCATTAGGATATGTTATCCAAAACAGCTCATAACAGAGCTAAGATAAAATAAAAACTCTATTTATTTTTAATCTGATTTCTTGTTATATATCCTATTATGGATTTGCACATGTTATATTGTCCTGAAAATAAGTGATTAAGGTAAGAATATTTTATATAGAAATTCATGGAACCTGGCTTTAAAAATTTCTGGGATAGATATTTATTCAGTTGTATTTTAAAATTCTACATAGCATTTTATACTGATTTTAAGTTTGTGTGTTTTTTAAGCTTAAAAGTGTGTCTGGATTGAAGCAAAAGAGAAGGTGAAAAAACTACAGTGCTACTATAGATAGACAATTTTGTATTCCCCTTTTTCCCATCGTATGGTCCTATAACAGCATTTTAGATGATCTCTATTCTTCCTTCAGAAGATTTACAGCAGGAAGTTAATAAAGCACTCAGCAGAAAGTAAGACACAAAATAGGCAGGAAGGGAAAATCACATCAGAGATAGACTTAATTGTATTGCAGATACCAAGTGGTCTCTTTAGAAATGTGTAGTAGGGCAGTAAGATGAGGAATGACTGTCCAGCCAAGCTAAACAAAAGCCATCAGCCTCCTCCCTTGAAGGATGCCAGAGGGAGCACAGGGTGAGAGAGTAGCCTGTCTCCATAACCTATAATAAAAAAGACACTTTCTTTACCTCAGAGAGATGCAGATGAATAAGAAACCCATGTAGAAAGTAAAGAAGCAGCATGTAATGACAAAAGGAAACAAAAGCAAACCAATGCCAATCAAACAAATACAAAAAACACTCCCTACGCTGCACATTTGAATATGGATGTTATTGAATAGTATAGAGGTATTGTCTGTGGTGAGAGCCTTAAATGACTACCTAGGGGCTGCTATTTTTTGATACTCACCAGTATTTGAAAATGATTTACCTTGTTATTATAGAGTTAACACAAAAGCCTTTTTAGTTTTTTGTTCCATGGTAACTCATTTGCAAATACCCACAAAATAATTTATACAGAATATAAGCTTTTCCTAAATGAAAAATGGGTAACACAGGGGTAATTTAAACACTACCGTTTGCAGTATTTGCTACTGAAATGGTCTCATGTATTAAATTTACTATTATTAGTATAGAAATATAGAGAAAAACACTGTTTTTTATTATTTTTAGTTCTAAGACGAATGCACAGTTCTCTTCCTCGATCTGTCTCCAAAATTGAGTACCAGACTGATATGGTTTGAAAGTCTGTATCCTCTCAAAATGTGTATGTTGAAACCCAATGCCCAATGTGATGGCTTCAGGAGCTAGGGACTTTTAAGAGTTGGTTAGGTAATGAGGGTGGAGCTCTCAGGAGTGGGATTAGTGTTCTTATAAAAGAAGCCTGAGAAAATTCCCCCACCCCTTCTGTCATGTGAGGACACAGGAAAGATCACTATCTAAGAAGATCACTACCTCACAAGACATAGAACCTGGGACCACTCAGACATCCCGGTCTCAGACTTCTAACCTCCAGAACATTAGACATAAACTTCTATTGTTTATAAGTCACTCATTCTGTGGCAATTTGGTATAGTAGTGTTAGTGGCACTGGGGATCAGCAAGACTAGGTTCTTATCTCCTGGAGGTAAGATTTCAACAGCAGAGACAGGGAATCACAGCAAGTGCCAAAGCTTTATTCACAACGAAAGTACATAAGAGGGACTCTGACAGGCAACTGGAGCGAGGTTCAAGCATCCAGAATGGGTCTAGGTTCTGGCTTTAGTGTTATTCTTGCCCCTCCCATGCTTTGTACTACTCTCCTTGAACCATTTGTCCTTTAGGGCAGTGGTTCTCAACCTTTCTAATGCTGTGACCCTTTAATACAGTTCCTCATGTTGTGGTGACCCCCAACCATAAAATTATTTTCATTGCTACTTCATAACTGTAATTTTCCTACTGTTAATGAATCATAATGTAAATATCTGTGTTTTCTGATGGTCTTAGGCTCTACAGCAGCGGTTCTCAACCTGTGGGTCGCGACCCACAGGTTGAGAACCGCTAGCAGGGTCGCCTAAGAACATGGGAAAACACAGATATTTACATTACGATTCATAACAGTGGCAAAATTACAGTTATGAAGTAGCAACGAAAATAATTTTATGGTTTGGGGTCACCACAACATGAGGAACTGTATTAAAGGGTCACGGCATTAGAAAGGTTGAGAACCACTGCTTTAAGGGATGAGGTCTCTAGAATTTCCTGGGTCTGCTTAACTCGTGGGCTTCTTAGAATTCCGTGTGTCTGCACCTATAAAAAATGTATACAGCACATGTAATTAACTTAGAAATCACTTAAATTATCTAAAACTTTGCTACAGTGAAACTTTTTAAGAACATTCTGCTGTATTCTTCCATGACAAGGTAAATATATCTGCATTTCAAATATATTATGCATGGGCTGTTTCTGTACATTAAGATTACAATGTCACCTCTAAAAAACTATATATAACTAGAGGCCTGGTGCACGAAATTCATGCACAGGGTGTGTATGTGTGTGTGTGTGTGTGTGTGTGTGTGTGTGTGTGTGTGTGTCCCTCAACCCTGCACCCTCTCCAATCTGGGACCCCTCGAGAGATGTCTGACTGCCCAGTGGGATCGGGCCTAAACGGGCAGTTGGATATCCCTCTCACAATCCAGGACTGCTGGCTCCCAACCGCTCGCCTGCCTACTGCCTGATTGTCCCTAACTGTTTCTGCCTGCCAGCCTGATCACACCCTAACTACTCCCTTGCCAGCCCAATTGCCCCTAACTACCCACTCCTGCTGGCCTGGTCACCCCCAACTGCCCTCCCCTGCAGGCCTGAGTCCCCCTCAACTGCCCTCCCCTGCTGGCCATCTTGTGGCAGCCATCTTTGATCACATGGGGGTGGGCATCTTATGTGTTGGAGTGATGGTCAATTTGCATATTACCTCTTTATTATATATGATAGTTTCCTCTCTAATATAATTATATCTTATACAACACAATTTTAAATTATTTTATCACCCCAATGTGAAGCAGTTTATTTCCATAATCACCTATTATTGGTAATTTCAGTAATTTACATTGTTTGGCTATTGTAAATAGTTTCGTTTTTGATTTCCTTCTATGTATGTTGGCTGTGCACATTTCTGATTATTTCTTTAGATTTTAGGAAGTGGAAAGGTGGGATGAAAGAGTACCACTATGTTTAATGATTTGACACTTGTCTTTATTCTCATCTAAGGAAACTTTATTACATATACCCTTAACGTACCCTGTCTCTGATTATGACTGGCTATTTTGATGCCATTGTAATTAATCTAGTTATTAATAATAGGAAAAGAGCAAAGGGAAAGCCAAGTAGTATAGGCATGTCATTTGGGCAGCTTTGCCAGAAAACTGCAACTTTTGCTCCCCAGGGAGATATCAGTCTGTTCCCTGCAGATCAATGAAGGAAGGGACTGAAGAGGTGGGGGATAGAAGCATGTCCACAAAAGTTGGGGTGACACCTGGTAGGTACTTCTCTGTCAGTCACACCTGGGAACAGGTCATTGGCCAGAATAGTCATAGCTACTGCGAGGGCATGAAATTGGTGTTACTTAATTGTCTGAACAAAGAAGTCATTCTCTTTGTTTTCTCTTGGTGTCTCTTGTGCTCCTGTCTGCGTTTGGGACTCTTCTTGCAGGGGGTGCACTCTCTTGGCTCCCCTGCGTGGGCCATGTGTACCCCGCACACAATGGCCTAATGGACTATAGCCTGATACTGAACTGGACCTGATTGCACATGGAGTGGAAACTCTGGACACTGGCTCTGCTTTTAGCTCTACTGAAACCCCAATACACTTCTTCCAGGACTGGATTAAGGAAATAGGACATTGGAAACCCAGGGATGTAATTCCATGCACATTAAGATCACTCATTTTTCTGTGCAAGTCTCAGAAAATTCTTTTTCTTGAGGTATCGTAAGGACTTCAACCAGCACTTATGGGGAGACGGATACTACAACTTCCCCCATAATAATTTCACCTCATTTGGTTCCATCCTGGATAATCTCGGTGATAATTTAATTTGTATTACCTTACGTCTAATGAGTTGCTTGCCCCCCCCCATGTAATTAGATAATAGTTGTATTACTACTTGAGAATAGTACTTGCTTTTGCCTTTTTACAATTTTATAGTACAAGTAATTTTAAAAATCACTTACATTAAGTAACTCAATGTTAATAGCATATTTTGGCAGTATATTTTGTAAATGCTTTCATTAAACACTTTGTTTTAAAATATTTCCTTAACTATGCTCTTTGAAATATAAATGTATGAAAGTTTTATACAAATATTTCAATCATTTTTTATTTTAATTTCCACCATTCTTTTAATGCCTAAGAAGATCATCCATGTGCAATCATTAGATATACATTTACCAATATTTACTTCTTTACATTTTCTTTCTTTACACTTAATTTTTTAATTCACTTGAATTTTACTTTGTTATAAATGATGTATAGGAATCATGTGCATTATAATTTTCCTGAATTGTTTAACTACAATAGTCTCTTCTTTTTTGAGGTTTTGCTTTTCATGGTTTTAGTTAACCTGTGGTCAGCACATCATCACAAGAGGAAGGGTAGGTATAGTACAAGAAGATATTTTGAGAGAGAGACCACATTCACATAACTTTGATTTCATTTTATTGTTATTATTGTGCAATTTTATTATTTATCTCTTAGTGTCCTTAATTTATAAAGTAAACTTTATTATACATATGCATATATAGGAAAAGCATAGCATATGTAGGGTTTGGTATTAACCATGGTTTCAGTCAGCTACTGGGGGTCTTGGATCATATAGCCTGAAGATAAGGAGGAACTCATATAATTCTCTCCTTATCATTATCATATCTTTCTCCTATTAACATTGATTAAAATGCTACCCTACCTATATTCTACAGTAAATACATGTGTATTCCCAATTTTGCGGTCATTTTTCCTGTTTTACTCCATTAATCGGTCTATGCCTGTCTCAGATACATACTTGTTTAATTATTATGGAACTTACAATATACTATTATTGTTTTTGACTTTTTGAACCATATATTGAATATATTCCTAATTTTCAGTGACTAGGTTCTTTTGTCTAAAAGTTATTTTGCAAAGGAGCTAAGGAAAGCCATTTATATTTTTCTTCTTCTATAGCTATAGAGAGTCTGTTCTTAAAATTCTAATACCTATTTTTTAAAAAACAACAACATTAGGTTGTATCTTTCAAATAATTTTTGTAAGTATCATCCTAGAATTAATGCTTTTTGTTATTTTTTTTTAAACCACAATTTTTGTCTTATTAAAACTTTGATAATTGAGCTTACTTCATTTGTCTCTGCTAGAAGAAGAATCTCTGCCCTGAACCAGTAATAGCCATGCTTTCATCTTATTGTTTTTATTCCTTTGTACTTTTTCTCTGTAGTTTCCCATTTTTAAGAAAGCAGAAAATAGCCTGAGCACTCTCCCTGGAAGCTGACATGGTACTCACAGCTACATCATGTTGTTTCTCTGCAAGGTCATTCTGAGCCTAGAATCAAGTACATAAGAAGAACACCCCATAATCATAGCTGCACACATACAAAAACAAGAACACTGTGCACATCACAAAAAGGACCACATTCCCTCTTTCTGCCAAGAAATGTGACTTATTTACCAGTTATAGTTCAGCATGTTCCATTTTTCCTGCCTCCTAGATTTAAATAAAAATAACATACGTAATTACTGAATTGTTCCTACTTTCTGAAAGCACCCAAATAAGATCAGATACCCACTTTCTTGTATCTTCCCCAAATTACCTACACAAGCTAAATCCAATGATAAGCCCTTTCTATTGTGGTTCTTCATGTTGTGCTGTCTCCCAGGTTTCAAATAGGAAATACCCCAAGTTTCTATGACAACGTGCATGTTTCTGATGATGGTCTTTCGTTGGAGGACATTGGCAGTTTCAAGTTTGCTTTACAAAATTTTTCTGTTTCTGTTTTTTTATTTTTAATTTCCTAGAGTTATAATTTAAATATTGTTTTTTTTCCTTTTCATTCAAAAGCAAGATATCTCTTTGTGCTATGATTTTTTAATACATAATATTTTCTCAGATTTATATTTGGCAATTTAAAATAAGTGATGATCTAGTTTTCCTTCCATCTTTATAGTCAATATGGAGGAACATGGAGAATTTCTCTTTCTTGCATATTGTTTAAAATTTTTAAACAATATTTAATGATCCAGCAGCCTGCAGAGTAGAAGAGAGAAATGTGGGCAGAAGAAGGTCACTCTGGCTTTCTAATTAAGCCATTATAATGAAGAGAAGCTTTCCTAATCTACCTTTTTGTTTTGACTTCGGTGCCTAGTCAGGTACTCCTGAGGCTGTGATTGGTATTTCCTGCCAATTTCAGATTTACGCATGAGAAACATTAAATGGCCATAGGAAGAATCCTTGTTTGATACACTTCTTATTGTATTTGAATGTCCAAAACAGCTGCTTGTAAATCTGGTTTATGTGAATATTAACCCTAGGTCCCATGGCTATACTATCATGCTTTGTCCCAAATCTGAATTTCTAAAGAAGGTCATCTGTGCTTACTTCTTGAGTTATCACTGCTTTCTGAGGAAGATGCTTTGAGTTTGGCCGCACTATATTTTTATAGGACTAATTTAATAGATTAGCTCCAAAATTTTTTTTTTTTTGGGGGGGGCAAATAGGCTTAGTCTCTCTCCCTTCTACCTGAAAAACAATATAACTTTTAAATTTATATCCAAAGAAAAGAGTAATTTTCTATCGACCTCATTTGTTTCTCTCTAATAGAAACAGAATACTTTTAAACAAAATTCTTTGTATATCCAAGGAATACATGAAAGGAGATTTCTAAAAACAGAATGAGCTTTCTCTGAAGAGCTTGTCCCTAGTACAAGAGAAATGAAACTCTTTTTTTTCTCCTAACTCCTTTGGTGACACATTTAAAATTATTTTTCTTAGGTTTTTCTTATCTAATCTAAATTTCCTGCACCAGTTTAAGATCATTTTTTTGTTTGTAGAAGATGTTTTGTTGAAATGTTAAGATTTCTGATTATTAACATGCTTATCATATGCACTGCAAAATGCCTTTCTTTAACTGAGCACAAGCTTTAGTACATGTTATTTTATATATTAGTACTAGAGGCCTGATGCATGAAATTCTGAATGGGTAGGGTCCCTAGGCCTGGCTGGCGATCAGGGCCTATCAGGGCCTTCCAGCTGCCAGCTGGAGCCTCCCTTCCCCTGCTGCGGGCTGCCGATTGGGCCTTCCTTCATTCCGCATCGCCACCTGGTGGTCAGCGGACGTCATAGCGAGTGATCGAACTCCCAATCTCCTGGTCAAACTCCTTAGGGGACAATTTGCATATTAGGCATTTATATATATAGATACAGTAACTTTGGCTATCAGTACAATCCTCCACAATCCACTTAGTTTACTACCAATAAACTGATAAATAACAAGTTCATATCGATGTGAGAGAAAAGCATTGATTGGTTGCTTTCTGCATGATTCCTGACCAGGGCCCAGGCCAGGGAGGAGACTGCAACTGAGGTACATGCCCTTGACCTTAATAGAACCTGAGACCCTTTGTTACTGAGTCAGACCAGTTAGGATAAGAATTGTATTTTCAATTTCCCATGGCAGAGGGTCTACTTAGTGTGATCTAAATAAATATTGATAATTTTTGACTTATGCCTTAAACCAGCCAGATGTAAAAAGGTTAGAGGATCCAGAAAAGCTGTGTGTCATTTTTCCAACATGTCAAATGTTATAGCATAGGTTGAAGTACTGAAGTTTATTTTATCCTATCTAATAAAAGAGTAATATGCAAATTGACCATCACTCCAACACACAAGATGGTCACCCCATGTGCTCAAAGATGGCTGCCCCCATGTGAACACAAGATGGCCGCCACAAGATGGCCAGCAGGGGAGGGCAGTTGTGGGGGGACCAGGCCTGCAGGGGAGGGCAGTTGGGGGCAAGCAGGCTTTCAGGGGAGGGCAGTTAGGGGTGACCGGGCTGGCACGGGAGGGTAGTTGGGGGGGACCAGGTATGCAGAGGAGGGCAGTTAAGGGTGACCAGGACTGCAGGGGATGGCAGTTGGGGGTGACCAAGCCTGTAGGGAAGGACAGTTAGGGGAAACCAGGCCTGCAGGAGAGGGCAGTTAGGGGTGACCAGGCCGGCAGGGGATGGCAGGTAGGGGTGATCAGGCTGGCAGGGGAGTAGTATGGGGTGATCAGGCTGGCAGGCAGAAGCATTTAGGGGCAATCAGGCAGGCAAGCGGTTGGGAGCCAGCAGTCCTAGATTGTGAGAGGGATGTCTGACTGCCGTTTAGCCCCGATCCCAGGCAGTCGGACATCCCTTGAGGGGTCCCAGATTGGAGAGCATGCAGGCTGGGCTGAGGAACACCCGCCCACTCCATGCACGAATTTCGTGCACCGGGCCTCTAGTTATTTATAAAGATCTGTGTTTAAAAGGGGAGGATAAGTAATTGCTCATGTTTTAGTTATATGTGAAGCAGAAGTATATTTATGATTCTGATTAGCAATTGTAGAAGCTATTAAACAAGCAGAATATTATTGCAGAAATCATTTTATTATAAAAACAAATATCTATATGCTATATCTCTTAATTATTGAGTTAAAAGTGACATATTTAGTTTTCCTTTATTTTATAATAGAAGTGTCTCCAGAGAAAGAAAAAAAAAAAGTAAGGTGCATAGAATATAAAAATATAGAATTAAGATAATCATATATCTAGATGTTGCACAATACTCAAATGCACAATATTGAATATGTTACATTAAAATTTTCTCTTTATTTTGGGAGGGACAAGTTTATTTTGGGAGGGAAAGTGGGGGAAAACAAAATTATTATTCTTATTCTTTAAATCATAGGAAAACATATATAATCCTATATAATAATGTGCAAATAGACCTAACGGCAGAACAACCAAACAACCAGTTGCTATGATGTGCACTGACCACCTGGGGGCACACACAGAACATGGTAGGCATCGGCCACGGTGGGATGGTGGAGCAGGTGAGCGGGGGGTGCCAGACCAAGGCAGGGCACCAGATGCTGTCATTGGGGAGAGCCTCTGGTGGCTACTGAAAATTCTTTGCTCCTGCTCATTGTGGTCCTGCCCGGTGCTCACACCTGCTGTCGGCACCAGCCCCACTTGCACCCGCTGCTGGCACTGGGGCCGCTGCTCACACCTGCTGGTCCCAATTGTTCGGTGCTGTCAGCGGGTACAAGTGGCAGCTGCCGGCCCCGATCGTCCCTGAGATCTTGTTCACCTCCCCCTGCTCCTGAGGGGCAATCGGGACAGCAGCTGCCGCTCACACCCGCTGCTGGCACTGGCCCCAATTGCTCTGTGCCATCAGCATGTGGGAGAGGCGGCGATGGGAGCAGGGCTGCAGGCAGACAGGGGACTGGGGGCCGTGGCCAGAGGGGCCAGGCTGGGGAATAGAGGATGGGCCGAGACAGCCTTGTGGCCCACAGTTCCTTTCAAGGTGCACAAATTCGTGCACTAGGCCCCTAGTATAATTCTATATAATAAAAGCCCAGCAACTATAACAGCGTAATGATCAGAACGACCACTCAACCAATCACTAGGAGGTGCATTAACTACTTCTCTGTCCCTCCCCCAGCCTGCAGGCTCTGATTGCTGGATGGCGAATAGGGAACCACAGGAAACCAGGGTGGGTGGTTTGGGGGACTGGGGACTGGCAAGTGGGTGGAAGGCAGACCTCTTGGTCCCTCCCTGGGCCCGCAGGCTCCCACCACTGGATAGAGAACAGGGAACCACAGGGAACCGGGGTGGGTGGCTGCGGGTCAGGACTGGGGACTGGCGAGAGGGTGGAAGATGGCTCTGATCACAGGCTAGGCCTAGGGACCCTACTGCACATGATTTTATGCTCTGGGCCTCTAGTAAAATTATATGAAACAATAGAAGCCCAACACACGAAATTCATGCTAGAGTAGGGATTCCCTCTGACCACTGGCAGGCACCTGGAACCCGGGCTTCCCTCCAGCCAGTGGCAGGCACCCGGGACCCGGGCTTCCCTCGCAGCCCCAGCTTCATCTGGAAGGTTGTCCAGACATCCTTAGCATATTATGCTTTTATTATCTATACTAATAAAAGGGTAATATGCTAATTAGACTGGACATCTTCTGGTCATTCGGTCCTCCTTTTGGACAAAGCCATGGTGGTGGGGGCTGAGGCAGAGGTGGTTGGGAGTGATCAGGCCAGCAGGGGAGCAGTTAGGGGCAATCAGGCTGGCAGGCAGAGGGGTTAGGGGTGATCAGGCAGGCAGGCAGGTGAGTGGTTAGGAACCAGTGGTCCCGGATTGTGAGAAGGATGTGCAACTGGGGGTTTAGGCCCAATCCTGCAAGGATTCCTGAGGGATCGGGCCTAAACCGACAGTCAGACAACCCCCAAGGGGTCCCGGATTGGAGATGGTGCAGCCCGGGCTGAGGGACACCCCCGGTGCATGAATTTTGTGCACCAGGCCTCTAGTTATAGATATAATGTTGCTTATATCTTAAATAATCAGTCTAAGATTAGATATAATAAATACACACATATGTATAAGACTATATATATATTCTTGTACTGGAAAGACTTTGCCATTGAGAAATTTTCTAAATTATTGATGGGAATTCTTTCCCTTTTCTCAGAGACTCCAGGGACATGCTAGCCTAGAGGATAATTCAAAGCCTTTGGCAGTATATCTGCAATAGTAACAGGAAAGAGCATATCGCATTTAGAGTTCAAGAGTAAATACCAGGATATTAGTACTTTAATATAAAGAGAGATTTTCTGAGCTCTAGAAAGTCACATAACTTACGTCCTACACTAGTTTTATTCCATGCTCAGGGATGTGTTTTAGGAAAGCAGGATGTTATGTAATTGTGCTAGTAATAAATAAAAGCAGGTATTATTTTGAAAATTTATATGTATCAGGATTCTGTTCAAGGCTTTAAAGGCACTGTCACTTAAGTTTTTGCAGTAATCCTATAAGGTAGATTGTATTACTATCACTGTTTTAGGTGAGGAAATTGAGATTAAATATACTCAAGAAAACTGAAGTAATGTAACTTGAACTAATATTGAAGGTGGCTTTTTATTTTAAAGAACATTTTTCTTGTTATCATTGTAAACCATTATTTAAGGAAAAGAAAAAAGATCTGAAAAAAGCCCTAAGTCCTATTCTAGGCTCCTACATATATTGAGCAGCCACTATGTGCTTATTAAATTTAAAGACACTAGTATGTGATTTTTGCATTGCTCATAATAATGCCTATCTAAACAATAGCTTGGATTCTTTTTGCTCTATATCAGTCAAAATAATTATTTTTAAACCTCCTAAAACAGTACTTTATACACAGTTATTTGTTTAATCTCAAACCAGCCCTACTATTATTCAGATTTTACAGATATGGAAACTGAGGCACAAACATGACAAATTTCTGTATAATGTCACCTGGCTAGAAAGTGATCCATATATGACTTTAACCAGGTACACAGTCTCTAGAGTCCTTATGTTAACCATTATTATTGTGCTTCTCTTAATATCTTTAGACTTCAGAAATAATATGCCTTTGCTTCAGTTCTTAGGAGGAAGATTTACTTTCATTCTTAAATTACTAATATTTTAATTTAAAAATATATATAATGAACCATATATGAATGCCAATTTTGCTTCTTACTAAAGTAAGTCATTCAAAAATAAAAATAATTATGCATATTGATGTATAAAAGCAACTATGGAATCAAGCCATCAAATGTTCTTAGCCAGTTCTCTTTTTATATAATTTCAAATTGAATAAGTAACACAAAATTTTCCTAGGTTTAAAAATCTTTCTCTGGAAAAAGTAACGCTTTTCCTTCAAAATGAATGGCTTTAGTTTTATGTAGAAAATAAATCATCCATAATTTATTTTAATAGCTAAATTATTCTGAAGTACCAACAAGAACCATGAAGCTACTCTACATGGATAGTGTTGAAAAATGTAGTAACATAACATTAACTGACAATTTGATATATGAACATTTGTGAAATGGAATATTCTAAAAATCACAATAAATACATTAAAATTAAGTCAAATATATATATATAAGCCTAAGCAACCATTACGAACGAACAACCAGAACTACCAAAACCTCCCATTGCTATGATGCACATTGACCACCAGGGGCAGACGCTCAATGCAGGAGTTGCCCCCTGGTAGTCAGTGCACTCCCACAGAGGGAGTGCCACTCAACTGACCAATGGGTGCCAGATTCAGGGCTCAAGGCTGGCAAGCGCAGCTGTGGCGGTGTGAGCCTCTTCCACCTCCACAGCAGCACTATCCAGCAGTGGGGGTGGCAGGCGCAGCAGGACGGGATGCGGGGGAAGTGGAGTAGCAACTGGCCCAGGCTCAGGCTCCTCCCCCGCTGTCTGCTGCTTCCTGACAACTACATCCCTCGGGGGATGTTGGACTGCTGGTTTCACCCTGACCCGCTCAGGCCATGGGGATCGGGCTGAGACTGGCAGTCTAACATCCCTGAGGGGTCCCGGATTGCAAGAGGGCACAGGCTAGGCTGAGGGACCCCACTGGTGCACGAATCTGTGAACTGGGCCTCTAGTAAATACATAAAATGACAAGCTAGACTGCTATAAGCCCACACATTACTATAATGTGGGTAGAATAATTTCACCAAAACATAGTGTCCAAGGCCCACCTATCCATAGACCTAATTCTTAAGTCATTCCAGATGGCATAAGAGAAAAGAAACACTTGTGTTAATAGAATATTATTGTAAATCTTGTAACTGAGAATAACTCTTGAGAGTATTGCATGCAGCTGCTGTCTTGGCCAAGTTCTTCAACATACGGTTCTTAAGCTGTGTCTATATTAATCATCCTGTTTTAATTAAGTTCTATCCTGTGACACAAGTTATTTTTACTTGTAGCATTTATTATCTTTCTTCTATCTAATCATCTATATATTTATCCATTCATTTATTTAGCTCCACAAATATATGGACCATAGAGAAAAGCACTGACCTAGCATTGTCAAGGGTGCAAAAGTATGCCAATGACATTTTAGCCTCATGCAGAGAGGAGAGAGCAAATGAAAAAATGCAGAGGAAGTATCAGACATGGACAGTAATTATGGTGTCTCAGTATCTAGGATTGGAGAATTTGGGCTCAATGCATGTTTATTGAAAGAATAAGTGAACTGCAATATCAGTGTCAAAATGTGCTTTCCTAACACAATACAAATAGAAATTAACACAGTAATTACTGCAGTAAAACAATTATACTGTTGTTAGAGTGAAGTGGGGCTAGACCTTCTTACTCAAGGATCTGTGAATTTTAGTCCTTTTTTTATTACTGTGGCTTCTCTATCATGCTCTATCATCCTCATATACCTTGTACCTCAGGACCAAGGTCACTATATCCAGAATAAAGACAGCCAAAAGCCACTGTGTGACCTATGAATTTTGATCAGTAGTATATATATTTGCAACTCACCTTCACATTTTCAAATTGATTTTTAATCTCTAGGACCATGAACATGGGATGTCAGGACATAAAGACAATGAAAAAAATGGGACTTATTGAATGAGTACAGAAGAGAAGATACAAAATGAGTTATGAATTTGCCAGATTTTGACAGTTTTATTTTCCCCCTAATTCCTACATTCTATTTTGTCTACGGTGGTGCTGATTGATGATGAACAACACGTTCATTCCTATATTGGCTTAAAAAGACTCACTCTATTCTGGCCTGAGTGGGGAGGAAATTAGGAATTCTGTTCATTTGCTCTAAGATTTAGCATAAAATCATATTCTTGATAGTTTAATCTTAAATTAATATGTTATTCAAATGGAAGTTTGCCATTTTCTTGAGTCTGGTCACCATTTTATTTCAACTTGAAATTCTAAGTCCCAAGCCCTTGCTTTAAAACCCTATTTCAAAGGTCTTGTTCTATAAAAGACTCGTGAATTAAAGATTATTTATCACTGGTCACTGGCCTCCAGTGGGAAACTCCATTATCTCATGTAGTTTTGCTTATTTTGAGATTGCCTGGCCATTTGGAAAGCACATCCTGGGAGGCATATTAAAAAGAGATGAATTTCAGATATTCCCTAGTACTCTGCTGCCGCATATGAGCACAGAAGATTTCCCTTTGTAGGGCCCCGGGGTTATACATGGGTTCGAATTGCACGGCATTGAGTTCAGAAGTATGCCATGATCGATGGTCACAAAAAGGGTCCAGTAGTTAGACCACCTTTCATAGTGTGGAAAGTCTTATAGATCCGGGTCAGAAGAGGCTTTAAAGAATTTTCTAAACTCAGTTCTTCCCTAAGATCTCTGGTGGCAGGCATTAAAATGCAGGCTCAAAAAATAAGATGTCTAAACTCATAATTCTAGCATTGTTTGCTTCAGAACCATGAAATTGGAGAGTTCAACACTGTCATTTCCTCATCTTTTTCATTCACTGGAAGCACACACAGATGCTGGGACAGCTGGTTTCATTGGCAATGGGTCTTTATTGCTTGCAAGAGTGTGCCCTGCATGCCTGGGTCTATGCCTCCTGAGAATTCTGAACATCTGCCCTTTCAGTAAAGCTTTCTATCCAAAGTGCATTAGATTATCTTGCTCAAGTTCAATACATACCAAAAAGGGGCCTCCAGGCATTCTGGAAACCTTGATATAAATAACACTCAAACTTATGTTCCAGTCTCTATATACTCTACTCCTATTATGGAAATGTAATCCTCATGCATACAATTTACTCCTAGAGAGAAATGATATGATTCTACTATTCAGAAAGCCTAATTCATCTAGTGATATTTTTCTAAAATACGTGCATACTAATCATGGGGAAATTCTCTTATAGATCAAATCATTGTGGTTCATTTCCTAATGTCTTTGGTGGAATCTGTTTTTCTTTCAGAGTGAAAATTAGATTTCTAACAGCCCCTGGGCCATAATAGTCCAATTGGTTGTCAAACAGGCTAGCCAGTGAAAAGCCCATGACTGGCTATCCAAGAAGATCTGTGCCATTAGGCACTGTCAAGCTTTTAGAACATATAAGGCAGTTGGGGGTCTTTTGGTTGTATTTTTGTTTTTGTTTGTTAGTAGAACTTCCACACAGGATTATTAATCCAAATGTAGAACTCAAATTGTGAAATGAGTCTTAGGAATGAAATAAAAGTTTGGTCCCATACACTATGTATAAATAGGCTGATGCCAACTCTCTGAAGGCTGGGGAGTATAATGGTTAAGAACAAATATTCCAGAATACAACTGTTTGGATATATCTTCCATGACTTCTACTTATTTCATATAATTTGAGACAAATTATTAAACTTCTGTTTCTTTATCTGTGTGTATACATATGTATATATGTGCATGTATACATACATGTATATATACACTGAGTGGCCAGGTTATTATGATCTCTGAACACATAATAATCTGGTCATATATATATATATATATATACACTGAGTGACCAGATTATTATGTGTTCATAATATATATATATATATATATATATATACACACACATATATGTGTGTGTGTGTGTGTGTGTATATATTATATTAGAGGCCCAGTGTATGAATTCGTGCATGGGTGGGGTCCAGCCAGCCTGGCCAGGGGGGAGGGGACATGGGTGGTTGGCCGGCCTGCCTCCTGGTTGAACTCCTGGTCGAGGGGACAATTTGCGTATTAGCCTTTTATTATATAGGATATACACTGAGTGGCCAGATTATTATGCATTCATAGATCATAATAATCGGGCCACTCAGTGTATATGTGTGTGTGTGTGTGTGTGTGTGTGTGTGTAAATATATATATGATGGAGTGACCAAGATGCCTAACCCTGTAACATCTGGACCTCTAGTCATCATGAATTTCTTGTGTTGTGGCTGTTACTGTTGCATTTATTTTCAATATTAGGCTGGGAAGTACCAAGATATATCTAGGTAGATTACTTGAGTGCCAGATGCCATACAGGGCTATTACATTATATAATAACAGAGTATATGATAATATAATAATATAAGGTAGTCATAATTGTATAAGAAAATATGGGTAATTGGTGTTCCTCATCATTGTTCCTTGCACATAGGTTCTTAAGAAATATATATTAATATGCTAATAAATGCATAAATACATGGGGCTTATAATCACTAAAGGAGTATGTACATTCCAGATTTTGTGCAAAATGATTTAAAAAAAAGTGGGAAATAAATATAATTTCAGATTCTAACTCTAAAATGGTTTTAATGTATATGATATATTAAGTACATAAATAAATGCATAACTACATATATAAATATGAAGTTTCTTTTTTTGTAGATAGGGATTTATGATAAATAATTTGGAGACCTCTGGAACCAAAGCATCTCAGATGCAGAGCATATCAAATAAATCCATGTATACTTAGTAATGTTTCCATCATATATCCTGTAGATGTAGTGCTCATTTAAATAAAACAGATCATGAGGGAAAATTATAAAGAAATATAGTTCCTTAGTAAAATTATGTATCCACAGCAACTAGCTAATTAATTACTCTATTTTTCTTGGTTTTATAATTTACATCAGTATCTAAAGTAACATTGATTCTAATTGGGATCAATTGGTAAAATAAGTTTGACATCTGAGAAATATAATTAACCTCTTCTCAATTTCATTTAGGATCTTAACCTAAACTGGAACTGGCTTCTGTGGTGAGCATCACAAGCAAAATACAGTTGAATACAATCTTGGAGCTTGAAGTAAAACTAGAAATTACTTATTTTATCTTTAGCCATTTTTCTAAGGGAAGTAAAGAGATCTATTCAAAGTGAAACATTGAGTTAATCAGGAGAGTGGGGACAAGTATTGATTATCCTGATCCCCTGGTGAATGTTCTTTTTTCATTAAAGTATATAAAAATAACCAGAGAAATATAAACTTTTTTTATTTAGTTTTATGAATACTTTAGCATTTTAGGTAGTTGAAATACATTATAAATGGAACCATGAGAATTTTTATTTGTTTATTAAAGTTTATGTCTTTTTAAATATATTTTATTGATTTCAGAGAAGAAGGGAGAGGGAGAGAGAGATAGAAATATCAATGATGAGAGAGAATCATTCATTGGCTGCCTCCTGCACACCCCCACACCCCTACTGGGGATGGAGCCTGCAATCTGGGCATGTACCTGACGAGGAATGGAACTGTGACCTCCTGGTTCATAGGTCAACACTCAACTATTGAGCCTCACCAGCCAGGCATGAGAAATTTTTTTTTTTTAATTTGTTAAATTCAAGTCTATATATGTGTACACACACATACACACACACACACACACACACACACACGCTCACACAAAACAGAAAGAAAATAAAATATTTATAAAATCTTACCTAAAAGCAAATATTCCAATAAAGCTTAAAATCTGTATTTTGGTTCACTTTCATATTATTAAATGCTTTTCAACCAGAATTTAAATAATTAAATGCAAACATAAAATGCTACCAATTTATACTTAACAAAATTAAACATTATTTTTATGTAAACAGAAAGAATATTTTACTAGAGGGACAACAACTGTTTCACTTTGTTTTTAACAACTGGTAATGTTTTTGAAAATTTCAAGAGATTATCGTTGGAAATACTGATCAAAGTAATGGTGTCAATTTAATGATTTTATTAAGTTTTGTATTAGACAGAAACCTGTTATAGCTTCTCATCTCACACAGGCTAAGATCACATTCTGCTTTCTCTATCAAGGTCAGGACCCATCATTGCATGGCCTTCCACTTCAAACTTATGAGACATTGTGCTGGGGAACATGGGATCTGACTTCTAAGTGACCAGTGAGGGCCCTATGAAGAGCACAGCAGTGTGAGTGAGCTTCTAGGAACAGTGTGGGGGAGTGTTAACCTTAGTTAACAATAAATAAGAAATGGGAGATGAGCCGATCAGTTAAATTCCCTCTCTTTACTCTTTTTGGTAGTCTTCTCCAAGAAGTGTTTCCACCTTTCAACCTTAGCAGGATACCCTACAATGCCAAACTCACAGAACCTCTAAGAGCACTATTGGCATCTCCAGGGCTCTTTGAACCAAAAACTAGCACAGTAACACATCTTACAGAATTTATTCCCAGTATTTTTGGCCTCTGGTTCTTTTTGTCCCCACCGCTTGACCACTGGGGACATGGCCCTCCAAAATAAAAAATGAAATAACACCTGTAATTCTAATGACACCATTGAAGATAAAGTGAAGGTAGCTTGGGAAATTATTGGTAATTTATATATCTACATATCTATATATATGTTAACATTTAAATGAAATAATAGAATTTAATATTACAACAAACATGAAGTCTAATGAGACCATTTACTGGGCATCATAGAAGGTTATAATTATAATGGGAATTGTCAAAAGTGTTATAGGCACATCCTCTTAAGTTCAATAGAATTTTTTTTTTCTCCAAAAGTATTTCTGCTAAGTTTCCAAATGCAAATCCTTGCCCAAGTTGTGATCTATACTAATAAAAGGATAATATGATAATTAGACTGGGAGACCTTCTGGACGTCCTTCTGGACAAAGCCATGGTGGCAGGGCCAAGGCAGGGGTGGTTAGGGGTGATCAGGCCAGGAGGGGAGGGCAGTTGGGGGTGATCAGGCCTGCGGGAGGGGGGCAGTTGGGGGCAAGCAGGCTGGCAGGCAGAGTGGTTAGGGATGATCAGGCAGGCAGGCAGGTGAGCAGTTAGGAGCCAGCAGTCCTGGATTGTGAGAGGGATGTCTGACTGCCGGTTTAGGCCTGGATTGGGCCTAAACCAGCAGTCAGACATCCCCTTAGGGGTCCCAGATTGGTGAGGGTGCAGGCCGGGCTGAAGGACACCCCCTCCCAATGCACGAATTTCGTGCAACGGGC
The DNA here is from genome assembly GCA_025583905.1 of Ia io. NCBI lineage: Eukaryota > Metazoa > Chordata > Mammalia > Chiroptera > Vespertilionidae > Ia > Ia io. The sequence continues at coordinate 55,392,719 of JAJQQW010000003.1, forward strand.
CACTAGTATCATCATAAATGATTAATGGTTTACATAAAACATCCTCAGTAAGAATATAAGTTTTATAATTCTAAGATGTTTTCTGATGAGAACTAAAGGACAGCTTAAAAATCTTTTAAAAATAGATATTTCATTTACAACTGACAACTTCTAAAGACAAAAATTAGTTTATTCCTATTGCATAACCCAGTGTTCAGGAAGCAGATACTTTATCATTATTCTTCATGCAGTTTGGATAAATGTCTCCATGTTTTGCTTGAACAATTTTTATGTGGTTCAATTTCCAGTTTGTTACAGCTCTGTGGCAAGAGAAACATGTTTTGTGTTTAGTATGTGCAAGACTTATTTTGTATTCTATGAAACATTTGTTTTTTTTTCCTTAATCTAGAGGCCCAATGCACGAATTCATGCATGGATGTGGTCTGGCTGCCCCCCCACCCCAATTGGGGCTGTTTGGGCTGGGCCGATCAGGGGGAGGAGAGGGTGGCTGGCCAGCCCCACTTCCGATCAGGATGGGGGGGCAATTGGGGGTGGGGCAGGCCGGGAGGAGGTGCTGTGGGTGGATGGCTGGCTGGCCCCTCATCCTAGTCAAACTCCCTGTCAAGGGGACAATTTGCATATTAGCCTTTTATTATATAAGATATATCTCATCTATCTCCTGTTAAACATAATTTTTAGGAATGTTATTTCTTTAAGTACTCTAAAGGGACTTTGATTTATATTTTCTAACATATTTCTGGTATGTGGGTTTTTTTTGTTGGTGCTGTTTTGTTTTATTCTGCCTATTGAGTGGGTATCCACCTACTGTATTTAACTCATTTATAACTTTTTAAAATTCAGAATTTAGTGCAGAAGTTATTAAACACAGTAATTTAATAAGTATCAAAATAAAAATGTCTTTATATATTTATATTTTTGTTCACCCAAATTAAGTGAAAATAGGTAAACATTTGCTTTGTATCAGCAACATTAATATGAATGTCTTCCAAACTCTCAGAGCAAGACAAGATTTATTTATTTAAATAATATATTTCATTTAACTTTTATGTCTATTTTCATTCTGGTCATCATATCAGAGCTGAAAGGGGATGAAGTTTTGTTAAGTAAGAGCAGACAAAATCTAACAGCCTTGATATTGTAGGTGGTAGATAAATCTTTGTTAAATTAACAAATGGTCCGATATTCTAGAATTATTGTTATATATCTTATACTATAACTAGGGGCCCGGTTCACGAAATTCGTGCACTGGGGAGGAGTCCCTCAGCCCAGCCTACCCCCTCTCACATACTGGGAGCCCTCAGGGGATGTCCTACTGATGGCTTAGGCCCGCTCCCTGTTGGAACAGTCTGTCCTCCCTTTGCAGGAGGCGACCAGGCTGATCAGGGGAAGGCGCCAGCCCCATCACCCCGCTACTGCAGCCACTACCAGTCACCGCAGCCACCAAGGTATTTTCATCAACATGGACTCCAGTCCCTTCACCGTGAAAAAATGACAACTTTCTTTAGGCATTTTTAAGATGTGCCTTTCATAAGATATGACATTTCTTTCTTTATTTTTCTTTTTATCCTCACCTGAGGATATGTTTCCATTGATTTTTTCCCCTTCCTTCCAATTCCAGGCTCAGCCACTTCCCAAGCCTACAGCCTCCACCCCAGGCTGTAGGCTTGGGAAGCAGGCACCTCCCGCCCCTCTGATCCCAGGCTCTGCCCCTTCCCAAGCCTACAGCCTCTGCCCCAGGCTTTAGGTTTGGGAAGCAGGTGCCCCCATCCCCCAAGCCTAAAGCCTCTGCAGGATGGCCAGCTGGGAGTGACCTGGGTGCCGAGGAGGTTACCGGGACCCAGGTTTGTATGCAAATTAACCACCATCTTTATTGGGTTAATTTGCATACTCACTCTGATTGGCTGTGGGCGTAGCGGAGGTACGGTCAATTTACATGTTTCTCTATTATTAGGAAAGATATTAAATAGTATATATTTTGTGCTTTTTATGTATAATCTAGATCATTCATATACTGCTTATATCAAATATTCATGAAATTCCCACTTTAGATATTAGTACTATGCTAATTATTCTAGTTAAAATATAATTTAAATGAAAGTCACATCCTTAGAAAAGATATGGACTATTATTTGACTATATTTTGAAAAATTCAAATATATTTTGAAATAAAATATACTTAATATATATTTGGAGGAAACCCTTGTCTCCATTTTTTTGAAATACAACTGTTTAGTTTATAGCTATTTGTGTCAGTTTCTTTATTTTATTTAGAGAAGTCATGAAAGACCATTGTAGAAGAACACATCTGATCATTTTATACATTTTCAAATATTTTCATAGTGAAAAGAGTTTAGAGACTGGAGAGGTAGTTAGGGAAAGGGGGTCCATGGGAGAGGGATACATACATGATGGGCAGAGGTAGCTCCAAGCCGCCAGATTGTTTACAAGAATGTCACAAGATAAGGGAAGAAGAAGGGGGGCACCAGGTGAGCTTTGAAATTTTGAAACTGATACCATGCAGGGAAAAGGAGGAAATTGGCCAATTAGAAAAGCACAGGGGGGAGCATAAAATAAAGAAGGGTCCAATTAGAAAACAGGATGAATAAAGAAGCTGCCAGAATTTATAAACCCTGAGACAGAGACTCATGGGACTGGTTTTTCCTATTTTGGAGAGAGAGGGCTCTCTCATTTTGGGACCCCTCCCCAGGAGGTTCCCCTTTAGGGACCCCTCCCCATGGTGAGTTTGTATATGCTTGCAATAAACCTCCACACTTTTGCTTAAAATCTTTTAGCCCCTGAATTTTATACTTCAAACTTTGTAGGACAAGAACCTGCGAGAAGAAGCTGAGCTTGCCATTTGAGGTATCAATAGTAGTTTTATTATCTAGGTAAAATTCTAGAATCTTTTTTTCATTTACAGCTTATATAAATGTACTTTATTAACTTTTATTGTACTGAAACTTCTAAGTTTCAAATTCTCCTTACTCAATATATCTTTCAATATAAATCACAGATGTCTACACTTAAAAATACAGATTTTCAGCACTGCAGCAGAATTTTCTATATTATATGTTTATTAGAGTATATGCTATATGATGTCTTTAAACAGCATGGATTCTAAGAAACTAAATGACTTGTACAAGGTTTGTCTTTCTCTTCAGCTTCGGATAACCCTATACACCAGCCATTCCTCTGTGGGCCTATTCTTGTCTCTTGTTGATTTAAGGTAAGGGCCAGAATTAAACTCAGAAACTCTGGTAAATATGAATATAGACAATAAAAACTAGAGTCTGATTGGCAAGGCTACAATGGTAAGCCTAGCATCATAAAATTTCTTGGGATCTGTATTCAATGTGGCACTCAGTATATGGTATTCAGATTACCATAAATTGTTCTATAAACTAGCATACATTTGAAAAAAAATCCATAATAGCCATGTTAAAGTATTTTTATCTGCTTTATTTAAAAAATTTTAGAATGAGGTGAGGTTATAATTTTTTTTAAATATTAGGGCAAAGAGATGCAAAATTGTAAAGGAACAGTTGATACAGAGAAATGTGTTATAAAGTAGAAAAAATCCTATACCAGTTCTAATCCTGGATGACTATACAATCAGTTACACAATTTGTAATGTCTGTGAAATAAAACCAAACTAGCAAGCATTCTCCAGTCTTCTTAAGAATTTTCACTTGCAATTCAGAAATCCAGATCTGCACCATTCTCTATTTCATGTATAAAATATATACAAAAGTATGCCTTAGATATATCATATATTAAATATATATTAAATGAATAGTATACTATAATACTATATTGTATACCATACATAATAGATATTTTATGTGTGAAAGAGTTCGATATCTTCATGGTCAACCATAGTAATTTTCAACTCATGAAATTCTATGAAGTTGTTAATGCCATCTAATATCTTACCAGGGATGTGATGTGGAGTTTGCTGTCTTGAATGTATTCCACCTTCACTTTATCTGTTTTACGGTGTTGAGTAACACAATTTTACATAGTTTCCCTAAGGGTCAAAGACATACATAGGAAAGAAATACAGTGGAACCTCGGTTCTCGAATTTAATTTGTTCTGGAAGGATGTTGTAGAAGTAATTTGTTGGAAAACATAATCATTTTCCCATTAGAGACAATGTAAATTGAATTAATCCATTCCAGACCCCCAAATAATTCCATTTTAACCTTTCTTATATATAGTACATGTCGAATGTACTTTTTAATCTATAAGTAAACACTTTTTTTCTTAAATTTATGAACCACCTCCTACTAGCCTTATATTTTTACTAGAGGCCCAGTGCAAGAAATGTGTGCACTTGTAGGGTCCCCAGCAGCTGCCAGCTGCCAGCCAGGTACTCCCTCCCTTCACCCGGCAGGCCCCGCCCCCTGGTTGAACTCCCAGAAGAACTCCTGGTCAAGGGGACAATTTGCATACTACACTTACTATATAGGATTGATTTCAGAGAGAGGAAGAGGGAGGGAGAGGTAGAAATATCAATGATGAGAGAGAGGATCAGTTGCTTTCTGCAAACCTCCTACTGGTGCTCAAGACGGCAACCCAGGCATGTGCCCTGATCAGGAATGGAACCATGACCTTTTGATTCATGGGTTGATGCTCAACCACTGAGCCACACCAGCCGGGCTTAAAGAAATCACTTTTAGCATTTGGTCTAGGGATGTCTTTCAATGCAGCATCTTTGCTTATTCATATATCCCTGCCTCCTAACTGGCTGTCACTGGCTAACTGCTTTTCCTTTATCCAAATCAGAACAGTTTTCCTACCTCTTTAGTTGTCTGTGACCATTGCTTATTTCACACCCTGAGCAATATTAGCACTTTTGATGGTATCTTTATGTTTTTAAATTGTGCTAGTCTTTGATTTTACAACAAAAGCATTCTCTCCTTTGTTGCCTAAGTGATGCTTTTTGTCATGCTGAGGTATCAGCTTGAAAGGGGACACAGACACTAATGGGGGTGAGGGCATGTGCAGGGGGGGCAGTGGCGGGGGAAGAGGTCAATGGGGAGAGAAAAGGAGACATATGTAATACTATATGTAATACTTTAAACAATAAAAAAATCTCAAAAAGAAAAGAAAAAAACAACAACACAAAGGATTGCCAGTTTGAAAACCAAACTTTGGTTTCAGAACTCAGACATTTTTTTCTATAAGCAACTTGGTCGAGAACAGAAGTGTTCAAGATGAGAGATGTTTGAGAAACAAGGATTGACTATATTGAGTTTAAAAACAAACAAACACATAAAACAATTCATAAAGAGATTAAATATTTGTCTATGATGACAGGGCTATGACATCAGGCCACATCACTGTGATTTAAGTGTGCTGTGGGCTCAGAGTAGATAATTATTGACCTCCACACTTTATCAGCTGAGTTGATAGTCTCCTCCCTCTCTCTTCTCTCTTCTCTCTCCCTTTCCTCACTCTTAATAGCTAAATTATGGTTAAATATAATACATATAATACTAGAAATTGTTGTGCTTTTTCAATTCTTAATACTTATTACTAAATATTGACCATTATTTTAGAGTCCTTATGACTAATTTTTTTGTAATTTATACTTATCTTCACTGCCCTGTTATTTTTTAGTTCAGAAGTGTTTTGGTAATAAACAGACAGAACATTTACTAGTATCAAGTCGCTAATTGGATTCCAAAGACAGAAAAGACCAGGTAGGACCTCACTGAGCAGGTTCTTTGAGGTCAAAGCAGGCCAAACTGGATCATAGCCAGGAACAGATGAAGAAATAATGTACTCCTTTAAGCTTAAATTTTCAACTGTAAAATGAAGGAAATCTGTCTATTTCATACTACACTTCACCACTGTAGAATTTCGTAGTGCCTTGTAGGCAATCAATTTATGTTAGTTATTTTTATTTCCTTTGAAATAGGCATTCGGTTTCAGACTTAAATTAAAAAAAAAAAATCACAATGTTTTTCAAAAGCATATAAAATTTCATCTAAACATTGAATTATAAAAAAAAACACAGCTTTCATATTTTAAACATTTATTAACTCTAATTTCTTGAACATGATAAAGAAGAAAATATTATTCTCTTTGGGTTAAAACTACTGGTTTTACAATAATTATTTCGAATTTGAAAATACAAATAAGTCTTAGTGAAGTAGCTCATTTGGTTAGAGTGTTGATGTGATAGGCCAAGGTTGGAGGTTTAATTCCTGGTCAGGGCACAAGGACACATATAAGAATCAACCAATGAATGCATAAGTGGAACAACAAACTGATGATTTCTCTCTCTCTCTCCCTCTCTCTCTCTCTCTCTCTCTCTCATCATTCAATCACAAAATTAAAAAGAGAAAATACAAATAGAATAAAAATTCTATATAACAAAGGTTCTGACAGATTATTATGCACTGACACAAAACAATGTCCTATCCCCTTTTAATCACTTAAGAAGCATTTTCAGTTTCCTTAAATCAGCTGACTTGAAAATATCTGAGTCACTTTAAATCACACAAAAAGAAATCCAGCACACAATATTTGTTGTTGTCTCTGGAAACTGCAGGGCTAATTTCCTAGGCAGTACACATAAAATGTGACTCCCAGTGTCCTATTGGGTTTCAACTGATGAAGTGAAACAGAGAAAAGAGACTATGTAAGTGTTAGCATTGCTTGTTTGCTGACAAACACATGATCTTTAGACACCTGATTTCTTTACAAGTATCTGATGTGTGTGCCTGTGTGTGTGTGGATTTCCTTCTCATCCCACCCTCCTTTAGTGAGTACACAACAATAAAAGCTAGAAAAAATATACATGCAGTGCAGTCTCATGCTGCCATGAGAATAGTTATTTTGTTTGTATTTTTAGTGACATAATAGCAAATCAATTGTGTTAAATGGTTTTGTATAACAAGACTAATAGAGACTATTTTTGTAGAGTGAAAATCATTGTGCCCTTCGCTGCAGAGATGGAAATTGTAGAGTGCTAGCAGCATTATTTCTTCTCTAACTAAAAAGCTGCGCATGACTGAAACAAGACTGCAGATGCTGATTTACCTTGTCTTATCTAGGACAAATAGCAATGGCTTTACTTCTAGTCTCATTTAAATAGGACAATTACCAAACAATAAAAAGTGGTGAGATATGTTCCTCTTACTCAGATCCTATAGAGTCTAGGACCTAAATGCTTTATAATGAATGTAAATTAGTGTGTAGGATGTAATTTGTGTCTGGCTATGGTCTCTTTCCCGCCATCTCCATGACAGTCACAAACAATCTTTATATTCACTAGGACTTCTGATTTCAATTTTTCACTATTATTATTATTATTATTACTAGAGGCCTGGTGCACAAAATTCGTGCACGGAGGGGGGTTGTCCCTCAGCCCAGCCTGTACCCTCTCCAATCTGGGATCCCTCTCACAATCCAGGACTGTTGGCTCCCAACTGCTTGCCTGCCTGCCTTCCTGATTGCCCCTAACTGCTTCTGCCTGCCAGCCTGACCACCCCCTAACCACTCCGCTGCCAGCCTGTTTGCCCCCAACTTCCCTCCTCTGCCAGCCTGGTCACCCCTAACTGCTCTCTCCTGCAGGGTTGATCACCTCCAACTGCCCTCCCTTGCAGGCCGGGTCCCTCTCAACTGCCCTCCCTTGCAACTGCCCTCTCCTGCTGGCCATCTTGTGGTGGCCATCTTGTGTCCACATGGCGGCAGGATCTTTGACCACATGGGGGCAGCTATATTGTGTGTTGCAGTGATGATCAATCTGCATATTACTCTTTTATTAGATAGGATAGAGGCCTGGTACAGGGGTGGAGGCCAGCTGGTTTGCCCTGAAGGGCGTCCCGGATCAGGTGGGAGTTCCCTTGGGGTGTGGGGTGGCCTGAGAGAGGGGCCTGTGGTGGTTTGCAGGCCGGCCACGCCCCCTGGCAACCCAAGCGGAGGCCCTGGTATCTGGAATTTATTTTCCTTCTACAATTGAAACTTTGTAGCCTGGAGCGGAGCCAAGCCTGGGGCTCCCTCCGCCGGCAACCATTTGTGTTGGGGTTATAACTGAAACTTTGTTGCCTTAAGCGGGTGGGCCTGGCCAGGGTGTGCAGAAAGCTTTGCTTCTCCTGTTGCCAGCGGCAACCCTGGCCTGCTCTCTCAAGCTCCATTCTGCTGCCATTTGTTTGAATTTGTTTACCTTCTATAATTGAAACTTTGTAGCTTGAGTGGAGGCTTAGGCCTGGCCAGGGCAGGTGGAAAGCTTGGCTTCCTCTGTTACCTAGGAAACCTTTCTCTCTGTGGCTGTAGCCATCTGGTTTGGGTTAATTTGCATACTCGCTCTGATTGGATGGTGGGCTTGGCTTGTGGGTGTGGCTTGTGGGTGTGTCGGAGATATGGTCAATTTGCATATTTGTCTATTATTAGATAGGATTATTACTAGAGGCCTGGTGCACGAAATTTGTGCACGGGGGTCCCTCAGCCCAACCTGCACCCTCTACAATCCAGGAGCTCTCAGGGGATGTCCTACTGATGGCTTAGGTCCACTCCCATGGTTCTCTGCTCTCTGTGGGCCTGGAGGTTTCGCTGCAGCCATGGAGATGAAGCCCCCATGCCCTGCTCTCCGCTTTCGGCCGGCCTCCCCATGTGCCATGTGAAGGAAGCCCCAATGCCCTGCAGTGTGCTCTGTCTGTCAGGCCTGGGGGCTTTGAGGACACAGACACACTAAGGAAGCCCCCATGCCCTGCTGTCCAGTCTCTGTTTGCAGGGCCTGGGGCTTCCCTGCTGCCAGGGAAGCCTCCATGCCCTGCTGTCCAGGCTCTGTCTGCAAGGCCTGGGGCTTCCCCGCTGTCACGGAAGCCGCCATGCCCTGCAGTCCCGGCCCGGCTCTGTTTGCAGGGCCTGGGGCTTCCACGCTGCCATGGAAGCCGCCATGCCCTGCTGTCCAGACTCTGTTTGCAGGGCCTGGGGCTTCCCTGCTGCCAGGGAAGCCTCAATGCCCTGCTGTCCTGGCTCTGACTGCCGTGTCTGGGGGCAGATCAAAAACCCCTCCGGAGGTGGATCCAGCTTCGCTGCTCCTGCCCACAGGCTGGACACTCCAGCAGTGGAGCTGAGCGTACTGGGCGCCGCCATCTTGTGGCTATGGGGGCCGCCATTTTTGTCGCAGAGGTACGGTTAATTTGTATATTACTCTATTATTAGGTAGGATTATTAGATAGGATTATTATTATTGGTGCTACCTGATCCATTCATTTACTCTTCAGTTAATTAACTTAAGGTAACTGAAATAACAGAAAAAAAATCAACTAAATAGTGACATGGAGGTGAATACTACCTTATGTCCCCCTCTGCTGCAGAGTAAGCGTGTCTTCCCTACATGCTGGAAGAAGTGAATGATCTTACAGCTAAGAAAAATGTCTGTTTTGCTACCATATTTTGTACAGGAGGGTGCTTTCTCCACTTTTCCCCTGTCCACAATTCATCGCCCTCTACATTAACATTTTGTGGCAAGTGTCAGTACATTTCAGCGTTGTTTTCCCCCACCCCCATTTATTGAACAAGTAAACTGACTGAAGCGGCAATACAAAAAGAAATATTTCTTCTAGTCAGTTATGAGAATAGTTGGAAACTATAACATGTTTAGTATAAAAACAGTATTTAAGAAAATAGATAGAAATCAACCCTGGAAAGGGTAATTGATGGTGAGAGAGGTACAGTTTGTTGATGCAAAATAATTGTTAATGGTTAAATAGTATAAAATGACATTATATATTTATAAAAATAGAGCAGCTATTCAAATAAGTAATTATTATTCAAATGTGTTACCTTATTTAATAAACTAGAGGCCTGGTGCACAAAATTCGTGCATGGGGGGGTGTCCCTCAGTCCGGCCTGCACTCTCTCCAATCTGGGACCCCTCACTCCTAACCACTCACCTGCCTGCCTGCCTAATGCCCCCAATTGCACTCCCCTGCCTGCCTGGTCACCCCCAATTGCCCTCCCCTGCTGGCCTGATCGCCCTTAACCCCCTGCCAGCCTGATCTCACCCCCAACTGCTCTCCCCTGCAGGCCTGATCACCCATAACTGCCTCTGCCTTGGCCCCCACCACCATGGCTTTGTCCGGACGGAAGTCGAACACCCAGAAGATGGCCGGTCGAACCGGTCTAATTAGCATATTACCCTTTTATTAATATAGATGATAAAAACATACCCACCATGTGTCCAATTCTATTCCAAATGTTGGGATAAAAAGAGCAATGGAATTGAAAAGTGCCTCATGAGCATAAAGAGGAATGTAGAAGGTACAGCCATCAGGGGAAACTTCTGCAAAGATGTAGCATTTGGTTTGAGAATTAAATTATGAGCAGACAACAATATAAAGGTCAGTACACAGAGCATTAGACAGTTAAAGCAACATGTGCCATGGTCATTAATGTACTACAGAACACAGTTAAGGTTTGTAGTGGCTGAAAGAGAAAAGGTAAGCATCCTTTGCATTCTAGAATGAGAGAAAGAACAAAATAACATTCAAGTTTTAAGCTTAAGCTCCAGAGAACCGTGGATAATGCCATGTCCCTTAGATGGGTGAGAATCAGAAAGAAATGTGTTAGGGGGAACAAGGGTCCTATTTCAGGCAAGCTAAACTTTAGATGCTTATTCAATATTTTAGTGGTGACATCAAATAGATATCTGGATTTATGAGTTAATTTTTAACCATCATCAATGTTCTACAAAAGTTCATAGTACATAAAGAAAGATGACAATTTAGTGTCATAGCAACAAAACTGGGATTAGTATTCCTTATGGCCAGTTAATATTATATCTACTATTTTCTTTTTTTCAAAGGCTTTAAATGTTTGTGTCTTGTTATAAAAATATATTTACTAATTTTCTTAGACTATCTGTTCTGCCAAGCAAGTATTCATTAAATAAGTATATATCGGGCATCCAATATGTGCCATGCAACCACTCAATTTTAACTATCATATTAGTGTCTAATTTTGGAACATGTAGATAATTAATATTTATTCCCAAAACATGGAAACTACTTTGCAAGTGATTTCAAAAGGAAATCCATTATTAGCCATAATGCAAATTATTATTTTCCCTACTTATTCTACAACTATAGTTTCCTGGTCCAACACTTAGTTAGACACTGTGCCAAGCACTGAGTAGACACTGGTAAGTGCATGAAGATTATTTAGGTGTGTCATAAATAGTGATGTACAACTTTAAAAATAAGTCAATCATAAAGCTTTGTAAGTGATTCTAGTCAATCATAAAGCTTTGTAAGTGATTCTAAATAACTTTTTAGAGCATCAAGTTGCCCAGCTGGTGTGGCTCAGAGGTTGAGTGTCAATCTATGAACCAGGAGGCCATGGTTCGATTCCTGGGCAGGGCACATGCCCAGGTTTCTGGCTAGATCCCCAGTGGGGTGTGTGCAGGAGGCAGTCAATCAATGATTCTCTCTCATCATTGATGTTTCTCTCTCTCTACCTCTTCCTTTCTCTTTGAAATCGTACAAATATGTTTTAAAAATAATAAGAATAGATCAAGTAGAGAATTAGAAGATATGTAACGCAAGAAAGACTAGGAAGCCAATTTGAAACTCAAATTGGTTTGGTCTGTCTATGCACAATAACTCCAGGATGATGCCAATAGTTCAGTGTCTCTCAGCCTAAGCACTATGGACATTTTGGTGTAGACAATTTCATGTTGTGCAGGCTGTTGGGTAGTTAGTGGGATGTTTTGCAGCATCCTGGCCTCTACCCACTACATTCCAGTAGCAATCTCCCAGTTGTGGCAACCAAAAATTATATAAGTCTCTTGTCCTAATCAAACCTTCTCAGGATCACTTCCACATTTCTTGCAACTACCTTCTAGATAATGCTACATATATGTCCTAATATTCTCTCTAAAGAAATAATTCTAAGTTAACATTATTAATATTCTTTCTGATATCACAAAAGCAAAAGATAAACTGATGACTAGTATGGCCATCACAATTATCTAAGGGTAGATTTTTAAAGCCAAAAAAAATTTATGATTTACCTAAGATTGTATGGAAGGTTTGGATACAGACATAGCCCTAAAATGCATGACACCTGAATTCTCGTTCTATGTTCTTTCCACTAGAACTCTTACTTTATATGTGCCCATTTCTCATGATAGTGCTATTAATTACATTTTCTCTAAGAATCAAACGTGGCTTCATGTTTACTCTCCAGGTATTTTTAATACTTGTACAAAAAATATTGTTCACACCAATCAATCCCTCATCTAGTTAATCATAAAGCTTTGTAAGTGATTTTAAATAATTTTTTTAGAGCATCAGTCATTCTAAATACTTTCCATTTCCATTTCTATTAGTGCTCTCCCCCAACTTCTATGTTTAGATCTACTGGTTACCTCACATTTGTACATCGGAACTGGGCTCCAAATTATTCTCTGTGTCTGGTGTCTCTGTCTTTCATGTAGGACACTACAACTAGATCAATCTCAGCACACCACTATAATTATATCTCCCCTTTATTCCTAAACATTAAATAATTCCTCCAGTCCTAGAGAGCACATTTTAGGTTATGTACTACTGTTCTCTGTAAAGAAAAAAAATATTTTTCTTTTTATGGGCCTCCATAATGGATTTGTAGGAAAATCACCACTTATCATTAAGACTTTTACTCTGGCAGAATTGCTTTCCTCACCCTGAAAAAACTGAAACACTCTGTCTTAAAGACTTTCTTATGTTGCTTCCTGTGCCAAAAAGCTCATTTTATCTTCCTGTCCAAACCCTATTCTTTTTTCGAACACCAAAGACTTCTTCCATTAGGAAAACTAGCCTATTTCAACCCACAATGATGTCTCTCTCTTCCAAGGCATCAACGTATATTTTTACTTATTTTTAATTAATAATTTACTAATGACAATATCTCAGAATTACTTTTAGACTAGTTTAGGATTTTAGAATTTCTGGGAGAATGGGAGAAGTCAAGCAAAGGTGTCATTTGAGATAAAAACCTAGTTTCACTGGGATCCCCTGGGGAGGTCTGGCATGCAAAATATGCAGCAGAGTGTATCCCACCTCCAGACAAGTGAGATGGGTTGCTGTAATACCATAGCAGTGATTCAGTGTTTAGTAACATTAAGCCACTCTTGGGGGTGGGGTGTGCTAGGCGAGGCAGGGTGGAGTCTAGGCTTGTTTGCATCATGTAGCTTTAATAGCACATAATCTTCTAAAGACAGTAGAGGTCAGACGGTAGAAACAAGCTCTCAAAGATGAAGGATAGACACACAGACTTCAAAAGAGATCACATTGGAGCTGGACAAAGCAACAATGACATATATTAACCTTAGATGTCATTTTAACCTTTGCAGTGCTGTTACCCATTAATGTATCTATTCCTTCGCAGATTTCAATAGATTAAAGGCTTTGGCAGAAGGATTGATTCACATTATATGCCTTTTGGTACCTGCTCAATAGTAAGTATTGAACACAGTCATTGCTTGGACAATATTTATTTCATATTTCAAATTAGTTAACACTTATCATGCTCATGTTATAGGTTAGGTTGTAGGTTTTTAAAATTATTAATTGTGCCATGAAAAATGAGAAAATATTGTTATTTGCCCATTTGGGTTTCCTTTTCCCAGTTTTATAGCAGAAGCCTGGGAATATGTAGGAAAATAATTGCCATGATTTTCAATTTACCATATAAAGTATTTGGCTCACTTCAGCAGCTTCTTTTCTTGGATCACGTAGGACCTTCCCTTTGTGTGAGTTCTTTAATACTGATATTCTACCTCTGCCAGCCAGTGTGTCTGCCACAGCAATTGCAAGTTAAAATGAAGTTCTTTTTCAGGATATTTCAATTATAGCTCCTTCAAGCCCGTCACATGCAAACACTAATCTTATCATGCACAGTGTTTTAACTTTTTTGTATGTGACACTATAGATTTTTATTGAATGTTTTTTCCGGCTTTTATCAGAGTGACTGTAGCTGTAGTGTGAAGAATAGAATGAATTTGGTGTTTACCCAAGGGGAATAATGCAACATTTGTGAGGGAACATTTTACTTTTTTATTGAAAGTCTATTTTTATCAATATATGATTAATTTATCTTTAACTTTACTTCTTGAATAGAGAATGTTCTTCTAGCCTCAAGTAATCTAGAAGATATAATTTTCAAAAGGTGATTCTTTTTATTTAATGACACTGCCCAGCCTTTAATAGTATTAATCACATCTGTATACTGAAGTTGCAATCATGTAAATGATGAGATGTTCTCACCACAAACTTAAATAATCTATTTTACAACTCACTGAAAATCATTTTATTAAGTAGATGAAACAAGAATTCTAAACACAGGCAAAAGATTAATTATCTGCAATGTGTGTGTGGTTTTTTTTTTTATTTCAGTAATGTTGCATTTACATTTATTTCCTTTCATTAATAGGTTATTTTGATAAACCATTAAAACTGCATGATAAGTGTCTCAATATCAACTGTAGGCCATTCATGGTTGTTTGCATTATTTCTGCACATAATCATTTCAAGTATGTGTGTGTGTATAAAAATATACACATAATTTATGTCACATCATATCATTATTATAATATACTAGAGGCCCGATGTACGAAATTGGTACAAGGTTAAGCCTTCCTTTCCTTGGCTGCTGGCTTCACAGCCCCAACTTTGTGGCCCCAGCTCTCGCAGCCCTGACTCTCACAACTCCAGCCCTGCACCTTGCCCCCACCTGCCTTGGTCTGGTGCTACCCGTGTCTGCTGCTGCCACACACCCTGGGTTCCCGGTTCTGCAGAACCTCCCCCCCAACCCCCACCCCGATCGATCGTCCGGGCCTTCCTCTGCTGGGCGATCATCGGGAGATGGCGGAGCCCCCTGACCAATCGCATGGCACCCACCTTGGCTGACCTGGTGCCAGTGCATGTCATAGCGTGGTCGTCTGGAAGGTCATCCAGACGGTCCTTCTGTTGTTCGGTAGTTGGGTCAATTTGCATATTACACTTTTATTATTATAGATTATAATATATAATATTGATTTGGGGATAGATTTGAAAGAAAAGAAAGCCATTGTATAAGTGTTTCCAGAAATCTTCAGACATTCCACAGTATAAGGGTCAATTTTAGTATGCCATGTAAGGCTATAATCCCACCTATCCTCCCAGAGTTCTTCATTAGTTTTCTTTCCAAACTCTAGGCTCAGTGGTATATATTTATACCTTTACTTGTATTCTTCTTATTGTCTTTTTCCTCTTTAATTTTTCCTTTCATCCTAAAGGGATCTACTTCTCTTTTTGCACTCTGTACCTCTGACTGTCCTTAAAGTATAATAGCAGAGATTGGAAAATATTTACAGTACTGGCAGTCAAGCAAACTGGAGTCTGAAGAATTAATTCCACCATTTTATTAGCCGTATTTCTCCAACTGTAAAATGAGGAAAACCATGCCTCTTATGATTAACTTATGATGTTTTGTAATTTTTAAGTCACATTACATTATGTAAAAGCAAGTTGAAAAGAGCAAAACTTTATTAGATTGAGTCAACTCAAATATACCTTGTTCAGAAAGCATTTCTATGTCCCACATCTAAGAAGAATCTATTTTCCCACTGGGCTACAGAAGCTTTTAGTTTATATCTAAGTTATAGGAGTTATTCTGTAGACCTCAAAAAATCCTTTACATTATATTGGATGCCATTTAAAGTTATGGGTGTTATTTATTTCACTCGTGGATTTTCAACGTTACCCAGTACATAACCTCTGCTAGATAAAAGTTTGTTGAATAGGAAATTCTGCATTGTCTTTTGCCTGTCTTTATCATTCTCCTCTTAAGTATAAACTGCTGTATGTTTCTCCATTTTTCTTTCCTTTTTTTCTTATAATGGTTTAAAAGTTAACAATGTTGAACTTCATAAGAGTACTTCTAGACTCTCACATTTGAATATTATTATTAAATCTGTGCTCTAATCTAATTTCTAGTTACCTTCTAGGTGACCAAATATTTTCTAATCTGTTGTCTGCCTATTTATTACATGTGGCTCTGTTTTTCGTACTTTAAACTCTTTTTCATATTCTTTATATTTTTTAATATTATTAGCTGCTTTGCTCATTGTCTTCATTCTTCCTTTTATTTCTTTAGTTATTATAAACATGCATTTCTATAAGGAGTTCTTATAGTTTATTATTATTTTTTGGCTGTATTTTCTGACTACTATATTCGTTTACTGTTATATTTTTGAAATTTCAATTGTGTTCCTTTAGGAATACTCATCTGCCATAATTTTTGCCTTCTTTCAGGAAATCCAGGGATTTTATTAGAATAGTAACAATTATAGTTACTTTTGAAGCTTTGTTATTTCTGCACCATGCAGATTATATAAACTCAAACCAAAAATGTGTAGTTGGTAAAAGCATGTATTTTAAAAAAATATATTTTTATTGATTTCAGAAAGGAAGGGAGAGGGAGAGAGAGATAGAAACATCAATTATGAGAGGGAATCATTGATTGGCTGCCTCCTGCATGCCCCACACTGGAGATCTAGCTTAACCCAGGCATATATGCCCTGACCAGGAATCAAACCATGACCTCCTGGTTCATAGGTTGATGCTCAACCACTGAGCTACACCGGCCAGGCCAAGCATGTATTTTTAATTCTTATTGCTTATTATAGTGTCTTCCTTGGCTGCTTATCAGATTTGATGGTTTCCCTTAAGTTAAATATTTAGTGCTTGTAGAGTCTCAAATATATACAGGGTTATTCAGTTCCAATGCCAAAATTTTGCACAGTCTCTAAGGCCTCATGCCCTGTTCCTGAGAGGATACTGAAACTGAATCAATCAATAATAAAATGCATTCATATATACACACATAAATGAGGTACAAGTGAGACCTTCTCCCCACAGTGAAATTCCAACTAATAAAAATAGAAGAAATGGTGGAATCTAAAAATACTATTTTCACCAACATAGGCATAACTGATTAACTAAAATCATCAATAAATGAATGCTAAAAATAGTGATAAATTTTAAGAATTTGCAGTCTTAAAAGTATCTCCCCACAAATTATAAAGAAATATTGGTAACTTTACAGTGGAACAGTATTGTTTTCACAAATTCAAGTGATTAATATAATATCACCAATAATTAGGAAAACTGACAGCACATGCTTCCTGTTAATTGAGAAGATCAATTCACATCTGTGATATTTTTGCCAAAAATTGTTTAGAAATGTATAATTCAAATATAATAAAAAGAAAACTTCAGACTCACCTAAGCTAAGGGATAGACTACAAAGGAACCTTCCAGTATTCTTAAAAATGTCAAGATTAAAAAAGAATAAAAATGGATAAATAAGCATTCCAGATTAAGAAGTCTAGAAAGATATTAGAATTTAATAAATGATGTTTAATTGGTTCCTTTTTCATGGAGAAATTTCTATTATGGGCATTATTAGGATAACTGGCGAAGTTTAGATTTGGGCTATGGGTTATTGTTATCAGTGCCATAAGTGCTAATTTTTCTGATTTTAATACTTACACTGTGGTTATAAAAGAGAATATCCTGTTTCTAAGAATTCACACTAAAATATTTAATGATAAAGGGTCCTGAAAACTGCAATCTATTCTCAAATGCTCCAGAAAAAAAAACATATATGTGTAATATTTTATACATTTATATATGTATATACAGAAAAATAGAAAATGATAAATCAAATAAACCAAAAATTGGAAAATATTTACTTATTTGAAACTTTTCCATAAATTTAGCTTATACCAAAACTGAAATTTATAAAAATAAAAAAATAAATCAAATAACCTAGCAATTTATTTCTGCTTGTTACTATTTCTCCCTACAAAGGGGTAAATGTGCCATTTGATTGGAGAATTTATTATTTTTTCTTTTTCATCTTCACCCAAGGATATTTTTTCCATTGATTTTTTTTAGAGAGAATGAAGGGGAAGGAAGTGGAAGAGATAGAGAAAGAGAGACAGAGAGGTAGAGAGAGAAAGAGAGAAAGAGAGAGAGAGGTGACAGAGACACATCAATTAGTTGTCTCCCCAACACACCCTGACTGGGGCTGGGGATTGAACCTGCAACTGAGGTACATGCTCTTGACTGGGAATCAAAACTGTGACCTGATGCTCTAACCACTGAGAAAACTGACCAGGGAAGGGGAATTTAGCTTTCAGTTTTCTTTTTGTTTTTATTTCTTGTATACTTGGCTGGATTTATTAGTTCCTTGTCATATTTTGTACAGAAATTCTAGGTTTTTGTAGCGAAAGGTGGTTGTCACTGCTGTCTGAATTAGAAGTGTCCTATTTTGTGTTTCTTTTTGTTTTTTAGGCATAAGTTTCCTGATTCCTTGTCTTGAGGCAGAGTCCTATAAAGCAAATTTCTCTCTTCTTCATTTATTGTCTTTATTAGTAATTTGTTATCGTGAAGCTGTGTGGTTGGCTCACCTGGATTTGAAATCTGGTTTTAAGATGCACTAGTTCTGTGACAAGCATTGAAACTCTCTAATCTGTCTTCTCATAGGTTAAATAAGGATAAAAAATGATCATCTCATAAAACTGGTAGAATGGAGGCTCATTCAAGGATGACAGAGAAAGATGAGATTAAAATAGGTGAAATGTAAGTTCTTGCAGAGAAATGTGATCTATGATAGTGTCAAAGAGCAGCTCTGACATTAAGAAGATTATTTTAAACCTATTGCCGGGTTGTTAAAAATAAAGCAGTGTGATAAGAACTACTGAAAGAAGTAGGAGGCTATTTGTGTTTATCATTTAACATTAATCCACATGATAAATGATTATAGATCCACTTTCTCTGTCAGGCAATTATAGAGAGAATAAGTAAATAAGTAAAATAAATAATTAAATAGATGAGAGAGATGGAAATTAAAGACAAAATATTACAAATTTTCTGAGAAAAGAATGACAGAACTGCTTACATTTGAAATGAATTTTTAGTGATAAAACATTGGAAAGATGGTAGAAAATACTTATATTTGGAGAATAAAAGGTTTGAGGTGTCAGCAACAGTAAAAATTTGAAAATAATCATAACATGAAAAATGAGGAAGGTGGAAACCTTTTAAAAGGCTATATTGCCATTATTTTCCTTGTAACTACATGCTTGAACCATATCTGGTAAAAACTTAATTCCCATGCTCAAAATTTTTAAATGAACACCAATTTTATATTTTCTTCCTATTCTCTATTCTCATATAATCATTTCCCTTGCTTATATAATGTCTATATTGCATATTTGCAACATCTTTGCCTACTATTCATTCTTAGTTCTCTATATTTCTATACCTATATTAATATACATTGAAATTCCTTAATTTAATGAGCTTACATATTGAAAAAGCATATGTAAACACACACAGACGCAAAATGTATATTAATATCATAATACTTATTATAGTTTGCCTAACTTTACCTGTGACTATTCATAGTCTCTTCATCTACCTAAATTGCTCAGTGAACAGCATCTAGCACGGCCAGGGGTAAACCTGAGGAGGGGCAATGAAGGATTAAAGAAGACAAAGAGAATATAATTGGGACCAGGTGGATTACTGCCTGGATGAGGAAACAGTGACACAGCCTGTAAGCCAAAGCTTTATTTTATAGTCAGATCACACAAAGCAAAACAAGGGCAAGATGTTTACAATGTTCTTGCGAATTTCAAATCTGTTTCTTTCCTGTTGTTGCCATGCTCTGAACTCTATCAAGCTTTGTTTAGGCAGCACCTCCTGCACCCCCCGAAGCCCACATCCCTTAGCTACCTAGAACTGCAGGGTCAGACTATAAGGTCAAGCTTATGACCATAACCTTTTGGCTATAATTGTGCTGGCAGGACTTTGCCCTCCAAGTTGGGACTTATATGTGGCTTTGCCACAAGTCAGTCCAAGGATTGATCCTGTTTGAACTCTGTAGCCACTCTCCACAGCTCAGCTTTCATTATTTGGGATAGAATAAAAATTCAGAATTAAAAGAAAAATTACAAAACCCAGCCCTAGAAAAAATATATTCTAGATCCATAGTTGTGGGCACAGTTATCTTCACTAACATAGATAAATTAATTGCACATTCACTGTTCTGAGACTATTTTAGTTTGGAAGAGTAACCTTAAAAAGTAACAATAATTCCAATTCCCCCACATACTCACCAACACTCACTTTTTTTTTTTCTATTAGTTTGTTTTTTGTTTTTATTTTGTTTTTATAATAGGCATCCAGACAGTATGGATTAAAGAATTAAATATATAAGTGTAAGACTTAAAACTAAAAGTACCAGAGGAAAGGATAGGGAAAATCTTCATGACCTTAGTCTTATGAATGATTGTATAGATATGGTGCAAAAACACAGGCAACAAAAGTTTTTACTGAGCTATACTAGCTTTAGACTTCAATAGTTTTCAGACTTTTAAGAAGAAATTCATACTATAAATTTATTCTAATATTTGAATTGCAATGCTCCATGTAGCAAATGATTAATTCCTAAACTTTTTCTCCTCCTTTTGATTTTCCCCTTGAATCATAGATCATTATTTAGAGCTGGAGTCTCCCTACCAGTGACATTTTTGATATCAGTCTGGTAGCAAATTCATTGTCAATATTCAAGAAATAAATATCTGCAAGTAAACAAACTGCTCCCCTCCAATAATATAACAGAAACAGTAGAAACCTGTGAGTTTAAGCCTATGAAGAGACTTAAAGCCTAGAATCTGAGCCCCCTTTATTTTATTTATCAGTGACTAAAAAGAGTATCATTTTGGTGTTTGTAGAATTTACCTTTTCCAAATCTATATGTCTTTTTATCTTTTAGTAGAGAGCCTATATATGTTCAAAGTCTCACTATCTTAAAAAAAAAAATTCTCCAAGGCTAAGGGCATGAGAAATGCTTCTTTGCTATGCATATATTCATCACAGGAGAGATGTGTCTCTTTGAGCATGAAGTGGTGTGTCAGACCAATAATGTGAAACTTTTGCTTTTCTGCTTGAATTAAAATATTGCTCTGGGCTCTTACTCCACTCAACAAAGCACAAGCTTTTATTTGGTATCATTTTTATTGCTGCTCTGCAAGTTCTATTTTATTCTTGAATAAGGAAGTCATGCTGTGAAGTAAAGGCTCTGTTCATTTTAAAGCAACTAAAGCCTTTGGAAAATGGCTTTAAACCATGTTCTGCATCATCTGAGCATGGTGGAATTTATGTAATTGTCAAAGTCATAGATTTCACCTCAACCTCTAAGCAAACCAAAAGAGTTTTAGAAATAACCCAACAAAAATTTATCTAAGCCCATTTTATTTCTTTATTTATACTTAATTCAGGATTCATAAGACCCTACATGATGAAAAAATGGTCATTTTATTTGTTATAGTAGAAGCAGCGGGGCATTCCTCAGTGGATGAGCTTGTCTCCTAAGATTCTGACTATAGTGTAAATTAAGTATCTATGGCATTAGGGAATTAAAGAAGGACTTGCAACTAGCAAGAAAGATCTGAAGCCCCCTGCTCATGGTATAGATTTTTTAGAGCTTATTCTGTGCTGAACTGTTTGAAAAGAGAAATTCAGTATCATTCCCATCTAACATAGTTTTAACAGTCAATATTTGAGACTACTATCTTTAAAAAAATTCGTCTACTTATTTATCTTGCCCAATGACCCTGAAACAAAACATAGACTATTTCCAGTTTAGGCAGAAAAACTTTTGAAAATTGTGATGAAAGGCATAACTTTTATTTTGAGAATAGTGGCCAGATTGTTCTTCTGCTTTAGTGGCTTCTTTTACTTTTATAGATTATTATTTTTTAATACCATGCCTCAATATTTGGATTAATAAATCTTCACAACCATAAAAGATTTTGAATAAGAACATTAAATATCAGTTGTGATTTTCTCTGGCTATATAAAACAGTTATTTAAAAAAGGAAATATTTATTTATTTTTCTCGGGCAATGGACAGTTTGGGTATGAGCAATTATGGCTGGTAGACTACTCACATGCCAGGTCTACTCTGGTTTGGTGGTAATAAACTCCTTTAGTTTTGTTGTCTGGGAAGCACTTTATTTCTTCTGATTTTAAATGATAGCCAGTCTTTGTAAAGAAGTTCTGGTCATAGGTCCTTGATATTTATCACTTTGAATATTTCATGCCAATTCCTTCTGGCCTGTAATGTTTCTGTTGAGAAAACAGCTGACAGTATTATGGGAGCTCCCTTATAGGCAACTAACTGTCTTTCTCTTACTGCTTTTAATATTCTCTTTTAGTTTTTGTCCTTTGCCATTTTAATTTTGATATGTCTTGGTGAGGGCTTATTTTTGTTCAACTTATTTGGCACTCTCTGTGCTTCCTGGACTTTTGTCTTTTTTCTTCACCAGGTTAGGGAAATTTGGGTCACTATTTCTTCGAATAGGCTCTTGATCCTTTGTTTTTTCTCTTCTCCTTCTGGTAGCCCTGTGATGAGGATGTTGGTTCTTTATATTGTGCCAAAGGTTCCAGAAACTGTCTTCATTTTTTAAAACTATTTTTTCTTCTTGCTGCTTTGATTGTTTTCTGCTACATTTTCTTTAAATAAATGATTTAATCCTCTCTTCAAATAATCTTTTAGTGTATTCTCATTTCAGATATTGCATTCTTCATTTCTGACATTATTTTTAACTTATGGCTTCTGTCCTTATGAATGTTGTTGAAGTTCTCACTAAGTTCCTTGAGCATTTTTATAAGCATTTTTAACTCTATGTCTTATAGATTGTTTATCTCTTTTTGAAGAATAAACATTAAAAAAATAAATATTGAAGAATATTACCATTGCCACTCTATTCATAAAATTCTTATTTCTGACACTCCTTCCAGCAAGGATATATCCTAATTATTCATTGATTCGTCTATTTTAGGGCAATAGATCTCTGCCTCTGCCACCACTTGAACTTCAATTCTATACAAATTTAACATTTCAATCATATTTATTATAAAGATGTTAAATAATAATGCTATAGAAAGTCTGAGAATCCATTAACCCTACCCCACTGTTGCTCCAGGATTAATAGTGATAATTCTTCTCTAGCCAATGCCAGGCTGACTCATAACTGTCCCTTAAAGTGATTGCTAGCCTCATCCTCCATCCTGTCTGATTTTTATTTTTTCTGTTAAGCCCAAGCAGCTTTTAGCCCTTACTTTGATTTGACTATATATCTTGAGAAGAGGTAAAAGTTCCCAGACATTATATCTTTCCTTACTTGACATCTCCGTGACTCTATTCTTTCTCTTCCTTCTCCTCTTCCCTGAACTTTCCCCCCCATTCTTTAGTATTCTTTAATATTTTCTCTTCAATTTTTCTCACACTTCAATTTTAACTGCTGTGTGTTTTTTCACTCTATAACAGAAGATTCACCAGCTATTACCTAAGTTCCTGTAAGATAACTGTTTAAAGCTTGATACTTTTATATTTTGAAATGAACAGCTATATAGGTTTGTTGTACAAAACTTTTACAAAATCACATGTAGGGCTAAATATTTTTTATAATTGCTAAAATATTTTAATAGGTATCAATTGTTTTATAATGGGAATATTTCACTTAGCACACTTTAAAAAGAAAAAAAGTTGCATCAGTAAAAGGATACATATTTTGGAGTGTGGTCCCAACCCTTTGCTTAAACTCAATATATAAAAAATATATTTCATTACAGAAATATCAGCAAGCAATAATTTACCTGATTAAAAATTTGTGCCTGACAAATTTGCAACTTTCTAAAGCATAGGTAATATAATGAAAGTGAGATAACTTTGTTTACACAATACACTTTCTGGAGAAAAAATTGAATCTTGAAAAGATTTTAAATAGTTTAAGGAATTAAAGAAACAACAATCAGGGCTATAGAAGCAATGTAAAATTATACCTGCCTCCAAGTAATTTTTTGTATTCATATGCTAGGCAACTTAAAACACCTTATCTACTTGCTGAAAGGTAATGTTTAACATTGTTTTATATTTTGCATATATTTTAAAAGGATAATCTTTGATTTATGCTAATAGACAAAAAACTCTCTCATACTTTCTGGTACATTACCAATTCTAATTTTATAAATTTGGAAGTAAGTTACTCTCATTCTCTATTAACAAGTGTGAAAGGTTCAATTTTTTACATTAATTATCAATTAATCCCATCCTCTCCATTTTTAGTTGCTGTATAACCTCAAATTCTAATTCAACAAATTAAAATAATTAAATATGGCACAATTTACTCATTTAAAGTTATATAATATGGGCATTTAATAAGATAGGCATCAATTGTTTTGTAATGGGAACATTTTACTTAGCACACTTTAAAAAGAGAGAAAATATCAAAATATCAGAGAGCATGACATATTTTCAGTTTTCTAAGATTATTATAATCTATAGAGATTCATTATTCTGTTTATTTATGAATACCACTAACAACTTGTCTATTTTAGTTGCTACCCTTTCTGCTTAGAGGACTGTCTGACAAATAGTTGAAAAACTTCCCACAATAGGATGATGAATAAAAGAGAAACTTCCTAAGGTTTGAATGACTTTAAGTGGATTTAGGATGTAAGTGGATTTGTGAAATTTTAGTCCATTGTAAGACTTTATTTCCTAGTGTGTATGAAGTGGGAGACAAGAATTTCTATCCATCATGCTGCACATAATTCATTAAATAATCAGGTTCTAATTTTGTATATTATAGAACTCTTCAAAAGAGAATTATTACCTTGGAAATTATCATTGGGAAATTATCATTCCATTATCACATAGTCGTGTTTAAAATCCAAAGAAATACTTAAATACCCTTTGTTACAATACTTATAAGTCAGGGGTATTTCAGCACCAAAGAATAGTAAGTCTGTAATTTTCCTGATAATTATGATTGCAACATCTAGCTTTTCATTCTCTGCTTATGCATCTAAACATATATCTCCTGTATAGGCTCTTTATTATGAGCAGCTGGTGGTAAGCCCCTTAATTGAAGAACCAAGGAGGTAGATGCATTCTTATCACATACCAAGATAATTGATGTTTGGACTTCTGCTGGTATTTGAGCTATCTTAAACACATTCATTTAATAATATGGATAGAGGTACATAATACAGTGTTTGGCACTCACTGAGCACTCAATTTAAGTGTGTGCGCGTGTGTGTATGTGTGTGTGTTTATTCTTCTTGTCTAAATACTATTGCTCTTCCAGCTATGATGCCTATAAAAATGAATATTACTAACTTGAAATGTAGTAGTGTAATTTACATACTTTAGGGCCAATCAATAGTAGTTAAGTAGCAAACTCTGCAGTGAGTTTAGCTGGGATAATGCTTACATCAGTTAGCTTTTACTGTGTAACAAAACACCAGAACTTAATGGCTTAAAACACCATCATTTATTTAGCTCAAAAATTTACGGGGATCACCAAATGGGTGAGGCTTAGATGAGCAGTGCTTTCGTTAGTCTCTCTTGGGCTCAGCTTTGTACCTGTCACCAGCAGCCATCCAAGAAAGTGGCTCTGCTTCTCTGTTTGACTGCAGAGACAGGAAAAACAGGGCCATGCACCATCCTGCAGGCTAGTCTGGGCTTGCTCATGGGCAACTCAAAGTTAAGAAGAGCAACAAGACAAATCAAACCCTAACATACAAGCATTTTTCAAGTCTCTATGCCACATTTTCTAGTTTACCTTTTTTTCATTAGCCAAAGCAAGTCGCAATTATCAAGACTAAGATAAGTAAGAAAGAACCTATACCAGGACTAAAAAAATGCTATATACTAAATGTTTGTGTTCTCCCAAAATTCATATATTGAAACTTAATCACTAATATCATGGTGTTTGGAAGTGGTACTTTGGGAGGTGATTATGTTATAAAAATGCAGCCCTCATAAAAGAGATCAGTGCCCTTATAAAAGAAACCTAAGAGAGCTCCTTGGCCTGCCCCTTCTGACAAATGAGGACACAAATGGCTGTCAATGAACCAGGAAGCAGTTCCTCATCACACATCAGGTCTACTGGTGTCTTGACCGTGGACTCCCTAGCCTCCAGAACTGTAAGGAATAAATGAATGAGGGAAGACTTAGCCAAGGAGAAATGCAGGGAAGACAGAAAAAAATTGGAGACTATTTTTAAAAAATAGGTTTTTATTGATTTCATAGAGGAAAGGAGAGGGAGAGAGAGGTAGAAACATCAATGATGAGAGAGAATCATTGATCTACTGCCTCCTGCATGCCCCTTACTGGGGATTGAGCACACAACCTGGGCATGTGCCCTGACAGGAATCAAACAGTGATGTCCTGGTTCATAGATCAATGCTAACCACTGAGAACACCAGACAGGCTGGAAACTATTACTATAACAATCTACCATATGGATATGATAAATGGCATAATATAAATAGCAGAATTTATCTTAGTTTTTAAGTCTAAACATGAACTTTTTTTCCACTGGAGAGATATTAAACACTTTTCTTTCTCATAGGAACCCTGAACTCCTAGGAAGTCTTTACAGAATTTTTAAGTACCAGAGACAGACAATTATCTGGGATGAATAATGCAGACAAGGGAACAAAACAACAGCATCAAAAACAATGTTTGGTAGGCGGGATAGATAAATGAGTCACAGGCAAGATCTGGAGGGGCTCTTATAAGGGTCACTTGATTACTGATATTAAAAAAATTTATAACCTCTAAAAATATATAATAAATGCTGTATACTTGCTTTAATGAGAATCAATTTATGGAATTTCAATAAATCTTACAGTCATTCTTATAAAATTCCAAATTTACTTTGGATATCTATGGTCTGAGCATCCTCTGAATTTTACAATTAAGATTAAGCTCAGTGCATAGAGAAAGTCAGGCTAATTTTCCCTTTACAGAATACATATATAGATTATATCAGATGAGTATTCTCTATAGTTATACAAAATGTATATAACTTATTATTTAGAAGTGAGGGCCCTGCAGCCACAAAGTCTAGCTTCATAGCTCAGCCCTGTTTACTAACTGTGTGACTTAAAGCAAAGTAGGCAATCTTTGTAACCATTAGTGTTTTTTATTAAATGGTAGTAGAAGTACATATCCTGAAGTTCTTTTAAGTTGAAATGAAGTCACATGTGAAAAGGACTGAGCACTCAATAGATTTTATCTTCTATTGATGGCAAAACTCACTAAAAGGGATTGAAGTAAAGAAATTTCAGCTATCATGTAATCTGTAGAAAATGCTACTCAGTTTCCAATTGTCCTCTCAAGAGAAGTGTTTTCATAT
Source organism: Ia io (assembly GCA_025583905.1). Lineage (NCBI taxonomy): Eukaryota > Metazoa > Chordata > Mammalia > Chiroptera > Vespertilionidae > Ia > Ia io. The sequence goes on from JAJQQW010000003.1 coordinate 55,419,985, forward strand.
GAGAACAACATACTATAAATGTAGTCTTACTTCATTTCCTTCAAACCCCATTTCACAGAAAATATCTTAAAAGAATAAATACCAAAATTTATAAAATAACTAGAGGTCCGGTGCATGAAATTCGTGCACTCGGGAGGTGGTGGTCCCTCAGCCGGCCTGTGCCCTCTCACAATCCGGGACCCCTCGGGGGATGTCCACCTACTGGCTTAGGCCCTATTCCCATGGGGCCTACGCTGGCAGTCAGACATCCCTTTTGCAGTCCAGGGCTCTCACAGTCCTGGACCCCTCGCTCTTTACCGCCTGCCCGCAGCGGAGGTGGGAGAGGCTCCTGCCACCACTGCTGCACTCGCCAACCATGAGCCCAGCTTCTGGCTTAGCGGCGCTCCCCCTGTGGGAGCACACTGACCACCAGGGGGAAGCTCCTGCATTTAGCGTCTGCCCCCTGGTGATCAGTGCATGTCATAGCGACCAGCCATTCTGCCGTTCAGTCGATTTGCATATTAGGGTTTTATTATATAGGATTATAGTGTTATAACACAAATGCATTTAAAGTGTTATAACACAAATGCATTTATAACACCTAAATAAACTGCTAATTAATAAATGTAAAACTTAAAATATTTTTTGTTTAATCTGGAATAGTAAGTAAAGTATCATGGCATTGCACAGAAGAAAGAATAGCAAGTGAGAAATGAGAACACATATAGAAATTTTTCTGAATTACTAATTTTATTTTCCCAGGAGAGTTCCCTTCAACAGAAGGGAGACAATAGCATAAGTTCATACTAGGTAACTGCACTCATTGACAGCTTTGAGTCACATTATATACAGGTGTATTTTATTTCAAATATGACTCAATTCAATGTATGATGCTGATTCAGAAAGTTTTTTTGGATACATTGATAAAATGTAAAATGGCCTTACATTTCCTTGGAAAAGTGAGAATTGAACTGAAAACTGAACATTAGGACCAAGTTTCCAGGTAAAAGTTAGAGTGGGTAGAATTAAATATTCCAACATTTCTCTGGCTAGAAAGAGCTGGACAAGTTTGAATCATCAAATAAGGACAATTTTTACTAAAGCAATGACATAGTAAGAGAGCATGGCCCAACATATAATGGAAGAATAAAATAGGACCTGACAATAAAAGGCCTTGTAGACCAAGGGAAATAGGCATGCTCTTTTAATCTAGGGCAGAGCTTTAAGAGGAAGAGACCTGGTTAGTAAGATCATTCTGAATATTTTTGAAAAAATAAAAAAAATGGTAATAAATAATAGATTCAAAGAAATTAGGATTTTGTGCTTTTGGGATGTTGTTGAGAAAATGATGGTGGTTTCTATTAGGATAAAAACAATGGAAAGATCACTTTACAGTGAACAGGACTTTATTACTGATTTGATTTGGTGGCTCAAATCAAGTGAGATATCCTCATAATTCCCAGATTTCTTACTTGTACTTCTGAATAAGATATAAAGATGGGAGAATATGGAGGAAGTATAGATTTGGAAATAAAAGAGGAAATCATACATTTGCTTTTGGATATATTTAGTTTGAGTTGTCTTTAAAAGGCTGAGAAATATTGAGAAGTGAATTTCAAGAGCTGCAATATTTAAAGTTCCAGGACAAAAACAACAACAAACAAACAAACAAAACCACACCTAGTAATGGAACTAAAAGTAAAGATAAAAATAAAGGTTATATTATGAGAAGAAAGCATGTTTAAAATAGGATTAATTTTCAAGAGTATTGAAAATTGGTAAAGTGTAAAATAACAGCTAAAATGAAACATTGCTATTGATTTAATGATAGAAGTTAATAAGATATCAGAATGAGCAAGTTCCATTGAGTGTTGTGGGCAGAAGGCAGACTGAAGTAGGTTGATGTATTTGAGGTATCAAGAAACAGATGGAGCAAGACAGAGGACCCTTTCAAGATATTTCATTACAGTACAGAGAGGACAATGAGAGGAGCGTAGAACATTGCACAATCAGTGCAAAGAGATTCAGTGATGGAATCACTGGCATGAATGAATGTTAATGGGAAATGTCTCTTTAAAAGGGATATAATTATGTGAGATATTGCATATGGGAAGATTGTCCTTGAAATGCAAGATGTACAATTCCTTCAATGCAGCAGAACCACAAGACAGATATAGCAATGTTTTAAGATACAGTGGCAAGGGATAGATAAAATTTTGACTTGGAAGTTTCTTTTATTTCCTCTATGAAAATTGAAGGAAGAGAAGAAGGAAAAAAGGCCCGAGATTGGAAGAAAAGAACATATAAAAGAAGAGTGAGCTAACTAGAAAATGTGGCAAAACTTCTGAGCAATGTAGAACATTTATAGGACTATGTGTATACATACCAGTTGTTATTGATGTCACTGATGTTTTGTCTTTGTCTTTCATTATTAGTACTCAGCTTTTTGGGTGAAAAGATTGCTAGTGTGGCATAATCTGTCATTACAGAAGAAAAGTAGTGGGTTTTTTTGTGTTTTTTTTTTTTTTTCTGGATACACAAATAAACTTCATTTTCTAAATTCTCTGCATCTAGTTGGGGCCATGTAACTAGTTTCCATAGATTAAATGTGTGAAGATGAGATATATTATTCTGGGTTCAAAGCAGTTAAGAAAAGATATGCCTTTTCCACATATGCTCATAGCAATCAGAATGGAAGGAGTTTGATAAATCCCCAAATGACTGCAAAAAGTTCTCCCTTGCCCTAACCGGTTTGGCTCAGTAGATAGAGCATCAGCCTGCGGACTGAAGGGCCCTGGGTTCGATTCTGGTCAAGGGCATGTACCTTGGTTGTGGGCATATCCCCAGTAGGAGGTGTGCAGGAGGCAGCTGATTGATGTTTCTCTCTCATCGATGTTTCTGACTCTCTATCCCTCTCCCTTCCTCTCTGTAGGAAATCAATAAAATATATTTTAAAAATAAGTTTCCCCTTTTCCTTCCTTCTGCTGACTGAATTGGACAGAGATGAAAATAATAAGTTGTAATTATGATACACCACTGAGATGTGGCATGGTTTCCAAACACAAATTGTTCTATCTTAGGTAATACAATAGTAAAACAGTCATAGCCTACCCTAACTTATTCCAATGTTAGTGTTTAATCATGTGAATTCTAAGGGAAAATAAAAAAACGTTTAAGTTAAAGCATTTATAAGAGAGTAATTACAAATAAAGTCATGAAAACTATGCTGTAAGAAGGAAACTAAATTTAGAGAATTGATAATGGATAGTTAAAGATTGAAGGTTAATCAATTGATTGTCCCAATGAGTTCATGAATAACTAGATTAGAAGAATTGAATTATAGGTAGAATAGTAGGCCATGGTCAAAATAAGAAATGTTTTCATTAATGATTTTTAAAAATCTGTAGAGCTTGATGGAAAAATATAAAACATCTTTTTCTAACCAAGGAAATATATCAGATTGATAAATGCGATGTTCACATGGAAGGTGCTCCTGGGAAATCAGGAAGAGAGCAACAGTGGAAACATGGTAAAGTATGCAAAGAATGTAAAGATTTTCCAGAAGGTTGGAATATGATACCAAAATCAGAAGAACATGGCAATTGGTCATGAAGCCAGGAATGCTCAAAGGACAAGGGACATTTATAGATAGTGAAGAGTGCTTTTAGAAAGATTGGATCATGGGAAATATACACAGCCTCAAGAGAATATTTGAGGAGACCTCAAAACACACACACACACACACACACACACACACACACACACACACACACACAGCATACACATATTTAAAATTTATCCCTGTCAATCCGAGGGGAGAAATAATTATGAGTAGTAGGAATCAACTTCAGTTTGGAAGACTGGTCCAGTGTAAGAGTCACAGTCAGTATTTCATATGGTCAATTAGCAGTAGTAGCTAGAGTAAGTATAATTGCAGTAGTAGCAATAAGTAAGCAAGTAAGGGACATCTGGTTCTTTTCATGACGAGGCATTGGCAATTAGTTCTTAGTGTAATGATGTTACATTATTGTAACATTTGTACAATAAGGCCGGGCTGAGGGACCCTCCCCTCAGAGTGTACGAATTTCATGCACCAGGCATCTAGTATAAAAATAAAAAAGTAAAGCCCTAGCCAGAAGGCTCAGTTGGCTGAAGTGTCATCAATACACAGAAAGGTTGTGGGTTAGATTCCCAGTTAGGGCACATACCCAGGTTGTGAGTTCCATGCCTGGCAAGGATGTGTGAAGTAGGCAACTGATGGATGTTTCTCTCTCATGTTGATGTTTCTCTCTCTTTTCCTTCCTCTCTCTCTCTAAAATCAATGAAAACATATCCTCCAGTGAGAATTTTAAAAAATAAAAATTAAGTTAAAAAAGAAACAGCAGCCTGGCCAGTGTTGTTCGGTGGTTGAGCATCTACCTATGAACCAGGAGGTCATGGTTCAATTCCCAGTCAGGGCACATGCCCAGGTTATGGGCTCAATCCCCAGTGTGGAGGGTGTGCAGGAGGTAGCTGATCAACTATTCTCTCTCATCATTGATGTTTTTATCTCTCTCTCCCTCTCCTTTCCTGTCTGAAATCAATAAAAATATATTTTAAAATAAAAATAATAAAAAGTAATAACATAATGATGCAATATATAATTTGACTTTGTTTTGCTATCTTATTGTGATCTCTCTCCTTTGGCTTCAAGATCTTTGGTAAAGCCTTTTAATTGATACCTTGCATAGGGCTTACTGGGAAGCTCAGTTGGTTAGAGCATTGTCCTGATATGCCAAGGTTGTGGGTTCCATCTCCATCAGGGCATATACAAGAAGCAACCAGTGAATGCACAACTAAGTGGAACAACATATCGACATCTCTCCCTTTCTCTATCTCTCTCTCCCTAAAAATCAATAAAATAAAAATACCTGGTATGAGTATGCATTTTTGAAAGTGGGTAGAATTTTAGGAAAAGCCTAATTTTCTCACTGTAATCAATAAAAACATTTGGTCAAAAAATAATAAAAGGCATGGCAACAACACTTCAAAATCCTCAAAAACTTGAAGAGGAATTTAGATTTATGTGGATTGTGGAACTCGTATTTAAGCCAATATCGTATTTAGACCTAAGGGAACAAAGTGGCCCTCACTGGAATATGATTTATATAAACAGAACCACCTGAGCCATATTGCAAGTTTGTACTTGAACTCTTCCCATTGACCCAACATTCCTTGCTGCCTCCCAATGCAGGTAACTCAATACCACACCCTACCATCTTATAAAGTTGTTACTGTTACTAGTCTCACTATGAAGAAATGGAAATTTAAACTGGGAAACATTGAGTAACTTGAAAATTTTTAGAAAGCTGGTGATTGACAAAATCAAGCTCTGAGCCAAGGTCTCTCTATCTCCAAATTCTATTAGTTTAACAACTATATTAAAGAGACAGTTTCCTTAAATATTATTAAATACACATATGAAGTCATTAGGAGTTTTAGTTTTACCTTCATGTGAATTACATAAGATTATATTACAGACACAAGTTCCTGTTTATCTATAATAATAAAAGTGTAATATGCTAATTAGACCAGATGACCTTCTGGATGAAGCCGGGGCTGCAAGGGAAGCCTGGGTCCTGGGTGCCAGAGGGAAGCCGGAGAATGGAAGGCCTACTCTTGCATGAATTTCGTGCATTGGGCCTCTAGTAGAGACATAAAATCAAGTGGAGATTCACTGAATGTTTATTGGAAATTTTCTATTCCAGCACTAGGCTAGAAACTGTGATATTTTTCTGAATATCTGAAAGTCCTAACTTGTGAATGTATCCTCTCAATCTATCGATTCCACTGGTGGGTGTTCATTGTTGTATTTAAAGATGACTATTGGAACAGCAGGTGCTAACTGTGACTGAGGTACAATGTGAACTACCTGGGCATCCCAGGATCATCATTATGCTGCATTAGTTGCATTTGCCACATATTAAACAAATTACCAGTCAGGGACAATGCCCTCTATCATCACAGACATGAATGCAATCAGGTAAGAATCAGGAAGAAAATAGACTTATATTCAAAGTATTGTATACATTTGACAGACAGTTATTGACTGCATACTGTATGCCATGTACTATTCTAGTGTTACAGATATAGCAATAACAAAACACACAGAAATTCTGCCCTATGGTAGCTTACATTACAGTGGAGTTTATCTACCTTTACTATACTAGTCTTTTTTTTTTTTTTTTTGAAATTTCTTTTTTTTTCCAATTTTTTTATTAAGGTATTATATGTGTACATATCTTACCATTGCCCCCCCCCACCCCACTCCCATATATGCCCTCACCCCCCAGCGTCTTGCGTCCATTGGTTATGCTTATATGCATGCATACAAGTCCTTTGATTGATCTCTTATCTTCCCCACCTCTCCCTAACCTTCCTGCTGTAATTTGACAGACTGTTTGATCCTTTACTGCCTCTGTATCTATCTTTTTGTTCAAGTTTTTAATGTTCTTTATTATCCATAAATGAGTGAGATCATGTGGTATTTTTCTTTCATTGACTGGCTTATTTCACTTAGCATAATGTTCTCCAATTCCATCCAGGTTGCTGCAAATGGTAAGAATTCCTTCTTTTTTATGGCAGCATAATATTCCATTGTGTAGATGTACCATAGTTTTCTGATCCAGTCATCTGCTGATGGGCACCTAGGCTGTTTCCAGATCTTAGCTATTGTAAATTGTGCTGCTATGAACATAGGGGTGCATATTTCCTTTCTTATTGGTGTTCCCATTTTCTTAGGATATATTCCTAGGAGTGGGATTACTGGGTCAAATGGGAGTTCCATTTTCAGTTTTTTGAGGAAACTCCATACTGTTCTCCACAGTGGCTGCACCAGTCTGCATTCCCACCAGCAGTGCACGAGGGTTCCTTTTTCTCCACATCCTCGCCAACACTTGTCGTTTGTTGATTTGATGATGATAGCCATTCTGACAGGTGTGAGATGGTACTGCATTGTTGTTTTGATTTGCATCTCTCGGATAATTAGTGACGTTGAGCATGTTTCCATGTGTCTCTTGGCCTTCCTTCTGTCTTCTTTGGAAAAGATTCTATTTAGGTCCGTTGCCCATTTTTTTATTGGATCATTTATCTTCCTTTTATTAAGTTGTATAAGCTGCCTGTAGATGTTGGAGATTAAACCTTTATCAGTGATACCATTTGCAAATATGTTCTCCCATGCAGTGGGCTTTCTTGTTGTTTTGTTGATAGTTTCTTTTGCTGTAAAAAAGCTTTTTATTTTGATGTAGTCCCATTTGTTTATTTTCTCTTTAGCTTCCATTGCCCTAGGGGCAGTATCGGTGAAGAAGTTCTTTTGACATATGTCTGAGATTTTGCTGCCTGTGGATTCCTCTAGTATTTTTATGGTTTCCCGTCTTATGTTTAAGTCCTGTATCCATTTTGAGTTTATTTTTGTGTATGGTGTAAGTTGGTAATCTAGCTTCATTTTTTTGCATGTGTCTGTCCAATTTTCCCAACACCATTTATTGAAGAGACTGTCTTTATTCCATTGTATGTTCATGCCTCCTTTGTCAAATATTAATTGAGCATAGTGGTTTGGATCAATATCTGGATTCTCTATTCTGTTCCATTGATCTATATGTCTGTTCTTGTGCCAGTACCAGGCTGTTTTGAGAATAGTGGCTTTGTAATACAGCTTGAAATCTGGTATTGAGATCCCTCCTACTTTATTCTTCTTTCTCAGGTTTGCTGTGGCTATTCGGGGTCTTTTTTTATTCCAGATGAATTTTTGGAGAGTTCTTTCAAGGTCTATGAAATATGCTGTTGGTATTTTAATGGGGAGTGCATTGAATCTATAGATTGCTTTGGGTAGTATGGACATTTTAATGATGTTGATTCTACCAATCCATGAACATGGTATGTTCTTCCATCTGTTTACGTCTTCCTCTATCTCTTTTATCAGTGTCCTGTAGTTTTCCGTGTATAGGTCTTTTACCTCCTTAGTTAAGTTTATTCCTAGGTATCTTAATTTTTTTGGTGCGATGGTAAATGGGATTGCCTTTTTAGTCTCTCTGTCTGTAAGTTCACTATTGGTGTATAGAAAGGCCATAGATTTCTTGGCGTTAATTTTGTATCCTGCTACATTGCCGAATTCATTTATTAAGTCTATTAGTTTTTTGACGGAGTCTTTCGGATTTTTTATGTACAATATCATGTCGTCTGCAAATAAAGACAGCTTTACTTGTTCTTTTCCAATTTGGATGCCTTTTATTTCTTCTTCTTGTCTAATTGCAATAGCTAATACTTCCAGTACTATGTCAAACAGGAGTGGTGAGAGTGGGCATCCCTGTCTTGTTCCTGTTCTTAGGGGAAATGTTTTTAGCTTTTGTCCATTGAGTATGATGTTTGCTGTGGGTTTATCATATATAGCTTTTATTATGTTGAGGTATGAGCCTTCTATTCCCACCTTGTTGAGAGTTTTTATCAAGAAAGGGTGTTGGATTTTGTCAAATGCTTTTTCTGCATCAATTGATATGACTATGTAATTTTTATCTCTCAATTTGTTTATGTGATGTATCACGTTTATTGATTTGCGGATATTGTACCATCCTTGCATTCCTGGGATAAATCCTACTTGGTCATGGTGTATGACTTTCTGATGTACTGCTGGAGCCGATTTGCTAGAATTTTGTTGAGGATTTTGGCATCTATGTTCATGAGGGATATTGGTCTGTAATTCTCTTTCATTGTGTTGTCCTTATCTGGTTTTGGTATTAGGGTGATGCTGGCTTCATAGAAGGAGCTTGGAAGTGTTCCTTCCTCTTGAATTTTTTGGAATAGTCTGAGGAGGATAGGTTTTAGTTCTTCCTTGAATGTTTGGTAGAACTCTCCTGTGAAGCCGTCAGGCCCCGGGCTTTTGTTTGCCTGAAGCTTTTTGATGACTTCTTCAATTTCGTCCATAGTTATTGGCCTATTGAGCTGTTGAGATTCTTCTTGATTGATTTTTGGAAGGTTGTATTTTTCTAGGAATATGTCCATTTCCTCCAGGTTGTCCAGTTTGTTGGAATAGAGCTGTTCGTAGTATTTTGTAACAATCCTTTGTATCTCAGCGGGGTCTGTTGTTATTTCACCTCTTTCATTTCTGATTTTGTTTATTTGGGTCCTCTCTCTTTGCTTCTTGGTGAGCCTGGCTAGAGGTCCATCAATCTCGTTTATCTTTTCAAAGAACCAGCTCTTGGTTTTGTTGATCTTTTGTATTGTTTCTTTGGTCTGTATGTCATTTATCTCCGCTCTGATCTTTGTTATTTCCTTCCTTCTGGTTACACTGGGCTTTTCTTGCTGCTCTTTTTCTAGCTCTTGGAGTTGTAGGGTTAGGTAATTTATTACCATTGTTTCTTGTTTTTTGCAATAGGCTTGTAGAGCTATGAACTTCCCTCTCAAGACTGCTTTCGCTGTGTCCCATAGATTTTGGATTGTTGTGTTTTCATTGTCATTTGTTGCCATGATGTTTTTTATTTCTTCCTTGATCTCTCTGGTGACCCAGTCCTTGTTTAATAGCATGCTGTTTAGTCTCCATGTGTTTGATTTCTTTGGATTGTATTTATTGTAGTTGATTTCCAGTTTTTTGCCACTGTGATCTGAGAAGATGCTTGATATAATTTCTATCTTCTTGAATTTGAAGAGACTTTGCCTGTGACCCAGCATATGGTCTATCTTTGAAAATGACCCATGTGCACTTGAGAAGAATGTATATTCTGTGGCTCTGGGGTGAACTGTTCTGAAGATGTCAGTTAATTCCATCTGGTCTAGTGAGTCATTTAGGATTGCTGTTTCTTTGCTGATTTTTTGTTTAGAGGATTTGTCCAATGGTGATAGTGGGGTATTAAAGTCTCCTACTATGATTGTATTGCTATTAATCTCTCCCTTGATATCCTCCAGGAGTTTTTTTATGTATTTGGGTGCTCCTATATTGGGAGCGTATATATTTACCAGAATTATTTCTTCTTGTTGGATTTCTCCCTTTAGTATTATGAAGTGGCCTTCCTTATCTCTTGTTATGGCATTTACTTTGAGGTCTAATTTGTCAGATATAAGTATTGCTACCCCAGCTTTTTTTTCATTTCCATTTGCCTGGAAGATATTTTTCCATCCCTTCACTTTCAATCTGTGTGAGTCTCTTGTTCTGAGGTGGGTCTCTTGTAGACAGCATATATATGGGTCATGCTTTTTTATCCATTCAGCCACTCGATGTCTTTTGATTGGAGCATTTAGTCCGTTGACATTTAAAGTTATTACTGAAAGGTATTTGTTTGTAGTCATATCTATTTTTGTGTCTGTATTCCTTCTTACCTGTTTATTTCTTCTTTTTACAGTATTCCCTTTAGGAATTCTTGCATTGCTGGTTTGGTGGTGATAAACTCCCTGAGTCTTTTTTTGTCTGCGAAGCTCCTGATTTCCCCTTCAATTTTGATTGATAGTCTTGCTGGATATAGTATTCTTGGATTCAGTCCTTTGCTTTGCAACACTTTGTATACCTCCTTCCATTCACTTCTAGCTTGTTGTGTTTCTGTTGAGTAATAATTTGACAATCTGATGGGTGTTCCTTTGTAGGTAACTCTCTGTCTCTCTCTCGCTGCCTTTAAGATTCTCTCTTTATCATTTATATTTGCCATTGAGATTATGACATGTCTTGGTGTGGGTCTTTTGGGGTTGATCCTGCTTAGGACTCTCTGTACTTGCGTAACTTTTATCTTTCCCATATCCGGGAAGTTTTCTGTCATTATTTCTTCAAATAGATTTTCTAATCACTGCTGCTCTTCTTGTCCTTCTGGCAGCCCTATTATACGCATATTACTTCGCTTCATGTTGTCCCGAAGCTCCCTTAGGCTTTCCTCCTGCTTTTTAATTTTTTTCTCCAATTGCTGTTCAGATTGAGCTTGTTTCTGTACCTGATCTTCTAACTCACTAATTCGGTCCTCTGCTTCTTGTAGTCTACTGTTGAAACTTTCCATGGTGTTTTTGATTGTAGCTATATCACTTTTCATTTCTTCCTGATTCTTGCATAAGTTGTTGATTTTCTCATCCATCCGATGTATAAATTCCACGACCATTACTCTGAACTCCTTTTCGGTCATGTTGCAAGCTTCAGTTTCACTAATTTCCTTTCTTGGCGACTCCACATTTTCTTTCCTCTGTGAGTTATTTCGTTTCCCCATTCTGGCTATCACCAGAAAGCTCAAGCTTCTGTTTGTGTGCACCTCGGCCATGCGCTGTGGGGACTTCGCTCCACCCGAGTTTCACTGAAGTGCTCTGACACTAGGACGTGTGGCTGCCTTTGGTTGGTGGGAACCAGACTTGCCCAGGGTCAGTGTCCCAGTGTTCCGTGTGGTCTCGTTTGCACACTTAGAATCAGGGGCCCTGTCAGCACCACACTGTTGGTATGTGCCGAAAATGAGATCCTTAGCATGTGCCAGGAGTCAGAGTTTCCCTGTATCTGCACCAAGAATCGAGTGTCAGAGTCTCTGTTGCCTTGTGCAGTTTCTCGTTGAGAATCAGGGTCCCTGTGTGTGCATGCACCAACAATTGGGGTCGTTGGCTCTTAGTGTGAATGCGCTGTGAGTCAGGGATCCCAGGCAGCTGTGTCCGGCGTGCCAAATTCCCTGAAGTGGAGCTGCGTCCTGTGTGTGCTCTCACTACTGAGCCAAACTGGCTAGGGTGCACACTCTCAAATCCCTGAAGGTGAGCTGCCTTTGTGCACTCTCCCAGAATCCCCGAAGAGGGGCGGAGTCCGTCCTGCGCGCCAAATTCCCCAAAGGGAAGCCCCTTTGTGCACGCTCTAAGATTCCCCGAAGGGGAGCTGTGACCCGCAAGCCAAATTCCCCCCAATTCCCCAAAGGGGAGCCCTCTGTGCGCACTGACAGATTTCCCCGAAGGTGAGCTGCTTCTGTCCTGCGCGCCAAATTCCCTAAGGCGGAGCGCGTCCCTGCGCAAAGCTCTGCAGCTTGGGCGAGGGGCGTATCTATCAGTTACTATGGCGCTATCCGTGCACGCCTGCGGGGAGGGGGATAGGCTCTTTGACCACGGGAATCTGCCGGGAAGTCTGGGTTCTTGTTGTTTCTTCCTCTGAAGCTGTGATAGCAGTTCTCTGTCCCCAGTGGCTGCAGGGTCCTGGTTTGTGTCGGAAGCCAGGATCCGAGTCTCAGGCAGCTCTGTTTCTCAAGATGGTGTGGTCTCCGCGTCAGCAGCAGCCGCCGAGAAGTGTCCTCTTTGTGCGCGGGGCTCCGCCGTCTAGGACTGCCCGGTTAGGCAGCCCCTTGGAAGCCCTGCAGAATCTAACTGACCCTAGCTCATACACAAACACACACACACACCACACACGTCTACACGTCTACACTCTCGTCTATGGGTTCCTCACTCACACTCTCTCTCTCCCTACCTTCTTGCCGGTCGCCATCTTTCCTCTCTACTATACTAGTCTTTATAAAAGGACAGTAGCATGGTGGCAAACACATGATGTTGTTCACCCTGGCACCTTTGATTAGATTGTATATCCTTAGCTAGAAAATTAAGACTCTTGTCTGAGGGACACTTGAAGGCTTAATTACAAAGCAATGTATACACATATAACAGCTATTCAAGAATTTATCTCATTAGATATTATCTTTTGAATTAATACTGAGGAACAGTACTGATGTTATCATTAAAAATTATTTGCCATAGGTTCAAGTTGGCTGTTCTCTGAAAAAATGTTTGCAACTTTTATTGATTTAATTTTAAAGATCTGTGATGCATGACTCTCACTGGCCTCCCACAGGGCCAATACTTTTGGACTGAAAAATAGATTGTCCATAAATATAAGCGCTTTGATGATAAAAAAAAAAATCATGCAAAAGATACTAGAACTCCATTATTATGCATAGAACATCTTTTCTTGGAAATAAAGAATGCTCTATGAAAAGAGTTAATGGTGAAGAGTCAGACAATGCAAGTGTTAATTAGAACTATACTGTTTAAATCATGCGATCCCCATGAAATCACTTTCCCTCTCTGAAGTACTGTTTCCTTATCTGTAAATTGAGACCAATATTTCTGCTTCTGTTGATTAAAGAGTTATTCTGAGGATCAGTTGCAAAAATATGTAAAGTTTATCTGAAAACTGCTCTTCAAATATAAGACTGATTGGCACACAGCAGACATTCAATAAATATATGCTGACTAAATGGAGATTTTATTAACACTTTTGCATCCTCGATTGAAGTGTTTTAATTCATTGTAGACACAGAGAACTAGTATTTGAAGGTAGCAGGATGAGTCATTTATATTTGACAGATAATCAGATTGCACTGCCCAGTTTAATTACATATCTTCGTGGGGAGCTAAATTTATTGTAGACGATGAAGTGCAATTTGCACAGCCTTTAGTCTCGCAGTGTGCACTAATCACAGAAATGGAAATCTTAACTCAGTTAAATGTAATACAGAAAATGGAGCCAAGTTGAAGTATGGGTTTTTTTGACACTAAAGCTCTAACCCTTCAGATTACTACTTTTGATAAATATTCTGTAAATATAAATAAGCGAAAGGATTCCATAAATTTTATGGAAATAGAAAAGGTTTTGAACCACACGTAGCTAAACCATTTTCTAAAGTAATGACTGTTATACTATTTTTAATTATATCACTACAGTTATTATATTGATTATATGCATGTATACTTAATGGAAATAGGAAATCAAGCTGCCTAATCAGTATTTGGCTTTTTCATTGCAATTGCTCTCCTTATCAGATTCTATTTCCTATAGCTGCCCTAGATTAATGTGGCATGTTTTTCCTGAGTAATATTCTCAACCAGAATTCTGATGACTAAGATATTCAGTAACTATCAAATCACTAGTGGTTCCAACACCTCAAATCCTAAGTTTCTAAAGTTCCAATTCCACCATGACCCTGCATGATGATTTGCTGTTTTCTCTTTAGATAATGCTCATCTGAACTATCAAGGAAAAATCCACATCAAGTAAAACACATTCAAAAGATTTCCTGAACTGAAGGCACCGGCCACTGCTTCCCAGGCTGACATTAGGGAACCTGTTCAATCAGACAGGGACCGTCTCAGGCACCAACTAGATGTTGCCAACTCTTCCTATTTGGTTTAATATATTTCAGCCAACAGTTATGTGTGACTCCTGGGTGTGATGTTCTCCATACCTTTTCATTAGAGTGAGGAGAAAGGCAAATGCATAAAGAGTTATTTTAAACAAAATCATTAAAGGTGATAAAGAAAAACACAGAAAACTGCAATGGGGTATATTAATTTTGAGTGGTAGAATCTAGAAAAAAAAAACTATGGGGATAAAAACAGTCATCTTGGGATGCAAAAGAAAGGTGGGTTTGGGGAAGCGGAGATGATTTAGGGGGTAGGAGTCTAAGTAGGAGTTATAGTTAAGCTAAGGAGAGAAAAGCAGAGGTCCCTCTCTATTGAGGATGGTTTAAGATAAAGAGGTGGGTAATGAGGCTGAAAAATAATTGTCTGTTTTCAGAAGAACAGTTAGAGAAAGGATGTACAATCGATTTTGAACTCAAGCATTAACCAAAAAATGTACCGGCTTGTGCTACTCCAAGTGTGGTCTGTGAATCCGTGTCTATCCATCATAGGTTACCATTCAATGAGTCAAAGCATCTAAAAACATGTGCAGCAATTGCAATTTTTCAGAGTATTTTATGTCTATTTAGGCAAAATAATCTTTTTATTTGAGATATAGACTCACATGAAGTTGTAAGACATAATATGGAGAGATCCTATGTATACTTAACTTCATTCCCCCCAATAACTTGTGAAACTACCAGGAATATTGTAACCAGGATATCGAAATATAGTCAAAATACAGAGCACGCCCATCATCCATCGCACAAAGTTCCACATGTTGCTCTTTTATATCTGTACCCGTTTTCCTGTTGCTGTTGCCCTCTCCTTAACCCCTGGCACTACCGATTTGTTCTCCATTTCTGTAATTTTGTCCTTTCAAGAATAATCTATAACTGAAGTTTTAATTCTAATAATAACAATATTTGTACTTTATATGTATTTTTAAAATTTCATGTTTCTGCTAATTTATTTTCATTGCATTTTATTGGTCCACAATAGATTTGGCTAAAATCCTGACTCCTTTTTTAACCAGGAATAATTTGAGAAGCACTGGTGTGGTGCGGTAGCAGCCGGTGACAAATGAGGACATGCGGAAGGACAAGGCAGAATAAGGCCAGATAAATGCCTTTACGGTCAGTCTGGGCTCTCAGTTATTTATCAGCCCTGGAGAGCAAGTGAGGTTTCTGCACCCCCTACTGCTTCTGTCCACTGCTGCTGTTGGGGCTCTCCCTGGAGGCCCGCTCACTGACAATGTTGCCACAGGTAACTCACAGGGAAAGTGACAACCTTTATAGCGACACTCCAGAAATGTTCCCAGCAGCAGCGATCACAGTATTCTTTATCTAATGGATTCCTCAGCATTCCTCTCTTCTTCCCTGACTTCCATAATGTCAACGTATTTTATTCTTTCCTGTGCCCAAGATACTACCCTCCCTATCTTCTGTGCTGACTTCTATTCTGAAAAATTGTCATTACATGTTCTATCCCTAAAGTCACATCCATCTAACCAATGGGTTATGAATTTGGTTTTGGTCATGGATCTCATGGAAAATCAGTAAAATATGGTATAGAAGCACCCCCTTTTAAAAATGCCATGAACCCATGCATTTAAAAATTGACTTTACATTTGTCTACTACACATATAATTCATTTTCTCTTTTTTTGTTTTTAATAAATAAGTTTTCGTATAATAATAAGCCAGGATGAAAATCAACTTTGTATCAGTTACAGTAATATCCCTTAAAAAGGCAAGACATTATGTGGAAATATTTGAGGATAGTCATTCTGACCACACTAGATGGGAAAATAGAGGTTATAGATTTTCCAAGGAAAAAAAGTAAAATAATATATGTTTTCAGGCAATACTAGAGATGCTACTTAATCCCTGGGAAGGTCAGAAAAATAATTCTGACTCCCGAGAAGGAAATTGTTAGACCCCATCTTGCCTAGCACATTTGCAGCTATCTTCTACCTTGAGCAGAGCATGTGAACTAAAATCAGTGATGACTTAGGGCTGCAGCCATAAGATTCCAAGCATGGGGTTACTATAACACTGAGGAAGGACAGTCATCACTCCATGAAGAAACACTGCATTCTGTGCTGAGATCTAGACACCAATGAATCACCTCAGCAGTGATGAAACCTCTGGCTTTGAAGGACTTCATAACTGATGAGGGATACTGCAAAAGGGCATGGTTAGCAGTTCTGTACCTGTATGGAATGTAGGAGTTGGATGCCAGAAATATCAAAAGATTTTGTGAAAACATTCTAAGGCAGAAAAAAAAGGGGCAAGGTTCAGGGATAGATATTTGCACTGATTGCCATTGTGGGAATCAAGAAGATGGAAGGAATATTGAAAAAATGAAATGGATATGACTGTTCATACTTCAAGTTGTCTGTATTAACTACATATTACTAATATATCTAAACAAAGAATTTACTAAACAAAGATTTATTTTCTTCTGATCTTTTTAAAATAAAAAAATTAATAATCAGTTGATAAAAAATAACAGAAATTCAAATCAACAATTATAATGTTTGTTCAAAATTATTTCAATGAAACTATATTTATATGACCCAAATAAAGAATTCAATGTAAGTATGCATATCATTGTTTTAGTTTAACCAGAAAAAATTTCTCATTTTTAGCAACAATATTGAAAACACTGGTTTACAAACATATTGGGAGAGAAAGTGTGACCGGAGATATTTCTCTCAGTTCACTTTGCAATATGAGTTTAATACTATTTCTAGAATTCAGCAAGACTGGAATTGAGCCATGCTTCTTTAAAGTTTGAGCCATGTTGCTCTTTGTCCTCAGGTCAATGGTGAGGCCACCAATGGAAAGTTATACCTCTTTTCTATGGTAATTCTACATTTTTAATTTAATGTAACCTAAAAAAATGGACAGCATTTTCAGGTGTCTGGTGTCTGCAGTTCTAGCTGCCAATCTAGAAGACTGTAATCACCCTCAAACCTGAACATCAGAAAGTTCATGTGGCTAATTTAATCTCCTCTTCCAAGTACCATTTCATTTAAAAGAATTTATAGATTATCATCAGTATCCATAAACCTGAATGCAATTTTAAATAAATAATAAATTATTCATGTGATGAAAACATTGCCTAGCTCATCAGGTATCAAAGTGCTAATTCTTGGATTCTCCTCAGAAACAGAAACTCTGCAAGTGGGACCCAGAAGTCTGTGTTTTAACCTGCCCTGCGGTGGATGCTGCTGCATGCACATTACAATTTGAGACACATCTCTCTAAGTAAACAATCTTCTAACTAAACTTTGCCATGAAAGAACTGCTTCTAGTCAAATTGTTCTAAGAAGGAGATCTCTTTTTCTCTTCAAAATAAAAGATAAAACTTGTACTTGAAGTTCAATCAAGTTCTTTAAGATTTTTTAACTCTGGAAATCCAGGAACTTTCTACACGTAAATGAAAATGACATATTATGCCACCATTTTGTAAAAAGCAACATTGTTGATACAGAAAATAATTCAACATCTTGCCTCTAATGAAGCTGATGACATTCATAGTAAAACAAGACATATCCCAGTAGTGTAAACTGAGATTTTATAGCATTATACACAAATGTGTCAAATTATGATTTCATAAAGTGTGGTGCTAGTGTCAGATCCAGAACCACAGAATCAGATACATTAAATATCAAAGTGCGACACACAAAGTGCTCTCATTTTACCTCATTTCAAGATGTATTTCTCAATAAAATTTTAACTCATTCAAACCTTTGACACTTTTTATTTTTCTTCATCCTCACCCAAGGATATTTTCATTGCTTTTCAGAGTGGAAAGGAGGGAGAGAGGGGGAGAAAGACAGAGGAGAGAGAAAAACATTGATATGAGAGAGACACATGGATTGGTTGCTTCCAGCATGAGCCCTAACCTGGGCCTGGGATCGAACCTGCAAGCCAGGCACTTGCCCTTGACAGGGAATTGAACCTGCAACACTTTAGCACACATGTTGACTCTCTGAACCATGCTGGCCAGGGCAATCCTTTGACCCTTTTTAAATTAATGAAGTGGTATGAGACACATAATTGTGTAAGCCCAGAAGTTGGCCACAAAGAGCGTTTTGAGCATTCCTATCCAACTGCATGTTGAAAAGAAAAACATGTAGAGTCTATTTTTCCATGACTAGTTTCAAAATGTCAGAATAAATGTGTTTGGGCATGTTGCGTGGTTGGTGTCACGTGTCAAAAGGCATTTCATTTGTTATAGTAATTCTTTCCACCAAGCCACAACTTCACTCAGCCACTTTCAATACAAATAGCATCACCAAATTTTGCCAAATTTATATATATATACACACACACACACACACACACACACATATGTTTGATTGATAAGCAAATTATAAAATGTTTTAAGGTAAGAATTGGGGCAAATCCAAGATTTAATTAGTGTCTACGCTTTTTTAATTTGAGCTTATTTTCCACATATGTCTTCAGTTTGGACATCTATAAACTGCTCCTTTAGTACTGCTGGCTCCATGCTTCCACTGACAAATTCCTGGCCAAAACAGAGTCATTGAAGCTTGTTTATAGCATTGTATTTTGCATAGTGACTAAATTCAATAGATGAACTGCTTTCTTCCCTCCTTCCTGCTTTCTTTCTTTCCTTCCATCCATCTTTCCTTCCTTAAAAACAAAAAACATAACAAAAACTAAGTCAATGTCAAAATAAAGGGAAGTTCATAACCAAAATGACTCCATAATCCAAATGGCAGCTTATATTTTTATTTAATCTAGTGGGAAATTTGTTTGTAGAAAAACAATTTATTAAAAATGGAGGCATAAGGCTATATATTGGATTGTTATTATCCCTAAAGAATGTGATTCAAAGGAAGATTGCTGAGCAGGGAGAGGAGAATACCATATATTCTACTTTATATTCCTCTGCATTGTCTCAATTTTTTTTTACATAAGGAATGTGCATTACTTTTGTAATAAAATATCTACAAAAATTTTAAAGTTCTTTGCTAAAAGTAAGCCTCAAATAGGAAAAAAAAAAGAGTCTAAGAGTTTTCAAATAATAAGAAGGAATTCATTAGGGGGATTGATACATATGAAGCCTATGCATGTATCCTCATGCTCACCCTTACATTTCAGGTCACCGACTAAAATCTTTTAACCTCTATATTCTCTTAACCACCATCACAATTTCTATCAGCCTAGCTGAATACTAAAACTAAATATCTATTCAGGGCTTTGCTTTGAACTGAACTGAAATATGTATAGCTAACTCCTCATGATACTATCTCCTCAAAGGATATCACATAGATACCTTAAACGTAATCTATAATGATAAAAGCGTAATATACTAATTAGGACGGACAGCCGAACAACCTTCCAGACGTCCTTCTGGACAACCTTCCAGACAAAGCTGGGGCTGTGAGGGCCGAGCCCCTTTCACGAATTTTGTGCATCAGGCTTCTAGTATATTCATAATAATATTTATTCAATTTGCCTCAAAGATTCTTTTTGTCTTTATTGACTGTTTCATTTGATAGCAACCCTATTTATCAAATATTTTAATTGTAAAATTTATCTCTAAAATGTATCCATAAGCTTTTCTTGACACCGGTGACTTGCTTCATTTTCTTATCTGAATTTGTGAAATAATTTTCTAACTGAACACCCAAAATTCAGTCCTTTCCTTGTTCAATTCATTCCATATAGAAACCTAAGAATAGGCCAACTTTCATCATTGCATCTCTTTCTTAAAATACTTAATGACTTCACACTAACAAGAAGAAATCCAAACATCTTAACCTGAACATTCATGTTTGGCCTTTCACCAAGGGACTCCTCTCCTTCCTTTTGTTTTTTCCTCTGATACATTTATAAGAGTTGTGTCAGAGCTAAACGTGCGTTTTAGATTAAAGTTTTGGCCCATTCAAAACCATGCAGGTATTGTGAGTTTACGTACTTGCATGGTATACTGACATTAATCTCCCTTCTACCAGACAATATCATCCACATAAGATTAATTTTTCAAGACAGGCAGCATCTCTTCTGGAGATGCGTATAGAGTCTCTATTCCAAGAACTTCAGTTTGAATAACAAAAAGTACGATTTGAGGGAAATTACTTTGCCTTCCAGGTTTTAGTTTTCTCAGCTGTGGTAATAGAATCTACCACAGTGGGTTGAGGTGGAATGCAGATTGAGATACTTCATGCAAAGCAGATGGGAAAGTTCCAGACATATTATTAACTAAATAAATGTAATATATTATACAAATTGCCTTTTTATATTATGTATTATTTGCCAACTCAGTACTCCAGATGCTAGTCTCTATTTCCATTCATCTGTAATAATAAAAGCATAATATGCTAATTAGACCAAACAGCTGAACGACCTTCCGGATATCATTCCAGACGTCCTTCCAGATGACCTTCCGGATGAAGCCACAGTGGGCAGAGGCCAAGGCAGATGCAGTTAGGGGCAGTCAGGCAGGCAGGTGAGCAGTTAGGGGTGATCAGGCAGGCAGGCAAGTGGTTAGGAGTGATCAGACAGGCAGGCATAGGCGGTAAGGGGTGATTAGGCAGGCAGGCAAGCAGTTAGGGGCTATCAAGCAGGCAGGCAGAGTGGTTAGGGGTGATTAGGCAGGCAGATGAGTTGATAGGGGTGATCAGTCAGGCAGGCGAGTGGTTAGGGGCCATCAGGAAGGCAGGCAGGTGAGTGGTTAGGAGCCAGTGGTCCTGGATTGTGAGAGGGATGTCCAACTGCCAGTTTAAGACCGATCCCACAGGGCCTAAACTGGCAGTTGGACATCCCTCAAGAGGTCTCAGATTGTGAGAGGGTGCAGGCCAGGCTGAGGGGACCCTTAACCCCATGCAGGAATTTAGTGCACCGGGCCTCTAGCTGATTTATAAAATGTATTCATTTCATATTCTGTTCCATGCATTATACTAGCCACTGGGAAGCTAAAATGACATACAACTTTAACACTTAAGACTTTCACATTCTTAAAACTGACATTAAGCATATAGGATATGTAATGTACACTCATCAGCAATTATAGCCATTGTCTCTAATCCTCAAATAACCCTGAAAGTAGGTTTCACACACTTTTAACAGAAGGGAATATTTAAGTTCCAATAAGATAAATGAATTCATGGTTACACCGATAATAAGCAGTATAGGTGAAACATGATTCTAATTTGTTTTTTGTCTACCATCCCATCTTGGGCTCATATTGGTAACCATTTACTGATTATCTTTAGCAGAGTATGAAGTATGATAAGGGTTTAGATATATTATCTAAAAGCATCACAACTGAAAGGTTAGCATCTCTCTTTTAAATTTAACATGGGGAAATTGAGACAACATTGTTGTAGATGCACACTGATAACTAT
This sequence comes from Ia io, assembly GCA_025583905.1. Classification (NCBI taxonomy): domain Eukaryota; kingdom Metazoa; phylum Chordata; class Mammalia; order Chiroptera; family Vespertilionidae; genus Ia; species Ia io. The sequence continues at coordinate 55,441,492 of JAJQQW010000003.1, forward strand.
ACATTTGTTAGAAGAAAGATACTGGATGTGTGCATACTAAAACGAGTGAATCTTTAAACAATGATGACAAGATTTTTTAAAAAGAGAAAGAAAATAAGATATGTAATCCAATTTCATTTATGTATTTGTATGAGTAAAAAAATAATCACACATAAAATAATATGCATTTTTTAAGAATAGACACAAACAATAAGATGCCCATTGCAAAGCAAAAATACTTTCTAAAGAATGAGGTTTAGTTAGAGTGATAAATGCAGGGAGAATAATCAAACACAAGAATGGTCTTACAGGAATTAATGGTCAAAATATGCCATTAAAAGGGAAGCAAAATTAACTCAATACTCTATATACAATATACAACAAGAAAAGGAGAAGGAAGGAGAGAAGTTGAGAGAAAGAAGAGGAGAGGAGAGGATAGGAGAGAGGAGGGGGAGTGCAGGAGGCAGTTGATTAATCGATGTTTCTCATTGATGTTTCTATCTCTCCCTCTCCCTTTCTCTCACTCTAAAATCAATAAGTAAAATATATTTTGAAAAATAAAAAATAAAAACAATTTAAAAAATTTTGTCAATGTAGGAAAAATGCAAAAATACTCTTTCACAGCTAGCCTCAGCTTACATTTAGATTCAAGAAAAATTTGATGAATAAATAATGAGTGAATACATTAAAATGTTTCAAAGTATATACCATTTTTTTTCTAAACATTGAAATTTGGAAGTACTCTGACAAAATTTCACAAAATACAAGAAAGACTAAAATAAGCTGAAAGTACTGTTGAATATTTAACCATTTTAAATCAATTGAATGCAATCTTATAAAATTCATTTTAAGTGCAAATATTTTTTTTCTGAATTCATCTTACTGCATAAACTTAGAGCAGTAAGATAAATATCCTAATGTTTTCTTTCGTAATATTATCTACTTACCTGCCTATTTATATGTCTAGAAAAATATATCAGCCTATTTTTATATCTGTATAACTGTTCCATTTAAAATCAGTTTTGGGTCAATGTCAGTTAAAAATAAACAATGTTATATGTAAACAATAATGAAAATTATTAACATCTCATTGCTTATCATAAGTTAGACTCTGTCAATTTAGTCTAGTACACTTAATTCTTACAAAATTGTTTGAGTTTTGGACCCTTATTATTCTTTTACAGATAAGCAACTCTACCTTAATGAAATAATTTTCTCATATTTTCCAATAGAGGAATACAGATCCTAGAAGAACCACAGTGGATTTTTTAGTAAACACCAATATTAAATAAATTTTAAGACATGGGTTAGAAAACCAGTGAATCAAGATGTATGAAATCTCATGGAAATTAGGGAACCTAGAAAAAAAAAACCTAAATAAAACAACAACAAAAAAACTATTACATTTATGAGATGACTGTGAATGGTCATGAGGTTATAAAATTCTGGACTTCTCAAATCTATCTCATAAAGACCACCAGGGACAAACCTGAAGCCTAGAAAACACATTATTTAACTAGTTGCATCAAGGTAGCCTGCATGCCACGTGCCCATGAGGTGTTCATGTAAGGGAGCAAGGACAGGAAGCATTTTTAGTAAGTTGCCATGATTGACTCCAAGGGGGTGAGATAGGAAGGATAGTCTCTGCTTTGATTGAAGTTTCTAAGGTGGAGGAATGAAAGGTAGTTTTGAGCTTAAGACTGGCTGCTGTCATGAGGCAAAGAAGGCCAACACTGAATATCACACTGACCTTGATTCATAAGGTATCAGTGTCCCTTATCATAGTCCAATTGATTGCTGGTTTTTATGCTGAGCAGGTTTGGTTTGGTTTTACTTTTTGCCATCTCAGGCTGTTTTGTACTTCTTCAGAGCTCCCGACTTACTTATTACTTGAAAGGTGGAGTCTGGAGCTAGAGGGTCTGGCAGTGAGTGCCACCACTGTTACCTCCTGCTTGGTTAGGAGAAATTCACATCATCTTTTAGTGCTCCAGTTTTCTCAAATGCAAAAACGGGTATAAAAATTAAACTTTCCTCCCATTTGAAACATAAATTTAGTAGTGTATGGAATTTAGTAAATGCTATTTAAATGCTATTATGTTAACCATATTCATCTGTAAAGTATTTCTTTTATTTAAATTGTATTTTATTGTTTAAAGTATTACATATAGTAGTACATATATCTCCTTTTTTTGCCCCATAGACCTTCACCCAGCCTCCCCTACCCCCTGTCACATGCCCTCATCCCACCCACCACAGTGTCTTGTGTCCATTGGTTGTGCTTATATGCATGCATACAAGTCCTTTGGTTGATCTCTTTCCCCCCTCCCCAACACTCCCAGCCTTCCCGCTGTGATAAAGCACCAAACAGACTGTCAAATGTAAAGTATTTCTTAATGTCCACAAAATATTTGTGATGTAAACAATTTTTGTATTATATATGGAAATACAATGCAATCCATTATCTGTATCAGAACCACAAAACAAATGTGATAGGCAAAGACACAGATATGACAATGAATAGACCTCTAGCTTTTAATCTCTTTTTCTTTCCCTTATTCCAAGTCAGAGTCTCACTGATAGAGCGTGTTATATACTAACAATGTGGATGGAAAATCTGACTAAAACAGTGTGTCTTTGGCCTAATAAGAATTTAAGCAAGGCTAGAATTCTTTTCAAAGCTATAAAACTATGATCATAGTGCACAACTGTAACTATCATGAGTTGCACTACATTTCAAGTGAGGAAACTGAGGTTCTAAGAGATTATATTAATTTTATTTTCATGATCACACAGCTATCCTCAATTTATAAGATAGAAACAGTGATGTGGCTTAGTATAGATATAAGAATATCTTGAAATTATAAAATTATTTTTAAAATCTCTATAAAGTAAAACTGGGACATAATAAAATAGGTTTCTAATTTGATAGTAGAAATAACATATAGTTAAATAAAAAACTTACTCATTTACCTAGAACTGATGTAATAAGCAATCAAAATCAAAACTTCAAATTGTATGTATGTTAGAAAATCCATATGTATTTAAAGTATAAACAAGTCTACTTATAAGTGAATATTAACTTTTATTAAGATTTAACTTGTAGGAAACCTTCTAGAATGGAAAGAAATTAAAAATCAGATGATTAGCCAAAATATACACTTGAAACTTTAAAAAATAAAGATAAATCAGAATAATAAGGACTAATAGAAGGTGCATTGAACAGAATGATGACTATGGAGTATGATGGAAATTCTCTTAATATGTAAGGAATTTTGACATAAACCATAACAAAATTGGGAGAGATGACAGCTATGTATCATATATTATGACTGAATTTGTATACTGTAACATAAAATAAGAGGCAAGTACTTATCAATGTGTTATTTTGTTTTGTTTTGTTTTCTAAGTCATTCCTAGTGACTGTTAGATATAGCCAGATATTTCTAATAGTAGGCTTAAAAGCCATAAAATAGTCTCACAATCCTTTTCCACATTTTGTTCATCCTTTAATTATAGTTGTACCTTCTTGACTCAGCTCATTTATCTTCTTTTCAAGGAAATACTGAGATTGACACATCAGATTAAAAAAATACTGCCAAGATACCAAATCATGAAATCGTTGGATTTTGCTCATCAGTTAGAGTAGCTTGGAAAAAAGAGGTCAGGACTATCTGTGATTGTGACAATGTGTAGCACATTTAAGAAAGCACAAAGGGAATTAATCTCATTATATTTGCCATTTCTCTTCAGGAATCCTTCCTTTTAAACATTCCTGAAGATAATTTTCACTAATTCATATTTTTTAAGATTTTTTTTCCCTACTAAAAGACAGATTTTTAGATTGTTCTGTTTCTGAAAATATAACCAAAAAAAAAAAATCTTAGCAGGGTGGCAATTTTCTGATTTTCTTGCCTGAAGAACAGATACTTCCCTTTCAAATGACTCCCATGATTAGGTAAAATAAATGAGCATTATGTACCAGGCTTTCAAATACTCCATTTCCCTATTATTATGGCATGCTAAGCTTAACATATCTAATTATACACATCTCTAACTTTTATAAAAGACTCTTATACTTTAGTGAAAGAATCTAGCTTTCCCAATCTTAGATAGTGACAAAAATATAAAATTTCCTAATCTAATTCTAAATTAGATTAATTGAAAAACCATTGAATTATACTGAATAAAAGATTCCATTCACTCACCTACCATTGGATGAATTCATTTTGTGAACTATGATTTTTTATCTGATTATAAATTTCATTTATACATGCACTGCTCCTCAGTCCTGGCATTCTTTTTTTTTTTAACTTTCAAGTACAAATTTTATTATTTTTTCTTTATTGATTAAGGTATTACATGGGTCCTTATTGCCCCATTGCTCCCCCACCCTCCCACTCATGTCCTCACCCCCCTGGTGTCTGTGTCCATTGGTTAGGCTCATATGCATGCATACAAGTCCTTTAGTTGATCTCTTCCCCTTATCCCCACCCTACCCACCTTCCCTCTGAGGTTTGACAGTCTGATTGATGCTTCTCTGTCTCTGGATCTGTTTTTGTTCACCATTTTATGTTGTTCATTATATTCCATAAATGAGTGAGATCATGTGATATTTATCTTTCTCTAATTGGCTTATTTCGCTCAGCACAATGCTCTCCAGTTCCATCCATGCTGTTGCAAATAAGAATTCCTTCTGTTTTTACCACAGCATAGTATTCCATTGTATAGATGTACCACAGTTTTTTAATCCACTCATCTGCTGATGGGCACTTAGGCTGTTTCCAAATCTTAGCTATGGTAAATTGTGCTGCTATGAACATAGGGGTGCATATGTCCTTTCTGATGGGTGTTTCTAGTTTCTTGGGATATATGGGATTCTTACATCTATAAAATATTTTAGCAATTTTACGTGTGTCATCTATTAAATGTCATCAGAGAGAGAGCCAATTTTTAGCCTTTATTGAGTTGATTGAAGATAGACAAATGTTACCTGCTGGCCAGTTCTGAAGTGGGGCAAATGGAGTGGGCCTTAGAGTATAGCTTACATCAATGCACCTTTTTGTCCAGGTGGATGTATTTTAAATTAAATTACAGATTTTATAACATTTAGTTGGCATATTGTGAAGGAACTTCCTCTGTAGTTAAACAATGAAGGAAAGCAATTACTTATTTTGTATAAGCTCTTTTTCCACTATAGTGCTGAAATATTTGATTATATAGTTAGGGTTCTTCATCTTTGTAGAAATCACTACATGGTATCCAGAGAGTCTGTGCTTGAATGTTGGATGGCAATATTGTAGCTATATGAGAAAGAGAAAGGTAAGTCAGCTAGTAACTGTCTGTAAGAGACCTTCAAAGGCTCAGTGATCTTACTGCTTACAGGATGGGACTAATAAAAGAGAAACCAAGAGATGAGCTAAATCTGTTAGAGGTCTCGAGCAAGGCAGTGGTGTGTTGGTAGCCTTGCCTAGACATGTAGTTGGGTGTAAATCTAAAAACATAGCCTGAGACAGAAAACAAATAACTGAAGTCTACAAGAACAGGCACTGTCAAAGAAGAAGAAGCACGAAAGCTTAACGGATTCAAGCCAGAATGCCTAGGTCAGCCTCAGATACAATAACAATGACTTAGAATCCTATCAAAATTGAAGAGTGTGTAGAGGTAGCAGGAAAGCAAGGCTCTCCACACATGAAAAATTATGCAAATTCATTCAGACAAGCAGGTAACTTTTCAACTGTGTTGATCCTGATTACTGCCAGCACAATGTTTTCCCTTTCTGATCTTATATTTTCCTCCAAGGGCCTCCAAGAGATAGCCAAATAGAATTAACAGCAACAGGCAAATCCTGTTTCCTGTAAATGTGATTCTTCCATGCTGTCTCTTTAATCTTTTGATAAATCTCTACTGGATAAATGGCTGCTTTTAGTATTTCCATTCCAGTTCAATTATCTCAACCACCTTTGTCATTCACGTTAACCAAGATGTTCAGTCACAATCTAAGAGCAGCTCTAACTGATACTTCTTCTTTTGAATCTTGACTAGAAATTAGATAGAAGTGATCAACTCATTTAAATCTAGGTATTCAATGAATGGTAAGTTGAGAGTTTGGTTTCCTTGCTTATATTGGAGGCAAGGGGGCAGCGTAATAATTTTTTCCTTTTTTTTATATAAAACCATTACAATTGACAAAGCGATCTATTCATTTATCCTATTTTGTAGCCAATTTCATTCAATTCCAATGGACAGCTTAAATACCTACTATGTGCTCATTGTATTAATCCCCAAAGTAAGATGATAAATATGATGAAATCCTAGATTTAGAAAGTTTTATTTCAACTACTAAATATAATATAGTGTCCAGATTGTTGGCACTGGAACAGCTACATATGGTTTGTGGAGAATTTACTTTTACAAATTATTTGATAGGTTCTAAGTACTTTGATTTTTATTAAAATAGCTGTAATAACAAAAATGAATATCACATGTTAAATTTGCTATCACGATATTCTTATTACTGTGTACTTATACAGTGATTTAAAATTTTAGGCAATCTTACAATTGTCTTATATGGTAAATATTATTATTCCATTTTACACATTTAACTTTCTTTAACACTGGTTACACAGCCAGTAGTGAATAAAGGAAGTTAAGTTTTGATGTTGAACCTATGTTTTCTCACTCCAATCTAATCCTACTACCATTGACTAAACCTCTTTTGTTTTTCTGACAAGTAGATATTAACTATCCACTATTTGCAGACTCAGTTCAAGGAATTTAAGATGCATCTGTAAACAAAAGCAGACAAAAAGTGCTGCCTTTCTGGAGCTTAACTTTCATAGTGACCATGATATTAAGCAAGAAACAAAAATAAATAATTGCATGTTGCATTATGTTATGATAAGTACAATAAGTAGTAGAGCCATATATGTAGAATTTGAAAGGGGACTATGAGTGAGATGGAGAGGAATTGTTAGTTTTAAAGAGAGTATTCATATTAGAATTTATCTAGAGGAGAACTTTTAAGCAAAGGGGATTGGGCCCAAACCGGCAGTCCAACGTCCCCCGATGGGTCCCGGATTGTGAGAGGGCACAGGCCAGTCCAAGGGACCCCACCAGTGTACGAATCCAAGCACCTCTAGTAGTTTTATAATGACTGATCATGGGATTTAGGACAGAAGACATCAATGAGTTGAGTGACAACAAAAATCTCATGGAACCACGTTAATGGTATCCTGGTAGAGGAAGTTCACAGGAATCAAAGGAGGTGGTGATGTGGGAGAAAGCTGCAAAGAATAGAGTCAGTGGAGGGTTCAGTTCTTGAGATTGACAAGAACATGACAGTAGTGGCTGAAGTAGGGCAAAGGTAAATATAGAGGAGAGTTCAATAAACTAGAGTTCTAGAGGAATCACTTAGGTATACTGAAGTCATTAAGATTTTTAGGGAGGAATGTATGAGAATAACTTGAAAGCCAGCATGAGATATACAGAGCCGTCTCTCCCACATCGAGTCATTACATTTTTAATTACGGAGCTTGCTTAAAAGCAAGACAGACTGTTTAACACAGTGTTTATTACAATGTAGAATTATTATGAATGATGCTGCTTTTCTAACCTATTTAGTTAAAAATTGGGGCTGCTTATCTATTTCAGTTCTCAGATACTTTTTTATTTATTTCAACAGCTGTTTTCTGCTCACCTCACCTCTCTGATGCTGTCAGTAAGACTGTAATGGCTAAAATGGAAAATACAGAGCTCACATTCACACTCCTGTTTTTCATGAATACTGGCCTATTTCCAGTCACCCACTCCCTTGTTGCAGATCACAGTAATTTAATCTTATTCTACACAAAGAAAGTAAAATTTCCCATTTAATTTAGAGTACATAAGATAAGAAATAAGACACATTATGTAATTAAAAAGAAGAAAACTTAGCTAATTCAATAAAAGAAACTGACATCTCAGAGGGCAAATAAGAAACTCAGATCTTGTCTCATAGTGTTCCATTTCATACCAAAAAGGAGGCCTTGCAGTAGATTTCACTTCTCCATTGATAAATTTTTCTTCCAGAAAAACAAATATATGTGGTTGACAAGCTGCCCAATAATTCATAGCTATTTATTGCCAACAATACCATGCAAGGCAGTCTAACACAACCACTGCTCAAGATTCCAAGTACTGCAAGATTGATGAGCTTTTTTGAAGAGCTTCCTAAAAATACAGAGACGTAATGTTTAACATATGCAGTCAATTTCTATTTTTGGCTAGTTCCCCAATTACCTGGCTTGATCATTCTGCATTCTTAAATACATAGCAAACCCTCAAGTGTAATTTATAATAAATTCTTTAGCTCAAGTCAATAAAATATGTTTTCAAATATTCTGCTCTCTCATTAATTAATTTTGCATAGTTTATAGCAATGTAGTTCTGTATTTGTCTATCTACAAAATAATACCACTCTCTTCAAGAATTTTGCCCCAAAATAAGTGTCCTTGCTTTGTTTTTGCATCATTTCTGCAGAGCTCTTTATTTTCCTCTCCCTTTTAGTTTCATTAATGAGTCAAAGTCTCAACCTTCTAAGTGAGTTTTCAGGTGTCTGCCCCTAGAAAACTTTATTCTGAGAATAATACCATTGCTTATTTTATATTTTCTAAATAACTTATTCTTCTTTCCTCAGAAAGTTACCTGGATTATCACATGAATTTCAAATCTGTATGTTTAAGTGGATAAAAATCATGGGTGCAAATTTGATAGAACAAGAGTTGAATTCTTCTTCCATATTTCCATTTTTCTCACATGGAATATCAGGAGTATTTTTCCAAGTTTTGTTTTTTTTCTTTATAAACATATTTTGGACAAATAAGGCAGAGAATAACAGGTTACACCGGCTTGAGAGAAAAGGGCTATACCTGGTATTCTTAAGGTGGAGAGTGCTTTTAGGATGGAAAGTGGCTTTGGTTCTATACAACTAAGTCTACTTTAGCAATTTTTCCTTTAATTTGAAGCTGTATATAGTTAAAATATATATGCTCCCTTTTATAAATACATTCATCTCTCTTACTGATCATTGCATTCTAGCTTTTTAAATAATAAATCTATAGGCATTTTAGAGGTGAAAACAAACTGCTTACCACTCAATTTATATCTGTATGTTAATAGGGAACATATATGGAACTCATTCAGTTGAATGCATTACAAATGGTTTATTTTACATTGTTTTAATATCAGAGTGATATAATACTTTACATTTTAAAGAGTATGAATTTGTGTAAATTCCCATTCATTAAAATGTTGCTTGATGTATGTATTTGTTATCTATTGCTACATAACAAAATACCCCACAATTTAGCATCTTAAAACAATACATATTTTTGTATGTCTCCCTATTTCTGAGTATCAGGAATGTGGAAGTGGCTTAGCTAAAGTCTGCCTCAGGGTCTCACATGAGATTTCAGTCAAACTATGCACCACACTGCTGTCATCTCAAGGCCAGTGTGAGATGGTAGGACCTCTTTATAAGCTGACTCACATAGCTGTTTGCAAGGCAGCACATTCTTATATGGCTACGCAACAGAGAGTTCTGTTGCTCTTCCTGTCAGCCTCTATATCTTTTTATAATAAGGCAGCTTTGCTTCCTCCAGAGCAGGGAGAGATATGGAAGAAGGGGCAAGGATGGGGGAGGGAGATGGGGAAAATTCCCAAGATGGAGACCAAAATCTTTTATAACCTAAGTTCAAATGTAATGTATAATAATGAAACTATATACTATATATAATAGTCTAAAAAGTATACTGTTGATCACACAGATAAAACACAGTAGAATGTAGGGAAACATTATACTACAGTATGCATGCCAGGAGGTCAGGATCCTGGAGCCATCTTGAAGGTTGACTATTATAGACTAGAGCAGTGATGGGCAACCTTTTGAGCTTGGTGTGTCAAACTTTGCCAAAAAACTGAGCATAATTCGGGTAGTGTGTCACTTTGAGGAAAAAACTAACTCCAAGACTCTAGTCGCAAATGTTTCATCCTCAGGAGCAGCAAATGTTTCATCCTCAGCATGCGGCCGCGTGTCATCAGAAATGGTTCGTGTGTCATAGGTTTGCCATCACTGGACTAGAGGCTCAGTGCATGACATTCGTGCACTAGTAGGATCCCTAGTGGCTGCCGGCTATAGGCCAGGGCCTCCCTCCCTTCCCCCAGCTTACCCCGCCCCCTGGTCGAACTCTCTGATGAATTCCTGGTCAAGGGGACAATTTGCATACTACACTTTTATTATATAGGATATATAGCTAAGCCTGCTTGATTTACTTTTAAAATTAGATAATTCATACTTATGTCAAAAAGTAGCAAAATCAAACTTTGTGTATGCATGATAATATAAATGAAGTTCAAATCACTTGTAAAATGAAAACATTTTACACATAAGTACATTTATTTAAAATGCAATAAATTTTCATTGATTTTAATAAGATATAAATAGTAATTGATAAGCTTCATTCACAATTTTAAGTGAAAATTAAATTACTTATTTAAAATCATTACTATAGAATTATATGAAGTTCAAATCATATATAGGAGTTCTATATGACTCAAATTCTTACTATAAAGGACAAATTACAATTTTTAAATTGCTATGAATCCTAACATTTACAGTCCTGGTTGCAAAATTAGCAAGCTGCAATGAGGTTATAAATACACAAACATTCACATACACACAACCTCACACACAGATGGCTGAAAAAGACCAAAGATAACATGGATAAAATTATAAAATTCTGCTATTTCAATGTAAAGATAAGAAGGAGAAAATATTGCATAATGCTAGGAGAAAATATAAGTGTCATATTTTGCATAATATTTACATTCAATCAACCTGTTATAGAAAAACACTTTATTTTTACTTTTGGAAAAACACAGTACAAAAATTATAAATTTCATAAATATTTTAAAATTTAATTCTTTTTTTTACTTATTTTAATCCTGATGAAAAAATATTGCTATAGAAAGATATTGAAATATTAAATTTTTCCATTTTAACCTTTGCAGGAGATTATTCTCCAACTGTTTCTCACTCTTTTTGGTAAACACATATTGTCCAGCCAATAGTTTTAGAGGGCAATTCCAGTCTTTCTGTTTCCCTATATACTGTCTGTGGCAAATTAATTCTATGTGTCTCCATAATGTTTGAAGGTGTGAGTAGTGAAAGAGTATAGGAACAATCTTAATTTTGACTGATATTCCCCAATCTATCCCATTTCCTCTCTTGAGAATACTCTCCATTGCTGATCTCTCATTGTAATCTATACTAATAAAAGGGTAATATGCAAATTGGTCAGGACGCCCTCACAGTAACAACCGAACAGCAGGCTGCATGGGGCGACCAGGCTGGCAGGGGGATAAGGGATGACCAAACAACTGAACAGCAGGCTGTGTGGGGTGACCAGGCTGGCAGGGGGGCAGTGAGGGGAGACCAGACTGGCAGGGGGAAGTTGAGAGCAACCATTCTGGCAGGGGGGGCAGTTGGGGGCAACCAGGCTAGCAGGGGGGGCCTGAGGGACAACCAGGCTGGCAGAGGGGAGCAGTGAGGGGCAATCAGGCTGGCAGGCAGAGGTGGTTAGGGCTCATCAGGCTGGTAGGGGTGGCAGTTAGGGGCAATCAGGCAAGCAGGCAGATGAGCAGTTAGGAGCCAGCAGTTCCAGATTGTGAGAGGGATGTCCAACTGCCGGTTTAGGCCCCATCCCAGGGATCGGGCCTAAACTGGCAGTCAGACATCCCCAAGGGGTCCCTGATTGAAGAGGGTGCCGGCTGGGCTGAGGGGACCCCCCCACCCATGCACGAATTTTGTGCACCGGGTCTCTAGTATTTAATAAAGGCATGAGCTTTAGTTAATTTTATCCTCTTATAGGATATACATAATATACTCATCTCAATCACACTTTATGTATGCATGTAGACATACATTAGGTATATGAAGTTCACTGCCATCTACACTAATAAAAGAGAAACATGCAAATTGACCATCACTCTGCTCCCACCAGCCAATCAGGAGCAAGTATGCAAATTAACCCAACAAAGATGGCACTGCTGGAGTGTCTGAGCCTGTCAGCCTGGCTGGGGGCCACGGGAGCCCAATGGCGAGGCTGGATCCACTGCCATTGGAGTGTCCGGGCCTGTCAGCCCCTCCATGAGGCTGGATGCTGTGTCCAGGGGGCTCAAGCAAATTGTCCCCTCAGGAGTTCAACTGGGAGACCAGGAGTTCAATCACTTACTATGACATGCACTGACCACCAGGGGGTGGCGTGGAATGAAGGAAGACCCCAACTGGCAGCCGGAGAAGGGAGGCCCCAGCCAGCAGCTGGCATCTGGCAGCTGTGGGAGGGAGGCCCCTGCTGGCAGCTGGAAAGTTCTGATCAGCCCTGATCGCTGGCCAGGCCTAGGGACACTGCCCGTGCACGAATTTCATGCACTGGGCCTCTAGTACTATCTAATAAACTGCTTAATTTATCATTATGTAATGGCACTCTTTTTACCTAATCTTTTTTATACTAATAATAGATAACATTCCTGCAACAACTTATTTTTTTTCAATTAGCCTGGAATACTTTCTTGGAATCCTTAAACTTCAATCTTTCTGTGTCATATTTTAGTTGCATTTCTGAATCATTTTTACTTATTAAAAAATATATAACCTGAAATTTGTTTTGAAAAATGTTTTTGTTTACTGTCATTGCTATATTCCTGATTAGCTTGAAATATTCTTATTATATCACTTGGAACTTTCTTTTTACCATACTTTTTTATTTGGCTCAGTTTTACTTCATTCTTTCATGGTATTGAGTGTGAATATGTTTGTGTCTGTCTCTGTGTGTCTTTCAGCTTCTCTACTGATTTGAATAATTATATTCTCTGTAATTTGTAAGTGATCATCCTTAAGTTTTTAAACATGTACATTTGGTTCAACACAAATTAGCGAAATTAATATTTTATTATTCTCCCTATAAAATAAATATCTTAGAGTTATTTAATATTATATTGTTTTCATTATTTAAGTTCCACTTTTTGAAAATTTTCAAATTTGTCACTCTTACTTAATCAATATTTATATGTGACCAGATGTTAACCATTATGTTTTGTTCAGCATTGCTATTCATACTTCTAACTTCAATTTTCTTTTTCTGAGGTTCATGTTCCACAGAGCTCTATAACTAGTAAAGACTTTTCTCTTTGTTTTTAAAAATGTTTTAATTTTTCTATCATACTGTCATAGTATTTAGCTGAGCATATAAATTTCAGTTTACAATATCACCTCAGTAGTTTCATGGCCAGAATCATTTTCTACAGGCTCTGCTATTGATGATGAGAGATCAATTATCAGCCTAAGTATCATTACTGTTGTATATCTTTGGTTTCTGATTGTTTTAAATACTTTCATTTTGCCTTTCTATCCTTTCAATACAGTATGTTAAAGAAGATGTGATTTTATTTCACTGATAAAGACATCTCAAATTAGTTATTTTTGACTAAAAATAATTTCCTCCATTGTCTTTCTAAGTCACTAATTTGCTACTTGGCTGTTTATTCTATCAATTGAGTTTTTAATTCCAATAACTATATTTTTTCACATCTAGGTAGTCTACTTTTTAAAAATTTTTTTCACAATGTGCTATTCTTTTATTATGACATGCATCTCTTTAATAATTTCACACCTTCCCAATTTATAGGTGTATTCAGATTACTTTATATTTATAATTTTGGGGGTATCATCACTTATTTCCAGTATCTCTTTACTTTCATTATCACTGTTATTTCTCTTGTGATGAATTGTTTTGTGTGTGAGCATATCTTCAGGTACTTTTGTCCTCCTCCTGCCCCGTGGAGCTAATGGAGCTCTTAAACAAAGGGACTTTATTATCTAAGTTTATACCTCCTCACTATGGACTGCATACACCCAGTGAGTGGCTTTTGCAGGGGTACAAAGACCTGGACTCCTCTCCAATTTGGGTCATTTCTGAAGTGCTATCTCAACCTTTGTTCAAACTACATTATGGTCCAACTTTTCCTTCAGTCCAGTCTTGTTGCCCATGCTACCTCACTGGTGTGTGTGTGTGTGTGTGTGTGTGTGTGTGTGTGTGTGTGTGTGTGTGTGTGTGTGTGTTTTCTGAGAGCACTCCCTAACTTCCCAGTAAACACATCCACTTTTAAAGTTGTTTGGTTTGGTTTGTTTGTGTGTGTGTGTTGTTTTTTTTCCTGTGGTAACCTGACCCAAAATATGAGAAATGATTTGAGGAGGTAGACATTAAAATGTCTTAGAACTGAATTACAACTGCATGTAATGTCAGCTTGTTTGTAAAAACTTTCACAAGTAATGACTCTTTGGAGCATTGGTGGAAAGCAGAATACTGGTGGGTGTAATACTTCAGACATTTGATTATTTGGGGAAGAAGTAAATTTCAATTTTAATTCTGTGAAACCACGTGCCTCAGTACCATTACTACCACAAAGACATTGAGGAGTGAGGGTAATTATTTGAGAATAAGGGAAAATGTGGAAATTTCAATGGTTTCACTGGCAGTATATAAAATGATATTCATCTCTGCATCTGTAAGTCAGTGAAATCTTGAACTAGACTTTATTAGACTCCATACAACGTTAAATTCTAGACTCTTGAGTGTTGGTTTTGTGAAGATCAGGGACCTCATTGAGAAAAAGTTGATTTAAAGACTTGAGATATGAACATAAGTATTGATATGCTCAAGAACTTGAAAACTCAGGTTTTCTAAACCTTCTGGGCCAGCAGACACAGCCCATTTGTTGCTAATAAGATGAGCACACCCTCTTGTTTAGAGATAATGCAGAGGGTTATTAATGCCTTGCAAGATAGGTGGCATTCCTTTCTATATTAATAGCCACCTTAAATGCTGTTCATCAGTACCTAACTAAGGTCAAATCATAATGTAACAGAGTCAGGGAAGTACTGGGCCTATTAAGAGAGGAAAGACATTATAAATGAAGGGATCTGTAGGATCCAGCCAATGTATACTGGTAGGAGCTGGGAGAGTAGATATGAGAGAAAATCTTGAGAGATGGAATATGGGGAATGGAATATAAATTTGGATAAGACAGAGATCATTGATATGGAATTACTCTCTCACTACAGGATTTAACACTCTGCATGCCCCTAGGAGATAGTGCTAATACATGGTTAATTTGACTCTTTGAAGCTTGGAGACAGCAATGGTCATTCAAATACAAAGTAAAAATACAAGAACTACCAAGGAAAATAGTGAAGGTAGGAATAAAATGGTTCAGAGAAGTGACAAGCTATGGTGGATATATGATGAAGATCAGAAGAGCCACTATCAAACTGTTCTCTAGGAAGGACTGGAGGACACTGTTTATGAGAGTGATGAAGAATTTTTTGTTGAGACGGGCACCAGTAATTCTGAGAAGCACAATAGTGAATGTCTTCTGTGTTCCACAGTTTAAAAAACATACTACTGTTCAGATATATTGACTCCCTAATAGTAAGAGATGGTGATGATAAATTACAGATTATCTGAAGTTGGAGGGAAGCTGTTGCAATGAAAAATAATTATCATTCTGGGTTTGAGTCAATTTAAGACCTGGTATTGCACTGATTAATTAAAAGTTCAATTTTCCAAGAGGAAGGGCATTATCATAGCACAACAAGTGTGTACAGTTATGATTCATCTATCTTACCACAGAGGACTATGGCCATTCACTTGGGTAAAAATACACCAGAGAAATTGGAATACAAATATTTCAGGAACTGTTGGGAAATAGAGACTAAGTTGACATTGATATCTATGGACTCAAAGTGTTATGTCACTCCTCTTGGAGTAGAAGCATATTAGAACAAGTGAAAAATTGAACCTAGCCTTATCTTAAGTTCTATGTTTCTACTGAGTTCATGGACCCTTTCAAAGGTTATTTCACCAGCATGCATATTTGGAATGGATATACACAGTCATTGACAGAACACCCATGTGTCTGTTGCCCTATGGGTAACAGCTATCACACAGGAGAGGTGAAGCACATGCATCTGCATCCACCCAGCTACTATAAAAATTCATTTAATTAAAAAAAAAAAAAACTCATCCTATGGCAGAAATTAATAAGACCTTTAAGAATCTAAAAAATGCATGGATAGCAAACCTCATTATTTCCTCATTTAATTTATCATTTTCAGAAGGTTTTATCTGGCACTTATAAAAATCAAAGGGACTCTGAAAAAGTATAGTATTACTGCAATCCTATATAATAAAAGCCTAATATGCAAATCGATAGAATGGCAGAACGACCTGTCACTATGACGTGCACTGACCACCAGGGGGCAGATGCTCAATGCAGGAGCTGCCTCCTGGTGGTCAGTGTGCTCCCATAGGGGGAGCACTGCTCAGCCAGAAGCTGGGTTCACAGCTGGCGAGCACAGCGGCCATGGCGGGAGCCTCACCCACCTCCGCAGCAGTGCTAAGGAGCAGCAAGCCGAAAGGTAAGGAGCAGCAAGCAGGTGGGCAGTAAGGAGTGAAGGGTCCCGGACTGCGAGAGGGTGCAGGCTGAGCTGAGGGACTCCCCCGCACCCGCCAGAGTGCATGAATTCATGCACTGGGCCTCAAGTCTATAATAATAAACGGGTAAAATGCTAATTAGACCAAATGTCTTCCAGACATCATTCTGGATGTCCTTTCTGACAAAGCCGGGGCCAGAGGGAAGCCAGCCCAAGTTTCGCATGCCTGTAGGCAGCATGGGGAAAGCCAGCCATGATCCCAGGTGCCTTCAGGTGGCCAGAGGAGGAAAGCCTGGGTCCCAGGTGCCAGAGGGAAGTGGTGCTGGCAGCTAGGGGAAGGAAGGCCTACTCTTGCATGAATATATTCCTTCATCGGGCCTCTAGTGTATAACATTCCTACAAACAAGTATAGTATCCCTTGGTCAGTCATAATGTAATTTCAAGGACCTGGGCCCCTTAAACACTCCACAGAAATTCCCATCAGATTACAATTTTTGATAATATTATGTTATTCAGAATAGCGGAGCAAGAAGGAAAGCATACATAAGAGGACTTGTAATGAAAAAGCACTTGAGAAGGTATGAGATAAATACTCCAAAGATTCAAGAGCCTGCCACATTGGTCAAGTTTTTAAGGTTCATTCCAAGATTTTTTCTCCAAAATAAAGGAAAACATATTTTTCAAGTCTTTCAAAATGTGCTCCACATACATTTTATTTTATTTATTTTATTTTATTTATTTTATTTTATTTTATTATTTTATTTTATTTTATTTTTCTTACGTAAGTGTCATTTTGGCACTCCATTATCCATTATGGATAAACAGGAAAGAGTTTCAGAGCCACATGGGATAGTAAACAAAAAGAGAAAATTCACACTGTCTTAAAACTGGAATCCCAAAAAACAGACTCTGACATCAAATTACATGTGGAGAAAGTGTCCTGAGAAGCACATGGAACAGAGTTGAGGGAAGACAGGAAGAGAATCTGAACCCTGATGCTGCAACAAACAAGGCTTCCACCAATTAGGAAACCTAAGTTCCGATGGCCCTTTGGAGTTGTCCTAAATAGTGGAATGAATCATTGTGTCTCATTTTAACTTGAAAATATGTGGAATGACAGAGGTTTTGGTGATGAAAATTTAATACTAATGTATCAAAATGGAATTACTCTTATACACAGAGTAGATCCCCTACCCTAAGATTTGATCATAACCTATGATAATGATCTTTCTCTGAAGCTAATTTAATAAGATAACATTAAATATTGAATTCCTATTATTAACACTCCCAATTTAACTTTATGCTCATCGAGAAATCTTCAAATATGAAGTTCAGCATTTTCTACTTAGTAACTCCAGAAAGAGATTACATATTGAATTATCTATCCTATTTTACTTCTCACTATAAGCTGACCGTATTGTTATTCTGGTTAATTATATCAAGCTTGGTTTATCTGCAGCTATCTCAGAGAAATAGAGCCCCTTGCTGTTTACAATTAGGCTGCCTTAGTCTGATACAAATTCTGGACTGAGGTTAAAGGTTTAAGTTAAAGGTTAAAGGTTTAAGTTAAATCTTAAAGGGGAGACTTTTCTGGGCAGCCAGCCAGTTGCCCTCAGGTATGACACATCACTGCATGCTCCATGCAACTTTTCGTGAATGTTATCCAAGCACAACTTTCATAAATGATTTATTGAATCGATATTGATAAGCACATAAAGCTTCTTCTTTATTGCAGAGTGATTCCAACCAGAGGCACTGGACTCAGGCTGCTTACTGTTCCCTTAGTCCCAACACGTCAGTAATTGGGGGATTTGGGGCATTTCTGTGTGGTTTAAAAATTATTATTCTAATCTTTAAGTATCTCTCCCATAGTATTGTGAGAAGACTAAATTGCGTTAATATAAGTGAGGTACTTAGAATAAGAAATTTTATTGCAAAGAGATTCAATGTACTTCAAGCATGAAAGGCACAGAGTGAGGTTAGTTGTTATCATCATCATTCTTATCATCATTATCATTATCACCACCATTCTATTATTATTTTTACTAGAGGCCTGGTGCACAAAATTGATGCACTCGGGGTGGGGGAAAAGGGTGTGCCCTCTCACAGTCCAGGAGCCCCGTGATCTATCACCCCAAAGAGGGAGGCCCCACTCACCTGCCGCAGCCCACTGGTCGGTGGCCTAGGCCTCCCTCTGCAGGGCAATCATGGAGCCCCCCAATTGATCGATTGCCCAGGGCAACCATGGGGTGATGGCCGGGCCCCAAACCAATCGCATTGCACCTGCCTTAGCTAGCTTGGCGCCAGTGGGTGTCATAGTGTGGTTGTCCGGAAGGTCACCCTGAGGGTCGTTCTGCTGTTCAGTCCTTCGGTTGGTTTGCATATTATGTTTTTATTATTATAGATTACTATACAAATCAGAAGGATTTACATATAAATAACATCTTTTCCTTTGGAACAGCTCACTGCCAGTTTATTCTAGTATAAAGGGGAAAAAATGAAGTAAGGATAAAATGAGAATAAACAGAGTATTGTAAAATGCAGATAACAGTGCCTACCTCACAGAGTTCTTATGAAGATTAAAACCATAAAATGGTGAATTCTCAGAATCAGTTATGGTTACACCAAATGCATTTAGCTTTATTATTATGTCATAAAAATTATCACATTTAAAAAAAATAATGTTTAGAATGACAGGCATAAATTACTATGGTAATGAGTATCTTTTTCCCATAATATGTCCATGTCCATGAAAGCTGCGCTATGGCCTTAGAAAAATAAAATAGAAAATGTTCACCAGCAGAGCCTTTTACCTGACCTGGCGCCTCAGCCCTCCCCTCCTGCCCCCCCACCCCCCGCGTGAATACAGGAGCTCTTGCACACTTGATCAACAGTGATGACAAGAGCCACAGCAGTCCCAATGGCACATTCCCAGGCTTAGTACTTTAGCAATGGGGAAGCAGAATGAGGTCTTGATATTCTGCTCCAGGGTTTCTCAACCTCAGCCTTACTGCCATTTTTGATAGGATAAGTTTTTGCTGTGGGGAGACTCTAATGTAATTTGTAGGATGTTCAGCAACATCTCTGGCCTCCACCCACTAGATGCCAGGAGCACCTTCTCCCCTTTCAAGGATGTCAAGCGAAATGTCTGCAGATATTGTCAACTGTCCTGTAGAGGACAAAATTACCTCTGGCTAAGAGCCACTGTTCTAGACACATGCGCCCATAAACTTTTAAATGTTTGCTTCTCTCATTGCCAAAATTAACTTTTCTTTTCCTTCACCTGGCATTTTGATACACTACACTCATTATAGGGTATTGAGTCACTTGAAAGTGAGTAGTTCAGATTGGGATACATGGGAGAGAGTTTCTGAAGAACTGGCAGGATTTTGTGAGATAGGGACAAGGCAGGGTGGGGACTGGGTGTGTGGGGAAATTTAGCCTGAAAGAACAGAACTAGCAAAGACGAGGATCTATGAAAGTCCCTACCTTGTTTGGTGTATTCTAAATGAATAGGTGTTATCAATGATTAGGAAGTGTGGGGCATGCAGAGGCAGATACATGTATTATTAACCTTCAGAGTAAGAAAGAGTAAGGCAAACTCTCCTTATCCAACTGAATATGTTCTTTAGGACCAAATAATAAAGTTACCAGAAATAGGTCAATGAGCCTTCTCCAGAGCAGAGATTGATTCTAATGTAAGAATTGGGGTCAATCCAGATCCAGATTGGGTCATGAGGAATGCTTGATTCTCTCTACCCTTTGTTGGACAAGTAAGGTAAACATTAAGTACCCAAGACTTACTGTAAAGTTTTATGATTTAAAAATTGCAACCATTTACTAAGTGCATATTATATGCCAGCGAAGTGCTACTTTGTTGTTTCATGGGTCTTGTGCTAAACACCTTACTTCTATTTACAAATAAGCAATGTGAAGCTCAGAGGGTATGAATTTCAGATCTTTCAGAAAATAATTCTTTTATCAGAACCCAGTGAAGTATAACTCATACACCTAAATGTTTAATGTTGTATGATGTGCTTTCAGTTGCATTTGGTAAGAACATTTATTACATAATTTATTGACTAAATTCCAATAACTTTGTATTATCCTTATTTATTGACTAAATTCCAATAACTTTGTATTCATATTACAACTCTAAGGATAAAACATTTCTCATAAAACGTTGAAATCCTGTTACCACAGTCCCCTTCTGCAGGCCCTAACCAATTGAACAACCAAGATTTCTAATTTCTCTCTTCCCTTCCCCCATTACCTCTTGTTCCCTCTCTCTCGCTATTTTTTTCTCTCTCTCTCCACCCTTCCCCTTTCTTTCCCTCCCTTATTCTTCATTTTATTAGTGAATTAGAAATCTGGATGAATGCTGTATCTCAGTGGTTTTAATTCAATATACTAGTAAACGTTAAAAAAATGAATTCATATTTGTCAGGGATATTTGAAAACTAAAATTGAAGATGTACACATTATTCGTAAGAGAAACTAATATTCAAATAACAAGTTATAGTCTAAGTGCATATTTAAAATAATCTGGATTCACGATTTGTGAAAAATGAAAAGTACACTTTACTTTACTGGTAAAGTAGCAAAATAATTCAATACCAAATTTAGAGGATAGGAAATAAGTTTTATGATAGACCTGAGTTTTTAAATATCTATATACTAGAGGCCCAGTGCATGAAGATTTGTGCAAGAATGGGCCTTTCTTCCTCTGGCTGCCAGCACCACCTTCGCCCTGGCCGGAGCCGCCTTTCCGCCTTCCCATGCTGCCCAGAGGCCTGGAGTGGATGAGGTGGTGCAGGACGCCTGCGCCCCTGCCCCCTGCCGCTCGGTGCCTGCATATGTAAATTAACCCGCCATCTTTGTTGGGTTAATTTTCATACTCACTCCTGATTGGCTTGTGGGCATTGTGAAAGTACGGTCAATTAGCATGTTACTCTTTTATTAGTGTAGATATAAAAGCCTAAGCGACCGTTCGACCAGTCAACCAGTTGACCAGTCATTATGATGCACATTGACCACCAGGGGGCATATGCTCAACTCAGGAGCTGCCCCTGGTGGTCAGTGTGCTCCCACAGTGGGAGTGCCACTCAGCTGACAGACAGGCACCAGACACAAGGCTCACGGCTGGTGAGCTCATCTGCAGCTGCGCAAGCCTCTCCTGCAGACACTCCCCCTGCATACCCTTCCCCCATCTGGACTGGGACCAGAATCAGAACTGACATCAGGACGGATTAGCCACGAGCCCACAGCCACTTCTCAGTCATGGGCATGCCGGTATCGCCCTAGGATGGGTGCATGGAGACTGCAGTGGAGTGGCAGCGAGCGGCAATGGTGGCAGGTGCAGTGGGGCCTGGATCAGCAGGAGCAGCAGGCAAGAGTGGCAGGCAGTGTTGGACTGCCAGTTTTGGCCTAATTCCCGCAGGCCAATCCAAGGGATCCCACCGGTACATAAATCTGTGCACCAGGCCTCTAGTAAGAGTTATAAAAACAGAGGTGAAACAATCAGATTCAATTAGTAAAAATGTCCTGCTTCTCACTATCTACCACATCTTAGATTAGTTGTATGTCATTATATAAGCCTATAATCACATGAACCTTCCATTCAGCCCTAGAGAATTACTTGCATATGATTGGCAGCTTTCTTTCCTCCACACTGTTACTTACATTGTACCCCCTTAACTATTACATTAATCTACCTATCTCCAGATCTTTCAACTCCATCTCTCACCTTTAAAGACTAATGCAATTTTATATACAAAGGCTTCCCACCCCCAGAGTTGTTAATTTCCTTCCTTCTCCTTTCCACATTCTAGCTGACTTAAAATTGTATATTAATATTATGTATAACCTTGCAATTGTTTGGAGGCAAAAATCGTATCTCACATCTTTTGGATACTTATAACTACTGGAACAATGCCTTGCCAATGCATCTGTTTAAGGAGTGTTTATGGACAAAGATTTGAATTGATCACATATGGCAGAATATTTTCCCCCTATATCTCTTTTCTTTCTGACATTTAGAAAGTTAGTCATGGAATATTAAAAAAAGACACTCTTTTGGAAGAATCTTATATAATAAAAGGTTAATATGCAAATCGACCGAACGGTGGAACAACCTGTCACTATGGCATGCACTGACTACCAGGGGCAGATGCTCAATGCAAGAGTTGCCTCCTGATGGTCAGTGCGCTCCCAAAGGGGAGCGCTGCTCAGCCAGAAGCTGGGCTCACGGATGGCGAGTGCAGCAGCGGTGGCAGGAGCCTCTCCCGTCTCTGCAGCAGCGCTAAGAATGTCCAACTGCTGGCTTAAGCCATCAGTCGGACATCCCCCAGGAGCTCCTAGACTGCGAGAGGACACAGGCCAGGCTGAGGGACCTCCCCGAGTGCACAAATTTTGTGCTCCAGGCCTCTAGTATTATATAAAAGATACCATAAAGGATTGAGGATTTTATAGAAAGTTTGATCATCCTGTAGGTACCACATCCAGAGCACACCATCTTAAATAGTCAATTCACTCTCCATTCTCCCTCTTTATGAGCCACTATGACATTCAGAACTTCTAGAGTACTCTAAAATTATCCTTTATCTTTGTAATAACCTCCCTTCACCATGTTCGGATGACAGAATATGTTTATGAGGAGTTCTGCTTCTTGGCACCAGATATATATTAATCACAGCAAGAAGATACAATTTTATGTATAAGCCAATTTAAAAGTAAGTTCAATCATGCTCCCACAATTAAGTCTTCACCATGTAAAAAAGGGAGGCTGTATTAAAGTCCAATAGAAAAAAAAAATCCGTTATATTAAAAAATGAAGGAAAATGGCTTCACTCAGAGGAATGTTAGATTATGCCCATTCCCATGAACATTTTAAGCTACACTTGCTTTGACTTGTAGTCTTTGTTTATTTCTTTCTTTATGTTTAATTTTATTTCAGCCTAACATGAAAACAATTATAATAACTTGTCCCAGATTTGTTGGTCATTTATAGGTCTTCTTTGGAGAAATGTCTATTCAAGGCTAACCCTGTCAAATTGTATACATTAAATATGCACATGTTTGCATATCAGTTATGTCAATAAATTTAAAAAAGATTTAAAAATACTTTAATAGCATATATATTTCCTTAATATTCAATAAGAAAAAAGTTATTGAAGACTTTTCTCAGTTTGAAACATTCAACTTTGTTACTATATACTAGATTGCAATAGATATTGCTTGACATAAATCATTGTTCATATTTATAATCATTTTAAAGATTTGCCAATATGTAAAAAAATATTTGATTCAAAATTTTGATAATGCTAAGATTTTCAATGCATTTTGCCAAATCAGTCTGCAAGAAGTCTAACTTTCTCCTTAGCAAATTATAAGCTTATCAGTTTCATCTAAGTCTCAAAGAATTTAGTATTCTCTTTTTATACTTTACTTAAGGTAATGATTGAGAATGATATACTGTTATTAATATAAATATGTGTATTTATTTGAACATGAATATTAGTCAGGATTAATGGTAATCTTTATATTAAGAATATTAATATATCTTTGATATTTTATGATATCATTTTTCTTACTATTTTTTAATTAAAATTATGTCAACATTTCATGTTTTTATAATCCAAAAAAAATTTAAAATTACCCAAGTTTTGTAGGATTTTACAAAGATACTCTCTTACTTTCTTCTGTAAACTAGGACTCTTAGAGCTATTACCATTAAAGATATAAATATGGAAGAACATAAGAAATTATGGCAGCCCAAAGATGATGTATTTTGGATAACTGATCATGTCTTTTAGTTACTTTAAATCTAACCAGTAGAGAAACTGTCTACTTAAAATCTTTTGAATAAAAATTATCTTTTCTAAGTTAATTCTTTCAGTCCACTAAATTGGCAATAGAACTGTAAGAATTTTTAATTCAATTAAAAATTTTACCTGTATTTTATTGTAATTCTAGTTCAAGTGAATTCCTTAATTTATGCTAATTCTAAATAAAAATGTAACTTGTAATAAATTGCTTTACATTTTTCTAATTAATTTGTTTTTTATTGATTAAGATATTACATATGTGTCCATATCCCCCATTGCCCCTCCACCCCACTCCTGTGCATGCCCTCACCCCCCTGCTATCTCTGTCCATTGGTTATATTTAAAAAAATTAAATTTAGGCTCTTACTCAAACACCTCACTTCATTATTGAGTTCTTATCACTTTTCACAACTCATCATTTATTCCAAAGAGTATTATTGAATTGAACGTCAAAAAATAATGTTGTTAATAAGTGGTATTTATTAAGCATGTACTAAATTTAAGAAAATATTTGAAGTATTTTCTTGCCTGAATTAATTTAATCTACATGGCAAGTTTTATGTGCACAGGTAATTGTCATTTTCCTTTTTCAGAGGCAGAAACCAAAGCACAGATGTTTTGTTTTGTTTTAAACTATTTCTTAGTAGGAAAACTAAAAAAGTGAGAAAGCTGAACTGTAATTCAATCAGTTTGAGGTTTGAGGATTTTTTGGGTTTTAAAGCTTTTTAGAGTGTAATGAATTCTCACACTTTAACACTATTTCCTTTCCATCCTATTGGCTGTTCTCCTACATTTGGGTGTTTTAGGCAGCAACACTAGTAAATCTGACAGAATTGATGCTATGAACAAGAAAGGCTTCCACATCTTTTGAATTTGATGTTGCATGTCTTTTTCATTTTTCCATTCTCTCTTCTTCTGTCCTAGGTCTCCAGAAATTTGTCTTTCTCTTGTCCTGTCTGACTGATAGGCAGAACCAACTTTGTGAAAGCCATTCATGTAAGCAAACAAGGAACTAATAACAAGGAAGTGTCATGACTAGATTTATATCAGAACTGATAGAAAACACTGAAAAGAATACTTTAGAGGCACTCATTTGTGTCTCACGGTAAAAATGATGAGAAGGAAACAATTCAGTAATCAAAATGCTGATTTTTTTTCCTGACTAGACAGACTAAAACAATGAAGTGATGAATTTCATCTTAGCCTTTCTTTTCATACAGATCTAAAAAGAAAATTGCAGCCTGGCTTGTGTGGCTCAGTGGTTGAGCGTCAACCTGTGAACCAGGAAATCACAGTTTGATTCCCAGGTTGCAGGCTCCATCTCTAGTAGGAGGTATGCAGGAGACAGTTGATCAATGATTTTCTCTCATCATTGATGTTTCTCTCTCTCCCTCTCTTCCTTTCTCTGAAATCAATGAAAGTATATATTTTAGAAAAGTAAGTGGCTTCGTTTGGATGCAAATGTATAGCTCAATAAGGGATAGATAGAAGATATAATATTTAAATATCAAGTCAAGTACAATGGCATTTCTGATTTGAAAATACAATTTTCAAATGAAAATAAAATGAAAATAAAACTTAATAAATTATGTATGTCTTGATTTAGAGGTTCAACATTTCATTACTCAAATTGTCCTAAAGTTCCATTTTGACCTTAGACTGTTTTGACTGAGAGTGATATGTTCTGTCTCAGTACTTTAAGGTATCTTTCAATTATCATGCTCAAAATGCTACTGTCTATTGTTCTTCTGATTCAGCATTTATAAAATGGTCTACTTATAATAATAATGCCTAACATGTATGTTCTTATGAAATTAATTAATAATTATAAAGGAGTTAGAGCAACATGTGACACATAGTAAACATAGGATTAATATTAGATAGTATTTTCATTATTACTGCTATTAGCATGCAAGGCAACATAGGATGGTTATATAAGAGGCCATCTATGCACTTGGACCTAGGAACTCTCAGGAGGCAAGGGGAATAGGGACAGGAATGAAAAACAATGAGGGGAAGTTTCGTTACAATAGAAGTGGTTGTTAACACATTAAACTTACCACTGAAGAGATGGGGCAGGGAAAATGTTCTTAAAATTTCTAGCTACCCCTATCAGTTGTTGCCCAATCTCAAATTAGGAAACAAAATATTCTTCAAAAGGCATGTGGTTCCTCTTATCATTCAATCAGCATGACATTTAAATTAAGCGAGAAGCATAAACATATATTGGTTGAAAAACCAAACAAATCACAACAAACAAAAGCAAAACAAAAGAGAAATCCAAAAAAGAAAGCCAAAATGTTCAAAATCCTTATTGTTCACCACCTAGGCCCATATGCTGAATTATATTGTTTTAATCTAAGAAAAAATGCAGATCAGATGGTATGTTGGTGGCAGCCTCAGTTAAACTAATCTCCTGTTAAGAAAGATTGCTGCTGCCCATTATTTCTGATTTATTCTACTCAAGTTTAATGTGCATTTTAAGTGGCAAGTGTGACAATAGAACCAATAAATATTTGTGCTACTCAAATCCTGATGACCATTTATGGACAAATCTTCTATATAAAAAAAATAGAGATATTTTCTATGGTAATTTATTTTACTTTATTGGATTTTCAGATTTTATTTTTATTGAATTTATTAGGGGTCACACTATTTAATAAAATTACATAGGTTTCAGGTGTACATTCTATAATACATAATCAATGATGATTTTTAAATCCAGTCTGCTGCCCTGGCTGGTTTGGCTCAGTGGATAGAGCATCAGCCCGCAGACTTAAAAACGTTTTTATTCTACCTTTACATTTAATTGATATTTGCTCTGGGTATAGAATTATTGACTGAAAATCAAATCATTTTTCTTTAAACACTTGACAACAGTGTTCAGGTTTTTAATTATACACCCTAATAATTTTGGAGTAACTTTGATTAACATTACATGTATTTTAGGTGTACAACTTTATAATATGACATTGATAAACTCCATTTTGTGCTCCACCTGAAGTGTAGTTGCCTTTCACCACCATATATTTTACTTTTCAGATAAAATTCCAAACACCTATAGTGTATTACTTGGAAGTTTCATAGAGAATATTCCGCAGATAAAATAAATTATTACTTTTAAATATGTTTCAGTGTATTTGGAAAACAAAAAAAATAAGTTAATGTAAATCTTAGGAAGGGTTTTAGCATGAAGTACTTAAAAAAATAAAATGGAGAAACTAATGTGACTTAATTGTATTGATGACATGCATTAGAAATTTTATGTAATATTTAAATTTATTTTAAAAATAACTACATGATACTGTTCGTATACAATACTATGTTAAAAATGAAAAAAAATCATAAAGTTTGTCTAATGTAGTAAATATTTTAATTTATGTAGATTATATGCAACTCTGTCATTGTTAACCTCTGCCACTGTAACATAAAAGCAACTGACAAAACATAAATAAAGGTGCAATGGGTTTCAATAAAACTTTCTTTAAAAAACAGGCTAAATCATATTTGGAATTACAAATAATCATAATTCATATTTAGAGTTACATATTATATAATATAGATGCAGAGGACCTAGTCCTTTACTCCAATTTGGGGAACTGTGTGTGTGCATGTGCTGGAATGGGAGGTGGAATTATGGGCAATTCAGTTTTTCAATTGCATTTGAGAAGTGAAAAATGTCCTGTAGTTATACAATGATGAAAACACATCATAGAATTAGGATGCTATGTGATGGGAGACACAGAGGCAGGAATGTGCATGGTGGGTTTGAAATAAGGCAGGTTGACTGCTGGGGCCAGGGCGCATCTGCCTCTGTTCTATGCTCCCAGGAGGCTGGGTATATCATGTCTATCACAGTCCTCACCACACTGCACCCGCGTCTCCCTGTGCCTCCACCATACTGAGCACTCTGCAAACAGGGGCAGTGTTTTACTTCTCTTTATTTCTATTGCCTGGCACAGAGCTTTGTACCCCAGGTATATTTGTTGAATAGATGACAGAAGTAAGAGATGAAGCTGAAAAAGTAATTTGAGGCAAGGGCAAAGTTTCCAGCTAACCAAGTGATTGTGTCAAAAAGTCCCGTACTTCCCAGTTGTCTTGATTTAAAAGGAGACATTCATTTTAAACTTCACAAATGAGATCTAAGGCTTGAGAACATATTTCCATTAAAATGTAAGGAAAGTGTTTAGAACTGTGTCCCTGCCTATCTTGGAGGATTTTAATGGATTAACAAGGCTGATGAATTTAGCTCAGTTTTGCTAGGATTTATTACTGATTAAACCCGGGGGAATGCAATTTTTAAAATGATACCACATTACAGTATACTAGTGTAACTAATAATAGTCTTAGAGGCAGAGAATTACCTTTTGCCTGCTAATCATTCTTTTTTTTTTAAAAAAAGAACCAGGCTACAGTGAAATTATGGTGATTAAAGACTATCAGTCTTGCTTGGCCTTTTCTAAGGCAGGGGTGGATATGGAGCATGAGCTTTAATAAAACAAAACAAAAAAATGTAATATTGTGGCTGATTTCCCCACATAAAGTTGATTTCAGTTTACTGGGAATTTTTGCTTTACATTAAAATAATTTAGGAATTCAAACCAAGCACTAGTATTTCAATTCTTGCTAGGAATAGTAAACTGGACAGGTGGATATTTTAAGCAAAAATACTTAGACTTACTGTATTTCTGTGAAATGACAATGCATGCTCTCCAAGGGTGAGTTAGTCTAATGCATCCAAATAAACACTAGCAGATAGCAGTGCACTAGGTACTGCAGAAGATTTAAGTAGCTATTTTAATTATATAAAATATTTATAAAGTCAATTCCCCATGTTGAGAGAAAGGGAGTGACATTATTAAATAAAATGCTCAGGCAATTTTATAATACCCTTTCAATTAAGATAGGCAAGGTCCTTTAACAAAACATTTAATTTGTGATACCTCTTTTGTTAATTTAAAGATCAATTGGAAAAACATCTCATACAAAGCCATATAACTAAATAAGAATGGCAGATACAAATGCAATTACAACTCCAAATGAAAGTGATCAAACTTTTTCAGTTAAGGCAGCGCCCATAGCCACAAGATGGCGGCACCCAGTCCTCTCAGGCCAGCCAGAGTCCCCCAGTCCCCGGGGGAGGGGGCGGCCACTAAGAACGGGCAGCATGAGTGGCCTGGCGGAATGTTTGCTTCATCGCTGCACTGACGAGGCAAGCGTTCCACCCCGGCCACTGAGGGCCTCTGGGCAGTGGGCACAGAGTGGCCAGAGGGGGGCGGATGCTTGCAATGTTGCCCTGGCGACGAGGCAAGCATTCTGCACCTGGCCACGGATGGGCCTCTGGGCCATGGAGAGCCTCTGGGCAGCAGGTGCGGAGCGGCCAGGCCCTGCAGAGAGCTACCGGCACAAGGATTCGTGCACAGGGCTACTAGTGTTTAAATGTGCACATATTAAATTTTCTGATAGCACAGTTCAAAGAATAACTGTTACAACTTAGTTATGATAAAACTATAACTGATTTATTAACACAGAAAGTAAGCAGAATGGGTGTTTTTAGGTTACTGTAGTAGACTGAATTCTAAAGATGATGCTCCAAAATTTCTATCCCTTGGTGACTGAATCAAACACAAATCTAGGTACTGCTGTGTAGGTGCTTTGCAGATGGAATGATGGTTGCTATGCAGCTGGGTTTAGGTAGGAAGAAGATAGTGGGGGATAATCCAGTAGGTCCAAGGAGCCCTTAATTATGAGGATGGGGGTAGTAGAGAGATTCAAAGGAAGAGGGAGGCAAAGAAAAGGGTGATAGACAGATAGACACACATTTGAAGCTTCAGAAGAATTCAACTCACCATTGATAGCACTGAGGGTGGCTAGTTATTAGAAAATGCAGGTGACCTCTAGAAGCTTAAAATGAACCCTGGCCAATAGTCAGGAAGGAAAAAATGGGTTCCTCAGTCCCATAGTTGTAAGGAAATGAAATCTGCCAACAATCTGAATTACTTGCCCTCATGCCTCCAGTAAAAACATGGCCTTGCTATACTTGTTGAGCCCACACAGATGTCTGACCTACACACACTGAGATAATAAATGTGTATTTTTCTAAGCTGCTAAATGGCTGGTGAATTCTTATGGCAACAACAGAAAACAAATCAGTTACTATTGTATTCTCATACCCAAGAAGAATATGACCTAGCTGAGAATTGTTTCACCATTAAAAATTGTGGATAATAAAAGAAAAGCTGATGTTATTAGAAAGAGTTGAACATTTCTTAGGGAAAGGCATAAACTATAATTTGACCCCTACCAGATTCATTCTTGTGTCAGGGAGTTCATTTCCTGAGATTGTGTAATATCCTTTTGAGATCATACAAGTGATGTTCTCATCTGCCATGATTTTTAAATTATTCTTTCTGGGTAACATTTATTAATTTCAAAATGTTCCCTGAAATTTGTACTGTGTTTGGAGAAGATATAAGAAATCTGATGATACTTAAACTTTTAGACATACAAATTATGACACTTTTCATTAACAGGCAGTTGCATTTACCAAGAATTTTTTGAGAAAACAAGAATAGTGTGCTATAACAAGTATAACACATAGGAAATAAAGAGCACTTATTCATTTATTTTAAGGTAGTAGGCTTAAACATATGCTGGTAACAACGTTCTTTTAAATGGAGAATTTTTCATTAAGTGTCTGTGGTCTGTTTTATACTGCACAGTCAGCATTTTAGCAACAGAAACCTGGGTTGGACATCGAGCTCTACTATTTACGACTGAGTGACATTGGACAAAATGCAGAACCTTTATAAAATGTAGTTTTCTCATTTGTAAAATGAACAATCATAATTGCTCCTTCCCTGGGTTGTAAGGATTGATTAAGCAAATGAACAGAAAGTGATTAGCACTATGCCTACCATGAAGTAACCGAAACATTCAATAAATATTGCTGGACGAATATAATCACAATAATCATTATCATCTATTTTGTAAAATCTCACTAACCTATGAAAGCCTATTTTTTCTACTGTCCTCTTACTATTGTTGATTATATCTATACTAATAAAAGGGTAATATGCTAATTAGACTGGGAAACCTTCCAGACATCCTTCTGGACAAAGCCATGGTGGCGGGGCCGAGGCAGAAGCTGTTAGGGGCGATCAGGCTAGGAGGGAAGGGCAGTTGGGGGTAATCAGGCCGAGGGGGCCAGTTGGGGGCGAGCAGGCCACCAGGGGGTGCAGTTGAGGGTGAGCAGGCTAGCGGGGGGGGGGCAGTTGGGGGTTGGCAGGCTGACAGGGTGGGGGCAGTTGGGGGTGATCAGGTCGGCAGGCAGAGTGGTTAGGGGCAACCAGGCAGGCAGGCAGGTGAGCAGTTAGGAGCCAGGGGTCCCAGATTGGAGAGGGTGCAGGCCGGGCTGAGGGAAAACCCCCCCCCCAGTGCACGAATTTCATGCACTGGGCCACTAGTAGTTCCATAAGTGTTTACAGTTGTGTACACACTTGAGATAGACTTTTGTTACTGAATTCCTTTCACTTATTATGTTGCTTTACATTCTTTAAAAATTATTGACAAAACAATTTACCTTTAAGTTTCCAGTTGTGCCATGGGCAGCATAATTTCCATTATTTGTAGTAAAAAACTCTATTAAATGCATCTCAAAACAAACACAACTTTTCAAATTATATCCTAAAGGTAAATTGCTAGGATTAGAATTTATGTATTTAAAAATATAGCACTTGATTGTTTTCCCATTATGATATGAATAATATTGCTAAACTCCTCCATTATGTGTTGTAATTTAATTTTTTTCATAAATATTGGCTTTTTCATTTTACATTAATTTACTTATCTTTTGCAATTTTCACATATACATATAGCTTTTTAACATAATTATATCAGCAGTTTTTCCAAGCTTATTTTTATTTTTTAAGTTACTTTTTATCCTGTGCAGGTTTCATAGCTTTGTGTAATTCAATTTGTACTTCTCTGTGATTTAATTATTTCAACATTTAAACAATTAGTTCTGTCACTATATTAATTCATATAGACTTCAAGCTTGTTTTTTGAAGTTTATTCTTGCATCTGTTTATGTGAATGTCTATATCTAATAAAGCTTGTTTTGATGATGGGAATGCTCCATAACTGCACTATCCAACACAGTAGTCACTAACCAAAAGTTACTATTGAGTATTTGAAGTGATACATATCATGTTGAAATCCTTGGTTTTAATAAAAATATTTACAGTAGGCAAAAAATGTGAATTTATTTTCCTGATATCAATGGCATAATTTATTTATTCTTTTCAGTTAGAAAATAAATGTTATATAGTGGCTGGTTACATTTAAAATTATACACCTTAAGTTTATATTGATTGATACAATTATACCTTTTTTTCATTCCTGTCATTTATTAGAAAATCCAACATGGCTTTTATTGACCTATAGGAAATGAGTACTCTGTTTTATTTATGAGATATATGCTGACTTATAATTATGAAAGTATGTATGCCTCATTATTATGAATATATACTTTTAAGTATTTGTATGTGTGTATATATATAAACATATATATATGTATATATATATGTTTATACCAAGATATATTTATATCTATCAGTGTAAGAAAGAAAAAGTAGATGCAGAGACCTCTTAATAATTCAGATATTGCAGAAAAACAAAGACATCATTAAAAAGAAAAAATTGCTCTAAAGTGGGTGTCTCACATGAAATCCACTATGAAAGAGTACTTAGTCACATATATTGCAAGGAAGTGTAACAAAAATCTTTCAGTAGAAGAAAATATGCATACCTGATCTCTTCACTAATTGCAATGAACCAATAATCAGACACAGCAAGATAAATACTGAATAAAGGAGGAAATTCCATATTAAAAATAATACCGTATCCTTGTTTCCACCATTGCCTTGTAACAAAAGGGCCTTAACAACCCCCTAGCTTGACTAAACTTTACATAAATTATTTTTTAATCTAGGAGCCAGACCTCCTTTTTTCAAAATCATTTAATTTAGGCAATGTGTAATTTGAATTCTTTTTCTGCCACTTTTGAGATATTAATATGTTAATAACCCATTGCCATTTTTACAACCCATGAAAGCTTTTCTCAAGGACTTGGGAGCCATCCTTTTTAAATGTATCTTTTAAAATTAAATTTATTGGGGTGACATTGGTTAATAAAATTATATAGGTTTCAAGTGTACAATTCTATAATATATTAATCTATGTATTGTATTCTATGTATTACCACCCAAAGTCAAATCTTCCATCACCTAATCCCCAGTGTGATTGTATTTGGAGGTGGGTCCTCACTAGACACTGAGTCTACCAGCACCTTGAGATTGATTGACCTTTCCAACCTCTAGTGTTGTGAGAAATGGGTTTCTGCTGTTTATAAATCTGTCATAGTTTGTTGTTACAGCTCAAATGTTTAATTTGTCCAGTAAAAGTTTTGCTTTGGACTAAATCTTAATTTGTTTTTCTAACCTGTTTTCAATACCCAGTCATCATGATCACTTTAAATCATAAATTATATAATGTCTCCCCTCTTCTCAATATCTACAGTGTCTTCCTTTCCATTTAGACTGAAAACTCTCAGCAAACAAAATCTGGATGGCTTCACAGGGGAGTTCTACCAAACATTCAAAAAAGAACTAACACCTATCCTGCTCAAGCTATTCCAAGTAATCCAAGAGGAAGGTATACTTCCAAGCTCTTTTTAGGAGGCCAGCATTTCCTACTTCTAAAACCATATAAAGACACTAAAAATAAAGAGAATTACAGGTCAATATCCCTGATGAACATATATACAAAAATCTTCAACAAAATATTAACAAAACAAAGCCAGCAATGTATTAAAAAGATCATACACAGTGACCAAGTGGGATTTATTTCAGGGAAGCAAGGCTGGTACAGTATTCACAAATCAATAAATGCGATGCATCATATAAACAAAGTGAAAGACAAATATCACATGATCATATCAATAGATGCAGAAAAAGCATTTGACAAAATCCAACACCCATTATGGTAAATACTCCCAGCAAAATGAGAATAAAGGGCTCATACTTCAAATTAATAAAGGCCATATATGAAAATCCTACATGCCACATCATACTAAATGGGCAAAAACTAAAACCATTTCCCATAAGAACAGGAACAAGGAAGGGATTCCTGCTTTTACCACTCTTATTCAGCATAGTACTGGAAGTCCTAGCCTCAGTGATCAGACAAGAAGAAAAAATAAAAGAAAGCATCCAAATTGGAAAGGAGGAAGTAAAACAGTCATTATCATGATATTGCTCCTAGAAAACCCTAAAAACTCCAGCAAATACATTCAGATTGAATGAATTTGGCAATGTAGCAGGATACAAAATTAACACCCAGAAATCTGTGGCATTTTTTATATACCAATAATGAACTCTCAGAAAGAGAAACTAAAAAAACAATTCCGTTTACCATTGCAACAATAACAACAAAAAAATTAAGATACTTACAAATAAACTTAACCAAGGAAATAAAAGACTTGTACTTAGAAAACTACAGGATGTTGAAAAGAGAGATAAAGATATAAGTAAGTAGAAGACTATAGCCTTTTCATGGATTGGTAGAATAAATATCATTAAAATGGCCATACTATCCAAAGCAATCTATAGATTCAATGCAATCCCTATTAAAATACAAACAGCATATTTTAGAGGTCTAGAAAAAAACACTCCAAAATTGATTTAAAACTAAAAAAGACCCAAAAATAGCTGCAGCAGTCTTGAGAAAGAACAAAGTTGATTACAAAGTTTAATTATAAAGGCACTGTACTCAAAACAACCTAATACTGGTACAATAACAGGCATATAGATCAATGGAACAGAAAAGAAAACCCAACAGAAATTGACCCACATCATTACTCTCAATTAATATTTGACAAAGGAGGCAAGAGTACACAATGGAGTAAAGACAATCTCTTCAATAAATGGTGTTGGAAAAATTGGACAGATACATGCAAGAAAATGAAACTAGACCACTAACTTGCATCATACACAAGAATAAACTCACAATAGATTTTAAAAAAAATTAAATGTAATTCGTAAAACCATAAAAGTAAAAAAAAAAAAAAAAGCCATGCAAGCAAATTCTCAGGCATCTCTTTTAGCAATATGTTTGCCAATACATCTCCTATGGCAAGGGAAACTCAGGAGAAAATAAACAAACAGGACTGCATCAAAATAAAAAGCTCTGCATGACAAGAGAAACAATCAACAAAATGAAAAGAGAGCCCACTGTATGGGAGAACATATTTGCCAATTATACATCTGCTAAAGGGTTAATTTCTAAAATATATAAAGAACTCATACAACTTAACAAAAAGAAGACAATTCAATTAAAAAATTGGCAAAGGACCTATATAGACACTTCTCCAAAGTTGACATACAGATGGCTAAGAGACATATGAAAAAATGCTCAAAGTCACTAATCATCAGAGAGATGCAAATTAAAACAATAATGAGATATCACCTCACACTTGTCAAAATGGCTACCATCAACAAATCAACAAATGACAAGTGCATGTGAGGGTGTGGAGAAAAGGGAATCCTAGTACACTGCTGGTAGAAATGCAGATTGGTGCAGCCACTATGAATGACAATTTGACGTTTCCTCAAAAAATTAAAAATGGAACTGCCATTTGACCCAGTGATCCCACTCCTAGGACTATATCCTAGAAATTTCAAAACACCAATCAGGAAGAATATGTGCACCCCTATGTTTATAGCAACACAATTTACAATAGCTAAGATCTGGAAATAGCCCAAGTGCCCATCAGTAGATGAGTGGATAAAAATGATGTTGTACATTTACACAATGGAATTCTATGCAGCTGTAAAATGGAAGGGTCTCTTATCCTTTGAGACAGTATGGAGGGACCTGGAGAGTATTATGCTAAGTGAAATAAGCCAGTCAGAGAAAGACAAGTATCGCATGATCTCATTCATATGTGGAATCTAATGAATAAAATAAATTGATGAACAAAATAGGTTCAGAGTCATAGAAGCATGGAATATACTGACAAATCTCAGAGGGAAGGCAGGGGTGGGTGGTTGAGGGGGAGAGATTAACCAGAGAATTTATATGGATGTATGCATAACCCATGGACACAGATAGCAGTCTGGTAATGGCCTAGCAGGGAGAGGGTGGGAGGAGGGGGTAAATGAGGAACAAAGAGGCATCTTTAATACTTTCAACAATAAAGATAATTTTAAAACAAGAAAATTGAATGGAATCATGTGTTATAAAGTGAAACTTTTTTTGAAAATTAAAAAAATAAACACTTAAATTTATCTGCAAAATAATAGAAAGCATTTTCTTTAGTTCAGAATGATTTTTATCCTTGCTATTAATGTCCTTTGTCAAAAGTTTTCCAGAGGAAGTTGAAGTAGCACCTGGACAATGCCTGATGAGAATCTAGATGGGAAGGCACTGTGGTAACCTTGATCCTTGGTAGTGTTCCATGCTGAATGCCTCAGACTTTGCAAATAGGACCAAGGAGAAGGCTAAATATATTCTGAAGGATTATTATGGTTGTGGGGGTGAAGGCATGGACAAAAGATGGTCAAATTAAAAGAATGGCTAAGTAATAGAGCTCTTTTCCTGATAATAGATATTCAAACCTTCATCCTGAAAGGAAGAGATTCTCAGAGGTTGCTGTAGACTGAATTGTGTCCCACCCTCAAAAATCTTGTTGAAACTCAACCCCCAATGTGATGGGTGTTGGAGATGAGGTCTTTGGGAGATAATTAGGTTTAGGTAAAGTTATAAAGATGAAATCCACATGATGCAATTAATGCTCTCATAGAAGAGACATCAAAGATCTTCCCCCACTCCCCATCCTATCCCTATGAAGACACCAAGAATGTGACAGCCTATAAGCCAAAAGGACAGCTGGCACATTGAACTTGGACATCCCACCTCCAGAACTGTGAGGAAATTAATTTCTAGTGTTTTAGCCACTCACTCTATGGTATTCTGTTATGGAAGTCTGAGAGGGCTTGACAGATAGATTATGAGGTTTGAATGGAAGGACTTAACTCTATGAAGCAGAGACATCACAAAATACTATTCAAAGGAGCAAAGAAAACTCCTCCAGGGACCAGATACCAGAGAGATGCAGAACTAGTAGGGAGAGAAACTTCACTAAAGGGGTCTAATGTGTGTGTGGTATTGTAATTCATTTATATTATATACCAGACTTTTGTGAAGTCTTGATAAATGTGACCAATTTACACGTGGTGGTGAAATAAATAATGTATGCTTTTCTAAACTTATTGCGGAAACACAACAGTCTGGAAAGTCAGGGGAGACAAGACATGAAGTGATTTGGAAATGTGTTCAGTAGCTGGCTTCTTTCTGAAGTGGGCTGAGGCAGAATGCAGAAGCTCAGGTCCATTCATATTGCTTGCAATAGTTCACCATGAACTAACTGACATAAATCAAAACTGGGAAAGGACTAGATTTTTCTATTGATAAGTGAAATCAGATAAGAAGAATGATATCTAAAAGCTGAAGAAACCCAGAATTTATGGAACAAAACACAATGATCATATTATGTCAGATCCATCAAGCATACTATCCTTGAATAGGAGAATCAATCTGCCATTAGCATTGCTCCCTGACTCAGGTCAGGAGGTTGAAATTTGCAGTATGGCTTTCTCTGATCTAGTCTATATCATTGCTACTAAGTATCTATCTATAATAATAAAAGCATAATATGCTAATTAGACCGGACGTCCTTCCAGACGAAGCCGGGGCTGCAAGGGAAGCCTGGGTCCCGGGTGCCAGAGGGAAACCGGTGCCAGTATCTGGGGGAAGGAAGGCCTACTCTTGCACGAATTTCATGCATCAGGCCTCTAGTATATATATAAAACCCTAATATGCAAATAGACCGAACAGCAGAACAACCAAACAACTGGTCGTTATGATGTGAGCTGACCACCAGGGGTGCATGCAGAACATGGCAGGTGTCAGCTATAGTGGGATGGTAGAACAGGTGAGTGGGGGCACCAGACCAAGGCAGGGTGCCGGTTGCTATCATTGGGGCGAGCCTCTGGTGGTTACTGAAAATTCTTTGCTCCTCTGCACCATGGTCCTACCCAGTGCTTGCACCTGCTGCTGGCACCAATCCCGCTCAAACATACTTCCAGGGCTTGGCGGTCCTGATTGCTTGGTGCCATCAGTGGGTACAAGTAGCGGCTGCTGGCCCTGATCACCCCTGAGAGCTTTTCCACCTCCCCCTGCTCCTGAGGGGTGATTGGAGCAGCAGCCACCGCTTGCACCTGCTGACAGTGCCAGCTCCAATCACTCCATGCTGACAGCAGGTGTGAGCAGGCCGGTGCCGTCAGTGCATGGGAGTGGTGGCAGCGGGAGTGGGGTTGCCGGCAGACAGGTGACCGGGAGATGTGGTGGGAGGGGCTGAGCTGGGGCATAGAGGATGGGCTGAGACCTGCCCCTGTGTCCACCGTAGCCTTGTGGCCCACAGTTCCTTTCAAGATGCATAAATTTGTGCACTGGGCCCTTAGTAATTTTAATAATTTTATTCCTGTGATGATAGCATTTTATTTCTTAGTCAAAATGAAATGTTAAAAGTAAATATGTATACAGAAACAAGAGGCTCATAGATTTCACAAGAATAATTTGAGTTCTAATAACTGGCCAGGCAAGGAAGATTGTCGGACGCTATATTAACGCAAATGCAATGACAATGCATTTCTGTTAACTCAGAGAATGCAAAATGTGTAAATATAGAGTAAATAGACTAAAAATATACAATCAGGAAGAATGAACTTTTAGGAACAGGATTGAATATTTTGTTGTTAATCCTCACCCAAGGATATTTTTTTTCCATTGATTTTCAGAGAGAATGGAAAGGAAGGGGAGAGAGAGAGAGAAATATTTATGAGATCCCACATGCACCCCAACCAGGACCAGGAATGAGCTGGCTACTGAGGTACCTGAGTGCCCTTGACCAGAATCAAACCCAAGACCCTTCAGTCAACGGGCTGATGTGCTAACCACTGAGTCAAACCAGCTAGAGCCAGGGTTGCATTTTTTAAGAAAATGTTCATTCAGTTCTTGTATTGAACTTTGGGGAAAAAAGAACACACACACGTAAATAAAATGGCAGCTGCCATGAAGCCAGAAAATGTACTTTCCCACAAATTTTTTTTTTCCT
Source organism: Ia io (assembly GCA_025583905.1). Taxonomy (NCBI): domain Eukaryota; kingdom Metazoa; phylum Chordata; class Mammalia; order Chiroptera; family Vespertilionidae; genus Ia; species Ia io. The sequence continues at coordinate 55,481,060 of JAJQQW010000003.1, forward strand.
TTGGTCAATGGAATATTTGGACTAATAGTCATATTATAATTCTACTCTGACAATTCATTTCCCCCTTACTGTGAAGAATAAACAGAATTTGCCAAACCTATTGGACTGATTCCATACTTTAAATCAATGGCCATGTCTAGAAGAACAATTGCTAATATAATTCAAGAAAGAAAAGCATATTTAGTCAAGTTAGACATATTTTCATAATATAATAATTTAGACATAACTATAAAAATTTCCAGGCTGACATCCCAATAAGGAACAATACCATTATTATATTTCAGACTAATAAAAATTTCTCACTGAAGTTATATAGGAATTTAAATAAAGTAACATCACAAGTAATAGTAAATTAAAAAAAAAACAAACATCTAGATAACAGGCAAAAGAAATTTCATCCATTTATCTGCATTTTAAATAGCCAGTAATACAAGTGATATTACATATCTATTTCTCAAAGATAAAAGGGCATTTAACCAGAAATTCACATTATTTAAACTTATCAATGAAATTTTATAAAAGAGAAAGCAAGGTATTAATGTAAAATTGTCAATGTTTCATTCTGTTTTCCTTTAAAAAGGGAAAAAGTACAATTTTAATAATATACTGAGATGTCTATATAATATTCTAAAGGTAATATATTGGAGCAAAAATAAAAATTAAATTAAAACTAGTTTTTAAAAAATGTTTTAAAAATTATAAAATAATCTGATAAAAGAGAAAAATATTAACTTGGCTTTATCATAGTGGTGCAAGATTCTGGCCTATGTGGAGAAAAAGTTTCTAAATTTTGTCAATATTTAGAATTAAATATTTTGTTATCCTCTCTAATAAAATGGTAATATGCAAATTAACCATCACTCTGCTGCATAAGCCACGCCCACCAGCCAAGCCACGCCCACCAGCCAAGCCACACCCACCAGCCAATCAGGGCGAGTATGCAAATTAACCCCAGCCAAGATGGCTACAGCCACAGAGAGCAAGGTTTCCCAGGTAACAGAGCAAGCCAAGCTTTCCATAGCAGTTGCAGGCCTAAGCCTCCACTCAAGCTACAAAGTTTCAATTATAGAAGGTAAACAAATTCAAACAGAAATGGGGGCAGAACGGAGCTTGAGAGAGCAAGCCAGGGTTGCCGGCGGCAACAAGGGAAGCAAAGCTTTCCACACACCGTGGCCGGGCTCACCTGCTTAAGGCTACAAAGTTTCAATTTTAGAAGGTGAATTAACTGCCACAGAAATGGCTGCCACCCCAGAGGGAGCAGCAGGCTTGGCTCCGCTCCAGGCTACAAAGTTTCAATTGTAGAAGGAAAATAAATTCCAGATACCAGGGCCTCCACTTGGGTTGCCAGGGGGCGTGGCCAGCCTGCAAACCACCACAGGCCTCTCGCCCAGGCCTCCCCACACCCCAAGGGAACCCCCACCCTGATCCGGGATACCCTTCAGGGCAAACCAGCTGGCCCCCACTCCTGCACCAGGCCTCTATCCTATCTAATAAAAGAGTAATATGCAGATTGACCATCACTCCAACACACAATATGGCTGCCCCCATGTGGTCAAAGTTCCTGCCCCATGTGGACACAAGATGGCCACCACAAGATGGCCAGCAGGAGAGGGCAGTTGTGAGGGACCAGGCCTGCAAGGGAGGGCAGTTGAGAGGGACCAGGCTTGCAAGGGAGGGCAGTTCGAGGTGATCAACCCTGCAGGAGAGGGCAGTTAGGGGTGACCAGGCCAGCAGAGTTGGGAAGTTGGGGGCAAACAGACTGGCAGGGGAGCAGTTAAGCATCAACCAGACTGGCAGCAGAGTGGTTAGGGGGTGATCAGGCTGGCAGGCAGAAGCGGTTAGGGGCAATCAGGAAGGCAGGCAGGTGAGCAGTTGGGAGCCAGCAGTCCTGGATTGTGAGAGGGATGTCCGACTGCCCGTTTAGGCCCGATCCTGGTGGGATCGGGCCTAAACGGGCAGTCGGACATCCCTCCAGGAGTCCCAGATTGGAGAGGGTACAGGCTGGGCTGAGGGACAACCCCCCTCCTTGCACGAATTTCGTGCACTGGGCTTCTAGTTATTAAATAATTAAATAAAACCACAATATAATTACTGAGACTGTAATGTGATTTGGTATTATTAATGAGTGCTTTACATATGCTAGATGAAATACATTGCAATTTCTCTTTGTAATAATACCCAAAACTCATTGGGACAATCTATGAATACAATCTAGGTCAAAGGGGTGTTCCATGCCAAGGGCATCTATATTACAAGTGATAATGTTAAGTATGTAATCGTAGATCTATCTTCCATCAAATTTTGCCCTCCTTGTTATACATCATATTGTGTGCACAAATAGACATTTAAAATATTATTTGCTTTATTCTATGTCTGTGTTATGGTGCCCTAATTGCTTTAAGAACAATAGTTTTTTGAGAATACAGACTACAATTTCTGCTCTATTCAATTATTAATACCTAGCAAGATTATTGGCCTGTACAAATGGCTCAACAATATATTCTAAGAAAAATTTTAGATGAAGGATAGCTTAATAAAATCATTAAAAGCAAGAGAAAATTTTATAAAAATTGTTATAAAACAGCTGATGAAACAAACTATGCAAGTAAATGTGCTCATAAATTTTATGCATTGAAAAGGATAGTACAATGATCTACATATATAAAATCACATACCTGATAACTAATTAATACACAGAATGTATAAAGAACTCCTAAAACTTAGCAACCAAAAAAAAAAAAAGACAAAGAACTTAAATAAACATTTCTCAAAGAAGCTATACATGAAGAAAAGCCTATGTCACTAACAATTAGGGTAATGCAAATCAAATCCACAATGAGATATAACTTCAACAACAACAAATCAGGGGGGGAAAGATAATTTGGCAAGGATGTGCAGAAATTAGAACTCTTCTACATTGCTGGTGGGAATGTAAATGACCTACACTGAGTGGCCAGATTATTATGACCACCTGATGTTTGTAGGCAAATTAGCCGTACACTGCATCGTATGGAATATGGAAGCCGAAGGCCTGTTCGAACACCTTTGCTGTCTGCAGTTACCAATATAAAACATCACCAATTCACACAGGAACACAAGGATTGGACAGTCGAGCATTGGAGAAAAGTCATGTGGTCCGATGAATCACATTTCCACTTGCATCATGCAGATGGCAGAGAGAATTTCGCGGAAACAGCATGAAAGCATGCACCCCACATGCATGAGTACAACCCTTCAAGCTGGTGGGGGCAGTGTTATGGTTTGGGACATGTTTTCCTGGCATGATTTGGGCCCTTTAATTCATGTGGAACAACGTCTGAATAGCACAACATATCTGAGTATCATTGCTGATCAAGTTCATCCTATCATGTTGATGGCATATCCCAATGGAGATGGCTTCTTCCAACAAGACAATGTGCCATGCCATGGAGCTCGTATTGTGCAGGAGTGTTTTCAAGAACATGAGGGAGACTTTACCTTGCTTAGGTGGCCCCCATAATCACCAGATCTCAATCCAATTGAGCATTTGTGGGACGCAGTTAAAAGAGCCATCAGGCAGCTGGTTCCACAACCATGAAATCTCACAGAACTGGACAGTGCTATTCATCAGGCATGGTGTCAGATTCCTCGCATCACCTTTCAACATCTCATGGAGTCAATGCCAAGAAGAATCGCCACAGTATTAAAGGCAAAAGGTGGTCCAACAAAGTACTGATGGGGTGGTCATAATAATCTGGACACTCAGTGTATATGCTGTTGAAATCAGTATGGTGGTTCCTCAAAAAATGAACTATAGAATTATTATATAATTCAATATCCACTTTTGTGTACAGACCCAAAATAATTAAAAACAAAGACTGAACAGATATTTGTACACAAATATTCATGGCATCACTATTCAAAAAGGTAAGTAGAAACAAACCAAATGCCCATTGACAATGAATGTTAACATAAAATGTGGCATATGCCATATTTATATTAAATGTTATTAAAGTGATACATTTTAGTATGAAAATGATAAACTTTATGTTATATATGTTTTACCACAATTTAAACAAAAGTAAACTGGCCTTTCTTGAATATAGAAAAAAATATGGTATTAAGTAAAATTATCATTGAATTAAAAGAATCTTCAATTACTTATATTTTTCAAATATAAATATTTAGCCAACACTACCTTCTTTCCCCCCCTTTATCCTCTCTTCTTATCTTCTAGATTTTTTTTTTAATGATACTAGAGGCCCAGTGCATGAATTCATGCATGGGTTGGGTCTGGCAGGCCCCGCCCCCAATCAGGGTGTGGGGAGGCGATCTGGGGCAGGGGCAGGGACAGCCGAGGGGAGGGGCTGTGGGCAGTTGACCAGCCCGCCCCACCCCCTGGTCGAACTCCCAGTCGAACTCCTGGTCGAGGGAACAATTTGCATATTAGCCTGTTATTATATAGGATTCCCTGTTCACAAAGAAGAAAACACAGACATAAACAGACACACACACACACACACACACACACACACACACACACACATACACACACACACACAGACACACCCTGATTACAGAAAGCAAACACAAATGAACACATGAATGTTTCAACTTATAGTCTGTCATGGAGAAAGTAAAAATTTAAAAAAATGCCACCAAAAAAACATCAATAATAATAAGATTAATCCAAAATGTCATCCAGATGTAACACATATGTTTTTATCCCAAGTGAATAAATTTTGAAAAGAGGAGTGTCATTAGTTTATATTATTTGCTTATTTTTTGAGGTATAATTTAAAAAGGAAATAAATGCATATAGTTTAAGCATGTAATTTAATACATTTTGCATATGTATATTCCTAGGAAACAATCACTACAATGAAGACAATGAAAATATCGATCACCCTAAAATGTTTCCTCATGACCCTATGTAATTTTTTGTCCTGCTTATCCAAAATGCACTCCTCATCTTCAGGTAACCACATATATATTTCTGCTACTAGAGCCTGATTTGCATTTTTGTGTAAATGAAATCACTGAGTATGCATTCTCTTTTTGTTTCACCTATTTTCCTCGGCATTATTATTTTGATGTCCATCAATATATTGACATGAACCAATAGTTTATTTCTCTTTGTGGCTGAGTAGTATCCATTGTATGCATATACCATAATTTGTCAAAACCTTTAGTTAGACATATCTGTATATTTTCTTTGGTGATATGTCTATTCAAATATTTTGATCTTTTTATTGGGTTACTTTCCTTTTTGAGTTTTCAAATTTCTTCATGTATTTCTTTATGTATCATTCAAGTCCTTTAGCACATATATTTGCAAATTTTTTCCCAGTCTATTGATTGTCTTCTCATTTTTTAATAATGACTATTTTTTATTTAGTGGGGTGATATTAGTTAATAAGATTATATAGGTTTCAAGGGTTCATTCCTATGATGTATGATCTGTATATTGTATTGTGTGCCCTCCACCCAAAGTCAAATCATCTTCCCTCGTCATATATTTGACCCCCTTTGATAAGTCAACATATGAATCCAATGTCACAAAGATCATCTCTTTTGTTCTCTTCTGGAAATATAGTTTTTGGTTTTCCATTAGGTCTACTTTTCTAATTAAAAATAGTTTTAATTCATTTTCCTATAAAGCGTGAAGTATGTTTCAAAGCTCAGGGTCTGTTGTTGTTGTTGTGTGTGTGTGTTTGCATTATGGATTTTCCATTATTCCAGCACTATTTGTTGGAAACAGAACTATTCTATCTCCACTGAACTGTACTTTGTCAAATATCAGTTTTCCAAGTACAAGGTTGAGCAAAAGTAGGTTTATAGTTGTTCATGTGGAAAATAATACAATAATTAATAAACAATAAAACAAGAATAAACTGTGTTTCACATACTCACAAGGGTACCTACTTTTGTCCCACCTTGTATATGTGCATCTCTTTCTGGGCTTTCTGTACATTACAAAGATCTATTCATCTCCATTATTTAAAAAGCATATTTCCTTGATTACTATAGCTTTAGGATAAGTCTTGAAATCAAGTAGCTTTTACCTTGAAATCAGGGACCTTTCTAGTTCATCAATTTTGCTCTTTTTTCAGGTTGATTTCACTATTCTAACAAATATCTGCTTTGAATTTCCATATACATTTTTGTAATACTTTTGTCAAATGCTACAAAAAGCTTGCTAGGATTTTTTTAAGGTGGTAAAAAACATAATTTTAAATCTATCGTAGCTGTTTTTTGACTCTTATTAAGTGTTAAATATATTCACATTATTGTGCAACTGATATCAAAAACTTGTTCATTTTGAACCTGACACTCTAAACTCATTTAAACACTAATTATCCCACCCCTTTCTCCCCCAACCTTCAGCAATCATCTTCCTTTTCTTCTTTTTATGATTTTGACTACTTTAGATATCCTATATAATAAAGAGGTAATATGCAAATTGACCCTCATGCCCTCATGTCATCAAAAGATGGCTGCCCCCATGTCATCACAAGATGGCTGCCCCCATGTCATCACAAGATGGCCGTCCCCACATTGTCACAAGATGGCTGCTCCCACGTTGTCACAAGATGGCCAGCAGGGGAGAGCAGTTGGGGGCAAGATCAGGCTGTCAGGGGAGGGCAGTTAGGGGCAATCGGGCTGGCAGGGGAGGGCAGTAGGGGGTGATTGGGCCGGCAGGGGAGCAGTTAGGTGTCAATCAGGCCAGCAGGGGAGCATTTAGGGGCAATCAGGCAGGCAGGCAGGTGAGTAGTTAGGAGCCAGCAGTCCCAAATTATGAGTTGGACATCCTCCGAGGGGTCCCAGATTGGAAAGGGTGCAGGCTGGGCTGAGGGACAACCCCCCCTCCATGCACAAATTTCATGTACCGGGCCTCTAGTGTCATATAAATAGCATTATATAGTAATTGTCCTTTTGTGCCCAGTTTATTTTACTTAGCATATGTCTTCAAGGTTCTTCTATATTGTAACATGTGTCAGGGTTTCCTTCTTTTGTAAAGCTGCATAATAGTTTATTGTATGTATATACCACATTTTCTTTATCTATCCACCCATTAGGGGACATTTTGTATTTTTATATGTTTGTTTGTTTGTATGTTTTTAGAGAGAGGAAGGGAGAGAGAGAAACATCGATGAGAGAGACATCATTGATTGCCTCCTCCTGCACACCACCACATGGATCAAGCAGGCAATTCAAGCATGTGCACTGCCCAAGAATCCAACCGGTGGCCTCTTGGTTCCTGGGTCCATGCTCAGCCGCTGAGCAACACCACCAGGGCTTCAGTGATATTTTGAATTGCTTCTACCTTTGGGGTATGGTAAATAATGCTGCAATAGGCATGGGTATGCAAATATCACTCTGAGATTCTACTTTAATTTGGAAATATAAAGTAGAACTGCTGGGTTATATGGTAATTCTGTTTCTTATTTTTACTTTTTTTAGAAATGTTTCCAAGTTTTCCATAATGGCTGCACCGTTATACAGTCTCACCAAGAGGGCCTAAGGATACTTATTTCTTCATATCCTTTCCAACACTTGTGATTTTCTGTTCTTTTCTTGTGGCAATAGCTAAACTAATGGTTTTGAGGTGAGACCGCCTTGTGGTTTAATTTGCATTTCTCTTATGATTAGTGATGTTAAATATCTTTCCATATGCTTGTCGGGCAGGCTACTGGGCTGTAGACCACATTAAGGAGAGTTAATATCTTAACAATATAGCATCTTCAGCCTCATGAATACAATTATAGTTGCTCCCCCTTATGGTTTGGCTTTTTATGGTTTCACTTACCCAGTCAGCCATGCTCTTAATATTAAGTGGGAAATTCTAAAAAATAAAACATTCAATAAACAATTCATAAGTTTTGAATTGCACACTTTTCTAAGCAGCTAATGAAACCTGGAGCCAACCATTCCATTGCCCTTGATAAGAATCATCTCATTGTCCAGTGAATCCATGCTGTACATGCTCCCTGCCCATTAGTCACTTAATCAGTTATCAGAATGACTATCCTAATATTACAGTTCTTGTGTTCAAGTGACCTATATTTCACTTAATAATGGCCCCAAAGTGAATAGTGGTGATGCTGGCATTTTGGATATGCCAAAGAGAGGCCCTAAAGAGCCTCCTTCAAGTGAAGAGGTAAAAGTTCTTGAATTAAGGAAACAACAACAACAAAAATTAAATGCTGAGGTTGCTAAGATCTAAGAATAAATCTATTTGTGACACTGTAAAGAAAGAAAAATAAATTTGTCCTAATTTAGCTATCATATCTCAAACTACAAAAATGATGGCTGCAGTGTGTGAAAAGCACTTAATTAAGAGGAAAAAAGCATTAAACTTGTGGGCTTGTGGGTGGAAAACATGAACAGAAAACATGTTCTGGTTGACTGCAATGTGTTGCACCAGAAAGAAGAGCCTATATAAAAACTTCAGCCAGGGATCCCCTAAAATGAGTGACCACATTCACATAACTTTTATTACAGTATCTTGTTATAAATGTTCTATTTTATTATCCATTATTATTGTTTATCTGTTATTGTGCCTAATCTATAAGTTAACCTCTATCATAGGAATGCATGTATGAACAGGAAAGAAACATAGTATATATAGGGCTCCTTATTATCTGTAGTTTCAGTCATCCACTGGAGGTCTTGGAACTATCTCCCGTGAATAAGGGAGGACTACTGCAAATTCATTTATCAGTTTCATTTCTCTCAGCATTGTTTTCTACTGCACTATTGAGTGGACTTCTTTCATCATATTTATCCACAACTGTCAAATATTTCTGTTGTTGTAAATAGTATTTTTCTTTTTTCCCCCTTTTTATTGTATTTATTGGGGTGGCACTGGTTAAGAAACTTATATAGGTTTCAGGTACACAATTCTATAATACAGCATCTGTACACTGCATTGTTTATTCACCACCCCAGGTCAAGTTTCCTTCTATCACCATTATCTCCCCTATACCTTCCTCCACTCCCCACCACCACCCTCTCCCCCCAGCAATCACCTCACTGCCTGCCTTCTGTATCCATGAGTTTTTTTTTTCTCTTTTTCTTTTTTACTCAATCCCTCCACTCTCCCACCCAGCCCTCTGAATCCCTTCCCCAGCCCTGAAAGATGTCAGCCTACTATTTCTGAGTCTGTCTCTATAATGCTTGTCAGTTCATTTTGTTCATTAGATTCCACATATGAGTGAAATCATACAATACTTGTTTTTCTCTGATTGGATTATTTCACTTCACATAATGCTCTCCAGGTCCATCCATGTTGTTGCAAAGGGTAAGATTTCCTTCTTTCTTACGGCTGAGTATTATTCCATTGTGTAAATATACCACAGTGTTTTTTAATCTATTCATCTACTGATGGACACTTGACATTTCCAAATCTTGCTATAGTAACTAGTGCTGCAATGAACACAGGGGTACACATATTCTTTCAAATTAGTGTTTCAGGTTACTTCAGATATATTCCCAGAAGTGGAATCACTGGGTCAAAAGGCAGTTCCATTTTGATTTTTTTGAGGTAAATCCATACTGCTTTTCACAGTGTTCTGCACTAATCTGCATTCCCAACAACAGTGCACAGGGGTTCCTTTTTCTCCACATCCTTGCCAACACTTGTTTGTTGATTTATTGATAGCCATTCTGGTAGGTGTGAGGTTTAAATTTGCATTTCTCTCATGCTTAGTGATGTTAAGTATTTTTTTTCATATGTATATTGGCCACCTGTATGTTTTCTTTGGAGAAGTATCTATTCAGATCTTTTGCCCATTTCTTAATTGGATTGTGTGTTTTTTGGGTGTGTGTTGAGTTTTTATAAGCTTCTTATAAATTTTGGATATTAAGCCAAATATATATCGTCAGATATATCGTCAAATATATTCTTCCATTCAGTGTGTTGCCTTTCCTTTTGTTGATGGCTTCCTTTGTTCTGTGAAAACTTGTTTGATGTAGTCCCATTTGTTTATTTTATTTTGTTTCCCCTGCCTGAGATTATATATATATATATATATATGTATATATATATATATATATATATATATATATATATATATATATATATATATATATATAATCCCCTGCCTGAGATTTTATATATATAAAATATTGCTATATATATAAATATTATATATATATATATATATATACATATATATATATATATATATATATATATATTGCTACAGGAAATGTCCAAGATTTTACTGCCTATGTTTTCTCCAAGATTTTACTGCCTATATTTTCTCCTAGGATTTTTAGGGTTTTGGCCTTATTAGTACATTTAAATTTTCTATTCATTTTGAGTTTATTCTTGTATATAGTGTAAGAAGATGGTCTAGTTTTATTTTTTGGCATTATCTGTCCAGTTTCCCAAACACCATTTATTGAAGAAATTATCTTTACCCCATTGTAATTTTTTGCCTCTTTTGTCATATATTAATTGACTGTAAAGGTGTGGGTTTATTTCTGGGCTCTGTATTCAGTTCCATTGATCTATATGTCTGTTTTTATGCCAGTACTTTGCTGGTTTGATTACCATGGCCTTGTAGTATAATTTGATATCAGGTATCAAGATTCCTCTAACATTGTTCTTCCTTCTCAAGATTGCTGTGGCTAGTCAGGGTCTTTTGTGGTTTCATATACATTTTCTGAAATATTTGTTTTAGTTCTATGAAATATGCCATTGATGTCTTAATAGGAATTGTGTTGAATCTATAGGTTGCATTGGGTAGTATGGACATTTAAATTAAGTTAATTCTTCTTATCCATGAACATGATATATGCTTCAATTTTTTTTTTTTTTGTATATTCTTCAATTTCTTTTTCAGTGTCATAATTTCTGAGTAGTACATGTCTTTTACATCCTTGGTTAAATTGTATCCTATGTATTTTTATTTTATTTTTGGTGCAATTGTAATTGGGTTTATTTTCTTAGTTTACTGGGAAACTCAGTTGGGAGAACATCTTCCTGATATGTGAAGGTTGCGGGTTTGTTCCTCAGTCAGGTTACAAACAAAAAAGCAGGGCCTCTGATAGCTCCATTGGTAGAGCAGAGGACTGAAGCAGATGAAAATTTTTACTTTTAGTATTAAAAGGTATTATAGCCTAGCCGGTTTGGCTCAGTGATTGAGCATCTAATTGTGAACCAGGAGGTCACGGTTTGATACCCAGTCAGGGCACATGCTCAATCCCCAGTGTGGGACATGCAGGAGGCAGCTAATCAATAATTCTCTCTCATCACTGATGTTTCTATCTTTCTCTCCCTCTCCCTTCCTTTCTGAAATCAATAAAATATATTTTAAAAAGATACTATAGAATTCTGTTCATAATTTTCTTCTTTTACAGTAATTTAAAGATGTTACTACACTATCTGCTCAGTTACAATGGTTCTGGTAAGAAATCTGCTTTCTTTTTTTTATATCTGAATTTTTTTCTTTATTGATTACGATATTACATATGTGTCCTTATCTCCCCCTTGCCTCCCCACCTCCCTCTTTTTTTCTTTGTTCTTCTATATATAATGTGTCTTTCTCTGGCTGTTCTTTAAGACTTCTTCTTCATCATTAGTTTTGTGCAATTTGACTATTTGGCTGAAATTTACTTCAAAACTTACTGTGTTTGGGATTCATTGAACTTTTTGTATCTGTAGAATAAGAGTTTTTATCAAGTTTGGAAAAAATTACCTTTGTTCCTTTAAATATGTTTTCTATCAATCCCTCTTTTCTCCCTCAAGGATTTTATTGAACTTATGCCCTTTTTAATCTTACTTATTTTTATATATTGTTTTAATTTTTAGCAAGTTTCTCTTGCTGTGCTTTTAAGTTCATTAATATTTTCTTTTTCAATAATTAATAGCCTATTTATTCTATCCATTGTAATTGTATCTTAGATGTTGGCACTTGCATTTCTAATAATTATTGAATTTGTTTCATATCTTCCATGCCTATACTTGTTTTTAAGTATGTGGAATATAGTTACATTTTAATAACCATTTTATTGCTTCACCTGCTAATGCTAACCTCTGAGAAAGTTCTGGGTCAATTTTGTTTGACTGATTCTTTCTTTTTTTATTATAGCTCTTATTTTCTTGCCTGTTTATATCTAATTTTAGTTAAGGGTTATATTTTTTGTTATCTTATAGATATCCTTTAGTACTATTGTATGATACAGTTAGGTTACTTAGAAACATTTTGATCCTTTTGCTTTTGCTTTTTAAAGAATTGTGAGGTAGATATGAGCAGTTTTTATTCTATACTAGTGTATTTCCCACTACATAAGCAAGAAACTTAAGAGTATTCTACTTACTGCTGTGAGAATTTTAAGATATTCCAGTCTGGCTAGTAGAAACAGGTACTTTTCTTGGCCCCAGTGAACTCTGAGTATTGTTCCTAGTAATCTTTATGGTGGCTCTCCAATGTAGTCTTGCTGTACAAATGCATAAATCAATATTCTTCTCAATACTTAATAGGGACCCTCTTAGGTTTCTGGGGTTTTCACTTAATGTTGGTCTCTTATTTCCCACTAGAGGCCCGATGCACAAAATCTGTGAAAGAGTAGGCCTTCCTTCCCCTGGCTGCCGGCACCAGATTTCCTCTGGCACCCAGGACCCTGCCTTCTCTCCGACACTAGGACCTGGGCTTCCCTCCAGATGCCAGCAGGCACCCGGGACCCGGGCTTCCCTCGCAGCCCCGGCTTTGTCCGGAAGGTCGTCCAGAAGGATGTCGGGTCTAATTAGCATATTATGCTTTTATTATTACAGATAATCTGCCTTGTGAACTGTAACTTGTTTTCTCCAAACTCCCAGTTTCATCTCCTCAAATCAGGGAGATTGCTGGGCTTTTTCCCCCTTTTTGGCACCACAGCCTGTAAACTCTCTTAAGTCAGTAAATTGGGCCAATGATACAGCTCCAGCTCACCTTGTTTATTTTAACTCTCCAAGGAATCAATCTCCTTTATTGATTTGTTTACATTAATTATCTTGAAAACCATTGTTGTGTATTTTGGTTTGGGGTTACTTAAGTCAGGACGGTAAATCTTGTCACTGTTACTCTATTTTGGCCAGATACCACAAATGAATTCTATGGTTGAAAGGTTAATGAGTGTGGACATTAGCTGTTATGATTAACCCTTTGCACTCGCTTGCTTTTTTCTCAATTCCTTTATTCTAATGCTAACCGTGTCAAATCACCCTCGACATCCGAGTGCAAAAGGTTAAAACATTCACCTATAGACAAAAATCTCTCTTTCTTGGAATGATTAAAAAACAGAATAAGGGAAATGCCTTACATTGCTCATATCAGATACTGCTAAACTCCAACAATATCAGTGCCTGAGCCTGCCTACCATTTAGGCAATAGAAATCTATGTTGAGGCCTGGCGTGGTTCAATTGGTTGCATGTTGTTCTATGCACCAAAAGGTTGCTGGTTCAATTCCAGGTCAGGGCACATGTCTGGGTTGTAGGCTTGATCTCTCAGTAGGGGCATGCAAGAGGCAGCTGATCCCTCCTCTCTCACATTGATGTTTCTCTTTCTTTCTCTTTCTCCCTTCCTCTCTCTCTAAAAAATCAATAGAAATATTTTTAAAGGAAGAAACAAAGAAAAAGAAATCTATGTTGAGGCACTTTGCTTGAAAAACCCTGAGTCACAAAGTTAATATTACATTTTTCTTTTTTTAATAGATTTTTATTGATTTCAGAGAGGAAGTGAGAGGGAGAGAGATAGAAGCATCAATAATGAGAGCGAATCATTGATAGGCTGCCTCCTGAACAACCCCTTACTGGGGGATCAAGCCCACAACCCAGCATGTGCCCTTGACCAGAATCGAACCTGGGACCTTTCAATCCACAGGCCAATGTTGCTAGGGCAACATTACACTTTTCAGTTTGTCAGTTTTACATGCCTTATTTTTCAGAACTCGGTACATGTATTTTTGGTATGGCATTATTATTATTACTTTATAGCATGAGTAATTAATGTTATTAATATGATTTCCACCAGTTGACAATAAGTGTTAGACTTAGGATTGGAAGATTAAAATACATGCCATTCTTTCTCTCTTTTTTCTTTTTCATGCTCACTTTTATTTTTAATTAAAACATTTAAGATCTACTCTCTTAGCAAATTTCAAGTATATGATATGGTATTATTAACTACTAGAGGCCTGAAGCACAAAATTCGTGCAAGGGGCTTGGCCCCTGCCACCACAGCTTCATCCAGAAGGTCGTCCAGAAGGACATCCGGTCTAATTAGCATATTACACTTTTATTATTATAGACTGGAGGCCCGGTACACGAAATTCATGCACTGGGGGGCGGGGGGTCCCTCAGCCCAGCCTGCACCTTCTTGCAGTACAGGACCCCTCAGGGGATGTCCACCTGCCAACAGTTGGAAATCCCTCACACAATCTGGGACCCCTCGTTCCTTACCACCCGCCTGCTTGCTGCTCCTTACTACTCAGCTCTCTGCTCCTTAGCGCTGCCACGAAGGCAGGAGAGGCTCCTGCCACCGCAACTGTGCTCGCCAGCTGTGGGTCCTATCTTTCTGTGTAGTTATCTGCGGGCCAACTGCTCTCTTCCTTCTCACTTAGGGCAAGCAGCATGTGAGGGCAGAGCATGCTGTCATGGAACACAGAGGGCTGCCTGGAGCTGAGGGGAGTGGCTGGGCCCATGGGGTGAGAGGTGGACACAGAGGACGCTATCTCATCCAGTTGTGGGGTGGGCTGGCCAGCCTTCATCTGCCTGACCCCACCCAGGGAGGGACCGAGCAGGGTGTCCGCCTCTCCATTCCCCATCCTTCTATCTGTGACACCTGTCACCCTTGCCAGGCCTCCCCCAAAGTGAGTTCAGCTCAATCCCTGAATGTAAAAGGGCACGGGGGCGGGGGACTCCACTCCAGTGCCCCCTGATTTCCAGCGACAGGACCTGGTCGACAGGACCTGGTCTCAGGACAGTGGCCACAGCTGCAGAACATAGATCTGTTTCAAGAAAAGTTTGGAATGCAAACTTTCCTATGAGCCCCTATTTCAAAAGGTGGCAGTTTATTCACATTGTGGCAAAGACACTTTCAAAAGTAACATAAGTGGGTAAAGTCAGGGCCAAACCGGACTATTTTCTCACCCAATCTCTCTGAGGTGCATGGACAGAACCAAGTCTCAGCTCTTTGCAGGACACTTCCGGGTTTTTTAAAAGCTTAAAGGACAATAGTCTGTCTCCATTCTTATTCTTTGGGATTTTTTCATTGTCGGATAAAAGGATACGTACGTTGGGGCAATCCTCTCGAGATACAATATTCCAGTTGCACCCATGAGAGGACGACAGCGCCCTTCAAAGGGAGGGAGCCAACAGATGGGGAGCAGGGAATTCTGAAAACCAAAGCAAAGCTTCAGAACATGGAAGAAGTCCTGGGTGTTCTGCTGAACTTGGACTCCTTCCTCTGCGGTCACAAGCCAGGCAGTCACTCAGAAATATCTTGGCATCGGCCAACTTATGGAATTCTCCCTTCTCTCCATTCTCCTGAGCCAGACTCCGGACATTGACTGCGGCATTCTCTTGGTCATCATTTTTTTTTTCTCCCCAAAACGTTACAAAGTTTATATGAATATAACATACAAAGATGCAGCCTCCTTTGTAGGAACAGGGAAAGAAGGGGTGGTTAAGTAAGGCACACGGAGCTGCAGCAGGCACCAGCTGTGG
This sequence comes from Ia io, assembly GCA_025583905.1. Lineage (NCBI taxonomy): Eukaryota > Metazoa > Chordata > Mammalia > Chiroptera > Vespertilionidae > Ia > Ia io. The sequence continues at coordinate 55,496,755 of JAJQQW010000003.1, forward strand.
GGAGGGCCAAGGGAGAGAGGAGGCTGGCACTGGGACCGAGGCACTAGAGCCATTGCTGGGGAAGTAGGGAGCCCCTCTGAGTGCCACATTCTGAGGCTGAACTAATTGGTCAAGCTGAGCCAGAGGTGGGTGGCCATATCAGCCATCTTTGGTGCTGTTTACCCTTTCCCACCCCAGCTCTGTTGTAAAACCCTAGAGCCCTGGATTCCAAAGGCCCCATCCAGAGCAGAGGCCCTGGAAGGGGGTGAGAGGAAGTGAGTAGGGAAAGTTTGAAAGCCGATTTGCCTGTGTGCTGAGGGATGGCCAGAGGCAGTGGTGAGAGGTAACAGGGGAAGGGCTCTCAGACACACCCTTCTGTGGGGGCCACAGGTGAAGGAGGCCAGGGGAGTAGGGTAGGGATGGGGCGCCATGGCTCCAGCCTCTTAGGCATCCCTGTCTGTCCTCTGCAGTGTACATGGAGGAAAGAGCTGCCTCTGAGGTGGGGCCAGGCCAGGCCAGGTGACCAGCTTGAGTTCTGGCTGAGGTGATGGTCCTCACCCTGAGATGCCTTCTAACTGGTGATGGACCCAGGCCTGGCCCCCATAGCTGCGGGCGCCCGGGACCCAGGCCTGACTGACTGCCTGCTGCCACAACTCAGGTGCCCCAGATCCAGGCCTGACTCCCACCATTGCAGGTGCCCAGGACACAGGCCTGACTGAATGCCTGCTGCCACATCTTGGGCACTAGGGACACAGGTCTGACTCCTGGCACTGTGGACACAGGCCTGACTGCCTGTCTGCCTGCCGCCGTAGGCACCTGGGACAGAGGCCTGACTCCCGCCACTGCAGGTGCCAGGACACAGAAAGTCCCCCTGCTGCACAAGCAGCCTCCTGCTGGCCTGTTAATATGCAAATTGGTTGTTACCGTGATGCTGTTAGGACCAATTTGCATATTACCTCTTTATTATATAGAGATAGTCACTATGCTCTCAAGAACTTATTCATCTTGCAACTGAAAATCTGTGCCCTTTGACCAATTTCTCCCCATGTTCTCACCCTCCCTGCAATCATCATGCTATACTCTGCTTCTGTAAACCATGTACCTTTCTTTCTTAAAGGGTAAGTTCCATCTCTGATTTTGGAATACCACTGTGATATCCTCATTTGGGATATTTCACAATGTAAAAATAAAGTAGCTTGCTAACTACATGCAATGACTTACTGAACGTTATAGCATTTCTAGTCAAGTGTAGTTATAGCATATCCTTCTCTGGTTTTAACATCAGCAGGATTGCTAGGAACACAAAGAAGGTGTTAATATGGATGTTTTCTTATGCAGACATTTATACTGCCTGGCTGCCTTTTTAAACTTGAAGGATATTTTCACAATCTACAAATATCCCTCCTTTTAAAATAAACTACCTCGGCTAGCTCCTTGCATGCTAAGCTTATGCCTATGGCATTTTTAGAAGCAGAGTTACAGACCTCTGGGAATACAAATTGAATGGAAACCCTGACAGCTTCCTATCTTTAACTAAGAAAATGCTGTCAGTGTTAGATGGCATTCTCCAGGTGATGCTGATGAGGTCAGCTCTGTATGCAAAGTAATTGCAAGATGTGTTTCTGCTGACACATTATCAACTCTGCTTATACATGCTACACAAATATAATGTGGTTCAGAGCATTGGATGGATGCAGAACAATCAGTAAAAGTCATTACTTGTATTGAATACATTGAAAATTGCTGTTCCTCGCACGTTTTAGATGACTGAAGTGAAATACACATAGTATATCATCGCTACCACTGTGAAAATACAATCACCTTTGTTTAGGCCTCTCTTAAAACTAATTTGTATCAAAATTAAGCAATTTTCAGACTAGAAAATATCAGCTATAGTACATATGCTTATCATTTATAGTCATTTTTCATTTCATTATAACAGAGGAAATCATGTTTGCTTAAATAAAATTCCCAAAGACTACAAAAATCTTCTGTTGAGCCTATCTGTTTTATATTTTATTTTCATCAAAAGCTAAAGATTCGTTTTGTGTGTTTGGTTTCTATGCTAGAATAAATTGAATATTTAAGTTTTTCATAACCTTCTTCCTACTGCTCACCTAGTGAGAGAGATAGAAAATGAAGAAAAAATAGACAGCAAAGTTTATCCAAATCTTTAAAATCTAAATCCTGATTACTTGAGATTTATCAACACCATGGCATGTTGTGTTTTATTAAAATGATCTTTAACAGGCAGTTATCATAGGTTTACATTATAAATACAGACTAGTTTATGCTTTAGTTTTAAATGAGATAGAACTGTCTTCTTCCTTCAAGACATGTGGAATGTATCTTATGTTATTTGCTCTGTTCTTTTCAATCTATTGCAGTGACTTTCAAACTGTTTGACCCAGAGTGTGAAACTAGTGTTACAAGTCCAAGTATATAGTTTGCAGCCAGGTGTAACAAAAACATCATATGATTTTTGTACTTACTATGTGAAATATATTGATATGTTCTATTTATTTCACTTTACCCTATTTTTATTTTTCCTCATATTAACAATACTGTTTGGGGTATATTTAATCAATCTTACAACTTTGAGACTCTACTTTGATCAATAAGCTATATACTACTAGAATAATCATTTCCCGGTATTTTTTGGTACATGGAGAGGAGAGATAATAAACCCTCTCTTTAAAGGTAAGAAAACATAAGTTTGTAATTTGCACCCATAAGTGTCTTTCACAAGTATGTGTGAATTTACTAAAAAGCTCATGTGTAACATTTATTGGTTTTGTCAAACTCAGGGAGTTTGATACAGTTTATTTTGTGTGTTTTTCATATATATATATATATATAGTATAGTATCTATTTTATAATCCTTAGGTCATTATTTTCACACATTAATTTGAGTTCTATTTCTAGTAATAAGGCTTGAAAATTTGTCTTAAATCTTCCTCTGGTTGCCAGGGTCTGGGGGTTTGGGTAGGGAAATTGAAGATATTTTATTTAAGGGCACACAATTTCAACTAGCAGAAAAATAAATCCCAGAGTTCCAGTGCATAACATAATGGTTTCAGTCAACAATACTGTATTAAAAACTTCAAAGTTATTAACAAACTACATCTTAATCGTCTCACCACAAAAAAAAGAAATGATAATTATCTGACATGATAGAAGTGTTAGCTATCACTACTGTGGTAATCATACTGTGGTATATACTAGTCAATGGATCAAATCAACACATATACCTTAAACCTATACAATCTTATATATCTATACACATGTAGAGTTATATCTATATGTATCTATATCTCTCTATCTGTCTATCTATCTATGGAGAGATTAATTGCAAGGAAGTGGCTTATATAATTGTATGCTCTGGCTAGGCAAATCAAAAGTCTTTAGTGCAGATCATTAGGAAAGACAATCTTGAACTCCAGGATGTGGGATGACGATGCTATGAACATGATTTTGTGCACATACATATATACTTAAACACACATATGTGAAGAATGATTTTATGGATTCTACATACCTAATATCATGTTGAAGATATGATATTTCATTTCTCTAATATATCATTAGCCTTTGATTTAAATGTATGCTAAATATATAGCACACACTATAATTAATTTAAGATACAATTGAAGTGTAGCGTTAATATACAATTGATCTAGTTTTCACTGTAACATAAGGTCACTGATGTTATTACTTTGTTTATTAGATAACACAGGCTCATTATGGACTTTTTCCCCAGGTAACAATACTTTTAAAATTATATACACCCTTACCATTTATTTGTAAATTTAGACTTAAAATTTTAATATTCTTTCATATACTCATGACTTTCAAACAGGGAGTTATTCCAGCAGTAGGCAAAAACTTATTAATTCACCACGTATTAAAATATTTAATACTTAAATATGCTTAATCCAAGTCATATACATGGTTTACATTTTAGATAACCCCAATGCACTCAGAGAAGCATTCAAATTACAAGTCAGTTATAGATATTTCCTTATTTACTTGGACTCAAATTGAGAGAATAAATATTATAAGTGGTTTTCCTAAAGTGTATTTTTTAAAAATGTGAAAATATAAGAATTTACATAGATATCCAATTTATATTATGTGTTTTTTCAACTACTTGTTTTTGACCTTTTGGTATGTTTAATGAACTACATGGAATAATGCTATATTAAGATTTTCTTAACTGATATTTGAATGCCACATCTTTGGATATTTCTGTGAAGACCAAACCCAGTTGAAGAGCATATGTTACAAACAAATATTGTACTTTGTGCCAAGTTTAATAATTATTTAAAATTATCTCTTTATAATAGTCATCATTTTTAGTAATTATTTAAAATTATCTCTTTATAATAGTCATCATTTTCCTTTCATTGAAATATTTAAATTAATATAATATATATGGTGCAGATATAAATGTTGACATAATTAAATTATAAACATAATGTGTATTTATATCTGGAAATAATTATTTTGAATACAATACTAGATTTGTGACTTAGAGTGATTTAACCTTTGGTAATTTAGATAAATTTATTTTTACCACAATCAATATCTTCCTTGCAGTGTTCTCTTAATAATTTAATGATGATTTGGTGAGATTAAAATTTTAAAACCTTATAAAAATATTAGTTGTTAAGAAACACTTCTTCTACACCCCATAAATAAGCACTGTTATCCTCTCTTTATGGAACAGGAGAAGACAGCTACACATTGCCTCAGTTTCTTCCCTGGGTGCAGCTCCTGTTGCTTCTGGTTTAGAGAATTATGGGAAGTAATTATGAGGAGACAGAGGGAAGCTAGGTAGTCAGGGGTGGACTATGGGAGGAGGAAATAGAACCGGGGAACCCAACTAGGCTGAATTACTAAGACAACCCAGTTGGGTGGAGAAAGAAGGGCGTGCTTAAGAGGCAAAACCTTTAAAATGTATGGATGTTAATAAGACAGGCAGCTTACAGATAACCAATCACAAGGCAGTAAGGTGTATAAACCAATCCCAAGGAAGTTGCTAAAGCAGAATTCATTGAAAGGAACAATCAGGAATTAATCTATTCCTAGATTTTAAAAAAAACAACAACAAAAAAACACAAACAAACAAAAAATGAGTGCTCCCTCTTCCTCTCTCTGGCAGGCTCTGGGTTCCTGGGGGTATGATCCCCTGCGCCCATGTGGCTTAAGGCCATGTGGGCTTCCACACATAGACTAATAGACTTTAATTCGCCTGGATACTGAACTGTACCCGGCTGTAACAGGGAACAAGCTCTGGACACTGGCCTGCTTTTGGAACCCCAGCTGCACCTTTACCAGGAATAGCTTCCCTCAATAAACTTTGCTTCCACTAACTGTTTTTGTCCAAGAACCCATTATTTTCTCAGAGACATTCAATTGCTTTTTGCCCTGTGACTAGATACATCAAAAGTTCAGGAAAAACCTAATGTTCAGCATTTTGGATTTCAATATGGATTCCAGATAAAGCTGTGTTTTTTTTTTTTGTGTGTGTGTGTTTGTTTGTTTTTCTCTCTGCTTCTAAATGTGATTCAAAATTAAAATTAATTAAATTTTAATTTAAATTTTTTTAAAGTGAAAAAAAGTTGGTAAACACACCATAATTTGCTAAAGCTGGAAGCATTCTCTGATCGTTTTCTTTTTTTTGGGGGGGGCAGTTGGGGGGAGGGATAATAATGGAATGTACTGTCAGGTAAGAGTGAAGAGGAAAGAAAAGCCAGAAATGTAAGAAAAAATGGAACAAGAGCCTTGACTCACACTCTATTCCATTGTCTTTTCCATGTTTATCTTCTAAGTTTAATTTTACTTTTCTATTTGCCAGATAGTTTCTGGGTACTAGAGAAAACACATAAAGATATACAGATAAATTAATCCTGCTAGACAATAATAATAATAATAATATAAAGATTTCCAAATACATATTAATACATAGTCTTGTGAGGTTCTTCCTATCAAAGTGAAGAAGATAATTTGGTCAATCAGACAGATACATTTAAAAACAGTTTTGTCACAATAATTTTGACATTTATAATATGTTGTTCAGTGTTTTTTTGTTTGTATGTTTGAATTATCTATACAAAAGTCTTAATATTTTAGTATATTTAAAAATGCTATGAAGAAACTTTTATTTTGACATAGTCCCATTCCTTTATTTTTGCTTTTACTTTCCTTGCCTTTGAAATCAGATTCATAATCAAAATGACAATGCGGTACCATCTCACACCTGTCAGAATGGCTATCATCAACAAATCAACAAACAACAAGTGCTGGTGAGGATGCGGAGAAAAAGGAACCCTCATGCACTGCTGGTGGGAATGCAGATTGGTGCAGCCACTGTGGAGAACAGTATGGAGTTTCCTCAAAAAACTAAAAATGGAACTCCCATTTGACCCAGTAATCCCACTTCTAGGAATATATCCCAAGAAACTAGAAACATCAATCAGAAAGGATATATGAACCCCTATGTTCATAGTAGCACAATTCATCATAGCTAAGATTTGGAAACAGCCTAAATGCCCATCAACAGATGAGTGGATTAGAAAACTATGGTACATCTACACAATGGAATACTACGTTCCTATAAAAAAAGAAGGAATTCTTACCATTTGCAGCAGCATGGATGGACCTGGAGAGCATTATGTTAAGTGAAATAAGCCAGGCAATGAAAGAAAAATACCACATGATCTCACTCATTTATGGAAAATAAAGAACATTATAACCTGATGAACAAAAAGATAGATACAGAGGCAGTAAAGCATCGAAATGACTGTCAAATTAAAGTGGGAAGGCTGGGGAGTGTTGGGGAGCAGGGGAAAGAGATCGACCAAAGGACTTGTATGCATGCATATAAGCACAACAAATGGACACAAGACACTGCGGGGTTGGGATGAGGGCATGCAACAGGGGGTAGGGGAGGCTGGGGGAAGGTCAATGGGGGAAAAACAGGAGATATATGTACTACTATTTGTAATACTTTAAACAATAAAAAAAAGAAAAAATAAATAAAAATCTTTAAAAAAAATCCTCTCTAAGACCGAGACCCACAAATTTAGTACTATGTTTTCTTCTATGTAATTTATTATTTCATGTATTATATTTAGATCTTTGATCAGAATCAATTTTTGTGCATGGTGACAACAGCAGTCTAGTTTTATTATTTTATTTGAGGTTTTCCAATTTTTCCAGCACCACTTATCAAAAAGGCTTCCTTTTCTCCATTGTGTGTTCTTGGCTTCTTTGTCAAAGATTATTTGCTCATATACATGTGTGTTCATTTCTGGCTCCCAATTTTTCAAATTGGTCTATGTGTTTTTGTTTTTGTTTTCTGCCATTACCATGCTGTTTTGATTATTGTTGTTTTGAAGTATAATTTGAAGTTGGAAATACAATACTATCAGTTTTGTTCCCTTTTTATCAGGATTGCTTTGGCTACTTGGAATCTTTTGTAGTTTAATACAATCTGATGCCTTTTTTTGTTTTATTTCTTTAAAAAATGTAATTGGAATATTAATGGTAATTGCAATAAATCTATAGAAGAAGACATAGTTACTCAACTTATGGACCTTGGTCTTAGGATGTTATGAATTTTACCTCAAAGGCAAGGAATTTAAAGCAAAAATAAAATAATTGAACTATATCCTATATAATAAAGAGGTAATATGCAAATTGACCCTCACGCCCTCTCATCACAAGATGGCCGCCCCCACATTGTCACAAGATGGCTGCCACAAGATGGCCACCCCCACATTGTCACAAGATGGCAGGCAGGGGAGGGCCGTTGGGGATGACCAGGCCTGCAGGGGAGGGCAGTTGGGGGTGATCATGCCAGCAGGGGAGCAGTTAGGTGTTAATCAGGCCAGCAGGGGAGCAGTTAGGGGGCTATCAGGCAGGCAGGCAGGTGAGCAGTTGGGAGCCAGCAGTCCCGGATTGTGAGAGGGATATCTGACTGCCAATTTAGGCCTGATCCCTGTTTGATCGGGCTTAAACTGGCAGTCAGACATCCCCCGAGTGGTCCTAGATTGGAGAGGGTGCAGGCTGGGCTGAGAGAACACCCCTCCCAGTGCACGAATTTCATGCACCAGGCTCTAGTTAAACTATAAAGCTTCTGCACAGTAAAAGAAACTATCAGCAAAATAAAAAGGCGACCAACAAAGCAGATATTTTTGCAAACACCTCTGATAAAGGATTAATATCCAACATAATATAAAGAATTCATACAACTCAATGACAAAAACACACACAGATAATCCAATTAAAAATGAGCAGAGGACCTGAATAGACATTTTCCCCAAGTAGTCATTCAAATGGCCGACAGATATATGAAAAGATGCTCAACTTCAGTAGGAAAATGCCAATCCAAACTACAATGAAATCCACCTCACACCTGTTAGAATAGCTGTTATCAACAAGGCAAGTAATAATAACTGTTGCAGAGGTTGTGAAGTAAAAGGAACCCTCATTCATTGCTGGTGGGAATGTAAACTAGCACAGCCAGCTATGGAAAACAGAAGGCTCTTGAAAAAATTAAGAACAGAATTACCATATGACCTAGCAATCTCTCTTCTGGGTAGCTACCCAAAATTTTTGAAAATATTTATTCTCAAATATATATGCACCCCTATGTTCATTGCAACATATTCATGGTGGCCAAGACACGAAAACAACTGAAGTATTCTTTCATAGATGATTGGTTAAAGAAGATGTGGTACATATATACTACAATGAAATACCACTCAGCCATGAGAAAAAAGAAATACTGCCAATTGGAACAACGTAAATGGACCTTGAGAATATCATGTTAAGTGAAATAAGTCAGATAAAAAAATGTCAAGATCCATATGATTTCACTCAAATGTGAAATATAAAATAGCAACAAATCAAACAGAGACTCAGACACAGATAACATGATGATGGTTACCAGAAGGTGGTTACCAGACACAGAATACATTATGATGGTGGGACATAGTAAAGGTTAAAGGGGGTCAAATATATGGCCAAATGTATATTGGGGGAGATTTGTCTTTGGGTCATAAACAGATATCTATGATAGATTATGAATTATAGAATTTTACACGTGAAAACTATATAATTTTATTAACCAATATCATCCCAATAAATTTAATATAATTTTGTTCAAAAGAAAAATAAATGTTGGCTCTTATTTTATGTATGATGTTGAAAACAAATAAAATAATCATTCCATTTCTTTGTACTAGCAGGTTCCACCTAGATAGGCATATCATACAGGGCTGGGCAAAAGTAGGTTAGTTACCCTCCATCATTACCTAAAGGCTAAATTATAGGCAAGCATACAAAAACTAACACTAATAATAATAGGAAAAAGAGGAAAAATAATACAAACAAATAACACAATAATGAATAAATAATAATAATATGAAAATAAACTTTCACATACTCACAACTGTAAACCTACTTTTGCCAACCCTTGTATAATTGTGAAAACAGTATAAACTTAGATTAAGTTTTTTGGCATACTGCAGGGAAATAGATTTTGAAATATAGAAAACCTTTTGTAGTCAATACATTTTAATTATGAGTCTTTGGTACTCGGTCAGAAAACTGGCTGACATTGAGATGAAAGCCCCTCTATATTTTAGGTAATACCACAGTCTTCACACTTCCTAATTCTTACACATTGTTGTCACCAAAAGGGGGTAGGGTAATAAGAAAAATGAGACTATAATAGAATATGTGAAATATTTTGATAGATTCACACTTTACATCTTGAACACTAAAACTGTGTTATTCTTAGAAATTTAGAGATGAGAAAAGCAAGATACTTGAAATACTTTTTATTTTACCAGGATGTAACTATTCATTTCTCTATATCAGTAACTGATAGGAAAATTACCCCATCTGTGATAACATACTAAAAATGGAGTCAATTATCCATTTTGGAAAGCGATGAATAATTGTGATGATTCAAGGGGTTCTTTTATAAAGCTTTGTCAGTTATCATCTTAAATATAAAATTAAATTGAAAATCAGATTAGCATGTTGTGCACATATTGGGTGTATGTGTCACACTAGGCATCTGAAGCCTAAAAGAATCATCATTTTGGTTGTTAAAGGAGTCTATATTTTCCTTACTTTGAAAGAATAGATTAAATACATAATTTGTCAATGTAAGAAATGTCCAAACCTGTGGAGAATTTTTTATAAGAGTTTGAATCAAACTGATAACATATGCTAGAGAGCAAGATCTCACATGCTCTCCAATATAACAATTCTGCAGTTTGTTTAATGCATTTGAAATTAAGAAAGCAACTAAGCAAGATCACATGGAAGTGGGGGAGTACAAGGTGAGGATTAGTTTACAGGGTAGTTAAGGAGATTATGTGAGAATTGTTTGTGATTATGTAATGGAAGATGGACAGAAACAATGGATAGGGCTTGTTTAAGGCAAAAATAAAACTTTTACTAAAAAGTTATATGCCTGGGGTGTGACAAACCACCACGACCTGTCTAGTTAGGAATTTATAATCAGATCACCCCTTGAGGTTACTTTCCATAGAATCCTTTTTTATGTTTTGCATCCACAAATTAAGAAAAAAACAAACACACAAATGACGACAACAACAACAAAACCTAGTGTGAAAGATTTATTGAATATGCAGTTTTACTCTTTTTCCCTTCCTTTATTATTTTTATTATTTGTATTTGTATGTGTGTGTATTTATATACATAGATATGTCTATGCCTACATCCTGCTGGTTCTATTTATCTTGTTGAATGCTGACTGATATAGTGATAGGCTATAGAATTTTGTAGTGGGGCATTAAAAATGAGATAAATGAGGATATGAGTTGAGGGTGATAGGTAGCAAAAGATGGGTAAAGGGGTCAAAGGTTTGATATGAAAAATTTTTTGAAGAAGTAGTAATAGATTTAGCAGCAGCTTAGAAAGGTAGGAGAGCAGGTAAAAGTCAGGAATGATTAACATAGTATAGAGACTGTTTTGTTATTAATATTAATATTAGCTAGGCTAGTTGGGTGATTTTAATATCTTAGAAGTGAGATAAAGTAGTTGAGGAGCTAATTGAAAAGACTCTAGGTAGTGAGGAAAGCAATACTGAAGGAAATGAAGCCTGATCTTGGTGATAAAGTTTTCAAGGAACTAGAACTTAACATAAGTTTGTAAATGTTTATAACATACAAATTTTATTTGTAAATCTGAAGGCATATTACTCAAAAGAGCTGTGGTATTTTGAGGAAAATAGTTTGGAAATGACAATGAGAAACAAGATAGGTAACTATGCCATATACAGTATGTTCCAGTGGAATGTTAAATAGATTTTTTAAAAATCTGAGAAATTGCTAGTGTGCTGAGGGACACAGGGAAGAAGGGAAGAAGTATTCTCAGGAGAAAGTAAACACTTTTTCTAGAATATAAAAGTAACAGGAAAACATAGAACAGGTCAGGAATATAAAAATATTAAACATGATAAAACATGTTCCAATAAGAACAGTGGAAGGTTTTGAATGATAGCAAGTGGTGGGGAATTAGATATCCATGCCTTAAATAAAGACTAGTGTTTAGATGAGTATAAACTACCTGGGATAACTGAGCTTCTCGTAATGAAAATGGGCAAGCTTCTACAGCAGGATTATATTAGTTCTATCAGTTTTTAGGGAATCAGTTTAATCTTTGTGGATGACTTGGGAGAGAGCGATTGTCTGAAAAGAGTAGATTAAAGTACCTAGACATTCTATAGCTCCTACTCATGGGCCATTTAAACTAGATCTGCCCATATTCTGTATTCCTGGCAGAATTCTTTTTAAAAGTGAAATATAAAAGTCAAAATAGAGATGAAGAGAGGTCAATTAGCTCAAATGGGGAATATTTAAAATGACAAACATGCCTATATTTTATATAATCTACTTCTTTTCTTTCCTCAGAAATCAACTTTGGAGTAAATTTGTATTCTTAAATGGGGAAGTGCATGAAAGAAATCAGATATTTGATCCATATTTTTGAAATGAAACTGTGATATACTCATTATTAAAATAGTACAATGGACACTCAGAAGCCTTTTTAAACTTGAACTGATATTGAAACATGAAGTCAGGGTCCAGAGTCTTCTTATGGGTTTTTGTCCAATGAAGTTGAAGAATAAATTCATGGAGTAACAGATTTCTTTAATAAAAATGTAAACGTTTCCTGGAAGCATATACAAACGCCATCTGGGAAAGGGTGTCCCCAAAGGGGGTCCTCTGGGGAGAGGCCCCCAAATGGAAAAAGCCTGCTCTCTGTCTCTAATAGGAAAAAAAAAATCTAAATGATTTGAATCTACTGAGTATCTTTGTCTCAGGTTTATAAAGGCAGTAGCTCGCTTTCTGCACATGGTCCTTTTTAATTGCTCCTTTTCCTTAATTTGGGACCCCTGTGCTTTCCTCATTGGTCATTCTTCTATATAGTATTAGTTTCAAAGCTCAAAGCCCACGTGGTACCCCCCTCTTTCTCTCCCCTTATTTTGCAACATTCCTCTATCCTCCATAAAAATATGTTTCCTTCTTCCCGATATCCTGTGACCTTTCCTTATCCTCTATGAATGTATGTCTCCTGCAACCCCCCCACCCCATCTTGTGGCATTCCTCTATTCTCTGTACAAGTAAGATAAGCATTTTGGTGTCTCCAAACCCCCATCTATGCATTCCTCTCCCATGGACCTTCTCTCAGTTGTCTTGGCAGAGATGTTTTATTACCCACTATGGCTCCGCCAGGTGCTCAGATCAGGGCTGCTTTTAATTGCTCAAGCCAGAGATACCTCTTCTTGGTTTGTGGCTATTTTAATTGCTCAGACCACAAATGCCTCCATCCTTTAGCTAGCTAACCCTTATCAATATTAGACATGAATTTAAATTTTTCCAAAAGTTAAAATTGGAATGCTTTAAGAATATATATATATATATATGTATATATATACATATATATACATATATATATATATATATATATATATATATATATATATATATATTCACTTTTTGTGCTTCACTTTTAGTATGACCATGAAGCTAGAAGACTATATGGTATGCTAAACTGTTTCCACTTTTTCTATAAAGTTGAGGCAAACTCCCAGAAAATCTTAGAAGTGTTAAGGGGATGGAATTAACATATATTATACTCTATTATCAAGCATATCTTATAAGTACCGTGCGCTAACCATTTGCACCACTGGAGCTCCGTGCATATCTTGAATTAGGAAGGTTTCTGTTTCTTAGAGATACCATGCAGTATGTAACCACCATTTATTTGTTGTCTATGGAAAAGGCTCTGTTCAATACACTAAAGATAAAAGGATTAATAAAATAAATAAATTTGTTTATATACTGATTTACTTAATTTTGGACAAAATTCTTCTGACTTAAATGCTAGAAATGTTTTGAAGGAGAAATTGAGGAAGAGCAGAGAAAAAACAGAATTACATTAACATTTAACCAATTTTTTAAAAGAGAGAAACAAGAGAACGAATAAGTAAAAGAACTATGAGAAAAAATTAATAGAATAACAACAAGAAGAAATGACAAGAATAACAAGAAACAAAGTAAGAGAAGAAGAAATAGAATAGGAACAAGATAAGGAACAATAAGCATCAAGAGCAAAAAATAAAACAAGAATGAGTAAGAGGGTCATGAAAGGAGAAAAGAGAAAAAGAGGACTAAGTAAAACAGTGGTAGACAAACCCGAAAAACACTGCCTCAACTGATGAAGGTTAAATATTTTAAATCACATGGATACTATATATTCTTAATAAAACATATTTACATAACTAAAATATAATAGTAATTATTTAGTATGTATAAGGGCAATTTATTTTAATATAGCTGCCCATTGGTTGTCTCTCGATATTTTTAACATAGTTTACAAAGTTAGCAAATATAAAATTTGCACAAAGCTCTGTTAGAGTATATTTCTACTTATTATCCATAAAAATTCCCCTTTAAAGAAATTATATCCAATAAGGTTTATACTATGAATATAATTAGAAGTAAATTCTCTAAAGTTAAATCTGACATAAAATATCAATATGCTTATTTTTTAAATAAATGTTTATTGTTCAGATTATTACAGTTGTTCCTCTTCCCCCCCCCCAAGCTCCCCTCCAACTGGTTCCCACCCCCCCCCATGCCCTTACCTCCCCCATTGTCCTCGTCCATAGGCATATGACTTTTGTCCAATCTCTTCCTGGACCCCCCCACATCCCCTTTCCCCCAAGAATTGTCAGTCCACTCCATTTCTATGCCCCTGATTCTATTATATTCACCTGTTTATTCTTTTCTTCAGATTTTTTATTCACTTGATTTTTAGATTCACTTGTTGATAGATATGTATTTGTTGTCACTTTGTTGTTCATAATTTTTATCTTTACCTTTTTCTTCCTCTTCTTAGAGAATACCCTTCAGTATTTCATATAATACTGGTTTGGTGGTGATGAACTCCTTTAGTTTTTTCTTGTCTGTGAAGCTCTTCATCTGCCCTTCAATTCTGAATGATAGCTTTGCTGGGTAGAGTAATCTTGGTTGTAGGTTCTTGCTATTCATCACTTGGTATATTTCTTGCCACTCTCTCTGGCCTGCATAGTTTCTGTTGAGAAATCAGCTGACAGTCATATGGGTACTCCCTTGTAGGTAACTAACTGTTTTTTCTCTTGCTGATTTTAAGATTCTCTCTTTGTCTTTTGCCCTTGGCATCTTAATTATGATGTGTCTTGGTGTGTTACTCTTTATATTCCTCTCATTTGGGGTTTTCTGTGCTTCCTGGACTTGTAAGTCTATTTCTTTCAACAGGTAGGTGAAGTTTTCTGTCATTATTTCTTCAAATAGGTTTTCAATGTTTTGCTCTCTCTCTTCTTCTGGCACCCCCATGAGTCAGATGTTGGTATGCTTGAAGTTGTCCCAGAGACTCCTTACACTATCTTCATATTTTTGGATTATTTTTTCTTTTTGCTTTTCTGGTTGGGTGTTTTTCTTCTGTATTTCAAATATTTGACTTGATTCTTGGGATTCTCTAGTCTGCTGTTGGATCTCTGTATATATATATATTTTTTATTTCAGTCAATGTATGCTTAATTTCTGATTGGTCCTTTTTTATATCCTTGAGGGTCTCACTAAATTTCTTGGAGGTTTCTAGAAAATACTTGAGTAACCTTATAACTGTGGTTTTGAACTCTATATCCAGTATTTTGCTTTCATCTATTTCTTTCATTTGTGACTTGTTTCTTTGTCTCTGCATTTTGGCTGATTCCCTGTGTTTGTTTCTATGTACTGGGTAGCTGCTAAGTCTCCTTGAGTTGGCCTTGTCTGGTTGGTGTCCTATAGGGCTCAATGTCTCAACCTCCCCAGTCACCTGAGGTACACATTCTTGGTGCACCCCTTTGTGGGTTGTTTACACAGATTTATTGTAGTTAGCCCTTGATTGCTGTTGGTATCACTAGGAGGAATTGACCTCCAGGCCAATTGGCTATGATGATCACTTGTGTCTACACTGGAAGATCTGTTGCACAGGAGATCTTATGGGGCAGGATTTGCTTCAAAGGGCTTTGGGTGCTCACTGAGTCTGCCCCTTGAGTGTGTCTCTTATAGATATGAAGAGTTGTAATCTGGTATGGTCTCACTCTGACCACTGGTTACACTGGCTCTTGGATTTCCAAGGAGGTGCAAGGTTAGTCTCTGCCTGGGGCCACCCAGGAGGAGCTACAGAGAGATCTGCAGGTTCCTCCTCTTTGTATCGGGTTTGGAAGTGCTCAGACTAGGCCCAGCTGTGAAGCAAGGCTGCTGCTGCTGCCTGGTAGTGGGCCTTCTTTCAGAATCTGAGGCTCTCTGACACAGCTGCAGTTTGGTTTAGGGCGGCTAAAGGACAGGCCATTCGTATGCAAAAGCTGATGCACACAGCTTGGGTGGGGTTATAAATTGGGTGGGGTGGGGTCTCTGGGAATCATGAGGGCGGATCAAACTACAATGGCTGCTCTGAACTGGAGAAGTCCCTGGTTCTCCACGTCCCATGCCCCCATGCAGGAACAGTGATCTCTGCAAGCACCTCTAAGAGTAAGCTGCCCTCACATTCCTGTCTCGATGCCAGACAGTCCAGTTTCTCCCCATATGTGTCTGGGTCCCCCAGAGCCTCACCCAGAACTGGAGTTCAGAGCAAGCGGGAGCTTGTATCTCCCTCCTGGTTTAAAGAGCAGCACATCCAGGTGCCAGCACTTTCCGTGCCTCCCGCACCTCTTACCCATCTCAATGCGCTTTCTTCACCTCTCTGGTTGTGGAACTTCCGCTCAGCCAGCTTTCCTGTGGTTCTGGGTGGTAGTTGTTCTGCTGTTTAGTTGTGGTTTTGATTTGGTTGTGAGAGGCAGCAAGTATAGGTGATTACCTATGCCGCCATCTTGGTTTCTCTCCTCCTCTAAAACTCCCAATATGCTTATTTTTAATTGTTTATTCTAAAATTGATCTAATAAATGAAATTTGTGTACACATTTAACTTATTTAAAAATCTTAAAAGTCATGAGCATATAACTTGGTGGCATGATTTCAAAATATAGATTATCACTGACTGTGAATTATAGCAGCTCTAAATTGAAAGGGCTACAAGTAAATTCCGTGTGGTAGGGATTATTATCATGACCTGCACTTTCTAGTCATAATCTGCATGAGTTGAATATCAGTGAACTGCAATCCTTTGCACACATCTGAAGGTGGCCAGTGCAGCCAAATGTTCACAGCTTGCTGTTCAAAAAGTCACTGTTGAGAAACAAGTAACTGTTTATTGGTTTATTTGTTGCATATGAAGTTAGAAAAGATGGTTGAGGCACACTGAATCTGATTTAATTCAATGTGCTGATATTTCAAATGACATTCTAAGCCCTGGGAACATAAAAATATATAAAAAGCCATAAAACAGTATTCAAGAAATTCTGTTTTAAACCATGGTTTTTGACCAGTATGACAAAACATGACAAAACATAATGGAGTATCCTAAACCCTTTCCAACTATGGGACAAATTTTGATGGATGTGTAACATGTATTTTAATTTTAAACTCTATACACCTATTTTATGGTCAAATCTGTCAGGCTGAATACTACCCTGGTGGCAGAGCAAGGTGCAACTCGCTTTGTGTCAGAGGTAAAAGTGGAAGCATAAAATTAAGTGAATGTCAAAGAAAGTGCTTTCTGGAACATGCAAACACTTGGCCTCATGAGAACACGTGGCTTGTTTAGGGCAGAAAACATAGCTAAAGGAAGCATGGTGTTGAAAGGCAAACATTAAATAGTGCAGTAATTATGGATTCTTTTATAGACACTCTGAGACACTGTTATATTACAGAGATTTTGTTATATTATTACTAACTTGTGGGTAGTATTGTTTTCAGTCTTAATTCCCTCAAGCACAACTGCCAAAATTTCTAGTAGAATATTTACAAGTAACCTATAAATATAAAAATAGTAGGAAACAGAGACATAAAACACAACCCTAGTGTTTGATTATAATAATAATCCTGAGGCTTCAGAAAAAGTACCATTGAAAACTTAATATCAACAAATAGCAAGAAGAAATTTCTTGCAAAAGTGGTGGTGAACTGCTGAAAATGAAGTTGACAACCAGTACAAAGTCTGCCTGAAAGTAATCGGAAATGTCGAGGTGCTCTGGCCATGAGATATGAGGCTGGGGAGGTGAACATGAGACAGACCCTGAGTGTCATGGCACGAAATTGCATTTATCCTAAATGCTGATGAAGGAATTCCAAGTGACAAGTGAATATACTTGATTATATGATAGTTTAGGATTAGTAGACTCAGTAAGACAAAGATGTTGAACTGCAGGTTTGGAACAGCTTAAAGAGTAAACAGTATTTTCTGTAATATATTGAAAAGATGGAAACTGTTATACTTATTTAATAAGGCTTTCAAAATTTTTCTGAAATAAATAATAACGTTATTTGCAACTTTTCCCTTCTGGGGATTAAGAAAGTCATATCACAGAATACATTAGAGTATAGAATCATTTTAGTGAAGGCAACCAAATAGTAAAGCCACATTAGGATAGGCAGTAAGTTGAGTGTTTTGAGATGGTTTTAGGTCTTAATGCTCTTCTCACCCTTAGTAATCATTCAAAACCTGACCAGAAGGAAGGATAGACCATTAATATTAGGGGACATTATCAATCCTGCTCTTCACCATGATTTAAGGTGTTTTAATGGCCTATCAAGTTTGGGGGATGGTTGTTTCACCTGAGTGTCATGTTTTTCTGTCTTTTTATTTTATGACTATTTGTTAGAACATTTGATGGTACAGCAGCTACACAAAAGCACTATGACAACAGAGGTCACACATATAAAGTGTAACCCAGACAAAAAGTAAGTAAAATAATTATCAGCATTTACAGTCTGCTTCTAAACCAGTTGCTGATAGTGCCCAAATTTACACCTAGGGAATAGAGCCACCAAAGTGTCTTTGGAGCAAGCTATAGTTATACTGGCCAAATTATCCTATATAATAAAAGCCTAATATGCTAGGTGTCCAACCGTTTGTTTGACCGTTCAACCAGTCACTATGACATGCACTGACCACCAGGGGCAGATGCTCCAACTGACAGGTTAGCTTGCTGCTGGGGTCCAGCCAATTGGGACTGGGTGAGATGGGCCAGACACACCCTGGAGCCTTCCCGCGGTCGCTCCCTGGCCCCGATTGTGTACTGGTGGGGTCCCTCTTGTAATCCGAGACGCCTCAGGTGATGTCAGAGAGCTTGTTTTGGCCTGATCCCCGCAGGCCAAGCCGAGAGACCCCACCAGTGCACAAATCTGTGTACCAGGTCTCTAATCTAATTATATTTATTTTACTCAGACCGCTTTATTACTATTAAAGACCTTAGAGAGATCTGCATGGATATAAGCAAACACTGCTTCCCCCACCCCCTAAATAGCCCATGGTCCTGTTGGAGAGGCTATCTAGAGAGGCTCTATTCTGAATTACTGCCTGCTTAATCTCATAGGCAAGGGTGTTGTCCAGTATTCCTCCTTTCCTGGGGCATTTGGTAAAGCACAGAGTGAAGAGGTTTGAGGAGAGAAAAAAAAAATAGTCTAGAATTCAACTTGAAGAGTTAAGTTTCTTCTTCTGAAACTGAGGCCCAGTGCCCTGGCACTGCTCATCAGGAATGATATGATCCCAAGAAATCAAATGTTTAGAATCAAGATAAGAGATAGACTTAAAGCAAAAGAGAAAGAGTGCTTCTTGCTCATAAGATTAGGAAAAGGAAGATAGTCTTCAATTATACACCATCTATGTTGTAATTATATTCAAAGTTTTATTTCTGTGAAAGTACATTCACTATTTTTTTAAGCTCGCTCTAATGAAAAGTTCTGAAATATTGTTCTGATAGGACCAGGAACCTCCTTTTCTAATAATTAAGTGATAGAGGTTTTCAAATTTCTGGTTATTTGGCCTATTGGAGTCTATGCATTTAAAAGTTACCAAATAGTTGAGTCAGTTACTCAGAAAACCAACTAATTCACCACACACACCAAAAAATCCTATATAATAAAACCCTAATATGCAAATCAACCGAACAGCAGAACGACTGGTCACTATGATATGCACTGGCCACCAGGGGGCAGACACTCAAGGCAGGAGCTGCCCCCTGGTGGTCAGTGCACTCCCACAGGGGGAGTGCCACTCAGCCAGAAGCTGGGCTCACAGCTGGCGAGTGCAGTGACGGTACCCGCCTCTGCTGCAGGTGGGAGGTAAGGAGTGAGGGGTCTGGAATGCGAGAGGACATAGATTGGGCTGAGGGGTGTTGGGGGTCCAGTGAACAAATGTTGTGCACCAGGCCTCTAGTAAAAAAATAATAATAACAATAAAGAAAGAAATCCCAGTGACTTTCAATGGAAGATGTTTATAAACCCAATAGTCCATTTTATTATACACTTTAGCCAGCTCACAAATTAAATTATGTCCAGGTATTAGACCCATATTAAGTAGTGACCAAAAATGGAAAGACAATATTAAGAAAGATTGAAGGGTGACCATTTTTTGTCCCATGAACCTGGATAGAAGTTGTGTATATTTCATACAGCCAACTAATAGATAAAAAAGTGTTAGGTAGAAGCTGTCCCCGGATGGAAATTGATTGTAGATGGTTCCTAAGTGTCCTCAGCTCAAGGTTCCTGGCAGGGACCATCTTCTGTGATTTGAGGATGGTTTTGTCCTCTTTAGTTGAGATATATAAAACTAAATATCAATTTCTTGGAGTTTCACTGCTAAAATAGCTAATAGTACCCGACAGGATTCTATCGGTGTTTGAAAACTGTTATTCTTTAGGGTCTCTTCCATGTCTCCAGGTGTTTGGTCATGCAAGGATGGTTTAGGAGGATATTGAGGAAAGACTGACTATATCTGTTTATAAGAACAGGGGCATTGCATGAGTCTCTCTAAATATTTGATCATGTCTGCTTACAAGAATGTGGGGAATAGATAGAATATATTATTATTAGATATGTGGCTGGTCTGTTATTAACTTATAATGGGAAAATTAAAGCATCCCAATAAGAGTTTAATTAAAACCAAAGTCAGTATCTTAGGCCACAGAAGTTTGGGAGTCTGAGAGAATGATTACTTTGACTTGCAGAATTCCATTTGTTCTTTATACCTTTTCTGAAGACTGGGGATTATATAAACTGTAAACTTTCTGAATAGAGATAGGGCTTTGCAATTGTCTATGATAATAATCCCAGTTATATGGATGCCCCTATCACTAAAAATATAACATGGAATTCACCAGTTTGGAAATAAAATATCAAATATTTTTTTTATTATTTTGCTACCATTTGAGACATTTCCTTTTGTTAAGGAAAGGGGTACCTGAGAATAAGTAATCAATAATCAGCACATCCATCATGGGATAGTAATACAAATTTTATTTGGAGATGTTCAAAAAGGTCTTTAGGTTTTAGCTTCCATATGTCACATCTTCCAAGTTTACCAGGATTATTGTGGTGGCAGATCTATCAGAGACAAACTCAAGAATTTTACCATAAATTTTCTCAGCAATTCTCTTTGAGTATAGTGGCCAATTGTCCTTGCTGTGGTGGTAATTTCATATACAATTTTTGCAAGTGTCCACTTCAGATCCTTGAGGGTTATTTAATCTTCAATCCCAGGGTGCCAAAGGTAATTCTCCTGCCTGGCATTCAGATTCTCTGACTATTCCTTTTCTACTGAGGAGACAATTATGATATCCTAAAATTGTCTCACTAAATCTCTCCAAACACTTGGCCTCTTTGTATATCATAAAGGCTAGGATCATAATCAGTTTGGGAAAATGATCTGCCAGGAAATTTCCTTTAGCTTCCATGTCTATGGCTTTTTGTTTAGGCGTCTGCAATTGTAATAACCACCAGCATAGAGTCCATTAAAGCACTCGGTGTTTCTTTAATCCCTTGATCATTCTTAATTGTGTTGTTGAGGCCAGAAAACTTTGTTTCCAAAACTTTCTAAAATTATGCACAACCTCAAAAGAATATCCACTATCAACACACATTATTGCTCTTATCTCTAGCTAACAAGTGAACTAGTGAGCATGATTTAGTTCTGTCATTTGGCAGGATATT
Organism: Ia io; assembly: GCA_025583905.1. Taxonomy (NCBI): domain Eukaryota; kingdom Metazoa; phylum Chordata; class Mammalia; order Chiroptera; family Vespertilionidae; genus Ia; species Ia io. The sequence goes on from JAJQQW010000003.1 coordinate 55,518,396, forward strand.
CTGATGCTAACGGATTGGAGCATACCCCACTATATATTCTGCTGTTTTATTCTTAAGGTTTAACCCATCCACAAATACTGTTCTGTCTTTATTTTACTGAAGTGATTTATAATACGTCTGGGGAGTTTTGTTCTTTTGTTATTTTTGCTTCTGGTTTTTGTGGGTTTGTTCATTTGTTTTTGCATGGGAGGATAGTAGTAGAAGAATTGGTAAAATATTTTCTATCAGGCTTTTCCTATTGATTTTAAACCTTTTTTTTAAGCTTCTGGTTTTAAAGGGTATAGTACTTTATTTAGCTTCTGGTTTTAAAGTTCATTGTGCAAATTTTAGTAAAGGCTTTGTTAGATCCATATGAACCTTCATGAGTTCAGCTCCAATAACACTGTATACAACAGAAAAGTTTTGCCCACAAGTCATCCAGCACCTTCTTGAGACATTCAATCTGGGCTTTAGACACAGGGTACCTGTGAGCTAACATCCAAAAAGATATAACCATGTTATGAACATAGCAGTCTGCAGAGATTCCAAGGAAGAGATCATCAGGATAGTATTTAATATGGGAATCTCACAAAGTAAGCTGTTTCCTGTTAAGTTAGTGGGTGTGGCCTCAAGAGGAAGAAAGAATGTCCCTGGTTAAGGTATGGACATGAATAATATAGGCCAGGATATAGGGAATGTCTGAGAATTACTGGAGATCATGCCACCAGAGTAGTTTGTTGAGTGAATTCTAATGTCAATATTGTAGCACCCGTATCAATTAAATTTTTCCTAACTTGTTCATTATAAATTTTCCCTTCTGAATTTAAGAGCAAAATGGGAAACGAAATGCTTTATTTTTCTTAAATTCCTTTGCTGATTATTCCATTTTCCCAATCATTTTCTTAGCTCATGTAGGCTATTTTTTTTTTTTCAAGATTCTTTTTCTTTAGAGTATCTACAGCTACCTTTATCAGAGACTCCCTCCTCTTTTGTTTAATGCCTGGGCCTAAAGCTAGTTGTTTCATCTGAAAGGCCATCAATTTATCTGAGCCTTATTCTATTCTGGTACTAAGGGTCTTTGAAAATATTCAGTGAGCTATCAGAGGTCTGGAAATTCTAAGCTTTATTTACAATAACAATCATGTTCTTATAGCACATAGCTATAAATTTTTAAAGGGTTATAAATACTGATACAGGTATTTTTCTGAGTACGTTTTTATATTCAAAATTGTGTTTCTCTGTCCCTTTACATACTATGATTACTTTAGTATCAGGGATATATTGTAATGTTTTTCAAATTGTGTATCCACACTTGGTTGTTAAAACATGATAGAGGTTCACATCAAATATAATTAATCAACTAAATAAAAACAATAGGACAGGCCTTGCTGGGTGGCTCAATTGGTTGAGCATCAAGCTGTACACCAAAAAGGTTGTGGGCTTGATTCCTGGTCAGGGCATGTACTTAGGTTGCAGGTTTGATCCCTGATCTGGGTTTGGTCAGGGTATGTAGGGGAGGCAACCAATCAACATTTCTCTCTCTTCCTCTCTCTCTGCCTTCCTCATTCTCAAAATCGATGAAAGTGTCCTTGAGTAAGGTTTAAATAAAAAAATAACAATAATATAGTAGAATACATTTGGAAAACAAGTGTCTGGGAGCCAAATTACAGATAAAGAAATTGTCTAATTTTGTTCTTATAAGTGGAATAGAAGAGATCAACTAAAATTAGATTATGATTTTAAAATCTCAATAGGGTTCACTGTTGAAAGAAGAGGAGACCATTTGGAGAACATTGTACGCTAGATGTATATTATACTTATATAGGGAAAAATGTGAGGCAATGAAATCAAAATATGCTTTCATTGAAATGGCACAAGTTTCTCAAAGCCTGTGAAAAGCTAAGGGAAAGCAAGATGAGAAAAACCATCATATGGATACATATTCATTTTTTAGAGGGATGCTGGGACAATGATTGTGGAATTATCAACAATAGCTATCTGTTTTGAAACATGCTCAGATTTTTCATGGAAAATGAAAGGTGGACAACCATGATACTTTCTTTAGAAGGAAAGTATCTACAATCCCACAAAATACCAGGTCAGGAAATTACAGCAGCCATTAGAATATATTACCAAAATAGCCTGCAGTGTTCTTTTGGAAATTAAGTGGATTAAACATTGTTGGCCATACATAAAAGATGAAAATCTCACTGAGACTTAAAAATTGGGGTGCACATTTTAAATTTTTTTATCACAAGAATAATTCAATAATACCCTTTAAGAAAAAAATGCACTATTCTGCCTCTAAAACATTATACTATATATATATATATATATTAGAGGCCTGGTGCACAAAATTCGTGCATGGGAGTGTGTGTGTGTCCCTCAGACCAGCCTGCACCCTCTCCAATCTGAGACCCTTTGAGGGATGCCGACTGCCTGTTTAGGTCCAATCCCGGTAGGATTGGGCCTAAATGGGCAGTCGGACATCCCTCTCAAAATCCAGGAATTCTGGCTCCCAACTGCTTGCCTGCCTGCCTTCCTGATTGCCCCTAACTCTTCCTGATAACCCCCTAACCACTGCCAGCCTGATTGATGCCTAACCACTCCCCTGCCAGCCTGATTACCCCTAACTGCCCTCCCCTGCAAGCCTGGTCACCCCTAACTGCCCTCCCCTGCAGGCCTGGATTCCCCCTAACTGCCCTTCCCTGCAGACTTGATTGCCCCCTACTGCCCTCCCTTGCAGGCCTGGTTCCTCCCAACTGCCCTCCCCTGCTGGCCTGATCGCCCACAACTGCCTTCCCTTACAGGCCTGGTTCCTCCCAACTGCCCTCCACTGCTGGCCTGATTGCCCACAACTGCCCTCCCTTACAGGCCTGGTTCTTCCCAACTGCCCTCCCCTGATGGCCATCTTATAGTGGCATGTGTTGGAGTGATGGTCAATTTGCATACTATTCTTTTATTAGATAGGATAGAGGCCTGGTGCACAGGTGGGGGCTGGCTTGTTTGCCTTGAAGGGTGTCCTGGATCAGGGTGGTGGTTCCCTTGGGGCATGGGGTGGCCTGGGTGAGGGACCTGTGCTGGTTTGCAGGCTGGCCATGCCTCCCAGCGACCCAAGCGGAGGCCCTGGGATCTGGGATTTATTTATCTTCTATAATTGAAACTTTGTAGCCTTGAGCAGAGGTCAGGGTGGGCAGAAAGCTTGGCTTCTTCCATTGCCAGGGAAACCCAAGTCTCCTGCTCACTCTGTGGCCGCAACCATTTTTGTTGGGATTTATTTATTTTCTATAATTGAAACTTTGTAGCCTTGAGTGGAGGCTAAGGCAGGCCAGGAAGCTTGGCTTCCTCCTTCGCCGGGGGCAACTCAAGCCTCCTGCTCTCTCCAGCTCTGTGGTTGCCGCCATTTTTGTTGGGATTTATTTATCTTCTATAATTGGAACTTTGTAGCCTTGAGTGGAGTCCAGGGTCGGCCAGGGTGTGCGGGAAGCTTGGCTTCCTCCATTGCCAGGGAAACCCAAGCCTCCTGCTGGCTCAGTGGCTGCAGCCATCTTGATTGGGTTAATTTGCATACTTGCTCCTGATTGGCTTGTGGGTGTGGCTTGTGGGAGTGGCTGAGGTACAGTCAATTTGCATATTACTCTTTTATTAGATAGAATATATATATATATATATATATATATATATATATATATATATATAGTGTATCTCATTTTCTGCACATGCTATACAAATGTGATTATCCTTTGTTCCAAACTTATTTTTCAAGATTGTCTATATAGCAAATATAATTAAAAGATAAAACCCCCCTCATAAGCAAATGGAATATTTGTTCAAAGCCATGAAAAAGAGAATATCTTCTTTAGGACCAACAGGCAGACATGCTTACTATCTATTATAAAAGATATAGGTTCTTTAAGTTCAGGGTTCTTATTCTCAACCCATTATATCATCTGGCTTTTTTTAAGTCATAGTATGGGAACTAGGGTCTGTGGAACTGGAGCAAAAATGTTTATACTCTGGCCACTGCCATTGCTGTGACATATTCTTCTGACCTAGGAGTCTGCCTGAATCTGTGAAGCTGTGGTAGGCTAATTTTTTAGTTTGCAACTTAGATAAAATCTTAGATCCTTAATAGTCTTGACATATTTCAAATATAGCATTTGAGAACACAGGTTTATGGGTATAATTATTGTAATAACAAGAGACTGGCTTATGTTCTCATTGTCCTTTAATTTTGGGGTACGGCTGTGATAATCGCAATGGGTCTTGTGGTTCTTTGTACTCTTTATAAGAAAGGGTAAGCTGATAGAATTCTGGTCATATTGATACACCTATGCAAATGCTAAAGTAACAGTATTCATCCCAGTTTAGGATAAAAACAAGCAGAGCTGACTTGAATACAAAAACTTCAAGGAACCAGACTGGATTCATATTCTATTGCCATTTTACCCCAAAGGAAACATCACATCATTGGTTGACTACAGGCTTACCCTTCAGGTAAAACCTTAGGAAAATAACAATTGGAGAATGCTGGCAAAAAGCTTCATTCTCAAGGCCTTATGGTGCCTTGAGAGATTCTGACCTAATTTTCAATAGATTAAAATATTGAAGGCATGTTTGAGTTTTTCTTTCCCTCTGTGAGGAAGTATACTTCATTTGTTTAGTCAGAGGAATGCCTGAATTTTAGGGGCCAAATCAACCAGGAGGTAGGATCTCTGCATTAAAACGTCAGCCCTCAAAACCTTGTAAACCTTGCGTCATGGACTCTGTGCTCAGATATGCAGCATATCTCTATGGAAGCAGCTCAGCAGAAGCTTCAGCCATGACTCTGTTCACCAAGTTCCAATTGCTCGATCGGAAATTGAGTATACTAAGTCAGAGTTGGAAAGGCACCAAAGCTCAGACTAAGGAAAAATAAATTGGAAGTTCTACTGAGACTTTAAATTTTACCTATTAATTAAAAGTAAACTGGTGCTCTAGATTGATCCACAATTGGGCTTTACATTTGTTTTTCATTTGTCAAGAATCCAGAAATTCCCTAAATAAATAAAAAAAGAAAAGAGACATGATTAACACCATAACCAACCGACAATGAGAACACAAAGAAGGCCTTGCAATGTAGTTCATTTTATGCCAAATAAAAGCTTCCTATGATTAAACTCTAGTTCCAGCCTTTCTGATGTCATCTCCGTGATATATTCAGATCAATATTCTTAAGTTACAAAATGATTTTATTAATGTCCTGCAGAAATACTTTAAATTGATCCCCTTATTTTTTTAAGACAAAAAAGCCAGTTTCCACAGAAGGATATAGATGGTTTTTAGGTTACTGATGCCTGTTCATTTTCTTAGGCTCATTTTCCCCTCCAGCTTTATTAAATGCCTTTCCCTTGCCAGCATCCTTCAAAAATCAGGTCAGTATCTCTCCTTCCAGAACATGCAATAGCCTTCTCCTCCTCAATTTCGTTTAAGTAGTCTCCTGGTGCATGGTCATAGCACTTACCGTATTAAATTGCAGGCATTTGTCTACTTCTCTGTTTCCTTCAGTGGGCCGAGTTCTTAGAGGACAGGAAGTTTAACAGTCATTACTTGAATTTACTCCAAATCCCAACCCTCGCTCAGCACATGGTAGACGATGGGCAAATGCTTTTGGAATAATAGCACCTCCATAGCACGGTGTCAAAATCATTGGACTACTTTCTAAATAGCGAGAATGTGGTGAGAGTGGAGTGAGAGATTTCTAAAATGAACCTGTGGAAGGTGCAGCCTGGGATCTGGAGTTTCAGAAGTTTCCCTCAGCAATTATGATAGCCCACCTGATTGAGAACCTCTCCTCCAGCTCCTCTGAATGAATTATTTAAATTTTTCTTTTAGGTAAATAATTTTAACTTTCTTGATCTTTATTTTATAAATTGATGATTCGATACTATGTTCTGGGTTAAATATTCTAAAATTCTAATATTAATATTGTAAATTAAATATTTGAATTAATCTTATCATCATAAGCTTTTCTTTGCCTAGACAATAAAAAATGACTTCTTCAGAGCACATTTTTATAGCTGTTTCTCTGAATGAAATATTTAAACTGACTAAACACATAAGTATTTGTCTAATCTGCATAGGTAAGTTGTATTTACATTGCTTTCCTGTTTTGTATTCTGTTCATTGACTGTTTCCATAGTAAACATGGAGATAGTTAATGTTATTTTTTGAGGGGAAAAATGGCGTAGCATATATTCTTTGAAATATACAGTAAAACGATAAACTATGCTATCAATTCTGTTACCTTCTAAAGTCATACTTAACCAGGAACCATAAACACTTTTGTAAAAATAATGAAATGATGATATATATTTGAGATTACTCTCTGGTACATATAAAAACAAATAAACAAAATCTCATAGACATGGGGCGTGTGTTAGTATTAAGTGTTAGTGTCAATTCTGTTTTTCTTTTTCCTTACAGTTTTCTTTGTTTCATCTTTACATGTATTATTCATAACTCTGTGGGCCAGAAGTATTATATTGTTATCACCAAGTTAGATGAGACCAGAAATCATGCCTGCATGTATACTGGGCTGGTAATTGTTGGGTGTCTTTTGTGTGTGTGTGTGTGTGTGTGGTTTTGTTTTAGCTTTGAAAATTGAATTTATTGTTCTAAAAAAGAAAAAAAATAGTGTTCTTCAGAGTAACAAGAATTGTTGCTGTTTATTCTTCTTCTCACCTTCACTGAATCACATTTCTTTTTAAACCATTTAAGAAGCTTATTTAAGGTCTCACTTTTCCAAGATTCTAAAATACTGACTGTATGAAGTGGTATTGATGACCCATACAAGGTATATCTAATCACAGCAACAGCAACATGATAATGATATTGAGAAACTTCAATATCATTAAGAAATTTGGGTAACCAATGATAAAACATTTCTGTCTGGGTTCTAGATGCCCAACTCAGTTAAGGAATCTTATTTTTTTCTTATAGGGATCATATTTAGCAGAACTTCTGCTCTTTTTAAATTATATCTCCTTAGAAGGAAAAAAGAAAATGGATTTTTTTTAAATAGACAAATCATTTAAACAGACACCAAAGTAGATGTATATATGAAAAATAAATTCATAAAAATATATACAACACAAATTATTATTCATTATAGAATTACAACACTTGTATTATAATGGTTAAAATTAAAAGGACTTATCACACTAAGTACTGATGAACATTTGAAGGAATCAGAATTTTTATACACATCTTTTGGGAATATAAAATGTTATAAACATTTTGGAAAAGTTTTATAATTTTTTAAAAGATAAATATACACTTACCATATAATACAGCCATTCCTTCCATAGGTTTTTATTTAAAAAAGTATCATATGCTTAGAAAAACTTGTATAAGAATTTCCACAGCAACTTTATTTATAACTAGAGGCCCAATGCATGACATTCGTGCACTGGTGGGGGGGTGATCCCTCAGCCCAGCCTGTGCCCTATCACAGTCTGGGACCCCTCGGGGGATGTCCGCTGAGGGGTCCTTAGCTCTGCCACAGAGGTGGGAGAAGCTCCCGCCACCACCACTGTGCTCGCAAGCCATGAGCCCAGCTTCTGGCTGAGTGGCGCTCCCCCTGTGGGAGCGCACTGACCACCAGGGGGCAGCTCCAGCATTGAGTGTCTTCCCCCTGGTGGTCAGTGCGTGTCATAGTGACTGGTTGTACCACCGTTAGGTCGACTTCCATATTAGGGTTTTATTATATAGGACTAGAGGCCTGGTGCACGAATTCATGCATGGGTAGGATCAGGCCAGGCTGGCTGGGGGTAGGGGATGTGGGAGGTTGGCAGGCCAGCCCCACCTTCGATCAGGGGGGCGGGGGCGGGGGGAGGGGCTGCCTCCTGATCAGGCCGGTTGGCTAGCACAGTGTGCATCATAGCGACTGGTTGTTTTGGTCATTTCGGCATTTCAGTCGCTTGGCTCCATATATATAGATACCCTACAACTGGAATTAATTCATATTAATCCACAACTGGAATTAGCCCCTCAAAAAATGAATGATAAGTAAAATATGATATACAATAGAATACTAGCTAGATATAAAAATGAATAAACTGTGATATACATATATCTTAGATGGAACTCAAAATGATTAAGCCCGATCCCCTTCCACAGTATAAACTACTAGGGATCATAAAGGAATCTATAGTGACAGAAATTACATCAGGTGTTTGGGAAGAAGCAGATGGAGGGTGAAGTGGAAAGAGTAGTTACTTACACACAGGCATGCGGAAACTTTGGGTGTAAGGGATATGGGGGATATCTGGTGATGGTTTTATGAGTGTATGCAAACATCAAACTTATCAACTTGTACACTTTAACTATGTGCAGTCAATTATACCACCTTAAGGCACATTACAAAATTAGTAAATTTATATAACAAATAGTAAGTTTATTAACTTGTGATATGTTAAGTGTTCCTTAATGGTACTTGATCTTAGGGACCCTTCATTAAACTTCTTGAGTTTGAAATATTTCCAAGTACTCTATTTCATTACATTAACATTGCTACTTATGAATCTTTAAATTACATTTTCTTTGTTTGTAAAATTATCTTTAATATTGAAAACAGGCCAAACTATTGTGTATTTTAAGGGGCTCAGAAATGGTTTGTTAACTGCAAATCAATTTTATGTGATTCTGAAGTCACTGGATTAGAAAACTTGGTGTTTTGTTTTGTTTCTTAAGTATTTGAGATATATTTGCTTTATTTTTTTACATTATTTAATTGTCATATTCTAAAGGTTTCTCCTGTTATCAAAGTTGTATTCCTTAATTAGTTCAGTCAAAAATAATTAGGATAAAAAGACAAACCATTGAATGGGAGAATATATTCACCAATGATACACCTGATAAGGGGTTAATATCCAAAATGTATAAACAACTTGTAAGGCTCAACACCAAAACAACAAACAATCTAATTATAAAATGGGCAAAATACCTGAAGAGACACTTCTCTAAAGAGGAAATACAAATGGATATTAGATACATGAAAGGATGCTCAATGTCATTAATCATCAGAGTGAATCAAATTAAAACCACAATGAGATATCACTCACACCTGTCAGAATGGCTATCATCAACACATCGACAAATGAGTGTTGGCAAGGATGTGGAGAAAAGGGAACCCTTGTGCTCTGTTGGTGGGAATGCAAATTGGGGCAGCCACTGTGGAAAGCCTCAAAAAATTAAAAATGGAAGTGCCTTATGACCCAGTGATTCCTCTTCTGGGAATTTATCCAAAGAAACTGAAACACTAATTTGAAAGAATATACCTACCTCCATGTTCACTGCAGCATTATTTACAATAGCCAAGATTTGGAAGCACCCCAAGTGTCCATTAGTAGTAGATGAGTGAATAAAAAAGCTGTGGTATATTTACACAATGGGCTACTACTCTAAAAGTTAGAAAATTTACCCTTTGTGACAGCATGGATGGACCTGGAGAACATTATGTTAAGTGAAATAAGCCAATAAAAGAAAGACGGGTACCATATGATTGTCACTCACATGTGGAATTTAATGAACAAACTGAACTACTAAGCAATATAGAAACAGACTTATAGATAGAGAGTGGGTAGATAGCACTGGGGGAGCGCTGTGTGGGATGGAGCAAAAATGAAAAAAAAGAGAAAGAACTCATGGACATGGACAACAGAGTGGTGATTGTGTGGGGTGGAGGGGGAATGGGTAGAGGTGGAAGAGTGCATAGAGCAGGAGTCATCAAACTATGGCCTGCGGGCCACATGCGGGTGTTTTTGCCGTTTTGTTTTTTTACTTCAAAATAAGATATGTGCAGTGTGCATAGGAATTTGTTCATAGTTTTTTTTTAAACTATAGTCCGGCCCTCCAACGGTCTGAGGGACAGTGAACTGGCCCCCTGTTTAAAAAGTTTGAGGACCCCTGGCATAAAGGGGTAAATGGTGATGTAAAACTAGGTTAAATTAAAAATAATAATGATAATTAGGATATATTTGTATTCCAGTGACTACTCCATTTCTACAGATGATTTTCAAGTGTCATAGAACTAAAACTTTAACACTCCATACTATTACTATATCAAAATGCATATGTGGGGGAAGGAAGACAGGGCAATATCAACCAAAAAATTTATATGCATATATGCATAGCCCATGGACACAGATGATAGTGCAGTGAAGGCCTGGGGTGGGGAGGCAGGCAGAGGATGGAGAGAGTCAATGGGGGAAAAAAGGGACATTTGTAACACTTTCAACAGTAAAGATACATTAAAAATATATATATAACAGCACACACACACACACACAAAATGCATATGATTTCACTAGATATGCAATTATCCTTTCATTTTAGAACTATTGTACATATATAGACAAATCATAAAGAGTCAATTTATTATACATCTTATGATAGACTGAATTTGTTCAACCTTCCTCTTTTTCCATAAAAAAGAGACCAACAAAATTTTTCTGAATCCCCTTCTTTGTTTGAATTAATTTAAGCTCTTTATTATTATTTTTCCTGCTCAGAACCTGTTTACCTTAGTTTTTGTTAACAATCCTTTCTTCTCCTTTAAAAACAGTCTAATTACTGTAGCGGGGACTTTTATCAGCCATTACATATTACATCTAGAGTGTTGGAACAAAAACGCGAGGCAACTGATTGACAGTGACTGCTACTAAATTAGCATTTCCATGGAAGCCAGCATCAGTTATTGTCAACAGACATTGTCCTCCTCTGAGATTTTCTGAACTGCTTTTCAATACAGGCCAAATCACACAGCATGTGATAAAACAAAAGAAACTTTGTCTAAATGCTCTATTAGGACAGAAGCAGGATTTTGTGTTCTTTCACACTATACAGTGTTCCTTAAATTGTAAGAGATAAATCAGAACAGATTATGTGTATTAAACATCACCTCTTATAGTGGGATGATTTAAATTGAGCACCTGTAATAAATAACACAATGAACTGAGAAAAATTTAAGTTTTAAAGTTGATTGATTAATGAATTGTCAATACATCTGTCATGAAAGTAATAAATAGTATTAAGGTTAGATTTGAGCAAAAGTGAAATGGCAAGAAAGAAAGCCTTATAATAAGAAATAAGAGAAGAAGAGAAGGCTGCTTTTATCTTAAAGCCTTTGTGAGCCAAAACAACAGCGCATCAATATGTAAATGCTGTGTCTGAAGGCTAAAAGGGAATTGAGATGCCACCTAGTCACATTTCTGTATAAAAATAGGAAATGAAAACCCAAGATGTTCATCACTTGACCCGTGTTAAACCCCCAACTATAAGAAATCAGGACTAGCACCAGGGTATCTAAATGTGTATTCAGTCTTCTTCTCAATTCCAAACACACACACACACACACACACACACACACAGACACACACACACACACACACACACACACTCATTCACTGGTCTCCTGAATGTCTAATGTTCTCTTCTATTTCTATTAGCACCATTTAAACTGGGTTTGAGAATAAACTTTAGGATGCTCTGATTTTAAATTTTGCATTATGGACCACGTGGCATCAGTGCAAGATGGCCACCTCGACCTGCCCTGCGCTTGTGGAGTGGGCTCCAGCCTAAAGCACCAGGATTGCTTTCCATTCATCAGTGACACTTCTAGTTCTTTCTTTCTTTCTTTACTTATTATTATTATTTATTTTAGAGAGAGAAGGGAGACAGAAAGAGAGAGAGAGAGAAACATCAATGTGAGAGAGTAACATCTATCAGTTGCATCCTATGGGTACCTGGACCAAGGGTGGAACCCACAACCCAAGTATGTGCCCTGATTGGAAATAGAACTGTCACCTTCTTGTGTGTGGGCAATACTCCAACCAACTGATAAGATCTGAGGCACCTGATTTGGATATAAATAAATGTGGACACTTCTCTTTTTCTTTTATAATTAATTGCTACTAACTGCCTACATGTAATGATAGAAAATCTACTATTGCTACCATCTTCTTATATAATAAAAGCCTAATATGCAAATTGTTAGACTGGAAATTCGACTAGGAGTTTGACCACTCACTATGATGTGCGCTGACCACCAGGGGGTGGCACAGAACATGGTGGGCGTCAGTGACGTGGCACTGGCAGCGGGCGGCAGTGGAGGTGCTGCCAGCCCCCAAGGGGCCCGACAAGAGTGGGACCGCGGTGGGATGGTGGAGCAGGTGAGCAGGTGGCGCCAGGCAAAGGCAGGTGCAAATGGATCCAGCTCATTCTATTTTAATGCCTTGGAGTCTTCCGCATCTCCAGGTGTCTACACCTATTTTACTAAAATCTCACATTTGGGCTCACAACCCTTGAATACAAGTTTAATGATAGCTGATTGAGTCAAGAAGCCAGAAAAAGAGCAAGATAACCCACCAAAGAATTAGAATATAGAAAACAATAAAAATAGTCATATATTAAAGAGAAACAGATGAATAAATGTGAGATTGACACAAGTTATGAGAAACTGCAGAGGAAAACTGTGATTAATATTTCAAAATATTTTCCTACCACACTTATTCCCTTTACTGACTTACATGACAGTACTTGAATCTCCTTTAACTTGAATCCTCTATACTCAGTTCATTCACCAAAGAAATTCTTCCCATAGAAAATCCTTTCAACCTCTACTACTGCTTTGCATTTTAGGTATGTACATATTTCAGAAAGCATTTTTATTGAAAATTGTTCGAAAATATTAAATAATAGCATAGCTTGACAAAAGAGATTATTTAAAATATATTAAAATAACATTTGTTCAATTTAATACAGTATTTTTATTAGTTGAAAAGAAATGTGATAAACTTTGAAAAGAAAAATGAGTAAAATCAACTTTATTGCTCAAGGAATTTATGATATAGCAAGCAATGTAAAAAACAAATAAATGCATTACAATATTTATAGGTGTCATGATTAAAAGAACAAAAATAATATCACCACTAAATAAGGAAGGAAATTATTTTTGCTGGAATAATAATGAAACAATTCAAAATTTATTTTTTATAAAAATGATTATTATATCCCAGCACAGACATTTTTCATGAAGAATCAATACTAGTACATCTATCTAAAAATTGCGGGCATTCCAAGAACACACTGATGATAATATACTTAACAAGTCTTGATCAAAAATGGAAATTATAATATACTTCCTAGGAAAATATAAAAGTATACTTACACAAATATTCTATGGGAAGCCAAAATTACTGGGAGATTAGCAATTTTCCAAGAAGATATGATTATTAAAGGTGCTAGCTTTATACCAAGTAGTCTAAGTAGCAGATTCCTATTATATTAGTCAGCTAGGGTTTCCCTAACAAAATACTGGGAAGACCTAAAATTTATTTTCTCAAAGTTCTGTAGGCTTTGATCAAGGTATAGACAGGTTGGGTTTCAACGGAAATCTCTCTCCTTGGCTTACAGATGGCTGGTTTTTGCTTTATTATCATGTGACCTGTTCTTTCTCTCTGTGTAAGCTCTTCCTCTCCTTATAATTACTCCAGTCCAATTGCATCAGGATTAGGACTCCACTCTTATGTCCCCTTAAAACCTTTCTTACCTCCTTAAATGCTCTACCACCAAATGCAGTCTCATCAGGGCTGGTTAGGGCTTCAACCTATGGATTTTGGGTGATGCATTAAGTTCACAACATCTATTTTACAGATTTTTCTGAAAACAGAGTGGATGGTGACATGTACTACTGTAGGCAGTAGAAGTGGATGGAATGGATAACTCCCAGATTTGGTGGCAGAATGAAAATTGGAAAGGCTTGACTGAACAGTCTCAAATAATTCCCAGGCTTCTGCTTGCATGGGCGAGAGCCATTTACAAAGAAATGGATTTTAGTATGTGAACCACTGTGAAAGAAGATATACCATAAAACTTCAAACAAATAAATGTTATGTTTTTAAAATAAGAAGTACTTACCGGCTATATATTTTTATGAAAGTTTACTGAGCTATTAGTTTGGGAAATTTATTGGATATAGTACATCTGGATTTTAGAAAGGCATTTTCAAGGTTTCACATGATGTCCTTAGGGACAAAAAGAAGTCATTTTGTAGGAAGGCAGAGCTTTTGGGCAAAGTTAAAACAACCTTCTGATTATGCTATTGATTGATCATTTTCAGAAAGAGCTATAATTACTGAAAACTCTGTCAAGAGATAAACAGATTCTAGTAGAGTGCAAGAGAGGTTTCTGCCCTTGCTCTGTTTTGCATTTTTATCAATGACTTGGATGATTAAAATTGCAGACAACACAAAACTGGAAGTGATAACTATTATGTTGGATGACAGACATCAGATGCAAAGAAGAAGCAAAGGATATCAGATGTCCTGTGAGAGTTACATCTGAAAATCAACGCAATGTAACAAAGCACATTTATACAAAGTTACCTCAAAGGCAGGCAAGGTCTGAGGCTTCAAAGATTTAGTTGTAATTTGGCTGAATGCATTATTCTATTTCAAAAAGGAATCTGTCAATCAAAAGTAGGAAATATCCATCATGGGAGTGTAGAAAAAGGAGGGTCACAGAGGCAATCATTGGTTGTTGCCATTCTAAGCTCTTGTCAGGGGGAATAGGATCTTAGACAATAGGTTTCAAATATTCATAAGCCATTAACAAGGTGATTATTATTAACTAGAGGCCCGGTGCATGAAATTCATGCACGGGTCCGGTCCCCAGGCCTGGCGTGTGATCAGGTCCATCTTCCCCAGCTGCCTGAAGCCGTCACCCCCACCCCCTGCCACCCACCCCCGGTCCCTGTATGCCATCAGGCGATCGGAGCCTGACGGCTGGAGAAGGGACCAAGAGATCGGCTGTTCCTGCCCACTCGCTGGCCCCACCCCCGCCACAGGTTGCCCTCTGTGTGTGGGGCGACTGGCAGGGTGGGGGCCTTGGCCTGGCACCACCCATGTCCCTAATCATCCTCCCCCAGTTGCCCATTCGCCATCGGGAGATTGGAGCCTGCTGGCCAGGAAAGGGTCCAAAAGGTGGTCAGTGCACCTCATAGTGACTGGTCGAGCGGTCATTCTGGTCGTTCTGCCATTAGGGTCAATTTTCATATTATCCTTTTATTATATAGGATAGAGGCCCTATGCACATGTGGGGGCCAGTCAGCCTGCCCTGATGGGGGCCCTGGATCAAGGTGGGGGTCCTCACTGGGGGGCAGGGCCAGCCAGGGCAAGGGGCCACGGATGGTTTGTAGGCTAACCATGCCCCCAATTGGGGTAGGGGTCCCCGCTGGGGGGCGGGGCTGGTTGGGGCGATGGGCCACAGTCATTCTGGTCTCTAGTCGTTCTGATTGTTCCGCCATTTTGGTCTCTGGGCTTTTATTATATAGGATATTTTGGATAAACACCTTAATTTGTGTTATCATGATGCCAATAAATATTAGATTCATCTAAGTATGTTTGTCCTTATAAAATGTTCTCAAAATAACCTTCTGATTATGCTATTGTTTTCCATTATGTTTTGCCTACAGAGAGAGAATAAACTGCTAATACCAAGTCAAAGATTCCCTTTTTTTTAAGGAGTTATATTTTATTTTTAACAAGTAAATTGTTGTTTCAGTATTATAGGTCAATTCTAAAAGCTCGATTAAGTTATTTAATAAGTAAGAGATGAATCCATTCAGGGCTTAATTATACAATCAATTTTCTGACCCTGCAAATATAAAGTCAATCCTAAACCAAGGTAAATTTCTGAGTATGTGAGTCCCATAAAGAGAGGCCTCTTGAGGAATAACCTCAGACAATTCTCAGGAGACATACCACTTAGCACAGCTATTTTAGTGCTCAAGGTCACAATGTTCTATTTTTTTATTTATTTCTAGCATGTATTCAAAATCAACTACAAAAAAAATAGTGACAGATAGTAATTCATGTCAATGCACATGGAAAAGGTTTAAAGATTCTTTGATGAAAAAGAATAAGAAAGTAACATACAAAATGAAAGGAAAAAAAAACAATTGCACTTTTTAACAAAATTAATAGAATCAATATACAGAGAAAGGAATATAATAAACTCTGCTGTTGAAAGATGTATTATTGTGTGTAGGGATGATAAAATATTTTAAAACATTAAATGAAATCCTACTAAGAAAGGAGCAGTTAGAATGGTAACATTACTTTAATATATACACTGTAATTAAAATACATTGTTATAAAACATTAAGTATCTGCAAAATGTATAAGAAATAAAGCAATATACAAGTGAATACCCATCACTTAGGTTAATTAACATTGCCAGCACTGTTAAAGTTTCCTCCCCAAACTATTTCCTTTAGTCACTTCACAGGAATAAATTCTATCCTGAATTTTATGTGTATCATCCTGATTTATCTTCTATAACTTGGTTATATACATATTTATTTACTAGAGGCCTGGTGCATGAAATTTGTGCACTTGGGAGCGGGGGCGGGGGATCTCTCAGCCTGGCCTGAGCCCTCTTGCAGTCTGAGAGCTCTCGGGGGATGTCCAACTTCTGGCTTCTGGCTGAGCAGTGCTCCCTCTGTGGGAGCGTACTGAACAAGATGTGGCCAGGGAGTGATGTGGGAGGTTGGCCAGCCAGGAGGGACCACAGGAAGGCTCCAGGGCATGTCTAGCTCATCTCACTCAGTCCCGGTCAGCCAGACCCCAGCAGCAAGTTAATCTACCTGTTGGAGCATCTTCCCCCTGGTGGTCAGTGCTCTTAATAGCGAGCGGTTGAGCAGCCTTAGCATATCATTAGCATATTACACTTTGATTGGTTGAATGGCCAGCTGGACGACCAGATACTTAGCATATTAAGCTTTTATTATATAGGATAAAGAAACTGTGGTGTTATTTCGTATATTTTAAACTTTAGAGAAGTTGCACTCATGATATCTGTCCTCAGCAAATTATTTTTTCCAAGAAACATGAAGTCTGTAAAGTTCATAAATAATATGTGCTGCACTATTTCATTCATATCCATGTACTTACAGTGTTCCATTATACAAGTATATATGAATATGTGAATTTAATTAGTTTATCATTCTCTCAGTAGAAACATAGGTAGGTCCTCTGACTTTTGTTTTCTATTACAAACAATGCTGTGAACACTTGTGAGCATGTATCCTGTGTACTTTGACTTTTTCTGAGGCACACACTAGGAGCAGAATGGCTGGCTAATTGTTTACTCACATGTTTAATTTACTGTATTTTACAGTCAGCCCCTAATGTGTATTTACACTGGGAACTCTACTCACAAATAAATATGGCTAATGTTCCACAATCTCACCAACACTTGATATTGTGCTTTCTGTCTTCTGTTGGCATAAGTGTGAAAATACATCTCACATTGATTTTAATCTGCAATTCTATGATTACTAATATGATTCAACAGCTCATAATTAGTTTTAAAAATAAACCTTCAATGTTTTGTTTTCTGTATATTATTGTTTATAGCTTTGGCCTTTTCTAGTTGAGCTTTTTTCCCCTTAGTGCTATAATGAAGTTATTTATGCACACTATATATTAATGTTTTGTAACTTTTTTTTGTTTCTCCTCACCTGGGGATATTTTTAGAGAGAAGGGGAGGTAGTGGGGAGAGAAAGAGAGAGAAATTATAGAGATGTGAGAGAGACACATTCATTGGTTGCCTTCTTCCTTTGTCCCAACTGGGTCAGGGATTGAACATGCAACCCAGGTACATGTCCTTAACTAGGAATCAAACCTGAGACCCTTCGGTGCACAGGCTGACATGCTAACCACTGAGCTACATAGGCCAGGGCTCTTTTGCCACTTTTTACATATGTTATCAGGATTCATTTTTTATAATAATTTTTTTATTGTTCAAAAGATTTAGACTTACAGAAAAGTCACAAAGGCAGTACAGAAGTAATTTATATTCTTCCTTCAATGAATCCACTGTTAAAATCTTACATTTCTATGGTATATTTGTCAAACTGAGAAACTAACATTGATACTCTATCATATATTATTTGGATTTCACCAGTTTTGGTTTTTTTTCATGAATGCCTTCCTTCTGTTTCAAGCTCCAATCTAGACTACCACTTTACATTTGTCATATCTCCCAGTCTCCTCTGGTCTGTGACAGTTTTTTGGTCTTCCCTTGTGTTTTATGATTTTAACAATGTTAAGAAGTACAAATTAGATAATTGTAGAATGTTTCTCCTTACTGGACTGTCTGTTGTTTATCTCATGAGTAGAGTACATTATGGCATTTTGAAAAGAGCTGAAGTGCCCTTCTCATCACATCTTATAAGGTATACAAGATCTCCCATCACATAATTTTTAAACTACATCACTTAATTAGGCAGTGTTTGCCAGATTTCTGCACTGAAAAATTACTTATTTTATCCCCCCCACCACCACTCTTCTTTATTGAAAATATGTCATTAATCTAGCCCAATGTCAAAGAGGAAGAGGGGGTCACATTTAGCTTCACCTCACGTAAAGAGAGGTACATGCATGTGTTGTTTGGAATTATTAGGTAAGAACAATTTATCTTTCTCCCCCATTTATTAACTCAATTACTTACTTATATCATTATAAACATGCATATTTATTTTCCACTTTGAATTATAATTCAATACTCTGTTACTTAATTTTGGGGAAAGTTGTTCCAGCTTTGCCCATTGGGAGATTTCTTAGGCTGGTTCCTATGTCTCTGTGACCTGCTTCATCCTTAGTTTTTTAAAAATACTTCCTCACTTTCTAAGCCTATAAAATATTAAGTGCCATTAGTGTATTTTTCTTACCTTAATGCTAAATCAGCTATTTCTCCAGATGCTCTCGATCTTTTGATTGGAAAATGATATTTAGGGGAAAAAGCTGATCAATGATTGTACTCACTGCCACTGAGTTGCTTCTAGATCCTCTCAGCAGGTATGTATGTATACAATCCCATGTATATGCATATGTCTGTTTGTTTCTGTAGCTATCCATTTGTATAATCATTGAGTTTAAGATGAGTTTAGATTTATGTCTTCAACGCAGTATAATGAAGTTTCCTACTCATGAATATATATCTCCATTTATTTAAGCATTCTTTCATGTCTTTCAGTGCAAGTGCATTTTTCCATAAATTAAATGCTTATCTTTTGTTAGATTTATTGCTACTTTAACTTATTTTATATGAAAAATAATATCTAGTTGTATATTTTCTAACTGTTGCTACTATGTAACACTGATTGATTTTTTTATATATTATGTATCCAGAAACTTTGCTAAATATCTTTCTTGGTTTTTTTTTCTACGTATATAAACCTTATAGTATTCAATTAGTGACTGTTTGAATTCTTATTTTTCAATTTTACAAGGGTATTTTTTATATGAATTATTATAATGGCTACAACTTTTAGCAGATTACTCAACAGGAAAAAACATAGTGTTATGTTTCATTTCTGGTTTCCAAGGTGCAACTGAAATGTTACCATTAATATTAAAGTCTGTGTGTATGTGTGTGTGTATACACACACATGATTACACATATGTATGTATTCTGAATTCACACAGACAGCATGAAAACATACAAAACCTATACATGTTCTTTATAAGGTAAATTAATTTCCATTCTATTCATGGTTTACTAAGAATTTTTAAAATCAATACAGAAGATTAATTTACATAGAAATAATTCACTGAGATGATCATATAGATTTTCTCCCTTACAACACAATTTTGACAAATCACATGTACAGGTTTTGATTATATTAATAGATTTTTTACATTACTGAAATCCTTGCAATATACTCATAAACCATAATTACACAGTTGTGTTTTCAGTTTATTTATATTTAGGATTTATATCTAAGCTATTATTTACATTATGTAGAATTTACCTTTGTTTTACTCCTTTTTCTGATATAAGTAAAAAATATACTCTAATTAAAAATATATATAAGTACATTTTAGGCTATTTTTGTCCTATTTTCTGAAATATATTTCAAATTAATTTGTAGTACTATTTCCTTGAACATCTTATAAACATTTTTAAAGAATTTATTTTAATTTATTTCAGAGAGGAAGGAAGAGAGAGATAGAAACATCAGCGATAAGAGAGAATCATTGATTGGTGCTTCCTGTACACCTGCTAATGGGGATCGCCCGCAACCCGGACATGTACCCTGACTGGAAATCAAACTGTCACCTTCTGGGTCACAGATTGATGCTCAACCACTGAACCACACCAGCTGGGCCTGATAAACATTTTTAAAACTGGATATAAATTTGGCAAATTTGATGGATGTATTTTAAACTAATGATTAAATTTCTGTAAGCATTATGACAATTCAGGGTTTCTATTTTATATTGAATATTATTTTAAATAATTATTTTTATTAAATACTTTTCCTTTCTTTTTTCAAATACGTTAATTCATTGATTATATTTTTAATGTCTGTGTTATGGAAGATATGGCCCCTATCATTATTTTATTATTATTGTTACTAATATTAATCTATATTTCAATTTTTCTTGATCAGTATTGCTGACAGTCTATTCAATTTGTGTTTTGTTTCAATGCTCCAACTATTCACTATGTTAAAGCTTTCTGTTTTACCTTTGTACTGTATTAGATTAGCAAACATTTGGTCCTGACCAAACGTCCATGGAGATATCTGGTCCACATGAAAAGTCCCAGAGTGTGAAAAGAGGAACAGGAATAGCAGAGCCATGAACAAATTATCACCCAGTTCTTGATGGTCATACTCAAATACAGCTGCTAACCTCACGATGGTAATGACAAATAAAATCTGTATCACCAAAACTGTTCACAGACAGAACAACATCAAGCCAATAATCAGGTCAATATATACTTAAGAGCAATTTGCGCATTGACTTTAGAGTAACCGTGACAAACTTCATCAGTGGAAAGAACAGGAATCAATTTGAAATGCAAGATACCTCATGATTTACAAGAAAAATAATGCCCGTATGATTTGAACAAGTTTCAGTGCTTGTATTCTGTAAGGGTCATAGACCAAATGTCTCTGTTGATGTTTGGGGATAGAATTAAATCTCATGGACCTTTTAGAGTAGACCAAAGTCTCCATCGACATTTTGATCAAGACCAAATATCTTTTATTGTTATATATTTCATTAATATTTCTTTATTATTTTTCTCCTCCATTTTTGCTTTTATTATGCAAAAAACAGCAACAAAAAAACTACTTTTGATACTTAGCTTCTTAATTTTATCCTTTCATGACTGTTAGTGAACATGTCTTAATGATTGCAACCTCTTTCCTAACAAAATATAAACCACATCTTTCTTGTTTGGTAATATTGTAAAAATTTTCATATCTGTTAATTTTGATGAATACATTTTAAACTACTGTGTTATTTCATTTTGATTTTTCCTAAATATCTAATAAATTATATTATCATCTATCACTTCTTTTTTTAACCCACTAGTCATTTAAAAGTGAGTCTGTATTTTCTTAACATATTGTGCTTCTATTTTTGTTATTGTTGTCGTTATTGATGCTCCTTAATCAGATTACAGTGAGATAATAGAGACTGGTTCTTTAAAATTTATTGAGAGTTGCCTAGTAGATAATGAATTCTTATAATTTGAGCTGTATATCTAAAATGGATGTGAATGATATCATTATAGTATGCATTGTCTTCTATATAGCTTTCAAACCAACATTTTTTATTCTATTGTTCAACTGTTCTTTGTAGTTACTGGTTTTGTATTCACTATATCAATTACTCAGAGATATATTTTATTTATTTTTTTATCCTCACTCAAGGATATGTTTTATTGATTTTTTAGAGAGAGAGGGAGGGAAAGAAGGGGGAGAAGCAAGGGAGAGAGAGAGAGAGAGAGAGAGAGAGAGAGAAACATGAATAGGTTGCCTCCCAGACATGCTTTGACCTAGGATAGAACCTGCAACCTTAGGTAGGTGCCCTGACTAGGAATTGAACCTGCAACCTTTTGGTGTACAGGAAGATGCTCCAACCCACTGAGCCTCCTGGCTAGGGCACTAATATTTTTTGTGCGTGGATATCAGAATTCTCACTTGTTTCCATAGATTTTTGTAGATTAATTTGCTTATTTTATGAAAATCATAGATTATATATGATTTTGCCACTTGATATGACATTATGTTTGTGAGACTCATTCATGTGGTATACCAATACTCTGTTCACTTTTTAATTCTGTATATTATTCAAACAGTGAAACACGTTGACATACCCCAATTTATTTTTTGTTGTTGTTGAGTTAATAGCTTTTGGTTAGTATGTATAACATTCATATAAACATTCTTTAAAGTCTTTAAAGTTTCTGTTGGGTTTCTTGTTGGGTAGTTACTGGGCCATAAGTTATGAAAATGTTCAAATTTAATAAATATTTCCAATTATCCTCAGACAATAATTTTACCTAATTGCAATCCCACCAGTAATATAGAGAGTTCTCATTATTTGCCATTCTCACTGATGCTTGACACCACCAATCCTTCAATGTCAAACCTTCTGATGGGTGAATTTTTCCCCCATGGGTTTTACTTTTTATTTTCCTAAAGATTGATGATATCAAGCATT
The DNA here is from genome assembly GCA_025583905.1 of Ia io. Lineage (NCBI taxonomy): Eukaryota > Metazoa > Chordata > Mammalia > Chiroptera > Vespertilionidae > Ia > Ia io. The sequence goes on from JAJQQW010000003.1 coordinate 55,540,940, forward strand.
TTTTCAAATATTTATTGGCTCCTTAGATTTTTTATTTAAGTTTTCATTAGTGTTTTAAATTTTTCAATTCACTTTTATAAATTTGAAGGCTCTCTTGATGTATTCTTGTAATAAATTTTTATTGAATGAATGTGTTCCAAATAACTTACATTACTCTGTAGCCTGTTTTATGCCACCTTTGATGCTGTTAGTGGTATCTGTGATGAATTGAAATTTCTAAAAATATTTTTCTCCAGTGTCCCATTTGTTATAAATCAAGTATTCTTATGTTTTTGCTTTTGTTTCTGGAAACGAATCATTATTCTTTCTTTGTTTTAAAGCTATGCTAAATGGTGCACATACTCTTGAAATTGTCATTTTATAATGAATTTTAAAATGCTTTTTAATAGTTTTGTTATTTCATAACTTCGTTATGTCATGATCTCTTTTACATCCAGTAATATTTTGCCATGAAGACATGTCAATTTGATGTGTAAAAATAACTCAATAAAGGTAAAATAAAATCATTCTAAAAATATTTTTTCAATTGAAGAACTTTTTCTTTTATTTGGTTATAGATATATTTGGATTTGGTGTGTAATTTTGAGATTTTGTTATAAAAATAACTATTAGTCTTTTTGTGCAATGGATATTTTTAGAATTACATATATATGGGGTATTTAAAAAATGTATACATACCCTAACAGCAGATTCTATTACATTTTGAAAATGAAATGTATTTCAATAAATACTGCCTTTATAATTATTCAAAGTGTGTGTACATTTTTGGGACACCTTGTATTTATTACTTACTACCATTTTTTAATTGTTGACACTATTACAGATGTCTCCATTTATTTACTACCATTTTTTAATCTTATATCATTCTTATGGAATCCATTTTCCAGTCTAGCTCAGTCTATTGGTGATATATCATTTTGGTTAATCCGTTATTTCTGAAAAGACCTTTTCCTAACATTTAAATAAATGTTCTACTTTTTTAACCTAGATGTAGAGTTTTAAGTTTATAGTTATTTTCTCTGGACACTTTGAAGATTTTACTTCAGTACTTTCTATTAAAGTTACAAATTCTCATTTTAGCTCAATTATTGTTTTGTACACAATCCATTGATTTTTCTCTGGTTGTTTTAAAAGATATATTTGTTTTAATACATTTGGGGCAGTTTTGAATTATGCTTTGTTATAAACTTTTCAGAATCTGCCTAGTTTTAGTGTGTTTTCTGAATTTAAGAATTAAATATCTGCGCCAATTGTGAAAAATTCTAAGTGATTTTTCTCACTAACTTTCTGTATTTCTATGTCATCAATCTTTCTGGGAGTCAATTTAGATTGATTGTGAACATTCTCATTTTTTTCTCTCCATACTTCTTTACTCCTCTCTCGTATTGTCCTTAACTTTTACCTGCTTGTTGAATTTTGGGTTAAATTACTCAGATTAATATTTTCTGTTTACTAATTTCTATGACTCTGTTTAGATTTTATATTAATCCCATCTATAGAGGGTTTTGTTTGTTTGTTTGTTTGTTTTTTTGTTTAATCCCCACTTGAGGATATTTTCCCACTGATTTTAGAGAGAGTGGACAAGAGAGGGCAAGACAGAGAGAAATACTGATGTGAGAGAAACACATCAATTGGTTGCCTCCTGCAGGGCCCTGACCAGGGCCCAGGCCAGAGAGGAGCCTGCAACGGAGGTTCGTGCCCTTGACTGGAATCGAACCTGGGACCCTTCAGTCCATAGGCTGATGTTCTATCCACTAAGCCAAACTGGCTAGGGCTAGAGATTTTATTAAAAAACAAAACAAAACAAAACAAAATCTCATACATATTTATTATTAAACTCTCATATATATTTATTAAGCAAGAACTGGAAAAGTCCTACAGAGTCCCTATACATTTTCTAGGAACTCTGTGGTATTTTTTCAATTCTTGCTTTATCCCTTTGATAGTCTTATTTCTGGATCATAATTTTATACTTTACATTTTAAATGTTAGTATTTTATAACCAATAATCAATATCTATATCTGAAGCCCACTAGGATTTACTTTCTGTCTTTTTTAATTCTAAGGTGCCTCAATTTAGTGACTTATTTATGCAGCATGTGTACTTGTTTCAGACACACTTAGTTTCCACCAATCAGGAATCACTTTAAATTATATCTCATACTAGTAGCCCTGTGCATGAATCCGTGCACCAGTAGCTCTCTGCGGGGCCTGGCTGCTCCGTTCCCACTGCCCAGAGGCTCTCTGCAGCCCAGAGGACCATCCGCGGCGACGAAGCAAGCACTCTGCCAGGCCGCTCAAGCTGCCCACTCTCAGTGGCTGCCCCCCCAGGACTGGGGGACTCTGGCAGGGCTGAGAAGACTGGGTGCTGCCATCTTGTGGCTATGGGTGCCGCCATCTTTGCGACGGAGTGATGGTTAATTTGCATATTGCCCTTTTATTAGATAGGATGAGTGTATCTTGGACCAAAAATGTATATAGAGCAAATTTGTGGGTTGAGAACATACTTATACATACAAATCATAAAGTAGAACTCTTTTGTCTTACTTAGAATTGAAAAAACAATTTAACACATTGGATATGTATAGAGTTGATTTTTTTCTGTTTCTTGTCTCTCAGCCAGCCTATGGTTTCACAGGTTATGCAGGCTCCACGTAGAAATCTTGGTTCCTACTTCACATTGGATAAGGCTTAATTACTCTCCTGTAGTACCCACAGGGCCATAGGCCATAAAGATCCTTGACTTTCAGTTTTAGAATCAGCAAATGTCCTCAGGGCAGTCAGGATTTGCTCCCACTTCTCATTCCGATTTTATTTCACTTTTGCCTGCAGAGGATTTCCTTTATTTTTAGTTTTTGGTAGCTCAGCAGTACTTAAAATAGTTTTTTTAATGTTAATGACTAGGATTTATGAAGCAGAAAAGCTTCTCATAATAGTCATTCAATAATATTTCTACATTTCAAAGATATTATTTCATATATAGGAAATTTGGTATTTCCTCTCCCATTTTAGCCTGGGGAAAATGTGGAGCTGGGTTGGAATCATATGTATTTTGTTTGTTTCTTTTTTTGTTAGTGTTTTATTATAAAACACTTAAGCATATATATATATAAAAGCAAGCAGAATTATATAGTGAATCTCCATGTACCCATTACCCAGCTGCAACAATTATATTTTTGTCAATTTTGTTTCCTCTGTCCTAACCTAGATCTCCTGTTCTTAAGTATTTTGAAGCACATCCAAGACATATTATTTAATCCATGTGTATTTAAGGATGCATCTCTATAAGAGAAGATTTTTAAAAATAGTAATATACTCATGATAATATTATGCATACTTTTTGTAAATGTATGCTAGAGGGAGTCAATCCAAGCATATGCTGTAACATTGACAAACAGCAACAATGGAAACTCAGATATCCATCACACTAAAGGAATATTCTCTTATACTTAGAACTTTTCCTCCAAAACTAAATGTACTAAATTGTGAATTTTTAGGTTTTTGACTATTGGATTATCACCTGGTTAGGGTTTTATTCTGTGCCTGGTGTTCTTCACATGATACCCTACTATTGTTAGAGGACACCTAAATGTGACAAGTTGATGGTAAAGGTGAGATTATACACTCCATGTGGTAGGATGTTCTTGAAGATTTAAACTGGAAATCATTTATACCAATTTTTATTCCTTTCTAATTTTTACTTTTATTTTATATAGAAACTAGAGGCCCGGTGCATGAAATCTGTGCACTCAGGGTGGCGGGGGCCCCTCAGCCCGACCTGTGCCTTCTCGCAGTCCGGGAGCCCTTGGGTGATGTCCAACTGCTGCGGAGGCGAGAGAGGCTCCCGCCACTGCTGCTGTGCTTGCCAGCCAGGAGCTCGGCTTCTAGCTGAGTGGAGTTCCCCCTGTGGGAGTGCACTGACCATCAGGGGGCAGCTCCTGTGTTGAGCATCTGCCCCCCTGGTGGTCAGTGCACATCATAGTGACTGGTTGACCAGTTGACTGTCTGCCTTCTGGTGGTCAGTGCACATCATAGCGAGCAGTTGAGCAGCCTTAGCATATCATTAGCATATTATGCTTTGATTGGTTGAACCGCCGACAGGACACTTAGCATATTAGGCTTTTAATTATATAGGATTACATGGTCATGGTTAGAATTTTTAATTTGAAACAAACAAACAAGCACCTGTAAACACATTCTTGCTTTCTAGAATAAGCATATTCTACTTTCAAGAAATTAGCTCTGTGTCCACGTGTAGCTGCTTTACTAATATCTGTTATGTATAGTTGGGACAAAAGCTTTAATCTGTCCTGAGAAGATCACCTCAATCAATGATTTCAATTGCAATATAAATTTTAATGTAATTTATAACATTAAAACAGATTTTCCTCCATTTTAGTTCATCTTTGATTTGTAATTATTCACTGTATCCCAAGGACTGTGTCTGAATGAGGGAGAAGTGAGGTTCAATTATACTATTATGTTGTTACTAGAGGCCCAGTGCACGAAATTCGTGCATGGGGGGTGGGGGGGTGTCCCTCAGCCAAGCCTGCACCCTCTCCAATTTGAGACCCCTTGAAGGATGTCCGACCGCCCGTTTAGGTCCGATCCTGGTCTGTTGGCTCCCAACCACTCACCTGCCTCTGCCTGATTGCCCCTAACCGCTTCTGCCTGCCAGCCTGATCACCCCCTAACCACTCCACTGCCAGCCTGATCAATGCCTAACTGCTCCCCAGCTGGCCTGATTGCCCCTAACTGCCCTCCTATGCAGGCCTGGCTCCCCCCAACTGCCCTCCCCTGCAGGCCTGCCCCCCCCCAACTGCTCTCCCCTGCAGGCCTGGTCCCCCCACAACTTCCCTCACCTGATGGCCTGGTCACCCCTAATGGCCCTCCCTGCAGGCCTGATCTCCCACAACTGCCCTTCTCTGCAGACCTGGTCTCCCCCAACTGTCCTCCTCTGCCAACCCAATCACCCCTAACTGCCCTCCCTGCTGGCATGATCACCCACAACTGCCCTCCCCTGCAGTCCTGGTCTCCCCCCAACTGCCCTCCACTGCAGTCCTGTTCCCCCCCAACTGCCCTCCCCTGCAGTCCTGTTCCCCCACAACTGCCCTCCCTTGAAGGCCTAGTCTCCCACAACTGCCCTCTCCTGCTGGCCATCTTATGGTGGCCATCTTGTGTCCACATGGGGGCAGCCATCTTTGGCCACATGGGGGCAGCCATCTTGTGTCTTGGAGTGATGGTCAATTTGCATATTACTCTTTTATTAGATAGGATGTTACATAATTTACATGATTTTTGTACATCTGATATTCCCAATACTGAGTCTAGCAATTTAACTTTAATATTTTAAGTATCAGACAATATGCTTATGCTAACAATTGCCTCATTATTAGAAAATTCTATTCTGGTTTCATACCTCTGATGACACTAACCTAGTTCATCTTTTTGGTGTCAGATTTTGCTAATTATACATTTTATCCAAATTTCCCTTTCCCCTATATGTCAAGATAATCTCACTGCCTGTCATTTCACAATCACTCCTCATCTCATTTGAGCATTTTAACTATTTACCATTGGTAAAATGTCAAATTTATTGCCATATGTCACTAGTCAAATAGTCACAACTATATCACTTACTCATATAACAACCAATCCAAATTTCATTTATATTTTACCCATCTTTTAGGATCTGAGAAAGGTCTCATTTCCTCCATGAAGTTGATGACTATCCATTCAACCACTATTAATTCCTTTATTTTCTGAATTCTGATTATCCTTACTTTATGACTTCTTTTTTTTTTTGGCTTTCTGAGTATTGCATTTTTAGCTGATATTTGCTTATCTCTAAGACTTTTAAAAGAAAGGTAAGTTTGTTGAGAATATATTACCTCCTTTCTTACCTATACCTCCTCCCAATGTTTCTAGAAGTGACTTTTAAAAATTCTGTATTACACACACAGTAATAAATACTTGATGAAATACATTTGCCTAAATGGATAATACTTTTCACAATAGTAAAGGCCATTTTTCAAAAACTTAACTTTATTGATATAGGTATAGCTTTAGATTTCCTATTTAGACAATGCAAATTTGAGTGTATGTCAATGAACTCAAGTGATCAATAAAGATTTAATGGAAGTGCAAAGGAATTTGGAAGACAGAAATAACTGGGTTGAATATTAAATTTCTCTCAATACTCTTAACAGTTCTTCGTCATCCATTTCCCTTAAGATTACTAATTAGAAAAATCTTTATTATAATAAACTACCACATCCACAAATATTCAGAAATGTGTACTTTTACTTGATTCTAAAATAGGCTAAACTCCTCACCATTTTGTATATAGACAAACATACTGACCTAATTAAGGTTAGTAATGAGAACTGACTTCACAGGCTATAATCTGAATTTTATGCATAGCACTTTAACTGGGCTAATGAAATTATTTTGGTTGCCAGAAGCATTTCAGTCTGGCTATCAGGAGTGCAACATTTTACATGAGATGCCAGAAATAAAAACATTTATTTGCACTCCTAGACAGAAAATGTGATGTCTATAGGCTGCCACACAGAACTAGTGAAACCAATTGGACAATAAAAACCTTCAAAGGATCTCTGCAGATGGCTGAGCTGCTGTTCCTTCACGTGGAACTGCAACAGCCTCCTTCAGGTGATATCATTTCTGCCTGGGTATGAAAATGGAGAAGAAACATTTATAATCCAAAGAACTGTATTCAGCTTTGTTTGTGATCAATATTTTTAGTCAATTTTTTGGAGGTGTAATATTTATCTTAGCCCTGATGATAGGAATATACAATTTTCTTCAAAAAACTGAGGAAACATGAGCTTTCTATACCAACAGAAGCTAATGCCTGATGTCACACAAAGGAATAAAAATGGCAGAGACACTGAAATTAACAAGGTTAATATGCTATTGACAAACAGTCTATATAATTTTTTAGAAGAAATAAATTGAAGACATATCCCTTGTGTTTTACATGAAAAAATGTCATTTGGGTCATGTTAAGCATTTATGAGAAACGACTAAATGATTACACAAATGTTATTCTCAGAGACTGGTGTCTGAAATGGCAGCCAATAGCTTCTGGGTAGATTGGATTTTATTGGTATTGTACAGATGTGTATAATTACTGCTTTGCTTTGCTTGAATAGAAGCCATCTGTTTATGTCGGATGATTAGAACCTTTAACAAATTTTGTCCCTTTAGCAGCAAAATCTGAATTGCATTTTATTTATTCATTTATCTTTCATTTCATGAGATTTAAGGGATCACTGTGAGAAGAGGCCCCTGGATACCTAAACCTGGAAAAACACACACAAAAAACAGACTACACAAATACTGATATTAACAGTCAAAATAATTTTTTTATACAAAAGGCTGCATTAAATCCATTTTAAATGTTAGATTAAATATGGATTTGTTCTACCTACAAATTGAACAGATCAATTTATTCAATGCTATACATTAAAGGTAAATTTTATTGATTTTTTAAATCTATTCAGGTGAAAAAAAGAACTTGTCCCTCTTTAATCTCTTAATGTGTTAGACTATATTAATCAATTTTCTAATATTGATTTTTGAGTTTGCAAAAAGAAAGTATCTGGCATATTTAAAAATTAAAAACAGTGCTTGTTCAAGTTATATATCGCTCCATAACAAAATATCCCACACAATTAAATAAGAAATAGTTTGCTATATTTCAACATTTTGTAGGTCAAGAATTTGAAGAATATTCTACTGACTAATTCCACTATTCCAGGTGCTGTCAACAGACACCATTGGTTGATATTCAGCTGATGGATGAATTAAACTGGGAGTCCAAGTTGGTTTATTACATTCACATTCGGTTCATTGGAAAAGATAATTAAAAATTTGGAGTTTCACTGGAACACCTATACTTGGTTCTTCTTCAGATAATGGTGGCCTCAGAGTAGCTGGACTTTTTATAAGGTAGTTAAAGGACCCAAAAGAACAAAAGGAGAAGCTGTTAGCCTTGTTAAAGACTAATAACTAAAGGTAATAACTGTCTAGCATCACTTGACAATACTTTATTGGTCAAGCAAGTCATTAAAACCAGGCCATTTTCAAGGGAGATGAATGCGATTCCACCTTTGAGTAAGAGGAACAGCAATTAACTTGTGGCCATGTTTTATCTTCCATATGGCTGTAGGCAGTTGTCTACATATTAGTGGGTATTTTGGCATGCATTTTAATGAGTGAGTTTGGCTTCTCCTTCATTATCAGCTCAAGCATATACTTAAGAACTTTCTATATGTGTCTATTAAACAAGAGTTTTAATTTTTACACATCTGCTTGAATAATTTACATATTTATAGAAGAATATTAAACTGTCTATAATGATTAAGACAATATTTCTTTGAGATTATTATTATATTTTAGGCCTCATTTTGAATATATACAATTTCACGATATTTTAATCTTGTGGAATGATTCCTTTATAATGATTAATTATTCATTTTATCATCTCTTTTAATATTTTACTTAAGTATAGTTTTATAATTTTATTTGAAAAATTATACTTTCTTTTTGGTGGTATGTAGCATCTAGATACTGTTTTTTAAACCTTTTGTTTTCATTTTGTTTTATTTCTCAAAAGAAAATAGCTTTAATAGTTCTACAATTTTTTAATCATTTTGGAAATATATGGGTGTAATTCTAATACCTTGAAAATATACTCATATTTAACACGCTTTAACCTAATTTTCTATTTTTCTCTGAAAACTTTTCATATCGGTAAAGTTTTCTATATGCTATATTACATTACTCTGTGAAGGCCATATATATTTTTAACTCATTTATTGAATGCCCATAAATATTTACCACTAAAGGCTCGGTGCACAAAATTCGTGCACACGGGAAGGGGGGTCCCTCAGCCAGGCCTGCACCCTGTCACGATCCAGGAGCCCTAGGGTGATGTCCAAATGATGGCTTCGGGAAGCAGTGCTTAGCTGGCAGTAGGACATCCTTAGTGTTGCTGCAGAGGCAGGAGAGGCTCCCGCCACCGCCGCTGCGCTCGCCAACCGTGAGCCTGGCTTCTGGCTGAGTGGAGCTCCCCTTGTAGGAGCACACTGACTACCAGGCGGCAGCTCCTGTGTTGAGCATCTGCCCCCTGATGGTTAGTGTGCATCATAGCGACTGGTTGTTCCACTGTTCGGTTGATTTGCATATTACCCTTTTATTATATAGGATTACTACTATATCTAATGAGGTCTGACCTTCTTCAGTGTAATTTTTTTAAATATATTTTATTGATTTTTTTTACAGAGAGGAAGGGAGAAGGATAGAGAGTTAGAAACATCTATCAGAGAGAAACATCAATCAGCTGCCTCCTGCACACCCCCTACTGGGGATGTGCCCGCAACCAAGGTACATGCCCTTGACTGGAATCGAACCCAGGACCCTTCAGTCCATAGGCTGATGCTCTGTCCACTGAACGAAACTGGTCAGGGCTTCAGTGTAATTTTTTGTGTGGTGGTGGTTAATCCTCATCGAGGATATTTTTCCCATTGATTTTTAGAGAGAGTGGAAGAAAGGGAGGGAGAGGTGGAGAGAGAGAGAGAGAGACATTGATTGGTTGCCTTCTGCATTGCCCTACCCAGGGCCAGGGATGGAAACTGCTACCCAGGAATCGAACCTGAGACCTTTCAGTGCTGGGGCCGAAGCTCTATCCATTTAGCCATAAGGGCCAGGGCTTCAGTGTATTGATTTTAATTCCACAAAACAGATCCAAGAATTATCTTTATTTATTCGAGTCATCCCTTCTTCCATTTCTCTTTCTGTCTTTGTTAGAGTTACCTAAACTTCAGTTTCACCTTTTCTAGGGTACAACATTTAGCCAGAATTTTAACATTTATTTAAAGTATTTTTTTCTTTTACCGACAAGGGTTAAATTCACCAACATTTTTATCAATATATGAGCTTAGTTTTTTGTGGGTTTTCTTTTTTGTATCTCACTTCCATGTGTACATTTTTTTTCTTATGAAACATTTCAATTATTACATCTTTCAGGGAATATCTGTGTCTAAAAGTCTATTTATTTTTTTCTTTAATAGTGAATAATAGTTTACCTCAATTTGGAATTCAAGACTGACAATTATTTTTCTTCATCAGTTTTATGTTAATTTTCATTGTATTTTGGCATTCAGTTTTGATTAAAGGAAGTACTATCCAGATAATTGCCATCCTCTATATATATTCTGTATTTTGCCTGCACTAGTTTTAACATAATTCATTTTATCCTTGAATAGTCTCCTTTCACTCTCATGTACCTAGACTAGAATTCATTTTTTCTTGCTTAGCACTTGAAATGTATCTCATTTTGAAGACATAAGTTACCAAGTTTCTGTGATCATTTTTTAGAAATTTCTATTAAACATTTAAAGAAACCTCATTCTAGCATCACAGTTTTTAAGTGGGCTTTTATTTGTTTAACATTTACCTTCTTTTGTTTTGCATCTTAATTTAATTTCTCAGCATTTTTTTCTCAAATGGAACACTTTAATTATTCTTATTTATAGTCAACTGATATTTGTTTCTCTACTTTCATAGTAGGAATTAATTTCTATTTGTGTTATTCCTCTACTTATCTAAAGAAACCAAAAAATAGTGACCTTAAAGGATATTTTATATTTATCTTGTATTTGAAATTCATATGGGAGTATATATATTGTTTTTTTTTTATGTCGGTCTGGCTTTACTTTACTTATCTTTATATACTAGCCACTATTGGATTTCTTTGTGTGAAATTGTATTTGATCGTTTTTCCATTACTCTTTGTCTCTCTCTATACCTTTATCCCATCCAGCATTTTTTCTTCAGTTAGCTCTTCCATTGTGCATTCCTGTCCAAAAAATAGATTTTTAATCTTGGTTTGGTCTGATGCTGTGCTTATTTTGGGGATGTAGGAAATCTATTCTTCAAAACAGCAGGTTGTTGGCTTACTCTCTGGTCAGGGGTTTGTGAATTTCTCTTCCCACCCTCCGAGACTACAGTTTCATAAAAGCTCTAGTTCTGGGCAAAGGTCACTACCAGGTTTATGAAATCCTCTTTTTGAAGCTGGAGAGAGAATATGAACTATACACTTGACCTCTAGTTTCTATCCTTGGGTCTAACTCCAGTCATTTTCAAGTTTTGAATGGAGGCCTTTTTCTTTATTATTCTGTCCCTGGTTACTGTGCAAGGACTTCTGCAACTCCCACCTGCTTCCAGATCAAGAGTGAAACAGGCTGTGGTTTCAGCTCCGCTCTCTGCTCTCTATTTTAGTTTTGGTTTTGATTCTCAGAGATCTCATTTTGGAGAGTTGACTTTTGCATTTTTATTTTAGATTTTATCTAGGATTTCGATGATTTGGAATAGAAATGAAATGCTTTAAAGTTACAATGTTATCGTTGATGGGAGTTGAAATGTAAACTATATGAAGCATACAATTATTAATTAGATATTATATTCTCAATCTTTATACAATTTGCTTTCTAGAGTCATAATTGATAAAATTCTCTTATAATGCTTTTGTTTTAATTTTAGATATCACAAAAAATACATTTTAGTTAAAAAAAAAACACCACCAAAGTAATGTGTAATTAAGAGGCACAACACTGAGGGAATATTAGGGATGTAGTTAAGTTTTTTACAGTATCATCATTCAGACTCAGGCGAGAGGTGGTAAAGAGGGTTAACGCTGAGTATAGACACTGAACCCTAGAAGATGATTAAGGTGAGCAAAGAGTATTCATTGATACCTGTTGTACAGAATTACAGAATTTGGCTAATAGTGCTACATTCACATGACAATTCATATTCTCCTCATTTATTGAGTTTCTATAGATCCATTTCAATGTTGGAAGCTTCTCTTCAAAATGGCAGTCTTGACCCTGGCCTGGTAGCTCACTTGGTTAGAGCATTGACCAGATATGCCAAGGTTGTGGGTTTGATTTTCGGTCAGAACACATGCAGGAAACAACTAATAAATGCATAAATACTAGTACAGAGTAAAATATTACTAAATACAGACTAACTGCTCTATAAGTTCAAATGTATAGAATGTCTCAAATAAAATTAATTTCTTTTCTTGATCACAAAAAAGCATTTCTGTGAACATATTGGTGGGATACTGTTTTATATGCACTCATTCAGAGATCATAAAGTGATAGACTGCCATTGTATTTTATTATTTATTGATTTAAGGGAGAGAGAGATATCAATTTGTTATTCCATTTACTAGTATTATCAATTATAATTACTATGTAGAAAACAATGTTATACATTTCTCTAATTTTTAACAGATTATTTTAGAGCAGTTTTAGGTACATAGCAAAATTGACAGAAGGTACTGAGATTGCCCATATACCTCATTTTAAAAAATAATCACAGAACTTTATACACTGCTGACTGGAATGCATAGTGCAGGCACTGTGGAAAACATATGGGTTTTACTCAAAAAATTAAAAATGGAACTTCCTTTTGTCCCAGGAATCCCACTTCTGGTAATAAATCCTAAGAATCCCAAAGCACCAATCAGAAAGAATGTATACACCTGTGTTCACAGAAGCATGATTTACATTAGCCAAGATCTGCAAGTAGCCTAAGTTCCCATCAGTAGATGAGTGGATAAAAAAGCTGTGGTACATTTACATAATGGAATACTACTCAGCTATAAAAAAGAAGGATCTCTTTCCCTTTGAGACAACATGGAGACTACTATGCTAAGTGAGATAAGCCAGTCAGAGAAAGACAAATACCAAATGTCTAGGTATAGAAGTTTAGTAATTAGGAGGAGGATGTTATCAGAATGTACAATGGAGGTTTCAGAGAGAGAGTTTTTTTTTGTTTTTTTTGTTTCCAATTTATTATTTAACTAGTAGCCCTGCGCACAAATCCATGCACCAGTAGCTCTCTGCGGGGCCTGGCCGCTCTGCACCCGCTGCTCAGAGGCTCTCCACGGCCCAGAGGCCCATCCACAGCCGGGCGCGGAACACTTGCCTCGTTGCCAGGGCGATGACACAAGCGTTCCCCCACCCACCCCCAGCTGCTGCGTGCCCGCTGCCCAGAGGCCCTCCGCAGCTGGGATGGAATGCTTGCCTCATCGCCAGGGCGATGAGGCAAGCATTCTGCCAGGCCGCTCATGCTGCCCGCTCTCAGCGGCCGCCCCCCTGGAACTGGGGGACTCCTGCGGGGCTGAGAGGACTGGGCACTGCCATCTGTGACTATGGGCACCTCCATCTTTGTGACAGAGTGACAGTTAATTTGCATATTACCCTTTTATTATATAGGATGTCTAACTTCTATCAAATGGCTATTTACATCTTTGAGAAGGTGTATGATAATAATTTTGGTTATGTTAAAACACTGAAAAATTTTCTCATGTAAATTTTTTCAATGCAGCAATTTGTATCAAAAAAATGGAGAATAAGAAAATTTCTCTTTAAATTTGGACATATTGCATTATTTAGGAAGTAAGGAGAAAATACCAGTATCCTATATAATAAAAATCTAATATGCTAAGTGTCTGGTTGTCCAGTAATCCGTTCAACCAATCAAAGCATAATATGCTAATGATATGCTAAGGCCGCTCAACCACTTGCTATGACATGCACTGACCACCAGGGGGCAGACAGTCAACCAGTGAACCAGTCACTATGACATGCACTGACCACCGGGGGCAGACGCTCTGACTGGTAAGTTAGCTTGCTGCAGGGGTCTGGCTGATCGGGACTGAGCGAGATGGGCCAGGCACACCCTGGAGCCCTCCCACAGACCCTCCCCGGCTGGCCAACCTCCCACATTCCTCCCCGGCCCCAATCATGAACCAGTGGGGTCCCTCAGCCTGGCATGCACCTTCTCGCAATCCAGGACCCCCTGGGGGATGTTCAAGAGCCGGTTTCAGCCCAATCCCAGAGGCCAGGCTGAGGGACCCCACTGGTGCACGAATTCGTGTACCGGGCCTCTAGTAAATTTATATTCTGGGTATAAGAGATCTCCTAGTATATATTACATAAGATTTACCTAAACTTATTTTTAATGTTTACATTGAGGTAACTGTTAGCAAGCTGTTTTATTTATAGATTCCTTTGTGGATTTATTTGAATTCTATTTTAAAATATTTAAATAAATCTAAACTTTATCATAGCACACCTATATGAATTTCCCAGATTGATTAGAGAATTAAACTATAATTTAGTTATGATTTTATATATATTTTAGAAATACATTTTTCCTTTGATTTTTTAAAAGATGAAGAGAAACTAATGGATTTTTTGTGGCCTTATGAAATTATTTTTAATACACATAAAGATAGCATAATTACATCAGTATCAAATTACTGTCAACTTGAATTGTCAGTTTGGGTTGTTACAAATAACATTTGTAACAATCTAATATAAAAGCTAATGCATTTATCAATATGTCTTAAGTGTGCATAGTGTACTTTACTGAATGTTAGTTATTTCCATTTCTTATTTGGATAAATTTTATACCTTATCAAACAACTTGACAAAAATGCAATAATATTTTTTCTAAATCCAAATAAGGGGCCCAATGTTTAAATATTTTTTTTATTGATTTTTAGAGAGATAGGAAGGCAGAGGGATAGAGAGATAGAAACGTCGATGTGAGAGAAACATCATTGATAAGCCGCCTCCTGCATGACCCTCACCAGAGATTGAGCTCGCAACCGGAGCATGCATCCTGATGAGGAATTAACCCTGTGACCTCTTGGTTCATGGGTCTATGCTCAACCACTGGGTCACACTGGCCAGGCAGGGACCCAATGTTTAAAGCTTTGGACTTAAAAAATTTACGTTGCTGTTAATGATATTTATTATAAAATTATTTGAATTAATTTTCCTAATATATTTTATAATGGGTTTGTTTGCAAATTTCTTTGCAATTTTTTAGTCAATATTGTTGTATTTTGGTGTTTTTATATAATATACTAGAGGCCTGGTGCACAAAATTCGTGCACAAAGGGGTGTGTGTCTGGGACCCCTTGGGGGATGTCTGACTGCCTGTGGATCAGGCCTAAACCAGCAGTCGGATATCCCTCTCATAATCCAGGACTGCTGGCTCCTAACCACTCGCCTACCTGCCTGCCTGATTGCCCCTAACCACTCTCCTGCCAGCCTGATTGACACCTAACTGCTCCCCTGCCGGCCTGATCTCTCCCAATTGCCCTCCCTTTCTGGCCTGGTCACCCCCAACTGTCCTCCCCTGCAGGCCTGATCTCACCCCCAACTGCCCTCCCATGCCAGCCTGATTGCCCACAACCCACAATGGCCCTCCCTTGCCGGCCATCTTGTGGTAACCAGCTTGTGGCAGCCATCTTGTTGTGGCCATCTTGTGATGACATCTCACAACACCACCTAGGCTTTTATTATATAGGATTTCTAGGGCATTACTCAATCATTATAATATGATTATGATATTTTTAAAAACTACAAACATTTGTTTTCTATATTTAAATAGCTGCCATCATCTATTAGACTTTCTGAGATCAAGAAAATGCTATTGTGTAGAGGTCATGAAAGGCTACTATACAAGCTAGTTGTATATAAATTATGTATGAATTCTGCCAGAACAAAGTTAACTTGAAGTGAGCTGTTCTGCTATAACTATATGTTATGAATAGATAAGTGTCTATAGTTTTTGCAATGCATAATTTAGTTGTTCTATACACATATAGATTATAAAAAATGTATCTTTGTTTTAAAGTGCTCAAATAAAATGTATACCTCAATCTTCTGTTTAATATTTAAGCAAATGTATATGATGAGAGAGCAGTTTCTGGATATTGGTGAAACATCATAACCAAATCACAAACTGATACCAATAACACCAAATACTCTGTATATTCAATACTGATATTATATAATACAAATAGAGAAATACATATAATTTTTATTTATTTTGCAGGTTAAATATATAAACTATTATACATATTCTATTAACTCCAGTTAGTCATTTATTTGCATAAATTCTTTTAAAATGTTTTAATTGCTGATGATAATATAACAAGATAAAGAAATACCTAGAAAAAGCTTAACTTCTTATTTTTGGGGGCCCAAAAATACTCATCTAAATATCTAAGCTCCTAATTGTTTAATTTCTACATTTGGTACTCAGTGGTCAAATAATAAGTAAAAATTCTCCACACCAACAAAATATTTCTTCTTGTATTCAGAATATTCTGTTTATGAACCAGAGCAAGAAACAATTTAATTTATATGCCACACGTTTTGGAAAGAATTCATTCAATTTATTTAACAAGTCATGATTCATTTATTGGTCTATCTATCTACCTATCTATCTACTTACCTATCTACTATCCTGTCCCTTTCCTCTCTTCTTACTTTCTATTCATCTAAGAATATTATGACACTATGCACTCATACACCCAGCTGCTATGTTGTGCAGTGAAACATCTGAGGGATAGCTACATACCCTATGGAAATCACAGGTAAGAGTGTCAAACATTGTATTTAAAAAAACATACTTATATGTTCATATTCCAGTGTAGTAGATTAATATTTCAAGAACTCAAAAAAAATATCAGTGTGTCATTTGAGGAACTGGGTTACTCAGAAAAAAGGTAAAAATACCAAGAAAGGGAATGTCACATTGCAGAGCAGATTGTGTCGTGCAAAATTAAAGGAACACAAGGGCAGAGGCTGGACTAAAACTTCAATAGAGATAGAAAATATGGGTTGTGTTCCACTAAGCACTCAAAAGTCCATGCATAATAATGAAATTTGTTCAATTTTGAGTGCCATTAAAGAATACCGATATTTTAGCTTGATCTCTCTTTTTCAGAAGAGGTTGTAATAAATGTTGTCTGTTATTTTCTACATTTCTCATAAACTAAAGGAAGCTATAGAATCCAGGAACTCATATTCTGGAGACAATTATGACAGCTGCTAATATGAAAGTGAAAAAAATGGAGACAGTAGCCATGCTGAAGATTAAGTGCATTTTCTGATGGTGGCAAAGTGTGGACAATCTAGATTGGGAGTCTATGTACTAGTAGACTTAGCAGCAGAAAAGAATTGTAAGTGAAAGTCCAATAAATGACTTTAGGAGGTATGTGATTTTTAGGTGGGTACTATAGACAATAAGTAGACTATTAGAAGGAGAACAGATATGACTTTCAGAAAAGTGGGTACCTAATAATGGATAATTTTTGTTATTCAGAGTCAGTTTTCTTTTTTATGGAAAGTATTAGTGGAGAGGGTTTAAAAGTACTTACATTTGTTTCAGGGAAGAAGCCAATGTATGTTTTGGGAGAGCAGAGAGAGAGAGAGAGAGAGAGAGAGAGAGAGAGACAGAGACAGAGACAGAGACAGAGAGAGTGTTATATTGCCTTCTCTGAATATTTTGTCCTTTTTGGGCAAAAGTTATAAAAACAAAATCTCATTGCCTACTACTTTAATGGAAATGATGCCATATTTTAATAATATCAGTAAGTAACACAGTCTTGTATTATATATAGCAGCTATCTTCTCTGAAATAACCCAAAATATATATACTTCGGGGATTCCAGAAATGTGTGAGAAAATTCCTATTATTTTCTACAATCAATATCACATTTCTGTGATAAAATCATTGACTTTCAGTGAATGCCTATTTGTCTGATGTTGCTTAATGTAATCACCCTCCTTAACCCACAAACCATCTTGGAGCAATGTCAAACTTTGGAGCTGCCCAAACAAGCACAATTTTTTCCACCCTCCCAATATTTTCATGAACCTTACTAATATCTATGGGTCTAACAACTCATGCTCATTCTTTGAGAATCACTGAGTGTACATTCACTATAGAGACTTCTCTGATAGCCTTTCCACTGCTCCTTGTCTAAATTAGGTGGCACTTCCCATGTACTTTCATATACTATATACCTGCCTCTCTCATACCAGGTTTTAAATAATTATAGATATAATTAACTCTCTAGTCATACTATGAATTTTTAGAGCTGTTTGCTTTATCATGTATATTCTATCTAGAACATTTTTTAAAATCTTGAATTAGCTCAAATAAGATACCTTGTAGGTAAAATTATCTTCCTATGATATGTTGTAATGTCTATGTCTTTGTTCCTTCCTGCTAAAACAAAAACAAAATCTATTTTCTTTTTTTCTCCGAATTGCTCTGGAAATACTCTTTAGCTATCTTTCCTGCTTTTACAGGTGAAATTTCAGGAAGTATTAGTAGTTGGAAAATGATTTTTAATTGATTGTTTCTTTTTATTTTGTTGGAGGGGGCGGTGATTTGTTGGGGAAATATATTGAAGGTACTTTTGGATATATTAAAGCATACCAAATCAATACTAGCCTAATTAAAGTTAGTGTTTGTCAAGTACTTAAATCTAAACCTCCAGTTGTAACCTAGTCTTAACATAACATTATTGTTTCATTCAATCTTTACAAAAACCCTATGAAATAGGTTTCACTACAGTCATATACTATTATATGAATTTTGTTACTTTAGTTTTGCTTTGTTATTTATGAAATTCAATCTCCATATTTTCTTTTACTTTTTTTCAGTTCTTTAATTTCCAACTATTAAGCCTAACCATTGTTTACTTAATCTGAGGTATTTTTTTTTTTTACTTCTTAATATCATCTGATTGTATTATAAAATTTCTAATTCTTTGTTGAAAATTTTCAGCTTGGCTTTTAAATTCTTGACCATATTAGCCTGTTGTTTTAAAGTATTTGTCTACTATATCTGATATATTAAACACTCTATGAATCTGATGTTACCAAATTTTTCTTTTTTGCTTAATATTTTAAATAAGATTAGGACATTTTCTATTAAGAATTGTAGAGGTAATTTCAAGTACTACATTATATTTTCTTCCCACATAGATAATTTACTGAAAGAAATTAGGGAAAGAAGAGGGGCTTAACCAAATGAGAACCTGTGCTGATGGGATGCTGAATTTTAGAGCTTGTGAGGGCTATACTATTTTCCTGTCACTTTTAGAGTGTAGCTCTATAGAAATCACAGCTATGGCATTTGGCGTGTATAGGAGCCTCTCAAATTGCCAGACCTGATGCCCAACTTTTGACCCTTAGACCTTGTGTCTACCAAACTTTTGATTTAGCTTCTAAGCCTCCTAACTGTCAATTCTTAATTAGCAAAGGCCTCAAAATGAAAGAAAGATAATTGCCATCTCATATCTCTGGGGTTCCCTCCTCTCAGCAATCCATGGCTCCCCAAGTCATTTCTGCCTTCGTAACTTTCTAATAATCTCACACAGATCAACTTCACTTTCATATTTTTCCTACAGTTTTAGTTACTCATATAGGTATAATTGTCCAAAACAGCAAATATTGACTAGTTAAGATGTACTTTTCTGAATATTGTTATTATGTAAACAAATACAAGTGTATTTCTATATAATTACATATGAAAATAATTAACATTTTAAGTTTGTTATTAAAACAGAAGTTGCTTCTTTTCTTGAATTTAAAATTCTCCAGAAGTTAAATTTACTTAACTTGAAGCAAAATAATAGAATAGAATATATTACCTATTTAGTCCCTGTTATAATGTGTCAGGTGCTGAACATAATAAATGGGTTAATATTTGAATAGTTACTATGAGCCAGATACTGTTATAACCTCCAAATTTAATTTTTTCTCACTACCTGAGTGGCAATTCATTTACCTAGTGTATCCAGTACATCAATGTCAGAACTGAATCTATGAAGGTTGGGCAATATGTAAAACATCAAGCCACTAGTAAGTTATAAAACTAGTACTAACAGTTTGAATTAGCTCTAGATTCCAGGCTTTTAACTTTTTCATGATTTTGTTTCAACTGAGATCATTTAGAAGTGGGTTAAGACTATAAATTTATCCTGTTCTTTAAAAATACAAGTTATCTAGTAAGGATGTTCAAGTGAATGAAAATGTCATACAATCCATTCACTTCTAATCCTCTGACAACTCAGAGAGCTCAATATTATAAATTTCAATTTAGAGTTGAGCAATGTTTGCTTAAATGTACATTTTCAGGTGCCACCTCAGAATTAACTAATCAAATTCTTTGGCAGTGTGGTCTAGGACTTTGAATTTTTAATAGAGTTGATTTATATGCACATTCAAGTTTAAGGAATAGTGTACATGATAAATGTTTTTAAACAAAAATCTGTCATTCTATACACTTTACTCTCTTAAAATTAAACCATAATTGGAAGGTAGAAATAAATCTCCATATGACTACTGTGTAAAACAAGCAGCTCTTACTGATTTTACCACTAATATTTTACAGGCAGTTACTCAACCTGCTTTTTATGAATCCAAAGGATTTATTGAAATATAACATTCTGCTTTTGTAAAAGAGTTAAGCTATTTATTTTCTCAGAATTATTTCATCATCTTTGGATGCTTAGAATCCTTAAAATCAAGATTTTGAAAGCTTAGGTTATATAAAGCACCCACAATATCAAATTAATCAAATTAATCCAAACTTTAAAAAATTATTGGTGGAGAAATTTTACCTGGGAGAATCTAATAATGATCAAAATTTGCTTTGTAATTATAAAAAGTTATAGAGGTATTTATAACTCATGAAAACTGTAATGTAGGGCAAGATTCAGGAAAATCATCTAGGAACCATTTGAACTTATAAATTGATTTTAATCAGTTATCCTAATTGTGAGGATATCAATATGTTTAATAATAGTATACAAATTTTTTTGTTAAAGTTGAATGCTTTTTCTTATCTGGAACTTATAATATGTATTATCAATATTGCTTTGCCTTCTTGGGAAACATTTTCAATACACTCTGGTGTGAGAGAAACTTACTTTACAAATTTAATAATCTAATAATTTTACAAGTTTCTTATTAAAGGTAAACTTTTATACTCCATGATCCCAAAGTTTTCAAAAGTTAAATTAAAGTGTATTAAAATCAAAACTGTTCAAATTTACAGTAGAATTTAGTCATAACCCAAATTTCTTTTTTTTTTTTTTATAGCAAAGGTGGAGATTTATTGAAGAACAAGTACAGACTCCCACATAGGGAGGGGGAGAAGGGTCCCACAGAATGGACTCCCAAGTAGGGAGGGGGGAAAGAGTCCCCCAAATTTCTATCCTTAGCTCTAATAATGTTATATCTAAATACTGTAAATTTCAATTATACAATATTGTAAGATGTCCCATAAGGCTAAGATTGATTCTGCCATTGTTAAGTTCTGATCTTAAAACTAAGTTTCTTATATATAACAGAAGTATTTTCAATGAAGATTTACCAGACATAACTCTACATGCTTTACAGCTAGAAAATTAATTTATTGTAAAAAGAAAAAAAAAAAAAAGCACCATGATGGCAAGCCTTAGAACTGCCTTAAGAAGGACAATTTTAGTTTCTTTTAACTCTGTCCTGTTATAACCCAGAACACAAACTCAAGGACTCATGCTACCCTGTACAAATGTGCCACAAATTTACAACTTGGATATCCATTAACACAAAATATGCACCCTGCAATTCTACCCACAGAAGCCACAAATTTGAGAAGACACCTATTATAAAAATCTGTGAATCAAGAATGTGATCTTAGGTTCCAGACAACTTTCTCCCAAGATATTTAGTTGATCATTATACTTATGTTTTTGTTTGTCTCCTTTTCCTTCCCTTGCCCTTTGACATATTTTCATTTTGTTATTTTTTAGTCACTAGACTGTAAAAATTGCAACTATAATTGTTTTCCCTCCTTTTCAACTTTTCACCTCTTTGAACTTTTTGGTATCTCTGGTTCACCATTCCCAAACTATTGCAATCGCTGCCATACTTTCCAAAAGTGGACTGCATCCCACTCCCCTCTGATAGTAATTGGGTGAATCAGAGGCCCCTGCAATTAACTATCAGGACTAATTTTTCCTTACCATCAGTGAACTCAGGACATTAGAGAATTAGACAAAGGGTTAATAATATAAGCTATAACCAAATTATTTTCTTATAAAACTGTCAATTTAATTCCACTGAGGATGTTCATTTGTCTTCTATAATAAGACTAACTTATTTAGACAGTAATTAGAACCAATCTCATTTTTTTTGTCTTATACTTCATTATAGTTTTTAGACTATAATTTTGTGATTAGCTGGTTCTAAAATGTTTACCTCATCAAAACATGGCATATACTTTACATGGTTTCTTGCCTTTCAAGAATCCAAAGAAATTCCCAATTTGTTGAAATGTTATTAGAAGCTTAATGTGGTGATTTATCAATGGACTTTACTAATTATGGAAGGCCATTTGGTTAGACTAAAATGTGATTTATTAATTGATTCCTAATTATTGTTCAATTGAAATACCTCAAGTTTTATATGCCCAACAATACCGTATGTCTGTACAATAGAAAGCTGGGAAAATACTTTAGAAAAAATAAACCAATCAAGCATTCAATTAGGGCAAAGGCTTTTTGGTTATCAAAATTTGGCCAAACTAACATATGATATTAATTCTTTTAGTTGGCTTAGCACAAATCACAACAACCAACCAAACAAAAAAATTGAATTAGAAGAAATTTCCTAATGATACTTGAGTTGTCTTTGATTGTATAAATAAGTCTTGACTTCCTCTGTTGTCTGATACACAGTTGCTTAATCAAATTTTCTCTGCGAATTCTGAGGTGTCATCCAGCTGATGGTGTGTCAAAGTGAGAAGCAGCCTTTAGGGTCATTTAGGATCCTCTGAGAACTGGGTTTGACCCAAAGGGAAGACTAGAATTAGTATGAGGGGAATGTGTTATTCTTGCTTAACTAGTGGAAATGCTAACAGGTGAATACCAGTAGCTGTTACTGAGAGGTGAACATTTTACAGCTGAAATAGCATGTTTAAAGAAATGCCCATGAACCCCCGCTGGTGGGCACTGGTTAGAGCATTGTTCTGTGCACTAAAGGGTTGTAGATTCCATTCCATCCTGGAGGTAACTGATCAATGTTTATCTCTTTATCTTCCTTCCCCTTCCATTCTCTCTTGAATCAATGAAAAACATTTCCACATATTAAAAAGAAAATAAGGAAAGGAAGGAAGGAAGGAAGGAAGGAAGGAAGGAAGGAAGGAAGGAAGGAAGGAAGGAAGGAAGGAAGGAAGGAAGGAAGGGAGGGAGGGAGGGAGGGAGAAGAGGGAAGGAGGGAGGGAGGGAGGAGGGAGGAAGGAAAGAAAGAAAGAAGAAAGAAAGAAAGAAAGAAAGAAAGAAAGAAAGAAAAAAGAAAGAAAGAAAGAAAGAGAGAGAGAGAGAGAGAGAGAAAGAGAGAAAGAAAAGAAGGAAGAAGACCTAAAGATCATTGAAACTATTTTTCCTAATACTGTGTCAATCTACTTTAGGAAGATTGTTATTCCTGATGGTTTTCAGCCAGTGTGCCTAAGAACAATAAAAGAAAACAAACAGAAAATGAAAAGCAACATCTCATTGTTCCTCAGAATGTTTTATAAATACACTGTTTTGCCTTTGTTCAGTTATTATTAATTTTTTTTGTTTTCACTTTTTTAATTCTTTATTGTTGAAAGTATTACATATGTCTCTTTTTTCCCCCATTGATCTCTCCCTGGCCACTCCCACCCCCCAGCACATGTCCTCACCCTCCTACTGTCTGTGTCCATTGATTATGCTTATATGCATGCACACAAGTCCTTTGGATGAACTCTTACCCTCTCCCCACAACTCCCCCTTGCCTTCTCTCTGAGGCTCAATGGTTTGTTCAATGTTTCTGTCTCTGTTGTACATGAATAAATTCAATCTACTTTTTACTAAACAATACTGTTATTCTTTGAAAAGTTAAATCTGAAATTGTCTAGAGTTAATATGCAATTCAGAAGGTAGAGGAAACATTTAAAAAATACCAGAAAAAAGAAAAAGAAAAATCTAAATATTAGGTTTTACTTTGGGTGGTGGGCACGCAATGCAATATACAGAGCTTATAACATAGAAACCCACACCTGAAACCTCTATGATCATATTGACCAATATCACCCCAATAAATCTAATTTAAAAAAAAATGTGGAACATTCTAAAAGATAATTGACTTGGCTTTTGCAACAATTAAATTTATAAAATAAAAACAATGAAGACAACACTGTTCCAATTCAAGAGACTTATCTATACTAATAAAAGGTTCATATGCTAATTTAGACCAGATGTCTTCTGGACATCCTCCTGGACAAAGCCACTGTGGCGGGGGCCAAGGCAGAGATGGTTAGGGGCAATCAGGCCGGCAGGGGAGGGCAGGTGGGGGCCACCAGGCCAGCAGGCAGAGGTGGTTAGGGGCTATCGGGCAGGCAGAGGCAGTTAGGGGCAATCAGGAAGATAAGGGAGCAGTTAGGGGCATCAGGCAGGCAAGAAAAGTGGTCAGGGGCAATCAGGCAGGCAGGCAGGTGAGCAGTTAGGAGCCAGGAGTCCTAGATTGCGAGGGGGCTGTCTGACTGCAGTTTAGGCCCTATCCCTGTGGCAGTTGGACATCCCTGAGGGGTCCCGGATTGGAGAGGGTGCAGGCTGGGCTGAGGGACATGCCCCTCCCCTGGGCATGAATTTCATGCACCGGGCCTCTAGTCATGTTTATAATGACCAAATGTAATGTGGCTTCCTTATATGGATCCTGATTTAAGGAAACCTATATAAAATCATTACTGGGACAATCAGGGAAACTTAATTATGATTTTGATATCAAAGAGTAGCAAAAAATGTATTGTTAATTTTAAGTGCTTTGATAACCATTACCTTTGGGTTACATATATGTAAGTGAAAGCTTTGTTTTGCTTCTTCTGCTCTTGACTGTTTTTGAGAATGTTCATGATTATTTTAACTAAAATATATATTTATTAGGTTTATAGATATATAATGGTGTTCTTCTTAAAATTATTCATTAGCTCTTTGCAAATTATAGAGACTAAATTTCCATTTAAGAGCCATTATGAACTAGAAGTACTTACTTTTCTAAGTTTACCACTCTTCCTTGTACTTCAATTTACTTGAAGTTTAATAAACATTCATTATATAGCACAACCTTTTCCCATGTATAGATTTTACTCTTCCTCTGACATGCCTTTATCTGCTATTTAAAAACACACTGACACTTTAAAATCAGGTATGAGGATTATTACAGTCTTGCTTGGCCAAAGCACATGAAAAGATGCTCTGCTCAATATCATTAATCATGAGGGATTGCAAATCAAAACCACTTCACAACCCTGGCTGGGTAGCTTGGAAGGGAAATGTCCTATGACTAATTGGAAATGTCCTATGACTAGTTGGACATTCACTGTTGGTATAGAAAAAGAGAATGCTAGGTAATAATTAGGCAAAAATTTAAAAAAATGTTTAGTTAAAAACTTTAGATTGAGTGAGACATATATGACAATCAGCTGGAGAAATTAGTAGAAATAATTAATGCCCCTCCTCTTTGGGCACAATTTGCATTTACATATGTTAACACATTAGCAAACCCTTAATCTACTAAGATTATGTTTATCTAAAATATTTGTTTTATTTTCAATTCGACAGCTATTCACTTCTTTGTATTCCCATAGCCTTATGCTTGCCACAGGATACCTTGTTTGTTCATTTTCTTTGTTCTCTTTTATGAGGTTATAATTAATTTGAAGATCTGAGTAATGTTTTATGATGATTTATGACCTTGCACCCAGCACAATATCTGGCTTTCTGTACATACTAAGTAGGCACTTGGGAAATTTATTTTTAATTAAGAAATTATTTAGAGGAGACTAACAGTGTAAATAATACATATACAAACTTCAGGCAATATCTGGCTTTATTAGAGTGTTATTTTTCAGTAAAGAAATTGGTTAAAATATTTTTATATGCACTCCTCCAAGTACTGAATGACTTTGCTATTCTCTTAAAAATAACCAGCCCTGTACTGTCTCTGAACACTGATCCTGGTTTGTATGCATATTTTATTTTATAAGAAGTTCAAAAGCACGGTCATTACTATACACCAATTCCTGGTTTCCATTTCAAAGTCATTGATAATGTTTAAATCTTTGAATTGTAATATTTCCTTAGGGGTTTGGAAAATATTCTTATGAAGACTTCTTGATCTCTTCTTGCATCCTCAAGTGAAGACCAAAAAGGAAATTGAATAGAAATGAAACCTACCAGTAACAGTATTTTTCTTCATTGATGTTGGATAACATGTTAAACATAATTGAACAGGACCTAAGATTCATGTCCACTTCACTGTTAGACTCAAAACTGAAATTAGCATAAAAATATATTTCAAATGAATCAGAAACCACCAATTTTAAGGCTACAAAAATTCCAAGAAAATTGCTTATATTTTTTTATACAGAGAACCTTTGGAAGGAAATGTTTTTATTGATACAAACTAGTTACAAAATAGTTATTTGTAAAATGTCAACAAAATAAGTTTTTCAAAGTAATTTATAATAAACAGAAGAAAGAGTAGTTTAAATAAGTAGTTTAAATAAGTGGGGCATTATCCTATGGGATTTTCAAGGCTTATATGACAATACAGGAGTCATGTGATACAGGAAAACTTTTTTAGAGAGGGAAACTAAGATACATGGAGAATAAATAACTTGTTCAAGTGAATAAATAGTGTGCCTGAGTTTCAAATCAAACATTTATGCTTTAGATCTATTCTTCTGAAATATATATAATAATAAAAGCATAATATGCTAATTAGACCAGACATCCTTTGGAGTCCTTCTGGACTAAGCTGGGGCTGCGAGGGAAGCCCGGGTCCCGGGTGCCAGAGGGAAGCTGGTGCTGGCAGCTGGCGGAAGGCCTACTCTTGCACAGATTTCTTGCATCGAACCTCTAGTTATTTTATATAACCCAGACTGTCAGTTAACTTCCATAATTGTGAAGAAAATCCACAAAACCCAATTAACTGTTTACCTTGGGAAGGATATAAAAAGAATCATAACTTACTTTAATTATGGTAGCCATGAACCAATCTCATGTCACATAATGTTAATAGGGCCAATTATATTTACTTGTCACTTTTTCACTATAATTCAAATTCTATTCAAATTTCAATATGTAATTTAAATGCTACACTTTCTCCATAACTTTACTAGGAAATATAGTGCCTTCAATGTGAGTAAAATAGGGACTGGAGTTTAAAAATCCAAATTCTGACACTTCAACTTGTTAAAAATGTAAACTTACTCTTGGCCCCCCTGAGTCTTGATTTCCTCATCTTTAAATTAAGGTTTATAATCTGACCAGATAAGACTATTAAATATGATAGTTTACACAAAGTATACAACCCAGAGTCTAAACACCATAAGAACTCCCTTAATTAATCTGAGAGTCAGAAGACTTAATTCTTGGTTTTGTCATTACTCGTAGAACTTGGCACTCACATGTATTTTATATCCCTTGCCTTCAATCCTTTATGCATTCAGTCAACATTTATTGGATCTTTATGATGTGCATGACACTGTTACAAATTAAGGAATACTTGTATTCGGTTGAGATAAGGACCGTAGCCATTAGATATATGTGTAATTGTATATTGTCTTAATGTCTAGATTCAGTTCAAATAAACTATAACAGTTTACCAAAATGTATTATCAGGCTAACAATATAAAGTGAAGAAGTTAAAACAGTTGGAAAATAACAAATAATAATAACAAAGAGGAATAAGTTTGGTATAGAGGCTACAAACTGAAAATCTGTGTCCTTTATATAGAACTAGAGGCCTGATGCATGAAAATTCATGCAAGAGTAGGCCTTCCTTCCCCAGGCTGCCAGCAATAGCCTCCCTCCAGCCCCCGGGGCCCGGAATGGCTTCCCTCCAGTCTGAGGGAACCATGCCAGGTTTCAAGGCTTCATCAGGAAGGACGTACAGAATGACATCCGGAAGACATCTGGTCTAATTGGCATATTACCCTTTTATTATTATAGATACTTTAAATGTCTTCCCTCAGGTTGCTATAACAACATATCCTAGATTGTGTGGCTAAAACTATTTATCAGTTTTAGAAGCTGGAGTCTAAGATTGAGGTGTCTGCAAATTCAGTTCTTGGTGAGGGCTCTTTGGCTTGTAGATGACATTTTTCCCCTGTGTGCTCACAGGGCCTTCTCTTGTTGTGAGCTCATGGAAAGAGAGAGCTTGCATGTCTCTTATTATTATTCCATCATGAGATTATCAGTCTCATGACTCAGTCACACCCTAATTACTCTCCCAAAGCCTCTCCTCCAAATACCATCACATTAGGAATTAAGGCTTAAACATGTGATTCTAGGGAGGAACCAAAACATTCAGTCCATAGCATCAAGAATATTAGTGATAGTTCTAGATGCTGACCAAAGAAGGAAATCCAATCACTTATACATTTGTGGTTATTCAAAACACATGAAACAAAAACAAAAAGTGTCCAGTACTGATTTTTATTTTGACTGAAGCTAAATACCTTTTGTGCCCACTCATAAAAAGAGTAAAACAGTATGTAGTGAAAAATGACCTCCAAAACATCACTACAGTCAATATAATGACAAGTTTCATTAGCTAATTTCTTAAAGTGTCCTTAAAATAAGTTAGGGACATAATGCATGATGAGAGTTTAATAACTGCAATTCTATGCTGAACCAGTCTTTGACCTTAGGTAAATTACTTTCTTTTCTGCGATCCATCTGTCTCTTCTTTAAAAGCAAGAAATTGCTCTTGAAAATTTTTCAGGCTTTTTCAGTTCAAAATATATTAAATACATTTTGTATAATTAACTTTGTATAGTTACTACCCTACATCAACATTTATTGAATAAAAAGGGTCCTGAAAAAATGGCATTATGCCACTATTTTCAAACCATCTTAGCCATGGAATCATCTCTTAAAAATACATCTGATTCCTATGACAGAGAAATAGATGAACAGAGAGAGAGATGCAGGGCTGGGCTGGCTGTAATTGGAGTGGAAGTACCAGAATTCAGCTTCTCCCAATGTCCACAGTTCTACAGAGCTGCCTCTGTGCTAGTTCTACTAAATACTCAGGACTGCAAGGCATGTCTGGAAAATAATCATAATGTCAGAAGCACAGAGGCATTGAAATCAGCCATTCCCAGGTTCAAATTCTGAATTTAACTCTCATCCACCCTGTGGGGGCAGGCCCAGGCTTTATGATGCCTCATACAATCTGGGAACTTCTCTTTTAAGAAAGAATACAGAACCATAAATACCATACCGAACCATAAATACCAAAGTAGGAATAAATCTCTTGAAAGTGGCTATGAGAATTAAATTAGATAATGTTTGTAAATCATCTAGCAACAGGGTAAGAAAAGCAATGTGTATTAACTATATGATATTTTCGCCATGATTTTTTCAAAGACCAATTGTACCAAAAGTTAAATAGGCAAGGAAGAGTTCATTTAAGACTATTGAAACAGGAAAGAGGAATTGAATTCAATTCTACTGAAGCTAAAGACAGGAGAGTTTTTAAGCAATGGGCTCAGCTGGTGGAAAAGTATTAGTGGACAAGAGGAGGAGGTTGGTCAATGTTCTCATGTCATTTGTGTTGGTTAATTAGTACTTATCAGAATTAGGCTCCTACCTCCCAAAGAATGTGGAGGATAGTATTAATGATTTATCACTAAATAATTTATAAATTATGAGTAATAATAGTATATTATTTTTTAATACCAGCAAAGTCGAGCCAGAATATATTATGGACAGCATGAGCATTGACAAATTTCTAGGAACATTAAGATTTCTGAAATATTTATATTAATGATGTTTTACCCATACAAATAACCTAGGGAAGTTTAAACTTCTTTTTATTTGACAGTGCTTTTAATGCAACTCAATATATCAAGTTAACCTAATGATTTTAATACCTCTCTTTTTACAAGGTAAAATAACATTTTAAAATTTTTATTTTTGTTGTTATTTTTCTGAGACCCTTTGAGAATTCCAAAGTTAGTTTGATATTTTTTTAAAACTCCATTTTTGGGAGAGCAAAATATCAAAAATTATAAAAAATGTCAAAAGATTTAGACACAGCTAAAAATGATCATGAGTCACTAAGAAATAATACTTGGCTACCAGATTAGCCAGCGTCAAAAAATTTAGGAGCAAATATAGGTAGTATTTAATTGAAACAACAACTCTATTTCTTTTAAAGTTGAGATGTGGTTGAATAAAATAATAAAATACATGATAAAGTCAACAGGAAGTTATTCTGATAAAACACACAATCTATACCCTTGTAAAAACTCAGAAGGGAAATAAATATCTTTTTATAATCTCTTATAAAGAGTAAATTAATGATCCAAGCAAATGCCATTTTAACAGAAGGAAAACCAAACTCTAGTTTTGCATCAGTACAGTATTAATATTGAAGGCCATTTTAAAGAATAATTTAATCTATTCAATCTTAATTATCTTTAAATACAAACAAAAATATTCCATTGCTGCAAACTTATTACCCTCCTTATTCAGATTTTGTCCTACATTTTCTTTCTTCTCATTCAGAAAGAACCACTAACATTAAGATATTACTCTTTTTACCTTAACAAAAATACATCCTTTGCTTCTCATATATTTTGTATACAAAGTTGTTCCTATCTGCCCTAGTTATTTCCAGTAGTTTCATTTGGATATAGTGATTATAATTTAACTAATCATAGTTTATATTTTGCAAAGAAATAAAAAATAGATAATTATGAATAAAATCAAATCAGTATTCTGTAGCAGACTAGTAAAGTTTTTGACTATACCATCATTATTTTTTAAAATATGTTCTTATTTATTTTAGAGAGAGTGGAAGGGAGAAGGAGAGAGAGATTGTGGGAACCATGCCAGGTCCCCTGATAGTCAAGGCTGGTGGGAGCACAGAGGCCTTTATATATATATATATATTATTGTTTTTTACAGAGAGGAAGGGAGAAGGACAGAGAGTTAGAAACATCGCAAGGGAGAGGGACAGAGAGTTAGAAGCATCGATGAGAGAGAAACATCAATCAGCTGCCTCCTGCACATCCTGGGGACGTGCCTGCAACCAAGGTACACACGCTTGACCAGAATCGAACCTGGGACCCTTCAGTCAATAGGCCAATGCTCTATCCACTGAGCCAAACCGGTCAGGGCGAGGCATTGTTATCTATACACCAGAATGGCCTAAGGTCGCTCTGGGCATGAGCCTAAAAGGGATGTTCAAGGACTCTGAGCCTGGGAATCCTAATCAGGCCAAGATACCATGAGCAGGTGCAAGGACGCATGGTACACTGTACCCTTCATTAGCAAATAAGATTGATGTCACTGTTGGCATGAAGCCTTCTTTGTCTAAATAGTGTAAAAGTAGGTTACTGACCAGCTAGTTGGCTGGAGTTGGCTGAGGATAGAGTGTGTAAAGAAGTCTGTTAGAGAGACCAGCTAGGCAGGAGAGACAGGAGAAGCTGCTGAGCCAGGGAGCTCAGGTACCTCTATGATGTGAGAGGGTGAGTCTATGAGGCAGCGTGTGGCTGCTCAGATAATAAATGTGGGTATAGAGACTGGTGCTACGTTATGGGAAAGAGATATGCATTCACCAGCCAGTGTCTGCAGCCGTATAGACTTTGCTGTGAGGACTGTTCTTGTCTAATGGCTATATGGCCACTGGCTTCAGCAATACTCATTCTTATATACCTACAACTTCTCCATCTCCTTCTCCATCTCCCAAGACATCCTGCCACGGTCTGCCCAGACTCAGAACAACTCAGAGCACCAGAGCTCATGCAGAGCTCCTGCTGATTGCTCTGGCAGAGATACATTGATGCAAAAGAGAAAACAGGGCAAAAAAATACACTCAATCTACACAGCAACTAGAGAAAAAGAATTAGAAAGCAGGAGGAGGGCTTAAGGGAGCTTTGAGACAACATGAAATGAAGTAACATATGTATGATAGGGGTGCCAGAAGGACAAGGAGAGGAGCAAGAATTAGAAAACCTATTTGAAGAAATAATGGCAGAAAACTTCCCTGATTTGGAGAAGAAAAAAGTCACACAAACACAGAGAGTCTCAAACAAGATAGAGCCAAAAAGACTCACACTAAGACATATTGTAATTACAAAAGCAAACTTTAACAACAAAGAGAATCTTAAAGGCAGCGAGAGAGAGACAGAGAGTTACCTACAAGGGATCTCCCATTAGATTATAAATGATTTCTCAACAATAACACATCAGGCCAGAAGAGAATAGAATGAAGTATATGAAGAGATGCAAAACAAGGGACTGAAACCAAAAATAGTCTATCCAACAAGGCTATCATTCAAAATTGAGGGGAAATCAGGAGCTTCACAGACACACACAAAAGAAAAAAAACTAAGGAAGTTTATCACTACCAAGACAGCAAGGAAAAAATGCTAAAGGGGCTATTGTAAAAAGAAAAAAAATAAAGGGAAGAAGGAACACAGGCATAAAGAATAAAAATGGCTACAAATAAGTAACTATCAATAACAACATTAAATGTAACTTGATTAAATGCTCTAATCAAAAGACACTGGGTGACTGAATGGATACCAAAACTTGACCCATATATATGCTGTATACAAGAGACCCTCCACAGAATGAGAGACTCACACAGACTGAAAGTGAAGGTATAGAAAAATATATCTTAGTCAAATGGAAAATAAATAAAGCTGGGGTAGCAATACTTATATCTAACAAAATAGACCTCAGAGTGAAGGCCATACAATAGACAAGGAAGGCCACTTCATAACACTAAAGGGATCAACACAACAAGAGGATTTATCCCTGGTAAACATATATGCACCCAATGCAGGAGCACCCAAATACATAAAAAAAAAAAAAACCTTTTGGAAGATATCAATGGAGAGATTGATAGCAATAAAATCATAGTAGGGAACTTTAATACCCCATTCACATCACTGGATAAATCCTCTATACAAAAATCAACAAAGAAACAGCAAGCCTAAATGACTCACTAAATCAGATGGACTTAATCAACATCTTCAGAACATTTCACCCCCCAAAGCTATGGAATATACATTCTTCTCAAATGCACATGGGACATTTTCAAAGATAGACCATATATTGAGACACAGGCAAAGTCTCTTCAAATTCAAGAAGATTGAAATCATATCAAGCATCTTCTCAGACCACAATGGCATAATATTAGAAAACAACTACTATAAAAACAATAAAATAATCAAATATTTGCAGGTTAAATAGCATGTTATTAAGCAATGATTGGTTTACCAAAGAGATCAAAGAAGAAATTAAGAACATCCTGGAAACAAATGACAATGGAAACACAACAATCCAGAATCTATGGGACACAGTGAAAGCAATCCTGAGAGGAACATTCATAGCATTACAGGCCTACCTCAAAAAATAAAAAATAAATAAAACAAAAATAAAAACAAGAAAAACTAGTAATAAACTATCTAACTCTAAAACTTAAAGAATTAGAAAAAAAGAAACAAGAAAAGCCCAGAGTTAGCAGAAGGAAGGAAATAATAAAGATCAGAGTAGAAATAAATGACATAGATACAAAAACAAACAAACCAAAAAAAAAAAAATAATGCAAAAAAATAAATGACACCAAGAGCTGGTTCTTTGAAAGGATAAACAAGATTGATGAACCTCTAGCCAGTCTCACCAAGAAGAAAAGAGAGAGGACAAAAAAAAATCAGAAATGAAAGAGGCAAAGTAACAACTGACCCCACAGACATACAAAGGATTGTGAAAAAATACTATGAACAACTTTATTACAACAACTGGACAACCTAGAAGAAATGGTCATATTCCTAGAAAAATACAATCTCCTAAAAATCAACCTGGAAGAATCAAAAATTCTAAATAGGCCAATAGCTATGGCAAAAATAAAAGCAGTAATCAAAAACACTTCCAGCAAACAAAAGACCTGTGCTGGACAGCTTTACAGAGGAGTTATACTAAACATTCAAAGAAGAACTAAAACCTACACTCCCTAGACTATTCCAAAAAATTCAAGAAGAAGGAGCACTTCCAAGCTCTTTCTATGAAGCCAGCATTACCCTAATCACAAAACCAGATAAAGACACTACAAAGAAAGCAAATTACAGGCCAGTATCTCTGAGGAACGTAAATGCTAAAATCCCCAACAAAATTCCAGCAAATTGGATCCAGCATTACATTAGAAAGATCATACACCATGACCAAGTGGGATTTATTCCAGGGATGCAAGGCTGGTACAATAATTGCAAATCAATAAATGTGATACATCACATAAACAAACTGATAGACAAAAATCACATAATCATATCAATAGATGCAGAAAAAAGCATTTGACAAAATCCAATACCCTTTCTTGATAACAATTCTCAGCAAAGAGGAAATAGAGGGATCATACCTCATCATAATAAAAGCCTTATATAACAAACCTATAGCCAACATCATACTCAATGGGCAAAAACTTAAAAATTTTCCCCTAAGAACGGGAACAAGACAGGGATGCTCACTTTCACCACTCCTGTTCTACATAGTACTGGAATTGCTAGCCAAAGTGATCAGACAAGAAGAAGAAATAAAAGGCATCCAAGTTGGAAAAGAATAAGTAAAACATTCATTATTCACAGATGACATGATATTGTACATGAAAACCCTAAAGACTCCCTCAAAAAACTACTAGGCTTAATAAATAAATTCGACAATGTAGCAAGATACAAAATTAACACCCAGAAAATTATGTTTTTTTTTAAACACCAATAATGAACTCAGAGAGATACTAAACCAGTACCATTTACCATTGCAACAAAAAATTAAGATACCTAGAAATAAATTTAACTAAGGAGGTAAAGACCTGAATTCAGAAAACTACAGCACATTGAAAAAAGAGATAGAGGAAGACATCAACAAATGGGAGAATATACTGTGTTCATGGATTGGTAGAATCAACAGCATTAAAATGTCCATAATACCCAAAGCAGTCTATAGATTCAATGCACTCCCCATTAAAATTCCAATGGCATATTTCACAGACTTAGAACAAACTATCCAAAAATTCATTTGGAAAAAAAAAGACCCCGAATATCCACAGAAATTCTGAGAAAGAAGAACAAAGTTGGAGGGATCACATTACCAGATATCAAGCTATATTACCAGAGCTGCCTGGTACTGGCATAAAAACAGACATATAGACCAATGAAACAGAACAGAGAACCCAGAAATTGACTCAAGCCATTATGCTTAATTGATATTTGACAAAGGAGGCAAGAGCATACAATGGAGTCAAAACAGTCTCTTCAATAAATGGTGTTAGGAAAATTAGACAGATACATGCAAAAAAATAAAACTAGACCACCAACTTACACCATACACAAAAATAAACTCAAAATGGATAAAGGACTGAAACTTAAGATAGGAAACCATAAAAATCTTAGAAGAATCATTAGGCAGCAAAATATCAGACATATGTCTTAGCAATATCTTTACTTATACAGCTCCTAGGAAAATGGAAACTAAGGAGAAAATAAATAAATGGGACTACATCAAAATAAAAAGTTTCAACACAGCAAAAGAAACCATCAACAAAACAACAAGGAAGCCCACTGCACAGAACATATTTGCCAATATTATATCAAATAATCTCTAAATTTTATAGGGAACTCATACATCTTAACAAAAGGAAGATAAACTATCCAATAAAAAAAATGGGCAAAGGACCTAAATACACACTTTTTGAAAGAGGACATACAGAAGGCCAAGAGACATATGAAAACATGCTCAAAATCACTAATCATCCAAGAGATACAAATCAAAACGACATGAAGTAACATCTCACACCTGTCAGAAAGGCTATCATCAACAAATCAACAAACAACAAGAGTTGGCGAGGATGTGGAGAAAAAGGAACCCTCGTGCACTGCTGGTGGGAATGCAGACTGGTGCAGCCACTGTGGAGAACAGCATGGAGTTTCCTCAATAAACTAAAAATGGAACTCCCATTTGACCCAGTGATCCCACTTCTAGGAATATATCCCAAGAAACTAGAAACACCAATCAGAAAGGATATATGCACCCCTATGTTCATAGCAGCACAATTTACAATAGCTAAGATTTGGAAACAGCCTAAGTGCCCATCAGCAGATGAGTCAATTAAGAAACAGTGGTACTTCTACACAATGGAATACTACGCTGCTATAAAAAAGAAAGAACTCTTACCATTTGCAGCAGCATGGATTGACATGGAGAGCATTATATTAAGCAAAATAAGCCAGTCAGAGAAACATAAATATCTCATGATCTCACTCATTTATGAAATATAATGAACAATGTAAACTGATGAACAAATTAGATCCAGAGACACAGAAGCAGCAAACTGATTATCTAACCTCAGAGGGAAGTCAGGGGTGGCGGGAGGTGGTAAGAAATGAACCAAAGGACTTGTTTGCATGCATATAAGCATAACCAATAGACACAAACACTAGGGGGATGAGAGCATATGCTGGGGGGTGGGAAAGGCTGGGGAGAGGTCAATGGGGGAAAAAGGAAGCATATGTAACACTTTAAATAATAAAGAATAAAAAATAAAGAAAAAAACTGCATATTCTATTTCTTAGTGAAAAACACAATGCAAGTCATTGTTGATACAACATACAGTTGACAGGTTAATGATCATTAAAAATACTCCACTCTGAAAAAATCTCTCTATATATCTGTACATAATATATATTTATTTAGCATTTCTATAATATTTTAAAGGACTAAAAATATGATGGAACAAGGAAACTTGACAGAATGTGTCATGTTGAAGTTTACTTGAATTTTATGTTGATCAATTATTTCTAGGTCATGGCAATTTTTTGTATCAATAAAAAATGTCATCTATTATGTGCAAATAATGAGTAGAGCTCAACCTGCCTTTGAATTATTTTTGAAAATCTTAGAGAAATGCCCATAAACTCCTGAAACACAAAAAATCATAAAATACTTCTGAAACTAAAGTAGCAAAATTTAACATTTAGTTATTTGGTATTTTTATGCTACATACAGAATATCAAATATTTCCAATTTTATTACTTTTAAATAAATATGTCCAAAATATTTTTATGAGCATGTATTGATACCTGGGAAGAATTGACAAGTATTAGTACATTAGTATAAAAATAGCCACTAAAACATATCATACATAGGAGAAATGTGCAATTACTAGATCGATGTAAACAGTAGAGAGAGCCAGACTGAATATAGTCAACTGCAGACTTTCCCATGAGACTGTGATGCTGTCAAGCTGCTATTCTGGATTTCTTTACCTCATAGCCTTAGAACAGAGGGTGTTTAGAGGCTTTTCTGATAGACGAGAGAGTGTTTCCCTAAAGATTTTTTTCACTCCTGCTTGGAAATTTGTTGTGATATATACTGCCAAAGCTAAGGGTCTATATTCTATTTACTTTTGTTTGCTACACACATAAATAATTAATTCATCTTTCGGTATCACTGATCCAAATTAATTTTTGATATGGGTACTTGTTTTAGTTGGAGATCTCCCTAACTTATTTGACATCTTTCCCAATGTTGTCTATGATAACAATGATGAAAATATGTATTCAGTCTATGTGTATTTGTCAATTGGGTGTATTAGAAATGCAGGAAACAAAAATTAGTATGTTGACTCATGTCCATGATTTACTAGTATATGCTTTAAAGCTTTGTCTGTCACCGTTGCATTAGGGATTAATTTTTGTAAATCTCCTACATATTTCTCCTGTGCTATTGGGATGTAAAGACAGTTTGATTACCATAATACATGCTATTGAAAAGGAAAGGTACCACTGGCAAAATTACTTCAATAATTGAAACCAACTGGAAAATAAAAATTTTTTTTTTCATTGAATGTAAGTTTTTCTACATTATCTGTATTTAATTTTATTATACCCTAGCTAAGGCAATACTTTCTAAGGATGTTTAATCCTTGGACATGCCCTTACATCCTGAAAAAGGGGGATGAAATGCAGAAGAACAAAGGAAGGAAATAATAAAGATCAGAGTGGAAATAAATCAGCAATGCCATTTTATACAAGACTACAGGCCCGGTGCATGGATTTGTGCACCAGTGGGGTCCCTCAGCGTGGTCTGCGGGCATCGGGCCAAAACCGGCAGTCCAACACCCCCCGAGGGACGGAATAGTACAAGAAGCAGCAGGTGGCCAGGGAGGAGCCCGAGCCTGAGCCGGGCGCCACACTGCTCCCGCTCATCCTGGCCCCACTGTGCCTGCCACTGCTGCCGCTCAGTAGGCTCACTGCCTTTCCGCTGTGGTCTCCACGTGCCTGTCCTAAGGTGATACCGGTGCACCCGTGACCAAGAAGTGACCGTGGGCTCATGCCCAGTCAGTCCAGATGCCAGTCCCGATCCCAGTCCAGGTCTGGATGGGGGAGGGGCACACAGAGGGAGTGTCAGCGGAAGAGGCTCACGCCTCTACAGCTGCGCTCACCAGCTGTGAGCCTGGCATCTGGCACCTGTCGGTCAGCTGAGAGTCACTCTTGCTGTAGGGGCACACTGACTACCAGGGGGCAGCCCCTGTGTTGAGCGTATGCCCCCTGGTGGTTAGTGTGCACCATAGTGCCCAGTCGAACGGTCGTTTAGATTTTATGTATATAGATTGTAATAATTCTAAGGGTGGCTTGTTAAATATTTCACTGAGTTTCTGATAGGCCATTAGCTATTTTTTATTTAGATTCAAACAGAATATAAAGAGTATGATGCTCTGAAAAGAACATTATTATTGACTTGATGTAGTATGTTAAATAACTTTTCCAAGATATTTAAACTGTTGGAAACTGCTTCCTCATGAGTAAAATGGAAATACTAATATGTATATCATAGCATTGCTGTATTAAAATTATATTAAAAACGCTTGAGAAATCCATAGCAATCTTTCAATAAATGTGAGCACAGTGGAATAATGTAGAAATTTATCATACCACAGTCAGAACTCAGTTTTGAACCAATTGAATAACAGCCACAAATGAAAACTGGTGAGCAACAAATTAGCTGTGTTGTTAGTGAGTCTGAATTAGAAACTAACTCGGCAAAGTATGTAGTATTTAATCCTATATAATAAAATGCTAATGTGCAAATCAACTGAATGGCGAACGACCGGTCGCTATGACGCGCTCAATGCAGGAGCTGCCCCCTGGTGGTCAGTGTGCTCCCACAAGGGGAGCGCTGCTCAACCAGAAGCACTGAGCCAGGCTCACAGCTGGCGAGTGCAGCAGCAGTGGCGGGATTCTCTCCTGCTTCCGTGATAGCACTAAGGATGTCTGCCTGCCAGCTTAGGCCCGCTCCCTGTGCCATCAGTCAGACATCCCCCGAGGGCTCCCAGACTGAGAGAGGGCAGAGACCGGGCTGAGAACCCCTCCCCGCAAGTGCACAAATTTCGTGCACCAAGCCTCTAGTATGCTACATAACTAGACCTATGAATTCAACTTCAAGCCACTTCTACCTCTAAGTCTGGACATTTGGGTTCACCTGTGAGGACAGTTAAGGTCTGCCAAATTAGACAAAGGACAAAGAGCTGACTGAGTATGCTTGTGGCCTCTAACATACTATGACAAAAGGGTACTAGCACATATCAAATTTTGTTCAATATTAATCAAATAAATTTATTTTGTAGCGAGTATTGTTCTTGTAGGGATATTCATATTAGCATAAAAAAAGACACACAGATCAATTAAGCAAAATAGAGAGTCCCAAAATAAACCCATTCATATATATTCAATTAATTTATGACAAGAGCCAAGAATATATAATAGGAAAAGTGTCTCCTCAATTAACCCTTTGCACTCGCTTGCTTTTTTTTCGATTCCTTTATTCTACTCGGGATTTAATTTTTTAAATACCCCAGATTTTACAAAGCGCAGCAGTAGAATAAAAATCTGGAGTTTCTTTTCATACAAACTTATTTATTTGGATTTTTTTATATTTCAAATTATTGATACATTCATTACAATTCGACATACAAGCTGCTACCGATGCTAACCGTGTCGAGTCACACTCGACATCCAAGTGCAAAAGGTTAATGGTGTTGGAAACTGGACAATCACATGCAAAAGAATAAAACTGGACCATTCTCCTATACTACACACAAAAAAATGACTCAAAGTGGAAAAATACATGAAAGTTAAGATCTGAAACCATAAAACTCCCAGAACAAAATATAGATGGTAAGCTCCTGACATCAGCCTCAGTAATGATGTTTTTAATCTGACACAAAAAGTGAAAGCAGAAAAAGTAAAAACAAACAAATGGGACTAAAACTAAAAAGTTTCTGAACAGAGGGTTGTGGTCTCTACATGCCTGTCCTAGGGTGATACTGGTGCGCCCATGACCAAGAAGTGACCATGGGCTCACGCTCATTCAGTCCAGATGCCAGTCCCAATCCCAGTCCAGGTCTGGATGCAGGAGGGGCACACAAGGGGAGTGTCAGTGGGAGAGGCTCATGCCGCTGCAGCTGCACTTGCCCTAGCTGATTTGGTTCAGTAGATAGAGCGTTGGCCTACGGACTGAAGGGTCCCAGGTTCAATTCCAGCCAAGGGCACATACCTGGGTTGCGGGCTCGATCCCCAGTGTGGGGCATGCAGGAGGCAGCCAATCAATGATTCTCTCTCATCATTGATGTTTCTATTTCTCTCTCCCTCTCCCTTCCTCTCTGAAATCAATCAAAATATATTTTAAAAAAAATGAAAGAGCAACATACTTGATAAGAGAAAATATTCACAAATTATGTATGTGTAAGGGATTAATATTCAAAATATACACATAACTCATACAACTCAATAGCAAAAAAAAAAAGTCACAAAAACAATTCATTTTAAAAATGAACAAAAGATCTACATAGACGTTTTTCCAAAGGAAACATATAATCGACAAGAGGTATATAAAAAGTCCGTAAATCACTGATCATCAGGGAAATGCATATCAAACTATAATGAGACATTTCCTCACACCTGTTAGAATTACTATTAAAAAGGTGAGATATAAGTGTCAATGAGGATATGGAGAAAGAACACTTGTGCACAGTTATTGGGAATGGGTTATTGGTGCTGCCACTATAGAAAACACTATGGAGGCTCCTCAAAAAAATAAAAACAGAACTACCCTATGATTCAGTAATTCCACTTCTGGGTATTTATCCTAAAAAATAAACAAAAATACTATCTTGAAAATATATGTGTATCCCTATGTTCATTGCAGCATTATTTACAATATGAAAAAAACTTATGTGTTAGCCAATGGATGAATGGATAAAGAAAATGTATACACACACACACACACACACACACACACACACACACACACTTGAATATTATTCATCCATATAAAAGAATAAACTCTTGCCATTTGCAACAACATGGATGGACTTTGAATGCATCATGCTAAGTGAATTAAGTCAGACAGAGATAAATACCATATGATCTCCCTTATGTGTGCAATCTTAAAACAACAATAAAACACGTTCATAGATACAGAGAACAGATTGGTGGTTGCCAGAAGTAGGGGGTAAATGGTGAAAGAAATGGGTGAATGGGGTCAAACTATACAAACTTCCAGTTATAAAATAAGTGATGGGGATGCGATATAAAGCATAGTGACTATCCTATATAATAAGAGGTCAGTGACCATAACGGCATAACGACCAGAATGACCGATGGACAAGTTGCTATGAGGTGCATTGACCATCTCTTGGTCCCTCCCCCAATCCCGCAGGCTCCGATGGCTGGATGGTCAGTGGGGAAGCACAGGAACTGGGCTGGGAGCCTGTGGGGCTTGACTGGGGACTGGTGAGTGGGCGGAAGGCAGACCTCCTGGTCCCCTAACCCCCACCTGCAGGCTCCAATCGATCCTCAGTTTCTTCTGAAAGGACATGGCGCCTCCACTGCACAGCCTCCCGGGACATGGACTCACCACTATGAAAGGCTAGGGGATGGGGACTTCAACAAGGACTTCAGCACCTGCAGTGACCCTCACCCTTCAGTGCTGGGAGGTGGACCGAGAGCATCAGCTTTAAAGCACAAACACCCTCCTCAGGAAGCACCCGCCACCTCCCTACTCCACAGCCACTTCCAGGTCTGCAAGAAACTGCACATGCTCCTCCTGGCAGGATGGGTGGGGCCAGAGCCTGAGCTGGGTGGTTCTGTGATAGGGGAGCAGCCAAGCCAGGCAGATAGGCCAGTGCAGGGACAGAGGGAGGGAGGAAGGGATGGTGGGGAAGGAGTAAGGGGGCAGCCCTGGTTCCCTGCACCTCCTCCCACAGGCATAGCCCTTCCTGTTGAGTTTCCCACGTCCTCATTAGGGTTTTGGCAGGTGATGACGGCTATGAAAGGATTCACAAAGGATAGAAGAGACAGATGCAGAGAGAGGGCATTTATTTTACTTCTTTAAAGGGAGCAAAGGGCCAGGTGCCCTTTGATGGCACAAGGCACCTAAGGCAGAGTGGGCTGTTCGTTTGATCGCCTGAGGAACCGGGGTGGGTGGCAGTGGCGGGGCTGGACTGGGGACTGGCGAGCTGGTGGGAGATGGCCGCCCCATCTAAACAAATGTCTAGGCAAGTAGATACTGATCACAGGCTAGGCCTAGGGACCCTACCCGCACAAGATATTGTGTGCTTGGCCTTTAGTAGTTAATAATACTATATTGAATATTTTCAAGTCGCTAAGGAAGTAGATCTTAAAATTTTATCATCACAAACAAAAAATTACAACTATGTTAGGTGACAGATGTTAACTAGACTTACTATGGTGATCATATTTTAATGTATATTAATATTTAATTATTACATTGCATACCTGAAACTAATATAAGGTGATGTGCCAACTATACCTCCATTTAAAAAAACTTCCCTAGAGAACTCCATAATATAAATTTTCAGTGAGGAATAATGTCCTAAAGAGCAACTAAACTCCACTCTGCTACAGTTCATGTTCATTATCAGAGATTTATATCAAATTTAGGGAAGTGAAGTTCACTAACTTCATCTGTTGAATAAGTGATTCCTTTTTGAGCCATATAAATAAGGGTTTGACTTTGAGCCTACTATTGAGCACAGATGTGGCCCTGAGAAATTTAAATCAACTTTAATCTCTACTCTTTTAATTAATATTGAGATAAAGATGCCTAGATATGTTTTGATTATTATTTGAAAAAGACATAAAACATAGGTATATTTTAGGTGCTGAGAAATCTGAGTGGTAAATATTCCTTAATTACTCTTTTTTTACTGTTTGTAAAACAATTGGGATAAAATAATAAAAATACAAACTACAAAAAATGGGATGCTTGACTTATAAAACCAATGAACATATGCATTTGTCCAGAGAGCCCCAGACTTCTGTGTATGAACATAGAATGCCCACTTTCCAAAAGACAGTAGAAATGGCAGTTATGTCTCTCATTAGCACAACTTTGCCAACATTTCCCATGTTGTATCAAGTTATTGTTTTAAGTACAGTTTAGAAAAAAATGGATTCTATGGTGAATTACCACCATAGTGACTATCTTATAATTCCTAATTTTGGATTTTATCATTCTCAAATATCTCCCTAGTAATGTATTAACTCAGTAATATAAGCTATCAGCTGTAATAGCAGACCTGAGTACACTCTTAGAATACAAAATCATCATTTTCCATTTTTAATTCACATTAAAATGCAGTGTTGAAGAGTATGGAGCTTGAAGTAAAAGACCTGGGTTTTTATTATTATTTTAATACTTTGTATCTCTTTAGTTTTAAAAACAAAATTACACACTTCACCATAAAAGACAGGGTGGGGACACGTACCTGGCCATGTAACTTTAGGACATTATAGAAATCCAATTCTTATTCAATGAATAAGTGAATGTATTTCATGAATAACTGTGAAACAACTATTCTCTATGCGGTTGGCTTTTTTTGTGGGTTTTTTTTTTCAGGCATAGCTTCAAGCATAATCATAATATGTTTGTGTAGGCATTTATGAAAAGTGACAGAATTTTCCTTCTCATAGTGATGATATATGGAGATAACAAGTTTCATAGAAAAAAGTCTTTGTTTCTAGCCTCTAATAAAGTATTCAATACATCTCCGCCATTGTTCACTTTCAATATTAGTTTTCTTTTAATATAACAGTAGCGCTGGCTCAATTACAAAAGTGCCTTTTTAATATAGCAAATATGTTTTATTTCTCTAGATATCATAATATAGAAACATAAATAATTTTGGCATTAATATAAAACATTTATTGAGCCTCACTATAGGCAATGCTTATATGTGACAGGTGCTTAACAGTGATGGATTTGATCCCACAGGAAGTTAATTAAGTTATTCAGTCACTGGGTTTTTATTTGGAAAGTTTCCCTAAAGGTCTCCTGTAATAGCTAATTGTTCTTCTATTTTTTGTATTACTTGACAGCCATGGCTGATGTTTATTCTGCACCTGGTTCCCTACCACATGTATCGTAATTATAATTCTTGTGACTTATAACAAATATAT
This sequence comes from Ia io, assembly GCA_025583905.1. Classification (NCBI taxonomy): domain Eukaryota; kingdom Metazoa; phylum Chordata; class Mammalia; order Chiroptera; family Vespertilionidae; genus Ia; species Ia io. The sequence goes on from JAJQQW010000003.1 coordinate 55,585,421, forward strand.
CTTTTTAATTGCTTGTAGGATAAGATAACATTCTTATGAGGAGGTAAATCCATGTTTCTCAGAGAAATAAATTCAAGTTATTTCTACATTAATAGTTTAGGAAGTAGAGTAAAATACCATAGATGTATCTAACAATTGGGGGTTAAAAAGTTGATTTAAATTATCCAATAAGTCACATGTAATACTAAAACATAAAGACAACATTTTCCCCTAGCTGACAAGGAAGCTCATAGGGACCAGAATATTTCAGATATCAATTCTTTTTATATTCTGGATGTAACTTTGATTAAAACTAAGTCTTTTATCATATTGGCCAATGTCGGCAATTCACTTGGATGTTACATAAATAGTGTAGAGCACTGAAACAAATGTCTAGGCAAGTAGATACTGAAATGAGTTCTTCCCTCAACACCTATGCCAGCTGCAGCACTGAATATCCACTTAACACAAACATTCAACGCCACAAGTCAAGTGCAGAATGCTGAATTCCATAAAGCTGCTTCCCTGGTCTCCTCCATTTAGGGGAAAGCTGTTGACTATTTTATATAATTTTTGTTTAAATTTAAAAGCTACAACCAAGGCATGGAAATGTACTCTATATTGATTCAGTTAATAGTCACATTTTATTTTATTAATATATTAGAGGCCTGGTGCACAACATTTGTGCACTCGGGGGTTGGGTGTCCCCTCAGCCCGGGCTGTGCCCTCTTACAGTCCGGGAGCCGTCCCAGGGAGTGGACCTAAGACATCAGTCAGACATCCTTAGCGCTGCCAAGGAGGTGGGAGAAGCTCCCGCCACGGCCGCTGTGACCGCCAGCCTTGAGCCTGGCTCAGGGCTTCTGGCTGAGCAGCGCTCCCCTTGTGGGAGTGCACTGACCACCAGGGGCAGTTCCTACATTGAGCGTCTGCCCCCTGGTGATTAGTGTGTGTTATAGTGACCGGTCATTCCGCTGTTTGGTTGATTTGAATATTAGCCTTTTATTATATAGGATTTGTTGGTATTTCTATTGGGTTTCATTGTAAATTGAGTATGAAAATGAGAACTAATTATTCTATATAATAGTAACTTTTAGCAATTACTATCATTATATTTATTATTTGTGCTATAATACAATGGTTAAATTTCATTTTAGGTAATTATAACCGTAGTTCTAAAGACCTCTCACTTTCTACAATGTTCTTTTAAATTTAAAGCAGCATTCTGCTCCAACATAGTCAAATTATATTGTACTCCTAAAATGATCTTACCTTACTTTGATATTTTTTTTTAGTTAATCTCAATATTATGCTTCTTGAATTATGGAATTTAGTGTTAGATTTGACTTTTGCACAACACTTTCCATATGGAATGGTGGCATCATGTATTCATATTAGGGATTTTTTTTAGTATAATCAGATAGCATCTCTCTATCGACATTTACCTGGATTTCTTAATAGAGTGTAACCCAGAAATACATGAAATGGCAATGTGGCAATGTGGCGTGGAAATACAACGTCAGTGCACTTGGACCTTTTATCTTCTGTCCCTATTTGGATCTCTCCCTGGGTGATCTCATCCCATCTCCTGGAATTAAATGCAAGAATTAACCCATGTGCTGACAACACTTTAATTTATATCGTGAGTCCACGTTTTGCTCCCAAAACCCAGACTTAATTGAAGCTTCATGGTCACTGTTTGCTACTCACATGTCTATTAGATATTTCAAACTCTGTGTGCCCAGTCTGAGCTCCTGCTTTCTTTGCCAGACTTCCTCCAGTTTTGATCTGTCTCCTTTCAGACAATGGCAATACCTCCAGTTGCTTAGGCTGAAATCGGTGTCATCTGTGGCTCCATTCTTTCACACTGCTCATTCAGTCTCAGAAAACAAAACAAAACAAAACAAAACAAAACATAAAAAATCCCCAGCTTGCTCAAACTTTAAAATTCTCTTAACCAGGAACTGACATTTTCAGCACTTCCATTGCTACCACTAACTTTCCCATAGGGATTACTGAAAGCACCTTCAAAGAGATTTCCTGCTTCTACCAGTGTTCCTATCTCCTATTTATGAACCAGTCAAATGACCTTTTGAAATGCAAGTCATGGTTGTCGCTCTTTCACTCAAAATCCTGAAGTGGCTCCCCATTTAACTCAGCTTTATACTGCTTACAGGGCCCTACCCACAAGGCCTTCCTTTCTTACCACCTATCCCTCCCTCTCCCCTGTGTACAAACAGAGCTTCCTTGGTGCCCTGGCACATACCAGGCTGGGGCATGCCTAAGGGACTTTGCCTAGCTGTTCGCTCTGCATGGGCCACTCTTCCCAGAGATATTAATATGGTCAACAGTCCCATCTCTCTCTCTCTCTCTCTCTCTCTCTCTCTCTCTTTTTTTTTTCTGAGAGGTGTACCCTTACTGCCCTGTTTAATAATGACACATTCCCATACCTTTCTCCTCCATATTCCTTCTTTCTTGACTAGTTTACATACTTTTGATCCTTACCTGGCTTTTTTCATAGCACAGATTACCCTCCAATATACCATTATATCTATTTTCATTTTCCTTTGTCTATTTCCACTAAAATAGAACTTATTGAAGTTCACCTACATAACATTAGATATGACTGTGTTTTGTTCTGATACATTCATGCCTAGTCAAGTGCGTGGCAGCTTGCAGGTGTACAGTGAGTATATTTTAAACAAATGAATAGATTTCCAATTTATCTCAAATTATGCAGCCAGTAATTAGCCTATAGCTAAATATTATACTCCACATTAGTTCATGGCATTAAGTCGCTACTTTAACATTCCCAGTTTGCGCAAAAAATAAGAATGCTTTAGATACCCTGGAAATTCAAGTCTAGTGTACATCTTGTTACCTATTCATATTGAATTGTATTTTTTACTCTCTGCAAAAGCAAAGGTCCAATTGTCTCATATATTCATTGCAGTCATAGTCAAAGTTTATTCTTGCCACGATTTTTCTTGAGAGGACTTTCCCCTACTTTTAAGACTTTTTTGTATATTATCTTATATGTATCTTCCCTCTAATAATTGTATGTCTTATCTACTCATTAATATTTTTTTGTTTTACTGTTTTAATTACTTGTAGGATCTGAAAGAATGACTTATCTTGTTAAGCTTACCTATCTTATATAGCCATGTTAATTTACGATTCAACAAAAATAATAATCAGTTTATAAATGTGAATGACATTTTAAAATAAATTATTCTATGTTATGAGTGAGAAAACATCTAGTTCGAACCCAGTAGAATGAATTCTTAGCATCACATTCTCAACATTTGGATGTGACTCCCTGATTCATTCTGTGTTAAAAATATGGCCCAGAGTGCTGTTATGGAAGACAAAGTACTGGTGTCAGTGGCATCCTTGCAGAATGTCATTATACGCAGCAGCTATGACACAATGAAAGTGTGCCTGGCAGTAAATCATGAGCCATATCAATTATATTTGAAAGTAAAGTATTTCCAGTAATAAAATATATTAGTTTGCAGTGTAAGTAATTGAAATCTTTGGAAGAAAATATTTCCCTACTCTGGTGCACCTCAGGAATTTTTGTATTCCTGCAAGCCTATTTGCTTCATGTTTTAAATATTTTGTTCTCTAAAAATGATGGCTGTGCTGACAGTTATCTCTTTCTTCTTTGCTTAAGAGTTTCCAGGTAATGGATATGAGGTTCCTAACTAACATTTCACACTAGCATTTCATTTGCGGACAAGTATCTGTCAGATATGACTCTAATAAGCCACTCAAATAGAGATGTCTTCCAAGTGGTAACCAATACCTCCAGGTAGTGCAACTTTCAAACAAGTAATTTCCATCTTAATCATCTAAAGATAAGTTTTAACATCTTCATGAAACTGATGGTTACATTCTGCAAAGGAAAATACATTTTTATCTCACTATGGATTTCTGTAACAAAAATCGAATGTGCTAGTATGCAACAAATCTTAGTACTTTTTAGCAATATTAATTTTGAACCAGCATCATGCTAATGAACACCATAGTTTTCAAGGTGAACTTTTGATATTGGGTTTTATATAATCATTTAATGGTTAAATTTTAAGTTAAATGGGTAGATTTTTATTAACCTAATTACCTTATTAAAATATTTTATATTAATATCTATGTATTAGAGGCCCGGTGCACAAATTCATGCATGGGCGGGGTCCCTTGGCCTGGCTGGCGATCGGGGCCATCTCGCCCAGTCCTTATCAGGGCGATCGAGGCCTGCTGGCCAGGGGGGGAAACACAAGGGTTTGGCTGGCCGGCTGGGGAGGAGGGGCTGATTGGGGCCAGCCGGCTGGGGGAGGGACCACAGGAGGATGGCCGGCCGGCCACAGGAGGTTGGCTGTGGGAGCACACTGACCACCAGGAGTCAGCTCCTGCATTGAGCATCTGCCCCCTGGTGATCAGTGCGCATCATAGCAAACAGTCAAGCGGTTGTTTGATCGCTCAGTCATTGGGTCGCTTAGGCTTTTATATATATAGACTAGAGGCCTGGTGCACGAAATTCGTGCATGGGGGGGGTGTCCCTCAGCCCAGCCTGCAGCCTCTCCAATCCGGGACCCCTCGGACATCCCTCTCACAATCCAGGACTGCTGGCTCCCAACTGTTCGCTTGCCTGTTTTGCTGATTGCCCCTAACTGCTTCTGCCTGCCAGCCTGATCACCCCCTAAACATTCCCCTGCCAGCCTGATTGATGCCTAACTGCTCTCCTGCCAGCCTGTTTGCCCTTAACTGCACTCCCCTTTAGGCCTGGTCACCCCTAACTGCCCTCCCTTGCAGGCCTGGTCCCACCCAACTGCTCTCCCCTGCAGGCTTGAGTCCCCCCCAAATGCCCTTCCAGATGCCCTTCCCTGCAGGCCTGGTCACTCCCAACTTCCCTCCTCTGCCAGCCTGGTCATCCCTAACTGCCCTCCCCTGCTGGCCTGATCACCCACAACTGCCCTCCCTTGCAGGCCTGGTCCCTCTCAACTTCCCTCCCCTGCTGGCCACCTTGTGGTGGCCATCTTGTGTCTACATGGGGGCAGGATCTTTGACCACATGGGGACAGCCATCTTGTGTGTTGGAGTGATGGTCAATCTGCATATTACTCTTTTATTAGATAGGATAGAGGCCTGGTGCGTGGGTGGGGCCAGCTGGTTTGCCCTGAAGAGTGTCCCAGATCACGGTGGGGTTCCTTTGGGGCATGGGGCAGCCTGGGCGAGGGGCCTGTGGTGTTTTGCAGGCCAGCCACACCCCCCGGCATCCCAAGAGGAGGCCCTGGTATCTGGGGTTTATTTATATTCTACAATTGAAACTTTGTAGCCTGGAGTGGAGCCAAGCCTTCTGCTTGCTCCGTGGTGGCAGCCCATTTCTGTTGGGATTTATTTATCTTCTATAATTGAAACTTTGTAGCATTGAGTGGAGGCCTGGGCTGGCCAGGGTGTGCGGACAGCCTGGCTTCCTCCATCGCCGGGGAAACCCAATCCTCCCTCCTGCTTTCTCTGTGGCCTCAGCCATCTTGGTTGGGTTAATTTGCATACTCTCTCCTGATTGGCTTGTGGGCGTGGCTTTGTGGGCGTAGTGGAGTGATGGTTAATTTGCATATTAATATTTTATTAGATCTGATTAAAGTGGGGAGGGTCTTATAATTAAGGCTGGTTTTAGGTAAATTATGACATGGCCACTGGGTGTTGGTCAATGCAGTGTTTTTCATGGCTTTCAAATTTTCTCCAAATGTGCCCAATTTTGTGACTCAAATCTTTACCCTGCTTATTCTTGTTGCACAGTGTGTATATAAGGAACACAATTATTGAAATAATAAACAAGCTCCTACCTCTATCGGTATCTATGAACAAACTTTATTATTCACTTCTTCTATATCTTCTATACCAATAAATTAAAGCTTCCTCATGAGAAATGACTTGATATAAATAAGAACATTTAGCAAACTAAGTCTTTAATATGAAATGTGGCTAAAATATCTAAAAACATAAATTTATTTATTATTTATTTATTTAGTGTTAATCCTCACCTGAGGATATTTTTTCCATTGCTTTTTAGAAAGAGTGGAAGGAAGAAGGAGGGAGACACACACACACACACCCATGTTAGATACACATCTAAATGGGATTGGTTGCCATCTGCACACTCCCCAACCCGAGGAGGAGATGAACTTGCACCCAGGTATGGGCCCCTGATGGGGAATTGATCCTACACCCTCTGTGCACAGGACGACCCTCTAATCACTGAGCAATACTGGCCAGGGATAGGAGATACATTTTTTAATGATTGAGGCTTTTTTCCCTTATTGAATGAGGATGATGTAACAAGTGACTGTCAGTATAACATTTGTTATTACTATTGAATTTGGCCAAGACACACACATTTGAAACACGGCCCTCCTGATAGCTCTATGATGGAACAATATACAAACAGTAAAACAAGAAAATAACAGGTCCATCATACCATGCTGGGCATGGTATCTGATTCCATGTGATATTTCTGGATGCAACATAGAATTAGGAAAGGAGAGGTTTTTGTTTGTTTTTTTTGTTTTGTTTTTTTTCCTGTGCAGGAGAGTGAAAGTTCTAAGATTACATAACCCAAAGCAGGCCTAGAGCAAACAAACAAAATAGTTCTAGGCTTGTACAAACCAGTGTGAGGGAATACTCCATTTTTCAGGTCCAGAGAATGAGGAGTGATAAACAAAAGCAGTGATGCCACAGATCGTGGGGACAGCCCTGGCATGGCCACTGTCTGTCTGTTCCTCCACGCTCAGCTAGGATAGGGGAACACAGCCAAAGAGCACAAGGGGAAAATTCTAGGAAGCCTAAGGAAACAACAGTGCCCTATGGATTTGGATCACATCATCGATAATTTAACAAGACGAAAGAATATAGTCAGCCTCCTTTCTGCCTCTGCTATTCCTTAGTTCATACTTAACATTTTCAATCAGATTCACCACAAAAGCTGCCATAATGGACTCCAAAGCTCCTCAATGCACTATTTTAAAATAATTTTTAGTAGTAACTTTTTCTATTATTTTCCTTGAAAGACATTTGTTCTTTTTATAGAAAAATGTGTTATGTCTAAGTATATAAAGTAAACAAAAATGATAAATATTTCAATTTTATGGTATAGTTATGGCACTTTGTATATTTCTTTTGTGTTATATAATATTTTGCATATTAGTATCTGACTATATAATTAGGCACTATTTATTCTGCAAATATTTATTTAGCTCTTTGGATATGCCAGGCATTGTTCCTGATACCAAAAATACAGCATTGATGAGACAAATGTTCTGCTCTCATGGAATTCATACTTCAATACTTGAGACACAGGTAATAAACAGTAAATAAATGAATTCACCAAAACAAAATGCAAAATGAATAAAACTCTGGGACGGAGAAAGATAGCAGTGGGCCCTGGGGGCAGGAGTTTCATGTTAGCTTTGCTGAGGAAGGTCTCTTGAGAGTGTGACATAGTGCAGAGATGTAAATATGGGGAGCACCATATTATTAACATTTTAATTGTTTTGCAGTATTCCTTTGTATTTGTAGAAATTCATATTTAGCTAGACACTTATTGTTTATATTTCAGGTTAACTTTTCTATCATGTAAATGCACTATAGTCAGCGTATCTAGTATAAGACATTCACATTTCTAATATTTTCCTAAAACCAGACACTGAAGTGTAGAATGACTATGTCAAAGTTTAATATTTATAATGATTGAGTAACCAATGTTAGCCTGCTTTTTAGAATGCATGTAATTATATTGTTTTCAGAAATATATAATATTACTCAACTTCTTATATGAAAGTCAATATTGTTTATTACTTTTTTATTTTTTCTAATGCAATATAAAAGGAAACGTTGTTCTTTTAACTGTTATTTTCCCAAATAGTAATGTAGGTGGCTAGGCAGAGCAATTTTTTGTTTCTCTGTTTCTAGCTTCTGCTCAGGTGTTCAAATGACAATAGATTGATCAATTATTTCACTCTGATTCTTTATTCTTACCCTTATGCTTACTTACTCCCAGTAGCCTCTCATTATCGCACAAGTAGTTTAAAAACTTTTTCTGCAGCAAAAATAAGTTATGAAAACAAAAGTTTATGCCTTGAGGGTAAAAATAAATAAGTTCAGAGACCTAATGTAGCTGAAGTGACTCAAAGATAAGGATCCTACCTCCAGTCTGCCCATGTACTCAAATGGGTCCCCTTAAACATTTTTAAGTGGTCCACAGGAAAAAAGCATACACTTCTTAGATTCCCCATGTTTTGCTATCTTTAATATTATTTGTTACCTTTTGTCTCCTAAACTCTAGCCATAGACATGACATAGCAATTATCCCATATATGTCATAATATGACTCTTTTGTCTTTTTCCAGCCCTTTCTTTCTATAAAGAATGCATTCTCCCCACATGGTCCACTTCAACTCCAAAACCACTATCAATTGCTGAAACCTTAATGCAATAGGCTTGCTCTCAATGCCCTTGCAAGCTGGGTCAGGCATCCTTGCCCCATTGTCATGGTACAGCACATCCTCAGCATACCTCTATCACTAGGAACCTGTGTTTGTCTCTTACACTAAATTCCTTGAGAAACTAAAAGATTTACCATTTTTATTACATTAGTTTTCAAAATTTAGTGGATGAACTGGAAATTATTCTTAAATAAATGGAAACGGGAAAGGTCTTTACTTTTCACTCATTCTGACATCTTCCTAGAATCCTCAACATTTGAACAATTCATCTCTCATATCAATGCCTGATTATCTTTAGAGCAAAATTCAATCATGTTATTTAGTGCTAAAAAACATTAAATATTTCCCTGTTGCCTGACAAGCTAAATCAAAATGTCACAACTTGATTCTAAAATCTTCTACTCCAGTCTGATATTTTAGTCCGGGGTAGAGACAGCCTGCCAACAAAATCTGCAGACTTCTTAGCATAACTTACCACTATTTTCCCAATATCTGCCAATAGTCATTGCACTGTGAAGGACTTGCATCAGTATTCATACTGCTTATCTGCCTTAATTGTCATCCATGATCCTTCCTAAATTGGGAGTGAGTGGGTGGGAGGCAAAACTCTAATGTATTTGAACTATTATATGACAAAAAAAAAGACAGTCTATAATTAGTGCTCTAATTTTAGACTGTCTTATTTTTCGGTCTGAAATGTCTTTTTTTTTAATGTAATTGTTATTATTTATTCTATTACAGATGTCCCCATCCCCTCTTCTTTGCCCACCTCTACCCAGCCTCCATCCCTCTTCCCTCTGACCATCACCACACTGTTGTCTGCGTCTATGGGTTATAATATATGTTCTTTTAAAATAATTGTTTGTTTTGTTACATACACTTGAATATTATTTTTTTCCATGTCTCACAGTATCATGTTTATATTTCTGTCACAATAATTCCATGTACTATTCATCTTTGGGGCCTCAGCGGTTAGTATAACACCTGATATAATAGATTTTCACTAACTGTTATATAGATATAGATATAGATATAGATATAGATATAGATATAGATATAGATATAGATATAGATATAGATATAGATAGATATATAGTTATATATATATGGTATTATATATATAGTTATATATATAGTTATTAAGCTGGACACAAGCATAGTTTTTTGATGAAGAAAAGCTCTTTCTGCACACAGTACAATATTTTAAATATAGTAGGTAATCCATACATGTTTATGCAACTGAATTAACACACTCTTGACCTAGGAATGAGAATATAAGTCATTACTAGATATGTTTAATATCTATTTTCTAATTTAGCTCTCTGAGTAAGTATTCTTCTACTACTATATTCACCTCTGAATCTTTCATTACTTAACTTCATAGATGTTAGCCATAGCTGGTTGCCATTTATACATCAAGAAGGTTAATGTTGTTTTGTTAAGTCATATTCCTATATTGATCAAAAAATAATGTTAAATAGCCTATCTCTTTTCCTTATTATTTTAGAATGCTAAAAACTCCTAGGTGAACCTGAAATATTACATAGTTCCAGGAAATAAAGAAGTAAGTGAAAATAAAATTGGGACATACAAAAGAAACAAAAGCCAATTAGAAGAAATATTCCACAATACAAATGAGTACAATTTAAACTAAAAATATTTTTTTAAATCATAGTATTAGATTAGAAAACATAAAATAAACATTCATGAGCACATGTGGATATGAATACATAATGCAATCAGTAAATATGTAAAGGAGAAGAGATAGCTTTTCATTAAATAAAAATTTAAACTAACATATGTAGAAGGAGTTAAGGATATCCAAAATCATCACTAGGCAAATACCAGAGTCAAAATTTTTCCAGGAACAGTCTAGCAATAGATGCTAAAATCAGTGGGGATGAATAAGTTTAGAGATTAATGTACAGCATGATGATGACAGTTAAAATGATGTATTAAATAACTGGAAATTTTTTGAGAGAATAGAATTCTGGTGTCTCACCCTGCTACCCACACAAAAAATTGTAAAAATATAAATAAGCATGTTAATTAGATGGACCATAATAATTATTTCCCTTTGTATATCAAATCATGATGTTGTATAATTTAAATACACACAATTTTACTTAATATTATAATTTAAAAATAAATAAATTGGCAAAATTTGAATAGAAAGAGGATATTAACATAATTTCAATATTTTGTCTCAAGATTCTTATCAATTGTAAAATAAAAATAAAAATAGAAGCATTGCAGTCAGTAGTGAAACCTGGCAGACTTTAGCTTAATCACATTATCAAGAATAACAACATCTCAAATACCCATTTGATGTATGAGAATTATGCAGTAGCAATTATAAGACACTAGAGGCCCAGTGCTTGAAAAATCATGCACTGGAGCAGGGGTTTCCTCATCCCAAACTGCCCCCTCTCACAGTCCAGGAGCTCTCAGGGGCGGGAGGCAACCCGGCAATCAGGGAAAGGCAACACCCCCAACACACCTCTGCTGTTGCCACTGCCAGCAGCACAAGCCTCGGCCAGCCCTGGGCCCTGGTTACCTGAGCCTTGGGCAGCCCTGGGCATTTGGGCAGCTGCCTTACGAGGTTTGCCTGTGCCTCAGGCCGGCCCTGGGTGGCTGGGTGGCTGGGGGACTGAGGGGACTTGGGGACTCGAGAGGCAGGTGTGCGGAGTGGCTGGACCTTCCTGATGCCCCAGCGGGGCTGAGGGGACTGGGTGCTGCCATCTTGTGGCTGTGGGCACCACCATCTTTGAGGGCATGACAATCAATTAGTTTATTCCCTCCTTATTGTCTGTGGGCACCGCCATCTTTGTGAGGGCATGACGGTCCATTAGCATATTCTCTCTTTATTAGATAGGATTCTTGCCAAAAATGTGTAACATTAATCTAATCATAGAAAATAAAACCATCAGGCCACCTCATATTGAGAGACATTCTATAGAATAACTGTCCAGTTGTCATCAAAAGTATCAAGGAGAATTATGAAGGACAAGGAAAGATTTAGAAACTTTCACAAGCTACAGAAAACTAAGAAGAAATAAGTGAAGACAACATGAGATTTTTCATTGGATTCTGGAACAGAAAAAGGTAATTAGGAGGAAATCTCACAAAATTAAATAAACTCTATAACTCATTTGATATTATTATACCAATGTTAATATGCTAGACTTGATAATTATACTGTGCTTATGTATATTGTTAACATTAGGGGAAGATGGAGAAAGAGTGTATGTGAACTCTGTATTATTTTTGTAAGTATTCAACATGTTTAAAATTATTTCAAAATAAAATATTCTAAAAGGACTTGAGATATACTTTCTTTATCTTGATAACAGTCCATCAACTCATTTGGTAAAAGATGTCATAAAATCAAATGACTACATTTTCTGTCTATCTGCAAAATACTTACATAAAATTCATTTTTACCCAGTTATAATTTATTAAGAAATGCATTGGTATTAAATTACATGTAAATTTTAAAAACAGTTATTTTAGATTTGATCATGTTTTATATCAGTATTTTTAAATAGGTAAAAGTGATGATGAAACCAAAAATCACCAGTTAGAAAATTCATCATTTGGGGGAGGTTTTGTTCTCAACAAGCAAATTTTTTTTTATGTTATGCACAGTTTGTTGCTTTTTGTGTGTATGGCATTGTGCTAGCATGACAGGGATCTGTTTGGAATGCCTTATTGTTATTTTATTAAACTAATAAACATATCATCCAATGTACACTAACCTTGTGCTACCATCTGTTTGTGGATAGTCATTTCCAATAAGATAAATCACCAAATCATTCTTCACATTACTAGTAGATGTAAAATAAGGGTTCGTTAAAATAATGATTCACAATACAGCAAGTGAGATCAAATCAGAATCTTAGAACTATAGCAATTTGAAATATTATACCTACAAGAAAAAAAACACCCAAAGTTACTAGAATCTTATTAATTACAAGATTGTTGATTCTACTGAGCACACTCTTTCACAGATGGCACATGCTTAGCTACAATTTCTACAATGTATTGCCCTAGGACAGATGTTTTACAAACAATTTATTCCCTTGTGATTTGCTATTTTATTTGTGCAGAACTATCCAAAAGAGACAAAGGACAAAATGCCCTAATCTTTTGACCTTATACATTGGTCACCTGACTAATATTGAAGCCATAATCCTAAAAATCCCCAAATTTAGAGACAAGAAGATAGAAAACTATGTAAGTATACCAGAGAACTAATAGTATAGCTATATTACTTTCAATTCAAAATTAAACAACAAAAATTGCCGAAGTATACTGCAAGTACAGATGCAAATACACAATCATTTCACTGATTAATTATCCTCATTACTATTTACAAAAAATAAAATAAATTCCCTGTTATTTCCTAAGTTAGTACCTTGTCCTTTTGTATATTTTAATGAAAGTACTGGCTTATTTCTTTTATATTTTCAGGAATATAAACTAAAAACTATTGTCAAAAAATTTCAACCACCTGGTAAAGGACATTTTACCCCATCACTTATTTACACTGATGTTCAGCAATTGAATTAAGCCACCATAATAATGCATATCATTTACATTTACATGTGAGTATAGAAGAAAGGTGACCTTTTAAAATGTATAACTTTCATTAAGTAAAAATTTATATTAATTTTCATAACTTTTCCTGTTACCTTTTGCTCTGTTCTCCTGTCACACTGTCCACTGGTGATGGAGAGAAACATGGTGGATTTGATTGCCTTTGTACTTAGGTCTAGAGACAGAAGATACGGAAAAACCATTTCTCCACAGTTTGTAACTTATGGGACTGATTCCCCATTGAAGGGAAGGGGTGGGAAAGGTAAGGGAAAATATGTAAATCAGACACTAAACTACATTTATCGAGGAGCATGTGAGACTAAAATTCTACTTTTTAGGGAATGGTTTGATTTTACCTCCTTTATACAAAATTAGAATAAATTATGCTTGAGAAAGTAATAAAGAATTAAGCTAGTGCCATCATATTTGGGAACAGATGTTCTAATGTGCATAACTCATTCTCTTATGCAAAGTACCTCAGGTTAGCCTATTGAACATATTTGTGATTTCTTTTTTTAATAACCAAAATACAAGCACTCACCATCACTGGCATCTGTAGTATATTCACAGAAAACACATCGACGCACCATACCCCTTCTGCCTTTAGAATTTGAAACAGTAAAATTCTTCTGTTTGAATCTGTTAGAGTACCACATTTTCACTCGGATCTCCACGGCAATTGATTTTAGAAAATATATTCTACACATTATCCAAAATTCATGGATTTTTATGTTTGCAGGCTCATTGAGATCATCTGGTCACATTGGCACATTTCTAGTAAAAGTTAGACTGGGTTATTAATTGCATACTTCCTTTACATGATAAAGAGAAAATACTCCTGGAATATTTTTCATTTCATTCATGTCATGTTCAAGTCTAGAGTGGAGGCTAATTCTGTTCAGTCTCCTCAGTGGAAAATCAGGCTGCCCTTCGAAAGCTTCCTAAGAGTTCATTAACGTATCAAAGCTTGAAAGTACACTAAGGGTCAGTTTTTAATTTCTAATGGTTTTAATTTTTAAAAGTCAAGGACTTACTTCAATGTTACTCTTTAAGAAAATTGTTGGTAGAGAGTTCAATCTGTTTCATTTGTGACCCCATCACTTGGCTATTTTATGATCCTCTTAGTATTTAATGTGTTTTATATTCATAGTTATGACTCAAGCAACAGAATATAATATGAAATTTTATTTTAGAAAGTAGCCAAAGTTCCAAATAGTTCATGTTTTTATTTGTTTCAGGATTGATGCATATACTGGTGAAATTACTAGTCCCTGAAATCTGTAAGCAATAATATATGGTTGAGTTTTATGGATACTCATTCAAAGAAAAAAAATTGGACAGTTTCATGTTATGTATCTCTTTCTTTATCTACATGTAAGTGTGTTCACAAATAAAAGCACCAAGCTTAATCATCACCTTGTAAATATCATAATAAATCCAAAGAAGAAAATTTTGAGTGTGATATATAAGCAAGCCAGGAATGTTTGGTGGTTCAAAGGTTTTAATGCCACCAGATTAGAAAACATTATCAACATTCAAACAGGTAAAAGTTGAAGATATTAGAATTACTTAACCTGAGGAAGAGAAGAAAAGACATTATAATTATCTTTAAATACTTAAAAATTTGTTCTTTCAGTCAGGTTAGGTGAAGTTATAGTACATATAATATACCTGAACATTCTCAATAGCTTGAAAACTACAACTTATTTTCCATGCTACTAGCCAATCTCAGGGAAGTAGCAGTTTTCTCTGACATGCCCTCTCTCAGAGACCCATACTACATTTTTCATCATGTGTAATGTTAGCATCATCATGACCATGGGTGGCGAATATGGCAAATCAAGCACCAGCTACTCATGGTATCTGCCCAGATAGCTTATGTCCTCTCACATTTTATGTCACCTATGTCTCAAGAGTTTTCTAACTCACTTTTATAGATTGAGCCAGTTTACAGATGAGGAGTCTGAGAGAAGAGGTAGAAGGACATCTCCAAGATTACCAGTGAGACTGGTAAAGGAGAGAGAACAAGGGATGAATAATTGAATGATACTCAACAGAAACATCCTATATCACATGACATCTGTCATGAGCTCATGAAGAAACTGGTTTGCAACTACAATAATATAAACAAACATAGATGTGCCCTTTGAGTTCTCAGAGCTCAGTTGTATCTCCTTTGCATTCTCAAACCCAAGCAAAGATACATTTTAGTGATAGGTAAGTACCAATGAAAGAAAAGGGAGTCACTAATACACAGTAAAAACATAAAAAACAAACAAACAAACAACAACAAAAAAACAACACCCCACAAACATCTCCCAAAGGCAAAATTCAAATCTTATAAGTAAGATAAATATCACTCATTTATGGAATATAATGAACAACATAAACTGATGAACAAAAACAGATCCAGAGACAGAGAAGCATCAATCAGACTGTCAAACCTCAGAGGGAAGGTAGGGAAGGGTGGGGGTAAGGAGGAGAGATCAACCAAAGGACTTGTATGCATGCATATAAGCCTAACCAATGGACACAGACACCAAGCGGGTGAGGGCATGAGGGGGAGTGGGGGGCAATGGGAGGATAAGGACACATATGTAGTACCTTAATCAATAAAGAAATTTAAAAAAAAAAAAAACTCTGTTGATTGCTATGGTGTGAAAATGCATATGTGAGTTTTGAAGTGAGGAACAGGACTTTGCCTCAATAACACTAGGGTCATATATCCAGTTATGATAACAATTTAGGTAACTCCTAGGCAAATATCTGTTATTCACATTTAAAAAAAAATAGGCCTATGACTCTCATCTATTGAAATTACTATTGAAGCAGTTTTCCCGTAATTATTAACTTGACAGAGATTTGCTAGGTTTAAAGAACCTGCTGTCAACTTCAGAACAACAGGGGGTGGAATAATAAGTGATATTTATGAAGAGAATCAATAGAATCCCTTTGATGAAATATTTATTTTCAAAAAGAATAAAAAAGATGCTCGAAGTTTTCCCATAAAGGTCTTCATTTTTATTCTTAGTTAAGTTTACCTAAATGTATTATAAAATAAGATGAAGAAAATATAGATAAAACTGAACTAAAAACTGCTTCTCTGAGAGAATGCAAACAAAAATATTTACTTTGTTTCTAAGAAGGTATCTTCATAAAAATGAACACTGGTGTGGGTGTGTGTGTGTTTTTTTCATAACCTCACTACAAATAAGTATCTATGACATGTAAGTTTCTCACCATATGTGAGCACTGTTATAAGTGTTGTGCATACACCGTATAACTATTTTAATCTTCACACTAACTCTATGAGGCAGTGTCTGACTATTCTCAGTTTAAGGATATGGAGGCTAAGGAACAAAGCTGATCAAGATCACACAAAAAAAGGAAGGAGTGTGTACTGGCCCCAGGCTTCCATGTGTCTAAGCAGAATACTAGCTTTAGGCAGCACACTTAATTTTAGCACATGGATTCTGGGGCACAGACTATGCCTGGTGCCAGCTATTGTGATACATCATAAGATCTTTACCTTAAAATGTCTTCTTAAAACCTTCTTAAGTATCATCACATAACCAGTACATTTTGGAACTAGGAAAAAATTATAATCACACTGTAATAGAGTTTGACTCATTTTTTATGTTTAACTGATGGCTTTTACTAGTAGTTCCCACTTCTCTCCATTTCCCACTAGACTCACATCTGAATAAGATGATAAGAGGCCCCATGTCTAGGCCTCACATCCTCCCTTGCACTGGTAGAAACTCTCTTGGACTAGTTAAAAAAACAAAACAAAAAAAACTATGCAAAGCTTGGCCCTTGCCCAACTCCACCCGATAACCACTATAAACACCCCTATATCCTTTCTCAAGCCATTCCAGACTGGCTTGGGTACCAGTCCTCCCATCCCCAGGAAATCGCTTTACATGGTAACAAAATTTTTTAACCCTCTTGATGGATGGGTGGCATTAGTAGTCTAGATTTTCAAACCAGTTTTGAGTGAAGAATTGGGTCAATCCTATGCCAAGCTATCTCCAATACTTAACTAATATCCACATCACAAGAGCTAAGTAGTAATCGTTTTCACTGTATCATTATGAAATTAACATAGGTAATGGTATACCCATTTTGCCTGATGTACTAGTACACACATATTAGCCATTAAGAGGTACAACTTTCTCTCCTTTTAACAAATTAATATATAGTTAAAATTTAAATATATAACTATATTAATTATAGAACTATATAACTGTATAAATTTATATAATTGTACATAATAAAATTTATATTAGTTATATAATTACCATATAATACAAATTTTTGAAAATTACTGATAGAAAGTGAAATTGCTCCAGAGTAGAAAATGAGATAATTTTATTACCAGTTATGGCAGCTACTCAAAAAAAAAAAGTTATTTTTAATTAGATTCTATCTATAAGTTAAATCATATCCAGTCAGAGAAAAACAAGTACCATATGATTTTTCATATGTGGAATCGAATGAAAAAAATAAACAAAAAAAGTGAAGACAGACACGGAACAGACTGATAGCTATCAGAGGGAAGGGGGTGGGGGCTGGTAATAAGAGCGAAGGGATTAAGCAAAAAGCAAAAAGAAAAAAAAAACGATTCATGAACACAGACAGCAGTATGGTGATTGCCAGAGTAAAGGTGCACTGGGGAAGGTAGAAGAAGGTAAGGGAGGGGTAAATGGTGATGGAAGGAGACTAGACTTGGGGTGGTAAACAATGCAATACAATAAATGAAGTGCTATGTATTATATGATGTATTATGGAATTGTATACCTGAAACCTATATAATTTCATTAACGAATGTTACTCCAATAAATTCAATAAAAAATAATTTAAGAAAAAGTATTTTTTGAGCCAGTAATTCTACTTCTGTGTACATACTAAAAAGATTGAAAGCAGGGACTTAGAGTTGCACACCATTTTCATAGCAACTTAGTCACACTGGCCAACAGCTAGAAACAACCCAATATCCATCAATGGATAAGTGGATAAATAAAAGTGGTATACACATACAAGGAATATTTCTCGGCCTTGAATATAAATGAAATTCTGATACACACTACTAACCTTGAAGACATTATACTAAGTAACATAAGGCAGACAAAAAGGGATGCAGTTTATGTCATACTAGAGGCCCAGTGCACAAAATTCATGCATGGGGGAAGGGTCCCCTCAGCCCAGCTTGCACCCTCTCCAATCTGGGATCCCTCGGGATCGGGCCTAAACCGGCAATCGGACATACTTCTCACAATCCTGGACCGCTGGCTCCTAATCCCTCACCTGCCTGCCTGCCTGGTCACCCTTAACTGCCTCTGCATGCCGGCCTGATCACCCTTAACTGCTCCCCCTGCTGACCTGGTCGTCCCTAACTGCCCACCGCTGCTGGCCAGGTTGCTCCCAACTGCCCCCTCCCTGCTGACCTGGTCGCTCCTAACTTCCCCTCCCGCTGGCTTGGTCACCCCTTACTGCCCCCCCTGCTGACCTGGTTGCCCCCAACTGCCCCCCCGCCAGCCTGGTCGCATCTAACTGCCCCACCCTGCCAGCCTGGTCACCCTCAACTGCCCCCCACTGGCCTAATCACCCCTCACTGCCCCCCCCCTGCCAACCTAATTGCCCCCAACTTCCCCCCTGCCAGCCTGGTTGCCCCCAACTGTACTGCCCCTGCTGGCCTGGTCACCCCCCCTGTCAGCCTGATTGCCCCTAATTGCCCCCCCCACTGGCCTGGTCACCCCCAACTGCCCTCCCTGATGGCCTGGTTGCCCCTCATGCCCCCCCCCCCCCCGCCAGCCTGATCGCCCCACACAGCCTGCTTGTTCAGTCATTCATTTGTCCCTCACTAATTCCCCTGCCAGCCTGTTCATAGGCAGCCATCTTGTGGGGGCATGAGGCTGAATTTTCATATTACCTCTTTATTATATAGGATGTATTTACCACAATATCCCAATGCAACCAAGGTGAGCAAATATTTTTATTTGAATTTGTAATGCCTCACACATCTTATACAACTTAAGCAAGATTATTGTCCCAAATGAACACTGAATTGAATGGCTTGCTGAAATTTTTATATTCTTTCCTTTAATAAGGAGGCTTTAGTTCTAATAGGGTTTGTGAGTAAAGAAATACTCTTCATACCGATTCATAGACTATTACTGTCAGTATTGACTTTGAAGTAATAAAAGTAACTACATTTACATTTTCCTTCCAAGTAATAAAAGTAACTACATTAGATGGCTATTTCCTTCCACAACATGTTTTAATGTAGCACATAAGAACAAGACAATAAACAATATATTATACTTAGGAGTTAAATCTTATTATTAGAGTTATTCTTCCACTAATACAGATTATAATAGTTTCCAAAGAATACATTAAATATCATAAACATAATGAGCACATTCTTTCCTTAAATCTGATTTACTTTTCCCATTCTACTATAAGCCTTATAATCAGTATATATTAAGAGGAACAAACTGTTCTCTATTTATATATAGGAGATCAACCCCTATACATGAACCACAGAACAATATAAATGTTGGATAAAATTAAATAAATCTTATTTCTTATATACATAAGTGGTATTTAATGGATCCTCCTCAATAATATATATATATATATATATATATATATATATATATATATATATATATATATACTGAGTGGCCAGATTATTATGATCTCTGAACGCATAATAATCTGGCCACTCAGTGTATATCTTATATAATAAAGGGCTAATATGCAAATTGTCCCCTCGACCAGGAGTTTGACCAGCAGGCAGACCAGCCAACCGCCCATGTCCCCTCCCCCAGCCAGGCTGGCCAGACCCCACCCATGCATGAATTCATGCACTGGGCCTCTAATATATCTACACTAATAAAAGAGAAACATGCAAATTGACCATACTTCCGCTACTCCCACAAGCCATGCAAACCAGTCAATCAGGAGCAAGTATGCAAATTAATCCAACCAAGATGGCTGCAGCCACGGAGCGAGCAGGAGGCTTGGGTTTCCCCTCAATGGAGGAAGCCAAGCTTCCCATTCACTCTGGCCAGCCCTGGCCTCCGCTCAAGGCTACAAAGTTTCAATTATAGAAGATAAATAAATTCCAACAACAATGGTGGCAGCCACAGAGCTGGAGACAACAGGAGGCTTGGGTTTCCCCTGGTGATGGAGGAAGCCAAGCTTCCTGGCTGGCCCTGGCCTCCGCTCAAGGCTACAAAGTATCAATTATAGAAGATAAGTAAATCCCAGATACCAGGGCCTCCGCTTGGGTTGCTGGGGGGTGTGGCCGGCCTGCAAACCACCACAGGCCCCTCGCCCCAAGGGAACCCCCACCCTGATCCAGGACACCCTTCAGGGCAAACCAGCTGGCCTCCACCCATGCACCAGACCTCTATCCTATCTAATAAAAGAGTAATATGCAAATTGACTGTCACTCCAACATACAAGATGGCTACCCCCATGTGGTCAAAGATGGCTGCCCCCATGTGGACACAAGATGGCCACCACAAGATGGCCAGCAGGGGAGGGCAGTTGGGAGGGACCAGGCCTGCCAGGGAGGGCAGTTGGTGGGGGGGCATGAGGGGTGACCAGGCCGGCAGGGTTGAAGTTGGGGGCAACCAGGCCAGTGGGGAGGCAGTTAGGGGTGATCAGGCTGGCAGGTGGGGAAGTTAGGGGCAATCAGATAGGCAGGCAGGTGAGCAGTTAGGAGCCAGTGGTTCCGGATTGTGAGAGGGATGTCCGACTGCCAGTTTAGGCCCAATCCACAGGGATCGGCAGTCAGACATCCCACAAGGGGTTCTGGATTGGAGAGGGTGCAGGCTGGGCTGAGGGCACCCGCCCCCATGCACAAATTTTGTGCACTGGGTTTCTAGTATATATATATATATATATATGTGTGTGTGTGTGTGTATATATATATATATATATATATATATATATATATATATATATATATGTAAATACCAGAGGAAGGGCAGGGAATTGAATACAATTTAATTCTTGTCTTTGTAATTTTAAAAACACTAATATAGATCTTTATGCAGTTTCTTAAAATATGACCAAAACCAGTAAGTGGTATTGGGTGGGTAGGCAGGGAAGACCTTGAGGTCACAAATTTTTTTTCAGAGCAAACTTGACCACAACATAACAATAACAGGGTTTTTTTTTATTGTTTGTTTGTTTGTTGTTGTTGTTTTTGTTGTTTTTTTAGCTCTGCAGTTACTCCAATTCAGTAAAAATGAGTATTTTAATAAAGAGCTTTGAGGTCATCTCTGTAACCTGGGGCTGGCTCTGATTTCTTCCACATACTCATCCGCATACTCCTACTTTAAATTAGGAGGGGAAACCCTCTGGTAACCTTAACTCCCATACACTTTTCCAGTAAACAGACTGCAGAGTGAAAATAAGACATTTATCATATTACTAGAGGCCTGGTACATGAGATCCATGCACTAGAGACGGGGAGTCCCTCAGTCCAGCCTGTGCCCTCTTGCAGTCCAGATCCCGTCAGGGGATGTTCGCCTGCCGGCTTAGGCCCGATCCCCCCGAGGATCGGGCCTAAGCCGGCAGTCAGGCATCCTTCTAGCAGTCTGGGGCTCTTGCCATCTGGAACCCCTCGTTCCTTACCACCTGCTGCAGCAGAGGAGGGAGAAGCTCTCACCACCATTGCTGTGCTTGCCAGCTCTGAGCCCAGCTCGCTGCTCTTTGGTACTGCCTCAGAGGCGGGAGAGGCTCCTGCTACTGTCACTGGGCTCACCCGGCTTCTGGCTGAGTGGCACTCCCTCCGTGGGAGCCCACTGACCACTGGGGGGGCATATCCTGTTGGTCAGTGCATGTCATAGAGACTGGTCGTTCTGCCATTCAGTCAATTTGCATTATTACGCTTTTATTATCGGTAATAATAAAAGCTCAATATGCTAATTAGACTGGGCATCCTTCTGGATGAAGATGAGGCTGCGAGGGAAGCCTGGGTCCCGAGTGCCTGCCAGCAGCTGGAGGGAAGCCCGGGTCCCAGGTGCCAGAGGGAAGCTGGTGCCGGCAACTGGGGGAAGGAAGGCCTACTCTTGCACGAATTTTGTGCATCGGGCCTCTAGTATAGGATAAACTCCATTGTAGTCTGACATATTACAACAGGGCTTTGGGATCTGTAAAACTGAAATAAGAAAGGATTAGAGACCATTCGTTTTTTTAAAATAGTACATTTGAAGAACACAAAACCCACTATCATCTCTTCCAAGAAACACTCAGTTAACTCTTCTGTGTTTCTAAGAAGATAATCTCAACCATTTGAAATTATGGCTCTATGCCTCAAATTGCTTATTTCAATTGGAAAGGAATTTTTCTTGTGTGACATGTTTGTTTTAATTATAGCACAGTAGTACATAAACAAATTACTATTTAATCTGAAATTTTAGTAATTTTTCCTGTACAATTAAAATGTTTGTTTGTATCAGGGCCAATATGATAGTGTTCCAGTGCTATATTAAAACTCATAATTTTATCTTATAAAAAACAGACTTTTAGTGTTTCATAAGTATTTAGTCAGAAAGAGTTCAAAACAGTCTATTGTTCAATAACTGTTTCATGTTTCTAAGAGTTACCTACAGTGGTCTCAGAAATATTCTATGTTCATAACTGTGGTGGCCTCATTTGTTGGATGAGAAATAGCACAATCTATCAAACTAGAGAAAAGGCTTTGAAAATGCATCTTGAAAGAAAGAAACATCTTTGACAGTTTCTCAAAATAAAATGCTTATATTTTAACTAGAGGCCCAGTGCATGAGATTCGTGCATGTGGGGGGTCCCTCAGCCAGGCCTGCATCCTCTCACAGTCCAGGAACCCTCAGGGATGTCCAACTGACGGCTTAGGTTCCCTCCCACAGAGGGGACCTGCCACTGCCACTACGCCTGCCAGCCTTCTGGCTAAGTGGCATTGAGCATCTGCCCCCTGGTGGTCAGTGCACATTGAGTTGCATATTAGCCTTTTATTATATAGGATAAAATAAATTATATAATCAACAAATACAGATGGCTAGAATTAAAGTATCAGACAATTTTCTTTCAATAATAATAGTCTCAAACTTTTAAAAAAGCTGTAGGAATTTTCTTGGATGATTAGAGGTCATATATAGAGGGGTCACATTTTTGAATTCCAATAGGCAGAAGAGGGTATGTTAGGATGGAAGGTAGACAACAAAAGGGAAGGAAGATAAAGAGACAAAGGGGGAGGAAGAAGGGGAGGAGAGACACAAGGGACTGTAATGGAGGTTTAGGTATCATTTGTGCTAAATAAGCTAACCCATCTTAACATAAAACAACAACGTGGTTTTAAGTAATCATTTTCTTATTGTTATTTTAACTTAAGACATGAATTTTTAGCATGCTAGCAATTAAGAAGGTATTTATCTCCCTTTTGAAACTTATCCTAGATAATCTATCCTAGTCAATGCAACTGTTTGAAAGTGTGGGTGTTGTTGTTTTTTTTAATTTTTGAACCTATAAATCATCCTTCATTCTTTGACATGGTTAGACATGCACCACTTTCAGTTATATTAGAAACAAAAATAAGGAGAAAAATAAGACAAACAAACAAACACAAAACAAGAGTCAAGAGACAACTGTAGTTTCATACAAAAGAGTTAACTGGGAATAAAGACTAATATTACACCACTGATGCGGGATTTGGGGACTAGAACACGGGTTGTTTCCCTGGGCAGGATGGTTCCCCGGATTCTTTATCTGTTGGAGTCTAAGAATGAATGCACAGACGGAAGATGGTATAGCAAAATTGGAGATCTATTGAAGAACAAGTACAAACTCCCACGTGGGGAGGGGGAAAGAGTCCCACTGAGTTCCTTTTTTCCCTGTTTATCAAGGCTGCAGTTCCTGTGTCCTGATATCCCCTCTGATTGGTCAATATTCCCTTTTGGATTGGTTACTATAGTAACTCCTGAGCTCAATGGTCAAACTTCACATGGGACAAGTGAGGCCCTCATCTCTCAATGTCCCCCTATTCCCTCTGGGCTTTCTTCCTCCTTCTTTATTTTATAAATATAGACCTTTTGCTACTCCCAGTTCCCTTGTCTTATGGAAATGTAACTGCGCCTGGCTCTCTTGTGTTGTGGAAATGTACCTTCTCCCAGCTCAGTAGCCCTGTGTGTTTTCCATGGGGCCCCTTAATTTCTAAAATTTCCTAAACCTGCCTATATCCCCCTAAAATTCCTTTTCAACACCAAGAATTAAATACCTAACCTGACCCATGCCCCCTATTTTCTTGGCCCAAAAATTCAATGAAAAGATGAGTAGTTAACAAATTATTTTTATTAGCAATCTGAGGTTTTTTTATCTTCACATGTCCACATATCAACCATTAAATGAGGCAGGCAGAGCAGGTATAACAAAGTTATAACTTTAAGAAAGTGATATAAAAGCACAGAATGGAGAAAAATCAAATACTCAAAGTATATAGTGTTTTAATCCAAATCCCTTATTGTTAAAGTGGATAAAATTAAGTCAAAAAGTCTTCATTATACAAATATAACCAAAACCCTCCTTGTATTCACCATGCTTTTCTTTCATTCCCATTTCTATTTTTTGATTTGTTTGGTTATTTAAAAAAAACTATCTTTCTCTTTCCTTCCTTTCCCTTCCAAAGCAGGTTTTGTTGAAGAATTCATTTTAAAACAATTTGCATGCAAAATGCCATAACCCCAGAATTATGTTTTCTTTTTCAGATCCTCACCTCAGGATATGTTTTTATTGATATTTAGAAAGAGATGAAGGGAGAAAGACAAGAGAGAGAGAAACATTGATTGTTGCCTCCCATACATGCCCCCACTAGGAATCTAACCAGCAACGTTTTGGTGCACAGGATGACTCTCCAAACAAATGAACCACCTGGCAAGGGCATAATTGTGTTTTCTTTTCCCTTAATTTCCACTGGGCATGAGCCATGAACCCAATATCAAGATAAAAAGACTTGAGGGTAATATATTTTATATGCTAAGAATGCATCTACTAAATAGGATGAGCTGGATTTGTTCCTAAAGACTGATGCTGTTTAATCTTCTATTGAATAAACTAATGTCTCCAAGTATAACATTTCAAGATGTTCTGTGAGCTTAAAAATCTATCAACTAATGACCAACCATTAAAAAGACATACAATCTGTGTATAATATTAATTAATCCAGTATTGCTATGTGTGTGTTTTTCCAGCTTATATGTATGCATCACTTTTTATACAATAAAAAAGAGGCAAGAATTTTAATATAATGTCATTATTATAGTAGGTAAATATTATTGAAAAAGAGATTAAGTTTCTATTTTTATACTTTATACATCAGTGATTCCAAACTTCAGTCAAAAAGACAAAGAAAATTAGCATGTAAGCGACATTTAGAGTCCCCTGTGTATAAAAGGAAGATAACAGTGATTTTTAAATTTCTTCAGTAATAGTAATGCCAAATCTATATAGGTTGTGGTTTAGAGATTTTTATATACATTTCATGAAATATGTATTAATGCATATATAAATTCATGATTGTGATATTAATACACAATTTAACTACAACGTGAAATCATAATAAGTATTTATAAAGCTATACTTAAAGAAATTGTTCTCAGCAAAGATTTTTTTTCCCCAAATTATACACAGGGCAATTAGAAAGCAAAATTAAATCCACCTTTTCTTTTTTTCCCCATGATTTGTTCTTTTCAGTACATTTGTTGCCTCATTGCATCTCATCTACTTTATAACAAAATGAGCAATCTTATAGTTATTTTTTTAGTACCACACGGGATTTTCATATTAGCACAAAGTAGAGTTTTGAGTACAACAAAAGACAGAAGCAAATAAAACAGATATATTAATGACTAATATTCTTTGGCAATAAGGGGACTATCCTCTTAGTCATTCAAGCTGAAAGTCTCAGATGATTCCTTCACTAACAGTGTTCATACTCAGTTTTTCCCCTCAATTATACCACCAACACCAACTGAATTAGTTCCAAACTTTCAATTCCCACCGCTTTTATTTCGCTCACATTACTGCTCTATGCTACTATTAGAACATAAGCCTCTGTGGTGGGAATTCATACCAGGAAAGTTATCAAGAGGTATAAGTAAGTTACAGATGCATTTTGCTAAGTTGGTGTGTATCCTGTTATCTGAATGTGCATCCTGTAAAGTTGAATGAGTGTCCCGTTAGCTTGAATGTGTTCAGATGTGTCCTGATAAGATAATAAATACCACCTGTGCCTTAAATAGGCACAAAGCAAAAGTAGGAAAAAGTTGAATCCTTCATTTAAAGACCCCTTAAAATATGGAGGATAGCAGGAATTGTTATAACAGAGACATGCTTTCCGTGAGGTCCAGCTCTTGTATCATAAAGTTAGTAAACTATGGAATCATGTGGCCATATTCTAAGCAATATTTTATGTAAATGGTGACTCTGTAACATGTGTAGATCAACAGAGAGGATCAGTCCATTACAAAATTTAAATGAATCTTCTTTGGGCCAATTTTTCTCCCTTTAGTGAACCCTATACACAGTTAGTGATTGAGTTTATTTGCTGCCATTGGTAACCAAAGAACTTATATGCATATATACAGAACCCCTGGACACTGACAATAGTGTGGTAAATGCTTGGGGGTGGGGGTGCAGGTGGAGGGGGTCAATGGGGGAAAAAGGATATCTGTAACACTTTCAACAATAAAGATTAATATTTAAAAAAGAAATTAAATGATAAACAAGACATGGTCTCTACTTTGAGGCATATAGAGATGAATGGTGAGTATGCACATAAACAATCAAAATGCAAAGTGACGTGTTCTGTGACATAACTATGCACCAAGATACTTAACTATGGATAACTGACTTGATCTTATTCTTTAAGGTCATAGAAAATAAAATCATCCATCAAAAAACATAGAAAGGACAATTCATCATCATCATAACAACCATTTTTACTTTAACAACAACACAATGCAGGGGTGGTAAATATATTGGAAGTTATAAAAAATGTATGCTAAGCATTAGGCAGTATTCAAGGAGCCAGATGAATTCAAAGTGTCTAGAGCTTGAATAACAAATATATAAAAAGCAAAGATACCCTGAATATTGGTAGAGTGATATCATTACAGATTAATGTAATAGAATATCATGAACAATTATATATATACTAGAGGCCCAGTGCACAAAATTCGTGAATGGGGGGCGGGAGGGGGGTGTGTCCCTCATCCCAGTCTGCACCCTCTCCAATCTGGGACATCCCTCTCACAATCCAGGATTGCTGGCTCCCAACCACTCACCTTCCTACTTGATTGCCCCTAACCGCTTCTGCCTTCCAGCCTGATCACCCCCTAACCACTCCCCTGCCAGCCTGATCAATGCCTAATTGATCCCCTGCCAGCTCAATTGCCCCTAACTGCCCTCCCCTGCTGGTCTGGTCATCCCTAACTGCCCTCCCCTACAGGCCTGGCCCCTCCCAAATACCCTCCCCTGCAGGCTTTGTCCCCCCACAACTGCCCTCCCCTGCAGGCCTGGTCCCCCCCAACTGCTCTCCCTTCCAGGCCTTGTCCCCCTCCAACTGCCTTCACCTGAAGGCCTGGTCCCCTCCAACTGCTCTTTCTTGCAGGCCTGGTCACCCCCAACTTCCCTCCCCTGCAGTCCTGGTCCACCCTAACTTCCCTCCCCTGCTGGCCTGGTCACCCCCAACTTCCTTCCCTTGTAGGCCTGGTTATCCCTAACTGCCCACCCCTTCAGGCCTGGTCCTCCCAACTGCCCTCCCCTTCAGGCCTTGTCCCCTGCCAACTGCCCTCTCCTGCAGGCCTGGTCCCCCCCAAATGCCCTCCCCTGCAGGCCTTGTCCCCCCCAACTGCCCTCACCTGCAGGCCTGGTCCCCCCAAACTGTCTTCTCCTGCAGGCCTAGGTCCCCCCCAACTGACCTCCCTTGCAGGCCTGGTCCCTCCCAACTGCCCTCCCCTGCAGGCCTGATCGCCCACAACTACCCTCCCCTGCTGGCCATGGGGGGGGCCATCTTGTGTGTTGAAGTGACGGTCAATTTGCATATTACTCTTTTATTAGATAGGATTAAATGGCAACATTGGCAGTGATAAAGAGAATAAAGAGTTGTGCAGAGATATTGAAAGCAAATAAATTGCCTAGGGGTCTCTGGTAATAATTATGAGGTAAAGTATAAGAATAAAGAAAAGATAATTGATATGATAATTTTTGGAATAATTATTAGGATTGTGATACTTAGGACACATGAGAGAAAGTATTCTCCAGTTTGATAGTGATTTGTAGAAAGTGGAGGTTAGGTAAATATAAATTATAAACTCCATTTTAGAAAATACAGATTAAAATATTGGGAGTGCAAGAGGAAGTATGGGAGTTTTTTGGGAACACATTTAACCCTTTGCACTCGCTAGTTTTTTTCTCGATTCCTTTATTCTAATGCTAACCATGTCGAGTCACACTCGACATCCGAGTGCA
The DNA here is from genome assembly GCA_025583905.1 of Ia io. Lineage (NCBI taxonomy): Eukaryota > Metazoa > Chordata > Mammalia > Chiroptera > Vespertilionidae > Ia > Ia io. The sequence continues at coordinate 55,614,018 of JAJQQW010000003.1, forward strand.
AAAGGTTAAGAATATCAGAATATGAACATAAGAAGCTAATGATACATTTATTTACACAATGGAATATTACTCAGCCATAAAAAAAGAAAAGTTTACCTTTTGTGACAGCGTGGATGGACCTAGTGAGTATTATGCTAAATGAAGTATCCTTGTCAGAGAAAGACAAATACCATATGACTTCACTTATATATGGAATCTAATGAACACAATAAACTGACAAACAAAACAGAAACAGATTCATAGATACAGAGAACAGACTTACAGCTATCAGAGGGGAGGAGGATCTTGGGCTGGGTGAAAAAGATGAAGGGATTAAGCAAATAAACAACAAATAGACAAACAAACAAACAAAACCTCATAGACACACACAACAGTATAGTGATTACCAGAGTGGAAGGAGACATGACTTGGGGTGGTGTGATACAATATACATCTGAAATCTATATAATTTTATTAAACAATGTTACCTAAATAAATTCTATAAAATTTTAAATTTAAGACAATAAAAATAAGCTAATGATATGCAGTATTGGCATGGCCCCATTCATGGTTAAGTATAAAGTCAGAGCAAAACATACTTACGAACTGATAAGATGAGGGGAGGGGAGCTAGGGAGAGAGAAGGAGAAGGAGGGAGAAAGAAAAAGATAGAGAATTATGTTTTCAAACACGTTTGTATTAGTTTCTTATTAATTTAATAACAAATAACCATAAAAATAGTGACTTAAAAAAACACAAATTTATCAATGTACAGTTCTGGAGGTCAGCAAACCAACATTCATCTCAAGGTGTCAGCAGTTTCTATCCTTTCAGGAGATTTAGGGGAAAATCCATATTCTCCCTTTGTCTAACTTCTAGTGGCAAACTGCATTCTTTGGTTGTGCCCCTTTCATCTTTAGAGACAGCAATAGCCAGCTTAGCATTCCTCATATTGCATTACTCTGATACTGAGTCTTCTACATTCTCTTTCTACATGTAAGGAACTTTTACTCTTATTGGGTCCACCTGGTTAATCCAGGCCACCACCCCTAATTTAAGGTCAGTTTATTTGCAAACCAGAATGCCACCTGTAACCTTAGTTTTCTTCTGCCATGCAAAATAACATATTTACAGGTCCTAAAGATTAGAATATAGATATCTTTGGGGATGGTCATTATTCTGCCTACCACCAAAACTATGGTATCATTGTCGAAACCAAGAAATTAACATAGGCATATTACTTATTAACTAAAACCCAGAATTTGTTTGCATTTCACCAGTATTTCCACTATTGATCTACGGTGGTTAAGCCAGTAACCTGCTCATAAATGTCTGGTTTGAAATTTTGTGTAAAATAAGTCTCAAGTCATAATCATGGCTATTCACAATTCCTATCTCTTACAAAGCATCCTGCAATGCAGTATCTCACCATACTGATGCTCATGATGTCCTGGGAGCACACACAAATAGCCTACCCAATATTCTCCTATTTTAAGATGTAATAATTTTGAATAATGGTTAACTTGAAATTTTCTTTTTATTGTTTAACCTTTCTTTGTCATTAGGAATCACTTCTCAACATTTGTACTCTTCCACTCTAACACATTTTGTGGGGAGAGAGGTCTGGATTACTCAATAGCTGCCTAACAAGCCTTTGTATTTCTATGATTATTGTTTGTACTAGAGGCCCAGTGCATGAAATCCCTGTATGGGTAGGGTCCCAAGGCCCGGCTAGTGATCAGGGATGATCGGGGCCTCTGGCTGCTGGCCGGGACCTCCCTTCCCATCTGCTGGCCGCCGGCTGGGACCTTCCTTTGTTCCACACCGCCCCCTAGTGGTCAGCACATGTCACAGTGAACGATGGAACTCCTGGCCTCCCGGTCAAACTCCTGAGGGGACAATTTGCATATTGGCCTTTTATATATTGATAGATAGTTTTTAGGTGCCAGTCATTGTCTAAGAATTTTGGATTAAATAAATTGCTTCCAACAACTCTCTGAGCTATATAGCATAATTATCTTCACTCTACAGATGACAAAATGAGGCACAAGGGAGTAGCTGAGATGCCTAAGGCTACATGATCATTTATATGCAGAGCAAGGCATCCTACCCTACTGGGTTGCTTTTGAATCACCGGATGCACTCCACTGTGTCATGTTGACTGTGATGCAGACATGAAAAAAAAATGAATAACTTTTTCTATATATATTGTTCTATCTTAGGCCATTTCTACCATGAGATTTGGGTCAGTGAAACCTTGGACATTTCTAAATTCTACCCTCATTCCTTTTAACAACTGAAATCTTTGTTTTACCCAATTACTCTTACCCAATTCAGTCTCTTTTTATTTTTTCTCTTGATTAATGCAAATGTAAAGTAGTTTCTCATGTGTCTTTCTGTATCTAATTCCTACGTCTAATTCAAGCTACTTGTCTCTGCTCCATGCCTTTTGTCTCCCTCTGAAGCTTGCCATTTGCATAAATCAAATATGCTACTTTCATTTTACATCTATTCATGTGTCCATTAACCAAATTCTCTCTATCTGAAAGGAATGTTTTGTAGGTTCCATTGCATTGAATAGTTGAATAGTGAGTAGCTGGAAATCCAGAAGCATCTATCAAGTCACCCTCATATATATGGGTCAATCCCCTCTTCTGAAATACCTGCTGCCTTTTGAGACTTCTAAAGAAAATAAGAGCTACACCAATAACAACAGTCTACTGTTTTTTTGTGTGTGTTTTTTTATCCTTAGCTGAGGATATGTTTATTGATTTAGAGAGAGAGAAAGAGAGACATTGGTTGGTTGCCCTCCATACAGGCCCTGACCAGGGATTCAACCCACAATCTAGGCTTGTGTCCTGACCAGGAATTGAACCCACTACCCCTCTGGTGTAAGGCTCTATGTTCCAATCACTGAGACAATCGGCCAAGACCACTTTTAACGTAACAAAAAATAGGTATTCTGTATTGCTTAGTTATATAAAAACAAGAACTTCTGTTAGTATAAGCAAGTGTGTTTTTCCCCAACATCCTCTGAGGCAGTACTGTATTGAAATCTCTTTGCAGTTTGGTGCACATCTGGAAGAATGCTTCACACAGGTAGTCCTTTGCTAAACATAAGCATCATGCTACAAAAATACCATCAACTTATGACTAGTACTATCTCCTGGAACAGTTATATTTATAATCAGACTTTAATATATTTTGCTGATAATATATTTCACAAAATGGCACATAACAAGAAACAGTTATAACCTTACAAAGACAGACTTTTGTGACTCACTGACACAGTTTCCATTCCTCTGAATTATAATCTATGAAGAAATTAAATCTTAATCATCTTGAAAAGTTTAAAAAGTTCCAAAAGAGGACACATTTTCTCAGGTATAGGCAGAAAAAGTTTCATTCAGTTTGCTGAACGAATGTATTGGTGGAAATAATGGTTAATGTAATGACCTATTATCTATACTAATAATCTATACTAATAAAAGGGTAATTTGCTAATTAGACCGGGTGACTGGCCATCTTCCAGATGTCCAGCTTCCTAAAAGACAAAGCCACGGTGGTGGGGGCCAAGGCAGAGGTGGTTAGGGGAAATCAGGCCATCAGGGGAGGGCAGTGGGGGTGATCAGGCTGACAGGGCAGAGCAGTTGGGGGCCATCAGGCTGGCAGGGGAGCAGTTAGGTGGTGATCAAGCTGGCAGAGGTGTTAGGGGTGATCAGGCAGGCAAGCAGGTAAGTGGTTAGGAGCCAGCAGTCCCCAATTGTGAAAGGGATATCAGACTGCCGGTTTAGGCCCGGTCCCACAGGAATTGGGCCTAAACCAGCAGTCTGACATCCCCCAAGGGGTCCCAGATTGGAGAGGGTGCAGGTCGGGCTGAGGGACATCATCCCCTGTGCACGAATTTTGTGCACCTGGCCTCTAGTAACTCTATAAAAAGTAAATTGTATACTACTTTGGGAGGATGTTTAAAAATCCGTGTGTGATTTTTAATCTAATGCAGATTACAGTAGAAAGGATCTATTTTTATTTTTCTCAAAGGAAATAATTATTTTCATTCAGACCTTAACTATATTGTGGTTATTGGCTTGAATTTATCCTCATCATGACAAGATAATTCTTCTGCTCATTAAATAGAATTGTTCTTAGCACTTAATATCCAAGCTCATAATTCCTGAAAGCATTCTGTTGCAGCAATATTAGATTTTTTGACAGTATCAGACAGGCCTTCCTAACAGAGCATCAAAATACATTACATAGAATGTGTTCATGTTAAATAAGCCTTTTACATTTGAAAGATACTTTACCTCCTAAAGTGATAAAATGTATCACAATATTACTATAAAATATATCTAATAGTGAATATATTTCTTAACACTTAGAAGAAATCTGTGACATTTTTCTCCCAAACAGCCTTTAAGGGGCCCATTGTATTCAAGACAGTTTCACTAAAATTCAGTATGGCAGTTCACCAAGGCTCCTATAAATAAAAGCTGGGGAAAAATAATCACAATACCTGTCTAGAGTCTGAACCAGTCAGATAAAAGATATTAACAAAAATATGGCTCAGACAAATTAACTTTGCCATGCCCATTACATATTTGCACACTTTTTTTTCTTATAGAACCCACTTTTCTTTTTAGTCACTTTTATTTAATTTGTTATTAATTTTTATGGTGACATTGATTAATAGAATTTTATTATATTTTAAGTGTACATTTGTATGATCCATGACCTGATATTGCATTCTGTGCCCACCACCCAAAGTCAAATCATCTTCCCTTACCACATACTTGGCACCCTTTACTACCCTCCGCCTCTCATTCCCTCTGGTAACCACCATCCTGGTGTCTGTGTCTATGAGTTTCAGTTTTATATCCCACATATGAGTAAATCATAAAGTTCTTAGCTTTTTCTGACTTATTTTGCTTAGCATAATGTTCTCAAGGTCCATCTGAGATAGAAAAATTGGGCTAGGTAGATAATCAGGGGCAGGGACCATGGAAGGTAGGGAGAAGGGAAGTCAGATGGAGACAGACAAAGGACCTAGAACTAACTAGGCAGGAACCCAACCGGGCAGGGAAAACTTGACCCTTGACTGGCCAGGTGGGAACAGTGATGTCACCTAGGACCTGAAGTGTCAGTCCTCAACCAGGTATTCCCACAGGAGGGAACTTGAACTTAGATATAACTGGATATCGCTAAATTCCTTGAAGGGACCAATCAGGAGCTAGCAGAGTGTATGAATATCCCCTAGACAAAGAGCTTAAGTGGTAACCCTTTTGGGGCCCCCTTCCCTTGTAGCAGGAAGTCCTTATATCCCTCCCAAGCTTTGTTTTCCTCCCAATATATTTTGTTTCTTCCCCAGCAGTTTTGTCTGAAAATCCATTTTTTCGTTTTATGAGACAAAGAGCTCAGACCTGAACATATTTTGGGTTTCATTTTTTATATTTTGGGTTTCATTTTTCATATTTTGGGTTTCATTTTTCATATTTTGGGTTTCATTTTTCATATTTTGGGTTTCATTTTTCATATTTTGGATTTTACATCCATGTTGTTGCAAATGGTGCTGTTTCATCCTTTCTTATGGTTGAGTAGTATTCCATAGTATATATATGTACCACATCTTCTTTATCCAATCTTCTGTTGAAGGACATTTGGTTATTTCCATGTTGTGGCCACTGTGAATATTGCTGCAATGAACATACAGGTGCATATATCTTTGAGAATAAATATTTTCAAATTTTTCAGAAAGATAGCCAGAAGAAGGACTGGCTCATATGTAACTCTATTATTAATTTTTTTAGGAAACTCCATACTGTTTTCCATAGTGGCTGAACCAGTTTACATTACCACCTACAGTGAATGAAAGTTTCTTTTTCTCTACAATCTAAGAGACATCTGCAGTCCCATGTTCATTATAGCATTTCTCACAATAGCCAAGATATAGAAATAGCCTAAGTATCTGTTAATGTATAAATGAATAAAAAATATGTGAAGTATATATACAATAAAATATTATTCAGCCATGAGAAAGAAGGAAATCCTGTCATCTGTGGCAACATGGATATCCCTTGTGGATATAATGCTAGGTGGGATAAGCCAGACAGAGAATGACAAGTACTGCATAGTATCACATATGTGTGGAATCCAAAAAATAAAAAATAAAAAGTCAAACTCATAGGAATAGGAAGTAAAAAAAGTGTGCAAAAGTTGTTTCCTGGAGCTAGGGAGTGGGGGAAATAGGGAGAGATGGGGAAAAGAGTACAGACTTCATCTAATAAAATGACTTAGGTCTGAGGTTCTAAGGTATGACATGGTGACTACGGTTGCTAATACTATTGTATAATTACAATTTTCTAAGAGAGTAGAACTTAAATGTTCTCACACACACACAAAGATAAATATGTGGGGTGATGATAGATGTGTTAATTTGCTAGATGGGGGCATTATTTTATAATGTGCACATATATCAAATCATTGCAAGGTACACTTAAATGTCTTACAACTTTTATTTGTCAATTATATCTCAGTGAAGTCATAGAAATCTTTAAAAATATTGAAAATGTTCAAGCACAGTGAAAATAAAAACAAAAATTAAGCAAGTATGTTTATTTCCCTCATCCTTTTTAACTTAAAAAGATTTTTACAATAGAATTTATAAGAAAAATATTTTTAAATATTCAGTTTTGGTTGATATCCACACAAAGTCTATCTTAGATTTATTATACTTAATAACTTCTGCCATACACCATCATACCTAATAAAATGGTAATATGCAAATTACCATCACTCCGCTACGCCCACGATTGGGCTGGCTGGAGGCGTGGGGCGGGACTCAGGGTGGCCGATTGGCTGGCAGTAGGAGCGGGGGTCGGGGACTCGCGAGTCCCCGACCCCCGCTCCTACCGCTGGCTTAAACGGCCGGCGCTGCGGAAGACGCTGGTGGCGGAACTCAGGGTGGCCGATTGCGTGGCTGCTGACACCAGTTTTCCGCCAGCAACAGTTTTCCTCTGGCCACCCGCCCGATCGGAGCACCTCCCGATCGGAGTTCCTCTCGGGTTGGCCGATCATGCTGGCGGGAGGCGCTCTGATCGGCGGGTGGCCAGAGGAAAACTGCTGCTGGCGGATAACTGGTGGCGGCAGCCAGGTGAAGGAAAAGTCTATTGCACGAAACTTCATGCAACGGGCTCCTAGTAGTAAATATTTGTTTACAAGTATTTTTGGAACAAGGAAAAGAGACAAGATAAGGTAGATTGAATCTCTACTCTAGAGGCCCTGTATTGTAGGAAAAGCAAAAGCAAAGATTGAGCAAATTAAAAGGCAAAATAAAACAAACATAAAACTAGGTAGAAAAATAGAAAATTGTGTTAAGTGAAAAGGAAGCAAGTCCTGCAAAAAGGGAGGCATGACATCACTGGGGTTATGTAGGTTATCTCCAAAAGGTCAGAAGGAAATAGGCCAAAATCCAAAAATCTATTCCAAGTAAAGGGAATTATGGCCAGATCAAGACCTTGTGCTGGGTGTGGATTGGCAGTTTCTAGGAAGGGACAGGGAGTACTGTGGCTGCAGCAGAGTGAGAAAGGAAGGGTAAGCTACCAGAGATGAAATTTGGGACAAAAGCTGGAGCTGGGTCACTAGGCCATGTTAAGTAATTTGGAATGTATTCAAAATCTAATGGAAAGCTATTATTAGATTTTAGGAGAATGACCAACATGATGTAAATTATTATTTTTTTTTTCCTAAAGCATTCTCTAACAAAGAATCTACTGGAAAGTCACTGGAGAAAGCAGTTAAGAAGTAATGGCAATAGTCCAAGAATTGATGTGGCTTAAACAATAGTGGTATCTGCAGAGATGAGAGAAGTGGAATGAGTCAAAATATATTGTGGAGTCAGAAAGGATGGGATTTGCCATTGAACTGGATGTGAGAGTCAGAGAGTGGAGTAAAGCATGACTCTTACTCCTGAATTTGGTATTTTATTTTCCTTCACTAAGGCAAAACTGATGCTAAACAGTTTGTGGTCAAGATGAGAACTTCATTATGAAAATATTAAATTTGAAATAGCTCAGAGCCATTGAGAAGATAAATCAAGTAAACTTGCATTGCGGGTTTGGGATTCACAGGATTGGTCTGGAAGGAGGAGTGCATTTAAGAGTTATGGACATATAACTGTATCATATACAGGGTGATTGGGGGGGAGGTCAAAAGGAGAGCACTGGGGCAATTTAATATTTAAAGAATAAGTAGGGGGTGTAAAATATTCAAGAATGTAGACCCAAAATAATCACCTTTATTCTTTGGGAAAAGGTGGGATCATGGATCATGTAACATCACTACAGCAGTGAAGACCATATTTCCATAGTTAATTGAGAATTCAAATAAAGATAAGAATACAAAATGTAAGTTGTATTTGGCAATAAGAAATCATTGGTGAAGTTTATAAGAAGTAATCATGAAGCAATCATAAATTGGTGTAAGCTATTTTTGTTATAGAAATCTTATAAAAACATATAAAGTCATATAAAAAAAATGGTTCAGCCTAACATGCAAGGGGCAGCTGATCAATGATTCTCTCTCATCACTGATGTTTTTCTCTCTCTCTCCCCATCTTTCTTTCTCTCTGAATTCAATAAAAACATATATTTTTTAAAATATGAAAATAAAAGCAATGGTTCATAGCTAATTAACCAGTAATTTCTTTGTGGATAGTATCAAGGAAAAAAATTTCAGAAATATTGACTTTAAATTATTTCTACTATACAAAATGTAACAAATATCTAATTTCCAATAAGAAGATACTGTTTTAAATTGCACAATATTATGTTATAGTTGTGATTTTTTAAACAATAAATGATTTCACTTAAAATAATATTTGACTTGTAGTTTTATTTTTTTTTAAATTACAGGCCACAAATGACCTTTAAACAACAAATATGTGTAAATATAGTTCTCTACCCATCAATTATTTTCTTATTGACAAAATTTTATTGCTTTATGTTCAGAAAATTTTAAATGCATGGGTTTAATTCAATTGAAATATTAATTTTTTTGTGGTTGAGGATACTAGTTTTATTGAAAGTATTTTAAGTGTACTCAAATAGTGTTTCCTTCTCTTGGTTTCTTGGTTGTAAAGTCCTGAATATACTTCTACTTAACTTTAATTAATTCAGCTATTAAATTTTTCAACATTGTTGTATCTCTTGCCTGATATTTTCTAAGAACTTGTTCAGATATTTAGTTGTTATGTATCTATATTATTATTTACTTACAGCTCTGGTAGTTGTTGCCTGTTATATCTGAGCCATGAGCGTTGTGTGTGGGGGGTGCATGAATGTAAACCTTTTTAATTGTATATAACATCCTTTTTTTCTTCTTTATGTCACTGCATCATTTTATATTGTTTAATGATAAAATTATTTCCCTACTTTTTTTTGCTTTATGCTTTCTTGCATAACTTTTCAACTCCTTAGTTTTTCCCCATTTTTTATGTAAGTGTTTTCTTCATTATGTTTCTTATAGACAATTTGATGGCTTTGTGACTGTGTATATGTGTGACTTCTTTCTTGATGTGATGGTATAATCTCATATCAATTTATTGTAATGATTGCGATATAATATTATTCCCTCATATATCCTTTCTGTGAGCAATATATTATTTTTTCCTTTCTTTTTTCTTTCCTGGTTTCATTGGATGGGTTCACTCTTCTATTGCTTTGAAAATCAGGCATACTGTTCTTGCCTGTAGTAGTCCTGACGTCCTGAAACTCATTCTTATGTTTACACTAGAGGCCCAGTGCACGAAATTGATGCACTGGTAGGATCCCTAGTGGCTGCCGGCTGCCAGCCGTGGCCTCCCTCCCTTCCCCTGGCCAGTCCTGCCCCCTGGTTGAATTCCCAGACAACTCCCAGTCAAGGGGACAATTTGCATACTATGCTTTTATTATATAGGATATCTCTATGAAGTATTTAAATTTATAAAATAAATATAGATATAGTGAAATGAAGCTACTTCAAAACACTTTTACCTCCTTGTTTCCATATTCTGTCTCTGCCATCATTGCTGTCGCATTACTATTGTCTGGAATTTCAATTTTGGAATATAATATATTATTTAGGGACTTAGACTCTTATGGAAAACACTATTTTATCAAGTTATTTACATATTATTTTTCCTCATCTAGACCTTTACCTCAATTTTCTTTCCTTGAAGGAATATACATTTCCAAAGTAGGCTAATCTTTGGTCTGAGATTGCATGAGACAGACCTAGTTTACCTTTTTAACAGTACTATTATAATATTAATTGGTCAATTAATAATTATTTATAATTTATTAAAAGTTATGCTGGGAAGTGTCACATCATAGTTTGATGATAAATTATATGATTACCCTATATAAGAATTTTCAAAGAGAACAACAAATCAAATATTTTGAGACCTAGTATTTTTCAGAATAATTTCCCTTCAACTAAATGAGACTTCTACTGGCTATAAAGAGTAGGTTTGATGTTTAGTTCATTTGGCACTTTGAACATTTTATTTCAAAGTGTTCCTCCACTTGTCAGTGATGATGTTGAAGTTATTTGTCAACCTAAACTTAGTTCTTTTGTATGAGAACTACTATTCTTTCAGTAATATTTTTTAAAAAATTATAATACAAAGTTTCAATTAAATGTGCTCCATAATGAGCTCATCCTTCATTTTTTAAACAGCTTTATTAAAATATAATTGTTACACAAAACTATAAGTATTTGACGTTTAAAATTTTATGGATGTGAACATATGCATTCATTTGTAAAACCATCATGACAATCAAAGCAATAAACATATTCCTCACTTTTTGCCAATTTGTGTGTGTGTGAGTGTGTGTATTGTTTGTTAAGAAGACTTAACTTGAGATTCACCTGCTCTTAGAACAAAATTTAAGTGTACAATACAGTGTTTATTATTGTCACTGTGTAGTACAGAATATCTTTAGATCTTATTTATTTTGAATAACTGAAACTATAATTGTTAAAAACAAATTTCCATTTTTCCCTCATCTTAGCCCCTGGTAATCATCATTCTTTACTTATTTAAGTTTGATTATTTTAGCCACATAATTTAAACAGAATCATTCAGTATTTGTCATTCTGTGACTAACTTAATTCACTTAACACAATATCCTCAACATTCATCCATATTGTCCCATGTGAGGATTTCCTTCTTTTTTAAAGCTGAATAATATTTCATTGCATGTATATACCACATTTTCTTTATCCATTCATATATCTGCAAACATTTAGATTGTTTCCATATAGTTGCTACTACAAATAATGCTGAAATAAACATGAAGGTGCATATACAGTGTATAATTTTAAGTCAGTGGTTTTATTTTCCTTCTGATAAGTTCTCAGAAGTAAAATTTCTGGCTCACATATTAGTTCAGTTTTCAAAATTTTAAAGGAGCTTTATAGTGTTTTCCACAGTGGCTGTGCCATTTTACATTCCTACTGTTAGAGAATTTACCAGGTGACCGAAAAATACACAGAAGTACATGGTGATACAGGAAAAACCCATTTATTTCCAGATGTTTCACATGTACTAGTACAGTGACTCAAGGGGGTCAGTTTTCCAAATCCTGAGTCTGCCAATATGGAGGAATCTTTCTCTTTATACCTTTGGTTTCTTTGTCCATATATGGATCAGACTTCCGGATCTTTCGCAGGTTTGAAAAAGCCCCGTGTGTTGGGATAGGGAATGTGAGACCACACCTAAAGGCCTGGCCTGGTGCCAGCGCTGATAACTCCCTCAAGGGGTTGTGTATTGTTCGTGGTTTATGGCCTCTGTAAAATGTGAGTATTTAGGTAAATAGGTCTTGCAAAACCAGATAATTAAGGAAAGGGCAGTGATTAGACTATAGGCTAACAGGAATGTACTGATTAACTAGGTACAGAGTCAGGCTACTGGTCTCCCCCCAAAAAATATCATATTTTCCCCATCACTACCATCAAGGGACAAGGGTTCTGAATTCTCCACATTGTCACCAACATGCATCTCTTTTGCTTTTTTTAAATAGCCACCCTAACAGCTGTAAGGTAGTATTGCATTATGATTTTTATTTTAATTTACTGAATAATAGGTGATATTGACCATTTTGTCATATATGTATTGGCCATTTGTATTACTTCTTTGGAGAAGTGTTCTTTCAGGTCCTTAGCTCATTTATAATTATTTTTTGTTTGTTGGTTTTGTTTTTTGCCATTGAGTTGTAGGTGTTTATTTTGTATTTTATATATAAATTTTTAATCAGATATATAGTTTGTAAATATTTCCTCCCATTCTGTAGGTTGTCTTTTCACTTTGTTGATTGCTTCCTTTTCAGTGCAGAAAATTTTTAGTTTGAGGTAGTTACACTTGGCTATTTTTTCTTTTGTTTTCTGTGCTTTTGGTGTCATGTTCAAGGAATCATTGCCAAGACCAATGTCAAAAAGCTTTTGTACTACTTGTTTCTCTAGACATTTTACAGTGTTAGGTCTTATTTTTAAATCTTGTATCCATTTTGATTTGATTGTTTGTGTGGTTTAAGGTAGGATTCTAATTTAATTCTTTTGTACGTGGATATCTAGCTTTCCCACCATCCTTTATTGGAGAGACTTACTGTAAGGACAGGAAAAAGGCATTTCTTTTTCTTTTCTGTGGCCTTCTGCAATTCATGAGAAGCACCTGGCAATTAAAGCCCAAGATCTTCAGCTCTTCTGATTCAAACAGCTTGGCAGGACAGGATAAGCTACTCTGGAGGCTACATTCTTGCATTTCCCTCCTCTCTGCTGTTTTCACAAGTCAGGGATAATTCCCAGGAAGGAGTCTCTAGTTAGCAGAAAGTTCCCTTACCACCTCCCCTTCCAATAAGCCTCTTTTGAACTCTTCATAACTTTTGCTCTCAGCATGTTCTACGGGATTGGAGAAAATACTGCTAAGACACCTCCTTTGGACTGTCTCCTAAAAAGCAAACCAACTAAATTTTCAAGACAATCCCAGATACCTCTTCAACCTCAACAGAATTCCCCTCCCTTCATTGTCACTTTGCAATAACCTCTGCTTAAAAGAGCAGGACACCTTTTATTCCCTGCCTTGTATTGACTAGCAGTACTTGACCTTTTCCCTTCCTGGAAAGTAAATAAAATTTCTCTTTGCATCTCTTCTTTTAGTTGTGAATTCTTTCACAGCCAATGTCACCAGCCTAATCTTAACACTTACCCTTTCCCCTTGAGTATTCCTTGTACCCTTATTGAATATCAGTTAATTGTATGTTAAGGTTTATTTCTGGCCTCTCAGTTCTGTTGCATTGGTCTATGTGTCTGTCTTTATGAAGTACCATACTGCTTTCATTACTGTAGCTTAGTAATATATTTTGAAATCAGGAAGTGTGAGGTCTCCAGCTTTGTTCTTCTTTCTTAATCTTACTTTGACTATTCTGGTTTATAGTTATTGCTTTTTGTAATTCCATATACATTTTAATATTGCTTTCTCTCTTTCTGTGTAAAATACCACTTAAATTTTGATGGGGGAAGAATAAAATATGTAGGTTGATTTGAGTAGTATGAACATATTAAAAAATATCAAATGCCCAAAAACTTAGTTCCTTTTATTGGAGAATGATATTAGAAAGCAAGATCTAGGGACTAGGTATGCTCATTGCTAATGGGATATAATTTCTTATAGACATTATTAGCTGACAGAACAAGGAAAGATATTTGTGTACATTATATGTAAATATAATATATAATTTTCATATTTAACCATGTGTATAATGAGCTAATTATGAGTTTAAAATGACCAATGCTGGTCCATTACTGCAGACCTAGTCCTTTCCCCTTGATTATTTGTACTCTCATTCCATCAGTGAAAAATCTGATACCCATCATCTACCATCCATTTCCTTAACTGTTCAATTCTACTAAACATGTACATGGTATTGTAATTGTTAACCCATACCTAAGGTGACCAGACGTCCCGCTTTTGGCGGGACAGTCCCGATTTTTAACAATTTGTCCCGCATCCCGCGGTGTTTTAAAAATGTCCCGATTTTTGGAAAGAATGCACGACAAGCTAGGGAACGGCGGGAGAACGGGAAGGGAATATACGGTTTTCACCGGCCAAGTGGCTACTTAGCCAGGATATGAGTTTTATATTATTTTTGTTAATTTTATAATGTTAAACTTTAATAATAACAAATAATTGTTAAGAACTGATATATTGAGAACTGCTTATCAAAGTTCGCATTGATGATCAGTTGTTAGAATTCGACCACCATTGTTTGGACTTAATGAACAATGGCATTTTTTGGGATTGGCAACGACAAAAACATTTTGTAACTGTCTCTCAGATGATACACATCGTACTGCGTGCTAGTAAGCTAGTTAAACAAGTGATGTCATTACAAATCAGCTATTCAGATAATTTAGGTAAGTAATTTATTTATTTATTTCATAAATACATAAATTTTCTTGAATTTAGCAGACAGTACTCGTATTATTTATATTTTATAGTGGCGGCAAAAAGTCTAGCACCAGTCTTGAAAGTGACACTTATGACTTACGTTACGGCAAATTCAGAGGAAAAATAATACAAGTTAGTATTGTTATTATTTAGAAAGAAATATAGGATTAAAATTAAAATAATTTTAAAATATAGTTACTTTATAACAATCAAATTAATTTAATTTATAAACTAACAATAAAATATGTTCATGTAATTATGTACCTACTTACTGTGTTTTTAAGCAATATGTATATAATTTATAATTTAATTTTTAATTAATTTTTTTAGATTTTTAACATAATGAGTAAGAAAAGAGGATGCAAATTCAATGATGATCTAAGAAGTGAATTTCCTTTTATTAAAAAAACCAAAAGCGATTACAATATAGACCAAATTTTTAATCAAGAAACCCCCCCCCTCCACCTCCCCCACCCCCTACCCCTAGTCAATGGTGTCCCGCTTTACCAATGTTAAAATCTGGTCACCTTACCCATACCCCTAATGGAAACAACTTTACCAACTAGAGTTCAGTGCTTATATGAAGTTCATTGAGTCATCAGAATCCATTAATTTCCCCTACTTCTTCAGTGTGGTTGTTTCACACAATTATAATAGAGTTAAATTATTTTGTCATATTCTGTGAAGGATCCCTTAGTTTGCTATTTTTTATTTGTATGTATTAAATTTTATTCTTTTTTCTGTAAAGTTCGATGGACTTTGACAAATGCATCACTTCATTTATTCACCATTACTATGTTATACAAAATATTTTCACTACCCTGAAAATATTTTCTCTGTTTCATTGTTCAAATTATTTTTTAATCTTTTTAACAAGCACACAATCATACAGGGACATAAATGCAAAAAGTATTTAGGGAGGAGTTTATAGAAGGATTTTACATTGAAGGATTATTGGAAATAATACCAATCAAATACGTTGTAGTCCAATTCCCTTAGAAAACCAATCAAATTCCTTTTAGAATTAATTCTTATGGATTTGGGAGCTATTAAAGTTTTGGAAAGTACATTCTTCAGTCTATAAAACCTTTAAGATATAGTTAGTCTAAATTCCCCAAATATACAAAGCCTCTGAATAATATAATTAAATACTGACAGGAATCTGGAATTGTATTTCTTTCTGAAGAAGATGACAATGAGTCATTCTCCTGTGAATTTCTAACATTCTTAAATCATTATAGATAAATATCACATTTTTGTGATGTTTTCATTTATAATTCTGTCAATTAGCGCTGTTCAGAAATGCACTAAATGGTCTCCAAGTGGCTTAGAAGAGTTAATGTTTCCCTAAATGCTTAATTTGCTACTCAAGATTGACAGAGACTCAGAGGCAAACAAATACCAATAGCATTTCATAACACTGAAATAAAGTGAAAAAGAATCTAAGCATTTTCTGTCATCTCTTCAGGGCATTATTTCCATCTACTGTTCACCTGCTCTAATTATCCTGGCAGCTCACTGAAATTACATTTTTTTTCTGCTGCTAACAAGATGAGCCAGATTTTCTCCAGTGCCAAAGACACAGTATCATCAACAAAATAGTCTTGATGATACCCTAGTGGCTTCAAAGTGTTAATCCATCTCACTGGATGCTTATCTAGGTTCTAAGGAATGGCATGCTCCAGGGAGAATTTGGCTCAATGAGAGATGGCTTTAGCACACAAGCAACAGTACAGTTCAATTTCCTTCTCTTATATTTAGATTAGGTAAACATTGGCTAAGATTTTGAAGCAAACATAGCCCCATGCCTGCTGTTCATGTTGGTCTCTTTTCAGGTCAATTAGTGCCTTCTAAATTCTTGAAGCAGGTGCTGATCTGGTACTTAAGATGCTAGGACATTTGGCACAATTTCTCTGTAAAGGGAAGTTGGAAATACTTTGTATTAAGAGTTTAACAGGATAGATGAATACACAAACATATGTTTTCCTTATTAGCCTTAAATTGCTTTTATAAGAAATATATTAAAAATTTAACTATACCTTAGAACCAGCTTAAGCAGCTTTCCTCTTGAACAGAAAACACAGGACTAGCACATCTTGGTTTGCTTCTCCATATTAATTTTTTTTTTTATTTCTAATTTAATTTTTAATTTATTAACGCCTGTAAATTGGTGAGTAAAACCCAGTGTTTTCTCCAATATGGATTCTACCTTTTGCATTTTAGAAGAGTTCTCTGTGAACAAATCTGTATTTCAGAGATGATTTTGAAAGAAAAAAGGAAAGAAAAACACTGCATGAATAACTAATTGCACTTCATTTGCATGTAATGATCCACTAACTATCCATGGAAAATGTACTAAAGTTTGGTGTTGAATAGAAGACTACAACATAGGCCCTGGATGTTAGGCATTAAAAATTTAGGAGGGGAGGTATAAACAAATTATAATACCCTGTGAGAACCCCAGGCAGCTATAATAATACCCATGGAAATTAATTATATGAGGGAACAATCAATTCTGTCAGGTTTATATACTAGATGAGCTTTCTGAAAAAGATTATACCTGAGCTAGATTAGGAAATGTGAAATTTGAGTTTTTAAGAATATAAGAGTGAAAAGACAGTCTGGACAGAAAAAAAAAAACAAATTCAAAAACAGGAAGAAAGTGTCACTTGCCTGGAGAGAATAAAAGCTGTAGAGTGCTATTGGCATAAAATCAGGAAGATAGCTCAACAGTCTGGGAATTGAGACTAGAAATTTCAGGGCTAAACAATGACATGACTCACATAACATTTAACCAGCTTGCTTTTCCTGTGAGTCAGCTGTTCCCATAAATCAGCATGCAAGTATAACCTGAGAGAGTGTGTTAAAAATCCAAATCCTGGAAATCACATCCCCCAAATCCTCACTGAGAAGGTCTGGTTAAAATCCACCATTCTGAATCTCTATCAGGCCTTACAGATTATTTTACAGGTTATTTTAAGACTACCCCATTGTTTGATAAACAGGTTAGTAAATGATGAAGACAGCAATATATATACCGCACAGAGGATGATAGAAGCTAAAATAAAGGAGACCAATAAAATTTGTTAATTTGTTCACTTAACATGCATTGAATATTAAGTATGTCCCAACATCTGTTCTGGACATTGTGTGTGTGTGTGTGTGTGTGTGTGTGTGTGTGTGTGTGTGTGTGTGTAAAAAACAATGAGATAGGTAGTTTTTCAAAGTCCACACAGCTATTTTTTTATGCATTCTAGTGCTCATGAGGTGCCAAAAGCTGAACAATTAGAATGAACTGGAGCCATGAACGCAGGAATAATAGGACTTCGCGCCTCATTACTGGGAAAGGAGACTAAGAGAATGGTTTAGAAGTTCTGTGAAGGCTTCTGGTTGAACTGGCAATCCATAATCCAAATAAGAAATAAATAAAGAAAAGGATTGATCAGATGAATTAGTTGAAGACAATAAAAAGTGCAGTTTTGGGTGCTTATGGGGGTCATATATATGTAACCATTTGTTTTCTTTACCATTGAGAATTAAACACTCTTACTCTAAAAGGTTACAGCAGATTGTCACCAGGGAAAATGGGCGAAGTTGAGAGAAAAGAATTTCAAGAACTCATGTGTGGGAGAAGTTTAAGAATAATAGAGAGATTTTTCAGGTGAAAATAAATAATATGCCCTTGGGGACGTAGAGGGTGGGTAGGCTTCAGTACCAACTGCTCTGAGGTCCTTGCTAATCCTCCATTTATTTTCCTGGTTTGGAGAACAAGCAGGTTGCTTTTCAGGCTGTCCAACCTGTGTTCTGGGTTTTCCCGGGGCAGTACTGGACCCTCCCTCTATCTGATCCCTTTCCTGAATCTTCCAGTTTTTGTGCTCTTATCCTATCTGGCTACTTTCCTGGATTTTCCAGGCTAGCCTTCTCTTCTTTGTGGTCTCCATTTTGACTCCTACTGAGCATGCCTCATAATTCTGCCTCATCACCTGGCTTCTGTGCAAAGTCCAGCAAAGGAATCCCCCCTCCCACCCTCTTTATGTCTCCCTCTGATCATCAGGGTGAACAGGCTGATTGTTCCCTGGGGACATTTGAAAGCAGGTCTTTCTTGCCTGCTGGGGATGAAGGTCTCTTTGGCTAAGGATGGAGTGGTCCCTGGGGATTCTGGGGAGCTGTCATTCCCTGACTTAATTAAGCTTATCCAGCTTTCTCTCCTCTCTTTTGTTAATACCTAACTAGCTGCCAATTAACACAGGCATATTCATTGTTATCAAGTAACTGAGCACAGACCATAGATTTCTAATGATAGTCTTTGTTTTTCCTTCTAGTGAGAAAATATACCAGTTCTGTTTTTATTACTATGAATGATTTCAGAAATTATTTTTTATGAATTAATAAATTATAAACTTAGAAAACAGTTTTTTTTATTTTTATACTAGGTGTACCAGTTAATAACGCGGATTTTTTTCAATAGATGGAGTTACACATATGTTGATATATATGCAGTTTGATATGTATGCTATTTTATTGTATTGACAGCAAACTTAAAAACTTCATATGTCAAATTTGCTGAAGATGTTAATATCATAAATATTTTTACGCTTAAAAATGTCGAATTTCGTGCCCAAAAAAAGACCACTTGCAGGAAGTTTTAATTCATTACTTTATTTTGAAGAAAAAGTTATTGTATACTTCAGGAAGCTTATGGTGAACATATTCAATCTCAAGATACTTGTGAACGTTGGTTTAAACACTTTAAAAGTGATGATTTCTATGTGAAAGACAAAGAACGTTCAGGTCAACCAAAAAAGTTTGAAGACCAACAATCACAAGCATTATTGGATGAAGATGCGTGTCAAACTCAAAAACAACTTGCAGAAAGATTAAACGTTGCTCAGCAAACGATTTCCAATTGTTTACAAGCAACAGGAAAGATTTTCAAGGACGGAAAATGGGTGCCACATCAACTGAACAAAAGGCAAATGGAAAACTGAAAAGTCATCAGTAAAATGTTGCTTCAATGACATGAAAGAAAGTCTTTTTTGCATTGAATTGTGACTGGCGATGAAAAGTGGAATTATTTTGAGAATCCCAAATGCACAAAATCATGGGTTGATCCAGGTCAACCATCAACATCGACTGCAAGGCGAAATCGCTTTTGAAAGAAGACAATGTTCGGTGTTTGGTGGAATCAGGAAGGTGTAGTGTATTATGAGCTTTTAAAACCAGGTGAAATCGTTAATACTGATTGCTACCAATAACAAATAATCAATTTGAAACATGCTTTGATCATGAAATGACCAGAATGGGCCAGAAGACACCGCAAAGTAATTTTGTTTCATTATGATGCACCATCACACACTTCAAAACCAGTTAAAGACACGTTAAGAGATCTTGTCTGGGAAGTATTAACCCACCTGCTGTATTCAGCAGACCTTGCTCCTTCAGATTATCACTTGTTCCTATTGATGGCACACACACTTTCTTTTTTTTTTATCTTTATTGTTCAGATTATTGTAGATGCTCCTCTTTTTTCCCTCCATAGCTTCCCTCCACCAGGTTCCCACCCCACCCCAGAACCTTGCCCCCTCTCCCTACTGTACTAATCCATAGGTGTAAGATTTTTGTCCAATCTCTTCCCATACCCACCACACCACTTTCCCCATGAGAATTGTCAGTCCATTCCCTTTCCATGCCCCTGATTCTATTATATTCACCAGTTTATTCTGTTCATCAGATTTTTTTATTCACTTGATTTTTAGATTCACTTGTTGATAGATATGTATTTGTTTTTCATAATTTTTATCTTTACCTTTTTCTTCTTCCTCTTCTTAAAGAATACATTTCAGTATTTCGTATAATACTGGTTTGGTGGTGATGAACTCCTTTAGCTTTTTCTTATCTGTGAAGCTCTTTATCTGCCCTTCAATTCTGAATGATAGCTTTGCTGGGTAGAGTAATCTTGGTTGTAGGTTCTTGCTATTCATCACTTTAATATTCCTTGCAACTCCCTTCTGGTCTGCATAGTTTCTGTTGAGAAATCAGCTGACAGTCATATGGGTGCTCCCTTGTAGGTAACTAACTATTTTTCTCTTGCTGCTTTTAATATTCTCTCTTTGTCTTTTGCCCTTGGCATTTTAATTATGATGTGTCTTGGTGTGGTCCTCTTTGGATTCCTTTTGTTTGGGGTTCTGTGTTCTTCCAGGACTTGTAAGTCTATTTCTTTCACCAGGTGGGGGAAGTTTTCTGTCATTATTTCTTCAAATAGGTTTTCAATATCTTGCTCTCTCTCTTCTTCTGGCACTCCCATAATTCATATGTTGGTACGCTTGAAGTTATCCCAGAGGCTTCTTACACTATCTTCATATTTTTGGATTATTTTTTCTTTTTGCTCTTCTGGTTGGGTGTGTTTTGCTTTCTCATACTTCAAATCTTTGACTTGATTCTTGGGATCCTCTAGTCTACTGTTGAATTTCTGTATATTCTTTATTTCAGTCAGTGTATGCTTAATTTCTGACTGTTCCTTTTCCATTATTTTGGCATTCTCACTAAGATCCTTGAAGGTCTCACTAAGTTTCTTGGAGGTTTCTATAAGATTCTTGAAAAACCTTTTAACTGGTTTTGAACTCTATATCCAGTATTTTGCTTTCTTCCATTTCTTTCATTTGTGACCTGTTTCTTTGTCTCTGGATTTTTGCTGCTTCCCTGTGTTGATAGAGTGGCCTTGTGTGGTAGGTGTCCTATAGGGCCCAGTGGCTCAGCCTTCCCAATCACCTGAGGTGGACACTCTTGGTGTACCCCTTTGTGGGCTGTGTGCACAGTCTTGTTGTAGTTAACCCTTGATTGCTGTTAGTATCACTGGGAGGAATTGACCTCCAGGCCAATTGGCTGTGAGGACCAGCTGTGTCTACAATGGAAGAGCTGTTGAGCAGGAGACACCCTTATGGGGCAGTACTTGCTTCAGTGGGGCTTTGGTGCTCACTGAGTCTGCCCCTTTAGTGTGTCTGCCCCTTTAGTGTGGATATGAAGAGTTGTAATCTGGTATGGTCTCACACTAACCATTGGGTACTGGCTCTTGGACCTCCAAGGAGGTGCAAAGTCAGCCACTGCCTGGGGCCACCCAGCAGAAGCTACAGAGAGATCTGCAGATTCTTCCTCTTTGTATCAGGTTTGGAAGTGTCCAGACAAGGCCTAGCTTTGAAGCAAGGTAGGCTGCTGCTGGGCCTTGGGCCTTCTTTTTGTAGCTTTGGGGCTCCCTGACCCAGCTACTACATGTTTTACAGGTTTTAGGCTGAGACAGGATAGGCCATTCATATGCAAAAGCCACTGTGCACAGCTTGGGTGAGGTTGTAAATTGGCTGGGGCAGGGTCTCAGGGTATCACCAAGGCAGAGCCAACTGCAATGGCTTCCAGTCAGCCCTGCACCAAAGAGGTAACTGTTCCCCTGCAGGAACAGTTACCGTTGCCAGTACCCCATCTGAGAGAAAGCCGCCCTCATGTTCTGGCCCGATGTCAGACAGTCCAGTTTCTCCCCGTATATGTCTGGGTCCCCAGAGTCTTGCCCAGAACTGGAGTTCAGAGCAATCGGGAGCTTGTATCTCCCTCCTGATTAAAAAAAGCAACGGGCCCAATTGCCAGCCCATTCTGCATGTGCCTCCATACCTCTTACCAGTCTCAATGTGCTTTCTTCTTTACTTCTAGTTGTAGAACGTCCACTCAGCCAGCTTTCCCACTGTTCCAGATGATAGTTATTCTGTCTTTTAGTTGTAATTTTGATGTGGTTATGAGAGGCAGCAAGTACAGGTGTTTACCTATGCTGACATCTTGGTTCTCTGGCACATGCACTTTTTGAGCAGCACTTCAAAACATACCAAGAAATTGAAAATTGAGTATCTGAATGGTTTGCCTCAAAACAAGGAAAGTTCTATTGGGATGGTATCCACAAATTACCTGAAAGATGGGAGAAATATGTAGCTAGCAATGGACATTACTTTGAATAAAGCACTTTTGATGTTTCTCTTTAAATTATCATGTTTTCTTTGATTACAAAATCTGATGTTATTAACCAGTACACCTAGTACTTTCCAGTTCACTTAAGCCTAAATGAGAACTGAAGGGTAGTCTTGGTCCTGAACATTGCTTCTGCAGTACTGCCTCAGCCACTCTCCCCCCATTAACATGTCACCCAGCATAGCTTATGGCCTCTCCCTGCCTTCACTGACCAGTTACTCTTTCCCTTTTCTCATCCTTTAAATCTAGCAGATAAAATGGGAAGCTTTTCCAAGGAATCAATGGTATTGTAACAAATGAAAGTAATAATGAATGAAGATAATTTTAGGGTATCAAGAATAACGATTTTGGAAGATAACTGGCGTAAAGATAAGCAGAGAAAAGGAAATTTTCTGGACCTACATGTAAAACACTGCAAAATTTCACAATATGCCTTGTTGTTTTATTTAATTTATTTTTATTGTTGACAGTATTACAGATGTTCCCTTATCCACCTTTGCTCCCTTCTATCCAGCCACCGCCCCACCCCAGTCCTTCACCACCCTATTGTCTGTGTCCATGGGCTATGCATAGAATTTATGGGCAGGGACTTCTCACATTCAAACTGTAGGCATTGATCATAAACTTCTCTCTATAAGAAGTAGTAGCTCTTAGGTTTTTATCTTGGTTACTGAAACTCACTTATTTGTAAAGAGAATGAAATATTCTACTGCTTTATAGTTATTTTTATAATTCTGTACTTGTCACATAATTGAAATAGGCTTATATTTAGATATATAGATTTAGATATCTAGATCTAGAGAAAAGATTTGCAAAACTACCAAACTTTAAATTGTTGCCTTATGGAGTTCTTGGCCTTCCAAGGATGTACACACCTTCTATTTCCCTGGTGCTTTCTGCATCATTTTGTGAGACTTTATATTTTTATTTAGTTGTCCTTTATTCTGGCAGAGAAACTAGATTTTTTTTACTTAGATATAATAATACTAGCTTAATAACAGTTAATATTTATTGAATATTTTCTGTGAACTAAATGTTCTAAATTCTAAGTGACTAATACACATTAGCTCTCTTCCTGTTATCCTATATAATAAAAGCCTAATATGCTAAGTGTCCAGTCGTCTGGTCATCTGTTCAACCAATCAAAGCGTAATATGCTAATGATATGCTAAGGACACTCAACCACTCACTATGATGTGCACTGATCACCAGGGGGCAGATGATCCGACTGGTAGGTTAACTTGCTGCTGGGGTCTGGCCGATCGGGACTGAGTGAGATGGGCCGACTAAGCCCTGGAGCCCTCCCATGGTCTCTCCCTGGCTGGCCAACCTCCTGCATCCCTCCCCGGCCTTGATCGTGCATCAGTGGGGTCCCTCAGCCTGGCCTGAGCCCTCTTTCAATCCAGGCTGAGGGACGCTCCCCTCCAAGTGCACAAATTCTGTGCACCAGGCCTCTAGTAAATAACATAAAGAAACAGGCACTATTATCAACTCTCTGTTACAGGCAGAAACCTAAAATTGAAGTGGCTGCTTTTCATTGTCATCACTTCTGAAGCTTCACAGATTACTTCACTCTGTTAATTTACTACTCCTCCAACTGCTTTCTAATTTAGAAAAGTTTGTTGACATTTCTTATCTGCTGTTACCTTGTCATTCACTCTATACTTGTGTTACCAGAGAAAAATGTGCCTTGTCTTCCCTTGCTGCTAGTTGCAGTGGGGTCCTTGGGGTACTGCTGAAATAAACATTTCCAAAGGCCCTTACAGGAGGATGAGATATGGTAGAAAGCTTTATTTCCATGGAATTACATCCCTGGGTTTGAAAAATCCAATTTCCCTTAGTCCAGTCATAAAAGAAGTGTAGCTGGGTTTTCAATAAAGCTAAAAGCAAAGCCAGTGTCTAGAGTTTCTTTTCCATATTGGACACAGGTCCAGTACAGCATCAGGTTCGTTGCATCCATTAGTCCACTGCATGTGGGGTTCTGCATGGCCATTCACCACACTGGAGAATGCCAGGAAGCCAAGTGTGAGCCCTGAACCATATGTACTAAAAGGAACCAAGAGTATAAGAGTATGGACTTCTTTGTTCAGGAAATTACGTATTCCCAAATCTTCACACGCTTGCAGTGGCCACACCCATTCTGACCAACCATTTCTTTTCTCAGTGTGACAGACAAACAAGTATCTTCCCTATGTCATCCCAACTTTACTGGGCATGTGTCTACTTTCCCTATGTGGTTCCCTCCCCCAGTGTTTTGCAGGGAGCATGCCTATAATATCTGGCCTTCCCTTTTCTCCATTCCTGTTATTAATAACTAGTTAATTACAATGGTATCACTTGTATATGATTATGTTTTTACTCCAATTGCTGTGGATAGAAAGCTTTATTGTTTTTAGTTATTATTTTTCTTTCAGGCATGCCTTTACAATGGTGACAGTGATTATGAATTTGCTTAAAGGATTTTGTACCAGGCTTCTCAAGAACTGGAAGTTACTAGAGCCTTGTTTCTAGCTGGATTCCTGTCTTAACCAAATGGCCCTTGGATAAAGGAGATTTTACTTCCATTAAAAAATGAACTGATATTGGTTAGATCAGTGGTTCTCAACCTTTCTAATGCTGTGACCCTTTAATACAGTTCCTCATGTTGTGGTGACCCCCAACCATAAAATTATTTTCGTTGCTACTTCATAACTGTAATTTGCTACTGTCGCAACCCACGGATTGAGAACCACTAACAGGGTCACCTAAGACCATCGGAAAACACAGATATTTACATTATGATTCATAACAGTAGCAAAATTACAGTTATGAAGTAGCAACGAAAATAATTTTATGGTTGGGGGTCACCACAACATGAGGAACTGTATTAAAGGGTCGTGGCATTAGAAAGGTTGAGAACCACTGAGTTAGATGGAGACACTTTGAGAGAGACATGATGAGGACAGATGTGTTCAAGTACAAGAATATTGATAGAAGATTTGAAGAGTTCAGATCCAAAAATAATCATTAGGTTATTGTGAAGGAAATAAAAACAATAAACTAGGATGAGGGCATGACTCCTCACATTGATTTTGTTTTGATTTAATTTTTTTTTTCATAAGCTCACCTTAGAAGAATGATAGTGAAATAAGCTAGAGAAGATTGGAGAAGAAATAGTATATTACACTAACTAAAGAATTTTTGCAGTGAAGTATATGCATCTTGGAATCAAACCACTATCTAATTAAAATTAATCCAAAGACTTTAAGGAGTCATCTGTTAAAATTAATGACAGTGGATATAATCATTTAGACTTGTAAAATGAGAGTTTACAACCTAGAATATGTATACATGTTTTTTTCTGGTCTTAAAGAGAAATTTTTAAATTTCCTCTCAGACTATCAAACTAAGATTTATCTTATTTATATGTTAGATTATTTTTATACACACAATATATGAGTGATTAGGGTATCTTAACTATAACCCATTGGTCTCATATGACTATTTACCATTACCATTGCCTTCCCAGTTACTCATTTTCTCTTTTTTTAATATATTTTTTATTGATTTTTTACAGAGAGGAAGGGAGAGGGATAGAGAGTTAGAAACATAGATTAGATGCCTCCTGCACACCTCCTACTGGGGATGTGCCCCCAACCAAGGTACATGTCCTTGACCAGAATCAAACCTGGGACCTTTCAGTCCGCAGGCCGACGCTCTATCCACTGAGACAAACCAGTTAGGGCGCCAGTTATTCTTTCTCAATGGAGCCTACCAAAAATATTTTCCCTTCCCCCCCGCCCCCCCAGCAACCCAACCACTTAGGTTTTAAATAAATTAATTTCATAATAAGTTACCCTGTTGTTTTTTTCCTTTCACTTTCCTGAATTTTTCATATGTGTGATTTTTTTCCTTCAGTCATTTGAAAATCTAAATATTATTTTGTTTCTTTTAGTGGGTAACTTAATTTCATATCAATTTTTACATATTTATCACTATCTAAACTCTCTTCTGATTAAGAATGATTACTTAACATTCCTTTATTCCACTGAAACTTCCATGTTTCATTTTTGTATTATTAATGAAGTCATTAGATTTTATTAAGCTTTTTGACAAACTTCATGATCAACAAATCAGACAGAGCCTCTGCCTTTATTTTATTTAGACTTTAATATAAGAGAGAATATTTACATGCATTTTTTTAAAAGCATTGTAAGTTGTTATGTACGTGGAAGGGAATAAATAATGAAGTGTGATAAAGTAAATAGGGTGACCAAATTTAGATGTTTCTCATAAATGTATCTATTAAAATGTGTTAAAAGTAAATTTTAGCACATTGTATTACCACTGGAATATTAATTATATTCCTAACTCTTATTCTAAATCAGAGTATAATAAATAATTTTAATGCTATTTTCATTACATTTATTTTGGCTCCACCATTTATCTGCTTAATTTTGACAATAGACACTATTACTAAAAAACATATTAACTCCCAAGGTTTCTTAAGTTTAGTTAGCCAGAGGGATTGCAACCTAAGTACAGTGTTATAAACAATTCACTTGGGCATCTTCTGTCATGTCGGTGAGCAATTCCTGAACGCAGGGAAGTTGGCTGGTTCTACACTGCTAGGCACATTCCCACTGGATGTCTGCTGTCGTCTAAGGCTCTCCGTGTGCAGCCCAGCTAGGATGTACCACTCTGACTAAAATGACATTTGGCAGCAATACATGCTGAGGCCTGTTTGGGAGAAACTATGTTAAATTGGCTAACTTGCTCCTTTGTGCTCAGCAGGAAACAGTAGTAATATCTCTTCATGTTTAACCAAAGATCACTATCTAAACTCTCTTCTGAGTACTACAACCCTCTCTCAGATAATGATTGAAATATACAAAAGCCCTCCACAATTTACAACATCAAATCAGTTGTGTCTACTATAAGGAATAATCAATATGATACTGAAGGGGAAATAATAGGAAGTTCCTTAATCTGAAGCTTTTTCCAAAAGAGTTTTCATTCCTTACCTACCTTGTGCAAAATCTCATCATGGGCAACCTCATATTTATGATAATATTTAACCTTCAAAAATTAAATCCTCATAGGATAGGAATCATTACCTTTTTAAAATGCAACAAATGGTAGCATAATATGAAAAAAACTTAGCATGGGAATTAAGGAACATGGTTCCAGTCATTAGTCTGCTACTTAGTAGCTATGCAATAATGGGCAATTGACCTAAAGCTCTTTATTCATTTGAAAAATATGGCTAAGAGTATCTGCATCACAAGAATTTTTGAAGATTAAATATTATCACAAATATCAGGCCGCCCATGATGAGATTTCGCATAAGGTAGGCATTTAGTACATTTTAGTTGCCTTCTTTTCTGGATATCTTATTGAAGAGTTGCATGATTTTAAGTTCTTGGATATCTGTTTTTCCATTTAAAATTAAAGGGTGAATTAAACATTTTTCTGCTTTAGAATTCCTAGTTCTTAATAAGGAAAAGCTTCTAACAGAGTTGACCGTTTATTAAGAGAACTGCCTCAAAAAGTAATCAATGCCCCATCCCTGTAACTTCATCAACAGAAGACATCTAATACAGAGTTCTATTTAGAGAAAAGTTTATAAATTGACAGACAGTAGATGCATTGTATTTGTTTTTTTTTAATTACTTTATTGATTAAGGTATCACGTATTTGTCATCAACCCCCCCATTCCCATCCCAACCCCCCCCACACTCATCCCCCCATCCCCCTGTTGTCCGTGATCACTGGTTAGGCTCATATGCAAGCGCACAAGTCCTTTGGTTGATCTATCTCCCTTGTCCCCACCCTCCACTACCTTCCCTCTGAGGTCTGACAGTCTGATCAATGCTGTTCTTGTTTTTCTGTCTATGTTGTTCATCATTTCCCCTAGATGAGTGAGCTCATGTGATACTAGGAATATACTTATAGGAACTGAAAATGAGACAAGCAATAATGGTTATGCTGAGAGATAAATGAATCAGTCTATAGTGAGTTTCTTTCTGGGCCAACAGTTCTTTTGAGTCCCGATTTCTATATCCAACAGTTGTTTATGTGTACATAACAGCAACGATATTTCAGTTCTGGATGGTGGACAAATGGTGGTAATGCAGATCCGACCCTCTCTGGTTTGGTCCTGGGCAATCTGCAGTGACGCACATCTGCTGACTGCTAGTATGGCAAGGCATGGTCTGCGTCTTCCATTTCTGGACTGTTTCTCTTCTGTCTTCATGGCTGGAGCACTTCTGTCAATTCCTCTCTGTTGCAGGAATCCACATGGTCTCGGAGTTGTTTTCTGAAAATATACAAACATATTCTTGACCAAAAGTTAATAAAGGAATATTTTCTATAAATTTGACTTGCGATGCTTTTTCATTTTTTTGCCCAAACGATTTTCCTTTGGCTTGTTTTGACACCATGTATGTTTTACCTGGGGCTCTTGCTGTTAGCATTACAAATGAAAGTTAATTTTCTAAAGTAAAAATTTTCTAGATGTAATTTATTTACAGGATATTTTTCCTTACATGATATTCTTTTACTATCCCCCCTTTTTAGGTTTAAATATTGGGAAGCTTTTGGAAATTTTATGCTGTAATCTTGATAGCTTTTAAATTTTACTTTTTTGCACTAAAATGTGACTGCTTTAGGTTCATTATATGTTACGCAATTTTACCATGAGATGAACTACCAATAAAAATTTTAGTTAACACTTTAGGAACAGCTTTTTTGTCCAGTACAATTTATTTTTCTAGAGTATTTGCGATGCATTGCATTTGAACTGTATGGTTACTTTTTTAAAAAGTAGGTCATACTTACACAATTTGTGATTTCAAAATTAAAAAGAGAACCAAGATTTTCTGGTTTCTCTTCACAAATAGTAGCACCGGATTTACTTGTTTTATTAAAATGAATGGCAACATTCAGCTGGAGTAGGGTCATTTGTCTATAATTTTTTGTGTAATAAATTTTTTTTTCTTTATTGATTAAGGTATTACATATGTGTCCTTATCCCCCCATTGCCACCCCGCCCCCCTGAGTGGATCTATAATTTTTCAGAAACCTCATTAGTTCTCATGGTGTCTTCAAATCTTACTCTTTTATATGACTTGTCTGCATCCAATAGAAATTTAAATTTGTTACCACCAGTCTAAAGATTTAGGGAGAAGACCTAAAAATCTTCTTGACTCCAAATTTCCATTCTGCATAAGAATTTGTAAAATATAGCTTGTGACAATAACATCAAATAATTATTTCAAAATGTTAGATTACTTAAAAACATTTAAAGGTGTACTTATCTATAACTTGGTCATATTAAAGTGATTTTATAGTTTTTGTTTTTTTTTTAGGACATGAAATGTCAATTGAGAGAACACTGACACCTAATAGCTACATAATCTGAAGATAAAATATATTGGAAACATTTTCTTTAAGTGCAGACATTGAACTTTCAAACCTAAATTTTTGAAGTGAAAGAAAATATTGGCCATAATGTATAATTTTTTTAATTTGTACATATCCACAAATGTAGCTCCTCTAAATTTCCTATCTAAACATTTAGAAATAATGTTATGTTCTTCCAAACTTCCACACTAATTAAACTTTCTATGTCCATGATTTCCAATCTTCAGGGATTCGTTTTTGAATCTCTGTAACAAATCAAATGGTTTGTTCTTCTTAGAGGAAGGTCTTATAACGTTTATATATTTTTTTTTTAGTGTGAATTACACCTGGTATAGTTAGTCACTCTATTGAGATGAAGAACATAAATATTACATTCCTCTGGGTTATTTCTTCCAGATGAAGGAACTTTCCCCTTTGAATTAGTTTCTGATGGAATACATTTAATGAGAAAAAAGTTTAACAAAATAAGTAAATACTGCATATGTATTTATGCAGTAAATATCAGTTGGTCTTGAAACCTATTGGACCTAAGTAAAAGAAAATTATTCAGTTACTTTCAAGTTAAATGAATTTTACCAAGTTTATCAAAGACTACCTCATATTCCTATTTCATTTCATTAACTTAATTTCCATATTTATTTAGAAAATTACTCAAGAACTATAGTACTGAGGAAGTAGTCAGGTATTTAGCAATCACCAGGAAGCTTTGCTGATTCATTTTCATATTATAACTCTGTGGGATTTTCATACTCAACTAATTGCATTGCACATTTGATGATTCAACTGCCAATTCCAGTGATACAGTTGAACACTTTGAAGTTACAGTTGCTGAGTTTTAAACTGCATTACAGGTTGTGTAGTTAAATTTTTCTGATTAGGTTGCCTGCCTTAATAATTGAGCTCTAAATATAGTACAATTTGTTAATCATGCCTTAGTCATTATTGACAGAAGTTGAATGTTTAACTATAGATTTTCTCATGTTCTAATCTCACTGCCTTACATTTAAAGTTAATGTAAATTTTAGAAGGAATTTTCAGTATCAAATTCTTAGCATGCCTTATATTGACTGTTTTGTAAAATGGAATTATTTTATAATTATAAATATAACACATAACATAAATTAACTTGTAAAATAAAATAAAATTGTTTTATCATTATAAAACAAATGTATTTATTTAAATATACTTTTGTGATATTTTTAATCTTCTATTTTCTCACCTCCCAAATGCATTTTATAATTGTCAACATACTATAAAATGTATCTTTCCTATGGATATGAAATAGATAATTTGTACATACCATGTATAAAATAGATAAGTGATAGTATGTACTAGTTATCTATTTTATTATTTTAGGCATATATGAGTATATATATATATATATATTTGATTTGTGATATACATTCACATTTATGATATTGGATAATATTATAGCAAAGTGTTTCTCCAAAGAAAAAAATAAATAATTTTGAGTCATCCAGTATTATACTCAATTACCTTACTCATAAATCATTTTCCTCAAAGTTTGCTTAGGATATAAATTTTCAGTTATGCATAATGAAAAGTTCTAGAGATCTTTTCTACAACATTGTACTTATAGTTAAAAATACTCTACTGAACACTTAAAAATTTGATAAGACAATAGATCTTATGTTATGCCTTTATTTTTTTGTTTTGCCATAATAAAAATATTAAAGATAAACTCTAAGAATTTCAGAGGGAATGAGTGTATATGTGGAGGGGGAGGGGAGATTAACCAAAGAACTCATAGGCATATGTGCATAATGCATGGACATAGACAATAGTGCAGTGAAGGCCTGGGGGGGGGATTGATGGTGGGGGGAGGTTGCAAGGGTGGAGTGGGATGGAGAGGTTTAATGAGCGGGAAAAGGGGGACATCTGTAATACTTTTAACAATAAAAGTAAATAAAGTTAAAACAAAAGAAATCAGAAAAAAATAAAAAGGAAGAAAGAATAAACACCACCTAATTGTAGCTACATTACCATAGAAATAGTAACACTCTCACTCAAATAATATTTTGGAGCATTTACTATGTCAGAGATGCTCAGACCGGCAAGAGTTATAGACAGAATAACAGTCATGTGATAGTTTTATAAGTGGGATATGCACACAGTTTCAGGAGCAGGGGTGTAAGGCAGGTTAAGAATTGATCCAGAGGTAGGGAGGCATAAACAGAGAATAATTGGAATTTACAAGGCATAATGGAGAAAGGGCCTTCCAAATAAAGAAAACAGCATGAGAGAAGGCAATGATGCCAAGGATTGTGGCAAATATGGGAACATCATGCTGCAAGCAAATTGTTGCTTTCCTATGTTTTCTTGCTTTAAAAAAAAAAATTTCAGAGAGAGGAAGGGAGAGAGAGCGAGTGAGAGAGAGACAGATTGATTTGAGAGAGAAACATCAATCGGATGTCACCCCAAACGAAATCCAATCCACAACCTAGGTATGTGCCCTGACTGGAATGGAACCCACAACCTTTTGGTGTACAGGATGCCATTCCAACAAACTTAGCTTCAGGGACAGGATGCTTCCCTATTCTTAAATTATACAGTGACTCCTATGGAACACAATAAGTTCTACTCTTTTTTAATAGGTATTTTCTCTCTAAAAATATCCTATCTGATAAAGGAGAATCATGCAAATTGACTGTACCTCTGCTACGTCCACAAGCCATGCCCACCAGCCAATCAGAAGCAAGTATGCAAATTAACCCAACAAATATGGCGGCTACAGAGCTGGAGCAAGCAGGAGGCTTGGGTTTCCCACAGCGATGGAGGAAGCCAAGCTTCCTGCCCACCCTGTCTTGCCCTGGCCTCCGCTCAAGGCTACGAAGTTTCAATTATAGAAGATAAGTAAATCCCAGATACCAGGGCCTCTGCTTGGGTTGCCGGGGAGTGTGACTGGCCTGCAAACCACCACAGGCCCCTCGCCCAGGCCGCCCCACACCCCAAGGGAACCCCCACCCTGATCCGGGACACCCTTCAGGGCAAACCAGCCGGCCCCCACCCATGCACCAGGCCTCTATCCTATCTAATAAAAGAGTAATATGCAAATTGACCATCATTCCAACGCACAAGATGGCTGCCCCCATGTGAACACAAAATGGCCACCACAAGATGGCCAGCATGGTAGGGCAGTTGGGAGGGACCAGGCCTACAAGGGAGGGCAGTTGTGGGTGATCAGGCCAGCAGAGGAGGGTAGTTGGGAGGGACCAGGCCTTCAGGGGAGGGTAGTTAGGGGTAATCAGGAAGGCAGGCAGGCGAGCAGTTGGGAGGCAGCAGTCCTGGATTGTGAGAGGGATGTCCCAGATTGGAGAGGGTGCAGGCTGGGCTGAGACACACACACCCCCATGCACGAATTTCGTGCACCAGGCCTCTAGTGTTTTTATATTATGACATAACTCAACTGACTAGTAAACTATCCAATACTTTAAAATAATAGAGTGCTTTACAATTTTCAAAAAAACCTAAATTTGTTCTAAAACTAAGTGAAGTGTGAAAGGTATTTTATTTTCAAAAATAGACACAGTCATAAGTGATCTGTTCAACCACATAAATCTAGTAAGTGACCAAGATTTGACACTTTAAAAAGACTCTGTTCGCCTGGGGAATACATGATATAGTAGAAACTAGAAGTTGTGAAATTGGATGGTTCCAGAGTAGAGTCCAAACTTTACTACTTACATGGTGTATAACCTCTAGTTACTTAAAGATCTCTGAGTTTGCCTTCTTATCTGTGAATTGATGGCAGCCACTGAGAGAATTAAAGGAAAACATATTTTTAGTCACTTGTCACATGTAGAGACCCAATTAGTAGTATTTCCATTCATGCACTGGTGGGGTCCCTTGGCCTGGCCTGTGGGGACCGGGCCAAAAGCAGCAGTCCAACATCCCCCAAGGGGTCCCAAATTGCAAGAGGGCACAGGCCAGACCAAGGGACCCCACCAGTGTACAACTGGGGCTGGGGAGGGACTGCGGAAAGGCTCCAGGGCATGTCTGGCCCATCTCACCCAGTCCCATTCGTCCAGACCTCAGCAGCAAGCTAACCTACCAGTTGGAGTGTCTGCCCCCTGGTGGTCAGTGCACATCATAGCGAATGGTCAAATGGTCGCTTAGGCTATTTTATATATACTAGTGGCACGGTGCATGAATTTGTGCACATTGAAAGGGAATTGATTAGAAGAAATATTTTAATATCACTATTTGCCCTTTCTCTCACAGTGTCAAGCCCCCACGGGGACACAGTGTCAAGTCCCCACCCACCCATGCATGCCTCACCATGCACGTAGCCCTGCCCACCTGCATGCGCCTGCCGCACACGCAGCCTCCTTGTGATTGGTCATTACAGCATGACGGTGTGATGGCCATAGGCTTTTTATGATATATGATAGATTAATCACAAAAAATATGTATTGCTAATTTTTTTCTTCTTTTGTTTTTCATTATAAGCAATCAGGCACTCATCAGAGAATAAAAACACCAGATAATGAAATTAACAGTTTTATTTCAAAGTGACCAATAATTTCACTCAAACAGTTAATAAAGAAATATTTCATATTAATAACAGATTATGAGAACAGTAACCAGAAATCTTACCTAATCTTGGATAGTTAATTTCATGTCATGGGCTTTAAATATCCTTAATAGAAGTAACTATTTAGACATTTTTGGTACTTAACAACATATATACTTGTATAATATTCAGGGAAATCAGAATATGCAAATATAACTACTAATATATTCATTTTAATCAGTAAAATATGCACAAGCCTAACAGTTGAAATATTCAGCTTAGGTAGTAAACAGTATGCAGCTGGTTCTATAAAAATAAAATATGACTATGACATAAAGGGAATTTATAAAATGTTTAAATCTCAAAACTGCTGTCCAAATTTTCATCAACTATATTATTTGATAAATATGTTAATCAGTAACAAATCAAAGAAATTAACAGTTTGTTGGGTTTTACTTCAGTTTCAATGGTATCTCCTTTATCAAATGAAGCAATGTATATTTGTAAAATAAAAGACAAAAACAAAATAAAAGAGAGAGAAATTAGAACAAAACACTCCAAAATGTTAAATTTTAGGATATATTTCTGTTCTGTATTATCTTTTTGGGCAACAAACCTAATGGCATATGTTGATGAATAACTACAATAAAACAAATTATTATCTTTTCATAGCTCCCCTTCTCTGTGTAAAGCCATGCAAATTTTGCCTGTTAATGTTGGGTATGTGAAATAAATCAATTTAATATTTTTAGGGTTAAGAAGATTTGAATTTAGATCATTTATTGAACCCAAGCTTATAAAAATTATAAATCTAGAGATTCAATTACTAATATACAGTTATAAAACTTTAACTGGAAATATGCTGTCACAGAGGGAAAATCCTTTATCCTGGTATATTCAGATAAAAAGTGTATTTACTACTCCTTTTGGATTAAATAGTTTCTTTTATTAAAATATTTCATTGTTCCTCTCTCTCTCTCTCTCTCTCTCTCTCTCTCTCCCCCTTTGGCTTATAATTACAAGTGTCTCAGTTTGACTTTAAAAACTACCTATTCTTTTGTATTGACTCATGAAATTTCTGCATATTCAATCTACTTAAACTTTTCTCATTTCTTTCTTCCTTATCTTAACCATTGAAGCACTTATAGAATATCATCTATCTCTTGGAAAACTTGACTGTGATAGTTGAATACTGTGAACTATAGATCACAAATTCATACCAATCTTTTGGTAGGAAGAAAGTAGAAAGGTAAAAGTCTATATTTAAAATTTTTTTTGTGATTAAGGCTGTGATTATTTAGGGGATAAGCTATTTAGATTTTGCCAATCAGATGCACTTTCATGGAACTTGGATTCCTCATTAGTTTTTCACTGAGAGGCCCGGGGAGTGGAAAATCCATTTTGATGTTATGGATTATGGTAGACACAATGTTTTTTAGAAGCCAGGAGCTAAGGGAGCACCTTGTTAATTTTTGAAGAGGTGCAAAGTTGGGAAGCAGTGTTCACTGTGGCAAATTTAACATTCTGCTTGATCTTGGTAAAGGCAGCAACTCCTTCAATGGCCAAGTCCTATGAATGGCTTGAATATTTTTTTCTTGGAGTTTCAGACTATTGTATGTTGATTCAGCCCTGCAGAACATCCTGGAAGTGTGCTGCAACCGTGAATTCCCTTTTATTTAAATTAGTCAGAGTAAATTTGACTATTTTAAATTGGGAATACTGATAAAGATAGTAATTAGTACACAGAAGTAGCTAGGCACACTAATCTTGTTAATAAAAGTGTGATTCTGTTCTAGCAGCTGGGAGTTTGTTAGACATAATAGATATCAGGGCTTCTGATTCAGAACTTGCATTTTAACAGCTTCCCCACTTGATCTACTAGTATATGCCCATTCAAGTTTCAGCCTAAAAAATAAATTAATAAATAAATATCATAACGAAAAGCCAGAAAAAAATGTTTTGGCTTGGTGGGGGTAAGCAGGGGGTAGATGGCAAGGACTCAGGTATTGATGGCTAGAAAATGTCTACTGCACACTAGGCAGTGGCGGAATAGTCAGTCAAATTGTTTCCTGCTGTAAGTTGGAAGGTAGACCATGTGCTTAGGCTGTTAGGGAAATTAAAAAAATAATAATAATATTAGATGTTAAGGCTGTTTCCTGTACCTTTCAGAAAAATCCCAAATAAAGGGACATTATAAAAACAACAACAACACATAAAAGCTAGGGATATGTTGTCTTACGCAGAGACGGAAGAGTACACAGCTACAAAAGTACCCAAAAGTTATATGATTTGGATCATAGCAGCCAATTGCAGCTAAACCTTAAAGTACTGAAGCAGTAAGGAAAAGTGGCTGAAGAACTGCGCCTAAGTAGAAGTCAAGACTATGGGCACAGTTGTATTTTGCTGTTGGGTTTGTACTTGCTTTATGAAAGCTGCCATCCATTTGAAGAGAATGATGGTGATAAGAGCACAAATATAACATTTAAAAGATGAGCGTATTCGGGCTTCAAGTCTTGGATGGTGGCAGTTTTCCTATGGAATTGATTGGAGCCAATAAGAAGGAACTCTTGAGTTTTTGAGGTATCAGTGAAATTACATTGCCAAAGAGACGTGTATAGAATTGGCAGAACTCTAAAAGCAATGTCTAGACTGTCCAAACCTGTATCTCCAGGAAGCATATACATTAGGAACTCTACTTCAGATGTGACCACAGAGAACAATGGTCAAGAAATAATTTCCAGGAAGGCAAAGCCAGAAAACAAAAGACAGGAGAGTCCTTTTTCAGAGAGAAGGCAGTCCTTCGGAGAGCTTAATCAGACTGCTGGACAGGCTCAGGACCTCACTCTGTTGCTACATCCCTGCTTAGCAGGATCATATCCCTGTTTGAACCACAATCACTGGTGGATTTCCAGATCTTTGTTTCCAAATGAAAGTTTTTATTATAATTATTACTTTTCTTGTCTAACTTTATGTATTGGATATATGAGGTTAGATAGTGTTTAGTTTATTAGTTGCTGATCTCTGGGCATCACACATTCCACATCGATACTTCATAGGGAGGATTGCATGGCACCCAGGTTTATGAAGTTTGTTCTGAGGGAGATTTGGAGAAATGATCCCCTTGGTTCCATTGATATTGTAAGTGGGTTCTCTGTCGGAAGAAGGATACATGTGTATAGGTGAAATACAAAGGTGTAGATTTTGCCACAGAACCTCAATCTATCAACAGGAAAGTGGGAGAAAATGATTATGGCCTTGCTTTTTCAAGGAAACATCCTCAATGTCCCACTTTGGATTATGTTCCCTCCTTAACCAGAAGTTGCTCACATGGCCACATTTACCAGAAAGAAGGCTGCTGCTGCTGCTTTTGCTTTTTTGCTTAAGAAATGGTTTTTCTGAATGAAATTAGATTCTAATAGCCTCTGTGCCAGTTTTTCTCTTTATTATAAAGTCTTTTCAATAATTTTTAGTAAAAAAATAAATTAGTTCCTTTACAGTTTTTTAATCTTCCTTCCTTTTCTAACATATTTATACCAAACACACATTCACAAAAGTGTCTTAGACTAACTACTCTTTCATTACTGCTCTTTCATTTGTTGTGTTCTTGCTTCCCAAAAATGACTCTATAGGTAACACTCTCTCAAAATCACCACCAACAGTTTCCCAAATCAGATGGTCTTCATCCTATCTGACTTCTCTTTAGACATTCTGGCATGGTAGGCCCCATGCTCTTTGGCACCATCAGATTCTTTCCCATCCTATATAATAAAACCCTAATATGTAAATTGACCGAATGGCAGAATGACCAGTGGAATGACTAGTAGCTATAACGTGCACTGACCACCAAGAGGCAGACGCTCAATGCAGGAGCTGCCCCCTGATGGTCAGTGCACTCCCGCAGGGGGATTGCTGCTCAGCCAGAAGCCAGACTCATGGCTGGCTAGTGAAGTGGCGGTGGCCGGAGCCTCTCCCGCCTCCACTGAAGGTGGGTGGTAAAGAGCAAGAGGTCCCAGACTGCGAGACCCCCAGACTGTGAGAGGGATGTCCACCTGCCAGTTTAGGCCTGATCCCCAGGTGGACATCCCCGAAGGGGTCCCGGCGGACTGCGAGAGGGCACAGGCCAGGCTGAGGGACCCTCCTTTTCCCCCCCTCAAGTTAATTTCATGCACTGGGCCTGTAGTTTGAATTAATAAATATTCTGAGTCAATGGAAGGAAAGCTAGAGTATTATTTGCACAAATTTTATGTATAAAAATATATCAGTTAATATGGAAAAATGCAGAATTCCACATGGAATTTCAACTACTTATACAATACTTACACTAGAAGCCCTGGCTGCCAGCACCACCTTCACTCTGGCCAGAGCCGCCTTTTCACTCCTCCCTGAACTACCTTTCTGCTCTGGCCCAGTGCTGCCTTTCTGCCTTCCCACGCTGCCCAGAGGCCCTGAACGACTGGGGTGGTGTGGAACACCTGCGTCGTCACCATCGCAAGCGTCCTGCCCCGCCCCTGGCTGCTCAGCTCCTGTGTATGCAAGTTAACCCACCATCTTTGTTGAGTTAATTGGCATACTCACTCTTGATTGGCTGGTGGGCATCGCAAAGGTACGGTCAATTAGCATGTTGCTCTTTTATTAGTGTAGATGTGTAGTTCACCTATAGAGTTAAGTGACCCAGAGGTAGAAAGTTTTTTGTTCCCTTCTTTTCATATCAACACTTTTCATCATGTAGGATCGTGGAAAAAATAAAAATACAATAAGACAGACATATAGAAAGCTTTATTTCTAGTGGCAAAAGTATGAGTATGGGAGACTGATGTCTAGAAGAGATATATATTATAGGCACTTAGTTTGTTCACAAAAATAGGGGCCCAAAACAACATAGTAAGGTGTGTGTGTGGGTGCAGGAAAGAAATCACTTGGTTATCAGATATAGATAGCCTAAAGATAACATGATAGCACATGATTTGAAGAAATGAAATGGTATTTTTTTAAATAAGACTCTTTTAATGTAACTTTGAAGATGGAGTGAATTAGTGTCCTATTGGAGTGAGAGAAAACAACTAGATGACAATAGTCATAAAATAAACATGACATAAGGACCCTATTCTAGCCCTAAAATAGCAGGTATAGAAAAGAGGGGGCATGTTTTAGAGCAGCTAGGAAGGTAAAATAGTGTAATTTGTTCATAAAGCGGATTTGAGAGTATGGAGAAAAGCAAGTATCTAGGAAGCCTCAGATTTCTGGTTCATAATTGAATGGCTAGCAGTGTCTTTATTTAGTTGACTGAGAAAGATTAGGTTTATTTAAAATAAGTTTCACTTGAAGTTTATAAAGGCATTATGGAAATAGTTTTTACTTTGAAAATAGGGCTTATATTTTGGTCTGGCTCTGCTTACTAAATGGGAACCCTAAGCAACTTAGTTTCACCTCTTACACTGTATGATGTGGAGAAGAAATGTGATAACATAATTATGCACACGTTGGACAGTGTCTGGTACATAGTAAGTGCTTCACAAGTAATAGGTGATGAGAAAAACTATCATCATCACCATAATGGGATATTCATGGAATGTGAAGATACTTGTTTGGGTTTGAAAAGAATTTCTGTGCTGGGAATCGTTTTTTATTCTACAGCAGATTAACACATTCAGGATCTGGAAATATTAACTTTGCTGCTGCACATGCAAAGGTGATCAATGCCCTAGCAATTGTGAACATGAATGCAATTAAAATATGACTTAGTTATGAGAAGTTCCCCCGAAATAGTTCATTATTCTGTATAGGAAAATAGACCTAACCTCAGCATCTTTTATTTAAACTGGTTTTAAAATGAAAGAAAGCAGACTGCTATTCATCACTTTTTTGCATGTGATTCATTCTAGATTCAAATCTTTCCAAATTTTCTTCTGAATTAGTTTGTTAATTCCAATAATGAATACTCTCAATCTGAGGTCCAAATCAAACATATTGGGTCAGTTGAGTAGCATTTGCTCTTCAGATGCACCTAACTATTAAAAATGTACTTAGAGATCATATTCGGAAAGTGTATCTCATTTTCAAGGCAATGTTAGCGAGACAATGAAAACACTTTATAAAGTTCATATTTAAAGCCAAAATGTAAAGTACCAGTGGCAAATTAAAGAAAAAGTATTTCATTTATTTTTCCAAAGAGCTGTATTTTCATAGACAAGGTAGATTTAAGAAGGGTGCAGTAGAAGAGTAAAAGAGAGGGAATTCTTCATTCAAAAGATTTAGGTTTACATAAACTTTCAATGGCATTTTAGCAGCATCTCACACCTCACAATTATTGTAAAATTTCTTCCCTCTCTTCTCATCTATACCAAAGAGATTGCGTCCTTCTTTCTCCATTTTTATTTTGTGTTGGTTTCTCTTTTCTATTTTCAGATGACTCAGAAGCCTGTGTTTACAGGTCAGCCTTCTTCCCTGAGCGACAGGCACATAGCTACTTGCAACTAGCTATCTCCACACCTGTATGTCTAGGCACATATTTATGGTCTAATCAGCTTCTCATAAATCACTTAGGCAGTGCATGATACAACCTGCTCTCATCCAGCAGCACCAGACATACATGAAACTGTGTGTTCATCTTAGAGAACTCCTCCTGTCACAGGCCCACCGATTGTTGACCAAGCACTTTGACTCTACTTTCACAGCATTTTAAAAGTATGGAAAATTCCAGGTCTTTTTCTCTTACTCAGCCAAGCTTTTTTCCTGCCTTTGTCATTAGTCTTCCGCCTTTCACCTTTCTAGAAATATATCTCCCAAACTCAACATACATTTTTAAAAACATAAATATGGATTACATAATCTCTCACTTAAAAACACAGCAATGACACATAAATGCCTAGAAGGATACAATCTTAAACATATCCCACAGAGATTCCCATGATCTAGTCTTTGCTTGTCTCTACCTTTTCATATCTTGGCAAAAGTCCTTCATGTTTTGCTATGCCAAACTATGTAAATTTCTCCAGTCATTCTGATTCTGTCAAATGCTCTAATTTTTCTTGCCTCTAACATGTTGCTGATATCTTAACTTCTAACCCAACCCTTTCAGTAAAACTTCTCGTTCTCTTACCTTTATTTCTCGTATCTCATATGTCCTTTTCTATAACATCTTATTGTATTTTTATTTGATAACATACTTACCTTGCCCTACCACATTGGATACCCTATGTTAATAGGCTGCTAAATGGACTCAGGTCCCAGCATTTACTGATAATAATAATTACAGCAATCAGTACCACTTATTAAGTACCTACAATGCATCAGGAAATGTGGAGGAAGTCTAACTACATTGGCTCCTCGTTCCATTACACATGATATATGAGACAAGTAGAGGTTCAATAAAATAGTTTAAGCTCCTTCATTGAATGAGTATCAACACCAGAATTTGAATAGAGGCATACTGGCTCCAGAACCTATTCTGCCTCCCTTGCTAAGGTCTAATTAAATGATTAATGATTAAATGACTGAAGTATCTGAACACCCCTGGTTTTGTGCAAGAATTGATGGTTTTTGTTCAGAATGCACTGAGGTGTCAGAAGTTGCGGGTTATTGTGATGATTGAGTCAATTTCTATGAATTATTTAGAACAGTCTTTAGTACATAGTACATGGTCAGTAAATGTGTTCTAACAGTTTTTTAGAACCTCCTATAAGCTGGGTACTTTAATAACTACTTTACATAGATAATCTATTTTTATCCTTACAGCAACTTTGAAAGATTGACATTATTTTCTCCTATTCTTCAGAGAGAACACAGAAGATTAAAACAAGTGATTATCAAATTTCAAACATTTATTAGTATTAGAAGTAAGATATTAACAAAGGACTAACAGTCTGTAAAATGCATGTGTCCTGTAGTTCAGATTATTCACTAAGAATATGTGAGCAAACCTTCAGATTAAATGCTAATTATATACAGGGTAGGGCAAAGTGAGTTTACATTTGTAAGTACATGAAACACATTTTATTATTGTCTCATTATTTATTCACTGTGGTATTATTCTCAATAGGAACAACTGTAAACCTACTTTTGCCTCACCTGTATATGATTTATGCATAAATGTTTCTTATTTAAAACTAGAGTCCTGGTGCACAAAATTTGTGCACAGGGTAGGGGGGTGTCCCTCAGCCCAGCCTGCACCCTTTCCAATCTGGGACCTCTTGAGGGATGTCCGACCGCCCATTTAGACTGTCTAAACGGACAGTTGGACATTCCTCTCACAATCGAGGACTGCTGGCTCCCAACCGCTCACCTGCCTCTGCCTGATTGCCCCTAACCACTTCTGCCTGCCAGCCTAATCACCCCCTAACCACTCCCCTGCCAGCCTGATCGACGCCTAACTGCTCCCCGGCCGACCCAATTGCCCTTAACTGCCTTCCCCTGCTAGCCTGGTCACCCTTAACTGCCTTCCCCTGCTGTTCTGATTGCCCACAACTGCCCTCCCCTGCAGGCCTGGCTCCCCCCAACTGCCCTCCCCTGCAGTCCTGGTCCCCCCCAACTGCCCTCCCCTGCTGACCTGGTCTCCCCCAACTGCCCTCCTCTGCCAGCCCGGTCACCCCTAACTGCCCTCCCTGGTTGCCTGATTGCCCACAACTGCCCTCCCCTGCAGGCATGGTTCCCCCCCAACTGCCATCTCTTGCTGGCCTGGTCTCCCCCAACTGCCCTCATCTGCCAACCTGGTCACCCCCAACTGCCCTCCTCTGTTGGCCTGGACACCCCTAACTGCCCACAACTGCCCTCTCCTGCAGGCCATCTTGTGGTGACCATCTTGTGTCCATATGGGGGCAGCCATCTTTGACCACATGGGGGCGGCCATCTTGTGTCTTGGAGTGATGGTCAATTTGCATATTAGTCTTTTATTAGATAGGATTTCATAGTATGTCCTTTGCTGTACAACTTAACTATGAGAAAAGTTTCATATTTTATGCTTCAAGGTAAATATTTATCAAATATGCTAACTATAATAAGATACTGTTACTTTTTTTCCTTAAAATACTTAATTTTTTTCTTCTCCACATGTGAAAATGATTGAGATACATTGGAATTTTTCAAGTAGAAAAAAATAACATGAAAAATATTCAAAATTGAGATTAAGTCCGTTTGCATAATTTCATTTTTCTGTTAACTATCTTATCTTTGAAATATTATTTTAAAACTCTGAAGCGTTTATTAAACGGAACACACAGAACTCCAGTTTCTATTTCCAGACTTAGATACCCCTCAACTGCTGTCATCATGCTGTAAATTGAATGTTTGTGTGAAGATATCATTATCAACAGCAAGAGCAAAAACATTATTCTCAACTTCTTGATTTTGGTCTTTTTTTTTTTGGATGTTTCTAAAGCTGGTTATAGCTTTTTTCTCACTCTCTTTTTACTCAATTTTGGCTTTTGACTTACTATCTGACACCTTCATTTTGGTGTCAGAATTTCTAGACGACCATCCTGCTTGTCACTATAATACTTTTGTGTTCAATAACTTCAAACACTGTAGCAGCCTCTCTGGCATCATGCATAAGAGAATATTTTTTTTTAATCTATAATAATAAATCTGTAATATGCAAATCGACCAAATGACTGAACAGCAGAATGACCATCCAGACGACCTTTCGGATGACCATGCTATGACCTGCACTGGTGCCAGGCCAGCCAAGGTGGGTGCGATGCGATTGGTCAGGGGGCCCCGCCATCACCCCATATCACCCCACAGAAGGAGGCCCAGACCACCCTCTTTGGGGCGATTGATGGGGGGCTCTGTAATCAATCATCCCAAAGAGGGAGGCTCAGGCCATTGCCTGGTGAGGTGATCAATCAGGGGGCGCTCCGTGATTTCCCCAAAGAGGGTGACCCAGAACACTCTCTGCATGGTGATCGATTACGAAGCCCTGGCTGGGTGGGCAAGGCCTCCTTCTGCTGGGCAATTGATCGTGGAGCTCCCCCATTGATTGCCCCACAGAAGGAAGCCCAGGCCACAGGCTAGCAATGCTGTGGTGGGTGTGTGGTGCCAGCCAGTGATCACTCTACAGAGGAAGGCCCATGCCAGCCAAGCAGTCGCACCCCATGCCTGTTGTCTGCAGAAGGAGGCAACTGGTGGCAGGAGAGGGGGGCAGCGCCGCACAGATGGCAAGCAGTGGCAGCAACAAGGGTGGGGTCAGTTGCCAGCAGCCAGGGGAAGGAAAACCCTGATAAGCCCTGATTGCTGGCCAGGCCTAGGGACCCTACCCAAGAGGTCCCAGATTACGAGAGGATGCAGGCTGGGCTGAGGGACAACCCCTCCCCCCGACGTGCATGAATTTTGTGCACCGGGCCTCTAGTCCCATATAATAAAGGGCTAATATGCTAATTAGACCGAACAACAGAACGACCATCCAGACGAATTTCTAGATGACCATCCTGAGGACCTTCCAGACAAAGCCAGGGCTGTGAGGGCCAGCCAGGGCTACAAGGGCAGGCGGAGGCAGCCAGGCCTGCGAGGGCCAAGCCCATTGTACGAATTTTGTGCATTGGGACTCTAGTAT
The DNA here is from genome assembly GCA_025583905.1 of Ia io. Lineage (NCBI taxonomy): Eukaryota > Metazoa > Chordata > Mammalia > Chiroptera > Vespertilionidae > Ia > Ia io. Next base: position 55,658,966 of record JAJQQW010000003.1, read on the forward strand.
AATTATAAAGACAAATGAACAGGGCAAATTAACTCTAAAGAATAAAATCCTCTTGATATATATTCATCATTTCGAACAGCTGCTAACATGCCAACAAATAACAGCAATGTAATAGGGAAAGTAAAATCTGTAGCAAGTGAAAATAATAGGATAAAGAATTCTGGGCAGAGGGTAGAATAGGAAGCCTCAAGAATATTTCTCGCCACAGAGGCAACAATATGTCTGATGCAACTATTTTGGGACTCTGGAGACTACTGATGACATGCAACTTCCAGAGGAAGGCTTAAATATAAATTGCAATTTATTTCAGTAAATTTCATGGCTGAACTAAAAACAAACAAATAAAAACAAACAAACAACAAAAAAAAACAAGGCTCAGGTAATTTACCTGGTTGGCACTACTTTATAAATTTTGCCGCACATAATTGGTAGGAATATTAAGCATAATCTGTGTGACTTCTCTGGGAGAGAAGACTGGAAAGCTTGCACCTGGTTCTACTGGACTTCACCTCCTGTACCTCTTTTCTTTAATAATTTCAATTTGTATTATTTTACTGAAATAAACCATGACCAGGATACAACAGTTTTTTTCAAGTCTTTTGATTTCAGGTGATCCACTCACTGTGTGGATGATCTCAGTGACTCCTAAGACAATAGGTTTTGAATATTGATGGATTCTTTTTTTATGACACTATTAAAGTAGCATAACTCTCAACTTTAAATGCACAATTCGTCTTCAAATAATTTATCTCCTTTCATGCTTTCTGCTTTTTTTAGTCCATGTGGGAAGTCAGTCTAAAAAAGTCTGGCTGGCAAATCTTTTTCTCTCCTCCTCAGTGTAGTAGGGTAGGTGAGTTGATCAAAACCTGTCTCCTCACACTGATATGTTTCCTTCCTTTCTTTGTCAAACTTATCCCTTGGGACATTTGTACCTGTGTAGATAAAAGGTTTTCCTTAAGCTTGAAGCAAAAATCACACATACACACCAATCAGGCTTTTATCAGAGCTGAGTACTAGAAGATAAAGGGTCCTTGGAGAGGGAGTAGAAAAGTATTTTTATTCTATTCGCTATTTTTCCCTCATATGTATAGCTCATTGGTAACCACAAGAAGAAGATGAGTAATTTGCGGAGTAATACTTTGTCTTGAGTTTCTTGGAAAAATCTTCAAATAATACCAAGCACTAAATAATTTTCTAAGTGGCAGTGTGTTCAAATATGTCTTAAGTCTTGCAATGTGGAAGAATAGTGCTAATTAGTGCTAATTAACTGAAATAGATATGTCAAATAGTGAAAGCGCTCAGTAGTTCCCTTTTAATTTATTGGCCTTGAGAACTAGTGAATTGAGTGATCACAGTTTCCTTTCCTCTTCTGTTAGTGACTGCATGGCCAGACAATTATTCTCTTTCTACTTCACTTTTTCAATCTGCTTGGTAATAATGTTGACTTCAGAGAAATGCTATGACTAATGCTGCTATATTTTATAAAATTATTTCTTCCTGTTAGCCTGAATTTAGTTGTTGCTTCTCTTTTTGATGATAAATTTTCTTAAATAAAATAGGTACAAGAACCAGAGGCATCATGTATTGGTAATTTTGTGGGGAACTATTTCAATGTTGTTCTGTAGGTCTTTATGTTAAATAATAGGCCCAAATGATCACACATACAGCAACAAATGTAGTAGTTCATAAGTGGCAGTATATATGTGACTGTTTCCTCTGTGTGGATGCCATAATCTATCTGGAATGCACTTGTCTCAAAGCAATAATCAGCACAAACTTGATCCTACTTTTATTAATAATAAGAAATTATTTCTAGAAAAGCAAAGTTAGTACCACTATGTCTCAACAGTTAAAGATTATGAGGAGTCAGGTGGGACCAGGCAGTTTAGGTTAAGAACTCTGTGGAGGGAAGATGGTAGATAAGGAGGAAATAAACCAGATGGTCAGGATGTGAGCAAGATAGGCGGAATGTACCAGTTAACCTTAGAGCTGCCCTTCTCCCTGAACCCAAGAGCAGGAACTAATAGCAGAGAGATGAGGGCAAAAGGAGATTGGCTGGTATTTTTTTTTTTTTTGAAAGAGCCAAGAAAGGGCAAGAGAGAAAAATATAAACCCCTAGACAAGTGTGCTTCTGTGGCAACCCTTTTTGAGACCTCTCACAAGCCGAGAACTTTGTTATTTTCACTGTAATAAATTTTGCTTCCCTTTTGCTTACCTCTCATTTGTTCATGAATTAATTCATCAATTTCTAGAGATAACAAACCCAACAGCTCACACTGGTTTCTCAATTATTTCCTATAAATTCTAATTTACAACAGTGTTAATGTAACTTTCTCTTAAAAATAATATTAACTAATTAGAGAATTAGATCCCTTATTTTAAAACAGTTGAGGTATAATTGATTATAGAAAACTGGAGCTATTTGATGAGTGATACAATTTGATGAGTTTAGAGATATGCATATACCCTAAAATTATCATGCAAATCAAATATAAACATAACCAAACTTCAAAATATTTTCTCTTAATCCTTTGTTTTGTGTGTGTTTTATTTTACTTTTTGTGGTAAGAACACTTAACGATTGAATTATTGTATCTATTATGCCTGTTTTAGCTATTTATATTAAACAGGTTAAGCTCTTGAATTTGAAAGACACTTCAACTTAGAAATCAAAACCAGTATATGTCTGTGGTCTTGTGGTGATACTGTTTTGTGGTTTTCAACATTAACATAGCAATAGTTGTAACAATTTTGAGCATTACTTTTGTGCTTATTATCAAAACATACTTTCTTAACAACATATGAAGTGGTAACTCTATTTATAGTTTACAATGACAAAACAGAGAACAACAGTATATAAGTCGGAAGTAACAGAAATGGGATGCTTACTCCACAAGCACTTATTTCAGAAGTAGCACTCTGAACTGCTTCCCCATGCTTTCTTCCTATTTAATGTCAGGTTCTACGCCTCTTTACTATCTAATGTATTTTAGATTAATTCTGTGGCTTATTCATATTTTATAAAACAATACTATTAATCAACTTAGTTGATTATGCATTCATTATTTTTATGCTTAATAAAGAATGAGTATCCAATACTGAGCAACAGCCTAACCTTGGTTAAAAGGGTTTTGTTTTGTTTTTTTGCAAATTGATTAATTATATATTCTATCTTATCCTATTTATTATATTTCCTTTAACAATGTAATGAAGTAAAAACAGCAATAAATACTAAGAATTGGGTGTTCATTATATTCTAGGCACTGTTATTTCTATTAATTTATTTAATGCTGTTAACAGCTCTATTGGTAGGTACTATTATTTATTCCAGTTCACAGATGAGCATAATGAAGAACAGAGAACTGAACAAATTACCAAGGGTCACTTGGCTAACAAAATGAAGAGGCAAGGTTTGAATTCATTATCTATAACAGTAGAGTCCATCTTTTGTAACCTTCTTAATGCTTATAAATAAAGATCAAGATATAAATGGAAGTCAAGGAACTGAAGAAAACAAGAATATATTGAAAATTGATGTTTAAATATTATATTTGAAAGAAAAATACACAATAACAGAATACCACCCCATTTAGATTCTAAAGAAATAACCTCAGGTAACTTTGCGGAAAATGTTCATTTTTCATTTGCTTAGTGCTTTATTTCAAAGTGATTAATCCTTTGGTCTAATAATACATTTAAAATGTACTAATTAAAAGGTTTGTTTTTATATAACATATATTCAAATGATCTCATTTGAATATATGTTATATAAAAACAACTTTAAAATAATTTATTATAATTTTAAATGCATAAAATGTGTGAACAATAATAAAAAATTTTAAACCCAAAGCATCTGGGACCTTTTCGAGTGTCTTGGAGCATTTCTCAAAATTTTAATTATAACTTTCAGTTAAGCACTATATTTATGGGAATCCATTTTCTTAGTATTCTTAAAATTCTGTGATTTTGTAATGGATATATTAAACTTTAATACTTAAATTTGGGAATAATGGAACTAATTATCTAACATTGACAATTGATTTATCAATTGTGTTCCCTCTGTATATTTTGATACCAGTGAGAAACAGAAGGAGAAACTAGCCAATTAAAATATTTCAAAGGAGTTGACATATTCCAATTTAGTATGTACTGCCTGTCAGAGAATAGGTTTGATTTAAAATGTTGATATCTAATTTGCATGATAAAGTGAAAATAAGTTCTTTTTAGTTCTCTCATAGTGCAATGATTTTTCTCTCTACATGGATTTTTTTCTTGGGAAATATCAGTAATTCTGAATTCTAGAGCTTCTTTTTTTAAGACACTGCTTATAATAAGGAGAGAAAAGACTAAATACTCATGTATACATCTAAAGCTGTTTTTACTCATATAGACCTTTCATGAAATGTTTCATAGATATTACATATGATTACAGGGTTAACTAAGAAAAATGCAATTTCTTTTTAAAATCTAAGTAATACTATAAAAATGAACTGTTAAGTTATATATTTATTATGCTATTTCAAATTATAAGGATGAGAAGTTGGTAATGCACAGAGTTGGGAAGTTTGTTGAATGTTTGTGCTAAGGAATCACACACACACACACACAGACACACAGACACAGACACACACACATGCATATATAGGTCTATTTAAACATACACCCAAGCTCAAGTGTACACGTTCATTCTTTCACTCATCCATTCAAAAAGTATTTGAGTCTCTAACGTGCCAACACTAGTGGTAGGTCTGATAAACAAAACAGGCATATTGTGTGTTCCCTTTGAGGTAAGGGTACAGAGAAAACAGCAGTTAAATGGAAGACTACAGCTTAGTAAGTATTATATATGGATATATGTGTAGTACTAGCCTCAGTAGAAGGTACTGATTAAATGTTTTCTTGAAAAAGTGACATTTGAAGCGGACAGATGTAATTAAGTGAAGAGGAAGGCAAAGAGTACTCCAGACAGAGTGAACACAGTACTAGTAATATCTCATGGTAAAGGTATCATGACATTTTGTAGAAATTGAAAGAAGCACATACAAACAAGGCTGGAAAGAAAGACACGGAAAATAATATTATGAATGGGCTTTAATACTAAGGTTAAGGAATTAGGACTATATTTATAAAATAATGGTAAACCATTTAAGGAATAGGGTAGGTGACAACATCAGAATTTTTAATAAATTAAAAATTAATTTTAACTACAGATGAGAATGGGTTGGAGAAAGGAAGTATGGATTCTGTTGATTGATTTCAGTCACTTAAAGGAGTGATGAGGATAATTCTGATTAAAAGGGTATTAGTAGAGAAGCTTATAAATGAAAATATTTTAGAGCTATCAAAGGAGGAGATTTGTCAGAACTGAGTGACACCTTATATGGATGGAAAACAGGTACATTTGAGAGCAATCTCTAGTTTTAAGATTGAGGAAATAGATAAACGATGTGAAAATCACTGGCAGAAGGAAAACACCAAAAGATCAGGTAGAATTAACGGGTGGAAATTTTTACATGTTAGTTTAAATATGTATGTATGTAAGGAGCTACTAATGAAATTGAAATATGATAGTTGACATATATGTTAATTTATTATATAATAAAATCTGGCTGAACTTAATACCCTAATAAAGCACTCACAAATTATTCAACTTTCCCAAATCATATACATTTATTTTGAATCAACATGTTTCAAAACAGATAAATTAAATCAACTTTTAATTATATTTATCAAATCATTTAATATAATTGTATACATGACTATTGTCTACAACCACTAAAAATGGCAGATGATTTAAGGAGGTGGTTATGTATTAATTTATTTTAAGCTTTCTTAGAAGGTGAATGAAAGTATATTGGAACTAACAGAGAATATTTTAGTTGTTCTATTAGCAGCAATAATACGAACGAAAAATATATATGTATATTTACATATATACACACACACACACACACACACACACACACACACATATATATATATATATATATATATATATATATATATATATATATATATATGTAATTTGCAAAGTTGATCACACACTTAAGTCATTTGGGAACATCAGTGAAGATTGATATATTTTGTTGAGAAGTTAATCTTACCTTTTGGAGCACAGTTAGTTTATGATTACAAATGGCTATTGAATTATATGAGGCCTATACACAATACACATTCTCTTCTGTAGCACCATTTGATGCATGACTCTTATGATATAAATGTGTGGAAACATTATGGTCTTTTATAGTTTTACTGCAACTTCAGAGAAATTTTCTTTGAAAGTTTACTATAAATTATTTTCTGAACTGTAGGTTATAAACTTTGGTTTATCATGGTAATGGTGGTATCTATTTGCTTGAGTATTTTAAACAATATTTTATCCAGATAATCATCCTTCTTTGCTCTTTTGCCAATCCCCTATCTTTACTTTTATTGCCTCTCCCTTATCTACTCCACTTCCCAAAGCTCACCTTAAGCCTACCAAGAATTTCCCATTATTTCATTTTCCCAATTAACCCCGTTCTTCCCAGTTAGAACAAATTTAAATCCAGTTTTAAGGGTCCAGGTTGGTTGAATAAGATTAAAGTAAAAGAAAGCAGTGAAATCCATGAGGATAATCTTTCCATAGATTTTTATTATGCATTTATTTCAACACTTTAAGTGGTCTGAAATAAATACCAATTATTCAATTTTTGCTCTAAAATATTACTTGATAAAATTTTTTCTTGAGCCAGAGAGCCTTAAAACACATCAAATTTTATAAAAACTTTTTTTCCTATGTGTTTATAATTTTCAAGAGGGAAAAGAAAACAACAAATATGTCAAAACTTCTATTTCAAGAATTATTTGTCTAGGTCAAAGGCAGAATATGTAATATAACAATTTTGAAATTGATAAATGCAACTTCTGCATTGTAATTGATACCTATAGGATGGAATGAAAGAAAATAACACATGGAAATTATTTATTTTAAACAAAAATTATAATTGACTATAAAAATATTTCAGTTGCTGAAAAACAAAAACAAGCAGTTGTTAAAAAAAATCAACTATCAATTAAAGAAGAGATTATTTGAAGATAGAGCCAGATAAAAGTATTCAAATTAGCTCATAATTAGCTCCTCAAAAATCTCAAGAATAATATTGAATCAAACAATAACTTTTCAACACAAAGTATCTGAGAAAATGCTTGCAAATCTTACAGCTGATAATTATTTAGAATATAGAAAAAAAACTTACAACTCAATTAATAAAAAGACAAATATCCATATTAAAGGATAGGCAAGGATTTGAGTAGGTACTTCTTAAAAAAGATATCAAATGGTAAAGAAGCACAGGAAAAGATGTTCAATATAATTAGTCTGCAGGGAATTGCACATTAAATTGCAAATTTATTTGCATAATAAAATACCACTTTATACCCACTTGGATGACTATAATAACAAAGACAGACAATAACAAGTATTATTGAGCCTATGGAGAAATTGGAACTCTCATACATTGCTGGAATATAAAATGCTACAGTCACTTTGGGAAAAAACTTAAATTGTAAACATGGAGTTACCATATAACCCAGCAATTTAGTTCCTAGGTATAACTGAAGAGAATTGAAAATATCTGTGCATGCCAAATCTCTGCACAAATATTCACAGCAGTACTATTTATAATAACTAGAAGTGGAAATGATTCATATGTCCATCAACGGATAAATAGATTGAAATGTATGATACATTCATACAGTGGAATATTATTTTTGAATGCAAAGGAATGAAGCAGTAGCATAAGCTATGATATGGATAAACCTTGAAAACACCACATTAAGAGCAAGCAGTGATCATATATATATTTTGCATGATTACATTTATATGAAATGCCCATAATAGGCAAATCTCTAGAGATAGAGAGTAAATTGTGTTTGTCGAGGTCAAGGGGAGAGAAAGAGGAGTGACTGCTAATGGACACAGGGCTTTTTTTTTTTTTTTTCTTTTATGAAGCTTTTTTTTTTTTTCAATAAAGCTTTTAATGGGAAAAAAAAGAAATAAAATAGCTTTTATAAATTTTGGAATTTTTTTCACCAAAATCCATTCCTCACTGAATGATAAAACCAATGGCCTCAGTTTTAACAATCAGACCTTAAGATAAATTATTAAATTTTGTGTATGTTAGTGTCACATTATTTTTATTTTTTGGTCAGGTATATATTTTAACTGCACTAACCCAGTTATATTAGGAAATAAATATATAGCTAATATAACTTTAGATATTGTGGTTAATCAAAAATTTGCATGTTGAATTTTGAAACAATTAATTTAAAAGTATATTTGAGACATTATATTTATAATAAAATAGATAATATTCTGGCATAAGATAAGTTCTTTTAAAAGATATAAGTCATAAAACATATTATAATGTTTCTCCAAGTACTAGTAACTTTATTCTGTGTTTCTTACTGTGGCTTTTGAGGCACTTGATTATAAGATTACTAGTGGCCCGGTGCATGAAATTCATGCACAGGGGGAGGAGGTGTGAGGGGATGTTCCTCAACCTGGCCTGTACCCTCTCTAATCTGGGACTCCTCAGGGGATGTCCCACTGCCAGCTGTCAGACATCCCTCTCACAATCCGGGACTGCTGTCTCCTAACCACTCACCTGCCTGCCTATCTGATTGCCCCTAACCACTTTGCCTGCCAGCCTGCTCATCCCTAACTGCTCCTCTGCCGGCCTGTTCGCCCCCAATTTCCCCCCTGCTGGCCTGATCACCCCCAACTACCCTCCCCTCCTGGCCTTATTGCCCCTAACCGCCTCTGCCTCAGCCCCACAACCATGGCTTTGTCCAAAAGGACGTCCAGAAGGTCTCCCAGAAGGTGTCCTGGTCTAATTAGTATATTACCCTTTTATTAGTATAGATAGAGGCCTGGTGCACAGGTGGGGGCTGGCTGGTCTGCCCTGAAGGGAGTCCCAGGTCAGGGTGGGGTACCCTTGGGGAATGGGGCCAGCCATGGTGAGGGGCCTGTGGTGGTTTGCAGGCTGGCCATGCCCCCATCATAGTGGGGGGGTCCCCACCAGGGACCGTGCTGGCCTGGGCGAGGGGCTGAGGGCCATTTGGGGGTGGTTTGCAGGCTGGCCAAGCCCCCGGCTTTGTCCAGAAGGTCTCCAGAAGGTCTCCCGGTCTAATTAGCATATTACTCTTTTATTAGTATAGATTCTCTCTATAGCTAGTAAATTGATTTTCTATCACTGAACTCTAAAGTAACTGGTTCTTTAATTTCTGATAGTAGACTACCCAACAAATTGAATCTGCTCTTAATTTTCTTCTCTCAATTTTTCTAAGTATCAATGAGTAGCATGAAACTGGAATTCACTGCATTATCTCTAAAGAAATGTGTCTGTGAGAGAATAATAGGCAAATAGTTTGAAAATGTGAATGTCAAAATTAGCTAATACAGCATCATTTGACTTAGTGGCTGTCTGGCATATAGGAGAAAGTTGTGTTTTCTCTCTGTTACTTTATGCTGTTCTGGTCACTGCTAAGGAATGTTATTCAGTTTAATATTTTAAAATTAAGACTTTCACTTTTATTTTTAAAATATTTTTATTTATTTCATAGAGAAAGGGAGAGCGGGAGACAGAAACATCAATGATGAGAGAGAATCATTGTTGAGCCTGAAACCTGGGCATGTGCCCTTGACCATTATTGAACCTGGGAACCTTCAGTATGCAGACCAACGCTATATCTACTGAGCCAAACTGGCTAGGGCAAGATTTTCACTTTTAAGACACATAAAAGTCACTGATTTTTTCCTTTTCTATTATAACATAAATGTCTCTGGAGACATAAGCAAAGGAAAAATGCAAAGAGTTTCTGGCAAACTTGAAGATTACTCCAGTTAAAATTTATTTACTAAAGAAAAAAGAATATATACACATATATACATATATACATATATACATAATTACATATATACATATGACATGTATATGTAAACATAATAAAGTTACAATTCACTCTAAAATAAGTTGGCATCAACTTTCAAAGAGTAGTGAAAAATTTGTCTTCACTATATTTAGCTTAAACATGCAAAATTTTCTTCCACTAGAGAATGGATTTATCTCACTTGCCAACCATTAAAATATACTCAATCAAATCCAGAGAGAGTTGCTTTCCCTCCCTATGATTTGAGTGGACACAATGTGAAGTATAGAAGTGAATGGCTGAGTTTATCAAGGGGCCCTAGCTCATTTGGCTCAGTGGATAGAGCATCAACCTGTGGACTGGAGGGTCCTGGGTTCGATTCCGGACAAGGGCACATGCTCAGGTTGCAGGCTTGATCCCCAGTGGGGAGATGTGCAGGAGCCATCCCATTAATGATTCTCTTTCATCATTGATGTTTCTATCTCTAACTCCCTCTCCCTTCCTCTGTGAAATCAATAAAAATATTTAAAAAATGAAAAAATAATAATAAAGCTTACCAAGGGAATTCAGGGAGTACAAAATAATAATGAGTTTAAAAACAAACAAAAAAAACCCCTGAAATACCAAAGAAAGAAATACACTCTAGAACCTAATCCTATATAATAAAAGCCTAATATGCAAATCGACCAAACGGCAGAATGACTGGTAGATCAACCGGTTGCTATGATGCACACTGACCACCAGGTGGCAGAAGCTCAATGCAGGAGCTGCCCCCAGGCCACAGGACCCAGGCCAGCTAAGGCGGGTGCCAGCAGGGGCCCTCCATTGCCCTGCCGGTCACCCCACAGATTAGCCCTGATCGCCGTCCAGGCCTAGGGACCCTACCCATGCACAAATTTCATGCACCGGGCCTCTAGTCCTATGTAATAAAACCCTAATATGCAAATTGGCCAAACGGAGGAACGACTGGAGGAATGACCGGTCGCCATGATGGCACTGACCATGAGGGGGCAGACATTCAATGCAGGGGCTTCCCCCTGGTGGTCAGTGCACTCCCACAGGGGAATTGGCGCTCAGTCAGAGCCTGGGCTCATGCCTGGCTAGCACAGCGGTAGTGGCGATATCCTTTCCCACCTCCGCTACAGGCAGGTAGTAAGGAGCGAGGGGTCCTGGACTACGAGAGCCCCGGACTGTGAGTAGGATGTCTGACTGCCGATTTAGGACTGATCCCCCTGGAAGCCCCCTGGGGATTGGGCCTAAGCTGGTAGGCAGAAATCCCCCGAGGGGTCTCAGACTGTGAGAAGGTGCAGGCCGGGCTGAGGAACACCCCCACCCAGTGCATATATTTCGTGCAGTGGGCCTCTAGTAGTAAAATAAAATAGTTGTCTATTTTAGAGAAAACTAAAAAAAAAAAAAAAAAAGAGAGAGAGATTACATTAGTTTTGCATCCATGATACACTGTAAAAATATATAAAAATATATGACCTTGCACACCAGTGTGGCTAAGTGGTTGAGTGTTGACCTATGAACCAGGAGGTCATGGTTTGATTCCCAGTCAGGGCACACTCCAGATTGTGGGCTCAATCCTTGGTAGGGGGCATGCAGGAGGCAGCTGATCAGTGATTTTTCTCTCATCATGAATGTCTCTATCTCTCTCTCCCTCTCCCGTTTTCTCTGAAATTAATAAAAATATATTTAAAGATATGACCTTTATGTAATCATGTAACAAAATTATCAAGGAAAAAATGTGATGCCAGAGATCTGAAATCAAAGTTAGATGTAGGGTAATCACATCCACATCAGATCAATCAGTCACAGAATTCATTCAAATAAGTTTAAGACAGTAAAATGTAAATGCAAAAAAGGAAACTATAAACTTTAATTTAGATTATTTTAAGTGTAAACTTGTAATAGGTAAAACATTTCTAAGCATAATTCTGTGAAAAAAAGGTTGATATTTTCAAATATATAGAAATGAAAATGTGTCCACATCTTATAAAATGATAGAAAAATCTGACATGTAAACTACTGAAGATACTTGAAATATTTGTGGCAATAAATATAAAATATTTTAACTTATCAAATATATATATATATATATTTAAAACTAATATGCTAAGTGTCCAACAGTTCAACCAGTAGCTATGATGCTCACTGACCACCAGGGGGCAGACGCTCAACACACAGGCATGGAAACATGGAACAGACTGATGAATCTCAGGCGGGGAGGAGAGATGGGGGAGGGCAGGAAGAGACTAACCATAGATCTTATATGCATACTAGAGGCCCAGTGCATGGACTTGTGCACCCATGGGGTCCCTCAGCCTGTCCTGCGCCCTCTGGCAATCCAGGACCCCTCAGGGGATGCCAGACTGCTGATTTCAGCCCTATCTCCGCAGGCCAGGCCGAGGGATCCCACTGGTGCATGCCTCTAGTGATCTTATAAATGAAAGTGTCTGTATGCACAGATAGTTTGTATAAATTTGAGGGTAGGTAGGATTTTAAAAGATTGTAAAATTGAGACTTCAAAGCACCACTCCTCAGAGCCCAAGTTCAGGTTTTATTATTTCTCCACTATATAGTTTTTCCCTTTTTTATTTTATATTTTCTACTTTATTTGACTGTCTAAATAAATCAAATGCTGATAGTACTGCAATGTGTACTTACTATCAATATATATCTGTTCAATCATTAGACTAACCTCTGGATTTTCAACTTAGTGCAATTCATCCCCCTGTGAGATCTTCTGTTCCATTTGCATATAGAATAATACAACAAGAGAGAACATTTAGAATTAACAAATGTTAGCCATTCTTCACAACTGGTGAGCACATATTTAAATTTAATTATTCAGGGTCAAAGTATCATTTTGTATTTTCAGTTTGATTTTCTTTAATTTCCTTTATTCCTACACTTCTATATTTTTCAACATTGAAGTAAAGATTTAAAGATAACACTGATGATGCTGACACCATTCTTTTGAAAGATGACGTCTTAATGTGTTTGGTTTTTTTCAGTTAGTCACATTAATTATATGCTGTAGGACTAAAGTAAAGTGAGGTTTTTGTATGGTGTGAGACAGAGTCAGAATGAGAATATCTGTTCCTCATTTTATTTTAAGAAAATAATTATTGAATGCAAATGGTTTTGTGTTTTATGCTGCCTAATGATGTTGTCTTATAAAACTGTTCAAATAAAGTGTCTTCTTAAAAATAGAGCTACCTCAGCCTAGCCAGTGTGGCTCAGTTAGGTGGGTGTCATCCTGTGCACTGAAAGGTTGCCAGTTTGATTCCAGGTCACGGCACATGCCCTGGTTTCAGGCTCAATCCCTGGTAGAGGGCGTGCAAGAGTTAGCCAATAGTTGTTTCACTCTCACATGGATGTTTCTCTCTCTCTCTCTCTCTCTCTCTCTCTCTCTTTTGTTCTCTTTATCCCTATCTCCTTCTTCTTTCCTCTCTCTCTAAAAATCCATGCAAATATATATTTTAAATAGCCCTATTTCAAACTAATAGTTTCAAAACAAGTCCATTTCAATTATTCTTTGAAAGGTTCAATGTCAAATACATCATTTTATTCAGGCACTTAAAAAACTTTACTCCTCATACACTCTCCTGGACTTCCTGCCAATGTAGGTGCAAGATGATGGCTTGGCTCTCTCAACCTCCATTCCATCTCCCTCTACTTGAAGGAGGGAAGATAAAAATCTGTACTTCCCATCCTTTGTTACCAGGGTTGTGAGAGTGAACTAGGTTGCATCTTTCAGGCCATATTATAAGATTCAAAAGGCTTCATCTTGGATGAACCAGTAGATTTTGGCAGAATAGAGGGTTGGCAGTGGCAGGACTAGCTAGTCTCCCGTTTTGTGGATGTGGCACCCTATGGTTGCTTAATGGTGATGGCCAAAACAGTAACATTTCCCTATATCTGGATTTCAGCTGCAGTGGTGTGACCTAGATTCAAAAAACCTATGATAGTTTCTTCTCTTTTTCCTTTTTATTGACTTTATTGGGGTGACACTGGTTAACAAAATCATACAGGTTTCAAGTGGACAATTCCACAACACATCATCTGTACACTGTATTGTGTGTTCACCACCCTAAATCAAGTCTCCTTCCTTCTGCAATTATCCTCCCTATTCCCTCCTCCACCTCCCCTCACCCCACCTTAACCCCTCCTCCTCCCATCACATTATTGTTTGTGTTTATGAGTTTTTTCTCTGAACTGCTAGTCCTCTATTCTTTAATAACTTTAAACACATTATTATTAGTATTACTACTATTATTATTTTATTTAATATACTAACTTGTTTCTGTACTTCATATGCTCTTGATTAAACAAATTGTAAAATTTTGCTTTTGACAATATGAGATTTTTTTTGTTTCTGAGAAAGTTTATATGCATAAAATACTATCCAGAATTACTTGTGTGTTTTTTCTAATCACTTCACTAAAATCAGAAGTTCCAAAGGCCTACTGTTCTTTAATTCTTGATCTCTTATTTGTAGATTTAAAATGTTACCTAGAGTAAAAAAATCACTATTGGAAAAAATGTTTATTGCTTATCTCAAATTTAATAGAATTACCCTTAAACCATCGACTATTTGACTGCATTTATTTGTTTAATGTTTTAAACCTTTGCACTCACTTGCTTTTTTCTCGATTCCTTTATTCTACTCGGGATTTAATTTTTTAAATACCCCAGATTTTACAAAGCGCAGCAGTAGAATAAAAAACTAGAGTTTCTTTTCATACAAACTTATTTATTTGGATTTTTTTATATTTCAAATTATTGATACATTCAAAGAGTAATTTTAATCTTGACATCCAAGTGCAAAAGGTTAAGCTATATTTTCAATAACTTCAAGTGCTTGACAGTGTATTTTGAAAACAAGACAAAACAAATCTTTCAGATACTTAATAATCTCTTAGAAATAATACATTAATCAGAATATACTGATAAGAACAGTAAGAATATTTGTCAATATTCCAATATTTTATAAATATAAATCCTTCTAAATAGCAATCATAAAGCAATCATTTCCAAACATTAGACAGAGATCCATGTAATAAATTGGTTTAATTTAATAATCCCTATTTTTAATTTTAACTCTGACTAGATTTGAAAACAAACAATAATAAAAAACACAAAACCTTAGGTACAAGAAAAATAATTCTCTCTAGGAAGTTAAGTTTACTTGATAAATGATTTATTGTTAGTTATTGGGATTTTAGGCAAACTAGGGCATACAGAAGCTAAGGGCTATAATCTCATAGTAGATTAGATAGGCTCACTGGTATTCTACTTATTTACTTATTTATTTTTTCTCTAGACATCAGTTGAGTCCAAGTCTGCATCTTTCAGATGGACTGGTTTCACAGCTCGTGTCCTATGCTCCTAAGTCATACCCTTATGTGATTCTTTCTTTAACAATATGAGTGAAGCCTACATATTTTTAGCTCTCTAATGACATTTAATGGTTTGAAGAGAGTTTCATTACCTTTCCCTTTCCCCAAACCCCTTTCCTTCCTTGAACCTTTTAATGGAGGTAGTTGTCCAAACATTAAACAATGGGATAGCAACCCCTCATGCTTGCCATTGAGCCTGCCTTCTGCCCCACCTCTTGGATCCCCAGAAATAAAATTCTCCACAGATTGAATTTCCTGCAAAGGGCACACAAGGATAATTAGAGAAGCAGAGGAAGTATAAGAAATTAAAGGGCCAGTTGGACACTAGACATTTACCAAAGGTGATTTCTAGCATTGATGCCTAATTTTGGAATAAAAGAGAAAGCAATATTAAATAAAATATTTTTTCATGTTACATGTACCTAATGAATGGTTTAAAATATTTCCTTACGTTTTGATAAATTCCTTTTTCTTCAGTTGATTATGCATTTCCTCATCAATTTATCAGTGCTATATTTTTTAGAATACCTAGCCTTTTTTTTTTTTTTTCTCTAGGCAATATGAAAAATTTATTAGAATGAGGACTGGATATTTTTGACAACCGTTCAGTGTTCATGAGAAGGAATGCATCTCTTAGAATGTTAAAATCTTCTAAGAAAAAGATAATAAGCTAAAACTGGGAATGGTAGTCATTATTGGCTCATCTGCCTCTTTCATGTTCCCTGATAATG
This sequence comes from Ia io, assembly GCA_025583905.1. Classification (NCBI taxonomy): domain Eukaryota; kingdom Metazoa; phylum Chordata; class Mammalia; order Chiroptera; family Vespertilionidae; genus Ia; species Ia io. Next base: position 55,675,014 of record JAJQQW010000003.1, read on the forward strand.
TCACCTAAAATTTTATAAATGCAGATTAGATGATGGCAGGATATTTAACCTAGAATAGCTTTAAAAATATAAGAATAGGAGAAGAGGTTTTTGCCTTATCATATTTTGTTCTTAGTACTCATTTTTAGTTGGGCTACAGATGGTTTGCAGCTTATTTCCATAATGCCTTCAGGCCTCATGACATCAATTGCAATTTCCAAGAATGTGTGAACTATTCTGGTCCCTAAACTTGATACCTTGAGTGCCCGTAGGACATTAAATGGGAGTAAAAAAAATGGTTGCCCAAGTAACTGTTAACAGAAGCATACATGCTAATCCTATGTAATAAAGTCTAATATGCTAAGTGTCCAGTCTCCGGTCATCCGTTCAACCAATCAAAATGTAATATGTTAATGATATGCTAAGGCTGCTCAACTGCTCACTATGATGTGCACTGACCACCAGGGGGCAGACAGTCAACCAGTTGACCAGTCGCTATGACGTGCACTAACCACCAGGAGACAGACGTTCTGACCAGTAGGTTAGCTTGCTGCTGTGGTCTGGCCGATTGGGACTGAGCAAGATGGGCCAGACATGCCCTGGAGCCCTCCCATGGTCCCTCCCCAGCTGGCCAACCTTCCGTGTCCCTCCCTGGCCCCGAACATGCACCGGTGGGGTCCCTCAGCCTGGCCTTGTGCCCTCTTGCAATCCAGGATCCCTCAGGGGATGTCATAGAGCTGGTTTTGGCCCGATCCCACAGGCCAGGCCGAGGGACCCCACTTGCACTGGGCCTCTAGTGTATATATAAATGCTCTGCATTCCTAAAGTCATACCTTTAATCAATCATTTTCAAGCAACCCTTTAAGAGCTGTAAAAATATTCCAACCTCCTCAAGACCTAAATAATTTACTGATGTGATAAAAGTAAAATGAAATAAGCATATATTCTCATGTGCACATTTTAACACAAATATTGCACTGAAATCATAAATGTTGAAATAAACTTTATTAGTCTGGGTTCTCCAGCTGAGATGTCTGCAGTTGCCAAGCTGGAGACCAGGACAGACAATGGAATAGCTTCAACCAAATGTGAAATCTTGAGAACCCAGAGAGCCATTGGTGTAAATTCCAGTCTAAGTCCAAAGGCATGAAAAGACTGATTTTCAAGCTCAAGCACAGGCATAGAGGGCCAATTCTCCCTAACTCAGCCTTTTTTGTTCTTTATAAGCCTCCAAAGGATTTTGATGAGGCTCCCATATTGGAGAAGGTGATCTGCTTTATTCAATCTGTGGATTCAAATACTAATTCCATCTAGAAACACCCTCACTGACACACTCAGAATCATGTTTAACCAAATATCTGGGCACACTGAGATTCAGTCAAAATGATACATAAAATTAACTATCACAAGTCTTTTTGTTGTTGTTGTTGTTGCTAATCCTTATCCAAGGATATTTTTCCATTGACTCTTTTTTTAGAGAGAGTGGAACAAATAGGGAGAGACAGAGAGAGGAATATTGATGTAAGAGAGACACACTGACTGGTTGCCTCCCACATGTGCCCTGACCAGGGCTGGGGATCCAGTCTGCAAGCTAGGTAACTGCCCTTGACTGGAACTGAACTCAGGACTTTTCAGTCCATGGGCCAACACTCTATCCACTGAGCCAAACAGACTAGAGGAACCATCACAAGTCTTAATGGTGCCTCCAACACAGTTAAGCATTGTATCATCAATTTACTACTGTCCATTTCATAGATCATATTGATATCAATGTAAATCTACTCCATCACAATTTTCTTTCTCTAACTATTATACTCTTACTAGAGGCCCGGTACACGAATTTGTGCCCAGATGGGGTCCGGCCAGCCAGACCTGATTGGGGTGTTGGGGGCCGATTGGGGGCTGGGCTGGCTGGGGAGAGGGACTGAGGGTGGTTGGCAGCCACCTCTGCCCCCGATCAGGGTGTGGGGGGGCCAACTGGGGCCTGGATCAGGCTGGTTGGCTGCCACAGTGCACATCATAGCCACCAGTCATTCTGGTCGTTCCACCGTTCCGGTCACTGAGCTTTTATATATACTAGTATAGATAGTTAGAAAATTAAGCAAAAGGGGAATGTCTGGCCAGCCTGTCCCCATCATGGTCAGGCTACTTTCTCCCATCACTATTCCCATCTTTATATGAGACCTCCAGAAGGAGAAGCACTCAAATAGACTTTTGCTTGTTCTTTTTCTCTGTTTGTATGGCTGGCTACTTGTATCTAAAACAGGTGAATTAAGCCTAGGGTTGCCATGAAAGTATCATTTTTGAAGTTGAAAAGAGAAGGGCCCTGGTTAAGGCTGTCAAACAGGCAAAGTTTATTTTGGAGATACTGGCCACCTTATCCTCCAGAATGGAGCCATAGAGATAGCATATATGTTTTAAATCCCCAAAGGCAGCTTCAGATAACAGCTCTTTTAATTTTTAGCTTGCTTAAGTAACATAACCTCTCTGAACTGCATTTTCCCATTCCATAAAATTCTTGCAGGGTTTATATGAAATTAAATGAGACTATGGATGTGAAATGCCAAGAATCAGGTTGAATAGTGGTGAAACATGACACTTAAAGAGAACAGTGTTGAAGTGATAAAGGTACAAAGATTTACAATCTGCTCCCTCTCTCCTCTTTATTTTTTTTTTTCTTCCCAGGATTACTCTCTCTAATCATTCTCCTCCCTTAATTTTCCAATGTCATATATTTTTGATACTGTTTTCTGGAAGTCACAAATGACTGTATACATCTATAATTGTACAGACTAAATAAATTATGTGTCAAGAAGAGGAAAAAGTACATTGAATAACATCCTAGAAATACAAATCTCAAAGTCCTTCTGTCTTCCAATTAATAGTAAAAAGATTATTTTGATAATGTTAAGAGAAAGCTAGATCAGGAAAGTATTGAAGAAACATGTAATTCATAGTACACAGCATTGTTGTTATATTGAGACCTTCTTAGAAATGTAAAATCTCATTTCACCCCAGATTTCTAAATTAGAATGTGTCTTTTAATAATATCCCCCAGTGATTAATATTTATATTAGAGTGTTGAAACACACTGCTGTAGAACCTTTTACACAATGTGAAGATGCTTATGCAGAAGTTTCTTTCCCTAAGAATACGTGAGATGTGGCATTGTCTTTCCCTGTAGTACTGACTTTATGTTCAGCAGAATATGTTGTGTTTATTCTTTGTTGTTTTTTTTGTTAGACTGGTTCATCTAATTTCTACCTAAAACACATGGTTTTCTGAGAGTCAAAGTTCCAGTGTAGCATGGAAGGGTCATTCACAACTCCCAGACCAGGGAAATTCTTGGGTCCTTCTGTTGGTCTCTCTCTATTTCCTGTCTAACATACTTTTTTTTTAAATATAAATATGCTGAAAAGTTCCCCAGCATTCTTGCTTTCTGCTACTTGTTCTGATAATCAATCTCTTCCCAGTAGCTTGTAACTGGTAAATTTAAGTTCTGAGTTATTCTAATTTCATTGTTATAATTATTAGTGGGGTGGCATGATCCTTTCTTAAAATAACATTGCAATCAGTAAGCAGGTCTCAGAAATGTTCTAGAATTAGGCATATATCTGTATATTGAAAAACACATCACATTCTGTCAACTGGACCGACTAGTCAAACGAACTAATGCTCTGCTCCAAATAGAAGTGGTCATTAAGCTAAATTTTAGTTTGATGGTCAAGTACAAAGATTATTTTAGATAGAATTTTTTAAACCTTATTCTCTTGGCTCTGCTTCTAGAATTAATTTCCATTGAAACCAATTGTCTGAGTGGTGAGCATAGGTTAAATGGAGCTCTTCAGATGAATTCTGATTACTGTTTAGTTTAGATTTGCAGTAATTGAGGACTGGCACAAAGTAAATTTAAATAATAATCAGGAAATTGGTACATGGTTAAAGAAATAAATAAGGATGATTAAAATACTTGTAATAAAATATTATATAACTTATTGTAATAAAATATTATATAACTTATTAGTTTAATTGGGTTTCTTTGTGATTTTTCTAAAGGATTATAACCATCTATACATTTTTATTGTATAAAATATATTCAGATATTTTTCAATTTATCTGAATTAAAAATTTGGGCCATTAAAAAATAAGTTAAGCTATAAACCTGTGCATATTTTTAATGTAAATTTTTTATTGATATGTTTTTTGGAAAATTATCTAAGTAATTTTTATTTCTTATTGGCAAACACTCATATTAAAACATATTCTATTTAGTCTGATACATACATAACATTTGAAATCTAACAAAAGAAGGGGAAATTTCACATATGAGAGGTATGCATGGCACATTAATCAGATAAGAGTATGAATCTACAAGGGAAGCCTTCTAACTAAGAAACTTAAAGAAACATTTGAGTAAAGCTTTATTATTATACATATTATTTTAGCCCTTTATACCCAAGAGACTCTGGGTATCAGAACCACCTATACTATTGAGTAGCTTAGTTGCAAAATAGATAAAAATGCAGCTTTTTTTTTTTTTCAAGAAAATAACCTTAATAATGTCAAAGTCTACAGAATAATAAAATTACAAGTCTCAAATTGTATTTAAAAGAGAACCTGGGAATTTTTCTTACAAAGTTATTGTATATACTGTCTTTCCTATCTATGCAGTTGTATTTTGCATACATAGAGAAATATGTCGAAATGTTAGTGGTTTAAACAATTTAAGCAAATGTCATTACACTGCATTATTTCGTATTTTATCATTATTATGTAACTAGAGGCCTGATGCATGAAATTTGTGCAAGGGACTCAGCCCTCGCAGCCCCAGCTGCCTCAGCCAGCCCTCACAGCCCCAGTTTCGTCCAGAAGGTTGTCCAGATGGTCATTCTGCTGTTTGGTCTAATTAGCATATTAGCTCTTTATTATATAGGAATGATTCTACATATACCCACACATGCACCTCCCCATACACATAACTGAACCTAATAAATTTCAGCATGAGAATCAATACTAATAAAAGGGTAATATGCAAATTGGTCATGATGCCATCACAGTAACAACCAAACAGCAGACTGCATGGGGCAACAAGGCAGGCAGGGGCGTTAGCGAGGGATGACCAAACGACTGACCAGTAGGCTGCATGGGGTGACCAGGCTGGCAGGGGGTTTAGCGAGGGACAACCAAAGGATTGACCAGCAGGCTGCGTGGGGCAACCAGGCCAGCGGGGGAGGGGCAATGAGGGGTGACCAGGCTGGCAGGGGGGCCATTGGGAGTGACCAGGCTGGCAGGGGGCAGTTGGGGGCGACCAGGCCAGTGAGGGGGCAGTTAGAGGCGATCAGGCTGGCAAGCTGAGGCAGTTAGGGGTGATCAGGCTGGCAGGAAGGGCAGTTAGGGGCAATCAGGCAGGCAGGCAGGTGAGCAGTTAAGAGCCAGCAGTCCCAGATTGTGAGAGGGATGTCCGACTGCCGGTTTTGGCCCAGGATTGACATCCCCCGAGGGGTCCTGGATTGGAGAGGGTCCAGGCTGGGCTGAAGGGACACCCCCCCCCTCTGCACAAATTTCGTGCACCAGGCCTCTAGTAAATTTATAACTGGCTAACATGCTAAATCTGAATCCTTCCTAAGAGCTTATTTATATCACACATATTTAGAAAAAATGATATTATGGTTCAATGCAATATAGAATCACATAATTTATCATTTAACATGAAATCAATTAAACAGGTATTTTATTTTTTAATATGGCATGTTATTTTTCATTTTATGCTGTCAAATAACCTTTTATCAATGGGCTATTTAAATGACCATTATTTGCCCACAGGACATTTAAACATAAAGTACTATTTTTCTTGAATTTTATTTTTCTTAAGCATGTAACACTGTTCATCATAATTATGTCATTGCCTATTCTATATACATACACACACATCTTCCTTCCTCTTAGGACATATGCCATAATTTATAGGATTTAATTTTATTTTATTGTTATGACAGCAGAAATTTGAAATATTTTTATAGATTAATAAAAAAATTATCAAACTACCATCTACTATCTTGTCAATTTCATTTTACCTATGCAAAAATGAAGTGCTACATTTAATACTTATAAAATACTTTCAAAATATTTTTAAAAAGTCAAATTTGTCACAGAATAATTACTTTTTCCCCCTTTTTTCATTGTTGTCTACAGAAGTAAGTAATAGTATTCCCACCTAGGGACTTGAAAGAAACACATTTATGTATGAGTGCTGCTTCCCTTTCCTTTATGTGGTGTAGAACTGTTGAAATTTTGGTACAGTACAGTATTTTCATACAAATCTAATATAGGCTAAATCTCTATGGTCTCTTATGTCCCATTAAGCAAATTTAGTTGCTTCTCTACTAACTGTAATAATTTATATAATACAGATTTTGGGGTTTAACATGCTAAAATAAACATTTCTGTTAACAAACGTTTTATTTGATGACCATTTAGTTTTAAATGTATGTGAATATCCACAAATAAGTTCAACAGAGTTTATCAGTTTTTTTCTATAAATTACACTTGTGGAATAATCATTAGTAAATTGCAAAAATAAATTAGTTGAAAACAAAATTTTGGGTAGTTGTATTTTGAATAATTTTTGTTGATTTAATTTTTTTTTTGTTTTTACTTCATGTTTTTCTTTTCTTTTTTTTTTTTCATGTTTTGTTCCAAAAAATATTTAGGTTTCTTTTTCTTTTTTTTTTTTTTAGCATATCTACATTTTTACAGTAATTGTTTAATTGTTTTTATGGGGAAAATATGTTAATTCTCTACATCAATGTAGAAGTGCAAACATTATCCAATTTAGACAAAAAAAAAAAAAGGAAGAAAGCAGAACAATTTAGAAAAAAAATGTAACTGATGATGCTTTTATAAACTAAAGTATATTTCCTCACTGATATATTAGCCTATTCATAAAATTCATAATTATGTTATTTGGGATATTTTAAAAATTACTTTAGGTTTATATTTTAAAACAGATATACATAGTAGATTCTCACCATCATTTAAAGTTTTAAATAATATAAGAATCATATTAAAACTTTAATTGCATTATGTATCTGCTTTTTAATATATCTTTGGCAGCATTATGGAAGAATATTTTTAGATCATAACTACTATTTTTATAGAAATAAAGTCTTAATCAAAGTATTTTTTAAAATTTATCAGAAATTGTAAAATTAATTCCATAATTTGGGTGATAAGAAATAAATCATCCTAAAACCTAAAATAATCTTAATTTGTCAAAACATGCCTATAATTCAATCACAAAATGATAAATAGCTATAATTTAAAATGTAAAATGCTCCTACATGCCTATAAGATTCAAAAAGGAGTGAAGTTTATGAAATAACTTGGAAACACCTTTGAAAATAAAACAATGCTATTATATTTTTAAAATTGGTCTTTTGAATTCATAGTCACTAAACATGATCTCAATTTTGAAATGTAAAGAAAATAATTGAAATAACATCAAACTACTGTATCTTTTCCTGCAATTGACTACATTCTTAAAAAGACAGTCTTTTCTTGTGGCTGGCGTGGCTCAGTGTTTGAGGTCGTCCTATGAACCAGGAGGTCATGGTTTGATTTCTTGTTAGGGCACATGCTGGGGTTGCTGGCTCAATCCCCAATAGGGGCATGCAGGAGGCAGCCAATCGATGATTCTCTCTCATCATTGATGTTTCCATCTCTCTCCCCCTCTCCCTTCCTCTCTGAAATCAATAAAAATATATTTTTAAAAAATAACAAAACAGTCTTTTAAAACAATTTCTATGTTTATACAACATCATATATTTATGATTAACCTCCTCTTACTTCTACATTGGGTCATACTTTGTATATTCTTAATTTCCCCTAAGCATCACAAGCATATGATTGTGAAGCAGGAATTTTGGGGGACATAGGCAGGCATAGGAATTTTTTTAGAATTGGGATCCATGGGAAAAAAACACAGGGCCACAGACTGGGAGAAGGTACATTTCCATAACACAAGGAAGCCAGGTGCAGTTACATCTCCATAAGACAAGGAGGCAGCAACAGGTATATTTCCATAAGACAAGGGAACTGGAAGTAGCCAAGAAAGGTCACATTTACAAAATAAAGCGAAGGAAGCCCTTCATTCAGAAGGAGAAGAAGAAAGCCCAAAGGGAATAGGAAAACAATAAGGAAGGAGTGGGGAGAACCTCACAGGTGCCATGTGAGGTTCAACCTTTGAGCCCAGGAGTTACTATAGTAACCAGTCTAAGGGAATAGTGATCTATCAGTGGGGGATATCAAGGCACCAGGATCTGCAGCCTTTATAAGCCATAGGGAAAAGGGAACTCAGTGGGACCCTCTTCCCCCTCCCTACATGGGAGTCAGTTCTATGGACTCTGTACTTGTTCTTCAATAAATCTCCATCTTTGCTATACCACTTTCTGTCCGTGGATTCATTCTTTGATTCCGGTGGACAAAGAATCCGGGTTCCAGTCCAAAAATCCAGTATCAGTTGTAAGACACTGTGTATGAGCATGCATTCTGAGAAAATGGTGTAGTGTTTTTGTGGTGATGTTATTGTCACATTTATGTTCATTGCAAATGGGGGCCAGAGAGAAGATCACCTAGGATAAGCAATAAAGCCCACCAAGGACACCAACTTCAAACTGCCATCAAACCCTAAAGAACGAGAGGGTACAGAAATATGTTCCCTAATTATATGGGAGTCATATTTAATATTAAATGGAGGGGCCTTAATTTAGAGATGGATAATGAGCTGAGTATGGAGTTGAGGGTCAAGGTGGTTATTTCTCTGTTCCCATTTCCTATTGAGAGACAGTGTGGTCTTAGAGTTACTATGATTGGTATTATGGAAACATGAATTTAAAATTAAACCCAACTTGCTTTAATTCATAACTATCTAATTATTAACTGGGTGATGAGACCACTCTGATTTTAATTTTTCTTACCACAAAAATAGCAGAGTTTTTGTGTGCTGCAAATCGAATGATGGATTTGTAACCAGCTGGTGGAGAGTGCATTGAGTTCACTGTTTCTACATGTCCATAAATTAATGCTTTACAGAGGATAGTAAACTTGTTTGGGAACCATGCCAGGTCCCCAGATAGTCAAGGCCAATGGGAGCACAGAGGCCTTATTATCAATACACCAGAATGGCCAAAGGCCACTCTGAGCATGAGCCTAATCGGGATGTCTAAGGACTCTGAGCCTGGGAATCCTAATCAGGCCAAGATACCAAGTGGGTGCAAGGACACACAGTACACTGTGCCCTTCTGTAACCCAAATGATTGATGTCACTGTTGGCAACCAGCCTTCTCTGTCTCTGAAGTAATATACAGGTTACTGGCCAGAGAGAGGCTAGAGAAATCAGAGCAGAGAGAGCAGCTAGGCAGAGAAGGGGTGGGAGACAGAGAAGGAGAGCTGAGACCTGATACTGCTACGATGCAAGGCTAAGAACTCATAGAGAGCTCAGATATAACCACCATGCTAGCCAGAGAGTGTGCTTGTCAAGGAAGACAGGAGAAGCTGCTGAGCCAGAGAGCTTACTAGTAGGTGCCCCTACGATGAGAGGCAGTGAGAGGTGGGTACAGAGATGAATGTTGCTTTGGGGGAAAGATGTATATGTTAACCAGCCGGTGCCTGGCTGCCTGCCTATATGGGCTTTGCTGTAAAGGACTGTCTTGTCTGATGGCTATGTGACCACTGGCTTCTGCAATAAAATTTCATTCTTATATACCCAGAACCTCTCATGGCTTCTCCATCTGCCCTGCCACTGATAATTGACCTGCGTGCTCTGAAAGAAGGAACTTGGACTAAGTTCCCAAGAGTTAGTACAGTGGGTAGGGTTCAAGGAGGAACCAGCCCTGACATAGTCGGGAAGAAATTAGAAGAATATATGGATCAGAAAAATTCAGAGCAGTGGAGCTGAGCAGTGTTCCTGCTGTCTTTGATAACTTGTATTGGAATTTGTATCACAAAATAATTTACCAGAAGATTAATATTTTTCTACATACTCATTTTACTTGGTAACATATATGAGTTAATATTTAAATGAAGTTCTAATTTCTCTTCTTATAGTAATATTTTAAAAAAAGTTTTGGATGTGTATATCCTTGATAATAAATATAAAATATCTAATTCAATATGTAAGCTAAGTGTTGTTCTTACTCTTATTTTTCTAATGAGAAACTGATACTAGGGATTAAACATGCCCCAATTCACAATAAGTGGTAGAGATAAAATTTGAAGACAAGTGAAACACATGTTTTTAGGACTAGGTATAAGTTTTCAAACATATGAAACAAAAAAAAAACACACAACAGTGTCCTTCTAATTACTGTGGAAATACAAAATATTATGAAGATTTTCCATAGCAACCTGCCAGAACATATTATTTTCTATTACCACATTAAAGTACTTCAAATATTGCTTCCATTTGTCAGTGACAGCATTGCTTCTATCTCAGTGATGGTCATATAAATAAAAGTCTTTGGGACAAGAAAAATTATGTCTGTTACAAATATCCTCATAGGACAGAATAGATGCCATCTCATCTACTCTGATTTAGTCTTTAATTTTACTAGAGGATTTGTTGCCTTGATCATATGCTTTGACACTGTCCCTGCTATTAATATCCAGCTAATTATTTTTATTATTTTTAATTATCAATATACTGCATGCTTTTGCCACATATATAAATAGATATTCAGATATCATAAGTCAAACTGATCTGATAAACATGAAATAAAATGTAAAATCTATTGCTCACCATATCCCATTCCATTTCTCAGAAATAATTTGTGTTATTCTTGTTGATAATGAATACAAACACTTTCCATAGGTAACACATCTCTAGCCTTCTTGCTGGCAATTAAGAAAACTAAGCCTAAATTTTAAGAAGTACTGCATACAACTCTCATTAATTTTAAGTGGCCATCTTCAGTGTCCAACCTTAAGTATAAAAATCTTTCAAAAGACACCAAGCTGCAAAAGAGCAAAAGAACAATGCTTCATCTCCCCGTTCCCTCTCTCTCTCTCTCTCTTTCTCTCTCTCTCCTCACCTTGCAACATGCTTGTGATAGAAGGGATTTGCCTTGATTTATAGTTTTGAAAAGCAGTGTTTGAGAAACAAGACACCAGTACCAATAGTTCAGCAATTAGTATAAAAATAAACACTAAAGAAAAAAGGAACTAGGAAAAAAAAATATTAGAGGACAAAGATGAATGGCCAAAAAAATGGTCAGGATTTAAGCTCCCTTTTTAAAGTTATAAACTGATTTTTAAGAATGTTTTTATAGATTACAACTTAAAAAATGGGTACTAACTAGTCTCCCTTCTTGAGTTTGCTGGAGTGGAGCAGCCCTGAAGAGGAAAGAGACTGCTGATAACACAGCTAGGGTGACAAATTACAAAGATCAGCCTCAGTTTCCCATTGAATTGAATTTGCTAAGGTAATGTTTTCATTGTTTTTTTTTCTCTCTCAGTCTATTATGGGATGTAATCAAATAATAGATACACAAGACAAATAGATACTATCAGCAGCGTCCCATGTTCCATAATATCCTGTATGCTGAGGACTCCTGTCTGCTGTTCTCCCCTTCAATAACAGGCTACTCCACTGTTTTATTTTGTTTTTTTGTTTGTTTGTTTGTTTGTTTTATGTCCTTTGGTTCTACCATAGGTGAGATTTGAAGAGCAAAAAGAGAAACAATACTTAGGTGGTCTACTAGCTTTATGAGAGAAACTGGTTTCTGATTATTTCCTTGTATTTTAATCATCCACCTTGTTTTGTCCTGTGTTTTTTCTTATGTCTTTAAATTGTTTACCTACTAGAGGCTGAAATATTAGAATTGCTATTGGCTTAATATGATTATAACTATTTTCTATTATTTACTAGACATTTTTTTCACTCTTGATTGCTTTGCTGATTTCTAGAACTTCACAATTCCCTTAACCCTAACACTTCAATTCTTTCACAGTTCAAATTGTTGAATACCTTAGAATTCTGTCAAGCATTTTTTTCTAATTTATTCCAATGATGTATTTTGCTGTCAAAATTGTGCTAGCACTCATAATCCAAGGGCTGAAAACTACAAAAAAAAAAAAGAAAGAAAGAAACACATTAATCTCTGAGGTGAATATGGTTTAATTACTGCTCCAAATTGGTGAAAAAAGATTTAAATGATTTGTATTTTAAATATTCTTGTATTATGGAAATATTTTGAGTTATTACATAGTTTTAATAATTTTCCAGTAACTGGAGAGTTTATGAACTGCCTGGTCACATGATAAACTAGAAAGCAGAGTCATTCAATAATTGAAGAAAGTTATTACAATGCACGGCATGTATGAATCACTTTCTTACAGTGAGACTTGGAACACAGCCTGTAGTTAAAGGCACACTCTAATTTTTTAAATCATAAATTGCAGTTACATTAATATATAGCTTCTTATACCATTTAGCAGTGACCTGATCAGACTAGACAGGCTACTTTCTGGGAACTAATGTTATATTGTTCATTGGACATACTACAAACTTTATTGGATTTGACAAATAATATTAACACTTTTACCCCTTAATATACAGGGTGTCCCAAAAAAATGTATACACACTTTAACAGCTGATAGCTCAAGTTTGAAAATTAAATGTATTTTAATAATCACTGCCTTTATAATTATTCACAGTGTTTATAAACATTTTTGGGGGACACCCTAGATTTATAATTAAAATGATATAGTAAAAATGTACAGAATAATTTAATAAACATTTTATTTGAACCCACCCGTATACCAACCAAAACTGTAGATATTAGCTCTTTTAGAATGAATGGCAAAATATTTCCTTGTCCTCCTAGAAAGGGACGTAGAATCTTGCAGGAGATAAACACACATAAGTGACTACAAATATAACAGCCATGATAAATAGTGCAATAGACTCCAGTATAAGAAATGATGGGGCTTTTTTTGCTAAAGCACAAAGCAAGCAAGGAAGGAAAATTTATTTCAGTCTGACATGAGACCCAAATTGTACCCAGGAACAAAAGAAACTGCAGAGTCGGATTCCAGAAGTGCAACTCAGGGAATATCTTAGGAACATGTAATAGTTAGCATTCTTCTAAATATAAGTAGCAGAAAGTAAGTTGGGCTACTCTCAATTTAAAGAGGAATTTGTTGGGACATCCTGGGGCATCTCACAGAACTCAACAACAGGAATCATTCTAGATATCTGAAAAGAGTTGGACTCAGGAATTCACATGTCAACATATCTCTCATTCCCTCTCTGGTTTCTGTTTATCTTTGTGAGAATACTCATTAATTTTCCATTTTCAAAAGAGCAACTATTTTTTTCTGTTTCACCTGGCCAAACCTGGATATAGACAGTTTCTTGTTTTTGTATGTAAGGGTTTCAGTACTGTGAAAAATACTGGATTTCTTCTCTGGTTCTATTTTGCAACATTTCCAGGAAGAGACTGATTGGCACAATTGATCTCAGGTCCTGTAACTGGATAGAGGTTGTACGTCTTGCTCCATTACTAGTAATACAGGACCAGCTACAATCAAGTAAGTAAAAGGAAATGGGGCATTTTCTAGAATTTGAATGTTTAAGGCAGTAGTGAAGATAAACACCAGAAGAGGATGGATATGTTTGGTTAATAATCTTGGAAATGATTAAGATGTTTTGATCTTAATCTCTGATGTTTGTTATCTGGTGATTACTCAGGAGTCAATTTTATTATATAGATTCATAATATATGAATAACCAGCAATTTTCACTAGGTTGTGGGACAAATTCCAGGAATAATCCCTAGCAAAAATAAATGAAGATATTAGCACCCAACCACTGCATAATTTTCAGAGCCACATTCCAGTATTAGAGAGGGAATAGGGAACCTGGCAAAGGTACTGAAAATAATTATCCCAAATATGGAAAGGGGCGTGTCATTGAATGCCATGATATTACTGACTTTATCTTGTTTATTGGACTCTCATTTCTTCTCCTTTGCCCAATTATTTCTGAGAAAAGCAGAAGAGTGTTTCATTTAAAAAGGTGAGCTGTGTAAATACAGGCTTCCTGTAGTCTAATTGAGGCTTCTACAAATAGAAATATTGACTCTGAAGTGATAACCTCTTCAATCTTTAAGTTTCAACTGCAAAACCTACAATAAATGAGATCATTCATGAAAATTACTTATTATAATTCCTGACACAGAGTAAATGCTCAATAAATATTAGCTGCTGCCAGTATAAATCTATGATTTCTATTTGGCCCATTTATTACTTTACATCTCCTCTATGGATAATAAACAGATTCAAATATGTCTCATATGCGTTTAATTGCTAAATCAATATATCTAGTTGGTAATTCAAACCAAATCTTCTGATTAATGCCTGCTAGATGTGTAGTGCAGACACTAGGAGGAAAATTAGTAATCCAACAGACAGAATCCCAGCCATTCACTAACTCACATTTTACTAGTGCAATTAACTGTGTAATTCATTCTTCATTCATTCATACTTTTATCCATTTAACAATTACTCACTTAGCAAATGTATCCATTTACTGATTTAAAAAGTGAGAAACACCTGCTAGACAACACAGATACAGTCTCTGCCTTTATGACATTTACAATTTTTGTGAACAACAACACACAATCAGCACACTAATAAAAGTAATAGGATATTTTCAGAAGGGCTTCTGTTGTGTCACTATTGAAGCTAACAAATAAAAACAGGACTAGAGTTTCAAATGAACACCACATTTTTTAGTTCATATAGCTGCTGGTGTACTAGTAGTTGGGTCACTCAACTAACTGCCCATAGTTATATGGAAATATACCAGAAACCAACCAAATACCATCAGTATCTAAGAAGAGTTCTAAAAGAAGAGAGTACTTTCTCACGCTGTACCAACTAGACATTCTCCTACGGAACCACTCATATATATGGTTTATTCTTAAAAAAAGAGACGACCAATGTATCACTTGCCAGTTACATGTTTATTCAACTACAAAACCCACCCTTGTGCTGCAATTAGTACAGAGTTTTGTGAGAGCTTCTTTGGGAGAGTTTTCTCTTCACCTAAGGTTATGACATATTCACCTTTGACTTTCTTTCTTACATTATAGTGTAGAAGAGTGGTATACTTGACATGAGTTCCATTAAGTTTGTGGATATTTTATCATAGACTTTTTAGTCATCTCTGATTATAGAAACATCTGAAAGTAAGAGGTTTTTTTAGGGGAATGTTACCAGAAGAGACCATGGAGTAATGTGCCTTAAAAACAATGGGGTTACATCATTCCATACTAGAGTTCATGGTTCTTAAGAGAGCATGTTAGATAACTCTGAATATTCCCTTGGCTCCAGTAGATAATAAAGTATATTAGCAGGGCTTGAGTCATGAGGAATACCCTGGCAGGAGAACTGAGACAGATTGATCAGAAAATTATGGTAGAAGTTGAGGAAAGAGATGACTGAAAGTTAGGGTAGCAGCAATAGGTGTAGAGAGAAATTGATGAACTTGACATATATTTTTTAAGTTCTGTCTGAATTTACTGGTAGGCTGGATGAACTACAGGGAGGGTTTAAAGATGATTTGTCAGTTTTGGACTTGAACAACAGAGACACTTGTGTTAATTTCAGGAACAATGGCAGATTAATAAACCCAGGTAGAGAGAATCTTTGTTCCATTGAAATCATGTTCAATTTTAAATGATAAGAAGAGATCAAATAAGCAATTATGAGAGTTAAATCCAGAAGGTAAGTGGAGTATTTGGACTTTAAAGGAGCAGGACTAATACTCTCATTTAATAGGAGGGGAGACTAAGATAATAATTTAGGACAAATATTGGCTTTGAGATAAGAATTTGAGAGCGTTCTCTTCTGTATACTTATATTTTCTCAAGCAATCTGAGATGAGGCCTTTAGCTGAGAGGAAAGAAGTATAGCAGTTGGATATTAAGGGAAGAGCTAAGGGTATAAAATGGTTTCCCAAGTGGGAAATTATTACACTAGAGAGATATGTTACATTTCTAGGCAGCATCAAGTTCCTACATGAGGTCTGAGGTCATGAATTTTAAGTAAAATCAGTAAGGAAAAAAGTCAAACTTTGCCTTGGGTAAGAATCTGTTCTGTCAGAGACTATTTTATTTATTTTTTAAATGCTGCCATAAGTGTGAGGCAAAATAGCTTCTCCCGAGATGATTACCTACACAAGTCTGCTAAGTTAATTTATAGATTGAGTACATTTCATATTAAATACATTATACTCAATAAAAATATATATATAATTTCTGGTGACAGATGAAGTTTACTAATTTGATGGTCATCACAACCTCATAGTTAAAGGTTATATTCATAGGTTATTAAACATTAGAGGCCTGATGCATGGATTCGTGCACTGGTGGGGTCCCTTGGCCTGGCCTGCACCATCTCACAATTCAGGACCCCCTGAGGGATGTCAAATAGCTGGTTTTGGCCCAATCCCTGCAGGCCCGATCCCCGCAAGCCCAATTCAAACAGGAGGGAGCCCAATCCTGTGCGTTGAGCATCTGTCCCCTGGTGGTCAGTGCATGTCATAGCAACCAATCAACCAGTCATTTGGTCACTTTGGCTTTTATATATATATAGATGAATTTTATCATTAAAACTGTGCTTTAGAAACCTAAATTCGCAAATATCATTTACTTGATTTAAATATGGAAATATAAGTTACATTTGCATTAGATGAGGAGCCTTGAGGGAAATATAATCCTATCATCATAATTTCTTCTCATCAAGTTAAGGAAGAGAAGTCTAGACAATTTTGATATTTCAGCAATACTATAAGTAAAGTGATAGGGTAGTCTCAGCCATTTTTTAAGATTAATGCATGATTGGCTTCTTGGATTATGCTAATGTCAATCTGGTTAAGATGAAACGAGGCTTCCCAGACTTTCTCTCCCTTTATGATTCCAAGTTAAAAATAACAAAAACAAACAACAACAACAAAAAAACTTTGTGTGAGATTTGAAAGGCAAAACCAAAACAGTGTCTATTATAGCATTCTATGAAGGTCATTATGTTCAGATATGGTGACAGACAGAGTTGTGCCCCAGTCATTCTCCTTTCTACATTAAGCTTGTCTTTCCAACTGTTAGTGCAATTGACCAATAGTCACCTCATCACTTGGTGGGGGAGCTACAGAGGTGCCTGCTACACAGAAGACTCTTTTCTTAAGCATCCCTCCCATGAGCCCCTTGGACTTGTTTTACTTTTTTCAATTATCTCTGAAAATGTCCCTGCTTTTACTTCTCAATCCTTCAAGCAGAATCTTTATTAACTCTGACTCTAATCTTCTGATTTCCCTTCTGGATCTTCATTTCCATAACCCTCCCCACTTTTGTGTAAGTTTAATATCTATACTAAATTCCTTACTATAGAAGTACTCATTATGACTCTGGTTTTCTCACTAAGCTAGACAAATACAGTCTTTTTGAGTTACAACATTTCTCTTTTTAATATTCAAGGTATACTTTCTGTTTTACACATAAGTAAAGACTCAAATACTGTCATGGGCCTCCGATTGTTTATGCAAAAAAATTACCTTTTAGAGTTGTGATCAATGCCCCACGCAGGAAGACAAAGTGCTTCCTTTGGAGGCAGCAGCTCTTACATTGGTTGTGGCAGATACTGATTTTCAGGAAAAGATATTAAAACAACTTTCTCCTAAAACTTACTTCAAATCAGGCAGGTACAGAATTTATGGCCATAAATATGTGGCATGTATTTATTTGCCTATCAGTTTTAAATGTTCCAAGAGGGTCCAGGCATTAGTTTATACTGAATATTAGTATATTAGTGAATTGGGGGGAGCAATTTGTCACCATTACATGATAATAACTATACACTAGAATGGAAGCATGAGAAAAAGGCCCTGGAAGTAATTTTTTAAAATTATTTTAAAGGTTTAGACCTATTTAAAGAATGAAAATAAAAAGAACATTAGAGATAAGCAAACATTGGAAATGCATGAAATTCCTGAGAACATTAAGAAGGAAAAAGTTAGTCCAGCTGGCATGGCTCAATGGTTGAGTGTTGCCTACGAACCAGGAGGTCATGGTTTGAATCATGGTCAGGGTACATGCCTGGGTTGTGGGCTTGATCCCCACTGTGGTGTGTGCAGGAAGCAGCCAATCAATGATTCTCTCTCATCATTGATGCTTATATCTCTCTCCCTTCCTCTCTGAAATCAATAAAAAAAATATATATTTTTAAAAAGACGAAAAAAGTTAGTTGATATTAAGAGATTGAAATTAAGATCAAATTTTTAATTCATTCATAGTTGTATTATTTTATAACCTTCCTATTTTCTCCTGTCCTCTTCCTATCTATCTCATAGGCACCCACTCTTGTCATTGTAAAAATATTTTGAGGTAGATGGGTGAATTAATGCTGCTCTTATGAAATTTGTGGGCTTGGAGACAGTGAGAAGGCTAAAAAATAAAATAAAAATTTCATTGGGCTAAAATCTAGCTCTGTTTATGATTTTTTTTTCCCACTCAACATTGGGTTTCTGAAATCTATCAATTTGTATACATAATTTTGTTTTTATTTCTGCATAGTAATACATTATGTACATTTAGTATCCTTTACTTATGATGACAATTTTGATAAAGATGTTAGTCACCCCCAATAACTTTCTAATATGTAAAAATGTGAAATAGAAGTTACAACTCCATGAGATGAGGAGCTTTGAGAGATCTATAATTTTAAGGACATAATTATTCTGATTATAAAAATTTTCTTCTCATCAAGTTATGGAAGCACTTCAAAGGGAAGAAAAGGGGTCTGGGGCCCATGTGATCCTGCTTCAGAATTCAAGTGCTCATTCAGATGGCACTGCCTGCCTCAGCGGGTCCCAGGCACCAGAGTGGGACTTGGACGTTATCGATGGAAGCACTCCGAAGCCTGAGTCACCTGAGGCATGCTACCCGGGCAGGATTGAAAAGAAATTCTGCTCTGACACCCACTATTAGTGCAAATTCCTTTAATAAAGTCTCTTACACTGTTTTTCTTTGTAATACCTTTTTCAGTAGCAATTTTGTATTTGTTGCAGTGATTCTAAGAAACTATAAATTTTATGATGGCACAGACAATATGTTTTGTTTTATTTATCATCTAGCTTAGACTAATACAGTGACAAACAACCAAAAAACTCATTAGCTTAAAAAAAATAAATATTTATTTTTCACTCATGTTAATGTCCATTGCAGGTCAAATTTGACTTTGTTCCAAGTCTTTATTTCTGAACGCAAGCTAAAGAAGCAACCTCTGTCTTTGATTATCCAGACACATAATGCATGGAAAAACAGAGATAGCAGAATCTCATAATGGCTTGTACATCGCTTGCTCAGAAGTGGCACATATCATCCACACTCACATTTCATTGGTAAAAGTTAATCACATGACCAACCTGAGTTCAATAGGAAGTAAAATACTCCCACAAGGATAGGGCTGATATAAAGGAGAAGGGAATATTTGATGATACCATCTAACAGACTCTGTCCTCATTCAAATATTTAGTTTTTCCCTATTGACACAGAAAGTACTGATTTTCCCCTTGGTGGACAATTCAAAAGGCCGATTTAGGACCTCATGATATTTTCCATGAATGATCTGAATGTGGTTTCTCTTGACACAGATGGATTGATTAATTTATATTGATCACCTATGTTTGGGTCCCAGCATGCTTGGTTTGTAGTAGTTGCACAATAACAATTCACAAAATAAGGCAAAGAAGTATAGGAAGTGTTATATAATATAAGCATTATAGAAACTCAAATAATAAGATAAACTAAAATTATTATTTAAGGGAAGCCTGAAAAGGTAGGATATGAGATGAAAAGATAGTAGCATTTCCAAAAAAATGGAGAAGATGAATAAGGCAATCATTTAATACCATAAATATGAGGCAAGCTTGATAAGGAATCTGAAGGAAAACAATGTGTATTTTCATAATACAATCATAGTCTATAAGAGCTGATACAAGTTTTAAAATTTTATATAAAAAAAGTATTTTTAAAATATTTTAAATAGATTTAAATATTCTTTATCTGATGCATATGCTTTTTTGATGTAGGATAACTTAACTGAAACTGAGGTTGCTCATGTTTCCCTCAGAATCTTTGTTCTCACATCAAACACATAGAAGAATATTCTCGTTAAAAATGACACTGGCAAAAGCAAACTTACAAACAGAGCATTCTGGCTTTCCCCTCTGCTCAGTGATTTATGATTGTGTACTTAAAGTGTCTACCTAAAGCATTAAAATGATTAAGGGTTGTGCAATCACAAAACTAAGAAGTTAAAAGAATGATAAAAGAATTATAGAAGGGAAATAATAGAATTTCATTTTATGACTACATTGACTATCCCTGAATTTTAGCTCAATTCTTTGTCTTCCTGATTTTTTTTGTCTACAAACCTAAATTAAGTAATTGTCTGTAAATTAAATTCTTCCTCACGTAAGGAAAAATGTTGAATATACCACATGCAATTGTGTACATAGCTTTTAAACTTTAATTCTTTTTAAAAAATAGTTTTATTGATTTTAGAGAGTAAGGGAGAGGGAGAGAGAGATAGAAATATCAATGATAAGAGATAATCATTGGCCATCTGCCTCCTGCATACCACCTACTGGGGATCGGGCCTGCAACCCGGCATGTGGCCTGACCAGGAAATGAACTGTGACCTCCTGGTTCATAGGTTGACATTCAACCACTGAATACACCAGCCTGGCATAACCTTTGATTCTTTATGCCTCTCCTGTGAACAGTAATTAAGCAGACATAATGAAGCAACATCAATAAGTACTTAACTGAATTATTTGTATGCTTCTTGTTTATTGGTGTATTTCCTTTATCTCATTCAACATTCAATAAACATATTAGGAATTTGCTATGAGTATCTCCTTGTGCTGGGTGTTGAGTTTTTTATTGAGAAACATGAAAATGGAATAAATTTCATACATGCAGTGTTCTGCCTATGCCATGCAGTAGATAATGAAACTTTGTGCAATTCAATCCTTTATGTGCTCCAGTTTTCTTATTTGTATATACTGGGATATTAACAAACCTATCTCTCATAGTTGTTATTTTTTAAAAAATGAACAAATGAATGTTTGCATGAAATAGCACCCAAATGTTAACTTTTATTAATATTGTTAGAAAATTACAATGCAGTGTGATTAACTGACATAATATTAGTAAATATCAATCGTATGGACTATGAAAGAGGGCTTAACTCTCCTTTAGAATGAGTCTTTCTAGAAGAAAGAGATTTTGAGCTAACGATTGAAGGAGTGTTGATTAACCTGATTGGCAGAGCAGAAGACCAGCAGACCAGGAAGAGAACAGTGTATGCCAGAGAATAACACATTTTGAAAATTGCATGTCATTGTGCATATTTGAAACCAAAGTTTCAAGGGAAAAGCTTCTGTAAATAATAATAGAATATTTCTCAGGACCTGATCAAAAAGAACTATTTCAGGTTAAGTTTTCTTGTTTGTTTGTTGTTTTTTACCACAGCTTTTATTATTTTACCAGTACATAGAGGATGCCACGTTATAGAATAATCATGTATGGTATTGTGGAAAGCGGGTATCAAGAATAAACATTTTAAGACAATAATTTAGGATTTTATTATAAGAATCTTACTAAGAATAGGATGACTTTATACTAATGTGGAAAACATGTATTGGAGTGAGAGGAATTATATACCGAGTGGCCAGATTATCATGATCTCTGAATACATAATAATCTGGCCATTCAGTATATATATATATATATATATATATATATATATATATATATATATATATATATATATATATATGGGGCCCAGTGCATGAATTTGTGCATAGGTGGGGTCAGGCCAGCCTGGCCAGGGGGAGGGGACATGAGCGGTTGGCTGGCCTGCCTGCTGGTCGAACTCCTGGTTGAGGGGACAATTTGCATATTAGCCTTTTACTATATAGGAATATACTGAGTGGCCAGATTATTATGTGTTATTATGTGTTCAGAGATCATAATAATCTGACCACTCAGTGTATATGAAGGAGATTTTGGAAATAGTACTAATGGTAGGGGTAATTATGACAAAATAATGACTTACCAAGAAATAGCAGAAAAGCAGATTTCCCCCCTAATTCTAAAGCATCCAAAGATAAGGGGAACTAGAAAAGTGTGACCTTATGACAACCATGGAAAGCAGAGAGTGTTAAAATGGAGAGAGTCATTAGCTATGCAATATTCTACTGAGTGCCAAAGAAAAAGGATAGAACAAATTGAAACTGGTATATGGAATTCTGAAGGTGTGACAGTAGTAACAACCTTTCCTAGAGATGTTCCAGTGAAGTGATCATAACTAAAAAAACATTCCATTATATTTAAATATAAATGGGAAGTGGTGACCTGACTCTCTCTCTCTCTCTCTCTCTCTCTCTCTCTCTCTCTCTATATATATATATATATAGTCTGTGTATATGTATGTATTAGTATATATAGGGCATCCCAAAATGTATGCATACTTTAACAGCTGATAACTCACTTAATTTTGCAAATGACCTGTATGCTAATGAATACTGATTTTAAAATTATTCAAATATATATATACCAGTCAAATATATATATTCAAATATATATATATATATATATATATATATATATATATATATATATATATATATATATATATATAAATCCTCAGACTTTATTCTGGCAAATATATGTATATGTGTATATTTTTAAAGTAAATGTCCAAGAAGAATAGGTGGCCATTAACAGAGTGGGGCTCCTGAGGCCAAAAAAAGAGATGGATTCAATTCTGAAAGAGGGATCCCTTGCTATTTCCACTGCGGAAAGTAAAACTGGGCAAGGATGGAAAGGAAGGCACATAAACATACAGGTGTGGGGCAAGGAATGTGATTAGATCCCTATTTCTCTATTTTTTCTTCAAATAAGAAGAAACAGTAATTTGCTGAAAGTCATGGAGGCAGAGCAGTAGCACAGGGAAGGGCCCAGAACTTTAAGATAGTAGACATTCTTGGAAATAGCTTAATCTGATTTAGTCCAAGACAACAATAATCAGGAACAAATAAGCCTGTACTCAGTTGACATTTCAAATTTCAGATATTTCATACTGCATAAAATAGAACTGGTTTCAAAAAATCTTGTGTGTTGCTTGTTAATTTTTTTTTTTTTTTGGCAATGTTTTATTGGGAATGGTAGTATGTAGAGGAGGAAAGGAAATGTAGGTTGTCCTGATCAGCAATTAGATTTTTAAGGCTCAGAGTTCAGAAAGAGAAAAAGTTTAGTCTTTTCAAGAATGTCATGAGGTTTGTGGCCTTGGTAAGGGAGTAATGGTAAGAGGGAATTGACAGCCTGGCATAAAAATAATTTGGTTATAAGGTTAATGATCTCAATGAGGGGAAGGATCATTTTGTCTTCATAAAAATAAAATGGAGAAAGAAGGTGGAAAATTTGAGTTTAGATTTTTATAGGTGGAGTTTACATTTTTAAAGTCTGAAGAGATAACCAGATGTTTCAATATATCCATAGAAATAGGTTTCAATGAAGTGAAGGTGAAACACATTGACACCTAATGGTAAATTAACTCTATTTGCTGTCTTCATATTATAACCTAGTTTTACCTTAATTAATATCAGCTCATTTGACCTACTCTTTCATAATCTTCCCAGAACCATAACACAAATAAGTAAAAAAAATGGTCTAAATTCAAAATTGGCATTAATTTAGAATACTGAGGAATATATGAATCCTGACTACTAAACATATTAGCCATATTTAGTAAGTCATTGACTTCTCTTAGCTTCAATTATTTTAATTTTAAAAATTGTGGTAATCAATGTTATTATTTGACATATACCATGTCAAAGCACTACGTATCTGATATCAATGTTTACAAATATTTATTTATCATCATCATCATCATCATCATCATCATCAGTATTATTATTCATAGTTGGAGTATCCATACAAAATAAACACAGATGTTCAAAATATAATAATGTTCAGACATGATTAATCTCTTCTCCACCCAGGAAATGTGAATGTACTAAAAACTGTTAACAGATTATCAAAAGACAAAACTTGAACTGTTACCTTTTGCAATCTGTCTACATACTAATGAAAGCTTGTTTTTTGTCTTACAAAAATCTAAAACAAATATATGTAAAATTATATTGTACTTGAAATATTTTTAATAAAGAATGAATGGTTATTGGTCTTGTTTGGGCAAGCACAGTGAAAAGCACTTAATTATCATAATTGAGAACAGTTTGGAATTGTGTTTTGCTGCAGGTAATTGAAATGTGATCTCCAGTGACTCGTCACATAAGGAAACATCCTTACAAAGGTAAACATCCCAGAGCTACAACAGCGGCTCCATGGGACCAAGTTCCTCCTCCCATTCCACCTCACCGTCTTCAGCAAGTGCCTTTATGGTTCCAAGTACTGTGCTTATGACTTAATGTTCGCAACACATGCCAGACTAAATACAGGGATCAATAAGCAACACATAGCATTAAGGGATGCTTATTTTTCCAGAAATCTCAGCAGAAAATTCATTAGCTATAACTGTATCAGGGCAGGACTAATCCACAGAGGAGGCTGAGAAATGTAGTTTTCCAATTGGTCAGTTTGTTACCTTAAACAAAATGGGGACTTTGGTAATAAGACGTAGATATCGAGTTTGCAATCAACAGGGTCAGGACACAATAAATGCGTCCACATTTTGAATTTATGAGGATACTAAAAAAGAAAGGTACATGAAATATTCTACATAATCATTGAATTGCAAATCTACTTAAAAGCTTTATAATTATTGAGTGGTATTTAATCAATATGGAATAGTAATTAGTTAAATACATATTAATGCACTATTTAATATAATATTTTGAATAAAGTAATGTTTTTAAGTATAAAAGGTATATTTGTGTGTTTGTCATATTTTAAACTTCTAATCAAAGGTTTAGTTCCTCTGCAAATACTGTTATCTTATATCACTTGCCTTTTAATATACCTTTTCTTTTTAGTGTATGATGTGTTTTCAATGCTGAAATCTATAAAATGAATGTTTCATTTGTTACTGAAATATTTCAGTGATACTCATGGTAATGTATATCAAAGTGGTTGCAGCCTCAAATTGACCTTAGAAAATGTTTACAGTCTAACATTGTCTGGTTATTTTAGTAAATACTGGTGGTTTCTGACTACTAGGACAGATAGTGGATGTATACAACCTTCCCAATCTCGCCAACATATTACAATAAAAGTAAGCCTCAGACTGGATTCTGATAAGCATGCAAATATTATTACCAAGCAGTACAAAATTAACTATGTAACTTATTCCATAACATTGATGCTTAATCTTTTCTAAGCACTTATGCAAGCACCTTAAAACTTTCAGTTCACTCTAAGGCAGCTAAAATGATAAATTGATGGTAGGATCAACCAGGCTTCCACTTGGATAAAGAGTCTTTGGTTAAGAAAGAGATCAAGAGAGATATGGTGAATGCAGTATACAAGCTTCATAGACATCTACATATCATGAACATCACTTATGTTCCCCAAAATAAAAATAAAAATGTTTATCATGTTAATTATGAGCCTTTCATTTTATACTTTTAGTAATGTATAATGAGCTTATATAAGAGCTCTGCAGTATGAATCCTTGATTAAGGGCTTTGAATGTTAATTAACCACCTTTGAATTGTGTATTTTTAAATAGGGTCCTACAAATGTTATCTAACCATCTCAAGGTGTATATTAATATTAATTCTCTCTCTCATTCATCCATACACATATACCACCCATTCTGTATACTGAGGGTATCTTCAATTTCATACATTTGATCACAGATCAATTGACCATTGTACTGGACAGCAACTCAGGATTGGAGGGAAGACATAACCAATGTTCAGAGGGCCCTGAAGCACCAGCTGAGGGCCACAGCAGGCCACATGAGCTCAAGAATGTCTGAGGAAGAAAGCAATAACACATTGACAGTGACCAAGTTTTGTGAAAGCTCAGACCAGCCATGTTTCCTGACACCAGTCAGCCTTCTAAGGTCTCACCTGTGGCTCAGAAAACATTCTCACCTCCTAGGACTTGGACTTTTAAGACAGTTTGTTGTTTGCAGTCTAAAGTGCCATGAATTGGCTACCGGATGCCTTCCTAATTCTCTTGCGAGCTTCATGAAAATTTGTCATGTATGTTTTATAATCTGTGGTTTTACCTTACAGGCATTTTCAGGTTTAATGTGATTTCTGTAATTTCAGTGTGCTATTGTATTCTGCAACAAATAATTGAAAGAATAATAAAACCTATTTGTTCACTGCTGGTGGGAATGCAGATTGGTGTAGCCACTATGGAAAACAGTATGGAGATTCCTAAAAAAATTAAATATGGAATTTCTATTTGACTTAGTGATACCACTTCTAGAAATATATCCTAAGAAACCCAAAACACCAATCAGAAAGAATATATACACACCTATGTTCATAGTAGCTTAACTTAACAATAGCTAAGGTCTGGAAATAGCCCAAGTGGTCATCAGTAGGTAAATGGATAAAAAGGATGTGGTACATTTATACCATGGAATACCATGTAGCTGTAAAAAGGAAGAATTTCTTACCCTTTGAGACAGCATGAAGGATCTGGAGAGTATTATGTTAAGTGAAATAAGCCAGTCAGAGAAAGACAAGTATCACATAATCTCACTCATAAAGAACAAAATAAACTGATGAGCAAAATAGACCCAGAGACATAAAAACATGAAACAAAAGGAAGGCAGGGGTGGGTGGTGGATGGGAAGAGCTTAACCAAAGACTTTATATGCATACTAGAGGCCTGGTGCATGAAATCATGCACAAGAGGGTCCCTCAGCCTGGCCTGCACCCTCTCGCAATCTGGGACCCCTTGGCAGATGTCTGACTGCCAGTTTAGGCCCAATCTCGCAGGGCCTAAACTGGCAGTTGGACATTCCTCTCCCAATCCAGGACTGCTGGCTCTTAACCACTCACCTGCCTGCTTGCCTCAATGCCCCTAACCCCTCTGCCTAGCTGCCTCATTATCCCTAACCTCTCGCCTGCTTGCCTGATCACCTGTAACCACTCGCCTGCCTGTCTTATCACCCCTAACCACTTCTGCCTGCCTACCTGATTGCCCCTAACCATTCTGCCTGCATGCCTGATTGTCCTTAACCACTCTGCCTGCCTGCCTGATCTCCCCTAATCACCTCTGCCTTGGCCCCCACTGCTGCGGCTTCATCTGGAAGGATGTCGGGAATGATGTCCTGAAGGCTGTTCAGCTGTCTGGTCTAATTAGCATATTAACCTTTTATTATTATAGATAATACATAACACATGGACACAGACAATAGTGTGGTGAAGACCTGGGACAGGGGACCAGTGCTGGCTAGAAGGGGTCAATGGTGAAAAAAAGGGTACATCTGTAATACTTTCAACAATAAAGATAAATTTTTTTAAATTTATGGGCTTTTGCATTTTGGATTGTGAAGCCAATACAATTACTTTATATTTATACTTGAAAGTTAAACTGTTCATATTTGGAACTCATATAGCAATAATTTTAAACTCGGCAGTACTAATATATAAATATATCACAAACCATAAAAAAATAAGCAATGTAAAATGTTACATGAATATTTTTGTTGTTTTACCATATGTGTCCTTGATAAAAATATAATTGGTTGCCTAGACAAGTACTGATCATATGCCATAAACTGACACTACAAAAACTATTTTCACTCAGTTAAAAGCTTGCTGTGTGTTGCATTATAATTTTTACTGACAATGAAAAATTAACATATTTTATAATAATTACTTATCCCATTAAAATTTCAAATAGAAACATTTAGTATAATTAAATCTGATTGTTATAGCTACCATCCACAAAGAGCTGACATTAGGGTTAACATATTAAAAACAAAATCCCTCAAAATACCTAACATCTTTTAATATTCAGTATGTGTTGCAAACTCTCAGAATGATAATAATACTACTTTACATTTCACATTATATATTATAATATTTAGCAGTTAAAGTAGTTATTTGGACCAAAGTTACAGAAGCAAGTACTTTTTTTTTATTATTTTAGCAAGCACAATTTAAAAAAAAAATCTATTACTCAAATATCACCTTCACCTCACTAGCAGGTGGTCAACTCTCCCTTTGGTAGTGTTAAATTTTGCAGCCTCATTTATTAATCTGGTTAGTTGCCAATTTGAAGCTCTCAATTGCTAATCAGTTTATTGAAGGTGACACCACAGATTTTTTCGAAGTTCTATTTTGTAATTATTTGTTTATCTTTGAACATTTGGCTCACTAATTTCTTCAAAGTATACACTTCCCCAGAATAGTCTAGGAGGGGCATATTCCAGTTACTGCAAGCTGTAACCAGTGGTTCCATTAGAAGCCATGCTCACTCTCCTCCGCCCTCAGACTATATATCTTTCCAATTAAATAGTTCAACACTTTCTGGCTTCAAAGGAATTGTTTCCCAGAGTCCAGAATCTAGCTTTGATTTTGACTTTAAATGAGTGCCTTCTTCATAGAATTGCCCGAAATCCCTTTTTATGTCTTGACACTGTGGTCATTCCAGTTAATTTCAAAGAGACTCCTTAGCCCCCATTAAGTGACTTGATCTTTAATTTTTTGAGTATCATTTGACCCAGTGATCCTACTTCTAGGAATATGTCCTAAGAAACGTGAAACACCAATCAGAAAGAGTATACCAGTATGCACCTCTACCTGGTATGTTCATAGCAGCACAATGTACAATAGCTAAGATTTGGAACCAGCCCAACAGCCCATCAGCAGATGAGTGGATTAAAAACGGTGGCACATCTACACAATGGAATACTGTGCTGCTGTAAAAAAGAAGGAACACTTACTATTCACAACAGCATGGATGGACCTGGAGAATATTATACTAGGCCAGTCAGAGAAAGGTAAGTATGCCATGATTTCACTCATGTGTTGAATCTAATGAACAAAATAAACTGATGAACAAAATAGATCCAGAGACATAGAATCATGAATAAACTGATGAATTTCAGAGGGAAGATGGGGGTGGGGGTGGGGTAGAGGGGTAGAGACTAACTGGGGAATTTATATTCATATATGCATAGCCCATGGACACAGACAATAGTGTGGCAAAGGCTTGGGAGGGGCGGATGTTGGGAGGAGGAAGTCAATGGGGAAAAATACAAAAAAAGGGAACATCTGTATTACTTTCAACAATAAAAATAAGTTTAAAACAATAAGTGTCTTGATCAAAATAGGCACTGAGGTAAGTAAGAAAGGTTAATTCACTCAACATTTGTTTTATTTTATTTTTTTTTATTTCTAGAGACAAATGCAAATATTCATTCAATTTGTTTCTCAACTTCTATATGTATTTGAAGAACCCAGGGAGCTTGTGAGAAAGACATATGCTCAGGTCCCACCTCAGGTTTACTGAATCCAAATCTGCATTTTAAGCAGATTCCCAGGTCATTCATATGCACCTTAGAGTTTGAAAATCAATGGCTTAGAGGTAATTTTTATTTTTCTACAGAATCAAATAAAGAAAACTTGATCATGCACTATGATTTTTCAGACATTTAATATTACATGTGTATGCATTTTCCAGATGACCTTTTCTTATTGAACATTGGAAATCCACTAATATTTTTAAGACCCAAGACAATGATTATGCTATTAAAAATCTAAGGAAGAGACATTACTGTTATAATGAAAGAAAAATGTCAATAAATTTAATTGTCACACTAAATATATATATATATATAATTTTATCACGCTGAATCATAATTAGATATAATTATAAGTCTCCTGCAGAGTTGGTTATAAATTACATTAAGAGGCATGTGGCCTGGCTGGTGTGGTTGAGTGTCTACCTATAAATCAGGAGGTCATGGTTTAATTCCCAGTCAGGGTACATGCCCAGGTTGTGGGCTTAATCCTTGCTAGGGGCTGTGCAGCAGGCAACCAATCAATAATTCTCTCTCATTGATGTTTCTCTCTCTCTCTCTCTTTTTCTTTCCTTTCTTCCCTGAACTAACTAAAAATATATTTATTTTTTAAAAATAGATATCCATAAGTATTTGCTAACAGAAAGTAGTGAGAAGCTATTGGTATTTCCCTCCATCCAAAGACTTATCAAAAAGAGTATGCCTTCTTTACTAATCTAGCAGGAAATACCATAACTTGTCATATGGAAAATTAATGTTATAAATTTATCCAGTCTTTAATTTAATAATCATTAACTTCATACCATTACCAGGGTTTGTGTTAGGTGCTAATAAACTAAATGGGGTACAGTCTTCCCTCAGAAATTTCACCATTTTTGGTAGAACTGATAGGGTAGGCAGTTAGACAGACATGAGCAGAGCAGGACTGGTAGGCCAGGTAGGGGATGTCACCAGGGTGAAAAGTTCTGGGTTTCTGGAAAGCGGTAAACTAGAGAAAACAAATAATAAATGCTGGACTTTACCCCCAGGATGACCTTTCCTCTCCTACCATGTTGCTAGTCATGCAGTTCAGAATTCTTTCATATTGCTAGTCATGTGGTAGACCCCCTTGGAGGAGGAACAAGGGGGTCAGAGAATAGCCTCAGACAACTCCCATACACTCTCTTGCAAAACCACTGCCTTAAGCATTAAGCCCTCAGAACAATGAGGTTCTTACCCATATCAAATAGTCTCAGAAACAAAGCCTTGGGTTTGTGGACCACAGAAACAAGAGTTCTACTCTAACTGGAGATAATATCTGGACTTCGGTTGTGTTTTAGCTCCAGGCCCAGAAAAAGCAAAACCAGAGGAAGCGATGCCATGGCTGACATCTTTGCTTTCTTTCTCCTAAGCTCCAAGGGCCCTTCTTTTGCCTCTGTAACTTGTTTCCTGAGTCCACACAGTCAAGTTGGCTCACTTTTTCTACCTCTGTGACTTTCAAAATAAATATCTTGTGCCAGATCTTGGCTCTGAATTTTTTCTTAGCTGAACTCAAGAACCAAGGTCTAACTTTGCAATTAGCAAAAGCAGAAATGGTTCCTCTGTAGATAGGGGTTCAGAATATGTCACCAAAAAATGTATTCTTTCGCCAATTTGATTATTTTGAATTAACAGTACTTGAGAAACAGACAGTGCAAAAAGAACAATCTGACCCATCTTTGTTTCCCTGAAAGTAAGAGATAAATCTTCCAAGTGAAGGGCATCCTCCCTATACCAGCAGGGTAGAAGTAAGTCATCCTTATCATCAGAGATAAGGAATTAAGTGTCAAGAAGTCTTTATAAACAAAAATTTGTTACTTCTTCAACAATTTACTTCCCCAGTCCGCAAACCATTTGATCTTGTCAATTATTCAGAAATGTATGGCTTCTTTATCTGAAATATAAAGGCTTCTTGCTTTGGTCACTTCTTTGAGTCTCACATTTTTATGGGGGTCCAATATATAAAAATTAAATTTGCTATTTTCCTATTAGTCCATCGTATATAATTTAATTGTTAAAGCAGACAAATAATCTATAAGTGTAGAGGGAAATAGTTTTTCTATCTTACAGTTCAGTAGAGACAAATGAATACTAGGTATATAAATATAAACAGAATAGTACAGGAACAAATAATAGAAGACCTCATTGCCTGCTACATAAGGACAGTATTCATAGACAAGAAAACTTGAGCTAGATATTCCTGAAGGAACAAAATATGCTAGTTAAAAGACTACATAGAGCATGGAATGCATATTCAGGTAGAGGGACAACATGTACAAAATTACTAGGTGTACCAGTTAATAATAGCGGATTTTATAATCAAAGAAAACAAGATAATTTCAAGAGAAACATAAAAAGTGCTTTATTCAAAGTAATGTCCATCGCTAGCTACACATTTCACTATCTTTCAGGTAATTTGTGGATATCGTCCCAATAGAAATTTTCTTGTTTTGAGGCAAACCATTCAGAGACTCTATTTTCCACTTCTTTGTATGTTTTGAAGTGCTGCTCAGAAAGTGCTTGTGCCATCGATCGGAACAAGTGGTAATCTGAAGGAGCAAGGTCTGGTGAATACGGCGGGGGGGGGGGTTAATACTTCCCAGGCAAGATCTTTTAACATGTCTTTAACTGGTTTGAAGTGTGTGATGGTGTGTCATCATGAAGCAAAATTACTTTGCCTTGTCTTCTGGCCCATTCTGGTCATTTTACAATCAAAGCGTGGTTCAAATTGATTATTTGTTGTTGGTAGTGATCAGTATTAATGGTTTCACCTGGTTTTAGAAGCTCATAATACACCACACCTTCCTGATCCCACCAAATGCAGAGCATTGTCTTCTTTCCAATGTTGATGATTGACCTGGATCAACCCATGATTTTGTGCATTTGGGATTCTCAAAATAAATCCACTTCTCATCGCCAGTCACAATTCGATGCAAAAAAGACTTTCTTTTATGCCATTGAAGCAACATTTTACTGATGATTTTTCGGTTTTCCATTTGTCTTTCGTTCAGTTGATGTGGCACCCATTTTCCTTCCTTTAAAATCTTTCCCATTGCTTGTAAATGATCAGAAATTGTTTGCTGAGCAATGTTTAATCTTTCTGCAAGTTGTTTTTGAGTTTGACACACATCTTCATCCAATAATGCTTGTGATTGTTGGTCTTCAAACTTTTTTGGTTAACCTGGACATCTTTTTCTTTCACATAGAAATCATCACTTTTAAAGCATTTAAACCAGCGTTCACAAGTATCTTGAGATGGAGCATGTTCACCATAAGCTTCCCGAAGTATTCAGCAGCACTTTTTTTCAAAATAAAGTAACGAATTAAAACATCCTGCAAATGCTTTCTTTGGCACGAAATTCCACATTTTTAAGTGTAAAAATATCTATGATGTTAACACCTTCAGCAAATTTGACACATGAAGTTTTGAAGCTTGCTGTCAATACAACAAAATAGCATACATATCAAATCGCATACATATCAACATATGTGTAACTCCATCTATTGAAAAAAATCCGCATTATTAACCGGTACACCTAGTATACTGCTGTGTAAGGGCAATATTCACAGCAGTGAGAATGTTTTTGTACCTGGAAAAGATACAGTAGGAAACAAAGCTTGCAAAAAACTAGTGAGGAGGGAAGCAATTATATTTTATATTACTTACCATGCTCAGTGTTGTGCTCAAATGACAAAGTATATTTCCCTTTTCACTTTCGGCAGAAACTCTATTTTCCCAAATTTTGGTCTAGGAAGATTCCTGTTTTTGTTTACTTTGACGTCATACAACCTGTGTAGCTGAAAAAGAATGACTAATTTATTCAGCAGGGATTTTAGCAAAGCATTTGGTTCTACCTTGCCCCTCCTAAGAATGAGCGTATGGATTCTTTTGTGCGGGATTCTTTTATAGAAGTAGGTCCATGTAAGTATAGTAGTTCCCCTTACTCGTCCATGAAGGAAACCATCCAAGACCTCCAGTGCATGCCTGAAACCATGGAGAGTACTGAAACCTACATTCACTATCTTTTCTCCTATACATACATACCTATGGTAAACTTTAATTTATAGATTAGGTAGTTTCACAAATAGAAGATTCACTCTTACCATAGATATTAGCAACTTCAGCATACAATTTTTTTTTCTGCCCTCATTAATTTGGGAATTTCACCTTTTTTGTTATGATAATGTTATGGTCATAAGGAAATCCCTCTAATGTGTGAAATGATTATTGTGTGAAATGTTTGCTGTGTGGAAACCCCAATACTCTGTAACTTCCAAATTGGTGAACACCCCACTATCTTGATGTGAACGCCCTAAGCCCTTAAAGTGTAAACGCCCAGCTGCTAGCATAAGGCACACCGTCTGGCCCACACTGATAAGACACAAGTTGTTTATTACCGGCTATATAAGCACCAGACCTTCTTCAGTCGATGTCTCCTGCCTGATAAGAGGAGGACTCCAAGTCGCTCCGTGAGACAAGCCCCTGACTGACTGCTCTGTGAGCCTGAACCAACTGCAGCCGCCTGTCTGTCTCTGTCTTCGTCGTCCCTCTTCCAGTATGCATCACCTGGTGGCCTTTGCTGGAGCCTAGGACCCACTAGGAATAGGTAAATAAACCTTGTGTGATTGCATGCTAATTTTGTCTTGTGTGTTCATGTGTTCCGGTTCAACTGTTGAAGTACCAGGGGATAGACCGTTATTGCTGACCCCTGGCCACCTCCGTATGTCCCACTAAATTTAGGCAGATAGTTAATTAATTGGGGCATAATTGGGACAATTTTACTTAAAGGAAGTACTTTATCACTTCTCTTAAGCATAGCCAAACTGCCAGCATCACTACTCTTGTGCTTTGGTGCTAGTATTAAACAAAATAAGGGCTACTTAAACACAAGCCTTTCCATACTATGACAGTCCATCTATAACAGGGATAGCTATTAAGTGGCTAGTAGTCAGGGAGCATATAGAGTGTACATACACTAGACAAATGGATTAACGTCCCAGGCTGGACAGAGTTAGATGGTGGGAGAGTTCATCATCCTACTCAGATTGGCATGTGATTTAAAATGTATGACTTGTTCATTTCTGGAATGTTTACTTAATGTTTTCAGAACTTGTTTGACCAAAGGTAGCTGGAACTGGAGATGGGGTTGGGAAACTGTAC
The DNA here is from genome assembly GCA_025583905.1 of Ia io. Lineage (NCBI taxonomy): Eukaryota > Metazoa > Chordata > Mammalia > Chiroptera > Vespertilionidae > Ia > Ia io. The sequence goes on from JAJQQW010000003.1 coordinate 55,709,752, forward strand.
CTGTTTTGTTCTGTTCTCTGGAGTCAGGTTTCTTGAGAAGGAATTCACTCACTCATCTTGCCATTCTCCTATTTTGTTTTTTCCCCCTGTTATTGGATAAAATATAGTTACCACAACTATTCCCATTTCATTTCCTATTCTTTTGCCACATTTATTGATATATGTTGTTAGAATAATCCAAGTTATGTGACTACTGAAGGGACATATTTCCTATATTTCACCAAGATTTGTAAAAACCGTTCTTGGACCATGAAAAGAGATGAAATTAACTAAAAAAATAATAAAATAAAGGAAGCTGAAATTTTAACTCAGGCACTTATCAGCTACGTGATTCTAGGCAAAACTCTTAAAGTTTCTGAGTCCAGATAGTCTTTACTTGAAAATTGTGGATAGTGATACCTGCCACACAAGATTGGTTTCAAGAACTCATTTGGATTATGTAGTTGGAAATTAGGTTATGCATAAACATTGTAGACCATGGGAAAGTAGCTATTCTTTATCCCATACTTAATACTAACAATTTGTGAAGAGATTTGATTTAAACAATTTTACTTAAAAGAACAGAAATTGTAATAAAATATTTCGCCTCAGTGACTAGGAATTTGGCAATGGGGTTAGAACACTGTCCATGTGATTGCAGAGCAAGAGACTAGTTTTGGGACCTCACATAAGTCTCTTCATCCATTGGAGTCACAATACCATCATTTATAAATGTGGATAACTAAAGATTTACCTACCTCATAGAGTTTTTCTTTGGATTAAGTAATAATGTATGTATGTAAAGCATGGAACTATTAATCTGTTAATGTCTGACATATAACAATATTAGCTAATAATAAGAAAGTGGATAGGAAAGTAATTGGGAATGTGTGTTCATTAAAAGAGGATTACTTGTGAAATGAAAGAACAAGTTTAATATATGTCAGAACATAATCAAGCGTTAAGAAATGTTGGTGAGAGCCCACTGAGACACATATTAAGGTTTTGAGAGCTGAGTGTTCATATTCTCCTTTTCATCCTTAATACCTGGTCACTAAGTAAGGCACATAGTAGGCTATTTTTTTTTTAATTAGTTTTTTATGGCTAGAAACAAACTCAGTTGACCTTAGAATCAATCCCTTTACAGAACAGACATTTCTATTATGGCAAAGTCTCTCTTGCATCTTACCCAAACTAGTCACATTCTACACTGAGCTATGTTGAAGGTAAAAATGACTGAGGGGAAAAAAGTGGGAAAAAAATAAAACAATGAGCAGCTTTTTTTTACATACTTTCATGATGGTACACATATGCTTAACTATGTGATGCAAGAACCTGAACTATATATATTTAAAAATCCTTATTATTAATTAATTAATGTACTAAGTAATATCAGATACAAATGCATACTTGCATATTTTTTTCTTCTCGGAGGGGAAGTGTTTTTTGACAGTATAAAAGCAAGGGTGATTTGTAGCACTAACCTTGAGCATGTATAAATAACTTGCAAAGATGATTTATGGCTAACTAAACTCTAATATGAATAAATAACATATTTGCTTTAATTGTATAGAGTTATCTCACTGACTACACAAACCAAGTTCGACCCAATATTTATGAACCGTGAAAAAGCCCATGGAGGGTCCTTTGCAAAATCTTTGTAAGATTCCACTTCCAAAATCAGAAACATTGTTATCAAATATATGTTGGAAGATATATAAACTTATTTTCCCAAAATATTACTTTTAAAAATGAAACCATACATAAACAGGTATGTTAAAATCACTATTCTCTGATAGATCATTCTTATTTATGTATTACATATATATTTTTTAAAAATTGCACTGACATTATTACATTAAAATGCATGGAGCTTTAATTTTTGTTTATTGCACAAATAATATATGAAGTAAAATTGTCAATGGAATACAAAACTAATTTTATAAGATAAAATGTAAATTGAATTTAGTTCAGTAACGATAGATAATTACTACATGGTTAATACTGTGTTAGGTATTGTTGCAGGCAAACAAGGAAATAAATACATGGTCCCTAAAAGAATAGAGTTGTCAAGTTCTCAAGACATGCTATATTCTTCTGAGAGACTCCGGCCATAATGCAGTAATGCCCGAATGACCAAACAACCGGTCACCAGCAGGTGCATGGAGCACCTCTTGGTCCCTCCCCCTGGCCTGTGAGCTGCTCACCGTGGCATGGCCTGGCTCGCGGCTTGCATAGCACAGTGGGGCTCACGACTCTCGCAACTCTCATGGCCGGGAGCTACTCGCGCAAGGCGGGTCTGGGGTCCCACCAGCATGGCGGGTCTGGAGTCTCATGCAATTTCACGCACTGGGCCTCTAGTATATATATATTTTTCTATTCCACTTGGAACTGAAAAGCAGAAAATATACCTTTAGTAATAAAGGTAATAATTTAAATGAAAGGGCTAAGAATGTAAGAAGTAAGAAATGTTATAAAGTTAGATTCATCTTTGAACAGAAAATTTTATTTGTGGATAGAGACAATTACAGATGTTTATGCAAAAGCATGTGAAATTAATTAGCTTTGCCCTTAATTAAAAAAAAATCTATATATTTGTTTATTGCATGTCTAGAAAGGTAATTTAACACTCTAGGTGAGAAAAAATTCTCACAAACATAGAAATTATTTAGAAAGACAAATCATTCCAGTATAAATCTCAACTCCAAAAGATGTGAACTTATTTCCTTCCTTTGGAAAGGTAAGCATATAGCTGAATATATTCAGTACAGAATTTGCACTCAAAGTATAACCAGTTGAAACATGTTGTCACATAAAGCTAGTCTAACATTCACCTATTCAAAGTAGTCTTTCAATAAGTGAGAAATTTTAAGTGTTTTCTTTGGATTACCATAAGGCAGTGTATAGGAAACTATGAAACAGAATAGTGAAAATGAAAAGTGATAGTTGAAAAAGTTGGGCCCTGGTACCAGATTTTGAATCTGAAAAACAGTAGTTATAATTTCACCTTCAATAAAATTTCAAATAAATGTATCTCCTTAGATATTTATCATAAGAGTGTGTTGATGATCAAAGAATAAAATAACCTCTACTGTAGTGCTCTGTAAAGAATGTCTATGATAATTTCATATTTAATAACTTTATAATTGGGATACAATAAGCATCTATTAAACTTCTATTTATATAAACTTTACCAAAAAATAAGAAAATTATTGTTTTCCAACATTCAACATATAGATTTACTCTGCCTTGTTCTCTAAATTAGATGCCAACCCCAATAAATGAAATAATCTGAATAATAGTGGGAATTTGCAATGTAAAGGGTTTAAAGATAGTACCACCAAAGTCGATATTCATTTTCAGTGTACTATCCTAGGGAAAGTCATTGATATATCAAAGTTTTGGAAATTTTTGCATAATTATGTGAATTTATCACAGAAATTTTCATGTATGCAAACTCTCATATTACCTGCATAGTAAATTTAGTAACATTTTTCTTGTTTCAAATTTTTGAAATGAAAGTTTCAGTTGATTTTAAATCCATATCAGGATTTCTTTTTTAAAAAATGATACCTTCAAATTAGTTTTCAGAAGAATAATTAACAAGGAAGATGACAGTTTTCTTCAGTAGTTATTAAATTTATGCAAATTGTTTTGCCTCTAACTTCAATCTATTGATTCATACATACACACATATAAGTTACTATTATTTTCAGCTATGATCTGCAAACCAGACACAATGGACTATTTAGATAAACTCAGTACATCCTTCTCATTTCCTTTCACTTTTATAGCAGATTAAGTCATAATATTTTCCCAGTCCGACTTGTACCTTGGAGTTGACTTGTGTTCCAGTTCTAGCCACACTGAAATACAAACAGTAGCTGTGGCCTGACAGGCATTGCTCAGTGATTGACTGTCGACCTATGAACCAGGAGGGCATGGTTCAATTCCCAGTCAGGGCACATTCCTGGATTGTGGGCTCGATTCCCAGTGTAGGGCATGCAGGAGACAGCTGGTCAATGATTCTCTCATCATTGATTTTTCTATTTCTCTCTCCCTCTCCCTTCCTCTCTGAAATCAAATATATATATATATATATATATATATATATATATATATATATATATATATATGAGAGGCCCAGTGCATGAAATTTGTGCAATGGAGGGGTGTCCCTCAGCCCAGCCTATACCCTCTCCAATCTGGGACCCCTCGGGGGATGTCCGACTGCTGGTTTAGGCCCAATCCCTTTCACAATCCGAGACTGCTGGCTCCTAACCACTCACCTGTCTGCCTGCCTGATCAGCCCCTAACCGCTTCTGCCTGCAAGCCTGATCACCTCCTAACTGCTCCCTTGCCGGCCTGATTGATGCCTAACTGCTCCCCTGCTGACCCAATTGCCCCCAACTACCCTCCCCTGTCAGCCTGATCTGGCCCTCAACTGCCCTCCCCTGCTGGCCTGATCGCCCCCAACTACCCTCCCCTGCTGGCCTGATCGCCCCCAACTGCCCTCCCCTGCCAGCCATCTTGTGGAAGCCATCTTGTGGCAGCCATCTTGTGGCGGTCATCTTATGATGACGTGGTGGCGGCATATTGTGACAATGTGGGGGCAGCCATCTTGTGGCAGCCTCTTGTGATGATGTGGAGGTGGCCATCTTGTGATGATGTGAGGATGTGAGGGCACGAGGGCCACCTAGGCTTTTATTAGTATGTTCATAATTGCTTTCTGAAGCATTTTTATCATGGCTGCTTTAAAATCTGTTTCACATAAATTCAACATCTTTGCTATCTAGATAATGAAATCTACTGATTATTCTTTTTTTTTAAAATTTTGTTTGAGATCTTCTTTGTTCTTGGTATAACAAGAGATTATTATTTGAAATTTAAATGTTTTTTTTTTTGTATTGTGCTATAAGTCTCCGGATTTTTTAAAAACCTTTTGTTTTAACTGGCTCTCTCTGACACCACTCTGGCAAGGGAAGGGCTGGGACACCATCTTATTACTGACAGGAGAAGGTAGAAGTTCAGGTTGTCCACTACACTTCATTGATACCTGAGATGCAGGTTGCTCCTCCTAATGATGGGTGGTGGAGGGCATTCTAGTTTTCTCTTACAGTTTTCACTGACATTGTGGTGGGGGTAGTTTTTCTATCACAGGATATAGTAAAAGTTCTGATTCCCCACTCAGCCATTTCTGACCCTATCACCTGTGTGCACAGTGTGGGTGTGACTTGTTACTTATTGCTAGAGAGCAACAGCAATGCAGCCTCTCCAGGTAGTCTCCTCTGATCCCACAGGGTGTGAGAGATGGAAATGACAGATCCCCAATTGCTTTCTCTGACCCCACCATGATGGGATGTTGGGAGGCCTCTTCCAGCCTCGGAGGTCTAGGTTCCACACTCACCCTATGCTGAGGTAGGTGGCTGAGGTTTTTGCTCTTGGTTTTGTTGAGGGTTTTTTTTGGCTGTCTGAGAGCAGTGTTCTAAAAGTTTTCTGTCTTATTAAGCTGTTTTTTTGTTTTGTTTTGTTTTTCTCTTAGTCTTTTGTTTTGAAAGGGCAGGTTATTGTTGGGGCTTTAATTGTGCATATACATTGGCATTGCTGGGTCATTAGTTTCTTCAGCTCCTTATCTGGAGTATGAAGTGAAAAGAAATCAGATATCAGAGAAATGCAACATATACAACATGTTGCGATGAGGAAAAAAATATCGTTTTTCCTGAGGAAAGGAAGAGGGAACACATCTTCATGTCATTCCTTAGGGCCCGAGGTCCCTAAATGGTCTACTATTTCTCTTCACACCTGCATCTTTTTATATTTGTTTTATGTACAATGTCCAGGGTTTGTAGTAGCACAAAAAACAGGGAAAAGTAGATCTATTCCATCTTCTCTGACACATAAATCATATGTAAGTTTTAAGAATAGGTCTCTATCACTTAATATAATAGTGCTCATAAATGTTATCAGATTTCTAGGTTTAATAAATCAATTTTCTAACTTATTCACTATTCTAGAAAATTTTTGAGATACTAAAATAAGTCAAATTAAGTTATACAGTGGTTAATTGTATTTTTTACCTTTATGTTAATTTTTAAAAGTATTTCTCATTTATATACTTATTAGTTTCAATTAGTAACTAAGAAGAGTTTATGATTACTTTAGAGGTATATTTTTTGTAGAAATTATAGAAATGACTAGATTGTGTACTATTTTTTGTTTTTTTCAGTTATTTACAATTAGTTAAACACCAGCCTTAGGAAAAATGAAGATCATAAAATTTATTTCCATAAAAAATAACTATAAAATATAGTTAAACATACAATGCCATTGGTGAGATATTTATATTAATAAAAGGGTAATATGTTAATTAGATGGGACATCTTCGGAACGACCTTCCGGACTTCCTTCTGAACAAAGTCACAGTGGTGGGGCTGAGGCAGAGGCAGTTGGGGCAATCAGGCCAGCAGAGGAGAGCAGTTAGAGGGATCAGGTCAGCAGGGGAGAGCAGTTAGGGCAATCAGGCAGCAGGCAGAGGTGGTTAGGGGTGATCAGGTAGGCAGGGGAGCAGTTAGGGGCATCAGGCAGGCAAGCAGAGTGGTTAGGGGCGATCAGGAAGGCAGGCAGGTGAGCGGTTAGGAGCCAGCAGTCCTGGATTGTGAGAGGGATGTCCGACTGCCGGTTTAGGCCCGATCCCCAAGAAGTCCTGGATTGGAGAGGGTGCAGGCCGGGTTGGGGACACCCCCCCCCATGCACGAATTTTATGCACCAGTCCCCTAGTCCTATATAATAAAAGCCTAATATGCAAATTGTCCCCTTGACTGTAGTTCCACTGGGAGTTCAACTGCTTGACCAGTCTCTATGATGTGCACTGACCACCAGGGAGCAGACGCTCTGACTGATAGTTTAGTTTGCTGCGGGTGCTGGTGGGCTGGACTACAAAGTGAGGTTTGAGGTGAGAGCCATCAGGAAGCTCCCAGGGTTTAGCCCAAGCCCCAGGACATGGGGGCGGGAGGAGCCAGGAGGAACCAGGGGGCATGGGAGGTTGCTATGCGTGATCCTAGAGCTGTGGACTGCACAGCCCTCCACAGACTCTGGTGTTCTCAGTGCACAATTTATAATCTTCAGAGCTTCTTCTTTTTATTTGTTAAGTTTCACTAACTACTCCAGGAGAGTGGGTAGTACCATTACAGGGGCCTGCCTGAGGCCAAGAGGCAGCCTTGGGCTCCCTGAGAGGCAGCAGAGAGGGGGAAGGGTTGAGTCTGAGAAACCGAGTCCAAAACTTGAAAGGAAGTGGGAGGCAGTGAGGGGTGGAGGGAGACAGCTGCACAGGGGCCTAGAAAAGCTGCTGGGTGGGGGCAGCCAAGGAGCCCAGTGCCTCTCCCATGGGACAGGCTTCATGGCCTTCCCTCCTCCTCCCCATGACCCATCACCCCAACTCTCCTCCTAGGCTCTGCCTGGGCTCACCCCTGCACAGCTCCACACAGCTGCATGCCCTGCACAGCCCCACCTGCACTGCCTGGCCCACACCACCTCACCCACCCCGCACAGCCCTACCCCACCCCACATAGCCTTTGGGGAGCTCAGCCACTGGAGGAGAAAGGGAGAGGCTGCAGACAGGAGATCACAGGAGGAGGAGCAGAGCAGGGCCCACCAAGTTAGATGGAGGGGAGGGAGGGAGAGACCCTACTGGGGACAGAGATGGGTGGGGAAGGAGCACCGTGTGGAAGTATTTCCCTTGCTTGAAATAGAAATCCTTACCCCATTTTACAGACCTCAGCATAGTGTGTGTGTGTGTGTGTGTGTGTGTGTGTGTGTGTGTGTGTGTGTGTGTGGGGGGGGGGGGGTGCAAAGACAAAAGAGAGTATGAGGGGACTGGATGGATGGAGAGCAGCAATCTTTGATTCATGACCTATTTATTTTTATTTTTGTTGATATATTTTTATTGATTTCAGAGAAGAAAGCAGAGGGAGAGATAGAAACATCAATGATGAAAGAGAACTGCTGCCTCCCGCACACCCCCTACTGGGGATTGAGCCTGCAACCCAGGAATGTGCCCTTGTTCGGAATCAAACCCAGGACCCTTCAGTCCACAGGCCGTGGCTCTATCCACTGAACCAAACCATCTAGGGCAACCCGTGGCTTATTTAAAACCACTGCAGTAAGCTGAGCAGGGGTCTCACCATGATGGTATTACCTAATAATGAGGGTGTCTCTCCTTATATTGTGGTAATCAGAACTGCAGTAAAGTAAAGACACACCCATGGAGCCTGCAAAAGGTTTCCAGGCACACAATGCAATTTACTTCCTGTGGCAGCTAAAGAAGGTTAGCAAAGCCTTGGAAGGACATGAGGTCTCCAAGACCAGGGTCTGGAGGGAAAGTGCATGCCGAGCATTCCGCACTGTGAGTTACAATCCTATCTAATAAAAGGGTAATATGCAAATTGACCATCACTCCAACAGACAAGATGGCCACCCCCATGTGGACACAAGATGGCCAGCAGGGGAGGGCAGTTGTGGGTGATCAGGCCAGCAGGGGAGAGAAGTTGGGAGGGACCAGGCCTGCAAGGGAGAGCAGTTGGGGGGGACCAGGTCAGCATGGGAGGGCAGTTAGGGGCAATTGGGCCGGCAGGGGAGCAGTTAGGAGTCGATAAGGATGGCAGGCGAGTGGTTAGGGGGTGATCAGGCTGGAAGGCAGAAGCAGTTAGGGGCAATCAGGCAGGCAGGCAGGTGAGTGGTTGGGAGCCAGCAGTCCTGGATTGTGAGAGGGTGGGATCAGGCCTATACGGGCAGTCAGACATCTCTTGAGGGGTCCCAGATTGGAGACAGTGCAGGCTGGGCTGAGGGATTACCCCCCCATGCACAAATTTCATGCGCCGGGCCTCTAGTTTATATATATCAAAGCCTAATATGCTAAGTGTCCAACTGAGTGGTTGACCGACTAGTTGCTATGATGTGCACTGACCACCAGGGGGCAGATGCTCCAATGAGTAGGTTAGCTTGATGCTGGGGTCCAGCCAATTGGGACTGGGTGAGATGGGTCTGGACACATCCTGGAGCCCTCCCATGGTCCCTCCTTATTTCCCTCCTCAGCCACCAGCCCCAATCAGCACCTATCAGGACTGGGCAAGATGAACCTGATCAGCCCCGATCACCAGCCAGGTGGAGGGACCCCACCCATGCATGAATTTCATGCACCGGGCCTCTAGTTTAATATAATAAACTGCCATTACATTTTATACAACTTCAAGAAAATATAGTTTTAGAAGGTCACCATTAAAATTGAACACAGCTACAACTTCCTTCCTCAAAACAAAGAAGATGATTAATTCTTACTTTTCTATTCTTGTGCTTTTTCATAGATATAGGTCATGTCAAATCTTGACTACAATAACGTGACTGCAATGACACTTCAACAGCCTACCTCTATTCTGTTTTTTTTATAGTTAAATAGGAATGCTAATTAAATAGGAAACTTCCTTTCAGAGAAATGCATGACTTAAAATTGTGCTTTTGCTTATTTAATTGGGACCATATCCAGAGATTTCTAGCTCATCTTTGTAGTGAAAGAGAAATGCAACATACACAATGTGTTACACTGAGGGGGAAAAAAATCATTTTCCCCCAAGGAAAGAAAGATGTTTTCATTCTTTTAATTCCTAAGTAATTATGTATATACTCATCTAAGTTAATTGATAGTCATATAAAAATAGTTTGTTATGACAGAAATCAGAGCAGCAAGTACATTAGCTTGAAAGGTCTTTGCAACTATCACTGGTTTTTTGTCATTGCTTCAGAAGAATTCAAAAAGTGGAAAGGAATTGCCCTCCAGGGTTGTCTTTACTGTTGTCAGGCCTGGAAGTAACATGTTAGATGTGGGAGTATTCTCAGGCATTGTGATTAATTGCAGGCTGGCTTATTTACAACTGACTTCACAGAATCATGTGTTGGGTGTTCATAAAATAACTTAGCTTCTCCTGACTTTTATACACCGTGCTAGCACATTTCAAAGTTCTGCAATAGACAAATTAGAATGAAAAAGAAAAAGTCAGCCTTTAGTATAAACTATATTTTATAATTTTATAAACCATATATGTATAATCATATAGTTACATAATATATATTAATTATATATGTGTGTATACACACACACCTCTAAAAATAACTAGTTTTCCATGGTTATCAGAGTTTGTAAGAAAAATCAAGCTTTCTTGTGATTCCAAAGAATTTTATAATGTCCAAGCTTTGATTAATTAAACCAGCAAACTTGAGCAGATATCAGTTGGAATAAATTATATAGGAAAAAACAGTTGGATTAGCTATATTCCAAAACTGTTATTAACTAAATATAATATAATTATGTCTGAATGTTAGATTAACTCAAAAGGGGCTTGTTTCTTTTAAAAATGTTCCTGAAGCCCCTCAAACACCATCATATTAGTAATTCATATGATGAATGATAATATAGAATTGGGTAGGGAATAAATTTCATTTGTGAGATTGAAGGAAAGCTTATGGATCAACTACAAAAATGAAGCTGCTAAAATATATACATAATATTTTAAGTATTTAATATGCTAGTGATTTTATTAAACAATTTTTAAATCCTCATCTGAGGATATATTTTTATTAGAGGCCCGGTGTGCAAAATTCATGAACAAGGGGGGTCCCCTTCAGCCCAGCCAGGACCCCTTGGGGAATGTCCTACTGCCGGTTTAGGCCCGATCCCAGGGATCGGGCCTAAACCGGCAGTCAGACATCCCTCTCACAATACTGGACCTCTGGCTCCTAATCGCTCACCTGTCTGCCTGACTGGTCGCCCCTAACTGCCTGCCCCTGCCGGCCTGGTCGTCCCACGCTGCCTGTTGTTCAGTCTTTTGGTCATCCCTCACTAACCCCCCTGCCGGCCTGGTTGCCCCATGCAGCCTGTTGTTCAGTCCTTTGTTCACCTCTCACTAACCCCCTGCTGGCCTGGTTGCCCCACACAGCCTGCTTGTTCAGTCCTTTGGTCATCCCTCACTAACCCCACCCCTGCCAGCTTGGTCGTAGGCAGCCAGCTTGTGAGGGCGTGACAGTCAATTTGCATATTACCTCTTTATTATATAGGATTGATTTGAGAGAGAGAGAGACAAAGAGAGAAAGAGAGAAACACTGATGTGAGAGAGAAACATCAATCAGTTGCCAGATCAGAGATTGAACACAAAACCCAGGTGTATGCACTGACCAGGAACCCACAACCTTTTGGTGTATGGGAGGATGCTCCAACCAATTGAGCTACCAAGCCAGGGCTTGCTAAACATTTTTGAAAAAAAACTTTCTAATTTAAAGAAGAGAACCTGGTACCAGTGAAAAGAAGAATGTGACAAAAGAGGTTAAGACTAGTGATGGAAAGCAATTTCAAAGAAATGATTTCGTACATAATATTTTAAATTTAATACATAAAATAAATATTTATACTATCTGGTATAATAATTCCCCTTTTAAAAAAATAATTGATTTTAGATAGGAGAAGAGAGAGATGAGAGAGAGAGAGAGAAAGAGAGAGAGAGAGAGAGAGTTGTTGTTACACTTATTCATGCATTTATTGCTTGATTCTTGTTTGTGCCCTTGCCCAGGATGGAACCTGTAACCTTCGTGTATGGGGACGACACTCTAACCAACTGAGCTACCTAGCCAGGGCTATTCCCCTTTCCATTAAATAATGTGCCTGCTCTGGCTATTCATAACAATGTAAGCTTTTTATATTATATTACAAAGTAAGTTACACTTTTTATTTTTTAGTTTCAAAGCTCTATATAGAAGTCCATAGCATTTTTTCAGTCAAAATTGGCATGTTAGCAATTGTTTTAAAAATGAAGAGCAGTTCATCTGGTGTGGCTCCGTTGGTTGAGCAACATCCCTGCACCAAGAGGTCACCAGTTTGACTTCTGATCAGGGCACACGCCCAGGTTGGGGGCTTGATCTCCAATAGGGGTTATGCAAGAGGCAGCCGATAGATGTTTCTCATTGATGTTTTTCTCTCTCTCTCCCTCTCCCTTCCTCTCTTTCTAAAAAATCAAATAAAAACATATTTTTTAAAAATGAAGAGCAAATTTTTACAACATATGTTAATTGTGCTCTATGATTGGCATTTTTAAGTATGTTATTTCAAATACACTTCATAACAATCTATTGAAGTTTTCATTATCATTTTACAGATCCATTTGAAGTGCTGGTAGGTGAAACAATTTTCTCACACTGGCATAGCTTTTAATGTCAAATTTCAAATCTTGATTTCAGTTCTTTGCTCAGAGTGTTTTAAATTCTAATAATCTATGAAAAATATTATGAGAAGAACCTTATAAAGACTAATCACCTCCAAATCGGTTTTCTACTATTTCTCTTTCTGTGATGATGCTTGGAACTACAGGTATGATATTTCATCATCTAAAGGCTGCAGACTATAGCCAAGTTATATACGGAAGTGCATCTGAAGCAGAATGTGCATTTCTGGGTCTCTGACACTGCACTGCACCCTCAAGGTGACTAAATGGAAACGGAACTGCAGAGGACCTGTTTGAGGCATGCCAGTACAGCAGACCGCCTGGCATTCTTTTCTCTGCATATTTCCTGTGGGCCCTCAAGAAACAAAGCTTAGGGTTGAAGGATTAGCCTCAGCAGATCCACTTATTTGATTAGTGCCTTGCCTGCTCTGCTTTCACTGAGGTTCATTGATCAAGATGATTGCATTCTCTGTCCTTTGCTGGGCAAGTCAGGCACAGGAAAGGGATCATTTGCTGAGATGTGAGTCCTTAGGGCAGGCCCATGTCTTTGAAGGCACAGTCAACTGGCTAGTTCACTGTGATATTCAGTAATAAAAATAATAAAATGAGTCAAATGGCCCCTCTGTTAGAAGGAAATTTCACTCTACTCTGATTCCCAGCCTGTAAAGTTGGGCTTTGACATAACTAGTGACTGTATTAGATGATGGAATAGTCTCCCCAAAGAGGAGATAGATGATCCATAGCTTGGAGAATTTTAAAGAGAAATGAACACAGTCTAACAAAGAAAATAAGAAAAAACAACAACAACAACAAAAAACTTGTGCTGTCTGAGTGTAGCGAAATGTGTGTGTGTGGCTTGGATTTTATCCTCTCTAATTCAACTCTGCTGTATTTAAACTCTAAAGGAAAAACAAATTTTTATCTTTTCAAGATATGGAAGAAATAACATCGACTTTGGTTATAGTAGAGTATAAGCATATTATAAATTTTGTATACCTCACACTGAGATATATTATTCAAATGCTGATCAGGTTTAAATGTGTTGTTAAAATAAGGACTTAGTGTATTTAATAGAAAATGTTGAAATATGAGATGTTTATTTTCCCAATGGAAACTAAAAGCATATTCTGAATTTGTGGAGAGACATGCCAACACCTAAGGCAATGAGCAGGCAGGAGATTTTTTTCCAGAGATCTTATGTGAGTTCACAGTATAACAGAACAAACAAGTCCTTAATTCATTCCGGTTGTTCCAAGTGAAAATTTGCATTTAATGAAATCAGTAAAATTTAAATTAAGATACACTGTGTTAACAAGAATAAAAATTAGTTCAATTATAATTTATTCTTTTCTTTTTCACATTTTGTAGCACAATAGATCCCCCTTGACAACATTCCTGAACTTATAGCACTGACAGTTTTTTGCAAAACCTGATTTAAAATGCTCTTAATATGTCTGCCTCAATCTTCTATAGTAAAACAATTATATATAATTACAGCCACAAATGAATAATTAATGATAATATAATGAAACTTATGTTTCACTACATAAACGCTTTCCAAGCACATTAATGGTATAAACAACATTTCTTGTGGGATCTAATTTGAAAGAAAGCAGTATTTTTGAGGTCTTTATTGCATAATGAACAAATACATTTTAACTATAAGTATTCCTTTGTCTCTATTAACTCTAGTAAGACTTCTACTGGGTTACATCTTATTTACCAAATAGGTCAGGATGAAATTAAACTGCATTTGTTTTTCGGAAATAGCTTTTTTGCATTCTCTTATTTAAAACCAATTCCTTCTCCTCAGATTTATTTATACTGGCCATATTTTATGTACGTGTGAACATATTGCTTCTCTAAGAATATGATGTTCTTCCAAAATATGAACTTAATTATTGTATATTTTCTGCTATAACCTTTATCAACGTTAAAGACAATCTTTGGATCTAGGAGCATGCCTCGGAACCTGCCCATTTTAGATGGACATATTAAGGTAATAGACATTTGGATATGAGGCTTTTGAAATGTGTGTAGACATATTTTCCCAATCTGTCACTATGTTTTCTCCGTTTCCCAAACCTCAGTTCCCTCTCTGCTAGGGAGAGTCCACTTTACCCAGTCTCTTCCTCAAAATCCACATAACTTTAAAATATTTTTCTCTTATGATTTTTCTTTTTGCTTGAGAATTTAATTCACCTAGATTTTATCTAAAGTACTAAATGATATATAGATTGAAGGTTCTGTTTTAAAATTATATTAGAGAGCCCACGCCGTGTGGCTCAGTTGGTTGAGCATCCTTCCATGTACCCCGAAAAGGCATTGGTTCAATTCTAGGTCAGGGTACATGTCCAGATTGCCAATTCCTTCTCAGGGGGGGTGCATTTGGGAGGCAGCCAATCTCTCTCTCCCTCTCTCTCTCTCTCTCTCTCTCTCTCTCTCTCTCTCTCTCTCTCTCTCTCTCTCCCTAAAATCAATTAAAAAACATTTTAAAAAATAATTATTTTAGAGAAGTTTTAACTTCACAGCAAAACTGGAAGGCACAGAGATTTTCCATATACTCCCTGCCCCCACATATACATAGCCTTCTCCATTATTAACATCTCCAACCAGAGTGATACATTTATTGCAACTGATGAACCTACATTGACATATCATAATCATCCAAAGTCCATAGTTTACATACGGATTCACTGTTAGTGTCATACATTCTATTGATTTGTATAAACATATAAAGACACGTATCCTCCGTTACTGTATCATACAGAGTAATTTCACTGCCCTAAAAACTCCTCTGTGCTTCATCTAGTCATCCTTCTGTTCTCCCTGACTCCTGTCTCCACAGTTTTGCTTTTTCCAGAAAGTCATATAGTTGAAATTATACTGAATGTAGCCTTTTCAGATTGGGTTCTTTCATTTAATAATACGTATTTCAGGCTCCTCCAAGTTATTTCATGGCTATTGACAGCTCATTTCTTTTTAGCACTGAATAATATTCCATTGTCTGAATGTACTAAAGAAAACCTTATTTGTTTTCAAGTTTTGGAGAAATAAAGCTGCTGTACACATCCATGTGCTGGTTTTTATGTGTGTGTTTGTGAACATCAGTTTTAAACTCCTTTGGTCAAATACCATGGAACACAATGCTGGATTATATAGTCAAAATAAGTTTGGTTTAGTAATAAATCACCACATGGTCTTCCAAAGTAGCTGTACCACTTTTCATTCCCATGCACAAATTAGAGTTTGTTGTTATTCCACATCCTCAGTGGCATTTGGCGTTGTCAGTGTTCTGAGTTTTGGTAATTCTAACAGTAGTATATGCGTAGTTGTATGGTATTGCTGTTTGAATTTGCATTTGCCTGATGACATATGGTGTAAAGAATATTTTCATATGCTTAATTGCCATCTGTATATTTTTTTATGAGGTGTTTTTAAAGTCTATCTATTTGTCACTTGTGCTTTGGTATCTAATAAAATAAACTCTTGTGTGATGCAACACACTTCTATGTTTTCAGCTAAGAGTTTTACAGTTTTTGTTATTATATTTTGGCCTGTGATTAATTTTAAAACTGTTTGTATATAGTAGGAGGTAGGGGACCAACCTCATCCTTATGTGTGGATATCCAGTTTTCTCAGCACCAGTTTGTTGGGAAAAAATATTTCTTCTTTTAATTGTGTTGGCACTCTTGCTGAAAATCAATTGACCATGAATATAAGAGTTTATTTCTGAACTACAGTTTCCATCTTATTGACCTATGGTCCAATCCTTATGCTAATATCACACTCTCTTAATTACCGTTGCTTCGTAGTAAATTTTGAAATCAGAAAACGAGTCATCTAATTTTGTTATTTTCAATATTGTTTTGGTTATTCTCAACATTGTTTTTGCCTTTTGCATTTCCAGAGGAACTTCAGCATCAGTTTCCCAATTTCTGTAAGAAGCCATCTGGGATTATGTTAGGAAAAGCATTGAGTGAATTCATAGGTCAATTTGAGCAATATAACAATATTAAGCCTTTCAGTGCATGACCTTGAGCTATCTTTCCATTTAATTCTATCTTTTCTAATTTTGTTAAAATATATATTGTAGCTTTTGTTTTATAAATAATGTGGTTCTTTTATAAAATTTATTCTTAATTATTTTATTGTTTTAATGTTTGTAAATGGGATTGTTGTCTTAATTTCATATTCAGACTATTCACTGTTATTATATAAGATATATTTTATTTTGTATATTAAACCTTTACCTTGCAATACTTCTGAACTCAAGTTCTAATAGTTATTTTATGGGATCCCAGTGGTTTTCTATATACCAGATCATGTCATCTGTAAATAGAGAGAGTTTCACTTCATTGTTTCTAATCTACGTGCCTTTAGTTTCTTCTTTTTGCCTAATTATGTAGGATAGAAGCTCCAGCCAAATGTTGAATAGAAGTAGTGAAAATGGACAAACTTGTTTTGTTCCTGATCTTAGGGGGAAAGCTTTCAATCTTTCACCATTTACTTATAATGTTAACTGAATTTTTCATAGATTCCCATATTCAATTTGAGCAGCAGTATTGAGCTTCCTCAAAAAAATAAAAATTGAACTGCCTTTTGACCCAGTGATCCCACTTCTGGACATATATTTTAAGAATCCCAAAACACTAATTCAAAAGAATATATGCACCCCTATGTTCATTGCAGTGTTATTTGCAATAGCCAAGATCTGGTAACAGCCCAATTGTTTACCAATAGATGAATGGATAAAAGATCTGTGGTATATTTACACTTTGGAATACCATCCTATATAATAAAAGGCTAATATGCAAATTGACCCAACAGCAGAATGACCAGTCCCTATGACACATACTGACCACCAGAGGGCAGGTGCTCAATGCAGGAGCTGCCCCTGGTGATCAGTGTGCTCCCACAGGGGGAGCACTGCTCAGCCAGAAGGCAGGCTCATGGCTGGTGAGCGCAGCAGCGGTGGTGGGAGCCGTGGGGAGTGGGCCTAAGTTGGCATTGGCAGTTGGACATCTCCCAAGGGGTCCTGGACTATGAGAGAGTGCAGGCCAGGCTGAGGGACCCTCCCACCCCCCAACCCCCTCATGCACGAATGTCATGCACTGGGCCTCTAGTGCAGCTCTAAAAAAGAAGGAACTCTTACCCTTAGTGACAGCATACAGCATGGAGGCACCTGGAGAGTATTATGCTGAGTGAAATAAGCCAGTCAGAGAAAGACAAGTATCACACGATCTCACTTATATGTGTAATCTAATGAACAAAATAAATTGACAAACAAAATTGAACCAGAGGCATGGATACATGGAACAGAATAACAGCTGTCAGAGGGGAGGAGGGTGAAGATGACTGGATGAAAGAGGGTAAAGAGATTAGTCAAAGAACAGATATACATAACCCATAGAAACAGACAGCAGTGTGGTAATGGCCAGAGGAAAGAGGGGGCAGGGACTCATGGATATGGACAAAGGGGGGGAATGGGAACATCTGTAATAGTATCAACAATAAAAAGAAGATATATTTTTAAAAAGTTATTGGACTTTGCCAGATACTTTCCCTGTGTCTATTGAGATGACCATATGGGTTTTGCCTTCCATTATGTTAATACTAGAGGCCCAGTGCACAAAATTCATGCACTGGTAGGGTCTCTAGTGACTGCTGGCTGTCAGCCGGGTACTCCCTCCCTTCCCCCAGCTGCCTGCTCCCACCGCTGCTGCTGGTCACCGCATGCGGGGCCTGATAACCCTGCTGATTGTGCAGCCGCTCCCCTACTGCTGCCCAGCTCCCAGGAACTGAGGGAGCCTGGCAGCAGCCCCGTACCCTCACCACTGCTGCTGGTTGCTGCCTGTGGGTCCCTGATGGCCCCACCAATCACCCCGCAGCTGCCTGGCTCTCAGATGCTGAGGGAGAAGGGTGGTGGCTCCGCCCCCCACCGCTGCTGCTGGTTGCTGAGTGATCGGATCAGCGGGGCGATGGGCTCCCGCCCAGCGACCAGTAGCTCACACCTGCCTTGACCTGGTGCAGCCCACTCACCTGCTCCACCATCCCCAATCCCGTTCTCATCGGAGCCCGTTGGGACCTGCAGCGCCTCCACTGCTGCCCACTGCCAGCACTGCATCGCTAACATCCGCCATGTTCAGTGCCACCTCCTGGTTTTCAGCACATGCCATAACAAGCGGTCAAACTCTCAGCAGAACTCCCTGTCGAGGGGACAATTTGCATATTAGGCTTTTATTATATTGGATGATGTGTTGTATTTATTCATAAATTACTGTTTTTAATGTTTTGTTGTTGTTGCTGTTAATCCTCATGCAAGGATATTTTCTCCATTGATTTTAGGGACAGTGAAAATAGGGGGAAAGACACAGAGAGAGAAACATTGACCTAGAGAGAGACACATTGATTGATTTGTTGCCTCCCACTCGCATCCCTATCAGGGCCAGGAATCAAGTCTGCAACCAAGGAACATGCCCTTGAATGGAATTGAACCTTCGACCCTTCAGTCTGAAAGCCAACACTCTATCCACTGAGCCAAACCAGTTAGGGCCTTTAATATTTATTTATTTATTTAGTATTTATTTATTTATTTATTTATTTATTTTGTAATTATCACCCAAGGATATGCTTTTTTTCATTGGTTCTAGAGAGAAAGAGAGAAGGGGAGAGAGAGATATCCATTAGTTGTCTCCCATACATGCCCAGACCAGATTGAACCTGCAACCTGGTTATGTGCCCTGACCAAGAATAGAACCCATAACCCTTCAGTGCATGAGACACTAATCAGCTGAGCCACACTGGCTGGGGCCATAAATTACTGTTTTCAAGTGCTTTTTTTTTTTTTTCCCCTCACTCTCTGTGTTGATTGGATTGTGCTACAGACTAAGATGAACTCTAAGCTTGCTGATTATAATTGTCAGCTCTACAACTTGCATGTGCAGCTCACAGTGCCTACACTTTTGGGAATGCAATATTAGTACAGCAGCAAATTAGGCCTTGAGTCCAAACCATGTTTTCCATTTTTTGTTACTGGAAATAAAGAGGGTATTTTTAGCTCTTGCTGATTGTTCTGTCTGTTCCTCCTTTGGTTTAAAATCTGAGAAGAGAAATTGGCTCTTTTCAAAATTTTATGAATCAGTTATATCCAGTTGCTACTAAGAACCTAAGGTATGACCTTATTTTTTCCCAATTTCAGTAATAATTGCATTGACTTATCATTTTGGTCAAGTAAAATGTCATCACAACTTAAATATGATCCTCAAATATCACCTGCTTAAAATTGCCATTCAAGTAATAGCCACAGGGAATAAATATGATTAAATTGAAGGATTGCTTATTCTAATCTAGCCAAAAGTAAATGTTGATGTTATCTCAAGCATTTCTATATTTTTTTGAGAACAGACATTTTATCATTAGTAAAACGGGACAGACTGACAAATCTCAGAGGGGAGAAGGGTAGGGAGGACCAGAAGAGATCAGCCAAAGAATATATATGCATGTATGCATAGACTGGACATAGACAATAATATGATGAAGGCCTAGGAGGGGCAGGGACAGGGTGGAGGGAGGCAAAAGGGAAGGAAGAGGAATGAGGGACATCTGTAATACAGTCAACAATAAAACAATTTTAAAAACTTACATTAACCCAGAACCAGATGTTAGTACAACACTATACTTAATGTGAATTTTATTCCTATAATTTTTATAGTTTTCATTAAATAATTATTTATAAACCTGTATTCATTTTATATTTTTGTAATAAATTTATAAGTAAGCTATTTTAAACTTACGTCCCATGTTTATAGATATTAGGCAAAAATACAATTTGGAACAAATCAGAGTTATGCAAGATTTATTTTTTCTGTTTGCCAGTTTCTTACATTAGTCAAATTTGATAATTTTTGCTCTGAATAATCTAGACCACTTACATATCGCTGGACTGATCTCACTCCTTAGTACTTTTTACTATCTTTGTTGTTTCTTACTTAGACTGCCAATGGGATTCCTTGTCTTTCTTTTGGGTAAAGGACAAAAGCTACAGTCCAGTTGCCTACCAGTTTTTATCATTCACCAGTTATGTGTGTGCCTGCGTGTGTGCAGGTGCACACACACAATTTTGCTTTTTAATCTGTGTTTCTATTGTATATTTCAACTTCTATATCACTTTACCAACACTTTTTTTTATTGTGCTAACTTATCTTCCTTCTTATGTTAAGATTTCCTCGAGAAAACAAAATACATCTCAGTCTGCTCTTATCCTCCCTTTCCAGCTTACTATTTGGCTCTGAGCACTTTTTCCTGATTGTAAATTGAACTGAGTAAACATATGACTCATGCTGTTTTAAACCAAGTGCTGTAGCAGGGCTTTCTGAGTTGTTGCTTTTCATATGTTAAGAAATGTTTAGAAACTTCTCTTTTGAACAGGTTTGAAAAGTATATTCCTCTTTAGAACACAGTACACATCTCATTTTAAATAGTCAGGTTTGTTAGGTAGGAAGTTAGACATGAGTGGCTTGGGTGGGGCTTGCCCTGGGGTCCTGACAGGAGTGGGACAACATTGCATTCAGACCACTCTCTATGGGCAGCCCAGCCCATCACCAACAGGCAGGTTCAGAACCAGCCAGTTCTTGGTGCAAGCTCAGAAGAAAAAGACACGACCTCAATGCCAATGTGACCTTACTAGGGCCTTGGGTTAATTATAATAAAATTTGCATTTAGGTTTTGAATCCCTCTCCTACACCCCCTCCCATGGGTTTTTCTGTATACATTATGGGTAAAGACATGCCCAGAAGAAAGATCGTTTCTGCCAATCATCCCTGAATGCAAATCAAAGGCTCCACCCAGAAAATCCCTCTTGGGGATTTTGTTGGGGGCCTCTTGTTCTATCTCTCTCTTCTTTTCCTTTACCTTCCCCTTCTCCACAGGCACTTATCTCCCAATCTCTAAGGGACTCCATGAGACTTGCAACCAGGAGAGCAATAGGCAGCGACAGCTCATCCCAGACTAACCCCCTGAACCTGTCCCCAAGGCCCCTTTACTCTGACTTCCCACTGAGCTAAAGCAGCCCAGCCATTGTTTCTCTTTAGAATGGCTAGCTCCCCCTTTGGATTGTATCTTCAATAAACCCCACTGTGCTTTACTTTCATTTCTGTTGACCTTAAAATATTTTCTGTGTCAAAGAACCGAGGTTCCAGTCAGTAACCCCAATTGTTAGCCAGGTTTATCATGAGGAGTTAATGCCCTTTTATAAGCTAGAAAATGCTATGATCCAAAACCAAAAATATACTCATTACGTTTTGTACTATGAATTTTAATTTTGGAAAGGTTTGCTATTAATGCCCATTGTAATAACAGAAAATGCAATTTCTATCTTATAGGTAATTTAGTGATTTCAATTTTCTTACTACAATTCAGCTTATTCCTCAGGTGACAGAACACTATTTTAAAGTAAATTAGCATTCCTGCTAATGAAGTCTACATTATTCACACAACAATGCAATCAATAAACACATATTGATCTCCTCTTATGTGCCAGCCAATAAGATAACTACCAAATACAAAAATAAAAGCTGTATTCTTTATGCCTCAGAAAAAAAAAAAAAACCCCACAAGTAAATACCTGATATTAAGGTTTCTGTTGGGAACATGCACAGGGAACAAAAGTCATAATTTCAGTTCTAACAGAGCCAGAGCAAGGATATCTTGTTGTTGTTGCTTTTTTGTTTTTGTTTGTTTGTTTTAACCTGAAATTGACTGGAGGATCTGAAAGAATTAAGTCAAGAGCCAGGATGAAGAGCACTGAAGACAACGGAAGAACAAGTGCAAAGACGCCGGAGGGAGATGGAGAGCAGGAAGCTGGAAGGACTGTACGTGGTTCCCAGTCTCTACCTGAGCTGCGAAGTGCTCCTGGTGAGACAGTAAACACTGGCAAAGGAGAATTAGTACTCTAGGCTTAACAATGACTCCCCAAAAGATCCGCTCACCCTTGTTCTTGGGAACCTGGGAATGTTACCTCACAGGGCCTTTGCAGAGGCGATTAAGTTAAGGATCTTGGGAGGAAAAGATTTTGGATTATCTGGTCACTCTCTAAATGTAATCATACATACCTTCCTAAGAGTGAGGCAGAGAGAAATTCAACTCGCACAGAGAAGAGGAAAAGGCAATGTGGTCACCGTGGCAGACACTGGAGTAATGCGACCACTAGCCAAGGAATGGCTGAAGCTGCTGGGCAAGCAATAGGTTCCTGAGAGCTTGCAGAGAAAGTACAGCTCTGTTGTCTTCACCTTGATATCAGCCCAGGGGAGCTGGTTTTGGATGTCTGGCTTCCAAAACTCTAAGATAATAAATATCTGTTACTTTAAGCAATAACATTCTTGCTAATTTATTAAGCAGACCCAGAAAATAAAATAAAAAAAACACAATACAAAAAACAGTTGGTAAGGACCAGTTCAGGTGGGGGTTTGCATGATAAGCTAAGTAATTTGTACTATAACCTGTGATTGATGAAAACAGTTTTCAAAAATAGAGAATTTATAATAATAAAAATTGAATAGATAAATAAAAAATCTTCAATTTAATGCAAGTATGTAATCCTATTTATTAAAAGTCAGGTAATTTTTAAAATATGAATCATTCTATATACCTATAAGTATATACTTATTATTATTATTATCCTCACCCAAGGATATGTTTATTGATTTTAGAGAGAAAGGAAGGGAAAGAGAGACAGAGAGCTGAGAGAGAAACACCAATCCCTTGCCTCCTGTACGCACCCTGACTGGGGATCAAACCCACAATCTAGATATGTGCCCCAGCCAGAAATCAAACCCAAAACCTTTTGGCATACGGGACAACGCTGCAACCAGCTGAGCCCCTGGCTAGAGCTATATTAATTATTTTTTATGTTTCTCTGTGCTTTGTTCCACTGAAAAGTAATTGAGTCTTTAACTCAGTGGGCCATTTTTCCTTTTGAAATTTTATCAAATCTAACCGTATGCTACAGGAAAATGTAAATATACATAAAAGATTTCACACAATGTATAGGCCTTACAAAACCTGCTAAAACACACCCACTGACACCATGGGAAGTCGCAGAAAATTTGGGTAAGACGGGCTTTAAAACAGTCAATCCCTGTTAAAACTTACAAATTCAACTATGTAACCTTTTCAGAATTTATTTTTTAATTCTTAGCAAGAGTGAACAAAGAGCAGAGAAAGAAGAGCACTGCATCACTTGCTGATAGTGAGTGAAAGTGAGAAGTAATTCAGTTTTATTCCCTTTCTGTCTAACCAACAGCAAGACTCGGGAGAAGCTACTTTCAAGTTTTCTGTTTCAGATTGCCATTTGTACATTTCTGCAACTACAGTTCATTTGTACATTTCTGCAACTACAGTTCTTTTCTATCAGTTCTAAGAACACTGTCAGATGTGGACATATAAACTTGTTTCCTAAAAGTATATTAGCTTTGTGGATCATTGGACATAATCTTTGTTCCTGTTAATCAGGTGGCTAACTCCACCTTAGTGTGCCATAGTTATTGAAAATCTCTTTCATGGACACAGACTCTGCTACAGTGTCAATGGTCATTGATCTTGTAAATAGCCTTCTTGAAACAGAACAAAATATGCAAACAAAGCTGGCTGAAATGTGCAAAATGTTCAGCACTATCTGTCTGTTTAATTGAAATAACTCAGGAGATCAGTGGCCTACAAATGGTATAACTGGGAATTCAAAAGAGAAGAGCATTCATTTACTATTCACTACATGTCTGCATTCTCACATTTTCCTGTACACTATGATTACCTGAACCAGAAAGGGTGCATTAGAGGGCATAGGCAGCATAGGCTACATTTGTTTATACAATGCTTAGCATAGGGCAGTGGCTAACATGACATTTAATATATGTTTTGATCATATTTCATGAATTTGAATTGTCCTAGTTTCCTTCACATTATTTAGAATGTAACAACACTACAATTGCAGTGGTCTTTCTGAGTTTGGAATATTTATTTTGAGAAGAAAAAATATTATATGTCAAGAATCACAATTTTAATATATTTATAAACTCACTACACTTCCTTAAATTATGTATCCTTATGTGAATTTTGGTGTTACTTTAGCTGTGTCAATCAAATATAGCAAAATTTTATAACTATTTATAGAATTAAATCATGTTGTCATTATATATATGACATTGTCCATGTGTCAGGAATAAATTATTTTTTTATTTTTGGCTGCATACTGTATAATGGTTCTAGGGAATTATATACCATATGTGCTTAGAGATTAATTAATAAAACTTCTATATTTGGTAATGTTTCAATAAACTGTGCCAAAATAGCCTAAATTAAGTTAATATGTATGTTATTTCTGAAAAAAAAAAAGATGTTTTTGCCTATTTTAATATAATGTTTTCATAATTTATACAAATTTAATTTTGTAAGCCAACTAATATCCTAAATGCATTAATCAAACATAATATATAAATAATAATATAGCTAGCTCATGTAGTAAGGAAATAATTGCCTCCCATTAATCATTTGAATGTAATTTCTATAAATTCAAATTTTCAATTTTGGATGAGTACATTCAAACATATAACCATACTAGAGGCCCAGTGCACAAAATTGGTGCACGGGGGGGTCCCCTCAGCCCAGCCTACACCCTCTCCAATCAGGGACTCCTCGGGGGATGTCCGACTGCCGGTTTAGGGCCTAAACCGGCAGTCGGACATCCCTCTCACAATCCAGGACAACTGGCTCTTAACTGCTCACCTGCCTGCCTGCCTGATTGCACCTAACTATCCCCGCTGCTAGCCTGGTCACCCCCAATTGCACCCCCTGCAGGCGTAGTTGCCCCCAACTGCTCCTCCTGCCAATCTGGTTGCCCCTCACTGCCCCCCTGCCAGTCTGGTTGCCCCCAACTACCCCCCTGCGGGTCTGGTAGCCCCATGCAGCCTGCTGCTCAGTCATTTGGTCACCCCTCATTAACCCCCTTCCAGCCTGGTTGCCCCACACAGCCTGTTTTGTTGTCAGTTTGTTTCGGATGTGATGGTTGCTTAGCCTTTTATATATATATATATATATATAGCTATAATTACATCATGAAAACATTGAAATGAATGAAATCATTAGACAAAATGGATTGAATGAGAATTATTTACCATTTTAAAGATATTACTATTTAATATTAACATTATTATTATTTCACCCATTTGACAGATTAAGACCCAGGTAAAGAAAAGTTATGTAATTACCCACCACACAATGGAAACTTTCTAATCCAACCATTGCTAGTGGTGCTAAAGACTCCAGCTTCTGGGATTCATTTCCTTTCTCATAGTAAAATAAGAATGCTTATTTCTGACCTCAGTTATTTATAGAACAAGTGAACAATATGGGAGGAGAATAAAAGAGATGTATTATAGCAAACAACATATATATATATATATATATATATATATATATATATATATATATATATATATATATGAATCAAGTCTAAATAATTCACTCAAGGGTATTGGTAATTCTTTGGACAACAATGTACTGCATACACCTTAGAAACCAATCACTCCTTTGAAACAAGTGAGTATATAAATCAGCAAGCAAAGAAAAGTTTTTAAAGCTTATTCCAAGAAGAACTTCAATAACTTAACAAGTTGTAACAAGCAAGAACAGTATATGGATCAGATTGCTGAGCAGCAGAGGAGACAGATTTGTTCAGCTTTAGGTTTTGAGCTGACCTGTGGCTTGATAGGCAATCACAGTACCAGGTTCTGCAAACTACAGCACACACACACACACATACACACACACACACACACAAAGCACACACACACACACACACACACACTCACACACACAGTCTCCCTTGACATCCATCTCTTTCACTGGAGCTGAACATGCAGGCACTTAAAAAGGACAATGTCAAATAGGGAAGATGGACACATCATCTATTCTAGACATATGTGCATGGTTATTTAACAGATTGAAGATGTAGAAAAAAAGAGAAGTCCAAGAACATTAAATTTTTTGGCCAAAGTCTCTGATTTTCAGACTAAGTCAATTGTTTAAAAAATTAGCATAGTAGAATTTGGGTAGTAGAAATATAAGATGCTATTGTACTCAATATCCTAATATATAAAGAGCCAGGGTCCATCACAACTTAAATGTCTGGACGGATGACCAAACACCAGGCTAGGGTCCCAGCTGGCACGGCAGAAGTGAGTCCTGGGTCCTGGCAGCCCTCGGCAGGAGTCAGTCCTGGGTCCCGGCCGCCGCAGTGCAGCAGCAGGAGGGGGCTGTGGGAATGGAGCCATGCTGCCATCGGACTGCCTTCTTGGTCCCTCTCCCTGGCCCACAGGCCTGGGGAATCAGAGCCATGCTGCGATGGGACTGAACCCTACCCTAGGGGTCCCAGATTGTGAGAGCATGCAGGCTGGGCTGAGAAAACTCCCCTGAGTGCATGAATTTTCATGCACTGGGCCTCTAGTCCTATATAATAAAAGGCCAGCCACTGTAAGTGTAACAACCAGAAGGACCAGAGATCAGAACCACCACGGCCCCTTGCTGGGCTAGCTCTGCCCTCAAGTAAGTGGTTAGGGGCGATCAGGCAGTGAGCAGATTGGTTAGGGGTGATCAGGCAGGCAGGCCAGCATTTAGAGGCTATCAAGTAGGCAGACGGCCCCTTGCCAGGCTGGCCCTGCCCCCTAGCAAGCAGTTAGGGGTGATCAGGCAGGTAGGCAGAGTGGTTGGGGGCAATCAGGTAGGCAGGCCAGTGGTTAGGGGTGATCAGGTAGGCAGACAGCCCCTCACAGGGTTGGCCCCACCCCCCCAGCAAAGAAAGAGGGAGGCCCAGGCCACCCGAGGCAACTCTGTGGCAGGTGTGTGGTTGGCCAGTGATGGCCCCACAGAGGAAGGCCCAGGCCAGTCAAGCCATTGCACCCCAAGCCTGTCGCCTGCAGAGGGAGGCCACTAGTGGCAGGGGAGAGGGGGGCAGCGCTGCACAGGTGGCAAGCAGTGGCAGCAGCAG
This sequence comes from Ia io, assembly GCA_025583905.1. Classification (NCBI taxonomy): domain Eukaryota; kingdom Metazoa; phylum Chordata; class Mammalia; order Chiroptera; family Vespertilionidae; genus Ia; species Ia io. Next base: position 55,737,031 of record JAJQQW010000003.1, read on the forward strand.
GGGGTGGGGCCAGCTGCCTGCAGCCAGGGGAAGGAAAGCCCCGATAGGCCCTGATCTCAGGCCAGGCCTAGGGAATCTACTCGAGGGGTCTGGATTGTGAGAAGATGCAGGCCAGGCTGAGGGACCCCCCTGAGTGCTCGAATTTTCATGCACCAGGCCTCTAGTTGGATCATAATAATGATGTCTGTTCTTTTAAACCTGCACAGGGTCTTGGACCTGGGAATAAAAAACCCTAAGTGCCAGATAGCTAAATTAAGACCGGGAGGTCAGAAGGAACACTGAATAAGCTGACCACAAAAATATCACCACCCCTGGTTTTATCTCCCTTCTAACTGCCATCTTAAACTACTGACCCACCTGCACAGGTGCTCAAGGTTTTACTGCTACCTGGCTTTCCTAGGGTGGTGGTAATGAGTAGTCTGCCATCTTGCCCCACAGATAGGCCAAACATCATTACCAGGCAAACAGCAACACTGAAATGGGAATTTCCACAGCCTGCCTTTTACAAAAAGCCTTATCCAAGCCCATGTTGTCCTCAGCTTATAAAAGCAGCCAAGCAGAGCCCCCACCCGCCTGTGCCCAGTCAGTTCAGAGGAATTTTTCTTTCCTCCGTGTGCCTCCCTTGTGCATAATCTTAATAAATTCTGTCCGGGAATTTCTCTGGGGTTTCCTCTGGATTTCTATCTTGGGGAAACCAAGAACCTTAATGCTGGTAACATTTATGTTTTACAACAACACAACACAAACTTCCCACTTAATAGAAAATAAGCTCTGCTTTGTAGATATTGATTCATTGCTTTTGATCAGTCTCCCTTCTGAAACCTTGTGCACTTGTTTGTTATCTTTATATCCCATATTTACTATTTTAATTACTAAGCTAGCTATATCATACTACCTTTAACTTGAAGGGACACTGCATTAAAAATAAAATAAACAGATTGCAGATACTGTACTGTTAAAAATCTTTAAGCATAAAATAGTGCTGGTGATTAGTTAAGTCACAATTTGAGATGGCAGAACAAGACAATAGTTATAATTTGTGAAGGTATTATTTGGAACTTTAACATATGAGAGGCACTCCTTGCTCAGAGAGAGTGATGGCTTCTGTTGGGATGTTTGTAAGAAAGTGTTAGGTGACCGGCTTAAAATTTGTACTATGTATCCATGTGATACAATTGTGTCAATCTCAATTACTTTGAACTATTGCAAATTCTAAAAATTGGTTATTGCTGCCTTCAGAAATATTCAGACTCCAACATTGTGTTTTGTGTTTTACAAAATTTGCATTTATTTTAAAACTTTAAATAACAATGTAACAAGTTATTATATAAATTTTTAATTGTTTAAACTTAATTGATTAGTTAAAGTTAAAATTATGTAATTAAAGTATTCCTCTAGAAAGATGAAGTCAGAATTCTAATTCTACCAGCAATCTGTGACCCCTTTTAAGATAATTTACTCTCTCTGAACTCAGTATACCAAGTGACCATGACCTACTCAATGATGTCTAAAATATCTTAAATATCTAAAATTTTACTTTGCCTTATTAAAAATACTAGAGGCCTGGTGCACAAAATTCGTGCACGGGAGGGGGGGTCCCCTCAGCCCAGCCTGCAACCTCTCCAATCCAGGACCCCTCGGGGGATGTCCGGCTGCCAGTTTAGGGCCTGATCCCAGGGATTGGGACTAAACCGGCAGTCGGACATCCCTCTCACAATCTGGGACCGCTGGTTCCTAACTGCTCACCTGCCTGCCAGCCTGATCACCCCTAACTGCCTCTGCCTGCCGACCTGATCGCCCTTAACTATCCCCCCTGCTGGCTTGGTCACCCCCAAATGCCACCACCTGCCAGCTTGGTTGCTCCCAATTGCCCCCCCCCCGCCACTGACCTGGTCACCCCTAACTACCCCCCACCCCCGTTGGCCTGGTTGCCACTTTCTGCCCCCCTCTGCCAGCCTGGTTGCCCCTAACTGCTCCCCCCTGTTGGCCTGGTTGCCCACAATTGCCCCCTGGTGCCAGCCTGGTCTCCCCATGCAGCCTGCTGTTCAGTCATTTGGTTGTTCCTCACTAACCCCCCTGCTGGCCTTGTCGCCCCATGCAGCCTGACGTTCAGTCGTTACTGTGAGAGTGTCCTGATCAATTTTCATATTACCCTTTTATTAGTATAGATGCTTACTAGAAGCACAATTTATTCACTATGTAGAATTGTTTGTTCTAAATAATGAAAAGCCACGCTAAAGAGCTACATGTGTTGATTTATCTCACAATAAGAATACTGAGGTCAATTTTTCATGTAAAATGGGCACTTAGCCTTACAGAAACCTCTGGTGAATAGGAAATACAAGCTCATCTGTGAGGAAATATTTTTTGTACTTATTCAAATATAGGAAAAAAATTCTGCAGTTGGTAGGCTTTATTTATGCATTTTACTCAGTTTCATATTTTATGATACACAAAAGCAGTATTGTCATATAAAATTACCTTGATGTATGAAATTTTTAATGTATAGATTGTGTCTCTACTTTTAAGAAAAGAGTGATATCATGTGCTTAATTCTCATTACTACCATATTTTCCGGCGTATAAGATGACTTTTTAACCCCAGAAAATCTTCTCAAAAGTCGGGGTTGTCTTATATGCCGGGTGTCATCTTATAGGGCTGGTATATCCCAAACTCTATATTTTAACTGGAAAAGTTGGGGGTCATGTTATATGCCCAGTCGTCTTATATGCCAGAAAATACAGTAGTAGTAATAGAAAAGAGAACAGCTCTTAAATAAATATTTTAAATTATTTGTCTTCATTCTGCAAATAAAACTTTCTTTACATTAAATTTAATAATAGAATTTATGCAGAAATGGGATGCACACCACTACCTCACTACAATGTTAAACAATTTATATAAAAATAAGTAGATTGAAATATCTTTAGGAAGTCATGAGAGCAAGACTCATTTCTTAAACAAGATTCAAAAAATCATAAAGCACCAAGAAAAGTAATTAATTTGGCCACATTAAAATGCACAAGTTCTGCCTGGCCAGGGTTGCTCAGTGGTTGAGCATCAACCTATGAATCAGGAGGTCACAGTTTCAATTTCTGGTCAGGGCGTATGCCAGGGTTGTGGGCTTGTCCCCAGTGTGGGGTGTACAGGAGGCAGCTAATCAATTATTCCCTCTCATCATTGATGTTTCCACCTCTCTCTCCCTCTTCCTTCCTCTCTGAAATTAATGTGTGTGTGTGTGTGTGTGTGTGTGTGTGTAAAGCTTCTGTGCAGCAAAAAAAAAAAAAAAAAAAAAAAAAAAATCAACAAAATGAAAAGAGAACCCACTACAAGGGAGAACATATTTACCAATGATATTTCCTATAAGATGCTATATATATATACAACTGAACAAAAGGGACTCAAATAATCCAATTTTAAAAAATGGGCAAAGGACCAAAATAGACACGTCTCCAAAGTGGATATATTAAAGGCCAAGATACATATGAAAAAAATGCTTAATATTACTAATCATCCAAGAGATGCAAATGAAAACGACAATGAGGTATCACCTCACACCTGTCAGAATGGCTATTATCAACAAATCAACTAACAAGTGCTGGCGAGAATGTGGAGAAAAAGGAACCCTCATGCACTGCTGGTGGGAATGCAGACTGGTGCAGCCACTGTGGAAAACAGTATGGAGTTTCCTCAAAAAACTAAAAATGGAAATCCCATTTGATCCAGTGATTCCACTTCTAGAAATATATCCTAAGAAACCAGAAACACCAATCAGAAAGGATATATGCACCCCTATGTTCATAGCAGCACGATTTATAATAGCTAAGATTTGTAAACAGCCCAAGTGCCTATCAGTAGATAAGTGGATAAAAAAGCTGGTGCATTTATACCATAGAATGTTATGCAGCAGTAAAAAAGAAGAATCCGCCAAAACCGGTTTGACTCAGTGGATAGAGCGTCGGCCTGCGGACTCAAGGGTCCCAGGTTCGATTCCGGTCAAGGGCATGTACCTTGGTTGCGGGCACATCCCCAGTAGGGAGTGTGCAAGAGGCAGCTGATCGATGTTTCTCTCTCATCGATGTTTCTAACTCTCTATCCCTCTCTCTTCCTCTCTGTAAAAAAATCAATAAAATATATTTAAAAAAAAAAAGAAGAATGCCTTATCCTTTGAGACAGCAGAGTACTACGTTAAGTGAAAAAAAAGCCAGTCAGAGAAAGACAAGTATCACAAGATCTCATGCATACATGGAATCTAATGAATAAAACAAAACAAAACAAATAACTGATGAAAAAAAAAATAGATCCGGAGATATAGAACCCTGAACAGACTGATGAATTTCAGAGGGAAGGTGGGTTTGGGGAGTGGGTGGGAAATGATTAACTGGGGAACTTGTATCCATATATGTATAGCCCATGGACACGGATAATACATGGTGAAGGCCTGGGAAGCATGAGTACGGGGTGTTGGGGTTTAATGAAAAAAAAGCACAAAGGGGACATCTGTAATATTTTCAATAATAAAGAAAAAATATAAATTGTTCACCCAACATTTTTGAAAAATTAAAATATCTGAATATATATATATATATATATACATACATATATATATATATATATATATATATATATATATATATATATATATATTGATTTCAGAGAGGAAGGGAGAGGGAGAGAGAGATAGAAACATCAATGATGAGAGAGAATCATTGATCAGCTGCCTCCTGCACGCCCCCTACCGGGGAACAAACCCACAACCCAGGCATGTGCCCTTGACAGAAATCAAACCTGGGACCCCTCAGGCTCTATCCACTGAGCCAAACCAGCTAGAGCTGAATATATTTTTAATTTTAATGGAGTTTTTAAATGTACTATATAAGGCAATTATTTCATTTTGTTTATATTCAACTGGATATACAATTATGCAGACTATATTTATTGATAATCATCATTTTTACTTTAACTACTACTGACATTTCTGTCATATCCTTTACTCTTTCTCTCACACACAGTCAAAGGCATACACATGCAGACCTTTCATCTAGGATGTATTATGAATTTTTACATATACATATACATAGGATGTATTATATGTATAAATTCTATTATTACATTTAAGTTAAAGGAATTTTTATTCACAGGAAGAAAAATATTTAAATAAAATATTTAAGACCTGTTTTCTTTTCTATTACTGCTAGTAATAAGAATTAAGACACAGTTATACACGTACACACAGCGATATATCTCTTTAGATTTTCTAATCTACTGGTACATTGTTTCTAGTCTCTCAACTCTATCACTTGTCAATATTGTATCATTTCTTATTTCTTGTAAGTTTTTATTTCTTATAAGGCCAGCTTTTATCCTTTAACCATCTTCAAAACTTTCCAAAGTTTTACTCTTACAAAGAATATTATAATCAAACTAGAGGCCCAGTGCATGAATTTGTGCATGGGGGATCCGGCCGGGCCTCCCTGATTGGGGTCAATCTGGGCTGGGCCAGACAGGGGGAGGGGCCGAGGTAGGTTGGCCACTGGCCCTGCTCCTGATTGGGGTAGAGGGTCGGATCGGGGCCACAGCGCGTGTCAAAGCAACCAGTTGTTCTGGTCGTTCCGGGGTTCTGGTTGCATGGCTTTTATATATATAGATTATTTAGATGTGTTAATAGTTTTATAGGAATTGTGATAATAGTTGCACATACATTGTTTTGTTATTTTGCTCATCAATAAGCTATAATTTGTGTACCTTAAAATAAATAAAGCCACATCAATAACAGTCCCCTCTGGCAATTAAGCAATATCTCTGCATTTCTTTGCAGCAAAATCTTTGAAAGAGAGGTCCATAATTATTTTTCTTCTCTTCTTTTTTTTTAGAAATTTAGAATCACTCCAATAAGCGATTTACACAAAGAAACTGATTGAAGGAGACTTTGTCAAGGATATCATTCACCTGGAAATTATTACATCTAATGGTTAATGTTCACTCCTCATATAATTATACCTATGAGCATTATTTGATATAATTGATCTCTCTTTCCTTCCTGAAACCTTGTTTTTTCCTAGTTTCTAGGACATCATGCTCTGTTTTTTGGGTGTGTTTTTTTCTGTCTCACTAGTTAGTCCTTTCCAGTTTCCTTTGCTAGATTCTCTTTATATCCATGACCTCTATGTATTAGAGCCGTGGTCAGCAAACTGCGGCTCGCGAGCCACATGCAGCTCTTTGGCCCCTTGAGTGTGGCTCTTCCACAAAATACCACGGCCTGGGCGAGTCTATTTTGAAGAAGTGGCATTAGAAGAAGTTTAAGTTTAAAAAATTTGGCTCTCAAAAGAAATTTCAATCATTGTACTGTTGATATTTGGCTCTGTCGACTAATGAGTTTACCGACAACTGTATTAGAGTATTTTAAAGCATAGTCCTAAAACCTCTTCTCATTTCTCATTCAATCTCAAGGCTTTAAACACCATCTATAAATGAACAATTTTCCACTTTACAATTTTACTAAACTTCCCCTGAATTCTAGACTCATTCATCAAAGTGCCTACTAGAACCTGTATTTGGATATCTAATAAGCATCTCATCTTAAACCTAATACATTGCCTCACTGTAAAGAAACAAATTCTCCTTAAATTTTATCCAATGCAATAAAAGGTGAATTCATAATTCTAGTTACATAGATATAGCCAGTTTCTCTTTGCCTCCATTGCAAATAAAGACACTGGTGCTGGAAGCTAATTCCAGCAGGGCATTATAAATGCAAGAAGTCCTCAAAAGGTTGATGGGCTTCTATATTCAGCAGGACTGAATCATATTGCCAGCTGGAATAGCTGAAAGCATTTCCCCAAACCTGAAAAGATGCATATATTATTGCCTGTTTCCAGACAGCTGAGGGCATTTCAATCTACATGTTATCACCTGTTGCTGGTCAAACAGCTGAGCAGCCTAAGGCAGTTCCTCCAACCTGACAATGCCTACTGTATACCCAACCTTGCCTTTGAAATGTATATCTGCTTTGCCTTAGGGCAATTTGTGTTAATAAAAGTCTAGGGGTCAGAGATTCAAAGAACTTGGTTACTGAAGCTAGGTCTCCTCTGGCTCCCCAAAATGCCTTCCAAATTTACATTTCTAGTCTCTTTATTAATTTACACGCAGCCCCTTCTCTAGATTTCTGAACTCTTCTAGATGCTGAGAAACACCCTGGCACACTGGAAAGTTAGCTTTTAGAGTCACTTAGTTTCTGTAAGGTTTGAGGCGCAGGAAAACTGGAGTCGGAGACCACCAAGACATATTAAAGGAAGTTTTATTCCATAGTAACGAGCAAGACTCATGACGGAGGTAGAGAAATCAGGATTAGAGGAGGAGGGAGAGGAGAAGGGACCCAACCGGGCTACCTCTGCTGACGGAAACGGAGAGCAGCCCACGTGGGCGGGTGGAGGACCCTTTTAAGGGAACAGGAAGGGGTTGGGTCCAGGGCAGAACTGGAACAGGTGGGCCCCAGGGCACTCCGCACGTGCTGATTGGTGGTTCAATGTCTTGGGGATGTCTCGGAGGCAGATGCCAGTAACGTCATAACTCTGCCCACCAGTTGGGGGGAGGGAGGATCTCACAGTTACTATTACATAGTAGAAGATATGACTCTTTAAAATATTAGTGATCAATAAATCTGATTATCATTATATATTTATGTGTCTTGAGGATTCTCATATCTCCACGCATCTGAGACACCAATGATTTATTCAATAGAATACTCAATATTTTTTATCTTTGTGTTCTGCATTTCATTTTGTTATCCTTTCCCCTGATGTTATAAATTAATAAAGAAATCCCCTTAGAAAAGGAAGTACTTAGCCTTTCATAATGTTCTGTTTATGAGTGCAGTGATCCTTGTGTATCTATGGAAGCTGTTTTTAAACATTTGGGGATTAATTGGATATAGAAATTTGTCATTTGTATGCACTATAGGCATATCAAATACAAACAAGCAAATACTGATAATTGTAAAGGACTCTAATTGCTTCTATAGCAACTGTATAAATTAACATTAACTCTTAGAATGGTATGAAAATAGAATGAGAAGGATGCTTTTTGGCCTGTCTATAACTTTATGCTTCCTTAAAATACTGACATGAATTCTATGAAATGACCTTTGTCCTTGATAAGAAAGTATTAGGGAATTTTTATAAAATGTACATAAAGGGGTCAATATTTAAAAAAAAAAATCTTCACATGTTGACCACAAGGTGATAAAATACATTAAAATTAGTCCTAGCTCAATCCTCAGTATGACTGGAATGTGTTAAGAGATAACATCACATAACAAAGTAGGGAAAAACCCATCTATAAATTTCTGTCATTTGCCTGGGCTCTTTTTTAAAAAATATATTTTTATTGATTTCAAAGAGGAAGGGAGAGGGGGAGTTAGAAACATCAATGATGAGAGAGAATAATTGATTGGCTGCTTTCTCCACCTCCCCCCACTGGGGATCGAGCCTGCAACTGGGCCATGTGCCCCTGATTCTAACCCGGGACCCTTCATTCCATGGACTGATGCTCTATCCACGGAGCCAAGCCAGTTAGGGCTGTCTCAGCTCTTTGAAAGTTTAATAAGATCCCTTCTGTGACTACAAAATATTTCCCAAACAAATTGATATATCTTTGCTTAGTTCTTGAAAAAGTAATTTAGATTTTAGTTTCTGAAATTAAAAACAAAAACAAAAAACTTTTATCTGCTTAAGTAAATCTAAGTAAGAGAATTTCTAAATTCTCTAGAGAAAATAAATTTAGCTTCAAATGCTATAAAAGAGCAATCTCTTTTTAAAAGTTTCAGACACTTATCTTTGCTTAATTACATCTGGGGGAAAACACACCCTTTTTTCAAATAATATAATATTCACAGATTCTGTGGCTTGGAATGAGATATTTGGAGGTATTATTCAATCTTGTACAATCCTGTCCATTGTTTAAATGATCGCAACTACATAATTTAGTTGTTGTTTTTTTAAATTTAATAAATCTTTATTGTTCAGATTATTACAATTGTTTTTCCTTTTTCCCCCCTAGCTCCCCTCCACCCGGTTCCCATCCCACCCTCTGTCCTTACCTCCCCCCCACTGTCCTCATCCATAGGTGTATGGTTTTTATCCAGTCTCTTCCCATACCCCCAACACCCCTTTACCCCTGAGAATTATCAATCCACTCCCATTTTATACCCCTGATTTTATTATATACACCAGTTTATTCTGTTCCTCAGATTTTTAATTTACTTGATTTTTAGACTCACTTGTTGATAGATATGTATTTGTTGTTCATAATTTTTATCTTTACTTTTTTCTTCTTCTTCCTCTTCTTAAAGAATACCTTTCAGCATTTCATATAATACTGGTTTGGTAGTGATGAACTCCTTTAGCTTTTTCTTATCTGTGAAGCTCTTTATCTGGCCTTCAATTCTGAATGATAACTTTGCTGGGTAGAGTAATCTTGGTTGTAGGTCCTTGCTGTTCATCACTTTTAATATTTCTTGCCACTCCCGTCTGCCCTGCATAGTTTCTGTTGAGAAATCAGCTGACAATCGTATGGGTGCTCCCTTATAGGTAACTAACTGTTTTTCTCTTTTAATATTCTCTCTTTGTCTTTTGCTCTTGGAATTTTAATTATGATGTGTCTTGGTGTGGTCCTCTTTGGATTCCTTTTGTTTGGGGTTCTGTGTTGTTCCTGGACTTGTAAGTCTATTTCTTTCACCAGGTGGGGGAAATTTTCAGTCATTATTTCTTCAAATAGGTTTTCAGTATCTTGCTCTCTCTCTTCTTCTGGCACCTCCATAATTCTGATGTTGGTATGCTTGAAGTTGTCCCAGAGGCTTCTTACACTATCTTCAACTTTTTGGATTCCTTTTTCTTTTTACTTTTCCAGTTGAGTGTTTTTTGCTTCTTTGTATTTCAAATCTTTGACTTGATTCTTGTGTTCCTCTAGTCTGCTGTTGGGTCTCTGTATAATATTTTTTATTTCAGTCGGTGTATGTTTAATTTCTAGTTGGTCCTTTTTCATACCCTCGAGGGTCTCGTTAAATTTATCGGCCTTTTCTAGGAAATTCTTGAAAAACCTTATAACCGTGGTTTTGAACTCTATATCCAGTCGTTTGTTTTCCTCCATTTCTTTTATTTGTGATCTGTTTCTTTGTCTCCTCATTTTCGCTGCTTCCCTGAGTTGGTAGGGTGGCTTTGTGTGCTAGGTGTCCTATAGGCCCAATGGGTTAGCCTCCCAGTTACCTGAGGTGGACACTCTTGGTGCACCCCTTTGTGGACTGTGTGTACAGCCTTGTTGTAGTTAATTCTTGATTGTTGTTGGTGTCACTGGGAGGAATTGACCTCCAGGCCAATTGGCTGTGGGGTCCCTCTGTGTCTATAATGGAAGAACTGCTGTTCTGGAGACACGCTTATGGGGCAGGTCTTGTTTCAGTGTGGCTTTGGTGCTCACTGAGTCTGCCTCTTGAATGTGTCACTTATGGATGTGAGTAGTTGAAATCTGGTGTCATCTCACACTGACCACTAGATACACTAGCTTCTGGATCTCCAATGGGGTGCAGGTCAGTTACTCTCTGAGGCCACCCAGCAGGAGCTACATCCAGAACTACAGTTTTCTCCTCTTTGCTTGGAGTTTGGAGGTTTTGGAGCTGTCTGACCAGAGCTGCAGTTTGTTAGGTTAAGCTGCGATAGAGCAGGCCATTTATATGCAAAAGCTGCTGCGTGGAGCTTGGGTGGGTTTGTAGATTGTGTGGGGCGGGGTCTCAGGGAGTCACTAGGCTAGGGCATGGCAAACAGCGATGGCTGCCAGTTAGCCGTCTCTGCATCTCCATGTTTCCAAGTCCCCGCGTCCCGTGCCCCAGCGCAGTAAACAATGATTGCTGGGCGCATCTCTGCAAGAAAGTCACCCTCACTTTCCGACCAGATGGCAGACAGTCCAGCTTCTCCCCGTAGGAGTTTGGGTCCCCTGCGTCTCCCCAGAAACTGGAGTTCAGAGTAATCAGGAGCTTGTCTCCCTTCGGGTTGAAAAAAGCTGTGCAGTTAGTCGCCCGCTGCCAGCCCGATTCACGTGCCTCTGTACCTCAGCTTTAAGCGCTTGTGCACGTCTCAATGCTCTTTTCTCTTTCCTTCTAGTTGTAGAACTTCCACTCAGCCAGCTTTCCCATGGTTCTGGGTGATAGACGTTTTGTCTTTTAGTTGTAGTTTTGAAATTATTGTGTGAGGTAGCAGTTTAGGTGTTTACCTATGCCGCTATCTTGGTTTCTCCTATAATTTAGTTTTATTTAGGGCTCTATAGATATATAAAACCAATAGGAGAGAGAGTGGGAGGGAAGGACAGAGGGGAAAAGGGGGAGAGAAAGAGAGAGAATTATTTTAAGGAATTGAATCATGAGATTTATGGTAACTGGAGTGGTCAAAATCTTCAGGCCAGACTAACAGTCTGGACACCCAGGGAAGAGTTTATGTTGCTATTCAAATGTGAAGGCAATCTAGAGGCATAATTTTCTCTTCTTCAGGAGATCTCAGGAGAGCATTATGCTAAGCAAAATAAGCCAGTCAGAGAAAGATAAGTATCACATGATCTCACTGATAATGTGGAATCTAATGAACAACATAAACTGATGGACAAAAATAGATTCAGAGACATTGAATCATCGAACGGATGGTTAAACTTCAGAGGGAAGGCAGGGGAGGGTGGGAGGGTGGGAATAGATAAACCAGTGAACTCGTATGCATATATGCATAACCCATTGGACACAGACAACAGGATGGTGAAGGCTTGGGATGAGGAGGGCGGGGGCAGACTGGGAGAGGTCAATGGGAGAAAATGACATATGTAATACTTTCAACAATAAAAATTAAAAAGAAAAAGAAAAAAAAGAATGACAAGTAGCCTCTGCAAGCTGGAAAAGGCAAGAAATAGATTCACTCCTAAGACCCTTAGAAAAAAAGCAGTCTTGCTGATGCCTTGATTTCAGCCAAAACTCATTTTGGACTTCAGACTTCTGGTCTCCAGGATAATAAATTTATGTTGTTCAAGCAAAAAAAAAAGAATTTCAACTGATTGAGTGAGGCTCACCACGTTATGGAAGGTAATCTGATTTACACAACACCTACACTAGCGTTTATATGTTAATCTCATCTAAAACATATAGGAGCACAGACATCTAGACTGGTTTTTGACCAAATATCTGGGTACTGTCGCCTAGCCAAGTTGACATACAAAATTAAGCATCACTATTTAGCTCCATAATTTTGAGATAAATCCTTTGTTCAAATCTACCTGTTTTCTTTGGTTAGCCCTTCTATCCATTTATATCATTTTTAATAATATTTTATAATGTGAAATTAAGTAGTTGAAATAAAGTCATATGACCTATATAACTCAAAATATTTACCTTCGGTCTTAATACCAAAAAAACCAATTTTTTTTTTTTTATGACCACTGCCCCAAAGGCCTGTTTGGAAAAGAGAATGAGGGATCATTGAAGACAGAAGGAGATACAGTCTTATTTTTCAGTCTGTGAATTGATCCCTACCAATGGCTTTGCTTATTCACCTTTGTTCACATAGAATCTGCCAGTAACTGTTAGTGATTGAGGCTGTGGCATGGTCTATTACCTTTTCTCTTCCAGATTACTATTCATAGGCAGAATACTGGCAAAACTTAAGTTATTTTATTCACTCAGGTTACAGGGATAAAGTCCAAATTCATCAGAGTCTAAGGAGGATTAAAATGTCTGGTATGGCATATCTAGTCTAACTATTTTGCCATAGTGTGTCTTCCACAAATTATTACCTTCTGATCAAAATATTTGGGCATTCCTTTATATATATTTCACCTCCTCATCTTTAGAATCATGTTCCAGGTGTCTCACTAATTTTACCACTTTTCAATGGCATATGGCCAATACCAATATTCCTAAAAAATGGGATTTCAGTCCCATAGTAAAATCTAATTTCTCAGAGAAGTGAAGTCCAAGGTAGACTATAGGAAAAACCTAGAATAATCTCAATTTTGTATGTTAAGAAAACCTCAGATTTCTTAATACAGTGGATGTTTATGAAATTTGTGCTAAAATAAATTTCCAGATTGCAAGTTTATGATGCTTTTTATTCTACTTCATCAATTTAGTATGCTTTCTTAGAAATATCAACATTTAATTCTCACCACCTCTCAAACATCAGTTTCTCTTCTAAATCACAATTGTATTTTACTGTTCTCCAGTGAGATTAGAGCATAGGTCTGAGCAATGACAGCCCTTTAAGCCAGAAGTCTAATAATAATAATGTAGTCAAAAAGGAAGATGATTTTAACTTAAAATAACAATTTAATCTGTGGTACACCTGGGAATTTGTCCTACCTAAAATCAAAAATATCAAAAAGGCCTCCAAATGTACTTCATAAAAATGGAATTTTTCTAGGAAGGTTTTAAGAGGGGAAAAAAAGAAGACAAATCTGCTCTAAATCTTTTATTATTATGTTTGAATGTAGAAAGTTGTGAATATTTTTGGAAAGAAAGCACTGGGTTAACAAATCTATAAGATCCCTCTCAAAATATTTCCTCATTGTGCCTCTTTCAGACTCTGAGGCTGCTAAGATGACTCATCTACCCCTAGCTTTCTATCTTTCTCTCCTGATACCTCTTTCCCCTACTCTCATTCTTCTTTCATGTCCTCATTCTGCCCCTCCTCTGCTCAAAATTGTTAAGGCATCTCTGCTCTTTAAGAACTAAACCGCCTAACTATTGCCTCTTGTTACTGCAGCCCTGTGGGAATCATTGTCTTTCTCCTTTCTGTTTGTTGTTTCTTTTGAGAGGTTGCTATTGGAATTTTAGAGATTAACTCAGATATTCTGTTTTATAGGTAAACACTACAAGCCTTTTAATTGTATAAATTTTATTTTAAAATATATTTGGAGATTAAAGTTAACAGCAAAACTATGGAAAGGTACAGTGATTTCCCACATAACCTTTGCCCCACACATGCATAATCTACCTAATAATAACATCACCCACCAGAGTGGTACATTTGTTATAATCAATGAACCTACATTAACACATCATAATTATCCAAAGTACATAGTTTGAACTAGGGTTCATTCTTGGTGTTGTACATTCTATCAGTTTGGATAAATGTAGTAACCATTATAATATCATACATAGTGTTTTTACTACCCTAAAAATTCTCTATACTCCATCAATTTATTTCCTACTCATCACCGAATCCTTAGCAACCACTGATTTTTCTAGAGACATTGGAATCACTTAAAATACTATGAAACCTAGAATGCTATCCTTTTAATTACAAAATTATTATTATTTAAAAAGTATAATGACAAAAGTAATTTTGAAGTGATTTTTTGAGGGGGAATATAGTCAAAATTTAAGTGTGTAACCAAGCAACTATCTAATGTATTGATATATAGTTGTATTTTATCATTAGCTGGAAATGCTTTTTTTCTCTTTTGTTTTCTTTTACAGTTATTGGCTTTCTACAGAATCCTATATATATTATTCATTATTTTGCAAATATGATTTAATTAGGAACAATTTTATTTCAAAAAATACTAAAAAGTTATAAATCATTATGTTACCCTACATTTTATATCTGCTGAAGGTTTAACAGTTAATCTTTAGAAAAGCTAACTTGATGTTTTCACAAATAAGTAATGAATGCATTTTGATTTATCTCTAATTAAAGTAAAAGCTATAGACAAATATTTCACATGTACCTTGCTCATGTGTTATTACTAGTATCAAAAGTCTCTGCAAAGAAGCTATACAGAGAAGTATATACAATGAAAAGGTTAGATTTCTCCAATAAAGTTTTTTATAGCTGTATAAAAAATACTATATCAAGTTGACAGTGAACATTTTATTTTAGTTGTTTTGCACTTTGTTGATCTGGAAACTGATACTTCAGCATCCTAGAGTGAGTTACTTTCCTGTTAATAACACAATCTAATATTTGTCACATAATACATTTACATTATTTCTACCTTTGCAAAAACAGTGTTTATTACAAAATAGTAAAGCTTTCCAAGTGTAGAGTATATTATGAGATTTGCTGAATACATTAACTGCCTTGCAAATGGCATAAGAAATGTCACATTTTATGAATCAAGTTAACAAGATCTAAAAAATGGTATGCCACAATTTTCACAGTGCATTATAGGAATATTCTATCTGTGTATATTGCAGGTATTTATGATTAAATTTTAAAGCTTCAACAAAGAATTTCTTTCTAGCAAGTTTTAGAAGTGATTTCCCCAAGACTACTCTAAATAGAAATATATAGAGGTTTCTTTATGCTATGCATGAGTGGATGCTAAGAATTATCAAGAAATATATTTTGCCTGAAGTGTATCACTTTCTTAATTTTTATAACATCTTTATCCTTCATTTCCAGATGAAGTATTTATTATATACTAGAGGCCCGGTGCATGAAATTCATGCACAGGTAGGGTCCCTAGCCCTGGCCGGCAATCAGGGCCAATCAGGGCCTTCTGGCTGCGGACCAGGGTCTACCTTCATTCTGCTCTGCCCCCTGGTGGTCAGCACACATCATAGCAAGCAATCAAACTCCCAGTCAAACTCCTGAGGGGGCACTTTTCATATTAGCCTTTTATATATATATAGATTGTTATTTATTACAAAAACAGTCACAATTGCCTGACATGTCCCTAATGTATTTATCTATATTGAAAATGTTATGCATCCTCAATATTCCATAAATATAAAGCACATAAAACCCATTAGAATTTTATTTCTATAAATTAGCTTTTTCAAGGACATTTTATTTTGGTTTTGATTATCTTATTTTGAAAAACCATGTCTGAGTGAGAAATGTATTATGTAACCTAACCACAATATTTTTCTTCAATTTCTTTCATTTATTCAACTAAAATTAATTAATAACAAGAGAAAAACCGCATTTCATGAAAAATTATTCCCTACATGATATCCCTTGTTTAAAACCAAAAATATTTTCATAAGAGAAAGAAGATATTAGAAGTAAAAAGCAGCTGACTGATAATATGAATTGATCCCACAGAAGCTTAAGGAAAGTATAATTTATATAGTTAATACTTACTTTAGGTAATTAATTTACTTTGTTTTCTTCTTGTACTACTATACTTATTTTATAATGTATTCTGGATCATTTAGATCTTTATACTCTATCCAAAATAATCAAATTTGTGTATGTTTGGTAGCTAATATGTTATTAAGATGATAAAAATGCACTAAAGGAAAAATTATGATTACTATGGCATTCCATATACATGCTAAAGACTAACCTTATCTTATGTTTAAAAATAACCTGTTTCATTATAGCATATGGAATCTCTTTAGAAATAGAAATGTATTGCCCATTGTTGAAGCTAAACAAAGCACTTTGCTAATAGGCTATTATGTTAAAATGTCTTAATTTTAAATTTAAATCATTAAGATTATTTACTGTTTTTAGATGCTATCTGACAATGCTTATAAATGTGCACTTAGAAATCGAAGGGACTGGTTAAACAAACTAGACTGTGAGTTAACTATTCAGACTTGTATACATAATTTAGGGGTCATTGTGAATGCTGCTCTTAACAATATAGAACATTCCTATCTGTGTTATTTGTCTTAAAACCTCTCCTAATGTTTATAATTTAGCTTTTCCCATGCCTCATCATCTTTCTGGTAAAGGGTGGAAAGTATTAATATTAATGCAATTACTAAAATTTCCTGGATCTTATAGGTCAGCTTATAAAACAGTCACCTCAATATAAAATCTGAGTTAGGTCTGAGAGGTCCTGTGGCATGTTTATGTGCCATGATCCACATCTCTTATTTTAGCTGACCTCATCTCTGCTGTGTGTATGTCAATGATTATTGGTGTGCCATCAGGTCTTGTGAAAACCTTGATATGGATATTGATGTCATATAAATGGTAATGCCATTTCAAAAGCCGAGACTGTATACTTTGAATAGTAGCGTGAAAGCCCCATTTTTTTTTCTATCATCAAAAAACCTGGACCATACTATGAATAGACTTCTAATTTATGTTGTAGAATGAATTAGAATATCAGAAAATGCCCTGATAATTAGCAATCATCTTTATTTTTATTTCTTCTTTCTCTACCTCTGTCCTTTCTGTCTTTTCCCTCCCTCATTTCCTTACTTCTTTTCTTAATCCTTCCTTCCTTCCCTTCTTTCCTTTTAATTTTGAAATATTATTGTTTCTGTATATGTTGCTATCTGAACTCTTGCTCCCTCTGGCTTCCATACTCCCAGTTTCAGAGTTTTCTTTTCTAAACCCTGAACAGATTTTTGCTAAAAAGCATGTTTTGAATTAACAGTTTATTCTGTCACATTTTACTGACATCACAAAACATAATGCTGTTATGAAAACCACATGTTTTTTATTAAAAATATAAGTCAATGAAGAAAATGTTAAAGAGAAAAAAAGTAATCTGGTGGTCAGGTAAAATGATGGTTAAAAATTGATCTGTGGGTTTAGCAACTTTTAGGTTATTGGCAACAAAGTGCTCATATGTGCGTGCATATGTGAATGTGCTTTAACCTGAAAGAAATAATTTCAATTGAAATGTGAAAAAATGATACAGTTGAATTTGGGGGAAAAAAAGTTGAGGGGGAAAGGAAGGGATAGAAACAGAGAGACATATAGAGATGTAGGAATTGAATTATCAGAGTAATATGAATAGACAAGAGAGAATAGGTTCTATGGAAAGAAGAAAAGATGGTCATAGGGAGGAAGAAAGATGGTTTATCTTTAGTTACAGAAAAAAAATGGAAGAGAATATGGTTATTGATGTTTGCAGTTTATTTGATTTTTTTTTTCTCAATAAAAAGAGAATGCTACTCAGTAAAAGAGGAAATGTGGTTACCCAAAGCAATGAAGATTGTGGAAAATATTTAACAAACTTGGGGAGAGAATCGAAGGTACAGACCTTCTAGAATAAGTGAGTAAATAATAGATTATGAAACACCAATATGTTTACTGGGCAACTTTAAGGACTCACTTGAAATTACTGGTCATGGAAGTAAAGTGAGACAAGTTAATCTTTTTGTCTTCTATCCCTATGTAAGCATAGAGTCATATAAGTAGAGAAATGTATTTAAACAAGATTGGGGATTTTCCAAGACACTAGAAAGTAATAGAAGGCACTAAATTTGGAACAATATACAATGGACTGGTTATAAAATATTAACAAAGGATATAAGCTATATAAATATTAAAATGTAGAAATGGGATGAACCAAGATGGTGGTGTAGGTAAACATGGTATTCCAATCCTCCACTACCATATCAAAATTACAACTAAGATACAGAACAACCATCATTCAGAACTACCTGAAATCTGGCTGAATGGAAGCCCTACAACTAGAGAATCTTACCTAATAATAAACAAACATGTAAATTGACCATACCTCAGCTACACCCACAGCCAATCAGATTGAGTATGCAAATTAGAAGGCCAGCTGCTTCAGTTGCGAAGTGGCCAGGTGGGAGTGGCCAGGCGCGGAATGGCCAGGACACCTGCTATGAGAGGAAGGGCAGGGGGCGAAGGGATCTACAGGAGTGGAATGCCGCAGTGAAGACAAGACCTCAGGCCCAATACTAGCAGCAACTTGGCAAGGTTTACAGATTGGCCTCTCCTGGGCACCTCCAAACCCAGCACAAGTAGTAGCCATCTGCAGATTGCTAAGTAGCTCATGCTGGGTGGCCCCAGGTAGGCACAGACAGTGGCTGCCTTTGCACCTCCTGCAAGACTCCAGAGCCAGTGCACCTGGTGGAAAGCTTCAGACCACGCCAGATTACAGCTGTACCATATCCATGAGTGACACACTCAAGGGGCAGACTCAGTGAGCACCAAAGTCCCACTGAAGCAAGTCCTGCCCCATAGAGGTGTCTCCTGCACATCAGCTCTTCCACTGTAGTTGTAGCTGACCCTCACAGCCCATTGGCCTGGGGATCAGTTCCTCCCAGTCACACCAATACCAATCAAGGCTCAACTACAACAAGACAATGCACACAGTCCACAAAGGGGTGCACCTAGAGTGCCCAGCTCAGGTAACTGGGGAGGCTGAGCCACTGGGCTGTACAGGCACCTGCTACACGAAGCCACTCTACCAATTCCAGGAGACATAGAAGCTCTACCTAGTACATAGAAACAAACACAAGGAGGCAGCCAAAATGTGGAGAAAAGAAACATGTCACAAATGAGAGAACAGAAGAAATCTCCAGAAAATGACCTAACTGAAATGGAAGCAAGAAAACTACTGGAGACAGAGTTCAAAACAATGATTATAAGGATGCTTAAGGGTCTTAATGATAGCTTCAAGGAACCTAGTGAGAATTTCAAGAAACTTAGTGAGAACATCAAATACATGAAAAAGTAGCTATCAGAAATGAAGGATACACTAACTAAAATGAAGAATACTTTATAGGGAATCAACAGTACAACAGAGGATGTCGAGAATCAAATCAGCAATTTGGAATATGAGGAAGCAAAAAAAAACAACAACAACACCCAATCAGAAGAGCAAAAAGAAAAAATAACTTAAAAATATGAAGATAGTGTAAGGAGCCTCTGGGACAACTTTAAGCATACCAACATTTGCATCATGGGGGTGCCAGAAGGGGTAGAGAGGGAGCAAGAAATTAAAAACTTTTTTGAAGAAATAATTACAGAAAACTTCCCCTACCTGGTGAAAGAAATAGACTTACAAGTCCAGGAAGCACAGAGTCCCAAACAAGAGGAAACCAAAGAAACCCACACCAAGACACATCATAATTAAAATGCCAAGGGTTAAAGACAAAGAGGAAACCTTACAAAGCAGCAAAAGAAAAGCAGTTACCTACAAGAGAGCGCCCATACGACTGTCAGCTGATTTCAAAACAGAAACTTTGAAGGCTAGAAGGGAGTGGCAAGAAATCTAATGAACAAAATAAATTGATAATAGACTAGAACCCTGGATGGGGCAAGATACAGGTGGAGGAGGGCAATGGGAGGGGAAAGGTGGGGGGATATCTATAATACTTTCAACAAAAGAGATTTTAAAAATAAATTTAAAAATATAGAAATGAAGAGGGTTAAAATTAGTGAACAGTGAGATTAAATAATTTTAGTTTCTAGTTTGGGGGTAGAAATCTAACCATTATTTTATTTTCAGTACTCTGTGGAGCAGGGTAGAAATATATTGAAATCAAAATAAAGGAAAATTTCATGTGATTCACAATATAACCACTTTGGAAATGAATACCTAATGTCAGATAAAAGGCAAAATTATTGATTGATGAGTTCAAATAAATGGGGGGACAAGAGTATTGAAAGGAGGGACATCTATATGGATATTGACATCAGCCATATATAAGATAAGAATGGTATCATCTCTAACAGAGAGCTAGAAGTTAAAATATTGACTAAATGAAGACCATGAACTGGAGAGTTCATAGGTGACTATAACAATCAGGCATAGTGAGTACTATGATCTGCTGACATATGACTCAATGACAGGAATGTCTAATGGACAAAGAGAGAAAAAAACTTATTTGAAAGCAGCAAGGAGCACATATTGCATTTCTTGGCCTAATCATATGAAAAGTGTGGAGAGAAAGTAGCTAAGAGTTTTTTAAAACAAGAGAATTGGTTTTCCAAGGAGAAAGCCAATTTTTAATTAGATCAAGAGGGAAAAAAAGACATTTAGTACAGAGTTTCATAATATACGTTATTTTTCAGTCAAATAAGCATATTGTATAGATTTCAGCATAGAAGAAGAATATAGGGTCATAAAGAAGTAAGATAATGCAGACCTTGATAGGTGTTTGAGTATATTAGAGGACCGGTGACCTGGAAGTCTTAAACTTCATGTGGTGATTTACATAATCCAAAATGAAGGACAAAAATGTGATGAGGCTGGTGTTCTTAAAGCTGAAAATATTGGTAAATTGTAAATATAGCGATACTGGGTGACATGTGAGTCTTGTCAAGAGAGCCCTTAGTCTTAGAGCCTCTATTGACTCCTTGCTTGTAGATATGTGACAACCAAAGAAGTGGTAAAGGGAGTTAATCTGGAAATATCTAGTGACATCCACGAATAGAGGGGATGAAGCCAGTTGATGTGGTAGCCTTACACATATAATCTAAGAAAGTGGAAGAGAACGTAACTAATGCATTCAACCTCTGACTTGATAACTTTCCAGTGATAATCTTCATACTAAACATTATAAAAATTCAAAAAAAGAGGAGAGCAAGTATGAAAAGCTTCTGTCAGAATTTGCTCTAAATGGGAGCAAAAAAATAGAATAAGAGCTGGAGATACCTGTGATTCATTTATGTGAATATAATCTCTCCAAGATAATGAGATATGTAATTCAAACTAGAGGCCTGGTACACAGCATTCGGGCACTGGGAGGGGGGGGAAGGGGTCACTCAGCCCAGCCAGCACCCTCTCACAGTCCAGGACCCTTCGGGGGATGTCCACCTCCTGGCTTAGGCCCGCTGCCCCCGAGGGTCCTTAGCGCTGCCGCAGAGGCGGGAAAGGCTCCCGGCACTGCCACTGCACTGACCAGCCATGAGTCTGGCTTCTGGCTGAGCGGCACTCCCCCTTTGGGAGCACACTGACCACCAGGGGGAAGCTCCTGCGTTGAGTGTCTGCCCCCTGGTGGTCAGTGCGCATCATAGTGACTGGTTGTTCTACCGTTCTGTTAATTTGCATATTAGGGTTTTATTATATAGGATTATTTTTTCACGAGAGAGAGAGAGAGAGAGAGAGAGAGTGACCATTGTTGAATTTGCTAACCAATAAAAAGCAAGTGAGGGCAAACCTTGAAATTCCTCTATGAGGTCAATTATTTGAAGTAAATATAAAGGGCACCAGAGAATGTGCTAAATAACTAGGTTTCTTGGTACAGAACAGAAGAGATAAAAGACGACTAAAAACATTTGAGTACGTGTGTCTGAATCTCATATCATTTCTTCAGTTGACAAGTTTGGGAAAGAAGGAACAAAGCAAAACTATAAAAATAACGATTTAAAGACAGGCACTATGCGGGTTATGTATGTGTTTGTATCTGCTGGTTTTGTATGTGACCAATAAAGTTTTCTCCTCTATGGAGTTAATGGATCATTCAGCTGTCCTTGACCTTGTAGATGGGCAGTGTATGTAATAGTCATCTAGATTTTTGCCTCCATGTGGTGGGAAAATATGCTCTGTTGTGATAGTTGTTTCTGTCACTATGAATTTTTGGTGAGTTTTCTACCTTAATAGCAACACTCCTTTTGTATGAAACACCACAATTTGTTTATTTAACAGATACATTCAAGAACTTATTATGATTATCAATTACTCAAAATAATCCAAGTCTTAAAATATGCATAATTTTACTTAACTAAAATCAGTTATATTTTTATATTCTCATATTGCACACTGACATCGCTATTTCTTCTGCCCTCTGCTGAAGGGATCTGCTCACATGAATACAAAGCTTGCTGTCTCTTTTGTTTACCCGTTAAGTTAGGAAGAGAATTTTTATTTTCTATTAAAGCTAAGTCATGCAAATTTATTTTATTTTTCATAATTATATAAATTTTATATAAAATTGAGGTGTCTAGAGAATCGCAATTATGAAGAAAACCATAATTGGATTAAATATATTTTCTACTCTTTTTTCATACCTAGCAAACATTAAAAGCTCTATAAATGAGGTCACAGTGATACTTTCAAATCACTTTTTGTAATTTGGTAATCAGACATATGTTTTAAAATCAAGGTACAATAGTAAAAAGAAAATAATAGATTAAGGTAATATTTTCTGCTTATCAAGTAGACTGGGTAGATTGTAATTTATAATGTATTGGATTTCACATTTCTAACCTTGAACTAAGAAACAAAATGAAAGATGAAGTATGGCATGGAAGCTCTTTTTTCTATATAGCAGATGTATTGAGTGACTTTTATAAAAAGAGGTATTTTGTTCTCTGTGTACTTTATGTTTGCTCTCTTATTTACAGTTATTTTTCAGTTCTATATCTTCTTTAGCCTTCATTTTTTTGTGGTAACTTGGTAGAATATTTTTCTGCCATTTAAAAAAAAATAAAGAATCTTTTACTCTATAAAAAATAGCACTTTTCTTACAAGGATGGTGCCTCCTGCAAAAAATAAGTCTGTATTTTGAGGCTATGTTTTTTTTTTTAAAAAAAAAAACACCTCTCTAATGTTCAAAAGACCTTGTTTTAGTATGCTCATGTGTTTTAAAGTGACTTATAAATTTTTCTGTAAAGTTGAAAATAAAGCTAAATGTATAAATATATTTCTATCAAGATTTCAGTAGTAGCCCTTTTAGCATACAAATATGATTTTAAATCCCAGTTCGGCAACTATCTAGGTCTTTATTCTTTGACAAGTTATTTTTTTCTCTATCGCTCAATGTTCTCCTTGATAAAACAGAGATGATAATGTCTACCCCAGTGAACTGTTATAACAATTTAATGAAATTACACAAGTAAATTGTATGTGATAGATTTAGATACATTATGAGCATTTTAGAAATATATTCACTTTATTAACAAAAAGAATAAATGCTAAATTAGGGCAAGGTAATCTTAAAAAGCCAAGACAGGATTAGACATATAACATATGGCATAGAAGTTATATATCCATATTGCCTACTCAGTTATATCTGAATGAATTTGTATTTAAAATTAATTCTTGAGAAGATTACAAGAAAAATTATATCACACACAGTATTATTTTAATAAAATATCCAGCATGATCAAGATTAGCTTTTTCTTAAGCAGAGAGGTTGACTTTACAACCCAACTTCTAAGAAGATGGATTATTTTTGATGACATAGACAAGTGTGAAACACCACAAATTTGTTTATTTACTAGTAACATATATACTCAAGAACTTACTATGTGTTAGGCATGATGTCATGTAGTGTATACAGTATATATAGGGGAATGAAACAGGCATAATTTATTCCCTTATAACATTTAGTTTGATGGACCTCAGGATATAGAGATAAATAAAAATGAATGTAATTAAAAATTAATATAAGTTCCCTGATTAAAAGTGGAAGAGGCTGAGGTAGAGATTAATAGAATGAGAGAGCACAGGGTTTCTTAGAGTATTCAAGGTAGACAGAGGTCATATGAAATATATATAATCAAAGGATGAGGAAAAGCAGGTCATGTATAGAAAGAAAAATGAATACAAAGATCTAAAATAGATGATTTTGGGTGCTTTAGGCATTGAAAGCAAATCAATTTTCTGTGGTATATTAAAGAAGAAAGTCATTTGAAAAGATGCTGGAAAGGTAAGGAGAGAAAATGATGCAGTGCCTTGCACACCTTGTTAAGAAATTTGCATTTTAGGAGCTCCAGTGGCGCCATCAGTTAGCACGCGGTACTTATAAGAAATTTGCATTTTATTTCCAGGGCCATGGAAAGTCATGGATTAGTTTTAATCAGCAAACTAAGATTAGGTTTATATTTTTCAAGGATCACTTTGACTATTACATGAAAGATAGTTTTAATGTCTGTACTATGCTTTGAAAATACTTAGATATTATTTTTATTGTTCACACTATATGTCTGCATCCCTCTTGCCACACACACACACACACACACACACACACACACACACACACACACACATTTTGCTCACCTCCACCCAGCCCTAGGCCACCCTTCCCTCTGGCCAACCTCACACTGTTGTCTGTATCTATGGGTTATGCATGTATGTTCTTTGGCTAATCCCTTCCCCTTCTTTCATCCAGCCTCTCCTTCCCACTCCCCTCTGACACCTGTCAGTCTGTTCTATGTATCCATGACTATGTTTCTATTTTGTTCATCAGATTATTTTTTTCATTACTACCCGCATATAAGTGAGATTATATGGTATTTGTCTTTCTCTGACTGGCTTATTTTAATTCGCATAATAGTCTCCAGGTCCATTCATGCTTTCATCAAATATAAGAGTCCTTTATTTTTTACAGCTGCATAATATTCCTTACCATCATAATTTTATCCACTCATCTACTGATGGGCACTTGGGCTGTTTCCAGACCTTGGCTATTGTAAATAACACTTCTATGAACATAGGGGTGCATATATTCTTTCTGATTAGTGTTTTAGGATTCTTTAGATATATTCCTAGAAGTGGGATCACTTGGTCAAAAGGCAGTCCCCCCCCCCTTTTTTTTTTGTTTTTAGGAAACTCCATACTTTTTCCCCACAGTGGTTGCAATAGTCTGTATTCTCACCAATAGTGCATGAGGGTTCCCTTTTCTCACATCCTTGCTAGCACTTCTTGTTTCTTGATGGTAGCCATTCTGGCAGGTGTGAGGTAATATTTCATTATGATTTTAATTTCTATCTCTCTGATGATTAGTGATGTTGAACATTTGTTTATATGTCTATTGGCCATCTATATGTCCTGTTTGGAGAAGTGTCTATTCAGGTCCTTTGCCCATTTTTAATTAGATTTGTCTTCCTGGTGTTGAGTTGTATAAGTTCTTTATATATTTTGGAAGTTAACCCCTTATTAGATGCATCATTGGCAAATATGTTCTCCCATAAAGTCAGTTCCCTTTTCTTTTTGTTGCTTTCTTTTGTTGTGCAGAAGCTTTTTAGTTTGACGTAGTACCATTTGTTTATTTTTTCCTTTGTTTCCAGTTCCCTAGGAGATATATCAGCAAAAATATTGCTATTGATATCTTACTGCCCATGTTTTTATGGTTTCACAAATTATATTTAATTTTCTATCCTTTTTGAGTTTATTTTTTCTTGTGTATGATGGCAGTTGGTGGTCTAGTTTCATTTTTATTAATTGTTTTCTTCATTGATTAAGGTATTACATATGTGTCCTTATCCCCCCATTGCTCCCCCACCCCCACTTATGCCCTCACCGCCCTGGTGTCTGTGTCCATTGGTTAGGTTTATATGTGTGCATACAAGTCTTTTGGTTCATCTCTCACCCTTACCTCCACACTCCCCTTCCTTCCCTCTGAGGTTTGACGTTCTGATCGATGTTTCTCTGTCTCTGGATCTGTTTTTGTTCATCAGTTTATGTTGTTCATTATATTCCACAAATGAGTGAGATCATGTGATAGTTATCTTTTTCTGACTGGCTTATTTCACTTAGCATAATGCTCTCCAGGTCTATCCATGCTGTTTCAATTGGTAGAAATTCCTTCCTTTTTACAGCAACATAGTATTCCATTGTGTAGATGTACCACAGTTTTTTAATCCACTCATCTGCTGATGGGCACTTAGGCTATTTCCAAATCTTAGCTACTGTAAACTGTGCTGCTATGAACATAGGGGTGCATATATCCTTTCTGACAGATTTTTCTAGTTTCTTGGGATATATTCCTAGAAGAGGGATCACTGGATCAAATGGGCATTCCTTTGTTAATTTTTTGAGGAAACTCTATACTGTTCTCCACAGTGGCTGCAACAGTCTGCATTCCCACCAGCAGTGCATGAGGGTTAATTTTTCTCCTCATCCTCGCCAGCACTTGTAGTTAGTTTGTTGATTTGTTGATGTTAGCCATTCTGACAGGGGTGAGATGGTACTGCATTGTCAATTTGATTTGCATCTCTCGGATGATTAGTGACTTTGAGCATGTTTTCATATGTCTCTTGGCCTTCTTTATGTTCTCTTTAGAAAAGTATCTACTTAGGTCCTTTGCCCATTTTTTCGATTGGGTTGTTTATCTTCCTTTTGTTAAGTTGTATGCGTTCCCGGTATATGTTGGAGATTAAACCCTTGTCGGTGATAACATTGGCAAATATGTTCTCCCATGCAGTGGGCTTTCTTGTTGTTTTGTTGATGTTTTCTTTTGCTGTACAAAAGCTTTTTATTTTGATGTAGTCCCATTTGTTTATTTTCTCTTTAGTTTCCATTGCCCTAGGAGCGGTATCAGTGAAGAAATTGCTTGGGCATATGTCTGAGATTTTGCTGCCTGCAGATTCTTCAAATATTTTTATGGCTTCCCATCTTAAGTTTAAGTCCTTTATCCATTTTGAGTTTATTTTTGTGTATGGTATAAGTTGGTGGTCTAGTTTCATTTTTTTTTTTTTTGCATGTATCTGTCCCACTTTCCCAACACCATTTATTGAAGAGACTGTCTTGACTCCATTGTATGTTCTTGCCTCCTTTGTCAAATATTAATTGAGCATAGTGGTTTGGGTCAATTTCTGGGTTCCTTATTCTATTCCATTGATCTATATGTCTGTTCTTGTGCCAGTACCAGGCAGTTTTGAGAACAGTGGCTTTGTAATACAGTTTGATATCTGGTATTGAGATTCCTCCTACTTTGTTCTTCGTTCTCAAGGATGGTACAATACCCACAAATCAATAAACATGATACATCACATAAACAAACTGAGAGATAAAAATCACATAGTCATATCAATTGATGCAGAAAAAACATTTGACAAAATCCAACACCCTTTCCTGTACCCAATATATGAGTGCCTAAGTATATAAATAATATCTTGGTGGACTTTATTGGAGATATCAAGAGCAAAACAGTCATAGTAGGATTTAACTCCCAACTTGTCATCAATGGATAGATCTACCATACCAAAAAAAAAACACAAACAAACAAAAAAAAAACAAAAAAAACCACCAAAAACATACAAAAAACAAAAATAATCAACAAGGAAACAGCAACCTTAAATGATAAACTAGATCAGATTAATTAATTGATGATTACAGAAGATTTCACCCTAAAGCTGCAGAATGTGTGCTATTCTCAAGTTCACATGGAACATTCTCAAAGATAAACCACATGTTAGGACACAAATAAATCTTAACAAATTCAAGAATATACTTAGATGCTGACAAAATGATTTGTGAGTGTGTGTGTATGTGTGTAAACTAACATCACACTACAAACAGGCTGAGTATTGGTTTGTTGAAAACTTTAGTGCCTAAATCAGTAATTCCCAATCCTGGAAGGGCTAGTTAACATCTTGAATACAGTAATCAGGAGTCTATACTGTAGAGGTGATTCTGCCTAGCCCTTCGGGTGAAGCGAAGCTCTCTAAATCTACAGCAGATCATTGTTTTTAATATATTTTTTAAAATTTAAATAAGTTTTTTTAGAAAAAACTGTAAAACACTTTGATCATTTTATTTCTTTCCTTTTTTTTTTAATTTCTCTTTATTGATTGAGGTATCACATATTTGTCCTCATCCTCCCATTCCCATCCCTCACCCCTCCCCACACATGCCCCCACCCCCCTGTTGTCCTTAACCGCTGGTTAGGCTCATGTGCTTGCACACAAGTCCTTTGGTTGATCTCTCCCCTTAGCCCCCACTCTTCCCTACCCTCCCCCTGAGGCCCGACAGTCTGATCCATGCCTCCTTGTTTCTGGGTCTGTTCTTGTTCATCAGTCTATGTTGTTCATTATTTCCCCTAGATGAGTGAGATCATGTGCTATTAGAAATACACTTATAAGAACCGAAAATGAGACAAGCAATAATGGTTATGGTGACAGGCAAATGAATCAGTGTGTAGTGAGTTTCTTTCTGGGTCAACGGTTCTTTTGAGACCCAATTTCAATGTCCAACAGTTCCTTATGTGTACATGTCAGCAATGACATTTCATTTCTGGATGGTGGACAAATGGTGGTAATGCAGGTCCGACTCTGTCTGGTTTGGTCCTGGGCAACCTGCAGTGATGCACAGCTGTTAACTGCTAGTACGGGAAGGCCACATCAGCGTCTTCCGTCTCTGGACTGTTTCTCTTCTGTCTTCATGGCTGGAGTAGTCCTGTCTATTCCTCTCTGTTGCTGGAATCCAGATGGTCTCGGAGTTGTTTTCTGAAAATATACAAACATATTCTTGACCAAAAGTTAGTAAAGGAATATTTTCTATAAATTTGACTGGGGATCCTTTTTCATTTTTTGCCCAAATGATTTTCCTCTGGCTTGTTTTGTCACCTTGTGTGTTTTTCATGGGTGTCTTGCTTTTAGCCTTACAATTAATTTTCTAAAGTATTAATTTTCTAGATGTAATTTACTTACAGGATATTTTTCCTTACATGATATTCCTCTACTATCCCCTCCTTTTTTGATTTAAATGTTAGGAGGCTTTTGAAAATTTTATAATGTAGTCTTGATGGCTTTTAAATTTTAATTTTTTGCACTATAATATTACTGCTTTAGGTTCATTACATGGTGCACAATTTTATCATGAGATGAACTACCAATAAAGATTTTAGTTAACACTTTAGGAACACCTTTTTGTCCAGTACAATTAATTTTTCTAGAATATTCGCTTGTTTCAACTAGCCAATTTAAATTTGCCTGAAAACTTGACTACTGTTTTACTATCAAATTTATTACTCTAACAACAATCTTATTTTACCCTGTAAATATTGGTGGAAGGGATTATTTGCCTTCTTGAGTAGGTCCTGAGCATACCTGGTGGTAGGCTGGATTTAGATATCGTAAACCCACTTCCCCGCACCATGGGTACAAGACAACTCAAACAATTCTTGTTGGAGTGAGAGGGCAGCTGCTGCTGGCCAAGTCTCTGTCGGTCACCTGGGTCCTGATCTGAGCTGGGCATGGGAAGCACGAAGCAGCCATGGGGGCAGGAGACCTCCCTCAGAAGGGGCTATGATTCAGGCCCCTGCAATGTTGGGGGGGTGAGGGTCTGTGCCCCACCTCTGTTGATCCCCAAATTCTCTCCTGATGGCCCCTCTGCGACTGTGCCTGTCTTAGGTTGTTCCTTCCTTGCGGAATCTTACCCGTCTCTGGCTAACCAGCCATCCTCCGGGGCCAAGCAGGGTGACGTGAGGTTCAGTTTTGTCTCCTTGGTAGCCTATGCCCCCGTGGCCTCCATGCCCAGAACCTGCCATGGGATCCCCTCGCCTGCTGGCGGGGCCCCAGCACTGATCACATATCTTTTGGAACATTTTAAAATTACATTTCACGAAATAAGCCAGTCAGAGAAAGATATATATCACATGATCTCACTCATTTCTGGAATATAATGAACAACATAAACTGATTAACAAAAATAGATACAGAGACATAGAAGCATCCAACAGACCATCACATCTCAGAGGGAAGACAGGGGAGGGGGGGAAGGTAAGAGATCAACCAAAGGACTTATATGCATGCATGTAAGCATAACCAATGGACACAGACAGTAGGGGGCTGAGGGCATGTGCTGGAGGGTAGGAGCAGATGGGGAAAGGTCAATGGGGGAAAAAGGAGATATATGTAATACTTTCAACAATAAAGAATGTAAAAAATTAAAAATAGAACTATCATATGACCCAGTAATCCACTTCTGGGTATTTATCTGAAGAAAACAAAAACACTAATTCAAACAAGAGGCATTGAAACATGGAACAGACTGACAAATCTCAGAGGTAAGGGGGGAGGGGGTACGGGGAGAGATTAACTAATGATCTTATATGCATACATGAATTACCTATGGACACAGAAAATAGGGTGGTGAAGGCCTGGGGTGGGGTGAAAACTGGTGAAGGGGGGCAATGGGGGGAAATAGGAGGACATCTTTAATACTATTGACAATAAAGATTTTAAAAATAAAATAAATAAATAAATAAATAAATAAATAAATAAATAAATAAATAAAATTGCATTTCAGATTTATTCCAGAAATTTAAGCACTGGAAAGTACTAATTTTTCTTTATTAAAACCAGATTCTCGGACTATATAAAACAATTCAAAAGGAAAGCACACTTCCAAGCTCGTTCTAGGAAGCCAGCATTACCCTAATCACAAAACCAGATAAAGACACTAAAAGTTAAGCGAATTACAGGCCAATATCCCTGATGAACATAGATGCTAAAACCCTCAACAAAATTCTAGCAAATCGGATCCAGCATTACATTAGAGAGATCATATACTATGATCAAGTGGGATTTATTCCCGGATGCAAGGATGGTACAATATCCACAAATCAATAAACATGATACATCACATAAACAAATTGAGAGACAAAAATCACATAATCATATCAATTGATGCAGAAAAGGCATTTGACAAAATCCAACACCCTTTCCTGATAAAAACTCTCAGCAAAGTGGGAATAGAGGGACCATACCTCAACATAATAAAAGCCTTATGTGACAAACCTCCTGCACACCCCCTCCTGGGGATCTGGGGATGGAGCCTGCAACCGGAGCATGTACCTTTGACTGGAATCGAACCCAAGACACCTCAGTCTGCAGTCCAAAGCTTTATCCACTGAGCCAAACCAGCTAAGGAAACGTTGTGTTTTTTGTTTTTTTTTTAAATATATTTTATTGATTTTTTACAGAGAGGAAAGGAGAGGGACAGAGAGCTAGAAACATAGATGAGAGAGAAACATCGACCAGCTGCCTCTTGCACACCCACTACCAGGGATGTGCCCGCAACCAATGTACATGCCCTTGACCGGAATCGAACCTGGGACCTTTCAGTCCACAGACCGACGCTCTATCCACTGAGCCAAACCAGTTTTGGCGAAAACGTTGTGTTTTAAAGATTTTTCAGATTGATAGGTAAATCATTTCATTTATATTTTCTTAAAAATACTGATCACTGTAAATCTATATACATTATTTCTTGAGTCAATATACCTCCTTTTAAAATAGTCATTCTTATTGATTCATTAATGGCATGTACTTTCAGATTTAGATATAGGATAAATAACATACTCACTAATCCATGAATGTGCTTTCTTCTGATCTGTACTTCCCAATAGCCCAATCTTAGCCCTAGAAGATTTTGCAGTCCTCTATCTTCTCCAATACCCAGACTAAGAGAAGGTAGCTCAATGGCCAAATCTACGAGCAGCTGTGCTTATCTGCCATCAGAATTTATTCATTTATTTTTGCCTATTCTTGCTTTTGTGCTTGTTTGCCAATGAACCTTTGAAGTAGTTCTGTTCTTTGGTGACAGTGGGTATATAAACATGAGAATAAAATCAAGATATATTTAGAAATAGAATCCACCATTGGAACTAGGTGCATACTTCACTAACCTACACCTGCTCTTGGAAGCATGGTCAGGAACAAGCGGTGTTGATCCTCATGTCTGGTGCTCTACATGTCTGCATCTCATAGTTTCTTTGAGCTGTTGAAGAATGAAGGCCTCTATGGTTTGCCTAATGTGAGTAAAACAATAGCATGGCACCAACTATGCATAAGGCCCTTTGAGTAATTTGCTGGTGGGAATGTTTAGTGCAGATGGTTAAAATAACCTCCCTGCATGATCACTGGATAGTGTCAAGCTCACATGTGAAAAGCAAGGCACGGCCAAAGCCTGACCGACTTAGGTGGTCCAAGAAATAATGGGACCAGTTTAGACTTAAAAATTTGCACGTATAGATAATGAAAAGAAGAATAATAAAGAGTTGCCAGCACCTTATGATCCTTGTACCAGGCAGCAACACTGAAAGAACAGGGTCCAGATGACTACATTACAAACTGTGATATACTCTGCTGGTGTGGATCCAATTCTACTTTGCAGCTAAGTTGTTCCATCGTCTCACAGCTCTACTGTGAGAGGGGCAAGACTGGAAGCCCCCCACCTCATCAGGATCTGGGAGTCAAAGCAAACGATGAGAGCCTCCGCAGAAAGATTCGGAGGTGAGCGAGAGGACGCCCCATAGCAGCTCTTTATAAGCCTCCCATCCTCCGTGTTCTTTCTGCAACACAATGATCATAAAGCATTCTGCCAAGAGTAAAATTAGCTGTGGTTCATGTTTTTGCCTTTGCGGCCTACTTAGATGTGTACAAAGTCAGGAGGGTGCCACTGTGGCACTTTACCCTTAGAGACAGCAGCTGGACTGGAGTCTTATAGATAAGCAATGTGAGAAGTCTGATCTAACAATAGCTCAAGACATTTCAACAGTGTTTCTCTCAATGGCCCTTCTTTGAGACTACCTTCCAGCACCACAAGGCTATTCCTTCCAAGCCCATCCACCTTACAATATTATCCAGAGGCCTCTTAGCTTCTGTCTCCCTTGCCATCTTATCATAAAGTTTCCCTTGTTTGTATCAGAATAGACCCTGGTAGCTCTCTAGAAAAAATAATAAAGATCCATTGAAACTAAAAAATGGTAACAAAAAACTTTATGGCGTTAGCAACTTTTTAAAATTGATACGATTCCCTTACAGTCTAAAGAAAACCTAAAGGAGAAAGTTGTTATGTTAGCCTTTTCCTATTCTCCAAAATTTGTATCACACTTACTACATTAGGGGGATAGAAAGGAAGAAAAAAGAAGAAAGGAGAGATAAGGGGAAATTACTTATCAGTATGTTCAAGTATGTGGTATTAGTGTACTCTTCCTCATACAGAATTTACTGATGCATTGGATGGCATCATATGATGGATGATGTTATGAGGGAGAGAAAAAAAAATCAGGGAAGAATTCACCTTCCAGATTTAAACATTGACTGGGATGTCAAGTACAGTATAGAGAATATAGTCAATGATATTATAACAATTATGTATGATGTCATTTGGGTATAAGACTTATTGGGGTGAGTGCTTTGTAAGCTATATAAGGGTCCAAACACTATGTTGTACACCTGGACTAATATAACATTGTATGTCAACTGTAATTAAAAATAAATTGTAAACTTATTTTAAAAAAGGGAAAAAAAACATTAAATGTATTTCCTCATCCCTCATTCATGCAAGGATTATTTATTTCTTCTTCACTAGATGCTAAGCGCTTTTGTAGATATTAGGGAGACTGGAGTGAATCAGACAGAAATTCAGAATAACAAAAGTACAGAAAGAACAACTTTAGGAGTCAGAGGTTTCAGAAGTTCATTTTGTGGTCCTAAGAATCAACACATCCAAGGGATTTAAGATTAGAAGTCGGGTATGTGTGACTGCCCAGGAGATGGAATAATTACTTTGGCTCTTCTATTTTGCTTCTAGATCTTTAACTCAGTCAAACATAAATGACTTAAAGAGATAAGGGCAGGAGGTGGATATCCTCAGGCAATTTGCTAAATTATTTATTCCTTAACTACTATTGTTCCAAGCTTATTTTTCTCATGACACTGCAATCTTGGCTG
Source organism: Ia io (assembly GCA_025583905.1). Taxonomy (NCBI): domain Eukaryota; kingdom Metazoa; phylum Chordata; class Mammalia; order Chiroptera; family Vespertilionidae; genus Ia; species Ia io. Next base: position 55,771,134 of record JAJQQW010000003.1, read on the forward strand.
CTCTAAAATTGATCTTTTTTTTTTTTTTTTTTTTTAGCCAATTGGATCAGGCTTTTAGAGTTGATATTTTTGATATTTAAAACTCTGCTTTCCGTAAAAAACTACAACTTGAATTGTTCTCACCTTAAAGAACCATGAGTTGACCGGATCTTTGCCCTGGAACTCTCTTCTTAATGTGAGTGGAATTCAGAAAGCTTAGGTGTTCAGCCCTATTGAAAAAGCAATTATCAAAGAGGGGTGTTGCTCTGATTCCATATTTATATCTGCTAGTGATTCCGCTGACTTCTTATTTACACGTTCCTTCTCCGGTGATTCTTAACAGGAGGCACTGAAATTTTACTGTAAATCCTTATAGTGATAAGTGTGCTCTAAAAGCATTTAGTGGGCAGAGTCCAGGGATGTTAAGTGTCTTGAAATGATAAAGGTATATTCAATAAAGAATGCTCTCACCCCTCAAATTCCAGTACCATTGTAAAACATAAGTGGTATGCCATGTTCTCATTTAAGTAATTCTATCTTTTGTTTCCTTTAATAATAGCTCCCCCTTCTCTGGGTTGCACTGACCCAAGGTTTTTGGTAACTTTTCTGAAAGCTGCAATTATCTTTAATCAATTCAGGTGCAATCATATAGAAGACCACGCCTTCCACCTGGATTTATTTAGTGTTAACACTTTAGAAAGAATGGCTCATATGAACTTAGTACTACACCAAGTACTACATCAAGACACAGTCCTTGCCAGCAGGTGTTCACACTATTGTGGAAACGACATGATCCATTAATGACACCAGTGTCATAATTACAACAAAACAGCTTATAATAAGTTTAAAGCTCTTTATAAATGTCTTTCCAGTCCCCATACATGCCAATGCTTAAGATCTACTCTTCAGGAGAAGGTACTCAGAGTTGTCAGTATTTCAAAATCATAAACTGCACAAAAATATCTAGGCATGTGTCTCCTTTGGAAAACAAAGCAAACACAAAAACAACAATCTTGGATCTGCAATACAGGCCCAGCTTTACCTCTGGGCAACAACTACCAGAGATGAATTTCAGCTCTCTCTTTTAGATAATGCGTGTGTCTCCAGTTTGTGACAGTTCTCTTATATCTAGCTTCATTCACATGTGTCATCTACCTAATTGCTGGAGGCATTGGAATGTATACCTGATCTAGATGAGGAATGACAACACATTTAAAAATATTAGTCAGTACTTTTAATTGATATATTTCTTTATCATGCATATAAAATTTACACTTTAAACTGTGAGTCAATACTAGTCAATACTGCTTGATTTCACAGTTTTGGAAATGGAGAAAAGGGAATTGGCCCATTTGTCTGAGGTCATAAAAGTGTAATTGAACAAATTTTTATCCCAAATTTGTCTGATTCCAAAATCTACATCTTGCCACCGATCTGCTTTCATTATTACATGTGCATTGACTTATGTTTTTTTGAGATATCATAAACATCTGGCAAATCAAAACTTCTGATCTTTAGGTGACTCTGATGACTAAAATTAATTTCTTGATACAATACAGAAAGCCCAAATCTCTTACTAAAATTAGCTTTACAAAAGTTATTTGATTTGTAATTATTTTAAATCTGTATGTGTTTCATAGGAGAATAAACTTAGCATTCTATGATTTTCCCCCATTAGACATAAGGATGCCACTTACTCCCTTTCTTCATTCAACAAATACCGAACACCTACAGTTTATTAGGCACTGTCCTAGACACTGAGGGAAGAACATTGAACAAAATCCTCAAAGAAATTAACTACCAGCCGCGGAAATAGACAATGATAAAACATAGAACCTAAATATAGGATGAAATGCCAGCTAGTGATAGAACCAAATAAAGCATGGTCGTGATGGGGTGGTCTGTCTTTAAAAAGTGTGGTCTGGTCAGGACTCTAAGATCAGGTGACATTTCAAAAGAGACCCAGATGGAACAAAATTACAAATGACATGGAATCCTAAAAAGAGACACTTTAAGTATCGGTACTAGACTTCCTTGAAATGGAAATGAGTTTAGGTGTGGAATAAGTGTCAAAAGTTCAGTGTGGCTAGAGGGGCAGAATAATAAGAATTCAAATCAGCCAGACTACCTGTGAGCAAAATGTGTGCTATTGGTGCAGGATGGGAACTTCTTTTTCACTCCTGGTATTTTCTATTGAGGGAGATACTGGCTCCCTACTCCCCTCTCTGCTCTCTGTCCCATGAGCCACAGGAGAGTAAGAATGGTTTTTCTGATGTATTCATTTAGAAGAATATTCTGTGCATGCACTGGTTATATCCCCCTCTCTCTTTTTCTTTCTTGGGAAATAGTCTCTCTGCAGCGTGCATTTTTTATATCTCTCTTCCAGGACTAAATGAGGGAAGGTCTGCCTAAGCAAGATGTGGACGGGGGGGAATACTGTAGTTTTAGAGAATGAGCACAAATATCAATGCCAAGATTCCTCTTAGCTTTTCATTTTATGTGAGATGAGAAATCAATGCAGCTTTCATTTTTTAAATGATCAGTTTAACCAAAATTATTGAAAGCCAAAAAAAATTTCTAGAAAGAAACTTAGAAGCATGCTGAGAGTAGAGAGGCACAAATGTGAAAAGATGGGTATTCTCTGATTTGGCTACCACATGATATCTTGGGGAAGGATTAAAAAGGAGACTTTCTTTGAAATAAGACTGTCACTGTCTCTCTAAAATGCGTTACAGTGTTGGGCACTCGTTCTGCCTAACATTTTTGTTGTTGTTGTTAATCCTCACCATAGGAGATTTTTCCCATTGATTTTTAGAGGGAGTGAAAGGGAGGGGGAGAGACAGAGAGAGAGAAACATTGATGTGAGAGCTGTGAGAGACCCATCGATTGGTTGCCTCTTCCTCACACCCCAACCCTGCCAGGGATTGAGCCTGCAGCTGAGCTACCTGCCCTTGATTGGAATTGAACCCGAGACCCTCAGTCCGAGGGCCAATGCTCTAACCACTGAGAAAACTGGCTAGGGCCTAACTTTTACTTGTAATGATTTTTTTTTTTCTTCTTTAAAGCTTTAAAGAAACTCTTCTCTTTAGAGAAAGAAAGATACCAAAACTTCAGGGGCATAGAATACCCTCTCGCTGCTACATAAAATGTCATTTCTGTTAGTTACCTGCGAGATGCTGAACAGAGTTCCAAACTGTTTAGGAGTTCATTACCTCATGAACTTAACTCAATATAACTTCACCATGTATCCAGCTCAACCAGCATTCTAAGCATGAGGAAGGTAAATATCTTGTCCATTATGTTTTCAACAATAAGCCCAGAACTTAGTACTATGTCTGGAGTATTTAACACATTGTTGCTAGATGAATCAATATTATTGTGTGTTTGTGTGAGAAAGAAATCTGGTTTAGCATCTGTTTCATTGTCTTAATATAATGCATGTATCATAATCTGCATTTGGAAATGAGTGGCTGAATTTTATATTTAAGCTGTAAATTTTGCATATATAATATTAATATTTTATATATTTTAGAGGGCTGTGTGGGTATATTAATTTTTGACAAACAGCAATTTCCATGCACATTTAGAACATACATTTTGGAAAAATATCTCCCTTAGTGCTGCTTGAAGACATTTCATTTGCTGGCAATAGGAAGCCAGTTCCCACAGCACCTTTAACCCAGATTCTTTGTTATAAGCACAAAAGCAGATATGTGTTAACAGTAATTCACACACACACACACACACAAAATGTCAATTAAATATTTTAGAAGACAAACACAAAGAAATGTCTTAGCAGTGAAAATACATGTAAATTAAGTTCGAAAGCAACAGACCATGTTGCAGGCTGTAGTCTATTTCAGGGAGTCTTTTTTTTTTTTTTTTTTGTAGCAGTGAATTTACAACATTATTGCATCCAACATTTTCACATTTAATTTTACAAATTACCTTTGCTTTATCAATGCATAGACTCTGGATAAAACCTGCTTTTCAAGATCCAGGAAAAAAACAAGTAATTTCCTGCTACGTTTTTTGCTTCCCTATTTGTTAATATCTGTTTGCTTCTTTACATTTGTTCAGGTTTTAATTATTATTTACTTTAAACATTCAACCTACAACATAATGAATTATTTTTTCTTTAAACCCTCCTCCCATCCCTCTGCTATACTGTGACCTTGCACAAGTTATTGTCAGAGTTGTAGTCACAAAAGTATTATTTTATCTTATCTCCCAGATGCCCAGAATCTTTGTGGAAGCCAAAATAAGTTGGTTGGATTTAATGGTCTGTGAAACAAGAAAACAAACAAAATTAAATAATGTTATATTGGTGCTAATAAAATGAAAATAATAACTAAACATTTATACAACAAATACAAATTGCAGATTGTAATGTTAAAAAATCAAAATAATTAAATTCTCTATGTGTTAGTCATGCTATGCATTGATATAATCACTAGAGGCTTGGTGCATGGATGCATGCACTGGTGGGGTCCCTCGGCCTGGCCTGTGGGGATCAGTGGACCTCTGCGTCGCCACAGCCTGGCCATTCCCACCAGCTCCTTGGGCTCCAGCCCGCTGTCCACGTCGATCCCACACAGCACAAAGTAGTGCGTGAAGTGGCAGGCAGCCAGGGCGGAGCCCAAGCCCTGGCTGGGTGCCATGTCACTCCTCCTCATCCTGGTCCCTCTGCTCCTCCTGCCACCGCTACTGGGGCACGCAGAGGGAGTGTCAGGGGGCGAGGCTCGCACTACCGCAGCTGCACTCGCTAGCCATCAGTCCAGCCTCTGGTGCCTGTCTGTCAGCTGAACAATGCTCCCACTGTGGGAGCGTACTGACAACCAGGGGTAACTCCTGCATTGAGCGCCTGCCCCCTGGTGGTCAGTGCACATCATAGCTACCAGCTGGTCATGCAGTATACTGTTCCTAACAGTCGCTTAGGCTTTTATATATATTCTAGAAGCCTGGTGCATGAAATTCATGTGTGGGGGGATTCCCTCAGCCCAGCCTGCACCCTCTCCAATCCGGGACCCCTTGGGGGATGTCTGACTGCCGATTTATGTCCAACTGCCGGTTTAGGCCCGATCCCTGTGGGAATAGGATGCTTTTTCTTTCGTGACATTGTGTACATGATCCTATACTCCCGCTGAACACCGAGTACTGTGGCTGCAGGGAGGCTCTCATTAGCAACTCATCCACATAGAGCTATAGCCTCCCTCTCCATCAGCTGCAGCTCCCAGGACAGATGCATGCACCCCTCAGCAGAGGTGGGGGCACTTGGCCACCTCCCACAGGCTTGCCCCCTGTTATCGCCTGGTGGGGCCCACCTTCCAAATATCACCCTCTTGTTCCTACTCCCAGGCCTTTACATGCACTTCCTCTTACCCAGCCCCCTCTCTCTTCCTGTCATGTCCGGTGCCCCAGGTGCTGTCCCTGCGAGGTCTGTGACACTCCCTACTGGATCGTTTTATTTTATTCTTCCATGGCGTCCAGTGTTTCTTCTGCCTCGTTAACTTGGTTTGAATCTGAATGGAAATGGCTCCATGTTCTATTCTTTTTGTGTCCTTTCCACCCCTAAGTTAATGTTGTGTCCTTAGTATGTGGCTGTGAGATGTCTCTGTGACTGAGCTGGGAAACCTTTCATGTTTCTCTTTCCTTTTCTTTCATCTCAGGATAACTGAGCTCTGTGGTTTGTGTGGGACCAAGGGCTCTGGGAATATAATGCTGAGCCCTCTGAACTCATTTTATTCTTTATTGTATTATTTGATTTCTGGGGTTGAATTAAACATGAAAACAGAAGAAAATATACCCTTAGATATACAATCTGAGTTATTACCCGGAGATTTCTGCGGGAGCTGACACTGAGTTATGAGACCCATGTGTTTATTGGTCAGTTTCCTCACCTGTGGAATGAAGGTTGAACTGCCCCTCGGATCCTTTGGAGGTTGGATATGATGCATCCAGAGGGATTAACTGGGGGCTGGGAGGGTAAGATCGGAAGTCAACAGACACTTGTTTCCTTTACCCAGACAGAGTTTGCACCAAAGAAAATAGAGTTTTATTTGTTGTGGAAATGGTGCCAAGCCTGGAGTCATAGGAAAGCTAGTGCAAAAGACCTGGCTACCCCACGGCTATCATAATGCCAGGAAGGGCTATGCCTGTGGGAGGAGGTGCAGGGAACCAGGGCTGCCCCCTTCCTCCTGTTCCTCCCTCCCTCCCTCCCTCCATGCCTGCACTGGCCCAGCCACCTGGTTTGGCCCCTCCCCTATCACAGAACCACTCAACTCAGGCTCTGGCCCCACCCATCCCATAAGGCGGAGCATGCGCAGTTTCTTGCAGACCCAGAAGCTACTGTGGAGTAGGGAGGTGGCGGTTTTTCCCAAGGAGGGTGTTTATGCTTTAAAGCTGATTCTCTCCATCCACCTCCCAGCAGTGAAGGCTGAGGGTCTCTGCAGGCGCTGAAGTCCTTGTTGAAGTCCCCGCTCCGGAGCCTCTCACGGGGGTGAGTCCACGTCCCAGGAGGCTGCGAAGTGGAGGTGCCATGTTCCTTTCAGAAGAAACTGAGGATCTATCAGAGCCTGCTGGCTGGGGGGAGGGATCAGGAGGTCTGCCTTCCGACCACTCACCAGTCCCCAGTCCCTCTCCGCTGCCACCCAGCCTGGTTCCCCTTGGTTCCCCATTGGCCATCCAGAGATGGGAGGGGGGACAGGCGGTGGGGTGGTGGTGGGGGGGAGGGACCTATAGGTGCTCCATGCACTTCCTGGTGTTCAGTCATCCATTTCGTCATTTTGGACATTACAGACCCTGGCCTTTTATAATGCAGATAGATTTATATACCGTATATAGATGTTAGATCTACTAAGATTTTAATTTCGTTACAATATTTATACTGGCTTGGTAAAAGGAAAATTTCAATGCAGTTTACTGAATGAGTTTGCTCCAGGCTCTGACAATATCTATCAAACAAGCTTTAATTTTTTTCTGTCATCTTTTGCTGATCTTTCTTCTCCTCTCTTGTATTCTCTTTGCTTTATCTCCCTTCCACATCCTGCCACACTGAGGAATTTCAGGGAGAATCAAATTACTGAATTGAATTTTATCATGAAAAAAAAAAATAAAGCCTACTTTTCTAAGCATAAGGCACTAACATTGACATAAAATTGACCAGTAAATATAATCTTGCGACCAATCTTTGTTACTGATGATTTATCAGACTAAAATTTGGGATCCATCCCTGGCCAGTTTTTCTTAAAGGTTAGAGCATTGACCTGTGGACTGCTGGGTCTCAGGTTCGATTCCCAGTTAAGGGCAAACACCTTAGTCACAGGTTCCCAAGCCTTTGTGGGGGCATGTGTGGGAGGCAACAAATTGATGTGTCTCTCTCACATTGATGTGTCTCTCTCTCTCCCTCTCCTCACTCTCTCCACTCTCTTTCTAGAAATCAGTGGAAAAAAAACTTATATCCATACATGCATAACCCATGGATATAGGAAATAGTGTGGTAAAGGCCTAGGGCAGTAGGAGGGGACAGGCTACAAGGGTCTATAGGGGAAAATGGGGATATCTGTAATAGTTTCAACAATAAAGATAAATTTAAAAATTTTTTTTTCTTTTTCTTTTTTAAATATATTTTATTGATCTTTTACAGAGAGGAAGAGAGAGGGATAGAGAGTTAGAAACATCGATGAGAGAGAAACATCGATCAGCTGCCTCTTGCACACCCCCTACTGGGGATGTGCCCGCAACCAAGGTACATGCCCTTGACCGGAATCGAACCTGGGACCCTTGAGTCCGCAGGCCGACGCTCTATCCACTGAGCCAAACCGGTTTCGGCATAAAAATTTTTAAAAATGAAAAAATATCCTTGGGTAAGGATTTTTTAAAATAATAATAAAATAAAAAAAATTGGAATCCATTACATGTGTGTGTGTTTTATTTTCATATCAGGAAGAAAGTTATATGAGTTAATCACAAGATACTAATTTCAAAATATTTACAGAATTATATTTTGAGGACATTAAAAATCTTAAGGGTTATATAGTCTTATCATTTGTTAAAGAGAAAAGAGATTCTAGAAATATTTTTGAGTTATCACATGATAGAGTTTGAGAAGTTTAAACATTATTTAGAATCTTATTACAGCTCCTTTACTCCATAAAGAAGCAACTGAAGACTAGACATGTTAAATATTTTGTTGTAGATTATTCTGCAAGTAGTGTGTAAACTGTCCCTAGAACCCTATGCCTGTCCAAACATTTTATATAAAATGTTTTGAGAACAGTTATTATATATTTTAAAAGACATATATTACAAATATATTTCTAAAAACATCAATAAGATATAAAAAATTCTCTAAAATTATTAATTTAGATAATATCATAGTTCATGTTTAGCATTTTTCATTTTGTCAACAATATTTTGCATTAATAAGACAAACTTCATCTTTCTATCACCTGGAGAGACAACTTTTTGCATTTTCCTCAGGAGATATTTTCAGATACATCATACTTTAAGTGTTGGCTTATTTGGGCCTAGACTCCACATCTTTTATGTTTCATCCTGAATTATGTTGACACTTGGACAATCTCAGGCAATAATGGAGATTTGCAGGATGTAGAGTATTTTTAAATGATTGATATAAAGCAGTTAATTAAACCAAAAAAAGAGCACTGTTTGGCTGCATTGTTACAAGTAGATGAAATTTAAGACACTTCAGTTTAAGGAGGATTAAGGTAAGTAGCTCTACAACAAACAATTATTTTAAAATTCTTATTCATTTAAATGGACTTGTTTTGTCATTAAAAGTAATTTGTATAATTCAGGTGAATTTTTTAAAAAGTATTTATGTATCCCACTTTTTTAGAATATTAAACTTTAAACCCCTGCAAGCAAGAAAAAGGCTCAGATATAAAGGCAAATATGCAAACAGCTGCTCATATTTATAGTTATACTGATAATAATAGATGTTGTACCCCACAAACATGGTCACATGTTTTGAAGGTGATGACATAAGCATGATAAATCATGCTATAAGTCACCATTTTCCAGACTGCATTTGAAATGTTGTTACTGTAGAAGATAATTCATGATATCTCATGAATGATATCCTATGAATAAAGAAATGATTTAAATGTTTAATAATGTTTCTAAAATTGACACATCAATTTACAAATATAATTAAATCTTGTAGCATCAGCTAAAAACTTTAAAAAGGCCCTTAAATGTTGGAAAATATGTGGATCTCTAATTCCCCTGTTGATAGTATAATGTGCTGTTATGATTTTTGGACAATCCATCAAACTCTTTAATAAGTTAATCTATTTTAAGCGGGATACATTCAATCAACAAATTGTTTTTGCACACCCATGTGAAGCAAGCATTATACTATGGCTACAGATATACGTACAGGAAAACAATACAGATTTTGCCGTTCCTGCCCTCATTGGAGTTTACTGAGCAGAAGGTTGCCTCAGTAGAATCTTCTCTTAAAAATATTTTTTTATTGATTTCAGAGAGGAAAGGAGAGGGAGAGAGAAATAGAAACATCAATGATGAAAGAGAATAATTGATTGCCTGCCTCCTGCATGCCTCCTACTGAGGATTGAACCCGGAATCTGGACATGTGCCCTGACTCAGAATTGAACCGTGACCTCATAGGTCTATGTTCAACCACTGAGCCATGCCAGCCAGGAAGTAGAATCTTAATAACCACCAACATAAGCCTTCCCAAGAAATTCTTCTCTTAATTAAATATTTTACTTTCTATAGTGTGAATATCTAAGCAGTTGAGCTTGATATACTTCTACTCTTAAAATTATTAATATTTTTATGATGTTTGTTATTGTTCTTTGCACATCTCTAGAAAGATTTCAAGAAGGCAGGGAGCCAATAAATTCCAAAGGTTTTTACACCATGTGATTTAAAACAAGACTGTTTTGAAGCATCTGCAATAACAAAACTTAACACTGCTGCCATCTCTAGGAAAGAAGCTAAACAACAACAAAACTAAAAGGGGTTCATTAAACCAAGGTGACATATAGTTCTTACATATAGAACCTGATTCTATAGGATAAAAGGATTTCATGATCCTAGATAGCATTTACATCCAAGTACAGAGATTAATACTTTGATTATTCTAGCTGAAGAAATAGTGATACCAAAATATACTCTACTAGAGGCCCGGTGCACAAAATTCGTGTGTGTGTGGGGGGGTGTCCCTCAGTCCAGCCTGCACCCTCTCCGATCTGGGACCCCTCTCACAATCCAGGACTGCTGGCTCCCAGCTGCTCGGATGTCTGTTTTCCTGATTGCCCCTAACTGCTTCTGCCTGTCTGCCTGGTCACCCCTAACTGCCCTCCCCTGTAGGCCTGGTCGCCCCTAACTGCCCTCCCCTGCAGGCCTGATCCCCCCCAACTTCCCTTCCCTGCAGGCCCGGTCACCCCCAACTTCCCTCCTCTGCCAACCTGGTCATCCCTAACTGCCCTCCTCTGCAGGCTTGATTGCCCCCAACTTCCCTTCCTTGCAGGCCTGGTCCCTCCCAACTGCCCTCCCCTGCTGGCCATCTCTTGTGTCCACAGGGAGGCAGCCATCTTTGACCACATGGGGGCAGCCATCTTGTGTGTTGGAGTGATGGTCAATTTGCATATTACTCTTTTATTAGATAGGACAGAGGCCTAGTGCACGGGTGGGGGCCGGCTGGTTTTCCTTGAAGGGTGTTCCGGATCAGGGTGGGGGTTCCCTTGGGGCATGGGGCAGCCTGGGTGAGGGGCCTGTGGTGGTTTTCAGGCTGGCCACGCCCCCCCAGCGACCCAAGTGGAGGCCCTGGTATCTGGGATTTATTTATCTTCTATAATTGAAACTTTGTAGCCTTGAGTAGAGGCCAGGGCCAGCCAGGCCGGGCAGAAAGCTTGGCTTCCTCCATCGCCAGGGGCAACCCAAGCCTCTGGCTGGCTCCAGTTCCATGGCTGCCACCATTTTTGTTGGGATTTATTTATCTTCTATAATTGAAACTTTGTCGCCTTGAGCAGAGGCCAGGGCAGGTGGAAAGCTTGGCTTCCTCCATTGCCGTGGGCAACCTAAGCCTCCTGTTCTCTCCAGCTCTGTGGCCACCGCCATATTTGTTGGGTTAATTTGCATACTTGCTCCTGATTGGCTGGTGGGTGTGGCTTGTGTGCATAGCAGAGGTATGGTCAATTTGCATGTTTCTCTTTTATTAGATAGGGTAAGGCAAATACTAGACAGTATATATAATATATTGGGGAAATATTCTATGACTGGAAATGCACACAATAGAACCACAAAATTTTAAACTGATATGAACTAATAAACAAATAGAATTAATGACTATAGAATAATTATGGCTTCAGTCAGATTCACTTAAGAAGCCTAAAGGGATCGAAACCGATTTGGCTCAGTGGATAGAGCATTGGTCTGCGGACTGAAGGGTCCCAGGTTTGATTCTGGTGAAGGGCATGTACCTTGGTTGTGGGCACATCCCCAGTAGGGGGTGTGCAGGAAGCAGCTGGTTGATGTTTCTCTCTCATCGATGTTTCTACCTATTCCTCTCCCTTCCTCTCTAAAAAATCAATAAAATGAAAAAAAATAAAAAATGAGTGATATACACTTCTTAAAAAAAAAAAAAAAAGCATAAAGGGAATGGGAACATTTTGTTAATTTAATATGATGATTAAACTGGTAAATTTTAATCATGCACTTTTTGCTTTATTTTAGCTTTTAGTAGTTAACGATAATAATAAGAAAGAGAAATGGTGTGATTCAGGTCTTTTTTTCCTTCTGAATTGTTAGAGAGAAATTTAGGACACAAAACTCTATGGCCAAGATCATAACATTTCTCTTGAATAGAATAAAGAGCACCCAGTTAAATTTGAATTTCTGGTAAACAACAATTATATTTTAATTGTAAGTATGTCTCACATATATACAATATTTATAATAAAAAGAACTTATTTGATCTTTATCTCAAATTTAAACTTAACTAGACACCTTGTATTTTTATTAACTAAATTCTAACATCCTTGCTCCTGAAGTATCTGGGGCCATATCTTATATTTCAAATGCATGCTTTTTTATTTATATCAAGTTGAAATAAATTTACTGGTTTCAGAATTTACGAATATGCCTTCATAGAGGAATCTTCCGCAATTCCTAAGTACCACATTGGAAATAAAAAAAGAAGAAGGAATCAGAGTCTTAACATGGAAAATATTCACACCTATGCCTGAGGTGTGAATATTGGGACAGTAAGAGTGTAAAATAATACAGTTAACAAAATCAGCCCATAGGAAAATGAATGAAATGGTACAGCTTTGGCCCTCAGCACATGCCTAGGTTGTGTGTTTCTCTCTCTCTCTCTCTTTTTTCTACAAATCAGTAAAACATATTCTCAGGTGATGATTAAAAAAAAAAAAAGCTACAGCTTTGTACATAAAGCCTGTAACATCTTTTCTGCAATCTTAATCAACAGGAAAAATATTGTGTACTACCTGTCTATTTTTCTTTCAAAAGAACCACACGTTCTTTATTTCTAATGAAATCACATTGGCCCCATGTCCTAATGCATGAAAATATAAATGCACATGCCATCAATGTGGCTATTAAGTAAGGAAGTTTCCCCCAGCAGATTTCTCTTTTTTGTTTTGTTTGTTACGCATGAACAAATAGGTCTTTGTGTACTGAATTGGCACAGCCAGAGATTATAGCTAAACCTTTTTTTGTGTGTTGGCAGTACAACCATTATGAAGACTGGAAGCTACAATTTGTTTGCATGTCTTTTTCATTTTGAGTTTTTCCTCTCTTTTTAAGTTTACTTCACCACTAACAAGAACAATAATGACAGAGGGAAAGAGCTTGAATGAGACTGCATGATTGCTTTTCCAACTAAAATGAGTACAAAATGAAAACACTTTAAATTAAGTGTCTCAAATAAACATTTAATTCAGGGTAAGATAGCAAATGCATATATACCATCATATCAAATATTGAAAGAACGTTTATTGAAGAGTTGAAAGACTCATTTGTGGGAAAATAAATGTAGCTCTAAAAGTGAGCTGCTGAGAGTAAATATGTAAAACCACATCTAAGCACCATGCAATTAATGTAAATGTATACTAAAAAAAAAAAAAAAAAATAGAAAAAAGAAAAACATGATGCGATTTTTGAGAATTACATATTTGAACAAGAAACTGTTTCATTTTTCATCAAACACAAGCTTAGCTGTGCACCGGATGCTCTTTAATGAGCTGTAGGTTGAAAGCAAACTGGGAGGTTATAAATTCATACATTAGGAAAAATAGATGCATTATTTCTTTTATGTCTTTCTTGATATATCCCTTTTTTATCTCTTTGACATCCTTCAATACCTGTCTCTCCAATTTTTAAGACTTTATTTTTTTGTATTCTCTTCTTTTTTCTTAATAACTCTTGATTTTTATTGTCCCCACCACAGTTCTCGTGTTTTTGGGCATTAATATTTGCTTGTGTTCCTTGTCCATTATTTCATATAAATTTCAACTCACTCCATCAACATATTTATTTCTAGCCACATACTTTGCTTTTGTCATGCTATCTGGGCATTATAAATATTTGTGTAACTACTGAAAATTATCTCCCTAACAGGAAAACAGACTATTTTATATTCTTAGTACAAACAAAAATAGTGTTGTAATGACAACCCTCTAATGAGACTACTTTGTAAATCAGAAAACATTTAATACAATTACATAATAACTAGAGGCCCAGTGCACAAAATTCGGGCATGGGGGGTTCCCTCTGCCCAGTCTGAATACTCTCCAACCTGGGACCCCTCAGGGGATGTCTGACTGCCAGTCAGACATCTGGCAGTCAGACATCCCTCTCACAATCTGGGACCGCTGGCTCCTAATTGCTCACCTGCCTGTTTGCCTGATCACTCCTAACTGCCCCCTCTGCCAGCCTGATCACCCATAACCGCCTCTGCCTGCCAGCCTGATTGCCCCTAACTGATGCCCCCCTGCTGGCCTGGTTGCCCCTCACTGCCCTCCCTGCCAGCCTTGTTGCTTCCAACTGGCCCCTGCTGGCCTGGTCACCCCCAATTTCCCCACCCCCCACCAGCCTGGTTGCCCCCAAATGCCTCCCCTGCCAGCCTAGTCACCCCACACAGCCTGCTGTTCAGTCATTTGGTCATCCCTCACTAATCCCCCTGCCGGCCTGGTTGCCCCATGCAGCCTGTGTTTGGTCATCCATCCGGTTGTTTCGATAGTAATGGCCCCTGGCTTTTTATATATTAGGATAGTTGTTTTTATTATAATTATTTTGGAAATGTTGATGTGACATTACATATAACTAGACTAACCTTCTAAAAGTTATAGTATGTAGCTCTATCTATACCATTATATATACTATACTAGAGGCCCGGTGCATGAAATTCATGCATGGGGGGGGGGGGCGGTGTCCCTCAGCCCAGCCTGCACCCTCTACAATCTGGGACCCCTTAAGGGATGTCCGACTGCCCATTTAGGCCCAATCCCACCAGGACCGCTGGCTCCCAACTGCTCACCTGCCTGCCTTCCTGATTGCCCCTAACCGCTTCTGCCTGCCAGCCTGATCACCCCCTAACCACTCCCCTGCCAGCCTGATTGATGCCTAACTGCCCTCCCCTGCAGGCCTGGTCACCCCTAACTGCCCTCCCCTGCATGCCTGGTCCCCCCAACTTCCCTCCTCTGCCGTCCTGGTCACCCCTAACTGCCCTCCCCTGCAGGCTTGATCGCCCCAACTGCCCTCCCTTGCAGGCCTGGTCCCTCCAAACTGCCCTCCCTTGCTGGCCATCTTGTGGTGGCCATCTTGTGTCCACATGGGGGCAGCCATCTTTGACCATATGGGAGCAGCCATTTGTGTGTTGGAGTGATGGTCAATCTGCATATTACTCTTTTATTAGATAGGATAGAGACCTGGTATACAGGTGGGGGCTGGCTGGTTTGCCCTGAAAGGTGTCCCGGATCAAAGTGGGGGATCCCTTGGGGCGTGGGGCAGCCTGGGTGAGGGGCCTGTGGTGGTTTGCAGGCTGGCCACGCCCCCCGGCGACCCAAGCAGAGGCCCTGGTATCTGGGATTTATTTATCTTCTACAATTGAAACTTTGTAGCCTGGAGCGGAGCCAAGCCTTCTGCTCACTCTGTGGCAGCAGCCATTTTTGTTGGGATTTATCTTCTATAATTGAAACTTTGTAGCCTTAAGCAGAGGCCTGGGCTGGCCAGGGTGTGTGGAAAGCTTGGCTTCCTCCATTGCCAGGGTAACCCAAGCCTCCTTTCTGCTCTGTAAATGGCCACAGCCATCTTGGTTGGGGTTAATTTGCATACTCACTCCTGATTGGCTGGTGGGCATGGCTAGTAGGCATGGCTTGTGCGTGTAGTGGAGTGATGGTTAATTTGCATATTACTCTTTTATTAGATAGGATAATGATAACTCTGTAAAATGATTTTACTTATTTATGTATAGGACAATTAAATTAAAATATAGTTATCAATAAATGAAATAGCAAATGCTCTAGTAAATAATAAGGATATCAAAATGTTAAGCATTTTCTTCTTCTCTTAATAGTGCTATTTTTTACCAAATTGGGAGGAGGTGATATTAATAGATAATTTTATTAGAATAAACATGGGAGCTATCCTAACTACTTCTCTAGCCAAAAGGCATTAGCAAAATAAGAATTCCAAGTGTTTTGCATCCACTGCCAAATGTTTTCTTGGCCAATATCAGTTATATTGTTTTCTGCTGATTCAGCATTCCAAAGAGCAACTAAAGTTAAGAAATTAAATTTAGACTTCAATTTTCTGATCTGATGTTTAAAAGAGAGATCTTCAGTTACTTTTTGTCTATTTTACATAGACTCCTCAGACAGAATATGATTTATTTTACTCCTAAATTCTTCCATGTACATTTTGATATTTTGCTTATATGTGATTAACATTCCTTTCAAATTTTCTTTAGATTGAATAGTTTGCAATAGAATTCAAATAATCCATTAAAATGATTTTTATTCCTTATAATAAAATAAAAATTAAACTCTAATTATGAAGCCTAGATCAAAGCCTATACTGTAATTTAACTCATTGATTTATTCTTCATTTTTCCCAAATGTTATATCATCTCTATATCAAGCAATCTATAATAATAAAAGAGTAATATGCTAATTAGACCAGACAGCCAAACGACCTTCAGGACATCCTTCTGGATGACCTTCCAGATGAAGCCAGGGCTGCGAGGGCCATGGCTGCGAGCGCCAAGCACCTTGCACGAATTTCATTTATCGGGCCTCTAGTAAAAATATAAACAGCCCTCGCCAGTTTGTCTCAGTGGGTAGAGTGTCGGCCTGCAGACCAAAGGGTCCCGGGTTAGATTCCAGTCAAGGGCACATGCCTGGGTTGCAGGCTTGATCCCCAGCTGGGGGCATGCAGGAGGCAGCCAGTCAATGATTCTTTCTCATCATTGATGTTTCTATCTCTCTCTCCCTCTCCCTTCCTCTCTGAAATTACTAAAAATATATTTTTAAAAATCAGTAGCCAACAATGATTTTTCTAGACCTTCTTGTTCCTTTATGCCATGTAGTTTCACTTTATTAATTTAATATTAATTTGGATAATCTTCATTCCAATATTGTGAGGGTTTAGCCTAATAGTCAATAAAAATATATGAAAAAAATATATATATAAACAAATCCAATGGACTGAAGGTCATGTTAGATTATCATAGTACCATAGTTTTCACCTCACTTCAAATAATAATGTGAACTTGCTACTCTGATTACTTAATTTTCCCCAGCTAAATTTTATTATTGATGTGGAGCAAATTTCATCTCATTAAAATTTATAAATAAAATCATAGGGTTTATTTAAAAACCTTGTTAGCAAGCAGGACATACTTTTTTTTCTACTGTAAATGTTTGGTAATCTGTGATGGTCTCTTTTATGTTTCTTTGTATTACTTAGACTTGTTTTAATTGCACACTATAACATAACCATATCAATTAAAAAGGCTAAATTTTCTTTGAAAAGCATGTGAACACATTGAAGATCCACTCCCTGACTACCTTAATAATAAGACCAAAATAATCTTGCACAGATACTGTTTAGTAACATTTAAGGGTAAAATCCACAGGCCATGTTAGGAAGATCATATTACCTACTTCTAAAGTTGATTAGAAGTAAATTTATGTCAGAGATAGTCATAGCCCTGTGATCTGATGATGCCAGAGTTTGGAAAGAAAAAGAATCAAGGAAATATTTCAGTAAACTTGTCAATAGTCTATCAAAATTTTTAGTCTACATGTAATAGCACCAGGTATCATATTGTAGAAACAGGTGATTGTTATGGTCAAAATGTTTGTGATCCCCCAAATTTATATGTTGAAATTCTAACCCCCCAAATTGATACTATTAAGAAGTATGGCCTTTGGGGGGTTCTTTGGTCATGAGGGAGGAGCCTTCATGAATAGGATTAATCCTATATAATAATAGAGTAATATGCAAATTAACCATCACTCCGCAACAAAATGGCAGCCCCCATAGCCACAAGATGGCAGTGCCCTGTCCCCTCAGCCCCGCTGCTGGAGTGTCCAGCCTGTCGGCAGGAGCAGCGAAGCTGGATCTGCCTCCGGAGGGGTTTTTAATCCACCCCCAGACATGGCAGTCAGAGCCTGGACAGCAGGGCATGGGGGTTTCCTTAGTGTGTCAGTGTCCTCAAAGCCCCCAGGCTTGGCAGACAGAGCACACTGCAAGGCATTGGGGCTTCCTTCGCGTGGCGCATGGGGAGGCTGGCAGAAAGAGGAGAGCAGGGCATGGGGGCTTCATCTCCATGGCTGCAGTGAAACCTCCAGGCCTGCAGAGAGCAGAGAACCACGGGGAGTGGGCCTAAGCCATTAGTAGGACATCCCCTGAGAACTCCTGGATTGTGGAGGGTGCAGGTTGGGCTGAGGGACCCCCGTGCATGAATTTCATGCACCGGGCCTCTAGTGTTTTTATAAAAGAGACCTTACAGAGCTCCCTCACTGCTCACACCATTGAGGACACAGTGTGAAGGCTCTGGCTATGAACCAGGAGGATGGCCGAGACCATGCTTGCACCTTGATTTTGGACTTTCAGCCTCCAGAACTCTAAGAAATATGTTGTTTATAAGCTACTCAATCTGTGGTATTTTTTTAGTAGTAACCAAATGGACTAAGAGATCAAGTCACATTTCTCATTTTGAAAAAGTTTGCACTTCAAAGAGCACATGCACCCTTGCTCCATGGCTTCACTCTTTGCTTTTTCTTCACTTCATGATACAGCTATTTATAAAAGATAAAATATCTGACATCATTATTGATATAAATATCAAACAGTACTTTCTAATATGATGAGGCAGATATGTTTCTGGCCTTATGTCTTATTTTCCCAACCAGTTGCCTTAACACCGTGGTTACCGGCCAATTGTGAAACATGTTCATGATGGACACGCTCCTTCCTGTACTCCTGCAGTCAGTCTCTACATTCCTTATATGATTCCTGTGGCGTTGATATTTTCCATAGCACTCGCATTACTTATGACACTGACAGGGGATCTGATCTATATCAAGCTTCTCTGCTTGTAGACAGGTAAGGAAACAGCTGAGGCAAAACCTTGGGACATAGTCTATAAATTAAAGCAGGAGATATTCAGAGTCACATGCTAAGAAGTTCTATTCTCTGTGCTATCTTGTTAAAATTGATTTCTTAGCCAATTTTTTCCCTTGTAGACCAAGTTTTCAAAAATCAACAGCTGGGACCCAATGCATCTGCATGGCAGGACAAAGCTTTTATCTCTCTTACAGCAAAACAGCTCCAGACCCCCGCCAGCGTGATACATGTCTCCAGACGGAAGGAAAGCCTTTCTTTAAGCAATTACTCACAGAATTGAGATTGCTTTGAGATTTTATTGTATATTTTATTTTTGTATTAAAAAAAACTCACAAAATTATTTCTACATTTTATATCTGGAAAGAGGCTGTTAGTAATCGTTATTTTATTCTAGGGTAAAAGCATTATACTGCAGTGACACAGATAAATGTTAGAAATAGGATCTAGCCTGGCTGGCCTGCATCAGTGGTTGAACGTTGACCTATGAACCAGGAGGTCATGGTTAGATTTATGGTCAGGGCACATGCCTGGGTTTCGGACTTGATCCCCAGTAGAAGGTATGCAGGAGGCAGCCCTTCAATGATTATCAATTGATTTTCTATCTCTCATCCCTTTCCCTGTTTCTATCTCTCTCTCTATATCTATTCTATATCTATATCTATCCTTTCTATATCTATATCTATATCTATATATATCTATATCTATATCTATATCTATATCTATATCTATATCTATATCTATATCTATATCTATATCTATATCTATATCTATATCTATATCTATTTCTTTTTTAAAAGAAGCATCTAGAACCCCACATGTTGGCAACAGCACTAGCCCAAGCCCCTCTGGGATTATTTCCCATCAATGGACACCAGGTATCAGAACTAGGAATTGATCTCCCAAGAGTCTCTGAAAATAAAAATATGTATTTCTCAGTGACCTCATGACTTTTAGGCTGTTCACATCCCTACTAGAAGGGACATATGCAGATTTTCCTTTGGATGCAAAGACATTTCACTTATGTAATTGGAAGTCGATCACTAGCACACAGGGACTGCCTTCTAGTCAGTAGAGGCTCTTGCAACTGTAGTGCCATCCTCAAACCAGAATGTGGGCAAAAGTGAGACTTACCTAGAATTAAAATTCTCTGGGTACACCTTTAGAGGTACTCTTGGGCCCAAATAACAAATGGGCATTGATAGATCTAATTTTAAGGAACTTTGGGCCAACAGAATATAGCATATCATAATCTACAGATGACTGGATGTATTTGAAAACTTTAAGTTGTTATCACACCTTAAGAATAATAATACAGTATATACAAACTACCTACTTGACAAATAGTTAATTGTTTTACTCTATACTAATCTTTTCACTAGAACACCAGTGCTTTCTAATGCACTAGATATGGTGAGGTAGCCTATGTTGAATCAGCCCACAGCCTACTTTCATTGGAATATTTTTACTTAACAAGCTATTGGGATTATAGCTAGGTCTGTGACCTGATACTCATAAAAGTCCTGTTGGTTTTTGCAGCAAAGGATAGTGATAAAAATATAATGAATATAAGTAAGTATAAAAACTGTGTATTTTTGTACCAAATCACCTGCTTATATAACATCCACAAGTCTTTTTGAGCAATACTTTCAAAATATATCTAGACTCCCCATACTTACTACCCACTCCACTGCTACCAGTCTCCTCAGGAACATAGTTGCCACTTGCTTTTATTTCTCCAGTAGCCATCTAGCTGGTCTCTCATTTTTGTCATCCTTCTTCAGTTCTCAATATAGCAACAAGGTTAATTCTTTAAAAACTTAAACCAGAGTACAGCACTCTTCTGTTTAAATGCCCATTTTCAGTGAGAATTCAAGCCAAACAGTTTACAACTAAATGCCTATGCAATTCTATGCAATTTGGTTTCTGACCTCATTTCCACTTCTCTTACTCCTACATTTCTGCTCTAACTAGACTGTCTTGCTGTTGTAAATTGTCTCTCCTTAGACACTTGACCTCACAGTTCCCTCGCCTAAAATCTTTTCCCTTGGATAATTATATGTCTAATCACCTAACCTCCTTCAAATTTTGCTCAAATGTTAGCTTCTTTATGAGACACACTGACTCTTTTTCATCATTTCTTATCCCTATTAATTTCCTCTATTTTTTCTTAGAAGCTTACAATCTCTAACATATTAGGTAATTAGCTTTATTGTATATACCCACCTACTGTAATTTAAAAGTATCTATTTGTACACTATGTTCCCAATCTCAATGTACAATTTATACATAGCTAATAATTCCATATGAAACAGTCCGTGATCTTGAATGTCTGTGCTACATAGAAGAGTTATATTTGTAGAGTTCCAGGTTAGGCTCTGAACACACTTTTTCAAAGAATTATTGGTGACTAAAATTATTTGGTTTTATGTTTTTATGAGGACAATAAAATACATCAGGGACATTATGTACCAAATAGGATTTTGTGGAGAGGAATTAGAACTAAATCATCTCATGTAATGACAATTATATGGAAAATTTTTTCAACAAAAATTTATATTAATGTTCAATAAAAGTCCATAAAATGATGCCAGCATCAATTTGGAGGAGAATTATGTAGGGACATGCTATTTTATTACAGAAGAAACGTGATGGCTGTGAGAACAGAACTACTGCATGTACATACATTCTTTCATGGTATTTATTTATTTATTTATTTGTTTGTTTGTTTGTTTATTTATTCATTTATTCATTTTTTACTTACTTATTTTCCTTTGGAAGAACAGACATTAGACACCACCCCCCAACACACACACACACACACACACACACACACACACACTATAGTATTTAATCTTGATCATCGCAGGTCCTAGCAGTGTTTGGCATATTTTTGAGCCAAATGCTGATCTGCATTCTACAATTGGTTGGAGGATTGTTGTTTCTTTCTGCTACGTGGAAAGCAGCCACGGGTTGCTTGAGAAAAGTCATTGGTTCTTCATCGATATAACAGAGAAGAGCTTTCAGGGTCCATTTCTCTGAAGAGCTGTACAAACCCAACACAAGAACTTACTCTTTCGCCAGTAAAAATGATCATAGAGATTATTTTAAAGAAGGTTCTCTATAGAAGTGAAGATGAATTTGGTGGAGTCATTTTATCAAAGAAAGGGGTAAAATTCAAACTTTCTGTTGTTTTTGTAATGTAGAAAAGGTACCATATACACAAATAATTATTAAGAATTTATTATCAGGAAAATCTATGAGCTAATTTCATCTGATTACTTTACTGACAATTGTGCATTATATTTTTATCTTTTTATAGAAAGTATTTGATTTTGTGCTAATCTATGCCTTTGAAAATTCTTTATATGTCATTATTATTCCAGATTTACTTCTATTATATTGCTCATTATTTAGAACTTGTTTTAGGCTGAGCATTGGAGACCGAAAGGAAAAAGTACATAATTCCTGGCCTCAAGAATGTAGGGATCAGTGAAACAGGGACAATAGAAATAATACAGTATGATAAGAGCATACAAACCCAACACAGGAACTTACTCTCTAGCCAGTAAAAATGACCATAGAGATTATTTTAAAGAAGGTTCTGAACGAGTGGACTATAGAGCTACATTCAACATGGAGAAGAGAGAAGTAATGTTTGAAAGTGGGGAAGGAAGATGTTCCAATTGGAGAAAAACACATGCAAAGTCACTATGTGATAACTTAAATACATCACATCACATCTTTGTTGCTGTTGTTATTTGTCATCCTTAACCAACTGAACTAATTGGGGGTCAACAATATGACATTCATTTATGAAATCCTAGTTCATCACAGTGCCTGGCTTTGGCTTATATTAGTTACTCAGTAAGTGATTATAGAAATGTTAAACTGGCAAAAGATAAAACACCTGATAAATGTTGAGGTGCCCCAGGACCTTCTGGTGCATGCTCTTTGAGCAATGGTGCATCGTGGGGATGCTAATAACATGTGTTAGAGAGAAGTCACCTTTTTCTTTCTGAATTTATAGTGGTGAGGACTTAACTATAAACCAGTATAACTATGAGCCTATAAGTTAAATGATTTTTCTGTCTAATCTCATCTAAAGTTATAATTTGTGCCATGAGGTAGGTGTTAATGCTATCTAACTTTTACAGATAAAACAAAAATTGAACCTTAAAGAAATTAAATGACCTGTGAGGGTCATGCACACAAAATGTGGGCATAAATAAAAAGGACAAACACAAATACTGATCTCCTAAGTATAACACTATCTACCTGCACTTTTTTCTCCATTTATAAAATCATTTTTCATCATGGTCTTGTTTTTGTTAGGCTTTTATTGTGCAAAAAAATCATTCTTTTAATTTTATCTGATAATTACTTTTACTCTAGGATCCATGGAACAATTTATAAGTCAAACTTATTAAATGGCCTCAAATATTTGCCATAGTGAATTTGTGTAACAGAATAGCTGCTATATAAACTAAAATATTATTATAACTTGTGAGGAATTTTACACCTGTACCTTATGTATTATGTACAAGAGAATGTACGTATTAATTTATATTTTACCTATGTCATAATTGAGAAAACTGTTGAAAGATAGTTGTGAAATTTCTCAATGATAACGTAAGAAAATAATATAAGGTGGCTCTAGAAAAACAATGAAATACAATGTATAATTTCTTGTAATATTTATTTCATAATAGTACCATGGAATAAGAATTTGTTTAAGATATTTTCTGAACTCAGTTTTTCTTTTCTTCTATTCATTCTCATTTGGAAAATATGCTTACCTTCTATACCACCTGTACATTGAGTTTCCAGTATTTACTGAGCCCATAGTCTCTGACAATTCCATATTAAATTCTCAAATTTGATAGTTTTAGAATTAGATTAGATGTACTTCTTATGAACATTCAGTCATTCAGCCATCAGGGAGTAAAGGTCATGGAATACAAATATTATTGCTGAGGAAATATTCCTTGTGTGAAGGAGGAAGTTCCCCCCAAAAATATAAGCTGGTCTTACATGACTTTTTACTATATTACATCCTTTGATGCAGTACACACATGCTTTTTTTTTTTTTGAAAATATGCAATTCTGATGATAAATATTTATATAAAAATATAACTGTTTTCAGTAAAATGTCAAGAACATGCCATCCATTTTTGTGAGGCACTTTAAAATCTGATTAAGCTATTACATTCACAAGCCATGATATGAAGACACTCTTCTGTAAGAAATGACACTAAGATTTCCACATCTCCATTAGTGCATTTTCATTTTCATAAAAGTATTACATTTTTATTCTTCAGTATTTGTATACTTCTAAAAGTCTCGAAATGATCATTTTAAAATACTAAAATTTAGCTTCCATTTAGAATTAAGAAGGTACAAAGAAATACATTTTACATTGTAGATTTGCCAGTGGTCTAAAACATGTTTTAAATGGAAAATAATGTGCATAATAACATCAGTATCAAGGCTATGTATTTGACTTTTTCAGACTGTCATTCTGGCTACCATAATATATTTCCCATGTGGATGATCTCTCTGGCTCAGATCTTTTTTAAGGTCGCTTATGAAAAAGTAATTCAGAATTAATTCTGTGTGTGTGTGTGTGTGTGTGTGTGTGTGTGTGTGTGTGTGTGTGTGTAAAATGTATATAGGGTGTGATTTGGTTTTTATCTTGCTTTGAATGAGTGCTCTGGGTTTTGTTGGTTTTGATAGTGGTTTGATTTATTTTTCATTTTCATTTTTCTTTTGTTTAGCCTTCTCCCTAATTTTGGCTAACTAAAATTGTGATTAATTAGAAGGCAATTTTCTTTGGAAGTAGGAGGCAATTTGCTATAAGCCAAAAATATTTCTGATTGGGCTAGCTCAGGTCAGGTGTCCATCCTTTTTTCCATCAGCTATTGTCAGGAGGGCAGGTGGTCAGCATTATGGTTGTTAGGGACCAACCTGTGAAAAAGTTGAATGTTTTTCATTGAAGAATGGATGGGCACAAATTTCAGTATATAAACCCACTCAAAATTTCAATACTTTATACAACAAATCAGTATAACTATTGATTAAATGTGCAAATGAAATATGTAACTACATTTCCAATGAAGAATTTAGCAAGAAAACTGTAACTTTTTATTTGATGTTATCATTTTCCACTTTTTTTTCTTGCAGACGAAAAATCAGCAAGCAGTTATTGAGGACTCTGAAAAGTTACTGATCATTTAAAAGGGATTTTCAATATACTTTGTGGAATCAAAGGATAAATGGAGGAATAAAAATTGATGAAGATGCTGACAATAGGGCTGAATTAGAAAGAAATCATGGCTGTTTGAGGACAATATAGAAGAAAACATGGTAGAAGATTCTGAGAAAACTAAAAAATATCAATGTGATCTCTTCTGCATCCTTGGGATTTTTAAAGTTCAATCTTTGAAGTAAGCAAAACTACCTATCTTCTTTTTTACTCCTTTCTCATTCATTTCCTCTCCTCTATAATTTTTCTTTTGTCAAAAGAAGTACTTTTGTTTTATTGATTTCATAGAGTACATGAACCCACAGTGTCCACTGTGGAAAGCTCTATGTCTAACACCTATATTTTAGCCAAAAGAACAATAAAATAATGTCTTTGCTCCCTTTTTCCTTTCTTTGAAGGCAATGCACACTGCAGGTTAAGTGATAACTCAACAGACTTTCCATCAGTCTGTGCAGTCACTGTGTACTACCTTTCACTATCCTCTGGCCATCTTTCTATTTATATATCAGAAAAGTAGTATTAATTATATGTAACCTCCTACTTAATAAATTATGGTGCAATGATATAAAATAATTGTATATGATTTATAAAAATAATGAAAGAGTCCTGTACATACTAACAAAAAATAAAAACCAGGATATACTGTCCAATAAAAATAAACCATAGTATTTTGCACTTATTTTACTACTTGGGGGTTGGATTTTTGAATCCATAAAGTAAATTTTAAAAATAACCAATTGGTGTTATATTTTCAACAATAAAGAAAAAAACTATTATAGTTCTTGTAAAAGTTGTGCAATTTTCTATAAAATATATTGAAAATCATACACAGTGATATTGCTATTTTTGGGAAATAAATAAAAATAAAATTTAAAAGTAGACTCTTAGTGATTTGAAATTTTTATTATATTTATATGTTTCAGGTTACAATAATATAAAATCATATATAGCACAATATGAATGAAATTCTTAAAAACATAGCCATATAATTAATTTATAACCACATGTTTTGAATTGCTATATGAAACATTTCAAAGGATTTTATGAATAAAACTAAAGGCCCAGTGCATGACATTCGTGTGCTGGGGGAGGGGGTCCCTCAGCCTGGCCTGTGCCCTCTCACAGTCCAGGACCCCTCGGGGGATGTCCAACTGCTGGCTTAGGCCCGCTTCCCACTGTGCTCGCCAGCTGTGAGCCTGGCTTCTGGCTGAGCTGTGGGAGCGTACTGATCACCAGGGGGCAGCTCCTGCATTGCGTGTCTGCCCCCGGGGTCAGTGCGCATCATAGCATCCAGTTGTTCTGTGGTTTGGTCTATTTGCATATTAGCCTATTATTATATAGGATAGAACTATAAGAGTATAACATATCATAAAAATAATCTGTATGTGAATTGTACTCCATTAATATTTTGGTTTATTCTTCCATTATCATAATCACTTTATGTTGTCTATTTTGCATTTTCCTTAATGAAAGCACTAGAAATTCAACTATTAGCTTGTTCCTTGGGAACATAGATTATTTCATTTGGAATAATACTGGTGATTTATCTAGTTTGGCATTCTCTGTTCTAAAAATAAATTTTTGGAGTTCATCCTTTCCTCTATAAATTCTATGATTTAGAATTTGTAAAAAAGACTAGAGATTTAACTTAGGCAAGAGTATACAATTGCTTGTGACATTTTCCCTCTCACGCCCAAAGGCAGTGGGATGGAATTTAGGTCTTTCTTTTTCATTTATATATTATACACAAGCTAATTCAATGTTCAAATGATAAAACGACAGCAAGCCTAAGAAATTCCATTGTTTAATCAGCCATCTCTTTCAGTAAAAGAAAAAATAAAGAGATTCTAGTCAATATTATTATTAGTATACTATGTTTTGTTTAATAGTTTTAGTAGCATTAATAACCAGAATTTGAAAACATATATGTAATACTCACTAGCAAATTTCCCATGAGTTACAATATAAAATTAATGTTGTTTTACTAAGGAGCTTTGAATCCACTGATCAGTTTCCTATATTCTTGCCCCTTTCCTGAATAAAACTAGCCTTTTATTTCTGAACTAGAAACCCAGTGCACAAATTCATGCACCAGTGGGGTCCCTCAACCTGGCTTGCGGGATCAGGACAAAACTGGCTTTTCCGACATCCCCCGAGGGGTCCTGAATTGTGAGAGGGTGTAGGCCAGGCCAAGGGACCCCACTGGTGCATGTTGGGGGTCAGGGAGAGATGCGGGAGGTTGGCCAGCCAGGGAGCGACCATGAGAGGGCTCCAGGGTGTGTCCGGCCCATCTCACTCAGTCCCAATTGGCTGGACCCCAGCAGCAAGCTAATCTACTGGTCAGAGTGTCTTCCCCCTGGTGGTCAGTGCACATCATAGTGAGTGATTGAGTAGCCTTAGCATATAACTAGCACATTATGATTTGATTGGTTGACCCAACAACCAGACGACTCGATGACCGGACAGTTAGCATATTAGGGTTTTATTATATAGGATGTTTTGAAGTATTCTAGTAATCAACAATGTGACTAACTGTAGAGGTTGTCCTAACCTGATAGTAATATCACAGAGGATTGAAAAATAGATACAATAAGGAAGGTGGCATCCTTAAACTGAAATTGGCCCAGTGAGACTGTCAGCACAACTTTTCTGAGAAATGTATATTTTTACCATAGTTATCTAGAGAACTAAAATGATTGGTTACTGTAAAATACCTCTGCCAGGGTTAAAGGAAAGAAGGGTTTAAAATCTTCCTCAGAGACAAACATCTAGTGAGTTGAAGAGTTAGGTTTGAACTCAAGCATTTTGGTTTGGAGCCTATACTCTTGCTAGTTATGTCATCTAGCTTTTTGATGAAGAAAGAGTATTCCTTTAGAGAAAATCCAGTTTCAAAGGTAGAAGGCAATGCCATTAATTCTCTGGAGCCTTTGAGGGAAGCTGAGAGCTAAATGGAAGCTTTGATGCTGCTAAAAAAGTGTTATCTTGTTTAGACTAGATCAAGTTCTGACAGTGCTGATCTGTAAAATTGTGTCTATTGTGATGTCTGGAATGAGAGAGCCACTCCAAGAGAATAACATGCATTCTAGGAAATCAGAAGGATATATTGGAGAAGGAGGAAAAAGAAACAAAGGAAGGTGAATGTGATCTAATGTACTATACTGGGAAGGGTTCTCAAAGTAGGGAAACCTCTATCTATGATTCTCTGCCTATAAAAAAACCCACAAAAACAGCATTTTAGATCAGATACTTGGCAGAGATCTTATTCTTTTGAGGATAAAAGTAAAATGTTGGTGCTGTGTATTGGTTTAATATCAAATCCACTTGTTTATGAATGAAGTAAAGCTATTTTAATCTACTTGTTTATGATAAAGAGAAAAAAGTTGCTTTAACATAAGTATGAATTGTGTCAGGACAGCATCATTTTACATCTGTTGTTGTTGATAAGCAGTCAGCAGTTCAACTGTGGAGGGGCCCTTCTGGGACTCATTGATAAAAACATATGTTAAGCTGCAACTATGGCAAGGGAACATTTAGACTATAGATACTGAGAGTGTGTGAAAAAGTATTTGTTTTGGTTTGGGCTTCTCATGATCTCCAAAAACCGGTTGGGGCATTAGCTGCTACCTTGGTAAGGGCTACTCTCTTATAGGCATTGGTAAAATACTGCACAGCTGCCCCAGGAAGGAAGGCAGCTTGCCTGCCAACATCAGTATTATTGTTCCCTAGCAATGTGCGCTAGCAACTGGAGACTTTTACTTTTGCTCTGGCAGCTAAAAATCAGCTCTCAGTTCCTCTCCTCTCTTCTGTGTGCCTTCTCATATAAAAAGGTACATCTTCTGTTAAATTTGAACATTATTTTCCTTCATTTCCCCTTTTTTTGGAGAATAGTGTGATTAATTTTTTGTTTGTTTGTTTAAAGTATGTTATTTCTTTATTTGGCTTATCAAGAGATATTATCCTGTATGCTGTTGGTTTGTAAAATTATTATTATTTTCACTGCAAACCCGTGCTAAATTATTTGCTGGCAAAGACAAAATCAGTAACTTACTATAACATCTGTTGCCTCCCCAAAAACAAAACTAAATAGTTGGTATATTACATGGAAAGACAAATTTCATTCAAATTCTTTTAAAGTGGCAGTTAAGAATTTGAATATTGTGCTCTTTTTAATTGATTAGATACAACATGATCCTTTATTCATATTGATTTGTGTTTTTTTTTGGTTTTTTTTTTGTTTTTATTGAGCAGGGTATAAAGGTGATTTCTTTCCTGGGTTCTTGTCCAGATGGAGTTGGAGAATGGAGCTCAGACAAAAGGTGGTAGGTGAGAAGTACAGAAACTTTATTGCAAGCAAATTCTACCTCTAACTCTAAATTTAAATTTCTAATTCTAAGACTCTATCTCTCCTGGCTAAGAAGAGACAGAAGGGTCCCCTAAAAAGGGTGGCTACTGCTCTCTTTGTCTTGAGGCATTATAAAGGCTAGAGCTCTTTGTCTCTTCATGACCATTTCTAATTGGACCCTTTCCCCACTTAGGACCCCCATGCTTTCCTCATTGGTCACTCTGAAAAGGCCAAAGCCCAAGTGGTGCCCCCCTTTTTCTTTTCCTTTATTTTGAAACATTATTCTATCCTCTGTGAAAATATATTTCCTTTTTCCTGATATACTGTGTCTTTTCTTTGTCCTTCACATATCCATCTTATCTGTTCAAGTTGGAGTTACTTTTGATCTATGTTATGGTACCTAACACTTTATCCTGCCAATCCTTGAGACTGAAACTGCTGGCTTCTCAGCTCAAAGAGTAAACTGGCTTCCTTTTATTTATTTTTTCTTTGCCAGAGATGTTTTATTACCTCTGTAGCTCTCGCCACTGCTCAGGCCAGAAATAACTCTGCCTTTGCTGTATGGCTGTTTTAATTGTTCAGGCCAAGATGCCTCTATCCTCTCTGGACTCCCTACCTTTCTGTCTTAAGCTAGTTAGTTAACCCTTTTCAACATGATAGCCATCGTCCAGCCAATGGCACCATGTATTAAAATATACTAAAGTAATAGAAATGGTTGGGCTGATGTGGCTCAGTGGTTGAGCATCGGCCCATGAACCAGGAGGTCATGGTTCAATTCCTAGTCAGAGCACATGCCTGGGTTGCAGGATCCTCAATCCCTAGTAGGGGACATGCAGAAGACAGCAATCTATGATTCTCTCTCATCATTGATGTTTCTATCACTCTCTCCCTCTCCTTTCCTCTCTCTGAAATTAATAAAAACATATTTTTTAAAGTAATGGAAATTATGTGTCTGTGTTATACCCAGAATTTGCCATGTAATAGGAGGTATACTCCTGTCTCCTCATTTCTTCACCCCATTTAAATGTGTATATTTCCACAGCACTCTTCTATCCTGCCCCTCCTAAATTCTGCCCTTAACTTCATTTCTTACAAAATGCATCAGCCTCCTAAAATGAGGGATCTGAGTATATCTTAATTCTAAAAGTATCCTTCTCTATTCCCTGGGATTAATTTCTATTGGAAAATATTGAAGAAGGCATTTACTGATAAGAAAATTTCTTCAATTTCATTAGTTGCCACATACTGTTAGGTCAGTTTTCCCTGCTTAACTTGGGAAATTGCATGCCTTGTAGATTTTGAAAGTTTGTTGTGCTATGAAAGGCTATGTCTATAATAGCCCTAGTTACATTAGATTTCAATGTCTTATATAACCTCTGGATTAGATGCTTTAAAGATTATGAACAAAAATAAAGAATATAGTAGAATAAATATTAAATAATAAATTTAATTTTAAGCATACTAAGATTGAGCTGTAATGAGATATCTGTGTAGAGGGTGTCCCATAAGTACTTACAGAAATGCAGTTAGAGCTCAGAAGAGAGAGAATGGCAAGAAAAACATAAATCAGAATCATCAGCCTAAAGATTTTGTCTCAAGGTAGAGGATTTACATGATTATCTAAAGCTCACATTGTCTATTGTTTTTTGGAGAGGCCAGTAAATAGCATTCCTTTTTCTATTCAAGTTATGAATAAATAGATAAATAAAATAGCAGACTCAGCAGACAAAACAGCAAGAGATCATTTTTATGACTGGTAAAGCTACATGGAAAGACACAGCTTGATTTAAGTGTCAAATGGGCCTGAGGTCTCCCTAAATATACCAAAGTCTGCACACAGTATCCCATTCAAGGAAAATGCAGACTCTGCAAAAAAAATACACTTCTATGTTTTCTATCGATTTAGTTGGAGCAGAAAAGGAGAATGGACTGAATTTCCTGAGCCCATGTGTATTCCCCAATTAGCTCATTTCAGAAATGCAGACCAATTGCTGTCATCCCTTCTCTTAGGATGGTAATTAACTGCTTTATATTATTTTGAGAAATGGATGGGGAAAAAGGAAGAAACCAGAATCTTATGGAAGGCTGTATAAATTTTAGAGCCAAAAAATCTCTGTAATGGCTCAGAAAAGTAATTCAATTAATTAAATACACACCAAAATCATACGTTACTCAAGATTGAAGGTTTCCCAATTTATTTGCAGTCAAATTG
The DNA here is from genome assembly GCA_025583905.1 of Ia io. NCBI lineage: Eukaryota > Metazoa > Chordata > Mammalia > Chiroptera > Vespertilionidae > Ia > Ia io. Next base: position 55,802,574 of record JAJQQW010000003.1, read on the forward strand.
TCCTATAAAGTCTGTTATACATTCTGCAATGAAATAAAGTGACATCTGAATTAAAAAAAAGAAATTGCTGAATTAAAAAAAAGAAATTCCAATCATATAGTCACGCTATCTATTAAGATGTTTCCTAGAGAAGAAATACATGTAAAAACAAAAACAAAAAACAAAATTGTCTTACAGGTTAAAGTTCAAAAATATTAAATGGCAAATAGTTAATCTGACATAAATCTACTAGTATCTTACATTTGTCTGTCAATAATACCAAAAAAAGAGAAATCATCCCAATTTCTTATATAGTTTTGTTTAAATTGAAGAGCTTTTCAAAACTCATGTAGAATTAGAGATCACTCAATAGCTTTTGTCTTTGAGTTTCTTACCCCAAAATTGTACTTCCTACAGGAGCTCACAAATTGAAGAAATTTGGAGTCTAGTTTTTTATTTCATGCAATTCAATTTGTTCAAAGAATTAATATAACACACAAGATTTTTTCAGCATTAATTGGTTCAATTAAATCATTTAAGTCAGTCTCTAAATTATGTATTCTAGAAAAAATTATATTCTAACAACATAGTGTTACAAAGACCTTTTTAAAAATATGTCACTAAAATTTCACAAAACACTACGGTTCAGCAATCTAACTGTTAACAGCCTCAGGAGTTAGGTCTTGGTTCTTGAGTTCAGCTAAGGATGAATTCAGAGCCAAGAACTTGGATCTAAGAAGTTTATTTAGAAAGTCACAGAAATAGTAGAAGTGAGTCATCTGGGCTGCATGGACTCAGGAAACAAGTCACAAAGGCAAAAGAAGAGTCAGTGGAGCTTAGGAGACAGGAAACAAAGGCTTGTGCCTGAGAGGAGGAGAAAGGCTCTAGGGTACTCCAGAGAGAGCCCGTCTGGTGAAAGAAGGAGGTGGGGAAAGGCATGGGCATGAGAGAGAGAGAGAGAGAGAGAGAGAGAGAGAGAGAGAGAGAGAGAAACAGAGAGAGAGACAGAGAGAGAAATATGAGAGAGAACCTGGGTTCTTTGTTGTAAGGGGTTTTGTATGTTTTCTAAAGGCAGGGATTTTAGGGGAGGATCTCAACAGAATATTCATCAACTTTCCAGGTGTGGTCTTTATTGATTGGTTGGTGCTAGGGTAGGGATCATTAATCAGTGCATCTGATCCTGTTGTCAGTCATGGCATCACTTCATCTGGTTTGGCTGCTTTACTGAGCCTGGATCTGAGACACAACTGAGGCCTAAATGTTATCTCTAGTTTGACCAAAACTCTGTCTCTGTACTCAACAGATCTATGGACAAAAGATAGCAGGTGAAAAGTACAGAAACTTTATTGCAAGCAAATACTACCTCTAAAACCTTAATTCTAAGTCTAAATCTCTGTCCCTCTTGGCACAGGGCGGCAGAGGGACCACCTAAGAAAGGTGTCCACTGCTTTCTTTGTCTGAAGTCTTGTATATTCTGGAGACCATCCTTGTCTACCATGGGACCTTAGCCCTGTAATCAGCTCCCATGACCCCCACATCCACTTTTCCTCCTTTGGTCATCTGATCTGTTTAGGTTGGAGTCACTTTTGATTTATCTTGTGGTTTTCTCCCAGTTGTGCTGGCAGAGATATTTTATCTTATAGCCTCCCAGCTACTCAGGTCATAGCTACTTTTGGTCTAACTTATGGTCACTTTAATTACTCAGGCCAGAGATACCCCTGTCCTTGGTTTATAGCTGTTTTATTGCTCAGGCCAGAAATATTTCCATCTGCCTGTGGCATTTCTCTATCTTCTGTACAAGTAAGATAAGAGCCTGGCATCTTTAAGTCTCCATCTATGTATTCCTCCCCTATGGAGCCTCCTCATTCCCTAAACCTTCCTAATTAAGCTAGCTAGCTAATCGTTTCAGTTGTCTCATGCCTATTCTATCATAACCACTTCCAACAGAGCTTCCAGCTAAGCATCCCCAGTTATTACTGCTGATAGTTTTACCAAATATTTTGCCTCATATTGCTAACTCATCTTAACTTAGGTTTTGGTATGGCAGAAACCTGCCCTAATTTACAATTCTTATTAATCCATCCATATTAAAAATAACAAAAATATTCATATATTCAGATGGAAAAGACCAAGAGAATTGGGTGGACTAATATTTGAAGCAGCTGTGTTTCTGGGATTTTTATTTTATACACTTAAACTATGTTATTAAACTTCACAATTTTGTTATTTCCATATCCTCCTACTGAATTGAAAGTTATGACAGGAAATTAATGACAGTCTTAAGCAATGTTTTTACTTTAAAGCCTATTTTATTTATTAAGTTACCTATATTAACTTTCCTTTTGTTTAATGTCAGTATTTTCTTGGTATAACTATTTTTCTACCTTTCACTGCTTTTCTCTGTGATTTAAGCAGCTTTGTTACAGACAGCATACAACTTTGGTTTTGAATTCAGGTGACATGTTCATCTTTCACTTAACAAAGTTCTATATTTATGTTAATGTATAAGTTTATGATTTTACTTTGTGTTTTCTATTTGTTCATATCTTTCTATGGCATTTTTTTTCATTGTAGACCCAAATAACAAACCTCAAGAGGAACTAATTTTAGTCTTACACCATCACTAAAACAGGCAGAAAATGAGGAAAAACAAAACAGCACCTGGCTGTTTTCAAGAAAGAATTGGCTTTATTTGAACAGAGAAGCTATAATGTTCTCCTCATAAACATAAGCAGTTCCAGAGAATGTCAACATTGCATAAAGTCACTTTGTGAATATGATGCACAAGACAAAAGACCATAGTAATGCCTGAATACATACAGAACTGAAAATAGCAACTCCAGGTATATAACAACTAGTTTTTGTTCCTTTTGTACTTAAAATATAGATGGCAAAATTCTTCTTCCTTTACCTTTATCACCAGAATATATATACATATATATATATGATTTTACATATAAGTGTTACAAGGAGAAAATGAATGGCAGGATGGGACAGATGTTGTCCATGGGTACAAACTTGCAACAAGCAGTAAATAAGTTTTAGAGATATAATGTACAGTATAGTGAATCTACTAGGAGATGACAATGTCATGTAATAATCATAAAATTTCATAATAGACTATGACTTCATTATCCCAACCATTAAAAAGAAATATTTATGTAATGTGATAAAGATGCCAATTATTGCTACAATGACAATCATTACAGTATGTAAATTTATCAAATTAACCTGTCATGCACCTTAAGTTTACACAAAGTTATATGTCAAATATATTTCAAGTAAAGCAAAACACAAAAAATCTTAGTGTTATTTTGGCATAGTGCATCACTGGTTTTAATTTTTTTTCTTATTGATTGATTAGAGAGAGAGAGAGGAAGGAAGAAAAAGAGAGAGAGAGAGAGAGAGAGAGAAAAGAGAGAGAGAGACATTGATTTGTTGTTCCATGTATTTAAGCATTCATTGGTTGCTTCTTGTATGTGCCCTGGGAAAAGACCAAATCTTGACATATTTGGATGATGCTTTAACCAACCAGGGCCCATGAATCACAGGTTTTAGATGGAAGCTTCTAGGCTGTGTCTCATCTCAGTTTTGATGTTGAAGCTGCTTTGACTTACTATTTTTTTTGTGTGTTTTTTTTTACTTTTTTTGTCATCCTTTAGATAGATTGAAAAATTTTATTCTTTCTACTTTTATTTTCTTTAATTGGGAATATATGTTTTTACTCTTCTAATAATTCCTTTAGAAATTTGAATATGTATTTGTTTTAAAGTCTAAATGTGATGCATATTTTATATTACAATTAACATGTTTTAAAGACATACTATTATTAAGATACTAGAGGCCCGGTGCACAAATTCATGCACGGGTGGAGTCCCTTGGCCTGGCCTGTGGGGGATCAGGCTGAACCGGCTCTCTGCCATCCCCCTAGGGGTCCCGAAGTGCGAGAGGGGACTCTGCAAAGTTGCTGTCGCTTGGCAGCTCTTGCAATGAGTGTCTGCCCCTAGTGGTCAGTGTACCTCATAGCTACTGGCGGTCACTTAGGCTTTTATATATATACTAGAAGCCTGGTGTATGAAATTCGTGCACGGAGGGGGGTTGTCCCTCAGCCCAGCCTGTACCCTCTCCAATCTGGGGCTCCTGGAGGGATGTCCGACGGCCCCTTTAGGCCCGATCCCCCAGAATCGGGCCTAAACAGGCAGTTGGACATCCCTGTCACAATCCAGGACTGCTGACTCCCAACTGCTTGCCTGCCTGCCTTCCTGTTTGTCCCTAACCACTTCTGCCTGCCAGCCTGACCACCCCCTAACCACTCCGCTGCCAGCCTGGTTGATGCTTAACTGCTCCCCTGCCAGCCTCTTTGCGCCTAACTTCCCTCCTCTGCCAGCCTGGTCACCCCTAACTGCCCTCTCCTGCAGGGTTGATCACCTCCAACTGCCCTCCCTTGCAAGCCTGGTCCCTCTCAACTGCCCTCCCTTGCAAGCCGGGTGCCTCCCAACTGCCCTCTCCTGTTGGCCATCTTGTAGTGGCCATCTTGTGTCCACATGGGGGCAGGATCTTTGACCACATGGGGGCAGACGTATTGTGTGTTGGAGTGATGGTCAATATGCATATTACTCTTTTATTAGATAGGATAGAGGCCTGGTACAGGGGTGGGGGCCAGCTGGTTTGCCCTGAAGGGTGTCCCGGATGAGGGTGGGGTTCCCTTGGGGCACGGGGTGGCCTGAGCGAGGGGCCTGTGGTGGTTTGCAGGCTGGCCACACCCCCTGGCGACCCAAGCGGAGGCCCTGGTATCTGGAATTTATTTTTCTTCTACAATTGAAACTTTGTACCTTAAGCGGATGAGCCCAGCCAGGGCGCTGCTCCTTCCAGGGCAGCAGCCATTTCTGTGGCAGTTAATTCACCTTCTACAATTGAAACTTTGTAACCTTAAGCGGATGAGCCCAGCCAGGGTGTATGGAAAGCTTTGCTTCCCCTGTTGCCGCTGGCAACCCTGGCTTACTCTCTCAAGCTCCGTTCTGCCCCCATTTCTGTTTGAATTTGTTTACCTTCTATAATTGAAACTTTGTAGCTTGAGTGGAGGCTTAGGCCTGCAACGGCTATAGAAAGCTTGGCTTGCTCTGTTACCTGGGAAACCTTGCTCTCTGTGGCTGTAGCCATCTTGGCTGGGGTTAATTTGCATACTCGCCCTGATTGGCTGGTGGGCGTGGCTTGGCTGGTGGGCATGGCTTATGTAGTGGAGTGATGGTTAATTTGCATATTACCATTTTATTAGAGAGGATCTATCTATCTATCTATATATATATATAGATTAGGGTTAATTTAATTTATTTTAGCCCACTTATTTAGATATTTTGTCACATTTAATGTATTTAATAATTAGATATACTTACTAGTAACTTTTACTCTTGTTTTTATTTATTCAAATATCTATATATATATAAAAGCCTAAGTGACCGTTATGGCCAGTCTACCAGTTGACCAGTTGCTATGACAAACACTGACCACTGGGGGGCAGACGCTCAATGCAGGAGCTGTCCCCTGGTGGTCAGTGTGCTCCAATAGTGGGAGTTCTGCTGGGCTCATGGCTGGCGAGTGTAGCTGAGGCAGCGTGAGTCTCTCCCGCCTCCGCGCCAGCACTACCAAGCTCTGATGGTGGTGACAGGTGCAGCGGGGCCAGATTGAGCAGGAGAGGCATGGCACCCAGCAAGGGTTTGGTTCCTCCCCTGCTGCCTGCCACTTGCACGTTACTACATTCCTTGGGGGATGTTGGACTGCCAGTTTCGAGCCAGGCCTGCTGGAATCGGGCCGAAACCGGCAGGCCGACATCCCCCAAGGGGTCCTGGATTGTAGGAAGGAACAGGCCAGGCTGAGGGACCTCACCAGTGCATGAATCCATGCACTGGGCCTTTGTTAAACTATAAGTTGAAAGTGATTTTGTTTCCATAGATTTTTATGAAGTATTTTCTGGCTTCTTCTGCTTTTTTTTAATGAAAAACAACCTATTAATCTACTAGTAATTGCTATTTCCTTCCAAGTAACCTGTTCTTTCTTTCTGATGACTTAAATGTTCTCCTAATTGTCTTAGGTATTCATCAGATTTACATAGGAGTTGACTTGTTTTTTTTCCAGTCTTGCTTGTTATTTGTTGTGCTTTCTGAATATGAGGATTGGTCCTATTCACCTCTTGAGAAAAATTTCAGATATCATCTCTTTAAATATTATCTCTCACTCATTCTCTTTCTTTTTTGCATTCTGAAAGGCCAAAGGGAAGTTTTCACATTATCACTATGGCCCTTACTCTTTTAATATATACTGTTCCCCTGATTCTTTATTTTTCTAGTTAATATTATTTCAGCAGCATCAATTTTGCTTTGAAAAATCTGTTATATTTTTTTGTTATCAAACTTTATGGGTTTTTCTAAACTTATTGATCAATTTTGATAATCTTTTATTTTTTTCCCAATTTTCCAAACTCTACTGTCAAGGCTGATCCTCCTTTATGCTTGCTATAATTTTAGTCTGGCTTAACTAGTATTGCTGAGTGCTGAACTTTATGTAAACTTAATGCACTGTAACTTGTTTGCTCCATCTCATGCCTTTGCTTAGTCCCTTGTGTTTAACTACAGTCTTTCTAGTTATTGCAATATTTAACACAGTTTGTTATTTTTCAAGGACCCCCGCCCGCCCCCCCACCCAGTAACTTTTAGTGCTCCTCTTCCTCGGTCAATAATCATATTTCCAAGGTCTCAGCACATGAACCTGAGCTCACCCATAGCTTCCTCGAAGCATTTCCAGCTTAGTCTTTGAACATTTCTCTACTGCAACAATTTCCTTCCCTATTAAAATATGCTCTTTTCCAATCAGATTTCTTATTATCTAAGTCCAATTATGTTTTTAATTTTGCTTCTCTTTATAGCTTATTAGATAAAGTATAAATATATTTTTCATTTCATCTCTATTTTCTTCTAATATTTTTAGTATGATATTATAGGGTCTCCCTCCCTATAGAAAGGGGCATCAGTAATGGTGGATATTTTTTAATTAGTAATTTGGTAATTTTTAAAGTTTTATTTATGTATTTTATATTTATCAGAGTGACATTGGTTAATAAAATCTATAGTCTTCAAGTGAACAGTTCTGATAGGTCATCTATATATTGCATTGTGTGTCCACCATCCAAAGTAAAATCTTTACCCTTTATTATCTCCCCATATCCCCAAAGTAAAATCTTTACCCTTTATTATCTCCCCACATCCCTCTGGTAACAACCATACTATTGTCTGTGTCTATGAGTTTTTGTTTGTTTCTTCATTGTATTTGTTAATTTGTTGTTTTCAGTTATATACCCCACATATGAGTTGAAATCATATGGTACTTGACTTTTTCTGTCTGACTTGTTTTGTTTAGTATGATAGTCTCAAGATGCATTCATGTTGTCTCACATGACAGTATTTTATTATTTTTTATAGCTGAATAGTATTCCATTGTAAAAACAAAAATATAAATGAGGCACTATCAAACAAAAAAACACAAAACAAAAAGAAAACATGCCAACTAAACAAAAAGTCAACCAACAGAATAGAAAATATTTGCAAACAACGGGGGTTAGTATCCAAAATATATAAAGAATTCATACAACTTGATGACAATAACAAAAAAGAATCCAATTTAAAAATGGGCTGAGGACTTGAACTGACACTTCTCCCAAGAAGAAATACAAATGGCCAACGGATACATAAAAAGATGTTCAACTCCACTAGATGTAAAGGAAATGCAAATAAAAACTATAGTGAGATAGCGCCAAACACCTGTTAGAATAGCTGGTGTTCAGATGACAAATACTAACAAGTGTTGGAGAGGCTGTGAAGAAAAAGAACCCTCATTCACAACTGATGAGAATGTAAACTGGAATAGGAACTAAGGAAAACAGCATGGAAGTTCCTTTAAAATCTAAGAGTAGAGTTACCAACTAAGAGAAGAGCAATCCCTGTTCTGAATATCTACCCAAAATATTTGAAAACATTTATTCACAAAGATATATACATCCCTCTATTCATTGCAACATTATTTATGGTGGCCAAGACATGGAAATAAGCAAAGTGTTTGATAGATGATTGGATAAAGATGTGGTACATATATACAATGAAATATAGTAATTTTAAAAGCAAATATTATTTTCCTTATAATTTGCTGGGATAAGGAAGTGATATCATGTAGCTCCTGATATCCTACTCTTTAAATCTATTATTTACTATCTTTTTTCATTTGAATTGAATGAGTTGTCTATGACTAATGATTACAGTACTTTTCAAAAAAGGGGAAAATATATAAAAAAATCATGATAATAAAGATAAACTTTATATCTCTTGCTTTATGTTTTATTATTTTCTTAAGATACATTAAGATTAAAACAAGTAAGTTTAAGCATCTGTTCCAGCAAACAAAAGCCCGGGGCCAGACAGCTTCACAGGGGAGTTTTACCAAACATTCAAGGAAGAACTAAAACCTATACTCCTCAGACTATTCCAAAAAATTCAAGAGGAAGGAAAACTTCCAAGCTCCTTCTATGAAGCCAGCATCACCCTAATACCAAAACCAGATAAAGACAACACAATGAAAGAGAATTACAGGCTGATATCCCTCATGAACATAGATGCCAAATTCCTCAACAAAATTCTAGCAAATCGGATCCAGAAGTACATCAGAAAGATCATACACCATGACCAAGTAGGATTTATCCCAGGGATGCAAGGATGGTACAATATCCGCAAATCAATAAACGTGATTCATCACATAAACAAACTGAGAGATAAAAAATACATAGTCATATCAATTGATGCAGAAAAAGCATTTGACAAAATCCAACACCCTTTCTTTTTTTTTTTTTTTTTTTTTTTAAATATATTTTATTGATTTTTCATATAGAGAGCTAGAAACATCGATGAGAGAGACACATCGACCAGCTGCCTCCCGCACACCCCCCACCGGGGATGCGCCCGCAACCAATGTACATGCCCTTGACCGGAATCGAACCTGGGACCCTTCAGTCCGCAGACCGACGCTCCATCCACTGAGCCAAACCGGTTTCGGCCCAACACCCTTTCTTGATAAAAACTCTCAGCAAGGTGGGAATAGAAGGATCATACCTCAACATAATAAAAGCCATATATGACAAACCCACAGCCAACATCATACTCAATGGGCAAAAACTAAAACCATTTCCCCTAAGTACAGGAACAAGACAGGGATGTCCACTCTCACCACTCCTGTTCGACATAGTACTGGAAGTATTAGTCATTGCGATTAGACAAGAAGAAATAAAAGGCATCCAAATTGGAAAAGAAGAAGTAAAACTTTCCTTATTCGCAGATGACATGATATTGTACATAAAAAACCCTAAAGACTTCATCAAAAAATTATTAGACTTAATAAATGAATTCAGCAATGAAGCAGGATACAAAATTAATGCCAAGAAATCTATGGCATTTCTATACACCAATAGTGAATTTACAGAATGAGAGACTAAAAAAGCAATCCCATTTACCATTGCACCAAAAAAATTAAGATACCTAGGAATAAACTTAACTAAGGAGGTAAAAGACCTATACTCGGAAAACTACAGGACACTGAAAAAAGAGATAGAGGAAGACATAAACAGATGGAAGAACATACCGTGTTCATGGATTGGTAGAATCAACATCATTAAAATGTCCATACTACCCAAAGCAATCTATAGATTCAATGCACTCCCCATTAAAATAGCAATGGCATATTTCATACACCTAGAAAAAACTCTCAAAAAATTCATCTGGAATAAAAAAAAACCCCAAATAGCTGCAACAATCCTGAGAAAGAACAAAGTAGGTGGGATCTCAATACCAGATTTCAAGCTGTATTACAAAGCCACTGTTCTCAAAACAGCCTGGTACTGGCATAAGAACAGACATATAGAATAAAATAGAGAACCCAGAAATCAACCCAAACCACTATGCTCAATTAATATTTGACAAAGGAGGCATGAACATACAATGGAGCCAAGACAGTCTCTTCAATAAATGGCGTTGGGAAAATTGGACAGATACATGCAAAAAAATGAAACTAGACCCCCAACTTACACCATACACAAAAATAAACTCAAAATGGATAAAGGACTTAAACATAAGACAGGAAACCATAAAAAATACTAGAGGAATTCACAGGCAGCAAAATCCCAGACATATGCTGAAGCAATTTCTTCACCGATACCGCTCCTAGGGCAATGGAAACTAAAGAGAAAATAAACAAATGGGACTACATCAAAATAAAAAGCTTTTGCACAGCAAAAGAAACCATCAACAAAACAACAAGAAAGCCCACTGTATGGGAGAACATATTTGCCAATGTTATCACCGATAAAGGTATAATCTCAAACATTTACAGAGAACTCATACAATTTAATAAAAGGAAGATAAATGATCCAATAAAAAAAAAAATGGGCAATGGACCTAAATAGATACTTTTTGAAAGAAGACAGAAGAAAGGCCAAGAGACATATGAAAACATTCTCAAAGTCACTAATTATCTGAGAGATGCAAATCAAAACAACAATGCGGTATTATCTCACATCTGTCAGAATGGCTATCATCAACAAATCAACAAGCGACAAGTGCTGGTGGGGATGTGGAGAAAAAGGAACCCTCATGCACTGCTGGTGGAAATGCAAACTGGTGCAGTCACTGTGGAGAACAGTATGGAGTTTCCTCAAAAAACTGAAAATGGAACTCCCATTTGACCTAGTGATCCCACTTCTAGGAATATATCCCAAGAAACTAGAAACACCAATCAGAAAGGATATATGCACCCCTATGTTCATAGCAGTACAATTCACTATAGCTAAGATTTGGAAACAGCCTAAATGCCCATCAGCAGATGAATAGATTAGAAAACTGTGGTACATCTACACAATGGAATACTATGCTGCTATAAAAAGGAAGGAATTCTTACCATTTGCAGCAGCATGGATGGAAACTGGAGAGCATTATGCTAAGTGAAATAAGCCAGGCAATGAATGAAAAATACCACATGATTTCACTCATTTATGGAAAATAAAGAACATTATAACTTGATGAACAAAAAGATAGATACAGAGGCAGTAAAGCATCAAACAGACTGTCAAATTACAGCAGGAAGGGTAGAGAGAGGTGGGGGAGATAAGAGATCAACCGAAGGTCATGTATACATGCATATAAGCACAACCAATGGACATAAGACCCTGGGGGCGGGGGTGGGATGAAGGCATGCGATAGGGGGTAGGGGAGGCTGAGGAAAGGTCAATGGGGAAAAAAAGGAGATATATGTACTACTACTTGTAATACTTTAAACAATAAAATAAAATTTAAAAAAAATGTAAGCATCTCTTAAAAGATACACTGAGGTATATTAAATATTTTTAAAATTTGAGCAAAAATCAATTCAAATTGGACAGAATGCAGTCTAACAGGTTGAAAGGAGCTCTGAGGAGCTGCATGAAATGAAAAACTTTTATATGCAGAAGAAAGCAGAAACAAGGAAGTTATACTAGGCAAAAAGCAGGTTAATTATTTTAGGGCTATTTGCTGGATTTTCTGCACTGAATTATGTTTGCATCTTAGATTGAAGTTTTGCTCATCTATAAGATAAATAGAAGTTTTTTAATTGCTTCTAAAATTGTGTGTGTAGATATATATGTCTGTATAAGAGATATAGATATATCTCATACAAATAGATACTAGTATTTATATACATGGGGGGGAAAGGAGATATATGTACTACTATTTGTAATACATATATGTACATATATACATACTAGAGACCCAGTGCACAACATTTGTGCACTGGGATGGGGGATCCCTCAGGCCGGCCTGCACCTTCTCGCAGTCTGGGACCCTTCAGGGGATAGCCGGCCGGCAGCTATCCTCTGAGGGGTCCTTAGCACTGCCTTGGAGGCAGGAGAGGCTCCCACCACCACTGCTGCACTCACCAGCTGTGAGCCCGGCTTCTGGCTGAGCGGGGCTCTCCCTGTGGGAGCACACTGACCACCAGGGTGTAGCTCCTGCGTTGAGCGTCTACCCCCTGGTGGTCAGTGCATGTCATAGCGACCAGTTGTTCTGCAGTTTGATCAATTTGCATATTAGCCTTTTCTTACATAGGATGTATGTATACATATATACATATTTATATGTATACATATAGATGTTTATATTAAGGCAATGCCTTTAGATAGTGACAATATAAAAGAGACATTTAGCGAAAGTAATGTTATGACACTACTTTTAACATATTTTAACCAGATTTTTAATGCCTTTAAGATGATCAGAATTTGCATGATAATCCTAAATGCAGAGTCATTTGGACAGATTTCTTCCTATCCCATTTTAACTTCAAGTCTTTAAACAATAAATTGGGGGAAATGTGTTCAATAGATGTTTTAAAATAAGCCTTATTGTATTTATTAATGAGGATTTCATACAAATTGACAAACTATAATCTCTTATGAGCAAAAAAAATAGACAGCTTCACATATTGATAAGCATAAAAACAATGCTTAACATTATTAACTAAACAAAAAAATGCTAAGACAAAATTGTGAATGGTCATTTATCAAATTTGGTCTTTTTTAATGAAAACATTAAAGGATAGCCAGGGTAAAGAAAACATTGTCAAACATTTTGAAAAAGAATATAATTGCTGTAACTTTAAAATATAAATTAGGCAGTTTTGATTCAGAACTATTGAGATATTTTTGCATTATTAAAGGTTTATATATATTTTTACAAAATTATTCAATATAATACATTTTAAACTGTTTAAACATCTAAAATATACTAAAATCTCTATAAAAAATATATGCATCTTTATTGCAAGATATGTGTCATTAAGTATGCATGATGTTGAGTGACTCATAATGGCCTGAAAAATTCATATAAGATAGTATTAAGTGAATCAATTAGGATAAGTAATATATATGCAATAGGTTTTAATTTTATAATCATCATACATGTACACACATACCCATACAATAAAGTAAATTCACAAGGAAATACAGTAACATATACCTTCATGATGATGTCTTGGTAAAGTGCTAAAGAGTGTTTTTTTATTTTTCACATTTTTTTTTATAATTTAATATCTATAAGTTGCTAAAAAAAAATGGCGCTAAGTAATCTACTAAAATAATCTCTTCTGCCATGTTCAATGATGCTAGAATATTACTTTCTTTTTCCAATGATGTTGATAAAATCATCAAATTATTGAAAATATACTTAATTCATGGATCAGGGTAACTTTTTTCTTTTCACCAGATCACTGAGAAAATATGTGTCTTTGTACATAATGTAATATGTTACATTGTGAAAATTATCTCAGACTATGCAAATAAAGGGAAGGTAACTTATTTTAGTTAGGCAAATACTTGTAAATGTCTAAGATCTATGTCACTGAATTTGGAATAATAGTAATTCAAACATGGATAAGATAGTCATTGGCACCCCAGATATGACAACTAATAATTCAGATGGTCCAAGTGATGCTGGAGAATGAAACTCCTCTGTTGTTTTGGGGGAGTGAGGTGGAGGTTCTTGGGGCACTGCTGAAATAAGCATTTTCAGAAGACCCCATGGGAGGATTGGATGTGGAAGATTTCAGTGGCATAGAATTACATTTCTCAGGATGTAATGTCCCATTTCCCACCAAGCCAGTCCTGAAAGACGAGCAGCTGGGAGTTGAGCAAAGCCAGAAACAAGGCTAGTGTCCAGAGTTTCCATTCCATGTGGCAGCTGGGTGTGACTCAGCATTCAAGTTATTTAAAGACCATTAGTCCATGTGTGTGGAGTCCATCATCGCCATACACCATGTGGGCACAGGGGAGAGCAACCCCCTGCCACAGGAGTCCCAAGAGGGAAAAGAGAGAGAGAGAGAGGAGCTTCTGTTGTTTGGAAGTTTAAATATTTAGGTTTGCGCTTGCAGTGGCCATGCCTGTTCTGGACACTGACTTGCTTTCAGGTGTGATTGACAAGCAAGCAGCTTCCCATGTCATTCAGACCTTACTGGGCATGAGTATAAACTGCCTCTCTCCAGTCCCTTCCCCCATTAATCAGCAGGGAACAGATTTGGAGAATGTTAAGTATAGCTTTTTAGTAAAGCTGTATAAATGGCATGCCTTTATTACTTGGTCTCCCCTTTACTCCTTTCCTATTAAATAATAACAAGGTTATTATGATGGCATCACAAGTACAGGTATGAATTTCACACAGAAATGAATAATCTATATATATATAAAAAGCCAGTGACCAGAACACTGTAATGACCCAAACGACAGGTCGCTATGATGCCCACTGTGGCCAGCGAACCTGCCCGATCAAGGGTGGGGTGGCAGCCAACCCCCCATGCCTCCCCAACCGGCCCCACCCCTGATTGCCCCCTTACCACATTAGGAGGCAGGGCCATCTGGCCAACCTCCTGCAGCCCATCCCCCTGGCCAGCTCTGCCCCTGATCAGCCCCCCCACCCAATTGGCTCATGGCCCCTCCCCCAATGGGGCCCCCCACTTTAATCAGGGAGAGGGCCAGCCAGCCAACCTCCTGTGGCCCCTCACCCCCAGCCATCCCCACCACCCCAATCTGGGGCAAGTCCAGTGGCTACTGCCCATAGCCCTTCCCCCCAGCTTGCCCCATCCCCGATCAGCACCCCCCACCAATCAAAGGTGGGGCTGGCCAGGCCACCACCCACAGCCCCTCCCCACAGCCAGCCCCACCCCCAATTGGCCTCCCCACCCCAATTAGCCTCCCCACCCCAATTGGTGGAACCTGCTGGCCAATCCCCTGCAACCCCTCCTCCCCAGCCGGCCTGGCTCTGATTGGGCCCTGATCAGGGCAGGCCGGCCAGCCAACCTCCTGCCATCTCCTCCTCCCAACAAGCCCGGCCCCAATCCGCCCCAATTGGGGCTGGGCCGGCTGGACCCCACCCATGCATGAATTCATGCACTGGGCCTCTAATATATCTATAATAATAAAAGGGTAATATGCTAATTCTACCGGACATCATTCCGGACGTCCCGGACGTCCTACCTGATGAAGCTGGGGCTGGAGGGAAGCCAGCCTGGGTCCCGGGTGCCTGTGGGTGGCCTGAGGGAAGCCAGCCCAGGTCCTGGGTTCTTACTGGCAGCTGGAGGAGGGAAACCCAGTTCCTGGTTGCCACAGGGAAGCCAGTGCCAGCATCCAGGGGAAGGAAGGCCTACTCTTGCATGAATTTGTGTGCACTGGGCCTCTAGTGTATCCATAAAAGGGCAAAGGTAAATACAGACATTCAAAGAAAAGAGATGCTATGTCAAATTGGTGAAATCTAGATGGGACTTATTAAGAATCAACTTAAATAAATTTTGAGGTATTTTATTTCTTCTTATAATATTTAAAAAATAATTAGGTAGAGAAAAAATGTAAGTTCTTCAAAGTGACTAATAAATGCTTTCAATGGTAGGATTATGGTTAAGTATACATAGTTGGATTTCTGACTTCTAAAATGACTGCATATTACTTTATACTACAGTTAATTATTTATTTTAAAATCTAATTTATGCTTGTTTAAAAAATTTTTAAATAAAGTGGTTCTAAAAATTAAATCCCCTTTTATTTCTTATTACTCTTCAGAGGTCCTTTTAATTTTTTTATTTAGTTTTATATGTATTTACATTTTATTTATATGTTGTTAATTATTTTTTAATTAACATATATTTTGACTAACTACATTTGAATAAATGATTTAACTTTTTAAAAAATCTACCCCGCACCCATTCACATGCACCTGTTATCATTTATGATATTTTGAAACAGATTAATGATAAAGTTTTACTGTATTTGTAGTATAAAAATATAAATATGTAGAGCTTAGTTATGGTCTGCCAATTATATCATTTTTTTCAACAAATTATCACTTGTAGGTAAACCATTTTACATGTGTATTATTGGTTTTGTGTACTCGTCAGTGATTTTTTCCTCCAACTCTCTGCCAGAAGTAATATCACCTTCTGAAATAATTTAATGCGTTAGGTCAGTGGTCAGCCACATGCGGCTCGCGAGCTGCGGTTTGCCGCTCTGTTGACTAAAGAGTTTGCCGACCACTGTGTTAGGTCAACAAAAGTTTCACGTGTGTGTGTGTGTGTGTGTGTGTGTGAGAGAGAGAGAGAGAGAGAGAGAGAGAGAGAGAGAGAGAGAGAGAGAAAGAGAGAGAGAGAGAGAGAAATTTCTCTCCTGGGCTGTGCTTCATCCAGTATAGCTGATTGGTTGATAAATACTGAGTGATATTGTGAGATGTATGATCTTCATGTTCCGTATTTTGTTTAATTGCCTCATGTTAGTGAAGCTTTCTGATAAAATGGGCAAAGGAGAAAAAAATTTGTTACCCAAATATCTAGAAAAGTCTTCCTTTTTTATGACTCTTCTACACATGTATTTCATACTCTATTCTTTCTCCTTCAATTACCCTATCCCTACTTTCAGATCATAATCTTGATTCATACATCATTAAGAAGATTGAAACAATTAGGAGATAACTTGCAGGAAATTTCCTTTTTTTAATACGATTTTACTGATTTGAAATCGAGAGGAAGGGAGAGGGATAGAAACACCAATTGGTATGCAGTACCCACAACCTGAGCATGTGCCTTAACCAGGACTCCAACCAGTAACCTTTTGGGTTGATGCTCAACCACTGAACCACACCAGCTGGGCTCAGGAAATTTCTTTGAGACTACATCTATCATCCTGAATATCAGCTCACATATTATTGATTTTCTTTCATTACTAAAGGTGTGTTGTCTGTGTTCCAAACAGAAGCTAAACACTCCATACTTGCCTATTATGCCTTAAATCCCATTCCATCTCAGGTTCTTAAAGATATTGCTCCATCTATTCTCCCATCTTTTTTTTTTTTTTTTTTTTTTTTTTTTATATCATCATCATTTCTTCCTCTCTTTCGTTCTCTCTTCTGGATCATTTTTGTCAGCATCCAAGCATGGTATTATCTCTCCAATCTCAAAGAAAAATTGGCGTGATCTCACTCTCCTTTCAGCTACTATCTCATTTTTCTTCTACTCTTTACAGCAAAACTTTGTTATATATATTTTTAAATTATTTATATTAACCTATTCTCTTTTAACCCTCTCCAATTAGGTTTCTCCACCCAATGCTTCGAGTGTATCATTTGATAAACTTCCTTTGTCAAATCAACAATGACTTCTTGTTATCAGATGCAATGAATTTACTTCAATATTCCTTTACTTGGAAACAGTAACATTTGACACAGAGGATTATTCTCTTCCTCTAATACTTTCTTCACTTGTCGTTATTACGTTCTTAGAATCTAGTTTTTCTACTACTTTTCTGGTGATTCCTTTAGCTGTCATAGTAAATGTGCTACAACTTATGTCTAAAAATGCTTTAGCACTTCTGCTGGGTTTTTATTTCACTGAGACTTTACTCAAAGTCTTCACTATGATCATATACACAGGGTGAGGCAAAAGTCGGTTTATAGTTGTTCATATGGAAAACAATACAAAAATTAATAAGTGATAATACAAGAATAAACTGTTTCATGTCCTCCTAACTGTTAACCTACTTTTGCCCCACCCTGTATAAGACATAACCTCCACTTCTGTCCTTAGTTTTCTGATCACTTGTCTTAATCCTCTTTTTATTGTATCAAGTACATTGATTTTTTCCTGTATTTTTAATATGCTATGTGTATTATAATTTCAAGACTTTTGCTCCATGTAGAAATCCTTGGAATGCTCTTATCCAGGACCTTTGTTGACTAGATCGCTCCCTTTATTACCTTATTCAGTAACCCACTCTCAGGGGGACCTTCTCCAGATAGCCTCTATCAAAAGTCAATACCCCTCTACCATGTTTATACTTTTTATTCCTTTAGCCTACTTTATTTGTTCTCCTCAACACTTATCAAGGTCTAAAATTCTCTATTTCTTATTTATTTATTTTATTCATCTCCACTATTGAAATGTAAGCTACATTAAAATAAAATTTAATTTATTTTATAATCTATATTTCTCCTTAGTACTTAGAACAATACATGAAACCTAATGGGTATTCAATAATACTTGAAAGGTTAAATAAATGAATGAGTAGATTAATAGGTTACTTCTATAAACGTTATACTTATAGATTGGGGAAAAAACCATCAAAATTTTGAAGAAAGTACTTAACTACCTTTTAATTTATTGTATTGGTGTGAAGAAGCAAAATATGTCTTTTTCTTCCTGATGTAAGGATTTTCTTCTAAATTTTGGATGATTTCAGGGCTTCAATCCTAAAATATTTTGTATGAGTGTAGGTTTTTCTTTGTTTATCTATTGACTGCCCTTAGTGATGGCCAATTTCAATCAAGAAACAACGGTCTTTTAACACTGATAACTAAAATACAATTTCTTAAAGATGTCCTTCCCTGTCAGTTCCTCTACTCCCCATTTCTAGAACCAATCCACGTGGTATAAAATCTGCACTTGTTTTCTCTTTTTCTTATACTTTCTCATCTATTTTCACTTTGTTTGTAGTTTTGTTCTCTAATACGACATTTTCTTAACTTTATGTCCCAATACTTATCACATATATGTGTCTTTAGGCTTTCTCTGAATATTTTACTTTATATAGCCTTTAGAATAGATCAAATATCATTGCTCTTTTTTTTTTTGAGTATATTGTGTGATAGTTGTGCTTTTTTAAAAGATCTTTTCTACTCCATACATTGTCTGTTTTCACAGTGATTCTTCATTGTGTCAGTCTTGCATATTAGATTTCCTCAATTGTCAAGTGATTCCTGGTTCTGTGTCCATAGTTGAGAATTAAGAACTTGAAAATCCATCAGAATCTCTGTGAGGTTAGGCAGGGCTTTGGATAGAAACATTTCTATAAGATTAATCTGGCTGGGCCCCTGACTAAAAAATCTCTGAAAATCATTATCTTATTAATTTCCTAAAGAGAAAATTTCATTGTCCTTCCCAGGCAAGCATGAGGATGTCTTAACCTCCTAAGGGGAGCTGAGCACACAGATGCTGGGCCCTCTCAATTTTCAATGTGCAGGTTTCCACTCAGATCTCTGCTTTCATCATGTATTACGACCATCAGTTGTGTTTATTGCCTCCAACAGGATGCCTTTGCAAACTCTCCAGAGAGTAAACCTACAGCCTGGATGCACCAAACAAGGAAATTTTAGCTCCAGTAATATCCACACTGTCAATATTAGCTGTGCCAAAATCCCTGTGGCTTTCTGGGATAATGTTGTGCAGTTGGGTTTGTTCCTAGGCATTTTTTTCTGCCAGCTTAAGTCTCAGTTTTTTAGTCTGATAAATCAGTTACCACTTGTGCACTTATCACCAGCGGCCAGCATTTTGTTTATGTTGCTTTTTCTCCTAACTCTGACCTTGTGAGCAAAATTGTGAATTTTGATCCCCAACATTTCACTCTGACTTTTATCTCTTTTGTCTTATAGTACTAGAATTTCAGGAAGTAGATAAAACCTATATATAATCAGCTACATTTTACCAACTGTTTGCATTACTAATAATCAGGAGACAAAATTCCCCCCACACACACACTCAAAAGAAAGCAGTGGTCTATAAAAGAAAGTGTAGGTAGTTGAAAATTGTATTTTAGAATCTGAGTTTAAATAATTAAATTTGCATTGTAATATACACTGAGTGGCCAGATTATTATGATCTCTGAACGCATAATAATCTGGCCACTCAGTGTATATCCTATATGATAAAAGCCTAGGTGGTGTCATGCCCTCATGCGATGTCATCACAAGATGGCCACCCTCACATCGTCACAAGATGGCTGGCAGGGGAGGGCAGTTGGGGGTGAGATCAGCCCAGCAGGGGAGGGCAGTTGTGGACAACCAGGCTGGCAGGGGAGGGCAGTTGGGTGCAACCAGGCTGGCAGGGGAGGGCAGTTGGAGGAGAGGGCAGTTGGGACTGATCAGGCCGACAGGGGAGGGCAGTTGGGGGTAATCAGGCCAGCAGGGGAGGGTATTTGGGGGCGATTGGGCTGGCAAGGGAGTGATCAGGCAGGCAGGAAGGAAGGCAGGCAAGTGGTTAGGAGCCAGCAGTCCCAGATTTTGAGAGGGATGTCCACAGGGATCAGGCCTAAACCGGCAGTCAGACATCTCCCAAAGGGTCCCAGATTGGAGGGGTCCAGCCAGCCTGGCCAGGGGGAGGGGACATGGGTGGTTGGCTAGCCTGCCTGCTGGTCGAACTCCTGGTTGAGGGGACAATTTGCATATTAGCCTTTTATTATATAGGATATACACTGAGTGGCCAAATTATTATGCATTCAGAGATCATAATAATCTGGCCACTCAGTGTATATTATTTATATTTGAACAAATGATATTGTCCTCTTTTTAAGGCATTATGGTAAATTTATGGAAATGTTTTACATTTTATTTAGCTAATATAAAAAAAAACAACCACAAAACCAATAAAACCTACAAATAAACAAAAACCTTAGTCTAGTTTATTTTTTAAAATCTTTATTATTGAGAGTATTACAGATATCTCCAATTTTCCCCCCATTGTCCCTCTCCACCTGGTTCCTGCACCAACCCAGGCCTTCACCACCCTATTGTCTGTGCCCATAGGTAATTCATATATGCATATAACATCTTTGGTTAATGTCTTCCCACCCCAACTTCTCCCTTCCCTCTGTCTATTCTATGTCTACCTGCCTCTAGTTCTATTTTATTTATTAGTTTATTGTGTTCATTAGATTCCTTGTTCATTTATTTTGATTTTTAGATTCAATTGTTGATAGATATGTATTTATTGTCATTTTATTGTTCATATTTTTATCTGTTTTTTCTTCTTCTTCTTCCTCTTTTTAAAGAATACCCTTCAACATTTCATGTAATGCAGGTTTGTTCATGATGAACTCCTTTAGTGTTTTCTTTTCTGAGAAACTCTTTATCTGGCCTTTAATTCTAAATGATAGCTTTGCTGGGTAGAGTAATCTTGATTATAGCTTGTTGCTGTTCATCACTTTGAATATTTCTTGCCACTCCTTTCCGGCCTACATAGTTTCTGTTCAGAAATTGGCTAATAGTCCTATGGGCACTCCCCTATAGGTAACTAACTGTTTTTCTCATGCTGCTTTTAAGATTCTCTCTTTGTCTTTAACTCTTGGAATTTTAATTATGATGTGCCTTGGTGTGGGCTTCTTTGGGTTCCTCTTGTTTGGAACTCTCTATGCTTTCTGGATTTATAAGTCTATTTATTTCAACATATAGGAGAAGTTTTCAGTCATTATTTATTCAAATAGATTTTCAATATCTTGTTTTCTCTCTTCTCCTTCTGTCACACCCATAATGCGAATGTTGGTATGTTTGAAGTTGTCCTGGAGGCTCCTTACACTATCTTAATATTTTTGGCTTCTTTTTTTCTTTTTGTTCTTCTGATTGGGTGTTTTTGCTTCCTCAGATTGCAAATCCTTAATTTGACTTTTGGAATTCTCAACTCTACTGTTGAGTCCTTATAAATTATTCTTTATTTTAGTTAGTGCATGCTGAATTTCTGGCTGGTCCTTTTTCATATCTTTGAAATTCTCACTATGATCTTTGAAAGTCTCACTAGGCCCCTAGAAGTTCCCACTAAGAACTTAAGATCTCATTAAGATCCTTGAACAACATTATAACCATTGTATCTATAACTCTGTATCTAGTAGTTTTCTTGCTTCTATTTCATTTAGCTCTTTTTCTGGAGATTGCTTCTGTTCTTTCATTTGTGATATGTTTCTTTGTCTCTGCATTTTGGCTTCTTCCCTGTGTTTATTTCTATGTATTGGGTAGAGCTGCTATGTCTCCTGGAATTGATAGAGTGGCCTTGTGGAGTAGGTGTCCTGTAGGAACAAGTGGCTCAGTCTCCCCAGTCACATGAGCTCAGTCTCCCCAGTCACCTGAGCTGGGCACTCCAAGTGCACCTCTGTGGGCTGTGTGCATAGTCTTATTGTAGTTGAGCCTTGATTGCTGTTGGCATCACTGGGAGGAATTGACCTCCTGACCAATTGACTGTGAGAACCAGCTGTGATCACAATGGAAGCACTGCTTGGCACGAGACACTCTATGGAGCTGGACTTGCTTCAGTGGGTTTTTGATGATCCCTGAGTCTGCCCCTTGAGTATGTCCCTTGTGGATGTGGAGAGTTGTAATCTGGTATGGTCTGAAGCTGTCTATTGTGTGCACTGGCTCTGGGGCATCCTGGGAGATGCAAAATTGGACACTGCCTGTGCCCTGCCTGGGGCCACTTGTCAGGAGCTACAAAGTGATCTGCAGATGTATGCTGCTTGCATTGGGCTTGGAAGTGCCCAGGCAAGGTCAAGCTGTGAAACAAGGCAGGATGGTGCTAGTGCCAGATCTTGGGCCTTATTTTTTTATACGTATGGGGCATGCTAAGTCCAGCTGCTACTTGTTTGAGAGATTTTAGGAAAGTCTGAAGCCTGAGCCAGGAAAGGCCATTCATATGGAAAAGCCACTGCAAACAGCTTGAGTGGGGCTATAAATTGGGTGGGGTGGGGTCTCAGGGAATCACCAGGGCTGAGCCAACAGTGTGATCCATGCTGATGGAAACTCAGATATGGCTGCCAGTCAGCTCTGCAATGAGGGAGGTCCCAGCATAGGAACAATGACCCCTGTGAGCACCCATGTCTGGGAGAAAGCCACCCCTGAATTCCTGTCCCAATGCCAGATAATCCAGTTCCTTCACATAGGTCCCTGGACTCCCCCACTCCCAAAGTCACTGCTTCAGTGCTGGAGCTTAGAGGAAATGAGTCTGGGTAAGTCTGTGCACCAGCTTTTTAAGAGGAACTGCCTGGGTCTAGAGCAGCCTCCATGTCACTTAGCCACAATCCCTGATGCTTTTTACAGCCTGAAGTTACAGGGACTTCTCTTCCCAGTTCTGGAACCCTGGGCTTGGGGTCTGGTGTGGGGCTGGGACCCCTTGCTCCTCACTGGAAGCCTCCACAGTGGGGATATCCCTCCCTATTAAAACCATGCCTCATGTGGGTGTCAAACCAGACTGTCGCTCATCCATCTCTCCTACCAGTCTCTTTGTGCTTTCTTCTTTACTTCTCTAGTTATAGGACTTCCATTTAGTCAGATTTCAGGTGGATCTGAATGATTGTGATTCTGTAATTTAGTCATAATTTTGATGTTGTGGGAGGTAGTGAGTACCGGCATTTACCAGTGCTGCCATCTTGATTCTCCCTTCCTAGTATGGTTTAGGAAAAAAATGGAAGCTGATAATTTAAGAAAATTTTTGGAAAATAATTTGTACTTGTTCCCCTCATAGCAAACATGGACCTTCATTTTATATTTTTGTATGATTTTTTTCCTTCCCTACTCAAAGAGTGAAATTAACGCCTACTTTATAGTACACTCAGTTATGGTATAAACTTACATAGTGTTTCATTTTGTAGCTTGGCTTTAATTTTGGGAATCAGTCCCATTAATGCATTAATGACAAGGCAGAATTCAAAAGTTTAATTCAGTGCCAAATGTTCTGACTGTGTTAAACCTAAGTTGGCAAATGATTTTCTTTATTACTGGGAACAATCTTTAACTGTTTTAATGAATGTGCATATGTAGCTGTGTAAAATTTCTTACCCCTAACCAAATTTGAATGCTGTTAGTGATAAGAACTTGTATTTAAATGACATCATCAGAAAATAATTATGTTCTTTTACTTCTATATCACATAAGTGCCAAAATGTGTTTTCAGATGTAGTAGTTCAGCTTACTATTTATGCTACATTAATATCATTATGAACAATGAAAGAAACAAAAATGTGAAGAAGGAAGAAAAAAGAACTCCAATTTCATGTTTTATATGAATTGTTATATGGCCCCGTCATAGGAAAGCTCATTTCAAGGTACATTGACACAAAGTCATTTTTATTTTGTCTTTAAAAAAATACTTCCCGGGTCAGTGTAGCTCAGTGGTTGAGAATTGACCTACAAACCAGGAGGTATTGGTTCACTTCCTGGTCAGGGCACATGCCCAGGTTGAGGGCTCGATCCCCAGTGTCGGGTATGCTGGAGGCATTGGATCAATGATTCTCTCTCATCATTGATGTTTCTCTCTCTCTCTCCCTCTTCCTTCCTTTCTGAAATCAATAAAAATATATATTTTTAAAAAACACGATTATATAATTGGCATAGAATATGTGCTAGTTTATTGAAAGTTAAAGTTAGGCTCATGAAAATGAATAATTTGTCCAAGATTATATGAAGAAAATATAGCTAGATTTGTATTAGATTAAAATTGTTTTTGATTAGTCCAAGGTTTTTTAGTAACATGTGAATAACCCTTATTACATATTTTAATGTAGACATCCTATATCTCTTAATTTGTAATATATGAAAGATAAGCTATGCTTTTAAAACCTTGAATATTCCCCAGGTTCCTAAATATTCACATTTACATGATTACCATTTTGATTTTTAATTATATAAGCTTTAATCACCAGCACGTTAAGCATTTAAAACAGGAAACACTTTTAAATGTTAAAAATGTAGAATTTTTTAACCTAGTGGTTTCAAAAATGTCATTGAACCATGTACTTTAAGTTTTATTTTCCTCTGCAGAACATCTACATTATTGCTATTGTGGAGTAGCTTAAAACACACCGAAAAAACAATTTCCTACTAGCAAAGTGACTACATTTATTTTCATTCTTTTTTTCTTTTTTAATATCTGTGATAGCAATGATACAACCAGGCTCCAGCAGAGGCTACAACATGGAGTTAGTCACATCTTCTGTTGTAAAAACAACTTCCTTAGGATCAAAAAGAAGCAGCCCAGCCTTGGGTTCTGATTTCTGTACATTTCTCCTGTTGAGAGGTATCTTTACCAAATAGCTGTGGCTCATAAGGGAACTGGGGGAAATACAGGACATTCATTTTAACACAAGCACTTAGCCTGATGCCCTTGACTAGCTCTGAATGACTGAGGAGTCACCAAATGGAGGAACTTTGCAATGTGAGTTATTAGGGAGGCTCCAGGGAAGAGCACCAGGGACAGAAACCATTTCGGTTTTACTGAAGTCCTTGCTTAGCTTCAAAATACTTTCCATCGTCTGGGTGAAAAATAGTTCAGAGTGAGTCAAGGAGAGGAGAGTCAATAAACAAACACAAAGTAAAAGGCTCAGTAAAGCCTTCCCAAGGTAGAGTGGGATAGAAAACCTCATATGTGTGCCAATATGACCCTTTGAGTCTCAGTGAAAAAATCTTTAACTTAGCTCAGCAATTCCATCAGTAGTGTGTGTTTGTGGTTTTTTTTTGTGTGTGTGTTTTTTTCTGACCACAAGTTACCGGACATAAATGCAGTGGAGTCCATCAAACATTCTTCAAAATACAGAACTGGCACATTTTTATAAAACTTCATTTTGCAGGTGGATTTAAAAAGGATGAACAGGAGTTGGCAGTAATCCTTCTGTGCTGCAATAAAACGCATAAACAGGTAAAGGGAAAACACTTCAGTGTGTGATTAAAATGGAATCATTGCTGCTCTCTTGATTATTTAATGGCTTGTACAACATAAATTATTTTAACTGATTCACATTTGGTTACTTTTGAAATTCTAATTCATTGCTTTGGATTAGAGAGACCGAGAAGACTTTAATATACTGGCTTTGCTTTAGTTCTACCCTTTCTTGTTGTCATCTTTCATATGTATATTAGAGGCCCAGTGCACGAAATTCATGCACTGGGAGGTATCCCTCAGCCCAGCCTGCACCCTCTCCAATCTGGGACCCCTCGGGGGATGTCCCCTGCAGGATCGGGCCTAAACCGGCAGTCGGACATCTCTCTCACAATCCGGGGCTGCTGGCTCCTAACTGCTCTCCTGCCTGCCTGCCTAATTGCCCCTAACCACTTCTGCCTGCCAGCCTGATCACCCCCTAACCAATCCCCTGCTGGCCTGATTGATGCCTAACTGCTCCCCTGCTGGCCCGATCACCCCCAAATGCCCTCCCCTGCTGGCCTGGTCACCCCAAACTGCCCTCCCCTGCAGGCCTGGTCCCCCCTAACTGCCCTCCCCTGGTGCCATGGTCACCCTGGTGGAAGCCACATGAAGCAGCAGCCAAGACCCACCCCACTCAGTGGGGCTGAGGGAACTCTGGGGAAGCCGTATGGAGCAGCAGCTGGGACTTGACCCCTGGCAGGGCTGAGGGAACTCCAGACAAATGCACAGAGCAGCCGGCCCGTGCACCTGCCCTGCCCCTGCTGTGTGCACCGCCATCTTGTGAAGGCATTACGGTGTGAGGGTTAGTTTGCATATTACCTCTTTATTATGTAGGATATAATTATGGTTTTCCAAAAATTTTCCTCCTTTTCTCACCATTTTTTTATCTGAACAATACAAAATATTGAAAACAGTGTTTGCATTGACTTAATTGGTCAAAGTATTTACCTCCAATATCCATTTTATTTTTTTCATGACCTATTAAATTTCCAAAATTTATTTTTATTGTTTGACACTATTACAAATATCCCCATTTCCCCCAACTTTGCCCACCTCCACCCAGCCCCCACCCCGCCTTCCCCTCTAGCCATCACCACAGAGTTGTCTGTGTCTAAATGGAGGAATAAAATTTGTAGACATCAAGAATCAGTTACAAATAACTGATTCAAAGACACTTATTGTCAAGGCTACAACCACAAATGTTTTAATGGGGAGCAGAGTTTGTTACCCTAAAATTTGCTTCTTTTGGATATTGATTATTTTAAGCTGGTTAGTTTTGAGAAACAAAAGACTGGGGAGAAACCTTTGACCTTCCTCCTAATTGCCTAAAACATTTAGGTAGATAGCCTGCTCCAGGAAGGGAGCCATTGTCATAGATACCTAGAGTGTAATATGACCTAAGTGTGATAGTCAGGGAGGCTCTCTAGCAAGGCTCATTTGTTCAAAGTCCCCTATGTGTCTCATTGTTAAAGATGACCCACCAAACATTTATTCATTAAATATCTGTTTTCCTATCTCCATGTGAATAGCCTTCTTGCCCTTGAAGTTTCAAACCATAAATCCTGCCCCTTCCACTCCCCTTTTACCCGTAGTTCAAAATGGCACATTAACCTCAGCTGCCCAGTTTGTTCTTGGGTCCCATGTTCTTAATAAATCCTGTATGTACATTAGTGAATAGAATATATTTTGGTCATTTCCTCCTACCAATCTGTCTCACATTAATTTGATCATTAGTCCAGCCAGCAGAACTTAGAAAGGTGGAAGGAAAATTTATTTTTCTGCCCCCAGTTTCTATTATAAATGTTTGCAATATCCCATAATTAACTATAATATTTATCTATTAACTATAAAGTTGTGCTTTATTGATGTAGCTTAATTCCAGTATTTCTTACATTCTTGTTAGGGTAACAGAGGTTATATTTCAATAACTCTTAAACTTCCTGGGTGCTTGTTCCAGATCAATAAAATATTCTAGGCTAGAATTATTATAAATACCAGTTCTACTTCCTTTTGAGTGATAGAAAAGAAAATTCACAGTGTTTAATAAATCAGTGTTAATTATTCTCTGTAAATATGCCTATTTTGTAATACATTGGAACAAAGTATTAGAAAAGCTCATTTCAAATGTTTATTATGATCAGAAAAAATTTCTTGCTCTTAGAAAGACTTTTAGCAAGACTCCAATGGAAAGAAAATATTGCCCTCTCTCACAGTTCTTTTAGTTATGATTTAATTAAGGGGAAATGCCATATTTTCCCTCGGGGTTTTCCATTGGTTTTGTTGTTATTATTGATTGTTTTTTATGTTTCTGTGACTTGCTATTTTATGACTTTAGGCATGGTGACTCTTGTTAATTCAAAATAGTACTGCTTGGGTAAGTTGGATGAACAAAGTGACTCATTGAAGTGAAAAATGTTCATGTCCTGTTTGATGCTTTTGAAATTTTCTATGTCACAATGGACATATTTTCCCAAGGACATATATTCCCACTATCAGTAAGTTGTTTTCCCATATCTGCCAACTGATTCTTTAGACACAACTCTCTTTATGGTGCTTTTTCAAAATGTTTTGCCAAGTTCAGTTGAATCTTGTTAAACAAACCTCTTACACTTTTTAATAGCAACCACCCAATTGTTTTTTAAGAGTAAAAAAAAACAACTAATAGCTCAGTTGATGTATTCAGATATTCTTAAGCAAAAAATCTGTACTTTCTTTGTGACCATGTGAATTCACTCATCAAATTATTCCACTTGAAAAAACAAGTGATATATCATAAGATTTTTCTTTCTTCCATTTAAAAAAAATTATACCTTAGAGATCTAAGTCAATTTTCTTTTAAGTTTTTAATCTTTAGGAAAATACACTTTAATTCCTATGATAAAGTGTTTTATTTATTGTGCTTTTTATTGATGTTATACATGTTTTATTATATAGGAGAAAGTATATGATATATTTACTGCCTACTCAACAGCAGAAACCATGAATTATTTTAAGTATATATTCTCATAAAATGCTAAGGACATAATTATAGTATATCAGTTTATTTAATAATTAGGAGTTGGAAATATTGAATATGTAAGCCAAATTTCCAAAGCCATAAATATCAGGGATAGATTTTTTTCAAGTTTACATAATTGTCAAAATTATATTATTTTCTTGAGTTCCTATCACTGTGGTGCAATACATATAAAACTGTAGATAAAAAAGAGTTTCTTGGGAAAGTAGCTTCATAGAATTATTTGATCATAGATTCTTAACTGGGTAGGTCATGGTGGGTAGTCACCCCCAAGACTATAACTTTTTAGTGAGAGGTTTATAAGCCCTGTCTATTGTTCTTGTGCATCTAGGTTAACACACCTTTGAAATACCAGAAGTAATAACTGTCATGTGACAACCCTCAAGAGAGCACATTGTCTTAAATATCCTGTAATCTAATCACTGCTTTGCTTTCTTACACCTTCATATAGTCTTTCTTACATTTCCTTCTTAATTTGTAATGCATACAACAAACTACAACATTGCCATTCTCCAGAGCATCTTAGATCTAACTTTTGGGCAATTGTCATCAGTTTTGGCTCAAATAAATCCATGCATTTTTTTTTTTTTTTTACAAGTTTGAATGTTTCTTATGTTGACAATACTAAGCATGAAATTATTATATAAGAACATTTCCTGAGCTCCAAGACTCAATGAAAGATAAATGCTTCGTGGTGATATTGAGAAGTGATGTGCTTTCTAATGAAATACCTTTCTCAGCTTAGATAAAAATGAGAAACTCTTTTCATTGAAATCTCATTTCAACATATTCTTCTTATGACAAATTACCACAAAGAAAACACACACACAAGTAGGCACAGAAAATAAAGCATTTGAACAAAACAGAATTCAATTTCCAAGGAAACAAAAAGTTAATCTAAGAATAATAATTAAAACAGATAGAGTGGATCCTCTTTTTTCATACATTCTGTATTTGAGAATTCCCCTTTCAGCTAAAATTTCTGTTTGATCTCCCAGATCAATACCTGTGATGCTTTTCTGATCCTTTGGGGACATACACAGAGAGGTAAAACATTTGACTTTACTGACACACACGTTCCTGGCTGATGTCCACAAGTGATGCCCCACCTTCTTATTTTAGCTCTCATAGTATAAACTGTCTTTTCTGTGTCTATTTAATACCTGATTTTTTTTTTGTGTGTGTGTGTGATTCATGTTGATAATTTTACTGTTTACAAAGGCCTCAAACACAGTGCTGAAGTGTTGTCTAGTGTCTTCTTGAGGCAAAGGGGCTCTGATATGCCTTTTGGAGAAAAGACCTTTTAGATAAGCTTAATACAAGCATGAGCTATAGTGTATTGGCTGTTAGTTCAATGTTAATAAATCAATTATATATTAAACTAGAGGCCCTGTGCATGAAAATCCATGCACTGGATGGGGGGGTCCCTCAGCCAGGCCTGCCCCTTCTCACAGTCTGGGAGCCCTCAGGGGCGGGAGGTGACCCAGCAATCAGGGGAAGGCAATGTCCCCATAACACCTCTGCTGCTGCCACTGCCGGCAGCTCAAGCCTTAGCCAGCCCTGGTTACCTGAGCCTCAGGTGGCCCTGGGCAGCTAGGAAGCCACCATCAAAGGCTTGCCTATGCCTTGGGCCAGCCTTG
Source organism: Ia io (assembly GCA_025583905.1). Lineage (NCBI taxonomy): Eukaryota > Metazoa > Chordata > Mammalia > Chiroptera > Vespertilionidae > Ia > Ia io. The sequence continues at coordinate 55,832,748 of JAJQQW010000003.1, forward strand.
GGTGGCTGCGGGGCTGAGGGGACTGGGCGCTGCCATCTTGTGGCTATGGGTGCCACCATCTTTGAGGGTATGGCAGTCAATTAGCATATTCCTTCCTTATTGGCTATGGGTGCTGCCATCTTTGAGGGTGTGACAGTCAATTAGCATATTTCCTCCTTATTGGCTGTGCGCGCCACCATCTTTGCGATGGCATGAGTGTCAATTAGCATATTCCCTCTTTATTAGATAGGATAAGATATCTTTAAAAGAAATACACATAAAACAAAGTTATGTATTGATCTGCTAATAAACATGTTATGACCAGCCTGGCTTGTGTGGTTCAGTGGTTGAGCATCACAGTTCAATTCCTGATCAGGGCACATGCCAGAGTTTTGGGCTTAATCCCCAGTAGGGGGCGTGGAGGAGGCAGCTGATCAATGATTCTCTCTCATTATTGATATTTCTATCTCTCACTCCCTCTCCTTTTCTCTCTGAAATCAATAAAAATATATATTTTTTAAAAATGTTATGACCAGAAGCTTGAAGGAGCCTAATTCCATATTTTTCTTAGGAACAATGGTCTGGTGTTCTCTAATTCAGCTTTTTTTTGTCTGTTTCATTTTTTTACTTTTTTATTGAATTTAGTGGGGGTGACAGTTGATAAAATTATATAGGTTTCAGGTGTACAATTCCATAATACATCATCTGTATATTGTATTGTGTGTTCACCACTCCAAGTCAAGTCTCCTTCCACCACCATTTATCCCCCCTATAATCTTTTCTATATCACCCCACCCCCCTGCTAATTCAGTTTTTGCAGTGACTTTAAAACATAACTACTGGGAATAACAAAAAATTACTATAGTTGGCATTTTTTTTCAAAACTCAAGAGTAGATAAACCTAGGTTTAAATATACTAACAAAGACGATAACTGAGATTATGGATCTCCCCAGTCCCAAAACAAACACATTCTCTCAGTTGTAACAGAGTCTAGAGTAAGAAAACACCACCCTAGTGAAAAGGAAAGAAAAAGGTCAGCAGAATATAAATAAGTAAAATTTCAATTCAGATCAGTGACTTAATAATGATATCATGAACTTATACACTGTGTCCTCTCTTCTATTTTCTTTCCCCTTCATGCTCTATCCTTTCTATCTCCCAAAAAAAAACTGAATTAGAGAACACCAGACCATTGTTCCTAAGAAAAATATGGAATTAGGCTCCTTCAAGCTTCTGGTCATAACATTTTTAAAAAATATATATTTTTATTGATTTCAGAGAGAAAAAGGAGAGGGAGTGAGAGATAGAAATATCAATAATGAGAGAGAATCATTGATCAGTATTTATCAGAATTTGTTGATTATTTTTTATAATATTGTTTTTTTCCTTTGTAATTTCTCTGCCTTACTGTATATAAGCTAGCCTTTATTATTTCACACACATATTATTGAAATAGCCTTTTTTCTTTCTTTTTTTTCTTTTTAAAGTGTTAACGATCATTTATTCTTACTTGTTAAAAAAACACACACACATTCATACTAATGTCAACCTTTAAGAATAAACTTTGGAATATTTAAAAGAACATGTTTGGAAAAGTGAATCACATTTTTCATTGCCAGAATTATGCTTTGTTCTTGGCAGAATCATCTTTGTTCCTTCTTTTTACGTCCCCATGATAAACCATGGCCATATTGACTTGAGTGGCAGTCAATGGATCTCGAAGAAAGTCAAGGTCTTCCTCAAGAGAATCCAGATCCTTTGTGGCAGTGGTTGAATTCTTTTCTAACGATGCCTGAGCTTCATCAAGATCATACTCAAGCATTACATTCATGAACTCCCTAACCACAGACACACTCTATCGGTAGGAGGAGCTGAAGCTTGGCGGTACAGGTTATCTGCCAGTAAGAATCTGGCCTCCATTGAATTGGTGGACTCCTCCTCCTCCTTCCTTCTTCTTCTGCATGTAGTTCAGATTTTCAACAGTCTGCTTAATTTCAGGAATCTGACCCTTTAGCCACCTCCTTTTCTTTTGAGCAAGGTTGAGTTCCATAAACTTATACTCTGGTCCTGTTCCTCCAACTTCTTTAGCACTGTATCCACAGTCTCATTTCCAGGCTGTTTCATGTAGGAATCCACATCTTCCACAAACACGGCCTCAGGAATCCCCAGGTGGAGCCACCTCCGCCCCTTCCCTGAAACGAGTTCTCCTAAGCCATAGCCATCTCTAGCCACCGCCATCTTCCCTTTAAACCTTTCTATTAGGCAATCGCTCAAGAATGTATAGCCTTTTTTCTTTAATATACAATTAAAATATCATTCTTCATCCCATCTTAAGTTATTTATTATTGTGGGTAAGAAATGTAAACATCTTGAATATGATTTTTGAGGCTATATAAAAATGTCTAATATGTGCAGGTCTACACTTTGTAAAATGCCACTTTGTACTAGTATATGTTACCAATTTGATAAGAAACCACAATGAGTTATCACTGCCTGCAGAATGATCTCCAGATCTGTAGAACAGGGTGTCAAGTACAGAATTAATTGTGTCCTTGATGATGACAAACCAGATTCTTCAAATGCTTGCCTGTTCTCTCTGGAAACTCCTATGCTGTATCATTGGTGGATTGCCAGGAACTCAATCATGAAATATTAACAAAAACATAAGTCAAAATTGAAAATTTAGTTTTTTATCAGGAAATTTCATAGTTTATTTCATGTCTCATCTTGCAAACTGAGTCACTGCAAGTGAAAAACATATGCTGCCATGAGATTCACTAAAACCCAAGTCATATAACCAGCAGAAGAGATGTATATCAAAAGTCCAGTTCCCATTGGCTGTGATTAGCCTGTTTGCTCATTTTTTCCAGGTAGAGACAGAATGTTGTGATTTATGATAGCCACATCTTTCATGAACTATTACAATTTTTCCCCATTTGATCTGTAAGGAAGCTGAGTCAAACTTGTATTCATTTTAAAAATTTGGAAACTCAGGTTTAGATGTGTTTAGTGACATCAATCGTAAGAGGAAACTCAGCTCAATTGTACCAAGCTTGTTTTCAAAAGGAGTGAGTAGCATGTTTAGAAGCCTAGTGGTAAAATGAAAAAACACATGACCCCAGACAATTTTACAGATCACACAGTGTCATGAAAAACATGTACTTGAAGTTGAACTTTTCTCACTCTTTGCTCTCATCAGCAGGCAGTTTTATATTATTAAAAATGCAATCTGTCTTGAATACTAAAACCTAATTTTCTTTATAATAAACACAAAATATGCATGCAGTGTTTTGCATTTATATTTATTTTACTTAGTTCTTAAAGGATTTTTAGCCTTAATAATCCTGGTGCATTACTCAACTGTTTGGTAATATCAAGGTTACTATTTCCTTTCCATGCTCAATGCAATTTTCAGTAAAAACATTAAATTTCTGATTTTTTTTAAATATGTTTCTTTTTATGTGGTACAACAAGCTCATGCAAACAAATTTTTAAAAATTAAAATCAGTTATAATATTGTTCTGAGTATATTTTGCAAAAATGAATGTCTATTTAATTATTGAAAATATTGTAAATAAAGCATAAAAAATGAGAACACTTCCAATTATATTATTAATTAGCATAGGTATAATTTATAAACAGTAATTAAAGGTCATAAATAGCAAAATATGAATATGGCTTTTGGTTCCATTTGGTAAAAATATTTTAAATGTTAATTTTTTTGTTTCAAAATTATTTTGAAAGAAATTCCTATTAACACTTCATATTTTATGCCATTTAAATTTCACAACAGGAATTTTATTTTTATTTAAGTTGTGATTCTTCAAATATACGTACTAACTTAGTGCAATTTGGTAAGGTATCACTATTTCCACTCTCTCATTTATCAAATAATCTGATCTCCCTATCTATACTTGTTTTCCCCCAAATTAAAACCCTCCTTATTTTTATTAGAGCTATGCTCCATGCAACATGACAAGGTTATAATAGTTATTATTCACCATTAAACCAAACGGACCCTACTTCTGTATCACCTTTTATGACCTTGTCACCGAAATCACGCAGTCTTACTCTTTTAGTGCAGGCAGTCATGGAGGTCCACCCTGACTCATGAGAAGACATGGATTATTGTCCTTGATAGAAGGGTAGTAAGAGCCTTACAGTTCATGTGGGATGGAGAATACAACCACTTTTGGAAAATACATTTCCCTGCAGCTGTCTTTCTACTAAATGGGACCATATTGATCAAATATAATGAAAGAAAGGTTTTCAAATGTTGTTGTTGTTTTTTTTTTTGTATATAGTTCTTTGTAACTAGCTTTTGGACTATAGTATATTTTATTTCCTTGTTCTCTCATTGCATTTTTCTTTTCTGCAGGCCTGTAACTTTCAAACCTTTTGTACCGTAGTGAATTAAATTAGAAATTATTACATATTTGAAAGTTAAACATGATTATTTTAAAAACTACCAATCAGAATATAACTCCCCAAAATTTTACTGTTCATGTGATTAAATCAATTCAGTCTCTAAGTTTTCAATGTTTTGCCATGTTTAGGATAATCCATATTTCACTGCAAACTGTTTTCTTGACATTAATTACTTTATGTTCTTTTGACAGGTGTGGTTACAATATATACAAAAAACATATGATTATTAACATTAAATATACATAAGTGTATTCTCTAATCAATCTCCTAAAGCAGTGATGGGCAACCTTTTGAGCTTGGTGTGTCAAACTTCACCAAAAAACTGAGCATAACTCGGGTAGTGTGTCACTTTGAGGAAAAAACATTATTTCGCAAATGTTTCATCCTCAGGAGCAGCAAATGTTTCATCCTCGGCATGCGGCCGCCTCAGCGGCCGCGTGTCATCAGAAATGGCTACGCGTGTCAGTGCTGACATGCGTGTCATAGGTTCGCCATCACTGAAAGTGACACATTATTAAAATAAAGTACTGATAGACTAAACTAGTTCCCAAATATTGCCTAGGTAATTCATAGCAGAAAAAAATTAATTGACCAATGATTGTGTTTACAGGGTCTGTGCTGCATGCTATAACGTAAATAATGTATAAAATACCCTTTCTTCTTTGCTTCCTTCCTTCCTTTCTCCTTTCCTTCCTTCCTTCCAATCCTTTCTTCCTCCTCCCTCTTTTTTCTTTCTTTCCTTCTTAAATTCAACAAATACTCTCTGCTTCATATTATGTGCTAGGTATTCTTGACACTGAGGATGTAATGATGCATAATATACACAACATTCCCTGTTCAAATAAAATAGAGTATATACATTTTGATGGGGGTACATACAAATTACAATATATATATACTAGAGGACCGGTGCATGAAAATTCATGCACTGGGTGGGGGTGGTCCCTCAGCTCAGCCTTCGCCCTCTCACAGTCCAGGAGCTCTCAGGGGCAGGTGGCAACCTGGCAATCAGGGGAAGGCGACTACCCATCACACTTCTGCTGCTGCCACTGCCAGCAGTGCAAGCCTCAGGTGGCCCTGGGTGGCTGGGCAACCGCCATCTGAGGCTTGCCTGTGCCTTGGGTCAGCCCTGGGCAGCTGGGGGCTGAGGGGACTGGGTGCTGCCATCTTGTGGCTTTGGGCACTGCCATCTTTGAGGGTGTGACAGTCAATTAGCATATTCCCTCCTTATTGGCTATGGGTGCTGCCATATTTGCAATGGTATGAGGGTCAATTAGCATATTCTCTCTTTATTAGATAGGATGGTGTCTCTCCAAAAAATTCCAATGGGTTAAATCTGAAAAAACAAAACATTGGAATTAATAATTATTCAAAGTGTGTATACATTTTTTGTGACATATACACTGAGTGGCCAGATTATTATGATCTCTGAATGCATAATAACTTGGCCACTCGGTATATATCCTATATAATAAAAAGCTAATATGTGAATTGTCCCCTAGACCAGGAGTTCGACCAGCAGGCAGGCTGGCCAACCGCCCATGTCCCCTCCCCATGGCCAGGCTGGCTGGACCCCACCCATGCACAAATTCATGCACCAGGCCTCTAATATATGTATGTGTGTGTGTGTGTGTGTATATATATACTGAGTGGCCAGGTTATTATGCGTTCAGAGAGCATAATAATTTGGTACTCAGTGTATATATATATATATATATATATATAAAACAGAAGATGAGCATGGGGAGAACTAGAATGTGGGGTGACAATGGGGATTTTAACTTTATGAAGCTTATGTTCTTGTGTGAACAAATGCGTGGTGGATAATTTTTGTATAATATGGTTTGTGTAAGTATTTGTGGTTTGTCACATAAGCATTAAAAAAACACAAATTATGCAACTTTTATGTTATTTCACATTTTTTGGCCTCGGTTTATCTATAAAATAATATATCCCTTCTAATCCCATAATAAAATTTCATCTCAAAATGTTTGTGTAATTATAAAATAATTTTTTATTTGAGTTGTTCTTAAAATGCAGTCTTGGGTATTAATCAATGTCTTCAATATTAGCTTTTATTGCAAAGTGTCTTAATATAATCAACACTTTATGATTTAAAAACTGCTACAGTAGCAAAGAATATGATGCTAATACAACCTTTTCTATTGTGAGCTAGAGAAAAAAATCATTCTGAATTTCCAATAGCATTCAATCCGAATATCTAAAATAATACCATGAATATCAAACTAGTTCTTTTCTTAAGACAGTAGTAGATTATAATACTAAAAAAATAATTTAAAAAATATAAAAAAATTAAATATAAAAAAATTAAAAAATATTACCTGTCTATTAGATTTTCTTATACTATAAAAAGACAGTATTAAATATAATTTATTATGAACATGTCATAGGTAATAATTTATAAATATCTTATTTTTTTCCTTCAAATTTAGTTATTGATTATATTCTCATGTATATGATTTGTTGCTCTGTGATATTTATGTGTTATTTATATATATCACATTAGTAATAAAACCTTAAACAAAATATTAAAATAATAAAAATAATGATATTTAAAAGAATAATTCTCAAATAATACATCCATGAGAGAAATTGTTTATCAATGCTTCCTTTAAAGATCATAGTTGAACAAGATAATAGAAATCAGGTAACATATTTCCTTCTAGTTCTGCTGGTGGAACAAAATATTTAGGACAAGTCTTCTGTGAAACATTAAACAATCTTAGATAAGCTAGTCAAGATTTATTTTGGTAATTACATTATATTAACCATCTATTTTGTCTTGGATATCTTCATTGTGTTATACAAAATTGACTAAAGAGAAGGATTAGTTCACTGATTGCAGAAGGATAAGTGATTGTTTGGAAACTTGAATCGCCAAAGAAAACAAATATTTGGAAAAATAACTAATACATATAAGGACTTTATAAAATTTATGTACTATTCATTTATTGAACAATTCTATGCATGTCCATTTATTTATATTTATAAAAATTAATTGAAATATGTATTTATATTTTAAAACTTATTTAAATTTTAAACCAATATACTTTGAGGCAAAGCCTTTTGAAGAATCACAAATAGTTGTTTTGTGTTCTCTAAGTTTAAGCCTGAGAAATATAGAAATATATATGGATTTTTTTTCTTTTAAGATTTGAATTTTATGGTTGGGGTGAGCAATTTTTAAATATAGTTGTATTGATTTCAGAGAGGAAGGAAGAGGGAGAGAGAGATAGAAACAGCAATGATGAGAGAGAATCATTGATCGGCTGCCTTCTGCATGCCCCTACTGGAGATCGAGCAAGAAACTTGGGCATGTGCCCTGACCTGGAATCAAACTGTGACCATCTGGTTCTTAGGTCAATACTCAACCACTGAGCAACACCAGCTGGGCTAATTACAGCAATTTTTAGCAAAGGGTTCTGATTTAATTTTTTTAAAAGTCACTTAATTTCTCTAAAACTTTGTTTTCTCATCTATAAAATGAAGAAAATAATCATAACTATTTCATAGTGTTATGGGGAAAATTGATGATTACAATGTCTAATATTTAATAACTACTTTAAAAGTGTTTTATAAGTCATGCTACTGTTGTTATCAGTCTGAGTGCTATTTAACCCACAACAAATTTAAGTTTAACATAGAATGTAATTTTTCTCTAAGAGACAGAGAAAATGACCATCCAATGTTGAGATCTGAGCTGTTTTTTAAAATATAGCCAACCTAAGAGTCAGTTGAAACTGTTGTTTTACTTTAAACCCATGTTTGCAGTAATAAGGATTATGTTTATATTGAAAGGAATTCTACGGCCAAAATAGGCAGGTTTAGGAAATAAAGAGGGACTGTCGGGGAGGAATGCATATGTGAAGGACAGAGGTATCTCTGGCCTGGGCAATTAAAGCAATTATAAGGTAGATCAAAAGCAGCCTTAATGTGAGCAGCTTGGAGACACAAAATGCTTATCTTACTTGTACAAAGGATAGAGCAATTCCACATAGATAAGGGGAGAGGAAGACATACATTCACAGAGGATAAAGAAAAATCACAGAATGATGGGAAAAAGGAAATATTTTCTCAGAGAATAGAGGAATGTTTCAAGATACGGGGAGAGAAAGAAGGGGGCACCATGTGGGCTTTGGCCTTTGAAATTGATACTATATAACAAAATAACCAATGTGGAGAGAATGGGGGCCCTACATTAATGAAAGGTCCAATTAGAAAAAGTCAGGTTCAAACAAAGAACTGCAGCATATATAAAGCAAAGGCAAAGGAAGACAAGGTGGGATTTTTTTTTTTTTTTTCCCCATTAGAGAGAGAACAGACTTTTCCCATTTGGGAACCCCTGCCCAGGGGGTCTCCTTTGGGGACACCTCTGCCCAGATTAAGTTTGTAAAAGCTTCCAATAAACTTCTACATTTTTATTAAATAAATCTGTTAGTCCACAAGTTTATTCTTCTTCTTTGTGGGACAAGAACTCACGAGAAGTCTGTACCCCACATCCCACATTTCAATATGGTTTAGGAGTAAAACCAAAGATGACATTTATCTAGAAAAATGTTAAATATATTTGGGAGGGCATTCTCTTCATCCAAATGGATTCTTGACCATCCTGTATATATTTTTATGTTAAAGGATAGAAAGAAAAGAAGAAAAGTTGAAAAGGAACAGAGAAGAGATGATTATTCTTATATATAGTCAGGAATCACACTGATTCAGGAAGAAACAAACTGAAATAGAGAGATGTAAGTAGAATCTACTTAATGAATTTTCACTTTAGAAAAATCAGTAATTGAGTCTTTTTTTTTCTTCTTTTTCTGTGTGGAAGAGAGTTTTTTAACTTATCCAATGATTACTGTCTTAAAAAAAAAAAAAGTAACTAAGCAAGCTCCATCCATCATTCTACTTGTAAAGAAAAGTTGGCCAAAGTTACTCTGACATAAACACCTTTGACTCACTGGTTACTGCTTTACATTGTTTCTAGGAAACAATGATAAAGGAGTAAAATAATGTAGGGATAGTTTGTTCGGTTTATAAACCTATGTAAATTATATAAATAACAGTGTTTCTCAAAACTTTGTATTTATAAATCAACTGAAGCAACATCTGTTTTGGAACCCCAAAATGAGCATTTCTCACATATTCCCAGGTGGTGCAGATGCTGTAGGTCTGAGAACCAACATTTTCAACATTGAGAATGGAAGAGATACTATTGAGAGGTGGAACCATATTACTTGGAGCCCCAGGACTTTTCCCATTCAAATCCTTAGAATGTGCATATTCTTATTTTATTGTCCTATTATTATTTTTAATAGTTCACACATCTTTTTAGTTTTTATAATTCTTGATTTAAAATAAAATGTGGTCTAAAGTTGGTGACCTCCTGGGTGATTCTTGTTAAAGTTTATGATAAGTAAACCAACAACTCACAATCACATAGCAAGTAAGTGTATTTTTTATTATTTATTTATTTATAAATATATTTTTATTGATTTGAGAGGAAGAGAGAGATATAAACATCAGTGATGAGAGAGAATCATTATTGGCTGCCTTCTGCATGCCCCACACCGGGGAGCCAGCATGCAACCCAGGCATACGCCCTGACTGGGAATCAAACTGTGACCTCCTGGTTCATAAATTGATGCTCAACCACTGAGCAATGCTGGCTGGGCACCAAGTGTATTTTAGAGTAAAAGATACATGTAGTTGTATCAAACACATTTTGGAATATTATTTAATAAATAGAGTAACTTGCAGCACTTTTAAACAATTTAAATGCACGTTTCCATTTTATTCTAAGAAAATCTGTGGTCGTGTTTTAAACCTTACTGATTAACAGAATTTGGAACAGTCAATGATATAGCTGAGTTGGAATTTGAGAAAGGACCATAAAAATGAGCAGTTATGTCCCAAAAGAAGCTAGAGTTAATCTATATAATGAATTCTTGCTCACGGTTTCCAGACATTTCAATGCTAGGTCTCCTGCCAAATAAGCAATTGACAGTAGGATTGATTGTTTGGGCATTATTTCCTCTTATTTTAGTAAGAAAAAGCTAGGCTTAAAGTGATTAAGTCATTTGTCCAAGTTCCCAAAGCCATCAAGAACAAAGTCAGGATTCAAACCAAAGTTAGCTTGACCCCAGTCTATTATTCTTTTAACAAATGTGCCTGAGGTTATCAAAAAGACTTCTGATGCATTGATACCTTAAATTAGGCATTTGTAGCCTCCAATCTGATTTCCATGAGGAATTTGGGGTCAAAGTTCATACTTGTTTTAGGTATTCTTAAAATTCTATCTTCTGACACTTCTTCATTTCTCTTAATTGTTAATTAGTTGGCTAGTATACCTTATTCTTTACCAGTGAATTTTAATTTTCTAGCACTTTTATTTTATCCTGTATCACATCTTTATACATTTAATATTGATAAGTAAATATTTATTTTAAATTTTGTCCTCACAAGCAATGTATAATAATAAATTTCTCTGAATTCTTGGTCTTCTTTTTTATTATTTATAATAGATGGTATTGACAAAGAAAACCTCTAATTTCAAACAATATAAAACTTTAAAATAAAATTCATCTTTTTATGTTTTATAATACAGCAAGAACATTTTTGGAACATTGAAAGAAAATAACAATGTTTTTCTAAGATTTCATTATCCCTCATATGAAATATATATTTTATGTATCTCAAAATACAATAATATTTGCCTTCTTTTATATTGCATTAACAGTAATTGAATCAGAAATATAAATATTAAAATTTTATCTATTTAAAAGTGATGAATTTCTCTCTTCATCTCACGTTGTAAAGAGATTTATGCAGTGAAAAAGAAACTATAATGCAATGCAATATGACTCTACTTTTTTTTTCCCCAAAAGAGAATTGATTCAAGGATTGCATTCTCTGATGTGGAAAGGTAGAATATAATAGTCGTTTCCCCGCATATCTGAACCAGAGAATTAGAGTTGATCTTTAGTGTGCAGACAGAATAAGAAAAAAATCTTGTGGTCATCAGCATTCAAGACCATTCAGGCTCACTTGTTTTTACATAATAATTGAAGTCATGAACTTATGATAGAATAAGAGATAAATATATTGACTTTCATCCATGGAGAATGTTGGCTTCTAATATAAAACGTTTCGAAGTAAGTATTGGCTGTCTTTAAATGCCTGCTTTTCTCTAGCAGCAGCCTTAGACCTGCCAGAAGTGTTCCCCAATGTGCTCTAATTGACAGTGTAAATGTGAGGCCCAGCCCACACACTGCCCCTATACTAACTATCCCATTTAGACCACTGTCCCTGCATAGAGAACCATTGATGGTTTCAGTTATACCAGAGTCTTAAGTTCATTGGCTGATTACTTTCAAATGATCATGATCTCCTTTCCAAAGGTTCATTCTTCCCAATTTTTGTTAAGTTAAAAATTGCCAGAAAAAGAATTTGATGAAATTCTAGTATTTGGGAAAACAGAAATTATATGTCATCTTTTATTTGACACAGTCCACATACAATTGTATTTAATTAGAAAAACATATTTTAAGAGACATAAAATTATTTTTATTTTATCCATTCTATTGGTATATCTGTTTATGAATAAATAAGTAATTTTTAAGAAGCAAGGCACCTTTCTGAAAGGTCAGTAAATCTTTAATTTTAGATTTACAGAATTATAGAAATAAAGATACTTTAAAATTTCTTATAGTATTAAGGCTTAAAATTTAAAATTTAAGCAGAAAGTTTGAAAAAGTTATGAAAAACATTTTAAGATATCACCATATTCTATTTATAATCCAGTTTTTTTATCCTATTCTATTAGCAATCATTTAAAAATATGTCTTTTCTAGGTATTGTAATTTTCTTAGTTATTGCTACAATTAGGTATTGTAATTTTCTTAGTTATTGCTGTTAATAGGGAAAAATCTCAATTGTGTATATGGGGAAGAAGTGGGTTATTTATTTATATAATATGATGAATTCTCCTTTATAAAACACAAGTAATGTGCTTCTAGTGAAAGAAGCATAGCAGAGTCTAAATTTAGAGTGCCATCTAGTGATAAATAAGAATTTCATCAGTTGTAAAATTCAAGAAATAATATTAATGTTTGTATGCTAACTTCAATGTAGATTTCTCTGTTAACACAGGCAATGTGACTTAGAATATTCAATGTGAATCTAGTAGACAGCAAGATATTTTAATAAACTTTATTTAAATTGTAAGACATTTCAAGTTTTTCAAACTTTGAAAAAGTTTTAAAATTCATGCAATATGTCTATTGTTATTAGCAGAGGAAGTATTTTCATGTAGATTAAGAACCAAATAGGACACACTGATGTTTGCATTAAAATAACTGCAGTTAACACTACTGACCATATTCAGAATCTCTTTGGTATAGAAATGATCTCCAACATATATTTGTTGATGAGTTAAATCAGAGAACAAATAAAGAAAAAATATGTTGAAATGTCAATATAAAGCAACAGCATAGTTTTAAAACTAAAACTCTTTTATAAAATTTGTCAGATTTTTTTCTAGTGTATTAAACTGTACACTATTTCATTGGAATTAAATATAATAATCCATGAAAAGAAAAGTAAGGAACATTAGAGTAGATTGACAAAGAAAAGGAAAAGATGAAAGGGGAAATGAGAATGAAAGAAAGATCAAGGAAGAGACCAGGAAAAGGCAGGGAGGGGAAGACAATTTTAATGATGACCTGCTATGTGCCAGCTCTTGTCACAGATGCTTTAACACCTATCGCTCCATTCCTTTCCACACCACAAAGCTCAATTTAGTAGGAGGGTAACTGAGACTTAGGTCAAGTAACCTGCTCATCTGTTTCAAAATTTCATTTTTCTATTTAACTTATTGTTCTTTATAAATATAACTAGAGGCCTAGTGCATGAAATTTGTGGACTTGGGGGGTCCTTCAGCCTAGCCTGCACCCTCTCGAAGCCTGGGAGACCTCAGGGGATGTCCGACTGACAGCTAAGGCCCGCTCCATGGACATCCTTAGCAGTGCCGCAGAAGTGCACTGACCACCAGGGGGCAGCTCCTGTATTGAGCGTCTGCCCCTTGGTGGTCAGTGCATGTCATAGCGACCGGTCATTCCACTGTTCGGTTGATTTGCATATTAGCCTTTTATTATATAAGGAGGATGAGTCTCATCCTCATAATCTATACCATAAATGTTTTCACTATATTGTACCAATAGAGTATTGCAAGTTATACTTATTTTGAGTCTGGATTAGATGCCAGAAGATCTACATTCAGAACCTGAGTTTATTATTTATTTTTATGGGATTTTTGAAATTTATTAAAGCATTTGGGAAAAATAACAAAGATGCCAATTTTCAACCAGGTGTCCACTTCAGATCTGCTTTACCAGATTAAATTAGTATTTAAATCCATTTACTATGATCTGGCTGACCTCATGTTGTTTAATGTTCACATTTGTCTATCGATAAACAAAATTGTTCTTTTTCTCTAAATAAAAATCAATGAACCAACCACAGAAATAAAAATGCATGTGAACCACCCTGGAAAGAGTCACTATTAATTCTCCTTCAAGCTACAGGATCCTTCAGTAAACAGTGCCCTCCCTTTTATTATATAGGTTATCCTATATAATAAAAGCCCAGCAACTGAACGGTGGAACGACCAGTCGCTATGATGCACACTGACCACCAGGGGGCAGATGCTCAACGTAGGAGCTGCCCCCTGGTGGTCAGTGTGCTCCCACAGTGGGAGCGCCATTCGGCTGACCAGGATGAGCCACGCTCCCACAGCGGGCTGATCCCCGCAGGCCACGCCCCCACCACCAGTGCATGAATCCCATGCACCGGACCTCTAGTTATATGATAAAAGAGCAGCAAGTTTCAGAGTATTTGTATGGGTCTCAGGGACTCTGTACTTCCTGAATCCCAACTGACCTAATAGCTATGTCTTAAATTAATATTCTACCACAACCACTGATTTTAATACTTTCCAATTATGCTTATTCATGGATTCTGTCCAATGCAAGGAGGCATTTTCCTTAATCAAATTAATATTTAAAAATAACATGGGGTTCATATTTAGTTCTAAATAAATAAGCTTCTCTAGAATAAGCTTCTCCTTTTATTTTTGAAGAGTTCATTTATCTGATCAGGTTTCTGGAAGAAAAATATAGTTGATGCTTTCGGGGCAATTTCTTGAAGATAAGAGATCAATTATATGCCAGAAAAATGGCTTCAACTTCTATCAAGCCAAATAGCATTGTTCTAATATAGTATCAACTTCAATGTGATGATATTTCTATGGAGATTTGCCAATAACCTACTGTCATCCTCGGAAGTGGCTTTGGCTCATGCCTTTAGTCAGTGAGCAAGTCACAGGGGACATTACAAAATGAGCAAGGCAGTCTCTGTATTCAAGGATATGGAGAATTTTCTATAGAGTATTGCTTTGTTCATTTCACCTTTAGAAAAGGAAAAAAAGGAAGGTTATGTTAAATATGTTTTGTCTTAGAATGTACTGTTTTCAGTAAATGAATCAGGGATAACTTTGCACTTGTCAGTGAACCTAGCCTTGAGCATTTTTTTCCCTAGCAATAATTGCTATTTTTCAGTTTTTATTTATAACTCTACTTTCATTTGGGAGAATAATTGCTTCCCAATTTGTATAACCTTGATAGAGTGCAAGTCTAGTCCCCTATCCTATAGGTCAGATTCCTGGGGGAGTTCCCAGAAGGTCCCTCTGTTGGATCAATTCTTGCCAAACCCTTCCCACTCCCAGGCTATACTTAATGTTTAGTCAATCAGATGACCTAGCTAAGGTTCTAAAAATTTTGCAGTATAACCCTGGACAGAAAAATTAAATACTTAAGAGTTAATTCTTCCCAAGCAAGAGACTCTGAGGAATCTTTCTATGTCAATTGCATTATCATGACTGCTTGCTAATTATACAGTGCTAACATGAGATTTGAGACATAGGAATGATGCTTTTGAACTTCACTTTTCATCAGAAAATAACTCACTGGAACCTATGGAACCTGGCTTTGAATAATCTGCGGTGTGCCTAGAAGCAGGCAATATACCTAAGAGGATGAAGTGAACATTAACAGGAAAGCCATTTTTAGAGTGGTCTTAAAAAATGTCTGGCAAATATTTCTGACTCCCAGAATCCAGACATGATATGATTGTACTACTTAGCCCCTTTAGAGTTGAATGGGGCCTCATGACTAACTAAGGCTGAGTGTGAGCAAAAGAAATAAGTGCCATTTCTGGGCCATAATATTTAATTGCTAATATAAGATCCCCCAAGACATTCTTTGCCTCTCACATTATAACCAGAAAAGCCAGATGGGAGCTGTTTTGTCAGTGCAGGTTCCTTGGGGACTGTGTTCAGCAGTCCCTGACACACCTTTAAGGATGTGCTAACTGGGTGAGAAGTAAGCTTTTGTGGTTTGGTCTACAAATATTTGGGGATTGGCATTTCAGTAGAAAACATCATAACACATCATATCCTGACAAATACAATCTTCAGCTATCTTCACTATTAACATACATCAGGAGCTCAGCTGAGAAAGAACTGAGCTGTCAGCTGTCAATTAAAACAAGCCAAAATGACAGTAAGAGTCAAGCCTTTAATCACTATTTGTGATAGTGTGAGCAAGAGGTTAAACCAGAGAAACACTGACTACTCCTCCTCCAGGTTCCCCTGTCAAGGGTCAGTTGCAGTAGCCTAGTTTTGGGGATGATACCACTGCTGACAAAGCTGTGAACAAAAGGTTTATGAACTGTGTTCTCCCGCCTACAGGTTTGTGAACCCAAGGATCAGAGGCAAGACAGAGGGAATGCCTAGGAGAGGGAAAGTACTGAATAGTGAGTTAGAGTGGAGAAAAGTGTCTTCACGTCAAGTTTCTTTTTTCCTTTCTCTTGTTAAATTTCAGCAGAGGTGGCCTGGTGGAAGGCCCCAGATGTAGAGGCCTCTGACTGAGGCAATCAGGTTAGGAATGCAGGTTCGCATGAGAGCATAGCAGGCTAGGGCAGTGGTCGGCAAACTCATTAGTCAACAGAGCCAAATATCAACAGTACAACGATTGAAATTTCTTTTGAGAGCCGAAAACAGACTTCTGCGCATGGGCCACGAAGTTTCAATCGCACTGTACGTGTGCGCCCGCACGTGGTATTTTGTGGAAGAGCCACACTCAAGGGGCCAAAGAGCCGCATGTGGCTCGCGAGCTGTAGTTTGCTGACCGCTGGGCTAGGGGTTCCGAGACCTTGACTGAAACTCCCTTCAGAGACTACAGTGCACTGGTGGAAACCAGGCCTGGTGTGGGAGGGCAGCTTCCCTCTATGAGGCTGCCAGCTCAAAACTTAGTAATCGCCCATAGTTAGGCATGGAAAATCACAGGCAGAATTTTTGGCTAGGAGCTCAATTTCTCAACATACATTCACAAGAACAAGGATGTATCTGCTTTGACACTAACAGCAGAGAACTAGTGGGTTCGTTTGATTGTTTGTTTTTGTAATCAACCTATTTCAGTTATCTGTTATCTATGACTGTATAATAAACTAGTCCAAAATTTAGTGGCTTAAACAACCATTTTAGTTTGTCCACAATTATAGGGTAAGGAATTTGGAAAGGGCTAAACTGAATAGTTTATCTTTGATCTTTTGGTGTCAGCTGGAGTAGTGACTGGAGGATTCCCTAATGATTGCTTCTCCATTCACATGTCTGTTGTTGTCTCTGTATTCGTTACCTCTCTCTCTTTCTCTCTCTCTCTCTCTCTCTCTCTCTCTCTCTCTCTCCACATCCAATCCTATAGATAGGGTGTGTCATCTTCCAGAGCTTTTCCATGTGGCTAGGACTTCTAAGTTTTCTCAAACCTTGGCGCTTCCAGGGTGGTTACATTCCTTTCATGGCGTCTTATGTCCAAGAGGCAGGAAGTAGAAGCTAACAGGTCAGTTAAGGAGTACACCTAGAAGCAGCACAGCAGCACTTCTGTTTGTTTTTTCCCTTAGTCAGTGCAGTCACAAAGTTCGCCCGGTTTTAAGTGGGGAGATAGTTAAACTCCACCTCTTGCTGAGGAAGTGGAAAATCACATTATAGCAGCTTATATGGAATGAGGGATGGTGTGCTTATCTTTGGAAACAAATCTGCCATATATTCCATGTTGGTAAGTTTAGGAAGGTTGGAATGCTAACTAGCTCAAAGAACTTCATAGGAAGGTATTTATATGTCCCAAGAGTAAAAAAAAAAATATTTATAAATTACTGTAATGTAACATATACTAATAATATGTTGAGTAAGAAGAAATAGGATGAGCCCAGCTGGTGTGGTTCAGTGGCTGAGCATTGACCAATGAACTAAGAGGTTCAATTCCCGGTCAGGGCACATGCCTGAGTTGTGGGCTCAACCCCCAGTGTGGGGCATGCAGGAGGCAGCTGATGAATGATTCTCTCTCATCATGGATGTTTCTCTCTCTCTCTCTCCCTCTCCATTCCTCTCTGAAATCAATAAAAAATATTTTTTTTTTAAAAGAAATAGGATGAAATGTTTATTTCTAAAGGAGGCTTTTGTTAGTTTTCTATCCCTGTTGTAACAAATTCCCACAAACTTAGAGGCCTATAACAACTCCTATTTTTTATTTCTCAGATCTTTAGGCCAGAAGTTCAAGTGGGTTTAGCTGCTTCTTCTATTGTAGGTCATAGGAGACCAATAAAACCAAGGTAATCACAGGTTGGGGTTCCCTACTGAATGATGGGAAAGGGCCTATTTCCAAGGTTATTCAGGGTGTTGGCCAATTTCAAAGTCCCTGTTTCCTGGCTGGCTGTTAGAGCAATTTTTTCTCCTAAAAGCTGCACTCATTCTTTATTCTTTCCAAATCACCACTCCAGTACAGAGAGTTGAGCCATTGTTATGCTTCCAATCCTCTGACTTATTCTTGTGCCATATCTCTCTAATGCCAGGTGGAATGTGCTTGCCTTTTAGGGGCTCAAGTGATTATAGTGCACCCACCCACATAATCCACAATAATCCTACTATTTTAAGGTCTGTAAACTTAATTACATTTGTAAAGCCCCTTTGCCATGTAAGGACATATTCTTAATGTTGCAGGGATTAGGATATGGCATATTTAGGGGGATATTCTGTCTACCACAGAAATAACAAAAAGCATTTGATCTGTTTCTTAAAAGAGGAAAAGGATATTTCAGCTCTATGAAAGTTGAAGATATGGCAGAATGTGAACTGCTTGAATTTATGCTAAGAGTTTGAACTAAATCTGTTTTAACTAGTTATATCAATGGTATGGGGACAGAGAATATTATCTTCTTTGTGTTTTTAATAGGTACATTTGTTGCCGATGTGGAAGAATCTTGAGAGAAATTGTTCAAGACTTAAATATCAGGAGAAAATATTATATTCTATATTGTGGCTTACTGATAAGATTGATAATAGAACAAGAGAATAATTTCAAGGGGATAAGAATAAAGGTATTTGATAATCAGCTTTTTCTTAGTTATGAATGAGTCTTTATTGATTTATAAAAATATTTGTAAGTTTATTTGGAAGGATAGGGTGGCATATATTTTTTTTTTGGTCAAAATTTGGTAGGCCATGGGGAAAAAATACATTTGGTTAGAACTATAATGATTTTGAGTTTCAGTTAAGCTATCTGTAAGGGGACATCTTCATGGTAACCAGAAGTTCAAGAGACAGGTAAAATATACAGATTACTTGTAATTTTCTATTTCCTTGTAAATAATAAAAATAATAATTATGTTGATATTTAGAAAACCCTTGTCTTTTAAAAGTCTACAAGAAACCTTGGAAATCATCTTTCTCTTTGTCTTAGTCCATTCAGGCTGCCAAACAACAGAAATTTCTCACAGTTCTGCAGGCTGGGGAGTCCATGAGCAGGATGCCAAAATGGTAGGGTGCGTGCCCTCTTACTGGTTCATCACTGGAGCCTTTTCATTGTCCCTTCACATAGAGGAAGGGCTCAGGGTTCTTTTAAAGAAAT
This sequence comes from Ia io, assembly GCA_025583905.1. NCBI lineage: Eukaryota > Metazoa > Chordata > Mammalia > Chiroptera > Vespertilionidae > Ia > Ia io. The sequence continues at coordinate 55,852,188 of JAJQQW010000003.1, forward strand.
ACTAATCCTATTCATTTTTAAAAACACTAAACCGAATTGCTTCCCCGAGGCCCCACCTAATATTGTTACCTTTGGGGGTTAAGATTTCAACATAGGATTTTTGAGGGGACACAGATATTAAGACCATGGCACTCTTTTTTTATTTAATTGGCAGATTTTAATAGCGGTTTATCAAAAGCACATGTTCTGGGTTTTATAGTTTATCTTTTTAAATTTAAAGCCCCTTCTTTAGTGGTGACTCAGATTCTAGCTATGAAATCAATGGTGTGTCTAGATGACTTAATTTGCAGCATAAATGGGATTTGTCTAATACTTTATTCTTAAATGAATACAGCAATGTTGAAATGCCTATGTGAGATGAAGTTAGATCCTTGGTAGGATTTAGGAGATAAGTAAAATATTAGAAAATGGTATTTATATGTATAAACATGCACATACACCATCTCACTTTAAAATTGTGAAGAGGTGATTAAAAGAAAATTCGCAGATTTAATGGAAAGCCAGATTCACTTACGTGGTCAAGAGAATTTTACAGTAGGGAAATTTTTTTAACCCTTATGATACTCAACTGTTGTGTTCTGACATCATGGTTACTCTGGCATAGATGCTCACAGATACTAAAGAAGGCTATTGCACTTTATTACTAATACTGATGTTTTCATGTCCCATTATTCTGTTTGTCTGTGTCCAAGTTTGTAGAATAATATTTTATGTCATTTCCATGAAGCCTTCCTTTGAGAAAAGTATACTGGATAGAAAAATGATCTCTGCCAAGAGCTGATAGATGATAGATAGATAGATAGATAGATGATAGATAGATAGATAGGTAGATATAGATATAGGGGGAAATGTGTATATGGAAGTGAAGGTTTGAGCCATTATTGGACACACACAAAAGAAACCAGAATTAAAATATAGGATATCATGGGAATTTTTGTCATAGTGGGGGCATTTGTTTTATTTTTATTCTTGATTAGTTTTGATAAATTTTGGTTTTGTTTCTTGCTGATTATTGTTTTGCAAAATTATTATTTTGCAATGTGAAGAACTTCAGAAAGAATATTATAAAGTTTATAAATGGTAATAAATCACTTGATATCCATTGTAAGAATCTAAGAAGTTAAATTAATATTTGTAAAATTGGGACTTAATAGATAAAACCAATAGGGGCCCAGCCCTGCCAGCATGGCTCAATGGTTGAGCTTTGACCTATGAATCAGGAGGTCATAGTTCCATTCCTGGTCAAGGCACATGCCTGAGTTGCAGGCTCCAACCCCAGTAGGGGGCACGCAGGAGGCAGCCTATCAATGATTCTCTCTCATCATTGATGTTTCTATCTCTCTCCCTTTTCTCTTCCTCTTTGAAATCAATAAACATATGTTTAAAAAACAAAACAAAAAACAATAGGGGCCCATAAGAAATAACAATGTGGGCATGATTGACTGATAAACAAGTTATTGTGACACAATTTGCTAACTGTCTTCAAATCCTTTGGATGCCTAGAGCCATGGTCTATACCCTGGTAACTTCATGAGAAATATCATAATGTGCTTACACTGATTAATAGCAATTATTTAGTATAGAATAATTTCAATGTTGGACACATCACATGGCCTTCCTATATTTGGTATCTACATAATGCTGACTAATTTGACTGCTGATTTGCAATTATTAATTAAACATTGATTGATTCTAAATTCACATCCACTTTTTTTTTTTTTTTTTTACCTTTTATAATATTTGGGTCCATTTTTTCCCCATTTTCTGGGGAAAATAAGGTTAAAAATCAAGTGCCAATTTGCTAACCAGGAAATCCTGCTTTGTTCTCTTACTCTTTGAATTAACTCCACTTATTTATTAAAGTATTTTCTCATTTTAAAATAAAAAAGAGATCAGAGGCAGGACTTATTGGAGTCATATGTCATATTTATGTAATAAATGTCACATTTGAATTATGACAATTTATTTGGCTTACAAATGGATACAAACAATAATAGTGAAATACAGAGTAAAAACATATAAGCGGTATTGGCTATTATTTATGCTGAACAAAAGTGTTAATCAGAAGTTAGGAAAAAATCAATATGTTACTTGGAAAACAGTAAAATACGTTAAATCTCATTTTGTTCAGTTTGGCTGTAAAAATAAATTGCATAATAAAGAAAAACCATATTCAAACACTTATCCACTTGCTATCTACACTACGCATGTACACAGGCACACAAATCAGTCACACATGTAAGATAACTAGTGCTTTTCTGTTGCTTAAAAGCTAAGTTTTTATTTAATTCATAGAACAGTTGAACTGGAGAAGGAGAAACCTTAAACATTACATCATCCGAGCCTGTCTTTTTATTGCCAAGGTCATAGAGTGAAATTGATTTAAACTAGAGTCAATTTGTCTTCCACGTCCAGTTTCCTTTGTACTATAACACTTTGTCCTATCTATCTAGAAAACTCAGAAAAATTGTAATAAAACCACATTTCTAAAACCCTAAGATTATTTGAAGAAGTAATGCCTTCTCCCACCTTCTTGTGCCAGAAGCTTGTTATTTGATTTTTGATCCCCAACATATTAGAGGCTTTGCTAAATGGCTCTTTCCAGCATGAAATCATCCAACACAAGAAAGTTTATATCTCCATCTAGTGTACAAACTACCCAAAGTGAGTTTGGAAGCTAAAATGCATTTGATGAGAGTGACTATTATTTATTTAATATTTTTATTATAGACAAATATATCCATGTTAAATTTAGAGAGATGGGTTTAGAAGAAAAATTACTTTGTTTTCTATCTATTTCTATATTGGTAACTACCAATACAAAATGCTGACTGGTATAGTAAGTGAAAGCAAATGATGAATAACTCCAGGCTCTAATCATTTGAGAGTGTTATACTTAAAACAAATCTGATATAGGGCTATTAAGTATTTTTATTTCTTCATGATACATTTATTAAATAAATCTTTATTGTTCAGATTATTACAGGTATTCCTCTTTTTTCCCCCCCATAGCCCTCCTCCACCTGATTCCCCACCCCATGCCCTTACCCCCCTCCACTGTCCTCATCCATAGGTGTAAGATTTTTGTCCGATCTCTTCCTGCACCCCTCATGCCCCCTTCTCCCCGAGAATTGTCAGTCCACTCCCTTTCTATGCCCCTGATTCTATTATATTCACCAGTTTATTCTGTTCATCAGATTTTTTTTATTGACTTGATTTTTAGATTCACTTGTTGATAGATATGTATTTGTTGTCACTTTGTTGTTCATAATTTTTATCTTTACCTTTTTCTTCTTCTTCCTCTTCTTAAAGAATACCCTTCAGCATTTCATATAATCCTGGTTTGGTGGTGATGAACTCCTTTAGCTTTTTATTGTCTGTGAGTTCTTTATTTGACCTTCAATTCTGAATGATAACTTTGCTGGGTAGAGTAATCTTGGTTTTAGGTTTTTGCTGTTCATCACTTTGTATATTTCTTGCCACTCCCTTCTGGCTGCATAGTTTCTGTTGAGAATCAGCTGACAGTCGTATGGGTACTCCCTTGTAGGTAACTAACTGTTTTTCTCTTGCTGCTTTCAAGATTCTCTCTTTGTCTTTTTGCCCTTGGCATTTTAATTGTGATGTGTCTTGGTATGGTCCTCTTTGGATTCCTTTTGTTTGGGGTTCTGTGTTCTTCCTGGACTTGTAAGTCTATTTTTTTCACCAGGTAGGGAAAGTTTTCTGTCATTATTTCTTCAAATAGGTTTTCAATATCTTGCTCTCTCTCTTCTTCTGGTACCCCCATAATTCAGATGTTGGTATGCTTGGAGGCTGCTTACACTATCTTCATATTTTTTTATTCTTTTTTCTTTTTGTTTTTCTGGTTGGGTGTTTTTTGCTTCCTCATATTTCAAATCTTTGGTTTGATTCTTGGGGTCCTCTAGTCTACTGTTGGATTTCTGTATATTATTCTTTATTTCAGACAGTGTATGCTTAATTTCTGACTGGTCCTTTTCCATTTTTTTGGCATTTTAATTAAGATCCTTGAAGGTCTCACTAAGTTCCTTAGAGGACTCACTAAGTTTCTCTGTGGTTTCTAGAAGATTCTTGAGTAACTTTATAACTGTGGTTTTGAACTCTATATCCAGTAGTTTGCTTTCTTCCATTTCTTTCATTTGTGACATGTTTCTTTGTCTCCACATTTTGGCTGCTTCCCTGTGTTGATGGAGTGGCTTTGTGTGGTAGGTGACCTATAGGGCCCAATGGCTCAGCCTCCCCAATCACCTGAGGTGGACACTCTTGGTGCACCCCTCTGTGGGCTGGGTGCACAGTCTTTTTTTTTTAATATTTTATTGATTTTTTACAGAGAGGAAGGTAGAGGGATAGAGAGCTAGAAACATTGACAAGAGAGAAACATCAATCAGCTGCCTCCTGCACACCCCCCACTGGGGACGTGCCCGCAACCAAGGTACATGCCCTTGACCGGAATCGAACCTGGGACCTTTCAGTCTGCAGGCCGATGCTCTATCCACTAAGCCAAACCGGCTTCGGCTGGGTGCACAGTCTTGTTGTAGTTAAGCCTTGATTGCTGTTGGTACACTGGGAGGAATTGACCTTCCAGCCAATTGGCTGTGAGGATCAGCTCTGTCTATAATGGAAGAACTGCTGTGCAGGAGACACCCTGATGGGGCAGGACTTGCTTCAGTGGGGCTTTGGTGCTCACTGAGTCTGTGTCTTGAGTGTGTCGCTTATGGATGTGAAGATTTGAAATCTGGTTTTTGCTGTTCATCACTGTCGTCTCACACTGACAAATAGGTACACTGGCTCCTGGATTTTCAAGGAGGTGCAAGTCAGCTACTATTTGAGGCCACCCAGCAGGAGCTACAGCAAGATCTGCAGATTTCTCCTCTTTGCTTGGGGTTTGGAAGTTTTGGAGCTGACCCAGCTGCAGTTTGTTAGGTTAAGCTGCGATAGGGCAGGCCATTCATATGCAAAAGCTGCTGCGCACAGTTTGGGTGGGTTTGTAAATTGGGCGGGGCGGGGTCTTAGGGAATTACTAGGGCGTGGCAAACAGCAATGGCTGCCAGTCAGCACTTTCTGCATCTCCGCGTCCCGTGTCCCCGAGTCCCGCGCCCCAGCGCAGTAAACAATGATTCCTGCACACACCTCTGCGAGAAAGCCACCCTCACTTTTCTATTCAATGCCAGACAGTCCAGTTTCTCCCCGTAGGAGTCTAGGTCCCCAGAGTTTGCCAGAAACTGAAATTCAGAGTTGGGAGCTTGTGTTTCCCTTCCACTTGAAAAAGACAATCGTGTCCTCATTTGCCAGCCCTCTCCGTGGGAGCGCCTCCGTACCTCTGCTTTTCCACGGCTCTGCACCTCCTACCCAGTCTCAATGCACTTTTTTCTTTCTTTCTAGTTCTAGAACTTCCACTCAGCCAGCTTTCCCGTGGTTCTGGGTGATAGTCGTTTTGTCTTTTAGTTGTAGTTTTGGTGTGGTTGTGAGAGGCAGCTCGTACAGGTGTATACCTTATGCCACTATCTTGGTTTCCTAACATGCCTTCATGATACATTTTGAAGTAAAGAAACTTACCTCAATGTTAGATGAGCTGTATTTGCAATCATTCTATGAATCATTATTCACTTATTAATTAGTTTAGTCATCACATATTATTGAGAGCCTTCTATGTGCCTTACACTATTATAGGCTATTTCATCTATTTGATTAAACAACTGAACTCTCTCCCATTGAGTATTATGTTTCTAAATCTTAGAAATGCAAACACACAGTCTTCATAAATTGAGTCAGAGTTAAGTAAATCTGCAAATAAAGCATATATTTTATTCAATTCCCTTAATTTTTCCAAAGGTTTATTCCATCTGGTATAGACAGGGAGTGTGATTTACATGTATGTCATTTTAGAGTTGAGGAGCATAGAATGGAGAAGTTAAATATAAATACACTGGAGCCCATCTGCTAGGATCAAATTCTAGGTTTGCCTTTTACTAGTCATGTAACCTTGGCCAAATCACCTACTTCTTCATATTTAGTTGCTAATATGAAGATTAAAATAATAATATTGGCTTAATTGATATAAAGATAATTATAGAAGAACCTGGCACATGTTAGATGTTATTCCTAATGTAAATGCTTTAGTCAAATAGAATTAGTTACAATTTAGGCAAGGCAGGAGATAATGCTGGGCAGAAAAGAGAGACCAGATGATCTAGTATGTAATGAAAACATTATTTGACTGTTAGACTTAGGTGGTGGTAGCTTATGAAGTACTTTAATTTATAGCATTTCATAGAACTGAATGTTAATCTATTATACTTATAATTGTGTGGAAAATTGTTGGTTTTTTTTTTTTGTGTGTGTGTGTGTGTGTTTTAGTGGGGAGCACATTTTAGGCAGAAAAACTAGTCAAGAGGTTTTATTAGTCTAAGATATAATTCATGAAAGCTTGAAAAGAAATAATATATATTGACAGACTTGAGCCAGGGAACATACTAAAAAATTTATATGCATAGAGTAATTGAATATACCCTATTAGGTTTGGATTATCATTTTTTTCTCATTATAAAAGAACAAAATGCAGCTTGGAGACTATTAGTCAGGGTTCTCCAGGGAAGCACAGCCAATAAGAGACATCTATTTATTTATCTAGCTATCTTGCTATTCAGCTATCTATGTATCAAGAGATTTTAAGTATTTGGCTCACATGATTATAAAGGCTGACAAGTTCCAATCTTCAATCAGGAGAGTTCCACGAGAGCCAGTGGTACAGTTCCAGGGGGACAGCCAGTAGGCTTGAAAGTTAGAAAGAGCCAATGTTTCTATTAAGTCCCAAGTGCAAGAAAAAAAAAAAAAAATCCCAGCTCAAAGCCAGTTATGCAGTCAGACAGAAGAAATTCTCTCTTAATCAACATTTTTATTCTATGCAGAACTTCAACTGATTGGATGAACCCTACCCACATCAAGGAGGACCATAGGCTTTACTTAGACTACCTATTTAAATGTTACTCTCATCTGCAAACATCCACACAATCATATGCAGAACAACATTTTACTAATTATCAGGGCACCCTATATCCCAGGCAAGTTGACCAATAAGATTGTAACATGATATTTAGAAGTTTTTCCAATGTCATACAGTCTCTGTGGTAGAGCTCAGTTTTATACCCAAGCTTCTTTGACATGATAATTAGCTTCCTCTGTCATAATTGTTAATTTCTTTAAAATAAGAGTAGTTGGTATTTATTTAATGGATTTCTTTTATGTGCAGATAAGAATAAAGATGTAGTCAAAGATGAATATATGACTCTCCAGAGTCAATGGTAGTGAGATTCAGGCAGAGGAACAGACTGAGTTAACTCAATGTTGAAAGAGATGATTGATTAACTGTGGCATAGGGTAATTCTTAGCTACCTATTAGATGTCCAAAAGAGGATGTCAAAAATGCAGTTGAATATACATATGTGAAGTCCCAGGAGAGGTGAGAGCAAGATTTAGAGATTATGAGTTTAAGATGCACACAGAGTAAAAACAACAAAACAAAGGGAGGGAAGGAGAGAGAGAAGGAGAGAGAGAGAGAGAGAGAGAGAGAGAGAGAGAGAGAGAGAGAGAGAGAGAGAGAACAGAAAGAATAGTCAAAGAGGCACCAAGATAATCAAGGCAAAAGAGCCTGTTAAGGAGCTAGAGATCAGTGGTCGTTGATGGGACTGTAGAATGAAACAGTCATAGAAGGATGGAAATGCTTTCCATTTAATATAATACTGTACCTGAAAGGCTTTTAATTTCCTTAGAATATTGTGAATTCAGAATATAGAAAAAAATAAATGAATTTTAAAATGTCAGCAGTAGAGATCTAAAACACTGGACTTAGAAAATATAGAATCCATTTTCTGTAATTTGCATAAGGGAAAGAGCAAGAGTTTGAGGGTCAGTAGCATACACAGAGAAATTTGTTCTATACTGTTGTTGTTACTGAAATGGATACATACATAAAAAATCAAGAGACAATGAGTATCTAATAGAGATAGGAACCATTTCATAGAGCAATGTCTATGAGAACATTGAGTAATAAAATTATCAAAAGCATACACATCCTGAAATAGGTTAATAGGCCAAAGGGGCAAGATCTCAAAGGAGATATGTTTCTAACTTTTGAATCTATTTTCTTCTATAAATAAAATAATTATGGTTTCATAGATAAAATTAAATCTGAATCAGGCTGCAAATCTTCAGGCTGTCCTTCTTATGGTGGTATTGCATGTCTTGCCCATAGCATTCCTTGTACATTTTAATGTTAGTTAACTTTTGGGAAAATAGTGCCCTAACCTTTGTGAACGGAAATTGCCAAGGTGGAGTTATTTAAGTCAGGGGAACTGCAATGTTGCCAGGAGGCCATGAAAAAACTTGTCTTACACATGTTACACCCAGTATGTCTCACCATTATTTTTTAATTAAAAAATATTTGTATTCACTTTTATTGACAACATAACTGATATACTTATGTTACACATTTAAATTATCTTGACATTTGATAACAATATTTAGTTCCAGTTTAACCCCCCAAAAATTTATAAAAAATAGTTTTAGGAACACATGGATTTCTACCTGCATGTACACTGATAAACCATATAAGATACATATTTTCAAATAAAGGACAAACACTTTTTCTCTTCATAGTTTAAAAATAATACAATGTGCCCAAGCTGGTTTGGCTCAGTGGATTGAGCGTTGGCCTGCAGACTGAAGGGTCCCAGGTTCGATTCTGGTCAAGGGCATATGCCTGGGTTGCGGGCTCAATCTTCAGTGTGGGGAGTGCAGGAGGCAGCCAATTAATGATTCTCTCTCATCATTGATATTTCTCTCTCTCTCCCTTCCTCTCTGAAATCAATAAAAATATTTTAAAAAATAATGATAATACAATTAAAAAGTACTCATAGAGAGACTCAACAATAACTGAAGAATTTTCAGGTATTGCTGAAATGGTATTACCAGGTACTATGATTGATTTTAATATTTTTAAAAGTCAGTATATTTCTCCATGAACTTTTGAACTTCTCAACCATGCTTGGGCCTTATCTCTTTCTGACCATGAATACAGATCATCTACAATGTTTACTTTGAAAGGAGCCTACCCGTTTTGCCAACCAGCATCCTTCATTTTTATGTTAAATTTAACTAATCTCAATTAACTTAACAAGGATCCTTCAATTACGTAAAGAGGACTGTATTGATTATGGCACAGGAAACCCCAGCTTTTATAAACTCTGCTTTTCTCTGTTCTCTTTGGCGCACACTTCAAATTGCTACCTGAATCTGCGTTTCCCAGTTGCAACCTCTGATACTTAAGTAAATGTTTTTTATTTGTCTTTTAGCTTCAGCCTCTTTTCTGGTTTACTCCTTCTAAGTAATATTTTTGAAAAATTAATTTTATATAAATACAATTTTCCATTTTAATAATATGTATTAATTTTTCTGCTCTATAGCTCCATGGTAAAGAGAAGAAAAAAAAAAAAACACACTACTCAAACTGCTAAATAAAAGATAAAAAAAATCTTAGGCAGTTTAAAGATTATAGAAATAGTCAGTGAGTGCATTGTCACTGAATATATTTAATTTATTGATTTGAGAGAGAGAAAGGAAGGGAGAAACATTGATTTGCTGTTCCACTTATTTATGCATTCATTGGTTGCTGTTTTTTTAATCCCTTCTTGAGGATATGTTTTTATTGATTTGAGAGAGAGAGAGAGAGAGACAAGAGAGATGAGAGACGAGAGAGACATTGATCAGTTGCTTTTTATATGTGTCTCAACCAGGGATTGAAAGCAACCTAGGTATGTTCCCTGACCAGGAATCAAACCTGGACAGGGCTCATTGGTTGCTTCTTGTATGTGCCCTGATTGGAAATCGAACTTGCAACCTTGGCTTATCAGGAGGACACTCTCACCAACTAAGCTATGCAGCCAGGGCCTGAAAGTATTTTTGAAATAGATTCTAGTACACAAAATGGCTAACTCTTCTCTCTGTCTCTGGAAATCCCAGGGATTAGTCCTCTAATCTCTTCTTATCTCTGTCAACATTCACTTTAGTTAAGGGACTGCTACCTGTCTTAACATACAAATCCTGATTGCTCAGAAATTTTACAAAAGAGATTTTGTTGGAGATTTGGAAGGTAAAATAAAACAGAATCCATTTTGTAGCTCAAGCATATAGTCCCTTATTTGCTGGCTTATTTCATTGGCCTGAGGCAATGGCTGGGCCTGGAATGGTTTTCTACTTTCCTCTGAATCCTCTCTTAGCTTTTGACTCCAGGCCTCGGGAGTGTGTAAATCACCATAAAAAATGACCTAATTTCTACAAGACCCTATCCTCCATCAAGGTCAGAGGCAACAAGTCCAGCTCACGCTTGTGGGTTCCAGCTGGATCTCTCATACTTTCTCTTACTTTTCACCCAGCTTCCTTTCTTGACTTGCTTGCCCTGTTTATTTTTACTTCCAGCCCCAGACTTAAAAGAAACTTGGGAAGGTTACTTAACTAGCTCTCAAATTATTTAAGTCAAATTCCCATAACCTAAAATGAGTCAATGAATGAATATGTGTGTATAGATTACAAAAAAATATGTATATGTATGTATATATATATATATATATATATATATATATATATATATATATATATATATATGTGTATATATATATATATATATATATATATACACACACACACACACACACACACACACACACACACACACACACACACACTAGAGGCCCAGTGCATGAATTTTCCCTCAGCCCAGCCTGCCCCCCTCTCACAGTCCAGGAGCCCTCAGGGACGGGAGGCGAGCCGACGATCAGGGGAAGGTGACGTGATGCCCCATCATACCTCTGCTGCTGCCACTGCCAGCAGCACAAGCTTTGGCTGGCCCTGGTTACCTGTGCCTCGGGCCGGCCCTGGGGAGCTGGGGGACTGAGGGGACTGGAGGACTCTTGAGGCAGGTGTGCAGAGGGGCCAGTCCTGCCTAGGGGAGGGCCTGGCCTAGCTGCACTCTGCCACCCTTGGTGGGGCTAAGGGTACTGGGCGCCACCATCTTGTTGCTGTGGGCACCGCCATATTTGAGGGCAGGGCCATCAATTAGCATATTTCCTCCTTATTGGCTGTGGGTGCTGCCATCTTTGCAACAGCATGAGGGTCGATTAGCATATTTCCTCTTTATTAGATAGGATAATGTAATAGTTCTGCTTCTCTAATTAAACCCTGATTGACACATCTTTTTATTTCTAGCATGAATGTTCCTTTGTAATCTACACTGTTATACAATCTGCCTACTTTAACAAACACTTTACATTTAGCATATACAAAAGAAAAGTTCTAAATTTCACTCCAAAACTACTGTTTTACATAGGTTCTCACATAAATAAATGGAGATGACAACCTCTCTAGTTGCTTAAGTTTGGGAACATGGTTGACTTTACTCTTTTTCTTGCATTCACCATCTACCTATGGCTTCTCTAACAATTTTTAAGCTCAGCAACTTCTTTATTTCACTACATATACTAATGAAATAACAAATTAATTAATATAATCCACATATTTCTTGACTACTAAATGAGTTTACAATTATATTCTTAAACTATCAGACAGCATTTCTCTTCAGAAGCTCAAATCCAATTGTGGAGAAAATTTCAAAACAATAACAACAGGAACCATTGAGTCTTTGTATTAATTACAAACAAATCTATAAGCAGATAATGAACAAATTTAGTTAAGGATAAAGCGGAGGAGGAGGAGAGAAAAGAAGGGCAAAGAAGAGGAGAAGACAAATATTGCTGTAGACAAAAGCAGCACTGTAATAAATCTGAGAGTAACCTCACAGGGTGATCTGATCATAAATTCCTAACTGGCAGGTCATGGTTACTCCCCAGACATATAACTCTTTTAGTGAAAGGTTTATCTTTGCCTAAGGAAAGCCCTGTCCATTGTTCCTGTGCATCTAGATTAAGGCACCTTTGAAATGTCTCATTTTCAGATGCCCTAGGAAGAGTACGCATCATCAAGAGAGCCCAAAACCTTCTTAACTATCCTGTAATCCAATCTCTGTCTTACTTTCTCTCTCCTTCATGAAATCTTCCTTACTCTCCCTCCCTAATTCCAAATGCATAAGTGAAATTTCAAATCATCATTCTGGGAAGCATTTTTCTCAGCCAGTTAAGATCTTGCTTCCAGGCATATACTCTGTTTGGCTCAAATAAGTTCTAATAAACTTTTATAATTTTTTTTCTGTAGTTTTGGATGTTCTTACATTGACATTGCTTGACACGTGGACACATAGCTGAATAGAAATGAACTAGAGGTTTAGAGGAGTATATTGTACATTTTGAGCTAAATCTTAAAGAAAATATAGTTTGGGTGAAAAGAAAGAAAGGGAAAAGACATAGAAATCTGAAGAGCTCAGAATACAAATATAAGAATAGCAAAAACTACTAAATGTGGACAGTACAAAAGGTTACATGATTGTTAATATAATAGTTAATATGATTAAGATATGAACAAATAATTCTGTTAAAGATGTCCTTTATTTACTACTCTATGTACCATTAAGTTGATATTGTTTTAGAACCAATTATATATTAAAGCTGTGTCATTCTTTGTTTATTTTAAATGAACTTCTTGATGAGCATATTTTATTTATTTCTATTTTAAAGCACTTCTTTTCAGTGTCTAATAGGGTATATTAATTCTTAAGATAAAGTTTACATTCGTCATTCCAGTTAGAGTCAACATGAATATTTGGTTGTTTTGATATATTTTAGATGTTAAGAAATTAGATATTTGAACAAAATAGAAAATATTCTGAAGTATACAAATTAATAACCTAAAATCTTTACAATCATATAAGAATGGGTTAAACTGATAAATTGGCTGATAAGTGAGTATTTATATGTAAAGTTGATTTCCAGAATATTCATTGAAGAACTATTTTTAAAAATCATAATAAAATTCAGAAACATCTACCTTTATACATTAGGAAACTGAATACAAATAATGAGGTATTCAAACAAACATCTTTAGACATACAGTTTCATTAATACAAAGCTAACATCACAAGAGGATAACTTGGATTTATGAAAATATTTTATTAAAAAAGATAAAAGCAAAGATTTGGGATGGCTACATTGGTTGGAAAGGATATAAGGCATAACACTTTTGGGACATAGCCTGTGCTTCTTATGAACAAATGGGGAATTTATACTTTTATGCTGATTTTATAATTTTAATTTCATTAAATGCTTAGTTTTCTGATCAGAGCTAGTGAAGATTTTGATTTCTTTGTAAGGCTTGGCTGTTAGTTTAGTGCATCCTGGTAGGTGATGTCCTAAGTTGCTCTAGCAAAACTGATAAATTTTATGACTGGATAGATAGATATATTTTTGGCTTTGAGAAAGCTGATTTTTCATTAAAAGGATTTCTCAGAAATTATACTTTATTTTGTATATATTTTTGAGAAATTATTACTATTCGTAATTTGATTTGTGATCTACTGATAGATTGAACTGATTGGTATTAATTTTTTTATAATTTTAAAATGTTTTTTGTCACAAATGGATCTTTATAACAAAGATGGTAATAGAACAAGAAAAAATATATGTAATTTAATAATAATGTACATTTAAATGAACTATAACCAATAAAGGAATTAGACAAAGCCTCTTAATCATACAAATACCATATCAGACTACAGATTTTCCATTAGAAGAGGGAGGTGGTTAGAAGGAAGAAAACAATAGCTGTGCTGTGATAGAGGAGAGGAAATCTATAGCCCTGAGTATTAATATGTAACAGACACTTTATGAACCATTTCTCATTTATTACATTGATCTTTAAGTGTAATTATCAAGTAGGACCTCTAAATCACTATCTCAAGAAAGTTAGATAGCAGTAGAGCTTAAATCTAAATCTAAATTTGTTTGATGCAAATATAATTTCTGAAGGATAATCCATGAAAACACTGGAGAGCAGAATCAAAACCACAAAGGAAGAACAAAAGAGCATCTCCCATCACTCTGTACGCTGCATAATACTTACAGCATTTGGACTGGACTAAAAATGATTAAAATATCAAATATATACACTGAGTGGCCAGATTATTATGATCTCTGAACGCATAATAATCTGACCACTCAGTGTATATCCTATATAATAAAAAGCTAATATGCAAATTGTCCCCTCGACCAGGAGTTCAACCAGCAGGCAGGCTGGCCAACCACCCATGTCCCCACACCCTGGCCAGGCTGGCCGGACTCCACCCATGCACGAATTCATGCACTGGCCTCTTATAATATATATATATATATATATATATACACACACACACACACACACACACACACACACACACACACACACACACACACTGAGTGGCCAGATTATTATGCGTTTAGAGATCATAATAATCTGACCACTCAGTGTATAAATATATAACTACATTGATAATATATAATTATACAATACATTATCTAGCTATATAATAGAGGAAGATGCAAATTATTTGGGACACCATAACAGCACGACCGAACAGCAGGGACCTGAGACTGCATGGTGCCCGGCCGGGGCAAGGGACCTCAGGCTGTGCCCCCCGCCCCACAGAATTGACAGGGACCTCAGGCCATGCCCCTTGCCCAGTAGGGCTTGATGGGGGACCTCAGGCCGTGCCCCCCCACCCCGGCTAAATATATTATATTAGAGGCCTGGTTCACGAAATTCTGCACTCAGGGGGTGTCCCTCAGGCCGGCCTGCACCCTCTTGCAGTCTGGGAGCCCTCAGGGGATCTTCGACTGACAGCTTAGGTCCTCTCCCCATTGGGCCTAAGCCATCAGTCAGACATCCTTAGCGCTGCTGCCGTGGAGGCAGGAGAGACTCCTGCCACTGCCGCTGCCCTCACCAGCCTTGAGCCTGGCTTCTGGCTGAGCGGTGCTCCCCCTGTGGGAGCACAATGACCACTAGGGGGAAGCTCTTGTGTTAAATGTCTGCCCCCATGATAGTCAGTGCACATCATAGTGACCGGTCATTCTGCCATTTGGTCAATTTGCGTATTAGCCTTTTATGCCTGTGGGATCAGGTCAAAATCAGCTCTCTGACATCCCCCGAGGGGTCCCAGATTGCGAGAGGGCACAGGACAGGCTGAGGGACCCCACCGGTGCACGACCAGGGCCTGGGAGGGATGCGGGAGGTTGGACAGCTGGGGAGGGACCTCAGGAGGGATCCAGGGCATGTCTGGCCCATCTTGCTCAGACCTGATTGAGCAGCAAGCTAACCTACTGGTCAGAGCATCTGTCCCCTGGTGGTCAGTGCACGTCATAGCGAGCGGTTAAGTGACCTTAGTATATCATTAGCATATTACGCTTTGATTGGTTGAACAGCTGACCAGATGACCGGGCACTTAGAATATTAGGTTTTTATTATATAGGATTTAATCATTTCAAGTAGGTACTTCAGGCACAATGATGAAGGCTAAACACTTGACTCAGTCACTTCAAGTAGAAAATACTTTTCCCCTTCTTCTATTTATCTTGTACTACAAATATCTCTTTTTTTTTAATTTTTGCAATATTTTTTGTGCTTTGACTGACATTTTGAGCTCACACAATTTATAATTGTGTAGAAGCTTGTGGAAAATTAGGAATTGAGTAATAGTCACTCAAAGTAGTATTTCCTCATACAAAAATTTATAAATTTTAAAAATATTACTAGTGCTGCTTAAGCTCTTTAAATATACATTTCTAAATTTGTATGTAACTTATAAAAGAAGGAAAAAGAAAACTGCACTGTGATACCTTTAGCTGCAGTCAGATTTGGGGCATGATATAATCACTGCAGAATTCTTATAAGAAGAAATCTGACAAATATTTTGCCTTAGATACGAAGGTATTTGTCAAGGGCAACATATCTGAAAGATGCTCAGCCATGACAATGATAGTATTTATTATGTTCTCGCTTGCTATTCACACACTCTACATATTTAACTTATTTTACCTTTATTTTTGAAATAAGGAAATAGAGGCAAAGATAAGTTTGTAAGTTTTTCAAATAAAAGTCACAAATCCAACATGGATTAACATATGCTGCAGTGATTCCCTTTCTAGGGGAACGTGTAACCAGAGATGGACACAGTATTAGTGAGGTTGAAGATGGCACTGTCTTTGTAGTTCATTGTACTCCCTGACATCAGTTTTCTCAGTTCCCGCTTTCTGTTTTTGATTGTTTGCTTTTTTAGTTTTCTTTTCTTCTTTTTTAACTTCATTTTTATGTTTGACTCTATTACAAATGTCCCCATCTCCCCCTTTGTCCACATCCACCCAGACACCACCCCATTTCCTTCTGGCTATCACCTGCTATCACACTGCTGTCTGTGTCTATGGGTATTCATCTATGTTCTTTGGCTAATCCCTTCACCTTCTTTCATCCAGTCTTCCCCCCGTCACCCCTCTGACAGCTGTCAGTCTGTTCCATGTATCTATGCCTCTGTTTCTATTTTGTTCATCAGTTTATTTTATTCATTAGATTCCACATATAAGTGACATCATATGGTATTTGTTTTCTCTGACTGGCTTATTTCACTTAGTGTAATAATCTTTAGCTTCATCCATGCTGTCACAAAAGGTAAGATTTCTTTCTTTTTTACCACTCAGTAGTATTCCATTGTGTAAATGTACCACAGCTTTTTTGTCCATTTAAGCAACCATGTACAGTTGATGGGCTCTTGGGCTGCCTCCAGATCTTGGCTACTGTAAATAATGCTCCTATGAACATAGAGGTGCATATATTCCTCTGATTGGTGATTCCCAGAAGTGTAATCATTGGGTCAAAAGGCAGTTCCATTTTTAATTTTTTGTGGAAACTCCACACTACTTTCCACAACAGCTGCTCCAATCTGCAAATCCATTAAAAATACACCAGGGTTCTCTTTTCTCCACATCCTTGACAATTGTTGTTTGTTGATTTATTTACAATAGCCATTCTGACAGGTGTGAGGTCATATCTCATTGTGGTTTTAATTTGATTTCTCCGATAATTAGGGACCTTGAGCATTTTTTCATGTCTGTTGGTCATCTATGTGTCCTCTTTGGAGAAATTTTCATTCAGTTCCTTTGCCCATTTTTTAATTGGATTGTTTGTCTTCCTGGTGTTAAGTTTTATAAGTTCTTTATATAGTTTGGAAATTAGCTCCTTTCAATTGTATCCTGTTTTCACCTTGTCTTCTCAACTCATTACAGCAATTAAAAACACAGTACAGAGATTACATCTTCAGAGTACTGTTTCTATAGTAACTATAATTGTAAAATTTACCATTCCAATGATTACTTTAGTAAAAGTCAGGATGAAAAGAAATTAAAAACAGGAGTTTTGTAAAGATATTGATTTCTTCCAGGAAATAAACTGTGACAGGAAATAATAGAACATTCCAGTTCTCTAGATTGTCAATATCTTAATAGGGAGGAGTGTTTAAATAAATACAAGGCAGGTCCATGTTAGATCTTCAGTATGGCCAGCTGCCAGTACTTTTAGAATCTTGAAGTTCAGATATTTAACAACCTGCTCCCCATTTAGGTAATTTAGGCCTTGTGAAAGGAAGATTAGCAGACAGCAAAGAAAGAAAAGCCTTCTGTTTGTCCAAAGAAAAATAGATGCTGGGCACTGAGTGTACAATCTTCTATCATGTTATCCTGATGAGATACTTTTCTTTATACATAGAATCATTTACAGGACAAAGGCTAATTGAGGTATTGACCTTAATCACTCCTTGATCTTAGAAACCTGTCCCCTTGCTATACAATGCCTATGATTGCTTATTGTACTTAAAAAAAATGTTCCCCCTAGATTTTCAAAGATTGAGTGTTTACACAGTATAAAATTCATAAATGCATACTTAAGATAAATTCTGAACTAGTGATGACAGACTTTTAACACATTTAGTAGGTGTTAGAAGTAAAGTGAAAGCAACATGGAGTTACTACTTGTGAAGAAGTTACTTAAATCATTATCAACTGAACCCTTACTGATCCTTTTATTCATGTTTTCCTTCACAAAGTAACAGAGTACTATTCCCATTTCATGTGGAAGCCCTTAAGAATAATTTAAAGATTTGGGGCCACTCTAAAACTGTAAACAATCTCATTTTCAACCCTGGATTGAAACAAAGCAACCATTTACAGTATTTAAAATACATACCATATTTTCTGGCGTATAAGACGACTTTTTAACCCAGGAAAATCTTCTATACACCCAGTCATCTTATACGCCGGAAAATACGGTATCTCCATTGTTAAGTATCCACTAGGTTAGAAGGAAGGAAAGAAAACATATGTATTTGTTCTTTACATATTAGACAATATGTCCATTTATTTAAAAAATAGATTTAAGTTAGAATTAATAGCTTAAAAGCCTTCTTTAAAGAATCAGAAGAGAAAGCTATTTATAAACAAAGACAGCATTCTGAAAACCTCAATTAATGTAATATTTAAAAGGATATCAAATAGCTAGTCTGTGTGTGTATGTGTGTGTGTGTGTGTGTGTGTGTGTGTGTGTGTGTGCGCGCACGCGCACTTTCGCAAGCATATTTGGGTAGGGCTGGGGAAATGATTAATATAAATGTGGCTGTAGTTAATATAAATAAAATAGCAAAGGAAAACTATTGACTAAGCACTTATACCATCTGCTAAGAACTTGAATAACATTTTACATAGTTTTTCTCATTAAATCCTCACAGAAGACCTATGGGGGACTTTTTTTAGAGTTTGATTTTTAATAATGAGAAAAGTTAGCCTGAAATATTAAATATATTTTTACACATTTCGGATAACTGAAACTTAAAATTAGAGTCTCTCACTTTGAAGATGAATTCTTTCTCTGGGTCATGTATAGTATCTATGTCATATATATTTTATACCACTACTTCAGTCATATCCTTACATAATTGCTTGGCTACTCCAAATCTTTTAAATAATATCACTTTAAGAAATCCATTAAAATTATATATTTAATCTTTCCATTTCTCTTACTGTAAAATGGAAGTAATGATTCATAACCTGTCAATAACATGTTATTTTTAAACAGGAACTCTAATAATAGCATGAGGAAGTGTGTTTTACAAAATCTAAGATGAAAAACGTGCAAGATATTATCATGCTTAAATTGTTTGTATTCATTCCTTGTCATATTTGAAATTATTTTTATTTTGTAACGGAATTACACAAATGCTGTTGCCTGACTTGTGTTCCCAATTAAGATCATTCAAGTCTTCTTTAAGACCTTTCTCACAATATAATAATCATAAAAATAGACAATACAATAAAAATGGTTTTCTGGTATTATTAACACACACTAAACACTTATTTTTTTATTTGCAATATATGCCTTTAACTTCCATTCCAACATATCAGAATGTAGCTAATGACTTTTTCTGCTATTACCCAGTATATGAATATTTCTAGTCATGATAACCTTCTTTGCTGTGTTAAAATGAACTCAAGAATGACAACCAGACTTGTGAATTCCCTGAGTGGACAAAAATATTTAAACTAAGCAAGACTAAATGTAGTTTATTTCATGCTGATAGGCAAAAACATAACCTAGATTATGTCTTATAAATGCCTCTGACAATCATAAAAGAAACTTGTCGTCTTCCCAAAAAAATGGTATGAGAAACTCACTTTTAACCTGCCCCTGGCCTTCTGGAAACCCCCATTATAATCATCAACCATTCAAAGGTTAACAACTTGACTTTGGGTGGTGGGCACACAAAGGAATATACAAATTATGTGTCATGGAATTGTTCACTTGAAACCTAGATAATCATATTAACCAATGTCACCCCAATAAATTTAATTTAAACAAAACAAAAATCCTCTGAAAGTTAACAAATTCATCATTTTTACTTGAGAAGTCATCCTGTAACTTAATCCCCCTTTCACAAACTCTTCTTACTTGCACAATAAACTCTTATGAATACAATTTATTGATCTGGTGGCTTTCATTTTGCTATTTCTGGATTTCTGATAACTGATAGACTTCTAATAGATATTATGAAGGGCATTTTAAATTGCTTTTTCCTAAGGATATGTTTTGGTTTTATTTTTTATTTATTTTAAAGAGAGAGGAAGATGAGAGAGAGAGAGAGGGAGAGAGAGAAGAGAAGGAACATTGATGTGAGAGAGAAACATCCCATGCCTCCCATGCCTCCCATACATGCCTTTACTGGAGATAGAACCTGGGTATATACCCTGACAGGGAATCAAACCCGAGACCCTTTGGTGCATGGGATGATGCTCCAACCAACTTAGCCACACTAGCAAGGGCTAAATCTCACTTTTTAATACTGACATTTTTCGACAAATCATTTTACAACCCAACCCAGTGACTTGTTAATATTTACATTCTTATTTTGAAATCAAATTCCAACAAAAATATATTGCATTTGACAATACGATGTATATGATTAAATAAAGAAGTGAGTTGTTCTGAAATTAAGATACTATTTATTTCCACTGGCATACAATTACTTATTTAGAGCCTCTTTCCAAATGCAGCATGTAGAATTATCTTTACATTTCATAATAATTTATGTGATTTTAAACAGCAAAATCTTTTTAATCTGTAACTTAATGTCTCAGAGTTGACAGAGTCTATAACAGGATGGAAAGATATTGCAGCAATTGAGAAAGGCATTTTTACTTCACTCAATCATATATATATTTAGGTGATTTATACAGTCATATATATATGTGGCTGAGTGATACTTGGAAAATATATATATACTCTACCAGGTCCCTGAAAATGCTGTAGTTATTTTTACTCCTCTAGTGCTATAAAAAGGAAGAAAAGCCGTTCTCAGCTATTAAGTGGTTGCAAAGGGTGCTTTGCCCAAATCTCAGTGGGGCAGTGTGAGAGTCTTTAATACTTAGGTTTGTAAGTGCAGAACAGCATCAAATTTGACAAAAGTAACTCAGGACATAGAGATTGACTTTGAACTATTAATTGAAATTTATCAATTTCAAACAAAAAGATTGACAATTAAAGAAGGAAATCTCATTTTTTTTATATATGACTAAATTGTACATGTTATCATATTGCATTTTTGATCAATGTAATGTCATTAAATGAAATCTAGGAAATATGCATATTATAAAGCTTTTTAGAAAGTGCACTTCTTATCACTTGTATACATTTTAGAATTTAACTAGATTGAACCATTTTTTCTCAATTGTTTCCAGAATTTTCATTATAATAAATGATTATCATTGTGTCATTAGTCCAATGCAATCATTTGTAATATAACCATAAACTATTTTTTTAGTTTCATGTTTTTCTTAAATTTATTGTGGCAATGCCTTGACCAGGTAGTTAAGTTGCTCACAGCATCTTCCCATACATCAAAAGGTTGCAGGTTCAATTTCCAGTCAGAGTGGGTATGGAAGGGAAGTGATTGATGTTTCTCTTTTACATTAATATTTCTTTCTTTCTCTTTCTCTCTTCCTCTCCCTTTCTATCTCTCTAAAAAAATAATAAGAAATCAATAAACATGTCCTTAGGAGAGGATCAAAAAACATTTAAAAATTATTGTAGTGACATTCTTATAACCTAGTACCAACCAACACAACAGAGAAATAAGTAGGGAATTTCAAGGGGGTATCAGAGCTCTTCCTTATAACCATAAAGGGATAAAATTTTCATGATGCGCTCATGTTAAAGGATTTGCATTGTGAGTATGATTATCACAATTTTTTAAATTAAAATTGTATTATGAATGGTCATATGGTAAAATAAATATCATAAATTAACACAACACAATTTCCTTGTCCATCCATTATTTAAAATGCATTTTGTTGTTTATAGGCTATTACAATAGTAAAAATTACTCTTTTTAAAAATATATATTTTATTGATTTCAGAGAGGAAGGGAGAAGGAGAAAGAGATAGAAATATCAATGATGAGAGAGAATCACTGATTGGCTGCCTCCTGCTTGCCCCCCACTGGGGATTGAGCCCACACCAGGGCATGTGCCTTTGACCAGAATTGAACCCGGGACCCTTTAGTCTTCAGGCTGATGCTCTATCCACTGATTGAAGCCGGTTAGGGCTAAAAGTTACTCTTTTGAACATTCTTGTATATCAACCCTGGGGAAAAAGCATAAAGTATCAAACATTTTTATCTCATAACATCCTTTAAATTTTTTTTAATTATTAAGAATCTCCAACAAATAAGCCTGCTACTCTTATGACAACCAGTCCAACCAGTAAGTTGATCCATCCAGATGAGGATATCTCATTGGAAGAAAGAAGGGCACAGTTACCTAAATATCAGCGTAATCTTCCTCATCCAGGACAGGCTCCCATTGGTAATCCTCCAGTTGGACCAATTGGAGCTATGATGCCACCACAGCCAGGCATCCCACAGCAACAAAGAATGAGACCCCCAATGCCGCCTCATGGTCAGTATGGTGGTCATCATCAAGGCATGCCAGGTTACCTTCCTGGTGCTATGCCACCATATGGGCAGAGACCGCCAATGGTGCCCCCTTACCAAGGTGGGCCTCCTCGACCTCTGATGGGAATGAGACCTCCTGTAATGTCACAAGGTAGCCGTTACTGATGTCGCTTCATCCAATCTAATAGGTTTGGAGATTAAACCTTTTCTCAACTTGTGCTGTTTATATAGCCAAACTTCCATCAATAGGCTTCATTGTGACTTTAACATTATCTTCCCACATACCAGGAACTATTGGACATTTATTTTCATGGGAAAATTTATTTGGAATAATAAAGCAGGAACTTTTCCTGAAGTTGCAATTTATACTGTATGGCTTCTTTTTCATGTTTCATCTAGGTTTTTAGAAGTGAAGTATAGTAAATTTGGTTCGTTATATTGTGAAGGCACTGGAAGTTCATGAACATACCACCTTAATAAAGGCAAGTTCTGTAAGCTTACGTTGCTATTTGTAAAGTTATGCCTTCACAGCATTTCAGATGCTGTTGGACTTCATGTCCCCAACCTAACTTGGTGAGGGCTGTAACTATTTTCAAGTACCAGTACATTGGAAGTCTGAATATGTAACAATATTTAATGTGTTTAGAGTTCCTCATGTTGCAGGGTTTACGAAATCTGACCCACTAAGGTCATGTGACTTTTTCTGTACTGTTAAACTTCATTGTAATAAAATGAGAGAAAAATGTATGCCTTTTTATTCAGAACCCAGCTGTGGACCACTGCCTGCAAGGTTTGTACAGATGCATGCC
The DNA here is from genome assembly GCA_025583905.1 of Ia io. Taxonomy (NCBI): domain Eukaryota; kingdom Metazoa; phylum Chordata; class Mammalia; order Chiroptera; family Vespertilionidae; genus Ia; species Ia io. Next base: position 55,875,471 of record JAJQQW010000003.1, read on the forward strand.
ACATTAGATGTCCACATAATAAAATTCATAGTTGCCAATACAGTTTTGATATATAAAAAAAAGAATCTCCAAAAGATTTTGTTTTTATGGTCTATATTTATCAATATTTATTAGAAATTTAAATTAAGATAATTCAAAACATATGCTTATCCAATTTGTTTTATACCAATGATTATATACCTATTATGTTAGTTAATGCATTTTATGAAAATAACAATATTATCCAAAACAATTAGAGAAGAGTACCATTGTTTCACACATTAACAGAATAGAGCTGGATTCTCACTTTTGTTTCTGCATTCAATCTGTTGCAATACTTTTTTTCTGTTTGAAGAATGCAAGGAAAAGCTAGTGTCATACAGAAATGATGTTTGAAAAAAGAAGTATTTGAGTATTTTTTTGAGATAATTGTGGTTATTTTTGATCCTATATTCCAATTGACAAGTGGTAGTTTTTTAAAGATTAGTTGTAATGTAGAATCTGAAGCCATATCAATAAATCTTTCATGCCTTAGTATTATAAAATCCATTAATCTATCTTTGAATGTATATATTACCCATGTATGATTTGGCATTATCATGTATTGATCATTTGGAAAATATTTGTTCAATGAATTATACAGATCTTTCTAATACTGACACATTTTATTATTCATGTTAAAATAACAAAATAATAATTTGCAATTGGTAATATCTTTATCTAACTCATGAGAAAACTTAAAACTACTGGGAAATATAAAGCTCATGGAAATGAATACCAATTTCTACATTCCTAATACTTGCTTGAAACTGAAATATTTTTTTTTTTTTATTCATAAGTGTGTAGTGGTGAAGAAAAGTGACTATTCGTATAATTTGGTGTTTCTACCTTCATATATGCTGAGACACTGGGGTTTTACTTACTGTTGTTATTGCACCAACAGTGCAAACATCAATACAATTATTCAAGGATAAAAGGTGAACACATTAAAGAGTATTCATCACTTTGCATACTTCATAACTTTTTATGATGTTTAGTTTGTACTTATTCTGGATCAATTTAAGCAAACAGTAAGTATAGCCAGATACATCTGTATATTATTCCATTTATAAGTAAAAAATACAAACCTTAATATAAAATGCTAACCAAGTCTTCATGTTTTTAGCTAAATCATTAATTTTAAAATTTACTCCATTAGTGAAAAATACATAACATGATTATTTTAGTAACTTTTCATCTGGCAAGCATTCATCAATTTCATCTGTGCAAGGCTTTTTTAAAATCTCTCAGCCAGCATTGCACTTATTCAACTAATGAAATAAAAAAATGTACACTGTAAGAGACCCTATAACTTTTTAAATGACTTCCAGCTTTACAAAGCTCTTAAGGTTTACCTTTAACATATTCTAGTATTTTTTTACATAAAATCATAATGATTGGTTTCAAAATGATGCCACATTTTAACTGAGACAGAGTTATTCAAATATGCCTGTGGTATAAGACATGATGAGTCAAAAGATTAACATCTTATAAAACTGAGAGAAAGATGGTCTTTGTCATATTTCCCTTTCTTAGTTACAGTTGGCCTAGTTTATTTGGACTAGTTTCCTTTCTCCATGACTCAGAATACTCACTGAAATGTCAAATTCATCTTTCTCAGCTCATGAAACTGTGGGTTGAGAAAATAGGTTGTCGAATTATTCTTTTTAGGCCAACATCCCAACATGAACTATTAAAAATAGTGTAAATAAATTTTGTTTTATATCAGAGATACAATATGTTTAAAATACCTGTTGCAGATAAAACGTGAGCATTTGAAAATGTTTTTGAGTAATTTTTAAAAAAGGAAAAATGCAAAACAAGAATCCAAATTCTACTTAGTTGTGTTTCCACATATTTACATTTACAGTAACTACTCAAATATTTGGAAAAATTTTTAGCATCTTACTATTTGAATTTCCTGTTCTGCCTTTTCTCTAACTCTGTTTTACTCTTTCTATATAACCTTCTTTTTAAATGTTTGAGCTATTTGGGGTTTTTATATTGTTTTTTATCATCTCTCTCTTAATCAGTTTATTATTTGCCTGTGTAAGATTTATTTAATTTAGATATTTGAAAAGACTCGGGTCCATAAAATATTATACAAGTGATATGCAATAAAATTATACACCTGAAATTTATATAATGTTATTAATCAATGTTACCCTAATAAATTTAATTAAGAAATCAATACCATTGTCAGTCCAAAAACTAATATTAGCTGGATGCTCACACAGACTTATTTAGAGGCAAAGTGATTGTTGTGACAAGAAAAATAGAATAGAGTGCAGGCGGCATTGGAGGACTTAAACTAAGAGTAATACAAGCTCTGAGGAAAGTCTAAGTGCCTTGGCATGTAACACAGCTAGACTTATAAACTAGTTCGGCCAGTAGCAAACCATCAGTAATGAAATTGGTCACCAAGGGGTATCTGGACCTTAAACAGCACATCATAGATCCCACTACTCTTATCTTGGCTAATAGTTAAAAACTGCACATGCAGGCATCTTCACAGTTAAAGACAGAACTCTACCAGCTTATTTGTAAATCATCTCCATCCTTACACATGCTTTGTTTAATTATTTAATAGTTAATGTACTTTATCCTTGCAATCTAATAAAATATGTAAACTTGTTATCATATTCTCCTCTTGAAATAATAAATAAATTAACTTTGAAGGGAGCACGGCTTTATCTATGCTTTAACTTCAGAGGTCTACCCTCCTGAGCTGTGAGACAACAGATTTCTGTTGTTTTAAGTCACCATGTTTGGGGTACTTTATTATGACAGCCCTAGGCCACTAATACAGATTTCTGCAAAGGGTTGATCCACTGCCATAACAAATACATAAATATATATATATGTATATATATATGAAAATGGATTTAGAATTAGGTAATGGGTAGAGGCTAGAAGAGTTTGAAACTCTTGATTTTAAAAAAGCTAGATTGCCTTGAAGAGATTATTGATAGAAATATGGCCATCAAAGAAAATTCTGATGAAGAATCAGAAAGAAGTAAGGAGAGCTGCATTAGAAAGCATCTATTTCTTAGAGAATACAAATATTGTCATGAACAGAATGCTACTAGAAATATGCACATTAAGGGTACTTCTGGTTGGTGTCTAGGATAGAAATGGTAGCGAATTTGGCCATTATATTGTACTAGAGGCTCGGTGCACGAAAATTCATGTACGGGGGAGGGGGGTCCTTTAGCCCGGCCTGCCCCGCCCTCCCCCCCCCCCCAGTCCAGGAGCCCTCACAGGATGTCCTACTGACCGCTTAGGTCCGCTCCCCATGGGGAGCGGGCCTAAGCTGCAGTCTGGCCTCCCTCTGCGGGAAGCAACGGGCCCATCAGGTATATAGATACTTTCTGGAGGCAGCACAGACTCCTTCCTTATTTCTTTCCTCTGTGGTTGGAGAACAGGGGACTAAAAGGTGGAGACAGAACTGTGGATGGTCTGGGGCTTTTGTAGGCAGCAGAAAGAGGGAAGGGGCTGGGGATAGTCTAGACACATTTCCTTCAATTGTTCTCTCTTCCTCTGGGCCCCTCCCTCTGAGTTTTTCTTCTTGTAGTGGACGCTCGGGCCTCAGACCAACCAGAGCCCAGCGATGGTGCAGTTCAGCCCCCTCACTTCTCAGCTGAATGTACAGCCTCCACACATTCCAAGCGGGCTGTTTTCAAGTGACTAAAGCGCTGGGAATCCACAGCTCCCGGATTCTCCCCTCTCAGTTTACTACCTGGGTAGGTTGCAAACTTCACTGAGACACCGAAGCAGCTCTGCCCTGGTAGCTCTGCACTGGCCCCCTCCCGGGCCCCACCTGTCACTCTTCCTCGAGTCTCCAGGTCCACAATCTGCACTCGGGGCGGGGGTGGGGCGGTTGGGGGGTGCTTGGAGAGCTGGAGGAAGGTGGCAGAGTAACAGTTGGTATGAACCGGCGCCTGCTTAGCCAGACTTTCTAAGCTCCCTGGCTGAGGTCCCCTCTCTGCACCCAGTGCCCTCCTCCCCATTCCACCACCTGGGGCGGGAGCAGCTCTGGTCCCTGCCTGAAGCGCGGCGGGCCGCGGAGGCAGGCGTGGGGCCGGGGCAGGGTGGGGCAGGGCGCGTGGCGCTAGCAGGCGGGGCAGTCTGTGCACGCCCACTCCGGCTCCAGGCCACCAGGCTCCCGCCAAGCAGCAGTGGTTGCATAGCAGCCCAGGGCAAGGCCCTGCATCCCTCACAGCTGCCCCCCGGGCGCCATGCATGGAGACACCGCCTGCCGCTGAGCCACCGACCGGCTCCGGACCTGCGGGGGCTAGGGTGGCCTCGGGCTGGCCCCCACCAGTTGGGAGCGGCCTCCACCTCCGAGGAAGCCTGTAGTTAGCGCTGGGCAGGCCTGTGCACCCTGTGCTGGGGGCGGAAGTCCTCGCCCCCATCCCCGCCCATCAGCTCCTGTCTGGTTGTGACTCTGACACCATAACGGACAAATACCTCTTTATATGTATAGATTATTGTGTGGAAAAGTTGTAAGTGATAAACTAGGATATTTACCTGAGGATATTTCATAGCAAAACATGGAAAGTGTGACCTAGTTTCTCCTTGATGCTTTTAGTAAAATGTAAGAGGAAGGAGAAAAATCGAGGGGAAAATTGTTAGGCAAAAAAGAAGCAGCACTTCATGATTGAGAAAATTATTGTCCTATCCAAATGCATTCCCAGATAACAGGGCAAAGAATGTGGCTGAACCATCATTTGCTAATGAGGCTGCATATGTCGCTTCTGGATCTCAGAGGATCCAACAATAGACATGTGATTATCGAGGAGCGAAATGTGGGGGACCTACCTACTTAATAGTTTGGACTCTTATGCTCAGGAGACGAAAGCTTTTTGAAACACTGTAAGCTTGGCCTGCCAGGGACAGAGACAGGATAAAATGAATGAAAAATAACTCTGAGGTCAGAACTGTGGATGAAGAAGCCTGTGCTGACACTAACTCCTAGTGCAGCGTGGTAGGACTGACACTAGAGAGGGCTGAGAAGGTCCAGCGGACTGAGCAGTGAGCCACAGAGCATTATTCTCAACGTTGAAATCTAATGAAATGTGCCTTGCTGTTTTTCAGACGGACTTGCTTAAGATCTGAGACCCCTTTACTCCTACCTTTTGGAATGGGAATGTCTATCCTCTAAGTTCCCCAACATTGTATTTTAAAAACATATTATAGCCCTGCTGTAATATGTTTAGCACATTGGCTTGCACACCAAAAGATTGAGAGTTCAAAGCCTGGTCAAGGGCACATACCTGGGTTCCAGGTTTGATCCCTGGCCAGGTCTGAGTGTGTGCAGGAGGCAGCCAATGTGTCTCTCTCACATCGATGTTTCTTTCTCTCTCTTTCTCCCTCCCTCCCACCCTCCCTCCCTTCCACTCTCTCCAAACATCAATGGAAAAAATAGCCTCTGGTGAGGATTAACAACAAAAACAACAACCGCGTATTATTTATTTTCTAATTTCACAAGTGCATACATGGCAAGAAATTTTCTCCCTAGATGGACCATACCCATAGTCTCACCCATAACTGATTTAGATGACTTTGAATTGATTTTATTTAGATCAGATTTGAGACTTAAAGTTGACCCTGGAATATCTTCAAACTTTGGGAGATATGAGAATGGGTGAATATGTTTTGTATACGGAAAACATGAAATTTGGGAAGGGCAAAAGATGGACTATCAGGGGTTGAATTTTTCCCCCCAGAAGATATGTTGAAGTTCTCAGGTTAAAATATATTTCTGTACAAGCAGAAAAGTTTGCATAATAACTACCTACACAATTATTTTTGTTTTATATTTCAAGATACTTGACCATCTGGTAATATCAATGACAATCACAGTTAGGTTTTTCTTGTTTATTTGTTGTTGTTTTTATTAATCCTCACCGGAGGATATTTTTTCCATTGATTTTTAGAGAGGGAAAGGAGGGAGGGAGGAAGAAAGAGAAAGAGAGAGAAATATCGATCGGGGAGAGACACATTGATCAGTTGCCTCCTGGCACATGCCTTGGTCAGGGCCCGGGATCGAGTGTGCAACTAAGGTAAGTTCCCTTGCCCTTGACCAGAATGGAACCCAGGACCCTTCAGTCCCTGGGCTGACAACCCAACCCCTGAGACAAACTCGGTGGGGTGGCACAGTTAGGTTCTTAATATAAATTAAATTGCTATAAGGCTTGTCCATATCAATACTGTTTAGTATGTTCTCACATGCAGAATTATCATTATTATAGTAATTTATTAACATAACTGGAGGCCCAGTGCACAAATTCATGCACCAGTGGGGTCCCTCAGCCTGGCCTGTGGGATTGGGCCAAAACTGGCTCTCTGACATCCCCCGAGGGGTCCCAGATTGCGAGAGGGTGCAGGCCAGGCCGAAGAACCCCACCAGTGCATGATTGGGGCCAGGAAGGGACGCAGGAGGTTGGGCAGCTGGGGAGGAACCATGGGAGGGCACCAGGGCATGTCCGGCCCATCTCGCTCAGTCCCAATCAGCAAGCTAATCTACTGGTCGGAGCGTCTGCCCCCTGGTGGTCAGTGCACGTCATAGCAACTGGTCAACTGGTCCATTGTCTGCCCCTTGGTGGTCAATGCATGTCATAGCGAGTGGTTGAGCAGCCTTAGCATATCATTAACATATTATGCTTTGATTGATTGAACGGTAGACCAGATGACCAGACACTTATCATATTAAGCTTTTATTATATAGGATCAATATAATTTCTTAAAATATTCAGTTTGATTACCATATAAAGATAAATTAGCTGAAATCTTAAAATCACTGTAGGTAGGATAATTTTACTCAAAATTGCTTAGCATGTTTCTGGAACATGTCTCATCTGCCAAATTCATAATTTAGGCAAACCAATTATGGTAGGCATAAGTGAGAACCAAAGCTTTGAGTCTATTTGTGTATTTACAAATGGAGTTTATGCAATTTACCTCTTCAAATAGATATGAATATATTTTTATTATTGTCCATCTATTTTTCAAATGACCATAGGTTTTCTCTGCCAAATGGCAACTTCATTAAGAAATAGAAAATAAACAAATTGAAAAACAACAACAATCAAACAACAATCAAACAGCCTCCTTGACTTTGTGTGTTCCACTTGATGTATTACCAAGCTTTTTGTCTAGAAATAGAAGTGTCTATTTTACAAGGTCTATAATAAAATGCTTATTTGTACATGGTACAGCTTATCATCCAGGAACTCCACTATGTTTATCATTCCATATCAGTAGTGAAAAATTAAAGAACAAATAAATCTTGGAAAATTATTTGAAGGATTAACTGCTATGATCAAAGATATTATATTTAACTTCCTTGGTTATCAAAAATTCACTGACCAGAAATATAGTTATCATTTTCTTAAGTCTTACCTGGTGACCTAGCAATTATATGCTCAATGACTGAATGTCATCTTTTAAAGTTTTATTGTAATATGCAAAAAAATATAATCAATAGGTATAGGCAGCTTTACCAAAGAAAAACTTCAAAAACAACAGAAGGATGCATTGAACCACATTAGAAAAGATCATATCAGGACCTACAAACCAACTATTGTATTTGAAAGCCCAGATTCCTGGATCTACATTTCCAAACTCAAAATGCATCACATTCCCATGACTTAGATGTCTCAATGCTTGAAAGTTGGGATTCTCTGGAAGCAGACAGCATAATAAAAAACATAGCTTTTTCAAAAATCTTGGCTCAAGTAGCCAACTTTCAGACTCCTAAGATTTTCATACCCAAAATCTAAATCCAAGGAGCTACTGATTCTTGTCTCTTTCTCCTCCTTTTTTTTTTAATAGCTATCTTTAAGTCATTTGTTGTAGTTTCAAAGATAAATTTTTAATAACCAAAGATGGGAAATCTAAGTTTTTTTTCCCTCCATTTCGAATTTTACTTTTTTCCAATAGCTAATCTTTGGTATTTGACAGTACCTGACTAATAGGATAAAGAACTGAACAGAAAGATAAGAAAACTTGGAAACCCAGACATTGTGCCACTTTCCAAATTTAGCAATTCAGATTTCATGGGTTTTTTTGTTTGTTTGTTTGTTTTTTTCCTGGCTATGATTGAAAAAAATCAATGTTGCTAAAAGAAATACTTCAAGGTGTTTTAAGGATTCACTTCTTATATTCTTTAGCATCACAATTATATGTTGTATCCTGTCCAGAGCTATAATGCTTTTATGTAGCACTCTGAAGAATGAATTCAACAGAAAAAAAAAAAAAATCACACAACAAACTAATAAAAACTGAAACTCAAACATTTCCTATGACATGGACTTCACTTGTTTTTGGGACTTGGAACCTGGCTAGAGGTGGATTCTGGACTCTGACATTCAACATAAAGATGTTTTCCCTGAGGCAAATGCTGGTAAAGAGGAATTATTGTGAGAGTCCCTGAAAGATTAAAAATGTTTCAATATGTATGACCTTTTAAAAACTTGCCTCCAACTCCTGTTTTTCATCAAAATGTTGCTAAACTCAAATTGATCAACCAATAACTGTTAAACTGCAACCATCATTTTGCTGTTCCACCATCTTTTCTTATAATTAATGTAACATAAGTTTCTACAAATACTGAAAATTTCCTTAGTGAACATTCTTGGAACAAAGCTAAATGTTGACTGATCTTCTTCCATCTGTCATATAATATATTTAAGCATTTTGCTTTGCTTCCTAACATTTGTCAAAGTTGGTCTAATTTAGCAACATTTTTATATAAGCTTGAGGTAATGACTTGACTTTTTTTTATCCTTCCACAATATGTAATGGTCATTTGGGTTGGTCACCAAGAACAAAATAGAAAAATGAACAATAAATAAGAATGTGATGTATAGAGCAAGGCATATGTTCCATTATCAATTTTCTAAAGTAGCTAGCCTAAAGATAGCAAATCTTAAAAGCACATTCTGCTTTTTTAATTTAGCAAGAAAATGAAAAAAATACGTCTGCTTACGCAACTGTAAGAGAGTACATTGTGTGTGTGGCTTGAGTTTATCCCAGCTAACTTAGGCCAGGGGCTTCAGTTTGTGTGGCGTAGAGTTGCAGAATCCTATATAATAAAGAGGCAATATGCAAATTGACTGTCACACCCTCACAAAATGGCTGCCTATGACCAAGCCAGCAGAGGGGTTAGTGAGGGACGACCAAACAACTGAAAAAGGCTGTGTGGGGTGACCAGGTCAGTGGGGGGGCCGTGAAGGGTAACCAGGTCAGCCAGCAGGGAGGGGACAGTTGGGGGCGACCTGGCCAGCATTCAGAGGCAGTGAAGGGTGATCAGGCTGGCGTGGGGGGCAGGCAGAGGCAGTGAGGGGCGATCAGACTGGCATGGTGGGGGGGAAGAGGCAGTGAGGGATGATCATGCTGGCATGGAGGGGGGGCAGTTAGGGGTGACCAGGCAGGTAGGCAGGTGAACAATTAGGAGCCAGCGGTCCAGGATTGTGAGAGGGATGTCCGACTGCCGGTTTAGGCCCGATCCCCAGCAGTTGGACATCCCCCGAGGGGTTCCGGATTGGAGAGTGTGCAGGCTGGGCTGAGGGACACTCCCCACCCCCCCACACCCCTCTGGTGCATGAATTTTGTGCACCGGGCCTCTTGTTATATTAATAATGTACAGATCAAAACAAAGGAAGAATGTATTGTAAAAATGGATGAAATTCTTACTGTAAACATGTTTAGGTCTAAAAGTCATAGGAACAGTAGAGTAATGTTAAGGATTATGAATTTTTTTCTTATAAGCAATTGAAAACACTAAACTTTTTAAAAAAGAAACAGCTTAACTAACTTCTGTTATAAAAATAACTAGGGGCCCAGTGCACGAATCCATGCACCTTGAAAGGAACTGTGGGCCATGAGGCTACAGTGGGCACAGGGGCGGGTCTTGGCCCATCTTCTGCGCCCCCGCCTGGCTCCTCTTGCCGTGGCCCTCAGTCCCCTGTCTGCCAGCAGCCCCACTCCCCCCCACCGGTGCTCCCACGTGCTGACGGCGCCGGCCCTGCTCACACCCACTGACGGCGCTGAGCGATTAGGGCCAGTGTCTTCAGCAGGTGCAAGTAGCAGCTGTTGCTCCGATCACACCTCAGGTGCAGAGGGAGGTGGAGAAGCCCTCAAGGGTGATTGGGCTGGCAGCCACCACATGCACCCACTGACAGCACCGAGTGATCAGGACTGGCACCAGGCACCGGCAGCGGGTGTGAGCGGCAGCTCTGGTGCCAGCTGCTGGTGTGAGTGGCGTCATCGCTGCCAGCGGGTGCGGACGGTGGCTGCCTGCCCTGATCACCCCTCAGGAGCAGGGGTGGGTGGAGAAACCCTGAGTGTCAATTGGGGCTGGCAGCTGCCGCTCGCACCCACTGACGGTGCTGAGCGATCAGGGCTGGCACCAGGTGTTGGCAGTAGGTGTGAGCGGCGGCTCCGGTGCTGGCAGCGGGTGCAAGTGCCTGGTGGGACCATGGCGTGTGGGAGCAAAGAATTTTCAGTAACCACCAGAGGCTCTCCCCAATGAAAGCCACTGGTGCCCCACCTTGGTCTAGTGCCCCCGCACACCTGCTCCACCATCCTGCCCGCCATTTTCCTTGCGTGCCCCCTGGTGGTCATCACATGTCATAGGAACCGGTTGATCAGTTGTTCAGTTGTTCTGCCATTCAGTCTATTTGCATATTAGGGTTTCATATATAGATTTTAAAAACAATGAATGATGGATTGGAAACATATTTCAAAAGTTTAGGGGAAAGTGGTGCACATAAATATGCTCAAGATAGTGTTTCAATGACCCCACAATTTCCTACACTTTAAATTTAGTAGTTAGCAAAGTCAGAAAAAAAAAAATATTTCAGAAGGGGCTAGTTGATGGCCCCTTCCCTTTGCAAAGGGGCTTACCTCTTTGTGGAAGAACAACAATAAAATCAAAGCAAACTCGTCCTCATTTTTTAGACAATATTTATTGGGATTCTGTGGTAAACTGCAAATTCAGCCTTATCCTCACAACATAGTGAGTTACAAAGGTATTGTTTAGAACATGGAAAGGACTCAGGTGTCACTGTGTGTGTGTTTGTTCTGTGAAATTCTTTGCTACGTACCCAGTTGTAAAGTTGGAAAATCTATCCCTATTTCTATGATTTCTTTTGTCACTTCTTTCTCTAAGAAATTCACCATATTTAGTTCCTTTAAATTGTTCAGGACCTTCTAGTCATTTATTTCATTTATTCAAGTTTAATGGCCTCAAGCAATGCTCATTCATTGCTTGGTATCTGCAGCTTAGAGCAGTTTCATCTCCTTTCTTCTGTTTAACAGATCCACTAGCTAACTTATTTCCTGGGTATAACATATAATTTAAATTAGTATGTAGTTTACTGGAAAATATCTGATTTATTTGTTAATGTACTTGATTTTAAAAAATATTTGAGCCTTAAATCAAAGCACTGCTTCTTAATCATGTGTAAATTACACCACAACCATCCCTTTATTTTACAAGTGTACCTACTAGCTTTGAGGACACAATTGGTAATTGGATAATTCATCTAAATTAGTTTCATTAATTTATAAAATAGTGAAAGGGTCCAAAGTTTTGTCACCCCAAAATGTGCCTTTTGTGATATGATTTTACACTTATGTCCTTTTTCCCACAGACTTATCATTCTCACTGTAAAAGCTTTTGCAGCAATATAGGAAAATACTTTGGTTTCTAAACAGAAAACTTCACGTGCTCATCTTTAAAGATATCTCATTATATCCTACATCTGGAATTATAAATAACAAATTAATCATATTCAGAAAAAATAACTTTATTAGTATTTGCTCAAACTACTCCTTAAAAATAAAACAAAATTTTCATTTGGATTTAAAGATTTCTTTGTTAATTTAGAATATGTTTTAAATTTACATGCACACATTTTAACAGTATCATTTTTACACATATGTATTCACCATCTGTATTTTTCTCAGTTCCTAAAATATTAGTGACATATGTTTCAAAGTCACTATTTTCATTACTACTTGGGAATTTAGGTCACACTGCTTCTTTTTGCCTTTGGATATCATTTTACACACACAACTTCCACTGAAAAATCTAGGTCTCAGTTCTCTGCAAAGGTCCTATATAAATTTTATGCCATAATATCCTTTTTAAAATTGCAGCTAAAACATATAATAAAGACATTAAAAATATTAATATATTGATATATTCAAGAAACATCAGTATTTGAAGAAAATAGTAATGATAATAAAAATATTAACCTGGCCCACATTTTTAAAAGATGTTTCACACACATAGCAAAAAAATTGAAATATATATATATATAATGAATAATCATGTGTAAATATCACCTTAATCAAGAAATAATAAATATCACCAGCAAATCATAGCTCTCTCCTCCCATTTCATTTTTTTTAGTCACAAACTTAGCTGTTTTCTAGAAGTCACCACTGTAATGACTTTTAAGATATTCATTTCTTCATTTTCTTACTTGTGGTCTTCTAATGGTGTATAAATTCTTAAAACAGCATAGGTTAGCATTGTTTGTTTTTAAACATTTTATATATATTGAATTCATCATATAGGCACTCTTTTTTCTTCGATCTTTCATCTGTTTTTTTCTTCTAGAAGATTTATGCAATTATAGTTTATTTCCATTAAATTAGAGTCTTGCTTTTTTGTTTTTAATGATCTTGACATTTATCAATTAGTCACAATTCATTTAGTTATTCTATTGACTAACTTTTCCTCTACTTTTGAGAATCTTGCTATAATCATTCTTTTTTTTTTAAATATATTTTTATTGATTTCAGAGAGGAAGGGAGAGGGAGAGAGAGACAGAAATGTCAATGATGAGAGAGAATCATTGATTGGCTGCCTCCTGCATGCCCCAACTGGGGATCGAGACCACAACCCAGGCATGTGCCCTTAACTGGAATAGAACCTGGGACCCTTTCATTAGCAGGCCAAAACTCTATCCACTGAGCCAAACCGGCTAGGGCCTTCTATAATCATTATTGTACATGCATCCTGGTACTCATGTATTTGGGAGGGTTTTTTGTTGTTGTTGTTGAGAAGTGGAATAGCTTGCTCTTAGAGAATGTATAATTTCACCTTTCCCATATAAAGCCAAACTGTTTTTCAATGTATATTCCACCAATACTACATATATGTAAAAATACTTCCACTTCCTATCATGCTTTGACTTGTCAGTCTTTTAAAATTATCACCACATTAATGTGTATGAAAAGCAATTTTATGGTGTAGGCTTGCATTTGTCTGGTTACTATTATGACATAAATACCTTCTGATTATTTATTGGAAATTTGTGTTTGTTTTTTATTATAGAAATCCCTTTTCTGCCTACTTTCCTATTGGACTGACACTTTTTCTCAAAGATTTATCATAGCACTTATTTTGTGGTAATGTACACATAACATAAAATTTATCATTTTAACCATTTATAAGTGTAGAATTCAGTGGTAGTGAGTGCATTCATATTTTTATGTGACCATTATTACCATTCAGCTCCAGAAACTTTTCTTCTTGCAAAACTTAAACTCTATACCCATTAAGCAATATCTTTACTGATACAGCTCCTAGGACAATGGAAACTAAGGAGAAAATGAACAAATTGGACTACATCAAAATAAAAAGCTTCTGCACATCAAAAGAAACCATCAACAAAACAACAAGAGAGCCCACTCATGAGAAAATACATTTGCCAATTATATTTCAGATAAGTGTTTAATTTCCAAAATTTATAGGTAACTCATACAACTTAACAAAAGGAAGATAAACAATCTAATCAAAAAATGGCAAAGGACCTAAATAGACACTTTTCAAAAGAGGACATATAGAAGGCCCAGAGACATACGAAAACATGCTCAAAGTCACTAATCATCCAAGATGCAAATAAAAAATACAATGAGGTATCATCTCACACCTGTCAGAATGGCTATCATCAACAAATCAACAAAGGACAAGTGCTGGCGAGGATGTGGAGAAAAAGGAACCCTCATACACTGCTGGTAGGAATGCAGACTGGTGCAGCCACTGTGGAGAACAGTATGGAGTTTCCTCAAAAAATTAAAAATGGAATTGCCATTTGACCTAGTAATCCCACTTCTAGGAATATATCCAAAGAGGTCAGAAACACCTATCAGAAAGAATATATGCACCCTATGTTCATAGCAGCACAAATTACAATAGCTACTAGTAAGATTTGGAAACAGCCTAAGTGCCCATCAGCAGATGAATGGATTAAAAAACGATGGTACATCTATACAATGGACTACTACACGGCTGTAAAAAAGAAGGAACTCTTACCATTTGCAACAGCATGGATGGACCTGGAGAGCATTCAGGTGAAATAAGCCCGTAAGAGAAAGATAAATGTCACATGATCTCACTCATTTATAGAATACTAGAAGCCCGGTGCACGAAATTCGTGCACGGAAGGGGGTTGTCCCTCAGCCCAGCCTGTACCCTCGCCAATATGGGACCCCTCAAGGGATGTCCGACTGCCCGTTTAGGCCCGATCCCACCGGGATCGGGCCTAAACGGGCAGTCGGACATCCCTCTCACAATCCAGGACTGCTGGTTCCCAACTGCTTGCCTGCCTGCCTTCCTGATTGCCCCTAACTGCTTCTGCCTGCCAGCCTGATCATCCCCTAACCACTCTGCTACCAGCCTGTTTGCCCCCAACTCCCCTCCTCTGCTGGCCTGGTCACCCCTAACTGCCCTCTCCTGCAGGGTTGATCACCTCCAACTTCCCTCCCTTGCAGGCCTGGTCCTTCTCAACTGCCCTCCCTTGCAGGCCGGGTGCCTCCCAACTTCCCTCTCCTGCTGGCCATCTTGTGGTGGCCATCCTGTGTCCACATGGGGGCAGGATCTTTGACCACATGGGGGCAGCTATATTGTGTGTTGCAGTCAATCTGTATATTACTCTTTTATTAGATAGGATAGAGGTCTGGTACAGGGGTGGGGGCCAGCTGGTTTGCCCTGAAGGGTGTCCCTGATCAGGGTGGGGTTCCCTTGGGGCATGGGGAGGCATGAGCAAGGGGCCTGTGGTGGTTTGCAGGCCGGCCACGCCCCCTGGCAACCCAAGCGGAGGCCCTGGTATCTGGAATTTATTTTCCTTCTACAATTGAAACTTTGTAGCCTGGAGCGGAGCCAAGCCTGGGGCTCCCTCCAAGGCCAGAAGCCATTTCTGTTGGGGTTATAATTGAAACTTTGTTGCCTTAAGCAGGTGGGCCCGGCCAGGGTGTGCGGAAAGCTTTGCTTCCCCTGTTGCCGGCGGCAACCCTGGCCTGCTCTCTCAAGCTCCATTCTGCCGCCATTTGTTTGAATTTGTTTACCTTCTATAATTGAAATTTTGTAGCTTGAGTGGAGGCTTAGGCCTGGCAAGGGCAGGTGGAAAGCTTGGCTTCCTCTGTTACCTAGGAAATCTTGCTCTCTGTGGCTGTAGCCATCTTGGTTTGAGTTAATTTGCATGCTCGCTCTGATTGGATGGTGGGCGTGGCTTGTGGGCGTGGCTTGTGGGTGTGTCAGAGGTATTGTCAATTTGCATATTTGTCTATTACTAGGAAGGATAATAAACAACATAAACTGATGAACAGAAATAGGTCCAGAGACATAAAAGCATCCAACAGACTGTCAAACTTCAAAGGGAAGGCAGGGGATGGAAGGGGTGGTAAGAGAGCTACCAAAGGACTTGTATGCATGCATGTAAGCATAACCCATGGACACAGACAGTAGGGAGGTGAGGGCATATGCTGGGGGGGTAGGGATTTCTATGGAGAGATGAATGGGGGGAAAGAGAGACATATGTAATACTTTAAACAAAGAATTTAAATTAAAACAACAACAACAATAACACCATTTTCTCTTTTTCCCATTCACTAGCAACCACCTTTCTACTTTCTATTTCTATGATTTTGACAACTCTAAGTATATGAGTAGTCAATGTACTCATATACTTAGAAGACTAAGTATATGAAAATGTAAGTGGCATCCTACAGCATCCTACAGTGCTTTTGTAACTAGCTTATTTCACTTAGTATCATCTCCTCAAGATTTATTCATGATGTGGCATATGTCTGAATTCCCTTCCTTTTCAAGGCTGAATAATATTTCATTGTATGTTCATACTACATTTGATTATCCATTCATCCATCTATGGATGCCTAGGTTGCTTCCATGTTTTAGCTATTGCCAATAATGCTACTATGAATATGGGCATGCAAATATCTCTTCAAGACCTTGCTTTAAGTCCTTTGGAAGTATATGCCCAGAAGTGGAGTTGATAGATGATATGATAAATCTATTTTTAATTTTTTTAGAAGCTGTCTTCCAGTGTCCCTCATCATAAAAATGTTAATTTATATATCAAGTGATTCTTGATATATATTTTTTGTATATCAAGTGTCTTTCACAGAAAAAAAAGTTTACTTGTATTTAATGAATGATATAGGAGCTCTTCATAGGAGTGAATTTCTCCTGTTGACTTAAGATGTGAAAAATTAATCTACAATTCCTACCTAATTAGCCCAGACAATAACAAATATTTTAGGTTAAAGAGAATCAAATTTAAATGCTGAAACATTTTCTGGCAAAAGTGGACTTGAATTTATGATGATTCTATTTAAAAAGCTACATCTTTAATACTTTCAAAAATAAAGATGATTTTTAAATATATTTTTATTAATTTCAGAGAGGGAAGGAGAGAGAGAGAGATAAAAATATCAATAATGAGAGAGAATCATTGATCAGCTGCCTCCTGCACGCTCCTTACTGGGAATCGAACCTGTTACCCTTCACTCCACAGGCTGATGCTCTACCCACTGAGCCAAAACAGCTAGGTCAAGATAATTTTTAAAAGACAGTTATATATGTTAAAATGTACCCCCAAACATTACATTACTTATTTGAAAGTTATTTAGGGTTAATTAGGAGAAGCTCTGAGCAGTTTGGAGAGAAGTGTCATCAAAAAATGCTTTTGTACCAGAGTTAAGAAAAAAGAGATTGGGAGTATGTATATATTTTTAAATTGGTATATGAAGATATTACCTCATTTTCTGTCTCTCTCTTGCTTTCTTTCTTTCTCTCTCTCTCTTTCATTACTTTTTCTTTTGTGGCTGCATATCTGTGCTTTGGTTTCTGAAAAATACTCACTTTTTTTGGTTTGTTTTGTTAATCCTCACCTGAGGATATTTCTTCCATTGATTTTTTTTTGAGAGAATGGAAGGAAAGGAGGAAGAGGGAGAGAGAAAATAAGAGAGAGAGAGAGACATAGATGTGAGAGAGATACATCAGCTGGTTCCCTCCTGCATGCACCAGGACTAGAGCTGGGAATCAAACCTGCAACCCAGGTATGTGCCCTTAATGGGAAACTGAACCCATGACCCTTTGGTCTCTGGGCCAAAACTCTAACCACTGAGCAAGACCAGCCAGGGCCCATTTTTTTAATAAGGAAATTGGCTGTGCCTATGGAAATCTTACATTATATTGTGTTCTCTTTAAAACATATATAACATTAAGTGAAAAATTATTTAAAAAGAAAAAGTATTCAAAATTATTATATCCTATATAATAAAGAGGTAAAATGCAAATTGACCCTCATGCCCTCATAAGATGGCCGCCCCCATGTTGTTACAAGATGGCTGCCCCCACATTGTCACAAGATAGCCCACCCATGTCATCACAAGATGGCTGCCACAAGATGGCTGCCCCTATGTCATCACAATATTGCCACCCCGACATCATCACAAGATGGCCACCACAAGATGGCCATCCCCACATCACAAGATGGCCACCCCCATGTTGTCACAAGATGGGTGCTCCCATGTTGTCACAAGATGGCCGGCAGGGGAGGGCAGTTGGGGGTGATCGGTCTGACAGTGGAGGACAGTTGGGGGCGATTGGGCGGGCAGGGGAGCAGTTAGGTATCAATCAGGCTGGCAGGGGAGCATTTAGGAGCCAGCAGTCCTGGATTGTGAGAGTCCTAAACCAGTCCTAAACCAGAAGTTGGACATCCCCCGAGGGGTCCCAGATTGGAGAGGGTGCAGGCTGGGCTGAGGGACAATCCCCTCCAGTGCACAAATTTCATGCACCAGGCCTCTAGTTTTGTATAAATATGAAACCTGTGTCATCAATAAAACTGCATTGCAAATATTACACACATCATTCTTTTAGCAAAAGAATAGACAGTCCTCTGGTTTCTAAATCAGTCTCATCCCACCTGACGCCATTATAAACTTAGTGCAACAGATCTAAGCATAAAGAACTGAAACATTTGTATTGGTTTGGAAAGAATATATTCTCACATGGGGACAGAATAAGTGAGGTTTTTATATTCCAAATATGTTTTCTTATTGAATTTGCACCTGCTTAAAGCTCAGCCAAATTATGTTGCATGGGCCAGTTATATTTTCCATTTTCTTTGTGAATTAAAAGTAAAATAAATGTGCAATTGAGCCTAGACAGCAGATGGTCTGCAATAGGTGTAAACATATTGTACCGTATGTCTAAATGGCACTCTCAGAAAGTATTTGGCACTGCTAAAATATTTTATTTGCAGTAGACATATAAATATACATACAGTACTACAATTAAAGATAAAGTGACTGTTTCACCCCTGATCATTTGGGAGAAGTATGGCTCAGGAGTAGATTTTGTACTCCATCTGGAATATAGCAGCTTCTGTTGTTGAACTCTGATGATACAGAGAAAAGCATAGCCAACATAGGGTGGTAACTCTGTGGAGACATTTGTACTTTTGTTCGAACATTAATAATATATGCAAATGAGGCAGCCTCTGGTTTCAAAAGGGTCTCTAAGGTAGCTGGATATCCTGGGAAGAAAACTGAATATCCTGAAGTTATTCTTTTTCTTTCTTCTGGTTATCATCCTCTCTATCCCATTCCCAGACACTTTTTATAGTTCATTACAAAATGGAAAAAAAATTAAATGATAAAACTTAGTTCAAAACTTTAACGCAGGAGAAAAATGAAGTTCAGAAGTTCAGCTATATTATCTGGCTTGACTGATAGAGTATATCATGGTAGCCAATAGTTGACCTAGGTTTTTAATTCAATATGCACAATGACATATATGCTATGCATGCATTTTTATAAATACATGAACTATAGTTTAAATTTATATTAAGGAATGTTTTATTTTTCTCCTTTTAGATGACAAAAATGTATAGAAATGGGTTTCTTCATTTTTAAAAAGAAATCCTTAAGAACTCAATCTATCATCTGCTGAATAAGAATGAGTTATCATATAGCCCCAAGTGCCTATGGCAGTCATTTATCTATACTAGTAATAGCCTAGGGCTGTCACGACCAGATGGGATGACCGAACAGTAACAGTAACAACCACACAGTGGCTGCATGGGGCAACCAGGCTAGCAGGGGGATTAGTGAGGGACGACCAAAGGACTGACCAGCAGGCTGCGTGTGGCGACGAGGCCAGCAAAGAGTTAGTGAGGGATGACCAAAGGACTGACCAGCAGGCTGCATTGTGCGACCAGGCCGGCAGGGGAGTTAGTGAGGGACAACCAAAGGACTGACCAGCAGGCTGCTTGGGGCAACCAGGTCAGTGAGGGTGGCAGTTAGGGGCAACCAGGCCAGTGGGGAGGCAGTTGGGGGCAACCAGGCCAGAAGGGCGGCAGTTAGGGGTGACCAGGCCAGCGGTGGGGAGGGGGGGCAGTTGGAGGTGATCAAGTTGGCAGTCAGTGGTGGTTAGGGGTAATCAGGCTGGTGGGGGGCAGTTAGGGGCGATCAGGTAGGCAGGCAGGCAAGTGGTTAGGAACCAGCGGTCCTGGATTGTGAGAGGGATGTCCAACTGCTGGTTTAGGCCTGATCCCCAGGATCACGCCTAAACCAGCAGTCGGACATCCCCCGAGATGTCCCGGATTGGAGAGGGTGCAGGCTGGGCTGAGGGGCCCCTCTGTCCCCATGCACAAATTTTGTGCACCAGGCCTGTAGTCTATAATAATAAAAGTGTAATATGCTAATTAGACTGGACAACCTTCCAAACATCCTTCCAGACAACCTCCTGCAAGGGAGGGAAGCTGGTGCCAGAAGTTCGGGGAAGGAAGTATCACTCTTGCATGGATTTTGTGCACCAGGCCTTTATTGTAGAATAAGAAGCCAGCGTGAGGATGTAGTCAGTGCATGCTGTGGTCTGCCACGCTGAGACTGAAAGGAGCTGTGGTTTTATTACATTGTTGAAATTGTTGAGTTATTGAATTTCCTCTCCTGAAGGCTTTACAGCTTTCATTTTTCATGAACAGACTTATAAATAATGAAATAAAAAAACAAAAGCATGCTATTTTACAAAAACCTAGAATAAAGACTTTTTTTTTAAATAAAATTCTGTATTCTCAGAAGTCCTAGTTGGACTTTACCTGTCTTTTATTGGTTGATATTTTACTTAGATGATAATCACTTAATAATTATAGTTATTTTAGACCAATCAAGTAGAACACAATAGATATCTGGGAGTCAAGTAAAATGTTCTTTTTTATAAATGCATCACCATATATTTATTTGTATGTTTCTCTTTCTATCTAAGCAGACATCAGACCATCCCCTGTCTTGGTTTCTTTTTATAAAGTCTAGAGCTTTAGTTGTAGTATATAAACATTATATCTTAATTTCTTTTTAAAAATGATTCTGGCACACTTTTGACAGATAAAAATCTTTATTTTTCAAAAACATCTTGTAATAATATTATCAAGCAAGAGACTAGAAGCAAGTATTTGCTTAGTTGTGTAAATTTCAAATAAAATTGGAACGTAGGTTTTTTTTTTTTCCTATGAAATTTTATTTGAATCTGAAGGGAAGTTGTATAGTTGAACTAGGAAAAATAAATAAAAATCTGGTTTTAGTCCTAAATCTAAGATCAGTTAAATGTATGATCTTAAATTATAGTTGTTATTTAACCTTTGCAAGTATGTTTCTTTATCTGCTATATTTGAGTTTTCACTATAAATTTCTATCCAGCTCTAAAAGTCCATTACTCTCTAAACGTGCTTTGACTATCTCCCTGGCTTTGTGTGGGTACATAAAATTCCATTTCTTTTAAACATGCAAGGTCACTATGTGAGAATAAACATGTCATCTTTTCTGTCAAAGAACAGTTTAGACAGCTGCCATGTTGGCCACATGATTGCAGCTCTCCTCTGGGCCGCCATCTTGAAATAGCAAAGGCCAACCTCTCCCTTTGAATTAGCCAATCATGACAGACTGTGAGCTTGAGCTCCAATCAAGAATGAGGGACAGGTCACACGTGTCAGGATTAAAAAGCCGAGCTGACCGCCTGCTCAGTGTGTGTGTGCTCCCAGATCATGTGCTGCACACTCTCCTGCAGAAGTAAAGATATTTTCCTTGCTGCCTGGCTCCTAAGTATGCTTTGTGTTCTACCAGGACCCCCGAATTTGGGGGGTCACCTTATTTCTTACAACTATGAATCAAAATACAGAGGCATTTTTTGCACACTCTATGAGCTATAAATAAATATCTGCATTTAAGATTTTGTTACCTACTATGTCACATATAATGGGAGACCCACACACAGAAAACTTCCAACTGCTGTGAAGACAGGTATGTTTTTTCCTCAAACAAGAGATAGTCCGTGAGCAAACATAGACATAGTAAAAGACTGAAACAAAAATCTGTTTTTGTTTCAAACAGATAGTACTAAAACCTAAATACTATTATAGAAGCACATTGAATATAAGAAATTTTAGATAATTTCTTATGAAAATTCTCTGTTCTCACAAAAGACTTGTACATTCTTTATTTCATTTTGTCCATGTTAAATTGGTGATTTATGTAAGGTATTGTTATTTCCTGTATTTTTATAGGTAAGAAATGACTTTCAGATTGGTGAGATGAATAAATAAATATCCAGCTCTCAATGACTGATATAGTTAAGATACTGTGTTGTACTGTGATTTGTCTAACAATTGATTTGTTTGCTGACTGTTACTGGGTTTATTTATTGGCTTCTTTTCCTAATCATGTTGATAAAATCTGCAATGTTTTTAATTCAGTGATGGAGATTGTGTATATAATAATATGACCTGTTATAAAATAATAGAGCTAAATTCTAAATTTGTATGCAAAATATTCTCCTTACATTATCTGTATGTGACTGAAAAGTATTTTGTTATCAGCGGGGAGCTTTCCAGGTTCCCACCTGTTGCTGGTGAAAGTGGGCTTCTTGTGATGTCACAAGAAAAGGGATTTCCTAAGACTCTCACAGGAGAATGCGTGGCATTTATTTACATAGAATTAAACCCCTGAGTTTCAAGGTTTCCTCTCCCTTGATCCAGCCATGAAAGAAGTCCAGCTGTGTCTTCACCAGAGCTAGGATTAAAGACAATGACAGAATTTCTGTTCCTTGCTGGTGCACAGTCCAGTCCAGCAACCGGCTAGCTTAGTTTGTGTAGCCCTATTCGTGAGGGATCCACAAGGCTGTGGGCCATGCAGCTTCTAAGGTCATATGGCTATGGAGGGAATACAGACTAGTGCAAGGAAGCATGTGAAAAGCCAGGGGAACAAGACAGCCACATGAGAGTGAGCTCCTTTGTCTGGGGATTATGTATTCCCAAATTTTCACAGGCTTGCACTGGCTTCACCACCTCTAGCCAATTACCGTAACTTTGTTCTAGGTTTGACTGACATGTACCTTCCCTATGTCACCCCGACTTTACTGTGCATGTATCCATCCTCCCCTTCCTCCAGTGGCCTTCAGGGAATGGAACAGTGGTCCCCTGGGGAGTGTGAAATTGCAGCTTCCTGGTGAAGCTGCCCAGATGGCCGTGCTTATAATGTCTGTCCTCCCTTTTGCTTCTTCCTATTACTTACTATTCATAGCTAGCTAATTACAATGGTAAAAATTTGAGTTTATGAAAAATTAGCAGAAGTAAAGATGAGAGAAAAAAGCTAGACTTAATCATCTTGGATAAAATATTCACTGTTTTTAGTAGATATTTTGATCAACTTCCAAAACAAGTTTTGTGATAGTTGAGAAGACCTATTTCACAAAGTATTACAGAAATAAGAGTATGTACATTTCCTTCTTATAGAATTGGCCACCAAAGTATATGAGCATATGTCCTTGAATGTCTGAATAAAATATCAATATTATACAGGCTTTAAAGTTGGGAAGATAGGGTAGCAATGGTAATGTGTGTTTGAGAATTAAAAAAACAACAACACACACAAGACATAATTAGCTTCATCATAATGGGTCCTGAATAAAAGATGTACTTGTTTGTGGGTGTGTAAATCATTACATTATACCCTAAACCCAGATCTCCCAACTTTTGACAACTCATTTGTTTTTTGTTTTGTCATTAGCTATTATCTCTATCTCTGTCTCTAAATATCTCTATCTTTATCTCTCTCTAGCTCTCTATCTTTATCTCTATATCTATAAGTCTGTTATATATATACTAGTGGCCCGGTGCATGAAATTCGTGCATGGGTGTGGTGGGTCCCGCAGCCCAACCTGCACCCTCTCCAGTCTGGGAGCCCTCAAGGCAGCCCTCTCCAATCTGGGGGCCCTGATGGCTTAGGTCCACTCCCCATGGTTCTCTGCTCTCTGTGGGGCTTCGCTCCTCCATGCCCGATGCCCAGAGGCTCTCTGCGGCTGGGGCAGGATGCTTGCCTTGTTGTGGGCTTGATCCCCAGTTGGGGGCATGCAGGAGGCAGCCGACCAGTGATTCTCTCTCATCGATGATGTTTCTGTCTCTCTCTCCTGCTCCCTTCCTCTCGGAAACCAATGAAAATATAAATTTTAAAAAAAGGAGAAGAAGAATGAATAAAACAAAATGAAAAACAGCCATTCTCATTGTCCCAACCCCTTGAGACTCTGCTTCTGGCAAGTGTGGACAGTTTGGCTCAAGTAAACTCATAAAAGTTCTTTACAGGTTTGAATGTTTTTACAAGAACATGACATATACACCTGGTTTCTGAGGGTGAGGCAACAGAATCAGTCCATGAGGTCTACTGTGAAACTGTAGAGGAGTCTGTTTTTGCTGTCAAAAGCCAGCAAAAAGAGTGTAGAAAACTAGAAATGGGATTTACAAAGAGAAAACAGACAGAAGCGAACAGAGGGATGCTCCCACACTCTTTTCCACCCAGACAGGCCAGTTTCTCAAACATCCTCCCTCCCTGAAGTTGGTGAGCTGTGGCTTAAGGGTGGGGGAGTCAGAAAAGCCCGAGGTGAGGTCCGAGGCTCTGACATCACCGGAGAGCTTTCTGCATTTGAATGAAGCCTTGGAGTGAGGTCCATTGGAATGAATCACCCTGACCTCCACTCCTCCCACTTGCTCCCTACCCCACCCCCTACTCCCCAAGCCCAGGATCTGTCTGCTCCCAGCCAGGCACAGGTGGATACCAGAGAGTGGGCACTGCTCCCCACAGCAGTGCCCAGCTCCGGAGGGTGCCAGCACCCTGCAGCCTGTGGTGCTGCGGTCCCAGGGACAGCAGCACCCAGCAATGGTGGGTCCTCAACCTCTCTCCAGACAGAGGAGAAAAGATAACCTAAGCAGCAAGCCTAAGGGGCGCCTGGGAGGGATGTGCTTGCTGAGCTTCCATGTAGAAGGCCACGCACACGCGCTGCCCAGAGGCCCTCCAGGGCCAGGGCGGGACACTTGCCTCAAAGCAAGCGTCCGGCCCTGGCTGCTCCACAGCGGGGGCGGAATGCTTGCCTTGTCACCATAGCGACAAAGCAAGCATTCTGCCAGGCCACTCATGCTGCCCACTCTCAGCAGCCGCCTCCCAGGACCTGGGGACTCTGGCAGGCTGAGGGGACTGGGCGCCGCCATCTTTTGGCTATGGGCTCCACCATCTTTGTGATGGAATGATGGTTAATTTGCATATTACCCTTTTATTAGTTAGGACTAGAGGCCTGGTGCATGGATTCGTGCACCAGTGGGGTCTTTTGGCCTGCCCTCTTGCCCTCAGGGGATATCGGAGAGCTGGTTTTGACCCGATCCCCGCAGGCCAGGCTGAGGGACCCCACCAGTGCACGAATCCATGCACCAGGCCTCTAGTATGCATATAAGATATTTGATTAATCTCTTCCTGCCCTCCCTACTTCCTTCTGAGATTCATTAGTCTGTTCCATGTTTCCATGCCTGTGCATTGAGCGTCTGCTCTCTGGTGGTCAGTGCATGTCAGAGCTACCGGCTGGTTGGTTGGTCACTTAGGCTTTTATATATATACTAGTGGCCCGGTGCACGAAATTCGTGTCCCTCAGCCCAGCCTGCACCCTCTCCAATCTGGAACATCCTTCTTGCAATCTGGGACCGCTGGCTCCTAGCCGCTCACCTGCCTGCCTGCCTGATCATCCCTAATCACTCTGCTTGCTGGCCTTCTCACCCCCAACTGCCCCCCCCCAGCCTTCTCTCCCCCAACTGCCTCCCTTTGCCGGCCTGATAACCCCCAACTGCCCCCTGCCAGCATGCTCACCCCCAACTGCCCCCCCAGTTGGCCTGCTTGCCCCCAACTGCCTCCCCTGCTGGCCTGCTCGCCCCTCTGCCTTGGCCTCGCCACCATGGCTTTGTCTGGAAGGACGTCCGGAACTTCTCCCAGAAGGTCTCCCAGTCTAATTAGCATATTATTCTTTTATTAGTATACATTTTTTTTTTCTTCTCATTGAAGGTGGTGATTTAGGTTGGTTTATTGAGCAGGGTGATTTCTTTCCTGAGTCCTTATCCAAATGGATTCTAAGAACAAAGCCATGGACACAAAGTGGTGATGAAAAGCACTGAAACTTTATTGCAAGCAAACACTACCCCTAAAACCTTAATTCTAAATTCTAAGCTTAAAACTCTGTACCTCTTGGTGCAAAGGGACAGAAAGAAAAGTGTCCTCTAAGTTCCTAGTTCTAAGACTCTGTCCCTCCTGGATGGACAGAGGGGCCCCCTAAGAAGGGTAACCACTGCTTTATTTGTCTTGAGGCATTAAATAGGATGGAGACCTTCCTTTTTCACCATGGGACCTTAGCCCTGTAATCAGCTCCCATGACCCCCACATCCTCACTTTTCCTCATTTGGTCATCTAATCTGTTTAGGTTGGAGTCATTTTTGATTTATTTTGTGGTTTTCTCCTAGTTGTGCTGACAGAGAAAGCTTTATCTTATAGCTCTCCCAGATACTCAAGTCAGGGCTACTGTTGGTCTAACTTATGGTCACTTTAATTGCTCAGGCCAGAGATACCCTGTCTGTCCTGGGTTTATGGATGTTTTAATTGCTCAGGCTAGAAATGTTTCCATTTGTCTGTGGCATTTCTCTATTAACTGTACAAGTAAGATAAGCACACTGGAGTTTTCAAGTCTCCATGTATGTATTCCTCTCCCATGAACCCTCCTCATTCCTAAAACTCCATAAACCTTCCTATTTTATCCCTAAAACTCCTTTCAGTAGTTTACAGACATGATATTTTATTAGCCTGTATAAGTTAGTGTCTATTATCTGTGAACAAAGACATCTTCTATAATAAGTGTACAAATATTACAATCAATAATTTCACATTGTTATACCACTAGTGACAACCCACAAACCCCATTTAAGTTTCATTAGTAGTTCAAATCATGTCTTCAATAGAAAGAAATCCAATATTACATCACATGTTATGTTTACTTGTCAGCTCTCCTTAGTCACATTCATTCTGGAAAACTTTTGTAGTTTTTGTAACTTAATTTTTTTCACTACTACAATAAGTTATATTATGAAATGCTACTTCAATTTATTTTTGACTGATAGTTCACCATGATTACTTTCTGTTTAGCTCTTTAACAGGAATATTAGAGATATGATGTGTATTTTTCTCATTCCATCATGTCAGAGCATGATAAAATTTGCCCTACCATGGATCGTGTTAAGTTTGATCACTATTTTTTTTTTTTTTTTTTTTTCTGGCAGGTTTCTTCAAACCTTTACTTTTTTAAAATTATGAATGTCTTGAAAATTATGAGTATCTTGTGGCTATGTAAAAATTCTCTTTTTCACATTTCACACATTACTTTTGGCATCCATTGGTACTTGTATATATAAGTTGCTAGAAGGGTTACCAAATGGCAATATTCTAATTCCGTAATTTCTGTGCTTACGAATTGGCACCTAATGTAATTCTTCATACTTATGTACTTACTTATATTGGTATGGATTTATGGATTCCTATTTAATCAATGGGAATTAATCTGTGTTTGTGTTTGTTTGGTTTTTGTTTTTTATCCCCTCAGATTTGTTTAGTGGGAGCCACTTAAAATTAGGTCTCCGGCCATTTTGTCATGTCTCTCTCATTCTTGGAGAGTTTGCTTATTTTTGACACAGCAAAATAATCCAGGCTCATCGTATTCTTTATTTTCTCTCAGGATTGGATTTCTCCAAAAATTTTTTTTATTATTTATGGTAGAGAAAAATATTTAGTAATGCAATATCTGAACACTGGGTTTGCTCATTGCTGCTGGGGTGTCACTACTTCCGGTCTTTCTCAGTGGAGAAGACCAAAGAAATATATGAATAAATATAAATGCACACACACACATACAAATAGACACACACACACACCATGCACATACCTATGTTTCTTCTCATCTGTCTATACATATTGAAATCTGCTGGTTCACACCAAGAAGCCTATTTTATCCTAACACCATACAGTTCATTATTTTTTACACTTTCTCTCCCTATAAATCCCTTCTCTGACAGTAAGAAACATCATGTCATTTTAGCTCAAAATCTTTACTATTTTGCTCAATCCCTCTCTATTAATCTTGTCAGGCTGATTCTTCATTCAGCCCTAAAAATCAAGCTGACATTTACTTGACTCTCTGTAACATTGCTGCCCCTGCCCCCCAACATTCCTGGGCTTCTACCTGGCAACTGTTAAACCAGTGGGCAGCCTCCCAATCAATATATTGTGAAATGGAGGGCCTATAATGGCTTTTTGATTTTGCATATGCTTTTTTGTAGATATTACTTTTTATATCAGTATCCTTAATGTTTGCTTCACCTTTATTATGATGACTAGAGGCCCGGTGCACAAAATTTGTGCACAGGGGCAGGGGGCAATCCTTCAGCCCTGCTTGTACCCTCTAACAATCCTGGACTGCTGGATCCTAACTGCTTGCCTGCTCCCCTGCTTGATTGTCCTTAACCACTCTGCCTGACTGCCTAACCACCCCTAACTGCCTCTGCCTGCCTGATCGCCCCTAATCACTCTGCCTGCTGATTGCCCCAACTGCTCACCTGCCTGCCTGATCACCCCTAACTGCCTCTGCCTGCCTGCCTGATCACCCCTAACTGCCTCTGCCTGCCTGCCTGATCACCCCTAAATGCCTCTGCCTGCCTGCCTCATTGGCCTTCATATTACACTTTTATTATTATAGATAGTGGTTTTATGGATGGAGATCAGAAAACTTGCTAACAAAAATGTGCCATCAACAATAAGAGAGAATATTCTGAAGGAAGTTGGAAATATGTTCATTTGTTTATTGAGCTAATGTATGTATGAATAATAGTATAGATATATTTTATACATGAAATATCATATATTATATAAATATACATTTACCTGTCTATAACTATATATATTAGTGTGTGTATATATATATATATATATGTATGTATGTGTGTGTGTGTGTATATATATATATATATATATATATATATATATATATATATATATATATATATATATATGTAGAGAGAAAGAGAGATACAGAGACAGAGAGAGACATATAGACTATACTCGATATGCCAGGATATATGCTGCTAAGGCTTATTAAAAGGATACATAATTTGCCTACAATCAAATAGCTAAAAGTGCAACCTACTTAAATTTTATTATAGGTGTCCTACTCTTAACTACTCTCCTAGAATGTTTGAAGTTGTATATATTTATATTATAGTATTGTTATAATATTTATCTTTATAATATTTACAGTATTTTTACAATATATTAGGTTATATTATAATATGTATATTTTACTGTGCCTAAATTAATTCCTGGAATTACTTTAAAACTGTGTATAAAATTACTTCACTATCTTAAATATATTGGAAATTTTATGTTTGATAAAAAAAGAATAAAAGAGGAACAGAATTACTGTCCACTGTTGAGACAAAGTAAAATAATAATGATAACAATACTGATTATTGCAATAAAAACTTGAAACTAAACTGGTCTCTATATAGATGTTAATTCAATGGATCATGATTATCTTGAAAAGAAATCTACTGTGCACCTTCATGTAGAAACATATAAAAATAGCTTATTGCCTTCCTGATTATTCATTTCCTCTTTGAATAGGCAGAGCATTCTTATCAATAAAACTCTACCTTTGAAGGTAATTTTAATCACCAATAACACACATGCATATAGTTTGTAAATTACTCTCAAGTACAATTCCACAGTTCATAAAAATGTAACAGGACTCTAAAGGCAGGTTCTTCGTGTAGGCTAAAATACAATACTTTTAGGTGAAATTACTTTCTAAGCCATGTTAAGAAAAGGCTAAGCAATTTTTTACAAACAATTATTATTGAATACTCTGATAGTAGAATGACGTTAAAAAGAAATATGTTACTCTACTTTAGGTTTCTGCATTTTCTGTTTATAGTCTAACACCATTTGTATATCAAATTTCTATTAAACCAGGAGATAAAGGGGATTGCATGTATACAGACACCATTAAATAGGACTTTAGTTTTTGTGATTTAGTTTTGACTTGCTGTGTATATTAAAAAAGGCAATTTATTTAGAATGATTGTGCCTTTTTTATGTCTTGTTTTTCATTTGGGGAGTTAATGCTTTTCTATTGTTGATATGATATAATTATGTAGTTTTTATGTTAATTAAATGATTAATGTAGTGCCATGAAATAACTAGATATTATAGTGTATTGCATTCATAAAATCTTGAAATTTTCAGTTTAAAAACTGAATAGTGACCTCAACATTTATTATATTTCATAATAGTTATTTTTATTAACATAGCTTTTATTTACAAGGCATGTAATAATAACCAGCAATAATACTAATAAGCATATAGATGAACAACATTTGTTGATTGTTTATAATGTGCTAGGCATTGTTCTCACCTGCCTTCTTCATAAGTATTTTGTCATTTTGTAGAAAAGAGATCTTAAGCACAATATTGGTAAATAACTTTTCTAAAGCCATATAATAGATTTAACAGCATTGAAATTGAAAAACAATATGTCAACATGATTACTAGTAAACATTACTTAATATAATGTTGTTTATTGTTGAGTAAATAAAGGGCTATCTATACTAATAAAAGAGTAATATGCTAATTAGACTGGATTGACCAGACGTCTTCCGGACATCTGACATTCTTCTGGACAAAGCCACAGTGGCGGGGGCCAAGGCAGAGATGGTTAGGGGCGATCAGGCCTGCAGGGAGAGCAGTTAGGGGTGATCATGCCAGCAGGGAAGCAAGCAGTTAGGGGCAAGATCAGGCCAGCATGGGGGTGAGGGGGGCAAGCAGTTAGGAGTGTGATCAGGTCAGCAGGGTGAGATCAGTCTGGTGGGGGAGCAGGTAGGGGCGAGATCAGTCAGGCAGGCAGAGGTGGTTAGGGGCAATCAGTCCAGCAGGGGCACAGTTAGGGGCAATCAGGCCAGCAGGGGAGCAGTTAGGGGTGATCAGGTAGTCAGGCAGGCAGGCAGGCAAGCAGTTAGGGGCCAGTGGTCCTAGGAGCCAGTGGTCTGACTGCCGGTATAGGCCCGAGGGGTCCCGGGTTGGAAAGGGTGCAGCCTGGGCTGAGGGACGCCCCCCCTCATGCACAAATTTCATGCACCAGGCCTCTAGTTTTTATATAATAAAGTATTGCTTAGAGTAATGTTTTTTATTTGTTTTCATTCTAGATAAAAATTACATTTCTAAATTTGTTTATTGTACTTACAAGTACTTATTTTGGTTAACTATATGTTTTGTTACCTACTGCTGCTGTAAATAATTACAACAAATTAAAATAATGCAAACTTATTTATATTTTCTTCTATATTTATCTTATAATTCTGGAGGACAAAAATGTTAAATGGTTTTCATTGAGCTACAAGCTAAGACTACTCCTTTGATAGGCTCCATAGAGAGTCTGTTCCTTTGCTTTTCCTGGATTCTAGAGGTTAACTGCAACCCTTGGCCTCATAGGCCCATCCTTCATATGCAAGCCAGCAGCTCTATCACTTGTACCTCACTTCCATTGTTCCATCTCCTTCTCTGACTTTGACTTTTCAGATTTCATCTTATTAGGACCCTGTGATGACCTTAAGCTCATCTTAATTATCCAGGATGACCTCCCCATTTCAAGACCCTTAATTTATCTACAAAAGTCCCTCATCAGTAATACCAGAAGGACAACAAGTGATATCACTGAAGTGTGTTGGATCAAAGTACACAATACAAATATTTATGATGGAGTTAATATATCTCTAAATGTTCAAAGATTACAAATATGTTTTTGTAAAACTTAAGTCAAACACATAAATCATAAAAATAGGTTGCTTTATAAAAGAATTATAGAAAAGTAACTTTATTCTTTTAGATTTTTTTTGTCTGTTCTTTAAGTACTTAGAATTAAGATTTTCTTTGAAGGGAAAATTGGAGGTTTAAATAATCAGCACAATATATGCCAACTTTTCTCAAAAAACACAGAATGATTCCCTGCCCAATGAGTCAATAAAGATTGTGAGAAAAGTTAGTTGTTGAAGGATTGTTTAGTGTAAAATGCATAAAAGAAACCCTGCGTATTATGTTACAGGTGCATCTACATTTAAGGAGGTAAGATAGCTAAAGATTTTTAATATTTCTGGTAACAAGTACATATCTATTGAGGAGATGAGTGCAGATAGTTAATCCATACACATAGAGCCTTGTAATACAATCTGACTTCCTGGGGGAATGAATTAGATAAGGTTATCCTATATCTCATAGTTATATTTCTCATTATAAAGAATTAATATTGAATTTGGTTTATAGATCAATTATTTTTGAGTTTGTTGGTGTGAAGTCATACATAGGTGATATAGTCATTGTCAATGTATTTTGAAATTAAAATCATTTTTTAAATTATATTTAATTTATCAGGATGACTTTGGTCAATAAAATTATATACATTTCAGGTACATAATTCTATAATACATCATCTGTATATTGTATTATGTGTACACCACCTGAAGTCAAGTCTCCTTCTATAACCATTAATCCGTTTCGTCTCGTCTACCTTCCCCCACCTTCCTTTTCCTCTGTTACTCACCATACTGTTCTCTATGTATATCAGGTTTTTTTTCTTTGCTTAAGCTTTTTCACACAGTCCCAACTTTCTTCCACTCTAACAGAATGGCTATTAACAATAAATCAACAAACAACAAATGTTGGCAAGAATGTGGAGAAAATGGAACCCTCATGTGCTGTTGGTGGGAATACAGATTGGAGCAGCCACTATGGGAATCACTATGGAGTTATCTCAAAAATTAAAAATGGCTGCACAGCCTGCATTCCCACCACCATGGATGGACATGGAGAGCATTATGATAAGCAAAATAAGCCAGTTGGAGAAAGAGGAATATCACGTGATCTCATTCATTTGTGGAATATAATGAACAACATAAAATGATGAACAAAAATAAATCCAGAGACAGAGAAGCATGGAATAGACCATAAAACTTCAGAGGGAAGGCAGCGGGAGGGGTTAAGAGATCAACCAAAGGACTTATATGCATGCATATGAGCATAACCAATGGACACAGACACTAGGGGGGTGAGGGGTTGTGTTGGGGAGTAGGGGGTGGCCAGGAAAAGGTCAATGGGGGTGGAGGCATATGTAATACTATATGTAATACTTTAAACAATAAAGGATTTAAAACACATTTAAAAATGGATCTGCATTATGACCCAGCAATTCCACTTCTGGGAACATGCCCAAAGAAACCCAAACTAGTAATATAAAAGAACATATACACCCTTATGTTCATTGCAGTATTATTTACAATAGCCAGGATTTGGAAGTAGCCCAACTGCCCAACAGTAGATGAGTGGGTAAAAAATCTGTGGTACATTTACAAAATGGAATACTTCTCAGTCATAAAAACAAAGGAAAACTTACCTTTTGTGACAGTAGGGATGGATTTGGAGAATATTATGCTAAGTAAAAATTCAAGTCTTGCAGTCTAAAACCCTTAAAATTAGAGTTTAAAAAATTGTGAATTCATGATGGTAACATTTTGAATGTTAGCTAGGAGATGAAGTGTCTTCTGGAATCCTCTTAATTTCACCAGATATCTTTTATCATAAGCATATGACTATACTTTACCAATCATAACATGAGTAAAAACTGTATTTATTCTGGGTGATCTCTAATTTCTTGTTGCTGTTCAAAGTTCATGCTGTTAGGTGATGATGTTCAAAGTGTTGAGGAAGAAGAATGAAGAAATAAGAGTGCTTCAATTTTATATTTTCTGTTTTTACTAGTATTATTTGAGTTTTTATATCTGGTTCTTTTTATTAATAAAATAAGTTTCTATAATCTCTTAACATTACAAATACCTTTATAATTTATCTTATGCTAGACTCTAAATTCCATGGCAGAGGCATTATATCTGTCCTTTGTTACCATTATGTACCTATAATTGTTCTAGTTGGATAGAAGCTGTTCATTTAGTATATGCTGTAAAATAGTATATATTAAATGAAACATATGTAAAATTAATATTCAATTACCATTTATTATTTGCTATTTGATTCATTCAAATATATGTATGCATATATTTATATACATGAGAATACATACATGTACATACACACAAATAAAAATTATTACAAGAGAGAGTGTTTTTAATTGCAGACCATTTCTTAAAAGAAATGCATACTTTGGGACACATAGAGAGTGCATCTGCAAATTTAGATCAATACCTTATTCTCTGCATCTGTTTAAAACCCTCCTAAGCATCAATTTTAGGTTAAGATAAATTTAAGGCATTTATATCGACTTTGGAGTCTTCTGGGTTACATGCAAATATAAGGTCTGTATATTGATTTCAGGGTCTTCAGCACACTCTCAGTAGCAATTATGTTTTGAACTTATCTAAATAAAAATTGATTTCTTTTTAAGTTTCTACGATACGTCCTTGAACTAAAAAGCCTTCAAATTGTATATAGGCATCTACATTAATGATCAGTTTCACTTTCTTTATTTAGGTAGCTTACTCCTCAGAACTTTGGCATTTTCTGTGTAATTTATTTGACAACAAAGTTTTGACTTTATGATCAATTGTATACTTATCTCATAGGGTTTACCTTAGGTGAAAGTCATAACACACAGAAGTAATAAAGCTAACATAGGCACATTAAAATTTTCATGGTTTAGCAACACTTATCAAAAACACTTATTTGTTACAATATGCTCAGGTAAGGGACATTTGCACTTTCCCTGGTTTCTAATCCCATTTTATGTATTGAACTTTAACTCTCTTTTTATCTTTGATTTGTGGATATACTCTTCATATCACAATTCATAGTGATATGTGAGGCTTGAGGTACAGACTTCTTCTCATGGGTCCTTGTCCAACAAAGATGAAGAATGAATTCATAGACTAACATATTTCTTTAATAAAAATGTAGAAGTTTATTGGAAGCATATACAAACTCCATCTGGGCACAGGTATCCCCAAAGGGGATCCCTGGGAAAAGGCTCCCAAATGGGAAAAGCCTTCTCTCTCTCTCTCTCTCTCTCTCTCTCTCTCTCTCTCTCTCTCTCTCAGGAGGAAAATATTTAAATCCAAAAAATATAAAATATAAAAATTGGTCTCCTGTCCCTTTGCCTCAGTTTTATGTATGCTGTAGCTCTTTGTCTCTTCATGCTCCCTTCTAATTGGATCCTTCCTCATTTTATGACCCTGTGCTCTCCTAATTGGCCACTCTTTTGTTTTAAAGTCCAAAACCCACATGGTGCCCCCACTTCCTCTTCCCCTTATCTTGAAACATTCCTCTATCTCCTATGAAAAGATGTTTCCCTCTTTCTGGCATCTGTCGACATTTTGCTATCCTCTGTGAAAGAACGTTTCCTTCTTCCCGGTACTCTGACTTTTCCTTTTCCTCTGTGAATGTATGCCTTCCTCTCCCCTTATCTTGTGGCATTTCCTATCCTTCACATATCTGTTCAGGTTGGAGTTTCTTTTGATCTCCGTTATGGCCCTCTCTCTCAGTTGTCCTGGCCAGAGATGTTTTATTACCCCCTATGGCTCTCCAAGCTGCTCAGGTCAGGGGTGCTTTGGATCTACCCTATAATTGCTTTAATTGCTCAGGCCAAAGATACCTCTGACCTTCACATTGCATTCCTCCCCCACGGACCCTCTTTATTCCCTAAACCTGCCTATTTTGTCCATAGAACTCCTTTCAATATTTTTCCTGGGATTTGGATTTTTAATCTTTGTAACAAAGCCTGATGCCTTACCAGGGTACTGCATCCAAGTTGTCAATAAAGCTGGATGCTGATAGAATTCAGATGCCACAGGTAATAGAAAAGCAATGAACTCCATTTATTATGTTGTCCTCAGGGATAGTGTTAATACAAAGTGATGTAGTAATCTATTTAAAATTGTGTGTTGTGTGTGTGTGTGTGTGTTATATGTGTTTTTAAAGTGCAATTATCAGCTTAACAAAAATTTATTCAATGTCAGTAACATCAATTTTAATATTTTCACAAGTAAACTAAATGATTATATCAATGGTTCAGATAAGTATATAAAGAAAATTTAAAATTAAGTATTATTTTTAAATAAATTTGAATTTCAAATTACAGAAATACATTTTACTCAATAAATAGGAAACTGTAAAAGTACATATCTTTATCTGTCAAATCATATTAAATGAACAGACATTATTAAATAAAAAATGCTAGGGAATCAATTATATTGGTAGCATCAAGAAATATATTGCATGCCAGATATGCTCATCAGACTATGTAATTTGTACAAAGTAATCCAAAATGTGACTGACAAAAATACTATAATAATTTTTGAAATGAATTTCTATTAGAGATTATGCTTTACTTCTATAAGAATATAATATAATCCTAATACATTTAGGAATGTAAATGTATTGATATTAAGGCACAATCTTTCACATTTAGAGAAATCAATGCTTCTTTTTACAGTAGTGCTAAAATTTGTATGATATGGGCAATTTGTAAATAATATAGTTAAACACTTTCAGGAAATAAAAATTCCAAAGAATTACAATGATCTTAAAAACACACACAGTACTTAACGTTATTATTTTGAAAACATTTAGAGTCTTTGAGAGAGTCATTGAAAGAAGACAAAAAGAGTTCTCAAACATCTACTTGATCCTGAGTCAATAAAGCACCAGGAAATCTGGCTTCATGGTTTGCTGTTCCCACTAACAAAAGCAATTTGCGGGCTGAAAACAAGTTGTGGTGCATTGTCTGCTTAAATAAATTGCAGGGGCATTAACCCAAGGTTCTCATTTGAAGATATCGGTGCTTTTTCTGAAGTTAAATGCAGTGAAACCTGTTACATTTGTGTCTTATTAACCAGCTCCAAATAGGGCTATGGAACACTCTGTTTTCACTTTGTGGGAAGCCCTGGAGACATCCTTTTGCTGCTAAAAGGTTTGTCTTTGCCACATTGTTTGGTAATTTTTCATTTACTGCAATAAACGAAGTAAGGGAGATTTTGGAGAGTGTTTAAAAAGAAAGAAAGCAATTATAGTACACAGTCCTTTTTTTTCCTGATCAAACAATAAGATATCATTCAAAACACATGTTAAATGGTATTTGTCCCTGAGAATCTTGCAAACAAAATGGACAACTGTGATTAAAAATTAAACATCTGCAAGTCAAATGCAAGTTTAAGATAATTAATTTGCTTGTAATTTAGGTTAAAATATGAACTGGCCCATGTAACTAATGATTGTCTGTAATACAATTGAAAGTTTAACATGGTGATACGCAGGCAGGCTAAATAGCCATCTCAGATGGCAATTAAAAAAAATTGAGTTTATTTTAAGGAAAAGGGTCTGAGGGATAGGATATCCCAAGGGAAGGGCCGCACAGCATCCAACTACGGGGGCATTGGGTCAATGTTGGCAGCACCCATGAGCTGGAGTTCCATCCTTATATGCAGTCACCGGCAGAAAGCTCTTGACATCAGGGGTCTGAGCCACTGGGCTTGGAATGCGGATGGAATGCAGGTGTGTGACCAGGTGTCTTCAGGACAGTTTCCATTCCTTGTATGGTCTGACTCCTGGTGTCTAGAAAGATTTCCCTGGCATTTGTCCTGATATGCGGAATGGCAAAGCTCAGACTCTCCTTGGGGGTTCTTGTCCTATGAAGTTTGAAGAATAAAATTCACGGACTAAAAGATTTTAAGCAAAAGTGTGGAAGTTTATTGTAATCTTATACAAGCATCCCCAAAAGGAAACCCTCTGTGGAGGGGTCCCCAAAATAGAACCTCCTGTGTAGGAGTCCCCAAATAGAGAAAACCTGCTCTCTCTCTCTCTCTCTCGCTCTCTCTCTCTCTCTCTCTCTCAAATGGGAAACATCTGGTCCTTTCGAGTCTCTCTGTCTCAGGGTTTATAAATCCTTGAAGCTCTTTGTCTGTTCATCCCACTTTCTAATTGGACCCTTTCTTATTTTATGTCCCTTGTGTTTTCCTCATTGGCTGCTTTCCTCCTGTTCCCTGCATGGTATCAGTTTCAAAGCTCACCCGGTGCCCTTTCTTCTCCTTCCCCTTAACATTCTTATAAACGATCTGGCGGCTTGGAGCTGTCTCTGCCCATCACGTATGCATCCCCCTCCCATGGACCCCCCCTTTTCCTAATCTGCCTCTCCTGTCTCTAAAATCCTTTCACTTCTGTGGTGGGAAGGTTACAAATGGCCTTGAAGGATTGTATTGCCTTATAGTCCTAATGACGATCTATAATAATCAAAGGGTAATATGCTAATTAGACCAGACATCATTCCGGATATTCTTCCTGACGATGCTCGGGCCTGAAGGAAGCCAGCCGGGTCCCGGGCGTCTACTGGCAGCTGGAGGAGGAAAGCCTGGGTCCTAGGTGCCAGAGGGAAGCTGGTGCCGGCAGCCGGGGAAGGAAGGCCTACTCTTGCAGGAATTTTAGTGCATCAGGCCTCTAGTGTAGTGATAATAATATCTTTAAAATTTTGCAATATTAAAGAAGAATTTTTATTGATTCATTTGAATCAGAATTGAAAATACCCATTTTGTTCCCCAAAACATAAACACCTCATGGAAGGATTGACATTGGTTCCTAAGAAAACTGAAGAAATAACTTAGATATAGTAAACCAGGTTTAGAAAAGAAAAACTATGTTTTATTGGTTGTTTTAGGCTTCATAAAGTGCCAAAGGAATCAGAGTAAGTTTTCTCTTCTCTAAGAACACATTAATGTATTTAAGAACTTGGTGAATTTTTAGATCAGCTTTATCTGGCAGAAACTGAACTCAGTAGCTTCTTGAATATAATCCAGAGCAAATTCACTCTTTTTGAATCTCAGAAATGTTTATGGGTTACATAGTCATGATCCTTGCTTTAAGGAACTTTGAAGAGGGTAGAGACAAAGTATTACATTATATTATGCCGCCATGCACCCCCGGTTCCCCATTTGCCATCAGGCGATTGGAGCCTGCTGGCCAGGGGAAGGGACCGAGAGGTTGGGGGAATCTCCTGTGTTGAGTATCTGCCCCTTGGTGGTCAGTACATCATAGCGACTGGTTGTTCTGATGTTCGGTCAATTTGTATATTACCCTTTTGTTATATAGGATACACCTAACAGATAAGTAAATTAAGGAACCAAATGAGTGAATGATTAAAATTAAAATTCCTGTAATATTTAGCATAACATGTAAAAGACCTTAGAAATATTTTGTGTAATAATTATTGCATTTATATTTGCTTCCATTAGGCATTAAAACAATAAAAACAAAAATCTAACTAAGATCTGGTATCATAAAAAGTCCATTTTGTGTTGAACATGTTTGTA
The DNA here is from genome assembly GCA_025583905.1 of Ia io. Classification (NCBI taxonomy): domain Eukaryota; kingdom Metazoa; phylum Chordata; class Mammalia; order Chiroptera; family Vespertilionidae; genus Ia; species Ia io. The sequence continues at coordinate 55,914,569 of JAJQQW010000003.1, forward strand.
TTTCTATAGGCATTCAATAATGCTTACTAACTTAAAAAAATGAAAAAATCTGACACATGTTCTATATTATTTATGTATTTCAAAAAATGAAAACCACTGACTTAGCCAAGCCTCCTCATTTAGTAGCTAAAGCCATTAGGGTCAAGAGACTTTAAGTCCCTTTGCTTTCTCAGGCAGGTAATTAATGGCAGGTCCTGGCCTCCTGGAATCTAATCTGATGCATTATTCTTTAGAGTTCTCTACTTCCCTATTTGGATCATTCTTCTTGGTGAAAGCGAATACAAAGATGGGGAAAAAAAAAAAAATGAATGGGACTGGAAGGGTTGATTGTCAGAGTTTCAGTGAATAACCCAGAGGTTCAAAGCTTTTAGAACAGTTCTAGTGAACATTCCCTGAAAGTTAATGACCTGCTGTTTTGTTCCCTTATAAATCATTGAAATGCCAGCTTACAATAGTCAAGAGTTTGGTCACAAGAACACAATATAGACATAGTTATAATAAGGCAACACATTTATAACTAAAAGGGCTTAGTGTGACTGATTTAAAAAGCAATGCACAGCAAAAATGGTGATGTTGACTTTTATTTTTTAACTTCCAGGTATTATAAAAAGGAAAGACAAAGCAATTTTCAAAAAAGATTGGGAAAGAAAATAAATATAACTTAGTAAGTAAAAGAGTATATTTCAATATCAAATAGGAAAAACTAAAACAAAGAGAAAGACTTTTGATAGAATTTGTATTATTTAGTGCAGCAAGTAAAAATTTACTTATGTCCTTATAGAGTTTACTGTTCAGAAGGCAGAATAAATACATGATAATACAGGGTGGGACAAAAGTAGGTGTATAGTTTAAGGTTACCAGATTTTAACATTGATAAAGCAGGACACTATTGACCGGGGGTGGGGGGGGTGTTCTTGATTAAAAATTTGGTCTATATGGAGCAACAAAAATTTTCATAGAATGCAAAAATAGTATTGTAATATATTTTTTTAAATTTCAACGTAAGTACAATTTACAAATATAATAAATAAAAAATTATGTATAGTATTATTTTATTCTTTGGCATATTTCTCATTTGAGTGAATTTTTTTTAGTAGATTGCTGTCGTTGTTTAAAAGGTCATGAATTTGCCGTAACGTAAGTCATAAGTGTCACTTTCAAGGCCGGCGCTAGACTTTTTGCCGCCACTATAAAATATAAATAATACAAGTACTGTCTGCTAAATTCAAGAAAATTTATGTATTTATGAAATAAATAAATAAATTACTTACCTAAATTATTTGAATAGCTGATTTGTAATGACATCACTTGTTTAACTAGCTTACTAGCACGCAGTACGATGTGTATCATCTGAGAGACAGTTACAAAATGTTTTCGTCGTTGCCAATCCCCAAAAATGCCATTGTTCATTAAGTCCAAACAATGGTGGTCGAATTCTAACAACTGATCAACAATGCGAACTTTGATAAGCAGTTCTCGATAATCAGTTCTCAACAATTATTTGTTATTATTAAAGTTTAACCCTTTGCACTCACTTGCTTTTTCTCGATTCCTGCTACGGATGCTAACTGTGTGGAGTCACACTCGACATCCGAGTGCAAAAGGTTAACATTATAAAATTAACAAAAATAATATAAAACTCATATCCTGGCTAAATAGCCACATGGCTGCCGAAAACCGTATATTCCCTTCCCGTTCTCCTGCCATTCCCTAGCTTGTCATGCATTCTTTCCAAAAATCGGGACTTTTTTAAAACGCCGTGGGACGCGAGACAAATTGTTTAAAATCGGGACTGTCCCGCCAAAAGCGGGACGTCTGGTCACCTTAGTATAGTTGTGAGTATATGAAAGGCGGGTTTATTTTTGTGTTATTATTTATTAATTATTTTCTATATGAACAATTGTATATCTACTTTGCCCCACCTTGTACTTAACACATTTTCCCAGATTATTATATGTTTGGTAATGTAAATAGTATAACTATTAATCCTTACAATAACCTAATGAGGTAGCTGCTGTAATTATCTTTTTTTTACTTGGGGAACTTGACAATTAAGTAAATTGTCCATAGTGTTATAGGTAATCGTTGACCTTAATGAGGTTCACAGTGGTCAGTCTGACTTAAGAGAAGTATTGACAGAACATTATGCTTTACTGCTTCTGAACCTCTGTGCTATGCTTTGTAAAGATATAAGATTGTTAGGTAGGAAGTTATGATACAGGATTTTTGGACTGGAACATGTGGTGTTTCCCTGGACAGGATGGTTCCCCAGATTCTTTGTCCTTCTGAGTTAATGAATGAATCCACAGACAGAAGATGGTATAGCAAAGGTGGAGTTTTATTGAAGAACAAGTACAAATTCCCACGTGGGGAGAAGGAAAGAATCTCACAGCACAGACACCCACGTGGGGAGGGGAAAAGAGCCCCACCAACATCCTGTTTCCAATGTTTATAAAGGCTACAGGTCCCCGTGTCCCGATATCGCCTTTGATTGGTCAATATTCCCTTTTGAATTGGTTACTATAGTAACTCCTGAGCTCAAAGAGCAAACCTCACATGGGACATGTGAGGCCCTCCTCCTTCATTGTCCTCCTATTCCCTCTGGGCTTTCTTCCTCCTTTATTTTGTAAATATAGACCTTTTGGCTACTCTCAGTTCCCTTGTCTTATGGAAATATACCCTTTTGCAACTCTGTAGCTCTGTGTTTTTTCTTTATGGACCCCCAATTCTAAAAATTCCCTTAACCTTCCTATTTCACAACCAAAAATTCCTATTTCAGTTAGACCTGAGCAGCTGGGGTGGGGCCTGCCCTGGGGTCCAGACAGGGGTGAGACTAGCATTGCCTTCAGACCGCCTCTCTATGAGTGGTCCAGCTGACCACCAGCAGGCAGGTTCGGAGCCAGCTGGCTCTTGGCACAAGCTCAGAAGAAAAGGATATGATCTCAATGCTAATGTGACCTTACTAGGGCCCTGGACTAATTATAATAAAATTTGCATTTCTTCTTTGACCTCGCCTCCCATAGGTTTTTCCCAGTATACATTAGGGATAAAGGCATGCCCAGAAGGAGATAGTTTCTGTCAATCATCCCTGAATGCAAATGAAAGGCTCCACCCAGAAAATCCCTCTTTTAAACCCAGGAGGTGGAGGCCAGGCTCTCTCTCTGTGCACTCCACCTCCAAGGAACGTGCTCATGCCATTCCCTTTCCCCTTCTCTTCCCCACCGTCATGTATCCCCCAACCTCTAAAGGTGCCCATGAGACTTTCAGCCAGGGGACAAATGGGCTTGTCCTGGGCTAGCCCTCTGAACCTGTCCCCAAGGCCCCCTTTTCTCTGATTTCCCAGTAAGTTAAAGCAGCCCAGCTATTCTCTCTCTCTCTCTCTCTCTCTCTCTCTCTCTCTCTCGACTGGCCAGCTCCTCATTTGGAATGTGTCTTCAATAAACTCCAATTTGCTTTACCTCTATTTTTGTTGGCCTTAAAATCTTTTCTGCATCCATGAAAAGAATCAAGGTCCCAGTTGGTAACAAGGTCAGCATGAGATAAACTGTGATGTAAAACAAATAAAAATAAAATAGTAAAGTAATGCAGGAAAGTGTCAATTATGTTCAACTGGGGATACTAAAAGCTTAACTAAATTAGTGAAAGGAGTTTTTAGGGGTGAAATAGGCAGGTTTGGAAATTTTAGGAATTAAGGGGTCCATGGAAGAAGCACAGCGCTACAGAGCTGCAAAGGGTACATTTCCATAAGATAAGGGAGCTGGGAGAGGCAGAAGGTTCATTTCCATAAGATAAGGGAGCTGGGAGAGGCAGAAGGTTCATTTCCATAAGATAAGGGAGCTGGGAGAGGCAGAAGGTTCATTTCCATAAGATAAGGGAGCTGGGAGAGGCAGAAGGTTCATTTCCATAAGATAAGGGAGCTGGGAGAGGCAGAAGGTTCATTTCCATAAGATAAGGGAGCTGGGAGAGGCAGAAGGTTCATTTCCATAAGATAAGGGAGCTGGGAGCTGCAAAGGGTACATTTCCATAAGATAAGGGAGCTGGGAGAGGCAGAAGGTTCATTTCCATAAGATAAGGGAGCTGGGAGCTGCAAAGGGTACATTTCCATAAGATAAGGGAGCTGGGAGAGGCAGAAGGTTCATTTCCATAAGATAAGGGAGCTGGGAGCTGCGAAGGGTACATTTCCATAAGATAAGGGAGCTGGGAGAGGCAGAAGGTTCATTTCCATAAGATAAGGGAGCTGGGAGCTGCAAAGGGTACATTTCCATAAGATAAGGGAGCTGGGAGAGGCAGAAGGTTCATTTCCATGAGATAAGGGAGCTGGGAGCTGCAGAAGGTACATTTCCATAAGATAAGGGAGCTGGGAGCTGCAAAGGGTACATTTCCATAAGATAAGGGAGCTGGGAGAGGCAGAAGGCTCATTTCCATAAGATAAGGGAGCTGGGAGAGGCAGAAGGTTCATTTCCATAAGATAAGGGAGCTGGGAGAGGCAGAAGGTTCATTTTCATAAGATAGGGGAGCTGGGAGCTACAAAAAGTATACATTTACAGAATAAAGGGAAGGAAGCCCTTCATTCAGAGAGGGAAGAAGAAAGCACAGAGGGAATAGGGAAGGAAATAATAAGGGAGAAGAAGGAGGGAACCTCAAGTGCTTCCTGAGGTTTGAGCTCTGGAGTTGCTATGATAACCAATCTAAGGGGGATAGTGACCAATCAGAGGGGAGATCAAGGCACAAAGATCTGTAGCCTTTATAAACCAAAGAAAAAGGGACTTCTGGGACTCTTACCCCTCCCCACGTGGGAGTCTGTGCTAGTTTCTCAATAAATTTCCACCTTTTACTATATCACCTTTCGACCCTTGCTTTCATTCTTTGACTCCACTGGACAAGAGCACAGGAACCATCCTGCTCAGATGAACACTGCACGTTCCAGTCCAATTTTCCTGTATCATTGGTGACACTGAAAATTGGCTTAGGGTATCTGAAAGCCGAAAAGAGAGACAGAAAAATAAGGTTGCATGAACAAATATACAACAAAATAATTATTCATAAACTACTTTAATCCACATTGCACCCACATAAATATCTCGCTACAGATTCCATTATAAAGTTAACATTTAGATTTTTCACCTGCTAATTCTTCTTGTCTACCACCTATAAGATTCAATAAAACTACCTAGTTATTCATTTATATATTCAGTCCAAATATGGAAAATTTTTAGTATGTTCCAAGTTCCATCTCTAAGTGAATAGGAAATAAAAATTAAGATGCAGACTTTACTAGTTCAAAGCATGTGGTGCTGGGAAAGGTTAAAAAAAATAAAATTTTATCTGTAATTTGTATGTTATTTGATAGAAGAAACTCAGGAGTTTAAAAGAATCCAACTAAGTCTCCTAAGGTTCTGGGGAATATTCCTATAGAAAGAGATGCTGAAGCAAGTTCTTGAATATAACTAGGAGTAAGAGAAATTAAACTACAACAGAAATAACAGTCTAGGTGAAGTGAGCAAATGTGAGTTATGGAGGCGAGAAAGCCCATATGCCATTCTCTAAAACATATATAATTCAAAACAACTCTGTTAGTGAGACAAAGATTTTACAGAATGTAGGATCACCATCTACTACACTAATTGGGTCTTTCACCTGCTAGTTCTTACCTACAATTTATAATTAGGCATGATCTCTGCAAGCAGCATCAACGTGGCCCAGGAGGGATTCTCCTACTCTCTGTTGAAATATTTAAGAACCTGAAAAACTGTATAAAAAAGGCACTAAAAATGATCTGTGAGCAAATCAGAGACTGAAATGAATGGAAATAAATGTATCTTGTATCATATACCTTGCTAAACAAAGAGGAACAAAATAAAAAGTGACATGCTTGTATATCTAGGAAAGAATAACTCCTGGGAGACAGTGTAGTTGGCAAGCTAGTCAAGGTAACCTTGCCACCTGTTAAATGTTACAAGTTGCATCTTCTGTATGTCGCTTACAAAAACAAAATTGCAGTAAAAAGTAAATCGATGTGAAAAATTGCTTTGCTCTTCTCACTGTGCTTTCTTCAATTCACCCAGCCAGAGTAAGTTACTTTTTCACACTCCCTTAACACTTTGTACAAGTGACAATTACAGCCCTGAGCAAATTTTATCATAAATTCCATGTTTATTTCTCTTCCTGTGCATTAGGTTTTGAGCTATTTTAATGAATAATGCATGAATTAATTATTTATTAACTAATTAGCTGATGAGAAAGTTGAATGCATATTTTTTAGGAATTCATGTATTATTTTCTTTTATATGTCGTTATTTTGTGAATGACTAATTTAGAAGAAAACTAATTCAAACAATTTCTATAAAATATTTGATACATGATTTTTGGACTGGAACATGTGGTGTTCCCCAGATTATTTGTCCATTGCAAATCAAAGAATGAATCCACGGACAGAAGGTGGTATAGCAAAGGTGGATATTTATTGAAGAACAAGTACAGACTCTCACATGGGGAAGGAGAAAGAATCTCACAGCACAGACTCCCACATGGGGAGGGGGAAAGAGTCCTGCTGACTTCCTGTTTCCACAGTTTATAAAGGCTGAAGTTCCTGTGCCCTGTTATCCCCTCTGATTGGTCAATATTCCCTTTTGAATTGGTTACTATAGTAACTCCTGAGGCCCTCCTCCCTCATTCATCTGGGCTTTCTTCCTCCTTCTTTATTTTGTAAATAAATCTTTTGGCCACTCTCAGTTCCCTTGACTTATGTAAATGTAACTGTCATCTCTCCTTTGTCTCATGGAAATGTAACCATTGCTGCTCCCTTGTCTTAGAAAATGTAACTGTGAGTGGCTTCCTTGTGTTATGGAAATGTACCTTCTCCCAGCTCTTTTGTCTTATGAAAATGTACCTTCTCCCAGTTTGTAGTCCTGTGTTTTTTCCATGGACCCTAAATTCTAAAAATTCTCTAAACCTGCCTATATTCCCCTAAAATTCCTATTTCATATTTTAGGTAAATCTTTTATAAATATTGAAAAAAAAAAGTTTGAAGAAAAGAAGTAGGCTAAAATCATTCATCTTTAGAATCCAAAGTTTTGTGTGTTTTTTTAAAATTACATATACAATGAGTTTATTTTAATTATACTTATTACAAAAATATAAATATATTCTCTTTAATGTAAAATACTCCAGAATATACATTCATTTCAACTATTGCATTTTTTATTGAATCAATTAGGGTGGCATTGGTTAATAAAATTATATAGGTTTCAAGTGTATAATTCTATGCTGCATCACCTGTATATTGCATTATGAGTTCAACACTTTTGATATTTTATCTATAACAATAAAAGCATAATATGCTAATTAGACTAGACAGCCAGACGTCCTTCCAGATGACCTTCTGGATGGAGCCGGGGCTGCAAGGGCTGAGGCAAGCCTCCATGGCTGTGAGGGCCAAGCCCCTTGCATGAATTTCCTGCATCAGGCCTCTAGTTTTCAAATAATAGGCATTTGCATTACTTTTTCATATGAACTAAAATGAAACTAATATAAAGTACAATACAGATAATTATATAGTGTAAAATTAGAATATTTAAATATTATATGCTAATACACATTTTATAGTGATTATTTAAATTTTGTTAATATCCATTATTTTCCAATTAAATGACCTCAGGTGGTACATGCTAGTATATACTATCATCCTAGATTTTTTCATAACAATTAAGTTATTCAACAAATAAGTCCTGAGGCCTTTCTGTTGAGAGTCCTTAGGTTCTAGGAACGTAGTGAACCAGACTGACAAAACCTCACGAGCACACAACACACATTCTACTTCAGAATTTAGACAGCAATTAAGCTCTTGTCATTTAGCTTCAAATCTATCCATTTATATTCTATTTTGGAATGCTTGGGCCAGGATTCTCCAAACCACATTTTTCTTTGTCAGTTGACTTCTCTTATTTCCTGCCAAATGACCACACTATAAAAGGCAGGAAGGGACAAAGATAGGTGTCCTTTTTTCTCTCCCTCCGCCTCATTGGCTCTTTATCTTGGAAACATTGGGTTGTTTTCCAGTTATTTTTAGAACTCAAAACCAAACATGTTACATTTTCTCAGAACTGTCATTGCTATCCACACAGGTGATCCCTGAACATATCCCAGTTGTACAAGGCCCCTGCTCACCACTCCTGAGGTACCAGCACCAGCCAGAAAGCACCCCCTCCTTGAAGTCTGACCCACGTGGACAGGGACTCTTCCTTTCCATGTCTAACCTTGCATAATCCAAATGTTACCTGTTTTTCTTGAGTGTTTTCATTTTGCTTTTCCAGACATTCCAATACTATGTAAGAAATAGCCTATATTAACATTTCTTGACTGAAATGCTTAGCGCAGTTTCCCTTTTCCTGATTGGGCAATAATTGACATTAGATTCCGTATTTGATGTTAGAAATGACCCCAAGAAAACAAAACCATAAACATGCGATTATGGGTTTGTTTGGTTATATTTTGTCTTAAGAACAGTAATAAGTTCCTTGAAATTGAAAAAAATGAAATATTAGTAGATTTTCCTAGTGATAAATTTATGAAACTTAATACCCGTTATTGACTGTGAAGTAATGATTACTGAAGCAAATGCACTGTGGAGGGGAGCAAGAGGCTGCTGTACATAGCCCTTATGTTTGTAATGGAGGCTACAGGATTAGTGAGGTAGAATGTTTGATTGCGACTGCCCCAAAGAGCTTATGTAAGGAAAATTACAAGCTTACAACTCCACATTTTCAGCACACATAATAGTCAGAGAACTAGAGAGCTCCTATGGCAGATTTAAAAGAACCACCTAACCATCTCATATTTCTATAGCTGTAGGGCAGAGCTCACTGAATATCAAATCCAGAATGTAACTATACTAGTATAGCTTTCAAAATTGCAGCATATGTTTAATTCATAGTTTTACTCAACCTAATAGGTGAAGCATTGATTTTGAACGAGTAGGACCCTATGATTACAGTCACATAGATAAAGTCAGATGAAGCTGAGAATATTGAATCCTTAATTTTTTCTGAGCTGTCCTTGTTTGCAGAGAGATCTGCCCTAAGGATACCAATGCCCTCCAATGTCTAAGGAGATAAGTTTTACGTTCCTTGAAGACCCTTTATTAATCTCATCCCCAGCAGCTGACTTGCGAAGGGCTATTTGTTTCAGTCTAAACCCATCCTGACCTCTTGTTATATCCTTTAGAACAAAAAATTGTTATATCTCAAGGACATAAGTACATTACCTGACTCAGTGTAGATAGGCTATCCTGCAAAAATAATTCCAATATTAGTCTACTTTATATCATAAGACACATGTGAATAAATATGTTTTGGAATTCTAATAATGGTAGAATGAGAGGAGTGGTATAAAACTCGATAGTAAGTTGAATTTCTATAAATGTACGTGTCATATAAAGATTTAAGATGCTAGTTTCCACAGAAGGATTGGCTATAAGAATTTGCTTGATTGTTTGAGACTTGGACTTACATTTAATGAGGCTGGGAGGTCAGTACTCTTCTGGTTTAATACAGGGAAAAAAAGAATTCAAAGCCTTAGGGAGTTCAACATTTATATTGAATTTATCATATGTTATATCTACAATTGACTCACTCTATTCTCCAGTCAAGGGAATGAGCTCAGTGGCACTGTCTTAAAGGCATTGAGAACTGTACCTGTGTGGAGGTTGCCAGCAGACAAGAAATCCCTGTGGTAGGTGTCCTCTGGAGGCTAGGTATGGTGGAGGGAGATACTGTCCTAAAGATGGGCTTCAGAATTCCAATAGCATCAAAGATGACATGTCAGAATAATGAGGCTGGGTGGCAGCACTTAATGGCAAGAGGTAAAGTGGATATAATGTCCCTAATGAGCAGTAAGGACAAATTGGTAAGGATATTTGATAGGGAAAGGTAATACCTCATCTCTGAGGGGATTAAAAATATTACTGTTACCTTCAATTACTTGAAAATTCTGGATTGGTAATCCAATGACATCTTAAGTTAAACTCACTTGTTTGGCCTGTATAAAGGCAGATGGATCTCAGAAAAATATTGTGAATTTTAGCTTTTTTATATGTAAGTTTATTACGGGATATATGCACAACTATTCATCAAGAACATGCTTTGTTATTTTTCTCAGTATACAAAGTTCACCAGAAGCAGATTGACATTGCCTGGAGGGTAAACCCGTACAACTTTATGGTCTGTTTTCAAGGCTATATCAATTCTCCTACTTTTGCCATAATCTAGTCTGCAAGAATCATGACAGTAGTGTTGACAAACCACAGAACAATTTACACTGTTCACCTATATTGATGAGACCTTGCTTATTAAATATTATGTGCAGGAAGTGGCATTGGCCATAAAATAAGCAGTAAAAAAAAGTGTGAATCAGAGATTCAAGTCAAACCCCACAAAATTGTCCTGCGGTCTAATAAATGTTTTGGGTGTCCATTGGTCAAGAGCATGAAAATATAACCCCTCCAGTGGCACTTTAAATCATTTGCTTGTAACCAATAAGGCTGCCAGTGTTCAGTCGGTGAGGCCAAGAGCAAGAGAAAGCACCTAGGGAAGTCAAGTCTTCAATAAAAGTTATAATGGCATGAGCTTCCTGTATAGCAGTTCCACTGGTATGAAAACTATCTGTAGTAAAAGGGATGCTTGATGAAATGTTTGGCAAGGCATAATAGGACATCGACAATTCCCAAGGGTATTTTAAAGCAACATCTTGCCCTCTTCTGTATATAACAATTTTTTTTTTCACTTCCTTATGAGAAATACTTTCTGGCTTGCTACTGGGCTCTGTATAAATTGAAAATGATCAAAAGACATCAAGGGATCATGCAACTTGACCTACCAATTTGGGTTGGCGTCTTCTGACCTACCAAACCACAAGGCAGAGATGCTAAAAAGCCATCAATCATCATATGTAAATGATGCATAAGAAATTAGGTTCAAGCAGGTAAATGAGGTACAAGGAAGATGAATAGGCAAATGGATAAGATTCCTTTAATATATTTTCTTGAAAAATCATCACTCCTCCTCTGATGGCCTTTTTTAGAGTTTCTCATGACAGGTTGACTGAAGAGTAAATATCTTAGGACCTTATTTTAATATAATGTAACCATCTAGAGACTACTGCAGTAATTAGCCCCAATCAGAAATGTGTTCTTGAAAGACAATGATGAGTGGAAATCATCTCAGTGGGTAGAACATCAACATATAATATATTTTGTACTTACTTTTTATCTAGAAATAGATGGGCATTTAGATCTATATTAATTATGGAAAGTAACTAATTATTCAGCTGTAAGGTCAGGAACTTGGAAAATGAGTAGACAACAGAATTAGAAAATTGGTGTCAGTGGGTTTAGAGGAATAAATCAATAATCTTTATAAATGTGAAGAATATAAAGATGTATGTCTACCATTGAATGCTTACCTAACAAAAGTTTATCTAACTCAGAGGAGGCTTTTAATAATCAGCCGACAACATGACCTCTCCTTTAGATATCAGCCAGTCTCTTTCTCCAGCTACCCTGACGCTTGCTCAGTACCCTTACTTACAAATTGGCCATGCTATGAGGATGGGGCTCTGCATAAGCTAAGCAATGTGGAATTTCCTCTCTAAAACTCATTTGCTATCTCTATTGCTGAGTTTTTAACTTTACAACATCAGAGAACAATTCTGAGGCCATGATACAGCATCATTCCAAGTGATTATTGGATCCTATCTCAAGGGGTGGGAAATGATTTGTTCCCACTGGATAGAAAGATACTTCAGTTTATTTGCCTTTCCTGAACATAACATTTTTTTATGAGCACCAACATCTATGGACTTACTGTTTCTGAAAAAAATGAAATTACTTTGCAGCAAGTAAATGTAGAACAGGGCATATGCCATAAAATCCACAGGTTTTTCCACATGTTCTATCATCCCAAGCAGCTGCCTTAATAGAAAAGATAAATAACCTACTCTAGGCTCAGTTACTGTGCCAGTTGAGAAATAATACCATGAATTTTATTGTCCTATCTTCCAGAATGTGATCTATGTTTTAAGGTAAGCATCAGAATATGAATTACATCTTTCCATTGCTAGAAATTATAACTTAGAATCAAGGAGTGAAATGAGGAACGATAAAATTATTATCAATTTTCTATTGCTGCCATAACAAATTATCACAAACTCAAACATTTGCTAAAACGTTATAGGTTTATTGTCTCAGAATTCTGTTGGTCAGAAGTCTGATGGGTTTGGATGGTTTCTTGGCTTAGCACCTAACAGGACTGAAATTAGTGTCAACAGTGCAACCTTTCCTGGAGACACTGGAGCCAAATCCACTTTCTAGATCACGCAGACTTTTATGTCAGAAATCGGTTCCATGTGATTGTAGGACTGAAGTTCCCATTCCTTACGGCTGTCAGCCAGGGTTTCTTCTTATCTTCTATAAGTCACAGCCATACCCTCTCCCTTGGTACTCATCCTCCATCTCAAAATCAACAATGGTGCATTGTGTTCTCATTTGTCATATCTCTCTAACCTCCACTTCTGCTCCATTTCTCCTCTGCTATTTTTTGGGAGGTCAGCTGCACCTCTCTGAATGGTCTTCTGTCTTCATTTTCTAATTTTGGTGGCTCATGAAAATACACCGAGCCCACCAGGGTAATTCAAGATAATGCATTTTAAGGTCACCTGATTAGTAACTTTAACCCCATCACCAAAATCTCTTCACTGAAATATCTACATTAATTTTTGTTGGAAAATCATCTTGGTAGGGACAAACATTTTTAGAGTTATGTCTACCACACTATTATAACTAATAATTCATTTAGAAAGCATTTCCCATAGCAAAAATATCAGTTCTGCTCTTTCCACCAGGACACAAGAACATGGTCCATTGAATTGGAGGTTGGAGTCAACACTTGGCCATTTTAATTCCCTCATTTAACTGAATAGACAAAGAATGATAAAGTTATTTGCTGATGTGATTGATTATAATAACTGTGAGGCAAGTGTGTTGCTTACACACATTGCGAATAGGGAAGAGTGGGCTTAGAACCCATATATTTATCTGCAGTGTCAGTACTTCCTTAACTATATGTAAACATTCATGAAAAACTACAAAAACCAATGAAGGTCAGACTGCTAAAGCGTTAAACCTTTCAAAAATGAAGTTTGAGGTTACCACATAAGGTAAACAACTCCAACCTTAATTGCTTAAAACAATTAATTGGTAGTTGGGAAAAGAATTTTAAAATAACAACTATGGACACGTTTAGAGAAAAAAAGGATTTTAGCAGGTATACATATTACCTCCTCCACTTGTTACACACATACACACTTGTGGAAATAATATCTAATTTATTTGTTCCTTTCTCTTACTTTCCTTTTATTACTGTAGAAAGAGAAAGTTGTCAGCTACTGGTTATCTATATGTGTAGCCTTCAGATTGCAATATATTCATGTGTGGTGGGTATAACACCACCGATGGACTAACTAAAATAAAGCCGAGATGGATAATATGATATTTGCTGAGTTAGATAAATTGAGTCTTAGGATCTTGTGCTCTCTTTTGGAGAGAGTAATAATTTATGTTCATAAAAAATGATAACATCTTTTTATTCATAATAATTATTATGTGTTGTACTAATTGTATGAGAGTTTATTACAATAAGCATCTATGTGGATACGATGTACCAAAGGAATGAGATATGTTAATCATGAAACTATTGTCTCTCTGCTGCAGCATATGGTTTGCTCCCCAGCTTCTTTAACATCAGCCAGGTAGCATCTCATGCTTAGCAGTCAAGCCCAATTTCCATGGGGTCCATTTTTCCAAATTCTTAAAGTACTACCAATAGGCGGTTAGTGCCTTCCTCAAAGTTTTGAACCTGTCTTTGCAAGGCTCATCCAATAGGTTCTTACATTCTCTCTTATTTTTTTCCTGTCAGCTATTGGGGATAGTAGCTAATGCCTTTAGTTGCAAGGTCTATATTGTTTCAGTGTTGTCTATTTTTCAAGTTCTGCAATACCTGTAAAAATAATTTCCTATCTTGAAATATATGCTGAGATGCCCAGTGTGGTTTCTGTTTTTCTTAATGTACCACCTCAGAGAGAGGAAAAGATAGAAAAAGCAGTGAAATAATATAAAAATAAATAATGAGGTTAGAGAAAGAGAGAGAGACAGAGGTAGATGCAGATAGAAGAATGTAGGAAGAAAATCATAAGAAAGAAGAGAGGGGAGGAAGGGAGGTCATGGAGTGAAATTATATAGGTTATAAAACAAGGTAATGAAAGAAGTTGACTGAGTTAAGTAGTGAAATTTTATATAGTACTAGAGGCCGGGTGCACAAAATTCGTGCACTCGGGCGGCAGGGGGGGCACTCAGCCTGGCCTGTGCCCTCTCACAGTCTGGGAGCCCTTGGAGGATGTCCGACTGATGGCTCCCACGGGAAGTGGGCCTAAGGCAGCAGTCAGACATCCTTAGTGCTGCCACGGAGGCAGGAGAGGTTCCTGCCACCGCCACTGTGCTTGCTAGTGGTGAGCCAGGCTTCTGGTTGAGTGGCAATCCTCCTGTGAGAGCACACTGACCACCAGGGGGCAGCTCCTGCATTGGGCGTCTGTCCTCTGGTGGTCAGTGCATATCATAGCAAGCAGTTGGGCGGCCTTAGCATATCATTAGCATATTATGCTTTGATTGGTTGAACGGCCAACTGGACCACCGGACACTTAGCATATTAGGCTTTTATTATATAGGATGATTGGAGAAACACTATAGGAATGGTACACTAGAGTGAACACTGTACAAGTGAAAGGGGTTCATGAATAAGATCAAGGACAGACTTTCACAAAGAGAAAGCAATAAGTATAAAGCAATCTAAGCAAGAATGCAATTGGCTTTAAAAATGGCTGTGGGACATTTACATAGAGAACAATGAATACATTAAAAATGTAGAAAAAGATGAATCTGAAGAAGTATGCAGATGGAAGATTGTATATGCCTTGGAGGCTATTTTTAACTAAGATAAATCTTGGGGCTTGGGGCACAGCCATACACACACACACACACACACACACACACACACACACACACCCCAAAAGTGGTTCTAAATAAAAAACACACAAAAATAGACATTTTGTTCTAAATTTAATGATAATATAGACAATGCATACTAATTGAATTTATGATCATTGGCTACTCTGACATTCCTATTTTATTTTCTATTTCAATCAACTATTTAATTAAATATCATCTCAATCCAACAAATACAAAATATATATTAATAAAAAAGACCATTTCCTAGTACATTTTTTTAACCTAAATTGAGGAGTGAAGTAAATGCTCAATAATTATTTACTGAAATTAATTCATCTTTTAAAGTTTGGGATTGAAATTTATACCTAGCATTTGTTAATGCATTTAATTCCAAATAGGAAAATAAATGTGATTACTATGTATTCAATGATGAACCTGCTTCTCAGCAAAGCACGAACATAACTCAAAACTCATTTTTCCTGCAGTAGATCAGACCCCTGACCAAAAGTCAGAAGCAAAGAAATACAACCTGTTAGTTTACGACAGAAATGGTTGAAGAAGTAATATCAGTTTCAGTAGGGGACATAATAGCCTGGTACAATACTGATCAATGTTACAGTGATTTTGCCATCAGTTTAGTAAAGACATATTTTCATCATGGAGCATGGAGCATAACACAATGCAATACACCCTGCAAAGTAGAATTGGTATGAGGATGGGTGCACTGGGATTGCTGCTATGGAAATGCTGAATTCTCCATTCAAAAGTTTGAGCTTAAATTTTGTTGAAATCCAGATGGTTGATTTAAAGCATACCGAAAAGGAGAACCATGAAATGTTCTTAAAGTGTTGGAATGTAATTGAAGTGTCATCTGATTTTTTATTTGCAAGGTAAGCAGTGTTTCATGATATCCTCTTTATTTTTATGTAAAAAAACCGAAAAGCATTTCTTAGTGGAACCAGAAGGCTTAGTAATGAGAAAGAATTTTTGAGGCAATAACAGTCAAATTGAAAAGTCGTTTTCCAAAATTTGATAGAAAAGAGGACAGAGACATCTAGCAAAATAATCTTTCTTCCACCATGAAGGTAACTTGTTCTGTGAAGTTTAATTCTCTGCTGTGTATTAATCCATGTAATTTTGTAATGGTTCTGGCATACATGCTTCATTCTATCAATGCAACCAAGGTGTTTTTGAGTGACATTACAGATGGAAGATACAACTAATGATATTAGCAGCAGTAAAAGAGGGATCAAAAATTAAACTGAGAGAAAACAAAGTTTTTCTACCTGTCTTAGCATCTATTGATAGATATTACTTTCTGGGGAAAATTATCAAGTGAAAAATAATTGAAAATGCACTGAAAGCTTTGTAGTTACAAATAAGAAAACAGATGCCATTTTAATGGCTGTCTTTATTTTTTCCATATAAAAGATAGAAGTAATCATTATGACATTAAGTATATCATATTGTTGTTATACACTACATTAAAACAATTGTAAGTCATAACTGATTTCTGAGATAACTGTGTTTGCACCCATAGTTATATCATTTTAGGGATAATAGGAATAGAGAATACATTACCAATCTATATCCCTAAAAATAATTTTCAGGGAAAATCATGAAAGACATTTTTGCCAGAGAGAAGATAATTTACTCTCAATATAAAATTTGTTTATCACTTCGCAATATAAATTGATTCAAATTCCTTATCATGTAGATTTCTGGTACCAATAAAATAACAGTTCATGCTTTATTAAATCATTTTATAATTTACTGTGGGCTCAATGCAATTTAATTTACTATTTCTCAACATGTTTTGAGCACTTACATGGTGTTTTGTGTTATAATAGGTATAAAGATACATAGATAAATCATCATTATCTTTAATTTGCTCACATTCCAGTGAGTGAGAAACCTAAAAATGTAATTATGATATAAAATGAGATTTTTAGATAATAAAATTTACCAAAAGTGCCTCAGGATCACAGGGAAATTTAGTTTTGTCTGATTTTAGACAAAAGGGGTTTTTTGGTTTTGTTGTTTATTATTTTAATCCTGACCTGAGAAGTGAGGATATTTTTTCCATTACTTTTAGAGAAAGCATACGAGGAGGGTGGGAGACAGAGAGAGAGAAAAACATATTAATGTGAGAGAGACACATCAATTGGTTGCCTCCTGCACATTCTCAGTCCAGGCAGGCAATGGAACCTGCAAACCGGTATGTGCCCTTGACCGGGAATCGAACATACCACCCTCCAGTGCTTTGGCCAACATTCCAACCACTGAGCAATGCCATCCGGGGCTTTTTAAATGTATATATATATATATTTATTTATTTTTTAATCTCAGTTAAAGTGGTAACATTGTAATTAGCTACTTATTAATAACAGGAAAGGAGCAAAGTGGGGAGTCAGACATTGTAGGCATGTCATTTGGGCAGTTTTGCCAGGAAGCTTCAGTTTTGCACTCCTCAGGAATTCAACAAAGGGAAGATAGATACATGCCCAGTAAAGGTGGGGAGACTAGAGAAGGTGCTTGTTGTCAGTCACACCTGGGAACAGAAGTCATTGGCCTGAATGGGCATGGCCACTGCAAGTACATGGCGATTTGGAGATACATTATCCCTTCAACAAAGGAATTCACTCTCTTGGGCACTCTCAGGACTCTAGTTGCTTGTATGCTCCTGGCTTGCTCTTGGCTTCCTTGCATTCGCTCATTTGGCCCATGGCCATGTGGACTCCACACACAATGAACTAATGGACTGTAGCTAGCCTGATGCTGTATTACACTATGTAAATATGGAATGGAACTCTGGACACTGGCTCTGATTTTAGCTCTACTGAAACCACAGCTACTCTTCTATGACTGGACTAAGGGAAATGGGACTTTTTCCATGGAAATAAAGCTTTTTACTATATCTCATTCTCCAATGGGGGCCTCTACAAATGCTGATTTCAGTGGTACCCCAAGAACTCCACCCCCAGTAGCAACAGGGAGAGATGAGTTACTCTTCTATACTATAACAGAAGTACAATATTATATTAGTTTGAGGTGTCCAACATAGTGATTAGACACTTATATAATTTACAAAGTGATCACCCTAATAAGTCTAATACTCATCTGACACCATACATCGTTTTTACAATATTATTGACTATATTCCTTATACTGTACTTTACATCCTCAATGATTAATCTGTAACATCAATTTGTACTTTTTAAAAAATATTTTTTATTAATTTCAGAGAGGAATGCAGAGGGAGAAAGAGATAGAGACATCAATGATGACAATCATTGATCAGCTGCCTCCTGCACACCCCTACTGAGGATAGAGCCCACAACCTGGGCATTGTGCCCTTACCTGGAATTGAACCACGGCTTCCTGGTTCATAAGTGGATGCTCAACCACTGCACCACTGTGGCCAGGCTCAATTTGTACTTCTTAATCTCCCCACCTTTTCCACCCATCCTTGCAACCTCACTCTCATCTACTACCTGTTAAAATGTTCTCTGTATCTATGAATCTATTTCTATTCTACTTGTTCATTTATTTTGTTTTAGATTCAACATGTAAGTAAAATAGTCTGGCATTTGTCTTTCCCTGTCTAACTTATTTCACTCAGCACAGAAGCCCTATGTTGATCCCTGTTGTTGCAGATGGCAAGATTTCAATCTTCTTTGTAGTTGAGTCATATTCATATTCCGTTGCATATTTGCACAACTTCTTCTTTATCCATTCACCTCTGGATGGAAACTTAGATTGCTTCCATATCTTGGCTATTGTAAATGATGCTGCAATAAACATATGGATATACATATCTTTTCAATTTAATGTTTTGAGTTTCTTTGGATAAATATCCAGAAGTGGAGTTGCTAAGCCCTTCTTTGTCTCCTGTTATAACCTTTGTTTTAAAATCTATTTTGTGTGGTATAAGTATTGCTACTGTAGTTTTGTGGGTTGTTTGTTTTTCGTTTTCATTCAATATCTTTTTTCCAACCCTTAAAGTGCTTTCAGTCTGTGTTTGTCTTTTGATTTGAAGTGAGTCTCTTATAAATGACATGTAAGGATCTTGTTTTATTATCCATTCAGCCACCATATGTCTTTTGATTGGAGAATTTAATCTATTTGCATTTAAAGTCATTGTTGATAGATATGTATTCATTGCCATTTTATTTTTCATATTTTTCCTTTTTTCCCCCTTCTTCTTAAAGAAGACCCTTTAACATTTCTTGTAATACTGGTTTGGTGGTGATTAACTATAGCTTTTCCTTATCTGGGAATTTCTTTATCTGTACTTTAATTCTAAATGAGTTAGGTTATTTAATCTATCCCTTGCCTTGTTCCAGAAATAGAGGGTTAAAAATCAATTGCATGACTTTGATGACCTCTCAATAATTTGATCCATATATGACCAATGTGCATTTAGATAATTTACTAAGGTAGACTTTGCTTTGGGTGGATATTAAACCCTTGGGTCATTGATGAACTTGGTTAGTTACTTGTAAAAATCTCAGCTTTCACTCACAGTGTAGTGACCTGCTTGGACATTAGGGGTCCCCATTTCTAGGTCTACAAATAGTGTAAGACCTAATAAAGAGATATGACTCCCAAATCATATACATTTGCCACATATCCCTTCCTGTGCTTGACTCACTTTTAGTGAACTGGCTCAAATTGAAACCCTTAGAAACCTCCTGTATACACTATCCCTGCTACCTCCTAAAATATGGTAAGGGTTGGTATGCACCAAATGAGCAGTACCTTTACAGGTCTGTTACGGTGGTTCTTGTCCCATCCTTACAAAGGGTTCTGCATTCTAGTGAAAGGGGCTGCGCATAGATGATTAAAGAGTCTGGAGATGAAAGATAATTTTGAAAGGCATCGGGGGGTCAGAGGATCTTCAGCTGAAGGAGCTAGAGACTCTTTCCTTGTCTAGGACCCCGTGCTTTTATTATAACACAATTTGTCCTAAGGCAAGGTGGATATATACACTTCAAAGGGTAGGATATCAAAGGGTAGAATACAGAAGCATTATCAGTTTGGGGAATAACCTACAGCTGTTCAGGTGTTTGGCCAACAGGAGGCAATAAAATGCCCTGAGCTGTCTGGCAGCAGACAATCCTATTCAGGTTTGGGAGAAGTGCCGTTTAGCCGTTTCCAACAGGTAAACTACATATGTGGCTCATCCTTGTTGAGCCGCCCAAGTCTCATCAACCTTTTGACGGAACTCTTATTATTACATGCTGGAATTGGTTTCCGGCAGTCTGTGTGCTAGCAGCAGGAGAGGAAGGTTCAACCCACCCGGAATTATTTTGATATTACTCCTTTCGTGGGTTGGGTGAGACCCTTTTGAAAAAAAAAACAGTAGGAAATAAACATATATTTGGCATATTACATGCTATTTCAGAATCTTATAACTAGTACATAATCATATGCCATCTAAGAATTTGGCTCTATTTCTTCAAGGGTGTTCATGTTGCATAGCTTTCTTTTTTCTTTTGGTCAAATGTATTTATATAACTTGAGGCAGAATTTAGCCAATAATATCCACTGAAAGCTGGAAAGAAAGATTACACTTGGGATTTCAAAATCATTTTCCATAATCTATCAAATGTGTTAAAACAAATTTCACCTTATATCAGTTATTGATACTAATTCCTTCAAGGGAAGATCAAACATTGAACATGATATAAACTTGTTAGGGCCTGTTAGGTGACTATTCCTGGTGGTTAGGGTTTGGAACCATCCACTCAGAAGGTTGAGGGACTGGAGATAATTCAACTTCCCTTCCCTCCTGCTTACCTCTGAGGGACATCTTTCTCTACTCTTCTTGGCTAAAGCAGGAAAATCAACTCATTTGAGGGGAATATCACATCAAACTGTTTTTACAACTTTGATTACTTTAAATTCTCAAAACTAATGAACTTTAGTCATGTCATCAGTGATAATTAAAAGCCCAAACTCTGGATTATGCATGTTAGATCAAAAGAACAACAGCCAAAAAGAACCAATTAAAGGTAGTGGTAACCCCCACTTCCCAAAATGCTTGAGAAATTTGAGGAGCAATAACCTTGACAGGGGCCACTGTTGACTGAGATGTAGATTTGGGTCTTAGGATAGTTGTTATGTCATGATTCTGAGGCTGGTACATTGATAGCTTCTTAAGACACTAGGAGTCTGGGTAAAGAGAAGACTGATTATAAAAGAAACAAAAGAGGCTTTGAGCATCCCTGTAGATTCAGAAAGCTGTAATGCTGAAGAAAAGGTGGTTTTCAGAGAGATCCTGAAAGACAAGAACGGGATCTCCTCAGCTGGCTGCCAGGGGAGGAGCAGGCTTCGGAAACACATGTCTGCTTCCGAGGCAGAAAAACGAAGATGATGTTCAGGCCTGGAGAGAAAGAGTATTTTTTCCTCTGTGACCAAGATCAGAATTACATGATTCGGTAAAGGCTCACTTCAGGAACAGAAATGAGATTGGAAACAATTAAAATACTCTTAAGATCATAATGGTGGTGATGATGATGATGAGTGTATTTTATTGGGCATGCACCATGAGCCTGTCACTCTGCTGAGCATCTGACCAGCAGTGCCTCAAGCTCCCAACACTCCGGCAGCACCAGGCCATCTCACACCCCCACCTGCAGGTGAGGGGAGTGAGAATGAGTGGAGTTAGTCAGCTGGCCCAAGGTCATGATGCTAGAAAGTGGCAGAGCTGGGGTTTGTCGTATTTACATTTGTATGTAGTTTAATGAGAAAGCTAATGACAACATAGTAAAATGTTTATGTAGTTTAGGTGCCATAATGCAGAAGGCTCTTATCCCGAGATTTTGACTTTCTCACTCCTTAGTGGCATTTTTTATAGCAGAATGTATAAATTTATTGGATATGTAGCTCTTTGTTTTGGTCCAATTAACACTTTTGTTTCACAAAATATAAAAAAAGTTGGAGTTTATATATTACCGTTATTTTTCAATTTTACTTTTTTGTTATATGATATTGGAAGATATGGGGAAAACTCAGAACACATTTTATGTTTATATTTTACTATTAAACTTGAAAAATTACTTGAAATTAGAAAACATAATTCTTATCAAATAAAGTGGCCAGCAATATAAAGATGCAATCAAATAAGCTAAGACATATAATACAATATATTGATAAGCTTTTCTTACTACTTTCAAGGATTGCTGTAATTATCTAACATTTTGTCATAGACTAGTAGTCTGAAAGGAGAGTTTGCTCTTTCCAATTTCTTATTCCCTTGTGCATAACTCTCTGTGCTGCTTCTTTTGAAGAAATTGTATATAATCTTCTTCTCTGTATCAAGGGGCTACATTCTGTTGAAAGGACCTAAACTTAATGACTTAATAATTGTCTAGGGGATTTCAGTCACAATGATCAATTTTGAATGTACATTACATGTAGAGTAAGGTAAAAGACAAAAGAAACTAAACACAAACAGAAATATAAGTATCTTTTTCATAATTCTTCTTTCTAATAAGAGAAAGAAAATATGCCTGGTATGTGCCAAGCAGCCAGCCAGCTACGTGATTGGCATATATTATCTACCTTCAACCTCAAAATGACCAAGATAAATAGAGATTATTAATCCATATTTAATAGCTAGGAAAATTGAAATCTCAAGAAGTTAATTAACTTCCCTCACTATAATGTAGCTGGGAAATAATAAAGAAAAGATTTCAAGTTAAGACTACAACACATCAAGGGGAACACTCAGTAAAGTGTATGATTGTCTAACCACTAAATTGTACGCCTGAACCAATACAAAATAAAATTGAAAGAAAAAAAATTACAATGCCTCAAAAGCAATGCTCCTTAAAAACACAATTGTTTAAAAGTTGTTTGCATCAATATCCCATTTCAAAAGTGTTCTAGAATTATCTGAATCTGAAAACACATAGGTATTATAAGATGTTTTAACATTTTCCTATGTTAACGTAAAAAACCATTGAAACCTGTAAAGAATTTTTGTGAGTTGATTTGAGCCAAACTGGCGACATATGCCAGGAAGAAGAACCTCAATGAATTGAGATAATGCTCTGGAGAATGGCAGGTTACATGTGTATTTATACATTGCAATCAAAGGAGGGACATAGATGGGTTACATGAAATCCATTGGTGACAGACTAGAGAGGTGGGAGAAAGCAAAGTGGGGAAACCCCTGGGATTGGATAAAAGTAAAATGATAGACACATACTTAGGGGGGTGCAGGAACAATTAACATGATAATGAAGAAATTTGTGGTATCTGTCCTGGTGCCCAGCACATTAGGTTGTGCCCCAAGGGGTCCAGAAAAAGGGAAGTTACAAGTTACCCAGACATTTCAAAGGGTATGTTATTATAGATGCAAAAAGACAGGTTCATTTAAGGTAAAGGTAGCTGCACAAGTCTGCATTCCCACCAGCAGTGGACGAGGGTTCCTTTTTCTCCACATCCTTGCCAGCACTTGTCCTTTGTTTTGTTGATTTGTTGATGATAGCCATTCTGACAGGTGTGAGATGGTACCCCATTGTCGTTTTGCTTTGCATCTCTCGGATAATTAGTGACTTTGAGTATGTTTTTCATATATCTCTTGGCCTTCCTTCTGTCTTCTTTGGAAAGTATCTATTTAGGTCCGTTGCCCATTTTTTATTGGATCATTTATCTTCCTTTTATTAATTGGTATGAGTTCCCTGTAAATGTTGGAGATTAAACCTTTATCGGTGATAACATTGGCAAATATGTTCTCCCATACAGTGGGCTTTCTTGTTGTTTTGTTGATGGTTTCTTTTGCTCTGCAAAGCTTTTTATTTTTGAAGTAGTCTCATTTGTTTATTTTCTCTTTAGTGTCCATTGCCCTAGGAGCGGTATCGGTGAAGAAATTGCTTTGGCATATGTCTGAGATTTCTCTGCCTGTGGATTCCTCTAGTATTTTTATGGTTTCCTGTCTTATGTTTAAGTCCTTTATCCACTTTGAGTTTATTTTTGTGTATGGTGTAAGTTGGTGTTCTAGTTTCATTTTTTTTTTTTGCATGTATCTGTCCAATTTTCCCAACACCATTTATTGAAGAGACTGTCTTGACTCCATTATATGTTCATGCATTCTTTGTCAAATATTAATTGAGCATAGTGGTTTGGGTTGATATCTGGGTCCTCTATTCTGTTCCATTGGTCTATATGTCTGTTCTTGTACCAGTACCAGGCTGTTTTGAGAACAGTGGCTTTGTAATACAGCTTGAAACCTGGTATTGAGATCCCACCTACTTTGTTCTTCTTTCTCAGGATTTCCGTGGCTATTCAGGGTCTTTTTTTATTCCAGATGAATTTTTGGAGAGTTCTTTCCAGATCTGTGAAATATGCCATTGGTATTTTAATGGGGAATGCATTGAATCTATATATTGCTTTGGGTAGTATGGACATTTTAATGATGTTGATTCTACCAATCCATGAACATGGTATGTTCTTCCATCTGTTTATGTCTTCCTCTATCTCTTTTTTTCAGTGTTCTGTAGTTTTCCGCGTATAGGTCTTTTACCTCCTTAGTTAAGTTTATTCCTAGGTATCTTAATTTTTTTGGTGCAATGGTAAATGGGATTGCTGTTTTAGTCTCTCTTTCTGTAAGTTCACTATTGGTGTATAGAAATGCCATAGATTTCTTGGCATTGATTTTGCACCCTGCTACATTGCTGAATTCATTTATTAAGTCTAATAATTTTTTGATGGAGTCTTTAGGGTTTTTTATGTACAATATCATGTCATCTGCAAATAAGGACAGTTTTACTTCTTCTTTTCCAATTTGGATGCCTATTAATTCTTCTTCTTGTCTGATTGCAATGGCTAATACTTCCAGTACTATGTCGAACAGGAGTGGTGAGAGTGGGCATCCCTGCCTTGTTCCTGTTCTTAGGGGAAATGGTTTTAGTTTTTGCTCATTGAGTATGATGTTGTCTGTGGGTTTGTCATATATGGCTTTTATTATGTTGAGGTATGCTCCTTCTAGTCCCACATTGCTGAGATTTTTTATCAAGAAGGGTGTTGGATTTTGTCAAATGCTTTTTCTGCATCAACTGATATGACTTTGAGATCTTTATCTCTCAATTTGTTTATGTGATGTATCACATTTATTGATTTGAGGATATTGTACCATCCTTGCATCCCTGGGATAAATCCTACTTGGTCATGGTATATGATCTTTCTGATGTACTGCTGAAGCCGATTTGCTAGAATTTTGTTGAGGATTTTGACATCTATGTTCATGAGGGATATTGGCCTGTAATTCTCTTTCATTGTGTTGTGTTTATCTGGTTTTGGTATTAGGGTGATGCTGGCTTCATAGAATGAGCTTGGAAGTTTTTCTTCCTCTTGATTTGTTTAGAACCTAACAAATCCTCCTGAGGAGGATAGGTTTTAGTTCTTCCTTGAATGTTTGGTAAAACTCCCCTGTGAAGCCATCTGACCTCGGGCTTTTGTTTGCTGGAAGCTTTTTGATGATTGTTTCAATTTCTTCCATAGTTATTGGTCTATTGAGATGTTTAGATTCTTCCTGATTGAGTTTTGGGAACTTTTAATTTTCTAAGAATATGTTCATTTCACCTAGGTTGTCCATTTTGTTGGAATAGAGTTGTTCATAGTATTTTTTCACAATCATTTTTATTTCTGTGAGATCAGATGTTACTTCTCCTCTTTCATTTCTGATTTTGTTTATTTGGGCCCGCTCTCTTTGCTTTTTGGTGAGCCTGGATAGAGGTTCATCAATCCTGTTTATCCTTTCAAAGAACCAACTCTTGGTTTTATTGATCTTTTGCATTGTTTTTTTTTTGTTTTTTTTTGTCTCTGTGTCATTTATCTCCACTCTGATATTTATTATTTTCTTTCTTCTGCTCACACTGGGCTTTTCTTGTTGCTCTCTCTCTAACTCTTTGAGTTGTAGGGTTAGGTAATTTATTACCATTGTTTCTTGTTTTTTGCAGTAGGCTTGTAGAGCTATGAACTTCCCTCTCAAGACGGCTTTTGCTTGTGTCCCATAGATTTTGGATTGTTGTGTTTTCATTGTCTTTTGTTGCCACGATGTTTTTTATTTCTTCTTTGATCTCTCTGGTAACCCAGTCATTGTTTAATAGCATGCTATTTAGTCTTCAGTTGTTCGATTTTTTTTTGATTGTTTATATTGTATTTGATTTCCAGTTTTACGCCATTGTGATCTGAGTAGATGCTTGATATGATTTCTATCTTCTTGAATTTGAAGAGACTTTGCTGTGACCCAATATATGGCCTATCTTTGAAAATGACCCATGTGTGGACTTGAGAAGAATGTATATTTTATGGCTTTGGGGTGAAATGTTCTGAAGATGTCAATTAATTCCATCTGGTCTAGTGAGTCTTTTGGGATTGATGTTTCTTTGCTGATTTTTTGTTTTGAGGATTTTTCCAATGGTGATAGTGGGGTATTAAAGTCCCCTACTATGATTGTATTGCCGTCAATCTCTCCCTTGATATCCTCCAGGAGTTTTTTGTATGTATTTGGGTGCTCCTGTATTGGGTGCATATATGTTTACCAGGGTTATTTCTTCTTGTTGGATTGCTCTCTTCAGTATTATGAAGTGGCCTTCATTAAACCTTTTTATGTCCTTCACTTTGAGATCTAATTTGTCAGATGTAAGTATTGCTACCCCAGCTTTCTTTTCATTTCCATTCACCTGAAAAACCTTTTTCCATCCCTTCACCATCAGTCTGTGTGCGTCTTTTTTTCTGAGGTGGGTTTCCTGTAGACAGCAGATATATGGGTCATGTTTTCTTATCCACTCAATTACCCTGTATCTTTTGATTGGGGCATTTAAACCATTTACACGCAAAGTTATTATTGATAGGTACTTGTTTGTCGCCATTTTTATTCTTTACTCCTGTGTTCCTCCTTCACTTCCTATTTCTTCTTTTTACAGCAGACCCTTTAGCATTTCTTGCATTGCTTTTTTGGTGGTAATAAACTCACTTAGTCCCTTTTTTGTCTGTGAAGCTTCTGATTTCACCCTCAATTTTGATTGATAGCCTTGCTGGGTACAGTATTCTTGGATTCAGACCCTTCCTTTGCATAACTTTGAATATTTCATTCCATTCCCTTCTTGCCTGATGTGTTTCTGTTGAGATATCAGTTGCTAGTCTGATGGGGGATCCTTTGTAGGTAACTTTCTTTCTCTCTCTGGCAGCTTTTAAGATTCTTACTTTGTCGTTGGTGTTTGCCAATTTAATTATAATGTGCCTTGGCGTCGGTCTTTTGGGGTTCATTTTGTTTGGGACTCTGTGAGCTTTTTGGATTTGTGTGTGTTTTTTCTTCCCTATATCAGGGAAGTTTTCTGTCATTATTTCTTCAAACAGGTTTTCTATTCCTTGCTCAGTTTCCTCTCCTTTTGGCACCCCTATTACGCAGATGTTGTTTCATTTCGTGTTGTCCCAAAGTTCTCTTAGGCTCTCCTCCTGCTTTTTAATTTTTTTTTTCTAGAAGCTGCTCTGCTTGGGTATTTTTTCCTACCTTGTCCTCTAGCTCACTGATGTGGTCCTCTGCTTCTTCTAGTCTACTGTTGATGCTTTCTAATGAGTTCTTTATAGCAGCGATGTCATTTTTCATTTCTTCTTGGTTCTTCTTCATTTCCTCTTGGTTCTTACAAATATTATTGAATTTGTCTTCCATTCTTTTCAGCCATCTTATGCCTATTTCCCTGTATTCTTTCTCTAACAGGTTGCTTGCCTCCATTTCATTTACTTCCTTTTCTGGTGATGCCTGCTTTTCTTTTTATGCGTGCTGTTTCTTTGTCTCCCCATGGTCTCTTTTCTCCGAGTGTCTGGTGTTGTAGTTCTCTCTCTCCTGCGTTGACTTAAAGGCACAGAATACAACACAATAAGGCACAATGCACAAGGCACTGAATACAAATGTATTCACAATACTAATAACCCCAAATAAAGGTGACCACCAGGTGAAAGAGAATTAGGGGACAAGGAAGAAAGAAGAGGGGGAAAAAAAAGGAGTGCAAAAATGAAATTGGGAAAAGAAAAAAAAAGTAAGATATAAAAGAAAGAGAATAAGAAAGAAGAAAAGACGAGAGAAAAAAAACTATTTATATGGGGATAAAGCTCCAATAGAACAGCTACTAATCCCACCAAATGCCAGCAACAAATAACTAGAGATGAATGCAAACTACAAACAAAAACTAATATCAAGTGAGGTAAGGGGAAACAGAAGCAAAAAAAAAAAAAAAAAGAAAGAAAAAGAAAAAGCGAACAATCTCACAAAGAAGCATAAAAAAAACAATATAATCAACAATCAATCAAACAACAACAAAAGGACAGAGAGAAAAAAATTGGATAGTGAAGAAAGAGAAGAGAGAAGTGTGTTGGACTTGGAGCAGGGGATTGGAAATTAGATATATAAGTAGAAATATTAACAGGAGGTCAAAAGAAGGAATAGGGAAAATCTAAAGCAGGAATAGGGTAAGAGAAACAGGACAACAAAAGGGAAAAAGTGAGGAAGAGAGAGTTGGCATAAAGGTAAAGTCAAGATAGAGTAAAATGATTCTAAAGGAAAGATGAAAATAGAATGTAGAACACTAATCCCAAAGTAAAATAAAGAGAAAATAAAATGACACATTTTAAAAAAGGTAAAATAGTAGTAGTAATAATACTGATTAAAGATAAAAAATGTAATAATTAAAAAGGTAAAATCAAGTGAGGAAAAAAAACAAAAAAAGTAGTTTCTTAAGTAAAAGATGAAAAACAAATAAAAATAAAAATGTGCAGTAGTGAAGGTCATTCACTTCCTCTGATCTTCTGTTTGGCACACCTGTTTCCTAGTCAGGACAGGATTGAAGTTCCCTGTGTTCCACTGCTCCTCAGTGTTGTAGTCCACAGTCCTGATTTTCAAGCAGGCAGTACTTCTGTGTGTCTTATACTCCTTTATTTGTGTTTACACAACAGTCAATTTGTGATTCAACCCCTGGGTGGCAGTGTTTCTGGATTGACTTCTGGGTCTATAGGTCCTCTCTAGCTAGTGTTTAGATATTGTTTTTCTTGTTGCACTTAATACTGGTTTGGGGGAATGGGCTGCCCCAGAGCTGGTTCTCTGATGGTTATTCCCTGCTCTGATCCCCAGGTTCCACAAAAACAACTTTCCCCTGCAGAAGTGTCCCCAATTGTGTGATCCTATGTATTGGGCTTAGTAATCAAAAGCAATGATTTAAGGAGGAAAAAAAAAAGAGAGAGAGAAAAGAGCCAGAGTAAGTGCGCAAACTCCAGCGCTGCTGCGCAAGTCTGTGCAGTCTTTATTCCCCTTGGGTCTAAGCAGCTGGCACACTATTAAAAATTTTTAAGCTGCCCTTTTGCGCCCAGTTCAGCTATGGGTTTCTTTTTAGAGTTCCCTTCTGTTAGCAGCCCTGTGGATCCCCTTCCACATTCGCGGATCATGCCAGCCCCAATGGCCACGGATTTTCCTGGGTGTAGACTTCCCCCGGATCCTCCAGCTCCCGCTGTGTGCATTTCTCTCTCCTGCTGGGACAGTAGACCTCACCTTATCCCAGGCGAAATCTGACCTTTCCGTGAGGAGGTGCAGAGCTCCTCCAAATCCGTGTGCTTGTGCCACTTGGGGACCGTTGTTCCCGGGTTTGCAGCTGTTCGCTGGGTGCCTTTATTGTAGATTTCCAGGATTTTCAGGCTTCCAACAACATCCACTCTCCCCTTCAAGATGGCACAGTCTCCACGTCAGAGCCGGTCGCTCTGGGAGGCATCTAGCGACCCTGCTAGCGGTTCTCAACCTGTGGGTTGCGACTCACAGGTTGAGAACTGCTGCTGTGGAGCCTAAGACCATCGGGAAACACAGATATTTACATTACGATTCATTAACAGTAGCAAGATTACAGTTATGAAGTAGCAACGAAAATAATTTTATGGTTGGGGGTCACCACAACATGAGGAACTGTATTAAAGGGTCGCGGCATTAGAAAGGTTGAGAACCACTGCTCTAAATGAACAAATAACCGCCTAACTTGCCTCATATTTTATTATCTGGTGAGTAGATTACTAGCTATATAATGCAAAGAACTATGGTTTTGATATGTATGTTTTCAGTACCTAGACTATTGCTTGCATTTTGGTGTTTTATGAAAGTTTTACATAAAATAATATTTAACTATAAATGTATATATACATATAGTATATTTTTTAATATTTGTCACAAAATAATCACATAAAATTATTTACTAAGTTTAAAAAGTTTTAAGAAAAGTAATTTTTTAATTAATTTATTCTCATCCTAATATAATATAATTTAAATTATTTTGATAATTTTAATAAATAATTATATATTTATATTTATTAAGAAATACATATGTCTATATTAAAATTGATGCCAACATAAGTATATTCTCTGATAGAAATATTACTCATAGATTGGTTCTTTTAAATAGCTGTTATAATTTAAAAACTAATACCTTTTAGGTTTATTTTACTTAGAAAATTCCTTGATTAAAATATGCCATTTAAAAATATTTTCCTTTAAAATAGAACTTTAAAGATGTAAGTGGCATATGCCAATCAAATATTTTATGGATTCCTTTATCAATACACTAAGTATGTATTTATATTAAACAGATTAAAAATTAATCAAATATCCTGCAAAACATAATATATATTTATGCTAGGTAATTCAAGCTAATTGTAAATTAAAGACTTCTAAATAAAGATCATGGCATGCAAGTGAACACTTTCATTCCTTTACATGTGAATTATTTTTACCTGAAGAATTATTATTCTAATTGAATACTACATAGTGTACTTAATAGAAGAAAAACTGGGTATATACCATATACTCTATCTCATAATTAGATAGCTAAGAAGCATTTTTTTATACATTGAATGTGGAGAGAAATACATCTTTCTTTAAAGCTATGGGAAATAGCATGTGATAAGTTATAAGATGATATGGCTATGTAGAAATATTTATAAACACTAGCTTATAAATGTCAGAATAATGAACCGCCAAGTTAACTGAAATGTAGTTTGAAATCATGCCTATTATATTTATTCTGTTACACAAAGGAGCTCCCAAATTACTAAGGCAACACACAACAAAAAATGTTTAATTGCTCTCTATTACAATGCCATTCTGATAACAAAATTTTATTTAATAATTGAACAGTCATTTTCAAGTGCCTTAGGAGTACTACAGAAAATACAGAGATGAGTAAAATATGCTTATTCAACTTCAAGGTGTTCATTAGTGAGAGAGATACTAAGCAAAGCTATTCTATTGCAGAGCAGAATTAAGTAAATGCTATGAGAAATATAAGGCATCTATGCAACAGCAGAGAAATGCAAGCAATTAATTTCCCTTGGAGAGAACTCGAGCAGCCAGTAAAGCTCAGCTATAAAATGACTTGGGGGGGAAAACTAGATAAATCCAGCAAACTTTATTAGTTAGTGAAGAGTATTCTTAGAACCTGATGCAGGTTATGCAATGGTTTTTAGCTTCATGAATGTTTTGACTACTTTTCTTTGTCTTTACAAGAATTTTAGTATAAACCTGAAGAAGCTCCAAGTACTCCGAGCTTGATGGCATTTAAAATTAAAATGTGCTGCTATTTCCTAAAATATATGTATTAATGATATCATCTTCCCTCTCCAGCTGACCATATGCCTTCCATCCTTTATCTAGTTAGCTGATTAAATTGTAAATGGTATCATAGGGGATATATACTAAACCTATTGAGGAATCTACTCACTTTCTCTGATGTCTTTATTCCTGTTTAGTAGGTTTTTGTAAAGATAGTTTGCAGTTTTGTGGGATGGCACTTGTGATCAGGGTGTTGAACTGAGCTCTCACCTCATTGCCCCTCCTACTCCCCCAACAAACACATGGAGATGCTGGCTCAAATATGAAAAAAAAAATGTCTTAGATTTTTATTGAATAAATCTTGAAACCAAAAACAGGGAAATAAATAATCAGAGCAGAAGAAATCTTAAATTAATATTCATATAGAAGAGATAGAGGTGAAACCCTCATAGTTATTAAGAGAAGATATTTGTAATAACAAATGGGGACTAATGGGACTCTGAAACGTGCAAGAGGCAGAGTCAAATTTCCATTGTTGCATTGTTTCTTTTGTGAAGGTAAAGTTCTGCTAATTATCCATAAGTAACTCCCAGCCATATATTTTCACCCTCACCATTTAGTAATCCACCATACTGTATACCTATTACCTGTTATGTTCCCAGATACTACTGCCTCTTCTCCAGTCATTAAGTTAGTTTTCTTTCTTTTGTTATTTCAATAATATCTATCTTGCTTTCGTAAAGTTGGATTTCTTCTATAATATTTCCTCCTTAGCATTCATAATGATATTCTTATAATACGAATGTGAAGAAAAAATTCAGTGATCTTCCCCTTTCCTTGTATTCTATGGCTCTCCATTACTAGTGATGCTAAACCATAGGAAGGAATAGATTGATCTGTTCATTTCAAGGCAAAATATACATTAAAATGAAAGTTATACCAACTAGTAATACAATTCTAATGCTGAGCTCACTGGAGGAAAATCCTGCCTATAGACTTAATTATATGAATGTTCAGTTTTGAATTAAAATTAAAAACAGGTTATAGTCAGGATTTTAAATTTTATTTTGGGTAATATATCAGACTAGAGGCCTGGTGCACAAAATTCATACACGGGTATTGTTCCTAGGCCTGGCTGGCAATTGAAGCCTGAGTGTCTGGATGGAAGGGGAGATCACGGCTGACCTCTGGGCCCTAGGCAGCACCTGGGCCCCCGGACCGTCACCTGCCCTCCTCTGCCTCAGTCACGGCGCCCGAGTCCCCATGTGGAGATGTGATAAGCACGGCTAGAAAACGTGGGCTGGGGTGTAGCATGGGCCTCTGGGTGGCCCAGTGGTGCCCCACGGAAGCCAGGCGGGCAGCGTGCTTTCTCCCAGCCGGCCTCAGCAGACCGGCTCCTACACAAACCCACAGTGAGCCCGACCAGCCCCTGCAGTCTCAGAAGCCCATTGGGGCTGGCAGCACCTCCACTGCCGTTCGCTGCCAGTGCCTCATCGCTGCTGCCCACCATGTTCTTCACCGCCCCCTGGTGGTCAGTGCATGTCATAGCGAACGGTCGAACTCCCGGTTGAACTCCTGGTCAAGGGGACAATATGCATATTAGGCTTTTATTATATAGGATTATTTAATCAATTTAGATTTTGAAACCGAAAGGTGTCAGTAACTTTCAAAATGCAATGCAATATATATCCTAAAACATTCTATCAAATGTATTCTGTATGCATATTTTAGATCTGGAACATACCTTTAAATTATTTTCAGAGTAAAGTATCTCAAAAACCAAATTCATTTTTACTTTCAAACATAGTTTCCACATTTCTCCCATTATTTTGTATATATAAACCACATTAATATTTTGTATATAAACCACATTAATTTGTATATATAAAATTAAAATACATATATGTGTAATATTACCTTTTGTCGAATTTGCTTCTCTCATACATGCCAGGTAAAGAATATGTTATACTACTAATGCCTTTAAAATGGAGCATTACACAAGTTCCCCAGGGAAAAATTATCTTTTGTTTCAGTGGTTTTATTCAATTTGTATGATAATATTTATGATTATTTTTGTGATTGTTAATTTTGGTATTCTTTATTCCTGGTCATAATGTAATTCTGTATATTCTCTAATCACTCAGTGTTTTTAGAGGGCTATATAAATATATGCTATTTATTTATTTATCTTTCTAGTTAGCTACATATATACTATATACACATTTGAATATATGTACACATGTACATGTATACATGTATGCATATAAATGTATCTCTCTCTCTCTCTCTCCATGTATATATATATATATATATATATATATACATATATATATGTATATATATATATATATATATATATATATATATATATATATATATATATATATATATATATATATATATATATATATATATATATATATATATAAAAGCCTAAGAGACTGGCAAACCAGCCCATCAGCCAGTCACTGTGATGCTCAATGACATCCAGGGGGCAGATGCTCAACGCAGGAGCTACCGAGTAACAGCACTCTGGGACCCCTCGGGGGATTTTGGACTTCCAGTTTCGGCATGATCCCCGCAGTCCAGGCTGAGGGGCCCCACCAGTGGACAAATCCATTTGTACTGGGCCTCTAGTATAAATTATAAATAGTAAGAAGGAGATTTTAAAATATTTTTAAATTAAAAATTGAAGAAATGCATGTGCAGCAAGAAGATTTTAAGTGGGCCCAGCTGGTGTGGCTTAGTGGTTGAGTGTCAGCCTATGAACCAGGAGGTCATGGTTTGATTCCCAGTTAGGGCACTTGCCCAGGTTGTGCACTTGATCTCCATTGGGGAGGGGGACATGCAGGAGATAGTCAATCAGTGATTCTTTCTTATCATTGATGTGTCTATCTCCTTCTCCCTTCCTCTCTGAAACCATTAAAAAAAAGTTTTTTTAAGTATAATCACTGGGCACTGGCTAGTGTGGTTCAGTTGGTTGGAGTGTCATCTCTTGCACCGAAAGGTACCAGTTCAATAATAAAAGCATAATATGCTAATTAAACCAGACATCCTTCCAGACGACCTTCTGGATGAAGCCGGGGCTGCGAGGGAAGCCTGGGTCCTGGGTGCCGGAGGGAAGCCTGAGTCCCAGGTGCCAGAGGGAAGCCAGTGCCGGCAGCTGGCTGAAGGAAGGCCTACTCTTGCAGAATTTCTTGCATCAGGCCTCTAGTATATATATATATATATATATATATATATATATATATATATATATATATATAGTCACTGCTTATTTAAAAATCTTTACATAGTATCACTATTGTGTCTAGATTTGCTCAACTTGTCTACCTAAAATTCTGTTTCCTCTAATTTCCATGTGAAATAAGGCAGACAGATAAAGAAAAAGACTGCATGTTTTCACTAACAAACAAAGCAAAGTGAAACAAGAATAAACTCCTGGAAACAAAGAACAAATAGAAACAAAGAACAAAGTGGTGGTTGCCAGAGGGTAAGAGGATGGAGGGACAAGTTAAAAGATGAAAGGGTATATTGTCAATAATAGTGTGATAACTTCACATAGTGACAATGTTTACTAGACTTAGTGTGGTGTTCACATTGGAAAATATATAAATGTTGTATAACTTTCTACACCTGAAAATAATATAATATTGTATGACAACTATACTTTAATAAAAAATAAATACAATAAAGTTACCCATTCATTAAGGTTGTAAAGTCTATTTTTAATTCAAATTAGAATGAGAATATATCTTTTTTTTAGTGATTTCTCCTACACAAAGCTACTAAAGTATTTAGTAGTGTTACTTATTTAACTTTTAATAATTAAAATAAATATAAATTATTGCTTTGTGTGATTATAGCTTATTTTGTCAACTAAATTACTTTTGTATGAATAACTTTTACATCTGTATTTATATTACATTATATATGTATATGTATATAATTTTTATTATTTTTGTTCTCCATAATGAAAATCACAAAAATTCACATTACCTATAGGAAAGTGACTTAACACATTATATAAAAGACAATAAATGATAGCTACCACTTAATTAACCCACATGATAGAACATTTTTATTAGTTTTCTAGTTTTTAATTGCCAAATAAAAATATGTAATTTTAGTTATCTCTATGGAATGAAAAGAACAAGAAAATTATTACTTGAAATGAGTTAGATATAATTAGAACGCTGCTAATTATATTCTATTTTAATGGCCACCAATCAAAGATCCACTGTAGCTCAGTAAGTTCATGTGGAAGGTTAATGGCTAGAGAAATTAACTCGATTTATTTCCTATTTCAAACTGTAAAGTCACAGGAAACTTTTTCATCCTCTATTGATTGAGGAGTGAATGCTTCAGTAACAATTATCATAGCATATTAATGATACAGTGAATTGAGAACAGTTCATTTTATCTCAAAATTGCAGCTAGAAATTTCTCTTATTTAACAATTATAATTATATATTAAAATAAAAAATAATTCTAATTTTATTAATTTAGCATTGTATTGAAACAGAGTACTTCAGTTGTCTTAAAGAGATATGTGTCTAACATGTTGTGTACTTCCCCAATGAAAAAAGACCCACATTCACCTCAGATCAAATTAGTTATCCTTATTTCCCATATCATAATGCTATCCATTAAATGCTTAGACAAGTCAATATGCTTTAAAAAAATTTGAGATTTTTCTCTCCTAAATTATTGTTCAGGAAAGATCTTTCTCCTTGGTTAAATTTATTGATAAGCTTTTCTTTTTTTGTTTTTGTTTTTGATGCTACTATAAATGGGAATGTTTTCATTATTTCTGTTTTACATAATTTATTTTAGTGTATAGAAAGATGATTTTTTTGTAAATTTATTGTTTTATTTCCACCCTACCTCTTCCTCTCCTCCCCTTAGGCAACAATCAACTTGCTCTATGGGTCTGTTTTTGTTTTGTTTTTGTTTTTTTTTAGATTCTACATACAGTATAAGTGAGATCTTAAGTAAGATACCTTGTCTTTGTCTGCCTTATATCCCTTAGCATAATAACCCCTAGGCCCTGGGGACCCCTCTTGTCACAATGGCATGCTGGCCTTCCAAGGGGCAATATGGTCAAAGTGTGGCTGCTTCCCTCCCCCTTCTCTGGCAATCCTTCTTGGTTTCTGTTGTCCCAGAGGTTGCTTCAGTCTCACCCCTGGATTCTGGGATTTTCTTAATGTTCTTTTTATCTATGGATAGTTGCCAGTACATGTTCTACTGAGAACGACTAAAGCTGGAAACAACCTATGTTGCCATCTTAATGACATCATTCACCTGCAACATACTAATTCTAATGTAATTGCAGTCCTACCATTTATGATTCAGAGAGTGTCCATGAACACCAACTATAGCTATTCACAATGAATTACAAGAAACATCTATTTAGGTGTTGTGGATAAATAGCATTTTATACAAAGGAGATGAGAAGGAACATTTAGGAAGAAATTAGAAAAACTAAGAAACAGTGGTGCAGTATAAGCCAAAAAAAAACATTGCAAATAATAAAGGAGCCATGAGAATAATGAAGGAGCAATAGGGTTGTATGTTAAAGAGATATCAGGAAAGATGAGCAGTAGTTGGAAGTATGTAATAGATTAACATGGTGTAGATCCTGAATCTGCAAATGCTAGGTGTACACACTTTGTGTATCAGCAAAAGTTATATTAAGTCAAAATATGATAGAGTACTTTAGTAAAAGAAAAATAAATCAGTTTGGGATATACTGAACACATGGTAATTGATATTGCAGGGACTTTGAAGAATGATAAGAATAGAGAGGGCTTATCTTACCTAATAATAGACAAACATGTAAATTAACTGTATCTCCACTACGCGCACAGCCAAACAGGAGTGAGTATGAAAATTAATCCAACAAAGATGGAAGGTTAATTTGTATATGCAGGCATGGAGCAGCCGGGAGGGGCAGGACACTTGCTATGAGGGAGAGGGGGGTGGTGGAGGGAGCTACAAGAGCCATGATCCAGCCGGAAGCGAGGACTTGCAGGTTCCCGGGTGGCCGGGAGCGAAGCCAGGGGAAGGAAGGCCTATTCTTGCATGAATATCATGCAACAGGCCTCTAGTCATAATATAAATTTTTAGAGCAGTGAAAATACACATCCAAAAGAATCCCTCAAATACTATTTGAAAATCTATAGTCTTAATGCCTGGAGTCCACCACGTTGATGAGAAAACCAGAGGTAAAAATCAGTGTGATGTGGATTGGCAGTCAAATATTTTATATTCTTGAGGTTGGTTTTTATGCCTAGAAAAATATTTTTGTCTTATATTATTTTGAAATACAAAGTATGCACAAATAATTTTTTAAACACACACAAAATAGTAATCTCAGAGCTTCTTATCACTAAATCTAAATCTGACCAGAGTCAAAGGATGCTCCCTCACTAAGAAAAATCCTATCTAATAAAGAGGAAATATGCTGATTGACCCTCACACCGTCGAAAAGATGGAGGTGCCCACAGTCAATAAGGAGGAAATATGCTAATTGACTGTCCCTCCCTCAAAGATGGTGGCGCCCACAGCCACAAGATGGTGCCGCCCAGTCCCCTCAGCCCCGCCGGGGCTGCAGGCACGTGGCAAGGCCGGGCCTGCTCTACATGCCTGCCTTTGGAGTCCCCCAGTCCCCTCAGCTCCCCAACCACCCAGGGCCGGCCCGAGATGCAGGCAAGTCTCAGATGGCGGCTGCCCAGCTGCCCAGGGCTGCCCTAGGCTCAGGTAACCAGGGCTGGCCGAGGCTTGCGCTGCCGGCAGTGGCAGCCACAGAGGTGTGATGGGGCGTTGCCTTCCCCTGATCGCTGGGTTGCCTCCCGCCCCTGAGGTCTTCCAGACTATGAGAGGGGGGCGCTGAGGGACTCCCCCTCCAGTGCTTAAATTTTCATGCACCGGGCCTCTAGTAATTAATAATGCCCTGAATCAAGCAAGGATAGCTTCTATCCTGATACACTGAGATTACAAATCACTGAGTGGACAGAGCTTTGCATGAAATGGGGATCTCTTTTCATACTCATGACAATGATGGTACGCACTGAACCACTGGGTCCAATTTAACCTTTTGCACTCAGATGTCGAGTGTGACTCGACACGGTTAGAATTAGAATAAAGGAATCGAGAAAAAAGCAAGTGAGTGCAAAGGGTTAAAATAGTTATAGCAAGGCCCTAGCCTGTGTTGCTCAGTGGATAGAGCATTGGCCTGTGGACTTAAGGGTCACAGATTTGATTCAGGTCAAGGGCATGTACCTCAGTTGCAGGTTCATCCTTGGCCCTGGTTGGAGCTTGTGCAGGAAACAAGCAATCAATGTGTCTCTCTCACACTGATGTTTCTCTCTTACTCTCCCTCTTCCTTCTACTCTCTCTAAAAATCAATGGAAAAATATCCTCAGGTGAGGATTAACAAAAAATAAATAAATAAAACTAAAAAAAAAATAAATGAAAATTATAGCAGAGATGCATTTATTTAAAGAATTGGTCTAGTCATATGCTCTATAGTTTCTAAGTCTATGAGCATTACCTACTTCTCATATCTCATTTGTTTCTATATTCCAAATTTATGATATTGTACCATTTTATTGAGTTCTAGTTATATATTAATTTTATGGTCAATTTATTTTCTTTTCTTCCTATTAGAGCCACATCTACAAAGAAATTTAAATGATATATGATTGAATTCTGAGTATTTCGGTGCTATGTATGACTTTGTTTTAGGCCTTTTAACAGCAGAGAGACATGAGATACGTGAAAAATTGAACTACTGCAAAAGTTAAATGTTATTAGTATAAATTGTGGATTAAATCTTATGTCATTCTGATTAAGAAATGCATGCACAGTTTACAGTAGGTTAAATGTATCTGGTAGAGGTTATTAAGAGATTTACACTTATTAAAAACATATGGATTTTATATTTTCCTGATTTGGGGCTAACAAATCTTCTTTAAAAACATTAACTAGACATTTAAAAAAAAAATTCAGCTTGTTGATAAGGCTTTAATAAAATACATAATTAATAACAATTAAATTTAAGGAAATACTTAGTATATATATATTTTTACTTTTGTTTTGTCAGTATAAAGGCATGCTGAATTATACACATTCATATTAACAATATTGTTCACAGTTATTGGATATTTTATTTAACATTTATGATAATGTGAAAAACTAAAGAAAAACTAAAGACCTTTCAAAGAAAAAAAAGTGTAAAAGACAAATATTCAGAGTTCTTTAAGAGAAATTAAAAACATAAAAAAATTGTAGCCATTAAATATTATTTTTTGAAAAATCAGGTATGATGAAGATGCATGCAGCAAGAGCAAAGTCACTACGGACTCAAAGTGAATTAATAAAATAATTGTAAACATTGATGTGTTGGGACCAATTGTTGCTATGATTAAAATGTATTTATATGGGTAAAATTGAACCTTATAATTTTTTAATAATCAAAAGTACATTGAAAATGGTCATTTTTAAAAACATTCTGAGTCAGCAAATTGTTATAATTCTTATAAATTCAACAGAGGGTAAACTTTTTAAAACTACTTACAACAAGATGGAGTCAGGAATTGAAGGAGCTCCAGATGGTCTGACTGAAATCTCGGGCGTTAAGGAGATTCCACAGGTACAAGGCTTTTGGTAATACAGATATTTCAAAATGCTTCTGTAAAGTGCTCTAGTGTTTCCTATAGCGCACACTAGTAACAGTTATTTACAGCAGTGATTCTATTATTCTTGTACATTAACATCATCTGATGAGGTACAAGCTTGACCATCCCTTGAAGATAATATACATGAAATCAGGCATGTTTATAATTCCTTTCTAATGTAATTTTTGGTTTAAAAAGGTGTTGAAATACTAAAAATGCTTCTTGACTGAAAGTGCCAGATACTTTAAATTGATTTCCAAAGTTGTTGCTCAATATGCAAACTCCTACTGTATAAAAGTGCCTGTTTTTATATCACATTTATCTATATTTTTCATTATAAAACTAGTTTCTTTTTTGGGAAACTGGCAAGTAAAAACACTTATTATTACTTTAAATTATATTTGATTAAATTATGTGATACTTCGAGTATTTTTTCATTGTGTCTCTCTTTTGCTGTAGCAACTTGTTCATTTTTTTACTCACTTTAGATCAGTTTTGTTCCTTTTACTAACTTTTAAGAAAATAAATGTATATGTAGGAAAATTGGTATTTTGGTTATGGGATTTGTTATCCATATTATTCCATTTTTATTTATTTTTGTGCATTATTTTTAATTATTATGTTGTCAATTTTATGTATTTAACTTATCCTTTTTGTTTATGATCTTATATGAGTTGTGTGATATGCTTACAAATGTAAAGATAATTCCTTTAAATTCAAATATTAAGTGAGAGGGGGAAAAAAGCTTATTTAAAAGTAAACACAAAGGAATTGTGCTGAACCATATTCTGCTAACATCACAATTAAGGTGTGCACAATAACCAAAGACAATTTGTAAAAAACTGACTATATTATCTCTTCACTAGAGAATTTGAGTAATATATTTGGAAAATGTATATCATGTTGCTTTTTAATTTTTTAAATTTTTTTTATCCTAGTTAGTTTTCTAACAATTAGCTAATTGTTCATACTGATGCATTTATTATATTCTCTTCTGGTATACTTATTGTAGTCTTTTCTTGAGTATTTATTCAAATAATTACAGAAAAAAATTCATCACTTATATGCATATTTGTTGGAATATTATAGTTTGAATAGAGTTGGTAATAAATTTAAATCAGTTTAATATGTCATTGAAATTTAAAATATGGACATTTTAGGAAAGTATCTATTTGCTTTTGTATTTTGCAGGTATCTAGACTGCTTGCCTACACTGATGAAGACACCTTCCATTCTACCCTACCTTTTGGCCACTGTGAGCATCTTTGGAGACCACCAATGTTACTGAAGAAGTAAAAATCCTGATTGAACATCTCTATAAATTCAGACATTTAATATCAGATAAGTGTCCAAGAATATGTGTTTGCTAAACATTACATTTGTATAGATGAGATAAAAGGTTTAACTGATTCAGTGACTTATCTAATATTACAAATTACTTCATAAATGTTATAAAGTAGTCAAATAACACTTAACTACTGCTTCATAATTTAAAAAAAAAAAATCCTGTTAGTATTTCATGTTATTTGGGCTAAAACCCATGAACATATACTGACTTAACTCTAGAATTTGAGTGTGGATGAGAAAATCTTTCCCACCTTAAATCAGAATAAAATAAACTGAGACCTACATAATCACAAGAAGGCAGCCATGCAAGAACCACATTTGAACTTTCCAAACAGAATAAGAAAGGACATTTGATCTGACAGAGAATGAATTTGATATAAGAAAGCAAAAGGGAAAGGCCAGTGAGGCAGAAGAGGAGCAAATGGGTGTAGTTAGGGGTAGAGGTGAGTGTTATTATGAGAAAACAGAGAAATAGCAGAAGCCAGATCTTGTAGTCATTATCTTTAGTTTATTTGTCTCCCTTTTTATTTAATTGATTTACAGCTATGAACACACTTGATAATTATATTTTCTTAGAGGAATACCAGCAATACAAACTAATAGAATCGCCAAAGGTGATGGGCTAGACGCTAGAGTGAAATACACAGCTTATGAAAATACACCTTAGCTCTGTATTTAATTCAATATAATAATAAAAACAGATGAATGCTCTATATCGGATCAACTTCTTCCTTAAATTCTGTCTATATTATCATTTAGGGTATAATAAATTTTGTTAAATGCATAATGATAAACTGTATCGGTTTATCATTAGCAGGTTATTAAAGCTGTTTGAAGGTTTTAAAATATTTATTCATGCAGCAGTAAGAATGGATAATAATTTAACAACAAGGAGATTTTTATGGATATTAAACTGAGAAATTGTGTTGCTTTGCTGTAGCAGCCTGAATTTTGTGATAAAAAAAAATACCAGATTTTCATTATGAAAGACAAGTTACTATCATTTAGTGCCTTCGTGTTAGTTCTTAATTTTAGTGCTAATTTAAAATGACTCCATTGTCCTACTACACTGGGAAGGGGAGAATAAATGAGTCACCTTCTTTCAAATGTGAGGAAGTGTCATCTTTGATATTATTAGTCTCTGCATTGTGTTAGGCAAGCTGATTTTATGTGCTAGAGGAAAACCCATGGCTCATAAACTCACCAGAGGTGAGTGAGTTATGATAGTCCTGAAAATACGTTAATGAAATTCTGCAAACATCAGTATGGTACATTAGTCTTCATCACATTTGACTTTATTAAACACACAGCTAGATGGGAGGCTGTCATGTATGCCAATTGTTTTGCCTTTTCAAAACGACCTAAGGAAATATAAAAGGTTTCAGTTATTTTTAACATCAGTGTAAATGATGAAATTTCATAGTTTGGCAATTGGAAGAGTAAGGCACTTTGGGATT
Source organism: Ia io (assembly GCA_025583905.1). Taxonomy (NCBI): domain Eukaryota; kingdom Metazoa; phylum Chordata; class Mammalia; order Chiroptera; family Vespertilionidae; genus Ia; species Ia io. Next base: position 55,957,700 of record JAJQQW010000003.1, read on the forward strand.
TTGTCATCACCATGATTTAATATTCATCAAGGATCTATAATAGGTTAGACACCACAGGAAAAAAAAAAAAAAAAAAAAGGACACTGCAAAGACACAGTGTCTGCCCATAATTTATGTTTGCTTGTTTTCTCTAAAGACTAGAGAAAATAGAATGTTTGCCTCAGAGTACATGTATTGAAAGCTGAAGTTTTCCATCAGAACCAATGAGGCTTAAACCATAGGAAGGAATGGATTGATCTGCTGTTCATTTCAAGGAAAAATAGACATTAAGATGAAAGTTTTGCCAACTAGTAATACAATACTGGCGCTGAGCTCGCTGAAGGAAAATCCTGCTCTGTAGACAGATCTAATTATGTGAATGTTCAGTTTTGAATGAAAATTAAAAGCAGTTTACAATCAGGATTTGTGGGGAGGGCGGTAATATTAACAGATTATATAACCAATTTAGATTTTAAACCAAAAGGTGTCCGTCAAAATGCGATGCAACGTATATACCAGAACATTTTATCCAGTGCGTTCTGTATGCGTGTTTGAGACCCGGGACATACCTTTAATATATCCTCTATACTTTCTCAAACACCACATTCATTTTGAATGTCAAACATAGTTTCAACCTTTCTCCAATGTATAGTCTCACCTGTAACCTCATTTAATTTGTATATGTGTAATTTAAAAATATATGTGTATTATTACCTTTTGTCTAATTTGCTTCTCTCATATGTGGCAGGTAAAGATTATGTCATACTACTAGTGCCTTTATAATGGAGCATTACACAAGTTCCTCAGGGTAAAATTCTCTTTTGTTTCAGTGGTTTTTATTATCATATAATTCCTGGTCATAATGTAATTCTGTATATCCTTTAAGTACTAAGTATTATTAGAGGACTTTATAAATATCCTAGAGGCCTGGTGCATGAAATTCATGCACTCAGGGTGGGGGAGTCCCTCAGCCTGGCCTATACCCCCTCACAGTCCGGGAGCCCTTGGGGGATGTCCAACTGACAGCTTAGGCCCGGGAGCAGGCCTAAGCTGGCAGTCAGATATCCTTAGCGCTGCCGTGGAGGCAACAGAGGCTCCTGCCACTGCCTCTGTGCTCGCCAGCTGTGAGCCTGGCTTCTGGCACACTGACCACCAGGGGGCAGCTCCTGCATTGAGTGTCTGCCCCCTGGTGGTCAGTGCACATCATAGTGACTGTCATTCTGCCTTTCCGTGGATTTGCAAATTAGCCTTTTATTATATAGGATGCTACTTATTTATCTTCCTAGCTAGTTTTATATATATATATATATATATATATATAGTATATGCACATATGAATATATGTATGCATGCATATGTGTACATATATATATTATAAATAGTGAGGAGCATTTTCAATATTTCTTTAAAATTAAAAATCAAAGAAAAGCATGTGCATCAAGGATTTTAAATGCAATAAAAACAATGATTCCAATGTGAGATAAGGTTTATAAATTTCATCTATTTATTGCATCAAAATGTAGAAATATTTAATAATGCTAATAAAATTCTTGTAATGTTTTAATGTCTTCCAAACTTCCAATATTGCTTTTTAGTGAATATAGATATTACCCTATTATCGTGAAGAAATTAGAATGTGAGTTATTCTTTTTATCCTTTTACAATTAAATTTAGCTTTTCAATTATCAGATCATGCATCACTATTATTGTAAAAGGGAACTTGAATGTCACCAACAATGTGCGAATATCATCGATAATAATAAAAGTGTAATATGCTAATTAGGCTGGACATCCTTCCAGACGTCCTTCCAGACAACCTTCCAGATGAAGCCAGGGCTGAGAGGGAAGCCCCAGTCCCAGATGCCAGAAGGAAGCCAGTGCTGGTAGCCAGGGGCCTACTCTTGCATGAATTTTGTGCATCGGGCCTCTAGTTTGAAATAAAACATTTGGGAATAACTACATTTCTAAATTTACTAAATTACTAATCTAATTTATTAGATTACTATATAAATATTAACAAATGTAGAAATGGAATATAAAAATAATTATTGAAAATGGACTATAAAAAATGGTTTCTCTAGTTAATTTCCATCAGATTTCTGTGCATTATACTGAAAACAGTACATGTTCATTTAGATCATTAAAGTTATACTTATCTGACAGTAGATATCCATTTAAAAATACAAACTTTACCTCCACATTCAAGTATTCATTTTCTCCCACTTAATGTAATGAAAGATAATAAAGATAGAGAATTTACCGTATTCATTTTCTGACAAAGGTAACAATATAGAAAAGGAAAAAAATGAAATAAAATCAATAAGGAAGACTCTTAAAGTGTATGTGCTTGTGGCTACTCAAGATGATTGAAAATAATACCCACATTTTGAAAATTTCAGATATGTTGTTGGCTTGACTAAATGTTACCGTGTAGTTGGAAGCTGTGAGGATTAGACAATTGTGGGATATTTTGTGCTAAGAGATAAAGGGTAGTATATGACAGTGGTTGGCAAACTCATTAGTCAATAGAGCGGCAAACCGCGGCTCACAATCCGCATGTGGCTCAGGAACTGTGGTTTGCTGACCACTGGCTTAGGGTATATTACCTGTAAATTCTTACTCTGTCTTCCTTTCTGGGTTAGAAACTTGAGGTCTACATTATACCAACTGGATGGACCTCTTTAAGGCTTATTTTCTGATGTATGAAATATGATGTCACTAAATTCATGGAAAATGATTTTCTGGCAACCATGGTGGCAGAGATTTTCTGTTGTTTAGATGATGTCATGGTAATTTTCTGTTATTCAATAACTAGATGACAAACATGAGGACTATACTTTTTGTACATTGGTTGTTCCACCATGTAGATTCAGCATTTGATTCTCTGGCTATCTGGAAGATTCTGTAAGCCACTTAAAATCTATTAATTAAATCATTTTTCTTTAACTATCAAGAATGCATTTTGCCTGGCTAGCATGACTCAGTGGTTAATCATTGACCTATGATCCAGGAGGTCATGGTCCAATTCCCAGTCAGGGCACATGCCTGGGTTGGAGTCTTGATCCCCAGAGTGAGGCATGCAGGAGACAGCCAAACGATGATGTTTCTATCTCTCTCTCCCTCTCCCTTCCTCTCTAAAATCAATAAAAATATTTATGTGTTTTAATACTTGCAAGTATTTATTCTAGGAAAAAATAAAAATTCAAGAAACTATTGCAATTAAGTAATGTTCAAGGATGTCTGACCTTGGATTGCTTAGCTGACCTGGTGCAAATCCTATACTACAGGACAAATCATTGAGAGTCAAGAGCATCCAACGGTGAATATCATTTAAATTAATACATTTGGATCAGAGTGCCTATGGAAGGTAAGTCTTTGACAAACTAAGGGCTACTGCAGATTGCAGCAAACTTTTAATAATAAAAATACAGCATTCAATTTTTAAATTCTTAGCTCAAGACACAGCCAGAGTGCTGGGTATATAAATAATAAAATGCATGGTCTGATTCTTAAAGTTTCTGAATTATAAAATTGAGTGTTGTTTTAGGTCTTTTGTGTGAAATTTTGGGAATTAATTGAAAATAAAGATGGCCAGGAAATGCCAAAACCACAGAAAATTGCTCAGTAACAGAGGCAGCTCCTTATCTAATTGGAGCTTAAAGACTTTGTAACTATCTTGCCTGAGAAAGTTGCCTAATGATGGTCTGAGTGTTCACTTTATACACTATCCCAACTACAATTCATTGTCCATAAATCCAGGACAACCTCATATTTCCCAAAGTTAGTTGCAAAAGCAAATTTGAAACGAGGCTGAAAAGTCAAAAGAATGCAAACTTTGCAATGACACCTATAAAATAAAAAGTAGTCATATGTGTAAAAATTGATATCTGTGGTGTTCAGAAAGTAAATGAAGAATATACTTTTATATGAAATTTATATATCATTTACCACAGATTTTGAGTTCGATGTGCTCCTGCAAATGTGATAGTTAATTGATTGCACAGCAAAGGTTGACAGTAACCCGGCTCAATGGAGTTCCACACAAAATGAAATTGAGATGTCAGAAATTCCTTGGCAAAACGGAGAGGTAAGATTCCAAGTCTATTGAAGATAGAAATGTTAGACTAGATTTATGTTGCCTGCTGTGCTCATCTTCCATTTACTTATGTTCTGGATGAGGTCAGAAATCAATCATTTTATCAGGCATTGAGAAATTTGTTACTGAGGAACGAACAAGCATCTTATAAAAAGATTCTTTTGAATGTTTCCTAAAGATCAGAGATGTGAGAAATATATGCTGTCAATGAAAGTGCTTCTTGGTTTCAGTATAGATGATAAGATGCTGGTGTTGCAGAATTATAGTACCAGTATTAAACCACCAGAGGTAACCTTCACAGTACCTAGCTTTTTTCTCTAATCAAAATAGAATGATCTGCAACACAAGTTGGTAGTAATTAATTAATTATTAGTTCCTATGATAAATATAATTTGATACAAGATTTATCATTATACAATTAAAATAGGATTATGTAATTTAAAACAACAACATCTATAGTCCTGGTAAAAAGTGCCCTCATTTGAATCATAACAATACAAATTCTCTATCCTTGACTCAACTTCTGGCCTGAATTAATTTATACCCTATATGGGTCCCTGGAATATCCTCAAGTAAGAACTATACTGTAACACTAAAAGCACCTGTAATAAGTCATCATTCTAACTTTACCTAACAGGTCTGTGCCAGGGTAGCTTGGAAAAGTAAGTTAATGTTGATTATTCACATACATTGTATAAATTTTCTGTGCTATATTCATTACTAAACTAAGAATGATACAGTTGTCTTGGTGGTGGCTTACTTCAGAACTGCTAATATTGTGACTACCAGAGGTCAATTTAATTTAAAGTTGCATTGGAGGTCCTCTGTTTTAAAATCATTCACTACATCAGGAAATAACGTCTCTGAGTCCACTACATTCTTTTTGCAAGGTATCTAGTACTAGCAAAAGCATCAGTTTTATTCCACAATAATATGTTTACTGTTGTCTCAAACTGACTAAAGATTTCATTAATTCCCCAATATTTCCCCCTCTTACTGTACTATATCTCAATTAATAATCAGTATAATCTTAAGTAATTGTGATATAACAATTTAGAGAAGCCACTGTCATCTCAAACACCATCACCTGTGGGTTTATTATTGTCTTAAGTTGGGTGCAAGATAGGAAAAGATAGAAAGGAATGCTCCTATGAAGCATTACTCTCCAGTCTATTGCTTCACCAGGAGCCTTAAAGGAACAGCTGTTTACCTAGCAGATCCTACTCTGTGCATATGGTCTGGCTCCACGGGAAAACCGCCTGGAGTAGTTCATTAAAAAGAGAAAAAGAGAAAAAAAAGTATCTGTCTATAATTGAAACATTGTCTTAGTAATACTTAAGACAATTGAAGATATCAAGAAAAACTATAAAATACACTGTAATAGATTTAATGTATATTAGCATTAAAATAATATTAAATCTGTTCTAAAAGTCATAAACGAATGTCAGAATAAATGGTGATATAAAGCACACTGTTGAACTGTGAAAGCAATATTATGAGGATAACAATTAATTTCAAAATAATCCATAAAATATTCAATATATATGCCCATGTGTATACAAAGCACTTTAAAAGTAGTACAAGGGGAGCATTTAAAAGGAATTCAGATATACTATTTCCTAGTTTTTCAGATATACTATTTCAGATATACTATTTCCTAGATTTTCAAAGGCAAATATACCAATCAAAATAAATAGAAAGTTTAGATTTCTATTTATATATATATATATATATATATCAATTTATGTATGTATGTATATCTATCTAGATTTATTCTAGAATATGAAGAAAACAAATCAATAAGTAAGTGACAAGCTATTTAATCTGCCATATTATGCAAGCTAGCTCACTCCAGAGAAAAGAATAAAATGAGATCTCTACAGCATCTACAAAGGTGGAATTCAGTTTTACCTGGGTTAAATATAAGTAAATAAATTTGAAAATAAATAGAAGAAAATATAAATCATAAATATTGGGTTTAGGAAAGGCCTTTAAAAAAAAATCTTTACCTGAGGATATGCTTTATTGGTTTGAGAAAGAGGAAGGTGGGGAGAGAGAGACAGAGACAGAGAGTGTGAAAGAGAGAAACATCAATGTGTGAGAGAAACCTCCATCAGCTGCGTCCCACACAAGAACCTACAAACTAGGTATATGCCCTAACCAGGAATAGAACCTACAACTTTTTGGTGTATGGGATAATACTCCAACCACTGAGCAACCTAGCTATGGCAGGAAAGGACTTTTAAAATAATATATCTAAAGCATAAGTAATCATGTGAAGTACTGATGGATTTAATTATGTACATTATCTACACTAATAAAAGAGAAAGATGCAAATTGACCATACCTCTGTGACGCCCACCAGCCAATCCAGATTGAGTATGCAAATTAACCCAACAAAGATGGAGGGTTAATTTGCATACACAGGCACGGAGTGAAGATGAAGGCTCCAGCCTGAGCGAAGACTGAAGACTGAAGATTGAAGACTGAAGAGGCTTGGCTTCTCTGCTGCAGCCAGAGTAAAGGCCTGATTCCCAGGTGCCGGAGGAATACTGGTGCTGGCAGCCAGGGGAAGGAAGGCCTATTACACGAATCTTCGTGCAATGGGCCTCTAGTCATATATAAATTTTAGGAATAGTTATATACAAACTCAAAAACCTGTAAGAAGTTAAAATCTAAAATAAAAAAAGAACTGCAAATCACCAACAAATAAATCAGGAAACACAATAGAATAATAAAGAACATATAATAGGAAACAAATAATAGAGAAAAATAGAGAACAAATAATTCACAGAGGACAAAAAAATTATATATAAGGTACACAAAAATCATAACTAATTAATAAATGGGAATAAAAATGTGCCACGATCTTATATTCATAACATTTAAAAAGAAAAATACCCATGGAATTAGAAAAACTCTGCTGTCCTAGCAGTAATTTGGCTGGTGTAGTAATTATAGTGAGTAGTCTCATGTAACTCAGTCAAAGTACATTCTATGACTCAGCAATCCTTTTCCAGTAATTGTAGCCCAAAGAAATTCTTACACAGCTTGTAAGATAAAATGTTCCACAAGTTCATTTCAGCATTTTTGTGTTGATATTTGAAAGGTCTTTAAGTTTTTATTTCTGAGCAAAGAGATAAGTAATGGATACACCCTATAGAATAAAATGCAGTAGTCAGAATAATATAGCACTGTGTGTACAGTTTTTAAATGTAAACAGATAAAATGAAATATGTTTCTTATTGCTAAGTGCATTTTAAAATTCCAGACTCCCTAATCAAAGGATATATATAACTCAAGGATATACATTAAACATATAAAAATGCCAGTGAGTTGATGGAAATGAGAGTAAAAAAGGAGAAGAAAAATAAAATGTATGAATGAAATAATACATAATAAAATAAAACATAAAAAGAATAATGGATTAAGTGTATGTATATTATCTGAGATGTATGTTTGCCCCTATTCTCTACACATGTGGTAAATAAAATAAAACAAAACAAAAAAACAGCATTAGTCAGGAAAGCTAGCAAAACTAAGTGATAGATGATTAAGGAAGTTATGACTTTAGCATACAATTGTTAATGGCATAGACATTTCCTATTTTGTCTGAGGTATGTAGACAGTTGCACATATGGCAGTGTCTACTTTTTTAAAATGTGATAATTTTGGTCATTATTAAGTTTGGAGATTTAGCTTTCAAATAGCTTATCCAATACTCAAAATTAACAAACAAATAAATAAGAAAAAATAAATAATAAAACCTCTCTAAGGAGTAAAGAATAGTTGTTACCTAACTCATCTAATTCATTTTTAAAAATATCCTTTACTCAAATAGTTTATTTTTAACAGTATAATGTAAAATAAGTAAACTTATTAAACATTTTTGTTGCAGAAGTAACACTTCAATACAATTTTCTTTCTTACTAATCTTTAACTAAAATCAATGTGTACAATATAATCCTAGTGTTATCCTCAGATTTCTCAGAGTCAGAGACTTATGAGCATATAGCTTTATTCTAGGGCAAGATTGAAGAACTTTAAATATTATCAGAATCAGTTTCTTCATCTCTATTTAAAAAAATCTGCATTATTTTAAGAATCAGCATTTATAAATAAAACTATAGGCCCAGTGTACAAAATTCATGCACTGAGGTGGGGGTCCCTCAGCCTGCCCTGTGCCCTCTCACAGTCCAGGAGAGGACACAGGGCATATGGCCCCAAAGAGGTATCAGGATCAATGGCCCCAAAGAGGTAGGCCCTGCTCACCCAGCTGGTGCTCCCTGATGGATCGCCCCTGCAGAAGGAGGCCCCGCCCACCCGCCACAACCTGCCGGTCGGTGGCCTGGGCCTCCCTCTTTGGGGCAATCATGGAGCCCTCCAATTGATCACCCTGCTGGCCGGTGGCCTGGGCCTCCCTCTGCAGGGTGATTGTGCGATCAATTGCGCCCCGCAGAGGGATGCCTTGCCCAGCTGCCACAACCCGCTGGTCGGTGGCCTGAGCCTCCCTCTGCAGGGCAATCATGGGGCAATGGCCGGGCCCCCGACCAATCGCATGGCACCCACCTTGACTGGCCTGGTGCCAGTGGGTGTCATAGCATGGTCATCGGGAAGGTCATCCAGATGGTCGTTCTGCTGTTCGGTCTTTTGGTTGATTTGCATATTATGCTTTTATTATTATAGATTGTTACTAGATAGAATCCATGAGCATGTATCATAGTACATAACTAGCAAATTTTTAGTGGTTTTGTTTAAAAGTTGAGCCCTCGCTAGTGTGTTAAGTGGTTAGCGCATCAGCCCGCCCATCACTGAAGGGTCATGGGTTTGACTCCCTGTCAAGAGCATGTGCCTGGGTTGCAGGTTCGATCCCTGATCCCCTTTGGTTTGGGGCATGTGCAGAAGGCAACTGATGATGTGTCTCTCTCACATTGATCTTTGCCTTTCTTAAAATTATTACTTGCCTCTACCTCAGATGACAATTGAAAAAAGCTAATATTTATCTCCAGCTCATAGAGATCAAGGTGTGACATATTTGAGAAAACTAAATCTAATTACGTAAAACATCTTAACTGCAATAATAATCTTTCAAAAATTTCTATTACTAATTGAGGCTATTAGCCTCTTAGGTATCCAGGTAGGTCAAATCTGATCACAGGGCCCTTAAAAGCATAGAGACTTTCCAGGATGTGGTCAGAAAAAAATGCGATAATGAAAGATATTAAATATGATATTAATGTTAGTGGGCTATAAGTTAAGTAGGATTTATATATAAATTCAAGGTGAAGTTCTGAAAGTGAGAGACACATTTGTGAATCATCAGTTTAAACATGGAAGTTAACAGGCTGGTATGGATGAGGGTACTGCAAGTAAATGCAGATCGATTTAAAAACTGACTGTGGTACAAACAAAGCTTAAATACCGATAAGTCAAGGAAAACTGAGTTAATTACTGTGATGCAGTTCTGGGCTGAGAAATCAAGCGAAGAATTTGCTTAATGAAAGAGGTGGAGAGACCATTTCAAATGCAACTCACAGATCAAGACTAAAGATCAGTCCTTGAATTTGTCAATGTGGATGTCATCACTAATCTCAAAAACAAATCATTTTGGGGTAAAAGGTGGACAAAATTTTGATTAAAGTGGTAACAAGAAAAAATATGAGAAATACTGAAATACTGGTGGTTTCCAATATAAATAACATAAGAGAGTTATTTTGTTTCTTTTTATTTATGTCTTGACCAAGTTTTTTTTTTTTTTTTTCTTATTGATTAAGGTATTAAATAGGTGTCCTTAACCCCCCATTGCTCTCCCACTCCCCACTCATGCCTTCACCCCCTGATGTTTGTGTCCATTGGTTAGGCTTACATGCATGCATATAAGTCCTTTGGTTGATCTCTCCACCTTACCCCCACCTTCCCGTATCTTCCCTCTGAGGTTTGACGGTCTGATCGATGCTTCTCTGTCTCTGGATCTGTTTTTGTTCATCAATTTATGTTGTTCATTATATTCCACAAATGAGTGAGATCATGTGATATTTATCTTTCTCTGATTGGCTTATTTCGCTTAGCATAATGCTCTCCAGTTCCATCCATGCTGTTGCAAATGGTAAGAATTCCTTCTTTTTTTTACCGCAGCGTAGTATTCCATTGTTTGAGGCCCTGACTAGAGATCCATCAATTGCGCCAAATAAAACCACAATCAAGAACTTCCCTTATCTCCCTCTCACACGCTGGGACCACTATGCATTTACCTTAATCCCCCTAAGGCTAGCTGCTAGATAACTAGGGACAGCTGTTTTCCCCAGGATCCTCAGAATTATTCAAATTAGCCAATTTATAGGGATTTCATGAAACCTAACTAACCCCATCTCTCTTGTCATATATAAACTGCACCTACAGTCCCAGCTCACTGGGTACCCTCTCTCTGTCCTGGAGTGCAAACCCCGTTGTGGCCCTGAGTGACAGCTTCTTCTTTAGAACTGCAAGTAGCAAAGAGTTTTGCCTTTCATCCAGCTGAGTGAAATTAGTATTATTGTACTGTGTCTTACCGTCAATAGCACATTTAAAGTAGAAAACAAATATGTTTTGAGAACCTATGTTATTGTGGATATAATTCAGGTTTTAGAGAAGATTTGAGAGAAAGGGAAGTGTTTTTCCTTCCTTTTTATTAAATTTGGCAGAGGCTGTAGCATATTTGGAAACTGATAAGACTAATTTAACAAAGAAAGAAGCATTGTTGATTCCAAGAAAAGGTGAGACTATTGAGCAAGCCATTCATACTGGTTGATAGATGTGATGGTGAGAGCAAGGGAAATTCACAATAAAATTGTTACTTCTAAAATAGAAACAAAAAAAAATGAATATTCGGTGACAGTAATCATAAGCATATGCCACAATATCAATGTATACAGGCTCCCAAGAGGATACATTTTAGCAAAACAAAGTTAAAACTTCATAATTCTAATGTGTTGTGTTGTGGATCAAGGACTTTCCTCTAGAGTGTGAAAACCTGGCTGCTTCTCATTACATTAAAAATTATGCTACCAGAATTGCTGAGCTCTGCATTTTTCCATGGAAATTAACCAATTTAAACAAACAAAAAGCAGTGAAATGTGATTCAGTCACAGTTAAGACTAGCAACAACATACAATTTTTCTTTCGATTACCATTGTCTCTAGGGTCTTCAGTAGGAGTATAAAGAGTCACACTTATTAAATTACTCAATATCCCACTGGAAACCTACTGCCTAACCCATATATTTTCTAAGTTGTATTGCATCAATGAGAAATGTGTGGGTGTTTGGTTTTATGCATACATTCTCAGCATATCCAATTTTAAAAACTTGAGTCAAAAAATTGTGCTCTTTGTTCACAGTAAATGTTTCTTTAGTTCAGCATATACATTTAAATTGCAAAGCACAGATTTTGATTTTATGTACTTTTCAGGTCTTTATTTTAATATTATCTTTTAGCTTGTGGCTGATAAATAAGCCTTTGAACTCTCTCTAATCAAAGCCATTTGATTTTCTTGTTATCTATTGTTGAGGTAAATGTACTCTAATAATAATTATGAATGAAAATAGAGCTAATAAATTAAGATTTATAAAAGTAAGAGTTTTGAGATAAAACATTATCATTTTATTTACTTTAACAGATGTTTTAGAATGAAAAATATTTCCCCATATGAACCAAATTTTAAATATTTTATGGATATTATATACTTTGATATTCCAATTAGTTATCTTTAATATTTGTTCATGTTTTTGTGAATATTACACTTTTATTATTATAGTGCAGGAAGGGAGGACTAGAAAAAGCCCCAGAAGTTCAACTCCATTGTTATGTTATTCTGATTTATGTTTCTTTGGCATATTTATTATTATGAATTTAGCAAGTCCTACTTTCCTCTAATCAGCTTAAAATGGATTCTGCTTTACAATCTAGTTATTAAACACAGAAAGGGCCAGTGATAGAAAGAGATCAGATTTTATAGCTTCTCCAGGTAGCTGCTAAAAATTATTCCTCCTGGAAATGCTTTTGAAGTCCTCTCTAATTCCTGACTTATGACTTTGATTTATTCTTTGAGCGTAATACCTTCCCCCCACTCCCAATGTTCCTATAAAAACATGGTTATAGTCAATGCAGCAGTAATTCACAAAGTTTGAAATCAAAGAGTTATCATTCCAAGGAATAAATGGGAACAAGAGAAATCTGCCTGTCAGATGCCGTAGATTATTGACGGGAAGGTTTGTTTTCCGAAAGGGATGACAGGTCTGTTCAACTGTAAGCTTCAGGTCAGGTTCTACAGTGATTTAGTTCTAGAGCAGTGAGCTGCGCCAGGGAAGGCCAAGCAAATCTCATAAATCTTGACATGCAGAATGCCAAATGCTATAGCACTCAGATTATGCCTGTTTCAGGACATGTAAAGTGAGTGAGTCAGAAATAGTAGGACACCAATGTACCCTTGATTCTGAACTGTGTTATAGCAAGATAGGTCAGACCATGAAAATCAGGTTAGGATAAAAACTTGATGAGAATTATGGCTCAGTTTAAGGATTTGCAAACAAGCAAAGCAATGAATGTATCTGAGAATTTACATCAGATACCTAAGAGGATAGAAAAAAACCACAAACTAAATTTATTGTATGGGTCCACGTAAAGGTGCACCAGAATCTTCAGAGCAACTCACATGGAATGAAAAATTTATCCAAGTCATTGAGGCTCAGGGCTGAGTTTTGATATGGGGATGTGTGGGGAGCACCTCAGCAGTCCAACCATTCCAATGAAGAGGTAACTTCCTTTGCCATACGATGTGACATTCTCTTAAACATACATATAGGTATAGACATAAAATAGACAGACATTTGTTTATATATTACTGTCTTACTGGGCTTAGAGCACACATGGCACTTAAATGCCTTGCAGCATTTATTCCAACAACATGTTTGTTATGAACGAATTTAGAAATCGTTACCACCAAGAGGTCCTTAAAAATAAGAATTCACCCTTAAAAAACCTAAAACTTGAAGAATTTAAAATTATCCAGATTTATATAAATATGTACTTAGATATAGACCAAATTAATCCATGGAAAACAAATTTTACTTATTTATTCATTAAATTATAGCAAATCTTTTAATAACATCAGCTTGGGATCTATATTAAGTATATATACCAGCTCCACTACTTACAACCTCTGTGATTCCATACAAGTTTCTAAGACTTAATGCTTGTTTCCCCATATGTAAAACAAAAATGACATTTGTTTCCACTACATTGGATTGCAATAAAGATTAAATAATAAATAGATGTTAAACAATATATTATTTGATTACATTATATTACAAATGTCTACTGAGATACATACACAAATAGGCACATATATATTAATTAGTATATATTGCATATAACAATATATATGATGTACATTAAGTATAAAAAGGACAATTTAGTATAGTCTGTATAGTATGCTATTGTGTTAGAAATGTGGAAAATTTGAATAAATGCTTTTTTAAAAAAAGAAACCTGACAAAATGTGCCTAGCTGGTGTGGCTTAGTGGTTGAGCTTCAAACCATGCAAGAGATCACCTGTTTGATTCCCAGTCAGGGCCCACGCTCTAGTTTCGGGCTCAGTCTCTGGTGGGGGGCATGCAGGTGGCAGCCAATTGATGTTTCTCTCTTCAATGTTTCTGTCTCTCTCTCCTTCTCCCTTCCTATCTCTCTAACATCAATATAAACATATTTTTAAAAAATAGCTAAATGTGCGTCTGCAGTTGAAGAAAGTGAGCATGGAGGAAGAACAAGGAGGAATCTAAACTTTTTAAATTAATCTTATTTTATAATTTAAATTCTGAAATATGTAAATGTTTCACATAGTTTAAAAACCAAATTTTACTTAAAACCTTTTACAAATCTGCTGGCATATATTAAGTGTTCAATAAGCTGCCATTGATGACAATGATAACAAAGATGGTAGCGTATGCTAAGTATTTTAATAAGCCTAGAAATATTATCAAGATAAAGCAAATGTTTCTTTTCTCTTAAAGTGCAAGTCACTGAGAACACAATAAAAATGATACAAATACCAAAAGTAGGACACTGGGAAAATACATTTTAATTATGATGATACAGTCATATTCATCTTTTAATGCATCTTCTACTAATCATCAAATATTATGGATAAATTATAAGGGCTCTGAGTTTGTTTTGATTGATTATGTTTTAAAAATTTGCATTATGCATTCACAGGGCTAAAAAGAACCTAAAGAGACCTGGTATTAGCAGGCAAAGTCTCCAGAAACCAGCAAACATCAAAAGTGAATATATACGTGGCCTATGCCAGGAATGGTAGTGGTTGGAATGTGATACATTAAAATTCAGACTCCCAGGTCCCCTTTGAAACCTCCCAATTCAGAATATCTACAAGTGGAACATAGGAATCTGCATTTTATTTATTTTTTAATATATCTTTATTGTTGAAAGTATTATAGATGTCCCCCACTTTCCCCCATTGACCCCCTCCACCCTGCTCCTGACCCCTCCCCAGGCCTTCACTGCACTATTGTCTGCATCCATGAATTATGAATATATGCATATAAGTTCTTTGGTGAATCTCTTCTTCTTGCCCCATTCCCTCTGAGATTCAGTCTGTTGCATGCTTCCATGTCTCCAATCATATGCATTAGTACACTCTTTCCTTAGGATAAAAGACAAGATTGTAGGGCAGGAGTGGTGGGGGAGGTCAATTAGGGGGAAAAAGAGACATATGTAAAACTTTAAACGATAAAAAAATAGAAAAAAAAGACAAGATTGTATCTAACTATTGGTATAAATGAAAAAGGACAGGATACAGAAGCATTGAAGATTGTTTTAGATTGTTTAATACATTTAGAAAAAGACACATATTTATGGAAGAATTTTAACGGATATAGTAGGGTAATAAACTTAGAGTTAAGTGCTTATTGTAAGAAATGGTTACTTTCAATCATAACATCTCCATACAGACTGTGGTATTTTATACAATAGACATAATGAAAGGAGGGAAAGTAATGAATCATGCTATAAATAAGGTAGAATATCTGACTACAATTTTTTAAGGAGAACTTATACAGAGGGATAAAGAGGAGGGAATAATAGATCATAAATAAGAGATTAAGAATAAAAATGAGACTGATGTTGTTTATAGAGAAAGTGAAAGATAATGCAAAGCATCCTCATTCTTAGAAAAAAAATGTTCCTCAACCTAGTATTTTAATCTGGAGATACTTATTCATGTATGAACATATATTTTCTGATATGTAAAATTTCCAAAATGTATCTGTTGTTCTCCCTCTTATAGAAAATTATTAGAAGATGCATTTCAACAAAATGTGAGAGCAAGCTAAATCTTGAGGGCACAAGATCAAGGAAACATGACAGTATTGAATGGAGTTTCCACGATGATGATGAAATGCCACTTCAAAAACAGTAGAGGACAGAAATGATTAAGAGATTATTGAACAGTTTTGTTTTTCAAGATTGGCATAACAAACATAGAGTAATGTAAAAATAAGTTAACTTAGTTGTTTTATTTAAAAAAGGATAAGCAAGAGAAATACAATTTTAGTTTATCGGTTCCTTAATGATGAGTATTTGCATAATTACATGAATCTACACCCTGAATGATGCTTTAACACAAAAAGTATATATATTTGGAGGATGGAATATTGAAGAGTTTGTGTGGGAAAGGAATACTCTCTGCAGGTTAAATACTTATTGTATTTATTAGAAAATCCTTACCTTATATCTAGATTTGTGAATTAACAATTCTGGGCAGTATAAACCTATTATTTCTAAAATACAAAGGTGTGTTGAGGGTCGAACCAAGAATCAAGAGGTCACCAGTTCAATTCCGGGTCAGGACACATGCCCAGGTTGTGGGTTCTATCCATCTCCAGTAGGGGGCATGCAGGAGGCAGCCAACAGATGATGTTTCTCTCTCATCTCATCAGTGTTAACTGTCTATCCCTTCCCTTCTTCCCTCTCTAAAAATCAATAAAAACATATTAAAATATATATAAAGGTAAATGAAAGAAAAACATTTTTGAAATAGTTGACCTAGGAAATGAAATTAGAGCAGAGGAGTACAAAGGACTTAAATTTTGAAGTTTTAATCTTTTATTTTGAAATAGTTCAGCTGAGATTTAAACCTTTCTTTTCAACCATATAGTTGTGTTATTTTGGTAAAAATATAAATTCATAAAGAATGATTACAAATAAATGAAAGTTGGATAAATAAAAATTGCTGTTGTTGTTTTTTAACATTTCCTAATGGAGTCTCATCCTTAATCTGATCATAACATTATCTCCATCCCAGCACAGGGTCAAGGATGGGGAATGTTCTGGGTAAAGAGAAAGAACAAATAAGTACACTGGAATTTGGAAAACTAAGACTTCAAAGAGAAGTCTATTTCAAATTCAAATGTGACACTTAGATACTGAGTGTCAAAGCAGAAATGTTGGATCTGGGTGAATGCGATCTTTTAGAAATTTTGGACTAAGAAAATTCTCAGAATGCAAACCTTAGGCAGGTATCTCTGATCTGGTTTACGTGGGAGCTTATTCTAAACAGTTTCAGAAGCAAGTACTAAACTTTAGCCTTTCCCATTAACCTTAAGTCTACATTTTCAAATGCACTTGACTTAATATTTCCCCAAATGATTGAAAATTGGTTACTATGCCATAGAAACTTTGTTTCTATATTTGCAAGGCCTTATTGCTCAAATCTCTTTAATTCTGTGATGTACACAGTAACCTTCCTTAATGTCTATTTTGCTTATACCAGTCACGGTCATTTCTGTTGCTTAAAATCAATACACAATGGTTAGACATGAATGGTTGTAGTTACTGGTATCTGTAATTGGGGTATAGATATATAGCCACAGATGTTTAAATAGATGAGGGGAAATGGGTGAGTACATTGAAGTTATTCATTTACAAGCAATCATTGTTAGTTTGTGACAAAGCAGCTGGTAGGTGCCTGTTATATCCTTTTCCACTCTCTGTAGTTCTGAACATTTTCAATCAAGGAGCCTCCATACTTCAACACAGGATTGAGAATATGATATAGGTTGTCAGAAAAAAGTGCCCCATTTCCTGAAGATTTTTTTATTCAAGTAGTGAAATGTAGACCCATAAATATTTTTAAAGAATTACATTTGATTCTAGGAGAGAGACAATCAGGCATTCTTTACTAAACTGTGAGCATTTTAATCCATCTACACATGAAGTTTCTGTCATAAATATTTCCTGTCATATGGTGAGAGATTTCTAGAGACTGAAGGAACATCCGAGCAATAGGATACAATAATAGGAAGACAGAATCAGAATGTGACTTGAACATCTGGATCTACCTATGTCTAGGGCCAGAATATTTTTATTATTATCATTTACATAAACCAATACTTTTTTATTCTTTTTTCTTTCATTTCTTTTTTCCTTCCTTCATTCCTCACCACCCCATATTTTTCCCCCCTTTGAAATAGATTAAAGTATTTTTGGTCACTTACAATCAAAAGATAATAGCTAAATAGTCCTAGTTAATATATCTATAAAAAGAGCAGAGCTGGAAAACAGAATTCAATCACCAAATTGAGAATCTTGCTATGATAACTCTCTCAGATATTCAGTCATTTATCTCCTGTAATGAGAGGAATACATTTGCACCCTTTAGTAAGTTACTATGGCACAAAAACTCACTCGTGCTTGTTATGCAAAAAGCAAAGGACAGAGTTATTTAGGACTTTCAAAAGAAATCTGAGATGGAGATATTATACCAGCTGATGTCTTTTAGGGAGAGATCTTTACAAATAACATTTGTGAATTAATAAAAAATGGTAAGGCCTTACTTCCTTACCAAGGACAATCTTCCACTTCCATTTCAATCATCCTTGTTGAAATGCTTCATACTTATACCTGATTTCAAGTGTTCCCAATCACTCTCCTTCCACTAGCTTTCCTCTTAAAACATAATCATGCTCAGGTTTTTACATCTTAAATTATCTAGTCATCATTCAACCTTTCATTCCTGTTAGACTACTCTCTATATAGCAGTTGAGCAAAACATGGGTTGAATTTAGATAACCATATTCTAAAAAATACATGTAAATATGACTTCTTCTTAGTGTTAATAATCTGACAAGACAGAATGGATACACTAGAGCAAAATGTGGGATGTAAAGTCACTTTTAACTCCACAGCAATGGCGTCCTCAGGCAAACTTTAGCTTTGTGTTTCTCCTGGGGTGTAAAGAACAGAAGATGATGTTCTGAGTCCCAACAAGATTAAGACCCTACAGGGTCAGCAAAAATGATAAAGTATATCTGAAAATGTTCTCTATCATAAAAGCAACAAGAAAATTGGTAAAAATTGTCAAAATTAACTTTTTCAGAATTCTAGAAATTAACCAAAGATTTGCAACACTCCAGAAGTTTATTCAAGAAAAAAAATTCAGCCTTTATAAGAACAAATAGTTCGGTGGTGTTTTAACGTATTTCCATCCACCCTTCTCTATATTCATAGTCGCCTTCAATCCAACACCTGTGATTGCAGTAAAACCCAGCACCCTGGCAGCCTCTGGAAGTGGCGAAACTAGCCTCTGGAGGTTGGAGCTCTGTGTTTGCACAGTCCCAGAGAAATATCCTTCTTTTACCTGCCTGGTGGACCCCTGAAGGACCCTCTTTTTGACTCAAAGCTCACCCAATGTGAAGAATCGTTTCCCTGGACATGTCAATCAAAATTAAGTAAAGACAATTAATAGTGCAGTGGCTTGAGATAATGGATAACCTTTATAGCTATAAACAAAAATACAGAAGATAACAAGTGTTGGCAAGAATGTGGAAAAATTGGAACCCTAATCCATTGCTGATAGATATTTAAAATGATAGAAATTTAAAATGTAGCCACTTGTCAGTTTCTCAGAAGTAAAATATAACGAACTTACAAGAGTACAAATTAGTACAATGACTCAAAAAAACAAATTTACATTGTCTAATAATGCTTATGATATTTATATTTAAATTCATAACCCATAATCATAGTCTGTTATATTTGCTCACCTATCTACTCAATTTTGGAAATTCTACATATCCACACAATCATTTTAACACTAATGTCTTAAAATTTCACAATAAGCACACCCAGTTTTAAGAGAAAAATTTCTTGTCATTTATACATATTGAAATTTATAATGAAACTATTGAAGTCATTTAAGAAGGAAGATTTTACTTTGTGTTTCTCCCTGTCTTTCTCTCTCTCTTTTGTCTTAATTATATCACTGTGGCTGCTACTAGAGTGACTGAACCATATAGAACATTGTGAAGACTCTTCCATGCCATGTCACCTTTGTTTAACATTAGGAATGTCCCTAATATAAATAACTACTACTAAGTGATTTTTTAATACAGTTTAAATATAGACTTGGCATTCTTAAAAAGTAAGTAATTGGGTGATTTTGGATAGTGTTGCCATGCACATTGAAAAGGAAATGTCAAAGCGAATCAAAGGAAAGCATTTGTGGATAACCTAATAATTTTAAAGTACTCCATAATTGTGTCATTTCCTATAAAATTTATTAAAGAATGAGGAAGCTTTTGATTGTTACAGCTACACAATTTGTAGTATTCATGTTCCTACTATAAAGCATGGTTCTAAACAGGTCTGTTTTTCACATTTAAAAAAAAAAGAAATCTGCCCTGACTGGTTTGGCTCAGTGGATAGAGCGTTGGCCTGCAGAGTATAGGTCCCAGGTTTGATTCCCGTCAAGGGCATGTACCTTGGTTGTGGGCACACCCTCAGTGGGGGGTGTGCAGGAGGCAGCTGATCGATGTTTCTCTCTCATCAATGTTTCTAACTCTCTATCACTCTCCCTTCCTCTCTGTAAAAAAAAATTAAAAAAGAAATCTTACATTTCACATAACTGTAATATTTAATTTGCATTAGGGTATAGCATATAGCTAAAAGAACTTGAACTGAAGGAGTTCAGAATAACTTCTTTTTCATTGACTAAAAGAAAAACAAAAAACAAGTCACAAACTGGAAGAAAATATTTGCATAAATTCTGACAAAGGATTTGTATCCAGTATATATAAAGAAATTTTATAATTTGATAAGATATTCCAATTTAAGAATAAGCAAATGATATGAAAAAGTAACTAAGATAATCAGAATATATATCACAAAAGAAGATATAAGAATGGCCAGTAAGCACATGAAATGATGTTCACTATTATTCATTACCAAAGATACAAATTAAAACCACAATGAAATACCGCCATTCACTCACTATAGTGGATAAAACTAAAAAGATCTACACCACTAAATATAGGTGAGGACATGGAAAAACCAGACCTTTCATATTGTTGGTGGGAGAGCCAAATGATAATAGACACTTTGGGAAATGTTTTGGCTGTTTCTTACCATACAACCCAGAAATTCAACAACTAGGTATTTATGCATCAATAAAGTTTATTTTTTAATTAAAAGAAAAAACTGGCAATACCAAGAATTACAGAATGTGGATACCCAGAAATATGAAATATACAACCACTTTAGAAGATAGTTTGTCAATTTCTTAAAGGTATCACCCCACAATCCACTCCTAGGCATTTATTCCAAGAGTAATGAAAGCATATATTTATATAAACACTTGGACTCAAATGCTCATGAAGGCTTTATTCTTTTTTTTAAATTTTGTTTTTCAATTACAGTTTATATTCAGCATTATTTTGTATTTGTTTCAGGTATACACATAGTAGTTAGACCGTCATATGCTTACCTTCAGGGGATATACCATGATCATAATGGTTTTATTCTTAATAGTACTAAACTGGAATCCAAATTTCCAACAGTAGGCAAATAGATAAATAAGTCGTGGTATATCCACACAGTCTACTTGTCCTGAGCAATAAAAACAAACTATGATGCAGCCAACATAGATAATTCTAAAAAAAAAAAAATTGCTGAGCAAAATAAGCCAGATGCAAAAGATTACATACTGCATGATTCTATTATATGAAACTCCAGTAAAAGGAAAAGTAATATATGGTGATAGAAGGCAGAGCAGTGATTGCTTAGTGCTAGGAACAGTAGTTGGGGATTGACTGCACAGGAGTACAAGGGAACTTTTTTAGATGATATGAATGTTCTATATCTTTATTGTGTGGTAGTTACATCAATATATATATATATATATATTCATCAAAAGCCATTGAACTGGTGCTGCCAGTGTGGCTCAGTGGTTGAGCATAAATATAGGAACCAATAGGTCACTGGTTCGAGTCCCAGCCAGGGCATATGCCCAGGTTGTGGGCTCGATCCCCAGAAGGGGGTATGCAGGAGGCAGCCGATCAATGATTCTCTCTCAGCATTGACATATATGAAATGGAGGGTTCGGGGTACAGGCTTTTCTTGTGGGTCCTTGTCTGACGAAGTTGAAGAATAAATTCGTGGACTAACAGATTTCTTTAATAAAAATGTAGAAGTTTATTGGAAGCATATACAAACTCCATCAGGGCAGGAGGGTCCCCAAAGGGGACACGCTGGGAAGGAGCCCCTAAATGGGAAAAGCCTGCCCTCTCTCACTCTAATGGGAAAAAAAATCTAAATCCAAAATCTAAAATCTGAAATCTGTCTCATGTCCTTTTGTCTCTGGTTTATATATGCTGTAGCTCTTTGTCTGACCCTGACCCTTTCTAATTGGACCCTCCTTAATTTGGGACCCCCATGCTTTCCTCATTAGTCATTCTGCTACATAGCATCAATTTCAAAGTTCAAAGCCCACGTGGTGCCTCCCTCTGTCTCTCCCCTTATCTTGCAACATTCCTCTAGCCTCTGTGAAAATATGTTTCCTTCTTCCTGATATCCTGTGATTTCTCTTTATCCTCTGTGAATGTATGTCTTCCTCCCTCCTTATCCTGTGGCATCTCTCTATCCTCTGTGAATGGATGCTTTCTGGCAGCTCTAAGCCCTCACTTATGCATTCCTCCCCCATGGACCCTCTTTATTCCCTAAACCTGCCTGTTTTGTCTCTAAAATTTCTTTCATTTCTATCTTTCTATTCCTCTCCCTTTCTCTCTCTCTAGAAAAACCAATTTATTTAAAAATAAATAATTTAAAACGTAACTGGCTTAAATATGATGAATTGATACATATTGACTTATGTGTAATAAGTCATCAAATCTGTACATTTAATTGTACCTTCTTTCTTTGAATTGGATTCTATTAAAAGTCATTGTTGTGTATTGAAAAAGAGAAAAATAATAGTTTCTATGAGCTTTAAAATTTTTTATTGGTGATTATCGCAATATATTTTTATTGGAAGATATCTGAGATTAATTTATATTTAATTGCTGAAACATATTAAGTCCTAAATGTGTCTCAACACAATAGCCACACAGGGGAGCTCTAACCTAACAAAAAGTATAAATCACATGCTGAACAAGACACCTTAACAATATTTTTCTCTTTCATAATAAAATAGAAGGAACATTTTAGCCATTTGTACTTTATTTCAATTAAATATTTGTTGCCTCTTAGAAATATTAGTCTGAAGCATATATAATCACATTCAAAATAAATTACAGCAAAAGGCACATTTTGGGGTTTGGGGTTTTCTAATTTCTTTTGTTTGTTTGTTAGGTTTGGCAACTGACCAGTGTCACATTCTGCATTAACATGGAATTGCATTGCAGTTGATAGATATTGTACTTCAAAGCAATTGCTTTCAATTAAAATGACTGCCAATTCAAGCAGCTGCATTGATAGGCTACAGTAAATAGTTTTTAAAAAGTGCCTAGGAAGTATGTAAAGATGAAAGTAACACAGCATATCTTTAATACCGCATATTTAATTGCCTTGGTGAGATTGCTTTTTTCTTTAACTCTTTGTCCTATATGAAGTATGTATTTTAACATTTCTTATCTATGTAATAATTAAAAAAAATTTTTTTTTTAACCTCACTCCAGGATATATTTTTCATGACTTCTAGAGAGAGTGGGAGGGAGGCAGGAGTGAGAGAGAGAGATACACATCGATTGATTGCCTCCCATACACTTCCTTACCCAGGTTACAACTGAGGTACATGCCCTTGACTAGGAATGGAACCCACAACCTTTCAGTCTACAGGCTGACACTCTAACCACTGAGCAACTGGCCAGAGCTATGTAATAATTTAAAGTGAACTGGAACATTTTTATTATAAAATCAAGTCTAAAGTGACAGATTTAACATCATGTATATAAAATATGTCTATTCTAAATGATTAAAAATACTCTTTTAATAGCACAGAATTCTTAATTTAATATGTTAGTTTTAACTAATTTTTATTAGCATTTCTAAATCACTTTAACTAAAACAGATAAAGATATGCTATCAGGGATTACTTTCTGAATGGCAGTGTGAGAAATTCCACAGACCTACTATCAATGAAATCAACAATAACAGTTGAAAATTATTTTAAAAAAATAAATGGGAAAAAAAAAAAAACATTTAAAGGCTTTTGATATTGTCCTAAGAGCATACAACAAATGAAAAATGTATTGCTATCATTAAAACTTTATATAACTTCATGTGTTTTAGCTCAATTGAATGAAGAAAATAAAGCATATATATTCTGTAGAATTTGTTATATTAACTTTCTATTTTATCACTTCTACTCCACATTTGTTCTTAAGCTTTAGTCATAGTCTTAATGACTGTCTTGTATTATTTTCTTATTCCACATCAGCTTTATTCTCACCTGCCTCTTTTGTGCCTTCTCTTTTATTATCAACTAGAGGCCCGATGTATGAAATTCCTGCAAGGGTAGGCCTTCGCAGCTACCCCAGCTGCTGCCTCGGCCCTCGCAGCCCTGGCTTCATCCTGAAGGTCATCCGGATGGTCGTTCTACTGTAAATTTGCATATTACACTTTTATTATTATAGACTAGAGGCCCGGTGCATGAAATTCGTGCATGGAGGGGGGGTGTCCCTCAGCCCAGCCTGCACCCTTTCCAATCGGGGATCCCTTAAGGGATGTCTGACCACCAGGCAGTTGGACATCCCTCTCACAATCCAGGACTGCTGGCTCCCAACCTCTCGCCTGCCTCTGCCTGATTGCCCCTAACCACTTCTGCCTGCCAGCCTAATCACCTCCTAACCACTCCCCTGCCAGCCTGATCAATGCCTAACTGCTCCCCAGCTGGCCCGATTGCCCATAACTGCCCTCTCTTGCAGGCCTTCCCCCGCAACTGTCCTCCCCTGCAGGCCTGGTCCCCCCCCAACTGCCCTACCCTGCAGTCGTGTTCCCCCCCAACTTCCCTCCCCTGCAGGCCTGGCCCCCCCAACTGTCCTCCACTGCAGGCTTGGTTCCCCCCAACTGCCCTCCCCTGCAGGCCTGGCCCCCCCAACTGTCCTCCACTGCAGGCCTGGTTCCCCCCA
Source organism: Ia io (assembly GCA_025583905.1). NCBI lineage: Eukaryota > Metazoa > Chordata > Mammalia > Chiroptera > Vespertilionidae > Ia > Ia io. The sequence continues at coordinate 55,982,227 of JAJQQW010000003.1, forward strand.
AACTGCCCTCCCCTGCAGGCCTGCTCCCCACCCAACTGCTCTCCCCTGCAAGCCTGGCCCCCCCTCAACTACCTTCCCCTGCAGTCCTGGTCCCCCCCCAACTGCCCTACCCTGCTGACCTGGCCCCCCCCAACTGTCCTCCTCTGCAGGCCTGGGTCCCCCCAACTGTCCACCACTACAGGCCTGGTTCCCCCCAACTGCCCTCCTCTGCTGGCCTGGTCGCCCCTAACTGCCCACAACTGCCCTCCCCTGCAGGCCATCTTATGGTGGCCATCTTGTGTCCACATGAGGGCAGCCATCTTTGACCACATGGGGGCAGCCATCTTGTGTCTTGGAATGATGGTCAATTTGCATATTACTCTTTTAATAGATAGGATGTTATTGGACCAAAATCGAATTATATTAATATTGTTTATAAAGTTGCTTTTAAACTCAGTTAATAGAAGAAGAAAAATATGAATTTGTAATATACTAGTATTTAAATATAATGTATTCTCATGTCTGGCAGATTGTTACAAATGCTGGCATTTCGGTAGCCAAGAAGGTGAAGAATACCTGAAGTCTCTGCATTCATTATCTCGTATGCCTATGGTAATTGAGTCTCCCTGTGCTGGTTACAGAAGTGATGGCGAACCTATGACACGCGTGTCAGCACTGACACGCATAGCCATTTTTGATGACAAGCAGCCACTGAGGTGGCCGCATTCCGAGGATGAAACATTTGCTGCTCCTGAGGATGAAACATTTGCAAAATAATGTTTTTTCCTCAAAGTGACACACTACCCGAGTTATGCTCAGTTTTTTGGCGAAGTTTGACACACTAAGCTCAAAAGGTTGCCCATCACTGGGTTACAGTCTACAAACTGTCAATTGAATTAGTGTTCTCCAAATTCGAAGCTTGAATTTTTCTCTCAAGATAATAAAGGTCTATGTCTGCAAATAAAGGCACAGCAACAGTTGTTCAACATTGTGAAAGAGAATGAGAACTTCTCAAACATTTTGCCAAACCCTCTTTAACGTTCTCCTCACCTCTAGTTCCAGAAGTATCAAGTTCCAGATTGTATCAAGTTCCTATTCATTTTGAGATTTATTTTTAAATTGAAAATGCAGTTGTCATCATTTTCCACTCATAGTTTGGAATTTGAATGTTTTTTTTTTATCTAAGTTATTGAGCATTTATTTACTTTGCAGATTGTATAATTTGTGGCTATTTTTTTCTTCCCTGCTTTTGTCATCTTCCAAGTTTGGATCTTAAAGAAAAACAAACAGAAACTTTGATTTAGTTTGTGGAGTTTTAAAAAGCAACACATTCAGATGCATATTTTTAATCTGCCATATTAACCTAGAAGTCACCAAATTCTACTTTTATTTCCTCTAATTATCCCAATAACTCATGATGTTTCCTTTACCTGATCATTACATCCATTGTTGATTTGCAGATATTATTTAGTACCTGAGTGCATGTTATATTTATTTTTCTATAGGGGTTTTTAATAGTCACTGTTTTTTATTTTATCATATTCATCAACTGGAAGTTTCCTGAGTACAGGGTTTATAAATTTTCTTCTTACTTTTTAAAAACTAAACATACATAACAGTATTTTAATAAATAGTAAATTAAATCAGTAACTTTTAAAAAATTTTTATGAATAATGATAAAGAGTTAAGTTTTATGCTGTCAGGGTATAAATATAAGCTCAAATCAATTAAGGTTAATTTAGTCAGTAAGTATATTAAAATGGTTAGATTATTCATTTTAATAAAATAATTAGGAACACATTATGAAGTTACTTGATATTTTGCAAAGATACCCTTCTCCCATGATATTACTGAGCAAAATTCCTATTCCTAATTTTTAGTTTAACAAATTGCTAACTTCTTAGTTTTGCTATTACTCATTATAGTCCTTAATAATCTGTGCTAACTTCTAGAGTAAAATAATTATAGATCATTACCAAGTTTGTTCAAAAACAATTAAAATTGCTTTTGTAAATTTTAAGTATTTTTTACATGAAAAATGTGTACAGACATTATATAGAGAATTGTTCTGCTCTTCTCTTCTTTCTTTACAATTTCCTAAATAGGATAAGGCTACTTATCCATTTGGGCTGTTCACTTTGGCCTTGTGATTTAAGTTTCTCTTCATAAAAATAAGATTTCAAGAAGTCATAATGCATATTTTCCTTTGTTTTTAGGATATTTTGCTTCTCTTGATATTATTTGGGCTTTCCCCGCCCCGCCCCCCCCACATTCAAAGCTTCCCCAAACTTAAGAATATTATCAAGACCCTTATTAATCCAATCATTTATAAAAATGTGGGATCATTTGTTTGTTTCCACTCAGCTCCCTTCATACCATTGTGTGCTTTATGTGTCAAGGGGGAAAGGTACCTTAAAAAAAAAATACCCAGATCTCATTGCCTCCTATATTCTGACAAGATTCTATTCATGGGAAGATCTATAAGACAATTAGACAGCACAGGAAAGTAGAACTTAAGAAATCCCCACTTCAGCTTTGCTTAGAATTACCCATCCAACAGCAGAGGACATAAATTGGCTACAGCCTCATAATCAACTTCAGAACTGTATTGCACAGACTCTTTCTTGGTGTCAGTATCAGAAAACTTGTCCCAACTCTGCTGTGCATCTCCCCAAGTGGTGTTTTCAGTACCAGCAACAAGGCAGCTGCTCTGGGTTTTCAGCAAAGACTTTCACAGTAATTCTATCATCACTCCTTTCTTGAGCCAAGCTGAAGTCACCTCATCTTGACATTACAGAATCCATATGGCATTCATAGGAATATTCCTGAACACTTACATAAAAACTAGAGGCCTGATGCACAAAGATTCATGCAAGAATAAGCCTTCCTTCCTCTGGCTGCTGGCATCACCTTAGCTCCGGCCTGAGCTTCCTTTCTGCCTTCGTTCCGTCCCAGAGCTGCCTTTCCACCTTCCCATGCTGCCCAGAGTCCTGGAGCTACTGGGGCAGTGCGGAATGCCTGCATTGTCGCCATGGCAATGACGCAAGCGTCCTGCCCCAATCCCGGCCACTTGGCGCCTGTATATACAAACTAACCTGCCACCTTTGTTGGGCTAATTTGCATACTCACTCCTTATTGGCTGGTGGGCATCTCAAAGGTACAGTCAATTTGCATCTTTCTCTTTTATTAGTGTAGATTTCTCTTTTGTTTTCCCAGAACTAAAACTATAGCTTCTTTTGTGGTCACAGGTCTGTGAGTAGCCTTATCTTCATTTGTTCTTTGAGCTCACTTGACACTGTATGAATACAAGATTCTCTGTATTGAATTGCTTCTGATTGACATACCAAAACTGCATGCTTTGATATTCCCTGACTTGATATGGGACTAAAATTTAACAGGCTGTCTTATTGGCAATAATTATTTGAAAAATGCAAAATAACTATTTTGTTGATATATAAATTTTTAAAATTGGGTAAAAAGAGCAATAGGTGACCAGTCATTTGGTTGTCATGGACACTGGCTTTTAGATGCCATGCTAATAAAAAACACCAGTTTCACAACTGAAATTCTATTTCTAATATCTCTTATTAATGACTACCAGTCTACTAATTTTATCATTGAAAACTCCTCTTATATGTAATGCTAATTATCAAAGTCTCTAGTGTTCAGCAAAGTTTAAGATTACTAAAAAACATTTAGCAGATACCTCTAAAATGTGGGATTTTAAATTAACATGCTAGCTAATCATCTCAAAGTGTAGAGTACTAGATTGCATAACTAATAATTACACATATATAATATGATATTTTGTTTGTTGAAATATACTAAAGGATATTTCATATTTCATAATATAAAGATGTTATAATTAACTAGAGGTCCGGTGCATGAAATCTGTGCACGGGGGAAGTCCCTCAGTCCGACCTGCACCCTCTCCAATCCGGGAACACTCAGGGGATGTCCTACTGATGGCTTAGGCCCGCTCCCCATGGTTCTCTGCTCTCTGCGGGGCCTGCCTGCTCCACGCCACAGCGATGGGCAAGCAGGCCCTGCTGGATGCTGTCTGTGGGCCGCGCTTGCTTGTTTGCAGGTCACCGCCGCGACAGCCAAGCACGCCCTGATGGGTGCTGCCTGCGGGCCACTCTTTCTGGCTCCCGGGTCAGCCTGGCAATGGCCAAACAGGCCCTGCTCTCTGCTGGCAAGCTGCAAGGCCGGACCTGTGTGGGGGCATGTCCGGCTTCACCGCCCTCCCAGGGGTCGACAGACTAGCCCTGCCTAGCTCCCCGGGCCCTGCCTCCCTCTCTGGCCCTTAAAGCAGCCTCAGCAGCTGCTGACCAGGCCCGCCCTCCATGCAGGAACACGGAAGCCCCTGCCACCCCACCCCCGACACTGCATGCGCAACCTCCTCTTGTCCGCTCGACCCGTTACAGCATCCTGGTTAATTAGCATATTTCTCTATTTTATATATATATATAGATGTTATCTAGTCTATTAAACTTTTAACAAAATCATGAGATAAAAGGTACTCAGTAATATCAACAAATTAAATATTTATGATTTATTTGGAATTGCTTGATTTGGCAGTGTTTTTAATGCTCATTATAAATCTTAGATTTTTTAAAAAATCTTTATCGTTGAAAGTATTGCATATGTCCCCTTTTTTCTCCTACTTACCTCTTCTAGCCCATCCCACCCCCAACCCAGGCCTTCACCACCCTATTTTCTGTTTCATGGGTCATGCATATGTGTATAAAAGTTCATTGGTTGATCTCTTCCTACCTACCCACCTTCTCTGCCTTCCCTCTGGAGCTCAATAGTCTTCAGCATGATAAATATTAATTCAGATAACTGATTACATTTTAAAAATTTTATACTGGTAAAGATGTTGAGAATAACTAAATTTTTTAAGATGAGATTGGGCCCTGACCAGTTTGGCTCAGCGGATAGAGCGTCAGCCTGCGGACTGAGGGTCCCAGATTTGATTCCAGCCAGGGGCATGTACCTTGGTTGCGGGCATATCCCCAGTAGGGGGTGTGCAAGATGCAGCTGATAGATGTTTCTCTCTCATCGATGTTTCTAACTCTCTATCCCTCTCCCTTCCTCTCTGTAAAAAATCAATAATATATATTTTAAAAAAAAGATGAGATTGGGCAAATTCAAGGTAGTATGACTATCCTATCTAATAAAGAGGGAATATGCTAATTGACCCTCACACCATCACAAAAATGGCAGTGTCCACAGCCAATAGGATGGAATATGCTAATTGACTGCCACACCCTCAAAGATGGCGGCACCCACAGCCACAAGATGGCGGCGCCCATTCCCCTCAGCCCCACTGGGGCAGCAGGCACTTGGCATAGTCGGGCCCACCCCCAGGCGGGTCTGGCCACTCCACGCGCCTGCCTTTGGAGTCCCCCAGTCCCCTTAGCCGCCCAGCCTCCCAGGTCAGGCCTGAGGCACAGGCAAGCCTCGGATGGCAGCTGCCTAACCACCCAGGGCTGCCCAAGGCTCAGGTAACCAGGGCTGGCTGAGGCTTGTGCTGCCAGCAGTTGCAGCAGCAGAGGTGTGATGGGGTTTCACCTTCCCCTGATGGCCAGGTCACCTCCCGCCCCTGAGGGCTCCTGGACTGTGAGAGGAGGCAAGCTGGGCTGAGGGATCCCCCCTCCAGTGCATGAATTTTCATGCACTGGTCCTCTAGTATATAAAATAATATTGAATTTAAATAGTAATTGAACAATAAAATTAAAAATATATATTTATTAATATTTTGCACTCGGATGTCGAGTGTGACTCTACACGGTTAGCATCGGTAGCAGGAATCGAGAAAAAGCAAGCGAGTGCAAAGCGTTAATATATTTTTGTTAGTGTGAAAATTACTTTAAATTTTTTGAAAAGAAATTCAGCCCAGGCCCTTGCACTGACAGGTAGCAGGTTTGATTCCAGTCACAGGCACATATGTGAGTTGCAGCTTCCATCCCCGCCCTGGTAGGGGCACGTGCAGGAGGCAACCAATTAATGTGTCTCTCTCATGTTGACATTTCTCTCTCTGTCTTTCTCTTTGTCTCTCTCTCCCTCCTTTCCCCTTTCTATAAAAATCTATGGAAAAAATATCCTCGGGTGAAGATTACCAAAAACAACGAAAACATTCAAATTAATCTATCAAGATTTTAATAATGTTCAAATCTTAGACTCATATATTTTTATGAATCTTTTAGAGTTAAAAGCACCTGTATATTAGGATATATAGTCAGGCATATTCACATATATTGCAATATATATATATTTTTTAACTGACAATTAGAAACAGACATGATGACTATCAATATCTGTCAATGTGGTGACTGTCAATGTGGTGATGACTGAACATGTATAGTATACTATTTATCATCTCAAATAATATATAGCTGTTTTAATAATTTGAAATATATATCTATCTATAATTCTGGAATAATGATTAAACAAAAGAAGGCATAACATTAGCACTCATATTTATACTTCAGTATTGTTAGTTGAGACAAAGTTAATTGATGTTACCAAGGGAATTTGGAAATAATGTTAAAAAAAAAAAAGAAACAAGCAGTGAAGGGTCTTAGAAGTTGCTTAATTATGTTTTTCATTGGGGAACTCGGTTAGGCTGTGAAATTACACATTGAAATGGATTAAGTGGACTTTACTTTTCTAAAATATTTTTATTTTCTAGTCATTACAAATAAAACACTCTTTAGTCTCTAGATGATATGTAACTTTGTTTTGTTTTGCTTTGTTTTTCTGAGAACTGAAACAAACCTCTGTAGTCAGGAGAAAGATACTTTTATGCTATTGTTCTTCATTGAATCAAATCACATTTGATGGAAATCAGCATTCTATTGGTACCACTAACCCCTATTCTCCTCATGTGAAGAAATTGAACATTGGATTTGCTCAGGTACTTAATGTATCAAGAAAACCTTTTATCTACACAGTTTTATGAGTTACAGACTCCATCACTCTCTCATAATGACAGAAAATCATTGAAACAAAAATGCTTACTACCCTGCAATAGCAATAAAAAGCACATTTGCCCTGAACCAATACATCCATTACCTTGTAACCTTAGGGATATAAAGGAGAGATAAATTAAGACTACAAGACTCTTTATCCTAAGTTATTGGTTCAGTATTTTCCATTGGTGTAATTTAAAATCAGCAAAGAAAAAGTAATTTTAAGTCTATTATTTATCATTCCAGTATTTTTTTTTCAAAATTTCCTTTGTGAAATCAAGTAAAAAGATATGTGGTATGCTATATGTTACATTTCTTGGTATGTATTATAACCTAAATATAAAACGTAAATTAAAAAATTATTTTTAATGTAAGAAGAAATACAATTGTTTATACAAAAACAACTAATATTGGTGGTACATTACATAAGATAATCCTATCTAATAAAAGAGTAATATGCAGATTGACCGTCACTCCAACACACAAGATGGCTGCCCCCATGTGGACACAAGATGGCCACCACAAGATGGCCAGCAGAGGAAGGCAGTTAGGAGGGACCAGGCCTGCAAGGGAGGGCAGCTGGGGGCCATCAAGCTTGCAGGGGAGGGCAGTTAGGGGTGACCAGGCCAGCAGAGGAGGGAAGTTGGAGGCGACCAGGCCTGCAGGGAAGGGCAGTTGGGGCATGCAAGCCTGCAGAGGAAGGCAGTTAGGAGGGACCAGGCCTGCAAGGGAGGGTGGTTGGGGGTGATTAAGCTTGCAGGAGAGGGCAGTTACGGGTGACCAGGCCAGCAGAGGAGGGAAGTTGGGGGCGACCAGGCCTGCAGGGAAGGGCAGTTGGTGGGGACCAGGCCTGCAGGGGAGAGCAGTTAGGGGTGACCAGGCTAGCAGGGGAGGTAAGTTAGGGGCAATCAGGCTGGCAGGGGAGTGTTTAGGGGGTGATCAGGCTGGCAGGCAGAAGTGGTTAGGGGCAATCAGGAAGGCAGGCAGGCGAGCAGTTGGGAGCCAGCTGTCCTGGAATGTGAGAGGGATGTTTGACTGCCCGTTTAGGCCTGATCCTACTGGACATCCCTTGAGGGGTCCCAGATTGGAGAGGGTGCAGGCTGGGCTGAGGGACACACTTCCCCATGCGCGAATTTAGTTCACTGGGCCTCCAGTAGTTTCATAAGAATGAATATAGTCTTCATAATAAGATTAAATGTTTTAAATTTAAAAAATATATATATTGTTATTGCTTTCAGAGAGGAATGGAGAGGGAGAGATAGAAACATCAATGATGAGAGAGAATCATTGATTGGCTGCCTTCTGCATGCCCCCTACTTGAGACTGAGCTGGAAACCCAGGCATGTGCTCTGACCAGAAATTGAACCCTGACTTCCTGGTTCATAGGTCAACATTTTACCACTGAGCCACACCACCTGGGCAATAAGATTACATTTTAAGTCAGAACATCAGCATAGTGTTTCCATAGACAAATAATAGGTTGAAGTTAAAGTTACAATAGCCAAATTCTGATTTTGATTCAGCTATAGCTGCAATCTGGGTGCCAAAACTTCTTTATATTTAATATTTTTTAGTTCTATCAACCAATTGACATGCAAATGTACATCTGTTATTGCAAGAAAAAAATTGTAATAATTATTTATCAAAAACTAATAATTATATGATTAAAATATTAAGAATTTTTAAATAGCTACATAAGTACAAAGACAGACTGTTACTATGACTAATAACAGTATAGTTAGCTAAATACTTCTAAGAAAAATGTACCTTTCTGTGGTTTGTTCCCTGAAAAGAGGAGAAAGAGGTTAGGACTAGATGCTGTTATTTTGTGTGGGTCATGTCCCTAGTCCACAATAGTGAGGATGCAGGAAGAAGGAGGTAGGTGAAGTAAAACCTAATTCAAGAGTTGTATTGTAGTTGCTGTTATATTAATCACAGCTCACTAGTGCCAGGACTTCTGCCACTTCAAATTGTGCCCCTGAAGAAAGATAGCTGAAACATTACTCTATAACTCATTTCTTGGACACTCCCTCCTGTCCACTGAGGTTAACTGCCTTTTAGTTCTAATAAGCATTTCTAGCTGAGCATATTCCTGAAGTTTTAATGAAGGCCCTGAGACAGAAATTAGAAACATATTCAAATGAATAACAGATATTTATAACATTTACATGGTAGTGTTTTTTATTTATTAACTAGAGGCCCGGTACATGAAATTCATGCATGGGGGGGTCCCCTCAGCCCAGCCTGCACCCTCTCCAATATGGGACCACTGGCTCTTAACTGCTCACCTGCTTGCTGGCCTGATCACCCCTAATTTCCCCCCCTCCCTGCTTGCCTGGTCACCCCTTACTGCCCCCCTGCCGGCCTGGTAAGCCCCAACTGTCCCCTTGCCAACCTGTTCGCCCCTTAGTGCCCCCCTGTCAACCTGGTCATCCCCAACTACCCCCCCTGCTGGCCTGGTTGCCCCATGAAGCCTGCTGTTTAGTGGTTTGGTTGTCCCTCACTAACCCCCCTGCCAGCTATGTCATACCACACAGCCTGCTGTTTGGTTGTTACTGTTACTGTGACGGCATCCTAGACAATTTTCATATTCCTCTATTATAACTATAGATATTTGAATGATATATTTTCATTCCTTCACTTTTAACCTGCCTTATTATTTGACATGAATTTCTTATATATAGTATATAGTTAAATCATGTTGTTCAGTCTACTCTTCCAAATACTGTCTTTCAATTGTGTGTTTAAATCATGCATTGTGTGTTTAAAGCATTTAAAATAATTATAGATAGATTGTGGATAAATGTGTGATTTTATTGCATATTTTGAATTCTTTCTGGTTTTCATTTTTTTTTATATTCTACATTAATATGGGTTAATTGATCATTTTAAAATTTTTCATTTTAATATACCTATAGGGATTTTATACATATTACATTATTCAGTTTAGTAACTACTAACTACTCTAGGTATAACAATACATACATAACTTATCACAGTCGACTGGTATCCACTTTATACCAAACTGAGAGAAGTATAGAAACTTTATCTCACTTTATGTCCCTTTAATATTTTACATTTATAATGTAAATGTCTTTAAAAATTTATTTAGCTTATATTTAAATCTATATCAGACAATGCTATAATTTTAGTTTCAATCATCAAACATAATTGAAAAAACTCAATAGGAGAAAGGAAATGGATTGCACTTAGTCACATTTTTATTTTTTACATTGATTTTTCTTTCCTGATGGTCTTCCTCTTTTATAATTCCTTTAGTTTCATAAAAGTTTTTTTCTTCATTATATTTTAACTAGAGGCCCGGGGCACAAAATTCGTGAACAGAGGGGATGTCCCTCAGCCCAGCCTGCACCCTCTCCAATCTGGGAAATCCCTCTCACAATCCAGGACTGCTGGCTCCCAACTGCTCGCCTGCCTGCCTTCCTGATTGCCCCTAACTGCTTTTGCCTTCCAGCCTGATCACCCCCTAACCACTCCCCTGCCAGCCTGATTGATGCCTAACTGCTCCCCTGCCAGCATGATTGTCCCTAACTACCCTCCTCTGCAGGCCTGGTCACCCCTAACTGCCCTCTCCTGAAGGCCTGGTTACCCCTAACTGGCCTCCCCTGCAGGCATGGTCACCCCCAACTGCCCTCCCCTGCAGGCTTGATCGCCCCCAACTGCTCTCCCTTGTAGGCCTGGTCCCTCCCAACAGCCCTCCCCTGCTGGCCATCTTGTGGTGGCCATCTTGTGTCCACATGGGTGCAGCCATCTTTGACCACATGGGGGCAGCTATCTTGTGTGTTGGAGTGATGGTCAATTTGCATATTACTCTTTTATTAGATAGGATTATTAGATAGGATAGAGGCCTGGTGCACTGGTGGGGGCCAGCTGGTTTTCCCTGAAGGGTGTCCCGGATCAGGGTGGGGGTTCCCTTGGGGCATGGGGCAGCCTGGGCGAGGGGCCTGTGGTGGTTTGCAGGCCAGCCATGCCCCCTGGCAACCCAAGGGGAGGCCCTGGTATCTGGGATTTATTTATCTTCTATAATTGAAACTTTGTAGCCTTGAGTGGAGGCCAGGGCAGGCCAGGGTGGGCAGGAAGCTTGGCTTCTTCCATCACCAGGGGCAACCCAAGCCTCTTGCTCTCTCCAGCTCCATGGCTGCCTCCATTTTTGTTGGGATTTATTTATCTTCTATAATTGAAACTTTGTAGCCTTAAGCAGAGGCCAGGGGCAGCCAGGAAGCTTGGCTTCCTCCATTGCCAGGGGTAACCCAAGCCTCCTGCTTGCTCCAGCTCTGTGGCCAGTCGCCTTCTTGGTTGGGTTAATTTACATACTTGCTCCTGATCGGCTGGTGGGCTTGGCTTGGCATAGCAGAGTGATGGTTAATTTGCATGTTTCTCTTTTATTAGTGTAGATGAGGACATCCCTATTTAGTGTGAGAGAAGACTTGGTAAGTGCATGAATATCAGGAGCCCAGAAATGTTTGGACAATCTTATATTTGGCTAAATAAAAAACATGGTCATTTTTAAAAATATATATATTTTATTGATTTTTTACAGAAAGGAAGGGAGAGAGAGACAGAGTTAAAAACATTGATGAGAAAGAAACATCAATCAGCTGCCTCCTGCACACCCCCCACTGGGGATGTGCCCGCAACCAAGGTACATGCCCTTGACTGGAATCGAACTTGGGACCTTTGAGTCCACAGGCCAATGCTCTATCCACTGAGCCAAACCGGTTAGGGCAAAAATGGTCATTTTATTTAATAATACCAAAACATTCTATACATATACTACTATATGTTTTAAAGTTTAACCATGATAAACCTTTCGCTTTAATGTTTAGATTTCAAAAATAACTGGTATAAATCAGGAGGAACAGCTTGTAAAATCAAAATTCTGATGCCAAACATATATCCATAATAAATATATATATATATATATATATATATATATATATATATATATATATACACATATACATATATATAAATGATCTCAAAATAAAAAAATATTTTATATATAAAAACAAAATAAAAATGTATTTTATATAAATTTATCCATAAATTTATATGTATTATGGATATATGAATACATATAAGGTATATATATAACATATGTGTATAGTAATATATACATATAAAATAACATTTGTCTGAATCAACAGGTTTCTTAACTTATTTTAGGAAATTCACTAACAGTAATGAATATGCATAAATTCCAAATTTCAAAAAATTATTATGGCGTGCTTAACATGTTCTACACTCTTAGTTAAATTTTCTTAAGAAAAAACATAAAACTTTGTTAAATTCACTAATTATGAACAAACACACAACACTGATAGGTGCAAAATAGAATCCCCACTACACATCATTTTTAGTCCCATCTAGATTTTTTGTTGCTGATTAGAGAGTAAAAGGATATAATTTCCCTGAAATTACCATATATTCATATGCAGAAATGAGAAAGGAAACATATACAATGCTAAATTTCCCCCAAATTGATTAATGCTTAGACTGTTTTTGAAAATGACTTTTATGTCAAGGCTTTGACTGTAATAGACGTTATGTTTTCCCAGCATCTAGTCTCTGATATATCAAAAATCCACTGAGATATGGTTATGAATAAGTAGTTCATATCTTTATACTATGTTCCCTTGTTTTGGGAAAATGTATATTGAAAAATATGTGTGGCCAAATATTATAATAGTACCTAGTTTAGAAACTTGAAAAATAGTCACAATGTAATGTGTTGTGGACAAAATGCAAACATTATTATTCAGTACCTATTTACTCAGAAAAATCTATTCAAAGTTACAGGTGCACATTTAAATGTTAATGCCTGTGGCGAAGAATCATAATCATCTAATTTGTGTATGAACAAATTTCATTAAGTTCTGTATTTAGCAATAATCTACGCAGAGTGTCCTCTAGGGAGTACCAGCTTCTATTCTAAAAGTTTAAGTCTAATTGTTAATTATCATATGCAGTCTTCTGTAATAATGCTAATTAGTATCTCAGTGGCTGTACAACTCTCTTCAGAGCTGTCATCTTGCCAATTGACAAGAAATATTGTGATATTTAAGTGTTCTGTGAGTGCAACACTGCAAAACACAGTGAAAAGAAAGATTTTTAAATGGCAATCGGTAGTTATGAATCAAACTTTTCCCTTCTGTTCCATTAAAATCCTTACTACTGTTTAATGAAAACTGTAACAAAGACTTTTGAAATGCCTCTGTACAAAAGCATTCAGTAGTCTGTCATAATTTTGTATTACATTACATTTCATTTTTAACTCCTTTTCACTTTTTTAAAAAATGGCTTGCATTTATTTTTCAAGAAATTTACCTTGAGAAAAGTCTAAGCCTATATATTTTCATACTTTAATGTGAATCTAAAATATGCTTATCTATTTGTCTATGACAAAATATTTTGTTATTGTAAGTTAGATTACAGGCATAGGCATTTAAGGACGAGTTATACAGTCATTTAAAATGATGTAACTTTTTAAATTTTATAAATAATTAGCAATTTTATGCATAGTTACTAGCTAAATTCACAGTATTATTATGATTATGATGATGAAGGATTAAATTGAATAATAATGAAAAGTGAATGAATATCTACATGCCAGACTCTGTACTAAATTGAAATCTAATACCTTTGGTCTCTGTCAGGGGCCCATGTAATGGGCTAGACACATGATAAACCCTCTGATTTCTAACATTAAATTATACTATATATATATATTTAATGTACAACTGTTATTTTAATTATTAATATGTGCACCTATATATGTATATACATATAATCATGATTATTAAGTTTTATAAATTATAATTTTCTCTTGGTATACTCATGCATGCACACAAGTGTATATAGTATTTATTCTAAATTTTAATATACTCTAATATTTTAAGACTTATCAGAATAATATTTACCTAATAATGCCCCCATTGCTTTAGACTGGTAGAATTTAAATTTAAAGACTTCCTTACATGCTGAATAAAGTATAATTTATTTTTATTTTCAAATAAATAAGTTTTTTAATATTTGCCAAAGAAATATATATGAATTATTTTAACAATAACCATAAATGCTGTTTGATTTTATATTGATACCCTTTACCTATCCTATTTTTCATTTATTTTACTAAATATGTGACTATTCTTGGTTTATGTAAATAATAAATTAATGTTTTCTTATAAAATTTCTATAAATTAATAACATTTTTTCACTACTATATACATCAAAACACCAAGGAATCTAACACCAATCATAACATTCTTGACATAAAATTTATTTACATACATGTGTATATATAATTACACATGTAAATAAATTATATATTAATTACAAGATATAATTATATATAAATTTTAAAAGAATAGCCTTCACACATTTGTCCAAATTTACTAGTCCTTGCTCTAATGCCATTGCCTTTGTGTCTGATATTAGAGCTGAAGTGCACAGGCAGTAAGTAGAGAAAACAAAAGATGTTATGTTGGGGGAAAACACGAAGAAGCTGAAACTCATAAGCAGGAGTTTAAACCCATGAAGATGAACTAAAACCCATATCAATTCTTGTGTTCCTGAACTCAGTAATGTAGGTATTCTGCAGAAACCACGGAGCTGCACACACACATACACCTGACCCCGGAGTTAGAGGTCAAGAATGATCTAGGAATAGGTAGAGCAATTAGAGGCCCAGTTTAGACCAAAGAGGTGAGCCTGAAATTAAATGACAACATGCCTGAATTACAAAATGGCCGCTCTTTCAATTTCACTGTTCTATATCTTACAAAAATTTATCTTGGTGACCACTTTGATACTAATCAGTTATATATAACTAGAGGCCCGGTGCATGAAATTCGTGCACGGGGGGTGGGTGTCCCTCAGCCCAGCCTGCACCCTCTCCAATCTGGGACCCCTCAAGGGATGTCGGACATCCCTCTCACAATCCAGGATTGCTGGCTCCGAACTGTTGCCTGCCTGCCTTCCTGATTGCCCCTAACCACTTCTGCTTGCCAGACTGATCACCTCCTAACCACTCTCCTGCCAGCCTGATCAATGCCTAACTGTTCCCCTGCTGGCCCAGTCATCCCCAACTGCCTTCCCCTGACAGCCCGGTCACCCCCAAATGCTCTCCCCTTCATATTACCTCTTTAGTAGATAGGGTTTTTTCTTTAACATATTGGACTGTGTGACTGCCGTGGTCTTCACAAACCAGTAAAAATGTAAACCCAAACTAAAAGTGTCATAAAATAAACTTAAACAGGAATTTCATGAGACCTTAGGAAGGTGATGTGATGTGGTTGTTTCTTCCTTTTTTCCTTCTTTCTTTTTCTTGATGTTTCAACTTTTGTCCTTTCTTTCTTTTTTCCTTTTATTCCTTTTCTGCCCTCTCTTTCTCTTAACTTTTCCGTTGGTAGAATTGTCAGTACTTGAATCTGTCTTGCTTCCAGAAGACAAAGAAGAGGGAAACACACAGTCATCTGAAGAAAAAGATGATCTATGATGGGATCAGTGGTGTTTCTGGTTTTGCTCTTTTCCCGGTTTGATTGTCATTTCTGCCGGCCCCGGCATCTTCAGACTGGTGCGTGGGCACTTCTTATTCATGCCTACAAAACCCCCTGCCCTGGTGAAAACTGTAGGGGAAAAGGCCTTCCTGGGGGGCTCAAGCCCTGCCCAAGGTGCTGAGGAACCAGGGTGGGGAGCACTCTGCACCACCGCTGCAAGAGCCAACCTCCGGACCTCGGGGTACTCTCCAGTAATGTAACTGCAATGTCCAGGTTTGCCTTCAGAAATTAGTTGTAAGTTACTTCCGATGTGAAACCCTACCTCAGACATTTCCATGTGGTTCCTAAAGATTTTAAACAAAACCCATTTACCTCCCTAACCTGGTCAGAAGTTTCTACCCAATGGGAGAGGTTTGCTGGGCAGCATCGCCCAGATATCACCGCCCATCTCGAATCACTCGGCTGGCGGCAAGGGAAGTTCCAAGGCTATAGTGTGTGTGGGGGATCACTCCATGGGGGTGCAGCCTGACACCCCAGGCTGCCTCTTGGAGGTAATAGCTCTGGGGGGCACAGCTGCCTCCCAGGCCTACATCCCCCAGGTGCAGATGGGAGCTGATCTCAGAGGGGGCGGAGTGGGGGGATGGGGAGGGAGGTGTACAGGCAGCTCCTGGGTCGCCCAGGCTGGGACAGGCAGCAGATGGCTCCTGCCCTGCACGGGCACCTCGCAGGCCCAATGCCCGGGCCGCTGTGGGCAGCTGATCGCGGCCTTGCGCAATCGCCTCCCAGACCCACAGCCCTGGCCTCCGCGGGCAGCTGATCTTGCCGGCCAGTACTGGCACCTCCCAGACCCATGGCCCGGGTCGCGGAGGGCAGCTGATCGAGGCAGCCATGTGCAAGCGCCTCCCTGACCCACGCCCAGGTCAGGGCGAGCATCTGATGGAGGCAGCTGTGTGTGGGCGCCTCCCAGACCCACGGCCTGGGTCGCGGAGGGCAGCTGTTCATGGCGGCCATATGCAAGTGCCTCTCAGACCCACCTCCCAGGTCAGGGTAGGCAGCTGATCATGGTGGCTGTGCAAGGGCGCCTCCCAGACCTATGGCCAGGTTCAGGGCTAGGAGAGGATCTGGACGGAGGGCAAAGCTGCCTCCTAGGCCAACAGGCTGGGCTGCTCGCTGCCTGCTCTCAGCGGCAGCCTACCCTGG
This sequence comes from Ia io, assembly GCA_025583905.1. NCBI lineage: Eukaryota > Metazoa > Chordata > Mammalia > Chiroptera > Vespertilionidae > Ia > Ia io. The sequence goes on from JAJQQW010000003.1 coordinate 55,998,902, forward strand.
GACTGGGGACTCCTGCGGGCCTGAGAGGACTGGGCGCCGCCATCTTGTGTCTATGGGCGCCGCCATTTTTGTCGCGGAGTGATGGTTAATTTGCATATTACTCTTTTATTAGATAGGCTATTCAAGCTATGATAATTTAATTAATAGCACATTTAGCACTGTATATCTAATCTTTGTGAAGCATGGTCACTACCTATTTCTTTTCACATAAATATATGAATTTATGTAAGTGATAAACATTAATTTAAATGGTAAATTGAGAACATTTCAGAAAATTTAGAAATATTACATTTAGGAACTAATATAGATTGTTTGAACTTTACACTAGATAAAATTAGAATACTCTATGTGTGTCAAAATTCCATGAGACATGGCCCAATGTTGATAGAACATACTAGTACACACCTGGGACTCTCCTAACTTATATTTTCCTATATTCCACAAATCCAAATAATTGTTTAAAAATTATCTTTATTGAGGTTAGTAATTTACATTCATTGGATTTTACCAACTCCTTTAGTTTTGACAAATATATGCAGTTGTAGACAATAGAGAGCATTTCCATAACCCTAGGAAGTTCTTTCACGCCTCTAGACAGGCATTCCTTCTTGCCATCCACCCACCTGGAGCACCCATTGATTTGCTTACTGTCACAATGTTTCTACAGTTTAAAATTTTATAGAAATTCTATAGTATGTAATCTTTTTTTGTCTAACCTTTCATTTTGCATAATGCATTTGAGATTTATCCATGTTGACATTTTTATATCTATGGATTTATATTTAAATTACCTCTGGATATCATTTAGTCATTACTTCTTCTTTTTATTTTTTAATTCAGTTACTTATATGACAATATGCAGAATCTTCATTTTGTTTTCAGTCTTATATCTGTGTTCTACTTTCAAATTCACTGATTATTTTCCTTCTATTTTGACTACTGTTATTCATTTCATTTATTTTATTTTTAATTTTAGAAACTTTATTTTTATCTATCTCCAGAATTTCAATTTGAGAATTTTACATATATTTATTTTTATCAATCCTGTTTTTCTAACTTATTGAACATATAAAAGATATTTATAACTTTCATATCTTTGTCTTCTATTTCCATCACTAGTGTCATTTTTGTGTTTCTAATTTTTTCTTATTTATTGGTCATATTATCTCATTGCTTTCTGCTGATAGTTCTATATTGGATATTATGAATCATCAATTTTATATAGTCAGGTGCTTAATTTTGTTTAGTTCCTTTAAATATCAGGCATTTATATTATATGCAGTTAAGTTACTTGAATGATATTTTTTGTTTTGTTTACTTTTAGGCTTCATTACCATGAAGTCTTAAAGATTTTAGCTTACAGATATTTTAGTTCCACAACTAAGCTTTAACACATTGGGTATTCTACCTAACACCCAGTGTATTACAAGATCTCTGAATTATAAAATCTCTTATAAGACCTGTGAAAGCTCTTACTGATTCCCATTGATTTTATTCCTGGCACCATGCAGTTTCCTTTTACACATGCCTAGATACATGCATCTACCTTGACTTCTCTGATGCCTGTCTTTGTCTCTTCTGTGCAGTGGCACTGACAGCTATTTCCTTGTACTATAGCATGGAACCTGCTTCAAAGTACTAGACTTTAGCAAACATAGAGATAATTTGATTTATATTCTTTCTATAATGGATTACTGCCTGGTGTCTAATATGTGACAATGATGATTCAGTGAAGTAAAAGAAGTTTAGGCAAGAGGTGAAATCTTATCTCATTTATTCCATTATGGCTGGAAGTGGAAATCCAGATAATACTATGGATGTATTTGTTTTCTAATTGCATAGTTCAACGATTCAAATACAGTATAATTTTTATGAGTGTAATATGCTATATTCTGGGATATGCTATTATTAGTGATTGTAATCTGGTTTCTAAAAATCAATATGATCTTAAATTTAAATGAGACTATTTGAAACTTTTCTCAAATCTTGCTGAATGATAGGTTTATTTGAGAAAACACATGATTTTCTGTCTTGAAAATTGAAATAGAAATCGCTAACTACTCTTTGCATCTCTATCATTTTCAACAAAAGCTAAATCTTAATTTGATAGTGTGACAACTCTATTTACATTTACATTCATTATCTAGTAGCAATATTTTCTGAAATGGAAGAATGACTTTTCCAATTTACTAACTTTCCAATAGTTGCCGTCTTTACAAAAATGCTATCTTTCCAAACTGTTCATATCCAAAGCAGCACTTTGATAATCCATGCTTATGATTACGTATATATGATTTAATATGCTTCCTGTATTATAATTATTTGGACCATCTCTTTATGTTGCTGCAGTCTTTCAGAGTTCACAATCTGTTAATTGAATATATGTATTCCCTACTGAATGCCCTGAATTATCCAATTTTATTTTGATTCACCTTATATATTGGATTATCATTTCCATAGTCAGTATTTTTATTTAGTACTTTTTCAATACAATTATTATTATTTCCAATTTTCATAGCATTTTATTAAATTTTAAAATATAATCCTGTTCAATTAGTTTATAATCCTGTTCAATTAGTTTTCTTAATTTTTATTTTACTAGTATATGTTGTTTTATTCAGGTTATCACTTTCATTTTTGTCCTTCTCAATTATCTTCTGAGTTTTCCTATGTGGACTCATTTTGGTTTGCTTGATATTCTCCATAATTATGCTAGTGATACATTTCTATAGCTACAGATAGAGACAAAACTTAAATTAGCCCCTAATATTTATTCCATACATGGGTGAAGGAGGGGCATAAATTTAAGACTGCAATATAAGCCCCATCATTCAATGTGAATTCAGGTTACCTCCAAATCAATCCAAATCAATTGTAGAGTTTTTGTTTTTGGTTTTCAGTGTAGCTATCCTCTTAATAATTGCCTACATCCAGCTTAGAGTAAAAAAGAGCTCAGAGGCCACCCTCAAGCTCTTGGCCCCTAAACCTAGTACTAGTCCAGCATCCCTTTAATATTACCTTACCTCTGCTTTGCTGCCTTCTTGATATGAATGAACTTAGCAAGAATCTAGGATTACAAGATATGGGCCAGTGGTGCATAACACTGAAATACATTCTTACTTATCCATTATGCTGTTTTATAGGGTTTTGGGTAACATGAACATCGCTAATGGCTCAAATGTGTGAACTGATATTTGTGTCTACAACCTGGAACAGGTTTTCAGCTTTGACTTCATAATTGTTTTGTCTTACTTCTATCTTCAGGCTCTGAGTCACAACATCAAGGACAAAAAGGAGAAATCTAGACTTTACTTCCCCAGAATATTCCAAGCAATATTATCTTCAGCCACATACCGTATATGCTTTCATTTCTACTGATTGTGACCAGACACTCTCTGATTATCCAGAGTTTTTGAAAGTTTTCCATTATTTGTATTTGAATTTCATCAGAGTTCAAATATATTTTTTCTTTAATTTCTAGAGTTTTACTTAGCAATTGGAGCCACTAACCAGTTTCTGTTTGCTATCTCTCTTATTCCAATAAGTATTTCATTTCTCATTTAATCAAGGAATAACTCAAGACTTTTGTCTTTATCAGTTCATGTTAAGAATTGAATCACAGTCTAAAAATCTGTATCAATTATGCCTGACAGACCATTACATTTTTCATGCACTATATCTTCTTCCACTAAAACTTGGGAACTGGGAGCCCTTGGAACTGTCATGCACTATCAGATCCGCCTTAAATTTTCTGAGAGACTAATTTCTCATATTTCTCTTCCCTCTTGGTTAAATGTGTAAGACTGAACTTCTCATCCTTATTCTTAACTTACCTTTTATTACCCCTTCTTAAAAATAGTATTTCACTGAGCATAAAATTTTTACCTCAAGATACCCAGATAGAGTCTTATGGAATATATTTATATTCTTCATTTATGAAATCTTAAAAAAAATAGTCCCATACCTGTTATATAGTTTACTTGGTTCAAAACTGCCAAATTTCCTCAACATATTTGTCTTATTTTTAGTCTAAGTTTAGATTACCTTCTGGTTTTTAAGAATTATTCGTTCACTAACATAAACTTATGTTGCACTTAGTATTTTTTTATGGTTTGTTAGATTAAAGTTATTCAAGGGGAACTGACTTAGTTCGTGGGTTTCATGGAGCAAGGACAAGGAAAAATAAGTTATATGTTTAAGTCATGGTATTAAATGAATGTGTCTAGAATAGTGGATTAAATATAAGTTATTTGGAACAGTGAAAGTGGTATTTATACTGTAATGATTAAAACAAATAAAATTTATAATTTATACCATGTGGTTCATTATTAACAGGTAAACAAAAGTTCTTGGGAATGACAGAATGTCCAGCAATTCTCAAAAATTATGCTACTTTCAATCTGCACTCAAGGTGTATTATGAGAAGGATTATGATTCTGCTTTAGTTTGTTCCATTCTGTGCAGTTTTGTATATCAAGAATTATGCATCAAAGGTAGCGAAGATCAAAACTCTACCCAAAAGTAGAAAACTTTAAGAAATTATATTTAGAACAGAGAAGGAAAAATCATGTAAATATAATGCTTGTTTTCAAATATGTGATACATTACTTGGTAACAATAACTTTTGCTTCCCTAGAGGAAATAATTAGTCTAAATGTGTAAAAATAAATATGAAAACTATGGGTCCTGGGGAAAAATTAGGAGTTCAAACCTACGAAATGAGATAGCAAGAGATGATATATTTAGAAATCAGGCATAAAAACCTCAATCATAGAATAGGTTTGTTGTCCTAAAGCTACCTTTGACTAGGACAAATAAATGTATAAATGTATGAATTAATTGGTCAGTAGTAGACATTGTTTCCAGCAAGTCAAAATTTGGAAGGTTTAAATTTAATTTGTGTCATCAAAAAGGAAAAATAATCTATGACATGTAGATAATGAATATAGAAAAACAGACTTAAGGTCTATATAAATGATGTTTTTTTATCCTCCTCCATTAGAGCAGCCAGAAAATTACATAGATAGCCTTAGCAATTTGTGAATTCATCATACATGGGTGGTGGGAGAGGAAGGAGAACAAGTTTTTAGTACTTCTTCAGATCTGCACTGCTTTAGAGACCAAGAGGGGATAGAGTCTGGCATAGGAGCTTCTATAATATACTTTTTTTTTTTTTAATAGAGGTGAGGGAAATGACAGGAAAATAAAAACATATATTGATTTTAAGGCTATTACTAAAAACAGACTGACAGCAGCTTTTAGAGTGGGGATTAGGGTGCTGGGTGAAAAAACCGAAGTGACTAAGCAAAAAATCAACAACTTAAAAAACAAAAAACACACCAGATAATAGTATGATGATTACCAGAGAGAAAGTTGAGTGGGAGGGTGTACAAGAGGGTAAAGGTGGGACAAGTGGTGATGAAAGGAGATTTGACTTTGGGTGGTGAATACACAATCTTATATATTAAAAGCCTAGTTGGTGTCATGCCCTCGTGCAATGTCATCACAAGATGGCTGTCACAAGATGGCCAGCAGGGAAGGGCAGCTGTGGGTGATCAGGCTGGCAGGGGAGGGTAGTTGGGGGCGATCAGGCCAGCAGGGGAGCGGATAGGAGCCAGCGGTACTGGATTGTGAGAGGGATGAGCGACTGCGGTTTAGGCCCTATCCCTGCTGCCTAAACTGGCAGTCAGACATCCCCCAAGGGGTCCCAGATTAGAGAGGGTGCAGGCCACATTGAGGGACACCCCGCCCCTGTGCATGAATTTCGTGCACCAGGCCTTTGGTAGGTTAATATTATCATACCCACTTTACAGAGAAATGTGTGGGTGGCCTTTCTCCATTGTTAGTGGGAGTGGGGTTCTTGGAGTGTTGCTGGAATAAGCATTTCTGGAGGCTCCCATGGGAGGATGAGATATGGTAGAAAGCTTTATTTGTGTGAAATTATATTCCTCAGTTTCTATAGTCCCATGTCTCTTAAACTAGTCCTAGAAGAGGCACAGCTAGGGATTCAGCAGAGCTCAAAGCAAAGCCAGTGTCCAGAGTTCCCCTTTCATGGAAGGACTGGGTCCAGCACAGCATCAGACTAGATGCAGTTCATTAGTCCGTTGTGTTTGGGGTGCACATAGCCATGGACGAATACAGGAACATGAGAGCTCACGAAAGCCAGGAGCACCAACCAAGAGACAAAGGATCAAGAGAGAGAACTCCTTTATTTGGGAGTTTAAGTATCTCAAATCTTCTGCCCTTACAGTGGCCATGCCTATTCTGACTAATGCCCTGTTCCCTGGTGTTACTGATAGACAAGTACCTTCCCTACATCACCTAGACCAGGCATCCTCAAACTACGGCCCGCGGGCCACATGAGGGTGTTTTTGCCGTTTTGTTTTTTTACTTCAAAATAAGATATGTGCAGTGTGCATAGGAATTTGTTTATTGTTTTTTTTTAACTATAGTCCGGCCCTCCAACGGTCTGAGGGACAGTGAACTGGTCCCCTGTTTAAAAAGTTTGAGGACCCCTGACCTAGAATTTACTGGCCATACCTATAATATTTGCCTTTCCTTTGTCCCTTCCCCTATTAACTAACAACCAGGCTATTTACAATGATATCAATGATACTTCCACATCAAATTATTACTGCTGTAAGACATGATAACATACCTAACATTGCAGGGCAATAAATGGGGAAAAAATAAGAACAGTACAAAGTAAGTTATGTTGTACATAAGAGATCATTATTAATTAACAAGCAGACTAGAAAGAAAACTATTTGCAACGTAAAATACTAGGCACTGGATGAAATAAAATTTGAACTTATTTCTTCTCTATAGTAGATGAGACTTGAGATTGAAAGAGAGATATTCAAAATAATTTGCTGTAAATTTATTTTTGTTCCAACTAAACTTTTCTATATGCCCTGTTTATACTTATCATATTTAATTACTAGATTACTTGTTTCTTTTATGTAGGAGATTATAATAGCTACAGAATGTAGCTAGCATCACTCTTAAAATGTAGCAAATAAAGCACAGCAGGTATTTAATTGATAGAGAAATAAAAAAATTACATTAGTGATATAAGTGAAATCAGGTTTTAAAAAATACAATCTTTTTCACATTTTATTTTGAAACTGAAAGGAGTTTTTAGGGGTAAAATAGGCAGGTTTAGGGAGTTTTAGGAATTAGGGGGTCCATGGGGAGGAAGACAGTTGGTTGGGGGCTTTTTATTTTGATATAGTCCCATTTGTTTATTTTCTTCTTAGTTTCCGTTATCCTAGGAGCTTTAGTGTCACAGAAATAACTCACAGAAAGAGAAACTAAAAAAAAAAAAAAAAATCTCGTTTACCATTGCAACAAAAAATTAAGATACCTAAGAATAAACATAACCTTGGTCAGTTTGGCTCAGTGGATAGAGCATCGGCCTGGGGACTGAAAGGTCCCAGGTTTGATTCTGGTCAAGGGCATGTACCTTGGTTGCAGGCACATCCTCGGTGGGGGGTGTGCAGGAAGAAGCTGCCAAAAAGCATACATACACAGAGAGCAAAAGGTACCACAGGATAAGGGGAAAGTAAGACATCAATTCACAGAAGATAAGGACAAGCCACAGGGCACAGGGAGAAAGAGGAAACAAACTTTCACAGAGGATAGAGAAATAGTGACAAATGGGAGAAAGAGGAAAACAGATTTTCACAGGAGATAGAGAATTCTACCACTGAAGGGGGAGAAACAGAAGGGGCCACCTGGCGGGGTTTGGCCTTTGAAGTTGATATTCTACCAACAAGAAGGGAACATCAAGAGACAAAGAATGGCAGCCTTTATAAACCTTAGAAAAAGAGAGCTTAGTGGGTCACCCCCTTGAGACTGAGACCCCCTCCCTACACGGGAGTCTGCAATAAATGTGCAACCTTTTCACCTACCACTTTTTGACTGTGGCTTCATTCTTCAAATCCACCTGGACAAGAACCTGGGTAAGAAAGTACCCTTGCATCCTGCTCATAAGAAACCACTCGATTCAAAATTATGAAAAGTTGTTCATTTACAGTTGTGTGCATATCTGAGAGAAAGAAAAAAATTAAAAACTATTTTATTTTAGACTTTAATTCTGGAGGTAAAAAAGACAACTCTACTCCTTATATATGTTATAGGAATTGTTAAATAGCTTATCCAAGTTATAGGGTAATAATTTTTGTTTAGAATTTATACTTTAACACCTTTGTGTCTTCAGAGATTTTAAGACAGGTATTTGCCACAATTCATTACTAAAAAAAAAAAAAAAAAAAAAAAAGGAGAAAGAAAAAGATGATAACTGCCTAGCTTTGACTTGTGAGCAGAAATTGCTCTGACTACTCAGTGACACAGAATGCAATTGCTGAAACATTAACCATAGGGAAGGCAGCTAAGAAAATTACTAGAGTGAACAGTCAGAAAATGTTTTTTCCAGTCTATTAGACCACAGCACATTCAGCTAGATTTTACAGATGTTCTGAGGTTCGTGTAAAATATTAATACATGCTTTAATTCAATCATAACATTTCCACTGAAGAAACAGCCCAATTTATTGCATTTTTTTTTCCAGTTAATACCAAAGGTCTATTGAAAGAGCAGTGAAAGCACAAGGAAGCCCAGGGCAGCTCAGCTTTTTGGCTCAGGGCCAGCACCCACTAACAAGCCACTTGGTGTTATTGTGATGCAAATGCCTGGAAGCCAGGCACTCACTCACAGCATCTGATTTAATAGAGAAGGGGACAGGGAAGTCACAATACAAACAAAAACACAAGCAGAATCAGCAATGGAAACAAATCTTGGGGTGTTCATTGGCATTTTGAGCCTCTAAATAAGAAATGCAAATTGACTGATTAAACAGTGCCAAAGAAAAACAGCACGTCACATCTCCCTGGATATAGGTTGATGCTGATATAAAGTAAAAGAATAAAAATAGTTTTTTTTTTCTCCCTCATTCAAATAGCTTACTTTACAAAGCTTTGTTAACAAACGATAAAAGAATTAAAATTACATTGGTGAAGATATTGCTAAGAGGTATGTCCGATATTTTGCTGCCTGTGGATTCTTCTAAGATTTTTATGGTTTCCTGTTTCACATTTAAATCCTTTATCCACTTTGAGTTTATTTTTGTGTGGTATAAGTTGGTGGTCTAGTTTCATTTTTTTTTTCATGTATCTGTCCAATTTTCCCACACCATTTATTGAAGTGACTGTCTTGACTCCATTGTATGTTCATGCCTCCTTCGTCAAATATTAATTGAGCTTAATGGCTTGAGTTGATTTTTGGGTTCTCTGTTCTGTTCCATTGGTCAATATGTCTGTTCTTCTGCCAGTATCAGGCAGTTTTGAGAGCAGTGACTTTGTAATACAACTTGATATCTATTATTGTGATTCCTCAAACTTTATTCTTCTTTCTCAAGATTGCTGCAGCTATTCAGGGTCTTTTTTTATTCCATATAAATTTTTGGAGAGTTTGTTCTAGGTCTGTGAAATATGCCGTTGGCATTTTAATGGGGATTGCATTGAATCTATATATTGCTTTGGGTAGTATGGACATTTTAATGATGTTGATTCTACTAATCCATGAACACAGTATATTCTTCCATTTGTTCATGTCTTCCTCTATCTCTTTTTTCAAAGTCCTATAGTTTTCTGAGTACAGGTCTTTTACCTCCTTGGTTAAGTTTATTCTAAAATATCTTAATTTTTTGTTGCAATGGTAAAGGGGATTTTTTTTTTTTTTTTTTAGTTTCTCTTTCTGTGAGTTATTTTTGTGACACTATATCTCCCCTCTCTGGTTTTCTGTAACACTAGGACAATGGAAACTAAGAAGAAAATAAACAAATGGGGCTACATCAAAATAAAAAGCTTCTGCACAGCAAAAGAAATCATCAATAAAACAACAAGTCCACTGTATGGCAGAACATATTTGCCAATGTTACATCTGATAAGAGTTTAATCTCCCAAATTTATAGAGAACTCACATAATTTAACAAAAGGAAGATAAACAATCCAATAAAAAAATGAGCAAAAGACTTAAATAGACACTGTTTGAAAGTGGACATACAGAAGGCCAAGAGACATATGAAAAAATGCTCAAAGTCACTAATCATCTGAGGGATGCAAATCAAAATAGCAATGAGGTACCATCTCACACCTGTCAGAATGATTATCATCCACAAATCAACAGATGACAAGTGCTGGCGAGGATGTGAAGAAAAAGGAACCCTCGTGCACTGCTGGTGGGAATGCAGACTGGTGCAGCCACTGTGGAGAACAGTATGGAGTTTCCTCAAAAAATTAAAAATGGAACTCCCATTTTACCCAGTAATCCCACTGCTAGGAATATATCCCAAGAAACTAGAAACACCAATCAGAAAGGATATATGCACCCCTATGTTCATAGCAGCACAATTCACCATAGCTAAGATTTGGAAACAGCCTAAGTGCCCATCAGCAGATGAGTGGATTAGAAAACTGTGGTACATCTACACAATGGAATACTACGCTATGGTAAAAAAGAAGGAATTCTTACCATTTGCAACAGCATGGATGGAACTGGAGAGCATTATGCTAAGTGAAATAAGTCAGTCAGAGAAAGATAAATATCACATGATCTCACTCATTTATGGAATATAATAGACAACATAAATTTATGAACAAAAATAGATCCAATGACATAGAAGCATCGAACAGATGTCCAACCTCAGAGGGAAGGCAGAGGAGGGTATGGGGGATGTGGGGTAAGAGATCAACCAAAGGACTTGTACGCATGCATATGAACATATGCAATCGAAACAGACACTAGGGGCGTGAGGACATGTGCTTGGGGGCGGGAGCTGCTGGGGAGAGGTCAATGGGAGGGAAAGGAGATATATGTAATACTTTCAACAATAAAGAATTTAAATTAAAAGAACAAAAATAAAACAAAATTATATTGCTGAGATGTATTTAAAAGCACAAGAGCTAAGAAAATAAAATAAGAACATATTGATTATTTCAAAAAAGCTTGATTACTATAGTCTAGATAAATTAGGCACTATTAGTATTTTTTTAAAACATGCACTTGACCAGGATTAACTCTATATCTCAAAAGAAAATATAATTTTTATTATATTTTAAATTTCTAAGGTTATGCTGTTAGGTCTGATCAGATAATTGAATTGATACCCCTCCCCTGGGAACTGACCTTTAGGCCACTTCACAGTGGACATTCTACCTGCTTAGACCACATTCCACTTGCTAAGACCATTATCTCTCCCCTCCAGAGTTTCCCAGAATCCAGACCTGCCCAAAGAATTATCTGCCCAGAAAAAACCTGCCTAGAGTCCTTTATAAACCTCTGACTCCCTGTATTTGGGGGCTGGTACCATTTTGAGGCTCAGCCCATCTGGTTTTACAGATGACCTAATAAATTCATAATTCTTTACCTGCATTGGCCTCCTGCGTTCCTCCTTCAATGACCCTAACATATGCATTCTGAACTTTATGATCTGTAACAAAACGAAACCCCTGTAAATCTACAACTCTCGCATTTTCAATTTTGAGTAAAGACTCAACATTATACAATAAAATTAAACATTAAACAAGGGTCTTTTAAAAATTTATAATTAAAGATATGTATCATCATAAAAAAGATGCTAAATTCTAGACTTTCCTTCATTCTTTATGTATAGGTCTTCATACTTTCCTTTGTGTTATTTGTTCACAGAGAATTTGTTAGACATAAATGCTGTTCAACAAAGATTTCTGGGTCTTCATCAAGGCATTTAGCAATGTTGCCAGATAATTGAGTGGGTGAAATTTTTCTGTAACTAGTGGAAGTGGGGTTTTTGCCATATCTTGAGAACAGGAATTACCTAAGACTCACATGGGAGAATGCATGGTTTTTATTTGCATAGAATTATATCCCTTGGTTTGCAAAATCTCAAGTCACTTAAACTAGTCCTGGGAAAGATGCAGCTTGGGCTCCAGAAGAGCTTAAAGCAAAGTCAATGTCCAAAGTTTCTGTTCCTGAGTCTGACACAGTATCAGGCTAAGCCATTAGTGGTAATCCATTAGTCCTTTGTGTGAGTCCCACAGCGCTGTGAGTCACATGGGTGAATGTGGGAGAGCACATCCCCTGCAACAGGAGTCCCATCAGAGCAAGAGGCCAAGAGGGCAAGAGAGCTTTCTTTGTTCAGGAGTTAAGTATCTTAGATTTTGCACCCTTGTAGTGGCCACGTCTATTCTCTCCACCGAGTTTTTCCCAGGGGTGACTGATAGGTAAGCGTCTTCCCATGTCACCTAGATCTTGTGCCTTTTGTCCAGGCCTTTACCCTAGTGATCTGTGGGGAACAGACAAGGAGAGTGTCAAATTACAGCTTCCTGGCAAAGCTGTATAAATGATATGGCTACATTACCTAGTCTTTCCTTTGCTCCTTTCCTGTTAAATAATAACCGGGTTAGTATAATGGTATCAATAATACTCTTCCTCCATCCCCTGGAAGTTAGGAATGAAGCTGTGATTTGTGTTGGCCAATGATGTAATTGAGTGATGGTAGACATTTCTGGGCAGAAGCATCAAAAGCCAAACTATTTATCTTGCTTCTTTCTCCTGCCATAGTGATCTTGCAAGTGATACTGTTGTAATAACCTGGTTATTATTGAACAGGGAAGGAGTATAGGCATGCCATTTACACAGCTTTGTCAAAAAGCTGCAAATAGCATTCTCTAAGTCTGTTCCCCGCTGATTGATGGGGGAAGTAACCACACAAAGGCAGTTTAGACTCATGCCTAAAGGTCTGAGTGATGTGGGAAAGTGCTTGCCCATCAATCACACCTGGAAACAGGTAATTGGCCAAAATGCGCATGGCCACTGCAAGTGTGCAAAACCTAAATGATAAACTTCCAATCAAAGGAAATTCACTCTCTCTTGGCTCCAGTGTGCCTGGCTCCTGTGACTCTTGTGGCAGGGGCAAGCTCTCCTGTGCCCGCATGGCACATGGCCATGTTGGGCTCCCATTATGGACTAATAGACTTTATTTAGCTTGTATACTGAACCACAACCAGCTGCAGCATGGAAAGGAAATTCTGGACACTGGCCTTGTTACTGGCTCTGCTGACATCCCAGCTGCACCTTTTCTAGGACTGGCTTAATGGGCAGGGGACTTTGGAACCTGAGAAGTTCCCAAATAAATAATTTGTAATTCCACACAAATAAAATCTTCCATATCCCATCCTCCCATGGGAGCTTCTGAAAATGCTTGTTTCAGTGGTGCCCAAGAACCTTCACCTCACTCCCATGAGAGACAAGGGAGCTTAATGCTCCTGCATCAGAAGCATAGTCAAAATGGAATGATACTAGTAATTGTCCTGTGTCCTCTAGGAAGGCAGACATTGAGCAAAGCAACTCAGGTTGGAAAAGTAATATGAACACATAATAAACTTTTGTGTTACTAAGCCACTGAAATTTAGAAGCAGTTTGATACCTCAGCATAAGTGACCCTATCCTATATAATAAAACCCTAATATGCAAATAGACCGAATGGTGGAATGACTGGTAGCTATGAACTGACCACCAGGGGGCAGATGCTCAATGTAGGAGCTGCCCCCTGGTGGTCAGTGTGCTCCCGCAGGGAGTGCCACTCAGCCAGAAGCCGGCCTCACGGCCGGCGAGTACAGCAGAGGTGGCGGGAACCTCTGCAGCAGCACTAAGGAGCAGCGAGCAAGGCGGTAGGAAGCAGCAAGCAGGCGGGTGGTAAGGAACGAGGGTTCCTGAACTGTGAGAGGACACAGGTCGGGCTGAGGGAACCCCCCGCCCCCAGGCACAAATTTCATGCACCGGGCCTCTAGTCTATGTATATATATATATATATATATATAAGCCTAAGAGACCAGAACCACCGGAATGATCGGTTGCTATGACACGCACTGACCACCAGGGGGCAGATGCTCAATCCAGGAGCTGCCCCCTGGTGGTCAGTGCACTCCCACAGCAGAACACCGCTCAGCTGACCCATCTGCCCTGTCCCCCCACCCCCCTTTGTGACCCCACCCATGGATGAATTCATTCACCGGGCCTCTAGTCCTAATATAAACAGAAATAGGGAGTAACAGGGGAGATGCTACTTTTACAAATAACTGCAACATGGAATGTCTTATAAAAGTCTTGTAATGAACAGAAAATGGGAGAACCTATTATTGCATGGAAAAATAATAATTTGGGCAAGAGTGACAAAGATACTGGTAAAATGGTTACAGCTGACAATGTGGAAGACAGAGCATGGATGTGATGTATCTCTTGAATAATCAGTTGGAAAACAAAATATTAGTAGTGTAGATTGCTGTTGACTGCAAAGGTCAGATATTAATTTTCAGGTTTGCTAATAGAAATGAAAAGTGATAGAGAGTACCAAAGCTTGGTGATTTGAAGAGGCAGGTGTTTCTCTCACCCAATTTCTAAAATATAAAATGAAGAAACCACCCTGGCTGGTGTGGCTTAGTTGGTAGGAGCATCAACCCACACACTGGAAGGTTGCTGGTTCAATTCCTGGTCAGGGCATGTGTGCCAGGCAACTGATGGATGTTTCTCTCTCACATCTCTCTCTCTCTCTCTCTCTCTCTCTCTCTCTCTCTCTTCCCCCCTCTCTAAAAATAAATAAAAATGCCCTCAGGTGAGGATTAAAAATAAAAAGCCTTGGGCCACAAAACATTTAAATACTTTTTATTCAAAAAGTACTTTGTATAGACTAAAGACTAATAGTGTGTCTTACAGTAAATCCTTTCAAAAGAAACCAGCAAAAAAGAGGCATTATTTTTCCCATTCTAGCCTTGTGGTCTCTAGGTACCTGAGATTAAACCTAAAGGGAGGCATCCGAATGGTAAAGTAACATTTATATAAATATGAGAAGTAGATTATAAAAATTATCATGGGTATAGTTATTTCCTTGAATTTCTAACTCTAATCAAACAAGCATAAAAGCCAATGAAGTTTCAAGGAGAGTTATACTGGCCACTCTGCAATAGTCAAGAGGCTAAGAATTTTTGAGATTTACAGCTGTTGGTGCCCCCCAAAATCGACTGGCAGGAAGTAGGATGAGTATATTTTTCCCTAGCAAGCTACTAAGGCCAAAACAACAATGTAAATGAAACATCTCCCCAAAAATGGAAATGGGGATTTGGGAGAATAATGGACATGTAGGCTTTTTCCAGGGAGCGGAACTAGGGCCTCATCAGGTATCCCTCTTCTCTCACAAATACGCAAAGCATCAACCAGAGATTTTGGACTCTGAGCACAAACTCATAACTGAATAGGGATGTTTTTCTCACATGGGAATCTTGGGGATAGGTGTAGTTTATGTGGAAAACAGATTAAACTAAATATTTACTGGCTAGGAAGAAAGTTGTGATAGTTATTCAAGCTATGCTGAGTCTGGTTCTCTTCTTTTTGGATACATGATAGAAATGTATTTTCCCAGCATCTTTAATAGGTGCCTGTTCACGGGACTTCTTTTAGTCTGTGAAATGGGAGTGTATGTGATATGTGTCATGCCTGGACAGACGCTCTTACAGGAGTTCTGAGTTCCCTTGCCTCAGTGGTGATGTATATGGAAGCATATATTGAAAGGGAGCATTCATCAGAGCTTGAGGGATTCATTACCATAAACATAGGCCTTTGCAAATATGTACATAACAGTAGTATAAATTAAAGTTGTGCCCTTTGTTGTATTAATTACTGTGATTTGGTAATTTGCTCTTGTCTATCCTAGTCTAACTACAAATCTAGCTAAAATATGTGTACAGAAAATATATTATTTAATTTTCTACTTAAGAACAAAAGGTAAAAATTTAGATTCTATATAAATTGTTATTGTATAAATGGGCTAATGACCAAAGCAATAGCATGAATTATAATATTGAGCACATTAAATTGACCTTTTAGTTCAACTCATTAATTCATGTAATAAAATTGCATTAGCCAGCCTGCTTTCTCTCTGACCTTTTACTATGGATAGGGACAAAAAGAATGCACAGTTTAGGTAACAAGTAATAGAAACATATCATAATAAAAGTGTAAAGTGCTATTGTGAGGAGGCAGAGTGGTATTTATTTTTCTAATAACAAAAATAGTTACTCTGAAATTCCTAAAAAGGTGAGGTGATTAGTCAAAGAAATATATGAATAACACATAAACACAGACAACAGTGTGGTGATGGCCAGAGGGAAGCAAACTGGGGCGTGGGCAAAGGGAACATCTCTAATAATGTAAACAATAAAAATAAAGTAAAAAAAGAGAAATACCTCCTGTTACAAAACACCTGAAATCTAGGGGTGAAATATCCTAAGTACTTTATAGTCTTAAATTATATAGGTTCGCTTGCAAGAAAATAAGAAGAACCTTCAAAGTGAACCAACTGTTGCCCTAGCTGGTTTGGCTCAGTGGATAGTGCATCCGCCTGCAGACTGAACGATTCTGGGTTCAATTCCTGTCAAGGTCATGTACCTTGTTTGCAGGCTCAGTACCCAGCCCTGGTCGTTCCCCAGCCCTGGTCAGGCCGATCAGGGTGCCTGTGGGAGGCAACCAATCGATGTGTCCCTCTTACATAGACATTTCTCCCTCTGTGTGTCTCCCCCTCCCTTCCACTGTCTCTAAAAATCAATGGAAAAATACCCTCGGGTGAGTATTAACAAATAAATAAATAAAAATGTGTAAGCTTAAAATGCATAATTTCACCATGTGGCACCTAAAGTAGTCTGCCTGCATTGAATACCTAAAATGTGTGTGTATGCTGGGGGAAGGGATGCAGGGAAGAAGATAAAGCCTTGGGCTAATCAGTGATATGGAATTTTGTAACTGAGAGTGGAAATTATAAGAAATCATTCTAAGGAATATACCCCTCAAATAAAGAATAGTCTAGGGCCGTGGTTGGCAAACTGTGGCTCGCAAGCCACATACGGCTCTTTGGCCCCTTGAGTGTGGCTCTTCCACAAAATACCACGGCCTGAATGAGTCTATTTTGAAGAAGTGGCATTAGAAGAAGTTTAAGTTTAAAAAATTTGGCTCTCAAAAGAAATTTCAATTGTTGTACTGTTGATATTTGGCTCTGTTGACTAATGAGTTTGCCGACCACTGGTCTAGGCCCTAGACTCTAGGGGAAGGAAACTTGCCGTCTGCCCTGATTCCATGTGGGAAAACAAAATTAGCCTGAGAATGTTAGAGTAGGTGAGTAGGTAGATAAAAGCAGGGCAAAATTGACGAAAGACCACGCATGTATAAACAGGGGGAAGAAGGGATAGAGAGCTAAAAACAGCCATCAAAGTTGGACAAAACAGGAAGGAGGGAATGCAGTCAAATTACTCACAACACCAAGAAAGCAAATGTTGCAAAACACCTGGGAACAAACAAATTCCAGCAAGCCCATCAGCTAAGGTACACGTGGTACAATAAGATTAAGACAAAACCAGGAGGGGCAGCAATAAGGTAAAAAGCCAGGAACTAGACCCATTTGGAGCACTAGAAACACACCGGAGCTACCTGTCTGAGTGTCCCTCAGATGTGCTTTTGCTTGGAATAAATCTTTGTCTCTTAATGCAATTTTCCATCTCTCGTGTTGAATTCTTTCCTCCAAGACGCAAGAACCCGATCTTGCTGATCACCAGTGCTGCTGACTAGAAGTCA
Organism: Ia io; assembly: GCA_025583905.1. NCBI lineage: Eukaryota > Metazoa > Chordata > Mammalia > Chiroptera > Vespertilionidae > Ia > Ia io. The sequence continues at coordinate 56,016,560 of JAJQQW010000003.1, forward strand.
TGTCCTTGAACACACAGGTCCATTCATAATCTTATGACTGAGCAAGTAGCATATGTGCTAGTGATGAGGTTTATGTACCTGGCAGAAGGGGTCACAGAAATGCTTCTAAATAAAATACTAAGCAACTTGTGATACACGAATTAATTTGAGTAAAAGTCAATAGCACAAATCTACACATGCAAAAATAAATAAAATAAATAACAAACAACAGTTATAGATATCCAAGGAATAAAATGTGTATGTTTATATTTAAATTTATAAAAGAATAAAATAAAAGAGCCTCTGTTAGAGAAACACATGTTACAGGGTAAGTATAGAGAGAAGAATGATAAACTTCCATAATTTTCACTAAAATAATGTGACAAATACAAGTTCCTATACCACAGAATGAAGGACTAATTGTTTTATGCAAAAATTACAATGAGAGCAAGAGATAGTGAATCTGAATAATGATGGTTTGCCGAAGTGATGCCTCATTCAATTTGTGTTCTTGTTAAAAATACCAAGAGAATAGATTCTTATGTTTCCATATACACAATCACAACAAAATCTAAACTTAGTGGTGATATTTTTAAGATTTTATTATTGATCTTCACATTTTAATTATGGCAAGATATAGTTCATATATTAAGAAAACTATTTTCTTCTGCATAGCTTATCAATGGGGAAATAGCTTTAAAATAACTTACTTAGGGTTATTGTAAATAATTAAAACACAGAAACCACCAAAAGAAAACAAGTTAGTGTTTCAGTGGCTGTGCATGTGCCTAGATCACCACTTCATCGCCAAGTTCGGAGGTGCTAATACCATGTCTCAGGAAGCGACAGCAGAAATAAAACTTATTTAGTTTCTCGTCTTCCTCAGATGCAGCCTCCATCTTATATGCATTGAGTGATGCTCTAGTGTTTACAAATATGTTGTCATAGAGGGCTCCAGATATGCTGGGTTTAATTTGGCTGGGTTCACTCGTACTGGGGTATACTGACTGCTAAGCAAAATATGTTTCTTTTTGTGGGCTACAAGCAAAATGGAAAAGCTGTGTGGCCTCTCTATGTAGGGAAATGACACATGGGCCCTGTGATTGTAAGCTCTAAGAGCAGATGCTGTTGTTTCCAATCCACAGCTCCTTCCGTAGTCCCTTTTCCATCGTCCAGCTCTGTTAATGTTCAATGATAGCAACTCAGATTTCCTTCTTCTCAAAGAACTGAATATGGCCAAATGGGAGCTACTTTACTCAGGTCTCCTCTAATGTCAAACGGGCACAAGGACACCAAAGACCAGGTCAGGCCAGTCTCTTGCCTGTAGGTGGGAAAAGTGTTCCCATTTGTGCTACAGGATTTATCTGTTTGCACAGCCAAGAACGTAGTCTGCTTAGCCTTTTTCTTTTATCATTTCCCGCGTCCTCAATTCCCCTTCCCATGAAAGCATTCCCCAAAAACTCTTGAACAAAAATTTCCAACCTCAGGAGCTGCTCCTAGAGAACAGCTGGCCTAAGTCAGAAATTCTCCTTTTTTCAAAAGTAGGCAGTCCCACTCAACATTATTACTTTTCATTAAAAGTTCTTCCAGCCCTGACCAATGTGGCTCAGTTGGCTGGGTGTCATCCCGTGCACCAAAAGGAGGCAGGTTTGATTCCCCTTCAGAGCGCAGGCCCAGGTTTCGGGCTGGATCCCTGGTAGGAAACGTGCAGGAAGCAGCTGATCCATGTATCGCTCTCACATGGATGTTTTTCTCTCCATCACTTCCTCTCTGACATCAATTTAAATAAAAAAAGGAAAAGAAAAAAGTGTCCTTCCTGCCAACCAGGCCAGAGCTTTCTGGGTTTAAGCTATTTGCATTTTCTTACTCATCCCCTTGCATAAGAAGTTAGATTTTTTTTTTCCAGATTGTCATCACTTCCTTTAGGGAAGTAAGAGTAGACATTGGTGCACAATGGTCCAGACCATGAGTCAATATTATAAGAATAATGAATTTTACCAGGTTTTCCTAATTTAAAATACTGGTACTCTCATTGCACATCTTTTCACAAACATTGCAATGTTGGGGCATAGGAACCAAAACATACTTATCTTACCTTAATTCAGTTTGGGGATTCCCTTCAGCTACTTTAAATATATGAAACAATTTATTGATAAAAAAGAAACATTGATTTTCAAACAGTATTATGCTTCTGGTTTTATAATAATACATTATAAAAAGTATCTATAATATTATTTTACTACTACTGGAAACATAAATTATTTCAGAAATAGAAATATAAAATATTTGATTCTTGCATGGATTCATTTCATACATATAGGGCTGATTAAGTTATTTAAAAATATCATTTAAGCCTGCCAGTATGGCTCAGTGGTTGAGCATTGATCCATGAACCATAAAGTCATGGTTCAATCCCCAATCAGGGTACATGCTCAGGTTGTGTGGCTTGATCCCCAATAAGGGACATGCAGGAGGCAGATGATAGATTATGTTTTTCTCTCATTGATGTTTCTATCTCTCTATCCCTCTCCCTCCATTTCTCTCTAAAAATCAATAAAAATATATTTTTAAAATAATTTCAGGGCTGATCTCATATTTTATAAAGTCCATGTACTTCATGTAAAGTTTAGGGACTCAAGAAATGATTAACATCCCCCACACACCCCAACACACAGAGACGCTTGGGTGGGTTTTTATATTGTAAACTCTTTGAGTTCTTATGCTTTTGGAAAGTTGTTTGTAAGGGTTCCATTACCATCCCAAATTATAACTTGTACACTTGAGCCCTATTTCTTGCTCTGCTGGTTACCACATTTATAAACTTAGACAGATTATTGCCCTCTGAATATACTTTTCTATAGCAGGGATAATAACTATTCCACCATCACACTCATATTGTGTTAATATAAAGAGAGCTTGGAAATGGCTTACAGTATAGAAGTACAAGAAAATATTTTAATAATTATAAAAGGCAATAGCAGTTTCAAAAATAGGTTTTCGCCTTCCCCTGGATTGCCTGAATTCCTCTAGAAAGCATTACTAAATGCTCATAATACAGGTACTTAAGTTTTATGTATGTCTTGTGGTAACCACAAAGCAATAACCTATATTCACAGGGTCTATACAAAGTTATTCTGTGTTCCTGTCCTGAATTAAAGGAGAACTTTGGTAATATGTGGAGCTCGCGATGCCCTGCAAATAAAAGGGGTGAATGTCCTTGAATTCCTTGTGGCCAGAACCACTTAGGATCCACCCTCCCCGCCGACTTCCACATGGAACAGTACATCTAGAAAAGGAAAGTGATGGAATCCACCTCATAAATCCAAAGACAACCTTGGAGAAGCACCTCATCCTGTGGTTGCTATTGGAAACCCAACTGATGTCAGCAGCATGTTCTCCAGGAAAACTGGCCAGCAAGCTATACTGAAGTTGGCTGCTGCCACTGGAGTGTCTCCCACTGCTGGTTGCATCACTCCAGGAACTTTCACTAACCAGATCCAGGCAGCCTTCTGGGAGCCCCAATTTCTTTATTTTTTATTTTTATTTTATTGTTTAAAGTATTACAAATAGGAGTACATATATCTCCTTTTTTTTTTTTTTTTCCCCATTGACCTTCCCCCAGCCTCCCCTAACCCCAGGCACATGCCCTCACCCCACCCCTGCCCATTGTGTTGTGATTATATGCATGGATACAAGTCCTTCCTTCGATCTCTTTCTCCCCCGCCCCAACACTCCCCAGCCTTCCCGCTGTAATTTGACAGTCTGTTCAATGCTTCACTGCCTCTGTATCTATCTTTTTGTTCATCAGGTTATAATGTTCTTTATTTTCCATAAATGAGTGAGATCATGTGGTATTTTTCTTTCATTGCCTGGCTTATTTCACTTAGCATAATGCTCTCCAGTTCCATCCATGCTGTTGCAAATGGTAAGAATTCCTTCTTTTTTATAGCAGGGTAGTATTCCATTGTGTAGATGTACCACAGTTTCTTAATCCACTCATCTGCTGATGGGCACTTAGGCTGTTTCCAAATCTTAGCTATTGTAAATTGTGCAGCTATGAACATAGGGGTGCATATATCCTTTCTGATTGATGTTTCTAGTTTCTTGGAATATATTCCTAGAAGTGGGATCATTGGGTCAAATGGGAGTTCCATTTTTAGTTTTTTGAGAAAACTCCGTACTGTTCTCCACAGTAGCTGCACCAGTCTGCATTTCCACCAGCAGTGCATGAGGGTTCCTTTTTCTCCGCATCCTCGCCAACACTTGTTGTTTGTTGATTTGTTGATGATAGCCATTCTGACAGGTGTGAGATGGTACCGCATTGTCATTTTGATTTGCATCTCTCGGATAATTAGTGACTTTGAGCATGTTTTCATATGTCTCTTGGCCTTCCTTCTGTCTTCTATCGAAAAGTATCTATTTAGGTCTCTTGCCATTTTTTTAATGGATCCTTTATCTTCCTAATGTTAGGTTGTATGAGTACCCTGTAAATGTTGGAGATTAAAGCTTTATCCGTGAAAACATTGGCAAATATGTTCTCCCATACAGTGGGCTTTCTTGTTGTTTTATTGATGGTTTTTTTGCTGTGCATAAGCTTTTTATTTTGATGTAGTACCATTTGTTTATTTTCTCTTTAGTTTCCATTGCCCTAGGAGCAGTATCAGTGAAGAAATTGCTTAGGCATATTTCAGAGATTTCGTTGCCTGTAGGTTCCTCTAGTATTTTTATGGTTTCCTGTCTTATGTTTAAGTCCTTTATCCATTTTGAGTTTATTTTTGTGTATGGTATAAGTTGGTGGTTTAGTTTCATTTTTTTGCATGTATCTGTCCAATTTTCCCAACACCATTTATTGAAGAGACTGTCTTGACTCCATTGTATGTTCATGCCTCCTTTGTCAAATATTAATTGAGCATAGTGGTTTAGGTTGGTTTCTGGGTTCTCTATTCGATTGGTCTATATGTCTGTTCTTGTATCAGTATGAGGCTGTTTTGAGAACAGTGGCTTTGTAATAAAGCTTGAAATCTGGTATTGAGATCCTATCTACTTTGTTCTTCTTTCTCAGGATTGCTGTGGCTATTCGGGGTCTTTTTTTTTATTCCAGATGAATTTTTGGAGAGTTCTTTCTAGGTCTGTGAAATATGCCATTGGTATTTAATGGGGAGAGCATTCAATCTGTAGATTGCTTTGGGTAGTATGGACATTTTCATGATGTTGATTCTACCAATCCATTGACATGGTATGTTCTTCCATCTGTTTATGTCTTCCTTTATCTCTTTTTTCAGTGTCCTGTAGTTTTCAGCGTATAGGTCTTTTACCTCCTTAGTTAAGTTTCTTCCTAAGTATCTTAATATTTTTGGTGCGATGGTAAATGGGATTGTTTTTTTAGTCTCTCTTTCTGTAAGTTCACTATTGGTGTATAGAAATGCCATAGATTTCTTGGCATTAATTTTGTATCCTGCTACATTGCCGAATTCATTTATTAAGTCTAATAATTTTTTGATGGAGTCTTTAGGGTTTTTTTATGTACAATATCATGTCATCTGCGAATAAGAACAGTTTTACTTCTTCTTTTCCAATTTGGATGCCTTTTATTTCTTCTTCTTGTCTATTCTCAATGACTAATACTTCCAGTACTATGTCAAACAGAAGTGGTGAGAGTGGACATCCCTGTCTTGTTCCTGTTCTTAGGGGAAATGGTTTTAGTTTTTGCCCATTGAGTATGATGTTGGCTGTGGGTTTGTCATATATGGCTTTTATTATGTTGAGGTATGATCCTTCTATTCCCATCTTGCTAAGAGTTTTTATCAAGAAAGGGTGTTGGATTTTGTCAAATGCTTTTTCTGCATCAATTGATATGACTATGTGGTTTTTATCTCTCAATTTGTTTATGTGATGTATCACGTTTATTGATTTCCGGATATTGTACCATCCTTGCATCCCTGGGATAAATCCTACTTGGTCATGGTATATGATCTTTCTGATGTACTGCTGGATCCGATTTGCTAGAATTTTGTTGAGAACTTTGGCATCTGTGTTCATGAGGGATATTGGCCTGTAATCCTCTTTCATTGTGTTGTCTTTATCTGATTTTGTGATTAAGATGGTGCTGGCTTCATAGAATGAGCTTGGAAGTGTTTCATCCTCTTGAATTTTTTGGAATAGTCTGAGGAGGATAGGTTTTAGTTCTTCCTTGAATGTTAGGTAGAACTCCCCTGTGAAGCCGTCTGGCCCCAGGCTTTTGTTTGCTGGAATTTTTTGATGACTGCTTCAATTTCTTCCACAGTTATTGGCCTATTGAGATTTTTAGATTCTTCCTGATTGAGTTTTGGAAGGTTGTATTTTTCTTGGAATATGTTCATTTCCTCTAGTTTGTCCAGTTTGTTGGAATAGAGTTGTTCATAGGATTTTTTAAAAATCCTTTGTATTTCTGTGGGGTCTGTTGTTATTTCTCCTCTTCCATTTCTGATTTTGTTTATTTTGGTCCTCTCTCTTTGCTTCTTGGTGAGCCTGGCTAGAGGTTCATCAATCTTGTTTATCCTTTCAAAGAACCAACTCTTGGTTTTGTTGATCTTCTGTATTGTTTCTTTGGTCTTTAAGTCATTTATCTCCGCTCTGATCTTTATTATTTCCTTCCTTTTGCTTACACTGGGCCTTTCTTGTTTCTCTCTTTCTAACTCTTTGAGTTGTAGGATTAGGTAATTTATTACCATAGTTTCTTGTTTTTTTGTAGTAGGCTTGTAGAGCTATGAACTTCCCTCTCAAAACTGCTTTCAATGTGTCCCATAGATTTTGGATTGTTGTGTTTTCATTGTCGTTTGTTGCCATGATGTTTTTTATTTCTTCTTTGCTCTCTCTGTTAACCCAGTCATTGTTTAATTGCATGCTATTTAGTCTCCAGGTGTTTGATTTTTTTATTTTTTTATTTTTGGATTGTTTATATTGCATTTGATTTCCAGTTTTATGCCATTGTAATCTGAGTAGATGCTTGATATGATTTCTATCTTCTTATATTTGAAGATACTTTGCCTGTGATGCAATATATGGTCTCTTTGAAAATGACCCATGTGCACTTGAGAAGAATGTATATTCTGTGGCTTTGGGGTTAAATATGAAGATGTGAATTAATTCCATTTGATCTATTGAGTCATTTAGGATTGATGTTTCTTTGCTGATTTTTTGTTTAGAGGATTTGTCCAATGGTGATAGTGGGGTATTAAAGTCCCCTACTATGATTGTATTGCTGTCAATCTCTCCCTTGATATCCTCTAGTAGTTTTTTTATGTATTTGGGTGCTCCTGTATTGGGTGCATATATGTTTACCACAGTTATTTCTTCTTGTTGGATTGCTCCCATCAGTATTATGAAGTGACCTTCCCTATCTCTTTTTATGTCCTTCACTTTGAGATCTAATTTGTCAGATGTAAGTATTGCTACCCCAGCTTTTTTTTCATTTCCATTATTCACCTGAAAAAACTTTTTCCATCTCTTCACCATCAGTCTGTGTGGGTCTTTTTTTCTGAGGTGGGTTTCCTGAAGACAGAGATATATGGGTCATGTTTTCTTATCCACTCAATTACCCTGTATCTTTTGATTGGGGCATTTAAACCATTTACACGCAAAGTTATTATTGATAGGTACTTGTTTGTCACCATTTTTATTCTTTACCCCTGTGTTCCTTCTTTGCTTCCTATTTCTTCTTTTTACAGGAGACCCTTTAGTATTTCTTGCATTGCTTGTTTGGTGGTAATAAACTTCCTTAGTCCTTTTTTGTCTGTGAAGCTCCTGATTTCACCCTCAATTTTGATTGATAGCCTTGCTGGGTCCAGTATTCTTGGATTCAGACCATTCCTTTGTGTGACTTTGTATATTTCATTCCATCCCCTTCTTGCCTGATGTGTTTCTGTTGAGAAATCAGTCGCTAGTCTGATGGGGGATCCTTTGTAGGTAACTTTCTGTCTCTCTCTGGCTGCTTTTAAGATTCTTACTTTGTCGTTGGTGTTTGCCAATTTAATTATAATGTGTCTTGGCATCGGTCTTTTGGGGTTCATTTTGCTTGGGACTCTGTGAGCTTCTTGGATTTGTATGACTTTTTTCTTCCCTATATCAGGGAAGTTTTCTGTCATTATTTCTTCAAACAGGTTTTCTATTCCTTGCTCAGTTTCCTCTCCTTCTTGCACTCCTATTATGTGAATGTTGTTTCGTTTCTTGTTGTCCCAAAGTTCCCTTAGGCTCTCCTCCTGTTTTTTAATTTTTTTTTTCCAGATACTGCTCTGCTTGGGTATTTTTCTTATCTTGTCTTCTAGCTCACTGATTTGGTCCTCTGCTTCTTCTAGTCTACTGTTGATGCTTTTTGTAAGTTCTTTATAGCAATGATGTCATTTTTCATTTCCTCTTGGTTCTTACTCATATTGTTGAATTTGTCTTCCATTCTTTTCAGCCACCTTATGACCATTTCTCTGAATTCTTTCTCTGACAGGTTACTTTCCTCCATTTCATTTACTTCCTTTTCTGGTGATGCCTCCTTTTCTTGCATATGCAGGCTATTTCTTTGTCTCCCCATGATCTCTCTTCTCTGGGTGTCTGATTATGTAGTTCTCTCTCTCCTTTTCCTAGGTGAAATCTGACCTTTCTGTGAGAAGGTTCAGAGCTCCTATGAGTCAGCGTTTTCGTGTTTCTTGGGGGTCTGGTGTTCCTGGGTTCACAGCTGTTCCCTGGGTGGTGTTGTTGTAGATTCCCAGGATTTTTAGACTTCCGATAACAGCCACTCTCCCCTTTAAGATGGTGTGGTCTCCACATCAGAGCCAGTTGCTCTGGGAGGGATTTCAGCAGCAGTGGAGGCTGCCCGGTCAGGGGAACCCCATCTGGCAATCCCCAACAGTCCCTTAGAGTATAGCTGCCCTCAACTCACAAACAAACACTCCCCATGTGAACACACATTCTCCCTTTGTTCTCTCACTCATGCACTATCTTGCTGTCTACCTTCCTGTTGGCAGCCATCTTCAACTTTCTGGGAGCCCCAATTTCTGATGATTACTGACCTCTGGGCTGACCACCAGCCTCTCACAGACGTGTCTCATGTTAACCTGCCTACCACTGCTCTGTGAATCAAAATTATACCTACATTTTTTTGTCAGATATGCAAAACATTTTCTTTTCGGTGTGCTACAGAATTGTAGGAATTAGTTTATATTTGCCATTAGATGAAAAAGATTGAAAATCACTGACCTATAATATTTATAGTTCATGACAGAGCATTCACACTGGATGGCTATTATTATGTTGACTGTTGTCATTTATTTATTTGACAATCTAAGGGAAGAGAGTTTAGTGTCTCTGAGTAAATAGTCAGATATTGAATATTTTTAAATTTCTTTCAACACACCTGTGAAAATTGCTGTCCTAGAATAAACTCTGTTTAGAAAAGCAATATCAACTCTAAAGATCATATGAATAAAATATTTTTTTGTTATGTGTGTGGCCTGAGCTTTCTTATTACTTTTGGAGATTACACTCTGTCCTTAATAAAGGATGTCCTAAAAGTTCACAACTCTCTGTTTAGTATTCTCCTATCTAAAGTGAAATTATTTTAGACCACTGTCCTTTTTTGAAATTTCTGATTTAAAAAAAAGGAGATGTGAACTAAGTAAGCATTTGATACACAAAGATAACTAAGTCCTTAGCTATAAGTAGAAACATATTACATGTAAACCAATTAATCAAGTAGTGAATCACCTGCAAAATGATGTTTGAACTTAAATACCTCACTGACCCCCAGAAGTTAAAGGATGAACATTTCTTTCTTATATCTTTCAATTTTTAAAAGATAATCTTAAGTGTGGATTATATTAGAAATCACTACTTTACTAGTAAGTTTCCACATAGGGGCATGGAAGATGAAGGAATAAGAAAGGCTCCAGTAACTTGAAATTTTCTCCAATAACTTTATATATCCTTAAAAGCATTTAAGAGAAAATCTGAGTGCATCAAAAATTCTTTATTATACTAAAAAATGGAAGAGACAACTAGAACTCCAGGAGAAATTTAAGTGAAATTCCAAGACTTGCCACGACCATAAAAATATTTTTTATATGAAGATTGTGCTACTGGAAATCAAAACAAAATACACACATATGGATTTTAAGAAAAAACTATTCAGCCCGGCCTATGAACCCAGAGGTCACAGTTTGATTCCCAGTCAGGGCATATGCCTGGGTTGCAGGCTCAATCCCCAGTGTGGGGTATGCAGGAGGCAGCTGATCAATGATTCTCTCTCATCTTTGATGTTTCTATCTCTTTCTCCCTGTCCCTTTGTCTCTAAAATTAATAAAAATATGTTAAAAAATGAATCATTATTAAAAAAATAAAATCCTGTTTAAATATATACTTGAAAATTAAATAGTTGTATTCTTAGATTCATTTTTGAGTCTGCTTTGTTCAGAAATGAATTGAGTAAAATAGCAGTGCAAATAATTATTATTTTAATGTGTATTGAATTGTGTTCTTTTATATTATCAAAGCAACCATCATCGTTTAGGATAATTCATTTGTAAACTCTTGACAGGAAAATATGCTACTTGATCCAATTTTTAATGTGTTTTAAGGTTATACATTGTAAGGTTTCTGTTATAAAGTTATTTACCAGTATTTCATTTAACTTCACGTTTTGGAACTTTACATCGTCTATTTAGTACATAATTAGATTCTATTGTTTCATAACATTTATTATTCATCTTCAAAACAATTATATTGATACCTGGCTAAATATAATCTTCATTTTATGAGGAGAAAGCTATGGCTTTGAGAGTGTAAACTTAATATCCTGATTTTCAAAAAGTAAAATTACCACCAAAGCAAACCCCAAAGAACATTGGACTGTGCTCCAAAGAGAACATGTGGCTCTTCATAGACATTTATCTATTCACACAGTAGACATGATTAAGAAAAAAAATGATATGCCATCAAATAGCCTTCATTTGTGTAAATATAAAATGTAACTACTTTAGAATTAAACACATCTGAGTAAGAAAATAGAGGTTATTTCTTATAAATCTTTTTAAACCTTTATTGTTCTCAGTGCCTGAATTGAATTTTGATGTGAACTCTTGCCTTTTGTTAACTGAACCACTTCTTATTAGCATTCTGATTGCATCAACCACACACACTGGATCTGTTTTTTGTACTTATTTCCGTATAGACTTCATTTAAAATTCTGATCTAACTTATACTATCTCAAAGGAGTTTCCAAAATATGACATTTAGACTTTTAAAATCAAAGTTGCATTCTTTTTATTGCTGTAACCATATTGGATATATGTATGCCTCTTGTCTTTCAAGCCTGAAATTAATTTATTAAAATGTGCATTTTAACTAAGATAAGCATTGAGTCCCAAAAAGAGTTTGCTTTAGGGAAGAATAACTGAGCCATGGACATTGCTTTTAATCTTTAATAGAATGCAGATCATGCTTAATTTAAAAAGCAAAGCCTTTATTTCATAAATTGAATTAAAAGGTGATTGAGAATAATTATAACTGGTTAAAATTAGGTCACTTAGAAATGTCAAATCTAAGTATCTATCCTGAAGGACTGTAATGCTTTTATTTAATTTTGAATAGGAAATATTTTTATTTATTTTAATCATCCAATGTTTTGGTCTCATTCTTGAAAACCAGAATTGATTGGCATGAATAATTCAACTTTGTCTTTCTTTATTAAAAACAAGATTCTGAAATTTTTATTATTGGATTAACTAGTGGCCTGGTGCATGAAATTCATGCAAGGGCGGGTCTCCTCAGCCCAGCCTGCACCCTCTCCAATCGGGGACCCCTTGGGTGATGTCCGACTGCCGGTTTAGGCCCAATCCTTGTGGGATCAGCAGTCGGACATCCCTCTCGCAATCTGGGACCACTGGCTCCTAACTGCTCACCTGTCTGCCTGCCTGATCATCCCTAACTGCTTCTGCATGCCTTCCCGATTGCCCCTAACCTCTCTGCCTGCCTGCCTGATCGCCCCTAACTGCCCTCCTCTGCCAGCCTGATCTCGCCCCCAAATGCTCTTCCTTGCTGGCCTGATCTTGCTTCCAACTGCCTCTGCCTGCCTGATTACCCCTAACTTCCCTCCCCTATTGGCCTGTTCTCACCCCCAACTGCCCTCCCCTGCTGGCCTGGTTGCCCCCAACTGCTCTCCCCTGCCAGCCTGATCGCCCCTAACTTCCTCTGCCTGCCTGATTGCCCCCAACTGCCTTTAAACCCCTCCTCAGCCCCCACCCTAGGTAATCTTGGCCAAATAAAATGAGTTGGAAAGTTTGTGCAGGGTTGGGATATCCTTTCTGCCCTAAATGTTTGATAGGATGATCCTAATTTCTTTTTTGGGAAGAACTTTAATTATTAATTCAATTTTATTACTTGGTATAAGTCTACTTATATATTCTATTTGTTCTTGATTTAATTTTGGAAATTTCTGTCTAGAAACATATTGATTTCATCTAATTTGTCTTATTGGCATAAGGCTGTTCATAACATTTCCTTATATTTATTTTAATACATGTAGAGTATAAAGAGATGTTCCACTTTAATTCCTATGAACTGAATTTTAATAGCCTTATAGATTGAATATATGTCTCCCCCAATTTGCTATTAGAAAAATTTAGAATCAATGCATTATATGAAAATAAGCTACTTTTATATCAGATGTGAACATAAAGTTTTCTATCTTCAAATAATTCAAGGAAGGTTTCTCCTCTTTATTTTTCCTCTTTTTCTGTATTTCTAGAAAAATACTAACAACCTATTTACTAATTCATTTTCACTTAAAATTTCATTCCACTGAAAATAAGTTAAGTGAATGATAAGAAAAAATAAAATAATCTGATCTTTAAGAGTTTCTTACTAGAGAAAGTATTCTCACTATTTTTAATTGCCACTATGATTTTAATAATTCACACTCAATCCTTAACATCCCCCTACTGTTCCATATGATAATATTTAATCTATAGCATATGACATATTCTGATATGTGATATAAGATGATGTTTCTCAAGCTGCAGATTCTTAAGAAACTTCGTGTCCACGTAGATTTCAACTTTTGCTCAGTACTTTTAGGTGATTCTGGTGTCAGTGGTTTTGAATAAACTCAGAGAATACTGTTCTAAGAGAACATATAACACTGATGTCTATGCAAATCAACTCAGTTTTTACTTTTAATATTCTCCCAGAATAAAAACTGTCTATTAACCCATACTTTGCACCATAGCAAATGTTTGCTATTTACTATTTGATATAACATTAAAATCTGGTTAAATTTTAATTTTAGCTTTATATATGTCAAGCAGTTTACAATTATATAATTTTTGAAATAGTAATGGCATTTTATAAAAAATAAACAAGTTTCCAATGTGATCTGATCTTTAAAAAACTACAATAGAAGAATATAATTTTCAAGATAAAAAGGCTTGCCTGTCTTGATATATGCATTTTTCTTCATGTGTAAACTTTACTGACTGTCATATACTCATACACTGCAAAGCAAGCTTTGTTTAATTCAATATTTGTCTCATATTATTCACAAATATGTGTTTAGTGTTAAATTGTCATTTCTATAAGTTGATGTTCAAAAATTACTAGTATATTTCTGTTTTGCATATTTTTAGCTTGATCTTGGAACAGAGGATATATGTAAATTTATTGTAACATTTCTCAGTAAAGATTAAGAATATGAGATAGAATGTTTTAGTGACTTTTACATATTCACCTTTGCCAAGCCTCAGAGTTGTAATCAAATAAAAATAAATCTTATACCTATGTCCTAAATCAGTACATTATATACAAACCCCAACTCTATTTTTCCATGTTGAGTCACTAATTCTCCTCCTACTGCACACTCCTTTTTGCCTCCATTTATAGACCCAGGTGTGGTTAACTTATTTTTAGTTTTACTGAATTTAAATATTTAATAACCATCTGCATTACTTCTTAGTTAAAATCAAATTTTTATTTCCTGAATGCCTGTACTGCTACAAAAGAAATATAACTAAAGAGCCAGATCACGCATAGAACAGCAAATAAGGAAGCATAAAATAGATTTCATCACAAGAAAATATTAACACATATTGACAAATAACTTTTCACATTGTAATACTCTTTTGCACATTGTAATACTCTTAATATCACAGCAGTTTTCTTATTTAATGCAGTACAGATCACCGTCATTCCATTATTCAAAATAGGTAATTTCCCACATCTTCCAGCAGATGGCAGCACAGTGTCACTATTTGAATCTCACTTTACAATTTAAAATAGCCAACTCTAAATTCTTGTGAAAACACAAGAACACAGACCATTTTAGAAACATTTTTTTTGTTGGGTGTAAAGCATCTTTCTTCACAAATAAAAATATTAGTTATAACAAAATTTTATATTCACTTTAGATGGTAAATTTTATTTCAGTGTAGGAAGAATCAAATTCAAAATTGTAGTTAGTTACCCCTCAAATTATAACTTTTCCCGGAGTCATTTCAGTACAAGAATGAGGTTATTTGTTTAATAAATTTAAAGTAAAACAAACATGCTTTAAAAATACATTGGCCTGAACTAGTGAGAGAGATTATTTATTGTATATAATGTTTAAAAATATGTGCATATTTATAAAGAATAATACCTAACATTAGAATTCTTTCTAGAATGCCTAACTCTGAACAGCATAAGGCAAAGAATTTCTCCTCATCCAAACTAGCTTTTCTCTTCTTTTTTCTAGCTTACTGACATCACTGTCCAACTGATTTTATCAATTCAGTAAACTTAATTTTTTCAAGCTGGCTATCTCCCTTTACCTTATTCCACACATCAGCTCTTGTTCTGTCTTAACAATTCTACCACTTAAATATTTATGGGATCTGTTCAATTCTTTCAATCCCTCTGTCACATCCCTGGTCTGAGTCACCATATCACCTAGATAACCTCACCAGCCTCAGGATTTCACTGTTAGTATGTGTCAGTGTGAGAGAAACTTCTAAAATATAAATTGTGTCATACCATTTTTGTTTTAGAATCTATTTAAAGGTTTAGTGTTGTTCTTGGGGTATATTTAAAAATATTCAAAGAACAAAGTAAGGGGGTTTTGTTAGGTGTTTGAGATTAAGTAATGAATAAAAGAAAAATTGAACCCAACAATAGAGTTTACGTGATTTAGGCAAAATAAATAAGAAATAAATATAACATTAATGTTATGATTGACAATGTTGGAGAAATTCAGAGTATTATAAGAGCATAAAATAAAAGGTATCGAAAATATTTTCTCTGAGACATGACACTTATGTTGAGGAAAATGATGAGATAAAGGTGGGAGAGAATTAAAAATGGGAAAATATTTGCCCTAACCGGTTTGGCCCAGTGGATAGAGCATCAGCCTGCAGACTGAAAGTTTCCAGGTTTGATTCCGGTCAAGGGCATGTACCTTGGTTGCCGGCACATCCCCAGGAGGAGGTGTACAGGAGGCAGTTGATAGATGTTTCTCTCCCATTGATGTTTCTAACTCTCTATCCCTTTCCCTTCCTCTCTGTAAAATATCAATAAAATATATTTTTAAAAATTAATTTAAAAAAATGGGAAAGTAGGATATTTGGGGACCATAGTGTATGTAGTCTGGGGAGTACATTCTTCTGTGAAGCTTTTTGAGATAATATTTGCATTTCATAGATACTGAAGAATTCATGACTGGGGAAGTCCCTAATTAGATTTGTATTTTAGAAACTCAAATTGTATGACAAGAATGATTCATGACCAAGAGTGAGGAGAATAAAAGAGAAAGCAGGGGAATTAGTGAATATTCTAATTATCTGAGAAAATAGTTTTTTAAAGCCTTATTTGATCTCTTGTCTCATTATTGTTCTGTTCAGATTCTCTATTGCTTTATGATTCAGTCCTGGTAAGTTGTACCTAGGTATGTAGATATGTGTCTAGGAATTTGTCCATTTCCTCTATAATTTTTGGGCATATAATTGTTCATAGTAGTTTCCTATGATGCCTTGATTTACAGTGGTATCAGTTGTGATGTCTCCATTTTTTTTGTACTTTTTGTTTTCTCTGTGCTTCATAAAGAATATGTGAAGAGATCAACCAAGGAACTTGTATATATATATGCATGACCCCTGAACACAGACAACAGGGTGGTGAAGACCGGGGGTGGAGTGGGGTGGGCTAGAAGGGGCCAATGGGAAAAAAGGGGACATATGTAATACTTTCAGCAATAAAGGTTTTTAAAAATCACACCTACACTGTACAGTTAAAAATGAAAAATAAAAAAAAGTATGTAAAAATTTTTGATACTTGCTATTTTAGCCTCTTTTAATATCCAATATGGCGCTTGGCATAGGCTTCACAAACATACATACCATAGACTCTTATTAGTATCTAATAAAGTGAGGAATCAAGGCCAACAATGGGGCAGCAGCAACTATAATCAGTTGCTATAGCTGCAGTTGTAGCTGCTTGAGTGACAGCACCAATGCCCTATATTTGTGGAGTCAGTGATATAATCTGTACTGCCTATCACAGTGGAAAGAAGAAGGAAAATAATCCTAAAAGAACCTCAGAGTGGAACTAAAGGTCCAATATCTTGTGGACCTTTTATATGCTCCAGGTGATTTCTATCAGCCGGCACCTGGAACCCTGATAATGAAGGTCCTTTTACCTTGGGTTTTTAGAAAGGCTACCTTCCTACACAGCTTTGGCAATAGAACACACATGCTCAGGGATTATAGCACCCAGGCGCAGCCCTCAACAATGATGCTAATCCCATGAGTAGGGTGCAATGGACATAGGCATTTTCACACTTTCCCAGTGATTCTCTTACAGGTTAAGTCTGGTTAGCACTTCATGGTAGCTGCCTTAATACCACTCTTATTCTTAATAATTATTCCTTCCCTTATTCATTTATTCTTCTTTAATAATTTTATTTTACAACTAAAAATATTCACTTAAATTCTGGACTCTGAGTGTGCTTCTTGGTTAATGAATATTAACACACTGGATTAATACGTATGGTGCTAAGTCAAATGATATACCTTAAAAAATACACGCTCAGCCACTTTATACAGGCAAGACCAACAAAGACTCAGATCCCTTAAGAATGAAGATATGGGTTCTCTCACAAAGCACAAACTCTTAAAGAGTTGAGTTGCTGGCTGAAGTTCCAGGATGCATGGCATGAACAGTGAAAGGGAGAAAATAAAAACCAACTATGATCTACTGACAAGCTGGAAAATGAGTACTCTAGCAACTACTCATATTTCCTTCCTTGCTCTGGCATATGCATATGTATATCATGTAAATAATCTTTCTATACATTTTTTCCTACTATTGAATAAAGGTGTGTGTTCTTGGTAATATCAAAACAAGAATTTTGACAAGTTAAGATATTAATGTGCATGACCAAATATTATAGTCTTATATTTGTACATAATAATTCATAATAATTTGGTTGAAGATTTTTGATGGAAAGGTTAAAATGTATTTGATTATACAAGATATAATTATGTTATTTTAAGAATGCAAATACTTTTCTAGTATTTATTTTAGAAGGAAAAGTAAGGGCACACATGATTATATAGGTATTAGACAACCCAAAGTGGTGATGTTGAATATTATCTTTTCATCCTCAGTATATTATGCCACATATACATATGTTTGGGAAATGTTTCCTGCTATGAAAAAAAGTCTCTGCTTCAAACAACAGAATTTGAAATTTTCATATTCTTGCTTTCCAAGTCTTTTTGCAGATAGTGTGTGTACTTGGAAATAAGAACCCATAAATCTCATGCCACTGATTCCTGATACTGAATCAGAACCAATTAACAAAAATGGCAATGTGAGACTATGGTAGGGATTATGAAAGCAGTATGATCTGTATTCAGTTAACAGGATTAGCCATGACAACAGTTCACATGAGGACATTCTGGGCCAAGAACATGAAGGGGTCCGTGCAGTCCACACTGTCTGGGCATGTTGGCAGTGGCAGTGGAATTTTCACTAACCAGTCCTATACTGGACAGTGATCACTGGCTGCAGAGTATTCAAGCCAGCTTCTCTCACCTTCTTGGAGGTTCTGTGAGCTATCCAATAACCCTCGAGTAACACCATTCCTCGTTTCTATTTACCAGACAGAATTACATTTCTTTTAACAAATGATTTGTACTGATGAGACAGTTTTTTTATTGTCATGAACTTAATCTACTTCATTCAAAGATAGTTATATTTTAAAAGAAAGAAATGGAAAAATGTGGTTAAATATAATGTTTTCTAATGGAAACCTAACATTTGCTAATGTGACATATGAAATTGAGGCATATTTTCACCAAAGTGTGGTTCTTAGTTTCTTTAAACCGCATTATGTAAGCAGTGGTCTCCCATGCTACATATAAATTCCTCTATGTACTTCAAAGATTTAGCATATATGAGTACTTATATCGTCTGATGGTAAAACCTTACCAAAAGTATTTGCATTCATTAGTGCTTCAGATAAAAATGTAAAGTGGAATCCTCTCATTTTTACTTTATTATTTTAATATATGAAACAGAGTTAAAATATCTGAAATGAATAATAGCTTAGTTTTGAAAAGTCACCCCAACTGGAATTTTCAATTGCTACACTATGTGAAAAAATACAGATTAGGTGTTGCAGTCTTTTTTTTTTGAAAGGGGGTTAGAATGAGTTGACAAAGTCAGTTTTAGACTATGGGTTCTTGTTATCTATCAAATAGCAATAGGAATTCAGGAAGAAGGCCTTCAATATGATAATAATTTATCATTATAGAAAAACTCTTTCCCTGACTCTTTCCCTCCACACTACCTATCTTATGTCAGAATTGTCTATCTGAAGCCCAAAGAAGGGGTAAAATGTGAAACTAACATACAACATACATACAGATGCATTTTTATTGGACATTTTTTTGAAACAGTTCATGTTTTAAACATTTCTGTTAGTGAGCATGGTTTTGCCCAGCCTTCCCACCTCTATCCTCATCCCAGATAATGATGTTTATGGAATTAGTCTTTTATT
Organism: Ia io; assembly: GCA_025583905.1. Lineage (NCBI taxonomy): Eukaryota > Metazoa > Chordata > Mammalia > Chiroptera > Vespertilionidae > Ia > Ia io. The sequence continues at coordinate 56,035,590 of JAJQQW010000003.1, forward strand.
GAATCTTAAAAGATTCTTCTACTTTCCCTGACCTGAAAGTACACGAAAATGGTCTGAGAATAGATATTATCACCCAATACAGACCTGGGCCACTTTAGTCTCTTAGGCAGAATCTTTACAAAAATCTAAAAGCATTCTTGTATCTTTCTGTATTTATATCATGTGTAATAGGATTAATAAAAACATTTTAATTATGACATTTTTAAATTCAGTGTTCCATAAATATAACCCATCTGCCAATGTTATATGAAAATTATTTTGGTTATAATTGGATTATTTATCTTTCCTCAGCAGAGAAGAATCTCTGAGTTATTTATGATTTGCATTTTGATGTGTTTAATGAATATATATTATATAAATAATATGTATTTTATAGAATTTTATGTTTTCATTTTCATTAGCTTCTACTACTTTGATGATTTTTTTTTTTACCATTCTGATACTTACAGCTTTTTTTTTTTTTTTTCACCTTCAGGTGTTCAAGAAACTTCCTTTTATCTCCAATAATTAGAATTTTTGTGATGTTTCTTGATGGGAGTATTTTTTATTTATTTTGTCTGGCAGTTGGATAGTCTGAGAACTAAAGGAGAATGAAATCAATGTTATAAGATGAGCATAATCAAGAGAGATATTGCATAGTATAAAATAAAATATAAGATTCAAAATTGGGGGTTTTTATGAAGAAAATGGAATTTATTGAAATTAAGAATGAAAGAGAAAGTATGTCTGTATTATATACTGAGCCCATTTGTACAAGGGGTGGGGGAAAAAATAGCTGCCATAATTACAATTTAGAAGTAGCATTGTTCTTCGAGTCTTAGTAGATCTGACTGTTGTTCAGAAAAAATGTGATAATTTAGGAATTATCTTAATAATGGATGTCAAGTTCTAAATTACATATTGTAAGAATTTTTATTTAGGGAACATGTGATGAAGAAATTAAATCTGTGCAGACAATTATGAGGAATAATAGGAAGTAGGAGATGAGCAGAGACCGTGGTTCTGGGATCATTCAGGTGATTTAAATAAAGAGGGATAATGAGCAAATGATATTAGTATTTAAGAATTTTAATAGTGACAATAACTGTTGCTGTTATTGTTGTTTTCTTTTGTTTTAAAATTATGTTTACTTTGATAAAAGTGTATTCCTTATAGTAAAGAGAAATAACTACTAAATTATTATTGTAATACATGGAAGTATGTATCTTTTTCCCCTGTTAACAGAAGGGAGCATGCCCATCTCCCCGGGTTGCTGCTGAGGTTGGGGTTCTTACAATATACTGAGAAAAAGAATTTTCTGATACTCTCATGGGAGGATTCAATGTAGTAGAAAGCTTTTTAATTTTTTTTTTCATGAAATTACACCTCTGGGTTTCCAAAGTCCCATTTCCCTTAGGCCAGTCATAGAAGTGTAGCTGAGGTTACAGTAGAGCTAAAATCAGAGCCAGTGTCCAGACTTTCCTTTCCATATCGGGGCCAGGTCCAGTTCACCATCAGGCTAGCTGAAGTTTATTAGTCCATTGTGTGTGGATCCCCATGGCCACGGGCCACATAGGAGAATGCAGGACAACCAAGAGAGCGTGACCCGAGAAACAAGAGTCACAAGAGTCCCGAAAACACAAGAGAGCCAAGCTACTTTGTTTAGGGAATTATATATTCCCAAATGTTTGTACCCTTGCAGTAGCCCTGCCCATTCTGGCCAGCCATCTTTGTCCCCAGGGGTGATTTACAAGCAAGTATCTTCCCTGTGTCACCTCAACTTTCCTGGGCATGCATCTATCTTCCCTTTGTTTGATCCCTCCACCAGTGTTGTGCAGGGCACATGCCTATAATGTCTGGCTTTTCCTTTGCTTTTTTCCTATTATTATTATTAAGAACTAGTTAATTACAATGGTATCATACCTACCTCAAGATAAATGGTTACATTAGGTACTACCTTATGTAGACATTGAGTTTTAAAAGTGAGCAAAATAAACTCTCTCTACTATCATTTTTTAAAAAAAATCCTCACCAGAGGATATGTTTTTATTGATTTATTATTATTATTATTATTATTATTATTATTATTATTACTAGTAGCCCATTGCAGGAAGATTCCTGCAATAGGGCTTCCTGCTTTGCTCTCCCCCACCCCGCCTGCTTCTCTTCCTTCTCCCCTGCCCTGCCTGCTTCTCTTCCCTCTCCCTGCCCCACCTGCTTCTCTTCCCTCTCCCCACCCCGCCTGCTTCCCTTCCTTCTCCCCACCCCACCTGCTTCTCTTCCCTCTCCCCGCCCTGCCTGCTTCCCTTCCTTCTCCCCCGACCCACCTGCTTCTCTTCCTTCTCCTGGCCCACCTGTTTCTCTTCCTTCTCCCCCACCCTGCCTGATTCTCTTCCCTCTCCCTGCCCCACCTGCTTCTCTTCCCTCTCCCCACCCTGCCTGCTTCCCTTCCTTCTCCCCGCCCCGCCTGCTTTTCTTCCCTCTCCCCACCCTGCCTGCTTCCCTTCCTTCTCCCTGCCCCACCTGTTTCTCTTCCTTTTCTCTGCCCTGCCTGCTTCTCTTCCTTCTCCCTGCCCTGCCTGCTTCTCTTCCCTCTCCCCTGCCCTGCTTGCTTGCTTCTCCGCAGCTTCGCTCCCTTCTGCAGCACTTGGCTTCTTTCTACAATGTCTTGATATGCAAATTAATTGCCATCTTGGTTGGGTTAATTTGCATACTAGCCCTGATTGGCTGGTGGGCGTGGCTTGGGTGTAGCAAAGGTGCAGCAATTTGCATATTGCTCTTTTATTAGGTAGGATTATTATTATTATTGAGAGAGGAAGGGGGAGAGAGAGGAAAAAATAGATTGGCCACACCCCCCCCCCCCCACACACACACACACACACACACACACACACACGGGCTCCGACTAGGAATCGAACCTGCCACCCCTGATGCATGGGAAGATGCTTCAACCAACTGAGCCACCCATTCAGCACCTAATTCTCCCTATTTTCAACAGGCTTAGAATTTTGTATGGGGGACAGAAAACAAAAAAATAACTTTAAAGCAAGTACAAAATTTGTCAGTAATGTGTCTTGTGTTAGATCACAGGCTACACCAATTTACTGACAGCAAAAATAAAGAAATAAAACTTCCTAACTCAAGAATAATTTTAGTTAATATAGAATGTCTAGAAATATATATTTAAGATACCTGTCTGTATTTCTTCCCTAAGAAATAGACTCATCATTCAAAATACTAGTGGTATGGATATCACAGTTTCCTTCTTTGTGTTGCAATGAAAGACCATGCATTTGATGTTTCTAGGGAAGTGTATCTTTATCTACTTTCCTTGGTGTGTCACTAGGCTAAGGAAAGGGGATGTTTTAATATGGTATTTTTTTTCTTTATCTCACCTATGAGTCTAGAACAAAATGCACACTCATAATCCTCAAGTGTCTAAATTATCATGTAGATTAAAGGATTTGGGTGCTTTGTTCTTGGCATTCTACTGATGACAGTGGCAGGCAATAGCTATAGGAATCAGGGTTTCCCTTGACTTGACAAGGCATCTGTAGTGCTCTCTATTGAAGTTTATGTTTGTCTCCCTAAGGTTGCTAAAAATAGAATCTGCTTTATGGACATAAGCCAAATAAAGAAGATTCATTATGACAGCTGTGAATGGAGAGTGTATTGATACATGGTTTTATTCACATAAATTTTTAGTGTAGGGAGATTGTTTATTTCTACTTCATTATGGCCAAAACAATAAATTCCCCAACATCATCAGGGCAGGACACACTTTGGCAGTCGGAACAAATACTCCTATGCTACATAAACATTTCCTAAAAGTTGTTTGTCATCTAAGTCATTCCTTGCTCTGCACCATCGTTACACTCTTTGTTGATTTCTTCCTGAGGCCTTATACCTGACTTCTTCATGTGTTAAACTATGGTGAATGGAAGCACGTGACCCTCTTTAAGTTCATAAATTAAAATGGTTATTAACATTTACTATTTAACAACAACAACAACAAAAAAAACACCTGTTCTGCCCATCCTTCTCTTCCAAGACCTATCACCATGTTGCAGAAAACAACCAGCATGCCTTCCACTGTGAGTATACCTGTAACAGTTCCATAGCTTCATTGAATCCAGTACCCAGGCTTTTATGGGAATCCACCTAGACACTCATAAATATTGTGCAAAAAAAAAAAAATGAGGACAGGTTGTGTTAGAAAACTCTGGATAACATTTAAACTTTATGCCCAGTGTATAATATCCCTTTTCTTTACAAGGATCTAATTTTATTTCTGTGACCCATGGGCTGTCCCTAAGCTGAGTTCCCCAATTTAAACTTCTTTTGGGCTTCTTTCAATGCTTATTTGAGTTGTGATTTGGGAAATATATTTTATCTTCTCTCTATTGCCCTATCCTAGGCCCTGTAAAAAATGTTAAACTTATTTTCCGTGTTCCTCCTCATAGGACAACGGTTTGTTGTTTTTTCTAAATGCAGAAATAATTTTAATTTAAAGGGAAAAGTAATGTTTCCTACTAAGTTACTGACTGTGGATCAGCAAAAGCAACTGATTTAGTATATTTAGTAATTCCTAACATGGTGCCTAATTAAGCCTCTTGGGCTATTTGGCTTTGTATCATAAGGATTAAACATTCAAGGGTGTTATGAGAGAAAATGTCTGAGTTGTGCTCTGAGAGAAAATGGGAAGGAGACTGGTAAGGCTGAGAGATCCATCATGATGCCATGTACTTTTGATTCCAAGTTAAGGAGAGAGAATAGAAATGTATGTGAAAGAATACTAGACTTTTTTAAAAGTCTAAGCTAAACTGGAAAATTGGATCATTCTTGAGCCAAAGCTGGCTACAAGAGGATCCCTGTGTCTTCCAAGAATAAGCCATCACCCCTATACTTGCCACTCTTTGTCATCAGCTGGGAGCATTCAGTGAAAAACTTGGCATCAATGCACGTGTGGATGATGGATATCAGAGCATAACGGTTAGGGCCCATGGTCAATTATGCTCCCATTCTCATGGTTACCAGAGTCATGGACTTCAGTGTCTCCACACAAGTTTAGGAAACAGCTCTTCTCTGGTTCTCTGGGGTTTATTTTCCTGAGGAAAAACTTAGAAATGTGTTATTGTTATGAACTTCATCCCCCATTGATGCAAATGATTGTGAAGCTACAACTGATATCCTCTCCCACACCATTTCCCGTTCTAAATTCCTTCTGATCTCAGTTATCTCTTCAGAGACCTTGTTGGCTTATTAGTACTGCGATCTGACACTTCATTCCTGGTGGGTCTGATCCATTGATATTTGCATCCTTCTTCCCAGTACATGGTGCTACATGTGTCTATTCACAATTAAAATCATGCAAGGAAGTGCCAATAAAGGCAGAAGCTACCTAAATGAATCACTGGGTTCCATATACTATATATATATATATATATACACACATATGTATATATGTATATATATATATACACACACACACACATACACAAATACACACACACACATATATGTGTGTGTGTGTGTGTGTGTGTGTGTGTATATATCCTACTTAATAATAGACAAATATGCAAATTGACCATACCTCCGACATGCCCACAAGCCACGCCCACCATCCAATCAGAGCGAGCATGCAAATTAACCCAAACCAAGATGGCTACAGCCACAGAGAGCAAGGTTTCCTAGGCAACAGAGGAAGCCAAGCTTTCCGCCTGCCCTGGCCAGGCCTAAGCCTCCACTCAAGCTACAAAGTTTCAATTATAGAAGGTAAACAAATTCAAACAAATGGCGGCAGAATGGAGATTGAGAGAGCAGGCCAGGGTTGCTGCCGGCAACAGGGGAAGCAAAGCTTTCCGCACACCCTGTCCAGGCCCACCCGCTTAAGGCTACAAAGTTTCAATTATAACCCCAACAGAAATGGCTGCCGGCCTCGGAGGGAGCCCAGGCTTGGCTCCGCTCCAAGCTACAAAGTTTCAATTGTAGAAGGAAAATAAACCCCAAATACCAGGGCCTCTGCTTGGGTTGCCAGGGGGCGTGGCCGGCCTGCAAACCACCACAGGCCCCTCGCTCAGGCTGCCCCACACCCCAAGGGAACCCCACCCTGATCTGGGACACCCTTCAGGGCAAACCAGCTGGCCCCCACCCATGCACCAGGCTTCTATCCTATCTAATAAAAGAGTAATATGCAGATTGCTCATCACTGCAACACACAATATAGCTGCCCCCATGTGGTCAAAGATCCTGCCCCCATGTGGACACAAGATGGCCACCATAAGATGGCCAGCAGGAGAGGGCAGTTGGGAGGCACACGGCCTGCAAGGGAGGGCAGTTGAGAGGGACCAGGCTTGCAAGGGAGGGCAGTTGGAGGTGATCAACCCTGCAGGAGAGGGCAGTTAGGGGTGACCAGGCCGGCAGAGGAGGGAAGTTGGGGGCAAACAGGCTGTCAGCAGAGTGGTTAGGGGATGATCAGGCTGGCAGGCAGAAGCAGTTAGGGGCAATCAGGAAGGCAGGCAGGCAAGCAGTTGGGAGCCAGCAGTCCTGGATTGTGAGAGCGATGTCCGACTGCCCGTTTAGGCCCAATCCCGGTGGGATAGGGCCTAAACGGGCAGTTGGACATCCCTCCAGGAGTCCCATATTGGAGAGGGTACAGGCTGGACAGAGGGACAACCCCCCTCCATGCACGAATTTCATGCACCGGGCCTCTAGTATACATATATATATTATATGTATATATGTATACTAGAGGCCTGATGCACGAAGATTCATGCAAGAATGGGCTTTCCTTCCCCTGGCAGCTGGCATCACCTTCGCTCCTGCCCGGAGCTGCCTTTCTGCCTTCCCACGCTGCCCAGAGGCCCCGAGGGGCTGGGGTGGTGCAGAATGCCATGGAGATGACACAAGCATCCTGCCCCTGGCTGCTCGTCGCCTGCATATACAAATTAACCCACCATCTTTTTTGGATTAATTTACATACTCACTCCTGATTGGCTGGTGGGCATCGCAAAGGTATGGTCAATTTGCATCTTCCTCTTTCATTAATGTAGATGTATCCCTCCTTGTTCACTGTTTAAAAATAGTCATTTTTCCTTCTACTGATCATGGTCAGTTACCTATGACTTCTAAATAACCCTTCTGCTTGTCTTCTGGCCTCTAGGCACATGGATTGTAAAGTGACCTATTGGTGGCCATAACTTAGGGTTAAATGGAACCTTTGCTATGTCCTCAGCTCACATGCTACTCTGTGTGGGATTCCAAGCCTGAGGAGTAAGCATTAGGTGAGCTTCTATGTGGTGGTGCTGGTTTAAGTATTTTGTGTAACAAAAGTAAACCAATATCTGGAACAAGTTGCTATCACTATGAGAGAAAAAAATGTCTTGCCCTTTTAGGAACCTACTTTGGAATTCTCCAAGAAGTAGGTGTCAAACGGAATTGTGTGATTAAATGTGCAAGCATTTTATCAGGAAAAATGCCGATGAGGAAAATAAATGGGGTGAGATCTGGGAGTTGGAAGAGTCTGGGAGAAGCACTAAAGTGTAATTCAAGTCTGACTCCAGGGAAAGAATGTGGGTGGAAATTTTCTAGCCGGCAGCATAACCCAAGGACAGCTCATCAAGGCTGTGAGTTCTTGAGTCAAAGATGGCTGTCTGAAGAGTCTTATGTCTCCCAGGAATGGGCCTGGCTTTGTATCCATACTGTACTTAGTCATTGTTTGGGGAGAGATTGTTCAAAGCATGACCTTGAAGGAAGCCTGGAAATAGATATCAGAACATAGCAACCAAAGCTTCTGGTCAATTTGCTCTCATAGTCGGAAAGTCGGCCACTATTCTCATTACGGATAACACTTCTCTCCTTATTCATTAATATGCCAGTTCATGAAAGGTGATCAGTAGTTATTTTTAATTAACATATAATAAAATTGATTTAATTAAAACTGTTACAAAAGTATACCTGAACTTATCTCTTTAGAATTGCCTTTTAAAGTACAGTTATGAAATGCCAAATAAACCTATAATATTATTTTATAGTGACTTAATATTTTAATTTTAAAAATATCATCTAGCTCCTAATATATAACTTCTATTACCAGGGAAGTTTTAAATGTTTTGTTGTTTCAAGTAATTTATTCACAGAGGATGATCTATTTTCATCATTGATGGTAATCAAAGTACGTGTTATGTAAAATATGTGTTTGTGAAGAAATGTAAGCTCCATACATATAACTCAATGTTATAAATGACAAGAAATCAACCCAGGGATTAAGGTATGATGTTCACATAATTATATATACATTATTTTAATATAACTAATATTTTAATATTGTATATTTTATAACAAAGCAGGACATACTTTGTGAATTCACATAAAATTTATTATGACAATTTTCATTAAAAAAAAGCAGTCTCCGTTTCATGCAACAGACCGCCAAATAGTATTATGAAAACTTATTAGAAACATTCTTTGAATAAAAAAATATACTGACGTGTATTTGTGGATTCAGATACCCTGATTACCCTCTTCTTTCTAACTTGAGAATGGTTTTGACCACACGTACTACACTTTTCTTTCATATGCTTGTGGTTGACTTACTTTACATAATATTTTCTTAATATCACATAAACACCTGCTTAATTAATAAACGCTTGCTTATAACTGCTTTTATGTTTGGTTAGAAAGAGATCATTTTTCTGATTGTATAAACATTTTAATATAAAAGCATAAACTTTAAAAATGTGATATATGTAAACATGTGTGTGTAATATAACATTTTAGTTATTGACTACTTTCTTGGAGAATTTAAATGTATAAATTAACACATCAAAACTAATCTATTTGCAGAGTTGTTCTGCATCATATTGAACATATTAGGCAATTCCCTCAAATTTCACTAGATGGTGCTATGTATCAAATATAAGGAATATCATGTTTAGTAATAAACAGTTCATCTTAATGAATTATCTCTTTTATTATCATTTTATTATATTTATGTCCAGGAAACAGAAAACTGGCATTAGCTGTTTTTAACAGCACTTATGCATCTCGTTTATGGAGAGACATAATGGGCACGAGCGATGAGAAGGCAAAAATGAAAGTGCAGAAGCCTTCCCCTCACACTGTGGCCGAGGCTGTTTAATGGTGTGTGAGAGCTTATCCAATTTGACACAGTTCACACTCACCTTCTGTGTTTTCATATCTCTTCTTTGATGGCTAATTGAGTTATAATTTATAAATGCCTTCTAAATCTTCTCTTCTAGAATGTGCAGTAATTATTGATACGTATTAATTGACCATTCAGAATGGATCTGATGAGCCTTAAAGAAAATGCAGGCCTTGACTTTGAAATTGCATATCACAGGTGTTGTCAGACAGTTTACTGAGATCCCTATCAAAGAAGGTCAAATAAAACACTTTGAAAGTAATAGAAGCATAATCATTACCTTTTACACAAGTCTGTTTTAGGCCTATTTCAATAAACCATTCGTTTCTGGTAAATCCAAATTAGAAAAGGTTAAGGATTCTGGCTAATATGTTATTGCATAGCAAAAATTTTAATTATTTTACTCAGTATTTAAACACCAGAAGTAACTGAGCCATAATATCTCCTGAAAAAAAAAAATCAAGGCAGATGTTGACCTATGAAATAAAAGCAAGCCTCTTGCATCAAAGATCTTTGGATTTTTAAAACTCCCTTAGGATTTAGCTATAGAAGCTATTTTTAAGTAATGTATAAAGGAAAATGGCTTTGTCCTTCATTGTACCATTTCATTGTGATTAATAGACAATAAACCAAACTTTTCCACTTTCCCAAGAGGGCCCTTGTCAACTATCTTGAGCTCACCTGATACCGTTTTTGTATGTATGCACACTGAGTCCACTGCAAACTGGCCCGATTTTGGACAGTTCTAGACTCATTATCAATGTTATATATGCTTTTCCTCTTTTGTATCAGTTGCCCTTTCTGCTCAGGAAACTTCCCTCAGATGATCACTTAACTTTATTATGTATTTGCTATCTATTGTCTGTCATGTTCACTAGGATTTTAGCTCCTTATCTTGTCTAAGGACATGTTTCCTGAACCTAGGTTATACAAACTAAATAGTAATCTGTGGTTGAAAAATCAATACATTAGCTAACACCACAGGAGCTTAGCGAATAATGTATGCTTTAATTATGGCAAGTAAGTTCAATAAATATTGTTAAAAGTGCATTTGTGTCTGTGTATATAGAGTATTGTTTTCTGCAACTAAGTTTTTTGGGAATAATTTATTTTCACTTCACATTGGGACAAGAATACCAAACCATCCTCAGTTGATTTTCAATAGCAGACTTAGTTTAACCTCTTTCTCTCTCTCTCTCTCTCTCTCTCTCTCTCTCTCTCTCTCTCTCTCTCGTTTGTGTGAGTGTATGAGTGTGTGTGGGGGAGGTATTTGTTAGAGAGGCAGAGAAAAACAGACAGACAGTGAACAAAGACAAAGGGAGAAAGGGAGGGAAGAAGATAAGAAGCAAAGAATACAATTTTTCATTTTATATATTTTTTAAAAAATGAAATAACCTCACAGTCTTTTGTGGATTTGTGTGTGTGTGTGTGTGTGTGTGTGTGTGTGTGTTCTGTTTCTTATTATGACTAACTTTTAAAATCATCTTTAGTTTAGCCCATGATGTCCAAAGAAAGGGATCATGCTTTGATTTAGACTATTAGCATCAGTACTGCAATTGATAATAGGGCAAACTATGGTTTTCAAAACTGTAGTCAGATGAAAGATTATGAGAATGCCAGTATCTGAATGGGTAATATCACATTTCTTGGTCTACTGATTCAGATGTGATTATAATTCTGAATATAAATGCACTGCAATTCAAGTCTACAGTGATTAGATCTGCATTAACTTTCAGAAGTTAATCAAGTTAAGTATGGAACAACTGCATTCTAGGTTATCACCCTTAGCAGCCTTTAAATACAAAATGTGATTGGACTTTTTATTTTTTTCCTAAAATCAAATTGCTAATGCATGAACTCTTGTTAGTCCACTCAGTTCCGCTTGAAATGTCTGCTACCTGTTTTATTGAAATGACTTCGGTAAAGTTGACCGCTGATTGGACTAGTAATCATACATTGGTGACCTTCTTAAATAATGCACTCTGACATTGGGAAGGTGCTCCTTCCTCTCAATGTTTGCTGGCAAGAACAAGTTTTGAAATCACCATTTGAAATTGTTCAGTATTTACAATTTCTGCCTTAGGAATTTGCTTCTGAAATTCATGCTGGTCGGGTATGGGTAATGCTGCTGATGTTACTGTTAGTTTCTCACAGTCTTCCTCTGCTTTTTCATGACAGTTTATCACATCTCCACTATTAACATCACTACTGAAATCATCATTCCAAATTCCCTACTTATCAGAATCTGATCTCCAAAGAAAGAAGGAAACCCCTCCTTGTTACCAGTATTTCCAGATTAGCATTTTATTTTATTTGGATGTGATAAAGTGAGGATATCCATTTTATTATGTGAAAATGAATATGTATGTTTATAATAATAAACAATTATAAATATTTAGAAATTAAAATGGTTCTAAGTAACTCATGGGACAGAAAAAAAGTCTTAAAGGAAATTCAATTTAACTAAATAAAAATGTAACATATAAAAATGTGTGGAATGCGTTTGAAGCGTGCTTAAACAGAAAACTAAAACATTAAGTGCATATACTTTATAATAAAAGGCTAATATACAAATCGACCAAATGCACACTGACTACCAGGGGGCAGATGCTCAACACAGGAGCTGTCCCCTGGTGGTCAGTGCGTTCCCACAGGGGGATGGGCTCATGGCTGGCGAGCGCAGCAGCGGTGGTGGGAGCCTCTCCCGCCTCCACAGCAGCACTAAGGACGCCTCGGGGGATGTCCACCTGCCGGATGGCCACTCCCCTAAGTTCTATAACACTTAAGCCGGCAGTTGGACATCCCCCAAGTGTTCCCGCATAGCAAAAGGGTGCAAACCGGGCTGAGGGACACCCCCCCCCACCCAGTGCACTAATGTTGTGCACTGGGCCTCTAGTATTAGAATAAACGTTGGGTGTCAAATAAATAAGATAGGAAATAGATTTAAAAAGAATAAATTAAGTTCATAACAAGCAGAAAAGGGAAAAAATAAATATGAGAGCTGAAATCATTTAAGTTAGAACCAGAATAGTCAGAGAAAAGCTGTGAAACAAAACTTGGCTCTTTGAAAAATTATTAAACTTATAACAAAATTGACCACAAAACCCCCAAACCACAAATTACTCACATCAGGAGTGAAGGGTAGAATATTCCTGCATATCATATAGGCATTAATAGAATAATAAGTAAATGTTATGGAAACCTCCATGACCATTATTTTGATAATTTATGGAGGTGGGCAAAAGTAGATTTACAGTTATTTGTATGGGAAATAATAGAATAATGAATAAATAATAATATGAAAACTTGTGTTTGTTTATTCACAACTTTAAACCTACTTTTGCCCATTTCTGTAGCTGACTTAGATGAAAGCCATGAACTACCAAAACATAGTTAGGAAGAAATACATAACATGATATTTCAAAATCTATTATATAAATTGAATTTGTGGTCAATATCTTCCTACAAAGGAAACTACATATCCAGAGAGTTTCACTGTTAAATTCTGCAATTATTTAAGGAATAAATAATACCATTATTTTTTAAATCTTGAAAAAAAATGAGAAGAGGTAATATTTTCCCATTCATTTTATGAGGTCAACATTTCTTTCTTTCTTTCTTTTTACATATTTTATTGATTTTTTACAGAGAGGAATGGAGAGGGATAGAGAGTTAGAAACATCGATGAGAGAGAAACACTGATCACCTGCCTCCTGCACACCCCCTACTGGGGATGTGCCTTCAACCTAGGTACATGCCCTTGACCAGAATCGAACCTGGGACCCTTCAGTCCACAGGACGACGCTCTGTTCACTGAGCCAAACCGGTAAGGGCAAGGTCAGCATTTCTTGATACTAAAGCAGACATATTATAAGTAAAGAAAACCACAAAGTAATATGAATCTACAAAATCCCTACAGATAGCATCATACTCAATAGTAATACTAAGCAGTTTCCTTGAAAGATCAGGAGCAAGGCAAGGTTTCTACTTTCACCAGTTCAATGACCAATATACGGGAGGTCCTAACCATTACAGTAAGGAAAGAAAATATATTTACAGATAGGAAAGAGAAAAATGAAAATGTCTCTAATTAAAGAATACTTAAATGTGTAAATATCTAAAGATACATAAAACCTCCTAGAAATAATGAGCTCAGCAAGGTTTCTGGATACAAATATACAGATATAAAGTATATCTCTTGGATAAATGCCTAAGTAAAACTGCCAACGTCAAAATGATAAGTGGATTCCATGTACTGAAAGAACATTTAAAATCACTCCAGGATTTCACATTATAATTATTTTTTTTATTTTAGCTGTTAAATAGTAATGTCACAGAATATTATCATGGCTAATAAATTGAGCATCTTTTGAAGTATTTATTTGCTATCTTTACACCTTTAATCAAGTGTAATTTCTTGAACATTTTATAATTATATTGGATTGTGTTTATAGTTATTTATATATTAAAGACACTTATCCTTTGACAAATATTAGATTTTCAAATATATATTTTTTGCAAGTTCATTGGCATCATAACAAAAAATTTAATTTTGAAAAATTTCAATTTGTCAACTTTTTTCTTTTGTGGACATTTTGTTTGTTTTGTTTTGCTGTCTAAGAACTCTTCAATAATTCTGCGTCTTATATCAGCATACAAATCCAGGTTTTGCTAGATTTTTAGCTAAGTCTGTCAAATTTTTGGAGCCATTATTAATGATATTTTTAAAAACAAAATTGTTCCCTGAAATGTTCTTATAAAGAGCTATAATTGATTATTTCATGTTGACTTTTCATCCTGTGACTTTATAAAACTTATCTATTAAAGAAAATTTCTGTTTTGTTTTCCTGGGATTTTCTCCATATATAACTCTATTAAGAACTAGTGCTACGGTGCATGTATTCGTGCACATTGAAAGAAAATTAATTAGCACATGGCCAGCGGGGCGGTACTGGGCAAGATGGGGCCAGACATACCCTGGAGCTAACCTCCTGTTGTCCCTCCCCACTGGCCACACCTGAAGCGGCACTGTGGCTTGAAGGGTATCTGCAGAGTGAGCAGGATCCCTCCAGCAGGTGGGGTCCCTCGGCCTGGCCTACAGGGATGGGACCGAAACTGGCTCTCTGACATCCCCCAAGGGGTCCCAGACGGTTCTCAGGTGACACATTCTGGAATTGGGCTCCCTCTTCTCTGGTTCCAGGGTGCGTCCCCCGAGAACCACTGCTGCCAAGTCACCACAGCATGGCAGCTCCTGTGTTGAGCGTCTGCCCCCTGGTGGTCAGTGCACATCATACCTACTGGTCGGTCAGATGGTCGCTTGGCCTTTTATATATATAAAACTAGAGGCCCGTTGCATGAAGAGATTTGTGCAATAGGCTTTCCTTCCCCTGGCTGCCGGCACTGGTTTTCCTCTGGCACCCAGGACACAGGCCTTCATTCTGGCCGCCGCCTTCAGTCTTTGCTCCTGGCAGAGCACCATTCCTGTAGCTCCCTCCACACCCTCCCTTCCCCTCACAGCAGGCGTCCCGCCCCACCCGGCCGCTCCATGCCTGCATGCATGCTGCCCAGAGGCCGGAGCGGCTGGGGGGGCGGGACCATCACCATCTTTGTCGTGTTAATTTGAATACTTACTCCTGATTGGCTGGTGGGCATAGCGAAGGTATAGTCAGTTTGCATGTTTCTCTTTTATTAGTGTAGATAGGTGTTGAACCCTGGCCAATGTTACTCAGTGGTTAGATTGATGGGTCACAGGTTCGATTCCCAATCAAGGGCATGTACCTGAGTTGCAGGTTTGGTCCTGGCCCTGGCCCCGTCAAGTCATGTGCGGGAGGCAACCAATTGATATGTCTCTGTCACATGGATGTTTTTCTCTCCTTCTCTCTCTCCTTTTCTCCCTTCCTTTCACTCTCTCTGGAAAGCAATGGAAAAAATATCCTCAGGTGAAGATTAACAACAACAAAATAGGTATTGAATTTTGACGGACATTTATCCTACATATGTGTATGATTGCATGCTTTTTATTCTTTTTGGAACTTATTTTGTAGTGTTGGAATTAAATTATTTTAACCAGAAAACAGAGGAAGCTTGACTCTTAGTAACAAAAATACAGTTGAATGACAACATTTTTTTAAATCATAAAATAGTTAATCAGGATGGGTTTTATTTTGGAAGCAGTGGCATTCTTCAGATCTCCTTATTGACTTTTATATGACTTGGATATTTAAAACAAAAGAGTGAGATTCCACTAACAAAAGGTTGAGAAATCAGTTTATGTAATACTTGATTATTTATTTTTAAAACACTCATGGTTGATTTCTGTCTTTTGTAGTTATACATATTTCATCTCAAACCTTAGTAGAGAATAGCAATTAATGCAAGCCTAATAAAAAAGATTTTCCTAACCTTTGGACAAAAATAAATTAATAAGACAGTTTAAAAATGATTGTTTGCCTTCATAGTTTGTTATTGTTATGGCATTTTGAGAATCAAAATGTAAGAAAACATCTTATAACAAGTAACAGAGTACATGTGTATGTATTTTTCTATTCTGGGTAAAACAATATGTGACAATTATATATATACAATTTTGGAGTTTTCATTTGAATGAAGGTCAAGTAATCAGGAATAGAAGAGATCTAGTTCCTTATCAATGCCATCCCATATATTTTTTGTTTTTTAACTAAAGATACATATTAGTTATATGGTGTGAATTGGTGGTTGTTACAATTTATGAGTCATATCTGGAAACATAGAGGGATTTCCAGAGATTTGAACAATTCCTTACAATTTCTGTGCACATTTATTCTGAAAATAAAGCAGTAAAGCCCAAGCTAGTTTTTTGTGAGCCTTACTCCTGCTTGTCAATACATACCACAAAATTACCTATCACAGATTCTGAAAGCATCCTAGCTATAAATTTCAGTCGAAACTTTCAAAAGGGCAAGCAAAGTAAATAGTCTGTGTATAAATTACAAATGCCATGGATTTAGTACTTCCTGGTTTCCTTTTATACAGTGCTGAGCTAATACATTGTTTATAAATATTTTGAGAATCTTTTAAAACATCCTGTTCCATGTTTTCTGTGGAAAAACTGGGCAAAAGCTGAATTTTTTTTAATGTGCTAGATATAAAGATAAGAGATTTATAGAAGAAGTACTTTTGTAGCTTTCACACTAATCTAGGGACTGTGGTACAAACATAAGGATTGCTTCCTTGGAATATAGATAATAGCCTTAGAGTAATTCATTAATGATGCTAATTTTAATATTGATGCTAACTTAATGTAAAATCCCCCTTCTCAAATCCAAAAGGCAATGTGGACTGATGATATTAACTGCCATGTTCCATAATTCTGTACCTAGATTTATCACAGCATTGGACCCCTGAAAATACTGAAAATAATAATTTATTCATATGTTTCTTTTTTTATATAGCAAAGGTGGAAATTTATTGAAGAACAAGTACAGACTCCCACATGGGGAGAGGGAAAGAGGCCCACAGAACTGACTCCCATGTAGGGAGGGGGAAGAGTCCCCCATATGCTTCTTTTTTTGATGATAAGTTTCTTGAAATAGGGACTGTGTCTTCACATATTTGGATCTCTAGCAGCTATTCTGTATCTTACACATAATCTAATAAATAAGAGGAGGAGAGTCATGTTTGTCAAACATTTACAACTTCATTTGGAGAGTAAATAATTTTTAAAATGTAACTGCAGCAGTAACAAGAGCCATGTGTATGCACCTTACATGAAGTATTGACAAAGCTTATCCTGTGACATCACCCCATTTCAGAGAGTAGTAAACAGAGGCCCAGGAAAGGTGAAATAACCTTCCAAGCTGCTTCCGCTATTACGGGGAAATGTAGTCCCTATCTCCTTGGCTTTGAAGCCTCTGTTCTATGTACAAAACTACAAAAATTTTCGCTCTCAAATATGGCAACATGAGAGACGCCAATCTTAGGCTGACCTACGTGTGCTTTGAAATGTCTGGAATAGGGAGAAGTGTTACATTTTCTCCAGCTACCAGGGCACCAAGCCCCCACTGTCTCTATGAGCTGGCTGCCTGGCATCACCTTCTTTTGTCTGAGGACTCGCCGTGTTACACATGTCACAGAGCACAGAGGCTGAGTCTTTTGATGGGTGTATATGGTTTTGGAAAGAACACAAACCTAGGTCATTAACTCCTATTCCACATTGAAGCCCAGACCACCGCCTTACATCTATGGCCTCACTCAATTCCCTCTTACAAAACGTGTGTTCTGTGGATTACACATTGCCAGCATGAGGAAGGTCTCTAATGGTCAGTCAGTTCTTCTGATACAAGATTATGTTCAAACTTATAACATGCAACACTAACTCTGTGACTTCATATATCATGTATATTTATTTTAGTTTAAGACCACTCTGAGCCCTAACCCAATAATTTAGATTTTTGCTTCAAAACCTCTTTTTGCTGGCTCTTGCAGTTTTCTTCCCATCAGCTAGTGTGGTTTTAGAACAGACACTCTGCTGATGGTGAAGGCTTCAGCTCAAAATTCTGAAGTATAAGGGGAACTCTGGTGTGCCAAGTTCAGCCAGCAGTATCTTTAACTAACTCTCATCACAGGAAGTCAAATGTTGTTGTATTAACATATTTTCATGGTTTTTTTTTAATCTCAAATCTTATGTATTGCTCCCGTTTTCTCATGCCTAGGCAACATAAGGCTTGTTTTTTACTCTTTGGCTGATTGTTTTTTTTCTGTACAAATTTTATGACTTTCCAATGCTACAACAAAATATTACCCTTTCTTTTCTAGAGATACTTTCAGAAAAAATAATTTACTTAGAATTTGATGGAGTATTTATTATGACTTTTGTACTTCTACCTGTAAGTCAACCTTGCCCTGACATTTTACCAATTCTTACTGTTCTACTCAATAACCTGGACTCCCCAGTACTATGAATCTATACTTATGTACAAGCTCTTTCTAGAAGCCAATAATACTCAAGTCTTTGTGACAAAATACTAAAGTCTCTATGTTCTAATCAAAGGCATCCTCAGAAAAAATGTTACACAGACAGTGACAAAAAAGTCATTGTAGCTATCCCAGCAGAAGAGTTCCACCAATGATCAGTCATTCATAACACATCATAGTACTCTTTGGGGCATTTCTACTAAGGGGACGTCATGTAATTCCTTAATTAGATCACCATGTTTTCCCCTCCAGCCTAATTTTTGGTCAATATTCATGACTAAATATTGGCTTTTATTTTGATTTTTTAAAATATTCGTTGTTGAAAGTATTACATACCCCCCCCCCCCCCATTTACCACTTCTAGCCTACCCTCGCCACCCCACCCCCAGGCCTTCACTACCCTATTGTCTGTGTTCATGGGTTATGCATATCTGCATAAATGTTTTTAGACTGATCTCTTCCCAACCACTCACCCCCACCTTCCCTCTGCGATTCTGCAGTCTGTTCCTATTTATTGACTTTTAAACTTTAAAGATTATACTGAATCTAGATACCATGGAATCTTCACAATTGCTGATTCCTGATAATGAAGACCCCTTTCCCATGAACAAAATAATAAAAGTAACTGGAAAGGACACGCATTAGGTGATGAATATGAAGAAGGAAATTACAATTATTCCAGATGGCAAATATTCACATTGCTTGGTCTTTCTGCTTTTAGCATATACAGAATTTGTTCAAGTGAAACAAACCTAAACTTTCATCTGGTTGCTCAAATATGCTTATAATTTTATAAGGCATTTTAGAATGTGTGAACATAGCCAGATTCAACAATTAACTTTTCTAGGGGACAAGGGAATTGATAATCTTTGGTTAAGTATTTGTATGGGTTACTTTTGCAAGGATAACCTAGGGATATATATGTTTTTATCTTGATATATTAATCCAAATAAAAGTCAATATTCACACATACATCTCAAAAATTAGATCTCAAACACAGGTGTTTACCACTTATTGACAGATGTGATTGTGTCTGAAAACAACCTTCCAATTGTTTCATTTAAGTATAAGTGACTTAAGAATATCCCTTCTAAGCTCTCTGCATAATACCTCATCATCTTAAAGCAAATGGGCTAAAGGGATAATACAAACTTCTAAGTGTGTACCAAAGCAAACTGTTGGTGGGAAGTCTACATTGCTCAACAAGTTCCTCCTTGCTTAGAATGTCACCAAAAGCTCAGTATTAGAATTATTTTTTGATGCATTAACCAAAGACAAATACCTGAAAATGTCCCCATTCAGGCTCAGATGAAGACTTTCCAAAAATAAATGCCAGGCTTTATTGCTTAATAGGTTTGATGTGGCTTAGATGATTATTTATTAGACAAAGAAGAAGATTCTCTGGGTGCTGTTCTCTTTCCACTGAAAGGTCACCCACGAGAGATCATTTCTTCTAGGAACCAGAGTAAAACAAGGTGGAATCACTATAATTAAGGCTGTGGAACTGGAGTCCCAACCAGATTCCAGAACAATGACTTCAGTGTACACATCTTCACAAATCATTAGAGCCACAAAATAAAAGAACTCAAGTAGTTTTCCTGCAATGATTTTCTATGTTTATTATCTTCAAACAAACAAAAAAAGACAGTTTTCTTTTACAATGTTGCTATATAGGCCCGACACACAGAGATTATGATTCTATGTATTTGAAATAAGCCCAGTCCTCTAGTGATCTGAATTTTAAAAAGTGATCAAAACAACTCTTAATTAAACAAGAGTTTTGGAGTTTTGTTTGTTTTAATTTGTTGTTGTTATTTTTCTTAGGACTTCCTCCTTCTTGTTTTGATCTAGTGTAAGTTTTTTCATGCAAGAAAGTAATGTGTTGATAAAGCCTTACCTATAACTTTTATAGCAATGGATTATAGCTGATAATTAAATATTGCAAAATATCTACTTTACTATTATATGTAATGCTATTTTGAGTATCGTTCCATAGAAGTCTCTATGAAGATATTTGATTGTTTATTCAGAGTGAGAAAAGTTAATCTGATCTACAATTATAGTTCTGGCATTCTTTCTTGCATTAAGTATTATCCTTAAAATAAAAATTGGCGAAATTTAAAAAAATGTAACTATCCAATATGCTTATTTTAACTTAGTGTAATGACATAGGCTTAATGGATTGAATTTTTATAGTTTCTCTTATTTGAGACTTTGTCATTTTTGAAGCTTACTTCTTTATCTGAATTCAAACTTTATCAAGCACAAATATATCAACTATGTAACACTAAGCATTTAATACCAGAGAAGAAATGGCTATTCTTATTGCAGGCATATAAGAATTAGCAATGGACACAGTCACTAGAAGGGTGAGGGCATGTGCTGGGGAGTGGGAGTGGTTGGGGAGAGGAAAAAAACAATATTGTAATAGTTATGTACAGGCCAGGGGAGGGTACTTGAAATATCAGGGGGACCACTCTGTAAAGTGTACGATTGTCTAACCACTATGCTGTGCACCTGAAACTAATACAGAATGACATTGAAAAAAAAAATGTTAATAGTTAAAGAATTTGGCTGAAGGATATGTATAAATTTTTTGTGCCAATTTAAAAATAAAAGATAGTTGATCTAAAATGTTAGTCTAGGAAGTCCACAACTGACATTTCACAAGGATAATTCCATCAATTTCTTTTTTTTCTTTGAATGGGCCATACTTTCTTATTTCTTAGCATGACTTGTGATTTTTTTTCTGAAAACAAGACATTTTAATCTTATAATAGAGAAACTCTGGAGATTCCTTCTCACTCCACTCCCGCCCCCCTCCAGGATTTGCTGGGGTTTTTTTGTGTTGTTGTTTTTTTTATTTTTATATTTGTATTTTGTGACTTTTGTATGATGTATCTATACACAGATAATCAGTTTGAACTATAAACTTAAGATTTTCTCAGGACATTTCTGAGTCTCTGACTTCCCCTGAGCATTCTTTGTGATTTTCTAAATTCTCCCACATATGTAGTTGCTTTCAAATGTCTTAGTCCTTAAATACCTAGCTGAGTAATTCAGTTGGTTGGAGAGATTGTGGGTTTGATCACTGGCCAGGGCACGTAAAAGAATCAATCAATGAATGCATGAATAAGTGGAACAACAAATTGATGTTTCTCTCTCTCTCTCTAAAAGTCAATCAATCAGTAAAAATAACTCATATTGGAATCTAATGAACCAAATAAACTGATGATCCAAAATAGACCCGGAGTCATAGAAGCAGGGGTGGGAAGAAATCAACCAATGCTATACCTTATTGAGTTCAATTTGTGACTTAATGGCTAAAACAATTTGAATATATATTTGTTAACTTATAAAATCTACAACAAATAAATTTAAGATAAGCTTAATGATTTATATGCTGTTATTTTGGAATTTTCTTTCTTTTTTAAACATCAGTCATTACTATCAGTTAAAAAATTGTTAAAAATAGGCATTTGGCATTAGAGACATTTAAATACTATCATATTGATATTCGTTTTCTCCAAGGTAGCCATATTTAATGAGAAGTTGTAGTTCTAACAAATTTCGACTTACATGTGTAAGAAAAATGATTGAATCAGTTTCTGAATTACTCAATACTATATTGTTAAATTATAGGTACAACTAAATGAGGATTGATTGTAATTTCAAATGGATTGTAAAAACTAGAATTTTCTATATGAGATGCTTAATCCTCTTCAGCTTTTATTAATGTTGGTCTTATAAAGGGTTTAGAGACTGGAGCCATAAGATTAAAATCTTAATCCTAAATCTTCTCAACTATAAAAAGGCCAAGATTAGACAATGATTATCTTTTTTATTAATGGACTTTTTTTCCAATGTTGAGCTTTGTTGTTCACTACTACATAAAATTTAAATTATAGTTATCTCTGATAAAATTTATTGTGTCAACAAAAATGTAGAAATAAATCCTAAGAACAAACTATAGAAGTGGAATGAAAATATTAATCAACTATGTGATCCCACCTGTTCAGATGCCAGGGACAGGGACAGAAATGTCTGATAAACAGCTGACAAGACACTTAGAACAGTGCTTTCTCCTGTTAAATGCCAGTTAGAAAGCAAATATGAGATATACTTGTAATTGGTGAATTACAATTTTAAAAGTCTGATTGTGTGCCTGGTCGGTGTGGCTCAGGGGTTGAGTGTCTACCTATGAGTGAGGAGGTCAGGGTTCAATTCCCAGTCAGGGCATATTGCTTGGGTTGCTGGCTCCATCCCTGGTTGCGGTGTGCAGGAGGAAGCCAATTAATGATCCTCTCTCATCATTGATGTTTCTATCTCTCGCTTCCTCTCCCTTCCCCTCAAATCAATAAATAAAAATGTTTTTTTTTTTTAAATCTGATTGTAAAAGCTTCTTGAAACTATGGCATGAGTCACCACTTACATGATGACTTTCTGGTTGAAGGTTGTATATACAGCAGCTTGAAAACAGGCTTTTTCAATGAATCTTCAGTGGATGGCCAGGATGGCGAAAAAAATCTCACATTGCCGAATGATCAATCACACTGAAATTTATAAGCTTATACACTGTTATATCACATACTTCTTGTTCTAAAGCATTTTGACTGACATCAGTTACAAAATATGCCATGTCAGCTGTTCACTCTTTTAACAGAGTAGGTACCCTTGCTTTTTTGTGGAATTTACTTTTAATAGAATCCTTACCTCTGGTTGCAATAGCAGTTATTTTTTTTCAAGAAACAATTTATTCTTAAAATCTTGACAAAATAATATGGTGTTGCAGATAAGTTGGCAGCTTAGTTTTTAATTATTTACCACTTAAACTATACAATTTCACTAAAATTTGGGTTAGTTTTGTAATGCAAGGTAAGTAAAAGAAGGACAAAAAGATGCATTGATGGGCAGTAATGACAGGGTCTAAAATGAGTAACAAAGCTTGGTAGAGATCAACTTGACAGACTTCAAAGATATTGTATTCTTAAGTACTTATTATGTAGATGACTATAATTTGTATGGAATTAAATTTAAAGAAATTGAAAGTTACTGACATTATGTTTATAGAATTTTCCAGAATTTGAGAAAAGTTGAGGAAATTACAAATTTCTCCTTTAATCTTGCTTAGACTTGCTTATTGAAACACACACACACACACACACACACACACACACACACACACACACACACACGAAGAAACATAGAAAGCTCTGAGGTCACTTTCTCCATCCTCTTATATTGCTCACTTGCCTGACTAAAATGAAAAGTGTCACCAATGATTCATCTAGTAATTAAAACAATCTTAGTCTGAAAGGAATGACAGGTTTCTGTTCTTTTGATGCAGGTAGTAAAGAAAAAAGAACAAAATGCCTGCTCCTTTTCAAAAAGTGAATTCAGAAAGTATTATAAGATCCTCATAACCTAGAATGAATAATAGCTTGGGAAATTATATTAAAAATAAGTAAGAAAATGTGATTAAAAGACATATACTGGCCCTAACCGGTTTGGCTCAGTGGATCGAGCATCGGCCTGCAGACTCAAGGGTCCCAGGTTCGATTCGGTCAAGGGCATGTACATTTGTTGCGGGCACATCCCCAGTAGGAGGTGTGCAGGAGGGAGCTGATTGATGTTTCTAACTCTCTATCCCTCTCCCTTCCTCTCTGTAAAAAATCAATAAAATATATTTTTAAAAAAAGACATATACTGAATTTTGTATTTTATTTTTGTTTTAATATGTATATATATATTATTGTTGATAGTATTACAGATGTCTCCCAATATTTCCCCCTTTACCCTCCGCTGTCCACCCTTACCCCCCCCTGCAGGTCTTCACCACCCTATTGCCTGTGTCCATGGGCTATGCCTATAAGTATATAAGTTCTTTGGTTTATCTCTTCTGGTCTCCCCATGCCCACATCAAGGTATGTCAGTCTGTTCCATGTCTCTATGCTTTGGGTCTTATTTTATTGGTCAATTCATTTTGTTCATTGGATTCCACAAATAAGTGAGATCATATAATATTTTCCTTTCTCATATTGGCTTATTTTGCTCAACATAGTAGTCTCTGGGTCCATTCATGCTGTCCAAAGGATAAAGATCTGTCTTTAAAATATATATATACTAGAGGCCCAGCGCACGATTGAAATTGTGTGAGGAGGCACTCTGCGGGGGGCTGGGACCCATGACTGACTCGCGCAGCACTGGCTGTCCTGGGAGTCAGGCTGGATCAGCACCACAGGGGGCCAGGATCTGCACCTGACTTGCAGTGTCCCCTGGACCTCCCTGCCTGTGTCTGCTCTGGGGCCACCCAAGCCACTGCCCCAGCTCAGGCAGGCCCCCCTGACTCTCTCTCTGTCTCTGCACTCTGGGCCTCACCTGTGGGCGCAACCAGCTCCTGTCTGGTCGTCACCCGTTATGGAGTCCTGGCCTAATTTGCATAATACCTCTTTAATATATATATATATATATATATATATATATATATATATACACACACACATATATATATATATATATACACACACACATATATAATAATAAAATGGTAATATGCAAATTACCATCACTTCGCTACGCCCACGATTGGGCCGGCTGGAGGCTCGGGGCGGGACTCGGGGTGGCCGATTGGCTGGCGGTAGGAGCGGGGGTCGCAAGTCCCCGACCCCTGCTCCTCCTGCCGGCTTAAACGGCCGGCGCTGCGGAAGACACTGGTGGCGGAACTCGGGCTGGCCGATTGCATGGCTGCTGGCACCAGTTTTCCGCCAGCAGCAGTTTTCCTCTGGCCCCCTACCCGATTGGAGTGCCTCCCGATCGGAGTTCCTCTTGGGGTGGCCAATCGTGCTGGTGGGAGGCGCTCTGATCGGCGGGTGGCCAGAGGAAAACTGCTGCTGGTGGATAACTGGTATCGGCAGCCAGGTGAAGGAAAAGTCTATTGCACGAAACTTCGTGCAATGGGCTCCTAGTATATATATATATATATGTATATAATTTTTATATATACATATATATACACATGTATATATATGTGTATATATATACATATGTATATAATTTTTTAATTGATTTCAGAGAGGAAGGGAGAGGGAGAGGGAGATAGAAACATCAATGATGAGAGAGAATCATCGATCAGCTGCCTCCTGCATGCCCCACACTGGGGATCAAGCCTGCAACCCAGGCATGCCCTGACTGGGAATCAAACTGTGACCTTCTGGTTTATAGGTTGACCCTTAACCACTAAGCCACACCACCTGGGCAAGAGATCTGTATTTTTACAGCTGCATAGTATTCCATAGTGTAAAGTCCCAGAGCTTTTTTATTCATTCATCTACTGATGGACACTTGGGCTGTTTTCAAATGTTAGCTATCATGTATAATGCTAAAATTAATATTATTAAAGCTTTTCTTACCTGAAGTCAAAACAATAATTGCTAATATTATTAAAAATGAATGAAAGTTTATGTAATCATGAGAAGTAATAAACATATTTATGCTTTACTTTGTTTCCTTAATTTTTTATGAAACTATATATTTTAAATAACAGCTTAATTGAGACAATCCACATATTAAGTGTGATCCATTTAGTGGTTTTAGTATATTGAAAGGATTTTACAGTCATCATCACTATCTAATTTTGGAACATTTCATTACTCCCAAAAGAAAATGTACACACATTACCAATTGTTCCCCATTCATTCCAACTCTATCCCCAGCACCTGGCAAACACTAATACACTTTCCATCTTTACTTTATTTATTTTTAAAATTTATTTTATTGATTTTTTTTAGAGAGAGGGAGAGGAAGAGGAAGCGAGAAAGTGAAATTGATGAGAGAGAGAAACATCAATCAGCTGCCTCCTGCATACCCCCAGAGGGAATAGAGCTCGAAACCCAGGCATGCCTTGATCAGAATTGAACCTGTGATGTCTTGATGCACAGGACAACACTAAACCAACTGAGCCACACTGACCAGGGCAACTTTCCATCTTTATTTATTAGACTAGAGGCTCAATGCAAGAAATTTGTGCAAGGGCCTTGGCCCCCGCTGTAGTGGTGATCGCCTCTGCCTCAGCCCCTGCCCGCCACTGCAGGGCCTCTGTCACCTCTGCCTCAGCCCCTGGTTGCCACGGCTTTGTCCCAAAGGAAGGATGTTCAGTCTAATTCGCATATTATGCTTTTATTATTATAGACTGGAGGCCTGGTGTACAAATTTGTGCATGGGTGGGGTCCGGCCAGCCTGCCCTGATCGTGGCCAATCGGGCCAGGCAAGCCAGGGGCAGGGGATGTGGGAGGTTGGTGGGCCAGCCCTGCCCCCGATTGGGGTGGGGGAGGCTGATCGGGGACAGGGACGGCAAGGGGGAGGGGCCACAGGCAGTTGGCCAGCCAGCCCCGTCCCCTGGTTGAACTCCCAGTCAAACTCCTGATCGATGGGGCAATTTGCATATTAGCCTTCTATTGTATAGGATAATATATATATTTAATATTAATGGAATTATAAAAAACAGGGTGTCCCAAAAAAATGTATACACACTATGTCTGTAGATTCTATTACATTTTTAAAATGAACTGCATTTTAATAAACACTACTTTTATAATTATTCAAAGTGTATATGTATTTTTGGGGGACACCATGTATATGGCCTTACTGTATCTGGCTTCTGCCACTTAGCATATGTTTTCAAGATTCATCATTGTTATGCGTATTAGCAATTCATTCTTTTTATTGCCAAACAATATCTCATTTTATGGATAAACATTTCATTTAGAGATTCATCGAATGATACACATTTGAATTGTTTCTATCTTTTTACTGTTAATAGTAAAGCTGCAATGATTATGTTCTCATGGAGAATTTTGTTTTCTTTTCTCTTGGTTATATAACAAGAAATAAAATTGCTGAATCCTATATAATAAAAGAGTAATATGCAAATTGACCATCACTCCAACACACAAGATGGCTGCCCCCCATGTGGTCAAAGATGGCTGCCCCCATGTGGACACAAGATGGCCACCACAAGATGGCCAGGAGGGGAGGGCAGTTGTGGGCAATCAGGCCAGTAGGGGAGGGCAGTTGGGAGGTACCACGCCTGCAACGGAAGGCAGTTGGGGGCGATCAAGCCTGCAGGGGAGGGCAGTTAGGGGCAAACAAGCTGGCAGGGGAGTGGTTAGGAGGTGATCAGGCTGGCAGGCAGAAGTGGTTAGGGGCAATCAGGAAGGCAGGCAGGCGAGCAGTTGGGAACCAGCAGTCCTGGATTGTGAGAGAGATCGGGCCTAAACAATCAGTCAGATATCCCTCTAGGGGTCCCAGATTGGAGAGGATGCAGGCTGGTCTGAGGGACACACACCCCCGTGAACGAATTTTGTGCACTGGGCCTCTAGTCATATGATAACTGTGTAATATTTTGAATAGCCTAACAGTATTCCAAAATAGTAAATTTTAAAATAGGGAAAGTGAGTATGCCATACTTTTATTTTTCCAAAATTGTTTTAGGTAATCTGAATAACTTGCATTTCCATATTTATTTTAGAAATATAATTTTCAATTTCTGCAAAACAATAACAAGATTTTTAAATAGGGGTTGTGTTGAATTTGCGATCTATTTGTAGAACATTGTCATCTTAGCAGTGTTCTACATTGTTCCATGAAAATGGGTGTCTTTCCATTTTTTTAAGTCATCTTTATTTTTTTCAAAATTATTTTATAGTGTTCATTGTACAATGTTGCACTTCTTTTTTTATTTTTCATAACAAGTTTATTATTTTCAATACTACTGTAAATAAGACTTTTACATAATTCTATCGCTAGAGTATATAAATAAAATTGATTTTTATATTGATTTCATGTCCTGTAAGCTTCTTGTTCATATAATCTCAGTGGGTTTATAAGAATTTCTACATGCAAGAAAACATCATTGAATAAAGATAGTTTTACTTTTTTTCTTTCCAATCTCTGTGCTTTAAATATACATATCTTTATTGCTTAATTGACCCAGGTAGAACCTATAGTACAATGTTGAATAGAAGTGGCTAAAGTGAAATTCTTGTTTTCTTTCTAATTATAGAGTGTTTCCTTGATCTTGAATGAACAGTCCTTAGCAAAAATAATACAGTTTCAGATTCAAATGTTGGAATTATTTTATCTAACTTCTTATAAATAAAAACATTGTTAAATAAAATGATTTTCAAAAGTATACTTTATTAATTTCACTTGTCATCACAGCATTACTCAAGAAAATTGCAAGTGCATACTGTTAAACCAGTAATTACTTTTGTGAAAATAATATTAAATGTTGACAGAACAAAAATAGTAATGAATTTTAAAAGCTCTCATTACAAGTGAATTTTAAGTGTTTACAACTAATTCAAATGATAATTTTAGAAATCAATATTAATTACCTAAACAAAACACTGTCAAGGTAGAGTACAGGTCTACATTTTAGAGCATTTATATTCTAAGTAAAAATAAAATATTAAAACATGCATGAGCATAAAAATTACATAAGTGCACAAAGCTTATACCTGAGTCTTACAAATTTACACAAATAGGTAAGTTAACAAAGATTTACCAGGCTTCCAAACATTAACATAGATGCTCTGTTATTTAGTAGTTGATATTCAATGCAAACAGTATAATTTCTTTTCTTTCAGAAAAATATTTTTATTATTAACAGCAGTTGTTACTTATCTAATTTGATGAAAATATATTTCAAAATCCATTTACATTTGCTATTTTAACAACTCTCTTTGTACTATAAATTACCATATACACTTCTGTACTTGGTTGAGATGAAGTGCAATTGATACATTTCTGTTATGTACTTATTATAAGTGGCAGATATTCTCAGTGTAGAATCTTTGGGAAAAGATGCAGGAGTATGCATTGTAACCCAAACATCAAACTCATCTCATTGGAAGCCCAAGAATATGAGTGAGGTCATAAGAAGAATAGAGTTTCAATCATCCTGGTTTAAATCTACATGCTATCAGCCTCACATTGAAGTTTTCTTACAATTTTAGTACCTTTCAGAGTTATAGGGTATACTTGAAATATATTCAAAACATCCAAACTGCTCACAATTGCTTGCATTCCTGCTTACACCTTTGCTCTAAATTGCCATTGTTCATTTTACTCTGCTAATAATATCAGGTCTTATCTGTTTTCCCCAATTATTAAAACAAACAAACAAACACCTGACTTTATGAGTATGTCATAGCTCTTTCAGCCATCCACAGTTGTTTCCACATCAAGTGGCTTCCAAGCTCCAGGGTAGCCATTCCTGGATCTGTTCTAACTGCCAAACTCTCTAGGTGAAACCATTCTTTCTGTCCAAAGTTTAATTCTTCAGAATTCGCGACACCTAACCAGTGGTGGATTTACTGTTTTTCACTTTGCTTACAAATTCTGTTACATCAGTCACCCAAAATCTCCAAGTCATGTCAATACTTTAGAGCAGATGTGACATCATGTTCTTATCTGACTTTGCTTCTGTGATCATTATTGAAACTGTACTTGTCTGGATAAGGGAAGTTGTCTAATTTCACATAATATGCACGTATGCATGTCAACTGTAGGTTAGTTTGCATACAAATAGCTCAATTTGCCTATATTTAATAGTACTATTTTAATTTTATTAAGACTTATTTGGTGTCTTCTAGGGCAGCTACCCTCCATATTGTGACTCAAAGAACCAGGCAGAAAGAGAAGTAACCATTTTGCAGCTTTATCATCTGGGACAAATGATCTCCTCAGTCAGTGTGGCTGGCAAAAATGATGGAGGTGTCTTAGACCAACAATCAAATGCCTCAGCTCAGAAATGACAGAATCACTGCTGTTCACCCCCTATTGGCCAGACCTAGTCACGTCGCCTCTCCTGACTGCATGATAGCAGCATGCTTGTTGCTGTGCACTTTATTATTTTTTTTCTTTATTGTTGAAAGTATTACATAGGTCCTGCTTTTCCCCCCATTAACTTCTTCCCGCCCTCTAGAAATACATTACATGTCTTTAGGATTGATGAATTGCAGGGTCCCAATGTACAAGGGACAAAGAAAGTCAGAAAGATTTAAAAACTGGTGCACTTATAGTCACCACTTGTCATATTATTGATAAAATGTGATGAGTAAAAACTAAATGAGATTTTTTTATATCAGTTCATTATTACCATTACAAATGAATATTTTATTTTTTTATTAACTACTAGAGGCCTGGTGCATGAAATTCGTGCACAAAGGGGGCGGGGAGGCTCCTCAGCCTGTCCTGCACCCTCTCTAATCTGGGACCCCTTAGGGGTTGTCCGGCAGTCAGATATCCCTCTCACAATCCAGGACAACTGGCTCCTAACCACTCGTGCCTGCCTGTTCACCCCTAACCAATCTGCCTGCCTGCCTGATTGCCCCTAACCCCTCTGCCTGCCTGCCTGATCGCCCCTAACCCCTCTGCCTGCTAGCCTGATGGCCCCTACCTTGCCCCCCTGCAGGCCTGATCACCCCTACTTTGCCCCCCTGCTAGCCTGATCACCTTTACCTTGCCCCCCTGCTGGCTTGATCACTCCTACCTTGCCCCCCTGCCTGCCTGATCACCCCTAACCTCTCTACTTGCCTGCCTGATCACCCCTAACTGCCTCTGCCTTCCTGCCTGATCGCCCCTAATTGCTCTCCCCTGCCAGCCTGATCTTGCCCCTAACTGCTCTCCCCTGCTGGCCTAATCACCCCTAACTGCCTCTGCCTGGATGGTCGCCCCTAACTCCCCTACCCTGCTGGGCTGATCTTGCCCCAACTGCCCTCCTCTGCTGGCCAGATCTCACCCCCAAATGCTCTCCCCTGCCAGCCTGGTCACCCCCAACTGCCCTCCCCTGATGGCCTGATCATCCCTAAATACCTCTGTCTTGGCCCCTACCACCATGGCTTTGTCCGGAAGGAAGTCGGACATCTGGAAGATGGCCGGTCAACCCAGTATAATTAGCATATTACTAATTATTATAGATAGATTATATAGGATAGGATTGCTTAGATGGTTGGAGGGGAGCCTTTTTCAGCAGGAGGAGATGCTCTTGGCAGACAAAAACACATAATCCCTATATCTGGACTGATAGCCAGCCATATGCACTATACTACCAAACTGGTCATTAAAAAATTGAATCACTTTCTTACACCTTACACCAAACAGCTGTTGCCCTTAAAACCCCTCCTCAGCCCCCACCTTAGGTTTTGCCTTCACAGTTCACCCAGAATAGGTTCTGATTGGTTGGTTTCTATGCCAGTCAGCGTCAAAATCTCCGCCTCCTAGGCAGCCATTGGCTCCTCACAATTCACCCAGATTTGATTCTGATTGGTTGGTTTCTATGCCATTCAGAATCTCCGGGCTTATCTCCGGGCCTGATTATAGAGGCGGGGCTGATCAGCAGCCGCCCCAGGCTGCTGGTGAGTGGGCTGAACTGCTGACCTCTGGGAGAGAGAGAGGCTTGGCTGATGGTGAGGCCTGCTTCTCTCTCCGGGCCTCGCCAGCAGCTGCTGCCATTGCTGATCAGCCCTACCTCTCTCTCTCTCCGAGAGGTCAGCAGTTCAGCCCACTCACCTGCTGCGTGTGCAGCCTGGCATTCGGTCGAGCCTTCATTCATTTTAGATGTTACAACCCTGGCTCTTTATATATAGATATTATTTAGCCTTCAGTGACCTATCTATTCTTTTTATTGCACTTCCTACTACTCTCTCTATTCCCTTTTTGTGTATTCTAGCAATTTCTTATATATATGTATATATAACATATATTTTTATTGCCTACAATATGTGAATAAAACTATATTCTTTATCACTTTTAGTATATATTTTCATTTTGGTATTATATCTAGGTATTTACAGCATTCTTCAAAAGTTCATCCCTCCTCTGCTGCTTCTCAGCCTGTTTCCATAGTGCTTCTTGTTC
The DNA here is from genome assembly GCA_025583905.1 of Ia io. NCBI lineage: Eukaryota > Metazoa > Chordata > Mammalia > Chiroptera > Vespertilionidae > Ia > Ia io. Next base: position 56,067,607 of record JAJQQW010000003.1, read on the forward strand.
CAGTTCCTTAGTCACTGGCTTTTGTGTCTTACTGAAGGGCTAAATCATTTCCTGTCATTTATAAAATGAAATATTCAAGTGATGCTTTTGCAATAATTATGCAAGATTATTATACATGGGCTTTTGTCTGAAGTATTTTTTTTTTCAATAATCAATTAAGTGTCTTAATTTCATTTAACTACACCACGTACTTGTTCACATCAGCTTTTTGATGCGTTATCTTTACTTGGTTATTCTTTTCTCTAACAAGGTAATCATTCCAAGTCTCCTTTATTGGTGTTCTTTTATCTACCTCTAAGTACTGAAGCTCCCCAGGATTTAGGATTATACCCTCTATTTTTCTGTATCTACATCCATTATCCTGACAACAATATGCAAGTCCAGGTGTGTAAATGTCAGTTATGCTGATATTTTCTTCATTTGTATTTCTAACACTGATCCCTCTATTGACTTAATATAGGTCAGATGCTTTAAAGAGAGAGCCTGGGAAACAGATTTATGTGCAAAGAACTTAGAAGGGAGGGCTGTCATACTTAATCTAAAAGGGAATGAGAAGACAGAATAGGAAAATAAAGAAGCCCAGCAAAAACTTGCCTTGCAGTTCAGTTTAGCCTTAGATGGTGATGAAAAATGAACCACAGAGTTTGTCCCACCTGGAGTAAGGAAGATTGTCTTCTGTTATGCACTTGCTATTCCACAGAGGAAATACTTTAATGTGAGGTAGTGCCAAGAGTCCAAGACCAATGTCTGAGCAGGTGTGAGCAGCAGTGCAGGCAATGCATGCAGCAGCTGGGCGCAAGGTAGCACCACAGCAGTAACTGGCATTGTAGGGCATTTGAGTGATGCACTAACAGTGTCTGCTCCAATGTCAAACTGCCTACTTGCTATCTCCACTTAATATGCAATAGTCACCTAACTAAAACAGTTTTAAAATGTAATTTTGGTTTTTCCTAATCTACTCTTTTAGTAAAATAATTGCCCCATTTTCCCTAACATGTAAGCGGAACAATCTTTCACTCAGTTACCCAGACCATAAACCTAGGAAGACCTCTTTCATTAATTTATTTTGCTCATGCCCTATATTTAAGTTTATTTAAACACCTGTAACTTTATAGTAAAACTTTTCCTGACTGTCATAGCATTTTATGACCTAAGAGGGAGAGAGGGCTAAGCATTCTAAAAATATATAATTTTCTATCAATTCATGCAATGATATTGTCACTTCCTGGTTATAATTATACTAGGGGCCCAGTGAACGAATTTGTGCACATTGAAAGGAACTGTGGGCCATGAGGCTGCGGTGGGCACAGAAGTGGGTCTCGGCCCATCCTCCGTGCCACTGCCTGGCCCCTCCCACTGTGGCCCCCCCATCCCCTGTCTGCTGGCAGGGCAGCCCAACTCCTGCCGCTGTTGCTCCCAAGTGCAGATGGCACCAGCCCCACTCACACCCACTAATGGTGCAGAGCGATTGGGGCTGGCACCAGCTGTGGGTGCAAGTGGCAGCTGCTGCCCCAATCGCCCCTCAGGAGCAGGGGGAGGTGGAGAATAGGGGCCCTCAGGGATGATAGGGGCCGGCAGCAATTGCTCACACCAGCTGACAGCACCGAGCAATCGAGCAATTGGGGCTAACGCTGGGCGGCAGAAGCAGGTGCGAGTGGTGGCCCCAGTGTCGGCAGCGGGTACGATCAGGGCTGACATGGGCAGCAAGTGTGAGCACCGGGTGGAACCGTGGTGTGCGCAGGAGCAAAGAATTTTCAGTAACCACCAGAGGCTCACTCCGATGACAGCAACTGGTGCCCTGCCTTGGTCTGGCACCCCCACTCACCTGCTCCACCATCCATCCCATCATGGCCAACATCCACCATGTTCTGTGCTCTGCTGCCTGCTACAGATGCCTGCCATGTTCCGTACATGCCCCCTGGTAGTCAGTGCACGTCATAACAACCGATTGTTTGGTTGTTCAGTTGTTCCGCCGTTCAGTCTCTTTTCATATTAGGGTTTTATATATATAGATATTACAGAACTAGTTAGACAAGAAAAAATATTCAAAATCAATGCTAAATTGAGAATAAATGTTTGCTAAGTAGGCTGGCTTTTTGACTACATCTAGTTATTGTCTTGTTCCTTCTTAGAGAATAGAATTCTTGTTTATACATAAAACACACACACACACACACACACACGAACCCAAAAAACCACAAGAATATCTGGGCACCTAAGAGAATATATCTTTTATCAATTATGACAAATTAGCTTTGCCTAGATTTTAGAGTCTCTATTGCTTCGTTTTCCTAACGGAGTCATCTTTCAGAGTTGTTTGATAAAGAGTTCTGAGGACAAAGGTTTCCAATCAAAGTCTATAGGTTTTGTTGATTTAGACCGCATGATTACATCACACTCAATGCATGAAATTGCTCTAAGTCAAAGGTTACTTATAAGACTTTACATCACTTGGTGGACTTTCACAGTTCTGCCTGTATTTGAGTGGAATTGTGCAGCTCTTGCATCTCCCCTGACTCATTTAATTGTTTATTGGACTTTCATTGTTGGAACAGCAAAGTAACCCAAGCCTTTTATTCATGGGACCAAATACTGCATAATAAAATAAAATGTGAAAGAATCATTATAATAGCATAAATTTAACCAATCATAAATCCAGGTGAACGTTCAGAAACTTATTAAATATGGTAATATTATACATTAGCTCTTACGTGTGCAGTTTCACTTGAAGAAGACAAAAAAGGGCATTCAGCTGAACTTACCCTTGGCTGTGAGTCTTTCCTTGGAAGTAGGACATAATAACAGTCTTTACTTCCCTTATACTTTTACTCAGTTGGCTTTTTCAAAGTAGCCTATTTATTTTTAATGATTTGATATTCTCTCTGCACTGCCTTTTACAAGGTTAAGTTCCTTTTACTTTTATATTACTAAAAATACCGTTCAACCTAAAGTGCCAAGCCTCAAATGCTGCACATACAGGCAGAATTAATGACTGGCGGACTATTCTTCACTTTTTCTATCCAAAATGCAGTGCCGCTTTAGCTTTTAACTGTTGTTGCTGCTGTTCTATCATGGAGTCTCTGCACGTATTTGCCACTTGGTGGATCTCAGCAGGAAGATAAAATGTCTGTTCTTTGTTAGAAACTAGGATTTTAAAAGCCTTTAACACAAAGACCTAAGGATGAACACTTTTTTCAGTCTCTGGGGTTGATAAAATTCTGTTTTATAGAGAAAATAATAAAAGGCCAACACCGCACAAGTAGAACATCTACTTTCAAACTATATTTTGTTAAATTGTGAAAAATTTGTGAAAACTTGCTTATTTTATGCTATTATTTCTACTTGAGGTATCAAAATAGCATAAAATTAATATCTTTACTTTCCTCATTTTACACATACAGAGACTAAATGTCAAAATTTAACTGAAAAATCAAATTGTCATTAAAGTCTATTTTTGGAAATGTGAAAGTTAAAGCATAGTATCAGAGATGACTAAAAGAAACAAATTTCCAGAATCTAAAATAAACAGTTAATAATTTTTTTTTTTGGTTACTTTTAGAAATCAAATATATAGGTATGGCCAAACTTTATTTTATTCAAAATCATAGGCCTGCTTTCATGGCCCAGTTCTAAAAGTCAGTGTCATGTGTCTGACTTTATTCCTTTAATTTAATTTCTTATATTTTTACTTACATGTAGGTCAAACATCCACATAGCATATAAAACATTGGTGTGTTATTTCATGTTAATTGAAAACACAAATATATATGTAATTTGCATATTTTTTTATTTTTCACTCATAGCTATATTTTATGATCTAATTTCATTTTTATGTAAGACTTCATTGAAAAAGATTAAACTTTGTGAATAGATGTCATACTTTAACTCATCCTCCCTATTAGGGGCATATGCTTTGCTTCAGTGTCTCTACTATTACAAACTGCCATGATAAGCATTCAGATCCAAGGGTCCCATTGTCCTTGTGTCACAAATGCAACAGGGTACAGTAGTCCCTCATTTTTACAGTTTCACTTTTTGTGGTTAAGGTAATCCACATTCAACTGTGATCTGATATTATTAAATTACTAAAAATTCCAGAAATAAACAATTTACAAGTTTTTAATTGTGCACCATTCTCAATAGTGTGATGAAAGCACCCACCATCCTGATCAGTCCCACTCAAGACATGAATCACCCCTTTGTCCAGCATATCCATGCTGTATTTATTACCTGTCCGTCAATCACTTAGCATCCATCTGGGTTATCAATTCAACTGTTCTTCTTCATATTGCAGTACTTGCGTTCAAATAAACCTCATTTTATTTAATAACTAGAGGCCCGGTGCATGAAAATTTATGCACTGGAGGGGGCGTCCCTCAGCCCAGCCAGTCCCCTCTCACAGTCTGGGAGCCTTCAGGGGCGGGAGGCAACCCGGCAATCAGGGGAAGGTAATGCCCTCATCACACCTCTGTGGCTGTCACTGCTGGCAGCACAAGCCTCGGCCAGCCCTGGTTACCTGAGCCTCGGGAGGCCCTGGGCAGCTGGGCAACTGCCATCCAAGGCTTGCCTGCATCTCAGGCTGGTCCTGGACAACTGGGAGGCTGAGGGGACTGGGGGACTCCAGAGGCAGGCGCACGGAGTGGCCGGGCCCGCCTGAGGATGGGCCCAGCCTTGCCGCGTGCCTGCCACACTGGCGGGGCTGAGGGGACTGGGCGCTGCCATCTTGTGGCTGTGGGTGCCACCATGTTTGAGGGCATGGCAGTCAATTAGCATATTCGCTCCTTATTGGCTGTGGGCACCACCATCTTTGTGATGGTGTGAGGGTCAATTAGCACATTCCCTCTTTATTAGATAGGACTAGAGGCCCGGTGCATGAAATTCATGCACGGGGGTCCCTCAGCCCGACCTGTACCCTCTCCAATCCGAGAGCCCTCAGGGCATGTCCTGCTGATGGCTTAGGCCCGCTCCCTGTGGTTCTCTGTTCCCTGCGGGGCTTGCCTGCTCCACACCATAGCGATGGGCAAGCAAGCCCTGCTGGGTGCTGCCTGCAGCTGCACTTGTCTGCTCCTGGGTCGCCGCGGCAACAGCCAAGCAGGCCCTGCTGGGTGCTGCCTGCAGGCCCACTTGCCTGTTGTGGGTCACCGGCAGCTACCACCAAACAGGCCCTGCTATCTGCTGTCAAGCTGCACCACTGGACCCACCCCCAGGCCCACCCTGGTTCCCCAGCCCCGCAGCAGCTGCGGGCGCTGAGGTCTGGCCCTGCCTCCCTCTTTGGCCCTTGAAGCAGCCTCGGCAGCTGCTGACCAGGCCCTCCCTCAGTGCAGGTGCATGGAGGTGGGTCCAGGCACCGCAGCCCCAGACCTGCAAACGCTGATGGGGGCGAGTCCGGGCGCCACTGCCGCCGCCCCCAGAGAGACCCTGCCACTGGGCGGCGGGGGCAGGGGTCTCTCCGGGGGTGGCCACGGCGGCTGTGGTAGAGGTGGCAGCGGCGGCGGGGGCGGGCTCTCGGTGGCGGCAGCAGCAGCGGGGGCGGGGTCTCTCCGGGGGCGGCCGCGGTGGCGTGGGCAGGGTCTCTCCGGGGACGGCCGTGGCAGCGGCAGCGGGGGCGGGGTCTCTCCGGGGGCAGCTGCGGCGGCGGCAGCAGCGGGGGCGGGTCTCTCTGGGGGTGGCGGTGGCGGTGCCCGGAGCCGCCCCCATCTGCCGTCACCGCTCGGACCCGCGAACCCTGAGGGGTCTCCCCTCAGTGGCAACGGATCCGGCCATTGAGAGGCGCAGGGGGCGGGACTTGCGAGTCCCACCCCCTGCGCCTCTCAATGGCTGGATAGGCCACACCGAGTCCCGCCCCCCAGCTTCCCGCTGCCCAATCGTGGGCGTAGCGGAGTGATGTTTATTTGCATAGTACTCTATTATTAGATAGGATGGCCCCCAAGCTCAAGAGTAATGACATTGACAATTTGGATATGACAAAGAGAAGACATAAAGTGTTTCCTTTAAGTGGAAAGGTGAGCTCAGGTATTTTGAAAGGCAGAGCCCACATTCACATAACTTTTATTATACTATAATGTTATAATTGCTGTATTTTATTATTAGTTGTTATTGTTAATATCTTACTATGCCTATTTTACAAACTGAACTTATCATAAGTCTGTATAAAATTATGGTATATATAGGGTTTGGTACTAGTTATGGCTTCAGGCATCTGCTGGGGTTCTTATAAAGTATCCACAATGGATAAGGGGAGGGGGGATTACTGTATTCAGCTACGAATGAAGCTTCTGGGCCATATGCTATGTACATTTTTAGTTTAATTAGATTCTGACAAATTGCTCTCAAAATAGCAATATCAATTTACCCTCTCATAACCAGTTAAGAAATATAATTTAACTTCATTCTTGCCAATATCTGATTCAATCATATTTCTTTCTTTTTTTCCAACATTGTGCTTTGAAATACTAGTTTTTAATTGCTTTAGTTTATATTTACCCAGTAGCTTGTAAGGCTGATCTCCTTTTCATATATTTATTTGCTATAATTTTTTTCAATTCTGTGAGTTTTTCTTTTCATGTACTTTTCTCTAAATCCTATAGGTTATTTATACATTTTGATGACTAAATATCTTCTATTATGTTGAATTATTCTATTGCTTGGATCTGTTGCTTGGATAGAAATATTATCAGAACCCAATGGTCTAAAATAATTATGGGAAGTGCTATTTAATTTTAAAATAAATCAAATATATTAGAAATAAAGAAAAAGGGGATAATAGATGCCATTGGTATGGAAAAGATATTGACTCTGTAAATTATTTTTGCATTTATTACTTCTTAGTGCTGTTTAGTCAAATTAATTTTAGAAAAGATAATAATTTGTATTTATTACACATGGATTTTTCTACAACAAATAAATTAGTATCAGAAAGATATATTTCTATATAGAACATATAGAAACATTATATTTTTGACAATAGGAAGTATATTTATTCATGGTTATGCTTTTGTGTCCCCATTCTGTTGTTTTTTAGAAACAACTAAAATTCTGGATATAGCAAAGTTGTTGATATAATTTATTTTAATTTTAATGAAAAATAGTCATAGTAAGACTTCCATTTCTAAAGTAGGTACAGAGTGTAACCAACTTAGAATTCTAATAATTATTCATTTATTTACTATTTACATTTTTTTAGGCTTGTTGAAAATTGGGATTGCTAATAATATAAAACTAAGAAGCTGTAGATACACATTCTTGATAGTATCTTGGCAAGTTTGAGTACATGGATGTTAAAGCAGGCTCATTTCTCAATACAATGTGAAATAAAAAAAAAAAAAATATTCTCATGGTAGTCTATTCCAATGTACTATCCTAAATAGCAACCATACTATTTATATATATAAAAGTCTAATATGCAAATTGTTCCCTCAGGAGTTCGACAGGTAGACTGGGAGTTCGATTGCTCACTATGACATGCACTGGCCACGAGGGGGCAGAGCGGAATGAAGGAAGGCCCTGGCCAGCAGCCAGCAGCTGGGGAAAGGAGGCCCTAGCCTGCAGCTAGGAGGCTCCGATCTGCCCTGATTGCCGGCCAGGCCTAGGGACCCTACCCATGCACTAATTTTGTGTACCGGACCTCTGGTAGAGCTATAAGTACCCTATTTCTTTTTTAATTGAAAGGGAAGTTTCAGTGCTTTTGTCTATGAGGGTAATAACATCTGGAAGTTAAAAATTCCACTATTTCTAACATAAGGACAAATATAAAGTATTAAATAAAATGTTTCAAAGTTCCATAGCATGGTAAAGATAGATTGTAACTTAGAATAAGCCCATAGTTCTACCCATGTGAATAATCTACCTCTTTCATTTTTGTGACATGTGGTGACCTAACTACATATTAATTTATTTTCTAATTTACTTATAATGAAAAACAGTATAGTAAAGAGTAATTTTATTAGTTATATTCAGCATTCTACACCTGTGTTAGTCATTATGAACAAATGATTAATGTGATAGAAGCAGCTCACTTCATCACAGAATAGCATTTCGCCTGCTCTGACACTTCATTGTGCCAGTCATCTTCAAACATAAGGTCACAGCTGTTCTGTGACATTTTTACACAATGGAAAATCAGCTTGTTCCATAAAGAAATAAGAAATTTAATAACCTGGCATTTAGAATTAGAAAAAGCATTTCGTGTACGGGTAATTTTACATGAATCTTATGTGAAAACAACAATGGTATTAAAGAGATAAAAAAGAATATTTTTTAGGCCAATTATAATACACAGACCTAACAAGGTCCTCGTTGTGAATCACTTTTCCAGTGAGCAAGACTGACCAATTCATGAAAACTTTCCAGCAATTTGCATCCACACCAACCTCTCCAGTTTCTATATTGCATAGAAAAAATTATCTTTCACTTATACTAGTATATTTTATTTTATTTTTAATCCTCACCTGAAAACATGTTTTTATTTAGTATTGAGAGAGACAGAAACATTGATGTGAGAGAGAAACATGGATTGGTTGCCTTGTATGGGATGATGCTCCAACCAACTAAGCCACCTGACCAGGACTTAATTGTGTTTTTATAACTTTATGTACATATTTATTTGCATGTAGAACTTCAATAAATACTTACATCTCTATCTTAAGTTATACATTTTAATTTTATTATGCAACAATATTTGATGAATATTATAATATTGGAACTACTATTATTATCAAATTTAGTTCCTTTGTAATACTGACCATTATCTAAAAACATTTTAATACGTTTTTTGTCTATATCCTTAATAAGATAGTATTTTTCTTGAGGGAAAAGATTCAAATTATTCAATATACTGTATCCCTAGGCACCAATATAATTCCTGGATTACAGCAGCTATTCCAAAAAATATTTGTTGAATTCCTAATATGCATTGAAGATTTGTTTCCCAACAAAACTTATATGTTGAAACCCTATCCCAAAAATGATTCTATTCAGAAATAGGGCCTTTGGAAGTAATATGGTAAAAAAAAGTAGAGTCTTCATGATGTGATTAGTACCTCTAGTAAAGAAAACTGGAGAGAAGGGAGTTGGCAGGGTAGTAAAGGGTAAATGTGGTCAAATACATGGTGACAAAAGAAGATTTGACTTTGGGTGATGGATTCACAGCACAATTATACAGATGATGTATCATAGAACTGTGCGCTTGAAACCTACATAATTGTATTATTCAATGTCACCCCAATACATTTAATTTAAAAGAGACTGGAGAGTGCTTGCTCTCTCTTTGCCACACAAAGAAACCAGGACTAGGGCCCTCACCAACTTGACCATACTGCACACTATTCATGGGCTTTCAGTCTCCATAACTGTGAGAAAGAAAGATTTGTTGTTTATGCCACCCAAAATATAGTATTTGCTATGTCAGCCCAATGGGATTAATACAGGTTATTTTCTAAGTAGAGACAAGAATACTTTAAAAGACATTTCAGGAGAGTTATATAATCATTGTGACAGTCAATCTACATAAACGTTTGTACACATTTTTCTGGTATATTTGTCTGTTTATTTGATTATTTATTTTTATCCCCACTGAATTTACTTTTCTAACATGTCTGATAGTTATGTTAACCATGTTCTATGAACTTGAAAATACAAGAATGAAATAATTACTTTCCATTTATCCACCCATCCATTCATTCAGCATTGCTTATACAGTATCCACCATATTCCAGGCAGTGTCCAGGGTGCTGTCTTCATGAATTCACTGTTCTAGTTAGGAAAAAATCTCAATAAATAAAATGTGGTGTGTTCTAAGGAAGCATTTACATAACATATTTAGGTAAGTATTTGTTGACAAGATTAAATTTGAGCACTAACTCAAAAAACTGAGCAATGTCCCATCAGAGGAAGCATGTATATCATAGAGAAAATCAAAGGACCTGAAGAGAGATTATAGTTGTTACATTTCAGGAAGAGCAAAGATTCTAATGTTGTTATAGCTGAGTCAGTAGAAGCAAGTGCTAAATCATGCCAAGTTTTATGGCCCAAAGAAAGGACTTACGGTTCTGGGTCCTGTTCTCAGTGGTTAGAGCATCAGCACTGAAGGTCTTGGGGAATGATTCCTGGTCTAGGGCACATGCCTGGGTTACAGTTTTGATCACCATCCCAGTCAGGGCACGTGTATTTTTTTGTTTGATTTTAGAGAAATAGGCAGTGATTTGGAGGTGTGCATGCAGAAGACTGATATAGTCTGATATGTACTTTATAAAGTTTAATTTCACTGCTGTTTTTATGGGATAGATACAGAAGACTGGTTAGAAGACTATTGTAATTATGTAAGTGGGGATAATATTGGGTAACTTAAGCAAGGAAGCACGGTAATACTGGAAGTAGTCAGTTGTGAGTTTTTGTTGTTTTTTTCAGAATTAGTTGGAAGAGATTAGATTTCTGATATCAGTTTGCATGCCTATCATATATCCAACAAGAAATTTCAAGCACACATTTTCATAGACATGTCTAAAATTTGGAGGTCTAGGCAATGGGTATATGTACACAAATTGATTAAACTAGGTGACACACTCAAGGATTACATGTAGAGAGGGAAAACAAAACAAGACAAAACAACATTCCCTTAGTGAGCCCTTGTTAAAAGTGGTAAACTATTGAGGGGCCATTGGAAGAAACTGATATAACTCAGTGAGTATAGAAGGGAAACAAGCAGGAAATGGTAGTGTTTGGGAAGCTCAGTAAAGATGTGTTTCAGAAATGAGACTTCTGCTTCTGGTCATGTCAGAGAAAGTGGTATAGAATTGATCCTTCTGCTTAAAAATCCCATAAAACTAGACATAAGGGATGAAGCAAGTGTTTTCAAGCATTGCACAGGTTCAGAATTTTGATCCCTGAGGGAAGCAAAACCATAAATTAAGATGCATGATCAGCCTGTAATCACCTGCTATTGCCCTGGTGTCAAATTCCACTTCCAGCTTATGCGGCACAACAGCAATCATATATATCTTCCCACCTAAAACAACTAAAAGTTGGACAACATATTTAAACAAAAGTCTCTCAGATATTTGGGCATTAGATTTTGAATAATATGTAATGTTTAATGCAATGCAAGAAACACATCAAGTGAACCTTATACCCAAGTTTGCTGTCTGGAGAATGTTCCCCTTAGTTTGTTCTGGAGAATGTCTGGAGCAAAGGGAGGGAGAAAGGACTCTGAATGCAAGCATGTCAAATTCGAGGCCGGCGGGCCGCATGCCTCCTTTAAGCCACTGGCCTCCAGTTTGACATGCTTGCCAGGGTCCTTTGTGTTGAAGGATTCTGCTTCAGTACTGGGAAAAATGAATCCTAAATTAAACAGTTTTGGTTATGTATAACAAACATTGAAAGCAAAACCTAAGCCCGGCCATTAGTGCTTAATAGTTGAGTGTGAGCCCATGAACCAGGAGGTCATTGTTCCATTCCCGGTCAAGGCACGTGCCAGGGTTGTGGGCTAGATCCCCAGTAGGGGGTGTGCAGGAGGCAGCTGATCAATGATTATCTGTCATCATGGATGTTTCTATCTCTCTCTCCCTTCCCTTTTGAAATAAAAAAATATACATATTTAAGATAAATAAGTAAATAAATAAAAGATTTGCTTTTTGACAATAAGTTATTTTGAATATTAAATACATTCAAAATTATAACATGTAATTCTGTTGTACTTTAATATGCCCAATGGTAAATTATTTTTATTTTTCAAAATAATTGCTATGAATCAGGAGGACACATCAAGCCCTGGCTATGTGAAAATATGAAGAGGCTCTTTATCAATCAGAAGGAGCATAATATTTCCTCTAAATGTTCAGGAATCCAAAGATTATTTATAATATTGCTGATATATTTTGACATTTTATATTCCATGTTTTACAGTGCACCTATAATAAATGCATTTACCTTTATAAAAGGAAACTGATCTCTAAGTATACTGATAAAAATTATATATTGCTGTAAAAGACCAGACAGAATTATTGTGCTTACATTAAATAGAGGGCTCTATTAAGGTATTTTAACACTTCTCTGGTTAGAAAAAAAAATTAATGTAATCTAAATTTATTAATTTTATTTGTAGCTATACTCTGATGATTATTCAAACACTAAGAAGTAATTCAGTATCTGGAATGGGATAAAGCTGAAAATCGCATGTAGGACAGAGATATTATAGTGAGATGAACCTGAGAAAAATGCATCTTTAGAGACTGAGAGGAAGTGACCTCACTTCTGCCCCCACTTACTTGATAATATCATGTGATAATGGACAAGAAAAAAATAAGTATTGAAATGCTCAGAAATAAATAAGACAGTTAAATTTAATATCCCTAACTAGATTAAAGTCATAACTCACTAGAATTATAAGGTAGAATGTTTAATTAATATTTGGCTTCCCTTTTTTCAATTAAGATCTGGTAATGAGTTTTGCCTGAAAAAAGAAACAATCTAATTCAATGGAAAAAAGTATAAGAGTCCCAACAAAGCATACGCATATACTTTATTTTACATAAACCAAGAGAGTTGTCTTACTTCTAAAGTTTACTATGTTTATAACCAGACAAGCTGAAGGAAATAATGTTCAGTAATAAGCATAGCACAGGAAAATTAAAAAAAATGGTTACACAGTATGATTCTTCTATTTATGAAATTAGAATAAATCAAAGCAATTGCTCTTTGAGGGAAATCTAATAAAGAGAAAACTATCTTAAAAAAGACAAACATTGCATGTAGAATTGGTTTAAAATTAAAATAGACACAAAAATAAAAATTAAAAACTGTCCTAAAAGGTGATTGTGTTCTAAGTCAGTTATATCTGATTAAGCATTATTAAATTTGATGAAATAACCTTACAACCATCCACATTCACCTCATTCCCAAAGATAAGTATAAAGTTTGATTGACACTTTAGATAGCTTTCTATGACACTAAGTAATTCCAAAATTCAATAGATTGTCTAACTTATGAACTTAATAATTTGCTTTAACTAATATGTTCTTTACCTTTAAAAGTCATAGGAATACATTTAAAAGTGCTAGGAAAGAAGAACTGCAAAATACATTTCTCATTGGATTCTTATAAGTGGTATAGAAATAGTCATGTTTCTAGGTAATTTTTATGTTTATTATGGTCAATCTCAATATATACAAAATAGAATGGCATAATGAGTATTGGTTTATCAGGAAGCCTCAACATTGATCAAAATATAGACATTCTTGTTTCATTTATACTTCTGCCTATTCACTTTCCACCAGATAAATTTCAAAGATATTCTTAACCTTTTGTACTCGGATGTTGAGATTAAAATTACTCTTTGAATGTATCAATAATTTGAAATATAAAAAAATCCAAATAAATAAGTTTGTATGAAAAGAAAATCCAGTTTTTATTCTACTGCCACGCTTTGTAAAATCTGGGGTATTTAAAAAATTAATTCCCGAGTAGAATAAAGGAATCGAGAATAAAGCAAGCGAGTGCAAAGGGTTAAAACTATGTCATTGTATATATTTTACAAAGCATTTTTAAAGAAGATTTATTTTTTCCTCAACTATGGCCACAAAAACTTTGCCACACCAAAATTATTTAACACAGAGCCATTCTGATTATCAGTCATTCTATGTACATGGTTGTCTCTATTTTTGTGATATTGGAAACAACCAATGATTACTTCTTTGCTCCTTTAGTTCATAAGAGGTTGCAAAATGTTAACATTCAAATTTGCTGGGATGTTTTTATACTTTTGCTTTTATAAAGAAGGGGAGAAGTCTGCTCTTCTATTATATCTTCTAATTGTTTTTCCCTATCTAAACTAATAAAAGAGAAACATGCAAATTGGCCATCACTCTGCTACACCCACCAGCCAATCAGGAGGTAATATGCAAATTAGAAGGACAAAGATGGCGGCCGCCCAGCTTCTCCAGATGCAGAGTGGTAGGGAGGGGCAGGACGCGTGCTATGAGAGAGAGGGCTGGGGGGTGAAGGGGTCTACAGGAGCAGCACTCCAGCCGCAGCAAAGACGAAGACTGTAGACTCGGGAGTCTGCAGCGAAGATGAAGACAGCAAACTCTGGCCAGAGTCTGCAGCAAAGATGAAGAAGACAAACTCTGGCCGGAGTCTGCAGCAAAGGCGGCAGGCTCCAGCCAGAGTGAAGGCCTGGGTCCCGGGTGCCTGAGGAAAATGTGTGATGGAAGCCTAGGGAAGGAAGGCCTATTGCACGAAGCTCTTTGTGCAATGGGCCTCTAGTAATTTAATAATCTTTAAAAAAATATTTAAATTTTTATTTTATAACATATTATTTCATTAAACTTTTAAACTTTTTTATTGACTATTTTGGGTTTCCCAAATATGTAACCCTCTTGGAGTGATTAAGTAGAGTTTTGCTTAATCCTTGCCAATTTTTATGCCTCTAATTTCTTTCTCTTGTCTAATTGCATTAGCTAGTACCTCTAAGTCATTGTTAAATAGTAATAAGAATGAAAGACATCTGGTATTTATCCTGACTTTTTTAATGTGCTTCTGTGTTTCTGCATCAAAGCAATAATTACTGGTATCTATATATATTTTAATCATGTAATAGACTATTTATCAATCTATATTTCATTGTTTTTAATATCATGGTTATTGGATAATAATGGAGCCCTTTATTTTATTCTTGCAGCTAATCATTATTTTCCTTAATGATAGTAATAGGATGAATTATAATAATACAGAATAAGAATAAATCACATATGATCCTAAGTTCATCAAGTTTGAAAGAAATGTTCTTGAACTATTTTATCAAGGAACTTAAATATATATACATAAATGTGTGCTTATGTGTGTGCATGTGCTTGTATGTGTCACAATTTTACTTTTTACAAGCAATTATTTTTGTAACTGAGAATTAATATTACATTTTATTCATAAATAGAATTGGAACTTTTTCTTCCTGTTTGAAAGGAGTTTTAGGGGTAAAATAGACAAGTTTAGGGAGCTTTAGGAATTAGAGGGTCCATGGGGGAGGACTGCAAAGATGAGGGCTTGGAGCTGCCAAAAGACATACATTCACAGAGAGAAAAAAAACTGCCACAGGATAAGGGGAGAGGAAGATATCCATTCACAGGAGATAGGGAAAAGCCACAGGGTATGGGGAGTAAGAGGAAACAAACTTTCACAGAGGAAAGAGAAATGCTGAAAAATGGGAGAGAGAGGAAAACAGATTTTCACGGGAGATAGAGAATTCTACCACTGAAGAGGGAAGGAAGAGGGAGGCATCCTGTGGGGTTTAGGCTTTGAAGTTGATACAGTGACCAATAGAAGGGAATATCAAGAGACAAAGAACTGCAGCTTTATAAACCTTAGAAAAGGGGGCATTGTGGGTCACCCCTTTTGGGATCCCCTCCTTATGTGGGAGTCTGTATTTGCTTCCTATACATTTCCACCCTTTTCATCTACCACCTTTTGTCCATGGCTTCATTCTTCCAATCCATCTGGACAAGAACCCGGGAAAGAAATCACCCTTGCATCCTGCTCAATAAAACCACACAACTCCTTTGACATAGTTTAAGTAGTATTGAGATTATGTGATCTTTAAACACATATTCATTGGTGATATCCATGAGATCTGTGATCATTAGACAATTGGGAAAAATTCTCCAGGTAGCATTTGGGCTGGTCCATTTGTTTGATGGAGCTTTATATCTACATTCTGTTTCTTCTCTTGTGATCAACCTGATTAGATTTTTTGTCTCACTGCCATCAGATTTGCTAATTATTTTTTCATTCAAAGCTATTAATTTATATATTTATTTTTACTCCTTTTTATTGAATTTATTGGGGTGACATTGGTTAATAAAATTATACAGGTTTCAGATATACAATTCTACAATACATCATTTGTATATTGTATGTATTGTGTGTTTACCATCCCAAGTCAATGTAAATGCTATTAAATACATAAATCTTCACATATAATGTAGTTGATAAAACTTATTAGAGGCCCGATGCACAAAATTCATGCATGGGTAGGGTCCCTAGGCTTGTCTAGCAATCAGGGTTGATCTGTGGGGTGACCTGCGGGATGATTGGGGGGCCCCCTCAGACACCTGCGTTGGCTCAGCTGGGGCCTGTGGGTTGGGGGCAGCTCCTTCGTTGAACATCTGTCCCCTGGTGGTCAGTGAGCATCATAGCAACTGGTCATTCAACCGGTCATTCTGCCATTTGGTTTATTTGGATATTAGGCTTTTATTATATAGGACTAGAGGCCCAATGCACACAATTTGTGCAAGAGTAGGCCTTCCTTCCTTCCTTCCCTTGGCTGCTGGCACCAGCTTCCCTCTGGCACCCAGACCTGGGCTTCCATTGAGGAATCAGGTTCGTCCGGAAGGATGTCCAATCTAATTAGCATATTACACTTTTATTATTATAGACTAGGGGCCCAGTGCACAAAATGCATGCATTTGCGGTGGGGGGAGGGTCCCTCAGCCCAGCCAGCTCCTTCTCACATACTGGGAGCCCTCAGGGGATGTACTACTGACGGCTTAGGCCCGCTCCCTGTGGGAAGCAACAGGGCTGATCAGGGAAAGGCACTAGCCCCATCACCCCACTGCTGCAGCCACTGCCAGTGTCTGCAGCCACCAAGGTGTTTTCATCAACACGGACTCCAGTCCCTTCACCATAAAAAATGACACTTTCTTTAGGCATTTTCAGGATATGACATTTGTTTCTTTTTATCCTCACCTGAGGATATGTTTCCATTGATTTTTAGAGAATGTGGAAGGGAAAGGGAAAGACAGAGAGAAACATCAAAGTGAGAGGAACACTTTGATTGGCTGCCTCCTGCATGAGCCCTGACCTGGGCCCCAGCCAGAGAGGAGCCTGCAACTTAGGTACATGCCCTTGATCAGAATCTAACCTGGACTCTTCCATTGGCAAACCTAGGCATTATCCACTGAGCCAAACCGCTGAGGGCAGGATATGACATTTCTTAGCCCTCCAGCAGCAGACCTTCATTTTTTTCTCCAGGAGTGTGGTGGAAAGCCCTAATCACCTTTTTGGATTCTTATACCCAAGTTACTAAGAATATTACCAGAGGCATAGAGGGAGCTTAGCCAATGAGAGGTCAGAAAAGGTGTTTCCTCTGTAGTTCACACCTATCGCCTCAGATCACCGGCTCTACCCTGCCAAGGCCTAAAGCCTCGGGATTGGGCAGGGGACCACCAGCTCCCTCTGATCACCTTCTCCACCTCTGCTCAGGACCAAAACCTCTGGCCAAGGTTTAGGGCCTGGGCAAGGACCCCCCAGCTTTCTCCGATGGCTGGCTCTGCCCCTGCCCAGGCCCCCCAGCTCCCTCTGATCACTGGCTCCACCCCTGGCCAGGCCCAAAGCCTCTGGCCGAGTTATGGGGATTGGGCAGGGCCCCCCCCCCCCCCCATCTCCCTCCGATCACCCGCTCTGCCCCTGCTCAGGACCAAAGCCTCTGGCCGATGTATGGGGCCTGGGCAGGGCCCCCCCCCCCAGCTCCCTCTGATCGCCAGCTCCGCCCCTGCCCAGGAGCCACCTGGCTCAGACCATTCCCAGGTTGCTCAGTACCCACGCGGGGCCTACCTTAGAGTGACCTGTGTGCTGACAAAGTTCCCAGGACACAGGCTGCTGGGCGCCTACATGTGCAAATTAACCTCCCTCTTTGTTGGGTTAATTTGCATACTCACTCTGATTGGCTGTGGGCGTAGTGGAGGTACAGTCAATTTACATGTTTGTCTATTATTAGGTATGATAAGCTACATTCAGTAAATTGTTTTATCAAATTCTTCTGAATTTTTAAAGCCATGAATTCTTGTTTCTGTTTTCCGAGTATAAACAGTGAAACCAAAATGTGGGGTTTTGGGGTTGAGTTTTTTGTCTCACAAAATAGAAGAATACAGTTGTGGACAAAAATGGTTAGTTAAACCAAAGTTTATGGAGAGAAGCCAGTCCTGGAAAAGGTGCACCTGGGGTTCTAGGAGCAGGTCAGTGTCCAGAGCTTCCTTTCCATGTTACAGTCAAGAGTTATTCAGTATCCAAGTGAATTAAAGTCTATTAGTCCATGTGTGGAGGCCAACATGACCATAAGCCCCATGGGCGACAGGAAGACATCTCCTGCCATCCACCCAAAAAACTAGTGCAATTAAAATGTCCCAACTGTCCAGACAGTAGTGATCTTTTCAATCATTTAAAGGTGTAGACAACCTGGATACAGCATAAATATGTGAGTCATCTTTCATGTGTGATTCCTCATAGACCCATTTTGTTTCTTTTCCAATGTCTCTTCTTAGAGTGGTACCGGAATTTATTACGTTTTCATCAGAATCCATTGGGGGAATGGGCCGATTTTGCTTTTGTTTCTTGGCCAGGAACCTCTTGATCCCTGCTGGTTATTTCCTGATTGGTCCTTTCAAAGAATCTTGCCTTAGCAACATCCTTGGGATTGGTTTATATGCCTTACTACCTTGTGATTGGCTTTCTGCAAGTTGCCTGTCTTAGCAACATTCATACTTTTTAAAGCTCACGTATCCCTGGCACACCCTCCCTCCCAACCTTCCCTCCTACCCCCCCAAGGTCCCAATTCCTGACTACCTAGCTTCCCTCTGTCTCCTCAACAGTACAGAAAAAAAAAAAAATTGTGCATATTGTGGAATTCCACAAGCCAACAATTTTATTTTCTTAAAATATATTTTTATAGATTTCAGAGAGGAAGGGAGAGGGAGAGAGAGATAGGAACATCAATGATGAGAATCATTGTTCAGCTGCCTCCTGCATGCCCCCTACTGGTGATCTAGCTCACAACCCGGGCATGTGCCCTTGACCAGAATCGAACCCAGGACCCTTCAGTCCACAGGTTGACACTCTATCCACTGAGCCAAACCTGCTAGGATCATAAGCCAACAATTTAAAAAACTATTTATTATGCTCTCTCTCTGCTTTGCCTCATGATTATATTTCAGTCTTCATATGAATATCTTTAAAAAAAACTTTCAGTAATTTAATAAAATTACTTCACAAAATAAAAAATATGATCTGCCTATTGCAAAGGTATATGTAAAGAAAATAAAGTTTATTCATGAAGACCATTATCTCTTCCATATTTCCTTATTCTGCGAATTTAGATGAGATACTTGGGATTTATTTTTACATAGAAAATATTAAAATTCCCTATTTCTGGAATAAAAATATATAGCTTCTGAAGAAACTATGCTTATAGAGACAGAGTAAAATATTCTTAATGTGGGTAATTGTAACTCTAAATAAAATAAAATATCCTATATTTCTTTAGAGTAAGTAATAGAAAAAAGGACATTATGAAGCATTCTTCTGTAGAAAAAAAATATTTTTAATCTTCACGCAAGGATATGGTTTTATTAATTTGAGAGAGAAAGAGAGAGAGAGAGAGAATCACCTATGTGAGAGAAAAACATCAATCAGTTGCCTCCCATAAGCTCTCCTACAAACTTCTTGGTGTACAGAACAAAGCTTCAATCAACTGATCCTCCCATCCAGAGCTATAGAAAAATATATTTTAAAAATATTCAATTTATTAGTTGGTGATTATGTATTCTCACAAGTCAAAATTACATAACTATTTCTTTTATTTTGACATTTTGTTAGCATAATTTTAATTATTCTTTTATTTCTTACTAGATACTGATGCACGAAATTCGTGCATGGGTAGAGTCCCTAGGCCTGGCAGGCGATCAGGGCTGATCTGTGGGGCAACCAGCAGGGCCATAGGTGGGGGGATCCCCTGGAACCTGTCTTGGCTGGCCTGGGGCCTGTAGGCTGGGGGCAGCTCCTAACTTGAGCATTGGCCCCCTGGTGGTCGGTGCACATCACAGCCACCAGTCATTCCACTGGTCATTCCACCATTCAGTTGATTTGCATATTAGGCTTTTATTATATTGGATGTCTCTTCTCATGTTGCTAGTGCTTTCCACAGACTGTTTCAGACTGCTTTAGTTAAAAGTGCCACACTCTCTGGCTTTAGGATCTGGTTACATCTTGCCAACTCAAGCTGAAAAATCTTTAGATCAAGTAAATTTTCCCTGAGTCCAACTGCTCCCTGTCCTTCCAGAAATTAAAGACCTTTAGTTTTCCATGTTTACTCCATCTTAGCACTAATCACAATGAGCTATAGTCATCTACTTATTTTGTAGTGTGTAAGCTCTTATTCATCTTTACATTCCCAGCCTGCACTAAATTATTGGCACAGTGTGAAATTCCATATGTAAGATTACTTTTTATAAAGATGTATAGATAATACATTACAGAATCCACATGAGAAACTTACTCCAATAGAATATGTTGGTAAAAATACTGCAAGCATAATCAATAAGTCATTGATATTTTGGGCTAGTTGCCATGTGAATAGAGACTTTTTTTAACAGTTCTGATTTTCAGTTTTCTTCTCTGTGTAATGGCAGCAATGATTTTTGTTCATAGATGAAAGGGAATCAACTTCTACATATTTAGTGATTTCAAGTCATCAAAAATTTTGTGAATAATGAACAATGCTTGCAACGAACAGTATCTCATGAGATATTAATTTCATGTTCTTTGGATAGATACTCAGAAGTGGGAATGCTGGATAATAAACCTGAAACTATTATCTTATTTTCTAGAAGAAAGTAAGGTAAAGGATCACTGAAGTTACAACAACATTTTATTTCTCTATGCTCTATCCTATATAATAAAAGCCTAATATACAAGTCAACTGAACGGCAGAATGACCAGTTGCTGTAACGCACACTGACCATCAGGGGGCAGGCGCTCAACACAGGAGCTGTCCGCAGCCTTCAGGCCCCAGGCTAGCCAAGGCAGGTGCCAGCGGGGGCTCCCCGATTGCCCCGCTGGTTGTCCTGCAGAGGGAGGTGACCAGCGGTGGCGATGTGGGGCAGGGCCAGCAAGTGGGCGGTGCCAGGCTGGCCAAGGTGAGCTGCCAGCAGGGGCACCCCGATCACCCCACCAGTCACCCCACAGATTGGCCCTGATTGCCAGCCAGGCCTAGGGACCCTACCCGTGCACAAATTTTGTGCACAGGGCCTCTAGTATATGTATAAGTGTTTTGAAGGACTCATTCATGATGTCCTAGAGAGCTCCCTTGCCCCATCTACTATGTGAGGACACAGTGAAAAGATCGTCCTCCATGAACCAGGAAGCAGGCTCTCACTAGACATAAAATGTGCCTGTGACCTGATCTTGGACTTCTCAGCTTGCAGAAAGGTAAGAAATAAATTTTAATTTTGTATAAGCCCCGAGCCTATAGTATATTGGTATAGCATCCCAAATGGACTAAGATAATTGATGTTTTGTTGTTTTGTTGTTTTAATCCTTAGGGTCTTTTCTTATTATTGTTTGCTAAAGATATTTATGTATTTTTAAAGTTTTAGTAAAATGGCTATACAAATTAGAAAACTATGGAACATAATTAAATACATTTCTCCTTTACTGAGACTGAATTCAGTAAACACGATGTACAAAATAGAATAGGATAGAATATGGTTTGTACATTTGTGAAGAGTGTCAAATAACATTTTTAATGGTATTTTGAGTATTCAGCTGACTGTTAACTCATTATATATATATTTATATTTATATATACACACACACATATATATATATATTAAAGTTTTAGATCATTTTGATATATTCTAATTCAAGATATCTCAAGTAGGTTAAAACTTAGATTTTTAAAGGTTCCCAGCATACACTAAAATTCATATAAAGGGGCACAGCCTCTTTATATGAATATTTAAAAATATGTTCAACACTATGGGAAGGTAAAAATAAAGAACTAACTTGTCAGCTTGAAAATTTCAGAAATCTATTATCTAACTACTGCAAAGTTACCTTATACAAGAGAGTGAACCAATTAGCCCTGTCAGTCACAGACATCTCAGTACAAAATTGAGTTAAGTTTAGAGCCTTGAGATATCAGATTTAATACTTGACTTAAACAATATGTCTGTGGTACAATGCTATATTAGTGACTGGGATCTTTCGTACAAGGCATGGTAGAAAATGGGTCAATGTTCAGTTATATTTTTCCATTGAAATAGAAACAAACTCTAGAAAATTGTCAGAGCTTAATTTTATGTTATTTCTTTTTTTAATAACCAAGTCTTAGATCAGCAACATAGCATGTGGTTTGCTGCTTACAAGGCTGGAAGAATGTGGTCATCCTGGTAAAGTGGGAAAATACAACTTTTCTCAAAAACTATAATGAAACAAAGCATTGAATAAGTGCAAAAGACATGGATCCCAAGTATATATATGACATAAACTGCCTGTGTGATATAAAATTATCAAGAGTGTCATTTTGTTCTCCATTTACAGGAATAAAAAAAGTGAAAAATGACTAAATAATCTCAAAGTTGCTCAGTTAAAAAACAAAAATATAATAAAACTAATGTTTACTTTTAGAATTATTCATCTTAATTGCCTGCTTCTGCACCTCCTGTTGCTACATTACAGAGTAAACTTTTAACACAATAGTTCAATCACTTCAGTTTTTTTTTTCAACTTTATTTTTATTTTTAAAAATCACCCAAGGATATGTTTTTATTGATTTTTAAAAATTTTCTTAAGTTTATCTTTATTGTTGAAAATATTACAGACATCCCATTGTCCCTTCATTAACCCCTCCACCCCACACCAATTCCTTCCCCAAGGCCTTGACCACATTATCGTCTGTGTCCATGGATTATGCATATATGCATGTAAGTTCTTTGGTTAATCTTCTCCTCCCCACGCCCCCACCCATAAACTGATGAGAAGGAATTAGATATATAAACAATGAAAATATGGCAAATTAAAGTATTTGTTGTTTTTTTAAGAACTTAACATAAAAAAGGACAATTATACATTTATATGAATGGACTATTGAATATTTAGTAATTCACTTCTGAGAAATATTTTGAATTATAATAAGATAGTACCTTTATAGTAAAAAACATAAAGCCTAAAATATATGTGCAGAATATATTTATTTTTCATTCACATAGAGTTTCACATAGTTAATTAAAATCTTCAAAAACAAGGTTCAAAATTTACCAAAATAACAATTCACTTTGATTTATAGTTAACAGTTTTCTTTGATCACAAGGGGCCTCAATAGTTATTAACAAACATAATGAATTGGAAATCTGTTTTACATAAGGGTGTTTAGATATCCATTTTACCATAAAAAGAAAATAATTGTTTTTGAAACTTAGGGGTTCATATTTAATCAAGTTTTTAAATGAACTGTGACATGATGAAAATATTGTAAATGTTGAAATACAATGATATTGTGTAGATATGCTACATGATTGAGCAGAAAATATTATAACAATGATCATATACAAAATCTATATTATTATCCAACAAGAAACAACTTCCTGAGATAAAAAACAATAAATTTTTATAAGGGATAATATCGTTTGATGTATATTGAATAGAATTCCCATATGTCCTAATTAGGTGAAAATTAGAAGAGATGTTCAAGGGTAACATGGAGAAGGTTTACTAATAGTAAGCAGAATGTTTTCACTATATTATTTTATTATAAATTAACTATTTCTTAAGTCTAAAGTGCTATCCTTGTTCTTTATTTTTTTCTGGATATCTCCCAAGCCTTCTAATCTGTTTTGCTATCTGTCTTATATACTAGTATATCCCATTTCATTCCCTATTACACAAATCAATTTTACAATTGTAATCATTTAAAAGCATAAATTGTCCTAGCTGGTTTGGTTCAATGGATAGAGCGTCAGCCCACAGACTGAAGGGCCCTGGGTTCAATTCTGGTCAGGGGCATGTACCTCAGTTGCAGCCTTGATCCCCGGCCCTTGCTTGGGATGTGCAGTAGGCAACAAATTGCTATGTCTCTCTCACATCAATGTTTCTCTCTCTCTCTCCCCCTCCCTTCCACTCTCTCTAAAAAAGCAATGGAAAAAATATCCTTGGGTGAGGATTAATAAAAAATAAAAACAAATTTTTAAAAGCATAAATCACATTTTCCCTTTGAAGTTATTCAATTACAATTGTATACAAAGTAAAAATAAAACTCATATGTTCTTGTACATTATTAGGCCTCTATGTCTTTAACCTCATGTCTTAACTATGTAATACTCTGAGATCTAAATATACTGAACTATTTTTAGTTCCTTGTCTATTATACATCTCTATTCTGGGCAAGTACTTGCCAATGAGACTTCTTAGCTAACTCCTTCACTGTTGATGTTAATTGCTCTAGATGTCCTTTCTAAATTTTCATTTTTTTCTTCTAAAAACCTTACAACCAGCTCTATCAAATCATTTGCTATACTATAGGAATTGACTGTTTTTTAGACTATTATTAATTTTGGAGCATGTTTGCCTCTCTTTTCCACTATCTAGCCTAGCGCTTAAGTCATAATAGGCACTAAATATCAATTGAATATAAATTAACATTAGTCATTTACTGCTTTCTGACATAAGTGTACTTCAGTGTCACCATGCATAAAATGAGAAATTAATGCATACACAGTGACTTAGATAACATACAAGAAAACAATTTTCTGAGTCAGTGCTTTACATATATGTATATATAATTTAAATATGTATATTTAGATTAATTGATCAAGAGAGATATAGATTTATTATACACATAATGTATCTATATAAGCTTGAATATATTACATACAGACATTCATGTGCATGTATTCATTATATCCCTATAGTAAAACATGATTGAAATATGCACATATCATAATTTAAATTCTTACTATATTCCTAGCCGGTTTGGCTCAGTGGATAGAGTGTCAGCCTGTGGACCAAAGGGTCCTGGGTTTGATTCTAGTCAAGGGAACATACCTTGGTTGCAGGCTCCCAGCCCTTGTTGGGGGCATGCGGGAGGCAACCAACCAATGTGTCTCTCTCACATCAGTGTTTCTCTCTGTCTCTCTCCCTCTCCCTTCAACTCTCTCTAAAAATCAATGGAAAAAATATCCTTGGGTGTGGATTAAAAAAAAAAAAAAAACACAATAAATTCTTAGGGTAAAGTCCTTCATGTGTATTATCAAAGTGAGGACAAATGCTTTGTTTATAGTTTGTTGATAATGGAACATTTAAAAAACATTTTTAAATTCAATCTATAGCCTAAGTTGATTAACTGTCCCTTGGTTCCAGAGCAACAAATTATCCTAATTTATTATTATCTCTCCTAGTCATTAATGTGCCCTAAATAGCTACAAGTGAAATCTGAATTTTACTGGAAATATTGTAGCTATGATCTTGATCCAGGAAATGTAAGATTCATATGTTTCAATGCAGATGTAACTATGGAAAAAGTCTCAGCCAACTAATTATAACTATTTTACCCTTTTTTTTAAACCTGTAAATGTGTATCTATAAAAGCAGAAAATATATGAATTTACGAACCTGGGAATATAAAGATGGTAACACATTTATTCTTATATTTTTCTTATTGATTTAAGTAAAACTCAGCTTAAAATATGAATATTAAGTATAATTTTTACACCTGTTTTATAATTTTTATGGGCCTGATAAACATTCATGTTATTGTTCTTTATCTTTCATATTGTGATAAAAAACAAAATGTGAATGCATATTTTTGTTAAAAATTAGACAAGAATGATTCACTGATTGCCATTGTTATCCCACTGAAAAAACTTTTTAGCTAGTAATGTGAGAGAGTCATTTGAAAAATGAATGAAAAATAGTAAGCTTGATTTTTTAAATAGCATACTACTAAAAAATTACTGGGTCAAAGAAGAAATAAAAGGTGAGATCAAAAGATATATAGAGACAAGTGAGAATGACAATATGGCATCAAAACTTTTGGGATGCAGCAAAACAGTAATAAAAGGGAAGTTTATATCATTACAGAACTATCTCAAGAAACAAGAAAATTCTCAAGTAAACAACCTAACATTATGTCTTAAAGAATTAGAAAAAGAACAAAAGTTGCCCAAGGTCAGCAGAAGATAGGAAATAATAATAATAAAAAAATAGAGCAGAACTGAATGAAAATGAGGCCAAAAAGAACATACAAAAATTAATGCAATAAAGAGTGGTACTTTAAAAAGATTAATAAAATTGACAATCCCTGGCTAGACTCACTTGCTAAGTAATGATTCAAATAAACAAAATCAGACATGAAAGAGAAGTTGCCACAGATTTCACAGAAATACAAAGTATCATCACTATAGAATACTATGCAAGACTATATGCCACCAAATTCGACAACCAAGAAGAAGTGGAAAGTTCCTAGAAATATATAACCTTCCTACTAGTAGACTGAATCAAGAAGAAATGGAAAATCTGAATGGACCAATCAACAGTGAAGCAATTTAAACAACCATAAAAAAACTCCCAATGAGTTCAGCCATGGTGACTCAGTGGTTGAGCATTGACCTTTGAAGATCACAGCTTAATTCCCAGTCAGGTGTATGCCTGGGTTGCAAGGCTCGATCCCTGATTATGCAGGAGGCAGCTCATCATTGATGTTTCTATCTCTCTCTTCCTCTTCCTTCTTCTCTGAAATCAATAAAAATATATTTTTAAAAAAAACCTACAATGAAATACCATCTAACACCTGTTAGAATGGCCATCATTAGTAAGACAAGTGTTGGAAAGGTTGTGTAGAAAAAGGAACCCTCATTCACTGACCATGGGAATGTTAACTGTACAGACACTTTGGAAAACAGTATGGCAGTTCCTCAAAATATAAAGACTAGAGTTACCATATAACCCATTAATCCCTTTTGGTTATCTACCTGAAAAATTTGAAAACATTTATTCAAAAAAATATAGTCACTCCATTATTCCTGGTGTCCAAGACATGGTAACAGCCAAAGCGTCCTATAGGTGATTGGATAGAGAAGATGTGGTAAACACTATGAAATACTACACCACCACAGAAAAAAAAAAAAGAAATACTGCTAATTTGTGACAACGTGCATGGACCTTGAGAGTATCGTGCTAAGCAGAATGGGTCAGTTAGAGAAAGCTAGGAGCCATGTTATTTCACTCATAAGTGAGATATAAAATTGAAACTCTGGCACAAACAGTATAGTGGTAGCTGGATGGAAATGGGTGTGGGGAGTTTTAAAGGGGGAAGGAGACCAAATATATGGTGATGGAAGATGATTTGACTTTGGGTGATGGGTACACAATACAATATACAGATCATATATGATAGAAATGTATACTTATTAGAAACCTATATAATCTTGTTAACCATTTCATCACAATGAATTTAATAAAAATAAATAAAACCCTCTATCTTTCATAAGAAAAAGATGATATAGCTTTCAAGTGTAAAATTCTATGACACATCATCTGTATATTGCATTGGGTGCCCACCACTCAAAGTCAAATCTTCTTCTGTCACCATGTCTTTAAACTGAATCACCTACTATGGTGATTACAATCAGGTTCCTTGCCACTAGACCTAGAATATTTTTGCATATATATTTGAAGCACCTCTTTGGTTCACATACCATCTGATTAAATCCTCAGAATTCTCTGATCAAGTAGTCATTATCACAGGTCAAAATATTTTGACTACTATAATTACTATAGTAATTATGCCTACATTTTCTCTGGCATCTAATCTCTGTCAACCAGCCTCTACATTAAGCATGTCAAACTCGTGGCCCACATGCCGCATGTGGCCCACAAGGAATATTTTTGGGGCCCAGCCAATATAACAGTATGTAAGAAATGTTTTAATAAAAATTTCATAACTTCATTTTTACAATATCCTATTATACATAATTATTAATATGAACTACAGTGTTCTCTAATGACTGATTACCATACTGTAATTGTGTTGCATTCATTTCCCTTACGCGCCTTACACGCAGGCGCACCATGTCTCTCCACTAATACTAGCAGAGAATATTTTAGCAGTCGATTGCCATGTCATTAGTCTTGGACTGACTTGTTTGGTGTGCACACAGGAAATATTTTGCTTTTGGAGAACAAGAAAAATAGGTTTATTTGCGTTGTGCTTATTAATTTGTGCAGTTACTCAGTGACTGGTAAGTTCATGTTCAAGAAAAAATATTAATTTTTATTAAAATGTTCTATTATTCTATGTTAATGATTACTCATTTATTTTAGCCCTTTGTATTCAGCATATCTCTATCAAAATAAACTTACGTTTCTATGAAAATTGAAGCTTTTGTTTTTTTTGCGGCCCACATAAACTTAAACCTTGTTTCTTTGGCCTGTGTTAACGTTTGAGTTTGACATGCTTGCTCTACATCTTTGAGATTCAAATAGTCTCCTTATATATCAAATTCCATTGCACCAACCTCCACTGAATCTTCAACCAAATGAGGTGTCACTTACAAACACTAATAACCAGAACTGTGAGCGGAGGTGTTTTCCCAGGGTCATGTCCACAGACCAGAAGATTTAAGCAAAAGTATGGAAAATTTATTACAAGCAGACTCAGACTCCCCGCAAGGGGAGGGAGACCCATTAAATCCTTGTGGTCCTGGGGTATATGTTTGCTACAAGCCTGCTCTATGTCTACACCTGATTGATTCCTTCATTGTTCTTGCCCAGCAATGGACCTGAACTTTCCCTGTTTCCATGTGTTCTTCCGCTGTTCCTATGCTGAACTTTCCCTGTTTCTATGTGTTCTGTCTCTGTTCCTATGCTGAACTTTCCCTGTTTCTATGTGTTCTGTCTCTGTTCCTATGCTGAACTTTCTCTGTTTCTATACGTTCATACAACCTTGTTTACTGCAGGCCCTCCCTTGTTTTCCCACGCCTCCTGCTTTGAGTCCAGAAACATTTTATTATTTCTGCTTGGTTGATTCCTGTGGTTAGGCTGCTCAAACTGCCATGTCTTCCCCTGGCTATGTTCCACCTGCCTGTTTCCCACTGGACCCTTGCCCTATCTGCCTGTGTTTCAAGTTAACCCTCTCAACACTTTCAAAGTAGCAGATGGAGCCGATACCGGTTTGGCTCAGTGGATAGAGCATCGGCCTGTGGACTGAAAGGTCCCAGGTTCGATTCCGGTCAAGGGCATGTACCTTGGTTGCGGGCACATCCCCAGTAGGGGGTGTGCAGGAGGCAGCTGATCGATGTTTCTCTCTCATCGATGTTTCTAACTCTCTATCCCTCTCTCTTCCTCTCTATAAAAAATCAAAGTAGCAGATGGATATTTCTCTTAAATGCACTGATGGTGGGAGTGACTACTAAGCCCTCTTGATAGTTATACTTAAGGTCTAGCTACATTGGTTGCACATAATAATTATGTTTCATTCCAACATTACCACCTCCCAGAGCTTTCAGATTACTTCTCATATGGTATGCCAGGGAAATTTCAGTATTTCAACTTTATTGTCTCTAGACCATCATTAAGTCTCATTAGTCAATTATTAGTATTCCTCTCCATCCACATATTGTACCTGGATAAATTATCCCTATCAATACACTTATGCCAATCAAGTCTTATATTTTACAAGTAGCCCTGCGCACGAATCTGTGCGCCAGTAGCTCTCTGCGGGGCCTGGCCGCTCCGCACCTGCTGCCCAGAGGCTCTCCATGGCCCAGAGGCCCATCCGTGGCCAGGGTGGAAGGCTTGCCTCGTCACCGCAGTGACGAAGCAAGCATTCCGCCAGGCCACTCACGCTGCCCGCTCTCAACAGCCGCCTGCCTGGGACTGGGGGACTCTGGCCGGGCTGAGAGGACTGGGCGCCACCATCTTGTGGCTATAGGTGCCACCATCTTTTTGATGGAGTGACAGTTAATTTGCATATTACCCTTTTATTAGATAAGATTCTTGTTGATCTAACATTCTCAGAATTAATCTGCATACTTTATATACCTTTGTCAACATGAACTGATGAAAACTTGTAATATGTTCAGTGTCAGGCTATGACCTCCTAGAAAAGGTCTTAATCTTCTCCCTCTGGATTATGCTGGAATCTAACTGTTGATATCTATATGGAGGGCATGAGGAGTGACCTATTATGGGTCCTAACGAAACTCCTTCTTCCTTAGTGATGCAACACTTTCTATATAGTTATTGAAAAGGTTTTATACAAGAGAAGGCAAGTCTCTTCAGGTGGAGTGAGTGGCTGCCTCTTTTGGAAAAGGAGAGGTATTTGAAGGTTTAAAATTCTCAGACTCATTTGTAATTGTACAAATTCCCCAAATATTATTCTGAATTTTACTTCATGCCTACAAATCCTATTTTTCTGACACTGGAACTCTGCATTCAGTCTTGTTCTGGGCTCAGTCTTCAACATCTTCTCTATAAATATGAGATGAAGGACTTGTTTTAAAGTTGCCAGAAGGATTTCTAATTGTGATCTACATTGAACATTTAAGCCTCAAATAAGTATTTTGCTCTGTAAACACCATAGACTTATCAGAAGAATTCTTGTGACCCCATAAGCTTATAGTGACTATGGTTACCATAGAATTTACATTTCACAACTATGTGATCCACAAATACCCTTGATCTTCCTTTCATCACTTGCATCAGGAACTATATATAACAATATCTTATTATTCAATCTTCTGCAGAATCCCTTTATCTCATTTTTTTCCAACCAGAAAGTAATCTTTCTTTGCTTTAAATATGATCCCAGAATTCCATGTCCAGGGCCTATTTCTGGGGCTTCATTATTAACTAGAGACCTGATGCATGAAAATTTGTGCAAGAGTAGGCCTTCCTTATCCTGGCTGCCAGCACTGGCTTCCCTCCCACACCCGGGACCTTGGCTTCCCACCTCCGGCTGCCTGCAGGTACCTGGGACCCAGGCTGGCTTCCCCTGGGCCACCTTCAGGCACCTGGGACTTCTGCCAACTTCCCTAGGGCCTCGGCTTTGTCAGGAAGGACATTGGGATGTCCAGAAGGTCGTTCGGCTGTCCGGTCTAATTACCATATTACCCTTTTATTATTATAGATTATTGTGCTGTTTTTTGTTTGTTATGTTTGCTTGTTTGGCTGGAAACGAGTAGCACAATTACATAAGAAAAGTTTAATACTAAGACTGTTTTGAAAATTGTGAGGATGCTTAGGAGAAATGTTGAAGTAGCCTTGAGCTAGCCATAGGGAGGGGCAAGGAGAAAGAACATTTACTGGTACCAGAGAGTAATTGTATATGCAAGAGACTGCTCCTGACAGGAACTATGCCTTTTGGTAGAGGGAGGGAACTAACTTGCAGAAGCAGCACAGAAGGGAGTGAGCTAGAGGAATACAAACTCCAGAATTGCTTTCCTCATGTTGTGTCTCTAACTGGCATATGTAAGCCCTTTGAGGCGATATATGTAAGTTAGGTTATCAGGGAACATAGAATGTTGCTAAAGCATAACGAGAACATCTGGAATGAAAAACTAAAAAGAAATACTATTTACCATTGACTTCCATTACCAGCTACTGGAAGACAAAAAATCCCCAAAAAACGAATAACTATTTCTAGCTGGTTAAAATAATATAAATACATAATAGAAATATAAATTTATTAGATAATTTAGCTTAAAATTCAAATATATGATATTTAGATTTTGACCTTTAAAGCTATAAAATTTTATGTTACATTTACTATAATTTCACTGGATTCAAAAATGCCTACCACATGTGATTTGATACGTGTCCACTATGTTTAAGATTGTAAAAACAAATATTGCAAGATATACAAATAACTATAAAATAACCATTGACGATAAACAATCTATTCCCGTTACATTCATATTAATAGTATGAGTAATTTTCTGAAAATCAGGCTACTTGTCTCCTAAACATACAAGTGAAATTCATATATTTTTATTTAGACTCTTAGAAAATGCTAATTACAGAAAATGTTAATTAAATAGTTACTACAATTTTCATCTTATCCAATAAGATGCTTGGTGTGCTGTATGCTTCTGATAATCTGATAATTTCTATTAAAAGAGTCTCAGTGTGTCCTACTGGTGTGGCTCAGTGGTTGAGCATCGACCTATTGACCAGGAGGTCACCATTCAATTCCTGGTCAGGGCACATGCCCAGGTTGTGGGGGGTGGGAGGATGATCATGCAGGAGACAGCCAATCTATGATTCTTTCTCTTCATTGATGTTTCTCTCGCTCCTCCTTTCCTCTCTGAAATCAATAAAAATGTATTTTAAAAAAGAAAGATTCTCAGTGCTTTTCTCCTGTTAGGTTGGATGTTTAAAAATGCATTCTTCAAATTTTGCTTAGTTTTTACATATGTCAACTAAATAATTTTATGCCAAAATTTCAGGTAGAGGTTCTGAGATATATCATAAATCCTACCTTGGCTATGTTTATTCAAACTAACTTTTTGTCAACATGCCTCCAAATATTCATTTCCATGATGTTAGAGAAGATGACATAGATATCAAATTGAGTCACACCCCAGAAAGTGAAGGATTGCTTTCCAGCTGTTAAGAAGTGATATCCAAAATGTGCATTATTTATCCCTCACACTGAGAAGATTTAATTATATATTTTGATTCAATATTTCAAATGAATTAAGTACATCCTTAAATATGGGACTTAGCTTTGAAAATCCTGATGCGATAAACTGACTTCATTATGTGAACACATACTTATTGCATAATCTCAAATTCTCCTGTTCAAAAAAGAAATGAAAAATATTCTAAAATAATCCTCTGAAAATCCACATCATCACATCTAAATATACTTGTTAATGTGTTTGTATGTAGGTTTATGCTGTTTATATTGCTGTTTATTTTGAAGCAATAGGTGAAGAGCTATGTTTTCATTACCACTCTACAGTGGGCTGCATTAAATTTGATTTTATAATCTCAATAATTTAAATTGTTAAGTATACCAACATATCTAAAAATAGAAAAAGGTTCTTTCTCCTCTCAGAAAGTTAGAGAAAATAATTGGAAAGATTCTGTCTTTCTGATGAAACAGCATTATAGAAAGCAAGGTTTTCTAGCACTGTTCCAATTGATATCTCCCTCTTTTTCTTCTTGAAAATTATAATTTGAATTTTTTAATGGCCGGTATGTATGCACACAATCTAACCAGATTTTATGAAAAATATCAGAAAATCTAGCCATAAATTTGCTATTATATTATTTATTTGACACATTTTAACATCCAGCAAACTTTGACGTGATACATGGAAACAGATGCAGCAGGAAAAAAACACTGAAATATTTTTGTTTAAATGATTAACAATGATTTTTTTCACCCAAATATAACCCCACATGGAAAACCCCCTGAAGTAAGACAAATATAACCCCGTTCTTCATAACTAGATCCGTGGTTTAAAATGTTGTTTTGTCATTAACACGAGACTGTTTATTATTTTCACATCATTATTTTAATTCAATGTTTAGTACTCATTATTATTCTGTTATTATTATTGTCACTTTGTTATTAAATGCATACTATTTGCTAGCCATTATGATATTTAATATTTATAACATCCTCTTCAGGCATTATCATCACTTTTAAAAGACAAGTCTAGATGTTTAGTGACAATTATGTTGTTAAAATATTTATGAGAAATAGTCACACATTTAGTAATAATTTAGAAAAAAAGTTAAAACCTATCCATAGTCATTTAAGGACCTAGAGTGCATTCATTTATTCACTTATCCAATTAATTGTTATTGGATAACTATCTTGTGCTAGGTCTAATAAAGTCTTAAAAATAATAAATTCATTAATTTGCTTTCTTATTACTAGTACTTTAACTCTTTTGATAATATCTTTCACATAGAATTACATAAGGATTAAATAAGTTTCACATTACTAGGTGTACCAGTAAAACGCTTATAAGAGTACCTGGCACATAATAATAATGAGTTTGTGTGTGTGTGTATATGGAGGGGGGGAGCAGGGATAGTTTAAAAAAATTAGATAAAGGGAGAAAGACATTTTATTATTTTTGAAATTTTCAATTAACTTTTCCCCATAAAATGAAAAATTATAGCACAGAATTTCAAATGAACATTTACTTTCAGAAGACTTCATGGAGGATTTCTGTCTTTACGTGAGCTTTTGAAAGACAACCAAAATCTTTCCTGGGAGAGAATACTGCCTAAGTAAATGCACAAAAATTATTATGAACTTATGCTGCATACCATTATTTAGTTAGTTTAGTCAAATAAAAATGATGTCAAGCAAAGCTAATCCATCTTCTTCAAATCGCATACAAGATAACGTTAAGTGTAAAGATTTTTCAGTTTACAGTGATTGACTTTCACATCATGAGTTATAACTTTTTGTCAGTGAGTATTTATACTTAGGTTTTGCAGATTGAATAACTTACAATTAACAGTTACAGATAGGAGTTATTTTCCATAAATATAGTGCTTTTTTCTAGATTTTCTGTAAATTTCCAGTTAAGTCCAATTATAAAAATTAAATGTAAAATTGATAATTTAGAATCAATATACCATTTAATTGGACAATAATCTTTTCCTTATTTGTCAAGATATAATCATGAATCATTTATATTTCTAAATGGAAAGTATAATGTGGAAATATAAACAGTTAAACAAATAGTTAAAATAACACTGATCTCATAAGGAAAGATATAATTTAAAATGTTTACTGCAATTTATTTTTTTAAACAATAAGAAAAACAACAGTGAACCAGCTCTGTTTTTTGATGTTCTTTCTAAACTATTTTTTATATATTTTTGTCTGTTAGGCTATTTTTGACTTTTCTTGATTTTTACCCTCTTTCTAACTGTTTGAAACTGGAATAATTTTGGTAACATGTTTCATTTTTCATATGATTTTGCAGAGTAAAATTGTTAGAACACTGGCAAACTTGTCTGCCTGCTCATGCTGAAAACTGTCACCTGAGATTGACATCCAGATAAGATTTTGTGAGAGCTCTTAGTAAAGGGGAAAAAAGAATGCATACTAATAGAATAAATTTCTCTAAATAATCCCTGAGTTCAAAACCTTTTATTAATAACTTTTTTTTCATGTCAAAATAGGTATCCTATATAATAAAAAGCTAATATGCAAATTGTCCCCTGGGGAGTTTGACCAACCGGGAGTTGGGCCGCTTGCTATGACATGCGCTGACCACCAGGGGGAGGTGTGAAATGAAGGAAGGCCCTGGTTGGCAGCTGGCAGCTGGGGGAAGGAAGGCCCCTATCGGCCCTGATCGCTGACCAGGCCTAGGGACCCTACCCATGCATGAATTTGTGCACCAGGCCTCTAGTTTAATAATAACTTTGAATGACAATTGTACTTGAGTTTGTTCCTAAAACTACACTCAAAGTGCTGTGCCATCTATTTGATAATGTGAGATTTTTTTAAATAAAAAATTAATGATAAGAGCATCAGGAAAAGAAAGTTGTAAAATTTTACTAAAGGAGGATTTGAGATTATAAATGATTTTTATAACATTGTATATTATATTTTATTCTAACCATGCATAGATAATTTATAATTTTGTAGTTCTTGAATAAATGAACTATTAATATGACATATATTGAAATAGGGGGACAAAGTTCATTTTTTAAATTATCAATAAAGTATTAAACTTCAGAAGAAATAAAACTTTAATAACCAAGTTAGAATTGGTTCATTTTTCACTTTTTATAATCAGGAAGTATGCTTATTAATATTTTGTTAATTTAATATAAATATTTTCCTATAAATTATTTAACCTTTGTTTTACTTTTCCTTTGAATTATTTAACTTTTGTTTTACTTCACAATATTATAATCTGCATATATATAAAGACTAGAGGCCTGGTGTACAAAATTTGTGCACAGAGAGGGGGTGTCCCTCAGCCCAGCCTGCAACCTCTCCAATCTGGGACCACTCGAGGGATGTCCGACTGCCCGTTTACCAGGATCGAGCCTAAATGGGCAGTCAGACATTCCTCTCACAATGCAGGACTGCTGTATCCCAACTGCTTGCCTGCCTGCCTTCCTGATTGCCCCTAACCGCTTCTGCCTGCCAGCCTGATCACACCCTAACCACTCCCCTGCCAGCCTGATTGATGCCTAACTGCTCCCCTGCCAGCCTGTTTGCCCCTACCTGCCCTCTCCTGCAGGTCTGATCACCCCTAACTGCCCTCCCCTGCAGGCCTGGGACCCCCCCAACTGCCCTTCCTTGCAGGCTTGATCGCCCCCAACTGCCCTCCCTTGCAGGCCTGGTCCCTCCCAACTGCCCTCCGCTGCTGGCCTGATCACCCACAACTGCCCTCCCTTGCAGGACTGGTCCCTCTCAACTTCCCTCCCCTGCTGGCCATCTTGTGGTGGCCATCTTGTGTCCACATGGGGGCAGGATCTTTGACCACATGGGGGCAGCCATCTTGTGTGTTGGAGTGATGGTCAATCTGCATATTACTCTTTTATTAGATAGGATAGAGGGCTGGTGCATGGGTGGGGGCCAGTGGTTTGCCCTGAAGGGTGTCTTGGATCAGGGTGGGGGTTCCCTTGGGGCATGGGGCAGCTTGGGCGAGGGGCCTGTGGTGGTTTGCAGGCTGGTCACGCCCCTCGGTGACCCAAGCGGAGACCCTGGTATCTGTGGTTTATTTATCTTCTATAATTGAAACTTTGTAGCCTTGAGTGGAGGCCTGGGCCCGCCAGGGTATGTGGAAAGCTTGGCTTCCTCCATTGCCAGGGAAACCCAAGCCTCCCTCCTGCTTGCTCCATGTCCGCAACCATCTTGGTTTGGGTTAATTTGCATACTCGCTCCTGATTGGCTGGTGGGCGTGGTTGGTGGGCATGGCTTGTGGGTGTAGCAGAGTGATGGTAAATTTGCATATTACTCTTTTATTAGATAGGATATTGTTCAATCCGACAAGTATAGGAAGTGAAGTCAAACAGGTAATAATAGAAACTTTTGGAACACTCTGAGGATCATTTTTTTTAATTGAGTTTTATATGGAGGAAGGGGGTCATTATGGTTTTGGGGTCCTCTGGCTACAATATTGAGAATTTATTTCTGCAGTGTTAGGGTAAAAGTATAAGCAGAGAGATAGGAGGTAAAAGCAGTAATCCAGGTGAGAGATATATCTTTGACTATGGCATTAGCAATGAAAGTTATGAAAAATTGGTATGTTTTAAATATAATTAATAAATACACCCAATACAAATATAAATTTCTTATTGGTTGGATTTAGATATGAAATTTTTCTAAGATAATTCTAAATTTGAGCAATTAGAGGTATACATTTGTCCTTAAATTTAATTAAGCAGCTGATGAAGGAATGAAGCAGTTAAGTGATCAAGAGCTCGTACATGTTGATAGTCTATTAGAAATTTGAAGATAGACATTGAGGAGGTGGATGGGTAGAAGAGAGAAGTCTCCTCCCTGTGTGACCTGTGACTAGACCAGTAATTCCAGTGTATTTTTTTTTCTGGATGAGAATCCAGCTATGATTTGTTCTACCAAAACACACTGACTAATTTTCTGTTACTTTGTATTTACATAATGGTTTTTTATTTGTTTAAGATAGTCTCCTGAAGTAGGTAGAAGAGATAAGCAGAATTATTTATAAAGATGCATGAATAGCCCTGGCCGGTGTGCTACGTGGTTAGAGCTTCCGCCTTGAACCAAAGTGTTGCAAGTTCAATTCCTGGTCAGTGATGAATACCTGGGTTGTGGGTTTGCTCCCTGGCCCAGTCCAGGTGCATGCCAGAGGCAGCCAATCCATGTATCTCTCTTATATTTATGTTACTCTACACCGCCCTCCCTTACACTCTCTCTTAGTGGAAAGAATGTCCTTGGGTAAGGATTAACAACAAAAAACAGATGTGTGAGGTGCTGTATATAACAATTTATTTGTAAACCTAGAAATAAAATCTAAATATTAATTATGCTTAATTTTTCAAAAAACCCTTTGCCTATTTTCAATTACATTTTTATTATTTTATTTAACTAAAATTTTTAAAGCAATCAAAATTTAAATATATGACTTTTTAAGTATTATAATAAATGGATTCTGAAATAATGCATGGGATACTAGTTGTTTTACAACAATCATTTTAATCTGAAAAATAAGTGGGAGATTTTGCAAGAGATTAGACTACCTTATTACTCATCAAGATAAATAAAACACATATCACTTTTAAAATATGGCATCTGACATCTTAGCATTAAGAATTTAACAAAATATGTATTACTTAGCTTTTTGGATGATGGTTCCACACACATTTCTTTACAACCACAATTAGAAATCCAGGTGCAAACAAAACACATAAGATTTTAATTGTAAATTTAAGGATCAGGAGTTATGTTAACTTGCTTGGGCACATTAACTCCGCTTCTAGGGAGGAGTTTCAAATAAAAATTATAGCTGATTGGAGTTACCTCAACTTTCAAAAGAATCAGAACCTGATATAACAGGACAGGTTTAACAAGAAAATAAAGTAATGGTGAAGTTTAAAAACAAAACAAAACAGAGAAAAACAACCTTTGGACTGAGAAAAGAGTATTTTTGTGGCACTAACAGAAGCTGAGAAGGCCCTAAATATCATTTGTTAATTTACAAAAAGATGTAACAGATTTATAAAGCAGCAGGAATTAATAAAAACTTCTTGTAATGTCTTAAATCGGCTCTGTGATGTTTCTCATGCCTCTTGGGTTGCCTTAGGGTATGGATATGCCACTTAATATAGTTTGAAATTTTAATATATCATGTTTTGTGTCAATTATTTTGAATAATTTGTTATAATTAGTTGTTCCTGTCAAATATATTTTAAAGAGAATAAAATGCAATTTACCTGTATACTGATCACAATTTAATGTTTATTTGTAAATTTTATACAAAAATTCCAAGCAGCCTTTCACCAAAATACTTTTAATCCTCTGATGACATAGCAATGCTGGCTGAATGGAGTTGTACAAAGTTGAGTCTCTGAGCCAAGGCTTAATTGGACAGCATGCCTAACAGAAGCTAATGAAGTGGATAACATCAGAGTACAATGTCCTTTCCAACTAAGTGTATGCTAGAAGCAAAGTAAAAGCTCAATATGTTTCCACATCCAAATGGCAAGACTGTGACAGGAAATTTAACATGAAATCCAAAGATCACATGGGCAGATAAATAGTAGAATAGTGTTAGACGCTAGTAGCAGCCAGAAGAGAATATCCATGTATATTACAGTTAAAGGGATACTATGCTTACGGGAGCTTACATGCCAGGAATGCCCTTTTTACATTCTGTGCACTATGTATTGGCTAAAGGAATACCTCATATTAATTCACAAGTGTAGAACAGTATGAACTAAACAAAAATTCTCAATATTACAATTAATATTTAGATATTTTAGGAATGCAGTAATACATAGAGAAAAAATTCAGGTACAAATATATCAATTCTAGAGGTCCAGTACATGAAATTCATTCAGCGGGGGTTCCCTCAGCCCAGCCTGAACCCTCTCCAATCCAGGACCCTCGGGGGATGTCTGACGGCCAGTTTAGGCCCAATCCCGGGGATCTGGCCTAAACCGGCAGTTGGACATCCCTCTCACAATCTGGGACTGATGGCTCCTAATCGTTCACCTGCCTGCCTGCCTGATCATCCCCAACTGCCCCCCCTGCCAACTTGGTTGCCCCTAACTGCTCCTGCAATGGCTTAATCACAATAACTGCCCCCCTGATGGTCTGGTCACACCCACACAGCTTGCTGTTCAATCATTTGGTTGTCCCCCTGCTGGTCTGGTTGCCCCACACAGCCTGCTATTCAATCATTTGGTTGTCCCTCACTAACCCCCCTGCCAGCCTGGTCGCCACACACAGCCTGCTGTTCAGTTGTTTGGTCATCCTTCACTAACCCCCCTGCCAGCCTGGTCAGCCCATGCAGCCTGCTGTACAGTCATCTGGTCGTCCCTCACTAACCCCCCTGCTGGCCTGGTTGCCCCACGCAGCCTGTTGTTCAGTCATCCATACTATTTGTCTCAGTCGTGACAGCCCCTGGCTTTTTATATATTAGGACTAATGCCCAGATGCATGGATTTGTGCACATTGAAAGGAAATTAATTACAAGGTGGCTGGTGGGGCAGGACTGGGCTAGACTGTCTGGACATGCCCTGAAGCCAACCTTCCGCGGTCCCTTCCCGGCCTGCCACACCTAGAGTGGTGCCCTGGCTCAGAGGGCATCTGTGGAGTGAGCGGGGTCCCTCTGGCAGGTGGGGTCCCTCAGCCTGGCCTACAGGGATTGGGCCAAAACCGGCTCTCTGACATATCCTTGAGGGATCCCCGATTCCGAGAGGGTGGTTCTTGGGTGACACACCCCGTAATCAGGCTCCCTCCTCTCTGGTTCCGGATGCTTCACCTGAGAACTACTGCTGCAAAGTCACCTCAGCTCTGCAGCTCCTGTGTTGAGTGTCTGGTCCCCGGAGGTCAGTGTGCGTCATACCTTCTGGCCAGTTGGCCAGTCACTTAGCTTATTATATATACTAGAGGCCCGGTGCACGAAATTCGTGCACGGAGGGGGGGTTGTCCCTCAGCCCAGCCTGTACCCTCTCCAATATGGGACTCCTCGAGGGATGTCCGACTGCCCGTAAACGGGCAGTCGGACATCCCTCTCACAATCCAGGACTGCTGGCTCCCAACTGCTTGCCTGCCCGCCTTCCTGATTGCCCCTAACCGCTTCTGCCTGCCAGACTGATCACCCCCTAACCACTCTGCTGCCAGCCTGTTTGCCCCCAACTTCCCTCCTCTGCCGGCCTGGTCACCCCTAACTGCCCTCTCCTGCAGGGTTGATCACCTCCAACTGCCCTCCCTTACAGGCTTGGTCCCTCCCAACTGCCCTCTCCTGCTGGCCATCTTGTGGTGGCCATCTTGTGTCCACATGGGGGCAGGATCATTGACCACATGGGGCAGCTATATTGTGTGTTGCAGTGATGATCAATCTGCATATTACTCTTTTATTAGATAGGATAGAGGCCTCGTACAGGGGTGGGGGCCAGCTGGTTTGCCCTGAAGGGTGTCCCGGATTAGGTGGGGGTTCCCTTGGGGTGTGGGGCAGCCTGAGCGAGGGGCCTGTGGTGGTTTGCAGGCCGGCCATGCCCCCTGGCAACGCAAGTGGAGGCCCTGGTATCTGGAATTTATTTTCCTTCTACAATTGAAACTTTGTAGCCTGGAGCAGAGCCCAGCCTGGGGCTCCCTCTGAGGCTGGTAGCCATTTGTGTTGGGGTTATAATTGAAACTTTGTTGCCTTAAGCGGGTGGGCCCGGCCAGGGTGTGCGGAAAGCTTTGCTTCCCCTGTTGCCGCCGGCAACCCTTGCCTGCTCTCTCAAGCTCCGTTCTGCCTCCATTTGTTTGAATTTGTTTACCTTCTATAATTGAAACTTTGTAGCTTGAGTGGAGGCTTAGGCCTGCAACTACTATGGAAAGCTTGGCTTCCTCTGTTACCTAGGAAACCTTACTCTCTGTGGCTGTAGCCATCTTGGTTTGGTTAAATTTGCATACTCTCTTTGATTGGATGGTGGGTGTGGCTTGTGGGCGTGGCTTGTGGGTGTGTCGGAGTTATGGTCAATTTGCATATTTGTCTATTATTAGATAGGATAGATGCTTGCACATACACACACAAAGGCTCACAAAAAGGATGATATACCATAAATAAATATTTGGGATAAGGGTTGATCCAGAAATTTAATACAAATAATATATTCAGCAAGATGTCAGTATTTAAAAAAAAACAACATATTTTTATTGATTTCAGAGAGGAAGGGAGAGGGACAGAGATAGGAACATCAATGATGAGAGAATTATTGATTGACTGCCTCCTGCACTCCCTCTCCTGGGGATTGAGCTTGCAACCTGGTCATGTGCCTTTGACCAGAATCAAACCCAGGACCCTTCAGTCCACAGGCTGACACTCTATCCACTGAGCTAAATCAGCTAGGGTAAGATGTCAGTATTTAAAATAAGCCTATAAAATGTAATTTCTACAGACATTTAATTTTTCCTAGCAGAAAAATGTAAAATCAATATAAATAGCACTTATGAGATAGTGTGAATATGAGAAACAGCTTTATTAGAAGCTTAAAAATATAGTATGTGGATAAGTGGGAGAGCATCCAGAAATTATTTTCTTTTTCTTTTGTACACATTTATTTATCAAATATCTATTGAGGGAATCTTATCTTTTTAAAGTTCCAAGGATATGATATATCCCTTGCTCCATGAAACTTATCTCTGGGGGTGTGTTTTTTTCTTTTTTAATTGAGATATATCAAATATGTAACATTATATCTGTTTCAGGTGTACAACATAATTATCCAATATTTATACACTATATTGCAAAATGATCACTATAATAACAATATTAATATCTATCACCATAAATAGTTATAATTTTTCTAGAGTTTATAAATGTAAAAATTAAATATTGTAAAATAAAAATGAGTTGATTATAAATTAACAAATTAACTGATAAAATTATTGAAATTCTAGTTTAAGTCTCATGTGTATCAGTATGTGTCTGTAAGTGTGTGTTTTGGCACACTTAGTAAAGTTACATTACAATAAAGAAACAAGGAGCAATATTTTCAAATAAAGGTAAAAAAGAATTAATATCACTAAAAATGTTTTCAAATTATAAAACTATAGCAATTAAAAAGACTTTTGTACTCATATTTGAAAAGGAAACTAGAACGATAATAGAATAAATACTGCAGAAACAGACTAATTTTTCATATGGTACGACTACCTTTGTGAGCTTATGTAAAAAGGAAGTTCCTCACATATTTTATTTTTACTTTACCTTGTTGTATTAATTACTAATTGCCATATTAAGTATATTGTGTTATTTTATTCTCTACATCCTTCTAAGGAAATATAATAAATTCTAAAATAAAATAGAGTTGTTGTTTTTAACTGCTGCATAGCTTGGGTCTTCAAGAGTACCTGGTATAACAAACACCTAGTGATGAAATATCTTATACATGTGGTAAAATAGAGCATCCCAGAAAAACAGAAAAGCAGAGATTATTCAAATTGTAGTGATGGTTTGCTTTTCAAATGTATAAAAATATTCTAGTTTAAACAGTTTTGAAAAATGATGTCCAATTTAAATAAGAGGTATATTAAAAGTTTTAATAACATAGAATAATAGTTTAGTGAACTCATATAAACTAGAGAAATTTCTAACCTTCAAAATAAATTATTAAGGAAAAGACTGGAAAATTTAATGTATTATTAATTTTTAAACTTATCTAAAATATAAATTTATTTAAATTATTTTTAATCCTGTAGGATGACTAACATTGAAGTTCTGAATAATTTTATATTTGTTTGTTCATCTGTCTAGAGATATACCTATAAAATATAGTTATATCTTAATTTTAATCAAATAATAATAATCAAACAGTACCCTGATGTATAGAAAAATTAATGTAATATAATTGAGACCAGTAGGACTCACATATTTAGGTACTAGACCTTAATAATATCTATGAGACCACCAAACCTGATAAGGAAATACTGTTATTTTCTCTACATCTTCCAACTCTATATAAGATAGCCTTTCCTGAACATGGAAGTGAGCTTTTCTCACTCAGTTGGACATTCAGATACCTTACTTTACTTCAAGAAGGAAATATTAAAGTGAATAGCATTGGAAGCATGACACTGAAACTGAAAGACAGGGTCTCTAAAGTAGAGAAATTCAGGTGGCATAATGTCACTTTGCATTAACTTCAGAATAATTCAGCCTACTTAAAATTGTAGCTATACCAGAATGTATGCTTCTACAACCAAAAAAAAAGGGGGGGGGGAGGTATGATAAAAAAAATGTGAAGACTTCTAAATGGAACACTTTTATTTTCTATATTAGATTATGAAGATCTACCATCAAACTGCTTCTCAGTATATATTTAAAAGGCTATGAACCACATTAATTTTAAATAATATTCTAATATAACCAACCATCTCAAGGAAATTTAATTAATCATAAAACTATTCTTACACACACAAACATTTCCTTTTGCACTCACATAAACATACATAGGAACACATCTCAGACAAAATCCAATCCATCATCAGATGACTGTTTACATATACACAAGGCTTACATGTAGACACAAATACATTTAGGTCCATTG